>OX328096.1:25166010-30166010 GCA_946811185.2 Hippopus hippopus
AAGATGATGCTTTTGACCCTACTTTTTGAACTTGAGAAAGAGTGATCGGGGCACGTGTATGATCCCTTTAATAAATGAAAGAAAAACCGCATTTCTTTTTTTTTTTTTTTTTTAATTTATTTATTTATTTATTTATTTGTGTTTTTGTTATACATCAAAAAGGGGAGTAATGGGTGGCTCATGAGCGGTTTTGGATAAAAAATGGTAAGCCCTTGCACCAAGAACTGTGAAAATGGACGATGCAGACGATGTCAAGGGCGTTCTTATAATGAAAAGTAAAGCAGACCATTAAAGAAGGGGATCTTGGGGTTCCTCCATAGCGGGGTTTCAATGGGCAGACACCAGCGTTGGTTTTATAAACGCAAGGGAATTAATCAGGATTAAAAAAAAAATGTGCAAGTATTTCTTTACCTTTAACCATTTTTTTTTTTCTTCGTTTATTGTACAAAACTAAGTCAGACTAGTACACTATTTGTTTATTTTACCAATTTACCTAATTAGGTATGTATGAGGCAATCCATGACATCAATCGTATTCAGAACATTTAACTCGTATCTATGTACCATATAGTCCTATTTATAAGACCCTACGTACGTTATTTTACATTTTGACATTCATCGTATATGTAGGTGTAACATGCAAAAGAAACGTAAAACGTGAAATGTCCGATAGATAAATGTTGAACGGTAAACAAGCATGTATACGTCTAAATATTTGGACTATGTATCATAATGGAAAAGGGGAAGCGAACCAAGGGCGAAAGTGAATTAGCACGAACAAAAATAGGGCGAACGGTGCCTGACTAGTTAAAAGATATGTTTCAACTTGTATCGTTAGGTCCTGATTGAAAACGCTTGAGTGAAAACTAGTAACATTAGATAAAAACAAATATTTCTAATTATACATAAAACTTGATTTGATCTACATTGATAAACTTCTTTTCTTTCAACAGAATTTCTGCAAACGAAAGTGAAAGTAGGTCAACTGAAGAGTTCTTTACTTCCGCTACCCAAACGTTGTGCACAACGAGGACAGCAACTTCCTTGGGTATTTGTTTGTATTATTTGCAAAATTAACGTTCTGAATAACCCATATTGTACAAAATTCATAGAAATGAATAAGATTGCCGCAGCTTTTAGGCCTTGTTTTTTTTTTAATCTATGGATCTATGCCCAAGAATCCAAACCTTGGAGATCACTGCCGTTTAGAAACCCTTGTTCAGCTACATATGTCTGGGTGTTTCAAAGACAAAATCATCATCATTTGAGCCACATTTAATTTGTTCTTTGCTAAAGATTTTAATTCGGATGTAGATCTAAACTTTTATTTTCTAGTCAATAGTAAAATACCGATTTATGGAGAGGATACCCGAAGAGGACAGTGTTGTTTGTATGGTCTGGAAAGCTACTTTTATTACTTCGTAATGGGCTAGTTTGCTTATCAATGTTTTCCTGGAGTTTCTTTTTCCAGCACAATATTCATCCCAAGCCATTGTCTGCTTGCCAACAAAACCATCATCAAAACAATAATCAGTGATGAGAAAGGAATGAATGACAGCAATGACTGTCATCAATCTCGGGGAAGAAATTTGCTGAGCTGGGCGATCCCCAGGTTTCAAGTCCTGTATTCTACTGACTGCACTACAAAAAATACCTGATGAAAGCTCAAAATGGATAGAAAGAGAATTAACTTAAGTAGAGAAGGCAGTAATAAACTTGGGTAAAGAAGGCTGCAACAACTTTGTGGCAAATGGAGGAATTGCCTAGTATGGGTAATTTATGCTTTTGAAGTTTTGATACAGACTTGATGAATGAATGTTGTTTTTTATGCCCCTTTAAACATTATTTTGGTCATATCACCATGACAGCTCAAATTCTGTGTGGTTTCACCATTACTAGGCTGGAGCACTGAGGTGTCTTGCCCAAGGACATTCCCACAAAAAACACGGTACATCCAATTCGGCTGGAACCCAGGGCCTCCAGGCTACGAGCCTTACACTTCACCTAGGAGCCAAACAAGACCCCTTTCATTTGGGAAAAAGTCAGTGTTTGCCTACATGAAGAAATGGACGAATCCTTTCAGAAATGATAAGGTTTTTATGGTCTTGGGGTTAAAGATTTTGAAAACATGGTAGAAAATAGAAAATTGCTCAAAATAAGCAAATTTTCTTTTTCAGAATGTTTTCTTGTTGTCTTCATGTTCGAGTTGTTTTTACAGACACAAGATTTTTTTTTTAGATATAACCTCACATAAGAGTAGAGCAGAATTTGGATTTGCTATAGGGTTTTAACTCTAGTAAATTAGCCCTTTGCCAAACAATCCCAAGACAAAGTTGGCTATTAAAAATAAAGTGAGAACAGGAGAAAATACTGTTAACCAGCATTATTTTCTTTTTCCAACAAAGTTTTCTACATTTGCAAAAGCAACTCCCATTATTTAGATCAAATTTTATTTGCCATCTTCAGATGCTTTGAATATGGATCAGTATGAAATTTTCCTGTTTGGTAAAGAGTCAGCCCAAAATCTTTTGAACCAAATTGTAGCAGACATCTTTGAAAATAACCTAACAACTAGGGATGATTAACATAATGCTTGAATTAATTGATTGGTGTTTTATGCATTACAGTATATTATTACAGTATATCATGGTAACAGCTCACATATTCATACATTCTGGGTTTCACCAGTACTAGGCTAGGGCTCTGAAGTGCCTTACCCAATAACACTCTACGAAAAACCTAGTGCTTCCTGTGAGGCTCAAACCTTGGTCTCCAGATTATGAGTCCTACACTCTACCACTTAGCCACACAGGACCCAAATCAAAGTATAAAACATTAACTTTTTACCAAACAAAAAAGCTTAACCCATTACCACACAATCCCTACTTTTGACGACCTTGAGAAAGAAGCCTTTAGAAAACATTGTGGGAAAAGGAGAAAATGCTGGTAACCAGCATTTTCTCCTTTTCCCACAATGTTTTCTACCTTTCACAAAACAAATTTCCAGTCACTTTTATTTTGTCATCTGCAAATGCTTTCGATTTGGACAAACCTAAAATTTTGTCGTTTGGTAATGAGTTAAGACATTTCCATATCTAAAGCATTTGTAGATGATAGGAAGGGTAGGAAACAATGAGAGAGTAGGAAAAAAGGCTGGTTACCAAGATTTTCTCCTTCTCACACAATGTTTCAAATGCTGTCTTCTTCAGGGTCATTAAAACACAGGGTTGTGTGGTAAAGGGTTAAAACATAAAAGAGTGTGAGGCATTGTGGCAATAAAAGAAATAATTGCCCATTAGGAACAATCTTTACTTTTGCCACAGTGCTTTTAAAAGGTAGTCGACAGCAAGATGAAAACAGAATGCAGTTGGTTATATATTTGGAAAACAATAGCTTTGTTTTTGTAATACAATAGAACATTGATTTTTATCGAAACTCAAAGAAAACTTGGTTGTGACATATTGTCATCTCATTCATGAACTCCTTACCAGACGACAAAATTTTAGATCTGTTCATGTTGAGAAAATATGCAGACAACAAATTGAACATGGCTCAGATGATTAGATTTTTTTTCTTGGAGGTTTTGAAAACTTTGTGGGAAAAGGGGAAAATACTGTTCACCAGCATTTTCTTCTTTTTCCTCTTATTTTCAAGGGTCTTTTTTTCCCCCTGAGTTATTAAAACATATGATTGTTAAGATTTCCCTGATTAAATGTTTAATGATTTTGCCTGTTAAAGGCTATTCATATGTTCCTACAGATGAAATATTTTATGGCAAAGCAGTATGTTGAATATTTATGCACTACTTGCAATATCTGGCAATTTTGCAGTCTTGATAAAACACTGATTATCTTTTACAATCACACTAAATTATAATCTCTTGTAAAATATATTTTTTTCTCAATGGACATAGATATACATTTTCTCCTTTTACTATGATAATTTCAGGAGCACTCTACCTTAGTTCATGTTTATGAATCCACAGTCAGCTCTGTTTTTTTTTTTAAATTTATTTTCTACAAATAGGGTTGAGGAGATATTAAATGATTTACAATGTACTCTATTAAACAAAAAGAAGATATCCAGTCAGACTAGTCTAGACTCTTTACCAGATGACAAAACTTTTGACTGGTCCAAATCAAAAGCATATGTAAACAGCAGATTTGCTGTCACTGAAATGTTTCAATTTGTCCTTGAAAGGGGAAAAAAAAAAACATCGTAGAAACAGAAGAAAATGCTGGAACAGTAATTCTCCTTTCCCCACAATTTCTTCTAAATCTTTAACACTCTGGGTTGTTAAAACTGTGTGGTAAAGGGTTAAGCAGCCACCCATTGGAACAAATAAAACTACCGTAACCTTTTATGACAAGTAGCTGTTTAAAGAGATAATTTTGTTATAAAATTTGATCATAGAACTTCAAATAGTGACTGCTTAATGAAGGTGGTTGCTAGACACAAGTGCCGGCTAAAACAGGTTTTATTAGCTCCACTGGCCAAAGGCCAGCGGGCTTATGTCATGGCCCGGTGTCCGTCGTGCGTCCGTCTGTCCGTGCGTTAAGTTTTATTTTAAACATCTTCTTCTCTGAAACTACCCATCCAATTTTGATGAAACTTCACAGATATGATCCTGCCATGGTCCTCGTCAGAATTTCTTGAAAGAATTTGATTCCTTCAAAAACTCTGGTTGCCATGGCAATAAAACTTAAAAATATTGGAAATCTTTCAAAATCTTCTTGTCTGAAACCATAAGGCCTAGGGCTACCAAATTTGGCATGTAGCTTTATCTAGTAGACCTCTATCAAGTGTCTTCAAATTATAGCCCTGGGGTCAAATTTGACCCCGCCCCGGGGGTCACAAGTTTTACATGGGCTTATATAGAGGAAACTTTAGAAATCTCCCTGTACCTAGCCATAGGGCCTAGGGCTACCAAATTTTGCATGTGGCTTTATCTAGTGGGCCTCTACCAAGAGTGCCTAAATTACAGCCCTAGGGTCAAAATTGGCCCTGCCTAGGGGGTCACCAGTTTTATATGGACTTATATAAAGAAAACTTTAGAAATCTCCCTGTGCTTAGTCATAAAGCCTAGGGCTACCAAATTTTGCATGTGGCTTTATCTAGTGAGCCTCTACCAAGACTACCCAAATTACTGCCCTAGGGTCGAATTTGATCCCACCCCAGGGTCAGAAGTTTTACATGGGCTTATGTAGTGAAATCTTTAGAAATCTTCTTGTTACTAGCCATCGGTACTAGGGCTACCAATTTTAGTCTTGCCTCAGGCGTCTTATGTTCAAAACCAATTGGCCAAGTATTGTAATGTTTGGCATGTAGGGATTTTATGTATTAGCCAGTAGAGCGATACAGGGCCATCATGGCCCTCTTGTTATATAAACCATAGGAAAATGGCCAGAAAGTTGCAATATTACTGACTCTGTAGAGCCAGATAATCAATAGTAATGTAGTGTAGAGCTAAGATCAGATTTCATGTTTACTGTATTGCACCATACAGTCTGAACTTGATCCCCGACTTTGCAAAGGCACCTTTCTCACTGCTGATCATTGTTTCAACAAAGATGACATGGAAAAGGGGTCAGTGGCTTGGAAAGAATATTGTGCAAAGCACTGGTAAAAGAAATACCAAGAAAAAAATGGGTATGTGCACTGGCCACCACAATATAACTAAAACATTGTTGAAGAAGGTAAAAAAGAGGCACTTTAAGTTACATCCTGTAATCAACCCTTCACCAAACAATCCTGAGTTTTAACATGCTTGAGGAAGAGGGTGTTTGAAAACATTGTGGGAAAAAAGAGAAAATTCTGGTAGCCAGCATTTTCACCTCTTCCCACAATGTTTTCCACACTTTTTGTGACAGATCTCATTATTTGAACCCCATTTAATTTTTCATCCGCTAATGTTTTCAATATGGACAAGTCTAAAATTTTCTTGTCTGGTAAAGGGTTAATTAAACGATCGAAAATTGATTCCATTGATTTGAAGATGTGGCACCTTTCCAGACAACAAAGTAGCTGACTGAGAGCTTTTGCAGACAACAATTCATGTGTGCTGTAAATGGTAGGATATTCATTCGAAAAGGAAGAAAACATTGTGGAAAAAAGGGCAAATGCAGGATAACAGCATTTTCTTTTCCATTAATTGTGTTAAAAGTGTTCAGAACAGTAAAACACATAAATATTTGATGCAGAGTTCACCCTTTATCACTCAATCACATGTTTTAACTACCCTGAGGAGGAAGACTTTTGAAAACATTGTTGGAAACAGTAAAAATCTGAAACATTGTGTTTGAAACATTGTGGGGGAAAAAGAGAAAATGCTGGTAGCCACAATGTTTTCCACACTTTTGTTACAAATCTCATTATTTGAACCCCATTTAATTTTTCATCCAAAATGTTTTCAATATGGACAAGTCTTAAATTTTCTCGTCTGGGAAAGGGTTAGATAAATGATCGAAAATTGATTAAAGACTTGCCACCTTTCCAGACAACAGTTAATGACTGAAAGCATTTGCAGACAACAATTCAAGTGTACCGTAAATGGTAGGATATTCATTTGAAATGGAAGAAAACATTGTGGAAAAAGGGGCAAATGCTGGATAATAGCATTTTCTGCACCTTGTATTGTATCGAAAGTGTTCGGAACAGTAAAACATGTTAATATTTGATGCAGAGTTAACACTTTATCATGCAATCCCATCATTCAACTACCCTGAGGAAGAAGACTTTTGAAAACAATGTTGGAAAAGGTTAAAATGCTGGTAACTAGCATTTTCTCCTTTTCCCTTAATGTTTTATAGATTTTCAAGCGTAACAGCCATGATTTCAGCTATATTTAAATTCTCGTCTGTGTATGTTTTCTATTTGGACAAGTCTAAAATTTTGTTGTTTGTTAAAGAGTTATAGACGTACCACATGACTACATGTGTACATGTGTTATTCAGCTGTATCTGTGTTGGTTTGAACTACAATATGGATAATTCAGCTATCATTTTGTCAGGATTTGGTGTTCTGTGTCTTGCTATGGTACAGTGCTGAATTTTCATAACCCCTCACAGATAATCCCTGCTTTTAAAAACCAGGGGAAAATGGATTGTGAAAACATAGTTGGAAAAAGAGAAAATGCTGGTAACCAGCATTTTCTCCTTTACCCACAATTTTTCTATCCTATGAAAAACAAGTCTCAACATCTGAACAATATTTGTCACGTGCAAATGCTTTAAATTTGGAAAAGTCTAAAAAATTTTTGTTTGGTAGAGTTGATAGGATGTTTTCATTTATATTTGTTAATAACTCTTTATCACGCAAGTATTAATAACCCTGAGAAAGAAGGCAGTTAAAATTATTATGGGAAAAGGAGGAAATGCTGGATACCAGCATTTTCTCCTCTTCCCAATATGCTTTCTAACCTTTTAGAGACAAATCCCATCATTTGAGCTCACTTTAACTTTTTCATCTGCAAATGCTTCCAATTTGGACATACGAAAAATTTGTCACATGATAAAGTGTTTACCCTTTACCACACAATGCCGATATTTAATGACCCTGAGAAAGATACCTTCTGAAAAACTGGGAAAAGGAGAAAATGTTGGTAACCAGCATTTTCTCCTTTTCCCATAATGTTTTCTACCATATGAAAGAAAAATTGCACCATTCTACCAACATTGAATTTGTCGTCTGCAAATGCTTTCAATTTGGACAAGGCTAAAATTTTGTCATCTGGTAAAGAGTTAATGCATTACCTCATGAGATGCAAAAGACTTGGTGACAGAATGAAAAATTTGCTCAGAGTCAGCTGTTTGTCCCTTTGTCTCAATATTTTCAAAAGTAGTCTATGCAAGAAATTACTCCCAATAAACTAGAGAATTTTAAACTCTTTACTAATAGAGAACATTTTAGATTCTTCCAAATTGAAAACATCTGCAGATGACAAAATTCATATGTGGCTAAAATGGCAGTTTTTGTCTTTGAAAAGATTGAAAACGTTTCACTGATTATTAGCATTTTCTCCTTTATCCAGAATGTTTGTAAAAGCCATCTTTCTCAGAGCCTTTAAAACTTGGTATTGTTTGGTAAAGGGTTAATTTATTACATTATGTTTCGAAATTTTTATCAGTTTATTGAATTTTTTTCAGATACTTAATCATTAATGGCCCACAGGCTAGAATATCCTTTTGAGGGCTCTAATTTTCATAAATTTGAAATTGATTCACAATAAACAGCTGTCAACTGTTGACAAAAATCTATATACATGTACATGTACATGGGTATTGGTTGATTACTTGTTTAATTAGGGTAACACAAATTTATAAAATTTGATTTAAAAAAAAGACAGTAACAGTTGGAGTAAAAAATTCGTAAGTAAAACGATTTTTGTCAACTGAAAAGTTGCAAAAGGGGTGAAAGCATGCAGAGAAAATTGCTGAGTGTTATGAAAATCAGTTGTTGCAACATGGTATGTGTTTCTATATGTATTTTAATATTTTTTCATCAAAATGGGTAAAATTTGTGAATACATATAAATTGTGTTACCCCTTTACCGCACAATCCATATGACCTTGAGGAAAAGGCCTTTTGTAAACATTGTTGTAAAAGGAGAAAATACTGGTAACCAGGATTTCCACCTTTTTCAACAATATTTTCTACCCTTTTCAAGACAGATCTCAACATTTGAGTCACATTCAATTTGATGTCTGCAGAAGCTTTCAATTTGATTGGGTCTAAAGTTTTGTCATTTGGTTGTGAGTTAACAGACAGACTGAGATGCAGATAACAAGAGCTTTTCAAATTCAAAATTGTATTGTCTTTTCTGAAACCTTTATGTTACTTCCAGTGACTTGATTGAATTGTTTCAATCTGTATGTCTAATGCAGGAAAAGGAAATATTGCTTGTGAAGGGCAATTGCTTTTAAAGCAAAATTTTTTGTCTCTCCTCTTTTCTTCCAATGATTTCCATATTGTACTAAGACAGGTCTTTCTCTCCTTCTGTTCAGATGTTTCTGCTTTGTAAGAAATTTCTAGTGTCGTTAATAGCTTGTATTGCAATGGTTTATCTCTTTACCATACACTAAAAGTTCAGACTTGTCCAATTTGGAAGCATTTGCAGATAACAAATGTGGCTCAAATATTGAATTAAATTTTGTCTTTGAAAGGGTAGATAAGTTGATTGATTGATTGTATGGTGTTTAACGCCTTTTTCAACATTATTTCAGTAACATCGCGGCGGCCAGTGCACCTATCCATGCTTTCCTGGAGTTTCTTTTACCAGTACTCCTCACAATATTATTTCCAAACCACTGGCTGCTTTCCCACATAACCATCCTCGAAACATTGATCAGCGGTGAGAGAGGAATGAATTCTGTCGTAATGACTACCATCAATCCTCGGAAAGAAATTGGCCAAGCAGGGGTTTGAACCAGCGACCCCCTGTTCTTGAGTCCTGTACACTTCCGGGGTTCGGCATTGAAAGGGTAGAAAAGATTGTGGGTAAAAGCTTGGTTACAAGCATTGAATCCCCTTTTTTATATGCCCGTCGAAGACGGGACGTATTATGGGATCACCCATGGCGTATGGGCGGGCGGGCGTCCGGGCGGGCAGCGTCCAGTTCTTTGTCCAGAGCATAACTTTGTCATCTCCAGTCCGATTGACTTGAAACTTGGCATTTGTGTTTGTTGCAATAATACGGAGTGCAGTGCGAAAGAACTATAACTCTACCGCGTGCTGTCTTTGAGTTATTTCCCTTTGATCATCATTTTTACAGCATTTTCTGCTTGTCCGGAATATAATTTTGTCATCTCTAGTCTGAACATCTTCAGATTTGGTATGCATGATTGTTGAAAAATTACGGAGTGCAGTGCACAACTCTTCCTAGCACGAATTTTGAGTTATTCCCCCTTTGATCTTCATTTTTATAGCATTTCTTGCTTGTCTGGAGCAAAACTTTGTCATTTTAAGTAGGAATGACTTGAAATGTGGTATGCTTACTTGTTGCAACATTTGGAAGTGCAGTGCACAAGAATTGTAACTCTACCTCGTGCTGTCTGAGTTATTTCCCTTTGATTGTCATTTTTACAGTATTTAGTGCTTGTCCGGAATGTAATTTCGACATCTCAAGTCAGAACAACTTCAAACATGGTATGCATGTTTGTTGCAATATTACAGAGTACAGTGTGCAAGAACAATAACTCTACCTAGCATAGATTTTGAGTAATTCCAATTTGATCTTCATTTTTACAGTATTTCTTGCTTGTCCGAAACGGAACTTTGTCACCTCAAGTCAAATTGACTTGAGACTTGGTAAACATGTTTGCTGCATTACCTGCCCTTTACGATTATTATACCCCCTCGACAACTGCTGGTGGGACGGGCGTATCTTGCGACAATTTGCCGCTCTTGTTTCCACAATGTTTTCAAATACTTCTTTGGGGTCATTTAAACATGTGATTGTGTGGTAAAGGTTTAACTGTATCTTATTTAACACACTTTTTTGTTTCAGGCACTGCTGATCACAAGAGCATGTGGTTTAGAATTTAGGTCTGTGAATCGGAAATTTTGGAACTCTATCACCATGAAGACAAAACAAATCTACATTTCCCTTCTCATTTTACTGATCATTGGTGTAGCCTATTACTGTCATAATTGGAGTGGATCTCAGAAAAAGCCAGCATCTTCAGACTTGAATGAAAAAGGTACTTGGAATATTGAAAAAGACAGGAGAAAGCAAATTTATAAAATCTCAAAACAAGAATTCAGTATTGATAGGGAAAGAGAGACGGTGAATGAAGTTTATAGAGGGCCATTGAAATTATCCGACACAAAATCTATGTGGATAGAAGACAACCCTGATAAACAGAAAGTAGATGAAACTGTTGTTGAAGCAGGAAAGGACAATGTAGCTGTAGAGTCAAAACAAGGTAAAGAGAACCTGGATGTAGCTGTTGATGAGGCAGAGACAAGACATACTGTTGCTGGTGAGAATGCAAAGAGTGTGGATGATGAGCAAGTTGATACAGGATATCAAAAGACTGACATGGAATATACTAAAAGTGAAAAGAGTTATAAAGGGAAAGATTCCACAATGACTGATGAAAATGCATCATTTGGTAAACTTGAAGAGAAAACAGAAATTGGAAGCAACATAAACAGGACACAAAAACATACAGAAACAGGAGATACAAAACGGGAGGAAAACTCTGATCCAAATAATATAAAAAACATTGCTCAATGTAGTGATTTCAAACCATCACAAAAATTTGACTGTCATCCAGAGGCAGGAGCAAATGAGAAGATGTGTCAGTCACGAGGCTGCTGTTGGTTTGAAGATCCAAAGCGAAAGAAACCTATAGTTGCTGGTGAGAATGATACCCAAACACCAGTGGATGTACCATATTGCTACTATCCCAGAAATTACCCAGGTTACTCTATTACAGAAACCAAGGAGACCGCTCTTGGATTTAGATCCTATCTGATGAAAAACTCTCTGGGTTACTATCCTGGAGAAGTGAAACTGCTGGCTATGGATGTGATTTATGAATCAGACAACATTCTTCACATAAAAGTAAGAATATTTTACCATTTTTTCACAAACCTATTTGTTATTTTAGATGTGTCTTTGACAAGGATGCAATCAAAAGTATGGGATAGTTGAGGTACATGCTTTTTGATAGACTGTGCACTTTATATATAGTTATATTTTTCAAAAAAGACAGATGAATACAATACTTAGACATAAGCAATCTATAAAGACTTCGATAAAGAAGAGATTGCCATTGTTTGAAGTCTTAACCAGGTGAAAAAATGTTAGACTTCAAATTGAAAGTACATGTAGTTGCAGACGAGAAAATGGATGTGAGCCAAAAATTGAAATTTGTTTTTGGAAGAGTAGAAAGCATTCTGGGAAAAAGAGAAAATGCTGGTTATTAGCATTTTCTTTTTTCCACATTGTTTTCAAAAGCTTTCTTTCTCTTGTGTAGTAAAGGGTAAAAATTTACTGTTGGCCACATGTGGTTTTCAGAGGTAATCTTTCCCAGACATTGTTCAGTACCATGTATAAATGGAAGGATAATGTAAATTACTATGTTAACATTTTCATTTCTGTTACCGCATTAGGCCCTGCAGATAACTTTTTTCAGACTGATTCTTTGCAGCAAAACATAGCTGCAATGGAAGAAACTATTTGTAATTCAAACATGAACTCTTTACCAAACAAAATTTTACACTCATCCAAGGTGAAAGCATTTGCAGATGACAAACCAAATTTGACTCAAGTGATGTCTTTGGAAGTGGAGAAAACATTGTAGGAAAAGCAAAAAATTTTGATTACCAGTATTTTCTCTTTTTCCTACAGTGTTTTTAACCCTTTCCCAAACAACAAATTTTAGACTTTTCCAAACTAAGAGCATCTGCAGACGACAAATTATGAATTGGTACAAATGAGCTTTAGGTCTCTGATGAGGTAGAAAACATTGTGGGAAAAGGAGAAAATGCTGGTCACCAGCATTTTCTCCTTTTTCCACAATGTTTTCACAAGCCGTCTTTCCCAGGGTCGTGAAAACCAGGGATTGTTTGGTAAAGGGTTAAAAGCTGTCTCCCTTAGGGTTGTTAAAAGTTAGGATTGTGTGGTAAATGGTTAACCGAATTCATCATACTTATCTATAATCTCCATATTTTACATTACAACTTAACTCTTTACCAAATGACAAAATTTTAGACTGTTCCAAATTGAAAGCATTTGCAGACGACAAAATAAATGTGACTCAGATACTGAAATTTGTTTTGGGAAAGGTAGAAAACATTGTGGGAAAAGGAGAAAATGCTGGTTACCAGCATTTTCTCCTTTTCCCACAATGTTTTCAAATGGCCTCTTTCTCAGGGTCGTTAAAAGTCGGGATTGTGTGGTAAAGGGTTAACTACTAGTATAACTTGTAGTGTTTGGCCACTGGCCCATTGTACAGTTGAAAAATTCATACAGTACTGACTTACAAAGAAATCAGACTCCCTGTACTTTCACTTACTGTGTATTTTACTGTAATACACTGAATTCAAGAAGACATTTTTATCCTTGACTGATGTTTCTCAACCCTTTACCACACAATCCCGACTTTTAATGACCCTGAAGAAGAAGGCTTTTGAAAACATTGTTGCAAAAGGAGAAATTGCCAGTTACCAGAATTTTCTCATTTTCAAACAATGTTTCCAATCATAACAAACACAAAAACTATCATTTGAGCTACATTTAGTTTGTATTCTGCAAATGCATTTATTTTAGTTTTGCCCAAAATTTTGTAGCTTGGTGAAGAGTTTAGTCATTTACAGCATTGTTTTTTCAGGAAATAATGATAAATTCATACATTTCATTTTTTTTTTTTTTCATAGATGACAGATGCTAGAAATAAAAGGTTTGAGGTTCCCATAGATGTACCAAAAGCCACAAGAAAAGCTCTGAACCCAGCATACAAGGTTTTTATCTCTAAGACAGGATCACCATTTGCACTGACAGTGAAACGGAAGGGTGAAACAGAGGACAGAACAATGTGAGTGCTTTAGTCTCAGCCTATCAAATGGCCTGGGACTGTTATTCACCAACCATTCTTAGTTTCATTCTTAGTCTTATTTGAGATTTAGAAAGTAACACAACTTCTGATTGGCTAAACCATTTGGTTTAGCCAATCAGAAGTTGTGTTACTTTAAAGTTAGAAAATTCTAGAGAATAAGACTAAGAATAATTTAAAGAAGAATGGTTGATGTAGATGGAAAGACAGTGCTGTTGTTAAATTTCTGAAGGTGCTGAATCATGCATCTAGGATGTTGTGTCTTGAGCATGAGGTGATAGTGTAAATTTTAAACTTTCTGGTATTTTATAGTATATCCAGGTCCAGTCTGTCGTGTATTTGGAATATTTCGGTTTCTCCAGGGATACTTGTAGTGAATAATCTGATGGCAGAAAGTAGTTCTGTCTTGCCAGCAGAACATAGTTCTAACTCATTTTAACCCTTTACCACACGGCAAAATTTAAGACCTATCCAAATTGAAAGCATCTGCAGACGACAATTTCATAGTGACTCAAATGACGCAACTTTTCTTTGATAGGGTAGAAAACTTTGTGAGAAAAGGAGAAAATGCTGGTTACCAGCATTTTCTCCTTTTCCCACAATGTTTTCAAAAGGCCTCTTTTTTAGGGGCGTCAAAAGGCGTCATTGTGTGGTAAAGGGTTAATCTGTCTTTCTGGCAAACATAGTTCTAGTTAAACATCTCTGTCTTGCTGGCAAACAGTACTAGTCAAACATCTGTCTTGCTGGCAAACATAGTTCTAGTCAAACATCTGTCTTGCTCACAAACATAGTTCTAGTCAAACATTTATGTCTTGCTGGCAGAACATACTGTACTTCTTATTGAATATCTCTGTCTGACTTGAAGTTCATTGTTCTGATTGAACATCTCTGTCTTGATGAAAGAGCACAATTCTATTTCATGAAAATCACTGTCTGACTTGCAGTACACAGTTCTGATTGAACATTTATGTTTTGATTGCAGAATATGGTTCTATCTCAAAAACATCTCTGGCTTGCTTACAGTACATAGTTCTAATTTAGTATCTCTGTCTTGATTGCAGAACACCGTTCTATTCAGGAACATCTCTGACTTGCTTACAGTACAAAGTTCTAATTTAGTATCTATGTCTTGATTGCAGAACAGTTCTATTTCAAGGACATCTCTGACTTGCTTACAATACAAAGTTCTAATTTAGTATCTCTATCTTGATGGCAGAACACGGTTCTATTCAGGAACATCTCTGACTTGCTTACAGTACATATTTCTAATTTAGTATCTATGTCTTGATTGCAGAACACATTTCTATTTCAAGAACATCTCTGACTTGAAGTACATAGTTCTAATTGAACATCTCTGTCTTGATTGCAGAACACAGTTCTATCTCAAGAACATCTCTGACTTGCTTACAGTACATAGTTCTATTTTAGTATGTCTTTCTTGATTGCAAATCACAGTTCTATTTCAAGAACATCTTTGACTTGCTTACAGTACATAGTTGTAATTGAACATCTCAGTCTTGATTGCAAATCACAGCTGTATCTCAAGAACATCTCTGACTTGCTTACAGTACATAATTCTATTATTGTCTCCTTTTTATATGCCACCGGAGGCGACGTATATTGGCGTCATCTTCTCCGTCTGTCCGTGCGTATGTACGTACGTCCATTTCTTGTGAACGCAACTCCTCCCACATTTCTTGATGGATTTGGATAAAATTTTCACAGGATGTTTCTTATCATGCAACCTAGCGCATATTGTCAAGGTTTTGCAATATGTAGCTGCGTCATGGAAAAAGGGGGCTTCATGTTATATTTCATTTTTAGCTCTACTGGCCGAAGGCCAGCGGGCTTATGTCATGGCCCAGTTTCCATCTGTCTGTCCGTCTGTCCGTCCGTGCGTGTGTTAACTTTTATTTCAAACATCTTCTCTAAAACTAAACATCCAAATTTGAGGAAACTTAACAGAAATGATCCTGCCATGGTCCTCTTCAGAATTTCTTGAAAGAATGTGATTCCTTCAAAAACTCTGGTTGACACGGCAACAAAAGCGAAAAATATTGAAAATCTCTGAAAATCTTATTGTCTGAAACCATAAGGCCCAGGGCTACCAAATTTGGCATGTAGCTTTATCTAATGGACTTCTAAGAAGTTTCTTCATATTATAGCCCAGGGATCAAAATTGGCTCCGTGCCAGGGATCACAAGTTTAGCATGGGCTTACATATAGTGACTGCAATTTAAATAGTAATCAAGGGAAATAACTCCTGTTATAAGAGATAAAGTTTGTTACTATTTACCCCCCTTGAGTATCAAACTGCAATGATACACGATTGATGTTGATATTCCAGTTTTTTGGATAGGACGTATTCTGTTGTCAGGGAGAGTGATTTATTTTGATGCTAGTAGTTATGCTCACATCAGTGGAATATTAAACTTAAAGTAAGATTTCTGTCATTCAGTTTTCTTTCCAGAATGTTACCTTTCATGCCAATGAATAAACCTGCTTGTATTCACTGACATAATCTTTGCACTTAGGAAGATATGACTTTTTTTTTTTGTTGGGCAGGGGGGGAGGTTATGTTTTCCAAGTAATTTTACTACCATACAGACTTTTTATGCTGTATGTCTCTGCAATGCCATTTAAGTGCATGATACGTTAATTTTACGCTTGAAGAAAGGACAAATTTTTTGACAGGACCAAGTTCAAAGCCATCGCAAAAGACAAATTGAATGTAGCTAAAATGATTATTTCTGTCTTTGATAGGGTAGGAAACATTGTTGGAAAAGGAGAAAATACTGGCTAACAACATGGCATATTGTCAAGGTTTTGTGATTTTCAGCTGCGTCATGGAAAAAAGGGTCTTCATGTTATATTTCATTTTTCACCAATATCTCTATAATTGCTGGATATATCTCAACGGATTTGGATGAAATTTTCACAGATCATGTGACCTAGTGCATATTATCAGGGTTTTGGAATTTATTGCTGTGTCATGGAAAAAGTGGGCTTCATGTCAAATTTAATTTTTCATCGATGTATCTCCAACTAATGGACATAATTTCATGAAACTTCACATTTTTATTGCCGAGCCCCGGTAGCTCAGTCGGTAGCGTGCAGGACTTGAGAACACGGGGTCCAAGGTTCGATCCCTGGCTACGAACCCTGGCTCGGCCAATTTCTTTCCGAGGATTGATGATAGTCACTGCGACAGGATTCATTCCTCTCCCACCGCTGACCATTGTTTCGACGATGATTATGTTGGAAAGCAGCCAGTGGCTTGGAAAGAAAATTGTGCGAAGTAGTGGTAAAAGATACTCCAGGAACGCATGGATAGGTGCACTGGCCGCCGCGACATAACTGAAATAATGTTGAAAACGGCGTTAAACACCATACAATCAATCAATCAATCACATTTTTATTGGTTAATCAAAGCCAATGACCAATCAGTCCGTCATGCATCTGTCTGTCCATCCATCAGTCTGTGTGTAAACCTTTTAGATCACAACTAACACAATATATCCATTGAGCTACCCAGGCAGGTGCTAGAAATTCCAACACTTTAGTCTCTATAGCTAGCTGCTTGAAATAGCAGCCATGTGGCGGCGTATATTGTGACGACGGCACTCTTGTTCCACAATTGTTTTAAAAGCAATATTCTTCAGGGTTGTTAAGACTCAGAATTGTGTTGTGAAGGTGCAATTACTTGTCTCGTGTATGTTTAAAAGAACATAGTTCTAATTTATCATTTCCTTCCATTCTTTGCAGTTTCTCTACTCAAGGTATGGGCCCACTGATGTACACAGACCAGTTTCTCCAACTGTCCAGTGCTCTACCCACCCACTATATTTTTGGCCTTGGGGAGAGGAGAGGGGACCTCATGATAAACGTAAACTGGACCAGGCATACAATATGGGCAAGAGATCAAAGTCCTAAGGTTGGTTGTAAATGTGAATACAGTCATGGTTGTCCCCTTTGTTTAATTTCTCTGCATTACATGATTTTAGAAAGCATGATGACAAATGATGACATTGCATAGTGTGTGCAGTTCCTCCTTTTAAGATAATGCTTTTGAGCTTTCCCCTGCTTTTAGCCCTATATCAGACAACAAAATTTAAGACTCATCCAAATTCAAAACAGATGGACACAATATTTTAAAACATTGCTCAATTGGTGAGATATATCTTTTAAATGGTGCAAAATATTTTGTGAAATGGGGAAAATGTTGGTTACCTGCATTTCCTCCTTTTCTCCCAATCTTTTGAAGAGGTCTTTTCCTCAGGTTTTAGATGTCGGCTGTGATTGATTGTCATGTTTAAATGTATACTGCGCAACCCATGGGAATGTTTCTTTGAACCGTAAGTGTCACAATGATTGATGGATTTAATTTGCTTTTACAGACAGTATAGATCAAAACCAGTTAGCACAGATGGATTGGTCTTATCTTGAATCTGCACTGTTTGCTGTGTTGAGAGAACAAAAAGAAAAGAAATTCTGTGAAATTTAAATGTCAAATTTTTTTCTTACACCACTGAAAAATGCCCATTCACTACTTAAGGAGCTAAATCCCAACATCCACCCATATGCATACTTACTTAATTTCCACTGTAAGAAATACATAACATGCAGATATGAAAGAACCCTGGCAAAATGAATTTATCAACAGATCAGCATGGATTAATTTTTATTTCATGCTTTTTGTAGTTTATCGAGAAATAATGGTGGATTATGGTTTGACATTTCATGGTTAAGACCAGTAAAAAATAACAAATTCATATTTTCTTACTCTTCAAGTGAGGGTGGAAAAAGTAGGTCCTGTTCAGTAGTTACCTAGGTGAACAGCCTGTGCCATTCAGCCAGAGGAAATTTGATGTTATTTAAATGCATTTACCCTACATTTTTTGTGCTTTATGTAATATTGTAATGCGTCTTTATGTGGAGGGGGTACTCCATGGAGAATTACAGAAAACAACTGTGCCGGATTTTGATGAAAGTCGCAACAAAAAAGGGGTAAGAAGCATGAAATAAATAGAATATTTGTTTTTTTCTGTGAAAGATTGACATTGAGTTTATCTCATGAACATCGTTGGAAATATTTTAGTTGTAGCTTTGCCACTTGTGAAAGTATTACCAATGATGTTCACTCGATGAAATGAATTCCGATCTTTCACAGAAAAAAAAAAACCCAAATATCCTCCATTAAATACATGTGAAGTAAACATTAGAATACATGCAGAATGTTATGTTGCAGTAACTTTCCTGAAACTAGTATTTGCTTCTGGCTGCATGGGAAAAGGACCAAGGGTCAAGCAAGAGATCAAAGTTTTCATTTGCAGAGAGAAGCAGATACAGAACCACAGAAAGTTACTTTGTCATAATATTTCCTTTGTTATATACTTAAAACTTTACCAACAAATATTGCAATTAAGTACAATTTTATTGAAAATTGTTAGAAATTTAAAACAAGATTAATACTTGTGTAGCAGGTGAAAAAGCTATTTTTATGAATTGCAGATGTACATCTTAATGTAACATTTTGACCAATCAAATCAGAAACCAAACTAAAAGTAGTCCACCACCATGTTGCAACATCATGCCATATTTGCAACCATATTGGACAACATCTAGAATACTGATGCTTTTTCAAGTGTCCAGTTTTATCAGCATGTGGTGTAGGGACTGGAGCTGAAAAATAAAAGTTTGTTGGTTAGGTCATAGATTGTCCATTCAAGCATTCATGAGAAAGACTGCCCTATTTTATAATTCAGGAGGATGCTAACTTGTATGGAGCACATCCATTTTATATGGTGATGGAAGAAGGTGGTGATAGCCATGGATTCTTTTTATTGAACAGTAATGGAATGGGTAAGTTTTGAGGCATGCACAGGTTATTTACCCTATAATTTTAATGAACCTGTGAAGGGAGGCTGATAGCTAGCATTTTTTATCCTTTTCCCTTAATGTTTTCTTTTCATTCAGGGACAGTTTTGCTCATTTGAGTCAATCAAAAATTGTCGTCAGTAAATGCTTTCAATTTGGAAAAGTACACAAAAGTAAACAAAAGAACCTTTTATCTCAACAGTCCTGAGTTGAACCAAACCTTTGAAGACAGGCTTTTGAAAACATTGTGAGGAAAGAAAAAAAAATGTGAGAAAAGGAGAAAATTTAACCAATTTTTCCTCCTTTTCCCATGTTTTCTACTCTTTCAGAGACAATTCCAGTTATTTGAGTTTTCCTTTTGTCACGTGCAAATGCTTTCAATTTTGAAATGTACACAATTTTGATGTTTGATAAAGAACTTATTCTTTCTCAAGCAAACCTGACTTTAAACTTCTTCGACAGAAAAGGCTTTTGAAAACATTGTGGGAAAAGGAGAAAATGCTTGTGACCACAAGATATGGATAATCAATATGTAAAAGGGCTGAATGTATAAGAAAATGTTGCACAAAAAGGACAAAGTGCTCACAACAGGAAATTCTCCTTCTGTATGAATGTTTTCAAAAGAAGTCTTCTGCAAAGTGAAACAGCCACTTAGTACAGGTTATTTCCTAGTTTTTGTGGCTGATTATTGGTTTGTCACTAGCATCTGGCAAAAAATGAAATTATGTATAGAAAGAAAAATATCTTTCTTTTTAGATGTTATATTACAACCTTACCCAGCTATTACATGGAGAACAATTGGTGGGATTCTAGACTTCTATATATTTCTTGGGCCCACAGCTAAAGATGTGACACGGCAATACACCTCACTCATTGGTAAACCTTTCATGCCTCCATACTGGAGTTTAGGATTCCATATTTGTCGCTGGGGATATAAAAATGTATCTGAAACATTGGCTGTGGTAGAGGGTATGAGAAAAGCTGGAATACCACAGGTACTGTTATTCTTCATTGTATATGAGCTGCACACCAGTAAAAGGGGGTTTTATGCATCTCTGCAGTGCATGACATCAAGCAAGTTATCTAATTATTATGGATTCATAAAATCCATTTTGTTTATCAGCCAACTAAATCATGAGGTAGACTGGTCCTTGGACATGCAGAAAATTAGCAAATAGCAAGCCTTTCAACGTATGTCATTTTGGACAGACTGCACAGACTGAGTGGGTCGATACTGTTTCCAGATGCATTAAGCCTCCTTTTCACAGAGCATTGGCTCAAATATATTACTCAGAGGACCAATTAAGTGAAATCTCTATTTCATGTAGACTTCTCACTAGCTCTTTTCTCCCAGTTAACCTTTTACTACACAATCCAAGTTTAATAACCAAAAAAAAGAAAATTTTTTGAAATGTTATGAGAAAAAGAGAAAATGCTGTTAAGCAGCATTTTCTTAATTTCCTACATTACTGTATAAGTATATATATATGTGTGTGTGTGTGTGTGTGTGTGTGTCGAAAAGTTTGCAAATAACCAGTTACAGACATTTTGTAAACGGAAATGTTTGCTAATTCAAGACATTAGTTATTTGTTGGTATTACTCGAACAAATGACCTCTATTACCGTATATTACATGCTTGAATTATCATCCAAACTTAGCTTCGGCTAATGTCGTCAGCATGCAGAACTATGTGAACGTTTTTCAAGTCTTCAGGCTCCTAATGGATTTATTGTCTCTTTAAAGAATACTCAAAATACCTAAAATAAACATGATTTTGTTGATTTAATTGGTAATACGTGGCGGGTGACATAGATTAAAGATACACTTTCTGTGCAGTCTGATCTTAATCCATGTCTTCCGCAAAAGCTTTTATATTTTGACTATGGTACAGTAAGGATCAAACCCGATATTTACCGTTAACAGAATTTCCGTATTGTCCGATTGTACCCAATGATGAAAATATTCACTCTTTAATTATTCTTTGCAAAAAGATCAATTTCAGGTCAAATTGTTCGAGTAATATACTTGTGGTAAAATCCACGAACAGAAAAGTTGGCAAAGTTCTCAAATTTGCGAAATCGCAAAAATTTCCACTTATACAGTATTACCTACACTTTCAAATAGAAATTTCTACATTTGAACTATGTTCGAATTTGTCAATTGCAAATGCTTTAAAACTAAAATTTTGTCGCCTGGTAAAGAGGTAAACAGCCACTCGCTAAAGATTGTGTATGCAATTATTTCTTTGTTTCACTGGGAAAAGCTGTTGGCATTTCTTTTTAATAGCCTGTCCAGATCACTATTACAGATGGTGAAATCATTCTACTCTTCCTTTTAGCTAATATATTTTACTTGTTCAAGTTTTATTTAACCCTTTACAAATCAACAACATTTTAGACTGGTCCAAATTGAAAGTACATGTATTTGCGGACGACAAAATTAATGTGACTCAAATATTGAAATTTGTTCTGGAAAGGGTGGAAATCACTGTGGGAAAAGGAGAAAATGCTGATATTAGCATTTTCTCCTTTTCCCACAATGTTTTCAAAAGGCTTCTTTCTCAGAGTCGTGAAAACCCGGGGTTGTTTGGTAAAGGGTTAAAGCATTGTGGAAATTAAGGTGAGATCCTGTTTTATGTTTTCTCTTTTAATCACAATTTCAGGATACACAGTGGAATGACATAGATTATATGAAGAGCAGGAAAGATTTCATGCTTGATCCAGAAAAGTTTGGAAATCAAGTGGACATGGTAAAGACAATCCATAGCTATGGGATGAAATATGTTGTGATTGTGGTAAGTCTGTATGTGTTTATGTTATCTGTCAAAGGTGGCCATGGATATGAGTCTTAACTCTTTACCAAACGACAAAATTTTAGACTGGTCCAAATTGTAAGCATATGCAGACGACAAAATTAACGCAACTCAAAAATTGAAATTTGTTCTGGGAAGGTGGAAAACATCGTGGAAAAAAGGAGAAAATGCTAGTTACCAGCATTTTCTCCTTTTTCCATATTGTTTTCAAAAGGCTTCTGTTTCAGGGTTGTGAAAACCAGGGATTTTTTGGTAATGGGTTAATATGGACAAATCTTAAGGCTTGGTCAGACCGGCTAACGGATATGTAACAGTGGTAAAACGGACAAAAACATGCAGAATTTGGTTATCCGGTGACAAAATTCATCTTATCTGTCGCTCGAGGCTCACGCGATCGGTGTGCGGAGCAAAGAAGCCACAGAATGACCGCACGAGTACCGCACATGTAACGGAAAAAACGCATGTTTACCGGATATGTACCGGAAAATAAACGGTCTATTAAGGGATATCACCATACGAGTAACGGACTTGTACCGGATAAAACGGAAGTGCAACGCATGAGAACCGCCGAAAACATTGTTGGAAAAGATGAAAATGCTATTAACCAGCATTTTCTCCTTTTCGCACAATGTTTTATACCCTATCAAAGAAAAATCACATCATTTTAGCCACTTTGAAATTGTCGACTGCAAATAATTTTTGGATTTGGATGGGTCTACAATTTTGTTGTATGGTAAAGGGTTAATGCATACCCATGATGCATTATAGCAAGCTATTCATCATATAATTATGGATCCATAAAACCAATCTTTTAAATAATTTTCTGAATCATGAAATAGACTGGTCCTTTGACATGCAGAACATTGACCAATAGTAGATTGCACAGGCTGACCTTGGTCATTACTTTTTGTAGATACACGGAAGCCCCTTTTTGCGGAGATGACTCACATTATAACTCATATTTTCTAATATTTTCATTTAAAATCAAAGCGTATATACACATTATGAACAATTAACTCTTTACCGAACGACAAAATTGTAGACTGGTTCAAATTGAAAGCATTTGCAGACGACAACAGAAATGTCACTAAAAAATTGAAGTTTGTTCTGTGAAGAGGAGAAAATGGTTACCAGCATTTTCTCCCTTTCCCACAATGTTTTCAAAAGGCTTCTTCTTCAGGGTCGTTAAAACTCGGGATTGTGTGGTAAAAGGTTAAGCATGCACACAGTTTGACACATTATTATGCATGATAGCAGGGGGTCCTATGTGGCTTAATGGTAAAGCAGAGGACTCATAGCCTGGAGGCTTCAAGTTCATGCCTTACTTGAAGCTCTAGGTTTTCATAGGAGTGTCCTTTGGCAAAACAATAAAAAGCTCTAACCTAGTTTTGGGTAAATTCAGGGCATACATAAATATGTGACCTGTTGCTGTGATATGACTGAAATAATGTCAAAAATGGCAAAAAACACCTTTCAAGCAATCAACTAATGAATCATGCATAATGGTATCTGAAAAAGAAAGTGATTAAAAAGCAATGCTGTTGTAATGAGCAATTACTGTCCTTGCCATTTTCAATTTGTACCTGGATTTCATTTTTAAATATCCTTTGCTCTTTTACCAATGAGAAGTCACCCAATACAGCTTGTAAAATTTAGATTGTAACAGATACATGATGGTATTGTGCATCAGTGGTGATTGTGACATTTTCCATTGTCTCATAAATTAATGTAAGACATACTAAAAAGAGCTACAGGTGATACAAAAGTTAGAAAAAAAGAGGTGTCTAACTGGCATGGAAAATACATGCAAAATGTGCAATTACTTGTTTCAAGCTGTAGCGTCTTTTGCCACAATGTTTTCCTAAGCTGTCAGTTGTTTACTGAATAGTCCAGATTTTTAAGAACTCTGAGGAAGAAAGCTTTTGAAATCATCATTGGAAAAAGCAGAAAATGCTGGAAATCAGCATTTTCTTCTTTTTCCACAATGTTTGCTACTATGTTCTCTGCCCTTTTGAAGACAAATTCCATCAAATAAGCTACATTTAATTAGTTATCTGCAACATCGTTAAAATTAGACTGGTATGGAGGTAATTGGAAAAGCCTGAGACATTTTATTCGTATGGTCATGGGTTGACATTTGATTTGTCCAAGTAAGCCTATGTTAGACAAAAATTGAAGTCAAGACAAATTTGTAGATAAAGCTGTATAACTAGGGATGAGTATTACTGATTTTCATTTTCCAGGACCCTGGTATAGCTATTAATGAAACCAAAGGATCCTATGAGGCTTATGATCTAGGATTGAAACTGGATGTGTTTCTGAAAAATGATTCTGGACAGAACTTGATTGGAAGGGTAAGCTACAAATTTGTCAAGGATTTGGAGGGTATATTACAGGTTTGATAATGTTTGGAAGGGTAGGTTGTGGATATGTCAAGGATATGAAGGGTAAGTTTTAGATTTGTCAAGGATTTGAAGGTAAGTTATAGATTTAACAAGGATTTGAAACTATACAGATTTGTCAAGGGTTTGAAGGGTAATTTCAGATACGACAAGTATTTGTAGGGGAAGTTGCATATTTGTCAAGGATTGGAAGGGTAAGTTACAAATACAATAAGTATTGGAAAAGTAAGTTACATATTTGTCAAGGATTGGAAGGCCAAGTTACAGATTCATCTAGAATTGGAAGGGCAAGTTAGGATTTGTCAAGGATTTGAATGTTAAGTTACAGATTTGTCAAGGATTTGAAGGTTTGGTTACAAATTAGACAATTATTGGAAGGGGTGAGCCATAGATCTGTCAAGGATTGGAAGGGTAGGTTACCAAATTGTCAAAGATTGGAAGGGTAAGTTACTGATATGTCAAAAGTTGGACAGGTAAGTTACAGATTTGTCAAGGTTTTGAAGGAATAGTTACAAATTTGTAAAAGATTGGAAGGGTAGGTTACCAATTTGTCAACATGATTTGAAGGGCAAGGTACAGATTTGTCAGGGATTGGAAGGGTTGGTTATGGATTTGTCAAGAATTTGAAGGGCAAGTTACAGATTTGTCAAGTGGTGTCTCATTTTTTGTGAGTCAAATCTTGTTTCACATCATATTTAGTTTACTATAACACTCTGCCAAAAGTTTAGAATTCAAAGACTCTTTGAAAGAAGGCTTTTTCAAACATAGTGGGAAATGGAGAAAATGCTCGTTACCAGCATTTTCTCCTTTTTATACGCCCGTCGAAGACGAGATGTATTATGGGATCACCCGTGGCGGGCGGGCGGCGTCCCCATTCTTTGTCCAGAGCATATCTCCAAAACTATGCTAGCTACAGTTATGAAATTTCATGGGTGGATAGATCTCATCAAGGCGGAGTGCAGTGCACAGGAATCATAACTCTCGCTTGCTTAATTTTTGAGTTATTGCCCTTTGTTGTTTTTCATACTTGAATTTTGTCCGGAGCATATCTCCAAAACTATACTAGCTACGGTTATGAAACTTCATGGGTGGATAGATCTCATCAAGGGGGAGTGCAGTGCACAGGAATCATAACTCTTGCTTCCTTAATTTTTGAGTTATTGCCCTTTTTTTTTTTCATACTTGAATTTTGTCCGGAGCATATCTCCAAGACTATACTAGCTAAGGTTATGAAACTTCATGGGTGGATAGATCTCATCAAGGGGGAGTGCAGTGCACAGGAATCATAACTCTTGCTTCCTTAATTTCTGAGTTATTTCCCTTTGTTGTTTTTCATACTTGAATTTTGTCCGGAGCATATCTCCAAGACTATACTAGCTAAGGTTATGAAACTTCATGGGTGGATAGATCTTATCAAGGGGGAGTGCAGTGCACAGGAATCATAACTCTTGCTTACTTAATTTTTGAGTTATTTCCCTTTGTTTATATTCATACTTGAATTTTGTCCTAAGCATATCTCCAAAACTATGCTAGCTACGGTTATGAAACTTCATGGGTAGATAGATCTCATTAAAGGGGAGTGCAGTGCGAAAGAACCATAACTCTACCTCGTGCTGTCTTTGAGTTATTTCCCTTTGATCGTCATTTTTACAGCATTTTCTACTTGTCCGGAGCATAACTTTGTCATCTCCAGTCCGATTGACTTGAAACTTGGCATGTGTGTTTGTTGCAATAATATGGAGTGCAGTGCAAAAGAACCATAACTCTACCTCGTGCTGTCTTTGAGTTATTTCCCTTTGATCGTCATTTTTACAGCATTTTCTGCTTGTCCGGAGCATAACTTTGTCATCTCCAGTCCGATTGACTTGAAACTTGGCATGTGTGTTAGTTGCAATAATACGGATTGCAGTGCAAAAGAACCATAACTCTACCTCATGCTGTCTGAGTTATTTCCCTTTGATTGTCATTTTTACAGCATTTTCTGCTTGTCTGGAGCATAATTTTGTCATCTCCAGTCCGATTGACTTGAAACTTGGTATGCACGTTTGTTGCAATATTACGGAGTACAGTGCGCAAGAACAATAACTCTACCTAGTGCGGATTTCAAGTAATTCCACTTTGATCTTCATTTTTACAATATTTCTTGCTTGTCTGGAACGGAACTTTGTCACCTCAAGTCAAATTGACTTGAGACTTGGTAAACATGTTTGTTGCATTACCTGCCCTTTACGATTATTATACCCCCTTGACAACTGGCGGTGGGACGGGCGTATCTTGCGACAATTTGCGGCTCTTGTTCATCAATGTTTTCTTCCCTTCTTGGACAAGCGTCAGTTTTTGAGTCAAATTTGATTTGTTGTCTGTAGATGCTGTCAATTTGGGCAAGTCTTAAAATTTGTCATCTGGTAAGGAGTTAATTCACCTAGTTGCAATGCTATATAAAATACCAATAATACATGTTGTACATGACTAGATGAGAGGGAACATGAAGCAGAAGCTTTATCAAAATATTATTGTGAAGCATGTTCACTTGCCATTGATAATTTTTAGCTCCACTGGCCGAAGGCCAGAGAGCTATTGTCATGGCGTTGTGTCCGTCGTGCGTCCGTCCGTCCGTCCGTCCGTCCGTAAACTTTTTCTTTAAAAAACTTCTCCTCAGAAACTATTGACTGGATTTTTACCAAATTTCACAGGAATGTTCCTTTGGTGGTCCTCTTTCAAATTCCTTCAAATAATTGTGTTCCATGAAGAATTCTGGTTGCCATGGCAACCAAAGTAAAAAACCTTTAAAAATCTTCTCCTCCCAAACCGCTATTTGGATAGCATTATTATTTTGCAGGAATGTTCCTTAGATACAGGTTTACAGAATTCCTTAAAAAAAAAAAAGATCTGTCAAAAAACATGGCTTTTATGGGAGACTCATTTTCCTTTTATGGTATAAAGTAAAATCTTTGAAAAATTTCTTCTCTAAAACTATTCATTGGATTTCATTGTTGTTTTGCAGGTAAGTTCTTATGGTGGTTGTCTACCAAATTGTTTCTTCAGTGAGCTAAAATGCAGGATTGAATGATAATTGTTAAAAACTTCCTTTCGCCATTATAGAAATATCAGGCCTGTGGAGCGATACAGGCGCTCAAGCGCCTCTAGTTATTATATTAAGTGAATTATTTTGGTAAAAAGAGAAATTGCTTATTATGGGCAATTTCTCCTATAATGTTTTTCTCCCCGTTTTCAAAACTAGCCTGTTGCTATTTGAGAAAGGTGTCTTGCAGCTGGAACTAGATATTTTATGTTATCTCTCAATTATAATTTTGGTAAACCACACTTTGCTTTATTGTATCAGCAAGGGTACGATGTACTCCTAACTTTTGTTTTTATTTTCAGTGTAATTATAGTGTGTAATAAATTTGTCAAATAGGATTTAATCCAGAGAAACTCCTTTTTTGTGATGTCATCAGAGTTAGTGTGACATCATGAGAGTGATTGTTTTGAGTTTGTGCAGTACTGAATTCATCCAAGTTAGTCATAATACATTTGAACCATGCTGTGTGAAAAGGGGATTCAATTCATCTGCAAAAGGTATCGAACCAGGTCAGCCTGCACAGTCCATGCAGGCTGAACAGGTTCGAAACTTTTTGCTATTGATCAATCATCTGTATGTCAAAGGTCTGATGTACCTCATGACTGAGCCAAAAAAGCTGATTTGAAAGAAAATGGATTTCATGCATCCATGATTATATAATGACTTGCTTGTTATGTTGCATAACGAAGGTGCATTAACTCTTTACTAAACGACAAACTTTTAGACTGAACCAAATTGAAAGCATTTGCAGACGACAAAATAAATGTAACTCAAATGATGATTTCTTCCTTAAATGTGGTAGAAAACATTGTGGGAAAAGGAGAAAATGCTGGTTACCAGCATTTTCTCCTTTTCCCACAATGTTTTCAAAAGGCTTCTTGCACTGGGTCGTTAAAACTCGGGACTGTGGGGTAAAGAGTTAAATAGAGTTTATTTCATCAGCTTGTGGTTAATATGGGGAAATATTTGCCGAAAAAGGGAAAGGTATGCAAAAATAACGAGTGCTGTAAGGCACGAGTTATTTTCGCGGACCTTTCCCTTTTGAGGCAAATATTTCCCCATATTAACCACAAGCTGACGAAATAAATTATATATTATATTTCCTCTGATTATTTTGTCAACGAATGCCACTTTTAAAACTTAAAAACTTAAAAAAGTAGTTCCAGATTTTCGGCAGGAGGAAAATATTCACTGTGATGGGGAAATAATTCCCCCCAGCTTAAATTATGACATTTCTTTACCCATAACATTTCTAAAAATAGACACATGAAATATATTATACCCCCTTTTGTCAGTGCATGCCTCATTTTGAAGTGTATGGAAAAACAGTTCGGCACAGTACATGTAATTTGTAATGTTTTGATATTGTCACAACAACAGAGAAATCCTCCAATACTAAGCTTAACAGTATCGTAACTCTTTACTGAACAGTAAAATTTCACACTGGTCCAAATTGAAAGCATATTCATATGACAAATATAATATAGCTCATTATGATGACATTCTTTTTTGAAGTGATAGAAAATGTATTGGGAAAAGGAGAAAATGCTGGTCACAAGCATTTTCTCTTTTTCCAAATATATTTTTAAAAGTTAGTTACCAGCATTTTCTCCTTTACCCAATATATTTTCAAAAGCCTCTCTCTTCAAGGTCATTAAAACACAGGATTGTTTCGTAAAGAGTTAGGCATTGTTTACATACATATTTAGTTCTGTAAGTAAGCCACAATTTTATGTTACAGGTTTGGCCAGGTAATACAGTTTTCCCAGACTTTACCCATCCCAATGCACAACAATACTGGACAACTGTTGTGTCACATTTTATTGATCAGCTTCCTGTGGATGGATTATGGATTGTAAGTGGTTTTTAACTTTTTACCAGGTGACAAAAATACAAACTTACCTGAATTGGTTAGACAGACTGTAGTAACGTTTTCTAATCCTAAGCTGACACAATGTTTCAGACTCAACTCAGCAGAATTAAGTCAGTTTATTCTACTGAGTTGAGTCTGAAACATTGTTGCAGCTCAGGATTTGAGATCGTTACTAGAGTCTGTTAATTTTAGTGACACATGTCTTAATTAACTATCTCCACTGAAGTCAGATATTGATAGCAGATTTGAGCAATGTAGGAGACTTAAGTTTTTTCATGAAACAGAGCCCTATGACTTATTTTCTTAACTTCTCACATTGAATTGGCTCTGCCAGTCAAAATTAATTGTTTTTAAATTCTCAATATGATCGTGAATTATTTTTCTGCTTAACCTTGGTAGATTTCACTTTGTACAAAAAGGTAAGTGTACATGTAATAGGAAAAGGAAATGCGTAAGATTAACTGTTTACCAAACAACAAAATTTTGGACTAGTCCAAATTGAAAGCATTTGCAGACGACAACATAAATGTGACTAAAAAAAATTGGAATTTGATTTAGGAAGGGTAGAAAACATTTTGGGAAAAGGAGAAAATGCTGGTTACCAGCATTTTCTCCTTTTCCCACAATGTTTTCAAAAGCTTTCTTTCTCAGGGTCATTAAAAGTTGGGATTGTGTGGAAAAGAGTTAAATACTTCTGTATTCAATTGTATTTAAAACTGTAAAACTGATGGTTTGCAGGACATGAATGAAATTTCCAGTTTTGCCTATGGATCTATTGAAGGGTGTCCAAAAACAAAATATGATGAACCTCCCTATTTGCCAGGTATAGTCACACTAAAAATACTCACTACCTCTTGAAACTAATTTGCTACAGACAAACTTGTGAAATACAGTTAAATGACATAAATTAAAGTTAAATACATAAACATTTGTGAAAATATTGTTTTCATAGGAGAAAATGTTTTTAACTTTTTACCAAACAGCAAAATTTTAGACTGGTCCAAATTGAAAGCAATTGCAGACGACATTGAATTTATCTGAGATGATGGTGATTGTCTGTGAAAGTGTTGAAAACCTTGTGGGAAAAGGAGAAAATGCTGGTTACTAGCATTTTCTCCTTTTCCCACATTTTCTAAAGGCTGTTTCCTCAGGGTCGTTAAAACTCCAGATTGTGTAGTAAAAAAGTTAACAAGCAGTCTCTCCTGCTACCAGAGATGGGAAAAAAAGTAATCTCTAGGTTAGTTTATGTCAGTATGCAGACAGATATTTTCTGTTTAGTGGAAAAAACTTGATTGATATAATGATTTATATCAAAGATTATGTTTGCAAGAATAGCTTATCAAATATCATTACAGTGTATATATCTAAGTCATCACATAATCATGGATCCATAAAATCAGGACTGTCTCACAACTGACTGAATCCTTGGATAGAATGGTCCTTTGACAAGCAGGGAATGTACAAACAGCAAAAAGTTTTGACCAATGTCATGAGTTGATACTCTTTGCAGATGCATTAAACCCCCTTTTCACAGAGCATGGCTCATATATAAATACATTGTTGAAGTTTCCTAAAGTTTCCTAAATATAAAAATTTCATACTACTGAACATGGGATGATTTTTTACCTTCATATTTTTAGTTTTTATACTTTGCCAGAGGTGACGTATATTGGCGTCATCTCCGTCCGTCAGTCCATCCGTCAGTACGTCCATTTCTTGTGAACACAACTCCTCCCACATTTCTAGACAGATTTGGATAAAATTTTCACTGAATGTTACTCATCATGTGACCTATCGCATATTGTCAGGGTTTGCGATTTGTAGCTGCATCATGCAAAAAGGGGGCTTCATGTTATATTTCATTCCATTTCTTGTGAACGCAAGTCCTCCCACATTTCCTGACAGATTTGGATAAAATTTTCACAGAATGTTTCTCATCATGTGACCTAGTGCATATTGTCAAGGTTTTGCGATTTGTAGCTGCGTCATGGAAAAAGGGGGCTTCATGTTATATTTCATTCCATTTCTTGTGAACGCAACTCCTCCCACATTTCTTGACAGATTTGGATAAAATTTTTACAGAATGTTTCTCATCATGTGACCTAGGACATATTGTCAAGGTTTTGCGATTTATAGCTGCGTCATGGAAAAAGGGGGCTTCATGTTATATTTCATTCCATTTCTTGTGAATGCAACTCCTCCCACATTTCTTGACAAATTTGGATAAAATTTTCACAGAATGTTTCTCATAATGCGACCTAGTGCATATTGTCAAGGTTTTGCGATTTATAGCTGCGTCATGGAAAAAGGGGTCTTCATGTCATATTTAATTTTCCACCAATATCTCTTTAATTACCGGACATATCTCAACGGATTTGGATAAAATTTTCACAGATCATGCGACCTAGCGCATATTGTCAGGGTTTTGGAATTTATTGCTGTGTCATGGAAAAAGGGGGCTTCATGTCAAATTTAATTTTTCATCGATGTATCTCCAACTAATGGACATAATTTCATGAAACTTCATATTTTTATTGGTTAATCAGAGCCAATGACCGATGAGTCCGCCTTGCGTCTGTCTGTCCATCCATCAGTCTGTGCATAAACCTTTTAGATCACAAGTAACACAATATATCCATTGAGCTACCCAGGCAGATGCTAGAAATTCCAGCACTTTAGTCGCTATAGCTAGCTGCTTGAAATAGCAGCCATGTGGCGGCGTATATTGTGACGACGGCACTCTTGTTCAGATTATGTTTCCATAAACACAAATCTATTGATATTTATTCATTCTCTGTCAAAGGCCAGACTGATATGTAAGATGTGTTATATAATTGGTATAATTATTGTTTCAGCAGTCCAAAAAGGAACCTTGTATGACCATTCTATTTGTGCATCGGCCAAGGGCTTTCATTCCAGAGAGTATGACATTCACAATCTATATGGATTTAAAGAAACAAATGCTACATACAAGTACGTATCATTAGAGCTAAACCTGTTCTACCATGCAGGGTTTTCTGTAGAATGCTTTCGAAACTATTTGGATATACAAAGGATTGCATCAGATGAATTGTAAAACTACTGCATTAGACAACTTACCTCTTTCCCACATGACAAAACTTCAGACTGGTCAAAATTGAAAGCAGTTGCAGACTTCAAATTGAATGTTGCTCAATTGATGGAATTTGTCTTTGAATGAGAAGAAAACATTGTGGGAAAAGGAGAAAATGCTGGTTACCAGCATTTTCTCCTTTACCCCCAATGTTTTCAAAGTGTTGTTTCTATGGGTTATTGAAACTCAGGATTGTGTGGTAGAGGGATAACACCTTACTATGGGAAAGACTTATTTTCATCCGTCACATCACCAGACAGCTTTTGAAAACACTGCAAAAAGGTTTTTACTTGTATCCATGTATTGACCCTTTACTAGATGACAAAAATTTAAACTTTTCCAAATACAAAACATCTGCAGATGACAAATTCAAAATTGGCACAGATGAGTTTAAGTTCTTTGATAGGATGGAAAACATAGGGAAAAATGAGAAAATGCTGGTGATCCACAATTTGCAGGCAACACATTAAATTTAGCTGAGATGATGGTGATGTCTGTGAAAGTGTAGAAAACCTTGTGGGAGAAGTAAAAATTAATGGTAATCCACCATTTTGTCTCCTTTTCCCACAATGTGAACAAAAGCTGTGTCCCACAGGGTTGTTAAAACTCGGGATTGTTTGGTAAAGGTTAACTCTCTACCAGACTACAAAATTTTACACTTGTCCATATTGAATGCATTTGCAGACAACAAATTAAAAATTGATCAAATGATAAAAATTCGACCCTGAAAGGATAGAAAAATTGTAGGAAAAGGTTAATAGCACTTTATTCTTTTCCCACAATGTTTACAAAAGCCTTTTTTCCCAGGGTTATTAAGGGTCAGGATCGTTTGATAAAGGGTTTAACCCTAATCCAAGCATATTTATTCTTGTTTTGCAAGGATGTTTTCAAAGTCATTTACCACAAATTAATTTCAAGAGATAATTAGATATAGGAAAAAGATAATTGAAAACTGATAAATTACTAATACTGTCTGATTCTCCATTTTCTTTTTTTACCAATATGTTCTTCATCCTTCGTCAAGATCCAGTTTTATTTCTAAATATACTTACATGATGTTGACATTTTCAAAATGAAATTGTCTAAAATTTGCTCCTAATCAAATGGTGGGTAAAAAAATGTGGGAAATACAGTAGTATGCAGAAAGAAATATGCCCACATTATTTCTTTAACTCTTTACCAGACAACAAAATTTTGGACTCAATCCAAAATAGAAAGCAGTTGCATATGACAAATTAAATTTAGTTCAAATGACGATTTATGTTTTACATAGGGTAGAAAACATTGTGGGAAAAGGAGAATATGCTGGTTAGCAGCATTTTCTCCTTTTCCCACAATGTTTTTAAAAAGCATCTATCTTAGAGTGGACAAAACTTGGAATCATGTGATAAAACAAGGGCAGAATGCATTGTGGGAATAGAAAAAAATGCTGTTTACCAGCAAAAGCAACAAAATTTTGGACTCGACCAAAATTGAAAGCAATTGCATATGACAAATTACCGGTAAATTTAGCTCAAATGGCGATTTATGTTTTGAATAGGGTAGAAAACATTGTGGGAAAAGGAGAAAATGCTGGTTACCGAGTCGACAAAAGTCAGGATCATGTGATAAAGGGTAAACACAAAAGTATGGAGTTATTTTAAGTAGTTCAGTAACAAAGTTCAGGGAGCATATTCACCACTGTTTTAAACTCTGTACCAAATGACAAAACTTTAGACTGGTCCAAAGCATTTGCAGACGATAAATTAGATATTGCTTATATAATGAGAATTGTCCGTGGTAGACTAGAAAACATTGTGGGAAAAGTAGAAAAAAAGGTGGTTACCAGCATTGTCTCCTTTTTTCCCACAATGTTTTCGAAAGGGCTTTACCTCAGGATTATTAATTAAAATTCAGGATTGTGTGGTTATGGGTCAGAAGAAGACAGTAATTAACATTTTCTATTACTTATTCATATTTTCAGTGCCTTGAGGAGTAAGCTTGGGGTAAGACCTTTTATCATCTCAAGGTCAACCTATTCAGGTCAAGGTCACTATGGAGGTCACTGGTCCGGAGATAATGCGGCAACCTACCATGATTTGTATAGATCCATTTCAGGTAAAATAAAACAGAAACATTCTGTGTGTGTGTGTGTGTGTGTGTGGGGGGGGGGGGGGGGGTATAACACCTCCCTATATTGTACAATTACCGAAGACATTTAGATTTGTGTAGATCTATATCAGGTAGAGTGTAAATGTGTGTGTGTGTGTGTGGGGGGGGGGGGGGTTATTAGGACTATACTGCACAACCCCTGTAACAGCATTTACCATGCATGACTTGCAGTAAATTATTGTTAAAGTGTTCAAGAAATAAATAAAGTGCTAACTTCAAGTAAACATTGATGCCATGTTTCTTAAAGAAAACAAAGCAATCCCTTCAAACGCTCAGTACTGTAATAATGAGGTATCGGTTTCTGCTCTGCATGTTTTATATACCCCTTTGCCGAACAAACAGTGCTTCAACAATACTTAGGAAGAAAGTTTTGAAAACATTGTGGGAACGGGAGAAAATGTTGGTTACCCCCCTATTTTTTCTTTTTTCAACAATGTTTTTATACCCTTTCAAAGACAATTCCCTTCATTTGAGCCATATATGATATGTTATCTACAAGTGCTGGACGAATGGATGAAACTGAAATTTTGTCATGGAATGAGTAAGGGTTTGGTAGGTGCTGTTATGTTTCATATGCTGTGAGGTCCTATTTTGCTGAGGGTTTAAGGCCTTGGATATATAACAAGATGAGTCAGGTTTGATCCTCATAGGCCATACTGGTCAAATCATAGTGCTTTTGAACAATGCACTGCAGAACTCCAGCTTAGTTCTGGTGAAACCCTTGGAAAAAAAAATGAATAAGCTGTCTGCCTGATATGATACTATTGCAAGTGATTTAATATACCATACAAACAAACAATTTCCAATAGTAACCAATATCACAGTTTATTGAGAGACTATTTTTTTCCCTCAAATCCAGAAATCCTGTCAATGAATCTGTTTGGAATTCCAATGGTTGGTGCTGATATTTGTGGATTCAATGACAATACGAACTACCAACTGTGTTTAAGGTGGCATCAGCTTGGAGCCTTCTATCCTTTCTCTAGAAACCACAATGAATATGGAACTGTAAGTAGTACAAGCTGTTACCTTAACCCTGTACCACACAATCTCGAGTTTTAACAACCCTGAAGAAGACAGCCTTTGAAAACATTGTGGGAAAAGGAGAAAATGCTGGTAACCAGCATTTTCTCCTTTTCCCACAATGTTTTCTACCCAATCAAAGACAGAAATTATCATTTAAGCCACAGTTATTTTGTTGTCTGCAAATGCTTTCAATTTGCTCGCATAAAAAATTTTGTCGTTTGGTAAAGAGTTAAATCTTTACCATACAACAAATTTAAGACTTTTTCAAATTGAAAGCATTTGCGGACAACAAGTTAAGTGTGACTAAAAATTTTAAATTTGATTTTGACAGGGAAGAAAATATTGTGGGAAAAGGAGAAAGTGCTGGTTTCCAGCATTTTCTCCTTTTCCCACAATGTTTTCAAAATGCCCTTTTCCTCAGGGTCATTAAAACTCGGTATTGTGTGGTGAAGGGTAAATGTATGGAGGCTGAGGACAAATGTAGTTTCTTGATAAAAATCACACAGAACAGAAAAAGCAGTCAAATCTCTGACTGTCACTTCCAATATTTTGTACAAAATATGGACCAAAATAGTCTTGAGAATGTTACACTTTTTTTTTGTCAATTATTCAACATGCTAGAGGCACATGATCTAACCCTTTACCACACAATTCCATGTTTTAACGACTTGAGAGAGACAGCTTATGAAAACATTGTGGAGAAAGTAGAAAATGCTGGCAACCAGCATTTTCTGCTATTCTCACAAGTTTTTCTATTCTTCCAAAGGTAAATTGCATTGCTTGAGTTACATTCAGTTTGTCATTGGCAAATGCCTTCAATTTGCACAAATCTTAAATTTTGCCATTAAATTTTGGTAAGGAAAAAAAATAATTCTGTTACACTTTATGTTCATGAAAGACTACAAAACAAACCATTTTTTTCGTTTGATCTGCCCTTTAAGGAATAATTGGTGAAGCTTAAAAAAGGTTTTTGAGAAATGCACTAATGCTTATCCTTTCCTTTTCAAAAGAAAATTTTCTAATCATGATAGATAAACACATCTAACTGCTAATTTAAAAAGATTCAGTTTATTTTTGCTATGTTTGGAAAAAAATGGTGAACAATTAGGGCAATAAGTGAAATTCAGAAATACAAGTTATCTTTTTAAGTCGCATGAGACCACAAGTTTAATAAAATTTCAAGATGGCTGTTTTACTAACAATTTGTGAGTTTTTGCATACCTATTGTCATAACTTAATGACTATGGAAATCAGCATTCTTTCCTTTCCCCACAATGTTTTCTACCCTATCAAGAAAAAAGTCATCATTTGAGCCATTTGTAATTTGGCATCTGCAAATGTTTTGATTTTGGACAAGTCTAAAATCTCATCATGTGGCGAAGGATTAATAAGAAACTTTGACTAATAATAGATTTATTTATCATTGTCTATCTATCAGATGTCCCAGGAACCATTCAGATTTAATGCGACATTTTCCAATGCTGTTAGAGAGGTGTATTTAACCAGATACTCCTTACTTCCATATTTGTACACGCTGTTCTATTTCTCTCATATTAATGGGGATACTGTGGCAAGACCAATGTTCCAAGAGTAAGTCGAGACTTTTATTTTCTACCTTTCATTACTACACAGATGAGTCATTTTCTACTCAATTTTGCACAGTCAGCACAGGCTGACATAGGTCAAACTTTTGCTTTTGTGAATATTTTACATGTCAAAGGACCAGTCTCCCTCATGATTCAGTCAGTTGTTGATAAAATGGATTTTATGAATCCATTATTATGTGATGACTGTCTTGGTATAATGCATCACAGGGATGCTTCAAACTGGATTTTCCCAAAGTGAAATATTTTACATAACTGCAGTAGAGAGCACAATACCAAGTTTAAGCAAAGTCAAGGAATTGTGGTATTGAAAACACTGTGGGAAAAGGAGAAAGCACTGGTATCAGCCTTGAAATTTGTAAAAAGTGGGAAATAAAGTCTTATGTACATAGTGGTCTAATGGTGAATTCCTAGAGTACCAAATAAAACCAGCAGACATTTTCTGTCCAGTTATAAGACCAAAATTATCGTAACCTCAACAGTACTTTTGCTCAGCATGTCTCAGGAAAGTGGACATTGTAGATCAAAGATCAGTCTGAGATAAGATCAAAATACATGTACATGTAATTGCAATTTCAACATTGCTTTTGTCATATATGTCTAAGAAAAGTAGATATAACAGATCAGAGACCAACTGCACCTTTTTGTGCAGTCTAATATTGACATTTGCCAAATAGGCAACTTCAGTTATGAAAAGCCATTTCATGGTGAACACTGTCAGCCTTCACTAATACCAAGCACATGTGTTTGATTCTGCTGTCAAGAAACAGACTCAGTTTATATGAGTTGTAATATCTGATGACAAACTTTATGATAATTTACCAATTTCCAAACTTACCAATTTCCCATAAATCCATTTAGCGGGTATCAGAAAATAAAACAACTGTTTGTATTACAGGTTTCCTCTTGATAAGAATACATACTCTATTGATACCCAGTTTATGTGGGGTTCATCGCTTTTGATTGCACCTGTACTTCTTGAGGTAAGGATGGAGAATTTTCCTTAACCCTGTATTTCACAGGGTATTTTTAGACTTCCAAACCCTATTATAAAATGAAAAAGGACAATGATTGGATTGTAAGGATGATATTTGTAAGTGACAATGGAAACCATGGTGAGAAAAAAGAGCATTGTTTGTTATGAGCAATTTGAGCAATTACTCTTTCCACGTAATTCTTTTAAATTGTGAACAATGTAGACGTAAAGTAAAAAGTCATATTTGTATATTAACCCTATACCAAACAATCCCCAATTGCTACTCTTTGGAAGAAGCCTTTCGAAAACACTATGGGAAAAGGAGAAAATCCTGGTTACCAGTAATTTCTCATTTTCCCACAATGTTTTCAACCCTTTCTAATACAAATTTCCACAGTCGAGTTTTGATTATGTTGTCATCTGGAGATGCATTTGACAAGAACCAGTGTCAAAACCTTGTCATTTGGTAAAGACTAAAGAGTGAACACATGAATCTGTGCTCTTCAAAATGACTTGAATTTAGCCAGTTGACTCTATACAAAAGCTGGAACCTGTTAATGCTTTATAAAGGTTGAATATTTTCACATAAATATCAATATTTGATATTATTTGTATCAGATAAGAACAAACTTTATTGGAAACACTGTAGGTAATTAAGAACTTTCTGTACTTTGGTAGTTTTCAGACATTCCTTAATTTTAATAGTTTCTCTACTTACAACAGTTTTTCCCTATCTCTTTCTAACATTATTTACAATTAGTTATAATGATTTAATTTTTGTTTAAATCTTTTTTCACCATTGTTTTGGTAAAAAGTGCTAAAGTTTGAATTCTATTTAGGATACTTATACAGTGGCTGTGTACCTGCCTGATAAGACAAACTGGTATGATTTCTACAAGGGAACCAGCTATGATGGAGGTCATGTGATCAGTCTAATTGCGCCAATGGAAAAGTTAAATCTTCTCGTACAAGGTGGAAGTATTATACCAATGCAAAAACCAGCTCAAACTACCACAGAAAGGTTTGTATATTTATTATGTTTTTACCAAATGACAACATTTTGGACTTATCCAAATTGTCAGCATTGCTGTCGACAAATTGAATGTGTTTTAAATGAGATGAACTGTCCTTAGAGGGAAGAAAACATTGTACGTAGGAGAAAATACTAGTAACTATCAATCTCTCCTTTTCCCATTATGTTTCATTATGAATTCATTCTGGATCTACTATTGAAGACACATCAGATATGGTTGACTCAGTGGTCAGTTGCCTAGTTCTGGAATTTGAAATAAAAACAATGGTTAGAATGTTTGGTGAACAGGACCCAATGTGATTTACTGTTCAAGAAATGTGTACTGTAAAAAAAACAGAAATTATATTCATAAAGGTTTCAGTCCTTCTCCCTACAGGCCTTTATTAATTAACCCATTACCACACAATCCCTACTTTTGACGACCCTGAGAAAGAAGCCTTTAGAAAACATTGTGGGATAAGGAGAAAATGCTGGTTACCACAATGTTTTCTACCCTTCACAAAACAAATTTCAAATTTTCAGTCACTTTTATTTTGTCGTCTGCAAATACTTTCAATTTGGACAAGCCAAAAATTTTGTTATTTGGTAATGAGTTAACAAACTGTGATAATGTATTTGTATTACAAAAACGGTCAGTCCAATACCAAATGACAAACTTCGCCAACATCAGCAACCTCTGCCATTAGGAAAAAAAACTTGACTGATGTCAAAGAAAACAAGGCCAATATGACTTTATCAATATCAAATCCAAAATGGATGACAAATCCCAGCTGTTAATTAATGAAATTGCCATTAACCAAGTAGTTTTGTATTTGCAGAGCGATGGGTCCTTGGTCTGTGATATCAGCCTCAGACCTTTGGCTGCAGACCTCAGATCTATGACTCGATCAAAACTCAATTACTTGATTAGTAACATTATAATTATTATTAGACATACTGAAAACTATTTCAAGTGACACAAAGTATGTGAAGGAAAACTTCGGTATTTTAACAGTATGGAAAGAGAAATGGGGAAAAAGGAACAGTTCCTTCCTTTGCCCGCAATGTTTTCCAAAGCTGTCAAATGCAGGGTTGTAAAAATTGTGTCTGTACAGAAATGGATCAAAAAGATAGTCAAAATGTGTTTTGTTTTGCAATTTCACCTTTTTTGTAGATTTATTTATGTGATTTTGATTACAAAGTAGTATTACAGATCTTCAAAAGCAGTTCTTGTAATGTCTTTAAAACACTGACAATTCAAATGAGTGCACACCACATAGGTTTTAGGCAAGAACTAACTATCTAATAAATAAGATTAAAACCCCCTATTTGGACCTCAGTCATGGTTGTCTATGAAATTAGTGCACTTTGTATTCATGGACATGTACTTTGGCTTGCAAAACAGTTGAAAAATTAATGAGCATGTAAATATCTTACAAAGAAACAAACAAGCCAAACCTCTTAAAGCACATTATTTTTTATATGTAAGACGACAATACAGTTGGGAACAATGATTTATGTTTGGTAAATTCAGGTGGATTTTTAATGCAAGTTACTGTTGATTGGATGATATGGGTGAGACACCCGCAGAGATAACCAGTGAGAGCCTCCGTAGCAATTCATTGGTCACATGTTGGCTGCGCTTGATTCTTCAGTAGAGTGAAACTGAAGAACAAATTCTCTGAATGGAATTAACATCTAACAAATAACCTACTCTAGAATAAACCATGTGTATGATAAGAAATGAAGAATGCTTACAATAGAATGTCACGCTGTGAGTGTATATGAAGGCATTTGATTTTGTCTCTCCATTCTTTTTACAGTCGTCTAAATGATTTCTTCTTACTTGGCGCGTATTGTAATCAACAAAGTGGTTATGGAGTCTTGTACTGGGATGATGGTGAAAGTTTAGGTGAGTATTCTCCTAGATTTCTGTCATTCTTCTGGATTTTCATTCAGAGCCTTCCTTTTTTATTTTCAGTCAAAAATTTTGTTAATTAGTCTTGTTTTTTTTGACAATTTCTTCTGTTTGTTGCAAAATAGGGTGCCTACTTGATGCATTAAAGTTGTTTGCAGAAGTTGCAAAATTGGGTACCTGCTTGATGCATTCAAGTTGTTTGCAGCAGATTATGAAGCCTTTACCAGGAGTGTAGCAATAGGTTAATACAATAATGCGTCATGATAACTGCTTCAATAGTAGTGCATCTATAGCAATATTTGATATTAATCACAGTCACTGACAGTATCTTAACAGCATTTTCTCTTGTATCCCCACAATGTTTTCAGATTCCATTTTCCTTAGAGTTGTTGAAACACAGCTTTATTTGATATAAGGTTACATATTTTTCTCTTTCAGATACATATCAAAGAAAAGCATACAATGTAATTGAATTTTACTTGAACAAGGTAACGATTTTACTGCAATCAAAAGTACATGTACCAATAATTGTCCCCTAAATGACTGGATGATATATTTTTTAACAATGTATATGTTGGAAAGCAGCCAGTGGCTTGAGAAGAATGTTGAGGAAAGTGCTTATAAAACAGGAAGCATGGATATGTGCACCGGCCACTGCAATTTGATTGAATTAATTTCCTAAAAGGAGTTAAAATACAAACCAAACTATACTACTGTAATAATTGTGTGTTTCTCTCTTGAACTTTGATTTGTCTCCCTTATGTATATAAATTCTTAACCTTTTTAGACATTCACAAGCTATCTTCAGACATATCACTAGTCAACTGAGCCTTTTTCTTTTTTCCAAGAGCCTTCTGAGTAGAAATGGACAAACAAGGGGAATATTTGAAAAAGGGTAAACAACCATCTACATGAATGTTTTTGTATAATTATAGACAAAGTGAATGAAGTTTATGGAGAATTTTTCATCAGATAACTCCACTTGTTTCCAGTGTAATACATCCCTTATAAATTTTCTCAAGTAACACCTATTTGAGATGAGCAAATAGTCTAATATTTGTCCAAGGCTCTGTAATCATATGCCTCATTTTGGAAATTTTCCAAAACATTGCTGACTTGGATTTCTCTGTGATGATCATGGCAAAGCTGCAAGTATTATCATCCTAGATTCAAAACATAATCGTTACATGCAATTTTCTTTGGAAGTATTTTTCATCTGTGATGTACACACCTGTCAAAGAAGCAAGTGAATTTCAATACACATGTTCTCCTATGTTTTGACATATTGTGAACTGTAATTCTTGAGATACAGTTTTATGATCAAAAGAATGTGACATTTGGTTCCTTTTAAGGTAAATCTCTTATTAAAGTCCTTGATGAAATAAGTTGATAAACTTACCAAAGACTCTCTTAATATATAGACTTGTTTAATAAAATCTTATCTCAAGTGCCAACTCATGTCAGATCCTGTATATCAGTTGTAAGATAGGGAGTTCAAGTTTTATAACATAACATAACATAACCTTTATTTGGCATAAAATACAACATATTTATAGCCAATACAAAATACAGTTAAACAAGATAAGCACGAGATGTGAAGAGACAAAAATGTATGTATATTAGTACAATTTGGAAAAAAGTGTGTGTCGGCAGTACGTGAAGCACTTCATGTTTTCCAAAGGAATAAGGGAGAAAATAGATACAAATTACATTGAAAACCAAAAAATTGACATACTAGAAGTTAGACACTTCTAAAACTATCTGCTGCTGAGCGCGCCTAAAGACGGCATTGCAAACAATGTGGATCAGGATCAGACCGCACACAATATGCAATCTGATCACTAATCCGCAAAGTCTGATAAAATAACATTTGGAACTATTGAAATTTCAGCTTTTTCTTTCCCTGAAAGTTTTCATGTACATTTATACATAACTTGACAAAATAAGTAAATAATTGTGAATAATATAAACATGTAAGCTGATAAGTGCAACCAAATGTGGACGGTGAAGTTTCTGAGGACGGTGTAGATCAAGATCAGACTTACCAGAATTACAGTCTGATCCTAGATCTATACAGTCTGATACACTGAAGTCTATACATGTAAGCTGATAAGCTGATCCTAGATCTACACGGTAAACTATGTACATGTATATGCATTTATATATATTTTGACAAAATAAGTAATAATTACGAATAATACAAAACATGTAAGCTGATAAGTGCAACCAAATGTGGTCGATGAAATTTCTGAGGACAGTGTAGATCAAGATCAGACTTACCAGAATGCAGTCTGATCCTATGATCCTATATATATTGACAAAATATGCAAACAATTACAAATAGTACAAAAAATGTAAGTTATGTTGGCTACTTTTTGCACTTTTATAATAAAATCTGTGCTGCATGAGCAAAATGTTTTCATATTTACAAACTTTCATCAATCACATTTTCTTTGAAATTTAATTACTTACAATTTCACCCTTTATTAATCAATCAAATGTTTGAATGTCCCTAAAGAAAGCTTTTGAAAAGATTGGAGGCATAGGAGAAAATTCTGGTAACTAGCATTATCTCCTTTTTTAACAATGTTTTCTAGTCTTTCAAAGACAAATCCATCATGTAAGACACAGCTAATTTGTCGTCTGCAAGTGCTTTGACTCTGGACCGGTCGAAATTTTTTATTGTGTAGACAGGAGTTAGGGCTTTATGCTGTACAACAGTTGCTGGACTTTTTTAATTATTTTGCAGACAACACTCTACTCAAAAGTAATATTGGCTGGTTACCTGCCAAAGACTCCTATGTTACTTAGCACCATAACATTGTATGGTGTTGAAATGAAACCAGGAACTGTAAGCATAAATGGCAAACCACAACAGTTTTCATATGATGTTCAGTTGAAGGTATGTCGAAAAGATGTTTAAAGGAATTGCTCTGTTTAAACTTGTCAACTGTACCAACTCTTGCAACATCATGTAGTATTTACCTGGTATAACAGCAGTCAACTTTGAAAGTATCATTGTTGATATGAATACTCTGCATGAATTAAAGTTTAAGAACATTGTGGCAAAAGAAATTTCTAGTTTGCTGCAGTGTTTTCAAAAGTGTTCTCCAGCAAGATCAAGAAAAGTTTCTGGTTTGGTAAACAATTGCAATGCCATATCTCTGTTTATTTGCCTTTTCTTTTTTAACCCTTTACCACTCAGTCCCGACTTTTAACGATCCTGAGAAAGAGGCCTTTTGAAAACATTGTAGGAAAAGGAAAGTGCTGGTCAGCAGCATTTTCTCCTTTTCCAACAATGTTTTCTGCCCTTCCCAAAACAATTTCAATTTTTCAGTCACCTTTTCAGTCACCGACTTTTAACGACCCTGTAAAAGAAGCCTTTTGAAAACATTTGAAGAATCCTTTTGAAAATCTGTTACCACACAATCCCGACTTTAAACGACCCTGTGAAAGAAGCCTTTCGAAAACATTGTAGGAAAAGGAGAAAATGCTGGTCACCAGCATTTTTTCCTTTTCGCATAATGTTTTCTACCATTCCCAAAACAATTTCAATTTTTCAGTCACCTTTGTTTTGTCATCTGCAAATGCTTTCAATTTGGACCAGTCTAAAATTTTGTCATTTGGTAAATAATTAAAGTGTGGAAATTATTGATTTTTTGTACATACTTGGTGGACTTTTGAAAAACATAAGATAAAAATGTTTCGCTAAGGAGTAGACTTTTGACGCTCCTGATAAAATGTAGAAAAGAAGAATGTTTGAAAGGCTATGAAGGAAAAATATGTTCATAAGTTAAAATTTCCACTAGCAGTGTATCAAACCACTAACTTAGTTTGATATTTAACTAGTGTATTATTGTGTTGGGGGTCCTGATTCTGGGTAGTTTGCAGTTTGAGTGTGGGAAGTTAGCAAAACCAATCACAGCATGTTACTGTACTACTTAGGATCATTGAAAATTGGGATTGTATGGTAAAGGGTTAATCTTTTTGTACATTATTATGACCCTGAGGAAGAATGCTTTTGAAAACACAGGCAAAAACAAAGAAAATGTGTGTAGTATTTTCTCTTTTCTGCAATGCTGTCTACCCTTTTACAGACAGCCTAGCTCAGCCTGATGATAGTCATTGTGACAAGATTTATATCTCCGACACAGCTGAACATTGTTTTGATGATATTTATGTGGGAAAGCAGCCAGTGGCTTGGTATTATCACATTTTTTTTATATGCAGATACTTTCAATATTGACAAGTCTAAGACTTTTGTTGTCTAGTAGACAGTCAAGTTTGAAATCAGTTATAGTGTTTGAGCCGTCTGAGGTTTGTAGATCTAATTTCTTTTTCAGGTTCTGCAAATTTCATCAATCAATCCAAAACTGAACCTTCTTCAAGAGTTCCAGCTACAGATGATAGGTCAAACAGGCTTATCAGATGTTAAAAAGTCAGATATTCAGTCAGGGAGGATAGAAACTATGGCAGAAAAAGAACTAGTTAGGAAACAATTATATCTTCAAGGTCAACAGGTAGGAGATCAAAGTGACAAACTAGATCAGGAACTAATGTCACACTCAGAAACTAAAAATGACAGACTCACCAGGAATCAGTATTTGAACAAAAACCAGCCGTTAACAAACCAGGATGGCATGCAAAACCAACACCAAATCCATGATCAAGATGGTGTGAAAACATTTCCAAAAGAATTTGGCCAGGGCATTTTGTATAATAAAGTTCTGGATACTTACCAGGCTGGTCAGACCGGCCAACTTCCCACCTCCAGCCAGGGCAGACTGAACAAAGGATTTCTCAGCTTTAGCCAAGGTAGGCAGGCTAACCAAGTTTCTGGTTCAAGCCAGCATGGGCAGACCGGCCAATTTCAAAGTTCTAGCCAGAGTAGACTGACAAAAGGATTTCCTGACTCTAGCCAAGGTAGGCCAACTGCCCAACTTCTCAGTTCTAACCAAGGAAAACTGACTAACCAAGTTTCTAGTTCCAGCCAAGGTAGACTGACTGGCCAACTTCCTAGTTCTAACCAAGGAATGCTGACTAATCAAGTGTCTAGTTCCAGCCAAGGTAGGCTGACTGGCCAACTTCCTAGTTCTAACCAGGGAATGCTGCCTAACCAAGTGTCAAGTTCCAGCCAAGGTAGGCCGACTGGCCAACTTCCTGGTTCTAATCTGGGAAAACCGACTAATCAAGTTTCTAGTTCCAGCCAAGGTAGGCTGACTGGCCAGCTTCCTGGTTTTAACCACGGAATGCTTACTAACCAAGTTTCTAGTTCTGACCAGCATAAATTAGCTGATCAAGCCCCTGGTTACAGTCAGGATAGGCAGTCTAATCAGTCACCAGCACTTGTAGATTCTGAAACTGGATCAGCCAAAAACCTACAATTGACAAACCAGAAACCCCCCAGTTACAGGTTTCAACAGCAAAGTCAAGATTTACAGGCCAATCAAATCCCTGTTTTAGTGCAAAGTAAGAACAAAAAATAGAATATCAAATACTGATGAGAATATACTTTAAACTTGAAGGATAATCAGTAACCAGAATGCAGTAAGAACATACATCAAGTCTGAAAGAGAATTGGTAGAATATTTCAATGGAAATATTGAAATTTCTGCAGCTACAAATGTTCATGGTTTTTTTTTGTTGATTGACATTCATATGAAGATTTTTTTTTACAAATGAAAGGACATTAGGAATTTTAAGAAAACAAAGTAGCATACATGAATCTATATTTTTTAACCCTTAATGCGCCTTTCACGACTATAGTTGCCTTTGCGGCCAGTGTAGATCAAGATCAGACTCCACAAAACATGCAGTCTGATCTTTGATGTGCACTGTCCGCTTTGTCGAGACAATATTGACAAAAGCAATTTTGTAATTGCTCTATCTAGGGACGCATTTCTTGAATGAATATATCTGTTGGGTTTATTTGGCACCCCTAGGGTACGGTAAATATTACTGTAGACTGTATATGAACTGGAAGGGTCTGATAATCTGTTCCTGCTGTCTTGATATGGATCATTGTTGACCCATGTAATACTAAATAAACAAAATGGACATTTCCAGTCAGTTACAAAAAATGCAGATATTGTATCTTAACCCTTTATCACCTTTAACCCGAGTTCAAACAACACTTATATAAATGCTTTTGAAAGCATCATGAGAAAATGTTGGTAACCTGCATTTTCTCTCTTTCCCCGCTATGTTTTCTGCCATTTCATGAAGACATTCCATCATTTGAGATATATTCAAGTTTTCATCTGCAACTGCTTTCAGTATGGACAAGTATTAAATTTTGTCATCTGGTAAGGAGTAAAACCCTTTACCGCACAACGAAATTTCAGATGTGTTCAAATTTAAAGCATTTGGGGATGACAAAATAACTGGGGCTCAAATGTAGAATGTACAAGATGATATTTAGACACCTATTTTTAACGTTTTTATTTGCTAATATGTAATAATTATCAAATGATTGATCCCATATTTTTTGAGATAATTTTAAAAGATGCATGTTGGATAGTTTTGATTGTTAACCCTTTCCCATACAATCTCAAGTTTTAACTACCTTGAGGAAGGTTATTGAAAATATTGTGGGGTAAAGTAGAAATACTGGTAGCCAGTATTTTCTCCTTTTCCCACAATGCTTTCTGCCATTTCAAACACAAATTTCAGACTTTGAGTGACATTCAGTCTGTGGTCTGCAAATACTTTCTATCTCGACATATCTAAAATTTTGTTGTCTGTTGAAGAGTTAAATGCTATTGACAATCTATGATCAGTCATGTAGAACTTGATACACATTTGAACCTTTATCTGAGGCCATCTTGGTCTACCAAGCAGACCTGTATTTGGGTTTCCAGAGAAAGTAATTTAATATGTTGAAATGTTCTTGTACTAAGCAAGCACCTGTTGCAAGCAATCGCATTTCAGTAATCCCCTAGGTGCTTGCTTAATGCAGGTTAAACTGTACTTCTTTACATTCCGTTGTAGTTGTCTTGTGAGACAAGATAGAAACTGTCATTTTGTATGTGTGTGTATAAATTATGTTGCTTTTAGTTTTCTGATTAGTTCATGTCTGTGTTAATATTTTATTTTGGTGCCATTTTAGTATGACAATGAGCATATTTTTGAAGAAGATAAGATTTTTACTAAGGGCTACCCAGGTATGACTTTTTACATCCCTACAGCTGGATTTGTCAAGACATTTTTGGAAAAAATAGTAATTGTACAGCTGGATAAGGTATTTTATAATGAAACGGCCTTTTATATGTCAAACAGGTGTCTTTATGCTGTCTTCCTTTGAGGCAACGAACATCACTTTGGGTGCTTTTGTGGTATGTAGATCAAAATTATCGTGCATGAAACATGCAGTCTGATGTTTGATCTCTACTGTCCAAAAGGCAAAAACAAGAACTTTGACTCAGCAATGTGGTCCTAATTCTTGATGGACAATTTCTTTTGTGTACATGGCTCTCTAAATCTTAACTCTACCACACAACAAAATCTTAGACTTGTCAAAGCATTTGCAGATGACAATTCAAGTGTTGCTCAAATGATGGAATTTGTCTTTGAAAGGATAGAAAACATTGTGGGAAAAAGGAAATGCTGGCTACCAGCATTTTCTCTTTTTCCCACAACGTTTTCAAATGACGTCTTTCCAAGGGTCGTTGAAACTGGGATTTTTGTGGTAAAGGGATAACCTATTACCGCATAGGTTATGTCAGACGTACCTTAAACTATCAGAAATTACCCATAGGAAATTTGAGTGAAAAGAAAATGTAATTCATCAACAGTTTGAAAACATTGTTAAAATTGGAGGAATGGCTTGTTGAAAGAAATTCCTTTTCCCAATAACTTTTGCAAACGTTCAATTGCAGAGGCCTATAAAGTAGAGCATGTATACTTATGCAGTAGTTGGTGAAATAAGTTTGTTTGTGATTGGAAATTTGAGACTTCATCTGTGAAATAGGCTACCTATATGCTTCACCTGGTGCAATTTTTCATTTGCACTCACGATTGTCAAAGTATAAGTTCTTCTTCAGTATACATGTACATGTATATACATCTATGTATTTGAATGATGAAAACTAATTTTTGGATTAAATTTTTTATGTACTCAACAAAGATCTATTAAAGCAATGAAGATCAGATCATAATTTGCATTGAATACATCCGAGTCATACTATGGCAAGAAGGGTGCACCTCAAGCAAAACTTCATTACATAATTACGGATCCATACGTAAAATTCATTTTGTCCAACAAACGGCTCATTCCTGAGGTAGAATGGTTCTTGGACATGCTGAAAATTTACATGAGGCACAAAGTATGGAACCAGATCAGCCTAGGAGGACTGACCCCCTTTTGCCAGAGCATGGCTCATATGGCTTGCAACACGCGAAAAGGGGCATTCGGACATCTGCGTAAAGTCTCGTCTGGGATCAACCTGCGCGGTCCACGCAGGCTAATCCAAAACGACACTTTCCGTTTTTATGCAATTTTATGTTTTGCACAAGTCTACTGTAGCACAAAATCTAATGTAGTCGTAAAGTGCCGTCTCGGATTAGCCTGCGTGGACTGCGCTGGCTGATCCGAGATGACACTTTACGCAAATGTCGGAATGCCTCTTTATGCATGTTGCAAGCCATATACTATTGATTTGCACCACTCAAATACCTGTTAGTACTCGTATATCAACTTTAGAGTGAATGAAATAGAAATTTCCAATTTACCAGGAAGTAGAACCTAGATATTGCCATTTCAAGGACCTGAAAATTAACCCTTTACCACACAATCCCTTGTTAAAGGACCCTAAGGAAGAAGCACTTTGAAACATTGTTAGAGGAGAAAATGCTACAAACCAGCATCATCTCCTATTCACACAATATTTTCTACCCTTTCAAAGACAAATTGTACCATTTGTCGTCTGCAAGTGTTTTCAGTTTGGACCTGTCTTTAATTTGGTTATGGTAGTAAATATTTTTTCAGACATTTTGGATAAGCAGAGCTTCCCTTTCTTTTACATATTTACTCCTTATGTCACTACTACTTTATTTTAATCAGACTAAAACAACCATAAGTGCATTGCAACTGTTTAGATATTGGCACTTTCAACGTTTCTTCCTCTCAGTGACTTCCAAGACAGTCCTGATAATCTGGTCTCTGTGGAAGTTATTGCATACACACAAGGCTAACCTTTGAATTGCTTTCTATTACAATATCACGAAGACACTGTAGATAGGAAATCCTATGTACCTTGTATAATAAAATTCTTTATTTTTCTCTTACTAGTCTTTTAGTCTTCATAAGACCAAACCAATGAAAGCATTCATGAGCAATCGGAACTGTCGCCACAATTTTTCAGACACATCAGTCTATAATTGCATGTGTAAGTAAATGAAACTTCACCATCGCAGTTTATTACTTTTGAAGAAAGCAGTAGAGACGTTGTAAAATCTGGCTTTTTTTGACACAATGTTTCCTTTCTGGGATGTCTTAACAGATACCAACCAGTACACAGAACGTGTGGTATTCAACCATTCTAATCTTAAATTCCAACACTACCTACTCGATTGGCAGAATGTCTCGGCCGATCAGATAGCTTGTATTTGAATTTAAAATTAGAGCAAAATTTTAAACTGATGTAAATACGTCAAAACTAACATCCATACATAAAAATCAAGACAAATTATTTTTTTCCCAGTTTAATTCCAATATGAACAGATATTACATTATTTTAATGTTTATTTAGTACACTTTCTGTTCTTGTCTCTGTCCATCTGGACGCCTGTGATTCTTAGACAGATAATCTGTGAACTCCTGGTATGGGGACTTGGAGAAAACGGTCTCCTTCCACAAATCTGGGGTCAGGTAGGAGTATGTCTGTGCAATGGCTGCATAAGTGGCCTTAGCTGAAATTGACAAAATAAAATATGTTTCAAGTGTTGCATCATTTCCCAATTCAGTGCGTGAATCTTAATAAATGTATTTCGCATCAGTGCTGTCACAAGGCATATCCTCTGATCTACCTTTAACACATTAAAAAGAGATAAAAAGCCATTTCTGAAAACTCGATGGCAAAAACAGAAAATTCTTAAACCAATAAATTTCTCAATCTGCCACAATTTTTTGTTTTCATACATGACAGCTTAATTCATGTAAATTAACCACATATTGGAAGATAGTTTTCAGTCATCTGCTTCAATTTTATTGCAGGCACGAGCTTATATATATATATATTACAATGTGTACTTAGTTTTCTCACGCAACTTTTGCATTCAAGTCAAATAATGTCAAAATGAAAACTTTTTTTTGGAAAGCTATATCCCAAGTAAAGCGCAGCATGTAACATTGGCAATAAACTACAGTATTAACCATTTACCACACAATCCCGAGTTTTAATGACCCTTACAAAGATATGCTGGGAAAAGGAGAAAAGCTGATAACCAGATTTTCTCTTTTTTCCCACAATATTTTCTACCCTTCCCAAGGCAAATCACATCATTTGAATAAGATTATATCTCTCTTAAGGAAATAATTTCTATTCCAACAAGTCTAAGATTTTGTCGTTTGGTAAAGAGTAAAGAAATGTGAATGAAGAAAGGTGTAGGCAAGAAGGAATGTTAACAGATTTACCAAAATTTCCAAGTGTAGCTGTGCAACCTTTGGCTGATGTGTAGCAATCTTCAATACCAGCCATAGACAGAAGTTTTTTGGGTACTGGGGCACTGACAATACCCGTACCACGTGGAGCAGGAATCAACCTCACCAAAACACTGCCGCATTTTCCTGTCACCTGGGGAGAGGAAAAAAGTAGGAATTAGGCATGTTAAACCATTATAGCACATTAAACCTCAACTTTTCTGCTGTTTAGGGTCAGAGTATTGTACATCGTATGTACAACATGCAAACACATTCTGTTGTCTGATCTTCATCTATACTCTCAACAAAAGTGACTCAAATTGGCACTAAAAGGTTTATAGACTTGGTGTTTTGTGTTGGGGTAATTAACTTGCATTGCAGTCTTCAAAAACTTGTTCATCCTTCAATAAATTTTTAAACTGAAATTTTTCACTTTCATATCTAGAATGTGTCAGAAGTCAGGATCACATCTTTGCCTATGCTTTACCCAACTATCCTGTCAATGTTTGCTGTTAAACATTTTCAAGCTGTAGCAAAATTAGTAGTATTCTTCCCTTAAACTACAGACACTTTGAATTGAGGGGAAGATATATTGGCCATTCATTCTAACCCAGACTGAGAATACTCTCAAATAAATATACATTAATTGATACAAGAAAATGTATTTTCAAGAATGTAGAACTGCCAATGAAGCTGACCATAAACCCCCAACAAGAACACTTCATGTGGGTGCTACCACTCAACTGCAAGTACTTGATTTCTGGTGAATTTTTAAGTTGAAAAAGGAACATAACTGTGTCAAAAATATTTTGATGGTTACCTGCTCCTGTTTTATGAGTTCCCCTTTTGATAGTTAACAACTTGTGCAAGTTTGAATATAGTATTTTCAGTAGTAACAGAGATATTACAAAATGTCAGTTTTGCACCACAACACAGACATCACCTCCAGGGCTCTGACAACAACTGGTAGTTTTTTTTTATCGAAAACAGCCAAGTCTAAAAAATTATTCTTTTGAGAAGACCAATGTATAAACATCAATACACATCAAAAGGCCATAGTTCAGTAGTTCTTCCCCAATGCACAAAGGATTACATCTACTGAGTCAAATTAATAGTTATATTAATTCTTTAACAAGCTATAAAATTTTAGACATTAACTTTCAATATGAAAGCAAACATAGGGTTGTGTTGTTTTGAAGCTGTATAACAAACACTTATGCTATGCATCTACTATTCACAACTTGAATAACTATTCTCAAACCTTGCATGGTACAGTATGGGGTTTTCCGATCTTGTTGCCCCAATAACCACGTCTAACAGGAATAACAGACAGCTTAGCAAGGATGATAGCTCCTCTAATAGCTGTGGCAACTTCTTTGGAACACTTCACACCCAGTCCGACATGTCCATTGTGGTCCCCAATAGCAACAAAAGCCTATTCAAGAAAAAAATACACTTAATTTACTAAGTAACTTGCTGTTCCATTTTTGCCTTGAAGCAGACTGTTTTACAAACAACTGAGACAAATGCAGAGAATGCTAGCTGCTACTTATTTCTCCTTGTAACACAGTGTTTTTAAATGCATTAGTGTATCAAATATTACTTCAAATTGACTATTCCATGTTTGCAATGTTTCAAGAGAAGTCTGCCAAAATATTGGTTTCCAGTAGGTGCTAGTAAAAGATATTGCTGCTTAAACACTTTACCACACAATCCCGACTTATAATGACCCTGAAGAAGATGGCTTTTGAAAACAGTGTTGGAAAAGGAGAAAATGCTGGTAACCAGCATTTTCTCCTTTTCCCACAATGTTTTCTACGCTTCCAAAAACAGATTCCAATTTTTCACTCACATTCATTCTATAGTCTAGAAGTACCTTAGATTTGGACTAGTCTAAAATTTGGTTATTTGGTATCAAGTTAAGAATGGTTACACAATTCCCTTTTCTGGGAGTGCATATACACATAAAGCAAGAGTATAATATTGAAAGTTTGTATAAGAAGTCAGTTACTAACCACTCAGTCATTCAACATCAGACTGGGGCGGTCATATTTTCATCATGATACAAAAATCCAGTCATTTAATATTTCAGATGTATGTTAATTACGTGCATGAGGAGTTTATTGAATTCCAGTTGTCCAAAGTAAAGTTGGGGATACAAGTGTGTGTGTTTATTGCACTGAGAGGGGATAGGGTGGGCTGGGGGAGGGGGGTTGGGAGAGAGAGCGAGAAAAAAACATGACGTAATTCACGGAAGCTATTTCAGTTCAGATAAAAACCAATCAGTCATTGTACATCAGACTGGGGCGGTTACTTTTATCATCACTACAGTCATGGTTGTTTTTCCTACTTGCTGTGTAAACCCTTAACAAGAGGGCCATCATGGCCCTGTATCACTCCACTGGCTTTTTAACCCTTTACCACACAAATCAAAGTGTTAATGACCCCGAAAGAGAAGGCTTTCAAAAACATTGTGAGAAAAGGACATGTTGTCAGCCAGTATTTTCTCCTTTTCCCACGTTTCCTAACCTATCAAAGACAGAAATAGTCATTTAAGCTACAATCAATTTGTCTTTTTGCAAGAGCTTTTAACTTGGTACAGTAAAAAAAATTGTCATTTCTTAAAAGAGTAAAATTAACGTTTCATGCGCTTAATTGGCATTGACAGAGACATACAGCATAAAAAGTCTGTATGGTAATAAACTTACTTTGAAAAAATAACCTCCACCCCGCCCGCCAAACAAAAAGTGTCATATTTTTTTAAATGCAAAGATAATGTCAGTGAATACAAGCAGGTTTATTCATTAGCATGAAAGGTAAAGTTCTGAAAAAATTTGAGTGATAGAAACCTTACTTTAAATTAAACATTCCATTCATGTGAGCATAAACATTAGCATCAAAATAAATCACTCTCCCTTAAAATAGAACATTTCCTCTCCAAAAAACTTGAATACCAAACTCAAATAATGTATAGTTGCAGTTTGATAATCAAGGGAGGTAAATAGTAAACTATCTTGTATAACAGGAGTTACTTCCCTTGATTACTATTTTAAATTACAGTCACTATATAAGCCCATGTTAAACTTGTGATCCCCAGGGCAGATCCAATTTTGACTCCAGGGCTATAATATGAAGAAACTTGATAGAGGTCCATTTGATAAAGATGAATAGATGAATAGCGTTTTAAGGCCCGTCGACAACTTAGGTCATATTGGGCGCACTTACTTAGTAAACAATAATGTGAGGTGAAAATAACATACATGTGCAACAACATAAGACAAACATGATAAATGAGGAATGGACGAAACACAAAATGATGCCCCTTTTGTCGCCTTTTACGACATGCATGCTGTCACTTTTGTTCCGCCAGATGAAATGGCAGATGTGACGATCGCGGGACTGCAGTGGTTTATTCTTATACCCCCGATTAAACCACGCGGGGTCCCACAGGCCAATTGATTCCCATTCCAAACCCTATTTACATCGAGAAAAAAATACAGGATTTGGAATAAGAACTACCCAGCCTGTTGCAATCCTACGAATTACGAGGAAAGCAGCCCTTTGTCTCTAATTTTAGTCGCCTTCTACGACATGCCATAGAGAAAGGCCGAGGTCCTATTCTATAAATTAAAACAAGAGGGCCATGATGGCCCTGTATCGCTCCACTGGCTATTAAGTCAATCATGTATCACTGCAGCTTGATAATCAAGGGAGGTAAATAGTAACGAACTTTATCTTTCATAAAAAGAGTTATTTCCCTTGATTAATGTTTAAATTGAAGTGACAATATTTTGAAGCCCATGTTAAACTTGCGATCCCTGGAATGAAGGCAATTTTGACCCCAGACCTACAATATGAAACTAGAATGTGTGGTTATAAACAAAAAGATTTTTTAATCTTGCCCAATAAAAAGTCATGTAAAACAAGTTTGCTGAATAAAAGGCCCTGTAAAATATGTGATCCATGACACAGGTTTATCAAGTTTTCACTATAAAAGCCAATGTAAAACTTGTGACCCCTGGTGTGGAGTCAAACTTGACCCTCAAAGTTAAAATTTGGGCCCTCTTGGTAGAGGCCCATTATATAAAGTTACATGCAAAATTTGGTAGCCCTAGGCCTAAATATGGCTATGTACAAGTAGATTATTAAAGTTTCCTTATATAAGACCATGTAGAACTTGTGACCCCCTGGGGTGGGGCTACATTTGACCCCCTGGGCTATAATTTGGGCACCCTTGATAGAGACCCCCTAGATAAAGCTAAATGCAAAATTTGATAGCCCTAGCCCTTATAGCTAGATGCGAAAGATTTTCCTATATAAGCCCGCCCATGTAAAACATGTTACCCCCCGGAGCGAAGTCAAATTTGACCCTCGGCTATAATTTGGACACCCTTGGTACAGGTCCACTAGATAAAGCTACATGCCAAATTTGGTCGCCCTAGGCCCCATGGCTAGGTCAAAGAAGAATTTTAAAGTTCTCCCTATATAAGCCCATGTAAAACTTGTTATATAAGCCCATGTAAAACTTGTTACCCCCGGGCAGGGCCTAATTTGACCCCAGGGCTATAATTTGAACAATCTTGGCAGAGGTCCACTAGATAAAGCTACATGCCAAATTTGGTAGCTCTAGGCCCTATGGCTAGGTAGAAGAGGAATTTTAAAGTTCTCCCTAAATAAGCCCATGTATAACTTGTGACCCCCGGGGCGGGGCCAATTTTGACCCCAGGGCTATAAATTGAAGAAACTTGGTAGAGGTCCACTAGATAAAGCTACATGCCAAATTTGGTAGCCCTTGGCCTTACGGTTTCAGACAAGAAGATTTTCAAAGATTTTCAAAATTTTTCAGTTTTGTTGCCATGGCAACCAGAGTTTTTGAAGGAATTAAATTCTTTCAAGAAATTCTGAAGAGGACCATGGCAGGATCATTTCTGTGAAGTTTCATCAAAATTGGATGGGTAGTTTCAGAGAAGAAGACGTTTTAAAAAAAAGTTAACGCACGGACGGACGGACGGACGCACGCACGGACGGACGGACGGACGGACGCAAGACGGACAACAGGCCATGACATAAGCCCGCTGGCCTTCGGCCAGTGGAGCTAAAAAACCCGGGACCCCACAGGGACCATTAGATAAAGCTACATGCCAAATTTGGTAGCCCTGGGCTTTATGGTTTCAGACAAGAAGATTTTCAAAGATGTTCAATATTTTTCAGTTTTGTTGCCATGGCAACCAGAGTTTTTGAAGGAATCAAATTCTTTCAAGAAATTCTAAAGAGGACCATGGCAGGATCATTTCTGTGAAGTTTATCAAATTTGGATGGATAGTTTCAGAGAAGAAGTAGTTTGAAAAAAAAAAAGTTCTTTTTTTAACGCATGCACGGACGGACGGACGACAGACACCGGGCCATGACATAAGCCCGCTGGCCTTTGGCCAGTGGAGCTAAAAACTGAACTTTACCGAACAACAACAATTTGGAATGGTCTAAATTGAAAGCATTTGCACATGACAATTTAAATGTGGCTAAAATTATGAGAACTGGCTGTGAGAGAGTGTAAAATATTGTGGGAAAAGAAGAATATGTTGGTAATTTGTAGGAAAAGAAAATGCTGGTTACCTGCATTTTCTTCTTTTCCCACTGTTTTTGAAAGCTTTAACAGGGTCATTTTAACTCTAGATTCTGCAGTGAAGGAACAAAAAATGAACATTAATACTGCTGTCAATATATTGCTCATGCTGTGTTTCATGTTGCTTTTCATTGGCATTTGTTCATCTATCTATGTGCTTATGGTTTTATGACAGAATTATACAATTTCAAAGCCAGCAGCTACTTTCACCACAAAATATTGTAAATTCCTTAGAATACAAAATGCAGTAGATAAAAACCTCAAGCTAGTATGAAATTTGCTTAGTGGCATTTAGAAATTTCTGAAAAGTATGCTTTAACTAGACAGCCTTTTCTTAAATTCTCAAACCTTAAATCTTGTTCTCTGACCAGCTCTTGTTTGTTTCTGCACAGGCATGATCTTCAGCACTTCATCTTTCAATTGTGGACCAAGAAAGAAGTCAATGATTTCAAATTCCTGTTTAAAAAAAAATAAAAAAGTTACAAACAATGAAATTAAAGTTCTATATAATATTTCATGTGTCTATTTTTAGAAATGTTATGGGTAAAGAAATGTAATTTAAGCTGGGGGGAATTATTTCCCCGTCACAGTGAATATTTTTCTCCTGCCGAAAATCTGGAACTACTTTTTTAAGTTTTTTAAGTTTTTAAGTTTTAAAAGTGGCATTCGTTGACAAAATAATCAGAGGAAATATAATATATAATTTATTTCATCAGCTTGTGGTTATATGGGGAACTATTTGCCTCAAAAGGGAAAGGTCCGCGAAAATAACTCATGCCTTACAGCACGAGTTATTTTCGCATACCTTTCCCTTTTTCGGCAAATAGTTCCCCATATTAACCACAAGCTGATGAAATAAACTCTATATAATCCTATACCAGACACCTCAATACTGCACTTGTCCTAATTCAAAGTATTTGCAGGGTAGAAAAAATTAACTTGTTTATATAGAGAGCTTTGCAGAATAAAAACTAACTGTGGAGCAAATGATGGAATTTGTCACTGAAAGGGTAGAAATCATTGTGGGATTTGGAGAAAATGCTTCTCCTTTTTCAAAGGCCTTCTTTCTCAAGGGTCATCTAAACTCTGGATTGTGTGGTAAAGAGTTAAATGTTGCTGAAATTGTGGGAATGTCTCTACAGGATAGAAAACAGTGGAAAAAGGAGAAAATGCCGGTCACAAGCAAACCTTCTATCTCTTACTGCTATCTCTTAATGCTTGTATTTGAAGGAAGCAACCTTGCATTTGATAATCAGACAGAGAAATTCTAACCCTTTACCAAAATTCAAGGCTCGTCAACATTGAAAGGATTAGCAGATGACAAATAAAAGGTGGCTAAAATGATAGAAGTTGTCTTTGACAAAGTTGTAAACATTGTGGGAAAAGGAAAAAATGCTGGTTACCAGCAATCTGTTCTTTTTCCCCCACAATGTTTTCAAAGGTTTTCTTACTTAGTCCCATCAGAACTTGGGATTGTGTGGTAAAGGGTTAAATGCTGTCATTTCCTACATTTTTTAACTAGTTGCAGATTGGATGATGATTAAACTACAATCAACAATCACTTGTTTTGAGCACCAAGTTTCAATTACTGCATTCACTTAGAAATCAAGCATTTTACAAGCTTCTTGTTGTGAAAAGCAAGAGTGGACTTTGAGCTTATAACAAAAAATCCAATTATTCAGCAGGGTAAGGGTTATTAGCCTTTTGTGACTATTTCTACATTATTACAGCTGATGTGCTTCATGGGTTTACCAGTTTATGTGCCAGACAGGTGCCCACCTCTTTATGATTCTGATGCAAGTTTCAAAGATTTTAGGTAGGCATATATAGAAAATTTTGAAACAATTACAGTCAAAACCTGTTCAAGTCTTTAACAAGGACTTGTGATTTGAAACTGCTAAATATGTGCAGGTAAATATAATCATTAAGTTTCACCTTGATAGGCAGAGAGAAGAGATAGATCTCCTCAAGGGACTTTATTTTCATATCCTTGACCAGACGTCCTAGTTTTGTGACTGGCATCCATTCTTTGTCCCCCTCTTTTGCGCCACGGCCTCTTCCTCTGCCTCGGCCACGCCCTCTACCTCTTCCGCGACCACGTCCTCCAGAACCAAAGCCTCCACGGAATCCGCCACGTCCACCGGCTGGTGCACTGTCCGCCATTGCTGAGTAAAGGAAAGACACAGGACTTAAAAATAACACTATTTACAACTTTATTGACCCTAGATTTGCAAGACCTAGCAGGTTTGCAACCACTTCTAACCCCATTTACCCTTACCCAAATGACCAATTTTTTTGGCTTCTTCTTATCTCCAAACTTCTGCATATTACAAATCTAAAATTACAACATATCAGCTTAAGTTCTCTGATAGGGTGAAAAACATTGTGGGAAGAGAAGAAAATGCCAACTACAAGTATTTTTTCTTTTGTAACAATGTTTTAAGAAACTGGTTTGTTACATCACGGTGTTGTCTGCTAAAGGGTTACAGGTACATGCCATCTTCATTTTCTTCCCTCCTTTTGTAACTCTTTACCAAACAACAAAAACTTTGACATGTCCTAATAGAAAATAATTGCAGATGACAAAATAATTTTGACATAAAAATGGAAATTAGTTTTGGGAAGGAAAGATAGATTGTGGGAAAAGGAGAAAATGCAGGTCACCAACATTTTCTCCTTGAATCGCAATGTTATCAAATGCTTTCTTTCTCCGGTTCGTAACGAGTAGGAACTGTGTAGTTTTTTTTAAAGAGGGTTAAAGGTCATCAAGACTAAGTTAAAGAAAAATATAAAAGATATTAGTAAATATAGCAGACTGGTAAGGTACATTTTTGTTTATGGAGATTGACATAAAAATAGCCAACGCCAAAAATAGAAGAGGGGACAGAGAGATAACAACATAGGGAAGTAAACACAGCATTAGTGTTACAGATGGAATTCCAACACAGCATCTGATTGAATAATGGAAAAACTTTCAGGTAAAAAACTTTGTGCATGCGTTTTCTGTTTATATCTCAAGATGTCTTCGCAGTCGGCAAATTACCTCAAAACTCATCAGTGATCAGGTCTTGCCTCAAAATAGGCTTAAATTGTGTTTTCGTTACTTTCTCTGTTAATTAAAGCATCAGTGAAGAAAATATTCTGGCATCTTTTCAAAAACCATTGTCTACCTATTAAACAGCTTACTTTAATTTTTGTGCCCCCCCCCTCCCTTGTTTTATCAGAGGGCATTGAGCTTCACAGTAAATCGTTTGGAAAAGCTGCCGTCATTCCCCGACTCAAACCCAAGACCCTCGACCAAAAGGCAAGTGCTCTAACCACTGAGCTACCGGACTGCTCGGCATCCACGCTACCGATTCTTACTACAGAGCACATGACAGAGAACTCAAAGCGAATTTGACCAACACGAGCATCGATAATCATGTGTTAAGTATTTGCCACTTAAATTGCCATTTCAGTAATAAAATAACTAATTCTTTCACATGTATTTCAGTAAGATGAAGGAAAATATATATGGGTCAACATTTTTATTGATGTCACGGACAGATGTATGATTTTGCAGGATATAATATCAGAGAAATGAAAAGGCACGTCATTCCTTACGTGAATCTTTATCGGAAAAGGGCGATAATAATGTTGTTACGAGAAATCACGAGACGGCTGATGCCGATTAATGAATTAAAGTAGTGTAAGGTTACGGTAAACAGACCCATATCTAAATCTGTCTCCTTTAAATTGTATGGCTCTAGATCTTTTTCATTATTACTTAGATGAAAAAAATCCAGTAAACAATTCTTTGACCACCCATACATTACATGTGAAAGCTTTTCAGATCAAAAGCAAAGTAGTTGAGCCCATTTCAGAAAGAAAATCTTCACCGGTTAAAGTATAGCACTTGGCTATGTTTTAAACAGCTTTGAATTATACTTTTATCCACAATCTATTTCTAAAAGCAGCGAATTCCTCCTAACAAAGAATGTCTAAATCATCTGTCGGGATGTATTATGACGATTTCTCCTTATAACAACAAATAGAACAAATAGAACGATATTCTTTTTAAAAATGATGGCCCTGAGTAACTAGAACAAAACTCTACCAATTAATGAAAGTTGATGAAACTGTCAAATTCTATATACGGTATTCACGTGGATTTTATGCTTGTAAGAAGACTGGCAATCCTGTTTTAATGCAAAGGTTCAAGGTAATTTTTAAAGGGTTTATTCATTGGCTTGTCATCTGTTTGCGGAACAAGACTTGCAAAACTCCATGTTGATTTACGAACATTCTCGGAGAGCTCTTTAAAAAGAAATGGGTGCGAACAGGTGGTACCTAATATCACGTCTATAAAGCTGAAAGCCCATATCAGGATGCATTGCTGTGCAAAATTATACAACTGGTCTGTAAAGTACGTGTGGTTTAATTGTATCGTACCGACCAGGTGTAAATTTTGTTTCAGCTTTAAATTTACGCTGGAGGACTCTGTAGCAGACAACAAAATTTTAAGAGCTGTAACCCTGTACAACATGGCAGAATTTTGGACTTGTCCAAATCCAATACATATGCAGACTATGACTTGGGCCCCAAAGGTGGAAAAAGGATAGAACAGTTGTGGAAAAGTATAATATGCTGGTTACCAGTATTTTTTTTACTTTTCCCACAACGTTTTTCAAAACCCTTCTTCCTCAGGGTCGTTATAAGTCAGGACTCTCTGGTAATGGGTTAAATCTTGTAAACATTTGTGATGAAAATAAGATCCATTGATATTTGGTAACTTGTTAACATGAAACAAGTTACAGCAGATGCTTTGATGGTATCCTTGTACATTATATTATTTATCATTTTTCCTTTTGATATTACAATATATTGATCAGGGTTTTCAATGACAAACAAATCCTGCGTCAATGACATCATTTTAACTCAAATGACCCACAAAATAAATAACAGTGCGCTGCCAGTGACACAACTTTCCAAAGCCTAAATCATCTAGGAAATTGAATAAATCATCATAAATCCAAGTCTGATCTTGCTTCAATATCAGACTAACAATGTTCTTTTTTTAACTACAGGGTTTATCTTCGATAAAAGTGTTTTTCCGGTAATTTATTTAATAGAATAAGACTGGTTTATGCATTATTAAAGTAAAGTATAATGGACAGTAACTATAGCGGTAAATATGGGCCCAGTCAAAGTCCTATTTGGGTTCTCCATATTTTACAGCTTATTTCTTATGACTTCTGGTAGATAAAAGTACACATTACCAGTCTGTTCTGTTCTCAGAAAAAAATGCCACAATCATATAAAATGTAGCATCCTTTTGTTTTTGTCTGCTTCCTACAGCTGCTGATCATGCCACATCAACCTAAGATTCGGAAGGGAATTTACTCGTATTGTCTGTCAAAAATTGAAGTTGAGCTCTCCGTCAGAACTGGCTTAAAGACTTTAGTTGGTTGGGGTTTAAGGGTGAAATGTATTGTAATCCATGCTTGAAGACGAAGAGACATATTTATTTTGACCCCTAAAATTAAAGAAATGACCCTCAACTAAAGAGACAAGGGGTCACAATGACCCCCAATTTTTTAATGCTGAGGGAAAACCCTGATTAATTATAATTTCTCCTTTTAGCACAATTATTTAAAAGGTTGTCTGCTACATCTTTTGTTTCGTCAACTTGTGTCAGAGGTAGGTTCCTTCTTAGCACATTTGTAAAGTGTAGGGCTCGTAACCAGGAGGCCCAGGGTTCAAACCTCAATGGAAATATTTGGCTGTTTGTGGGAGTGTCTTTAGGCAAGAAACTCTAGAGCCTTTGCCTGGTACTGGTGAAACCAGGGACATATATGGATATGTGAGCTGTCACTGTGATATGTCTGAAATAATGTTGAAAGCAAAGTAAAACACCATTAAATCAATTGATCAGTATCAGAGATCTAGATAAGTTGAGGTAGTCTAACCTTTTTAATATTATTTCTTCAGTCAAACCTATGTGGTGGATATCCATTGGAATTATTTCATCAAAATTACGAACAGTCTTTTGGATAAGATGTTAAATCTAAGCCCATGTGAGGCTGCTTTGCGCCAAGCATGTCCTGTATCTTGCACTATCCCTCCTAACATAACTTACGGCCTTCATTGGTGGTGGATTTGTGCATATGTCACACGATATTACACAGTGCAGCTCCATTTATTACTGTTTGATCATGATTTACACTGTCCTTAAAAGCAACTACAGTTCTGATAGGCATTCTAAAGTCTTTTTGGTTATAAATAGGAAAAAAAAAATCATATGATTATTTTTCAGGTGTTTCCAGTAAAGAAAGTTCAAGTCTGAGGAATGGCAGAAATTGCAGAATCATCAGAGAGTGGAGATTTCTCCCGTCTGGAACCTGAGGTAACGTCTTGGTTATTTCCTTATATGAAAATCTCAAATATTAGGTTATCACCGCTTGAAGATGACAGTTTTTAGCTCCACTGGCCGAAGGCCAGCGAGCTATTATCATGGCGTTGTGTCCGTCGTCCGTCCGTTCGTCCGTGCGTGCGTCCGTAAACTTTTTCTTTAAAAAACTTCTCCTCAGAAACTATTGACTGGGTTTTTTACCAAATTTCACAGGAATGTTCCTTTGGTGGTCCTCTTTCAAATTCCTTCAAATAATTGTGTTCCATGAAGAATTCTGGTTGCCATGGCAACCAAAGTAAAAAACCTTTAAAAATCTTCTCCTCCCAAACCGCTATTTGGATAGCATTATTATTTTGCAGGAATGTTCCTTAGATACAGGTTAAAAGAATTCCTTAAAAAAAAAAAGATCTGTCAAAAAACATGGCTTTTATGGGAGACTCATTTTCCTTTTATGGTATAAAGTAAAATCTTTGAAAAATTTCTTCTCTAAAACTATTCATTGGATTTCATTGTTGTTTTGCAGGTAAGTTCCTATGGTGGTTGTCTACCAAATTGTTTCTTCAGTGAGCTAAAATGCAGGATTGAATGATAATTGTTAAAAACTTCCTTTCGCCATTATAGAAATATCAGGCCTGTGGAGCGATACAGGCGCTCAAGCGCCTCTAGTTGTCTTACAGCAGACCTCTTTTGAAAGCAAATGGACTGCTGAGACATCATTTTTACTTTTTACCCTTCTTTGCTCACAAGGCTCTTGACTAGATTTCGTTTAACCCTTAGAGCTCCAAATATACCCAATGGACATTTTCAGTCGAAAAATAAAACCCAAATAATTGCATTTTCATGGCTGCTTTTGTCCATATAAATTCAGCAATGTGGACAGTGTAGATCAAAGATCAGACTACAAATTTTGTGCAGTCTGATCTTGATCTACAATGGCCACAAAGGCAACTATAGTCTTTACCACACAGTCCTGACCCTGAGAAAGATGCCTTTTGAAAACAATGTGGGAAAAGGAGAAATGCTGGTAACCAGCATTTTCTCCTTTTCCCACAATGTTTTCTACCCTACCAAAGACAAAGTGCCCCCTTTGAGCCACGTTTGAATTGTCGTCTGCAAATGATTTCAAGTTGAGCAAGTCTGCTATTTTGTCGTGTGGTAAAGGGTTAAGGGTAAATTTTCTCAGAGTTGTTAAAACAGGGGATTGTATGGTAAAGGGTTGATTTGTCATCTCTAATTTTTTTCAATTTGGGTCGGTCTAAAAATTAGTCATTTGGTAAAGGGTTCATCTTCATATTTCAGAGGGTACCATTGCAGTTTCCTTTAACACTAGCTTTAGTGTCAGACGAGGAGGCTGAAGTCATGGCTGAAATAAAGCAAGTGAGTAGTTTTTTAAATTTATCAACCCTTTTACTGGGGCAAGTACCTTTCGCAGAGGTCAAGACTTTAGAAAACATAGTGACAAGTGCAGAAATTACTAAACTCACTTAAGTTACTTTTTCCACAGATGATTTTTCCAGAATGTTTTTCAAGTTGAAGTGATCCAAATAAGGCCACATTGTTAACTCTTTAATCAACAATTGATTCTTAACCCTTTACCACGCAATCCCTTGTTTTAATCTGGGGAAGAAGGCTTATGAAAATATTGTGTACCGAACATTTTCTCCTTTTCTCACAGTGTTTTCTATCCAATTAGAAAGAAATACCTTTATTTGAGCCCCATTTATCATATTTCATTTATACTTTGAATTTGAAAAAGTCTAAAATTTTGCCATGTGGTAATGAGTTTAACTAGTTGATGTTGAAAGCATGTGCATGTGTGGTAAATTTGGCTTACATAACAGATTTGTCTGTGGTAGAGGAGAAACATTGTGGGAAAAGGAGAAAGTAACCAGAATTTTTTTTTTTCCCACTATGTTTTCATAAACCCTGTTCGACATGGTCATGATAACGCCAGCTTTTGTAGTGAATGGTTAACCTATTACTAGACAACAAAATTTTAGATGTGTCTAAATTCAAAGCATTTAATGTTGGACGAGACAAAACAACTTGGGCACAGGTGATGAGATATGACTTTGAAAGATTAAAAAATATAGTGTGAAAAGGAGTAAATCCTGATTACTAACATATTTTTTTCCTTTTCAAATCATATTTATTACAACTTTCCTTCTCCGATTTAATAAAACTTGGAATTGTGTGGTGGGGTGAACCCATCCCCGCACAATCCCAAATTCTAATGACCCTGAGGAAGAGAAAATGCGCTTAACCAGCATTTTCAGAGATGAATCCAGTCATTTGAATAACAGTTAATTTGTCGCCTGCAAATGCCTTCAGTTTGGACAAGTTAGAAATTTCGTCGATTGGTAAAGTTAAAATACAAACTGATGCTTGCCTACAGTAATTCAAAAATTAATTTATCCTATAATTTCTCGTAATCATCCATCTGTTTTAGTATTCCTAGACTTCTTTAGAAAAGAAGAAAACATTTACCGTCAAACCTGTCGCAAGCAGCCAACATCCTCCTACAACAAGTGTTTGTTAAAGACATTGAAGCTTTAATCTCTTTACCATACAAAAATAATTCTTCCAGCCCTCCAATGGATAGTTTTGCAAAATATTTTGGGAAAAAGAGCAGTGGAATGTAACAAGCATTTGGCCCTTTTCCTGCAATTTTGTCCATTCTATTGAAAAAAAAAAATATCTACCTCTTCTTCAAATGTTCCTCCTGTGTGTCAGCTGTAATAGTTTTCAGGTCTAAAAATAGCATTTTAGAGTAAAGGATTAAACAAGAACCTGTACTTCAGTACTTGAAACAGTGGCTATTCTGTGCTGGTGACTGCTATTGGAGTGCGACTAATTATGACCATTTGGTCTTAAAAGTGACTTAAAAAGCTTCTCTTGTGGTGGATTGCAAAATGCTTCCACAGATGCATTAAATGTCATTCAACAAGAAAGAGCAGAAGCAACCATTACAAGACAAAGGTGCATATGCTCATGTGAGCGATCATACTTTTACCTGTGAGTGTTGCATGACTAACAGCAATTGATTACACATCAGCTATGCAACTTGACGCAGGGTTTGTGCCAATGCCATGCTGTTAGTTGGATGTTTGGATAAGACTGGTGCCATGAAAGTGGCATGCAAGGAGCTGGGCGGGTTTAAAAGCTCTGTAAATTGAAAGTTTGCTAGAAATGTCTTTGGTTATTTGATTTTGGACAGAGTGAATGTCCCCTGTCTAAATACATACTACTGTAATAGTAGTTGAAAAGCATGTAAGATTTTGAGCCCTTCACTGTTTTTAACCTTTTTCAAACAAGCCTAAATTTTAATTACCCAAAGAAAAAAGCTTTTGAAAACATTGTGGGAAAGAAGAAATTAATTTCAGTTTTTGAATCTTGTTTATTTTGTGGTCTGCAGATGCTTTCAAGTTTCTTTTTACCCACACTGTTTTCAAAAGCCTTATTTCTCAGGGTCTTTAAAAGTCAGGATTGTGTGGTGAAGGGTTACAGGAAATTAACCATGCGCACAACTTGGTTCATCTTGCAGCAAACCACTTATTGAATGAGACCAATGCTTTCTGCCACAATGTTCCTACATATATTGGGACCTGGTTCATGTTTTTCTTATTAGAATGTACAAGGATGTCATCTGCTGCAAATTTGTTTCAGATAGTAAAGTGTTATAAGACACTCTAAGAAATAAAAAATCACCAACTTGTTTATCTGACCTCTTTCAGATCATTTTGTTTTTAATCCATTACTATTATACATGCTTACTATCTTAACTGTTGAAGTAGGGAAGCCAGGTTTAGTCGCTCATATGAGTAATGGTTTAGAATTTGAAAGATGTTCATTCAGTTAGATTTCAATAAAAGTAGTTTAAAAATACACTTTGGTATTATCAATTTTTCTTTCCAGAAAGATTTAAAACAAACCCTGCTTTCTGTTGGTTGGTAGAGTGGCAGGTTTTTTGGAATCTGTGTAGATCGAGATTTTTTGAATGGATAAGTTCAGTTTTTCTTTTAGGGTGTATAATGTAACAATTACCTTACCACATTATTCTTATCTGTAACTTAAATCCATTTTGAAATAACTATTTTATACTCCAATCTTATTTGGTTTAAACGACGAAAAAAATAACATCATCTGTCAGTAGTAAAGTCTGTCACTTTGTCTAACCCTCAGTTTACATGACACGCTGTACTGCAAAATCAGCAGAAGGTCAATTGTCAGTGCTCCCAAAATGTTAGACTTGTCTAACTCGATAGCTTTGGCAGACAACTAAATTTAAAATGATGGAAATTTTTCTTCAGTAGGGTAGAAAATGTTTTAGGGAAAATCTGGTTACCAGCATTTTCTCCTTTTTCCACAATGTTTTCAAAATCAATTTTACACAGGGTTATCACAAAGATCATTTAGGAAAGAGTTAACAGTCTAACACATAATCCTGATTTTTACCTGTCCGGAGAAAGAAAGCTTTTCAGAATGTTGATTAGCAGCATTATTCTCCTTTTCCCACAATGTTTCCTACCCTCTTTCATGCAAACCTCTTGATGTAAGCAACATATGGTAGATTATAGATTACCAACTTTTTCATCCTGGAAATACCACCCAAATAATTGCAATTTCATGGTTGCTTTTGTCTACAGTGTTTCAGCAAAGTTCACAGTGTAGATCGAAGATCAGGCTGCATATTTTGTGCAGCCTGATCTTGATCTGCACTGGCCATGAAGGCAACTATAGTCATAAAGTATGATTTAAGAGTTATAAGTTTGATATGGAGGGAAAGGGTTATCATTGTGATAAGGATAGGATCTGGATTGTCAGAGAGAAGGCTGCTATATGTTTTAGTTATTTATTCTAGCCTCTTAATGATGCAGCAATTTCAGCCACATTCTTTAGATAGCTTTATATACAATACTGCTAGAGAGAGATGGTCAGGTTGGCCTTATGCTTACCTTTAACCCTGTACCACACAATACAGTGTTTAAATGACCCCGAGGAAGATGATACCCTTTGAAAACATTGTGAGAAAAGAAGAAAATGCTGGTAATCAGCATTTTCTTCTTTCCCCACAATGTTTTCAGAACCTTTTCAAAGATTTTGTTTAACATGTGAGCAATGTTGAATCTGTGGTCTGTAGATGTGTTCAATTTGGTTCAGTCTAAACATTTGTCATTTCATGAAGTGATAAAGCACTAATTAAAGTTGCCTGTGCAGACAGTGTAGATCAAGATTAGACTGCACAGAGCATGCAGTCTGAGCTTTCTTAGGGATTTTGGGCTAAAAACGAATGGTTTTATGGTTTTCTTTCTTGTCTGAAGTCACTAACATCTCTGTTGGTTTTGCTCTGAGCTCTAAGGGTTACCATAGCTCTTTACCAACTGACAAAATTTTGGACATGTCTGAATTCAGACGACAAATTTAATGTGGCTAAAATGGTAGGACTTGTCTTTGAAAGGGCAGGAAATGTTGTGGGAAAAGGAGAAAATGCCATTTACAATCATTTCTCCTTTTCCCACAAAGTTTTCAAAAGCCTCTTTCCTAGGGATCATTAAAACTCGGTAGCAAACTTTTGCTTGTTACAAGGAGTTCCTTTTATTCCCTAATATGTATACAAAAACCAGGTATTTAACTCAGTACTAGATGACAAAATTTTAGACTTTTTCCAAAAGTATTTTTTTTTTGAAGTATTAATTTTGTAGAAGACAAAATGAATGTTGCTCAATTGAAAGCATTTGTCTTTGAATAGTTAGAAAAAAATTTGGGAAAAAGGAGAAATCCTGGCTACCAGCATTTTCTCTTTTTCTGCACAAGGTTTTTAAAAGCCTTCACCCTCGAGGTCATTAAAAACATTTGGTAGAAGGTTTAGGGTTATAGTAAGTTCTGTTTGTATGGGAATGGGTCATTTTGTGACCCTCTGTAAATGTATTGTGGGGATAAAGAATTATTTTTAACCTTTTACCAAAAGATAAAATTTATGACTGATCCAAATTGAAAGAATTTGCAGACAACAAATAAAAGGTGGCCCAAATGATAAAATTTTTCATTGATAGGTTAGAAAACATTGTGGGAAAAGGAGAAAATGCTGGTTACCAGCATTTTCTCTTTTTCCAACAATGTTTTCAAAAGCCGTCTTTCCAATGGTTGTGAAAACTGGGGATTGTTTGGTAAAGGATTAAAAGACAGTATGTAACTGCAGTGTGTAAGCAGTTTTCAGTTTTACGGAATACACACGTTTTCTTGGCTTTTTCCTATCTTGCATGTTGATGAGGAAAGGGAAGAACAGAACAGACCAACAGAGTAAATAATTTACTTGAAAAAACAAGGTAGATTTCAAAGTAAAGACAGGGAATTGGTCTGGATACACTCATTAGTGAGAACATTTTTTCAAACCTAGACAGAATACTCATTTACATTTTGAAACACAGTCTTGTTTGATTTTGGAAGAGAGATTTTATTAAATATTTTTTTCTTTTGGGTACTGTTAATTTTAATGCAAGGTATACTCTTTTTCTAATAAGTTGAACTGGCCAGAGTTTTATTCACGGTATTCAATCTTTCTGGCCACAACTATAGATGAGCAGTGCTCTATGAAATGGTGTTTTAATACATCTACAAAAAAGGATTGGTCCAGGTCAGTCTGTGCTGATTGCTTTTTGCTATTCGTCAATTTTCTGCTGTCATAGGAACAGAATGTCAAAATGCTGGTAAAGAGCATTTTCTTCTTTTCCAGCAATGATTTCTATCCTTTTAAAGACAAATCCAATTATTGAAGCCACATGTAATTTTCTGTTTGTCTATGCTTTTAAACTGAACAAGTCTCAAATATTATTATCTGTTAAAGAGTTAAATAATTGACCCCACTGGTTTGAGATCAGACAACAATTTACTTTGATCTATGCTGTCTGTGAGAGCAACTTTATTTTTCATAGCTGGCAATGGATGACTCAGGCTATTGGAAATACAAAATTTTCTGCAGATAAATTATTTTTGTTGCAGCAGACAACTGTGGAATTGAAAAGAATTTGGAACTGTGGGGCAAAAAAGATCATCCAGTGATCTCTCGGAGTGCATTGAAACATGTTATGATTGTCAATAGAAACCCATAAAATTTGACAAAAGGTGATAACATGCCATACAATTTTAATCGATACTGGAGAAAAAAATATTTCAGAACTTTTTTTTCTATTGCACTAGGTTACTATTGGATTTAAAAGATGCAATTACTCTTCACGACTTGTTGGAAAAGTTTGGCTGATGTAAAATTTTTTTGTCCACCCAGATAGCTGACTTGTGACCTGGTGGTTGCAAGTTTGATACCTGGTTGAGGCAAACTTTCTTTTTGGCAGTTTTTTGCCTCTCACCTCTGATGCATGTGAGAAAAGTAGTTAGTGACTTGGAATGAAAGTTGTGTCAGTACTGTTGTGAGAAAGCCAGGGGCACATGTATATGTGCACTGACTGCCATGATTTGAACTAAGCTGTTAAAATGGTGTTTAACTCTTATACATTCAATGTCAGTCTTTGCCAAATGACAAAACTCTTTCAAATTGAAAGATTTTGTAAATGATAAGTTAACCCTTTACCACACAATCTTGAGTTTTAACAACCCTGAGAAAGAAAGTATTTTAAAACACTGGAGGAAAAGTGACCAGCATTTTCTCCTATTCCTACAGTATTTTCTACACTTTCCCTAAATCTCATAATTCCAGTCACATTTGAATGGTTGTCTACAATTGCTTTAACTCTTTACCAAACAATCCCTGGTTTTTACGACCCTGAGATAGAAGCCTTTTGAAAACATTGTGGGACAAGGAGAAAATGTTGGTAACCAGCATTTTCTCCTTTTCCCACAATGTTTTCTACCCTGCTGGAAACAAATTTCAATTTTTGAGTTACGTTTATTTTGTCGTCTACAAGTGCTTTCAATTTGGACCAGTCTAAAATTTTGTCGTTTGGTAAAGAGTTAAATATGGGTGACTTAAAATATAGAGTTTGTCATTTAGTTAAAAGTTAGCTCATTACAAAACGCCAAAATTTTGGACTTGTCCAAATCCAAAGTATTTGCAAATGAGAAATGGAACTGGCTGAAATGGAGGAAATGTCTTTAAAGAGGTAGAAAACATGGTGGGAAAAGGAGAAAAATGCTGTTTTTTTTCTCAAAAATGCTTAGTGCAGTCTATATTTGACAGTGTAGATCCAATATCAGACTTCATGATTTATTGTTGTCTGATCTTGCTCTATGTAGTCCAAAAAACACCTTGAGTTGAACTGGATCATTTCTGCTCCAGAACTGATGACTTTCAAACCAGGTTACAAAACATCTGCAAATTACAATATTTCATATCTTATTCAAATGTTGAAAATGTAGAAAATGTAGAAAATGTTATGGTAGAATGTGAAAACTTAGGCTACCAGCATATTGTTTTTTCCAGCAATGTTATGAAAGCATTGAATCATCCCCAGGATTGTTATAATCAGTGGATAACTGCTTGCTTAGAGTGCATCAATATTTATAGCACCTGCATAATGAATATGCAGTTTGTTATTTTTGTCTTACTTTGATCTAGCTTTGCCCTATACCAAAAAATCCTGTGTTTTAATGACTTGGGGGGAAAAAGGCTTTTGAAAACATTGTGGGGAAACTAGGAAATGCTGGTAAGCCTGGTATACAGCATTTTCACTTTCTAAAACAATGTTTTTTACCCTGTCAAAGAACTTGAGTTCATTTGTACCAATATTGGTTTTGTTGTTTTCAGATGCTTTCAAATTTGCAATAGTCTAAAATTTGTCATTTGGGAAAGGGTTAAGCCTTGATCATGCAGAGGACAGATTAGAAATATTGCTCAAACAGTAAGATTGATCTTTGAAAGAATAGAAAACATAGTGAGAAAAGGACAAAATCTCATGTTTTCAGTAGCCTTCCTTAGGGTCAGTAAAACAGGATTTGTTTAGTTTGCCAAACAGTCCCTTGTTTTAACGATCCTTAAGGAGAAAGCTTTTGAAAACATCATGGGAAAAGGAGAAAATGCTGGTAATCAGCATTTTCTCCTTTTCCCATAATGTTTTCTACCCTATCAAGGACAGAAATCATCATTTGAGCTACATTTAATTTGTCGTCTGCAAATGCTTTGAATTTAGTCTAGTGCAACATTGTGTCGTTTGGTAAAGATTTAACTCTTATGCTACTAAGCGCGACTCATTGACCTTTTGCGGACAGTTTTCTGCTATTTTAGATAAGAATTCTATTATTTTAGCCATGTTTTAATTATTATCTGCAAATGCTTTCATTTTAGACTAGTCCCAAGGCTTAACTCTTTACCAAACGACAAAATTTTATACTGGTCCAAATTCAAAGCTGTTGCAGATGACATATTAAACCTTGCTTTAAAGAAGAAACTTGTTTCTAAATGGATGGAAAACATTGTTGGAAAAGGAGAAAATGCTGGTTACCAGCATTTTCTCCTTCTCCCACTATGTTTTCAAAAAGCTTCTTCACCAAGGTCGTTAAAATTCCGGATTCTGTGGTAAAGGGTTAAAAAAAACAGTTGCGCCATCCCCCATAACATAACTAACAGCCGCCAGGTGAGTGTCACCCATCTGGTGGGGACCAGAAATGAATCCATGACCTTGCAGGTCATGGAAACCAATCAAGCAAGTTCCTATAGTGTGTTGTCAACTAGGATATACAGCGAATAAAAGCATTGAAGAAAGAAATTCAGAGACATAAGATGCATTTACAGATCAATACTGAGTGATTCTACGTGAACATAAATCACTATTAACGGCTTCTGTAACAGAGAGGGGCAAAAAAACTCTCACTTCTGGCGGTAAAATTGCAGCTTTTAACTCTTTGCCAAACGACAAAATTTTAGACTGGTCCAAATTGAAAGCATTTGCAGACGACAAAATAAAAGTGACTGAAAATTGGAAATTTGTTTTGGGAAGGGAAGAAAACATTGTGGGAAAAGGAGAAAATGCTGGTTACCAGCATTTTCTCCTTTTCCCACAATGTTTTCAGAAGGCTTCTTTCTCAGGGTCATTAAGAGTCAGGATTGTGTGGTAAAGGGTTAACTCTGTACGGCTCAAGTGATGGGATTTCTCTTTGAAATGATAGAAACACTGTGAAGAAGGAGAAAATGCTGATTACCAGCATTTTCTACTTTTCTCATAATGTGTTCACCTTTATATAATCTTGGCTTCTTTGACTAGCTGAAAATACAATCCACTGAAACTCAGAAAGAATTTTTATCCTGTAATACTCAAGGAAATAAGTGAATGGTATAGATTTAAGATCACACTATACATTCTATGCAGTTTGACCTTGACCTATGCTATTCTGCAAGCCCTAGTTTTTCCCTGTAAGAGACTGAAGGGACCTGATCCACACTTTCTGTGAAAGCAACAGAAATTATAATGGGTCCATCTACAGTGATGTTACCTTGGGAAATCACCGAAGTGATTTATACAACAATTGCATGTCTGAAAGAGACCTTTCACCATTCACTTTGAGACATTAGTTACAGAATAGTCTGGTCAGACAATGTAATGCTGTGAGAGAAATCTCCCATACTGACCCTTTCTTCTAGGGATAATGGATTTTGACAGCAATGTGACAAAAAAAAAACCCATTTCAAATATTGACTTTTTTCTCAGTTTATATTTTTTCTTCACTATATCTACCATGATACTTATCTAGTGTTGTTAGAGATTTTGAATTGTTATTTAAAGGTAGTCATACTGCTGAAAAAGATAATCTTTTTGCAATTAACAAAATTCTGGACTGGTTCAACTTGAAAGCATTTGTGGATGACAAATCAAATGTAGCTTAAGGACGTATATGACAATTTTTTCTAACGGACAGATTTTTTTAAAACATACAAAGCTCATCATGTCTCTAGAAGATTACAATAAAAAAAGATTTAGGTCACCATGCTCGTTTCTGAAAAATTTGCCTTTGAAAAGGGTATATACAGTTCCAAAATTCAGCTGATATTGGATTTAAAGTGTCTTTTTTTATTAGTCAGTTAAACAGGAAAATAACAGGAAAAATATACAAATATACATCATTTTAATTAAAATTCATATATTTTTGCACAAAAAATGTATAAAAGCCTGGTTCTGAGCATGGTAAATGTACAAATATGCATGTTATATATAGACCATTGAGTTAAAAAGGGAGATAATTTCACCGAATAAAGGGTTAATCTTAAATAAATACACACTTTCTAACAGACAGATTTTTCTTAAAATTTCCACACTTACAGTGTTTATAATTCTTAACAATAAGAAAAAAAAAAAAATGGCACCTATACATGCTTATTGCGTGAGAAAACAAGGTTGAAGGTCACTGTAGAAGTTATTCTTTCAAGGAAAAAAATAGGATAAAAGCTCAGCAGACATAGTGGGAAAAGGAGAAATTGCTCAATAGGAGCGATTTCTGCTTTTCCAACAATAATTTTTTGAAGTGAAAACAGCTATACTTCCACAGCTTTATATTTCCTGCCTTTTTTTCCTTGTTTGGTGTGTAATGCCATGTCAGCAGCATTTTAATTATTTCACGGTGACAGTTCAAAGATCCATTTTTTTCTCTTCACCAGTACTACCCGATGGAAGTGCTACTTGTTTCTGTGCACCAGTAGTATTACCATTATGTGCAAAAAATACATAGGTGCACTTTTGATTTAATATCCACGACAAAAATACATGCGCAGTAGGATGCGTGCGAACATTTGTCATATATGTCGTTAAATGATGATTTCTGTCTTTGATACTGTAGAAAACATTGTGGGAAAAGGAGAATATGCTGGTTACCAGCATTTTTAGCTCACCTGAGCACAATGTGCTCAAAGGGAGCTTTTAGGATCACGCTGTGTCCGTCGTGCGTCGTCCGGCGTCAACAATTCTTTAAACATCTTCTCCTCCTAAACCACTGGGCCAATTTGGACCAAACTTGGCTGGAATGTTCCTTGGGAGGTCTTCTTTAAAAATTGTACATAGAATTTGATTCCATCAAAAACTCTGGTTGCCATGGCAACCAAATGGAATTTTCCAAGAAACCCTTTGAAAATCTTCACTGATGAAACCGCTGGTCAGATTTTGAAATAATTTCACAGATATGTTCCTTGGGTGACCCTTTTCAAAATTTGTTCGCGAAATTTTGATCTGTCCAAAAACATGGCCATGGTGGGGGGTGGGGGTCGTCTTTGCACTGTATGGAGTTAAAGAAATTCTTTGAAATTCTTCTTCTCTTAAACCACTCATCAGATTTTGAAATAATTTCACAGAAATGTTCCTTGGGTGCCCCTTTGGAAAATTTGTTTGCAAAATTTTGATCTGTCAAGAAACATGGCTGTGGTGGGTGGGGGCTTTTTGCACTATACGGACATGAAGAAATTCTTAAAAATTTTTCTTCTCTGAAACCACTAGTCAGATTTTGAAGTTATTTCACAGAAATGATCCTTATATTATACCCCTTATTTAGCTTAGCTGTTTTCAAAGAAAACATCGAGGTATTGACATAGCCCTGTTGTCGTCATCTGCATTGTTGTCGTTGTGCAAAAACTTTGACATTTTGTTATATCTCAGCTTCCACTCAACACATGTACTTGAAACTCGGATTAATTGTTCACTAGTAAAAAAGCAACCCATACAACAAGGGCAGGTAACTCCAAAATTGTTTTGTCCAAATTATGCCCCTTTTGCTACTATGCAGCAACCAACAGCCAATCATTGGCACCCTCATGAGGTGGTCTTGTTCAACTTGATATTTTTAGCCACTATCGGGCATGTGCTCTTGTTCAAGAAATGGTCTTTGGGTGACCTATCCGAAAATTTATTTGCAGAATTCTGATTCGTCAAAAACATGGCTGTGGTGATGATAGTAGGGGTAGTGACAGATTTTGAAGTGATTTTTACAGGTGACCTTTTCATAATTGCTTGGCAAAATAATGATTTTGTTTCCAAAATTTCAATACTTTAAAAAAAGTTGGTTATGGTCTTCTCAAAATTCAGGTGAGCGATCCAAGGCCATCTTGGCCCTCTTGTTTCATATTCCCAAACTGTTTTCAAAAGCCTTCTGGCACAGGGTCTTTCAAACTCAGGATTGTGTGGTAAAGGGTTAAAGGCGGTCATACTACTGAATAAATTAAAAGGCTAGTAAGTTTAGCTAACATAACTTTATCAGCAGATGCTCAGTTTTGGTCTTTGAAGCTGACCAGTTATGGAAAATGTGACAAAAGAAGAAATTGTGCTTAACTCTTTCCTTACTGTTGATGACACCAGAAGCTTTTGTGGACAAAGTAGAATAAGATCAGACTGCACATTCTGTGCAGTCTAATCTCTGATCTTCACTGTCCACTACTTATTTAGATTAAGGCCAAACTGTCTCTTCATCTTGCAGTGATACTATATTTATAGCCTATGAAAAAGTGTAAATTATTATACCCCCCACAAACTTTGGTGGGGGGGGGGGTTATAGAAGTCACCGTGTCGGTCGGTCAGTCTGTCGGTTGGTTGGTCTGTCGGTTGGTCGGTCTGTAGCTTTTTTGTCTGTGCTATTTCTCAATGACTACTTGACAGATTTCAATCAAACTTCGTAGAAAGTTTCAATATACAGCAAAGATGTGCATATTATAATTTGGTTATGGTTGAATGATTTTCTAATGAGTTATGGCCCTTTGATGATTTTTGTGCAAGCTATTTCTCAATAACTATTACTCGAACAAATTGACCTGAAATTGACCTCTATGCAGAGAATAATTAGGCAATGAATATTTATATCATCGGATTTAATCGGACGGTATGGAAATACTGTTCAAAAGTAAATGTCAGGTCTGACCCTTTCAGTGCCATAGTCAAGATAAGAAGCTTTTTGCGAATGACATGGATTAAGATCAGACTGTACAGAAATTCATCTTACATCTACATCAACCGCTACGAATTACCAATTTAAACGAACAAAATCATGTTTATTTCGGGTATTTTAAGTATTCTTTAAGTACACAATAAATCTAGCCGAATAAAGAGTTGAAAATCATTCACATAGTTTAGAATGCAGACGACAATAGCTGAAACTAAGTTTGGACAGTAATTCAACCATGTAATATATGGTAATAGAGGTCATTTATTTCATGTCAATTCGTTTGAGTAATACAGGATAGATTTCTATCAAACATCATAGGAAGTTTCAATACAAGGTGAAGATGTGCATATTGTAATTTGGTTAGGGTTGAATGACTTTTCCAATGAGTTAATGAGTTATGGCCCTTTGATGGAGTTTTTTGTTGGAGCTATTTCTCAATAAGTACTGGACGGATTTCAATCAAACTTCATAGGAAGTTTTATTACAAATCAAAGATATGCATTTTTCATTTTGGTTATGATTGAATGATTTTCCAATGAGTTGTGGCTCATTGATAAATTATTTTGCCTGAGCTATTTCTTAATAACTACTGGACAGATTTCAATCAATTTTCATAGCAAATTTTAGTACGAAGCAAAGATGTGCATATCATAGTTTGGTTATGGTTCAATCTTTTTCAAGGAAGTTACGGCCCTATGATGAATTTTTTTTGTCGGAGCTTTTTTTCAATAACCACTGAATGGATTTATATCAAACGTCAAAGTTTCAATATGAAGCAAAGATCTGCATTTGCATATTGGTTATGGTTGAATGATTTTCCAATGAGTTACAGCCCTTTGTAGAATTTTTTGTCCCAGCTATTTCTCAATAACTACTGAATGGATTTCAATCAAACTCATAGGAAGTTTCAATACAAAGCAAAGGTGTGCATATTAAAATTAGTCTATGGTTGATGAATTATCGGATGAATTATGGCCCTTTGATATTTTTTTCAGAGCATTCTTTGTCTCAGCTATTTCTTCAGTACTGTATGACAGATCTCAATCAAACTTCATAAGAAATTTCAATACCAAGCAAACGTGTATGTTACACGTTTTTTGTTGTTCAATACTTTTTCTCTCAGTTATGATCCTTTGATGTTTTTTTTTAATCAATTATGTCTGTTGTATTTTTCAATTATTACTGGATTCAGTGTGTGACAATGAGTTATTTCTTGACATGGAGCTGGTGGGGGGTATTCATCACCTTTAGTGATAGCTCTAGTTTACTTGGTAGTGAAAGAGATAACCCTGTACCAAATGATTAATATTAGGCTCATCAGTATTCAACTTGTTTGTAGATGACAAATTAAATGAGGTTCAAATGATTTGTTTTATTTTGATAAAGTAGAAAACATTGTGGCAAAAGGAATAAATGCTGGCTACCAGCATTTTCTCCATTTCCCATTATGTTTTCAAAAGCTTTCTCCATCAGGGTCATTAACTCTTTACCAAACAATCCCAACTTTAAACAGCCCTGAGAAAGAAAGCTTTTGAAAACATTGTGGGAAAAGGAGAAAATGCTGGTAACCAGCATTTTCTCCTTTTCCCACAGTTTTCTACCCTTTCCAGAATTTCAAGTTTTGATTGACATTTATTTTGTCATCTACAAATACTGGTACTTTCAATTTGGACAAGTCAAAAATTTTGTCGTTTGGTAAAGAGTTAAAGCTTGTGGCTGTTTGGTAAAGGCAAAAATTAAAATTGTCTTCAGGGACAATTATCTGTACTAATGGTGCAATTTGTCTTTGAAAGGCTAGATAACATTGTGTAAAATGGAGAAAAAGCTGGTCACAAGTATTTCCTCCTTTATTCCTTTATCACTGCTTAACATGTTTTTACAAGTTTGATAAATTGTTATATGGCTAGAAAAGCAGCTAGTTGCTAGGAAAGAGTGTTATGTACAGCACAAGGAAAAGAACTTCTAGGAATACATAGATAAACAAAATGGCGACATTTACCAGTATGTAACTCAAATACTGTAAAATACAGCATCACAAACATACTCTCATGGACTGCAATAATGATTATGAAGGAGCATAGTTTGATTACCTGATATTTACAGGCATGAACATTCCTCACTCCTATCATGTGCTTATCTATTTTATTTACCAGTACATCTTTATATACTTTACTCTCAAAATTGTGCCACTTGTATTGCACTATTGAAAAATCCAAAACAACATCACAGAAAGGGTATAATGAATTTGAGAATTATTCTATATTTATATGTTGGAATGTACTTTATCGTTTATTATATTTATTGAAGTTTTACTCTATATATTTCTACTGAAAAACCAAAGAAAAAACCGTGTGGTGTAACCCTTTACCACACATTCCTGACTTTGAATAGAATTATTTTATATTTACCGGTATATGCTGGAATGTACTTTATCGTTTATCATATTTATTGAAGTTTTACTCTATATATTTCTTCTGAAAAACCGAAAAAAAAAAAACTGTGTGGTTTAACCCTTTACCACACAGTTTGGACTTTTAGCAACCTAGAGAGAGAGGCCTTTTGAAAACATTGTTGGAAAAGAAGAAAATAATTCTTTCTATTAGAAATCCTAATCTTATAGTTATGACAATGTTGACATGAACCACCACTCCAATTTGAATGATGTCTACTTACAATGTCACAGACTGAAAAAAATGTCATCAATAAGAAAAAAAGATGTTTGCTTATATGTAAATTAAAGTCTACGGCCCCTAACTCATTGGTAAACATAGTCGTTTTCGTAAAGGCTATTCGGCCAATCTTGGCAGCGTCCATCTTTTAACATGAGAGTTAGGGGCCGTAGACTGACTAACTCATCAGAAAATATCGTGTAACATCGACGTTTTTGTAAAGGCTATGTGGCCAATCTCGGCAGCTTCCGTCTTTTAATATGAGAGGTAGAGGCCGTAGACTTTAAGTCAGTGACCTGTGCAAATCAGGCTCATCTATTTATCCCAACACAACCTTTTTCATCCTCATGTTTTTCGCTGGTGTGGTTGGTTTCATCTAGCTACGAGTTTGTCCAACTGATAAGAAAGCAAAAAAGCATGGAAAGTTCATTCTAAAAGTGAACTCTATGACAATGACAATGACAATGTTTTATTGTAAGTAATAAGGCCACCGGCCCATAATACAAAAACTACATGTGGAAGCAATCATACACTTAGATGAGTTACGTTTTGACATTTAGAAAAGAAAATTAAACCTTTTAACATATTTCAACAAAATATAGTTGTAAGGACTGAAGAAGAAGACTCATGAAAAGCACATTGAGAAAAGGAGAAAAACGCAAGTTACCAAGTATTTTGTCCATATACAGCAATATAATCTACCCTATCCGAGACAATCCCTCCTATTAATGTTCTATCAATGTAAGAAAGACTGAGTTAACTCTTAATGACAACGACTAGATCTATATCTAAAATTATCAAGGCCATCGGCCGACAATACAGAAAAAATACATTTTAAAGATAAATAATTGAGATAACAGACAAGTTACGTCCCTTCTATTACCATGTTTACCGTTAACATGATCAAAAATATAGTTAATCTTACAAACTAATAATTTGTGCACTAATTTTGCTATTGTATAGGTACTCATTGGAGAAATATTTGTCCCTAACGGACAGTGTAGATCTAAGATCAGACTGCAAAATCCTGATTCAAACTCCAACTGATCAAAATGAAAATGGAATTTTTTCATGATATTTCCTGAATTGGTATACGTCAATGGCTATGAGTGGTGGGTAATGTTACAGGATTGAAACGGACCGGGCTTAATGACCGTATTGGACCAGATCAGACCTAATAATGGGCTGGACCATTTTTATTCAACCTTGAATGGACCAACCAAGATTTATCTTACTTAGACCACATATTTAACATATGCTAGTCAGTCGTACTTTTAGTACTTTGATTCAATTACGAAACAATCCCAAGTTTAAATGACCCAAAGGGAGAGGGCTTTTGAAACCATTGTGGGAAGAGAAGAAAATGGGGATGACCACCATTTACTCCCACAATTATTTTACCCTTTCAAAGACAACCCCAATCTCTTGGACCATATTTGATATGTTGTCTGCAAATGCTTTCATATTAGACAAGTGTGAAATTTTGTCACCTGATAAAAAATTAATGTTGTCTTTAGTTCTGAAGGATAATAGGGAAAAGGAGTAAATGCTGGTAACTAGCATTTTCTCGTTTTAGAGGCACTTCCATCGTTTAACCTGCATATAATTAGTTTGTGGTTTGCAAATGGTAAGATTTGGACAAATCTAAAACTTTTTTGTTGGGTAAAGAGTTAAAAAACTTGCAAAGTTTATGTCTGTAGCTTGTAAATTCCACTCATCACTTAGTTTTCTTTTTCATCTTTACAGTTAGCAGAAAAGCTACTTTACCACTGGAAGACATATCCTATTGTGTTGCCGAGGTCTTTAACCAGTCAGGGAGATGGGAAAGTAAGTTTTGTTCAAATATCTTTCCACAAGCCCTTGTAGAACAATCAGTAGCATAGTGGAATAGAGAACACAGGGTCGCTGGTTTGAACTCCCAACTTGGCAAATTTCTTTCCAAGGATTGATGATAGTCATTGCAACAGGATTAATTCCTCTCTCACTGCTGATCATTATCTTGAAGAAAGTCATGTTGGAAAGCAGTTAGTGGAAGAATATCGTGGAAAGTACTGGTAAAAGAAACCCTATGAAAGCATAGATAAATGAACTGGCCATCATGATATACAAGAAATAGCCTGGCAGGGTAGCTCAGTGGTAAGTGTACCTGAGGGGTGACTTGGTGGTTGGGGGTTTGATATCCGGTTGAGACAAACTTTTTTTTTTCGGCGATTTTTCACCTCTCACCTCTGATGCATGTGAAAAAAGTAGTCAGTGACTGGGAAAGAAAGTTGTGGTGTTAGAAAGGAAATACATGCGTAGGTGCACTGACCAATATGATATGACCTAAGCTGTTAAAAACTCCAATACAAACAAAATGTTGAAAACAGCATTAAAAACTCCATAATTAATTAATCAATCAAGTATGTTTCACTGTACTGTTTACCCTTTGCCTCATTGGCAACTTTTGTACATGAAACTGCTTCAAAAAATCTAAAGAAAAGATGACTAAACTTTTAATGGAGTGATAGTTAAAGAAAAATTATGACAAATAGAGAAATATTTTAGGATTAGAAGTGTTGTCATTTGTCACAATGTTTTCATTGGCCACAATGTTTCCATTGGCCAGTTTCTTGAGGCCTCCAAGGAAGTCTGCATGGAGGAATGTCCATAGCAGAGTTTGTCATTTTAACCCCTTACCACACCACAACATTTTGAAACCACAGAGTACCAACTAAATGTAGCTCAAATGAAAGGATTTAGCTTTGAAAGAGTAGGAAACATTATGGGAAAAGAAAAATATGCTGCTTTCCAGGATTTTCTTCTTTTCCACAATGTTTTAAGAACCTTTTTTTTCAAGGGATGTTTAAACTCAGGATTGTTTGGTGAAGGGTTAATCTTTTAACCCTTTAACACACAGCAAAATTTTGGACTTGTCCATATTAAGGGAATTTACAGAGGACAATTCAAATGTTTTTCAAATGATAGCATTTGTTCCTGAATAGGTAGAAAACATTGTGGGAAAAGGAGAAAATGCTGGTTACCAGCATTTTCTCATTTTCCTGCAATAGTTTTAAAAAGGCTTCTTCCTTAGGGTCGTTAAAAGTCGGGATTGTGTGGTAAAGAGTTAAGTACCTGAACTGTTTTTTTTTTTAGATTATATTATTTAGACATTGACAAATGCTGGCCTGGCCGGGTAGCTGAGTGGTTAGCATATCTGAAGAATGACCTGGTTGTTGCAGGTTCAGTACCTGGTTGCGGCAAACTTTCTTTATTGCCTCTTACCTCCGATGCAAGTGAGAAAAGTAGTCAGCAGCTTGGAAAGAAAGTTGTGTCAGTATTGGTGTGAGAAAGCCAGGAAACATATGCATAGGTGCACTGAAAGCTGAAGCTGTTCGAACAGTGTAAAACACCAATACAAACAAGCGAAAAATGCCTACACTGGTTTTGGATATGGAGGCAGCCTTAAAAATATGAATAATGGAGAAAATTATCTTGATAATCCTTTACTGCACAGTCCCAACTTTTAACTACTCTGTGAGAAAGTGCTTTTGAAAACATTGTTGGTAAAAGGAAAATAACTGGTATACAGCATTTTCTCCTTCGTCCACAATGTTTTCTACCCTTCAAAAAAAACAACATTCAACTTTTGAGTCACTTTATTCTGCAAATTCACTGTAGTCTGCAAATTCAGTCAAGTATAAATTTTAGTCATTTTGCAAAGTGTTAAGCAATTATTTTTGCTATTATTTTTTCAAGAGTCATATAGCCAGCTGCCACATTCTTGCTCCTGATGTAGTTGGGCTATTTCAAATTTTCATTCAGCCCTTAACCCCTTATCAAATAATTCTGTGTTTTATCAAGCATGAGGGAAAAGGCTTTTGAAAACATAGTGAGAATAGGACAAATTGCATGTAGCAAGCAATTTTCCCTTTTTCCACAATGTTGCTAAGCCTGTCAGAGAACTTCAGCTTATTTTTACAAATGTAGCATTTGCCATCTGCAGTTATGTTCAGTTTGGAAGAGTCTAAGATTTGTTGTTTTGGAGAGGGTTAAACTGCCAATTAAGTGCCAGTGGCAAAGCCAAGTGTTGTGATTTCAGAATTCTTCCCCTTGATAAATCTCACTGTTTATGTACAGTCTGGTGTTCATCTACACTGTATACAACACTGCATTAAGTTAACCCACTGTGCATCTACAACTGAAGAAAAAAGAAGAATTCATATAAACATATACATTTGAAGGACCAAGAAATTCATGAATTGAACTTTATAAAAAAATATTGTCGGAAAAGAAGTTGCTTGATACTAGTAATTGTTCCTTTTCCTCCCAATAGTTTTAAAAGGTGTCTACTGCAGTGAAAAATAGCTTTGATTGTATTGTTGAAAGTTATTACATTATTTCTTAAAGAATTGTATTGTTGAAGGTTATTACATTATTTCTTAAAGAAAGCAGATGACTTTCTTGTAAAAGACATGCTAAATTATGAGGGTTGTTCCAAAAGTTTTGGGACTGGTTTAAACAGGCATCCAACCAGATTTTCAGGAGGCAAATTGTTTTTGTAGTATTTTTTGTACTTCCAGAGTAAGAGTAAATGGTCATGACCTTACAATGTTTCCATACAAAATATTAACTTTCTCCCCCTCAAAAAATCTTGGATCAAAATCTACTTCTATGCCCCTGTATTGAAATGAAATCTGCTAAAATTTATCCAGTATGCATGAAATAAAAAGCACTTTTCATTAATTTATTTTAGAGAATTGGAAAAGCTGCTTAGTCACTACAATCACTACACGCATGTAAGCATGAAATGATAACTAACCACAGAGCAGTTTGACGACGTGGCCGTAATTCATTGCGACATCAAATTATAGTTTCTCTAAATGCTCATTCCTCTCTTCCCTCAATAAAGAGATGGGGAATCCATCTAACGCTAACTTCGCACACTGGCTGTCTCATACCTTCTGTCAACAAATCCTTCACAGTTGCAATATTTTGAATTTGTTAACCCTGGACTTCCACTCCAATGTTTTTCCATTTTACCCCCCGGTCTCACAGAGCCCGAATGCCCCAAAATCGCAGTACTTCGGGAGACAGTGTTTTTCCAGAATCACTACAAAAACAAGCCGTTCAATAGAAATTAAGGGCATTATTTCCCATAGTACAACGATTTTTTCCGGACGAGCTACGTCATATTACAATATACTACAATTGACTACACTTCCACCCTGATTTTCTCCCGAAGTACGCCGAGTTTAGGAGCCCGGGTACCATGAAGCATCCTGATCTACACCGACTGTCCCATTTTTTATGTACAAAGGTCTACGATGTACAATAAACTATGACGAATTACACTGACAGCTCTGGATCTACTACGAGTTCCAAATCTTCTCCAAGAATTTGCTCCCGAATTTGAACACAAGACACAACCAAGTACATAAATTCTTCAATTTTCAGTTGAGAATCAGTCATCCTAAAACTTTTGAAGTGACAAGGTGCCAACCACAGCTGAAGAAGTCATCATTGCCATCTTGTGCTACATGTTCATCAAAATCGAGAAAAGGGAGAAGCCCTCGCTGAACAAAGTCATGTTTGGCAACAGCAGGGGATGGAATACGAATGGCATCAGCCACAGCTAAAGAACAAAGAACAAAGGTGGTGATGGGTGCGGCCTTGGCTTACCGAAGGCAGAACACTAGACAGTACTATCAGCTGCTGCAGCCAAGGGAAAGTACACGGAATGAGGGCCAGTTTCTTACCCTAACAACGCCTAATAGGCTTCTATGAAGTACACCGAAACACTACGACGTAGTACAAAGTACTATGAAGTACACTGAAACACCCCAATTTCTTATCAATTTGGCTGGACTTTTGAATTCGGGAAAAAATTCGCGCATCTTGAAATTTTTGTCCCGAAGTGTTTTTGAGCCTGAAATTCGGCTGATTTTATTCACGAAGCACTATGAATCTCCCGAAGCTAGCCAAATTCACTGCGAATTTAAAAATTTCAAATTCAGGATCAACTCTGGGTCTGTGAGACCGGGGGGTTACTGTTAAATACCATAAATCTTCAGTGCCACAGAACCACAAGTGCACCTGAACATAAGTTCAGTTTCATTGTGTGAAATGAAGCAGGAGTCATTCCAATATTTGCACAATGTTTTATCAATACTTGGTGTTCAGTTTTGGACGTTTTTGTTGCCATTTACAGGCACCTGCTTCTTTCTTTTTTAGTTTGCTTAGCCTCTGACAGGGTGAAAACATTATTTGAAAAGGAGAAAATGCTGGTTACCAGCATTTTCTCCTTTTCCTACCATGTTATCAAAAGGCTTCTGTCTCAGGGTCGTTAAAACTTGGGATTGTGTGGTAAAGGGTTAAACAGATGTTCACTTGACTTCACGTAACATCCTAGGAGTGTTTGGGTCCATTTATGTTTTATACAAAAGGTTTCACAAAATTTATATATTTCAGAACATGCTATATTTCAAAGTGCTTTGTGATGCTCAACCTGCATTGCCTTGGTGATATGCTGTGGTAGTAATATAGATCTGATAAATTTTGTCCAGAAAGTAGATGTAGTGCTTCATATTTGGTATAAATATCAGTACCATGTGACTTGTGGTTTAGAAGATGTAAACATAGTCTCAAAACTTTAAGAACAACCCTCATAAATGACTTGGAAGAAAGACAAACTATGTGATGTTTGATGTGTAATTACTTTGCCTCCAATAAAACATTATTGTTTTAACTCTTTACCAGGCTACAAAGGTTTGGACTTTTTGGTATTGAAAGCACATACAGATTACAGATCAAAATGTTGCTAAAATGATAGGATGTGTTTTCGTAAGGATAGGAAATATTGTAGGAGAAATGTTTTCATAGGGATAGGAAACATTGTAGGAGAAGTAGAAAAACTGGTTAGGAGCTTTTTCTCACACAGTGTTTTCAAAAGCCTTATTTTTCATGCTGGTTAAGGCAGGGAGGCATTTGGTAAAGGGTTAAACTCTTTACAAAGCTGGCAATATAGACAAAAGAACTTGTGATTTTCCTGTTATTGGCATAGTCATTTGCAGTATCCTTAAAGGCAAACTATCTGCTAAATGTGAACAATTTGGGGGTCCAATTGCAGACAACTTTGATTCTTATCACTTTAAAGTATGGATACTACTTATTTTGGGCAATCTGTCAAAGTTCCAGCTGTTGGCAGAAAAATGTATTGTAAAGTTAGAACAAAAGTTGCCAACTCTGCACCTTTTCTCTTGAACCCCTTGTCTGATTTTTAAAATATTTCACACACATATGAACCGTGATGAGACAATCTGCAGAGTGGAGGTTTCATACATCGGGCTCCAAGGTGAAGGTCACAGCAGGGTCAGATGCTCATGAATCCTGTCTACCCTGTATCTCTTGAATCCCTTGGCTGGTTTTTAGAATATTTCACACTTGTATGAACCTTGATGAGACAATGTGCAGAGTCAAGGTTTCTGATCCCAGGCTCCAAGGCCAAGGTCACAAAAGGGGGTCAAGGGTCAGATGCTCATATATCCTGTCTACCTCATATCTTTTGAATCCCAGCCTGATTTTTAAGATATTTCACACATCTGTGCACCTTGATGAGTTGATGTGCAGAGCAGGGTTTTAAGATGGTAGGCTCTAAAGTCAAGGTCACAAAAGGAGGTCCACAGTTGGATGCTCATAAATCCTGTCTGCTCCATATCTCTTGAACTCCCAGCCTGATTTTTAAAATATTTCAAACATTCGTGTTGTGCACCTTGATGAGATGATTTGCAGAGTAGAGGTTTCAGGTGCCAGGTTCCAAGGTCAAGGTCACAGCAGAGAGGCAAAAGTCTGATGCTCATAAATCCTGTCTGCGCCACATATCTTGACCCCCCCCCGGTCTGATCTTTAAACTATTTTAAATGTGTGAACGTCGATGACATGATGTGCAAAGCAGTGGTTCCAGTCACCAGATTGTTTGTCTGTCTGTCCATCAGTAACACTTTTTTTCCTGCTTTATATACCACAAAACTTTGGTACAGTTTTTTAAATATTTCACACCAGTTATCACCGTAATGAGACAATGTGCAAAGCAGTGGTTCCAGATGCCAGACTTCAAGGTCAAAGTCAAGCTGGGGTCAAAGTTCACCTTCTCAGAAATAGTGCCTACTCCATATCCTTTAAACCCCATGAATGGCTTTTAAAATACTTTACATGTGTTTGCTCCTTGATGAGACAACATGCAGCACTAAGGTTTAATACGCAAGGCTGAAAGATAAAGGTCACAGTAGGGGGTTAAATGTCACATGCTTGTAAACTGGGTCTACCGAATATATCTTTAAAGCTGGGGGACCTTGTGTGTGCATCTTCAATGAGCAGAGCTGAGGTTTTACACATCAGGCTCCAAAGTCAAGGTCACAGCAGAGACGTTGAAGATCACATGCTCTTAAATTACTTTTGCGTAGTATCTTTTGAAGCTCTGGGCTTCATCTGAAGATGTTTCAAATATATGTGCATCTTGATGAGATGACAGACAGAGTTGGGTTTCCCATGCCAATGGCTCAACCATAAAGTCTCAAGGTCAAAGTCTTATTTGAGGGTCATGTGCTTGAGTCTTCAATTCCATATCTGTTCCACACCTCTAAAATGATTTTCCAAAAAACTTGGTTAAAGACACATGTATACCTATACTCATTTTCAGCCAGTTTATAACCCATTTCATCCAAAACACTTTTTGTGGCTCCATTTCTCCTGATCCCTTTCACAGATTTTAATTGGTCAAACATTTACTGCTGTACGCATTTTCAAAAAATGGTGGCAGGGGGATAAAGCTGTCTTTCAGACTGTAATCTTGTTCCCATAATGTTTTCAAAAACCTTGTATCTCAGGATTTTTAAAAACACTTAATTCTTTGGTATTATAACAGGCATAACCAGCTTTTTCTTCTTTTCTCACAACGTTTTCAAAAGCATTCTACCTCAGAGATGTTAAAATTGGGTATTGTGTAAAGGCTAAAGGGTTAATACTGGTTTGACCATACTTTATTTTTAAGGGTCTTATCCACTACCGAGACTTGTTCAAGGCACCATCCTTTGATGAGTTAGAGCTTGTGGCCACAGATCCATATGGAGAACTGAAAAAGCTGGATGATGACCAACTGAAAGATGTTTGGAATCATGGGTAATTTAGAGTTTTTGTGACTCCTATGCAGAGTCATTCTTTATGATGTTACTAGAGTACTTTTAAGTAGAAAACCATTGTCCTAAATAGAGAATGTTGCAGTTCTAAACAAATTCTGATGTTTATTACATTTTTTCCAAAGAACAAGTTTTGCATATACCTAGTAAGCTACCAAACCATAGAGAGGAAATAATTAATTCCTTAGCTTAAATGGTTATTCTAAACATACTGCCAACTGCTACAAGGAAAGGAGGGTTTTCTTTTTTGGCTCTACTGGCTGAAGGCCAGAGAGCTTATGTCATGGCCCAGTGTCCATTGTGCATCCTTGGCTCCATTTGTGTATCTGTCGGTGCGTTAATTTTTATTTCAAACATATTCTTCTCTGAAGCCACCTACCCAAATTTGACCATACTTCACAGAAATATCTTACCATGGTCCTTTTCAGAATTTCTTGAAAGAATTTGATTCCTGTAAAAAAAAAACTGTGGTTGCCATGGCAACAAAACTGAAAAATATTGAAAATCTTTGAAAATCTTTTTTTCTGAAACCATAAGGTTTAGGGTGAATGAATTTGACTTGTAGCTTTATCCAATGGACTTCTACCAAGTCTTTTCACATAGCTCTGGGGTAGAAATTGGAGATAACAGGTTTTAAATGGAGCTTATAATTATGGTGATTTAAAAATCTTCTCATTCCTAACCATAAGGCCTTGGGCTATGAAATTGGCATGTAGCTCCATCTAGTGGGCCACTACCAAGACAGTTCAAATTGTAGCCATGGGGTCAAATTTGGCCCTAACCCAGGAGTCACAAGTTTTACATGAGCTTATATTGTGAAATTTTTTTAAATTTTTCTTGTCACTTACAATAAGACCAAGGGCTTCCAAATTTTGCATGTATATTTATCTAGTAAATCTCTACTAAGACACTTCAGATTATAGCCATGGGGTCAAAATTGGTCTAGCCTCACAAGTCACAAGTTTTACATTGGCTTATATAGCGAAAACTTTAAAATTCTTTCTGCTTCCTGACCATGAGCTTCTGAAATTGTTCAAATTAAAGCCCTTGTGTCAAAATTGGACCAACCCCGTGGATCATAAATTTAATATTGTGTGTACCGAGTTAAAATTCTAAAAATATATCTGCTCTTAACAATAAATTCTAGGGCTACCAAATTTAGTACACAGCTTTATCTTGTGTATCACTTCTGAATTTGTTTAAAATTTAGCCCTGGGATCAAAAGTAGCCCTGCCTCGGAGATTTCATGTTGTATAGGGGTTTTATATCGAGGAAACTTTGTGAAAATTTTCTTGTTTATAACCATACTGCTCAGACCTGTATTATTTGTATTGTGGCTTTCTCTTGTGGACTTCTACCAGGATTCAAGTAATTATAGCTCTGTGGTCAAAAATGGCCTTGCCCTGCGGTCACAACTTTCACATTGGCTGTTATAGAGAAAACTTTTCAAGTCTTAGTGTCAAAATTATTTGGCATAGAATAATTATTATTGTTATGTTTGGTGTGCATGGCTTGTACTTATTAGCCAGTGGAGCAATAGAGGGCCATCATGGCCCTCTTATTTAGAGGATGGAGATGGGGGGGGGGGGGGGGGGTGTAGGAGTCATTATGGGATTGGTTTGTGACAAACAATTACTCCTTTTCCCCACCACATTTTCAAAAACCAGTTTCATCTTGGAAGCTGTGTTCTAAAAGACAAAGAAATTCTTGCAGAGAAAGGAGCAATTGCTTGTTAGCTTGAAAGAAATCTCATTCTGAAGTTAATGGATAGAGGCTGATGGACTTTATTTACAGAGAGTTCCAGGTGGCAAGTGTGAATTTTCCAGGACAAGTCCACAGGTGGAGATTATCACAGCTACTGCAGAAAGGCTCCAAGAAGGCACATGATTCTCTGTTAAATGTATGCTCTAGTTTAGTCTTGTAAACATCTAACCCTTTACCAAACAATCCATGTTTTTATGACTCTGAAGAAAAGGCTCATTGAAAACATAGTGGGAAAAGGAGAAAATGCTGTTTACCAGCATTTTCTCCTTTTCCCACTATGTCTTCTAATCTGTCAAAGAACTTCAGTTCATTTGTACCACTTTCAGAATTTTTGCCCACAGATGCTCTCAAATTGGAAGAGGATAAAATGTGTTGCATGGGAAAGGGTTAATTCTTTACTTCACGACTTATTTAAGACCAGACTCACCAGACGACAAATTAGATGTAGCTAAAATTACTGGAATAGTCTGTTCAGAAATAGAAAACACTGTGGGGAAAGGAGGAAATGCTGGTCACAAGCATTTTCTCCTTTTCTCTTTATTTTTGATAGCCCTTCCCAAGGGTTGTTCAGACCCTGCCAGATCATATTTGGTAAAGGTTTAACATACCTGTGTTTCCCTTCATGTAAACTAGACCCTTTTTGTAACTTTCTACCAAATAACAAAATTCTAGAACCATCCATGTAAGTAGCTTTTGCAAACGACAAATAAAATTTGGCTTAAATTAGGCTATAATTCGTCTTTGAAAGGAATGAAAACATTATGGAAAAAGGGGAATATGGTGGATACAAGCATTTTCTTCTTTTCACAAAATATTTTTAAAAGCTTTATCCCTAAGGGTTGTTCACCCTTTACCCGAACAATCAAGAGTTTTAACGACCCCGAGATAAGACTTTTGAAAACATTGTGAGAGAAGGTGAAAATGCTGGTAACCATTTTCTTCTTTCCTGACAATATTTTCTAACCTTTCAGAATTAAATCTAATCATTAGAGCCACTTTTAATTTTTCGTCTGCAAATGCTTTGAATTTGGTTCAGTCTAGAATATTGTCATCTGGTACTGAGTTAAAACAGAGGGATTAGCTGGTTAAATGCTAATCCATTGTGGATGGTCTATACTACCCTTCAGAGTCTTGAAATTGTCTGAAACTTGTGAGGAAGACAGGAATTACTTGCTAAATCCTTAATCAAACAATCCCTTGTTTTAAAGTTTTTAATTTGTTTTTAATTATCCCATGTGTATTTTTAACCCTTTACCAAACAATCCCAGGTTTTAACGACCCTTGGAAAGAAGCCTTTTGAAAACATTGTAGAAAAAGGAGAAAATGCTGGAAACCAGCATTTTCTCCTTTTTCCCACAATGTTTTCTACTCTATGAAGGACGAATTCCAGCATTTGAGCCTTCTTTTATTTGTCATCTGCAAATGCTTTCAATTTGGACCAGTCTAAAATTTTGTCGTCAGGTAATGTGTTAATCAGTATTAGCATTATGGCAAGTTTGAGCATTTACAGTTAAGGCTTGCTAAACTCTGTATTAGATGATCACATCTTTAGACCCATCTATTCTATTTAGAAAGCATTTGCAGATGACAAATGAACTCCGACGCGAAGGGTGCAATTTTTTATTTCGATAATCTCCCAAAACTTTAAAATGACTTTTCACTGAAATGAGTGAGGCTATAACTGGCAAACTGTCAGTATAAAAGAACAACATTTGTAAGAAAAAGATATTTTTCAGTGGTGTTTCTGTAACAGGCTACATAGCCTCTTACTGGTGCCAAGCACTTTTTGTCCAACAATGTCTTCTACCCTTCTAAAGACAGCTCCATCATATAAGCCTCATTTATTTTGTGCTCTAAAAATGCTTTCAATTTGTAAGTGAAAACTACTGTTTTTAAGGGAAAAAAAGCACCTGCTACAAGGACACAAAGAAATCGTAGCTGTATATTGATGGACAAAGATTGGTCAGGTCCTGTATTCACCAACCACTCTGAAGAATATTCTTTGTCTAATTTTCAAGAATTTTCTAGATGTCAAAGTAACATAAATAACACAACTTCTGATTGGCTGAACCAACTTTCAAATTCAGAAAAGTCCTCAGCATAAGACTAAGAATGGTTGGTGAATATAGACCCAAAAATCTGTTATTTTCTAGATTTGCTATTAAATTCCATGAACAATGATTTCAGGATACAGCCCTGGCTTTGCGCCTGTTGATTATAACAGCAAGAAACAGGATTGTCTCCCCTTTCTTTAGTTTGTCAGAGTCAGTGAAGAGCTGGGGAAGAGGACTATGGAAAATCCTAGGTGAGCATTGGTTAAAGTTTAACCTTTTACCACTCAACCCTGAGTTTTAATGACCCTGGTAGAGAAGGCTTTTGAAAACAGCCAGTATTTTCTCATTTTCCCACAATGTTTTCTACCCTATCGAAGACAAACCTCATCATTTGAGCCACATTTATATTTTCACCTGCAGTTGCTTTCAATATTGATCAGTCTAATATTTTCTTATTTGATAAAGGTTTGACTCTTTATCAGATGCAAGAATTTTAGACTTGTCCAATCAAAACATTTGCATTGGAAAAATTAAACATGGATCATAATGTTGGAATTTGTCTTTCAAAGGGAGGGAAACATTGTGTGGGAAAAGGAGATAGTTATGGTTACCAGTATTTGTCCTCCTCCTATCATGTTTTTAAAAAAAACATTCATCTTCAGGGTTGTTAATCCTTTGCCAAACAATCACGAGTTTTAATTACCTTGACGAAGAAGGCTTTTGAAAACATTGTTGGAAATCGAGAAAATGCTGGTTACCAGCATTTTCTCCATTTCCCACAGTGTTTTCTACCCTTTCTCAGGCAACCTTTCCCTTTTGAGTAACATTTATTTGTAGTCTGCATATGCTTTCAATTTTGACAAGACCAAAATTTTGTTGTTTGGTAGAGGGTTAAAATATGAGACTGTTTGTTAAAGGGTAACATATGAATTTTTGTTGATTAGTGGTTAGCATATCTGACTTACGATCTGGTGGTTGCAAGTTTGATACCCAGTTGAGGCAAACTTTTTTTTCCGGGGCTTTTACACATCTCACTGCTGATGCATGTAAGAAAAGTAGTCAGTGACTTGGAATGAAATTTGTGTCCATACTGGTGTGAGAATGCCAGGAAACACATGGGTAGGTGCACTGACTGCTGTTATATGACCTGAGCTGTTAAAACAGCATTAAACCCCAATACAAAAATACATCCTCCAGATGCAAATTTGTTTCATGTGGTGGTAATCTGTTTATTGTATGAAGAATTTTATTTGTTTTTTATGACTGACTTTTGTCTATGTCTTTTCAAAGAACATCTTTTGCTTCTTGGGCACCAAATCAACCTTTTAATAAATAACTCTATTTTGACAACACTGACAAAAAAAATAAGGGTTTTGAAAAATAATTCAATGATCTTGAGCACGCATTATTTGTCATCTGCATATGCTTCAGATTTGGAAAAGTCTGGAATTTTGTAAATTAGTTGAGTAGACCCTTTGCCACACAATATTGGATAGTGTAAGTCAGTTATCAGACTGGGTTCTCTCTGATCTTGATCTACTCTGCCCAAAGGGAAAAAAGTACCATGTGTTGTCATTAGCTGATGTGGTAGTGTTTCTTTACTATGCATTTGCTTGTAAGAAGTAGTGACTCTTTTTCCATTAACTGTCACTATCAAATAAGTGATTTACGATTTTTCATTGGCTATAAACATAGTTCCACTGCAAGATGAAGAGACCTGTTGGCCTTTATCTAAAATAAAGTAGCGGACAGTGTAGATCAGAGATCAGACTGCACATTCTGTGCAGTCTGATCTTGATCTACACTGTCCACAAAAGCTTCTGGGGTTGTCAACAGTAAGGAAAGAGTTAATGCTTCTCAAAGCTGTCCACTGCAGGGGCATTAGAGCAACATTTGCACGAGAGGTGCCCTGGCAAATGGGGGTTTAATGCATCTCCCTAAAGCATGATACCAAGCAAATCATATATCACAAATCACAAATCACATAAAATCCATTTTGTCTAACAACGGACTGGATCATAATGTAGAATAGTCCCTGGACATTTGACACACATCAGCCTGCGCAGATTGTGCAAGCTGACATGGGTCGATACTTTTTGTAGATGCATGAAACCTCTTTCTCACAGAGCATGACTTAATTAATTAATTAATTATAATTAATTTAATATGATAATGCGATTTTGTCATTTTTTTTAAGATATTGTATTTGGGATGCCATCTACAAGCCCTGGGGAACTGGAGTCCAAAATTCAAATGGAACACATGAGATATTTGGTAGCAGAACTGGATGTCAAGGTACTTAAAGTATAAAATACTTTTATCTATCAAAATTGTTTTCTGTGTAACAAAGCCATTATAAATTTGGTTTTAACTCTTTACCACACAATCCCAAGTTTTAAGGATCCTGAGGAAGAAGACTTTTGAAAACATGGTGGGAAATGGAGAAAATGCTGTCAACCAGCATTTTGGCCTTTTCCCACAATTTTTTCTACTATCTTAAAATTAGATTCCATTATATGAGCCACATTTGTGATCTGCAAATGCTTTCAAATGTTACAGATAAAAATTATGGGTTGCCATGGTTGCATTACATGACATCATTGGTCAAAGCCGGTATATCGTGCAATCCAAAACATGTTAGACTTTTATTTCCTTGTCCATTCCCTTGTCATAAAGAAAGATTATAGTTTCTAAGTTTCTATATAAAAGCAAATACATGTTCATATATCTCAGCTTTTTTACTCATTTCATCTATACACCAGTCAAATAGGTGAGTCTGTCTCATTTATGAAAATTTACAGATACAGATGAGCTATGCTTTGTGAAAAGGGGGCTTAATGCATCTGCAAAAAGTTTTGAACCAGGGCAGCCTGCAGTCTGCGCAGGCTGATCTTGACCAAAACTTTTTGCTTTTGGTCAATTTTCTGCCTGTCAAAGGACGATACTACCTCATGATTCAGCCATTTGTTGGACAAAATGGATTTTATAGATCCATAGTTGTATGACGACTTGCTTGGTATAATAGATTACGGAGATGCATTAAGCCCCCTTTTGTCAGAGCATGGTTCAAATGTTTATTTTCATCATTTAGGTCTAAATTCTAACGTTACAATCATGTGAATAACTCTTTACCAAACAACATTTTGGAGTGGACCCCCTTTTTTTTGCAGACAACAAATAAAATGTAGTTCAAAATGATGATCTCTGTCTTTGATAGGGTAGTAAACATTTTGGAAAAGGAGAAAATGCAGGCTACCAGCATTTTCTTCTTTTCCTACAATGTTTTTAAAAGCCTTCTGCGAGGTCGATAAAACTGGATTGTGTGCTTAACCCTTTACCAAACAATCCCGGGTTTTGACGACCTCAAGGAAAATGACTTTTGAAAACACTGTGAGAAAAGGAGAAAATGCTGGTAACCAGCATTTTCTCCTTTTCCCACAGTGTTTTCTACTTTTACAAACAAAAATTTCCTTATCTGTGCAACATTTAGTTTGTCGTCTGCAAATGTTTTCAATTTGGACCAGTCTAATATTTTGTCGGTTGGTAAAGCATTAAGGGTTTAAAAGGAATCTGCAGTTGATTGCTCTTGACATAGAATTTCCATAAATCTTGCCAAAGGCTTGCATAATAACAGTTTTCTGAACTCATGTCATGAAAATTTTCCTCAAATGACAACTAAGGTCAGATCCTATAAATGTCTGAATATTAATCAAGGTCTTACCATTACCCATTTATATTGCTGTGGTGGAGAATCTTTTGCATGTTTGTGTATTACATACATAATCAGTAATAATTCATGTTTCAGTATAGGGTTAGATGAAACAAATACATTGATTACTTTATAGCCATTAAATTTTCTTTTTTATATGATTTCAGCCAAGTTACAGACAAGCCTTTGGGAAATTTTGTACTTTTGTGAAAGAAAAAAGTCGACTTAGTACAGCAGAGAGGAACAAAGTAAGACAAATATATTTTAATGATATTGTTGTAGTAGGTCCAGTGTATTTAACCCTTTACCACACAAGGACGACTTTTGACGACCCTTGGAAAGAAGCCTTTTGAAAACATTGTGGGAAAAAGGAGAAAATGCTGGTAACCAGCATTTTCTTCTTTTCCCACAGTGTTTTCTACCCTATCAATAAACAATTGCACCATTTGAGCCACATTGAAATTGTCGTCTGCAAATGCTTTCAATTGGACAGGGCTAAAATTTTGTCATCTGGTAAAGGGTTAAATCTGTTATTAAGAATACAAATCATGCAATTTTATGAAGAATTTGCATTCTCGTTAATAGAAAACCTGTGATTTTATTCAATCAGATTTTTATACCCCAGCGAAACAAATGTTCTTGGGTTATACTGGAATCAGCCTGGTATCATAGGGTATGTGTATATCCGCAGGTTTTTATGTCAGTTGATCTAGCTGTACACTCTGCTGCTCTTTCAGTAGTTTTCGGTCATATAAAAACCTGCTTAATTCCCTTAAACTTAAGGAAATATATTTTTGTTATTGTCAACAGTTCGAATTTTGCAGGATAAAAGTTAAACAGCAGATATGCTGCAAGACACAATTTTAGGTGTTATAGGTGTGATAGAATTATCTCCCTTGGCAGAAAAAGAATTGGGGAAAAGGAGAAATGCAACATGTTTTTCTTCTTTTCCCACAATGTTTTCAAAAGGTCCGCTTCCTCAAGGTTGTTATAACTGAGGAGTGTGTGGTAAAGGGCTGAGCAAATGAAGTTAATTTTTTCTGTGTGAGGAGTAATCACAAATTTACTTGGTAAGAAAAGAACCCTGTACAAGATGACAAACTTTTAGACATGCTCAAAATTCATTGCATTTGCAGATGACAAACAAACTGAGGCTCAAGTGATTAGATATATCAAAGTTTAGAAACATAGTGAGATAAGGAGAAAATTCCAATTATGAGCACTGCTCCTTTTTTCCCCACAATGTTTTTATATGCCCAATTCCTCAGGGTTCTAATTACATCGGGTTGCTTGACAAAGGGTAAATTCCATACTACTATTTCATTACAGAATCCTATGTTAAGGCCCCCACCAATACCATATATCTATCAAACACCGAAAGGACTGGACATAGATCTGAGATTGTTTAATAGTGGTAAAACTTTACTCTTATTTTTAGAATTAAGAATGTTTGAACTCTTTTACTCTTTACCAAATGACTGAGACAAATTAAATACTGCTCAAATGATGAGATACGTCTGTGATAGGATAGAAAACATTGTGAGAAATGGCAAAAATGCTGGTTACCAGCATTTGATCCTTTTCCCACCGTGTATTCAAAATCCTATTTTACCCGGGTCATCAAAAGTCGGGATTGTTTGGTAAAGACTTAAATGCTGAGGATGACTTCAGAAAATTGTCAATGCATAGATCAAGATAAGACCCTGTAGAATGTGCAGCTTGGACTTGTGTTCTATTTTGAACTGATTTTTCAGTCTTTTCTAGAGCCATACTAACCAATCATTCTAAATTCAATTCTTATTCTCCTATACAATAGCAGCTAACAGAACAGTGAATTGTACAGTAAAAATACAAAATTGCTTGGAAATTATTTATGTTTTCTACACATATTTCTATCAATGTTATAATTTCAAAGCCATCTTTGTGCACAAATGAAAATAGTAGCAATGTTTGTTAAGACATTTTCTAAAAAAGTTGTAACATGAATCATGGGACATTAAAAAGGAAAAAGTGCTGGTTACCAACAGTTTCTCTGTTTCCAACAATGCTTTCAAAACCTTTCTTTCTCAGGGTCCTTAAAACTTGGGACTGTGTGGTTTAGGTTTAATGCCCCTTTAATTCCTAGACCAGCTATCTATCTCAGCAATATGGATGGCTAGTCTTTGAAATAAGAAAATTAGAACAATAGTTTTAACAGTTGGTGAACACTGCCCCAGCATTATTCTTCCTGAAGAATTTATGCCTTCATCACTTATTTACAGTGTAGTTATTAAACATATATTACAGATCTGATAAACAACTCTATTCCCATTCTCAGTAACATATTGGATAGAGAGGCAAAAGGCTGGTATATTAACTTTAGACAGAAGATGATTCAGGACCTCAAAGGTATTATGCTTAACTATTGTAATGGTTATCTCCCTTGATTTCAAATCATACTTCTATTTCTATCATGACATGCATACAGAGAAAATATGTTTTCAGTAATACTTAAGATGTGGGTTCATAGGTTCGTCTTTCTGAACCAATTCAAGTAAAGACTGAATACTAAGAATATTGATTACTTTTATGTTGAGGAGTTTGTAAATTTTTATTAACCTTTTGAGAACAATTGTTATGCAAAATTTGATTAACTCTTTACCAAATGACAACATTTTGGACTTGTACGAATTCAAAGCATTTGCAGAGGATAAATTTAATGTGGCTCAAATGGTGGAAATATGCTTTTATAGGGTTGAAAAATTGTGGGAAAAGGAGAAAATGGTGGTTACCAGCATTTTCTCCTTTTCTCACAATTTTTTCAAAAGCCTACTTCCTGAATCCTCAGGGTCATTAAAACTAGGGATTGTATGGTAAACATTAATCTTGTCACAGGCCTTTCCACTTCCTGCTCTATATGACTAACTTTGTTGGTTGAAAAGTGAGATCAGCCAGGTCAGACTCTAACAAATGTGTACATTTTAGTTGAGTTTAACTTTATCAGATGACAATGTTTTAGATTTGTTCATATTGTGTAAAAAAATTAAATGTGCCTTAAATAATATACATTGTCTAAGAAATGGTAAAAAACATTCTCAAAAAAAGACACTGGTTGCCAGTATTTTCTCCTTTCCTCAAGATATTTTCTATCTTTCCAAAGGCAAATTCAAATATTTGAGTCACATTTAATTAATCATCTGCAAATACTTTCAATTTGGACCAGTCTAAAAGTGAAAGTCATTAAAACACACTTATGCAGATTATAGTGTTAAAGCACCCCTCCTGAAGTGTCCAATGTCTGTATTCACTGCTGTAGGTCGACAACATTACTGTTTCTGGCTGGTTTTTTGCTCAGCTGTTTCCAACAAAAACATTGAGGTATTGTTGTAGCCCTAGTGTCTTTGTCTGTATGGCCGTCATAGTCTGTGTTGTTGTGCAAAAGCTTTAACATTTCATAAGATCTCTGTTATTACTGAAGATATTTACTTCAAACTCGGAGGAGTTGTTAATGATCAAAAGGGGAACCCATATAAGAAGGGCATATTACCGTCAAAGTATTTTTGACACAGTTATGCCCCTTTTTCTACCTTAAATTTTCACTGAAAATCAAGTAATTGCAACTGAGCGTAGGCACACGCATGTGGTGCTCTTGTTGTCTACAGCTGTGCTTTGTTGCATTCAATAAACATGTTTTTCATACTCTTGAAAAATTAAAATTTCCTTTCCCTTATATTATTTGTCCATTGTTTAACTTGTGATCATTGTTGGTGTGAAAAAAAATGCCTTTACAGTATTAGGTTAGACTTGCTTACTATTGAAAGCAAAGCAGAAAGACTTTTTTCCTTAATTTTGAAACTACAATTCTGTATGATTTTTGTTTTGTAAGTTTTCCAACCAATGTTTCTTACACGTATAATTATACATTTTTTCTAGGCCAGGGACTATCAAATAAAGACATATCAAAGGTAAAGACCATGTAATACTAAATTTTGTTATTTTTCTTTATTACTCCTGTATTTTTTTAGGTTTTTTTGTAAGTTTTGACCGATTAGAAAAAAAATGTTCGAGAAGGAAGACAATTTTTTTTTTCTTAATGCTGGCTTGTTTTTAACTTGTTCCTTTTTCCAGAAGTAGAATGTTTTCAAAAATTCTTTTTCTTTGTATTATTTTGGAAGTATCAATCTTTGATTTGGTTATTAACATAATGACTTGGACCAGAATGACCTGGCATGATTTCTCCACAGGCTGTGAATGACGCAGTAAAAGAGGAATACCTAAGGCGTGTGTTTAAGGCCATCGTGAACAATGCTGAGCTTGAAAGCATAGAACCCAGGATAGGTAAATAATTGCTTACTTTCAGTGTTATGTACTTCTTACATTTCTGTTACTTTAATTTTCATAAAAGATGTGAATAAGGAGGTAGGGGGGTAAAATAGATGATGGTAAAGTGGAAATAGAAAGAGCAAAGAGAGGCTTTTTTCACCCAATCCTTATCTGGGTTCCAGTCCATTCATTTTTTTCCTTTTCTATCATTTGGACGTTACTTTTTCAAAAATGACGGCCTGGGGACATTCAAAAACGGATCGCAGCAACATCTACTTTACCCCATCTCACAGTGGGGTAAAGTAGATGTCGCTGCTATCATTTTCGAATGTACCAGTAAATGACTAAAAATAGATACAGAAATTCCAAAAGCCTCGATTTGATCACTTCCTGTTTCTGGACCGTCCTTGAAAATATTGAAAACCAAATTTCAAACGGGTATTTACAATGACTTTGGAGGATAGTTTAAGAATAGCTGCTGATCGTTTCGTCTGTTTGACTCTGAAAGCTTTTCAAAAGGATGATTTTTACTAGTTTTGTTGCAGGTCGCGATGATTTTTGATAAAGCAACAGGTTCGGGAAAATCACTCATCTCCGTTGTACTTGAATTAGTCGAAATATGCGCCAATTCATTGTTATCAACATTGTGACGTCACGCGATAAACAAATCTATAATTAGATTATCGGCACAATCCATAATCATGGGGAGACCCTTGAATGTCCCCAGGCGGTAATAATAACGGATAGCTGCCAAAGATCGACAGCAGACCTAGATTAGGACAGTGTGATACAAGTTATTAATCAATTATTACCGCCTGGACCCAGGCTATATCTGATTAGCCCTTTACCACATTCCCTAGTTTTAATGACCCTGGGAAAGAAAGCTTTTTCTCCTTTTCCCATAATGTTTTCTAACATTTCATAGATAAGCCCTATCATTTTAGTCACATTGAATTTGTTGCTGCTAATGCTTTCAATTTGGACGAGTCTAAAATTTTGCGGTAAAAAGTTGATCCTTAACTAAACAATCCCATGTTTTTTATGACTGTGAAAGAGAAGTCTTTTGAAAAGATAGTAACCATTATTTTCTAATTCTGTCACAAAGTTTTCTATCGTAGGACAGATCCTATCTTTTCAGCCTCATTTATGGATGTCTAATATTATGTCATCTAGTTAAGATTTGACCCTTTACCACACAATCCAGAGTTTCAATGACCTTGACAAAGAAGACTTTTTGAAAACATTGTGGGAAAAGGAAAAAATGCTGTTAACCAGCATTTTTTCCTTTTCCAACATTCTTTTCTGCCCTTGCAACCTCCACTAGTCCAACAAAATTTGTCATCTGCAAATACTTTCAAAATTTTGTCCTTTGGTTAAGAGTTAACCCTTTACCATACATTGTTAAATGCATGCTAAGGATTCTTTTTGTGTCATGATAATGACAAAATTTGTCATATTATGAGCATAGTTTTAAATATCATCTTAAACTTTTATTTCAGCTTTTCTTCTGGTGGATCAAGCCAAGTCAGTGATAGCTATGCAAAAAGCAACCAGTAGTTTACAACAGAAAATGGAAAAACATAAAGCTGATGTAAAATTTTTATACTGTATTACTGTTAGATGATACTAGTTACTGTTTCACATGATATTTTCATACAATGGAAGACCGTCTTTAACCCTTTACCAAGCAATTAAAACATTTTCTCTTTTTCCCGCAACATTTTTCCTATTTCAAAAACAGATCCAGTCGTATGAGCTATACTTTATTTGTCATCTACAAAATTAATGCTTTAACCCTTTACCACACAATCCCGACTTTTAACGACCCTGAGAAAGAAGCCTTTCGAAAACATTGTGGGAAAAGGAGAAAATGCTGGTAACCAGCATTTTCTCCTTTTCCCACAATGTTTTCTATCCTTTCCAAAACAAATTTCAATCTTTCAGTTGCATTTATTTTGTAGTCTGCAACTTTTTTCAATTTGGATTAGTTGTAAACTTTGTCGTCTGGTAAAGGGTTAACCCTTTACCAACCAAAAATTGTTTACGCTTCTAAATTGAAAGCGTCCCGCAGACAACAAATTCAAAATAAACCATGTTTCTATGCCAGGGCAGAGAACATTGTGGGAAAAAGAGAAAATGCTGGTGACCAGCATTTTCTCCTTTTCCCATATTGTTTTCAAAAGCATGTTTCTTCATTCTTTTTGTTCTTAGAAAGTGACAAAACAGTGCTATGTTTTAAGACCCTAAAAAAGAAGGATTTTGAAAACCATACAGAAAGAAATAGAAAATGATGGTTTCAGCAATATGGGAAAGTCTAAATATTGAAAAGTCTAAAATTTTGTCTGATAGTGAGTTTTGATTTACTATTTTGTTGCTGTTTTTCAGCTTCTGTCCCATCTGCAAACAGCATATCCAGTCAAATCTAGAATAGCTGGATGGATGACTAAACAGACAAGAGCTTTTGAGGTGATTTAAATGGATCCTTCCTTTTTAAAAGATTTGTAAGGCAAATCAGCTTACTGTGATTGGTCCGATGAGAACCAAATACTGTCATACAGGCTTGTGTTGTATACACTCTACTGTTAGTTTTAAGTAGTACATCCCAAATTCACTTTTGTCACTACTGTATATACAGACCTACATGTGTATATAGTCCTAAATCCAATACCAGCAGAAAACCACATCAGATTGACAGATCAAATTATCACTCCTTAACCCTTTACCACACAGTACCGACTTTAAACGACCCTGTGAAAGAAGCTTCTTTATAACATTGCTAACCAGCATTTTCTCCTTTTCCCACAATGTTTTCTACCCAATCAAAGACAAATTTCCTCATTTGAGTGACATTTAAAGTGTTGTCTTCAAATATTTTCAATTTGGATATGTCTACATTTTTCTTGTCAGGAAAAGATTTAGTTAGTAATGAAATAGAGTTTATTTCATCAGCTTGTGGTTAATATGGGGAAATATTTGCCGAAAAAGGGAAAGGTATGCGAAAATAACGAGTGCTGTAAGCCATGAGTTATTTTCACAGACCTTTCCCTTTTGAGGCAAATATTTCCCCATATTAACCACAAGCTGATGAAATAAATTATATATTATATTTCCTCTGATTATTTTGTCAACGAATGCCACTTTTAAAACTTAAAAAAACTTAAAAAAGTAGTTCCAGATTTTCGGCAGGAGGAAAATATTCACTGTGACGGCGAAATAATTCCCTCCAGCGTAAATTACGACATTTCTTTACCCATAACATTTCTAAAAATAGACACATGAAATATAATATATTACAGATACTGCATGGCTGGCTTGGCAGAACAGCTTAGACTTTTCCTGCTCAAACTAGCTCCACATTAATTACATACATGTATAAGCCATGCTCTGGCAAAAGGGGGTTTAATGCATCTCCATGATGCATGATATTAAGCAAGTCATCACATAACTATGGATTCATAAAACCCGTTTGTCCAACAGCAGGCTGAATCATGAAGGCGACTGGCTCTTTGACATACAGAAAATTGCTCAGTAGCAAAAGTGTCGACTAAGGTCAGCCTGCACAGCCCCTTTAGCCAAAGCATGACTCTTATACATGCATTATATGTAATGGAAATTTTATTTTTATTACACCATATAGTACTGTTCCACAAACCCATTTTTCAGGGCTCTGAACCCTCTCATATATGTTTTATATCTACTACACAGTTTTAATCACTACCCCCTGCTCTCTTGACTTGCTGTTGACCACCTTTGAAAACATTGTGGCAAAAGGGTATATTGCAGATTAAGATCTTCTCCTTCCTATCTCTCAATGTATTTATAGATGTTTAATTATTACAGCTGTTGGTTCTCCATTTCTTGAAGGCTTGTCTAAAATGCAACAGCTTCTTTCTGAGAAAGTGAAACATATACATGTACATGTACATTATAATGAGATTTGAACTAACATGCTTATTTTTTTTATGCTTTCAGAGAGAGTTCATAAAGCAGAATTATTGGTCGGCCCATGAGGAAGCTATCAGCCTATGTGAGGAAGACAACCTTCATCAGGCTATTTATTTCTTACGGAGAGATCTAAACTTCATTAAAGAGGTTAGTTAACCGATCAGTCAGGAATGGGAGATCACAGTTTTGGCAGATATTAACTCTTTACCAAACGGAAAATTCTAGACTGATTCAAATTGAGAGCATTTGCAGACGACAATATAGATGTTTTACATGATGATGGGATTTGTCTTTAAAAGAGTATAAAACATAGTTGGAAAAGGAGAAAATGCTGGCTACCAGTATTTTCTCCTTTCCCATTATGTTTCCTATTCTTTCAAAGCAAAGCTTCATCATTTGCGACATATTAAATATGTTCCTGCAAATGCTGTCAATTTGGACTAGTGTAGAATTTTATGACCTTGGTAAAGAGTTAAGTGTGTATAAGGGATGGTCAGAAAATGACTGGACGTTGGCTGTTTACACTTTTGTTATTTCTATGGAAAAATTAGTAATCCCTCTTCAAACTTCGAGGAATAAAAGATATGGCCTGCAACACGCAAAAAGGGGCATTCGGACATTTGCGTAAAGTGTCGTCTCGGATCAGCCTGCGCAGTCCGTTCAGGCTAATCCGAGACGACACTACGACTACATTAGATTTTGTCCAATAGTAGACTTGCGCAAAACAGAAAATTACATAAAAACGGAAAGTGTCGTTTTGGATTAGTCTGCGCGGGGTGCGCAGGCTGATCCAAAACGGCACTTTACGCAAATGTCCGAATGCCCCTTTTCGCATGTTGCAGGCCATATTGAAAGAAAGATTTACAGCAGAAATCAAAGTGGCCCTGGTAATGTGTTATGTTGTCAACAAGCCTTTTTTCAGTCCTATAAATGTTACAGTTACAACGGTATATGCTGGCTATAGAGAACTTTTTCTGCAACCTTTGAAAACATGTGGCAAGATTTTTCACTCTCCACAAACAGGAGTTGTATTGCATGTCATTTCCTCCAGTAAAGTGTTCATCAGGCTTGTTTAAATGCCTAAAACTTCATGCAAACACACTTCTCTCTGAAAACAAATGACCAACTTGAAGATGATAGTTTTTAAAGTTTTGGATCGTGTATGATTGAATTAAGTTGTTGCAACAAAAGAAAGAAGCATGAGAAATGTGGACTATCCATGCTTGAATTTTGGCCACAGATCTTGATTAATAGGAAAGTGAATTATAATATACTATTGAAATCAGATGAAGCAGCTTTTTTGAATGATCACAGAGCATCATCATAACTTTAACTTATATCTTCATGGTTATTTACCATGACCTGCATACATGCATTTCCATTATAGGAGTTCAACCTGTGTGTAAGAAAAGTAAATAGCAAATATCAACACATTGCTGAATTTGAGTATTAGAACTGCTTCACTCTGACCTTTTCCCAAATGACAATTTTTGGACTCTTCCAAATTGAAAGCATCTGCTGACAACGAACCCAAAACTGGTAAAAATGAACTGTAGTTCTTCAACATGGTGGCAAACATTGTGGGACAAGGTGAAAATGCTGGTTACCAGCATTTTCTCTTTTTCTCACAATATTTTCAAAAGCTTTAATCTTCTGGGTTGTTAAAACAGTGGTAAATGGTTAAAGTGAAGAAAATTAAAAACATATACATGTGTCAGAAAAATGTTTTTTACATAGTTACCTATTTTTCTTTTCAGAGAGAAGACATCCTTCTAAAGGAACTAGGACGTGTCAGAATACCAAACAGAATATTTACTTTTTCTATGCGAATTTGGTTGCCTAGCAACTGGGTGACAGTTAAAACTGTTGAAGGTGAGGAGACCATAGTGCCTACAGTGATTGGGAAACAGAAGTTACTGCATGGATCCAGCAGTTCCCAGGTAACATTTATAAAAACATTGAGTATACTTAACTGTTTACCACACAATACTGACTTCTAACGACTCTGAGAAAGAAAGCTTTTGAAAAAGTTGTGAAAGAAGGAGAAAATGCTGATAACCAGCATTTCCTCCTTTTCCAACTATGCTTTTACCCTTCTCAAAACAAATTTCTACTTTGAAGTTATGTTTAATTTGTCGTCTGCAAATGCTTTCAATTTGGATCAGTCAAAAATGTTGTTTTTTGGTAAAGAGTTAGTAAGGGTACAAAAAATAAAAAAAATATATTCAAATAATGGTGTTTTGACTTCTCTAACTCTTTAACATATAACAAATGTCAGACTTGTCCATTTTGAAAACATTTACAGATGACAAAGTAAATGAGGCTCAAATAATAGACCTTGCCATTGAAAGAGTGTAAAACATTGTGGGAAGAGGAAAAAATGCTGTTTACCAGCATTTTCTCCTTTTTTCACAATGTTTTCAAAAGGCTTCTTCTTTTAGGGTCATTAAAACTTTGGATTGTGGGTAAAGGGTTGATACTTTTTTATACTTCTATTTATAGGGAGTGTTTTACCATGTGAACAAATACAAAAGTAGGAAGACCAGTACAAGGTATCCACTGTGGAGATGGTATAACTATATACAGAGAACTTGGACATGGATGTGGAATTCTATATTTCTTTTTGGGGTATTTGTCACTTTAAAATGTTTACATTATTATTTACATTTCATAGACTTTTTTCGTACCAACCTGTCAAGATGATATTTATCATCATCAATATATTTAAATCATATAACCGGAGATGTCCTTTTAGGGTAAACTGAAATCAACCTGTCCATTTGTCTCTGTTTGTGTCAGTCAATCTACAAGTCAATAATTACAAAGGTATGTTTATACCTTGAGCTCCTTTTGTATTTCTGCTGTGAGTTCTTGTTAAAATTTTGTGCTGCTAGTATTGGGGAACTGCTGATGTTAAAGATGCAATTATTTAATGTCTAAGTATATAAAGAATGTGGGTTTCATTCCTATGACTGGCCGTCTAAAATTACTAATCATCTTGCGGATGAGACGTTAATCTTAAGGCCTATGGGACGGTGCACTTTAAAGAACCAGGTTTAACTTCGGATGGGTTTTGTCCTGTATGTTGCACTGTAAGATCACTTACATTTTTCTGGGGTGGTCGCCAATATGGGCAACTGGTGGAGATGATAAATAAATTAAATAAAATCAATCAGTGCAGAGTAATCTACCCTTTAGTCATTAGGAAATGAGAACATTTTGGACTTGTCAAATCTGAAGCATATGCAGGTGACAAAGTAAATATAAATCACATTATAGGTTTTGTCTTTGAAAGGGAAAAAGTGTTATTAGTAAGGAGAAATTGCAGGTTACCAGCATTTTCTCCTTTTCCCACAATGTTTTTAAAAGTTGTATTCCTGAAAATCTGGATTTTGTGGTAAAGGTTGAAACCAGCAACACTTCCAAATTTTTTATACCCTTTCACAGACTATATCATTACTTGTGTAGCATTTAACTTGTTGATTGCAAAACTTGTGCCTCATTCACTTTGTTGTTTGCAAATTTGGACAAGTCTGAAATTCTGTTGTTTGGTAAAGAGTTAACATTGCTCTGTGTATTCTTCCTCAGGTTGTGATTCCCTGGTGCAGTCCACTCAGTATCCGGGCCTTGAGTTACAGCAAGAAGTTCATGCCAGATCTTGCTATTTCTCAAGCTGATGTGAGTTATTCATCTTAATAAGTTGCTAAAAAATCTGTATAATTAATATTAAGGTTATTCCTTTGTTTTGTATGTCAGTGTTCTGTTTTATATGTACAGTCAAAACCTGTCTCATGAAACCAACCAAAAGGACAAATGAAAGTGGCCTCTTAAATAATTAACCAAACAATCCTGAGAGAGAAGATTTTTTAGAAACATTGTCGGAAAAGGAGAAAATGCTGGTAACTACGTGTATCATTTTCTCCTTTTCCCATAATGCTGTCCGCCTTTTCAGAAACAAATCCCACCATTTGAGTTGAATTGAATATTTTGTCTGCTTTCAATTTGGACAAGTGTTAAAATTTCTTGTCTGGTAGAGAATTAAGGCAAGCAGCTGCTTTACACATATACTGTTATATTCAAAGTAAAGAACTTTGAAACTTAATATGGAATATACAGATGGCAGCTTCACACAATCCCAAGTTTAAACGTCCCCGAGGAAGAGGTCTGTTGAAAACATTGTTAGAAAAGGAGAAAATGCTGGAAACCAGCATTTTCTCCTTTTCCCACAAAGTTTTCTACCGAATCAAAGACAAGTTTCATCATTTGAGTCATACTTAAATTGTTGTCTCCAAATGCTTTTAATTCGGACAAGTCTACATTTTTTTCATGTGGTAAGTTGTTAATCCAAGGTTTGACTTGTTAGATATGTCATTTGGTATAATAAGTAGAGGAGACACTGTTTGACCATAACATTGTGTTTATCAGCTTTATACTGTGCCTATGTTGAATAAACAATTTTATATAGCTCTGTTTTGTTTGTAGGGCATATTGTACCCTGACAAAGGTTCCACTACCCAGACATTGATGTCTAGATTGTCTGCTGTATGGACCGGTGTCAGACAGTCCAGAAAGACATTTGAAACAACACCAGATAGAGGTAAGGCAAGACTTAAACAAAATATGAACAAGGATAGTTTTTGTGGGGTGTGAATTAATGCTTATTTGCTGTTGTAATAGCGAAGCAAAATGTTGTCCTTGTCAAAATTGCTACTTTTGGTTTGAAGCTGTCTTGGCTCAATGTGTAGTGTTACAGTTATACAAATGATTAATATCATTTACAAGACCCAATAAGTTTAAACTTCATATTTAAAACATTTGTGGATGACTAGTATGGCTCAAATGGTAGTAGTTGTCTTTAAACTTTTACCACACAGTTCTGACTTTTTACAACCCTGAAGGAGAAGGCTTTTGAAGGCATTGTTGAAAAAGGAGAAAATGTTGGTAACCAGTATTTTTTCCTTTTCTAACAATGTTTTCTACTCTGTCAAAGACTAAAATCATTATTTAAGCAACATCTAAATTGTCATCTGAAAATGCATTTTAGTTTGGTCCAGTCCAAAATGGTTTCATTCAGTAAAGAGTTAGCCCTCTACCACACAATCCAGAGTTAAACAATGCCGAGAAAGTTGTCAATTGAAAGCATTGTGGAAAAAAGGAGAAATGTCTGATACCAGCATTCTCTCCTTTTCCCACAATGTTTTCTACCCTTTCACAGTGAAAATGTAACATTTAGGTCATATTTATCATTTACAAGTGCTTTCAATTTAGACAATTGTGTAAAATTTCGCCATTATGTAAAAACTTTAGCAGAGGACTTTTGAAAAAAAATTGTGGGAAAATGAGAAAATGCTGGTAGAATTTCTCCTTTTCCCAAAATATTTTCTACTACAAAGGAGAACTTGACCTCAGTTGTACCAATTTTGAATTTGTTATCTGCAGATGTTTTGAAATTGGAAGAATCTAAAATTAGTCTTCTGGTAAAGAATTAAGCTATGCCAGTATTCAATTTACTCTTAACCATGTTTATTTTTCTACTGGTTTCAGGTTTCATAGGAAAAAGTTTTACCCGCCATTTGAACAGATTTTGGAACTATGTGATCAAGGGATTTTTGGGGAGTTGTTTATTGTTGCTAGTCTTCCCTGTAATGTGTGTGACTGTATCAACACTGTCCCTGGCTCTAGCTGTCACAGCCCCAGTCTGGTAAATCTTTAATTTCAATGGCCTCTTATATAAACAAAAGTATAGATGTAATAGCTCTGATAAATTATCTCTTAGAGCAGGGATCAAACTCGGACAGGACCTTTAGATCCCCAGGCAAACCAGGTCACTACAAAAGCTAGCTTTATAACAAGGCAGTAAAATTGTACCCTAATACAAACACAAACTATTATATCTATCTATTGGATAGACCAGTATTACACACTTGTGTTTATTATATATTTTATTGCTTGTTACCAGCAGTTGCTTATTCTACCTCAATAGTTTCAGTGATATGCAAGAGTGAAAAGTTGTGCAAAGGTGGTAGTTAAATTAAAGTTTTAACTTTTAAATCGCAGATTTTTGCTAAGCAACTCTCAAGATACAATGTATAACAGCTTTCAAGAGAAAGGTCATATCACATAATTTTATATATCTGTTTGCTTGCATGAAAAAAGTATGTGACTTTACCTTGGTCAATGTATCTTCTCCAGTGTATTTATATATACAGGTAATTTTTTTTTTTCAGGACACCTTTTGTTACATTGTTAGCTCACCTGTTTGCGATTTTGGTGTTTGATATAGACTGCCCCGGTAAGTTTTGCTGTGAAGAAATTTGTCTTAGACTTTTGTATTGTTCAGATTGTTTGTTTAGCAGTGTCATGGGACAATATACATAGAGGATATTTGTTTTTTTCGGTGAAAGATCGAAATTTATTTCATCGAGTGAACACCATCGGTAATATTTTCACGAGTGGCGCAGCAAGAAATGTAAGGTAAATGATGTCATATTTCCATCTGGTTGTGAGGCATGGGCAATTTACCTAGACAACAAGAACATGAAAATCGGTATTTTCACTGGTCGTACCCGTGTAATATCGAAAAATATTTTCACTGCTATTTCTCGATATCCTACCGGAAAGCATGAAATAAATAAGCCACATTTGTGAAAAGGGGGTTTAATATATCAGCAAAAAGTATTGACCCATGTCAGCATACAGGCTGATGTGATTTTAAACTTTTTTGCATTTGCAAATTTTCTGCATATCCAAGGACCATTTTACTTATGATGCAGTCGGTTTTTGGACAAAATAGATTTTATGGATCCATAATTAGATGATTGCTAGCTTGGTATAATGCACCATAGAGATGCATTATAACCCCTGTTGCCACAGCATAGCTGAGAAAAAAAAAAATGTCTGCATTCATCGGTCAGTTTTGTTTTTTTTTTACTCATAGATTATTGATACAAGACTAAAGGTCAGTATATTGAAACTTTACATAAAAGCAGAAGAAAAATATTGAACAAGTAAACAGCAAGCTACCTTGGAAAGCAAACTAAAATTTCTAATCATGTTTCATTGTGTTACTTAAGTTACTGAAAATAAAGATAATATATGATTGAACAGAATAGAATGAAAGTTTGAGCATTACAGTTCAGAATCACACCAACACTCCCATGTTTTAAAGAAGCTGAGGAAGAAAATTTTGAAAAATGTGGAAAAGCAGAAATTGCCTGAAATCCAGCTTTTTTCTCCTTTTATGTACGTCGTTAAGCAATCTTCACTTTAACCCTTTAATAAATAATCCATGGTAGCAAGCATTTTCTCCTTTTTCCACCATGTTTTTCACCCTTTCAAAGTTAAGTGCAGTCATTTCTGACACTTTCAATTTGCTGTCTGCTTTCAATTTGGACGAGTCTAAAATTCTGTCGTATGGTAAAGAGTTAAGAAAAAGATCCAAAAAGTAAAAATACATAGTTTCTACAAGACTCAGGATACATGATAGAAAACGCATTGAATTATATAAGCTATGTTCTGTGATAAGGGGGTTTAATGCATCTGCATAAAGTATCGACCCAAGTCAGCCAGTACAGTCCACACATGCTGACCTGGGTCAAAACTTTTTGTTACTTGTAAATTTTCTGCATGTTCAAAGACCATTCTACCTCATTATTTAGTCAGTTGTTAGACAAAATGGATTTTATTGATTCAGAATTATGTGATGGTTTGCATCACGGAAATGCATTAAACATCCATTTGCCAGAGCATGGCTCATGTAGGTTACACATATCACCATGGAAAGTTAATCACTGACATCCTGCTATGCTATTTTTATTAGGTGATAAGGCAAACCGTTTCTTCATCCTATTTGAAGCAGTGATATGGAGGTTTTTGATTGGTGGAACACTACAGCCAGTGACAGCTTCCTTGTTTGGTTTTATTGTGTGCCCCCTGAGTTCTCTTGCTATTTCCCTGTGTAAGTACATGTATATTGAGGATGAAAGTTATTGAATTCTTTACCACACAACTTTTAACGTCCCTGAGAAGGATGCCTTTTGAAAACATTGTTGGAAAAGGAGAAAATGCTGGTAACCAGCATTTTCTCCTTTTCCTACAATTTTTTCTATCCTTTCCTAAACAAATTTCAATTGTTCAGTCACATTTACTTTGACATCTGCAAATGCTTTCAATGTGGACTAGTCTAACATTTTGTTACTTGGTAAAGAGTTAATGAGTTAAAGAGTTAATGTTCTTAGACTATATAATTTTGGTAGAATTCTAGAACCTCACACAGTAATATAAAACATGCATGTCCAACTTAATCCTTTACCAAATAGTCCCCAGTTTTAATGACCCCCAAGGAAAAAGTCTGGAAAACAATGTGGGAAATGGAGAAAATACCGCCAACTGATAACACGTAATCCCAAGATTGTTATCTGCAATTCCTTTCAATTTGGATTTGCCTGAAACTTTGTATGCGATTAAGAGTTAACATGAAAAATCATTAAGTGATAAATCTTGACAGATTGTGAGAAATTGAAGGTAGATATGACTGTAGGGCTTTGTTGTGTATTTTTGATGAATTAGATTTTTTTCCTCTATTTAGTTGGGATTACCCGCAGAGGTTTTCGAGGATTCTGGGATACTTTCATGTATTATGCTGTGGTTAAACCAAGATCAAGGATCCCAGCCAATGATAGTTTTCTAGCCAGGAGGATTGCTGGACCAGGGCTGGCATCTAATTACTTCCTACAGGTTTGTTTAATTCCTTTAAATCTTTACTGCACAAAGCTGACTTTTAACGACCCTGGGAAAGAGTCCTTTTGAAAACATGGTGGCAAAAGGAGAAAATGCTGGTAACAAGCATTTTCTCCTTTTCCCACCATGTTTTCTACCCTTCCAAAAACAAATTTCAGTTTTTGAGTTACTTTTATTTTGTCGTCTGCAAATGCTTTCAATTTAGACAAGTCTAAATATTTGTCGTGTGGTAAAGAGTTAATGGTGTTTGAGACTACAGTGCCTTCACCTCTGAACCAAATGACAACATTTAAGGCTGTTCCAAAGTGAAAGCATTTGCAGAGAACAAGTCTGACACGGGTCTAGTGATGGATTTTTCTTTGAAGGGATGGAAAATATTGTGGAACAAGGAGATTCTTTTTTTTGCACAGTATTTTCAATATATTTCTTCCTCAGGCTATTTAAACCTTAGGCTGCTAAGCACGACTCAAGGACCTTTTGCGGACAGTGTAGATCAAGATCAGACAGCACAGCCTTGGATCTACACTGTCCAATAAGAGATATCTTAACCCCACAAATAACTTTGAAATAGCAAAATTTGGGTTTTTACTATGGGCTTGAAAGTTTCACTTCATTTATATAGCAGGATTGGATGGTGATGGGTTAAAGTATTCCTGTTATATGATGGCTACAGCTATTTCCAGCATAAATGTCTGGGGTTTCATCAATACCCAGCAGGGACTCTGAAGTGCCTTGCCAGTCAACACCCTCTCTCCCCCCCCCAAAAAAAAGAATGAGGGCCATTGGTGAGGATTGAGCCTCTTTGATTACAAATACATGGTCTTAACCACTGAGCCAATCAGGACCACTCCTCCTGTTTACTTATGATGCTTATCAATTTTTCTCAAATTATGTATTGCGGTAGTTATATGTTTACTTCCAATATGTGGTAAAAAAGGAATATTACTAGTCTGGTTTCTTTGTGGACGGATCAGGTTGTGTTGCGAGTGTAAAGAGGTGTGTATCAGATGAGACTGGACGTCGAATCCGATGCGAACTACTTTACATATGCATTAAGACCTGCTCCAACCACACGGAAATAAAGACTGCTGTAATGTTCCTTTTATTATTTACCTTCCCTTTATAATTGTAAAAAATATATCACAAAATAAATATAAAAAAATCAGAGCTGTACATTTTTGGGATTTGACAGAAAGAACAGAATGTAAATACAAATAAGTAGTGCTTGAACATGTGATGCATTATACAGAGTACATGGGTGATACAGGAAAACTGACACAGAGCACATGAGTATTGTGGTCTGTGGCATACTTGTTTTAGATAATGTCTGTATTTTAATAAGATCATTTAACCCTTTACCAAACGACAAAATTTTGGACCGGACTAAACTGAAAGCATTTGAAGTCAACAATTTAAATGTAGCTCAAATGATGATTTCTGTCTTTGATAGGGTAGAAAACATTGTGGAAAAAGGAGAAAATGCTGGTTACCAGCATTTTCTCCTTTTCCCACAATGTTTTCAAAAACCAGGGATTGTTTGTAAAGGGTTAAAGGTATATAATAAAGAGAAATATCTTTTAAACAAGTGATTTGATTAGCTTAACTTGTAACCACTTGAATCCAATTTGCTGCTGTGACTTCGGGAAAATTGTTTTTAAAATGTAGACTATCACCATGAATTAAGGTTTGATATCTAAATATAATGTGTAAACATTGTGGAACATGTGAAAAGGTATCCATCAGTAATCTATGATACAATAAACTGGAATCTTTACCAAACAATGCCCTGTTTTGGGCCTGTCCACAATTTTCGTGGTTTAGAAAAGAGATGAGACTGGTGGTGTGTTATTGATTATTTCTTGTCAGATTCATCCAGAACAGGCACTGGCTGCTTTGGAAGCTACTATGGAGGCTGAGGAGTTAGATGCATGGAAAGCAAAAACCTTGAAGATTATAGAAAAGCCTGTAGAGAATTACAAGTAAGTGTGTAGGTCTATTGTTAACTCTGGATAATTGGATTATCAAATTTTGGGATGTGTGTAAGACCCAGTAATTATACCTTTCCTCTCTCTCTTGCCCCCCCCCACCCCCCCCAGCCCAGACCAAACAAAAGTTGGATAGGAGTGTACTGGAATCAGGTTGTTTGTCTGCCTGTAGACACAATGTTGTGTCCCTTCTCCTGTAAAAGTTTTGATTAACCCAGACAATCCCAAGTTCTAACCACCCTGAAGAGGAAGGCTTTTGAAAACATTGTGGAAAAAAAAAATGCTGGTAACCAACATTTTCTTCTTTTCTCACAATGTTTTCTAACCGTAAAGAAGCAAATCTAATCATTTGAGGCAAATATAATTTGTTGCCTGCAAATACTTCCAATTTGGACCAGTCTAGAATTTTGTTGAGTGGTAAAGATTTGATATCAATTTGGATGAAATTTTTAATGGTAAATTCTAAAAGAAGACTTTCCACTTTGGGAACTTATGCATCTGCAATTTTCATAATGATTGGTCAAGAATTACAGAAGTTATAGCCTTTTGATGTTTCCTGATCCAGTCATAAGGCAAAATGTAAAGTGTATTTGTGAATATATGACATTATTACATTCTGTTACTAATAATAGTAACATTTCCTACCGAAAATGGTGTAATATCAGTGTCACACGAGGGCAGATATGGCGGGGCAACAGGCTGATATCTGATATCCTGCCCGTTGACAAGATATTTGTTCTAAATCTATAGCAACAGAACACTCGCTCGTAAACTTAAGTTCTTAAAACATCCATTTTGAAAAAAAAAAATTGCTAAATCAGTCTGTCAGTCGCTAGCAGACATTTCTTCAGAACAACAGACAATGATTGAATCGCAAAACCAGCAAAGACACGATGAATAAAGAATAGATTGTTGTTGTCTTAGATTGGGAAAGTTTATCGGGCAAAGCATGGCGTCTATAGGCTAGTACTTCTACGAATTTTATCCGTTGAGCTGGGGGAACCGAGCCTGATTAAGTTTCACAATCCAAAGCACCAACCATCTGTTCTATTTATTCCTGTTTGTCGTTTATAACACGTTACATACTAAATTGAATATTTTGCTCGATAAAACACACATACTGGCATCTTTTTAACTATTAATAAGTATGAAAAACTGTTCATGTAAAACGTCCTTATACTGTATATGTAGCTTCGATAGTGATGATGAATGATGCATGATTACATCATGAACGTGACGTTTACCCGCGGAAAAAAAGTTGTGTCGAATTAATACAAGAATTTCTCTGTTTTAAGTGTTTTAAAGATGTAAGAAAACGAAGTAATCGAGCAAATGATCAGTGAATGTAATAAACAGGTTATTACACAGCTGATGACCGCCGGAGAGTGATATCAGCCCGCCACCTCGAAATCTGCCCTCGGTGGCGGGTCGATATCACTCTCCAGCCCTCATCAGCTGTGTAATAACCTCTATGTACTGGTTACTTGAATATTCGGGGTATATATTGACCAACAATTCTTAACCCTTTGCCATACAGTCTCACTTTTTTTCACTCGAGGTAAAATGCTTTTGAAGACTACATTGGAAAAGCAGAAAATGCTGGAAACTACAATGTTTTCTACCCTCTGAAAGAAATTCCATCATTTGAACAACATCGAATTTTGTCATCTGCAAATGCTTTTAATTAGGAAATGTCCAAAATTTTGTTGTCTTGCCAAGAGTTATTACTGTTATAATTTCTAAATCAGAGACAAGCCATATGATTGGCTGAGAATGGAAATATGGACATGTTTAGCTCTTTGCCATATGACAAAATTTTGGACTTGACCAAATTGAAAGCGTGTGAAGAAGACAAAGTTCAGATGATGATTTTCTGTCTCTGATAGGGTAGAAAATATTGTGGGAAAAGGAGAAAATGTTGGTTACCAGCATTTTCTTCTTTTACCATAGTGTTTTGGAAAGCATTCTTTCTACAGGGTCATTAAAACTAGGGATTGTGATGAAAAAGGGCTAAGACCAAGAAATACTTGAATTATCAGTTTTGGTTGTAATCACCCACAGTTCTGCGTATCAACCTTTTTTAAAGTTCTTGAGACATTCTGTGACAGCCAATCAGAAAGTTGGTCTTGGAATTTTGAATTAGAAGTGGACTACTCAACAATTGAATGTTTATCAATGAAAAAAAAGCACATATTAATTTATCTTGTAGTGATCATGTCATGAACCCTACAGCATTCTGACAAAAAAAATTTAAAACAAAAACGCATGGCAGACTGGAACAGCTTTAATGATAAAGCTGTCTTCATTTTGAAAAAAAAATATGAAAACTAACTTACCAGTAGAATTATCACAATAAAAGGATAAGGTCCTTCTGCTTTTTCACATTAAACTTACCACATCCTGAAAAAAAATCTTGTATTCTGGTTTTATACTTGAAAGCAAGTAAAAACATTTAGCAAAATGAGGAACTGCTTGTTATGAGCAATCTCACTTTTTGCCACAATGTTTTCAGAGATTGTTTGCTGCAGAAAGGAAAAACTGGTTGGGGGAGGTGATGATTGAACAAGTATAAATGTTCAGTTTTCTGCTGATTTACTGTGGATTTCTTTGTTTTATATTTGAATCCTATATGTACAAGCATATTACACTCCAAGAATCTCTGATTGTGGGAATTAGTATTATGGTAACGCTTATCCTGCTAAATAAGTGAAATAAAATTTTTGAGCCGACAGTAAATACCCAGATTTTGCTATTTCAAAGGTACCTTTTGAGGGACAATATGTCCTGATCGGAGAGTGTAGATCCAAGATCAGACTACACGTTCTGTGCAGTCTGATCTTGATCTACATGGTCCGCCAAAGATCAGTGAGTCGTGCTTAGCAGTCTAAGTGTTAAGGGATGCGTTGTGCTGGAAGAGATGCTATGTAAGGGACACAAATTTCAGGCCAGATGAGACTTATCTCTTGCATTCTGCAGTTCTCTCCCTTCAACCCTTTTAGCATTTTTCACGACTAAAGTTCTTTTTGCAGCCGGTGTAGATCAAGATCAGACTGCACAAAATGTGCAATCTGATTTTTCAACTACACTGTCTACTATGCTGAGTGATTCTGGCCAAAATCAGCCTTGAAACAGCAGTTATTTGGGTGTTTTTATTCAGACTGAAAGATTCAAATTTGTTTATTCTGCTGTTTAACCTTTTACCACACAGTCCTGTGTTTTAACCACCCTGAGGAAGAAGCCTTTTGAAAACACTATGGGAAAAGTAGAAAATGCTTGTAACCAGCATTTTCTCCTTTTCCCACAATGTTTTTTACTCTATCAAAAACAAATTCCATCTTTTGAACCATACTTAAATTGTCGACTGCAAATGCTTTCAAGTCTAAGATTTTGTTGTGTGGTAAAGACTTGAGAGTTAAGGTCATCTGCAACATCATTCAAAGTCGGGAGACAGACAGATTGTATAGATGTATGGCAGACAATCTGACTGATTGTCTGACAGTCTGATTGTCTTGGAGAGATATGCCTTGACTGATTGCTAGACAGGCTCACAAACTGAAAAACAGACTGAATGACAGATATACAGTTACACTGATTGATTGCATGACTTGGACAGTCAGACTGGCATTTAACTTTTAACCAGACTTGTCCATATTTAGGGCAGTTGCACAGGATAAATACATATGGCTCAAGTATTAGTATTTGTCTATTAAAGGATAGAAAACATTGTGGGAAAAGGTAAAATTGGATGGTTACCAGCATTTTCTTCTTTTCCCAAAAATGTTTTCAGAAGCTTTCTTTCTCAAGGTTTTTTGTTTGAATCTGGGATTGTTTTGTAAAAGGTTGAATAGTAAAGACATCCGGATCATGTTAATGGCTAACTGGTAACCAGCATTTTCACCTTTTTCCACACTGTTTTCTACCCATCAACAGAAGAATTTTACAGTTTTAGCCACATCTAATTTGAAGTCTGCAAGTATGGTGAAATTAGTCTTGTCTAATTTTTTCTCTGTTTGGTAAAGGGCTGCTATCTCTGAAACAATTCGTGACAGCTGAAAAAAGTTTGCCATCTAATCTTTTATCTTCATATGTATACTTTTCTAAAATGTTATTGCCAAAAAGCAGCCTTAAATTTGCAATATTTAGATATCTGGACAGAAAGATGTTTTTATCTCATTTATTTAGCACTAGACTTTAAGAGCACCATCTTTGGCAGACAGGATGTGCCATTTGATCATGGACCGACTCTGAACCCTTTTTTAAGACATTCTAGCCAAAAGAAAAAAGAAACCTTCAAAATGCAATATTTGGTATTTTCACAGACTGAATAATTATGTCCTCACTTAATCAGTGTAATGGCCCTAGAGCACCATTTTTGCCATGACAGAGTGTGAAGATCAAGAACAGACAGCTCTGAATGTACAGTCTGATTGTTGATCTACACTATCCATCATACTGAGACACTGCACCCAAAATAAAACCTTGAAAATGCAATACATTTTCATGTATTTCATTTTTATTTGCCCTCTGAATTTTTCCAACTCATTTATTTTGAGCTCTTTGGATTATGCATGTTTCACTTTTACTAGTTTCTTGTCTTTAAAAGATTAAAAATCCCATTAAAATCTAATCTGGGTGACAACATATCTGTTCACCCAGGAACTACAAGAAGTGGTTGATTCTTATTTTCTACTCTACTATTTGATTCTCATTTTTCTAGTGAACAATTGTGTTTGCATGAAATTGATTCTGTGCTGTTGCAGCCAAATTGTGAAATTTGTAAACAATTACATTGTTTATCTGGGGAACCCAGGTCTGAAAAGGCATTAAGCATTATGTGGAATCGGGTTTTTTTTGTTCCCCCATTAAATCTCATTGATAAAAGTGATTCGCAGTTCTGATCTGATCACCCTGGCTTTGCTATGGTTTATTTGTGCTGCAATTTATTTTATTGGTAAGAGATATATAGTTTTTTCAAGAGAAGCTTGTTTTGTATTAGCTCCTTACCAAATAAACCAAGGTTTTAACAACTGCGAGGGAGAGAGCTTTTGAAAACATTGTGGAAAAAGGAGAAAATGCTGATAACCAGCATTTTCTCCTTTTCCCCACAATGTTTTCTACCTTTTCAGAGACAATATCACTAGTTGAGACACATTCATATTTTAATTTTTTCATTTACAAGACTTGTGCTCTGAATTTGGAATAACCTCAAAATTAGTTTGTTTTTTTTTGTAAACAGTTCATATTGCCCTCTATGCTAGGACGTTTTTATTTCAAAGTCTTTTTCTTGCAATCAATTTTGCAAGTTTAAAACTCTGTACCAAATAACGAAATGTGAGAATTGGCAATTTGAAAGTTTTGCAGATGACAAATCGAATGTGTCTCAATTGATAGAATTTGTGGTTCAAAGGATAGAAAACATTTTGGGAAATGTGGAAGATGCTGGTTACCAGCATGTTCTCCTTTTCTCCACAATGTTTCAAGTGAAGGCTTCCTCAGTTCTTGTTGAAATATGGGATTGTTTTGTTTAGGGTTAACTGTTTTAAGTCCATCGAGAGGTATTTACCACTAAGTTATTTTAAGGTCTTACAAGTATAGTGTTTTATTCTTGTAAGAAAAAAGTTCATGTGGTTCTAAATTGATAGGGATTTATGATAATTGCTCATTCCCAATAAAACATCACTTTTTTTTCAAATGAATGCAAGACTTTGTTCTTGAATTAATCCCTTGTTCCAGGTAAAAAAAAAATGTACCACTAACCACAGAATTCTAGGCCTTTCCTGATTGAAATCATTTGCAGAGGATAAATGTGGCTCAAATGAGGTAATTAGATTTCTGTAAGCTAGGAATCAGTGTGTAAAGAGGAGAAAGTATTTACTGGTGATGAGCATTTTCTTCTTGTCCCACATTGTTTTCAGGAGCCTGTGTCTGCAATGTCATATGGACATCTTCTTTTTCCAACATGGACTTCTATCATTTCAAAGACAGAAATCATCTTTTGTGCCACATAGAAGTTGCCATTTGTAAATATTTCAATTTGGACAAGTATAAAAGTTTGTCATTTGGTAGGGAGCTAATACCCCCATTTCACTGGGCGGCGATTTCACTGCAATCATGGCGCTTCTTCAAAATCTTCCAAACTGCTGAAGAAGCGCCCACATGTGCAACATTTTGGGATTTGACTGTTTCCAGTACACTCATAGTATGCTCCAATCACAATCTCGCTGCGCTGGTCACGTTCCTGTCACGGTACTGTGGCGCTTCTGGGGCTCTTCGAAGACACTTCTACCACGCTTCTACTGCGCTTCAACTATGGCACAGGATTTCAGGCTTACTACGTTTCTTCTGTGACCTTGCTACAACCTACATGTCTATGTGTCATGTGATATGTCTGAATGTATGGTGCTGGAATAACTCGATACCAAAGGACAGAATTTTTTTAGTTTTCTAAATCCAATGCACAGCAAATTAAAAAAAGGTCAGATGGTGAGATCTGTCTAGAGGGTGGTAAACGTTGTTGGGAAAGGAGAAAATGCTGGTTACCAGCTTTTTGTCCTCTTTGCACAATGTTTTTAAAAGCTCTCCTCCTCAGGATCATGCAAAACTAGATTTTTTGATAAAGGGCTATACAGAAATTACCTACTGTGAAAAACCTGGAATTAATAATCACCTTCTATCCTTTTTATTAAATAGAAAAATCCTTTTCTCCGGAATGGAATCCTTTCTGTTTATTTATTGCAGTTTTATGGCATGTTGCTGAAACAGAAAGCTTCTTTATAAAGACCAGGATTTTATTGATTAGTTAACCTTTTGCAGAACATTCCCGGGTTTTCACAACCCTGAGGAAGAGGCCTTTTGAAAACATCATGGGAAAGGGAGAAAATGCTGGTAAGCAGCATTTTCTCCTTTCCCCACAATGTTTTCTACCCTGTCAAAGAACTAAAGCTCATTTGTATTGCATTCAAATTTGTCATCTGCCTATGTTTTCAATTTGGAAGGGTCTAAGATTTGTCATTTGGGAAAGTGTTAACCCTTTTATCATACAACAAATTGTAGATTCTTCCAAACTGAAAGGATTTGCAGACAACAAAATAATGTGGCTCAAATAGTTAGATTTTTGCTTGAAGTGTTGTAAACACTGTGGGAAATTGAGAAAAAAATGGTTATCAGCATTGTATTCATTTCCAAAAGTGTTTTCAAATGCCTTCTTCCTCAGGGTTGTAAGAAATGCCACATAGTAAAGCTTTAACCCTTAACCCAAAGACAGAATTTTATACTCCTCTAATTCAAAAGCCTTGAAGATGACAGTTTAATGGTTGCTCAAATGGTGGAATTTACCTTTGAAGTAGTATAAAACATTGTGGGAAATGGAGAAATTTCTGGTTGTCAGTATTTTCTTCTATTCCAACAGTGTTTTCAAAGAGCTTTATTCCTCAGGGTCATTAATGCTGGATTTTTTGGAAAAGGATTGACCTATGTTTTGAAGATATACATGTAAATGTTTAGCATAAATTGAATTAACCCTTTACTAAACAATCCCTGGTTTTTACGACCCAGAGGAACAAGCCTTCTGAAAACATTGCGGGAAAAGGAGAAAATGCTGGTAACCAGCATTTTCTCTTTTTCCCACAATGTTTTCTACTCTTCTAAAGTTAATTTTCAATTTTTGAGTCACGTTTATTTTTTCCTCTGCAAATGCTTTCAATTTGGACAAGTCTAAAATTTTGTCATTTGATAAAGAGTTAAACAAAAAAGTATTTCTTTTTCTTATGTATTTGGGCAAACAAGTATCTCTGTATGAAATTGCAAGGAATTAAAGTTAAGCCATGCTCTGGCAAAAATTTGTATAATACATCTCCCAGACACACCATACCAAGCAATTCATCACACAGTTGTGATCCATTTTGTCTAATATTCAACAGAAACAGAAAATTTACCTAAAGCAAATATTTTTGACACGCGTCAGCCTGTACAGATTGCACAGGCTGATCTGAGTCAATACTTTTTGCAGATTATATCAACCCCTTTTTCACAGGATGGCTCTACCTTGGAAAATTGAATAATTTTCATTCTTATATGAAACTGTGGCTAAGGTGTTTGATTTAGAATTAGGAAATCCTGGTTTGGTCCTAGTTTGCAGTGCTTGGAATATGGCAATGTCCCTAAGTAAAGTACTGCTGAATCAAAGCCAGGTACTACCATGGAAAGACATAAAGTGGAAAGACATAAAGTGAGCCGGTGCCTTGTTATGACTGAAATATTGTTGAAAATGATATTAAACATAAGTCAAACTGGCACTTGAGCCATAGTCTGTGAAAAGGGGGTTTAATGCGTCTCTAAAAAATATCAACCATACAGTCCACGCAGGCTGACGTGTGTCGAAACTTTTTGCTTTTATGTCAAAGGACCATTGTACCTTGTGGTTCAGTCAGTTGTAATAAAAAATGGATTTTATGGATCCATAATGTGAAAATCTGCTTGGTGATGCATTAACCCTTTACCACACAATCCCGACTTTTGACGACCCTGAGGAAGAAGCCTTTTGAAAACATTGTGGGAAAAGGAGAAAATGCTGGTAACCAGCATTTTCTCCCTTTCCCACAATGTTTTCTCCCCTATCAAGTACAAATTTCCTCATTTGAGTCACATTTAAATTGGCATCTGCAAATGCTTTCAGTTTGGACAAGTCTACATTTTTGTTGTGTGGTAAAGAGTTAAATCCTACTTTGCCAAAGCATGGCTTATTTGTATAACAGTATTCAGTTTTTCACCTAATGATCTCTTGTATTTAAGACTCTGTAAAAGAATGCAGATAATCAGCATGAATTTTCCTCCTTTTCCCACAATATCTTCTACAGATTCCATCATAAGAATCAAGTGTCTGCAGAATCTTTCAGTTTGGAAGGGTCCACAGTTTTGTTGTCTGGTAAAAATTTAAACAGATTTAAATTGTCTTAGCAAAGTCTCTTTATCAAAAGTCAGCATACATGCAATATGTGAACTAAAACAAAAAATGAAGATGAAAAAGAGGACAGGATTTATTGATGTGTTTTGTGCCTGTTTGATAAAGAGTTTTTTGATACTATTCTGTGAAAAAAATCAAATTCTGTGAGATGATGGAGAGGCTTTTTACCATCAGAAGACACTTATGTCTATGAAAATGACAAATAAGATATTTGTAGGCTAACAGCATTCCTGTTGCAACCATGTTAGTCCCTAGATAGTCTGCCAGAAAACAATATTACATTCTGTCACCTTTCTGTTCATTATTAACACTTTCACTAAGTAAATTATTTACACTTTTTCAGTGGCTATAAGTGATTATAGTTCCACTGCAAGATAAAGAGACAGTTTGACCTTAATCTAAAATAAAGTAGTGGACAGTGTAGATCAGACTGCACATTCTGTGCAGTCTGATCTTGATCTACAATGTCTACAAAATCTTCTGGTCAACAGTCAGGAAAGACTTAACGCTTTTGTCTGAATTGTTCTTCCCCAACCTACCTGGTTTGACAGATCTCTGTAAGACTATTACAATGTACTAATCATTACAATGTACCAATCAGTCACTCTTGGTGGTAGATGCTTTCCTGTATGCTTCGTTTTGATTTTATGAAAGTATTGAACTTTGAAGTACCATCCAAATTAAGGATAGTGCAGATGAGCACCACTCTGGTAAATGGGGGTTTAATGCATCTTCGAGGTGGTTTTTACCAAGCAATTCATCACATACCTATGGGTCCATAAAATCTATTTTATCCTGTCACCTTCTACAATTTCGAACCGATAACAGGGTGCAGTATATTTTTTTTGATATCCATCAGTTGGTCATGTGACCGCTAAGTGCGCACCTGCTAACTGGGACTATTTTTGACCGAGTGTCTTACTGCCGTAAGTAATGAATCAATCGTTAGCGAATACTTTTGCTCGTTTAATTAATAGTCTGGTATGTTAAAACACATTGTCTTCTTCGCAACATTATTTTTCTGCGGATATACGTCACATTTAATAATTATGACGTAGCCAATATCATTCATGACGTCATTATTGCAGCTGCATATCCAGAGGGTGTTGTAAACACGGTTCTTCCTTTTTTAAAGTTTCTCATAGATCTAGTGAGAAAGATGTCAATATGTGCCTTATTTCGAGCGAAATGTTCAATTTAGTCGGATTTTGGATTATAATTGAGAAAAGGGATAAATAAAATAGACGGTTGGAGTCTTGGATTGGGAAAGTCGATCAAGTTCGGCTCCGGAAATTTTTTAAAGGTACGGTCTTTATCAATGTTTTTTTTTTTCGTTTGTTTGTTTTGTTCCGTTACAGTGAGTGACAGGATAAATAAAATAGATGGCTGGTGTCTTGAATGGGTTAAGTTTGTCGGGCTCGGCTCCGAAATTTATCCGGTTCGCCTTCGGCTCACCAGTTAAATTCCTCCGCCTTGCCCGATAAACTTAACCCATCCAAGACACCAACCATCCATTCTCCATTTGTCTTCAGCAGAGGTAGGATTGTCCTTGGGTATGCAGAAAATTTACGAAATAGCAAAAAGTTTCTACCCATGTAAGGGCACATGGACTGCGCAGGTCAATACATTGGTCAATACTTTTTGCAAATGTGCTGAAGCCCCTTTTCACAGAGCATGTCCCATATGAATATGTAACCTTTCTTTGGTCCTATTTCAGGGATGTTCTTTAGAGTTTTTGTAATAAAACTTCAGAAATATCTTAATGTGGAATAAAGAAAAACAATAACTAGCAAACCACCAGTAGAACAGAGACAGAAGTGTAAGAAAAAAAAGTTGATGGTGTTTCCTTAATTAAATCTTTGGCAAACAAAAAATTTAGGCTTGTCCAAATTAGAAGCATGGAATATAAAAAGCCGGTAAAAAGATGGAATTTGTTCGGAAGAAGGAGAAAACATTGTTGGGAGAGGGAAAAATGCTGGTAACAACATTTTCCTTTTCCCACAATGTGTTGAGAATGCCTTTTTCTGAGTCGCTACAACTCGGGATTGTGTGGTAAAGAGTTAATGGGCCATGTAGCTTCTTACGGTAATTGTAGAATTTTGGTGGGGTTTTTTGAAATGTCACATGATCAATTACATGCATCAGTTATGTAGCATCATATTCAAATAAGTATGATGACATCATGTTTGATCTCATTAAAACAGATGGAGTAACTGATTGTATAACAACCATCTGCTTTGAACTCTTTACCTAACAACAAATTTTGAGACTAGTCCAAATTGAAAGCATTTGCAGACGACATATTAAATTTAGTTGAAATGGTGGTAATTGTCTGTGAAAGTGTAGAAAACCTGGAGGAAAAAGAGAAATGCTGGTTACCGGCATTTTCTCCTTTTCCCTCAAGGTTTTCAAAAGGCTATTTCCTCAGGGTCCTTAAAACTCCGGATTGTGTGGTAAAGAGTTAAACATCAAAATTGCACCTTCCTTCTGAATGTAACCATCTAGTTTCTGTCCTCTTGCAGAGAAAAATATATTTCATTATTGTAATCAGTTTTTGAAAAAGAAATTGATTCTTGACACAAAAATTCCAATGTAGACCTCTGTAACCGTTTTCAAGACAGCCTTAAGTTGTAGTGACCCTTCGGTGGAAAGTGTTTGAAAAGATTGTTTATTTGCATTTTCTCCTGTTTTTCCACAGTATCTTCTACTCTTGTAAAGAAAGTTCCCAACAGAAAAATAGGAAGATCTCAAGATTTCAGTCTGTGTTATCTGTTGTCTGCAACTGCTTTCAGTATTGATGAGACAGATTTTTTCCTGTAGAAGACTTGATTCTTGAAGACAAACTCTTGTATGTTCTTCCTCAAGGTCATGATAACTTGGAATTGTTTGGTAAAGGGTTAATTAAGAATGATGGAACACTTGAAGAAACAATAAGCAGGTTTTTGTTTAAAGTAATATTGAATATCATTGATTGATTGAATTGTATTTTATGCCATTTCAACATTGTTTCAGTTACTGGTATATCACAGTGGCTAGTGCACCTATCCATGTCTTCCTGTAGTTTCTTTTACCAGTACTATGCACAATATTCTTTCCAAGCCACTAGCTGCTTTCACCCATAACCATCGTTGAAACAATGGTCAGCGGTGAGAGAGGAATGAATCCTGTCGCAATGACTATCATCAGTCCTTGGAAAGACGTTTGCCGAGCCTGGAATAGAACCAGCGACCCCATGTTCTCCAGGCCTGTACGCTACCAACTGAGCTACCGGGCTTGGCAGTTGATATTGAATATCAAGTTGTCACAACAGCTTACTGTTTCCCAAAATAATGGCTGTAAAAAAATCTAATTCAGACTGGTAGCTTGTCAGAAGATATATGTTAAATGGAAAAATGATGATATTTTTCTGTAGTGTATCAGTGTAAGTCAACATGTTTGTCTGATTCTTGATTTATCGATGAGGTATGTTCAGAAATAAATGGCAATCTGTTCAAAGAGTCTGTAGTAATTGCCAATTAGCAAGAAGTGAACACAAAACATAAGTTATACTGAATAACCTGCTGCTTTGTAAGTGCCAATGCTGGAATTACAGTGGCTTGCTAACAAAATTAATTTTTATTTTCATTATTACTTGTTATTGCTATTATAAGCCTGTGTAGTGCTGAATAAATAACACCTTGTAATATTTCCAGATTTTCCTGAAAAAAAAATCACACTATGAAGTTTAACACTGGTATTGGGCACAATCTCCCATGTGGCAATGTTTTCACACACTCCAGTTATGTAACTGTTATTTATGTTAATAACTCATAATGTATGAGGATAATGCAAAGTCCTCCCCTGCAAATAAACCCCTTATCACACAATCCCAAGTTTTAATGACCCTTAACCCTTTTCTACTCAATGCTGACTTTTAACGACCCTGACAAAGAAAGCTTTTGAAAACATTGTGGGAAAAGGAGAAAATGCTGTATACAGCATTTTCGCCTTTTCCCACAATGTTTTCTATCCTGTCAAGGGCAAATCTTGTCATTTGGGCCACCTTGAATTTGTTGTCTGCAAGTGCTTTCAATTTGGACCATTCTGAAATTTTGTCGTTTGGTAAAGGGTTAAGCTGCAGGCTTTGGAAAACATTTTGACAAAAGTAGAAAATGCTGTTAACAAGCATTTTCTACTGTTCTCAAAATGCTGTTAACAAGCATTTTCTACTGTTCTCAAAATGCTGTCTACCCTTTCAAAGACATATATCATGGTTTTGGCAACACATACTTTGTGATCTGTAAAGGCCCTCAATTTGGACAAAACTAAAGTTTTGTCTTCTTATAAAAAGAGTTCAGTATTTCAATGAGTTGATGCTGTAATGGTTAGGGTGTTGGGTTACAGAACAGGCTGTTAGTGATATTGACTGAACAGGACAAAGTCCCTGCTTTTCTTCTTAAATCTTTACCAGTAGGAAAAATTCAAAGCATTTGCAGAAGACAAATTCATCGTGGCTCCAGTGATGGAATTTTTCTTTGAAAGGGTAGAAAACATTGTTGGAAAAAGAGAAAATGCTGGTTAGCAGCATTTTCTCGTTTTTCCCATGGATGTTTTCAAAAGCCTTCTTCCTCTAGGTTGTTTAAAGATTGGTTGGTAAAGAGTTAATCAAACGATCCCATGATTTTACCATGCCAAGGAAAAAACTCACAAAAAAATTGTGGGAAAAAGAGAAAATGCTGCCAATGAGGTCTTTTTCCACAGTGCTTTTCTACCTTTTTGAAAATAAGTGTTTTCATGTGAACCTTACAATTCTTTGATAATGTGAAATGGAGATGCTTTCAACTTGGACAAGTCTAAAATTCATTTAACCCATTACTACACAATCCTGATTTTTGAACAACCCTTAGGTAGAAGGCTTTTGAAAATATTGTGGGAAAAGGAGAAAATGTTCATAACAGCATTTTCTACTTTTCTAACAATGTGTTCTATCCTTCCCTAGTCCAATGCCATCAGTTGAGTTTGTTGTCTGCAAATGCTTTGAATTTCAGCAAGTCTAAAATTTTGTCATCTGGTAAAGGGTCAAAAAGAATTCAATTCCAGGCCTTGATTTAGAAATAGGATGGGGTAATGAGGAATCTGGTGTTTTTTAAATGTGTTTTAGTGTTGCTATCTCAGATTTTGCATTTTATTGTTCTGAGTAATGTGCAAAATATCAGCTAAACCTTAACTCCTTTAAGACACCATCCCATGTTTAAACGACCCTCAAGTAGAAGGCTTTTTTAAACATTCTGAAAAAAGGAGGAAATGCTGGCAACCAGCATTTTCTTCTTTTCCTACAATGATTTTTACCATGTCAGAGATAAATTGAATCATATGAGCCAAATCTTATTTGCCGTCTTCAACTGCTTTGAATTTGGAAGAGTCTATCTTTTTTCCATTGGTAAAGAGTTAACTTTTTGAGGTCAGTCACTTCTTTATTTGATTTAATTGACATTGTAAAGTAAGATTAGACTGCATAGAATGGGTGACCTGATCTTGATCTACACTGTACAAGATTTTGTGAGATGTTATGGTCAATGAAAAAAAATATTAAAGCATGATTAGACTGCATAGAATGTGTGACCTTATCTTGATCTACACTGTACAAGATTTTGTGAGATGTTATGGTCAATGAAACAAGAGGGCCCTGATGGCACTAAAGTCGCTCACCTGAGTCTTTTGACCAAACATGACCCATTTTCAATCTCTTTTAAGATATCATGACAAACAGTCTTCTAAGCTTTCATAATTATTGGACTGAAAATGCCTCTAGCATGTACACAAGCTTTTTTTAGAATTTCTCTGTGACCTACTTTTTAGCCAACCATAGCCAATTTTCCCATTGTAGATATTATCAAAACAAGACTGAAAATGTGGCCTCTAGAGCGTACACAAGGTTTTTCTAAGATTTGACCTAGTGACCTAGTTTTTGACCCGACATGACCCGTTTTCAAACTCAACCGAGATATCATCAAGACAAACATTCTGACCAACTTTCAGGAGTATCTGACTGAAAATGTGGCCTCTAGAGTGTACACAAGGTTTTTCTAAGATTTGACCTGGTGACCTAGTTTTTTACCCAAAATTACCTATTTTCGGATTCATCCAAGATTTTATCAAGACAAACATTCTGACCAACTTTTAAGAGTTTTGGACTTAAAATGTTGTCTCTAGAGCATACACAAGGTTTTTCTAAGATTTGACCTAGTGACCTAGTTTTTGACCCTACATCACCCATTTTCGAACTTCTTCGAGATATCATCAAGACAAACATTCTGACCAACTTTCACGAGTATCTGACTGAAAATGTGGCCTCTAGAGCGTACACAAGGTTTTTATAAGATTTGACCTAGTTTTTTACCTGACATGACCCATTTTCGTACTCGTCTGAGATATCATTAAGATAAGCATTCTGACCAACTTCGTGCTCAGGTGAGCTAAACAAGAGGGCCATCATGGCCCTGAAGTCGCTCACCTGAGCCTTTTGATCAAACATGACCCATTTCCAATCTCTTCAGAGATATTAAGACAAACACTCTGACAAACACTCATTAGTATTGGGCTTAAAAATATGGCCTCTAGAGTGCACACAAGCTTTTTCTAGAATTTGTCTCAGCGGCCTACTTGACATGTAGAAATTATCCAGACATACATTCCGACAAACTTTCATGAGTATTTGAGAGAAAATGTGGCCTGTAGGGTGTACAAAAGGATTTTCTGAGATTTGACCTGGTGACCTAGTTTTTGACCCGAAATGGCCCATTTTCAAACTCGTCCGAGATATCATCAGGACAAACATTCTGACCAACTTTCAGGAGTATTGGACTGAAAATGTGGCCTCTAGAGCGTACACAAGGTTTTTCTAAGATTTGACCTAGTGACCTAGTTTTTTACCCGACCTGACCCATTTTCGAACTCGTCCGAGATATCATCAAGGCAAACATTTTGACAAATTTCATGAGTATCAGACTGAAAATGCAGCCTCTAGAGTGTACACAAGATAAAAGTTGACGACGAACGACACACGACAGACGCCGGACACAGCATGATCACAATAGCTCACCATGAGCAATTTGTGCTCAGGTGAGCTAAACAAGAGGGCCATGATTGCCCTGAAGTCGCTCACCTGAGCCTTTTGATCAAACATGACCCATTTCCAATCTCTTCAGAGATATTAAGACAAACACTCTGACAAGCCTGTAGGGTGTACAAAAGGATTTTCTGAGATTTGACCTAGTTTTTCATCCAACATGACCCATATTCATACTAGTCTAAGATATTATCAAGACAAACATTCTGACCAACTTTAAAGAGCATTGGACTGAAAATGTGGCTTCTGGAACATACACAAGGTTTTCAAAGATTTGACCTAGTGACCTAGTTTTTGACCGGACATGAACCACTTTCAAACTCGTCTGCAATATTATCAAGACAAACATTCTGACCAAATTTCACGAGTATTGGACAGAAAATGTGGCTTCTGGAGCATATACAAGGTCTTTTTAAGATTTGACCTAGTGACCTAGTTTTTGACCCAACACGGCCTGTTTTCAAATTTATCAGAGATATCATCAAGACAAACATTCTGACCAACTTTCAAGAGTACTGGACTGAAAATGTGGCCTCCAGAGTGTACCCAAGATTTTTCTCTAAGATTTGACCTGGTGACCTAGTTTTTGACCCGACATGGCCCATTTTCGAACTCGTCTGAGATATCATCAAGACAAACATTCTGACCAACTTTCAGGTGTATTGGACTGAAAATATGACCTCTAGAGCGTACACAAGGTTTTTCTAAGATTTGACCTGGTGACCTAGTTTTTGACCCGACATGGCCCATTTTCAAACTCGTCCGAGATATCATCGGGACAAACATTCTGACCAACTTTCAAGAGTATTGGAGAGAAAATGTGGCCTCTAGAGCGTACACAAGGTTTTTCTAAGATTTGACCTAGTGCCTAGTTTTTTACCCGACCTGACCCATTTTCGAACTCATCCGAGATATTATTAAGGCAAACATTTTGACCAAGTTTCATGAGTATCGGACTGAAAATGTAGCCTCTAGAGTTTACACAAGGTAAAAGTTGACGACGAACGACGCACGACAGAGACACAGCACGATCACAATAGCTTACCATGAGCACTTCGTGCTCAGGTGAGCTAAACAAGAGGGCCATGATGGCCCTGAAGTCGCTCACCTGAGCCTTTTGATCAAACAAGTACTTGACATGTAGAAATTATCAAGACATACGTTCCGACAAACTTTCATGAGTATTTGAGAGAAAATGTGGCCTGTAGGGTGTACAAAAGGATTTTCTGAGATTTAACCTAGTGACCTAGTTTTTCATCCAACATGACCCATATTCATACTAGTCTAAGATATTATCAAGACAAACATTCAAAGCAAATTTCAAGATTATTGGACTGAAACTGTGGCCTTTATAGCGTACACACGGTTTTTTGAGGATGAAACTTGGTGACCTAGTTTTTATTCCACGTGACCCATTTTCAAACTCATGCAAGATATCATCAAGACAAACATTCTAACGAAAGTTTAAAGAATATTGGACTGTAATTATAGTACAAAAGGTTTTTCCGAGATTTCACCTTGTGACCTAGTTTTTTATCCAACATGACCCATTTTCATACTAGTCTAAGAAATTATCAAGACAAACATTCTGACCGAATTTCAAGATTATTGGACTGAAAATGTGGCCTCTAGAGCATACGTAAGGTTTTTCTAAGATTTGACCTGGTGACCTAGTTTTTGACCTGACATGACCCATTGTCAATCTCATCCAAGCTATCATTATGACAAACATTCTGACCAACTTTAAGGAGCATTGGACTGAAAATGTGGCTTCTGGAGCGTACACAAGGTTTTTCAAAGATTTGACCTAGTGACCTAGTTTTTGACTGGACATGACCCACTTTTGAACTCGTCTGCAATATTATCAAGACAAACATTCTGACCAAATTTCACGAGTATTGGACAGAAAATGTGGCTTCTGGAGCATATACAAGGTCTTTTTAAGATTTGACTTAGTGACCTAGTTTTTGACCCAACATGGCCTGTTTTCAAATTTATCAGAGATATCATCAAGACAAACATTCTGACCAACTTTCAAGAGTATTGGACTGAAAATGTGGCCTCCAGAGCGTACACAAGGTTTTTCTAAGATTTGACCTGGTGACCTAGTTTTTGACCCGACATGGCCCACTTTCAAACTTGTTCGAGACATCATCAAGACAAACATTCTGACCAACTTTCAAGAGTATTGGACTGAAAATGTGGCCTCTAGAGCGTACACAAGGTTTTTCTAAGATTTGACCTGGTGACCTAGTTTTTGACCCGACATGGCCCATTTTCGAACTCATCTGAGATATCATCAAGGCAAACATTCTGACCAACTTTCAGGAGTATTGGACAGAAAATGTGGCCTCTAGAGCATACACAAGGTTTTTCTAATATTTGACCTGGTGACCTAGTTTTTGACCCGACATTATCCATTTTCGAACTCGTCCGAGATATCATCAAGGCAAACATTCTGACCAAGTTTCATGAATATCGGACTGAAAATGTGGCCTCAAGAGCGTACACAAGGTTTTTCTAATATTTGACCTAGTGACTTAGTTTTTGACCTGACATTACCCATTTTCGAACTCATCCGAGATATCATCAAGGCAAACATTCTGACCAAGTTTTATTAGTAACGGACTGAAAATGTAGCCTCTAGAGCGTACACAAGGTAAAAAGTTGACAACGAACAACGCACGACCCAAGATGGACGCCGGACACAGCACGATCACAATAGCTCACCATGGGCACTTCATGCTCAGGTGAGCTAAAAAATATTATGTTCTTCCATAGAAGTGGAATACCAGCTAGTGACTCACTAAAATTTTGAATGTTAATGAAAGAGATCTGTAATAGTGTATTCTGGTGACGGTGCCTTCTTTCACACTCTTTTATCGTTGTCTCTTTACCTATTCTGTCTCCATTGAGACTCATCTTCAGGTACATGTATATTTTTGGAATTGAACTTAACCCCTTTTTTCATGCAAAAATTGTTGACTTCTCAAGTTTTGATCCGTTTTCATTGAATATGACTGGGATATAAAAGCACTTTATTTGAAAAATATTATAACAGGTATGAATAATCTTGAATCAAAAGCACTCGGATTTTCACAAACTTTACTTGCTGTACATGAAACCCCCAACCTCCTTGTCATTGACAGTTTTTTCACACAGTTCTGAATAAAGATGGAGAAGGTTGTTTATTTTACGGGTTCTGTGGTAATTTATGCTTGATTTAATACATGGAATGGAACAAACAGATAATATGACATGGAAGTAATTAAGGTCCAAACGTTGGAGTCAGACAAATTTCATCATCAGATGGAAATTTCAATGCAGCAGTGAATAAATTGAACCAATCTGATAGGTCACTGAAATTTTAATATCAGCTTTGCAATAACAGCATGATACAAAAAATAGTGTTGACCAGTTTCTGTCCAATATGACATACTCATCCAATTTCACTGCTTGTCACAGTATTTTCAGAAATTGCCTTTCGCCGCAGGAGTTTCACAAGGGCCCTGAATGAGGGAAAGCATAAATGAAAAACATTTGTCAAGAATTAATGATTGGAAAGGGTTTTTATTGGTGTTATGTTTTTCCTGTAACACATTTGTAATCAGATTGATAGGTTTTTTTGGGTTCAGTTGACAACATGTTACATTACCATATAGCATGATTTAGTCTTTTTTTTTTCTCCCTGGTATCCACACATCTCGAGGCACTTTGAGAAATGTTTTTTCTCAAATTTAGAACGTTTTACAGGAATTTCTCTGCTTACAGCACTGTTCTTGTGTCTTCTTACAAATTCAAACTGCAAGATATTTTATAATTTTTTTGACAGAAAGTTCAGTTTTTCTGGTTCATGCATGTTATGTATCTTTGAACTCTCTAATGCACAAGAAAATTGTAGACCTGTCCTAATCAAAAGCATTTGCAGATAATAAATTGTATGTGTCTGAACGGATAGAGCTGCATTTGAGAGCATGGAAAATATTGTGGAAAAAGGAAAAAATGCTAGATATCAGCATTTCTCCTTTCCCACAATGTTTTTAGAAGCCTTCTTCTTTAAGGCTTTTAAAACATTGGATTGCATGCTAAAGAATTAAGCGACGCAGTTCTTTTTTTTGTCATACAGAGAGAACTTCTATTTCCACATTTTGAAATATGAAGATATGTTATCCTGACTCCTTTTAGACTAAAGTTTTTCTGATATGTTATTATTTGACAGAATGTTATGATTTACTTTGTTCATGCATATCCTATATTGTGGAATAACTTTATTTAGGTATCCGAAAACTTTGTAAATAACTTAGTCCGTTGGATACTACAAACAAATTTAGATGCCTGTACAAACAGTTACGATCATAAAAGATTACACAGGGTAATTTGCAGTCTGATCCTACATCCACAGTACTAAATATGGGCTTTTTCCTCTCTTAAAACCTAGTCATGAACATTTTGGTAAATATATTTAGCAGAACACTCTAAGCTGTTAGTGAAGTAATTTTTTTTTTTCTTTTTGATAAGCCTGCTCTTTATGATAGGCTTTCTTTCCATTTGTCACAAAATTTTCATGTTGAGCTCAGACTATCATAATCTATTATTACACATTGGAACATCTTGTGAAGAAATAGACAAACTACATACTGTTTTGACTGGTATTTGTATTTTTAGCTCACCTGAGCACAAAGTGCTCAAGGTGAGATTTTGTGATCGTGCTGTGTCCGTCGTGTGTTGTCAACTTTTACCTTGTGTACACTCTAGAGGCCACATTTTCAGTCCGATACTCATGAAACCTGGTCAGAATGTTTGTCTTGATGATATCGAAATGATGAGTTCTTGATGAGTTCGAAAATGGGTCATGTTGGGTCAAAAACTATGTCACTAAGTCAAATCTTAGAGAAACCTTGTGTATGCTCTAGAGGCCACATTTTCAGTCCAAAATGCTAGAAAGTTGGTCAGAATGTTTGTCTTGATGATAACTTGCACGCGTTTGAAAATGGGTCATGTCGGGTCAAAAACTAGGTCACTAAGTCAAATCTTAGAAAAACCTTGTGTACGCTGTAGATGCCACATTTTCAGTCAAATACTCACAAAAGTTGGTCAGAATGTTGTCATAATGATATCTTGAATGAGTTTGAAAATGGGTCACATCGGGTCAAAAACTAGATCACCAGGTCAAATCTTTAAAATAGCTTGTGTAGCTCTAGAGTCATCATTTTCTGTCCAATACTTATGAAAATTAGTCAGAATGTTTGTCTTGATGATCAATATGATGAAATTGAAAATGGGTCACATTGGGTGAAAAACTAGGTCACCATGTCAAATCTTGGAAAAACCTTGTGTACACTCTAGAGGCCACATTTTCTGTCCAATAGTTATCAAAGGTGGTCAGAATCTTTGTTTTGATTATATCTACAGTGGGAAAATGGGCTATGTTTGGCTTAAAAGTAGGTCACCGAGAGAAATTCTAGAAAAAGCTTGTGTACAAGCTAGAGACCAAATTTTCAGACCAGTAATTATGAAAACTTGGTAGAATGTTTTCATAATATCACGAAAGAGATTGAAAATGGGTCATGTTTGGTCAAAAGACTCAGGTGAGCGATTTCAGGGCCATCGTGGCCCTCTTGTTTTTGTATTTGTATTGGAGTTTAATGCCATTTTAACAGCTTAGGACATATCATGGCGGTCAGTTGCTATGTGTTTCTGGCTTTCTCACACCAGTACTGACTCAAATTTCTTTCCAAAGCCACTGACTGCTTTTCCGCACATGCATTAGAAGTGAGAGGCGAAAAATCACCGGAAAGAAGTTTTTCCGCAACCGATTATCAAACCCACAGCTTCCAGGTCACAAGTCAGATGCGCTTGCCACTGAGCTACCCAGCTGTGCTGTTTTGACTGGATGCTAACAAGGTTTCATTTTTCTGAATAGTAGGTTTTAGAATTATCAGTTACTGTAGCAAATACAGGAAAGATTTCAATTAGACAAACAATATTAAGTTAAAAAAAAAGGAAAATGTGTTTATGGTTGTCATTACTACAACAGTGTTAGAAAATATTACCCGCCATTACCAGGGTTGTTCACCAGTGCATGTCAGTTTGTGACAGGGTATGATCAAAGGATTGCTGTAATGTACCTTTTAACCCTTAGGCTGATAAGCCCAACTCACTGACCTTTTGCGAACAGAGTAGATCAAGATCAGACTGCACCGAATGTGCAGTCTGATCTTGGATCTGCACTGTCTGATATTGAGATATTTTTCTCCCAAAAAAATAAACGTGAAATAGGATTATTCAGGTTTTTACTATAGGCTTGAAAGTTTTATTTAACTTACTTAGCATGATAAGGGTTAAACCTTAAGAGTGCTTAATTAATTTGTTACCTTCTGTAGCAAATGTGAACTAAACAGCTTTAAATGCCTTTCATGACTAGATTTGCCTTTACTACTTGTGAAGACTAAGATTAGAATGTAAAAATATTAAATCTGATCTTTGATCTGGTCAATGCTTTGCTGAAACACAAGCAACCACCACTCATCACAACTCGGCCAATTCTGTACTTACATCTAACCTCGTCTGTACAACGGTCGTTTCCATTTGAACTGCCAATTGCGTGATCTTATACATGGCGGCACCACTGTAAGTCATTTAGCAATGACATAAACAGCCTCGATGAAGTTATTCACATCTATGTGTCTGTCGGTGAAAACTTCAATCGGAATTGATAAACCATGTTAAAAAATGAATGTACGAAATGTTTGTCAACTGAAATATAGTTAGAAAGATTTCGATAGAAAATTGAGACTCAAGTTTTCTTTTTAAAGAGGAGCCTTAAAATTTTCAGAATGGTAAACCGGTGTATTTCGGGCGATGAAATGTACAGTGTAGGTTCATATCAAGCTACCAGATACAGCCGAGGGATTTGATGGCTCCCATCACCCGAGGTATGCCGAATGAAGCAACCATGTAATAGCTAACATTTGGCTCTTATTTCTCGACTGAAAATATCTGTTGGGTATATTCTGTGCTGTATTTCGAGTTCAAATACCTAGATAGCATAAAATAAAGTTTCATATACAATAATGTATTGTGAAATTCCATGGCTTAACCCATTACCACACAATCCCTACTTTTGACGCCCCTGAGAAAGAAGCCCTTGGAAAACATTGTGGGAAAAGGAGAAAATGCTGGTAACCAGCATTTTCTCCTTTTCCCACAGTGTCTTCTACTCTTCCCAAACCAAATTTTAATTTTTCAGTCACCTTTATTTTGTCGTCTGCAAATGCTTTCAATTTGGACCAGTCTAAAATTTTCTCGTGTGGTAATGAGTTAAGTTGGAAATGCTCCTTACAATTGATTTCTTCTTTTTTCTAGCTGTTTCCTATGCTGTTTCAAATAAATTATGGTCTGCTGCAAGATGAAGAGGTCCATATACCAACATTTTCTCCTTTCCTTACAATATTTTCCAGCTTTTCAAAAATAAATCCAGTCATTTTTGCGACATTTCATGCGATATGTGTGCAAAACTAATGCTTTCAATGCAAATAAGATCACCATGTGAAGAGTTAAGACGGAAGAATTCAACCCCTAACCATGCAATCCTTTGTTTGGTAAAGAGTTGACCTTTTACTAGACAACAAAATTTTAGATTCATCCAAGAAGAAAGCATTTGCAGACAACAATGTAAATGTGTTGAAAATCATAAAACTTGTCTTTGAAAGACCAGAAAACATGTGGGAAGAGGAGAAAATGCTGGTTTCCAGCATTTCCTCCTTTTCTCACAATGTTTTCAAAAGCCCCTTTTCTGAGGGTTGTTCAAACTTGGGATTTTTGGTAAAGGGTTGAACTATAAACGGGGTAGATTGTAGATCTAAGATCAGATGGCACATTCTGAACAGTCTGATCTTGACCTACAATGCCTACAAAAGCACAGTAAGTTAAGCTCACCTTCCCAAGTATGATATGGATGATTTATTAATGACTGGAGGCAAACTGGTACATTGGGAAATTAAATTTGATGGTTTACATCAAACAGACTTAAATTTATGATTGTGGATGTGTTTTGTCAGCCATGTCCTTGACTTTGTACCACATGACAAAAATTTCAGACTTGGCCAAATTGAAAGCATTTGCAGACGACAAATTTTATCTTACTCAAATAGTGAGATTTTGTTTAGAAAAGTGCCAAAACATTATAGGGAAAGGAGAAAATGCTGGTACCCAGCATTTTCTCCTTTTCTAACGATGTTTTCAAGAGCCTTCTTTCTAAGGTTCCCTAACAGTTAGGATTGTAAGGTAGAAAGTTAAAACAAAATCAATGTAAGAGCACAGGCGGTATTATGAGAGCAAGATCCATACTCACCAATTACTGGTATTCTGAATTTCGTACAGTGGCATTTCTTCTCTTTTCTAGTTTTTAAACTAGCAGATTCATTTTGTAGTGTCTTTGTTTGCGGGTTTATATTGGTATTTAACTCATTACATTACCAAACGACACTATTTTAGGTTTGTCCAAATTGAAAGCATTTCCAGACGACAAAATAAAAGTGACTGAAAATTTGAAATTTGTTTTGTGAAGGGTAGAAAATATTGTGGGAAAAGGAGAAAATGCTGGTTACCAGCATTTTCTCCTTTTCCCACAATGTTTTCTAAAGGCTTCTTTCTCAGGGTCGTCAAAAGTAGGGATTGTGTGGTAATGGGTTAAGCCTGCTTTTTCAACATTATTTCAGTTTTATCTCAGCAGCTGGTGTAGCTGTCAGCTATCAGTGCTTTCCTTGAGTGTCTTTTACCAGTCTTTTGCACAACACTCTTCCCAAGCCACTTGTTGCTTTAGTAAGTAACCAGTGTCTAAACAATGATCAGCCAAGCTAGAGGTTCGAAACAGCCATCCCTTAGTTTCAAGCCTTGTACGTCACCTATAGAGCCGCCAAGGTTGGCTTTGAAGTGTCTGCTATAGATTATAATTGTAAATTAATTGCTGAAATATTGACCATTGAAACCTTTGTAACATCAGCAATGTAGGATTAATATTACACCAAATTATACAGGTACAAGCTACAAAACATTGTGACATGTGGAAATATTGCAAATTTAGAGCAGTTTTTCAATCTGCCACAATGTTTTCAAAAGTCTTTAACTAAAGGGTTGTCATATTATATTATTACTAAGATAATGCTACATATTTTGTTATCCACATTATACTATTGTCTGCTACAATGTTTAATACTAAATTTGGAATAATTTGCAAAAAAGGGATGAACAAACTGTTCATTTTCCCAGGGTCTCCTTTTGTCACAGTGGGATAACCCCGCTGGTAATTATTGAGCCCCTTTCTTTGTGATTTTTTGATGTGAAAATTTTGTTAGTAATTTTAGGTAATTGAAATGTTTGCAAAACCGTCCCACTCTATACTGTCAACAATTACTGGAGTGACACTGTAAAAATCCTTCTTTGTCCTTAATTGTTTACCACACTTTCCCAAGTTTTAACGACCCTGAGGAAAAAGGCTTTTGAAAACATTGTGGGAAAAGGAGAAAATGCTGGTAACCAGCATTTTATCCTTTTTCCACAATGATTTCTATCTTAAGCAGGAATCATCATTTGAGCTACATTTATTTTGTTGTCTGCAAAATGAATGCTTTCAGTTTGGTTGAGTCCAATAGTTTGTTGTTTGGTAAAGACTTAGCTTTGTAATTCGGTCTTATTGGCATTGTATTTAAGATTTCATCAATATTTCAGTTGTTTTGCAGAAGTTGCCTCAGATAATATTTACAATAAAACCTGTAAATGGACCAGGCCCTGTGCAAATGGGAAGAACAACCCAAATATTGCTATTTTAGTTTGATCTTGATCTACACTGAAACAGCAATATTAATTTTGAGCTGTTCTCTCCACTGTGTAAGTCCATTTCATTCATTTAGCACTTTATGAGTTAAAGAAAGGAGCAAATTACTTTTTAGCAGAAACTTTTACTAGAAAATGAGGCGAAGGGATCATTAGCTTGTTAAATGCAGTCGCTCATTTTTCCACAATATTTATGAAATTGTCAACTCTAGGGGCATTTATAGTTTAATTTATGTAGGTAATTCATAATAATATATTGACTCTGATATAATACTTATCAATTTTGTACAGAACTTTAGCTTCAAGATACAGTTATGGCCGTGTTAACCCTTGAAGTTCCAAGTAAACCCAGCAGTCTTTCTGTTGCTTTTGTCTGTACTGGAAGCATTTGGTTTTTTGTAGAAGTTTCTTTAAGCAAGACACTTCAGAACCCCAGCCTAGTATTGGTGATACAAAGGACATCCATGAATATGTGAGCTGTGATATGACTGAAATAATGTTGAAAGTGGCATAAAACGCCATTAAATTTATTACTCATTTGTCTGTTGTGTTTCTGTTAAGCGGACAGTGTAGATTAAAGATCACACTGCACATTTTATACAGTCTGTTCTTGATCTACACTATCTGCAAAGGCAGCTATTGTTTTGAGAGGCACTTTTAGGGTTAACCTGCAATTGAAGAAAGTGATTTGCACGAAGTGTATACTTTTTATATGTTACTTACTACCTTGTTTATTGGAGAGCTTGGTTATTGCTCTCAAGAATGCAAGTTACTCTTACACTTCCACTGATAAAGTTTGGACTTCCACAGTTGCTTTGTTTCAAACCTACAGAATGTACCCCTAAATTGAGCAATAAAACTTTTTGCAAGTGACTCTGTCTCTTTGCAAAATTGAGGAAGACATCTGTAGGTGATCTGTTCAATTGTATTGTGTTAATTGTTGTTAACTCTGTATTTGTTATAATGTGAAGGGGAGTGCACCTATCCATGCTTTCCTTGAGTTTCTTTTACTAGTACTTCTCAACATTTCCTTCCCAAGCTATCGGCTGCGTTCCCTAAATGCCATTGTTGGAACGATGTACAGCAGTGAGAGAAGACTGAATCCTGTTGCAATGACAAACATCAATTCTTTGAAAGAAATCCACGGATCTTGGGAAGTGAACATGGGACCCCCTGAATTCAAGTCCTGTATGTTACTATATCAGCAACCGGATCTGCGACGTTTCATCGAAAAGTACATTCGTCGAAAATGATCCTTAGCCCTGACCGTTACCCAAACCCAGACGAATTGTGGCTCAAATCTGCCTCCTAGGCAGAGCTTTTCATGGAATAAATTTAGGAATTTAGCAGTTGGTATTTTAAAAGAAACATGGGTTTCGACAAAATGCCCTTTCGACGAAATGTCGTGTACCGATCAGCAACCGTGCCTGGCAAAAGACATAGGTGAAAAAGAAGAAGTTCTTACCTTTCTCATTCAAAGAAAATATACTCAATTGTGCCAGATTTAAACCTTCATCCACAAATCGTTCCATTGTCGAAAAAGGTTTGTGGTCATGTAGAGAGTTTATTTGAAGAGCTGCCACTTTAGTTGTCAAACATCCATTATGTTTGAACAGAGGTACATTTTAACAACAAGAAAGCTTACAAGATAAAATACAGACAGACCTCATGTATTACCGTACAATGTATTACAAAAGCTATTTTGGTCAGCATAGATCCAAAATCAGCATGTATGTTCCTAATGTTCAGATCTTGATCTACACTTTTTGCCTGCATTCTAAGGGTCATCCTCGTTGACCCAGTTTCGATTCATTCTGTAATCGACCCTGGGTTATTTCGCTGGCGTTTCCTCGTTCTCATGAATTATTCATGAAGCATTTTGATTGGTGATCTCAGTTTTTCCTTGAGAAAATTTAAACTATTTTTATCACAAATACGTCGTCATTTCTATTTTTAACTTGTCGATATCTAATCACATCATTCGTTGCAAATCAAGCTTAGCGATACTTTAAATCTTGCGTCGCCCATCAACACCACATTCAAGAAGCGTTTTTAAAAAAGATTTTCGGCGTACACGAAGATCGATAGTGTCGTCCCTGTATTGCAGAATGACATATCTCACAGGATACAAGCACGCCGACGGGCCATATTTGTTGACAACCTCGGGTTTTTTCCATAGTGGGGTTATTTTTTATAACGGAAGAAATGAAATTACCCTCTCTACAAGAGAGTATCATAATGTTATCGATCTTTCGATTGGCTATTAGGGTACTTCACGACCATATGAATATTCATAAGAAACGACGAATTGCTTGTCAATTATCCCACACCAGGGGTAGATGCATGGAGAGTAACATAATGCTTCAAACCTGGGTTCTGAGGATGTCTAAGGGTTAACTCCTAACAAAAGTCAAAAGTTTAGACTCGGGCAAATAAAAAGCGTTTGCAGACAACAAATTTAGTGTCGCTTAATAAATGATTTCTGTCTTCAAAATGGTAGATGACATTGTGCTAAAAGGAGAAAAAGCTGGTTAACCATTATTTTCTCCTTATTCCATAATGTTTTCAATGGTTTTCTACTAAAGGGTTGTCAAAGCACATGATTTTGTGATATGGGGTTAGAGATACAGGTAGATGTACAGTGCATGAGAAATAAATGAGAACCTCTAGGATTTATGATAATTGCTTAGCACCTGATCACATGACAATTATTAGATGTGTTCTTTTTGTATTGAAATAGTTGCAGACAACACACACGTTGAATGTGGTTCAAAAGATGGGATTTAGTTTAGTTAAGGTAGAAAATATTGTGGAAAAAGGAGAAAATGGCTACCAGCATTTTTACTTTTTCCCACAATGTTTTTAAAAAGCAGTCTTCTTCAGGATCTGTATTCTTTACCAGACAATCCAGTGTGAACTACCCTGAGGGCAAGTAAGAACACTTTGGGGAAAGGAGAAAATGGTAACCAGCATTTTCTCCTTTTCCCAGAGTGTTTACTATGCTTTTAAACCAGATCCCATCATTTGAACGGCTTTGAATTTGTTGTCTGTAAATGCTTGTCAAATTGGACTAGCATAAAACTTTGTCATCTTGTAGCAAGTTGAAAAAAAAAGAGATAGTTGCCTCACTGCCTCCTTTAATGATGTTTCAGCAGACCAATTTAAGAACATGAATCAAGATTTGATACTAGAACACACGTAAAAACATCGTGATAATAGGAGAAAGTGCTTGTCACAAGCAATTACTTTAACTGCCATGGTGCTTACAAAAGTGGCAAGACAGGAAAAAAAAAGACTCATCCGCAGTTGGTAATTTGTTTGATGATGTCTACAACATACCAGAAAGTCCAACACAAATTGGCTGGTGATAATTGGAAGGTTTTACATGGTGTCCTTGCTGATGGTCTATTCTAAATTAACCCATAGGCTACTCAGTGTGAATCTATGTACTTTTGCAAACATTGTAGACAACGATCAGGCTGCACAAAATATGCTGTCTGCCCTTTTTTATGCTTTAAGAAACAATGGGATTGGATTTTTAATGACCTGCAGGGAAGTCTGGTTCAATCTTTGCATGTGAAACTAGTCACATGGGAATTCCTTTCGCAGCCAAGAGTCCAAGCCTTCGGCAAGCAAAATCCAGAAAAAAAGACATGAGTAGTTGAGCTGTGGCAGTGATATAACCACTAAAGTCATGAGTAGTCTTGTAAGCTTTGTACATGGATGAAAACAACATGGAAATTGCGCTTATTTAGTCTTATATCTGGACTGAAAATGCCCGTGATGTATAATGGCAGTCTGGGGGTTATTTCCAAGGTAACTGTCACACCTTGCTGCACAGTGTAAAGAGACATCACACAGATATAAAAATTGTAGCAGATAGTTATGGTGATGAAAAGTGTCCCTGCTGCTGCTTGAGTCTCTTGTCATATGTGTATGAAGAGCATAGACATGCAGTTAAAGCAGGATTACCAAACATGCACAGAATGATGAACAATCAGTTGACTGGTATCACTGTACTAGAAACGGACATGTATCAAGTAAAACAAAAGTGCAACATATATGAAACTGATAAAACTTTCTTCAAATGTTAGAAGAACATTTTTATTCCAGTCATATATCTGAGAAAACAGGTATAAACATTTTAATGAATGAAAAGTTCTTCTTCTGTTGTGTTCATAAGCAAAGATATTCAAATTTTAATTTATCAGATGATTCTGTGACTGGTTAGAGGTCATTTGATACTGCTGGCAGACACAACAATGATTGACGTCTTGATGAAGGTCCTCACAGTTTCAGAGGGTCCTCACCCATGGCATAGAAGATAGCGAGAGAGTGACATAGAGAAGAAGATAGCGAAAGAGTGACATAGAGAAGCCGCATTTTATCATTCCCCATATGATTTTCATTATCAGTTTGGTCCAGTGGACCACTGTTTGACAGCCAGTATTTGTCACTTTCAATGCTTTTCTTTACTGTAATTGTCTGCTGAAAATATGACTAGTGTTTGGAATACCTGTGGTTTAGCTGTTGCATGTCCGATCATAGTCTGGCCTAGAATCAGGTCCACTTGAAATGCAAACTGGACTAGTAAAAGGAGTGCATGAATTCCAAACAAAGTGTGTGCCAATGCATGGCCACCGTACATTCAGTGGGAGCATTTGTTTAGAAAAGCATGTTCTGAGACTTCAAAGCTTCATCAGATTGAATGGACTTTGTTTGACTATAAGCAAATTTGCCAAATAAGAAACATTCAAGAAACGCATGTGAACAGAGAGGAAGAGATTCAAAATTTCGTTCTCAGTCAGATATTGACCTAACACTATTGGTTGATGTGGGACAGATACTTAATGTTAGCCTACAGTGGCACAACAAACTACACAGAGAGAATCACTATATGATCTGATGTTGAACTTCAGTTTAGCAACTGAAACACTTGAATCTATGCAAATGTGCTAAAACTTCATGTTTGTTAAGGGGTGGGGGCAGGGGGGGAGATGAAGGTATCTATTACCCTTTTACCAAACAATCCTATTCAAAAGAAAGAAGGCACTGGAAAACATTGTTTGGAAAAGAGAAAATGCTGGTAACCAGTATTTTCTCTTTTACCATAGTGTTTTCTGCCATTTTAAACACAAATCCACTCATTTGAGGAACATTTAATATGCAAATGTTTCTATTGGTAGAGTTTAAGCCTCCCAAAATCCACATACTGTAAATGTTGAGACATCTCTTATTTCTTTCTTTCATCAATTTCAATTACAGATAAGATATGTTTCTGAACTGGCTGCCTCCAAACGAGTACAAGGAAAGGCTTATCAGTGCAGATTCTATCTTATTTTGAATTAATTTTATTTACTCTAATAGTTTTGTTTGAAGTAATATGGCCTTTAACCCTTTACCACACAATCCTGATTTTAATGACGTATATGACAAATGTTCGTGCGCATCCTACTGCGCTTGTATTTTTGTCGTGGATATTGAATCAAACTTGCACCTATGTATTTTTTGCACACATTGGTAATACTATTGGTGCACTGAAACAAGTAGCACTTTCTTTGGGTAGTATTGGTGAAGAGAAAAAAACCATGATCTTTGAACTGTCACCGTGAAATAATCAAAATGCTGCTGACACGGCGTTACACACCAAACAAGGAAACAAAGGCAGGAAATTTAAAGCTGTGAAAGTATAGCTGTTTCCACTTTGAAAATTATTGTTGGAAAAGGAGAAATCGCTCCTATTGAGCAATTTCTCCTTTTCCCACCAAGTCTGCTGAGCTTTTATCGTATTTTTTTCCTTGAAAAAATAACTTCCACAATGACCTTCAACCTTGTTTTCTGACAAAATAAGCACGGATAGGTACCATTTTTATTTTTTCTTATTGTTTAGATTTATAAATACTATAAGTGTGGAAAGTTTAAGAAAAATCTGTCAGTTAGAAAGTATGTAATTTTTTAAGATTAACCCTTAATTCGATCAAATTATCTCCCTTTTTAACTCAATGGTCTTATATATAAAACATGCATATTTGTACATGCTCAAAACCAGGCTGTTATATATTTTTTGTGAAAAATATATGAATTTTCATAAAAATGATGTATATTTAAATCCAGTATAAGCTGAATTTGGGAACTGTATATACCTTTTCAAGGGCAAATTTCTCAGAAACAAGCACGGTGACCCACATCTTTTTTTACTGTAATCTCCTACAGACATGATGAATTTTGTATGTTGAAAGTTTTAAAAAAATTTGTCCGTTACAAAAATTTGTCATATCCTTCGTTAATCAAAACTAAGAACAAAGCCTTATGAAAACATTGTTGGAAAAGGAAGAAATGCTAGTAACCAGCATTTTCTCCATTTCCCAAAATGTTTTCTACCATATCAAAGACAAATTTCATCATTTTAGCAACATTTAAATTATTTTCTGCAAATGCTTTCCATTTGGACAAGTCTGTGATTCTGTCATGAAGTAAAGAGTTATGTTTTTGACCCTTTGAACAGTTTTTTCCAGGTATGAATTTAATTGACACAACTGAAATTTATAATACCTAACTCAACATGGATACTTCTGGTGAGTATCTTATGTCAAGACCAGACTGGATGGAACATTCACTCTGATCTAGATCTACACTGTCTAATAGTAAGAAAATCTGACTGCAAGAGCTTTGACTTCACAAAACCTGGGTCCTCTTCACAATCTTCAGTTTCTTAAACTCTTTACCAAACAACAAATCAAAGGACTCAAAGTCCTGAAAAGCAAATTTGTTGAACAGTAGTAAGCTATGATATGGTGTAATGAAAAATAAAATTTCCATCACAAAAGTAATAGATCTACATGCATATATCATTAATTAGCAGGTTGAGCAAGAGCTAGGACAGTCGAAGTTGTTTCTTGTCGAGCGGGACACATAAATCCACAAAAAATTGAACTTACCTAAGTTGAAAACATTTGCTGATGATTTGTAGCTTAAAGGATGATTGATGTCTTTAAAAGGGGAGAAAGCATTGTGGGAAGATAAGAAAATGTTGGTTACTAGTATTTTTTTCCTTTTCCCACAATGTTTTCAAAAGCTTCCATTATGAGGATCATTAAAACTCGTGATTGTGTGATAAAGTGTTAAAATTTGATTTTCTGGTGCAGGGTTATTTAGCAGTTGAAGAAATCATTATATAGAAGAAATCATAGAATAGATGCAGATGACTGGAAGATATGGTTAAGTGATAAGATTGAGCTCTGGTACAACCTTTGAAAACATTGTAGTCAAAGGAGAACTTGTTTGTTACAAGCAATTTCTCATATTTTCCACAGTGTTTTCAAGAAGTGGTCTGCTTCAAGATAGTGAAGTTAAGTGCTGATAGTAATGTGTTCACTCTTTACCAGATGACAAAATTTTAGACTGGTCCAAATTAAAATCATTTGCAGATGACAAAATAAATTCGAGTAAAAATTGAAATTTCCTTTTGATAGAAAAGAAAATATTGTGGGAAAAAGAGAAAATGCTTGTAACCAGCATTTTCTCCTTTTCCCACAATGTTTTCAAAAGGCTTCTCTCTCAGAGTCATGAAAATACAGGATTGTATGGTAATATGTTAATATCCCTTTCACACAAATTTGATGTGGGAGGATTTTTGGATAATCCCCATGGATTGATAATTCTAAATGATTTCAAGTCTCCAGCTCATATTGGAATTAGGAAGATTTTACTGTAATGAAATGTTAATTATGTTTTATTTCTCAGGTCTGAATAGAGTTCTTTTGAATTGTAGTATCAGTGCTTCTGTATGAAATAAACTCCAAATGATACTCCATTTCATTGCATAAATACCCTTGTGTTCAGAGTAAGAATTTTCTCATCTTTACCCTTTACCACACAATCCAGAGTTTTAATGACCCTGAGAAGTAGGCCTCTTGAATACATTATGGGAAAAGGAGAAAATGCTGGTACCCAGTAGACTATCTGATTCAAAACATAATTTTTGCCATATAAATTTTGTCGTCTGCAAGTGCTTTCAAATTGGACCCGTCTATAATATTGTAGTTTTGGGAAAGGGTTAAAGAAAGGGAAAAGCATAATTTTTAGCTCTACTGGTCAAAAACCAGAAGAAATTAATGCGTCGTGGCATGGTTTCCATCATCTATCTGTCTGCCTATCATTTAGTCTGCTTGTTTATGCGATAAAGTCCACATTTTGTAGCCAATTCTTGTGCAACTTGCATAGATTATTTTATCTTCAAGGGGTAAAAAGTTATTGAGAATGAAGAAAATCAAAAATTTATTGTAGGAAAAGCAGCCATTTGATTGTTTATTTGTGTTGTCTAAACAAATTATATTTTTGGTCCCATTTTTTCTTTTTTTTTTTCCCATTTTTTGTTTATTACATTTATTACCGTTACTTAAGTCCTCTTAATTTTGGCTTGGTTCCACAACATATTTATTATGTTCAGTCCTAATGGTGTCATCCTGACTGGGGTGGGTTCAAGCCCCGTTCATCCCCCCCCCACCCCCCCCCCCCCCGAAAAAAATTACAATGTTTTCTTTCTTTTTTATTTTTTTTTTTCATCATGAGTTCATGCCCTATGCCATAAAGTTACCCGAATTTCCAATAAGTTCTTTGAAAGTTAGTTAAAAAGGAGTGGGGGTTTATTCCATGCTATAATGTACATGAAATCCTAGGTTGTGACATGGGGCTTGGCTGTTGTAACTCATACATATGGGATTTTTCATTCATGGCTTAGAGCCCATAGTTAAAAGGAAAATTTATGATTGATTTGTACAGTTTCTCTCACACAAATGATTGATATTTACTGGTTTTTTTTTTTAATTAAGATACACTGTTCAGTAACTTCAGTAGAATGATTCATTCCCTTGTGGACCTCTTGATAATATCAGTATATAAAAACAACATAAGAAAAAGAGCATTTACTTGTGACAAGCAATTGCTTCTATTGCTTTCCACTAAAGAGTTGTGGAAACTTATGTTTGTGTTTAGTAATTTTTACTTTAAAAAAAATTCTGTACAAATTATATTAATTTACCCTTAACCACCCAATCCTGAGTTTTAACAACCCTGAGGAAGAAAGCTTTTGAAAGGGTAATGGGGAAAAGAAAAAAATGCTGGTAACCAGCATTTACTTCTTTCTCCTGCAATGTTTTCTGACCTTTCGAAGGGAATTGCCACTACTTGAGCCACATCTAATCAGTTGTCTGCAAATGTTTTCAATTAGGACAAGTCTAAAATTTTGTTTCTTTTGTAAAGAGTCAAAATATTCACATCACTTCTTTGTACAGAATACTGTACATATAGGAGCACTGATTTCCTCACCGCTAAGGGTGACATTCAAAATTTAACCAGGGAATTGCTGGTATGAATCCCCAGCCAACTTCTATTCAAGGATTTACCATCTCACCACTGATCATTGTTTCAAGGATGGTTATGTGGGAAAACAGCTAGTGGCTTAGAAATAATATTCTTTTGCAGCCTGATCTTTGATCTACCCTGTCGGCAGACTTAGTCATATTTTGCCTTTAGCATTGTAAGTGTTAACTCTTTCAGTGCCTAATGCTCAGACTTGACCTTTTACGACGGCTTGATATACAATCCACCTATGTCAAAAAGATTAGTATCTTATGGACTTGCCTAAACAAGCAGATAGTATAGATCCAAGATTCTTTGCAGTCTGATCTTGACCTATGCTGCCAGCTATTAATCCCCTGTTTTGGTCTATGGTAGCTAAAAGAGTTACTTACAGAAAGGTGAAGTGCACTCCAGAATTTGCATGCTGTTTAAATCAGCTACAGAACTGAGGGAGCCAGTTCTGTTTATCACTGGCTTTGATGATTGCTGGCAGGATTTTAGTTCTAGACATCGGATAGTCTATCAAGACCTGTGGAACGTAATCAGCTAACGAAGCAACTGTGAATCTATCATCTGCCGTAATCAAGGAGACTCCAACTTAATAGAGACTAAATTGTTTCAAGTATGTAAAGTTCTGGAGTAATGGCTTCCGAAAAGGTTCAACTTTCTAAAGTGAACAATCTTGGGCTGGAATTAATTTTTCACTTGGTTAAGCCTTTACTGCACAATCACGAGTTGTAACAATCTCAAAGGGAAGAAGGCTTTTGAAACCATTATGGGGAAAGGAGACATTGCTGGTAACCAGCATTTTCTCCTTTTCCCCAGATGTTTTCTACCCTATCACAGAAATCATCATTTGAGCTACATTTGTTTTGTTGTCTGCACATGTTTTCAATGTGTTAGAGCCAAATATTTTGTTTCCTTGTAAAGAGTTTAACAACCTTACTTCTCCACAGCTATTATTTTGAATATAGCTATAAAATTCTCACCATAATTTTGACTCGTACCTTGTGAAATTTCCGTTTATGAATGTCGGAAAAAAAAACAGCTTTCATGTAGAATGTTACGAGTTCTGGACCGTCAGTCATGAAGGCATTAGATTTATGATCAGGAAATCTTGCTTCAATTCCCAATACTGGCTGGGCTGGCTTCATGGCCGCTGATGACGTCCTAGAACAGTATGGGTAAATGAGCTGTGGCCACAAGGTGACTGAGAAAGCTGTGTGGAATTCAATCAATGAATAACTGATAGCAAAATATTTCAGAGGAAAAGCTTGTAAGAATAAACATGTTGCAAAAAAAGCCTGAAGAGAAGATGCTAAGTGCATCTTAATCTTAATTTAGACAGTCAGGAATTAGCCGTAGGATCAAAAAGCAACTTAAGTTGTGCTTTTACAGTGGTTAGATATTGAACTCCTTACCTAATGACAAAATTTTAGACTAATCCGAATTGAAAACATTAAATTTTGCAGACTACAAATTAGAAGTGACTTAAATCAATGTTTTTGCCCTAGATAGGTAGAAAACATTGTGGGGAAAAGGAGAAAATGCTGGTCACCAACATGTTCTCTTTTTCCCACAATGTTTTGAATTCCTTTCTCAGGGTAGTTAAAACTGGAGATTGTGTGGTAAAGGGTTAACAGGTTGGTTAATTGATGGGTTTTGAGGGATTAGTTTCCAGTTTAAAATTGCTATTTAATTTTGCATAGAGAGATAACCAGTCTGTGTATGTCACCATTTTAGACCAAACTTCGTTCGGGAATAATGCGTTTACTAAGTTGAACCTTGGGTCAGTCTAAACACGACTCAAATCCTAAATAACAAGACTTACATGTAAGTCAAATGATTGACCTAGAAAAAATGTCTTAACCAATCAAGTGATTTAGTCTTGGAATTTAGATTTATAGCAGTCTTTGGACCTTGTGATGAGTAGGTGGCTTAGATTTTTTACCATAACAGGTTCTTGGCTGGTTGTATTTCAAGACTCAAAGATTTTAATTCATGCCTGAGTTTGAGTTATTTGCTAAACTGGATATTGTGTTATTGCTTAGAAAGGATTTTAACTTCTTGCAAGTTTTTAACAAATAATAGCCAAGCTGTTGATTGGATGAGAGAGAATAAATCTAAAAACCAGTAGCACAGCCCTAGTTGTTCTTTACCTAGTTGTCATGGATCTTCATTGCCCTTTACTTGTTTAACTCTTTACCACACAATACCTGGTTTTAACGACCCTAAGAGAGAAAGCCTTTGAAAATATTGTGGGAAAAGGAGAAAATGCTGGTAACCAGCATTTTCTCCTTTTCTCACAACATTTTCTACCTTTCAGAGACAAAAACCCATCATTTTAGCTACATTTAATTTGTCCTCTGTAATTGCTTTCAATTTGAAGAGGTCTAAAATTTTGTCATTTGATCATTAATCCTTTGTCAAACTTTTGCCAGTCCTTTACTAAGTTTTAACAGCCTTAAAGAGGAAGATTTTTTAAAACTCTCCTTTACCAAAAATGTCTTCTGCCCTTCACAATACAATTTTCAGTTTTTGAGTCATGTATTGTCATTTGCAAATTCTTTCAATTTGGACAGGTCTAAAATTATGCAGTATGGTAAGGATTTAATTGTTCAATTCTCTGCCTAAAACAGCCAAGAAAATGAACATTTAGCATTTCATTAATTGAAAATGTCCAGTTGGTTATTTACTGCTCTAAACATAAAAACGAAAAGGGAGAAATTGGGCAAGCAATTATCATGTAATAAATTTGAATTTTGCATGCAAGAATTTTAGTCTTGACAAATGGGGGCCATAAAAAGAATAGAAGATTTTTACAGATTTCTTCTTTCACTCATCCATCTTCAGTTGAATATTTTATCCTCAACTGTTAGCTCCAATACCCCTAACCAAGCAATCCTATTTTACCCTTTACCAAACAACAAATTTTTGACTGGTCCAAATTCAAAGCATTTGCAGACGACAAATTAAATGTGGCTCAATATATCAAAGTTTCCTGGAAATTTCATCTAGATAAAATGAAAAGATTTCCAGGAAACTTTGATTGATCGCAATAGTCTTCTAAAATAATCATGATAGTTATCTCATATCTCGTGCCAGAAATATGCCACCATACTATAGTTACGTAAAACTTACGCAAATTTTGTACGTAACTACCTTAGTAAAACGGGACCCTGCTGGTGTATTTTTACATAAACAAGTCTCATGTTTTAACAACTCTGAGGAAAGAAGCTTTCCAAAACATTGTGGGTAAAGGAAAGAAAGCAAAAATGAAAAAAAGTATCCTTGTAATTACAGTTTTCAAAGTTTTTCAGTACAATTGCTGTTCTACTTTCAGAAAATGTTGGTTTATTAAAATACACAAGCTCTGTGACAAGGTTTGTTTAATGGATCTGCAAAAAAGTATCAATTGATGTTAACCTTCGCAGTCACCACAGGCTGACCTGGGTCATCACATTTTTCTTATTGGTAGTTTTTCTTCATACCAATTGACCACTCTACCTCATAATTCAATTGGATTTTGGACTAAAAAGATCTATATTTTGCAATGAATTGCATTGTATGAAGCATTTCAAAGATGCTTTAAGGTAGTAGACCCCTAATGGAAAACAGCTACGAGGGCTGTTTGATATGTAATGTGTATTGTACCACAGCGCGATAACGCTTTGCACGATTTCGTGGATGACGATACGCTTGAATAGCTCTATTCAATACCTTTCCAACGGTATAAACACGAGCCTTCAGCTCTACATAGTTTTAAATTTATAGTCATTTCAATAGAGCTAGTCGTTGACCACTGTTGTAAAAATGGTTGGGAAACGGATTAAGAATATTGAAGAAATTAGAGCTTATATAAAAGTTCACACAAAACTCGGTCATTCGGTAATGCAGATTTTTACTGAATTGGGGGAAGTTTATGGGTCTGATAAGGTATCTTATGAGACAGTTCGTAGGTGGAGAAAGAAATTTCTGACTGGCACAGAGTCCGTCAAAGATGCAACAAAATCTGGCCGACCTGTGACTTTAACAGGCAAGGCAAATGTTTCAAAAGTCAGGGAAATAATTGAAAGTGATGGCAGATACACAATTTGTGATATTGCCAATGCTGTTGGCATATCGCTATCGCGGGTGCATTTCATTTTGAAGCGTATTTTGAAAGTACGAAAGATTTCTGCCAGATGGATACCTCATATATTGACAGATGACCAAAAACAGGTACGAGTACAAACCGCTAAGCAATTGCTCAAAATGTTTCCCAAATTCAATCAAAGACAATTTGCAAACATTGTTACTGGTGACAAAACATGGGTTCACTATTTCGAACCAGTAAGAAAAATTGGAAACAAAATATGGCTAACTAAACACGGTAGAAGGCCTGTAGTTGCCAAAAGAAGCACAAGCACAAAGAAGGTTCTTTATTGCATATTCTTCTCATGTGATGGTATAGCCGTACAAATTCCAGTGCCGAAGGGCAAAAGTGTTACAGGTCGGTATTACCGAGATGTTATACTAAAAAAGGTCAAGAAATATTATCTTAAACGACGCCCTGTGTCAGGATTTAGGCATGTTCGTCTACTTTATGATAATGCTCCATCACATACATCTGAGCTTGTGAAGCAATTTTTGAAGTCGGAGAAGGTTACCGTCTTGCCACACCCACCATACTCTCCAGATCTAGCCCCTTGCAACTTTTTCCTTTTTCCAAAACTTAAAAAGTTCTTATCTGGTCGTCGTTACAAGTCCCGACAAGCCCTTGGCTCAACCATCAGTCAGTGCCTCAGAGGTCTACCTAAATCAGTGTACTGTGACGCATTTCAGAAATGGATTCAGAGATTGAAATTATGTATTTCAAACCGCGGAAAATACTTTGAAAGGATGTAATGTTCATTTCACTATTTGAGTCGAATACTTTTGAGATATTGTACAATACACATTATATATCGAACAACCCTCTTATTTCCACTATAATATTATCCTACAAAATTTGCTATGATTAAAAATTAGTATTATTGTACTACTTTAACCAAGCCACTTTTTCCCTTTTTTTCCTTCTTAGAATTATGATTTATAAATCTAAAACCACTATATTCTCATTACAAAGGGAGATAATAATTACCTCCCTTTTCAGGAAACTAACAAAAGTATTAACAAATAATTTCCAGATAGATATCAAAGGAATTTCTGGTCGGTTAAAAATGCGCAAAAGTATTATATCAGTATAAATCCTTATTTATCAACTAACAAGAAATTTTATTCCATGCTGCACTAGAAGCATTAGGGGTCTACTACCTTAAACCCCCTATATGCAGAGGGCTGCTTGTTTCCATTCCTTGGAATTTGACGTAAAGGTGGCCCTTCAGATTTTGGAACGAAAATTTTACAAAAATACAAAAAAATCATCCTTATACTCCCAAAGCCTTTTAATTTTCATTCATAAAACCCCAGTAGTCGAAAACCATCTGACAACAAGAGAAATCAGAGATTTACTACGGTCCAGGTCGACACCGACAGGAAACACGGTCTATTTTTACATGAGCAACTCGCTCATTTACATATCGGAAATACACAGACGAAGCTTCAAACATAGCGTCCGAAGAAGACATTATGGAAAATAATTACATGTTTGTTATGTTATGGAATTTAAGCGTCATTAGTCACGTGCCTGTCACTTGACATTCCCACAATGCTTTTTTGATTTTTGGCGCAAAATCTAAAAATACCTTAAGAGGCTGTGTAGCCTTTTAAGGGAACACCATCAAATAGATTTTTTTTTGTAATTTTATGATTCTTGATTATTGATGATTTGTATTGTTTTTTCATATAAATTTCAGTGATATATATATTTCTTAATTTGGTGAGATGTGAAAAATCTAAATAACCACCTTTAAGGAATGAAGAGAATTTTTTTGTTTTCATGGAGGTATGAAAAAAAAAACCTAATCACACTGTATGAAACCGCGAAGCAGTTTCATACAAAAGTGTGATTAGGTTTTTTTTTTCATATCTCCGTGAAAACAAAAATATTCTCTTCATTCCTTATAATTCAATATCACAGACAACAAATATGCACTTAAATAATACTAACTGCTCTTTTTTTGTAAATCCAACATTGCGTATTTATTTACTGTCCTTTTCATTGATATTTCAAAGCGCGGTAAAACTGCTCCTTCATGACGTCAAAATGACATAATTCATGACGTCATTATAGTATTGAAAATTTGCAGATTGAGTGGAATTATTATTAGAAGTTCAATACGCTAGAATTAAGTTGAAAATAAGATTGTTTAAACCCAGCAGAGTAACAATGAGTTTTCAGCTCTCTCTTTGAATTTACTGTTGGATTTTTTTTCAGTATTCAGAAAAAATAAATTCAGCTAGCAATTTGAACTTCGGACTCGATATAAAATCAGAACGAAAAACATTATGAAATCTCGTATACATGTTTGTTTACATTAGTTTGACTGGAAAAATAGTTCCGGCACTGCTGATATTTTTTTTTTTTTTCATGGAGCTATGAAAAAAAAATTTCAGCCAATCAGAACTCGCCAATGTTCATGAAAAAAACTAATATTGAATTATTAGAAATTGCTTGTAAACCTTGATTCTTTCACTCCGAAACAAAGAAATCTCACTTTTTCACCGACTACCAATACAGATCCACTGCAAGATGAAGAGATAGTTCGGTCATAACTAAGAGTAAAGTAGTGGACAGTATAGTTCAGGGACCAGACTTAACGTTCTGTACTGTCTGACCTTGATCTAAACTTTCCACTAGAGCTTCTTGTGTCATTTATAATAAGGAAAGAGTTAATTCATGTTTATCATGCAAATTTGAATGGATATTTTCAATGCTGTTTACTGCATAAGTGTTTCAGGAGGTAATGAGTTTCATCTTTGCCAGAGAACAAAATTTTGGACTAGACCAAATTCAAAACATTTGCAGACGTCAAATGTTTCTAAAATGATAATTTCTGTCTTTAATAGCATAGAAAACATTGTGGGAAAAGGAGAAAATGCTGGTTACCAGCATTTTCTCTTTTCCCCACAATGTTTTCAAAAATCATCTCTTTCACGGTTGTAAAAAGTTGAGATTGTGTGGTAAAGGATTAACTGTCATGGCATTATCCCAGAATTAGTTACAATGTATCACTAATGTGGAGCATTATATGAGGTCTTACCTCACCCTGCTGTTTTTGATGTGATGCATCATTATCCATACCATGCATCATTATCCATACAGAGTTCTTGTTACAGTGTTGTATTAAGGTACTGCTGTTTTAGCACTCTGAGTGCGACGTAAATGTTGTATAAAATTATTCCTACTTTTACGTTTTACCAAATGAAAATATCCAAAGCTTGTCCAAGGAGAAAATGCTGGTTATCAGCATTTTGTCTTTTTCCCACAATGTTTTAAATGTTTTTCAAAGGCCTTTTTCTTCAGGGTCGTTAAATTCAGGATTGTTTTCTGAAGTGTTTAAATAAAGGATACAGATATTTTTATTGCTGTGGTGTTGGAATTTGTCATTTTGTAGTACCACATGTAGGTTACTTTGGGCTGATATATTTGCATATAATTTTTAATGCCTGGATTTAAATTTTGCCACGTGTGCAACAATTACTATTCATTTGTCTGCAGTTTTCATCATTATTTCTTATGTACCATAGGTACATACCTGTTTTGGCATTTTGTATTTATATTCTGTACGACCATCATATGATTTCTTCTGCTACCTTTTGGCGACAGATAGGGCAAAGTCCATATTGAGATCGTATGGAAATCTTGTTGCCTTAGCACTGAAAGAGCACATAGAATGTGTGGCTCCAGTGTGGAGGCCATGTTGAGATGGTATGGTATGGTGACAGGGCAATCGCCTTAAGATTGCTGCAGGATGACTGCTTAATATCAATACAATTTTAGGGGCATCAGTATCCTTGCAATAGCAGCGTGGGGCTGTTGACTATCCAAGAATCATTTGGGCCCAAATGACCGTCCGATATCAAGCCTTCACCGCACAATCATTGTGTGGCAACTGCGTTGCCAGCTATCAGTCAGATGCTCTTGTGATCAGAGAATGTTCATATGCTTGGAGAATATCTTAGTGCTGTAAGAGAGTTGGTTATGCAGTTTAGTTCATTCTTGTTCTTGGAGAGTGTTTATGCAATTAAGGTGGTTCTAGAGAAATTATGCTGTTTTTAGGATTAATGAGGATTTTGTGGTTTTTTGAATGTTGGTTATACTGTATACATGGATATAATAATATACGTCTGTCAAAAAATTTGTGAATTACCGATTATGGACCTTTTGCGTACTGAAATGTTTGTGAATTCAAGACACTTGTTATTTGTTGGTATACTTGTGGTAAAATATGAGGACAGAAAAGTTTGCGAGTTTTTTTCAAATTTGCGAATTTGCAAAAATTTCCACCTTGCAAAAATTTCCACATATACTGAACTTTTAGAATGTCTGTTGAGCCATTTAAATGAGTCTTATGCTTGTAGAATGTTATTTATGGTAATAAGTTGCCTGTGCTTTAATGATTGTGATAATAGCATTTACATGTAGTTGATTCTTTTGTTGTTTATGGCATTTGGGTGGTTCTTACGCTAGGAGAATGATGTTTATGGTAGTACTACGTATGTTGTTCTTGTGCTTGGTTAGTGTTGGTTTTGCCATTTATTTGGTGCTTATGTACAGATGTTGGCTTAGCTTTAAGTTGGTACTTGCACTTGGAAACTGTTGGTTATACGATGTAGTTGATGCTTTTGCTCCCAGAATGTTAATTATGGCATTTAGTTGGTTCTTGTGCTTGGAAAATGTTGATTTTGTCATTTAGTCGGTGCTTGTTCTTGGAAATGTTAGTTGTACCATTTAATTGGTCCTTATGCTTGGAGAAGGTTTATGGTATGTTATGTTTTTCTTATGCTTGAAGAATGCTCATTATAGTATGTTATTTAGATTGTTTTTTCTCTAGGAGAATGTTTGATGTAGCAATGAAATGGTTCATTTGTGAAAAATGGTACCAGCAATTACAGGATTTTGTGCTTGAATAAATTTTGTTATGCCATTTAGCTTTTTCTTGTTTTTGTACAGTGTTTGTTGTGGCAAGGAAATGGCTTATGGAAATTCACTGGTTCATGGGCTTGTGGATTCTTGGTTTGGTTGTAAGGTAGTTTTTGTGCTTGGGATATGGTGGTTATGGCAAATTGGTGTTTCATAAGATATTTGATGTTAAGCTGTCTCTGGTACTAAATGGTATATTTGCATCTGGAAAATAAAGCCAACAGTAATTTTGCTGTTTTCTCCAAGAAAATTGTAAATAATTGTAAGGGCGTCTCTTCCTTGTAATAAAAGTGCTGTATTCTTCGTTTTTATTGCTCTCAGAAACTTTTCCTGTGATTATTAAATCTTATTGTTCATGGGAAGAATAATGCTTTGGGGATTACTAGTATACAAGTCAAGATCAGCCTGCACAGAAGATAGATCCAGGTGTTTAAACTTAAGCTTGCATTTCTATTTGTAGTCCTGGACCCAGATTTAGTTGCTTATGCGGACAGTTTATTTCAAGATCAGGCAGAACAGAACATGCAACCTCGGTCTGTATTCACCAACCGTTCTTAAGAATGTTCTTAGTCTCCCAGATTTTCTAAATTTGAAAGTAACACACCTTCTAATTGGCTAAACCAAGGTTTAGCCAATCAGAAGTTGTGTTACTTTCAAATTTAGAAAATTCTGAAGAATGAGACTAAGAAAGTTCTTAAGAATGTTTGGTGAATACAAACTCTAATCTTTGATCTACACTGTAAGCTTCTTTTCAAGATATTCTCACAAAGACAGCCGTGAAATTGCTATGTTCTTGGGCTTGACAGAGAATGTCCATTTCATTTGCTTAGCATGACATGGCTTGACATTAACCGCTAGATTGTCAAATAAAACTACTGGACACTTTTAATCAAGGAAATTATTAATAAGACCCATAATTGAAATTTCATGATGAGTGCAGCACTTGTCCAGAATGTTTCAACAATGCAAACAGTGTTGAACAAAGAGTAGGCTGCATGTCTTGTGCAGTCTGAGCTTGATGTATACTGGTCATGAAAGCAACTAAAGTTGTGAAAGCCCCTTTAACCCCTTACCACACAATCCCCAGTTTTAATGACTCTATGAGAAAGGCCTTTGAAAACTTTGTGGCAAAGGGAGAAAATGCTGGTAACCAATCTGAAGAATAGAGTGTTTTTCTGAGTAAGAAGATATTACTCTCTTGCTGATCATTAACACAATACTTCCAGCATACAGCATCCCCCCCGCTCCGCATAGCTGAATGTGCTGGTTTTTGACCTACTTTTTGGTACTGATAACAAATGAATAAATAGAAATTTGTGATTGGTCAAAAATGTAGACATGTTCATAATCTGAGGGCCCTTGCGTTTTTGCTGGCAAATTTATGCTGTGTATCTTTTTTAACGATAATTCTTGTTCATAATTATGGTACTGGATTTGTTTTTGGAAACATTGTAGCAAAAGGAGAAACTGCTTATAATAAGCAATCTCTTCTCTTCTCACAATGTTTTCATGAGTGTTCATGTGATAAACCTTACTTCATGTTGATTAATGGTATTGTATGATAATGTTTCTGAAAGTTGTCAGTTGTAAATTTTTGTCTGGAGTTAATGAGTTAAAAGGTTTTAGGTGGCAACAAAGTGTTTAGGAAAATTGTCTATGTCTAGGGCTGAAAACATATGAACCATGCTCTGTGAAAAGGAGGCTTAATGCATCTGCGAAAAGTTTTGACTCAGGTCAGCCTGCGCAATGCGCGCAGGCTGACCCGAGTCAAAACTTTTTGCTATTGGTCAATTTTCTGCAGCTCAAAGGACCAGCGTACCATGTGATTCATTGTGACACTATAAACTAGAAAAACACTGACAGAGTTTATAAGAGAGTCTTTAATTAAACATGAACAATTTCAGTCCCATGTTCTAAACAATACTATTACACTTAATGCCTAATAGGAGCAAATGAGAGAGCTAACCGTATTGTACGAGAGTTGTAGTGTGCAAGAAAAAACTCAAACATTAACTGCTGTGGACAAAAAACAGCTTGGTATTTATAGCCCAACACCAAGAGGTCCTGTCAGTCATCAGCAGAGACAGTCGCGTGGCATGTCAACAGTCAGCTTACTATGACATGCACAGTTTTGTATGTATAACAATCCACCAGAATGGTCATTGTTTGACAGATTCATAGACTTTAAGCTACTCTGTACATCAAAAGATGCAGAAATGCAACATTTACATGTTGTCCTTTTTAAGTTAGTATCACTTAAGAGCTAATTGAGAATACTAATCAAGAATTATTACCTGCAGATACATGTATTTCTGCATTTCAAGTGAACAACATTGAGGCCCTAACTATTCAGTGAGCCCCCCCCCCCCCCCCCCATTATTACATCAGTCGGTTGTTATATAAGATGGGTTTTATATGGATTCATAAATCTGAGATTACTTGCTTGATATCATGCATCATGGAGATGTATTAAGTCCCCTTTTAACAGAGCATGGCTCATACACATGCACACATATAGATTATATGTGTGTGTTCGATCTCTTTAATAGATGCAAGTAAACTTACCACCCATGCATGCTAAGTGAAGGAGGCTCCGACATAGTTTAACCTGTTACCACACAATCCTGAGTCTTAATGACCCTGATGAGAGAGGCTTTTGAAAAATGGGGGAAAAGAAGGAAATACTGGTAACAAACATTTTCTTCTTTTCCCACAGTGTTTTACCTTTCCAAAGATTAACTTTTAATTCATTATTACCGCATCTCAAAATTTTCAACCCATTCAAATTTATGATTCAAAGACAACAAATTTAGATATAGCTTAAATAGTGAGATTTGTTTGTATAATCATGTAGAAAACTTTGTGGGAAAAGGAGAAAATGCTGGTAACCAGCATTTTCTCTTTTTCCCACAATGTTTTCAAAAGCTATCTTCCACAGGGTTGTAAAAACTAGTGATATTTTGGTAAAAGGTTAGTTGTCTTCTGCAGATGCTTTCAGTTTGGACAAATCTAAAATTATGTTGTCTGGTAAAGAGGTTAATCTTTACTTTATATAGATATTGTTCACCGAGTTATTGGCATAATCATTTGGGTTTTTTTTCTGTGAATATGTCTTGGGCTTGATTCTTGAACAGACTATTCATGTGCAAGTTAGTTATGAGCCTTTACCCTTTCACGGCTTGTTTGACAAAATGACATTGAATAAATTATCACATTTTTTTATGTCCAAGAGCTTTTCCAAGAAACTTGGACCCCGGTATTGAAAATATAACCCAGAATCGCTATTCAGTTTTAACCCTTTCCTGGGTGTTGATGGCCCTGAGAGTGAATGCTTTTGAAAGACATTGTGGGAAAAGGAGAAAATGCTGGTAAACAGCTAATTTTTTACCCTTTTCCAACATTGATTTCTACCCTGTCAAGGACGAATCTCATCATTTGAGCCATTTTGTATTTGGTGTCTGCAAATACTTCCAATATGGACACGCGTACATTTTTTTAGTGTGATAAAGAGTTAAAATGCTTTGTTGACAAAGAACACTATCCTACCTTTTGTGAAAGTAAGCAGGATGAGGGGGTGTATATGGCTTTACTTTGCAACATAGGCACTTTTAGGATAAACTTTGTGCAGTTTTGATGAAATTCTAAGTATCGGTTGGCATGACTCTAGTGTCAGCCAACGAAAAGATTGAAGTGAATTGAAATCATGTGGATTATTATAGGCCGAAAGGGACATATCATGTTCTGTCCTTGGTTGTCCACAGTGTCTGTCTGTAAGCAATTTTGTGTCCGCTCTATAACTTAATGAACCCTTGTTTAAATCTGAAAATATTGTACATATGTGTACACATTGATGAGACAAGGTGCAGAATCAAGGTCTCAGATGCAAGGCTCAAAGGTAAAGGTCACAGCAGGGGTCAAAGGTCATATGCTTTGAAATAATGTTGTCTGTGTAACTCCTGCACACTTGGTCTGCTCCAAGGTTAAGGTCACAGCTAAGGGGGTCAAATGTCCCAAGCTCTTAAATCCTCTCAGCTCTATATCTCTTACACCAAAATGGTAAAAATTGAAAGACCCTCAATAGCAAATTCATCAAACTTGTATGAATCAAACTATGATTAGAAGAGGATGAAGAAAGCAATTTGAGAAATAGGCAAGTTCACCACTTGTCACATTAAGATATTTCCAAAGGCCATCTACAGAGGTATTAATCCTTTATCAAACAATCCTATGTTTTAACAACCCCGAGGCAGAAGCCTTTTGAAAACATTATGGGAAAGGAGGAAATGGTGGTAACCAGCATTTTCTCCTTTTCACACAATGTTTTCTACTGTTTTAGGGATTGAACTAGTCATTTGGGCCACATGTCATTTGCATTTGCCTTCAATCTGAACAAGTCTAAAATTCTGTAGTTTGGTAATTTTAGGCATTTTGACATTAGGGAAAAGGTGAAAGAGAAGAATCAAACTGGTGATAAATCATTGAGACAATCAATGGGCTTTGAGAACCCCAACAGCAGTCAGATCAGGCATTTTGTCTTTTTTTTTTCAGGTATTGATTTTGAAATAATTCACTTTCCAATATTTCATCTGGAAGAGTTCTCAGCACAGAACTGCAGGATAGGCTTTTGTTTATTTCAATTTTATTTTTCTATTACCTGCTCCATGAATCAAAGTTACATTAAGTATTTACCCTTTACCAAACAAAAATATTAGACTTGTCCATATTGAAGCTATTCAAAGAAATCAAAATTAATATAGCTTAAATAATAGAATTATTTTAAAGGGCAGAAAAATCAAAGTAGTTGCCTTAAAATTCACATGTAAAAACTTATCAACCTTAAATATAAACAAAACTATAAGCTTAAAAATTCTCTAACTCTATCACTCGAACAAATTGACATGAAAAAAATGATCTCTATTACCATATATTACACGCTTGAATTATTATCCGAACTTAGCTTCGGCTAATGTCGTCTGCATGCGGAACTATGTGCACGTTTATCAAGTCTTTAGGCGGCTAATAGATTTATCGTGTCTTCATAGAATACTTAAAATACCTGAAATAAACATTATTTTGTTGGTTTTACTTGGTAATACGTGGCAGATGACATTGATCTAAGATGCACTTTCTGTGCAGTCTGATCTTGATCCATGCCATCCGCAAAAGCTTCTTATTTTGACTATGGCACAGTGAGGGTCAAACCCGACAATTACCGTTAACAGAATTATACCCGATGATATAAATATTCACTTTTTAATTATTCTTTGCATAAAGGTCAATTTCAGGTCAATTTATTGAGTAATACCAACCAACAACTTGAATCTATCTGAATTGGGAGTATTGGGAGTATTTGCAGACAACAGATTCAGTATGGTTCATTTTATTGGATTTGAATTGGTAGAACATTGTTGGAAAAGGAGAAAATGCTAGTGACCAACATTTTCTCCTTTTCTCACAGTGTTTCCAAAAGCCCTCAGTCCGAGGGTTGTTAAAACTGGATTTTAATATCAGGTAAAAAGTAAACAAAAGAAGAGACAACTCAGTAACTTTTACCCAGTTTTAAAATTCATTTTTCTGCAAGCAACAAACACTTGAACTGACCATGCAATAACAGATTGTCATCCTCATAGTACCTTCCATATTTTAAAATGGCATGATTTAAATAAGACTGCCATTTTTTTTTTTGGGGGGGGGGGGCTGTTAATAAGCCTTTAAGAAATAGTATTATGCTGTTTGAGAATGGGCAATACACAATGGGGCTACTGTAATTCGCAAGACAATGGGACTAAAAAAAAGATATGATGGGGCTAGGAAAAAAGTATGAATGGGGCTACTTTACCTGTATTTTAATTACAAGTCAATGGGGCCAATCCAGTTGCATTTACCTGTATTTTCTTGCAAAAAAAGGCAAGATTGCTAAGATTTTCTACTCTACAATTTAGAACTAAGATCAGACAAATTAAAATAAGAACATTTTGAGTTTTAATTCACTAAAATAATAAAATGCTTTAATTACAGTCACCCCTAACCATGCATGTATATGTCCTGGAACTTTAAAATGCTATATACAGTTTCCACTTCAATCAGCACTGCATACATGTATATGCATGTACTCATCCTAAAACTTTGAAATGCTTTATACAATTTCTCAGTTCACATTAGTTTTTTATTACACTAGGCCAGTTCTTGTCGAAAGGATTGATTTCACTTGTTGATGTTCAAGTACCGGTAAGCCGAGCCCCATTCATACCTTTTGGTTTAGCCCCATTCTATACTTTTAAAATTTAAAAATTAGCTCCATTGTAATGCGGCCTTGAGAACAGGGCATTGGTAACTTGTGAGCATGGATTCCATGTTAATAGTACACACAGGCTTTGCTGTTTGAGAAGTAAGGAAATAGTTTCCTTTAGTGGAAGGGATTGATGTCAGAGCAGTAGAGATTATTCAAATTATCTGGAAGCTTACAGGAAATTGTCTCTCCCTGTTTCTAAGAACTCCGCCACCATTTATGACACTAGACCAAAATGCCAGGACCCATCTTGTTAATCATTAGGGCAATTATTGACAGGTTTTCTCAGAAACATCTAGCATTTTCATATGTTTTTTGAGTTCTAGCAGGTCCCCCCCCCCCTTTTTTTCCCCCTCTCACTTACTTGTCTAGTTTTTCTTTACCAAACAACAAAATCGTAGATACATGTAGGTCCAATTTGAAAGCTATTGCAGTCTACCAATTAAATATGACACAATCAATGAAATTTGTTTGGGAAAGGGTAAAAAACATTTTGGGAAAAAGAGAAATGCTGGTTACCAGGGTAATTCATACTTGGGATGGCGTGGGAATGGGATGATAAGTTAAGAATGGCTAATATGATGGAATTTGTCTCTGAAAGGGTAGAAAAACCTTGGGAGAGGGAAAAATGCTGGTTACCAGCATTTTTTCCTTTTCCCAAGATGTTTTCAAAAGCCTTTCTGGATTGTGTGGTATAGGATTAACCACAAACATCCCCTCTTTCAGTCTAAGTGTTTATTGATAAGTTCTATTGCTAAGATTTAATTGAAATGAGCCATTCCCTGTGAAAAGGGGGCTTAATGCATCTGCATATAGCATGGGCTCAGGTGAGCCTGTGCAGTCTGCACAGGCTGACTTGGGCCAAAACGTCAAAACGTTTTGCTATCGATCAATTTTCTGCATGTTGAAGGACCAGTTTATATCATGATTCAGTCTTTTTTTTTTTTGACAAAATAGTCTGAAATAGATCCATGATTATGTGATGACTTGCTTGATGTGATGCATCACAGCAAATGTATTCTTTATACTGAATAATGATTTTAATGAGAATTTGTGTATTAGTTGACTGAATGCTGTTTTACCCCACTTTCAACATTGTTTCAGTCATAGCACAGCAACAGCTCATATTCATGTGTGTCCTGGGTTTCACCAGTACCAGGCTAGGGCTCTGACATGCCTTGTCCAATGACACTCCCACAAAAACTCAGTGCTTTTAGTGAGGCTCTAACCCAGGGCCGCCAGGTTACAAGTCCTACACTTTACCACTATGATAGGGTTGAAAACATTGTGGGAAGAGGGGAAAATGTTGGTTTCCTGCATTTTCTCCTATTTCCACAATGTTTTCAAAAGGCTTCTTCTTCAGGGTCATTAAAACTGAGGATTGTGTGGCAAAAAGTATCCTTCTGGGTTGAAGCAAGTGAAATTTTTCATGGCATTCTGAGGGTTATATCTGTTGCTTTGAGAACACAAAAACCAGAGAAATTTGCTAACAAAAAGAGTCATTATTTTCCAGCAGAAAAGTTCACTGATCTATGAGCAAAATGGACACCACCAAAAATACAATACTTCATTCATACCAGCAGGCTATAGACAAAATTTCCTCAACAAGTCATAAATCTTGTTTAATTGTTCCGCTGTCAGTCTTCATCTATACGAAGTACATCTTCAGTTTCAACTGTTGAAGATTGATGTTATGTTTGGAAAGAGTCAGGAAGAGATGGTCATTTTGTATTGTCTAACTCATTGTCAACTTTTTTTTTCAAGTTTTTCAAAGTACAAGACATCTGAGAACAAGCATTCTGATAGTATTGCATAGCAATACCAAGTCCCCTACCGGCCGTATATATCGCTGGCAGGTATAGTTTGTGAAACTCTGTGGAGGAGAAAGAACGTATTTAACCCCCTTTCAGAATTATAGGCATCTTGTCTGTCTTTGTATGCAATGTTTTAATAAAAGCCAGATATATGAGCATTTTCCTTGTTAAAGTAAGTTCATTGAAGAAGTTTTCCTAAGACAAGATTTGTGAAACACAAATGCCCCCGTAAAAGGAAATTTTCAGAAATATGACCTTTACCTTGTGAGATGACCTTGACCTTATCATCAGCAGGTGTGTACCAATGAGAGGTACCAGCTTACCATGTATAAGTGTTATAACTTAAGTACTTTGAATATACAGAGAAGTGACTATGAAAAGTTTTGAGGATAAGTTTTCATGATAAGGGTTAAAATTTTTTACCTTGGCCTTGGACATATAACCCACAGAAGATTGGTATCAATGACAGGTACCTACATACCAAACATGAGCATTGTAAGTAAAAAAGTCAGGAAAACTGGTTTTTTTTTTTTTTCAGTGAAATTTTCTAAGTCCAAGGCCTGTAATTTCATCAAAAATCAGTGGACCTGAAGGAAACTCAAACTTGATCTGGAACTCATGGTGGTTGGCTTACACACCAAAAATCAGCTCAATATCTGCCAGCGTTTAGAAAAAAGGTCCGGAAAACTGTTTTTTTGGTGAAAATTTCGAAGTCCAAGGCCTGTAATTTCGTCAAAAAATCAGTGGACCGGAATGAAACTCAAAGTTGATCTGTAACTCATAGTGGTTGACTTGCACACCAAAAATCAGCTCAATATCTACCAGCTTTTAGAAAAAAAGTCCAGAAAACTGTTTTTTCGGTGAAATTTTCTAAGTCCAAGGCCCGTAATTTCGTAAAAAATCAGTGGACCGGAACAAAGCTCAAACTTGATCTGTAACTCATGGTGGTTGACTAACACACCAAAAATCTGCTCAATATCTGCCAGTGTTTAGAAAAAAAGTCCGGAAAACTGATTTGCGTGCGGACTGACGGACAGACAGACAGACGGACAGACAGATGGACGGACGGAGTGCAAACCTAAAGTCCCCTTCGGCTTCGCCGGTAGGGGACTAAAAAATGCTGAGCATGATATTGATATTTATTAACTTAACCTTTTACCACACATTCCTGACGTTTAACTCTTTACCAAATGACAGATTTTTGGACTGGACCAAATTCAAAGCATCTGCAGACAAATGAAATCTTGTTAATATGATGATTTCTGACTTTGATAGGGTAGAAAATATTGTGGAAAAAGGAGAAAATGCTGGTTACCAGCATTTTCTCCTTTTCCCGCAATGTTTTCTATAGGTTTCTTTCTCAGGGTCGTTAAAAGTCGGGATTGTGTGGTAAAGAGTTAATGACCCTGACAAAGAAAGCTTATGAAAACATTGTGGGAAAAAGAGAGAATGCTGGTTACCAGCATTTTCTTTCTTTCCCACAATGTTTTCTACTCTTCCCTGAACAAGTTTGAATTTTTGAGTTACACTTAATTTCATGTCTACAAATGCTTTCAATTTGCATTAGTCTAAAATTCTGTCATTTGGTACAGACTTATCAACAAGAAGTGTCTGGGTCTATACTGAAGCTATTACCCAACCATGTAGGGGCTGTTTTTATAAATGACTGGTGCATAGGTTACATGGCTGCTGACCATAGCTTAATGAATCATATCGGGTATGACTCAGATGATAATTTTAGCCTTTGTTGACATACACAATATAACAAAACAAATACATAAAATGTAAGACAGGTTAAATGCATTACTTCATTACATAAACAGTACAACATGCATTTTAGAAGATAAGAATACAGGTTTCCCCTATTATTATGAAATCAGCCAATCGTAATAAGACATTGCTATCGTCTGAGAGTAACAGCGTTTCATTGAGTAAACCTTCGTTTTATTTTGAAATTCAAAGTAACGGTTGCTGTTTTGAAAAGTACTCCGGTTCTGCACCCAGAATGCCCAAATTAGACAGGTCTGTATTTGGAAAATGCCACCCAGCGGAGGATAATGGTTGGATCACAAGTTCAATATCCTTAGCCTTGAGCCATGGAGAACACTAGTTACAACAGTCTGGTAGAGACAGAATCAGTATGATCAAAATTGAAAAAACATGAGGTTGATTGAATAACAAATGATGTTTTATGCTACTTTCGACATTATTTAAGGTATATCATGGCAACAGCTCACATATTCAAGCATGTCTTGGGTTTCACCAGTACTAGACTAGGGCTCTGATTTGTCTTACCGAAGGACATCCCCAAGAAAAGCCAAGTCCTTCCATTGAGGCTCAAACTGGGGTTCTCCAGGTTACAAGTCTACACTTTACCACTAAGCCATGCAGGAGCATGGAAAAAATGGATGACGGAAACTGTCTATGTGGCAGAAAGGTTTTTTTTTACAGAAAGCCGTAATTTGCTTAAAATTATGGAGCTGTCATATGCTATATACATCAAGAACTTTTAGTGATGAAGTAAAAAATATAATTGAACCCTTTACGAAAAAATCCAAAGTTTTATCCAGCCTGAAGAAGAAGGCTTTTGAAAACATTGTTGAAAAAGGAGAAAATGCTGGTAACCAGCATTTTCTCCTTTTCCCACAATGTTTTCTAAAGGCTTCTTTCTCAGGGTCGTCAAAAGTCGGGATTGTGTGGTAAAGAGTTAAGGCATTACTGAACAAGCAAAATCTAAGACCAGTGAAGCAAAAACTTCAGGACAGGTGACAGAAGACGAGGGATAATGTTTTTTTTTTTTTAACCCTTTACCAAACAATCGGGAGCTTAACTCTTAACAAAACAATCATGAGTTTTAATGACCGTGAATGAAAAGCCTTTTGAAAAAATTTTGGGAAAAGGAGAAAATGCTGGTAACCAGCATTTTCTCCTTTTCCCACAATGCTGTTACCCCATCAAAGACTAATTCCATCATTTGAACAAAAGTTAAATTGTCGTCTTCAAATGTTTCAGTTTGATTAAGTCAAAATTTTTGTCATGTCGTAAAGAGTTAAAAGCAAGGAGGCTTTTGAAAAGTTTGTTGCAAAAGGAGAAAATGCAGGTAACCAGCATTTTCTCCTTTTCCTACAATGTTTTCTTCTTTTTCTGACTCAAAATCCATTTTCCAAGACACATTTGATTTGCTGTCTGCAAATTCTTTCCATTTGGACAGGTCTAAAATTCTTTCATCTGATAACACTTTACCAGATGACAAAATTTTAGACTAGTCCAAATGTATTGAAAGTATTTGCAGATGAATAAATAAATCTGACTCAAAATTTGAAACCTGTTTTGGGAAAGGTAGAAAACAGTGTAGAGAAAGAAGAAAATGCTGGTTACCAGCATTTTCTCCTTTTTCCACAATGCTTTCAGAAACTTTCTGTCTCAAGGTGGTTAAAACTAATAAAAGTGGGGATTATGTGAGATAATAAGAAAAGCATTGATAGTCAAGGAGCAACTGATTTTATTGAGCATTAACTTCTTTTCCCACCATATTTTTGTAGGCTTTAATTGGTTACAAGCAAGGAAAGTAAAAAATCACAGTCATACTTGTAGGACTAGGTGGGTCAAGGAATGATTTCTGTCAAAGAGCATTGATTTTATAATTTGACACATTTTCCCCTGGTCGTTCCATTTTTCTCCTCAAAAAACCTTGTAGGCCTCAGGGGGATGGTATTTTGTCATTTCCTTGGCATTATATACCAAATCTCTAATTGATATAACAATGTTTTGGAGGCTTGGTAATAGTACCAATTTACATCATGACAAATAAGATATATTAGTCTGTAGAAATTTCTGCTCCAGATTGAGAATTTGCCCTATATAGGGTACTTTCACTGAGAATTTTGCAATACAAAATAGTTTTATGTAATGTCCACCGTTATCAAGGGATTACTGTGTTTTAGAGTCGAGAGATAAGTGGATTATACTCTGGGAGCAGAGAGTAGCTCTTACCATTGGAGGCTACATAACATTATCTTCCCAAGCCATGTGTTTATGAGTCATACTCTGTGAAAAGGGGGCTTAATGTCTCTAGAGAGTGTTGATCCATGTCAGCCTGGGCAATCCACGCAGGCTGCATGTCCAATATTATACTTCAGCTTCAGTCAATTTCTTCGGACTGTATGGATTTTATGGATCCATTATAGTTATGTGATGACTTGCCTGGTATAATGCATCACAGATATGCATTAAACCCCCTTTTGCCAGAGCATAGCTCATATCTGTTGCCTGCTTACGAGTTTCTAATCAGATTTTTGCTTGACTGTTTTCAAGAAAAGACTCAGTTATTGTCATTGTCCTGTCATTGTCTGCATCATCATTATGAAAACTTCGACTTTTTCTAATATCTCTGTCATAGCTGAAGATATCTACTTCAAACTCAACTTAGTTGTTAAGGCACAGATGGGAAATCCCTACCAGAAGGCAGATAGCCCTCAAAATGACACTGACATAGTTATGCCCCTTTTTTCAATATTTTATGTGTCAGAGTAATTATTTCTTAGTAATAACCCAGTCATACTAATTTATTTCCTTTTTTATGGGTGAATTTGGAAGCGTTTGTAGTTGACATGAGAAATATTGTGCCACAGTAAGTGATTTCTTCATTTGGCACAATTTGTTTATGGCATGAATTAAATATTACATCAGTAATCTAGCTCTTGCATTTTAAATTGTGGAATTTGTTTTTTAAAATGGTAAAAAACATTGTGGGAAAAGGAGAAAATGCTGGTTACCAGCATTTTCTCTTTTCCCACAATGTTTTCAAAAGCCGTCTTCCTCAGGGTCCTTAAACCTAGGATTGTGTGTTAAAAGGTTAACTCTTTACCAGACAACAAAATATTAGACTTGTTCAAATTGAAAGAATATATGCCAATGACAAATTACCAGTAAATGCTACTCAAAATATAAGTTTATCTGGTTTCCAGCATTTTCACCTTTTACCACAGTGATTTCAGGAGCCTTTTTTTCCAGAAACGTGGTAACTTGGGAGTATTTGTTAACCCTTTACCACACAATGACGCCTTTTGACGCCCCTAAAAAAGAGGCCTTTTGAAAACATTGTGGGAAAAGGAGAAAATGCTGGTAACCAGCATTTTCTCCTTTTCCCACAAAGTTTTCTACCCTATCAAAGAAAAGTTGCGTCATTTGAGCCACTATGAAATTGTCTGCAAATGCTTTCAATTTGGATAGGTCTTAAATTTTGCCGTGTGGTAAAGGGTTAAAGAATGAATGGTTCTTTCAGGAATTTGATGGATCTATTACTTACATTTGGCCATAAAATGATAAATTGATGGGCCATTATCATTCTAAATAAATGCAATTAATCAGATTTATGTTTTTTTAATTAACCCTGTCAAGAGTGCATTGAAACCTATGTTACTTTTGTGGACCAAGAAGAATCAAGATCAGACTAAACAAAATGTGCTTCCTATCTTGTCGCTACATTAGTCTGTAGGGTTGGGATAATCTGGGCCCGTATTTACCAACCATTCTTAAGAACATTCTTGGTCTCAGTCTCCAGAATTTTCTAAATTTGAAAGTAACACAACTTCTGATTGGCTAAATCATTTGGTTTAGCCAATCAGAAGTTGTGTTATTTTCAAATTTAGAAAATTCTGGAGACTGAGACCAAGAATGTTCTTAAGAATGGTTGGTGAATACGGGCCCTGGTGTCCATACATGTAATTTAGCCATGTTAGGTGAAAAGGGGGTTTAATGCATCTGCAAATTACATCGACCCAGGTCAGCCTGTACAGTCTCTGCAGGCTGGCCTGGGTCAAAACTGTTTTGCTTCTGGAAAACATTCTGCATGTCAAAGGACCATTCTACCACAGGATTCAGCCAGCTGTTAGACAAAATGGGTTGTAGTAATACAATTATGTGATGACTTGCTTGATAGAATGCATCACAGATATGTATAAAACTGGCTTTTGCCAAAGCATGGCTAAATTATATTTGTCACCTTTGGGTCTGATTTTCCTTGCTGAGAATATCCATGTTGTGAATTGGCATGGGAAAGGTTAAAGTAGAGTTTTCTTTGGCCTTTGACAAGTGTAGTAGTAGTTCAGTGTGCAGGTTTTGTGCTGTCTAATCTTGGTTACACAAAAGCAACTGATGTTGCTTGATTGATTATATGGTGTTCAACTGTGTTTTCAACATTATCTAAGTTATATCGCTATGGCTAGTGCACCTATCCATGCTTTCCTGGACTTCCTTTTGCCACTACTCTACACAATATTCTTTCCAAGCCACTAGCTACTTTCCTACATAACCATGTCAAAACAATGGTCAGGGGTGAGAGAGGAATGAATTCTGTCACAATGACTATCATCAAGCCTCAGGAAGAAATTGGCTGAGCTGGGGATCAAACCAGTGACCTCCTGTTCTTAAGTCCAGCAAGCTACTGACTCAGCTACCAAGGCTCGGCTAACGGATGTTGAAATGGTTTCTCAAATAGCACACTCATAAAGACAAGTGTTGTAGACATGGAATGGATATTTTCAATTAATTAATATGATGCAGGTAATATAGTTTTTAGGTTTTAACCCATTACCATACAATCACAAGTTTTAACCGGCTCGAGGAAGAAGGCAGTCATTTACTGACAATGAAATAATTTGCAATGAAAACACTTGCAGATGACAAATTAAATTGGTCTCAAATATGAGATTTGTCTGAAATTAAGGGTAGAACACATAGTGTGAGAAAGTTAGAGAGGCTTTTGAAAACATGATGTGAAAAGGGGAAAATGATGATGACCTGCAACATTGCTGACAATGTAGTTACAAAATAACTAAAGCTGTGATGTAGGCTCTGAGTCCTACATGCCAAAACAGACTGCAATTTAGTTTCAAAAAGATGTGGACAGCAAAAGTATCTAAAGGAAAGAAAATGGTGAAAAAGAATGACGAGTAGGATTTTAGTGACATGGGAGGGAGTTATATGGCCAACCTCTGCAGTAACTGTCAGTAACGTGAGGCCAGAAGATGCATTATTGTGTCTAACCTATTACCATACAAAATACAACCTCTTAATTTTATCAGAAGACCAGATTTTAGACTTGTCCAAATTGCAAGCATTTGCAGATGACAAGATACATGTACTTAAGAAATTGAAAACTGTTATTTGAAGGGTAGAAAACATTTCGGAGAAGAAGAGAATGCTAGTAACAGCATTTTCTGTTTCAACCGTGTTTACAAAGGCCTTCTTCCTCAGGGTTGCTAAAAGTGGTGATGGTGTTGTAAAACTCTTTACCAGACAACAAAATGATTAGAATTATCTTACTGGAAGCATTTGCTGACAAATTTGAACAGAGTCCCTAATATTGGGCATTGTCTTGAAAAGAAAGCAACATTTTCTCCTTTTCCCACAATAATTCCCTGGTTCCTGGTCGTCTATCTGAGGGGAGGGGTTCACTTTCCTTTAATAGTAATTTGACCCCCTGGGGGCCAAGGTCAATATTATATAGAAGGTATCTCACACTTGTTCTTCAGTCTCCACTCCTTCCTCAGTGCTTATGAAACCCAGGATATAATGTGACCTTTTGCCAAATGAAGCAGCTGAAACAACCTCTGTGGAAAGCAACATAAACCACTGTTCTGCCAGCAAATAATCCTCCTTATTTACAAAACTTCGTGTAATACAAAACATTTCTGTGGATGGCCTTTATTATTTGTCCTTTTTATCACATTCTTTACATTCTTATAATAAGGGAAAACAAGTAGGCTTAAAGAATTTTGTTGATATAAATTTGTTACAATCTATTACGTTGACAGCCAGCATGCATCAACATTTGACATAATTCAGTTAGGTTTGTTTACAAGGTTTATCTATTGTCTATCATGTCAGCTATATTGTTTTTTGTTCAGCACTGTTTTGTTCAACAACATTTATGCACTTGACCATGTGTTGCTTGTGTTTCTGAAGGATGACTTACAAACAACACACCATCCAAGCTTTTTTCAGGTTTTGAAGTCTGGGCTCTTTACCGCACATCTAAATTTTAGACTTGTCCAAGTTGAAAGCAGTCGCAAATGACAACTTAAATGTGGCTCAAATGATTAGATTTGTCTTTGATTGGGTAAACGTTGTGGGAAAAGGAGAAGAAAATGCTGGCAACCAGGGTTTTGTCCCTGTCCAAAGACAGATTTCATCATAAAATTTTGCAACATTTTTCGTCTGGAAATGTTTTCAATTTAGATTAGGTTAATATATTGTCGCCTGGTAAAGAGATAATGAGTTACACTGCTTAGAGGTTAAAATTCTTGTCATCATCATTTTTGCCAAAACAGAACTTTTAAATTGGAACGCCTGTATGATTGCAAGCTCTCAGTATTAACTCTTGACCAAGGGACAGAATTTGAGACTAGTCCATATTGAAAGCAGTTGAAAGCGGTTGCAGAACATGTTAAATGTTGTTCAAATCATAATTTTTGTCTTTGATATGATAGAAAACATTGTTGAAAAAGGAGAAAGTGCTGGTTTCCAGCATTTTCTTCTTTTCCCACAATGTTTTAAATGTTTTAAAAGGAGTGAAGCTGGAAACAATTGGGAAGGTAACTCTCCAAACAATCCCAAGTTTCAGTGACCCTGAGGAAGATGGCTGTTGAAAACTTGATGGGAAAAAGATAAATTCCTTTAATTCCAATTTTTTCTTCTCATTATAAAATAAATCTGATTATTTCATCCAATTTTTAGTGTGTCATCTGAAAATCCTTTCAATTTGGGACAGATCTAAAATGTTATTGTCAGATACAGAGTTAATTGTTCTCATTAAAGGAGATCGGGCTGGGAGTCTGATTTATGATATTTTTCGTGTTTTGACTTTTATTCTCATGTCAACATGCAGGCTTTCAAAATGATGACAACTTGTCATAAATTATAAAAAACAGTCTATTGTTACACACAGTATAGTACACCTAAGATGTCACATCGTGGGCTTTACAAATAATAGGATAGAAAACAGTACTGTTGTGGACTTGGGAACTTGGTTTTTGTTTAGCTTTATCCTCTATAACCTGATGAGACAAAATGTCTTACCGTATCACCTGCTGAACATCGCCCAGAATCTATTATCAGTGTCTAAACATAGGACGTGGACAAGTGTGACTCTTCCTACCTTTAGATGGAAACTTTAATACCGCAATGAATACATTGAAACAATCTGATTGGTTAATGAAATTTGAATATCAGTTTTGAAATAGCAGCATGATGCTAAAATTAGTTTAGATCAATTTGTCCATTATGTAATACAGGATGAATTTGATTGGTCAAACTTGTAATATATATAGATTTGCAACCATGAGAGTTGTATGTTTGATAAATAACTTCAAATTCTGTTTGCTTATAAGTCAGATCACTATTCCTGTTCTTTAATTTCAAGAAATACTTGAATTAGCCTGTCCATCCATACATCTGCCTGTCTTTCTGTCCATCAGGCATACACATAGACCTGTATATTTGTGTTGCTAATCCCTCTCTCGGTTTTACATTCCAGAACTGTAGATGTTTGCAAGATCCAATTTTCAGATGTCTGCTTTGAGTCTCTGTGAGATGAGAAATACTTAGCTTTTCAAACTTGAAAGCATTTGCAAGTGACAGAGTTTTATTCTAACTGAAATGAAAAATGTGATTTTCATTTACAGTGCAGAGTAAACTTTCGAATGCCATTATGCAAATGACCTGTCTCATGTAAATTTTGAATCTATTGTCTTTGGCCTATGAATTCTATACTTATTATCTGTTGAAGAACATTTGCTACAGAGATTTTGAAAACATCCTTGTAAAATAGAAAAACTCAAAATGAATCAGATCTAATTTTCAATACATATAAAGTAAATATCTATTGAGAATATTGCCATAGAGGTAGAGATGGAGATTGTTCATTAGGAGCAATTTCTGCCTTTGCAACAATTTTTAATCCGTCGGCTTTAGCTGGCTGATTAGTGAGACCACAAATTTAGGAAACCTGTCCACAGACTTTTGAAAACATTGCAGGAACAGACGAAACTACTTGTATTCAGCACTTTCTCCTTTCTGACAATTTTTCTACCCTTCCGAAGACAAATGTCAATACATGTATTTGGGTCACATTGAGTTTGTTGCCATGAAATGAAAGTCTAGACAAGTCTAAAGTGTGTTGCCTGCTAAAGAATTAACTCTTTACCAGACAACAAAATTCTAGAGTTTTCCATATTCATACCCCCAACCTACGAAGTAGAGGGGGTATACTGGGTCACCATGTCTGTCTGTCTGTCTGTCTGTCTGTATGTATGTCTTTCCGTCCGTCCATCAATCTGTCCATGTTTTTGTTTCCGTGCTGTAACTCAAAAGCCGTTTGACCTAGGACCCCGAATCTTTATACAAGTGTTGCTCACTACCCAAGGAGGTGTCCTATCGCTTTTGGGTCACATGGGTCAAAGGTCATGATCACTGGTGAACTTTAATTGAAAATTGTTTCGGTGCTCCAACTCAATGGCTGTTTTGATCTAGGACCCTGAAACTTTATACTAATGTACAGTTGCTCATGAGCAAAGGAGGTGGCCTATTGTTTTTGGGTTGCATGGGTCAAAGGTCAAGGTCACAGGTGAACTTCGTTTTGAAAATCATTCCCGTTGTCTGATTGTGCTGCTTCAGTGACAAGGTGCTGGTGGGGGGTATTAGTCTCTTTTGCGACAGTTCTAGTTCAAGCTATGGCAGACAACGATTTTAACCAAGCTCAAATGATTAGATTTGCCTTTGAAAGCGTAAAAAAACATCATGGAAGAACGAGAAAATGCTGGTCACAGGCATTTTGTCCTTTTCCGACAATGTTTTCAAAAGCCCTCTTCCTCAGGGTTGTTAAAGCCTGGGATAGTGTGGAAAAGGATTAAATAGAAATCTGTTGCAAGACAATGTGCAGGCTGATGGTTGATACAGTGACAATGTTATTTTTACTTGTTCATCTTGCAATCAAGTCTCAATTTTTTTTCTAAATTACATGGGGGAGGTAGAGAAATCACTTGTGACAAATTACTTTACTCCCTTTCATGCAGTGTTTAAATTTCAGCTATAAAGCGGTATTTTTCCTTTCATGTAAATTATGGTCCTTTGTGAAACTTGTGTGTTTTAGGCCCTAAAATGGCTATTAAAGTAATGGATTCAATGCCTAGCATAGCTCACATTTTTTCAAATGATGGAGGATGATAAACTACTGCCCATAATTTCAAAAGTTCGTAATACAGTCTTTCTGTTTGAGCTCTGCATTTTGCACTATTGATATTGAAATGATGCTGCTTTAGCTTGTAGTCAGCTTGGCAAACCCATATGACTGCTCTTATATGGTCTTCAATTCATGTCGGGCAACCCTTTATCACACAGTCTCGAGTTTTAACAACCATGAAGAAGGAGATCTTTTGAAAACATTGTAGGAAAAGGAGAAAATGCTGGTAACCAGCATTTTCTCCTTTTCCCACAATGTTTCTTATCCTATTGAAGACAGAAATTATCATTGAGCTATGATAACTAGCTATTTGGTTTCCTTGATATACTTGATAAATAATTTTAGAACCCGAATTTACCAGGTAATGATGATATTCATGTCTGTTATAAGATATTTTTGGGGGAAGTATTGTAGGAAACAAAGTAACTGTGGTCATTATGGCAAACAACTTGAAAATTCAGAGGCTTAGTGGAGTACTCTGCTCTATAACTCATGTGAAATCTTTTCTATAATAATGAAAAAAATCGAAACAAAAAAAACCTTACCTGTCATGTATGGAAACAGCATCAAATTGTCATGTTGGGTTGCCAGTATTTGGTTCATGTTTCGAGAATTACTACTAGCCTAGGCAAAACACCCAGATTTTTTTTAAAACCTTTAACTCTTTACCACATGACAAAGTTTCAGAATCATTCAAATTGAAAGCATTTGCAGACGACAAATTAAATGTGGCTAAAATAATGAATTTTTCTCTGACAGGGTAGTAAACATTGTTTTCAAAAGGCTTCTCCATCAGGGTTGCTAAAGTCATGATTATGTGGTATAGGGGTTAAGAACTTTTTTTAAAGTAAACCTGTTTTTATGGCCTGGGAGGATCAGGATCAGACAGCACATAATTATAGAGACCTTGATATTGTTACAATGGACAAAAAATATCAGGTTTATTTAGTGCTCCGAAGAGTTAGCATTACCTTATGCCAAGTAAACTGTAAATTTTACATCTCTGCAAAGGACAGTCTTTGGAAAAGAAGCAAAAAGCAACTGCTTGTATCTAAAATTTCTCTTCATACAATGTTTTCTGTAGCACTTACAAAGTAATAACTGCTTTGAGCTTGCCAGATGTCAAAATTTCACACCTGTGGAGAGTGAAATCATTCACAGACAACAAATGAAATGTGAATCAAAAACTTAATTTCGCCTTTGAAAGAGTTGAAAACATAGTGGGAAAAGGAGAAAATGCTGTTAACCAGCATTTTCTCCTTTCCCCTCAATGTTTTTTTCAAAAGCGTCTTTTGTCAAGGTTGTTAAGACATTTGGTTTGTTTGGTAATGAGTTAAGAAATCCTTTTCCAGCACATTTTGGAATAAAAGACTATTTTCTGGAAATATTCTACTATGTGTCACTTGCACAAGTTTGTGATGTGTTTTTGAAAACACTCAAGCAAAGAGAGGAATTCATCATAAAGAGCAATTCCTCTTTTTGTCACAATGTTTTCATATGTATCCATGTATTTCAAATCTTAAAATTATGTTAATTATCCATTAAATGTTTTTTTTGTGCTACAGTCATTCATGCAAAAAAGTAACAAACACTTTGTTCCATAATTTAACAAACAGATCTTTAATATTGAAGCATTCAGAATAAGCAATATACAAGCATTGTGTTGGCATGACAAAGTTTTTGTTTAAAAAGAAATGTTTTTGGAAAAGAAATGCACACAAAATGTCAAGTTATGCATTTTAAGAATGAAAAAGAAAGTCACCTACATTTGTTTTATTGATGCATACCACCCTAGTTTGATTATTTGTACATATTTCCATTTGTCCGGATGATTCAAAATTCAAATGCAACCAGGAGATGTGCCACAGTTGATCTCTGAGGGAAGCTTAGATTCATCAGGACGTAAGACTGTGACCAAGGCTTAGATTCAATCATAACTAGACTAATCAAAGCAATAATTATGATAGGCATTGAACTCTTACCAAACGACAAAATTTTAGACTTGTCCAAATTGGAAGTAACTGCAGACAACAAAAATAAATGTAACTCAAAAATTAAAATTTGTTTTGGGTAGGGTAGAAAACGTTGTGGGAAAAGGAGAAAATGCTGGTCACCAGCATTTTCTCCTTTTCCTACAATGTTTTCAAAAGCTGTCTTTTCCAGGGTCATTAAAACTCAGGATTGTGTGGTAAAAGGTTACAACATTGATAATTTGAAATTTAATAATTACTCAAGCACTTTAGACTGCTTTTGTATGGCATCAACTCATGTACTAAACTCTTTACCAAACGACAAAATTTTAAACTTGTCCAAACTGAAACAATAACAGACACTAAAAGACAAAAAAAAAATATTTGTCTCTTAAAGGGTAGAATGAATTTTGAGAAAAGGAGAAAACACTTGTTACTGGCATTTTTTCTGTTTCCAACAATGCTTTAACTCTTTACCAAATGACAAAATTATGGACTGGTCCAAATTGAAAGCACTTGCAGAAGACAAAATAAATGTGACTGAAAAGTTGAAATTTGGTTTGGGAAGGGTAGAAAACATTGTGGGAAAAGGAGAAAATGCTGGTTACCAGCATTTTCTCCTTTTCTCACAATGTTTTCAAAAGGCTTCTTTCTCAGGGTCGTTAAAAGTCGGGATTGTGTGGTAAAGAGTTAAACGGCCTCTTTTATCAGGGTTGTTAAAAACACCTGATTGTCTGGTACAGGGATAAACAATGAACATAATAAAATAAATTATAGACCTATTCATGCATGATAAAATAACAAAAATTCGAACAAGTGAATATGTAGTTTTTAAAAAATGGAATTTTACCATCATGTAGCTGAAAAGAATTTGTTTGGGGGGATTCTGTGTGGTTTGGTATTTTACTCGAAATAAAACAAATGATAATAACTATCAGCTTGATGGTAAAGAAACTTTTGTTTAAAGTTATTACAAATATTTCAGCCAGTCATTATACACCCAGACAAAACTTGGACTTTAAAAAGCTTAAATTTTCTTCAAATGTGCGTCTACAGTGACTAGTTCGTTTTGGCCGCTGTTTTGAACTGAACCCTTCATAAGACAATCCTGAGTTTTTATGACCCTGAAGAAGAAGTCTTTTGAGAATATTGTTGGTAACCAGCATTTTCTCCTTTTCCCACAGTGTGTGCAACCCTTTCAAGCCAAATCCTACAATTTAAACCATATGTAAATTGTTGTCTGCAAATGCTTTCAGTTTGGACAAGTCTAGGATTTTGTCATTGGGTAAAGTGTGAAGTCCTTTTTTATTGCATTGAGTCCTGTCACCTTGGTTTATTAACATAAAATGGTCCAGTACAGTTTGTAGTTGTTTGACATGGGAATGGAGAACCAGCATTTCTGACTGGGGTAGCATCAGGAGAGCTCAGTAGTGTGACATCATCACGACTGGATGAGTCTGAATAACGGAGTGAAGTTGGACTAGCCTCCATTGTATAGTTATTATTTTCATTTGTGGTAAGAAATGGTAGCCTTTGTCTTGGTTGGAATTGTGGGCCAGAGAACTCTTCTCTTGCTTCAGGAATGTCTTTAAAACAGTGATATTTTATGGCATTGTTCACAAGATCTTGCACTCGGGGAAAATTTTTAAATGCACCATTTTTCTGCATCATATAAAGTACTCGTCTGTGCAACAGGGGGTATTTGATATTTATCAGAATATCCTCAATGCGAGATTTGTCATTTAAGTTATTTTTCTTCATCCATTCAGTAGCAGATGTAAGAATCACATTTTCCTCTGCTTGACAGAGGTCACTTTTAAGCAGATCACATACAAGTTGCCAGGAGCAGTTTGTCCAGAGTTCAGAAAGAGCCAGGTCGCGGAAACACACACATAGCACTTTAAATGCGAGACTTTGTACTTCAGATGACTGAAAACTATTCGAGTAAAGATTCAACACTGTTTGTATTGGGAAACCACGAGTATTTATATCACATCCAGCAAGTGTATTATTCAGAATCTGTTTGATATAGCTCTCACAATGATGGAGTAATGGTTGAACTTCATATTTGTCGGCCAAACGCTGGAGCGCTATCACATAATCCCTGTGTAACCATACTGCACCACTGTATATGAAATACAAAAATCGAGCAAATACGTCAGCACACTCTGTACTTTCATGGACACATAGCACTGGTTTCTCTCCCTCTGACGATGCTGGTGTCAGCTCATTGACCATCGAGGCTAGCACATCACTTTTTATTCCAAGAATCATTTTATGTGCGTTGAATACAAACTGTCCGTCATTTACATTGACAAGAATGTCACTTAGCGTATCACTGTCAAACAAGCTCTCAAACGACTGTGATGTTTTAACACGCTTTGAACCATCGGGAACATTTTCATTCTGCACCTCTCCATCAGGAGGTTTGGACGGGTCAGGGTAGGCCTGACCGAGAGGACTGATTCTCTTCATTGTCCTTTCAGTCCGAAATAAACCTTTCTTGACCCTCATTAGGTCAGAATTTTGCAGATAACATAACCTAGCCAGGCTGATTAGAATAAATGGCTGAAAGACAATGAAATAGAAGCTTTCGGCTGTAAATAACAGATGAAAACAGCTAGAAATGTGTCCTTGTTGATTTCGTAATGATTCTTAATGCGCAAGTTGATAATTTCTCTCTCTGTACTGGGTTGATGAATGTTTCTGTTGCCTAGGCTCTCAAACGGTGTAAATGTACTTGTCAATATTTGTTTGATAGTGTCTGTATTACTTCCTCTGATCCTGTTTCCACCTCTAGATCACATGAATATCTGAAAATAGATACAAATACAATATAAGACATTGTATTAACCCATTAAGTGCTGCTGAATGCTACTTTTGGAGACATTGTGGCTAAAGGAGAAATTGCTCATAACTTGTAATTTTGTCACAGTATTTTCAGATAAATAATTGTATATGTAATTTTGTATGACTTTAATTCATGTTGATTATTAGTATGCTTGGTCAACTGCAAAGTTGTTTCCTGTGTTAATATCTTTTGATTTGCAAACACATGTCTGCCTGCATACACAAAAGCTGGCCACCTCAGGTTTCAAAAATGTACAGATGAATCATATCACATAACCCAGAGTGTTAACCACTCTAAAGAAGAAGAGTTTAGAAAACATTGTGGAAAAAGTTGAAAATGGTGGTTACCGTATGAAAGACAAAATTACATGTTCTGAGTGAAAAAAGTCATCTGCAATTACTTTTAATTTTGAAATTTAAGCCTTACTAAAACTTTGTTGTTAGATAAAGAGTTGACTCAAAATCAGATTAAGAGTTCATATAACTTTAAGTATACAAAGAACAACATACATACAGACAATGTTCCTCAAGTTAAGACAAAAAAGAAAGGAATGTGTTGTCCAATCTTCAAGCAACTTTTTCATATACAGCCAAATCTGAGTTAGCGGTCATACCTGGACAGCGGCCGATCTATCGACAACGGCCACTCGAATTCCCCCCGTGCAATTTCCTTCTTTAATTGCACTGTGTATAGCGTGATATTGTGAAATGCAGCCAGCGGTCACATTAATTGGTCGGGATCAACAGTATATCACACCTAAACAAAGGTCAGCTGACACAACACACGACCTAATTTGTCGGGATACGGAAAATCAATAATTAACACTATACTGTAGTTATTGACGAAGTCGACTACACAATGTAAAACGTGCAAACAGACAATTACAGATTATACAACCCCTAATTATGGGTAAATGACCGACAATTGTTGTTTATTTTCATGTTTGATCTTTAAAGGATGAATGGCAATGAAAGTTTATCGGTATTTTTGCAGATGGGTAATTTGTTGTAATAATATGAAATTGAACATCACGTCAATCGAAGTTGTTTACACATTTAACTAAATTGCGAACTCGGTGATTTTAAAAATGGGTGGAAATTTTCTATTGCACTCATTTCTTGCTATCATGTCGCTCTCGAAACGTAAATTCCTCTCTCTAGGGGACCGTGTGAAAGTTGTTCAAATGCTTGAATCTGGACGTTCTTCACGGATTATTGCTACTGAGTTTGGTGTAGGCCGCACACTACTCCCGATTCGGGGTCTATCTCCGATGTTATTTTTGTGATTGTTTCTCCAGAGAAACAATCACGAAAATAACATCGGAGCTAGACCCCGAATCGGGAGTAGCCGAGCACAAATTCAGAGTGTTGCAAAATGCAAACGAGAAATTCTCGAGGAGTACGAAAGTGGTGACTCTTGTTCTAAACGAATCAAAAGGAATGTCTCTTATGAAAACATTGACGCTCTGTGCTATAAATGGTTTCTGTATGCCACATCTCGGCAAATTAATGTGTCTGGTCCTCTAATCAAAGTGAAAGCTCTCAAATTCGCTGCAGACTTAAATGACTCAGATTTCAAAGCATCACATGGTTGGTACCCACTGTCTGTATGAATGATGCCATGGATTATTTAAGTAAACTGAGAGAATTTGCTCTGCAGATTGGAAATGAGTCAATGTTCAAATGTGTCAATGACTTTGATGAGCTTTTGATAGATATGAGGGTTGCAAAAACTTCCAAGCAGACAACAATTGATAATTTTTTCCAAAAAAGACAGTAACAGAGTGCATGTTTCTTTGCAGAACAAATCATTGTGTTTCTGTATTTTTTTTAACAAAAGCTGCAATGTTTTGATTAAGCAACATTTAATTTTTTAAAGTTTTTACATGCTTTCTTGCAAACCATGCTTTCTTGCAAACACTTTAGATGAACATAGTATAACACATAAAACTTGTGAGCACTATTATTGTTAAATATGATGGAAAAGGAATGAAAAGGAAAATAAATCTTTTAAATAAAATCCTTTTATTCAAGTCTTTTTTTTGTACATAATGTAGGGCAGAAGTTCATTGTGACATACAAAAGATGATTCAACAAGCTAGAACATCATACAATACTGCAAAGTACCAACTATAATATGATAATGTGCGAGAAATAAGTACTGTGAACAGCAGCCAATCTGTGTACAGCAGCCAATTTGGGCACATCCCTTGACTGGCTGCTGTACACAGATTTGACTGTACATGTACTTTGAGAGAATTTCTGGCCAAAACAGCCTTTGATAGTGCATTTTATTGGGCTATCCAGACTCAAATGTTCATTTTTATGCTTGCCAATATTTTCCCTTCAGGGAAAATGCTTTTTAAAGAACCATGGAAAAAATAATCCTAAATGTAACAATCACACATGTATTTTCTTTTTCCCAAAATACTTTAATATCCTACCAAGGAAAATTTCATTTAATTGTGCCTCCTTTAACTCTACCAAATGACAACATTTCAACTCAACCAAATTGAAAGCATTGCCAGACAACAAATCATTTTTAGTTCATTTGATGATTTGTCATTGAATGGGTAGAAAGCATTGCAGAAAAAATTGCTGATTACCAGCATTTTCTCCCTTTCCCATAATGTTTCCCAAAGCCTCCTTTCTGAGGGTTGTTAAAACTCGAGATTGTATGCTAAAGAATTAAATTGTATTTTTGACAGCAAACACTTTCATGACTCAAGGATGTGTTTAAAATTTGTGGTCTGGTAAAGAGTTAACTCTTTTCCTAGCGACAAAATCTTAGACTGGTCCAATTTGAAAGCATTTGCAGACAACACAATTAACCCCTTTACCGCACAAAGCCGACTTTTAGTGACCCTGGGAGAGAAGCCTTTTGAAAATATTGTGGGAAAAAAGAGAAAATGCTGGTAACCAGCATTTTCTCCTTTTCCCACAATGTTTTCTACCCTATCTAAGAAAGATAGCACCCTTCAAACCACATTAAAATTGTTGTCTGCAAATGCTTTCAATTTGGACAAGGGTAAAATTTTGTCATCTGGTAAGGGTAAATGTCACTCAAAAATTAAAATTTGTTTTGGAAGGGGTAGAAAACATTGTGGGAAAAGGAGAAAATACTGGTTACCAGCATTTTCTCCTTTTCCCACAAGGTTTTCAAAAGGCTTCTTTCTCAGAGCTGTGAAAACCTGGGATTGTTTGGTAAAGAGTTAAAAGGAAAGAGTTTATCCAAATTTAGTCATCAATCATGTTTTCTATAACTCCAAATTAATCCTTGAAAATTGAATTAGAAATAGAACATTAAATTTTGCACCCCTCAATTTTTTGAGACTGTTTGAAATATTATCCTCTCCGTTTATCAATCTTTTTATAAATATTTTTTTTTCGGTTGTGTAATTGGTAAATTTTACCTTTACCAAATGGTAATCCAAAGTCTGAACAATCCCTAGGGAAAATGACTTGAAAACATTGTAAAAAAAAAAAGGAGAAAATGCTGGTAACCAGCCCTTTCTCCTGCTATGCTCTTTACCCTATCAAAGACAGAAATCATCATTTTAGCTCAGTCGACAGTATTTAAGTCTTTGTAAGGGTAGAAGATACTTTGAAAGGGTAGAGTTAACCCTTAACAACACTATACTCGGTTTAAATAACCTTGATAGAGAAGGCTTTTGAAAACATTGTGGGTAACCAGCATTTTCTCCTTTTCCTACAATGTTTTTCCTATCTTTCACAGCCAAAAAAGTGTAATTCCAGCCACATCTAAATTGTTGTCTGCAAATTCTTTCAATTTCGACAGCTCCAATTTTTGCTGTTTGGTAAAGAGTGAAGGCTGAAGTCATATGATTGATGGCTGGATTAGCATCCAGAATGAAAACAAATTATGGCTGTTATAACTTGTTTATTTTCCAACAGACAGACACAGAGATCAAGTGCAGAGATTATAAAATGCATTGACTTCATCTATAGATCAACCTTCAACCCTTTCCTAGACAACAATTTCGTAGACACATCCAAATTGAAAGCATTTGCAGACGACAAATTGAATATGTTTCAAAGGATGAAATTGTGTTTAAAAGAGTAGGATACATTGTGGGATCAGGTGAAAAATTGCAGGTTACCAGCATTTTCATCTTTTTACCCTTTTCCTGCTAGATAACTTTAAAAGAAACTTTCGAGTCGACAGTAAAAATCCAAGTTTTGGTATTTCAAAGAGTTTTTTGGGGGGGAAAGATATCTCCTTACCGGACAGTGTAGATCCAAGATCAGACTGCACGTTCTGTGTAGTCTGATCTTGAACTACACTGTCCGCAAAAGATCAGTGAGTCACGCTTAGCTGCCTAAGGATTAAGGCAATGTTTTCAAAATCTTAATTTCAAAGCTTACATAAGGTCTCAGGTAATCAATTCCATAGTAGGGTTCACTTCTTGCATAGTTTTCAAGATTTTGGATGCTTTTTACTGAAAGTAAGAGTTTAAGGGCCTTTTATCTGTTTGTCAGAGTTTTTTGTGTTTTTTAAAAAGTTTATTTTTTGAAGATTGACCTCAGTTAATACTTTCAAGTTGTCTCATGAATAAAGGAGAACTGAACATGTCACATGCGTTGGTAAATCATTTTATGCATGCATATATGCAGGCAGATCTGGCCTGGGGCAAGAATTTTAAAATATGAAATGCAAAATGGTATTCATGAAAATTTAATAACATATGTTGTACACGCTTGAGTCACTATGGTGCATTGTTTTACGCTGAATGATGATTGCTTCCATAAACGCTTCCATTTCACTGGATTTCATGTAGTTTCTGATACAAAGATTACAGTAACAGTTTGTACTTATTTCATTCTATATGTGTAGAAAAACTGTACTCAACAACAATCCCGATGTACTTGTTTTTAAACAATTGCTGATTTTGCAGAACCTATCATTTTCATAAACTGTCTGACAGAAAATCATATTTCTGGCAAACAGGGCTTTAATTCTTTCCCAAATAACAAATTTTTAGACTGGTCCAATTTTTAAGGATTTAAAATAAATGTGACTCGAAAATTGAAATTTGTTTTTGGAGGGGTTTTGGAAAGGTAGACAGTTTGAGAAAAGGAAAAAATGCTGGTCACCAGCATTTTCTTCTTTTCCCTCAATGTCTTTTTGAGGGTCATTGAAACTGGGGATTATGTAATAATGGGATAACACAACCATTCAGTCCCGTGTTGGTAGCCAATTTTTTTGTCTTTTTCCACAAAGTCCCAGAAATCTACCATTTCATTGGCAGTTTGGTTATTAAAGCAACATTTTAATTAGTAGTCTAAAGCTCTCAGTATGTACCAGTCTAAAACCTTTTCTCTGGTGAAGGGTAAATTATTGCAAAATACATAATGTAATATTAATGGCACTCAAACATACAATTCACAAGCATTTGACATGAAAATGCAAAGAAAGATATGAAATAAAACCAGTACCAAACTAAGGTTCATAACCTTTCTATGCAAAACCATACTGGCAGAAGGAGACCCATTTTGAACAAATTCTTCTTCTGGCACTATGTTTCCGTACATAGTTTGCTGCTAGATAAAAAGAAATTTGTCTGCGGGGAGTAAATTAATACTAGAGGCGCTTGAGCGCCTGTATCGCTCCACAGGCCTGATATTTCTATAATGGCGAAAGGAAGTTTTTAACAATTATCATTCAATCCTGCATTTTAGCTCACTGAAGAAACAATTTGGTAGACAACCACCATAGGAACTTACCTGCAAAACAACAATGAAATCCAATGAATAGTTTTAGAGAAGAAATTTTTCAAAGATTTTACTTTATACCATAAAAGGAAAATGAGTCTCCCATAAAAGCCATGTTTTTTGACAGATCTTTTTTTTTTAAGGAATTCTGTAAACCTGTATCTAAGGAACATTCCTGCAAAATAATAATGCTATCCAAATAGCGGTTTGGGAGGAGAAGATTTTTAAAGGTTTTTTACTTTGGTTGCCATGGCAACCAGAATTCTTCATGGAACACAATTATTTGAAGGAATTTGAAAGAGGACCACCAAAGGAACATTCCTGTGAAATTTGGTAAAAATCCAGTCAATAGTTTCTGAGGAGAAGTTTTTTAAAGAAAAAGTTTACGGACGCACGCACGGACGAACGGACGCACGGACGCACGCACGCACGACGGACACAACGCCATGACAATAGCTCGCTGGCCGAAGACAACCACCATAGGAACTTACCTGCAAAACAACAATGAAATCCAATGAATAGTTTTAGAGAAGAAATTTTTCAAAGATTTTACTTTATACCATAAAAGGAAAATGAGTCTCCCATAAAAGCCATGTTTTTTGACAGATCTTTTTTTTTTTTTTAAGGAATTCTGTAAACCTGTATCTAAGGAACATTCCTGCAAAATAATAATGCTATCCAAATAGCGGTTTGGGAAGAGAAGATTTTTAAAGGTTTTTTACTTTGGTTGCCATGGCAACCAGAATTCTTCATGGAACACAATTATTGGAAGGAATTTGAAAGAGGACCACCAAAGGAACATTCCTGTGAAATTTGGTAAAAATCCAGTCAATAGTTTCTGAGGAGAAGTTTTTTAAAGAAAAAGTTTACGGACGCACGCACGGACGAACGGACGGACGCACGACGGACACAACGCCATGACAATAGCTCTCTGGCCTTCGGCCAGTGGAGCTAAAAACCATCCTCATACAGAGGTGAAAAAAATACTTTCAAATATTTCATCGCAGAGTGGCAGAATACTAATAAGTTGTGACAAATGAAAATACAGTATTGCTAATGAGCAGTTTTCTGTTTCTTACATACTCTGACATTTTGTTCTTTTAAATTTACTATTGTATTTCTTGTATGTAAAACTGCTAGGCAAGGACTGTGCATTGCCTTGCCCTAGTGCATTCTATCACAACCAGCAAGATTTTGAGAACCTGTGGACTAAAGACCAAAGGTCTTTAGTACTCGGAGCCCCAGAGGACAGAAATCTTCTGTTTTAAACATCAACTTTTATTAGAATGTATAAATATGTGAGTTTTACTTCTTGTGTTGATTTAATGTTGCATAAGTATGTGCATACCTGTTAATCCTATGCATGTTGACAAACCTTTAAAGTTGACCAAATTGAGAGGATATGCAAGGTTAGAATTTGGCTCAAGTGATGGTTGACTTTGAGAAAACAGAGTGGAATAAGGAGAAAATGCTGGTGACCAGCATTTTCTCCTTTTTCCACAATGTTTTCAAACGCTTGTTTCCTCAGGGTTGTTTACAGACTGGTTTGTTAACCTCCAACATACTAAATAAGTGTGACTGACATTTTGAGAAAACATAGAATATAGATTGGATATTAGAAATTCATGGCAATACATGTACATGGTTTTGGTCAGCAGATAGTGTAGTCTAGACTGCTTCTTTTGAAGAGTCTGACCTTTACCTGCAATTTCCACAGAAGCACCTTCTTTTTGCGGTCAGCATCCTAAGATTTATTTTATTTTTCAGGGTCAATAAAACTAGGGATTGTGTGGTAAAGGGTTAAACTGTCAATGAATTATAATTTTCTGCGAGTAGTAAATACCCAGATATATACTCAGTATTATAAAGATCTCTTCATCAGAAAAATTCTACTGCACTAGACAGAGTAAATCGATGGAAAATGTCTTTCATGGGTTGGAAAACCTAGTTGGAAAAGGAGAAAATGCTGGTTACCAGAGTTTTCTCCTTTTCCCATGATGTTTTCAAAAGACTTCTTCCTTAGGGTCGTTAAAACCCCTGATCGTGTGATAAAGGGTTGACTGACTGAAAATATCCATTTCATTATTCTAGCTCACTCTGAGTTATCATGGAAGCTGATTCCCTCTTGATAATCTGGCTCTCAACATTTTTATGGTATTTAAAAAGTTAAAAGAATCCAAAATTGCATATCTGATTATGGGTTGGCCCTAACCTGTCAAAAATAATTCATGAGGTCTTGTCTTCATCTTAAAATTTCAACACAGTTTTTTATTGCTTCATTTAATATGGTACCTCCTGGAACAAATTTGTTGTAGATGACTTTGAAAACCTCCATCGTTGATACATATGATTTATCAACATTAACTAAGGTTTAACATATGCGTATAAGTGAAAACATTGTGACAAAATGAAATAATTGCTCATTACAAGCAATATCTCCCCTTGGCCAGAATTTTTTAAAAAAGGCAATACATCCGCTGGTGGAAATGTGTAAGCTTTTTACCAGAAGACAAAATGAAGACTTCCATTTCAGAAGCCTTTGCACATGTCACATTGAATGTTCTAAAATGATAGGATTTGGCTATAAAAGGATACAGAAAACCTTGTCGGAAAAGGAGACTTCCATTTTAGACTTCTCCTTCAAAAGAACTTGCAGACTCCACATTGAATGTTGTTACAAGGATTTGGCTATGAAAAGATAGAAAACCTTGTGGGAAAAGGATAAAATGCTGGTTACCAGCAATTTCTTATTTTCCCACAATGTTTTCAAAAGCCTTCTTTTTGAGGGTTGTTAAAACTCAGGATTGTTTGATAACTATAATACTGATGAAGCATGTCAGGATAATATGAAATTGATTTAAGAAATAATCTTCTTTCTATCATGGTTTATCTTTCAATAAACCACAGTTGTGAGTTATGAGGCACAATAAATAATCCACGAGGGCGATAGCCCGAGTGGTTTATTCATTGCGCCTCATAACTCACAACGTGGTTTATTGAACGATAAACCACGATAGAAAGAAGATTATTTCGATTCTAACATGACCAATTCTTTATGAAAGGAAAAGAAGTTCATCCTCAGAGTAAAAACGCAGATGAAGACTATGTTCTGTTGAATAACTCACTAGCTTACTTTATACAGAATATACGCGTGTCATGTTAGAATTTATTTTTCAAAACTAAATTGCTCAGGTTATGTCAGTCATCATCATTAAATAACAGCAAATATGATAGTTGTAGAGTTTACTGAAATATGGATAGCTAGTAGTTGTTTACAGACTTCATTGTGACCTTCACCCTGTACAAGACTGACAAAACTTATCCATTGTGAAAGCATTTGTAGACAGCAAGAGAAGACTCGGATGATAAATATGTCTTTGGAAGAGTAAAAAAAACTTGGGAAAAGGAGAAAATACTGGCTACCAGTATTTTCTCCATTTCTCACAATGTTTTTTACCCTTTAAGAATAAACTTCTGTCAGTGAGTCACATCTAATTTGTCGTCTGCAAATCTAAATTTGTACCAGCTTGCATTTTTTATTGTTTGGTAAAGAGTTCATAAAGGATGAAATCTTGTTGATTATTGTCGACGCTGCTCACAAGAGTTACAACTTGTTCTTGTTGAAGAAATTTTCTTTTTCTTGAAAACTACCCAACTTATCATTCAGAGGAACAAAAACTTTTAGGAAAAAAAAAACAAATAAATAAAAGTTCATCTGTGCATAAGTGCCACTCCCCCCCCTCCCAATTTTCAACATTATTTGCAAGTCAACAAACAGAGTACAATGTCTAATAATTGCAACCAATGTATTCCTTGAGATACAGCATCTTTCAAATAGTATTAGAAGAAAAAGACGAATAATGTAAGTAAAAGGTAGAGGAGTAATCCAAATTAATCTGACTAAATTCCTCTTGATCACAGCTGAATGGCTTGATAAATTGACTTGACAGTCCGACAAAAAAAGTAGGTTTTGACAGTCACAACTTGCTTTCAGTTCTTATCCATGTTTTGGAACAGTCTCCTGTTTCTTTAACCCTTTACCAAACAATCCCTGGTTTTTACGACCCTGAGATGGAGGCCTTTTGAAAAACATTGTGGGAAAAGGAGAAAATGCTGGTAACCAGCATTTTCTCATTTTTCCACACAGTTTTCCACCCGTCCAAAGAAATGAGCTGCAGTTAATTTGTCATCTGCTACTACTTTCAATATTGACGAGTCTCGAATTTCATTTGGCCTAACAAAATTAGAGAATTGTCCAAACTAAAGGCATTTTGCAGAGGACAAATATGGCTCCAATGAGGTTTGTCTTTAAAAATGTGTCCAGTTGAAAAAGTAGGTAATCCTTTAGCAAACAACCCCTTGTCTAAACGAAACAGGATGGTGGCTTTAGAAAATATTGTGAGAAAATGCTGGAATCATTTTCGCACAGTGTTTTCTACTCTTTCAAAGACAAATCCATCATACTGTGTTAATTTCTGTTTCTCATCTGCATGTTGCTTTCCACTGAGACTGGTATAAATTTTGTCATCTGGTAAAGAGTTACATTTCAGTAGAAAGATAAGTTTCATGATGTTTTAACCCTTTACCACACAATCCCAAGTTTAATGACCCTTAGAAAAAGGCTTTTGAAACCATTGTGGGAAAAGGAGAAAATGCTGATGACCAGCATTTTCTCCTTTTTCCACAATGGTTTCCAGCCTTCCCAAAATGTATTTCAGTTTTTGAGTCATGTTTATTTTGTCGCATGCAAATGCTTTGAATTTGGTCTTGTCTAAAATTTTGTCGTCTGGTAATGACTTAAACAAAGAGTGCATACCCATTTAGTCTTTCACATATTCTCAGGCAAATTGTAATATTTCTCATGAAATCATTTCTGGTGAGAGACAGATTGTCTAACTATTCCTTTTTGACAGAAAACAGATAATTATCAAAACATGCCACAGTTTATATATATAAAAAATAAGCCTATGTGCACTTGTTCCTCTACACCCACCAAGAAAAAACACCAACTTCATTAGCCCTTTACCAAAAGATCCAATGCCTTAACCACCTTGAAGAAGAAGCCTTTAAAAAACATTGTTTTGGAAAAGATAATGCTTAAGTAACCAGCATGACTCTTTGTCTATAATGTCTTCTACTCTTTATAAGACAAACTCCATCATTTGAGTCACATTCTATCTGTCACTTGTACTAGCTGTTTTTGCAGTATGTCTGAAATGAGCTTGAATGACAATGTGCTGACAGCCTGATATACATGTACATGTAATTGTGTATCTATTTAGCTCTTTACCAAACAATAAAATTTTAGGCTTGCCCAAATTCAAGGCATTTGCAGACGACATAATATAAGATGGCTCAAATGATGAAACTTGCTTTTAATAGAGTAAAAAACATTGTGGAAAAAGGAGAAAATGCTGGTTACCAGCATTTTCTCCTTTTCCAACAATGTTTTCAAAAGCTGTCTTTCTCAGGGTCGTTAAAACTCGGGATTGTGTGGTAAAAGGTTAATAGACCCTATTTTAACCTAATAGATCTATATTTTGGCTACATATATATCTTAAACTATTGATTAATCAAAGTTATATAAAATTATATAGCTTTGTTCATTTCAAATCTTTGAACATTACTGTGGCTTATTTTAATAGGTTGGCTCTTAGAATGATTTAAACATGAGAGATTGAATTCCCTTTTCCTTGATTTAAATCGACAACGTTGATGAAAGTATTGTTAAATCACTACTGTAGAAACACAAATTACAGATAAATTATTGAAGCTTAAAAATACTGTAAAGTAATAAAAAGAAATAATTTGTTTCACTAACAGCCATCTTTATATATTTAAAGAACATCAAAGTTATTTTAACTTTTTTACTAGACAACAAAATTTTAAATTAAACTTTAATATTCATATTGAAAATGTTTGTAGACAACAAAAAGTGATTAAATATTGCTCAAGTTATGATATTTCTCTGTGAATTGAAAAGGAACACTCTTGGCCAAGAAGAAAATTTTAGTAACCAGCATTTTCTCCTTTGCCCCATTATCTCCCACTAGATGGCATTCTACAAATACACATCTATCTAATTTGGGCATTCTGGGTACTGACCGGACTACTTTCAAAACGACAACCATTACTTTGAATTTCCAAATGAAATAAACGTTTACTCAATAAAACGCTATTTGGTGCGATTCATTCAGCTATGATCGGCTAGCATGTAACCTATGCACCGGCCATTTATTAGAACAGCCCCTACATGCTTGGGTTAATAGGCTAATAGCTTCGGTATAAGCCCTACTTTTCCCAGGTATTCGGGGATGGGTGATGCATCATAGCAGACAGGTCGAATCTTCGAAGAATATGACATGCGCAGACAACGCCTTTGCCCAAAATATTTTCACAAGCACCTTCCTCAGGGTGGTAAAAAACCAGGGTCCATATTCACCAACCATTTTTTATTTCATTCCAAGCCAATTTCTAGATTAACTCTTTCAGCGCCAAATAAATAAACTCGACCTCTTTCGACGTATATAAATACAATCCATTGAAACTTACAAAGATTTTGATTGTATAGGCTTGGCTAAACAAGCGGATGGTATAGATCAAAGATCAGACTGCACGTTCTGTGCAGTCTGATCTTGATCTATGCCATCCGCAAAAGTCACAGTTTTCACCTATGGCGCCGAAAGGGTTAAGAAAGTAATGCAACTTCTTGTTGGCTAAACCAAATGGTTTAGCCAATCAGAAGTTGTGATACTTTCAGACTTAGAAAACTCTTGAGAATAAGACTAAGAATTTTCTAAAGAATCGTTGATGAATTCGGAACCTCTGTGAATTAGCTCTTTACCAGACGACAAAATTTTAGACTTATCCAAACTGAAAACATAATTACCGGTATGCAGATGACAAATTAGATATGACTCAAATGACAGGATTCGGCTCTGAGAGATTTGAAAATGCTTTTGGAAAGGAGAAAATGGTGGTAACCAGTATTTTCTCCTGATCTTATAGTGTTTTTCAAAAGCCGCCTTCCTCAGAGTCATTAAAGCATAGGATCGTAAAGTTAACTCTTTACCACACAATCTGACTTTTAACGACCCTGAGAAAGAAGCCTTTTGAAAACATTGTAGGAAAAGGAGAAAATGCTGGTGACCAGCATTTTCTCCTTTTCCCATAATGTTTTCTACCTTTCCCAAAACAAATGGCAATTTTTCAGTCATATTTATTTTGTCGTCTGCAAATTCTTTCAATTTGGACCGGTCTACAATTTTGTCGTTTGGTAAAGAGTTAAGAATTCAAGAGTCTAGAATGTTAAAACTATTTTGTACTTACATGCAGATCACTGTGATCAATGAATTGTGTTTTCCTTATGGTTAGACCACACATTATATTGAAGTTTTTCAATATTTATCATAAATCCTTAATATCCACTTGAAATGGCTTTATCGAGTAACTGCTCAATCTAATGGATATTAAAATCAACGTGAAATGCAAGCCTTGCCTGTAGAGATAATCTGTTATTTATCCACTCAAGTTAAACAAATATTTATAAAGAAATAAATGGGTCTTGAAGCCTTGAAGGAGTTTAACTCTATTAGTGGGTACATCAATATGGGAACCTCAGAACAATTTCTTGTCAACCCTTTTTAGACCATTTTGGAATAAGTGGGACAGTTTTCTTTCTCAGTATTCTGAGAATCAAGGTCTTTACCCAACCAGTTGAGTTGTCTTTTGTAATCTGAGCAGGGATCTTATATAGCCCTGTTCTAAGTTTTTTCCCCTATTGCTGCTGAGCATGACTCGGTGTGCTTGTGTGGTCAGTGTCGATCAAGATCATAATGCAAAGAACATTAAGACCGATATTGGATCCACACTGTCTGGAAGGTAAAGCTTTTCCAGTAAAAAGAACCTTGTCAGACTGAAATATTTGGATCTTCATGATAAGCCGGAAATTCTGAATTACATAGCATTTCAAGGGTTAGAGCAGAAAGTAGTACTTTAGAAGATGTCCAATTTTTTTTTTTTGATTCCTTGCATCTATCCATTCTTTGACAAAAAAGAAAGCAACATATAAATCACAGTAATTAGCACAAAAGGCACTACATAATAACAGATAATCAAATGTCTAAAAATATGATTGGTCGTCTAATTCCCAAGAGAATACTTATCCACTTTTTACTTAAGCTTATCCTTATTTAAAAATACAGTGATAATAAAGAAAAAAATACAGAAATTAGAGAAAAATTTATTCAAATTTGTCCTGTAAAATGTTTATATTCTCACTAAATCCAATTTCTAGCAACATATTTTTACGAACAAAGTTCGTAACAAAGAAACAAATGAACAAATGCAAGGCTGAAATACAAACCGCATCTGGCGGGATTTGAACCCACGGTGGACAAGATCCTCATTTTTCGAGGTTTAAAAGACCAACACCATAACCACTGAGCTAAAGAGATATCTCCCTAATGCAGCTGTTAGGTATTGTATTTAAAGCGGGACGAAGCCGTGCATGAAGGAGTGGTCTCCCGTAACAATATTGTAATGAAAAATGAATAAATGAAAGTTTTTTACTGTGTAACTTTTTAGAGGGTAGTTAAAAAGCTTTAGCTGTTTAACAAACAGCATTAATTATTGAACTTGTCCAACTTCAACTTGAAAGCATTTGCATATGACTTATCAAATTAAATCATATAATAGGATTTGTCTTTGAAAGGCTCGAAAACATTTTGATGAAAGGAAGAAATGCTGGTTTACCAGCATTTTCTCCTTTTCCCATAATGATTTCAAAAGCCTTCTTCTCCAGGGTCATTTAAACTCGGGACTTTGTGGTATTATAGGGTTAGAAACTTTAAAACTCTTATAATTCGTGCTTGTAGTCAACAGTAATGTACAGTCGATTTTTAGTAGGCCTAAAAATGAAGGGTCATGTTGATTGTTAGTAAATCTAAAAGAAAAGGGTCATGTCAAAATTTAAGAATGGAAGAATTTAGGCACCACAAGGTATCTGGTTGAGCGGTTCTTGATGTTTCTTGAATTATATTATATACCCAATTTCCTACATAATTACGACATGCTAACACTTCTGGTTAAACAGTTAACTCTCATAGGGCAACATAAATCATTAGACATTTTCATTTCTAAACTCTGTACAAAAGGACAAAATTTTAGACTGGTCCTAATAGAATGTATTTGCAGTGACAAATTGACAGATGGTATTGCTCTAATGGTGAGATTTGTCTCCGAGAGGATAGAAAGTATTGTGGGAAAAGGCTGAATTGCTGGTTACCAGCATTTTCTCTTGGCCACAAAAGCATCTGTGGTAGGTCCTATAATTCCTTGAATTCATTTGAACCAAATTTGTTGTCTAAAAATGCTTTCATATTAGACTTGACTAAAATTCTATCGTTTGGTAAGGTCATTAAGGGTTGAAGTTTAAAAAAAAAATTGACACGGAGGCTTGGATACGAAGTGGGTGGAGCAACTCCAGATAACACGTTTGAACAGTGAGAAATATTGATGTTTTGTATACAAATCAGTCAAGAAAATTTCAAACAAGCCAAACAACCCTGTTATAGAAAATCTGGGGAGGTAGAAACCATTTTGTCAAGATTTTTATTTTGTTTTATCTCAAGTTGGACCCATTACGATTCAGGCTATCTAGGACTTTACCTGAAAGGAAAGTGAAGTAATCTTGAACTCAGATTCAAGACCGAATTAGCGTCATACCAAAGAATTCTTTGACCTAACCCTTTACCAAACAATCCCTGGTTTTTACGACCCTGAGATAGAAGCCTTTTGAAAACATTGTGGGAAAAGGAGAAAATGCTGGTAACCAGCATTTTCTCCTTTTCCCACAATGTTTTCTACCCTGCTGGAAACAAATTTCAATTTTTGAGTTACGTTTATTTTGTCGTCTGCAAGTGCTTTCAATTTGGACCAGTCTAAAATTTTGTCGTTTGGTAAAAACAGCTTTATAAAATATTTTTGGAAAAGGAGAAAATAATGTGTAACTTATATTTTTTTCTATTTCCCTGAATGCTTTCCATCATTCAGAAGACAAATCAGATCATTTGAACCACTTATTCACCTGCAAAAGCTTTCAATATGGATGTCTAAACTCTTGGTCTTGAATGGAGTTAACTCTTTACCAAACGACAAAATTTTGGACTGGACCAAATTGAAAGCATTTGCAGATGACAAATCAAATGCTGTTAAATTGGTGATTTCTGTCTTTGATAGGGTGGAAAACATTGTAGGAAAAGGAGAAAATGCTGGTTACCAGTATTTTCTCCTTTTCCTGCAATGTTTTCAAAAGCCTATTCTTTGAGGGTCGTTAAAACTCGGGATTGTGTGGTAAAGAGTTAACACACAACCTCTGCAGTCAATATTTTCCTATTACAACACACTGGATTTTAGAACATGGTAACAGCAACTTGTCTTTTTGCATCTTTTCAGTTGCTTTTACCATTATCATTTGTTACTTTCAAAGTTCCTTTGACCGGAAAAATCAATTCATGTCAGAGTGGTCAAAGTATTGGTCTTAAGTGAAAGTTCTGTGCAATCTGATCTGTACATACATTTAGTAGCAAAAATGCATCAAGTCATACTATCAGCCTAAATGTTAATTTTTGTTGATTTACTTCACAAAATCCTGAGTTTTAATGACCCTGAGAAATAAGGTTTTGGAAAACAGTTTGAGAAAATGCTGGTTACCAGCGTTTTCTCTTGTTTTTTTATTAAATTTAAGACAAATTCAGTCTTTTGAATTACATGTAATTTCTTGTCTGCAAGTGCTCTGAATTTGTACAATTTTTGCCTTTTGGGAAAGGGTAAAATGTTGTCTAATAGTGATAATACAGTAGCAAAAGCAACAGTTTACTGCAGCTGGTTGCCCTCTTTTTCTCTTTCTCTCTCCCCACCCTCCTGTATTAAAAGTCATAATACTGTATTTCTGTTGAGTAATGGTTGAAACCTTGTGAGTCAGTGTGGAGATGGCAGTCCATGCAGAGTCCTTTGATAAATGGTTATTATTGGAGGGGATTATCAGTGGTTAAGTGGAGGTTAATTCCTCCTGTCAGCAAGATATAGATGTCTCCAAGAGACACACAAATGTAAATTAGAGCAGGTCTAAATGTACAGCAGTCTCTTACTTTATCCACAATGCACTGCATTACATTTCTGGAATAGCTCCGTTTATGTATCCAATGTCAAGCCCCTTGGAGGAAGTCCCACTTAGCCCTATACTACACAATCCCGACTTTAAATGACCCTGAGGAACAAGACTTTTGAAACATTGTAGGAAAAGAAGAAAATGCTGTTTACCAGCATTTTCTTCTTTGCCCACAATGTTTTCTACCCTTTGAAAGACAGATTTGATGTTTTGAGTTACATTTAATATGTGGTCTGCAAATATTGTCAATAATTGGCCAGGCTAAAATTGTGTTGTGTGGTAAAGAGTTAACCACACAGTCCTGAGTTTTAAAGACCCTGAGGAAAGAGCCTTTTGAAAACAAGGTGGGAAAAAGAGAAAACACTGGTAATCAGCATTTTCTCCTTTTCCCAAGTTTTCTACCCTTTCAGAAACAAAATAGATCATTTGAGTCTTGTTCAATTTGTCTGCAAATACTTTACATATGGAAGAGTCTGATTTGTTTGTTTGTATTGGAGTTTTACTCCATTTTAACAGCTTAGGTCATATCATGGCAGTCAATGACCCACCCATGTGTTTCCTGGCTTTCTGACACCAGTACTGACACAACTTTCTTACCAAAGCCACTGAGTACTTTTCTCACATGCATCAGAGGTGAGAGGCGATTAATCGCTGGAAAGGAAGTTTGGCGCAACCGGGTATCGAACCCGCATCCTTCAGGTCACAAGTCAGATACGCTAACTACTGAGCTATCCGGCCGAGCAGAAGAGTCTGAAATTATTATGTTGTTTCGTAAAGAGTTAGAAGGAGCCTCACTTCAATGTGCCATGGTAAGTCCCTTAGAGGCAAACCCCCCCGCCCCCCTCCAAAAAGAAATATTACTGTCAAGGTAAAAAATCTTGAATTTGTTTGTATTGGAGTTTAATGCTGTTTTAAAAGCTTAGGTCATATAATTGCGGTGAGTGCACCTATATATGTGTTTCCTGGCTTTCTCACACCAGTAGTGACTAATATTTCTTTCCAAGCCTCAGACTACTTTTCTAACGTGCATTGGAGGTTAGAGGTGAAAAATCGCCATAGAGAAAGTTTGCCGCAACTGGTTATCAAACCTGTTACCACCAATGTCACGAGTCGGATATACTTACCACTGAGCTACCCGGCCGAGCAGAAGAGTCTGAAATAATTATGTTGTTTGGTAAAGAATTAGAAGGAGCCTCACTTCAAAGTACCATAGTAAGTCCTTTAGAGGCAGCCCCCCTCACTCCAAAATGAAATATTACTGTCAAGGTAAAAGATCTTGGAATTTGTTTGTATTGGAGTTTAATGCTGTTTTAATAGCTTAGGTCATATAATTGCAGTCAGTGCACCTACGTATGTGTTTCCTCACAACAGTACTGACACAAATTTCTTTCCAAGCCACAGACTACTTTTCTCACATGCATTGGACGTTAGAGGCGAAAAATCGCCATAAAGAAAGTTTGCTGCAACTGGTTATCAAACCTGTAACCACCATGTCATGAGTCGGATATACTAACCTCCGAGCTACCTGGCTGGGTAAAATAAAAAGTCTAAAAGGATCCCCAAGTTGGTAATTCAATGTCAAGCCCTTTTAAAGAAGCTCAACTTGAAAATGTCAGTCACTCAAAAGGATTCTAGTTTAAAGAATCTTGAAAGGAGTTTACTGGAAAATTAGATCCCAAGCCCTTCATTGAGTCTCAGCCCCCAGTGGTAGACTCTCTGTGATGCCACTTCACAGGAATCCCACATTGAAATTCAAGCATTAGATGCTGTTATAATCCATTCTATCCTTGGAACACTCTTTTGGTAAAACTGGGATTTAATCCTCTATCAAACAGTCTCTTGTTTAAACCCCTGTACCACACCATCCCTAGTTTTAACAACCCTGAAAGAAAAGGATTTCAAAAACATTGTGGGAAAAGAAGAAAATGCTGGTAACCAGCATTTTCTCCTTTTCCAACAACGTTTTCTACCCTATCAAAGAAAAATTGTATCATTTGAGTATTTTCATAACCAGCATTTTCTCCTTTACCCGCAATGTTTTCTACACTATCATAGAAAAATCGTATCAATTTGAGCTGCATTGAAATTGTCATCTGCAAATACTTCCAACTTGTAAGGGTCTAAAATTTTGTTGTGTGGTAAAGGGTTAACCCTTTACCAATCAATCCTCAGTTTTAACAATCTTGTGGTAGAAGGCTTTCGAAAACAGAGGAAAAGGTAGAAAAGGCAGACTCATACATACAGATGCCCAGACTCTCTGGAAGCACTCATAATTCATGATAACCTCTGACCCATAAAATTCCCAGTAACTGTTTATCATCTGTCTGATTCATTCATAAAACCCGTTTCATCCTGTCAAAATTTATGCACTCTACAGCAGCTTGTGATTTGATCAGTCGATTGACTGTTTAGTGTTTAATGCCGTTTTCAGTCATCGTGGCGGCCAGTGCACCTATTGGTGCTTTCCTGGAGTTTCTTTTACTAGTACTCCTCACAATATTCTTTCCAAGTCACTGGCTGCTTTCCCACCTTACAGTCGTCGAAACAATGGTCAGCAGTGAGAAAGGAATGAATCCAGTCACAATGACTATCATCAGTCCTGTTCTCAAGTCCTTTATGCTACCGACTGAGCTACCGAGGCTTGGCAGCTTGTGATTTCACTTTGTTCCCAAAACACTTTTAATACACTATGGATAGACAACACAGTTGTCCTGTTCCAGGAGTGTCATTCTGTCTGTGAAGTGTTTGATGAGTAATCAAGAATTTGTGAGTTTAACTCTTTACTGAATGACGAAATTGTAGAAATGTACAACCTGAAAGCATTTGCAGCTGACAAATCAAAAGTGGATCAAGCAATGAATTTTGTCTGTAGTAGGTTAGAAAACATTGTGGGAAAAGGAGAAAATGCTGGTTACTGCATTTTCTCCTTTTCCTACAATGTTTTCAAAAGCCTTCTTTCTTGGACATCTTTAAAACTCAGGACTGATAGGTAAAGCGTTAATTGGAATGTATTTAAAAAAAAATTGTTAACTATGATAATGGGTTAGAACTAACTCCAGTGAACTATTTTTACAAGGGGAGACTCTACTGTTTAAATACTGACAGAATGATATATTGCTTTATAGGGTTTGGATATTAATTGAGAAATTACAGCCGGAAACATGGGGACAAACATTTACATCATATCACTGTCGTCATTTGATTCAATAAAGACATAGTAATAAACGACACACTGGCTACAGCTAAATGTCCCATATAAGAAAATAGTCTGGTCTGTACTTATCGTTAAACCTTTACAACACAATCCCCAGTTTTAATGACTCTAACAGAGCTCCAGATAGAGGGAGTGATTTTTATTTCAAAATTGAAAAAAATTATCCTCCACTAAACTCTATGTTGTGGGTACTCATTAGAATCGTCTCATTGAGACGATTATAATGAGTACCCACAACATAGGGTTTCAAAGAAAAATAATGGATTTAGAATACCATCACTCCCTCTTATCTGGAGCTCTGACTCTAATGAATGAGAAAATGCTGGTTACCTTTTCCTGCAATGTTTTCTGCTCTTCCAATGGTGAATTTCTATGAGTTACAGTTATTTTGTCGCCTGCAAAAGCTTCAATTTGGGTATGCCTAAAATTTTGTTTGTAGGTAGAACGGTCTGACGAAATACCGAAATATCACCGAAACACCCCAATTTTTGTGGTACTGTGTTCTGATTACTATTGAAGTACAACAGATTTGTCTTTTTTTGTGGTATTTGACCCAAATAATGTTTATAGAGATGAAGGGCTGTTAGTTTAAATCATAATGACAAAATAACATCATATTATTGAGGTCTGCCATAAACAATGTGCACCAGGATAGCTCTATTTAAGTCCACCGAAATAGTTGCTCGGTGTTGTAAATATTTGTGGTATTTCGGTATTTCGGTGATTCGTCGAACCTTTGATAAAGGGATAACTTTTTACCAGATGACAAAATTTTACACTTGTCCCAAATTGAAAGCATTGGCAGACAACAAGTTACAGATATGGCTCAAATGATGGCGTCTATTTCTGAAAAGGTTAAAACAGTATGGGAAAAGGAGATAATGCTGTGTCCCAGTATTTTCTTTTTTTTTCCCCAAAGGGTTTTTCCCATAAGGTTTTCTAAATCCTTCCACCCTAGGGTTGTAAATACATGGCATTGTACAGGAAAGGGTAACTCTTTACTACACAGTCCTGCCTTTTAACGACCTTGTGAAAGAAGGCTTTTGAAAACACTGGAAAAAGAAGAAAATGCTGGTAACCAGCATTTTCTTCTCTTTCCACAATGTTTTCTACCCTATCAATGACAAATTCCATCTTTTGAGCCACATTATGTCACCTCATCTGCAAATGCTTTAGGCTTGGACAAGTCTAAAATTTCTTGTGTTGTAAAGGGTTTAACACCAAACACCACAAATGAATGTATTTTCAGTGAAGAGAAAGATTAATATGGTTTTTTACTATTTTATTTTTTCGGCCTCTTTATTTAACTTTGATACCAGGCCTCTGTAGCTGGTGTCCTTCATACATGATTTTATCAAAAAATCATCATATTGACCATTTTCTCCATCAGAATGTTTACCAGCATGATCTGGTGAAGATGCTCTTTGGTCAAAATGACACTAAAGATTCATTTTCTTAACGTCTGTGATCTGGTAACCATTTTTTGCGCCTCTATTGTCTGAGGAACATAAAAGAGTTAACTTTTCCCCTGCCAACAGTAAATTTTTTTTCTATGCAGATAGATAAAATGAGTAATTGGTATGTTTATCAAGGCTCAGCCGCCCATATCTACTTCATTCTAATCCTTCAGGGCTACAAGTCAAGAGCCGGGCTTAACACTTCAGACAGTTTGGGCTTTATTGGTCCAGTACCATGGAAAGAATTCCCTATTTTTATTGTTTTATTTAATCTTTGAACTCTATCAACAAATTTGTGAATATGACCATATCGAAAGCATTTGAAGACAACAAATCAATTTTGGTTCAAATCATGAAGTTTGTCCTTGAAAGGGTAGAAAATAATGTAGGAAAAGAAGGCTGGTTCCCAGTACCTTTAAATTAATTTCAGTTAACCATAGTGCCCTGTTGATAACGTTAGATGCTTATTCAGCAAAACATTCAGTCTGATCTTTGAGCTACACTGTCTGTTTAGCTGATAAATTCTGGTTAACCCTTTACCACACAATTCCAATTTTAACGATCCTGAGAAATAAGCCTTTTGAAAACATTGTGGGAAAAGGAGAAAATGCTGGTAACCAGCATTTTCTCCTTTTCCCACAATGTTTTCTACCTTCCAAAAACAAATTTCAATTTTTCAGTCACATTTATTTTGTCGTCTGCAAATGCTTTCATTTTGGACTAGTGTCAGATTTTGTCGTTTGGTAAAGAGTTAATAACAACCTTAGAATTGCAATATTATTATTGTGGTCTCATTTCTAGACTGACAACATCTGTTTGGGGTCTATTTTGTGCTCTGGAAGATAAAAAATCCCAGTCTTGAAATTGCTCCTATTGGTCAATTTTCCATATTTCACAATGTTTTCAGAAGTTGAGTTATGAAGGTACTTTGAAATCATTTCAAAAGTAACAGGTTCACAAAAACTATTCCCTGATATCCTAGCTTTGCTGTTTGCAGCAGGTGAAAAAAATCCTTAGAGTGTCAAATAAAGACAGCAGATATATATATATTCAGTCTACAAGAAAGACCTGAATAATTGTGAGTTCCTGGTTGCTCTTGTCTATTGTGTTTCAGCAAACCTGATAATGTGGATCACAGGTGCAGGATTAGTGCAATCTGATCTTGATCTACATTCGTCGCCAAAGCAATTTTAGTCGTGAAAGGAACATACAGAATTAATATCGTTTCTTCAACAAGACAGTTTTTTGTTTGTTTCTGGTTTTAAATTAGATAAGGTACTATTAATTTCATAGAAGTTAATGAAATACTTTCCTGGAAAACATCCACTGAATAACCTTCCTCCTGTGAGAAGTAAATGTCAAAAAAAAAAAAACCTCTAATATTCACAGATATAATGACTGCAGAGGTATTTGAGAGGCACTTTGTTCAGCGTAGTCTTCTCAAGATTATTAATTTTCTTGTAATATTGGTGTTTTAAGCCTTAGAGCTCCTTTCACAACTAAAGTTGCTGTTGCAGCTAGTGTAGATCCAAGATCAGACTGCACAAAATATTCAGTCTAATCTTGATTTAAGTTGTCTGCTCTTCTGAGACATTCTGGATAGAGCATCCACAGAAACTGCATTGTTTTGTGTCTTAATTCTCGACTGAAAGTGGGTGTTGGGTTTAGTCACCTCTCTAACAGACAGAACACATTTTTACCCCCAACATGCTAAAAGGGTCACTGATCAGCACTGTTGTATAACGTTGAAAAATATTTCTGTTGATTTTTGACAACCTAAACATTGCTGCAGGTGAGTTTCATTTAACTGACAATTGTCAGTCAAGAAGCATTCTGTGAGTGTTTGGTGTTTAGCACTGTTAGTTGAATTGTGGCAGCCAGTGGAATTATCTGTGTTTTCTTTGAGTTATTCTGTCACCAGTACTTTGCTCAATAATCTTCCAAAGTCACTGGCTGCTTTCCTTCATAATCACTGTCAAAGCAGTGATCAGTGGTTAGGGGAAATGAGTCCTGTCCCAGTGACAATCATCAATCCCCGGCAAAAAGTTTGTAGAGTTGGGGAATCAAACCAGTAACCTCCTGGTTTAAGGCCGTGCGCATTACTGATATAGCTGTGGGGCTTGGCATATAGTCTATAGAATACCAAGGAATAAAATTTTGCTTAAAATGAAAAAAATCGTGAATAACGCAAGGGTATCTGCATAGCTAATAGTGCTACAGTAAACACAAGCAATTGGTCCTCTTGACACAGATGTTTGGAAAATCTGTCATGGCATAAATATTGTATGGGTTAAAGATCTTTTTTTTAATCAGAACTTTTACCCCATATCAAGCGATCCAGAGTTTGAAAGACTCTGGGAAAGGCGGTTTTGAAAACATTGTGGGAAAAGAAGAAAATGCTGTTAACAGCATTTTCTCCTTTTCCCACAACATTTTCTGCCCTTCCCAAGAAAAAGTCATTTTATTCACATTTGATATGTCATCTGCAGAAGCTGTGAATACAGAAGAGTCTAAAATTTTGTTGCCTGGTAAATTGATTGAAGACTTGTAGAACAAAAAAAGTAGTTCATATTGCAAATCCCATATAAAGCTGATGAAGAGAAAAAATAAGGATTTATCTCCTAAGAAGTATTGTTCCAGGTTATTCCTCAGATTTGTAAATTCACTTCGTGTGGTCTCTTGGAACCCAATGGAGAAAATGGCAGGAAAGGAAATAACCTCAAATTTCCTTGTCACTGAATTATGAGGAATATGGAAAACAATGGAGTGAAGTCTGGTATTATCCTGCCACCAGTTCACAGTAAATCAGGGCAAATGGTGCAAAATTGGAAAGAAGGTGGTTGGTTTTATCCTATTGCCAAACAATCCGAGACTGGTAACCAGCATCTTTCTCCTCTACCCACTATGTTTTCTTCCCTTCCTTAGACAAATCCAGTCATTTGAGACACATTCTGTTTGTGGAGACTAGTGTTTTCTCCATTTCCCACAGTGTTTTCGAGTCTTCCAAAGGCATATTTTATCATCTGAGCATGTTAAACTTTGTTTCCTCATCTGCCAAAGCCTTCTCGTCATTCCATAAAGAGTTTAAACTTACAATTTGAAGTTTGAATACATTGGTTATCCTGATTCAGAGCCCGCTGGAATAAAATACTTGAAAGAAAGGAGTTTGAAAAAAAACAAAGAATTTGAAGGGAGAAGTTGTTAAGTGGGGGAAAAACTCTTTCTTATTTGTGACTGAGTTATGATTTACCTTTTGTAAATTACCCCTCAAGGAAAACCTTATGTAGCCACAATGTCTGTCTGATCACTGTGACTGATAAACAATCAGTCGAAAATACAAATTTTTTACCCTTTACCTAATGTATGACAGTTATCTGTTTATCAGAATGACGAGAAAAAGTGTGGACTTGTTGAAAATGAAAACATTTTGCAGATGACATGTTAACCCTTTACTAAACAGTCTTGAGTTTTAAAGACCCTGAGATAGAGGGCTTTTGAAAACATTGTGGGAAAAGAAGAAAATGCTGGTAAACCAGCATTTTCTCCTTTTCCCACAATGTTTTCTACCCTATTTTAGCATTTTTTGTCCTATCATTTGAACTACATTCTTTTTGTCATCTGTAGAAGCTTTTAAATTGGACAAGTCTAAAATTTTGTAGTTTGGTAAAGGGTTATATATGTATGAATCTGGAAAAAGCTGTAACTCTTCACTAAAGGACAAAATGTTTGACTAATATCCAAAGCATTTACAGATGGCATATTCAAAGCATTAATTTTGCAGACAACAATGAAGTGTGGCTTCAACAGTGGAATAAGTCCTTGACAAGACACTAAAATATTGTGAAAAAAGGAGGAAATGCTGGTCACCAGCACTTCTCCTTTTCCCACAATAATTTCTAAAACCTTTTTCTTCAAGGCCATGATTGTTATTAAAATTAATTACTTTACCTGAGGGGTATGTTACATGGTGACGAAAGTGACATAGCTTGTGTTCTCCCCAATCAAAGCTTCAAATCTTTTCGTTAACTTTCATTAGCTCTTGTAAATGATCCATTTTTAACCCTTTACCAAACAATCCCTGGTTTTCACAACCCAGAGGCTGAAGCCTTCTGAAAACATTGTGGGAAAAGGAGAAAATGCTGGTAACCAGCATTTTCTCCTTTTCCCACAATGTTTTCTACTCTTGTAAAGTCAAGTTTCAATTTTTGAGTCATGTTTATTTTGTCGTCTGCAAATGCTTTCAATTTGGACAAGTCTAAAATTTTGTCGTTTGGTAAAGAGTTAAGTCAAATACCCAGAACCCTTTACCAAACAAATCTGTATTTTGACAACTCTGAGGAAGCAAAGATTTTGTAAATATTATAGGAAATGGAGAAAATGCTGGTAACCTGTCTGTCCTCATGTTTCCATGTTTTCCGCTTGTCCACTTTATTTATTTTTTAAATTTTGGATCCCCAGATTTTCTATATGTCCCCCAAAGCTTTAATTGTATACCCTCTTTTATTCATTTGAAGGGATCAAATTGCCCATGTATGAGAAAGCCCAAGTTAAACCTACAGTGTGGGATATCAAGAATAACCTTTATGGTAGTAATACAGCGTAAAACTCTTCTTCCCCCCCCCCCCCAAAAGAAAAAACTTATCTACAGATCAGTGAGATCGCACACTTTGATAATCTTTGATTTGGTATAGATAGCTTCAACAGTTTCAATGAACACAAAATAGATAAAGATCAAAAGTTAATGCATCAAAAATCTGCCCTTTGGCTGCTCTGACCAATTACCCATCATCAAAATGTACACCTACACTCATGTATGCTGTTCACATTTATTAGAATAAGAACATCTAAATGATTGATAGCTTATTTAACCCTTTACTACACAATCCTGAGTTTTAATGATCCCTATAGAGAAGGATATTTGAAAACATAGTGGGAAAAGAGAGGAAATGCTGGTAACCAGCATCTTCTTCTTTTCCCAGAATGTTTTCTACCCTTTCAAAGTCAGCTTTCGTAATTGTAGCAACATTTAATTTGTCGTCTGCAAATGCTTTAAGTTTGGTTCCGTGGAAAATTTTGTTGTTTGGTAAAGAGTTAAGGGATATCTTATGTTGCAGTTATGTTAAGATCTCAAAAAGTATCTCAAAAGCCCTTGAAAATTTGAGAGACAATTTGTCTGTTATATTAGTCCTTCCTTTAAGAAGTATACTGTATTGCTATTACTGTTAGAAAAATCTAAGCACTACCAAGCTTAACTGTCTACAAAATGATAAAATTTCAAATTTTTGGGTGAGAGAATTGTATTGCATAATAAAACAGTCAATAAGCCATGCTTTCCAAGATTTTTCTTTTTGTTGCATTCAGTATATGACAGTTTTGTCCTTAACTCATTACCAAACGACAATATTTTAGGCTTGTCCAAATCGAAAGCATTTGCAGACAACAAAATAAAAGTGACTGAAAATTTGAAATTTGTTTTGTGAAGAGTAGAAAACATTGTGGGAAAAGGAGAAAATGCTGGTTACCAGCATTTTCTCCTTTTCCCACAATGTTTTCAAAAGGCTTCTTTGTAAGGGTCGTTAAAAGTCGGGATTGTGTGGTAAAGAGTTAATAGGGGTTTTTATGTAAAAATTAATGTCAACCGATTGGTTAATCCTGTAGCACACAATCCCAACTTTTAACAAGTCTGAGAGAGGAAGCTTTTGAAGACAATATGGGAGGAGAAAATGCTGGTAACAGGCATTTTCTCCTTTTCCCATAATATTTTCTACTCTTCCCAAAGTTCAATGTTTGAGTCACATCTGACTTGTCGTCCGCAAATGCTTTCAATTTGGACCAGCCTAAAATTTTGTTGTTTGGTAAGAATTGAAATTCATTTCATGTAGGCCTCACTCCTTTAATAGTTACCTTCATGTTTAGCCTCTCAAATGAAAATAACTTTTTAAACCAGTATAACCTCTGTATATCTGTTTATCTGATATCAGTCTGTACTCTTTGAAAAGTTTTATTTCTGTAAAAAAACTCACCCATGACAATTTCCAATTGTAAATAAAAATGTATTGGAAATGAAATTGAACCTAATTTGATATAATATCCCAAGTGAAAATTTATGGGGAAAAATATAAAAAAAAAGTATAAAAAAAGGTATGTACAAAAACTGACAAAATCTTAATGTACTATGTGTGCATTCATACATTTTCATCACAAGCTAGTGTTCTCCTTTTGCCGCAATTTTAGCAAAAGTGGCCTGCTGTAAGACAAAAACAAATCTGTGAGGGGTAACATATTATGACTTACTTTGAGTGTAATTAAAGGTAGTAGTTTAAAGACACACTGGCCAAATTTTAATACATCGTATGAATTAAATTTGCCTGCAATTTGACCCTAAAATTGTTTACATTTGTCAACTTTAATGCACCACAGTTTTAGTTTTAATATGCTCTGTCCAAGTCAACTATTGCTATTTTTACACCTGAAATTTGAAAAAAAAAAAATCAAAAGCAGTCCAGTATCTTAATTTTTCCTTTTCCCTTCAAACTTTATAACAAAAACTCGCATTTTCACAAAAAAAAACCCTTAAAATAGGAATATCTTGTCATGGCAACATGAGTACATAAAAACAGTGAAAGTATTAGATGTTTAAAGCGGAATACCCGTTAAAAACAAATACTTTAATGAGACATAACAGAGACAAATGTAGCTACCTTGGTTAAAATTCCAATGTTTTTTATTAAAGTACATGTACCAAAATATCCGAACTCCTGTTAAATAAATTCCGAGTAAAGCACATCCTCATAGGCAGTCACCAGATAGTAAACACCAAATTTCTTTCCAATTATCGTTGTAACTACTTGTTAGAGTGTTAACGTTGAACTGATTTGACAATCACCACTGCATGTAGAGTAGTATGTTATCATAGGTTTGCCTGGCGCCACCTTTATTTTACCTTTACACTTGCCCTGGAGCGTTCAAAGTTGTACTACTGTATCACACGAACCATTGATCATTATAGTGGTACTTTTTTCTCTGCGCTCTCTTGTATTAACTTTTTACCTCACAACCCATTATATTAGCGACTCTAAGGAACAGGCCTTTTGAAAACATTGTGGAACAGGAGAAAATGCTGGTAACCAGCATTTTCTCCTTTTTTTCACAATGTTTTTTTTTTTTAATAAATAAAGATAAATTCTATTATTTGAGCCACAAATAAACTGTCATCTGTAGATGTCTACAGTTTTGTCTTCTGCTAGAGTTAATTTAACATTTAACTTTCACTGGATATGCTACTACTTTTAGTCTGTTATTGAATGTTTTAGGCCCAAGATATTGATGAAAATATTTTTGAAAAACAAGCAAATAATTGTTTGCAACCATAATCAGTGATTGCAGTACTATTACCTTTTTTCCTGTGGGCTCTTCCATTAATATTTCTCTTGTATGGAATGTGCTGTTTGGATCCATGTTGGTCTCTGAAATAGATAACAGTTGAAAACGTTGTGGGAAAAGAAGAAATGCTTGTCATAGGCAATTGTACTCTTTTTCCAGAATATTTGTTTCTATATCATTGAGCCAAGCACAGTAGTACAGTTGGTAGCGTACAGAATTTGAGACAAGGGGGTCACTGGTTTGAATCCCCAGCTCAGCTGATTTCTTTCTGAGGATCGACAAGGTTATTGCAGCAGGATTTGTTTCACTCTCACTGTTGATCATTGTTTCCTTGATGGTTATGTGGGAAAGCAGCCAGTGGCTCTGGAAGATTCATGTACAAAGTTCTTGTAAATGAAAATCCAGGAAAGTGTGGATAGCTGTACTGGCCACCCAATATGACTAAAATGATGCTTAAAACAGTATGAAACAGCAAACAAAACAAATCTATCTCGTTTATTAACAAAATATATCAAACTTTAACCATTCTTTAGTATATTTCACCGTTATCACAGTCATTGATATTGGCTTCAAGTTTATATAGGAATAATCTGTTTAGCAGTGGGTTAACTCTACCAAATGAAACTGATCCGATTGTCATCATTTGCAGTTGACAAGTTATAGAAAATGCTGGGTACCAGCATTTTCTCATTTTCCCTTATTGTTTTCATAAAAACTACCCCAGGGGCATATTAACACAGGGAATGTATGGTATAGAATGAAGTAAATATATTATGATCATAGTCTAGTTTCTGATGTTTTGGTCATATGGAGATTATCTTGTCAGAACTACTTTCCTCTGATCCTTTCAAGGGCTTCTGTTAGTTTCTGATAACAGTAGGAAGGAATTCCTCTCACAGAAGTTGGTTTAAATCTGGTATTACATGGTGTTTCCTGCTTGGCTTAGCGGTTCTTAACCTGGAGGTCCCTGGTTAGAAGTACTTTCCTCTGATCCTTTCAAGGGCTGACATGTTTGCTTCAGATAACAGGAGGAAGGAATTCCTCTAGCATAAGTTGGTTAACTCGTTACCGAACGACAAAATTTTAGGTTTGTCCAAATCGAAAGCATTTGCAAGACAACAAAATATAAGTGACTGAAAATTTGAAATTTGTTTTGTGAAGGGTAGAAAACATTGTAGGAAAAGGAGAAAATGCTGGTTACCAGCATTTTCTCCTTTTCCCTCAATGTTTTCTAAAGGCTTCTTTCTCAGGGTTGTCAAAAGTAGGGATGGTGTGGTAAAGAGTTAATCTAGTGTTACATGAAACAAGAGGTCCTGTTTGGCTTAGTGGTTCTTAACCTGGAGGTCCTTTGTTGGATCTAGCACTTGCCTCTAATTCTTTCAAGGGCTTCTGATGACTTCTGATAATAACAGTAGGAAGGAATTCCTCTAACAGAAGTTTGTTAACACTTTACCAAACGACAAAATTGTAGACTAGTCCAAATTGAAAGCATCTGCAGATGACAAAATAAATATGGCTCAAAAAGTGAAAATTGTTTTGGGAAGGGTAGAAAACATTGCTGGTTACCAGCATTTTCTCCTTTTCCTACTATGTTTTCAAAAAGCTTCTTTTTCAGGGTCGTTAAAAGTCGGGATTGTGTGGTAAAGAGTTAATCTGGTATTACGTGAAACTAGGACTTGGCTTAGTGGTTCTTAACCTGGAGGTCCCTGGTCCAATCCTTACTGGAAGCACTTGCTTACTCATTGGAGTGTCCTTTGGCAAGTGACTTTAGAGTCCTAGTATTGCTGAAACCCTGAACATATGTGAACTTGTGAGCTGACTCTATGATATGACTGAAATTAATTTGTAAGGACTACATCTTAAACACACCATTCAATCAATCAATTTCACAAAACAAAGCTTGTTGCAGACAACTCTGAATTATTATGCATAGTAACCCAAAGATTTTCCTAATGATACACAGGACATATCTAGAGAGCTTAACCCTGTACCAGATGACAAAATTTTAGACTTGTCCAAATTGAAAGCATTTGCAGGCCACAAATTGAATGTTCTGTAAACATGACATTTTCCATTTTAAGGGTAGAAAACGTTGTGGGAAAAGAGAAAATGCTGGTTACCAGCATTTTCTCCTTTTCCCACAATGTTTTCAAAAGCTTTCTCCCAGAGGGTCATTGAAATTGAAGGATTGTGCAGTAAAGGGTCAAAGTAGAAAACATTAGATGTTATCTGTTCTTTCTTAGATAGGAGATTCTGATTGCTGTTTTGATAGAATACAGTCAACAGGCAATATCACCGTGCCTGAAAATTTGCTTAAGCCATATAACCTTAGCAGTTCTCTGGGAAAATTGGGTTTAATACATCTTTATAATGCTTGATATAAAGCAAGTTGTCACATTATATAGATCCATCTTGTACACAAACTGGCTGAATCATGATTTAGAATGGTCTTTTGACATGCAAAAAAGTTTACCAATTGCAAAAAGTTCGGACTCAGGTCAGCATGCGCAGCATGTGCAGGCTGATATGTGTCAATATATATTTTTAGATGCATTTAAGCCCCTTTTCACAGAGTATGACTTAAATATACATGTATTAATTGTTACTGTTTTGGGATTGGGTAGTTTCTTGTTTGCTGATATGTTGGCTGGCTGGTTGGTATAAATTGCTGGCTGGTGTGCTCAACACTTAATTGATTCTTTGCCTGGCTCATTGGTTGATTTGGAAATTGGTTGGTTTAACTTGCTGGCTTGGTAGTTCTTCTTCTACTCGGTGTTGCCTTGGTTGTTATTTTTTGTCTATGTTTGTTGATACACCATGCATAATTACCCAAAGACTCCTAATGATGCACAGGACAGAAAGCTATAAATAGAGAAGATAAGATGCTATCTCTTTTTCCTCTAGATAGGAGGTTCTGATTGTTTTTTTCAACCCTTTACCATACCACATAATTGTAGACTCATCCATATTGAAAACATTAGAAGAAATTAAACGTGACTCAGATAATGAGATTTGTTTTTGACAAAGTAGAAAACATTGTGGGAAAAGGAGAAAATGCTGGTTACTAGCATTTTCTCCTTTTCCTGCAATGTTTTCAAAGCCTCTTTTTCAGGGTCCTTAAAACTTGGGATTGTGTGGTAAAGGGTTAACCCTTTACCAGACAACAAAATTATAGACTCCGGTTGAAATGAAAGCAGACTCCAATTCATATGTGGCTCAAATTTTGGGCTTTATCTGTGACAGGGTAATAAACATTGTGGGAAAAGGAGCAAATGCTGGTTACCAGCATTTTCTCCTTTTCCCACAATGTTTTCAAAGGCATTCTTTGTTAGGTCATCAAAAGTCAGGATTGTGTGGTAAGGAGTAGAACACAAACACCAGTCTCCATCAGCTAGGCCGGATCATTCACTTACAATTATATTTTTTTTGTTGTTCATCATTTGCATTGGTTGGCTGGGTTGCTGGTTGACTGTTATTGGAGGTTCCAGGCATCGTTGTTGGTTTCCTGATTCTTTAGCATGTGCATTGGTTGTCTGGCTGCCTAATTTTGATTGATTATATTGGAGTTTAAAGCAGTTTTAAAAGCTTAGGTCATAGCACGGCAGTCAGTGCACCTACGCATGTGTTTCCTGGCTTTTCTCACACTGGTACGGACACAGCCTTCTTTCCAAGTCATTGACTACTTTTCTCACATGTATCAGAGGTTAGAGGCGAAAAATTGCCAGAAAGAAAGTTTGCTTCAACCGGGCATCACCAGAAAGAAAGTTTGCCTCAACCGGGTATCAAACTCACAACCACCAGGTCACAGGCCAGATACGCTGACCAATGAGCTACCTGGGCTGGTGGCGGGCTGGTTGGGTGGCTTGCTGTCTTGGTAGTTAGTCATTTGATTTGCAGGTTGCTTGTTTGTCTGACTTTCTGATTAATTGTTTGGCTTTTTGGATGGCTGTCAGGCTGCATAGCTGGTTGGTTGACTTTTGGTTGGTATCCATACAGGCATAATGTTTCCTTGATTCGCAATAATACATGTTATCCATCAGAGAACCAAACCTGTATAGATGATATAGTTACATGTTATTTCATATGAGCCATGCTCTGCCAAAAGAGGTTTAATGCATCTTCAAAATGTATTGACACAGGTCAGCCTGCGCAATCAGCGCAGGCTGACCTGTGTTGAAATATTTTGCTTTCGATAAATTCTCTTGCATGTCCAAGGACCATTCTACCCCAGGATTTAGCTGGTTATTAGACAAAATGGATTTTATCAACCCATGATTATGCGATTACTTGCTTAGTTAATGTAGTACATCATGGAGATGCATTAAGCCCCCTTTTGCCAGAGCATGGCTCATATTATTTTGCTTTGTTACAGTTGCTGGATAGGAAACTTAATGAACTAAATGGTATAGCTAAGATGTACTTTTAATGCACATTTCCCTTTCCCATTTATGACTGTCAACAAGATCTTTTTCCACACAATCTTGAGTTTTAACAACTCTGAAAGAAAAGGCTTTTGAAAACATTGTGGGAAAAGGAAAAATGCTGAACCAGAGGTTTCTCCTTTTCCCAACATTTTTTTTGTTACCCTTTCAGGTACAGATCTCTGATTTTGAGCCACATTTTATTTCTTGTTTGCATTATGCTTTCCATCTGCACATGTCTCCGAAGTTTTGTTGTCTGGCAAAGGGTTTTAAATTTTAGACCCATCCATATGGAAGCATTTGCAGACGACTCATTCATAATCGCTCAAATGGTGCAATTTTTCTTTGATAGGGTAGAAAATATTGTGGGAAAAGGAGAAAATGCTGGTTACCAGCATTTTCTCCTTTTCCCACAATGTTTTCAAAAGGTTTCTTTTCCAGAGTCGTTAAAAGTTGGCATTGTGCAGTAAAGGGTTAACAGTTGCAAATGAGGTAATGGTAAAAAAATGGAAAAAAAAGGAAACAAAAAGCTTTTTTATCTTTTGTATCAAAGTAGACTGTAGACTTGACATTTTAAGAGCAATTAATGAATTACTGTATAAATATGACTTATTACATATCTGCAACTGACATGACAGCTTTGAAAAGTATTGTTTGAAATGGAGGAAAGGAGCAATTATCATTTATTATATGCAATTCGCTTGTTACACACAATTAATACTTTTCTAGCAATGTCTTCATACTAAGTGATCTCCTTTTCCTTAAATATTCGTATATGTGTAATACGTAAGAGTTTTTGGTAGGTTCAACACTAATCAGTACAGTGATGGGTTATAAATATAAATGCAAATGAAAATTGTCTGCACACATAACATCAAGTGTCAGTGTCTGAAAATAGAATGAAAAAACTGAAAAAAAAATGGGAAGTTTGTTTTAAAATTGTATTTTTTATTTTGACTGAAGATTAGCGTCTCTAATAAGGTTGATCAATAGGTTTTATGCAGACTGAATGGAGACTTGAAATTGTTAACTCTTTACTCTTGAAATATTTATGAGGTGGGTTTGACCAAACTTGACCTTGTCTGCAATAAATCATAAATGAACTGTAGAGTCAATATCATCTTGATGTAATCATCAAAATACATGAGGAAATTACTTCATGTATTTTGTGTGCATGCACTGTATGAAAATAAATAAAAAAAATTTTAGGTCTTTACCTGCAAACAAAATTTTGCACTTGTCCGACTCTAAGGCAAATTTGCTGTTGTCAAATTTAACGTGGTTAAAATTAAGTAAGTTTTCTTTAAAATGGTAGAAAACATTATGGGAAAAGGAAATATGCTGGTTATCACCATTTTCTCCTTGTCCCACAATGTTATTTAAAGCTTTCTCTGTTGAAGTCATTAAAAGTCAGGATTGTTTGATAAAGGGATAAGTGAGATGTAGTGCTAAATGAAAAAATGGACACTCTGATCAGTGTATCATTAAAGATGCAGATATTGCAATTTTAAAGCTGTTTTTGCCTAAGAATATTGTGCACAGAATATTGGGGCACAGAAGTAGATAGTGGGGATCTAACGTCAGACTGGATATTCTATTCAGATCTTGATCTACACTGTCCATGGAAGCTGCTTTATATCCAGATACAGTGCTACAACGGGTTAGGCTGAGAAAAACAGCCTTGAGAAGTAATTTTTTTTAAGCAATTTGCTTGTTATCCCATAACCTCATGAAACAAAGTTGCAGCATACAACTACGAACATAGTTATGAAATGAAGGTTATTGGCATGAAATAACTATCAATCTATCTGAATGGGGTTTTAACCTTTTCCCACACAATCCCATATCTTAACAATCCAGAGGAAGAAGGCTTTTGAAAACATCATGGGAAAAGGAGAAAATGCTGGTAACCAGCATTTTCTCCTTTTCCCACAATGTTTTCTAGCGTTGCAAAAATAAATATCATTTGAATGACATTATATTTGTCGTCTGCAAATGCTTCATATTATGGCATCTGGTAAGGAGCAAGAGGTTATGGTGAATTGCCAAACAATTTATAGAGAAAATATGGATAATTTTGGAAGGTCTAAATGTTCCAGAAATCTTTCATCAGTTTCAGATAAAATCAAAAGATTGCCTTGTGTTTAGGAGAAATGACAAAATTATTTATATTTATTTGGCATGCATGTTATTTACAACCCAAATATTATGAAAGAACATTTTATCACTATGTAAATCGCAAAAAAAATGAAACAGAAATTTGGTAACAAATGTATTGGATAAGCGAATGTATCAAATTTTGCTCGTGCCAACCTTTTTACATCATAATTTTCCTAACTTTTTACCACACAGTCCTGAGGTTAAGGAACTATGAAGAAGAAGGCTTTTGAAAACACTGTATGAAAAGGATAAATGCTGGTAATGTGACCATTTACCCTTAGTTGCGGAAAAACAAAAAGAAACTGCAGATAAGAATTTTGCCTCCACCATAAACCCATGACCTCCAAACCTGTAACCCGCGGCCGTACCAACTGAGCTAGAGAGACATCCAGTATGTTGTTGTGTTAAAAATATGTTTAATGCTAATATTACAGAATAACGTTTTAGTCCCTTTAATTCTTTACAACACAAAGAAATTTTGGATTTGTCCAAATCCAAAGTATTTGCAGAGGGCAAATTTAATATAGCTCAAATGTTAAAATTTGTATTTGAAAGAGTGAAAAACATAGTAACCAGCATTTTCTCTTTTTTTCACCATGATTCAGGTAGTTATCAACTCCCATTATTTAAACCACATTAGGTTTGTTGCCTGTAAATGCTTTCAATTTGGACCAGTCTAAAATTTTGTTGTCAGGTTATAAATCTAGGTTCTAGAGTCCATGTCCATTTAAAGTTTAGGCACCATTCTTGCTTGCATGAAATGCGGCTTTATAGAAAATATACCTATTTGAAACAATTCCTACCAGTCACATACTTTTTTCAAAGCTAACAAAAAAAGACTGTGAAAGCTTTGACGTACTAATTATGCTTTATTGGTGACTATCAGCCCATAGAAAACACCAAAATACCAAACAATTTCTGGCTACAATATGACTACTATTCATAAATATCTGTTTAATTCTGTGAGAGAATGGCAGATTTTTTTTTTAGTTCAAAGTGATGCAGAAATGTTAAAAGATTCAAGGCAAAATGAGAAATTTCTCATGAAGAGCAATTTCTACTCTTGTCACATTGTTTTTCAATGTGTTCTTGTAGAAAGTACAGAAATTTATCTGCAGGAGGTAATATGCTAAGAAAAAACTAGATTATAGCGTGACTGAGCCTCATTGAATTTCCATTCTATATGACAAATTTCTCTGAAAATTGAAATTGCTTTTTTCTCTGTTCAAGGAATTGTTAGATCTCACTTTACAGTAAAGTCACTTGAACGCTGAATTTTCTGGCAGAATTGTGTGATCTTTTACTTTTAGAGCACTAAATAGATCAGTAAGACATCTTCAGTCAGTGTGAAAAGACACAGTTCACTCTTTACCAGACATCCGGCAGGGTAGCTCAGTGGTTAGTGTATCTGGACGTGACCAGGTTGTTGCAGATTCAATACCCAGTTAAGGCAAACTTTCTTTCCAGCGATATTTTGCCTCTCACCTCTAATGCATCTGAGAAAAGTTGTCAGTGGCTTGGAAAGAAATTTGTGCCAGTGTTGGTATGAGAAAGCCAGGAAACACATGCATAAGTGTACTGACCACTCTGATATTACCACAGTTGTTGAAATGGCATTGAACTCCTATACCAACTAACAAAAAGCTTTACCAGATGACAAAATTTTAGAGGTGTCGAAGTCAAAAGCTTTCACAGAAAACCAATTTAATTAGGCTCAAATAACTAGATCTGTCACCAAAAGGATAGAAAACATTGTGCGAATAGGAGAAAATGCTGGTTTTTAGAATTTTCTTCTATTCTTACAATGTTTTCAAAAGCCTTCTTTCTCAGGGTTACCCTTTGAGAACATTTTGGGATAAGGAGAAAATACTGGTAACCATCATTTTCTCCTGTTTCCAACAATGTTTTCTGCCTTTGCAGAGACAAATCCATCACTTTAGTTACATGTTATTTGTCGTCTGCAAATGCTTTGAATTTGGATGTGTGTAACATGCTATTGTTTGGTAATTTTTTTGAGTGTATGTTTATTATATTCTGATCTTGATCTTCACTGCTGGTAATAGTACAGAATAAATTCAAAAGTGTTCAGACAGACTTGCAGATGACAAATTTTTAAGGTCATGGATCCAGTACCTGATGAGTGTCATGGGCTACTTGCTCATGTACCATTATAATATAATTTTTTCTTCTTGAGTTATATTATGGGTTTTATAACATGGTTTACAAAAGTCAATTAACCCTTAACCACATAATCCAAAGTTTTAATGACCTTAGGGAAGAAAGGTTTTGAAAACAATGTTAATTTGTTGTCTGCAAATGCTTTGGGTTTTGACAAGTCTTATATTCTGTCATCTGGTAAAAGGTTAGGACTTAATTAAGACCAGATTGATCAAAGACAAATTGAAGAGCAGGTTGATCTTACACAAAGTTAAGAGCAGGTTGATATTTAAGATCAGATGGATGTTGGACATTTTAAGAGCAGATGAATCAAAAATAATCATATTTGAGAGCAGGTTGATCTTAGACATATTGAAGAGCTGTTGGAACTTATCCATATTGAAGAACAGTAGGATCTTAGACATATTGAAGAGCAGTTGTAGAATCTTAGACATTCTGAACAGCAGTAGGATCATAGACTTATTGAAGAGCAGTAGGATCTTAGACATTCTGAACAGCAGTTGGATCTTAGACTATTTGAAGAGCTGTTCAATCTTAGACATATTGAAGAGCAGTAGAACCTTAGATATTCTGAGCAGCAGTAGGATCTTAGACATATTGAAGAGCAGTAGGATCTTAGACATATTGAAGAGCAGTATGATCTTAGACATTCTGAACAGCAGTAGGATCATAAACTTATTGAAAAGCAGTAGGATCTTAGACATTCTGAACAGCAGTTGGATCTTAGACTTTTTGAAGAGCTGTTGGGTCTTACATATATTGGAAGGCGGTTGGATCTCAGGCATATTGAATATAGGAGTTTCCTGATAACAAATCCAGTGCAAATCACAGAGCCATGAAGGACGCCTCATAGAAATTAGATAGATCACTCCAGACATGGCAGCAATATGTATTTTGTTGACACAGAATAGATTTCTGAGAGAATCTTGTAGCATTTATTGACAGACTAGAGTTATGTAATGTCAGAGTTTCAGGAAAAGGAAATGAGAAAGACATCAATAGAATGAATTGAAAAGCTGCCACCATTTTTCAGGAATGCTGACTTATTCATTTGTGTTATATATTCAGTAATAAATTGGTTGGAATTATAGGACAGAAAGTCCTGTCAGCAGTGGTAGAGGCTTTTATCTTGAATGAGTCAGCAGTAACTAAATGAAAATGTAATTCAACCTTTAACTCTTTTCCAAGCTACAAAATATTTGACTCAACCAAACTATCCTGCATTTGCAGAGAAATTAAATATAGCTTAACTCTTTTCCACATGGCGAAATTTTAGACCTATCCAAATTGAACGCATTTGCTGACGACAATTTCATAGTGGCTGAAATGACGCAATTTTTCTTAGATACGGTAGAAAACTTTGTGGGAAAAGGACAAAATGCTGGTTACCAGCATTTTCTCCTTTTTCCACAATGTTTTCAAAAGGCTTCTTCCTCAGGGTTGTTAAAAGTCGTCATTGTGTGGTAAAGGGTTAAAAGGATGACGCTGTCTTTGATAGGGTGGAAAAAATTGTTAGAAACGGAGAAAATACTGGTTAACTAGTATTTTCTCCTTTCCCACTAACTTTTTGAATGTCTTCATCTTAACGGTTGCTAAAACTCGGGATTGGTGGTAAAGGGATAATTCTCTTGATATTAAACTATCTCATGTTTTGAGAACACCAAAGAAGAAAGCCTTTGGAAACATTGTGGGAAAGGGGAGAAAATGCTGATAAGCAGCATTCACTCTTTTTCCTAAATTTCATTTCAACATGATGAATGCCTACATTTTAGACACATTTATCATCCACAAAACTCATGGAATTTGGAAAATTCTAAAATGAGAGTTATGCTCATTGAGTCCCATTTGTTTAAAGTGAAGACCAAAAGATGATTTTCTTCTTTGCCTACTGTGTTTCTTCTACCCTTTTGAACAAAAGATACATTATTTGATTAGCATTAAGTTATTGTCTGCAAATGCTAATTATTTGGACCAGTCTAGCATTTTCTTCTGTTAAATTAGTTTGGCTGAAATATCTCAATCAAGGATTATAGATTTTAGATCAGACTGATCATTTAATGCAGTATTGTCTTTACTCAACTCTGTCCACTAATACACTTAAATTATCTTTAGAATCCTAATATGGATTAAATGGCCTGTAATGGAAGTATAGGCAAACTAAAATATCTTAATATTCCATATGCCCAGTAACAAAAAGGAGAATTCCAGAGGGACATTTCATTAAAAGGATATTGGATTACTGGACAGAAATTCTTTTCAGGCATCATTGATTAGTTTTGAAGTACTGGATGAAAAAAGTATTTTAGTTACCTTTAAACAATAATAAAATTTATACTGTATAAATCGAAAATATTGCTAGATTGAGCTAGCACAGAGCTTGTCCTTGTACACTCTTCATCCAAAGCAGTATTTATTAATATGACAAGGAGTTCTGGTTTACCTATGGAGTTCCCTTTTATGGAGTCTTCTATAGTTATGGCCCTTCTTTTACTTGTGATACAATCATCTGAATATAATCCTCTCACATTGGTGAAAATGTGATTTATTAGTATGATGTGTATTGTGTGATGAATAATATTGTGTCTAGTATCAACATGTGTCTTACATTGAATATTTCCTGAGTTATGGCCCTTTTTTACCCATGAAACGATTATCTTTACTGATCCTTTTCCTTCCTTGCTCCAGTTTGAAAGTAAAGTTTATGTATTATTGTTTCTAACATAACATATACAATATAGCCCTTCATTAACTCTTCACCAAACAATCTTGTGTTTTAATGACCCTGAGGAAGAAAGTTTTTCGAAAAAAACACAAGATATATCCCAGTGTTTGGCCTATCTATCATTTTGTCATGTGAAATTGGCTTGAGTTTTAACAAGTCTGAAAGTTTGTTTGGTAAAAGTGTTATCTTTTATTCAGTTAAGCTCTTCTTGTTCTTCAAACCAACCATTAGGCCTTAGCCATGCATTCACATACTGACTCAGCACCTAAGTGTTTTCTTTATTTTTGATATGTCTTTCTGCATCTGACAGGTTCGATTGCCTGAAAATACCAATTTCAGGACAATCAATAATACAATAATAATAGGTTATTATAAAATACAATGAATAAGAACAATACTGGTAGATCCTGTATGCCTCGGGAAGAATTTTTCAATAATCTTGACTGGTCTTTTTTGATTGTTTTCTAGGTTCTGAACAGTCTTTACCCTTTACCGCACAGTCTCGAGTTTTTATGATCACAAGGAAAAAGACTTTTGAAAACATTGTGGGAAAAATAGAAAATGCTGTTTAAGAGCATTTTCTCCTTTTCCCACAATGTTTTCTACACTTCGAAAGACAACTTTCAGGTTTTGAGTAACATTTGTTGTCTGCAAATGCTTCCAATTTGGACAAGGCTAAGATTTTAGAGTTTGGTAGAGCAAAGTAAACAAAATGGACAGTCTTAGGTAACATGTATGCAAAAGAGACCCCAATTTTTAGGGGGACAGGATTGTCGTAACAATTATTTTGAGACAGTATAGAAACAAGATTAGCCTGCACAAAATGATCACTGTTATCTTGATCCATACCCTATACTGTGGTAACTTTAGTTGAACATGACCCTTGCTTCTGTGTTCTTGTTTCAAGGGGCATCATAAGATGCTTGCATTGGGGAATGAGATATTAGAAAGATCCAAGCTGGGTATTCTCCTAGCTCTTTGAGTCAGATTTTCCCTCATGGTAAAGGCACTTTAAGTCTTTACAGCACAACAAAATTTTAGACATTTCCAAATTATGCATTTTCAGATGACTAATCAACTGTTTTTCAACAAAACCAAAAAAAAATGTCTTTCAAAGGGTAGAAAACATTGTGGGAAAAGGAGAAAATGCTGGTTACCAGCATTTTCTCCTTTCCCTACAATGTTTTCAAAAGCCTTCTACCTTGGGTCGTTAAAAATCGGGATTGTGTGCTAAAGGGTTAATTCTTTATCACACAACAAAATTTTAAACTTTTCCAAAATTGCAGAAGACAAATAAAATGTTGCTGTATTGATGAAATTTGCCTTGTAAGGGTAGAAAACATTGTGGGAAAAGTAGAAAGTGCTGGTTACCAGCATTTTCTCCCTTTTTGCCGTAATGTTTTCAAAAGTGTTTTTCCTCAGGGTCATCAAAGCTCTAGATCATGTGCTAGAGGGTTAAACCTCGAACATTTTGTAATCTATTGAAGCTGGGGTTATAGAATTAGTGGTAAAAAAAATACTTGCAATTTTTTTCATATTTTAAGAATTGTATATAACTGAATTGTGAAATGTGGCATGTTTGTTAATTATTCCCGGAGTTTTAATAAATTCGGGAAACACATAAACTGTAATTTTGGTTTTCCTCATAAAATTTGTTTCTCTAAGTTCTCTTTTATCCTTATAAAACAGTTACTGTCATCATAGGTTTTGATTGCTATAAAGTAATGTTTTACCCAAAAGTTCCTTTGTATGGGGTAGCTTTAAGTTATTCACATATAGTTTTTGCTTAAAATCATCATTCTGAATCTCTCTTCCTGTTCTGCAGAAACAAGTATCCTTCTTTCTAACAGAATATGTGTAATTTACTGTCATTTTGTGCGATGATCTTGCTCTAAATGAGCAATTGCCTTATTCTTTTTTGAAATCAATTAAACATTTCTTGTAAAAGTCTTTGATTGTATTTTCTTTATCCTTTTTGGCATTGGTATATGAAACCAATTCAATATCCAGATAAAAGGAACTTCAGCAAGTCAAAAATCAATTGCATCTTTCTCAAAATGGCAAGAGGAGAGACAGAGGGTTCAACTGGAATGAGTAATACAGTAAAAGGAAAGAAACCTTACTGAGAAAGAAGAACTGTTGATTTCAATGATTCACTCATTAATCACTAGAAATACAACTCCAAAGGCTTGAAATAAAAGCCCTGTGTGCAATCTTTTCCCCTCATTTTCTGAATCATCTTACTTTATGCTCATGTTTTCCCATGCCAGTGTTATTTAGTGTCACACATTACAGTCATACACAGTGTAGGTGCAGCAAATGTATGATACACTTTGCAATATCACTAACTTGGTTAACCAGTATTAGCAATTCTAAAGAAGAAATATGACATTAGTAAGTTGTTGGAACTTGGACAGGTAACATCTGGCAATAAAATAAGACTTACAGATAATTAGTCTTTTATTTCCAAACCTTGTTTGCCCCTCATTTTTTTTCTCAAGCTGCTGTAAATTTAGTAATGTTAAAACATTACTTTTGACTCACAGATTTCAGATCCTTACAACTTGTTCTTTTTGCTGTCAAGTCAAGAAAAGGTTCCTAGTGACATCATGATGTTGGTGTAGTCCTCTTTTTTTGTAGTTATACTTGACGGCCTTTTTGAATGATGTAGAGTCATAGGTTAACTCTCTTTCTGAACAATGATGTTTTAGACTTAAAAATTGAAAGCATTTGCAGACAACAAAATAAATTTTACTCAGAAAGTGATTTTTTTGGGGGGATTGGTAGAAAACATTGTGGAAAAAATCGTTACCCGCATTTTCTCTTGTTCCCACAATCTTTTTTAAAGCCTTTTGCCTCTGGGTTGTTAGAAGTCGGGATTATTTGGTAAATAGTACATTACTTCTACCACTTTAAAGTGTTTTAGTTCACCTGAAATCAGTTGATATGTGCCATGGGCAGATTTTCCAGTGAACTGATTTTGGTTGTTTGATGTCATTTGCAGTTTGTTCATTGAGCTTGTATTATAATGTTTTATGCCATGGGCAGGGTTTACAGTGAACTTATAATGTATTTTTGATGCCATGCCAAAGTTTTCTAGTGACCTTAAAATGGTTGGCATTGAAATGTTGTTTGTTTGATACCATGAGCAGGTTTCACATTGATATCATGTTCTTTGTTTGATCCATGGCAGGTTTCATATTGACTCCCAATGTTTTTGATGCCATAGACAGTTTCCTATTTACCTGATGATATTTAATGCCATTGACCTTATGATGTATGTTTAATGCCATGAACAGGTTTTCCATTTACATCATGGAGTATGTTTAATGCCATGGACAGGTTTTCCATTGACATCATGGAGTATGTTTGACGCCATGGACAGGTTTCCCATTGACATCATATAGTATGTTTGATACCATGGGCAGGTTCCCATTGGCATCATAGTGTGTTTGATGCCATGGACAGGTTTCCCATTGACATCATAGAGTATGTTTGATGTCATGGACAGGTTTCCCATTGACATCATGGAGTATGTTTGATGTTATGGGCAGGAATATAATCAATGTCATGGAGTATGTTTGATGATATGGGCAGGTTTCCAATCAATGTCATGGATTATGTTTGATGCCATGGACAGGTTTTCCATTGACATCATATATTATGTTTGATGCTATGGGCAGGTTTCCAATAAATGTTATGGAGTATGTTTGATGCCATGGACAGGATTCCCATTGACATAATATATTATGTTTGATGCCATGGACAGGTTTCCCATTTACATCATATATTATGTATGATGCTATGGGCAGGTTTCCAATCAATGTCATGGAGTATGTTTGATGCCATGGACAGGTTTCCCAGTTACATCATGGAGTATGTTTGAATCCATGGACAGGTTTCCCATTGACATCATATATTATGTTTGATGCTATGGGCAAGTTTCCAATCAATGTCATGGAGTATGTTTGATGCTATGGGCAGGTTTTCAATCAATGTCTTGGAGTGTGTTTGATACTATGGGCAGGTTTCCCATTGACATCATGCCATGCCAAAGTTTCCCAGTGACCTTGGCATTGAAATGATGTTTGTTTGATACTATGAGCAGGTTTCACATTGATATCATGTTCTTTGTTTGATCCATGGTGGGTTTCATATTGACTCACAAATGTTTTTGATGCCATGGGCAGTTTCCTATTTACCTGATGATATTTTATGCCATTGACCTCATGATGTATGTTTGATGCTATGAACAGGTTTTCCATTTACGTCATGGAGTGTGTTTGATTCCATGGACAGGTTTTCCATTGACATCATGCTGTATGTTATATGCCATGGACTTGTTTCCCATTGACATCATAAGAGTATGTTTGATGCTTTGGGCAGGTTTCCAATAAATGTCATGGAGTATGTTTGATGATATGGGCAAGTTTCCAATCAATGTCATGGAGTATGTTTGATGATATGGGCAGGTTTCCTGTTGACATGGAGTTTGTCTGATGTATGGGTTGGTAGCCAGCATTTTCTCCTTTTCCCACAATGTGTTCAACCCTTTCAAAGACAATATTCTCCATGCGAGCCACACATAATATTTGGTCTGCAAAAGTTTTGGATTTGGAAAAGTAAAAGAAAATATAGCTTCATTGTAGAGATATTTCAGATGTACATGAGGTAGAGGGCCTTGTCTTGGAGCTGTTGACAGTGCAGTCTCTGACAGTACTGTTAAGAAAATTTCTAGAGCCAATATAGCAGTGAGCTGATAATTTCCATGCTATTTTAGACTGCATCAGCCAATTATTGGTATGACCTCAACGATTTTCTCTTTAATTTGTAAAGAAAATTGAATCTGCTGTCAGGAAATGCCCCAAAGCCTATAATATTTGACACTTGCCTGCTTTGTTTATTGGATCTCTAGAGGATTTTTTACATCAAATCCAAGCATGTGAAAGGCAAAATATGTTGATTTTGTGTATGGTGTAGATCAAGATCAAATGGCAACTAAGTACAGTCCAACATTCAGAGAAATGACCTGGCCAAACAGCTTCGACATAGAGCTCTACAAGTTAGTTTTATTCATGGGAAGTACATGTACTTCTGTTTGCTTCTTTTATTAAACCTTTACCAAATAATCCCAATTTTTATTGACCCTAACAGAATAGGCTTTTGAAAACATTGTGGGAAAAGGAGAAAATGCTGGTAACCAGCATTTTCTCCTTTTCCCACAATGTTTTCTATCCTTCAAAGGAGGAATTTCAGTTTTCATAGTCAAATTTAATCTGTCGACTCCAGATGCTTTTAATCTGGACCAGTCTTAAATTTTGTCATTTGGTAAAAAAATAAACTGTCTCGGAGCTAATATTCTTTACTTCTTGCAGACATAGATAGTCACTGAAAACACTGTGGCAAATGGATGACAGCTATTTATAACAATGCACAACTAAAATTTAGAAATGTCAGAATTTGAAATATTTGCAAAGAAGCATTTTGTCCATTTAACACAGTGTTTTCCAGTCTATCTAGAACAAATTCAATCTTTTGAGCCACATTTAAATTTTCATCTTCAAATGCTTTAACTTTCGACATGTCAATATTTTTATCCTGTGGTATAGAGTTAAATGTTGCTCATATGGGGCATTTGTCTCACAATAGACTAAATGACTGGCTCAAAGAATTAAAGTAGTCTTTGTAGAAGTAGAAAACGTGGGGAAAAGGAGATAATGCTGGATACCAGCATTTTCTCCTTTTCCCACAATGTTTTCAAAAGCTTTCTCTGTCAGGATTGTTTAAACTCATAGTTGTGTGGTAAACAGTTAACCCTATACCACACAACCTCATGTTTATAATATCCTGAGAAATACCTAGAGAAAGAAAGCTGGTTACAAACCAGCATTTTCTCCTTTTCCCACATTGGTTTCTATCCTTTCCCAGATGAATTCCACCATTTCAGCTTCACCTGATTTGTTGTCTGCAGATTTGATAAATATGGAAGAGTCTAAAATTTTGTTTTTGGTAAAGAGAAGCACTGTCATGGTATGAAATCTGTGTGTTTGATATATAGCTTTAACTCTTTAAACGACACTGTTAGAGAAGGCTTTTGAAAACAATGTGGGAAAAGGAGAAAATGCTGGTAACCAAAATGTTGCCTATTCCTATCAAAATTACCTTTTAAGGTACCGGTACATTAAATTTGTCATCTGCGATTGCTTTTAATTTGGTCCAGTCAAAAAAATTGTCCTTTATTAAAGAGCTATGAAACATTTGATATGATTTCTGAACCATTTTTCACCTTCCAACCGACTGGTGTTCTATTATGAGAATGCGAAAGTGACTGCTGAAATATTGTAGAGGAATAATTATGATGTCGTAATGATTTAAGCACTACCAAATGGCTTATAAAACTGATAAATCAATATCTGCCCTTCAGTTAATTAAATCCCTGTCCCATTATAAGCTATGATATAATTTTTGGGATGATTTAACAGTAATTCAGAGCTTTTATGGGGGTGATGAATGGGACATGTATTCAAAAATTGAATTCAAAAAGAGTAACAGATGTATAAATCATTCACTGTAAACTTTGTTCTTTCCACTGCAAGATATCACGGTATGTTTGAAATAGTGGGAAAAAAGGAGGCACTGAACGCATAACAGTTTGTGTTCCTTTATTTGCTGCTAAGTTTGAATGTTTTGATAATTACAATAATCACAAGTTTAGTTATTTTGTGCCTGAAACTTGCCTTGGTAGCTCTTTAGTCACATATCTGACTTGTAACCTGGTGGTTGTGGGTTTAATACCCGAGATAAACTTTCTTTTCTGATCTTGTGCCTCTCACCTCTGCTGCATTTGAGAAAAGTAGTCAGTGACTTGAAAAGAAAGTTGTGTCAGTGCTGGTTTGAGAAGGTCAGGGAACACATGCTTAGGAGCACTGACAGCCTTCATATGGCTTAAAGCCCCATTTAAGTCCAAAAATAGGTAATTTTCACCATTTATAACTCGAAAATATATCGGATAACCCATCACAACACACATATATAAGATCGGAGAAAACTCGAACATGTCAGTTACTGCATTGGTTTTCATGATATACGTGTGCGAAAATGCATGGAGAAGCCCGTCGATTTCAGGGACGCCATTGATCGAGACAACCTTCGTCGTCGTTCGTGTATATTCGAACTAGGTCTTCGAGAACGTCACGTAATAACATTGCATCTCATTAGTGCTATGACGTACTACACAGGATTATTGTTTACAATTCCAATATTATGTCATCAGAGAGTAAGATTGCTCATTCTGAACCTGTTTTAGTTCTTATTTAGATGTAGTAAACTCTTCCTGCATTGATGATACATGAATAAGCGATGATCAGCCTGTGTCGTCGTTTCACTTTACGATATTGATAAGCTTACGTTTTTCAAGCCTAGAATGGGGACAAAACAATCAAGTGAATGAAGGGTTTGTTTCAACGCCTTGAATGATCATGTGGTGTTTAGGTCATTATCACGTCACTGCGGACATTTACGACGAAAAGTCGGCTAATCGTTGGTGATCATCAATGTAAACAATTAGATAATGCGACATGGTAGGATCTGTTCTAGTTTCAAAATTCTTTTTTCTGCCATTGACTGGAACTTTTGCGAATTGCACCTATACATATCGTGAAAGTCATAATAATCGCCATATTTTTACATGGTAAAAATGAAATTTACTTTTATTTTATAAACAAGTTTTTTATTCATTTGGACTTTACTGTGACTTTAAGCTGTTAAAACAATGTTTAAGCTCAAATACTTAAATACAAACAAAATTAATTGTGCCTGAAAGCTTGGTACAGAGTCCAATGTTTATTATTCACCGAACATATCAAAATCAATTCTACAGGGTGACCCATAAGAAATGCCACCCATGGAATCATTAATAAAATTCACAAACCTTTCTGCAATCCAATCATATTTGGTACATATGAACTTCAGTCTATGCCTGACATCTCCACTAAGTTTCAGTCGTTTTAGCCCAACAGTCTTTTTTTATCTCTGTTCCATGATATGCTCCAAATGTGCACCTCTGCTTTGCAAATACACTTGGAAGAATTCATTGTGGCTGAAATGAATTTTCTGTGAGGAGTTAGAAAACATTATGAGGGTTCCCAGCATTTTCTTCTTTTCCCCACAATGTTTTAAAACACTTTCTTTTTCCAGGTTGTTAAAACTTTGGATTGTTTGGTTAAGGGTTAGCAACAGTTGTTCTTTTGTAACAATGTTTTCATAAGTGATCTACTATAAGGCAAAAATGAAATTATTTTGCATGACTTAATGTTCAAGATATTTGAAAAAAAGGAGATGGAGCATGGTTGGTTCGGAAGAAAATTCAGTTCCCCCCTCTTCTTTTTTTAGAGGATGTTTTTCCTGAATTTTAATTTTCTTATGTTTTTTTTTAGTTTCAAAAGTCTTGAAAGGTTATACAAATAGAGTCAATAGGTCTGGAAGAGGAGAATTTGGCTGAAACACAAATTTAATCAGTGCGAGCCCAAATTTGATTTTGAAAAATGTTTTGTATTCTTGACTTCGACAGTTTTTCTCTTGGTCAGATGACCCTGATGACAAAGGCTTTGAAAACATTGCGAGCAAAGAAGAAAAATGCTGGTTATCAGCATTTTCTCCCTTTTTTTTTTATGTTTTTCAGCGTTTTCAAAGATATATCTGACTTTTAGAAGCTTTGATATTTGTCATCTGAAAATACTTTTAGCATAAAGTTTGCTTAAGAGTAAAGCAAGATATTCCTTGAAATTTGCTAACGTTGAAAAATTACAGGGAAGCAATGGTATTGTAGATTTTCCTATTACTGTAAGGCTCGTTTTAACCCGTTACCATACAGTCTAGAGTTTTAAGAACCCGGGGAAGAGGCCTTTTCAAAACATGAAGGGAAAAGGAGAAAATGCTGCTGACTAGCATTTTCTCCATCTGTGACTAGGGTAGAAGACATTGTCGAAAAATTCAAAATGTTTTCAAAAGCCCTTTTTCCTGAGGGTCTTTAATTCTTTACCACATGGCAAAAATTTAGAACTGTCCAAATTTAACTCTTTACCAAACGACAAAATTTTAGACTTGCCCAAATTGAAAGCTTTTGTAGACGAGAAATTAATAGTGGCTCAAAAATTGAAAGTTGATTTTGAAAGGGTAGAAAACATTGTGGGAAATGGAGAAAATGCTGGTTACCAGCATTTTCTCCATTTCCCACAATGTTTTCAAAAGGTTTCTTCCACAGGGTCATGAAAACTCGGGATTGTGTGGGAATGGGTGTAGGCATTTGCAGACTACAACTTACGTGTGGCTCAGCTGTGGAAAGTTGTCTGAGAAAGGATGGAAAACGTTGTGTGAAAAGGGGAAAATGTTGGTAACCAGCATTTTTCTTCTTTTCTCACAATGTTTTCAAAAGGCGTCTCAGTCAGTGTCGTTACAACAAAGTGTTTGGCAATGGATTTAAAAGATTCATTAAGGTATAGAGAGAAAAATGTTGAACCCTGTCTAGCTTATTGTGTAAGAATGATGGTAAATTGTAAAGGCAGTAATAAAACAGTCTATCAGACCCCATTACAAATAAATGAGGGGTGGGACCCCTACCATTTCCTGTTATGCAGCCCAGCTGGATTGAACCCCAGTATAAGCCATTATAATCAGGCATGGGTTATTTTTTGCATGTTGGGAAAATATGAGTTTCATTTATCCTGGTAAAGTGTGAGGTGGATTTCATTGAGTTTTTTTTTTTTCAATTCTGTTTTTTTCTCAACTCTCGAAGTGGAAAATATATGAGCCGTGCTCTGGCAAAAGGGGGCTTAATGCATCTCCGTAATCCATCATACCAAGAAAGCCATCACATACTTATGGATCCATGATAGCTGCTATTTTTAACAACCGACTCAATCATGAGGTAGACTGATCCTTTGACATGCAGAAAATCGACCAATAGCGAAAAGTTTCGGCCCAGGTCAGCCTGCGCGGACTGCGCAGGCTGATCTGGAATGAAACTTTTTGCATATGCATTAAGCCCCCTTTTCACAGAGCGCGGCTCATATGAAATGGCTATTTTATCAAAGAACTCTTTACCAGACAACAACATTTTCGACAAAATGAAAGTAATAAAATGAAAGACCACAGATAAAAAGTGACCAGATGATGGAATTTAAGGAGTAGAAAACATTGTAGGGAAAAGAAAAAAAAAAAATGGTCATCAGCATTTACCTCTTTTTCCTCAATGTTTGCACAAGCTCTTGTCTTCAGGGTTGTTGAAACATGGCACTGTTTGGCAAGGGGCTTAAAAGACTCATGTATTGCAATTTCAAGGTTATTTTGGCTGTAATATTTCACAGCATATCAGACTCCATATATTGGTTTTAGCCTGCTGTTATATGGGGTTACAGACAGCTGTTGCTTCACCAACACTGGATCAAGGTACGATGTGCAAAGGGCAAGTAAAGGTGACCACTGCAACACTACTGATTGTGTCAGTATAATTTTTTTGCCAGTATACTGATGTTCAAGATGCAAATTTTTATATAAATGATGTTATTCATAAACTTTAAAAAGAACATGACAAATAAAGAAATGTTAGCAAATTCTTCATTATGCCATAATCTTGTCTTGATATTACACAGAAAGTTTCCATGTCTACCTTTTCTGTATTTATCTCAGTTAATCTTATTGAAAGCAAAATACCGGTAGTTTGTCATCCAACATAGTTTTCGTGAAGTAAAAGCAGTAAATAGGCTGTCAAGTACTCTACTGGTACTTCAGATGAAAAATGGATTAAAATTTAACCCTTTACCACATAATCCTGATTTTTAACGACAATAATGAAGAAAGCTTATGAAAACAGTAGGTAAGGAGAACATGCTGTTAACAATGATGATATTTTCCCTTTTGGAAGACATGCCCCATGATTTGTGCCACATTTGATATGCCATCTGCAACTGCTTTCAAATTTTACAAGTTCAATTTATTGTCCTCTGGTTAAAAATGAAGCACCTGTTTCCTCATCGTGCACTTTTTATAATTTATCTTCATTAAAAATCCATTAAAACATGATTGAATCTAACTCGATCAATTTTTCTTAGACATCCCTGCAGCAAATCTGCATTCATAACATTGTAAAAATGAACAAATTGCCCAAAGCAGTATTTTGCCATTTGTTAGTTGCAGTTCTATGAATGGATGCCCTAGCTTGATCCTTTACCTAATGATCCTATGGTTGTACAGCCTTGAGGAAGGAAGGCTTTTTAAAACATTGTTGGAAAAGGGGAAACTGTTGGCAACCACCATTTACTGCTATTTTGACCATGATACCTACTCTTTCAGACTTCCCGAAAGTTCATAAAAAGTGTCAGACATTCGGTCTGACAAGGCCTGAAAATCTGTCGGATCAAATCAAATTTAACAAAAACAAAGAAAACATAAGAAAGAAAGGTAATGGTTATATCAACTTTATGTATATAATGATATTAAACTATTTCTCCACTCATTAAGACTTTCAAAAGTCACTGAAATTTCTGTTCACAGTATTATTCTCTGCTGAATGTCATTACTTCTCAGACCGAATCAAATTTAACAAATACAAAGATGGTGCAGTTTAGATTTTTCATGGTTGTCAACTGAGGATGCTCAAAAATTTGTTCATCCAAGAATAAATGTGTTTCAAAAACAGTATTGGAAGATGTTGGTCCGTTCTAACTTTCTCGCTGTAAGAATCCAGATAGTCTGTGCAGCGCATTTGCACCTTTTCCGAGTCATAAACCAACCATTCTCATTGCTGCTTCCATTTCTCGTTAAATTTTCTTTCCGGTCTCTCTTTCTCATATTCTTTTTTCTTTTCAGCGTGCTCCTCTGATGTTAATATTCTTTTTTTACCAGGTTTAGCACCTTCGTAACATTTTAACGATGTCGTTTTTGTCCAAACGTTGTGATTACGTTTTCAGCGACTCAGAATGAATGCGGGACAGTCAGACCAATCCGGCCTGAAAAGTCATCAGTCCTTGTCATATCCGTTGGACCGATGTGTTTCGGGAAGTCTGCTCTTTGAAAGACACATCCAATGGTTTGAATCAGATTGCATTTATTGTCAGCAGATGTTTTCAGTATGGACTATAATTCTGTCTTTTAATAAAGAAGCAGGGAAACTTCTGTCTGCTTACTTTTTTTCTCATGCTGAATTTTTGTGTAGCAGCTATAGACCTGTATCATGTCACAAAAAATGTGAGATGACAAAATTCTATGTTCTTCCAAATTGAGCGCAGTTGCAGACCCAAAAACATATGTGGGTCAAATGACAAGATTTGTCTTTACTGGGACAGAAAATGTGGAAAAAGGAGAAAATTTTGTTAGCAGCATTTTCCCTTTTCACACAATAATTTTGTAATCTCTTTTCTTCATGGTTGTTGAAACAAAGCGTTCTTTGGTAATGGGTAACCTCTTCAGGGTCCTAAACTCTTTACCAAACAACAAAATCTTAGACTCGTACATATTGGAAGCAATTGCAGATGACAAATAGAATGTGGATGAAACAACTGGATTTCTCTATGAAATTTTAGAAAACATTGTGGGAAAAGGAGAAAATGCTGGTAACCAGCATTTTCTCCTTTTCCCACAATGTTTTCAAAAGGCTTCTTCCTCAGGGTTGTTAAAAGTCGTCATTGTGCAGTAAAGGGTTAAACGTCAGGATTGTGTGGTGAAGGGTGAAAACTGAGTCTATAAAAAGAATTAGATTATAATACTTTGATTATCAAGGTCTTGTGCAATAGCCTTTACAATAAATAAGTGACTATTTGGCAAATGTTTTGAAAGCTTACCCAATGGCAGGACAGTCCTATTGGCACCAAGTGTGGGCTATTAAAAGTCTGTTTGTCACTTACTGAATTGATAAATGGCTCACTTCAGACTGTAATCTTATCATTAGACCATTTAATTTCTTATGGATTTTTAATCCTTTCCCTCATAATAGAATTATTTGGTGGCATCTGTAGTAGATGACTTAAGAAAATTTGGCAGACATTGTTTTGGCAGTGTTAATCAGGAGAAGCAGCGGAAAGCAAGAAAGCATGTTTTGCAAAGTACTAATAACACTTATTTTTTACTAGGTATGCATGAGAAGATGCAGTGACCCCGGTAGTATAACTGACATAATGTAGAAAATGAAATTAAATCAAATGGATAGATGAATTTTTTTTTTAGTTCTTCATGTTAAGCTCTTCTTTACAACCAGTTATACAAACAACTCTTATGGATGACAGAATTTTTTAGTCTTTTCCATGTTGAAAGCATTTGCAGGCAAGCAACAAGACATGGCTTAACTCTACCAAACAATCCGGACTTTTAATGACCCTGAGAAAGAAGCCTATTGAAAACATTGTGGGAAAAGGAGAAAATGCTGGTAACCAGCATTTTCTCCTTTTCCAACAATGTTTTCTACCCTTCCCAAAACAAATTTCAATTTTTGAGCCACATTTATTTTGTCGTCTGCAAATGCTTTCAATTTGGACAAGTCCACAATTTTGTCGTTTGGTAAAGAGTTAAATGAAAGTATTTGTCTTCTTTCACAATGCTGCCTGCACTGTCACAGACAGAAAAGATACTTGACTCATTTATTGCGATTTAGAGGCTGTTGTTTGGCAACATACCTTATATGATATCAAACAATGTAGATCTAAGATCAGGCTGCACCTTCTGAGGAGTTCATATATGATCTGCACTTCCTGTAGAAACTGTCTGAGCTGCCCATATTAATTTTAGGTTTAACTGGTTACCAGATTACAGAGTTTCAGCCTCTTTCAATTTGTAAGAATTTGCAGACGACAAATGCAATTTTACCCAAAACATGTAATATACAAGAGGTAGAAAACATTGTGGAAAAAGGAGAAAATGATCATTACAAGCATTTTGTTCTTTTCCGACAATATTTTCAAAGGCCTTTAACCTTTTTCCACAAGATCCCAAGTTTTAGCAACCCAAAGGAAAGGCCACTTAAAAACATTGGAGGAAAAAAAGAAAATGCTTGTAACCAGCATTTTCTCCCTTTTCCGTAACTTTTTCTACCCAGTGTCAGAGGTAAATTTAATCATTTGCGTCACTTTTAATTTGTTGTCTGCAAATACTTTCAAATTGGTTAAGTCTAAAACTTTTTCATTTGGTAAGGAGTTGAAACATTAAGATCGTTTGGTAAAGGTTTGATTGGCCAGGACTATAGTGAAAGACGTAAACACCCCATGTAGACAAGTGTTGGCAGACATACAGACAGCAAGACATATTTTTTCTGCTGATTACATTCATGATAATGTCGATTTTTATCTTACCCTTTGTCAGACTGTATGAAAACAAACATCTGACTTTTTGGTTGATCTGATACAGTAGTGTAGACAAACTATGAAAGAAATTTCTGTGGAAAAAGAAAAAGGATAACCATTTTTTTTTTGTAGAATTTTTTTTATCCATTCTTCCAGAGAGTGTAAGATTATGAAGATACAAGATTGATAATATATGACCATGTAAATGAAGTTATAAAGGTTCTGTAATGTTAAAGATGAAATAAGTTAATATGGCTTAATCTGTTCTTAATTGCTGTAATCCATTATAACCCTTCACTAAATTGTAGGGTATTTAAAAAAAACATGATGGTAAAAGCTTTTGATAAAGATTTCAGGGAAAACAACAAAATGCTGGAAAACAGTATTTCTTCCTTTTTTTCTAATTGTTTTTTATCTTACCAGATACAGTTCTCATCAGTTTAGTCACTTTTGATGTATTGTCTTCAGATGCTGTCAATGGAGACATGGCTATGATTCTTGAGTCTGGAAAGGAGTCAACCCTTTATCAAACAATCCCTTGTTTATAAAGACTCTGAAGAAGAAAGCCTTTGAAAACATTGTGGGAAAAGCAGAAAATGCTGCTAACCAGCATTTTCTCTATTTCCAAAATGTTTTCTACCCTTTATAAGACAACATCCATCATTGGAGCCCCATTTAAATTGTCATCAGAAAATGCTTTTGATTTGGAAAAGTTTAAAGTTTTGTTGTTTGGTAAAGAAATACATGCTTTCCTAAAGGCTGAGTTTGTTGATTAATTGTATGGTTTTTATACGCCCGTCAAAGACGGGACGTATTATGGGATCACCGATGGCGGGCGGGCAGGTGGGCGGCGTCCCCATTCTTTGTCCGGAGCATATCTCCAAAACTATGCTAGTTATGAAATTTCATGGGTGGATAGATCTCATCAAGGCGGAGTGCAGTGCACAGGAATCATAACTCTCGCTTGCTTAATTTTTGAGTTATTGCCCTTTGTTGTTTTTCATACTTGAATTTTGTCTGGAGCATATCTCCAAAACTATACTAGCTACGGTTATGAAACTTCATGGGTGGATAGATCTCATCAAGGGGGAGTGCAGTGCACAGGAATCATAAATCTTGCTTTCTTAATTTTTGAGTTATTGCCCTTTGTTGTTTTTCATACTTGAATTTTGTCCGGAGCATATCTCCAAAACTATACTAGCTAAGGTTATGAAACTTCATGGTTGGATAGATCTTATCAAGGGGGAGTGCAGTGCACAGGGATCATAACTCTTGCTTACTTAATTTTTTAGTTATTTCCCTTTGTTTATATTCATACTTGAATTTTGTCCAAAGCATATCTCCAAAACTATGCTAGCTACGGTTATGAAACTTCATGGGTGGATAGATCTCATTAAGGGGGAGTGCAGTGCAAATGAATCATAACTCTTGCTTGCTTAATTTTTGAGTAATTATACGCCCGTCAAAGATGGGACGTATTATGGGATCACCCATGGTGGGTGGGTTGGCACACGGCGTCCAGTTTTTGTCCGGAGCATAACTTTGTCATCTTCAGTCCGATTGACTTGAAACTTGGCATGTGTGTTTGTTGCAATAATACGGAGTGCAGTGCGAAAGAACCATAACTCTACCTCGTGCTGTCTTTGAGTTATTTCCCTTTGATAGTCATTTTTTACAGCATTTTCTGCTTGTCCGGAGCATAACTTTGTCATCTCCAGTCCGATTGACTTGAAACTTGGCATGTGTGTTTGTTGCAATAATATGGAGTGCAGTGTGAAAGAACCATAACTCTACCTCGTGATGTCTTTGAGTTATTTCCCTTTGATCGTCATTTTTACAGCATTTTCTGCTTTTCTGGAATATAACTTTGTCATCTCCAGTCCAATTGACTTGAAACTTGGTATATGTGTTTGTTGCAATAATACAGAGTGCAGTGCGAAAGAACCATAACTCTACCTCGTGCTGTCTTTGAGGTATTTCCCTTTGTCATTTTTACAGCATTTTCTGCTTGTCCGGAGCATAACTTTGTCATCTCCAGTCTGATCGACTTGAAACTTGGCATGTGTGTTTGTTGCAATAATACGGAGTGCATTGCGAAAGAACCATAACTCTACCTCGTGCTGTCTTTGAGTTATTTCCCTTTGATCGTCATTTTTTCACCATTTTCTGCTTGTCTGGAATATAACTTTATCATCTCCAGTCCGATTGACTTGAAACTTGGTATTTGTGTTTGTTTCAATAATATGGAGTGCAGTGTGAAAGAACCATAACTCTATCTCATGCTGTCTTGAGTTATTTCCCTTTGATAATCATTTTTTATAGCATTTTCTGCTTGTCCGGAGCAAAACTTTGTCATCTCCAGTCCGATTGACTTGAAACTTGGCATGTGTGTTTGTTGCAATAATACGGAGTGCAGTGCGAAAGAACCATAACTCTATCTCATGCTGTCTGAGTTATTTCCCTTTGATCGTCATTTTTATAGCATTTTCTGCTTGTCCAGAATATAACTTTGTCATCTCAAGTCAGAGTGACTTGAAACTTGGTATGCATGTTTGTTGCAATATTACGGAGTACAGTGCACAAGAACAATAACTCTACCTAATGCGGATTTCGAGTAATTCCACTTTGATCTTCATTTTTACAGTATTTCTTGCTTGTCTGGAACGGAACTTTGTCACCTCAAGTCAAATTGACTTGAGACTTGGTAAACATGTTTGTTGCATTACCTGCCCTTTATGATTATTATACCCCCTTGACAACTGGCGGTGGGATGGGCATATCTTGCGACAATTTGCCGCTCTTGTTAATGCTGTTTTCAACATTACCTAGCTCTGCTTTCCTTGAGTTTCTTTTACCAGTGCTTTGCTCAGTATTGTTTCTGACCCAGTTGCTGCTTTTCCCTATAACTATCACCAAAAATTGATTAGCAGTGAGGGAGGAATAATCCTATCACAATGACTATCATCAGTTGTCGGAAAGAAATTTGCTTAGCTGGGGATTTGAACCTGCGACCCCCTTTAGTCAAGTCCTGTATGCTACAGACTGATCAACTCGGGCCCAGAAGCAAGAGTTTCTAGGGTCTATCCTATGATATTTTTGACGCAGACATCTTTGGAAAAAAGATTGGTAAATCAGCATGAGGTTTTCCTCAGGCAACAGTGTTTTCCAATAGTCGTCTACTGCCAAACAAAGAAAGTCTTCTAATTGTTTATCAGACAAAAAATTTTAGACTGGTAAACAGCATTTTCTCCTTTTCCTGCTATGTTTTCAAAAGCTGTCTCCCTCAGGGTGGTTAACACTCAGAATTGTTTTGTAAAGGGCAAAACCTGTTGCAATGACAATCAGTGATCCTGGAAAAGAGTTGAGTAGAGCTGGTATTCATACTTACAGCCCATGGATTCTTCTACCCTATCTGCGAGTGACTGAACCACTGGGCTCTACAGAAATTGCTTGTATGAATAATAATTTCTTGGTGTGTGTAAGTCTTGCCATACATTGCTTACAACAGAACAATAAGTATCTGTTGGGAATGATGGACTAAACTTTCACCAAACAATCCCTGTTTTGGAGAAAGCTTTTGAAAACCTTGAAGAAAAAGGAGAAAATGCTGATTACCAGCATTGAAAACAAGGGCTGTTATGTGATAAATATAAGATCTGACATGAGTTGGCAGTTTGAGATAAAATTTTAGTAAAGGAGTCTAGGGAAAATGTTATTAAGCCAGCCTTTGGCAAGCTTAATAACATGTTTTTCTTGACAAGTTTAATGAAATTTTATCTCGAGCACCAACAAATGTCAGATTCTTTTTATCACATAATATTTCACAAATTATAGATCCGAAGATGGAAAACGATCTATAGATGCATGGGTGGTAATATCCATAAAACCCATTCACTTCTATGAAATACATAGATAATGGTAAGAAGAAAATTCGTAATGGGTATATTACACTAGAAACAAAGGAGGTTATGTGATAAAAGTTTATCGCTAAAAAGCAAAGGTTGCACTTCAGTATCACTTTCCAGTAAGAAGCTCTGTAAGATGTAAATTAACATGGAATGCTTACATGCCTTTCCAAATATTCTGCACAATGTTCTTTCATTCTTTGAGTACCTCAGTCTTCAATTGAAAGAAATTGAGAGGAGTTTCCATTAATCCATCACACATTTTATTTACGGACTAGCCTAAGATATTTTTTCCCAGATTTGTCCATGGCACATTCTCCCAATTCCTTGCAGTGTTAATCTGCTTTACACTTTACCAGATGATACAATTCGAACTTGGCAAGACTCAAAGCAATTGCATAGGACAAATCAAATGCGGCCCAAAATGTGGCATTTGTCTTTGAAGGATAGAAAACAGTATGGGAAAAGAAAACATTTTTCTTTTTCTCACAATGGATAGCCTTCTTTCTCAGGGTCATTAAAACTTTTGATAGTGTGGTAAAGGATTAATACATGACATATTTATTCAATTTAGCATAAGGAGAAACTCCTCATTACAGGGTCATTTCTATGGCCATTTCTCTTGTTCAGTGTTTTTCAAAGGTTTCTGCTGCACCCGTAGGAATAAGGACCAGATGTACTCTGATGCCAACAGTGTTGCTCTCACTAGAATATGATGCCCTCCCTTTGAAACAATGAAACAAACAGGCAATATTATTATGCAGGACAAAAATATATTCTGCCTGGAAAGCAATGATTTCCTCAGAGAAAACTGGGAATGTCTGGGTAATAACATGGTCTTTTGGTGGTCCTCAAAATTGATGGCCACCAAATCATAAGGGCAATTTACCACCACTTCACTCTCTCTCAACATTTAAGTAAAACTCTACTGATTGATGGTTCCAGAAAGCTTGATCTATAATTCTGCAGTAATTGGTCAAGATTTCTGAGTAATGACCTCTTGGACTACCTTGCTGAGTCTTCCCTTTGATGAAGGTTGTCTGGTCATTTATTGCCAAGAGGTTGTTCCCTCCAATAATGTTTTTATGGAGTTTTACAGTCTGATGGCCTGATGATACCCTTAAACTCTGTACTGAAGGATCCCATGTTTTATCGACCCTGAAGGCTAAAGCTGTAGAAAACAGTTGGAAGAGAAGAAAAAGCTGATAATTACAGTATTTTCTTCTTTTCCTACAATGTTTTCTACTCTTTCACAGGCAAATTCTATCATTTAAGCCACATTTAATGTGTTGTCTGCGAATGGTTTCAACTTGGACAAGTCTAGAATTATATCATTTGGTAAATGGTTAATCTTTACTAATTCAAACTTCTTACATGTCCATTTTCAAAGAATTTTGAGATGTCAACTTAGATATGGCTCGAATGATGGTATGTGTGTATTAAACAATTAAGAACAATGTAGTGGCAAGAAAAAATGCTACAAACAGCATTTTTCTTTTTCTCACATTGTTCTCACAATGCAGTGTCTTCAGCAGAGGCACAAACACAATCCATCTTCAGCAGAGTCATAAAGACAAGGGATCATTTTGTGAATAGATAATCCAGTATTTTCAGTGTCTCTGTGGACTGTTCCTGTCTGCAAGTAAATTTTTGTCAGCAAGTAAATTTTTGGGGGTATTTTACCAGTTCTGCACTTTTGCTATCACAGACATTGATTTCTTGTTTAGAATGCTCTGTGTATGGAAGTTATTGATCCTTTACAAAACAATCCCAAGTTATAATGATGCTGAGAAAGAAAGCCTTTGAAAATATTATGGAAAGGGGAAAATGCTGGTAACCCTTTCAAAGGCAAACCTTATCTGTGAAGCATATTTTATGTTTTCTGCTACTGCTTTCAAAATTGACAAGTCTAAAATGTTGTTTTTCAAAGGAAAAAAAAAATTAGACCTCTTTCATTTTCCTTGATGTCATTGTGATCTGCAAAAAAAAAATGTGTTTTCGTGATCATGGTTTTCTGTCTACTGCATTTACCTATTATAAGCACCATTTTTGAGAACCACCTCATCAAAAAGTCTTGGTCAGAATTCACCAGTATTTGTTATGAATGGTCTTTGAAAAAAGACTACTTCAAATTTTTAGATATGTCTGAAAACTTTCCTTTTTTTGTGTTGGCTTTGACCCAGTAACAATGAGCTGTGCTCTGTGTAAAAGGGGTCTAATGCACTTGCAAAAAGTGTCGGCCCAGTCAAAACTACTGGTAATTGCTTTTGGTAAATTTTCTGCTTGTCGAAAAACCAGCCTACCTCAGGATTCAGCTGGTTGCCAGACAAAATGGATTTTATGGATCCATAATTATGAGATTACTTGCTTGGTATAGTTCATCACGGGAAATGCATTAAATTCCCTTTTGCAGGAGCATGGCTTGATCTATGAATTGTCAGCCAGTGAAGCTGCTATGAGCCATTATGGCTCTCCTGTTGATTTTTTTTTGCTGCAAATTTGTTAGAAAAGAATGGTATTTACATTAATTTCAGAAGTTAAATTGACCATGTCAGACAAAACATGCAAATAATTGGACACAAAGTGTGAGATAGGAGGATTTGGTATGTTAATTTAAGGTCATTTGAAGACCCTGTTGCTGATCTTTTGTTCCTTCAGAGTAGCTACTAAGTTTTGAAAATAGAAAGACTTTTAACTGGTCAGGGATGGATCTCTGTCTTGCCATCTCATTTGTACAATATTTTTACATAATTATTTAGCACATTAATTCACTTTGATTATCTGATACTAAGATTATCTGATACTACCTTGACAGGATGTTTTCAGTGTTCAGGACTTCAGTTTTTGTCTCCAAGGAATGGGTCAAGCTTAAACATTTTCATATTGCAGCAAAATAGCTATTTTATGTGGTTAAGCATATCCTACTGTTGTCAGAAGGAATAATATTGCAGAAGTTGCAACTGAAAACTTGTCTTGGTCATTACAACATGGGATTGTTTGGTAAAGAGGTAAATCTTAAAACGCCTATCACAACTATAAGTGCTTTTGCAGCCAGTGTAGGTCAAGATCAGACTGCACAAAACGTGCAGTCGGATCTTTGATCTACACTGTCTGCTTTGCTTAATCTTTATGGACAAAAGCAACAATGAAATTGAAATCATTTGGATTTATTTTTTGACTGAAAACTTCTATTGCGTTGCCCTAAGGGTTAAATGGTCAATAATGCAGGCAATTTTTGTTTGGCCTGTGGTCAGCAGTATAGCACATGTTATTATGTTTCTTTGCATGGGGGAAATTTGTAGCATTGATGAATGAAATTTTTGTATGTCAGCCATCTATTAGCATTCTTTCCTCTGCATCTTATTTTCTGTGTTCATTTTTCCACACAATACTTCCTGGAAAAAAAAAAACAAATGCAGCATATGAAACTAGAAATATTTTTGTAAAATATTAAAAAATATATGTGAGAATGTAGCAAACAGAAAAATAACAACATGTACAAATGACACAAATGAAATGATTGAAAAAAAGACACATTTATAAAAGTATGACTCATATAGTTTTGGAAAGTTTAGAGACGTATTCAGTGGAAAAGGTGCTGTTTTTTCCAGGTGAATAACATGGGGATGCTTGTTTTGCTATCAGGAAATCTGTCTATATACATGATGAGACCATAAACATGTATTTGAATATTAACATCAGTGCTATCCCACAAAATGGAAGCATAATTCATTGATCATGTTACTTTCCCACAAGCCTTTGCAAAACTCTGTCATGAAATCAAAATATATTGTAAGAGGCTCTACTACAGAAAGAAATTACCATAAAAAAATAATTTTTTATAACACATTTCTGTCTTATTTATTGATAGCTTTTAAACTATTACATATACCTTAACTTTTTCCATACCATTGATGACACCAGAAGCTCTTGTGAACAGTGTAGATCAAGATCAGACTGCACAGAACGTGCAGTCTGATCTCTGATCTACACTGTCCACTGCTTTATTCTAGATTGTGAATGAACTGTCTCTTGATCTTGTAGCAGAACTGTGTTTGTAGCCATTGAGAAAAAGCAGTTTATTTATTCAGTAGTGAGAGGGTGAAAACACTTATGAAGATTGATATGACAGTAAAAATCTAAGTAGCCCCCTTTAAATTAATGCTTTACCATACAATCCTGATTTTCAATGATTCCGAAAGAGAAGGCTTTTGAAAACATGTGAGAAAAGGAGAAAATGCTGGTAGCCAGCATTTTCTCCTTTTACCACAATATTTCCTGCCCTATCTTGAACAGACATCATCATTTTACCAACATTTAAATTAATTTGTTATCTGCAAATGGTTTTATTTCAGTCCATTCCAAAATTTTGTTATTTGATAACAAATTGAAATATCTAGAAAACATTCTGAGAAATGTTGCTATAGGAATGTATCTACTCACATAGAAACTCACCAATTATTTTGGGTATTTATCATGTACACATCTCCTACATCTGAAACAAAAGATAAATGATGTATTCTCCAGTGTCTGAGGAAACCTTTGAGACAATGATGAGGGAAGATGTTTGTCATTGTGACTAAAGGTGTCTGTTTGTGACAGAAGTGTCTGGGATATTCTAGTCAGTTCCAATTTCTCATCAGACAGACACTATTTCTCTTCTGTGACAGCCCTCTGTATGCTGCCATGTTGTTTACTTATTACTTCCTGTATCTCTTTGCCAAATGACAAAATTTTAGACTTTTCTATATTGAGCATATTTGCAGACGACAAATCAGTGTGGCTCAAATGATGGTATTTGTCCTTGAAGGGGAAGTAAATATTGTGGAAAAAGGAGAAAATGCTGGTTACCAGCATTTTCTCCTTTTCCACAATGTTTTCAAAAGCTTTATTTCTCAGGGTCGTTAAAACTCTGGATTGTGTGGGAAAGGGGTAAATAATTAATTTTCCACTTTTCAATGCATTTCGGGTTAAGGAGAAATTATTATGTATTGTGTAGAAGAATGATAACATTGAAAATATCTTTGTAAAATATGTATAATCATCATGAGGACATGTGAAAAATTGCACAAAAGAGAAAACTGGTTTTCTTTAGCAATTTTTTTCTGTTGTCACAAAGTTATCAAATGTCTGCTGTAAGATTAAAGTTAAAAGTTGTATTTTTGCAAGAACTATGGATTTTATTACACAGTGGGATGATACAGCAATTTATTTTAAACCATTAACATTTAAACAGGTAGAAAAAAATTGTGTCATTTTTGCTCATTTATCTGACCTTTAAGAAGATGTATGTGAAAATATATATTATATACATGTATCCTTAGCATCCTAAGCTTGTAGGGCAAATCTTAATGACACAGAAATCTATTTGAAAAGTATCAGCCTTAAAATCCAGATTTTCTCATTGGCTATTTCCAGTTGGCATCCAGTGTTCATTAAAAGACAGGTATTTTCTGCTTTTCACACATTGTCTCCAGGGGCCATCTTACTCAAAGCCGTAAAATCTTAGGGTTGTCCTGTAAAGGCTTAATCCTTTGCCTCTAGAAGAAATTTATCCAAATTGAAAGCTTTTGTAGATGACAGCCTCTGGTTCAAATGATGAAATCTTTTTTTGAAAGTTTAGAAAACACCTGATTTTCATTTTTTTAGCCAAGATCAGTATCACAATCTGTAGCAAACTGGACTTTAGACCAGGGGGTTGCTTGTTCAAATCCCTAGCTCACATGTGGTGTCCGTAGTTGTGAGGTAGAGCGTCAGCCTTGTAACCATAAGGTCCCGAGTTTGATGCCCAGAAGCGGTTGTCAACTTCGGGATTGTTCATTGGCCCATGCATTTGGCACAAGTACTCATGTAGTTCCCTGGAAGCAGAATCAAGAGAGATTAGTATAAGAACTTGTTTCTCGATCGATCTAAAATAAATATGTTTAAACTAAATCCCCAGCCCGTTGAATTTCTTTCTGAGGATTGATGATAGTCATTGTGACAGGATTCATTCCTCTCTCACCTCTGATCATTGTTCAGACGCTTGCCATGTTAGAAAGCATTTAGTGGCTTGGGAAGGGTATTGTGCAAAGAACTGGTGAAAAACTTCCAGGAAAGCATGGATAAATGCAGTAGTGGCCAGGATATAAATGAAATGATGTTGAAAACGGCCTTTAACAAAAAAACAATCTGACTTTTTACGGGTGCATAGGGATGCAATAGACATTCCACCCATCTGAACATAGTTAAAAATATTGTTTTAAAAGGAGATGTCAATGTTAAGAGAAAAATCTCCTGTTGCTGTAATTTTCACATGCAATCACATAATTATGGACCTGAAATTATGTTGCATGTAAACTTTAAACATACATCTTTACATGTTTTCATCCAGTTTTTTAACCGTTCTTTTCTTTATTTTATGAAACTATAATCACTCTTGTATATTCATGCCAAATATTGCCCCTGATGGTTGCAAGGTTGCACAGATTACGGCAGATAGAAAATGCATTTCATTCTATTTCGGCTAGCCATAGACATAACAACCACAGTTTCCGGTTTAAATTAAAGACAAACCCTACAGTTTCTTTACCCCATACACCATTGTATTGATTTTTTATCTACATTTACACACCTGACTAGATTATAACACCGTCAAGTTTTAACAGCATTTGTTTACTCTCTGGCTGTAAAGATGTCTCTTTAATGAGGATGTTTTGAACTGATCTGCTGCAGATTTTTTTTTTTTGGGGGGGGGGGGGGGTTGTACAAGTAATCTATTTTGTAATTTATTATTCTTAATTATTTATTCATGTACTCAGTTGAGAACTACCATACCAAAAGTCTGATTTTTTTTTAGACACTGAAAAACCTACTTAAACAATCGATCATAGATTTTTTTTTCTTATTTATTTGTTTTTGCCAAGAAACTGCCATTTGCTGTCAAAAGTCTAAAGTATCAGGAAATAGTTTTATTGGATGATGGTAGCTTATAATTGTCATGGGAGTTTGACAGGGTTTATATCAAACTGTCATGAAAGTGTGGAGGTTAGCCTGGGGTGGGTGGGGTACAACTTTCTAATCATGACAGGTACAGGACTTTATGGCTATGTCACTGTGTTACTGGCAGACAAGGGATGTCATTACAGGACAATAATGACAACAAATGTATGTTCTACAATCAGATAGTCTGTCTATACCAAATCATACCCAATTTTAATGAACCTGAAAGGTTTGTGTAAACATTGTGGGAAAAGGAGAAAATGCTGGTAGCCAGCATTTTCTCCATTTCCCGCAATGTTTTCTACCCTTCCTAATACAAATTTCAATTTTTGGGTCACTTTTAATTCGTCATCCGCAAACACATTCAAAATTGACTAGTGTAAAATTTTGTGGACTGGTAAAGGGTTAACTCTACAAGATGACGAAATTGTAGACTTACCTAAATTGAAAAACTTTTTGCAGACAAAAAAAATATGGCTTAAAGGAAAGAATTTATTTACGTTGAGGACTTTATTGTTGAAAGGGTAGGAAATATTGTGGAAAAAGAAGAAAATGCTGATCACCTGAATTTTATACTTTGCCACAATGTTTACATAAGGATTCTTCCTCAGGGTCATTAAAACAGTCAACTGATTGAAGTTGAAAAACAAGTCAAGAAATCTGAACATTAATCATTTATATAATTCTTTTCTTAGCAGCATTTACTTCTTCATTATTGTGGAAGAGGGTCTATTCATGGTGCACAGAAGAGCTTACAGTGTAGTTTCTGTACATTCCTATGTTTGATCTAAAATGTTTGATATTGTTTGAGACATTCTGACAGATGCATCATAAAAACTGTAATGTATCATGAAAATTTTTACAGAAGGTTCTTAATCGTGGAGCCCTGGTAGCTCAGTCAGTAGCATACAGGACTTGAGAACAGGGGGTTGTTGGTTTGATCCCCGGCTCAGCCAATTTCTTTTAGAGGAATGATGATAGTCATTGTAACAGGATTCATTCCTCTCTCACTGCTGACCATTGTTTCGATTATGGTTATGTTGGAAAGCAGACAGTGGCTTGGAAAGAATATTGTGTGGGGTACTGGTAAAAGGAAATACGGGAAAGCATGGATAGGTGCACTGGCCACCGAGATATATCTGAAATAATGTTGAAAACGGCGTTAAACACCTTACAATCACAGGTTCTTACTCAACAGCATATGTGTGTTCAACTTCAGCTAAAGGTCTCCGCTCTCTCAATACTGAACATAGTGGTAGTGGCTTGGCTGGGAAGCAATATTGTGCAAACTACTGGTGAAAGAAACCCCAGGAAAGCCCTTGCTGCTGGGATAGAATAGAAAAATTGTTGAAAACAAGGTAAAACGCCAAACAAACAAATTACATGTGTAAGGGAAAGTTATTGATTTTAAACTCATTTTTATAATCATTTGCTAAGTTTGGAAACAGGCCATGTAAAACTATCTGATAAATTCAATAATTAGGCTAATTTTGAGGTGAAATATTTCCCCAGGGTCCCAGGGGGGTCTCAGGTGAAACAAAGTTGGAGTGCTTGAATAGTGAATCATCAGAGGGTCACAGACCCGAAATATGTTTTATTTTTCAGTTTATGCCTTAGTTTACTGAACAGTTAATCTTTAACTAAATAATCTAGGGTTTTAACAACCCTAAAGAAGTCAATTTGTGGAAACATTGCACGAAAAGAAGAAAGTTTTCTCCTTTGCCCTTTGTTGTTTTCTACCGTTATTTAGCTTGTCTGTTTTTGAAGAAAACGACAAGTTATTGACATAGCCCTGGCATTGTCATATGTCTTGTCGTGTTGCAAAAACTTTGACATTTTCAAAAACTTTGACATTTAGTATTATCTCTGTTATTACTGAAGATATTTTCTTCAAACTTGGACAAGTTGCTCACTATCAAAAGGGGGACCCATAGTACAAGGGCAGGTAACAGTCAAAGTATTTTTGACACAGTCCAAGGACCTTTCTACCTCATGATTCAGCCGGTTGTCATACAAAATAGATTTTATGGATCCATAATTATGTGATGACTTGCTTGCTGTAATAGATTACAGATATGCTTTAACTCTTTACCGAACGACAAAATTATAGACTGGTCCAAATTGAAAGCATTTGCAGACGATAAAATAAATGTGACTGAAAAACTGAAATTTGGTTTGGGAAGGGTAGAAAACATTGTGGGAAAAGGAGAAAATGCTGGTTACCAGCATTTTCTCCTTTTCCCACAATGTTTTCAAAAGGCTTCTTTCTCAGGGTCGTTAAAAGTCGGGATTGTTTGGTAAAGAGGTAAATCCCTTTTTTCCAGAGTATGTCTCATAAATATGTAAAATATGTATAGAAGGCTCTAATTTAACCCTTCACCACACAATCTCGACTTTTAACGATCCTTAGATAGAAGCCTTTTGAAAACATTGTGGAAAAAGAAGAAAATGCTGGTAACCAGCATTTTCTTCTTTTACCACAATGTTTTCTGCCCTTCCCAAAACAAATTTCAATTTTTCAGTCGTTTTCATTTTGTCGTCTGCAAATACTTTCAATTTGGACAAGTCTATAATTTAGTCATTTGGTAAAGAGTTAACAGAAAGCAGATTGGTCCTCTACTCATTACAGGATGTATTGTTTCTTTCTGGTGGTGAAGACTGTTTAACTCTTTACCAAACGACAAAATTTTAGACTCGTCAAATTCAAAGTATCTGCAGACAACAAATTAAATCTTGTTAATATGGTGATTTCTGACTTTGATAGGGTAGAAAATATTGTGGGAAAAGGAGAAAATGCTGGTTACCAGCATTTTCTCCTTTTCCCACAATGATTTCTATAGGCTTCTTTCTCAGGGTCATTAAAAGTCGGGATTGTGTGGTAAAGAGTTAACCCTTTACCACACAAGTATTAACGACCCTGAGATAGAAAGCTGTTGAAAGTATTGTCAGAAAAGGAGAAAATGCTGGTAATGATTGTTTTCTCCTTTTCCCAAAATTTTTTCTACCCTTCCAAAATAAAATTTTAAGTCACAGTTATTTTGTTCTTTGCAATTGTTTTCAATTTAGACAAGTCGTAAAATGTTGTTTTTTGGTAAAGAGTTAAACATTGATACAAATGGTGAAATTGCTGTTTCAAGGTATTTATAAGCTCAAAATAACACAAATATTAAATTTTGTTTCAACAAAATGTAAAATTGTTCTTTTAGGTGTTTTTGACATGTATTGTGTACTACTTGTTGTTAACTCTTTAAATATTGCCTTGAATAGCTTTTGCAGACAGTGTAGATTAAGATCATACTGCACAGAATGTGTAGTCAGATCTTGGATCTACATTGTCTGCCACTGGATGCTAAGTGTTGACTGAAGTCAGCTTCAAATGCAATGGAAATAGACTTTGACTTCAAGAAAAGTAAAACCCATTTAGTTGTTATTGATCATCCATATTTTATAGTTTGTCTGTTGCACATTTGCAGATGGAATTAAGTCCATAACTCTTTCTTTCACATAGAATTTTGGTTTCGTTTTATGAAAAAAAATTTAAGAGTGCAGTGGACAAACTTTACCAGACATGGTTCCTCCCTTGAGTATCAGATCTATTTTTCTGTTCCATTCATTTTGTTAGATATATCCATTGATTGTTGTCTGCTTTAATTTATTAGGCTGCTCTACAGAATCTCTGGGGCCATCTATATACCTTCTCAGCCCAATTAAATTACAGCAAGTTATTAAATACATGTATCTATACTATGAGTTAAAGCAATTGTAATATGCATTTGTAACTGAGATGGACATTTTTCTGCAGTCGCCTGTGTACTTAGTACCAGACAACAAAATTTTAGGCTAGACCAAATTCAAAGCATTTTCAGTTGACAAAATATATGCAGCTTAAATGATGATTTTTAGCTCTGCTGTTTTCCCAAATTAAATGTCAAGGTGTTGTCATAGCCCTGGAGTCGTGGTCTGCGTTGTCTAGCAAAAACTTTGACATTTTCAAAAACTTTGACATTTTAAAATATCACTATCATTACTGAAGATGTTTTCTTCAGTCTTGGACAAGTTGTTCAATATGATAAGGGGGAAACTGTACAACAAGGGCAGGTAATCATCAAACTATTTTACACAGTTATGCCCTCTTTTCGACTTTGAATTCTCAATGAAAATAGAGCAACTGCAGCAGAATTTCTTGGCTGCAAATGTTTTAAATTTTAAAAAGTCCAAAGTTTTGTCGTTTTGTAAACAGTTCACTATTTACCAGGAAACAAAATTTTGCATTTATCCACATTTGAAACATTTCGCAGACAACAAATTAATTAAACTTGTCCTACTTGTCCAACTAACAAATGGATTTGTCTTCTAAATGATTGAAAACATTGTGGAGAAAAGACCAATTACTGATCTAGAGCATTTTATTGTTTTCCATCTAAGTTTTTGTAGAATCTTTATCCTTGGGGTCCTGAGAATACTGAATGTGTTGGTGAAAGATTAACTTTTTACCAAACAAAAAATGTAGACTGGTTCAAATTGAAAGCATTTTCAGATGACAATTTAACCCTTTACCAAACAATCCCTGGTTTTTACAACCCTGAGATAGAAGCCTTTTGAAAACATTGTGGGAAAAGGAGAAAATGCTGGTGACCAGCATTTTCTCCTTTTCCCACAATGTTTTCTATCCTATGGGAAACAAATTTCAATTTTTGAGTTACGTTTATTTTGTTGTCTGCAAGTGCTTTCAATTTGGACCAGTCTAAAATTTTGTCGTTTGGTAAAGAGTTAAATATGGCTCAAATGATTTAATTTGTCTTTTATAGTATAGAAAACATTGTAGAAAAAAGGAGAAAATGCTGGTACCAACATTTTCTCCTTTTCCTACAATGTTTTCAAAAGCCTTTCTTCTTCAGGGTTGTTGAAACTTTGGATTGTGTGGTAAAGGGTTAAAGTCGCATAAATTATTGAAAAGACATTAGACCTACTTCAGTCTGACAAGTTGAAATCATTAGAGGATCATTAGAATTGTGTGAATTGGCAGTATTTTTGTGTCTCAATTTCAGGGACTCTTCTCTTGTAATAGTATATGAGAGCCTATAAAATTAAGTAAGATATAAAAAGAAATGAAAGCAATACTCAATCACACATTTTGACAAATGTAAAAAATGTTTATACATGTATAAGGCAGTCTCTTCATTTGGTTAACACTTTACCATAGAACGGAATCTCAGACTTGTCCATATCAGGGTGCTTGACAAGGTAACTGTTCCACCAGAATCTGGGATTTTGAGAGAAAGTGGGCTTGTACGTAGGACTGCACGCTGGAAGCCCTTGCAGACGATAAAATTCAATAAGGATCAAGTGATAGAATTCATCGTTTAATTCTTTACCAAGCAACCCTATGTTTAATGACCCTAAAGAAGGGGACTTGAAAACATTTTAGGAAAAGAAGAAAATGCAGGTTACCAGTATTTTCTTCTTTTCCCATAATGTTTTCCATCATTTCTAATACAGAGGCAATCTTTAAAGCTACATATGTCATCTGCAAATGTTTTCAGTTTGGTCGAGCCAAATACTATTTTGTCTTCTGGTAAAGAGTTAACCCTAAACCACACAATTCAAAAATTTAAGCGACCCTGAGGGAGGAGACTTACAAAAACTTTGTGGGAAAAGGAGAAAATGCTGGTTACTAGCATTTTCTCCTTTTCCAACAAAGTTTTCTACCCTTTCCATATTTGATTTGTTGTCTGCAAATGCTTTGAATTTGGACAAGTCCAAAATTTTGTCATTTGGTAATGGGTCAAAGGATAGAAAATGTTTAAAACAGAGAAAATGTTTTTTTCCACAATTATTTCATAGCGGTATATTCAGGATACAGGATTATGATACAGGATCTTATGGTAGAGTGAGTTTTTATCCAAAAGAAGCATCTGCTGAAGATGTTATTGGTCAACACTGTGGTGCCAGGATGTTTGAACCCAAGAATGCTCAGTAAATTATGTAATATTTTCATTTGATTGCAAAAGCCCAGTTGCTGCAAATTTTGGGCTTTATTACATAAAAATCTTGCAAGAGATCACTTTTAGAACCATTTTTTGGTGACAAAAGGATAGATTGCATGTAAAAGCAACATCTTATTTTGCCACAGGATTGCTAAAACTGGTCTACAGCAAAACAGGAAAAAAAAGTCAAAAAAAGGAAGACAAAAAAAAAATTTAGACCTGTCTATTTTGAAAACGTTTTGCAATTGACATGTTGAATGTGGTTCAAATGATGGAATTTGTGTATGAAAGGAATAGAAAACATTGTGGGAAATGGAGAAATGCTGGTTACCATCATTTTCTCCTTTTCCCACAATGCTTTTGAAACCATTCTTCATCAAAACTTGGGATTGTGTGACAAAGGATTTACTCTTTAGTGCACAATGCCGACTTTTAACGACCTTGGGAAAGACGCCTTTTGAAAACACTGTGGGAAAAGGAGAAAATGCTGGTAACCAGCATTTTCTCCTTTTCCCACAAAGTTTTCTACCCTATTAAAAAACAATTGCACCATTTAAGCCACGCTGAAATTGTTGTCTGCAAATGCTTTCAATTTGGACAAGGCTAAATTTTGTCCTGTGGTAAAGAGTTAAGCCACAAATAACTGCCAGAGGTTTCCAAGTACGAAGATACTATAAGACTGAAGTATGAAAGTGGTAAACTACAGTTTTGTAATATGAACCTGGCTTCCACATTTCAAGCTTTGTATCAAATGACATGCATGACGGCCAAAAAATAGGTGTTGGGTCTCTTCTGTTTGTCTGTCAATTGACCCAGTCAGCTTTAAGAAATTTTAAACTGTAGGGGGTGTAGATATTTAATTACCAGCAAGAGAGAACCTTTTTTTGGGGGATCATCATTACTTTTTCATGACAGTATTTTTGATATTTGAGTACTTATCAGGTTTTGGTGCAACTGCTTTAAAACATAAAAGCAAGTAAAAAACAGTCAGTTCAACTTTGACATTGCTTGTAGAATGTCCTTGAAGTATTATGGACAGATTTACAAAACTGTCAGATACCCAGGGTACCAGTATATCAAAGGATAAGAAAAAAAAAAGGGCAAGTTCATTGGGTTCTCTAAATTCTTGGTTTGTTTCACCCTGCACTGTACTTTTTATGATGCAGTATTCATTATATTACACATAAATGTTCAAAATGTATTGCCCTCTCGCATAATTAATTCATTGGTGTTCTACAATCAAAATTTCTCCTTTAATAAATAGAGTAACTTCGTATTGGTCTGGTTATATTTCTCATTTTTCCATGTGTAATGCTTTTCCATTTGTAGGCAGTAAGTTAAAATTGGCTTTAATGATAAGTAATGTTTCTGACAGAGTAGAAAACTGTGAAAAAAGGAGAAAATGCTCCATACCAGAATTTCTGTCTTTTTCCTGATTTTCTTGCATCAGGGATGTTAACTCGGGGAGTTTTAACCTGTTTGAGAAAAATGCTTTTGAAAACATGGTGGAAATGTTTGTCAATTTAGTTTGGCAAGTATTATGTTTATTTACCTGCACTTTTTTCCTTTTCTTGTAATGTTTACAAAGCCTTTTCTTTCCAGATTATTAAAACTTGTGATTGTATTGTGAAGGGTTTAGTCTCTTTCAAATTAACTTCGGCTTAAATGATGAGATTCAACTTCGATAGTGTAAAAGCATCACCGGAAAGCAGAAAATGTGGATTACAGGCATTTTCTCTTTTCCCATGATGTTTTCAAAAGCCTTTATCTTTGGAGTTATTTAAACATGGAATTATTTAGTGAAGGGTTCAGGAACTATTTGATGTATTAAGGCTGCAAAGTGGTCCTTTTTATGCCTTAGGGTTGACAGAATTAATTAAGTTTGATTTATATATGGTAGACACCAGACGGAGAAACATGGCAATAAAAAAAAAAACCTAGGAAAGGTCAGGTATTACATAAACTTCATTAGTCTTTTCTAATTAGCTCTGGGGATTACATAAGGACTGTTGTGGATAGTAAATGTAACACACAGATCACCTTGTCTCCATATATAGAACTTCTCTGACAGGGAGTGAGCTTGATGATACACTGTCCCATGGCTAGGTTAGCTGGTAAAGGCCTAAAAGCCCCTGATAAACCAACAGGTATTCCAGAAATTAGACCCTTATTAACGCTTTACCACACAATCCCGAGTTTTAAGGACCCTGAGCAAGAAGCCTTTTGAAAACATTGTGGCAAAAGGAGAAAATGCTGGTAACCAGCATTTTCTCCTTTTACCACAATGATTTCTACCCTTCCCAAACCAAATTTCAATTTTTCAGTCACATTTTGTTGTCTGCAAATTTAATGCTTTTGATTTGGACCAGTCTGTAATTTTGTTGTTTGGTAAAGAATTTCTACGTTGCTGTTGTCCAGAATGACTGGGAAAAGCAAATAGTGTAGATCAAATATTAGAGTGCATGATTTGTGTACTCTGGTCTTGATCTACACTTGCTGCAAAGTTGTTGACTCTTTACCAGATGACAAAATTTTAGACTTACCCAAATTGAAAGCATTTGCAGACAATAAAATAAGTTGAACTCAAAGATTGAAATTTGTTTTTTGGAAGGGTAGAAAACATTGTGTCTAAAATTTTAATGTTTGGTAAAGAGTTTAGCGAAGATAGTCACACTTTGATAACCATGTCAGTCAGTCAAATAAACATAAATGATAAAGAATACTTCTGTTTATTATATACCAGTAAATTTTCCTGGATCAAATACATGCGTTGAGTCGGATGAAATAACACACACGACAGAAAAAAAATCCGTATCTACACGCAGTGAAATACGGTCCCATATATGGCATGATGACGTATCTCACGCACGGACTAAGTATGCATTGAGTTGCGATTTGATTGGTCAAAATGTTACACTGTAATATTAATCCGCCATTCATGAAAACAGAGTTACTACCATCCGCACTATTAATTGTCTCATTTTGTTTGCCGTTCTTGAATAAAATGTCAATAATTGCAAAATGTTGTCGTTGAAAGTTGTAGGTATATAATAAAAGGAATATTATGTTGTAGTAACTCTCCTGGTGCTTGTATTTACTTCTCGCTGCGTAAGAAAATTTTGACATTGCGCGAGACCAAAGGTCTCGCGCGATATCAAATTTTCTCACGCTGCTCAAAGTAAATACAAGCACCAGGAAAGTTACTACAACATAATATTCCGTATATATACAGCTGAAAGTGAAATAAATAATGCAAAAAGAAACAAAACAAAAAAAATGGGATTCCAAAATATTGACAAAGATAACTTGGGGGGGGGGGGGGCTGCTTTATTTATCTGTTGCACTCTTCCCTTTGCCAGCTGCCACCTTGAAACTAGATCTACCCTGAGCATCAAAGCAAGATATGACCAGGGTTGTTATTAACAATCATAATTTCAGTCATAGCGTTATTTGGTTGAGCCAATCACCATTTGTGTTAGTTTCAAATTTAGAATATTTTTATAATAAATAAGAATATTCTTAATGATTAGTGAATGATTATGGACCGAGATTAAAGGTAAATGGTGAAATGATAATTCTAGAAAACCCTGGCCAGTTTACTATAAAGAGTTAGGTTCATTGAAATGACATTTGAAATTAATTTGTATCAGAAAAATGTAAAAAATACTTGTAAGACATGGAAAGTCAAAATTAGTCAAAATTGTTATACACATATAAAAATTATGCTGCAATAATTTTATGATTTTCACTAAGCCATGTTTCACTTTAAGAAGATGATATCAGAATTTTGTAAATTTTGTAGAAAGTCAATGTCAGCTAATTTTCGGTATAAACCGATAATGTTCCATGAAATTATTCGTAGCTTCTGGTCACACCCCTAGTTTGTGACCTCTTGAATATTTTTATAGATGTATATGATTATCAAAACATGTCAGCAAATGAGGATATTGTTTGATTTGAGCAAGTTTTGCTTTATCTACAGTGTCTGCTGTGCAACAAGAAAATTTGTCTGCTGAAGGTGTATGGGTTAGGTTAGCAATTAATTAACCCTTTACCACACAATGGCGACTAATTTAAAAACCTTGAGAAAAAAGGCTATTGAAAACATTGTGGGGAAAAGGAGAAAATGCTGGTAACCAGCATTTTCTCCTTTTCCCACAATATTTTATACCCTTCTAAAGGCAAATTTTAGTTTCTTGGTCACATTTTATTTTTCATCTGCAAATGCTTTCAATTTGGACAAATGTAAAAATTTTGTTGTCTGGTAAAGATTTAAAGGGTTAAAGATTAAAGGATGAGTTGATGATCAAACAGTTATCTATGAGAAGAATGCATCATTGATTTCACTTTGCACTCTAAAACACCTTATAATTATCCACTTTAGTGAGTGCTCCTGTCTTTGTGCTGTGGAACTGGGAGGGGCTATCTCACAAAAGAAGAAAGTGAATTTAATTGATACTTTATTGTTAAGTTAATGGGTAAAAAGACTGGCAAAGGTCTTTTTTCTCAAAGAGAAATTAAAATCCATACCTTGTAAATTTTATTTTTACAGTATGCATTTTGATAGATCAATATTGTACCCTATCAAAGAAAAGTTGCGTCATTTGAGCCACTATGAAATTGTCGTCTGCAAATGCTTTCAATTTGGATAGGTCTTAAATTTTGCCGTGTGGTAAAGGGTTAATGTGTTGGTTACTTGGAGAAACTTTTTTCCACCCCTGTTGAAGATATGTTTGAAAACATTGAGCTAAAAATGTAATTTTAAGATTCATTTCTTTTTTCCATTTCCACCATCAAGTAAATTTATACCTGTCTTTCATGTTCTATTGCTATGCAATGGTATGCAAATTTTAAACCATTCAATAGACTCTATAATTATTCTGAATATCCCCTAACTAAGGAAAGAAAAAAAGATGAAATTTTTCATGACACAGACAGGGTAGAACAAATAACTGTCCCCAAATACGGTAAGGTTGTAGACAGATTGCATCTGGGTACAGAGACGATTGTGATAGGGAGAAATCTCCAGACAGATTTTGTCCGAATGTTTAGACTTGTATTTTCACAAATTGACAACAAATCTAGAATATAAAGATACCTGTTGCTTGCATTTTCAATAATTCTTTGTTTCAAATACAAATATTTTCAAGTTAAACACTAAACATAAGAAAAAAACAGTCTAATTTATCGTTTACTCAAGATTTTACATTTCCTAAAATAGACACAAATTTATTATGGCTGCCAAACTCATTAAATTTCATGTTTTTATTTTAGATTTACATGTTATGAACTTCTTCTAGAAGCAGTTTAGGTAAAGAATTTTTAATAATTTGTGCTTGGTCATGTGTTCTCTAAAAATCAATTGTATTTTGCTGCAATAATAGATTTGACTCTTTACCAAACGATTAAATTCTAGTCCAATTTCAAAGCATTTGCAGACAGTAAATTAAGGTAAATATGGTTCAAATGATGGGATATGTCTCTGAAAGGGTAGAAAGCATTGTGGAAAAGAAGAAAATGCTGGTTGCCAGCATTTTCTTCTTTTTCCATAATGTTTTCCAAAGGTTTTTATCATTCTCAGGGTCATTAATACACAGGACTGTGTGGTAAAGAGTTAACCAGCAAAATAGAAAGTCAGTGCAGCACTGTAGCTTTTCTCCAAGAAAATTTTTGATGGATTTGAGATTCTACTGTGCACAAGAAATGTCCAAATATGGAAAGAAGCATCATAAACGTCTCATTATTGAGACTAGCAGACCGGGATACATTGAGGCAGGTATAGAGAGAATTGATCATTTTGACAAAATGAATGAAGTGCTTAACCGTTTACCAAACGATCATGTGTTTTAACAACCTTGAAAAAAGGTTGTGTATAATATTAGGGACAAATTTTGGTAACCAGCATTCTCTCCTTTTTCAACAATTTTCTATCCTTTCAATTACAGATCCTGTTATTTTAGCCACCTTGAATTTGTGACAGTCATCACATTTTCAATTTGTAGGAGTCAAAGATTTTGTTGTCGTCTGGCATAGGGGAAAAAATGAAATGGAAACCTGTAAAATGTTGTATTATAGGGATATAAGGATAAAAACCTTGATAGACTTTTTTTTTTAGATCATTACTATTGATATTAGTTGAGGAAAAAAGATAGAGAGTTTGATATTCTGCATGACATCAAACACCTGTGGTAGTGGCTCGGTTGTAACTCTTGATCAGACAACAATATTTGTGCATTTGTCAAATTGAAAGTGCAGACAAAACTATTTGAGGGTCAGGTGATGAGATTTTTCTTTGAGGGGGTAGAAAACATTGTGGGAAAAGTAGAAAATGCTTTTTACCAGCATTTTCTTCTTTTCCCACAATGTTTTCAAAGGCCTTCTTCTTCAGAGTCAGATGATGATTCTAGGAAGTTTTTGCCCAAAGGTTTTGGCCTAGGGCGATATGGCCCACGACAATTTGGACTGGACATTTTGGCCAGCAAAAAAAGGACAGATAGTACAATTTGTCCAAGTCCGAGTCAAGTCCAACATATTTCATACTTGAGTGACATAGGGTTGTTTATTAACTCTTTACCCTTAAGCTGCTAAGGGCGACTCACTGACCTTTTGCGGACAGTGTAGATCAAGATCAGACTGCACAGAGCATGCAGTCTGATCTTGGATCTACATTGTCCGATAAGACGATATCTTTCTTTGAAATAGCAGAAATTGGGTTTTTACCACCATCTTGAAAGTTTCATGTTAGTTATTTAGCAGGATAAGCTTTAATTCAGTGCCAAACATATAAACATGACCTCTTTTGACAGCTTAACTCGTTACCAAACGACAAAAATGTAGACTTGTCCAAATTGAAAGCATTTGCAGACGACAAGTCAAATGTTGTTTAAATGGTGATTTCTGTATTTGATAGGGTAGAAAACATTGTGGGAAAAGGAGAAAATGCTAGTTACCAGCATTTTCTCCTTTTCCCTCAATGTTTTCAAAAGGCTTCTTCCTCATGGTCGTTAAAACTAGGGATTGTGTGGTAAAGAGTTAAAATATAATCCACTAAAGCTTGGAAACCAGCATTTCCTTCTTTTCCAACAATGTTATCTACCTTTTCTTAGATGATTAGCTTTATTAATGGCAGGTGTGTGTTTATTGAAAGTATTTGCAGAGGATTAAATAGCTTATTTTAAGGATGGGTGTTATCACTGAAGGTGTGAAAACATTGTGGAAACAGGAAAGAATATACATGTAGTTACCAGCATTTTCTCTTTTTTTCAACAATATATTTTCAAAAGCCGGCTTCATGATGTTCTTAAAAACAGAGGATTTTCTGTTTCTGACATAAATGCACTTTCTGTCTACTAAAGATGTGTATCAGAAGCTTAGATTTCAGATAAGCAATTTCAGGGCTTTCATGTTCTATTTATGCATCGTGCAGTGGCTCACATCTTAGATCCTCCTCTGTTCCTTTCAATTTTTTCATCTTTCAATTTAACCCTTTTCGACTCTATCCTGGGTTTTAAAAATCCTGAGATAGAGTCCCTTTGAAAATATTGTGGAAACAGGAGGAAATAAGAAGCATTTTCTCCTCTTCTCACAACATTTTCTCCAATTTCAAGAGTGAAATCCATCATCTTAGCAGCATTTGAAATGCAAATGCTTTCAATTTGGACAAGTTTAGATTTTGTCGTATTGTAAAGAGTTAATTGATTACCTCCTGAGGATGACATTTTCAGCTTAGCTGTTTTTGAAGAAAACATTGAGGTAATAATGTTGGTGCTAGTTACCATCATTTTTTCTCTTTTTCCCACATGTTTTCAAAAGGTTACTCGAGGAAGGTTAAACACATGAATTACTGGTGAAGAGTTACATATTACAGTGGATAATCAAAGCATTGAAAATGCTGGAGTGGCATTTGTCAAGGAAGCCATTGTGTGGAATTAATAATTTGAAAGAAAAGGAGTAATATTATTCAAATATTGGCTTGAAAGTCAACCTACTAAGCAAATTAATACCTTTTTAGTTGAAGGAAGAGTACTCATGTCAAAGTTAGGATTATTTATTTATTGGTGGTCTCCCTTTAATGATTCAGGAGGAGTAATGTCCCTTGACAGTAGGATGCATGATGGGTAGAGAGAGAAACCATATAAATTTATTGAATGAAATTAAGTTTGTAACTGAAAACTATGATTTTGAGTTATCTTTGGCAGTAAAGATCTAATTCCCAACATCACAATCAATTATTTCAATCTATAAATATTCATGCACAATCAAATGGAGTAGCATGCAATCATGGGACGAACAAGCCCAGGGACAAACTGGTTTTGGAACGAAAAAGCCTGGGACCAAGCGGTCAGTAGACAAATTTTGTGTATATCGTTGCTCCAATAGAAGGCTATGAGCTGGTGAAGCTATTTTCAATCAAAAAAGTATTTCCACGATCGATGGCCTCACCCAGCGTATTTTTACATGCCATTTCCAATTACATATCTGAGTGCGATCGAAAAACTCATTTGTATGAGAAAAATTAAGTTTGATTGGGTTTATTTCCTTCGGCTCTGCACAAAATACGATACATGGTCTTCAAAATTCAATATAGAACTCATAGTGGCATTGTCTTTGACAAATGCCACAAAAATGACTGTGGAAATGGACTATTATAATAATTATGATATTATATACCATGATCTGATCCTCGTTCAAGCGAGAGACACTCACTATAATCTCACAAAGGAAATTGAATGTGACAGATTATACCTTTGCCCTCTTTCTGCCAATCTTGTCTAAAGAATAGGCTTAAAATTTGGACTCTACCAAATTCAAAGGGTTTACAGACGACAAATCAAATGAAATGGTGATTTCTGTCTTTGATCGGGTAGAAAACATTGTGGGAAAAGGAGATAATGCTGGTTACCAGCATTTTCTCCTTTTCCCACAATGTTTTCAAAAGGCTTCTTGAACCCCAGGGTCGTTAAAACGTGATTGTGTGGTAATGGGTTAAACTCTATACAAAACTGCCTGAGATTTTAATGTCCCCAAGGAATAAAGCTTTGGAAAACACAGTGGGAAAAGAAGAAAATGCTGCTTAAGAGCAACTTTTTCTTTTTCACACAATGTTTTCTGCCCTTTCAAGTGACAAATACAATCATTTGAACCACACTTAATCTGTCCTCTTCGAATCCTTTCAGATTGGATAAGTCTAAAAAGTTGATGTCTGATCTGATAGGGAGTTTATTAATTTTTACTGAAGAGAAATAAATGTTGCATGAATTACATAAAAGAAGCTTTTTTGTAATGGGAGATTTTATGGGGCAACATAAGGCACTTAGACAAAATAATTATGTTTTCTTTATTAGTAGCACTGGTCTCATTTGCTCATTTATGCTCAAAATACCGTTTAATTTTCATGTAGTAGATAAAAGAAGGAGTTAAAAACTTTACCAAACAATATTGTGTTGAAGACGGCTTTTGAAAATACTGTTGGAAAAGGAGAAAATGCAGCAATCCAACATCTTCTTTCCTTTACTTATTTTCTTCCTTTTAAGAGCCAAATCCTATCATGTTGGCTACAGTAAGCCTTTACCAGACGACAAAATTTTAGTCTTTTCCAAATCGAAAGCATTTGCAGACGACAATTTCAATGTGGCTCAAAGGATGCAATTATTGTTCTTTGATAGGGTAGAAAACATTGTGGTTACCAGCATTTTCTCCTTTTCCCACAATGTTTTCAAAAGGCTTCTTTCCCAGGATCGTTAAAAGTCGGCATTGTGCGGTAAAGGGTTTATATGCTGTCTGCAAGTGCTTTTTAGACAGAAGAGCTTATTGCAATTCTGCATTGCCTACTTTTGACGGCCATGAGGAAGAAGATTTTTCTCCTTTTTCCACAATATTTTCTACCCTATCAAAGACACACTTCTGTCATTTGAGCTATATTCAAATTGTCGTCTGCAAGTGCTTTAAATTTGGACAAGTCTATATTTTTGTTATGTAGAGTTAACTCATTACCAAACAACAAAATTTTAGACTGGTCCAAATTGAAAGCATTTGCAGACGACAAAATAACAGTGACTGAAAATTTGAAATTTGTATCGAAGAGGAGAGAAAACATTGTGGGAAAAGGAGAAAATGCTGGTTACCAGCATTTTCTCCTTTTCCCACAATGTTTTCAAAAGGCTTCTTTCTCAGGGTCGTCAAAAGTTGGCATTGTGTGGTAAAGGGTTAAGTCTTATACCACAAAACAAGTCTTGTAGACTTGTCCATATTGCAAGCATTTAAAGATGACAAAAGTTAATTAACTCTTTACCAAATGGCAAAAATTTGGACTTGTCCAAATTCAAAGCATTTGCAGACGACAAATCAAAGGTGGCTCAAATGATGAATTTTGTCTTTGATAGGATGGAAAACATTGTGGGAAAAGGAGAAAATGCTGGTTACCAGCATTTTCTCCTTTTCCCACAATGTTTTCAAAAGCTCTCTTCTTCAAGGTCGTTAAAAGTCGGGATTGTGTGGTAAAGAGTTAACTCTTTACCAAACGACAAAGTTTTTGACTTGTCCAAATTGAGAGGATTTGCAGATGACAAGATAGATGCTGCTCAAATAATGCTATTTTTCTTTGATAAGGTAGAAAACATTGTGGGAAAAGGAGAAAATGCTGGTTACAGCATTTTCTCGTTTTCCCATGATGTTTTCAAAAGGCATCTTCCTCAGGATCGTTAAAAGTTGGCATTGTGTCGTAAAGGGTTAAGGTATTGTTCAAATGCTTTAATTTGTCTAGGGAAGAGTAGAAAACATGGTGGATAACATTTTCTCCTTTTCCTACAATGTTTTCATTATGCTTTTTTTCTTTTTGTTGTTAAAACTTGGGACTGTTTGGTTATGACTTAATTCTTTACCAAACAATCCCTGGTTTTCACGACTCTGTGAAAGAAGCCTTTTGAAAACATTGTGGGAAAAGGAGAAAATGCTGGTAACCAGGATTTTCTCCCTTTTCCACAATGTTTTCTACCCTTCCCAAAACAATTTTCAATTTTTGAGCCACTTTAATATTGTCGTCTGCTAATGCTTTCAATTTGGAACAGTCTAAAATTTTGTCATCTCGTAAAGAGTTAAATTTAGTTGTCTGGTAAAGAGTTTTCCCCTTAGCAACAATCCTGTGTTTTAATGACCCAGAAGAAGAAACCATTAAAATTTTGATAACATCATGGGAAAAGTAGAAAATGCTGGTAATCAGCATTTTCTACTTTTTCCCACAATGTTTTCTGCTCTTTCAAACATAAAACAGCTTTTTGGTCACATTTAACTTGTTGTCTGCAAATGCTCTCAATTTGGACAAGTCTAGAATTTTATCGTCTGGTAAAGAGTATACACACAATTCAGTCAATGATTACTATCAGGCAGGGGTTATTTTTGTCTATGAAACCTGGCTCCAGTCTGCTTTAAACTAAATCCATGGCAGGCACTGTCAAAAAACTTTTCATTATTGTTCATTTTTGTTGTTGTGGACTTTTTTTTCCTTTCTTTTGTAGTGGTAATCTTTTTATCTGTGACTGAACTTTATACTTTTAATCCTTAACCCTTTACCAGACGACAAAATTTTAGCCTTGTCCAAATTGAAAGCATTTGCAGAAGACAATTTTAATGTGGCTCAAATGGTGCAGTTTTTCTTTGATAGGGTAGAAAACATTGTGGGAAAAGGAGAAAATGCTGGTTACCAGCATTTTCTCCTTTTCCCACAATGTTTTCAAAAGGCTTCTTTCCCTGGGTCGTTAAAACTCGGGATTGTGTGGTAAAGGTTTAACCAGATAACAATGTTACAGACTTTTCTGTGTTGAAGGCTCTTGTAGTTGACTACTTCAATGTGGCTTAACTCACTAGCAAACGACAGAATCTTCTACTTAATCAAATTAAAAGCATTTTCAGATGGCTGTAAATGTAGCTCAAGTAATGATAACTGTCTTTGATAGGGTAGAAAACATTGTTGGAAAAGGAGAAAATGCTGGTTACAAAATATTGTTGGAAAGGGATAAAATGCTGGTTACCAGCATTTTCTCCTTTTCCTGCAATCGTTTTAAAAGCCTTCTCTTTTAGGGTCATTAAAACTCAGGATTGTGTGGTTAAGATTTGAATTATGAGATTTTTCTGTGAAAGAGAAGAAAATATTGTAAGAAAAGGACAAAATGCTGGCTTGTATAGTAAAACTGCAGTAGTATGTTACTTGGTATTGGTTTACCCTGTACCAAACAATCCTGGATTCTCATGACCTGTGGGAAGAGGCCTTTTAAAAACATTGCGGGAAAAGGTGAAAATGCTTCTAAGCAGCATTTTCGCCTTTCCCCACAATGTTTGCTACCCTGTCAAAGAGCTTAAGTTCATTTGTACTACTGTCAAATTTGTCTTGTGCAGATGCTCTTTACCAAACGTCAAAATTTAAGCCTTGTCCAAATTATGCTCGTGATTGTTTTAACTTGAGATTGCATGGCAGAGAGTTAATATTACCTGAAAAGCTCACATAATATTTTACAGCATGGTTGTACTCAGACATTCTGATCAGACTGCACATTAAGAGCATGCTGTTTGATTTTATCAGTGATGTTTTAATTTATACCCAGAGTAGCTGGTACTAAAGATGTAAGTCTGGCAAACAATCTTTAGTTTAAAATCTTTACCTAACAGAAAATTTTTAGACATGCTCAAATTGAAAGCTTTTGAAGATGACAAAATAGATGTGAGTCATAAATTGAAATATGCTTTTGAAAGGGTAGAAAATACTGTGGGAAAAGGAGGACATGCTAGTCATCTGCATTTTCTTCTTTTAACTACATTTTTATAAGGCTTTTTCCTTAGCGTCATTGAAATTCAGGATTGACTTTTGTGTTGTAAAGGCATAACGGCCCTTAAGAAGACTTTTGAAAACGCTGTAATCAGCATTTTCTCCTTTTTTCCACGATGTGTACTCTCCCTGAAATGGAATTCAATTCTTAAGCTACTTTTATTTTGTAGTCTGCAAGTGCTTTCAGTTTGGACATATATAACATGTTGTTTGATAAAGAGTTAAGATATCAAAGGGAGACCACTACATTTCAAATAAATACTATTATGAACAATTACTTCCCTTTATACTTTGTTGCTAAAATGTAATTTTAGGTTTTCATGTGTATCATGACTGGTTAGGACAGTGATATGAAACCTTAAATTAAATGGTATGCAATTATCCTTAGAATACATAAAAAAAAAACATGTTGTTGATAAAATACTGGCTTACAGCTCCTGGTTTGAGTCAAAAACTCCTTCCATCAGTCACTTACATTTCACCTCAAGATCAGAATGCTAAATAAGAGCCTTGTCTGGTATCTGGGTTTGGGTCTGCATTGTTTCACTCTACCAAATTACAAAATTTTTAGACCTGTCCAAATCCAAAGCATTTCCAGGTGACAAATGTGGATCAAAAGATAAGAATTGTCTTTGAAAGGTTAGAAAAACTTGTGATAAAGGGAGAAGATGCTTATTACCAGCATTTTCTCCTTTCCTCACAATGCTTTTAAAAGCTTTTTACCAATGAGTAGTTAAAACTCATGATTTTGTGGTAAACGGTTAACTCTCCACCAAACAACAAAATTTTAGAATTGTCCAAATTGAAAACATTTGACGGTGAAAAATTAAATGTGACTCAAACATTGGAATTTATGATGGGAAGGATTGAAGACATTGTGGGAAAAGAGGAAATGCTGAATTCCAGCATTTTCTCCCTTTTCCACAATTTTTTCACTATTGTTTACTTTATGCCTTAGTGTAATTTCTAAACATTTTGTACTTGCAGAAGGTTTGTGTCCAAAGTGTTCAAGCCATTCTCCGCTGGTATTGTAGAAGATGGAGTTTTCAAACAACTGCTGGCCGAAACTTCCAACTACAAGACAGACGTAACCAATAAAGTTAGCCAGTGAGTTGACAATCTTATATACACTCAGTACATTCAAAGATGCATCACTATTTGTAGGTTGAAAATCAGCCAGAAGATAACAACTTTTGATTTAATTTACCTTTAAGGTAATTCATTGTTACTCCATTGAATGATGCAAAAAATTTTGTGAAATTGATTTGAGATCTTTTTATGGAAAATGATGCAAAAACTTCCATGTTGCAAATAAAAAGGTTGCATGATTAATATCAAGTATGGTCAGTCCTTGCATTTTTCAAAACTTGCCAGCATTATATCATTGTCAATGATACAGTGCTGGCAAGTTTTGAAAAATGCAAGGGGTGAACATACTTGATATTAATCATGTGATTTTTAGCTCACCTGAGCACGAAGTGCTCAGGGTGAGCTTTTGTGATCGCCCAATGTCCGGTGTCCGGCATCCACAATTTCTTTAAACTTCTTCTCCTAAACCACTGGGCTAATCTTGATGAAACTTGGCAGGGATGTTCCTTGGGTGAAGCTCTACCAAAGTTGTTCAAGAGATTGAATTCCACCCATAACTCAGGTTGCCATGGCAACCAAAGGGAAAAAAATAGCAAAATCTTTGAAAATCTTCTACTCTGAAACTGGAAGGCGTAGAGCTTTGATATTTGGTATGTAGCATCTCCTAGTTGACCTCTACCAAGTTTGTTCATACGATGCCTCTGGGGTCAAAAGTGGCCCCGCCCCAGGGGTCACAAGTTCGAAGATAGAAACAAAGAAGGAAAACTTTAAAATTTTTCTTCTCTGAAACTAGAAGGCGTAGAGCTTTGATATTTGGTATGTAGCATCTCCTAATGGACCTCTACCAAGTTTGTTCATGTGATGTCCCTTGGGTCAAAACTGGCCCCACCCCGGGGGGTCACAAGTTCAAACATAGGAACAAAGAAGGAAAACTTTAAAATTCTTCTTCTCTGAAACTGGAAAGTGTAGAGCTTTGATATGTGGTATGTAGCATCTCCTAGTGGACCTCTACCAAGTTTGTTCAAATAAACCCGCTGGGTTCAAAACTGGCCCTGCCCCGGGGATCACAAGTACGAACATAGGAACAAAAAAGGAAAACTTTAAAATTCTTCTTATAGAGCTTTGATATTTGGTATGTAGCATCTCCTAGTGGACTTCTACCAAGTTTGTTCATATGATGCCCCTAGGGTCAAAACTGGCCCCGCCCTGGGGGTCACAAGTTCGAACATAGGAACAAAGACGGAAAACTTTAAAATTCTTCTTCTCTGAAACTGGAAGGCGTAGAGCTTTGATATTTGGTATGTAGCATCTCCTAGTGGACCTCTACCAAATTTGTTCATATGATGCCCCTGGGGTCAAAACTGGCCCCGCCCCAGGGGTCACAAGTTTGAACATAGGAACAAAAAAGGAAAACTTTAAAAATTCTTTTTCTCTGAAACTGGGAGGCGTAGAGCTTTGATATTTAGTATGTAGCATCTCCTAGTGGACTTCTACTAAGTTTAGTTATATGATGCCCCTGGGGTCAAAACTGGCCCAGCCTAGGGGGTCACAATTTCGAACATAGGAGCAAAGAAGAAAAACTTTAAAATTCTTCTTCTCTAAAACTGGAAAGCATAGAGCTTTGATATTTGCTATGTAGCATCTCCTAGTGGACCTCTACCAAGTTTGTTCAAATGATGCCCATGGGGTCAAAACTGGCCCCGCCCCGGCGGTCACAAGTTTGAACATGGGAACAAAGAAAGAAAACTTTCAAATTCTTCTTCTCTGAAACCGGGAGGCGTAGAGTTTTGATATTTAGTATGTAGCATCTCTTAGTGGACCTCTACCAAGTTTGTTCATATGATGCCCCTGGGGTAAAAACTGGCCCAGCCCTGGGGGTCACAAGTTCTAACATAGAAACAATGAAGGAAAACCTGTTTTAAGTTTGTTAGCCCACCTGAGTTCAGTGAGTTCAAAATTGGGTCACCTGGGGTCATAAATTAGGTCACTAGGTCAAATTAAAGAAATACCTTGTGGGCACTCTAGAGTCCACATTTATTGCTCAGATGACCTGAAATTTGGTCAGAATGTTTGTCTTGATGAAATCTCGGATGGGTTTGGATTTGGGTCACCTGGGATCATAAACTAGGTCACTAGGTTAAATTAAAGAAATACTTTGTGGGCACTCTAGAGGCCACATTTTTTGCTTAATTGACTTGAAAATTGGTAAGAATGTTTGTCTTGATAAAATCTCACATGAGTCTGAATTTGGGTCAACTGGGATCATAAACTAGGTCACTAGGTCAAGAAATACCTTTAGGGAACTTGAGAGGCCATATTTATTGTTCAGTTGATTTGAAAATTTGTTAAAATGTTTCTCTTGATGAAATCTAAAATGAGTTCAAAATTGGGTCACCTGGGGTCATAATCTAGATCACTAGGTCAAATTAAAGAAATACCTTTAGGGCACTCTAGAGGCCACATTTCTTGCTCAGTTGACTTGAAAATTTATCAGAATGTTTGTCTTGCTGAAATATCAGATGAGTTTGAAATTTGGTCACCTGGGGTCATAAACTAGGTCACTAGGTCAAATTAAAGAAATACCTTGTGGGCATTCTAGAGGCCACATTTTTTGCTCAATTGACTTGAAAATTGGTCAGAATGTTTGTCTTGATAAAATCTCACATGAGTCTGAATTTGGGTCAACTGGGGTCATAAGCTAGGTCACTAGGTCAAATTAAAGAAATATCTCTATTTTACTCTAGAGGCCACATTTATTGTTCAATCGATTTGAAAATTGGTTAAAATGTTTCTCTTGATGAAATTTAAGATGAGTTTAAAATTGGGTTGCTTGGGGTCATAATCTAGGTCACTAGGTCAAATTAAAGAAATACCTTGTGAGCACTCTAGAGGCCACATTTATTGCTCAAATGACCTTAAATTGGTTAGAATGTTTGTCTTGAAATCTAAGATGAGTTCAAAATTGGGTCACCTGGGGTCATAATCTAGGTCACAAGGTCAAATTAAAGAAATACCTGTAGGGCACTCTAGAGGCCACATTTCTTGCTCAATTGACTTGAAAATTGGTCAGAATGTTTGTCTTGATGAAATTTCAGATGAGTTTGAAATTGGGTCACCTGGGGTCATAAACTACAGTAGGTCACTAGGTCAAATTAAAGAAATACCTTGTGGGCACTCCAGAGGCCACATTTATTGCTCAATTAACTTGAAAACTGTTCAGAATGTTTGTCTCCATAAATTTTTGATGAGTTCTAAATTGGGTCACCTATTGAGATAAAGTAGGTCACTAGGTCAACTTAGGGAAATTCCTTATGGATGCTCTAGAGGGCACATTTTAAGCTCGATTGACCTGACAATTGGTCAGAAATTGAATTACTGCATGTGGAGTGAAATTTCGCCTATTGACTCAGGTGAGCGATCCAGGGCCATCATGGCCCTCTTGTTTTATTCGTGGTAAGGAAGTTTTTGTATCCATGCTGTGGGATATTGTCCCATTCTTTCAAAAGGGTTCTGCAACTTTCTGGAACTGTTGCAGGTAATTGTTGATTGAAACAGATATTTGGTAGAGCTTGGATTCAAACCAGTAAGTTGTCATTTACCAGTATGAATAGTTACTTTTTAAGTTGAATTACCTGTTACCATACCACTTCCTTGTTCAGTGAATTACTGGGTACCATACCACTCCCCTGTACATGGAATTACCAGGTACCATACCGCTTCCTGATACAATGAATTATTGGGTATCATACCACTCTTGTACATTGAAGTACCACATACTATACCACTCCCTTGTACATGGATGTACCACATACTATACCACTCCTTGTACAGTTTAGTACCACATACCATACCACCCCCTTGTGTATTGAAGTACCACATACCATACCATTCCTTGTACAGTTAAGTACCACATACCATACTACTCCCTAGTACATGGAATTGCTTGGTACCGTAACACTTCTTTTTACATTGAGTTACAATGTACCATAACACTCTCTTGATGTGATACAATATTCTATTGTAGGAGACAGTGGAGGTTGAATACAGGGCTGAATTTTGATCTGAGAAACAAAGTGAAATTGACTGAAAAGCAGCTCAAGGTTAGAAATCATTCACCTAAATCTTGTTTTGTTTGCTGTAATAAGCAAGACCTTTAATAAAAATTGCTTTCCTGGAAAGTATTGAAAAAGTGGCAAAAGTTTGTTACAAGCAAACTCTGCATAATTATGCCACAGTTTTTCTACAATGCATTCATGTATTTAAACTTAACACATTGTAATCTATGATTTTTAACTCTTTACTAGACAAAATTTTAGACTGGTCCAAATTGAAATTGTGTGCAATCAACAAAGTAAATATTGCTTATATGGTGAGATTTGTCTTTGATAGGGCAGAAAATATTGTGGGAGAAGAATAAAATGCTGGTTTCCAGCATTTTCTCCTTTTTCCTACAACATTTTCAAAAGCCTTTTTTCCCAGGGTTGTTAAAATTCAGGATTGTTCGGTAAAAGGTCAAGGATGTTTTAAAAGTCTGTTGCAAATTGATTTTGTTTTTTTGAGGTAAGAAGATAAACTGGATATAGGAATTAGGATCAGCAATACAACTTTCTCTTGAAATTAACTTGGGGTAATGATACTCAGGTATGAGAGAACTCTCTCTTTTAAGTTATCTTTTAGTAAACAAATTCAAGTTTTGGGGTGTTGGCCTCATTTTCGAGTCAGTGCTATTAGTAAAGCTTCTGCGTGTCAAAAAATCAGTCCACCTCATGATTCAGTCGCTTGTTAGACAAAATGGATTTTATGTATCCCTAATTATGTGATGAATTGCTTGATTAAACCCCTTTTTGCCAGAGCATTAATTATATTATGTCCCGTAACTCTTTTCCAAACAACAAAATTTAGGACGCAACCACATTGAAAGCATTTACAGATGACAAATTAAATGTAGGTTAACTGATGATTTCTGTCTTCAATAGGTTCAAAAACGTTGTGGGAAAAGGAGAAAATGCTGGTTACCAGCATTTTCTCCTTTTCCCATAATGTTTTCAGAAGCCTTTTGTTACTGGGTCATTAAAACTCAGGATTGTGTGGTAAAGAGTTAATAGGTCATGAGCTTTTTGTATCTTTTTGAGACTCTTTTTGGGACTTTTTAATTGGTCATGAACTCAGTATACTAAAGTCACTGATTTTAAGACAGTAATTGAAAAATATCTGTCTCTTTGTACAGGTTACTATTTTGCATGCATCTAAGATGATGGAAGACTTTTATCCAAGCCATGTGATTGGTCAGTTGAATTTGTCAGAGGAGGAATTCTGGGAGTACAAGTCCTTGGAATTCAGAGATTGGACAGGTGAGAGTAGATCAGATGATATAATTTTGTTGAGTTTTTATCTCCACTGGCCAAAGGCCAGCGGGCTTATGTCATGGCCCAGTGTTGGTCGTATGTCTGTCCATGTGTGCCTCTGTCCGAGCATGTGTGCCTCCGTCCATGCGTTAACTTATATTTCTTCTTCTCGGAAACTGCCCATTAAATTTTGATAAAACTTTACAGAAATGATCCTGACATAGCCCTCTTTAAAGTTCCTTCAAAGAATTTGATTCCAATAAGAACTCTGGTTGCCATGGCAACAAAACTAAAAAGTCTTTGAAAATCTTCTTATCCAAAACCATAAGGCCCAGAGCTACCAGATTTGGCATATACAGGTAGCATCGCCTAATGGACCTCTACCAACTATCTTCAAATTATAGCCCTGGGGTCAAAATTGGCCCTGCCAAGCAGTTTACAAGTTTTACAATGACTTATATAGTGAATATTTTAAAAATCTTCTTGTTCCTAACCATAAGGCTTAGGGCAACCAAATTCTGTATTCAGCTTTATCTAGTGGGCCTCTTTCAATAGAGTTCAAAGTATAGCCCTTGAGTCAAATTTAGCCCCATCATGGCAGCAGTGAATAATCTAGCCATGCGTCCCACGTCCCTCACGCACAAAAATCACCGGGGACACACAAAATCAAGAAATGTGCGTCCCTCGGGACACACAGGTTGTGAAATGCATCTGGTACAAATAGTTAGTATAGCGAACGAATGTAAAAGTATATTTTCCTAAGTTGCATTCACAACATGTAGACTATGTCTATGAAACAAATCATACTAACATATATTCACGGATATTGGCCAGAAATTGCCGAGTAGATACGAATGCGGTAATTGCAGTCTCGCAGAGTTCTCGTTCTCGCTCTCCTTCAGTATTCGTCAATTAGACTCATGAGATTAACGGATAAAGCTTCATTATCAATTAGCTCCTGTGCATCGAGCAGAAATATGGGCTTTAATAAACGTATTTAGTATCAATTTTGAATAATGCACGCGGCCCTGTTTATCACAGTCGAGTTGACGAGTCATTTAGGAAAACATGATGCAGGTAAAAATCCACTTATCTAGTGTAAAATGACAAGTTTCAAAATCCTTTCAACCTCAATTGACAAATCCATAGCAAATCATGCGGCAATATTGCTAAAAGTATCAATCAATATTAAAAAAAAGTTGCTGGAAAAAAAAGCAAAAACACATGACACAAGAAAGGTCAGTTTGACATCGACCGATCAGAGGCGCTTCAACCTGTATTTTCATCTTTTATAATGAGTTTAAACAGTGAATTTCACATAAATCTTCATATAAAACAATTACTGGAAGCTGAAATCTCTCTTTAATAATGAGGAAAAAAATTATGAAATGAAAATTTATACTTATGAAAATTAGACGGGGGGGGGGGTTGCAAGTTAGGACTTCTAGACTTACAATGGTAGCAATGGAACAAATGTTAAAAAAAGATATTGGCCTTCCATAAAAAGAAAGAAGACCAAAAAAATAATTTAGTTCTATGGCTTGGGTTTTGTAGTAAAATTTAATGAGAAATTTCTTCTTTTTCCACAATGTTTTTAAAAGACAAGTGAAATAGGGATTCATTGTTAAATGATTAAACAGTGCCATATTATTATGTTAATTTGTTCATAATAAAAATTTCATTTTTTTTTTTTGTGTTGAAAAAGTGCTTAAATCATGAAATGTTTGCTAACAAACCAAAGTTGGACTCAATAATTTTAAAGCTGAACTCATTGATTTTGGCCTGGGACTCATCGTTTTCAGATTTGTGAGTCCTGGGACTCATAGTTAGCCAAATCTAGATTATTCACTGTGGCAAGCACAAGTTTTACATGGGCCTACATAGGGAAAACTTTCAGAATCTTCTAATACCTAACCATAAGACCTAGGGCCATAAGATTTTGCATGTATATTTATTTAATGGACCACTACCAAAATTGTTCAAATTATAGCCCCAGGGTCAAAATTTGTCCCAGTCCCAGAAGTCACAACCTATTCTAAGTCTACTGTATGGTAAAGACAAATCGGACCAAGTTATAAAATACAATTGAGCTGTAGTGTACCTGGAATTGAGTGACTGGTGTACATTCTTTGTGCTATGTCCTCAACCCTTAACTCTTTACCAAACGACAAAATTTAAGACTGGTCCAAATTCAAAGCATTTGCAAATGGCTCAAAAAATGAAATTTGTTTTGGGGAGGGTAGAAAACATTGTGGGAAAAGGAGAAAATGCTGGTTACCAGCATTTTCTCCTTTTCCCACAATGTTTTCAAAAGGCTTTTTTCTTCAAGGTTTTTAAAACTCAGGATTGTGTGGTAAAGAGTTAAGCAGTAAAATTTAGTTCGGTTTAGCAATCATGCTTTTACCATTTTAGTTTAGTTTAATGATTCAAACTCCTTTAGGCCCCGCCCGGGTGGCTCAGTGGTGAGCGTGTCGGACTCATGACCTGGTGGTTGTGCGTTCGATACTCGGTTGAGGCGAACTTTCTTTCTGGCGTATTTTCGCCTCTCACCTCTGCTGAAGCATGTGAGAAAAGTAGTCGGTGGCTTTGGAAAGAAAGTTGTGTTAGTACTGGTGTGAGAAAGCCAGGAAACGCATGTGCGTCACCGACTGCCTTGATATGACCTTAGCTGTTAAAGTGGCGTTAAAACCTAATACAACCAACCAACCAAACTCCTTTAGAGGCATGCCTGATTGATTTTAGCTTTTATCTATGCCCCCAAAGGACATAATTATTGTGTTATACTGCTGGTGATCTGCAGGTCTGTCTGTCTGTTTATTCGTATGTTAGCGATTTTTTTGTCCACTCCATATCTTGTGAACCTCTCGTCTGATCTTGAAAATATTTCACACATGTCTACACCGTGATGAGGTTATCTGCATTGTGGAGGTTTCATACACCAGGTCCAAGGTCAAGGGCTTAAAGTGACATGCTCTTCATAGCTTCTTTAGTGGGTATACTACCTGTTCTGTGAAGCTCTTGATCTTTTATCTTATGCGATAAATTTGTAAAAATATGCTTATTTTATTTCCCAGGTTTAGCCAGTCAGAAACTGTCAAGTATTTTTTCCTCAGCATTTCTTGTCCCATTAGAAGAAACTGATAACCACTTCAAACTGGAGGTACTACATTAACAACATTTAATTTTATAGTAGTTGGGCTTGTGCAAGAAGATCCATTAGTTAACGTGGCAATATTTTTCTCAGGAAATCTTTGTGTAACCGGTTTGAGAAATCTAGGAAACTTTTGAATAAGTGTAGCTCTTACCTGGATGACTGAAATTTTGTTGACAGTGGAGTGAGACACCTTTCAAACAAACAAATGTTGTTCTTCTTGTTTGAAAATTTTGTATGGTCTGGAAAATATAATGTGCTGAACAATGATAGGAAAAGACAAGCTCATAACTCAATTTCTATTCTGTACTTTAAAGGCCCAATAGAGGCAAAAATATCAAAAGAGGTGCCATAATACATTTAAATCTAAATCATACTATTTAAAAGTATGGACAGTATTATGAAGTCGAAAGTTTGTTATTGCGTGGTCGGGCCATGTGTTAGCTGCTGGCAGAAAAAAGAATTATAAAATCAGGCAAAAAGTAAACAAATGACACAGCTGCCTGGCAGGTTTTAACCTAGTTTTGAAATTAATTTCTCTGTCAGCGACTAACACTTAAACTGACTGTACAATGACAGATTGTCATCTTCGCAATAATTTCCATATTTTTAAGTGGTATGATATAAATTTAAATACATCTAAACTCCCGCTTTGTTTACATTTGGGCTTTATTGTTACTTTAATGTTTTTAAAGTTCTCTTCCATTTGCAGCCATGATCAGAAGCATGACAAAGATTTGTATTTCTTGGTTGTACTTCTATTGTCGAAAAATATGGGACTTATTAACACTTCTGATACATATCTCAACAGGTGCAGCATTTGAATTTGGGAAGATATATAAACATGTTGGAATCTGCTGATGTTCATGATGACCTTGACCTTGTGACAGAAGTGCATACACCAACAGGTAAACTTTTTCTAACCCATATCCTGCTAGATAAGTGAAATGAAACTTTTAAGCCGAGAGTAAAATACGGTTTGCTATTTCAAAGGATATGTCCCCATCGGACAGTGTAGATCAAAGATTAGACTGTACATTCTGTGCTGTCTGATCTTGATACACACTGTCCTCAAAAGGTCAGTGGGTTGTACTTAGCAGCCTAAGAGTTAACTCCTCTCTTGCTAATGACATGATTTTATGATCTGGGAGAGGAAAGGCTTTTGCAAAAATTGAAAAAGGAAATATTTTTTTTATCAGTATTTTCTCCTATTTCCCACAATGCTTTCTTCTCTCTTTAAGCATAGGCCTCTGAAACTCCACTGGTCTATCAAGGGATAATAAAAATTTTCATCATCGGACACCATTACTATAAATAGCAAATTGGCGATTCCCTCTTTATCATATAGTAAGACAAGGTGTGCAACGAAATCAAAGAAAATTTGACCCCCGTCCCTTTCAGAGATAATATTTAAATGAAAATGGATAAATGAACCTAGTTAGTGGTGCAGATGTGTTCATAAATAATTTTTCTTCAGTACCTAGACCTTCGAAAGTTCCAAACGGCTCTTGCCATCAAGCAATAGCTCTCGTCTAAAAAGATTCCAAAAGCTTCCACATTTTCCAGATTGCCATGCGCTGACGTCACACGATTTATAATCCTGCAGTGAATAATGATTAATTTTTTTTTTTCAAACATAGTTCGAAAATTTTTTTGTTGGTGTATTGATGAAATAATTAAATTAATATTTTGTCTGATATAATTTATCTTTTCATCTAATCCAGTATCACGATTTTTATCTCCCATTTTGCATATTTTCAAACGTATTTTTACCGTTCATTGATAAAAAAATTTGGTGCGTCTTTTGATAGCAAATTCACGCGAGTTATAATTCGCTGCGTCATAATGAATTGTGTGATGTCAGCGCATGGCGATCTGGAAAATGTGGAAGCTTTTTAAATTTCGAGATAAGAGCTATTGCTTGATGGCAAGAGCCATTTGGAACTTTAGAGGGTCAGAGTACAGAAGAAAAATCATTTGTGAACCTATCTGCATTGGTACTTAGGTTTATTTTTCCATTTTCTGTTGAATATTATCTCTGTAAGGGGACGAGGGTCAAATTTTTTTTTGATTTCGTAGCACACCTTGTCTTACTATGATATAGAGGGAGTCGCCATTGTGCTATTTATAGAAATGGTGTTAATGAAAATTTGAGTATATTCTGTGATGTACAGGCGATGCACCAATGTGCTATAAGTGTTCGATGTTCGACCAAGGAAAAGTTTAGTGTTCCGTAATAGACCAATAGAGCTTCAAAGGCCTGTGCTTTAACACAAGTCCCATCATTTGAGCCACATTTGAGATGTTTGTTGCAAATGCTTTAAATTTGAAAAAGTCTTAAGTTTTGTCAGCATAATTATAGAGGATTAAAGTGGACTTCATTTTACCTATTTACACTTTTTCCAAAATATTTTGACTCATTTACAGATGAATTTTGAAAACATGCTGAAAAGAAGGAACTTTCCCTTACTCCAGAACAACTTTTCCATTTCTGACTCAGTAGAAAAAGCCAGGGTCCGTATTCACTAACCATTCTTAAGAATATTCTTTGTCTTATTCTCCAAGATTATCAAAATTTGGAAGTAACACAGAAGTTGTGTTACTTCTAAATTCAGAAAATTCTAGAGAAAAAGACTGAAAACGTTAAGAATGGTTGGTGAATACGGATGCAGATCATTGTGATTTGAAAGTTGTTTAGGCTTAAATATCCCTTTCCTACATAAGTTTTAGACTTTCCCAGAGCCAAAACATATGCAAATGACAAATTCATGATTAATACAGTTGAGCTTAAGTTCTGTGATAGGAAAGGAAACATTGTGGGAAAAGGAAAAAATGCTGGTTTTCTCCTTTTCCCACAATATTTTTCTTCTTACTTTGGGTCATTTAAACTTGGGATTGTATGGTAAAAGATATTTCACAAATTGTTGGACAGTGTAGATTCGAGATCGGGGTCAGTGTGCGGCAATAATTTTTTAGAACATTCTTAGTTTTATTCTCAGTAATTTTCTAGATTTGAAAGTAACCAGAATTCTAATTGGCTGTAAATCATTTGAAATCATTGTGGCAGAGGGAGAAACTGCTGTTTGTCACTTTTTTCTTCTACACAATACTTTCAGAAAAAGTCTGAAGATGAAGAATCTCAATATGAAAAATGTTGTTTGAAGGTGGTTATGTGATAATGGATCATGTGACTAATTTTAGGGTTCGACTGTTTTCAGGTGATGTGTCCACACGAGCTCCCCACCTTGATACAAGCTATTTCAATCCCTCCCAGGTCATCATGCAAACAAGGCACTATCAGACCTTCAGGTAATAGAGTTAACCCTTAAAGCACCTTTCACTAATATAGTTGCTGTTGGGGCCAGTGTAGATCAAGATCAGACTGCACACAACGTGCAGTCTGATCTTTGATCTACACTGTCCCCTTAGCTAAAATAGTACAGACAGAAGGAAGCCATGAATTTGCAATTATCTCAGTCTTTTTATACACCTGTCAAAGACGGGACGTATTATGGGATCACCCATGGCAAACGGTCGGGCAGGTGGGCGTCCGTCCGGGCAGGCGGGTGGGCGGGTGGTATCCAGTTTTTTGTCCGGAGCATAACTTTGTCATATCTAGTCCGATTGACTTGAAACTTGGCATTTGTGTTTGTTGCGATAATACAGAGTGCAGTGCACAAGAACCATACCTCGAGCTGTCTTGGAGTTATTTCCCTTTTATCGTCATTTTTACAGCATTTTCTGCTTGTCCGGTATAACTTGGTCATCTCTGGTCTGAACATCTTCAAATTTGGTATGCATGATTGTTGAAAAATTACGAAGTGCAGTGCTTAAGAACCATAACTCTTCCTAGCACAGATTTTGAGTTTTTCCCCCTTTGATCTTCATTTTTACAGCATTTCTTGCTTGCCCGAAGCAGAACTTTTTCATCTCTAGTCTGAACATCTTCAAATTTGGTATGCATGTTTTTTTGAAAAATTACGGAGTGCAGTGCGCAAGAGACATAACTCTATCTAGCGCAGATTTTGAGTTATTACCACTGTGATCTTCATTTTTATAGCATTTCTTGCTTGTCGGGAGGATAATTATCCCCCTCGATAACTGGTGGTGGGACGGGCGTATCTTGCGACAATTTGCCGCTCTTGTTCTAAAATGAAAATGTTTTTTTTGGTCTATTCCGCACTTTAACAGGAAAGATTGTTGAATGAAATGTTCTACACTCTTCCGAATTAAAAGTTTATGTAAAAAACAAATGTGATACAAATGAGCCAGAGTTCCTTGACAGGGTAGAAAGCATTATGGGAAAAAGAGAAAATGCTGGTTACCAGTATTTTCACTTTTTCCTACAATGCTTTCAATAGACCCCCTTTCCTCTAGTTTGTTAAAACTTGGAATTGTGTGGAAAAGGGTTAACTCTTTACTATAAACTTATCTCTTTATTTAACTTGCCTGAGCACACAGGGCTATGGAAACATTTTTGGAAACAGAGAAAATGCTGGTCACTAACATTTTCTCCTTTCTTTGTAATGTTTTCTATCCTTTTAACCCTTTAACAAAGGATCCAGAGTTTTAATGACCTCAAGGTAGAAGCTTTTTGAAAAATTGTGGGAAAAGGAGAAAATGTTGGTTATCAGAAACAATCCTGCCATGGTCGTCTATAGAATCTCTGTAAAGAATTTGATTCCATTAGCAACTATGGTTGCCATGGCAAAAAATCTGAAGAATATTGAAAATGTTTAAACATCTTCTCTGAAACAGCAGTTTTGATTTCTCTATGAATCAGCCAGAGTGATTTTTTGGTTGACCTTTTTTAGATTTTTAGCTCACCTGTGCACAACGTGCTCAAGGGGAGCTTTAAGGGGCACGCTGTGTCCTTCGTCCGTCGTGTGGCTTCAAACAATTCTTTAAACATCTTCTCCTCCTAAACCGCTTGGCCAATTTGGACCAAACTTGGCTGGAATGTTCCTTGGGAGGTTCTCTTTAAAAATGTTCACAGAATTTGATTTCATGAAAAACTCTGGTTGCCATGGCAACCAAATGGAATTTTTCAAGAAATTCTATAAAAATCTTCTCCTCTGAAACCACTGGTCGGATTTTGAAATAATTTCACAGATATGTTCTTTGGGTGACCCTTTTCAAAAATTGTTCGCGAAATTTTGATCCGTTGAAAAACATGGCCGTGGTGGAAAGGGGGGGGGGGGGGGCTCTCTTGGCGTCCCTCAGTGTCAACAATTCTATAAAAATCTTCTCCTCTGAAACTGGTGATCAGATTTTGAAATAATTTCACAGATATGTTCCTTGGGTGACCCTTTTCAAAAATTGTTCGCGAAATTTTGGTCCGTCAAAAAAAAACATGGGGGGGGGGGCTCTTGGCGTCAAGCGGTGTCGGCAATTCTTTAAACATCATCTCCTCCTACACCGCTTGGCCGATTTGGACCAAACTTGGCTGGAATATTCGTTTGGAGGTCCTCTTTAAAAATTATTCACGAAAATTGTTCATGAAATTTTGATTCGTCGAAAAACATGGCCGTTGTAGAAGGGGGGACTCTTGGCGTCCAGCAGTGTCAACAATTCTATGAAAATCTTCTGCTCTGAAACTGGTGGTCAGATTTTTAAATAATTTCACAGAAATGTTCCTTTGGTAACCCTTTTCAAAACTTGTTTGCGAAATTTTGATCCGTCGAAAAACATGGCCGTGGTGGAGGGGGGGGGGGCTCTTGGCGTCCAGCGGTGTCAACAATTCTTTAAACATCTTCTCCTCCTACACCCCTTGGCCGATTTGGACCAAACTTGGGTGGAATGTTCCTTGGGAGGTCCTCTTTAAAAACTGTTCACAAAATTTGATTTCATCAAAAACTCTGGTTGCTATGGCAACCAAATGGAATTAACCAAGAAATTCTTTAAAAATCATCTTCTCTGAAACCGATGGTCAGATTTTGAAATAATTTCACAGATATGTTCCTTGGGTGATCCTTTTCAAAAACTGTTCGCGAAAATTCTGATCCGTCTAAAAACATGGCTGTTGTGGGGGGGGGGGGGCTCTTGGCATCCAGCAGTGTCAACAATTCTATAAAAATTTTTTCCTCTGAAACTGGTGGTCAGATTTTGAAATAATTTCACAGATATGTTCCTTGGGTGACTCTCTTCGATATTTGTTCGCGAAATTTTGATCCGTCAAAAAACATGGCCGTGGTGGAGGGGGGGGGCTCTTGGCGTCCAGGGGTGTCGGCAATTCTTTAAACATCTTCTTTTCCTACAGTGCTTGGCCGATTTGGACCAAACTTGGCTGGAATGTACCTTGGGAGGTCCTCTTTAAAAATTGTTCACAGAATTTGATTTCATCAAAAGCTCTGGTTGCTATGGCAACCAAATGGGATTTTCCAAGAAATTCTTTAAAAATCTTCTTCTCTGAAACCAATGGTCAGATTTTGAAATAATTTCACAGATATGTTCCTTGGGTGACCCTTTTCAAAAACTGTTCGCGAAATTTTGATCCGTTGAAAAACATGACCGTGGTGGAGGTGGGGGCTCTTTGCATCCAGCGGTGTCAACAATTCTATAAAAATCTTCTCCTCTGAAAGCGCTGGTCAGATTTTGAAATAATTTCACAGATACATGTATGTTCCTTGAGTGACCCTTTTCAAAAACTGTTCGCGAAATTTTGATTCGTCGAAAAACATGGCCGTGATGGAAGGGGGGGGCTCTTGGCGTCCAGCGGTGTCAACAATTCTTTAAACATCTTCTCCTCCTACACCGCCTGGTCGATTTGGACCAAACTTGGCTGGAATGTTCCTTGGGAGGTCTTCTTTAAAAATTGTTGACAGAATTCGATTTCATCAAAACTCTGGTTGCCATGGCAACCAAATGGAATTTTTCCAAGAAATTCTTTGAAATTCTTCTCCTCTGAAACTGCTGGTCAGATTTTGAAATAATTTCACAGATATGTTCCTTGGGTGACCCTTTTTAAAAATTGTTCGCGAAATTTTCATCTGTTTAAAAACATGGCCGTAGTGGAGGGGGAGGCTCTTGGCGTCCAGCGGTGTCAACAGTTCTCTGAAACCACTGGTCAGATTTTGAAATAATTTCACGGATATATTCTTTGGGTAGCCCTTTTTAAAGTTTGTGTAATTTTGATCCGTCAAAAAACATGGCCTGGGTGGGGATGGGCATCTTTGCACTGTATGGACTTAAAGAAATTCTTTGAAATTCTTCTCATAAACCACTTGTCAGATTTTGAAATAATTTCACAGAAATGTTCCTTAGGTGCCCTTTTGAAAATTTATTCGCGAAATTTGATCTGTCAAGAAACATGGCTGTGGTGGGTGGAAGCTATTTGCTGTCTGAGGACATGAAGAAATTCTTAAAAATTTTGTCTTCTCTGAAACCACTATTCAGATTTTGAAGTTATTTCACAGAAATGATCCTTATATTATACCCCTTATTTAGCTTAGCTGTTTTCAAAGAAAACATCGAGGTATTGACATAGCCCTGTTGGTGTCATCTGCGTTGTTGTTGTTGTGCAAAAACTTTGACATTTTGTTATATCTCGGCTTTCACTCAACACATGTACTTAAAACTTGGAATAATTGTTCACTAGTAAAAAGCAACCAATACAACAAGGGCAGTTAACTCCAAAATTGTTTTGTCCAAATTATGCCCCTTTTGCGATTTGGAATTTTATTTTACTATCCAGCAAGGTTCCAACAGCCAATCATTGGCACTCTCATGAGGTGCTCTTGTTCAACTTAAATTTTTAGCCACTATCGGGCATGTGCTCTTGTTCAAGATAAGGTCTTTGGGTGACCTATCCTAAAATTTATTTGCAGAATTCTGGTTCGTCAAAAACATGGCTGTGGTGATGATTGTAGGGGTAGTGACAGATTTTGAAATGATTTTTAAAGGTGACCTTTTTATAATTGCTTGGCAAAATACTGATTTTGTTTCCAAAATTTCAATACTTTAAAAAAAGTTGGTTATGGTCCTCTCAAAAATTCAGGTGAGCGATCCAGGGCCATCTTGGCCATCTTGTTTTATTTAACCTTTTACCACGCAATGCCAAGTTTTATCGACCCTAAGGAGGCTTTTGAAAAGCACCCTTTCTCCTTTTCCTACAATGTTTTCCACAATTCCAAAGAGAAACTCAGTTTTTGAATTACAGTTAATTTGTTGTCTGCTGACACTTTCAATTTGGGCAGGTCTGATCTTTTCTTTTTTGGTAAAGAGATAATTTTGTTGTGGCAAAGAACATTACTAGCTGCTTTTGATTTGGCTTAATGATTGGTGATGACAACCCATAGTTAAGTGTATAATGTTTTAGGGAAGTAACTCCTGTTTTCCTCATGACAGCAATTACCATTTATCTCCCCCTGGTTGTTATACTAGACTGTAGCATGTTTGGTAATGTATAGTTAAGTTATTTTGATAGAAAATGTTCAGATTTCATTCATGATAATTTGTATCAGTTTTAATTCTAATGCTTTTACGTGCTAAAGCAAGGTTTGTATCATTTTCTTTCCCAAAAACTTTACCATCAGTGCCATGGAAAAAATGTTTTTCTGCTACTAATTTTTTGGGAAATCCTCTTGTCAAAATACTGTTTGTTAAACAGAGTTCATTGATATTTTGGATGAATTATACTTAATATGCCTTTATTCATTAATGTCATCTTGATATGTGTAGAAGATGGGGCTCATTGATGTCATCTTGATATGTGAAGAAGATAGGGCTCTTTTTGGGCTGGGCTTACATTTACTTCCGTTTTATTTCAATACAGGCTTTTTACAGCTAAATGTCTCTGTAGATCCCAATTACATGTCTGGCACATTTGTTGATAAGGCAATGAAGCAATATAGGGCCATTGCAGCCCACTTGTTTGCTTATGTGATGTTTATGACAATTTTCCGTTAAATGGCAGAAGCCAGTGCACTTGTCTATGCTTTCCTTTGGTTTCTTTTCTAGTACTTTGCACAATTTTCTTCCTAAGCCACTGGCTGTTTTCTCTCATAGCAATCATTGAAACAAAGATGGGTTGCAAGAGACAAAAGAATACAGACGCTATGACTACCATCAATCCTAGATTTAAATTAGCCAAGCTTTGGACCCAAACAGTAGATCCCCTGGTCTTAAGCTGTGTACATCATTGACTGAGTTACCTGGTTTGACCTATGTGTACCAATTATCCCCAGCCGAAGGCGGAGGGATATTGTTTTTGCATTGTTCATTGGTCCGTCTGTCTGTCCGGACAGATATCTTCTAAAATCCTTGACGAAAATTTATGAAACTTCATACATGTCTTCCTTATGATAGTCAGCCAATATTGTTATTTGCTTTTCTGATTTAATGTGGTGTCAGTGAAAAAGGGGGCTTGATGTATATTTCCATTAAGGACCAATATCTCTTTAACTACTGGACAAAATTTCATGGAACTTTATATATTGTTTATTGTAAGCCACAGACAATCATTAGTCGTTTTTATTTAATGAAAGATCTTGGAAAAAGGGGGCTTAATGTATAACTTCATTGTGGAACAATAACAAAAAGGCCACATGTACATGCAAAACACATTACCTCTTATATATTATGTTTCTATAAAAAAAAATTTTTTTAGCAGGGGATATCATTTCAATGAAATAACTTCTTAATACATATTATTTGATAGAATGATATGGAAATAGTAAACAAGTACCACACTCCTCCTTTACCCTTTCCCAAATGACATTTTTTAGGCTCTTCTACATTGAAAGTATCTGCAGATGACAAATTTAGAAGGGGAACAAATGAACTGAAGTTCATTGACAATGAAGATATATAGGATCTGAGATGAGTTGGCGTTGAGATAAAATTTTATTAAACGAGTCTAGGGAAAATGTTATTAAGCGAGCCTTTGGCCAGCTTAATGACATTTTTCTTGACGAGTTTTTATCACATAACAGTATTTTACAAATCATAGGTAAGAAGGTGCAAAACCATCTATAGATGCACACATGGTAATATCCATAAAACCCATTCACTTCTATGAAGTACATACAAAATGATGTCAAAAATGACATCATACAATTGTGATATTAAACATGTATGAGGTAAGAAAATTCGTGATAGGTATATTACTCTGAAAACAAGGAAGGTTATGTGATAAAACATTTTTTGGGAAAGGATAAAACACTTGTAGTTACCAACATTTCCTCTTTTTCCCCACAATGTTTTTAAAAAAGGTGTTTCCTTAGAGTTAGAAAAACATGGGATTGTTTAATAAAGGGTTACCTTATTATGGAAACAGATTTGTAGTAAACAACTTGAAGACATCCTTGTAAATATTAATAAACAAACAAACAAACCTTTGAAATGTGTGTATATATGAAAATAATGTGGCTAAAGAAGAAATGGATTAGGAGAAACAGCTTCTCATTTTTCCATATTGTTTTTAAAAGTCTTCTGCAGCAATAAGGAAAATATGGACTGCAGGAGGTTATGAGTTATTTTTATGACCTTAACTCTTTTCCAGATGATAAAATATGTAATTTATCGAAATTGATAGTGTTTGCAGAGTATAAAATTAGATTTGGTCCACATGAAAGGAAGTGTCCTGGGAAAGTTGATTACCAGCATTTTCTCCTTTTCTAATAGTGTTTTCAACTGCCGTCTTTCCTAGTGTCTGTAAAACTGGGGATTGTTTGGTTAAGGGTTAAGTCAGTTGTTTGTTCATACAGAAAAGTGTTGACATTCATAGGGCCGAGGAGTGTTGTTTATAATTAGCTGAATTAATGAAATACGAAAATTTAACATATTTGTTCACTTGTTTTTTTAATCTTTGCAACAACAAGATGAAGAAAGGGAGGATTACCCACCCCCTCACCCCTTTCCATTTGTTTTTTGTGGATTATAACGACTCAAAAGAAGAAGACTTCTGAAAACATTGTGAAAAAGAGGAAAATGCTGGTTGCCAGCATTTTCTCCTTTTTCAATAATGGTTTCAACTCTTCTAAAAACAGATTTGCATATTTGATTCACATTTATTATGTTGTTTGCAAATGCTTTCATTTTTGACTAAAATTTGGTTGTTTGGTAAAGACAACTAATCTGATTAGAAATTAAACTTTGGTTAGTTTAACAATGTTTAAACGGTCAGATGCAGATGTGTGAACCCACTAATGCCCCTCTAGATGACTGTTTATTAACATTAGCATCTTTGAATGGCTCACAGTCTGTTGTTGTTTTGTAAAGGACAGAATTGTAAACATGACGTCCCACAGTCTGTTGTTGTTTTGTAAATGGAAGAATTGTAAACATGACATCTCAAAGTCTGTTGTTTTGTAAATGGAAGAATATTGTAAACATGATGTCAGTGTTTTAACCCCATGCAGACTTTCCTTCCTTGTGTAATGTATACTGGTAATTGGTGTATTGACAAATACAGGTACCTTGAATGTTAACTCTGTACAAAATGACAGAATTTTAGACTGGTCGGTATTGAAAGCATTCTATCCCCTACAGCACAGAAAAAACCAGACATTTTCCAATGATAGATAAGACCCAACTAACTGCTATTTTATGGTTGCTTTCGTCTATAAGAATAAGCTAAGTGAACAGTGTAGATCAAAGTTAAGACTGCACCCTTTGTGCGGTCTGGTGTTGATCTACACTTGGTGCAAAGGCAACTATAGTGGTGAAAGGCACTTTTAGGGTTAAGATGACAGATTAATTGTGACAAAAAAATTCTGTTTGCCTTTGAAAAGGCAAAAAACCCTCTTGGAAAAGGAGAAAGTGCTGGTTACCAGCATTGTGTTTTTGAAAGCCTTCTCCCGTAGGGTTGTTGATGGTCAGGTTTATGTAGTAAAGGGTTAGTTAAACCTTTACCACACGAGAAAAATTTGGACTTGTCCAAATTGAAAGCATTTGCAGATGTCAATTTGAATTTGGCTCAAATGATAGAATTTGTCTTTGATGGGGAAGAAAACATTGTGGGAAAAGGAGAAAATGCTGGTTACCAGCATTTTCTCCTTTTCCCACAATGTTTTCAAAAGGCTTCTTCTTCAGGGTTGTTAAAACTCAGGATTGTGTGGTAAAGAGTTAAGCAAATAAGTCTTAGACTGGTCCATATTGAAACATTTGGGGAGGACAAATTGAATGTGACTCAATTGATGGGATTTTTGGGTAGGATGAGGCAATAATGTTCGATACCCATATTTTCTCCTCTTCCGTGATATTTCATACAGCCTTCTTCAGAGTCATTTACTCTTTACCACACAAGAAGATTTTAGACTTGTGGTACTTAAAGTGACTATAAAGGCCAAAAGTAAACAAAGCAGGTGTTTAAATGCATTTAAATTTATATGATACCATTTAAAAGTATGGAAATTATTGGGAAGATGACAATCTGTCATTGTACGGTCAGTCCAAGTGTTAGTCGCTGATAGAGAAATTAATTTCAGAAATAGGTTAAAACCTACCAGGTAGCTGTGTCTTTTGTTTACTTTTTGCCTGATTTTAAAATTCTTTTTTCTGCCTAACACAAGGCCCAACCACACAACAACAGACTATCATCTTCACAATATTGTCCATACTTTTAAATGGTATAATTTGGATTTAAATGTATTATGACACCTGCTTTCATATTTTGGCCTCTACTGGGCCTTTAACCATTTACCATATTATAATCCTGTTTTTAGATAACCCTGTGCCAGAAGGCTTTTGAAAACATTGTGGAAATAGGAGAAAATGCTGGTGACCAGCATTTTCTCCTTTTCCCACAATGTTTTCTACCATATCAAAGACAGAAATCATCATTTAAGCTACATTTGATTTGTCATCTGCAAATGCTTTGAATTTGGTTGAGTCCAAAATATTGTCGTTTGGTAAATAGTGATAAGCATCTGAGATGACAAATTAATGTGGCTCAAATGGTGGGAGATGCCCTTTGTAGGAGACGAAAACTTTTTGGGAACAGGAGAAAATGCTGGTTGGTTTTCTTCTTTTCTCACAACATTTTCAGGATGCTTCTTCCACAGGATTGTTAAAACTCACTATTGTGCGGTAAAGGGATAAATAGGTTTCTTTGGTAGAGTGTTAATTCTGTGTCTTTGAACATCTTGAAATGTAATACTGACCCTTTAACCCTACACCACACAACAAAATTTTCGACCTGTCAAACTTCAAAGCATATCCAGACAATGAATTTTAAAATTTGACTAAAATTGTGGAAGTTGTCTTTGATAGGTTAAAAAACATTATGGAAACAGGAGAAAGTGCTGGTTACCAGTATTTTTTTTCTTTTCCCACAATGTCTTCAAAGGTCCTTTTTCTCAAGGTCGTCAAAATTCGGCATTGTGTGGTAAAGGGTTAAAACACAATCCAGTATCTTCACAACCCTGAGGAAGAAGGCATTTGAAAAGTGCATAAGAAAAGGAGGAAATACTGGTAACCAGTATAGTCCCCTTTTTCCACAAATTTTTCTACCTTTTCCATTGTTGGTATGGCATTTAATTTTTCGTCTGTAAAATTTATGCTCTCAATTTTGATTTTCTTAGTTGAAATCATTTGAAGACAACTGAACAAGCACATTTCAGACAATATGATTTGTCTCCTGAAGGGTGGAAAACATGGTGGGAAAAGGAGAAACTGCTTGTTGTCCTGTATACACAATGTTTTCAAAGGGCTACTTTCTTAGGGTTCTTAAAACTAGGGGTGCTTTGGTAAAGGGCTAGAGCAGTTTATGTCTTTTGTACCTTTGGTGATATTTTGATATTCTAGATAAATTTTCTTTGGACAGGAAGAAGAGGTTTCCATGGTCCACTCCGCTGTTGGAAGCTGCATTTGATAAGCTGCAAGTTCCACTTCCTATCCCCCACCCTGCTGTTATTGCTGTGTCAATCTATAACAGGTGAATATGGAATAACTGATGATGATGATGATTTTATAGGGCGTAGTTTCCTCATTTCACAAGTACTGTATTCTAAGTTGTATTCTTAGCCTCACTCTAGATTGAAAATCTCTTCAAATTTTGATTGGTTAAACCAAATGGTAAACCATCTGATAAATTCAGTTAGAAACTGTGTTTCTTTCTACATTTTGTTGTTTGATTGAGTATGGTGAGTGGGGGCCCTACACTTATAAAATATGGTATTGATCTTCAGAGAGAAAGGGTCAGATATAAGAAAATCTGGATTGGATAACCTAGTTCTACTTTGAATAGACCCCTAGGGTCTTTTTAGCTCACCTTAGTACAAAGTGCTCAAGGTGAGCTTTTGTGATCGTGCTGTGTCCGTCGTGCGTTGTCAACTTTTACCTTAAGTACGCTCTAGAGGCCACATTTTCAGTCCGATACTCATGAAATTTGGTCAGAATGTTTATCTTGATAATATCTCAGATAAATTGAAAATGGGTCAGATGGGGTCAAAAACTAGGTCACTAGGTCAAATCTTAGAAAAACCTTGTGTATGCTCTAGAGGCCATTTCTTTTACTAATACTCGTGAAAGTTGGTCAGAATGTTTGTCTTGATGATATCTCAGAAGAGTTTGAAAATGGGTCAGGTTGGGTTAAAAACTAGGTCACTAGGTCAAATCTTAGAAAAACTTTGTGTACGCTCTACAGGCCACATTTTTGGTCCAGTACTCTTGAAAGTTTGTCAAAATCTTTGTCTTGATGTTATCTCAAATGAGTTTGGAAATGGGTCAGGTTGAGTCAAAAACTAGGTCACTAGGTCAAATCTTAGAAAAACCTTATGTACGTGCTGGAGGCCATATTTTCAGTCCAATACTCTTTACAGTTGTTCAGAATATTTGTCTTGATGATGTCTTTGATGAATTTGAAAATGGGTCACGTTGGGTCAAAACCTAGGTCACTAGGTCAAATCTTACAAAAACCTTGTGTACCTTCTAGAGGCCACATTTTTAGTCCAATATCATGAAAGTTTGTCAGAATGTTTGTCTTGATGACATCTTGGATGAGTGTTAAAATGGCAGGTCACGTCGGGTCAAAATCTAGGTCACTGGGACCAATCTTTGAAAAAGCTTGTGTATGCCCTAGAGGCCACGTTTTCAGTCCAATACTCATGAAACTTGGACAGAATGTTTGTCATGATGACATTTTGGATTTGTTTGAAAATGGGTCATGGCGGGTCAAAAACTAGGTCACTAGGTCAAATTTTTGAAAAACCTTGTGTTATTCTAGAATCAACTTTTTCTGTGCAATACTTATGAAAATTTGTCAGAATGGTTTTCATAATGATCAATAAGATGAAATTGAAAATGGGTCACATTGGGTAAAAAACAAGGTTGCCATGTCAAGTCTAGGAAAAACCTTGTGTACACTCTAGAGACAATATTTTCTGTCCAGTACTCATGAAAGGTGGTCAGAATCTTTGTTTTGATAAAATCTAGAATGGGAATTGGGCTATATTGGGCTAAAAATTAGGTCACAGAGAGAAATTCTTGTAAAAGCTTGTGTACAAGCTAGACGCCAAATTTTCAGTCCAATACTTATGAAAGCTTGTTAGAATGTTTGTCATAATGTTCGAAAGAGATTGAACATGGGTCATGTTTGGTCAAAAGCCTCAGGTGAGCGACTTCAGGGCCAGGATGGCCCTCTTGTTCTTGCCCAGTGTAAAGCATCAGGACACGGGAGCCTGTAACATTTATTTTAGTTTTAACCCTTAGGCTTGCGACCAGGGGATCTTTTACGGACAGTGTAGATCAAAATCAGACTGCACAGAATGCGAAGTCTGATCTTGGATCTACACTGTCCAATGAGGAGATATTTTTGCCCCCAAACTGACTTTGAAATAGCAACATTGAATAGATCTATTTCACTTGAAAAAGGCACATATTTTTGACAATGAGCAAAAATTAGACATGAAAAGAACATTCCAAGTAAAGAGCATAAAAGAAATAGCATAATTGTTTGTTCTAATATATGATCGAAATTTCTCTATCTTGTGAAAAGCAAAGACCATATGGCTTCACCACTCGTGAAAATATAGCCTTTGCTTTTCACTTGACGAAATAAATTTCAGGTATACACGGAAACAGACAATTATCCTTTATTTATTGATATTTAGGATGAATTATCCACGTGCTCTCATTACCATCTTAAAATCATGACCATGATGGATAAAAACATAGATGACATAAAAGCCTTTAAGTACTGTATGAAAACAGATTTTTGTATCGTAGTAATCTTACGCCAGGTTTACATTTAACCTTCAATGAACTAATAGTGCTCTTACTATGCCTTTGTCCCTCTTTCTGTCATGTGATTGCAGTATGAGTATCATAATTCTGGATTCACACTTTTGTTAACTCTACACAATAAAACTTTTTAGAAATTTCTAAAAATTGCAAGTCCATAGACATATTGTGATAGCATGGCATGATCCCTGCTCAGGCACCCTACAGAGACTGTGTGATGATTGGATGGACAGAGCATGATTTTAGATGTTCATTCTAGAAGTTTACATGTAACCTTCTATAAAGTTATAATGCCCGTACTATCCTCATGTCCCTCTTTCTGTCATGTGATGGCAGTATTGAGTATCATATGGATTCAAGCTTTTGTTAACTGTGCACAATAAAACTTTTCAAAAATTTCTAAAAATCGTAAGTCTATAGACATAATTATTGTGTCTTACATGATCCCTGCTCAAGCACTCTACAGAGGCTGTGCGATGATCGAATGGACAAAACACAATTTTAGATGTTCATTTTTGCCCCAAAAATATTAGAATAATCATACAGCCCCAGCTCAATTATTGCAAGGATGCCACAGGGTCCCCTGGAGGTTTCTGTGCAGAAACTACATGATTGCCATACATTCTTGCCCCTTTCTGTTGTTGAAAGATGGCACATGAAATTACACAATGCTTGTTTGTGATGTAAAGACATATGCTGTAGCATATAGCCACCTACAATGCCTGAAAAATCATAAACAAAATCACAGACAAATGGTACAGCGCCTGTGGCAAATGTAACTCAGGCATTATGGCTCCTAGTACATGCTATATGAATCACAGAATTATTGGGAAAAAATGTCAAGTGCACGCCTATTTCCTTATAAGCCAGTTGAGCATATAGTGACGGCACAGCCTTCTTTTTGTATCCCTGATTGTTATCCCCCGCCGAAGGCGGAGGGATATAGTTTTAGCGTTGTCCATCCGTCCGTCCTTCTGTCCGTGTGTCCATCTGGGAGAATATCTCCAATACCATTGGACAGAATTTCATGAAACTTTATACATGTATACAATAATCCATTCCACCGATACACTTTTTTTTTTTTTTTATTCGATGCAAAATGGCCGACTGGGAGCAATTTTAAGTTATGCGGTCGAGTATATTTTTGATGTTTTGATTCTTCTCTTGAAAACTATACAGTTTTTACATCAAACTTGTCACATCTATCAACCACCATTAGGAAATGCAGGGAAAAAAGTTTCACCCAGACTGACCATGCAACACAACAGTTATATACCCTTGTTTTTTGTAATGCCGTGTCGTGGAAAAAGGGGGCTTGGTTTATATTTCCATTATGGACCAATATCTCTTACCATAACAAAATGTTATGAAACTTCATTATTATATTGTTTATCACAAGCCACAGACAATAGTTATTTGTTTTTATTTCATGAAATGCCACGTCATGAAGAAAGGGGGCTAAATGTTTAATTTCAACATGGACCAATGACCGTCTGTTCGTCCGTCTTTCTGGACAGATATCTTCTATAATCCTTGACAGAAACAAACGGAAATTCATAAACTTGTTCCTTATGATATCCGCCGAGTTTTATTACTTTTTTTTTTTGCTGTTTTGATATTCAATATGGTGTCATAGAAAAAGGGGGCTTCATGTATATTTCCATTAGGGATCAATATCTCTTTAACTCACAATCCTACATGAAAATTTATGAAAGTTCATACGTGTGTTCCTTATGATAGTCAGCCAATATCATTATCTAGCTTTTTTCATTAAATGTTGTGTCATGGAAAAAGGGGGCTTGACGTATATTTTCATTATGGACCAATAGCTCTTTACTACAGGACAAAATAATATGAAACTTCCTCTTTATGCTGTTTATCACGAGCCACAGACAATAGTTATTTGTTTTTATTTCATGAAATGCCATGTCATGAAAAAAGGGGGCTAAATGTATATTTTCATTATGGACCAATAACAGTCTGTTTGCCAATCCATCCGCGCAGACGGATATCTTCATGCATGTCTTCCATTGGATAGTCCGTTGATACAATTTTTCTCTCTATATATAATGACGTGTCATGGAAAAAGGGGGCTTGCTGTATATTTTCTTTGTTTTCATTTAACCCTTTACCACACAGTCCTAACTTTTAACGACCCTGAGGAAATATCTGTTGAAAACATTGCGGGAAAAGGAGAAAATGCCTGTAACCAGCATTTTCTCCTTTTCCCATTAAGTTTTCTACCCAATCATCGACAAATTTCATAATTTTAGCCACCTTCAATTTGTCGTCTGCAAATGGTTTCAATTTGGACAAGTCTAAACATTTTGTCATTTGGTAAAGAGTTAATGAAATGCCATGTTCTGGAAAAAGAAGACTTAATGTATAATCCCATTATGGACCTTTTATATATTTTATGTAATGAAATGCTGTGCCATGAAAAAGGGGGCTTAATGTATAATTTCATCATGGACCAATAACAAAAAGGCCATATGTACATGCAAAACACAATACCTCTAATATGTTTGTATCAAAAAAGGTCTTTTTCGGCGGGGGATATCATTTTAACGAAATTGCTTGTTTATTTTCTGTAATTTCAGGGAAAATGAGTCCTATGCTTTGAACTTTGATGACCTGTTCTGTCATACCCTGATCAAGGCAGTCAAGGCCATCCCATACACCCATGTTGCTGAACCCGAGGTCATCGATCCCAACGAAATGGAGACGAGCACTCCTGACAATGGTGTTGAACCTGTTAGTTTGATATCTCATCTCGCAGAACAAGAACAGTCAATCTCCGATGACAACAGCTCAGGAGCAGTGGGTCAGGATTCTACTGCTACTACAGGTCTGCCACAAATAACTCCCTATATTGAACGTAGAATTCGCAAATATGCTGATGATGATAATGTTGGACACATAAATATCAATATTGTCAATTTGAAAGCAGATAGTGCTAGTGTGACAACAGAAAATGAAATTGGTGATGATATATATGTAGAAGATGAAATGGACAATAGTTGTGTTGTTACGGTTATGGCTGAAACATCACAGGGTGAAACTTCCCTTTGAGGTTGTTATTCTGTTATTTAACTCCTCACCTCCTGAATTCACTCCTTGCAAAACGACAAAATTTAAGACTTGCTCAGATTGAAAGCATTTGTAGAGGACAAATTAAAAAGGTGTCTCTAATGATGAATTTGTCAATGAAAGAGTGAAAAACATGGTGGGAAAAGGAGAAAATGATGAGGACTATTTGGTACATGGTCGAAGTTGAGCCCTTTTTGAGAATATCCTTGTTAAACAGGGATGTTCAACATGAATCAAGGTCTAAATCAAGTTGAAAATATTGTGTCAAAAGGAGAAACTTTCATATCAACAAGTTTCTTCTTTTGCTACAATGTATGCACTCTGTTGTGATTAAATTGGTCTTCTGCAGGAGGTAACTCGTTAACTCTTTACCAAACAACAATTATTCAGTCTTGCTGAAATTGAAAGCCTTTGCAGACGACAAATTAATTGTGGCTCAAATGATAGAATTTTTCTCTTGGAGGATAAAAACATCGTGGGTAAAGGAGAAAATGCTGGTTACCAGCATTTTCTCCTTTTCCCACAATGTTTTCAAAAGACCTCCCAGTCAGGGTCATTAAAACATGGGATTGTGTGGTAAAGAGTTAATGAAAGTCAGCCCTGAACACCTGTTATAGATCTCGTGTTTTCATGTTTTCAGCTAGGTTGGAAATCTCAAGTCTTTGTGTTCAAGATAGAATGGAGAAGGGTTGAAAGTTAACCTGTCTACCAACAATCCCATGTTTTAATGACCTCAAAGGAAAGGGCTTTTGAAGACATTATGTATAAAGGAAAAAATTCTGGTTACCAGCATTTTCACCTTTTCCCACAATGTTTTCTATCCTTTTAAAGATAAATCTCACTAACATATATATATATGAGGGTTGTTCCAGAAGTATGCAGACTTTTTCCATAATTCAACTGTTGATTAACATTTTGATTTCAAAATTTGCAAGGTTATATTTAGTGTATCAATTATACATGCTACCAATCTTATTAGAATAAATTGTTCGAATAGAACTTTAGAAAGAATTAACCCTTTATGAAACTATAGCGAGTTTTCATGACCCTGGGAAAGGACGCTTTGAAAACATTGTGGGAAAAGGAGAAAATGCTGGAAACCAGTATTTCCTTCTTTATCTACAATGTATTCTACCGAATGAGAATTTTTAATTTGTAGTCTGCAGATGTTTTGAATTTGAAAAAGTCTCAAATTAGTCCTTTGGGAAAGGGTTGAAAAACACCACCAACTGCATCAGCATCAGGTTACTTTGACATCGTGTTGAAAAGACATAGTCACAACCAGTATGAATAAGTTTCCTGTGGCAACGATGTATTTGTTGTTTGTGTCAATGAAGATATCGTTTATCGAAGGAAGTTACAATCTGCATTATTCCCATCATGACATTTTGCGCAATATCAAACCTCAGACCTTGTAGTTTGGCCATGTATTTTCACAAATGTTTGGCACATTACTATTAACTCCTTACCCTTTAACATATGAAAAAATCTTAGACTTGTCCAAACGCAAAGCATCTGTGGATGACAAATTAAATGTGTCTTAAATTGTGGAGGTTGTCATTGATAGGGTAAAAAACATTGTGGGAAAATAGAAAGTGCTGGTTACAACTATTTATCGGATTTTCCAAGAATGTTTTCTGAAGGTTTCTTTCCCAGGGGACAGGGCCCGTATTCACCAACCATTCTTATGGATGTTCGTGGTCTCATTCTCAAGAATTTTCTAAATTTGAAACTAACACTACTTCTGATTGGCTAAACCAAATGCTTTAGCCAATCAGAAGTTGTGTCACTTTTAATTTAGAAAATCTTGGAGCATAAGTTTAAGAATGTACCGGTACCTAAGAGTGGTTATTGAATATTTGTAAATGGTCAAAGAAGAGCATGATTTTTTATCAGATGGTCAAAATTCAGACGTGAAATTGCTTCAAAATGTTCTTTACTTTTTGCCAATTAGCTAAATTTTAGACTTGTCCAAATCGGATGAGTCGATAGATGATGAACAATATTGTGGCTCAACCTATTGAACTTTTCTTTGCAAGGATAGAAAACATTGTGCAAAAAGGAGAATTGTGGGATTGTTTGGCAATGTGCTCAGCTAGGGCTTAGTTTGACAAAAGTATTAGCAAATGGTGCATGTTTGTTATTACTTGAACTGGTGTAAATGATCATTATTTATGTTTAATTTAAAATGCTGTAATGCTCTTAAGCAAAGTGCAATATAATAACATGCAGAATTTCATTTGAAAACATATTTATGTTCTTCCATGTATTTCTCTTCCGTCATTTTACATAAATCAGAAAAAAAAAAAATATGTATTCACCATTTTTTCTAAATACACTTTAACCCTTTAACAAACAATTCTGAGTTTTAATGACCCTGAAAAATGAGGCCTTTGAAAACATTGTGGGCAAAAGAGAAAATGCTGGTAACCAGCATTTTCTCCTTTGCCCACAATTTTTTGTAACCTTCCAAATAGAAATTCCAATTTTTTAGTCACATTTATTTTGTTGTCTGCAAAAGCTTTCAATTTGGACCAGACTAAAATTTTGTCGTTGGGTAAAGAGTTAACCCTTTACCAAACAAGAAAAGTTCAGATATGCCTAACATGAGAGCCTTTGCAGACAACAAATGAAAGTGACTTAAATAATAGAATTTTATTTTAAATGAGTAGAAAACATTTGTGGAAAATGGGGAAAATGCTTGTTACCAGCAATTTCTTGCTTCCCCACAATGCTTTCAAAAGTATCCTACTATAGTGTTGTTAAAACTTGAGATTGTCTGGTACAGGGTTAAAACCTAGATTTTAATACTAGTCTGATGATTGGCTTGGACATTTTGCCTTAGCCAATCAAAATGCTCTTAGAAAAGCTTGAACTAATTATTAAATGGTTGGTGAGAACAAATCCATAGAAACTCATTCTCTTCTTAAACAGTTCAGCAGCAGATAACTTGGGAACTATTCTTATGATATATAGATAATCAACATGAAGCAGTTTGATATGTGACTTCATGTGAAAAAAATGTGGCAAAAGGATAATATGCAATTTCTCCTTTTGACACATTGTTTTAAAAAGCAGTCTACTGCAAGATGCAAAAATTGCTGTGCTGGAGGTAAAGAGTTCACTCTTGTATTGAATTTTCAATTTCTTATGCAATGCTTTTGTACTATAACATTTTTTTTTTTATAATTTGTAACTTTTTTTTATCAAGTTTTTGACAAGTAAGTAAATATATTTATTACGCTTACATATATGTATCATTATGTTTTATACACAAGCACTTTGATGAAGAATATAACTTGAGAGTGCCAAAAATAAAGTAATGGACATAAATGGAAAATTAACCCAACTACTTTTATTTCAACACTCTACCACACAGTCCAATATTTTAACAACCCTGAGAACAAGGCTTTTGAAAATTTTTGCCTAAAGAAGAATATGCTGATATCCAGCTCTTTGTCCTTTCCCCACTATGTTTCCTACCCTATGAAAGGCAAATTTTATGTTTTGAGTTGCATTTGTCATCTGCAAATGCTTTTGATTTTGTACAAGGCTAAACTTTTGTTTTTTTGTAAAGAGCTAACTGTTTGGTGTGCAGTAAAAATACCAGAATGTCAGAGTCAAAATGGTAAATATGCCAGAGGTAATAATGTCATAGGTAAAAATGCCAAGTGTATTAACTACAGTCATGTATTTTTTACAAGTGGGGAAAAAAAGCAGTAGCTTTCCCACAATGTTTTCAATCGCTTTGTTTCTCAGGGTCACAAAAACTGTGGATTGTGTGGTGGGAGGTTTACTCTTTATCAAACCACAAACTTTTGAATAATCAAAATTCGCAGCTTTTGCAAATGTTTGCATTTGTGACGGAAAAATTGAAACCTTTTACCCTACAATGCAAAGTTTCAAATACTTCGAGGAAAAAAACACAGTTGGGAAGAAAAAATGCTGATTATCAGCATTTTCTCGTATTCCCACCTTGTTTTCTACTCATAATTCTTATTATTAAGCATTTTTGTTTGTCATCTGCAAATCTTTTCAGTTTGGTCAAGTCTAAAAAATTTGTTTTGTGGTAAAAAAAATTTTTTTGCTAGGAGACAAAGTTTAAGACTTGTCGATATTGAAAGTATTTCTTTAATCACTAAATAAAATCATAACATGGCTCATATGATGGGATCTATCTTTGAAAAGATGGAAAATATTGTGAGAAAGGAATGAAGTTGCTGGTTATCAGCATTTTCTCCTTATCCCATATTTTTAAATCGGTATTTCCCATATTTTTAAATTGGTATTTCCTTCCTTGGGGTTGTAAAAACACAGGAGTCATGTGGTAAAGTGTAAAGTGCTTATTGTAAAGATGAGAGTTTTGATATTGACTTTTATATACTGTTTTTGACATAATTTTAGATGAGGATGAAGAAATTGCTAAAACCAGCCTGTAGTAAGAGGTAAACATAACCCTTTACCAAACAATCCAAAGTATAGACCAAGAAAAGTATCAAAAATATTGAGGGAAAGAGGAGAGAATGCTTGTAACCAGCATATTCTCCTTTTAGCACAATGATTTCTGTATATGGAAGACAGCCAATTCCTTCATTTGAAGCTCATTTGATTTGTGGTTTGCAGATGATCTCAATTTGAAAGAGTCTGAAATTTGTTTGTCTGGTAAAGGGGTAAATCTGTAATTTTCCTTTCACTGTTTGAATTTCACATATTCCTTCCTGAATCACTTAGTTCTTCCTGCAGCAGATGACTTGTATACCATTTCTTTAATTTTTACCAACCGAAAAAGTTTTGGTCTTATCCAAATTGAAAGCATTTACAGGTGACAATGAATGTGGCTCATTTTCTACCCTTTCAGAGAAAAATAGTATCATTTTGGCCATATTTAAACTGATGTCTGCAAAAACTTCTAATTTGGACAAGTCTTGAATATTGTTGTCTGGTGAAGAGTTAACCCTTTACCAAACAACCCTGGTTTTCATGATCCTGGGAAAGAAGACTTTTGAAAACCTTGAGGGAAAAGGAGAAAATGCTGGTAACCAGCATTTTCTCCTTTTCCCACAATGTTCTCTACCCTATCAAAGAAAAATTGCACTATTTGAGCCACACTGAAATTGTAGTCTGCAAATGCTTTCAATTTTGACAAGGCTAAAATTTGGTCGTTTGGCAAAGGGTTAATGCATGAATCCAGTTGAAAACGTTGTGGCTATTTCTCTTTTGCCACAATGTATTATAAAATGGTCTGCTGCTACATATAGATAACCCTTTAACAAACTATTCCGTCAGCTAATCACCTTAAAGAAGAAGGTTTTAAAAAAAGCATTGTTGGAAAAGGAAAAAATGCTGGTAACCAGTATTTTGTCTTTTTCCAAGAATGCTTCCAACTGTTTTAAAGATTAATTGCCTTGTTAACCCTTTACCATACAATCCCGACTTTTGACGACCCTAAGAAAGAAGGCTTTTGAAAACATTGTGGAAAAAGGAGAAAATGCTGGTAACCAGCATTTTCTCCTTTTCCCACAATGTTTTATATCCAATTAAAGAGAGATATCATCATTTTAGCAACATTTAATTTGTCATTTGCAAATACTTTCAATTTAGTATGGTCCAAAATTTTGTTGTTTGGTAAAGAGTTAAAGCTACATATAAAATTTTGTCCACAGTTTAGTCTTCATTTTGTCCACAGTTTTGTGGTCTGGTGAAAGGATAGAGAGATGTCTGCAGGTAGAGATGTGTATGGTGGCACAAAAGTGACATGGAAGATATATTTTATACTATGTGCGCACGCAGTAGCTAATATGTGCGCACGTAATAAGTAATACGTGCGCACGCAGTAGTATTACATGCGCACGCAGTAGCTAATACGTGTGCACATAATAACTAATATGTGCGCACGTAATACTATTGCGTGCGCACGTATTAGCTAGTACGTGCACACGCAGTAGCTAATACGTGCGCACGTATTAACTAATACGTGCGCACGTAATAACTATTACGTGTGCACGTAATAATCGACCAATCAGTTTATAAGGATCAATAAATGTCTATCTTCCACTTCCATCTTGAAACAATGGCTTCCGTTCATGATTCTGATTGGTGGATTATTACGTGCGCATGCAGTAGCTAATACGTGCGCACGTATTAGCTACTGCGTGCGCACGCAGTAGCTATTACGTGCGCACATATTAGTTATTACGTGCGCACGTAATAACTAATATGTGCGCACGTAATACTACTGCGTGCGCACGTATTACTTATTACTTGCGCACGTATTAGCTACTGCGTGCGCACGTAATAACTAATACGTGCGCACATATTAGCTACTGCGTGCGCACGTAGTATAAAATATATCTTCCATGTCACTTTTGTGCCACCGTAGATGTGTGCATCACATATAAACTGTATAATTATACTGGTACTTAACAATTATAATGCTGGTAAAATAGATCTCATCTTTTTACTGCTGTGCTTGGGCCTTTTACTCCTGACTGTCTGTAGTATGAGAAACAAGATTGTAAAATTAGTTCTGGTGCTTTGAATCCTATTGAATCTTTTAACTCTTTACCAGAAGACAAACCTTTATTAGATATATCCATATTGAAAGCATTTGCAGACAACTGTATGAAAATGATATTTGTCTATGAAAATGGTCAACCAGTGAGTGTGAAAGAAAGAAAAATGGCAGTCACCAGTGGTTTCTTTTTTGTCCTCTTCCAAAAATGGTTTTTACCAAGGGTTGTTAAAACGTAGGATTGTTTGGTAAAGGGTTAATTCATTACTTTACAAGCTATATATAGTCATTCAACTTTCTATACCATTATGCACACCTGAGTTTTGTTTTAGGGACAACAACATTACCTTTTTTGATCATGTTGAACAGACTGGTAAAAAGAGCAAATTACTTGTGATAAGCAATAACTCCTTTTTCCAGACTGTTTTTAAGAGCTAACCTCTACAATGGCATACTTTTATGTTTGGTTATACTTTTGTTATTGGTGCTAATGACCCTTTGTAACTTAAAAAAATTTAAGACTTGTCCATATTGTAAGCATTTGCAGACAACAAATCATATGTGGCTAAAATGATGCAAGCTGTCTTTTAGAAGGTAGAAGACATAGTTAGAAAAGGAGAAAATGCTGTTGCCAGCCATTCTCTCCTTTTAGCACATTGTTTTCAAGAATGCCTTCTTAAGAGTTGTTAAACCATGGGATTGTCTGGTAAAGGGAAAATATGGTTGTGACCATCCCTTCCTTCTCTTGTTGTTTTCTCATGACTTATTCTATTTTCATAGGGTGTGTCTGCAACATATGCATAGTTTGTAGATCCATGTCATAAATTACGATGAAGCTGTTTCTACGACTCTTATCAATCAGCTAATTTTAGACTCACCCGAACTGAAAGCATTTGCAAACCACTAATCTAATATTTCTCATCTGATAGAATTTGTCTTTTGAAGGGTAGAAAAAATTGAGGGAAAAGGAGAAAATGCTGGTTATCAGCATTTTCTCCTTTTCCCCACAATTTTTTCAAACACTTTATTTCTTTGGGTTCTTAAAACTGGGGATTGTATCGTGAAGGATTAATAGGCATTTTTCTCAAATTGCTACATGAATTTCTTTTGCCAAAATTGTTTTCGGTCTATGTTATTGTTTTTGATCTGTTCTGCATCTGCCAATGAAGAAAAATCTAGTTTGTATGTGTAGACGAAATCCCACAACAACATAATCCTGTAAAAAGATACTAAGTCTTGTAAAACACACAAACAAAAACTATAGTATATTAAATTTCTTCCCAATTAAGGAGAAATACAACATGCATGGTATGGTATAATCTGTCTTAAAGTTAATTTGCAAACCTTTTTATTTTTCATGTGGGATTTTATCTTCTATATTGAAATTAGCAGTTGGCTTTCGTCCACCGGGCTTTTGTCCTAGTGAGATTACGTCCTTGTGGCTTTTGTCTCTACTCCTTTCTATGTACAGCATTCCTTGCCAATATCAACTGCAATTTCTCGCCATCAAGTCGCATTATTTCACTTCCTTATGTAAGATAAATTATCTCCAAATAATCTACTTATTTTTATGTTTCGGAAAAAGAAAGCTCTTGGAAAGGGTGTGGGAAGAGGATAATGCTAGAGACCTTCTCACAATGTTTTTTACACTTTCATAAAAAACTATAATCAGTTGGGCCTCATGTAAATTTGTCTACTGCAAATGTTTTCAGTATGGACAGGTATAAATTTTGTCTGTCAGTTGACATTTCACCAGACAACCTTATGTTTTTAAGACTAAATATTTTCTCATTTTCCAACAATGTTTTTATCTTATCAGAAACAAACCCCAACATACAAGCCACATTTAATTGTTGTCTGTAAATATTTTCAATATGGACAAATCTCAAAATCTTGTTAAAGAGTTGACAGAAGACTTGCCCACATTAAAAGAGATTGCAAAAGACAAATCAAATGTGTCTCAATGGATAGAATTTATCCTGGAAAGAGTTGAAAACATTGTGAGTGTAGGAGAGATTGCTGATTACCAGCATTTTCTCTTTTTCCAAGTTAACCTCTTACCAAACAATCCCGAGTTTTAACGACCCTGAGTCAGAAGACCCTTTAAAAAATTTGGGGAAAAAGATGATCTTGATCTACACTGGCTGCAAAGGCAATTATAGTTATGAAAGGTGCTTGAAGGGTTAACAGTATGATTTTTCAATCATTGATGCCTTTCATTCCTGCTTTAATTTTCAGCTGAGTAGATTGAAAAGTTACTGTGCTATCTATTGTGTACCTTGATATTCTGGTTGTGACATTTACTGGTGCAATATATGTTGTTCTGTATTGTTTGTCCGATTAAATCATATGCAATTTTATGACTCTTTATATTCCCCACCCCATCAAAGTGGAGAGGGGTGTTTATACTGCCACCAGGGTTTTCATCTGTTGATATAATTAAGTGTCCTCTACTCCTAAAGTTTTAAACTAAGTTGGATGAAATTTTATTGGAAGCCATCTTACCATAGGCGAAAAGGGTGGACAGCATTCTATAGATCAAGACTGCACAGAATGTGCTGTCTGATCTTAGATCTATACTATCTGCTTGTTTTGGCCTGTAAATTAGAAATGTTGCTGAGTTTCAGCAGACTATATTTTCAGCTGCCGAAAGAGGTCAAGTTAAAATATTGGGTGCTAAAAGAGTCAATAATGATTGGATGACTATTGCAGGAGATATGGTCTTTTAAATCTTTACCACACAATGCCGAGTGTAAGAGACCTCTAGGAAAATGGCCTTTGAAAACATTGTTGGAAAAGGACAAAAAGCTAGTAACCAGCATTTTCTTTTTTCCCAGCTATGTTTTCTAATTTTCCAAAAGCAAGTTTCAGTTTTAGAGTCAGTTATAATTTGTTATCTGCAGTTGCTTTCAATTTAGACCAGTCTAAAATTTTGTCTTGTGGTAAAGAGTTAAATTCTTTTACCTGATCTGTTGATAACACAACGGTTTGGGGGTTTTTTTTTGGGTCTGGGACAGTTCATGCTATATTTGTTCATGCTGAAGAAAGATGCTAGATTTGGCCCTGATCACCACAAGACTTGGTATTAATTGTCATCCTGGTCAGAATGCTTGCCTTGATTATTTCTGAGATGAATGTGTCAACTCCAGACAAAACTATGCCACAGTGTCAAATCGTGGAAAAACCTAGAAATCATTAGAAATGCTACAATTACATGTATATCCCAACATTTATACAAACATCACCAAATGTGAATTTTGGCCAGGTGAACATTACTTATCTCAGGCAAGCCATACAGGACTCTCTTATATCAATCTATATTAGAAGTTTGCTGAGAAGAATTTATGCAATCACTTTTAGCTCCACTAGCTGAAGGCCAGCAGGCTAATGTCATAGCTCTGTGTCCATCCTTCTGTACATCCAACCGTCTGAGTGTTAACTTTTACTTCAAACGTCCGAAAATACTCGTCCAATTTTGATAAAACTTCACAGTAATGATCCTGCCATGGCCCTCTTCAGAATTCTTTCAAAAAATTTGAATGAAAACCTTGCTTGCCATGGCAGCAAAACTGAAAAAAAATCTTTTTGTCTGAAACCATAAGGCCTAGGGCAGTTCCATGATTTTGGAGCTTTGTTAATTTTTTAGTCTCAAGGTTTTTTGGAGCATAACTCGAGCTGAATTAACTTTACAGCTGGATAGGGGTCTTTAAGGAGGAGTGCAGTACACAAGAATGATAACTCTGCCTTTCATAATTTTTTATTTATTGCTCTTTTTTGTTTTCAGATTCTATTTCTGTCCATTTTCATATGTTTTTACACTTAATAGCTATGTAAGAAAAGTGTACCTTGTTGAAGTTTTTTATAGTACTTTGTATTTAGCATTGCCAGAAATAATTCTTAAATCTAGCTGTTTTAGCATTTAAACCAGCCTACAAGAAGACACACTTCTTCTATTGACCAAGCATTCGGCAGGGGATGGCCATGTCAGCATGGCTGTTGTCAGTAATTTCTTCTTTTTCCACTATGTTTTCAATAGCCTTCACTCATAGGGTGGTACAAACTTATGATTGTGTGGTAGAGGGTTAAATTTTTTTTTCAATAAACTATTACAGATGAACAAGACTCATCTTCCTTACTATGCAAAAAACTCCATGGTCTCATATGTGAACCCTAACTGTCCAGTGTCGTGTTCTTTTACGGTACATCCTTCATTTTAACCCATTTCACTGACAAACACCTTCGGGTGTATATGTGCCGCTCTGCAAAGCTCTTGTTTTGATTACGTGATAAAGTCTGCATTTGTGGTTTGATTTTCATGAAGCTTGCACAGTTGCTTTATATCATCAGTAGCTTGAATCCTAATGATTTTGAAAAAAAATTGACAATTTGTAAGGAAAATAGCCATTTAAAGTTGCAATTACAATTCTTGTGTACGTGATAAAGTCAGCATTTTTTATCCAATTCTTTTGAAACTTGTACAGATCAAGAGATTGGACCCCAATAAAAGGAAGAAAATCGAACAATCAGTTTAGAAAAAGTAACCATATGATGACTTAGTCTTGTTTACTCAACACAGTCCACATTATTGGTCACAATTTTTTGAAACTTGCAGGGATTGTTTACTGCAATGAGTACAGAAACCCTGTCAAATTTGGCTGAATCTACACTCCAAGTTTTGAGAAAATGTACAATTATTACACTACATGTATTTGTTCAATTCACTATGACTACTTATTATGCTAATTGGATTCAAGCCCAGTTGCAAGAAACACCCTCTTCTCCTCTTTCCCCCCCCCCCCCCCCTTTTACTGTCTTTGTCTTTTTTCTTTTTGCATCATGATACCAGAAAATAAGTAAAATCACTGCCAGTAGAACGAATCAGGCTCTCAAGGGCCTCTAGTTTTACATGTACTAGTCTTTACACTGTTGAGAGGTTAGCTCATAGTTATGAGTAGACTGTTGAGAATTATGTCACTTTAAATACTTAATGAAAATATTATTTCCTGATTAACTCTTTACCATGCTGTCCCAGGTTTTTTTATGACACTGAGGGAGAAAGCTTTTGAAGTCACTGTGTGAAAAGAAGAAAATGCTGGTAATCAGCAGTTTCTTTTTTTTCTCACAATGTTTTCTACTGTTAATACAGAAATTATCTTTTAGGCTATACTGAATTTGTCACCTGCAAATACTTGCAATTTGGATTAGTCTAAAATTTTGTTGTGTAGTAAAGTGTTAACGTAAGAGGTGCTTTGAAAATACTGTTCTTATTTATTTTCTTGTTCGACAATAAAACCAGGAATTTTGTGGTAAAGGGTAAAATGGGAGTGTCTATATTCTTGTCACTGACTTTATGTTTATTTGTTATATTTTGAGCCTTAAGGATTATGACCTGGGGTAATGCGCTGAGTAATAGAGGAGGAGAGCATAAGGATTTCTACTTTAGATTTTCTGTTTGATTGTAGGCATTCAAGCAACTGAGAGGCAAGCACCACAGTTCACAGTTTTATGGTGAAACCTTTGGTACAGTTTTGTTTTAAAAATGCAAATTTCACAGTACTCTTTGCATTCTCAAGTTTAATGTTAACTTACTTATTTTTACTTATTTTCTCTCGCTTTCTTTTAAGTTTCTCCTATTAAGTTTCTCCTTTTAACTTCTGTTCTCTGTATTTTATTCTCATATTCTTTCCTTAGAATTTTTTTAAGCTTCACTGGCTGAAGGCCAGCAAGCTTATGTCTTGGCCCTGTGTCTGTTGGTCCTTCTGTATATTAACTTTTAGTTCAAACATCTTCTCTGAAAGTACCCATTCAACTTTAATGAAACTTTACAGAAATGTTCCTGCCATAACGCTCTTCAGAATTGTTTCAAACAATTTGATTCCAGTCAAGACTAGGGTTACCATGGCAAAAAAATTGAAAATCTTTAGATATCTTCTTATCTGAAACCATAAGGCTACCAAAATTGATATGTAGTTTGATCTAATAGACCTCTACTACAAATTTTCAAATTATACCCCTGGGCTTAAAATTGGCCACACCCCAGGGGTCACAAGTTTTACATGGGCTTATACAGTGAAAATTGTAAAACATTTTCTTGTTCCTAACAATAAAGCATAGGGCTACCAACTTTGGCATTTAGCTTCATCTAATGAACCCCTACTATTGTATTTCAAATTATAGCCAAAAGTCCCCTTGCTCCTAAACATCAGATTAAGGGCTACCAACTTTTGCATGCAGCTTCTTCTAGTAGACCTCTACCACTAGTGTCCCAATTACATATATATTTCTGGGTCAAAATTTGCCACGCCCCATTGGTCACAAGTTTTACTTGGTAGTCTACAAAGTCAATATGACATAAGCTTATATACTGATCAAAGGAAAGAACTCCTGTTCACTCATAACAGATATGTATTTATACCATAGTTTGTTACTATTTACCTCCCTTGATAAACAAAAACTGCATTATTGCATGATTGGTGTTGTGTATTCAACTTTGTGGGATTGTTCTAGTTTTCAGTGAGAGTGATTTACTTTGATGCTAATTGTTGTGCTCTGAGATGAGTCAACTATTGAATATGAAGCCAGATTTGTATCATTCAGTTATTTGTTCCAAAACTTTCCATTAATACCAATGAAAAAATGGAAAGTTTGTTGCCATAAAAACTTCTTATGAGTCATGTCTCTGCAAAGCTATTTAACCCTTTACCAGACGACAAAATTTTAACCTTGTCTAAATTGAAAGCATTTGCAGACGACAATTTCAGTATGGTTAAAATGGTGCAATGTTTATTTGATAGAGTAGAAGATATTGTGAGAAAAAGGAGAAAATGCTGGTTACCAGCAGTTTCTCCTTTTCCCATAATGTTTTCAAAAGGCTCCTTTCCCATGGTCGTTAAAAGTTGGGATTGTGTGGTAAAGGGTTAAGCATACTATACATTTATTCAAAAGGCAGTGGAGCAATACAGGGCCATCATGGTCCTCTTGCATGAAGTTTTGATGTGGGAAAAAAACTGTTGATGTGTTATGTAGACTTGTTTGAACAGGGAGAATGCTTAAAATTCTTTTAGACCAAAAATGTTTACTTTCTTTAACAGAATGGCTATGTTCTTAGGCATGCAAACTAGTGATTTTGACTCTCCCATTGTCAAACAACAGATAAGAAAACATGATTGAAAAATGAAGTTTGGACAAACAGTTTTTATATAGGAAAATTTTATGGAAGAATATTGTCTGTGAGAAGTCAGACATGAATTTCTGAATCATAAAGTTGCTTTTTGTGTATGTGAAAACCGTGTCATATATTTCATAATAAAAGTATGTCATAATACCTTTCGTGTTATGTGTCCTGTCTTGTTCCAATAAGTGGTTGAGTGCTTGAGAATACAAGAAAGTAACATGATTTTTTTTTTTTAGCTCCACTGGCCAAAGGCCAGCGGGCTTATGTCATGGCCCGGTGTCCGTCGTGCATCTGCGTCCGTGCATGCAGTAACTTTTATTTTAAACATCTTCTTCTCTGAAACTACCCATCCAATTTTGATGAAACTTCACAGAAATAATCCTGCCATGGTCTTCTTCAGAATTTATTGAAAGAATTTTATTCCTTAAAAAACTCTGGTTGCCATGGCAACAAAACTTAAAAATATTGGAAATCTTTGAAAATCTTCTTGTCTGAAACCATAAGGCTTAGGGCTACCAAATTTGGCATGTAGCTTTATCTAGTAGACCTCTATCAAATTTCTTTAAATTACAGCCCTGGGGTCAAATTTGACCCCGCCCTGGGCGTCACAAGTTTTACATGGGCTTATATAGAGAAAACTTTAGAAATCTTCCTGTACCTAGCCATAAGGCCTAGGGTTACCAAATTTTGCATGTGGCTTTATCTTGTGGGCCTCTACCAAGAGTGCCCAAATTATAGCCCTGAGGTCAAATTTGACTCCACCCCGAGGGTCACAAGTTTTACATGGGCTTATATAGAGAAAACTTTAGAAATCTCCCTGTACCTAGCCATAAGGCCTAGGGCTACCAAATTTTGCATGTGGCTTTATCTAATGGGCCTCTACCGAGAATGCCCAAATTATAGCCCTGGGATCAAAATTAGCCCCGCCCTGGGGGTCACAAGTTTTACATGAGCTTATATAAAGAAAACTTTAGATATCTCCCTGTACTTACATGTAGTCATAAAGCCTATGGCTACCAAATTTTGCATGTAGCTTTATCTAGTGGGCCTCTACCAAGAGTGCCCAAATTATAGCCCTAGGGTTGAATTTGATCCCACCACAGGGGTCAGAAGTTTTACATGGGCTTTTATACCGGAATCTTAAAAAATCTTCTTGTTACTAACCATAGAAATCTTCTTGTTACTAACCATAAGAACTAGGGCTACCAATTTTAGTCCTGTCTCAGGGGTCTGATGTTCAAAACACATTGGCCAAGTATTGTAATGTTTGGCATGTAGGGATTTTACGTATTTGCCAGTGGAGCGATACAGGGCCATCATGGCGATGAAATTAAGTCTTTAACGTATTATTCCGGCTACGGTCAACCCACGGCACAAATGATTCAGACAACACTACACATTTTACAACTTTCTATGGTGTAGCAAACACGTTGAAAGACAAGTATAGCCGATACTTTCGGAGCCGGGGACCAACACAAAGTCTTCTAAGAGCCATTAGCTCTGAATAATGAGTTCCCTACCCGTGGTCACGCGTCATTTCCTTGATCTATGAGGAACAATTTTTCTTGAAACAGAATGAGTGATTCGTCCCCACAGGATTTCAGTTGACGGTAGACGAGAGCTGAAAGGTCATCACTGTCTAAAAATAAGCATGAGATCGATGAGTAGACCAACACTTGCAGTCCCAAGAGTTACTTTACGCGGTAACACCCACTGAAGATTTCAGATCAGACTGAAACTTCCATGATACCTTTGCCTAGTTTTAATGACCTTACTGGAAAGCGTTAAAATTCATCACCAAACATAACCTTTCCACAGATTCGAGCAACATAAACTGTTGAACAAATCCTAGCGATGCCGACATTCTTAAAGTTATCTAGAGCAAAAAGGAATGAAGATCGCTATGGACACAACTCCTAACGTAAACTCATGTTAAGAAAAGACAAATTTGCAAGCAACACTGTCCAAAAACTACTCATACACTGGCATCAACCCTGTGGCATTTGATGATAAACATTATACCTGACTTCTATGCTCGAACGAAAAATATAGTGTGTACTTGGTTCATCCTCACTCCGTCACATAATATAGGCAGATTTAGTACTGATGATGATTTTGCTGTTGTTGGCAAGTGGGCTCCAACTATGAACCAAGGCCTCAGACAAGTCGTTGATATTGTTGACAACATGGTTTTTCCGTGCTCTTCACCAAAACACCCTGCAGTCCTATGATGTTCAATGGGACTTGTGTCCGGAGGCCATGTCAGCTGTTGTAAGATGTTAACGTTACGTTATGTGTAGTGGATAATTCCTGACAACTTCGTTCCCGACAACGTCATAAGACTTCACCCAAGGTCCATGCGGTCATGAATACCTGCATTGACATGTAGACAAGGAGGCCGCAATAGATACTGCTTCCTGTAATTGTCATTTGACAAATATCTCTAGACTAAAAAAGCAGTAACAAAACATTGCAAGTCAGCAACTATTTTAACCCAAGTTATTCACACGTAATACTGTTCTGATAATTATCAAATTTCAATGAAGGTAAAACAAACACATCGTGTAGTCAATACATATTTCCATAATTTTGATACCAAATTTGACTATACATTTTGCTTATATATATATAAGTATGATAATTTTCCCTCTAATCAAGTGTACACCTTTTTTTTTTCCGCGTGAGTATATATACTCAGCTTCCTGACACTGACTATCCGAGGTCTCATAATACATGTAAGTATGGACCAGTGGTTGTACCTATCACCACATCAGAACAGAGCAGAAGTTCATTTAAGACAAGTACACAGATGTGCCTAGGCACAAAAATAGCAACAATACCTAATATTACGAGATCTAGAGCGAGTATGACGATGAAAGTGACATACATGTACATGTATATGTGTAGTATTTTCAGCCAAATTATAAAATACGTTTCGAATAATTTAACTTTTGCTTGACTGTACTAAACATTTAGTTGCCCTCTGGATATAAGGAAAACAATAAAACTTTAGACGTGTAGGCTTTACCGTCTCGGGCGTTTTCGTTTTTCATCAGTCGATTGAATTTAAAAACTGAAGGCCAAACATAGTATTTTTACCTAAGTATATCTTAGGATAAATTACGAGAGGGGCAGATATAAACAAAATTAAATACATCTTCAGTATCATTCGTGTTACAACAGTGACAAATGCACTAATTTCTTTGGATCCTTTATCTGCCATAGCGACCTGTTTGAATCCTTGAGGAACGTGAAAGACAGTCTCATTCTCGTGCAGTAGAATCCAGAATTATTTGATAAAATACCTAGGAATGGTTCATATCCGAAAAAGCTTTTAAGATGCTTCTAATTACACTTTTAATGGCGTACTAGACTCTATCGATCTTTATTAATCCTGTAACGTTATAAGTCAATCGACAATTCTTTGTATAAATGTAAACATATATGGACAATTTTTCAGATAAATAGGATTTGGATTAAGAAAAGCCTGACTGATACCATAATTGTCTAATTAGTTTTAGACCTATAAAGTTCTTAAAACCCAAATTGCAATCTTCTAAACTCAAGTTATAGAGGGTGTTTAACATGAAGTTGTTTGTAGAAACCACTCTATACACCAATACCTACATGTAGTTATTCTGTAATATTACAGCATATGTAAAGAGGGTAGGGCGCTGATTCACCATATACGCCTGAAGAGCAAGGACTGGTTCGAACCTTGAGGATCCTTTGACAAAAGTTCAAATGTAAAAGCTCAATACCCATTGCCTTAGAAAATCCCCATATATGCGCAACTTGAGATCGATTCGATAAATGAGTAACAAAATTGGCAGGGAGTTTTCGGTTTCAGCGGATATTTGTTACAGCTTTTTAAAAGAACCGAAGTCCTAGGTATTCATTGTTGCATGAAAATTACCCGTTATGAAACAAAACTGTACCTAATTGACCTTGAGCCACCAATAGCCCCCCTCCCCCGGGGGAGTTTTCGGCACTATTATTTTCTGAAACCCCAAGGTCTCCTGAGCACTTTGTCAAAGTCTGCCACCTAGCGAGCGGGGCTTTTGCGAGTTATAGAGGTCAAAGGTCATCAGGTGCACTGTTGCATACAAGATATCAATGAATAGCAGTTCATTTTAATTATAATAATGTACACGGAGCTTTCGGCGGTACAACCGCCTTCTTCTAGTGTGGTCCTGTGATACAATGCCTGCAGTAACAGTTGTTTACGCAACGTCAAGGTAACATTGACGTCACGTAAACAATTAAAACCAAGTCCCGGGATGAAGTCATTGCAGCTTTAATCCCGCCAAATGGGCCCGAACCCAGACCAAAAATGCATCCGACCCACGTTCCAGCAAAAGGGGGCCTAATGCATCTCCGTGATACAGAATACCAAGCAAATCAGTACATAATCACGGACCCATAAAGTCCACCTTGTCTAACAACCGACTGAATCAGGAGGTAGAATATTACTTGGACATGCAGATAATTAGAAGATTTTAGCCCATGCCAGCCTGCACTGTCATGGGTCGATACCTTTTGCAGATGCATCAAGACCCCCCCCCCCCAAAAAAAAAAAGCATAGATCATACCCACCAATCGGCAAAGGATCGAGCCCACAATAATGGACCAGGCCTACGTTTGGACATTACCAATATAGATTTACCAAATATAAATTTATTGCATAGGTTTAACTCTTTACCAAACACCATTATCCTAGACCAGTCAAATTCAAAGCACCAGCAGACGACAAAACCAATGCGACTCAAATATTGAAATCCGACTTGGGAAGGGTAGAAAACATTGTGGGAGAAGAATAAAATGCTGGTTACCAACATTTTCTCCCTTTCCCACAATGTCCTCAGAAGGCCTCTTCCCCAGGGTCGTGAAAACCCCGGATTGTGTGGTAAAGAGTTAAAGAAGGAAATGTACATTCTAAAACAACCAACAATTTTATACAACATTGAATGTGTTTGTTACTTCATTACCAAATCACAAAATTGTAGACTTCTCCAAATTGAAAGCATTTACCGACGGCAAACCAGATGCGACCAAAATGATAGAATCCGTCTATAAAAGGGCAGAAAACACTGCAGAAAAAGAAGAAAATGCTAGTTTACCAGCATTCCTCCCCCTCCCACAGCGCTCCAAAAAGGCCTTCCTCCCAGGCCCTACGACATTCACCCGATCTCCTATTTCATTTAATCCTTTACCGAACAATCCCAATATTTAAGGATCCCGAGAGAGAAAATTCCTAAAAACATCACGGGAAAAGAAGAAAATGCTCTCCCACTCCCACACTGCCATCCACCCCTCCCAAAACAGACTCCAACCTCAGTCACACACCCAATCCGTCGTCCGCAAATGCCCTCCAATAGAACAAATCCGAAATCCCGTCGCTTGACAAGGTGTTAAATCAAAGAATGAGTATAGTACCGATCCAAGACAGCCTGCGTTAACTGTGAAGGGTGGCCTTGGCTCAGTACAACACACATAACAATCTCTCCAACTCGAACAGTAAAGAAACAATGACCTGCAACAAGCATACCCGGGCCTCCAGGCACCTACCCAAAGTGCCGCACCGGATCAGTCTGCGCATACCTCACAGGCCGATCCGAAACAACATCGTCCAAAACCGTTCGACTCACCGTCCCACAAAAGCCCACACCAAGACAAAATCCAATGTAGACGTACTGTGCCGCCACGGATCAGCCCGCGAGGGATTCGTAGGCTAATCCGAGGCGACACCGCGCAAATGCCCAAAGAACCAGACCCACCAGCCGCAGGACAAATACATGTATAGTTAGCAATGTTTAATGTTCATCTGCCTAATGTTAAGACCTTGTTCGGCCAGGCAATGTTTCTCTATTAATCGAGCCTCTCTCTGGCGTCGGTAGATGGTCCTTTCTTCTTTCATCCGCTCCAGCCCGACATAGTAGAAATCCTTTATGCTGTGGTCATTTTGATTGAAATGTCTCGGAACAGGTTCGTGTATATTTTTGCTTCTTATATTAGACAGATTGTTGTAGATTCTGGTCTTTAGCATATTCCTCGTTTCACCAACGTACACCAGACTTTCACATTCGGCACAATAGATCCCATATACAATATTTTGCGTACGGCAGTTGATTGGTAAATCTGTTTTGACCGGATTACCTGTTTTATCTACGATGGGCGAAATAACATGCATTGTACAGATTTTACAATTCCTCCCACATCCCTTTATCTCATGTTCCTTGTATTTCATAATTGGTGATTTACTTTTTAAAGATTTGTTTGTTTTCTTGTGAACTAACAGGTCAGCTAAGTTTTGGTCTCTTTTGTAGGAAATTATTGGTAAGTCCTTGAAAATTTTCTTTAGCCTATCTGACTTCTTTAGGATTCTTTGATTGCTTTCTAAAATCTTTTTGATGTTTGGTAGGGATCTACAGTATGTCAGTACCAATGGAACTCTTGTCATTTTCGAGCTACTTTTCTTTCGGTCTTTCAGGAGACAATCTCGGTTCTTTACATCGGCCTTTTTTAATCCGACTTCCACCTCGTATCCTTTATACCCTCTGTGAACCAACCTCTCTTTTATCTTTTTTCTTTCTTTAACATATTCCTTCTCCGTCTGACTAATTCTTTTGGCCCTAATAGCTAATCCATATGGTACTGACTTTTTCACTGATCTCGGGTGGTCTGATTTACGATGTAAGTATAGGTGTCTGTCTGTTGGCTTTTCATACAGTCTTGTAGTAATGAATCCATTTTCTATCTTCGTCAAGGTATCTAGGAACTCTATCTGGTCGTAAGCATATCTAAGGTCTACCTTTATTCTTGGATGGATAGAATTAGCTAACTCGTGAAATTCTTTTAAGGATTGTTCCCCATGTAACCAAATACCCCAAACATCATCCACATATCTGAAGTATGCTTGCGGATCCATTTTAGCTTTAGATGAAAGGTTCTTTTCCCATTCCCCCATATATGTGGATGCATAGTTCATTCCTAGCCGACTGCCTATTGCTGTTCCATCAATTTGTAGGTAGTATTTTCCATTGAATTCGAAATTATTATTTTCTAATGTCAAGTCTGTCATTTCTATGACCTCCTCCGTTGGAATTGTTTGATCACTCCTGGTGTTAAGGGCCATCTCGCAAGCTCTTCTCCCTTCTGATTTTGGTACACTTGGGTAAAGGGACTTAACATCCATACAGAAAAGTATCGCGTTATTCGGTAAGGGTTGTGGCAAAGTTTTTAGTTTATTAATAAAATCAAAAGTGTCCTGAATAAAAGAAGGTAATGATTTAACATGTTGGTCGAGCTCTTTTTCTGCTATCTCTGCTATCTTTTCTGTAGCATGCCCGATACCACTAATAATAATTCTGTATGGTATATCCGGCTTGTGGATCTTTGGATTGCCTTTAACCTTTCCCGGCCGTGCAGTTTTAGGTAGCATATAATTTTTCATGTCTTTAGTTATGTATCCATTTCTGTGTAGTCTATTTACTATTTTTTCTGCTTTCTTAGCGACATCCTTTGTGATATCTCGATCCATTTGTTTGTATGTTGTATCCTGTAATTCTTTTTCTATTTTATTAATGTACTCATCTGTGTCAGTAATAGCAATGCCACTACCCTTGTCTGCTGGACGTATTACAATAGAATTGTCCATTACTAGTTCTTGTATTGCTTCTAACTCTTTGTCAGACATATTGGTTTGTGGATGTCGATTTATATTTTGGATAATTTCTTTCGAAACAGATTCTAAATATAGATCAAGCCATTTATCCCTTCCTTCTGGAGGTGTCCAATCCGATTTCTTTCTGTACTGGTTTTCATTGAAGTCTTGGCTACTGTCATCCTTATCGGCAAAGTATTCAGCTAACCTCATTCGCCTTTCCCATTCTTTTAAATCCGTTATAAGCTCTGTCAAATCAATATTCAAGTTTGTAGGAACAAACTTAAGGCCGTAGTTGAGTACTTTCTCTTGATGATATGTCAATTTTTTTGAGGAAAGATTAAACACCGTTGGTTCATTATTACCAATATTACGTTTGCGCGTGTTCTCCTTCATTCCTTTAGAAAATCTGTATGACTGGTCAGTTTTGGTACCTGTTTCACATTGTATCACAGGACCACACTAGAAGAAGGCGGTTGTACCGCCGAAAGCTCCGTGTACATTATTATAATTAAAATTTACATTTCTCAAGAAGAGGATATCATGTGTTGTAAATAGCAGTTCAAGTTAAATTTTCATTTCATTTTCTACATTTAATATGTCAGAAACATGTTCAGATGGGTTTATACACTCATATCTTTAGCCAAAACAACTGTTTCACACAAATAGAAGCAATTTTGTTTAAATCAAAGTGCTGACAGAACTGTTCTTGGCCATGCTTGTGGGCGTAAAATGGCTGGTACCCAAAAACTTATCCATAGCATACAAAATCATCAATTATGATCTTAGTGACACAGAATAGATTCCATGACAAACATTGTACCTTACCATTATAATTTATCCTATCTATAAGCTGTGTCAGCAAAGGAAATCAGAGTATTAATAGTGACAAATGTTGAGCTTTTTTAAAAAATCTTACGATATTTGCTGGAATTAAAGATATTTCTTGCTGTTGACCAATAAGAACCCATTGACGTCAGGATTTTATTTATCACTTCTATAAACAACAGTAATTTGCCACATCGATTGGTATTGTATTAAACCCAGTGAATAACGTTGTTTAGATCTTTTTCTTAATGGTGGTCCTTCATAGAGTTTGAGACTAATATGAAGTTGCCTTTCATTGAAATGATAACAATGATTTTTAGAACAGATCATTCCATGCGATATTAAAGTCTATCCACTATCACCCATGGACACATTCATGAAGTCAACACTATTATCATCTTTCTCATCGCTTGGTTAGAATGCGTTTCAATATGTTAACTAAATCATTACTATGATTTATACTCTGTATTATTTAAACACGTACTGCATGTCTATGACATGGGGAAGTAACTAGTAAACATTGTAAAAATTCAATAAAGATTCTGTTCTGTTAACAATATGACATTTTTACCACAATTGAAAAACATCAAAATGTATGCAAAGAGGGCATGCACAAAACCATTTTTGAAACAGTCTGGGTTTGTAATTCTCTAAATGATTCCAAGGTAGCATTTTGCAAAACAGGATTTACTTTTGTCAAACTACAGAGACTTCCCTTCACAGCATAGACTTTGGGAATGAGAAATCAGGTCAGAAAAGAAGAAAATGTCTTCCCATTAGATCACTGATCATTTCTTCCTACAGATGAGCAATTATTGGTGCATCACTTATATGGAATAGCACAATAAAATGAAACCTTTTTTTTAAATATGGGAAACAAAATCCTGGAACTAACAATAAGCCCATGATCGTGATACCAAATGCAAAAAAAAAAACAATGTTCATCTGTTCATGCACAATAATACAATTATACTGATATTGGATGAGGTGTAGCTAAGCACAGTATAAGTATATTGCAGCAGGCATTTTCTTTTTGACATACGACAGGGACCTTTATATACATGTTTGATAGAAAGAGAACAAAACAAAAATCATACACAGGCCTTTTGCCCATAGCAGAAATAAGGAGAGTCACTAATCATCTATCAAACAAGGCAAATGATAACTGTCCAGCTAAAATATCAAAAGAGCTTCTGTCTCTGTTAAATGTGTACAATATCAAACAAAAAACTAAAAAAAAGCAAGTTTTGATTTTACACAGATGATAAATCACTAGAATACAATGTAATTGAGTAAAAGAAGACATAGCCTTGAAGCTAAGCAAACAGAAAGCAAGAAGTTATACATATGTAAGAACAAGATAATCTGAGCAATGAAAGGATTGCCATGTGAATGATGATAATTTGCATGACCTTTACGCCAAAAAATATGTTAATGACAAGAACATTAATAGTACATGGTAACACACAAATGACCTTTATTACAAAGTTATTAAAAAGTTAACATAAAAGGGAAGCAAAATGGATAAAAGAGTATGGAATAAAACAAGGGCTCTTCATTGCACAGTTTAAGACTTAAGCATATTATATCAAACCCAATGCATCTCATTTCCAACATTAATTTTATACTTAGCCCTTTTTTTTTTTTTTTTTTCAGTCATGGCACGATGCTTCATTTACTTGTTTCTTAATGCCAAGCAGTTAACCTGACATAATTCTGAACAGGTAACAACGGAAAAACGACAACCACAGTTTTCATAACAAAAACATAAAGCCACAAATGTGGCTGGTAGGCATGAGAATGATGATGGTGAAGGTTTTACTGAGCAAATACAAGCATGAATGAGCTCTCATTCACTATAACACTATGGTCCTCTGTAAATGAATACTGACCAACAGTGTGAGATAACAGGTGCATCTGCCCTATTGAAATATCAAATCCAAATGGGGAATTCAATTCATCTTGGTAACTCACATTGCTAGTTAATCACCTGATTACTTAATTGATGAGTGTAAAAGGTGAAACAAGATTAACTACGAATAATATATCTCTGATTTTGGGCAGTCAACTCTTTCGGCGCCAAATATTTAATGTCCACCTCTTTCGATGCCTGGAAATAGGCTCCACTGAAACTCAGAGTTTTATCATATTAGGCTTGACTAAACAAGTGGACGACAGAGTTCCATGATCAGACTGCATGTTCTGTGCAGTCTGATCTTGATCTATGTCATCCGCAAAGGCCTCTGTTTTCGCCTATAGCGCTGAAAGGGTTAAATTCATGCATATGTATGCTGTATTTAACTAAAAAGGTGGATATGCCTGTAGGTCATATCTTTACTACTTTGTCATGGCAAGTTCAATTTTAAGTACTTTGATATCATTGTCTGAGGGAACTAAATTGATAAAATAACAAGAGAAAGCACTGTAGATAGTATATGCAATGTCTGCTTAGTGAATAAGATCAAGATATATTTTACTTTTAACTTTTTTTGTCCTTTTTTTAGATGCAAGAGTTAAATGCTACACAATGTATCAGTAACTTCAGTACTTTGATTTACACTAAAAGTTTTTATTTACTGTAATGAATATAATTATTAAGATCATGAACATAAGCATACCAATAAGTTTTAGATTTTTTTTTTTTTTTTTTTATCTAAAATAAAGAAATGAACCAGATAGTTGTTGAATTCTCAACAACTGATATAAAAAATTAAAAAGTATATTAATGACCTTTGGTTATAAGTGCTCCCATTGTATCCATGAATATGACAGATTGATTTACAATTAATCAGAAAATGCCATTTGGGTTGCTTCTTGGATGCATTCAAGATATTTTTTTATCAAGAAAATGTGCTTTATCTGAAAAATATCCCTGTAGTTTCTCAGATTATGATTTTTTGGAAGCTTGAATCATAAAAAAAAAAAAAAAAAATAGTGCTGTCAGTGCTTTGATTTGCACTAAATGTTCTTTTATTTTGTTAGAAATCATATGATTATCTAAACATAAGCTTTTTACATTACCTGAGATCATTTGGGACTTTCACAAAGTATAAAATTTCCAACGAACTGTCAAATAAGGATCAACTAATAAGGTTAGGGTTAGGGGTGCACTTGATGACCTTTGACCTCTATAACTTCCAAAAGCCCCACTCACCAGGTGGCAGACTTTGGGAATGTGCTCAGGAGACCTTGGGACTCAAGAAAATCATAGTCCCGAAAATTGCCCCGGGGGGGGGAGAGGGCGGGGGGAGCAAACACCCTTCTGGCTCATAGTCTATAAAAACACCCTTCTGGCTCATAGTCTATAAAAAATTAAACTGATCCACAATATCTAAAACCGTCGTAGTACCACGTATCGCGCTTTCAGTATCGCGTAAATGACCCCTATTAAGAATCATGATCGATTGATGAAGAAATCTTGGGACAGACAAACAAACAATATTATTCGAATATGTTTTTATGCACTTTTTTTTCGGCGTTATGAATATATAATTTCATCTCTTAAAACAGTATCAGCTGAATGGTCGAAATAGATACGCCTTCTGTATGACATTTGTTGGTTAATTTCTTGAGTAGTTATAAGCTTGGATCTGTGAAGTTGGAACTTCTACAATAGGAGCAGAACAGTGGATCTGAGCCAATAGTCCTTTTAACATAAGCCACACCATCTTCGCTACACATTTCATTTTCATCTTGTTGATTTGCGTCCTACTGTCATAATGGTTCTTACAACTGGCAACTACATTTGAGCCATGCTCTTTTAAAAGGGAGCTTAATGCATCTGCAAAAAGTATCGATTCAGGTCAGCTTGCACACTCCGCGAAAGCTAACCTGGGCCGAGACTTTTTGCTATTGGCCAATTTTCTATATGTCAAAAGACAAGTCTACCTCATGATTTGGTCCGTTGGTAGATTTTATGGATTCATAATTACAATTAGGATGACCTGTATAATACAACGCATCACGGAGGTGCATAATCATACCCTCCATTGCCACAGCGCCGCTCTTTAGTCAGATACATAATATAACCAGTATTTTTTTCAATGTCTGAATACTTTGACTTTAAACACGCCGGCTCGCTCCCTTCTTCGCTAATTTATTTGACGTCATCGCAAGCTGCCTGTATAGTTGTTTAGCACATTTCAGAAAACTGCCAAATGTCAACGGGGGTAGGAGAGAGGCAATATTATAAATCCAAATATGGAAAAAAAAAATAATAATAATAATAATTCCGAAATGCTGAGAAAAGACTGAGGAGATATTTTCGGGTACAAAAATATAGTAACAATGCCGCCCCAGAATTGTTCACGAGCGTCTATTTCTGAAAGATTTGATGACAAATATTCAGACGAGAAGAATGGAACAGGGAGGATAACGTCGGACATGGAAGTTATGTTGAAGATAACAGAAGTGGAAGCGCTGACGCTTGTTCTTCAGACAGCCGGCATTTTCTTGTTGATATCATCGCTAGTAACATTTATCAAACACGGAATATTACAGAAAAAGGAGAACGTATACCAAATTTGTGTGCTGGCCAGTAATTCAGTGGTGCTGCTGTTTGATTGGTCTGTTTTCACGGGCAGATATGCACGATGTGATGTGTTTTCTTTGACCTTCTTGGTCTCCGGTACTGCAAGCACATTGTCTTCGCTTGCCATTGCATGGGATAGGTATTTCGCTTTTTTTACTTGTTCAATTTGTACCCTACATTGGGATTTTTTTTACCTTTAATGTGAACTGTTAGACGAAATACATGATTAAAAAAAAAAAAAAAAAATAAATAAATAAGCAACAATACAAAAAAAAAAAAAAAGTTTTCTAAAGCAAACTCTTCTAAAGTTAAGACTGTGTGACAAATGGCTAAGAAGAGTGGTGAGATAATCTGACCTGCAACACGCGAAAAGGGGCATTCGGACATTTGCGTAAAGTGTCGTCTCGGATCAGCCTGCGCAGTCCGCGCTGACTAATCCGAAACGACACTTTCCGCTTTTATGCAATTTTCTGTTTTGTGGAAGTCTACTGTAGGACGAAATCTAATGTAGTCGCAAAGTGCCGTCTCAGATTAGCCTGCGCGGACTGCACAGGCTGATCAAAGACGACACTTTACGCAAATGTTCGAATGCCCCTTTTTGGTGTTGCAAGCATTCTTCACTCGGAAGTACGAGAGTCTTGATGTTTGTGTTCAGCCACCATACAGTCTTGCAGCTGACAAGATCTTATACATCGTATCGACCAAATTCTTTCCGTTCAGTTCTGTTCTAATTTAATAAATCTTGGACATGGATGTTTTTCGAAATCTGTCTTCTGTGAACTTTGCGTCAGGAGGAAAAAAAACAATTTTCTGGCCTCTATAACAAAAAGTATTATAACATGTACTTATGTACTTGATCCATCGACCAAACGCTAGTTGTGAGCATTTCTGTTATCCATATCAACGGCATGTGTCAATATGTTTCAGGTCTTTCAATATAAAAAATGGATACTTTTCTAATGTATCTATATAGCAGTAGGTTAACTATTTACCAGACAATTATTTTTTTTTTACACTTGTCCAAAATGGAATCACTTACAGACAGCAAATCAAATGTGGCTAAGATGCTAGGATAAACACGAGATTGCCAGACAAGTGGACAGACAAAAGATTGACTGATTGTATGGTGTTTAACGTCGTTTTCAACATTAGTTCAGTTATATCGCGACGGCCAGAGCACCTATCCATGCTTTCCCGGAGTCTCTTTTACCAGTACACCGCACAATTTTCTTTCCAAGCCACTGGCTGCTTTCCCACATAACTATCGTCGAAACAATGGTCAGCGGTGAGAGAGGAATGAATCCTGTCGCAATGATTATCATCAATCCTCGGAAAGAAATTAGCCGAGCCAGGGATCGAACCCACGACCCCTTGTTCTCAAGTCTTGCACGCTACCGACTGAGCTACCGGGGCTCGGTAGATAGACTAAAGAGCGGCACTTGAGAGTGAAATGAATGTTCTGATAGTGAAGGATCCTACGTTTGCGATTTCCGTCATGGGGCTAGTTATGTGGAAACATGTGAAGAGCAGTACACTGTACCCAGTCTTCATCGGAAAGTGTAGACCCAAGATTAGCCAGCACATTTTCTGCAATCTGATAAAAATCTACATCTAGCGCAAGTGCAATGGAAATAGTGCTTGCGACTCTAAGGCTCGACAGTCTTTTGTTTAGATACAAACTAGGAACTCCGGGGTATTACGGTTTGGTTTGGTTTCTAATTATAAATCAGCTATACTCTGGCAAAATGGGGTTTAAATGCATAATTTGTGATGCACGATATCAAGCAAGTCATCACATATCTACGGATCGATAAAATCCATTTTGTCTAACAACCGACTGAATTATGGGGTAGAATGGTGCTTGGACATGCAGTAAATTTGTAAATAGAAAAAAGTTTCGACTCATGTCAGCCTGCGCGGACTGCGCAGGCTGACCTGGGTCAATACTTTTTTCAGACGCATTAAGCCCCCTTTTCACAGAACTTGGCACATACTAGTAATTATTTTAACATTTGTGTTATCCTTGTTCTTTTAGATTTAGGCGTATGTCAAGGCTGTTTCACTCCTCACCTAGAAAATCACAATATATGGTAGGAATATTACTGATATGTATTCTAAGTGCGTCCACTATGGTGTTGCCACTATACGGTCTAGTCCACTCCAGAAATGATGACAAACAAACAGCCACTGACAAACTGTGCTTCTTTAAAGATGGTCATCTATATTCCACGTTGGGTCCAAGTTTGTATTTTACAACCGTTTCAGTGGTTCTACCAACCGTCGGGATGCTAGCATGTTATATATGCATTTTCCGTGGTGTTAGAACCGCCAGGATAAATCGTTGGATCAATCAGGCTTCAGCAGAGGCAAACAGAAAAGCTCTTGTAATCAAGGCAAATGGCCGGAAGGCCAACATCGTTGCACTTCCGCCGGAACCTGTGTTACAACGCCATGACTCCAGTTTATCCAACTGTCAGCCTGCTCCGCCACATCAACCTCCGAATGAGCCAAATTCAACGACGGTTAAAGAACGAAGTATTCTCTTCAAAGCTGTTCTCTCAGTGCTATTGGTAGTTTTTTGGTTTCCGTTTGTCGGCGTCTGGCTGATGACAGCACTTTCTGGGTTTAAGGAATCTTTCGTTAACCACTTCGAAAGATTTATCGTCCTAGCGAAGTTTATTTCAGTCCTTCGGATAGTACATTATATTGTTCTAAATCCAAAATATAAAGCGTATTATTTCAAAACAGTCTGTAGCCCATGTACAAATAGAATTCATTCTTTGAACACTCGAAATGAAAGTAACGTCAACACGGATACATCCAGGAATAATCGTATGAGCAGCTTTAAAGAGGGAACAGAAAAACCACCATGGGTTGTTAAGACGAACCTGGAAACAATAAGAGAAATGTCTGTTTCGAGACAAAAACAGATCTCTACAATACGTAAAGCATCGCAACTTCGGATGGTATCACAGGAGGTGGACAAAAAAGTACCTGTTTTCCATTAGACCTAGTTTGGTTGATATAAGATAATGTGAAATTGGAATGAAATAAAACAACGTACTTCAGACAGAAAATGTAGAGTGTTCGTATTATGCATTGTTTTGCTCTCTCTCTCTCTCTCTCCCCCCTTCTCTCTCTCTTTCCGCAATTTACTGAATTTATTTCTTTTCTTTTTTCCCCTTTTTCCCTGACGGAAAGTTGTAAGAACTGTTTTCTTCAGTAACAGGTAGCAAGCGATGAAGACCCAATATCTGACTTCACTTTCGATGTAGATTTCTCCATCTTATGTGGAATTCTTTTATGTATGGATACAAGCCCAAACCCTGATCCCTAATTATCTCAGAATTTCATTTTTTTTTTAATGTCGGAACGACGATTCGTACATTCATATGTCTAAAATTATAAAGAAATAATACATATTTTAGATAGAAAAAAGACCCTAATTTTAAGGCCTCATTCACGAGAGCAAATAGTCTCTTCGTAAGTATTATGCAGAAAGCAGTAGATACATGTATATGCCTACACCCCAATGAAAAGTAGCCTAACATCATGGCCCACATGTAAATAAAATACACATAAGCATGTACCTTGTTTTGGAACATTTGTCTTTTTTTGACATCAGACATGTACAAATGTTTAGTATTCATCCTACATTGAATCAAATTAAGTCTGCCAATTCATGGTGAGGGCCATTTTGAAGACTTTTTTTCTGCATTCACTTTTCTAATACTAGACTTTTTCTGTGCCGCTATTTTTGATTGGACGTACTTTGGCATATGAAACTGAAAGTTGTCAGTATAATGGGATTGTACAGATATTTTAACCCTAAGGCTTCCAAGCGCGACTCACTGACCTTTTGCGGACAGTGTAGATCAAGATCAGACTGCACAGAACGTGCAGTCTGATCTTTGATCTACACTGTCCGATAAGGATATATTTTCCCACAAGAATATTACCTTTGAAATGGCAAAATTTGAGTTTTTATTATCGCCTTTAAGGTTTCATTTCACTTATTTACCAGGATACAGGTTAATGGATTAATAGCAGTCTTTACTCCTTGAAATAAAGTAACATCGATTTGCTTACAAATGCAAAGTTTGGGTCTGTTCAAATTACATACCTAGGCTCGCTCTCTCTCTCTCTCTCTCTCTCCCCCCAAAAAATAAACGACTCTTTTTTTTTGCACTTGATCATGCGCTTTATATCTTTTCTTCCTCAATTATATAGCCTATGAGCCCATTATTCAAAACCCTGGTGAAAATGGTGTGTTCCTCGCATGGGAAGGACCAGACACAAGGCAGTGTCCATATCTCTTCGCATAGGTAGTATATTGTCAATACAGTGCGACTCGGTTTAGCCAATGTATTCAAAGTATTTCTCATAACATAAGATTGACTAATTTGAGTCTCGTCGTTTTACACGGATCCGTAATCCTAGTGTGCTGTTTCACACTATGGTTAAACCTAGTGTGCTATTTTACGCTCTAGTGTGCATATTGTGATATTATACACTCTGGATAAACCTAGTGTGCTATTTTACATTTCCTTTACACATAGCGTGCTATTTTACACTCTCTGTAAACCTAGTGTGCTATTTTACACTATCTGTAAGCTTAGCTTTGGAGTCAATGGATGACTAGAACTAACAAATAACGATAAACGTTATGTTGCCGCGATATGACTGAAACACAGCTCAAAATATGGTTTTGACCCGTTACCACTCATTCCCGTGTTTTAACAAACCTGTTGAAAAAGGCTTTTGTAAGAAAAGGAGAAAATGCCGGTAACCAGCATTCCTTCCCCCCTTTTTTTCCAAAATGCTTTCAAGCTTTTTTAAATACAAATACGATCATTTGAACAAGTCTGAACTTGATGTGTCGTCTGATAAACCGTCAAATAAAGGTTTCACCCATGATGCCTAAGTCGGTTAACCTGATCCAACCTGACTCCCCCTAATCCTGCCTGACCGAAATTTCTTATGAAGACACGTATTTCACCATTTGCTCCTTTTTACTCTCGTCATGCGGCATAAGCCATGCGAAATGACATGTATTTGTCGCTAAATGCATCTGTAAACGCCTCGGTAGCTGCCATAAGTACACGATTCGGGCGTCCGTAAAAAATGCAAGAAAAATTCGTTCATACAATGTAAAAGTATGATATCATTTTACGTTTGACAATGTGTTACAGTGTGGTCTTTCAAATTTCAGTCACTGGCAGAAAAATTAGTCGTTATATGGAATTAAAGTTGGCAACTTCAGCGACTGAAACTTTGACAGACTGTACATTCTGTTACGAAATATCGGACTCATTATAACATCCATAGTTTTAAATGGTATGAAAAAGTATAGATCTGCTTGAAATTCTACACCCGAGTTGTTTACTTTTGGTCACTAATATGCCTTTAACCCTTTACCACAAAAATCCCGAGTTTTAAAGACAGTGAGGGAAAAGGTTTTTAAACCTTATCCTGCTAAATAAGTTAAATGAAACTTTCAAATCTATAGTATAAAACTATAATAATGCTATTTCAAACTTATGTTTTTTGAGAAAAATATCTCTTTATCGGACAGTGTAGATCTAAGATCAGACTGCACGTTCTTGTTCTACACTGTCCGCAAAAGGTCATTGAGTCGATCGCGCTTAGCAGCCTAAGGGATAAAAGTAGTCCAGGAATAGAAGAAAATGCTGTCAGTCAGCATTTTCTCCTTTTCCCACTATTTTTTACTCTTGTTACAAATTCGACAATTTACACCACCGTGCTTAAATTTCTCGTCTGTAAATACTTTCAACTTGGACCAGTCTTAAAATTTGTTGTTTGGTAAAGAATAAATTGAAAACAGCTTGCTTAACTCTTTTACTGCCAATGTGGACTTAACAGTTCACCTCACAATCCCAAATTTTAACAATCCTGCGGGAGATGATTAGAAGGCACCTTCTGAGCCATGCATCTGATGTTCGATCCACACCACACGCTGTCTGATTCTAAACTACGATGGTTGATTAATAAGTTGTGAGCCTTGTATTGATGGAGTTAAGCAAGGATGTCCTTTGTCAGCCCTACTATTCCTTGACTATATAGGGCTGTGTACCCAAAGACTGGTTTTTGGTCAGTTTATGTCGAAGAGGTAGCAGCTCACTCTAAAGTAAAAAAGGCAAGTGACTTCATAAAGTTGTGTTGTTCCACCAAGACAATGCCCCTGTGCACAAGTATGTCATTGTCATGGCTATCACCAAGACAGTGCCTCTGTTCACAAGTATGTCATTGCAATGGCTGTCACTAGGCCTAATGATTGTTGCTTGACAGTGGCATTGATGCCCGTAAACATCGCTGGTAAAAGTATATAAATACTGTATAGACATTGAATATGTGTATACAAAAGTATATAGATACTGACGATAACGTGGTTAATAACACACTTCGATTATGTGGGATCGTCTTCGATTATGTGGGATCCTTTTAAAATGAGTAGGATCACGTCATATCTTATCTCATTAATGATAGAGAGAATTATTATTGATTTCAAAGCGATCAACCCCTTATTTGGATTAAAAAAATTGTTTCATGTGACCAGGGATCGTATATCCCTGATGTGACCAGGAATCGTATAGATGTGTATATATGATCCCTGATGTAACCGTCCTTACGTTTGGAAAAAAGAAAGTAGGGCCTATATATTTTTACAGTGCTTACCAGTTTAAAAATGCAATTCGCAGTAAAAATATATAGGAAAACCTAAAAACCGCAATGATAGGCCCTATTAGGACTTACAGAATCATGTATCCCATGATATTTCTTTTCTCACTCGATATTTCTATTAAAATTCTTTACCAGGCGATACAATTTTAGATTTGTCCTATATGAAAGCATTTGCAGACGACAAATTAGATGCCACTTCAATAGTTGAATTTGCTTTAGAAAGTAGAGAAAACATTATGGAAAAAGAGAAAATGCTGGTTACTTTCTTCTTTTACCAAAATGTTTTCTAAATGTTTTCTAGATGCCTTTTTCTTAGGGTCGTTAGAACCAGGGATCTTATATACACATGCGATTCCTGTTAGAACTCGGGACAGTCTGGTAAAGGGTTAAACGTAGTTCAAACGATGTGTGTAATTAAACAGTAGATCTAGACTCTAAAACAAAGCAAAGTCGTAATCAACCGTTCTCCGATTCCATTCTATTATATAACAATGAACGAACCAAACATTACAGGTAAGGGAATAAAAGTACACTGTCCATCTAGACTCCAATAAACACTACTGTCAGTACTTTGATATTGTTCTTCAAGCGGAAACGCTCATTCAGCTATATGCGCTTAAAGCAAGCGTCTATGATTAGTGTATAATGGCGTCCAGCTCACTAGAAGAAAATTTGAGGGCTTTGCACAAATCTCTGTCGGGCAGTTTATCCCAGAAGGAAAATGCCATTGGACTGGTAACAGATCTAAATCAACTATGTGTCCAAGAGTTAACAGATAAAGATATAGGTGAGTGACAAAGGATGCAATAACTTTCGAAGACTCGTTAAAAAATAACTGTCGTCTGTTGCTCGTCTGCTACCGCACTGCCAAACGACATGGTGTTTAGTTTGCAAAAAAATATTTGGGTATGGTCTCTAAATTCAATAGTTTTCTGTGCAAAATGGATTGAGAACAAGGGTAGATAGATGGGAAAGCAACTGCCTACCATAGTTGAATGCTAATTGCTAGTCATGTTTATTGGCTTCGACTAGGTAAATTTTCATTTTGACATTCATAGTGTATGCTGGATCATGTTGATTGCTTCATACTTTCCGTTAGAAAATTCTGACCATGAATTTTGTAAACTTTGAAATACAAATTTGGTAACCCCATTCAGATCAAGGCTTGCTCTGATGTTAAGGGATTCTGCATGGCTTACTGGTAAAGTGTAGGACTCATGACCTGTAGGCCCCAGGTTTGAGCCTCACTGGATCCACTGGTTTTTTTGTGGGAGTGTCCTCGGGTAAAACACTTCAGAGCCCTTGTCCAGCACTGATGCAACCCAGGAAATACATGAATATGCAGTGTTTCACCTCGGCCGCAGGATTGTGGGAATCCCGCACTTTTGTTAATTATCCCCCACATTTTCTCACACCGTGCAGGACAAGGCCCCCACTTTTAAATATCACATTATAGTTTACCAACGGTACTTTGATTATATTACTCTCCGTTGTTGAAAATAATAACTAGCATATTACATGTAAACACTAGTTAGAAATGCTATCAATCGCGTTTGACACGAAAAAAGTCAGGCGATGTTCATGTCTGAAGAATAGCAGTCGATGAGAAATGACTGGTTCCCTGCTTCACAATCAGCTGAAAACTGCATTCATGAGCGACGCGTTTAAGAAGCGGTCTCCAAATTTTAAGTACTTCAAAACAATTTTGATGAAAAAGTACGAATGTCGGCCGCATTGAAACTTAATTGAAGATATTTTTTGACTAATTTTTGCAAAAATTATGTCAATAACTGTTTGTTTTCAGCTTTTTAAAGCCATTTGACAGATATCCGGATGTCATATCGGGTCCGGAAAATAAATGGGATTTTTCGGTTGCAATAACGGTGTAGCAATAACATTTTTGTCGTCTGTAATATAAATCTCTTATTTTTTAAACTGGACCGTTCTCTGCAATCCAGAAATGTCAAAGTGCAAAATAATTGACTGTTTCACTTTGTCCACAGTATCCTGGTCCCGGAAAGCTGATTAGGAAGCTGACGAAGCCTCGGTCATTATTGATACCATTTTGGCAGACTTGGGGCCCTCGTGAAACCATATGCAATACACTTTTCCGCAATTGTGACTGATTGTGGAACTTTTTCATAACAAAAACAATGGCTAAATGATTCTTTTTTGTTTTAGTTAGATCTGTATACGTTGCCTAATGCCTTATGGGCCCTTGAAAATCCCCCACTTTTTAGCTCACCTGAGCACGAAGTGCTAAGGTGAGGTATTGTGATTGGTCGTTGTCTGGCGTCCATCTGTCCCTCTGTCCACAATTCCTTTAAACATCTTCTCCTCCTAAACCGCTGGGCCAATCATGATGAAACTTAGCAGGGATGTTCTTTGGGTGAAGCTCTACCAAAGTTGTTCAAGAGATTGAATTCCACCCATAACCCTGGTTGCCATGGCAACAGAAAGGAAAAAAAATAGCAAAATCTTTGAAAATCTTCTTCTCTGAAACTAGAAGGTGTAGAGCTTTGATATTTGGTATATAGCATCTCCTAGTGGACCTCTATCAAGTTTATTCATATGATGCCCCTGGGGTCAAAACTGGCCCCGACCCGGGGGTCACAAGTTCGAACATAGGAACAAAGAAGGAAAACTTTAAAATTCTTCTTCTCTGAAACTTGAAGGCGTAGAGCTTTGATATTTGGCATCTAGCATCTCCTAGTGGACCTCTCCAACGTTTGTTCATATGATGCCCCTGGGGTCAAAACTGGCCCTGCCCCGGGGGTCACAAGTTCGAACATAGGAACAAAGAAGGAAAACTTTAAAATTCTTCTTTTCTAAATCTGGAAGGCATAGAGCTTTGTTATTTGGTATGTAGTGAACCTGTTCTAAGTTTGTTAGCCCACCTGAGCACAACATGTTCAGTCAGTTCAAAATCGGGTCACCTGGGATCATAAACTAGGTCACTAGGTCAAATTAAAGTAATACCTTGTGGGCACTCTAGAGGCCACATTTATTGCTCAAATGACCTGAAATTTGGTCAGTATGTTTGTCTTGATAAAATCTCGGATGAGTTTGGATTTGAGTCACCTGAGCTTATAAACTAGGTCACTAGGTCAAATTAAAGTAATACCTTGTGGGCACTCTAGAGGCCACATTTTTTGCTCAATTGACTTGAAAATTGGTCATAATGTTTGTCTTGATAAAATCTCACATGAATCTGAATTTGGGTCATGTTGGGTTTTAAACTAGGTCACTAGGTCAAATTAATGAAATACCTTGTGGGCAGTCTAGAGGCCACATTTATTGTTTAATTGATTTGAAAATTGGTTAAAATGTTTGTCTTGATGAAATCTAGGATGGGATCAAAATTGGGTCACCTGGGGTCATAATCTAGGTCACTAGGTCAAATTAAAGAAATACCTTTAGGGCACTCTAGAGGTCACATTTCTTGCTCAATTGACTTGATAATTGGTCAGAATGTATGTCTTGATGAAATATCGGGTGAGTTTGAAAATGGGTCACCTAGGGTCATAAAATAGGTCACTTGGTCAAATTAAAAAAAAATACCTTGTGGGTTCTCTGGAGGCCACATTTATTGCTCAAATGACTTGAGAATTATTCAGAGTGTTTGTCTTGATAAACATTCAGATAAGTTCTAAATTGGGTCAACTGGGATCGTAAACTAGGTCACTAGGTTAAATTAAAGAAATACCTTTAGGGTACTCTAGAGGCCACATTTTGTGCTCAATTGACTTGATAATTGGTCAGAATATTTGTCTTGATGAAATCTCACATTAGTCTGAATTTGAGTCAACTGGGATCATAAACCAGGTCACTAGGTCAAATTAAAGAAATACCTTTTGGGCACCCTAGAGGCCACATTTAGAGCTCAAATGACTTGAAAATTGTTCAGAATGTTTGTTTTGATAAAATCTCTCATGAGTGAATTTGGGTCATTTGGGGTCATAAACTAGGTCACTAGGTCAAATTAAAGAAATACCTTGTGGGCACTCTAGAGGCCACATTTATTGTTCAATTGATTTGAAAATTGGTTAAAATGTTTGTCATGATGAAATCTAGGATGAGATCAAAATTGGGTCACCTGGGGTCATAATCTAGGTCACTAGGTCAAATTAAAGAAATACCTTTAGGGCACTCTAGAGGTCACATTTCTTGCTCAATTGACTTGAAAATTGGTTAGAATGTTTGTCTTGATGAAATATTGGGTGAGTTTGAAATTGGGTCACCTGGGGTCATAAACTAGGTCACTTGGTCAAATTTAAGAAATACCTTGTGGGCACTCTAGAGGCCACATTTATTGCTCAATTAACTTTAAAACTTTTCAGAATGTTTGTCTTGATAAATTTTTTGATGAGCTCTAAATTGGGTCACATGGGGTGATAAATTAGGTCACTAGGTCAACTTACGGAAATTTCTTGTGCACGCTCTAAAGGCCACATTTTAAACTCAATTGACTTGACAATTGGTCAGAAATTGAATTACGCATGTGGAGTGAATTTCGCCTATTGACTCAGGTGAGCGATCCAGGGCCATCATGGCCCTCTTGTTTCAAATTTCTGGGTGAAACAATGAATATGTGAGCTGCTTCCACAGCTGCCGTTATATGACTGAAATAATGTTGAAGAGGTGCAAAACACCATTAAATCAATCTGTCTTGCTCAGATATTATTTTTTAGCTCAGCGAAAAACGTTGAGGTATTGTTGTAGCCCTGGTCTGTCGTTGTGTGCATCATTGTAATCTGCATCGTCGTGCTAAAACTTGACATTTTCAAAAACTTTGACATTTTATTATATCTCTGTCATTTACTAAGATGTTAAAGTTGATACCTCAAACTCTGACAAGTTGTTCATTATCAAAAGAAATCCATACAACAAGGGCATGTAACCATCAAAGTTTTTGACGCAGTTAAGTCCTTTTTTGGACTTTAAATTTTCACTGAAAATCAATTAACTGCAGCCAAGTATTGGCACCTGTGTGCGGTGCTCTTGTTTGATTGTGTCTCGGCTAGTCCACCTTTCTTTGCATACCCCTGGAAGAGATCCAATCAAACGGCTTAACACTTCAATATTTTTGTTGTCTGCTAATAATTAGGACCTTGATTGATAGCGTAATGATTTATTTTCACACAAACACCAAAACACTAACCAAATAAAACTTACCTGCTTGCAGTTCTAGTTTTAAAGTGTAAATTACCATAGACTTACTTGCAAGGAAATCAAAACTAGGCTTGACATTTACTGCACATGTTCTGGAAGTCAATTAAGTCAAAGTAAAGTTCTTTTTTGATAATTGGTCAACTTTCTTTTTCATAAAGTTGTGCATAAAAAAGGAAACTAAAATGTGATGTATGTAATCATTCAGAATGAGTCATAAAATGCAATTAAATTGCCAATCATACTGCGCTATTTTTTTTTTAGTTTGCCTGAGCACAAAGTGCTAAAGCTAAGCTTTTGTGATTGTCTTGTGTCTGTTGTTTTTCTTTTTCTGGTTGGTTATTACACTGAATTGGCAAGAAGTATGTAGACAACCAGTGATAGACAATTAACCATTTATGTATTACAAGTGCCTAGGTGTTCAGGTACACTACAGTAACTATTTGGCATTCTGTAGTTGACTCCAGATCGGCTGGCAATTTGTTGGCTATTCTAGAATGACAGAAGGTAAGGGATGCATTCTGAAGTATGGTTTCTCAAATGACAAATTTCAGACTCTTCATAATTAAAAAAATCTGCAGGCGACAAATTTGAAATTGGCACAAACTGGTTTTAGTTCTCTAATAGGGTAGAAAACATTGTGTGAAAAGGAGAAAATGCTGGTTACCAGCATTTTCTGCTTTTCACACAGTATTTTCAAATGTTGTCTACTTCAGGGATTGTATGGTAAAGGGTTAATTAACCTTGAGAAAGAATGCTTTTGAAAACAATTTTGGAAAAGGAGAAATTGCCAGTAACAAGCATTTTCTCCTTTTCTTAAAATGTCTGATATTCTTTTAGCGGTGTCTGTGGTTATGAGGTAGAGCGTTGGCCTCCCAACCATAAGGTCCCAAGTTCAATACCTGGGAGTGGGTGTCAACTTCGGGATTTTTCATTGGCCCACACATTCGGCACAAGTACTGGTGTAGTTCCCAGGAAGCAGAATCGAGAGAGATTAGTATAAGTTGAAAGAACTTGTTTCTCAATAGATGTAAAATAAATATTTTTAAACTAAACTATTCTTTCCAAGACAAATGTCAACATTTTGATAGTACAAACTTGTTCTGTGCAAATGCTTTCAATTTGGAAACGTCTAAAACTTTATTGTATAGTGAAGACTTTACTCAGACTTGTCATCTCAAATTTATTTGACTTATGGTTAACCTTTTTGGTTTTAGATTTTACATGCTCCTGTCTCTTCAATAAAGAGTTCGGTCTGGTTGCATTCCTGAGTAAAGCAGTGACAAATGATGAGGTAATGCATAGTTATAATTATTTTCTGTTATGGTTGAGTATGAGCCATGCTCTTTGTAAAGGGGGGTTTAGTCCTGTAGTGCACAATCCTGAGTTTTAATGACCCTAAAGAAGAGGCCTTTTGAAAAAAATTGTGGGAAAAAGAGAAAATGCTGATTACCAGCATTTTCTCTTTTTCCCACAATGTTCACTATTCTTTCAAGAACAAATTCCAAAATTTAACCCTTTCCCAAACAATCCCTGGTTTCTACGACCCTGAGGTAGAAGCCTTTTGAAAACATTGTGGGAAAAGGAGAAAATGCTGGTAACCAGCATTTTCTCCTTTTCTCACAATGTTTTTTACCCTGCTGGAAACAAATTTCAATTTTTGAGTTACGTTTATTTTGTCATCTGCAAGTGCTTTCAATTTGGACCAGTCTAAAATTTTGTCGTTCGGTAAAGAGTTAAACCATTTGTTTTTGTCTTCTATAAATGCTTTTGATTTGACAACAGTCTGAAATCTTATCAAGTGGTAAAGAGTTGATGTGTTTGCAAAAAGTGTTGACCAGATCATCTTGTGCAGTCAGCACAGGCCGACCTGGATTAAAACTTCCTGGTATTGGTCAATTTTCTGCATGTCCCAGAACCATACTACCTCATGAATCAGTTGTTTGTTAGATAAAATTGATTTTATGGATACAAAGTTATGTGATGAATTGCTTGGTATTACGCATCACCGAGATTTATTAAACTCCCTTTTGCCAAAGCATGACTCAAGGTTAACTGTCATAGTCAATCATATTTTTTTCAATAATAAGTAAAATATATTTAGAGCATTGTGCTCATACTGTTTTTCATTTTACTGCCATGATTTTACAAATTCATGTGTTAACTTGTATGTTGATTATCTATATTATGCAGAGATGTTTCATAATTATTTCTAGAGTACTTGTTTCAGTAGATTATGAGTTTAAGCAATTTGAGAATTGGTTTGAGAAGGTCAGGAAAGAATCTAATTACAGTATATAATTAGTAATTAAAATGTAGATCCATGGACACGAAAAAATGAACAAACATCAAAACTAGATTAAAAAGCTAACTTACAGGAACAAGCACATTCATGTTGCATTTCTTTTCTTTTTGAAACAAGCCATTGTGCTTTTGAATGAAAGAAAAAAATATGACTTCTGATGACTATTTTAGTTGCAAATCTGCAAGGCCAGAGCACTGGAGCTGCTGTCAGAATATATAGACAAGACAGGAAAAAAAGTCCTGCCATACGCTGTTGAAATCAAGGTACATTTTTTTCATTTTATTTGCAGTGATTTCTATTAAAAAGAGAAATGTATAATTTAGTTTTTGAGTTTCACTTTTCATTAAGATTTTATAGGCCAAAGTCATTTGTCATTCCTTTTCCTCATATTGATAACTTTTGACTCAATTAGGAAACCTTGAAAATACCAAAGCTTTGTGTTTCCTCACGGATGCCAGTGTAAGTAGTGCCTATTGTAGCTTATTTCCACTTCACAACAAAGTGAGCAATCTTTAAAATTCTTCTTGTAAAGAAAACTTTTCCTCAGACATTGATTGAATTGATGTTTGGCATATATTATTTTCCATAGACCTCTCTCAGATTAGATGATCATCCTACAATTGCCATGTTATGACAAATCATTGTCATTAATGATGGTATTTTGAGAAGTCATAATATGGCAGATGTGGGTGTTGGTTTTTTGCATCATGTAGCCTTCAGCGTCGTTTATCTCTTTACCACATGGCAAATTTTAGATTTGCCCAAATTGAAAGCATTTGTAGAAGCAGCTACATGTATATTTCAAATGTCATTGAAATGATGAGATTTGTCAGTAGAAGAGTTGAAAAAATCTTTTCAAAAGCTTTCTCTTTTAGGCCTGTTAAACTCGAGATTGTGTGGTGAAGGATTATAAGACTGTCCTTATCAAAAGCTCTTTGTGACATTTTATTAACTTTAATTTTATTTACGAATGACAAAAACCTTAGACCTGTTCATAGTGAAAGCAAATATTGACAACAAACTAAATATGACTCACACCACAAACTTGTCTTTTAAAAGGTTAGAAAACATTGAAGGAAAAGGAGAAAATGCTGGTTACCAGCATTTTCTCCTTTTGCTACAATGTTTTCAAAGGCATTCTCCCTCAGTCTTTGAAAGTAGGGATTGTACTTTGGTAGGTAATTAATATTTGATTTGACTTTGGATGAACTTTAATTTTCGAAATAAATCTCTGTTCTGACTACAGCTTATTTTCTGTTTGAGGCCTATTGTGCAACCCTTGATAATGTATGCAATCTCAAAGCATACACTGTATTAGCCACAGAAGCTATTGAAAGCCATTGTGGCCCTTTTGTTTTTTGTTTCATTACAGGACATGTGTGTATCACTTTTTAGTAGAGACAGATATGCAAGAGTAAAAAATGCCGCAATGCCAGTCCTCACTCGTGTAAGTGAAACTTAATTCATTACAACACAATAACAAATTTTCCAGTGCTTGCCGTTTAGCTGCTTTTGAAAACATAGTCCAATCTGGAACCTTGGATTGTATAGGTAGCTGCTCCTTTTCCTACAGTATTTTAAATTATCTTTTCATTAAAATATTTATCATGTACATCCCCTGTACAAGTTTATTTAACGTTCTAAAATGAATCACTTAACAAAAAATGAAAAAGGCTTTGGTAAAAGTTGTGGGAGGAGAAAATGCTGGTTACCAGCATTTTCTCCTTTTCCAACAATGTATTCTACTTTTTCCTAAGACAGATCCCTTTATTTGAGTACATTTATTTGTTGTCTGCGAATGGTTTCAGTTTGGATCAGACTAAAATATTGTCACCAAGAAAAGGATTAAACAATGTTGTGGAGGATTAAGGCCAATGATCTTCCAAAATCTTAAAATTTCTTTTCAAACTGTCTGTAAAAAAATCCATCTACTTTGATATTCTTTCAATTTGAAGCCATGCATGAATTCAATCTGTAAATATGGCTTGAACTTTCATTTTCAATACTGTTAACTCATCACCAGTCAACTAAATTATAGACTTATCCAAAATGACAGCATGTAAAGCACGTACAAATGACAAATTTATTGTGACCTCAAAATTAATTTTGTCTTTGGGAGGGCAGAAAACATTGTGTGGCAAGGAGAAAATGCTGGTTACCAGCATTTTCTTCTTGTCCCACAATGTTTTCAGAAGCCTTCTTAGCAGTCCTTAAGGTCTGGGATTGTTTAGTAAAGGGATTAATCCATAGATGGCTGAATAGATAATTTGGCCTTTTCCTGTTGCTCAGAGAAAAAAAAGAGACCGAAAGAAATGTCTCAATTTCTTGTCCCTTTTGATCAGATTTAACTAGCAACATATCAGACTGTAGGTCTAAGATCAAACTACATGTAGTTTATGCAGTCTAGTCTTGAATCTACACTGAATGCAATAGCCCTTTAAATCTTAGATGGACAAGGCTTTTATTGTTATTGCAGCTTCTTGCACAAACAGTTGGATCTCCCATGGGAAAAGAGCTACAGATTGACAAGCTAATAACAAAATTCTTTAATGAACTCACCAAAGCCTCAAAACTGACAGCATCAGGTAGGGCATTTAGGTTCATATATTTGGAATTGTGTTTGAGTCATACTCTGTGAAAAGGGAGTTAAATGCATCTGTTAAAAGTATCAAACCATGTCAGCTTGGGCACTCTGCACTGGCTGACATGGGTCATTACTTATTGCTATTCGTCAATTTTCTGCATTTCCATGAACCATTCTATATCATGATTTAGTTGGCTAGTTGACAAAATGGATTTTATAGATGCATGATAATGTGATGACTTGCTCGGCATTATGCATCACAGAGATGCATTAAATCCCCTTTTTAGCTCACCTGAGCACAACTTGCTCAAGGTGAGCTATTGTGATCGCCCTATGTCCGTTGTCCGTCTTTAAACATCTTCTCTTAAACCACTGGGCCAATCTTGATGAAACTTGGCAGGGATGTTCCTTGGGTGAAGCTCTACCAAAGTTGTTCAAAGAATTGAATTCCACCTTTAACTCTGGTTGCCATGGCAACAAAAAGGAAAAAAATGCAAAATCTTTGAAAATCTTCTCCTCTGAAACTAGAAGGCGTAGAGCTTTGATATTTCGTATGTAGCATCTCCTAGTGGACCTCTATCAAGTGTGTTCATATGATGCCCCTGGGGTCAAAAGTGGCCCCGCCCCGGGGGTCACAAGTTTGAACATAGGAACAAAGAAGGGAAACTTTAAAATTCTTCTCTGAAACTGGAAGGCATAGAGCTTTGATATTTGGTATGTAGCATCTCCTAGTGGACCTCTACCAAGTTTGTTCAAATAAACCCGCTGGGTTCAAGTCTGGCCCCGCCCTGGGTTCACAAGTTCGAACATAGGAGCAAAGAAGGAAACTTTAAAATTCTTCTTGTCTGAAAATGGAAGGCGCAGAGCTTTGATATTTGGTATGTAGTATCTCCACATGGACCTCTACCAAGTTTGTTCATATGATGCCCCTAGGGTCAAAAGTGGCCCCGCCCTGGGGGTCACAAGTTCGAACATAGGAGCAAAGAAGGAAACTTTGAAATTCTTCTCTGAAACTGGAAGGCGTAGAGCTTTGATATTTGGTATGTAGTATCTCCTCATAGACCTTTACCAAGTTTGTTCATATGATGCCCCTGGGGTCAAAACTAGCCCCGCTCCGGGGGTCACAAGTTCAAACATGGGAACAAAGAAGGAAAACCTTAAAATTCTTCTTCTCTGAGACTGGAAGGCGTAGAGCTTTGATATTTGGTATGTAGCATCTCCTAGTGGACCTCTACCAAATTTGTTCAAATAAACCGGCTGGGGTGAAAACTGGCCCCGCCCTGGGGGTCACAAGTTCGAACATGGGAGCAAAGAAGGAAACTTTAAAATTCTTCTTGTCTGAAAATGGAAGGTGTAGACCTTTGATATTTGGTATTTAGTATCTCCACGTGGACCTCTACCAAGTTTGTTCATATGATGCCCTTAGCAGGGTCCAAAAAATCCACTCGTCCACTCGTATTTACGAGTAAGAAACGGATGAGGACGAGTGAAATATCACTCATACTCGTCCGGCAGGACGAGTGGTGAATAGGAGATAGTAAAACAAGTTTTTCAGATGAATATTTAACTTACACGAGACAAAACGGCCATTGAATTATTGAATAAGCAAATTAAGGGTATTCAGGAAATCAAATTCTGAAACAGAACATAAAACGTGCTGGTCCCCGCCCCAAATAAAGACCGGTTTCAAGTCAGCCTAATGATACAACCCGGGACCTTTCATTGCAAACAAAAATCTCATAATATGCTTCGGGTGTACCTAATTCAGTCTGACCGACTTTGCTAATTATTAAAACGAACGATATTAACATTAATGCAAATACTTTCCCGAAACCAGTTCGAAAAACTGTGTTGTTTTGGCTTAATTAATTTCTGTAAATTGACCAGATAACTGGTACCGGTTTTTAAAACCCGGTATTTAAGGTTCGTTGTAACGTTTCCGTTTCGTCTGAAAAAAAAAAACAAACCGTCAGAGTCCAATATTAGAAGGGTTTTTCTCGGCGGACGAGAAAGGATCAAAGCAGGGCAAGTGCTTTTTCAAAGTCACTTGTCCTACAGGACGAGTGCCTTTTCTGGAAATTTTTGGACCCTGCTTGGGTCAAAACTAGCCCCACCCTGGGGGTCACAAGTTCGAACATAGGAACAAAGATGGAAAACTTTAAAATTCTTCTTCTCTGAAACTGGAAGGAGTAGAGCTTTGATATTTGGTATGTAGTATCTCCTCATGGACCTTTACCAAGTTTGTTCATATGATGCCCCTGGGGTCAAAACTAGCCCCGCTTCGGGGGTCACAAGTTCAAACATAGGAACAAAGAAGGAAAACTTTAAAATTCTTCTTCTCTGAAACTGGAAGGCGTAGAGCTTTGATATTTGGTATGTAGTATCTCCTAATGGACCTCTACCAAGTTTGTTCATATGATGCCCCTGGAAACAAAACTGGCCCAGCCTAGGGGGTCACAAGTTCGAACACAGGAACAAAGAAGGAAAACTTTAAAATTCTTCTTCTCTAAAACTGGAAGGTGTAGAGCTTTGATATTTGGTATGTAGTATCTCCTAGTAGACTTCTACCAAGTGTGTTCAAATAAACCCGCTGGGATGAAAACTGGCCCTGCCCCTGGGGTCACAATTTCGAACATGGGAACAAAGAAGGTAAAAATTAAAAATTCTTCTTCTTTAAAACTGGAAGGCGTAGAGCTTTGATATTTGGTATGTAGCATCTCCTAGTGGACCTCTACCAAGTTTGTTCAAATGATGCCCCTGGGGTCAAAAGTGGCCCCGCCCCGGGGGTCACAATTTCCAACGTAGGAACAAAGAAGGAAAACTTTAAAATTCTTCTATTATCTCCTAGTGGACCTGTATTAAGTTTGTTAGCCCACCGGAGCACAACATGTTCAATGAGTTTCGAAAATGGGTCACCTGTGGTCATAAACTAGGTCACTAGATCAAATTAAAGAAATACCTTGTGGGCACTCTAGAGGCCACATTTCTTGCTCATTTGACCTGAAATGTGGTCAGAATGTTTTTCTTGATGAAATCTGTGATGACTTTGAATTTGGGTCACTTTGGGTCTTAATCAAGGTCACTAGGTCAAATATAAGAAATACCTTGTGGGCACTCTAGAGGCCATATTTTTCAACTCAATTGACTTGAAAATTGGTCAGAATGTTTGTCTCGATGAAATCTTGGATGAGTTTGAATTTGGTTTACCTGGGGTCATAAACTAGGTCACTAGGTGATGTTAAGGAAATATATTGTTGGCACTCTAGAGGCCACATTCGCTGCTCAATTGACTTTTAAGTTATTCAGAATGTTTGTCCTGGTAAAATGTCACACGAGTCTGAACTTAGGTCACCTTGGGTCATAAACTAGGTCACAAGGTCAAATTAAAGAAATACTGTGTGGGCACTCTAGAGGCCACATTTATTGCTCAATTGGTTTGAACATTGGTTGAAATGTTTGTCTTCATGAAATCTAGGATGAGTTTAGAATTGGGTCACCTGGAGTCATAATATAGGTCACAAGGTCAAATTAAAGAAATACCTTGCGGGCACTCTGGAGGCCACATTTCATGCTCAATTAAATTTATTTGAGCACTCTAGAGGCCACATCTATTGCTCAATTGTTCAGAATGTTTGTCTTGATAGACTTTATGATGAGTTCTAAATTGGGTCATGTGGGTTCATAAACTAGGTCACTTCGTCAAATTGAAAAAAAATATTGTGAGCACTCTGTAGGCCACATTTATTGCTCAATTGACTTGAAAATTGCTGAGAATGTTTGTCTTGATAAAATCTAGGATGAATTCAAAATTGGGTTACCTAGAGTCATAAACTAGGTCACTAAGTCAACTTACAGAAATTCTGTATGGGCCCTAGAGGCAAAAAATCTTGCTCAATTGACCTGAAAATTGGTCAGCATGTTTGCCTTGATAAAATCTTGGATGAGATCAAAATTGGGTCACATGGGGTCATAAACTAGGTCACTAGGTCAACTATTGGAAATTCCTTGAGGGTGCTTTAGAGGCCACATTTTAAGCTCAATTGACCTGACAGTTGGTCAAAGTTTCAATCATGACCCTGGAGTGAAATTTTGCCTATTGACTCAGGTGAGCGATCCAGGGCCATCAGGCCCTCTTGTTTCAAGAGCTTCACTCATATATTTTGTACTAGCATGATGGACATTTTTGGGCCATGATCATGAATGACCTTCTTTGTCCTCAAGTATCCTTATAGCTAGATTTAACTGCTTAGACTGAGCATGCCTTCAAAACAATCATTAATTTTACCATTTAACCTTTACCACACAAGATCATTTTAGAACAGGCCAACTTGAGAGCATTTGCAGACAACAAAGCAAGTGGGATTCAAATGATGAGAATTGTCTTTGAAAAAGTATAAAACAGTGGTTTTAGAAAATATGTTTTTGAAAGCCATTTCAGAACTGGGGATTGTTTGGTATAGGGTTAAAGATTACAGGCTGTTCACAGACGGTCACATGTGACATTAGTTGACAAAAGGGATAATTTTTGCTATAAGTTTTCAGGAAGGTTTGTTTTTTTTGTATTGTTCTATGTCATACATTTACTCTTCTCACTGTCATGGTCAATCAAAGTAGGTTTTGCAGATAATGCAGATAAAGATCAGACTGCACAGAACAGGCAGTCTAATCTTGGATCTACACTGTTTACTAAATGTACTTTGTTCTGTATTGTGACATTAAAAAACTTTTGTTGCAGTTGAGTTATAATTTTAGACGTTAAAATAAAGTCAATGCATTCTTTTGCTTAGCCAAAGATGTAACAGCTTACCACACAATCTCAAGTTTAACAACCCTGACATAGGAGGCATTTGAAAACATTGTAGGGGAAAGGATCAACTGTTGGTAATCAGCATTTTGTTTTTTTCCCAGTGTATTCTACCCTTTCACAGAAAAATACCATCATTTGAAACAAATCTAAATTGTCTGGAAATACTTTGAATATTGACCAGTGTATGACTAGTAAAGTGCTAACTCTACCAAAAAATGGTGGTAAATTTTTAGACGCAAACAAATTGAAAGCATTTGCTTATGACAAGCTTGATGTAGCTCAAATATGATTACTGTCGTTAAAATAGTACAAAACATTGTTGGAAAAGGAGAAAATACAGATAAGCAGCATTTTTTTCGTTTATCAGAATGGTTTCAAAATGCTTCTCCAAGGTCATGAAGACACCGGGTTTGTTTGGTATAGAGTTAACCCTTTACCACACAATGACGACTTTTAACGCCCCCTGAAAGAGAAGGCTTTTGAAAACATTGTGGGAAAAGGAGAAAATGCTGGTTACCAGCATTTTCTCCTTTTCCCACAATGTTTTCTACCCTATCAAAGAAAAATAATTTCATATGAGCCACGTTAAAACTGTCATTTACAAATGCTTTTAATTTGGACAGGTCTAAAATTTTGTCGTGTGGTAAAGGGTTAAAGGATGCATGAAAACAAACGTTTGAGCTTTCTCTGTTTCATCTGATAACATATTTTTATATTACTCATGACCTCCTAAAATAAATTTGCAGCAGTTCTCAAACATTGCAACAGAAGAATAATAAACATGCATGAGGGTTTAGCACTTGAGAACATGTAGTCGTTTTGTGGCAAAAGGAGAAAACTGCTCATTTTGAGAAAAAATTCTGGTGCAACAGGGAGGAAAAGTCAGACACTTTTTATTTTCAGTGAAAGAAAAAATTTACATTCTACTTGGTATAATTGCTGAGATTTATCCAGAATATATGACCCAGTATTCAGAAAGGTTGACAGGGATTTATTTAGGGGCCCTAAAAGCCGAGGTAATTTTAGTGTTTACCCTTTGACAGACAGTACAGTGGTTTAACAACCTTTGGTAAAAGGCACATTCTGTGCAGTCTGATCTTTGATCTACACTGTCTGCTTCTGTGCTAGATACTATGAGAGAATTTTGAAATTGCAATATCTGCTTATCATGTCTGAGAATTTCCATCTCATTTATTTAACACAACAAGGGTTACTTAAAATGTTAAATTGTTTCTTATTTTGTTAGTTTTTTGCATGTGAGGAAAAGGTTTTTTGTTTTGATTTGATATCAAGATAAAATTTCAGTATATGAAAAACAACACTCAATCTTACCAGCTGTGGTTTCGCCTCTGGTGAAATAGAAATTTTGATGTTCTTTCAGGATAATTATATTTTGATCTGACAGATAAACAAATGAATAGTCTATATTCAGTGTATTTTATGTTGTATTTAACAGAAAATGAACATATTCACATTAAATAACATCAAATGATGCTTGAATGGGATTATTTTAGGTTTTAAGATTAAGAAATTGTGTTCTTTTTTCATAAATGCAATAAAGAATACGTTTAATCTGTGCAAGGTATTTCAAACAGTACCTTGTAATAACTCTGAATAGATGTATTTTCAATAATTTTCTAAGAAATAATCGGTAAAGAAAATTACAAGTACTCATTGACCAGTTGTGTTCGTTGAAAAAAATGGTCTTACTTCCTTTGTTCCATCCAAACCAATCTGGAAAATGCTTTTATGATGGATGTCAAATGAATGCTAAAACACTCAAATGCATGTAAAGAGAAAAAAATCTTGTATCAAAGAAGTACAGCCTTTGATTTTGCAGATGAACAGCAAATCCAGAAAGCCAGAACTCACTATCATAAGTGGATGTCTTGAGGGTTTATGTTGCAGTCTTGTTCACTTTACAGAATCATCTGAAGATGGTAATATTTTGCTTCTTTATCCATATTACCAAAGATCAAAATTTTAGACTCGTCCATATTGAGAGCATTAGCAGACAATATACCGATTATGAATAATGTATCTATTCATCATGACAGGATCCTTTTCTCTGTCACTGTTGATCATTGTTTCAACAATGGTTATGTCAGAAAGCTGCCAGTGGCTTAGGAAGAATATTGTAAGAAGAACTGGAAAAGGAAACTTCAAGAAAGCATGGATAGGGTCACTGGCCACCAGGATATAAAAAGGCATTAAACACAATACAATAAAGAAAAAATTGAAAAGATAATAACATTGTTTGAAATGGAGAAAATGGTGGTTAAAGTCTCATTACATTTCTCGTCTGTAAGTGCTTTTGTTGTGGACAATGTAGAATTTTGTCGTTTGGTGTTAAAAGACAAATTATGATCTACAGGTAAAAAGGCATTTATGGTCTTTTGCCTACTACACTGGCCATTCTAAATATTATTGTACTGCTGAATTACAAGATCAGCCATCTATCCTTACTGAAATGTTCTGTCTCAGCCAATCAGATTGCTAATATTGGGCTTAGAATGAGAACCGAATTTATATTATGTGAGCTGTGCTCTGGCAAAAAAGAGTTTAATGCATCACTGTGATTCATGGTGCATAGCAGGTCATCACTTAAGATCCGTTTTATCAAACAATTGGTTGATACCTTTTGCAGATGCATTAAGCTCCCTTTTTACAGAGCATGGCTTTGTTGTTTGTGAATGTGTTCCCAGATCCTACTTGATTAATTCAGGCTCCAAAAATTCCTATGAGATCTACAAGTATGCTAGGAGTGCAATTGACCCAAAAGTGGAGTTTTCTCGGTATGATGTTCCGAAGGCAGGCCTACAGTTATTTGCTCGACATGCGTCACAGTTCAGTCAATATCTGATAGAAGACTATGAGGTGTGTATTGTCATTTAAGTAATACATGTACTTAACAGTGTTGTTAGCATGGCTGTTTTCCAAGAAAGTGTCGAAGTATTGTCATGAACTTGTCTTTGTCTGTGTTGTGTCATTGTTGTCGTTGAAAAAAATTTGACAATTTGTACTGTCTCTGGTATTACTGAAGATATTTTTATCAAACCAGGACTAGTTGTTAGATATCAAAAGGGTAACCCATACAACAGAGGCAGATAACCATCAAAATATTTTTGAGATAGTCGTGCCCCTTTTTCAACTTAGAATCTTCACTAAAAATCAATCTTTTTCTAAAAGCAGTCACAGCTGAGCGTTGGTACCCGTATGCATTGCTCTTGTTTTTGTCTACAACAGTTCTTCTTGTAGCACCACAGCATTGCAATTTTGAGGAAAAACTTATTTTTTCATATTGGACAATGAGATTCAGTTATACATCTAATTCCCATTTTGTGTTATGCAGTCTTGATCTTCACTGTCTGGATAGACATTGGAACTCTCTTTTGCTTTTATATGAATACACATAGAAAAGAGAAGTTTCCAAAAAAAATCAGACTTGACCAGATTGAAAGTTTTTGCAGACCACAATTTAAAAATTGCTCAAATGATGATTTCTGTCTTTGATCGGGTAGAGAATATTGTGAGAAGGAGAGAAACTGGTTGTTACCTTGAAAGAGCAATATTTTGACTGTTATTCTTGACCCTTTACCATACAATGCCGACTTTAAATGACCCCTGAGAACAAAGACTTGGAAACACTGTGAGAAAAGAAGAAAATGCTTGTACCCACATTGTTTTTTACCCTGTCTGAAACAAAATCTATCATTTGAGCCACATTTGATTTGTCATCTGCAAAATTTAATGGTTTCAGTTTGGACATTTCCAGACTTTTGTCGCTGGTACAGGGATAATTATGAAAGGTCCTTTTTATTAATTCTGCTCTAAAAGAGTTAAGGTGTTGAAATTGTAATTATAGATCTTGTGTGAGCCCCACTGGTAGCATTGGTCACATGACAGTGTACTGAGGCTTGGTGGAGTACCAGCCTCATACATGTAAAATCCAGAAAAGGTATGGATAAGAGCTTTTGTTGGTTATACGAATGAAATGCCATTAAAATGATGTGTAACTGTATTGAAACAAAGCTAAAACAGATGACTCGTTTGAATCAGTCTTGTAGTTGCATTTTATGTATTTATTTACAGAATTTATATGGAAAGATGTCCTATTGGAGTCACCATAGGAACTCTGAATTGGTTAAAGTTGGTAACCGTGCAATTGAATCTTTTTTAACACAGGTAATGTGATCTTGTTTTGTTTATTTATCACTGAAAATGAAAATTAATGATATTGTAAGATTTCTTTCAGCTTTCTAGCAAGCATTTGAGTGTGCTGATGGGGATGTGATACTTAAGTGGCGTTTCGGTACGTAAATCTGAGATGAGTGAACAGTCCTAATGCATGCTTATCTTGGTTCTATAATTCTATTTAACCCTTTTACCACACTATCCTGAGTTTTAACAACCCTGAAGAAGAAAGCCTTTGAAAACATTATGGGAAAAGGAGAAAATGCTGGTTACCAGCATTTTCTCCTTTTTCCACAATGTTTTCTTCTCTTCCTAAAATAAATTTCAATTTTTGAGTCGGATTTACTTTGTCGTCTGCAATTGCTTTCAAATTGGACTTTTTAAAATTTCCTCCTTTGGTAGAGCGTTAAATCTAAATTTAAAAATTCTTTGTTCATCTGTTGTACTATAATCAGAGAAAAGCAATACAATCAGTTAACAAAGATGATACTGCAGAAATGGATTGAAACCAAAGCTAAGTCTATAGAGTTCTTTTCCAATTGCATGTATAGACTATCATAGCAAAAAAAAAGTAGGGACAATTTATTCTATACAGAAATTTTGTGTGCAATATGTGTGATGGAATACCATCATGTTACTTATGCATCCCTCTAGAAAAAGAGTTTGCTTTGCTTTGCTTTTGTCGATCATTCTCTTATTATACCCCCGCAAAACGAATGTTTTCGGGGGTATACTGGAATCACCCTGTCTGTGTGTCCGTCCGTGTGTCCGTCTGTGTGTCCGTCCGTGTGTCTGTCCGTGTGTCCGTCTGTGTACAAATAATTGCCTGTTTCTGTCAAAGCGCTGGTGGGGGTATTAAGTCACATTCAGTGACAGCTCTAGTTTGTTTGGTGGTGTATCTAGCCCTTTTTGCAAATAGTAGATACAGGCTTGACTTAGAGTCTGTATTGACTCTTTCAGTTTCAGTTACATGTAACTCTTTACCATATCCTGTGTGTTTATTACTCTAAGGAAGAGGGTGTTTAAAATAGTGAGGGGAAATATTGTATTTTTTGCCATTTCCTCACTGTTTTTAATTGTTTCAAAGAATCAACACGTTTCATCTGCAATCAAAAATATTTTCAAAAGTTTAACAATTTTGTCATGTGGCAAAGAGTTAAGTCACAGAACTCTTTAACCCTTTAACACACAAACCTGACTTTTAACAACCCTAAGAAAGAACTCTTGTGAAAACATTGTAGGAAAAGGAGGAAATGCTGGTAACCAGCATTTTCTGCTTTTCCCACAATGTTTTCTACCCATCCCAAAACAAATTTCAATTTTTCAGTCACATTTATTTTGTTGTCTGCAACTGCTTTCAAGTAGGACAAGTCTAAAATTTTGTCGTTTGGTAAAGAGTTAAGGGACTTAACACTTTATACCAAAAAGTAGAAATTTACATTAATCTAGAATAAAGGCATTTTGCAGACAACAAATCAACAGTTTACCTAACAACAAAATTTATGACTGGAACAAACTGAGAACATTTACAGACGACAAATGAAATTTTGCTAAAATGATGATTTTTGTCTTTGATAGGGTAGAAAATGGTAATCAGCATTTGCTCCTTTTCCCACAATGTTTTAAAAAAAACTTCTCGGTTTGGGTTGTTGAAAGTCGGGATTGTGTGTTAAAGGGTGAAAAGTGCCACATATGATTTAAATGGTCTGTGAAAGGATAGAAAACACCGGGAAACGGAAAAAATGCTAGTACATGTAACTTTTTCTACAATGTTTTCAAAAGCCTTCGGGATTGTGTGGATAGTGTGAAGAGAAGGAAACATTAATTCATTGTAACAATCCTATTTCTTTTAGTCTCTGGTCTTCCTCATTGTGCCCACGTGGGTAGCTCAGTGGTTAGCATATCCGACTCGTGACCTGGTGGTTGTGAGTTTGATACCTGGTTAAGACAAACTTTCTTTCTGGCGATTTTTTGTATCTCACCTGATGCATGTGAGAAAAGTAGTCAGTGACTTGGAAAGAAAGTTGTGTTAGTACTGGTGTGAGAAAGCCAGGAAACACATGCATAGGTGCACTGACTGCCATTGTATGACCTAAGCTGTTAAAAACGGCGTTAAACTCCAATATAAGAACTTTGTCATTGTTTTCTATACAGATAGCCGAAATGTTAAAAGAAAAGGCTAAGGAAGGCAAACAAGAAGGGGGCCAGATATTTAAGGTTTGTGTTACAGAATTTTCGTTGTGGCATTGTACTATTTTGTAGTTGTGTATGGATATTACAGAAAACTTTTTTGTCCATTTTCCATTTCTTTAGGCCATAAAGTCCTTGGATTATTATCGTAATAGTTTATTGAAGCAGTTGACTTAGTTTAGTTAACTCTTCCTTATTGATTAGTGGCACATATATGAGTTTTTTTGTAAAGTGTAAATATTGGATAAATTTGTTGTTCACACATTTTTCATTTTATGTTTGTCCATTGTAATTCTTTAAAAGAACGGCCATATCCTGTTTTATTTAATTTGTATATGTCTGTACATATGAAATATTGAGTGTATATGGTTGAGACATAAATAAACAGATTATTTCAATAATTGCATATCTGTTGTGAAATATGTTGACTATAGTGTAAAAGTGGTTGTCTATATTTTACAGTATTTCATTCATCAGTTTCGGGACATCATGCATAATGAATCAGCCACAGATAAAGAACTGTCTCTTGCCATTAAAGGATATGGGCTGCTTGCTGGGGTATGCAATTTTTTTCTTTCTGCCACTAAATATTTACTTTTTATGCTTGTGAAATTAAGATTTGGAAAGCATTTCCATAAAAAGACATTTCTTTTTAAATGCTATTTTTATCCCCATGATGTTTTCCATTCTGTTGTTAGCTACATTTTTTTGGGGTGCTATTGTTCATACTGTGTGTTATTTGTGAAAGTTTTTTATTGGTCTAAAAGTAGCCTGCAAGGTAGTGAGTTGAGCATCATGAATATATGAGTGTATAAAATGCATAAGTTTATGATAAAATGCCACTGAATGTTTACTTTTTATACTTGTGGAATTAAGATTTGGAAAGCATTTCAAGAAAATGGCAGTTGTTTTAAATGCTATTTTTTTCCCCATGATGTTTTCCATTCTGTTGTTAGCTACATTTTTCTTTTCGTGCTATTGTTTATACTGTGTGTTATTTTTGAAAGTTTTTGATTGGTCTAAAAGTAACCTGCAAGGTAGTGAGTTGAGCATCATGCATATATGAGTGTATAAGATACATAAGTTTAGGATAAAATGAAAAGAGATTGCCTGTTTGATGGTAGCTCAGAAGTATATATCTTTGTAAAATGTACAGATAAGAGATGCTTAAAGAAGAAAGAAATATCAGTTAAACAGTTTGGAAAATGTTTGTATGAAGTAATTTTTGTAGTTAATGTATTTTTCACGATGTTTTCAGAGATCTGCTGCAGAGACATCAGAAAGAAACATGATATATATATAAGGGTCCAGAGACTTTAAATGAAAGATTATCACTTTATTTCAGCCATGCAGATGTTACCTGAAAGCAGCAGATGTCCAGTTCATGTTTGTTGAAATGTTAACCAAAACTGAACAACAGTTTTTAGGGTATGTAGATTTAGATTTACCAAGAGACTAAGCTAAATTCTGTACCTGATATGCATAATATAAGAGTAGAAATTCGAGAGTAGAAATTCATCAATTATAGCCAGACAAAATCACAAATTATGATAGACTAAACAAAAATTGGCAACTTTTAACTATAAACTTTCAACAAGTTTCAAATTTGCTACCATGCTATTTAATACCACTCCTGGTAGGTGTGTTCATCTGTTAACTCTCTACCAATCCCAACTTTTAACAATCCTAAGGAAGAAAACTTGGAAAACATTATGGGAAAAGGAGAAAATGCTGATAACCAGCATTTTGTCCTTTTTTCACAATGCCTTCTACCCTACTCAAGATAAGTTCTATCATTTGAGCCACATTTGATTTGTTGTCTGCACGTCCTTTCATTTTGGAATAGTCTAAAATATTGTTGTTTGGGAAAGAGTTAAAGCTTTCCATTGAAAAATATTACTATTCTTCCAGACAATCAGATACCTTTGAAACCAAAATATTCAGTCTATCAAGCTTCTTGGAATCGCTAGCTAGCATTGTAAAAGAGATGGAGGAAGTATCAGAGACTCATGCCATGTCACTAGAACATCTACTGGTTCTGCTAATGGAAAATATTCCAAACATCCATTCAGATAAACATTTTTTGTGTAAAAGGGCCATTCTTTGGCTTCTCATTGCTGTCATGCCAAAAGGAACAGTCTTTAAACAGTTACTTTCTGGATTTGGTAAGACAAACTTTAGATACACAGATTAATTTTGTTTTAACTCTTTACCATACAATCCCAAGTTTTAATGACCCTTTTGAAAACATTGTTGGAAAAGGAGAAAATGCTGGTAACCAGCATTTTCTCCTTTTCCCACAATGTTTTCTACCCTATCGAAGACAGAAATGAAAATTTGAACTACATTCAAATCATTGTCTGCAACTGCTTTCAAATTCAACCAGTCTAAAATTTTGTCATCTGGTAAAGCATTAATCATAAAATTTGCAAGATAAACAAGCAAGATAAATTGGATTTTCTGTGTGTTTACTAAAAGGTCAACAATACAAAATTCTAGGGCCATCTTGCTGAGGATGTCTTTTGCAACAATGAATAAGCTATCATCAAAGGAAGCTTAGTCATCTAGATTTCATGCAGTGTGCCTTTTTAGAAGTTGGACAACATACCTTTTAAAAGTAATCATAGTATGCAGTCTTTGTACTGGTAATTCATGTTAAGCAAGGTGTCAAAATGTTACACATCAATAATTAACAGTTTCTTCTACTCTCACAATGATTTCTTGCTATCTGTACTTCTACATGTATTTGTCCATAGTACTGTCTTAATTTTGTCCATCGTATGAGTAGTTGGTTGAAAAGAAGCACAAGACCTAATTATTTCTCATAACCCTAATCCTAATCCCTGTTCATCCTAAGATTGCAAAATAAATGAAATGAACCTTTTCAGTCTTTTAAAAAAAAAAACCTCAGTACAAAGTTTATATAAACAAAAATATGTCTGAATAACCACCAAAATGTAAGAAAGATTTGATCAAAGATCAGACTGCATATTCTTTGCATTCTGAACTTAGTCCACACTGTCTTCAACAACAGTAAATGAAGTTGTGAATCTAACTGCATATTTTTTGCATTCTGAAATTAGTCTACTATGTCTTCAACTACAGCCACTGAAGTTGGCAAAGGGCATCTAGTGTTCTATTCTAACAGTGTTTCAGAGCCTAATAAGAACATGCTCACATACCCCTTTGGTGGAGACAGAAAATGAAGGTGAAACTTCGGTAGAAGACTTTAATGTGAAGGTCATATCCTACAAAGATTACATGGAGATTTGGTCAGGGTTGTTAGATGCTGCACAGTTGAAGGTTTGTTTCTTAAAAAAAAGTCTGCTTTATTCCTCAGGTCACAGTTTCTGGACTGTTTGGCCAAAATAGCTTATTTAGTGTTGGAAACTGTAGACCCAAGATCAGACAGCAAATTTTGATAAGTCTGATTGCTTTCTATACTGTCTACAAAATTACATAGAGATGCCCGTGGCGTCTTCTAGGTTAGCTCTTTACCAAACGACAAGATTTAAGACTAGTCCAAATTGAAAGCATTTACAGATGACAAAATAAATGTAGTTCAAATTTCAAAGATTGTTTTTGGAAGGATAGAAAGCATTGTGGTAAAAGGAGAAAATGCTGGTTACGAGCATTTTCTCCTTCTCCCACAGTGTTTTCAGAAGGCTTTCTTTTTCAGAGTCGTTATAAGTCAGGATTGTGTGGTAAAGGGTTAAGGAAATTAAAGCCTAGACTTTTACCAAAACAACACAAATTCAGATTAGTCCATATTAAAAAGATTTGCAGATGTCTATTTAACAATGTAAGAAAAGGAGAAAATGCTGGAAACTAGCATTTTCTCCTTTTTCCACATTTTTTTTCTTTACCTTTCACAATCAAAAACTTTCATTTCAGTAACATTAATTTGTCAACTGGATATGCTTTCAATTTGGACCAGTCTAAGATTTGGCTGTGTGGTATACAGTTAAGTGTTGCTCAAAAGATGGGACTGTCTTTAAAAACATCTGAGTGTAAGGTTAGAAATTGGGGGTATCCAGCATTTTCTTCTTTTCCCAACAATGTCTTTAACTCTATACCAAACAACAAAATTTTAGACATGTCCAAATTCAAAGCATTTGCAGACAACAAAATTAATGTGACTTAAAAATTGAAGTTTGTTTTAGGAAGGGTAGAAAACATTTTGGGAAATGGAGAAAATGCTGGTTACCAGCATTTTCTCCTTTTCCCACAATGTTTTCCAAAGGCTTCTTCCTCAGGATTGTGAAACTAGGGATTGTTTGGGAAAGGGTTAAAAAGCCCTCTATTCCAAGGTTGTAAGAATATGTGATTGTTTTGTAAAGGTCTAGACAGAGGGTTTTATTAACCTCTGCCAAACAACAAAATTTTAGACTTGGACAAATTTGAAGCATCTGCAGATGACAAGTAAATCATGGCTCAAATGAATGGGTTTTGCTTTGATAGGTCAGAAAACATTTTGGAAAAAGAGAAAGGGCCAGTTACCAACATCTTGTCCTTTTCCCACAATGTTTTCAATGAATCTTTTCTTCAGGGTTGTTAAAATTCAGAATTGTGTGGTAAAGGGTTAAATTGTGTCGTTAGAATTTTGAATATCAAGTTAAACATTTGCTTCTCACAAGTAGGTTGCCAGGGATCATCTTCATAAGCAAAAGCTATGTAATGAGCAAATGTATTTGCTACAGTGATTTAATGTATCCTTTGCATGTACATGTAATTTAAAGGTGAGCCCTGGATGCCATTCATTTCACGTAAAACCCAGGGGTCGTTGTTTGAATCCCAGCTCAGCAAAAGTTTTTGGATGATAGTCATTGCAACAAGATTCATTCCTCTCAACCCTGAACATTATTTCAGAGATGTTTATTTGGTAAAGCAGCAAGTGGCTTTGAAAAAATGTTGTGCAAAGTTTTGGTCAAGGAAAGCATGGATAGGTGCTAGGCCACTGCTGCATAACTGGAAAAAAAGTTGAAAATGGTGTGCACAATAAAAAACAAGTATATAATGCCTTAACTGGTAATAATCTAAACAAATAGCATTTTATCACATAACTCCCCTTGTCTCCAATGTAAGACAGCCATTATGAATTTTCTTGTCTTACACATGTGTTAGATAAGAAAATAGTGCTGTATTTGGTCAACACACTGTAATTATATGCCTCTTTTCAAAACATTGCCTATCAAGATTCTTGTTTGAAATTGACTGTCAAAAATGATGATTGTGACAAAGCTGCATATTGTAGTATCTTTAGATGTAAAACAAAACTGTTATATGCAAGTTTCTTTGGGACTATTTCTTGTCTGTGATATACAAACCTATGTAATACCTGTGCACATGCAGGCAAATGTTTTAGCACGTCATGCACTGTAATTCTTGAGATACAGTTATGTGATAAAAAGAATCTGACAATTATTGGCTTTTGAGGTATTTTTATTAAACTTGTTCACTAAAATGTTATTGCCAAAGGCTTGCTTAATAACATTTTTTTGTAGACTTGTTTAACCCATTACCACACAGTCCCGACTTTTAACGACCCTAAGAAAGAAGCCTTTTGAAAACACTGTGGGAAAAGAAGAAAATGCTGGTAACCAGCATTTTCTCCTTTTTCCACAACGTTTTCTACCGTTCCAACAACAAATTTCAATTTTTCAACCACATTAATTGTGTCATCTGCAAATGCTTTCAATTTGGAGCAGTCTAAAATTTTGTCATTTGGTAAAGAGTTAATAAAATTTTATCTCTTGCACCAACTCATGCCAGATCATGTACATTCTATACCGATAGGAACTTGCTGCAGCTGGTATAAGTATAGAGGCAAGAAGTCAACTTACAGATGCATTGTACAGTGAGTTAATGCTATCCATTTTGAAAGTTCTCGGTAAACTGGATCTTAGCTCAGCAGTAGATGGAGCAAGTACAGAGGTAATGAGAAGATAGCAAATTTTCTGTATACAGTTTTATGACTTCCATACCAGCAGAGCCATGTTCTGTGCAAAAAGGATTTAATGCATCTCTATGATGCATAATACCAAGCAAATCATCATATAATTATGAATCCATAAAATCTATTTTGGCCAACAACCAACTGATTCATGAGTTAGACTGGTCCTTTGAGATGCAGGAAATTGGCTGATCTGGATCAGTATTTTTGTAGATGCATTAAACCCCTTTTCACAGTGCGCAGCCCATCACTATTACTTAATCCTTTGTCACACAATTTCATGTTTTCGTACCCATGTGGAAAATAGCTTTTTGAAACACTAGGTAAAGTCTGTAATGGTTTTATCCTTCCAAAGAGAAATGCAATGATCCGAGTCCTGTTTGATTTGTCTTCTGCTCATGCTCTTGAGATAGACAGGTGTAAATTTTAGTCATCTGATCAAGTTAGTCCTTACCTAGTGGATTATCATTTACCAGCACAGACATAACTGTTATTCTGGGAATTGATTTTACATCAGGTTTATTTTGGTAAAAGTGGAATATATAAAATGATTGTAAAACATCTAAAACTTAAAATAAAATTGAATATGAAACCATCATTTAATATTCAGTCTGATGTTTTTAATTAAATTTTCTCAAAAGGAGAAGTTTCTCAGTGAAAGCAATCTGTTCTTTTACTACAATGCTTTCAAAAGTCATCTGATGCAAGACAAGACAGTTTTGCGCAGAAGGCACCAACTTAAAACCTGAGTTTATCTCATTGTAGATTGGTGAGGCTTCAGTGTCTGATGACAAAGATGATTCTGGTGTGACCAGTGCTGACCCACTGTTAGGACAGCAGGCTAACAAACCTAAGGACCATCAAATATTCATAAATTTGGTAGATTTTTGCAGGTAAACTTTCAAATATTACTGCTTCAGATAAGTTACAAAATAGTTACAAAGTGCTGCATGCTCACAAACAAATGTTGATAGAGAAGACAGGTTAGGATCCTATTTCAGTCAAGCATGCATATCTTAAATGACTTATTATCTGGTCCTGGGTTGGTCAGTAGTTAGCGTATCCGTCTCATGACCTGGTGGTTTGAGTTCATTACCTGGTTGTGGCAAACTTTCTTTTCGGTGATTTTTTGCCACTCACCTCTGATGGATGTGAGAAATGTAGTCAGTGACTTGGAAAGAAAGTTGTGTAAGTACTGGTGTGAGAGAGCCAGGAATTACATTGGTAGGTGAACTGACTGCCTTGATATGACTGAAGCTGTTAAAAGGCATTAAACTCCAGTACATGTACAATCGAAACTCTACATCAGGAGCTTTTGGTAAAGGGAGGCTAGTATTATTGCCTGCATATGCATTGTTGTAATGAGCAGGGCCAGTAATCCAGGTTTGTGAGGTTGAATCCTAAAAAGGCCAAAATTCTTGTGAAACCCTCACCATAAACCCAATGCTTTCAATTTGGACAAGTCTAAAATTTTGTCGTATGGTAAAGTGTTAAGTACCAAGCAGACAAATATTACCAGGATGTCTAATGAAAGACTTTGCTGATTCTCGAGGTGATATTTCTAACAGTGAACAATGATCCAATTTTATGACTCCTAAACAGCTCAACATTTTGGGCAGTAAAACCGAGATCAGATTTTGTCTTCCTTCATATTGTTTTCTGTGGCATTTCAACTTATTACCAGTCTAAAGAATCATGGTAGTTGGGGCTTCTTGTGATCTTTTTTAACACATCTTGAAGAAGAAGAAAAAGACAGGGGGGGGGGGGAGGAGGAGACAATGATGTGCATTGATACCTGTATTTCTTTCAGAGATTTACTGCCTGTTAAACACTATGAGAAGTTTGAGGAATGGATGTTTACCTACACTCATAAACTGGTTCTTATGTCTTCAGAGTGAGTCTTTTATTTGTAACCATTATCTCAATGAATAATTGAGTAATATTTTACATGCAATATTCTGAGCGCTTTACATCATAAGCAGAATTTAAACTATATCATGTCTAATAATGTCCTTTTTGTAGGGGAACCAATGTGACAACAAGCAGAATTGTTGATTTGGAAAGAGATTGGTTTTACTTATTATATCCTGCAGCACATGACTTTAACCCTTTACTACACAATCCCAAGTTTAACCTAGGGCTATAAACAAAATTTTCTTCTTTTCCCTCAGTTTTTTTCTTTTCTCCTATTTAAGAAAAAAATGATCATTTATGTCACATCTAGTTTGCTGTCTGCAAATGCTCTAGATTTTGAGGAGGCTAAAGCATAACATTTATGTAAATAGTCAAAAATGTCACTGTAAAGAATGTAAATACATTCAATTCCTGTGATGTAGTTTAACCCTTTTTTTGTTTTCAAGTAATCCTTTGGCCAGTGGATTTTACAAGTTGCTGTCAGTATGCATGAAAATTGCTAACAAGCTCAACTACTTTCAGGTGATTTTCTCTTATTATTTTAAGATTTCATTTCCATCCTATGTACCTATTACCATATGAACACTAGTCTTACCTCCCAAAATGCAGTGTTAGGCCTAGGCTGTGCCATTGCGGGATTCCTGCAATATTTTTATGAAAATGACCCCCAAAAATTGCAGAGGTGCGGGCGGTAAGTTGCATATCAGGCACGCTCAAGTTCTTAATTTTCTCACTTTTCATTGCTTGATACATGCAGTACAATACTCCATTCTGTTCTGTTCTATATTGGATAGGAAATCAGAGACCCGGTCTTGATTTTGTTCCACTAGTTGTCACGTACTGGTTAAGTCCCAATATTTTCAAATTATTGTGGCCTAGCATATAACAATACTTTGTTAAGCAGTCTGTGTGCATCATGGCGCCTAAGCATGGTCAGCTATTAGCGATTGCCATACATCGGAGAATTAAATAGGGAAATTGACCAAAAACAGTGATAATAATGAAAGTAGAGCTCTCAAATTGAACTTTGCTCTAAATCCAAACAGAAAAGTAAGAAATTTAAGATGTGGCAGGGCATATTCACATGGTTACAAGTGAATAATTCTCATGGGTATGTTAAGGTTGTTGCGAGTCTGCTTTGAAACTTTCAAAACCATTTGTAACGAGTGTTGTAGCAATATGCATACAAGTACACTTTACAGGCGTGAAGTCAACTTTATTTGAAGTGGTCTTTGTCCCTCTGTTGTATAGAATGTCCCCTAATATTTTACCCAGGGGAACAGTGGTGTCCCCCAATATTTTTTACCTAGGAACAACACTGAAAATGAATACAGTAATTGGAAACAATGGTGAAAAAAGGAGTAATCTCTTGTTACGAGATTACTCCTTTTTCCTCAAAGTTTTCAATGTCAATGTAAAAAGACATTTTCCCATGAAAAATTTTATTTTATCATGAGACTTGCATTAAATAATGGTATGTTCAGAAACAGTATCTGCATTATTGCAGGGGATTGTGTTCTAATCATTAATTTAATATGGATTAAAAATGATATAGCTTAAGTATCGTATTTTTTATAGTATGCAAGAAATTTTTTGTTTCCAGCTTGGATGTTAAATTTGTTAAAAGTAAACATTTGGAAGTTTGTAACCAAAAGATAGTTCGAAAGTAAATACTCTATTGATAGAAGGTGCATTCATTTATATGAAATTTGTTTTTTGACTTCTAGGATATTTCTGGACAAATATTTTCACCAATCAAAAAACAAGAACCTATGGAAACAGATGAGCCTCAAGCTGTAGGACAAGTACAGAAGTACCCCTGTTATCTTCTACTTACTAAATTTTCCAAAGAGGTACACTTTGTCCTGTTTTTTAGCCAACAATAATGGCAAAATTTCTTGGTTACCAACATCAGGCATTTCTTTTGTGAAACCACAGTATGATAAACTTTTAAAAGGAAATAATTCCTTGAAGATAGAAGAAATTGGTCAGTAACTGGCTTGTAACTGGCTGTAGAGTGATTCAGGCCGTCATGGGCTTCTTGTTTGAACCTTGTAAAGATTCTGAATTGATCATCAAATGAGGGTATTGCAGACAGCTATCAGTTATAAACTGTCCATTCAAAACTGTACAAGAGATCTTGAATCCCAAAGTCACTAGCTGAAAATACTTGAATGAAAAATGTTACATCCTTTCCTATTTAGTGAGAGAGGCCTCAGGAGGGATTTTCCTCTTTCAGCTAGAATTTCTGGCAGCATCACTGAATGCTGAAATATGTCTTGCTCAAGACATGTGTGAAAAGTACAAAATGCTGGCTTCTAGTATTTTCTTTGTCCAAAATGTTTTAATAAGTCTCTTTCCCTAGGGTTGTTAAAACTTGGGATGGTTTGGTACAGGGATTATTAGTTAAAAGGCATTTATTTGAAATAGGTTCTGGTTCGAATGAAACAATATAGAGATGAATTACTGGCGTCCTGCTTGACGTTCATACTGGCATTACCAAAAGAAGTGATAGCTGAACAAATCATGGATGTGGTACCAACCATACAGGTATATCATTCTTTATCCTGCAGTATGCAACTAAGAACATTTTTAATGGAGTGTGACACTCACATGTGACTATAGAAGTGTATTGCAAAGAATGCAGACCAAATTAAATTGCTCATATGTGCAGTATTATTTTGGTCTGCAATGTTTATTCTCTATCAATGGCTTTAGTCAAATAATTTTCCTTAGATGCAAAATGATTGTATGCAATGTATATTTTTTACAGTCTATAATATAATTCAGCAGGATATGTTGTACATTGCAATATTTGAAAGCAAGAAAGAAGTTAGTTACTGTTTCATTCCTTGATACCTTAGAAAGAAGGTAGGTGGTAGCATTTTTTCATTTTTTGTCCCCTGATCAGAGTAGAAAAGGGTGGCAACTAATACAGGTTTTACTGTATTTTTGAATTAAGCCTTTACCACACAATCCCGAGTTTTAACGACCCTAAGGAGAAGGCCTTTTGAAAACATTGTAGGAAAAGGAGAAAAGGCTGGTAACCAGCATTTTCTCCTTTCCCCACAATGTTTTCTTCCCTTCTCAAATCGAATTTCTATTTTTTAGCCACATCTATTTTGTCGTCTGCAAATGCTTTCAATTTGGACTAGTCTAAAATTTTGTCATTTGGTAAAGAGTTATATGTTCTTTTGAATTTCCATCAGGTGACTCTTTCTTTGGGACTTAGCTATCTCCCCCTAGCAATGGTTGCCATGGATGCACTGGAGTTCTGGTCAAGGTCATTGCCAGGTCATATACTGCTGCCATACTATAAAGATATTCTACCTCATCTTGATAGTTACTTAAAAACTGTGGACCAAGGTAGGTTTAGGATAAAAAATCAGATGATAATTTAGAAAATTCTATATTTTTTACATAGATTTTAATGCTAGAAAATATAACCTTGTGTCATCTATCTGTTGCCAGGACTGCCTGTGTAACATACTACCTAATTAAAAAAAATGTACTTTTTCTGTACAGAGGTACCATTTTGTATTTTAAGTTTCTTTAAGATTAATCTTTGTAGTGTTATATGAATAAAGTGGACATTCTCAGGCTGTAAAAAAAGATGCAGATATTACAATTTCAAGGCTGTTTTTTGTTACAATATCTGGTGTCCAAGATTAGACTGCATGTTCTGTGCAGTCTGATCTTGAATGATGTACATTGTATGCATAAGCATTTTAATATGGGTTCAGCACAGTTAGGGTTGACTCACTGATTCCCAAAACAATTTTGTTGACAATGTTTTTTTTTTTAAAAAAAAATGCATGTTAAGGATATTTATCATGAAATATGCATCATCTTATTTTTAAAATGTGTTGTAAAAGAAGGTTCTTTCCGGCAATTTTTCGTCTCTCACCTCTGATACATGCGAGAAAGTAATCAATGGCTTGGAAAGAAAGTTGTGTCAGTACTGGTGTGAGAAAGCCAGGAAACATGCTTCGGTGCACTGGCTGCCGTGATATGACCTAAGCTGTAGAAATGGGGTTTGACTCCTATGCAAACAAGTAAAAGAAGAAATTACTTGTTTCATCCAATTGCTGCTACTGCAACATCTTCAAAAGTGATTAGCTGCAAGGGAAATGATCAACACACTGCAACTGAGAAGGTTTTTTATGATCAAAAACAACAGAATTATTTTCATTCTAATGCTTTACCAAACAAGTGTTTTAATGACCCTGAGGTAGAGGGCGTTTGAAAATATTGTGGGAAAAGGAGAAGATGCTGGTAAATAGCATTTTCTCCTTTTCCTGCAATGTTTTCTAGCCATTCAAAGACGATTCCATCATTTGAGCCACATCTGATTTGTGGTCTGCGAATTGCTTTCAGTTTGGATAAATGTAACATTCTGTCTTTTGGTAAAAAGTTAAAAAATGATCTGATTATAAAGGTGCAGAGGATGTTAATGTTGAATCCAATGTGAACACATCCAAGAGTAAGTCTGGGAAAGGTAGAAAGAAGCTGAGCATTAGATTGATCAAAGGAAAGAGGGATAAAGTCACACAGGTAAGTTTTGCTCTTTGTTATGACACATGAATTTTAACCCCTTTACCACACAAAGGCGACTTTTAACGACCCTAAGAAAGAAGCCTTTTGAAAACATTGTAGGAAAAGAAGAAAATGCTGGTAACCAGCATTTTCTTCTTTTCCCACAATGTTTTCTACCCACCCTATCAAAGAAAATTCACACCATTTGAGCCACTTTAAAATTGCAGTTTGCAAATGTTTTCAATTTCAACAGGTCTAGAATTTCGTCCTTCAGTAAAGGTTTAAGGCAGTTTTCTACACTGCATGCAATCACTGTTCAAATATAGGACCCTTTAACAGCAAGGATGATCTGTTGACTAGTCATGTTAAAACAGGTTAGTTCAGGTTTAAACTTTCATGTGTGTGTTTACTAACAGAAAACTCTTGTAAGAACAATTTCTTCTTCTGCCATAACATTTTCAAAATGTATCTGCTGCAAGAGGCAAAAAGTTGTCAACAAGGGGCAATGAATTCAGGTTTCAAATTTATGATATGCTAGAAAACTGTGTACCTAAATAAAGATGCTTTTCAGCAATTTCTGTTTGTTATGATGTTTTGAAGAAACTGTTCCTTCCACAAGACACCTTGATAATAAAAACTTATAATAATGTTTTCTTACAGAGTTATGAATCACAGCTGACGCAGGTGAAGCAGAGAATCATTAAATATCTGGGACAGTTGGGAGGGAGTATCAACTACCACCTTTTATCCAACGCAGATGATGAAATTTCTCAGAAAGCTATTGCATGGGATACCATGCAACATCTGAAATTTGACATGCCATTTGTTGACATGAAACCCACTATATATCTCGGTAAATAGTAGAATAAAATTTTAGACCTGTACCATATGAAAACATTTCCAGACCTTTAAATAAATGTGACACAATTGATGGGAATTTTATTTTCAAGCACAGAAACATTGTGGAGAAAAGAGAAAACGTTGGTTACCAGCATTTTCTCCTTTTCCCACAATTTTAAAAGTCTTCCTGCCCAGAGTCGTTAAAACTCAGGATTATGTGGTAAAGGATTTACCACTTTATCAAAAGCCTTCCCACCTCGAGTCGTTAAAACTGGGGATTGTGTGGTATAGGGTTCATCCAATACTAATTACATGTAATCCAGTATTTTATTGACCATAAAGAAGAATGTGATTTGAAACATTGTGAGAAAAGGAGAGCATGCAGGTAACCAACATTTCTTCCTTACACAATAATGTTTTGTACCCTGTCTTCCTTCTCCAATAATGTTTTGTACCCTGTCAATGTCAAATTTTATCATTTTGGTCATTTTGTATTTGTCATCTGCACCTGCCTTCAATTTGGACCTGACTAAAACTTGTTGTCTGGAAAATGGTTGTGATAGGAAATAAAATGTTTGAATGCGGGAATGGAAAACTGTGTCTGTTGCAGACCATTTTTTCCCAATTTTGTTGCCCACCATTTTTAGCCTGACTGTTTTTGAAGAAAACATCGAGGTATTGTTGTTGCCCTGGCATTTTTGTCTGCGTTGTCATGGTGCAAAATCTTTGACATTTTGTAATATCTGTGGTATGACTGAAGATATTCACTTGAAACTTTAACAAGTTATTAACTATCAAAAGGGGTACCTATACAACAAGGGCAAATAACTATAAAATTATCTTTGACACAGTTATGCCCCTTTTCTGACTTATGTTCATGTTCTAGAGAGAAATTAATGATTATCTAAATTTTACAAGGATGTTTCTAAACTCATGTGCTGCAAAATTGTTTACAGAGGTAAAAGGTTTAGCATAGTTACGAGGATGGAATGAATTTTCAAGGTGTATCAAACAGTAGATAAACTAGCAACTATCACAAAATTCTTTTATCTTTGATAGCAGTAGGCTTTAAATGAAATATGTCGTTACACTCATTTACCACTCCTTTATGATTTTTTATGCCCATGCAGTAAACAGCTTTTGAAAACTTTGAGGCAATAGGAGAAATTGGTATTGAAGAGCAGTATCTCTTTTTGCTACAGTGCTTTTAACATACACATTGTATACATTGTATGCATCATTTCAGGTTGAACTCATTTCACTGAAAACTTTGTTTTAAAGTAGTCTGTGGCAAATTTTTATCAGGAGTTAATCATACATGTGAAATTATTTATCCATACATTTCAGACCCATTCCTTGCCCATGTATCAGACCTTGCTCTGAAGTCTAGTGATAGACAGACAAAAGTTGCAGCATGTGAATTACTTCATTCCTTAGTGTTGTTCACCATTGGTCGGGGAGCCCAACAACCTGGGGCTCAGGTAGTGAGGGCATCCATGGCACCTATCTACAGGAATATATTTCCGGTGATGCTGAAACTGGCTTGTGATGTGGAACTGGTTAGTGATTAGGCTATCTGTGTTTTGTAGACTGGTTTTTTCTTTAGACTTACATAAACCCTTAAAGCATCGTTCAGTACCATAATTGCCTTTGTGGCAAGTGTAGATCAAGATCAGACTGCACAAAACATGCAGTCTGATCTTTGATCCACACTGTCTGCTTTGCTGTAACTCTAAAGACAAAAAGTAACCACAAAATTGCAATTATCTGGGTCTTATTCAAGACTAAGAATGGCCATTGGGTTTATTTGGTGCTTTAAGGGTTAACATATTATATCCAGAAACAAATTACAGCTACTGAATTTGAAAACGTGTGAAATAAAGATAATCAACATGCGTTGAGGTTCAGAACACGAAGACGTTTGAAACAAAGGTGGCCAAAAGAGAAATTTCTTGTAACCTTGAATTTCCTTTTAGCCTCAATATTCTCTAAAGTGATTTGCAACAAAGTGAAGAAAGTTGTTTGTAGGTAGTAGGGAGTTAAACTAGCTAATAATCTCTTGGACTGTTTAATTCATGGGATTCTATGGGTTTAACCCTTTCCCAAACAATCCCTGGTTTTTACGACCCTGATTATAGAAGCCTTTTAAAAATACAGTGGGAAAAGGAGAAAATGCTGGTAACCAGCATTTTCTCCTTTTCCACAATGTTTTCTACCCTTCTGGAAACAAATATAAATTTTTGAGTTACATTTATTTTGTCGTCTGCAAGTGCTTTCAATTCGGACCAGTCTAAAATTTAGTCGTTTGGTAAAGAGTTAAGGAATAAAGTGTTGAACGTGTAATCAGGAAATCCTGAGATCAAATAATTGTGGTGCTGGTCATTTGGGTGTGTCCTGGACAACGCACAACAAAGCCCCAGCCTCATACTGTTAAAAACCCAGATAAGTCCTAAACACTTGAGCAGGTGTGGTGATATGACTGAAATACTCTTATTCCAAAGAACAACCATGTTACACCCCTAGAGTTGATAACTTTGTAAAAAGATTATTATGACAAGCCATTGCTGCATTTCTCACATTCATGAAAGACATGTTAGTGTCCATACCTGCATATGACTGTTCAGAATTAGGCACTACAGCAGTGAATAAATGAAAACTGATGTATAGTCTTTTTCTATGTGCATACCCATTACATTTATATTTTTCCCGTTTTTTCCCTTCTTAATCTAAATGAGTCATGCAGTGTGAAAAGGAAGTTTAGTGCATCTACACAAAGGACAGACCTGTGCAGGCTGACCTGTGTTGAGACCTTTTTGCTTTTGGTAAATTTTCTGCATATCCAAGGACCATTCTACCTCCAGATTCAGCAGGTTGATGGACAAAATTGATTTAATGGGCCCATAATTATGTGATATCAGAGTATAGTTCAAATGTATCAGGTTTTTTTTTTGTTTGTTTGTTTTTAGGTTTCAAAACAGTTATTTGAGCCTCTAACAATGCAGATTATTCATTGGTTTACCGGGAATAAGAAAACTGAGAGCGAAGAAACTATCATGCTGTTGGATGCCATATTTGTAAGTATGAACATGGAGTGCTGCATTTGTCTTGGATATCTAATTTATACCCCTGTATCATATGATCCAGAGTTTTAATGACCTTGAGGACAGAGGCTTGTAAAAACATTGTGGGAAAAGGAGAAAATGCTGCCATCATTTTCTCCTTTTCTCACAATGTTTTCAATCCTGTTAGAGAACCACAGCTCATGTGTATCAGCTCATAAATTGTTGTCTGCAGTTACTTTCAATTTAGAGGTTAACGATTTGTTGTTTGGGTGAACTCGTCACTGAATACAACTTATGTTGCTTTTGTGGTTGGTGTAGAACAACATCAGATCGCACTGAACTTGCAAAGTGATCTTCAGTCTATTTTGTCTGCTACTTTGTCACTTATTCATGCCAAAAGATAAAAAAGAATGAATGTGTTATGGATTATTTCTATTATTGCATCTGTCTAATTTATAAGTTAAGTGCTTTATGGCTCATTTTGTCAGGCCTTTATTGGATGACAAAATTGTAGACTTGCCCAGAATGAAGGCGTTTGCAGACGACAGTTTAAATGCTGTTCAAGTGGTAGGAATATTGGGGGAAAAGGAGAAAGTGCTTGTTACCAAGATTTTCTCCTTTCCCATAATTTTTTTAAAAGTCCTCTTTTCAGGGTCTATAATTGTTTGTTATTGTTTAGTAATGGGTTAATAGTCTTACGGCTTACAAATGTCACAGCCTATGCAAATCACTTTCAACAGTATTTTTTTTTTTTTTGTCTAATCTATTTTTCAACAGGATGGAATCATACAACAGGCAGACACATCCCTGAGAGATTTCAGTGCAAAGTGCTTACATGAATTTTTCAAATGGTCCATTAAACAGACAAGTAGAGAGGTACCAGTTTATTTCATATTATTCTTTAATTTGCCTGTGAAATTGGACATTTTTTGTATGTACAAAAAAAGCTGATTTTGAAAAGCTTAAGGTGCGTCCTTAATTCTGGATAAGGAAACCGAAAAAAAAGTTTTTTTGGGGGAGACCTTGATACAAAAAATACCAGTTTTAATAAGAAGACTTAGTTTATTTATAGTCATTTTGAAAATGATTCACTAATATTTCACCATCCTTTTCAATGTGTAATTGTGGATATGATAGAATGTCTTGGACTTAGTGTTGTACACTATATTTATCCATGGAGCACCAAATAAACTCAACAGATATATTCAGACAAGTAGTAAGACCCAATTGATTGCAGTTTTATGGTTGCTTTTGTCTATTGTTTTTGAGCAAAGTGGACAGTGTAGATCAAAGATCGAACTGCACATTTTGTGCAGTCTGATTTTGATCTACTGTGGCTACAAAAGCAATTATAGTTGTGAAAGGTGCTGTAAAGGTTAAAGTGAAGTAAAGTGAAGTCACTGATGTGGCAAGAAAAGACTGTCTGCTTGATTTTCCAAGGTTTATTACATTTTAACAGGCATTAAGTCCAAAATTTGTTCTAGGGGTACTACAATTGATATTAATTTTTGATAGAAAAATGTCATTTCTCCACAATCCTATATTCTATATAGAATTATTTATTAAGCTGTGTAGAGGAGCTCGTACAGGGCTTACAGGTGTACATATACTCACAAATATGTTTTTCTACTCTAGGCCTCTGAAAACAATCCTGCCAATGCCAAATCAGTACTTAAGAGATTATACAGCTTCTCCAGACATCCTAGTGCATTCAAACGGCTTGGAGCTGCCTTGGCATTTAATAATATCTATACAGTATTCAGGTAAGACCATCTAGATCCTTATTATGATATTCACTCTTAACCAGATGACAAGATTTTTGACTCAGCCAAATTTAACCCTTTACCACACGTCAAATTTTAGACCTGTCCGAACTGAAAGCATTTGCAGATGACAGTTTCATTGTGGCTCATATGAAATGATTTTTCTTTGATAGGGTAGAAAACATTGTTGGAAAAGGAGAAAATGCTGGTAACCAGCATTTTCTCCTTTTCTCACAATGTTTTTTTTTTAAAAGCCTTCTCTATCAGGGGTGTTAAAAGTCGTCATTGTGTGGTAAAGGGTTAAAGCAGTTCCACTCAACAAATTAAATGTGGCTAAAAGGATAAAGACTTACTGGAAAAAGGCAGAAAGGGTAAGATTTATTGCAAAAAGAGGCAGAAAACATTGTTGAAAAAGGAAAAAATGCTGGTTACCAGCATTTTGCCCATTCCCTTCAATATTTTCAAAAACCTCCATTCTCAATGTTAAAGAAGTATTTCATCATTAATCCCAAATTTTAACAATGCTATGAAAGAAGGCTTTTGAAAACAATTTTGGAAAGGGTAACCAGCATTTCTGCCTTTCCAACAACATTATCTACTATTTTGAAGACAAATCATCTTATATTTTGAGTCATATTTACATTATCACTTGCAATTGCTTTCAGTTTGGACAAATTTAAACTTTCGAGTTAGGTGAAGAGTTAAACCCCATACCATACTATCATGTGTGTTAATGAACATGAAGAAAAAGACATGAATGAAAACATTTTGGGAAAGGAAAAAATGCTGGTAGCCAGCATTTTCTCCTTCACCCACAATGTTTTCCATCTTTTTGAATACAAATCCCATCATTTGAGTGACATTTGATTTGTATTCTTCAAATACTTTTAATTCTGATAAAATTTTGGTGGTTGGTAAAGAGTTATTGACTAAACATTTTGAACAAACCAACCAGTGACTTTCTTAGGCATTTATGTTTCAATTATAGCTTACTTTTGCAAGGTCACTTTAAACAGCATATTTGTAAAATATATATGTCTGTTTAGAATCAAGATTAGGGGGCATGTTTTTTTTGCAGTCTTGATCTACATAATGCAATAGCTTTTAATCCTTTACCGTACAATCCCATGCTTTAACAACCCTTAGGAAGAAGGCTCTCAGAAACATTGTTAGGAAAGGAAAAAATGCTTAAAACCAGCATTTTCTGTTGTTCAATCTATGTTTTCTAACCTTACGAAGACATATTCCATCATTTTAGACACATCTAATTTTTCATCTGCAAATGCTGTCAGTTTGGACAAGTCTGAAATTTTGTCACCTGGTAACGAGTTAGAGTTATCTTAGGCATTATAAGGATTGGACTGCTAGCATTATTGTTGGAGATAAATGGGAAAAGAACATTTAATGTTATATTTTTAATTTGATATAGGGAAGAGGAGCCATTGGTAAACATGTTTACATTTGAGCTGTTGGTACATTTTGTGGAAAGTTTGGCCATAGCTCATGGCGATGAGAAGTCCCTAGGTACTGCATGCTTTTTATAAAATTTTATAGTTATTAGTTCTGTACCAATCTATCCAATTTTAACTTCTTTGATAAAGAATGCATTTGAAAAAATTGTGGAAAAAAGAGAAAATGCAGGTTACAAACATTTTCTCATTTTACTACTAGGTTTTCTAATCAGTTGATCCACATTCAACATGTTGTCTGCTAATGTTTTCAATTTGTACAAGTCTAAAATTTTGCCATCTTGTATAGAGTTGAATCACTGCCTCCAACATACAACCTAATGCATCTTGCTGCCAACCAATTTTAAAAACATTTTGGTAAACAGAGAAATTCCATGTAACAATTTCTTTTATTGCTACGATAATTTTGCAGGTATTTATGAATTTAATTCATTGTATATTAGTTTGAAACACTTAGAAAAATTTAAATATATAAATGTCCAGATAAAAAATGAAATCAACAGGTGCAATCAGTGGAAAAGGCCAAGATGGTGCAATCTCAAGGCTTTCGGAATATCAAACAAATTATCGGAGTGCACATAACATTACGTCATGATTGTCTTGATCTACACTGTTTTCAAAAGCAACTAACCTGTCTCTGTCATCATATAGCTTGAAAGAAATACATGATATTGGAGCATTCAGACATGTAATTAGGAAATGTAGTGAAGAAGATTTACAGCAGCAGAAGGTCAGTCAATCCTTTACCAAACAGTCCCATGTTTTAATGACTGAGGATGAAGGCTTTTGAAAACATTGTGGGAAAAGGAGCAGTGCTGGTACAAAGCATTTTCTCTTCGTCTCACGTTAATTTCTACCCTATTTAAAACAAAATCTATCATCTGCTAATGCTTTCAATTTAGATGAGTCTAAAATTTTGTCAGATGGTAATGAGATTACTGTAAACAACCCGCAGACCACTCTTTTGTTTTGAAGCAGACCACTTTTGAAAACAGTGACATTAAGGAGAAACTGCATGTGATGAGCATTTTCTCCTTTTAACACCTTGTTTTTTTTCTATATTCATGGATAGAACCCTGGTTCATATTGATCTTGTAACAATGTTTTCTGAGTTGCCTGCTGCAAATTTGTTTCAACAGGTTTGATTAAGCCTGTACCAAACTTTCTCCAGTATTAATGATCCTGTGGAAGAAAGCTTTTGAAAACATTGTGGGAAAAGGAGCAGTGCTGGTCACTAGCATTTTCTGCTTTTCCTACATTGTTTCCTTCCCTTCCACTGAAAAAAGTTATGCTTTTAGCAACATTTATTTTGTCGTCTGCAAATACTTGCAATTTGGAGAGTCTAAAATTTTGGTAATTAGTTGATATTACAATCTGCAATATGATCAAATTACTACAATGTTTCAGGTACTCAAGAGCAGTGCTGTAAAGCATTAGAGCATTTAGAGAAAATTATAAGACATAAAGCCAAGTTACTGCAAGCACCTTCTAAACTCAGAGAAGAACCAAGGTAATTTTATACATCATTGAAATTACTTAAACATATGTGTTTTCTGAATAAAAAATCAAGAGTTTTTCTTGTGAATATGTTATTCTTTGATCTTTTACATAAACTGTCCTTTGATATGTTCTTGCAGGTCTGTTTTTTTCCTAATAAAGACATATTTAGTGAAGGATGTAAATGTAGATAAAAGTTGATATTGGGAGACATTTTAGGCTCTATTCTTGCAAACTCAAGAATTACTTTTGTTGCTTTTGTGATTAAATGCATTAAATTTGTGGCTCCAATACAAATAAACATACAAATGATTTCATTTATACAAGTCCAAAATTGTGTTGTATGGTAAAGAATTATGTATTTCTTTTCAAAAATGTAAGGTTCAATCATGTATTTATTCTTAAACAAAGAGCAGTCAATCACAATTTTTATCAAAATGAAGCTACATGTTTTCAGTATTTGAATTTGAAGGAACTGGAGTGATATAACTTTAGAGATAGCAGTCAGATGGTTGACAAGACAGTGTGGAAGACCCCAGACTGAATGCAGGCATGCTTGTATGAAACTGTCATATCAGCTCTGTACTCTCATACCTCGTATGTATAGTTTTTATTTGTATTGTATAGATATCATTACGTAAATTTAAAAGTGTTACTTTCTCATCTTTTGACCATATTAAATCAACACAGCAATAAGCAGTTACTGCTGTAACTCTTTACTAAGCAATCAGGAATTTTCATGACTCTAGAGAAGAAAGCTGATGAAAACATTATGGAAAAAGGAGAAAATGCTGGTAACCAAAATTTTATCCGTTTCCCACAGTCTTTCGCCTTTCCAAAGAAATCTTTCAGTATTTGGATCATATTTTACTTCTTCTCTTCAAATGCTTCCAATTTGGACAGGTCTAAAACATTGTCGTTGGGTAAAGGGTTAACCCTTCCTCAAACAACAACCTTTAGACTTCTCTGAATTGACAGCATCTGCAGACAACAATGTTGAAACTGATAAGGTAGAAATATTGGGGGAAATAGAAAAAATTCTGGCTACCTACATTTTCTTGTTTTCCAGTGTTTTGAAAAAAAAAGAAAACTTCCTCCTCAAGATTGTTAAAATTTGGGATTGTATGGTCATGGGTTAACTCTCTACCATACAGCAAAACTGTATACATGTCCAAATTGAAAGCATTTGCAGACAACAAAATAGATGTAACTCAAAAATTAAAATTTATCTTTGGAAGGGTAGAAAACATTTTGGAAAAGAAAAAGGAGAAATGCTGGTTACCAGCATTTTCTCCTTTTCCCACAATATTTTGAAAGGCTTTCTTGTTATGGTTGTTAAAAGTTGGGATTGTGTGGACAACTGAACAGGGTACCATGTTCAAGCTGATTTCTTCCTTCATATATGAGAATAATAATTTTCTTATGATTGTTTTAAAGTGTTGAATCAACAGCATCATAATGGATGTTGTCATGCCTAGTAGCATACATATTTCATGATCTCTTTTTGGAGAAAGTACAGAGGATTGTCAATGTAGAATTTGTGCCAAAAAAAAGTAAGTGTTGATTAAAATACTCATTTACAAAATATGTAAAACTATGTCTGTTTTTATCAGGTTCAAAGCAGTTAAGCCTTTTAAAGTCAGTAGATTCATTGAAATCATCATGATTTTTATGTTTACAATTCTAGGTATTAAATCACCAGTTCATTTCTTCCAAGCTGGTCTGAAAGGGAAAGGACCTGAATATTGGATACAAAGGTAAGTTAATCCATTATGTTTCTGGATTATTAATAGAAATTCCAATAGCTCTAACAAGTTGTGCAAATGAAAAACATTTGAAGAAAGGAAAATTCTTGATAAAATTGTGGGTAAAGGACTGTGACAAGCAAATGCTCAATATACAACATGCCTTTCAAAAACTGGGTACCAAGGGATGTGAAAAAGTTCTATTTGTTGTTGTAATGATGTAAAAGTATTTCAGGGTTTCCTTTATCTGTTTACCACGGGACAAAATTTGAAAATCGTCCAAATTAAAAGATTTTGCAGACAACAACAACAAAAAAATGACTCCAAAATTGAAAATTATTTTTTGGAAGAGTAGAAAACATGGTGTAAAAGGAGAAAATGCTGATTGGTCAAGCCTATAAGACTTTCAAAAGATTGTCTTTTCATCCTTCAGGAGAGGTCAAGGTCATATATTAGGTACTGAAAGAGTTAATTTATTGCTGTGTAGATGACTTTAGTACATACCAGTTATTTGCCTTAAAAGAAGTATTTGAAGAGGAAGATTTCAGCTTTGAACTGTCAAAGTTCTGTTTGCAAGGAAATGGGTTATCCTGTTACATCCATCATATCTGTTTTCATACAGCTGCCCTTGATGATGCTAGAAGAAATTGATAAGGGAGAAATTGCCTCAACCCTTAACCAAACAATGAAATTTTGGGAATTGTTCAAACTGAAAGCATTTGCAGGCAACAAAATTAAATGTAGCTCAAAAGGGAAGAGTTGTCTGAGAAAGGGTAGAAAACATTGTGGGAAATGGAGAAAATGCTGGTTACCAGCATTTTCTCCTTTTCCCATGATGTTTTCAAATGTCTTCTTCCTTATTGTTGTTAAAACTCAGGATTGTGTGACAAAGGGTTAATAATAAGAGTAATAATGGTAACTATTGCTGTGGATACTGACAAATATGTGACATTACTTCTCTGCAGATTTGAAGGGGGAGGACAAACTGGGAAGAAAAAGCAGGGTATAGAAGGGTTTCCCAAGCTGACAGATACATCAGATGTGTTTTCCCTGGAAACAACTTTGTCATGGTTTGATAGTTTGTTAGCTGCATTAGATTGCTACAGCTGGGTGTTTGGAGAAAACTTGCTGTCAGCAAAAGAACTGTTTGGAGGTAAGTCACAATATATACTACTCAGAATTGGCTAGGGATCACCATATTAGGATTCAGCAGATATATATGTGTGGCATATGTTTGGTATGGTTTTTCAATATGTTGCATTGCCACCCTGATGACATAAACCGCTTGTGGAAATGGATGTTTTTAATGCTAAACTGTATTGCTGTAACATATACCCACATTGAAATATCTAAATAATCCCTATCAAAGTGTGAGTAGTATATATAGGATCTGACATTAGTTGGCATTTGAGAAGAAAATTATTAAGTCTAGGGAAAATGTAATCAAGCGGGCCTTTGGTGAGCCAACATTTTTTCTTGACAAGTTTAATAAAACTTTATCTCAGCGAATATCAAATTCTTTTTATCACATAATGAGATTTCACAAATCTTAGATCAGAAGATGCAAAACCATCTTCTGATGAACCTGTAGTAATATCCATAAAACCCATTCACTTCTATGAAATACATACAAAATGACATCAAAAATGACATAACACAATGTGATATTAAACGTGTCTAAGGTAAGAAAATTCATAATATATTACACTGAAAACAAGGGAGGTTATGTGAGAAATAATTTTTCTTTACAAACTTGAAACCTATATTTTTTGGTTTTCTTTAGCTTTTTGGTGAAATCCTCAACAGGTGACAAAATTCAGACTTTTCCAAAGTGAAAGCATTTGGAGACAAAATAATTTTGACTCAAAATTGGAACTTTGTGTTGGGAAAGGTAGAAAACATTGTGGGAAAAGGAAAAATTGCGGGTTACCAGCATATTCTCCTTTTCCCATGTTTTTAAAAGCTCTCTTCCTCAGGAAGAATGATGAAAGTTGTCTATGTAGGATCGAAAACTGTGTGACAATGGAAAACAGCTTGTTTACAACATTTTCTCCTTGTCCCATGATGTTTTCATGAGCTGTATCTGTGTGGGTCATTAAAGCTGGCATTGTTGGTAAATGCTTGAGTTGCCTTTCACAACTTCAGTTGTCTTTGTTATCAGTGAAGATCAAGATCAGGCTGCACAATATGTGCAGTCTGTTTTTAGATATACACTGACTGCTATGCTGAGACAGACCTGACAAGAACAACCTTGAAAGCCATTTATTTGGGTCTTATTTCTAGACTGAAAATCCCTGTTTGGTTTCATTGATGCTTTAAATGTAAATATCGGGAAACATTTGCTAATAAGATGTTGCCATGGTATAGCACTTCTTTTTCCATATGGAACTCTTCATATTAAATGTGTTATAAAGTCTTCCTGTGAGGACAAAACAAACAAATCAATGGCATCATGTAAGAGGTACAATCAAACGCAACTATCTATACACGGAGGCACATTTCATTTCAATTGAGTGTCTAATAAGTATATGTAGGCTCTCATTTCTCATTTTGTTATTCTTGTTATGGGTTAGTAAATATTTTGTCAACATTACAGTTACAGTGTATATCGTGATAATATGGCTCTGTCTGGCCATACTTTTTCCTTTTCTTACCAAATAGGCACAAGGGTGTCCAGAGAGAGATAACCCAGTACACTCCGAGGCCAGCATCTGTAATTAAACCAACCTCCAAACAATTTTGTACTTTAACTCTTTACCAGATGACAAAATTTTAAAAATTGAAAGCATTTTCAGAGGACAAATTAGATTTGATTCAAATTGGAAAAAGAGGATATCCTGGATATTGGCATTTTCTTGTTTTCCCAGGTTTTCAAAAGCTTTTGTTCTCAGGATCGTTAAAACTCTGGATTTTGTAGTAAAGGGTTACTGATCTTGAACTTGACAGGTTTGAAAATGTTGTAGGAAAGAATCACTTTCTCCTGGCAAACTATTTCTTTTTTTTCCACAAGAAGTTCTTTTTGTCTATTAATAGGACAAAAATTCTCGTTCTTCAAATCTTATTTGAACTATGATTCTAAGGCTTTGATTCTCTTTTACCCCATAAACTCTGATATAGCATGCAACACATGAAAAGAGGCATTTGGACATATGCGTAAAGTGCCGTCTCGAATCAGCCTGCGCAGTCTGCGCAGGCTGATCCAAGATGACACTCTCCAATTGTGTGTGATTTTCTATTTCATGCAAGTGTACTGTAGGACAAAATCTAATGTTGACGTAAAGTGCCGTCTTGGATTAGCCTGCGCGGAATGCGCAGGCTGATCCGAGATGACACTACGCAAAAGTCCGAATGCCCCTTTTTGCGTGTTGCAAGCCATATATTGTTTTGTTCAGGTGCTGCAAAGAGTGAAATGTTTAATGCTCTGGGCTACTTCCTCAAGAATATGGCATTGAAGGATATTGAAGGCGTGGCCAGGTTATTTCCTGTAAAAACTGCGGAAGATTATTTCACTCCTAGAGAAACTGACAGATTCAACAGGTAAATTCTTCTTGATTCAGTCTTATCTTACAGGGCTTTTTTTCCAAAACTTGGGAGGGGGCCTTAGCCATTCATTTTGGGAAATTCAAGCGCGATTTTGGCAAAATTGGGAAAAATCAGACTGACTTTCAAGGTACATCAATAAAACAAATTAATGGCAGTGTACATACATACAGTAAATAGAAGGTGCAGCAATTTAATAAGTGAAACAAAGTCAACAGTCACACTTTAACTGCTTAAACTATGGTCAAATATCTCACAGCATTTGCACATATAGGCTTATAGCCCTTTTTAACACTACTGTGGTACACCCATGGGTGCTGGAGTTAATACTTTAGAAGAACTGCTTTCCTGCCATCATATGATACAAGGGAATCATTATCTGTGGAAGTTACAAGGCTAGGCTTGGATATTATGTCTGGAGATGTAGAGTTTGCATCATGTGCAGTGATAACAATTGTCTAGTCTTCAGACAAAGGGAGATCGGCGATGCCCGACAGAACCGGCACTTCAGATTGAGACTCAGTATGCGGAGATTTGATTACCTGTAGATGGATCAGCAAAAAATTTGAACGTTTCACGCCGAAAGTAAAAAGGCTGCCCTGGCCTTTATCATCTGCAGCCCTTTTAACAAACTTTTGTAATGTTTCCCGGTTCTTGACATGTTTTACTTGGATACAGCGTGTTTGTTTTTTTTTTTTAAATATGTTGACTGCAACCGAGTATGAATGTGTTCCACAGTGTTAAGAAAACTTCTTTTGTCAGCTGTAAGTTTTTACAAAAGACAAACAATTATATAACATGTCAAAGGATTTAATATTGAATGATAGGGAAATGACAACCGCGTTCAGTCTACGTGCGGTGTTATAATGCGCAAAAAATAACTCGGTTTGGTTAAGAATGCCTCTATTAAACAAACCAAATGGCGCCAAGAAAACGCAACATTTCGGCCGTACTGCAGCGCAGTCAGCTGAGTCATTTCGGTACAAATCAATTAAAAACCTGCTTTCGGTTTCAATCACTGCTAAATAACGAAAGTTTTGTGTCTGGTCATTTGAAATAGCTTTTGAGAAATTGGTATTTTAACTTGTTAGGAATTTCAGCATCATATTATGAGATATTCTTCCAGCAAAATTGGGAAATTCTTTCAGCAAAATTGGGAAATTCTTTCGCCACATTTAGGAAAAAATGATGCTTTTTGCAACTGGGAAGTCACCGAATATCGGCCTCAATTATAGAAGGAAAAAAAGCCCCGTCTTAGATTTACCTTGTGGACCTTTTGTTAAATATTCTGGCCCTAACAGCTTTAAAATTGGTTTTTCCTCAAAATGCTCATTTTATGGAAACTTGAAGGATTACAGCATTTCTTCCTTTTTCCAAAAGTGTTTTTGAAGCTTTCCTCTTCATGGTGTTTAGCATGGAGTTATTTAGTAAAAGATTAGGTTTTATTTTTATAAAATTTGATTTCAGATCCAAATGCACAGTGATAGTAAGACTACTGGGGTTTCTGTCAGTGATGTTGGCTAAGTTTAAAAAAGAAACGCTTGCAGTAAGTATATAAATCATTTCAGCATTTACTTCTTTTTCCACAATGATTTGTTCTCTTTTAAAGACAAATCCTATCATTTGAGCAATATTTGTCATCTTCAGATATTTTAAATACAGCCTAGTGTAAAATTCTCTTGTATAGTAAAAAGTAAAGTATTTAACATACAAAGAGATATAGATGTATTTCTTTTCATTGAATTGTTGTGCATCTTTCCTTACATAGACATTGTTTTCCAGAGCACAAGAAGCTGTAGAATTAGGAGATGAATTAACTCATGACTTTTTGCAATTCTTTGTACAACTGTAATGTTTGTTTGAGTGTTTTTTACTCAAACTTCAACAGTTATTCAGTTATATCCTGGCCACAGCTTACCATTTCTTGTTTTTTCAAGGGTTTATTGGTACAAGGCTGGGGTTCAATGCCTAGCTCATAGACACACCTTTATGACCTGTACTATCAGTCAGAATTAAAAACTCTAGTGTGATTAGTGGTTTGCTAAACCTCAGAGGCTATTGCAATGGTTTATCTCAGTCAGGAAATTCTTGTTTGAACACAAGAAGAACAGAATTTCACAAATAAGGTTGTGGTGTACAGACGATCACGACTTTCAGCAAAACAAAACAAATAGTTGGAGAAATTTGAACCATTTTGTCACAGTGTTTTCAGAAACAGTTTTCTGAATATTGATGAAAAACACTAGCTAAATCATTTCCTCCTGAGACAATTTACTGTGAAAACATCTCATTTAACCCTTCACCACACAATCTGGACTTTTAAAAATCCAGAGTAAAAAACTTTTGAAAACATTGTTGGATAATGCTGGTAACCATCATTTTCTCCTTTTCTCACAATTTTTCTACCCTTTCACAGGCAAATCCCATTTTTTTTTTGCCACATTCATTGTGTTGTCTGCAAATGTATTTAATTTGGTTTAGTCCAAAATTTTGTGTTATGGTAAAGAGTGAAGTAGGTAAAATCGGCATCAAGTAAGTTTTAATTTATACAGACAAGTAAAAACATTCTGAGGAAAAAAGATTCTACACAATTATGTCTTCAAAAATGTTCTGTTGTAAGATTAAAAAAAAAATCAACTGTTGGAGGTCATGATTGAACTCTTTACCAAACGAAAAATTTTTAGACTGGTCCAAATTGAAAGCATTTGCAGACGACAAATTAAATGATGCTGAAATAATGATTTCCCTCTTTGATAGGGTAGAAAACATTGGGAATAGGAGAAAATGCTGGTAACCAACATTTTCTCCTTTTCCCACGGTGTTTTCCCAAAGGATTTTTTCCCAGGATCGTAAAAACCCGGGATTGTTTGGTAAAGGGTTAAAATACTGGTAGTTCTTCAACACATATGCAGGTTGTGCCAAAAGCTGTGTGGGGCTCAGATTTGATGGAACTCATCTGTAGCTGTGTGATTAAACCAAGTGATGTTGGCTTCAATATGGGGGACATCGAGATTATGAAGAATCTACCTAGAGAGGTCTGTATGAATTTATGTTTACACTGTTTGGTTCAAAAAACTCTTTATCAAACAACAAAATTTTAGACTGGTCCAAATTCAAAGCATTTGCAGAAGATAAATCAATATGGCTGAAATGATGATTTCTTTCTTTTGTAGGAAACAAAACATTGTGAGAAAAGGAGAAAATGCTGGTAGCCAGCATTTTCTCCTTTTCCTACAATGAGTATCAAAGCCTTTTTCTTCTTAAAACTGCTGAGACCCTGTAAGCTCCAGGAAAGCATCGATAGGTGCACTGGCCGCCGCCATATAACTGAAATAATGTTGAAAACAGTGTTAAACAACATTCAATCAGTCTTCTAAAACACTGGGGATTGTGTGGTAAACGGTTAACCCTTAACCATATAATCCGAACTTTTAATGACGTAGTGAAAAAAGGATTATGAAAACATTGAGGGAAAAGGAGAAAAGGCTGATTACTAGCATTTTCTTCTATTGCCACAATCTTTTCTACCCTGCCTAAAACAAATTTCAATTTTTCAGTCACATTTTGTCATTTGCAAATGCTTTCATTTAGACAAATCTAACATTTTCTAGTTTGATAAAGAGTATTGATGTAAAAATTATATAGATTATCAAAGACTTTGCCATATATAACCCTTTACCAAATGATCTCAAGTTGTGAAAACCTTAAGTTGAAAGGCTTTTGAAAACGTTATGGGAAAAGGAGAAAATGTTGGTGAACAGCATTTTCTTCTTTTCCTGCAATGTTTTCTTCCTTTTCAAAGAGAAATCACAGCATTTGAGCCATGTTTGATTTATTGCCTACAAAATGTTAATAACATGGACAAGTCAAAAATTTTGTCTTCACTTGGTATAGAGTTAATTCATTGCTTCCTGAAACAAATTTATAGTAGGAAGTTTGAAAATTTCTTTAACCTTTTACCACACAACCCTGAGTTTTAACGACCCTGACAAAGACAGCTTTTGAAAACATTTTTGGATAAGAAAAGAATACTGATAGCCAGCATTTTGTCTTTTTCCCACCATGCTTTCTATCCTGTCATGTATGAACCTAATCTAAAATTTTAAGGAAAGTGTTTTTTACAATAGTTTGGAAAACTTGTGGGAAAAGGAGCAATTGCTTGTTATAAGCAATTGCTCCTTTTTAAGCTCTGGTTTGAAAGTCTGTCTCACTGGAGGCATATAAAATATAAGTTTCTTCTTGGAAATCATGGATAGGTGTACTGGCCACAGCTACAGTATGTAACTGAAATAATGTCGAAATCTGCGTTAAACAACAAATGAAAGTAACATTGTATATTTTTGTGATGTAGATGGCTCAGACACTAGCAGTTTTCAGTTTGACATTCAAAGATGACCTAGTTTCACATCTGAGGAAGACATTTGTTGGTGATAGGTAATTTTTTTTCTATATTTTATTAAAGGGAGCTAGTTAGAATTTGTTGCAAAATAAATTATTTGTGAAATGCTGATAAAAATTACAATACAGTGATAAAAACTAGCCCTCTTAAAAACAAAATAATCTTTTTTTTTTAACTTGTGTAAGGAAACTGGACGGTTGTATTCTGTAAGAAAAGGTGCAAATTTGGAGTTTAACTAAAGGGTTGGTGGCTTTGCAATCAGTGTCTTGAAAATGATTCTAAGATAAAACATGACATCATGGTACTTATTTGAATATGATCCCACATAAATGGCACATATTATTGATCATGTGACTTTCCTACAAACCTTTGTAAAATTCTAGCAGAAAATGTAAAAAAACACTTCAAGAGGCTATGTAGCCCATTAAGGAAATACTACTAGAAAAATACATGTAGTTTTTTTTACATTTGTCTTTCTTCTATTCTGATGGTTTGTAAGCTACCGCCATACTTGATTTCATTGATGAACCATTTTTAACCCTTTACCACACAGTCTTGATTTTTAACAACCCTGTAAGAAAAGCCTTTTGAAAACACTGGGTGAAAAAGAGAAAATGCTGGTAACCAGCAATTTCTCCTTTTCCCTTCATGTTTTCTACCTTATGAATGACAGAAATCATTATTTTAGCCAAATATAATCTGTTCTCTGCAAATGCTTCCTGTTTGGATAAGTCTAAAATTTTGTCAGTTGGTAAAAACTTAAGATTTAAATAGCCCTCTTTGAAGCAAAATCTTCTTTTTGACAACTAGTGTGCTGGTTGTTTAGTTTTAAAAACCATTTCAGTGATTTTATTGCAGCCAGTGCACCTGTGTCTGTAAGGTCCAAGTATATAAACTTGACCTTTTTTGATGACTGAAAAAACAAATCACTGAAATTGAGGAAATTTTTTATGTGAAACACTTAGCTAAACATGGCAACATAGTAGATTCAAGATCGGACGGTACATTCTGTGCTGTCTGATCTTGATCTGTGCCATCCACAAATGCCCCTGTTTTTGCCCATGGTACAAAAGTGTGTAAAGTTTACCTATGCATCTTACTTGCAAGACAGTTTTAACCCTTTTCTACTCAATTGCAAGTTTTTAAGACCTGGAGGAAAATTGCATTTAAAAACATTGAGGAAAAAAAGAAAATGTTGGTTGCCAGCATTTTGTCCTTTTCCCTTAATGTTTTTTTACCCTTCCAAGGGCAAAGTTCAGTTTTTAAGTAACATTTAACATGTTTTCTGCAAATGTGTTGGATTTGGACCAGTCTTAAATTTAGTTGTGTGGTAAAGAGTTAATTGTATTATTACTTCTTGAAACAAATTTTTGGCTAATGGTTTTCAAAAGATCCTTGTAAAATGTGGATAACTGATCTGAATTAGGGCTACTTCAGTACGAGTAAATGGGTTGTGGCTAAGGAGAAGTTGTTCTTTATTAGCTATTACTGCTTTTGCCTCAATTTTGTCAAAAGTTATCTGTGAAAGGTCTCTAAAGTTTGTCTTTAGGGATTGATTGATTTTCGTTTATCTATCATTGCCACTGGTTTTCTACATGTGTGTCACCCCAAGAAAGCTGTTAGTTATGTTTTGGGGAATTGTTGATGATACAGGACAAAGTCCATCCTAGATAACATCTGGTTTATTAACATGCTTGTTGTATAGCACCATCCGACTAGATCTAGGTTTAACATTGTATTTGAAAGAGTATTAGTGTATTTAGTTGGCCAGCTGTGGGAATTGAACTCATATCCACAAGTGGCCTGAGATGTTTTGTTTACAAGTCTCACACTACAAGATGAGCTGTCCTTACTAGTCTGTCTTCAGGAAGTGAAAACGTGCTGTATTTATAGGGACATATTTGCAAGTCTGCCAATTCCTTTGGATGACAGCTGCACAGACCATATTCTTGTTCACCAGATCTTGTCTGGCTACCTGCAGCTGCAGGAAGTAGGCCTGCTTCTACCAGCTTTGCAGGGTAAAAGTCAAGAAAAATGTGCAAATGATCTTCTGAACAATGTCTTTCAGGTACGTAAATAGCTTTCAGCCTAAATAAATTTGAATTTTATTTCATCTTCATCATGGATCTTAGTATGTAGAAAAATAATGGACTTAAGTCTGTTAACTCATTTAAGTCTGTTTATTTTGCTGAGTTGAGTCTAAAATGTTGTGTCACCTCAGGATTTGAGAATGTTACATACCGGTAAGTCGATTATGTTCAGTGAAATGTGTCTCAAATAACAAACACAACTTCAGTCTGAAATTGAGTCCATTTGCAGATTGCAACAAAATATGAGTTTCAAGTTTTTAAGGCCTGGATTCATATTAGACTTGGAAACTATGTTGTTTAGGCTTTGTAATGAAGAAAATGTTTTGATTAACTCTACTAAACAACATAATTTTAGATATTACCAACTTGAGAGCATTTGCAGATGACAAAGATGACAGGTAAAACACAAAATCAAATGATGATTTTTTTTGTGTGTGAAAAAAACATTATGGAAAAAGATCATGCTGGTTACCAGGATTTTCTTCTTTCCCCACTATGTTTTGAAAAGCACCAGTCTTTACGGTAGTTAAACATTAGATTGTTAAGTAAAGTGTTAAATCAAGCATGCTAAGGACATGTAATTTGGGGTTGTTACAATGCACAGAACATGGGGTCTTATTCAGGGTCCACTCTGTCATTTATATTTTTAGGCATCTCATTAAAACACCATTGTCTTTCTGTTTCAGGGGATAGTAACCAGTTCATCAGGTATCTTGACCACTGTGAAACTGAGCCCTGTTGCTGTATCAACAGCTAGTGTCATTTTGAAACTGGCATTCGCTCTTGGACTCCCTGTAAGTGACTGTGTTATGTGTGAAATCTATATTCATGTTAACCTTTTACCAAACAATCCGATGCTTTAACAACCCTGAGGGAGAAGACTTTTCAAAACATTGTGGGAAAAAGAAAATATCCTGGTAGTAAGCATTTATCTTTTCCCACAATGCTTTCCATTTGGACAAGCTAAATTTTTTTTTTTATGGTAAAGGGTTAATCTTTTAGCCATTTTTCCAGGCCAAAGAGTATAGTTATCATGGCAGGACTGGATTTTTTGACTTTAAGATAGATTTGTACTTCGTTTTATTACTGAAATCCTTAATGTCTGCTGTGAAATTGTCATAGTTGACCTTATTACTATGTGCCATTTTAAGTTAAACATATTCTATGACAAATTGAACAAAATGACAAATATTTTAAGGAAAGGAAAAAGTAGGTTTTTCTATTGTATGAGCAATTGTTTGATACATACAGTTGAATTTTTTTTTCTCTTGGATGTTTTTCAAAGCTGTATTCCAATATATTCCTATAGAAAGTTGATAGGTCTTTCCCAAATTACAAAATTTCAGACTTGCCAAACCCCAAAGCATTTGCAGATGACAAATAGAGTGTAGCTATAAAAGTGGAAGTTGTTTTTGAAAGAGTAGAAATCATTGTGGAGAAACAAGAAATTGCTGATTACTAGCATTTTCTCTTTTTTCCCACAATGTTTTCAAAAGTTTTCTTCCTCAAGGTTGTAAAGACTTGGGAATGCATTGCATAGGGATAGTTATGGGTTAATTTAAGTGTTTAACTATGTTAGGAACACATGGAAAAAGAAAATGTGATAGGAAAGAAAGTTTTATAACACAGGCCAATGTTTCCCTCCACTTTATCTGTTATATCAGCCATTTCATGGATTTACTATTCTTACCATTATGATATTGATTGATCTATTACAGATTTTAGTGAGCACTGAATTTAGTGAGCATTGTGGCCTATTTAGAATTTGTTTATCATTAGCAATTCAGGTGTTTGTTGTAATATTTTCTTCATATATTTCTTTATTTTTATGACAGATTATGTAGTATATGCATGCTTTTGCAGTCAGCCATTTTTGGGGGGGATCAGTTTGGGTAGTACCAAATAAGACAATTAGTTAGATACATTCCATGAGATTTGACAAATGAATCTGCTTATTTGTAGGATGAGAGAGTGTTACATTGTGTATTGGATCCGACCTCTGTCAGAAGTGGATCTGACAAACAAGCAACTCAACTGCATGGAGATTTGTTCTTTGCCATGTTCAAAGGGACCATCTCTAGACTGTGTGTTTCTCGAATCACAACACTGGTACCTATGTTAGTGAAACATGCTGAAACTGAACCCTACAGGGTAGCATCTCTACTGACGTCTGCTGTGGAAACCCTTAATAAAGATAGAGATCTGAGGAAGAGGTATTACTGTATTGTCATGTTACATGCCTAGTACTTTTAATTGATCCTTTTCAAAACAATGATGTGTTTTAAGTCTTTAACCAAACAAGAAAATCTGTATACATTTGAATGAAAAATATTTGCAGACAACAATTTAAATGTAGCTGGAATTATGAGATTTGACTGGTTACCAGCATTTTCTGCTTTTCCCAAAATGTTTTCAAAAGCTTTCTTTCAAATGCTTTCTTCCTCAAGGTTTACAAACTTGGGATTGTGTGATGAAGGGTTAAACAACCTTGAGCTATAAGGCTTTTGATAACATTGGGTAAACACAAAAGTGCCTTCTTTCTCATAATGTTTGCTACCCTTTCAAAGACGAATTTCATCATTTCAGTCTCATTTCATTTGACCCTTGCAAATGCTTACAATGTTAAAGGCATAAACTTTTATTGTTTGGTTAACCCTTTACCACACAAAGCTTTTGAAAACTTTCTTCTATTAACCAGCATTTTTTCCTTTTCTCGTTTTCTTCCTATCAAAGAGATATCAATTTAAACCACATTCAATTTATCACCTTCAAAGGATATCAATATAGAGAGGTGTATAATTTTGTTGTTTGGTTGAGGGTTGAGAGTTAAACTGGAATGCCAAACACAGTTTTAGTCTGTATTGAGTTCTGGAAGGTAAGGAAAATAGGGTAAGAACCATTATGTTGAATGATGTTCTAGATGGTTTTATCTTCTATGGCCATAGGCCTTGCCATGTACATGTATTGAATGATTCATATGAAGGAAATGGATTCACACTATTAGGAGCAGATGGCTAGTGTTATCAGTTTTTAGCTCACCTGAGTACAAAGTGCTCATGATGAGCTTTTCTGAATGTACTGTCCCGTGTCTTGTCATGCAATATCCATTGTGCAGGTGTCAACAATTACCTAGTGTGCACTCTGGTGGCAACATTTTCTCATGATTGCTGCTTAGAATGTTTGTCTTTATAATACTAAACAGGTTGAAACTGGGTCACATAGGGTAAAAAAGTAGGTCACTTGAAAAAAACCTTATCTGCACTCTTAAGGTTTCATTTTTAGTAAAATTCTCATGAAAATTTGGATTGCACTGATGTTGTCTAATGTAACACACATAAGTGTTGTGTTGAAAAATAAGTTGATTCCTATTATGCACACAGATCTCTTCAACTGAATGAATTTCAGATACCATTACTCAGGTGAGCACTTTAGGGCCCATGACCCTCTTGTATTATATATTTTCAGTGAAGGACCTTCAGTGCTGAGCACCATTCTATCTCACTGGCCAAGTTTATCCATCTGGTGGGGTAAGTCTGCCACCACAGACCAGCAGAGCATGGCACTACTGTTATTGACCAAATTACTTCTGATTGACAGCAAGGTATTTGTTTTCTTACCTCTAGTAGAAGGAACGTACTTGATTTTGCTAGTAGAAAGAAATTGAATTTACTCGCAGAAGGAAGGTAGTTAATTTTTCTTTTAGAAGGAAAGGACTGATTATCATCCTTCAGCTTTCCAATCTGCTGTCAGTGATCCCCCTCTGATTTATGATTCCTTTACTTTTCACCATTGGACAAAGTTTTGAACTTTTCCAAACTCAAAGCATTTGCAGCCAACAAAATAGATATGACTAGAAAAGTGAATTTTGATTAGGGGAGAATGTAAACATTGTTGGAAAGGAAGAAAATGCTGGTTACCAGTATTTATACCCCCGCAAAACGAATGTTTTTGGGGGTATACTGGAATCACTTTGTCTGTCAGTGCGTCCGTCTGTGTGTCCGTCCATGTGTCCGTCTGTGTGTCAGTCCGTGTGTCTGTCCGTGTGTCCGTCTGTGCACAAATAATTGCCTGTTTCTGTCAAAGCGCTGGCGGGGGTATTAAGTCACATTCAGTGACAGCTCTAGTTTCTCCTGTTCCCACAATCTTTTCAGAAGGCTCCTTCTTCTGGGTCGTTAAATCTCAGGATTGTGTGGTAAACAGTTGACTCTTTATTACATGACAAAATATTAGACTTGTGTATATAGTAAGCATTTGCAGAAGGCAAAGGTGACTCACACAATGGAAGTTACCTTTTGAAGGGTAGACAGCATTGTGGGAAAAATTGAAAGTGTGTGTTGCCAGCTTTTCACATTTTTTAACAACATTTTCAAAAATATTCTTTCTCCTTAAAACTTAAAATCCTTGTAAATGGGTCAGTGCAATTTTTTAGCTCAGCTGTTTTCAGAGAAAACATTGATTTATTGTGATAGTTCAGGCATTGCCATCTGTGTTGACAGCGTCATGCAAACTCTGAAACATTTTACAATATCTCTATTGTTACTGAAGATATTAATTTGTAACTCAGCCAAGTTGTTACAAGACAACTAAATTTTAGATTAGTCCAAATGGAAAACATTTGCAGGTGACAAATTAAATGTTACTCAAACAATAAGATTCATCTTTGAAAGAATAGAAAAGACTGTTGGAAAAGGAGAAAATGCTGGTTACTAGCATTTTCTCCTGTTCCCACAATCTTTTCAACAGGCTTTTTTTATGGTTATTGAAACATGGGATAAACACAGGATTTTGTGTCAAAGGGTTAACCCTTTTCCAAACAATCTAATTTGCAATTTTGTTGTTTGGTAATGAGTTAATTAAGGAGTAAATTGAGCTATTAACAAATGTTGCATGTACACTGCATTATATGACATTGTGTTCCTGATCATTTCAGTTTACCTCAGATCCAAATCACAAGAGTTTCAACCATGTGTTCAGTATGTACCAGATTATGTTAACAGATACAAGGTCAAATTTATCATTCAAGGTAAGTAAAAGAAAGTTATTCAAGTGTTAATGATCTGACTAAAATATGGACTTTATCTATAACACATATACAACAGACCAGAATATGTTTTCCATATTAAGCATGTACTCCATGTAGATTTTTGATATAATGCATGTAGCCTATGTAGAACTTGTATGTATTCATGTTCAGCTTTTTCCAACAATTCCTAACATTGTGCATCACTCTGACTTTTTCATGATCTATTTCATGATGTATTTAACAGTTGAAGAGAGAAAGAAAATAAAGGAACATTTCAACAAAATGCATTTCTGTGTTGAAGTATGGAAAGAGGTTTGCATGAGATTCACCTTTAGTCTGTTCTGATACGAACCTCTTTACACACATGACTTGATCTGATTGGCCACATGGAAATGCACATTGTTGCAGTGTTCCATTTGTATCTGATATGGACTTGATGACTCTTTGGTATTGGTTCAACTCTTTACCAAACATTCTAGACTCTTAATGAACCTTAGGAAATTGGCCTTCGAAAACATAGTAGGAAAGGAAGAAAATAATGGTAACCAGCATTTTCCCCACAATGCTTTCTCCTTTTTTAACTCTTTACCAAACAACAAAATTTTAGACTTGTCCAAATTGAAAGCATTTGCAGACGATAAAATAAACGTCTCAAAAATTGAAACTTGACTTTAGAAGAGTAGAAAACATTGTGGGAAAAGGAGAAAATGCTGGTTACCAGCATTTTCTCCTTTTCTCACGATGTTTTCAGAAGGCTTCTTTCTCTGGGCTGTAAAAACCAGGGATTGTTTGGTAAAGGGTTAAAGACAAATCTCATTATCTTATCAATAGTTAATTTTTTATCTTCAAATGATCTTAATTTGGATGAGTCTAAAATTTTGTCTTCTTGCACAGGGTTAACTGCTTTCTGGAAACAGATTTACAGGGACATCTTTTTATGATATCTATGAATGTTTAGCATGAATGGTAGTATCATTCTTCAATACAAGTGAAAACATAGTGATAAAAGGGAAATTAGCCCTAACATGTAATTTCTTCTTTTACCATTTTTGAAAATGGTCATCTGTAAGATTGGTCTGCTTTGATAAGAAAGTTGCCTGCTGACCATCATGTATAAATGTAAATGATAGGATTTTTATAGGCCTGTCGAGGACGGGACATATTATGGGATCACCCATGGTGTACGGGTGTCCAGGCGGGCGGGTGGCATCCAGTTCTTTGTCCGGAGCATAACTTTGTCATCTCCAGTCCTATTGACTTGAAACTTGGCATTTGTGTTTGTTGCAATAATACGGAGTGCAGTGCGAAAGAACCATAACTCCACCTCGTGCTGTCTTTGAGTTATTTCCCTTTGATCGTCATTTTTTACAGCATTTAGTGCTTGTCTGGAATATAACTTTGTCATCTCAAGTCAGAACGACTTCAAACTTGGTATGCATGTTTGTTGCAATATTATGGAGTACAGTGCGCAAGAACAATAACTCTACCTACGCGGATTTTGAGTAATTCCACTTTGATCTTCATTTTTACAGTATTTCTTGCTTGTCCGGAACAGAACTTTGTCACCTCAAGTCAAATTGACTTGAGACTTGGTAAACATGTTTGTTGCTGTTACAAAAAGTGCAATGCACTGGAGCCATAACCTTACCTAATGCCCTTTTGGAATTATTCCTTATTCATTATTTTTTTTTACAGCTTTTCATGCTTCTCTACAATATAACTTAGTCTTTTCATGTTGGAATGACCTGAAACTTTATATGCATGTTTCCTTAACATTAGAGGAGACATTCATGCCTATTTCAATCACTTACATGATTTCTGCTGCATTACTATTTTCCTCTACCTGCCCTTTATTGATTATTATCCCCCCCTCGACAACTGGCGGTAGGACGGGCGTATCTTGCGACAATTTGCCGCTCTTGTTTATTCTTTTTTATCTATTTTCAATTACTAGGAAAGATTGGAAAAAAAATATATATTTTCCACATGCTTAAATATTTTTGAATGCTTTTGTCCATTCTTCAGAAGATTTCATTGATATATTTCAGTGCCGTGTGCTGGAGATTCTGCCTTTCGTTGCTGCAGTTCCTGAACCATATACTGTTAAACTAAAGTATGTTATGTAAATCCTTTACGAGATGACAAATACCAGATTCTTTTAACTCTTTACCAAACGACAAAATTTCAGACTTGTCCAAATTGAAGGCATTTGCAGAATAAAAATAATTGTGACTGAAAAATTTGTTTTGTGAAGGGCAGTAAACATTGTGGGAAAAGGAGAAAATGCTTGTTACAAGCATTTTCTCCTTTTCCCACATTCCTCCTTTTCCCACATGTTTTCTACCCTATCAAGGACAAAATTCTTCATTTGATTAATCTTTAATTTTGTTGTGTGCAGATGCTTTCAATTTGGACAATTCTAAAATTTCATTTTGTTGTGTTAAGAGTTAAAAGCATATGTAGTCAACAAATTTGAAATTAGTACAAATGAGCAAAAGAGCACCGATAGGGTAGAAAACAAGCTTGTTACAAGCAATTTCTGTTTTTTCCACAATGTTTTCAAAAGCTTTATTTGTTAGGGTTGTTAAAACTCAGGGTTGTCTGGCAAAGAGTAAAAAATTGTCCAATAAAAAGTATTCACAGACTGTAAATTAATTTGGCTCAAAAGGTTCTGTCTGTCTTTAAATGGTTGGAAACATTGAGAGAAAAGGAGAGGATGCTGTCATGGGTATTTTCTCCATTTGCCACTTTTTTTTTTTTTTTTTAACAAAAGCCCATGGATTCAGTGTTATAAAAGAGAGGATGATGCAATAAAATGATAACATAAGCACAGGATATCTTTTGATTTGAAAAAAAAGTTGCAAAAGTGATTTTCTAAGTTTGCTTTGCATCAATATCTTGCAGATGACATTTTAAATCAATTAGCAAATCATGATTAGAGATACTTGTTAACTCCTGATTGCGTAACAAAATTTTAGACTGGTCCAAATTCAAAGCATTAAATTTTTTAGGCAACATAGTAAATATTGCACAAATAGTGTGATTTGTCTGTAGAAGGGTAGAAAACATTTTAGGGAATAGGGGAAAATGCTGGTTATGACTATTTTCTCCATTTCCAACAGTGACTTCAAAAACCTTCCTCTTCAGGGTTGTTAAAATGCAGGATTGTGTGATAAAGGGTTAAATGTTAAATGATTCTCACACAATATCTTAACTCTTGTCCAGATTAAAAAATTTTAGGTGTGTCCAAATTGGAAGCATTATAGACAACAAGTTGAATTACCTAGAATGATAAAAATGACTTGTCTTTGAAAATGCAGAAAACTTTGGGAAATGGAGATGATTCTTGTTACCAACATTTTCTCCATTTTCAAAATATTTTCAAAAAAATTCTTATTTGGAGTCATTAAGATAGGGGATTGTTTGGTAAAGGGCTTGTTTGTCAAACTATTTTTTCACATGCCTATTTTGTAGAGGTGCCTGCATAGCAGAGCTTAAATGAATTATACTTTATAACTTCAGGTCCAGTTTAGACAGACTGGTGGCAGACAATTTTCCACTAAGAAGTTCAGAGCTAACTAAAGGAAGTCAAAAGTACAATGATTACATAGCTGCACTGGAAAGGGTAAGCATTCGATAAGAAGTTACATTCTGGTGGATGATGTAATTGTGTCATGATAGATATTTAAAACCCAGGGATAATAACCCATAGTTAGTTTACAAGTGAATAACTGTTGAATTTTACTGAAATTAGGTCATTACTTTTTTTGCAGTAAAATTACAAGGTCATATAACTAATGAACTTGTGTTATTTGTGGACAATCATGTAAGACCTAATACTTACAAAGCAGGTCCTGAATTTACAATAATTTGTAGTGAAAGCATGAAGAAAATAAATGAGCTGTGCTTTGTGAAAAGGGGGCTTAATGCATCTTCTTGATGCATAGTACCAGGAAAGACATCACATAATTAGAGATCTACAAGAGCCACTTTGTCTAACAACTGGCTAAATAATGGGGTAGACAGGTCCTTGGACATACAGTGAAATGACTAGTAGTGAAACTTTTGGCCTAGTCAGGCTGCTTGGAGTGCACAGGCTGACACTGGTTGTTCCTTTTCGCAGATGCGTGAAGCCCCCTTTTCACAGAGTATGGCTCAAATGAAATTCATCTTTCTATTTTACATTCAGATTTTGAGTGCATTACAACTGACAGGAAGTCACATGTTGCTGGAATACTTGATCAGTATTTTCTGCAGAGAAAAAGAACATGTTCATGAAGAGGCTATCTTGTCTTCTGTTACTAAGTTTACCAAAAGGTTTGTTGTTTGAGGACTTTGTTAACCCTTTACCAAACAATCACATGTTTTCACGACCCTAAGGAGTAAGGTTTCTGAAAACATGGTGAGCAAAGGAGAAAATGCTAGTTTCCAGTATTTTCTTTCTTTCTCACAATGTTTCCTACCATTTTGAAGAAAAATCCATAGAATTGTGTTGGTTTTTAATTTCTCATCTGCAAATGCAATCAATTTGGAAAAGTCTAAAATTTTGTTGTTAGGAAAAGAGTCAAAGTTATTTTTTTTTTAATAATTTTATAAACCCTAGTTATTTACATTATCATAAACATTTAGAATCAAAGTGGCAGATTTAACATCATTCAACTTTTACAACATTCTTAACCCTTTACCACACGACAAAATTTCAGACCTGTACAGATTGAAAGCATCTGCAGATAACAATTTCAGTGTGGTCAAATGATGCAATTTTTCTTGGTTGGGTAGAAAACATTGTGGGAAAAGGAGAAAATGCTGGTTACCAGCATCTTCTCCTTTTCCCACAATGTTTTCAAAAGGCCTCTCTTTCAAGGGCGTTAAAAGTTGGGATTGTGTGGTAAAGGGTTAAATTATTAATGATCAGATACCTGGTTTACCCTTTCAGGAAGAGCGCTGAAAAAATATTTTCAGCATAGATAAAAGAGCCAAGTGCTGGATGCTAAAGGCAGTCATTAAGTTATCAACAATATAGATTGAACACAAGGCAGTATTATGGGCATTCTGATCTACACTGTTCATCTAAAGCACCAGAAGTTTTGCTTTGAAAGAACTTACAAGTTTGTATAATTTTCTTTTGTTAGAACAGTTAACACCAAGACTAGTATTGAGTTTTTAAATCTATGTAGGTTTATCATGGACGTCATATGAAAATGTGGATATTTAACTTCTGTTGTATGTTTTTTAAATCACCTTCTTTGTAGACTTCCACGGGATAAGCAGAAAAATGCTGTAGATGTTCCATTCAAGATTTTTTGTAAGACTGGAAGCTTTCCTGCGGAGATTCGGAGAGCTACTGTTGAGAGAGTGGCTCTACCAATGTTACGGACAGTCAGCAAATCTGCTCTGATAGAGTTCTTTGTGGAACATATTGGGACAATTAAAGCATTTATTGAAGCAAGATTGTCAAAAGTAAGGAAGCCCTTTAATACATGGAGCATTTATAACTCCCTTGTCATCAAACAAGCAGTCAGAAGTTGTTTACACCTTTTTAACTCTTTACCAGACAACAAAATGTTAGACATCAAAATTTAAACCATTTTTAGAGAACAAATTGAATCTGAATCTAAAGATTGAACTTGTTTCTGAAAGGATAGAAAATATTGTGGGAAAAGAAGAGTATACTAGTTACCAAAGGCATTATTTATTTAAGATATACTGAATTTAAATTTTTTTCATCTGAATATACTTTTAATTTGAACAAATCTAATATTGTCATGTGGTAAAAGGTTGAGAAATGTGAAAAATGTATTAAAAGAAGTTGGGTTTTATAAGCAACTTCTCCTTATGCCATAATGTTTTTCAAACATTATTTTGTTTTTCAGGTTTCAAGATAAATGATTTCCTAAGAAAATGTTAAATGTTTGCGTATTGCAGACTTCCGAGAATGTACTTGAAGGTCAGTTAGTCACCAGACTTTGTTGCTTCCAACTTCTGGAGATGATGTACACAAGATTGTCACGAGATGATGTTGTTGGAATGACATCAGAAATCAACAAGGCTTTTGCTGGGGGTGATGTGAAGACAGGGAAAGAACTTACACTATTTGTCTCAGGGTAGGTAAACTCATTGTCTTCTAAAACAAATTTGCTGCAGATGGCTTTGCAAATACCCTTATAATATTATGGGCCATGATCTGTGAAAAGGGGCTTCAATATACAGTAAAACTTCGGTCGCTCGAACATTGGACATTTCGAATACCATAGAAAACTGGAACAACGATCTCGGTCCCGGCAGAATCCCTATACAAAATCCATTATTCGACCTCGGAAAGCTCACACACCTGGTAATTGGAACTTTCGAACACGTTTTTCGGTCCCGCCATTCACATTTGTGTGCTTTCTACCTATCGAAAGTCGAAAAAAGGGTTCGTCAAAATTAAGCCGTGGATTTTCACACCTACGTTCATATCTGTTAATTGGATAGGTCGGTAATCATTTTGATACGGTGCGTATGTTTGATACTCACCGTAAAACATACACAATTGCTTTAATTGTCAATTAAAGATAATCCTGCCGTGATTAAATGTTTGCAACAGGTTGTTCTTTATTTCTCGCGCTTGTTGATAAAAATAAGTAAGACGTGTCATTTTTATCGGTATGTAAGCAAAGATAGGCCGAGATTCGGCATCAAAATGTCACAAGATATACGACTGAGTATAACTGAGCAACATAGTGATGGACCCAGGAACGGGGGGAATATCTAACATTGTGCTGAATCACAAAAACAAAATAAACATCATAGACTGGCAGGCCGTATCAACGTAGAATACGGTTTTCAAGACGACGTTTTTCTTTCCGCAATGTTGATCTGAATCCGTATGTGAAACGTTGACCATGAGCTATAAATAGAACAGATCAACAGAAATGTTGGAAAGAGTTGTGTACAACATTCTGTACATTAATTTGTTTCATCAATTGTTTGTCTAGTTTTGCTCTTAAATTGGATTTTATATACATGTATGTGCTAGGTAGAGAATGAGGTTGCTAATTTTGATACTACATGTGTGTTTCCTTTCGTTTCATTTTCATCATGATAGCTAAAGATGAAAAGTTAACTGACCCCTTTGCTCATGGCAATCAAGAACATTTCCTTTTTTTTTTTTGCCTGATACTATTTATACTATAGATCTATATACGTAGTATTTTTAGTATCAAGCTAAAGAAAAATTTCCTGGTTCTAAGTTTCGTATTCTGCCTTGAGAACGGATCGGTCGAACTGCCGATAATTCGAACAAGTCATGAAGTCCCCTGGCTCTTCGAGCAACCGAAGTTCGACTGTATCTTAAAAAAATATCAACATGAGTCAGCCTGAGCAATCCACCCTGGCTGACCTGGGCCAAAACTTTTTGCTGTAGGTCAATTTTCTGCTTGTCAAAGGTCCTGTTAACGTCATGATTCCATAGGATGTGATACAAAATTGATTTTATGGATCCATAATTAAATGTTGTCTTGCTTGCTATACTTATGCATTAAACTCCCTCTTGCCAGAGTATGGCTCATGTATAACCTGTTTGAATAAAAAAGTAATACATGAATACAAGTGAAAACACTGTAACCAAAGGAGAAATTGCTAGTTTTGAGCAGTTTTGCCTCAATGTTTTTAAAAGGACCTTGCTGCAAGATGAAGAAAGTTGTTGAGTTAAACTATTTTCTTTATAGTTTTCTTCATATTAAGTTAGTATTAAAGATCATCAGCAAAAACTGTCAAGCCATGACAACACAGATCTAAAACTTTTGTTGAGTCCTTTACGTCTTGAAACAAACCAGCAGACAACATAAATATGAACAATCAAATATTGAAAATAATTTAATACATGAATACATGTAAAATACAATACTATTGCAAAAGGAGAAACTGATTGTTAAAAGTATTTTTCCTTTTGCAACATTTTAAAGGGCAGTCTCCTGCTAGACAGTCAAAAAAAAGGAGAAATAGTTATGAAAACTGAAAAAATATTTTGCAAATGATATCACCTCATCAGACAGTGATTGATTTAGTCCATATTTAGTAAGACGATGGATATAGGTTCACAGTCTCATTCAGCTATACCCCAGCCCATGTCTCTCACCAAAAGATCAAGGTCAAAGAAAATTTCCTGGAAGAATTTCTGGAAAAGCTGATGCACTTACCCTGGTGGTGGAGTTAGTGCTGGGTCTTCTGTCTTAGGCATGGACCCTGTTGTTGTTTCATGGCACTGCCACCTTGTACAATTAACTTTTACAGGCAAGGTGATGTCTGATGACAATTCTTGTTCTTTTTTACTGTGTTATTTCAGGCAAGCCCATGCTGCCAAGGGAGAAGACTGTAGAGGGGAAACCACTCTGATGGAGATGAGAAGACAGTATCACTGTGCAGCTCATAACTTGATGATAGCTTTTATTTCAAGAACACAAACTGAACTGAAATATTACACAGCTTTCTTGTTTGAGGAAAAGGAAGCAAAGGTATTATTATTGGAATATTTTTCAAAATGAGTATTTTGTTTCTTTGGGTTATGTGTTTAGTAGGCTCTTCTTTTGTATAAAAGCAAGTAGAACTGTGTTGAAGTTTTGACCTCACCAAATGACAAAACTATAGACTCCTCCATATTGAAAGCATTTGTAGCAACGAAGTAAATGGGGCTTGAATGATAGAGTTTTTCTCTATAGGGTGAAAAAAATTGTGGGAGAAAATGCTGGCTTCCAGCTTTATCTCCTTTTTTCACAATGTTTTCGTAAATCCTTTTTCTCAGCTAAAACAGATGATTGTTTGGTAAAGGTCGAAGACATTCTCAAGTTTAATGTTGTCTTCATCTAATTTCACATGTGACTGTACTGTTTCAGGGCCAATTTTTACTTGAAAATTTCATTGATAAGGACAGGATGTATGAGTTCCCAATAGAACTGATGGTGAGTGTGACTTGTTGAGTAAGTTGTTCTTTTTGTACATAAATTTAACTGAATATAAAATCATGCTCTAATGACAAGGGTTTTTTTGCGTTATGTTTTTGTTCTCTGCTTGTATGTCCCAGTAAAATTTGAGAAAGTGGGCTGTTTGTGTGATAATACTGTTGAAAGAGGAAAACCTCCTAATCAAACAAAGAATGTGTTTTGTGGCTTATAATTTTTTTCAATTTATTACCCTTTACTAAAGTTTTAACCAAACAGCAAAATCTTTTACTGGTCCATATTGAACGATTTGGCAGCAGTGGAAGGGTAGAAAACACTGTGGGAAAAGGAGGAAATGCTGGTTTCCAGCATTTTCTCCTTTTCCCACAATGTTTTCAAAAGCCTTTTCATGCAGGTTGTCAAAACATGGGATTGTTTGGTAAAGAGTTAAAGGGTGTTTTTTCTCTGTGGGAGGGATGTGTTGAATTCTGTCTAAAATCTGATTGCAGTCTCCAATGGAGAGAAAGAAGAGATTTGTCAGTATTCACCAAGACATGAAAGACAGACAGAAGGAGGATGAGGATAGTGATGATGATCTTTCTCCTTCTGTAAATCTGGCATCCCAGTATCTGGCAGACAGCAGCCTCAGTGAAGATGTGTCTCAGTATTTCTCAATGTCGGGCACAGTCGGGGTAAGATGTCATTCTGTGAAAAAAGTTGATTAGTATTAATTGCCTCTTAAGGTATATGGAAAACAACCTTGTCAGTGGAGCTATAGTGGTTAAACCCTTTACCAAACAATCCCTGGTTTTCACGACCCTGAGAAAAAAGCCTTATGAAAACATTGTGGGAAAAGGAGAAAATGCTGATAACCAGCATTTTCTCCTTTTCCCACAATGTTTTCTTCCCTTCCCAAAACAAATTTCATTTATTGAGTCACATTAATTTTGTCCTCTGCAAATGCTTCCAGTTTGGACTAGTCTAAAATTATGTCGTTTGGAAAAGTTAAAGCATCTTCTTGATGTATTATACAAAGCAAGTCATCACATGATTATGGGCCCTCAAAATCCATATTGACTTACAACTGACTGAATCATGAGGTGGAATGGTTCTTGGACTTGCAGAAAATTTACAGATAGCAAAATGTTATGACCAATGTCAGCTTGGGCAGGCTGACACAGGCTGATACTTTTGCAGATTTCAAAGAACATACTATGCTTATTGTAAATACTGTTAGCATTATGAAGAAGGTGTAAGGGAGGGTGCTGATAAAGAATTTAAAAAAAAAACTTCTACATATTGCTAGATACTATCTCCAGTTACTTACTTTTGTAGCAAAATGCTTCATTTATCTGTTGTCAAAAAGGATTAAAAACCATCTTTAAAGTGAATTTATGTGTTCCCCCCCCCCCCCCCCCCCCCCCCCCGACACAAGACAAGGAGAATTAAAAAATTAAACGAGGCTTACCTGTAAGGTGAAGTTTGATTGTAATTCCATGAGTCCAATAATAGATCATGAGGAATTAAAATGAGATGCGAGCCGCGCATGCGCAGTCAGTTGTTGAAAGCATTTTATCAATGTTGTACAATAAAACCACAAAGCGTACCCTACTATGTTTTCCACTATTTAGGTAAGGGTGGGTGGAGGGATTTTAATTCCTCATGATCTATTATTGGACTCATGGAATTACAATCAAACTTCACCTTACAGGTAAGCCTCGTTTAATTTTTTAATTCCATTTCGCCCAATAACGATCATTTCGTTCATTAAAATGAGACTTCAAAGCTACAAGATTGATAAAATGACAAAAGCCGTGAAATCTTACCAGTATGAACAACATATGTTGTGATGATACTTTAAGCCATCAATACTGCACTCTGAAATGCATCATCCTTAACAACCTTTTTGTGATAAAACTTTGTGAATGTACTTTCCTGTGACCAACCCGCTGTTTTCATAATATCCTGTATTGGCACTGCCTTTGCTTTAGCTTTAGATGTTACTGCTGACCTTACACTATGAGCCCCAAATAATGTAATGTCAATACCAGACCTATACATAACTGTTTTAATCCATCTTGCAATTGTGTCTTTCGTGACTGGATGGTTAGGTTTAATATAACTTAGGAGTAAAGAGTCCTCTTTCCCCCTTATAGCCCTAGTCCTGGCTAAATATTCCTTTAACACAAAATAACAACATAACCTTCTGTCAGGTGGGTATGCTTTTACCCTGAATAATGAACACTCAAAGCCAGGCCGGCTTTGCTTAACTAAACTTGAAAAACCCAAAATATATTCTGAACTAGTTTTGTGTAACTGTTTAACTGTCAACTTGTGTACAGAATCAATCCGTGCTGCGTTTGTCAAAGCCAATAACATGACAAGCTTGAGAGTTAAATCTTTCAGAGATAAATGTTTCACTGGAGAAAGTTTACGGAGATACATCAAAACCTTATCCACATCCCAAATACATTGATACCTAGCCTTGGTAGGACGACAGTTAAAAACACCTCTCAGAAATCTGACTACTAGTGGATGAGTCCCCGCAGTGAAATTTTGAAGCCTAATTCCAATTGAAAATAAAGCAGACCGTGCTATGTTTATAGAACTGTATCCCAAACCATTTTCAAACAAATCTGTCAAGAATTCAATGACTTCATTCACAGAAGGCGAAAATTTATCAATTTGTTTCTCACAACAATATTGTATCCATTTTTGTATATAAGTTTTGTATCCCTTTTTCGTGGAGCTGCGCCATGAGGACATAATAATGTCTGTTGCTTTAGTAGAAAGTCCTATGCTTGTGAACACACTCCTGATACACGACAGGCTATCAGCACAAGTTTGTCTGCTAATGGGTGACTCTGTTCTGAATGCTGTAAAGTCAAGAGATGTTTTGTCTTTGGCAGAATAATTGGAACATCCACTAGAAGTTTCATAAGGGGACTGAACCAGATCTGTGTTTCCCATAATGGCACAATAATAATGGCTTGGGCTTGATTCTCTTGGATTTTCCGAACGCAGCAATTGATCAAACTGAAAGGTGCAGAAATATATACAAGTTTGAACTGCTGCCAATTTACTGTAAATGCATCAATAAAAGCAGCTGAAGGATCAGGTTTCCAAGCACAATATGTTTTTAATTTCCTATTTAATCTTGAGGCAAATAAATCAATACATGGCTTTTGCCATATTTTGCATATCTGCTCAAAAACCTGGTCATTAAGTTCCCATTCAATTTTATCATTAAATTGCCGAGAAGGGGCGTCTGCCATATTTGTTTTTCCCGGGATATGTGAAATTGATATCCAAGCACTGTTCTCGTAACACCACATCCATATTTTGCGAGCAATTTTATTGCAGTCAAGCGATCTAGTGCCACCCATGTTTTCTATGTAACACACTGCAGTTGATGAATCGGATAAAATTTGGATATGCAACCCTGCAAGTTTGTTGGATAATGCCTGCAAGGCAAACCAGATAGCCATAATCTCAAGAACATTAATGTGATATTTTTTCTCTTCTTCTGTCCAACGTCCGCCAAACTCTTGGCCCTCATATACAATACCCCAGCCTTGAGTACTAGAATCTGTTTGCACAGTAACATCAGGGGCATGCATCGAAATACGTCGAATCTGAGTGTCAACATTTAAATACCACCACATTAATTCTGACTTCATGCTTGGCGAAATTTCCATGATTGCATCAAAATTTCCACAACTTTTCTTCAATCCAAATATTTTTCCCATTTCTAATTCCCTATAAAACAGTCTACCATATTCTACTGCTGAAAAAGCAGATACTAGGAGGCCAATTACTTTTGCAACTTGTCTAATTTTTGCTTCTTTCGAATTTATCAGTAATAAACATTCTTTCTTGATTTTCTCCTTTTTCTCGACTGGCAAATATACAATCATTTTTTCAGAGTCAATAATATTTCCTAAATATGCAATAACATGGGTTGGTATAACCACCGATTTTTCTTCATTTAACATGAACCCTAAACTCGTCATAAGTGAAGCAGTATCTTTAAATGCACTCTCACATTCCTGATATGTATGGCCACCTAACAGGCTATCATCGATAAAACCAGTACAAATATGCCCATCATTTCTTAGTTTAGCAAAAACCGGCTTCATCAACTCGGTGTATTTACGAGGTCCGCAACAAAGACCATTTGGCATAGCAGTAAATTGAAAAATCTTTCCTTTCCATGTGAACCGAAGATATTTTTGATGTTCTTCTACAATCGGAACTGAATAATAAGCATGCTTAATATCTATGGAACAAAAGAACATGTCTTTTGTGACAAGTTTTAATGCCATTTCAAACGTATCCATTTTAAAATGTTGATAAACTACATGCTCATTGAATTTTTTCAAATTTAGAATGAGTCTAAATTCACCATTTTTCTTTTTACGGAGAAAAATTGGCGACAGAAATTGTCCCTCTACAAATTGAACCTCCTTAACCACTTTTTGGGCTAATAATTTATGTATTTCAGCCTCAATAATTTCTGATTCAACTTTATTAAATACTTGACATGGCCTATATGTGGGACTTTGTACAGGAGGAATGCCATCTATGAATTCAATATGAAAATGTTGTACCATATCAATTACACTTTTATCTGAAGTTAGCTCTTTCCATGCAAAAACGAAATATTTCAATCTACCTGCTTGAAACTGCTTGCTTACCTTTTCTAATTTTTGGTTAGTCTCTGCCCCCCTCGGCGCTGAGAGTTTTTTCTCTCCTCATTAAGTGGTTGGTAATAGAAGCTTCCAGAGTAATTTCCTCTACCTCTCGGGTAGGGACGAAAACGATTATATCCTCTAACTCCCGATCGACCCCGTGGGCCTCCTCTTCTATTAAAATGGACCTTGTTTCCCATACGACTACTATCCTCTATCTCCTTGATAGTTTGAGAGACATCGTCTCCGAAAAGCCAACCAGTATAAGGAATATTATGATTACAAAGCAAGCTAAATTCCTTCTTGAGCTCAGGCTTAACCAAATCTCTCCTCACCATACAATTTTGATAGTTGGAATGACCCAACAGGGCTAAGGAATCATTAATAGTGTCAATCACATTGCTAATTTCACTGCCAGCTCCTGGCTGTGACGATTTCAATTCTTTCTCTACAGCTACCAAACTAGTAACAATGTTAGCCAACTTAATAGAAGCTTTAATGACTGATGTTGCACTTTTCTGTAGTTTACTTTCCACAGTCTGAGTATTTCTAGAAATAATGTCCCAAATAGGACGATTCATCTTAACAGTCTGAAGCCCAGCACAATTAGAGGGTCTGAGAGTGGCTTCATCCTTTACCAGTTGCTCATACTGGCCTTCATCCATACCTTTTCTAAAAAGGTCAGTCAAATTCGTGGCCAAACTTTCATCAATAGCATTCCCACAATTTTCAACACTTTTAAATCTCTTCGCAAGTCCTGAAAATCTATCCTCAGGCTTCTCTGAAGATACCCCTCCAGCTCCTGCACCAGAAACAGATGGAGGTGGGTCCGGGATTTCCCCGTCAGAATAATCCTGCTCATTATATTCTTCGCAACATTCATTCTCATAGCTATAGCTATCAAAGGTCCATGAGCCTTCGATGTCGTCCATACGACGCCCAAGTTTTTCTATTTCAGTCCTCGACTGGACCTGCGCTTCCTGTATAGATTTAAGAATACTCATCATGACATCGTCATGACCCAATTCATTCTTATTAGACGGCCCCGGTGCAGCTACTTGTGCAGGTTTAGCATTGCAAGATGTCTTCTTGTTAGAACTTGCTTTTGTTTTCTTAGAATCGTCCTTAACCTGAGCGTCTTTCGGATCTTTGTCCGCCATTTCAAAACACGTGGTCCGCTCGTTCACACATAAAATATGAAAAGAAATATTGTTCCAGATATCGAACAGCGTCCGATATGAGCGGAGTGGCAACAAGGAATAAAAATTCCAAATAATCAGCGAACCTCGTCCGCTTAGCCACGATATCCAACAGAAAATTGAATATAATTTCCTTGTTACTTCGATAAAACAACCGACACCGGTGGAAACGCTAAGCTCACTGACTGCGCATGCGCGGCTCGCATCTCATTTTAATGAACGAAATGATCGTTATTGGGCGAAATGGAATCTTAATTTACATGCTTACAAAATAATAAGCGAAATGTAAGTTTTCATAATTGCTATTATATGAATTTGTGGCTTTCAGGCATTTATATTTATAATTTTCTATCTATTTACATGTTTGACCAGTCACTGTCAAGCCAAGGAAGTAGGAAAAGAAAAGGAACAAAAGCAATTCTAAAGGTTGAAGAAGAAATGGTAAGTTTAGTGCGATTCTCTTGTTTTAATCGTTTATCAAACAACAAACTGTCATCTTTTCCAAAATGAGAGTAATTGCAGATGAAAAATTGGAAATTGGTCCAAATGAGCTGTGGTTCTCTGATAAATTTTAAAACATTGTGTAACATTTGATAAAGAATTGAAAACTGAACTGGCAGTCCTATGTTTGTAGATTTTTCTTATTTTGACAAAAACAACTATAAAAATACATCTTGTTATCCTCTGCAGTGGACAGCTTTCAAAAACATTGAGATAGAAGGAGCAGTGGCTTTAAAATCTTTACCATAGTTACAATCCAAAGTTTGACCATCCCTGAAAAAAAGACTTTTTAAAATATTGTGGAAAAAGGAGAAAATGCTGGTAACCAGTCTGCTACAATTTTTTTGTCAGTTTGGGCCAGTATATTTTGTCATTTGGTAGTTTCCCATGAAGTTTTTTGTCTACAATTACTTCAAATGACTTGTCAGAAATAGAGGATTAAATTTTCAAACTAATTATACACTCAGCAAAAGTTATAACCCACCACTGTGCATATCAAAAATTTATGGTAATACTGATGAGCAATGGTGGAAAGTTTTTTTGTTTGAATTGTTCATTTCATGTTTCATGTGACCTAGATTGCAACTATTACTATATTTACAATCCTTGTAAACTTTCCTTCTATACAGCAGACATCAAATGGCTGTAAAACTTGACATTGATGCTAGTATCAGCAAAATTTCTTACTTCTTTACCAAATGATCTTGCATTTTATAACCTTGAGGGAGAAAGCTTTTGAGCACACACATCAGTTAAGGAGAAGATGCTGGTTACCGTTATTTATGTGGCATTTAAATTGTAGTCTGTGAATGTAATGCTTTCAGTATGGACTAGTCTAAAATTTTGATGTGTGCTGTATTGGTCATATTCCTCAGTTGACCTTTGACCTTCTATAGGATAGGCCAAACTTTTGGCTTCTGTGTTTGTGTTAGAAAAGAATTTTTGATGATCTTCTTTCATGAAACCACAAGACTAAAAGCTTTGATAGATTAGATGTAGCACTTAAAAGTGTAGTCATAGCAGAATTGTTTACCAAGTGGTTTAATCTACTCATAGCGTAGGCATGCAAAAAGTTATGTCATATTTTTTGTTGTCTGTAAACTTTTCCAGTTTCGACCAGTCTGAAATGTTGTCATTTGGGTATGAATTAACCCTTTACCACTCAATCCCAACTTTTAACGTCCTTGTGAAAGAAGCCTTTTGAAAACACTGTGGGAAAAGGAGAAAATGCTGAAAACCAGCATTTTCTCCTTTTTCCCACAATGTTTTCTTCCCTTCCTTAAAAAAAATTCAGCTTTTTAGTCACATTTATTTTGTCGTCTGCAAATGCTCTCAATTTGAACCAGTCTAAACCTTTGGTAAAGGCTTAAAGCTTATTTGTTTTAGGAGGGTCAGGTTACAATTGATGAGAACTACGTTGAACTGGAGATGGACGAGCTCAACAAACATGAGTGTATGCCCATGATGATTGCTGTGATCAAACATATGCAGAAAAACAAAATCACGCCAGAAGTTCAGCAGGTTGGTTTTCAAAGGCTCATTTAACATATAGACTCCCTGAAAGAACTTTACTCCAGCCATATTTGTTTTAATTTTTTTCCCTTTCCTTTACTGTTTTAGGAAAATTTACCCCTTTAAGAAACAAACCAGGTTTTAACAATCGTTTAGAAAATATGCTTTTGAAAAGCAATGTGTGAAAAGGAGAAAACGCTGGTTACCAACACTTTCTCATTTTTCCGCTGTACTTTTATACCATTTTGAAGACAAATCTGGTCACAATTAATTTGTTATCTACAAATGCTTTCAATGGACAAGTGTAAAATTTTGTCATTTTGTACAGAATTAAATCATACTACCTTTTGTATCATGAGGAATGAATATTTACCAAAGTTAATCTTAACATTGAATCTTTGACATTTGCAACCATAGTTGTGACAATATACCTTTCTTTCTTTTGTTTTATAATTTTGTACAGGGTGCTAGTAATCCCAGCATGCCATCTTGGATGGAGAAGTTGCATACCAAAATGAGTAACAGTCGTACCCATCATAATATAAAGCTGTTTATTGCAAAACTCATCGTGAACACAGCAGAGGTTAGTATTGGCTACTTTTAACTCATCACCTCCTACTGAAAACAGCTGACCACTTTTGAAATATTGTAGAAACAGCAGATATTGCTGCAGTCTTGCAACTTTTCTTTTTGCCTCAGTGTTTTCACATATGCATATACATTAATCAAACCATAATTCCTGTTGTAAAATCTTGTATTGCTAATTTATTTTGCTTCAGAGGGTAGTGGCACTGCTTTCAACACTTTTCAGATGTATTTGATATAGATTTTAACATTACCAGGTACTAGAGCAAAGAATATGTGCCTTGCCCAAGTTAAGTTCCACCATGGTGGGCACTACCCAGGTTATAAATGATCAAGTCTTGAATATTAGGCCAGGGAAGATAAGAAACAGCAGACCATGAATATATTTGTCACATTACTAGATATACACATTGTATAAGAATCACAAGAAACTAAAATACATGTATTTCAAGTACTGTGATATTTTAGCAAGAATAGCAAAGCTAATTTTCCATAGTGATGATACAAGATTAGACATCATATTCTTTGCAGTCTGATCTTACTGTACTGTATGCAAAAGTAACTTAAGGTTTGTCTAGCAAGCTTAAAATGGTTTACATGTCCCCGTTTTGATACACAGTTTGTGTGCATGGCTAAGGTCATTCACTAGAAATTAATTATCCAACTGTGAATCAGTTGGACACCTATCATTTGCATTACAAAAGTCCAGCTCTTGTCATTAGTCATTTATCCTTATATGTGGATGATGACCTATATTCTTCATCTTTTGGCCAAAACAAAGGTAATTGTTAAAAGAGAAAGAAATGGCAATATGTAATCTACAGACTGGAATTGGAATCTTTTCCTTTGCATTGCACTGAATAAAAGTTTCAAAGATGAATAAAATGGGAAAAATATGGCAAAAGAGAAATTATGTGTAAAAAGTAAGTTCTTCTAATGCTCCAATCTTTTCCAATATTGCTGAAAAGTCCAAAGAGTTGGCAACTGGAGGTATTTTGTCATGGTTTACAGGTAAAACTGCAAATAAAACTGAAATCAGCATATGTTGTATTCAGTTGTTTTTCTTTTGGACAGAACAATAATGACAGAATTACTCTAATTATTTTGGTATTTATCTTGTAGGTGTTTGAGCCCTATGCAGGCCACTGGCTACAGCCTCTGTGTCAGCTTATTATTGGTGGACCTTTAGGTAGTGGCAGTATTAACTATTTTATTGTAGACCTTGTGGTCACAGTGCTGTCATGGAGTAAGACTGCAATACCTAAGGTAAATATGGTTTTACCTAAACCTGCAGAACTTATTTTGAAGACTCACCAAATTGGGTTATTTGGCATTTGATCCATCACCAGATGACACAGTTTTAGACTCTTCCACTTTGAAAGCATTTTCAGACTATCGAATGTGGCTCAAATAATGGGATTTGACTTTGAAAAAGTAGAAAACATTGTGGGCAAAAGAGAAATGTTGATATCCAGCATTTTCTCTGCTTCCTACAATATTTTCAGAAGCCTTCATTCTCAAGGTCATTATAACTCAGGATTGTTTTGTAAAGGGGATATCATAGCTAAAACTAAAACCATTGAAAGCATATCACATTTGTGCAGGCTCATCCTGGTGTAGTCATCCAAAACATACATGTACATCCTTGGTCAAGCTTGGTAGGATATGTGTTGGCTGTGAAGAGGGACAATATCTCCAAAATAATTTTCTCTTAGAATACTGCCTTGTCTTTCCATCTATCTGTTCATAGATTGTATTCAGTAGTCTTCTTTATGATTATATAGACTGAAGTATGCCTGATCAGATTGTTCTATTTTCATCTTCAATTTTTTTCACTTGACATTTGACATCATGATGTGTGAAAAAGAAAGAGAAATTGGAAGATGGTTTTATGATCAAAGAATTGGGCTGAATGATTTTCCTTTTTCCAAACTTTTAACAAACTCTTGTCTGCAATAATCTAAATGTACATCTTAACAGTTGTAATTGTTAAGCTGTTCCAAAGAAAAACTGTGTCTTTCAAACAAAAGATAGTCATAGTCTATTGTAATGTCCTCATTTTTGTTTCTTTTGTTGTATAAAGAATTATGGCTCTTACATATATAAAAAAAAAAGAGGAAAGAAAAAAAGGTTGTCAAAGCTGATAGTATATGTACTCAAAGTATAGACATACCATGACGAGCTGATATAGGGTTTGTAACTAATCTAGCATATACTTAAGTTTAGTGCTAAAATTATGCTTATCCTCATTCAAAAAAGCATTTTATACTATGGAAAGGACACTGTTTATTTGTATAATAGGACAATGTAGAAGAAAAAGCAATGGCATCAAGACTTGTTCATTTTGTGGTCAAAAACATATATCATGAAAACAGACAAGTATTTAGGAACAACTTGGAAATGTTGAAGACACTGCTTGAATGCTGGAAACCCAGGGTAGAAATACCGTATCAGTAAGTTTTTTCTATTTTTCTTCACTTCACTTCTGTCCTCTTGAGTTTTTGTGGTTCGGTGGTTTATGCACTGATATTTCAGTAAAGAGATTCTTGGCTCATCCAAAAGAGTCATGCTGTGTGAAACTGGGGCTTAATGCTTCTGCAGAAAGTATTGACCCATGTCAGCCTGCACTGTGAGCACAGGCTGACATGGAGCTGTAATTTTTGCTGTTTGTTAATTTATGCATGTCCAATGACTATTCTACCTCCAGATTCAGTCAATTGTTAGAGAAAACAGTGTTAACATCTTTTTTATGTTTTAAGTGAGTCCCAAGGACTTAGAGCCTATTAGATGAGTCCCATGTAGCGCTCATTGAGTCCCAGGATATTATAACCCCCTTGGTGAGAAAAAGAAAATAGATCTAGTTTTAACTGTATCATAAATGTGTAAGGCAATATTATTTTTTACCATAAAGAACACTGATTTTACTTGACCATATATCGAGTCAGAGACTGGTTCTTATACCAGTTGGAAGGATTTCAGTAAAGATCCTTTAGATTTTCTTATTTCAGTTGCATGGCAATATCCATCCAAAGAAGCATCCTTGGTTAGCATTGGTCTTTAAAGTCTATGCATCCATCAGTAAACTTGTTTTTCACTTTGATATCCAGGTAGATTTTATGACAAGATTTTCAAAACTTAATTTTTTGTTCTGTGGAGGTCTTTTGCAAGCTTGGAAATATTATCTGTCAAAATAATAGGAAAGAAATTGCTCATGATGAGCAGTTACTTCAGTTGTTGTAATGTTTTCAAATGTCTTTAACTTACAAGACTTCAAAAAGGCACTTGCATGTGGAGACTGGTTTTATCATTTTTGTCTTATTTTCACAGGGAAATCTATGGCCAATTTAGCAATGCTGACATCAAGTCTAAGGAGAATTTAGTTGGCATACAAGTGATTGGAGTTGTGCTGGCTTGTAAGTTCTCACCTTATGGACCTGTGGCTCCTGTTGACAGGGAAAGGTAAGTCTATATAAACCTTAGCTCTTTACCAAACAATAAAATTTTGGACTAGACCAAATTGGAAGCAATTGCATATGTAATAATAAATGCAGCTTTAGTTATGATTTCTATCTTTAATAGGGTAAAACTGGAGGTTGTGTAGCAAAGTGTTGAATTAACCCTTTACCACACAATGCCGACTTTTAACACCCCTGAGATAGAAGCCTTTTGAAAACATTGTGGGAAAAGGAGAAAATGCTGGTAACCAGCATTTTCTCCTTTTACCACAATGTTTTCTACCCTTCCCAACCCAAATTTCAATTCTTTTGTCACATTCATTTTGTCGTCTGCAAATGCTTTCAATTTGGACCAGTCTATAATTTTGTTGTTTGGTAAAGAGTTAAAGTTTCTTAGATTAACCCTTAATTACAGGGCAAAAATGCAGATTAGTCCAAATTCAAAGCATTTGAAGACAACAAAAGAAATGTGGATCATATGATGAACCTTTTCTTTGAAAGGATAGAAAATAAAAAATGCTGGTTACCAGCATTTTCTCGTTTTTCCCCATTGTTTTCATAAGCCTTTTCTTTCAGGGTTGTTTAAACTTGGGATTGTGTGGTAAAGGGTTAGCATGTATAAAATGATCATGGCAAAGGAAGAAATTTTGTTATGCTGCTAAAGTATAAAGTGGTTTGCAGGTGATGAAATGTTAACCCTCACAACACAAAATAAACCTATCAGATATTTTCTAGAAATATGACCCAAGTAATAGCCATTTTATGGTTGCTTTTGTCTACAGTGTTTCAGCAAAGCAGAAAGTGTTGATCAAAGATCAGGCTGCACATTTTATGCAGCCTGGTCTTGATCTACACTGGCTGCAAAGGCAATTATAGGAAGGGGCTATAAGGCTAAGCGATTCAGTGACAAGAAGGCCAAAACAATGAAGTAGGTAGCTTAGAGATAGAACTTATTAAACTTGTGTTTCTGAATGAAATGATTTTGTATTTCCTATTTATTTCCTTGTAGGTTTTTCAGTAAGATAGCCAACAATATGAACAACAGTTCCAAGCAGATATATGCACCCACTGCAGAGATCTGTGGAATGATCTTTAAATATCTGGCTGAAAAGGAGGATGAAAAAGATGGATCTTTTCATACTTACGTGAATAATCTTATGAGCTCACTGCACCAATCCAAACCTGATAGCTTTATTACATGTGTCCATAGAATGCAGAAGCATTATCCAAACATTTCAGACAGGTGTGTAGCACAGATTCTATTTCTACCAGTTCAACCCTTAACTCTGTCCATGCCATAGATGACACCAGAAGCTTTTGTGGACAGTGTAGATCAAGATCAGACTGCACAGAATGTGCAGTCTTATCTCTGATCTGCACTGTCCACTACAATATTCTAGACTATGACTGAACTGTCTTCTTGATCTTGCCAAGAAAATGCAATTTATTAATTCAGTAGTGAAAGAGTTAACCTTTTACCAAACAATCCTAGGTTTTAGTAAAGAAAAGCACTTGCATAAATGTAGAGGAAATAGGAAAAAATGCTGGTTACAAGCATTTCTCCATTTCCCACAATGTTTTCCATACCTTCATAAATAAAGTTTACCATTTGAGAAACATTTGATTACCGGTAATAGTGTGCATATGTTTCGATTTGGACTAATCAAAAATTTTGTTATTTGGTCTGGTGTAAAGTTAAGCAAATGCTAAGTACTGCTACATATGTGAGGTATTAACTTGAATTACTTCAATGAAAAAAAATGTCTAGGGTAGCTGTAGGTAATAATGTTTAAAAACAGAAATCTAGCTATGATTGTAATAGTTATATGAATTTATCCCTCTACCACACAATCCGGAGTTTTAACTATCCTGATTGAAATTGGTTTTGAAAACATTTAAAAAAAGAGAAAATGGTAGTAACCAGCATTTTCCCTTTTTTCCGTAATCTTTTTCACCCTTTCACAAATAAAAAAATCCATTTTTAATAACATGTGATTTGTTATCTGAAAATACTTTGAATTTGGACTAGTTTATTAATTTGATTTTTGGTAAAAAGTTTAAAAAAAAATATCTATAATATGACTGTAGGTATATCAACAAGCTGTTGTTTATGTTACCACAAGTCCATGGTGAATTTAGGACCCTGTGTCTAGAAATACTAAATGGGTGTATTGATCAGGTGGACAGTGACAAGGTGTTCTTGGAGCTGAAGTCAAAGGGTATTGTTACAGCTCTAACACACAGGTAAGTAATTGCTGTTGTGCTGTTTATGGCCTTAGCATATAACCTCTGTCTGTCTGAACTTCATATAAGATGTTTCAATGTGTTAGGTGTAAGGTATCTTGGATATCACTTCTTCATCAGTACATCTGAGAACTTGATTATGCAGCAGCCATAGGAGTAGCATAATTGTATATAAGCTGTTTATTTGAGTCATGCACTGTGAAAAGGGGGTCCAATGCATTTTCAAAAAAGTATCGACCCATGTCAGCCTGTGTCAGGCTGGCATGGGTCAAAACTTTTTGCTATTTGTAAGTTCTCTGCTTGTCCAAGGACTATACTATCTCATAATTCAGTCAATTCTTAGACTTTATTTCCCAGACCATGGCTCATTTTATATCATGACTTCTCACTTGTTAATACAGCATTCTTGAAATAAAAATTGTTGCATATAAGCTATGTGCATTTTTATCTTTTGGTAATTTCTCACAAGCTTTTCTACAATGAAATAGCTTTTGTCAGTATACTAAGTCCCTGAATCTTTACCCATCAGGATATTACTAAGTGATACCAGTTTTATTTCACAGAACTGAAGAATGATTGTCAAAATAGGATTGAAAATAAAGTTTTGTATGTACAAAACGATGTTTCATTTGAAAAATTTTAAATCTATGTTATAAAGACCCAGAGAAAGAAGGTTTTTGAAGAATTGTAGGAAAGGGAGAAAATGCTGGTTATCAGCATTTTCTACTTCTCTCACAATGTTTTCTACCCTTCTAAAGATAAATCCTGGCATTTTGGCCACATTGAATTTGCCATTTGCAAATGCTTTCAGTTTGGGCAAGTCCAAAATTTTATTGTTTGGTAAAGAGCAAAAAGTAACAATAGCTGTCAAAAGTTAACAAAGTGGGTGTTAAAATGCATTAAAATTCAAAATTTACCATTCAAAACACAGGCGTTCGTGTTATGACGAACTTCGCCACCTATATAATACATTACATTATATAGGTGGCAAAGTTCGTCATAACATGAACGCCTGTGATTCAAAAGTACGGAAGTTATTGTGAAGATGAAAATCTGTTATTGTACGGGTGGTCCAAGTGTTAGTTGCTGGCAGAGAAATTAGTTACAAATCTAAGGTAAAAGTTTCCACGTCATTCTATCTTTTGTTTAATTTTTGCCTGATCTTAAAATTAATTTTTCTGCCAGTGACTAACCCTTGGACTGACCATTGTTGTGTCTGACCATATCATTATAAACCTTTTAAGTTCTTACTGAATTGATACAAATTTATAAACTGACCTCGCTCTAACAGAACAAACAAATACTGTGAATACTGTTACAAAACAAATTCATCATCTGACCTTCTCACCATACCAAAACAAACAAATTCATAAACTTACCTTCCGTCTGTACCAGAAAAACAAATTCATTAACTTATCTTCTGTCTGTACCAGAACAAGTAAATTCATAAACTTACTTTCCATCTGTACCAGAAGAAACAAATTTATTAACTTAGCTTCTGTCTATACCAGAACAAACAAAGTAATAAACTTACTTTCTGTCTGTACCAGAACAAACAAATTAATTTTAAACTTTCCTTCCATCCATACCAAAACAAACAAATTCATATTAAACTTATCTTTCTGTACCAGAACCAGCAATTCATAATTTGACCCTTTTTCTTTTTCTGTGCCAAAACAAATAAAGTTGTAACTGACATTCTCATTTTACCAAAATGAACAATTTGATAAAGAGACCTTCTCATTGATTTGAAATTAGAAAAAAGTATTGTGGTGTAAAAAGCTTGCATATGTGTAGAAATAATTTAAAAGTGTTTCCTTATTCAGGCCCAATATCTTCTTTTGTTATTCCAGGGATGAAGCCACACAGTTGGCCTCACTGAAGATAGTTAAGGCTGTAATGTCCAGGTTTAAGCCAGCAGAACTCAGCTATTTGCTACCAACCGTCACTGCATTCAACTCCAATCCCAGTGCTGCATGTAGAGTTGTGATGTATGAGATACTCATGTGGATCTATGACAATTACAGGTATGTCATATAACAAGGAACTCTGTATTCGAGAAATAAATTTTGGGTTTGTTTTTATTGATACTATTTGCAGGTATAGCTTAACTGATTGGATATATCTCGAAAAGGGTTGAAAATCATTGGGGGGAAAAAGATAAATATGCTGATTGCCACTATTTTCTACTTTACCTACTAAAAGACTAAAAACATGCTCCTGAAAAAGAGGTTATAAGTTTGGTTTTTCATGGTGTCTATGGTTGTGAGGTATAGCCTGGACCTTGTAACCATAAGGTCCTGAGTTTGATTCCCGGGAACGGATGTCAACTTAAGGACCTTTCATTGGCCCACACATTTGGCGCGAGTACTGGTGTAGTTTCCAGGAAGCAGAATCAAGAGAGATTAGTATAAGTTGTAAGAACTTGTTTAGCAATCGATGTACATGTAGAATAAATATGTTTAAACTAAACTACTAATAAAGTTGAAAGCTATAGTACAAACTCAGTTAAGCATGATCTCAAGTTTTACGGGAATGAGTCTGGGGATCAACATTGCCTTGCAGAGGTGCAAAGCCGGGTGACTGGCATCTTCATTGCCTTAACCCTTTACCGAACAGTCCCAAATTTTAATGACCTGAAACAGAAAGAAATTTGGAAACAATATGGAAAAAGGCAAAAATGCTGGAAATCAGCATTTTCTCCTTTTCCCACAAATGTTTCTACCCTTCCAAAAACTTGTTTCAGTCTTTGAATCACATTTATGTTGTTATGCTTTCACTTTGGGCAAGTCCAAAATTCTGTCTTTTTGTAAAGAGTTAACCACTGAGCCTTGGAGGACCCTTTTTGAATTTGTAATTAGGTGACATCTCTTTACCAGAAGACAAAATTTTGGACTTGACCAAATTGAAAGCATTTGCAGACAACAAATAAGATTTAGCTCAAATGATGATTTGTGTTTCAGATAGGTAGAAAAAATTGTGGGAAAAGGAGAAAATGCTGGTTACCAGCATTATCTCATTCTCTCACAATGTTTTCAAAAGGTTTCTAGCCAAGAGTCGTGAAAACTTGGGATTTTTTGAAAATGTGTTATATGTGATTGAATATGAATATCACTCTAGGGATGATGAATCAGATGAAAGCATGAAGATAATGCTACAGACAAAAGAAAGCTTGTTGAAGGGCCTTGGTGATGAGGACTTGCATTGCAGGTAAAGTTTATCTTCTTGGACAGTTTAACCCTGAACATTTACCAAAACAATCCCTGGTGTTAATGACCCCTGGAAGAAAGCTTATGAAAACATTTTTGGAAATGGAGAAAATACTGGAAGCCAGCATCTTCCTTCTAACTCAAAATGTTGTGTACTCTTCCAAGCAATTTTAGCCAGATTTTAGCTCATCAGTTTAGCCAAATTTGATTTGTTCTCTTCAAATACCTTCATTATGGATGAGTCTAGAATTTTTGTCCTCTGGTATAGAGTTAACTTAATATTTCAGATATTGCAGATTAAGACAGCAACAATAACTGAAATAAGTATTTACATGTATGAAGATTTGTTGTCTGGATGAGGAAAATGGAAATCATTGTGTGTGTTACGTATAAGTTTAGGACCTCTGTAACATTTTCACTACATGAACATTTTCTCAAGACATACACTCACTGAAATGAAAAGGACTTGCTGCTCTTCAAACAATTGCTTTAAGTCTTTACCACACAATACCAAGATTTATCGACCCTGAGTAGGAAGGCTTTAGAAAACTTTGTGAATGAAGGAGAAAATGCCGGTTACCAGTGTTTTCTTCCTTTCCTATAATGTTTCTACCCTGTCAAAGAGGAATTCTATCGTTTGAGTTGCCTGCTATATTTTCTCTGCAAATCCATTCAAATTGACAAGACGTAAATGTTGTTGTTTTGTAATTAGTTAAACATTATTTATTTTACAGATTGAAAGCCTCGGTCCTGGGTTCATATTTAACCAACAATTCTTAAGAATATTCTTGGTCTTATTTTAGATTTTGAAAGTAACACAGCTTCTGATTGTCTAAACCATTTGGTTTAGGCAATCAGATGTTGTGTTACATTTAAATTTAGAAAATTCTTTAGAATAAGATCAAGAATGTTCTTAAGAAGGGTAGGTAAATATGGATGCTGAAGAACAATTTGGAGATGTGATTATATTTTCCTTTCAAATTTGCTTTGTAGATTGCAAGTGCAGAATTTTTGGAGCAGTGAAACGAGACTTCCAGTCGGTACTCTAGATAGGCTGGTGGCTATGTTGGAAGCTATGTACTCGCCGGTAACAGAGCAACAGTATTTGAGCTACGCAACCAATCTCCTCCTAGAAATGACATCAAAAAGTCCAGATTATCAGAGGGAAATTTTTGAACACCCATTGTCAGAATGTAAATTTGTAGTGAGTATAATCTTTGTTTTGTGACAAAGGATTACAGCTGTGTCTTGATTATTCTTTAACAGGGTTAATTTTTCTACCTGGAAAACTTTTTGATCAACCCTTTCTAAGCTTACAATATATTGTGATATATGGAATATAGAAACTATTCTATATCAAATTGACATTAGCAGTGCACAAATATTCCATGGCTACAACTGTGAGCATTTTAGTTTGTGTATGTTGTAAAAAAGGTTTATATAAAAGCCTCTGTGGGCAAATTATCATTTTGCCTTCTGTAAATTTTTTTTTCATGTTTATTCATCGATTTGATGTGTAGGATTACAATGTGAAGTCGTCCTGGAGACAGAGACATGCAGCAATGACACCCCTCTTTGCAACACAATCTTCTCAGTCTCAGATGGATATAGGAGACAGTGTAGATGGAGTTAGAGCTACAATGGATGTTCAACAATTTACACCCACTGTTCAACAAGGTACTATTAGTCGTTTTCCAGAAAATCCCGTGTTTTAACAACCCTGAGGAGGAAAAGTTTCGAAAACATTGTTGGAATAACTTTTTCTAACAGTGTTTCCTACTCCGTTAATGACAAATCCAATCATTTGAGACATCTGATTTATTGTCTGCAAATGCTTTCAAGATGGTGGTGTCCAAAATTTTGTCACATTATAAAGATTTTCACCCTTTACTGAATGACAAAATTTTAAGCTGGCTCAAAATGAGAGATTTTTCAGACAAATCGAGTGTGGCTTGACTAGTAATTATTTGACTATGAAACTATAGAAAACATTGTTGAAAATGGAGAAAATGCTGGTGACTAGCATTTTGTCCTTTTTTTACAATGTTTCTTAAAGCCTTATTATTTGTTATTGTATGGTACATGTTTAAACCTTAACCAAACAATTTTAACTCTTAACAACCCAGAGGAAAAAAGGCATTTGAAAACATGTGAGAAAAGGAGAAAATGATGCTAACTGGCATTTTCTTCTTTTTCCATGATGTTTTCCAATCTTCCAAAGACAAATCCAATCATTTCAGCTACACTTAATTTGTTGTCTGCAACTGTCTTCCATTTGGACAGGTCTAAACTTTTCTCAGTTCAAGAAAGAAATTGACCAATCTGTTTGCATGTTATATTTTTGTATTCAGGGGCTCACAAGGGTCCATACAACTGGTTAACACAAAGCAGCCTGGATACCTACAGTGACACAAGTATTGCAACAATGGATACACAGACTTCGACGGCTAGCTCCTTGCTGTTTACAATGGGCACAGGGGACACCCGAGTAAGATCTCGACCGAAACCAGGACCAGGATTCGGTAAAGAAAGACTGACAGTTTCAAAACCTTCAACATCATCTTCAAAGAAAGAAGGTATCATCTGTTTTCATATGTTCCGTTTCCAATTTTTTGTCTTTCAGGCAATCCTAGCACATCCTTTCTCAATGATATCTACTGGTAGTTTGATTTCATAGTTAATTTCATGGTGATTTCGTATGAAAGTGTTTGATTAATGTATAACTGCTTTACAATACAATTCCAAGTTTTAACAACTTTTGGAAGGAAGCATTTTGAAAGTGAAAGTGATGGTAACCACCATTTACTCCTATTCCAACAGTATTAGTTGTACGGTCAGGTGGCAGGGGACTTGGAAACTTGTTCACGGCTGTGGTGAATCACGTCGTCCTGAGCCGAAGGCGAGGTGGCGACATGATTCGCCACAGCCGTGAACAAGTTTCCAAGTCCCCTGCCACCTTTCAGCGAGGTGGGGACATGATTCGCCACAGCCGTGAACAAGTTTCCAAGTCCCCTGCCACCTGACCGTTCGGCGAGGTGGCGACATGATTCGCCACAGCTGTGAACAAGTTTCCAAGTCCCCTGCCACCTGACCATACAACAAATTTATTATACTGCAAAGTTTTACCATTCCAACGTGTGTTAAACGAATTTTACCTGTTTTTTTTTTTTTGTTTCAAAAATTGAGTACGCTGACGAAGTAGGATTTCCCTTCTGAGTGCCCCAATTCAATGAAATCTGACGTCACTGGGAAATGATGTCACTGAAACCTTAGTAAAACATGCTAAAACGTGCAGTTTGGCGCATAATCTTGATGTTAATCTTGATCGACGCCGCCATTTTGGATGTTGTGTTGAAAGTGTAGTCATGTATACGGGGCTCCCGAAATGGAAACTGCTTTTACGTTGGTTTTGCCTGTGTACATGATATATATGTTCAGGGCATATTATCCTATCAGATCACGAGAAATTTCTTTGCAGTATGATAATATTTTCTGCCCCATTAAAGACAAATACGATGAATTTAGTTTATCTTGTTTGCAAATGCTTTCAAATTGGAGACTTTTAAAATTCTGTTGTGTGGTAAAGGGTGAAATATTAATTTCTTCATGGCTGGCTTCTGGACTCTCTTTCTCATCTTATTGCACCAGACAGACAATATTTTTTGTATTTTAGGAAAATGGGTTGTCTGTCTTTGAAATAGATCGTATCTAAAAGAAGTATTACTGGTCATGACTAATGAACATTCTCAACGTTTATCGTAATGTTGAGCCATGTAGTAGAATTTTATTAGCCTTGATTATCTTTATTTTTTGACACTGTCCTCTGGAAAATGAAAAAAAAAATCCAAAAATGTTTGTAAGAGGTAGTCAGCTATTTATCTTGCCTTTCAGATGTATCAAACAGAAGTGAGTTCTACAAATTAAAGAGAAGGTTTATCAAAGACCAGGAACAGTCAAGAATATTCTTTGCCAGTAGAAACATACGGCTAAAAGAGATGAGAGAGGTACATGTGCACTTTTACTTCTATTTTCAACTACAACTTAACCTCATATAACCCTTTCTACGGTGGCACTGAGGTGACATGTGCATTTTTTTTTTTTTTATTTATCTCGTTCCCACAAGATAATAATTCGTTTTCTTGAGGTTTTTTTTTTAGAGAAAAAAATGCAAAAAAAGAAATATTATCTTGTTCCCATGAGATAATAATTTGTTTTCTTGAGTTTTTTTTTTTTTTTAATAAAAAATTATGCAAAAAACAAAATATTATCTTGTTCCCACGAGATAATATCTTGTTTGAACAAGATAATCAGCCAATCCAAGTCATCCATTATGTCGTTCGCACGAGATAATAAGTCATGCTAATGACATAATCATCCAATCAGATTCCTCCTACTAATTCTTATTTTTTCCTATTTGTGTTGTATACGTTTAGCCATATTATCTTTCTACTGAATGTACAAATGCAGCTGTGTATGCATAGTCCAAATGGCGTCAGTTTATAATAGCCATCTATATGCCAGATAAAATTAGGCCCAGGTGAGCTGTCCGTCTGTCTAATGAATTGTCTGGATGTTCTCTGTTCTACGCCTGCCAAATTGAAAGTAAATATGAGCCATGCTCTGTGAAAAGGGGGCTTAATGCATTTACGAAAAGTATCGACTCATGTCAGCCTGCGCAGTCCGCGCAGGCTGACATGGGCCGAAACTTTTCGCTATCTTTAAATTTTCTGCATGTCAAAGGACCATTCTACATCAAGGCTGTAATGGTTGTTTGACACAATGGATGTTATAGATCCACAATTAGGTGATGTCTGTGAAAAGGGGGCTTAATGCATCTCCGTGATCCATGATACCAAGTCTAAAATTTGAGGGTGTTTGCAGACAATTAATTAAATGTGGTGCAAGTATTTGTATGAAAGGTTAGAAAACATTATGAAAGAAAGAAGAAAATACATTTTCTCCTTTTTCCACAAAGTTTTCAAGTGCCCTCTCCATCAGGGTTTGTGATTGTGTGGTAAATTGTTAAGTGTCAATCTGGATATGACAATTATATTTTCAGCAAGCAATGAAGGAACAGAAGGCCAGGAGGGAGAATCAGGTGACCATGTACAGGAAGTACAGAACTGGGGACCTACCAGACATACAGATAAAATACTCCTATATTATAGCCCCACTGCAAGCTCTTGCCCATGTAAGTCGTAGAATTATTTGGTGTCTTTTTATTTTCCAGATGATGATTATGGCATGTATTGTTACTTTGTCTAGTGGGTTTGCATGAATATTTTTTATAGTGAACTTGCTATTTTGAAATTTCATAATACATACTAAGTAAATCCCTGTAAGGTGAATCAAATGAATGGTCAAATAAGCTTGTACATCTGTCTGTCTTTCTGTTAGTGGGCTTGCACGTAGGTATGTTTGTGTTACAAACTTCTCTCTTCAATACAGCTTTTTACCAAAAAGATAGATGTTTACTTTTTAGTGTTGAATGAAAGTATACTTGGTGAATATACTACTTTTTAGTGTTGAATGAAAGTATACTTGGTGAATATACTTTTTTGTGTACTGCAAGTTGGGTCTGAACATCTTTTCTCTAAAGACTTAGTATTGGCAATGTATTAAGTTGCCTTCTGTAATAATTCTACCTCTGTATTTTAGAGAGACAGTACAGTTGCCAAATTACTATTCAGTGCCATATTTCAAGCTATTTTCACAAAGATGGAAGAAGTTAAAACAGAGAGAGAAGCAGATGAAGTTTTGAAGCAGATCAATACTAGTATGGACAGTATACTGTCACAGTCTACCAAGTACTACTCACCATTTATAGGATGTGTTTTGGTGAGGGAAAAGTTATACAGAATTCTTTTCCTGGCAATTTCAAAAGTTAACTTTTATTCTATTTACTAAACATCAAAATGTTGGACTTGTTGAGATCTAAAGCATTTGCATATGACAAATTAATTGTGTCTCAAATGGTGGAAAATTATCATTGTAAGAGTAGGAAACACTTGGGGAAAAGGAGAAAATGCTGGCTACAAGCATGTTCTCCATTTTCCACAATGTTTTCAAAAGCCTCTGTCCTCAGGATCATTAAAACTTGGGAATGTGTGGTAAAGGTATTTCTTAGCCAAAGATAATTCTATATTCCAAGACTTATCACCTGATTGGTTGAGTCAGAATCCAAAAACAGGTGGCTAATCTGGGAATCGATATTTGAATTTAAGTAAATTTCTGGGGCAAAACTGAACTCTGGATATTCCTTTTTATTTCACACCTACTATTTAACGTCCAGTGAAATCGCTTTAATGCTACCACATGAGTACAGAATATCTTACTCCATATTGGACGCTGTAGAGTCCAATATGGATTTTTCAGAACGAGGCAAGAGTCCAATATGGATTTTTCAAAACGAGGCTAGAGTCCTGAATATCAATATTTGACCGGAAGAGTAGTCTACCGAAGTCTGTTGTCAAATAAGCAATTTTCAAAACCCACTTTTGATATATTTTGATTTTTTTTATTATTTAAGTTGAAATGGCCCTATACTTGTTGTTTACTTTAATGTCAATACTGAAGTGTGAAATAAAGACGTCATTTAACATGCTTGGATGCGATACTGAATTCAATTTCTTGTTTTCAAATGCTTTTGAGATGGACACAGATCAAGTTTTGTCATCTCAGATGTATAATATGAGGTTATTATACCCCCGCAAAACGAATGTTTTCGGGGGTATACTGGAATCACCCTATCTGTCCGTGTGTCCGTCCGTTCATCCGTCCGTGTGTCCGTCTGTACAAATAATTGCCTGTTTCTGTCAAAGCGCTGGCGGGGGTATTAAGTCACATTCAGTGACAGCTCTAGTTTAACATGCTTGGGTACAATACTAAATTCTACTGGATGAGTACACTGCAGAACCAGTGTATATTTTTGACTCGGCTGTTGCCTCGTCCAAAATACAGACCGGTTCTGCAATGTACTCATCCAGTAGAATTTAGTATTGTACCCAAGCATGTTAAATAACCTCATATTATACATCTGAGATGACAAAATTTGATCTGTGTCCATCTCAAAAGCATTTGAAAACAAGATCTGTAAATTTTCAGTGATATCAAAAGCCTTTTATTGCAGGGTTTAGATTTCATTGCTTTCAAAAGTCTTTTCCTGCAATGCTTTATAAACATGGAGTGGTTTGACTCTTTACCACTCAACAAAACTATAGACTTGTCCAAACTTAAAGAATTTGCAGACTGCAATTGAAATGTGGCTCAAATGATAGAATTAAGAAATAATCTTCTTTCTATCGTGGTTTATTGTTCAGTAAACCACGAGGGCGATAGCCCAAGTGGTTTATTCATTGCGCCTCATAACTCACAACATGGTTTATTGAACAATAAACCACGATAGAAAGAAGATTATTTTGATTCTAACATGACCAGCTCTTTATCAAAGGAAAACAAGTTCATACTTAGTGTACAAGAGCGGACGCAGATAATATTCCCTTGAATAAACCATGGCTGTTCCAGTTACTAACCAAAACAAAACCCCGCTGCCCGGTCGCCGACAAGCACTGTCTTCTTGATAGAGGTTTTTCGTTAAGCACATGTCGTTACATAATTGCAGTTGACAGAGCTCTGAGTACATAGATATTGGCAAGTTCGTTTTAGCAACAGTATATGCCGTTCTAATAAGCCTGCATACAGCGGCTTCTATTTTGTCGAATTCTTTTACTATGCAATCTGATACCGATGGTATTTTTTTCGACTGAGTTTCTGTGTCAAGCTGTACAGAATTTACATGCCCGCTACTGCTCTCGTGCTCACGTAATGTAGAGATACGAAAATTCTTTGAGCCAGACAGTGAGAATTTTGACTTGCTTTTGTGCAAAATACACAGAGAACAGAACATTGCGTCATTTTCAAACTTGAGCCACTTAAACTCGTCTAACCAAGATTTTTGAAATGACTTTTTAGCTGAAGTATCTTCAGTCTTTGCCTGCTTTGTATTTTGTTCCATGGAATTGCCGTGACTAAGCTTTCTTTTCTTAGTTTTCGTTTTTAGTTCATGGTTCTGTTTGCTGCTTTTTAGGACAGAAAAAACATTTTTTGTAGATGCATCCGCATCATCAATTGGTTGCCCAGGCCAATTGAATTTGTCATTAACTGTGGTAATATGACTTACTTTTGAGTTGCTAGTACAACTCTGCGACTCTGTCGGGTCCCCAGTCCGACTTTTTGAGCCATCCAGTTGCCCAGGCTGGATTTGTTTGTCAAGATGACTAGGGTTGCCAAGCCTGTCATTTGACTTTTTGAACATCGCAAGGATATTCTGTTGTAGAGCCATTTCGATTTCATTCGAACAGCAATAGACAGCCATACTCGTCTCGTTTTATACGCTTCTCTTTTTTTTTGAGTACTACAAATTTGTTTTACGAGTAGCGGCAATTAAAATTGTCGCAATGTTTGATGACCTGTATTTTAAAGACGCGGCCTCAAACTTCAAACATATTTAAAATTATTGTCGGTTCTAAACCCCATTCACAAGCACCAATTATACATTATGCAAACTCGATATCATTTGCTCGATCAAGCATGAAACTGAAACAAAAATATTGGCCAACTGCGAACACAACGTAAGAACCAGTCCACGTGCGGGGAATCACCTAATCTGTGCCTTGCGGGTAAACTCGTTATCGGATATTCTCCACGCTTGGATGTAATGTGTGAAAACCCTGAACCCTAGCTGTGTTTTGTGGATTTTTATTGACAGTTGGTGTTATATGCAAATATAGATCCAGAATTGCTTTGAAAAACTCGGACCGATTTATAGGTATGTTTTCGCAATTCTAATCGGTCCGGCAACTCAAAAATCGGTCTGGACGGGCATTTTGTCGGTTTTCCGGAGCCCTGCCGGTCGGTAAATACAAAAAGTATCAAAAGTTATATAAAACCTTAGGCATTGAACATAACATTAAAAAACCCTACTGTTTTACTGTTATATTTTCTCCCTTTCAAATAACAAAGAAGAATGAATGTATCGTCAAGTGTTAGAGTTGCAGTCGCTTTGAATGCTCTGAATATTACTCCACCCACTCCCAATCCAATTTCCAATGCTACATGGCCAGTTTTGAACTAATGTTCACCATGAAAGACACCTGATTTATATATGTTTACCAGTAACATTTCAAATAGTTTCATTGTTGTCAATTTTTGTCAAAAACAGTTAATTTTGGTAAATCCTTGAGTTTTTCCTTCGTCCTTGGTCGAGTAGCTGAAAATGATTTGTTTATGTCAAGTGACATCAGGTGATTAAATATCGGAGGGCACAGACATGGAACAGCAACAGGCAACTAACTTTATACAGAATGACGTCACTTTATAAAGAATGACGTAGATTTTACCACGATTTTGTTGCACTGAGTTAATAGAGCTGAATTCATGTGTCATGTTAGAATTTGTCTTTGACAGGGTAGAAACATTATCGGGAAAAGGAGAAAAATGTTTGTCTCTAGCATTATCTCCTTTTCCCACAATATTTTCAAAAGCCCTTAACCTTAGGGACATCAAAACACGGGATTGTTTTGTAGAGAGTTACGAAAGAGATAATTTTACATACTTTTAGGACATTTTATACAAGTTGAGGTCTGAGTTAAAGGTGGATGTTACTAGTGTTGGTGGAGGATCCATCTTCAGTAAACTTCAGCCCCTGGGCATTGTTGTTTTGGAGGAACAGTTGATCATACAGGACCCCGCAGCAGATAAAAGAGCTGCCAAAAAGGGACGATACGAAACCCCAGTGTCCGATGATATCTCTCATTGGATTGAATTGTCTAGGTGGGTGCGACATCCTTTATTTTCAAATTATCAAATTTTTGGTATGTATTAATGTACCAAACATGGGATGGAAAACTTTTTAGAATTCATTACCGAATTAAGTACACCTTAAAATTTATTTCAAAATCAACCAGTATGTCTTATATTAAAGATCATAAAAATAAGCACCATGGATGATGACAGCTAGGAAAAATATGAAGGGCAGGAACAAAGTATTGAGTTTTTCATGTCATGTGTGAATAGAATGCATGTAATTTGAAATGAATGCATGTCAAAACTCAAACATGACTGGTCTATAAAAATCCATCATTGTCTTGAAAATGTATTAAGTTCATGCTGTGTCTTGGTTGTGCAGTTGGTAGAGTATAGGTCTTGAGAATAGTGGTTTGCTGGTTCGAAATCCCAGATCGTCTGATTTCATCCTGATGGCAGTCATTGCAACAGGATTCATTTTTCTCTCACCTCTGATCATTATTTTGACAAAGATTGCATGGGAAAGCAGAAAGTGTCTTGGTAAGAATATTGTGCAAAGTACTGGTCACAGAAACTCCCGGAAAGCATGGATAGGTGCACTCACCACCACAATATAACTGAAATAGTGCTGAAAATGGTGTTAAACACCATACAATCAACCAATCAGTTAACTTTATTGTATTTTCATATCCATAAAAATAAAAAATTTGAATATTAAAAATAATTAAGATAGTTTCAATCTTAATCCTTAATGCACCAAATAAATCAAACGGACACTTTAAGTCTAGAAATTAGACCAAAAAAAATGCACTGTCAACGTTGATTTTGTCTAGAATGTCTCAGCAAAGCAGACAGTGTAAATAAAAGATCAGAATGCATGTTTTGTGCAGTCTGATCTTATTTTACACTGACTGCAAAAGCAACTATAGTTGTGAAAGGCACTTTAAGGGTTGATATATGGAAAGTACTAAATGCTACCTATATCGATTTCAGACTATACAAATCTGTAGAAGAGTATGATGTATTATTGGGAATATTCGGAGGTAAGATTGGGACCAAGCCATTGACCCAGAAAGCTGTTGAAGCTGAAGCTAGAGGAGACTTTACAGCTGCTATAAAACTATATGATGAGGTAAATTGGCAGCCTAACATCAGTATTGATCACTGTACATTTGTAGCTCAAAGGCTTAGGGAAATATTGTAAAAATTGATTACTGAATAGTTTCTGAAATTTTTAAGTCAAATGAAGAGCTTGGTTATATTTTTCACACTGATGTATTGGGAAATATTGTGACAGTAGATTGGTAAAGCATGCTTGTAAAATTGTGAAGTCCAGAGGAGAGTTATGTTTTCCCTATCTTTTCATATTTGGATGTTTTATATATTTTCCAGATTCATCATATAATCATTTACCATAATTATAATCCCAAGATTTAAGGACCCTGAGAGAAACAGCTTTTGAAAACATAGTGGAAAAAGGAGAAAATGCTGTTGTAAAACAAATTTAATGATACGAATAAATATTTAGGTCTAAAATGTTGTTTTCTTGTAAAGAGTTAGGATACTTTCTGATGATATTCTGTTTTGAAGAGATAATACCAAACAAGGAAAAATCAGAAATCTAGATATGCTTTATTACTACTTCTTAAGTATTAATATATGATGGTGATATTGCTCATAACAGCAATAAACAATATTCTAGGCCCTTGAATGTGAAGACTGGCCCCAAGGGAGACCATCAGAGGCAGAGGCAGATCTATGGGAAGACTGCAGGATGGAGGTAAAGCTTCAAACCCTTAACCCTTTACCACACAATGACGACTTTTAACACCCCTGAAAGAGATGGCTTTTGAAAACATTGTGGGAAAAGGAGAAATGCTGGTTACCAGCATTTTCTCCTTTTCCCACAATGTTTTCTACCCTATCAAAGAAAACTCATTTCATATGAGCCACATTGAAACTGTCATCAGCAAATGCTTTCAATTCGGACAGGTCTAAAATCTGGTCGTGTGGTAAAGGGTTAACTGTATAATCTGGAGGCTTAACGACCTCAAGGAAAGCTTTCGAAAACTGCATGGGATATACTTTTCCCATGTTTTCTACCCATTTAGGGAACTGCAGCACACTTGTGACAATTTCAAATTTGTCATCTGTGTTTACTTTTAATATGGAAGAGTCAAGAATGCGTTGTTTGGGAAAAGGTTAATCCTTTACTGAATGAGGAAACTGCCAGAAATAATAAATGGCCATTATTAACTCTTTACCAGATGACAAAGTTTTAGACTGTTCCAAATTGAAAGCATTTGTAGATGACAAATTAAAGGTAGCCATTAGGATGAAATTTGTTTTTGACAGGGTAGAAAACATTGTTGGAAAAGGAGAAAATGCTGGTTAGCAGCATTTTCTCCTTTTCCCACAATGTTTTCAAAAGCCTTCTTCCTCAGGGTCGTTAAAAGTCGGGATTGTGTGGTAAAGGGTTAACAATATGACCATGAGAAAAATGTCACATGACCTTTGGTTAATTCTTAACCTTTAGAGTACCAAATAAACCATTCAGACACTTTCAGTCCAGAATTAAGCCCAAAAAATTGCAGTTTCAAGATGGCTCTTGTCCAGAATGTCTTGGCAAAGTGGAAAGTTCAAATCAAAGAGCAAACTGCACATTTCTTTGTACATTTCTCTATATGGATAGCAAAGGCAACAGTGAAAGGTATTTAAGGGTTGACTTTGCTAATGAAGTAATTATGCTACCCACTAACGAAGTAGAGTGGGGTATACTGGTTTCACTATGTCTGTCTGTCTGTCAATCTGTCTGTCAATCTGTCTGCCAATCTGTCTGTCTTGTTTTTGTTTCCATACTTTAACTCAAAAGCTATTTAGCCTTGGACCCTGAAACTTATGCAAGTGTTGTTCATTACCAAAGGAGGTGCCATACTGTGTTTGGATCAAAGGTCAAGGTCACAGGTGAACTTTGTTTGAAAATTGTTTCTGTGACCTAGCTCAATAGCTGTTTGACTAGAATCCTGAAACTTTCAACAAGTGTTCCTCATAACCCAAGGAGGTGCCCTATTGTTTTTGAGTCATATGGGTCAAAGGTGAAGGTCATTTGTGATCTTTGTTTTTAAAATCGTTTCTGTTCTCTGTGCTGCTTTAGTGACAGAATGTTGGTTGGGGGGTATTTGCCCAGCTTGAGACACTTCTAGTTTTTGTCTAAAACCTTAATACAGATAGAAAATCATGGCATTCTTACAATAATTTATGCTTTCTTATTTACTGTTCTGGTGCATTTAGAGAGAAAATAATCATCAACCATACTCAATTAAGCTGTTATTCATTATTATTTTGTATTGAAGTATTAAAAAAAAAAATCATGTCACATAGTTCTATTTTAGACACATGTACGAGTATATAATACTTGCATAGAAATTCAAGATATAAATCATATTTCATTTTAATGATTCATCCAGTCATACAATGATGCCAATATTCATTTTTCCACAGTGTTTGTTTCATCTGTCACAATGGGAGCAGTTAGAAGAGGCAGCAGCGGGAGCTGTAGATAATACAGATAATCCCAATTTAAGTAAAGTGTGGGAAGATACTTTCTTACAGGTGAGTTGATTACACGGAGCCCTGTACCAAATAAACATTTAGATGATACAGATAATCCCAGTTTAAGTAAAGTGTGTGAAGATACTTTCTTACAGGTGAGTTGATTACTGTAATACCAAGCTACAAAGAGCCTTTGAGCAAATGATTAGAATTTTTTGTTTTTATTAGATCATATTTTTAAAACCCTGTGGAAGACTGCATTCTAAAATACAATGGACAAAGGAGAAAATGCAACATTTTGTCCTATATACATGTACATGATATTGATTATTTTAGAGTGTTGTCATTTGTTAAAGAGTTTACCCTTTACTAAACAGTCCTGAGTTTTAAATTGCTGAAAAAGAAGGCATTTAAAAACATTGTGGGAAAAGGAGAAAATGCTTGAAAGCAGCATTTTCTCCCTTTCCCACAATGTTTTCTAGTCTGTAGTGGAGGAATTTCACCATTTCAGCCTCATCTAATTTGTTATCTGCAAGTGCTTTCAGTATGGATGGTTCTAACATTTTGCCATGTGGGAGAGAGTGAAAGAGTATTGTTAGATTCAGTAAGAGGCTCTTGTGTTTTTAGCTCACCTGAGCACATAGTGCTCAGGGTGAGCTATTGTGATCGGTCAATGTCCATCGTCCGTCTGTCCGTCTGTCTGTCCGTCCGTAAACAATTACTAAAAAATCTTCTCCTCTGAAACCTCCAATCAGATTTCAATGAAACTTCACAGAAATGATCCTTAGGTGATGCACTTTCAAAATACTTCAAAGATTTGAATTCCATGAAGAACTCTTGTTGCCATGGCAACTGAAAGAAAAAACTTTAAAAATCTTCTTGTCCCAAACTGTAAGGGCTAGAGCTTTCATATATGGCATGTAGCATCATCTAGTGGCCCTCTACCAAAATACTTCAAATTATGGCCCTAGTGTGGAAATTGGCCCTATGTTGTGGGTTCTCGGATTTCACATAGAGATAAGGAAGGAAATCTTTAAAAATCTTCTTGTCCCAAACCGTAAGGGCTAGAGCTTTCATATATGGCATGTAGCATCATCTAGTGACCCTCTACCAAAATACTTCAAATTATGGCCCTGGTGTTAAAAATTGGCCCTATGTTGTGGGGTCTCGGATTTCACATAGAGATAAAGAAGGAATTCTTTAAAAATCTTCTTGTCCCAAACCGTAAGGGCTAGAGCTTTCATATATGTCATGTAGCATCATCTAGTGGCCCTCTACCACAATACTTCAAATTATGGCCCTGGTGTTAAAAATTGGCCCTATGTTGTGGGGTCTCGGATTTCACATAGAGATAAAGAAGGAAATCTTTAAAAATCTTTTTGTCCCAAACCGTAAGGGCTAGAGCTTTCATATTTGGCATGTAGCATCATCTAGTGGCCCTCTACCAAAATGCTTCAAATTATGGCCCTAGTGTTGAAAATGGCCCTATGTTTTGGGTTCTCGGATTTCACAAGACAATTGTAATAAGTACTAACAACATAGGATTTAGCTCAGCATAAAGGCTTTAATCCATGGGGCATTCAATTCCAGCTCGTTTTATATATTTCAACAGAGACATTGGAATTCCTATCGCTTAATAAAAGTGTTGGCTTAATAAAGTAGTCGCTTAGCTAAGCAAGATCAACTGTATTGCCCTTTGACAAATTGGAATTCATGAACAACTCTGGTTTCCATGTCGACTGCTGAAAAAAAAAAATCAACCCAAACACAAAGCCTACAACTTAATTGGCAACAGTAGCACTCAACCAAAGTACATCGAATTGTGACCTTGGGAAAAAAAAATAAGTGCTTTGTTGTTGGATCCCAGTTTCCACATCCAAATAAAAGATCTTTTAAATTCTTCTTTCATCCAAACATTAACCCAAGAGCTTTCATATTCAGCATGGACTGGTGGATAGTTATGCTCCTGTAAGGGCGAGCATATAGTTGCCACTTCATCTGTCTGTCTGTCTGTCCAAAGCAATTTCTCAACAACCACTTGACGGCTCTTGTTTGCTAATAGCATTTACCAAATTTCTTCCTTGGAATCACAAAAAGTCCTTTGTAGTCACAATGTGGGATCAAATATGTAAAGAGTGTATTCTTGGAATCCTCCTGTTCCATATTGTATGGCCCACAACATACATTTGGCATGTGATTCTGTCTGAAAACCCATTATCAACTCACCTGAGCATAACATACTCATGGTTAGCTTTTATGTATCCTTGAATATGCGTCGCCAAAATTCCACTGTTTATTATATAGCTATCGGAATTCCAGCATAATCTTGATCCATCTCCCAGAATGTTTGTAAGGTTGTGAACATGAACATGAACACACTCAGCAACCACGATTCTGGCTCAGTCATACTCAAAATTTCCCTGGATGTTCATAATGACCTAAGGACAAATCTGATCAAAACGGGGACAAGCTAAAAGCATCAAAATAGGGGATCTTGATGACAATTCCATTGTTCACACTCTAGGGCCTATAATTTCCACTCTGTCATTTTCTTACCTGCTCTGATTGTTGGTATTGTCATATGGATGAATCATTTTCAAAACTAAAACATTCCAGTAAAGAGGCAAGTGGCCATAACAATGACAGCTGAGTTGCATTTCAGGTGAGCGATTTAGGACCATGATGGTCCTCTTGTTTTGAAATAGAATTTGACCTCTTTAGTCTGTATACATGTACAATACCAGGCATTCAACACCATTCCTCACCAAACAACAACAGCAGTCATTTCTTGGTATTTTTCAAGTATACCTACTCTGGAATAAAAAGAGCTTAAATGTCTATTGAAATTCACAGGCACTACAATTATGTCATTGCAGGAGCATTTCTTGTCTTATATTCTAACCAGTAAAGTAAAGCTGATGTTGCAAGGAGATGAAAACCAGCAATCGTTGTTAGACTTTGTTGACACTTCAATGAAAATACCTGAACAGAAACTAGTATTGGAGGTAAATTTCTTGTTTCCCAGTATTGATAATTTTTAATGCATGGATTGATCATAATATTGTTTAAAGACTTTTAATGATATAAATTGCTAATTAAAGATTATCTAGTAGTGGGAAAATTGGTTTTAAAAACAATGTTGGAAGCAGTGTAAAACACCATTAAGTTGATTAGTCATTGAATCTTCCTTGAGGAATTGCCGTAGGTTGCTTGTTGTAGAAATTGCATGTAATGGATACCATAACTTTGATACACTGTTCATTGTGCTGTTAATACTTGCAGAATCGATTTAGTGAGGAATTATCACTGATGTATTTATGGCAAGAAGATTATGACAGGGCAAGACATTATAACAGAATGGCCATTGACTTTTTTCTACAGGTAGGGTATTCATGTATGGTTACTGCTCACTGACATCCTTTATAACATTACTTATTAAACCTATTAAAAATTCTGCTTATTGAATAGGTCAGTAATATGCTCGTGTAATAAACGAGCTTGTAAACCAAATTACTATCCATATGCACGGTAAAAACAAAAACATTCCAGAGTCTGCAAATAACAAACTCCAACTATCACATATCTGGTGGAATCTCTGTAGCATCTGTAGCATTCCCATTAGAGATGGAACATTTAATACATACGTTCATCAAGCAAGTCCTATATGAGCAGCTTCAACAAGAAAGAAATGTTTTTAAGATACATTGAAAGTGGAAGTGAAAAGCTACCTCCAAAGATTAAAGTGCTATGCATTTGCCAACCCACTTAACTAAATGATGTATACAAAGTACTGATGTTGCAATGGTAATGGTAGCAATGACATTGTTACAAATATATTCAAAAGTGAGGAACTGTTGACTTTAAATATGAGTAGAGACCAAAAGATTTTCTTTTTCTCTTCAAGTTGTGCCCAGAGACACACTTTGATAGCTGAAATTTGAACCCATTGTTGATATACTGTACAAATTCAGTTTAAATTTGTATGAAATAATAACTTGAAAATATAGGAAGGATTTACTTTTGCTGCCTGTTTATTGTGGGACTCCTGATCAGACCTTTTAAATTTTAGGGTTTTTTTTAACAATATCTTGTAATGTTATAAATAGGATTTTAGCATGTGTCCATATTATATTGAATTTATTAGACTCATCATCGAAAACAGAATTAAAACTGCAAAATTCCAAAATTTAAACCAAACTAAATTTGCCATCTGCAAATGCTTTAAATATGGACCAGTCTAACATTGTCTTATGTTACTCGTTACCAGACAGCAAAATGTTAGATTTGTCAGGATTTGAAAGGATTTGCAGGTGACGAATTAAAGGTGCCTTAAGTGATTGGACTTTTCTGTGGAAAAAAGGAAAACATTGTGGGAAAAACATTGTTTTCAAAGAGTTCTTCTTTAGAAACATTAAACAGGGTATTGTTTGGTAAAGGGTTAAGAGGTTTGCTTTGTTTGCTTCTATGGAGAACTTTGTCTACATATTTTTCCAGGAATGGAGCAGTACAGACAGCTTAATGCAAGCCAGCAGATCCTCAGCCTTACACAAACTACAGCCTTTGATTGAAACTAAGGAATTTCTCGAGTTTATGGAACAAGAGAGTTAGTAGAGCAAGATCTGTATTCAAAAACAGCTCAAAACAACTTACAACTGTAACCATTTTTTTTTGCAAATGTGTATCTGGAAAAACACTATATTAATTCCTGCAACTGTAAAGGGTTTTGCCACTGGTATGCTTTAACTCTTTACCAATGAATCCCGAGGTGAAACACCTCTGAAGAAGAGGCCTTTGTGGGAAAAGGAGAACATGCTGCTTACCACAAGATTTTCTACCCTATCAAAGACAAATTCCTGATTGAGTCTCATTTAAACTTTTGTATGCAACTGCTTTCTATTCTGACAAGTCAACTAGAACAGACATGTTGCAGTCAGTGGTGAGGTCACTAACAGACTAACCTACAAAAAGAAAAATTGTGTTTTACTGACAAAATTTAAGCCAAAATCAGAAGAAAACTTTTTAGATTGTCCAGTTTGAAAGCATTTGCAAGCAACAAAATAAAGGAGTTGGATGATGGAATTTTATTTTTCATAGGGTAGAACAATGAGAGAAAAAAAGAAGAAAATGCTGGTTACAAGTTTTTTCTTGTTTTCCCATGTTTTCATAAGTTTTTTCCTCAGGGTGGTTATAACTTGGGATTATGTAGCAAACGGTTAAGTGTACCTGTATTATAAAAAACAATTTATAGGAAAAGTCAAAATAAGAAATTTTGTTGTGGTGGTTGATGATTTTAATTTTCATATTTCAGAAAATTTTCAGTCCATGGAACCAGCTCAGAGACTTGTTCGCTCCTGGAATAAGAGAACTCCTCATCTACTGACAGATCCTGTAAACATTTGGGATGAGGTCATCACTAACAGGTTAACTCATCACGATAATCATGTATTTTAATGGCCCTGGAAAAACCTTTTGGAAGACATTGGTGAAAGGGAAAAAATCTTGGTAACCAGCATTTTTTCTCCTTTTCCCACAATATTTTTTTTCCCCGTTTCAATGAAAAAGTATAGAATTAGAAGCAAACAGCTTTTTGTTAAGAGTTAAGTTTAAATTTGTTTGTCAGAACCCCACAATGTTTTCAAAAAACGTTTTCTTAGGGAACTAAGAACCATGTGTTTTCAGATATGATTTAAACCGGAGAGTGCATGTCAAATGAGTTGGATATACCTCATCAATACATATGAGCCATGCTCTGGCAAAAGGGGGCTTAATGCATCTCCGTGATCCATGGTACCAAGCAAGCCGTCACATACTCATGGATCTAAAAGATCCACTTTTTTTAACAACCAAGTTAATCATGAGATAGACTAGTCCTTGGACATACAGAAAATTGACCAATAGCGAAAAGTTTCGGCCCAGGTCAGCCTGCGCGGATTGCGCAGGCTGACCTGGGTCGATACTTTTCGCAGATGCATTAAGCCCACTTTTCACAGAGCACGGCTCATATATAAGTATTGTTATCCAAATCTACTTTTTGTTCAGAAATATCTCACTTTCTGGACAGTGTAGCATGAAGATCAAGAATGTTGTTGATGTTCACACTTTGCAAAAGCAACTAAGTTATGGAAGACAGCTATAGAAATATGAAACATTTACTTTCAATGTCTGTTAGCACTTTTCCACATGATCCCAAGTTTTAATGACTTTGAGAAAGAAACCTATTGAAAACATTGTGGGAAAAGGAGAAAATCATGGTAACCAGTATTTTCTCGTTTTCCCCACAATGTTTTCAATCCTTTCAAAGACAAATTCCATCATTGGAGCCCTATTTGACTTTACTCTTTAAATGCTCTCAATTTGGACAAGTCTGCATTTTTGTCGTATGGTAAAGAATTAACCCCTTTTAGACATGATGAGGGATCTCTTTTTTGAGATTGTAAAGTAAAATCAGCTGGCATGTACTGCAGTCTGATCTTGTTCAGCTCTTTAGGCCAGTGAAAGCTCTTTTGTTAGAAGGTTGTACATACTATGTGTATCTGTTTACAAAGGTCTGTGTTCATGGATCATGTAAGTGGTAAACTCCTAAGTCAAGCCAATTCTCAAGACTCCATGGAGGAAGAGGATATGTTTATGGACACTAAATTGAGGCTGAAGCTGAAGATGGCAGAAAGCTGTAAAGAACAAAACAACTACACCCTGACTTTGAGGATTCTAAAAGAAACTCATTCAGTAAGATAATTGTTCTTTTGTTTCATGTATAACTGAAGTATCCTTTCAATCATTTTTAGCTTTGCTGTTTTCTAAGAAAACGTCAAGGTATAGTCGCAGCCCTGTCATTTTCTGCCTTGTCATTGTAAAAACTTTGATATTTTAAAACGTCTCTGCCATTACTGAATATATTTACTTCAAACTGAAGCTAGTTCTTAGCTATCACAAGAGGAACCCATTCAAGTACGGAAGGCAGCCATCAAAATATTTTTAACACAGTTATGTCCTTTCTCAACTTGAAATTTTCACTGAAAATAAATCTGTTTTTAAAAGTAACTGCAGCTGAGCATTGGCACACCAATGCTGTGCTCTTCTTTGTTTTTCTGTACAACATAAAAGTTATGCCCGTTATGCAGAGAATATTACTTCAGTGCAGTATCATGTTCATATTCATTAACCCTTAACCAAACAATTTGTTTTATCAACCCTGAAGAAGAAGGGAAATGGAGAAAATGCTGGTCATCAGCCTTTTCTCTATTACCTATGTTTTCAAAGGCCTTTTTCTTCAGGGTCTTTAGAACTCTGGATTGTGTGGTAAAAGGTTGAGGGCAGCTTCTCTGTTTATCATAATGTTTTTAATAGTGGCCTTCAAGAAGACAAGAGGGAATGCCTACAGCTGTGTTATGTGCAAGTGTGTTTATACCCACAATAAGGATATGTAAGAATTCAGGACAAGCAAGATTGTTTTGTTTAGTGCCTCTTTCTACACTATTTCATTCATATCACAGCATATCACAGCAGCCATTGAACTTGGCCATGTGTTCCTGGAGTTTCTTTCACCAGTACTTTGTAAAACACTCTTTACAATCCTGGCTGCTTTTCTATTAAACATTTTTGAATTTGGTCACAAGCCCTGTGTTACCAAACTGGAATACCAGGCTGTGCTAGCATGTGAGATGAAACATCTCTATGCTATTGCTTCTTACAAGATGTAAAAAACTTTTAAATGAACAAACTTTTAAAACACAGGAAAATATCATTTTTCATTGTATTGAAAACATTGTTGGAAAGAAAGCAACTTCTTGATGTAAGCAATGGTCCTTTTTCCACAACGTGCTAGGCAATTGCCTAGAATCTATAGGGTCTTAAATGTTACATATATATAGCATCTTATGTTAATATTCTATCTGAACCCCTTTACCAGATGCAAAAAACATGGATACCTCCATGTTGAAAGCATTTGCTAAAAAAAGATTAAATTTTGTGCAGTTTATGAGATTTGTCTTTGGTTCGAAAAAGAAAACATGCTGGTTATCAGCGTTTTCCCTTTTTCACATTATGTTTTCAAAGTCTTCTTTCTCAGTGCTGTTAAAATACAGGATTGTAAAGTAGAGGGGTAATAGCTATATTATACATATAGATGTGCAAGAAATCTGATAGTGAAGATCTACTATGTGAATGGACCCATCTGTATGCCAGCACACATCACAAGAAGTCACAGTCCTCCCTGAATGAATGGACAGAGGACACTTTGAACAGCATTCTTACAACTTTGGATCAGCTAGGTATGGGATATTGGCGATAATTATTTGTTGAACCCATTAAAACACAATCTAGAGTTTTAAAGACCCTGGCAGAGAAGGCTTTTAATAGAAAATAAAAGATTGTGGGAAAAGGAAAAAATATAGGTATCTGGCATTTTTTTCCTTTTCCCAAAATATTTCCTTCTCTTAGACACAGTTACATAATTTTAGCAACATTTAATTTGTTGTCTAAAATTGCTGTCAATTTTGACAAGTCTGATAAAGAGTTAACCCTTTAATACGCAATTCCGAGTCTTGCCTACCCTGAGGAAACAGGATTTTGAAGGTACGGTTCTGTGAGAAAAAATGAAAATGTTTGTAATCAGCATTTTCTCCTATTCTTTCATTGTTCTTTACCCATATAAAGACAATTTTTTTTTCCTTGAACCAAATTTCATTCATTGCCTGCAAGTGCTTCAACTCTTTACCACACATTCTTTATTTTTAATGACCCTGAAGAAGAAGGCTTTTGAAAACATTGTGGAAAAAGAAAGGAAAAAATGATAGGTGATTAAACTTCTGTAGCTGCTCAAATGAAATTTGGAGCAGTCTTCAGGTAATACAGATGCAACAACACTATTAGCAGATATCTTGAATGATAGTATAGCAGCAGGTTGTTGTATCTTGCTGATTTTTAGCTCCACTGGCCAAAGGCCAGCGGGCTTATGTCATGGCCTGTTGTCCATCGTGCGTCCGTCCGTCTGTCCGTCCGTCCGTCCGTCCGTGCGTCCGTCCGTCCGTCCGTGCGTTAACTTTTTTTTAAAACGTCTTCTTCTCTGAAACTACCCATCCAATTTTGATGAAACTTCACAGAAATGATCCTGCCATGGTCCTCTTCAGAATTTCTTGAAAGAATTTAATTCCTTCAAAAACTCTGGTTGCCATGGCAACAAAACTGAAAAATTTTGAAAATCTTTGAAAATTTTCTTGTCTGAAACCGTAAGGCCAAGGGCTGCCAAATTTGGCATGTAGCTTTATCTAGTGGACCTCTACCAAGTTTCTTCAATTTATAGCCCTGGGGTCAAAATTGGCCCCGCCCCGGGGGTTACAAGTTATACATGGGCTTATTTAGGGAGAACTTTAAAATTCCTCTTCTACCTAGCCATAGGGCCTAGAGCTACCAAATTTGGCATGTAGCTTTATCTAGTGGACCTCTGCCAAGATTGTTCAAATTATAGCCCTGGGGTCAAATTAGGCCCTGCCCGGGGGTAACAAGTTTTACATGGGCTTATATAACAAGTTTTACATGGGCTTATATAGGGAGAACTTTAAAATTCTTCTTTGACCTAGCCATGGGGCCTAGGGCGACCAAATTTGGCATGTAGCTTTATCTAGTGGACCTGTACCAAGGGTGTCCAAATTATAGCCGAGGGTCAAATTTGACTTCGCTCCGGGGGGGTAACATGTTTTACATGGGCGGGCTTATATAGGAAAATCTTTCGCATCTAGCTATAAGGGCTAGGGCTATCAAATTTTGCATTTAGCTTTATCTAGGGGGTCTCTATCAAGGGTACCCAAATTATAGCCCAGGGGGTCAAATGTAGCCCCACCCCAGGGGGTCACAAGTTCTACATGGTCTTATATAAGGAAACTTTAATAATCTACTTGTACATAGCCATATTTAGGCATAGGGCTACCAAATTTTGCATGTAACTTTATATAATGGGCCTCTACCAAGAGGGCCCAAATTTTAACTTTGGGGGTCAAGTTTGACTCCACACCAGGGGTCACAAGTTTTACATTGGCTTTTATAGTGAAAACTTGATAAACCTGTGTCATGGATCACATATTTTACAGGGCCTTTTATTCAGCAAACTTGTTTTACATGACTTTTTATTGGGCAAGATTAAAAAATCTTTTTGTTTATAACCACACATTCTAGTTTCATATTGTAGGTCTGGGGTCAAAATTGCCTTCATTCCAGGGATCGCAAGTTTAACATGGGCTTCAAAATATTGTCACTTCAATTTAAACATTAATCAAGGGAAATAACTCTTTTTATGAAAGATAAAGTTCGTTACTATTTACCTCCCTTGATTATCAAGCTGCAGTGATACATGATTGGTGCTAGACAAGTTTTTTAGCTCCACTGGCCGAAGGCCAGCAGGCTTATGTTATGGCCCGTTGTCCGTTGTGCGTCCATCCGTATGTTAACTTTTTAGCTCATTTGAGCACAACGTGCTCAAGGGGAGCTTTTAGGATCACCTGGTGTCCGTCATGCGTCGTGTGTCGTCAACAATTCTTTAAACATCAACTCCTCCTAAACCACTGGGCGGAATTGGACCAAACTTGGCTGGAATGTTCCTTGGAAGGTCCTCTTTAAAAACTGTTCACAGAATTTGATTCCATCAAAAACTCTGGTTGCCATTGCAACTAAATGGAATTTTTTAGGGAATTCTTTAAAAATCTTCTCCTCTGAAACCACGGGTCAGATTTTGAAATAATTTCACAGATATGCTCCTTGGGTGACCCTTTTTAAAAATTGTTCGTAAAATTTTGATCCGTCAAAAAATGTGGCTCTGGTGAATGGGGGCTTCTTGCACCATATAGAAATGAAGGAATTCTTCAAAATTCTTCTTCTCTGAAACCGCTGGTCAGATTTCAAATAATTTCACAGGATTGTTCCTTGGGTGACCCTTTTCAAAAACTGTTCGTAAAATTTTGATCCGTCAAAAAACGTGGCTCTGGTGAATGGGGGCTTCTTGCACTATACAGAAATGAAGGAATTCTTTAAAAATCTTCTCCTCTGAAACAGCAGGTCAGATTTTGAAATAATTTCACAGGATTGTTGCTTGGGTGACCTTTTTCTAAAATTGTTCGTAAAATTTTGATCCGTAAAAAAATGTGGCTCTGGTGAATGGGGGCTACTTGCACTATATGGAAATTTAGAAATTCTTAAATATTCTTCTTCTCTGAAACGACTGGTCAGAATTTTACTTAATAGCCAGTGGAGCGATACAGGGCCATCATGGCCCTCTTGTTAACTTGAAGGTAAGGTAGAAGAAACAGAAAACCTTGCTTCAAGCCCAGCTCTTGGTAGAAGACACCATGTTTTGAGTGGCCGTGCATTGGAGTTGATAGCTCTTGGCTTACAAGGCTTTGATACAAAGAATCTGGATGGGAAAAAAGTTGGCCAGAAGCTACTTGAACTTACAGGAATAAAGAAATTTCAAAAACAAGAAGTAAGTCTTTTTGGTAAATTTTGTAACTCCCTCTTGTCACACTGTTTTTATGCTCCACCATTTTAAATGCAAGAGGACATAATTATTGTATAACAATACTATAACTTCCATATATCCTGTATGTTCCACATATCAGTTTAGGATAAAATCCACGCTTTTTATGCAAGTTATGGCCCTCTTCAACCTTCTTTTTAACTCATCTGATCAATAACTGCTCAAGGTGAGCTTTCGTGATCATGTTGTGTCAGTTGTCCGTTGTCCAGGGGTCAACAATAACCTTGTTTCCACCATAGAGGCCGCATTTTAAAGTGTGATGCTCAGAAAGCTGGTCAGAATGTGTGTCTTGATGATATCTGACAAAACAGAAATGGGTCAAATCAGGTCAAAAAGTAGGTCATTGGGACAAGTTTTAGAATAACCTTAGTGCACTATAGAGGCCTTAAATTTTTATGAAAGTTTGGGCTGCACTCCTGTGAACAAATGTTATATTGAGAAAAAACTTAATTCTTACTATGCACACTGATTTATTTTGTATCTCTTTTAACATCAGCACCACCAGGATCTCTTCAACTTTATGAATTCTAGATTGCTTTACTCAGATGAGCGCTTTGGGGCCAATAGCCCTCTTGTTATACACAATGCTGATTTCTGTTTTGTTACGTATTTTGGAAGATTTGTGGTATTAGATTCATTTTTGATATACAGGCATGCAGTAATAGAATTCAAGTCAAGTTTGAAATAGGGTAGAGTCTATTTTCTTCTTTCCCATAAATGTTTTCAAAAGCCTTCATCCGTGTCATGAAAACAAGGGATTGTTTGGTACAAGGTGAAATAGCACAAATTTTTGGTACACAGTATTTCATCACTATGTATTTTTGTGTTGATAATAGATAACAGAGCAGCTTATTCAAGATGGGTTTCAGAAAATGAAAGTATCCATAAGCACAGAAGATACACTTAGTATAAGAGGACCAGTTCAATATGGCATAGAAGAGGCTTACCTAGCTACAGCAAAGTATTGTGACAACATTTTACGTCTGAAGGAAGATGGTAAGGTTAAGTTTGTGGATATTTCCTATGATGTTTATGCAATAGCTTTTATTATCTTTTGCCAAACAATCCTGACTTTGTTTCCTGACATTAGTTTGTGATTGGCATTTTCTTTTGCATTGCACAATCTGCATTTAACATTTTGATGTACTAGCTATTTTCGACCTAACAGAAACGACTATAAAAAGTACAGATACATGTTAAACACTTTATATTCATTGTTGGAAAATTCAGCTATTGTCTTAACACAAGTAATGACACCTTTTCAGACAGTATTTTTCAAACCTGTCAAATGTAGTGCCATGAAAGTCGTATTTGTAGAGTAACGCACCATACATGACTATAGTCGTATTGGTGGCTAATAAAGATCAAGTTCGATTAGTTTGTTGTCCTCAAATGCTTGCAATTTGGACCAGTCTGAATTTTTGTTGTGTGGTAAAGAGTTAAGCTTTACATGTAAATAGTTTGGTTATATTCGTTTCTGTTTTCATACCCATTAACAGAAGAGTTAAAGATAAGCAATTCTTGTATAAAGCAGTTTCCTGAGACTGTTACAATTTGCTTGCTAAAAGCCATTAAGCTGAATTCTGAGGAAGCTAGACAGAGATTTCCAAGGTTACTACAGATTGTTGAGCTGTATCCTAACATCACCCCCACTTTCATTAAAAAGGTGAGATGTGCTTGTTGTGGTGCTTTTTTTTTGGGGGGGGGGGGTGGGGGGGGGGGAGGTTCTCAAAAATCCTGTTCAAGTGTCCATCACACAGCAAAAATTTAGACTAGTCCAAATTGAAGGGATTTACAGAGGACATCATAAATGTGGCTTAAATGATAGTGTCATTTTCTTAAAGAGAAGAAAACACTGTGGGAAAAGAAGACAATGCTGGTTACCAGCATTTTCTTCTTTTCCCACAATGTTTTCAAAAGCCTTCTTTCTCAGGGTTGTTAAAAGTTGGGATTGTGTGGTAAAGGATTAAAACCTTTTACCAAACAATCCCATATTTTAATGACCCATAGGAAGAAAGCTTTGGAAAACATTATTGGAAAAGGAGAAAATGCTTATGAGCAGCACTTTCTCCATTTCCAAAATGCTTTCTTCTATTTCATTACCAATTCCATCTCTTGGGGTAAGTATGGTTAATTAATTGTTAGCAAATGCTTTCATTTTAGACAAATTTAATATTTTGTCATTTGGTAAAGAGTAGATCATAGTAACTGATCCTGAATCTACACCATTTGTTACTTTGTGAGATATTCTATCCAGAGGAAGCTTTAGCAATATTTTGATCTCTCCTTAACTCTTTACCAAATATTAAAATTTTAGACTGGTCTGAATCCAATACATTAGCTGATGATAGATTAAACCTGACTCGAAAACTGAAATGCTTCTTTGGAAGGGTAGGAAACACTGTGAGGAAAGGAGAAAATGCTGGTTACCAGTATTTTCTCCCTTATCCTCAATGTTTTTAAAGACCTTTTTCCTCAAGGTGGTTAAACTTGGGATTGTGTGGTAAAGGGTTAAGACTTGTAATCTTATGACAATTATGTTCAATTATGAGGCAAAGCCTTCCTGCAAAGCTATGTACATGTATATTTCTTACACCCTTAAATCTTATAATTGTAGTGCAACTTTTTGTGACAATTGAAGGTTTTCGCCCTAAATGGGTCCCTGTGTTGCTCAATGTGTAAAGGTGTTTTACATATAATCAGGAAATTCATGGTGAGATACCTGTTGGGTGCTGTTAGTTTCCTTTGGCAAGACACTGCAGAGCCCTGATCTACTGCTGGTGAAGTGAAACCGAGGCAAAACATGGATATTGAGCTTTCCCATTATTTCAGTTGAAATTTTGTTGAGAGTATGGTAAAGATTCAATTCAAACAAGCAAATTATTTCCGTATTTTAATAGAGTAAAGAGGTGCCATCATGGCTGTTTTTGCTATGGACAAGTCAGCTGTTTGCTATCCTTGATAAGAAAGAGGCCTCGGCTGTACATGGAATAGTGGAAGATATCACATTGCTGTACCCCCAGGTAAGTGTATTGTGTATGCAGATATATAGTTGTAGTAAAAAATAGACTTTGTTAACCTTTAACCTAAGGATCCCAAAGTTAAACATTCTAGACAGAGAGGGCCTCTGAAAATATAAAGGAAAAAAAAGAAACTGCCAGCATTTTTGTGATTCCAAACTTACAGAATTACAAAATTTTCTACCCTTTTATATACAAACCCCAGAATTTGAGCCAAGTGTAATTTGTCATCTGCAGATGCTTTCAATATGGACAAGGCTAAACTTGTGTCATCTGGTAAAGAGTTAACTATTTATGAGTGACATTGAGAGCATTTGCAGACATCAAGTCAGACCTGACATAATATTAGAGTTTGTCTTTGAAAGGGAAGAAAACATTGTAAAAAAAGGAAAAAACAGCCGAGTACCAGCATTTTCTTATTTTCCCTCAAAGCTCTCTAAGCCTTTCTTTAAGGTCTTTAAAACACAGAATTATTTGGTAAAGAGTTAACTAGTAGTGTTATTAATAAAGGTCAGAGGCTAAATCTACAGAGGCTTAGGTCATTGTGCTAAATGTTCACTCATGTGTTTCAAATTTTTACAAAGACTATACATATGTTTCATTTTTGAATCATGTGCAAAGTAGAATACATCCTGACTTTCTGTCATCTTCATTAATTTTATACGGAGCATGAATGTTGAAGACAGTCTTGTTTTATTGTAATGTTTTTATACCCTCCACAACAAAGTGGAGGGGGGTATACTGGAATAGCCATGGTTGTCTGTCTGTCCGTCTGTCTGTCCGTCCGTCTGTAGACACAAATTTGTCTGGCGAAATACTCCTACAGTTTTTCAGGTACTGAACTCAAATTTATACACAGTGTTCCTATATATATGAAGTTGTGCATGTGCAATTTTCATGACCCTACTGCGATGCGTTGTAGAATTATCTCCCCTTGAACTTTGCAATTTTTGCTAAATTGTATCGCTTTAATTCAAAATTTGTCCAGTGTAGTACTCCTTCATTTTTTAATGTACAAAAGTAATTAAGAATGTGTTTTTTACTGTGAATTTTGTTTTTAATATAATCTGTCCGTCTTTCCGTCCGTCCATGTGTCCATAGACACAAATTTGTTCGCTGAAATACTCCTACAGTTTTTCAGGCACTGAACTCAAATTTACACACAAGGTTCCTATATATATGAAGTTGTGCATGTGCAATTTTCATGACTCTGCTGCGATGTGTTTACAGAATCATCTCCCCTTAAACTTTGCAATTTTTGCTAAATTATATCGCTTTAATTCACAATTTGTCCAGTGTAATACTCGTACAATTTTTAATGTATAAAACTATTTAATAATGTGTTTTACAATGTGAATTCTGTGTTTAATTTGTGTGAATAACAACACTCACACCCTGAATTACTACAGTGACCACAGTTTGATTACAGCTGCAATTCCATGGAAAAACATGTTCTGTAAATATTAATGGTAATGTTACCTTTATATCACTCCAATAGTTCAAATTACTGCCTATGTATATTGCTAAGATTTATTATATACCTTTGGTCTCTGTGTTTTAACGGTGACAAATTAACCTACATGCAACCCTTTAATGAATGCAAACCCTTTGTCGGAAGTTTAATTTTTTTTTTTTCAACTTTTACCTTTGTACTAAACCATTCTGCATTCTGTGACAAAGAGCTGTTTCGTGACAATGAGCTGGTGGGGGGTATGATCACGTCTAGTGATAGCTCTAGTTTATTCATATTTCACAGGCTGTTGTTTATCCATTTAAACTGAGTCAGGATGGTTATAGCTTTGGCCGCTCAGAAACAGACAAGAGGAATGAGGCCATGGTAGAAAAGTAAGTGTGGAGATATTTTGTATACACATACAAATGATGTACACTTATATATGAGCCATGCTCTGTGACAAGAGGGTTTTGTGCATCTGCACAAACAGTATCAACCCAGGTCTGCCTGAGCAGTTCACCCAGGCTGACCAGGGTCAAAACTGTTTGCATTTGGTAAATTTTCTACACATTGAAGGACCATTCTACCTCATTACTCAGATAATAGACAAAATAGATTTTAAGGTTCCATAATTATATGATTACTTGCTTGGTATAATACAGCATGAAGATGAAATAAACTCCCTTTTTGTCAGAGTATGGATAATTTCTTTTTACATTTATTTGATCCAGGTTGCCTTTTATATGGTTACAGTATGCGTTTACCCAATTACAATGAAAGATTTCCTTAGGAAAACATAAATATCATGATGACAAATATCCTCCATTGTGTAACTCTTAGCTGTTTTTTGTTTGGTCCTATCCTAGCCTGTGTGCTATCGTCCCTTTACCACTAAATCCCCCGTTTTAATAACCCTGAAGAAGAAGGCATTATGAGTAAAGGGGGAAATGCTTGTAGCCAGCCCTTTTGCTTTTTCCCACCATATTATTTCCTTTTCAAGGACCAATTCTAATATCTTTTAAACACATGATTGGAAAGGGAAAAAAGGCTTTTTCTCCTTTTCCAACAATCTCTACCCTTTCAAAGGCCCATTCCAATATTTGAGCCACATTGAAATCGGTTGTCTGTGAATGTTATTGAACAAGTCTAAACTTTTGTCATCTATAAGATAGTTGAGCTGTATGTCATTTTCAGACTGAACACATTATTGGGTCCAGATAAGCTGCCACTACCAACCAAATTCATGGCTGCATTAGAGTGCTTTTCACAACCAGATCAGGATTTTAAGGTATTTTATTTTAGTAGTGTGTTTAGCTATCAGATCAAAACTCTCTGAAATTTAAATTAGATAGCTTGTTTTTATACGTCCGTCAAAGACGGGACGCACTATGGGATCACCCATGGCGTCCGGGCGTCCAGTTCTTTGTCCGGAGCATAACTTTATCATCTCCAGTCCGATTGACTTGAAACTTGGCATCTGTGTTTGTTGCAATAATACGGAGTGCAGTGCGAAAGAACCATAACTACCTCGTGCTGTCTGAGTTACTTCCCTTTGATCATCATTTTTACAGCATTTTCTGCTTGTCCGAAGCATAACTTTGTCATCTCCAGTCCAATTGACTTGAAACTTGGCATTTGTCTTTGTTGCAATAATACGGAGTGCAGTGCGAAAGAACCATAACTCTACCTTGTGCTGTCTTTGAGTTATTTCCCTTTGATTGTCATTTTTACAGCATTTTCTGCTTGTCCAGAGCATAACTTTGTCATCTCCAGTCCAATTGACTTGAAACTTGGCATTTGTGTTTGTTGCAATAATACGGAGTGCAGTGCGAAAAAACCATAACTCTACCTCGTGCTGTCTGAGTTATTTCCCTTTGATTGTCATTTTTACAGCATTTTCTGCTTTTCCGGAATACAACTTTGTCAATTTTAGTCTGAACATCCTCAATTTTAGTATGCATGATTGTTGAAAAATTACGGAGTGCTGTGCACAAGAACCATAACTCTTCCTAGCACGAATTTTGAGTTATTCCCCCTTAGATCTTCATTTTTATAGCATTTCTTGCTTGTCCGGAGCATAACTTTGTCATCTTAAGTAGGAATGACTTGAAATAAGGTATGCTTATTTGTTGCAATATTTGGAAGTGCAGTGCGCAAGAATTGTAACTCTACCTTGTGCTGTCTTTGAGTTATTTCCCTTTGATTGTCATTTTTACAGCATTTAGTGCTTGTCCGGAATATAATTTTGTCATCTCAAGTCAGAACGACTTCAAACTTGGTATGCATGTTTGTTGCAATATTACGGAGTACAGTGGGCAGGAACAACTCTACCTAGCGTGAATTTTGAGTAATTCCACTTTGATCTTCATTTTTACAGTATTTCTTGCTTGTACGGAACGGAACTTTGTCACCTCAAGTCAAATTGACTTGAGACTTGGTAAACATCTTTGTTGCAGTTACAAAAAGTGCAATGCACTGGAACCGTAACCTTACCTAATGCCTTTTTGGAATTATTCCCTATTCATTATTTTTTTTTTACAGCTTTTCATGCTTCTCTACAATATAACTTTGCCTTTCATGTTGGAATGACCTGAAACTTTATATGCATGTTTCCTGAACATTAGAGGAGACATTCATGCCTATTTCAATCACTTACATGATTTCTGCTGCACTACTGTTTTCCTCTACCTGCCCTTTACGATTATTATCCCCCCTCAACAACTGGTGGTGGGACGGGCGTATTTTGCGACAATTTGCCGCTCTTGTTTTAGTATGATACGGATATTTTAGATTAGATAAAATTTTATAACCTTTAACTTTACCAAATGAAAAAATTTTGGACTGCAACAAACTGAAAGCATATGCAGATGATAAAATAATTGTAGTGCTAATGATGATTTGTGTCTTCAGTAGAGAAGAAAACATTATGTTAACAGGAGAAAATGCTGGTTTCTTGCCGTCATCTTACCAAAACTTTTTTAAAACTTTAATCCAGAGGCAAGATGTAAAAGAAATTTTCTTATGTGTGTAGTATATTGGTCTATCCTACAGATAGACGTAAATGTATAGCTTGTGTTTGTATAAGGGGACACTTATATCCCATGTTGGGCGCCAATGTAACAGTTCTGACACACAGCCTCTCCAGGCAGGATTTGAACCCTGAACCTCCAGGTCCCAAGGCGAATGCTCTACTATGTCGCTACAAAAGCTAGCTCTATAGCAAGGCAGTATAAGTGTCCCCTTATACAAACACAAGCTATACAATTATGTCTATCTGTGGGATAGACCAGTTTACTACATAATTATGTGTTAATAGTCGTTAAAGAATTACCCCTTTAAAATTGGGTATTTTGAGTGAAATGCATTTTTGGTTTAACCCCTTACCACAAAAAATCAGGACTTGAAACGACCCTGAGAAAGAAGCCTTTTTGAAAACATTGTGCGAAAAGGAGAAAATGCTGGTAACCAGCATTTTCTCCTTTCGTTTCAATGTTTTTACACTTGCAAAAACAAATTCCAATTTTTTATTCACATTTATTATGTTGTCTGCAAATGCTTTCAATTTGGACCTAATATTTTGTTGTTTGGTAAAGAGTTAAACATGTGCCAAAGAAAAACGTGTACATGTTACAGGTATTACACCACTGTTTTAAGATAGTTCCAATTGATTAATTTTTTTTTTTTTTAATTTTTAATTTACTATTTTAGGATTTGTTTGAGGATATATCGAATCTGATGGAAAATGGGGAAAGGGGGAAAATTGGACCAAAATACAAAGAGCTCCACTGGAAATTATTGGACTATAAAAACAGAGAGGAAGAAGGAAACTCCAAATCAAGTCAAGTTTGTACAATTTATTACACTAGTTGCAAGTTTTGTCCACTCAAATTTAAAAGATGCCTTTGGTTTGTTTGTTTTTATGGTATCTAATGCGGTTTTCAACATTATTTCAGTTATATCGTGGCTGCCAGTGCACCTACCTGTGCTTTCCTGGCTACTTGCCCACATAACCATTGTGGAAACAATGATCAGGTGAGAGAGAAGAATGAACCCTGTTGCAATGATTATCATCATTCCTGGAAGGGAATGATGAATGATGGTTTATTACATGGTCACATGCGAAAATCTGGTCATGTGCAATTTCTCCTGCATCACAATGTTTTAGAAATAATCTTTTGCAAGACAAAATAAGGTAGGCAGTGAGTTGTGTAGGGTCACAGCCCCAGCCTCTCACTTCAGAGATTCAAGGTTTGCTTCCCATGATGAGTAGAGTCAACCGGTGGAATTCATGTGCAAGTATTTTTTTATGTTTTTTAGGAAGCAAACATGGAGAGTGATGGAATTGTTTCCTTATCAGTGTGAAATGGATAAGTTTCATTCTTCACCAGATGCCAAAATTTTTGGACTTAACCAAATTCAAAGCATTTGCAGACAGCAAATGAAATATAGCTCAAATGACGATTTCTGTCTTTGATAGGGTAGAAGTCATTTTTGCAAAAGGAGAAAATTCTGGTTACCAGCCGGTCACCATTTTTCAAACGCTGTCTTCTTCAGGGTTGTTAAAACTAGGGATTGTCTGGTTAACCCTTTACCACACAATCTGAAGTTTTAACTTGGGCCTTTTGAAAACATTATGGGAAAAGGAGAAAACGCTGGTAACCAGCATTTTACTCCTTTTCTCACATTGTTTTCTACCTGTTCAAGAACAAATAATATAATTTGAAAAAAATTTGAACTGTTGTCTGCAAGTGCTTTCAATTCGGTGTAGTCCAAAATTTTGCAGTGTGGTAAAGGGTTAAGAGTTAACTATGAATGAAACCATTGTCTGTCAGAGGTATTGTGTTTATCTGTTTATTTTTTTTTTCCTTTTGTCTTTCTGTTACAGAGGTCACAGTCAAGCAAAGGTGGTCAGAATAATGATGATGAAGAGAAAAGTGTTATGATGTCTGATTCTGTTCTAGACATCGGAAGTTATGCCAAGAAATTTGCAGATGTGGGTAGAGCTCTTCCTATGACATAAAAATCTCATTGTGCTTCATACTTTATGTTTTAGTTGTTTTGTTTATTAGAATTGTATAGATAAATGAGTATTGATGACAAAATTATCAAGGAAATTTTGTAGTTAGGTAGAAATATGCTTATTATGAGCAGTTTAATATTGCAAGCACTTGTCATTTGAAAGCAGTACTATGATTAAATACCAAGTTGGCTTGTACAGTCGATAGTGTACATTATTTTAGACCAAGGGGTCACTGTTTTGATTCCCCGGCTAAGCCAATTTCTTTCTTAGAATTGACAGTAGTCATTGCCAAAGGATTAATTCTCTCACTGTTGATACATGTAATTGTTTCCACAGTTGTTGTGTGAGAAAGCATCTAGGGGCTTAGGAAGAATATTGTGCGAAGTCTCAGCTCACTGGGTCCCTCATTCGCTCACTGATGAGAAGAAACAAGTAGGGTTAGGCTGGTGTCATAAGTAATCAGAAAGTATGATGAATGTGATTTATGTGGTTTTGAAGAAATAATGACAGGTGATAAAACCTGGATCTACCAAGTTGAACCAGAGTCTTAGCCTAGAAATAAAGTTTGAATTACTTCTGATGGTGAAAAACTTATTACTGCTTGCCAAAATAGAACCTCAAATTGCATGTAATATGAGATTTTTGTTGATTCAAGAGGCCCTTTTCTTCAAATACCAGTTTTGAAAGGTAGTCTTGTTACGGGGAACTTTTGTAGAGAAAAAGTTCTCACACATCTATCAGAAACACAGACCATGCTCTGCAGTATATTGCTGCATGACAACGCGTTGGCACATAAATCCTCCCTGATAAATGAATTTCTTAAAAAATCTGGGTGTGAAGTTTTAGAACATCTTCCAAAAGTGTGTGGAGGCAGATGGGGCATACTTTGAAGGGCTGAAATTTTGATATCAGCAATATAATTTGGGGAGAAAAAGTCCTACTGTACAAACATAAATGATGGACCTTGTAGCTTAAGGTAACCTTGGCTACTTCAAAATTTATACTTCGTGTGCAGTTTATTGACTAGTCCAATCTGAAGGTTCTTATTTTTGTTTGAGAGTGTGACTTTTGTCAAGAATATGAGCCATGCTTTGTGAAAAAGGAGTTGAATGCGTCTGCAAAAAGTATCGACCCATGTCAGCCTGCCCAGTCCACACAGGTTGACATGGGTTGAAGCTTTCTGCTATTGTGTAAATTTTCTGCATATCCAAATTTTCCAATGACCATTCTATTCTGTGATTCAGTTGATTGTTGGACTACATGGATTGTGAGGATCTATACTGATGTGTTGACTTGTCTGGTATAATTCATCATGGAGATATATTACCAAATTTCACCAAAACATATGGCCTGCATCACGCGAAAAGGGGCATTCGGACATTTGCGTAAAGTGTCGTCTCGGATCAGCCTGCGCAGTCCGCGCAGGCTAATCCGAAACGACACTTTCCGTTTTTATGTAATTTTCTGTTTTGCGCAAGTCTACTGTATCACAAAATCTAATGTAGTCGTAAAGTGCCGTCTTGGATTAGCCTGCGCGGACTGCGCAGGCTGATCCGAGACGACACTTTACGCAAATGTCCGAATGCCCCTTTTCGAGTATTGCAAGCCATATAAGAATTACTGTCTTTTTATTCTGTTGTATTTGTGTATTTTCAGAAAGTTAAAGCTGAATTTGACAAAAAGCTTGGTAAAAATGGGGAAAAACTACAAAACATGTCTCTAAAGGTAAACTTACATGCTAAAGAATCATAAATTTTATAATTTGCTTTGAACTGAATACCATTCTTGGACAGAGTACTGGTCCTTATAGTATGTATAGTCCATCACAGTGACAGTGACTTATTTTTTTTTCTTTTCCAGGGGACAATTTAAATGTTGCTAAAATTATGGGACTTGCATTTGAAAGGGTAGAAAACATTTTGGAAAAAAGAGAAAAGTCTGGTTACCAGCATTTTCTCCTTTTCCCAAAATATTTTTAAAATTCGTCTTTCACAGTGTTGTTAAAGCACAGGATTGTTCGGTAAATGGTTAAGTTGTTCTCTTGGAACATGTTCAGTATGAACAAGTGTGAAGTTTTGATGTCTGGTAAAGATTAAGCACTACATGTATGTATTAAATGCTGTCTAAAGAATCAAAATGAAAACATATTACATAGGAATTGTGAGAAATATTTTATTACTGAATGGTATTTCTTTTTCAGGAATTTAATAATGCCAGGATGTACTTGCTTAATTTGTGCTCAGATGAAATCAAAAGGTCTTTAAAACCTCCTGACATGTTGTCTAACTATTCTAAATGGATGTCGGAGTTCAGCCCAAACACACATGGGCGGAGTTTAGAGATGCCAGGTAAGATATTGACCTAATGTGCCATTTTCTTAAATATGTTTGAAGCTGTCAAGAGAGCAAGTGGGAAAGAAGCTTTCTGCATTTGTAATGTTTTGACTAATTTATACTAAAAGAGATAAGGGCCAGAGATATGGGTTACTGTACATCATTACATAAACCAGGACCAGTATTCACCAACCATTCTAAAGTGCTTTTTAAAGTCTTATTCTTGATTTGTAATGTAATACAGTTTTTGATTAGTACATCATTTATTGACACCTTGCTTTAGATGATATGGAAAACCTTTGTGTGAATGATTGGTAATCAACAGGAGTTTATGTTTTTAGAATTAAATGTTGGTTTTGTCACTCAAAAATTGTGTTACTTGAAAATTTAAAAAAGTCTTGAAAATCAAACTAAAATACTTAAAATCCTTAAAGGTGCCTTTAACAACTATAGTTGTGAATGCGGCCAGTGTGGATCAAGATAAGACTGCACAAACTACAATGTCAGGTTTGCTGAGATATTTTAAATAAAATTTACCTTGATATTTTGTTCATTTGGGTCTTATTTTCATTTGGCCCCCTTAGGGTTAAGAATATTCAAAGAACACATGATTCAGGACTGTAATGGCTAGCTGTTGATGTTTTAATGTATTGTGCATAAAAACATACCTTGTTGCCTCATCCAGGTCAGTACACAGGACTAAACAAACCACTTCCAGAATATCATGTAAAAGTGTCTGGATTTGATCAAAAGGTAAGCTGATATGCAGTTTTTTACATTAAGCATAGTTAGTTTCTCTACTCTTTACCGACTCTCTGCCCCTCTCTTACTTCCAATCTGGTACCCTTTTACTGTCATCTGCTAAGCCTTAAATGCTTAAGTGAATGCAAACAGGGTTCACACATTCCTGAAAAATCATGTGAGTATTCTCAATGTAGATTTATACTGTTCCTGACAGGATATAAAAATTGAAGTGAATTCTTCATGCTTCAGAGCTTAATTTTTTCACAGACTTGTCTAATAATGTCCTTCTTAAAAATTATTTTGTCAAATTCGAAAATTTACTTTCAATTTGCATTTTTACTGTGTGGTTAATAGCACCTTTAACAGGTCATTATCATACATGAAAACAATATTTGAAGCAGCAGTGGTAATTTCCTGTAGTATAAAAAATTCTGTCCAAGAGTGACCCGCTGATCTGTATGCATTATTGTTTGAAAAAATATCACACTATCGCTTTTGATGCCCGCACCTGAGATCAGCTTCTGTACAAAATTGATGATTTATTGACAAAAGGCATCAACTTCTTCTTGATTTTAGTAGGCGTTTTTCCTTTCTCAGGACAAAATTTAATGGTAGTGCATAGTTTTACTGTTTAACGACGTTCCTGACAGTTTCCATTTTCACGCTTCATGTAACTATCACGCTCACCTTTTACTCGAAAAACGGTGAGCATCTAACCGAACTGATCTTGCCACACCTGTCAATGTCTGCAGAATGGATAAACCAAGAACTAAAACGAGTCGTTTCATGTTAGCAAAATGAAGTAAAAAGTATTTGAATCAAGCCAAATAATTATATGCGAGGCAAGAATCCAAAATTACGCTTTCAAAAGATCGGACTGAAAGTCAAAGTGAATCACCTAACTACGTCACCTAACAACGGAAATATGGACACAGATGCTACTACTAGCGCTCTATCTGGCAGATGTATCGTCGAGCTAAAACATATTTTCAGATGCAGATGCTTTCAGTTTGGTCTAGTCCAAAATTATGTCACTTGGTAAAGACTCGCAAAAAACTAGGGGCTGTACATAACTCTTCATCCCTTATCTTGATGAGTCTGCAGCAGACAACATTGATGAAAACATTGATGTCAAAAGGAGAAATTACCCCCAGTGATTGTTTTCTCCTTTTCCCACAATGATTTCTGACCCATCAAAGAACTGTGATACATGAATACCAGGTTTTGGTATAGCGTCTGCAAACGCGTCAAATTTAGACGAGTCTAAAATTAGTTGTTTGGAAATGGGTTAAATGCTAACATTAGTATTACATTTATATGCTATGAATTAGTTTATTATGACCAACAAACTTGATTATTATAAATATTGTTGTAATATTGAAAAAATTGAGATAATTTACTTCATATAATGTCTTTGTCTTTGACAAACATTACATTTACTCATTAGTTAGTGCCCCACCCACAAACTTAAAATGTATTTTCTGAAAAAATAAAGCTGGTGACCTATTTGTTTTAAGCCTGAATCTTTTAGTTTAGTACCTGAATATTATTTATAGAAAAAATAAGAAAAATCTGAATGATAGAACATTTAAAAAAATAACTTTAAAAGATACTCTTTGGTTTTTTCCAAAATAAAGGTGTTTTAGCCATAAGTTAAGTTTTTTTTTCAAAGATTGATACTCAGTATACTCTAAATTTTTTTTTTCATTAAATTTGATGTTTCACCAATACAATGACATAAAATTTGCTTATAATTGTTGTCATTTAAAAAAATATACATAGACTTAGTTTTCATAGGTGAAATTTCATCCTGAACTGACACAATGCAGGGTGTACTAAAAGAAATATTCATAGAATTTTCCTGGTGACCCCATCTTTTTATCTCCTATTTTTGTAGATCAGATAATAAACTATCACCAAACAAAGTTTCATGAAATTCTGAATGTTTTCAAAAATGGTGAAACTGTAGCAATCGTCTTTAATCTAACATCATAATTTTGGTAAAACTAGTCTGATTTTTAAAAACTTGTTTATTTAAACATGCCCTATTTGATAAACATCAGGCTTGAATATGATGTGAAAAATATTCTGTGATTTATTGGCACGGAATTCCAACAGCACCAAACCATTGATTTTTGAAAAATTTCAGATTTTAATGAACACTAAGTCTCATAAAAATGGCTTGTGGCAAGTCTGCATCATTATGGATATATGAATGCTTCCGTTGTATGTTTACAGATGTTTAAATTCCCTAAACTTTGGAAAATCAATGACATATAGATTGCACATTCATTTGGTCTGGAATCACTTAAATGCAAAATTGAGCAGTATATAGCACAAGTCCACAAATATTTTGAATAGCCATCATTTGTGACTTTTTCATATTGACTTTGCAGGCTCTAGATATGGCTAAAATAGTGAGATTTGTCTTAAAAGGTGAAGAGGTCATCCGAACATCTCCTTTACCCATGATGTTTTCATAAGCCTTCTTGCTCAGAATGACAAGTCCAAAGATTGCCTTTTTTCTACTCCAGGTCAAGGTAATGACCTCAATAAGAAAACCAAAACGTATTACAATACGGGGTAATGATGAAAAAGACTATCACTTCCTAGTGAAGGGCGGAGAGGATCTGCGACAAGATCAAAGAATTGAACAGCTGTTCTACATCATGAATCAGGTGTTTAACAAAGACCCTGTATGCAGAAATCGTAAACTGGCCTTGAAAACTTACCAGGTCATCCCCATGACAACAAGGTCAGTTTTATGTGTAAAATCATTTATTCACCTTTCTATCAGAGAAAAAAAAAAACATTTACAAGCAACAAAATATATGTGACTCAGATGATAAGGTCTGCATCTCTTATAGAAAATGTTATCACCTGACAGTTTTTGCATTTTATTTTTAAAAGCATCTTACTCTCTACCAGATGACAACTTGAAGACTTGTCAAAATTAAAAGCAGTTTTTTGACGACATTAAATTTTGCTAAAATTCTTTATAAGAATTAAATATATTATAGCTTATTGAGGAATAAAAGAGTCACATTATGTGGAGATGGAGAGCTAGATTTTCATGTATATTTGTATTTCCATAATACCTATATTTGGGAATGGGACATTTGGATTTTGACCAGCACTTACAGTAAAATACTCCATTCTTTATTTTATTATGACTTTTTTTTTTTAAAAAAGATAAATTGAGTCCTGTTTGACTCATCCTCTGACTTTTCTGGATAAAAGATATATGCTCTCAGAGTTGTATTGAGTGTATAAAGAACTATTAGGTGATTTTTAGTCTGTACTCTCTAGATCAATATTAAAATGTGTGTAAATTCAAATATTGTTCAGAAAGTTTTACTTCAGGTTTAGTTGGATCAGAACCTTTCTAAAGACATTGAAAAAAAAACTATGGTAGGAAAAGAGGTACCCAAACCTCTGAAAGAAAGACTGAAATTTCTGAAAGAAAGAAAACTGTTTATGCAATTTGAATAACACATTACAACACACAAACAGTTTTTAGCGCAATTGTTTACGAAGAAAAGACCAATGTATTGTCATAGTCCTGTTGTTCTTTGCATTATTTTGTGTGAAAACTTGGATATTTTTAGATAAACTTATTACTACTGAAGATACCGGCATTAACTTTAAACACAGATTATTGGTTAAGTAACTCAAGGGGAACCAATATGAGATGGGAAGGTTACTCTAAAATGTATTTGACACAGTTACATCCCCTTATGGCTACGGGGCCCTGCAGGCTCTGTGGTAAAGTGTAGGACATCATGACCTGGAGGTCCTTGGTTCAAGCCGCACTGGATCCATTGGGCTTTTTGTGAGAATATCCCTGGGCAAGACACCTCAGAGCCCCAGCCTAGTACGGCTGTGATATGATTGAAATTATGTTGAAAGCTGCGTAAAACACTAATAAAAAAAAAAAACTTTTGGCTACAGTATTTTCATATTTATTTGAGTCATAATGCTTGTTGATTGTTAATATCTAACTTGATGTTTTGTTCCCTGACTGCTCTTTTTTAGCTCATCTGAGCACAAAGTGCTCATGGTGAGCTTCTGCGATCGTCCGGTGTGCGTCGTCCGTCGTCCGTCGTCAACTTTTACCTTGTGTACGCTCTAGAGGCCACATTTTTAGTCGGATACTCATGAAACTTGGTCAGAATGTTTGTCTCGATATCATCTCGGACGAGTTCAAAAATGGGTCATGTCGGGTCAAAAACTAGGTCACTAGGTCAAATCTTAGAAAAACCTTGTGTATGCTCTAGAGGCCACATTTTCAGTCCGATACTCATGAAACTTTGTCAGAATTTTTGTTTCGAGGATATCTCGGACAAGTTAAAAAATGGGTCATGTCAAGTCAAAAACTAGCTCACTAGGTCAAATCTTAGAAAAACTTTGTGTACGCTCTAGAGGCCACATTTTCAGTCCAAAACACTTGAAAATTGGTCAGAATATTTGTCCTGATGATATCTTAGTTGAGTTTGAAATGGGTCATGTCGGGTCAAAACCTAGGTCACTAGGTCAAATCTTAGAAAAACCTTGTGTACGCTCTAGAGGCCACATTTTCAGCCCAAAACACTTGAAAGTTGGTCAGAATGTTCGTCCTGATGATATCTCGGTTGAGTTTGAGAATGGGTTATGTTGGGTCAAAAACTAGGTCACTAGGTCAAATCTTAGAAAAACCTTGTTTACGCTCTAGAAGCCACATTTTCAGTCAGATACTCATAAAACTTGGTCAGAATGTTTGTCTTGATGATATCTCGGACGAGTTTGAAAATGGATTATGCTGGACCAAAAACTAGGTCACAAGGTCAAATCTTAGAAAAACCTTGTGCACACTCTAGAGGCCACATTTTCAGTCCAATGCTTTTGAAAGTTGGACAGAATGTTTGTCTTCATGATATCTGAAACAAGTTGGGAAAATGGGTCATGTCTGGTAAAAAAGTAGGTCACAAGGTCAAATCTTAGAAAAACCTTGTGCACACTCTAGAGGCCACATTTTCAGTCCAAAACTCTTGAAATTTGGTCAGAATGTTTGTCTTGATGATATCTTGGACAAGTTTGAAAATGGGTCATGTCAGGCAAAGAACTAGGTCACTAGGTCAAATCTTAAAAAAAGAAAAAAAAAACTTGTGTACGCTCACAGTTTCAGTCCAAATTACTTGAAAGTTGGTCAGAATGTTTGACTTGATGACATCTCAGATGACTTCAAAAGTCGCTCATGTCGGGTCAAAAACTAGGTCAGTAGGTCAAACCTTAGAAAAAACCTGTTTATGCTCAATAGGCCACATTTTCTGTCCAATACGTATAAAAGGTGGTCAGGATCTTTGTTTTGATAATATCTACAATGGGAAAATTGGGTTTGGTTGGCTAAAAAGTAGGTCACTGAGAGAAATTCTAGAAAAAGCTTGTGTACATGCTAGAGGCCAAATTTTCAGTCCAATGATTATGAAAGCTTAGTAGATTGTTTGTCATGATATCTCAAAAGAGATTGAAAATGGGTCATGTTTGGTCAAAAGACTCAGGTGAGCGACTTTAGGGCCATCATGGCCCTCTTGTTTTTTTTTTTTTTTTTTGATGTAGTAGAAAAACAAATTCTGATCCCTTCATAGGCATTCTGTTTAATTGTCATAAAGTGTAAAAACAGTAATTGTTGTCCTTTTAGTAACATGCCTATCATTTCTTAATTCCCTACCGGCGAGGCTGAAGGGGACTTTAGGTTTGCACTCCGTCCGTCCGTCTGACCATCCATTCGTCTGTCCGTCTGTCCGTCCGTCAGTCTGCACGCAAATCATTTTTCCAGACTTTTTTTCTAAATGCTGGCAGATACTGACCTGATTTTTGGTGTGTAAGTCAACCACCATGAGTTACAGATCAAGTTCAAGTTTTGTTCCGGTCCACTGATTTTTGACGAAATTACGAGCCTAGGACTTAGAAATTTTCATGAAAAAACAGTTTTCCGTTTTTTTTTTTTCTAAATGCTGGCAGATATTGAGCTGATTTTCGGTGTGTAAGTCAACCACCATGAGGTACAGATCAGGTTTGAATTTCGTTCCGGTCCACTGATTTTTGACGAAATTATGGGCCTTGGACTCAGAAATTTTCACAGAAAAAACAGTTTTCCGGACTTTTTTTCTAAATGCTAGTAGATTTTGAGCTGATTTTTGGTGTGCAAGTCAACAACCATGAGTTACAGATCAAGTGTGAGTTTCATTCCGGTCCACTGATTTCTGAAGAAATTACAGGCCTTGGACTTAGAAATTTTCACCGAAAAAACAGTTTTCTAGACTTCTTTCTAAACACTGGCAGATATTGAGCTGATTTTTCGGTGTGTAAGTCAACCACTATGAATTACAGATCAAGTTTGAGTTTCGTTCCGGTCCACTGATTTTTGATGAAATTACAGGCCTTGGACTTGGAAATTTTCACAAAAAAAAAAACAGTTTTCCGGTCCACTGATTTTTGACGAAATTATGGGCCTTGGACTCAGAAAATTTCACTGAAAAAACAGTTTTCCCGACTTTTTTACTTACAATGCTCATGTTTGGTATGTAGGTACCTGTCATTGATACCGATCTTCTGTGGGTTATATGTCCAAGGTCAAGGTAAAAAATTTTAACCCTTATCATGAAAACTTATCCTCAACACTTTTCATAGTCATTTTTCTGTATATTTTTTAAGTAATTAAGTTATAACACTTATACATGGTAAGCTGGTACCTCTCATTGGTACACACCTGCTGATGATAAGGTCAAGGTCATCTCACAAGGTAAAGGTCATATTTCTGAAAATTAGCTTTTACGGGGGCATTTTGTTTCACAAACACATCTTGTCTTAGTAAAACTTCTTCAATAAACTTACTTTAATGAGGAAAATGCTTATATTAAAGCATTGCATACAAAGACAGACACGATGCTTATAATTCTGAAAGGGGGTCAAATACATTCTTTCTCCTCCACAGAGTTTCACAAAATATACCTGCCAGCGATATATACGGCCTGTAGGGGACTTAGTATTGCTATGCAATACTGTCAGAATGCTTGTTGCATCTATTGCCTTCTTTTGCCCATAAATTTAAATGTCTTCATAACTCTTACTACTAGAAATAGGTTTATGTCTGTTAAATTGAAAATATTTTCAGATGACAAATAAAATTTTGCTTAACTCTTTCCCAAATAACAAAACATCAGTCTAGTCGAAATTGAACACATCTGTGAATGACAATTCAAATGTATCTCAGATTATTGAATATCTTTTATATGGTAGAAAACACTGTTTGAAAAGGAGAATGTGCTGGTAACCAGCATTTTCTCCTTTTCCAACAATGTTTGAAAGAGCCGTCTCAATCAGGATGGTTAACACTGGGACTGTTTTGTAAAGGGATAAATAATTGGACTTGTCTTATACAATATTTGTTTAAAGGTCTGAAGTTGTCTTTCTCAGTTTAAAGCTTTACAAAACAAGATGTTTAGATAAATTCTTTAACCCTATACCACACAATCCCAAATTTAAGAACTCTAAAGATGATTGCTTTTTTTTTTTCTCCTTTTCTGACAATGTTTTTCCATCCTTCAAGTGACAAATTTCAATTTTGAGTCACATATTATCATCTGCAAATGCAGAATGTAAGTTCAGTTTGGGCAAATCCAAAATGTCGTTGTTTGGTAAAGAGTTGAAAGAAATGAAGGAGAGTAATTTTCAAAAGCCTCAGTTGTTTCTATGTTCTTATTTGTAGAAAACACATGTTACCCCTTTACCAAACATTCCCATGGTTTTCAACCCTAAGGAAAAGGGCTTTTGAAAGCATCTTGGAAAAGGAGAAACTGCTCGTAACAAGCATTTTCTCTCTCCTTTTTTACCAAAATGTTTCCAAAAGACTTTTTCTTCACAGTCTGAGTCATTAAAACTCAGAAATGCTAGTCCAAATTCTCGCATCATTGTAAAGATGGTCCTAGGCTTTTGAAGTTGTTAAAAGGAATGCAGAATAAACAGAATGGTTAGGACTTTATGCAACCTGTATGGTTTTATCTGAAAGAGGGGAATTTTGAATATGTTAAAAGGATGTGATTGAATCCTAAACCAGTGAAAGCGTTTAAATGTTTTTCCAGGAATGTGCCTTTGATGACCCGTCTAACAAAGTGAATTTTAACAACCCTGAGAAATATAGCTTTAGAAAGCATTGTGGGAAAAAGGGGAAAATGCTGGTACCCAGCAAGGTTTTTTACCACTTTTAAGATATCAATTGAGTCTTATCTACTTTGTCGTCTGCAAATGCTTTGAAAAGGAGAAAATGCTGGTAAGCAGCATTTTCTCCTTTTCCCGCAATATTTTCTACCCTTTTAAAAATAAACACCATCACTATAGCTACACTTGCTTTGTCGTCTGCCAATGCATTCAATTTGGACACATCATCTGGTAAAGTGTTAAGCTTACGGGAACGCATTTTCATGTATTTTTAAGATGCTGATATATTGTCACTCTCGTTTTTCAGGGTTGGTCTCATAGAATGGATGAGCAATACAAAACCATTAAAAGATTTCCTGTACGAGTCCTTAACAAAGCAAGAGACTCAGCATTTAGAATCAAAGTAAGTTGAAATAAATGAAACTGAAATACAATACCAAATAATTGAAATATTACACTTAGACCCTGAATCAACCAATAGTACTGTAACCAGACGAGCTAGGGAGCTTTATGTGATCTACCAACTCCACACTCTCCACCTGATAGGGATCAACGTCTCAGGATAGGAGGAGAGCTCTTTCAATCAATTTCCTCTATCTTATCGTCTTTCCCTGCACTCCTTCTACACTAGATGTCGTGTTACAAAGTAGATTGATAAAGATGAACTTGTCTGAGTCAAATACCACACTTTCTGACGTATATACGGATGACGTCAAATACCACAACATCATGCTATCGATGAACTTATCCAAGTTTGGCTGGACAAAATACAAGGTAATACAGACACAGGACCTGGACCATTCAATAGGAATGACGGACTTCCAATACCAGAAAATGTAATTGTATGTAAACAGTTCCAAACTCCGGATTCTAATATTGACAAACTGTACAATCACATGAGTGTTCTTTGTTATGTCAATATCGCTTTATGTAAATATGTCTTTTCTTAATAATGATATTTAAAACACAAGTTCCTATGCTCTTGTCACCTTCTTCCTGTAGTTTTGCCAGAAACACGGATACATGCTTCATATTTACTGAACTGGTAAAAATAACGTAAACAATGCCATTTAGACCTGAAATAGATAGCTGGCAACACCGGTGGCAGTTGTTCTATTAATAGTAAACATCTACAATCTAATTTATCGTTCAGAAAGTAGAAAATCGGCAGCACCAGCAGCATCAGATAGAACGCTCCAATGAACTATAATTAGTAACAAAAATAACGTCATCTATTGTTCTAAAATTCTAAAAATAGAAAACCGGCAGCACCTGCAGCACAAGGGTATATAAAGGAGATCATTGAGCTCCGTTTCAAATAAAGCAAGAAAATAATCGTGAAGTCAATAACAAATCCTCTGAAGAGTTCAAATTCTTGAACGAAACTGGTCAGGATGTCAAATCAACCAGAGAGTGGGTCCTCCCCCCCTCAGTCAATTTCTTCTCACTAAGAAAACACGATGTTGGAAACCTTTTGGAAAAAGGAGAAAATGCTGGTAAACAGCATTTTCTCCTTTTCCCACAATGTTTTCTATCATATCCAAGACAGTTTCCTTCATTTAGCAAGTTTTATTTTTTCATCTGCAAGTACTTGCTATAAGACTGACCAATGTTATTCTTGACCCCCTGTTTCTTTGAATTTGGACCCCTAAATTTTTTAAATGACCCACAAAATTTAATTATTTTCCTTCTAAAAATTTGTATGAAGGGAGTCAAATGACCCTGTATAAAAGAGTCAACAGAAAACCCTGAGGGTGAGTTAAATTTTGTTGTGTAATTGAGAGGTAAAGACAGTAATGATGCAGGACAGGATGCATATGCATTGCAGTCATCATCTTTATCTACAGTGCCTTCAAAAAAGCACCTTAATCCTTTACCAAACAATCCCGAGTTTTAATGGTCCTGAGGAAAAAGGATTTTGAAAATATTGTGGGAAAGGGAGAAAATGCTGATAACCAGCATTTTCTCCTTTTCCCACAATGTTTACTAGATCTACCAAATTAAAAACAGAAATCATGTTTTTGGCTGCATTGAAATTGTCGCCTGCAAATGCTCTCAATATGGATGACTTTAAATTTTTTTCGTTTAGTAAGGAATTAACCTTAAAAGCACCTTTAATGATTAAAGTTGCTTTTGCAGCCAGTATAGATCAAGATCAGACTGCACACAATGTGCAGTCTGATCTTTGATCTACACTGTCTGCTTAGCTGAAACACTGAAGATAAAGCAACCATAAAGTTGCGATTCCTAGGGTCTTACTTTTAGATTGAAAATGCTGGGTTTATTCATCACCTTTGGTGCTGAAGGAGCTTAAACTGTTTTCTACCTCTCTTTTTCAATTACAGACAAGGTCCTGCACATGTTCAACAGGTATGGCTAAAGAAATATTCCAAAGACAAAGATTCTGCTGGCACTATTTATGCCGATGTGTACAAGAATTACAGCTATACTGAAACAGAGAGACAGCTGAACATTGTACAAAGTAAAATCCCATGGGATCTCTCTAGGTAGAATTCAAATACAGTTTTTTAAGGTCAAGAAAAAAATGTTCAAGTTATTATTAGCTTTCAGAAAAAATATAGAAAGGACTGCAGTAATTACCTCTTTTACATCAATGTTTTACAAAGCTATCAAGCTGCTCAAGCTTGAAAAGAGATATTTATTTGTACAGTATTAGAGCAATCAATTTCTTAATACTAGTACCTCTTGTATAAGTATGGAATGCTATGTTGTAGTTCCAGGTGCCTGTACTTGCTTCGAGTTGTGTAAGAAAACTTGATAATATGTGAGATGAAAGATTGAGTGAGATGTTTAAAGTTTCTTACACAGCAAAAAGCAATTACGAGCACATGGAAAGTCACTACAATATAATTGTCTTTTTATCATATACCTAAAATTTCCCCAACAAAATTTTGCAATTGTTGATAATTCTATTGGACAAAAATAGACAATTAAAAAGAAAAAATGATTTAGAAGGTTAAAAAAAGGTTTTATTGGATGGGGTGAATCAATGATTTAGCATATTTTGACCAATCAAAACAGAACAAAAGTCAAAAGTAGTTTGTGTGGGAGTTATATCATCATACCATATTTGACACTAAAGAATAGGGTTTTTTTTTTGTCTAGTCTAATTATACCCCTGCAAAACGAATGTTTTCGGGGGTATACTGGAATCAGCCTGTCTGTCTGTCCGTGTGTCCGTCCGTCCGTGTGTCCGTATGTGTACAAAATACTAGTAATTTTGTGTCGCAAACTCCTCCTACAGTTTTCCTTCAATTGTATTGAAACCTTGCACATATATTGATCATATATTGAAGGTTTGCAAGACGCAATTTTCAAGTGTCAACTCCTCCTGGTTGAGGAATTATCTCCCCCTGAACTTCACACTTTTTTCTGTCAAAGCGCTGGTGGAGGTATTAAGTCACATTCAGTGACAGCTGTAGTTTTATTTGGTTGTAATGCATATATTTGAACCAAACAATTTACGGATCTGAAATTGATGGAATTATTGAAGATTTATTAATGTATTTTATCCTATAGGAGAGCATTTCAAAAAATGAGCACAAGCCCAGAGGCCTTCCATGTGTTACGGAGTCAGTGCGCCAAGAGCCATGCCATGATTTGTATATGTCACTATGTACTGGGGATTGGGGACAGGCATCAGTCAAACTATATGGTCAATTTGAAAACAGGTGAAATGGTTGGCATAGACTTTGGTCATGCCTTTGGATCTGCCACTCAGGTGAGGAAGAATTGTTTTAACCCTTTACCTTACAACAAAATCTTGGAGTAGACTGAATTCTACCCATCTGCAGACAACAAATTTAATGTGGCTCAAATGCTGAAAATTGTCTTTGAAATGGTAGAAAATATTGTGGAAAAAGGAGAAAATGCTGGGTGCCAGCATTTTCTCCTTTTCCCACAATGTTTTCAAAAGGCTTCTTTCCAGGGTTGGTAAAACTCGGGATTGTGTGGGAAAGGGTCAACTCTTTACCAAATGACAAAATTTTAGGTTTGTCTGCATTTGAAGCACTTGAAACAAACAAATTAAATGTGGCTCAAATGATGGGATTATGTTGCAAAAGGTAGAAAAGCATTGTGGGAAAAGGAGAAAATACTGGTTACCATCATTTTCAACGTTTTCCATTCAAACACCATCTGTTAGGGTTGTTAAGACCTGGGATTATGTGGTAAAGGGTCACAGCTGTCCAAGGAAGCAGTTTTGGTTTTCAGCCCTTAACCCTTTACCACACGGTCCCGATTTTTAGCAACCCTGAGAAACATTGAGCCGCATTTAAAATGTCATATGCAAATGCTTTCAATTTGGACAGGTGTACATTTTTAGCTCACCTGAGCACAAAGTGCTCATGGCGAGCTTTTATGATCGTGCTGTGTCCGGCGTCCGTTGTGCATCGTCTGCCGTGCGTTGTCAACTTTTACCTTGTGTACGCTCTAGAGGCCACATTAATCTTTCAGTCTGATACTCGTGAAACTTAATCAAATTGTTGGTCTTGATAATATCTCGTACGAGTTCGAAAATGGGTCATGTTGGGTCAAAAACTAGGTCACTAGGTCAAATCTTAGAAAAACCTTGTGTACACTCTAGAGGCTACATTTTCAGTCCAAAACTCCTGAAAGTTGGTCAGAATGTTTGTCTTGATGATTTCTTGAATGAGTTCTAAAATGGGTCATGTCCGATCAAAAACTAGGTCACTAGGTCACATCTTAGAAAAACCTTGTGTATGCTCTAGAAGCCACATCTTTTGTCCAAAACGCTTGAAGGCAGGTCAGAATCTTTGTCTTGATGAAACCTCAGATGAGTTTGAAAATGGGTCATGTTGGGTCAAAAACTAGGTCACTAGGTCAAATCTTAGATAAAATGTGTATGCTCTAGAGGCCACATTTTCATTCCAAAACTCCTGAAAATTGGTGAGAATATTTTTCTTGATGATATCTCAAATGAGTTTGAAAATGGGTCATGTCCGGTCAAAAACTAGGTCACTACGTCAAATCTTGGAAAAACCTAGTGTACGCTTTAGAAGCCACATTTTCTGTCCAAAACTCTTGAAAATTGGTCAGAATGTTTGTCTTGATGATACTTTGGATGATTTTGCAAAAGGGTCATGTCGGGTCAAAAACTAGGTCAATAGGTCAAATCTTAGAAAAACTGTGGGTACGCTCTTGAGGCCACATTTTCAGTCCAAAAACCTTGAAAATTGGTCAAAATGTTTGTCTTGATGATACCTTGCATGAGTTTGAAAATGGGTCATGTTGGGTCAAAAACTAGGTCACTAGGTCAAATCTTAGAAAAACCTTGGGTACACTCTAGAGGCCATATTTTCAGTTCAAAAACCTTGAAAATTGGTCAAAATGTTTGCCTTGATGATACCTTGCATGAGTTTGAAAATGGGTCATGTCTGGTCAATAACTAGGTCACTAGGTCAAATCTTAGAAAAACCTTGGGTACACTCTAGAGGCCACATTTTCTGTCCAAAGTTCTTGAAAGTTAGTCAGAATGTTTGCCTTGATGATATCTCAGAGGAGTTAAAAAATGGGTCATGTTGGGTCAAAAACTAGGTCACTAAGTTATATCTTAGAAAAACTTCGAGTAGGCTTTAGAGGCCACATTTTCAGTTTAAAACTCTTAAAAGTTGGTCAGGATATTTGTCTTGATTGTATCTTGGATGAGTTTGAAAATGGGTCATGTTGGGTCAAAATCTAGGTCATTAGGTCAGATCTTAGAAAAACCTTGTATATGCTCTAAAGGCAACATTTTCAGTCCTATACCTATGAAACTTGGTCAGAGTGTTTGTCTTGATGATTTCTTGGATCAGTTTGCAAGTGGATCATTTCGGGCAATAACTAGGTCACTGAGTCAAATCTTCAAAAAACCTTTTTCAGTCAAATACTCATGAAAATCTTGGTAGAATGTTTGTCATAATATCTCAAAAGAGATTGAAAATGGGTCATGTTTGGTTAAAAGACTCAGGTGAGCGACTTCAGGGCCATCATGGCCCTCTTGTTTTAATGTAGTAGAAGAGAGGCCCCTTAAAAAAGTTGGGAAATCATCTGTTGTGCAGTACTGAATTTGTCGTCTGCAAATACTTTTAATTTGGACAAGTCCAAACTTTGGTTGTGTTGTAAATGTGAGACAAAGTGTAGCTGTGCAGGACAAATTTTTCAGGTCTATCTTTACCTTTTCCCGGAATGTTTTCTTCCCTTTCAAAGACAATTTTTATGTCTGCCCCAATATTTGATTTGTTGTCTTCAAATGTTTTCAAATTGGATGAGCCTTAAAGTTTGTTTAGAGGTGAAGGGTGAATGTACCTCTTGTGACTGGTGTAGTTTATTTTTCAGTTTTTACCAGTGCCAGAGCTAGTACCATTTAGACTGACCCGTCAGATACGAAACTTGATGTTGCCTTTGGGTGTAAAAGGACTGATGGAGAACACAATGATACATGTATTACAGGCTCTGAGATCAGACACAGATCTGTTACTGAACACCATGGACATATTTGTGAAAGAACCATCTCTTGACTGGCTGGTCTGTACATAGTCATGGAATATTATGTTGTAGTAAATTTCTCGGTGCTTGTATTTTCTTTAAGCTGTGTTGAAATGTTTGATATTGCAGGCATCTGAAGGTCAAGGGAGAAGCAAGTTCAAACACCAGAAAATTTGCTACAACATAATATTCACTTTATTTTATACCTACAAATTTTAACAAGAAAATGTTTTCTATTATTGACAGTTTTACTCAAAAATGGTAGAAAAATAAAACAAGTACTGGCTTAATGGGTTATACCTGAGATTCTTGAATGGCAGAGGAATAAGTAAAGTAACAAGTGGATGTATGAAATTGCAAACCAATTTAACTTATTCTACTTCTTTACACAGGGCTACTTCATCACATATCATATTCAAACTGTGTTTGACACTATAGATACAATTTTTTTGTTTGATTTTTATCTGCACGCACTCCTTGTATTTGAAGTGGAAACTTATATAAGTAGTTCAAAAAATCAGAATTAGTTTGTGCATGCTTTACAAATCAGTTGTATTTCTCTATCATAGGAGTAAGAATGCAGATGGATAATATTGGTAAGATTTAACGTTTTTATTTTAGATAGATAGTTGATGTGTTCATTTTCATCTTCTTCTCCAGCAAAATGCAGAAAGACAGAGTAGAAAGATGACAAGTGAAGGTAAAGCATCTTTCCCCGGATCAATGACATTTCCTCAACAACATTTACTCAAGCACTCATCTTGCCAAAGTGGCATTTTCCTAAATTTGACATTCAGTTGAAGAAATACTTCACCAAAATTCGTGGAAAAATAAAAAAAGAAAAATGTCCAGAAGTATGATAGATAAAAAGAATTTTTACCTAAAATTTCACCTTAAAAATATCATTTTATCATTTTAGTTCAATCTGACTGTCTAGAATTGGTTAGATTGTGTTTCATTTGTAAGGGTAATACAGAAGAAAACAATATTTAGCCAGGCAACTGGGTAAAGCTTGAAAAATTTTCAGCCATTAGTCAATTAACCCTTTACCACACGATCCCGACTTTTAACGACCCTAAGGAAAAGGCCTTTTGAAAACATTGTGGGAAAAGGAGAAAATGCTGGTAACCAGCATTTTCTCCTTTTCCCACAATGTTTTCTAGACTGTCTAATACAAATCCTGTCATTTGTGCCATATAACTTTTGTTGTCTGCAAGTGCTTTCAAATTGGACCTGTCTAAAATATTGTCGTTTGGGAAAGAGTCAAACAATATTTACAGAGTCTAATCCTATTTGATCATTCTGTTTGTCTGCATGAAAATTACTGATTTGCTTTTTGTGATCTAGTAGCTAATTTTATGAGAAATGCCCTTTCAGTTGGCCATCACAGATCGAGGATTATGGATATAAAAACAAATGCACAGAATGAATAACTGTAAACATAGGGAATAGTTCCTGATGGTTATGGAAAACTAAAAACACATAACGTTGATTGATCTGACTTGTTACATTTAGATACTGCTCTGGTTTGGAATGGTTTATTAAACATTAGGCATGTTGGGTTAAGTATATCATTGCAAAGTATGGATGAATGATACGAATAAAGATTTAACAAAACTAAGTTATCTGGTTAATTGAATAAAACTTTTTGTTGAAGAATGCTTTATCAAGAGAGACTTTTTCATTTTGTTTTTTCATAGTTTTTTCATCATTTAAGTCTTGACTAAATGACAAATTTGGATAGTTCCAAATTGGAAGCATTTGCTGACGACATATTTAATGTGGCATAAATCATGGAATCTGCCCTAGTTAGGGTAGAAATTTTCTTGAAAAAAGGAGAAGATGCAGTTTATCCAAGGATTTTTTCCCATAGGGTCATGAAAATATGAGAATGGTGGGTGAAAGGTTAAGAACAAATAATGAAATCAACCAAGTTTTGTTTGAATGCTTGATTAGCACTACTATTTAATTTTGACCAAGCAACAAAATTACAGAGTTGTCAGAATTGAATAAATTTGCATTTGGCAAATGAGTTGTGACTCAAAGAAAGGGATTTTTTTTTTTGAAAGGGTAGAGAAAATACGAAAAGGAGAAAATGATGGTCACCAGGATTTTCTCCATGTCTCACAGTGTTTTGAAATGGCTATTTAAAAGAGCTTGTTATGGATAAATGATTACAGTTACAAGTGGTCCAAAAGTTGAAAGGCTTTTTAGCACCTGAGCACGAAGTGCTCATGGTGAGCTTTTGTGATCGTGCAGTGTCCGGCGTCCGTCGTGCGTCGTCCGTCGTCAACTTTTTACCTTGTGTACGCTCTAGAGGCCACATATTTAGTCCGATACTCATGAAACTTGGTCAGAATGTTTGCCTTGATGATATCTCGGACGAGTTCGAAAATGGTCATGTCGGGTCAAAAACTAGGTCAAATCTTAGAAAAACCTTGTGTACACTCTAGAGGCCACATTTTCAGTCCAATACTCATGAAACTTGGTCAGAATGTTTGTCTTGATGATATCTCGGACGAGTTCGAAAATGGGTCATGTTGGGTTAAAAACTAGGTCACCAGGTCAAATCTTAGAAAAACCTTGTGTATGCTCTAGAGGCCACATTTTCTGTCCAATACTCCTGAAAATTGGTCAGAATGTTTGTCTTGATAATATCTCGGACGAGTTCGAAAATGGGCCATGTAGGGTCAAAAACTAGGTCACCAGGTCAAATCTTAGAAAAACCTTGTGTACACTCTAGAGGCCACATTTTTTGTCCAATACTCCTGAAAATTGGTCAGAATGTTTGTCTTGATGATATCTCGGACGAGTTCAAAAATGGGCCATGTAGGGTCCAAAACTAGGTCACCAGGTCACATCTTAGAAAAACCTTGTGTACGCTCTAGAGGCCACATTTTTTGTCCAATACTCCTGAAAATTGGTCAGAATGTTTGTCTTGATGATATCTTGGATGAGTTTGAAAACAGGCCATGTTGGGTCCAAAACTAGGTCACCAGGTCAAATCTTAGAAAAACTTTGTGTATGCTCTAGAGGCCACACTTTCAGTCCAATACTCTTGAAAATTGGTCAGAATGTTTGTCTTGATGATATCCTGGACGAGTTCGAAAATGGGCTATGTCGGGTCAAAAACTAGGTCACCAAGTCAAATCTTAGAAAAATCTTGTGTACGCTCTAGAGGCCACATTTTGAGTCCAAAACTCTTGAAAGTTGGTCAGAATGTTTGTCTTGATGAGATCTTGAACAAGCTTGAAAGTGGGCCGTGTCGGGTCAAAAACTAGGTCACCAGGTCGAATCTTAGAAAAACCTTGTGTACGCTCTAGAGGCCACATTTTCAGTCCAATACTCTTGTAAGTTAGTCAGAATGTTTGTCTTGATGATATCTCTGATAAATTGGAAAACAGGCCATGTTGGGTCAAAAACTAGGTCACTAGGCCAAATCTTAAAAAACTTTGTGTATGCTCCAGAAGCCACATTTTCTGTCCAATACTCTTGAAATATGGTCAGAATGTTTGTCTTGATAATATCGCAGACGAGTTCGAAAGTGGGCCATGTGAGGTCAAAAACTAGGTCACTAGGTCAAATCTTAGAAAAACCTTGTGTATGCTCCAGAAGCCACATTTTCAGTCCAATGCTCTTTAAAGTTGGTCAGAATGTTTGTCATGATGATAGCTTGGATGAGAATGAAAATGGGTCATGTCAGGTCAAAAACTAGGTTACCAGGTCAAATCTTAGAAAAACCTTATGTAAGCTCTAGAGGCCACATTTTCAGTCCAATAATCTTGAAATTTGGTCAGAATGTTTGTCTTGATAATTTCTTAGACTAGTATGAAAATGGGTCATGCTTGATAAAAAACTAGGTCACAAGGTCAAATCTCAGAAAAACGTTTTGTACTATAATTACAGTCCAGTATTCTTTAAACTTTGTCTTGATGATATCTTGCATGAGTTTGAAAATGGGTCACATGGAATAAAAACTAGGTCACCAAGTTTCATCCTTGAAAAACCGTGTGTACGCTCTAGAGGCCACATTTTCAGTCCAATAATCTTGAAATTTGCTTTGAATGTTTGTCTTGATAATATCTTAGACTAGTATGAATATGGGTCATGTTGGATGAAAAACTAGATCACTAGGTCAAATCTCAGAAAAACCTTTCATACACCCTACAGGCCACATTTTCACTCAAATACTCATGAAAGTTTGTCAGAATGTATGTCTTGATAATTTCTACATGTCGGGTAGGCTGCTGAGACAAATTCCAGGAAAAGGTTGTGTGCACTTTAGAGGCCATATTTGTAAGCCCAATACTAATGAGTGTTTGTCAGGGTGTTTGTCTTAATATCTCTGCAGAGATTGGAAATGGGTCATGTTTGATCATAAAGCTCAGGTGAGTGACTTCAGGGCCATCATGGCCGTCTTGTTTTTTTAACAGATGTAGAGCAGAGGGGTGAAAAAAGTGAATGGTACCCTAAAGAGAAAATAGGTTATGTGAAAAGAAAACTGAAAGGTGATAATCCAGCACTCATCACTAGGTAAGTGTATACCAGTGCCTCAGAACTAAATCGTCTTAGTAGATAGGAAATAAATAAGATTTGTTTCAAGGAATTGCCCCTTTTCTGGCATTGTTCTTCACATCAGTCACAAAAATATTTTTATAAACAAGGCCCTCCCTACAAAGAAATAACAGAGATATATCTCTTTTTAATTTTCCTCTTGATTGAGAGACAAGGCAACAGAAAAGGGGAGGGTAATTCGTTGGCTTTCAACATTTGAAATCCTTTTAAGTAATTATCCCCTTCTTGGACATTCAAAGTGGTTTTTTGTTTGCTAAAAATTTGTTTGACAACTTGTCCAGTATTTATGTGTCCCCCCCCCCCCCCCCGTCAGGGTCGGGAGACATATTGTTTTTCCCCGTGCATCCGTCTGTCTGTCCGTCTGCCTGTCTGTCTGTCCGTCCATCACAAATCATTTTCGCTCTATAACTCGAAAACCTTTTAAGATATTTTGATAAAACTTCACACATTTGTAAAGCACCATGAGATAAAGTGTCATGCACAAGAACCATAACTCTGGCTTGTATATTTTTCGAGTTATACCCCTTTGATTATTTTCCTTCACAAATGGTGTCCGCTCTGTAACTCGAAAACCTTTTAAGATATTTTGATAAAACTTCACACATTTGTAAAGCACTATAAGACGAAGTGTCATGCCAAAGAACCGTAACTCTGGCTTGTATATTTTTCGAGTTATTTCCCTTTGATTATTTTCCTTCACAAATCGTGTCCGCTCTATAACTCGAAAACCTTTTAAGACATTTTGATAAAACTTCACACATTTGTAAAGCACCATGAGACGAAGTGTCATGCACAAGAACCATAACTCTGGCTTGTATATTTTTTCGAGTTATTTCCCTTTGATTATTTCCCTTATTCATTTCACGTACAATTTCGTGTCTGCTCTGTAACTCGAAAACCGTTAGAGAAAAATGACCATTATTTCAGTTAGAAATTGCCTTGGTGACATATCAATCCTTCTGACACCAAAAAGGGGGGAGACATCTGTTTTTTCATAGAAAAACAAGTTCTAGTACTGATTGCCTGTCAGCATTGTCTTTTAAAAATATTGTGGGACAAGGTGAAAATGCTGGTAACCAGCATTTCCTCCTTTTCTCACAATGTTTGCTATTATTTTTATGACAAATATCCACATTTTAGTTACATTAAATTTGTCCTGTGCAAATGCTTGCATTTTTGACTTGTATAAAATTGTGACATTTGACAATGAGTTAAACTTGTAAAGCATTGTAACAATGGTTATATGTGAAATCCCTGTTTTCAACAATGTTTCAAAAGCTGTCCTCATCAGGGTTGTTAAAACTCTGGATTGTTTGGTAAAGAGCTGATTATTTGTTTGTTTTTTTTCCTATCCTCAGGGATGAGCTCAAACTTGGTCATGGTAAAAAACCCTGCTTCAAGAACTTTGAAACTGTTGCCCTGGGTAACCAACATGTTAGAGCTCAACTTCCAGCCAGCGGGTTGACTGTTGAACAACAGGTTTCTGCCTTGATTGATCAAGCCACTGATCCCAATATTTTAGGTAGAACATATGTAGGCTGGGAACCATGGGTTTAAACTTAATGATGCTGGGAGCCAGTAGGTCAACTCGATATTCTTCAGAAAACATTCAAAGGATGTGTACCACAGGTCTTATATCGTTGATGCAGGCAGCCGATGGATTAACTTTTTTTCTATACGGCTAAAATTAAAGACTTGACTTGGTTGTCTATTTAAAACTGTTTGCTTACACCGTAATATCCCTTTCCCACACAATCCTGTGTTTTAACAATCCCTGAGGAAGAATTCTTTCTGGTAACCAGGATTTTCTCTTTCAAAGTCATATCCCTTCATTTGAGGCACACCTGATTTGTTGTCTGCAATTTGGACCAGTCTGAAACTTTGTTGTCTGGTAAAGGGTTAAATGTTGCCCAACTGATTCAATTTGGCTTTAAAAAAAAAAAAATCGGGTGAGTATAGTAGTAAATACTCATTGACTACATCTTCTTTTGCCATTATGTTTTAAAAACCATCTTCCTCATTGTATCAATAGCATTGGATTGTTTGAAAAAGAGGAAATTCAAAATCAATAGATAAAGACTGACCATAGACAATATTTCCACATCATGGACTAGACTGGAATGCAGTGCTAATTACGTTGAAGCTATAGGCTGCTTTAAGTTTCAGATAACAAATTAAATGCAGCTGAAACTATGGAATTTGTCTTCCTAAAGTTAGAAGATATTGTGGGAAAAGGAACCAGTATTTTCTCCATTTCCCCACAATATTCTCAAAGGATTCTTTCACTTGGGGTCGCTAAAGCCCGGGGCTATTTGGTAATGGGTTAAATCTTTACCACACCACAAAATTTTAAAATGTCCATTTGAGAGCACTTACAGACATCTAAAAAGTCATGGCTTTAACTCTTTACCACACAGTCCCAAGTTTTAAAGACCCTGAAAAAGAAGGCTTTTGAAAATGATGTGGAAAAAGGAGAAAATGCTGGTAATTAGCATTCTCTCCTTTTCCCATATGTTTTCTACCCTATCAAAGACAGAAATCATCATTTGAGTGTAAAATTTAATTTGTCCTCTGCAAATGCTTTCAATTTGGTCAGGGCCAAAATTTTTTTGTTTGGGAAAGGGTTAATTGCAGAAAGGGGAGGGGACATTTTGGTGAAAAGACTTATTCCTCAGGTTTGTTTAAAGAGGAGATTATTTGGCCTGCAACATTTGAAAAAAGGCATTTGGACATTTGCGTCTCAGATCAGCCTGCGCATTCCGTGCAGGCTAATCCAAGAAGGCACTTTAAGACTATATTAGATTTTGTCCTACAGTAGACTTGCGTAAAACAGATGATAACAAAAGAATGGAAAGTGTCGTTTCAGACAAGCCTGCGTGGACTGCGCAGACTAATCTGGAACGACACTTTACACAAATGTCTGAATGCTCCTTTTCACGTATTGTAGGCCATTTGGTAAAAGGTTTCACGTTTTACCTCTTAAAACAAACCTGCAGTAAACAACTTTTGAAACATTCTTTTAAAATGAAGATTGTCAAAATGAAATAAGAGTTAATAGATGACTTACAAGTTAAAACATTGTGTCAACAGGAGAAATTGCTTGTTATGATTCCTTCCATCTGCCGAAATGTTTTCATAAGCTGCTTCAAGCAAAAAAAAACAGTTATCTGCAAGAGGTATTGAGTTAACCCTTTACCACACAGTCCTCAGTTTTAAATACCATTAGAAAGAAGCCTTTTGCAAACATTGCTACAAAAGGAGAAAATGCTAGTAACCAGCATTTTCTCCTTTTCCCTCAAGGTTTTCAGTCCCATCGAAAAACTTAAGCTCATTTGTAATAATTTTGAAATTGCTGTCTGCAGATGTTTTGAAGTTGGATGAGTCTAGAATTTGTTGTTTAGGAAAGGGTTAATAGAATTATACCCAAGTGCTGTAATCTTATATGTGTTTTGAGTGAATTGTTTTGAATAAAGACACATTTCAGATAGTAGATCAGACTGCACATTCTGTTTGGTATCTACTTTATACAAAGCACCTAAGTTTTTTCATGGTGCTCAGAAATGAATAGTAGTTCAAAAGTGTTGTTGCCATATTTCTTAGTATTTTGATTTCATACCTATAAATATAGTGTTTTCAAAACTTTTAGTTAATAAAGTTTGTTCTTAGATAAAAATGTTGCAATAGGTGCTTTTTCTTTGTTAATTGTTTTCATAACTTTAATCTTTTTAGCTCCATTGGCCAAAAGCCTGTGAGGTTCTGTCAAGGCCCTGTATCTGTCATGTGTCCATGCATTTGTCTGTCTATCAACTTTTATTTTAAACATCTTCTCAGAAAGTTCCCATCCCATTTTGACCATACCTCTTAGAAATGACCTCGCCAGAATTCTTATCATAATTTTTGAAAAGAATCTGAATTCCCTTTAAACCTTGGTTGCCATGGCAACAAAACTGAAAATTTTTGAAATTCTTCTTGTCCTAATCCACAAGGCCTGGGCCTGCCAAATTCAGCATATAGCTTTATGTAGTAAACATCTACCAAGGTTGTTCAAATTAAATCAGCCACACCCTTGGGATCAGAAGTTTTACATGGACTTATAAATGGGTAACTTTAAAAATCCTCTCATTATTATTCAGAAGGCTTAGGGCTATCAAATTTTTCATGTAGTTAATGGACCTCTACTTAGATTGATCAGTTTCCCTGGGGCTTAAGTTTTACACGAACTTGTGTATAGTGAAAGCTGTAAAAGTCACCTTGTTCCCAACCATAAGGCATTGGGCTACGGCATTTAGAATGTGGCTTCATCATGTGACTTGGAAGGAAAGTTGTGGTGTTACTGGTGTGAGAAAGCCAGGAAATACACGTGTAGGTGCACTTACCATCATGATATGACTTCAGCTGCTGAAATAGTGTTAAACTCCAATACAAACCAAACCAGATTCAGTACATTGCATCGTCTAGTGGACGAGATACCAAGTTTGTTCAAAATTCAGCCCCGAGCTTGGAATTGGTTTACCTCGGGAGTCACATGTTTTTAGAAACTTTTTATTGTGGAAACTTTAGAGATATTCTTGTTTATAATCTTGGCCTAGACCTGTATGACTTAGTATGTAGCTTTATCTAGTTGACCTCTACCAGAGTTCAACTTATTAAAGCTCAGCATTGGCTCAGCCCTCGAGGTCACAACTTTCATATGGGCTTTTATAGGGAAGACTTTAAAAATCTTTGTTCAGAATCATTTGATGTAAATTGTTATGTATTGTTTGTATTTTCTAGGCAGTGGAGCTACATGTATACAGGACTATCATGGCCCTCTTCTTTGTCGTTTGCATAGCTAGGGGAAAAACCTGGAAAAACAGGGCTTCTGTTTAAATTTTTCAAGTATGCTTTTCTGAGCTAAGGGGATAAAAACCCAAAAATGAAATCACAGACACAGAAAAGCCTCCAATTAAACAGAAAACCCACCATTCAAATACATGTATCACCAAATTGCATAGAATTCATTTTCTTGGTTAACCCTATACATGATGACAAAATTTTTTTACTGTTGCACATTCAAAACATTTGTAGATGACAAAGTACAAGTGGTCCAAATGACAGGATTTGTCTTTGAAATGGTAGAAAACATTGTGGGAAAAGGAGAAATTATGGTGACCAGCAATGAGCATTAAAAACTTTTCATGGGTTTAGTGCATCTTTGTGATGCAATATACCAAGCAAGTTATCTCATAATAATTGATCCATAAAATTCATTTTGTTCGAACACTGACTACACCATGGGGTTGAATGGTCCTTGAACATGCAGAAAATTGACCGATAGCAGAAAGTTTTATCAAGATCAGCCTGTGTGGACGGGGTCAAAACCTTTTGCTATTGTTGAACCTAGTTCCATACTTTTAGTGGATTCATTAAACCTCCTTTTTCACAGAGCATGGCTCATATTTGTCATTTCCTACCTAAAATTACAAAAAAAAAAAAAGAAAAGGTACTTATCGTAAGATTCAGTTTTCAAGTTTTGGTTTTGAATTCAATAATAAATAGTTAAATATACTTTGTTGTGTTATGTGATTTTTTATATTGTGTGTTTGTGTCTCCAATTGAGAAAGGAAAGGAAAAGTGAAAAAAAAAAGGAAAGAAAAATTTGGAAGTAAGTCCTCTTTGGAGAAATGCTTTGTGAAAGTATAAATTATAAGTTGTATCTATATCTGTAGGAGCTTAAAGATTTCTCTAAGGTTTATGAGTATCAATGTGACTCAAGTTTTTATATTACTTACAGGAGCTATAAAGTTAAATCTGGTGAAATGTTTTAAAATAATCCAAAGTTTATTGACTTTGATTTACCCCAGAGGAGTAACAAAAACTTGTTCTTTCATATTTTTTTACCACTACTTGAATTATATTTGCCTAACTGTAGCTTTATACCTATACAACACAATCCAAAAAAATAAAACTTTGCCATTTTGTAAGATAATTATATCTCTTTACCAAATGACAAAATTTTAGACTTGTCTAGATTGAAAGCATCTCCAGAAAACAAATATGGTTCAAAAATTGTAATTTGTTTTTTGTTAGGGTAGAATACATTGTGGAAAAAGGAGAAAGTGCTGGTTACCAGTTTTTTCTCATTTCCCACAATTTTTGACAGTTTTTTTTCTTCAGATTCGTTATTTATCATGTGACATTCCCATGAGTCTTTGCTAAACTCTTGGGCAAAATCTAAAAATATGTTAAACTATGTAGCCCATAAAGGAAATACCATTGAAAATATATTTTTTCTTACATTTGTCTTTCTTGTTTAGTGGTGATTTGCCAGCTATCACATTACTTAGTTTATCAATAAATCATTTTTCTTTAAGTTTGGTGAGATATTAAAAGTCTGAATCACTCCCTTTAAGTGTTGTCTGGGAGTGACTATTTGCTTTCTCTATAGTTGTAGACACCAATAAAATTTAATGATGAAAAATGAACTATATGTTTTTATGTGATTCTCTTTCAAAGCTGTGCTCATAGAAATTATGACTGCCTTGGGGATTGTTGCTTTTAAAGCTTTCGTAAAAATTTTCAGACATGAAGCTCTTATTCAGAGCATAATTATGTTTGTATAGACGTGAGTTTGTGCTTTTTGGAGCATAATTGTAGGTGGTGAGAGTGTGCTTTCTGCAGCATATGTGTAGGTGTGAGAATGTACTTTATGTAGCATATGTGTAGGTTTGAGAGTGCTACATGTATTTCTGACGCATACACGTAGGTGGTGATATTGTGCTTTCCAGAGCGTAGATATAGGTGGTGAAAGTGTGCTTTCAGCAGCATTTGTGCAGGTGTGAGAATGTGCTTTCTGTTGCATATGTGTAGGTGTGAGAGAGTGCTTTCCAGATCTCCTTCATGATTTTCTATGTGACAAGTGTCATTTGATGTACTAGTGTGCTTTTTACAATAGTTTAATATGAACCTTTCACATACAACTGAGTCATAATTAGTGACTTGCCATCTCCTGAAACAAGGTGGCAGCAGGAGAATTTGAGGAAAACACTTACTATTGGAATATACAGTAACCCTTTACCAAACAGTCCCGAGTTTCAATCAGCATTTTCTTATTTTTCCCACAATGTTTTCTACCGTTCCAAAAACATATCCTATCGTCCTGGACTCATTCAATTTGTCGTCTTTAAGGTATTCCTACCCTGAAGCGAAACATCTATTTCCACTGTAATTTTACTATGCAAAATATGATATCATTAAAAATCATCACTATTGTAGCATCTTAACCGAGCCACTTCGAGGTTTTGCCTTCATAGAATTATCATTTTCAATTCTAAAATCACTATATCCACAATTCAAAGGGAGATTACTATTACCTTCCTGTACAAAAAAGTAATAGAGGTATGAACAGAAACTTTTTCGATAGACATTTAAAGAAATTCTGGGCGGTTAAAAGTGTTTAGAATTATTGAATCACTATAAATTCTCAATAATCTAACAACAACAAAAAATTATGCCATATTTACCAGAAGCTTCAGGGGAGGAAGGCCTTAAATGCTTCTAAACTGCACAAATCTAAAATTCATTCTTCCGGCAAAAAGGTAAAGTTTCCTTCATGAATACATTTGAAAACGTCCAGCATTCTCTCCTGTTTCCACAATGTTTTCAAACGGTTCTCTTTTTCAAGTACAAAAAACTGGTCTTCAGGGAGTAGTGAGCTTACCCTTAACTAGATGAAAATATTTCACTCCTTAGCAGACGTAAAAATTTAAGCCTTGTGCAAATAGAAAGCATGTGCAGATCACAAATTACAAATTACTCAAAACATAGAATTTGTCTTTCATAGAGTAGAAAACATTGTGGGAAAAGGAGAAAATGCTTGTTACCAGCATTTTCTCCTTTCCCACAATGTTTTCAAAGGCTTTCTTCGCTAGGGTCTTTTAAATTTGGGATTTTGTGGTGTAGAGTTAATACTTGGTTCAAATTAAGAGCATATACAGACGACGGATATAATGCTTTTCCAATAATGGAATTTGTCTTAGAACGATTAGAAAACATCGTCGGATAGAGAGAAAAAAATGGTTTCCAACATTTTCTCCTGTTCTCGTGATGTTTTCGAAAGCCTTTCGCCACAGAGTCGTAAAACTCGTAATCGTTTGATGAATTATTAACTTTTATCCTCCAATCACAACTTTATAGGTTGCTTTTTAGGACTGCGTAGATCAAAGTCTGACTGCACAAAACATATTAGAATGAGTTGAACGCGGTGTCCCCGAAATCCAAAGCATTATTAGGAATTTCGGCGGGGAAATGTAGATGAAGATCAGACTGCTCAGACGTTTGCCTTTCAAAATTTGACCTTGTGCTTGAACGGTGTTCAACGATAATTTCGAAGAATCATCTGCAAAGATCGATGGGGGGTGGGGGGGAAAAGGGAGAGGATGCTCATATTTAATACCCGTTGAACTTTTAGCACACTGTTTGATGCTCTTGAGATTCGGCACCCTGCCTCTTCGAACAACACAAAACATCTGAGTAACAGAATAATCGGATACAAACAGATTGTGCTTTACTAAAACAGGGACAAAATCTGGTGAGAAAATCTGGCGCCCTGGATTGTGATCCTTACACTTCCGCACTTCAGTCCATACGTATCCTGTTTTTCGCCACTATGAACAAGATCAGTTTTTATATTAATGTAATCTGATCTTTATTTGCTTAATTCAGTGCCCGTGTAGCTATTAACTCTTTCATCGCCATAGACTAAAACACGGGCTTTTGAGGATAGCACAGAACGTGCAGTCTGATCTTGGATCAATAGGCCTACCGCCTGAAAGCCGATTTGATAAAGATCTTTCGACTTTCGCTTGATTATATTGTCAGCCTTCGAAAGAGGACGGGATTATATGAGCTATGCTCTGTGAAAAGGGCGCTTAGCGCATCTGCGAAAAGTATCGATTCAGGTCAGTCCGCACAGTCCGAGTAGGCTGACCTGGGCCGAAACTTTTCGCTATTGGTGAATTTTCTATATGTTAAAGGACCAGTCAACCTCAGGATTAAGTCGGTTGTATGAAAAAAAGATCATGGATCTATAATTATGTGAAGGCTTGCTTGGTACCATGGATCACGTAGATGCATTAAGCCCCCTTTTCACAAAGCATGATTCATACATTTGGCGCTGAAAGAGTGAATCATCAGTCTTTCGATTGGAAATCAATTTATTGATTCTATACGAATATCGATTACGATGATTTTTCACTTCGATACCAAACGACAGAGTTTTAGGACTACTCCAAAACGAAAGCATAATTGGCTTGCATCACGCGTAAAGGGGCATTCGAACTTTTGCGTAAAGTGTCGTCTCGGATAAGCCTGCCCAGTCCGCGAAGGCTAATCAGAGACAACACTTTACGACTTCATGAGATTTTGTTCTTCAGTAGAGTTGCGTAAAACAGAAAATTGCATAAAAACGGAAAGTGTCGTTTCGGATTAGCCTGCGCGGACTGCGCAGGCTGATTCGAGACGACACTTTACGCAAATGTCCAAATGCCCCTTTTCGCGTGTTGCAGGCAATATGTGGACGACGTTATTCTGTTACTACAGGGTGACCCAAAAAAATGCCACCCATGAAATCATTAATAAAATTCACAATCCTTTCTGCAATCCAACTATATTTGGTACAAATAAACTTCAGTCTATGCCTGACTTGTCCACCAAGTTTCAGCCATAAATGTCCAACAGTCTTTGTGAATTATTTTGCTTTTAGTAAATTTTCAGCATGTCCAAGGACCATTCTACATCAGGATTCAGCCGTTTGTTGGACATTGATTTTTATGGATCCTTACATGATGACTTGCCTGGTATAACGCATCGCTGAGATACATTAACCTCTCATTTGCCGAGCATAGCTCAGATTTATTCTAGACTCCACATTGCCTTTGAGGCAGTTTTGAAAAGAAACAAACACATCACCTCTCCAAAAAGACTATCTAAAAAGAAACAGTACTAAGTACAATGCCTTCCAATGTAATTACACGTCACTGGCATCATGGCTCCTTTCTCTCCTTTCATTATAGCAGAAGCATTTGTATTTCCTGATGTGACAAATGAAATGACCGATGCGTCTGTGACTCACAATTCACTGAGCCCTTTTACTCGACATCGAGAGTTCGACGAAAGTCGAATGATCGGACACATGGGTAATGTACCATTTCACATGTCTGTCTAAACATAGCAGGAAAGAGTAGGCTACCTTTTTTTTGGTGGGGGCAAGTTTTTAAACAGTTACTCCTTTTTAGCAAATATAATCCGTATAATAATAAATGTCAGTCTGCTGTCCTTAAATTATCTTTCCTCTTTGTTTCTATTGTAGTGGTTTGATGTATGCATCTCATGTTAGAATAGCCGCTGTCAGATCTTCCAGTATCATATCGGCTCCTTTCTCCCCTGTCATTATTGCGGGAGCATTTGTGTTTCCTGATGTAACAAACGCATAACAGATGCATCAACGACTCACAAACCTTTGAGCCCTTTACACGTAATCGAGGGTCGACTACAGTTGAAGGATTGGACACATTACCCATTTTACAGGTCCCAGAAAAATGAAAGGAATCCAATTTGTGTCGAATAAAACAGTCCCAGTATTTGTCCGATTCAAACCGTTCATGCTCACAAGGTTTTATACGACTTAGCTCTGTAGATGCATTGATTTTGGCCATGGCGTTTGTCTTCAATACTTTTTGTATGAAACGCATAATGGAAATGCAAAGTTCCATGTCGGAATTATCATCAAAATGATTTAGTTCAATGATCGGAAAGTCTTGAGGAGAACTTCGAAGTTTAACAAAACCAATACTCTTTGGATGAGAAAAAAATAAGGAAAAATAGCTGAAAAGCCGTGTCCTTTTTCTATATACTGGAATGATTTAATATACCATACATCTCTGTCATTACCCTTGATGGTACAAAATTAATTTGAACATCCGGCAGTCCATATTTTCCCCCGTCCATTCGTGTAAATATTACACCACGGGCTGCAAAAGTACTTAACCATCCAGTTTTAAACACTGTATACCTCAACCTGTCCATAAAGTCCGAATGATTTGTACTAATCCAAAGAGGTACAAGGTAATGGTAGTTCAAGTTATACCCAACTGGAAAATTCATCACCAAAGGAATATCCAGTTGTTGCAGGTCTTTTGCGTCACCAACCCCTGAAAGCATTAACAGCTTTGGTGACTCAAAAGCCCCAGCAGATAAAATGATTTCATTTCTTGCATTTATTATACTGTACTGTCCATTTCTCATGATCTGAACACCCGTTGCTCTGTGGTTTTGAAAGACTATTTTCGTTGCTAAAGTTCTCACAGCTACATTCAGGTTGGTCCTTTTCATGACTTCACGTAACAAATGGATGGATAGGGTTTATCGTATACCATTCTTTACTGTCGATTAAAACTTACTTAACCCGTATTCAGTGGCCCCATTATGGTCTGTTTCATCCCATCCAATTCCTTTCCAACCTCCAAGAACAACTGGTATAATTTATCATTGTAGGACTTTGTGACGCCAAGAAAACCTTTATCTGAATGATATCTATGATCGTGTGGAAACTGAGCATCTGATGATTTCAGAGAGTAAGGTAATACATCTTTATAACACCAACCTGTACAACCCATTTCAGCCCAAGCATCAAAGTCGTGTCTACTTCCTCGTGTATATTGTAAGTAGTTTATACTTGACCCTCCATCTAGAACTCGACCTGCAGCTAGAACTTGCTCTGTACCGGGAACTCTTGTAGTGTGGGCATATTTTGGTTTTTCTAACGGGTATTTCCAGTTTAGATCTGTCAAAGCGCTTTGAAACGCGTGACCAGGAACATAAATAGACTCCGCGTCATCCTCACCGCCTGCCTCAATCAGTAAGACGGAGATTTGTGTTTTCGGCAAGACGTGAAGCAACAACAGTCCCGGCAGATCCAGCACCAACAATTATGTAGTCATGAGTCTCGTTTAACGTACCTGTGTGTACACCATACTTTTCTGTGTTAAACCATTGCAGGGATATCAACACGGCGAGAATTCCAAACAATATTCCGAGTATAATATGAACAGTTAACATGGTTTTAGCGAAACTGTCCTTCACAAGGTGAGATCATTTGGAAGAAATCTTACAGGTAGCTAACCGTTTTGTGGCACGTGTCTTATCAACAACGCTTGACTTATATTCTTTATATTTTTCTCCTCTATCCTTGAGCGGCTGAGATATATCTCAGGCATGCATGCATATTTTTCATAATTTCACATAACTTTAGATGTTATTTAAACAACTAACATAATCACCAGATACGATGAATCTTGTACTCGTAATCTCAATATCATCGGCAATTACAAAAAAAAAAAAACATATAAGCACTACTATGGGAAAAGAGGTTTAATGCATCTTTGTGATGCATGAATCCGTGCAAGTCATCACATTATGAGAGCCATTTTGAAAGTTCTGATAAAGGGTGCAGGTAAGTAAAACTGCTCTTACATGTACCTACTCAAAATTGCCTATTCCAGTCTTTCGTGGCACCCTCCCTTGACTTGTACATGCTTTTTTAAACGTTTGATCCGATCCTTTTTATGGTCCGATTTCGGTAGAGTGAAAGTATATAGAAATTACGCGCATCCAACAGCGGTGCTGGTTTTGAACCTCCCTCCTCTTAGACACTGTTTAATGTATGGGCTCAGCCACAAATCACAAGGTGCCAGATCTAGACTTCATGGTGGATATCGTATGGCAAAGTAGAAAGTCTGTTGGCTTTCAAATAATCTGTAAAGAGGGTCGACTTGCAGGGATGTTATGGTGGTGCAGTTTAAGTCCTCGCACCCCGGTTCGTGGGCGACCCTCTGTGTAGTGGTAAACGACAGCAGATAAGATTGTATCAGCGTAAACCTTTCCGGTAACAGAGCTGAATTCTGGGACTGGAAACTGGAAAAACATACCAAAAGCATAAAAAAATAATGCATACAAAACCCGCTTAACACTTCTAGAAAGCCGTGTTGTTTGGGGCCATTCTCCTTTGTGTCCGACCAAAACTTTGTCAGTCTTTTTTTTGTCTGGCTCGAAAAACGATACCGATGTTTGATTACCCGTAACAATATTAGTTGTACGGTCAGGTGGCAGGGGACCTGGAAACTTGTTCACGGCTGTGGTGAATCATGTCGCCGTGAACAAGTTTCCAAGTCCCCTGCCACCTGAGCGTACAACGAATTTATTATACTGCAAAGTTTTACCATTCCAACGTGTGTTTAGCGAAATTTCCATGTTTTATGGTCTTAAAAACTAAGCTCGCTGACGAGATAGGATTTCCCTCGTGAGTGCCCCAATTCAATGAAAACTGACGTCATTTGGAACTGACGTCACTGAAACCTTGGTAAAGCGTGCAGTTTGGTGCATAATCTTGATGATTTCACTGCGATATAGATCTACATTCGTCGTATTTTTATTTAAACATGGATTTAAACAACTTCAAGGTAAGTAACTATGCATTTTAATGATTTGTTGGCAAACGTAAACGACCATTTGTTGCCTCAAACAACCATTAGGTTATCCTGTTAACGTTATGCACAATGTATGAGTTTCGACAGTTCACAATTTGCTTACCTGACGAAGGGATGGCTCGTTTTAACCCCGCGTGTATTTGTTTTCATCCACGGCCTTCTTGACGCGAATGACTTCATTTTTACAAAATGCCGAGCGACAGCAGGATATAACAGCATCACTTCCATATACTTTGTCCAAATCCGCCTTTATTTCCTGTTCTTAAAAGTTAAGTAACTACCTCATTAAAACAGAGACCATCTGCTCTTTGTGAGCCTTATTTGCAATACTCGCCAATGTATTAAACCATGCCCTGTTTAAAGCACTGCAGTAACAAACCAGCACGCTCAGTACGAGAAAAACAGTAACAGTAGAATGCACCAGTCCTTAAAGCAACAATAAAGGCCAAATGTAAACAAAGCGGATGTTCAAATGCATTTGAATTTATATCATACCATTTAAAAGTATGGAAATTATTGTGAAGATGACAAACTGTCACTGTTCGGTCGGTCCAAGTGTTAGTCGCTGACAGAGAAATTAATTTCTAAACTAGGTTAAAACCTGCCAGGTTGCTGTATCTTTTGTTTAGTTTTTGCCTGATTTTAAAATTCTTTTTTTTTTTTCTTCCAGCGACTAACATGGCCCGACCACACGATAACAGACTCTCATCTCCACAATATTTTCCATTCTTTTAAATGGTACTGATATGATTTAAATTTAAATGTACTATGAGATAATGACCCCTGTTTCGTATAATGGATAAATCCATTTTGTCTAACAATCGACTGGATCCGAAGGTAGAATAGTCTTTGGACATGCAGAAATACAATAGCAAATACTTCCGGCCCATGTCAGCCTGTGCGGCATGGGTCGGTACTTTTTACAGATGTATTAAGCCCCTTTTTCACAAAGCATGGCTCGTATAATCAGTTACAGAAACTTGCTATCTTACCAGCTGTAGCTGTAACATTGTGATTAATTTGGATTCCACGCCTGTTTCAATAGTATTTAAGTATTACGGCTACCGTTCACTCACTTGCATTCTTTCTTTGTGTAACAAGTGCTTGGCTGGAGCAATGGAGCACCTTGACGAAGAACACTTCAATTCGACGAACTCTGCCAACACCACACAACTAAGATTTCCAAACGCTTTACAAATGCAACGCCTTCATGAGGGTACCTGTAGTAGTCATACATTGTGTGGGAGTCCTGCATGGCTTACTTTTAAATGTATGTCTCGTAACTTGGAGACCCGAGGTTCGAGCCTCGCCGAAAGCACTAGCTTTTTCGTGGGAGTGTTCTTGGGATAGGCACCTCAGAGCAATAGGCTAGTACTGGTGAAACCCAGGACATACGTGAATATTTGGAATATAATGGTGATATTAATTAGAAGAAGGAATACATATATAAAATAAATAAAATAAATAAAAAAATGAAACAATGAATGGATCAATCATACGCCGTGTGCACCTAACTCAGTACTAAGTTCGGACAAAAGGGTCAACCACCACTATGGTTATCAAGTGATGATCAATGCGTGATGATGCATTCTTTATAATCTGTTGGCCATGGCCCGTATTCATAAATGTACTTAAGTCGAAGTATGATACTTATGTTCGTACCTTTCTCAACTATAATACCTAAGTGGTATTCAATATAATACTTACCTAATATGTAATGCTCAGAATGGCACTTATATTTGAGACACCTCCTGGGCAGTCTGAAGTATGATACAGTTCGTTATTCACAGGCATTTTTGAACAGCTATTTGAGCAGAATGGTTACTTTAATGTTTGTGGTGCAAGAGGAGTTGGTATTTCTAGAGAGAAAGAGAAAGAGATTTTCGGCATCGCCTACATCCTTTGGATGCTTACAGTGACTTCGAATTATACCAAAGGTATAGACTCGATCGTGAAACGGTGTTGAAGTTAATGCTATTGGTCATGAGCGCGTCGGTGATATTAGGTTTCTCTTTCGCAGTTGCTAATCAAGTCCCTTCAGTGCTCGGACAGATTAGGTCTTATACTCGTCTAGACCGTGAGCTTGTCACTTTTCCATACGCCGACATTACTCCAAACCACAAAAGCTTACATGGTTGTGTTCGAAATCATACGTGATACCCTAACATCAACCGGCCGGTAGTGTTATGCATGATGCCTAAACGTACGCATTATACTAAGCTATGTGTTATACGTAGGTAGATTTGTGAATTCAAACCTAAGTATCATACCTGATAAGACATGATACCTTCGGTTTAGTCATACTTAACTTAAGAATTTTTTTGAGTCCAGACTCCAAAATACTGAAAACAGTTGCTGTTGACAAATGAAATATAGTTCATTTGATGGAATTCGTTTTTGAAAGGGTAGAAAACGCTGTTGGAATAGGTCACCAACATTTTCTCCTTTTCCCATAATGTTGTCAAAAGATGCTCTCAGAGTCGAAGAAATATAGGAACGTATGGAAAGGACTAACTCTACCAAACGACGAAAGATATAGAATTGTCCAAGTTGAAAGCATTTTCCGACGACAAATAAAGTATTTGTATTTCTTATTGAAAGAGTAGAAAATTTTGTGGGAAAAGGAAAACGTGCTGGTTATCAGCACTTTTTCCTTTTCCCACAATGTTTTCAAAGGCCCCTTCCTAGAGCCGTTAAAGGAGGGTATCGTTTGGTAAAGGGTTAAAGTCAACGCTATCAACCCTAAACTTGCTAGATAAGTTACATGAAACTTTCAGGCCGATAGTAAAAACCAAAATTTTGCTATTTCAAAGTTAATTATTTAGGAAAAAAAAACTCTTTATCGGACAGTGTAGTTCCAAGATCAGACTGCATGTTGTGTGCAGTCTTATCTTGATCTACACTGTCCGCAAAAGCTCTTTAAGTCGCGCTTAGCAGTTTAAGGGTTAAGCTTGAAATGAAGATTTGCAAAGCACAAAATCTCCGACAAATTTAGAATGTTGCAACAATAGCCCCCAATGTAAATCTATTAGTCCTACAGCGAATGCATCGGACAGCTTTGAAAACATCCTTTTAAATTATGGCTCATCCTTTACAAATATTTTGACTTGTTCAAACTGGGAGCATTTGCAGACGACAAATTTATTATGACTCAAATGATAGGATTTGTTTTTGAAAGAGTAAAACTCAAAGTAAATTGAGAAACTTATCGTTGAGAGGTTCTCCTCTATGTACAATGTTTCTGTTAGCGTTCTGCAGTTTTGAAGATGCACGTGGTTATGTCTAAAAACTTATTTTTTTATGCAATTAACGGAATACCGAAAAGGGAACGACATTCATTCAATTCAACACAAAACCATTTCTTTCGGGATGAATCTTTCTTTGTGCTCGACTCTCCGACTTTAGGCAGATGAAATATTTTTGAGTTTTTTTTTTAAATAAATTGATTTTTTTTTTGTTCTCTTTCAACCTAATATAACAGATTCTGTTCCTTATTGAAGGTTTTTGACACCACTACAACAAAGTGTGTTGACAATAATGTGGCGCACGGAGAAATTGTAGAAAAAAAAAGCAATTTCCCTGCTGGTCGCATTCGAGTGTTCGGTGTATAAATCTCATCTTCTTGTTCCTTAATGAGAGCTGAACCCCGATGGCGCAGTCGGTAGGCTACGGGACCTGAGACCAGAGTGTCCCTGGAAAGAATTCCCACTCGGCCGATTTCTTTCCGCGGATTGATGGTAACGTTACCTTGTCGTTGTGATAGGGTTAATTGCTCTCTTACCGCTGATCATTATCTCGATGATGGTTATGTGGGAAAGCAACCAGTGGCTTTGGAAGAATATTGTACCAAGTACTGGTGAAAGAAACTCCAGGAAATCATGGATAAATGCACTGGCCACCGCGATATAACTGATATAATGTTGAAAACGGCGTAAAACACTATACAGAGTCTAAATGAGCATTGTTCAACATTGCGCCGACTGATAGCAGACATCAGCTTTTAGGTAGATCTCTGAACCAGTTTCTAGCTCTACTGGCTGAAAGCCAGCAGAGCTTATGTCATGGTATGGTTTCCGTCGTTCGTCCGTCCGTCTGTCCGTCCGTTAGCCTTTTTCTTGTTTACGCGATAAAGTCTGCATTTATTGTCAGATTTTCATGAAACTTGCACAGTTTGTTTATCTCATCAATAGCTTGAACCCTATTGATTTTGAAAAAATCCAACGAACAGTATGGGTAAAGTAGCCATTTGAAGTTGAAAATTTCCATTTCTTGTTTACATAATAAAGTCTGCATTTGTGGTCAGATTTTTGTGAAACTTGCACAGTTTGTTTATCTCATCAATAGCTTGAAGCCTATTCATTTTGAAAAAAAAAAAAAAAAAAAAAAAAAAATCCAACAAACAGTATGGGAAAAGTAGCCATTTGAAATTGAAAATTTCCATTTTTTGTTCACGCGATAAAGTCTGCATTTGTGATCAGATTTTCATGAAACTTGCACTCTTTGTTTATCTTATCAATAGCTTGAACCCTATTCATTTTGAAAAAATCCAACAAACAGTATGGGAAAAGTAGCCATTTGAAGTTAAAAATTTCCATTTATTGTTTACATAATAAAGTCTGCATTTGTTGTCAGATTTTTGTGAAACTTGCACAGTTTGTTTATCTCATCAATAGCTTGAATCCTATTCATTTTGAAAAAAAAAAAAAAAAAAAAATCCAACAGAAAGTATGGGAAAAGTAGCCATTTGAAGTTGAAAATTTCCATTTCTTGTTTAGACAGTGAAGTCCACAGTTTTGATCCAATTCTTTTGAAACTTTCAAAGATTGTTTGGTTCATCAAGGGATTGAACTCTATTAAAAGTGAAGAAAATCTAGTTACATGTTCAGGAAAAGCAGCCATTTGATAACTTAGTATTGTTTACTTAACAAAGTCCACATTATTTGTCACATTTCTTTGAAATTTGCTGGGCTTGTTTAATACAAGGTGTACTGAAATCCTATTAAATTTGGCTCGATTCCAAACAATTTTTTTTCAGAAATTGCACTTCATTTTTTTTCACTGTTTGTTCAATTCACCATGCCTGCTTATACTGTCTTAGTGGGTTCAAGCCCAGTTATAAGAACACCCCCCCCCTTTTTTTTTTCTGTGTTTTTGTCTTTTTTTTTTCATCATGAATTCATAATGTATGCTAGCAAAAAAGCGTTAACTGCCAGTAGAGCAATTTCAGGCCCTCAAAGGCCTCTAGTTTAACCCGCATCACACGGTACCGGGTTTAAACGACCCCGAGGAAGAAAGCTTTTGAAAATTATGGGAAAAGGAGAAAATGCTGTTAACCAGCATTTTCTCATTTTCCCGCTATGTTTACAATCCTATCACAGACGAATCTCGCCATTTGAATAATATCTTACTTATCGTCTGTAAAAACTTTCTATTTGGACCAGTCTGAAATTTTGTCATTTGGTAAAGAGTTAAGTTGATGTAATTTCATTTGCAGGTGACATTTCGTCTTGCAGCAGTCGAGTGTTAGAATAATTGTGACAGAAGGAGAGAAAGGAAGTACCTAGCAGTGTTTCCTTTTCCACAGTTTACATTAATTTAATTAACCCTACAACACAGAATCCCGAGTTTTAACGACCCTTAAAAGCCCAGCAGTATCCATAAGTAAACAATGGGTTTTGTAAAACGTGTTTAAAATAATAGAGACTATTGTGAAGATTCTGTTATTGTACGGTCGGTCGAAGTGTTTGTCGCTTGCAAAAAGGTGAATTACAAAGGTAGGTCAAATGTTGCCAGGTTGCTCTATCTTTTGATTACTTTTTACCTGGTTTTAGAATTCATTTTTCTGCCAGCGACGATCACTTGGACCGACCGTACAATTACAAATTGTCATCTTTACAATAAAAGCCATACTTATAAATGGTATGAATAAACATAGATGCATTATATAACACCCCATTGTTTACTTTTGTTCGCTATTGTGACTTTAAGAAAGAGGCTGCTGAAACCATGCTCGGTGTTTCAAACGATGGATTAAGTTAAATGTGTTTCAAATTATGGATTTTTTCTTTAAAAGCATGGAAAACACTGTTGGAGGAGAAAATGCTGGTTACCAGTAGTTTCGTCTTTTCCCAAAGTAGTTTCTACCCTTTCAAAGACAAATTTGACTGTCTGAGCAACATGGGACTTTTCGTCTTCAATTGTTTTTAACCCTTATCCTGCTCAATAAGTTAAACGATATATTCAAACCGAAAGTAAAAAAACCCAAATGATGCAATTTCAAAGTTTATTATTTTTTTTAAAAATATCTGCTTATCGGACAGTGTAGATCCAAGATCAGACTGCACGTACTGTGCAGTCTGATCTTGATCTACATTGTCCGCCAAAGGCCCTTCAGTCGCGATCAGCAGTCTAAGGATTAATTTTGGCCAGTCGAAAGATATGCTGTCTAGTTACGAGTTAAACACAAAATTGTCGAAAAGCACTAAAGTATTACATATAGCCTGGTACAGGCTGACCCTTAACTGCACAAACACAGCATTTATCTCTCCTGATGTTCGCTACTTACATTTGCAAACATCACTGAAAAAGAAGTAAGTCCTTGTGACAAGTAATTGCTCTTTTTCCCCAGTATGTTTTCTCATAAAAAAGATTAATTTCTTTCCCTTAATGGAGTTCCTTTATTGCATATTGTGACAGTTTTCTAAATTTAATCTGGACAGTTTTGGAATTATATACGTATTTTGCTTCAGAAAAGATGAGGCCATGCGAGTTAAGTTGTAAGCGTAACTTAGGGTTTTTTTGGTTAATCAATTACGATTTTACATATATGTCTCGACACACTTGACTTGTGAATTTGCAATTACACTGAAGCTCCCTCGTTGCATTAAGATATTTAGATAGTAGGTTTGAATTACACACATTAATATAATATATTCGGTTAGCATAATCAGCGAGCGAAAATCATGTTAGTTGCGCAAGTAATATTTGGAGTACTGTTTGGAATTCTCGCTGTATTGATATCCCTGCAATGGTTTAACACAGAAAAGTATGGTTTACACACAGGGACGTTAAACGAGACTTATGACTACATAGTTGTTGGTGCTGGATCTGCCGGGACCGTTGTTGCTTCACGTCTTGCTGAAAACACAAATCTCTCGGTGTTACTGATTGAAGCAGGCGGTGAGGATGACGGGGAGTCTATTTATGTTCCTGCTCTCTTTTTTCAAAGCGCTTTGACAGACTTAAACTGGAAATACCCGTTAGAAAAACCAAAACGTGCCCACACTAGAAGGGTTCCCGGTACAGATCAAGTTCTAGCTGCAGGTCGAGTTCTAGGTGGAGGATCAAGTATAAACTACTTACAGTATACACGAGGAAGTAGACACGACTTTGATGCTTGGGCTGAAATGGGTTGTACAGGTTGGAGTTATAAAGATGTATTACCGTACTTTCTGAAATCAGAAGATGCTCAGTTTCCACACGATCACAGATATCATTCAGATAAAGGTTTTCTTGGCGTCACAGAGTCCTACAACGATAAATTATACCAGTTGTTGTTAGACGTTGGAACAGAATTGGGTTGGGATGTAGTAGACCACAATGGGGCTACTGAATACGGAATAAGTAAGTTTTATTCGACAACAAAGAATGGTATCCGATCAACCCCATCCATCCATTTGTTACGGGACATCATGAAAAGGAACAACTTGCATGTAGCTGTGAGAACTTTAGCAACGAAAATAGTCTTTCAAAACCATAGAGCAACGGGTGTTCAGATCATGAGAAATGGACAGTACAGTATAATAAATGCAAGAAATGAAATCATTTTATCTGCTGGGGCTTTTGAGTCACCAAAGCTGTTAATGCTTTCAGGGGTTGGTGACGCAAAAGACCTGGAACAACTGAATATTCCTTTGGTGATGGATCTACCAGTTGGGTATAACTTGAACTACCATTACCTAGTACCTTTGTGGATTACTACTAATCATTCGGACTTTATGGATACAGCTCCCACAGTAATGGACAAGTTGAGGTATACATTGTTTAAAACAGGATTGTTTAGTAAAGCTATGTCTGCTAATATTTTATTTGCGCGAAAAGACCAAAAGAAAGACGGAATTCCCGATGTTCAAATGGATTTCTCGCCTATAAGGTTAATTGCAGAAGCATATGGGGTTTTAAATCACTCCAATATAGAAAAAGGACCTGGTTTTTCAGTAGGTTTCTTTGTTTCTCATCCAAAGAGTATTGGCTTTGTAAAGCTTCGAAGTGCTTCTCCCCAAGACTTTCCGATCATCGAACTTAATTATTTTGATGATAATTCCGACATGGAACTTTGCATTTCCATTATACGTTTCATACAGAAAGTATTGAAGACCAACGCCATGGCCAAGATCAATGCATCTACAGAGCTAAGTCGTATAAAACCTTGTGAACATGAACGGTTTGACTCGGACAAATACTGGGACTGTTTTATTCGACACACATTGGATTCTTATCATTTTTCTGGGACCTGTAAAATGGGTAAGGTGTCTGATCCTTCGACTGTAGTCGATCCTCGATTGCGTATAAAACGGCTAAAAGGTTTGCGAGTCATTGATACATCTGTTATGCCGTTTGTAACATCAGGAAACACAAATGCTCCCGCAATAATGATAGGGGAGAAAGGAGCCGATATTATACTGGAAGATCTGAGTGCGGCTGTTCGAACATGAAATGCATACGTCAAACCACTACAGCTGACACAAAGAGGAGCTCTTGATATTTTGAGGATAGCAGACCGACATTTATTGTTATACAGAGAATGTTTGCAGAAAAGGAGCACTGTTGTTTGTAAGCTGCTTGTTTTTAGAAAAGGAGCACTGTTGTTTGTAAGCTGCTTGTTTGCAGAAAAGGAGCGCTGTTGTTTGTAAGCTGCCTTGTGCGAATAAATACTCCTTTTCCAACTATGTTTTGATAGACTGCTTTTTGCTTACGCGTAAATAGTTGTGTGTGTGGAGGCATAAACAACCATGTTGTTTTTACGCCTAGCCACAGGTTTTAACCTTTAATCTGCTAAATAAGTCAAATGACACTTTCAAGCCGGTGGTAAAATCCCAAATGTTGCTTTTTCAAAGGTATTTTCAGAGGAAAATATTTCCTTATCGGACAGTCTAGATCCAAGATCAGACTGCACGTTCTGTGCAGTCTGATCTTGATCTACACTTTCCGCAAGAGGCCGTTTAGTCGGGCTTAGGAACCGAAGGGTTAACAAAGAAAAACGCCTACTCTATTGCATCCCATCCATGTTGTTAGCAGCTTGTACATTAACAATTTACCAAACGACGACATTTTAGACTTGTTCAAATAGAAAGTATTTACAGACGACAAATTTAATGTGGCTTATAGGATTTGTTTTTCAAAAGACAGAAAACGTGGTGGAAATAGGAGAGATTACTGGTTTTCCTCATTTTCATTTTGATAGGGGTTCATTCATCAACGCTTCCACCTTAAATTACCACCCTAAAAACTTATCGCCTGTCTTATATATTTATTTCTCTTTTGGTACCCCTTTGCATAACTTGGCAAGAAAATGAACAAGTCTCGCGAGACAGCGCGATATAATCAGGATACAAGATGTCCGTAACGTAGATTTAACGTGACGTGAACTAATCCATAGCGAGAATAACAAATGAGAAATGAAGGCTTAAATGTACTTATTACACACTGCATCTCATTGAAATGTACCCCCAATAAGTGGTTGCATTTGATTGCGCTTCCTATTATGATGCAATTCATTTTTGTAGTAAGCCTTCATGTAAACGCTTAAGTTGAAGAGTTGCATTAATGTAAATTTGCAAGCATTATTACTGTCCTAATTTTCAACACTTATTATAGTTGTGTTTTTTTGTCCCGAGTTTAGACTAATAGATTGATGACATCGCATCCCTTTTGTGAATTTGGCCTGCAACACGGGAAAAGGGGCATTCGGACATTTGCGTAAAGTGTCGTGCCGGATCAGCCTGCGCAGTCCGCGCAGGCTAATCCGAAACGACACTTTTCGTTTTTATGTAATTTTCTGTTTTGCGCAAGTCTTCTGTAGCACAAAATCTAATGTAGTCGTAAAGTGCCGTCTCGGATTAGCCTGCGCGTATTGCGCAGGCTGATCCGATACGACACTTTACGCAAATGTCCGAATGGTCCTTTTCGCGTGTTGCAAGCCATTTACTATGCATGACTGTGAATACCTTGATTCAAGTTCCTTGTGACTTACATAAAGCCTATTTAAGAACAATAACGTTTGTTGACTTATTTCTTCTTCTCTACTAAAAAAAAAAGAAAGAAATAACGAAAGAAAATTAGAAAATGCCAGATAACACGCTAGAGAAACAAAAAATATTTTGGGAATTTGATTAAACTGAAAAAAAATGTCGGATCTCAAGGGAGGTAATTCAAGCTGATATATGGCAAGAATTTCGCAGAGAAGGCCCTCTATGTAATAAAGGTTAGGCGTATTGGTTTGTAACATGCCATTTTGGCTCGTGAAACCTTTTTGTTATGGATGCAAATAATGTGAAAAGAAACATACGGAAAGCGCAGGGGGGGGGGGGGGGCGCCTAGATGTGAGCCATGCTCTGTGAAAAGGGGGTTTAATGCATCTGCAAAAAATATCGACCCACGTCAGCTTGCGCAGTCCGCGCAGGTTGACCTGAGCCGGAACTTCTTGCTATTGGTCAATTTTCCGCATGTCAAAGGACCCCAATCAAGTTCATGATCTCGTCGGTCGTTAGACAAAATGGATAATTATGTGATGACTTGCGTGGTACAATGCGTCACAGAGGTGCATTAAAAACCTTTTTGCCAGAGTATGGCTCAATGTTTAGTGTCACGGGTAAAAAAAGCATTAAAAACATGGTTTGAATATCATTTGTTATTTTAAAATAGTTATCGGAAAACACCATGAATGGTTCTTGATTGTTTTACATATCAACAGAAAAAATATTCTTAGCCACGATCAACGCGCTCTATGATAGCAGTCTAGAAAAAAAAAAGGCTAGAATAACCTATATACTTATACCTTCTGTAGTCAATAGAAAAACGAGGTAATAGAAAGAAGGATCTTAGTCGCGATTAATGAGTAATGCCAGTCTAGAAAAAAAAGGAATGAAAAAAAATTACGTACTTCTACCCTCAGAAACCTAGACAAGCACGAGGTCAACTTTTTTTTAACGAAAACAGAATTGTTCAACGTCTGAGGTAATTAGATTATTGTCTATGTTCTTCCTAGAATATTTTTTCAATTTCAAGAATCGCTTAAAACGTAGACAAAACAATTTTAGTAATATCCTTTGCCATTAGAAAGAGCGAGTTGCTAATATAGGACATAATTACAGGCGATATGACTTGAAAATCTTAATATTAGGCTGTCAGCTTTAGGCTTGGTGAGTTTTTATAAGGGGTCCCTGCCTAAATGGTAAACCTTTAACCAAACAATCCCGGGTTTTAATGACTCGGAACAAGAATGCTTTTGGAAAATTGCTGGAAATGGGAAAATGCTGGTAACCAGCATTTTCTCCTTTCCCTTCAATGATTTCAAGCCTTTAAAAAAAAAACAAGCAGAATTTTAGACACATCTGATTTGTCGTCTGCAATTGCTTTGAATTTGGACAAGTCTAAAATTTTCCCGTTTGGCAAAAAGTTCAACAGAAGGGTTTCAAATAAAGAAATCCTGGTTCGATTCTTGTTGGCAATAATTTGGGTACATGTATTTGTTTTGCAATACGGACTCACGTTTATAGTGAAAACATAAACACAGCAGTTCAAAATCAGCGTAATTTAATGATGATTCGAAACTATCTCTCTTTTGATACCGTTTGATCCAAATGGATGTCAATTTTTTTATGGTCAGTTTATACTTTTACAAATCATCATAAGTTTGCCTTTTTCCGCGTTGCGTATCAAAACAAAAACCACGTGATTTTCCACCCCAGGATAAATTCAATGTGTGGTCCACGAGACGCGGACATGGAAGGTCTCAGCTGGTAGACGAATTTTGTATGGGTGCAGGACGACAGACATTGACACTCGAGAACGTCAAAGCAGCTTTAAAACCGGTAAGTTTGGGATACTTTGTGCTTTTTTGAATCTGGTTATATTGTTTAAATCTTTTTCCACAAGGCAAAATTTTAGAGTTGTCAAAATTGAAAGCTTTTGCAGACGACAAAATAATTGTGTCTCAAAAATATAAATTTACTATTGGATGGCTAGTAAACAGTTCGGGAAAAGGAGGAAATCTGCTTATCAGCATTTCCTCCTTTTCACACAATATTTTCAAAAAGCCATTTCCTTAGGGTCGTTAAAGCTCGGGATTGTATGTTTAATGTTTAGAGCAATCGCAGTAGCATGTTTTATTATATTCTTATCAGTGAATTATTGAAATTTCACGGTGAATAACACCACTAGTTTAGATAGATATGGTATCATCACTGGTGACGATATAGTTTTAGAATGTTTGCCGGACCTACATTTTCCTATGTTGCTCATGTTGTACCATTCTTGATAATTATTTGAATAAAAAAGGGTGAATTAGGAACATAATAAATAGGATAATCAACTGGTTGTGTGTGATATAAAAAATCTGTCACTCGAATGGGGTTTGATGCAGTTGACATATTTATGGATCAACAAAATCTATTCGTCATATACGATGAGGTAAACTGGTCCTTTGAGCTCCGGAAAATTGGCCAATAACAAAAAGTTTCGATTCGGGTCAGCCAGCGCGAACTGTGCAACTTTTATCTAGTATTCCTTACAATTCAAGAATGGCATTTCCTTTTCGGTGATTGTTTTCCCTTCCTGTCACTCGATCTAGTTTTTCTTTTTGTCTGCAAGAAACTAGCCTTTTTGTTGTTGGGGTAGAAATAACATAGTAGTGTTTTTACAATATAGAATTTACTATCAATAAAATAATGTAAACTTAAAATATCCACTGTTTATTCCAATTCTCAACTAGAATATTGATTAGAAATATAATAATTCAAATAACTGCACGACAGGTTTCTGGAATTTATAACAAGTCTTATAATGAGAAGGAAACATAGGTGTTGTTTTAACAAACTATTGTCTATGTTTTTTTTTTCGAAAATATTTATTATCTGCAGAAAATATTATGAAAGGTGTCTTTCCTAATTCGTTTTCGGGATTGGTAGCTGGAATTTCAACGCTGGACTTGTCTTTTTGATAAGCACTTTCTCCTTTTGCCATAATGTCTTCACGTTTAATTTTCCGTATTTAAGGTGGATGTTTTCAAACTCGTCTGCTGCGTATTTCGGAGAGGGCCATAGGAGCACGTAGGGGAGGGGGGGGGGGAGGCTTTTTTAGTTTTTAGTCAAAACTTGAAGAAAGTGAAGAAAACCGAGTCGGTGTCAAGCCTGAGAAAAAGGTGTTGGGTTTATAACACAGTACGGAATTGATACTGAGCCATATATTTTCATATGAGCCACGCTCTGTGAAAAGGGGGCTTACGGCATTTGCAAAAAGTATCGACCCAGGTCAGCCTGTGCAGTCCGCACAGGCTGACCTGGGCCGAAACTGTTAGCTATCGGTCAATTTTCTGTATGTCCAAGGACCAGTTTACCGCATTCAGTCGGTTGTTAGGCAAAATGGTCTTTATGGATCTATATCATGGAGGTGCATTAAGCCCCCTTTACCAGAGCATGTCATATATTTTTTCGTCAAACCCCCCCCCCCCCCCCCCTTCCTCTAAAAATACTTCCAGCCGGCCTGCGGGAGATAATTAGTCAACCGTTATCAGTAAAAAGAACGAATGTCGACGGTACTATTTTATTTGGCGAAAGAATACAAAAAAGCTTGGGATCCTCTGTGGCTCAGTGGTTAAGTGTGAGACGCGTAACCTAGGGTCACTGGGTTCGAGCCTCACTTGAAGCACTGACTTTTTCGTGAGAGTGTCCTCGGGCAAGACACACCTCAGAGCCCTAGCCAAGTACTAGTGACACCTAGGACAAATATCAGTATGTGAGCTGTCGCCGTGATATGACTGAAATAATGCTGAAAGCGGCGTAAAACACAATCAATCAATTAATCAGCATAAAAACTGAAATGACCTGCAACACGCGAAAAGGGGCATTCGGATATTTGCGTAAAGTGTCGTCTCGGATCAGCCTGCGCAGTCCGCGCAGGCTAATCCGAAACGACACTTTCCGTTTTTATGTGATTTTCTGTTTTGCGCAAGTCTACTGTAGCACAAAATCTAATGTAGTCGTAAAGTGCCGTCTCGGATTAGCCTGCGCGGACTGCGCAGACTGATCCGAGACGACACTTTACGCAAATGTCCGAATGCCCCTTTTCGCGTGTTGAACGCCAAATATGTCTGCATGAAACGAAATACGAGGCTAATTTTAGCCTGCTCCTTTCGACGCCAATTATTCCTTTACCATAGAACCCAATGTTCAACGGAGAAAACAGTGTATAGTATCATCTTCTCTTTTTCCCACAATGTTTCCTGTCCACTCAAGGCCCAAATGATATTTTATCATTTGGGCCTTATCTAAAATGTCGCCTGAAAATGTTTTCAGCCTGGACACGAGTCAACCATTTAAGCTTAGCTTTACCCATTTGATATTAAGATGTTAGGAATAGGTGAAGAATGGTCAACAGCTTCCTGTAACCTGTGATCACAGTGCAAATTCTCAACCGAATATCATTGTCTCCTTTCCTGTCTGTTTCAACCTGTATCGACCTTTTACCAGACAAACTCGTGTTGTCACGACCCCAAGCAAGGAAGCTTCTGAAAACATTGTGGAAAAAGGAGAAAATGCTGGTAATCAGCATTTTCTCCTTTTTCCATAATGTTTTCTAACTCTCATAGACAAATCTTTTCTTTTTAACAACATTTATTATGGTGTCTGTAAACGCTTTAAATCTAGACGATTCTAAAATTTTGTTGTTTGGTAAAGGGTTAGAAAATAAATGAGCCCAGCACTACTTTATCGGGCGCACGACACAAATAAGCCGTAACATGGTCATACGAAAAAAGATACTGCGCGTCTTATGCTAGAGGCTGCGTTAGTCTTATTTTATGGCGACAGTCAAGACATGTTTATTGCCTAATATTTGTCTTATTCCCGTGGAAGCTATGAAAACTTTTCCCCGCCTTGTATGGCACCCAGCTTGTGTTACATTTCATTACCCAAGATCGAGAAAAATGAAATCATATCATTGGAAGCACTTTAACTTGGCATCGATTCCCCTTATTCGAGCAAGGAAGTTAGAGGACTTCCGAAAATTAATTGATTGTGTGGTGTTTTTGCCACTTTCAACATTACTTCGGTCATGTCACGGCGACAGCTCACATATTCATGTATTTCCTTGGTTTCACCAGTACTATAGGCTAGAGCTCTGAAGTTTCTTGCCCAAGGACACTCCCACGAAAAACCCAGTGGATCAGGTGAGGCTCGAATCTGTGGCCTTCCGGAAAGAGGACTGTGATGGACTGGTTACTTCCCCTGATACAGCTAACGTGTATACTGTTTGAGCCATGCTGTGTGAAGAAAGGAGCTCAGTGCATCTGCTAAAAGTATCAACCCTAGTCAGCCTGCGCAGTCCGGGCAGGCTGACATGAGTTGAACGTTTTTGCTATTGTTCAATTTTTTGCATGTCAAAGGACCAGTGTACCACATTATTCAGTTTGTTGTTAGACAAAATAGATTACATTGATCAAGAATTGTGTGATGACTTGTTATGTATATAATCCATCATGGAGATGCATTAACCCTTTACCGCGCAATCCCGAGTTTCAACGTAAAGCTTTTGAAAATATTTGTTTGGGAAAAGGAAAAATGATAGACGACATTCTCCCTTTTTTTCCACAATGTTTTCTACTCTTCCGAAAAAAAAGTTATCATTTCTCCAACATTTAATTTGTCGTCTGCAAATGCTGCCACTTTGGACCAGACTAATTTTTAATTTTCGTTTGGTTATGAGTTAACCCTTTACCAAACAATCCCTGGTTTTTACGACCCTGCGATAAAAGCCTTTTGAAAACATTGCGGGAAAAGGAGAAAATGCTTGTAACCAGCATTTTCTCCTTTTCCCACAATGTTTTCTATTCTGCTGGAAGCAAATTTCAATTTTTGAGTTACGTTTATTTTGTCGTCTGCAGGTGCTTTGAGTTTGGACCAATCTAGAAAATTGTCGTTTGGTAAAGAGTTAAATCTCCTTTGCTAGAGCAAAGCTGATATATATATATTTACAACGGAAAACCAGTTTAGGACTGTAAAGCCTGTCTCACACAGAACACACGGCTTATACGGTTGGCCACCCGTGTAAACCGTACATACAACCGAACCAACCGTGGCCTTATCCGAGTTACACTCGGGCCATTCGAGTGTATCCGTGAAAGCCGTGTATGATTTTTAAAACTTTTAAAAAACTGGCACGGGTGCCATGTCCGTGTATGATCGTATTAGCGATCGTACAAGACCGTGAGAGACCGTGTGAGACCGTACGAGACCGTATATACAACCGCACATGAAGTCCACTCCACGAGTGAGCTCAACCGTGTCAATATCAAAACATACACGAATGTGTGATAATTCGAGCATAACTCGAACAAAAGTCGGTGGGACCGTATGTAAACCCTGTAAATGTCCAGTTAATCGAGTAAAAGTCGTGTTTAATCGTACTAGGCCGTAACAGACCGTACTAGACCGTACTTGGAACCGTACAACAATCGTATGAAAATCGTTTGCAAATCGTGTTCAAACCGTGACAAACCTTGCTTGACCGAGTATGTCCGTGCTTTGTTCGTACATACTCGTGCTACATTCGAGTCTAAATCGTACCAACTCATCCCCAGGCACGGTTGGAGCTCAATACTCGTACCAGTCAACCCGTGTATAACCGAGTATACCGTATTGGAACCGTGTGCCCAACCGTGTTCTGTGTGAGACAGGCTTAAGAGGGATTCCTCTAACGATACGCAACTTATCCACGATCTGACGATTATGGATTCAATCCCATCATAGATTACCGCAGCCTGTACCGTAGTAATGAACAGAGCCAGTAATATGGGGTTCCTAAGATCGAATCCCAGCACGGCTAATCTTTCTTAAGTTTTGCCGATTGACGATTGTAAAGTTAACAACTGGATTCATTCCACCCCACTGACGATTGTTTCGATGATGTTTTATGTGGGACAGAAGCCAGTAGTTTGGGTGGAGTGCTGTACGATCTACTGATCAAGAAATTCCATGAAAAACACAGATAAGGCTAATCTTAAATATAATCTGTTCTTAATGAAATATTGTTTTTTAACTCTTTTAGCGTCAAGTATTTATATACAACCTCTTTGGAAGGGTGAAAACACAATCCCCATAAAGTGAGAAAGATTTTCATCCGTTTGAGGCTTGACTTAATCAGGGCACGGTACAGATCTAAGATAAGACAGCACGTTCTGCTCAGTCTGATCCCGATTTTCTCGTCAAAAAAAGAAAAGAAAACCCCTGTTTTCGCCCATGGAGCTAAAAAGGTGATACAAAGCAGCAAACCATTTCTATGCTTTAGGATGGGCGTAATAATCATTGTGAATTCGTTTTGGTTCGGTTGTCTTTCAACTGTAATAAAAACGCATCTTTGCGAACAAAAGGGTGACGATCACTATATCGTCACCCTTGGATAACAAAGGTGCAACAAACGTGGTCAGAGAACGACAAAATCTGAGACAAGTCGGTAAGGTGTTGTGAAAGTTAACAACATTCTTAGAGCATACACGTATTGCAAACATTTCCATGCCTTTTGATGCGATAACAACCAATTAAAATATGAGCAACACTTTGTTAAACGGGGGTTTAATGCGTCTTCGTGGTATCATGCAAGTCATCAAATAATTATCAATCCATAAAATCCATTTGTATGAAAACGGACTGAATCACGAGGTTGTCTTGTCTTTTGAAATGCATGAAATTGACCAATAGCAAAAAGTTTCGGCCCAGGTCAGCCTGCACGGACTGCGCAGGCTGACCAGGGTCGATACTTTTTGCAGATACATTATTTCCCCTTTTCACAGAGCATGGCTAAATTATGTCTTTGTCCGGTTTGTCTGTTAACTGTAACAAGTAACATGGTCAGAAAACGACGAAACATGATACAAATCGGTAAGGTGATGTGAAGCCATGTAAAGACGATCACTAGAATCAATTGTGCCGTTACATGGAAAAGAAAGACATTTTGTCAGTTTTTTCCGCCTCTCTTTATCAGAGACCCACATAATTGGGTGTCCTCAAAAATATTTTGATCTTGTTCAGCCATGAAAACAAAAAATAGCTTTTGGAAAAGATTTAATTCCCTAACAATAAGACAAAAACTAACCTGGGTCAGTATTTACCTGCCATTCTTACGAATGTTCTTAGTCTTATTCTCCAGAATTTTCTAAATTTGAAAGTAACACAACTTTTGATAGGCTAAACCATTTGGTTTAGCCAATCAGAAATTGTGTTACTTTCTGTTTAGAAAATCTTGGAGAATAAGACTAAGAATGTTCTTAAGAATGGTTGGTGCATATGGACCCTGTAGTGATACTGACAATCGCTGAAAGACCAAAGGGTGTTTCTGGTGGTGACTGCAAACTGTGAAACATAAGTTTACGTCTTATAATAACGCAGATACCACATGATTCTTTCTCATGAGGTGGCTAAACCCTTTACAAACGATCCTGTTTTCTCCTGATCCGGCTCTTGCAAAGGTCGTTGGAGAAATGAAATTGCCTTTCCCTGTAGTTTTCATACTGTCACAGACAAATTCCATGCACCTTTCGAATCACATTTAATTTACTGAATAAATAAATTGCAATTTCTCAAAGGCTACAAACACAGTTCTGCTGCAAGATCAAGAGAAAGTTAGGTCATAATCTAGAATAAGGCAGTGGACAGTGAAGATCAGAGATCAGAGTGAACGTTCTGTGCAGTCTGATCTTGATCTACACTGTCCACGAAAGCTTCTGGTACCGTCTATGGTATGGAAAGAGTAAATTTGTCCTCTAGAGATTCTTTCGATAAACATGTAGACTGGTATATAATTTCGTCGTCTAGGAAAAGGTTAATTATCAAAGAATATCACAGGAAGCCGTCTAAATGTGAGCTATAAACTATCAGACAAATGAAAAAAACGTGAACAATAGACAACACGCAATCTAGACAAATAAATAGTTATACATACAATAATCTAGTGTAAGTCTTCAGGCAAACAGTACGGTAAACAAGGACATAAAAATCAAGGGCTCGCAAGCTGCACGAGACAGACAGACAGACAAACAGACATGTACACAATTATGGTGCAAAGAGAAAATCCTTTGGAGATAAAGAGATAAAGTTAACAAGCATGTAAAAGAAAACAAACTGGGCCGTCAGTCTTAAACCGAACAAAATGATTCAGATATTCAATTTCAAGGCGGATTTTTTGGTCAAAATATCTGGTAAAGAAGCGGAAAGTGTAGGTAAATGATCAGACTGCACGTCTGATCTTGATCTATATTGTCTACAAAAGTAACCAAAGCTGGGCTCAGCTGTTTATTTAAGATAAAGAGTTAAGATACTGCAATTTTGCAAGACGGTCATTTTCAAACAAAGGACAAGGTCAGTCGATGGTGTGGTGTCAACGTGAACAAATTTATCCATCAGTGTTAACATTGTGATCTGAATGCAAACGACAGCGTTCGAGTGGAATTGAGATCCTTTGGCCAAAAGACGCTTGGATTCTTTGTTCAAAAGCTTATTTTTCGGCATGGCCGAATGCGCTTGCTTCTGACCTACATCTTGGTATTGATGAAATCAATGAATACATAGTGATTTGCGATTGGTGGAAGATCTGCGCCTGTTTACTCGACGGGCCCATGCTGGTCTATTTGTTCGCACATTTATACCATCAATATACAAGCAGAGCCAAAGCTAGCCGATACTCCAGGGCCTTTATTCACTCCATAGCAAAGTAATGTGGTTGGGGATGGTCCTTTTATGTACTATTTGGTAATTTAACTTTTTGCTGGGCATTACGCAATCATCCAATATGTCTACACTAGCGTAATTCGGCCAACCTCGTTAGATTTCTGGATCGGCCGAACGAGTGCTCGAATGTGTCATGGAGGGCGGTTATATTTACAAACACTTAAAGCATAAAGTTACAAGTCCTGCGCTGTACCACTAACTATTCGATCTGTTTATGACCAGCCCGAATGGCTCTAGTGGTAGAACGTGAGACTTGTGAACGTCTTGGAACAGTTTAGGGTTTGGATTCGAGCCCAACGGCTGCCAATCTAAAGTCACCAATAGTCTTTCGGATGAGACGTCAATCCGAGGTCCCGTGTAACGGTGCTTTACGGCAAGCACGTTAAAGAACGAGGCGTAACACCTAAAATGGGTTTTATCCTGTATCTTGTATCATTCCCCGTAACAAAACTAACATTCTTCTTGGGGCATCGTCCATATGGGCAACCGGTGGCGACGATAAATAAATGGAAAATCAATCAATCAAAATTGTTTATGAAATAGCTGTCACAGTGGTATGATCTGATGCCCCGACACTTCTATTAAGATAAGCGACGTACGTTACCTTTAACCTTGCACCAGACGACAACATTTTAGACTTGTCCAAATTGAAAGTATTTCCAGAGACGATTTCAATATGGCTTAAATGGTGCAATCTTTCTTTAATAGGGTAGAAAACATTGTGGTAAAAGGAGGACATGCTGGTTACCAGCATTTCCTCCTTTCCCCACAATGTTTCCGAAAGGCTTCTTTTCCAGGGTCGTTAAAAGTTGGCATTGTGCGGTAAAGGGTTAAGGTTAGGTCTTGAATGGGTGACCATGTCATACAGCGGTCTTAATATGTGTCCACTGCCCAGACACATAACTTATACTCCTGTAACGTTATTTCTTTTTCATCGATGATCAAAATTAACTTGTCATTTTCAAATAATATCTAACTGAAAATTTATATGTAATTGAAAAGTATATCTAATTGAAAATTTAGATCTAATTGAAAATTTTCACTTGTCAACAAAATAAAACAATGCGAAAAAAACAGGCAATTGCATTGAAAGGTTGATTTTCAGTAGTTTTTCTTTATCTTGAGCCACAAAAGAACTTCAATATTCATATTCAAGAACTGTTTACTGCGTTTGTCTTTTGAAAAGATATTATTGTAATTTGTAATTATCCTTTTTTCCCCATTAGCGGTTCTGAAATTCTCACGACAAGGCCGCCAGTAGCTGTCTGGCCTTAGCTTGGCTACTTTTTTTTGGACGAATGTAGTACCGGCCTCGCCACTTATTTTCCAATTTGCCTTCTCTTTAAGTTAAAGTTGAAGCAGAACTTGCCTTCGAATTCATTAATGTAATCAATTCTAAAGACCTTTAGAAATAAAATAAAAATTGAAACACCTCATATTTCAGGGTTTTACGACCTGGGGAAAAATTGTTTTGAAAATGGTGTGGGTTCTAACATTTTTTCCTTTTCCCACAATCTTTTTCAACCTCTTCAATGACAAATCCCACCATTTAAGCTTCATTTTTGCTATGCTCTGGTAAAATGGGGCTTCATGAATTTGCGAAAAGTATGGACCCAGGTCAGCCTGCGCAGTCCTGCATGTCAAAGGACCATTCTACCCCAGAATTCAGTCGGTTGTTCGACAAAACGGATTTCTTGAACCCATAATTATGAGATGACTTGTTTGCGATAATGCATCACAGAGATACATTAAGACCCTTTTGCCAGAACACGACTCATTTAACTTGTCGTCTGCAATATTCGTTCGATATGGACAAGTCGTGAAATACTGTCGTCTGGTACAGACTTTGACCAAACAGTATGTGCAAAGGGCAGTTAGGAGATTAGTTCCTGTGGCTGAATGAAAATCGGATTATACGGAAAAAGGATCAAAGTATAAAGCCCCCTGAACTCTTTGCCACACTGTAAAAGTTTAGACTGGTCCACACTGAAAGCATTTAATGTGGCTTAAATGATAGGATTCGTCTTTGAAAGGAAAGAAAAAATTGTGTGAAAAGGAGAAAATGCTGGTTTACCAGCATTTTCTCCTTTTCACACAATATTTTCAAAAAGCCATGTTTCCCCAGGATCGATTTAACACTCGAATGTTTGGTAAAGGATCAACACAAATCTAATCCAAAATACTCTGTCATGTCTGGCTACTGCGCTCGACGTTATCTAAACCCGTCTAAGTCTCGCCGATACATCAGTGCTAACTGAAATAAGTCCCTCTGCGATATTCAACATTTTCCGCAAAGTCGATCAACCCTTCACGTGTCAATGCGAAACAAACACTTATAAATATAGTATTCGATCATGTATCCAGGTTGCATTTTCTTGTGTACTTATGTAATATGTACTTTGACTATCGTATAACATTTGCTTTTTCTTTATCCATAAAATTTTTGCATTGTTTCTCCTCTTCTTTTACATTAATCCTATTTATTTTGAAAAGGCTGTGAAACGCACATTTCCAGTTATGTGCCATTATAAAGTGACGTTCTGTATCACGTGACTGAATATGACATGATTTAATTGGCAGATGGAGTGTATGTAGTTTGTAAAGGAAATACTGATGCTGTCTGAAGAGTCTCTTGACGGCGGTACCATCAACACTTGATACCAGCAACGGACATACCTCAAAGCTTTTACCAGGTAAGGCGAAAATACTTTTTTTCATTCTTTTAGATGTAGATATTATTATATTTGAGCACTGCACTGTAAAAAAGAAGGTTCAATACATTTGCAAAAAGTATCGACCCAAGTCAGCCTGCGCAGTCCGCGCAGGCTGACCTGGGTCGAAACTTTTTGCTTTTGGTCAGTTTTCTGAATGTCAAAGGATCAGTCTACCTAATGATTTTGTCGGTTGCTAGACAAAATAGGCGTTATGGATTCTTAATTATGTAAAGACTTGCTTGGTATGATGCATCGCGGAGATTCATTAAACCTCACTTGGCTAAAGCATGACCCATTCCTTTTTTGATTTATGCACAATTACCTTTGCTTATGGAAGTAAGTTTCAGTATTATGATAGACCCTTTACGAATTTACAACATTTTAAAGTTGTCTAAACCGAAAGTATTTGCAGACGACGAATTATTAAATGTGATTCTAACGATGTAAATTGTTTTAACTCTTTACCAGACAACAAAATTTCAGACTACTGCAAACTGAAAGCATTTGCAAATGACAAATTGAAGGTAGCTCAAATGACAAAATTTGTACTTGATAGGGTAGAAAACATTGTGTGATAAGGAGAAAATGCTGGTTACCAGCATTTTCTCTTTTTCCCATAATGTTTTCAAAAAGCTTTCTTTCTCGGCGTCGTTAAAAGTAGGCATTGTGTGGTAAAGGGTTAAAGGGTCGAAAGCACTGTGGGTAGAGGAGTAAATGTTGGTTACCAGTATTTTCTTCTTTTCCCATAAATGTTTTCGAAAACCTTTTTCGTTAGAATGGTTAAAAACGTGGAATTGTTAGAAAAAGACGCACAACACTGCGGAAATTACAGACCGAGTCGATGCCGCTTTTATGATTAAGTTTCATGACAAAATTTGTGTTTATATCTATGATGCGACAAAACTGTAGGATAGTAAAATTTGACCATTTTACTAGACAATCTCGACTCTTAGAAAGAAAGCTTGGAAAACTTTGAGGAAAAGGAGACAAAGCTGGTAAGCCAGCATTGTCTTCTTTTCCCTCAAATGCTTTCTTCTCTTTCACAACGAAATACATGTAACATCACTCCAGCCGCATTTGATGTGTCGTTTACACATATTTTCACCTTGAAAGATTCTAAAATTTTGTCTTGTGCAAAAGTTGGATTTTTTCTTTATAAAAGAAATAGGGGAAAAGGACGCACTCAGAAACATACGATATAAACGGAGAAAATTAGTGATGTTTTCCAGTCATTACGGGGAATTACCCCAGTTATTGAGGTTTGAAACGATGGCGAAATTAATTTATAGTATTTCATCACGGGAAATATTGAACTTATTAACTCTTTACCAAACTACAAAATCATAGACTGGTCCAAATTGAAAGCGTTTGCAGAAGACATATTAAATGTGGCTCAAATGATGGAATTTGTGTCTGAAAGAGTGGAAAATATCGTTGGAAAAGGAGAAAATGCAGGTTCTTTTTCCTAAGATGTTTTGAAAAGTTCTTTTTTCTCTAAATGGTTTAGCCAATCAGAAGTTCTGGCACTTTCTAAATCTGAAATTAGACCAAGAATATTCTTTTGAATGGTTGTTGAATACGGGGCCTGATTGGCTATACCAATTGGTTTAGCCAATCAAAAGTTGTGTTACTTTCAAATATAGAAAATTCTTGAGAATAAGACTAAGGATGTTGTTAAGAACGGTTGGTGAATACCGACCCAGAATGGTTTACCCAAGTAAAAATCGTGTCATTTTCCAACTTTAGACTGGTCGGTGATTATGGGCCGTGCAGTTGAAATGCATGTATTGAGACAGTCTATTCTGCATGTAACGAAACTGTTAACTCCTTACCAAATGACAAAGTTTAAGACTTAACCAGAGTGAAAGCCATGGCAGCCTAGGAAATAAATATCGCTAAGATGTTGGAATTTGTCTTTGAAAACTTTGAAAAAGAACAAAACATTATGGGAAAAGGCTGGCTACCAGATTATCCTGCGAAAAATGTAATGCAAGATCAGGGGGCGTATTCACAAATTGTTCTTAACAACATTCTACGTCTTAATTCTCAGGAATTTTGTAAATTTCATATCAACGCAGAGTAAAGCAATTTGGTTTTGCCAGACAGAAATTGTGTTACTTTCTAAATTTTAGAATATAATTGGAAAAGCAATTTAGAATGTTTGGCACATATTGGCCAAAACCTTTATAGAATCACTATCATGATCGTATTCAAGTTTGTTGGCAGCCGAGCGTTGGCACCAGCATGCGGTGCTCTTGTATTTTTTTTTTACAATATTGCACTCAACACAAGTGGAACATAGAAAATGATGATACTGATTACTGATGGTAGTGATGATTATGATGATTAAATATGAGGATGCTGAATTGATGGCATAATTATAGTTCTGAAATCTGAAACCTGCAGACACACAGATTGCTTCGAACAAATTACGACTCTTTTTCCCACAATGCTTTTCATACTGTACAAAACAAGTCTTGTTTTCCTTCAAATGGGTCTGTCTCGTGTCTCTTGTACTCATCAAGGAGTGTTTAACTCTTTATCAAACGACAAAATTTTGGACTCGACCAAATTGAAAGCATGACGACTAATGTTTTTGATAGGGTATAAAACATTGTGGGGAAAAGAGAAAATGCTGGTTACCAGCATTTTCTCTTTTTCCCTCAATGTTTTCAAAAGCCTTCCCTTTCAGTGTCGTTGAAACATGGGGTTGTGTGGTATAGGATTAATGATCAAAATCCCTCATATTGAAATGATATACATGTACTAGATCACATATCTTGTTGCAATTATAACCATAAATTCATAGACACGAAAACATGATATATATGGGGAAAATTTAATTAATCCTGGATTCATTACAGAATCGATCATGTGACTTAGCTCTTTACAAAACGACAAAATTTAAGACTGGTTCAAGTTGAGAACATTTCCAGACACAAAATTGAATTTTGCACAAATACTGGAAATTGTTTTGATAAGGTAGAAAATATGATGGGAAGAGGAGAAAATGCTGGTTACCAAAAGTTTTCCTCCTCTTTGTTTTTAAAATACGTGATTATTTGGTAAAGTGTTAAAGATGCATCTTTATTCGTTTTCATCCAGTTTTGTAACCAATTTTATCTTTATTTTATGAAATTATGATCATTCTTGTGCCTTCGTGCCAAATGTTGCCCCAGACGGTTGCAAGGTTGCACAGATTACGATAGATAGAAAATGAAAATCGTTCTATTGCGGCTAGCCATAGACATAACAACCACAGTTTCCGGTTTAAATGGAAGAGATATCCCTGGCGTCTCTTTATCCCATACACCTTATATCGATTTTTTATCTACGTTTACACGGCTATCTAGATTCTACACATTGTAAAGTTTTAACAGCGTTTGTTGACTCTCTGGCTGTAAGGGTGCATCTTTAAAGTGAGTTCTTGAGCACTAAAATGTTTCTAATCAAACCCAATTGTGTAAAGCTCATACATATTAGCTCTTTCTAAAATGGATAGATTTCAGGGCCTGTAGTTATCCACCATTCTGAAAAACGTTCTTAGTCTTATTCTGAGGAATTTTCAAAATTTGAAAGTAAACAACTTCTGATTGGCTAAACCATTTGGTTTAGCCAATCAGATGTTGTGTAACTTTCTGAATCGAGACGCTGAATATTGGCCCAGCAGTAAACAGACATCAGAATATTAACTCATGATTTCCAGCAGACGACTTTTCTCGTCTTGCAGCAGACTGCCTGCTTTGGAAAATATTTTTGTAACAGGTATTTGCTCTTTCTACACATTACAATGTGATTTCACACGTGTTCCAAGAGGCCCACCAAACCTTCTTTTCATGTTGATTGTCCGTATTTCAAAATGACGCTACATGTCATTTGCTGCAAATTAGTGTTTTTGGTCATAATTAGCTAATTAGAAAGCACATGACAATAATTTGCTGACATTAGAATAATTTTTACGGTGGTCATAGCCACCAGAAACAGTAAGATGTGTACTCGCTTTTAGATAGTTACATCAATTGTCATGCACTGAATAAACATGTGTATGCATATTATACATGGGGAAAAGATTTTGTGTGGGGAGGTGAGTAGGCGCGAGGCGCGCGGTTTTCAAATAGTTTTGAAAAGGAAAATTTTCAAAATTCTTTTCTGTAAAAACTTACCCCCAAGTCTTATAGTTTTGGGTAAAAGGAAAAAGCTTGTCCTCTAAATGTGCCTGTGTTCTGACACACGCAAGAGTAAATGAGCCATATTTCTTTGCCAACGCGTGATAAATACTTGCAGGTAAATGGCACGGTCACCACCTCGGGGGACACATCTAAAAGAAAATAATTTCAACCTTGTCACACGAACTTAATGTCAAAAACTGGCACTGAAAAGGTTTGTGGTGTCTAGTCGTTTGTTTACACTTTTTTGTGGATTTCTAACTCGGTTAGACGTTACTCAATTTGATTGTCAGACTGCTTGAAGCGCCGAGCCTTCTTCATTTTCTCTTATTTTTTCTTAAAGAGGGTAGAAAACTATCTACATTAATTGGGGAAAAATCGAAGAAGTCGGTAATAGCAATCTGAAAAGGCACAAGTTTGTTCACGGTGAGTCCGTCGTAAAACTAGCCGCTGATACGCAAAAATAGAAGAGGTAAGAGAGGGAAGCGCGCGCAAATTAGGAAGTAAACAGAGTATCATAGATGGAGTTAACATGGTGATGTAGCTTCGAACCGAGCAATTAAAATGCTTCAGGATAATAAACGTTCAGCATGCAATGTCTTCATTTTAAGACATATCTGCGGTATGTAAATTACCTCACGTCTCATTACCATATTTCGGATCTTGCGTCGAAATATGCATAAAGCGGGTATCCGCAATTGTCTATTTATTAGAGCTTCAGTGAAGTAAACAACGTCCTTGTATCTTTTCTGAAACTATTGTCTATACCTATAAAACGGTTTAGTTTAATTTCTTGGCCCAGTGTTTTCAAAAACTGAAAAAAAAAACTAACAGATACACTACGATGTTTTGCAAATTTTTAAAAATTCTCCTGGACTCGTATAAGTACGAAGGAATATGGCCTGTGATTGTCTGAAAACGACTTTTCCCTTCTTGCTTTAAGAATTAATGCGGAAAAGGAGTAAATGTCCCTTATCCAGAATGTTTTTCCCCCTTGTACTGGTGTATAAAACCACTGTTTTGATAATCCATATTGTATAACGATATTTTCAAAGTTGTCTGCTGCAGACATGTTTCAGAGAGCACTAAGCCCAAAGGCGTATTGTTTGGCTGAACGATCTTTACTCCCGTCTCGCCATTTTCCATGTAATACTGCGTATTTACCTCTTATCTATAGGTTAATGACATTCTCAAGGGCTTAATTAACTGTTTTTATCCCTTTACAGAACAATCCCATCTTAAAAGTTTTCTCAGGTAAAAGCCTTTCGAAAACATTGCGGAAAAAGGAGAAAATGCTGGTAACCAGCATTTTCTCCTTTTTCCACAATCTTTTCATCCCCTTAAGAAACAAAAAACAATCTTTTGAGACACATTTGTCGTTTTCAGTTGCTTTCAGTTTAGACGCGCTAGTTATTTTCTGTGGTTAAGAGTTTTCATTTGGCAAAATCGTCGACGTGTCCACGGTGAAAGTATTTGCAGGCGACAAATTAAATGCTGCTGAGCAACAGAGTCGGAAACAATGTGAAAAAGGGAGTAGAAGCTGGTCTCCAGTATTTATTCATCTTTCCATAATGTTTTGAAAAGGTTCGTTACAATGTGTGGTGTCCTTAAAACAGGGTATTATTTGGTAAAGGGTAAAATCTTACGCTGACATCCGAATATAGATGTATTTTGTTTAAAGTTAATAGTAAGATCAGCCTGTACAAACCTGCAATCTGATCATAATCTAAACGTTCTGATTCTCTTCTCCAATTTGCGAAAATACAACCCCCCCCCCAAAAAAAAAACAACAAAAAAACATTAACCTTTTGCCAAACAATCCTGCGTTTTAATGACCCCGAAGAAAAAACGATTGAAAACAGTCGGAAAAGAAGAAAATGCCGGTAACTAGTATTTTCTCCTTCTCTCCATATGTTTTTTACTCTTTCAAACCAAATCCCATTGATTGAGTCGTATTTGATTTGTCGTCTGCTGTAGCTTTCATATTGGACCTTTCTAAGATTCTGTCATTTGGTAAGAAGTTAGATGGCACTAAACTCATAAAACATTGTAATTCGCAACGTAAGTGCGAAATCTTTCGATGCGAAGTAAATAAATTTATCAATAACAGAAGGCTTATTAATACAATTTAACCCTATGTCAGACGACAATATTTTAGACTGGTCCAAATTGAAAGCATCTGCAACCGACAAATCAATCTGACTCATATGAAAGGATCCGTGTCGTGAAACATTGTGGGATAAAGTGCTGGTCTTCTTCCTCAGGAACGTAAAGATACGTGATTGTTTGGTAATTGGTTAACCGCCAATGAACAGGCATGTAATACGGATTTACAATGAGTAAGCAGACAGTGCAGATCAAGATCAGACTCTGCTTTCTGTGATGTCTGATCCTGATCTACGCCGCCCGCCAAGGTTACTTACGTCGTCCAGAGAAGCGGAAGGGTAGCACAACGATAGAGATATCGAACAACTAACTCCCACTAGACTATTTCCTCTATGCAGACACATTTTGACGCCTCTAGGGATTTTAACGGATGTTTACATAGATTTTGAAGCCATTTGGACAAATGCAGATTCTGTTATTATAGGACGATCTTCACTTTTTGTCAAAATCCTTTGTTGTATTTTTTTTTCCTGCACAATTAAGTCTTAGACATGTGATTCTTGTCCGTTCTTTGGAGGTAGCTGTATTAGCTGGGTTTTGACCTACTTCTTAGTATCAGTCTCGAATAAATAGATGGTACTTTGCAACTGGTGTAAAATCGGGACTTTTTTTTTTCTGTGGGCCCATTTGGAAGCCTACTTCTCACAGAAATTTACAAGGGTTGCCACCGTTAATCGATACCTCGCGGTACTTATTCACGCCGTAGAAAATGGCTATGATAGGAGATAATCCGATGTAACGATATTTTATCAAAATAATTTTATGGCCTTGGCCAAACCACTTGCACACTATAATAGGCTTGCAACACGCGAAAAGGGGCATTCGGACATTTGCGTAAAGTGTCGTCTCGGATCAGCCTGCGCAGTCCGCGCAGGCTAATCCGAGACGGCACTTTACGACTACATTAGATTTTGTGCTACAGTAGACTTGCGCAAAACAGAAAATTACATAAAAACGGAAAGTGTCGTTTCGGATTAGCCTGCGCGGACTGCGCAGGCTGATCCGAAACGACACTTTACGCAAATGTCCGAATGCCCTTTTTCGCATGTTGCAGGCCATAGTGTCAGGCACATGTACTTCCCGAGTCTTAACATTTTATGCCAAGGCACCAGGTATGTTCAGGTTATTATTGTTATAGCTAGCTCACCAACCGGCTATATCAGAACTGCACCCAATGCTACCAGGACTCGAACTTTCGATCTTCGGCTTCATGGGCGGAAGCCGTAAAAGTCAGGCCTCGGAGACGACAGACTATATGGAACTTGGACAATACAAAGAGAATCGGCAACGAAGCGATCTATGTACCTCAGAAAATACAAAATGAATATTCTACAAAGAGACCCTATATACCTTGGAATATATATAGAGATTAGACTACAAAGAGACTCAAACTACTTGGACAATACAAAAAGAATATTCTACAAAGAGACCCTATATACCTTGGAATATATATAGAGATTAGACTACAAAGAGACTCAAAACACTTGGACAATATAAAATGAATATTCTACAAAGAGACCCAATGTACCTTGGAAAGTATATAGAAAAAAGACTACAAAGAGACTCAAAATATCTCGGAAAATAAAAAGAGAACAGACAACGGTGAGACTATATATACCTCGGAAACACATAGAGAAGAATAAGCTGATATCATGATTGACATGTTTCTTTTTTTTACAGTTGTGCTACCTACGTTTTAACAAAAATACCGTTTCTGTTGATTTTGTTCAAAGCGTAAGAATTATGAAATCATCACAACGGTTTTTGAGCAATGGGATGAATTATTATATCCTTTTTCGAAAAAAATAATATTTTCTTATTCCAAAGGCTTTGTTGAAAAAGAAAAACATCCTTCGTATTGGCTTACTAGAACGAAAATTACCTATTGAATCTTTCTTTTGAAATGCTCCTAAATTAATTTTTCCATTACGGGATTACATGAGATTACTATACAACGGTAACGGGAGGAATGACTTGCTTTTCTTCTTTAACACTTTACCGTGCAATCCTGCATTTTAACGTCCCTGATGAAGAATGATTTTGAAAACACTATGGGAAAAGGAGAAAATGCTGGTAACCAGCATTTTCCCCTTTTCCCAAAACGTTTTCTAAATCTTTCAAGAACAAATATCATTACTTAAGCCACATTTAATTTGTTGTCTGCTTGTTGTAAAGTATTAGAGATGTCAGCATATAGAAGTTGTTCTGTGTCATATCGGACTAAGCTGATACACCACCGCCTACAGACGCCGTTTGCCTCGCTGCTTTTCCCACACAATGACTGAATCACTCAAGGACTTGTGCCATAATGTCGATGGGAACTCTTAACAGTCTTTGCTGTTTCTGTCCTGTAGAAGGCTAATCAAAAGACCCAAAGTCTTGAAAAACGGATTTGTGCTGGGTTATGAAAAGGGGCACATTAGCAATTGAGGAATTGAAAATTAGGTTTCCGTGATATGTGGCGCATGTTTAATGTCATAAGTAGTACCTTTTATGGAATAAACGACGGTAATAAATTCTTAGAACAAAAACTGTGTAGATATTATGTTGAACGCAGATCATGTGTGGAACGTAATGGCTCTGATGTTTGGGAACAATAACAATGAGACCATGCACAAAAGAAAAGTCAGAATGAATTTTAAAGGGCAAATTCGAAAATTTCTTAACTCAGCTGTTTCTTTCATTCAATAGTCTGCAAATGATGGCAGTAAAACATATGTACATCTTTCCCCACATTTACCACCCAGTAACATGCAATAAACTACGGTTGAATTGTCACGATGATTTACGGCCCAAAAATGGTGCAACGCTTAGTTCCCCTGATTCGCTTACTTCCCGTCCCTGTGTGACGTCACGGGGGAAATCAGATACCTACCGTTACATAGAGATGCTGATCACGTGATCAGACGCAGTTATCCAAGAGTTAAATCAAAATTCAATTGGAAAAATGTAATTGTGGGCTCTACCACTGTATGTTCATGCATAAAACGCTCAAATGATTACTTAAAGCCAAAGTTTGGTAAATAGTACAGCTACATTGCTTTAACCCTTTACCAGACGACAAAATTTTAGACTCTTCCAAACTGAAAGCATTAGCAGACAACAAAATTAAAGTGACTCAATAATTGAAATTTGTTTTGGGAAGGGTAGAAAACATTGTGGGAAAAGGAGAAAATGCTGGCTACCAGCATTTTTTCCTTTTCCCACAATGTTTTCAAAAGACTACTTTCACAGAGTCGTGAAAACCAGGGATTGTTTGGTAAAGAGTTAACTCTTTCCCACTCTACCCCAAGCTTTAACGACCCTGACCAAAGAGGCTTTTAAAAACATTATGGTAAAGAAGAAAATGCTGGTAACCAACAAGTTCTCCTTTTCCCACAATGTTTTCTTCCCTTCAAAAGACAAATTTCACTTTTTTTGACTCATGTTTACTTTTTCGTATACAAATTCTTTCAAATTTAGACAGATTCAAAATTTTGTCGTATGGTAAAAGGTTAAGGGTGAGAGAGGGTCCTGTGTGGCCCAGTGGTAAAGAGTAGGACTCGTGACCTGGAGGCCCCGGGTTCGAGCCCCACTGGCTCCACTGGGTTTTTCACAGGAGTGTCATCGGGCAAGACACTTCAGAGCCTCGCCTAGTACTGGTGAAACCCAGGAAAACATGAATATGTGAGCTGTCGCCGTGATATGACTGAAATAATGTTGAAAGCGGCGTAAAACACCGTTCAAACAAATAATAGGGGTGAAAGAAAGATTTTACGTTTCATCCCATTCTATGGTAAAAGCTTACTGAACATCGTATGGCTGTTTCATCATTGAGCTTTTCTTGGTGTGGCAACTATTTTCGCACTGTATGTTTACTAAATACAATGAAAACACAACGACGGGAACGGAACTGTTCAAATCAAGTACAAAAGCAAAGGTATCTTTCTTTCCCCCCCCCCCCCCCCCCCTTCGTGACACTGTAAAGATATTCTAACACAGTGAATTATCGTTCTTAGCTTTGGTTCACTATCTAAAGGTACTTTCTGAATAGCACTGCTCCATGTATACGAAGTTTGGGTATGAATTATAATGTAAAATAACGTTTCATCTCTAATTCTGATCTGTATTTATCAGTAAATGAGTCAATGTACTGTGAAAAGAGTGTTTAAAGCCCCCGTAAAGCCAAAAATAGGTAATTTTCACCGTTTATAACTCGAAAATATATTGGATAACCCATCACAACACACATATATAAGATCGGAAAAAACTCGAACGTGTCGGTTACTGCATTGGTTGCCATAATATACGTGAGCGAAAATGTATGGAGAAGCCCGTCGAGTTCACGGACGCCATTGATCGAGACAACCTTCGTTATCGTTCGTGTATATTCGAACTAGGTCTTCGAGAACGTCACGTGATAACATTGCATCTCATTAGTGCTATGACGTAGTAGATAGGACTATTGTTTACAATTCCAACATTATGTCATCGGAGAGTAAGATTCTGAACCGGTTTTCTTATTTAGATGTAGTAAACTCTTCCTGTATTGATGATAAATGAATAAGCGATGATCAGCCTGTGTCATTGTTTCTGTTTACGATGTCGATAAACTTACGTTTTTCAAGCCTAGAATGGGGACAAAACGATCAAGTGAATGAAGGGTTTGTTTCTACGCTTTGAATGATCACGTGGTGTTTACGTCACTAACACGTCACTGCGGACATTTACGACGGAAAATCGGCTAATCGTCGGCGATCATCGATGTAAACAAACAGATAATGCGGCATGGTAGGATCTGTTCTAGTTTCAAAATTCTTTTTTCTGCCACTAACTGGAACTTTTGCGAACTGCACCTTTACATAACGTGAGTCATAATAACCGCCATATTTTTACATGGTAAAAATGAAATTTACTTTTATTTTATAAACAGTTTGTTTATTCAGTTGGACGCTACTGAGACTTTAATGCATCTTTAAAAAGTATCGACTCATGTGAGGCTATGCAGTCCGCACAGGCTGACACGGTTGGAGACTTTTTGCTACTTTTTTTGCGTATCCATGGACAGTATTACCTCATGATTCAGTCGGTTGTAAGACAAAACGTTTCTAATGGCTCGATAATTATGTGATGACTTGCTTGGTATAATGCATTAGGAGATGTTTTAAACTCCCATATCGCTGTAAACCAGGGCGTCGCTCATCTGTTTTAAATCTACCAAAGACTTTTGTAAGCCTTGATGATTGACTTTGCGACCGAATAAAGCGAGACTGAGGTGTATTGGAATAACCAAGACTGAAAGTAGAATGGCATAGAGCGCATGCATATGCGTTTATATATTGAATCATGTCAGAAACGGCCAAAGCAGATTTGCATAGCAAATCAACTAAATATGAACGATGATGTGGGAATGGGTAGTAATTCATACAATGAGCCATAGCACCCTGATAAACGTTGGACGATTTAATCTAAGAATCAGTCACATTGCATTGTCTTTGCAGTCTGTTCCTGGTTTACAGACAGCAATATAAAAAAAGCGGTCATCTTTTAAGATTGTAGTCTCCCATAATTCCTTAGATTCGTTTATATGGATAATAGGGCTGTGTAAATCTGTTGAAGCTATTTGGTATCAATGAAAATGTCTGTATTACGTTTGAGTGAACTAAAACCGTCTGATGTTGTATTTTATATTCTGTATGGTTCAGGTTTTTGCTTTGATATCGATAGGCTCTCCTGTGTTCAATCAAACCATCTCTAATCCTCAGTAAATACAACAAAAATGTTTTGGTATTTGCATTTTTTAATTTCCTGTAACATTCATAGACCAGATAAAAGTGTCTGAGTATCTTTTCAAAAGCATCCTGATGGCGAAAATACATGAAGATATGAAAGGCTATATATGAGAACTATTATTCCAGTGTGGTGTAGTATTCAAATATGTTGTATTGCCGCATAGAAATATCCCTGAAAGATAACTGAAACGTCAAGTTTGAATATTTATTGTTGTAGTTTAGTTGTCCGATTCACCATAATCGGACAGAAAGAATCTGCGGTAATTTCATCATATGAAAGCATCCCTAAAAACATACCGAAATACTTAATTTAAAGGAAAGAACGAGAAAAAAGAAAGGAAAACAAAAAGTTACCATCAATTATCATTATTTCTTAATTAAATTCTCATTGGAATTCTTCTTATAACTGACACAACATGATTTTGATTTTTAGCACTCGTTTGGATCGATCGATTCGTAACAATGGTGTCAAATCTGTTTCTTTTCAGAATTGATTCGATCTGACAAACAACATTACCAATTTTCCCAGAATTTAAAAAGAAGCAAAAAGAAGGAAAAACCTCTGCCGCTGCAGAAATAACTTGTCATCATTACCTCCAGACAAGTATTGTAGGCATATCATCAATACAAGTATAGTGTTAACGGACACATTAAGGTTGCCTTATTATATTCTATTTCTCAATAACATTGATTAGTTTGTTTAACAAATTACCAGACGGCAAAATTTTAGACTCGTCCAATTTGAAAGCATAGGCAGACAGTAAATAGAACATGGCTATAATGACGGATTTCGCCTGTGAAAGCATGAAAACATCGTGGGAAAAGGAGAAAATGCTGGTTATCATCATTTTCTCCTTTTCCGACAATGTTTTCAAAAGCATTTTCCTTCACATTCGTTAAAACCCGCAAATGTTAGGTAAAGGGTAAATGGTCTTAGCAAAGTATGACATACTTGTCTAGTTCACAATGATAATATAAAGGAGAGGGCTGCATGTAAACCATTACAACCGTTACAACATCCATGAAGGACAAACAGATCAAGAGAGCAAATCGAATAAAAAAAAAAAGGTAAATGCGAAAATTGACTATAAAAAAGAATGATAAAATGTTAATTTACTCATGCCGATTATTAAGTTTACTTCGATAAGAGGATCATCAAAAAGATGCGAATTACAAATTTCCACAAGTTAGGCTTGATGTATGTGTTTTAAGTATTAGGCAGCTTGGTCTGACTCAGTAGGCTTTTTGCGAACAGGGTAGATCAAGATCAGACTACATAGAATATGCAGTCTGATCTAGGATCTAGGATTTTTTCCCTAATGAAAAGAGCTTTGAAATCGCAAATATTGTAGTATTTATTATTGACTGTAAATTTTTTATAACTTATCTACCAGTGTGCTAGTTGAAATTTGATGTACACGTTTTTCAACGTCTTCATCTGTTCAGCATAAAATGTTACGCTTTTGCGAAACCTGGACTTGTTAAAGACTTGAAAACCGAGATATCAAATAAGACGACACGTGGTCTATGCTTTATATACAACTACTGTCAGGGAGGAAACTACGTCGGAGAGGTGCAATTTTTAGTATGTAATATCCGTGCAAATAGAGATGATGTTAGTGAGCAGACATACAGTGCATTGATCCACTTCCAAGGCTCATATTCACCTTATTGCACCCATGCGTTCCTGCGTATGCATTCCAAGACTAGTTCTCTGATCGCCTTCGACTTCTATTCTAGCCAATCATAGAGCCAGTCTTTTAGCTGAGAAATATATAATTATGTACATTGTTCCGTTAATGAGGACTTTGTTCACATATGCGGACTTTGGTTACATCTTCCTATTAGATTTAACAGCGTTAGCTCTTTCAGCGCCAGTTATATAAATCAGATCGCTTTTTAAGACTGGAAAAAAAAAAAACCAAATCCGCCTAAGCTCAGAAAGAATTTTATCTTATAGCCTTGACAAAACAAGCAGAAGGTATAAATAAACTATAATTATAGGATTACACTACACTTTCTGTGCAGTCTGGTCGTAATACATACCGTCTGCAGAAAACCATATTTTCGGCTGTGGCGCTGTCAAAGGGCTTAATCTGATATACAGACCGAGCGTTTACTCTTTACGAGACAACAAAATTTCAAACTCGTCCTAATCAAATAACAAGAAAATATTGATGCATAACATCAATGGCGCCGCAAATCAGTTGTTTCTGAAATAGGGCACATTACAGCGGATTAATTTTTTACGCCAAAGGCATCACTTGAACAAACTTCGTAGAGGTCAACGTGGTGATACTACATGGCAAATATTTAAACTCTGGGCCATCTGGTTTTGGACAAGAAGATTTTTAAAGTTTGCACCATTTAAGGCATTGTGTTCATCCCGAGTATTAACAACCTTGCGGAAGAATCATTTTGAAAACAATGTGGAAAAGGGAGATAATGGTAACCACATTCGAATTATCGTCTGCAAATGCTCTCAAAAGTCTAAAATTATGTTGTTTGGTAAAGAGTTAAAGTCTAAGAAAGGGTCATGGTTTTGCAACATGATTTATGAAGAACACAACGAAAATGTAGCCTCTCTCCAGAAAATTTTTAACGCATTTCAAATTGACCTAAGTAAATTTATGCAGAACTCGGTAAGAAATGAACTGAGAAGTCCTAAACAATCTTTAGAATGCAAATTAAAACTTAAAAAAGAAAGAACCAATAATAGTAAGACACAATCATAGCCATTCTTCGGCGAAATTTAACATAATTTCAATTGGAGCTATGTACAAAAGCAGTTGTCATTCGGCAAACAACACAAGAAAATAATATTAAAAGTAGCCATTCTTGGGCGAAATTTAACATAATTTCAATTGGAGCTATGTACAAAAGCAGTTGTCATTCGGCAAACAACACAAGAAAATAATATTAAAAGTAGGCTCTAAATTACCAAATTGATATTAAAAACTGGGTATGAAATGACCAAAATGGGTACGAAATGATCAAATGAGTACGAAATGACCAAAATAAAAAGTATAGGTGGGTACGAAATGACCAAAATCGTACGAAATTACCAAATTGATATTAAAAACTGGGTATGAAATGACCAAAATGGGTACGAAATGATCAAATGAGTACGAAATGACCAAAATAAAAAGTATAGGTGGGTACGAAATGACCAAAATCGTACGAAATAGCCTAAGTACGAAATGACCTAGTTATGAAATGACCGGAAGCCGAGTAAACAATATGGCAGCCTCCATGGTACTTTTCGAAAGCGAGTAAAAATATAGTGCTGCCGCTCATGTGGCGCCACAATGACGAGTCTAAAATTTGGTCGCATGGAAATAAGTGTTGACGGATTATTCCCCCTTGAACATCGACATTCTTGTGCGTTGTGATTGCAGGGCAAGTTTCTGTCTTCCCAACCAACCCCTTGGTTGTATTAGTCTCTCTCTTATTTTTTTACTGTTCTAGAACAACGTTAGCAGCATTATAAAGCACTGGTTACATTCTTAACAAAGAACCGCGAGAATTCATGATCATGAAGAAGAAAAAATTCGAAATTTATGTTGGAAAAGCAGGAAATGCTGGAGAGAAGTATTGACTCCTATTATTACAATGTTTTCGACCCGTACAAAGACAAATCCTATTATTTTAACTATATTCAATTTGTCGTCTGCAATTACTTTCATATTGGACAAGTCTGAACTTTTGTTGTTTCGTAAAGAGTCTAGATGCTGACTCGACCTTTCGCAGTAATTAGATTTGTGTTGGATTTTTATGTTTTTGACAATCACACTATTCATAGAGAGAATTCTATTTCTGCAGAAACACTGGATTCCCCATTCTGAATGTATATCCATTTATGGAACTAGTATCCATAGATAGAATTTACAATTAGTAAATGATATTTCTGTTTTCCTGGCCAAAAATAACATGTATACCATTATAATCCATTAATGTCACAGAACTTTGACTCATCACTGTCTTTATCTGGACCTTTATCTCTGTACCACAAGACAGATTGAAAGCATTTGCAGACGACAAATCTAATAGGCTAAAATGACGGAATTTGTCTCTAAAATAGTAGAAAACATTGATGGAAAAGGAGAAAATGCTGGTTACCAGCATTTTCTCCTTTGCCAACAATGTTTTCAAAAGCCTTCTGCCTCAGGGTCGTTAGAGTAAAACCTTGGGATTGTGAGCGAAAGGGTTATATGAATATAGGTATAGGATCTTTTGTTAGGACTATGTTTGAAAATGACTACTTGTGTATACTTCAACAAAACGTGAGCTCTGTGTGCTCTGTATGACCCGTGCGGTACACAGCTTCTCAAAACAATGTGGTAAGGAGAGCAATTGCTCGTGCACGTATTTGCTGCTTCTCAATGTTTCCATTCATTAAACAACGCATTTTCGGTTCCTGGAATTGTATATTCTCCGTGTACTACATGTAATTAGAGCTAAAACGTCTATGTGTTCACGGATTATGGCGACAATGTATCTTCTTAAATATAATGATGCGACAATGTATCTTCTTAAATATAATGGTATCATGGTATTTTATAGTATATAATTATTTCTTCTATTTCTCGCTAACCATAAATCTCTGCTATACTGGTGTTGAATCATGTATGCTTCCTCCCCCTCTCTCTTCTTTCCGGCGTATTTTCGCCTCTCACCTCTGCTGAAGCATGTGAGAAAAGTAGTCGGTGGCTTTGGAAAGAAAGTTGTGTTAGTACTGGTGTGAGAAAGCCAGGAAACACATGTGCGTCACCGACCGCCATGATATGACCTTAGCTGTTAAAGTGGCGTTAAACCCCAATACAACCAACCAACAATCCTCCCCCTCTCTCTCTCATTAATCGATTAATAAGAATAGCAAAAATGTTATATTGTCAATGTATATTGTACTTGCAATATGGACAATGTTGTCTTTTTTGCAATAAACATAATATACAAATGTACAAAACTCCCTCTAATCAATTACCTCTGTAACTCTTTACCAGACGACAAAATTTTAGACTGTTCCGCATTGAAAGCATTTGCAGACGATAAAATATACATATAAGTGGGCGGGAAGTCTCTCTTTGAACGGCTAGAAAACATCGTTGAACAAGGAGAAAATGCTGGTAACCGGTATTTTCTCCTTTTCCAACAATGTTTTTAAAGGCCCTCTACACCAGGGTCGTTAAAACACAGAATGGTTTAGCAAATGTTTAAACAGACCTGAAGCAGACAACTCTGGAAAATGTTCTTTTAGAACATGCAAGATAAACATCAATTTCGGCCAAATGCATGAACGTGGCTTATTCTTCTTTTTTTGCCATGACATCATGAAAAGTAGTCAGCTGCAAGACAACGAAAGAGCCAGAACGCAGGAAGGACGATTTTCACGATAAATTTTACCAACCTTGCTGAATAGTATTGATATTTCATACAGTTACATATGAACCATGCCCTGTGAAAAGGGGCATTCGGACATTTGCGTAAAGTGTCGTCTCGGATCAGCCCGCGCAGGCTAATCCGAAACGACACTTTCCGTTTTTATGTAATTTTCTGTTTTGTGAAAGTCTACTAAGGACAAAACCTAATGTAGTCGTAAAGTACCGTCACGCGGACTGCGCAGGCTGATCCGAGACGACACTTTACGCAAATGTCCGAATACCCTTTTTCAAGTGTTGCAAGCCATATGAGCCATGCCCTGTGAAAAGAGGGCTTAATGCATCTGCAAAGAGTATCTTCCGATGATGATGAATAAGAAAACCTCTGATCTAAAAACTCACAATATATGTATAATTCAAATGAGCAATGCTCTGGCAAAAGGGGGCTTAATGCATCCCCGTGAGCATTATACCTAATAAGTCATCACGTTTATATGGATCCATTATATCCATTTTGTCAAACAACCGACTGAATCATGAGGTAGAATGATCCTTTGACATACAAAAATGTTGAAGATAGCGAAAAGTTTCGGCTCATGTCGGCCTGCGCGGACTGCGCAGGCTGACATGGGTCGATACTTTTGCAAATGCATTATGCCCCCTTTTCACAGTACATAGCTCAAATATATTTCCAAAATTTTACACTTCTTTGTCTGTCTCAAACTTATCAACGTCATGCTGTCAAGAACGTGAAGTAGTTAGACTGACACTGCCACAGAGAGTAATAATTTCTTCAAGTTGATGAGACAATTGTCTTTAGTTTGTCGATTGACTTGTAACAGCAAGGAATCAAGATTACCCTAAAATGATATTATTTCTTGCATAATGTGCCCCTGGGAAATTTATTTGGATGTATTGGCATTTACTGTGTCTACAGTTGATTGATTGTATAGTGTTTAACACCGTTTATAACATTATTTCAGTCATATCACGGCGGCCAGTGCACCTATCCATACTTTCCTGGAATTTTTTTACCAGCACTCCACACAATATTCTTTCCAAGCCACTGGCTGCTTTCCCACATAACCATCGTCAATGCAATGGTCAGCGGTGAAAGAGGAATGAATCCTGTCGCAACGACTATCATCAATTCTCAGAAAGAAATTGGCTGAGACAAGGATCGAAACGGAGACCCCCTATTCTTAAGTCCTGTACGCTACCGACTGAACTACCGGGGCTCGGCTATGTCTACAGTATATTCGTATTCTATTGCATCATTAGGAACGAAAAAATAACAACCTGTATACATGAGCCAAGCTCAGTAAAAAAAAAGGGGGGGGGGTTAATGTATTTGCACTATCCGAGCAGGTTGACGTTGGTCGTATTTTTTTTGTCATTGGTCAATTTTTAGGATTTCAAAGGAATAATCTACATCATGATTCAGTCGATTGTTAAACTAAATAGAATTTATGAATCCATGAGTATATGGCTTGCAAGACGCGAAAAGTGGCATTCGGACATTTGCGTAAAGTGTCGTCTCGGATCAGCCTGCGCAGTCCGCGCAGGCTAATCCGAGACGGCACTTTACGACTACATTAGATTTTTAGATACAGTAGACTTGCGCAAAACAGAAAATTACATAAAAACGGAAAGTGTCGTTTCGGATTAGCCTGCGCGGACTGCGCAGGCTGATCCGAGACGACACTTTACGCAAATGTCCGAATGCCCCTTTTCGCATGTTGCAGGCCATATGATGACTTGCTTGGAATAGTACACCATGGAAATACATCTAACCCGCTTTCGCTAGAGCGCCGCTCAAATATTTTTGTCATTTAATTGTCATCACTTGTTTCCAATGTAGATACATGTAGGACACCACATTGCTTCTTCCTTCACCCTTTACCATACAATTTCGTGTTTCAACAATCCGGCAGATAGGGCTTTTGAAGACACTTTTGGAAAAGGAGAAAATGCTGGCAACCAGCATTTTCTCCTGTTCCCAAAGTGTTTTCTACTCTATCAAATGCAATATGCTATCATTTGAACCACATTTAACTTGTTGCCCCCAAATGTTTGCAAATTAGACAAGTCTAAAATTTTGTCGTTTGGTAAAAAGTTAAATATTTTACATTGCTGTTGCTTATGATACTATTATGGCGATTTTTTTAAAATACAAAAATACCCCGAAAAAACATTTGAGCCATGCTCTGGCAAAAGGGGGCTTAATGCATTTCCGTGATGCATTAAACCATGTAAGGCATAACCTAATTACGGATCCATAAAATCCATTTTGTCAAATAACCGACTGAATCATGAGGTAGAATGGTCCTTCAACATGCAAATAAAGAAATAATAATAATAATAAAAATAAGTAAATAAATAAATAAATAAAACATAGCGAAAAGTTTCTGCCCATGTCAGCCTGCGCGGAGTGCGCAGGCTGACTTGGGTCGATACTTTTCGCAACTGCATTAAGCCCCCTTTTCACAGAGCATAGCTCACTTAAAAGATACAAAAACGACTTTGACTCCAAGAAAGCATTTTCTCTTCTACGAAAAAAGGGAAAGTTTAGATAATTTGCTGCCAGCATCTCTTTAGCGTCATCAGAGTTGCGAATATCTGTAGAGTGAGATTTAAATCACGAATGAGTTATTGGATCCACACTGCTATTATAGCGATTATCTCAATTTTCAAAGAAATATGGAATCACATTATTGATTGCCTAAAAGGATCAGAAGTTTCTTCGTAACAGATCTGTTAAAGAATTATTCACACTTATAACGCCGAAATACTAGTAGTAAATAACGTTTCGGTTTTCAAGAAATTGAAACCTTAATTCTTAGACAATAAGCGAGAATTTTGGAAATTTTGCAGATGTAGATCAAATCAGACTGCAAATACCTCTACATGGCGAATAGAACTTCTTAGAAAAATCAGACTGCACAAAATGTGATTCAGTACTAGATATCAACGACAAATTTAAATTGTAACCTATACACAAAGCTAACTTGTGTTCAATCAATCAGATTTAAGCTCCAAACCACTCTTATAAAAAAAAAAAAAAGAGATACTGGTACTGTTTATCCCCATATTATGCTGTGTTTAGTCAACCTCGGTTGACATACTGTTCCCCTCCCCCACCCCCTACCAATTTCATCATATGTCTGGGCATATGTAAAAAGCAAAAGTTGTACGAATGCGAAAATGTCTTCTTAGAAGTTATCAATTTCGTTGATATACTTATTTTTGAGTCATGAAACACCTTATATTCTACATATTTTTATTACCAAGCGATTTTGATTATTACTGACAAAAGTTTTCTTAACACTTTGTCAATCAATGTTCAAAGTATGACGAGTATGAAAACAAGGTCATGGTACCATTTTCTGTATCGTGGCGAGGCATCATCTTGTTGTAATCTGGAAGTGTGAAACATGCGATCGATAGAAAACTATTAGTCTAAGAATCAGGATGTTTTGTAAGCTGTGCTTAAGGGTTATAACGGTGTAATATGTTACACCCTTGAAAAATGATGGAGTACTAGAGTTCTGTCAATTACAAATACTTGGAGGATATCATTCTTTCTTTCGATGTGGTTTCGTTGAGATTCGACTTGCTCATATTCCATTGTTTTTCAACGCTGCAGAACGATAAAACACAAAACAAAAGCTCTGTAAATATTAATATTTAATCTTTATTTCATGCTTTCCGGTAGTTTATCGAGAAATAACAGTGGAATATTGCTCCATATTTCGTGGTTACGACCAGGGAAAAATACCGATTTTATTTTCTAATTCTTCGATCGAAGGCGGAAACAGTAGTTCCCGCGCACTAGTTACCTAGGTAAACAGCGCTTGCCAACCAGATGGAAATATGACGTAATAATTTACCCTACATTTCTCGCGCTTTACGTAATATTGTAACGCGTTGTTATGTGGAGAGGGTACGCCACGGGGAATTACCGAAAAGAACTGTACTGGATTTTGATGTAAGTCCCCCAAAAGGGGTTAGAATCATGAAATAAATAGAATATTTGTTTTTTATTCGGAATTTATTTAATCTCGTGAACATCATCGCTAATATTTTCACGAGCCACGAGTAAAATTGTTACCGATGATGTTCACTCGATGAAATGAATTTCGATCTTTCCCCGAAAAAAAAATCCTCTATTTAGTTTTCGATTACAAATTTTATTTGTATTTGAAATTTCTTTAAGATATATTCTTATCTGTCCGTTCGCCCAGCTGTCTGTCCAAATAACTGTATTTGACATTCCTGTATAGTCTGTTTGAAATCATTTCGCAGGAATTTACAGTGGATCAACCTCACCTGAACTGATGAAACTGTTCCGCTCCAAGATGGCTGCCAGAACAAAAAAAAAAAAAACAAAAAACAAAAAAAGAACTCTTCCTCCTTCACCTTTGGGTAGATCTTTCAAAAACATTCGGCTTCGCTCCTAAAGAAGCTGACCATTAGAAATTAATTTGAGAAAACCCTGAACACGTCTTATTCCCCTTTAACCAGTCAACGGATTTTGAAATAATTTCTTAGAAATGTTCCATTGGGAAGCCTGCACAAAATTTCCTGAAACGTATTTGTTTCCTTGGACAGAATAGTGGCTAAAACTAAAAGACAAGAAAATATTGATGCATAACATCAATGGCGCCGCAAATTAGTTGTTTCTGAAATAGGGCACATTACAGCAGGTTAATTTTTTACGCCAAGGGCATCACTTGAACAAACTTCGTAGAGGTCCACGTGGTGATACTACATGACACATATTTAAACTCTGGGCCATCTGGGATACGATCTGGTTTTTATCGATCTGGCAATGAATGTACGGTATTTTACATGTTAAAAAACAAAAAATCAGTCCAAATAGAAGAACTGGTTGGTTGTATTGGGGTTTAACGCCACTTTAACAGCTAAGGTCATATCATGGCGGTCGGTGACGCACATGTGTTTCCTGGCTTTCTCACACCAGTGCTAACACAACTTTCTTTCCAAAGCCACCGACTACTTTTCTCACATGCTTCAGCAGAGGTGAGAGGCGAAAATACGCCGGAAAGAAGGTTCGCTTCAACCGGGTATCGAACTCACAACCACCAGGTCATGAGTCCGACACGCTCACCACTGAGCCACCCGGGCTGAGTTGGTACGGTCTCGATCTGGTAAAGAAAGTACCATATTTTTACATGTATGTTAAAAAAAAAAATACTGAACCAGTCCATATAGTAAACAATATGGCTACCTCCACAGGCACTTTTCAAAAGCGAATAAAAATATAGTGCAGCCGCTCATGCGGCGCCACAAAAAAGTCTTTTTGTCAATTTTTCTTTTCATGTAAAGGGGCAGATTTAGACATTCCTTTTCAGAAAGGTTCCTTCGGTCATCCTGAACCAAGATTTTTCACAACACTCTCCTCTGAAAAGCCAGGCGACCTCCAGAACTGAAGCTATATAAAAGGTTTAACAACTTAACCCTTAGGCTGCTAAGCGCGGCTCACTGACCTTTTGCGGACGTTGTAGATCAAGATCAGACTTGATCTTGGATCTACACTGTCCGATAAGGAGATATTTTTCCCCAAAAATAAATTTGAAAAAGCATCAATCTGGTTTTTAATATTGAAATTTTCATTTATGTAGCAAGATAAGGGTTAAAAGGGCCTTTTTTGCTGATAATTAAAACTTTTCGTTAAACATTAATAAATATTATATAATATACCTTTTTCTGCAAACGTACAGAAACTGCACGGTAACATGCAGTAGAACGGTGCAAATTTGGCGTTCAAATAACGGGTTGGTCACTTTGCAATTGGAGAATCCATCTATTTTTGACGTCAGAAATGACGTCATTGTACTCATTTGAATCATGATCTCACATAATCGACGCATGTTTTTCTTCCTTACTAAATTCAGTGATGACTCTCGTTTGAAGTTTGGTGAGATTATAAAAATCGGAATATTAGCCCCCTTTTACATGAGCAATGATGAATGCTTGAGAACAGGTCACCCTCTACCAGATCGCTCAAACCAGAAGCACTCAGTTTCATTTAGAAAGACTTCCTGTAATTTCAAAATAAGCTGATTTCTGTCTTTCCTTTTGGCTAAGGACATCAAAGGCTGCCGTAGACAGAATTTAACACTTTAGCAGACGGCAAAATTAGGAATCGTCATTAGCAGACGTAAAAAATAAGTACCTGCACTAAACAAGCACCAAAAGGACATTCACCATGTGCTTGATTGAAACGGGGCCTTGCTTAGTACGAGTACATTTGGATACATCTGGCTGTTCCGGAAACCCATTATGTTGTAGCCTATATGTATTTTTTTTCAATAAAGGGTATCCACTGATACAGGTTTTACTGTAGTTGGAATTACTTAATTTGAAGAAAACCTTGCGGGAAAAGGGGAAAATGCTGGCTACCAGCATTTTCTCCTTTTTTTCCCACAAGGTTTTAAGAAGCCCTTTTCGTCGGATTCGTGATAAACACGGGTTTTTTTGGGAAAGGGTAAATCTAGGACCTAAGGAAGCCCTCTTTGTCGTGAAAAACACGGGACTTTTTAGGAAAGGTTAAATCTAGGACCTAAGTGTCACCGCCATAAATGTAGGGCAACTCTGACATGTTCTGGTACGTAATAATCTTGTCCAGCTGATTACCAGGCTGTCTGTATTTTTTGTCTATGGACTTGATACTAACAAGGAATCAAGTTTACCCAATAATTATCTGATCTCCTAGAAGCAGGCCTCAGGGAAATTCTTCCCGCTTCTTTTCATGTTTTCGGCCAGAGTGAAAAAAGAGAACAAATTATGGTTTTATCTGTGTTTATAACAGGCGGAAACTTTGTTTTGACCCTAATCCTGCTAAATAAAAGAAATGAAACTTTTGAAGCGATAGTATAAACCCAAATTTTCCAATTTCAAAGGTATTTTTTAAGGAAAGATATCTCCTTATCGGACAGTGTAGATCCAAGATCAGACTGCACGTTCTGTGCAGTCTGATCTTGATCTACACTGTCCGCAAAAGGTCAGCGAGTCGCGCTTAGCAGTCTAAGGGTTAATATTGATGATAAGTCTGCAAAGTATACTCTGCAAAAAAAATTAGGGGTCACAAGAAATTGTGAGTGAACATGTTTTATACATTAACTTATGTTTTGGTGTCATGTGATTTTGATTTGGTCTCTTTAGAACATGTAAATGCTATTGTACGTAATTTTTGCAGAAATCTTTCTTTAGAATTGGGATAAGTTTGTTCAAGGCTTCTATTAATATTAAAGTGTTTAAGTCCACACTGATGACTTCGAACGTTTTTTCGTTACTATTGCATTGAATTTCATCAGATCTTAACTGAATTGCATTCTTGTTGATAAAAAAAACCAGGAAACATCAAATAATGGCTATGAGGAGACATCTGTGTGACTACGAAAGGCAACGCCCTTTAGAATTTCTGCTAGCAGGGCTGAACAGTTCAACGTCAGTCAAAGCTTCATTGGCAGCTTGTTGTAGCTATTCTAAGAAACTGCACATATTCAGCGTAGGCCTGGTCAAAGTCGTTGCCGCATTACTAAGGTAGCCATGGAACGTCAGTTGTAGTTGGCGGCATGTAAACATCTCTTCGAAGCCGCTAAAACATTTACGAGACCTCGAATGTTCTCATGGCATACTGATGTCTGCCTAAACAGTGAGAAGCAGACTCAGTGCAGGGAATGTACGAACCAGAAGACCCGCCATTAATCCCACATCAGCACAGGTACCACTTGAACTTAGCCAACCAGCATATACCCACTGAACGCAAACTTTTGCGTTTTTTTCACGTACTCGTACAAATCAAAATTCAATCTGGGTTTTCATGACGGTCGCTGGCATATATGGAGACAAAGTTTAAAGTCGCGTCAGAACTGCTGTGTGACGCAACACCATAGGTACTGTGGGGGTTTTGTGCTTGTGTTGGCAGGAATTTCTTACGATGGCCACACAGACCCGTGCGTAATCCGGAACGGATCCCTAATCGGTTGCGCTATAGAGACTAGATTCTAGATCCCTCTGTGCACTTGTATGCTGAAGCCATAAGTCCAGTGTTTATTTTAATAGAAGACAATGCACGACTGCCGCAGACTAGGATTGTGACTCGCTACTTCGAGGAGCAAACTACAGTTCGCATAGCCTTCCAAGTGAGCTCTCTCGACATTAACTCGATAGAGCATGCCCAGGCCATGCTCCAGCGTCTAACGTTTAATCGCAATCGCCAACCAGAGACTAGAGCCGAACTTTAAAATGGAGAATATGGGCAGATCCTTGTTGCGGACATCGTAAAGCTAATTTTGACTTTCTTGAGCAGGTGCCAAAAGGTAATTCGCGATAGAGATGGACATACTTACTTCTGAGATTACAACACTGTGCAAGTTTGTTGAAAAAAGGTTCTTATTATGATAGTCGGACTCGGTAACTAACCCAACAAGTCTGAAGTTACATTTTTAGAGCCTTGTCTGTTTCTTTTGTACGCATGATAGTGATTTTCTGTCTAAATTACTATGCAATGCTGATGTTCTACATGGCTAATAATCAAAATTTGTTAAGTAAAGTATTTTTTATGCGTATTTTGTCGGAATATATATATGACCGTATACTCTATTTGTTTGGATATATAATCCATGGAGCTTTTTGCTGATAGTGTAGAAAAAGATCATATTGCGATAACTGCAGAATCTGATCTTCCAGTTTACTCATGGATATTTTCATGGCATATTCTAGTAACAACAACTTTAATTCAAGCTAACCTGTGTTTAGGAGACAAGATAAGGACTTTGGAAAACATTGTGTTCCTACTTTTCAAAGACATATTCCATGATTTGAGCCACAATAAACTATCGTCTGCAACTACTGTCAATTTAGGAAAGTCTAAAATTTTGTCGTTTGGTACATGTAGTAATGCGTCTGCTGCAAGTCGTAGAACGGCGTCAAAGGGGATGTGATGAGTTGAAGTTTTCAATCGATGTAAATAACCTGAGAAGCATCGGCCATTGGAAAACAGTATACAGTAATTCAATTTTCTACCATCATTTCATTTATCATTCACCATTAGTTAGATTGCAATACCAGTGAGATGAAATGGATAAAATTACTGCATAGTCGTGCAGTGTATCAATTGCATGTATTTCTTCGAAACTCACAGCAAAGCCTTAGCTATGTTTGATAGTAAGAAGCACATACATGAATACCAAAAAAGTTACTAGTGTGGCATTAAAGATGGTATCCATTCCGAAAAACTCGTTAAGCAGAGGTTTGTCGAAATGTACATGTCTTGTGTTTGCTTATCGAGCATTCTAAAGAATCTCCAATCACATTTCCCCACCCTAAATAATGAATTCAACGATTAACTGAAATAGTATAAACAAAGCTGATTCCCATTTCTGTACACTCTGGTTTTGGACCCTCCCAGAACTATTCCAGAACACTATGGACAAACACGTGAGCAAACATTAGAAAAGAAGGGGAAATGCACTTTTTAGCAGTTTTGTGGGATAAGGATACAGTTACTTGTTTTCGTTATAAATTCTTCTCAGTTTTGTCATAATATTTTCAAAAGTGGTCAGCTGCAGAATGCTAAAAAATCGCCTGCAGAAGATAATGATTAACTCTTTACTTGACTGCAGCATTTTAGACTGGTCTATAATCAAAGGGTTGGCAGACGACAAACTAAATGTTCTTGGAATCAAAAGTTTATTTCTGAAAGGATAAAACGCAATATGGAAAAAAGCAGAAAATGCTGGTTTCGGCATTTTCTCCTTTTCCAACAATGTTTCTGAAAACCTGCATCCTTTGAGTCGTCAAAACACGGGATTATTTAGTAAGGCGTTAAACTCTAACAGTGCTACCTGTATATTAATTTATACAGTTCACCACCATCGGGGCTGTCTGCTAAAAGTCAATATATGGCCTGCAACACGCGAAAAGGGACATTCGGACATTTGCGTAAAGTGTCGTTCCGGATCAGCCTGCGCAGTCCGCGCAGGCTGATCCGAAACGACACTTTCCGTTTCTACGTAATTTTCTGTTTTGCGCAAGTCTACTGTAGCACAAAATCTAATGTAGTCGTAAAGTGCCGTCTCGGATTAGCCTGCGCGGCATGCGCAGGCTGATCCGAGACGACACTTTACACAAATGTCCGAATGCCCCTTTTCGCGTGTTGCAAGCCATATAGTAATATTGCTATATTAGATAAGTTCTATTATTGTCTATGTCGGTTTTAACTTGACCCAGATTTCCTGGACATGACACACATATAATAATGTAGGTCTGTTCAGTGTGATACCAATGTTTGTGACAGATGTGTGGCCATAAGGCTTCTACTGTTGCCTTATGATAACCATAGAAGAAGCAAACTCTTTGGTATTGGTCATGCTCAGTTTAACTCTTTACCAGACGACATAATTTTACTCTTGTCCAAATTAAAAGCCTTTGAATGTGGCTCAAAGGATGTAATTTTTTCGTGAAAGGCTAAAAGACATTGAGGAAAAAGGAGAAAATGCTGGTTACCATTGTTTTCTCCTTTTCCCCACAGTGTTTTCAAACGGATGTTTCCTTCGGGACGTTAAAACTGGGAATTGTGTGGGAAAGGGTTGACTTTACCAAGCAATCCAAAGGCACTTGCATTTTGACAAACTTCGCCTTCTACAACCTAATATATAAGACGAGGTGTCTAACTGTATCACCAGCCGTATATGACCCCTACCATTTGTCAGTATTCCCACAATGAGATTGAAATTTTGATACCGCAGTAAATATATTTAACGAATCTAATTGGTTAATGGAGTTTGAATATCAGCTTTGAAACTTACTTCATGTTTATAATTTATAAACTTATTTGCTCGTAGTGTTCCGTATTTTAAGTCTTATTTGCTCAATCTTCTTTTATAACCGTTTTCTTAGACCATATTCTCGAACCATAAGTAGGTAAACACTATTTCTACATTCTTAGGATCAGCCATCTGATTGGCTGAGGCAGAAAGTATTAGCCAATCAAATACATTGTCTTGGAATCATTATGTTAGCCATGCTCAGTGAAAAGGGGGTTTAATGCATCAGCAAAGAATATCGACCCATGTCAGACTGTGCAGTCCGCGCAAGCTGATATACATTGTAGGTCGAAACGTTTTGCTATCGATCAAATTTCTGCATGTCCTAGAACCAATCTATGTCATAATTCAGTCGATTGTTAGACGAAATGGGTTTTATGGATCCATGGTTATATGATGAACTGCTTGAAATAATTGGCTTGCAACACGCGAAAAGGGGCATTCGGACAATTGCGTAAAGTGTCGTCTCGGATCAGCCTGCGCAGTCCGCGCAGGCTAATCCGAGACGGCACTTTACGACTACATTAGATTTTGTGTTACAGTAGACTTGCGCAAAACAGAAAATTACATAAAAACGGAAAGTGTCGTTTCGGATTAGCCTGCGCGGACTGCGCAGGCTGATCCGAGACGACGCTTTACGCAAATGTCCGAATACCCCTTTTCGCGTGTTGCAAGCCATATTGCATTATAGAGATGCAACATATCCCTTTTCTTATAGCATGGCTCATTTAGAAATCTTGGTGAGTGTGCGTATAAGTACACAAGTGGTACAATTCGAAAAAACGTGTGGAAATTGGCATATATACCCCACATATTTACGAACCCTCTTTAAAAAAAAAGGAACAAACGATGAAGGTTACAAGAAATTGGTTCGAAACATAGACCATTCTTTGCAGACGTGAATACGTTAGATTGGTTCTGTCAAGGAAAGAAACAGTTTTGTTCGATTAATTAGGCACTTGTGTATAGTGAGACGACTGACTTGAAAATAACTGGGAATCAAGTGTAGCCAATAATAATTCATTCTGGTAAAAATAGGCTCTTGGGAAATCTGCTTGGCTGCAACTGCATTTTTCCACCCAAACAGTATCTGACATTTGTTATTTATCGGGGATCTTTAATGTAGGTTCTTTAGAATGGGGAAAGAATCGCTTCCGTATGTTTGGTGCTTGAATGTCCAGGGCACGTGCTCTACAACCATTCTCTAACTTTTTACCAAACGACAAAATTTTAGACTCGTCTAGATTGAAAGCATTTGCAGACGACACAATAGACATGTCTCAAATGATGGAAATTTACTCTGAAAGGTTAGAAAAGACTGTGAAAAAGGAGGTAGAGTTATTATCCAGCACTGTCTTGGTTCCCCACAGTGTTTTCAAAGGCCTTCTCTCTCAGGATCGTTAAAAGTCGGGACTTGCGGTAAAGGGTTAACTCTATACCAAACGACAACTTTTTGGACTGGACCAAATTCAAAGCATCTGCAGACAACAAATTAAATCTTGTTAATATGATGATTTCTGACTTTGATAGGGTAGAAAATATTGTGGGAAAAGGAGAAAATGCTGGTTACCAGCATTTTCTCCTTTTCCCACAATGTTTTCTATAGGCTTCTTTCTCAGGGTCGTTAAAGGTCGGGATTGTGTGGTAAAGAGTTAAGGCATTCTTAGTCTAATTATCGAGTAATTTTCAAAGTTTCAAAGTGCTACAATTTCTGATTAAAAAATGGTGTAGCCAATCAGACGAGGGATAGATTTATGCATGGTTTGTAAAAACAAGCCGTGGCTCCAACTCAAGAAACCGTTTCGAATTTTAACCTTTACTACACAATTCCGACTTTTAACGACCCTGAGACAGAAACATTTTGAAAACATTGTGGGAAAATGAGAAAAACCTGGTAGTAGTTGCCAGCATGTTCTCCCTTTTTTTATTCTATGAAGACAGAAAACTTCATTTCGGCCATATTCAAATTGTCGTCTGCAAACGCTTTCAATTTGGACAAGTCTACATAATTGTCGTGGTAAAGAGTTTACTATAATTCTGAATTTCAAAACTGACCGTCTAATTTTCTGAGATATTTTTTGGTCAGTTAATCCATAGGCCTCTGAAACTCCATTCATGGGTCTATCAAAGAATAACAAAATTTTTATTATCGGACAACGTTGCTATAAATAGCACATTGGGAATTCCCTCTGAATCGTATATAGTAAGACAAGGTGTGCAACGAAATCGAAGAAAATTTTACCCCCGTCCCCTTTCAGAGATAATATTTAAACGAAAACGGATAAAGGAACCTAGTTACCGTTGCAGATGGGTTCATTAATGATTTTATTCTGTACCCTGACCTTCGAAAGCTCCAAACGGCTCTTGCCATCAAGCAATAGCTCACATCTCAAAAAAATTAAAAAGCTTCCATATTTTCCGGATCGCTATGCGCTGACGTCACACGATTTGTAATCCTTCAGCGAATAAGAATTAAATTCTTTTTTTCAAACATGGATCGAAAATGTTTTTGTTGGTGTATTGATGAAATTATTAAATTAACATTTCGTCTGATATAATTTTTCTTTTCATCTAATCCAGTTTCACGATTTTCCACTCCCATTTCGCATATTTTCAAATGCTTTTTTATCGTTCATTGGTCAAAAGCTTTGACGCGTCTTTTGATAGCAAATTCACGTGAATTATAATTCGCTGCGTCATAACGAATTGTATGACGTCAGCGCATGGCGATCCGAAAAATATGGAAGCTTTTTAATTTTTTTGAGATGTGAGCTATTGCTTGATGGCAAGAGCCGTTTGGAACTTTCGAGGGTCAGGGTACAGAAGAAAAATCATTTGTGAAACCATCTGCAATGGTAACTAGGTTTATTTATCCGTTTTCGTTTAAAACTGAAAGGGGACGGGGGTAAAATTTTCTACGATTTCGTTGCACACCTTGTCTTACTATATACGATACAGAGGGAATCCCCAATGTGCTATTTATAGAAACGGTGTTAATGAAAATTTGAGTATATTCCGTGATAAACAGGCGATGCACCAATGTGCTATAAGTGTTCGATGATCGACCAGGGAACATTTTAGTGTTCCATCATAGACCAATAGAGCTTCAAAGGCCTGTGGTTAATCTGATGTGTAGTGTTTGGAATGTAGGAATGGAGCAATAGTAAGAAAGGTTGGTAAACGGTGTCTTAAGGGTAGAGGCTACTAGTTCAAAACTACGATATTTCTAAATCTCTTTTGTTAAATGTCCACACTGAAAAGATCGAGCCTAAATGAGAAAGAGTTTGTTAAAACTCTAAAAAGATCGTTATTCACATTCATGTATAGTGACAAGACTTGATCGGTTGTTATTTGATTTAATTGAATGGTATTTAACACCGCTTTCAACATTATTTCTGTCATATTACGGCGACAGCTAGCATGTTCACGTATTTCCTTGGTCTCACCAGTACTAGGCTAGAGCTCTGAAGTGTCTAACCCAAGGACACACCAACAAAAAAACCAATTGATCTAGTGAGGCTCGAGCCCAGTATCCCCAGGACGAGAGTCCTGCACTTTACCACTGAGCCACGCAGGACCCCTTTAATTGGTTGTACAACACCCGAAATAAAATGGATCCCAGGAAAATTCATACTATCCTTCATCAGATGACAGAATTTTAGACTTGTCCAAATTAACAGTATTTGTTGACAATTCAGTTGTGCTCAACTTATATTATTTGTCTATAAAAGGGAAGGAAACATTGTTGAAAAGGAGAAAATGCCGGTTACAAGCATTTTTTCCTCTTTTTTTCTCAATGATTACAAGAGCCATTTTCCTGAAGATTTGTTCCAATTGACAGCAATGACTAACGGCATTTCAAATGTTGCTCAAGTTACACTTTTTTTCTGGAAAAGGGAAGAAAACAATGTAGGAAAAGAAGTAACAAGCATTTTCTCCTCTTTCTCACAATGATTTCAATAGCCATTCTCCTCAGGGTCGTTAAAACAGGTGATTTTCTGGTGTGGACTTAACTTTTAAGCTGCTAAGTAAATGTAAATGAAACAAAAATTTCCACTCAATAATGAAAGTCAAATTATTGCAATTTCAAAGCTGATTTCACCGGTAAAAAAATACGTAACGGGCAGTGTAGATCCAAGATCAGACTGCACGTTTTGTGCAGTCTGATCTTGATCTACATTGTCCGTACTAGTGTCTCCAGTTGCGCTTTGCAGCCTAAGAGTTAAAGTATTGTTGGATGGTGGATGTAAGAAATTATGCAATACAAACGTAATTAGTCGTTGCTATTGTTGGTGACAGGTGTGACATTTATCATTCTAAGATCATCATAAACTCTCTTGAATGCAGACGGCTTCCTGATCAAAATCATCATTTTAATATTAAAAATTCTGACTCTAGGTTCTCGGTAGAAATTGTCGATCGAACGTGCAGTTGGCATTAAACATTTACAGTATGTCCGATGTTCAATAATTTTGCCCAATCAGTTTTAATATTGTAGCATTCTTTATTTCATGCTTTTCAGTTGTTTATCGAGAAAAAACGGTGAAATATTGTATGATATTTTATGGTTACGACCAGTGAAAAATATGGATTTTATTTTCCAACTTTTCAATGGAAGGCTGAAACAGTAGTTCCTGAGCACTAGTTATCTGGGTAAACAGCGCGTGCCATTCAACCAGATGGAAACGACGTAATTTAGCCAACATTTCTTGCGCTTTACGTAATAATGTAATGCGTTGTTATGCGGAGGGAGTACGCCACGGGAAATTACCGAAAAGACCGGTATTGGATTTTGATGTAAGTCCCCCCAAAGAAGGGGATAGAAGCATGAAATAAATAGAATATTTGGGTTTTTTTTCGGTGAAAGATCGAAATTTGTTTCATTTCGTGAACATCATCGGTAATATTTTCACTTGTGGCTGCACCACTCGTGAAAATATTACCGATGATGTTAACTCGATGAAATGAATTTTGATCTTTCATCGAAAAAAACCCCCAAATATTCTCTATATCTTTTCTCTTCTGCTATAAATATCCATTTAATGTATGGAAAGGATTTCACACGGCCTCAGGTGCGATATTGTAATGATAATTTCATAAAAACAAGATCTGGCAGGTAAGTATCATGTTTTATAGATATCATCTGTAGAATCGATATTTTAATCAACACTTCGAATATGTTTCATTTGTAACATCAGCACGTTCTCCCTTGTCATGGAGTACATTTTGCTAATCATTTTGACATGTGATTTCAAATGACATTTTGTTATGCAATGGCGACTTTGATTTTACACTTTTCCAGTTGGTATTCTTTGAACGAACTTGAGCAACGTGCTGTTCGATGCAGCGACGAGTTTTCATTTTATTTGTACGTAGGACCAAGTCTGAGTTCTGATAGACATAAAGGTTAGTCCCTTTGCCCTACCCTCACTTTTTTCACGGGAAACCAATTGGTTGATAATATTTTTATGAGTTTTGCCTTTGTGAGTTTTCCTATTCATTATCTTAAATGCTGGTATTACATCTGACAAATGTGAATCATTAAGCTGTCGTTGATTTGAAATAGTCCTTTTCGGTTCTAGGATTTTATTATTTGCTAGGCTGCCGTTGTCGTAGGGTGACCTTGAACGCGGAAAACATGTTGTGATCTATAACAGCTGACTCAGCAAGTTGTAGTTCAATTATTTACCAAATGACCAAATTCTTTATGCTTTCAAATTAAACGCAGACGACAAATTAAATGGGTCTAAATTAATGGTGTTTGCCCCCCCAAAAAGCTAGAAAACATCGTGGGAAAAGGAGAAAATGCTGGTTACCAGCATTTTTTCCTTTTCCCACAATGTTTTCAAAATCTTTCTGTTTTAGGGTTGTTAAAGGCGGGATTGGTTCGTATGGAGTTACTAATCTGTTACGTATCTGTTTCATTTTGTTACCAAACAACCACGTGACCTTTTTAATAATCAAGATACATGTATATGCTGGGACTAACATGCTTCTCAATATACTTCAGTACTTTAAAGGGACTATTGACCAGATTGCGAAAGCGCAAAATGAAAGTAAATTTTCGTAATAATTATCGACAAAATAATTTATTCCGTTTTGATGAATGGTTCTGTGAAAGAATTAGATTCGGAAGCAAGAAGAATTCGTCATATTTACAAGAATTGCCTTCACTTTTTCTATCCTATTAGTAACAATATAAATGAGCCGCGCTCTGTGAAAAGGGGGCTTAATGCATCTGCGAAAAGTTTCGACCAGGTCAGCCTGCGCAGTCCGCGCAGGCTGACCTGGGCCGAAACTTTTCGCTTTTGGTCGATTTTCTGCATGTCAAAGGATCAGTCTACCTCATGATTGAGTCGGTTGTTAAAAAAAGTGGCTATTATGGATCCATAAGTATGTGATGGCTTTCTTGGTATGATGGATTACGGAGATGCATTAAGCCCCCTTTTGCCAGAGCATGGCTCAAATGTATTTTAAGAATAATCGCATGATTTTTCAGGCATGTGTAAACAAAATCCTACAAAATCTATTCACAAAATTCACTGAAGAAAAAATGTTAATTAACAATTAAATCATGTTTAGCTCCGTGCACAAGTGTATAGATTCCATAAACCACTAAATGGCTATATGCCACTTTGCAGCTGGCATAACCAGTTTACATCAGCTGTTATGTTCATGTACACAAGTCGTGTAAAAGACTGATAAAGCTTCATGATGTAATCGAGCTATAAATGGACGCTTGGTAGGGGTTCACGTATGAATCGCTAGGACAGTGTTTGATATATTACCCATACAGAATTCGAACCAATTTCCTCGGTGGTAAATGTTTCAGCCAGTCATTCTAGCTAATCCAGGGTATTGGATAGGCTAAACAAAACGCTAGCGTTAAAAAAAAAAACATCCAGACAATGAATTGTTCAACCTGGAGGAGCTTGAGACAAATGCCGATGACGCTTGTTTGATCACGTGACAAATACAGGTGCTCGCAAAGGAAGACATGCTCTATTTATAGGACAGAATCGGCTTCGACTCAAAGATTAAAAAAGTTTTTTCGCCTTCAAAAGTTGTTTTTCTTGCGTTTTCCTGTTTTAAATGTTGACACGTAGTTGCGTTGTTGACGAAAAGGGAAGAAACTGACGAAAGCTAGAAATTATCTTTCAAAAGAATTGTATGTCACTTCAATATCTAACACAAGCTTTGCTTGGAAGGGGAAAACTGTGTGTTTTCCCAGAGCACCACATAAGGATTATACTTAGGAAGAAAATTTTCCAAGCTTTAAGACTGACAAGACCAACATGTGGTTGCCATCATTAGTACAGTTGGTGACCCTTGTTGTTGAAAATAATTTTGATGTGCATGTTGTATCGTGTAATATAATACAACACAATATATTTTATTCGCTCCATTGTGACAACGTACATTTAGCAAAGTACATTTAACTCGTACAAATAATTAAATACAGAAACCTCAACATGGTGTTTTCGGTTAATGATCTGATTGAAACAAAACTTGACAGTAATATACATGTAGTTATAACGGTATAAATATTTCAGAAAATCTTCTGTAAATAGGAAAGTACACGTAACTTTGGTTTTTTTCAGTGAAATTTTAATCGTTTTTGACAGTACATTCCAGTATAATCCCATTGCTGTAAGCATAGTTAGAAGCTTTTGATTTTGTATCTTTTGTGTTGAAACGCCGTTTCAACTGCGGTCAGTGCACCAATTCATGCTGTCTGGAGTTTCTTTTACGGAACATCAAGTTAACTAAGCACCACAATAAGCACGCGGACGGTTTAACGTTAACGTTAGAAGAAAAAGATACTGTTTTAAAGCCGTGTCAAAATTTTGACGCTGTCAAAACTGAGACCAGACTGCATTTCTATAGCGTCAGTAATTCCGGCTGAAATTGTGCATGTACTTCGGTGCAAAATTAACCAATGACAAGGTTTTGTGAATTCCTGGTGTTTGGTATCACCTATACATGAAAATACACTAATGTAATTAATTACTAGGCACACATTTCCGATCAAATGTTGCAACTAATGTATATATAGTTTGAAAAAAAATATTTTAGTTGCCTAGCTAGAGAGCTTCATACTGGCACCAGCGTGCGACATTTGACATTTCAATAAAAAAAATCTTCAACCCAGTTTCTAATTTCATCCATATACTCTGACATTTTCTACTTGTTGAAGTCCTTTGCATGTGTGTTTGCAAAGTCCTTTGCGTAATGCATTTGAATATAAGTAAATCACGGAACCAATTGTTTGATTATTTACCAGGGAGCGGGGGGCGGGTGGGGGGGGGGGGAAAGGATGCGAGCCCGGTAGCACAGTCGATAGCGTACAAGACTTGAGACCAGCGGGTCGCTGGTTCGAATCTCTAGCTCGGTCAATTTCTGTCCGATGATCGATGAAAGTCATTGCAACAGGATTCATTCCTCTCTCACCGCTGATCATTGTTTCGACGATGGTTATGACAGAAAGCAGCCAATGGCTTCGGAAGTCTATTGTGTGAAGTACTAGTAAGCAAAAAATTCGGGAAGGCATGGATAGGTGCTCTGGTCGCAGCAACATAACTGAAATAATGTTGAAAACTGCATTAAACAAACGATAATGAAAGTGATTGCAGACGATGAATTGAATGTGACTAAAATGACGAATTTTGTGTGTGAAGTGATAGAAAACAGCATGAGAATAGGAGAAAATACTGGTACCAGTACTTGCAAGAAGTATCTTTATAGGCTAAGAGTATCTCAGTCGCAGTGAGGCACTTAACCCTTTACAACACAATCCAGTGTTTTCACGACCATAGGAACTACAGGTTTTGAAAACATTGTGGAAAAAGGAGAAAATGCTGGTAGCCAGCATTTTCTTCTTTTTTCACAATGTTTTTCACGCTGTCAATGCCTGATCTGGTCTTATGAGCAACATTTGATTTGTCGTCTGTAAATATTTTCAATTTCGACAAGTCAAAAATTCGTTTTCTTGTAAAGATTTAAAAAAGTCAAAAACAGTTAACAAGAATGGTTTTTCCAGACGAAATTTGGGGTCTTGCAGCAGATAACTTGTGGCAACAGGTGAAATAGTTTTTAACTTAAAAGATTACATATTTGTGCAACATTATTTTTATAATTTGTTTACCAGTATTAAATTTCAACTGATATTTAGATCTACAATTCATACTTTAAAGCTACAATTCATACTTTTTTTCCCCAAATCCGTCTGCTGTACATTTATTTCTCTGCTTGTATGGTGTTTAAAGCCGTTTTCAACATTTTTTCAACCATATTGCTTCAGCCAGGGTACCTATACCAGGACCTCGCATAATATTCTTTGCAAGCCACTGGTTGCTGGTCCCTTGCCCTTATTTCCCGTCTGCTACCAACGTCGCTACCATGCTCTGCACACATGTATTTCACAAGGTAATAAGTAATCTCCTTACCTAACGACAAAATTTTAGACTTGTCCAAATTGGAAGCATTTGCAGACGACAAATTGATTATGGCACAAATGGGTTGGAATGTCTTCGAAAAGCAAGGAAACATTTTGGGAAAAGCAGAAAATGCTGGTTACCAGCATTTTCTCCGTTTCCAACATTGCTTTCGAAATGGTTCTTCCTTAAGTTCGTTAAAAACGGGATAGAACGTAGTAAATGGTTAACCGACATTATTTCCATGTTGAAAAGACAGGAAGTGTTTAAGTTCAACACGATTGCTATAACGAGACGATGTGTTTCCGATTGAATACACTCTGTCAATAATGACTGTCAGAGCCCGTATTCACCAACCACCCTTAACCCTTTACCACACAATCCCGAGTTTTAACGACCCTGAGAAGTAGGCCTTTTGAAAACATTGTGGGAAAAGGAGAAAATGCTGGTAACCAGCATTTTCTCCTTTTCCCACAATGTTTTCTAGACTATCAGATATAAATCCTATCATTTGTGTCATATATATTATGTCGTCTGCAAGTGCTTTCAAATTCTACCCGTCTAAAATATTGTCTTTTGGGAAAGAGTTAAGAACGTTCTCAGTCTTATTCTCCGGAACTTTCTAAACTTAACAGTAACTCAATTTATGTTACTTTCAAATTAAGAAAAAAATGCAAAGTAAGACAAGAAATGTTCTTCAGAATGGTTGCTGAATACAGACCCAGGTTAGAAACTGAGGGCACGCATTCACCAGTCATTCAAGCCTAACGCTAAATAAAGTAAGCAGAGAAAAAGTAACACAATTTCTGATTAGCTTAACCAATTTGTTCAGCCAATCAGACTTTGAAATTTAGAAAACACGTGAGTATTGGACTAAGAATGACATTTAGAATGGTTTATGAACACGTACTGGGATTTATGTAACATCTTAAAACTGCAGAAGAGTGAACTTTATATATAAAAAAAAACTTTCTTAACGAAAAGCAGAACAGCGACTTGAAAAAGTTTTGTGAGTAGCACTGTCTTAATAAAGTAAGGGTATACATGAATAGTTGCACTTGCCGCCTGTGATTAAAACTAGAATACTGAAAAACAAAACAGGTCAGCGTTACTGACTGATTGGTTGAATACTGTTCATTCATATCACGACGACGGTGCACATATTCATGTATGTCCTGAGTGTTGCAAGTAGTGGGCTAGGGCTCTGAAGTGTCTTGCCCAAGGACACTCCCCCATAAAAAACCAAATGCTTCCATTGAGGCCCGAACCCGTGGCCTCCAGGTTACACTACACTGTATCACTGAGCCACGCAGGACCCATACAGTGTTACTATTATCATCAATACATTCTAAGTCTTCGTTAAATGTTGTGAACTTTCTAATCAAAGAGATTTTCGAATGCCTCGAGAAGCCTAGATTATATTAGAGCTGATAAAACTAAGAATTGCATCCAGACATTTCCGGTTGATGACGTAAAAGGTTGCTTTGTCACGTGTCAAAGCGCGGTTACCCGCAACCCATATCTCTCCACCGTTGTCAGGATAAACGAAACTGCATCTAATCACGTAAATCATTTTTCAGCCTTTGCGCCGAGACGTTCTTTCAACAAAATATTTGCAAGACTAAGCAAACCCGTGTTTTACGACATTAAAATGGATGCCTTATGAAAGCATTGTTTAAAAAGGGGAAAATGCTGGTTACCAACATTTCTTATTTTTCCCGCAATGTCTTTAACCTGTTTGAAGATAAACCGTATTTTTAAGCAAAGTTTAATTTGTTGTCGGGAACCCAGACGGGTATCGTTACACTATCTTTATCGTGTTGGTTGGTTCATTTCTGCTAAGTGGACATGATAAACGATTCTGACAAGTTGCATTGTGAGCAGTAGGTTATTGGTTACCTGCTAAAGTTCATATCATTTACCGTCTGTCACTAGACCAGAATGTTTTTGTTAACTGACTGAACGTTATTCGTAAGTTCTGTCTGGTTCCTGCGTAGCTTAGTTTTGAAGTGTAAGGCTAGTAACCTGGAGGCCCCGGATTCAGGCCTTGCTAATAGCATTTGGGTTTTTTGTGAGAGTGTCCTTGGACAAGACTCTTCAGCGCCCTAGCCTAGTACCGGTGAAATCAAAGAAAAACATGAATGTGCGAGTTATAACTGAAAGCGGTGTAAAACTCCTTTCCATCCATCCATCCATCCATCCAACCACCAACCCATGCATCCATCCATCCATCAATTGACAAACCATTTTTCATTGGATTTTGCTTAATTCTTATGTTGCTTAATAAATGAGATAGATATTCACAATCATTACGAGTACTAATGATGCAGATATTGCAATTACAAAGTTGTATTTGTCAGAATATTGGGCAAAGAAGCGGACAGTATAGATCTAAGGTTTAACTGCACGTTCTGTGCGGTCTGATATGGCCTGCAACATTTGCAGGGGCATTCGGACATTTGCGTAAAGTATCGTCTCGGATCAGCCTGCGCAGTCCGCGCAGGCTAATCCGAAACGACACTTTCCGTTTTTATGTGATTTTCTGTTTTGTGTAAGTCTACTGAAGAACAAAATCTAATGTTGTCGTTATATGCCGTCTCGGATTAGCCTGCGCGGACTGCGCAGGCTGATCCGAGACGACACTTTACGCGAATGTCCGAATGCCCCTTTTCGCGTGTTGCAAGCCAATTATTGATCAACAGTGTCCGCATAAGCATTTAAATCCGGGTTTAGCGCTACAGATTGACAAGGCTTTCAATGATGATCATGTGGAAAAACCGCCAGTGGCTTTGGCAGAATATTGTGCGTAGTACTGGAAAAAGAAACTCCAGGAAAGCATGGATAGGTGCACTGGTCGCCGCAATATAACTGACATATCGTTGATTCCCATTACTCCGTGAATTCTCATATATTCGTGAATCTATGTTTGCTATCAATATTTTCTCGCACACTCTTTTTTATGGCTCCTGTTAAACGTTTGTAGACGTAAATATTCCAGAAAAGCTCTCTTTGCCGAAGAAATGGGTCAAAAACAGAAAAACAATTTTAAAAAGTCAGATTTTATCAAAAACTGTATTTTGCGCCCATCATTCATCAGTTATTTGTACAACACATCATTTATTTACACTAAAAGCCAGTGATTTTAAAATATGATACAGAAAATGCATCTGTGATAAGTGTACAGGCTATGACCTTTAGGAATCCCCCCTGTATGACGTCATTTGACTACATTTGGAATCACTTTGTTTTTTTTCGAGAACGATTCACGAAGTTATGGGAAATCGTCTGGTCAATATATTTTTAGGATAATTTCGCTGTGAAAAACAGGTTAAGTGTACTTTAACTTGTCCAGAAATGATTTCTGACTCTTTCCCTCTCTATTGATATGACTAAGTCAAACCTATGCCTTGCTTGTCTCTTTGGTGGCACAAAAATACCAGTTAAGTTCACGAAAGTATAAGAAAAGGGCATAATATTGGAAAAGACGTTAAACAACATTTAGACAATTAGCAACCCTTTAGCGGTTTCAACTTTCACAGAAACCTGATGTAAAAAGAAGATCAAAAAATGAACAACTCCTTATTGAAAACAGACTTCTTTTCCCACAACACATTCTATATACATAGAGTAAAACATTCTTATCTCTTTTACTGCAGATGATGATTTTAAAAGTGTTTGTGAAAGCCGTAGATAAAGATCGGCAGCAGTCTGATCGAAGATCTACATTTTGCCCTACCTCTGCCAAATCATAACCAAAATCGCCTTTAAACAGTGATCTACTGTGTCCGCTAACTCATGCTAAAGTATGACAAAATCGCCTTTAAAATAGTCTTCCACTCTGTCCGCTTACTCATGCTAAAGTATGACCAAAATCGCCTTTAAACGGTGATCTACTGTGTCCGCTAACTCATGCTGAAGTATGACAAAATCGCCTTTAAACGGTGATCTACTGTGTCCGCTAACTCATGCTAAAGTATAAGCAAAATCGCCTTTAAACGGTGATCTACTGTGCCCGCTAACTCATGCTAAAGTATAAGCAAAATCGCCTTTAAACGGTGATCTACTGTTTCCGCTAACTCATGCTAAAGTATAAGCAAAATCGCCTTTAAACGGTGATCTACTGTTTCCGTTAACTCATGCTTAAGTATGACCAATATCGCCTTTAAACAGTGATCTGCTGTGTCCGCTACCTCATGCTAAAGTATAACCAAATCGCCTTTAAACGGCAACGGAACCCTACTCACAGATTTCGAAATAATGTGGAATTTTCTTTTGTGGGCAGCGACAGGTTTATATTCTTGCACACACAAAATGTTTTGTTGCAGTAACTTTCCTGGTGTTCGTATTTGCTTCGAGCTGCAAGAGAAAATTTGACATTGCGCGAGAAGCAAGTAAAAGCACCATGAAAGTTATAATAACAAAATGTTCCTTTCATTATACGGCAACAAAATTTTACAACTGTTGACAATCGTATTCCGAACGGTTAAACATAAATCAAATACTGGTTTAGGAGGTAAAAACTTTGTTTTTATATGAACAGCGAAAAATATCGGAGCTAAACTCTTTGACCAATCAAATCGTAGGGGATATTACAGCGTAAAACTTTTGACCAATCAAATTGCAAACCAGTCGGAACGTCTTCCGTGCGCGGTATGCGTCATCATACCACAGTGGAACCGTATTTGACAGTTTACTTATTAATTTTTTTCCCGTCGTGTCTGATTTTATCCGCATACGTTGCATGTATTTGAGCCGGAAAGTTTATAAGTACACAATAAAGTTTCATTCTGGTGAAATGATGTCACACATGTGGGCTCAGAAATAATAATAGAATAAAAAGAAAAATCTTAAAAAGTCAAAGGAGTAATAACAAATATACTTCAAGTCATAAAATCTAGTCATTAAAACCAAACCATTAAAACTGAAAAATGTGCCGCTGTTTCCTGAAAGTAATCCTATATTTCACGAACCTGTCACTTACAGCGTAGAAGGGAAAGTTAATGAGTCTTCATGTCGAAAGTGAACCATATTTTCAACTCTTTTCTTCAGATAATATTATGTCCAATCGCACGTCTTAACTCTTTCAACGCCAAAAATATAGACTCGACCTATTTGGGCGGCTGACAATTCAATCCATTGTCTCAGAAAGATTTTCTTTTATCTCAATCCTTGAATAAGCAAGCGGACGGTATAGATCCAAGATCAGGCTGTGTGTTCTGAGCATTTCACTCATTATTCGATATAGAACGAAAATTAACGAAAGGTGTGCTATTTATGAACAGTTTCTGTGCAAACACGACTTTTCCAGCCCCTCGCCCCCCCCCCCCCCCCTTCCCTTGTCGATATGTGCTGCTTTCTGGAAAAAAAAAAATCAAAACAAAACAAACAAACAAAATTAGAAGTGGCAATTGCTTGCAACAAGATATTGCCTCTTTTCCAACAATGTTTGCCACAAATCCTTAAAGATAATCATCGTCTTTCAAATGTTTTACTTGTCACCTGTAAAATTATCGATCCTTTTGAAGCGGACTAATAAAAATAGATCAACCAAAAGAAAGACACCAATTTTATTCTTAGACTGCCGGATAATAGGCATTAATATTTTCAGCCTCTATAGAGCTGACACCGAGGTGCGGCGCATTCAAGTCTGCCATGTCCAATGATCAAGGTTACGTGCTTATCGCGACTGGCTATTCTGGCAGTGCCATTTAATTACATGTACAACTGGGGGCCTCGGATAAGGACAAATGGATTTATTGTTTGAGAAAGACTGAAAATGCGCAGATCTACATGCAGTTAATCGCCAAATATCTCTTTGGCAAAAATGCAAGTTCGCTTTACTCCCTGTTCCGACAGTCTGATCTTGATGTACATTGTACGTCGGCCACAGTCGCCTTTGGCTGGCTGTGAGGCGTTTAGATTTATGGTATCAGCCTTCCAAAGGGGTGTTCAAGATTTCGGAGACAGTATCACTAGCCACATTCGGTTGTGTCAAATTTGTTTATGGCATGTAACACTGTGGAGTCTCATCCTGATCTTTGTCAACCGGCAACGCTACTTAACCGATTACGGCATAATTCCGAATTTAACGACCCTGAGGTACAAGGCGTTTGAAAGCATTGTTGGAAAAGAAGAAAATTATAAGCAATTTTCCTCCTTTTAACACAATATTTTCTACCCTAAAACAAATACCATTACTTGAGCCAAATCTATTTTGTCATCTGCAGATGCTTTCAATATGCACAAAAGTAAAATTGTGTCGTCTGGTAAGGGAACAAAGTCCCTTGAGGTAGGCTGTGGAACGGTTAGAATTGTGGTTACGGTCTTCAAAATTTGCGCTCAGGGTTTCGGAGACAGGACATTTTGTGAAAGACCAAGGTCATTGTACATTGTATAGGGCATTGACTTTCTTTGCCAAATTGAGTTTTATCGTAGTAACAACTCACAGGAGGAACAGTTCTGTTTACATTGATGGCTGTTTATTTTTGTCAACACTGAAATCAGTGTTTTTTAGTGGAGGCTGTCTAAATATAGAAAGAGTCGAAAATGGAAGTGATAATATTGATGACAGCAATTATGTATGAGAAACATGGCACGTTAGTTATCTATGACGTAATTCATCAATCCTATTTCTTCAGAATTTCCGCTGTAACAAGATTAAACCCTCACAGTTTGAAATACCATGCTAGAGGTAAGTAAAAAAGGGCATCTGTATAGGGATAAGTACCTTTTTACTGTCCATTTGTTTAGTCCAGCATTTACGATGAATGTCTGTCTGTATTTCAGCAGAAACGGGGCATTCGGACATTTGCGCAAAGTGTCGTCTCGGATCAGCCTGCGCAGTCTGCGCAGGCTAATTCGACACGGCACTTTACGACTACATTAGATTTTGTCCTACAGTAGACTTGCGCAAAACAGAAAATTACATAAAAACGGAGAGTTTCGTTTCGGATTAGTCTACGCGGAGAGCGCAAGCTGATCCGAGACGACACTTTACGCAAATGTCCGAATGCCCCTTTTCGCGTGTTGCAGGCCATATAGAATCTCGTATTTGGCGCTGAAAAAGTTTAAAAGAAACACGGGGAAAAGGTTATACGTGTTCTGAGCTCAATAATGATTTGAATTTCAAAACATGCATTATTCCTAATTAGAATGTGGTAAACATCAACATCAACAACAACAACAACAACAGCAGCAGCATGTCCTTAAATGTACCAAAATTTATGTTGGGAAAATCTGCGTGAGACTTCATGCGAGTTGTCGTAACAGTTTTGTTGAAGAATCAGTAATCTTAGAATAGCAACAGCCACCAGTTAAGTTGACCTCTCGGGAAGGTTTGATAGCCATTTGACATTTTGAATTAATATTGCATATGATAGCTATCCATAGTGCAGCGATAAATTATGGGTTATCAAGTATCACTAAAAATACCTGTGATATATACAGAAACTGAAAAAAAGTATGTATCATTACGAAAATCCAGTAGGCGATGATTGAAGTCGGAGATAATATGTTACATGGAATCGTTTTTCATTCTGTGGCATTTCAATTTTTGAAGTGCGTTGGACACCAGTAGTAAGAACTGTTTGGTCATATACTGTTTTTGTCCCTGCTCCCCCCCCCGCCCCCTTGTCTATTAAAATAACTTGCCATACATTCAAATGAATTTTACCCGGACGTAGAGCCTTCTATTAAATTGTTGATGGCCCCGATCTGTGGTCTATAGTTGCCGTTAGGCGATTTCGTTATATATAGCTACTTCGTAGCTTGAGCCTTTTTGTGACATTCAAATACAATTGAGCCATGCTCTGGCAAAAGGGGGCTTAATGCATCTCCTAGATGCATTGTACCAGTGAAACCGTCACATATCTATGGATCCATAATAGCTACTTTTTTTTAACAACTGACTCAATCGTGAGGTAGACTTGTCCTTGAACACACAGAAAATTACCAATAGCGAAAAGTTTCGGCTCAGGTCAGCCTGCGCGGACTGCGCAGGCTGACCTGGGTCGATACTTTTCGCAGATGCATTAAGCTCCCTTTTCACAGAGCATGTCTCAATTATTATTATGAAAATTTTTGAATAAATTTTGTTCACCTAATTTACACATCCAGGATCTGACAGAGTTAGCTTTTCAACCCTTATACTGTTAAATAAATAGAATAAAGATTCGGAGCCAATAGTACGTGATGAAACATTAGCGATTACAAAAGTGCTTGTTGCTGGAAAAAATCTCACCGTATAGGTCGGTGTAGATCCAAGATCAGACTGCATGTTCTATGCAATCTGATCTTGATCTACACTGTCTGCAAAAGAGCATCGAGTAGTGCTTAGCGGATTAAGGGTTAAGAATGAAGTTTTATTCAACGAGTTTAGAAAAATTTTATCACGTGAATCTATGGGGAGCTTATAAGAATTTCTAAGCTCGTTGAGTTTAATAAAATTTCTGCCCAAATAAATCATAGCTCGCATACATGTTCATGAGTGTGACTGACTCGCCTCTTTGATTAGACTGTTTGCGTTCGATACAACTAGTTGAAAGAAGCTTACATTTAACTACCTAATTTCTAGCCCAACTTGAAAAGAAATCTTATTTTTGTCACGATCATCGATTTTGCACTGTTAAATTGACAAGAACATGTAGGTAGGGTCATGATATGGAAATAAGGACTAGTCATACGGTGATTTGATCTGTGAATCCAGTCACGTTTCACAATACTTTTCTCAGACAGTGTCAATTAAGAAAAACTCGTAATGGCTATATTTCAATGAAAACAAGGACTGTTGTGTTTCTGGATGAGACCAAAAGATAAACGGCCCGGTCTTGTACCTAAGTGGTTAGCGTATCTGACTTTTGACCTGGTTTTGCGGATTCCATACCCGGTTGGCGATTTTTCGCCTCGCAACTTTGATGCATGTGAGAATAGATGTCAGTGACTTGAAAAGAAAATGGTGTCAATATTGGCGAGAGAAAGCCAGGAAACACATGCGTAGGTACACTGATCGCCGTGATATCACCTAAGCTGTTAAAACAGCATTAAACTCCAATGCAAACAAACAAAAACCAAATGATAAACGAGAAATTATCTGTTGTCTCCGATCGAAGTACTTATGGCTAATCAAAGTACTGTAAGTACTGACAGACGGGCGAATGTGGAATAGGTGGCCTTGGCAAAGATAAAACGTGGTTGGTCCATACAAGATTGAAGAAAAATGGTCCCATTCGGTTATTTAATCGATCCGGTTCTGCCCATTCCAATCCAGTCATCTAGTCCGAGCCGGTTTGATCTGGTGACTTTACCCACCGCTCATAGCTATTTACTTGTCTATAAAATACCATGAACAGTTTCAAGTTTGCTGATCATGAAAATTGGGAAAAAAAAAATTAAGATGATTTGGTATTTGAATACTTTCTAGAGTTCACTTTTTGATGAACTTTCCTATTTCATTTTCTTGTCGGTTGGACGAACTCTACGGATGACAAGACATACAAAACCAGCGAAAAATACGAAGATGAAAAAGTTAGATTTGTATAAGGAAATATGAGCCTCTTTGCATAGTTCACTGATATAATTTACATGTAAACGAACATCTTGTACCTTATTGATGACATCTTTTTCTGTCTGTTACCCTATAATCAGACATCGTTTAAGTTGGCGTGGTGGAGATTTTGTGGTTCTTGTCAATATTGTTAATTTTTAACAGAATTACGATTTCTAACGGAAAGAATTATTTTCTGTGGTGCAATATTTGGCGACAGTGTTTTTTTTTGTTTGTTTACGTCTGAATCTTGGTCACTCTCGATGGCATTAGACCAGGGATTTGATCGCCATTCTAAACATAGCGCACATCCGTTCTCTTTTGAACTCTTTACAAGACGACAGGATTTTAGACTCGTCCTTATTGAAGGCAATTGCAAACAACATATTTCGTGTAGCTTATATCAATAGGTTGTCTATAAAAGTTAACAGCATTTTCTCCCGTTTTCAGCAATGTTTTTTCAAATGGTGTCTTCCTCAGGGTCGTTAAAAATAGGATTGTTTGGTTAAAGTTAATTTATTACGTCCCGTAGACGATTTATATGTAGAATTGTTTTAAAAACACTATGGCAAAGTGAGAAATTAATTGTAACGGCACTCCACATTTTTGGCACAATGCCTTCACATGTACGAATATTACACCATAATTGATGCTTTTTATCCATCTTTAACTTTGATGTTTTGCGAGTAGTCTGTTTTGAATTTATTTCTGGAGGTAATGTTGGGTTCAACATGTTCTGAATATGTTGCGCCAAACGGCTGTCTTAAACAAGTGCGTCCGCCAAATTCGTTTTTTCACCTAATGGAAACTTGAGCTTACGTATACGTTATGGGCAACATAATTTGAAGCATGGTGGCAATATAGTTATAGGCGCTTATGTATCGGTAATAGAGTACATGCTCTCTATGGTCATGTTGGTTTTTTATTTACCAGATGGTGACACGGGATAAACTGTAGGAAATGCAACAGTCGTAAATACTTATAGAGGATTGTTAAGGGGTTGGATGTCCTACAAAACTCGGCAAAAATATCATTCTATCTAGAGTAAGTCAGAACTTTATTTAGGTAAACTACCAATAAGGAAAAAAAGATATGATTCTGAAAAAAATCTGCTGCTGATATTTCCATAAGGAAATACGTGACCTGTAGATTTATTTTCAATTTCTCGCGCTAAAAGTTTGCAAAGATGTGTTGAAATGTCACGTACTCAACAACACGTGTCGAGTATGTGGTATCATATTTCAACCAACGATACCGTGACGTCATATCTGGTCTCATAGAAATAGACGGGTGTTCCCTATTTCAAAACGATTTAAACGCCAAATTTGCACCTTTAACTTATACTTACACGTCTAGTTCTTCCGATTGCAGAAAAAAAGAAACTAATGATAGTATTTATAAGTGTTTCTGGAGAAATTTTTATTTCATTAGAAAAAACTTTAACATGCTCGTTTAGGAGAAATGCTACTCTGTCATTTATTATTATATTACACAATCCCTAGTTTTAAGGGCCTTCAGCAAGACATCATCAGAAAACATTGTTTATAACCTACATTTTCTCCTTTTCTCACAACATTTTTCTCTTTTTCTTATTAAAGTTGCGTTCATTGTGCCACAATGAATTTGTCGTCTGTTAACGCTTTGAATTTGGACAAAAATTTGGCTAAAATTTTGTCGTTTGATAAAGAACATTTTCTTTGAAAAAACAAGTCCATCTGATTTTTCTTTCTTGCAAATCGACATGAGTATAAAGGTTTTTTTTTTTCCAAGATTATCACTTCAAGTCCGAGACGACCTCTATTTTATTTTTGCTAGATATTTGATTGCTGATTCCCGAAGCGCACATTGATTTGGTACCGTGACAGGGAAATCGAATTTGGCGAAAAAAAGGTCGCACGTGTTACTCTCAGTGTCACTCTAGGTTTCCAATCATCCTCTATCCAAATCAAATTATTTAGTACTAATGCCTTTTTTTTGACGATCCCGAGGATAGAGTTTTTGCTTAGTTATAATCCTTAGTTATATGAGCCATACCTTGTGAAAAGGGGGTTTAATGCATCTGGAATTAAAATCGACCCTCGTAAGCTTATGCATTCTGTGCAGACTTACCTGGGTAGAAACTTTGTCTGTCAATTTTCTATATGTCAAGGACCAGTCTAACCCCATGATTCAATCGGTTGCTCGACGAAACGAATTTTATGAAACCAAAATTCTGTCGTTTCATGCAATATTGTCGGTATGAAATTCGTTGATTTTTTCAAATTCAGCATCATATCGGATGATCAGATTTAGAGTCGCGAGTCCATCATTAAAGATATGTGTAATTATTTACAAGCTAAACTGTAATGTTTGCAACGTGAAAATCACAGTTTGCAATTAAAATTTTTAGCTTCGAAACTTTCGGCAACGCTCTCAGAATGGCCTGTATAAATTTGCATTTACTTCCGGAATATGCTAATTACCCTTAACCTGCTAAATAACTAAAATGAAATTTACAATTCGATAGTAAAAACCTAATTATTGCTATTTCAAAGGTATGTTTTGGGGAATAATATCTCCTTAGCGGACAGTGTAGATCCAAGATCAGACTGCACGTCCTGTGCAGTCTGATCTTGATCTACGCTGTCTGCAAATGGTCAGTGAGTCGCGCTTAGCAGCCTAAGGGTTAAAAGCCATTTACAATGATTTGCCTTTCTAATTATGTCCCTATCAAACACGTGCTAACTATTGTTATGTGAGAGAGCTTTTTTGAAAAAGAAAAGCATTAAATAAAGATTTTCTTACCAGAACTTGCAGTAAGAAACGTTCCGTTTGCAATTTCATGCTTTTTTCTATTAAAATCTGTATTAATATTTAGCATCTTTGGCCTCATCCACGGAGGAGCTACAGATAGCCATAAACAATATCAAGTTGTTGTAAAACCGTGTGGTTTTTTGTAGTAATTTCATTTATATTTAGAATCAGTAGTAAGTACACAACTAGCATACCAATACAAACAAATATGTTATTTTCATGTTTTATAATGAGCTATATTTAAGTTATCGTCTGCAGTTTCTGTGATTTTCGACGACAAGTGTACAATTTTGTGTTTTTGATTGATTGTATGGTGTTTAACGCCGTTTTTCAACATTATTTCAGTTATATCGCGGCGGCCAGTGCACCTATCCATGCTTTCCTGGAGTCTCTTTTACCAGTACTCCGCACAATTTTCTTTCCAAGCCACTGGCTGCTTTCCCACATAATCATCGTCGAAACAATGGTCAGCGGTGGGAGAGGAATGAATCCTGTCGCAGTGACTATCATCAATCCTCGGAAAGAAATTGGCCGAGCCAGGGGTCGTAGCCAGGGATCGAACCCCGGACCCCGTGTTCTCAAGTCTTGCACACTATCGACTGAGCTACGGTTAAAGAGTTAAACAAGAAATATCTTTGAAAAAGACGGCGTAAATTTGCCAGCAAATAGGCAGGGGTCCTAAGCAAAAAACATGTCCACATTTTTTTCCAATCACAAATTTTTATTTATTCATTTGTTATCAGCACCAGAAAGCAGGCCAAAAGCCAGCACATTCTGATACGCCGAAAGTAAAGACAGAATTCGGTGTCTGTCTGCACGCTTCGATATTTGTTTTTATGTTTAAAGAATGGTGTCCGTTGATTAATGCTCCTATTTCTGTGAACGATCACAAATCCTGCCTATGATGAATTAACTAATTGTCCAACAAAATTACTCCGCAGTTGTTATACCCTTTCTACAATCGTCATTATGTGTTCTCAGTAATGAAATAAGCTACTTTTTTTTATCCATTTAGAAATAAATATTTTTTTCAAAGATTTTTTTGGTCGAAACTAATCAAATTAAGAAATCACAAATGGCACGCGATTTATTGTCGTATTGTCATATTGAAGAATACCACTTTTGAAAGCTTTGTGGTAGAAGGAAATTCGACCTTGTTAGCTTATTTTGCAAAAATTGTTTTCACTTATACTCATATACTCTATTTTATTTCATGCTGAGCTTTCTTTTCTCTCTCTCTCTCTCTCTTTTTTAATCATCTTCATATTTGCATCAGGAAGAATTAAGTTAAGTCCTTACAAAATGCAAAATATGTTATACACGTGACCCATGCTCTGGCAAAAGGGGGTTTAATGCATCTCCGTGATCCATTATACCGAGCAAATCATCTCTTAATTAGTGATCCGTAAAATCCACGTAGTCTAATGAATGACTGAATCTGAAGGAAGAGTGGTCCTTTGACATACAGAAAATTGACCAATAGCGAAAAGTTTCGGCCCTGGTCAGCCTGCGCGGACTGCGCAGGCTGACCCTGGGTCGATACTTTTCGCAGATGCATTAAGCCCCCTTTTCACAGAGCATGGCTCACGTATATGTCCAAATTCAAAGGATTTGGACACGACAAATTAGACGTGTCTAAAATTATGAGAGTTGTCTTTGAAATGTGAGAAAACATTCTGGGCAAAGGAGAAAATGTTGGTTAAAAGCATTTTCTCCTTTCTCAGAATGTTTTCAAAAGCCTTTTTTCACGGCGTCATTGAAACACTGGATTGTTTGGCAAAGAGTTAAACAAAGGGCACGATCGCCGGATGCCTTTGGCTACGAACACTATCAACAATTCACATACTGCTTTCAAACCGTGTCTTTTGTCATGGTGTTTGTCAACATCTATACCACAATGAAGAAAAAGGATAAAAGTGTTTCTCTAGTGGTCTTCTCTCTACAGCTCTCTGGTCGTTACACTGTTATTAATTCCGAAGTACCACGCTCGGAACATTATTCGTATCCCTAGTCACCATTTATTGGAATTTATTTGGTTTGACTTAGTGTGACTGGTTAGCTCTTTATTTGCCTTTCCTGTTACCAGTTTCGCCTTATTTGTTTGGATTAGGGTGGCAAGTTCGCAGTATTGGAAAATAAGAGAAAGTAAAGACGAAACATAAGGTAAACAAATATTTACATTTTTTGACGCCTTGGAAATTTATTTCGTAGTGTTCTTAAGAAAAGAAAGCTTGCGCTATATACTGAAATTTGAATCTAAATAGCTTGTCATATATGCAAAAATTTATGAAGATCGAATTGATTTTTCTTGATGAATTTTCATTTGTTTATAACATCTGCCTAGAGTTTTTGAGAAAGTAAGTCTTATACTTACATTTTGACAGAAGTAAAAAAAAAAAAGATCACAGTCCGTATTCTCGTCACGACATCTTCTTTAGCCGAAATATACATGTATATAGAAGAACACGTGATTCATTGCTTTGTCTTACTATTTTACATTTGAAGCGAACATTTGCAGCTGATAAGTGAAATCTGGGTTGGGAAGGGCCAACTGCTCTTACAGCGATTTCTCTCTCTCTCGTCCGAATATCATAATGGTAGTACCTCTCAGCAGCTCAAATTTATTGTTATTCTGATAAGTATAGTCAAATAATAATATTCAACACGTTCTGATAATAGATAAAGAACATTAATATTTCACTTTAGTTGCCTTGTATGGCACGATGTATGATCATCTGTACCTCTAGCTTTCTTGTAAAAAAGAAAAAACAGAAACAAAGTAAAGTGAAGGAAAATGGTATTCACCGTTTATTCTTATTTTCATTCTTAGTTTCATTTTAGATTAGGACAATAAAGCAACTTTAGGTATAGCCTATCAAAAGTTGTGTAACATTCAAATTCAGAAAATTCTTGAGAATAAGACAAAGAATGTTCGTAAGAATGGTAGGTGAATACGGACCCGATAAGGAAATTAGCCTTCCTAAGGATGTTCCTTGTTGCATGAAAGCATGTTTGACTCATTGTTTATCGTATATGAAGTTATATACTCACTACCATCTGCATACGACGGTTTGCGCTGCATAATAGTTCTCATTTCCATACACACACAACATCGAATTTTAAATAACGTCCTTGAATAAAGTCTTTTGAAAACGGTAACCAGCATTTTTCCGCTTCGCACAATAATTTCTTTCCACCCTTTCATAGACAATATCTATTTTTTTCTGCGACACCTTGGCTGTTTCCGGTTGAACTTTGAATTTTGGGTAAAAAAAAAATACTGAATATATTATTACAGACACGCTCAAAAGACGCACAGCAATACATTTATATATAAGGGTTGTTCCAGTCTGAAGAACATGTATGTAGATTTTTCCCATAACTCGACTATTTACAGACATTTTAATACCAAAGTTTGGCGACATATCATTGGATGTGACATTGATAAATGCTACAGATTTCAGCAAAATACAAGGTTCATTTTAAAAATACATAGGATACCCTGTACCAAACAACCCCGAATTTTAACGACCCTGAGAAAGAAGATTGTTGAGATCATTGTGGTAAAAGGAAAAAAAAAAAAAAAATGCTCATTATGTTTTCAAAGGCTTTATTTTTTTAGTGTTAAAAGTACATATTGTTTAATAAACGGTCAAACAAAGACGGGTATGTAAAGTTAGTAACGATAATGTCAGTACAAGACCGGGTCAATATGGGTAAATATTAGACATTGTCGGTTATTGCAGTTTTCTGGGTAACTTCCGCTTTGTTATCGCCTTTGGTCAACAATAAATTGATTCGGGCTTTCATTTGCCGAAGTGTCAAAGTCTGTGCTCTGTACTCACAGCCGCTTCTTCTGCCTCTCTGTGTTTATGTCTGTTTCTCGTTACAAGCATTAATTTTGTAGTTTGGCTGGTTTACAGCCGTCGTCGTCTGCGTTGTCGATGTTGCCTGAAAACTTCGACATTTTCTCATATCTCTGCCATTATTGATGAGATATTTACTTCAAACTTGGGAAGGTTCTTACCTATTCATAGGGGAACCCATGCAAGAAGGGCTGGTAATCCTGAAATATATTTGACATAGTTGTGTCCCTTTTTTGACTTCAAATTTTCACTGAAAAAAAGCACTTGCAGCCGTGCATTTACAACGGCATGTGGTGCTCTTTTTTCTTTTGCCATGATAAAGGCATTCTGCTGCGATTGATTACTTGTTCGGTGTTTAACGCTGTTGTCAACATTGAAAACGCACCACACAACCAGTCAATCGCAGCAGAACGCCATTATCGTGGCAAAAGAAAAATGTGTTCTGGTGCGAGTTGCAGAAAAGAAACTTCGTTTCCAGAAAGAAATTAGACATACTCGAGAAATACGTCAATGGCAAACATATCGATGATTTATTTGTAAACTACCATTTAAGGAATTTGCTCTAATAGTACTTATGTAATTCGAGGTCAACAAACTCTGGAGGCTCATTCACACAGTTGCATTGGTGATTGACACATACTTTTCAAAACCTATATATACTCAGTTCCATAAATAAGTGTGCACTTAATTTTCTTTTATTTCTCGTCGCATGTTTTACTGAAGACCAACAAATTTGGTATCATACTTTAGTTCCGAGTCTGTAGAAAATGCCAGACTAATCAGATTTTGACTAACAGAAAGTTTAAGTTAGGTTTTTGCAGTTTAAATGAAGGTGGTACTAAAACCAAAGTTGCGACTGTTGAAAGCATCAAGTGTTACACGTGTGTTCGAATATCGACTCGGTAATAGAAAAGAATACAGGTGGCCCTCTTGGAAAAGGTGTATAATGCATCTCTATGATGCATTATACAAGTCGTCACATAATTATGGATCCATAAAAAACATTTTGTCTTACAACCGACTGAATCTTCAGATAGCATGGTTGTTGGACAAATAACAAAAATAACAAAAAAGTTTCGACCCATGTCAGCCTGCACGGAGTTCGGAGGCAGACTTGCGTCGATACTTTTTATGAAGGCAATGAACCGCCTTTCACAGAGAATGATTCATACAAGTATGCTTAACCCCATAAAGATTCAATAATCATAAAAAGATAATATTTCTGTCTGCGTGTTGCTTAAAATTGCTTAGCTCTGGCGCCATAAAAAACGGTGACCTGTTTGCAAAGGTGAAGCGTCATGGTAAATGATCCCTACTGATTGTTCTTGTCTCTGTCTGTGTGTTCTCTATGTCTCTTTTTTTTCTGTTTTTGTCTCTCTGTCCCTCCCTCTCGCTTGCGCGAGCGCGAGCGCGCGAAGAGATTTTGGTCCAAATTCTTTGACAACCTAACTAGTTAAGAGCTTTACTAACCTCTGATAGCTTTAAGTATTTTAAAAAGGATGTCAGTTTCATTGATTCCACTTGATGTAGGTAAAGGTTTCAGTATTCAATTCTGTTCTGTTCCCTTTAGTACACGAATCCTAGACGTGTGAGAAACGTGCATGTATAATTTCAGAAATATGAGAAGCGTAAGAAAGATATCCTGAAAATGTCATCGATTTTTAGACCTCATTAAACGCATCACTTACTCTCAAAATTAAACTAATAAGTAATAATATCGAAATATCGAGTTATGTTGTAAATGTCTGTAACTTTTTGATAATTGTTTCTTGGTACTGACCAGGAAACAAAAAAAATCGATTTTTTTTGTCAAATGTGCAAGATATAACGCGAAATAAGAAAAACGCGACGTTGTCGCGATCGGATTAGAATTTGATACGATCATGCATCCCATGTTGATTTCATCTGTCGCAGGAGAAGAAAATATTGGTCAAGTGTAAGATTCAAGCCCACATATCCTGGTTCACAACTTTTGTGCATTAACAGGGCTGCTCTAACAGGTCTCAACAAAAAATGATTGAAAGCTGCGTGTATGAGAAAGAAAATTCTTTGCCAGACACTAAAATTTTAGACTTGTTGAAATTGAAAGCATTTTCAGACAACAAATTAAATGTCGCTGAAATGATGGTAACTGCATGTGAAAGTGTAGAAAATCTTGTGGGAACAGGAGAAAATGCTGGTTACCAGCATTTTCTCCTTTTCTCACAAGGTTTTCAAAAGGCTATTTCAGGGTTGATAAAACCCAGGATTGTATGGTAAAGAGTTTATTTCAAAAGCACTTTGTTCTAGTTACGGACATCGGTTAACAATTAACATATGATCTTGCTGAATAAACCTTTAATCAAATTAGCGCAAGTATTTAAAACACCGAATAAAAAAGTTTTTTAAAAGCATCGTGAGAAAAGGAGAAAATGCAGGTGACCATCATTGCCGTTTTTTCTAACGATGTTTGCATCCCTTTAACAGACAAACCAATCACTCGGTGATTTGATTTGTGGTCTGCAAATACTTCGAAACGGACAAGTCTAAAATTTTGTAGTCTGGTTATTAGGTAAGTAGGTGTATAGAATTTCAGCATTTCTATCCTTGTAATTATACACGTGTATTGATTGACACTGTGGATATAAAGTAACATACTAAATTACGACCAATGTTTCACACGTCGAATACCACCCACAGTTTTAACACATTGCCATGCGCAGTCAATATTTCTATCGTCGTACAGTCACATCAAAAAGCACAGTGGTAAAAGGAGAAATTAAAAAAAAGAAAAGAAAATAAACCATAATTTTACCCATTCTTATTTATTTATTTATTTTTTTTTTGGAGGGGGGGGGCGGTAATGGATATTTTGTAAAAAAAAGTCACGCATCACGGAGATGCATTAAGCCTCCTTTAGCCAGAGCATACTCATTTATTCCTTGTAATACAACAACAGCAATAACATTACAAACTGAAGAGGAATTTTGGCTTTGATAGAAGTGTATTTTTTTAAGAAATAATCTTCTTTCTACCGTGGTTTATCGTTCAATAAACCACAGTTGTGAGTTATGAGGCACAATAAATAATCCACGAGGGCGATAGCCCGAGTAGTTTATTCATCGTGCCTCATAACTCACAACGTGGTTTATTGAACGATAAACCACGAAAGAAAGAAGATTATTTCGATTCTAACATGACCAACTCTTAATGAAAGGAAAACAAGTTCATACTTAGAGTAAAAACGCGGATGCAGATTATATACCATTGAATAACTTACTTACTTTATACAGAATGACGTCATTCTACATGGAATGTCGCAGATTTTACCACGCTTTCGTTGCACTGTGTTTTTAGAGCCGAATTCACGTGTCATGTTAGAATCTTTGTTTTATAATAACAGCTATATCGTTACTAACGGTATGAAAAATTTACAGTGAAAATACAGAAAACTCAGTAATACCCTGTGCTTTGTAAGTGTATGCCTGTCTATGGTTTGATTTTAAAGCCACCTCTTTGCACAAAAGTGCAAATTAAAAGCCTTTAGTAAGATTTTTTGAATACCATGCAAAACGATATCTGGTTTAATGACCCTTTAAGTCTTAACCCTTTACCACATGGCGATACTTTAGACATTTCAAAATTGACAGCATTTACAGACAACAAAATAAACATGACTGAAAAAATTAAACTTGCTTTTGGAAGGAAAGAAAACTTTTTGGGAAAAGGAGGAAATGCTGGTCACCAGCATTTTCTCCTTTTCTCATAATGATTTCAAAAACCTTCTTCATTAGGGTCATTAAAGGTGGCATTGTGTGGTAAAGAGTTAAAGATCATTTTAAATTTCTATTAATATATTTCTTTCATCTTTACTTTTAAACATACATCTTCACTCGTTTTCATCCAGTTTTTTAACCGTCTTTTTCTTTATTTTATGAAACTATAATCACTCTTGTATCTTCATGCCAAATATTGCCCCTGATGGTTGCAAGGTTGCACAGATTACGGCAGATAGAAAATGCATTTCATTCCATTGCGGCTAGCCATAGACATAACATCCACAGTTTCCGGTTTAAATCGAAGGCAGGTCCCCGCAGTTTCTTTACCCCTTATACCTTATATTGATTTTTTAATCTACGTTTACACAGCTGACTAGATTATAACACCGTCAGGTTTTAACAGCGTTTGTTTACTCTCTGGCTGTAAAGATGTCTGTTTAAAAGGTGTTTTTCAAGATTGTTTGCTGTAAATCACTTTCAATCACATTTTCGTTGGTTGACTCGGCTGTTTTCGGACAAAACGTTGAGGTATTGTTGTAGCCTTATTGTCGACTGTGTCGTTGTCGTGAAAAACTTTGACATTTTTTATAATATCTGTGTCATTGTTGAAGATATTTATTTCAAACTCGGTTTAGTTACTATCGAAATGGGAACACATACATGTACAAGTACAGCAGGTAACCATCAAACTATTTTTGACAAGGTCATACCCGTTTATTATTACCTGAAAATCAATATATTTCTAAAAGCAACTGAAGCCGAGCGTTGGTTCCCGCATGCGGTGCTCTTGTTTCTCTGTCATACAGTTCCCAATGAATTTCATTCAGTATTTTATTCGGTGGAGATTATATGTCAGCTTGAAAGTACTCGTAAATAATGTAGACAGTTCGTTGCATGCAGACAGGACGTGCAGTCTGATCTTGGTCTACACAGTCCGATCTTGTATGAGATATTTTGGTCATGTGGGCGTTGAAATTGCAATATCTGAGTATATTTTTTTAACAGTGAAGTTTTTTTACTATTTTATTATTTGGCACTATGATGATTATTTTTTGCACAGTTCAGTTGCTTGATACACAGCTAGCTGTTCCTAACCACAGGATTTAAATGTCAGATATGAATTGCCTTGGCAACAGAGATTCAACGTGAGATCAGCAGATAATTATTTCAGTAGCAGACGATGATTATTTAATCCAGTGATCGATTATGATTGATTGTTTGATTGTTACGAGGGTCGGCAATTTTTCAGTAGGTTATAATTGTTGTTTTGTCAGTAGTTTGGGGCGAGCTTGGCTGCACAGTCGGTAGTGTGCAGAACTTTAGACCAGGGGCTCGCTGGTTCGAATCCCCAGTTTGGCGGATTTCCTCACGATGATTGATGATAGTAAAATCGACAGGATATATGCGGGGATATATGCCTTAGTTACCGCTTATCATTTTTCGACGATGATTATTTTGGAAAACAGTCACTGGCTTGGAACCTTATCGTCCGAAGTACTGAAAAAAAAGGAGTCTCGGAAAGCATGAAAGGTGCACGGGGGGGGGGGGGGGGTATAACTGAAATCATGTAAAAAACGGCGGTGAACACCTTACAAGCCAAACAAACGATAGTTTGATTTTAAATACTCGTCATTCCTTCAACTCTTTACAAAACGACAAAATTTGAGACTTTTCCAAATAAAAAACGTTTGCGGATGGTAAATTAAACGTGGCTTGAAACGATGATTTCTATCTTTAAAATTCTAGAAAACATTATGGGAAAAGGGGAAAATGCTGGTTTCCAGCATTTTCTCCTTTTCCCACAATGTTTTCAAAAGGCTTCTACCTCAGAATCGTTAAAACTCGGGATTATGTGGTAAATGTTTAATTTATTACCTCCTGAAACAACTATGCTGCAGCAAGCTTTGAAAATATCATTATAAAATATGAATGATCAACCTGACTCACGATAAGAATGAACCATGTTCTGGCAAAAGGATGTAAATTGCATCTCCGTGATACATTCTACCAAGCAAGTCATTACACAATTATTGATCAATAAAATCTACTTTGTCCAGCAACCGACTAAATCCTGAAATAGAATGGTCCTTGGACATGCAGCAAATTTACCTAAAGAAAAAAAGTTTCGACACAGGTCAGCCTTTGCAGAGTGCGCAGGCTGATCTGTGTCGATAGCTTTTTAGATGCATTCAACCCCCTTTTCATAGTGCATGGCTCAAATAGAGTGTTGCAGAAGGGACAGATTTGCTCTCAACGAGCCATTTCACTTTTCATTCATTTCTTTTTTTTTTTTTTCAAGAAAAAGCTTCTTTGGGTAGCAAAAATAAGGGGCAACAAACTAACCCTTTTCAGACGACAAAATTATGGACTTGTCCAAATTGAGAGCATTTGCAGGCGGCAAAATAACGGGAGCTCCAATGATGGAATTGGCCTTTGAAAGGGTAGAAAGCATCGTGGGATAAGGAGAACATCCCTGTCCTTTTCCTACAACATTTTCAAACGCTTCTTTCCCCAGGGTTGCTTAAACTCGGAATTGTTTGGTAGGGATTTTAGCTGTTTAATTAAACTTTTAGCAGAAGATCCCAGTTTTAAACAGTTCTGAGGAAAATTGCATGTAAAATATTTTCGGGGGAAGGGAGATAATGCTGGTAACCAGCATAAGCTCCTTTTCCTTACATGTTTTCTACATTTTTGTAAGCCAATCAGATCAGTTAAGTATCAATTAATTTGTCACCCGGGGATGTTTTCAATATGGCTTGCAGCACGCGAAAAGGGGCATTCGGACATTTGCGTAAAGTTTCGTCTCGGATCAGCCTGTGCAGGCCGCGCAGGCTAATCCGAGACGTCAGTTTACGTCTACATTATTAGTTGTACGGTCAGGTGGCAGGGGACTTGGAAACTTGTTCACGGCTGTGGTGAATCATGTCGCCCCGAGCCGAAGGCGAGGTGGCGACATGATTCACCACAGCCGTGAACAAGTTTCCAAGTCCCCTGCCACCTGACCGTACAACGAATTTATTATACTGCAAAGTTTTACCATTCCAACGTTTGTTAAGCGAATTTTACCTGTTGTTTGGTTTAAAAAATTGAGTACGCTGACGAAGTAGAATTTCCCTTCTGAGTGCCCCGATTCAATGAAAACTGACGTCACTGAGAACTGACGTCACTGAAACCTTGGTAATACGTGCTAAAACGTGCAGCTTGGCGCATAATCTTGATGTTAATCTTGATCGACGCCGCCATTTTGGGTGTTGTGTTGAAAGTATAGTCATGTCTACGGGGCTCCCGAAAGGAAAACTGCTTTTACGTTGGTTTTGCCAGTGTACATGATACATATGTTCGGGGCAGATTATCCAATCAGATCACGAGAAATTTCTTTGCAGTATAATAATAGATTTTGTTCTTCAGTAGACTTGCGCAAAACAGAAAATTACATAAAAACGGAAAGTGTCGTTTCGGATTAGCCTGCGCGGACTGCGCAGGCTGATCCGAGACGACACTTTACGCAAATGTCCGAATGCCCCTTTTCGCGTGTTGCAGGCCATATCGACTTTTCTAAAAATTTGACGTCTGGTAAAGAATTGACAGACTTGAATAGATATACAGACATACGGACGAACCAATATCTTGCTAGGCGGGCAGGAAAGGCAGTTACAAACAATTAATCCTAATCCTGCGGAATAAGCTGAATGAAGCTTTTAAGCCGATAGTAAAAACCCAAATTTTGCTGTTTCGAAGGTAATTTCTTGGAGAAAACATGTCCATGTCGGACAGTGTAGATCAAAGATCAGACTGCACGTTCTGTGCAGTCTGATCTTGATCTACAATGTCCGCAAAAGGTCAGTGAGTCGCGCTTATTAGCCTAAGGATTGATTGAGAGAGAGAGAGAGAGAGAGAGAGAGAGAGAGAGAGAGAGAGAGAGAGAGAGAGAGAGAGAGAGAGAGCCTATAACTGTGAATCAGCACAGTGGAATGCTCGAAAGAAAGAAAAAAAAAGACACTTTCCATGCACTCGCACCGACAAAAAAGAAACATGAAAACAATTTCTTGTTCAAGTGAAAGACTCGAAACAGTCACATTTCACACGGACTGTAATTAGGTTTCATTGACTTTCCATCCAGCATGCTAATTAAGAAGAGGAATTGCTGTCAAAAACTCGTTAGAAAAGTCTCTTGTGTTTATCATCACTTGGCAAATTGGTGTAACTTCTAATCCCATTTTGCTCCTTTATTTCCTGTTTTACGAGCAAAAAGTCATTTTCTGTTTGACCAACAGCAGGCCAAGCTTGATCCTTGGCTCCGTTGACTGTCTGTTGTTTTAGATCATTAGTGAGTCGACTAGTTTCATAATAAAACTTAACAATTTGTTGACGTGAAGCACAAGATTTTGTCGTTTGCGGTATACATGTACTTGATAGATGTTTCATAACCGTATAGGTTAGTGACACAAAGTAAGTTAAAGACTATTCTGGGTTAGCTGACAGACAGTTAATAAAAGACCTTACCTATCCCCTTAAAAGTATAGTAAAAGTACTAAAGACGAACAAAAAGGACGGACATTTGAATACCAGCACATTATTAAATTGTATCGAAGACAATGTCGGAAAGAGAGCTATGGCTGATAAGCAAGGAATAGTTTGCTTTTTTTCTAGAATTGTTTACGGCAGATGGCCTGTATTATGCTAAAAACTTGCGTACTTGTCCGAATATGTAAAATCTTAAATGTCCCCATAAATGATATTTAAATTGAATTTACGCCTACGTATGAATTTGTGCTTTACATATTATTTCCCTGCAACTAATGTTTTTGGACCGCCGGTCACAACTAAAGTTTCGATAGCGGACAGTGAAGATCAGGCTGATATTGGTCGAAACTTTTTGCTGTTGGTAAATTTTCAGCATGTCAAAGGACAATTTTACCACAAGATTCAACTATTTTGTTCGACAAATAGTCTGAATATATCCATATTATACGACGACTTGCTAGTTATAAAGCATCACGAAGATTCATCAATCTTCCCCCGCGCTTTTCCCCAGAGCCGCATACATATGAGCCATGCAAAGCAGGCTTAATGCATCCCCGAGATGCATTGCACCAAGCAATATATCACATGATCATGGATGTAAAAACCTCATTTTGTCTAATAATCGGTTGAATCATAAGATAGACTGGTCGTTTGACATACAGAAAATTGACCATTAGCAAAAAGTTTCGACCCAGGTCACCCTAAGCGGACTTCACAGGCTTTCCTGTTTCGATACATTTGCAGATGCATTAAGACCCCTCTTCACAGAGTATGACTCATATAGTACAATATTTTTGAATGAATGGACTCCTTCACGATATAATATGATAATATAGGGTCTTCTGTAAGGGAGAATGGCAAGCCGGGCACATGGTAAGACTAAGCCTTTCCTGAACAACAAATTTTAGACTCGTTGAAATTGAAACCATCAGTAGACTATATTTCGAAATCGATTGAGAAAAGCTTAACTCTACAAGGAAGTAGAAAACATTTCGGGAAAAGGAAAAATAGCTCGGTAAAAGCATTGTTTTCTTTTTCCCGAAATATTTTCTAAAACCATCTTCTAAGGGGCCGTTAATCTTTAGATTGCTGAGCGCGATTCAAGGACTTTTAGCGGACAGTGTAGTTCAAGATCAGACTGCACAGAATGTACAGTCTGATCTTAGATCTACACTGTCCGATAAGGCGATATTTTTCCCACAGAAATAACTTATAAATAACAACATTTGGTTTTTGCTATCAAATTGAAAGTTTCATTTAATTTATTTAACAGGATAAGGGTTAGAAAACGGCATCGTTTGGTATGGAATAACTTGAATAATAAAGAGAAGAGTGTTTTACAATTAGCTGTATAAATCCTGTCGTAAATCCTATTTGTTTAAGGAATGAAGAGAATTTTTTTTGTTTTCATGGAGGTATGAAAAAAAAAAAACCTAATCACACTGTATGAAACCGCTTATTATTCCTTATAATTCAATATCACAGACAACAAATATGCACTTAAATTTTACTGTAACTGCTTTTTTTTTTTGTAAACCCAACACTGCGTATTTATTTAAAGTCCATTTCATTGATAATTCACAACGCGGTAAATCTGCTTGTTCATGACGTAATAATGACGTAATTCATGATGTCATTATAGTATTGACATTGGCAGATTTAGTAGATTTATTATTAGAAGTTCAATACGCTAGAAGTAAGTTGAAAATAAGTTTGTTAGGACCCAGCAAAGTGACAATGAATTTAAGCTCTCTCTTTGAATTTACTGCTGGATATTTTTTTCAATGTTCAGAGAAAAGAAATTTAGCTAATCTATCAATTTGAAATTCGGACTGTATATAAAATCAGACAGAAAAGCATTATGGAATCTCGTATACATGTTTGTTTACATTAGTTTGACTGCAAAAGTAGTTCCGGCACTGCTTAATTTTTTTTTTTCATGGAGCTATGAAAAAAAAATTTCAGCCAATCAGAACTCGCCAATGCTCGTGAAAAAAACTAATATTGAATTATTAATCCACAGAAAGAATTTGTTTGAGCTAAATAATTCTAACCAGCGTACCCCAAGTCTCAAGCCTTGTACGGTAGTAGCTGCGGTATCGAGTTCGGCTCTCAACATTTAAGAACCAACAAAAATGCTATTCGGGATGTTAAAAGCTGGCCTAGAGCAGTGAAAGCAGTTTGATAAAAGGAGATCTTTCTCTTCGTGAGCAATTTCTCGTCTTCAGTCACAATGTTTTCAAAAAATTCTTCAACACGAGAAAAGGCTCCAAATGTTACAATAATTATCAAAGGTTACGTACAAACTAGCAGTCTTACCTAAAAAAGTTTAGTACAATAACTGTTTTTCTAAACTAAAATGTTCCATGAGCATGTGGTACTTGGAAGGGTTTTCCATGAGCGAAAACGCACGGATAAGCTAGAAGCACGTTCGTTAACCCTTTACCACACAATCCCGACTTTTAAGGACCCTGAGAAAGAAGCCTTTTGAAAACATTGTGAGAAAAGGAGAAAATGCTGGTAACCAGCATTTTCTCCTTTTCCCACAATGTTTTCTACCCTTCCCAAAACAAATTTCAATTGTTTAGTCGTAATTATTTTGTCGTCTGCAAGTGATTTCAATTTGGACTAGTTTAAAATTTTACCGTGTGGTAAAGAGTTAATAGAAAGGGAGTAGTTATGTTTTCCTTATTGCATCCAGAAGCCAACTTGCTGCAAACGGGTTTAAAAGCATCAACGTGAAATAAGGATGATAAGCTAAGGTTTGATTAGCAGCGGGTGATAGAAGATGGATTTGAAGGTGCTTTAAAAAAATCGAGGACCTTCATTGATTTCCCGGTAGAACGATATATACTATACGAGCGTATGGCGTTGATCTTTCCGTTTTGCGACCTCTCGATGAACTGTTTGCTGACACTAAGGTGGGAGACATTTAACAAATAATTGACGGTTCATTTTGTTTTTTGGATTGTGCCTGTACTTGAAGATAGATTAAGACTCTTTGCCAGATAACAAAAAATTGGACTTGTCTAAACCAAAAGCATTTGCAAGCGATCAATTAAAAGTTGCTGAAATTGAGGAACTTGTCTTTGAAAGCAAAAAGAAAACTTTGAGGAGAAAAGTAGAAGACGCTGGTCACGCATTTGCTCTTTTTCCCATAATGTTTTCAAAAATCACTTTTTTTTGCAAAGGATAGTTGTAAAAGCGGGAATACCTGGTATGACTCTAACAGGGCAGGCAGCGTGGTGGGATAAATTTTAACTGTTATTTCCAGACGACAGTAATATGGAATGTTTAAATTGAAAGCATTTTCGGACGACAAAGTAAAAGTAACCCAAACTGAAAATGTTTTTTGAAGAGAAGAAAACATTTTGCTGAAAGGAGAAAATGCTGGTTACCAGCACTTTATCCTTTTCCCACAATGTTTTCAAAACGGCTTTTTTGCTCAAGGTCGTTAAAAAATGTGGTATGGGGTTAAAGAGGGTTATTAGTTTTGTGTTAATATTTCCGCCAGAGGCCTTCTTTGCCTTCCTGTAGACTAACATGGAAAACATTGAAGTGCAATTATCTCTCAGGCAATTTTTTTCATTTTGCAACTTTGTTTTCACATGATATACCCTTGGTTTGTGTCAAAAGATATCTTTTAGGTTGTACTTTACAACATACATGTATAAACATTGTAAAGGGCCAAGTTCAGCTGGAACTATCGAACTACTTTTAGAAAACTGATTTGGACATGCGCATGTGTGTCGAATCAGCAAAACGACTAACTCTTCAATCGACTTCTCCGCAACATAGCTGCCTCCTATGAAACACCTTAGTGTTTACTCTGACGTATCTTTTGAATGAAGAAAACGACGTCAATCAGTAAGGTAATCATCTATGTAATCATAGACCTACTTGTAAGATTCTTTCGCATATTACGTAGAGAAACTAAAGCTAAAGGTCATAGTTATCATATGATGTTTGGCTTGTGTGCTTAAAATTTTAGTGTTTACTAAACTAACCCATAGTTTCTTTTCTTTAAGATTTTCCTCGTTCCTTCTTTGTCGGATACCATCTTGACACACGATGAGCGCGTTATAGCCTACGTTACGAACAGAGTAAAAGTCAGAAATTAAGATATAATTTGAGTATGAACTCCGATCGATTTACGGTAACTTGTTAATCGAACTGACCATAGAGATTCAGCTTAATTCGCACAAGAAGTCGATATTGCTGCAGTTTATAGATGAAACTCAGGAAGCACAGATTAAGCCAGTGCTTCCTTACTCACTGCTGCATTTAACACAGAAAATAACCCGAAGGTTTTACTACAAATGATTCTGCAAAAGGAAAATCACACCAAGTAGAACAAAATCACGCGTAAGAAATGACATGGTATCACCCCTCAGTGCAAACATTATGGTCTTGTTAAATGACAATACCGATAGCCTGTGAAAGTACGATCTCTCTGGAATTTGAAGGGATTCGATTTCGACAGAAACTCGGGAAGAATGTGGAATGAATTTTATTAACTAAAAAATCAGTTCTAATTCTAAATTTTAAGACAAGAACCAAGTCTCTGCTGAGAGATTCAGTCACAGTCAATCAGATAGCGTGTCTTGAAATTCAGAATTAAACTTTGATGTAGAATGATATATGAAAACAGGCCTAGGCTGCCAATTCTTGATTTGTGCCGTCCGCAAATGCTATTTTCATGACGATGATAAGGATTAAATTGCATTAAGTCTTTACTAATTTTATACTCGACCATGTTCAAAACTTATGCAAACGACAGATCAAATGATGCTTAAATGATGAAAATTATGTTTGAATGGTAGAAAACATTGTGAAAAAAACAGAAAATGCTGGTTACCAGCATTTTCTCCTTTTCGCACATTGTTTTCAAAAGCTTTCTCCCTCATAGTTGTTAAAACACGAAACTATATGGTAAATGGTTAAAACAGAGGAAATGATTGAATTAGGCACTAAGTAGCCTCGAGAAATGTGATGTTGAGGCGAATAAATACTTCCGCCTGTGATTAGTTTTGCTTCATTACCTCATTCGGTTGTTTTTCTCTTATAAATTTGACAAGATATTGCGATTGGATCAGCAGCACCCCCCCCCCCCCCTCTTTTTTCACTGATTACATTAGTCACAATTCTGTTATCTACTTTAACCCTTTTGCTGCAACTTAACCCTTTACCACACAATCCCTGTTTTACAAACCTGCGAAAGAAAGTTTTTGAAAACATTTTGGGAAAAGGATTAAATGCTGGTAACCAGCATTTTCTCCTATTCCCAAAATGTTTTCTACACTTTCAATGACAAATTTCAACATTTGAGCAACATCAAGTTTCTTGTATGCTAGCGCTTTCAATTTGGACATGTCTAAAATGTTGTTGTTTGGTAAAAAGTTGACCCTCTACCACAAGACAAAATTTTAGATTATGATTATTATTGTAGGGTGTTTTACGCTGTTTTCATCATTATTTCAGTTATACAATATCGCGACGGCCCGTATACCTATCCATGCTTTGTCTTTTACCAGTACTTCGCAAAATATTCTCCTCAAGCCATTGGCTACTTTCCCACATAACTCAAAATTTTAGACTCGTTCATTTTGAAAGCATTTGCAGACATCTAACGAATCATAGATGGTTGATTTAATTGGACTTTTGTCAAAGATAACTGTACATGTAGTCAGTGTCTGGTATCCGGTTGCGGACGGTGTAGATCTTAGATCAGACTGCCCTTTTTGTCATCTGGAAGTCTCTTCCAATTTGAACGAGTTTAAAATTTCATGGTACTGTAAAGTGTTAATAAAGACACGAAAAATGGGTCAAGTACAATCATGTCGAGATGGCACGCGCCGTTTATAATAATAGATCAATATGATTGGGAGTTTTATTCCCTTCCTAAATGAATAATAATTATTACGCATTGATATCGTGAATACGTGTGAAAACATAAGTGCAAAAGGAAAATACGATACAGCAATGCAAAATATTGTTTTGTAAAAGAAAATGCCCCTTAAGATCATTTTCAGCTTTGTTGTCGCATTGTTTTGTAAAAGAAATCTATAATGCGAACGTGATATTGTGGCATTTGTTTACCGATACTTGCTCATTGAAAACATAAACACAGGCCGTAAGTTGTGAATATAGTTGTTATTTAACATTGCCAGCAGTGTAATTGCTACCATGGTATAGTGGTCAGGTCCTAGGGCTGTCGATATTTAAAGCGATTCAAATTTTGTTGATTTACCCAGGTGGATGCCAATTTTATCGGGTTCAGTTTATACTTTAAGACGGAAGGGGGGGGGGGGGGCGGGAAACTCACCCCTTTTAAGCAGTTACATGTATATGTAAACTCTTTCAGTGCCAAACGTATGAACAAAAGGACGTCATAGATGCAAGATGAGAATGGCATTTTTTTTTTTCAGTCTGATCTTGATCCATGCCATACGCAAACGCCCCGTTTTGCTTAAAAAGGGAAAAAAATACATGACTGCACAGTCATACATGTGAAAATATTGAAGGAAATGCTCCGTAAGAGTAATTTCCGCGAAAAGGGTTCTCTCTTTACAAAACGTGTTTTTTTTTTACAACTTTGGTAAAGAAAACTCTGTAAAAACAATAAGCATCTACTTTTTCCACAACGCTTTCTGTCATATAAAATACAAATCCAAATATTTTAGCCACATTTACGTGTCGTCTGCTAATTTTTTTAGTGTGAACTTTGTCGTCTGCTACAGAGTTAAGTGGTTTTGGAATATTTTTCCGGAATCCATCGATCCACTGTACATCCAGACCCTTCATACTTTACATGTGACTATTTAGCCCTCTAGTATCATTGGCGAAAACAGGAGCTTTTGTTCACGGTATAGATCAAGATCAAACTGCACAGAACGTGCAGGGCCCGACGAGGTAGTTCAGTGGTTAGCATATCTTACTCGTGATCTGGGGGTTGTGGATTCGATAGCTGGTTTAGGCAAACTTTCTTTCCGGCGAAATTTTGCCTGTCACCTCTGATCCATGTGAGAAAGCAGTGAGTGGTTTGGGAAGAAAGTTGTGTCGGTACTGGTGTGAGAAAGCAAGGAAACACATGCTTGGGTGCACTGGCCGCCTTGATCTAGGCTAAGCTATTAAAACGGTGTTAAGTTTCAGTGGACCGTATTTTCAGTCGTGGATAGAAATCAAATGAGTCATGCTCTGGCAAAGGGGGGCTTAATGCATCTCCGAAATCCATCACACCGAGCAAACCATTACATACTTATGGATCCATAACAGCCACCTTTTTTCATAATCGACTAAATCATGAGGTAGACTGGTCCTTAGACATACAGAAAATTGATCAATAGCGAAAGTGTCGGCCCAGGTCAGCCTGCGCGGACTGCGCATGCTGACCTGGGTCGATACTTTTCGCAAATGCATTAAGCTCCCTTTTCACAGAGCACGGCTCAAATATATTTGGTGCTCGAAGAGTTAAATCATTAAGTACTGCCTGCAGGTGTGTTATGAGTCGTCCAGTACACTGCTTTATAAAACAATGTGACAAGATAACGTCGTAGGCACAAACATGCTTTTGAGAACTGCATATATCAAGATCAGACTGCGCAGAACGTGCAGTCTGATCTTAGATCTATACTGTAAACTTGTCAAGTCAAGCCCGTAAGATAAAGCTCTTTATTATTTTCAGTGGATTTTATTATCAGACGTCGAAAGAGATCGAGTTTAACTCTTTACCAGGCGACAGAATTTCCGACTGGTCCTGATTGAAAGCATTCGAATGACAAAATTTGTGCTTGATAGAGTAGAAAACATTGTGGAAAAAGGAAAAAAATGTTGGAAAACAGCATTTTCTCCTTTCCCCGCAATGTTTTCAAAGCTTTCTTTGTAGGGGTCGTTAAGAGTTGGAATTGTGTGGTAAAGGGTTAAAAAAATTATCGTTAAAATAGTTCATGGTCGACAGTAAGGTATTTGTTATTGATTATCAATTTACTTTGACATTGGTTTTTAATAAGACGACAGAACTCCGTTGATCATAATTATCTTAAATACCATCTTACGTTTTCAGTTAACTCTTTACCAGACTTGTCCAAATTGAAAGCATTGGCAGACGACAAACTCGGTGGTGCTCAAATGACGGAACTTTTCTTTGGAAGGGTCGGAGGTATTGTGGAAAGTGGAGAGAAAATGCTTTTTACTAGCCCTACCTCTTTTTCTCACAATGTTTATTTTTTTCAACCCCTAAGAGTGGTAATACATGAGCACATTGTGAAGGGTTACTTTATGACCTATTAACCCTTTCGGCGGCGTGGGCAAAAAAAAAAAAGAGACTGATGCGGACGGCATAGATCAAGATCAGACTGCACAGAACGTGCAGTATGATCTAAGATCTTTACCATCCGCTTATTGAATCATGTCTATCAGATAAAAATCTTTCTAAATTTTTAATGGATTATTGTTTTAGCCGTAGACAGAGGTATGGCTGTGAAAATAGCTTTGTTAAACAGCGATGGTCGAAACGAATCATTGTTTAATTGAATTTATTACGGAAAAAGGAGAACTCACTCATTACTAGCTTTGCGAGGGCAAAAGATGTGTTTATCTTCTTGGTGGTAGAATCATTATAGGAAAGTAGTGGCAGGAAACTTTCATGAAATCAGTTTACTTCAAACATTACCATGTACATTGGAAGAGGCTATGTCGAAGCCTTATACTAAATAATTCAGCGATGTTCAACGACATTGGGGGGGCAACAGACGGCTTTTGAAAAGTTTGTTGAAAAATGAGAAAATGCTATTTACCACCATTTCCTCCTTTTTCACAATGTTTTCTACCCTTCAAAATTCACATTTCTGTTTTTTTTTTTTTTATTTCATTGACTTTGTCGCCTGCAATCGCTTTCAGTTTGGACAGGTCTAAAATTTTGTCCATTGGTGAAGAGTAAAACTTAGCAATATGGACACAGCAGACGGCGGAAGAAAATGAACGTATAAACCATCCATTACTGGCCTATTATTACAGTCTAATGTAATTTCATCCCTGGTCTATCATGATCAGACTCAGATGTATGTCTACGCTGTACAACTTTTGTCTCAACGTCTTTTATAAGCGAACCGTCTGCAAAGACAATACTTCTGTATGTAATCCGGCAATTAAGGAACTTAGCCTGTAATATACTTTGACTTCTTATAAGGATTATTGAAATCTTATGATTTAATCGTTATAATTTAACTGCCTAGACCAAACATTTCTTGTCCAAGTTTCATCCTTAGATATCAAAATGTAAATTGATGTTTGAGGGTATTTGTTTTCTTCGGTGAAAGATCGAAATTTATTTCATCGAGTGAACATCATTGGTAATATTTTCACGAGTGGCTGCGCGCCACTCGTGAAAGTATTACCGATGATGTTCACTCGATGAAATAAATTTCGATCTTTCACCGAAAAAAAACCCCCAAATATTCTATTTAATTCATGCTTCTAACCCATTTTTGGGGGCACTTACATCAAAATCCAGTACAGTTGTTTTCGGTTAGTACCCGTGGCGTACCTCCTCCGCATAACAACGCATTACAATATTGCGTAAAGCGCGAGAAATGTAGGGTAAATTACGCCATATTTCCATCTGGTTGAGTGGCACGCGCATTTTACCGAGGTAACTAGCGCGGGAACTACTGTTTCCACCTTCAATTGAAGAGTTAGAAAATAAAATCGGTATTTTTTTTCACTGGTCGTAACCACGAAAAATCGAAAAATAGTTCACCGTTATTTCTCCATAAACTACCGGAAAGCATAATAAAAAATGAAGCCTGTTATTTAAAAGGACATATAGAAAGACAATTCTGTGTCATGTGGTTCTTTCGATATGTAAATGGTTTTAGAACGCCTGCTTCGCAGTTTTAGTGGTTTATGATATACATGTACATATATACGGAGAGCTGGATATAAAAAGCAGAGAGAGCAAAATTCTTATGGACTCTCAGTTATAAATCTCGGTGTGGTTCCAACCTTGCTGTGAAACAATAATTATCAAAGTCACACGTAATATTGATTCAATACCAAACAAATAGGTATACTATTTTTCTTAAATCCACGAGATTCACAGCTGTTGAAAACACCGTTGGAAAAGGAACAGTGTTTTGTATCCAGTAAATGCTCATTTACAAACATTGTTTTGTATACTTATCAAGAGAAACAAACTCATTTCCTAGTATTGTATTAGTATTATTTCAGTTTAGTAATTTAACTTGTTTTTGATAATGTAGATATTACCTTTTCGACCGACCGGCTTTGGTAACCTTAAGTGCGAATTTCTAAAGCTGGAAAAAACAAGACTGTGTGAAGTAATATTGTACATCTCATCCGTTAACAATATCTGTGCGTTTGATGAAAACATTATGATGAACCAAAAGAATGTTGAATGTCATGACGACATGGGTCCTCTTGAACGGCTATTCCTGAAATAAGTAGGCCACCTAATCTAGGGGATAACCACATAATATTGGTTTTAATCCTTTTAGGGCCATAGGCGGAATCAAGGGCTTTTGCGGACGGCATAAATCAAGATCAGACTGCACAGAACGTGCCTTCTGATCTTGGATCTATATAGTGTGCCTTTTTTTTTTGGTCAAGTTTATAGATAAGATAGAAACCCTTTTGAGTTTGAGTGGATTGTATTTTAGCCACCAAGAGAGGTCGAGCTCGTCACCAAGAGAGGTCGAGCTCGTACATGGCGCTGTAAGTACTAGTTTTGACATGAAAGCTAAAAAGATTAAACAAAAGCAAAAACAATATGAGCCATGCTCGGGCAAAAGGGGTCTTAATGCATCTCTGTGATGCATTATACTAAGCGGGTCATTACATAAATTATGTATCCATTAAATTCATTTTTTTCTAACAACCGACTGGACCATGAAGTAGTATGGTCCTTGCACATTCAAAAAATTTACAAATAACAAAAAGTATCGACCCATGTCAGCCTGTGCGGAGTGCACAGGCTGACATGGGTCGATACTTTTTGCAAATGCAATAAGCCCCCTTTTCATGTGGCATGGCTCATATCATTCTGCAAGTGATCCACCCTCGAAACTGTTATCGCAGCCATTAAGTCTGAAAATTGCTCTTTGTACATTTCCGGTATTGCATGAAAAAAAATGCCATTTTTATTGTGCTGTCATGGAACCTAAAATTTAAAATTGTTTTCTGACGCCGGCATGGAACTGAGCCATTGAAGATAATGAAATCGCGTGCACTTGTACACTTGTATCTTTTTGAGCGTCAAATGAGTGAACATAGGTCGGTAAAGATTCAAAAGCAGTACTAGTGTATATGAATTTCCTTTTGTGCTCAGCTTTTTTTGGCGAGATTCTGTTTTGGAAGTAGTATAAATGCAAGTTAATCCACCTCTGGAAAAACTATTAAGTACATGTATTAGATTATTTTGCCTTATATCGAAGTTTAGATTTTGAGTCTCCCTACTGTCTAATGAACAAACGAAGTTGGATGTTCGAAATCAGTACACGTTCTCTCCAATCTTACTTCCTATTATTTAACTTTAGGAAAAGAAACTTGAATTCCTTGCTTCTCGACAAGTGTGGTGTCCATGGTTGTGAGGTAGATCGTCGGCCTCGTAACCATAAGGTCCCGAGTTCGATTCCCGGGAGCGGGTGTCAACTTTTGGATTTTCACTGGTTCACACACCCGGCGCGAGTACTGATGTGGTTTCCAGGAAGCAGAATCGAGAAAGATTGGTACAAGTTGTCAGAACTTGTTTCTCAATCGCATTAAAATAAATATACAATTTAAAAGTATTTACTCTATTTCAATATTTCGGCTTTTGCCTTTATCAAGAAATTTGACGTGTCAAATTTCTTGATAAAGGCAAAAAGCCGAAATATTGAAATAGAGTAAACATTTCTAAATTGTGTATTATTCATTCCCTTAGGAATATTAAGTGGATTAAAATAAATATGTTTAAACTAAACAGGGATAAAAGAAAAAATCCGCGTTTTTTAACCATATATAGTTTTCTTCGCATACAAAGTCTGTGCAAATTTCACAAGCATGCAAAATATGAAACAGTCATACAAGATTCACTCAACAGTTTATAGATTGGGAAGTAGTTTGAAATGTTAATGTGACGACAAATGTTGATGATGCTAACAGTGATTTATGTCAAACTGTCATTTCAGGATTGATGAAAGATTTCAATTTCAGAAAGATTACTATGTATTCAGGTAAAATATCAAACAAGATAAGACGGCTGAACAAACCATGATGGAGCAATGAACTACAATGGTTGCATGACAATAATGGGCAACTGCAGTTGCCTTGCGAATTGTGTAGATTCAAATCCAACCTTGATGATGCGTGTACCGTACAGTCTGATCTGAAACAACAATGACCTGAAAGGCACTCTGAACTTTCTCAAGCATCGTGCATAAGAAAGGCTTAATTAGATTAAAATGCTGGCACCATTATGCGGTGTTTTCATTTTCAAACATCAAACAATATAATTATGGTTCAACAAGCCGAACTAAAGCTGCAACGGTCTCATTCCGTAGTTTGATTTCTTTGAGGTTAAGACCTCCGGGGCCCGTAATCAGCATCCTTCATTAACCCTTAAAGCGTAAAATGGACCTAATGGACACTTTCAGTGTAGAATTACATCTACATTATTGCAATTTCGAGGTTTCTTTTTGTTTGCAGTATCTCACAAAAGCAGACAGTGCAGATCAAAGATCAGACTGCAGGTTTTGTTCAGTATAATCGTGTTGTCATTCATAATCTTACTCTCAAGAATTTTCTAAACTTCAAGGTTTTGTTTAGCCAATCAGAAATTGTGTAACATTAAAAATCTAGAATGAGACTAAGAATGCAATAGAGCATTGTTGGTAAATACTAGTCGTTATTCAGAACGATTAATACTGTCTATTTTTCACCATATTAGACCTTCACCTTATTATTACCAAGGCTCAAATACACTCATCGCACGCCGATAAAACCACACCGTGTCAAATTAGGTTCCAAATATGGTATGATGACGTATCCCACGCGCGAAATACGTTGATATTCGTTGCATTCAGCATACCTCGGGTGATCCGGTGATCAAATCTCTCGGCAGTATCTGGTAGTTTGATATGCACCTACACGGTACATTTCTTTGCCGGAAATACGCCGGTTTTACCGTTCTGAAAATTGTAAGGCTTCTCTATAAAAGGAAATCTTGAGTCTCAATTTTTAATCGGAATCTTTCTAACTATATTTCAGTTGACTACGGTGGCACAAAAGTGACATGGAAGATATAGTAGCTAATACGTGCGCACGTATTAGCTACTGCGTGCGCACGTAGTATAAAATATATCTTCCATGTCACTTTTGTGCCACCGTAGTTGACAAATAGTTCGTACATTCATTTTTTAATGTGGTTTATCAATTCCGATAGAAGTTTTCAACGACAGAGAGATAGATGTGAATAGCTTCATCGAGGTCGTTTATCTCGTTGCTCAACGACTTACAGTGGCACCGCCATGTATAAGAACACGTGATTGGCAGTTCAAATGGAAACGACTGTTATACAGTCGAGGTTAGATGTAGGTACGGAATCGGCCGAGTTGTGACGAGTGATACTGGTTGGTCTTCGATTTGATTCTTCAAACTTTTACGCTATAAAAATCACCTGCCATTCACGAAATTGGAATTACCACCTATTAAACCAGGGTTTCTTTTACTTTCCCTCGTTTTCAGGAAAAAAAAAAGTCATTTATAGCAATATTTTCTCGTTGAAAGTTGTAGGTATATAACAATAGGAATATCAAGTTGTAGTAACTTTTATTGTGCTTATATGTGTAAATTTGCTTCTCGCTGCCTAAGAAAATTTTGACATTTCGATCGACTTTCAGTCTTGCCCGTTATCGAACTTTTTTTACGCAGCTCGCAGCAAAAACAGGCACATGGAAAGTTATTTAAACATAGTAATCTGTATTTATACAGTCCGGAAGCACACAAGGGTATGGTTAACAAAATTTTCATGCTTTTCAGTCGTACAATTTGTAACAGCCCATTTAATAAACCATAGGCGCAAACGGGGCCTTTTTCGCAGATGGCATATATCCAAGTCAGACTGCACGGAACGTGCAGTCTGATCTCGGATCTATACTGTCCATTTGTGTAGCCGAGCCTATAAGAAAGAATTCTGAGTTTCACTTGTTTCTTTTTTTGGCCGACGAAACAGATCGAGTAAATGTATATTTGGCGCCGAAACGTTTCTTTCTTTGGATGGTTGTGAATAGAGAGAAAAAAAAGTCTGAAATAACTCAGTATTATAAATATAATTATCTTTCAAATTCATACGAATTCCCCACAAATACTTTTTACATTCCTGTTTTGTCCTGCTATTAATATGAAGGGACCAATTCAGTATTTCTGGAACTTGTCTCTTCACATGTTACTCAAAAAATTCTCTCGTTTCTTCCATTTTTGTCAATATTTTGATATGTATTAGTTCCCAGTTGGTCTAAGATAATTAACTATTACTAATTCTGTCTTTCAGCAGACTATTTGAAAGCATCGTGGCAAATAGATAAATTGTCGTTAATCATCCATAGTCTGTGTGTTGCAGATTTGCTTCAGGGTGAAATGAGTTAACAAAGTTCGTAGCGTGTTAGGATGTAGAATTTGATTAATTCTCAGATGAAAGATAGGGTCCCTTACAAATTAATTCTCACGGCGATTGCTTCAGTAAAAGATACAACATCTTTAATAATTAATAAGTTGTTACAGTTAACTTTCCTTTACCCCTGCATGGAACCATGTGTCTGAAGCATAGAATGAGCCGGTTGCTTTTCTTAAGCTTATAACAGGGCAGTGTTGGTAAACACGTGCGTGAACGAGCTTGGAACCGTCAGGGTATTTTTAAGAAGCTACGATTTTATAGATACGTTTCTAGTTTACATCTATCTGTTTCGTTCTCTTTATACATACGGTACAAAGATGTTTAAAACTAGTACACGGCTGAATGAATAGAATGGGTCTCCTGCTCACTGCAAAAAGTCCAATTGGTGTTGCACTTAAAAGGTTGTTTTCATCTCGAATTCAACGATGTATCTCACAGTGTAGATCACAAAATGGACTGCACGCTGTTTATAGCCTGAACTCTTCACTGCAAAAACGCCGGATTCTAACGACTCTTACTAGAGGCATTTTTGAAAACATCGTTGGAACAATTCTACCACGATTTTTACCCTTTCAAAGACAAATCGATCAATTGAACCCAATTCAAATTCTCTTGTTTTGGACAAGTCCAAAATGCCCTCGTTTTGTAAGAAGTGTGATAATTCATACTTCCCTAAAATGATTTATAAAGCCTCAAGGCATTCTAAGCACCAACTGTGGCCAAAATTTCTGGCGGAAGCATGAACACAAATGAAGATTGATTTCCATGTCCAGCAGTTCCTGTAAGGCGGATATAGTTTACAATGCACCTGCAGATAATACTCTATTTTTGTATTCATTTGCGTGTCAGATGACCTACATTCCTCGCTAGGGTGTCGTACTACACCGAAATACTTCCTGGTAGTAGTTATAAATTTTTAGTCCCATCTGAAAATTTGACATCAAGCACTTCTGTAGCACTGCTTTATCTAAACAGTGGAAGGATAGTAGTAGACGTCGTGTGCCTCAGTCTGTAGTCTGTTTGACTACTTAAGTGTCCCAGCTAGGCGCCTTGAACGCGTTAAGTGTCCATGCTAGACGCCTCGACCATGTTAAGTGTCCTAGCTAGACGCCTTGACTGCGTTAAGTGTCCCAGCTAGACGCCTTGACTGCGTTAAGTGTCCAGCTAGACGCCTTGACTGCGTTAAGTGTCCCAGTTAGGCGTCTTGAACGCGTTAAGTGTCTCAGCTAGGCGTCTTGACTGCGTTAAGTGTCTCAGCTAGGCTTAACTGCGTTAAGTGTCCAAGCTAGATGCCTTGACTGCGTTAAGTGTCCAAGCTAGACGCCTTGACTGCGTTAAGTCTCCAAGAAAGGCACCTTGACTGCGTTAAGTGTCTCAGCTAGACGCCTTGACTGCGTTAAATGTCCCAGCTAGACGCCTTGACTGCGTTAAGTGTCCCAGTTAGGCGTCTTGAACGCGTTAAGTGTTTCGGCTAGGCGCCTTGACTGCGTTAAGTGTCTCAGATAGGCGCCTTGACTGCTTTAAGTGTCTCAGCTAGGCTTAACTGCGTTAAGTGTCCAAGCTAGATGCCTTGACTGCGTTAAGTGTCCAAGCTAGACGCCTTGACTGCGTTAAGTCTCCAAGCTAGGCGCCTTGACTGCGTTAAGTGTCTAGCAAGGCGTCTTGACTGCGTTAAGTGTTCCAGCTAGGCGCCTTGACAGCTTTAAGTGTCCCAGCTAGGCGCCTTGGCTGCTTTAAGTGTCTCAGCTAGGCTTAACTGCGCTAAGTGTCCAAGCTAGACGCCTTGACCGCGTTAAGTGTCCAAGCTAGACGCCTTGACTGCGTTAAGTCTGCAAGCTAGGCGCCTTGACTGCGTTAAGTGTCCCAGCTAGACGCCTTGACTGCGTTAAGTGTCTAGCAAGGCGCCTTGATTGCGTTAAGTGTTCCAGCTAGGCGCCTTGACAGCTTTAAGTGTCCCAGCTAGGCGCCTTGGCTCCTTTAAGTGTCCCAGCTAGGCGCCTTGACTGCTTTAAGTGTCTCAGCTAGACGCCATGACTGCGTTAAGTGTCCCAGCTAGGCGCCTTGACTGTGTTAAGTATCCTAGCTAGGCGCCTTGACTGCGTTAAGTGTCCCAGCTAGACGCCTTCGCCGTATTTTGTCTAGCAAGCATCATTTGCTCTTTGATGCGACTTGCATGTAGTATCAGCTGTCTGATCTTGATCTGTAATGTGGCAAAGCCCCTGTTTTCGACTTGGCGCCGAAAGGGTTTGAATTACCCCATATGAATGAATTTTATTTCACTTGCTGTACATTGGCTGATAAAGTGATTTTTTTATGGGTTTTATGCTAAACGGCCATTACATAACAATAAGCGTTTTAGAGGAAAATAAATAACGCCCATATATATGTAAATGAACTATACGAAATAGTGCATGTCACGGGAGCTTTGTAATACGATAATCGATCTCCTTCTTTCCCTCTCTCTCTCTCCCCACTCTCTCTCTCTCTCTCTCTCTCTCTCTCTCTCTCCCTACCTGTCTGTCTGTGATTGCATTGCAGAAAGGAGCCTCAGTCTAGCCCTGTGGAAGCTAAATGAACCGTAGTACTGCTAAAGTACCATTGAAATAGGCGTAATGTATTTTTACCATATATTTCTAGGGCTTGGTTTTCCTCTCATGAATCCATGCGACTTGGTACATTGCACTGCAGGCGATATTTATCTTTTATTTCTACTTTATCTATATTTCTATTTTTACCTTCCATTTTCGGGGTTGGTTTCCCCGTCTTGAATCCATGCGACTTGGTACATTGCGCTGCAGGCATTTTTTATCATCCTGCAGAAGACCTCTTTTGAAAACATGGTGGCAAAGGACAAAATTGCTCATTACGAATAGCAAAAACCTGGCGTCATCTGGAAAAGAGACGTAGAGGGTCAAAGTAGGTGAGTTCGCCCTGACTTTGATATACACAGTGAGTGGTGTGACGTACTAGTATAGGATCTGACATGAGTTGGCGTTTGAGATAAAATTTTATAAAACTAGTCTAGGGAAATCGTTCTTAAGCGAGCATTTATCACATAATGATATTTCACAAATTATAGATCAGAAGATGCAAAACCATCTATAGATGCACCCACGGTAATATCCATAATACTTGTTCACTTCTATGAAATACCTACAAAACGATGTCAAAAGTGATGTCACACAATTGTGATATTCAACTTGTGTAAGATAAGAAAATTCATAATAGGTATATTACACTGAAAACAAGGGAGGTTATGTGATATATTAATATAACATTCACAAAACTTCCGTCGGGAAAGATGACTCAGACGGATCTGGTGTATCATTAAAGAACAAAATGAGCTATGCTCTAGGAAAAGGGAGGTAAAAGCTTCTTCATATAGTAATAGATCCATAGCATTCATTTTGTATAACAAATGACTGAATCATGAGGTTGACTAGTCCTTGGACATGCAGAAATCTTTCAAAAAGCAAGAAGTTTCGTCTCAGGTGAGCCTGCGCGGACTGCGCAGGCTGACCTGAGTCGATACTTTTTGCAGATGCATTAAGCCCCCTTTTCACAGAGCTTGGTTCACATGAATAATTACTCAAACTAGAACGGTCTGAAAAATCTGAACACGATGTACAGATTTATCCAAGAAAGCAGAATGACTCCATTTATTGTTATGGTAATCGTAGAGACCGCATTCTGTTACCGTACCGCCACTAATTCATCATGTCTGTGCTCGACGCACGTATAGAACGATTTCTTCTCACAGATTCCCCATGTTGATTTCCATAAATATTTAATTTACTGAATGTATCATTGAGATGTAATTTGTTTTATATCTTAGATGAGGTCCTGGTTTGTTTATAACAAATGCATTTCGTTGTTTCAGTGGATGGATTTTACTGTCTTGGGATGTTTTCGGTTGTTTGATGCATTGAGTGCACTGTGCTTTACAGAGGGAAAACTGTTGCCTTAACTCCTTACCAAACAATTCCGTTTTTTTTCCACGACGATGAGTAATAAAGATTACGAAAACATTGTTGGAAAAGAAGAAAATGCTGGTTACCAGCATTTTCTCCTTTTCCCACCATGTTTTCTACCATAGTAAAGACAAATTCAATTATTTAAGCAACAATAAGTTTATCGTCTGCAAATGCTTCCAAATTGGACAAGGCTAAAAATTTGATGTCTGGAAAAGAGTCAATACAGCTATATCACTAGGATCTCCTTGATAAAGAGGGAATTTTCCATTTTTTACTTTCTTTGACTCAGATTGTACGCCGCTCTAACCTATGTTTCAGTCACATCACGTTTCCATCTTGTTCATGTCAAACTTTGGTTTTACCAGTGCTCGGCTGAGACCTTGCAGTACATTGTCCAAGATAGCAACACGTAATCAACAGGTTATCGAACCTGGATATCCTGGGGACAAATTCAGCACCTTAACCACTGAGCCAAAAAGGATGCTGGGACCCTCTGTGGCCCATTCATCATGTCCAAGACTGCGCTGGAACTGATCGTTGGGGGTGGGGGGGGGGTGGTTTAGTGTCCTTGAGCAAGGTACATTTAACAAGCAAGGTAGATAACCATGACTTTGGAGGCGTAGATAAGTGCTTGATCACCGCGACATGACATGATCAACTGTAGAAAACAGCGTTCAACTGTTACAGGTCATGTTCATGAATATTTTCGATTGCACATACTAAGTACATTGTTGAAAATGCATGATCAATGTTTGGGTTATTTGAATGGTGAATAATGCTGTTCATAACAGCTTTTAGTTAAACTTCGGCAATACGAGTTCACTTTTTAATTTTTTCCCTCGGTAACATCAGTACAAGGCTGTGGTTCTGCAATACCGCAACAATGGACAAGCAAACAGCTTAGCCCGCCGATAAGTGAATAACTCAGAACCTGCTAGATTAGAAATGCAACGACACCTGCTTTACCATCTTTAAGCCTCACCAGCGAGAACACGGGCTTTTACGGACGGCACAGATTAAGATCAGACTGCACAGACGTGCAGCCTGATCATTGATCTATACCGTCCGCTTGTTTTATTAATATTATCTGATGAAAGTCTTTCTTTCTGAGTTTCACTAGATTGTATTTCCAGCCGTCGAAATGGGTCGTCCTTATATATTTGGCGCAGCAAGAAATTGAACTAACCAGGACCCCAAGAAAACTGCAATATATCATTGTCAATGTATATGAATCATGTTCTGTGAAAAGGGGGTCTAATGCATCTGCAAAAAGTATCGACCCAGGTCAGCCTGCGCAGTCCGCGCAGGCTGACCTGGGTCGAAACTTTTTGCTTTTGGTTAATTTTCAGGATGTCAAAGGATCAGTCTATCTAATGATACAATTGATTGTTTGACAAAATGGATTTTACGGATCCATAATTTCGTGATGACATACTTAGTATAACTCATCGCGAAGATGCATTGAACCCCACTATGGCCACAGCGCGTCTTAATTATGTAGGTGAAACTGTTTCTTTGTCATAAAAATGTATTTTATGTCGGCAAATAAACAACAAACTGAAAATGATAGAAGATGCAATAAAAACACTCTACAGACGATCGAAATGGCAAGAATTCATCGGGAAAATGTTTTTAACGGCTCCCGTCAGACTGAAACTCATGTATAAATATTGCTTTATTCAGTTTTATTTTCGTATAAACTCTTTACCAGATTTAAAGCTTTTTACAGACGACAAACTGCTTCAAGCTAAAATGATGTAATTTGCCTTTGGGCAGAAACTTTGGTAGAAAACACACTGGGAAAATGGGCAATGGGGGTTACCAACATTTTCTTCTTTTACCACAATGTCTTCAAACGCGTTATTTCTGAGGGTCATGGATAATCAGGACGAAGGATGAATTCTTATGACGTATAGTTTAGGCAACTTGGTTGGTATAGACTATTTTGTTAGTATGAAAAATAACATTCGGCTCTAAGTCATCCATCTTAAATATATTTTGAGAAAATCTCTATGTAGATCTACCTACGCGATAATTTTACTAAAACTACTAAAGAAAAGAGTCTGTACGATTTTAAAATTCTGTTTTAAACAAATTGTATATTAAACTCTATGTTAATTTTGACATTGAAAATGTTGGAGGGCGTGCAATATATAGAACAGCATTCTATCTTGCGACCAGTTTGAAATCATTTGCACTTTGAAAATATAGGTTCATAAAGCCTTATCAGTACTCAGCCATATGTTCAATTGTTTGGGTAGAGCCTCTTAGAAAAATACTGGACAAGTAGAAATTGACCTTAAAAGTCTTTACCATCGAAAACGTTGAGACTGTGATTATTTACTCTATCGAGAATTATAAAAAAGAAACTGACATGTGCATTCTTTAAAGCCTTTGGCTGCTAAGCGCGACTCACTGACCTTTTGCGGACAGTGTAGATCAAGATCAGACTGCACAGAGCGTGCAGTCTGATCTTGGATCTACACTGTCCGATAAGGAGATTATTTTCTCCAAAAATAAGCTTGAGGTAGCATTTTTCGGGTTTTTACTATTGGCTTGAAAGTTTTATTTAACTTATATGGCAGGACAAGGGTTAAGGACGAAATTATATAGAGCTAATTACATGTATATGTACATGAATATCTTTTGAGTACTAACCAAAAACGATATTTTTAAAAATCTGTACCTATGATATTTTTGTCTAAATTAAGAACCGCTTTTGATGTGACCTATACCTTTAACCAAACAATCCCTGGTTTTGGCGAAATGAAAGACTTTTGAAAACATCGGAGAATAGGAGAAACAGGGATTTACTCCTTTTCCGGCAATGCTTCGTACCATTCTGAAAACAAATTAAATTTTTCACATCGATTCATTTTGTGATCGGCCGAATCTCTCCATTAGGATAAGTCTGAAATTATGTTGTTTGCTTAACAGTTTAACTGCTAAATAATGTGAATGAATAGTTAAAAACCATTAATACACAATTCCGTGTTTAAACGAACCGAGGAAAAAAGGCTTTTGAAAACATTGAGGCGAAATGAGAAGATGCTAGTAACCAGTGTTTTTTTTTTTCATCATTTCTCCCTTTTCCTACAGTGTTTTTACAATCTCAAAGACAAATTCCAATCATTGAAATATGTGATTTGTTGTCTACAAATGCTATCGATTCAGACAAGTCTAAAATTTTTAAATTTGTGAAAAGAATTAAAAATCGTATTAGTGTTTTCGTTGGTTCATTTGAATCGATGAAAGCAGACACATCAACGATATGTAATTCAATGAGACTGGAACATGGTCTAGATTTAGTGTTAGTATTAAAATGTAAATGCGCTGTATTTTAACTGCGGTCCAATTCAATTGGAATTATTCGTTGGATAAAGGCCTGGCTTTATGTTTGCTTTTTATTTTGTTTTGTTTTGGAGAGAACGCAAAACTATAATGGCACCAAATCATTATGCTATTAGATACAATGAGTAAAATGAATATTTTCAGAAGCTACAAACCCTATATTTACCCTCATCCTATCGAATAACTTTAATGAGCCAATAGAAGCCAATAGAAACAACATGAATTTGGTCTCTTTCTAAGTTTTTTTGGGGGAGAAAATATCTTCTTATCGGACGGTGTAGATCCAAGATCAGACTGCACGTTCTGTGCAGTCTGATCTCGATCTACACTGTCCGCAAAAGGTCAGTGAATCGCGCTTAGCAGCCAAAGTGTTAAGTGATTTGAAAGTTCAATGCCAGTTTTGCAAGTGTATTTATTGGTAAATTAAGAAATGAATTGATTAATAAATAAATTAATAGATAAATAAATAGTTAGATAAATAAATAAATAAAGCGAGACAGCTATTTATCACATAACTTCCCTTGTATTCAGTGTACTATACCCACAACGAATTTTCTGTTTTGCACACGTTTTAGGTAAGACTTTATGACATCATGTAGTGTTATGTGAAATCATTTGTTAAATCTGTAATTAAGTATTTATTTGTCTGCTTCTGTGGAACTATTTCTGGGTCGAACGTACGCATCTGTAAAAGCAGAGAGCTGGTCACATAAAAAAAAAACTATAGGTTTTGCATATAGATCTTGCCCTTGTACGCATGATTTTTGAGTCTTAAGATAGAGTTATTTGATAAAATAAATCTGATACTCGTTAGTTTTTGAGACAAAATTCTATTAAAAGAGTCTAGAAAAATACTAATAGGCGAGCCATTAAAAGCATATGCAGACGAAAAATAAGGTGCAACTCGAAATATGATGTCTGTCTTAAAAAGTGATAAAAAACAATGTTTGAAACGAATAAAATGCTGATTACCTGCATTTTCTCTTTTTCCTACGATGTTTTCGAGGGTGTTCCATATTTCAAGAGTTTTCTTTCTCAGGGTCCTCAAAACACGGGATTTGGTCAAGGGTTAATACATTAATGCAAGTAAAAAAAGTGTGAGAAAAGGAGAAAATGATCCTTTTAGCTACTTTTTTTTCCCTCAAAACTTGTCTGCTTCAGTACACGAAAAGTTGTCTGCAAAAGGTATGATTACAACGTGGGAGAGCTATAATTTATAGCAGTTCAATTTTTATGAGGATATTATTAGTTGTACGGTCAGGTGGCAGGTGACTTGGAAACTTGTTCACGGCTGTGGTGAATCATGTCGCCCCGAGCTTTCGGCCGTGAACAAGTTTCCAAGTCCCCTGCCACCTGACCGTAAAACGCATTTATTATACTGCAAAGTTTTACCATTCCAACGTTTGTTAAGCGAATTTTACCTGTTTTTTGGTTTAAAAAATTGAGTAAGCTGACAAAGTAGAATTTCCCCTTTGGGTGTCCCAATTCAATGAAAACTGACGTCACTGGGAGCTGACGTGATTGAAACCTTGGTAATAGGTGCTAAAACGTGCAGCTTGGCGCATAATCTTGATGTTAATCTTGATTGACGCGGCCATTTTGGATGTTGTGTTGATAGTGTAATCATGTTTACGGGGCTCCCGAAAGGGAAAGTGCTTTTACGTTGGTTTTGCCAGTGTACATGATATATATGTTCGGGGCCTATCATCCAATCAGATCGCGAGAAATTTCTTTGCAGTATAATAAAATATTATGTTTCGAACAAATTAATAATGGTGCTCTTTGACATTTTATACGAATCACAAGGTATTTTTTTCTGGAAAACTTTAGAAATGAGTCATGTTCTGGCAAATAGGAATTTAATCCATCTCCGTGGTGCATTACACCCGGCAAATCATCACAAAATTATGGATCCATAAAATCCATTTTGTCTAGCAATCTTTCGAATCCTGAGGTGGAATGGTCCTTTGACATGCAGAAAATTTACTGAAAGCAAAAACTTTCGACACAGGTCAGCCTGCACGGATGCGCAGGCTGACATGAATTGATACTTTTTGCAGATGCATTAAGCCCCTTTTCACAGAACATGGAAAGTATTTTTAGACGAGAACAATCCTTTCTAAAAATCATGTCAGTATCGGGTATCAGTGCATTTTTCTAAATTATTCAGCCTAAGGAAATAAAAAAGTCCGTGGAGGAAACTGTCTTTTACCAGAATGTTAGAAATAGTATTGTGTGGGGTATATAGGGTCAGTCTGTCAGTCTCTTAGATTGAAGGCTCTCGGTTCGAATAAAAAAATGAGCAGGATCATCATTTCGAACTGCTACGCACGTTTATATTCATAATATTTCTACCCTATAAAAGACAGAGACGTCCATTTGGGATAACTTTTGACGTGTCGTCTGCAAATGCTTTCGATTCGGACAAGTCTAAAAGTTTGCCGTTTGGTAAAGAGTTAAATCGAGTTTCAGTTGATTTGTTATGTCAAAGCTTCTCCCAATTTTGGTAAATAATGTGTTGGGCTGGGTAGTTTAGGGCAGTAAAACACAGTGATGGAAAAAGACGACGCAAAAACAAGAAAAAGAAAAAAATAACAAACAAACAAAACTTTAGCTAACTCTATGAATTATGATAGGAAAACTGTAGGATGTAGAAACTCATTGGTCAAAAAGTAGAATTTCATAACAGATGTCAGAAAACGGAACAAAAAAAGAGATAGATTTTAAAAAGAAATGTCACGACAAATATAAAAAGTATCAAAATAAACAAAACGCTGCTAAAATGGTCATAAATTCTATGAGTGTCATCATCACTATGGTGGCGTTTGATATCAAATCAAGGTTTTTTGTTTTTGTTTCTTAGCGTTCATGATGTCTTGACTAAAGTGGCTCTTGAAATTAAAGCCATTCTGTTTTTTCTTTTCATTATCTCTGACCCTACAATCCCCAATTTCAATCCCTTATTTTAACGACCCTAACGGGAAAAAAAGGCTTCCGAAAAAAAAATTGGAAAAGGAGAAAATGCTGGTAACCAGCATTTTCTCCTTTTCCGCAATTTTTTCAATTCTTTCATTGACAAATCCCAGAATTGGAGCCATATTTGATCTGACGTCACCAAATGCTTTCAATTCGGTTGAGTCTATAATTCTGTTGTTTGATGACGTGTTTATGACCTCACATCAAGATATTTTTCATAATCAGATTCATTGTTGATATTGTTTGATGGTGTATGGACTGAAATGTTATGATATTTAATCTGTTTTAAAGGTACTAAATACAATATTTTGACCTAAAATATTTCAAAGAAACTTCAAAATAGCCATGGAAGTATCATTTGGATTTGACTTTTTATTCCTAGTGGGGGTGTGCGGAATAAAATAGATAAAAACAGAGGCCAACAGAGGGACACAACTTCAAGTTAAGAGTCCATGTTTCTGCCGCGTACGTATCAGATGTGTTTGTATGTATACATTTTTACGTGGAGGTGGCTACCCTACAACGGGATTAGAAATTTCACCGAAAAATTATCAAAGATAAGAGACATGTACAAGGGTTGTTCGATATGTAATGTGTATTGTACAATATCTCAAAAGCATTCGACTCAAATAGTGAAATGAACATTACATCCCTTCAAAGTATTCTCCGCGGTTTGAAATACATAATTTCAATCTCTGAATCCATTTCTGAAATGCGTCACGGTACGCTGATTTAGGTAGACCTCTGAGGCACTGACTGATGGCTGAGCCAAGGACTTGTCGGGACTTGTAACGACGACCAGATAAGAACTTTTGAAGTTTTGGAAAAAGGAAAAAGTCGCATGGGGCTAGATCTGGAGAGTATGGTGGGTTGGCAACACGGTAACCTTCTCCGACTTCAGAAATTGCTTCACAAGCTCAGATGTATGTGATGGAGCATTATCGTGAATTAGACGAACATGCCTAAATCCTGACACAGGGCGTCGTTTAAAATACCGACCTGTAACACTTTTGCCCTTCGGCACCGGAATTTGTACGGCTATACCATCACATGAGAAGAATATGCAATAAAGAACCTTCTTTGTGCTTATGCTTCTTTTGGCAACTACAGGCCTTCTACCTTATTTAGTTAGCCATATTTTGTTTCCAATTTTTCTTACTGGTTCGAAATAGTGAACCCATGTTTCGTCACCAGTAACAATGTTTGCAAATTGTCTTTGATTGAATTTGGGAAACATTTTGGGCAATTGCTTCGCGGTTTGTACTCGTACCCGTTTTTTGGTCATCTGTCAATATCTGTGGTATCCATCTGGCAGAAATCTTTCGTACTTTCAAAATACGCTTCAAAATGAAATGCACCCGCGATAGCGATATGCGATATGCCAACAGCGTTGGCAATATCACGAATCGTGTATCTGCCATCACTTTCAATTATTTCCCTGACTTTTGAGACATTTGCCTTGCCTGTTAAAGTCACAGGTTGGCCAGATTTTGCTGCATCTTTGACGGACTCTGTGCCAGTCAGAAATCTCTTTCTCCAACTACGAACTGTCTCATAAGATACCTTATCAGACCCATAAACTTCCCCCAATTCAGTAAAAATCTGCATTACCTAATGACCGAGTTTTGTGCGAACTTTTACATAAGCTCTAATTTCTTCAATATTCTTAATCCGTTTCCCAACCATTTTTACAACAGTGGTCAACGACTAGCTCTATTGAAATGACTATAAGTTTAAAACTATGTGGAGCTAAAGGCTCGTATTTATACCGTTGGAAAGGTATTGAATAGAGCTATTCAAGCGTATCATCATCCACGAAATCGTTGAAAGCGTTATCGCGCTGTGGTACAATACACATTACATATCGAACAACCCTCGTATATTATTTTTCTGTAGCCTTAAGTTTAATTATTTTTTGCAGACGAATACAAAATAGGCTGTTTTGTAATGATGATCAAACAAACAAATAAACAGACAAACCCTAACTGAAACGAAATCTAGGCCATTCTTAATACCAATCAATGTCATATTCTCGAGAATATTCTTATGTAGAAAGTAACACAATGTCTGATTGGTTAAACTTTTTGGTTTAGCCAATCAGAAATTGTGTCACTTTTTAAATGTAGAAAAAGACTAGAAATGCTATTTAGAATGGTTAGTGAACACGGACCCTTGTCTCGATCGCTTTAATGGTCGATCCTCGACCATTCTTAGACCGTTCTTTTAATCAACCTGTCTGAAGTACCATCGCTTTCAATGATGGACACTCTGTTTTCCCGTCGGTAGTTAAACTGATGTTGTTACTTAAGGGATTTGTTTTTGGGGATCTGTCTGTATAAAAAATGGCTTTCCAGACCAAATAGCGTAGATCTAGTGTTATATATCTGCCTGTTCATAGATTTTCCGCGAATGTGATTTATTTCACACTCTTTTTCTTGGATATATGGTAAAAATTTACATTTATTTTGATGTGATCATGTTATTTTCTAATACTTCAGTTGTTCTGTGCAATGTTCTAGGTCTCTCTTCAGTCATGAATTGTTTATCAAATATATATATGAGCAATTCTCTGTAAAAAGAGGTTTAATGCATCTGCGAACAGTATCGACCAGGTCAGCCTGCGCAGTCCGCGCAGGCTGACCTGGGCCGATACTTTTCGCTACTGGTCAATTTTCTGTATGTCCAACACCCAGTCTACCTGGTGATTAAGTCGGTTGTTTAACAAAAAGTGGCTATTATGGATCCATAACTATGTGATGGCTTGCTTGGTATAATGCATCTTCGAGATGCATCAAGCCCCCTTTTATCAGAGCGTGGCTCATATGTATTTTCTGATATAAATCATATGAGTTTTACCCTTGGAAAAACGGGATTGATTGCACCTGCATAAAGTATCTCCCGTGTCAGCATGCGCAGTCCGCGCAGGCTGACATAGATCGATACTTTTTGCTACGGTTAACTTTTCTTAATGTCAAAGGACCATTATTCCTCATGCTTCACTCTGTTTTATGAGTGAAATTTATGTGTATATTCTTCTGCATATTCAAGGACCATTCTACCCCACGATTCAGATGTTTGTTAGACAAAATAGATTTTGGGATCCCTAATTATGTGATGACTTGCAAGGTATCATGCATCATAGAAATGCATTAAACCCCCCTTTGGCAGAGCTCGGTTCATATATAAATTTCATTCCCTCCAATTTCAGTCCAAAATAAGTGGGACGTATTAATTCGGTTATTGAAAAGATCTTAACGATTTTTCAAGACTCTTTCGGTCATAGTATCTCAACAAAACAAGAAATGTGTTGAACTAAAATTGGACCGAACGTTTTGAGGAGCGTGTTTCTGTTCTACACTGACTGCAAAAATGAAATGATTTTTTTTTTTTAATTTAACAGTTCTTTCACGCAAACCTACTCTTGTATCTTATATACTAGCGGCGGTCATTAACATCCCGTGATTCTGTCGTTATAGAAGCATCTATAGTTTTCATACCGTAAATCAAAATTTCATGTAAAATACAGATGAATACGACTAGGTATATGCCATGCTCTGTGAAAAGCGGATTTAATACATCTGCAAAAAGTATCGCTCCGCGATAGCCTGAGTCGTCAGCTCAAGCTGACATGGGTCGAAACTTTTTGCTATTGGTCAATTTTTATGCATGTCAGAGGCCCAGTCTACTTCATGATTCAGTCGGTTGTTAGTCAAAAATGGACTTTATGGATCCATAATTATGTGATGTCTTGCTTGGTATAATGCATCACGACCATGCATAAAATCCCCTTTTGCGAGAGCATGGCCCATATCTTTTTCTTTGCAATCGTTTAAGCTGTAAAGTTACATTTGATAAGAAAAAGTAATGTTGGTGTTTAAATCATGAGAAGATCGTTTTGCAATCGATAACTCAAGATATATCGCCATCATACTGATTTGAATACAAATCCCCGTAATCATTGCATGAGTAGTAGGGGTAGGTAGACTGGCGACATTTTGTCGCCAGTCTACCTACCCTTACTACTTGCATGCTATTGATCATGTGACATACCCACAAATCTTTGCAAAACTCTGACGTGAAAACATACTAAGGAAACTTCGTCGCCCATTTATAGGAAGTACATTTAAAAAAGTTTTTTTTTTTTCTTTTTTCTTTTTTCGTTACTGATGATTTGTCAGTTATTGCCTTACAGTATTCAGTGATAAATCATACTTATTTTACGTTAATTGAAATTAAAAGAACTATTAACGATCGTTTTCTTTCGTATCAGAATCGTATTACGGGTCCGAATGCTACATTTTATGTAATAGTGAAGATCACTTTCTGTGATAGAAATAGGTTTATAGGCCTCAATAAGTGTAAGGTCAATACTGTAGTTGTTCTACCTTGTGCAAATCACAGTTACATGTAAGTTGCTAATGCCCACTAATGCTATAATAATGTTCATACAGTCGATTCTTATTCCTGAAAGAATATGTATCAATATACGTTTCACAGTTATCATTTCTGTATTGTACAGACCAATTTTAGACAAGTCAAAATCTGTGGATATAACTATGTAGTAAAGACAGTGCATTGACTGATTTTTTAGGAAAACTTTGTTGGGGAACACTGCAATGAGGGCCATTCCTGTTATTGAATTTATCTCCCTTGCCAAATAAAGATTAAAGGTAACCAAATAACACTTTGGTCCTTTTACCTGTATTCCTTTTTATCCTTGATTCCTTTGGGGATGTTGCGATAAATATAATTTGATTTATGATTATATGCAAGGTCCCCATTTAGTTTTAAAGCAAATGTTGTTCTCAATTATTAGAGAAATATACGTATATATCAATTTGTAAAACAATCTAACCAGGTTTTATCGAGATTTTATCTCAATAACATATTTGTGTTGTGCAAGAAAATCAAAGATAAGATCCAAGTAAACACCTAGTCAGGACCAATGTAGGGAAATTCAAGGGAAATAACTGAAGAATGGTCCCCATTGCTTGCAACAAGCTATTGCTCCTTTTCGCACAATGTGTTCAAATGCTTTGTAGTGAAACACCGTTAGAAACATTTGCCCCTTTTCCTTCGTTGTTTTCATCCTATTTCCCTTCTAATTTTAACTGACGTATTAAGTTCTGTTCAGTAATGCTTTGAAATAATAACTATCGATAATTGAAATGGTATGAGAAACTAGCTCAAAATATAAGGAAATGCAGGCTATCGTTAAAGATACTTGAAGGCTTGAAGGGTGGTACAACAAATGACTACCGATCCCGAGGTCCCAGATTCTATTCTCTCACTCTCCGAAACCCCATTTTCCAAGAGGGCGGCCTGTATACGTTCCTTCCAGTCAGTGCCTAGTACTGTTTTCAAATTGGTATATGTTTTTAATGATTGAACATTTATGGTACAACACACACATTCACTAAGAAAACACAGACATCTTCCCATAAGAACTGGCGTCGTTCAAGAGCAACGAGAGAGACTGTTTGATAAAAACTGCTTTTTCACTTTTATTATAAAAGTACTTGTAAGTAGGTGCTTTGACCGCAAATACTTATGGTCGATTGAAATCTGATCGCCAAATCGGGCTATTTCCCTAAGCCTTCATAGAAAACTCTTTTTTTTTTCTTAGAAAAACGCTAAAGACTCCATCTAAGTGTAATATTTCTCATGACTTTTTTTCTGTCGTAGATTTTCCTAATCATTGATTGCAAAACCCAAACGGTTAGCCTACTACTGTAAGAATTTAGCTCTTGACGCCCCAGCGTCATATTTTTTTAACTCTTTGCCACACAATCCCGAGTTCTTAAGATCCTGATAAAGAAAGCTTTTGAAAACATTGTGGAAAAAGGAGGAAATGCTGTTACAAAAAAAAAAAAAAAAAAAAAAAAAAAAAAAAAAAAAAAAAAAACTCTGTATATCATCCATGTCAGAGTCTTGTAGAATTTCAGTGCCAAATGAATGTAGCTGTGCCAATTTCGACGGCGGATAATACAGTTGACTGAATTTCAGAAAGATTTTGATCTTATAAGCTTGTCTAAACAAGCGGAAAGCATAAATCCACGTTCTGTGCAGTCTTATTTTGACCTATGCCGCCCGTTAAAAGACTCTGGTTTCGTCTATGGCGCTGAAAGGGTTAATGCCCGGATAATATTAACCAAGAAATCTGATTTTGTCTTACTTATTTAGATACATTGCCTGAAAATTTAAGAGTAGACGATGACAATTCTAGCATTGTCATTCCCAACTATCCTGAATAATATTTTAATTCCAGATTTCAAAATTGTCCATTTGATTTGTTGAAACGGGAGTTTTAGCCAATCATATTGCAAGAACTGTTGGTGAATACTAGAATACTACCACAAGTGTTTGACCCAAAGTAAATTGACCTTGTGTCAATCTTTGTTCTTATCTAAGTCCTTGAAGAAAACCAGTGCCACATCTTGGTATGTGTTCATTGGCATTAATTAAACCTTTACCCCACCAAATGAATACTTTAAGGCTCATTGAAAGGGGCTGAAATGCGATTCCAATTGAAAAGATTTTTTTGGGGGCGGGGTAGGGGTTGGCGGGGGGAGGGGTTGTCTTAGATCAAAAACAAGTTGCGGACGATGTAGAAACGAGTCGAATCGCAATGTCTGTTCAGTCTGAGCTTGGATTTACAACTTTGGGAGAGTCTACGGGTATCGCTTAGGTAGGGTTGGAAGCATCAATCCTTTACCATACAATCCCCAATTTTAACGATCCTAACGGACAAGCCTTTGGAAAACGTTGTAGGAAAAGGAGAAAATGCTGGTAACCAGCATTTTCTCCTTTTCCCACAATGTTTTCTATCAAAAGGCGAAAACTTTTTATGAGTCACAATCATTCTGTCGTCTTCAAAAGCTTTCAATCTGGGCAAGTCTTAAGATTTTGTGGTCAGGAAATGGGTTAATGAATTGATCGAATATTTTACGGCGCAAAGAACCTGTCTGAAAGAAGAATTATCGATAGGCATATTCTTCAAAACGTCTCAATTTATAATCCCTGTGGATTGGTATCTGGATGAAGAACATGCCATCTAGCCATTTAGATATGTCTGGTGATCTCATATGCGTTAGGGGCCCTTTACTCTGTACCAGACGACAACCTTTGACTTGACCAGATTAAAAGCGTTTGCAGATGACAAATTAAATGTGATTCAAGATACATGTATTGGATTTGATATTTAGGCTAAAAACATCGTGGGAAGTAGAGAAAATGTTGGTTACCGGCATTTCTCCTTTTCCACAATGCTTTCAAAAGCCTTATTCCCCAGGAACGTCAAAATACAAGACCATGTTGTCAAGTGTTAAGATGCTGGGTTAGTAATCTGGTGATCATTTTGGGGTGAATCATTGTTCTATCCAAAAATAATGGCTACGACCAACAAATTTTGAAAACTTTGGACGAAATACCTGTAACCCTCTCTTGAAAATTCCGCCGAAGAATAGTTTTCTAATAGCGTTCTCATGACGTCATCATCAGTGTAGCTATACTCATAATTATAATCCAATTGGTGTTGGACTAAAGTAAATCTAAAGTATTTTGATCATGACCACCGAATATCAAGACTTAGATTCATAATTTTGTCAAAATCGATGTTTTTCTTCAAATAAGTTTTTATAACATCTTCCTGTACATACATACGGTGGTTGACAGCTACAGAAGTATTGCAATTTATCGTCGGCGATCAAGGTTCACCATGGCTACTTCTATTCGAGGGCTTTGCAGTCTTATACGTTGTTTGAATGAGTATCGGACAGTAAAACCCTTGCTTAGCGGTGTCTGCTAACAGCAAAGTGACGTTGACCATACTGACTAGACACAAGGAGGACATTGAACAATCTGACAAATTGATTAGACTAGACGATACAAGAATTTATTCCACACCTATTTGTTTACCCTTAAAAAGCGCTTTCCACAAAGTTATGTTTGACGTCATTGTAGATCAAGATTACCCTGCACAGAACGTGCAATCCGATCTTTCATGTACATTGTCCATTTTGCTTAGATACTGTATTCACCAATGATACTATAAATTGTTCTGACTCCAAATTCCTAGACAAGTCATCTGATTGGGTGTATTGATTAATTGATTTTCGTTTATTTGTCGTCGCCACCGGTTACCCATATTGGCGACACTCCCAGAAGATTGTTAGTTTTGTTACGGGGATAGTGCTAGATACAGAATGAAACCCATCCCCATTTATGCCTGGTTTTTTAACGTGCTTAGTGTATAGCACCGTGGTCCTCGGTTATGTAACGTCTCACTCGAAAGACTTTTGAGTAATTCAAGGTAGTCAACCGTGAGGATCGAATCCACACCCCCCAAGTGGGCCGAGATTTGACATTCGCAAGTCTCGTGCTCTACCACCTAAGCTATTGGAGCAGGTCAGATTGGCTGCATTAGAATGTCTCATGCAATCAAATGGCTCTTCTTTGAATTTCAAAATGGAGTTTAGATAATGGTTAGTGTACAAACTGTTATCATAAGTAGATCCGTGACTTATGTCCAGATTTTCATTTTTAAACAATGCCATTCTACTATTAACAACATTATTAATATATAATAATTATATATTATATCATGATATTTAATGTTTATGGCTGTCGGTGTGTTGGCAATTCCACATGCTAGTAGCAGGTAATCATGTGGCAAAGATTTGTTTCTGTTAAAAGGGTACTTTTGGATTTCTTTTCCTGTGACTTAAAAAGTTAAACACTGATAAATACCTCAAAATATATATTTTCGGTGCAAACATAAAGAAGTTGGAAGGTTACCTACTCCAAAAACTTGCAGTCTGACATTTAAATAGTAAATTTGATGCTTTGAAATCGGAAAAGTCTATTTTTATGAGATCAAAATTGACGTCATCGCCCTTGTTTGAATGTGATCCAATAAAATCGAAACATGTTACATTGATCACGAGACATCCCCACAAACCTTTGCGAAATTCTGGTGCGAAGTTTAGAAATACCTTAATACAAGTGATTTATTATTATCTTTTTTTTTTGTGTATTTGTCTTTCTTCTTTGCCGATGGTTTACGGGCCATCGCCTTACCTAATTCAATAATGAATCAATTCTTCAATTTTCTGAAAATCTGAATAGCCCCGTCTACTTTCTCGGGAAACTTCGAAGTCTTACGTTGTTATTTCTACGGAATCATTTTTACATCATTGACTTTTTTACCTGAAAGTTTCCCATTGATACTTTTTACTTTTGTGGGAATAGTTTAGAAAATACTTTGAAAAATCGAAATTAGAGTACCTTTAATATCTAGTTTTCTATTTCGGTCTAGATCGGTGGTCGATGGCTAGAACAGAATTCCGCGCTTTTCAGTGTTCCTGTGATGTAATGCAATGTTCTTATTTGTCGTTGTCTTAAGCGTAGGGTGATAAATCCTAGTTTACAGATCTATTTGTTTTGAAATTCAGAGCCCAGACTTTTGCTGTTATATGAAATTCAAAAAATCCCACTACAATAAAGAAGCTAGGTTTTTATGTATATGAGGCTTTTATCCTTACGCAATGATCTGACTGGTGCTTAACTGGTTCTCAACTCAGTGCTTCATAAGAAATTACCGGTACTAGCATATGGCATTTTTAAAAAATTATATTCAAAACATTATTAAATTTCAATGTATACATGTACTCATATATATATCTATCACAGAGAGTATTTTTTACAGTTTGCATTATTAACGCTGTCGTTTGATGTTAAACAATTTGATATGTGATTTTGACCAGTAAAGATTAACTCAATAAGCTGGTCTTTTCAGTTCTGTATTTGTATAACGGCAATGACTTTAGTGTATGAAGGGAAAACAAAAAATGCAAAAAAATCAGGTTAAAAACACCACTGTCCATCTTAATCCCATTTCAAAGTTGATCAAATAATGCGAAGAATAAATTTGCAAAAGATCCCAATTTTTCGAAATCACAGGAAAAAAAAATTAAATCACTTAGCTAGAACTTGTCTGTCAAGAATTGTCTCTATTGATTTTACATTAACCCTTTATACGCAAAAGAAGTCGAGAAGACAATTTGAAAAAAATATCTAAAAAGCAATTTTTAAAGCATTTTTAGCCTGAAGATCTTGCAAAATATCAGACAGTTGTAGACCTAAGATGAGAGTGCATGCGGTGTGTAGCCTGAACTTGATCTACACTGTCCCAAAATCAAGTTCATGAATGTGCTTGGCGCTCTAAGGGATAAAGAGATTTATTCTAGATTTCACCCATTAACCCTTTACAAAACAATCCTGAGTTTCAAAGACCATGAGGAATGGGGCTTTTGAAAACATTGTGGAAAAAGAAGAAAATGCTGGTTACCAGCAATTTCTCCTTTTTCCCACAATGTTTCAATCTTTTCAGTGACGAAACGCGTCATCAGAGCCATTTCCTTTAAATCTATTGTCTGCAACTGCTTTGAATTTGGACAAGTTCAAAGTTGTGTCGCTTGGTTAAGAGTTTGTACGACTTTTGCATAATCCTTTACCGTACGACAAAATTTTAGACCAGACCTAAATTCAAAGCTTTTACAGATGAAAAAATTAAACAAGCTAACAAGATCTTTTCTCTGTGAGAAGTGATATAAAATGTTGTAGGAAAGGGAGGAAAAGCCGTGTTTTTTTCCCCTTTTCCCATAATGTGTAGAAAAGCACCTGTTTTCAGGGTCGTTAGAACACAGGATTGTTTATTAAAGGGCTGAGACACTTTTTACGTCTTCCATTCAGCTATGTTTGAACTTATTTTTTCAAATGATTGATAATAGCCATTCCAACAGGATTCATTCCTCTCTCACTGTTGATCATTGTCTCGACGATGGTTATATCGGAAAGCAGCCATATGCTTGGGAGAAAATTGTGCGAAGCGCCGTCAACCCTAAGCGCGACTCAAGGACATTTTGCAGACAGTGTAGATCAAGATCAGACTGCACAGAACGTGCAGTCTGATCTTGGATCAACACTTTCTGGTAAGAAGATATGTTCACCCCGCTACCAAAAAAGAAAAAATGAATACAAACTTTGAACCAGCAGAAATGGGGTTGTTACTATCGGCTTGAAAGTTTCATTTCACTTATTTAGTGGGATAAGAGTTAAAAGAAACCCATCTATTCACAGATATGTTTTCAAAGCTGTCTGCTGCCAACTTGTCCAGTGGCTTGTTTAACTCTTTACCAGACGACAAAATTGTGGACTTATCCAAGTTGAAAGCATTTGCACAAACGTGACTCAGAAACTGTCTTTGTTTTATGAAGGGAAGAAACCGTTGTGGAAAAAAAGACAAAATGCTGGTAACCATCATGTTCTCCTTTTCCCACCATGTTTTCTAAAGCCTTCCTCCTTGAGGTTGTTAATAGTCGGGATGGTGTGGTAAAGGGTTAAGTTAACTATTCTTAGAAACAAAGGTGTGCCAAAGCAATTGGAGACAAATAGAAATACATGTGCTGGTTAATAATATTTAGATGTATACAGTATAGAAAATGTTGCGAAAGTTTAGTTCTAACTCGATCCTATCCTTAACTTATATGATTTTGTCACATTGTTTTTCTAATGTTAACACAACGGCTAGTCGTGGAATATAGAACTAGAACAACGGTGTGACATGGGTCGGTACTTTCTGCTTTTGTTATATTTTCTGCATGTCAAAGGACACTCTACCTCATGATTCACACAGTTTTTTTAAAAAATGGGTCTGTCTTTTGCGATGACTTGCTTGGTATAATGCACCACAGAGATACATTTGAACCCCGTATGCCAGAGCACCGCTGATGTGTATCAGAAATGATGAAACCCGTTACACAGTTCTTTCTATTCTATTGCCCAAGGATATTTCAACGTAACAAGACCGTCGGCAGGAAGCTACAGAACCAGTACCCACCACTCCACCGCTGAGCCACAGAGGTTCTTGGGTTTTAAATCTGGAGCCTTATTTACCAACCATTCCAAAAATCAATTCAAACTTTGAATTCGAGGCTAGTGATCTAATTGACTGAAACATTCTTTCTTAACTCTTTTCAACACGATCCCGAGTTTTAACGAAACTGAGAACATGGCATTTTGAAAACCTTGTGGTAACCAGCATTTTCTCCTTTTCCCACAAGGTTTTCTACGCTTTCACAGACGATTACATATATTTTAGCTAAATTTATTATGCTGGCTGCAAATGCTTCGAATTTTGGATCAGTCTAAAAGTTTGTCGTTTGGTAACGAGTAAACTAATCCGATGGCTTGTCTTGCAACGTAGATTTAGATCAATATTAAGAAATGGATGATAACTGATTTTGGTGAAGATATATCAGGAAATGTGAAACATTGTAATAAATTTCTGTCTCTCGCAGACTTTATCGATTTGTACTCTCTACAGAGGATCACACGGCTACAAAGGTGAATAAAAGGTCCTATTCCCAAACCAGACATCGTATAAAACGGTGTCGAACTGCGACAACAGTCAGTACGCGAAGACCCAAATTATTCTGCATTCAACAAAGTTTTTGTCATGTATATCTTTGCAAGTCAGACTGTCTAATGCTGCCATTATGCAAATAGATGCAAAACGAATTCTTGTGCACTTTAATTGAATTGATTTTCGGTCGTTTTGCTCTGTCGGAGCTTCTCTGTATACTAATAAAGAACATGAATAACCAGTAACTTTTGTTTGCTTGGAAAAATCATTAAAGCCGTAAAACCAAGTAAGTACAAATATAATTCTTATCTGTTTCAAGTCCATGTAAATCAGACAATCCTATTCAGTCATTTGAAAACTAATCAAGTTTTTCTTTTGGTCAGACCACATCGCCAAATTTTGGACGATATAGATCCAAAATCAGACTGCATGCTGTATACAGTCCGATCTTGATTTGCACTATTGGAACAAGACACTTTACCCGATAAAGCATCAGAATGATCGACTGTATTTCTTTTATGTTGAAAAGTTACTAGATCTATTCGAACAACTTTGTGAATAGCACTGGCAAGAAAACACCCGCGGGCCCTATGCACTATCGCCGAGCCCCGGTAGGTCAGTCGGTAGCGTGCAGGACTCGAGGACAGGGGATCGTGGGTTCGATCCCTGGCTCGGCCAATTTCTTTCCGAGGATTGATAATAGTCATTGCGACAGGATTCATTCCTCTCCCACCGCTGATCATTGTTTCGACGATGGTTATGTGGGAAAGCAGCCAGTGGCTTGGAAAGAAAATTATGCGGATTACTGGTAAAAGACACTCCAGGAAAGCATGGATAGGTGCACTGGCCGCCGCGATATAACTGAAATAATGTTGAAAACGGCGTTAAACACTATACAATCAATCAAGCAACCCTATGCATTATCAATTCTTATTCTTTCAAACTCTTATTTCCAATTTCCAAGACAAGTCATCTAATTGGTATAGACACAAAGTCTCAGCCAATTAGATGGCTTGTCATTTAATTTAATATTTCTAACAGCATTTCAAAATGTTGTTATATACGACCCAACTACGCAGTTGTAAACTCAATAGACACTGTGCAAGGGCACAGTTTTTTTTGACAAACTTTAGATCCTGTAGTGAGTTTTATAAATATTAAGCATAGAGGGCGAAATTTGTACAAAAAACAAAAATGCCTGTGTTATATAGACTTGCGGGCGATAACTAGATCTATCAACCGAATGATTTATTTCGATATGTTTCTCTTGTCTTAGAAGGAACTAGACTAGTCCTAGGCCGAAACTTTTCGTTATTGGTCAATTTTCTGTATGTCAAAGGACCACTACACGTTATGATACATTCGGATGATAGACAAAATCAATTTTATAGGTTCACAATTGTGTGATGTCTTACATGGTATCACACATCACAGAGATGCATTAAGGCCCCTTTTGCCAGAGCATGGCCCAAATGTAACTTTACGATTCATACGATTGCAAAGAAAAATATATCTAGCTGTATTTATCACTGTTTTGCAAGATTTTTTTTTTCTTTGATCAACGGGATAAGAAACTGAATAGGCCCCATTAAGAAACACAAGCACCGGCTTATATGTACTTCGGTGCTTTGACGAAATGAATACTTTTAACTCTTTACCAAACGACAAAATGTTAGACTTGTCCAAATTGAAAGCATTTGCAGACGAAAATTTGAAGGTGGCTCAAATGGGGGAGTTTGTCTTTGATAGGGTAGAAAACATTGTGGGAAAAGGAGAAAATGCTGGTTACCAGCATTTTCTCCTTTTCCCACAATTTTTTCAAAAGCTTTCTCTTTCACGGTCGTTAAAAGTTGGGATTGTGGGTAAATTGTTAACCCTTTTTCATAACATTCCGAGTAGACTAGATCTATGACTGACCCTGAGAAAAAGAATTTTAAATTATAATGGGGAAAAGGAGAAAATGCTGGTAATCTGCAGGTTTTTTTTTTCCTTTTCTCACAATGTTTTCAACTCTACCATACACAAATCCATTATCTGAGCCATGTTTACTTTTTCGTCTGCAAATGCCTCCAATTTAGACAAGTCTTAATATTTATCATTTGAAGTTAATGTCAAGGTAAGTAATAAAAAAGTCATTGAAAGAAGAGTACAAGGTTGCATCTTGTTCAGAGTAACAAGTACGAATAATTATAAAAATAGTTTTAACAGTACAGCGAGCCATCACGTGTTTTAACGAACCTGAGGTAAATGCCTTTTAAAAAGATAATGGAAAAAAAAAAGAGAAAATGCTGTTACAGCATTATCTCTTTTTCCTAAAATGTTCTATACCTTTGCCAAACAAAAGTGAGCAATAGAGAGCCGTCTAATTTGTTGTCTGTTTATCCTGCCGATTTGCTAAGTCTAAAAGTTTGTCGTTTGATAAAGAGTTAGATCTAACAAACTTTAAAGACGATATAAATAGCCATAAAAAATATTGTAGCAAAAGAAAAGAGAAGATTTAAGTGACCACAGTATTTTGTAAACACGTACATTTGCAGCTCTTTAACTCCTTTCCAAGCAAACCCTGGGTTTTAATGACCGTTAAGAAAAAGGCCTAAGAAAACATTGCGGGAAATGGAGAAAATGCAGGTAGCCAGCATCATCTGTTTTTCCTATATTTCTTTTATACCCTTTCGAAGACAAATACCAACATTTTAGCCAAGCTCATTTTTTTCTTTTCCTTTCTTTTCTTTTTTTTTTTTTCTACAAATGCTTTCAATTTGGAGAATTTTCCAAAATTTTAAAATTTTGACGTTTGCTAAAATGCCAATCTATGCTCATTATCTGTACTTCCAAAGGAAATTTCTAAAGTCGGCTGCTCCAGATATTGTTTCCGTTGGCAATAAATTAACTGTAATAATAAAAAATTCTTCGTCAAAGAGCGCCCCGCTGTTTTAGAAATTGTTTTTTGTTATTTCATTTTATCAAATTAACGTAATACACCCACCGTAGGGTCATTTTAATTTTGTACGCAAATCAGTCATGGTAAAATATTACAGTGTGCAAAATACGACAAAAAAGTAATATAATACTTAAAGTGGCGTCAGGTGGTTACATTGTCAAGAAAACATAATTACATTTTTTCCTTTATGATTATTAAGTTTGTGTTTCACACAAACAAACCACTTGAACTATTTTTTCAGTGCATTAACTCTTAAAGCGCCTTTAGATACCATAGATGCCTAAACGGACAGTGTAGATCAAGATTATACTGTAAAAAAGCGTGCAGTCTGGTCTTTGATCTACACTGTCCGCTTTGCTGAGACATTCTGGACTAAGGCAAACTTTAAATTCCAGTTGCGTGGGTCTTACTTCTACATTGAAACTGTCGGTCGGGTGTACTGGGTACTTATAGGGTTATAGGGTTAAGCGATTCTGAAAAGCGTTCATTTGGTAATAAGGTCATTGGAACACGGTGAGAGGAGGACTGAGGAGGATAGTGTCCTTCATTTGAAGAAACTAAAACGCTGTCGATACGACCTCATGTCGAAAGAAGAGAAAAAAGAGCCTCGTTTTAGGGTGCTTAACTCTGTACCAAACAACAAAATTTTAAACCAGTCCAAACTGAAAGTATTTGCAGATGACAAAATTAATGTGAGGTAAAAAATGAAAGTTGTGTTGGGAAGCATAGAAAACATGGTGAGAAGAGGAGAAAATTATGATTACCAACATTTTCTCCTTTTTCCACAATGTTTTTAGAAGCTGTCTTTCTCAGGGTCGTTAAAAATCGGGATTGTGTGGTGAAGTGTTAAGGTCGGCTGCGGTAGCCTTTCTTACCGACAATCCAAAGCCGAAAAAGGGGCATAACTGTGTAAAGCTTTACCAAACAATCCCGTGTTAACGACCCATAGGAAAATAAGCTTTTGAAAACGTTGTTGGAAAATAAGAAAATGCTGGGTAACAGCATTTTCTTATTTTCCCACGACGTATTTTATTTCTATTAGAGAACTTAGCTTATTAGTATCATTTCTAAATTGTCGTCTGCAGATGCCTTCAATTTCAAAGGGTCTAAAATTTGTTGTTTGGGAAAGGATAAAATGGTAACATGCCCTTCTTATATGGGTTTCCGGCTTGGCAGTTAACAATTATCTCAAACTTGAACTGAAAATCTTCAATAATGACATTATGAGACATGAAATATCTTTTAGAAACGATAGACGACGTAAGAGGTACTGGAATATGAATAACAAAACTCTTTTTCTGGTTCAATATGAAAAGAAATAATGTAAAGTTACCTTGCCAGCAACTGCCATAGCCATTGCTTTTTCCTCACAGTTTTGCATTTTGTTGAAAAGTGATTTTTTAAATTAAATTTATTTTTCAAGGTGATAGAGCGCTTTATGTTAACTCAAATCATTAGAATGAGTAGTTGCTACTGAAAATGACGTGTCTGAACATAGATGTAAACATTTGGCAGTGGGTTCTGGGGTAACACTTAAAAATTATCAAAATCACCAAAAAGTACTCGGAACGGATTTTCCCCTATCGTGTTCATTTGATACGGTGTGAATAAGCGGTCCGGGATATCCGTAAGCAATAGCAATGCTTGTACACTGGTGTCATAAATGTGCCCGCAAGTAGACCTGCATGAGCCCGCCGAATAAACATGTTAACTTTTTTGACCAATCGCAAATCACTACTTATTCATTCGAGTATATCTACAAAAAATTGGGTTTAACTCATTACCAAACGACAAAATTTTAAGCTTGTCCAAATCGAAAGCATTTGCAGACGACAAAATAAAAGTGACTGAAAATTTGAAATTTGTTTTGTGAAGAGTAGAAAACATTGTGGGAAAAGGAGAAAATGCTAGTTACCAGTATTTTCTCCTTTTCCCACGATGTTTTCTATAGGCTTCTTTCTCAGGGTCGTCAAAAGTAGGGATTGTGAGTTTTCTGCATGGCCTAGTTAGTTCATTACATCTTAGGTTTATCGGAAATATAGTGCGAACGCGATAATTGTGGTATTTGTGTACCAATACTGGCTTATTCCATGCAATTGAAAAACACAAATATAGGTCATCTTTACCTTTACTAAACATGTTTTAACGATCGAAAAGAAGTCTCTCCAAAAATCTGGTAAAAGAAGAAAATTTTGGAAACCAGCATTTTCAACTTTTCTATAGTGTTTTCAACCTTCACTAACACAAATCCGTTTATTGTTGCCAAGTGTTAAGTTGTTGTCTGTAAATGCTTTCAAATGGGACCAGTTTCAAATTTCGTAGCTTGGTAAAGAGAAAATAATTCGAATCGTAGAGACCAAATCGATAATTCTGCTGTACAAACCTCTTTAAATATGGCAATAGGGGGTTTAATGCACCTCCAGGATGTATCATACCAAGCAAGATATTACATAATTATGGATCCATAAAATCCATTATGTCTAACAATCAACTGAATCCTGAGGTACAATGGACATGCATAAAATCGATTGCCAAAAGCAAAAAGTTTCGACCTAGGTTGATACTTTTTTCAGATGCATTAAACTCCCTTATCACATAGCATTGTTCATATGACCTGCAACACGCGAAAAGGGGCATATGGACATTTGCGCAAAGTGTCGTCTCGGACTAGCCTGCGCAGTCCGCGTAGGCCAATCCGAGGCGGAACTTTACGACGACATTAGATTTTGTGCTACAGTAGACTTGCGCAAAACAGAAAATTACATAAAAACGGAAAGTGCCGTCTCGGATTAGCCTGTGCGGACTGCGCAGGCTGATCTGAGACGACACTTTACGCAAATGTCCGAATGCCCCTTTTCGCGTGTTTGCAGGCCATATAGACAGATCCAGATCAATGCGTTTACTTTATATCTTCATGATTTAATCCCCTACCATACAATCCCGAGTAACATAACGACCAGTGAAAAAAACATGGCCTTTGGAAAACATTCTGGAAAAGGAGGAAATCCAACATTTTTCTCTTTTTCCCACTATGTTTCTACCCTTTGATACACATATCGTTTCGTTCGCCACATCTCATTTGTCGTCTGCAACCGCCATTAAATTGAACAAGTCTTAAACTTTGCCGTGTGTTTAAGATATAAAGCCGACCACTGTGATAACATTATTCATTGATTTCCGGATTTTGTGTTTAAGAATTATTTCTAAAGCCACAAAATCCAGAAATGCAAACAAGATAAACACTCGTTTAATTCGATCAAATGGAAGTTCCGAGAAATCAAATTAAAAGACAATTCGTTTAAACAACATTAAAATGTCGAAGTAATATCGGCGCATTGCTTTGACATTTTCTTCTATAAACTGTACCTTCGAGGAAAGTTTCTTATCTAAGTTTGAAACCTTTACCTATTATCAGAGTTTTAACGCCTGAAAAGGAATTTTTTTTTTTTTTAAATTTTGAAAACATTGTGGGAAAATAAGGAACAGCCGGTGACCAGAATTTACTCCTTTTTCTACAATATTTTCCACCCTTTTCACAACAAATTCCATCAATTAGTCACACTTTTTTTGGTCGTCTACGAATGTTTTAAACTTGGAAAAGTCTAATATACGGCTTGAAACACGCAAAAAGGGGCATTCGGACATTTGCATAAAGTGTCGTATCGGATCAGCCTGCGCAGTCCGCGCAGGCTAATCCGAAACGTTACTTTACGACTTTTAGATTTTGTGCTACAGTAGATTTGTGCCAAACAGAAAATTACATAAAAACGGAAAGTGTCGTTTCGGATTATCCTGCGCGGAGTGCGCAGGCTGATCCGAGACGACACTTTACGCAAATGTCCGGATGCCCCTTTTCGCGTGTTGCAGGCCAATTATGTCCTTTCATAAAGGGTTGCATTATTAAGTTAATATTTCATAGTTACGGCTTCTAATCCACCTGCAGTGGACAGTGTTTGAAAGCATTTTTGGAAAAAAAAATAGCATTCATTTGTGGTCAGCAATTTCTGCATTTTCACATGACCGTCGCTCTGACTAAAAGAGAGTTTGATGCATCTACTCGGTGCATTATACCAAGCAAGTCACCATATAATTATAGAGCCATGAAATCCCTTCTGTCTAAGTACTGACTAAATCATGAGGTAGAATGGTTTTTTGACATGCATGAAATTGACCAGTAACGAAAGGTACCAGCCTATGCAAGCATGTCCGGATTGCGCAGGCTGACCTGGGTTGATACCTGTTGCAGATATTGTAAAACCCCTTTTCACAGAGCGTGACTCACATGTTTTCCAACCTTTTTAACAAGGGAGACATCAATGTTCTTCATTTACCCCTCCATCGGGCCGATAGGTAACCAGCATTTTCTCCTCTTCACACAAAATTTTCTATACGTCTCATGAAATTCCCCACGATTTCAGCTACGTTTAAGTTGTCGTCTGCGAATGCATCCAATTTGGATGAATCGAACACTTTGTCGTCTGGTAAAGAGTTAAAAACGTCTACGTCGAATATTCCGACTCATCATCGCGTGAAACTGTTTTGTCGTTTCCATCAATCATACAAAGAGGAACATAGTATTTTGTATGATGAATATGATTATGGTATGCAACATGCGAAAAGGGCATTCGGACATTTGCGTAAAGTGTAGTCCCGGATCAGCCTGCGTACTCTACGCTGGCTAATCCGAAACGACACATTTCGTTTTTATGTAATTTTCTGTTTTGCGCAAGTCTACTGTAGTACAAAATGTAATGTAGTCGTAAAGTGTCGTCTCAGATTAGCCTGCGCGGACTACGCAGGCTAACCCGAGACGACACCTTACGCAAATGTCCGACTGTCCCTTTTCGCATGTTGCAGGACATATTATAAGAGCGCTCTGGGGAAAGAGGGCTGAATGCATCCCTGTGATGCATGATACCAAGCGAGTCATCACATAATTATGGATCACTGATAATCTGTCGTGTCTAAAAACCGACTCAATTATGAGGTAAAATGGTCCTTGGACATGCAGAAAATTTCAAAATGGCGAAAAGTTTCGACTTATGTTAGGCTGCACAGTCAGACCTTACTGTGCAGGCTGACATGGGTCGATACTTTTTGCAGATATATTAAACCCACTTTCCATGGAGCATGGCCTATTGTTATATTAGATCTACAAGTACATCCTGTTTACTCTGTACCAGACAACAAAATTTTATACTAATTCACAATGACAAGCATTTGCAGACTGCAAATTAAATGCGGACCAGTTGATGAAATTGGCCGGATAGGAAACAATGTGGGGAAAAGTAGAAAATGCTGCTGACCAGGATTTTCTCCTTTCCATTCAATGTTTTAAAAGCCTTTTTCTTCATTGTCGTGAAAACTCGGGATTTGTTTCATTGACCCTTTACTAAACAATCCCGAGTTTTTACGACCCTAAAGAAAAAAGCTGTAGAAAACATTGTGGGATAAGGAGAAAATGCTGGTAACCAGCATTTTCTCCTTTTTCCACAAAGTTTTCTACCTTATGGCAGACAGAAGTCATCTTGTGAGCTACTTGTAATTTGTCGTCTGCATATGCTTTCAAATTGGTTGAGTCCAAAATTTTGTTGTTTGGTAAAGAGTTAAGGGTTAAGTGCAGTGTCACTGCTACTGTTTTAGTTAGCCATTATCTAGAAATTAGCGACCAAAGACGTACTTTTCGAAGCGTGTAGACTTTAGATCAGTCTGCACATCCCTGCAGTCGGATCTAGGACTAAACACTCCGAATCTATAAAAATGGTTTCAGTCAAATAATTAAAGGTGAAATGCCAATAGACTTAACGAAAACGTAAAAATCTGTATGAAATCGAGTTGATTGTATTTTCAGTCATTAAAAGAGGTCGAGTTTATACATTTGGCGATAGGCCGCAGTAAGCTTTTATTCTATCACATAACCTCCTTTGTTTTCAGTGTAAAATACCCTTTACGATTTTTCTTACCTTAAACACGTTTGAGATAAGTATTATGACTTATTATGTGACGTCATCTTATTTAGCTTTCGGAGATGTGAGTCAGATTTTATAGTCATGGAAACTCCCACGTGTGCGTTTATGGACAAATAATTCACGAGCTACCGTTATCATACCGAGTCTAGAAAGAAGTTGTTAGGGGATCCTCTGGGGAGCTTATAAACATTTTTGTAGACGATTTAATAAAAAAATTATCTCAAAAGCCAACGAATTTCAGATTATTTTTACCACATGACAATTTTTCATTAATTATCGGTCAGAAAATGCCAAACCATACATGCACACGCGGTTATTTGCACGTATAAATAGAGAATAGATGGTTGGTGTCTTGGATGGGTTAAGTTTATCGGGCAAGGCGGAGGAATTTATCTCGTGAGCCGAAGGCGAACCGGATAAATTTAGGAGCCGAGCCCGATAAACTTAACCCATCCAAGACACCAACCATCTATTCTATTTATCCTGTCACTCACTGTAACGGAACAAAACAAAACAAACAAACGAAAAAAAAACATTGATAAAGACCGTACCTTTAATAAATTTCCGGAGCCGAGCCTGAACGACTTTCCCAATCTAAGACACCAACCGTCTATTTTATTTATCCCTTTTCTCAATTATAATCCAAAATCCGACTAAATTGAACAATTCGCTCGAAATAAAGCACATATTGACATCTTTCTCACTAGATCTATGAGAAACCTTAAAAAATGAAGAACCGTGTTTGCAAAACCCTCTGGATATGCAGCTGCAATAATGACGTCATGAATGATATTGGCTACGTCATAATTATTAAACGTGACGTATATCCGCAGAAAAATATTGTGGCGAAGAAGACAATGTGTTTTAACATAAAAGACTATTAATTAAACGAGCAAAAGTATTCGCTAGCGATTGATTCATTCATTACGGCAGTAAGAAGCTTGGTTGAAAATAGTTCCAGTTAGCAAGTGCGCGCTTAGCGGTCATGTGACCAACTGACGGATAACAAAAAAAAATATATGGCACCCTGTTATCGGGTCGAAATTGTAGAAGGTGACAGGATAAAACCTGATCCACTTCTCTGAAAGAAGTATAAAATGACGTCATATAGAACGTCACACAATGCTTATCTCAAACGTTAGCAAAACAAGAAAATTCGTAATGGGTATATTACACTGAAAACAAGAGAGGTTATGAGATTAAAAGATTTTGACATTTGTTGGCCTTTGAGGTAAAATTGTATTAGACTCGTCCACAAACGTGTTATTAAGCTCGTCTAAGGCTCGCTTAATGACGTATTATCGGGTTGTCAGTGCGCAACTTTTCCGCGCATGTCTCTTCCTTTCTTTATTTTCCTTGCGCGTAAATTTTGTTCGATTGTAATACTATCATCGGACTGTCAGATGAAAGCAGCTACAAATGACTAATTAAAAATGCTTCAAATTGAAGTTGAAATTTTGATTATGTAGAAAATATTGTGGGGAAATGCAAAATTGCCTATGAGCAATTCCACCTTTTACCAATTGTTTTACTAAATCCGTCCGATAAGGATGTTAAATCAAGTGTATGTCAGGGAAAAAATTAATATCATCTTTGTTCTCAAAAAGACATGATTTTGTGCTAGAAAGTATACAACTAAGTATAATATTGACCCTTGGATGTTTTTGTGTCATATTCATTGTTCCAAGGGAGGTAATTAAGTTCAAATATTGGGAAAAGAAGCCAGGCAACCTATCATTTTTTTGCTTTTTTTTATGAAGGATATAATTATGTATATTTCATAGACAAATGAGAACAATCTCTGGGCTAGAGTTTTTTTGAAGGTCAAATGATGTCCTAATTTTCACTAATAAAATGAGCATTTTCGTGGGCTAAAGGTTTGAGCAATTACACCTTTTTCAAAAAAGTTTTCTAAAGCTATCTCATATCAATAATACATCAAGTATATATATCCTCTTTATTGTGAAAAAGACATGATTTTGTGCTAGAAAATATACAACTTACTAAGTAATTTGACTCTTGGATGTTTTGTGTCATTTTCATTGTTCCAAGGGAGGTAATTGAGTTCGAATATTGGGAAAAGTAGCCTGGCAACCTATCTCTTTTTTTGCATTTTTTGATAAAGGATATCATCATGTATATTTCTGGAAAAAATGAGAAAAATCTTTGTGCTAGATTTTTTTGAGGGTCAAATAATGTCCTGATTTTCTGTGATAAAATAAGCATTTTTGTGGGCTAAGGGTTTTATTGAAACAGGGATAGCTATCATTAATTTGAAATATCTGTTAATTTCTCATTTAAGTCAGAGGATCCATTGGTTCACTATGAATTTAAAACAAAGAGAACATGATTTGACTGAAATTACAGATTTTAATCACAAAATTCTGACGTACGCTGCAATAATTGGGTTTTGTGTAATTTGAAAAAAGGGTTATGTTCTTCGTGGGCTCAGAACTTTTTGGTTCATCAGGCAACGTCTGATTATCTCTTTGCATATTGAAAGAACATACTTTGAAATGTTTCTGTGTCAAATTTCACGAAATTCTCTGCGCTAGAAATAACTCGCTGAAACGCCTTTAATATTATTTTTCTATACTCATTTAATAAAACTTTATGTCGAATGCCAAATCATATTAGATCACATTTATACTTAATGGTCCATTGTTTTTACTACCCTGACGCAGAAAACCTTTGAAAGTATTGTTTGTTTGTTTGTTTGAATGGTGTTTTACGCCGCTTTCAACATTATTTCAGTCATATCACGGCGACAGCTCACACATTCATGTATTTCCTGGGTTTAACCAGTACTAGGCAGGGGTTCTGAAGTGTCTTGCCCAAGGACACTGCTGTGGAAGGCCCAGTGGAGCCAGCGAGGCTCCGACCCGAGGCCTCCAGATCACGAGTCCTACACTTTACCACCGAACCACACAGCACCCCCATTGAAAGTATTGTAAGAGAAATCGATGGTATTCTGCAAGTTGTCTACCCTTTGCAAAAATATCCTGCAATTTTAGTCAAGTGTAACTGGTCGTCGACAAATACTTTCAATACAGATAAGTCTAACATTTTGTCGTCTTGCAAAACCATGACGTAACCCAACCCCGAGTTTTAACGACCCCGAAAAAGAAGCTTTAGAAAACATTGTGGAAAAAGGAGAAAATCTTCCTTTTCCCACGATGTTTTCTACCCTATCAGATTTCATTTGTATCAGTTTCGAATTTGTCGTCCACAGTTACTTTCAAATCGGATAAGTTTGATACCTGGATTCGAATTGTTCATCGTTTAAGTCTTGAATTTCTGAGCATTTGTAGAATTTGTAATTGGTTTTATACACGAGAAACAAATCCAGCCCAAATATTAGGAGTGAAAATCGTCATGGTCATTCACACACACATAATTACCTTGTTACTGAAACCCCAAATCGGTTTACTATAAAAGTCTAATTTATCGAAGTTGTCTGTTATCGAAACGTATGTCACCCTGTGCAAAAAATTTCATTAATACTATATTTGATCCGCTGAACATATTATCACTCTTTATCATCAACAATCAGTTTCAAGGCTCCAATAGTCAGTATCAAGTACTCTGTTCTAACAAATCTCTGTAATGTTATTCTCAAACCGCTGAACCCATCATCAACCTCTGTCTCCAGTAGCCGGTATCATTTACTCTGGTCAAGCAAGTCTCTGTAATCTTACTCTCAAACCGCTGTACCCATCATCAACCTCTATCTCCAGTTGTCGGTATCATTTACTCTGGTCAAACAAGTCTCTGTAATGTTATTCTCAAACCGCTGTACCCATCATGAACCTCTATCTCCAGTAGCCGGTATCATTTACTCTGGTCAAACAAACCTGTCATGTTATTCTCAAACCGCTGTACCCATCATCAACCTCTATCTCCAGTAGCCGGTATCATTTATTCTGGTCAAACAAATCTCTGTAATGTTATTCTCAAACCGCTGTACCCATCATCAACCTCTATCTCCAGTAGCCGGTATCATTTACTCTGGTCAAACATGTTCCTGAAACGTTTTTCTCGAGCCGCTATACCCATCATAAACCTATATCTCCAGTAGTCAGTGTCATCTACTCTGTTCAAACATATTTCTGTAATATCTTCCTCGAGCCGACGTACCCATCATCACCCTTTATTACCTATAGTCAATTTCATTTACTCTAAACCAACTTGTTCCTTCTCCCTCTATCTCCAGTTGTCGGTACTTTTTAGTCAGCACAAACATGTTCCTGTAACGTCTTTCTCGAGCCGCTCTACCTCTTATCCCTCTTTTTCCAGTAGCAAGTATCATCTACTTTGTACCAATATGTCCCTGTAATATGTGTCCTCCAGCTGTTGTATTTATTACTCACTGTCCAAAGCAGTCATTATCATTTCTCTGTACAAACATGTTACTTAAATGTTTTCTATAGACAATGTATGTCTTATAACCCTCTATCCCAAGCAATCAATATATTATCTACTCTAAAGGCTTACCAACATGTTCTTGTAATATTTTCCTCGAGCTGCTGTTCCTCGCATCCCTAGCGGTCCGTAGCATTTACTCTATACCAACATTTTATTGTAATGTTTTGCCGAGCTCGCTGTTCCTCTATCCCCAGCAGTCAGTATCATGCTCTCTGTTCAAAGATGTTCCTGTAAAGTTTTTTTCTCGAGCCGCTCAACCTCTCCTCACCTTGGATCCTCACCAGTCTGTATCATCACGTTTGCTTGCAAAAACATATTCCTTTCAACGTTTTTTTTTTAATTTTCATTATTCACATTTCCGGAAGCACTGCATTACAAAATAGGAGATCCAGGGGAAATTAACGTCGCATTAAACGCGTTTCTAACTCCATCATAAAACGCATGCAACAAATGAAACTTGACACCAGTTTTTCAAGAGGAAATTAATACGTAATAATAATCTTAAAATTGGAATACTTGGATAGTCGCAATTGTAGCTCGTCGGAGCACAGCGTAACATTTTTGGGATTTTTCTTGTCAAGATCTGGCATCCTTTCAGTGCTGCCATTCCAGCTTGTGGACGGGAGTAAGCGATTGGTTTCATCTAGTTCGTATGGCCAACGTGGTTGGAAAACTTAAATACTGTAGATCTATCTTTATTTTTTCTGGAATCACAAGCCCCCACTGCCTTGAATTGGTATATTGGCTACGTTCTGTGAAACGGGGGTCTTAATGTGTCTGCAAAACGTACCAACCCATGTTAGCCTGTGCAGACTAGGTCGAAAACTTTCTGTTGGTCAATTTTCTGCATGCCAAAGGACCATACTACTTCATAATTCAGTCAGTTGTTCGACAAAATGAATTTAATGGATCCATAATTATATGACGACTTGCTGCATTTAATGCATCACTGAGATGCATTACATCCGTTTTTTGCAATAGCGCAGAGCATTTATTATTATGTTCTGGTGCTCTGTTAGATTGTTTCAAACTGTTTCTCGTGGTCAAAATGGCCCAGTCCCCATGGTTACATGTTTTACAAAGGCTTACATTTTAGCTCTTCTTGTCTGCATCTACAAGGCCTAGAGTTGCGATATTTGGTTCGACCATACAATGGGCCTCCAATATGACTTGTACATGATCGCCCTATGGTTGAAAATGGCCCCACCAAGTGATCAAGGTCCGTATTCATCAAAAACTTTAAACAGGTTTCCTCGTCTTATTCTCATGACTTTTCTAAATTTGAAAGTAACACACTTTCTGATTGGCTAAACCATTTGGTTTAGCCAATCAGAAGTTGTGTTACTTGCTAAATCTAGAATTAGACTTAAAATGGTGTTAAGAATGGTTTGTTAATACGGACCCTGGATGTCTTACATAGAGGTACAGTAGGAACATGATCTTCTCGTCAAAAACTATAACATTGAAATTTGGAATGAAGTATTTGGTGCACCTAACAGACATCCATCAAGATTTTCCTAATCTTGGCATTTGAGTTAACAGTTGCCTCGCCACAAACGGGGCTGGGTCTAAACCCACAAATCCTATTTCCATGATATTTTGTCTGTAGTCTTGTTAATTGACGTCTACCGATCTACCGTGGTTGTTCAGGTGTCAGACAAACAAAATTTGTCAATCCCTTTGGACCGTATGTTCTTTACAGATTTGTCGAGGGAAAAGTTTCAATATATCTTCTTCTCAGTCCATAAAACATTCAGTTTTTATATAGTAATCATCGCATGAATCTTCTTAGCGTTTATTCAAATAATTTGACTTTCTGGGTCAAAATCGCTCCTTTCCAAAGATCCTACTTTTAATTGACTTACAGGCATTGAATAAAATTGCATTAAACGATTTTAGAAAAACACTCTGTAGTGAGCTTAATAGCCTTTTTTTTTTCAGAGGAGTTTAATACAATTTTAGATTTAAAAAAACAAAGATTGTCAGATTCTTTTTATCATCTCGCGAGTTATACATGTAGGTCAGCAGAAGGAAACCATACATGCACGCGTAATAATTTCTATGCATTATACCTAATGCACTTCTCTTATAGAAGAATAAAATGACTTCAAGTATGACGTCACACAATAATTACCTCAAACATGTGTAAAAGAATATATAACACCGAAAACAAGAGCGATTATATGATAAATAGATATCTGATATTTGTTTGCTCGTGATATGAAACTTTGATAAAATCTTCAAATGAAAATATAAGTAAGCTCACGAAAGGCTCGCTTAATAAGCTGTTTCTATACTCGTGTTATAACAGATCTACATACAATAAATTTGTTTTATACGTTATAAAGCTTAAACTCAAAAGTAAACTTAATTATATCTTTTACATTTGTAATCATACTTTTTAAATAATAGTTATAGCAGGCTAATAAAAAAAAAAAAAAATGCTGAAAGTAATGAACTGTCTCCCTCTCTTTGAGTTTTAAATTGATGGTTTTATTAAAATCGGGGTGAAAGATACGAAAATCTAAAGCAAATTAATGTCAAAAAGGAAACCCGTCCCCGAAATAGCCATATTATGAGCCATACTCTTGAACAAGGGGGTTTAATGCATCTCCGTGTGCATTATAGCCTGGAACCCCACTGCATCGATGTACTAACTATCATCATATGAATGCAAGGCAAATTTATATACGTAGTTCAATTAAAGTATATCTTCACACCAAACCATGTTTTTACTGTCTTTATATCGCCAAATTTTACTTTAAATATCTTTCTGCAGCAAAAAACTGTCATCAATCTGCAGACATGTCAAATTTAGTGAACTCTGACGTCACTCCATTGTATCGATGCATAGTGGGTAAATTTAGAAAAAAAGTTATTCTATGGAGTTCAAACAGTGCCAAAATAAATAGAACAGAATGTACAGTCTCTGTTTAACAAACTAATGTAAGAATTGTGGAAAATAAAAAACTCTTCAGCATATTTTATCTCAATAAACTGTCGGTAACTGCTAAATTTCAACGAAAACACTTTTTACAATTCAGGTTTGGTATTTTAAGTCAGTTATTGGCAAGATATACGAAAAAGTCGAAACCGAAAGAATCCCGTGACCTAGTTTTAATGTAAAGACTCGGCAGGTGGCGCTCCGATCAAAATATCGCGAGATTTGTAAAAATTTGTAAATGGATCGATACAGTGGATAGATCGATACAATGGGGTTGGACTTTACCAAGCATGTCATTACAAAATCTTGATCCATAAAACCCATTTTGTCAAACAACAGACTGATTAATGAGGTAAATGCTTCATAGAAGAATAGAAAATTTACAAATAGCAAGAAAAGTTTCGACCCATGTCAGCCTGCGCGGACTGCGCAAGCTGACATGGGTCGAATTTTTTTGCAGATGCATTAAACCTGCCTTTTTGCAGAGTATGGGTCAAATGTAGCGGACTGTACTGGCAGCACTTCCTACTTACGAAAAATTCAGTCTTGTCTTGAAATTCTTTGCAATAAACTGACACTCAGATATTTTCGAGAATTATGATCTCAGCCGTGTACTTATACCTTATTTCTGCCACCAACAGGGAGATTTTGGAATGTTTCACTTGACAAGAGTACTCGAGGGCTGGACTTTCTTAACGTACAGGAAAGCATTTAACGACGTATATGACAAATGTTCGCGCGCAACCTACTGCGCATTTATTTTTGTCGTGGATATTGAATCAAAGGTGCACCTATGTATTTTTGCACATAATGGTAATACTATTGGTGCACTGAAACAAGTAGCACTTTCTTCGGGTAGTATTGGTGAAGAGAAAAAAAATGGATCTTTGAACTGTCTCCGTGAAATAATTAAGATGCTGCTGACTCGGCGTTACACACCAAACAAGGAAACAAAGGCAGAAAATTTAAATCTGTGGAAGTATAGCTGTTTCCCCTTTGAGAATTATTGTTGGAAAAGGAGAAATCGCTCCTATTGAGCGATTTCTCCTTTTCCCACTATGTCTGCTGAGCTTTTATCCTATTTTTCTCCTTAAAAAAATAACTTCCACAGTGACCTTCAACTTTGTTTTCTGACGAAATAAGCACGGATAGGTGCCATTTTTATTTTTTCTTATTGTTTAGAATCATAAATACTATAAATGTAGAAATTTTAAGAAAAATCTGTCCGTTAGAAAGTATGTATTTATTTAAGGTTAACCCTTAACTCGATCAAATTATCTCCCTTTTTGACTCAATGCCTATATGTAACATGCATATTTGTACATTTATCGTGCTCAAAACCAGGCTTTTATACATTTTTTTTTCTTTTTTGTGCAAAAATATATGAATTTTCATTAAAAATGTATATTTGTATATTTTCCTGTTTAACTGTTAAAGAAAGACGCTTCAAATCCAGTATAAGCTGAATTTTGGAACTGTATATATACCTTTTTCAAAGGCAAATTTCTCAGAAACGAGCACGGTGACCCACATCTTTTTTTACTGTAATCTCCTAGAGACATGATGAGCTTTGTATGTGCAAAGTTTCAAAAAAAATCTGTCCGCTAGAAAAATTTGTGATATACGTCGTTAACTCCTTACCAAACGAAAAAAATTCAGACTTGTCCATATTGAAACCATTTGCAGATCATATATTGAATGTGGCTCAAAGAATTAGATTTATCTTTGAAAGGGTAGAAAATATTGTAGAAAACGGAGAAAATGCTAGTAACCAGCATTTTCTTTTTTCCCTCATCGTTTCAAAAGCCATCTTTCCCCAGAGTCGGAGTCGTCAAAACTCGGAATTGTTATGGAAATGGTCAGGGATCGTAGGCCTAGCTACTTTTTAACTCTAGTCATGACTTTCCTATAAGGCTGGTACTGGTTATAGTGACTTTACATACAGTCAAGTGCAAGTAAGTGTTAGTTGTTTCATGCTCAATATATGGTAAGTGAGGAAATCTTCCTCTTTTTCGAGCCTCTGGACTTGCATCAAAATTCTTGTTGTAAGCAAACCGTGCCAACTCCTCTTGTGTAAGCGAATTGCAAACATGCCTGATTCTGGGTATCCAGTTCTCCTCAACTAAATCAGGACAATGGCTATTTGCCTTCTCTGGATGAAAACAATGGTCATCACGTTCAGCTAGACCTTGATGACAATTTAGGGCGGCCCTCTGAATCTGATTGTAGAGCCTGGACCCTTCTTTTTGACTGATGTTGACGCGTTGTACACATTGTGTACATGCCAGGAGGCTTGATGTCGCCATGAAAACGATCTGATAGCCCATTCGTCTTGGACAGGTATATAGCCAGGCATTGAATAAAATTTAAGCTAGTGACAGAGGCGTAAGGTGAGCGCCGAACTCACGATGAGGAGAGAGAGAGGTATCTCTCAAAAATTGATAAGCGATCGCCACCTTCCTCTGATTGAGCTCTTCTGGTTTCCCCTTGGCTCCATCGATCTCTCCATGATGTCGCCCTTTTTTCTTGTCGCTTAGCGATCTCCTTAGATCTTTCAGTGATCAGAAATGGTCGCTTAACTCTTTACCATACGACAAAGGTTTACACCAGTCGAAGTTCAAAATATTGCAGACTACAAGTTAAATGTTGTTCAAATGCCAAACTTTGTCCTTGACAAGGTAAAAAACTTTGTAGGAACAGAGGAAAATGCTGGTTACCAGCATTTTCTCCTATTCCTACATTTTTTTAAAAAGTCTTCTTCGTCAAAGTTCTTTAAACTTGGGATGGTGTGGTAAAGGGTTAAAGAGTGCTTTACAAAAACTCAATACTAGCTTAGGGAAGATTAGTTTCCACAGATCTCTGCAGGATCTTCCATTGATTACTCGACCAAACATCCATTGTGATCAGTATTTTCTAAATAACAGTGATAGTTGTTTATTTCAAAGAAAGTTTAGGGTGCGTTCTTTAGAAACTCGGTGGTTTTTCTCTCCATAAAATAGTCAATGTCTAACGAGTAGTTCTTTGTGATGATACCCTGATGATTTATAAATGTCTTCTCCGAACAAGGCGATTGTATGGCCATATTGTTTATTACAGACGCCAACCTGCTGATCCTTAGCTTCTTAGCCAAAATTGTCTCCAACAGTGTCTGCAATAGATTTTCATCTTTTTTTTTTTTTAAATTATACTTCATCGAAATAATAATGATAATAATAATAGTTAGATGTATTATGATTTGCAAAGGATACAGTGACTACCACTTTCTATAACACTTACCAAGATTTTGAAATTAATGCTCTTGATGGTCTGTTCTGACGAGGAAGAACTTCTCTTTGAAAATAAACGGATGATGAGGCATAAGGAAAAGAGGTGACAATGTCAATTATCTCCTTACCTCCTCTGAGAGAAACTTGCAGCAGATGCCCCTGAAAATATTCCTGATATACATATGCATGTATATATATACACACACACTACTACTACTCATAATGATGACAATCATCATCATCAACATGAGTCTTACAAAACTCAAAAACAAACAGAAAAAACAAACAAACACAAGCACGTGTAAAAAAGTGTGGTAAAAGGAGGATTTGTTGGTTTGAAACAATTTTTATTTATTTTTTCTTCTGTCATATTTTCAAAAGAAATTTTCCGCAAGACAAAAAAGTCCTGTGCAGATGGTCAGGTGTCAGAATCTTTATATAAAAGTTAATTATATGTAGGCAGGCCATTTTAGGGAAAATTAGCCGTGTAAGCGGTTGACAATATCACTTTCAAGTCGTTTGTTACCTATAAATAATTTTAGAGGCAAAATAGAAATGAATTAATATTGAAAGGATTCCGTATCTCAATGTTTAGTGTAAAATTATGGAAAAAAATGTAAACGGCATTTTCCGATGTCAGAATTAATCAACTTCTGATTTTCCCCAATGACATCAAGGTAGCAATAACCATGTTACCTAAAACGTTTTACTGTGAAAGTTGTGTGGACGTCAATGAAATAGTCAATAGACTAGCAGTGAAAATTTCCTGTGCAGTTCGTAATATACTGCCTACTAGAATTATGTCCATAAGCTGTACCCAAAACCATAACGGTACCATGTCCCTAACTATAGAAATGCGGAAAAATGTCTCGTCTCCTCGGAAGAACCGCGCGCTGTAAATGCTGACTTCAGTCCGGCAAATGTACATTTCGCCGCTTGTCGCAGGTTAACTGCCTCTTTGTGGTGGGAGTGTATGGTTTTGGAAGGAATATCTGCAACTCTCAGAACCCGACTATACATTTCCTATGATACTTAACAGAAGTACGTCATCATGATGACAGCAAAAGTCCGTTACTTCCGCTGTTCAATCACGTTCCTACAAGACAACACTCGCCCTCATGTTGTTCGCGTCCTGTTGGACAACCCAGCCTAACATTTTTTTGGGACTAAATGGAACAACGTATCCGACGTTTTCCTTACCAATCGGTAAAAGTGTTTAAATTCAAAGGAGCCCTGCTTCGGATATGAAGTTCCGTTCCATAGGCTACACTGAACAAACTTAGTTCGATCTATGCAAAATTCGTGCGTGGAATGCTTTGCAGCAAATGGCGGACACACAATATACCAGATGGGTTCAGTGTTAAGCGTCACGTGATGTGACAGGTTGTGACGTCCGTGGATGTTATCTCAGTGGTTATTCAGCGGCCAAGGGTCATTGCTTCAGAAACCGCTCCGTGCGTATAAACCTTTCGGTTTTCTTCCTAATAAGCCGCGAAAACTGACTGCAGTCAAAATTTTTACAATGTAATTTTCTACATTTCAAAAGACCATTTTACCTGATGATTCAGTCGGTTGGTAGATAAACTAGATTTTGTGTTTTAAAGTCGGGTTCTTGGTCTATGGTGTTTGCGAAAAACCCACAATTTTTGCCGAAGGCTCTATAAGGATAAACCACTGAATATGGATCATTGACGCCTTACGATCAAAGTTTCAGTCAAAAGTCAGTCTGAACATTCTATGCAGTCTGAACTTGGTGTATACTGTCCGTAAAAGCCTATGTTTACGCCGAGAGCACTAAAAGGGTAATACTTAACCACTGCTAATGGATCATAGACGCCTTTCGATCAAAGTTTTCGTAAAATGTCAGTATGACCGTTCAGTGCAGTCTAGTCTTCATCTACACTATCTGCAAGAGCTACGAACGTCACTAAGAGTTGTGAAAGGGTTAAACTCCTCTCTTAAAACCCAATGCCCTCTTTGATGAAAAAAAAAGTAAAAATTAAAGAAGGAACAAAAAAGTTGTTTACTTCACTGAACCCTTAGTTAATAGAATAATTATGAAACCCCGCTTTATGCATATTTCGAGGCAAGACCCGAAAGTTGGTAATGAGGTGTGACGTAATTTCCAAGGTTGTCTTACAAAAAACAATGAACACAAGTATTTCCATTGCTCGGTAGATGCTGCTTGATAAATCCATCTTTTATGCCGACACCTTGTTTACTTCTTGCTATGTATGTGCATCTCTCCGCCTCCTTTTCTGTTCTTTTTGCGTTGGCTATTTTTAAAGCGGAATCTTCGTAAACAAAATCGCCTTAGACGTTTGCTATTTCCGATTTCTTCGACTTTTTGCCACGTTATCTCGAAGAAAATGGACAAAAAAGAGCAAAAATGAAAAGGACATGGAGCTTAAATAACCTTTTAATATTTATAAGACTCCACTTGTTTTTCGCGAAATTAGAGAAGAGAAAAACACCTGCCAACTTTCCTTCAAATATAAACCACAGTGTACTTTGTTGGGAATTTCTTATGAACTCCTACAGCGCCTTCCACAACTTAAGCTGATTTTGCGGTCAGTGTAGATCCAACACCAGACTGTTTAAAATGTGCAGGCTGATCTACACTGTGCGCTTAATGACGATATTCTGGTTCAAAGCAGCTTTGATCGTGCAATGTTTGCAACATTTTTCTTGAAGGAAAATATCCATTTTGTTTATTTGTCGTTCGAAGGGTTAATAAACATGAAACAAGAGACTAAAGCTAGCGATAAAATGTGACTCGAGTTTTCATATTTCAGGTATGAGATCATAAAGCTTAATTCTTTTTACTTTAACCCTTCAGCTGCTGAATAAATAAAAATGTTCAACTCGATAGTAAAAACTCAAATATTGCGATTTCAACGTTGATTTTAACGGGAACAAAATACCTAATCGGACAGTGTAGATCCAAGATCAGACTGCACGTTCTGTGCAGTCTGATCTTGATCTACACTGTCCACAGAAGCGCCGAAGTCGCTCTTAGCAACCTAAGGGTTTCAATGTTTCAAAGAACTAAGTTATGGTTAAAGTCGAAATAACATGTCGGATACCATAATGGACCTTCTTGATGCTGCTTTGGTGTTTTCAAAACCAACGGCCGCTGAAAGCCTTTCGTGCAACCTTTGTGCATCACAATCTGAAATGGTGATCGGCAAACGTATTGTCTCCACAAATTCAAAGACTATCCTCATATGGTGACCGTAATACATGAGGATAGTCCAGCATGTGACCGTCTAAAGTGCTACGGTGGCCACAAAGCAGCTATTTTAAACCCCTGATTTAATCCAGTACGAGACCACTTAAAATTCTAGCCATCTGATTGGCTTAGACAGTATCAGACTGCACGAAAAGCGAAGTTTGATGCATCTATAGGCCTACTGTTAATTTTTTTGTGAGGTTCCGACCAAAAGGAACCTTAGTTATCAATATTTGCTGCTATCTTACTCGCAGAAAATATTCACTTCGTCTACCTAGGTTTTTACCCCTTACTACATAATCCCGAGTTTTAACAACTCTGACCAAGATAGCTTTGGAAAACATTGTGAAAAAAAGAAAGAATACTGATAACCAGCATTTTCTACTTTTTCCACAAGGTTTTCTTCCCATTACAGGCCAAATTTCAACATTTAAGTCACGTTTCACTTGCCTTTTGCATATGCTCTGAATAAGAACAAGTCTAATAATTTTGTCGTCTGATAAAGAGTTAAAGGCTAACGAAAACGTTAATAATATCATAAAGACAATGCTGATAGCAAATAATGCTGAATCATTTGATAACGTATTTATGAAGAATTTCCAATAATTCTTTGCGTAATATTTTCTTGGTGACTTTTCTCAGAAATAAACGACAGGGAAGTTAAAATTGCTTTTCGCAAAATCACTGATAATTATCTATAATTTTATCGTTCTTACTTTTCAGACAAAACATATTGCTTGACTCACAATACCAAAGGCGAGCGTTCAAACAGCACGAGGTTGACAAAAACTATCTGCTATATTCACTGATAGTGAGACCAGATTCGTTTTGCCATTACACGCGATACAGACGGAGTACAAAAAACAAGAAAACAACAAAGCTAAATGTGTTATACGAGAAATAATGTACAAAGGCTTTCACGCTGGGATAAATAATTACATGCTTTTAACCCGGGCTGTAAGCGGCAAAATCCTAATTAAAAACTCCCCTATGTGACTCTAGGAAGGCCGGAACTGTAAATAGGCTCTAACTATGTCTTCAAAGCCAGTATGTGCGTCTCTAAATACATGGTCACGGTAAGTTATATTGAACTTCGTTTGCAAGATTATAAACGTTTTGAAGACTGATTCAGAAACTGGGACCTTTGTTGTGGCATAAAGATGACAGAGCAAGATCAGAGAAACCGCGTGGTGTTTTTGGGAGCTGGTGGGGTCGGAAAAAGCTCAATTTTAAAGAGGTTTTTATTTAGTCAGTTTAGCGATGAATACAACGAAACGGTAGAAGATCTTTATTGCAAGGAGTACATTATTCAGGGTGCCGACATTCGTGTTGATTTCCTTGATACCGCCGGAAACCTTATTTTCCCTGCCATGCGCAGACTGTCAATTACGACGGCGCACGCGTTTGTGTTGGTATATTCAATAACTGATGTATCTACATTTGAAGAAGTGAAACAGCTTTGGGAGCAAATTAAAGAGGCACGAAGTAACTACCAAGATTTACCTTGTGTCATAGTTGGAAATAAAGTAGATCTAGAAGACAACAGACAAGTTGAAAAATTTGACGCCATGAACTGGGTATATAACGACAGTACATGCGGAGCTTTTGTTGAAGTTTCCGCCAAGAGTAATGAATGCATCGTAGACGTATTCAAATTATTGATGGAGAAAGCCAAAAATCCCCGGGCGCGTATAAATGAACCGTTCATGTCACGACGTCTGAGTGAGGATTCATTGGAACAGCAGGCGACGAGTATAGATACTCACGGTGATAGATCAACGTCATCAGAGGACACGGGCCACAATAGTAAATTTAGCAGAAGTCGAAGCTTGATTCGTCGTGGAAGTAAACCAAAAGTTCGAAAATCAAATGCTCGTTCGAACAACAGACAGGACTGTGTTATTTCCTAAAGGAGGGCCGAAACGTATATATGTATGAAAACTTTATATGTGCTTCATCTCGCATGTAGGGGAACGGCGCTGACCCTTTCTGCGCCAAATGTAGAAACTCGACCTATTTCGGCGCCTGAAAATACATCCACTTAAACTCAGAAAAGTTTTTTGTCTTAAAGGCTTGACTAAGCAAACGGACGGTTACTGATCCAAGATCAGACTGTACGTTGTGTGCCTTCCAATCTTTATTTGTACCGCCCGCATTTATAAGCCCTTGCTTTCGCCGACGGCGCTTATAGGGTTAGATTCACGATAATCTGTGATGAAGTTGAACACTTGAAAGTGAGCTCACATGCCATGATTTATCAATGTACAGTTCAGACTTCTTAGCTCATTTTCTCTTGATAAAAATTTGCAGCAGACGACCTTGACGACATCCGAGTAAGATATGGACAATCAGCATGAATTAAATGGAGATAGTTATGTGAAAGACATAGCTAATTAGCATGAATTAATGGGGATAATTATGAGTATTTTTTAAAAACCTTTTAAATTGCAATGTCAGTCTGCAATGTTTTTATCAATTTTCATGTATAATGACAGAAGGGCATCTTTCTGCTTGACGTATTTATAAGAGCTCCGTGCTGGGGTAAAAAGGGGGTTAACTGCGTCTTTTGAATGCGTTTATACCAAGCTAATCGTTGCTTAAATAGAGTTTATTTCATCAGCTTGTGGTTAATATGGGGAAATATTTGCCGAAAACGGGAGAGGTATGCGAAAATAAGGAGTGCCGTAAGGCACGAGTTATTTTCGCGGACCTTTCCCTTTTGAGGCAAATATTTCCCCATATTAACCACAAGCTGATGAAATAAATTATGTATCATATTTCCTCTGATTATTTTGTCAACGAATGCCATTTTTAAAACTTAAAAACTTAAAAAACTTAAAAAAGTAGTTCCAGATTTTCGGCAGGAGGAAAATATTCACTGTGACGGGGAAATAATTCCCCCAAGCTTAAATTACGACATTTCTTTACCCATAACATTTCTAAAAATAGACACATGAAATATAATATTATGGATCATGGATCCATCGCGTCTAAAATCAAAATCATTAAGTAAAATTGTCCTTTGACACGCGGAAAAATAATTCATAGCGAACAGTTTCGATCCATATCAGCCAGCGCGAACATAATCGATACTTCTTGCAGATTCATGAGACCACCTTTTCACTGACAACTCATGTGTTTTGAATTGAAAAAGTACGCAGGGAACTTTAAAGAATTACGTACCCTAGATGATTTCCTATAGGAATGAAAACAAAAACTAATGTAAGTTTATACTTTTTAAAAAAAAAAATTATTATTTTTATTTTCACCATCAAAGTTTTGATAAACTACCTTAAGTATAAACAATGGGACAAAATAAGACATTGCTCGTTTCGATAATTTTCTCCTATTGTCAGGATTTCTTAAAAGGTGGTCAGCTGGAAGCTGCAAAAAGTCATCTGTATTAGATAGTGTGTTCTGATTTTTGTGATTCTTTCTTACTTTGACATTTTTGTGTGTGTATTTGTATCGTGTTACATCACAATATTGTACTCACTTAACCCTTCGCCACATAATCGCGGGTTTTCTCACGACCCTAGGAAAGACAGCTTTTGAAAATATTGTGGGAAAAGGAGAAAATGCTGGTGACCAGTATTTTCTCCTTTTCTCACAATGTTTTTCTACCCTTTCTAAGACGCACATTTATTTTGTCTTCTGCAAATGCTTTCAAATTTGACAAGCCTGATATTTTGTCGTCTGTTGTTCATTCACTTTTACCGGCAAATAGAAAAACGCTTGATTAGGGAAGAATTTTGAAATACTGAAGCAGATCACTTTTGAAAAGATTTTGGCAAAAGGAGGATTGGCTCGTGAAGAGCGCGTTCTCCGTCTTGCCACGATGTTTTCAAATAATATTCATGAGTCCTGCGTGGCTCAATGATAAAGTGTAGGACCCGTAACCTGAAGAACCTGGTACGAGCCTCACCGGTAGAACAAGTTTTGCGTAGGAGTGCACTTGGGCAAGATATTTCAGAGCCAAAACACCATTTGGCTTGCAACACGCGAAAAGGGGCATTCGGACATTTGCGTAAAGTGTCGTCTCGGATCAGCCTGCGCAGTCCGCGCAGGCTAATCCGAAACGACACTTTCCGTTTTTATGTAATTATCTGTTTAGCACAAGTCTGCTGTAGCACAAAAAGTAATGTAGTCGTAAAGTGCCGTCTCGGATCAGCCTGAGCGGACTGCGCAGGCTGATCCGATACGACACTTTACGCAAATATCCGAATACCCCTTTTCACGTGTTGAAGACCATTTAATCTGTCATTCAAATGACTGCATTCTGACATCAAACATGATTTAATATTTTCTAAGATAAAAGCGTAGCAGGTCAGAATGCTGATATGGGCAACCCGAACTGACGCTAGATTGTTTTCCAGATATCAGCCGTGGTCAGTGAAAAGGCGGTCTAACGCATCTGCAAAACGCTTTCACTCATGTCAGCCTACTAAGTCACCACAGGCTGACCTGGTTCTAGACTTTTTGCTATCAGTCAATTTTCTACCTGTCAAAAAATGATTCTAGCTGATGATTCAGTTGGTTGTGAGACAAAATGGATTCTGCGGATCCATAATTAGGTGACGACTTGCTTATTATATACATTGCATCATAGAAATGCAATACCTCTTTTTGCCGAAGCGCTGTTCATATGTGTCCGTACCGGCTAGAACTTCGAAATGATCAATCTCGTTGAACCTCAGTATGTGTGAAAACTCGAGGTTTTATTTGGTCCGTCCTGTCATTAATGTAGACAGGTTTATGATATTTATCGATAGTATTAAGAACCTAAAAAGCACTTTATGGATTTCAATTTATTATTGATGTATTAGGAAACACCCGGCAATCATTTCTAGGAACTGAAGGCGCCCCATTGCTCGCGTGCCATTCGTTGGCTTTTACAACATTTTCCGACGAATTATAACCTTAAAGGTTTTAATTTTACCGCAAAAATCACTACTTCACGGTGAAAATATGAAGTTGTAAATTCAATATTCAGTTTGGTACCAGCTCTTAAAATAAAGCGGGGGGGGGGGGTTTGCTGCGTAGCTCAATGGGAAGAGTGGGACTCGTAAGCTATATAGGCTCCGTGTTCGGGCTTCACTGGACGCACTGGAATGTTGGAGCGTCTTTGGGAAGACACTTCGGAGCCCTAACATAGTACTGATGAAACCCAGGACATACTTGCATATTAACCGTCGCTGTGATATGATTGAAATAGTGTTGAAAGCACCGTAAAATGCCATTTAATCAATCAATTAATCAATCGAAATAAAGTGTGTATGCTTTATTTTTAATACCACGAAACCAGACTTCTTTCACCGCAAGTTAGAGGGAAAAAAACCTACAAAAACTGATAATCTTACTTCGCATGGAACTCAGACATGGCAGAAAAATGAATGTGAACCGGATGTCCCCATTTTTTTGTTCTTTTTCTGTAAAATATCTTGTCCCCTGTAGTCACGGGTATCAAAGACAGCGGGTATCAAATATTAATCCTTTCACAGACAACAAAATTCTACACTTTTCCAAATTGAATACTTTTGCAGACGACACATCAAACGGAAACTACTGTTTCCGCTTTCAGCTGAAGAGTTGAAAAATGAAATTGGTATTTTTCACTGGTCGTAACCATGAGATATCGAAAAATATTCCACCGTTATTTCTCTAATTTCTTGATAAATTACCGGAAAGCATGAAATAAATAGAGGATATTTGTTGTTTTTTTTTCGGTGAAAGATCGAAATTTATTTCATCTCGTGAACATCATCGGTAATATTTTCACGAGTGGCGCAGCCTGCGAAAAAAGAAAAACGAATATTCTATTTATTTCATGCTTTTAACCCTTTTTGGGAAAAACTTACATTAAAATCCAGAACAGACCTTTTCGGTTATTCCCCGTGGAGTACCCCCTCCACATAACAACGCGTCACAATCTTGCGTAAAGCGCGAGAAATGTAGAGTAAATTACGTCATATTTCCACCTGGTTGAGTGGCACGCGCATATTACCTAGGTAACTATTGCGCGGGAACTACTGTTTTCGCCTTTATTTGAAGAGTTAGAAAATAAAATCGGAATTTTTCACTGGTCGTAAACATGAAATATCGAATAATATTCCACCATTATATCTCGACCGGAAAGCATACATTAAAATACGTTATCTTTCAATGGGAATTTAAGATGATAATGTCCAATATCGGTTATCGGACCATCAGAACATGCGATGTTTCGAAAAGGTTTTATTTGAAGAAATGGTCAAAGTTGATATGCATAAAATGGTGTTTTAAGCCACTTTTAGCATTATCTCAATATATAATCCTAAATTAGGAAGAATTTTTCCCTAAAATTCATGTCTGGAGACCAATTGTATAAGATGTGAAATCTTGTATTGACGATGATAATGTACAAAATCGGTTATCGGACTACCAGAACATGCGATGTTTCCAAAATGTTTGATTAGAAGAAATGGTGAAAGTCGATGTGTATGACATGGTGTTTTACGCCGCTTGTAACATTATCTCATATAATCCTACATCAGGAAGATTCTTTTTCCCTACAATTCATGTCTGGAGACCAATTCTATTTGATATGAAATCTTTTAAAGATAAAGCTAAGTATCGGTAATCGGACTATAAGAGCATGCGATGGTTTGAAAATGTTTTATTTGAAGAAATGGTCAAAGTTGATATACATAAAATGGTGTTTTGAAGCCACTTTTAACATTATCTCAATATATAATTCAACATCAGGAAGATTCTTTTTCCCTAAAATTCATGTCTAAAGACCAATTGTATTTGATATGAAATTTTTTATAGGCGAAGATGATGTAGGCTACAATATCGGTTATCGGACCATCAGAACATGTGATGGTCCGAAAATGTTTTATTTAAAGAAATGGTCAAAGTTAATATGTATAAAATGGTGTTTTACGCCACTTTCAAAATTATCTCGTTATTTTTTTTTTTGCGATGATAACCTAAAATATCAGTTTTCGGACCATCAGAACCTGCGATGTTTTGAAAACGTTTTATTTGAAGAAATGGTCAAAGTTGATATGCATAAAATGGTGTTTTACGCCACTTTTAACATTATCTCAATGTATAATCCTGCATTAGGAAGAATTTTTCCCTAAAATTCATGTCTGGAGACCAATTGTATAAGATATGAAATCTTGTACTGACGATGATAATGTACAAAATCGGTTATCGGACCATCGGAACATGCGATGGTTCAAAAATGTTTTATTTGAAGAAATGGTCAGAGTTAATGTGTATAAAATGGTATTTAACGCCTGTTTCAACATTATCACAGGTATATCACGGGACAAGTTCTCTTATTCACCAGTACTAGGCTAGGGTTCTGAAATGTCTGGCCCAAGGACACTCCCACGAACAACCCAGTGCTTCTGGTGAGGCCCGGGGCTTCGAAGCCACGAGTCCCACACTTTACCACTGAGCCACGCAGAGCCCCTCAAAGTGGATATGTATGGACAAAACAGTAAAACAGCTTTTCTGAGTGATCGTATGTGCTATAAGATCTGCTACTTCACTGTTTTCCATGAAAATTTAGCGGATCTACAATAAATTAATCCTATACCATACCATTCCGTGTTTTAACAACCCAAACAAAGTTGGCTTTAGAAAACATCATGGAAAAAAGGAGAAAATGCTGGTAACCAGCATTTTCTCCTTTTCCCATGATGTTTTCTTCCCTTTTACTGGTTAATTTTATCATTTCATACACGTTTCATATTTTGTCTTTCACTTATTTGAATTTTGACAAGTGTTATGATTTACAATAGGGTTTACAGTGGCACTAAGGCTGAGAAATCGTGCAGTTTTTCTTTTATCAACTAAACAAGTATTCTCATTATTCGATCTTTTCGAACATGCAGTCTTTTAAAAAACCTTTCCTAAACAATTCCGAGCCACACGACCCTGAGAGAGAAGGGTTTTAAAAGCATTGTGGGAAATGGAGAGAATTCTGGTCACCAAAATGCTCCCTCCTCCCGTGTCTCTGCCCTTTCGGAGTTAAATCTCGTAATTTGACTCACATCGAATATGTCGTCTGCAAAGACTTTCATTTTGGGCAAATCTAAAATTTTTGTTGTCTGGTAAAGAGTTTTTTTTTTTCTTTTAACATAAAATGTTTTAACCCTTTACCAAACAGTTCCGTGTTTTATCAAGGGGGGGGGGGTAAAAAGGCTTTCGGAAACATTTTGGAAAAAGGAGACAATGTTGGTAACCATAGAGCATTTTTTCTTTTTCCCATAATTCTTTCTACCTGTTCAAAGACGGGTACCACGGTTTATCAGATTTGTCATTTGCCGAAGAATTATGGACAATGTTAATCTTTTTGGTCTGTTAAAAGATAAGGTTGTATTTCTTGATTTTCTTTTTTTACCGGTTTAATATACCCATCTTAGTTATAGCTGAGTCCGGCTGCGTAGTCGGTAGCATAAAGATCCTGAAACCCAGGGGTCGACAGTTCGATTCTAAAATTCGCCGAGATTTATGATAGTCAGTCTGAGAGGATGAATTCTTCTCTCACTGCTGAACAGTTAAAATATAGGTGCTCTGGCCGCCGCGATGTAACTGAAATAATGTTTAAAACTACGTTAAATACCAAAAGACATACAAATTATTTCACTTATTCGACACACACAGGGCACAAAGCGCACATCTTTCAATACCTTTTTGAACACTGTTTTTGAGTTTTCAACTAAAACTAAAAGCTAGTAAAAACTAAAAATCAAGTGGGCAGCATTAGGTTCTATCACAGCATTCTGACGCCGACTTCTTTCTGGCGTATTAAACACGAATAAAATTTTGCCAGATATCTCAACATGGAATTCTTGAAAATTTGATATTTTGGCAAAAAAATTGACAGACAGGATTCAAAAGGAGTTTCATTTTACGGGAGTGATTGCTTGCCATTAGCAATTTTCCATTATACGTTATTTTCCAAGATATTCCGAATTGCCGTTCATTTCCGCTGCGATAAGATGAATGTCTTTTTTGAACAGATAATGTGAGCGTTCCCATGTTAAAGAGATAGAATTTATTTTTTTTTTAGTTGAACTTTTCCCTTCTGAAATAATATTTATGCCTAAAAACCCTCATGAAATAAGACATTGCTTAGGGCACCAGACAAGTCAACTTTGCTGAGGAACTATTAGCAAAATCCCGGTATTACTTCCCTTGGCATGAAGAGCTTTTACACAATCGCTTGTCTCCCTTCGCTTTTTTCTTTAAGCCTTCAAAGCATTGATTTTCATTGCCATTTTCTTCCTGTAAATCTACCCGAATGCAACATTGCATTTAGAGACGTTTTGCAGCCTGAGTGATGAAACATTTGAGCCATGCTCTGGGAAAATGGGGTTTAATACATGATACTAAGTAAGTCATCAGATAGAAATGGATTCATAATGACCATTTTGTCAAACAACTGAATAGACCATGAGATTGAATGGTCCTTTGACATGCAGAAAGTTGAGTGATAGGAAAAAGTGTCGGCCCAGGTTGACCACCCAGGCTGACCTGGGTCGATACATTTTGCAGATGCATTAAGCCCCCTTTTCACAGAGCATTGCTCATTTTCATTGATCATCAGACACTTGATGTGCAACTTAAAGGTCCAGTAAAGGCCAAAATATCAAATCAGGTATTTAAATCATACCATTTAAAAGTATGGAAAATATTGTGGAGATGACAGTTTGTTATCGTGTGGTCGGGCCATATGTTAGTCGCTGGCAGAAAAAAAAAATCAGGCAAAAAGTAAACAAAAGACACAGCTACCTGGCAGGTTTTAACCTAGTTGTGAAATTAATTTCTCTGTCAGCGACTAACACTTGGATCGACAATACAATGACAGATTGTCATCTTTACAATAATTTCCATACTTTTAAATGGTATGATATAAACTCAAATGCATTTAAACACCCGCTTTGTTTACATTTGGCGTTTATTGTTACTTTAAGGTGGTCGTTTGATCACTTAACTCTTAACCACACAATATAAAAATACAGACTTGTCCAAACTGATAGCATTTGCCGACGACAATTTTAGATGTGACTCGAATGATGAAATTAGTCCTTAATAGGGTAGAAAACATTGTGGGAAAAGGAGAGAATGCTGGTTTCCAGCATTTTCTTCTTTTCCCACAATGTTTTCAAAAGGCTTCTTCCTCAGGGTCGTGACAAGTCGTGATTGTGTGGTGAAGGGTTAAAAAGAATAACCTTACACTAAACGACAAATTTTTAGCCCTGTCCAAACTGAAAGCATTTGTAGACGAAGAATTAATTGTTACTTAAAACATAAAACTCGTCAATTTAAGGATAGAAAACAGGTATTTTCTCCTTTTCCCGCGATGCTTTCGGAAGGTTTCTCCCTCAGGGTGGTTAAAAGTGGGAATTGTATGGTAACGGGTTAAATTGTTCACCTCCTTAACGCTTTTGCAGCATCCGAGCTTTGAAACCATCTCTTTGAAATGTTGATAATCAATTTGAATCAATGATAAGCGCACAGATACACTGAGGTAAAAGACAAAAAATCGCTTGTTCCAAGCCATTTCTCCCTTTTCTACAAGACTTCTAAAAACAGTGTGCTGTACAACCTTAAAAGAGAAGTTCTCTCTGAGATGTAAAAGTAGGCTGACACAGTTAAGTTATGTCTTGACGAACACTGTTTATAAGGGTCCTCCGTAGCTCAGTGTTAAGGTAATAAGATTTAGGGTCAGAAAACCCAGGCACTATTCCCATAGACGGCGCTGATCACGCTGGATTGTCCTTGAGCAAGTCACTGCGGAACCTTAGCCCTTTACTGGCGAAACCCAGAAAGGACATGGGTAAATGAACTCTCCTCATGACACACAGGATATACTGCCTAACCATTCAGTACACAACTGCGAGTTTTAATGACCCTGAGGAAAAAACCCTTTGAAAACATTGTGGGAAAAGGAGAAAATGCTGGTAACCAGCATTTTATCCTTTTCCAACAATGTTTTCTAATCTTTCAAAACTAAATATCATCATTTGAGCTACCTATAATTTGTCGTCTGCAAATGCTTTCAATTTGGTTCAGTATAAAATTTTGTCGTTTGGAAGAGTTAGGGCAGCCGAAACCCTGTCGGCGTCAAACAAATAATTATTAAAAATAACTTTGGCGGCGGCATATTATTGTTAAAGACTCTACATAGAAAGTTTAAAAGAAGAATTAGGCTCAATAAATATATCAGACGCCGATTTATTTCGCGTTTATTAAGCATGAATATTGTTTTCGAGATTTTTTTTTTTTTCATAATTCTAGAAAAATTGATATTTTAGAGGGGAAAAATGACAGATGGGTTTGAAAAGAAGTTTCATTTCACAGAAGTGATTGTTTGCCATTAGCAATTTTCAAGACGTTTTCATTCATTATACGTTATTTTCGGAGACTGCCGATCCATTTTGTTATAATTGTTAGTAACGATTAACCTTTTACCAGACGACAAAATTTTACGCTTGGCCAAATTGAAAGCATTTGCAGACGACAAATTTAATGCAGCTTAAATGATATGATCTGTCTCTAAAAGGACAGAAAAAAAAAGTGATGGGAAAAGGAGAAAAAATACTTGTTACCAGCATTTCCTTCTTTTCCTGCAATATTTTCTGAGGGTCGTTAAAAATCGAGGTTGTTTTGTAAAGGGTTAACCCTATACCAAATAGTTCGATGTTTTAACGACCCTGACACCAGAAACTTTTGAAAACATTGTGAGAAAAGGAGAAAATGCTGGTAACCATGAGTGACATTAAATCGTTCGTTTTCTAACGCTTTCAATTTGGACAAGTTTAAAATTGAGTAGTTTGATAACGGGTTCGGATAAATATTATGCTGAATAGACAATGCGGGCGTTCAATGTTAGCTCCCTAGGAAACCATCATACCTTTTTTACCAACATGAAAAAAACATGCTTATTACAAGCAATTTCTCCCTTTCCACGAAGTTTTAGAAAGCCTCTCCGTCAGGGTCGATAAATTTTGGATTGTGTGGTGAATGGTTAAAGAAAAACGAACCTTGCTCTGGCGAAAAGGTGCATCTCCGTTATCCATTTAACCAAGCAAGTAATCATATACTTATTGATCCATTAAATTAATTATGTAGAACAACCGACTGAATCATGAGGTAGAGTGATCCTTTGACAAGCAGAAAATGTACAAATAGCACAAAGTTTCGACCCAGGTCAGCCAACGCAGGCTGACCTGGGTCGAAACTTTGTGCTATTTCTGCATGCTGACCTCGGTCGATCATTTTTGCAGATGCATTAAGCCCCCTTTTCACAAAGCATGACTAATATGTTAGTCAGATATCCAATGATTGCAGGGTAGGGTAAAGCACATTCTTCTAGTCTGCCAAAATTCTTCATAAAAAGGTACAAAATCCCCGACATCTAAATTTCAAACTTATCCGTGATTGATTGATTGATTAATTGATTGATTGATTGATTGATTTCCTTTTCCTTGAAATAAATCAAGCTCTTCACCAAAAATGAATGGATGGATGGATGGATGGATTTGGTGGATTGATTGATTGATGGATGGATTTGGTGGATTGATTGATTGATGGATTTTCCTTGAAATAAATTTAGGTGTACACAAAAAAAAAAAAACCAGTTTTATCTAATACTACAAAAGATGGCATATGAAAACGCAGTGGGAAAGCCCGGGAAAAACTCCCGCATTCTCTCCTTTCCATCCTTGCTGCACATTGTTTCCTACCTTTTTACAGGCAAAGTTTATAACTTGAGCCATATTTCACGATTATGTCATCTGCAAATGCTTTCAATTGTTGTCAGTCAAAAATTTTGGGGTTGGGCAAAGAGTATATAAATAATAATCAGTTTTTATCTAACACTGAAACATTGATTCTGTGACAAGGAGGAGAAGAAATAACTCGATTGTTTAGATACCAACTTGTTTATAAATACCGTATATTTGTAGTTTTTATACTTTTGCCACAACATTTAATAAAAGTGAGCAAATTGTCTGTATTTTAGAGATAAAAGATTTTTTTATCATCTCTTTTTGTACTATTTGCCTGCTGTATGATATATAGCCATTTGTTTGTAGATGTGAACGTAGCCATTTTTGTAATAGTATTTGATGCTGTTAACCGTAAATGGCTAAACTATGTATTTCGAAATAAAATGCTTTTGGTATGTGAGAAGAATCGTTATGTTTTCTGAAAGCCATTACCAAACTGTCCCGATTTTCGGGAAGAATGATTTTGAAAACATTGTCGGAAACAGAGAAAATGCTGTTTACAGGCATTTCTTCTTCGTTTTAACACACTATTCTCAACCATTTCTATGCCTATTTCCGTCACTGGAATCCAATCACGATTCCGCCATTTAGGACACATAGAGGATATTTGTTTTTTACGGTGAAAGATCGAAATTTATTTCATCGAGTGCGCCACTCGTGAAAATATTACCGATGATGTTCACTCGATGAAATAAATTTCGATCTTTCACCGAAAAAAACAAATATTCTATTTATTTCATGCTTTTCAACCCTTTCTGGGGGTAACTTAATCAAAATCCAGTACAGTTCTTTTCGGTTATTCCCCGTGGCGTACCCCCTCCGCATAGCAACGCATTACAATATTACGTCAAGCGCGAGAAATGTAAGGTAAATGACGTCATACTTCCATCTGGTTTTGAGGCACCCGCATTTTACCTAGGTAACTAGTGCGCGGGAACAACTGTTTCCGCCTTCAATTGAAGAGTTAGAATATAAAAATCGGTATTTTCACTGGTCGTAACCATGAAATATCGAAAAATATTTCACCGATATTTCTCGATAACCTACCGGAAAGCATGAAATAAATTTAATTTTTCGTCTGCAAGTGCCTCTTATTTGGACAAGTCTAAAATTCAATCGTCTAGCAAAGAATTAATCTTCGGAGTGCCAAATAAATGAAATAGACATTCAACTCTGTACCAGACGACAAAATTTTACACTAATCCAACTTGAAAGCATTTGCAGACGACATTGTGGCTCAAATGATTACTCTAGCTTTTGAAAGTTAAGAAAACATGGTGGGAAAAAGAGAAAATGCTAGTTACTAGCATTTTTCTCATTCCTCACTATGCTTTCAAATGTCTTTTTGTAATGGTCGGGGAAACATGGGATTATTTGGTAAAAGATTTAACAACAATGACACCAACGATAGGGTGATAGTCTGACTGCTTTCAGCAAACGTCGGGTGATCTGTTGATCAAGTCTCTCGGCTGTATCACGTAGCTTGATATGCACCTACACGTTTCATTTCTTCGCCGAAAGTATACCGTTTTACAGTTCCTAAATCGTAATACTCCAGTTAGAAAACACTAGTCACAGTTTTCTATCAGAACCTTTCTAAATGCATTGCTATTGACAAAAAGATACAGATACATTTTATTTTCTTACTTGGTCTATCAATTCCGCATGTATTTGTCAGCGACAGGCTGCTTATCATCGTGGCCGTTGTTGCCGTTTCTAACCGATTTACCTGGGCGCCGCCATGTTTATGATCATGAGACTGGCAGTATTTCAAAATGGAAATCCCCATCACACAGCCGAGGTTAGATGTAGGTACGGAATTGGCCGAGTCGTGACGAATGAGTCTCACTGGAGTTAATTCTTTGCCAGAATATAGTGTAAATTTTTGGACAATGTAAATGGACATAGCATACTGAAATTCTTTGTAAGTGCGCAATCACTGAGCAGCAATTAATCCTCATGAACAGTCCAAGAGATACCAAATCTTCTTCTACACTATAATGGCGAAAGATTTCTATTGCAACACTTGCTTTGCCAAATAATCGCATGATAGTAAGGAATCGAAGTATCGAAACGTGTGGTTGTATGTAAGGGAAATAACCAGAGTAAAAACAAGGTGCACTTAGTTGAAGGCAGTAATCTCGCTGTAATTATTATAGTTCAACCATAATTTTCAGTTTGGAATTGCTTCCGTCTTTTAATATGAGCGTAAAGTCCCTAACTCATAGGTAAATATCGTGTAACATCGACGTTTTCCTAAAGGCTATTCGGCCAATTTCGGCAGCTTGCGTCTTATAATATCAGAGTTAGGGGCCGTAGACTTTAAATACTTCGTCTTTTGTTAGTGGGACTGAGGTCTTGGTGATTTTCGGGCTGTTTGTCTAGAAATAAATTGACCCTCTGTCTTTTTTCTGCACCAATACAGATCAAACTTCGGAAAATAAATAGTCAGCACTGAATCACTCTTTACTGTACAGGCATTAGGCAAAATTCGGATGAGCCATTGATCAAATCCCTCGCTGTATAAAGATGTGTGACATGCACCTACATGGTACATTTCTTCGACAGAAACAGATCGCTTTATCGTGCCGTGCACATTTAGCTACAAGGGCTCGTTTGCAATCTGGTAATGGTAGATATATAACGACGGCTGCTTGCTTTGGGTTTTCTGAAAAAACATAGGCTACGATTTTCAATACCGGTTATAATCGCTTAGCTAATTAGAGAAATCGTCTGAAAAGACTTTCAGTTCATTCTTCGAAATTGGGGTAATATTAGCCAAACTTATCAAAGAAAAACACATTTACATGGTAAATGGGCTACAAACATCCCACCGCTTTGGTATCATTTATAGATCTATATAATTCAATATTAGTTTTTTTCATGAATATTGGCGAGTTCTGATTGGCTGAAAAAATATTTCATAGCTCCATGAAAAAAAAAAAAAAAAAATGAAGCAATGCCGGAACTACTTTTGCAGTCAAACTAATGTAAACAAACATGTATACAAGATACCATAATGTTTTTCTGTCTGATTTTATATCCAGTCCGAATTTCAATTTGCTAACTAAATTTATTTTCTCTGAACATTGAAAAAAATATCCAACAGTAAATTCAAAGAGAGAGCTTAAAATCATTGTCACTTTGCTAGGTCCTAAGAAACTTATTTTCTACTAATTCTAGCGTATTGAACTTCTAATAAAAAATCTACTAAATCTGCCAATGTTCAATACTATAATGACGTCATGAATTTACGTCATTATTACGTCATGAACAAGCAGATTTACTGCGCTATGAAACATCAATGAAATGGACATTAAATAAATACGCAATGTAGGATTTACAAAAAAAAAAAAAGCAGTTAGAGTAAATTTAAAGACGTTTCGTCGGGTTGTCATTGCGCAACATTTCCGCGCATTTTCTGTTTCCTTGCGCGTAATTTTGTTCGATTGTAGTACTATTATCGGACTGCCGATTTCAGCTGCAAGACATGGAGGAAGTAGTGGTAGATACAAGTTTTTTTTAAAGATCAATGTATGAAAGTGTAAACCGTTCCGAAACAGCGGACACGGAACAGGTACATTTTTCGGACATCACTTATCCGGATAGTAAGTTTAGTGTAAGAAAAAAGAGAAAACTACACGCAGTTCTCCTTTTAAGTGTTTTCAAAGTCTCTTTCCTGGATATTGATATAAATCGGGATCGCTTGGTTCATTTTGCTATAAGATTCACCTGTATTTTATGCCTTTGAATAATTCCTGGACAGTTCTACATTTATTGTTTTTCCATCCATAAAAATGTACTATTTCGCATTAACCCTTTCCTAAATGATTTGAATAGGAACTTCTAAATTGAAGGAAGCTGCAGATGACAAATTTAAAAAAGGTATTAATGCAAGTTGAAATGCCGCTTGTGTAAAAATATAGTGGGGAAAGGCAAAATTGCTTGTTATGAGCAATTACTCTTTTTACCAAAATGTTTTCCAAAGCCGTCCCATTCCATTGTTCAATCGAGTATATATCAGGGAAAGGCAATATTATCTTTATTGTGAAAAACACATTAATTTGTGCTGAAAATAATTAATCTTACTTATTAATTTGAATCTTGGGTGATTTGTGTCATTTTCGTTGTTCCAAGGGAGGTAATCGAGTCCTAAAATGGGAAAAGTAGCTAGGCGACCTATCATTTTTTTGCATTTTTTGATAAAGGATATACCCATGTGTATATCTGTGAAAAATAAGAAAAATCGCTAGATTTTTTTGGAAGTCAAATAATGTCTTGACTTTCTATAATAAAATGATCTTTTTGGCGGTTATGGATGTTATTGAAGCATCGATAGCGGGTCATTAATTTGAAACAAATATTAATTTCTCATCAAGTTGAGAGGATCGATCGATTTCTTATGAATTTAAAACACACAGAACATGATTTGGCTGAAATGATAGACTTTACTCACAAAATTCTGAAGTTTGCTGCAATAACTGGGTTTTTGTGTAATTTGAAAGAAGGGTTATGTTCTTTATAGGCTCAGAACTTTTTTGTTCATCTGGTTAGGTATGATTATCTCTTCATATACTGAAAGGATATACTTTGAAGTGTCTCTGTGTCAAATTTCACAAAATTCTCTGCGCTAGAAATAACTCGCTGAAACGCCTTTAAGTGCATATTTGTTGTCTGTGATATTGAATTATAATGAATGAAGAGAACTTTTTTTGTTTTCATGGAGGTATGAAAAAAAAAACCTAATCACACTATTGTATGAAACCGCTTCGCGGTTTCATACAATGTGATTATGTGATTAGGTTTTTTTTTTCATACCTCCATGAAAACAAAAAAAGTTCTCTTCATTCCTTAAGTATGTACATGTGACCCGCGATTTAAATGTGTATTTCTGCCATAAATCTGCTTTAGCTTTTGTAAATTGAAAGCAAAATTTTGTTTGACTCACAATCAACTTGGGTCTTTAGGCAGTCCTCAGACCCTGCATTTAGGCGGTGGGGATGCTGGTGTATTGAAATGAAATTTAGCTTTTCCACTGGATTGATTGATTGATTGATTGGTGTTTGACGCCGCTTTCAACCGTATTTCAGTCATATCACAGCGGCAGTTCGCTTATTTAATATCCTGGATTTATCATTACCAGGCTAGAGCTCTGAAGTGTCTTGCACAAGGACACTCCCACGAAAAACCCATTGCTTCCAGAAAAGGTCGAACCCGGAGCCTCTGGGTTACGAGTCCTACACTTTACCACTGAGCCACGCAGGACCCCTCTCTGCATCCAACGTCAAACCTTGCTCTGAGCGCCTTCAGTGCTTTGATTTTCTTCTTCTGTATCTCTGTGTGCGTGTCTCTATCTCCAGTCATTATAACGTGATGATTTACTCGTAGTAATTCTCTGGTATTTTCCTCAGGGAAATTTGTTCGGGGAAAATGAGAAAGTGTTCCGATTTGGTATGTAACTAGTAATCGCTTATTCTTTGTCACTGCTAACCTGCATTTTGCCAACGCCGATCTCCTTAGTGAAGAGTGCGGAGCAAAACCAGCCAAAACATTTGGATAGTCTGATTTCCTTCTTGATATCTTTATACCTGGTGAGCCTTTTATGCTTGTAAGATTGCAAACTGATCCGAAACGATAGCTGGTTCTGTTGAATGTTCTTACTTTCCATGATAAAAGTTAACTCTTCAGGCCCTAACCAAAGTTTTAGTTGTCTTAGTTGACTTTTCGATGATTCAAGATCAGACTGCGCGTTTTATGCTATCTGATCTTGGGTAGACACCAGGATTTTCCCCTTTTCCATAATGTTTTCAAAAGCCTCTTTTTTCAAGGTCATTTAACCCTTTGCCAAACAATCCCGTGACTTAAAGAAACTGCGGAAGAAAACTTGAAAACATTGTAGGAAAAGAGAAAATGCTGGCGACCAGCATTTTCGCCTTTTCCCACAATGTTTTCTACCCTTTCGAAGACAGATATCATATTTTGACCAACATTTGATATCTCGCGTGCAAATGATTTCAGTTTGATCGATTCTAAAATTTTATCGTTTAGTAAAGATTTAAACACGGGATTGTTCGGCAGAGGGTTAGGTAAGAAAGAAAATCAGTCAGCACTTCCAAAATATAAATAAACTTTTCTACAATCCTTGGAAATTTTCCTTCCTTAAATCCTACGATAAAATTTTGGATTTGTCCAAATTCAAAGCATTTGTAGACGACAAATTAAATGCGGTTCAAATGATAGAAACGGTCTTTAGAAAGATAGACTAAATTGTTTGGTAAGCAGAAAATGCTTGTTACCAGTATTTTCTCCTTTTTCCACAATTTTTAAAAATCCATGTCCACGTCTGCCAGGATCGTTGTGTTTGGTTAAAGGATGAAATGCACAAAATTTTAATAAATGCTTTTGAGAATGCGCATATTAAGATGAGTCTGCAATAAGACCTGTAGTCAGGGCCCGTATTCAACAACCATTCTTAAGAACGTTTTCAGTGTTATTTTTCGGAAATGTCTAAATTTGAAAGTAACGCAACTTCTGATTGGCTAAACCATTTTTTTTAGCCAATCAAATGTTGTGTTACATTCAAATTTAGAAAATATTGGAGAATAAGACTAAGAATGTCCTTAGGAATGGTTGCCAGGGTAATCTTGAACATGCTTCAGTTTGTGAGATCCTCCGGCTGTTATGCTCCTTTCCTGTCACTTGCTTGCTTACTTTCATGAGGAGCAGGAGCAGCAGTTTAAACCCTTTACCAAACAACAAAATTTTAGACTTGTCCAAATTAAAAGTATATGCAGATATATGCAAAATAAATGTGACTCAAAAAGAATTGTTTTTTGGAAAGTTAGACAACATTATGGGAAAAGGAGAAAATGCTGGAAACCACCATTTTCTCCATTTCCCACATTGTTTTCAAACGCTATCTTTCTGTGTGGTATAGGGTTAGGGATAACAAGAAATATCTTTCAAAAAAGATAGACGGCGTAAATTTGCCAGAAAATAGGCAGGGGCCCTTAGAATAAACATGTCTACATGTTTGGCCAATCACAAATTTATATTTATTCATTTTTTTATCAGTATCAAAACGTAGGTCAAAAGCCAGGACTTTCCGCGACGCCGAACAAAAACTATCAACGTTGTATAGTAGAATATAACATCACGTGCATAGGGTATATGAAACGGACCTGTCAGTAAGTATACGTAGCTTATATATAAACGTTCAATAATTCTACTCAGCGCCAATACAAAACTCATACGCTATCTGTGGTAGTGTTTACAGACATCCAGATATTCCAGGAGATTCTTTCTGTCAAAAAAAATGTCGGCTGCTTTTCAAGAGTGTGTCGTTTGTTTCATTCCAGACATGGTTTAATTGATTTTCAGGAATGTGGGTTATACTTGTCATGGTTTTAGCGTCCACGACAAAGCAAGGTACAGTGCATTTGGTTTTTCGCTATATATAGCTTTCTAGATACATGTACATATATATTACTCTTTTTCTTGTGTTGTTTTACAGACGGTAACATATTTAGACTAGTCCTTTTTAAATTTTATCTTGCCGTTCACAACTAAAGATGTATTTTAGAGTGTAAAGGAAGATCAGCCTGCACACATGTGCAGTCTGATCTTGCTCTATACTCTCTGCTGCTTTATCAGCAGTTCCTGTCACATGTATACCTTATTCAATGCCAGTAAACTTAAGGAAGTATATTTGTATAATAGTCGACAAGTTAAATTCTGCAGGATAAAGGTTAAATTTCAGACAGTACACCAAGTGTGCCTCAAATGATGGCAAGTGTCTTTGAAAGGGTAAAAAAAAAATTATGGCAAAAGAAAAGATATCGTCTACCAGAATATTCTCTTTTTCATTTTCCGTGTTTTCAGAATTCTTCTTAGTTAGGGTAGTAAAACTCTTCAAAATAATGGACTTTGTTCTTGATCGGGTATTTAGACTATCAGCCAGCAGGGTGTTTGCTCCCCCCCCCCCCCCCCCCCCGGGGGAATTTTCGGGACAATGATTTTCTTGAGCCAAGGTCTCCTGAGCACATTTCCAAAGTCTGCCACCTGGCGAGTGGGGCAAAGGTCATCAAGTGCACCTCTAACCCTAACCTTATAAGTTGATCCTCAATTGACAATTTGTTGGAAATTTTATACCCTTTGAAAGTCCCAAATGATCTCAGATAATGTAATAAGCTTATATTTAGATAATTCTATGCATTTCTAACAAAATAAAAGAAATATAATGCAAATCAAAGCACTGACAGCACTATTTTCTTTATGATTTAAGCTTCCAAGAAATCATAATATGAGAAACTATAGGGATATTTTTCAGATAAAGTACATTTTCTTGATCACAAATGCCTTGAGTGCATCCTAGAAGCAACACAAACGGCATTTTAAGAGTTTATGTATATCAATTTGTCATATTCATGGATAAAATGGAAGCACTTATAATCAAAGTTCATTAATATATTTTTTTAATTTTTCATATCTGTTGCTGACAATTCAACAACTATCCGGTTCATTTCTTTATTTAAGATAAAAAAACCCCTAAAATATATTGGTTTGCTTATTTTCATGATCTTAAAAATTATATTCATTACAGTAAATAGAACCTTTTGGTGTAAATCAAAGTACTGAAGTTACTGATACATTGTGTACCATTTAACTCTCGCATCTAAAAAATGGACAAAAAAGTTTAAAAGTAAAATATATCTTGATCTTATTTACTAAGAAGACCTTGCATATGCTATCTACAGTGCCTTCTCTTGTTATTTTATCAATTTAGTTCTCTCGAACAATGATATCAAAGTAGTGAAATTTGAACTTGCCATGACGAAGTAGTAAAGGTATGACCTACAGGCATATCCACCTTTTTAGTTAAATACAGCATACATAATGCACAAATTTAACACTTTCAGCACTATAGGCGAAAACAGAGGCCTTTGCGGACGACATAGATCAAGATCAGACTGCACAAAACATGCGGTTTGATCTTGGAACTCAGTCGTTCGCTTGTTTTGTCAAGCCTAATATGATAAAACTCTTTCTGAGTTTCAGTGGAGCCTATTTCCAGGCATCAAAAGACGTGGACATTAAATATTTGGCGCCGAAAGAGTTAACTGCCCAAAATCAAAGATATATTATTTGTAGAGAATATTTTTTCACTTTTTACACACATCAGTTAAGTAATCAGGTGATTTACTTGCAATGTGAGTTACAAAGATGAATTCCTCATGTGCATTTGGTATTTCAATAGGGCAGATGCACCAGTCATCTCACATTGTTGGTCAGTATTCATTTACAGAGGACCAAAATGTTATAGTGAATGAGAGCTCATTCATGCTTGTATTTGCTCAGTAAAACTTTCACCATCATCATTCAAATGCTTACCAGCCATATTTCTGGCTTTATGGTTTTGTGATGAAAACTGTGGTTGTTGTTTTTCCGTTCTTACCTGTTCAGAATTATGTCAGGTTAGCTGCTTGGCATTAAGAAACAAGGAAATAGTATGAAACATTGTGCCATGACTATAAAAGAAGGCTAAGGAAGAAATGATTAGTGATCTAATGGGGAGGCAGTTTCTTCTTTTCTGACCTGATTTCTCATTAGCATAGTCTATGCTGTGAAGCGAAGTCTCTGTTATTCAACAAAAGTAAATCCTGTTTTGCAAAATGCTATCTTGGAATCATTTAGAGAATAACAAACCCAGAGTGTTTCAAAAATGGTTTTACGCATGCCCTCTGTGCCTACATTTTGATGTTTTTCAATTGTGGTAAAAATGTCATATTGTGAACAGAACAGAAACTTTATTAAATTGTTTACAATGTTTACTGGGTACTTGCCCATGTCATAGACATGCAGTACGTTTATAAAATACAGATTATAAATCATAGCAATAATTTAGTTAACATAGTGAAATATATTCTAACCAAGCGATGAGTAAGGTGATACCAGTGTTTACTTCATGAATGTGGTCAATGGGTGATAGTAGATAGACTTTCGTATAGCATGGAATATGATATGTTGTAAACATCATTATTATCATTTCAATGAAATGCAACTTCATATTAGTCTCGAACTCTATGAAGGGCCACTATTAAGAAAAAATCTAAATAACTTTATTCACTGTGTTTTATACAATAGCAGTCAATGTGGTAAATTACTGTTGAATATAGAAGTGATAAATACAATCCTGACGTCAATGAGTTGTTATGGGTCAACAGCAAGAAATATCTTTAATTCCAGCAAATGTCATAAGATTAAAAAAAAAAGCTCAACATTTGTCACTATTGATACTCTGATTTCCTTCATTTACACAGCTTATAGATAGGATAAGTTATAATGGTAAGGCATAATGGTTGTCATGGAATCTATTCTGTATCAATAAGATCATAATTGATGATTATGTATGCTATGGATACGTTTTTGGGTGCCAGCTATTTTACGCTCCCAAACATGGCCAAGAACAGTTTTCTCAGCACTTTGATTTAAACAAAATTGCTTCTATTTCTGTAAAACAGCTGTTTTGACCATAGATATGAGTGTAGAACCCATCTGAACATGTTTCTGACATATTAAATGTAGAAAATGATGTGAAAATTTAACCTGAACTGCTATTCATTGATATCTCATGTGCAACAGAGCACTTGATGACCTTTGACCACTATAACTCGCAAAAGCCCCCCTCGCCAGGTGGCAGACTTTGACAAAGTGCTCAGGAGACCTTGGGGTTTCAGAAAAAAATAGTGCCGAAAATTCCCCCGGGGGAGGGGGAGGGGGGCCTATTGGTGGCTCAAGGTCTAATTGTAGGAATAATTGAAATGCTGGTCACCAGCAGTTTCATCTTTTCGAACAATGTTTTCAAAAGGGGTCTTTCTCGGGGACGTTAAACACTGGCTACACCATTTTCAATATTGATGAATTTTAGCCGTTGTTATAGGCAGTCCCCGGAAACATAATGGAAAAGAAAGATTTGCTTGTTATATGATTTACTCCTTTTCCAACAAAGCTTCTAATACCATTCCATGCTCGTGTAGAAACAGGATAGGTTTATTTTGAAACGTTGAAATGCATCGGTAAACGGTTTAATGAAACATATATATGAGCCATGCACTGGCAAAAGGGGGCTTAATGCATTTGACTCTATTTGAGAGTGACCTATTATTAACCCTTAACCAAACGACAAAAACTTGAAGTCTTCCAAATTCAAAGCATTTGATGACGACAATTTAGATGTGACAGGAATTGTGGTTTTAGTTGGGTGAGGACAGAAAACATTGGGGGAAAAGAAAAAAAAATGTTGTTTACCAGCTTTCTGTATCAGGGTCGTTAAAACCTGGGACTGTGTGAAATAGGTTTAAGACGCCGTTATGGTCAGAAAGTGATACTTTTATGACGTCAATGAAAAAACAGCATTAGAGTCATTTCCACGGGCATCAACCTCTTGATTTATGAAAGAAAATAAAAATTGGCTTTTGAACTCTCTATGAGGTTTAGAAAGATGAGTTTAAACAGTTTTTAACGGTGCTTTTAAGATTGTTTCGGTCACATCAAAGGGATAGTTTTTCTCATATATGAGGGGTGATCAGAAAGAACGTAGACCAGTGCCTGTATCGGAATGTTGTTACAAAAAACAACTTAGAATGTTAACTGTTTTTGAAAGTAACCTCCTTTGAATTCTATGCACTTATTCATTCTTGACGTCAGACTTTATCTACTTGAATAAGACGACTTTTGAAAGTTTAAGTCAGGTACCAGATGATTAATTCTCATCTATGCATTTTTTGTAATCCTATGTGAAGTAGTTTCCAAAATAACGAGGTGGTCCACGTTCTTTATGATCACCCCTCGTATTTATTGGTTTTATCAATTAATCATTCATCAAACAATTGCGGGTTTTAAAGGCCTTTAAGAGGAGGGATTTTGAAAACTGTGGGAATATATGAAAATGCCGGCAACCAGCATTTTCTTCTTTACCCACAACGTTTTCTTCCCTTCAAAAGACAAATCTGGTTTTGAGTCACGTCTACATCGTCGTCTGCAAATGCTTTGATTTTGGAAAATTCTAAAATGTTGTTGTCTGGTAAATGAATAAAAGCCTTTCCATTTTACGAAACTGCCACCGCCAGCCACGATTGAACCAAAAATTCTGATTGGATATTCAAAGTGTTATAAACTGCTTGCCACGGAAGACTGCTTGAACAAAATGGACTGGGACCAAGTCTTTTTTGGTTATCCAATGCAGCAAATCAGGAATAAAGATAATGATAATACTAACTGACGGTAAACTCTGTTTGAAATTATCTTCAGTTGTGGTGGAACTGTACTGTTAGAAATCGAAAAAATAAAATGTGTTTAGTTGGCAGTGAAACAATTAACCCTATACCACACAATCCCGAGTTTTAACGATCTTGGAAGAAAAAACCTTGTGAAAATATTGTGGGAAAAGGAGAAAATGCGCTTACCCTTCCCAAAACTAATTTCAACTCTTGAGTGGCATTTATTTTTTGTCGTCTGCAAATTTTTTACAATTTGAACAAGTCTAAAATTTTGTCGTTTTGTAAACAGTTAAAGGCTATTTTTCAAAACAGCCAAAGATCAAGGTTATTATGAACTTGTATACGACGGTAGCGACACAGGTGCTTGGTTTTTGACAAGGTTCATCCTCAATAACCTAATACTCGTATATAAGACGAGGGGTCTAACTGCCGAACTGCACCCAGAGTCAATTGTCAGTATTTTTTCAGTCTACTCGTATAGAATTTTGCGTTGCTCCGCGTTGTCAAAAAAAAAAAAAACCCGACAATTGCTCAGAATCATGCCATTTGCAAGTGTTAGTATATACATTTTACGAATGAAAGTTGGAGAATGTTCTTATTCAAGTGTTTAAATATTTAGAAGTCTGGCTGTATTACTGCACTGGTTATTTTAGGAAACAGGAATTATAAGAGTAACCTTTGAAATCTTTATTCCTTGTTTCTGTCCTGAATGAACCGATGTGAGAACAAGATCCAGTGAGAGCTCCGGGGTTTTTTTATGACCTCTTTACCAGACGACAAAATTTGAGAGTGGTTCATTTTGAAAGCATTTGCAGCCGATAAAAAAGAATGTGACTCCAATGACGAATTTTGTCGGCGAAGACCATCCGCGTAAGAAATTTCAAGATCGGAACTATGTGATTGACGGTTTAGGGTGATTTTCAAAGTACTGACGATGCCAATCCAGATACTACCCTCTATCCATACGGCGTCGAATACAACTTACACCATTTTTGAGATCACTGTCGGTCTGGGTCCATAATCACCAACCATTCCTAAAGGGGCTTTAACTCTTTGCTAAGCGACAAATTTTTAGACTGGTTCAAATTGAAAGAAATGGCATGTTGAATTTAGCCAAAACGATGGTTATTGTCTGTGAAAATGCAGAAAACCTCGTAGAAAAAGGAGAAAATGCTGGTTACCAGCATTTTCTCATTTTCCCACAAGGTTTTCAAAAGGCTGTTTCCTCAGGCTGGTTAACCTCGTGTTTGTGTTGGTAAAGAGTTAAACCAGACGTTGACCCAAATTTAATCGGGATTAGAAAAAAAGATTTTAAAAGGAAATTCATAAAGACGTGAACTTTTACCTTTGGAACGGAAAAACAAAAAAAGAATGCTGACGGGAGAAAAAAGTTTCCGGAGAGACTTAAACCCACAACCTTCAAAACCAGGGTCAACTTAACGTATTTGATCGTGTTTAAAATGAGCCATGCTCTGTGAAAAGAGGGCTTAATGCATTTGCAAAAAGTATCCACCCTGGTCGGCCTGCACAGTCCGTGCAGGCTGACCTGGGCCAAAACTTTCTGACCAGTGTACCTCTTGATTCAGTAAGTTGTTATACAAAACGGGTTTTATGGATCTATAATGCTCTGATGACTTGCTTGGTATAATGAATAACGGAGATTCGTTAAGCCCCCTTTTTACAGAACATAGCTCAATTGTATTTATTCCTTGTTATGCAATTTCTGTTATGTATTAATTTCGAAGCCTTTTTTGCTCGTGAATAAAAATAAGCCGTCTTTGTTAAGATTTTCTAAAAGGTAAAGTTGCGAAATCTGGTATAATGCCACTTTAACACGTAAATAACGAATTATCTTTGAAATCAGTACAGGACTTGAAGTCAATCACCAATATAGGCTCCATAAACATACGATTATTAGTCTCTGGGGACATTAATTATCCATGGAACTTCCGATTTCACAGCAAGAAATTTTCAGTTTATGACCAATTTCTAATACAAGCAGATTTTTGCTTAGACTCATAAATAATCAACGCTGAGGTTACGAATAGTGTCTTAACAAATTTGTAAATGCAGATTGGGTAATCAGTATATGTCTACAAGACAGCCATTGCTTGTGAAAACGAGACCGGACAGTGTAAGGTAGCTTTCTTGTAAAGTCCTATCTTTTTATGCCCACGATTTTTTTTTTTGTTATTTGGTCTATCTCTCTTTCCGTTTGTCTTTCCGTCGATGACATTTTTTATGTCAGCTCCATTACTTTTTTCCCTTTTTGTCCATTTCAAAATAACTTTGCACACGTGTTAGCCTCATGGAAACCGTGTATCATGAACAACAGTCATATCCGTAGCATAAAGGTCAAGGTCACAGCAATGTCAAATATGTTATTTGGGAACCATGTCTGTAGGTCAAGTTCGAAATTGGGTTATGTGGGGTCAAAAAGTAGATCACTGGACCAAATCTTAGAAAAAACATTGTGTACGCTCTAGAGGCCAAATTTTGCCTGATACTCTTGAGACTTGGTCAGAATGCTTTTCTTGATGATATCTTGGTTAAGTTTGAAATTGGGTATTATGGGGTCAAAAAGTAGGTCACCGGGGTAAATCTTAGAATAAGCTTGTGTGTACTCTAGAGGCCACATTTTCAGTTGGATACTCTTGAACCTCAATTACAATGTCTGTCTTGATAAAATCTAGAACAAGTTCGAAATTGGGTCACTTTGGGTCAAAAGGTAGGTCACTGGACCAAATCTTAGAAAAACCTTGTCTGCTTTCTAGAGGCAACATTTTCAGCTGATACTATTAAAACTAGGTCACAGTATTTGTCTTGATAATATCTCGGAATAATATGAAATCGGGTAACGTTGGCTCAAACAGTAGGTCACTGGGCCAGATCTTAGAAAAAGTTTGTGTGTACTCTAGAGGCCATATTTTTAGCTTGATTCTCTTGAAACTTGGTCAGAATGTTTTCATTGATGATATTTCGGACAAGCTTGAAATTTGGTTTTATCGGGTCAAAAGTAGGTTTCTGGGCCAAATCTTAGAAAAAAAATTGTGTGCACCCTAGAGGCCACAATGGCACATTTTCAGCCTGATACTCTTTAAACTAGGTAAGAGTATTTGTCTTGATGATATCTCAAATTTGAAATTCGGTGACGTCAGGTCAAAAAGTAGGTCACTTGGCCAAATCTAAAAAATTAAAAAAATAAAAAAAAAAAACGCGTTTGCATCGTAGAAGCCACATTTTCAGCCTGATACTCTTGAAACTTTGTCAAAATGTTTGTCTTGTTGATATCTTAGTAAGTTTGAAATTGGGTCATGTCGGGTCAAAAAGTAGGTCACTTACACTCATGTGTTTTACATTATGCTAGGTTCCCACTATCACGATTCGCGCCACGATTGAAATCGTGGTCTTGATCGTGAGCAAGTCGTGATGATCCTATCAAGTCTCAGCAATCGTGTTAATCGTATGAAATGTTTTGAATGTCAAAAAATTTTCTACGATCAACACGATTGATTTTCAATCGTGGTCATCGCATCTAATAATACTGAATCATAACAAAACACAGCAGATTTCAACAAATCGTGCTTCTAAATCGTGCTGATCGGGACAAATTTTGGACAAGGCAAAGGCCACGCTCTGTTTCAATTTGCCGGATAATAGGATAGGATAAGTTCTCCTTTTTGATCCCTCACATCGGGACAATCGAAGTAAGAAATGTGGTCTCCTTTGCAGCAGCAGTACAAGGTGACGTTAAAAACGAAAATACTCCCTTCTATATCGATCATTCAGCCTCTACTTGTATCAGCTTTCCAAAACCAACGATTCTGGAAACATCTCCAGAAGCCTTCCCAAAAGCCTGCAAGCCTGGATCGGTCGCGCCGAAAGGAGAGGTCGAAAACACAGAATTCCAGAGAACTGGGTTAGTACCACACTTTCCCACTCCAAAATGTTAATAAAAATAAAAAAAGAGTAACTTCGTTTAATTTATCCCAAAGATATGCAGCAAAAATGATTGAATGCACTAATTTTTTCTAAGGAATGGAACATTTCTATGGTGTGCAGGAACGGTAAAAAAGAGTAATTCTTATTTTAAAAACATAAATCTAATCTACATAAAATGAAAATTGTGATATTGTATATATCTTCAGCTCAACTAAACAACATGTTTAGGTCTATTTGATATTTCTATCATCAAGGTAACTTCAATTTTTTTGTAGGATGTGTCTAGGCGGCTAGAATCAAATTGTTGGCTTCTTTCTTCTGTGAGCTATGGTCGCGCCTAAAACTGTCTGACTACCGCTCTCCTGACACTTGCGGGTTGTGGTTGTTGCTGGTCTGGCAACTGCTCGTCTTCTTCCTCTCTTGTGATAATGTCTGCATACCGCAAATGTCACATTATCACTCTTCTCAACAATCAGTTTTTAAGAAAATAAAGTCTATGTACAGTCGCGGTTCATATATACTTATCGGGGTCCAATCGCAACTCTCCCTCAGATCTGATCGTGAAACGCGTCGCGACAACAATCGTATCTTAGCGAAACAGCGCGCAACGGTTCGCAATAAATGTATCTGGACTTATCCATACGTAGCTGTATGTATTACATCGTCATGACTAGTGACCCCCGCCCGTTATAATCGTATCGAATCGGTATTCAATCGCAGACTTGAACTGGACAATCTTATCGGATCGGAATGTATCGTATACGAACGTGAGACCAGATCGTAATAGGTCGTGTGAACTGAAAATGACCAATCGGAATAACATCGCATCCAATCGTAACTCATCGTTTCCTCACGTATCCACTCGTATCATCTCGTATTCAAACCAAAAAAATTCCTCAAAGTTTCACAATTAGCTGCGGATTGCGAATCGTGGCTCTCGTAACTAATCTCGCGACAGTGGGAACCTAGCATTATCAAAATCACGATCTCTTCAGCTTAATCAACCCTAGATGACTTTTCTCAGGTGAGCGAATTAGGGTCAATTGTCCTCTTGTTTTTAAATTATGAATGAAATTCATAATAACTTTGTACAGAATTGTCAAGCACAGATAGACAACACGTTCCGCGTAAAAACTATATTCGTAGGTCAAGGTCATGGCAATGTCAAATATCTAAAAGATTAAATAGGAGTGTGTCCGTCTCCGGCTTAAAACTGTTTTACATTATGAATGAGTTTTAGCATAAATTTGCAAAAATGTCATAATATAAAAACGACATGTCGCTTGTAAGAATCATGTCCATTGGTCAAAGATCAAGATTAAGGCAATGTCAAATGTTTTTTTTTTAAATAGAAATTAGGGTGGTTATGTTTTTGTCCGACCTGGATATAAATGTCAAACACATGAAGACAATGTGTAGCGTACAAGAATCATGTTCAAAAGTCAAGGTCACGGCAAGGTCAAATGTTTTTGTTTTTTTTTTGGGGGGGGGGGGGAGGGGCTATGTTTGTGTTTGACCTGCAACATTTTTTAACTGGAAAAAAAATCAGTATTCCGGGGCAGAAATGTCAACCAGATAAGGACGATGTCTCATGTGCAAGAATTATGTCCGAAGCTTAAAGTTCAAGGTGTAGGCAATGTCAGAAGTGTTTGTAAGAGTTATGGCCGTAGTCAAAGGACATGTTCACAGCTCACAGGAAAGGGTTATATTAACTTCGGGATATCAATCACTTTTCAGTGGCATGTCTTGTTTATGTTTAAAGTCTGTCCATTCTGTTCAGAATTTCTTTGTTCGTTCGTTTGTCTGTTTGTTTATTTGTTTGTCTGTATTGGAGTTTAACACCGTTTCAATACCTTATGTCACACCACAGCGGTCATTGCACCTACTCATGTTTTTCCTGGCTTTCTCACACCAGTACTGAAACAACTTTCTTTCGAAGTCACTGACTACTTTTCTCACATGCATCAGAGATGAGAGGCGAAAAGATCGCCGGAAAGAAAGTTTGCCTCAAACAGATATCGAAACCGTTCTGTTTAGAAGGGGTTTTAAAAATATTGTGGGAAAAGGAAAAATGCCCGAAACCAGCATTGTCTCCCGTTCCCATAATGTTTGCTTCCCTTTCACAAATATACTTTACGATTTAGACGACCTTTACTTTGTCGTCTGCTTCTTTGAATTTGGATGGGTCCAAATTTTTGCCGTTTGAGCTTCGTTTGAAAAAGACGTGAACGTGCATTGATACGCTATGTAGAAGAACACTTAATTTCCTGTCAAGTGCAGAGTTTGTCTCGCAGAAAAGGTGCATGATATCCAATGTAAGTATGCAAAGAAGTAATAATAAGTTTTTTTTTTAACTCTGTAGATCGAGATCAAATAGCTCATAACACGCACTCTAATCGTGATTCACATTGTTCAATATATATTGTAACATACCTTTCTTCTGCAAGTTTTTTTTTTAGATTTTACTTCAACTCGCTAAAATGCATACTGCTATTGTTAAGTAGACAGACAGTTACGCGCAATTTTATCTTCGAAGAAAATATAACCTATGTAGACAGGTCATTGTCTAAAGATAAGTCTTATCGCGTGGAATTCATTTCAACCTGGTTGATTTAAGAGATAGTTCTTCAATCTCCATCAAAATGCTGTTGAAGCCTCTTCTCCTTACTCTGTTTGTGGCGTATGCTGTTGCTTACCAGCACAATGGCAACCATTTCGAGCGTTTCCTCTCGGAGGAAATAACACTAGTGGACCTACAGAGCGAAATAGCGGATTTGAAAACGAGACTAGGTGATAAAATTTGTTTTTAATCGTAGTTCGGATTTTTATGTCTTGTTTTACACTCTCTCAGCGCAAGTATATAAATTAGACATTTTTCGACGACTGAAAATATACAGTCCATTGAAACTCAGATATTTATCTTATAAGCTTGACTGAAACATGCTCACGGTATACATTTAAGATCAGACTTCACAGTCTGATCTTGATCTATGCTGTCCGTAAAGCCACTGTTTTCGCCTATCGGGCTGAAAAGGTTAAGCCGGTTGATTTACATACGTGTATTATAGACGAGACTTTTAACGGTTTTTAGACTTTTTGCAAAGTAGTCCTTACGTCAGCCAATCAAAGTACTGAAAACAGTGATAAAACAAGCAAATAAAGAACACATCAGTTCTATGATTTGGCATTTAAAAACTTTCTATAGATCATTTTAAGATTAAATGTTCATAATTTTTCACTTTCTTAGCGGTCGGACGAACTCGTTGCCAGACCAGACCTACAAACACTCGCAAAAATCAAGTCCATCCTGAATTTTCCGCTAGAAAAGCTACAGCGCTGTACCGACTTTCTGTTTGATCAGTTTAATCTGTAGTGCAGCGAAATGCAATAATCTTCAGGTGACATATAATGACCAGAGACAAATTATTAAACGTTTCATTACCTAAAGCGCTTTTAGAAGTCGTCTATAATTGTAAATCTCGAAAAAAAACTGACGAAATTTATCGTGTTTGGCAGCCATTTTGTGTCTGTTTTGGGAAAAGTAAACAACTCGGGTAGAAGAGGAATTAAAACTGATTTTTCTTCTGATTAGCGGTTAAATTGAAAATATTTGAATATGAAACTAAGGCTTATTGAATGCGAAAGCGACAGGTATGTTCACATTCTAGCTTTGTCATCAATTTGTGAAACAAATAAACGAACAAAATATTTGAATGACAAAATCTTACATAGTTTATAGTCGTAACAGGTATGAAAAATACATAATGCACTATCATCGTAGAGAGCGGTAGAGAAGAATTAAGAAAATAGCTTAAAGTTGGCAAATAAAAAGAAAAAAAAGTTAATAATTTCAAAAGTTGATAAGTAAGGAAAATAACTTAATAAGTTTAAAAGTTGCTGGCGGGTCAGCCAAAGATACTCAACCAGCTGTTGGCAGTCCGTTGCCTGAAAACAACAGCCACTTATTACAAGCCAACAATGCTCTCCATACTACGACAGTTTTCAATTGTTTTACTGCGTATCATCTTTAATTTCTTAAGAGTCTTTGGTTGAATTTACATTGAAATATATATCATTCAACAAGAATTGGAAGTATTAAAATGCACAAGAACCATAACTCAAACAGAAAAAACGAAAAAAGTGAAATATAAAAAGAACCTAAAAAGACGAGAGTTTAAGCGTGTGCACTTAATCCGTGCGGAGAATTTGACGATTTTTTTCGTGATCGTCTATGTACCCGAATGCGACTAGTCAACACCTAAAATCGCGTTCGGGGGGTAATTATCTGAACTACCAGGTAGCTCTATCTCTCATTTATTTTTTACCTGATTTTCAAATTCACTTTTGGGCCAGCGACTAACACTTAAACCGTTGTACAATAAAATATTGCCATCTTCACAATAATGTCCATACTTTTAAACGGTATGATTTAAGTCTAAATCTATTTCAACACTTGCATTGCTGCTGGGCCTATATTTTACATAATGTACCTTATCAGTGACATCTTGTTCTGTCTATAACTTTGTTAAGGTGAATATCTCTCAAATTGGGTTGGTAGAGATTCTGCAGTTCATGTCAACATTGTCATATTTTACAGAATAACGATTTCTCAAATAAAGAATTTTCTGTGGGAAGTATTTGGCGACTACGGTTTTGTTTTACAGAAATGCGCTCTGGTTCTAGCTTTTTAATATTGGTTTCGACGGGAAAATACTGAAAATTTTAAAACTATGTATTCTCATGTTAAAACATGTGTAAAATATATTTATTCCATATCAGGCTTCTTTGATACAGGGGTTGGGTTGTTTCAGGGTCAAAATAATTCCCCGGCATTTTTTGCGTTATTTCTAGAGGATCTAGAGCTAATATTACAGAAAACAAATAAAAGTGCTTTGAAATTATTCGATATTTATATTATATTACTTCACTTTGCTGATGACATGGCCTTTCTGGGTAACTCCCCGGCTGATTTACAACAAAGTTTAAATCGACTCAATCAACACTATACAAAATTGGAGCTGGAAGTAAAAACATCGACGAGGGTCGTTCATTTAATTGTGTCAATGGGTGTCTATGAGACGCATTATATTAAATGCAAATATTTAGTACATTTCTTCCCTTCAAAATATTCTTCCTTGACAGAAATGCATTTTTCAAGTCTTTAAATCTAGACTGTGAAGGCTGCAAAATAGGCTTTTCTGGGAATACCCAGCAGACACTGAAAAATGGCACTTCCCAAGGCACTTTTAGAGCCATATCGACGTCCAAAGAGAGTTTTCTTCAATAAAGGAAAGAGAAAAAAGTCACATGGGCTGAGGTCGGGAGAATAGGGTGGATGGGGAAGCTGTGCCACCTTTTCCGTTTCCAGGAAATTCTGAACAATTGCTGACTTGTGAGCAGCTGCATTGTCATGAATAAGGCCCCTTAATCCGGTTCTAGGTCTCCGTTTTTCATAGTGTTTCTTCACTTTTGAAAGAACATTGTTCTTGTGAAACTTGCCTGTAACCGTTCGGCCGTTCGGTACAGGAATTTGAGCAATTGGACCGTCTGAATTAAAAAATATGGCATATAAAACTTTTCCCGCGCTTTTTATTCTTTTTTGCTATGATCGGCCTAGCTTGGTCTTTGCGCAGCCGCTGTTTGTTATTGACGCGTCTCTGGGGCTCAAAATAATAAATCCAAGTTTCATCACCTGTGAACAGTACTGATATACTGCGTTTGTTACAACTGTTGTACTTTTTAAGAAGAACTGTGGCCATTTTTACACGAGTAGCCTTTTGTTCATCTGTCAAAATGTGGGGGACCCATCGAGCGCAAATCTTACGAAGTTTTAACTCATTTGTCAAAATCTTATGAACTGACCTCGATGATATACCAACTTTTAGCTATTTCTTTCACTGTAAGCCTGCTTAATTAAATCTGCCACAGCAATAACATTTTCTTCGGAAGCTGCAGTTTTGGGTTGACCAGGACGGGGAGCATCTTTTAAGTAAGTTCTACCATCTTTAAATTTTATAGCATCTGAAAACCGACCGTTTTGATACCGCAGAAGCCCAATGTATCTGACATAATTCACTAAATATTTGTGAAGCTGCAATAATTAGACTAATGCGACTTTTAATATAGGCCCTAACTTCAAGCTTTGCTTTTGGGTTCATTGTACATTCATTAATATAGCCAGTGTATATGACTGCACCTACTTTAACTTTCAATAACTTTTGAAAGAATGAGCCTATCAAAACAAAATTTCCTGCCAGTATTCAAAACGACTTGTTTGTGAGAATACCGTTATTTCCGTGTGATACATATGGTCATGTGGTATGGAGGCCTATTAGTGACACAATTAAATGAACGACCCTCGTAAAAGTAAAATAGTTGTCTTTAGGTCCCGCGGAAACATAGGTAATAACAAAAATTTACTTATAGTAATTACTACATAGAAGTTGTGGATAGTTTTAACTATTTAGGGATGTGTTTTAATTATACAGAATGTTTTAATGCAAATATTCAGAGTATCGAGGGAAAATCTTTGAAAGGTATGCATGTACTATATAACTATGTCAAAATGTACAACACTAAACATAACATAACATTTTATTTCGGTAATTTAGGCCTCCGGCTCATTAAACGTATGTGTTAGATACTCGACCAATATCGAAAACTCGACGAATACGAAAATAATTCGGTCAATACGAGATAAACTCGGCCAATATCAAACAAAACATGGCCAATACCAGACGGTCATTATCAAATCCAAAATGGACGACATATTCCTGCCGTTGATTTATAAAATTGTCAGTAATCAAGTAATTTCGTACTGACCGAGTCACATGTCCGTGGTCGGCGGTATTAGCCCTTGGTCTTCGGCCTCAGGCTAATACCACAGACCTCGGACCTATTACTTGGGCAATCCGAAGTTACTTGATTAATAACATTATAGAACAGAATATAACAAAAAGCTTCGCCATGACGGGTACACAACATAACTGTCATGGAGCCTTTATATTCCACATCAATTTGTGGGAATGGGGACCAGGGCAAACGCATGAGATTCAAAGTTATATCATGTCATGTTTATGTAGATTTCTTTTATTCGTTGTCCATTCGTCTTTCACAGATATGGTAACGCATGGTCCTGTTGCCTTCAAAGCTCACATGACCACGTCCGTTAGTCCAGGAGCAAACGAACATATTATCTTTGATGACGTGCAGTTAAATCTTGGTGGCGGATTCCATGAACACACCAGCGTGTTCATAGCTCCATACAACGGAACCTATCTCTTCTCGGTGTCCGTCTGCTCATCAGCTGGACATTTTATCGTGTTGGATTTAATGCGGACAACAACTATGATCGGCCGTATACTCGCCGGCGACTCGGCTTATGACGACTGTTCCTCCGAAACAACGGTCACAGTTTTGACAGCGGGTGATGAGGTGTATGTTAAACATAGAAATAATGTCGGCGACTACATTCATATACAAGATAATACTATCAACAGCTTTACAGGTGTTCTTTTGCAACAAACATGAACATATTATCGTGTATTTGCCAGCCTAGGAAACGAGGTTAGCTTTGTCTTAAATAAAGAAATAAAGAAAAATCTATGACGTATCCACCTTTGCCCTTTGACTTTTCTTTCTTGGTCTCACAGGTCTCGGCAGACTTTCACCCTCATTTAAATATCATATACATGTTCATACTCCACTTACCTTTGCAATTAGTAGCTGGACTTAAGAATCATAAAAAAATTAAAACTCATGACTCAAGTGTGTAATGATAAAAAAAGGACTAGATCGAAGATGTCTTTTTTCACCTAAGGGCCTCAAGTCATGTTTATTATAAACAGTTAGAGCGTTAAACACATCTTTATTTATTTTATATGCACTGTTGCTCAAGATCAGGCTGCACAAAAAGTGCAGGTACACACTGTCTCTCTGTTTTGTTTAATACGACAATATAATGGCAAATCATCCTTGAAACTGCATGGTTTTGTTTTCTGCTTCCTAGTTTAGAAAGCCCATTATGAAATTTAAAACTAATCTTCAGGATGCGTCATGACAGGTGCAAAAGAATCTCGAATGTGATAGGCCCTTTATTTAAGTTAGATATTTCTAACTGGTCTATGTTAAAAAATATGCACTTACGTTTTATTAGTAAATTTTATGGAAACAGCGAATGCCCAAATACTCTGTATATCAAATTATATGTACACAGAAAGAGCGTATTCTCATTACTTTTGAAAGGGCAATAAGTGGTTCGGATCCACTTTTCTAGATTTATTGTTTTATCACAGAACTATTCTTGTTTTACATAGTGTAATGTAGCCACTACGAATTTTCTGTTCTTACACACGTTTGAGATAAGCATAATAGACATCGTTGTTTAAGGCCTATACATGTATTTCCATTCAAAAGCATGGCTGACCGATGCTTTCTTTGTCTATACAACTGTGAAACTGATGATCGTCGCAAAGTTAATATTTGTTTTATTGTTATATTTAAATCCAGGTCGTTATATGTAGTCTTCTATGAAACTATTTTTCATTCTGTTTGTGCACTCTTTTCAAAGACAAGAGTCAGTCTCCTTTTCTATAAACATGTGTCCTCTGTTTTCACATGTCATAAAATATTATACTTTGATTCAATTATGTGGTAAAAATAATCAGTCATTTGTCACTTTATGGTTTAAAAAAAAAGCATTAAAATTTGGAATTTACCTATATTCACGTGTCCTATGTTTTCACATATCATAAATTGTTATACTTGGGATTCAATTGTGCAGTAAAAAGAATCAGTCATTGGTCAATGTATGGTTAAAAAAAATCATTAAAATTTGAAATTTACCTATAAACATGTGCCCTATGTTTTCACATATCATAAAACGTTATACTTAGGATTCAACTATGTAGTAAAAAGAATCAGTCAATATGTCAGTTTATTGTTAGGAAAATATCAAAATTTAGAAAGTACCTATAAACATGTGTTCTATGTTTTCACATACCATAATATGTAATACTTGGGATTCAATTATGTAGTAAAAAGAATCAGTTATTTGTCAGTTTATGGTTAAAATGATATTAAAATCATTTAACAAATGTTATTATGCGAGCCTTTGATTGAACGTCTATGCATTTAGAGACCCACATTTGATAAATCTCCATGACGAAATATGCCAGGCAAGTGGTCGCGTAACTATGGATCTACGATTCCATTTTGTCTTAAAACTGACTGAGTCATGAAGTACAATGTCTCTAGAAGATTATAGTAAAAACAGATATGGGTTACCGTGCTCGTTTCTGAGAAATTTGCCTTTGAAAAAGATGTATACAGTTCGAAATTTCAGCTTATTTTGGATTTAACACGCCTTTCTTTAATAGTCAGTTAAACAGGAAAATTAGAGGAAAAATATACAGATACACATCATTTTAATGAAAATTAATTTACTTTTGCACAAAAAATATGTAAAAGTCTGATTTTGATCATGGTAAATGTACAAATATGCATCTTATATATAGACCATTGGATTAAAAAGGGAGATAATTTGACGGAATAAAGGGTTAGTCTTTAATAAATACATACTTTCTAACGGACATATTTTCTTAAAATTTACACACTTAAAGTATTTATAATTCTAAACACTAAGAAAAAATAAAGATGGCACCTATCCGTGCTTATTTCGTCAGAAAACAGGATGAGGGACACCGTGAAAGTTTTTTTTTCAAGGAAAAAAATTAAGATAAAAGCTCAACAGACACAGTGGGAAAAGAAGAAATTGCTCATGAGGAGCGATTTCTCCTTATCCATCAATAATTTTCAAAGTGGAAACAGCTATACTTACAGAGCTTTAAATTTCCTGCTTTTGTTTGCTTGTTTGGTGCGTAACGCCGTGTAAACAGTATTTTAATTATTTGACGGTGACAGTTCACAGAACCATTTTTTTTTCTCTTTACTAGTACTACCCGAAGAAAATGCTACCCGTTTCAGTGCATCAATAGTATTACCGTATGTGCGAAAAATACATTAGGTTCACTTTTGATTCACTGTCCATAACAAAAACACAAGGGTAAAGGGGCCTATCTAGTTACGCTGCTGTAAATCAAAATTTCCTGTTAAGACCGATAAATACAACTAGATCTCAATATATTTTGCCTTTGCAATCGTAATAACTGCGCAGTAACAATCAGTAAAAAGATGAGATATATTTTCATATATATTATTTTGGATAAACGTTCTGATTACAGATATACATAGAATATATTTCATTTAAGTTGCCTTGTACAACACGATGTATTGTTAACTCAAGCTCTTGTTTTCTTGTAAAAAATAGAGAGAATTAAAGTTAAGTATAGTATAAAGATAAGGGGTAGTCGTTTACTCCGTCTATTTTTATTACACAAGATATGACGTAACTACATATACTTATTCCAATACGAATCCTCGTAATCGACGCGTGTCATACTTTTCCATAAGTCTTTTCCAAAATCCAGCAGGAAATCTAAAAATATCTTAAGAGGCTACGTAGCCTATTAAGGAAATACCATTGAAAAATATCTTTTGTCTTTCTTCTTTACTGATGATTTGCAAGCTGTCGCCTTACTAATTGATTGATAAATCATTTTTGAAATTTGATGAAATTATAAAAGTCTTAGTAGCTCCCTTTAATAGCATGAAGTAGATCAAGAAATTGGGTAAGCTTTTGATTGAGGCGACAGTCAAATGGAACTTATACGGTTTTCGCTTTATTTAATTTCCCAGGCGGTCTAGACGGTTTCTCATTAAGTCAACTGGGCCGAGACTTTGATTTCCTTTATATTAGTTGTGTTTGTTTCAGCTGAATTTGGGTAAAGTTGTGTAATACTTATTCCTTTGTATGATGATTGCACTTTGGATATAGGCCGCGTTTGTAGAATTGTGCGAATAATCCGTGAATAGCACAAGTTACCATTAACTTATGTCCAGCAGCCATCATCGTTCTCCTTATACAACAACTTGAACCGTGCTCTAGTAAAAGGGGGTTTCATGCATCTGTTTGGTGCATTATACCAAGCTAGACATCACATTATTATGGATCCATATTTTTTTTCTAACAACCGACTAAATCATGAGGTAGAATGGCTCTTGGACATTTACAAGTGGCAAAAAGTTTTGAGCCATGTCAGCCTGCACGGACTGTGCAGGCTGACATGGCTCAGTACTTTTAGCAGATGCATTAAACCTCCTTTTCACTGAGCATGGCTTATTTATAACATTAGCATTACCATCAAATACGAGGACGCAAATAGAGCTTCAGCCCACAATTGCACGCATGATTTGAAAACGAATAGTTCATCTGCAAGTGCAAATTTATCGTAATCAAATTTTACTTACAAGTATTCGTGCACTATCTGTTACAAGTTTTACTTACATTTACTGCCAATTCTTATTCTGGCTCCAAATCGTTGTAATTTACAATGGCCCGACAGGTGTCTGCCCTTGTTTCTGTGCAATTTTTCATTGAAACAATTACAAAGGGAAGTCGTTCGCAAATAATAATTCTATCCAACTAGTCTTCGACATCTGATTACTCGATGTCTAGTTGTGTGAGCAAAATATACTCAGTTCCATAAATAAGTGTGCACTTAATTTTCTTTTATTTCTCGTCGCATGTTTTACTGAAGACCAACAAATTTGGTATCATACTTTAGTTTTTCTTAAAGTTCTTGTAATTTTTCAATCAATATCTTGTATGGCCACCTCTGCTGTCGATACAGGCAATTATTCGACGTCGCATAGACCTTACATAACGTAAAATCATTGCATGAGGAATGTTATTCCATTCCTGAACGAGAGCGGTGGCCAAAACCTAACTTTAATGTTACCTTAGTCTTTGAGTACTTTTGCAACTTTGATTTTAGTACCACCTTCATTTAAACTGCAAAAACCTAACTTAAACTTTCTGTTAGTCAAAATCTGATTAGCCTCGCATTTTCTACAGACTCTGAACTAAAGTATGATACCAAATTTGTTGGTCTTCAGTAAAACATGCGACGAGAAATAAAAGAAAATTAAGTGCACACTTATTTATGGAACTGAGTATAAGTAGAATATATGGCCTGCAACACGCGATTAGGGGCATTCGGACATTTGCGTAAAGTCACGGTTGTCTCGGATCAGCCTGCGCAGACCGCACAGACTAATCCGAATCGAAACTTTCCGTTTTTATGTAATTTTCTGTTTTGCGCAAGTCTACTGTAGCACAAAATCTAATGTAGTCGTAAAGTGCCGTCTCGGATGTCCCCGCAGGCTGATCCGAGACGACACTTTGCGCAAACGTCCGAATGCCCCTTTTCGCGTGTTGCAAGCCAATTATTATAGGATAAACGAAGCTGACGCACTTTCGTTGGTTTTTTTGTATTATTATGGTATTTCATAAAATTTGAGACTGTGGAGGTCAAAAGATCCTATTTCACGCTTTTTACGGGCTGATCTCAATCTCCAACATCCGAAAAAGGAAGTAGGTACTATCCAGCAAGACTCTGATACTTAAACCGGAAATCCGGCTTTGAGAGTAGGATAAGTGGCATGATATTACACCTGTGGGTTTTCTCAGGCAATATAAAAGTGCTAGATAATACAATTTCAATTACTTTTTTTTGTCAGAATATGTGACAAAACATTGGACGGAGTAGGTCAAGATCAAACTGCAAGATCTGCAAGCAAATATTTCTCCGATCCAAAAGGCTTTGATACCAAAGCATTACTGGAGTTATGGCTCCAGGGATAAGATACTTGTCGTTGAGCTCAAAATCTGAATTGAAATGAACACATGTAGTCAATGTAATAGAGGTTATGCACATTCGAGGCCTCTTTTGTTCATATCTTGCCAAATATCGGACAGAGTAGGTTCAAGACCACACGATCTGTATAGACTACTTTTAACCTCAGAGGAAACTTAAAAAGCCGAATAGCAGCCAAATGTAAAGTTTCCGTGCATAAAATACAGGTAAATTTTAATATCACCGTTTGATTGTATGGTGATTATCATAAAACTGACGATGTATGACAGTGCGGTCGGTCAAAGTATTAGTCGCTGGCAGAAAAATAACTCGTAAATCTATAGAATTAAATTGGCAACTTTGATTCTTATTTTATGATCCATTTTTCTGCCAGCACGATTGGAGCTTTGACAGACTGTACTGTAACACACTATACGACCCACAATAACATCCATACCTTTAAAATGACGTAATTTTGCCTGCAGTTTGAGCGCTGAATTGTTAACTTTTGACCGCCAACGGGCCTTTAAGTTGCGCAAGATTCTTTTGGGAAATGAAGATGAGCGTGTTACCATTGATAATTATTTATCCATTTATCCCTTTCCCAAACAACAAGTTTTAGACTTTCCTAAAGCTGAATACATCTGCACAAGACAATGTTGATACAACTGAGCTGAAGTTCTTTGATAGGGAAGAAAACATTGCGGGAAATGGAGAAAATGCTGGTTCCTCAGGGTCGTTAAATCTGGGCAATATTTGGTAAAGGAATGAGCAAATAAGACGCCTCTGTTTATCCTCATTTATTCCATCTAATATTCGTTTTGCACTCCATATCCTTCGGAAAGGTGTTTAATTAAGACCTTAATGAATACAATAAACCCTCAAGATGCCGAATACAACTTTTGATGCATATGAACGTCCATTTTTTTTTGAGTGTGTGTGTGTGTGTGTGTTGGGGAGGGTTGTCCTGGGTGGCTCAGTGGTTCTGTACAGAACAGAAAAGAGGCATTGATCAAGAGGTCCTTGGTTCGATCTTCCACTAAGTTGCTGGGGTTTTCTAGGGAGTGCGTTTCGGCAAGTTGCTGATCAGACGAAGTCAGATAGTTTCGCAAAAATTTATTTGACTGGTGCGTTTCTTGGAGATAGTTTAGCCCTTAACTGTCGCAATCAAAACAATGTGGTCAGACTGGCATGCCAAAAGACATTTTTACTTTCATGATAAGATCAGATGTGCATTGTAGCCAAAGTGCAGTTATCGGTTGGTGTAGCGATTTGAGTGGGAGTTTAAAGATCAGCACAGTCCATTGTGCATGGACGTTCTGCACTGTGTCTCTTGTCACAGAAAAGTTTTTTTTTCCCGTTATTATTATTATTATTATTATTCATTGATTATTGTTTTGAAAAAAATCAATGTTTGATTAAAAAATGCGTTAACAGCAAAATATGGAAACATATATAGAAACTTAGAATCTATTATAGAAGAATTTATCACAGTTTGCTATTATTTGAATTACAGGCATTATGCATCTGATTAATTAATTGTCCCGTGAGGAATTTGAATGTACAGTGAGCCTCAATAGTATTTGACAAATCAAAATGAAACTTCCTGGAAATAGCTGACTACATAGGGATATTATTGAACCTGGTAGCTCTGTCTTATAAGCAACTTGCCGTCGGCAAGGCACTGTAAATCCACAGCCTAAAACTGGCAAAGTCCAGAGAACAATGGAATAAATCAGCTTTCGTCGTGAAATGGCCAAAGAATATTTGAAGTGGTATAAAATTATCTAATCAATCGCTATTTGCAATATCGTATATTGTGCCCGCACTACTTGCTTATATGAACCACATTTGCAACAAATTGTCATGAAATTACAAAACTTTGTCTTTTTGTCAACCTGCAGTTATGTATTTTCAATTATTTAGAAGAATTTCTTAAGCTTTTTTCTTTGATCTACAGATTTCTTTACTTTATTCTAAATTGTAACAATTTTGTCTTATCAGTAAAAGTACAACAATTGCATTATAAGCCATCATCAGGGATCTAATTCATTCATTTGGTTGAGACGGAACTAAATTCTTATGATGCTAAGCGTAATTCACTTTTGCGGACAGTGTACTTTAATATCAGACTGCACAGAGCGTGTAGTCTGATCTTGGATCAACATTGTCCGAAAAGGTGAGATTTTCCCGGCGAAAACAACTTTGAAATGGCAATATTTGGGTTTTAACCATTGGGTCGAAATTTCAACTTCATTTATTAACCCTTGACTAGACGACAAATTTTAGACTGGTCCAAAATAAAAGCGTCTGAAGACGACAAATTCATTGTAGCTTCAAAGCTGATTTCTGTCTTTGAAACGATAGAAAAAATTGTTGGGAAAAATGCTGGTTACCAGTATTTCTCCTTTTCGCGCAATGTTTCCAAAAGCCGTATTACCCTAGGGTCGTTCCTACACGGGACTGTGTGGTACGGGTTTAAGCAGTTAACTTGATGAGTACAACGGTTAAAATCTGCCAGTATTTACCCTGTTACTACGACCTTCGGCTGACAGCCTCGGAAATCACGGTTGGAAAATGAGGTAGGCTTGGGAACAATTAGTTCCAATTGTTATTTATTTCAAGTTTTGTAAGCCTGAGCCTAAAGGAGCCTGTAAAATAAATGATTCTAAGATTTTAACGTATGATTTCAGAAAATTCTGCATACGTAAATGGAGGACATGCTGCTTTATTCGAACAATAGAAAAAATACCAAAGCTTTTTCTAGAAGGCCAAGCAGTAGCCAGAAGAAAACGCAGGTGTTGAAATGCATTTTTATTTAAGTCACACCATCAAAGGTATGGAAATTATTGTGAAGATGGCAAATTGATATTTTACGGTCGGTACAAGTGTTGGTCGCTGGTAGGAAAATGAAATTGAAATTCAGATAAAGTGAAGTAAAGATAGAGTGACCTGAAAACTTGTTACCTAGTTTTAAAATTCATATTTCTACCAGCAACTAACACTTGGGCTGACCGTACAATGACTGATTGTCATCTTTACAATAATTTACTTACTTTTAAATGGCATGATTTAAATTTAGATGCATTTTAACACCCGTGTTGTTTACTCTTGGCCGCTACTAGGTCTTTAACTAACCTTTCATCGATCAATTGACAGTTCAAGTACACCCTTAAGTAGTTTTTTTAAAAACATCGTCGGAAAAGATGAAAATGCTGGTAACATGCACTTTCGCCTCTTCCCACAGTGGTTTCGATCCTGCCGAATAAGAAACGAAAATAAGTATGCCGCAAGAATAAAAAAAAACAACTTTTCATCTGCAGATGATGACGTGTTAACCCTTCGCCAAACAGTTCCGAGTTTCACCTACCCTGATAGAAAGCTTTTGAAAACATTGTGGGAAAATCAGAAAATGCTAATAACCAGCATTTTCTTCTTTACCCACCATGTTTTTCAGACTTTTTCAGAGAGAAATCCTTTCATTTAAGCCACATTTAATTTCTCTCAAGTTGGACAAGTCTTTAAATTTGTGGTCTGGTATAGAGTTTACATACCAGAAATAAAAGATATTTTTAACAGTGAATAACGTGATACTAGAAAGTTAGTGGTATTTTGTCTTGAAAAGTGAATATTGTTTAGCATATTTAATTTGTCGACCGCAAATGCTTTCAATTTGGACAAGTACAAAAATTATGTCGTCTGATAGAGTGTTAACATGCAAAAAAAAACAACGGAAAAAGTATCTGTAGTGAGTAATGTGATGCTGGCAAGTTATTAGGAATCTTTGCCTTTAAATTAAAAACGACTAATTGACATTTACAGCTTTCAAGTATAATTACATTTTACGCAAATTAGCTCGTTTGCCACCAAATACTGGTTTATCTTTTTTTTTCCGAGGAGTAAATTATGAGGAGTTATGAAATTCCATTACAAAAAAGGGAATGTTCCGTTACAATTTAGAATCATGTAGATGACGGTGTAGATTAAAGATCAGACTGCACGTTCCGTGTAGTCTGATCTTGTTCTACGTTGTCTGCAACAGATTTATCTATTGACAATAGGGATAATTTAATATCAAAAAATTTATGTTGAATCGTGTACGGAGTTTATACCGCTGAATTGTAAAACAAAAAGTATTTATTTCCGATATATGCTTTTTTTTTTTAAAGCAATTCGTGATAGAGTAGCCATCTATTTTCTAGGTAATCAAAACCAAATTATATTTAACGGTAAGATTCAATTTTTAATTCAGTCTGTAAGCGCCACAGGCTTATGGATGGGTTTTTGTAGAAGGCATAGATCAAGGTCAGCCTCCACAGAACTACCCTGGGTCCATGCGGTAATAACTTTTTCATCACTCCTTTTTGCAAACTTTTCCCACGGCCTGAACAGACCTGTGGCAATACGGTTAATTGGTTCCGTAAGTATATATTACTGTCATTTTTTCAAACTTAACTCCAGATTATAAAAAGACAAAAAAAAATAGTTGTACTGGAATCAAGGCTAGCACAGAAGGTGCAGACACCGTAAGCTTATCAAACCTATAAGAGAAAAAAGTCTGGCTTTCTGTGTAACGTATTTCCAGCTGTCGATTATGGATCAATAATAGCCACTTTTTAACAACCGACTTAATCATAGGTAGACTGGTCCTTGGACATACAGAAAATTGACCAATAGCGAAAAGTTTCGGCCCAGATCAGCCTGCGCGGACTGCGCAGGCTAACCTTGGTCGATACTTTTCGCAGATGCATTTAGCCTTTTTTCACGGAGCGTGGCTCATATATTTTTTGCTGAAAGAATTCAGGAAAAATGTAGCTAGAATTGCCCTTGGTCTCTATAATAATTCTTGTATGTAACGTCATCTTTAACCATCAAAACCAGCATTTCCTCCTTTTCCCACGTTTTCTTTCCGATCAAAGACAAAGTCAATAATTACAGCTACTTTAAATTTGTCGTCAGCAGGGGCTTTCAACTTCTACAAGTCTAAAACCGTTTGTACTTAGGTAATGTAGTATGTAAACTCTGAGCTTGATTTTAATTGTCCATGGAATATTATGATATTGCCGTGTGGGTGTTACGGTACAAAGAGGGTGGGGCAACATACAACGATACAGATTACATGGTTTGCAGAAGGACGCCAGTAAAACTATTAATGGTGTTCGGACTGTAACGAATATAGTCACCGACATTATTTCTATGTTGAACAAAGACCTCGTCTCCCGCTGTCAAAACTGTCACTGTCGTTTCCGAGGAACAGTCGTCATAAGCCGAGTCGCCGGCGAGTATACGGCCGATCATAGTTGTTGTCCACATTAAATCTACCACGATATAATGTCCTGCTTGTGAGCAGACAGATACCGAGAAGAGATAGGTTCCGTTGTACGGAACTATGAACACGCTGGTGTGTTCGTGGAATGCGCCACCAAGATTTAACTGCACGTCGTCAAAGATAATGTGTTCGTTTGCTCCTGGACTAATAGACTTGGTCATGTGAGCTTTGAAGGCAACAGGACCATGCGTTACCATATCTGTAAATGATAAATAAGTCATCGATTTAGGTAGTTTATCTGTCTGAATACGTTCTCACGGCGCTTTAACTCTGTACCGGAAGACAAAACTTTAGACCTAAGTTGAAAGTATTTACAGACGACAGAATCAATGTGGCGAAGATGTTTGCATTTGGTTACTAGCATTTTCTTCTTTTTCCTCAATGCTTTCAAATACTTTCTCTCTCAGGGTCGTTGAAAGTCGTGTGGTGGACAGTTAAGTTATATCAAGGCAATGGACCACTTATTCATCTTTTCCTGTATTTCACTTAAGTTAGGCCTTCTTAAACCGCTGTCCATCATAGTTGCATATAGGACAGGGACAATTTACTTCTTCAGTATTTTCGTGGAACTGCGTGGTGCCTCATGGTTACATTGCGGCAGCCAGTGCACCTATGTATGCTTTCCTTGATTTTTTTTTTTTTTTTTTTTTTTATCAGTATATTGAGCTCGACATTCTTCCGAAGCCACTGGCTGCTGATCCACAAAACCATCACCGAAACAATGATCAGCAGTTAGAGACGAATGAATCCTGTTGCAATGACGATCATCAATCCTCGGGAAAAAAAAAACCGAGCGTTGGATAAGAACAAGCGACCCTTTGATCTCAAGCTCAGTATGTTACAGACTTAGCGACTAAAATGTACTACTTTGTACACCTTTTACCACACAATTTTGAGTTTTAAAAATCCCGAAGAAGAAAGCTTTCGAAAACAAAAGGAGATGAAGAGCTGTTGACCGCCAGCATATCCAACACTGTTTTCTAACGTTTAAAAACAAATCTCAACATTAAAATTTTGAGCCACACTGAGCTCGTCGTCCGGAACTGCTATCAAAAAGGACCAGTCTAAAATTTTGTCATGTGGTAAACATGTACCAGTAAACTCAGAAACTGGCTGAAACAAAAATTTTCAACAGACGACCTGGATAGCATGCTCGTAAAATGTAGAACAATTCAAGGTTTTATACATGAATTCGACAAAAAATATTTCGGTAAAAGAAGAAATTGCTCATTAAGAGCCAATTGTTTTAAGAAATGGTCTCTCGCTAGACGCAAATAGAAGTCTGCATAGGATAAAACGTTAACTCCTTGTCAGTTTTAGACTATGAAGTTTTAGACTGGTCCGAATTGAAAGCATTTAAAGACGATAGATAAGATTTGCCAAAAACGATGGAATTTGTCTGAAAGAGTAGAAAACTTTGTGGGAAAAGAAGAAAATGCTGGTAACCAGCATTTTCTCCGTTTCCCACAAAGTTTTCAAATGTTTTTCTCTTTAGGGTCGTTAAAACTCGGGAATGTATGGTAAAGGGCTAAAGAGATATATATAACACAAATATTTACCCAAGCGCGCTTTTAGATCATTGATTTCCTTTTGTAGAGCCTCTATGGATACATCGCCGTCGATAAATCGTTTAGTTTGATTGTCATTTTGGAGTTCAGTTGAGCCATGTGGAACGCAGAGCGCAAGCAGGAACATGTACAGTGGCATCTTTTCGCGGCGGTTTGAAAATAGATGTTTCCTTTCACATTTAGTTACACCGTATTGGGTAACTGGGCTGTGGAGAGATAAAGATAAGGACATGTCATCTACGAGTTTATCAGATGACTTTGATGATGACCTTTTAACTCTTTACCGAACGAAAGAAATCTAGACTTGTCCAAATTCAAAGCTGTTGCAGACGACAAATGGATTGTGGCTCAAATTATAAAATCTTAGTAGAAAACAGTGTGGGAAAAGGAGAGAAACTTCTGATTACCAGCTTGTTCTCCCTTTTTCCACAATGTATTTTTCAAAATCTCCTCCTTCGTCAGGGTCGTGAAAACTCGGGATTGTTTGGTTAAGTGTTAAGGTGACAAATAACCCGAAATAAAAATGGACTCACGTATGGCTCACGTATTTATGTTCACCATACTCAAATTATGCAAGGGTAGAAACTGCCCAATACACAGGAAACAGTAAACCCTGTAAGACAAAGGTCAAGTGCACTGGAAAAGTATCGTAGGAGAGTTCTACTGCTGGAAAATAGCACGATTTGACAAGAAGCCATCTGTGACATTCCATCATAAGACTTCATTTGAGTATAATTCAATATTAGTTTTTTTCATGAGCATTGGCGAGTTCTGATTGGCTGAAAAAAAAAAATTCATAGCTCCATGAAAAAAAAAATTAAGCATTGCCGGAACTACTTTTGCAGTCAAACTAATGTAAACAAACATGTATACGAGATTCCATAATGTTTTTCTGCCTGATTTTATATCCAGTCCGAATTTCAAATTGCTAGCTAAATTTATTTTCTCTGAACATTGAAAAAAATATCCAACAGTAAATTCAAAGAGAGAGCTTAAACTCATTGTCACTTTGCTGGGTCCTAACAAACTTATTTTCAACTTACTTCTAGCGTATTGAAATTCTAATAATAAATCTACTAAATCTGCCAATGTTCAATACTATAATGACGTCATGAATTACGTCATTATTACGTCATGAACGAGCAGATTTACCGCGCTATGAATTATCAATGAAATGGACATTAAATAAATACGCAATGTTGGCTTCGCGGTTTCATACAGTGTGATTAGGTTTTTTTTCCATACCTCCATGAAAACAAAAAAAGTTCTCTTCATTCCTTAAATGACACCCCTCACACTAGCATAATGAATATTTTTGACATAAAGCTAAACGTAATTCGTCCGTTCTTTCGTACACAAAAATTAATGAATTGCGCTCTTTGAAAAGGTAGTCTAATACATCTGCAAACAGTATCGACGCAGACTGCGTCGAAACGTTTTGCTATTAGTAAATTTTCTGCATGTCAAAGGTACAATCTGTCTCATGTTCCAGCAAGTTTTAAGACGAAATGTGCACATTTATACGACGACTTGCTTTACGAAGATGCACCCCCCCCCCCACACACACACACCCCCTTCCGCATTATAGTCTTTTACCATTGCTAAAAACTAACCCCATAAGGTAACATACCGGTTTAAGTCCCCCCCCCCTTTTTTTTTACCAATTTGTTGTGTTAAATTGATGGAATGGAGTCAAAACCACTGATGGAGTCTAGTCGCCTCCTAATTGACGTTGGACCAGAAACTGTCTGATCTTGTCTCACTTCAATTTCTCATTGAATCAATTACGTGTAAGGAAAAGTCGTTCACAAATAATTCTGCAAACCAACAAGACTTCGATATTTAATTACTGGAGTTCTGGCTCCATGAGTTGGACATTTATTATTCCTTTCCACACCGCACATGTAAACTGAGTAGAACAGACTTACAAGTATGTAACAGTTTACAAAACAATTTCGAATTTTAACATATCTGAGGAAAAAAAGGCTCTTGAAAGCATTGTGGAAAATACGGAAAATGCAGGTATTTAACATTTTTCCCCTTTCCCACAATCTTTTCTTCTATTTTGAGGTGTTTTCAAATATTTTAGCAATATTTAATAGTCTAATAGTCTGCATTTCCTTTCAATTATCTTATATCTAAAATGTTGTCGTTTGGTAAAGAGATGGTATAATTTCAAAGTATCAAGATCAGACAACTACTCCTTTAAAGACTGATCTTAATTTACACTGTCTGCAAAGGCAGACGATGTACATCAAAAATTAAAACCATCGTCGTGTTTATGAGCGCCGTTTTCAGCACTATTTCAGTCATTGTACCGATCCTTGGTTTCCAAGAGCTTTCTTTCAATTCTTCCTACAGCACTCTTTCTACAAGTCACGACGTTGGAACAATACCTAGCGACGAGAGAGAAAAGAGGCCTGTCGCAATAGCTAGGTCCTTTAACAAAGTTTGGTCATACTCGAATTCGCGCTTACGACCCCCAAGTTTTGTAGTCATGTACGTTACGCAAATGAACTTTGGGCTAACTCCTGTTCACCCATAACAGATATGCATAGTATGTTACCTTTTACCTCCAAAGATTATCAAACTGCAGTATTATAGGATTGATCTTGGGTATTAAAGTTTTTGGATAGAAACTGTTCAGTTTTCTGTGAGGGTGATTTATTTTGATGTCAATTGTGATGCTTAGATGAGGTGAATATTTTATGGGGTGAGATTTATATCGTTCAATTTTTTGGTCCAGAACTTTACCATTCATGCAACTGAAAAATGTTTTCTGCTACTGAAGTTTCGAAAATCTTCTTATCAAAGCACTTCCTTGTTAGAGTTCATATGATATTCAGTATGAACAATACTTGATTAGACCTGCTTGTATTCATTGACATCATCTTTGAATTTGAAAAAAAAAATGACTTGGGGTAGCTTTTTTCTCTATGAGAACTTATTGCCATACAGACTTCATATGTCCTTGTAAATGTCAATTAAGCGCAGGATACATTTTTTCAAAAGCCAGTGGAACGATATAGGGCCATTGTGGCCCTCTTGTCACTGCTTATAGCTGAGAAACGGTTAGTTTCGACTTGTTTTTGGAGATGAGGACCATTCTATGGAACTGAAAAAGTGTTTATTTCAAGTTTATTTCTCTTTTTTGTGAGCGTTGCCTGACAAAACAGTCGCCTTTTGTTCTCAGTAATCAAAACTAAATTAGATTAAACACAAAGACGCAATTTTTAATTTTGGCCCTGAAAGAGGTGCCAACGACGGATTGTGTATCTTTTGCGGACACGTTTTGTGCAAGCTTTCTTATTATTATACAGATTTCACATCACTTAGGTTTGAGGACAGTCTGACTGCTACAGTTTTACCTCGATCGAGCTGAGAGCAATATGGCTTGCAACACGCGAAAAGGGGCATTCGGACATTTGCGTAAAGTGTTGTCTCGGATCAGCCTGCGCAGTCCGCGCAGGCTAATCCGAGACGGCACTTTACCACTACATTAGATTTTGTGCTATAGTAGACTTGCGCAAAACAGAAAATTTCAGATAAACGGAAAGTGTCGTTTCGGATTAGCCTGCGCGGACTGCGCAGGCTGATCCGAGACGACACTTTACGCAAATGTCCGAATGCCCTTTTTCGTGTGTTGCAAGCCAATTATACAGACAGACCGGGAGAATAGGGTTCGTCTTCAACCATTCTTTAAAACATTCTCAGTCTAATTCTCAAGAACTTTCTAAATTTGAAAGTGGCAAAAATTTCTAATTGGCTTAACCCGCTAGTTTAGCCTATCAGAAGTTGTGTTTCTCGCTTGAATCTAGAATTAGACTCGGAATAGTTGGTGAATATTGGCCGGGGTCAAATAATAATTGGCTTGCAATACGCGAAAAGGGGCTTTCGCACATTTGCGTAAAGTGTCGTCTCGGATCAGCCTGAGCAGTCCGAGCAGGCTAATCCGAGACGGTTCTTTACGTCCACATTAGATTTTGTTCTTCAGTAGACTTGCGCAAAAACAGAAAATTACATAAAAACGGAAAGTGTCGTTTCGGATTAGCCTGCGCGGACTGCGCAGGCTGATCCGAGACGACTTTACGCTAATGTCCGAATGCCCCTTTTCGCGTGTTGCAGGCCAATTATATACATTCGACCTCTTTCAACAGCTGAACAGCTGAAGGTACAATCCAGTGACTCATTTTTTTTTTTTCTTATTTTTTTCAATCTTAGAGGCTTGTCTAAATAAGCGAAAGGTATACTGATACAAGATCAGAGTGCACTGTCTGTGCAGTGTGCTCTTGATCTATGCCGTCCGCAGGAGCCTCTGTTTTAGCCTATGGCACTGACAGGGTTAATTTTCATACAAAGACTACTTACAACTTACAACCACTTGCTTCAGAGATCTCATTTAATAATTTTAATCCTTGACTGTTTTTTTCTGCTGTAGTAATTAAAAAAGTCTTTGTTAGTTTTTTGATACCCTTCGGTGTTTTGTATTATCCTGGGTCCGTATACACCAACCATTCTTTAAACTTTGTGACATTCTCAGTCTTATTCTCCACGATTTTCTGAATTTGAAAGAAACGCAACTTGTGATTGGCTAAACCAAAAGGTTTAGCCAATCAGAAGTTTTGTTACTTTCAAATTTCAAAAATCCTGGAGAATAAGACAAAAAACGTTCTTGAAAATGGTTGGTGTGTAGGGACCCTGATATGTAGCCCTGTCTTGATTCTGCACTGCCCGCTAATTTGAAATTTCCCATCTAGAACCAACTTCGAATTTACCTATTACTTCTCTCTCTCTCTCTCTCTCTCTCTCTCTCTTTGATTTTATGTACACTAGCTTAATGTCCTGAAAATGTCATTACATTTATAGTTTCTTTTTTTTTTCGATTCTGGACTGAGAATTTCGATATTCTTTTTTGTTAGGGGGGGTCCTCTATAAGAGAAAAACTATTTTTCAAAGTATCATTTATGCATGAATTAGTTTCTCGTTGTTAACCTTTCACAACTTCATTTTTCATTATGTTTGCTAGAAGTATTTGTAACTACTTATAGCAATAAAATTCTGTTGTGTTCTGTTCTGATATTACGGAAGGAGTAATTGAAACTTGAGCAAGTTTGACAGTGAGACTCGATCGCCCAATCATAATTCCGTCGTCTACAAATCAATCAAAGAGTAACAAAAAATAGAAAAACAACAATTAAATCAATTCAGAATGAGAGGGTAAATTGAATTTGTGGTTTGGTAGTAAACTAGTCTAGACACCACATCAATGGTTTGACGTTTATTTCACATTTTGCTAAAATCTTATTTTACCATAAAACATTTTATCTGGTTACCAGCATTTTCTAACTTTCCCACAATGTTTTCAAAAGTTTTTTTTTTCTTATAGGTCGTTAAAACAAGGAATTGTGTGTTAAAAGGGTAAATGCGTGACAATAATGTTAAGAGTTTCTCAAACCCCATACTTTACCGCAGGTTGTTGCGTTATTTCGTACAATAGACATATCGACTGGCAGTTTTGTTTCTGAAGTTTGACACGACTTAGATGGGTAGCGGTGTGACAAAGAGCGTATTGGTTTTTCAGCTAGTAAATAATGAATTCTCCCCGTATTTTGACAACTTGATTAGTCGATTTCGTTCAAAAGACAGACAGAGACAGACAGTGGCTTTTGATTGGATAATCCAATTAGGATTTATTAGTGGTGCAGAATGGTGTATTCATATATAGACATCGAGGAACAAGCTTGTGCACATTGTAGGGAGCTAAAAGCGTCTGTGTAATTTTCATAGACGAAAGCAAAAGTAAAATGGTGTCTTTTGTGTTTCTCTGGGAGACTTAAAGGACTTTCGGGATATGAAGGGATGCATTGTTATTGTACTGTCGGTCTTTTCTGTTGTTGCAAGTAAGTAGGTTTTCGCAAATAAACTATGGAACATAATTATATTTTTAGCACTTGATGTGATGATGTAGATCTACTTTAAGCTGTTAATGGCGTTTTATCTGACTTAACCTGTAACTCTTAATGAGTCGACCAAAATATTCAGACTTGTCCATATTGAAAGAACTTACAGATGACAAATTCAATGTAGCTCAGTCGATGGGATTTGTCTCTGAAAGGGTAAAAAACATTGACGGAAAAGAACAAAATGCTGATTACCAGCATTTTCTCCTTCTCCTATATTTTTTAATGCCCCTTGCGTAAAACACCTTTCAAAAAATCGATAATTCATCTCAAGTTCTACATTGTTTTGTAAAGGTGTCTGCTGCAGAACAAAAGGAAGAACTTGCCAGGTGGTAGTGTATGCCTCTTTACCAAACGACAAAATTTTCGAAAGGAAGATCGATAAATTTTGGATAGGTAGGGTAGAAAACATTGTGGGAAAAGGAGAAAATTCTGGTTACAAAAGCCTTCTTCCTCAGGGTCGTTAAACGTTGTAATTGTTTGGTATCGGGATACACAGTGTATATTTCAGAAAACTGAAAGACTTTCATAACCTACTGAAGAAAGTTTAAATGAAAACACTTTGCCAGCTTTGGGCAATATTGAGAGGAATTAACCATTATCCACTAAAAAAAATAAAATCAAACTTTCAAGCTGATAGTAAAAACCCGAATAATTTCATTCAAATATTTTTTTATTAAGAAAAATATTTCCTTTCCAAATAGAATAGAATCAAAATCAGACTGCTCGTTCTGTGCAGCCCGATCTTGATCTACACTGCCCGCAACAGGTCAGTGAGTCGCGCTAAGCAGTTTATGGGTTAAGGCTTAATTGTACCAGTTTGAACCATCGAATTTTCACAAGAATTCAGAATAAAATGCATGTTCAAAGTTGTGATAAAAATTAATTTCTATGATGGTTCTTGTTAATAGATAACATCGTGACAAATAAATGATTCGTTCTCTATGAAAAGGGGGCTAAATGCATCTGCGAAAAGTATCGACCCAGGTCAGCCTGCGCAGACCGCGCAGGCTGACCTGGATCGAAACTTTTCGCTACTGGTCAATTTTCTGTATGCCCAAGGACAATCTATCTCATGATTCCATTGGTTGTTAGACAAAAAGAATTTTACACTGATTATGTGATGTGATTATGTGATTACGGAGATGCACTAAGCCCCCTTTTGCAAGAACATGGCTCAAATATTGAAGAAGATGATTCATTTGAATGCATTTGATCAAAGTGTTAGTTTTCATACAAACCAAACGGTACCGGTCTATGCAAACTTAATTTGTCTAGCGATTCGATTTCAGAACATTAACCCTTAACCCTTTTTCGAACAATTCCATGATTTTACAACACTGAGGAAAAAGACATTTAGAAACATTGTTTTGAAACAAGAAAATGCTGGTAACCATCATTTTCTCCTCTTGCCTTCTTTTTTTTTCCTCTACCTTTCAAATCAATGTCCATAATTTGTCGTCTTCAAATGCTATCTTTAAGGACAAGTCTAAAACTTTGTTGCTTGGCAAAGGGTTACAGCGCCTCTCACTAACTTTTTTTGCCTTTACGACCAGTGTAGATCAAGATCAGACAGCATAAAAAGTGCTCTGTCCGCTTTGATGAGATATTCTTGACAAAAGCATTCTTGATATTGCACTGATTATGAGTTTAGCTCCACTGGCCGAAGGCTAGCGGGCTTATGTCATATCCCTATGTCCGTCGTGCGTCCTTCCGTCCGTTAACTTGATTTTTTCCAAACATCTCATTCTCTGTCGCTACCTTTCCCAATTTTAACGAAACTTCATAGAAATGATCCTGTAATGGTTTTCGTCCGAATTTCTCCAAAGAATTTACTACCGGTAAAAGCTCTGGTTGCCATGCCAACAAAACTGAAAAGTTTTGAATCTTTAAAGCTTAGGGCTACCAAGTTTGGCGTATAGATTTATCTATTGGACTGCTACCAAACTTGTTCAGATTATAGTCCTGTGATCAAAATTATTCCCATCCCAAGGGTCACAAGTTTGATATGAGCTTATATAGTAAAACATTTAAAAGAATCTTCTTGTTTCTAACAAGAAAGCCCAGGACTACCGAATTTTGCTTGTACTTTTATCAAGTCGACCTCCACCAAAATTGTTCAAAGCATAGCATTTTGGTCACAACTGGCCCGAACCTAGAATCACAAGTTCTACATGGGCTTATAAAGTGAAAACTGAAAAAAAAAATCTCATTATTCCTTACTGTGAAAGCGAAAGCTATAATATTCTGTATGTGTTATCATCTGGTATGCCTCTTCCAAGATTTTTTCAAATTAAAGCCTAGGGCTCAAAAATTTGCCCAATTCTGGGGTCAAAACTTTCAAATAGGCTTTTATAGAAAAGTTTGAAAATCTTCTTGCTCCAAACCATTTGGCCTAGAATTGTAATGTTTTGTATGTAGGTTGCTCAAATTATTGCCAGTCGGTCAAATTTGGTTCTACTAGGAGTAGGTTGCCACAAATTGTTTTCTGAGGGGCGATTCTTGCCTTTGTTTGTGGAAATACTTTTCTAACAATTATTGGCTATTGATGCCAATTACGTGTGTGTGGCACATGCAATTTATTTTGAAATTGAGTGATACAGGGCCATTATAGCCCTCTTGATATTCTAAATTGAGGACCAGTGTTGGGTTTATTTGGTTCAGGGTCAACTCTTTTTCAGACGACAATGATCGATTGTATGGTGTTTCATGCCGTTTTCAACATTATTTCAGGTATATCGCGGTGGCCAGTGCACCTATCCATGCTTTCCTGGGGTTTCTTTTACTGGTACTCCGCACAATATTCTTTCCAAGCCACTGGCTGCTTTCCCACATAACCATCGTTGAAACAATGATCAGCGGTGAGAGGAATGAATCCTGTCGCAATGACGATCATCAATCCTCGGAAAGAAATTGGCCGAGCCGGGTATCAAACCAGCGATCCCCTGTTCTTGAGTCCTGTACGCTACCGACTGCGCTACTGGGGCTCGGCTTTCCCAGACGACAACGTGTTTTGGACTTGTCTAAGTAGAAAGCATCGGCAGACAACAAATTAGATGTCCCTCAAATGATTGGATTTTTCTTTGAAAAATTGTTTGGGGAAAGGAGAAAATTCTGTTTTGGTTATCAGCATTTTCTCTTTTTTCCACAATGTTTTCCAAAAGCCTTCATTCCAATGTTCGATAAAGTCTGGATTGTTTGGTATAGGGTTTATTTGAAAGAGACACGCGCTTGTATTGTAATATCAAGACTAGATATATTTGCACAATCTGTACACAAGGAGATCTATAGAACTAGCTACACATATCGTTGGGTTTAGACGTTCAGTATATTTACTGACCCTATTCAGAGATAAAATTCGATTAAATAAACAAGAAGTTCTGGGAAATGAATACAACGCGTATGTTCTTCGAAAAATGCTTCGGTTATCCAATTAACGACGTTTCGTCGGGTTGTCAGTGCGCAACATTTTTGCGCAAGTCTCTTCGCTTCTCTGTTTTCTAGCGCGTAACTTTGTCTGATTGTAGTACTATTATTGGACTACTGATTTTTGCTGCAAAACGTGGAGAAAGTAGTGGTAGATACATTTTTTTTTAAAGATCAGTTTATGAAGGTGTAAATCATTCCTAAACAGCGAAAACGGAACATGTACATTTGTCGGACATTACCTATCCGGATAGTAAGTTTAGTGTGGTAAAAAGAGAAAATTACATGTATTTTCTCCTTTTCAACGTTTTCTAAACCTCTTTCCTGGGTATTGATAGAAATCAGGATCGTTTGATTCATTTTGCTATAAGGTTCGAAAGTAATCTATGCCTTTGAGTAATTCTGGACAGTTCTACTTGTATTGTTCTTCCGTTCTCCCATCTATTAAAATATACCACATGTATTTGGTATTAACCCTTTCCTAAATGAATTAAATTGGAACTTCAAAATTGAAAGAAGCTGAAGACGACAAATTAAACAAGGTTTAAATGAGATTAAAAGAACCGTTTGTGCAGAAAAGGTTGTGGGGAAAGGAACAATTGCTTGTAATGAGCAATTACCCCTTTTACAAAATGTTTTCCAAAGCCGTCCCATACCAATGTTAAATCGAGACTATATCAAGGAAAGAGTTGACAGAGTACAATCTTTATTGTGAAAAAAACATGATTTAGTGCTAGAAATAATACATCTTACTAAGTAATTTGAAATCTTGGGTGTTTTGTGTCACTTTCTTTGTTCCAAGGGAGGTAATTGAGTTCGAATATTGGGAAAAGTAGCCTGGCAACCTATCTTTTTTTTGCATTTTTTGATAAAGGATATAATCATGTATATTTCTGTGATAAAATAAGCAATTTTGTGAGCTAAGGGTTTTATTGAAACATAGATAGCATATCATTAATTTGAAATATCTGTTAATTTCTCATCAAAGTCAGAGGATCCATTGTTTCACTATGAATTTAAAACATAGAAAACATTATTTGACTGAAATTACAGATTTTAATCACAAAATTCTGACGTATGCTCCAATAATTGGTTTTTTGTGTGATTTGAAAAAAGGGTTTGTTCTTCGTGGGCTCAGAACTTTTTGGTTCATCTGGCAACGTCTGATTATCTCTTCGCATATTGAAAGAACATACTTTGAAGTGTTTCTGTGTCAAATTTCACGAAATTCTCTGCCCTAGAAATAACTCGCTGAAACGCCTTTAAAGAGAAATACAAGTGATTACATGTAGTTTATAATGCACATTGCTCCACATTTCCAAATTCCGAATGAAGTACCATATATTGTTTATTGTTTTTAGACCATTACCATTGCATCTACCTGATACATAATACCATGCAAGTCATCCCATTTTTACGGATCCATAAAATCTGTTTTGTTTAACAACCGACTGAATCATGAAGTAGACTTGTCCTTTGAAACACAGAAAATTAACCAGTAGCAAAAAGTTTCGATTCAGGTCAGCGTGCGCGGACAAGGAAGGCTCACATGAGTCGAAACTTTTTGTAAATGCATCAAATCCGCTTTTCATATAGCATGACTCACTTTTATTTCGGCGGGAATATTTAAGGAATGAAGAGAATTTTTATTTTTTCATGGAGGTATGAAAACAAAAAAAACCTAATCACACTTTTGTATGAAACCGCTTAATATTACAGACAACATACACCCACGGAAATAATTCAAACTGCATTCATTTTATTTATTTTTAAATCTAACGTTGGAGTTTCTAAAGCCCCTTCCACTCATATTTGTATGGCGCAAGAATACAATAGGGAAGCAGTTTTCAGATCCCCAATACTGAAAATTAACCAATAAAACGAAAGTAAATGAACACGGCAGTGTGTAGGACCTGCACTGAGTAACCTTCAGCGAAAGTAGTTCCGGCATAACGTGATTTTTTTTTTCATGGACCTATGAAAAAAAAATTCAGCCAATCAGAACTCGCCAATATTCATGAAAACAACTGACATTAAATTATTGATAAATGTTGCGCTGTGACGGACAAAACTCTGAACGATGAGATTCTATATGACTAAGTTAAGGGTCATATTTGTGCCCTCAGGCAGAAACAATTCTAATACCGGAAATGGACTCCATACTGACAATTCCTGTTATTGTTACCGACCTTTAGTTCACATCGTCAAGCTATATAGGGTTATTCTGTAAGTGCTATCAACATTATGTATGTGTATAAAAGATTTCTTCATGCGAGTTTGGTACATGTCGCCTTAACTCTTCTGGGGTATAGAGCTAATGCTGTATAACTTAATACTATATTTCTATATATTTTTTTTCAACGAAATTTTATTCACCACAGTTGTGTTTGATTACTGATACAGATTTCGTCAAAAGATTCATAGACAATTCATGTTTGTTATGCAACCATCTGCATGAATGAAAAACATGGCGGCAGCACCGTTTGCAATCCGACATGATAGTGTTTTGTTTGAATTTTTGAAATCTGAATGAACTTCGCCATTATTCAGCGAGGTAGCGACTGTAATAACTTGGTCCTAAAGGTAGACGTAGTTCTTTTACGTAAATGTAACGGTTTTAGAGAGATTGCGTTTGGTTCTTAGAACTAAGTGTGGGGCCTGTTTAGACGTTCTATTTAGCTGTAATAGCAAAAACAAAATGTGAAATGTCCGATAGATAAATGTTAAAGGGTAATTTGGCATGTCTAAGTCTAAATATTTGGATTGCTTCCCCCAAACATTTTACATGTCATTTCAAAGATATTTTTTCTATGCTTTGATGGTTTAAAGATATTTTAGTCAACACGTCTCCTGTAGGCTTACTATAGTTACGTATAGTTTCGACAGTACGAAAGCCTGGTTAGTCTCAGTGGCAGTCGGAAGTTATGCCATACTTAACAGTTCCAATTGTAAACGACTCTGATGGAGAATGCTTTTGGAAGCATTGTGGGAAGAAGGGAAAATGCTAGTGAGCAACATTTTTTCTGGCTGTTCCTACAATATTTTCTACCCTTTCTCTACCCCTCCAAAGAAATACCCCAACTGTCAACCAAGATTTTACTTGTCGTCTACGAATACTTTCAATTTGGAAATGTCTAGGATATTGTCGTCTGCCAATGTTAAATGAACAGATATGGCCTGTACATCCCATCCAAGTTTCTAGTTACAGGAAAAGTTTAACCCGTTACCACACAATCCCGAGTTTTTAAGACCGTAGGAAACGAAGCATTTGAAACATCGTGGGGAAAAGATAAAATTCTGGTAAGCAGCAATTTCTCCTTTGCCCACGACATTCTCTGCCCTTTTCAATACAAATCGCATATTTCTAGCAGTTTTCACTTTGTCGTCTGCAAACGCTTTCAGTTTGTACCAGTCTAAAATAGTATGTCGGTTGGTAAAGAGTAAAAGCCGAATAAGATATATCAGCGAAGAACCTATCCTACATTTTGTCTACAGCTGTTTGTCATGTCGAGATAACAGACAGACTAAAATTTGACATCATATATTTTCCCTGAACCAATATATGTGTTACTAAGATTTATTTTATTCTTTTTTTTTTATCTCAAAAACGAATATTTAGTAGTCTTAGCAAAAGTAATCACCTTATACCGAAATATGTTGCCGTGACTGTAGGTTGTATCGTCTATAAAAAGAACAAATTTACATGACCAACGTCAGCCTTTACAATCTCACTGCATGATTTCCCCCCACAAAAAATCCACAGCTGTTTATTGCTAGGGTATTACATTCGATCGAGCCATGCTTTGTGAAAAGGAGGTTTAATGCATCTGTAAATCGTATCGATCCATGGCAGCATGCGTAATCTGCGCAAGCCGAATGGGTCGAAACTTTTTGCTGTTTGTAAATTTTGCTGCATTTCAAAGGACCATTCTAAATCTAGATTCGGTCGGTTGTTTCACAGATTGGATTTAATTGATCCATATAATGTGATGACTTGCTTGGTATAATAAATCACGCAAGATACATTAAATAGAGTTTATTTCATCAGCTTGTGGTTAATATGGGGAAATATTTGCCGAAAAAAGGGAAAGGTATGCGAAAATAACGAGTGCCAGCGCGCCAATCATATATGGGCCATGCTCTAGCAAAAGGGGGCTTAATGCATCATCGTGATACATTATACCAGCCCAAGTCATCACATAATTATGGATCCATAAGAGCCACTTTTTAAATAATCGACTTAATCATGAGGTAGACTGGTCCTTTGACAAACAGAAAATTGGCCAATGGCGAAAAGTTTCGACCCAGGTCAGCCTGCGCGGACTGCGCAGGCTGACCTGGGTCGATACTTTTCGCAGATGCATTAAGCCTTCTTTTCACAGAGCATGGCTCATATATTTTTTCAATTGAAACGAGTCATACGCCGAGAAAATGAGGTTTAATACATATGCAGGAAGAATCGACTCGTGCCAGTCTGCACGGTCCGCGCATGCTGACCAGGATCGATACAGTTTGCTATTTGTCATTTTTCTTTATGTCAAAGGACCATTCTACCCCATGATTCAGTCAATTGTTGGACAAAATGGATTAATGGAACCATAATTTTATGATGACTTCTTTGGTATAGTGCACCCCTTGAGATGCATTAAATGAACTCATCTATCCACCAGAGGGCAGCTTAGTTAGTGTAGGGGAGACCGGGGATAGCTGTTACATTTTTCATGTTTTGGAATGTATCTTCCTTATTTATTTGCCAATTTAGATGGTCCATATATGTATGTTAAGCTCACTCTTCGCCTTTTATAAAAAGACGTATGGTAATCTATACATACAACTATTTCTACATCAAACAGGTAAATGTATAAAGTAAGTGAAATGTAACAACTTACCCCAACACTGGGGTAAGTTGTGACAGAGCCTGGGGTAAGTTGTTACAATTTATGTTTGACTGTAGAAATACAGTCAACACATTTAACAACACTTTTAACATTTGAACAGCAACAGAATTTCCTAATCCAAGTTAAACGCTTCATAAAATGACTGGTGTCCGGATGGAAAGAGACGGATTACGTTTCAGATACCTTCAAAACCAATAAGGTCCAGCAGACTTATCTCCGCTCCATCTATCAGGCATTTTCACTCCGAATTTAAGAGCACATTTGTATTACTGTAGTAGAAATGTAACTATACTGTAAGGTATATGCCTTATATTGTTTCAAGGCTTTAAATACACTGTAACGTAAAGTTGTTTAGTGCTCAATCAGTGCTACAGGCACCAGGGCTTAACCAGATGCTAAATTCTATATTTCTTTTTGATATACCATGTCCTGGGTACTCATTAGAGTCATCTTCAGATAATTGAGTACAGAAGAGAAACTAAGTCGGTATATGGCTACCCCCTATAAACTGTAGCAATGTGGGTTCTTCCAAAAGGGTAGCGAATATCCGATTTGAAAAAATAGAAAATAGCTCATACGTCTGAAAGATGAAAAACATCGTTCTTGTTGTTAAATTTCTGGTTTGTTTGTCCAAATATCAATTTTTGTTGTGAATGTCAATGTAGCGTGATATACCAAGTAAACAATCTAGCTAATTAAAAGGCATCATTTCATATGAGTGTAAACACACATGGATACTTTGGTAGTCTTTTGAAAAATCTGCGAAAAATTCGACCTATTCAGATCACAAACAACTGTGATATAAATATGTAGTGATATTTAAGGCTATACATTGCATTTATTTGTATATTTGAGCAGGGATCGTATATACGATCCCTGATTTGAGTCATTAACCTAATGATATGTGGATAACTTGCTTAAGGGCGTCAAAACTAATGACTCGGGGACATAGCTTATAGCATTTGAATAATGCAGTTACATGCAAAGTGTAAATACTAATTATATTGTTAAAGCATCGGTTTTGTTACCATAAACTTGTAAATCAAGTGCATGGGGCAGGTTGTTACATTGTAACATCTTGCCCCCTGCTCAGTGTATCAACTTGCCCCGTCAGTACTACAAGTAACAAAATTGAAATAAGACTATTTTTGAATGTTCGTTCGTAATCAATGAAACCATAGATTTAAAAACTGTTTGTCAAAATAAATGTATTTAGAAAGATTTTATTAGAAAATTGTGACTAGTGTTTTCTTTTTCTCTTTCCGATTTAAGATCGGTAAAGCGGTGTATTTCCGGCGAAGAAATGTACCGTGTAAGTGTATATCAAGCTACGTGATACAGCCGAGGGAAGTGATCAACGGAAGACCCGAGATTTGCCGAATAATAGTGATATGTCATAGTAGAAAGATCAGTGCTCGAAGAATATGACATGCGGCTTTTGAAAACATTATGCGAAAATGAGAAAGTGCTAACTACCATTCCAAAGACAAATTCTTACTCTTAATCCATATTTTATTTGTCCTCTGCAGATGCTTTCAATTTGGAAACGTCTAAGACATTGTTTTCCAAAGTCCATTATATGAGCAAACCTCGAATGGCGTCTGCAAATGCTTTCAGATTGAATAAATCTGACATTTTGTCGTCTGGTTAACTCTAGCCCAACAACAAAAGTGTATACTTGTCCACAAATAAAAACATTTGCAGATATCAATTTAAATGCAGCTCAAAGCATGCACTTTGCTTTACAAAAGGTATCAAGGTCGTTTAACTTGGGATTGTGTGGAATGGAAGTTAAGCTACATTTCAGTCTGGAATGACTTTCATTTTCTTTGCAGGTTCTGCAATATTCTGCTCCCAGTGCGACAGCGACACAGATCCACACTGTATAGACAATCCGCCCGTACCAAGGAACTGTACCTCTTGTGAACGGTTTGATCCAATCACAACAAAATGTGTGGCCTATATACCTTTAGCGTTTTGTCAGATTGAACGCCGGTATATGAACTGTACGTTTTCTACAAAATAATGTCAGAAACCGATCTATCCACGATAATCTGTATCTTTTTAAATTTTAAGGACCCTCAAGAAGAAAGATTTTCAAGACATTGTGGGAAAAGGATAAATTGCTGGTAAACAGCATTTTTCCCGTTTCCAACCTTTTTTACCCAGTCAGAGAACTTATGCTCATTTGTACCATTTTGGAATGTGTCTTCGAAAGACTTTGGAAATGTCAGAGACTAGAATTTGCTGTTTTGGTCAATAATTCTGACCAAACCTGGCGAGCATAAAAGAACTGGCGGCCCGGTCTGTCTCAGAAGTGTTGAAATCTGTACTAACGTGAAAGCACCGATTTATTGATTGATTGACTGATTGATTGATTGATCGGTCGATCGGTCGGTCGGTTATGCCGTATGTAAAAACATTTTAGTTGTGTTTGAGAAGAAAAGCTCACTTAAGTGAGTTCTTGACCAGTATTGGGCTGAGACTCTTTAGTATAATAAGCAAGGACACTCCTTCGAATACCCCAGCGCCTTTAAGCCAAGATCGAAACCGCTGGATTCTGAGTTCAACACATGCAGTCTGATCTTTGATCCACACTGTCCGCTTGCTTACCTGAGGCATCTGGCCGTTGAAACTGAAAGAATTTTGGTCTTGTTTCCAGGCTGCAAATGTCTGTTATGTTCATTCGGAGCTCCAACGCTACCATTATAAAAAGTAGACAAACACAGCCGTGAGAATTATTGGAAATAATCTTGAACGGTACCAAGAAATTTTAACAACTTGGAATTTGAGATATGAGCCTAATTTAGCAACTAGGAAGAGAAGACTAACACAGTCCGTTATTGACGATAGACACTTGTTATAGTCTTGAAGCAGCCGAGGTTTGTTGTTTCAATATAAGTACAAGAGAAACTGATCTTAAAGCACAACCGAGCCGACTGAGCCGGGGTTTAATGCATCAGCAAAAAGTATCGACCCATTTCAGCCTTTTTTTTTTTTTTAATTTTTGATGCACGGTGACTTTTCCTTTTTTTGGCAAGAAAATTCCAAAGCTATTTGCTAAAAATATTTAAAGGGCAGGTGTAGGGAGTTGTGTCATACAGGGGGAAAGGGGGGAGGGGGGTCTTAGACTGCTTTTCTAAGGATTTTTTTTGTTTTGAATAATGAATAAGACATTTCATATGTACTGGGCGCCAAACGGCCCTTCCCCTCAATTGCCAAAATAAATGAGCCAATGGACCCTGATATTCCTTATTTTTGCTGCCGCGCCCAAGAACATGTAGATTAATGACTGTAAAGTTTTACTTTTAACCCTTTGGCTGCTACGCGCGACTCGCTGACCTTTTGCGGACAGTGTAGATCAAGATCAGACTGCACAGAACGTGCAGTCTGATCCTTGATCTACAATGTCCGATAAGGAGATATTATTCTCCAAAACATAACTTTGAAACAGCAATATTTGGGTTATTAATATCGAACTGAAAATTTAATTTTAGTTATTTAGCAGGATAAGGGTCAGTTGGTGATATTAACGTCTGATGTCTGACACAATCCAAGGAAACATGGAAAGACATTTGTCTTACAAGCTTGGCATAAAAGAGGATATCTTTTAGACTTGCCAACACAAGGGGGTAGTATAAATAAAATATCAGACAGGTTTGAATGCTGGAAATAACGTACAATACATAAAACTCGAAAAAATATCCATCTCATAAGCTTAACTAAATAAGCGGACAGTATAGATCCATGATCAGGTTGCACGTTCTGTCGCCTATAGCACTGAAAGGGTTAATCACAGATCTTTTCGTTACAGCGACACTGATCAGACTGCGACGGGACTGCATTCCTGCAATGATGCGCACTACCTGCAAAACAGTGCTGGAATACGGAGAAGAAATTGAAGTTTGTTTCGAAACGTGTAATACCAACGGATGCAACTCGAACATTGCCTCACCACTGCGCCCACACCATCCATCCAGTCTCTTTTTACTGCTTCTTACGTTTCATATATGCAAATCGATTGTGCTCACAAACACGTAGTGCTCTAAATAAGCAATGAACACTATTGTTGTCCCAGGAGAACTTAATGGAAACAAACATCGTGAAGAAAGTTTATAGCGGAAAATTTTTAAAGGAAAAACATGTGCTTGTTTCTGAAGTTAAGTACAAGTGAAAACATGTGGCAAAAAGCGATATGGTCGTCAAGACTCAAGAGCATTTTCTCTTTTTTGCAACATTGTTTTATAATGATTTATAAGATGTCCGCGCTTTTTTTTTCAGTGTAATATAGCCATTACGATTTTTCTTGTCTTTTAGATGTAGAATCATGATGGTAGTTATACTCAGATTCTTTGGAACTATTTTTAATCACAAACGTACACTCCTTTCTGAACAGTGAATATGTCTCATTCATTCATTTACATGTAGATTTTGGATATTGATCTAATCATTTTACATGAAACTCTCGAGATACAGTTATGTGATAAAAAAAATCTAACATTAATTTGCTTTTGAGATAAGATTTTATCAAAATCTTCTTCAAAGAATGATATTATGCTCGCCAAAGGCTCGGTTTATGGACACTTTTCTACACTCGTTTTATAAATAAAAATTATCTCAAATGCCAACTTATATCAGAATCTATATCAATCACATGCCCCCCTTGTTTTTAGTGTAACTACAGCCATTGCATTTTTTTCATCTTACATTCGTTTGAAGAATCTGAATTGTCAACTAATGTTAGGTCGTCTATTTATCACGTAACCTCTCATGTTTTCAGTGCAATTTGCCCATTATAAATTTTCTTATCGGACACACGTTTGAGGTAAGCATTGTGTAACTTCATGTGAAACATCATTTGGCTTGCAACTTTCGAAAAGGCTAATCCGAAACGACACTTTCCGTTTTTAAGTAATTTTCTGTTTTGCGCAAGTCTTACTGAAGAACAAAATCTAATGTAGACGTAAAGTGCCGTCTCGGATTAGCCTGCGCGGACTGCGCAGGCTGATCTGAGACGACATTTTACGCAAATGTCCGAACGCCCCTTTTCACTTGTTGCAGGCCATTTTATACTCCTTTCAAGGAATTGAATCGCCTTTTATTCATGAAAATCGCGACACGCGAATGTGGTCTTCTTTTTCATGTTTAGACTTATTATTTATTGAATATAAATTTGTGATAAAAAGAATCTGACATATGTTGGTTTCTGAAATAAAATTCCATGCAAACTTATGTCAGATGCTATATCAATCACATGACACCCCTTTTTTTTAGTGTAATTACAGTGTAATGCGAATTTTGTTGTTTTACCTTCGGTGAGACAAGCATTATGTGACGTTAAATGTAACGTCAATTTATACTGCTTTCGGAAGAGTAAGTTTAGTTTTGCTCACGGAAATTTACACATGTGCACGCATGCATGTTTTTTGAACCTTCAATTTGTGAAATATAGTAATATGATGAAAATATCTGACATTTGTTGGCTTTTTAGATTAAATATTTGTAAACTCAACTATAAAATTGTTATTGAGCGAGCCCCTTGCAAGCTTTATAACATTTTTATAACCTCGTTTAATAAAATTTATGCTATTCACAGTTATCTTGGTCATCTTTTTGTTATAAATTGTCGTTGTTGTTTTTTGTTGTAAATATTTTACCTCCTGCAGATTTTTTTTTTCACTTGCAGCAGTAGAAACATTGTCACGATTGATTTTTTCAGTTTCTAGTTCTTTTCGGCTTTGTTCGGCTTTGTTCGTACATTGAATCCTAATTCACGTTGTGTGTTCATGTTTAAAATGGTGTTTTCAAACTCGTGTAGACATGTTTATTTTTTGGGCCCCTCCAGACATATTTCCGACAAAATTAATGACAACAAATATACATTTTTGCTTCCACTTCTATTTTTAAAGGATAACCCTATACCTATTACTGTTTGTCCACATGTTTTTTCAGGCACATGGAGTTTGAGAGCAACAGTTTCGACTCCTTTTCAAACGATAATTTGGACAAACATCTAATCTTGCAAAAAGTATATCTATTTAAAATTAAACATGTCAAAAATATGCAAAATAATGTGGAAAAAGAGGCAATGGCAGTATTTCTCTCCATTTTTACAATAAATAGGTTCCAGTACCTCCTACGCCTTCTATCTTTTTTTAAAACAGATCCTTCTTGTTTCTATTGGTAAATTTTCAGCATGACAAAGGACATTTCTACCGCATGACTCAGCCGAATTTTGGACAAAATGGATCAGTATCATATTATATAAACGCGACAAAATTACGCAGATGCATTAATCTCTTTTTTTCAAGAATGCCGCTCATATAATAATGTCATTTCTCGAAAGGTTGGGTGAATAATGTTCTTAGTATTGGAATAAGGATTATTATACTGCAAAGAAATTTCTCGTGATCTGATTGGATAATATACCCGAACATATATATCATGTACACTGGCAAAACCAACGTAAAAGCAGTTTCCCTTTCGGGAGCCCCGTATACATGACTACACTTTCAACACAACATCCAAATTGGCGGCGTCGATCAAGATTTACATCAAGATTATGCACCAAACTGCACGTTCTACCAAGGTTTCAGTGACGTCAGTTCCTAGTGACGTCAGTTCTCACTGAATTTGGGCACTCAGAAGGGAAATTCTACTTCGTCAGCGTACTCAATTTTTGAAACCAAAAACCAGCTAAAATTCGCTTAACACACGTTGGAATGGTAAAACTTTGCAGTATAATAAATTGGTTGTACGGTCAGGTGGCAGGGGACTTGGAAACTTGTTCACGACTGTGGTGAATCATGTCGCCACCTCGCCTCTGGCTCGGGGCGACATGATTCACCACAGCCGTGAACAAGTTTCTAAGTCCCCTGCCACCTGACCGTACAAGTAATAATGTACACGATCTTATTTGACGTATACTATTCTCATTAAGACCTCTGGTATATTTGGCTATTAAAAAAATCTATGATTACACCTTAATCAATGAGAAAACTCGTTATTTTCGAAAGTCGCTCTGTTCATTCTTCAAACTGGTTGACAAAGAAGATACATGTATATACGACAAAGGCTTTCCGTTTGTGTACTTGCGCTTTAACTTTTTTGGCGCCAAATATATGAACCCGACCTCTTTTTTCGACGGCTGAAAACACAATCCACGGAAACTAAGACAGATTTTTGTCATAAAGGCTTGACTTAGCAAGGGAACGGTATAGATCCAAAGATCAGACTGCACGTTCACCTGTCACCTAAATAACCGAAAAGTCTTTCGGATGAGACGTTAAACGTAGCTCCTGTGTGACGGTGCTGTACACTGAGCACGTTAAAGAACCAGGCTTGCTTAGGATGGGTTTCGTCCTGTATATATCCTGCCACCATCCCCCGTAACAAAAATAGCATCCAGTGGCGACGAGAAAATCAAGCTAGACATCAAGACACAGTTGAAAACTGGTTTCAATGAGATTCGATCGATCTTACATAATTATTCACGGTATCCGCTTAACCGAGACAAATTGCTCCTTTTCCGGAAATAATTTCCAAATCAATGTCTGGTAAGGACGCCATTCTATGTTACCAGCGTATGTCGGTATATGATATATATAACCTCGATAGCTAGATTTTTATTGAGCTTTATGGAGAGACGGTGTTATAGCACACAGTCAACCTATTATTTATTCATACATTTTTATGTAACCCTGTACCAAATATTCCCAAGTTTTAACGACTCCCAATATGAAAGCTTTTGAAAACATTATTGGAAATGGAGAAAATGCCGGTAACTAGCACTTTCTGTTTTCCCGCATTGTTTTCTAACCTTTCAGAAACAAATTCAATCATCTTTAGCCACTTTTGTCTTCTGCAAATGCTCTCAATTTTGACAAGTCTAAAATTTCGTCTTCTGGTAAAGAGTTAAGTTGAGTGCAGTATATTGCAAGTGTCCAAGTGTAATAAGGTTCCCAGTCATCCACAAGAGGCTCTAATGAACATAAATTTAAGCCTAACGTAGAGGCCTTTGAAAATACTGTGGAAAAACGCTGCTTCAGTGTTTTCTCTATACTCTTTCAAACACAAATCCAATCATTTTAGGCACATCTGATTTGTCGTCTACAAATACTTTCGACTTAGACGAGTCCAAATTTTTTGTTCTTTGGTAAAGAGTTCATGATACTTCCGAACAAAAATAATGTTGTTCTGTCCGTGTTACTGAACTTTGCACTACTCTGTGTAAATGTCTATGTGGCATCAGTTTCGCACTTCCACCAAAGAGCACGTGAATGGCTTCAAGCTGTTTTGTTTTTATGAACATTGTGTGAAAAAAAAAAACGACATCTTTTGGATATTGAAGGACATTAGCTGACCGATTGAGGATGATGCCACTTCCTTTTGCTGCATTATATACGTGTGTAAGTAAAATTAGCTACGTAACATATGAAGAAGGCTTTTGTGGGGCATCAAGGTTGTTAACCTATACACTATGACTGAACGCTTTACGAAACATAAGCTAGGTTCAACGACCTGAGAAAGAAGGCTTTTGAAAACATTTAGTAACCAGCATTTTCTCCATTTCCAATCACGTTTTCTACTCTTTCCAGGGAAATATCACCATCTGAATCAAATTTTATTTGTCGTCTGCAACTGCTTTCGATTTTGACAAGCCTCAAGTTTTGGCGTTTGGTGAAGAGTTAACAGCCTTGAATGTTGAAGGAAAGCCAGCCTCCAAACAAGAAATGGCGTTGGTGCACCATACAACAGGCGTTCGTTTTATGACAAACTTCACCATCTATATAATGCAGTATCGTTTATAGACGGCAATGTTTGTAACAAAAAATAGGCCACGTACCATACACCTAGAATTGTATGATTAGTTGAAAAGAGATAGGAATGCTATAGGGACATCAAGGTTTTAGTATAAAGTGATGGCTACGAAGATGTTACCTGTATAAGCGTGAAGATGCCTATTTGATATTACAACTTTCTTTATGTTACGTGTTCATTCATGGCCATAAATATGTATGATTGAGCGATGCTCTGGGAAAAGGGGATTAATGCATTACACGGCCTGCAACACGCGAAAAGGGGCATTCGGACATTTGCGAAAAGTGTCGTCTCGGATCACCCAGTGCAGTCCCGACGCTTTCCGTTTTTATGTACGAGTTTTGCGCAAGTCTACTGTTGTACAAAATCTAATGTAGTCGTAAAGTGCCGTCTCGGATTAGCCTGCGCAGTCCGCGCAGGCTGATCTTAGACGACAGTTTACGCAAATGTCCAGAATGCTCCTTTTCGCGTGTTGCAAGCCATTTTAATTATACCATGCAAGTTGTCACATAACTATGGACCCATAAAAATCCATTTTGTTTTACAAACGACTCTGACAGGCAGAACGTTTACCAATGGCAAAAAGTTTCGGTCTGTGTCAGCCTGCGCGGACTGCGCAGGCTAACACAGGTCGATACATTTTGCAGATGCATTTCCTTTTCACTGAGTATGGCTCATATATCTTATGCAAAATTCAATAAAAAGATAGTAGTACTAGAAGTAGAAAGGGCCTATTTGTACGGTAATAAGTTGGGGGTAATGCTTAGATCAGTCTCAGTCACAGAGTTGGTAATTATCTATTTATTATTTTGCTTAAATACACCCTTTCAATCGGTCATTATAATGTGAAAGTTGTTTTAATTACTAAATTCGTTCGTCTGTTCATGTATGTATTTATTTACTTTTTCATGAAGTTTTTTTATTTTTTCATTACTTTTTAGAGACTATACATCGTCTTCTAACCCCTACGTTTAAGATTTTCACGTGTGCTCCCTTCTTGACCCATTACTGTACTTTAAAAGGACCTATTTAGTTTTTTGATGTCGTAAATCAAAATTTCTTGTAAAACACCGATTAATACAACAAGATATTTCCTTCTGTGTAAAGATAAAAACCATACAGTTACATTCAGGGGGAAAAAACGCATTTTTGGGCTTATGAATAACAGAGTCGTTTTGCAGTCGGTAACTCAAGCTTTTTTTTTTAAATTCTATCAGATACATGTATGATCTCATCATGCTGATTTAAATAGCAATAATCGACATATGTCATAGATTGCGTGAAATTCCCACTAGTCTTTGCAAAACCCTGGTGAGAAATATGAAATTACCTCCAGAGGCTATGTAGCCCATTAGGGAAATACTACCACTCTCTCTCTCTCTCTCTCTCTCTCTCTCCCTCCCTCCCTCCCTCCCTCCCTCCCTCCCTCCTTTACTACTGATTTACAAGTATCGCCTTTAATTAAGTCATAATCATTTTTTCTTTCTGAGTGTGGTAAGATTATAAAAATATGAGTAGTTCCCTTTAAAGACGTGACAAAAATTGTTATTAGCTAACATAACCCTCCAAACGTCCCGTATTTTAACCACCCAAAATCCAAAAGGTGGAAACATTGCGTGAAAAACGAGAAAATGCTGGTAACCGACATGTACTTCATTTACGCGAATTGTTTCATTCCATGTCACAGACAAACCCAATCAATTAAGTTACATCCTGCTTTCAAAATGTAGTCTCTGGCATGGTAGTCCTAATCGTTAGATTACATGATTAAATCTTTCCATACCATAGACGACACCAGAAGCTTTTGTGGACAGTGTAGATCAAGATCAGACTGCACAGAACGTGCAGTCTGATCTTTGATCTACACTGTCCACTCCTTTACTTTAGTTTATGAATGAACCGTCTCTTGATTTTGGAGCAGAGCAGGATTTGTAGCCTGTGATTAAATGCAATTTATTTATTCAGTAGTGAAAGAGTTAAGGATTTGTGAGTCAAAACTACATTTCAAATGCTGCCTCATATTTTCATCTGAAAAATAAAACACGTTTTACATGAAGACAAAATGGTTTGAAAAATTATGTCTTCGAAATCAGTTAAATGTTTTCTCCCCCAAATTTCGGCGATTTCCAAACGTTGGTAGGCTATACAATTATCTCCGAGTTCTTTCAGTCTTGTCCAATTATACAGTGATCGAGGGAATTAATTTCAAATCCAGTCGCCTCGAGAAACACTTTGTTTCAAGTAGTTAAATTAAGTTTCCTACATCTTCGAAGTAATCAATTTTCACAGATTATTTCTCAACTTATTCCCACCCACTGATTTGTTTTTTATATTTTTATGCTGACTAATTCATACTGACTTACTGTATGTTGTTTATACCGTTTACAACATTATTTCAGTTATCTCGCGGCGGCCAGTGCACTGTTCATGCTTTCCTGAAGTTTCTTTTACCACTACTTCGCACAATATTCTTTCCAAGCCACTGGGTGCTTTCCAGCATAATCATCGTCGAAATAATGATCAGCGGTGAGAGAAGAATAGATCAAGTCGCAATGATTATCATCAATCATCGGAAAGAAAATGGCCGAACTGGGAATTCGAACCAGCTACCTCCTGTTTTAAAGTCCTGTACACTACCGCTGCTAGGGCTCGGCTGACTTATTGAAAACATGAAGAGTAGTTTCTCTTTTGCCATAATTTTTTCTCCTTGTATTCATGTATTCACCCTTAACGATAAAACGTTAAAAAATTAAACAATAAAATATTAGACAGGTCCAAATTGAAGTATTGGCAGACGACTCATCAAATGTAGTTGTAATGATGGGATTTTAGTTTGAAATGGCAGAAAACATTTTTGGGAAAGAAGAAACTGCTGGTTACCAGAATTTTCTCCTTTTCCGAAACTTTGCGGCCAGCGAAAACTTGGTCAGATTACACAAAACATGCAGTCTCATTCTGATATACACCGTCCGCACTGTGGAGACAGTCTGGACAAGAGGAACCTTGTAACTGTCATTAGTTAGGTCGTTGTCTGCGCATGTCATATTCTTCGAAGATTCGACCTGTCTGCTATGACGCATCATCCACCCCCCGAATACCTGGGAAAAGTAGAGCTTATACCGAAGCTATTAGCCTATTACCCAAGCATGTAGGAGCTGTTTTAATAAATGACCGATGCATAGGTTACATGCTAGCCGATCATAGCTGAATGAATCGCACCAGGTAGCGTTTTATCGAGCAAACGTTTATTTCATTTTGAAATTCAAAGTAACGGTTGTTGTTTTGAAAAAGAGTCCGGTTCTGTACCCAGAATGCCCAAATTAGATAGATGTGTATTTGTAGAATGCCATCTGGCGGGAGATAATGTTAGTTAGGTCTTATTTCTAGACTGAAAGTACCCATTTGGCTTTATTCGGCTCTCTAAGGGTTACCGCTGAGTGTATATTCCTTATCTACACATTGTGCAATGGCCTTTACAATGCTGGCAGCAAATTTTTCGAACCCTTTACCCTTTGAAAACATAGAGGGGAAAAAAAGAGAAACATTTTGTGACAAGCATTTCTCCTCTTCCCACGTTTTCGACATGTACCCTTTCATATACAAATCTTATCGTTCGAGTCACATATAAGTTGTCGTCTGCAGCAGCTTTATATTTGGACGTGCCTTTTTAGTAAAAGGGTTAATGGAGCTATATAATTGGATTCGATACCTTCCATACTTAAAATAAGAAAGTAAATAGTCTTATCTACGCAAATAAGTGTTGCTAGGAAACGGAAAACTATTTTCCCCAGACTTATTGTCTTATTTTAGTACTAAAAAATCATAATCATGTCAAATTTGTCGAAGTTATGAAAACATTTTATTTTCCTGGTAGGCTCCATAATTTGAACAATTACTTTACAGTCTGGGGTTTTTTTACTTACGGAAAACTTTACAAATATCCACAAATATCAACAAATTATCCGTTTTTTAACAGTGTCGAAACATTGTCGGACGATGAGCAACTCCTTTTTATGAGCATTCGGTTCTTCTTTGCACACTGTTTTTAAAACCTGACAGCGATGAAAAGTCAAATTTAAACAGATGAGAATGTACCCATCACCAAACAACGCGGAGTTTTAACGACCCTGAGGAAGAAAATATTTGAGAACATTATGGGAAAAGGAGAAAATGTAACCAGCATTTTCTCCTATACCCATAATGTTTTTATCATTATTATTTCGCAGACAAATTCCATTATTTGAGCTTTATTTGAATTGTTGTCGGCAAATGCCTTCGATTCGGATGAATCTTGAATGTTGTCTCGAGTAAGAACTGAATCCTGGGACCCCGGATTGCAAATTCCACGCCTATAGCACTGAACCACGTGGGACCCTGGGAAGGATTTGTACTTACTCTTTGGCTGTCAGATAAAGGAGATTTGTAGACCATTTGCATGAAACACACTCATTGAAAATTAAAAGTTTACAAAAATCTTTCTCATAATGTTGGACAGGGTGGATTCAACATCATATTGCACGGTCTGTGCTGTCTGGTCTTATTTTTGTATGTTCGGAAAAGTAATTATCGTTGTCCTGGATGCCATAGACTGAACTAAATACAGCAAATGCATCAAGGTAAAACATGTTTTATTTTCGAAGTCATCTTGAATTAGGCTTAAAAGAATTCTGTTTCAGCCATTTCGTGGTTTAGAATAAAGAAACAGATGAAATCATTGTTGCTATGGGAGTCTGGAGAATTTGCTCGTTACGACTAGTTTGTCCTGTGATGGCAATGTTTTAAAAAGGGACATTCTATAAAAGGGAAATTTGTACTGAATTTGAATTAAATTAAAAAAGTGAAAAAGTTAGAAGCAAAAAATTGACGTAGCTGGTATTAAAAAAAAAAGAAAAAATGTATGATATGGCACACAATTACATTATACAGCAGATTTTGAAAACATTTTCTGCAGTTTATTAGAGAATCACCAAAATAACCTTCATCAGACAATCCCGTGCTTTTACGATCCTGGGGCATAGGGGTTTGGAAAATATTCTGGGAAAAGAGAAGATGCTGGTTACAAGCATTTCCACCTTATCCCACGATGTCATCTACCCTTCCATTGAAAAATTTCACGATTGGGATTTTGTTGTCTGCAAATGCTTTCACTTTGCACGAAAATATATCGGCCTATTTAGCGGATTCCCAGCGATCCCAAAGTTGAATATGGTATTACACGTGAAGCAAAAGAGTCATAGATCATACAATAGAATACAATACAATAGAATCAGTCAGAAGTTTAAGGTCATGTAGTTTGCTGCAATCACCCCGATATAACCTATTTTATTATATTCCTATCAGTGAATTACTGGGATTACACAGTGAATAACAACACTAGTGATGATAATTATGGTATCATCACTAGAGATGATATAGTTTTAGAATGTTTGCGGGAACTAATTTTTTCCTATATTGCTCATATTGTACCATTCGTGATAATTACTAGCATAAAAAAGGCGAATTAGGAATATATTTAATAGGATAATCAACTGGTTGTGTGTGATATTAAAAATCTGTAACTCGAATGGGGTTTGATGCGGTTCAAAAACTCGTCCTTCGGGCTCGTTTTTTTTCAACCGCATCACACCCCATTCTAGTGAAAAATTTTAATATCACACACAACCAGTTAATTATCTTCTACGTATATAATACAAGTTATTCAACGATTTCAAAGAACACACAAACGTTTTTTGAAGGAATCAGATAAAGGTTCATGGTCATGGAGCTTACTGCAATGATCCTCATGTTAGTGTTGGTAATACACATTATACAACAGTGTCACTGTGCACATAATCATTTTATGATTGAATCAGACAAAGTTTCTTATTATACTGCAAAGAAATTTCTCGTGATCTGATTGGATAATATGCCCCAAACATATATATCATGTACACTGGCAAAACCAATGTAAAAGCAGTTTCCCTTTCGGGAGCCCCGTATACATGACTACACTATCAACACAACATCCAAAATGGCGGCGTCGATCAAGATTAACATCAAGATTATGCGCCAAGCTGCACGTTTTAGCACGTATTACCAAGGTTTAAGTGACGTCAGTTCCCAGTGACGTCAGTTTTCATTGAATTGGGGCACTCAGAAGGGAAATTCTACTTCGTCAGCGTACTCAATTTTTTAAACCAAAAAACAGCTAAAATTCGCTTAACACACGTTGGAATGGTAAACCTTTGCAGTATAATAAATTCGTTGTACGGTCAGGTGGCAGGGGACTTGGAAACTTGTTCACGGCTGTGGTGAATAATGTCGCCACCTCGCCTTCGGCTCGGGGCGACATGATTCACCACAGCCGTGAACAAGTTTCCAAGTCCCCTGCCACCTGAACGTACAACTAATAATGTAGTCGTAAAGTGTCGTCTCGGATTAGCCTGCGCGGACTGCGCAGGCTGCTCCGAGACGACACTTTACGCAGATGTCCGAATGCCCCTTTTCGCGTGTTGCAAGCCAATTATGAGCCATGCTCTGGCAAAAGAGGTTTTAAAGCATCTCCGTGATGCATTATAACAAGCAAGTCATCATATTATTATGGATCTATAAGATTTGTTTTGTCTAACAACCGGTTGAATTCTAGGGTAGACTTGTCTTTCGGCACCCAGAAAATCGACCAATAGCAAAAATTTTCGAACCAGGTCAGCCTGCTCGGGAATCGAGTTAGAATTCAATGATTACAGTTCTAAATTCTTAACCAGTAAGCCGAGCCGACACTCCGTTTTTTTATGTAATTTTCTGTTTTGTGCAAGTCTACTGTAGCACAAAATCTAATGTAGTCGTAAAGTGCCGTCTCGGATTAGCCTGCGCGGAGTGCGCAGGCTGATCCGAGACGACACTTTACGCAAATGTCCGAATGCCCCCTTTCGCGTGTTGCAAGCCAATTAGAGAAGCGTCGTTCATCAACTTTACGCCAGCATAGAATTTGTTCCCTTATTTAACGGCTTGATTTCGATTGACTTGCTGATTGAAAAAGTTTCTCTTTTTAATTTTAAATACTTATATTTCTGTCCTACGATTCAGTGGATAACAGAAATTTCTCAGCACTTGAAATGTTACCTTACAATATCAAGGCAAAGTAGATGGAACTGCTCACCTGAAACCATACTTTCGACCAAAACAGTGTTTTCTCGTGTAACATTTCCTTACTATACCTGGCTGTCAGGATACCTATAACCGAACACAGGAGCCAGGCCAAGATCATCATTATACCTACAATAGAAAATATGTCAGTCTTTGTTTCATGTTTTTCGGTAGTTTATCGAAAAGTAATGGTGGATTATGGTTTAATATTTCATTGTTACGACCAGTGAAAAATACCGAATTCATATTTTCTAACTCTTCAATTGAATGCGTAAACAGTTGTTCCAGCGCACTAGTTACCTAGGTAAACAGCGAGTGCCATTCAACCAGAGGGAAATATGAAGTAATTTACGCGCATTTATCCTACATTTCTCGCGCTTTACGTAATACATTAATGCGTTCTTATGTTGAGGGGGCACGCCACGGGGAATTACTGAAAACATCTGCACTGGATTTTGACGAAAGTTCCAACAAAAAAAAAAAGGTTAGAAGCATGAAATAAATAGATTTTTTTTTTCCCGGTGAAAGATCGAAATTTATTTCATCGAGTGAACACCATCGGTAATATTTTCACTCTTGGCTGCGCCACTCGTGGAAATATTACAGGTGATGTTCACTCGATGAAATTAAGTTCTATATTTTGACAAAGAAAATCAAAATTTTCTCTATCTATTTTATGTAGTTATCGTCACCCCTTTCAACACCATCGGCGAAAGCCTTTTGCGGACGGCATACATCAAAATTAGACTGCACAGCACGTGCAATCTGATCTTTGATCTATACCATCCGCATGTATACAGCTATTCCATATTCCCTGTCAGCTGAGAAGTCTACTTTGTCAAAAGAACTATAATTCACTCAGCCAATGGTTATTTTATATATCAAGAAACCTGCCAGTCAAATGATGCGATGTCGCCCAGCTGGGGTACTGAAGGCAGGCGACACGCTGAAGCTTTGAACATTGTAAACGTTTGAAGATGATATGAATTTAGGTCCATCCTGACTCCAGGCATATTTGGTATAGACCGTTAGTTAGAAAAAAAAAACAAGAGAGAAAAATGAAATCGGATACTAGTAAGTTCAAATTAAAGACCCTAGCTCTTCTTCAAATAGACCAATTTTTTTTTTTAATCGATCAAAGCACTGTTACACGCAAGCCAAGCTCTGGGTTTTTTACCAGCATGTCTCTTGTTGGATGGAAAGCACAACGTTTCTCTGAGAGATCTGTAACGAGGCCGGGAATCGTCCTTGCGACCTCATCATTGGGGTCTTGAGTACTTTGACGGCGTTTTAACCTCAGTTTTAATACTCACCAAAGTACAAAAGCATACTGTACCGGTTGAACTCATATACATATTCAGAATGATGATAAAGGGAGGTAATAACGTGAATCGTTGCATAATACTTAATCTCACCGTAAAGTTTAACGGGAGGGCTGTTTAACTTGTACAGGTCGACGATTTCGAAAGAGTTAAAATCCACTTTACCGTCACTGTTCCACAGGATAACATATTGGTGTCCCAGTGATGTACCTGTAACAAAGAATGAACCCTTAGGCTGCGACCCACTGACCTTTTGCGGGCAGTGTAGATCAAGATCAGACTGCACAGAACATGCAGTTTGATCTTGGATCTACACTGTCCGATTAGGAGACATTTTTCTCCCAAAAAATTAACGTGAAATATCAAAATTTGGAATTCTTACTATCGGTTTGAATGTTTCGTTTCACTTATTTAGCAGGATAACGGTTAACCCAAGACCCCCCCCCCCCCCCCCCCCCGTAACAACCCCGCCCCCTCCTGTTACAAATTTGAAAACCTTCATGTACAATACCGCTAAACAGTGTGAGTGTAATGAATTAAGTTCCATGAGAAAAAAGACTTTGGAGAAAATGCTCCATAGGAGGGGACATCTTTTGGATACAATATATAAAAGTGAGTCATGCCCAGTGAAAAAGTGGTTTAATACATTTTCAAAGGATATCTATTCATGTCAGCCTGCACAGTCCACATAAATCGAAACTTTTTGCTATTGGTAAATTTTCTTTGTTTCCAAGGACATTCTACCTCATAATTCAGTCAGTTTTTAGACAAAATGGATTTTATGGTTTCATAATTTTGTGACTATTTCTTGGTATAATGCATTACGAAGATGCTCTAATTAAACAGAGTTTCCCCAGAGCGCCGCTTAAACCTCAGGCTGCTGAGCGCGACTCACTGACCTTTTGCGGACAGTGTAGATCAAGATCAGACTGCACAGAACGTGCAGTCTGATCTTGGATCTACACTGTCCGATATGGAGATATTATTACCCAAAACATAACATTAAAATAGCAATATTTGGGTTATTACCATTGAATTAAAAAATTCATTTTAGTTATTTAGCAGGATAAGGGTTAAATTGATCTGGAAGGCTCAGAAAGTTGTTTGGTAATCAGTTAACCCTTTACCAAACGACAACATTTTGGACTGAACCAAATTGAAAGCATTTCCAGACGACATTTTAGATGTTGCTCAAATGATAATTTCTGTCTTCGATGGGGGAGTTAAACATTGCGGGAAAAGAAGAAAATGCTTGTTACCTGCATTTTCCCTTCTTCCAACAATGTTTTCAAAAGCCTTCTTCTTCGAAGTCATTAAAACTCTAGCACCCCTATACTTAAAGAGCCTGACTTTTGACAATTCTAAGGTAGCGGCTTTTGGAAACAGTGTTGGAAAGGAAGGAAACGCTGGCAGCCAGCATTTTTTTTTTTCCACAACGTTTTCATTCCTGTCAAAGACAAGATCTTATCAGTTGAACAACATTTAATTTGTCGTCTGCAAATACTTTCAAGTTGGAGGAGTCAAAAATTTTGTTGCCTGGGAAAAGGTTGATCGATCTAAATGCAACGGCGAGGCAAAACTATCGGAACTAAAAACACTCCTGACAAACGGAGCGTAATTGATGAGCAACATCTCCATTTGTCAAAATATTTTAACAATTCTCCGCGGCCGTTTGGTGAAAATAAGCGTGTGCGGCATAGGATTAAAATCAAACCAATTTAGAAGTAGGTCGCTGTAATCAATAAATATTTACAAATGTGAAATCGTTGGAGAGCGCCGTTTGACGTTCACGTGATGTTTACATAGCAACGTAAAACATGGCTGAATTTTGGACAAGCAATGGGACTAGCGTGACCTTAACTTGTAAATGTCAAATGTGAATTTTCTCCGTCTAATCGAAACACACTCTCTTTATTTGAAGCTCCTTCTCTGTACATAAATGTTCTTTTAAAATGATTGACTTTTTACAAAACGGCAAATTCCAGACTTATCCAAATTGAAAACTTTTACAGACAAAAGATTAAAATGTAATGGCCTGCAACACGCGAAAAGGGGCATTCGGCCATTTGCCTTAAGCGTCGTGTCGGATCAGTCTGCGCGGATCCGAAACGACACTCTCTGTTTTTACATGTAATTTTCTGTTTTGCGCAAGTCTTCTGATGTAGTCGTCAAGTGCTGTCTCGGATTAGCCTGCGCTGACTGCCCAGGCTGATCCGAGACGACACTTTACGCAAATGTCTGAATGACCTTTTCGCGTGTTGCAAGCCATTAATGTGGTTCAAATGATGGAACTTTTCTCTGTTTCGAAAGTGTTTGCTTTTTGTAAAATTTCTGCGTGTCTAAGAACACCATTCTACTTCATAATTTAGTTGGTTGTTAGAAAAAAATGGATCTTATAGATCCATAATCATATGATGAGTTGTTTGGTATAATGCATTAAAATCCCTTTTCGCTGAGTATGGCTCACGTTTAGATCTATATTTGTTCAAAATTTAACATTCTGTCCATAGCAAAAGAGTATATCTTCCTAAGCACCGGTCTGTTTTATCAGATTGGCCACTTTAGGAATGTTTAAAAGATCACGTCATTTTGATCGACATTAGAACATTATACACATGTACAAGCTTTACCTTATGATGGCTAAGTAAACAGAAAATTCTGAAATTGTAAACAAATCTATTCGCAAATTATTGAAGGTTGATATCACCAGAACGTTTTGAGACAGAGGGAAAGATACGTATATAGAAACGTACCGACAGACAGGCGTACAGACAGACATACAGATAGACCGGGCGAACGAACAGACAAACGGAAGAGCGGACAAGGAGACGGACGGACAGACAGACACACACACATAGACAGACACACACACAGAGATAGACTAGTCAGACTAGACAGACAGAGGGCTGAGGATGGTTCATTGGATAGCAGTATAGCGAATGGCATACATGTAGTTGACAAAATCCTTAAAAAACTATAACACAAAAAATCTTCCATATTTACGGCAGTCTGTTACTTTAAAGGTGGGTATTTAGATTTTTCACGTCTCACCAAATTGAAAAATATATATATCACTGAAATTTATATGAAAAAACAATACAAATCATCAATAATTAAGAATCATAAAATTACAAAAAAAATTTTTTTTTGATGGTGTTCCCTTAAAAGGCTACGTAGCCTCTTAAGGTATTTTTAGATTTCGCGCCAGAAATCAAAAAAGCATTGTGGGAACGTCAAGTGACTGGCACGTGACTAATGACGCTTAAATTCAATAACATAACAAACATGTAATTATTTTCCATAATGTCTTCTTCGGATGCTATGTTTGAAGCTTTGTCTGTGTATTTCCGGTATGTAAATGAGCGAGTTGCTCATGTAAAAATAGAACGTGTTTCCCGTCGGTGTCGACCTGGGCCATAGTAAATCTCTAATTTCTCTTGTTGTCGGATGGTTTTCGACTACTTGGGTTTTATGAATGAAAATTAAAAGGCTTTGGGATTATAGGGATGATTTTTTTATATTTTTGTAAAATTTTCGTCCCAAAATCTGAAGGGCCACCTTTAACACAAAGATATTCGGTAGAAACGCTGTTCGTGTTCATGCACCGATGTTCACAGTCAAAAATAATTATTTTGAACTCAGTTTTATTTCTGAATTAAAAAGACTGACCATTTGGTTGCCTGAAGCAGGGGGGCTCAGCCAATCAGACAAATAGCCTCTCATTTGGTATTTGAACTTAATTCAGAAAGGGGTTTGAGTCCGGCCTCAAGTATCAGTTACCGTTTCAAAGGTCCGGGGCATGCATTTACTTTTACTAACTATTCTCGAAGGATTCTCGGTCCAATTCTCAAATCTATATTTGAAAGTAACGCAAGTTCTGATTGGCTAAACCATTTGGTTTAGCCTATCAGAAATTGCTTTACTTTCAATATCGAAAATAACACTAAGAATGCGATTCAGCGTGGTTGATTTCCAACCACGACTAAGAAACAATAATCCATGAAAACAAGGTAGTGTACCAACCTACGGCCTCACCAACCAGGAGCATGAGTATGTAATCGTCATTCAAATTGAAAAAACTTGCTGTCTGCGTTTGTAATGTCACGTGTGAAAGAACAAGTGATCACTCCGTTGGCTTGAGAGACAGAAGTAGAGCTCAATCCAAGATTTGTCTTGCAGAAAAAAAAAAAGAGGCAAGCTTAATATCAAAAGCATATACGGGTATTTTGGCCGACACCATGATTCGAATATTCTGATTTGTTTCAACCCTGTCTTAACTCTTTACCAAACGACAAAATTTTAGACTGGTCCAAAATGAAAGCATTTGCAGACGACAAATTAGATGCTGCACATATGACGGGATTTGGACAAGAAAGGATGGAAAACATTGAATGCTGGTTACCAGCATTTTCTCCTTTTCCCACAAAGTTTTCAAAAGTCCTTTTCTTTGGGGACTGTGTTGAAAAGGGTTGAGACTACGAGATATAAGCTATCATCCGCCAACTTTTCTGAATAAAAGTTATTATCCTTCCAGAGATTTACGGAACATACAATGGACTTTTACAATAGGCCTACATGACATTTTTGTGTCACTGTATACGGCTTTGAATACAGTTTAGCCATTGTACTTGGATTCATTCACTCTAGATGCTTATCAAAATTATTGTGAACAGTAAATTCATCTTCCCTTAAAAAAGCAGCCACTCTCAAGAAATAGAGTTGTTCAATACCGCCAGAGGGAAACCTCTGGCCGACAAAACTGCCAGCTCTAGTCACGTGGGAGTGCTCCTGTAGCGCTGCAGATCCTCAACCCAGTATTTGGTGAAGCATGTGTTGCCGTTAGATAACTGGCCAACTGTTGAAAGCTGTTGACACCTGATTAAGCGATATAAACCTCCTGCTAACGATTTGCTTACGAACTGGCGACGATCATTTATGAAAACATCGTAGGAAAAGGAGAAAATTGGTCCACGTGCATGCATTTAGTAAAAAAATGATTCGTGTTGACAAGTCGTCAACATTTTAAAGTCAACTGCAGCAAAATTACATGCGGTAATGGGTTAACTGAGCAAGATAGACAGCACCTTCGAAAGCCAAGGGTAACATTCCGCGTCTTCCCTCCATTTGACCTTAGGGCGGCTGAAAGCAAATAAAAATTCTCAAAAACTAATCGTAAAATAGTAACGACTATCAAACACAAAACTGTCGATTTGAAAGTTCTCTTTGCCAGAAAATCCCAACTTATTGGACAGTGTAGATGACAGATTACACCACACGTTCTGTGCAGTCTGACCTTGATGTCCACTGCCGTAAAAAGCGCATCGAGTTGCGCCTAGTAGCCAAAGACTTAATAGCGTAGTGAAATGGGGTGGAAACCTTGGCTAGCGAAGACAGTCGATTGAAAAGACAAACTGAACTGTACATACCGGTGAGAGTGTTTCTGTATGTGTATCATCATTGAACGCCGAAATGACCGTCCCGCTGGCAGGTATACAGCCTATAACGCTGTCGTCACCCTGGACAACAATTGAGAGAAGTTAACTATTGACCAAACGATAAAAATTTTAGATTTTTCCAAATCCAAACGATTTGCAGACGACAGATTAAATGTACCTCAAGTAGTGGATAGTGTCTGTAAACGGGTAAAAGACATTCTTGGAAAAGGAGAAAATGCTAGTTACCAGCATTTTCTCCTTTTCCAAAATTGTTTTCATAAATGATCGTCGCCAGCATTTTCTCCTTTTTTCAAAAGCCTTCTTTCCCAAGGACGTTAAAGGTACATGATTAAAGCGAATTACAACAGGGGCTGACCATTGAATATAGGCCTGAAACAAATAAAAAATATTCAAAGACTAAGGAACTCCAATTCACAATATCAAAAGAAGAATCAACTACTTTACCCACTAACTATACGGTGTTGTGCGGAAATCAAACGCATTCATAATGTCTTTATAGCTTGTAACGCAATCTGTGGACGTCACCCCATGACAGACGGCATAAGGAATTGTACAGATTTTAGACAATAATTTCCTCTGCAAACTTTTATTTTCAAGATGGTATAAATAATTAAGATGTAAAGGTTTTTTTTTTTCTATAACTTGGCTAAACGAAAAGAAGGTACGAGTCGCTTTACAATACTGTGGCCAACTCAAGCCAGCTCTTTTTTTTTTTTGGCTTAGCTGAATGCGCTGACTTTTGACACACTTCATGGTATTACTATCCAAATAAATGAATAATATTTTGCGATTTGTAAAAAAAAAAGGACATAATTATTTATTTTGCGGACCCCTGCTGCTCTTTTTGCGGGCACATGTATGACACCACATAATTTTTAGCAGCAACTTTTCACTTTTCAGCAATATTTTTTTTACTTACTTCTACGCTTGAAAAGTATGATTTATGATGATGTATAAAACTGAAAATTTCACTTTCAATAATATACAGAGAGAAAGAGGACATTGATGGCGAGATTATTATTCATTGTTTTTATTCATTGTTAGTATTCATATTAAGACACAAACGAGTTTCAATATTCATATTCTAGTACCTCTTGCGCCGTCTACCTTTGTAAAAGATATTCTTTGTTATGGATAACGCTTATATTCTGTCTTTGATGCGGGTTAACAATCATTAGGAGAAGCATACCATTCTTAGATCCTCTGAGAAGGCAAGGGCCAAATATGCGTCAGTGTCTGTTTCCTCAACCTGTATAGTAAAGGCGATAGTGGAACCGGACTGTTGCCACGTGACCAGGTACTCACATCCTCCAGTACAATCCGGAAAACAGCTCTTAGTTACACCACAACCTGTATCCCAGCTAATGAGGCCCGTCACAGTCTGTAGAAAGAATTGTGGCGAGTATAAGGATTACTGATTCTTTGGACTGCGAAGATGGTCAGCTCAATTAGTAAATACTCATAGACCTAAATATTAAATACATGTACTCAAGTGTGTATGAGCAGCGCTCTAAGAAAAGGATCTCCGTGATCCAGTTGACCAAGTATATCATCAAATAATTCTTGATCCATAAATTGGTCTGAATCATAAGGTAGAATGGTCCTTTGACTTCGAGAAAATTGACTGATACCAAAGAATTAGACCCGGGTCAGCTTATGAGGATTGCACAGGCTGACATCGATTACAACTTTTTGCAGATGAATTGATCCGCCTTCTCACAGAGGATAGTTCATATGGAGTTACAAATAACTAAAACAATAAAGGAGAGCATAGAGCCTGTAACAGACTAAGTACAGACTCTAGTTTCACAATCTGATACGAACGAAAAGATGGAAATACGTTGAAAATGAACAAAATGTTAAGTACCGTGATAGTTTATGTTCGACACAAAGGTAGGACTGCGGCCAGTGACGAATTACATTAATTGAGAGAAGTTCCTTTATGCTGCTTTAAAAATTATTTTAGTCATATCACATTGACAACTCACATATTCATGTGTGCTGTGTTTCTTTTTCTCGCCACAGTATTTTCTACCTATTTAACGACACATCCAATCAGTTGAGTTATATTTAATTTGTCATCTGCAAATGCTTTCAGTTTAGAAGAAGCTGAACTTTTGTCATCCGGTACGCGCCGTAGGTGACTACTAGAGCTACATGTCTGATCTTTGATCTGCGTCGTTCGCTATTGTAACGTATTAATTGTCCTTTTTTTTAAGGACATATGCTTTAAAATGCAATCTAAACTACGTGTTCTCAAATAAAAAGTTCTGTCTTTTATTTGTCGCTAAGGTTGAATCGTTTACTTCTTTAAAGGCCCAGTAAAGGCCAAAATATCAAAGCAGGTGTCGTAATACATTTAAATTTAAATCATACCATTTAAATGTATGGAAAATATTGTGGAGATGACAGCTTGTTATGGTGTGGTCGGACCATATGTTAGTCGCTGGCAGAAAAAAAAAAGAATTTTAAAATCAGGCAAAAAGTAAACAAAAGACACAGCTACCTGGCGGGTTTTAACCTAGTTTTGAAATTAATTTCTCTGTCAGCGACTAACACTTGAATCGACCGTACAATGACAGATTGTCATCTTCACAATAATTTCCATACTTTTAAATGGTATGATATAAATTCATATGCATTTAAACACCCGCTTTGTTTACATTTGGCCTTTATCGTAACTTTAAGCAATTTCTTCACGTAGGATGTAGAGCTATTTTGTATATACATGTATGTTTAAAGTATCTCTCTGTAACAACCAGGTCAGAATTGCGATTATTCAAAATAAATGAGCCATGCACTGTGAAAAGGGGCGGCATAATGCATCTGCGAAAAGTATCGACCCAGGTCAGCCTGCGCGGACACCTGGACCGAAATTTTTCGCTATCAGTTAATTTTCTGTTTGTCAAAGGACTACTCTTCCTCCAGATTCAGTCATTCATTAGACTAAGTAGATTTTATGGATCCCAAATTATGTGATGACTTGCTTGGTATAATGGATCACGGAGATTCATTGAGCCCCCTTTTGCCAGAGGATGGCTCAATTATAGAACATTTAGATCGAGAGATCAGCACTGACATATGAACACAAGAACATGCGTTTGTCATTATAATTATATACAGCTAATAAAGAAAGGCTTTAATGAGTATTTTCAATCTATGACAGGAAATAAAAAAGCTTTAATTAATATGAATAGTCGTTCTCCAAAAGTTTCAGTGCATTTGACTTTGAGAGACACAGAGAGATATAGAGACAGGGAGATAGACACAGAGAGTGAAACAGACACGTAGCAACAGACAGACAGACAGACAGACAGACAGACAAAGGAAAAAATGCTGGTTACCACGTTACAAGTCATTTTCTACGAACTTTTATTTATAACTATAGGGATCGTGTAGTTAAAGGTTAACACCTTCAGCGCTACGAGCGAAAACATGGATTTTTTGGGGCTTCATAGGTTAAGATCAGACTGCACAGAGCATGAGTTTGATAGCAGATCTTCACCGTCCGTTTCTTTAGTCAAGCCCATAAATGACAAGTTTCAGTGGATCATGTGTGCATTTCAAGCCTTCAAAAGAAGCCGAGTTTACATTTTATGTGTTGAAAGAGTATAACACGGCGCTTCCAGCGCTTTGAATCACGCTTTAGCACTTTCAGCGCCAAATGCGAAAATACGGGTGGGCTTCTGAAGTTGAAGTCTAATCCTGGATCTATACCACCGGCATGTTAAGTCAAACCAATAAGATAAAAAATCTGTCTGATTTTCATGAATAATTGCATTTTCAACCGCTGAAAGAAATCGACTTTAGATGGCGCTGACACGGTTAAAACCTTTAAGGAATAAGGGTAGAAAAATATACAAAATGAAAGCTTAAAGTATAATTGAGCTATGCTCTATGAAAAGGGGGCTTAATGCATTTTATTCTTAAGAGGGGGCTTTCCTGTTAACGATGCACCTTCTAAATGTGCGGCTGAGGACTTTAAAACCATATGTGTAATATACATACAATCGTCATAATTAAATCAAGCTTTGAAAAGTGAAGCCAAATATTGTGACAAAGGAAAAACTGATCGTTTCCACAAGTTTCTCCTTTTGCCACAGTATTCATCTACTTTTCACACATGCCGAACTTTGGAAAATTTTGAAAAAGTCCCTATTTCCTCACCTGAATAGCTGTAAGCAGTAAAATCGTCCTCATTTTGGTTTAGAAAAGAATTATCCGTAGTGTCCGAACTCAGACTGAGTGAATTTGTGACGAATATACCTATACTCGATATATAGAGAATAGATGGTTGGTGTCTTGGATGGGTTAAGTTTATCGGGCAAGGCGGAGGAATTTATCTGGTGAGCCGAAGGCAAACCGGATAAATTTCGGAGCCGAGCCCGATAAACTTAACCCATCCAAGACACCAACCATCTATTCTATTTATCCTGTCACTCACTGTAACGGAACAAAACAAAACAAACAAACGGGAAAAAAACATTGATAAAAACCGTACCTTCAATAAATTTCCGGAGCCGAGCCTGATCGACTTTCTTAATCCAAGACACCAACCATCTATTTTGTTTATCCTTTTTCTCAATTATAATCCAAAAATCCGACTTAATTGAACATTTCGCTCGAAATAAGGCACATATTGACATCTTTCTCACTAGATCTATGAGAAACTTGAAATGAAGAACCGTGTTTACATAACCCTCTGGATATGCAGCTGTAATAATGACGTCATGAATGATATTGGCTACGTCATAATTATCAAACGTGACGTATCTCCGCAGAAAAATATTGTGGCGAAGAAGACAATGTGTTTTAACATAACAGACTATTAATTAAACGAGCAAAAGTATTCGCTAGCGATTGATTCATTCATTACGGCAGTAAGACGCTTGGTTGAAAATAGTCCCAGTCAGCAGGTGCGCACTTAGCGGTCATGTGACCAACTGACGGATAACAAAAAAAATATACGGCACCCTGTTATCCGTCAGGTAAACCCGGAAGTGACAGGATAATTATATATATCTATAAATTGTCTGTTTACCCCACCACACTCACCATGAGTGATCCTTTTTAAGAGCTAAAGGTAATTTTACACGATTTTGTAGACAATATAGACAGTATAGATAGAACATTGCCACGTTACAGTCTGATCCCTGTCTATACAGACCGATCCTTAGTGGTATCTTGCGATAAGAAAAAATAGTGAAATTATGATAATTCTCTCTTTTAATTGTATTTTGTACATGTGTATTATTTATTTAATATTACACAACGACAAAGTTGCCTAAATCTAAAGCTTTTGCTGTTTAAAAGTAAAACATCCCTTTTGGAGGGTAGAAAACACCGTGGGAAAAAGGAGAAAATGCTGGTTACCAGCATTTTCTCCTTTTGTCACAATGTTTTCAAAAGCTTTCTTGCTTAGGGTTGTTGAAAGTCGAGACTGTGTGCTTAAAGGCCCAGTAAAGGCCGAAATATCAAAGCAGGTGTCGTAATACATTTAAATTTAAATCATACCATTTAAATGTATGGAAAATATTGTGGAGATGACAGTCTGTTATCGTGTGGTTGGGCTATATGTTAGTCGCTGGCAGAGAAAAAGAATTTTAAAATCAGGCAAAAAGTAAACAAAAGACACAGCTATCTGGCGGGTTTTAACCTAGTTTTGCAATTAATTTCTCTGTCAGCGACTAACACTTGGACCGACCCAACAATGACAGGTTGTCATCTTCGCAATAATTTCCAAACTTTTAAATGAACGAACGCACAAACGAACAAATTATTTTATTGACAAAAACTTACATAGTTTATAGTCATAACAAACATGAAAATACACAATTCAATGTCATCGTGCTGTAGCAGAAAAAAAAAAAAGGAAATAGCTTATAGGTTGCCGAATAAGGAGAGAAAAAAAAAAAGTTTTTAGTCGAAAATTTGAATGATAAAGAAAAAAAGATAATAAATTGAAAAAATAAATAGAAAAAAAAAAAAAAAAAATGAAAATTTGCTGGAGGATCAGCCAAACATAGTCAAAAAAGCTGTTGGCAACCCTGAAAAACATTGCCGAGGAAAGCAGCCCCTTATTACAATCAATTGCTCCCTCCCAACAATGCCTTCCATACTACCCAAAAACGACAATATTTCAGTGTTTTACTATGGATTACCTATATATTTTGTAAAAGTCTTGGTTTAATTTACCTTAAACAGATAACTACTCTCTCAAGATTTTAAAGTATTAAAACACTCAAGAACGAGAAATCGTAAGAGAAATGAAAGTGGTGAAATATGAAAAGAAACTTAAAATAGCTTTGTAATACATCTCACAAGGATGACCAAAGAAAATGGAAAGAAAGTGGAACTTGAATCTTTGAGACAAGGAAGTAGTGCAAATCAAAGATCATTCTGCATGTACGATCCGGATCTACTCTGGTTCCAAACTTTTTGAGCTCTCAAAGTTATAATCGGTACTGTGAGTGAACAAACTGAAGGGATTACAAAGATATCGAATGTGTGTCTGATCCAAATATCACACAGACAAAAGTATTTGTTTTTAAAGGCTGAATACTATATTAAAGCGATCCTGACATCCTGACTAACTCTAACATGTATTAATAACATTGTGATAAATTATATAACTACAAACTTGACTACAACTAAGCAACCACAAAATTAAAAAATATAGGAAAATGAAAACAGAAAACTGAAATGTATTTTCATATAAATTGGTAATTGATCTGCATAATGCATGTACATCACAAATCATCCAATGGTGCTAATCAAAATATCAAGGATCACAGATCAGACCGCATGTCTATGTAGTTTGATCTCGATCCATACAATTAGCAAAGCAGTCAAAGTCATGAAAGGTACACATTTTTTAATCTACTCACCGTCTGGAAATGTAACATTCTGACAAAATATAGAATAGAAAGTAGTTGGCTTGGGTAATGAATAACAAAAATATTGAAATTCCTATGAAAAATAGAAAATACTGAATAACAAGACGCATATGCAAAGTACTCAAAGTTAATTGGGCAGTCTACATCAGAGATCAGATCTTATAGTCAACGCAGCCCGACCACGATCCACAATTTTTGCCAAGCTAGGTAAACTTTTAGCTATGCTTTAGCCTATACAACGGGTTAAACGGTTTAAAAAGAAAAATGGTATGATATGTATGGTGGCATATTTTTGCCACGAGATACGAGATAGCTATCATGATAATTTTACAAAACTATCGCGATAAAATCAAGTTTCCTGGAAATTTTATCGAGATAGTGAAAAGTTTCCTGAAAAAAAAAATCACGATAAACTTAATATTTTAACGCAAAATTTCTCAATCGTGCACGAAGCTGACATGCAAGATAAAATTATTGTGATAGTTCTACCTGTTTCTCGATATCTATAAATAGAAAATTTATCATTTGGATGAACTCGGTTGTTTTTGATTTCACAAGATTGCAGTAAGTAAAAGTTCGAATAATTAATAATTGTAGCTTAATTGGTAAATTTTGACAAAACTCTAAATGAACAGAAGTGTGTAAAATCACAAAGACGACTCGAAATGCCTCCTACGAACATTTTAAAACCATTCAGGGAAAAGGAATATTCATAAGGTTGTAGACGAAGATGTTCCGAAACCGTATCTAATTATAGATACCGTGAATGTCAGTTATGGGCACGAAAGCAAAAAAAAAAAAAAATCATGATAACAGGTAGAATTATCGCGATATTTTTATCGTGAAAATTTTTATTATCTAGATAATATTTCCAGGAAACTTTGTTTTATCACTATAGTTTTCTATAATTATCATGATAGCTACCTCGTATCTCGCGGCAGAAATATGCCACCATAGATATGAATTCAAATGCATTTAATCACCCGCTTTGTTTACATTTGGCTTTCATTGTTACTTAAAGGGCTAACTTATTGGCGCTCCATGGGTTAATAGATCGGATGGACACCTTCTTATCGACCCCTTTCTTTGATTGATAATTCATGTGAAATTTCGGTCCGGTTGTTGTTTACCTTTTATGTATCGAATATCATCACAAAATTGAATGAGTTTTGGTTGCCTCTTTTATAAGAAACGTCCACTTTTTTCGTACATCTATATTGTGCATAATTATCTAAATAGGAAATGAGCGACGCTCTGGCAAAAGGGGGTTGATGGCGGCACCTCCGTGATGCATTATACCATGCAAGTCATCACATAATGATGGATCCTTAAGATCAATTTTTTTTAAAAAACCGACTGAGTTATGAGGTAGAATGGTCCTTTGAAATGCAGAAAATTTGAAAATAGCAAAAAATTTCGACCTATGCCCGCGCTGATTTCGCACGCTGAAGTAGATATATAAATGGGTCATCTAGGCATTTTTTGTTAAATCTAGGCATTTTTTGCCAAATTTTAGTAAAAATGCCCAGATAACCCATAGCATTTTTTTATTTTTATGATTTTTTTTTTATTTCCATATTTCATTCTATAAAAAATCTATTTCCTCATAATTCTAAAGAAAATAAATTTCCCATAATCATCTCTCAAGTCATCCGGTTTATCCACTAACCAACGCATCAACTAATGGGCCCCATGTGTCAACGCAGGATAAGTCTATGCATGAGGGACCATCTAATTACTATATCCATTTTACCTTAAATTCAAAAATAAAGAAGTGAAAAAAATTTTTTGAATTTTTTACAGAGAAAAATATATAATTAATTCAAAATGGAGTCATTAAAGGAGTTCTTAAAGGAGTTAAACTTAGATAAGGAGGTTAAACTTATGAGAGCAGTAGATGGAATGGAGGAAAGTTTACTTAATAAGGATATTGTTATAAATAAATTTAAAAATTTAGTTTCAGATAAAGAACTATTAGCTAAATTTGCGACACTCTTAGCTATTTGTGTAAAAGATATTTTAAATTCCATAGACCCTATACTTGTCTATAATAAAAGTTATACCAATAATTTTTGGAAAAATTTAAATGAATTTAAAAACGTAAATAAAAAAGATTTACGTGAAATGTGGGCTGTAAGACTAGGTCTTAAATTAGATAAAAAATTAAATAGAAATCGTATGATATATCTTTGCGTAAAGCACATCTTTAAAGAATTTAATGATGAGAATTTTAATAGAATATCTTCAAATGCATTAGGAAAGGCGAGAAGACTACCTGTAAGCCGGGTTTAGTTTAAACATATTAAAAAAGACTGAGAAAGTTTTTTTATAAATATAATTTAATCTGTAAAATTAAATTATATTTTATAATGCCCCCAAGCTAAAGTATCAATCTTGTCTTCTAAAACAAACCTTTTATCATCACTTGATCCTAACGCTTTTTTGTTTAACTCTTCAGTATATATATTATGGTCCCTACTTCTTAAAACAGTCATCTTTCTATACTGGTCCTTTTCTGTAAGTAAACACTCTTTATAATTATTAAAGTTTATTTCTTTTTTGATAACCGTTTTTTTAACACCTTTACATCTTTTATCTTCCTCACCATCTAAAGTTTTATAAGCATACATTTTTGCTCCTAGACCAACAAACTCAGTCATAATCTTACCACCTAACTCATCTTTAAACTTTCCAACTACTCTCGCATTACAATCATTTTTTAAGAAATGGTCTTTAGGATAATTGCTTGTATCAAACATTTCAACCACATCTTTCTCCATATCCTTATACAAATTTTCAGTTTCTATCTCAAGAATAAAACTATCTGTATCAGTATAACACATTCTAACCTTTTCACCATACTTAGCTTTAAAGTAATTATAATAAGTTTTTTGCATATGTGTTTTACTAACATCTAAGATGCTTAATCCTGAGTAAATAGGTTTATTATATTTTAACTTAGTGTTTTTCATGTGTACCGCTGTTAGGTTTTCATCGAATATTGTTGTGTGGTTATAGTTTGGTTTTGCTACTAATTTTTTATAACGCTCTTCACTAGAAACCAGTTCTATCGTTACTCTGTTTCTCAGGTTTTCCATAGTTTTACCAAAAACTGAATTATTCATTAATTTAAAAAAATCTTTTTCGAAATTATTTTTAGCCGCTTTTCTTAGTTCAATGTTTGTATCAATATATGATTTAAGCCATGGGCTTTCCTCAAACTTAATTCCTCGATGTATTTTAGTAATTTTTAAACCTAAATCAACGCATGTTTTTAAAGTTTCATGATGAATAATGTAATTTTCTTTATTATTTAAGTTTGGAATAAGTTTTTCTACTTTTTCTATTTTTAAACGTTCAGGTGCTAAAGGGAAATCATTATGTAAATCATGTAACTCCTTTGAATATTCTAAATCTACTTCTAATATACATGGGATTTTTTGCCAAATTTCTAATTCTTTATTTGTCATCCATTTAAAACCATGAGTAGGAAGAGGGTGACTCATTGCCCAAGGGTAAAGACTGTTTGCATCTATATATAATAAATATTTTGATGGTTTACTAGAATCATATAATTCACCCATATACTTATTATTTGCTTTTGCATATCTTTTACTACACATACTAACACCTCCTCTGATACCCTTTTCAACCATTAAAAGCATATCAGGATTAGATAAAAGCTCTAGGTTTACTTTCGTTATTTTTAATGCTGCATCCCAAGCTAAACCAGGAGCTGTATAATACCAACTAGGGTCTAAATTATAGTTTTCACGACAAACATCTCTAAAGTTCTCAAAAACATCCGCTAAAAGCAATACATCTATTTTATTGTAAAGTTCTAAGTAATCCTTCAACGTTTTCATGTTAAAAGTTTTCCAAACCTTTTGCGCATGAGCATAATCTTCATCACTAATTCCTTCTTTGTTTAAATTTGAGTAAAATGCTTCTTTAGGTGGTAATTTCTCTTCTTTAAGTTTATCAAATGAATCTAGGTACTCATAAGGAAAAACTCCTTTTCTCCTAACCAATGGTAGGAGATTCTTAGTGAAATATCTCGATAAAATTTTTAATTGACTTTCTTCTAAGTTACTCGAAAGCTTATCTAAACTAGAACTCATAAACTTAAAGCTATCAAGAAATCTAATTTTATGTTTTATATATTTTCCAACCCAAATATCTTTACTAAAACTAATATATTTCTCTTCATTATTTGGAATACAATCAATCTTCCCTTCAGATTTGCCAAGACATTTAATAAAAAGATGAGCGTCATATCCACTAAGATTATGAAGGTATACAGGTGTGAAGTTAGGATTTTTAGCCTTTAGATTGCATTCATTGTGTGCGGCACCTCTATATTTACCCGTAAAATGACAATGGTCTCTTACTCTATAATTAGCATGATTAAACTTTCCACCACAAATCCAACAGTGTGTTTGGTGATTATGTTTTATTTCTTCCTCTCTCGTAATTTCAATAGGTTTTAGGTTTTGGTGATATTGTTGATGAATTTCCCGTATATCATCTTTCAACCAGTTTATAAAAACTTCCTCAGCATTTTCTCCAACATAACTTCTTTTTATAGCAGCACACACAGCATCGTCAAAACATTTTATAATATAGTAAAAACTACAAGGTACATGCTTTTGACGTTGTATAGTATAACTTTTTTCTGGGTTTGGTTGGCATGTGTGTATTGGTTTCAAAACACTTTCAAAATCAGCGTATACAACAAAGGGAACCTCAAGTTTTCTAGAATGGTTTTCAAAAGCTAACCAGGTATCTGGTTTTGGCATTTCTAAAGTAATAGGTTCGTGTTCGTTACAGTATTTTTTATGTTTTTCCAAAAGTTCTTTACTACCAAAATGATTTAGACATCGTTTACAACATTCTATATTTCCATTATGAGTACTCGTTATTTGTTTTTTCACTAATTTATTAAAGTTTTTTATGAGAGCGTAGTGCATGTTTTCCTCATTTTTAATAAAAAGAAGGTCAACATGTTCACTTTTTTCACATTTTGTAAGCCTAAGCGGATAAATACATTCCTTATATCCATATACGTTTACACTAATTTCAGGATTTTGTTTTTCAAACTTATCGATACCCTTAAACGAAACAGGACTCTCTATTCCATCCATGTTTAAACTACTTTCCTTCTTTTGCAAAGCCTTGTCAACTATTTCTGGATGATTGTCTACAGGGTTTAACGCTCTTGAAACACACCATAAAAAGCATTTATCATCTTTATTTTTCATATTGATAACTGCTTTTTTGTTAGCAATCCATTTTGGTAAAGGTAGCCAACCATTAGCTCTTAAAGGAACATAAGTAGCTGTATGTAGTTCTAACCGCACTATACTTTCAAAAGTCCAACCACTACCTTCTCTTTGGAACTTAGCTAAATTTTCTAAAACTTCATCTATCATTGTATTCAATAAATCCTCTATTTCTCCCCTGTTTAAATTTAAATGTTGACTACTATGAAAAGCACGTTCCACGGGGTCCATGTCAATATCTGTCATTAACCTTAATTTACACCTAAGTACAAGTTTTACCTTTGTTTGTAAATTATTTCGAAGAGTATTTATAAGAGGCGTCCACGTTTCTGTGAAAAATCTTTGCGGGTTATAATTTTCTCTACCCTCTATAACATATTGACTAGCATACTCTCTAAATGCGGATTGAGAAGCTCTAATCTCAAACGGTTGTCTTGGTGGATAATTCTCTCTAACATTCTGAACAATTTCATCAAAAACTTGTGGTAGTTGTTCTTCAGCTACATTACCAGTTAACCAATTAGTAAAATTATTGATTCTACGTTGGATTGATTGAGGTATAACATTCGTTACGGCCCTCCCAACATTTGATACAGCTCGTCTAGTTATATTTGAAATTCTATTAAACCAACTCATTTTATAAAGTAAATATAATTTTCTTAACCTATTATCAAAAAATTTTAGAAATAATTCTTTTAATCAATTACTATTTAGTGAATAAAATATGAAATTATATATATATTAATAAAATTAATATATATATATATAAAATGTGTGGTAATTTTTATGAAGAAGAATTTATGAAAAGATATACTAGACCTGAATTAGTAGAATTATGTGAAAGATTGGTGCCTAAAAGATATAATGAAAGAGGAATTAAACATTTACACAAAAGTGATATAATTAAAAAACTTATTCGTAATGGTATTAAACCAGATTTAAACAGAAAAACAAAACCAAAAAATGATTGGCGACTTTGGTTATTGAATAGTTAAAATCTTTCTTCCTCATCTCTTTTACTTGAATGGTTAATAACAACATTTGATGCAGCTCTTCTAGCTATATTAGAAATTCTATTAAGTCAAAACATTTTTTTATAAAATAAATATAATTTTATTATATCTGCATATAAATATAATAAAATTACTGAATGTTAATCCTATATTTATCTTTCCAAACCCTTCCATTCCAATTCTCAATCGTTTGTGGACAGCGGTCTATAAATTGACCTGCCTTATAAATCGATGGAAAGGTTTTTATTTCTCCAGTTTCAACATCCTCTAAACTAACTTTCTTAGGATTTTTCATAATAGTATGTAATCTATCAAACTTAGGGTCTTTGCTTTTTTCTTTTTTAGGTGATTCACTCGGGAACAATCCATGTTCTTTCACCAACTCAACTAAACGCTTTTTATTCCAGTATGAGTAGAAATTTATATTATTTTCTTTAAGAATTTCTTTTAAATCTGCAGTCTTTATCATTTTTATATAGGAAAGAAAAAATCTTAATACACTACACTCATTTTATTTCCATCAGACTGGAAGTTAATTAACCTATCACTAATAATAACAGCATATGCCTCTGTATTCGCAAGCACATTTTCAGTAAAATGTGTTTTGATTTGGATATCAGTGACAGAGTATTTCAATCTCTCACTCTGTTTGGAAACATCAAACAAAAACAAAGGATAAAGGGTTTTATAATCTGAGGGAGTAATGTTAGGGTTTGACACCATTTCATTCATGTTATAAAACTTAGACCTAAATAGAGAAGCGTCACCATACACTCTACTAAATTGGTTTGCGGTAAAACTGAGATTATAATCAACAGCGGGATATCTAGTAGAATTTAACGTAACATAAATGTTTTTAACGTTTCTATGGTCAAATATAGCTGGATTTTGTTGTTGGTCACCGCTTTTACCAGTTTGAAAACCAACAATGATAAAACGTGGCACTTCAGGTGATGATTTGACAGCAAGTCTCCAGGTAAATGATGTTGACTCGGGAACCGCAATAGAGTCGCACTGTCTCATTCTATATCCAACTGGTATTTTTTCTTTTTTCTCGATAATTTTATAAAGTTGCATTTTCTCTTCATCTGCGGGTAACACATGAGGTATAAACCAAGATACTCTAAGTAAATTAATTCTACCATCAGCAGGAGCAGCACCATCTCGAAAGACCGCATCATTATCATTATTTCTCGTTAATGTGAGAGTTTGCTTCATTCCATACAATATCTTATCATAATCATCACAAAAACCAAATATATGTTTTAATGGAACTCTGAAGCTAAAGGTACCTCTTGGAAGAGGGTCATTAATAATATAATTTCTTCTTACAATAAAACCAGTGTTTCCGGCACCCGCGTTAGCTGCTGTATCTTTATACCACAATTGATTTAACCCTTGTGATTTAGAGAAATCATCCGAATATTTTAACAAACCAAGCATTGTAGTAGCCTGACCAGGATTCAATACAGATTCAATCTCCATACCCGAAAGTTGATACTTAATATTTTTAAAAAGATACATGAGACCATTGTTTGTTAAAGAAATATTAGTGTTAGCATCATAAACTGCTCCAGTATCACTTCTTACTAATTCACCTATAATAAGTAAATAACTTTCACTAGGATAAGTAAAAATATCTTGAGTCTCAATGTTAATCCTAATCTCTGTTCCTGAGCTGTTGAGATTGGTACCAGTGATTGGTTCATACTCATGGTGTTCATACTCAACAATACTATCATCTTTTAAGATTGGTTCGGTGATTCTTAAAATGTCCATTTTATAATAACAATTATAATTTTTAAATGAGATAAAAATTATAATTATGTTACTTAAATTTTTAACCAAAGCTGGGGAAAAGACTTATTATTATCATTAACAAACACACCTTGAAGTTTAATGCTTTTTGCAGTATCCAGATTAGTTTTAGGATAAACTCTATTCCCGTATACAAGTGTTATTTCAGGTATACCCAAATTTTTTAAATATTTATTCACCTTTTCCTCAATCTCTTTCATCTTGATTACCTTTTCGGGAGATAACTTCACAACAGCTTTTTTATAACCATATTTCGTTTTATTAATTTCAAGGATTTCACAATCTTGCATGTTTAAAGAAGCGCCTACTATTTCAATAGTAGCACTATTGTATTTTTTATAATCTACACGATTAAAATTTAATATAGACATTCTTTTTTTATATAATGAATATAATTTCCTTAACTTATTTATTTTTTTTTCTTCATACTGTTTTAATACCCGCTCCACTGTTTAATCTTTTAACTAAGTCTTGAATAGCAATGGCACTTCCATCTATTAATGTGCTAATGTTTTGTGTTTTAGGAGTATCATTAGGTTTTGGTGTTGTATTATATTTTTGTAAAATTTGCTTCGATTTTGGTGTTAAAGCTTTCGTAACTAATTTTTTCCCTGCTTCTACAGCCGCACTTTTTCCAACCTCTAAAGCTTTCTTTGCTCCTTCCTTAGCTACACTCTTTCCTACATCAAGGGCAGAAGACGCAATTTGTTTAGCTGCACTACTAGTAAAAAGCCTCGCTAAAAAGTTAGCAATACTATCAAAGATTCCGGCACCACCGTATGAATACCTTTTTTTAAATCCGTGTTTCTTAGTGATTATCATCTTTTTATAGTATAGTCATTAAATTTTTATAAGCGTGTGAATTTAAAACACCTTGTCTTTTTAATTCATCACAAATGCCTACTAACTCGTTTCTTACACCTGTGTTACCTGCTTTTTTACTTGCCATCAACAGGTCTAGTCTTTCTATTAATGCGTTAGGGTCAGATGGGATAACAATTCCTTTTCCTTCATACTTTTTCCTATTATACCAAATAGGACTAAGAATTTCAATCCATTTTTTACTTCTAGAACTTTTAGGACGTGGATTATCCGGGTCGTTACCTCTATGAAGAGTGCCGGTTCGTCTCATTAAATCTGAATAATTTATTAAATCCTCATCTGTATAAATATTTTCATTTGGTTCTTTAGCGACAATTAACTCCCATAAACCAGGTGTTCCTATATATGTCCTTGTACCAAGAATAATATCATCATGCTCAATTGCGACCATTTTGCGACCAATATAAAATTTTTCATCTTTATCATATAATCCCCATGTTTTATCAACATCACCTTCAGTAAGAGCTTTTGTTAGATACTCCTCTGCAAGTGGCCCAATTTCAAATGTACCTTTATATTCCTCAATATTTGGTTTTTTTCCAGAGGGATAAGCTTCTATTGATGGATAAGCTGGTAGATTAATAGCTTGTGGTAACTGTTCGATACCTTCTTTAATAGGTTTAAGTCCTTCTGTAATCTCCTTTGTTGTAGCTTTTTGCGTTTCCGTTATAGGTTTAAAAAACTTTGATAAATCGGTTTGAAGTTGTTGTTCACCTGTTCTCTCTGCTAGTAGATTATCCCGAATCTTCTTTTTCGTTTCGAGATACTCTTTTACAATTAAGTCTCTTTTTGCGGGGTCAGTTATTTTTAGAAATGACATTTTTAATTAGCAACATATTTTTATTATAGATTTTATCATAGTTTTTAACATATATTACGTGTTATCAATTTCACACATACACTTACACCTAAATTTTAATTTAGGAAACTTAATACGAAAGTTCTCCACTATGTTTGTTTTCAACGAGCCTCCGAAAGGAATCCCTCGCTTCTTGCCTCCCTTTCTCAATCAAACTTTCCTTATCTTCAGTAGTCATCTTCTTCTTAAACTTACTTCTAATTTCACTTTTCATTTCTTCATACTTACCCATTTCATCCATTATCAACTTAAACTCATCATCAGATATATGATTATCCATTAAAGCTTTTGATACATGATTGTCTATAGTATTAAGTTTAGCAGCAGCAAGAGTTTGTATTTTCAAATGCTTTTCAGCTTTAGTAGTAGTCTTCCTAACAAATACTTTACTTACCAATGAAGAAAGGCCAATTACACCAGCAGCAGCTTCCAATCCAACAGCAACAGGTGCCGCTGCAACAGTTGAAAGCAAAATAACACCAGCCCCACCCAAAGCCAATGAAACAACAACCAATCCACCTTCAACATTATCAACTACTTTAGCCATCCTAGCATATTTCTTATTCAATCTTTCCCTTTCACTTATTTCTTTTTTGAGAAAATTTTGTACTTCCGATATTTTTTGAAGCCTATAAGAATGACCATTATCCATTGCTTCCATTTCAATAGGCGGGGCGCTTGCGGTACCTCGTTCTTTAGATAATATAGGATATATTTTATTAGGGTGTTCCTGATTTGTATCTGTCATTTTATTAATATAATAATTTTTTTATGGCAAATATTTTAGATAGCAGAATAACTCTCCATCAGGTATTTCGATTGGTTTTTGTGAGAAATTATAAATGTAGACTAAGATATCATTAACATCATTATCAAGATGTATACCATTAGAAAGGGTTAAACTATCTTTCCATTTATTACTAATAGATATCACTACAACTCCTCGTGTAGTTATATAACCAAATCCTAACGGAACTCTCATACCATCATTAGGAGGAATCTTGATAGTTACTTGTGAGTATATTTTCCATTTTAGAGAATCTTGCTTTAAGGGAGGATATCTTACTCCATGTAAATGAGGTTTCCAAAATATAGTTTTATGTTGGGTAGTAATATTAGGTTTTATACCAAATTTATGTATATCCATTTTTATTTGTTGTAAATAATATTTAAATATTATAATATAGCTCCTAGGATAGGGATATTAGCAAATGGACTATTAGGTCCAAGTAAAAGTCCTTTTCCATCATACATTTTTCCTCCTTGCTTTAAATACAACCCATCACCAACGGAAGCTAATCCTTTACCTTTGTATGGTTTTAAGTATAATCCACTTCCATCAGTTTCAACTTGACAAACACATCCTCCTTTTTTAAGGTAAAGACCTGACCCCATAGCTTTTTGAACACCTGTTTGAGCTAATCCAGAAAGAGCACCAACACCTAAAGCTGGTAAAACGGTTTTTGCAAGCATCGGTAAAGCTCTAGCAGCCAACCCAGCTAACATTCCGAGAAAACCTCCCTCTATTTTCATGTTATGTTTAAGTTGTTTTGCAGTCATTTTAATAGTTATACCCACACCATCCTCATAGGCTTTAGCCATTTTCCTCGCTTGTGAATTGGTAATTGCTAAAACATCATTACCATGTAAATCTTCATGACCTAAACGAATACTTACTGGGCAACCAGCTTTAACAGCATATTGAAGTTTTTGTTTTTGTCCTTCAGATATATTTACTTTAACATTAGTGTAACTCGTCATTTTATATACAAATATTTTTTTATTTAGCTCATCTAGCTTCTCTAATATGAAACCTAATCGTTAAATTTTCACCTCTAAGATTTAGTAAATTGTCATTTTGGTCAGTAATATTTACCTCTAGGTTATGTATTTCATCTAACGTTATTGGTAAGTATACTAAATTAACTGGTGAATCAATTATCTTATATCCTGGTGCAACATCTGGAAAAAAAGAGTAAATAGTGTTTTTTGTTGAACCATTAACATAACTTCCTGAAATAATATCTATGTTAACGAGCAAACTATTTATGCTAAGAATGTTCACTACATTCTCTGACTCGTGAAATCCTTGCGTATATTTAGCTCGAGTAAATCCTAATACTTTAGCGATGGAACCTGGTTGATTAAAATCTACTTGATAACCATCGTCAATAGTAATAATAGACTTTAGAGTATTGGTGTTTGCAGAAATGTTAATAGGATACTCTTCATTAACTCTATCATAATGGCCATTTTTTCTCATTTCCTGTTGAATGGTGTCATTAATGTTAACAAGGTCATAACTTCCTTCAGGTATTTTTATTTTAATCCATGTGGTGCCATTGTCTGGAGAATAAACGAATGTGTTGTTTGTTTCATCAATGTTTGGAAAAGAGTAGTAAGTTTCAAGGTTTACCAGAGCTATTTCATATACTTTATCCTTTTCCAGTTGAATTGGAGGATTAAACCTTGTTCTAAAACGTGTTTTGTTGTCGCTTACTATAATTTGAAATGATGTTTTGTGGTTTGTATTTTTTACAATTTGTTCTAAAAGTTCTTCCATTTTATAAAGTGAAAATATTATTTAGGTGTGTACTAAATAGCAAAATCTACATCATTATACTTTAAAAAATCATTTATTATTGGTATCCAAATATCTACACCAGTAAATTCTGTGAGAACTTGTCTGTTCTTAGTTGCTGCTTCATATAAATGTAACTCTGTTAAATTTCTTTCTTTTTGTAAGACTTCGTACCGTTTAGCTAAAGGCAACAGTTCTTCATCTGATAAGCCCCTAATATATTTAAATATTTTTGCCTTTAATTCTTCTTCTAACAAATCATTAAATTGTTCTGGTGCTAATTCTTCATTGCAATCATCGATTACACTGATAAAATATTTATATCGTTGCTCCATTCTTATACATAATTTTTTTTCTCAAGTTATTTTCAACTTTTTTTTTATACCGACTTAGGTATGTAAAAATTGTCAAAACCGTTTCTATACTTCCCATCATGTTTTTTACTGGTTAAGTCAATAATAGCAAAACCATGTGGTCTTTCCCATGCCTTTTGACAAAACTTTCTAAACTCATCCTTAGACATATCTTCACCTATGTGGTCGCTATAAATATGATTAAGGTTTTTTAGGTCTTGTCGGAAAAGACAAATAAAATTAGCGTTTTCTCTAATAGTTTGTCTAGGTAGTCTAAAATAATTCTGTGAGAGGTAAAAGCAGTCAACATTACTATGCCTTCCTCGAATGTAGTAACACTCACATTTATTTTGCTTTTCTAAAAGTAAATCATCGAAAATCATTAAATTTTTATTTCCCGAGTTTAACTCTCTCGGGTCAGGTACATCACTAGCATTTTCAAAGAAGTTGCAATTTATATCCGATTTGTTTTTAATCGTTTTAACCCATTCTTCAACTAAAGCTGTTGGTGGAATGTTTGTTTCTTGTATCTCATCACGTATGTTAAACAACCTTAAGATATATTCTTTTGGTAGTTTCTCTTCAAAAGCCTTTTTTAGTATTCGGTATTCCGGTTGAAAAAGGCTTTTTCCAAAAACACTCAAATCGTTGTAGTCAAGCCAATCTGGTCTGAGTAAAAGGTTTAACAATAAAGTAGTTTTACCACATCCTGATTTTCCTATAATTAAACCCCTAATACTTTTTGGTAAAAGGGAGTGATTAAATCTCTTTGATACTACTTCATTCCATGATAAGTTTATAATATCCATTTTATTTAAATATTTTTATTTTTTATATATAAAATAAAATGTATTGCGTTAAATGTAAAAAACATACAGATACGAATAATATAAAATATTCTGTTTCTAAAAATGGAAGAAATATGATGCAGGGGAAATGTGTTATTTGTGGAATAACTAAAACTCAGTTTATAAAAAAAAAAACCACCGGGAGTAGTATATTAAATAAATTTATAAATAATTTACCTGTTGAAATGCATCTACCAGGGCACAACTTTACGGGGCCAGGTACCAAACTAAATAAAAGACTCAATCCTGATTTAACACCGAAGGAATGGAGTAAACCAATAAACCGTGTTGATAAAGCCGCTTATAATCATGATGTTTGCTATCTTCAACACAATGATACTGCTACAAGAAACGCAGTGTGTGATAAGAATATGTTAACGGAGTTAGAAGGTATTTACAATCCTAGTATTAGAGAAAAAATGGAAAGAGGTTTGGTAAGTAGACTCATTGGAACGAAGATGAAATTTGGAATGGGAGTAAAAAAAAAAATTTCGAAACTTTAGCGGAAGAATTACATAAACCTGTAAAAAGAAATTTTAAGAAAAGGAGAGTTAGAGTAAACGGTATAGATAGGATATGGACTGCGGATTTAGTAGACATGCAAGCATTTTCTAAGTTTAATCGTGGTGTTAAATACCTTCTCGCTGTTATTGACATCTTTTCTAAATATGGATATCTGGTGCCATTAAAAGACAAAACAGGGAAATCTGTTGCTATAGCATTAAAAAGTATTTTTAAGGAGAGAAAACCTGAAAAAATGTGGGTGGATAAGGGTAAAGAGTTTTATAACAAAGATGTAAAAGACTTGGTTGAATTATATTCTACCGAAAATGAGGAAAAATCTAGTGTGGTTGAGAGATGGATTAGAACAATGAAAGAAAAAATGTGGAAGTATTTTTCCGCTAACTCTACAAACGTTTACATCAATGTGCTACCGGATTTGGTTAAAAAATATAATAACACGAGGCATTCATCTATTAAGATGACTCCGGTAGACGCTAGTAAAAAAGAAAATGAAACGAGAGTTTGGAGAAATCTTTACCCCGAACATTTAGAAATAAGAGACTCTAATCCTAAGTTTTCCGTTGGAGACAAAGTAAGGATAACTAAAAAGAAAAAGACTTTTGAGAAAGGTTATACAACAAAATGGACTGAGGAGGTTTTTACAGTTTCTGAAGTAAAACTTACATCACCTATAACATATAAAATTAAAGATTTTAATGGAGAAGAAATACAAGGTACCTTTTATGAACCTGAACTGCAGAAAACCAGTCAAGAGCTGTATAGGATAGAAAAGGTTATTAAAAAAGGAAAAAAGAAATCTCTTGTAAAGTGGAAACGTTATCCTGATGAATTTAATTCATGGGTTGACAATAAAGACATTAGAAATATTTAACTATAAAAAAATGTCAAATATTTCGATTGAAAACGTAATTTTACCGAATAAACCGTTGAACAATTTCGAATTAGAGGGTGCCGTTAAAAGATTAAAGATTCCTTATTTTAGAGGAGTTTTTTTACTAGACTCACTACCGAGAAAACCGAGTAAAAAAGAATGTGGTATAGTAAACTTTGATAAAAGTGGTGGACCTGGTACACATTGGGTCGCTTGGTATAAAAATGGTAAAACTAAAATTTATTTTGATAGTTATGGTATACAACCACCTATTGAAATTCGAGATTATTTAAAAAGTCCAATACAGTACAATACTGACCAATTACAACAAGCTGGGCAAGTATTTTGCGGTCATTTATGTTTGTACATTCTAAAAGAGTTATCTAGAGGTAACCAGTTCCAAAATGTTTTAAATAAACTTTTTTAGTACTATATAAAAAAATGCCTGTTGACAAATTCGGAAGAATGAAAGATGATGGTGAAACAAGCGGTGATGGTGTGTCACTCGCTTACATAAATAATAATTTTTTACGTAAAGATGGAACAACTGTTGTTACCGGTGCCATAGACATGAATGGTAATACATTAACGAGGGTTAGTAATCCAGTAAATTCTCATGATGTTGCAACTAAGGCTTATGTTGACGCCAACTCAGGGTTGTTGGATGAAAACGGAGGATACCATGTTACTGGATATTTAAATATGGGTTTTAATCCGATAAGAAATGTTAAGGACCCAACAGAACCGGGTGAAGCTGCTACTAAAAATTATGTGGATAATGTTGATAGAGCCTTTGTTTATAAAGACGGAAGGTGGTATGAGGCAGATGATGCAATTTCAATGGGAGGACGAGTAATTAACAATCTCGGAATCCCCACGAGACACGACCAAGCCTCTAATAAGTTTTACGTGGATACCGCCATTGAGGCAGCTACCGCGGGTGAAAAAGCTTTAACAAAAAAACAAGATGGGTCCTATTCAATGGATGGTGAAATAGATATGAATGGTAACTCGATTACTGGTTTACCTAATCCTGTATCCCGCGATGCTGCAGCCAATAAAAATTATGTTGATAACGGTGGAGCTATTATAAAAAACCCGGATGGGAGTTTCACAGCGGTGGCTAACATAAATCTCCAAGGTTTTTCTATAAAAAACGCGGCAACCCCAGTAGAAGAGAGAGATTTAGCGACAAAATCCTACGTGGATAGAAAAGTATCCCTTCCTTCTCTCATAGGTCCTAAACCTATTATAACCGTGTGGGCCGAAGAAAACGGACCATTAGGGTCTGGTAATTATGAGTTTTCATTCGGTAATGGTAATTCAGGTAGAAAGCATGGTTTAGGGGGTTATTGTATGAGTGCTCCAGGTAGAATTACAAGAGGAAGTTTAACGGTCGTTAAAGATAATGCTAATGCACAGGGAGAAGAGATAAAAGTTAATATATCGATAAACGGAAATGAGCAGGTTGATTACTCTATTATTAAAAAAACGGATGAAACTTGTAGTTGTGTAGTTTTTCCGAGGGCGTTGGAGGTAAAACAATGCGACATCGTAAACTTTATCTCGAGAACAGATAGTAGTAACGTAACACACGCTTATATATCTATTTTGATAGAATTAGACTTGTAAACATATATAATATATTATAAAAAAAATATATTATATATTTATTTAGACTTCTTCATATCACTTAAAATATCCATTAATCCATCAATAATTAATTCTAATTCTTGTATACGTCTATCTAGTTTAATTATTTGTTTTTTAATAATATCATTATTAATAGGTTTATCTTTTTTCTTTGAAAATAATTTTATGAACTTCATTTTAAATATTTTATAAAAAATTTTATAAAAAAAAAAATAAATTAAGAAATTATTAAACCCTATTAAAAAAAGAGGAGGTTTTAACATTAAAGCTTGTGTGTTCCACAATAATATTAATAAGTAATTTTTTTATAGTCTATTTAGCCATGCTCATCTTTTATTAAAATGTTAGATAATTAACATTTCCTATGTTGCTTTATTGTGATATAGGAAATATATAAAAATTTTTTGAATTTCTTCTATAAAATTATAAATAAATATTATAAGATGAGTTTGTTAAGTATAATAAATTACCAAGATTTATATAAGATAGAAGAAAACCTTAAAAATAAACATTATATGAGAACTAATTATTTTTCATTTAAAAAATTATATCAAGTAGAAAGTTTTAATTTGTTAAAATCACAAAGACATGACCAATTTGTTATATTAAAGAAATTAATACCATTTAGTTATTATTTACATAGTAAACAAAAGTTGGTTGAATCTGATTTCACCACAACTATTTTTATGGTTTGGCCAGACCCATATCTTTTTAATAGAAGCCCTTATCGTCACCAAGGCGCTCCTATGTTTACTGTTATTGAAATACCATTTTGTAGAAGTAATAATTTCATTGGTGATTATAAAAGTGCTTTGTTGGAAATAATAGATGATAAAGATAGAGAACCGGTTCCAACTAATTATGAATTATATCCAATCATAACATTTAGAAATGATATTCACCCTGATTATGAATTTATTAAAGAGGATATTAATAATGATAAAAGTTGTGGTTATATAGATTTTGAGGGTCCTTATTGGTATGGTTTAGTAAAACTTACAACAACAGATGGAAATAATTTAGGTTATAAAAAAAAATATTAATATAATTGAATTTAAGGTAAAATGGATATAGTAATTAGATGGTCCCTCATGCATGGACTTATCCTGCGTTGACACATGGGGCCCATTAGTTGATGCGTTGGTTAGTGGATAAGCCGGATGACTTGAGAGATGATTATGGGAAATTTATTTTCTTTAGAATTGTGAGGAAATAGATTTTTTATAGAATGAAATATGGAAATAAAAAAAAAATCATAAAAATAAAAAAATGCTATGGGTTATCTGGGCATTTTTACTAAAATTTGGCAAAAAATGCCTAGATTTAACAAAAAATGCCTAGATGACCCATTTATATATCTACTCGCTGACATGACTCGATTCTCTTTGCGAATGCATTGAACCCCCTTTTCACAGAGGATGACTCAAATGTATTTGAAAGAAAGCTTTAAATATAATTTCAGTTAATTTCACAATTATGGTGCTGTCTGATCTTGGATCTATACCGTCCGCTTGTCTAATGAAGCCTATAAGATACAAACTTTCATCATCTAGATGAAATTGTTTGATGAGTTTCATGGATTGTATTTTAACGCTTTACAATACGACAAAAATGTAGAATTTAACGCTTTACAATACGACAAAAATGTAGACTTATCCTAACTGAAAGCATTTGCAGACGACAATTACAGTGATCAAATGATGCAAGTTTTCTTTGATAGGGTAGAAAACATTGCGGGAAAAGGAGAAAATGCTGGTTACCAGGGTCGTTAAAAGTGGGCTTGTGTGGTAAAAGGTTATACCGTCTAAACTCGGAGGTCCAGTTTTTTGTGCTGAAAGAGTTACTCCTTTAACGACGTATATGACAAATTTTTCTAGCGGACAGATTTTTTTTAAAAACTTTGCACATACAAAGCTCATCATGTCTTTGGGAGATTACAGTAAAAAAAGATGTGGGTCACATGCCTCGTTTCTGAGAAATTTGCCTTTGAAAAAGGTATATACAGTTCCAAAATTCAGCTTATATTGGATTTAAAGCGTCTTTCTTTAATAGTCAGTTAAACGGAAAAACAACAGGAAAAATATACAAATATACATCAATTTAATGAAAATTCATATATTTTTGCACAAAAAAATGTATAAAAGCCTGGTTTTGAGCATGGTAAATGTACAAATATGCATGTTATATATAGACCGTTGAGTTAAAACAGATTTTTCTTAAAATTTCCATACTTATAGTATTTATAATTCTAAACAATAAGAAAAAGTAACAATGGCACCTATCGGTGCTTATTTCGTCAGGAAACAAGGTTGAAGGTCACTGTGGAAGTTATTTTGTCATGGAAAACAATAGGATAAAAGCTCAGCAGACATAGTGGGAAAATGAGAAATTGCTCAATAGGAGCGATTTCCCCTTTTTCCAACAATAATTTTTAAAGTGGAAACAGCTATACTTCCACAGCTTTAAATTTCCTGCCTTTGTTTCCTTGTTTGGTGTGTAACACTTTGTCAGCAGCATTTTGATTATTTCACGGCGACAGTTCAAAGATCCATTTTTTCTCTTCACCAATACTACCCGAAGAAAGTGTTACTTGTTTCAGTGCACCAACAGTATTAGCCCGTTGTCTGCGCATGTCATATTCTTCGAAGATTCGACCTGTCTGCTATGACGCATCACCCATCCCCCGAATATTCGGGAAAAGTAGGGCTTACAGCGAAGCTATTAGCCTATTACCCAAGCATGCAGGGGCTGTTTTGATAAATGGCCGATGCATAGGTTACATGCTAGCCGATCACAGCTGAATGAATCGCACCAGGTAGCGTTTTATCGAGTAAACGTTTATTTCATTTTGAAATTCAAAGTAACGGTTGTCGTTTTGAAAAATTAGTCCGGTTCTGTACCCAGCATGCCCATATTAGATAGATGTGTATTTGTAGAATGCCATCTAGCGGGAGATAATGGTATTACCCTTATGTGCAAAAACTACACAGGTGAACTTTTGATTCACTATCCACGACAAAAATACATGCGCAGTAGGATGCGCGCGAACATTTGTCATATACGTCGTTAATAGACAAGCGTGTTCTAACGGATCCTGAAGTAAAAAGCCTTTGAAAACATTGTAGAGGAAAAGAGAAAATGCTTATAACCAGATTTTTCTCCTTTTGCAACAGTGTTTTCTACCCGTTTGAAGACAGATCTCATCAATTTATCCACATTTTATTTTTCGTCTGCAAATGTGGCAGCTTTTGCGGATGGAGATGATCAAGATCCGATTGCACAGAATGCTCATTCTGATTTTATATTTTATCTTAGAATTGAATATCTGAATAAATAAGCAAAAACTGTCTTTTCTTTTGCAGTGAAATTGCAGGTTATTTTATGCACCAAAAAGACAGATTATCATATAGCCTAAACAAGGTGTGAAAAACGCTTAAAAATGTACTGATTAAAATAACGCATGAACAGTCAAAAGGACCGCAAAATAAACTTGTTAAATTTGTCAAGGGAAATAAATATTGCAGCGGAAGTGTTGGCTTTCAAATGAAAAACCCCTTGAATACGATATAGATAATTTGCATTATTTTGACTGTTGTCCATAGAATTATCACGTAAAGTATTTTTTTCACATTGAGATTAATTATTTGTATTGAAATTTGCAGTGAAAGAAAGTCTTTATTTTCGAAAGTTGAGGTTGGACGCACGCTTTGGACTCCGGGACATTTCGGCCCATAACAATTTCGGCCCATAGCAATTTTGACCCATTACAATTTCGGCCCATAACAATTTCGGCTCATTACAATTTCGGCACATAGTCTGTATACCATTTAAACGGCACTTGAATGTTTCCTTTCATTTTTGTCTGTCGGCTTGCATGCTCCTACCTGTCTGGCTATCAGTCTGTTACCTTCAGTCTGAAGGGTTATTTTCATAGCTGACAAGCAGATTAAAGACACATTAAGCAGACTGAAAGATGACCGGTAAGATTTTGAAATTTCCAGATACTGTTAAAGAAGGGCTGCTGTGAAGGGGTGCGGAGACCCAATCTCAAAAATAACATTGGAGCAACCCCTCAGACTGAAGGTATCAGTCTGTGTGTTGATTGATTGCATTTATATAACGTCGTTTCAATTGCTGGTCCTACAGCTTGGAAGTGTTGTAGAATCAGACTTGCTTATTTGTAACTGGTCCACCTCCGAGGGTCACAAAAGCTGCAAGTCGTCTTTCCTACAGGCAGATGCCGCACAACAACAATTACAAGGTACAAAAACACTTCTATTCAGTTTGGCTTCTCAGTATCGTCTGAGGCTAGCTTTATTGCATGGGGTTCTCAGGCGCTTATTATGCACATGCGGGACTGGCTAAAGTCCAACCAGTGTAGCATTGGAAATTTTTCACTCAACCGTGATGATTTCCATTTCGTCAATTAATTTTCCTCTTGCTCATTTCGTTTTCGCACCATGTGTTTTTTAGGCCGAACCATCTTTCAGATGCATAAAATCAGTGTTTGTGTGATTGTTGGCTTCTTCCAAAATGGCGACAGCTATTCTCTCTGTCAACGTGAAAAAAAAAAAATGTCCCAATTTCGGGGCATTCACAGGCTCATATCCTATTCCAATACTTTGCCCATGTGCAGCATTTGGCTGTTGTACCACCCACCTTCAGGGAAGTACACTGCAGTCAAAATAACGGTACAAGAGAAAAAAGACAAGGTGAAAATTTCTAGACATCACATGAAATTTGTAAACATATCAATTAATGATGTTTGCTTCGGTTGGAATGACTCTAAAATTTATGGTTGTTTCGCAGTTGTTATACATGAAATGTTAATAACAGAGAAAAAATAGCTGGAATTCCTTGATATTAAATTAATTTGAGAAAAAATAAAAAGAAAAAAAAAATGTTTCACTTACTGAATGACCCTATTTTTTTTTCAAGGGTCACCTGAAACACAGGTTTTTTCTCTGGCCCTATTTAGAACATCCTTTTAAAAGCAAGCACCTGTTTAACCAAAAATATTTGAGATTCAAGAGCCAAGTGTGTTTGTCTGCACTTATGGCCAATGAGACAATTTTTGTGTTTTTTTAAACAAATAAAAACAGTTAGTGTGGTCAATCTCTAATTGTAAACAGTTTCCAGAAATAGCGAAAGAAGAGCAGCTAACAAGCTGTCATTGATACTAATACAGTATTTACCTTTGGATGCTGGGACTATAGATCATATTCACGCTGCATGCTGTGTGATCTTCATAGTTTATGTGCAAAAGCAGCTGTAGTTGTGATAAGCACTATTTCCAAGGATGAAATTCCTGCCATGAGCAAATCAGATTATTTTTTTTGCATTTGAATAGCATTAAAACTACCCTCAGAAGTAGGTAGATGCCATTCAACATTACAAAAATAAATTGATGTGCATCCTATTAATTCATTGTTAGATATACTCTGGTTTATCATTCAGGACAATGGCTACAAATATTGAAGATACAGATGAGTTTAAGTGGGCTGTGAAGGTAGTCATAAGAAGACAGCTGCGAGAATTGGTTTGTATATATTCACACAGTGTCTGCATTTTTATAAAAAACACAGTATTTTTAGGCATTTTAAGATCAATTTGATAAAATGTTGTTAAAGTGCTTTCAAGGACTGATTCTGGAATTTCATTGAATTTAAAATATTAAGTATTTCTCAGTTAACTAAAAGTTTTGCATAATGGGCATGATAATGAAGATGGCTTGAAAAAAATACTGGTCAGTAGTTTTGATACTGTATCAGAATTAAAGAGACTGTTTAGTTTTAGTAAAGTAATACACGTCAAACTATACTTTCCTTTTGCAAGGTTGATTTCATAATGTTAAGTTGAACATGTACATGCAGAGACACAAATAAGTGAAATATTCTGGAGCTCCAAGAGAAACATTCTTCAGAAATTCACTGAAACCTATGGTGTTGGTACCCATCAGAGTAATTTCAAAAGACCCAGTGAGACAGTCCTGTGAAATAGCAATAATTACTATAGAATTAACCCTTTACCACACAATGCCAACTTTTGATGCTCCTTGAAAAGAAGCCTTTTTAAAACATTGTGGGAAAAGAAGAAAATGCTGGTAACCAGCATTTTCTCCTTTTCCCACAATGTTTTCTACTCTATCAAAGAAAAATTACACCATTTGAGCCACACTGAAATTGTCGTCTTCAAATGCTTTCAATTTGGACAAGGCTAAAATTTTGTCGTCTGGTAAAGGGTTAAGATATACATGTAATACAAAATTTCTGACAAAGGGGGTCTGCAAAAATTATCGATCCATGTCAGCCTGCGCAATCCTTGTAGGCTGACATGGATTGAAACTTTTTGCTGTTAATCCGTTTCCTGCATGTCAAATGTACAGTCTGACTTGTGATTCAGTTGGTTGTTAGAAAAAATTGATTTTATGGATCCATAATTATGTGATGACTGGCTTGGTATCATATATCACAGATGTGCATTAACCCCCCCTCCCTTTTTTAGCGGGCTTATGTCATGGCCTGTTGTCCGTCGTGCGTCCGTCCGTCCGTGCGTTAACTTTTTTTTAAAACGTCTTCTTCTCTGAAACTACCCATCCAATTTTGATGAAACTTCACAGAAATGATCCTGCCATGGTCCTCTTCAGAATTTCTTGAAAGAATTTAATTCCTTCAAAAACTCTGGTTGCCATGGCAACAAAACTGAAAAATTTTGAAAATCTTTGAAAATCTTCTTGTCTGAAACCGTAAGGCCAAGGGCTACCAAATTTGGCATGTAGCTTTATCTAGTGGACCTCTACCAAGTTTCTTCAATTTATAGCCCTGGGGTCAAAATTGGCCCCGCCCCGGGGGTCACAAGTTATACATGGGCTTATTTAGGGAGAACTTTAAAATTCCTCTTCTACCTAGCCATAGGGCCTAGAGCTACCAAATTTGGCATGTAGCTTTATCTAGTGGACCTCTGCCAAGATTGTTCAAATTATAGCCCTGGGGTCAAATTAGGCCCTGCCCGGGGGTAACAAGTTTTACATGGGCTTATATAACAAGTTTTACATGGGCTTATATAGGGAGAACTTTAAAATTCTTCTTTTACCTAGCCATGGGGCCTAGGGCGACCAAATTTGGCATGTAGCTTTATCTAGTGGACCTGTACCAAGGGTGTCCAAATTATAGCCGAGGGTCAAATTTGACTTCGCTCCGGGGGGTAACATGTTTTACATGGGCGGGCTTATATAGGAAAATCTTTCGCATCTAGCTATAAGGGCTAGGGCTATCAAATTTTGCATTTAGCTTTATCTAGGGGGTCTCTATCAAGGGTGCCCAAATTATAGCCAAGGGGGTCAAATGTAGCCCCACCCCAGGGGGTCACAAGTTCTACATGGTCTTATATAAGGAAACTTTAATAATCTACTTGTACATAGCCATATTTAGGCCGAGGGCTACCAAATTTTGCATGTAACTTTATATAATGGGCCTCTACCAAGAGGGCCCAAATTTTAACTTTGGGGGTCAAGTTTGACTCCACACCAGGGGTCACAAGTTTTACATTGGCTTTTATAGTGAAAACTTGATAAACCTGTGTCATGGATCACATATTTTACAGGGCCTTTTATTCAGCAAACTTGTTTTACATGACTTTTTATTGGGCAAGATTAAAAAATCTTTTTGTTTATAACCACACATTCTAGTTTCATATTGTAGGTCTGGGGTCAAAATTGCCTTCATTCCAGGGATCGCAAGTTTAACATGGGCTTCAAAATATTGTCACTTCAATTTAAACATTAATCAAGGGAAATAACTCTTTTTATGAAAGATAAAGTTCGTTACTATTTACCTCCCTTGATTATCAAGCTGCAGTGATACATGATTGACTTAATAGCCAGTGGAGCGATACAGGGCCATCATGGCCCTCTTGTTTTTTTTTTTTTGCCTGCGGCTCATATACATATGTTAAAACATTGTTATGGGCAAATTTTTCTTTCTTTTCCACGCTGTTTCAAAAGTTGTCAGATGCTTTACAATACAGTCAAGTGCTGCTGCAGGAGGCATTGTATTGAGATCACATTACACATGTGCAATTATTTGGTTATTTTTACTTTTACTTCCTGATTTTAGTTGCAGCAGTTGCAGGACTATGGAGATGAAGTGGCTGTGTTGACAGTGAACACAGCGGAAGACATGTCCAACCACTTTGGAACTTCGATTGGTGAATGGTTTATATCTGAACAGAGGAACTTGGTCTCCAACTTTCTGAATTTTTGCAAGGACAAATCAAACAAGACAGGTCATTAATGGATCACTTCAGTCACAGCCAGATTCTGTCATATTGTTAGCCCTTCACCAAAACCAAAATTTAAGAACAGTCAAAATTGAAAGCATTGGTAGACGATAAATAAACGATTGTTCCAATAATGGAATTTGTCTCAGAAATGATAGAAACATTGTGGGAAAAGGAGAAAGTGCTGTTCACAAGCATTTGCTTATGGTATGTTTTTCCATGAAAGAATTAACTTCCATAGTGACCTTCATCATTGTTTTCTGATGCAATAAGCACGGATAAGTACCATTTTTATTTTTTCTGATTGTTTAGAATTATATATACTATAATTATGGAAATTTAAGAAAAATCTGTCCGTAGAAAGTATGTATTTATTTAAAGTTAACCGTTGATTCGGTAAAATTATCTCCCTTTTTAACTCAATGGTCTATACATAACATACATATTACTACATTTATCATGCTCAAAACCAGGCTTTTTATATATTTTTTATGCAAAACTGAATGAATCTTCATTAAAATGATGTATATTTGTATATTCTTCCGGTAATTTTCCTGTTTAACTGACCATTAAAGAAAAGCGTGTTAAATCCAATAGAAGCTGAATTTTTGAACAGTATATACCTTTTTCAAAGGTAAATTTCTCAGTAACGAGCATGGTGACCCATACCTTTTTTTTTTACTGTAATCTCCTAGAGACATGATGAGCTTTGTATATGCAAAGTTTTAAAAAAATCTGCCTGTCAGAAAAATTTGTGTTATACATTGTTAAACAGTGTTGAACATGTACTCTGCAACTTGATCTTGATCTCTACTCTCCTCAATGGCAATTCAAGCTCCTTTAGCTGTAGAATACTGTTCAGCAAACTTACAACAACTTTCTACAGACATTGTCTTTTTCTTATTTCCACATGAAATAGTTCAAGTGAGTGAGTGTTGTTTTATGGCGCATCTACAGCTACGGTCATTAAGCATGCATGACGGGTAATGTGGTGGTAAGGAATAAGATGTGTGGAAAAATGAGACAGAAGAAATGTTTTTGATGAAAAAGATTGGAAGCCAAGTTAATTTTACAGAAAAGAAAGTATGAAAGGTAGGGAATATGAATAAGTGATGTTGGTATGTATAAAGAATGAAATAGATTTAACACCCACACAATCATGTAACCAAGGCCAATAGAATAATGCCATTTTCATAATATTTTATTGCAGGAAAGAGAAGGACAGGTTTGTCGTTAGCAGTCCATGAAGTTCCAACAGATCAATTACCATTCAGAGATAAAACTTCAGGTAGCCCAGCCAAAGTAGAGAGGTTATCAGGTATTAAAAAAAAAGACCAGCATTTTCTCCTTTTCATACAATGTTTTTGACCATATCAAAGACAGAAATCATCATTTAAGCTGCATTTGACATGTCCCCTGCAAATGTTTTAAATTTGGTAGAGTCCAAAATATTGTTGTTTGGTAAAGAGTTCAGTAGGCTCAACAAAGTATTGAGAAAGAATCGCGTACTTGTGATTGGTTGGTTTCTACATGAATGATCATTATTGGCCTGTATTCACTTACCGTTCTTTATTGCAGTCCTAGTCTTATTCTACATTTAGAAAATTACTCAATTTGACTGGTTAAACCAAATCAGAAACTGTGTTACTTTGAAATTTAGAAAAATCTTGTGAGCTAAGCTATGGGTGTTATAACGAATGATTGGTGAATATAGGCCAAGGAGCTCAATGTTCCTCCTTTTGTATGTTTTTTTATAAAGGATGCTTAAAGAGTTTAACTTTTTACCACATGACAAAATTTTAGACCTGTCCAAATTGAAAGCATTTGCAGACGACAATTTCAATGTGGCCCAATGATGCGATTTTTGTTTGATAGGGTAGAAAACATTGTGGGAAAAGGAGAAAATGCTGGTTACCAGCATTTTCTCCTTTTCCCACGATGTTTTCAAAAGGCTTCTTCTTCAGGGTCGTTAAAAGTCGGCATTGTGTGGTAAAGGGTTAACCTTGTTTTCAAACAAGCCCTTGCTTTAAAACCTTTTGGGAAAAATCCTTTGAAAACACAGTGGGAAAAGGAAAAATGACTTGAAACAAGCCACTTCTACATTTCCCACCATGTTTTCTAATTGCAATATGGGCAATATGTCTCTTTTGCAATTAAACTTGAAACTCTTAATTTCTACCATATTAGAGAATTTCAGCTCATTTTTACCTATGCAGAAATAGTTGTTTTCCAATACTTACAGTTGTAAGAGTCTAAACTTGATTGTGTGGAAACAGAAGATTGTTTGGTAAATCATTCAATATTTATGTGCAGTGTTTGTTCGATTTCAGATTCAGTTGATGAGGTGCTAGACATTTACATTCCAGATAACTTGGTTGGTGAAATATCTACCTTAGATTTAGAATGCCTTGTTGGCAGACTTGTAGCATCAGTTATATATGGAAGTAAAGACAGTGGTAGGTGGACAATAAGTATGACTGTAAATTGTAAAATAGTTTAACCCCCTGTAAAATGAATGTTTTCAAAGTTATTCTGGAATCAATCTGTTTGTCTGTCTCTGCATTCTTACTTCCTTCCATCTTTGTATATGCACATGGGCAGTTTGTGTTAATAAGTTCTGCTTCAGTTTTGATGTTATTGTATAAAAACCATTAACTCACCTCACTGAAGAGTGCTCAAGGTGTGCTTGTTAGCTGCACTGGCCAAGGCCAGTGTATTTAGGTCATAGCCCTTTGTCTGTCAAGGGTGCATGTGTGCCTGCAAGCATCAATCCATCTATCCAGTAGTTCATGCATTAACTTACTTCAAATATCTTCTCTGACACCACCCATCCAGTTCTGACCAAACTTCACAGAAATGGTCTTGCTTTGGTGCTGTCTAGAATTTCTTAAAATTTTTAAGATGTGAATTCATTGAAAACTTTTGGTCACTATGGCAAGAAAACTGAAAAAAATATCAAAAATCAAAGTAAAAGTGGCGTTTAAAAACATTATTGGAAATTGACAAAAAGGCTGGTAACCACCATTTTCTCCCTGTTCCTAAATTATTTATATCCTTTCAGACAAAATCTACCATTTGAGCCACATTTTATTGTTACTCTTGAAATGCTCTCAATATGGACAGGTTGTGTCATCTGGTAAAGAGTCAACCCTTTGCCGTGTGACAAAATTTTAGGCTCATTCTAACTGAAAGCATTTGTAGACAGCTTGTTAAATATTACTCAAATGAAGGGGTTTATCTTTGACAAAAATTGTAGAAAACAGTGTTGGAAAAGGAGAAAATGTTGGTTACCAGCACTTTCTCCATATCCCATAATATTGTCAAAAGGCCAATTCCTCAGGACTTTGGATTGTGTGGTAAGGAGTTAATGTATGTTTACTATATTTTAGGCAGATCTCCTGCAACTAAGAATGGTGGAAGTGGAGTTTTTCCTACCACAACAGTCTCAAGGTAACACATTCTTCATCAGTTTAAGTTTTTACACTATTCTTTCCTTGATTTGGAGGATCTCTTTGTTGTATTTAACCCTATACCAAATGGCAAAGAACTGGACTCAGTAAGACTGAAAGGGTTTGCATACATTCATATGATCCATGCTCTGACAAAAGGGGGGCTTAATGCATCTCCGTGATGCAGGATACCAAGCAAGTCCTCACATGATCGTGGATCTGTAAATCCATTTTGTCTAACAATCAACAGAATCATGAGGTAGAGTGGTCCTTTGACATACAGAAAATTGACCAATAGCGAAAAGTTTCGGCCCAGGTCAGCCTGCGTGCTCTGCACAGCTATAAAGCTATATTGATTTAAAGATACACCTTTACTTGTTTTCATACAGTTTTTTAACCAATTTCATCTTTATTTCATCTTTATTTTATGAAACTAAAATCATTCTTGTATCTTTATGCCAAATGTAGCCCCTGAGAGTTGCGAGATTGCATAGATTACGACAGATAGAAAATGCATTTCATTCTCAGAGGCTATCAAAGAGATCACTGGTTGTTTCAGGTTTAAAATTGAGGACAAATCCCTTTAGTTTCTTTATCCCATACATCTTAAACTTATATATCAATTTTATATTTATGTTCACGAGCTTTACACAGCTGACTAGATTCTGCACACTATCAAGTTTTAACAGCGTTTGTTTACTCTTTTGCTGTAAAGATGTATCTTTTAAAGCATGATTCTGCAATTTCACACAAATTTCTTTGCTGTAGAGCAATACAATACATTGGTTTTGATAATCTATATTGTGGCTTTGATGTTTTTGAGAACTTCATTTTTTAGGAATCGCTTGTGATTTTGTGTACATTCTGATGAATGTCAGGAAGCTCAAAGAACATGATGTAATGAATGTATTATGTAATATCTATCTTAAGAGCCTCTTTTTATCAGCTACAAGCAATTCATGTGAGGCAAAGCAATTGCCAAAGAACACAATTGTTCATCAAACTACTTTTTTCATGTAACTCTCTTTTAGACGACAAAAGTTTAGACTAAGTATTGGGTGATGACAAAGTAATTGTGACTTGAAAATAGAAATTTGTTTTTTAAAGGATGCAAAACATTGTTTGAAAAGGAGAAAAGGTTTGGTCTAGGGTTAAATACATGTAGTTGGGAAATCTTGAAGCTTTAAACAGTGGCCTTAAAATGAAAGAATGATAAAGGCATCACAAAACATGAACCTTTTATTGTATTTTAGAAGTGGAAGAAAGATAAAGCCTCGCATTACAGATAGTGACTTCAGTCCTTTGAAAGGTCAACAGTCATCAAAGCCAGTCCAAGGTAAAGTGTTATCAACATGTTGATCAGTGTGGAAGACATGAAGTTCAGAATTACTTTTACATGAAACGTCCAGACAGGGGAAAAGTTCAGTAAATTAGTCTTGCTCTATTCAACACATCAGCAAAAAGTGTCGAGCAATGTCAGCCTGTGTAGTCCGCAAGCAAGCAGGCTGACATTGGTCGATACTTTATGCTATTTGTAAATTCTCTGCATGTACAGGGACCAGTCAACCTCACAATTCAGAAGGTTGTTAGACAAATTGGATATTTTTTGGATCCGTAACCATATGAAGACTTGCTTGTCATAATGCACCACAGAGATGTACTTAACCCCCTTTTGCTGACCCATGTCAGTCTGCGCAGTCCAAGCAGGCTGACATGGGTTGATACTTTTTGCTATCTATAGATTTTCTGTATATCCAAGGACCAGTCAACCTCACAATTTAGAAGGTTATTTGACAAAATGGATATTATGGATCCATGACTTGCTTGTATAATGCATCACATAGATGTAGTAAAACCTTTTTTGCCAAAGCCTGGCTCATATAAAAGAGCCAGAAGAGAGCTAATTTTAAGGAAACATCTCTTTTAACTCCTTCTACTATATTGCTATCATTATATTGAATTTTTCTACATGTATAAACCCACAACTGTAAACATCCCAAATACTGTAATTGGATGTCTAATTTTATGCCTTCAAGAATTGTATTCCCTAGAATTTTGACAGTCTTTGCATAATCAGTATGGTGAAAATGATAAAAGTCATAAAAGTATGATAAAATGTTCAAATCGTAGTACTTCTTAACCCTAAAAACACCTCTTGCAATTTAGTTGCTCAATGGGAAATGTAACTCAATATCAGATTGCAAGAACATACTGTCTTATCACGGAACAGCAGAACTACCCTCTCTGCTATGTAGATGTATTTATCAGAATTAGCCTTTATTCTGCTCTATTTGTTATTTTTCTAGACTGAAATGTCTTTTTTTGTGTGTTGCACTCAAGAGATTGAAATGATATTCAAAATACAGTGAGCTAAACACTGTCATGACTCTTTGTGTGTAGGAAAGTAACCAGAAGTTTTGTTTGTCTTGATTGTGAAAATATAATGCTCTCTTAGTAAAGACATGATTGAATAACATTTGATTTTTTAACCACATAATGGCAGTATAAGGCTTTTGAAAACATTGTGGGAAAAGAAAGTAATGCTCATAACCAGCAGTTTCTCCTTTTCCCACAGTGTTTTGTACCCTTTCCAAGGCAAAGTTTATCATTTGAGCCACATTTCATGTGTGGTGTTCAAATACTATTAGTTTGGACTAGTCTAAAATTCTGTCATTTGGTTAAGAGTTAAATAGTCAAATCACATTTACAAAATACAAACAAGAACATTTCACTTTTGCACTTACCATTTTACAACAAATAATCATACTAAACAACTTTGAGGCATATGATTAATGTAAAGCAAGTCATCTAAAGTTTATGTCTGCATTTCCATCATTGTTTCCTGTATTAATTTATTCTTTCATCTGAAATTACAGATGGTAAAAAGCTTGTAGAAAGTTTAGAATCCATCAGCATTGAAACCTTGCAAAGGTATGTATTTCATATTCTAGCATAAAAATTTGTGCTCATGCCTAATAACTCTTTGCCATACAACAAAATTGTAGACTTCTCCAAATTTAAAGCATTTGCAGACAATGGGTTAAATATTGGACAAATGATGGAATTTGTCTTTTGAAGGATGGAAGGCATTGTGGGAAATGGAGAAAATGGTGGTTACCAGCATTTTCTTCTTTTCAAAAGCTTTGTTCCTCAGGAATAAATAGACACAGAATTATCAGGGTCAATAAAACTAGAAATTGTGTGGGAAAAGATTAATACAGATTTATACTTTTATATGAAGGTAAAAGGTATACATAGAAGATATTTGTTTTTTATGGTGAAAGATCGAAATCTATTTCATCAAGTGAACATCATTGGTAATATTTTCATGAGAGGCGCAGAAAATAAATGAGTCATGCTCTAGGAAAAGGGGGCTTAATGCATCTGCGGAAAGTATCGACCCAGGTGAGCCTGCGCAGTCGATGCAGGCTGGCCTGGGCTGAAATTTTTCGCTATTGGTCAATGTTTGTATGTACAAGACCAAGTCTACATTATGATTAATTCGGTTGTTTAACGATGGGGCCATTATGAATCCATAATTATGTGTAACGCATCACGGAGATGCATTAAGCCCCCTTTTGCCAGAGCATGGCTCAAATATGTATGAATCCTTTCAGTGCTATGAATGATCACAGCTTAAATGTTTGGTTTCCACCATTTCCCCTGTCAGTCGTTTGCAGTCAAATTTAAACTTATCTGTAGAGACTTATTTTATTTGCTTGCACATAACGTTCTTTAAATTGATCAAATTTCCGAAAAATATGATCAGGCTGTGTGATTCTGTGCAAAAATACCTTATAGTGCAAGCCTCTAACTCTTACCAAACAACCCAGGCTTTGGACTACCCTGTGGAAGACAGCCTTTAAAAACATTATGGGATATGGAGAACCCATGTATGCTGGTAACCAGCATTTTGTACTTTTCCCACAATGTTTTATACTCTTATATGGACAATTTTCATCATCTGAGCCACATTTGTCATCTGCAAATGCTTTGGAATTTGAACTCCAAAATTTTGTTGTTTGATAAAGAATTAACAGGCATGATAAAATAAAGCATGTTTGGTTTTTCTAAATTTATCAGTGTTCTCCACCATGGATTTGAACTTAATAATAAATTGTCATTTGAAAGCGAAAAAAAAAAAAAATGGAATAAGGAATTGAATAACTAAATGGTTAGGATAGGTCTTGAAAAACCCTTGAATTTGTTGATGGTCATGAAAAACCGTTCAACTTCTTACCGAACAGTTCTGTATTTTAAGAACCCTGAGGAATACAGCTTATGAAAAAAATATTGTGGGAAAAGGAGAAAATGCTGGAACCAGCATTTTTTTTCCCATAATGTTTTCTACCACTTTAAAGACAAATCCCATTATTTGAACAACCATTAATTTGTCACATGCAAATGTTTTTAATTTAAACAAGTTGAATGCTCTGGAAAAAAGAGAAAATGCTGGTTACCAGCATTTTCTGCTGTTGTCACAATATTTTTTTCTTACAAGATCAAAGGCAAATTCCATCACTTGAGCCACATTTAAATGGTTGTCTTCAGATGCTTTCAATTTTGACATGTCTACCTTTTTGTTATGTGGTAAAGAGTTAAGCCTGGGTCATAGCCTGTTCTTAGTTGTTTTGGTACAGACAGACTAAGTACAAATAAACAACTACAGTAAAATCTCTGTAGTTCGTAGCGCAAGGGACCGGTGTTTTTATTCGAACTAAATGTAGTACGAACCAAAAAGTGTGACTGTGTTCGGGTATTTTCGGTGCCGTTTACGGAAATAGACCATCGGATATTCGTAGGATGTCTTGCAGTACCCAAAACTGGTATCCATTACAATGGTAGCCTTGCAGATCGTTGGTTCACGGAGTTACGGTCCGATCAAGAAAAAATGCCAAAATTGTATTAGAGTATCGATCTCTATAGAATCGATTACAAAATCATTTTTAAATTTCATCATTTAGTCAGCGTCATAAAATAACAGCATTCAATTCCATCCAAAAGTTTGAAAGAAAACAGACCTTGAGTTACGTCACTATCCCGTAGCCATTTTAAAATTGAATCATGTGACTTTGCTGGGTTAGCCATAAAACGATTGCTACGTGATATAGTTGGCGCCAATTTGCAGTCACATGGTTTGAAAATATTGCCACGTGATCTACCAAATGACCTAAATACGTCATCTTCAGTTTGTTAGTAAAACTGCGCGTTAAAAAGGATTCAAGGGGGGTGGTGTAAATGGTGTAAAGTAAGAAAGTGCCGATACATCGTTTTCGCTTCCGGAATATTTCTTTCCATTTAAAACTTGTATTTTGGAAATAAAATGTGACGTAGGAGAGATATCCGAGTCAAGGCATTTACAATGAAAATTGAGGCCAAACAAGCCGCTAGACAGCGCGGATGTTTATTATGACAAAACAAAAATTATCCGTTGTTTCATGTTTGATGAATACCTTCGGAGTGATTTCCCTTTTGGAGATCAAAGCACTCAGAGTAGTTCAGACCGTTATCATCGTTTATCCCATGTCGGATATTTTAAGGAATTTCGGAGTTGTTAATTGTCGTTTTAATCCATTAATTGACGTTACAAACCGATTGATGCCTTTACTTACATTCGTAGTTCAAAACTGATTTGTACCATCGACATCGTCAATCAACAGGTGTAAAAATCAAAGTTGGTCGTGACTTTTCACACCTTTGTAAGTTTGCAAGCGGATTAATTGACGTACGAACTAAAGGTATGAATTTGTGTTTAAATAATACTTTGGGGACATGAAATATACTACGAACTACGAACCACCGACGTTCGAAGAATCGGGAGGAATTTAACAATGATAAAGAAGGGTAAATATCGGGATCGAAGATAGCATACGAACTAACACAGCTGCGAACCAGTGACGTGCGAACTGACAATATTCCACTGTATAAAAGAGCAAGAATGTGTGGTTGAAAAGTCAACAGTTCATCTTCCTTTTGCTTTAACCCTTAACTCTTTACCAGACAACAAAATTTTAGACTAGTCTAAATTAAAAGCATTTGCAGACGACAAAATAAATGTAACTGAAAAATCGAAATTTGTTTTGGGAGGGGTAGAAGATATTGCGGGTGAAAGGAGAAAATGCTGGTTACCAGCATTTTCTCCTTTTCCCACAATTTTTTCAATAGGCTTCTTTCTCAGGGTTGATAAAAGTCGGGATTATGTGGTAAAGGGTTAGCCACACAGTACCAAATGTTAACCACTCTGAGGAAGAGGCCTTTTTAAAAACATTGTGGGAAATGGAAAAATGTTGGTAAGGAGCATTTATGCCTTTTCCGTAATGTTTTCTTCCCTCTCTAAGACAACTTCCACATTTAAGTCATCTGCAAATGCTTTCAAGTAGACAGTGTAGTGCCAAGATCAGACTTCAAATCCTGTGTAGCCTAATCTTGATTCATAGTCTCCATAAAAAGCAACTAAGCTGTGGATTTGTACCAAAAGAATCAAGTAAGAATATTTCTTATTTAGGGTGAAAGTCAAAGTAGGCAAAGGTCAGTTTTCCAGTGTGTTATCAACACCAATGCCAGACTCAGAGGAACTAGAGACCCTTTCTGTCTCTATTAACAGTGAATTGGAGACTTTAGATAGAGAGAAAGGACTTCATGGAAGGCAGCAAATTAAGGTATGAAAATACAGATGACAAATTTAACTTGGCTCAAATGAAAGAATTTGTCTTTGAAAGGGTAGAAAACATTGTGGGAGAAGCATTAAATCCTGGTTACCAGCATTTTCTGTTTTTTCCAACAGTATTTTCAAAAACTGTCCACCTCATCCCTTCATTTTTTGGTTACCATCATTTTCTCCGTTTCCCACAATGCTTTCAAAAGGCTTTTACGGCAATGTTATTGAAACTTGGGATTGTGTGGTGAATGGTAATGAAGTATGGTTTTACGAACAAAGTCCTTAACAAAGAAACAAATGAACAAATGCATGGCAGAAATACAGGGACCGGGCAGGATTCGAACCTAGAATGCCTGGACGAAAGGCCAATACCATAACCACTGAGCTAAAGAGAATTCTCCCTAACGCATTTGTCAGGTATTGTATTTAAATCGGGATGAAGCCATGCATGAAGGAGTGGTCTCCCGTAACATATGGTAAGTAGCTCATGGCATTGTCCTCCCCTGTCATATTTCAAGAACAGTAACAAAGAATGCCACTTATTATCCTCTGCTAAAGGCAGAGGGATATAGTTTTTATGTTGTCAATCTACATAAAATGTTAAATCTGATCTTAAATCTACATTATTCATTATTTATGTGCTCAACAGATGAGCCTTTCACCCTTTACTAAACAATTCTGTCTTTGAACGACCCTGAAGGAGAAGGCTTTTGAAAAACCAGGAATAGGAGAAAATGCCAGTAACCAGCATTTTCTCCTTTTCCCACAATGTTTTCTTCCCTTCCCAAAACAAATTTCTGTTTTTGATTCACATTAATTTTGTTGTCTGCAAATGGTTACAATTTGGATTAGTCTAAAATTATGTCGTTTGGTAAAGAGTTAAGTAAAATTGAACTTGTAGTCTTCAAATGCTTTCATCTTGGACAAGTCTCAAATTTTGTCTATTTGATAAAAGGTGAAATTGCTGTATTTGCGTTATTTTCCCACACTTGAGTAATTATTTCATTATTGTGCACATCTTTTGGTAAAGAAATGGCCAAAAACTTTTTTAGGTTGTGATAACAATTGGGGAAGATGACCTAAGCAATACCGTAAAAGTTGGGCTGATTAAGTCCTATCCAGGTTTAGAGGAAGGTCGTAACTGGGAAGAGTCTCATGACAACGATGACCTTGGTTTCACTAATGAAGATACGGGAGAGGAAGACACTGCTCACGATGATACAGGTTCTGAAGATGCTGTAACCACTAAAATGGAGGTTGATGACCCAGAGTATGAACCCGCACATTGTATCAAGAAATTGAAACCTGTTATGCCTCCAACTTTAGCTCAGAGGATGAAAAGTCACATGAAGAGAAAATCCAGAGGGAAATATAGATCTAAGAAAGAAAGCATGAAGTTGCCATGTGAGCACTGTGGTTTAGAACTAACTGGTGCCACCAGCTTGAAAGCTCATATTCAATACATGCATTTGAACATCAGAAAAGCAGAATGCAAGATTTGTAACAAGAAGTTTTGGTCTAATGGTAAAGTGAATATTCACATGTTAGATGTTCACACAAGACAGTGTCATAATTGTAAAGAATATGTTGTAGAAAGTGAACCATGGAAAGATGGTATGCACAACCGTATGGTAAGAATGGTACGTTGTAAATGTGGCGAAGATGTACCAGTGTTTACATCTATGGGACGGAAGATAACTGAGGATGAACAGGCGGATGGGGTGGAAAAGCCGAAAAAGAAAAAAGAGAGGGGAACCAAGTATGCTTGTGGTGAATGCGGAAAAATCTTTTCACGAAAACAAAACTGTGAAAAACATGCTAAATGCCACTTGGAGATAACTCATTTTATTTGTGATCATTGTGGAGTGTCGTTTAAATACCAAGCATCATTGAGAAAACACTTGCAAAACGAGCATGGGATTATGCATCACATCTGTGAAATCTGTGGAAAAACATTCTCCAATAAAGATTCTCTTCGTGTTCATGTTGCTAAAACTCACAACAGTGTAAAATTAGATGATAACCATGACATTGAAAACGATATAGCTAAGACCATAGCACGAGCTGAAATGATACTGGATGCAAATCAAGAGGAAATTGTTCAGACTGCAAATGGTGAACTTGATATAACCAACCTTGAAGAAATTGTAACCTCATAACTCACGCTGTTCACACTCCTTTTAGACGCGGGAATCGGCCTTTTTACAGGACAACCCTGAGATTTAACGACCCTTAGATAGAAGTCCTTTGAAAACATTATGGGAAAAAGAGAAAATGCTGTTTACCAGCATTTTCTCCTTTTCCCACATTGTTTTATATCCTTCAAAGATATATCCCTTCTTTCTGCAATTGCTTTCAACTTTGACCAGTCTAAAACTCTGTTTTTTGGTAAAGTCATATTTTGCTGGCTATGAGATTATATTGATTTTAAAAAAAAAGATGACATATTTCTAGGGGTAAATTGTGCTTTTTTGCCAAAACTTTACGTGGCATTAATTGAATTTTTATGATTTTTCGAGTAAAGTCTTACTACAAAAGGTACTCTTGAGAATTTATTTTGATGTTTTGACACAAATAGCTGAATATCTTCTTTAAAAGATGCTGCTTTTATTAGCACTTGTAATGTCAAGTAATAACTTTAGAGAGAAAAAAAAGACACTGATATTTCAATGTCAAGGTGTCCCTGTTGGAACACCCTACAAGATATTGGACAGCATAAGCTCAAGACCAGGCTGTGCAGAACGGACATAGTCTCCAGGGCTGCAAGGAAAAAGAATGATTTACTCCTGGCATCAACAGGGTAAAGAAAATGTTCTCCTTGTCCCACAGTATTTTCAAAAGTCTCCTGTAGCATTGTTACAACATAGGATTTTTGTTTGGTAAAAGATTAAACAACTATCATTGTACACATGTTTTTCTGTTTGATATTATTTGTAAAAGAACCTGTGGCAAGACACAAGGAGAATTTCATGTAGGCCTTCAGACAAAGATAGTTATATTACACATATTGATTTTTATACGCCCGTCAAAGACCTGACGTATTATGGGATCACCCATGGTGTACGGGCGGGCGGGCGTCTGGTGTCCAGTTCTTTGTCCGGAGCATAACTTTGTCATCTTCAGTCAGATTGACTTGAAACTTGGCAATTGTGTTTGTTGCAATAATACGGAGTGCAGTGCGAAAGAACCATAACTCTACCTGGTGCTGTCTTTGAGTTATTTCCCTTTGATCGTCATTTTTACAGCATTTTCTGCTTGTCTGGAGCATAACTTTGTCATCTCCAGTCCGATTGACTTGAAACTTGGCATTTGTGTTTGTTGCAATAATACGGAGTGCAGTACGAAAGAACCATAACTCTACCTTGTGCTGTCTGAGTTATTTCCCTTTGATCATCATTTTTATAGCATTTTCTGCTTGTCCTGAATATAACTGTCATTTTTAGTCTGAACATCTTCAAATTTGGTATGCATGATTGTTGAAAAATTTTGGAGTGCAGGGCACAAGAACCATAACTCTTCCTAGCAAAAATTTTAAGTTATTCCCCCTTAGATCTTCATTTTTATAGCATTTCTTGCTTGTCCGGAGCATAACTTTGTCATCTTGAGTAGGAATGACTTGAAATATTGTGTGCTTATTTGTTGCAATATTTGGAAGTGCAGTGCGCAAGAATTGTAACTCTACCTCGTGCTGTCTTTGAGTTATTTCCCTTTGATCGTCATTTTTACAGCATTTAGTGCTTGTCCGGAATATAACTTTGTCATCTCAAGTCAGAACGACTTCAAACTTTGGTATGCGTGTTTGTTGCAATATTACGGAGTACAGTGCTCAAGAGCAATAACTCTGCCTAGCACGGATTTTGAGTAATTCCACTTTGATCTTCATTTTTACAGTATTTCTTGCTTGTCTGGAAGGGAACTTTGTCACCTCAAGTCAATTTGACTTGAGACTTGTTAAACATGTTTGTTGCAGTTACGAAAAGTGCAATGCACTGGAGCCGTAACCTTACCTAATACCCTTTTGGAATTATTCCCTATTCATTATTTTTTTTTTACAGCTTTTCATACTTCTCTACAATATAAATTTGTCTTTTCATGTTGGAATGACCTGAAACTTTATATGCATGTTTCCTTAACATTAGAGAGACATTCATGCCTATTTCAACCACTTACATGATTTCTGCTGCCCTTTACGATTATTGTTCCCCCTCGACAACTAGCGGTTGGATGGGCGTATCTTGCGACAATTTGCTGCTCTTGTCTATTATTTTTTTGAAATATACTTTTTCAAATATACTGATTAGCCATAGAAAAAAATGATTTTTTTTTTTTAAATTCCTGTATTCAACCTCCACGGCATCTTGGGTGAAAAAGCTTTTGTTATCCCCCGCCGAAGGCGGAGGGATATAGTTTTAGCGTTGTCCATCCGTCCTTCTGTCCGTGTCTCTGTCCGGGACAATATCTCCAATACTTTATATGTGTTCAACGGATATACTTTTTTATTTTTTTGATTCGATGCAAAATGGCCGACTGGGAGCAATTTTGAGTTACATGGTCGTGTAAATTTTTGAAAAGCTCTTTTTCGGCAGGGGATATCATTTCTATGAAATTGCTTGTTTAGATCCACAATTGCGCTGCAAATGTAGTGCAGTCTGTTGCGAATCCATACTGTCTGTATAACAAGAACTTCTCCTGCCTATAGATTCATTATTTTCTTTTGAGATTATAATTCATCAAGTGTCTGTTTTTGGCAAGAATAATCCTTCAAGGAACTGCTTTTGTATCTCTTGACAGAAACTGCAAGAAAAACAATGGCTGGAAATTACTTGGCTTTCTTTCTACTCAGGTTGAAACAATTTATCTCCCTTGCTCATTGTAAATACATGTACTTTACTGTAGTATGGTTAGTTTTGTACACTTTAAAGATTTTTATGTTAAGATTATGCTCAGTTGATTATGTTTGTAGCAATATCCATGTTCAATTTTTTTCTTCCAGAAGTCAACCATTTAGCCCATTGAAAACTCTATTTTCACAATGCTATGGGCTTATCTTTCCTACACAATATCACAGGGATTACAGGCTTGTGACAGATAAAGTTCAGATTGCCCATGCCAGTCAACTCTTTACCACATAATCCTGAGTTTTAACAGTAAGGAAGGCTTTTGAAAACATTGTTGGAAAAGGAGAGAATGCTGGTAACCAGCATTTTCTCCATTTCCCACGATGTTTTCTACCCTGTCAAAGACAGTTTCCATCATTTGAGCCATATTAAAATTATCCTCTGCAAATGCTCTCAATTTGGGCAAGTCTACATTTATATCATTTGGTGAAGAGTTAACAGCTCACCTGCTTCTTAGAACTGATAATGTTCTCCTTTCATATGTAAAATCCATTTTTACTCTTTATTATGCAACGAAATATTGGACTTGTCCAAGTCGTTAGTGCTTGATCGGATTTGTCTGTGAAACGGGAGGAAGTATTGTGGGGAAAGGAGAAACTGCTGGTTACCAGCATTTTTTTCCTTTCCTACAATATTTTTAAAAGCTTTTTTTTTGTGACCTGTAAAACTTGGGACTGTTTAGTAAAGAGTTAACCCTTTTCCACACAATCAAGTGTTTTAATGACCAGATATGTAAGAGGCCTATAGAAAACATTAGGGGAAAAAAATGCTTGTAACTTACTTTTCACCTTTTCCCACAATGTTATCTATCCCTTCATAAAAAAAACAGTCATTTGAGAAACATTTCCATTGTCATCTGCATTTGCTTTCAATTTGGACCAGTCTAACATTTTGTTGTCTGCTAAAGAGCAAAAAAAGGAACAACCTGCAAGATACCAAGAAATTTTTAATGTTCCAATTATATATAAGCCTTCATACATACAATCAAAGTTCAGACAGTTATCTCTACTTTATGTTTGTAAAACATTATGTGAAAAATTGTATATACAAAATAAACAAAAGCTAAGAAAAAAAACTTGGAAGAGTTTCAGTTTTACAGAGATTGTTTTCTAGTATTTTGTTTGCACTTGTGTTGTGAATTTGATGAGTGAGAGTGATAGAGGGAAGGGAGAGAGAGCTTTATTGATACTGATGGTTGTATGTCTACACAAGAGTAAAAACCTTGCAGTCTGATCTTAGGCCGAGCCTTGGTAGCTCAGTCGGTAGCATACAAGACTTGAGAACAGGAGGTCGAGGGTTCGATCCCAGGCTCGGCCAATTTCTTTCCGAGGATTGATGATAGTCATTGCGACAGGATTCATTCCTCTCCCACCACTGGTCATTGTTTCGACAATGGTTATGTGGGAAAGCAGCCAGTGGCTTGGAAAGATTATTGTGCAGAGTACTGGTAACAGAAACTCCAGGAAAGCATGGATAGGTGCACAGGCCACGGCGATATAAATGAAATGATCTTGAAAATGACGTTAAACACCATAAAATCAAACAATCTGATCTTGGGTCTACACTGCCCAGTATGATCCAAGTGTTGAAATAAGAAATAGGCAAAATAGCATAGAAATTGCAAAATGGTCTAGTGGCCTGAAGACCATACATTTTTCAAGCCAATAACATGAAATCTGACAAATTTCCTGAACATATCCATCATCATCTGGCAAGTGGTCGCAGTTCTTTGCTACTATTGGCAATTTTCAACATGTTCTTTTCCAAAGGAAAGGCAATACATGTATTGTTTGTTTTCAGTACGGTTCAATAGGTAATCTAACTCATGATACCAATGATCATTTGAAATTTGAAAAGAATGCTAGACTATTTAGATGATTTAAACAAAAAAAAAAAAAAAAGGCAGAGTTGGCTTCCATACATACATATGGCTGGGTCTTCTTTACCCTTGCTATGTGGTAAATATTCAGAGCAGGATGGCCAGACATAAATAAAATCACCACACAAGCTGTTCTGACCTTTGGCCATTAGAATAAAGGCGTGACCACTGAAGTGTTAAGGTAGGTCCAAAGCTGTATCACATTCCAATCTGATTGCATGCATGTCCATGCAACAGAGGGTTGCAGCTGATGCCTAGGGTTCAGTAATACATGGGTTTCAACCGCAGCAATCATTCAAAGCAAACTGATGCATCATCGGTAACAACCTTGAAGCTATATAATCAAACTATAGTAATACAAGTACACAGAAAATGGTCTAGGATTCCACATACAAGCATGAAGCAAGTACATGTATGTTGGACACTAAACTCTGCACCAAATATATTTATAAATCAACCTCTTTCACCAATTCAAAATACTATCTACTGAAATTCAGAGAGATGTTTCCTATAGGCATAATTAAACAAGTGGACAGTGTAGATCCAAGATCAGATGGCAAGTTTTGTGAAGCCTGATCTTAATCCCTCTGTACTGTCCCTCAAAGCCCCTGTTTTGTCCTTTTGGCAATGAAGGGGTTACAGGCACAAACACATTTATATTCTTCAGGTTAATGGTTTTGCATATTTCCCCTGGGAAGGGAAAAAGTAGTCAAACCTAACTTTCAAGCTTAATTAAAGCATGAATGAGCTTCATGTATCAGGGCTCCCAAACAAAGACAGAAGATGGTGGAAAGTACCATTTAACTTCAATGGTTTAATGAATTTTGTAATAAATTGCAAGAAATATATATTCAAATTTTTACAAGAACATCAAAATGTATTTATTTATAGCAAACCTTACACATACATGTGGTCAAACACTGTAAACCTTAAAATTTCCACAAAAAAGATGGGGGAAGTTAATTGTCATTTTCGTAAAGATCTATTTTTGTGATTAATATGTAGTTTTGGATAATTTATGAAATATGTAGTTTCAAAACTACATATAAAATATGTAGTTTTGGATAATTTAACAGAGGAAATAAGATAATAGAAAAATATCTTTTTCACACACCAAGTTAAAAATAAAAACAAGTGGGTCTATCAAGTATCATTCGCACCAGATATTAAAGAACTCAAAGAGTGTTTTGACATGAAGATTTCCAAAAATATAGAGGCAGAAGAACATTTTTACTACAGTCTGAATGGCAAAGTTTTGAAACAAAAAAAGGAATAATAAAAACTCATATCTTCAGGTTAAATATTCAGAACATCTGAACATTGCCATTAACAGCAAAATAAATCATTGTGGCTAAAAACTGAACAGTTTCTCACCAGAAAACTTTATAATACTGTACCGACTGTTACAGGGTGATATGATAATCACAGGAGAAACTGGTAACAAACTCTTTAACCCTTTCCCAAACAATCCCTGGTTTTTACGGGTCAGGAATAGAAGCCTTTTGAAAACATTGTGGGAAAAGGAGAAAATGCTGGTAACCAGCATTTTCTCCTTTTCCCACAATGTTTTCTACCCTATCATATAGAAAAATCATGTTTTTAGCAACTGTTAATTTGTCATCTGCAAAATGCTTTCAATTTGGTCTGGTCCAAAATTTGCCGTTTGGGAAAGGGTTAAGGAAAAAAAATGAGTAATTTCCTTTGATCATTAGAAGCTTTACTATAGCTTGTTTTGAGCTATAATTAAGTAAAGCCTATAGCAGCCGTGTTCTTTGCTGGATTAAAATTATCACAAAAAATGAAGATCCATCAACTGATCCTTTGCGCCAATTTTAGAGAATTCCAACAGAGAAGATTTTAAAAAATTTTCCAAATTTTTCAGTTTTGTAGCCATTGCAACCCAAGATTTTAATGAAATCAAATTCTTTGAATGAATTCTTGAGAGGACCATGGCAGGATCATTTCTGTGAAGCTAGTTGAAAACTGGATAGGTAGTTTCAGAGAAAACATTTGAAATAAAAGTGTACACACACATGCAAGGACACAGTCCGATGACCTAAGCTGACCAGCCTTTGCCCAGGAATACTTAAAAATTGTCGCAGACATCTTTCATGAAATTCATATAGAAGGCAATATATGGATAAATGACAATATGAAGGTTAATGAATTCATATAGGTGAAAAGATAGTGGCAAAAGGAAAATTGCAACAATTATTCAAATAAAAGAAATATCTGCTTCAAGACAAAGCTGTCACAACAAAGGAGATACCGGGATAGTACAAATTATACTGTAGCCATAGATACATTTTCCAAACTGTCTTGACAGCCAGAAGTATTTCATAGTAATGGTTGATATGGGTATTTTCATAGTGAATTAAATTTTTTACTGTCATGGTTGAAAACTTCAGTAAATTAAGTCAGGAAAAGACAGTTTAGGATCTACATTAAAGTCTTTCTGCTAATAAACATTTGCTGGTCATTTCAAAATGCTGAAAAATACAAAAAGTTTTGAGCCATGCTCTGTGAAAAGGAAGGTTAATGCATCTGCAAAAAGTATCGAGCCAGGTCAGCCTGTGCAATTCGAGCAAGATAACCTGTGTCCAAACTTTTTACGATTGGTCAATTTCCTGCATGTCAAAGGACCATTCTATCTGATGTTATAATCAGTTGTTAGACAATGTATTTTATGGATACAGAATTATATGATGACTTACTATGTACAATGCATAACTGAGATGCATTAAGCCTGTTTTTTGCAGTGTTCAGCTCATTTATTTACAGTACAGGGGTAAAAATTTAGAAAAACCTATCAGTAAAACTTAAACAGTTTAAAGATAATTATAAAAACATATACTGACTGGAAAATAGAGCACAGTGCAACTTTTAAGTATTTGAAAGCTCACATTTGGTTTGTCCAATTGCTTCATTAGGCTCCAGAACAGGAGATTTCAAGTGGTACCTCTATGGTTCAAAGTAAAAGCTATCATTCCATGGAAAAATAGAATGAGCAGCGCTATGGGAAAAGGGGGTTTAATGCATCTCCCTGATGCATTACACCAAGCAAGTTATCTCATAATTATCAATCCATAAAATCAATTTCGTATAATAGCCAAATGAACCATGAGGTACAATGTCCTTTGATGTGCTGAAAATTGACCAGTAGCCAAACTTTTGACCCAGGTCAGAACTTGCAGATGCATCAATCTCCTCTTTTACAGAGAATGTCTAAGATGCAAAATGACAATTGGCAAGGTACACTGAAAATGAAACAAGTGACCCACAGACTAACATGGAAAACCTAGGTAGTTGTAAGATATATAATCCAGGGTCTATATTCATCAACCATTCTGAAGAATACTCTTAGTCATATTCTTCAAGATTTTCTAAATTTAAAAGTAACACAACTTCTGATTGGCTAAACCAAATGGTTTAGCCAATCAGAAGTTGTGTTACTTTTAAATTTAGAAAATTCTAGAAAATAACACTAAGAACATTCTTAAGAATGGTTGGTGAATACGAGCCCAGGTGGGATGAGTAACAAGAACTATTAGAACACAGATGAAGGGAAGCTGAATCTCTGATGCGCCAGCTGTCAGGGATACAGTTTACCTTCCATTGGGTTACTCATGGGAAAATTTAAATTGGCCCCTTTACACAGATATCTTTAACCCTTAGAACTTTCTTCTGAGCTTTTCAACTGGGAGAATCCATCAAGGAAGAGATGGGTTTAACTCTTTCCATAATATAGACAACACTAAAAGCTTTTGTGGACAATGTAGAACAAGATCAGACTGCACAGAATGTACAGTCTGATCTCTGATCTACACTGTCCACTGCCATATTCTAGATTATGACCAAACTTTCTCTTGATCTTGCCGACAAAACATCTTTGAGGAAATGCAATTTATTTATTCAGTAGTGAAAGAGTTAAAACTTCACAGACACATAGGTATTTCACCAACAGTACAGTGGTATCTGGTTGTATTCATAACAGGACAAGATTTTTTATGACAACATTGCTCATAAAGTTCAGATCATTTCTTACCCTGTCACTTGCCTTGAACAAGGTACTTTAAGGTAAATACAAAGAAAGCCCTGCAGACATAGGCAGCAAAGATCGTTTCACATTAGCATGGATAAGTACTTCGCTCACAGTACCAGGAAAAATAGCCGAGTTATCTTGTAATCACAATAGATTAAGAAAATGAAATTAAAAATGAGGTCATTGTGTACAAAACTTACGTGATAAAAGCAGTGGATGACAAATTTGAAAGGTTTTCTTCGACAAGACTTACCATAGCATTAGCACCTCTTAAACTATACAGAAAGTTCACTGCTAATCCAAACAGTACTGTTAAAAAAAAAAAAGGGGGGGGCCAGATTCAGCACCCTAAATTTATCCTTTATCAGATAAATACTACTGTGCAGAAGAAAGTCATTGAAAGAAGAAAGTCATTGGTAACCAGAATCTTCTCCATTTTCGAAATAAGTTTTCAACCCTTTCAAAGATAAACAACTTGATCTGAGGCATATTAATTTTTTAGTCCAAAATTTCATTTAATTTGGACAAGAATAAAGTTGAGTCATTTAAAAACAAAAGGGCCATTGGCCCTAAAGCAGTCATCTGAGTAAAGTCATCTATGGTTGATAATGCTGAAGAGATCCTGGTTTTCATGATGTAAAACAAAAGAGTGTAAGTGACTTACTTTTTGACCTGTTGTGCCCCAAAATTAAACTTGTCCTAGATATCACCAAGACAATCATACTGACCAAGTTTCACAAGCATCAGGCTGCAAATATAGTCTCTACAGTGCACACAAGGTTTTTCTAAGATTTGGTACTGTGAACTACTTTTTGACTTCACATGACCCAATTTCGAACTTGTTCCAGATATCATCAAGACAAACATTCTATCCAATCTTCATGATTACCAGGCTGAAAATGTGAGCTCCTTGGTTCACACAAGGTTTTTCTAAGATTTGGCCCAGTGACCTAGACTTTGACCCAACATGACCCATTTTCAAACTTGTCCTAGATATCATTAAGACAAACAATCTGACCTAGTGTCATGAGTATTGGGGTGAAAATGTGGCCTCTAGAGTGCACACAAGGTTTTTCTTAGATTTGGCCTAGTGACCTACTTTTTGACATGATGTAGCCCTTTTCAAACTTGTACGAAATACCATCAAGACAAACATTCTGACTAAGTTTTGTGAGTATGAGACTAAAAAAGTGGCTCTAGAGTGCACTCAAGGATTTTCTAAGATTTGGCCCAGTGACCTACCTTTTGATCCAACATGACCCATTTTTCTACTTGTCTGAGATATCAAGATAAGCATTCTGACCAAGTTTCATGAGTATCAGGCTGAAAATGTGGCCTCTAGACTGCACACAAGGTTTTTCTAAGATTTGGCCCAGTGACCTAGTTTTTGACTCAACATGACCCAATTTCGAACTTATCCAAATCTTTATCAAGACAAACATTCTGACCAAGTTTCATGAGTATCTGACTAAAAATGTAGCTTCTAGAGTGCATACAAGGTAAATGTTGACGCTTTCACGACGGACGACGTTCTATGGACGACAGATACAGCACGATCACGAAAAATTACTTATTACTCTGCACAAAATTAATAAGATGTTTTATTTCTCTGCAGTTAAGAGCCATAAACAATATTGTAGGAAAGATACATTCACTTGAAAAGAGCAAGTGATCCTATTCTTGTAACTGTACAAAAATTTATTTTTTTGTTCTGTAAATGTTTGTCCCTTGAGTAATTTGCAATAGGTATTTGTACCTTGAGTAATTTGCAATAGGTTCAGTACCGTAGGTTTAAAAAAGAGCCAGCATAATGCTGGCTTAAGATGTTACAATTTCTTCTAGGTTGATTATATCAAGTTCAACATTTTCAGCCTGAACAATCTCTTCAGCATTTGTATCCAGTATCATTTCAGCTCTTGCTACTGTCATTGCTACATCTTTTTCAAGGTCATAGTCATCATGTAATTTTACACTGTTGTGAGTTTTTGCAATATGAACACGAAGAGAATCTTTATTGGAGTATGACTTTCCACAGGTTTCACAGATGTAATGCATAATTCCATGCTCGTTTTGCAAGTGCTTTTTCAATGATGCTTGATATTTAAACGACACTCCACAATGATCGCATATGTAATCAGTTATCTCCATGTGGCATCTAGCATGTTTTTCACATTTATCTTTTTGTGAAAAGATTTTTCCACATTCTCCACATGCATACTTGGTTCCTCTTTTTTTCTTTTTGGGCTTTTCTGACGTATCTGCTTCTTCATCCCCAGGTATCTTCCTTCCTAGAGCAGTAAACACAGGGACATCTTCGCCACATTTACAACGTACCATTCTTATCATACGGTTGTGCATACCATCTTTCCATGGTTCACTTTCTACAACATATTCTTTACAATTATGACACTGTCTTGTGTGAACATCTAACATGTGAATATTCAGTTTACCATTAGACCAAAACTTTTTGTGACAAACTGTACATTCTGCATTTCTGATTTTCAAATGCATGTATTGAATATGGGATTTTAAGTTGCATGCACCAATTATTTCTATTCCACAGTGCTCACAAGGAAGTTTCATTCTTTCTTTCTTAGATTTCTGTGGCTTTTTAGACCTTCTCTTCAAGTGGTTATCCATCCTTTCGGCTAGAGTTGGAGGCATAGCAGGTTTCAATTTCTTGATACCACATGCAGGTTTATACTCCGGGTCATCAACCTCCATTTTAGTGGTTACAGCATCTTCAGAACCTGTATCATCATGAGCGGGGTCTTCCTCTCCCATATCTTCATTAATGAAACCAAGATCATCTTCGTCATGAGACTCCCCATTAGGAACTTCCTCTACAGGCTGATAGGACTTGATCAGCCCAACTTTCACAGCATTGTCAAGGTCATCTTCCCCAATCGTTATCACAACCTGGAAAATTATAGAGTAATCTCTTAACACTATTTAAAGTTTATGCAAAAATATAAAATACCTTTGCAATGTTGGTTGTCCTGCACACATATTACATATTCTACAGCCACTAGATACTTGCGTTTTCAGGTAATTTAAAAGACTTTATTACATAGAATGTGCAATCTTCACGGGAGAAAACATGGGCAAAATTTCTACAAGGTATGACATGGCTGCTATTGCATGCAAAGCCTATCTCAGAGCTATGACACCTTTGAATATTATGGCTGCCTTCCACATAAGTGGAATATATCTTTTAAACAAAGATGTTGTGCCAGCTGAAAAACTCTATCCCATTATTATTGTTCAATAAACCACGGCTGTGAGTAATGAGGCTCAATAAATACTGCATATGGGCAATAACCCAAGTGGTTTACCATTGTGCTTCATAACTAACAACCGTGATTTATTGAACGATAAACCACAATAGAAAGAAGATAATTTCGATTTTAACATGACCAATTCTTGATCAAAGGAAACCAAGTTCATACAAAGCAGATGCGGATAAATTCCCTTGATCGTACCATGGCATTTACTGACCAAAACAAAGCCCCACTGTCCTGTCAGTAAATATAAAGAAACAAAATCACAATTTTAATAAAGCCTTAGGCATCAAAAACAACAACAACAACAACAAAAAAAAAAAAAACTAGAGGCGCTTGAGCGCCTGTATCGCTCCACAGGCCTGATATTTCTATAATGGCGAAAGGAAGTTTTTAACAATTATCATTCAATCCTGCATTTTAGCTCACTGAAGAAACAATTTGGTAGACAACCACCATAGGAACTTACCTGCAAAACAACAATGAAATCCAATGAATAGTTTTAGAGAAGAAATTTTTCAAAGATTTTACTTTATACCATAAAAGGAAAATGAGTCTCCCATAAAAGCCATGTTTTTTGACAGATCTTTTTTTTTTTTAAGGAATTCTGTAAACCTGTATCTAAGGAACATTCCTGCAAAATAATAATGCTATCCAAATAGCGGTTTGGGAGGAGAAGATTTTTAAAGGTTTTTTACTTTGGTTGCCATGGCAACCAGAATTCTTCATGGAACACAATTATTTGAAGGAATTTGAAAGAGGACCACCAAAGGAACATTCCTGTGAAATTTGGTAAAAATCCAGTCAATAGTTTCTGAGGAGAAGTTTTTTAAAGAAAAGGTTTACGGACGCACGCACGGACGAACGAACGGACGGACGGACGGACGCACGACGGACACAACGCCATGACAATAGCTCGCTAGCTCACTGAAGAAACAATTTGGTAGACAACCACCATAGGAACTTACCTGCAAAACAACAATGAAATCCAATGAATAGTTTTAGAGAAGAAATTTTTCAAAGATTTTACTTTATACCATAAAAGGAAAATGAGTCTCCCATAAAAGCCATGTTTTTTGACAGATCTTTTTTTTTTAAAGGAATTCTGTAAACCTGTATCTAAGGAACATTCCTGCAAAATAATAATGCTATCCAAATAGCGGTTTGGGAGGAGAAGATTTTTAAAGGTTTTTTACTTTGGTTGCCATGGCAACCAGAATTCTTCATGGAACACAATTATTTGAAGGAATTTGAAAGAGGACCACCAAAGGAACATTCCTGTGAAATTTGGTAAAAATCCAGTCAATAGTTTCTGAGGAGAAGTTTTTTAAAGAAAAGGTTTACGGACGCACGCACGGACGAACGAACGGACGGACGGACGGACGCACGACGGACACAACGCCATGACAATAGCTCGCTAGCTCACTGAAGAAACAATTTGGTAGACAACCACCATAGGAACTTACCTGCAAAACAACAATGAAATCCAATGAATAGTTTTAGAGAAGAAATTTTTCAAAGATTTTACTTTATACCATAAAAGGAAAATGAGTCTCCCATAAAAGCCATGTTTTTTGACAGATCTTTTTTTTTTAAAGGAATTCTGTAAACCTGTATCTAAGGAACATTCCTGCAAAATAATAATGCTATCCAAATAGCGGTTTGGGAGGAGAAGATTTTTAAAGGTTTTTTACTTTGGTTGCCATGGCAACCAGAATTCTTCATGGAACACAATTATTTGAAGGAATTTGAAAGAGGACCACCAAAGGAACATTCCTGTGAAATTTGGTAAAAATCCAGTCAATAGTTTCTGAGGAGAAGTTTTTTAAAGAAAAAGTTTACGGACGCACGCACGCACGGACGAACGGACGGGCAGATGGACGGACGCGGGACGGACACAACGCCATGACAATAGCTCTCTGGCCTTCGGCCAGTGGAGCTAAAAACCATTAGAAAGAAGATCATTTCGATTTTAACATGACCGATTCTTGATCAAAGGAAACCAAGTTCATACAAAGCAGATGCTGATAAATTCCCTTGATCATACCATGGCATTTACTGACCAAAACAAAGCCACAAAGCCCCACTGCCCAGTCGGTAAATATAAAGAAAAATCACAATTTTAATAAAGCCATTAGGCATCAATTTCAAACGACAAGAATGAATGTATCATCAAGCATTAGAATCACAGTTACTTCAAATGCTCTGAATATTATTCCAACCACTCCAAATCCCATTTTCAATACCACACTGCCCAATTTTGAGGTTAATCTTCCACAGAAAAAGATACATGATTTAAACATGTTTTCTAGTAACATTTCAAATAGTTCCATCATTGTCAATTTTCATCAGAGGCAGTAAATATTGGTAAATCCGAGGGTTTATCTGAGTAGCGGACGACTTGTTTATGTCAAGTGACTTTCATTTTAAACTATCCATGGGCGGACATAAGAACAGCCGGCACAGGTGATTTAGAATAGAACGACACCGATTTTACCATGCTTCTGTTGCCCTGTGTTTATAAAGCTAAGTTCATATGTCATATTAGAATGTCTATTTAACTGTTAAATTGCCCTATTCAATTGAGCACATTTTTTGTAAAAATAAATAGTGAATGGTATAAATCAAGTTCTCTGGAAAACAGTAATCAATCAATATGAAACACAAAACTGTGTTCTTTTTCAACAAAATTAAACACTGCAGTGCTAGGTCAATATTAATCTATGTGATTAAAAAAATTCTGAGTGACTCCGACATTACTTACAATAATTTCAAAATTGGAGAGGGGGGCATCCTTCTTGCAAACAATAAAGAACATAATTAAACTACAAAACAGTATCAGATACACCAAATTTCAGTGAAACACCGCCTTGACATAGGAATGAATCCCTTTGAATCCCAAATATATGTTGCCCAATCAAATAGTACAAATTTGATAGGAGGCTTCTATACCAACTTGGATCACACAATGTTGACCTTTTTATGAAAGTTTATACATTTTATAAGACATCAAATAATTTTAATACACTTATGTATACGCACATTATAATTATGCTGCTTCGAAAAATGAAGCCAAAGAAAATTAATAGGAGAAGAGCATTTACCTGTTTATACACAGGCACCCAGCAGCTGATAGTATTTAAATTGCTACTGAAAAGGCTGTAATTGCATGTTTTCTATTCCCTGAAAACGACTTTTTACCTATCTTCAAATGTTTAAGCCTGTACAGTAAAGGATTCATACCTTAATTTGCTGCCTTCCATGAAGTCCTTTCTCTCTATCTAAAGTCTCTAATTCATTGTTAATGGATACAGCAAGGGTCTCTAGTTCCTCTGAGTCTGGCATTGGTGTTGATGACACACTGGAAAACTGACCTTTGCCTACTTTGACCTTGACCCTACATAAGAAATGTTCTTACTTGATTCTTTTAGTGCGAACCCAGTCTATTAAACCCTTTACCAAATATCATTGAATGGGTAGTTTCAGAGAAGAAGATGCTTGAAATAAAAGTTAACGTACGCAAGGACACACACAGATGCACATAAACATGCAGGGACAGACGAACAACAGACACAGGGCCATGACATAAGCTCGCTTGCCTTTGGCTAGTAGAGATTCAAACAAGAAAACAAGAAGCCTTTGCTCTACTGACAGTAATTTTGCTTATTTTCTAGCATACATGATGAGTTCATGATGCAAAAAGGAAAAAGATAAATGCACACACACACAAAAAAATGGGGGTGGGGGGCATTGTTGCAGCTGGGCATGAAAATCCACTTAGACAGCAAAATAAGTAGGCATGGTGGACTGAATAAATAGTAAAATAATCAAAGTACAATTTCTCAAAATGACTTGTTTTGAATCCAGACAAATTTGATAAGGTTTTAGTACTCATTTCATTCCATCCCTGCAAATTCCAAAGAAAAGAGACCAATAATGTGGTCTTTGTTGAGTAAAGAAGACTAATGGCCCCTTTTACTAAACCAGTTGCTGGATTTTCTTCATTTTCAGTAAGCTTCAAACTCACAAAAGAATTGCATCATAAAAGCTGACTTAGCAGTAATCCCATAAACTAGAAATAAAAATGTTCATCTTAAAATGGCTACTTTTCCCTTAATAACTAACCACAAATGCAGACTTCATTGTGTAAACAAGTAAATTATTTTCAGTTCTAGATGACTGCTTTTCCCTAACTAATGTCAGTTTTTTTTTTGTTTTTTTTTTTAAATAAATAGTGTTCGTATTATAAAGAAACTGTGCAAGTTTAGAAAAAACCTGACTACAAATGCAGACTGTATCACTTAATCAAGAAAAAACCAACAGATTGCTTTCAACCAGTGGAGCTAAACAGATTTAAACTGGTCCAAATTTGAAGAATTTGCAAGCAATAAATTACATGTGTCTCAAACGATAAAATTTGGCTCAGAAAGGAGGGAAGATATTGTGGGAAAAAGGGTCACCAGCATTTTTTCCTCCAGCATTTTTTCCTTTTTCCACAATGTTTTCAAAAGAATTCTTCTTCAGGGCCCTTAAAATTTAAGATTGTTTGATAAAGTGGTTAACATTAAACAGTTAACCCTTTACCACACAATGCCAACTTTGAACAACCCTGGGATAGAAGCCTTTTGAAAACATTGCGTGTAAAGGAGAAAATGCTAGTAACCAGCATTTCACCATTTCCCACAATGTTTTCTACTCTATCAAAAAAAAAAAATAAATAAATAAATAAAATGCACTAATTGAGCTACATTGAAATTGTTGTCTGAAAATGCTTTCAATTAGGATAAGGCTTATAAATTGTTGTTTGGTAAAGGGTTAACAGATTCCAGCTAGAACTGCACCAAACAAAGCTTGTTTACCTGGCCAAAGGAATCTCATTCATATTTAACCTGGGAAGGACTTTAAATGAATCACTTCCAAATCCAGGCTCCTGTTCATGAAAGTTATTATGCAAAGAAAAAGGAAGTTGAAAAGATTTTTCACATAAATGATTATTACCAAGTTTTTCTTGTACTTTTATTTGTCAAGTTCAGTCACTTTCCTTTCAGTATTTAACATATTATGTTATCTGTAATTTACACAATTCTATTTATGTCACTGATTACTGAGTATGCATTCACATGAGCCACGTAGGAAAATTTCATTATCTCGATTTTCGGGGAGGGTGGGGGGGGGAACAAGTGTTTTTATCTACAGATTTATTGTTTGGTAAATTTGAGCAAAATATTTTATACTTTGTAGAAAAATGGTTTTCTCCTCTATCCTACTCATCATACTTTTGCTCTTGGACAGAAATAGCCAGCAAGGAGTTCAGGGGTCTGAATATTCAGACCACCAGTTTATAATACATTTATGCACAAATATAAAATACTTACCTTTGCAATGTTTGAATGTCAATGGATTCTAACCTTGATAAAAGCTTTTCAAAATCTGTAATTTCAGAAGAATGAAAATAAGTAATCAAAATAATAGTAAAACAATAGTAAAATTGCTAAGACTATCTTCAGATAGTTCTGCATTAATTATCTCCTTTTTCATGCTTTACACATGTGTGTGCAGACTTCAGCTGTGTTTCTCCTGCACCACTGTTGAGAGTAAAAATTGAAAGCTCTACAGACCACATATAAAAATGTCAAAACAGGTGAAATCTCTCTTTGAAGGGGTAGAGAACATAGTAGGAAAAGGAGAAAAAGATGGTCACGATCATTTTCTCCTGTCATTATGTTTTCTTTGAGGTTGTTAAAACACATGATTGTTTGGTAAATGGTTAAAAGCCAGTCATTACACATGATTAGCATTACTTTTCATGTTGAATACATGTGCAAAATTTTATCAATTTATGTTGAGTAGTTTTAAAGTTATAATAAAAGTCAACATATTTTTTTATCCACCTCGTACTAATCACTCTCACTCGTCTTTCTCCAAGTGGAATCAATTATCATTAAATCAAGTCTTTACCAAATGAGAAAATTTTAGGCTCTGCCAAATTAAAAGCACTTGCAGACGACAAATTATTTGTAGCAGTAAAGATTATTGATGTCTTTGAAAGGTTTTGAAACATAGTGGGGAATGGAGAGAAATCTGGTTACCAGCATTTTCCCCAGTTTCCCAAAATGTTTTAAAAGACTTTTTCTAAGGAGTCGTTTAACTCTTAACCACACAATCCTGATTTTTAACAACTCTAACAAAACAGCCCTTTGAAAACATTTTGGGAAAAGGAGAAAATGCTGGTAACCAGCATTTTCTCCTTTTCCCAAAATGTTTTCTACCCTTCCCAAAACAAATTTAAATTTTTCAGTGACATTTATTTTGTCGTCTGCAAATGCTTTCAATTTGGACTTGTCTAAAGTTTTGTCATTTGGCAAAGAGTTCAACATAGGGCTGATTGGTAAAGGGTAAAACACACTCTACCTTGCAATGGCTCTGATGACTGATGACCTCTTACAGGACTGCTGTCACCGTCTTTAATTCGTGGTTTGATCCTTCTTCCACTCCTTAAATATTACATGTGTTGCTCTCTGAATCTCCTGATTTTCACAGCAAAGTATTGTACAGATCTTTTTCATAATGTAAAGTCAAGATGAAGTTTCATGGAAAACTTTCAGGGTTTTCTGTCACTATTGCAGAGATGTTTTTATTTTAGTGCCTTCAACTTTCTTCATAATGTTTTCCATAAATCCTTATATTCTGAATTCTCAAAAAAAAACTAAAGGTATTGATGGTAATAACAAGAGGGCCATGAGGGTCCTGTAAGGCTTCACTACCTAATAAAAGTGTAATACATGTAATTGACATCCACAGCCTTAAAAACATAAAGAAATCTGTATGGCAATAAAAATTCATTCAGAAAATAAGCCTAGCCCAGTGCCCCCCCCCCCCCCCCCCCCCAAAAAAGTCATAACTTTTTCACATACCAAGATGATGTTAATGAATACAAGCAGGTCTAATCAATTATTGTTCATACTACATATCAATGAACTGTGCCAAAGATTTTGACTGGAACATTTTCAAAATTTTCTCTATAAAAGCCCACATGAAAGGGTGGGGCCATTGTTGACCAAGGGCCCAGAGCTCCAGATAAGAGGGAGTGATGGTATTCTAAAGTAATTATTTCTCTTCGAAGCCTATGTTGTGGGTACTCATTAGAATCATCTCCATGAGATGATTCTAATGAGTACCCACAACATAGGGTTTAGTGGAGAATAATTTATATTCTAAATTTTGAAATCAAAATCACTCCCTTTATCTGGAGCTCTGTAGGGCCTATAATTTTTTTTTAAATCCTGGTAGATGTCGACTAGATGAAACTGTATACCTAACAAGAGGGCCATTTGCCCTACAGCGCTCACCTCAGTAAAGTCATGTATGGTTGATAAAGCCGAAGAGATCCCGATTTTAATGATGTAAATCCTATGAGCGTAAGTGACCTACTTTTTGATCTGACACGACCTAATTTCAAACATGTCTGAGATATCATCATGACAAAGATTCTGGCCAAGTCTCATGAGTATCAGGCTGAAAATGCAGCCTCTACGGTGCACAAAAGGCTTTCTAAGATTTGGCCCGTGACCTACTTTTTGACCCCACATAATTGATTTTCAAACATATCTGAGATATCATCAAGAAAAGTACTCTGACTTAGTTTCATAAGTATTCGGCTAAAAAAGTGGCCTCTAAAGTCCACACAAGGTTTTTCAAAGATTTGGCCCAGTGACCTACTTTTTAACCCAACGTGACCAAATTTCACACTTGTCTGATATATCATCATGACAAGCATTCTAACCTAGTTTCATGAGTATCAGGTTGAAAATGTGGTTTTTAAAGTGCAGAAAAGGTTTTCCTAAGATTTGGCCCAGTGACCTACTTTTTGACCTGACATGACCCAATTTCTGACTTGTCTGAGATATCATCAATACAAACATTCTGACCAAGTATCAAAAGTATCAGACTGAAAATGTGGCCTCGAGACTGCTCACAAGCTTTTTCTAAGATTTGGTCCTTTGACCTACTTTTAGACCCTACATGACCCAATTTTGAACTTATCCGAGATATCATCGAGATAGACACTCTTATTTAGTTACATGACTATCAGGCTGAAAATGTGGCCTCTAGAGTGTACACAAGGTTTTTCTAAGATTTGGCCCTTTGACCTTCTTTTTGTCATGACATGACCCAATTTCGAACTTTTCAGAGATATCATCAAGACAAACATTCTGATTTTTAACAGTATCAGCTGAAAATGTGCCCTCTACAGTGCACATGAGCTATTTTTTAAGATTTGGCCCAGTCACCTAATTTTTAACCCTATGTGACCCAACTTTAACCTGTCTGAGAGATTATTACGACAAACATTCTGACCAAGTTTCATGAGTATCTGACTGAAAATGTCGCTTCTAGAGTTCACACAAGGTAAATATTGATGACCGCATGACGGATAATGGACGACACATGTTGGACGCTGGGCACAGCATGATCACAAAATCTCACCTTGAGCACTTTGTGCTCAGGTGAGCTAAAAGTACAGGTCTAAGCCTCATGGTTATAACCACAAAGACATTTAGAGTTTCCAAAATGTAAAGATCCTGTAAAAGATGTGACCCCAAGGGCTGAGCCCATTTTGACCTCACAGCTGAATTTTGCATAATCTTGGCAGTGATCAACAAGGAAAAGCTACCAGCCAAATTTCATAGCCCTAGGATTTAAGTTTAGGAACAAGATTATTTTTCTTTTAAAGTTTTCACATCAATTCTGACCCCAGGGCTATGATATAAAGAATTTTGGAAGGGATCCATTTGATGAAGCTACATGCAAAATTTGTTAGCCCTCGGCTTAATGGTTTTGGCAAAGAAGATTTTTAAAGATTTTCATAATAATTTTCAATTTTGATGCCATGGCAACCAGGGTTTTTTTATCTGAATCAAATCACTTACAGAAATTCCGAAGAGGGCCATGGGTAAACACACTGATGCAAGAACGGACACTTGATGGCCACAGGGCCATGACATAAGCTCACAGGCCTGAAGTTTAAAATGTTACCTTGATACTGTCGGTGTAGTAATAACTCCATTTCCACTGTGCGTACTGACAGGATATTTACCTACAACATGATGAAATACACTATAAGTGATAGAAATGAACATATTAGACACACTGCCATAAAAAAAACACTTTTACTCCCCTACTGTCTCTATCAGTATAATACTTCTCAAAGCTTAAAAGGAACAGAAGCCACTACCTTTAAAAAAGTTTGCTTTTTTATCCATAATATTTACAGTATAATTCGAAAACAGCAATCCCTATTAAAAAAGTTCTTTAATGCAGAAATGCCAACAAATCATATTTACTAACAAAACTACAGCTATCCAAAAGGAGAGTGCTTTTATAGCAAAGATGTATGTTAAACTTGCATTATGCTCAAACATGCCAAGATCATTCTCTAATACCAAAAGGTATTTATCTGAAAACTGTATAGAGCGCATTAACAGTTTTTGCATAGTAGTTGTAGAAAGTTTTAACTCTTTATCAACCAGCAAATTAATAGAATCTTCCATACTGCAGACAAGAAAATTACATGTGGCATACGTGATGAAATTTGTCTCTGAAAGTATTGTGCAAAACAGAGAAAATGCTGGTTGCCGGCGATTTTTTCTTTTCAAATAACAAGGCCATGTATTTAAGGTTGTTGAATCCACGGGACTGTTTGGTAGGTTTATGTAATGACAGAAAGACTGTAGGAAGAGTCTGAGAATCAAATATGCCAACATGTATGTTCACAGACAGACTGTCAGACAAACAGACAGGCTGATTCAACTTTACTCACTAAAACCTTTTCCTTATTGGAGTATTATCAGAGCAAATACGCTCAATCAGATCAAATAGTACTGGTTATCACACAAATATGTTTACTACGTGAGTAACATTCCGACCAAGTTCAATGAAAGTATTACCTTGAGGGTACATCCAGGGCACAGTGTAATACAAAAGACACACCTTGTGCACTGTGTAATCAGGTTCACTAAAAAAGTTTTCATAACAGCAAAACTGACAGAGAACTTAATGGTACAAATTGCCCATGTGCATGTATACGGATGGAAGGTAGGAAAAATACATAGACAGACAGATGAATTCCAAAATAACTTTCAAAATATTTATTTTACAGGAGTACAAATATTTTACTAGACCAAATAAAACTGAATTGTCCACATACCACTGTCCTTACTTCCAGATATAACTGATGCTACAAGTCTGCCAACAAGGCATTCTACATCTAAGGTAGATATTTCACCAACCAAGTTATCAGGAATGTAAATGTCTAGCACCTCATCAACTGGGTCTGAAACTGAACGAACAATGTATGCATTCAATATTTTGTCTTAATCTGGCCCAAGCCCTGGTGGCATAGTCAGTAGCCCACAGGCCTTGAGAAAGGTGGTCACCGGTTTGAATCCCTAGCTTGGCCAAATTCTCTCTGAGGACTGATGATGGTCATTGCGACAGGGTTTATTCCTCTCTCACCGCTGGTCATTGTTTAGATGATGGTTGTGTGGGAAAGCAGCCAGTGGCTAGCGGAGAATTTAACTCCAGGAAAGCATGGATAGGTGCATTGGCCACTACAATATAACTGAAATAATGTTGCAATTAATGTACCATATAATTGATCAATCATTGATCTTAATCTGAAAAAGCCATTGAAAAAGAAAAAAAAAAAAAAAAAAAAAAAAAAAGGATTTTTCACACGGGAAAAATTTCATCAAGATCCTGGATTCAGAAGTGAACTTAAAAAGTTATTGACTGATGATATTTTGAATGGCAAAAAAAATGCCATGAAAAATAAAGAAGTGTGCACTACTAGCAAAATGAACATCAAAAGTACATGGTTAAGAAAAGAATACCCATTTGAAAAGGGGGTTTAATGCATCTGCAAAAAGTATCGACACAGTGTGCAGCCCGCGCAGGCTGACCTGAGTCAAAACTTTTTGCTATTAGTTAATTTTCTGCATGTCAAAGGCCCATTCTACCTCATGATTTAGTAGGTTCTTAGACAAAATGGATTTTATGGATTAATAATTATGAGATGATTTACTTGGTATAATTCATCACCAAAATACATCAAACCCCATTTTCCAAAAGCGCTACTCAAATACATTTGAGCTTTTGAGAAGGAGTGCAAAGTTAAAAACACTTAAATCTTTACCAGATAAAAATATTATAGAAATTCACATAATGAAAGCATCTGCAGATAAAGATTTCTATAAAATAACTATTTTTACCTTTGAAACAGGTAGAAAACATTTTGGGAACACTGGTTTTTTACTTTTCTACATTTTCTACTTTTCCTTTGATACTTTCGACATATCCATGGACAAATTCAATTATTTGAGGCCCATCTAAAATGTCACCTTCAAATCTGTTCAATTCGGACAAGACTGAAATGCTGTCATTCCATAAGAGTTGGTGGATAAACACTGTTTGTATTACCTTTTGATGTCTCTTTTTTGCCTTTGACAGTTGAAGATGTATTTTTCAGTGGAGACTGAACTGCTCTCTCTTCATTTACTTCTAATGGCACACACCTCTTTGTTTTCTCTGAAACACGATTTCACAGAAACTTCAGTTTTATACTCACAAGAATTATTCTGATTATTCAATGGTTAACCCTTAACCCTTTACCAAACAATCCCTGGTTTTTACGACCCGCAGATAGAAGCCTTTTGAAAACATTGTGGGAAAAGGAGAAAATGCTGGTAACCAGCATTTTCTCCTTTTCCCACAATGTTTTCCACCCTGCTCGAAATAAATTTCAATTTTTGAGTTTCGTTTATTTTGTCGTCTGCAAGTGCTTTCAATTTGAACTTGTCTAAAATTTTATTGTTTGGTAAAGAGTTAACCCATTACCACACAATCCCTACTTTTGACGACCCTGAGAAAGAAGCCTTTGGAAAACATTGTGGGAAAAGGAGAAAATGCTGGTAACCAGCATTTTCTCCTTTTCCCACAATGTTTTCCACCCTTCACAAAACAAATTTCAAATTTTCAGTCACTTTTATTTTGTCGTCTGCAAATGCTTTCAATTTGAACTTGTCTAAAATTTTGTTGTTTGGTAAAGGGTTAAGCTGCCGAATAAATAAAAGATTAAAATTTCCAGCCGATGGTGAAACCCTATAGTTTACATTTTAAAAATTTTGCTTGTTGGAGAAAGCTCACAGTATCGGACAGTGTAGATCAAAGATCAGACTGTGCGTTCTGTACTGTCTGATCTTGATCTACATTGAACACAAACTCAGTGAGTTGCGTTTAGCAGCCTAAGTGTTAAATGTAGTTCAAACCAGAAAAAAAGTTGAAAGTAAAATTTTAAGAAAGTCCTAGTAAGTGTGTTGATTATTTTTATTTTACTTTGCTGGTTAGCATCTTCTCTTTTTCCAACAATGTTTCAAAACCTTTCCTCCTTAGAGTTGTTGAAACTTGGGCATGTGTGGTAAAGAGTTAACTTTTTGCAAACAAACAAAATTTCAGTCATCTATAATGAAAACACTAGCCAAATAGGAATGGCATGTGGCTCAAATAATGTAATTCCTCTCTGAAAAGTTTGAAAATGTGTGAGCAAAGGAGACAATGCTGGTGAAAACTGTTTTTCTCCATTTCCCACCATCTTTTCAAGATCCCTTTTCAGCAGTTGTAAACATAAATGACTGTTTGTTAGCATATAACCCACTGACAAACAGGATATTCTAGACATACTACCTAAACCTTTAACCACACAATTTTTACCACAATATCCCAAGTTTACCACACAATCCTGAGTTTTACAACACCCTTGGCAGAGTCAATTTTGAAAACAATGTGGGAAAGGATAAAATGCTGGTAACCAGCATTTTCTACTTTTCTTGCAATGTCTTCTACCCTATCAAATTGACTTGTCAAAATTGAAAGCATTGCAGACAACCGACTGAATGTGGGTAAAATAATTGTATCTTTCTTTTAATTATTAGAAAACGTTGTTGGAAAAGAAAAAATGCTGGTTTCCAGTATTTTTTCCATTTTCAGACAATGTTTTCAAAAGCATTTTTCCTCAGGATTGTTAAAACTCTGGACTGTGTGGTGAAGGGTTAAGTTATAATGAAAACACTGTGAGATAAGAAGCCACAGTAACCGTTCCTTGTTCAACAATGTTTCGATAATACAAGAAAAGAAAGGCTTGCTTTAGTATGTTGATGAATGTCAATAGCTAGAAATGGTGAAGTACAATAAATGAAAGGTTTTTACTGTTCCTTATCCAACTATATTTAAAGAAAGCATGAAGAAAATGAGTGTTTTAGTGTGTGTTTAGTAAAATATGGAATTCTGGGAAAAAAAAAAGTTGTTCACTGGAATTCTTTTTTTCCAGTTTTTCACTCAATCAGTTTATACATAAAACTTTCATTTCATCCTGAAAACAGAGTATGTGTGCAGTCTCATCATTTACATCTGTTTAAACTGTTCATAGTGTTTTAAATTTCAGCTGTCAAACATTACTTTTATTGAACTGATTCCTCACCTGTTTTCTTCTTGCAAAAATTCAGGAAGTTTGAGACCAAGTTCCTCTGCTCAGAAATAAACCATTCACCATTTGAGGTTCCAAAGTGGGTGAACATGTTCTCTGACGTATTAACTGACAAAATGGCAACTTCATCTCCACAGTCTTGCAACTGCCTTACCTGGAACAACGGAGAAAAAAGCTATCACACAAAATTACATACCTTCCATGAGCTTTGATCATTACCACTTACAATCAACTTATCTTGTCTTGCAGCAGGCCACTCTTGAAAAAATTACATGTATCTTGGAACACGCAATTTTTCCTTTTGACACACTGTTTCCAAATGACTGTATCCATGTATTTAACTATTTACCAACTGACAAAATTTAAGACTTGTCCAAATTGAAAGCATTTTCAGATGATAAATGAAATGTACCTTTAATGATGGGATTTGTCTGTGAAAGGGTAGAAAATACTGTGGGAAAAAAAGAGAAAATGCTGGTTTTCATTTTTCTTTTTCCCACAATATTCTCCAAAACCTTCCGCGTTAAAGGTCATAGAAACTTGGGATTATGTAATGTAGGATAAATTTGTCTTGATATTAAACGATTTGAGAATGATTTGACGTTTTCAAAATCATTGACAGCAAATTTTTTTTAATACCGGTAGGTAACGAGTAATGCTAATATTGGAATCTCTTAAAACATTTTCCATCAATGTATGCATACTGATGAGGCTGTAAGGGACAACTTTCAATATAAGCACATAGAAACATTTCTAACTTTAACTCTTTTCCAAACGACAAAATTTTAGACTCATCTAAACTCATGGCATTTGCAGACAACAAATTATATGTATCTAATTTAATGGGACTTTTCTCTAGAAAGGGCAAAAAACATTATGGGAGAAGGAAAAAATTCTAGTAACAAGAATTGTCTCCTTTTCCCACAATGTTTTCAAAAGGCCTTTTCTCAGGGTTGCTAAAACTTGGGATTGTTTGATAAAGGTTTAAGCAACTTTTCTTACCACTTCCATTATGGAAAGACTCTGAAATAAACAATGTCTTCATGTTTCTTTGTCCTTTCATTTGAATACCTCTTAACTTCCATGCTAAGAGCAACTGGTGGCTTTTTTCTTTTCCCCAATGTGTTTTAATGCAGCAACTGTAGAACTAAAGAAAAACTTTCTTTGAATTAAAAAAAAATCCTAATCAGTTCCTCTGATTAATATAAATTGTTATTAAAATGTATGGGAGATACAAACCAAATCACGCAGCTGTCTTCGTATGACTACCTTCACAGCCCATTTAAACTCATCTGTATCTTCAATATCTGTGGTCATTGTCCTGTGAAAAAAAAACCATGGATAGTATTTCCTTGTAACTTACTATGATGCACAAAAATAAAATCAAATCATTGTAAAGAATCCATCATTTTATGATAAATTTGAGATGGGGACAAAACTCCTCTGTGTGTGTTTCTGTTTGGCTAAGATTTCATTGAGTCAATGGGATATGGTGTCACTGAAAAAAGTGAGTCTCATTGCCTTCCTTCTGAGTCCCATATCTGCCGCCATAAATCATGACTTAAAAATCTCAAACTTGTGTGAGAAAAAAAAACACTCCCTTACATGTGAAATTTCTTCAACTAAAGTCATTTTCAGCTTCAGTAAAGCTTAGCATCAGTCAGTTCCTGTGATCATTGCACTGGGAATCACTATATGGCCTGCAACACGCAAAAAGGGACATTTGGACATTTGTGTAAAGTGTCATCCTGGATCAGCCTGCGCACTCTGCGCTGGCTAATCCGAGACGACACTTTCCATTTTTATGTAATTTTCTGTTTTGCGCATGTCTGCTGAAGACAAAATCTAATGTAGTCCTAAAGTGCCATCTCGGATTAGCCTGCACAGACTGCGCAGGCTGATCCGAGACGACACTTTACGCAAATGTCTGAATGCCCCTTTTCGCATGTTGCAAGCCATATTACTCTGTCACGGGTAGCCATTCTATCAAATTGTGATGTCACCAGTGTTCTCACTAGGATTTTGAAAGTTGGATTCCAGGAATCCAACTCAGGAAAAAGTTAGATTCCAAACTGAAAAGTTTGTTTCCAGACTGAATAAGTTGGATTCCCATACAGTCAGGATGAATTTTCATACACAACTAATTAACATCTACAAACTGTAAAATCAGATTTCTGCATCATGGAGACATAATGTCTGTACTGGACAAGTCTAGATTTACATTAGGAACTAGTAGCTAAGACTATATTTGTAAATGTGTAAAGGATTAAAGAAGTTTGATAATTTTTCACTTTATCTTTTATTTAGACTATGTAAATAATTCAACATGATAATGCATATGATGTTTAAAACATCCATAACAATAATGGCAACAATTTTGGACCCATCTTTATAAACATTTGAGCCATGCTCTGTGAAAAGGGAGCTTAATGCATCTGCGAAAAGTATCGACCTAGGTCAGCCTGCGCATTCCGCGTAGGCTGACCTCAGCCGTAACTTTTCACTATTGGTCAATTTTCTGTATATCCATCATGGATCAGTCTACCTCCTGATTAAGTTGGTTCTTTAAAAAAGTGGCTATTGTGGATCCATAATTATGTGATGGCTTGCTTGGTATAATGCATCACTGAGAATCATTAAGCCTCCTTTTGTCAGAGCATGGTTCATATGTAAATTCAAATCAAATTCCATTTTAATTGGTAATTAGAACTGAATTTAGAATTTTGTCCATATGGACCATGGTGTCAATTGAATCTTTTCTCTGAAAATATTTTGAACTTGTCCAAATTTAAAGCTTGCATAAATTTACAGATGACAAGATATAGATGGTTGAAATGATGTATTTTGTCTTCCAAGTGGTGGAAAACTTTGTGGGTAAAGAAGAAAATGCTTCTTTACCAACATTGTTGTCTAAAGCTTCCTTTCTGGATAATGGATCATTTGCTAAAAGGGTTAACTAGCAAAGAGCAACTACTGACAATGATCATGGAGGAATCAGCGGCGATAAGTTTGACCAGTGGTAAAAAAAAAAATTACATGAATTAAGAATTATGTTCATTTTTTTTTTTTCCCACTTTCCCACTAGTCTGATCACTAGGCTGAGGCCTATCAAAAAAAATATCTGTGTTTAGGGTTTCCAGACCCTACCTAGAAAATGCTTTTTACACTACCATTGAAAGAAAAAAATCTGTCAGGTGTGATTTCGGTACATCGCCCATGTAAAAAGTTTCTGAAAAAAAAAATCCCTACCTATCCTACCTACAGCATCTCGGACCGAAACCCTAAACATAGATATATCTTTTTGTTAGGCCTGATCTGAAGCTTTCCTTTTAATACCCAGAAAATTCTTCATTTTGCAGTTTGTTCTCCGATAATATCAAGCATGTGAACAATGTATCAGAGTCAATCCAGTAAAAGAGATATGATTTTTGTGGACCATTGATATGTTCTTAGTTAAATGATTGTTTTTACCAAAAGATTCATAACAAATTCAACAGATAGTTGAAAGGTCATGGACAATACACAAGTATAACCCCCGATTTGGTGACTAGCTCCAATGTTATATTTTTGTGATTGTGTCTCCGCTAGCCCCTGCAGCAACCACTCTTATGTCTATTCTGGACTGAAAAATCAAAATACCGGCATCATCTCAATTAGCCATATGCGTCGATCTTTTCTTTGTCAGCTATCTAAAAGGTCCTTCAAATGTTTCAGAAGTCATTTTGGGTACAGTAAATTTTTTTTTTCAGAATTTTTTTCGGCTTCTGTGTTATCAGCTTGAGCATGGAATGGGAAATTAAAATGTACTGGATGTATTTCGTTAGTAAACGAGGAGTCATATTTATCACTTAAATTGCCAGTCACAGTCATTTTTTCAAACCAAATTGACCATTCATGTTAACTAAATTTATAATGAGTGTTTGTTTACAAATTAACTAAGTGTGTTTATGTCAAATAAAAGGTAAATTACAAAAAGATCAATGAAAACCTTGCACTAAACTTGGTGTCAATGCGAAGTTAGATTATTTATCTATTGATTCATGTCCATTTTCATTGCTGACAAGCAGATTAAAGACACAATAAGCCAACAGAAAATGACCGGTAAGACTGAAATTTCCAGAAGGTATTAAAGAATGGCTGCTATGAAGGGATGCGGAGACACAATCATTAAAAAAAAAACATCGGAGCAACCCTTCAGACTAAAGGTAGTTGTCGTCGGCAATTCAGTCATTAGAAAAGTGGATACAGATCAGGTTATAAATTTACATTATTAAAAGGAAGCTGAAGCCGACTGTAGTAAGAAGTAAACTACAATCTAAAAGAATAGTCTCGTTACTATCCGGTAAAAACTACAATCCGGATATAGGTACAGTACAAAATTCAACCGTTCCTCGAGGTATCCAGTCGTTTCGACACCCGGTCAGTTCGACACTTTTTGGTCGTTTCGACCCCTATTTTGGTCATTTCGACACCCAAAAATAATTTTTTGCAAAAAATGGTCGTTTCGACACCCGTTCATTTTCGACCTTCCCGAATATGGAGAAAAACATGCATTTTTTGTGCACAGTATGTTGTAAAATATTTCAATATAATTTTTTTTTGCAGTATATAGTGAAAATAACCCCTTTGCCGATGTTTATGTTTACTTTTTTTGTTCTACTATTGCATCTAGACAATCATCTTGCTTGATACAACGGTGGAATTGTATTTGCGGAGATTGGTAATTGAAGAAGATAGAAATGTGTTATTTGTTAGTAATAATAGAATCTCTTTATAAACTTTTATGTTTTTTCCTGTTGATTGAATAAATGCTAATTATAAAACAAACTGTTGGTTAATTGGAATTAATTGTTTCTTTTGATCTTTTTTAATTTGCAAACTGTTTTTCGCAAATTATACCCACTGATTGATTGTTTGCTTAAAATTGTATAATGTAGTCAATAGTACTTTTAGAAAATGTCTTTAATGTAATTTCTTTTAAAAAAAAGATAAAAAGTATCGGTAATTAATTTGATTATTTAACCCTTTACCAAACAATCCCTGGTTTTTACGACCCAGAGGAAGAAGCCTTCTGAAAGAATTGTGGGAAAAGGAGAAAATGCTGACAAAATAAACGTGACTTTAGAAGAGTAGAAAACATTGTGAGAAAAGGAGAAAATGCTGGTAACCAGCATTTTCTCCTTTTCCCATAATGTTTTCTACTCTTCTAAAGTCAAGTTTCAATTTTTGAGTCACGTTTATTTTGTCGTCTGCAAATGCTCTCAATCTGGACAAGTCTAAAATTTTGTCGTTTGGTAAAGAGTTAAAGAGTTATTTAGATAGGGGTATCCCAAAAAGTATTTAAAGGAGATGAAATCACAATTAAGCTACATTTACTACATGTGCAGTTGGAAATAACTAGTTTACTTAAATTTGAAGTGACAAGAATTTGTTAATAGTTGTTTTGTGTGTGTATGTCGTTGGAGTTTTATGAATAAACAGGAGTTTTTAAAGGAAGTGTTTCCTTGTTCTGCAATGGTAGATAAATGTGTTAAATGTAGGAGTGTGGTCGGGAGGAGACAACAGGTGGTTTCGTGCGATGCATGTAACAGATGGCAGCATCGAACATGTGACACACGTTAGTCAAATTACTTTGTAGAACTTTTACTTTTTTCCCTCTACTGAAACAAAAGTACAAAAATCAATATCCGACCATACGAACCATACAGTCCGGTCTTTCATCTACTGCACACTTTATCTCCCTAACCCTTTACCATACAATCCCAAGTTGTAATGACCTTCAGGTACAAGCCTTTTGGAAACATTGTACAAATAACCAGCCTTTTATCCTCTTCACACAATGTTTTCAACCATATCAAAGAAAAACTCCATCACATTGAGTCACATTGAATTTGTTGTCTGCAAATGCTTTTAAGTAGCACACGCACAAGTCGTTGTTGTGATCGAGTCAAAATTTTTGTCGTTTGTTGAAGTGTTCACTTAGACAATCAACCGTTATCATGGTTTCAATGGAAAAGCTTGGCTTACCATTATTTAAATCGAGTTTACCCCTTATCCTGCTAAATAATTGATGAGTAAATTTTAAACCAAAAGTAAAATCCCAAAGTTTGATATTTCAAAGGTATTTTTTTTTGGGGGGGTGGGGGGAGATATTTTCTTATCGGTCAGTGTAGATTCAGTATCAGACTGCATGTTTTGTGCAGTCTGACCTTCATTTACACAGCTCGCAAAAGGTCAGTAACTCGCGCTGAGCAGCGTAAGGGTGTGTTGCCCCCACATGACAGCACGAGTTATTTAAAGTCTGTAGATATATTTTTACAATTCGCGCCAAACTTCGCAAACAGTGATTAGATGGTCACATGACCAAAAAACACGTGTTGTATGTTCGAATCAGTACTTTGCATTTAGAATGTCGTAAATATTTAAAATATCTCAATTTAAAAATAGGAAATGGGATTATTGTGAAACTGGAAGATACAATGGTATACACCGGGAATATAGGTTATGTAAATTATGTAATTTATGAAACTGTAAATGAATTTCATATTTCATTGTTATGTCCGTCAGACAGACAGAAGAAAAACTAAATCAAGCATTGCAACAAAACATGACAAAGTTTTGAAAAAAGTTATGTAACCATAGCTCGCTCTGTGAGATTTTGATGGCACTGTCGTTTCTTAAAATCAAAACAAAAGAAAAAAAAAAAGATGTTTCGTTGTGTCCTTGTAATAACTGGCCTTGAATAGGCTTATGGGATGTTCAGTGGTTGAAACTACTTTTTGGAAAACATTGAGGCAATATTCAATCATTAATTAAAGCAAATCAGGGCCGAGCACAATTAGCTCAGTCGCTTGCATACAGGACTTGAAAGACAGTGGTTAGCTGGATAGAACACCGGGTCGACCTATTTCTTACGCACGAACGTTGATAGTCATTGCAACGGTAATGATTCCTCTGTCATGGCTGACTATTTATTTCGATGATGATTACGTGGAAACTCAGCTTGTGGCCTAGAATGTATGTGCGACGTAAAGGCTTAACCTTTTACCACACAATACCGACTTTTAACACCTCCGGAAAAGAAACCTTTTAAAATAATTATGGAAAAGGGAGAAAATGCTGGTAACCGGCATCTCGCAATGTTTTCTACCTTTTCAGAGAACAAGGTACATTTGAGTCACATTGATATTGTCGTCTGCAAGCGCTTTAAATTTGACACGGTTAAAATTTTGTCGTCTGGTAAAAGGGTTAAGGAAAGCGCATATTTGAGTAAGGTTCGCCACGAAAAAACAGAAATTATGATGAAAAAGAAGTTAAAGTCAGGTACAGGTGTATCAGATATTTGCGGGACTCTGACCATTGCAATTTTTGAAACAGAAAGTTATGCCGAGCACTGGTAAACGAATCACTAGAAAGGCATGGATAGGTGCACTGGTCGCAGCATAAAATGGATACAAAAAGCAGAACATTGATAAACACAGCAGTTAAACTGTCTAGGAAAGCATGGATTGTTGCACTGGTCGCCACAAACTAACTGAAATAATGTTGAAATGGTGGAAAAAGGTAATCAATCAATCAATCAATACCAAAAACACAACATTGAAAAACAAATAAGTTATGATGTCTATGTAATGGAATATAACAGCTAAACATTGGTCATTTCGATCCCCGCTTTCAAATTCGGCATTGCCGATTACTTTTGCCAATTATTTGAATCAACATGTAAAACAATACAAAAACACATATTTTAATCACGCACTTAAAAAAGAATTACTGAAATACGACAAAGTAAACATTTAGAGAAGTTTTATTTTATGATCTCATATATAAATAACACTCGGAAAAAATCGGGTGTCGAAACAACCAAATTTTGCAAAAAATTTTTCAATGGGGGTCGAAAGGACCAAAAAGTGTCGAAATGACCGGGTGTCGAATACTCCCGATTCGGGGTCTAGCTCCGATGTTATTTTTGTGATTGTTTCTCCGCTAGACTCCCGTCGCAGCCTTCTTTAAAAGTATCTGGAATGAATACGATTTTACCGGCATCTTTTCAAACGGCTCTATGCGACAAAATTTCCAATGACAGCTAATAAAATGGGCATGGATTGTTAGATAAATGATTAATCTTTACAAAAAAACTGATGTTAGTTAATATCTAAATCTTACCTTCGCGCAAATCTTTACTTTTCAACGTAAATAACCCTTGACCTACTTCCCCAGAAATCAAAACATGGTGATATCATCAATGCGCATGTCTCGACAGAAATCGCAGTATCTCTGACACCCTACAGGACGGTTTAGTTGCGGAGAAACAATCACAAAAATAACATCGGAGCTAGACCCCGAACCGGGAGTAGGTGTCGAAATGACCGGGTATCGAAATGACTGTCATTCGTTCCTCGACTAAACAGCCTAATGATTTTGAAAACGTACAACTACGTTACATATCGTCTATGAACTAAACATATTTGAAATTTAACTTGGTGAAGTAGATCTACATATTTTTATCGATCAGGTGTTCTAAAGCCTTTGAATGGAAGGATATTGCTTACAAAATTTCGAACAGATCAAGGAAATCCGTAGCAGTTACCTCCTGTTATGATATGGGAAATAACTCTTGCCATTTTGATTGCAGACTATACTTCCCCTGTAAGAGTTACTGTTCTTGACCCCTTTTATACTATATGCATTCCTCTCTGATAGCAGTCTGTAATTAGGTAGCATAGATTAAACATCTAATAGAAAACTACAACTCGTGTTCATTTACCCTGTACCCAGACAACAAAACAATATAACACCTCCCTTGTTAATCTAACCGCCGCTAAAGATCAAAGCACTGTCAAAGGTAATGGACGATCTATCCTGTTCTCCTCAGTTGAAAATGACGGTTCTTTTCCTGTTGTGTCACTAATACAGGCGCGTAGCCAGGCGCTGGATGCCCGAGCTTAAATATTAAACATCAAAGCATCAAATAAACAAAACGTGCTTTCTAAATCAAGAAAAGAGACTAAATCATCTACATGTCAAAATCGCTTTTGCCAGAAGATTTATAAAGCCTAAACAGCAAACACTGTGGATCAAAGATCTGACGGCACGTTCTGTGCAGTCTGATCTTGAATTCATAAAATGCAGTCTGATCTTTATTTACGTTGCCTAAAAAATTAACAAAGCTGTGGTTGATTCTTTGAGGTGCTAAAATCTATTTTGCTTGAGGAAAAATGACTTAATCTACAAAAAAAAGGGGGAGAATGAATTGGGTTTCATCTTCACTACATTCCTGATTGTATAAACTTGTAGTAGATCTATAATGATTTACCTCAGACGGGGAACTGTCTTCAAAAGTGTCAGGGAATTGTCTTCAAAAGTGTCTTGGAACTGTCTTCAAAAGTGCCCGAGAACTGTCTTCAAATTTGTCGAGAAACTCTCAAAAACTTATGTCAGAGAACTGTCTTGCGGGGAACTGTCTTGTTCCTGCCAATAAAACTGCTATATATATAGCGACAAATTGATATGATCCATGCTCTGGCAAAAGGGGGCTTGATGCATCTCTGTGATCTATGATACCAAGCAAGTCATTACATAATTATAGATCCATAAAATACAACTTGTCTACCAACTAGTTGAATCACAAGGTAAACTGGCCCTTTGAGCTGCAGAAAATTGACATAATTTATTATAGCAAAAAGTACCGGCCAGGGTTAGCAGATGCATTAAGCCCCTTTCCAGAGAGCATGGCTCAATTTTTTTGTTTCCAGGAGGTTCAATACTATCTTTATTATCATTTCTTATATTTACATGTATAATGTTTATACCAATCAAGCGTCCCAATTTGAGAAAAGAAAAAGAAAATTGATCAACTGAAATGTAAACATCTAGACATTTATTTATCTACGTCCCTCTTTTTCTTATTCTTTCATTAATTTTGATTTCCTTTCTCTTCTTAACCATTTTTCGTATATTTTTTTTAAAAAGGATCCGTTGTTCATGAATGTCGGAGAGATTGTGATCGATCAGTGGTCTAAGGGAAAAAACTCTTATAAGCATTCATAACTATTCATACCAGAGTCGCGTCCCTTAGTCTTGTGGACGGTGTAAAGCCAGAGACGAATTAAAGTGTGAACTTACACATTGGAAATATGTAAAAAACCATTGTAGATATTAAAGCAATAACTTTATTTGTGGAATATTTTGAAAGATGGTACATTTCTATCTTTCCAAATCGTTTTCGGGCATACAGACTAGAGTTTTGACTCAATTTAATATCTCCGGCAGGGAGAACCGCATAATAAACTGGAGAGAAACGGTTAAACCAGAAGAGGGCGCACGTAGTAGCTTGACCCACTCGGAAGGGTTTTGAAGCAAAAGGAATCCTACATTTTGAAACAGTTCATGGTGAACCGGTTCGAATAATACAACAAGTGTAAGTTAGAATCGCTCATTTAAATGGCCTCATGTTATGCACATGAAGATGGACATATTTTGATATAATTTAGGTGAAGTATGTTTGGACAAAACGCGAGGTCATTTCCGCCATTTTGTCTCTTCAAATTAATTTCCGCCATTTAAGCTGATATAAAAATAATACCGATCATCCTTATTAGATTCCTTTATTCACTGACATGCATATAATTGAGATTAACATGTTCAAGGAAACTATTTCGGCAAGAAAAACTTAAAATTGCAAACGGCCAATCATGGTGAATGAAATCTGTCATGAAAAGTTATCGTTTGCAGATGGTAAGTCCTTCTTTGTGATTAAATGTGAGCTGTGAATGAAAAATTGAGAAAATAGAGAAACCTTCGTTTTTGAAAAAGCGATGATGGTTAAAATCATTTCTGCGGATAAGTTTACATGGAACAAAACGGATTGAACGACTTCGACTTTAGTAGCCAAATGGAAGGAATGTATCGAAAAGTATTAAATGGGCCAGAATGTAGTTGTTAATTTAGTAACTAGTATTTAAACTGTTTACAGAAAGGTAGAGTTAATACACCTTTCAACCTTGCACTAAACAGTCCGATGTTTTATAGACCTCTAGGTGAGAAACCTATGAAAATATAGTGGGAAAATAGGCAAATGCTGAGCATTTCTCCATGTCCCACAATGTGTCTATTTCAAAAACTCTTTCGATCACTTGTGTCACATTTGATACCTAAAAACGCTTTCAGTATATGGGCGCATCTTAAAATTCGTTGTTTGGTAACAGTCCGAATACACCAGAAAGTGTTGCATAAATCTATCAAAACAAGTAAGGATTTACAGCATTTACTCTTTCCCCCAATGTTTTCAACTCCAGCAGAGATTGAAATCATCATTTAGTCCCATTTTTCGTCCACAAATGCTATATATTGATGTTATCACATGTCTCAGCATGGTCATGTGACAATTTTACAGAAGCCACTTTACTTGGTCAGTTGTCAATGACCTTTCTGGTGTAAAACGGGGATGTAAAAATATATTGAAAATGGCAAATATCAGCTGGAAAATGTGATAAGGAATTTGTGAGTAAGAGGTAGTGGATATTTTTCTTACAGCATTTCTGAAGTTAATACAGTAGCAAGAATTTTTTCTTTCGTTTCGTGCATTTGTTCAAATAAATCGATTGATTGTATGGTGTTAAACGCCGTTTTCAACATCATTTCAGTTATTTTGCAGCGGCCAGTGCACCTATCCATGCTTTCCTGGAGATTCTTTTACCAGTACTCTGCACAATATTCCTTCCAAGCCATTGGCTGCTTTCCCACATAACCATCGTCGAAACAACGGTGAGAGAGGAATGAATCTTGTCACAATGACTATCATCAGTCCTCGGAATCAAATAAATTGTTGATATTATTCTGTGCATTATATACAAGAAAATTTGGATATTAGCTTAGGGTTCAAAAACAGGTAATGCCCGACAACTGATGATGATACCTAAACTAGTTGGTGGTTTTGCTAAAGTGGGCCATTTAGACCATTCGTTTTTGAAAGAGTGCTGTTTGATTCTGCAATTCCATTTTGCAAGGTTTGAGCCATTAACTCTTAACCAAATGACAACATTTTCTACTTGTTGGGGAATGTCCAAATTGAAAGAATTTGTAGACAACATACTAATTGTTTGTCAAATGAGAAGTTGTTTTTGAAAGGGTACAAATCATTTTAGGGAAGGGAAAAAATGCAGTAACAAGTATTATATTCTTTTCTCATAAATTTTAATACAAGGTTTTTTCAGGGTCATTGAGGTATAAGTTACATTATCTTCCAGTTTCCCCTAAAAAGATTCTGCTTTGGTGTCAACCCTGACCTTGAGTACTAGATTTATAAAAAAAAAAAAAAGAAAACTTAAGTTTCTGCGTAGACCTACCCTGCAGATCGACATAACTTCAATTTCACAGACACCATCAGATGATTGACTAAAAGCACTCTGTGCAGTTTTAGTTTGATCTACACAGTCTTCAAAGCTTTTGAAAAACATTGTGGAAAAAGAAAATAATGCTGGTTACCATAATTTTTTCCCTTTTCCATAAAGTTTCTTACACTATCAAAGACAAATTCTATCATTTGAGCCACATTTAATTTACTGTATAGTATACAAACATGTCCAAATGGACAACTAAAATTATGTTGTTTGGGGGGAGAGCTAACAAGCCATCAGGACTGTCAGACTAAAATTTTAATTTGTACTTGATAAGTTATTACTTACGAAATTCATTCTTTCAAACTCTATTTTTTCCAAATTTTGTTTAGCAGAAAATGACTGAAGCCGACGCAAGCACCAAAGAAGGAGGTGATGAGTACAGAAGGGCATTGAAAACTGTCCTAGGAAAACAGCTGAAAGAACTGGTATGTTTTGTATTCCAGTCAAGTGTCATGTAGTAGGACTTTATGAAATGGTCCAATGTTTTTACAACCTAGAGGATGTAGTCTTTCACCCATTACTACACATTCAAAGTTTTAACAAGGAGCAGTTGCATTTTACATTTTCCTTTCATTCCACTATTTTCCTATGCTTTCATTTGAAATATTTATTGGTAGGTATGACAAGAACCTATTTAGTTTATTGGTTAGGTAACAAAAATTCTGTTGCAGACAAACCTTGAGGAAGCTACAATTTTATGTCCAAACCCCCCCCCCCCCCCCCCCCGGGGGGAAAAAAAAAGTGAGTTGCTTTACTTGAATCAGGTTGTTGTCCACTTTGACAGTTTTCAGCAATTTTGTCTAAGTTTTATTGGAACCCTTTTTACCATGGGAACTGGAGATATGACCCTTGGAATTCTTACTGTCAAGATCCAGTGGAAAGGTAATCAATAGAGAGTCTACATTGGCTGTAGACAGACCAGCATGTAGTTACATGTTCATAATGACTCCTGCTAGACATGAACTTAAGATGGTTTTTGAAAGCATTTGGCAACAAGAAAAAATGTTTGGGGTCCAGTTTAATGATTTCTCGGTTTGCAGGACAGTTTTATTGGATTTCTATTTATATGATTGTCATCATCAGTGTCTGATAAGGTTTGCTCATTTTCCTTGGGATGATAAAAATACCTTAGGAAGAAAGTAACCATTTACCAAACAATCCTAAGTTTTTATCACTCTAATGAATAAAGCTTTTGAAAACGTGGCATGAAAAGGAGGAAATGCTAGTAACCAGTATTTTCTCCTTTTCTCACAATGTTTTTTATCCTTTGAAAAACATTTTTAGCCATCATGAATTTGTCATCTGCAAATTCTTTTAAGTCGGACAAGTTAAAATCTCTCTTGTGTTGTAAAGAGATAATTATCCTACAGATAGTGAAAATACTACTAGATGGTATTAGGATATCCTGGTATATACAGAACATTATGTTGAAGTAACTTTCCTGGTGCTTGTATTTGATTCGAGCAGCGTGAGGAAAATATGATATCTTGAGAGACTGAAGGTCAAGCGAGATGTCACAATTTTCTTGCGCAGCGAGTATCAAATACAAGCACCGGGAAAGTTACTGCAACTTAGTATTCTGTATATTATACATCTACAACTTTCAATGACAAAATTTTGCAATCATTGACATTTTATTTGAATACGGTAAACAAAATAGAAAATGAGACAATTAATGCTGTTGAGGGTTGTAACTTTGTTTTCATGAATGGCAAATATTGTAAATGAACAGAACATTTTGACTGATCAAATAGCAAATCAGTGCAAGCTTAGCCCATGCTCTAGTTACATCATCATACCATTTTTGGAACGGTATTTCATAGTGTGTAGACACAGATTTTTTTTTCCTGTTGTATGTGTTATTTTATCCACTTGCGACACTTGTATTTGAGCTTGAAAATTTACTGGTATATTATAAACAGTACTTTACATATTGCAGATTCAGCAGTTGGAGGACAATGGTATTGACATAGCATTGATGACTGCTGACTTAGAGGACAACTCATGCTCACATTTTGGGACTTCTCGTGGTGAAATGTTTATAGCACAGCAAAAACATCTGATGGAAAATTTCCTTGAGTTTTGCTCCTCTGAGTCAAGTGAGTTTAACACTAATTATTTTTACCTCATTTCTCTAATCACTACACTTTTTATAGTACATATTCTTTCATAGAACACACTAGAAATGGTTTTGTTGTTTGTTCAAGAGTAAGATGGTTAACTGTTACATAGCCAGATAAATACATGTGCAACAGACTTTAAAACTTTAACAACACAATCTTGACTTTTAATGGGCTTGAGAGAGAATCTTTTTGAAAACATTGTGGTAAAAGGAGAAAATGCTGATAATCAGCATTTTCTCCTTTTCCCCATGATGTTTTCTACCCTTCATTGACAAACTTCCTGTTTTAGGTGACATTCAATATGTTGTTCTAAAATGGATTTAATTTGGACCAGGCTAAAATTTTGTTTGTAAAGGGTCAGTATTATGTCATAAATAAATTCCAGCAAAAATGGAGTTACCCGCCAGTCATGGTTGGCAATCAAGTAGTAGAAGAAATAGTTCTAGAATCAGACTATTCACTTTGTGGAGTGTGATCTTGACATTCACTGTCCAGTAGGGATTACAATTATATTTGTTTGCCTGATTTATGTGTATTGTTTCTTGATCGTCATGCCTTGATTGGAGAACGGCAATAATCTATAAAAAAGAATGGTGACAGGGTTTACCAATCAAATCTTGAATAAAGATGATCTATTGCAGAACAAAAGCATGTGGCAGTCTGATAGCCATTGTACATCTATGTTTTTTTCTGTCAGAGTAGAATACAACATACTTTTTCTTCTTTGCATAAGATGGCTGCAAAGTAAGATAAACAGAGGTGCAGATGAGAAGAATGTTTAAAGGTTAACCCTTTACCAAGCAATCCTGTGATTTAACTGCCTTGAGGAAAAATGCTTTTGAAAACAGTGTGGGAAAAAGAGAAAATGTTGGTTACCAGTACTTCCTCCTTTTCCCACACTGTTTTCTGCCTTTTTGAAAAGAATTCCCTTGTAGCCACATTTTGATTTGTCATCTACAAGTAATTTGAGCCATGCTCTGTGAAAAGGGGGTTTAATGCATCTGCAAAAAGTATCGACCCAAGTCAGCCTGCGCAGTCCGCGCAGGCTGACCTTGGCTGAAACTTTTTGCTATCGGTCAATTTTCTGTAGCTCAAAAGACCAGTGCACCTCATAATTCAGTCAGTTGTTATACAAAATGAATTCAATGGATCCATAACCATGTGATGACCTGCTTGGTATGATGCTTCATGGAGATACATTAAGCCCCCTTTTGCCAGAGCATAGCTCATTTCAATTCTGCAAATCTGAAATTGTGTGGCCTCTTATAGGGTTAATTACATCGTCACAAAGGTTCTTTACAGAAACCTATTTTTTTGGGTACACATGAAAATTGTCTGGATGAGACAATTCTGACAAGTATCCACCTATTAACCCTTTACCACACAATCCCGACTTTTAACGACCCTGAGAAGGAGGCCTTTTGAAAACATTGTTGGAAAAGGAGAAAATGCTGGTAACCAGCATTTTCTCCTTTTCCCACAACATTTTCTACCCTTCCCAAAGCAAATTTCCATTTTTGAGTCAAAGTACTTTTGTTGTCTGCAAATGTTTTGAATTTGGACTAGCCCAAAATTTTATCGTCTGGTAAAGAGTTAATATTCTAAGTAATAACATTATAGAATGTTCTCAGGGATTTGAATACCCCCCATTTATCCGCACCTCTTGATAAATAGTGTTATGTTCTTCCACTGTATACCATTTCATTGTATGTACACTCTTCAATGCACAGAAGGAGAGATAAACCCCTCTCCTGATGAGAAAGTTGAACCCAGACCAAAGAAAGAAGCAAAGAAGATAGAGAAAAAAATCACCAAAAAGAAACCTATTCCAGTTACACCAGCTCCAGCTGACCATGGTTAGTACTCTGTTATTTCATATTCATGTAGATGACTGGTACAGTAAACTTGTAGGGAGAATGTTTTAAGGGTTCAAAGTGTAGCATCACCTTATTTCTTCACTAGATGCTATCTTGTGAGTACTCAAAAATGAATTTGTCATTGTCATTGGTAACAAATTTTCACATGATAGAAAAACTTATGATTAAGCCTTGAAATTCCTTTCACTACTTAAGTACCTTTGAAGCCAGTGTAAATCAATATCAGACTTCACAAAAGGCACATTCTGATCTTTGATCTACACTTTTCATCTGCTTTGTAGTGACACTCTGGACAAGAGCAGCCATGAAAGTGCAACTGATTGGGTCTTATTTCTAAATTAGATTCATTGCTTTGATAAACATGAACTCATGTTTACCTGCCATGCTAAGACCAATTCTAATTTATATTCCAAGACCTGCCACCTGGTTTGTGTAAGTACTCTGTGTTCACCAATCAGTTGGCTAGTCTAAAACAATTTAGAAGTAGAACTATATTTAGACTGATATGTGTACACAGGGCTTTTTGAAGAGTGTTTGATTGTTTTTTTATTTTCAGACACTGCATGTGATGTTTTAAAGTTTGAAATACCACAAAAATATATGGAAGGGATCACAGAAAATGAGGTTGCTGGTTTAGTAGGGCGAATAGTTGCTACACAACTTATAACAAGCAAACAGAAAGGTAAGCTACCTCTTCATTGTAATTATTATGCATAACACTTCTTCAAACAATCCTGTGTTTTGACAGCTGTGAGGAAGAAGGCTTGGAAAACATTGTATGAAAAGGAGAAAATGCTGGCAAGCTGCATTTTCTCCCATTCCCACAATGTTTTCTGTCCAGTTCAAACACAATTTCTATGATTTGGTCCTCATTTAATTTGGTGCTTGCAAATGCTTTCAAAGAAAGTTTTTTGACTGGTAAACTCATAAACACCTGAAATGCATTTTTTAACAGACAAGTTTTGTAACATACTTGTGCAATTTATAAATATAGTACAGGTTTTTTGAAAACACTGTGGCACAAATAGAGATCGTTTGTTATCAGCAATTTATTATTTTGCCACAATGTGTCCAAATCGATGCAGCCAAGGTCAGACTCCTGCAAATGTGTCGTTTACCTTAAACATTGAACAATGGACTGGTAACGGTATTGCTATTCTATTTAAAGCTCTTTCATATTATTAAATTATTCGTTGCAGATTTCTGTTCTGTTTCCCTTAATTTTAAATCTTTTTTGTTAATGTCAAGTTCAAATTGCATATTTATTCTCCCTAATTATTGAAGTACAGAAATGGCCAAAGCTTGTTCAGTTCAAACACAGTTCAAATGCTGTTTTGTTTGAATACATGTAGATTGAAATAAATAATCTGTAATTTTTTGAGTAACGTTTAGTTTTTTTCCATATTGTTGATTGAGCCTGTAACTGTGATAAGAGAGAGAGCAACTTCAGTCTGTTTCTGAGCAGTAGTGTTTGGGATATATAAGGGAAACAATAAAAGTAATAATTATCATCACACACATTTTGCAAGTAAATAGGTAACGTTGGACTAGAATTTATCAAACTCTGATAGACAACAAAATTTTAGACTTATTTGTATTAAAGTAAATGTGACTAAAATGATGTGCTTTGTCTTTGAAAGAATAGAGGATGTTGTCTGAAAAGTAAAAAGCAAATAAAACAGCTGCTAACAATCATTTAAAAATGCTGTTTACCAGTAGTTTGTCTTTCCAACATGTATTCAAAAGCTTTCTTATTGCAGTGTCACAGGACCTGTTTTATGTTCGGTATTTTTTTGTGAAAAGTAGGTGGAGACAATGTAAGCTTAGAAAAACTCTGTTTTTTTGCAGCTGCAGGAGATGCAGCAGGCTCTACTTTCAAATTTAGAAACCTTCTTGATGCAGCAAACAAAGCTCTGAAAAAGGAAAAGAAGGGAACACCACCAGAAGTGTCACCAACAAAATCTTTTTCAACTCCAGGTTCGACAAGGTAGGAGTTTTTTATTTGTATCTTAGTAAAAAACTGGTTTGCTTTGCATAAGACATATATGCAACTGGTAATGAAATTGACTAATAAAAATAAGGACATTTTCAATATTTTAAATTGAACAGAATATACATGCTTTTTGGCCATTGTAAATTCAAAACCAGAACTCAGTCTATTGTCTTGGTTTCCACTTTCAGATGTTTGTAAAGGATCAAGATTCAGCTCTTTATCAGGCGACCAGCCCACAAAGCTCAGTTGGTAGAGTGGAGGACTCGTGAACGTGATGTTTCGGGTCACTTGAGGTTGTGGCTGGCCATCTAAAATTACTAATAGTCTTTCCGATGAGATGTTAAAACGGGGTCCCATGTGACGGTGCTATACACTGAGCACGCTAAAGAACCAGGCTTAACTTAGGATGGGTTTCGTCCTGTATCTGCACTATCCCCCATAAAAATACTAACAGCCTTCAGTGGGGTGTTGCCCATATGGGCAATCAGTAGGAACGATAAATAAACGCAAATTCAATAAATCTTTAGGCAACAAACTATTAGGCTGGTCCATATTTAACCCATACTGACACAATCCCAAGTGTAAACCAAGCTGAGAAAGAAAGCTTTTAGAAACAGTGGGAAAGGGAGAAAATGCTGGAAACCAGCATTTTCTCATTTTACCACAATGTTTTCTTCACTTTCCACTATTTAAGCTACATTTAATGTTGTCTTCAAATACTTTGGATTTGGACAAGTTTAAAACTTTGTGGTTTGGTAAAGGGTTAATACGTTTGCAGTGGACAAAACAGATAGGGTTGAAAGTGAAGAAAATATTGTTAATATTTTGGTTACCAGCATTCTTTCCTTTTCCAACAATTGTTACAAAAGCCCTTTACCTAAAGGACATCACACCATGGGAGTAATTGGTAAAGGGTTATTATGCTTTTTTAACTTTTTAAAATGAAACAATAATAATTTTTAAAAAAAAACTTGTCATGATAATCATGCATCATGCTGAGATTGTAGATCATCCATGTATTTTTTTTCTTCTCAAAAATTTCAGGAGTGGTAGAAAAGTGTCCTCAAAATTCTTACAGAGTATCAACAGTTTAAAGAAACAGTCTAAAGTAAAAGATGATGCGTCAGGTCAGTTGGGTTTTTCTTTTTTTTGGTTTTGCGATGATTCTGAAATACACTCCTTCTAAAGTACTTTTTGAAGGAAATGTCTGGATAAGTCCCCATATCACCAGCTTGCAATACTATTTTGCTGTAGGTCTATATATTCCCCGAATTTTAATCTTTCTGCACCTTAAACCTGTACCAAACAATCCTGGGGAAGAAGCCTTCTAAAACATTTTGGGAAATGGAGAGAATGCTGGTAACCAGCATTATGTCACAATATTTTCCACTCTGTCTGATACTAATGCTATGGTTTGTGCCACATCCATTTTATCATATTTAAATGCTCTCACGCTCTCACACTGGACCAGCTTGAAATTTTGTTCTTTGATAAAATGATAAAAAAATTCGAAACTTCATATCCAAATACAAATAAATGACCCAGGAAGCGTGTATAAGTACTTTGTTATGATGACACTGACCCTTTATCATACAATCCTTTGTTTCAAGGACTGAAGAAGATGGTTTTTGAATACATACGTTTTTTTTGCTGAATTTTCAGAGGATGATACTATAGAGGAAGAAAATGTACCGGGTGAGTATATTCTTCGTCATTGTTAACCCTATACCGCATAATCCTGTGTTTTAACCAAGAAAGGGAGAAAAAGCTTGTAACCAGCATTTTGTTCTTTTCCTACAATGTTATCTACCCTTTACACAAAGTCCAATCTTTGAGCCCCATTTAATTCGTTGTTTAAAAATGCTTTCAAAATGGACATGACTAAAACTTTTGTTGTCTTGTAAAGAGTTATTCTTTCCTTTCATTACTATTTTTTTGTGTGTGTGCTAAATGACCCTAGATGTCAATGCGCCATAAAACACCATACATTCATTTTGTAAAGAGTTAGTGTCATTCTAAAAGTTATGATAGATCAGTCAAGTAGTAGTTGGCTAGATGTTTCCTACATCTTGAAAGTATTTTAAAGTTTTCGATAAATTCATGAATATCTACCTTATAGAAAGGACTGCACCATTGTGCTTTTCATGGGGGTGGGGGCAAGGGTGGGGTTTGTTAAAATGCTACTTTATTAGAATCTTATCTTGATTATTGAATATGACTAAAAACACAAATCAAAATGTATTGTTTGTATCTTAGTTTTTATCACTTTACCACACAATCCTGAGTATTTTACAATCCTGACAGAGAAGGCATTTGAAAACATTGTGGGAAAAGGTAGACTGCAATATACCAGCATTTTTGCCCTTTGAAAAATAGATTTAATGTTTTAAGTTACTCTGTCATCAGCAAATGCTTTAAATTTGTCAAGTGTAACATTTTGTTGTTTGGTAAACTTTAAACAGTTAATTTTGTAAATTTGTTTCATGAATTTTGATGGAGCAAACAAATCAAATGGTTCTATTTCTTCTAATGCCTTAACTCTTTACCAAATGACAAAATTCCGGATGTGACCAAATTGAAACCAGCTGCAGACAACAAAACAAATGTGACTCAGAATTTTAAATTTGTTTTGGGACGGGTAGAAAACATTCTGGGAAAAGGAGAAAATGCTGATTATCAGCATTTTCTCCTTTTTCCACAATGTTTTCAAAAGCTTTCTTTCTCAGGGTCGTTAGAAATTGGGATTGTGTGGAAATGGGTTAAATTTTTCCCAAACAATCCTGTGTTTGAATGAGACTGAAAAAGAATGCTTTTGAAAGTATTTTTGGAAAAAGAGAAAATGCATATTATCAGCGTTTTGTCCTATTTCTGACAAATTTTTCTAAACTTTCAAAGACGAATCTCATGGTTTTAGATACATATAATTTGTTGTCTTCAAATCCTTTGAACTTGTACAGGTCTACAGTTTTGTTATTTAGTAAGGAGTTAATGTTTTATGTATTCAGTGATAAAACTGTCATTTGTGTTGATCTTACGTCAAGGGTATTTCTTCAAAGTATTCTGCTGCAAATTTGTTTTAAATGTTACAAATTTGTAATATTTTATCAAGTGAACTATTTTGTATTGTTTATTGACAGTATTTATTCCTCTTTTTCACAGAAAAAAATGTTTTAGAGGAGATTTCATCAACAGAGTCCGCTATTCTGAAAAGGTTTTGTTCTTTTCTTCTTTATGCATAATTTCATGACATTTAAAAGTGGTTCCTTTGTCTGAATTATGATTTAAAATAAAAATTTTATGGGCTATTGAATTTTAATTAGGGTATCCTACATGTAGTTTTACCCTGTCTGGCTTCTTTTCTAGCTGAGGTGTGTAACATTGCACTGACCTCATACATCTTCCCTGGAATGATTGATTTTGGAAACATAGTTTTGCATGATTATTCATAATACCCATAGAAATATCTCAGTAATAGTGAAAAGTCAAAAGTACTGCAATACTCTGTTGTTCTTAAGATTAAATTGTCTTCATTTTCTGTGAAAAATAACTGGGAAACTGGCCATGTAGTGCTAGATAAATGAAATTCCCACATTTCAGTCAGAACAAAGGATGTAGATATTGTAATTTCAAGGTTGTTTTTGTCAGAATATCTGGAAAACGAAGGGTAGTGTAGATCAAGATCAGACCAAACTTTTTGTGCAGTATGATCTTGATCTGAAATGCTTGCAATCACTTCTTGTTTTCTTCATTGTTTTCTACACTTTCAATGGGACACATATGAATAAGTAAGCTATAGAGGTGACTGAAATAACGTTGAAAGCTGCAGGAGGTAATTAGTAAAACATTCATCAATCAACCCATCAATCTAATACAAATTTCATTATTTCAGCCATCTTCAATTAAATGGTTTCAATATTAACATGTCCAAAATTTTGTTGTCTGGTCAGAGATGATCTAAAGTGTTTATTTTTGTCTGAAGGGTCCATGTGAAAGACAGTGATGGAAAGTTGGTGGATGTTACACTTTCAGTGCTGACCCATTCACAAGAATTGGAGACTCTGGCTATTCTTGTCATTCATGAGCTCGACCTTTTACCCAGAAAACATGAAATATTCAGCCATAAATATGTTAAGGTAAGAATCAACTGTACGTTGTTGGCTTAACTCTTTACCAAACGACAGAATTTTGATTTGTCTAAATTAAAAGCATTTTGCCAACGACAACTTTAGTGTCACTCAAAAGATTATTTCTGTCTTTGAAGTGGGAGAAAACATTGTGGGAAAGGGAGAAAATTTTCTCTTCGCGCAATTTCTTCCAAAGCCTTCTCCATCAGGGCCATTAAAACTTGGGATTGTGTGGTAAAGGGTCAACTCTTTACAAAAGGACAAATTGTTGAATTGTTCAAATTGATAGTACTGACGGATGGGAAATGAGATGTGTGGCTCCAGTAATGGGATTTGTCTTTGAAAGTGTAGGAAAAAAGTGGTAAAAGGAGAAAATGCAGGTTACCAGCAATTTCTTCTCTTCGAATAATGTTTTATAAAGCCTCCTCTTTCAAGGTTGTTAAAACATGAGATTGGTTGGTAAAGGGTTAAAGTGGGAGATTTGATAGAATAATCTTTGATGCAAGAAATTTTACAAGTATTCCCACTACCAATTTTATTGACAGCTTATGAAAAAAAAGAATGGGCTGTTGTTTTACTAATTACCTCCTGCAGTTGGACTTTCTGCATCTCGCTATAGTTCACTTCTGAAAGCCTTTGACTATAGAAGGAATTTTTCACACTGAACTATTTCTCCACTTGGCCAAAAATTGTATTTCTACAACAATAGGTCAGTCAATATGCAGGGAAAGCATAGAATACTGTAGCTAATTCAGGATTTGTCTCTAAAGACTTCTTTGCTCATATCTCTGATGTCTACACACGGGGTTTTCATGACCCGAGTCATTCTTTGTGAAAACAGGAGTTGATGTATTTGAAAAAAAAGTATCAACGCCACAGTTGGTGCAGCCTAACGTGGGTCAAAACTTTTGCTTTTTGTACCTTTTCTTAACATCAAAGAACCAGTCTGTGTCGTGACTCAGTTGATTATTAGGCAAATGGATTTCACAGATCCATAAATGTGTGATGACTTGCTTGTGTATAATCCATCACAAAGATGCATTAAAACCCCTTTTTGCCAGAACATGGCTCATATATTGATATGTCTTATATTTCTTTGGCTTTTGAAATTTACATTTCTGGAACAAGTCATTGCAAATTAGGCAATATAATTATATAAGATGATTATGAAAAGTAGAATATTATCTGATTTTTAATATTTTGGATGTGTCAGACTGTTTTAGTTACTTTTGCCAAAAGTGGCTGAAAATCTTTTACTGAAATACACGTGAAAACATGTTGCAAAAGGAGAATTTGCGTGTCATAAGCAATTTCTTCTTATACCTCAATGGACAAAAGAGGAAAGTCTGAAACAGACAAAGAATTTAGAACAGACATTATAAAATTCTATCAATTTACATATATAGGTCATGATCCTAACATCTGAAGACAAAGAAAATGATAGTGTTAAAGCCGAGATAGTGAGGCAAGACTGGTCTGGACAGAAAAAGTCTGATAGTAAACCAGTGGACACTCAGCCAGTTGAAAGTGAACTGAAAGGAGATGAAGTAAATCTAGAAGAGATGAATGAGACAGAGGCATCAGACCTGCAGGAAGATCTTGGCCAGTTATATAAAGACTTAAGCTCAATGAAAGACAGAGATTTTACACCAAGTACCAAATCAAGCAAGGGAATTAAAAAATTGGCTCTGAAAATAGAGAGAATAGCTACTTCAACGAAAACAAAAAGCACATCTAAAGGCTTAGTCAGAAGGCCTAAGATGAGACATTATACAGAAACAATGCCAGTTGAATGTCAACATTGTGGGATAACTTTGACAGGTAGAAGTAACTTAAAGTCTCACATCAAACGAGTACACATGCACATTAGAAATCACTCATGTACAATATGTTCCAAAGGTTTCTGGTCCAGTAATGCATTGGAGAGTCACATGTTATCTGTACACACAAGACAGTGTGAGGCGTGTCAGGAGTACGTAGTAGAATCTGTGCCCTGGGTTGAAGGAGTAGATATGCGGACCAGGAGGGATGTGATTTGTACCTGTGGATCAATTGTCAGTATCTGCAGCATGTTTGGTAGAAAACGTTTGTATCTACGAGATGATGAACCTGATGAAGATGGAAATTTCAATCACAAGCGCCCAAAAAATAACTCTGGAACAAAGTATGCATGTGGTACCTGTGGGAAACTGTTCATGAAAAAGTCAAACTGTGAAAGACATTCTAGAAGACACACTGATGTGAAGAATTGTGTATGTGACATTTGTGGAACTGCCTATACATATGAGTCGTCCCTGAAAAAACACATGGCAAGTGAACATGGTGTGGTAAGACATGTGTGTGATATCTGTGGGGGTAACTATGCCAGTGCAACAGCTCTTAAAGTTCATATTGTCAAAGCACATAGAAATGTTACTATTGGGGAGGATGTGGCAATTGTTGTGAAGCAGAAAGTAAAAGAAGAAGCTGGACAGCAGGAAGAAATAGAAGAAAGCCCAAAAGTTGGAGAGGAAATAGAGAATGAAGATGCAGGTGAAATGGATGAACCAGAGATCATTGTGAACGGCAGCAGTGGTGAAGTGATTGTACAACATAAAGGTCGTGAAATGAGCAACAAGATCCAGACATCTAACTCAGCCACCAGAGAATCTCAGGCCATGGTTATTTCTGACACAGGAGTATTGGAGGCTGATCAGGAAGAGCAGATTGTGTTGACACAGGGAGAAACAATCACTTCAGTCGAGGAACACATTATATTAAACCAGGGAAGTCATATAGTTGTGACATCTGATGGCACTGATCAGACAGCTCAGCTTGTTAGCCAAGTCCTTGATGGACAAGTCATTGGACAGGATGGTAAAATGTCCATTATTATCAAAAAAGTTCCTGTTGAAAATGAAATATTTTAATCAGTTGGTTTCTTTTTGATACATGTAATTAAGAAAGGTGACGTTTAATTCTTTACCAGAAGACAAAATTTTGGACTCAACCTAATTGACAGCATTTGCAGACGACATATTAAATGTAGCTCAAGTGATGTTTTGGGTTTTGAAAGGGTAGAAAATTTTGTGGAAAAAGGGGAAAATGCTGGTTACTAGCATTTTATCCGTATCCCACAATTTTTTCGAAAGATTTTTCTTTCAAGATTGTTGAAACTAGTTATTGTGTGGTAAGGGGTCAATACAGGTTCCACTTAACAAGTGAAATGTGATTACATCTGCGGGTACTTATCTTGGATTATATCTAGCCTGTTATGACATGTAAGAAGGCAATACCAACACTAATTTTTAGCTCTGCTGTTTTAGAAGAAAGTGTCAAGGTATTGCCATAGCCCTTACCTCGTCATCTGGGTCATTCTGGACCATGTCGTTGTCTGCATTGTGCAAAAAGTGCACCATTTTATAATATCTCTGTCGTTATTGAGTATATATACTTCAAACTCTGTGTAGTTGTTGAATTTATCAAACGGGCAAGCCCATACAACTGGGGCAGGTAACCATCAAAATATTTTTTGATGCAATTATGCCCCTTTTTCGACTGAAAGAAACTGCAGCCAAGTGTTGTCACCTGCATGGGGTGTTCTTTTTTTTGTATTGCTGTTGTAAAGTTGGACAAAGGATAGGGTAAATGCATGACCTGATACTGAATTAAATGTTTATAGTCAGGATGTTTTGAAATAAACAAATGAAGAATAAGGTGTTATATTTTAATTGTGTCACAACAAAAAGGAAAACATTATACCTGTAGGATTCCATCTCCCAATTTTGTATGATACAAGCTGAACCCTTTGGATGCTGAGAGCATCGGGATGGACCACATTTGATCTAATATGAATTCCTTTCGAATTATTCAAAAGATATTTAATTTAGTAGTGCTGTACGGTAAGGCTATACATATTCTTCTTGATTCATGGCCACAAAGTATTGTTTTAACTTCTCTGAGAAAAAAACTTATAAAAAACTTTGTGGGAAAAGGAGATGCTGGTGACCAGCATTTCTCTCCTATTCTCACAATGTTTTCTTACTTATCATACAAAAACCATCATTTGAGCCACGCTGAATTTGTCGTCTGCTTATGCTTTCAATTTGGACACGTCTAAAACTTTAACGTTTGGTCAAAAGTTCATAAGGGAGGCATGATGCCCTGTATCCTTCCACTAGCACATAGGCAAGTGAGTCTAATAGGCATGAACAGAGACACTATCCTTTACAAGTCACACACAATACAAGGAACATTTCATATGATAAATCAGTTGGGCCATAAGTCATGTTTTTTTTCATATATAGTCTAGCCATTTTCACACTATTCCAAGTTATACCAACCCTGAGAAAGAAGGCTTTTGAAAATGTTAACCAGCATGTCCTCCTTTTCCCACAATGTCTTCTACTCTTTTACAGAAAAAATTCTGTAGTTTAAGCCACGCTTATTTTCCATCTGCAAATGCTATAAATCTTGATGAGTATGTTGTCTTGTAAAGAGTAGAAAGATGTAAATGAAGATTAAAATGTCCACTTAAGGATCATTTAACTTTTTATACGCCCGTTGAAGACGGGACGTAATATGGGATCACCCATGGCGGGCGGGAGGCGTCCAGTTCTTTGTCCGGAGCATAACTTTGCCATCTTTAGTCCGATTGACTTGAAACTTGGCATTTGTGTTTGTTGCAATAATACGGAGTGTAGTGCAAAAGAACCATAACTCTACCTCGTGCTGTCTTTGAGTTATTTCTCTTTGATCGTCATTTTTACAGCATTTTCTGCTTGTCCGGAGCATAACTTTGTCATCTTCAGTCCGATTGACTTGAAACTTGGCAATTGTGTTTGTTGCAATAATACAGAGTGCAGTGCCGAAGAACCATAACTCTACCTGGTGCTGTATTTGAGTTATTTCCCTATGATCATCATTTTTACAGCATTTTCTGCTTGTCCGGAGTATAACTTTGTCATCTCCAGTCTGATTGACTTGAAACTTGGCAATTGTGTTTGTTGCAATAATATGGAGTGCAGTGGGAAAGAACCATAACTCTACCTCGTGCTGTATTTGAGTTATTTCCCTTTGATCGTCATTTTTACAGCATTTTCTGCTTGTCCGGAGCATAACTTTGTCATTTCCAGTCTGATTGACTTGAAACTTGGCATTTGTGTTTGTTACAATAATATGGAGTGCAGTGCAAAAGAACCATAACTCTACCTCGTGCTGTATTTGAGTTATTTCCCTTTGATTGTCATTTTTACAGCACTTTCTGCCTGTCCGGAGCATAACTTTGTCATCTCCAGTCTGATTTACTTGAAACTTGGCAATTGTGTTTGTTGCAATAATACAGAGTGTAGTGCAAAAGAACCATAACTCTACCTTGTGCTGTATTTGAGTTATTTCCCTTTGATCGTCATTTTTACAGCTTTTTCTGCTTGTCCGGAGCATAACTTTGTCATCTTCAGTCCGATTGACTTGAAACTTGGCAATTGTGTTTGTTGCAATAATACAGAGTGCAGTGCCAAAGAACCATAACTCTACCTGGTGCTGTATTTGAGTTATTTCCCTTTGATCATCATTTTTACAGCATTTTCTGCCTGTCTGGAGCATAACTTTGTCATCTCCAGTCTGATTGACTTGAAACTTGGCAATTGTGTTTGTTGCAATAATACGGAGTGCAGTGGGAAAGAACCATAACTCTACCTCATGCTGTATTTGAGTTATTTCCCTTTGATCGTCATTTTTACAGCATTTTCTGCTTGTCCGGAGCATAACTTTGTCATCTCCAGTCTGATTGACTTGAAACTTGGCATTTGTGTTTGTTACAATAATATGGAGTGCAGTGCAAAAGAACCATAACTCTACCTGGTGCTGTATTTGAGTTATTTCCCTTTGATTGTCATTTTTACAGCACTTTCTGCCTGTCCGGAGCATAACTTTGTCATCTCCAGTCTGATTTACTTGAAACTTGGCAATTGTGTTTGTTGCAATAACACAGAGTGTAGTGCAAAAGAACCATAACTCTACCTCGTGCTGTATTTGAGTTATTTCCCTTTGATCGTCATTTTTACAGCTTTTTCTACTTGTCCGGAGCATAACTTTGTCATCTTCAGTCCGATTGACTTGAAACTTGGCAATTGTGTTTGTTGCAATAATACAGAGTGCAGTGCCAAAGAACCATAACTCTACCTCGTGCTGTATTTGAGTTATTTCCCTTTGATCATCATTTTTACAGCATTTTCTGCTTGTCCAGAGCATAACTTTGTCATCTTCAGTCCGATTGACTTGAAACTTGGCAATTGTGTTTGTTGCAATAATACGGAGTGCAGTGGGAAAGAACCATAACTCTACCTCATGCTGTATTTGAGTTATTTCCCTTTGATTGTCATTTTTACAGCATTTTCTGCTTGTCCGGAGCATAACTTTGTCATCTCCAGTCTGATTGACTTGAAACTTGGCATTTTTGTTTGTTGCAATAATATGGAGTGCAGTGCGAAAGAACCATAACTCTACCTGGTGCTGTATTTGAGTTATTTCCCTTTGATCGTCATTTTTACAGAATTTTATGCTTGTCCGGAATACAACTGTCATTTTTAGTCTGAACATCTTCAAATTTGGTATGTATGATTGTTGAAAAATTACGGAGTGCAGTGCACAAGAAGCATAACTCTTCCTAGCATGAATTTTAAGTTATTCCCCCTTAGATCTTCATTTTTATAGCATTTCTTGCTTGTCCAGAAGGGAACTTTGTCACCTCAAGTCAAATTGACTTGAGACTTGTTAAACATGTTTGTTGCAGTTATGAAAAGTGCAGTGCACTGGAGCTGTAACCTTACCTAATGTCCTTTTGGAATTATTCCCTATTCATTATTTTTTTTTTTACAGCTTTTCATGCTTCTCTACAATGTAACTTTGTCTTTTTATGTTGGAATGACCTGAAACTTTATATGCATGTTTCCTTAACATTAGAGGAGACATTCATGCTTATTTCAATCACTTACATGATTTCTGTTGCACTACTATTTTCCTCTACCTGCCCTTTAAGATTATTATTCCCCCTCGACTACTGGCGGTGGGACAGGCGTATCTTGCGACAATTTGTCACTCTTGTTTTAAAATAATATCTCCTACTATGTTACAGAAAAAATTCTGTCATTTAAGCCATGCTTATTTTTTCATCTACAAATGCTATCAATCTGGATGAGTTAGAAATTATGTCGTCTTGTAAAGAGTAGAAAGAAGATGTAAATGAAGATTAAAATGTCCACTTCGGGATCATTTAACTGTTTTAAAAATGATATCTAATGAGATTTTTTTTGACAAGAAGAATGTGAAACTTTACCAAACAATTCCATGTCCAATAATCCTGGGGTAAAGAGTGTTTTAAAACATTGTGGGGGAAAAGGATGAAATACTGGCATTTTCTCCATTCCCCACTATGTTTTCTACTCTTCAAAGACAAACCAAGAATTCAAGTCATACAGGTATTTAATTCGTATGCAATTGCTTTAATCATGCAGTCTGATTTTGGTTCTACAATGGCCTATATTTTGTGTCCTAGACATTCTGGTTGAAATGGCATGGAAATTACAATGTGTGGGTCTCTTACAAGATAACAACAGCCAATTACATGTATACATATGGACTCAATGTCAAAAATCGTCCTTATTAGCTCAACTGTTTCAAAAGAAAACTTCGAGGTATACTCATTGCCCTGCAAAAAATTTGACATTTTATAATATCTCTGTCATAATGAAGGTATTTACTTCAAACTCAGGTTAGTTGTAAAAGTAACAATAGATCCTTAACTCTTTACCACATAATCCCGACTTTTAACGACCCCGAGGAAGAAGGCTATTGAAAACTTTGTGGGAAAAGGAGAAAATGCTGGTAACCAGCATTTTCTCCTTTTCCCACAATGTATTTTTTTCTCTATGAAAGACAAATTTAATGGTTTTAGTTGCAATTAATTTGTTGTCTGCAAGTGCTTTGAATATGGACAAGTCTAAAACTTTGTCGTTTGGTAAAGAGTTAAATAAGGATTATCAACAGGAATCCCTGTTTAACAAAAAATTACATTTCAATTGTTCGATTGGTGCAGCTGAGCATTGGCACCCCAATGGGATGCTCTCGTTTGGTAAGTATTAAGGACAGGAATCCCGATTTAACAGAAAATCACATTTTAATTCATCTGTTGTGTCTTGCACAGCTTTCAACACTATTTTGATTATCATGGTGATAGCTAGCACATTCATGTATGTACTGAGTTTCACCAGTGCTAGGCTAGGGTTCTGAAGTGTCTTGCCCAAGGAGACTGATGAAAAACCCAAGTCCCTCAGAGAGGTTCAAATCCTAGGGAGTCTAGGTTGCGAATCCTACATTACCACTGAGCCTCAAGACCCCAATATTACATGTAAAAACATTGTGAAAATATTTGTTACAAGCAGTTTCTCATTAACCCTTTACTGCACAATCCAGTTTTTTAATGACCCTGATGGAGAAGCATTCTGGAAACCTTTTGGGAAAATGGAGCAGATGCTGGTAACTAGCATTTTCACCTTTTCAGCCATTGTTTTTATACTCTATCACAGATGGAAATCATTGTTTGAGTCACATTTAGTTTGCCATCTGCAAATGCTTTTAAATTGGTCTTGTACAAAATTTTGTCGCTTGGTACAGGTTTAAACTATTTTTTTTTAAAAGTCTGCTGCATGAGGAAAAAAACACAGTTGTCTGCTTGTGTTTGTGCTGCAACATATTGGTAATGAGCTTGATCTGAGAAATGACCAATAATATTTCACCTGGAGTCAACTCTGAAGTACCACGGCAATGACATTGTCAAGGAGCAACACTTAGTTTAGCCCATACCTTACAATCCCGGCTTTAAACATCCCTAACAAAGAAAGATTTTGAAAAAATAATGGGAATAAGAGAAAATGCTTATTACAGCATTTTCTTCGGTTCCTTCATTGTTTTCTAACCTTTCAAAAAAAAATTAAATCATTTGCACCACATTGAATTAGTTGTCTACAGTGCTTTGGTGGTTGCAAATTCAATACCCAGTTGACACCAACTTTCTTTCTGGCGAATTTTCGCCTTTCACTACTTATGCATGTGAGAAAAGTAGTCAGTGGCTTGGAAAGAAATTTGTGTCAGTATTGGTGTAGAAAGCCAGGAAATGTGTAGGTGCACTGACCGTTGTGATGTGACTTCAGCTGTTAAAACCATGTTAAAGTCCAATACAAACAAATGCTTTGGACAAATCTAAAACTGTTGTTTTTACTGTAAAGGACTTGAACTCTTACCTCTTTCACACAGCTTCTGCCGTCTTGTTTCAGACCACTTTTGAAAACATTGCAGTAGAAACTGTTAACAACATGCAGTTTTTTCCCTTTGCCGAGGTGTTTTTTAATTATATTCAGTTATAAAATCTAAATTCAAGTTCTTAATATTTGTATAATTATCAAATGCTGAGGTCCACACATTCAGATTTTTCTTTTTTTTGTACATCCACAATACATCCACAATTTCTCACAAACCATAATGGTTAGTTTCAGTACAAAGACGGCAACAGTGAGGGTGGTGGCCCACACAGATGTACACCTTAATCCATTTACTAATGGCTGGGTGGACAGATGCAATGGTAGGCTGATAACAGTTTACCCAGAAAGCATTCAATTTGTGAGGTAAAAAGTACTATATTGATTAATTGGATGGTGTTTAACACCGCTTTCAACATTATTTTAGTCATATCATGGTGGCAGCTCACATATTCATGTATGTCCTGGGTTTCACCACTACTAGGCTAGGGCTCTGAAGCGTCTTGCCCAAAGGCACTCCCATGAAAAACAAGAGGGCCATGATGGCCCTGTATCGCTTCACTGGCTTTTTAACCCTTTACCACACAGATCAAAGTGTTAATGACCTTCAAAGCGAAAGCTTTTGTAAACATTGTGGGAAAAGGACATGTTGTCAGCCAGTATTTTCTCCTTTTCCAACAATGTTTCCTACCCTATCAAAGACAGAAATAATCATTTCAGCTACATTCAATTTGTCTTCTGTAATGGCTTTAAACTTAGTCTAGTCGGGGATCTTATATACATGTATGTACGATCCCTGATCTAGTAAAAAAATTTGTCCTTTCTTAAAGAGTAAAACTAACGTATCATGCACTTAAATGGCATTGCAGAGACTTACTGCATAAAAAGTCTGTTTGGTAGTAAACTTACTTGGAAAACATAACCTCCCCCCTGCTCATCAAAAAAAAAAAAGTCATCTCTTCCTGAGTGCAAAGATTATGTCAGTGAATACAAGCAGGTTCATTCATTGGCATGAAAGGTAACATTCTGGAAAGAAAACTGAACGACAGAAACCTTACTTTAAGTTTAATATTCCACTGATGTGAGCTTAACTACTAGCATCAAAATAAATCATTCTCCCTGACAACAGAACATGTCCTATCCAAAAAACTTGAATATCAACATCAATCATGTGTCATTGCAGTTTGATAATCAAGGGAGGTAAATAGTAACAAACTTTATCTTGTAACAGGAGTTATTTCCCTTGATTACTGTTTAAATTAAAGTCACTGTATAGAAGCCCATGCTAAACTTGTGATCCCTGGCACGGGGCTAATTTTTACCCAAGGGCTATAATATGAAGAAACTTCTTAGAGGTCCATTATATAAAGCTACATGCCAAATTTGGTAGCCCTAGGCCTTACAGTTTCAGACAAGAAGATTTTCAATATTTTTCGCTTTTGTTGCTATGACAACCAGAGTTTTTGAAGGAATCAAATTCTTTCAAGAAATTCTGTAGAGGACCATGGCAGGATCATTTCTGAGAAGTTTCATCAAATTTGGATGTTTAGTTTCAGAGAAGATGTTTGAAATAAAAGTTAACGCACACACAGACGGACGCACGGACAGACTGACGCACGGCGGACACCCGGCTATGACATAAGCCCGCTGGCCTTCGGCCAGTGGAGCTAAAAACCAATGTGTCCAAGGGCCCCCAGGTTACCTGTCCTACACTTTACCACACAGCTGCACATGACCACATGTAAAAAGGACAGTAACTCTAACAAACAATCCTATGTTTATTGACCTTGTGGAAGAAGCCTTTTGAAAACATTGTGGAAAAGCAGAAAATGCCAGTATCCAGCATTTTCTCCTTTCCCACAATATTTCCTATCCTGGCAAGGTACTCAAATTTGATGTCTGCAAAATTTGTTCAGATTAAATTAGCCTAAAATTTGTCATTTGTAAAGGTTTATTGATTGTATGGTGTTCTATGCCATTTTCAACACTATTCCAGTTATATCGAGGCCATCCATGCACCTATCCAAGCTGTCCTGGAGTTTCTTTTTACCAGCACTTCACACAATAACTCTTTCCAAGCTACTGACTGCTCCCACATAACCATGGTCGGAACAATGATCAGTGGGGAGAGACGAATGAATTCTGTCGCAATGAGTATCGTCAATCTTTAGGGAAATAAAAAAGCCCAGCTTGGGATCCAAACCAGCAACCCCCTATTCTCAAGTCCTGTACGCCACCTACTGTGCTCCGGTGCTCAAATATATTTTCAAAGGGTTGCCGATAATGCAGTTATATGTGCTGATAACTGTGTAGATACAATATACATGTCTCTAAAGAGTGTCAAGAAGTCATGGTGAAAAAAAGGAAAATTGTTCATTCTGATCAATTTCTCTATTTGTCAAATTGTATTTAAAAGCTTTCTGTGACTTGTAGCACAATTAATCGTGGTCATATTTGGTGACAAAGTTAAAGGAAAAAGAGAAAAAGTCATTCATTTTCTCAAGCTTTTATTTGCATAGATATGAGTTCTTGAAGGTTAGAAAGGTAAGGAAAAATTGAGCATTAAACTTTTTGTCAATTTCAATATGTATGTAAATCTTCTTTAACAAATATATATATATATCTCAAAACCAATATCATTTTGTATAACAGAAACATTGTATATAATGATGGTATATAGAGGCAATTCTTTAACAAAGTGAATATTATAGCTATCAAAAGTTAACCACCAGATATTGAAGGTACCCTATTCTCTAATTAACAATTCTTGCACTTGATCTATCATAGCTTGGATGAAGTATTCAGGTTTTTTGATAAGTTGTATGATAAATGTGAATTTTAAAGGTTTCTCAATAATAGATTTCAATGGACTTTTTTTGCTGTTGATATAAATCTAAGAACATTCTTTACCAAGTTTACATTCATGGAACAATATATTTGAATGTCAATATAGTTTCCTTGATCTACAACAGTAAGTTGCTGAATAGTCAATTAGAGAAAGAGTCGAGAAGTTAACCCTTTTAATATTCCTTACAGAAATTTCCCAGAGATAGAAGAAAAGATTAGTAAGAAACTACAGTATATAATAAGCCAATAATGTGTATAAAAAGCATACTTCAGCATTTATAAAAAGATTCTATGTTTACCAATTATGTTTTGATGAAATATATAAGGCACTTTTGTGATGATTAACATATAAAGAAATTTGCATTTCAGTATTATCTTGCAGCTGTACAAACTTCAAACAGTTAATATCTTGGTACCATTAATATGTTTTTTCCATAATATCTACAAAAGAATGAAGCCAAAATGTATACTAAACCTATTTTTATGGATTATTACTAGGTGTAATAAATTTTCTCCAAACAACAAAACTTTACACTGAACCAAATTGAAAGCATTTGCAGATGGCAAATTACATGTAGCTTTAATTACTATTTCTGTCTTCAACAGGACAGTAGACATTGTGGGAAAAGGAAAAAAATGCTGGTTACCAGCATTTTTTCTCCTTTTCACAAAATGTTTTCAAAAGCCTTGTATATCTGGTTCATAAAAACTCAGGATTGTGTGTTAAAGGCTTCAACAGTTTTAGAATTGCAGTACTCGTCAATCATTTTTATACTGGTGAAATTTTCTTGATATATATATGCTTATCATACATACATTAATTAGCTGACTAATAACTAATACAAAAATGTTCATCAGACAGGTTACAAATTTCTGGGATGCTCAATTTCTGTAAAAACTAGTCTGTAAAGTTGGTCTTCAGATGGATTTCAAAGTTTGTATGTTTCGTGGAATTTCAAGTTATTCAGCAGTTGTATAGACAACAGAGGTACCTCCTTGTTCAGTCAACACTGGTGCATCAGTTGATCTGAAAGGGTAAAAGACAGAACTTATTTTCCTAGATAAAGCAAATGAACATTTCCTGGTAACAGCAGACGACTAAATTTGCTGTTTCAAAGCTTTTTGAGTTGAAAAAAATGTCTGTGTATCAATTTTGGTAGGTATAGCTTCAGACTACATGTTCTGTGTAGTCTAATCTTGGTGGTTAATATCAGCAATACCTAAATGTAAACCCATTCATACCACAAAATTTAGCATCATGCATCTATATTAAAAGATTTGCAGAGGACAAACTAAATATGGCTCAAACCATAGAATTTGGTTACCAGGATCTTCTCCTTTACCCATATTGTTTTCAAAAGCCTTCTTTTTCAGAGTAGTTCAAACTCAGGATTGTGCAGGTAATGGTTAACAGCCTACAGGGTAACACTCAGAATACTGGATAAACAAAATAAACATTGTCAGTCACCAAGAGACTTATCACAACCTACCACAACTGACCCACTTCTGTACAAATAAATAACTTTTTATATACCCCTGCTGTCAAAAGCTTAGGAGAACGGTGGATTAACTTTCCTGAAATGTTTCTTATACTGTTAAAAAAAAATATTCTTTCCTTTTTTTGACCTGTTTGCCTTTTTTCCTATCATAACAATTTAGGCAAGTCTCAAAATGGCCTCTAAAGTACTTGATTCAGAGAACAGCAGCTGGAGACATGATAGCTTTACCCTTGTTTTACCCTTTACCAAACTACAAAATTTTGGACTCAACCACAAAATTTTGGACTCAACCAAATTGAAAGCATTTGCAGATGACAAATGTGGCTTAAAAGATGATTTCTCTCTTTGATTAGGTAAAAAACATTGTGGGAAAAGGAGAAAATGCTGGTTACCAGCATTTTCTCCTTTTCCCACAATGTTTTCAAAAGGCCTCTTCCTCATGTACAGTAAAACTTGGGACTGTGTGGTTAAAGAGTTAAAAAAAAAAAACAAGTAGACGCCGATTACGGCAATAAGATGACGTAACATACCTTTTAAAGGGATAACAGTACAAAAGTTAATATGTTCCAAATACTTACCTTAAACTAACATGGTAAACGTTGCCTCCTGTTACTTCTGCTGGACGTACAGTCTAAAAATATATGCAAGAGAACCTATGAAAGGAAAACTCAATCATAGGAGAATATATAAATATGTAAAGAGTATTACATTTTCATTTACTTTAATGAGAATGCAAGGGACATTTTACAAAGCTTCTAATAGATAGAATGTGCAGTCTGATCTTATATTAACACTGAGCCATATTTTATGAAAAAATATATCCTTGATTGTATTGAAATTTAAATAATTGTATCTTTTCCACAGATTTTACATAGCAGATTAATTTATTGTATTAAGCCACTTTAAACATTATTTCAGTCATAATTACAAGACAGCTCAATCATTCACATACATATATTGTGGATTTCCCTAGAACTAGGCTAGAGATCTGAAGTGTCTTGTCCAAAGACACTCCTATGAAAAACCCAGTGCTCTGACTGATGATCAAGCCCAAGACCTCCAGATTTCACCCAGCTACGCAAAATCATCTCTGTACTAAAAGCATTTACATATATGAAATTGAATAAGCTTAGTTGATAGGATTTATCTTTGAAAGGACAGAAAACACTGGGGGAAGGGGGTGGAATTAGGAAAAATGCTGCTTATCAGCATTTCATCCTTTTGCCACTGTTTTCCAATGCCTTTTACCACAGGATCAGAAGTAACTAGTACTTTGCTTGAAAGGCACTATAATTATATCATCAACACAACTAAATACAGGTGGTTTTTTTTTTTCTTTCAACTTGCAGCCGACTAGTTTTGAGCTCACAACAAAAAGCAGCCTTTCTTATGAGAGAACTTTCAAGTAAAAGGAAAATGATTTCTTTTTTCTTCAAAATTTTGGGACATTTTCTACAAATAGGCAAGTTGTTCAACTAGCTCATAATTTTCAGTAGTATACATGTACAAAATATTTGTCAAATACCTGTATGATGTAATGAATTTTGTACACAGGAAAAAAGAGAAACAATCCAAAACATTCTGGATAGTTCCACATGCTTTGATTGAAAAATATTGGATTTGGTAATGCTATTGCTCTTATATTGAAAATTTTATATGTTCTAACCCTAAAATGGCTTCTCCAACAATAGTTGGCTGTGTGGCCAGTGTAGACCAAGATCAGACTGCAAAAATCTGCAGTCTGATCTTGATCTACACTTTTCCCTAAACCAGGGTCAGTAAAGCTTGAGACTGTGTGGTAAAGGGTTAAGAAATTTGCATCGAACAGCTTTGATTAAGAAAACATCCTTGTAAATATACAAATTGAGGTTTGATATTTGAATATATATGTGAAAATATTGTGGCAATAGGAGAAATTTCTCCTTTTGCCATGATATTTTCAAAAGCAGTATGCTTCAAGCAAAAATCAAGTTGTTTCTACTGCTGCAAGCAACAAACAAGTTTTCTATAGTAGGTAACAAGTTTGAGGTTACCCTCTGCCAAACAGAATTTCAGACTGTTCCAAATTGGAAGGATTTGCAGACAACAAATTAAAGGTGGCCAAAACAATGAAATTTGTTCTTGTTAGGGTAGAAAACATTGTGAGAAAAGGAGAAAATGCTGGTTAACAGCATTTTCTTCTTTTCCCATAATGTTTTCAAAAGCATTCTTCCTAAGGATTGTTGAAAGTCCGAATTATGTTGTAAAGGGTTAAATTATACTGTAAGGAGGGAAGATATGGGGTGACTAGAAACTTGTAGTGCAAAAGGGCTCATAGCCTGGCATTCAGGCCCTGCATTTAAGTCATTCTAATAGACAAGGTACACAACTACAGCAAACTCACAGAAATATGTGTTGTTATTTGCCCTTCTTCTGAACACAGAGTATTTGTTTTGCAGTTTTACTTGATGATTTTGTTTTAGTGAAAATTCTCTATTTAACGGACTGATACCAGTCTAAAGGGCTCATAGTAGGGGGGTTAATGCGTAACTGTCATGCAGCAGACCACTTGTGAGAATACTGTGGTACAGGGAAAAGTATTCAAAGCAGCAAATTCTCCTTGTTACTGTATAGTTTTAATAGGGTTAATGAGCTTCACTCTGTACCAAACTACTTAATTCTAGACTTGTCCAAATTAAAAGCAGACAACAAATTAACTGTGGCTCAAATGACAAAATGTCCATGAAAGGATAGAAAACATTGTGGGAAAAAGGAGAAAATGCTGGTTAGCAGCATATTCACCTTTTCCCACAATGTTCTCAAGTCTTCTCCCTAAGGGACATTGAAATCCGTGATTGTTTACTAAGGGTTACTGCACAATCAAGGCACTGCATGTGCATGCTATCACGCATTATACTGTTCTTGACCTATTTGGATTCTTTCCATCATGACTTAACCTTTTACCAAACATTCCAGTCCAGAATTTTAGCCACCCCAGGCAGGAAGGCTTTTGAAAATCTTGTGGAAATATTCTCCCTTTCCCACACTGTTTTCAACCATTTCCAAGAATTTCATAATTTGAGTAACATTATTTGTCTTCTGCGAATGCTTTCAATTGGAACATGCTTACAAGTTGGACAGGTCAAATTTTTTTGTTCATTGGTAAAGAGTAAATTGTATAAACCCCTGTACTCCTATCACACAGCCAGTTGCTTTTGCATATGGCATAGATCAAGAAGATGTAACACTAAAAAATTTGCAGTTCAATCTTGGACCTAAATTGTTCAGAATATTGGGAGAGATTCCATCCAAAATGGTTTTGAAATTGCCACTATCATTTTGAACGGGCTGAAAATATCTATATTTTTGAAATCTAATCCTTAAACCTGTTAATGGCTAAAGTTGCAGCATGTGTAGATCAGGATGAGACTGCACAAAATAAGCAGTCTAATCTACAGAGCCTGCTTTGCTGAGATATTTTGACAAAAGCAATCCTGATATTGCAATAACAGAGTACTTGGATCTTACTGCTGGTTATACAAGCATTTTCTCCTTTTTCCACAATGTTCTCAAAATCCTTCTTTCTCAGGGTCGTTAAAAGTCGGCATTGTTTGGTAAAGGGTTAAAATAGTTTTAACACAATTACGCATTTTTTAAACTAAGATTTTCAACTGATGAGCACACCCACTCGAGCATTGGCATCCACATACGGTATTCTAGCTTGTATTTAATTTACACTCACACCCTTGATATAAATTGGGCTTACATCAGCTTTCTAAAGGATGTGCAATCATGTTAATTTCTAACCCAACAGTTATATTTCATCCATTCCAGCTACAAGATGAAGTTTTATTTTGGAGTGATGAGTTACAACTAGTAAAACATGTATTAATGGTGAAAACTACATCTAACTGTGAGGGTACCTAAAGTCTGCATCTAAAAGTGACTGCACCAAAAACAAACTGGTTTTACAAAAGAAAAAAGCAACTCAAGCAAGGTAAATGACAGTAATGTGATGAAAAGGGGAAGAAAGTGGCTAGTTCTAATACAGAAATTTCAAATGATTCATGATTCCAATTTAACTGTGTTTTTCTACCACATGGGATAGCTGAACAACCCGAAGGGTCAAACTTGACCCCAAAAAATGTTGGATTAACTAATTCTTTTTTTTAACTCTTTACAAAATGACAAAAGATTAGTCTGGTCCATATTGAAAGCATTTGCAGACCAAAAATCATATACGGCTCAAATGTTTTTAGCCTGATCTGATCTCTCCTTGTGGCAAGATCACATGCTGTTATCCTCCTAATTCTCTAAGATATATGCTTCTATCGTATGTGCTTTTTTTAAAACAGGCTGCAAATGATTTCTATTCTGCTTTTGATAAAAGAAAGCTTCTATCGCTATGCCGAAATGTATACCAATTCAACGAGAAAATAGAGAAACAATTAAGTTGATAGTCAGCCAACCTTCCATAGTATTACATGTTAATTCTTGGAATGCCAACGAAATAAAATGGTAATTTTCAGTGAGTACATGAGTATAACATATATGGCTGTGTACAGGCTGTTTTTGTCAGAATACCCCACAAATGTGGGACAGATAAGACCCAAGATCAGACAGCATATTCTGTGCAGTATGATCTTGATCTACGCTGTCTACATAAGTTACCAGCACTCCAAGGGTTATTTATTAGAAACATATTTATGTAAAACTCTATACAATTTATACAACATGGGAGAAAACAAACATACCCTTAGTAGTGAACTTGGCCAACCTTAATGCTACAAATTTAGAAATTTTCAGTAGTTTTAGTAAAATGCAGACTTAAAGCAAAGGAAACATGTGACTGATGTATCTGTGGTTATATCCCAAACATAAGGACAGTTTAACCTAACATCTACTATCCACAAACTTTGGTTTTTTTTTTCTACAGATGCTATGTTGTGGTTACAAATTTTGACATTAAGATTAATACACCTTTTTATCTGAGCCTTTGATAATTTTTTTCAGAAACTCATGTTTCTTGAATTTTTTTCTACTTACAGTCAAATATCTAGGGCCTTCACAAACAAGTTTGACAAAGAGAATGTTTGTATGTATTTTGAATGTAACTAATTCCTTTTACAATGGGTCCTTAGTACTTGTAAATAACCACAGACAAGAAATCACAATAAGCCAAGGACATTATCATGCCTTTACCTTTCATTCAGTTACATTGAAAAAAAAACTAAAAAATTGAATAGTCAAATCTTACCGTTCCACCATATTCAACTCTGAGAAGAAATGTTACAAATTAGATAAACTTTGCTCAAACACATAATGACGGACAACAATGAATAAATGTATATGTACTCAATCCCACTCAGCCATGCTCAATGAAAAGGTGGCGTAATGCATCTGCAAAAAGTATCGACCCATGTCAGCCTGCACAGCTGACACTGATTGAAACTTTCTGCTATTCATAGATTTTCTTCATGTCCTTGGACCATTCTATCTCATTTTATAGCAGCTGGTTGTTAGACAAAATGAATTTTATGGATCTGTAATTTGTGTTATTTGTGTCAGTTTTAACAGATTTCAACAAATTTAAAACAGTAGCAGATGACAATCAAGATGTGGGTCAAATAATGGAATTTCAAAAGGGCAGAAAACAATTGGGGGAAAAAGGAGAAAATGCAGGTTACCAGCATTTTCTCCATTTCCCACAGTGTTTTCAAAAGCTCTCAAAAACATGGGATTGTATGGTCAAGGGTAAACTGCACCAACAAACTTACAAGCAAGTTGAAAAAATTCATCTATAGTTGTCTGGTAAAAACTTAATGTCATCAATCCTTGAAAAGAATTTGGTAATAAGCTTGGAATCAACCAAGCCAACCCTGGAGTTCAAGCCAGTTACATTACCTACTGTTTTCAACTTGCAGCAGATTACTATTAAAAACATTGGAAAAAAGAGGAGCTACCTGTAACAAGCAGATTTTTTTCTTTTGCCACAATGTTCTAGATCTATTTGTTAATAAACTTTAATCAAGGCTGATTCTCAATACTTGTACAAAGTTATCTGCTGGAAATGTGCTTCAGAGAGTAATGAGTGAGACAAGCTAGTAACTAGCTAAGTATGAATATAAACGGAATATTACAAGTCTGCATTTCTGTAAGGTTGGATCAGGTGTAGTTGCATATGTAAAGAGGTGCATATTGAACACGACCAAAGGTTGAATCCAATGCAAACCTCTTGACTCATGCAACGAGAAAAATCAAAGTATATAACGGTTGCCATGAAAGAGTCTAAAAGAATTTACAACTGAACTCTTTACGAAACAACAAAATGTATAACTTGTCCAAATTGAAAGCATTTGCAGACGACAAAAGTGTCTTAAATCAAGTTTAAATTCTGTTTACCAGCATTTTTGTCTTTTTCGACGATATTTTAAAAGTCTTCCTCCAAACAATTGTTAAAACCCGGGTTTGTTTGGTAAAGGTCAAAAAAACTCTAATTTTTAAAAGATTAATTGGTGTATGATTTAATGTAACTCTTCCAAATGACAGAGTTTTAGACATGTCCATTCAGAAAGCATTTACACAACTACAAGTCAAATATGGCTCCAATTATGTGACTAGACTGATAGAGAAGAAAACTTGGAGAAAATGCTGGTTACAAGCATCTCCTCCATTTCCCACAATATTTTCAGACACCTTAGAGTATTGAAAACATTGCTTTTTTTGGTACAGGGCTTATGTTATAGGCAACAACAATTCAGTTTGCATGTATGTATTTTTTACAATTCCAGAGTGCAAAAAATGCATGAAATAACTTACTGGAAGGCCGAGTTATCATACACAGGGTTTCTGGTGGAAATCTTGCGGACATCAGTCCTTCTGGTTGATTCACCATGGTTGAAGCTAGCATTGATCTCGCCAATGTCTTGCATGGTCTCATCAGGAGGCATGTACATGTCCAGTGTCTGAAAAATGGAGGAGTAAACCCTATACCACACAATCCCGACTTTTAACAACCCCGAGAAAAGAAATCATTTGAAAACATTATGGGAAAAGGAGAAAATGCTGGTAACCAGCATTTTCTCCTTTTTCCACAATGTTTTATGCTCTTTGAGAAAAAGATACGATCATTTGAGCCCTATTTCAATTATTGTCTGCAAATGCTTTTAATATGCCATGTGGCAAAGGGTTAATTTAGGATGTAGGCGGTGTTAGTAACTGATTACTTCAGGGAACGAATTAGCAGCAGGTGACTTTGAAAACACCCACTAAACCCTTATAAATAAACTAAATGAAACTTTAAAGCCAATAGTAGTAACCTGAATAATGCTACTTCAAGAAAAATATCTCCTAATCAGAAAGTGTGGATCCAAGATCTGACTGCATGTTCTGTGCAGTCTGATCTTGATCTACACTGTCTGCAAAAGGTCGGTGAGTCATGCTCAGCAGCCTAAGGGTTAGAAGTGACCCTCTTGTCTCAAATCCTGTACACTTCTGACTGCCCTACCAGGGCTTGGATTTTAAAGGTCAACTGCAGCAAATTTGTTACAGGAGGTGATGAGTAAAACAGGTTTGAATCACAACTTTTGTCTACCAGATCTACCCCTTTACCCTAGATCTACCCCTTCACCATACAATCCTGTTAACAAACTTTTGGAAGTAGCCCTTTGAAAACATTGTGGGAAAAGGAGAAAATGCTGGTTACCAACATTTCCTCCTTTTCCAACAAAGTTTTCTGTGCTATCAACGAAAAATCTCCTCATTTGAGCAATATTCAATTTTTCGTCTGCAAATACTTTCTGTTTTCACCAATCTAAAATTTGTTGTTTATTATAGGGTTGAAAAAGCAAATTCAAGCTGATGGTTTGTAAAAGTTGGTTACCTGTGTCTCATATTCTTTCAGGAAGCTTGGTGGATTGGTAAAGTCGGGTTGATGTTCATAGTTACGATGATACACCCTGTAGTTGTTCAAGTAAGTACTGTACCTGTAGTTCAAACATGAAAAGGATATTGACATAAATGAATGAACATAGGCATGAAAAAGTTAATGAATTCATTTACCACAAAATCTGATTTTAACGAGAAAGCTTTTGAAAATATTGTGGTAACAAGCATTATCTCTCTTCCCAAAATGTTTTCTACCCTTCCCTACAAAAATTACATTTTGAGCCTTATTTAGTTTGTCATCTGCAAATGCTTTGAATTTGGACTAATCTAAAGTTTTGCCACTTGGAAGAGTTAACTAGTAAATATTTTTGCTTTTTGCAAAAGTTTGTCAACTGGTCCCCATCACATAAATTCAGATATGTTGTAAAAAGCTAGATGTGAAATTAAAGTCGAATTAAAACCAAATACATGTACATAATAAAAATTATTGGCGATCAAGAATAGGATAAGACTTGCCTGTTCCACTGATACAACAAGATGATAAGGGCAACCAAGCTGACCAAAATGATGATTCCAGCCAAGGCCACAAAACCTGCCCACGGGTCATCAGTCCACCATACATAGGATTTGGTCCTCTTAATGTTACCAAAGGCTTCCAGCTCATCAGCAACTCCTTGTATGTTTTCAGTCGGGAAAGGTCTACGGATCAAGTCCACGCTAACCAGGTTTCTTAGGGCATTTCTCACACCAGCAATGACATTAGCTGAATCTGTATCGCCCTCTGTAGTAACCCTGGGTGTAAAGTAATAGATTAAAGTAAAAAAATTATGATAACACAAAATACTCTACAGGGTACGAAAAATGTATATAGTATGCACATGTAGTTCAAATCTTTTTACTCCTTTTTTTACATTACTGATAACCTGACCAGCTTTGCTAGTCAGATTTTTACTCTACAAAGCAAGATTTGAGCGGCACACTGGCAAAAGGGGGCTTAATGTATTTCCGTGATGAGCTATAACAACCAGGTCACTATACAATTATGGATCTATAAAATTCATTTTGTCTAACAACCAAATGCATACTAATAGTTAACCCTTGACCACATAATCCAGAGTTTTAATGATCCTGAAGATGGCTTTTGAAGACATTGTGAGAAAAGGAGAAAATGCTAGTCACCAGCAGTTCCTCCTCTTCCTACAATATTTCCTACCCTTTCACGGGCAATTCTCACCATTTATGCCAAAAATGTCTGAAAATGCCTTCAATATGGACAAGCCTGAAATTTTGCCTTCTGGTAAAGATTTAAAATCTCAAGGCATATTATATGGCCTGCAACACGCAAAAAGGGGCATTCGGGCATTTGCGTAAAGAGTCGTCTCGGATCAGCCTGCGCAGTCTGCGCAGGCTAATCCGAGACGGCGCTTTACGACTACATTAGATTTTGTGCTACAGCAGACTTGTGCAAAACAGAAAATTACATAGAAATGGAAAGTGTTGTTTCGGATAGGCCTGCGCGGACTGCGCAGGCTGATCCGAGAAGACACTTTACGCAAATGTCCAAATGTCCTCTTTCGCGTGTTGCAGGCCATATTGCTAATGCCAATAGTGTAAAATATTTGAGCCATACTCTTGCCAAAGGGTATTTAATGCATCTCTGTGATGCCCTATACAAAGTAAGACATCACAATAATCATGGATCCATAAAATCTATTTTGTCTAAAAAAACCAGCTGAATCCTGAAGTACAATGGTCCCTCGACATGCAGGAAATTTACCAAAAGCAAAAAGTTTGGACACTGGTCAGCCTGCTCAGACTGTGCAGGCTGACCTTGATTGATACTTTTTGCAGATGAATTAAGCCTCCTATTCACTGATGATGGCTCATTTACATATCTAAAAATAGCCTGTATGGTAAAGTGCTGACTTACAAGTTCAGTGTATCCACAACGTTGTCATACAGAGTGTACTGTCGGTTCAAGTGATTGACAACAACAAATGTCACATCAGTGCCTGTTGGGTCCAAGTCAAGAATGCCATTGATCAGATAGCGTTTCAAGTTGACTGTCTCAATCAAAACTATCCTCTGAATCTGTTCTTGTAGATTCTGTCGTATTGCCTCTAGTTCTCTGTTTACTTCAGAAATGTCGTTGTCCAGAACCAGGATGAATCGTTGTGGGTTGTCAATCATATTGATCTACAATTTAATCATGAACACAATTATTAATCCTTTACAAAAAAGTCCAAAATTTCAAATATTAAAGCAGTCTGCTTTTGAAACACTGCATGAAAAGAACTTGAAAAACTGATTAAAATTACCATTTTAAGTCTACAGAGCAAAAATAGCATACCGGTAATTTAAATTCTTGTCACAAAAGATATTGATGGAGAAAACCAATATTTCAGTTATAACATGAACATAAAGATAAAATGCATCACAATAATCTTTTTTAAATTCTTGGGGGAAAAAAAAAAAGGAAATCCCTGTCTCTGGATTTCACAATTACAACCCAAATTCCTATTTCTAAGTCCCTTTAAAAACACCAAGAATCAAATTACTCTTTTTTAGCAAATGGCTGCACATTTCATGAAAAGAAATTGCTTTTCTCAACTGGTTTTTGAAAAGTTTTGACTTGCATAAGAGTCAAAAGTTCTATCTGTACAGAAATGGGTCAATTGAGTATATTTTTTTTCTTTATTTTAGAATTTGTCAATTACACAATTATGAGCTATGCTCTGTAAAAAGGCCATTTGCCATGCTCTGTAAAAAGGCCATTTAATGCATTTGCAAAAAGTATCTACCTAGGTCAGCCTCTGCAGCCTGAGCAGGCTGACCTGGCACAAAACTTTTTGCTTTTGGTAAATTCTCTGCAAGTCCAAGGACCATTCTACCTCATTATTTAACTATTTGTTTGACAAAATTGATTTTATGGTTCCATAATAATGTTATTATTTGATCTGTATAATGCCTCATGGAGATAGAACAAACCCCCTTTTGCCAAGGCAGGGCTCTTTTTTTTTCAACAGTATATGTATTTAAAAAAACAATCACATACATAAACAGGTGTTTCTGTTGTCAGCCTTAGATTGCTGTTTGCATTTGGATTATCAGAGGCTGTGGCAGTAAACGAGATCTGTGACTTATCAGAACGACGGAATTCACGAGTTGGGACAAGTTCTCCATCCACTCCAATGACAAAAGGTAAAATATCGTTGTCACTGTCTCTTGCTGGAATACTATAGGCAATACGTCCAAACTCTCCGTCATCTAAATCTGTGGCCTAGCATACAAAAATAGGACAATGAATGCCAGGCATTTTATGTTTATCCCTTAGACAACTTGATACAGGAAACAGCCAAGGTACTTTCGAACACTAACAGACAAAATTATGTAAATTCTGATGCCGTTATCACATGTAAGACTGTGAAGCTAAAAAAGGAAAAAGAACTTGAAATGGGCTACTTCAAATCCAAGATATAGAGAGACAACATATATAATACAAAACAATCAAAATTTCATTTTTTTACTTTAATTTTGTTACATTTTCTTGGCTTATAGGGGTTCCTATTAGCATAACTCATCAGGCTTAGGTTACACAGAAAACTATAAACTTGCGATCAACTAAAGTACTGTATAAGTGTAACCTTTCAATACTGCAATATGGTACACATGCTTTAGTTGAAATGTGTAACACTGAATACCTATTCATGTGTGCCCAAGGTTTCACCAGTACACGGCTAGAGCTCTTCAGTTGCTTGCCCAAGGACACTCATAAAATAAAACCCAGCACCTCAAGACCAGTTAGGATCAAACTCTGACCCTCAAGTTTACACTGAATTTTGAAGTTTAAACTATTCAAAGCTGTGTGCTTTTGACATGCATTTTTTGACAGTTCTACAAAGCTCTATGCCACTTTTTCAATATTTAGCAACTACAAAAATTGCATGATTTTTTTTTTTTCTTTATGTTTCCTCTTTCAATTTATGTTATCAATAACATTTCATCATAATTTTAGTCATATCACGGTGGGAAATTGCATATTCATTTATGGCCTTGGTTTTACCATTACAGAGATGGATCCGAGATAGCTTGCCCAAAGACAATCCCACAAAAAACACAGTGCTTCCAGTTAGGCTCAAACCCAGGGCCTCCAGCTTATGAGCCCTTAACTTTACCACTCAGCCACACAGGACCACAGATGAAAGTTCAAGAAATGTTTCAAACAAAGAAATTGTTTAATATAAGCAATTTATTTATCTGTTAGAAAGTTTTTGAAAGTCATCCAATACAAACTTGTCAAAATGCATTAAGACTGTGGAGGAAGGTAATCTTGAACTGAGACCTACCACAAGCTGAACAGGAACAACATCAGACTGGACATACAATGAGATGGCTCCCACATAGAAGTTCCTTTCAACCAGATTGCTTGGATAGACAGGGTAATCAAAGATAGGTGCATTATCATTGGCATCTACCACAGTTATGTAAATATAGGTGATGGCATAGGACTGGTACACTGAAACAAAAATTATCTTAGTATGATAAGTGTTTTATCTGTTTACTACACAACAAAGTGTAATGTAGAAAGATGGTTAAAACATAAGTTTCCTTGGAAAAAGAAGAAAACATTGGTTACCAGCATTTTCTCCTTTTCCCACAATGTTTTCAAAAGCCTTCTTTCCCAATGGTGTTAAAACTTGGAACTGTGTGATATAGAGTAAAACCATCATCAGGAAAGTTATTCCTAGTTTTAATAACTTTGAGAAAAGTGGCCTTGGAAGATGGGATAATTGTAACCAGCATTTTCTCTTCTTCCAACACTACCTTCTGCTCTTTCAAAGACTAATCTCACTGTATGAGCAATATTTGTCACCTGCAAAATTTTCCAAAATGGAGATGTTTAAACTTTTGCCATCTTGTAAAATATTAAGCTTTCAACTGCAGGGTTTTAGAAATCTATATTTGTATGACAAGGCTTCTACTCTTAACTGGACAACAAAATTTTAGACTAGTCCAAATTGAAAGCTTTTGCAGACCACAGATCACATGTGTCTAAAATGACAAATTTCGTGTTTGAAAGGGTGAAAATAATGTTGGAAATGGAAGAAAATTCTGGTTACCAGCAGCCCTCAACAACCCTAAGGAAAAAGACTTTGAAAACATTTTGGGAAAAGGAAAAAATGCTGGCAAACAGCATTTTCTACCTTTTCTCACAATGTTTTATATCTTATTAAAGACAGCAATCATTATTTTAGCAACATTTAATTTCTCTTTGCAAATGCTTTCAATGTGGCCCAGTGCAAAATTTTGTTGTTTGGTAAAAAGCAAATGCAGCCATAGAATTGCACTTAATTGGGTCTTATTTCTATGCTAACAAGCAATTTCGTTGAAATGATATCCCCCGCCGAAAAATGTACTTGACCGTGTAACTTAAAATCGCTCCCAGACAGCCATTTTTTATCGAATCCAAAAAAAAAAAAAAAAAAAATTGTATCGGCAGAATGGGTTATTGTACACATGTATAAAGTTTCACGAAATTCCACCCAATGGTATTGGAGATATTCACCCAGACGGACACACGGAAGGATGGACAACACTAAAACTATAACCCTCCACCTTCGGTGGGGGATAAAAATGCCCATTGAGTTTCTACGGCACTCTAAGGGTTAAGGTTTAAAAACTACCTGGTACAAAATCCTCGTTTATTTGACGTTTCACCCTGTTTACTTCACGCAGTCCGATGGTTACATTCCAGAATGAGGATTCTTCATGATCCAAGTTGGCTGTTATCCTTAATTCACAATCATATCCATCTGGGGTTGTGGTTACACTGAACAGCTCTGAGGACGATACAGTTATAATTAAGTTTAAAAACCAATGACAATAAAAACTACGTATTTTATACTAGATGAAGCTTGGCCTCACATAGATCTAAAACTTAATGGCAATATTTAATATCATAAACAGTTTTTGAAAGTAAAAAAGGAATAATTGCTACGGAACTTTTACTTCTAACAAGCAATCACTTTTCTATCAACAGTGACTTCAATGTCATAAGAAAAATATATATTCTTAAGCACTTTACCAAATAGAGAACCTTTCCACTCTTGCAATTGGCCGCTTTCAAATATGTGGCAAAAGAAGAAATAGATTTTCAATCAGCAAAGTTCTCCTTTTCTCACAATGTTTTAACACATTTTCACATATTCAACTGCAAACACTACAATCATGTTGATCATACATACATTTATTTTACAAACACGTTTTCCAAGTTGTCTGCATCTAACTTGTTTCGGGAATGGTAAAATAAATCTTTCTGCCTGATTTAATTTGTACTCGTTTTTATTTTTTGCAGGGTTTAAACTTACCCTTTGCAGGAACTGATTAGAGGTTATTCATTGCTACTTTGTCAATTTCTTCACAAGGAAATAAAGGGGGAACAGGTACCACACGTTCCTTGAATAACCCTTTGCCACATGACTGAATGATATTCATCTATTTTGAAAGCTTTTGCTGACAACAAATTAAATGATGAGAGACGTTTCTGAAAGAGTGAAAAAGGACTGTGGGAAAAGGGAAAAAAACTGATACCAGCATTTTTTCCTTTTCACACAATGTCATCATAAGCTTTTTCCCTTAGGGTCGTTTAAACTTGGGATATTTCAGTAAAGGATTTAGAAATAACTACCTGTTGATAAGTAGTTTCTTTTTTTTGGTCTCCGAAAACATTGTTAAAAAACAAAAAATTGGTCATAACGGTCAATTTCTCATTTAATCAGTCTAGTAACTGATGATGGTGATAGGGTTAATTATAGATATAACTTACGATAGTCTGGATTATTTCCGGCACTAGTTCTGTCATTGATGAACAGAATGTCACACTGGACTTGTCGAAGACTGTTTTCATTGACAACATCAAGTGCCACGACTCTTGGTCCGTCAGCAATGATATCAAGGCTTTCCACCACTGTAATACTGAAAGAAAAAAGGAACAATGAAAATTAACCATTTTCCAAACAATCACACATTTCTACAATCCTGATTACATAAAAAATATAAGTGACTGAAAAAATAAGTTCTCAGGTTCTCTGAGGTAGGTTTTTGAATATTAGATAATTTATCAAATAGTAATAGTAAATTGCAATACAATACTTGTTTGCAAGACACTGAACAATTGTTATGTTGTGTGGTAATCCGACCTTTATAGAACTAAAAACAAGTTTTGTCTGCTTTAATGGGCTGTGCAGACCAGGATCAGACTGCACAGAATGTTGTAGATCCATGTGCTAACTCTTTACCATATGGAAAAGTTTCAGACTTAGGTACTGCTAAAAGCATTCGCCAAGAACAAATTAAATATAGTTCATGTGATGAAACCTGTCCTCTAGAGAGTAGAAAACATTGAGGAAAAAGGAGAAAATGCTGGTCTCCAGCATTTTCTCCCTTTTTCACAATGTTTTCAAAGGCCTTACTGGTCAAGGTTTTTAAAACTCGGTATTGTTTGGTAAAGGGTGAATTAATTTATTTTGAGTACATGTGCCTTAGTTTTGCAGGCATCTGCTACCTAGGTGTATCAGGAGATAGCAAGTGAAAGTCAGGAAGAAAATCTATGTAAAAGTCTTACCTTTGACTTGGTACTGCAAATCCAAGGACTCTAGTGATTTGTGTGTAAGTTACATTCACTGTTACAAAGGCCCTGGAGCTCAATGGTTTCCAACTTCTGTCAATTGCCACAATGTAGAACTAAAACAAACAGAACATGAAATAATTATGCCATTCCTGTAGCCACTGTACACTATCAAATACAAAATGAACTCTTAAAAACAATCATTATTTAACTCTTAAAAGACACAAAATATAAAAACCAAATTTAAAGCATCTGAAGACCACAACTAAATGTTGAACAAAATTAGGAAATTTTTCTCTGAAAGGATAGAAAAAACTGTGGGAAAAGGAGCTGGTTACCAGCGTTTTTTCCTTTTCCTACAATGTTTTCAAAAGTCTCTTTATTCTGGGTCTTTAAAAGTTGAGACTGAGTGGTACAGAGTAAAACCAAGAGAAACAAAGAGTAGACGGTCTGTCATCAAAAGAAAGAAACAACTTTAGAGCACTATATCAATGAAGAGGAATTTTTCTCTCAAAAACATTTTTCATCTTTTACGTTTTGACTCTTAATGTGGCTTGATCCTTTACATCACAATTCCAAGATTTAATAACCCTGAAAAAGAAAGTTTTTTGAAAACATTGTGGGAAAAGGATGCTTTGAAAATCCCTCACCCTCAGGGTCATTAAAACTTGTGACTGTTTGGTAAAGTATTAACAGCCTGTAAAGTTTATTTTCTATAAGAAAGATGAATTCAGGGTTAAAACAAAATAACAATAAATACCTCAAACTGGTTTCTACCATCAGTGTCTGCTAGATTCTGTCTGACAAACACAATACCATCTCTTGTAATTCCAAAGAATGAGTTAGCATAGGCATCTTCTGGGTCAATCAGGTAATCAAACTCAGCATTTGGTGTCTGTAAATAGTTTCTTTGATATTTAAATTTGACTATCAAATAGATATGGTAATCATTTGAGAAACTAAAATTTTTGACATTTTTCAGGTGTAATTGTCCCCATTTTCTGAGAATGACTAAAATACATTTTACCTCTTATAATTATTTTACAATTAGACAAAACACACCTGCAAGACACTTTACAGGCACACTAGCTGCCAAAAGTACACAATTCTGCAGACAAATATAGTTCATACCAAAGCATGTATATCATTACGAGTCTGATAATGTGTTACAATAGAATCTGTCGCAGTTCAAGTCGCTGGCAGAAAAATGTATAGTAAAACTAGAACAAAGGGTGGCAAGTTTGGCTCTACTTTTACAATAGTTGGCCTTTAACCCTTTACCACACGACAAAATTTTAGACCTGTCCAAATTGAAAGCATTTGTAGATGACAGTTTTAACGTGGCTCATATGAAATGATTTTTCTTTGATAGGGTAGAAAACGTTGTGGGAAAAGGAGAAAATGCTGGTAACCAGCATTTTCTCCTTTTCCCACAATGTTTTCAAAAGCCTTCTCTTGCAGGGGCGTCAAAAGTCGTCATTGTGTGGTAAAGGGTTAAGAAATATTACTGTAGATGAAGAAAATGTCAAAATTGTTTTCTCCTTTTAAGATAATTTTTTCACTGCATGACCAAGTCATCAGCTGCTTACAATGTGTTAATATACACTGCCCTCCAAAAATTCCTTCACACAACCTTTTTCACCATTTTTTCTTAGTATTTTTATTTTGGAAGTCGATAAAGATGTTTTTAGGTTAAAGTATGAATTGACATGATCTTGCTACCTCTTTTAGTTATAATACGTCTCTTTTTAAAATAATTTAACTTTTATAATCAGTCAAACAGCAAGACGGTCAGAATTAATCAGCAGTTTGTTTTGGTGATCAAACCACTGCAATGTGTTGTCTGTTCAATAAAACATTTAATTTGACATTTTTTGAAACTTAAATGAAATAAAACAGTTATTTGGACATAAAGGAAAGATCAACAAGGGTCCTAACCACGTCATCATGTTAGCATTAACCGAAGAACAGCAAGTCACCATCAAGGTTCTTTATGATCAAGGTGTCAACCTCAAAGACATTGCCATTCATCTTGGTTGTTCAAGTTTAGTGTTCTTTTGTTCTACCTAATGCATTTTCGTTGATGTGAAGTCTTTGCAATGTGATTTGCTAAGTTTTTTTTTTTTCTTGGTTTTGCTTAGCAATTTGTATTCTGTCTTGCAGGCATTCTTACAACAACCAAGGTAGCCATGCTGATCTGCCCGGATCTGGTAGACCTTGAGTGTCCAGCGCCCGTGATGACTGTCTTTTTGTATGAGAGTCATTACACAAAAGGCGATTGACTGTTCCAGATCTTACAGCATCATGGAACCAAGCTGGTGTAGTTGCCTCTACTTCAACCGTTCATAGGCGACTTAAGGATGTTGGTTTGACTGGGCATGTTTCCCAGAAAAAGCCTATGCTGACCTAAAGGCACAGAAATCTTAGACTGACATTTGCCAAACAACACTTGGCGTGGACATGGGCTGATTGGTCAAAAGTCCTGTGGACTGATGACTGGTGGTTCACAATGTTCATCCTTAAGTTGCCTATGAATTGTTGAAGTAGAGACAACTACACCAGCTTGGTTCCAGGATGCTGTAAGATCTGGAACAGTCAACCGCCTATTGTGCAATGACTCTTGTACATGAAAACGGTTATCACAAGTGCTGGACACTCAAGGTCTACCGGATCTGGGCAGATCAGCATGGCTACCTTGGTTGTTGTAAGAATGCCTGCAAGACAGAAAATAAATTGCTAAGCAAAACCAAGAAAAAAAACTTGGCAAATCACATTGCTAAGACTTCACATCAAAGAAAATGCATTAGGTAGAACAAAAGAACACTAAACTTGAACAACCAAGATGAATGGTAATGTCTTTGAGGTTGAAGCCTTGATCACAATGAACCTTGATGGTGACTTGCTGTTCTTCAGTTAATGCTAACATGATGACGTGGTTAAGACCCTTGCTGATCTTTCCTTTATGTCGAAATGACTTTTTGATTCCATTTAAATTTCAAAAAATGTCAAATTAAATGTTTTATCAAACAGACAACGCATTGCAATGGTTTGATCACCAAAACAAAATGCTGATTAATTCTGACCATCTCGCTGTTTGACTGATTATAAGAGTTAAATTATTTTAAAAAGGGAGGTATTATAGCTGAAAGAGGTAGCAAGATCATGTCAGTTAGTATTTTAACTATTAAAACATCTTTATTGACTTCCAAAATAAAAATATTAAGAAAAAAAGGTGAAAAAGGTTGTGTGAAGGAACTTTTGGAGGGCAGTGTAAATAAATTTGTACAATTTACCTATTAAACAATATAAGGCTTAACTCTTTCAAGGCCAAATGTAAGAGCCATGCTCTGGCAAAAAGGGGGCTTAATGCATCTGTGGTGTATGATACCAAGCAAGTCATCATGTAATAACAGATCCATAAAGTCCATTTCGTGTAACAACCCACTGAATCATAAGGCACACTGGTCCATTAACATGCAGAAAATTTACCTATGGCAAAAAGTTTCAACCTATGTCAGCATGCCCAGACTGACAAGGTTTGATACTGCAAAAAGCCCCCTTTTCAAAGAGTATGGCTCATAAACTTGATCTCTTACACAAGCTGAACATACAATCCACTTAACCACTAAAAGAGTTTTCTTCTAGGCTTGAATAAACAAGCTGATGGTAGAGATCCAAGATTATACTGCATATTTTTTGCAGGCTGATCTTAATCTGTGCTATTTGCAAAAGCCTGTGTTTTTGCTTTTGGTGCTGAAAGGGTCAAATCATATGAGAAACAAAATCTTCACTCACGTTCCTACTAAGTGCAACCAATCTATCATCATCAGTAGCAGTAGCAGCAAACAGTTCGCGACCTGTACTGTAGAAATCATTGACTGCTGCAGAATACTCTTGTAAATTGAACACAGGTGCAAACTGGTTCCTAACGATCTCAATGTTCACAGTTGCTGTGGCTGTCTTGGGAACAGAGGCTTGGTCACTGGCCACGACAATCAGCTGAGAGGAGGAAGTAATGAAATGTGACTTTTTCACCAAACAACCTCTTTCTTAAGGACCCTAAAGAAGGCTTTTGAAAACATTGTGGGAAAAGGCAAAAATACTGATAACCAGCATTTTCTCCTATCACGATGATTTTTTCTTTTCCTTATAAGAAAAACCCAAATAGTTAACTCTTTACCACACAATCCCGACTTTTAACGACCCTGGGAAAGAAAGCTTTTGAAAACATTGTATGAAAAGGAGAAAATGCTGGTAACCAGCATTTTCTCCTTTTCCCACAACGTTTTCTACCCTTCCTAAATCAAATTTTAATTTTTGAGTCGCATTTATTTTGTCGTCTGCAAATGCTTTCAATTTGGACTAGTCCAAAATTTTGTTGTTTGGTAAAGAGTTAAAGCACATACATTCTATTTGTTATCTGAAAATACTTTCAATATGGATAATGTGTCATCTAACACAGAGGTAAGTCACTAGTACCAAATTACAAATACAACTTTTCCATGTCTTTGTTGCCAAGAACTTTTGAAAAAAACTTGAGTAAGCATGTAAAAGGCACTATCCAGTTTCCCTCTCCCACACACAAATTTTTTAAAAATCAAAAATTAAGAAAAGCCAAAAAAAAAACAACATTTACAGGTTGAAGTTTTTCAAGTTATTGCAGTAAACAAGTTTTTGAAAGCATAAGGGTAAACAAGTGATTGCTTTTAATATACAATAGCTCTTTTCAATGCTTTCCTGACAATACAAATAAGTAATATTCTTTCTATCTTGTTCTTTTTTTTTTCAATCAGTTTGCAAGTTAGATGAATATTAGACTTCAATATACAGTATAATGTATCTAATCCTGAAAATAATCTGCAACTTCTCAGAGTATATTCAGACCATGAATGCTTAGATATTCTTTTCAACAGTTCTTACCGTAAATGTATTTGGAACACCCTCTCTAATCAAAGGCTGACTGACATAGATGCTTCCTTCTGTAGGGCTGATAACAAATTGGGCAAATCCATTTGGTGGTGTATAGCTCAGGGACAGAATGTCATAGAGGATGTCCCCACTTGGAGTCTGAAGACAAAACAAAATATGCCCAAGGTAAAAGTATTGCTAGATAAAAATACATGGGATACACCCATAACTATACAAAAACTTTTCATGCACCTACAGTTGGCAACTTTGGCAAATATGGTTGGAATGGGAGTAATTGCATATGACAAACAATTTATCCTCTTGTCCATAATGTTTTCCACATATCTGAAAAACAATGTTTCCTTTTTTTCTTTGACTGTTGGGTCCAGAATAGTTTTTGCCTGGTGTAAAAACAGCATTTGCAAATATGATTTTATACATGTTTATGGTATGATAAGCTCTTGAGTTAAACAAAAAACAGTGAATGATATATGCAGTTAAATAAAAATGAGATGAAGGAAAACATGTACTGAGAAGAAAAGACAAAATGCATATGTGCAAAGGATCTTTTGAAAAATGAACATTATGACAATAATATTGTTTCTATGACAATATCATAAATCTAACTTTTTTCCGCTCTTATTTTACTTTTTGTTATTTTTAAACATACTCTCAATAAGTCCTTTTCAATCTATTGCAATGGGTGAGCTTCATTAGTTTGGAGGTTTGATAGGAATATCATGTCTTTCAATTTTTTTCTTTCACAACCCTTAGAGCACCTTTCACAACTATTGTTGCCTTAGTGACTAGTGTAGGTCAAGATCAGACTGCAAAGAACATGCAGTCTAATCTTCAATCTACACTACTCTCTTTGCAGAACTCTACAGACAAAAATAGCCATTATATTCAAATCATTTAGGTCTTATATTCAATCTTTTACCACAGAACCCCATGTTTTAACAACCATGAGAACTTTTTTTAAATTATATTGGGGTTTAACCCCGTTTTAACAGCTTCAGTCATATCACGGCAGCCAGTGCGCCTATGCAAGTGTTTCCTGGCTTTCTCACACAAGTACTGACACAACTTTCTTTCCAAATCACTGACAACTTTTCTCACATGCACCACAGGTGAAAAATCGTCAAAAATAAGTTTGCTTCAACTGGGTTTCGAACTTGCAACCACCAGGTCACAAGTCAGATATGCTAACCACTACGCTCTCCGGGTAGTCTGACCCTGAGAAAGAAAGCTTTTTAAAAGATTGTGGGAAAAGTTAAAGGTAAACTGCATTTTCTCCTTATCCAAAATGTCTTCTCAATTGAAGTCAAGCGTCATCATTTAAGCCATCTTTGATTTGTCATCTGCAAATGTTTTTTGGACAAGTCTAATATATTGTTGTGCGGTAAAGACTTAAACAGAGTTAAAATGAAAATGTCTGTAGGGTCTATTTGGCACTCTAAGGTTAAGTACAGTCAATCTTGTATTAAATAACCACGCTAGGGACAATGAAAAAAATGGTCACTTAATAAAATGGTTGCTGAATAAATCGGTGCTAGTTGGGGAGGGGGGGGATGATGAATAATTTTTCTGTACATAATTATAAAATTTAGTGTTTGTCGCAAGAGTCATTTCAAGAGTTAATTTCCACCCTTACAATGCAAAGAAAACTTAAAATGCTTTGGCTACACAGTATTAACCAAGACCAGAATGATCAGGTCCTTTGATTTACTCTAATCAATTTGCTGAATTCTTTTGGCTAAACATCGCCTGCAAACTGCAGTATCCAGAATTCTTTCACTGAAGGATGATGTCCATTCCAGTTGTGGAGAGGTTAAAATGTTTAACCCTTTATCACACAATCATGACTTTTAACAACCCTGAGAAAGAAAACGTTTGAAACATTGTGGGAAAAGGAGAAAACACTAGTAACCAGCATTTTCTTCTTTTCCCACGTTTTCTACGCTTCCAAAACAATTTTCAATTTTTCAGTCACATTTATTTTGTTGTCTGCAAACGCTTTTAAATTGGATGTATCTAAAATTTTGCTGTATGGTAAAGGGTTTATGTGCCTAACACTTTTTTAATGTATCTTATCAAAATAAAAAAATGATAATTAAAGAAATGGTACCAATAGAAGCAGAATCAAAATCTAGGTACAGGAAGAGTATTTGCCATAAAATTTGTCAAGAAAGAAATCAGATCGGATAGCTACATTATCTAAAATTATCAACAATCACATATAGTGTAAATATTTTCTTTGTCTTGTTAATTTTAGTGGGCAACATAAATAGCTTTGGCAGATGACCTACATCAAGATCAGATCATGCAGTCTGATTCGGAATCTACATTACAGGCAATTGAATTTAACAAAAGTATCAAAGAAGAATCTTAATTTGTAATAGAATTCTATCATTGGTCTCTTTAAGACAAAAAAAATCTTTTATTTCATCTGGCAGTAAGTCATTTAACCATAAATTGGTTGCATGCTTTTACTGCCCTACAAAAGATAGGTTATGGTATCACTGAAGGAAAAGGGAAAAAATGATGGTAACTAGCATTTCAAAAGACAAATTTCATCATCTTTTCTATCTTCAATGTCATTTATTTATTCTTTCAATATGAACAAGCCCATACTTTGTCCACTGAAAAGTAAGAGTTTTATCCAGCATTAGACTTTTCTTCTTTGACATTTTACCTCATGTAGATGCACTTTACACATCTGAGGTTAGCTTTTTAAAACAGCAAAAGCTCTTGTGTTACTTTCTCAATTATCAAGATAAATCTGCCTAAATATCTTGTTCTTCTATTTAGATGCCAACACTATCTCGCAATCCAAAGAGGTCAATCTAAGTATAGGAGTATGAGACTTATCTTTTTACCAGACGACAAAATTTCAGGCTTGTCCAAATCGAAAGCATGTGCAGATGATAAATGAAGTTAAAATGGTATATGTATACATCTTTGCAAGGGCAGAAAAGACTGTCGGAAAGGGAAGAAGTGCTGGTTATTAGTACTTTCTCCTTTTCCCATATAATTTTCAAAACCCTTCTTCCTCATGGTCATTAAAACACTGAATTATTTGGCAAAGGATTATAGTCATTGTCAACCAAGGGTATTCTAAATTAAGATCTCAAACTTAAAAAGAAAAGTTTTGAAAGAAAATAAGAGAAAAAAGCTGTAAAGACACTATTCCTGTTTACTATTAGAGATTGCTGATTACAGAACATAGTAAAAAGTCCGGAAAACACAAGTCCACGAAAGACATACATGTGTAATTACAACAGAAGAATGAATGGTTAATGACTGAATGGTTAATGTAAGGTAAATATTGGTTTTATATCATTCATGTGAACCTCTTACCACACAATCATGTGTTTTAACAACCCTGAGGAAAAAACCTCATGAAAACAAAGTGGGAAAAGGAGAAAATGCTGGTAACCAGCATTTTCTCCTTTTCCCACAATGTTTTCTAGCTAATCAAGGGCAAATACTATCTATTAAAAACACATAATATAGAGCTGGTAAATTCCTTCACTATGGTTGTCTAAAATGTTACCGTGTGGTAAAGGGTTAAGTCAAATTTTGTTTCTGATTTCTAGTTTCATTTACAATTGAAACAGAAAAAGCTATCAGAAACTAGCAAGGTTTGTTGTGTGGTAAACAGTTAACCCTTCACCAAACAATCCCTGGTTTTTACGACCCTGAGATAGAAGCCTTTTGGAAACATTGTGGGAAAAGGAGAAAATGCTGGTAACCAGCATTTTCTCCTTTTCCCACAATGTTTTCTACCCTGCTGGAAACAAATTTCAATTTTTGAGTTACATTTATTTTGTCATCTGCAAGTGCTTTCAATTTGAACTAGTCTACAATTCTGTCGTTTGGTAAAGAGTTAAGACTATCTATGATGAGTCTGATTATTCCATGGATATGGTAGTTACTACAAGAATCATCTTTCCACTCTTCAATTTTCAGCATGTGATTTGGAAACATAAGTTGATACACATGATTTTCTTTTGCCAATTTCAGCAGCTCTTCCTATGATAATGTTCTCTTTGCAAATTGTAACATTCCCACTCACCCATTTGCTCTTCTTCAAGCAAATTGTAACACCCCCCTCCCCTATCTACTCTTATTCAGGCAAATTGTAACACCCCCCCTCCTATTTGCTCTTCTTCGAGCACTATGATTATTGTGTACATTAAAGAAGATTCAGAGCTAGCCATGTAAGCATACTGCATATTACATGCTCTGTATACAAAATACATACCAACAGATCCTAAATATATATACATAAAACAGGGATAAAAATCATAAAATGAATCGAAACATAAAACAAGAATTTCCATGTCATTGAAATAAATGCCCAAAATTATCAGAATAAAAAGAAAATATGCAAGACAGTGTCAATTGCTTCTATCTCGCACTGTGTAAGTTAATCCTCAATTTTCTAATACTGATTTCTTGGAGATTAATGATAGATTGATTGTATGGTGTTTAACGCCGTTTTCAACATTATTTCAGTTGTATCGCGGCTGCCAGTCCACCTATCCATGCTTTCCTGGAGTCTCTTTTACCAGTACTCCGCACAATTTTCTTTCCAAGCCAATGGCTGCTTTCCCACATAATCATCGTCGAAACAATGGTCAGCGGTGGGAGAGGAATAAATCCTGTCGCAGTGACTATCATCTATCCTCCGAAAGAAATTGGCCCAGCCAGGGGTCGTAACCAGGGATCGAACCCTGGACCCCGTGTTCTCAAGTCCTGCACGCTACCGACTGAGCTACCGGGGCTCGGCTCTTGGAGATTAGATGTGAATCAAGGATGAGCTAAGTATCAAGTGCCAAGTAAAAAGATGAAACAGAGGCTCAGCTATCAATAAAACACTGTTATTTTTGAGAAGTGTAACTCCTACAAGTTATTTTAGGGAATATTATTCCAAGAGAGTATTCTCTATCAGGATGCCTTTTTTTTTTTTATTGGCAATGATATGAATGCTGTTGTTATCTCAAAAAATATTACTTACAAGAAATTAACACTTCTAATTAAAAGAAAAAGTAATTCTGGTGCTGTTTTTAATTGATACACCGCACTAACACTCCTTTAACTTTTTAAGCTGCATTTTGATAAATTATCGATGCATCTACAGTTGATTAATTTTTAAAATCAGACAAAATGGAAAAGAGACTCACTGAGCACCATTTCCCCTAGTACCACAATAACTCCTTTATGATCATTACCACACATACACATATCTATATCAAAATTTACTCATGGAACCTTTGCTGTTATCCTAATGTTCCCAACCTGCAAATTTGTGCTTGATTCCTAACCCTTTACCAATCAATCAAGAGTTTTAATGACCTGGATGAAGAAGCCTTTTAAAAACATCATGTGAAATGGAGAAAATGCTGGTAATCAGCATTTTCTCCTTTTCCCATTATGTTTTCTACTGTATCAAAGACAAGCTCTATTTGGGTCACATTTAAATTGTCATCTGCAAATACTTTAAATCTGGACAAGTCTACACTTTTGTCATTTGCTAAAGAGTTAAGTAAGAGATCAGGGAAAAGACAAAAAAACGAAACCAAGGTAAAAATCCATCATACTCATATTTTGAAATAGAAATGACCACATAAAAGGCAGACAGTACTAGAAGATATAACTTACACCAGTAGGGTCATCATCAACGGCACTGACTCTGACAACAGCTTGTTGAATGGGCAAGTACTCAGATATTGTAGCATTGTAAACATTGCTGGTAAATCTTGGAGCATTTGGATTCCTCAACACATTGATGGTAACAGAAGCAGTGTCACTTCTTGGTACAGCACCATTTCCAGGGACGTCTGTAGCTTGAACAGTCATCTGTAACAGATACATGCTCACGTTGTTAACAAGTTTCTTTGTTCTTTGACCTTAAAATCTACTAACAGCATATTTTGATTTATAAAAGAAAGCTATACATTACAATTTTTATCTTAATATTTTTTGCAGAAATTCATGTGTTTAAAACTGAACTGAGTATGAATGCTTTATTTGGATGATGAAAACACAAGACACATGCCAAAAATGTGAGACATACAATATAACTACTGACCAACGTCTTATTACAATCTGCCATCTGATTGGCAGATACACAATGAGCTAATCCGATTGCTAATACTGGAATTTTGATAAAGAATTAACCCTTTACCACACTATCCAAAGATTTTACAACCCTGAGAAAGAGGCCTTTTGAAAACATTGTGGGAAAAGATAAAATGCTGGTAACAAGCATTTCCTCCTTTTCCCATACGTTTTCTACCCTTCAAATTTTAATGATTGTGTCACATTTATTTTGTTGACTACAAATTAATGCTTTGAATTTGGACAAGCCTAAAATTTCATTGTGTAGTAGAGAAATAAACATAGTTCTAATTGATAGCAAATGTGGTCCCTGGAGTATTAAACCATCTCCAAATGAACTACTTAAAAAATAGTCATTCGTACTGTCATCTGTCATGAAAGTGCAAAAAAGCTTTTTCAGAATACGACAAAATGCTGTATATACTATCATTTTCTCTCCTTTCTCGTTATCTTTTCATAAGTATTCTTTCTCTGGGTCTAAAAAAACATATTTGGAACAGGGTAAATTTATATGAAAAAAGATATTTTCAACACTTTTTTTTAAGCTGCTTTAAGTTTAAACCTTTACGACACAACCTTGGGTTTTAACGACCCAAAAGAAGAAGTCCTTTGAAAACATTGGGGGAAAAGGACAAAATACCGGTAACCAGCATTTTCTCATTTTCCCACAACATTTTCTACTCTATCAAAGACAGAAATCATCATTTGAGTGGCATTTGTCATCACCAAATACTTTCAATTTTGACCAGTTAAGAATTTCATTGTTTGGTAGAGAGTTTAACAATGCTGAGCTTTGAGAGAGGAATTGATCCTGTCACAACAGTTCTGTTATCATCAATCCTAGAATATGACTTGTCAAAGCTTAGATTTGAACTCTCATCACCTACATTGCTATCTTTGTGTGGTTGTGCGAGACAATTGAGCTAATCCAGCCTGGCTTTGGTTGCAAGACTTTTATGTCAAATCATATAATTTTGAAAAGATATACTTACAAGGAATTGAGTGGTTGATGTCTGTGTTAGGACTCCATTTACACTAATGATACCAGTAACAGGATCAATATCAAAGAACAATGTGCCTGATGAACTTGTCAAGATGCTGTAGACAACTGGGTGCTGAAAGCAAAAACTTTTATGTGAAATCTCATAACTTAAATGCCTCTTCATTTTTCTATTGCGACAGTAAGTTTGTTAAGAATTAGATAATTTAAAAACTTTTTGCAGAAATTACCGTACTTCTAATTTGTCTCACTAAAAAAAAAAGTATCGACCCAGATCAGCCTGTGCAGTTCTCACAGGCCAATCAGGGTCGATAGTTTTTGGGTTTGGTAATTTTCTGCATGTCCAAGGACCATTCTACCTCAGGATTCAACCAAGTTAGACAAAATGGATTTTATGGATCAAAAATTATGTGTTGACTTGCTTGGTATAATGCATCTCCTGGTGCATTAAACCCCCTTTTAACAGAGCATGGCTCAAATGATTTCAGATACATCACCATAAGAAACCAGTTAACCCTTTCCCAAACGGCAAATTTTTGACTAGACCAAATTGAAAGCATTTTGCAGATGACAAATTAACAGTTGCTAAAAAGATGATTTTTCTATATCATAGGGTAGAAAACATTGTGGGAAAAGGAGAAAATGCTGGTTACCAGCATTTTCTCCTTTTCCCACAATGTTTTCAAAAGGCTTCTATTCCTGACCCGTAAAAACCAGGGATTGTTTGGTAAAGGGTTAAATTGACAAAAGCTATTTTCATTGAGGTCATCAGTTAATTACTTCACCCTTCACAAAACAATCCTCATATTCAACAACCCTGGGAAATGAGGCCTTTGAAAACATGGTGCATTGTTATTCAGTACTTTCTCCTTTTCCTACAATGTGTTCTTATCTATCAGAGACAAACCTCACCATTTGAAAAGTAATTAATCTGTCACCTGAAAATGCTTACACTTTGGACCAGTCAGAGTAAAAGACTAGTAAAGAGTTTTAACATGGGTTTGGCATATTGAGGGTACACTTTTCGCCAACTAACACAATTTAACTCTTTACCAGACAACAATTTTTTTAGGTGGCTCAAACCAAACATCCACCCAAAAGAGTTTGTCCGACTTACATTATCAGCATCATTTGCATTCACTCTCAGCACACTGGTGCCAACACCCTGGAATTCACTGATGGTCTCTTCATACTCATCAAACCTAAATTCTGGGGCGTTTCTGTTTCTTATGATGTTGACTGTCACTCTGATTGCGGCATTTCTGCTGGGTACTCCTTCATCTGAGGCTACTACAAAGAACTGAAACAACAAGGCAAGTACTTTGACTAATCTTTATATTTTTTTTAACTTTTCTGAACTCGTGGATGTTTGTTTGTAGTTGTTTGTATGGTAGTTATTGCCATTTTCAACATTATTTCAGTTGTAGACAGTGCACCTATCCAAGCCTTCCTAGAGTTCCTTTTATCAGTATTTTGCACAATATTCCTCCCAAGCCACTGGCTGTTTTCCCACATAACCATCGTCAAAACAGTGATCAGCATTGATAGAGATAGTTGCAATGACTATGATCAAACCTAGGCAAGAAATTGGCCAAGCTGGGGATTTGAACCTGTATGTTACTAAGCTACCAGGCTCGGCTGAAGTCTTGGAAAAAGGAATGTTTTATTTGAATGCTTCTTTAAATCTTTACCAGACGACACAATTTTAGCCTTGTCGAATTGATGGCATTTGCACATGACAAATTAATTGCAACTTAAAATATAAAATTGTCATTCAAAGGGTGAAAACATTTTGGAAAAATGAGAAAATGCTGGCTCCCAGCATTTTTTCATTTTTCCACCCTGTTTTCAAGATACTTCTCCTTTGAGGTTGATAAAAGTAGGGATTTGGTGGCGGTAAGGGGTTAATGAATTAAATGGTTCTTAACATCACTTTCAACAGTATTTCAGTAATACAAACAGTGACAGCTCCTGGGTTTCACAAGTACTAGACTGGTACTCTGCTTTGTGCAGAGACATTGTCTTGTGACCAGTGTCCATCATAATTTCAGCTGTCTTTGCAAATAGCAAACCAAGTGACTTCCCTTTTTGCCAAAATATTTTCAAATGCTTTCAGATATCAATCATTACCTCATATTGATCATACTCATTTTATGAAGATGTTTTGAGGATGTTTTAAAAGTTTCTGTCGTAAAACTTGCTCCTGAAGGTAAGAAGGTAATATTGAAGTTTTATAGTACCTGATATACATCTGGCAATTCAATGTCATCAGTCAGAGGTTTAGTAACTGATAGGACACCACTGTTTGGATTCACATAGAAGTATTCCAATGTCTGATCTGGGGTAGCATCAGCAGCACGAATGTTGTATCGGATAACTCCATTTCGGCCCTAAACAAATGAAAATGCATATAATTAACCTGTGAAGTGCCAACCATAATTGTGATTGCTTTTGTGGACAGTGTTGATCAAGATCAGACTGTAAAAAATGGATTCTAATCTTACATCTACACTCTGCTTTCAAGATACTCTGGTATAACAATGGCTTGAAAATGCAAGCCTTGAGACTTGACATTCTGTTTATCTGGATGATCATTAATGATCCTTAAATCCGTAATCTTGCTGTCACCAGAATATAACCCTTAACCCTTTACCACACAATCCCGAGTTTTAACGACCCTGAGAAAGAAGGCTTTTGAAACCATTGTGGGAAAAGAAGAAAATGCTGGTAACCAGCATTTTCTCCTTTTCCCACAATGGTTTCTTCCTATTCAAGGACAAAATACTATCATTTGAAAAATATGTGAATTTTGGTCAGTAAATTTCTTCCACTCAGGTTAGGTGAAAATTTTGCCATGTGGTAAAGAGTTAAAGCGCTCAGCATAGTTTTAGTTGTTTTTTGTTTGTATTGTACACAAAGACTGACTCTTTCAAAATGACAAAAATTCAGAACTGACCAAATCCTTTCTGATGACTAATTAACTGAGGCTCAAATGGTGAAAATTGTCTTTGAAAAGGTAGGAAGCATTATCAGAAAGGGATAAAATGCTAGTAAGCAGAATTATTTACTTTTTCCACAACGTTTTCAAAATACATCTTCTTAAGGGATGTTTTTTGGTAAAGGCCTAAATAGCATAAAATTTTGTGGTCTGATCACTGGATAGACAAAGTACAATATTTTGCAGGGTATTTTGATCAACTGAACCTGTTCGAACTTGCACTACCATTGCTTTAAGCAAATGAAAATTACATGATCAAAAGTTTCTCTGACAGACAGAAGGAAAGTTTTTCATAAAGAAATAGGTACAAAATACAATATTCATTGCAATAATAAAAGTATATACAAATTTTATTTGTTTGTTTGTTTGTATGGTGTTAACACTGTCTTCCATATTATTTCAGTTATATTGCAGAGGCCAGTGTACCTATCCATGGTTTCCTAGAGTTTCTTTTACCAGCACATGTACTTAGTACAATATTCTTCCCAAGTCAATGGATGCTTGACCACATAACCATTCCTGAAACAGTGATCAACACAATGAGAGAGGAATAAATCCTGTTGCAATGACTATCATCAATCCTCTTAAAGAAATTGGTCGAGCTAGGGATTCAAACCAGTGATCCCTTTGTCTCAAGTCCTCTATGCTACCACTGCACCACTGGGCTCAGCATACACACAAATCTGAATTTGCTTCCAACATCCTTGAGACAAGAAATGTTAAAAAGTAAATAAATAAAAACTTACAGAATCTGGATCTGTTGCAATAACTTCACCAATAGAAACACCCAGTGGTTGATCTTCTGATAATGTGTAGACACGATCTCCATGCTGGAACCTTGGTGAGTTGATGTTACGAATGATAAACACTCGAACAATAGTTCTTGCAAATTCATCTTGGAAGTCCTGTCTGTAGGCTTTCACACGAATCTAAGTTGTAAAGAAAATGTACTAATTTTTGTCTGTAAATGTAATCTTGCTTCATAGAAAAGATGTTCAGCTTTAGTACAAATGATTTAAAACATATATTCAGATGGTTACAACATGCAAAAAATCTGATGCCATCTATTTCCAACCACCTTACAACATAGAACCTTACATGAGATAAGTCTAGCACTAGAAGAAAACAAGCTAAGTGTCCTACACCTTAAAATAGGACAATATGAATACTTTTAAATGCTTTATCATATCTTTGACATTTCCAAGCACTTCTGTGCTTTAATGACACTAAAGAAGATGGCTATTGAAATCATTTTGAGAAGGAGAAAACATGCTAGTAACCAGCATTTTCTCAATTCCCAACAGTGTTCTCTGCTCTATACGGAAACCTTAGCTCAATTAGATCTATTCAAAGTTCTCACTTACAAATGCTCGTAATTTACAAAAGTCTAAAATTTTGTCTACTAAAGCCTTAAACATAATATTGTGTCTCTAATAAAACTCACTCCCACGTAGCTAGCTAGGTAATCTTTACATCGCTCTCACATAAAAACTTTCAAAGAAAACGATAAAAATTCAAACAAAAGTGATGAAAATCTTGATGAAACATTTTGACAAATGGAAACGTTGACTCATTCTTAGCCTTTTCTTCCTTTGTCAATAAGTTTTCAGAAGTCCTTTTGACACAAAAATATATCTACGATAAATGAAAAGATTTAACTCTTTACCAAACAACAAAATGTTGGACTAGACTAAATTCAAAGCACTTGCAGACGACAAATTAAATGTAGCTCAAATGATGATTTCTGTGCTTGATAGGGTAGAAAATATTGTGGGAAAAAGGAGAAAATGCTGGTTACCAGCATTTTCTCCTTTTCCCATCATGTTTTCAAAAGCTTTCTCCTTCAGGGTCATCGAAACAAGGGATTGTTTGGTAAAGGGTTAATTAAAGTAAGATGTGTGTACTGAGAGCATTATGAAAACTTACGACATAGCTGTCAACTCCTGTGTTCAGTTGAGATATAGACAGTGAAATAACGCCAGTAACAGCATTGATAGAAAACTGTGTGACTGCATCTCCTTCTCCTTCTATGTCGTAGACCAGCACACTCTGGAAAAGATGGAAAATAAATAACTTGTCAATTATATGCTTACAATACTGACTTGCTTTACTGGAGGTGAAACTGATCAGTTATATTAGCTCAGCCTTTAAACAAGACGGGCTATGTTTTGGAATCTGAAATTCAACATCTCTGTGTCTTCCTTATAAAAATCTGATCCTTGGGGAGAAGACACTCAACCCTTTACGCCAACAAAATGCTATAATCCTCCATATTGTAAGCAAATACAGATGACACAATGTGGAGGACACTTTACTCTATACAGAAAATTCCATCTGACCCTCAATTTCATCATTTGCAACAATGATTTCCAACCTTTCAAAACAAATTACCATCATTTCAGCAGCAATGGTCATCTGCAAATAAATTTATCTTTGACAAACCTAAAGTTTTGTTGTATGGTAAGGACAATCTCAACACACAATCTCAAGTCTTAGCAACCTTGAGGAAGAAGGCTTTTTGAAAACATTGTGGGAACAGAAGAAAATGCAGCTAACCAGTATTTTCTCTTTTTCCCATATTTTCTACCCTCCAAAAACAAAACTGTTTTTGAGTCATGTTTATTATGTTGTCTGTAAATGCTTTCAATTTGGATAAGTCCAGAATTTTGTTGTTTGATAAAGATTTAAGACAGAGGGCTAGGGTATTACTTACTCCAGATCTAGGTTCTGTGGCATTAACATTGAAGATGATGGAACCAGCAGGTTGTGTTTCTGGAATGTTGACTGTATATTCAGATTCTCCAAAGAATGGTAGTCCTTCGCGGTTGATACGGATGGTAACTTGTGCATTACCTGTTCGTGGAATAATTCCATTGTCCCTAGCAACCACAGTGAACTGAAAAGTCAAGCAAAGGATTTAGTTTTAAACTTTTGGCTCAGGGCCTAGAAAAGTATTTTTTGTGCTCAACTCAGATTAGTATGATTCTAAAAATCATTTAAATGTTATGTACCTGTAAAACACCTTTAGGAGTATGCTCCAATCCTTTAGAGCTTTTCTTCCTTTCTTTTAAACACCAAACTGATACAAGTAAAACTTTGGTTGAGGAAACATTTTGTCAAATGAAGTTGCTCAAGTTGAGCAATTTCTTTAGTTGTTACAAAATATCAATTAAATAGTTCAGTGAATGGTGTTTTACACCAATTTCAACATTATTTCAGCCATATAACAAGAAAAAAGCTAATATACTCATGCAAGACCTGGGTTTCATCAGTGCAAGGCTAATCTCTGCAGTGTCTTTCTCAAGGACATTCATGAAAAACCCATTGCTTCTCATGTGGCTCAAAGCCAAGACGTAAAGGCTAAGAGTTCTACACTGTACCACAGAGCAAAGGGACCCCTACCAAATGTCAAGTCTTTTTCAGCAGAGGACTTTAAAAGACACTTTTTGGGAGAGAGAGGCTTAATTACATCTCGTAAAATAAATAAGCCATGCTCTGGCAAAACAGGGTTTCATGCATCTGATTGATCCATTATACCAAGCAAGTCATCACATGATTGTGGATCCATAAAATCCATTTTGTATAATAATCAACTGATTCCTAAGGTAGAATGGTCTTTTGACATGCAGAATAATTACCAAAAGCGAAAAGTTATGATTCCAGTCAGCCTGCATGGTGTGCACAAGCTGACCTGGATCAATACTTTTTGCAGATGAATTAAACCCTTTTTTGCAGAATATGGCTCAAATTCAAAAATAATATTGTAAAATACTGGTAACCTTACATAAAATTTAAATTCACAAAACATGTGAAAATATTACGGCAACAAGGAAAAATCACTTGTTTAAGTAAATTCTTCTCAAGCTATAATGTTTTTAAAAGACACTACCAGTTGCCATTGAGGCAATGTTTTAAAAATACTTACTGTGTATACACTTAATGATGCCTGTATTAAGGACACTCTGGCAAAGATTGCACCTGTTACTGTATTAATTCCAAATATGGTAGCAGCATCAGTGTTTACATTGTCAAATGAGTATGTCACATCGCCATTTCTTCCCTCATCACTGTCAACAGCAGATACACTAAGTATTGTCTCTAAGACTGGTTTGTCCTCTGAGATTGTAACATCATAGTTTTGAATGTTGACGAAGGCTGGTGCAGCATTGTTTCTAATAACATTGATGTTAACTGTGGCTGTGGCACTACGAGATGGGTATCCGCTGTCACGGGCCTCCACCAGTAACTGTTAAGATAGAAAACAGAAAGCTCACAAAAAATTTGAAGACAATTTTGTAAAATGAACTGCTTCTGCATGTGAAAAAAATGTTTGTAAATGGAGATATTAGTCATTACAACCAATTTCTCACTTTACCACAAACTTTTCAAAAGTTGTTTGCTACGTGGCAAAAAAGAAAAAGTGGTCTTCAAGTGATAATGTATCAACTAAGTTGGAAAAGTGCCAAACCCTTTGACATACAACAGCATTAATATAAAAATCCTGAAAAAGAAAACTTTTGAAAACATTGTTGAAAAAGGAGAAAATGCTGGTAACCAGCATTTTCTTCTTTTTCAACAATGTTTCCTACCCTTTCGAAGACAAATTCCATCATTCCAGAAACATTTAATTTGTTGCCTCAAAATTCCTTCATATTGGACAAGTCTAGAATTTTGCTGTTTGGTAGAAAAAGGCAAATGAAATTTTTGAGAACTAAAAGCAATATCTTACTCTGTAACTGTTAACATTCTCTAGTGTAAGGAGACGGTTGGTTGTGATCTGTCCAGTGATTGGATGGATAGAGAACAAGTCCACCAGTCCTGAGTTACTGACAATAGTATAGGATACTAGATTCTCTGGGCTTGTAATATCATCATCTGAAGCTGTTACCATGACAACATCAGTACCAATAGGCTCAAAATCAAACACTGTCTCATCATAAATGTTTTGACTAAACTGTGGAGAATTGAGATTTCTGTCAATCGTGAGGAAGACGGTCTCGCTGACTTCTGCTGATGGGGCACCAGTATCAAAAGCTGTGACTAAAAGCTGAAAGACAAAAAACATTTTTTTGGGTTATTTTTTTGGCATTTAGCATTGTTTTCAACATTATTTCATTTTCAGTGATGGCCAGTGCAACAATTCATGCTTCCTTGGAGTTTCTTTAAGTAGTACTTCATAAACTGTTCTTCCCAAGCCAATGACTGCTTCCTCACAAAAACATCGTCAAAACAATGATCAGTATGGAGACAGAAATTAATCCTGTCACAATCACTCATAATCCTCAGACAGATATTGGCAGAGTTGGGGATTTGAACCAGGGCCCCTGTATTTCAAGCACTGTGCGTTACTGACTGAGCTACTGGGCACTGCGACCAAATAATGGCGAATGATACACAACATAAATTAGGGAAAGCTAATTACCCTGTCAAAAGTTTTTGAACCAATAACTACCAAGCTCCTTTTAGACATGATGGAAATTGCTACACGTGACACAAAAAATAGTCCTGCGAGGGAGTGAAAATACCGTTATCAAATGAATGAAAAGCATTGCGGAAAAAGGATCAATTGCTTGAATGGTGTTTTACACAGCTTTTAACATTATGTCCATTCATATCATGGCAACTGCTCGCTTATTCATGTATGTCCTGGGTTTCACCAGTAGTATTCTAGGACTTTCAAGTGTGGGAAAAGGACTTATTTCCAAACAGTAATCAACAAAATGAGAAAAGTTGACATTGTAGTTATGGTTTATGCACTGCACAACATCTACTTCAAATTTGTTTCAAGTGGTCACTATTCAATGCTGTACCAAACAGCAAAAATTTAGACATTCAAATCGTAAGCATTTGCAGGCGAAAAATCAAATGTGGCTCAAATTACAATATTCGTCTTTAAATGAGTAGAAAACATTGTGGGAAAAGGGGAGAAATGCTGGTTGCAATGAATTAATACTTTAACCCTTTACCAAACAATAATTCTATACTTTCCCAAATCAAAAGCATTTTCAGACAACAAATCAAAACGTGGTTCAAATGTTTGGATTTGTCTCTGACGAGTTTGAAAATATTGTGGAAAAAGGAGAAAATGCTGGTCACCAGCATTTTCTCCTTTTCCCGCAATGTTTTCAAAAGTGTTCTTCCAGAGTGTTGTAAAAAGTCGGGATTGTATGGTAACAGGTTAATAAGAACTCTACATCAACTTACAGTGTACTGTTGAGACAGTATATTCAAGTTGCTGGAAATCAAGCTTGTTGTTAGGAAGATGTCTCCAGTGACGGTGTTGAGTCCAAACAATCCAGTTCCTGGTACGTAGCCATCCAACCGATACCTGATACTACCCTGTAAATGCAAAGCAATTATGCTAGTGTTAAATCTTTACCAGATGACAAATAACAAATCTAATGTGCCTCAAATGTTAGACTTTGTCCATAAATGGTTAGGAAATATTGTGGAAAAAGGAGAAAATGCTGGTCACCAGCATTTTCTCCTTTTGTCACAAAGTTTTCAAAAGCCTTTTTTCTTTACAACGTATATTACAAATTTTTCTAACGGACAGATTTTTTTAAAACTTTGCACATACAAAGCTTATCATGTCTCTAGGAGATTTCAGTAAACAAAAGATGTGGGTCACCGTGCTCGTTTCTGAGAAATTTGCCTTTGAAAAAGGTATATACAGTTCCAAAATTCAGCTTATATTGGATTTAAAGCGCCTTTCTTTAACAGTTAAATAGGAAAATTACAGGAAAAATATACAAATATACATCATTTTAATGAAAATTCATATATTTTTGCATAAAAAAATATATAAAAGCCTGGTTTTGAGCATGGTAAATGTACAAATATGCATGTTATATATGGATCATTGAGTTAAAAAGGGAGATAATTTGACAGAATTAAGGGTTAATCTTAAATAAATACATACTTTCTAACGGACAGATTTTTCTTAAAATTTCCACACTTATAGTATTTATAATTCTAAACAATAAGAAAAAATAAAAATGGCACCTATCTGTGCTTATTTTGTCAGAAAACAAGGTTGAAGGTCACTGTGGAAGTTATTTTTTTCCTTGAAAAAAACAGGATAAAAGCTCAGCAGACATAGTGGGAAAAGGAGAAATTACTCAATGGGAGTGATTTCTCCTTTTCCAATAATAATTTTCAAAGTGGAAACAGCTAACTTCCACAGCTTTAAATTTCCTGCCTTTGTTTCCTTGTTTGGTGTGTAATGCTGTGTCAGCAGCATTTTAATTATTTCACGGTGACAGTTCAAAGATCCATTTTTTTCTCTTCGCCAATACTATCTGATGAAAGTGCTAGTTGTTTCAGTGCACCAATAGTATAACCATTATGTGCAAAAAATACATAGGTGCACTTTTGATTCAATATCCATGACAAAAATACATGCGCAGTACGATGCGAGCGAACATTTGTCATATAAGCGTTAAGGTCATTCAAAGCTAGGACTGTGTGGCAAAGGATTAACTATATACTAAATGGTAAAATTTCAGAGAAGACCACATTGAAAGCATTTAAAGGTGACAAAACAATGTGGTAGATGTTGTTATTGTCACTGAAAGGACTGCAAAACATACAGTTAAAGGAGAAAATGCTGCCAAAAAGAAAGATCTTTTGATGCGGTGAAATAGGGCCGCTGGTCCTTTCATACAAATTTTCAGAAAGGTGAGCAAAACACAGCTTATTGTCAGTTTCTTTTGCCAATGTAGATCAAGACCAGGTTGTATAAAATTCGCAGTTTATTCTATGAACTACAATACCCTTCATTTTGGGAGCTGTTTTGATCAAAACCGCCCTGATGATATTATCTTTAGGTCATATTTACCAACAAGAAAGTACTTTAAAGGTTTCACACATATTTGCTTACATACAAATACATTTACAAACCTTAAGATCATTGTCAATGGCTCTAACACTGAAGACAGTTGTGTTTACAGGTGTGTTGATGGGGACAGTGTCACTGTATGGGGTGTTGACAAACTGAGGTGGGCTCAAGTCTCTGAGTACATTGATTGTAACTGAGGCCTGGCTAGATCTCTGAACACCTTGTGGTCTATCATCCACAGCTAAAACTTGGAACTGAAAACAATAGGAGTCGTATTCACCAACCATTCTAAATTGCATTCTCAGTCTAATTCTAGATTTAGAAAGTAACACAATTTCTGACTGACTTAGCCAATTTGAAATTATGTTACTTTGAAGTTGAAGTTTAAAAAATGTTGAGAATGAAAAAGAATCATATTAACCCTTAAAGCATCTTTTACAACTATGATTGCCTTTGCAGCCAGTGTAGATCAAGATCAGACTGCACAAAACAAGCAGTCTGATCTTTGATCTATACTGTCCACTTTGTTGGGTCATTCTGAACACAAGCAATCCTGAAATTGTACTTATTTAGGTTTTATTTCTAGACTGAAAATGACTACGGTTTATTGGGGCTCTAGGGGTTAAGAATTGATGGTGAATACGGGCCCAGGAGTATACGGTTCCTGAAATACAACAGCAGAACGGTCTACATTAAACCATAACTGAGTGTCTATTTTTAGACCTACTGAAAAACTACTACTAAATATACAAGGGAAAGTATTCTATTGAAGGAAAAATTATTTCTTTTTTTTTTCAAACAATAGTAGAACATTATTGGAAAAAGAAGGAAGAAGGAAGGATTCCTCTTCCGGCAAAAGTTTCCAACATTTTTAAGTACAGGGAAATAAAAAGTGAATGTTTGGCTCAAGCAAGTTACACTTGATGTATCTACATTTGCATGTTATACTCATAAAAAGGAATATTTCCGACTGACAAAAAAATCTTTTGTATACTCTGCATTTAACTTCCATCTTAATATATAAATTGTGCCCCCGATACCCTATAAATTTGAGTAAATAATCCTGACATTACTTACTGTGAATTGGTTGATGAGGGCATTCTGTAGTGTTTTCTTGAGTACTATTTGTCCAGAGCGAGGATCAACATAGAAATACTCATCATCAGTTGGGTCTCCGAGCAGGCTGAAGTAAATCACATCCTGAAGAGCAAAAACCATTGATTAGTGAAACTTTAAACATGCAACCTGTGTATTTATTAGCCGGATTAGGGAGGCTTCAGGAAACATCAGGGGTAAAGAAGAAAATATTGGTAACCAGCATTTTCTCCTTTACTCACAATTTATTCTACCATTCCAAGGACAAATCTGATTATTGTATAAATGGAAATTTTTGTGATGTGGAAATTTTTGCGATTTCGCAAACTTGAAAAATTTGCAAACTTTTCTATTTGAGTATTTTACCACAAGTATACCAACAAATAACCAGTGTCTTGAATTTGCAAACATTCCCAAAATGTCTGTAATCAATAATTTGCAGAATTTTTTTGACAAGTGTATATATCCATGTATACAGTATTTTTGAGCAACATTTACTTTGTTGTCTGTAAATAGTTTCTATAAGGACAAATCCAGATTTTTCATTACTTGTAAAGAATTACCCATTTATCCATTACCAATTTAAATCCTGAGTTTTAATGACTTTTGAAAACACTGGTAACCAACATTTTCTTCTTTTCCCATAGTGTTTTCTAAACTTTCAGAACAAATCAAATCATTTGAGCCACATCTAATTTGTTATCTGCAAATGCTTTCAATTTGGACCAGTCTAAATATTGTTGTGTGGTAAAGAGTTCATCTGGCAGGCATGACTTCAGTTGACTTTGCAAAGAGTGAAGATAAAGATCACAATGAACAGAATCTGTAGTCTGAACGTCACTGTCTAAGATTTTTTTAAAATTAGTTTTGAAAAGTATTCCATTGCTATTATAACAGCATGCAAAAGGAACTAAAATTGCATTTTGCACCAGAATAAAAGAACTAAAACTTTAATAATCACGAATTTGAACTATCCTGTGGGAAAAGACTTTTGAAAACATTGCAAGAAAAAGATAACATGCAGGTTAGCAGTATTTTCTCCTTTTCCACAATGTTCTCTATCCTTTAAAAGACAAATAACACTAATTTAGCCATACATATAATTTTTTTGTCTGTAAATGCTTTCCAAAATTGACAAGTGATTGTGTTGTGTGATAAAGAGTTACAAGATTCTTACATTGTCTGCATCTGTGGCAGTGACAGTTATAGGTGATGATCCAACAATATAGGTATCAGCAATTGTGGTTATATACTGAGTCGGGTTGAAGACAGGTCCATTCTGGTTTCTGAGCACCCTAATGGTCAGATCTTGGGTGGCCACCTGCCCTGGATTGACAGAGTCGTATGCTGTGAATCTGGCCTGTTAAGGAGATGAAAAAAAGACAATTAGTAAAAATTTTATCTGTGAAATTATTTCATGTGTCTTTCTTTAAATATGTTTAATCTTTCTCTCATAAATTCATATCTGGAAAAGGATAATACACAAAATCAAAGCAAAGACTTCTTGTAGAACAAATTTAACATTGATAATCTCCTCCTCTAGGAGCTGCTCCCTTTTTTCAAATGTCTGTCATCAAAATCAAGTCCTTAAATAGTCATTGTTGTCCAGTTTTAACCTTTACCAAACAACACAGTTTTAACTACCAGAAAAAAAGAGTCTAATAAGAGCAATGTCAGAGTTGCCTTTAGTCAGAGTGTTTCTGCAATGCAGCCAGAGCAGATCAACAGAGTGCACAATTTGTGCAGTACCATCCTGATCTACAGTTGCCGAAAAAGCCACTACAGAAATGACACTTTACGGGTTAAAAGACGCCAACCCAAAACCATGACAGAGGGATACTCACAGTGTAGACTGTAGTCTGTACGCTGTCTGATAACAGACTGTTTCTAAGGGTGACAACACCAGTGGATGGGTTAACATCAATAAAACTCTGCACTGGGAACAGTCCAATCAGGCCATAGACAATGGTTCCTTCTAGATCATCATCTGTTGCCGTTACTTGGTAGATTGATCTGGTAGAAGAAAACATATTTTAACTCTTATCCTGCTAAATAAGTGAAATGAAACTTTCAAGCTGACAGTAAAAACCCAAATTTTGCTATTTCAAAGGTGTTTTTTGCGGGAAGATATCTCCTTATCAGACAGTGTAGATCCAAGATCAGACTGCACATTCTGTGCAGTTTGATCTTGATCTACACTGCCCGCAAAAGGTCAGTGAGTCACACTTTGCAGCCTAACGGAAAAACTTAAAATTTGTCATATAAAATCTTTTGTCATACAAAATCTAAGTCATTATATATCCAATAGTTTTCCCTTGAAGTTTTATCTTTATTTTTTATGTATTAGTTGATTGACTGAATGGTGAATAATGCTGTTTTAAATAATTTTCAGCTATATTGCTGTGGCCAGCAAACCTATCTATGCTGTCCTAGAGTTCCTTTTTTCTATTACTTCACACAACTCTCTTCTCAAGCCACTGGCTGCTTTCTCCTATAACCATTGTCAACAGAAAGCTGACAGAACAATGAATCCTGTTGAGATGACCATCATTAATCCTTACAGAGAAATTGGCCAGACTGGGGATTCAGACCAGGGACCTCCTGGTTTCAACTTACATCATTTTTCTATATAATTTGATTTCATAACAAGTGTTGTGTTGTTTGGTTTCCATTTTGTTACAAGGAAAAATTCATGAACTACTAAAAAAGTTTCCAAACCTGTCAACCACTGAACTTTCTTGAAGGTCAATTGACTGTGGCAGGTTCAGGAATCTTGGTGGTGCTAGATCTCGCAATACTGTGACTATAACTGTACATGTAGCAATTTGTGGGTTTACTGGATCATTGTCCGAGGCCAGAACAGTCAACTGAAATGATAAGTTATATTTCATTTATCAGCTCAGTAAACTAGCTATAGATACTGACCCACACTTGTAAAAGTTATTTCAGACAGATGCAAAAGTAAGATGAGTTACACAAAGGCAAAACATTTCAAGGTAAACCATATACCTTTTTTTTGTATCTGTGTATTAAAAACATTGTGGAAAAAAGATAAATTGCTAAATCCATTCTTTTTCTTGACCATTTTTGGTGACAAGCAAATGAAACTCAAACACTTAGAATTCTACAGCATTTTTTCATAAAATGTGACAAAATATCACAAATTCTTTGCATGCTGTTTTTTATGAAAAGTGTCGACAAAAGCAACATAAACTACCTTTATCTCAAAAAAGCTAAGTATTCATCTCAAACAAGTAAGCTATGCTCTGTGAAAAGAGGGTTTAATGCATCTACAAAAAGTATCAACTCATGTCAGCATGCGTAGTCTACGCATGCTGACATGGGTTGAAACTTTTTGCTATTTGTCACTTTTTTGCATGTCAAAGGACCATTCTGCCTCAGTGCATGTATTCAGTTGGTTGTTAGACACAATGGATTTTATGAATCAATAGGGATGTTATGTCTTGCTTGGTACAATGTATTATGGAGATGCATTAAACCCTCATTTGCCAGAGCATGGCTCACTTACAATATTTTATTAGACAAAAATTACAAAACTTACAGTGTATTCCTGCCTGTCAGTTAGGTCTTCTCGCAAATCTCTCCTGACAAATACCAGACAAGCATCAGCATCAATACCAAAGTAGTTATTGAAAAGGTTTAGGCTGCTACCAGACTCTTGTGTGATCGTGCATGTCAGTCTATCCTGTAAACAATGGTTATTAACTCTTTATCAAACAAAGTTTTGGACTTGACCAAACTGAATGCATTTGCAGATGACAAAATAAAGGTAGCTCAAGTGATGATTTCCACCTTTTATAAAGTAGAACACATTGTGGATTGTGGGAACAGGAGAAAATGCTGGTTTCCTGCAGTTTCTCCTTTTCCCAAAATGTTTTCCAAAGCTTTCTTTCTCAGGGTTCTTTAAAGTAGGAATTTTGTGATTAAAGTGTTACAATATCAGTTATTATTTCTAAGTTGAATTCTTTAGCAGCAAAACAATTATGGTATCACTGTGGCAAGAGGAGAAACGGTTAGACACTAGAACAATACTCAATACATGACTTTCAGCAAATGGAGTCTCTTTTTTTTTTCTTTCGCAATGTCACCTTATGAAAATTAAATTTAGGCAAATGGAAAGATTGCTCACAGCCAAAGATTTACCTTTTGCCACATTTTATTCACTTATTTCATATTAGCACACATTTATTTTCATGCATATATCAAAATTTGTGATGGCTCATAACTTTTCAAGTGCAATGGGGGCCCTGCAGTATTTTGCCTAAGGACAGTCACACATCAACTGTGATAACAGAGTTGAGCCATGATTTTTTGATTCCAACAAAAGAAGTCACAATTAAGTTTAAGAAAAAGTAAATTATTAACTATTATAACACTGACATATAAAAAATCGATACAAATTGAAATGATCTGACTAAATGTACTTCGCAAGGTCAGAGAAGTACACAACATCAGAAAACCTCAAATCAATCTTTATGTTTACCTGCAGAGTGCTTGGTTCAACTTTAATTGCATTTGTTTTTGTAGCCATTGTAGATCAAGATCAGACTACAAAATGTGAAGTCTGATCTTGGATCTATGGGCACTATTTTATTTTTAGCATCAAAATAGTCTTCATGATTATTTTTTCAACTGGAAAAGGCATCTGAAGGCTTTTTTAAAGACGAATAAGGGTTACAAAAACCAGAAAACAAAGAATCATACAGGACTGAATTGACATAAAATAATCATGTAATAATATACACTCACTCCATCTGGATCTGAGACATTAAGGCGTTGAATGTAATCAAGTACTGCTGTTGATTCATCGATTGTGACTCTATAAATGGGGAATTCAAACCTAGGTCCATTCAAGTTTCTGAGAACAGTGATGAAGACCTCAGCCGTGGCAGTTAGTCTGGTGGCTCCGGTATCAAAGGCAACTACCCTCAACTACAGGAAAAATGAAAAAGATTTTACTCTTTACCTCACATTAAAATTTTAGACTGTTCCAAATTGAATGCATTTGCAGACAATAAAATAAATTTGGCTATGATGGTATTTGTCTTTAACAAGATGAAAAATATTGAGGGAAAGAGAAAATGCTAGTTATCAACATTTTTTTCCTTTTCCAAGGACGTTTCAAAATCTGTCTTTTCCAGGGTCCTTACAACCCTGGATTATATAGTAAAGTGTTAACTCTTATTACATGATTTCAATCTGTAATAAAGACCATGATTATATCTTTACAAAACAACATATTTTTTTTGTTTGTCCAAATTGAAAGCATTTGCTGATGACAAAATCAATGTAGCTTTAATGGTGTGATTTTGGATTTGTCTTTTAGAGGGTTTGAAACAATGTAGTAAAAGGAGAAATTGCCAGACAACAGCTTTCTCTCCTTTTTCTACAATCTTTTTTGAAAGGTTTTTTCCTCAGAGTTGTTAAAACAGCATAGTGGATGATAGTGCGGTAGAAGAATAAGTCATACACACTCTTGTGGAGCTTTTTTTAGCTACTCTGTCTTTGAAAAGCTTTATATAAGGTTCTTTGGTGACTGAACAGTGTCCACTGTATTTAGTTGAGACCTTTAAGGCCCAAAAGTACCGTAGCCAAAAATAAAAAATGCAAATGTTAAAATGTGTCTAAATCTAAATCATGCTGTTTAAAAGTATGGAAATTCTTGTGAGAATGACAATCTGTTATTTTATGGTCACTCCAAATGTAAGTCACTGGCAGGAAAATAAATCTAAAAAAATAGGGCAAAATCTTCCAGGTTTCTCTAGCTACCTTTTGTTAACTTTTTACCTGGTTTTAAAGTTCATTTTCCTGAAGTGACTAACGCTTGAACCGGCTGGACAACAACAAATTGTCATCTTCACAATAATTTCCATACTTTTAAATGGTATAATTTAAGTTTAAATACATTTTTGCATCTACACTGTTTACTTTTGGCTACTATTGGGCTTTTAATATACTTAAGCAAGATAAAACAAAGTACACAAGTTCATGTTTCAACTGCTACAAAAACTTTAATCCCAGTTTAACAAAATGTATCAATAAAACCTGCCAAGGGCACAGTAGTTTTGATGCAACTTCAATAGAAAAAGCAACACTTGTTGCATAATAAATGAGACTTTGCAAGATCCATTTTCGTATTAACCCTTAAAGCGCCTTTCATGACTATAGTGCCTTCACAACCTGTGCAGATTAAAATCAGACTGCACAAAATGTGCAGTCTGATCTTTGATCTATACTGTCTGCTTTTCTAAAACACAAAAGACAAAATCAACCATAATATTGCAATTATTTGGGTCTTTTTTGTAAACTTAAAAGGTCTGTTGGGTTTATTTGGCACACTGAGGGCTAGGAATGTGATATAGAATATAAATTACAATAAAAATCAGACAGCTGTGGTGGATGAATCAAATGCAAATACTTACAACATAGGAGTTCAATCTGAGGTTATCGTTGCGGAGATTCTGACGAACAGACACAATACCAGTAGACCTATTGACTTGGAAGAAGCTTTCTGCTGGATAATCACCAATGGTCTCATAGGCAATTGATCCCTGAAACAGATACAGATGGTTTTTTAACCAACAGGCTGCTAAGCATGACTCACTGACCATTACCGGACAGTATAGATCAAGATCAGACTGCACAGAATCTGCAGTCTGATCTTGGATCTACACTGTCCGAAAGGAAGATATTCTGGTTTTTTACAATCCCCTTGACAGTTTCATTTTAACTGTAAAGCAGGTTAAGGGTTGAGATGTGGGTATATCCTTTAAAGCAACACAAACTCCAGTTCTGTTATGAAAATCCAAAGAAAAATGCCTGACCTTTATTTGACTGCAAAGATAGCCTTTGAACCTACAGAAAATATACAGTAGAAAATATACAGTAGAAAAAATGCAAGATGTCTCACTGTTCCATTACTTTTCAATGAAATTATCCCCAAATCAGCAATAAGTTCTGAAATCTCGTAATCTTGTAGTCATACTGTAATAAGTTTTAAACATATTTAACTCTTTACCACACAATCCCGACTTTTAACGACCCTGAGAAAGAAGCCTTTTGAAAACATTGTGGGAAAAGGAGAAAATGCTGGTAACCAGCATTTTCTCCTTTTCCCACAATGTTTTCTATCTTTCACAAAACAAATTTCAAATTTTCAGCCACTTTTATTTTGTTGTCTGCAAGTGCTTTCAATTTGGACCAGTCTAAAATTTTGTCATTTGGTAAAGAGTTAAACCACATCCACTTTTTAAAATGGAAGTACCCTCAGGAGGTATTTTGTTAACCCTTTTCCAGACAACGTAATTTTACATCTGTCCATCATGAAAACTTCTGCAGACAATTTGTAAACTATGACTACCATAATTGCATTCTGTCTGCAGAAAAATTTCTCCTTTTCCCAAAAAGTTTTTACAAAGCCCTCTTGCTCTACGTCATCAAAACTCAGGATCATACTGTAAAGATTTAAATAACAACAAAAATTTGACATCAATACTTACAATAAGACCCTGTCTGCTTGCTGACACACGGATAATGCTATTTCCAACACCTTCATCTTCATTTATTGTCTGTTGGTACCTAGCATTGCTTGTGAATACTGGCAAGGCCAGATCACGAGAAACAAATATGTTCACAATGGCTGTGTCTGTTCTGGCATTGGGGTAGCCATTGTCACTGACAATTACACTGCACTGTAAGTCAAAGTTACAACAGACATAAATAAATCTTCTTTTGTATCAAAAATTTGTATTTCATTTTTTCTGTATTTCAAATGAGAATATTTAAATCATACAATGTGTATAAGACTAGATTTTACTACAAAAATCTAGAGAGGTTCATGTTATTTTAAATTCTTATTAACAGAACCCAAACAGCTTGCAGAACATGATCAAGCTGAAAAAAAAAAAGTCTCTCAAAAGTAAACTTTAAATAAAAACCAGTATCATTATAATATGTATATTCCGTTTTACTGTGCAACCTTCTTCTCTGACAGACTACTCGGAAAAAAATAACAAATTACTAATGTTCAAACACTTATGCTAGCAATAACTAATAAGACATTTTCTTTTAATGAAGGTAAGAAGTATTACATGTACGTACGCTAAATGAGATGACACCGGAATTGAGGACGGATCTTGCCAAGCGCACTTCTCCAGAAGTTTCTCGGACATAGAAAAAGTCATTGCATCCACTGTTTAAATCTCCAGTGAGTGTGTAAGTCAGGAAATCCTACAAGAGATTGATGCAGTCTAAATCTTTACCAAACCATCCCACATTTTAATGACCCTGAAGAATGAAGCTTTTGAAAACATAGTGGGAAAAGGAGAAAATACTGGTATCCAGCATTTTCTCCTTTTCTATGTTTTCTATCCATTCAGAGAACTTCAGCTCATGTGTGTTAATTTCTAAATTGTCGTCTGCAGATGGCTCTAGTTTCAAAGGGTCTAAAATGCTTTGTTTGGGAAAGGGTTAAACCTCTCTCATTCTTCTATTTCAAAGATAAACATAGCTATTAAATAATCAAAGTGAAATGAATCATGAAAAAAGAGAAACTACAGTAGCAAAACCATTGAAACTGTTTTAAGCTAATGTTCTTTCATGTTTTATGTATTGTTTTCTTGTAAGGTATGATTCTGATTAACCTATTAATCTTTAGTTGAAGAAAAAATAATTATCATGAACCAGAATCGGGTCCTCCAAAAAAAAGCATTACATTGTAATACATGTAACTCACATTGTCAGCATCAAATGCAGATACAGTCAAAATGAGGTCTCCAACAGCAAAGTCTTCAGAAATGGTTTGTGTATATGGATCAAATCTGAACTCTGGCGAGTTCACATTTCTAGAGACTGAAATGGTGACATCAGCTGTGGCTCTCTGGTTGGGTGTTAAGCTGTCATATGCAATTACCCTCAACTGGAATAGAGATAGAACTTTATCACTTAAATCCTCAACCCTTTACCACACAATCCCGAATTTTAACAACCCTGAGAAAGAAGTCTTTTAAAAACAGTGTGGGAAAGATCAAAATGCTGGTAACCAGCAATTTCTCCTTTTCTAACAATGTTTTCTTCCCTTCTCAAAAGAAATTTAAATTTTCAAGTCACAATTATTTTTGTCATCCGCAAATTCTTTCAATTTGGACCTGTGTAAATTTTTGTCGTTTGGTAAAGGGTTAAAGAACTGAAGAAACCCAACATACATTTTGAGTCTAGAAACATGATCCAAATACAAGTAATTGCAATTTCAGGTTACTCTTGTCAAGAATGTTTAAGCAAAGCAGACATTGTAGATAAAAGATCAGACTGTATGTTTTGTGCAGTCTGCTCTTGATCTACACTGGCCACAAAAGAAACTACAGTTGTGAAAGAAGTTTTCAGGGTTAACCAGTATTTCTAGTTTTTGACAGATAGAAGCAGTGATCACTTTACAAGTGTTTGAAGTTTTAGACCATGGCATGTATGGCCAGCTAAAACAAATTGCTTCAAGTAAACAACATTTGATAGAAAACGAACTGATCTCCAGGTATTCTTCAACTCTTTACGATTACATATACATGTAATACCTATTATTTATTGCTTTTCTGTCAGATATATCTTTACATGTTCAAACTGTGCTTTGCCTATTTTTATTTAATGACCCTATAGAAGGCTTTTGAAAACATTGTGGGACCAAGTTATCTACCCTTTCAAAGACCATTTCCGACATTTGAGCCATATTTGATTTGTCAACTGCAAATGCTTTGAATTTGGAAAGGTACAAAATTTTATTGTTTGGTATAGAGTTGAATACAAATTCAACACCTTAACCACTGAGCAACAGGTGACCCAAAGTACAGAGGGCAATTCCAGTGAATTTCTCAGACAATTGATAAAGTATACTCACAGTGTAGGTTAAAGCTCTGTCGGACCTCAATGAACCTCTTGTCAGGATTCTTCCATCGTTGACAACATAGAAGAAGCTTGGGGCTGCACCCAGTCCAATTGTATCATAAACCATAACACCCTAGTTAATTACAACAGAACAGAATTTGTTAGTTTCAAAATGACTTGAATAATCATGTTCATCATCATCATTTTAAAGCCATTTCACAATATATACAAAGAAGCACTAGCATGCACCGTAAAGATTTTGACGTCTGCATAAATTTTAGGTAAGCCTTTCTCCTTTTATTTAAACCCTTTAAAACACAACAAAATCATGGACCTGTCCATATTGAAAGCCCTCAAAGGCAATGGTGAATGTGGCTAAAATGGTGGGATATGTCTTTAAAATGGTAGAAAACATTTTGGGCAAAGGAGAAAATGCTGGTTACCAGCATTTTCTCCTTTTCCTACAATGTTTTCCAAATGTGTGGTAAAGGGTTAACTCATTACCTTTTGAGACAACTTTCAGTAGATGACAGCAGGATAAAGAAAAACATACATTTTTTGAGAAAAATCTCACATTTTAATTATTAGAGTAATAAATTACAGCAAAGTTGTCATTTCCAATCAACTTTGCAACATAACAATTCAACCGTCATTCAAACTTTAAGCAAACTTGGTATAAAGCAAAATAAAGGACATCCTATCATAAATTTGTAAAGAGTTTCTTTAGATTAGCTCTTGAATGCTCACACTGTGTAGACCAAGTCTAAACTGCATAGAACAAACAGTATGATCTTGGTCTATGCTACCATAAAAGCAGCCAACACTTAAGTCTTTAACAGTCAAAAAAAATATGGACTTGTTCTAACTGAGAGCACTTGTAGAAAACAATTTAGATGTGGCTTAAAAGATAAAGCATTTTTTTTGAAAGGTTAGAAAACATTCTGGAGGAAAAAGATAAAATGCTGGTAACCAGCATTTTTTCCTTTTCCCATAATGTTTTCAAAAGCCATTTGTTAAAACACTACAATGCTTAAATGAGGGTACACAAAAAAACTTCTTGAATATTTCCTCACCTGTCCATCAGCATCAGTAGCAGTAACTCTGAAAACTTGTGAGTTGTTTTGGGCAGTCTCAAGAACATTGGTAGAGTAGGGAGTGCTGATAAATATAGGTAACTGGGCTCTCTGGATGATGACTGTAACATCAGCTTCACTGGATCTTGATGGTAAACCATCGTCCATCACCATTACTTTGAACTGCAGGAAGAAGCAAGGACTGGGTAATGTATCATTATAAATCACTATAAATTCGAGATTTGCTGAAAACACAGATTTCAGAAAGGATCCAGTTGAGCAATTTATGTGCCGTTTTGATAATGGCTCAAAAAGTAATGTTGATCTGTTTTGTACTAAGTCCAAACTAGCCTCTTAAATCTTCAATGCTCTACAAGACCATGAGAAAAAATACTCCGTAAAGTATCACTGAGTAATTTCAGCACTAGCCAATTTGTCGTATTGGTTTTGAACTGACATACCAGTACACGGATGTGCTTATTTTACATTCAATAACTATGTTTAATGTGACATGTAGGCCCAACGTGGCCGGGTGTTTCAGATTTTCTTGTATTTCACTATTACTGTGTTTGTATAAAGATATAACATATGTCACTATAATAAAATGTTCATTCGTTCGTTCGTTCGTATTGACTTTCTCTGCTTCTTTCAAATTTTAAAGTCATGTTTATATTTTTTGGTATACATTTTTTTACATATTCTTCAACCAATTAACCCTTTACCACACGACAAATTTCAGACCTGTCCAAATTGAAAGCATTTGCAGATGACAGTTTCAATGTGGCTCATATGAAATGAATTTTCTTTCATAGGGTAGAAAACATTGTGGGAAAAGGAGAAAATGCTGGTAACCAGCATTTTCTCCTTTTCCCACAATGTTTTCAAAAGCCTTCTCTATCAGGGGTGTTAAAAGTCGTCATTGTGTGGTAAAGGGTTAAGACAACAAAGTTCTAGACATGTCCATATTGAAAGCATTAGCATATTATGAATCGAATGTGGCATTAATCCTTTTACCAAAAAATCCATTGTTTTAGGAACCCTGAGGTAGAGAGCTTCTAAAAACATTGGAAAGAGAGAATATGTTGGTACCCAGCATTTTCTCCTTTTTCCTATAATGTTTTCAACCCTTTCAAAAAATAGAAATCAGCACTGAGCTACAGCTTTTTTGAAAATGCTTATCATTGCACAAATACAAAATTGTGTTGATCAGTAATGAATGACGGGAATAGTCTTGACAGTGTAGGAAACATTCCACCATGTTTTCAAAAGCCTTCTTCTTCAAGGCCATAAAAAGCAAAGAATTAAACAAGGAAAAAAAAAATCTACAAAAGGTTAGAAGTAATCACATACTGAATACTGGGAGAGAGGAGCCTCAGTCAGTGGCTGTCTCAGATAGATATCTCCAGTAGATGGATTGATGAAGAAATAATCTAGAGAGTTGGTGCCACCAAGCACTCCAGAAGTCGTGTCCCTTGAAATTGAGTAGATCAGTGAATCCTAAAAAAAAATACAGAAAACAAGTTGATAATTTAACTTCTTATTATTATGTTATGGTTAAAAACAGTACATAAATTTAAAAAGGAGGGAAGTGATAGTCTTTTTTTTTCCCCTAAAGATCAGGAAACTACTGTGGGAAAAGGAGAAAGCAACTGCATTAGTTCCACGATAGTAAAATACTGCATAAAAAGTTCTTTTTGTAAACTAATCCTCAAAACACCTTTCATAAGGGTTATAGGTTCCTTTATAGCCAGTGTAGATCAAGTTCAGACTGCAAAAAATGTGTAGTCTGATCTTGACCTACCCTTGCAGAGTTCCTGAATTAAATTAAATTCATGGGGTGTTATTCATAGACTGTGTTTAACTCTTTCCAAAACAAATTTTAGACTCTTCCAAATTCAAAACATCTGCAAACAGCATTTTCAAAATTATTACAAATGAGCTTAAGTTTTCTGATAGGATAGAAAACATTGTGGGAAAAGGAGAAAATGCTGGTTACCAGCATTTTCTTCTTTTTATCACAATGTTTTCAAAGGTTTCTTTCTCAGTGTCGTTAAAACTGTGGATTGTGTGGTATAGGGTTAAGGTGTATTAAGCGCTCTAAGGGTTTTCAAATCAAATTACATGTACAACATGAAAAAGTTATATGTTTATAAGCGGCGCCCTGGTAAAAGGAGATTTAATGCGTCTTTGTAATGCAATATATCAAGCAAGTCTTCATATAATTATGGACCCATAAAATCCATTTTGTCTGACATCCAACTGAGTCATGAGGAAGACTGGTCCTTTGACATGCCCAAAATTGACCAATAGCAAAAGTTTTGATCAGCCTGCATAGATTGTGCATGCTGACCTGGGTCCACTTTTTTGCAGAAGCATTAAATCCCCTTTGTACAAAACATGGCTCATATCCATTGCATAAAAGTTTCATGAAAGAATTGTAGGTATTTATACCTGGTCAGAATCTACAGCAGACACTGTAAGAACTGGGGTTCCCATGGAGTACAGTTCCGAGACCGTTCTGATGTATGGAGAGTTGATCCATGATGGAATGCCTGGATTTCTGTTCACAGTGATGGCTACATCAGCAGTATCTTGAAGTCTGCTATCCAATGAGTTGTAGACAATAAGTCTCAATGTGTAGCTTTCACGACCAATACCGTCTTCCTTAAGCGAGCGTGTCACAAACACAACACCTGTTGTCATGTTCACATCAAAGAAGCTTTGAGCAGGATACAGTCCTATACTTGCAAAGTTCAATTGTCCCTGAAAGAAAATTAAAACCATCATCATGAGCTGTACTAAAGATTGCTCTGTATTCTGTTCCAATTCTAACACCTATGACTTACCACCTGATTGGGTAGGATAGAATTTATCACATAACTTCCCTTGTTTTCAGTGTAATATACCCATTACGAATTTTCTTATCTCATACACGTTTAATATCACTATTGTGTGACGTCATTTTTGGCGTCATTTTGTACGTATTTCGTAGAAGTGAATGGGTTTTATGGATATTACCGCGTGTGCATCTATAGATGGTTTTGCACCTTCTTATCTATGATTTGTGAAATAGCGTTATGTGATAAAAAGAATCTGACATTCGTTGGCGTATGAGATAAAAATTTTTATTAAACTCATCAAGAAAAAATGTTATTAAGCTCGCCAAATGCTCGCTTAATAACATTTTCCCTAGACTCTTTTAATAAAATTTTATCTCAATGCCAACTCATGTCAGATCCTATATGTCTTGGCCAATTGGTCTGCTTGTCCTGGCATTTGAAATTGTTACCTTACAAGAACATCTAGGCCTCTAGATGAAAGAAGAGCAACTTTTCTCAAGTTAACCTGGGTAAAAAAGAAACTCTTTCTTCTTTTAGTGCTTTCTATATTTTTTCAAATGATTTCTAATAGTGCAAACAGTATTTTGAGATTAAAACTCATGCACAATGATCATAGCAGCAAACTTTTTCAAACTGATTTGTGATAAAACAGTAATTATCAAATTTCTAACCTGGTTGTTCAGATCTGGGTCAAATGCCTGGACAGTGTAGATTCCAACATTCAGCTGTTGGCTATCAGTAATGGTGACGGCGTAAGGTTCGTTTGTAAACTGAGGCGGGAACTCATCACGAATGATATCAACCACCACTACAGCTTCATCTACCTCTTCTGGAACTCTCTGGTCAGAGGCTCTCACAGCAATCTATAAACAAAACAATGCACTGTACTTTAAATCAATACAAACATAGCTTACATAATAAATTTCACTTTGCTTCTGACTAGTGTCATATATTCATCTTTTACCTGATTTCCTTCTGCAGTAGACCTTTTGCGTCTAGTAACAGTTCTTCTTTTGTCATAATGTTTCCAAATGTAAACATGTTGTATACCTAAATTTATGTTGATTATTCATATTCTACATTGAAGTTTACTATGTTGTCAGCTGCATGTTTAATTTGAGAGACATTGACTGATAAACGAAATTTTACATCATTGTTATACTTCAACCTAACACCATCAAATCATCACTATTTTTTCCAGTGAATTAATTAAAAACCTTAGTAAAGCTAGTAAATCAAATCAAAACAAATTGCTCTTACAAAGAGATTGAAGCACTATGACTTGTTACCAGATACTGCATGTTTTTCTTTCATTAACCAAATCACTTCACCTACAGTGCTATACACCAACTGCCATTGTGTTTTACACAGGACAAGCAGATAAATTTTCTACCTATCCTCAAGCTACCCTCGACAATATACCATCCCCATTTTTGAAATATCAACTTCCATGATAACTAATTCATTTGACATTTACACTATTCATGCAGAACCAAAGAATTATTTCAAGACTTGATCTTTACTGTCAGCAAAATCACCGTATATTGCTCTAAGCATGCTAACATTTTAGAACTGTATTTAAACATGCACATACTGTAAAGTGTAGACACCGTAGACCGAAAGTCATGCAGGTAATGGTTTTCTTTCTGAATTTTTTCTACCATATTTGAAAATTAGACAAGACAGTTTACGATCCCCTCAGTTCAGAGAAAAAGCCTAGTTGTTGCAATTTCTAGGCAGTGACCTAACTTCTAAGACAACAGTGCATTGGTTATGTGGTCTGATCTTGATCAACATTGTAAGCAAAAATGCCTCACCTTCCCCTTATAATCCTAGGAGCTGAACTATTGTGTTGAATGATTTGCAAGCTAGGAAAGCATTTAACCCTTTACCATACAATCCCCAGTTTTAATGAACCTTAGAAACAAAAGTTTTTGGAAACATTGTATGAAAAGGAAAAAAGTAACCAGCATTTTCTCCATTTCTACTATCCCAAAGGCAAATCACATTATTAGAAAAAAACTGAATTTGTCGTCTGCTAATTCTTTCAAACTGGGCAAGTCAAAAATTTTGTCATTTGGTAAAGAGTCAATAAAAATTATCTATAAAATATATTTCTCATACTATCATTATTTTGCTCATACTATCATTATTTTGAAAGTAGCTCTTAACCTAAGACTGCCCAAAACAAGTTTTTTGCTTTAGGAGACAGTCATCTTCTATAAAGGTCAGAGCAACCCTGTCCTGTGTTAACACTGTGTCAATCCATTTACCCCAAAAACCTGTATTTTCAAGACCCTGAGGAAGGAACTTTTGAATACATTGTGGAAAAAGGAGAAAACGCTGCTTACATGCATTTTGTCCTTTTTCCCACAATGATTTCTACCCTTTCTAAGACGAATCTCATTTTTGATGTATTTTATTTTTCATCTGCAACTTTTTCATCTGCAACTAGCTGCTTTCAATTTGAACAGGTCTAAAACTGTCATTTGGTAAAGAGGTAAGATCCTCTGACCAAATATTGATTTGAATTTGTACTATTTAAAAGGCCCAGAATCGGTGAAAAGTAAAAAAATGGATGTGGTAAAATGCATATAACTTTAAATCATACCATCTAAAAGTATGGAAATTATTATGACAATGATAATAAGTTATATATGTATTATACAGTTGGTCCAAGTGCCAGTCTCTGGCAGAAAAATTAATTTTAAAACTAGGATAACAGTTGCCAGGTTACTCTCTCTTGTTTACTTTTTACCTGGTTTTGAAATTCATTTTCCTGCCAGTGATAACGCTTGGACCAAATGGACATAAACAGATTGTTAACGTCAAAATAATTTCCATACTTTTAAATGGTATGAATTAAATTTAGATGCATTTTATCACCCCCACTGTTTACTTTTGGCAGCTATTGAGACTTTAAGTGTGTGTTTTTTTTTAAACTGAAAACATCTTATAAATTAGTTTTTGGACACTCCTTGGGTTAATACCTTAACCCTTTACCACACGGCAAAATTTAAGACCTATCCAAATTGAAAGCATTTGCAGACGACAATTTCATAGTGGCTCAAATGACGCAACTTTTCTTTGATAGGGTAGAAAACTTTGTGGGAAAAGGAGAAAATGCTGGTTACCAGCATTTTCTCCTTTTCCCACAATGTTTTCAAAAGGCCTCTTTTTTAGGGGCGTCAAAAGGCGTCATTGTGTGGTAAAGGGTTAACTACATATACTGGTAACTTTAAACACAATAGAAAACTATGGTATATACAAATATGAGCCATGCTCTGGCAAAAGGGGGCTTAATGCATTTCTGCGATGCATTGTACCAGGCAAGATATCACCTTATTAGGGTTCCATTAAATCCACTTTGGTCTAACAACCTACTGAATTACGAGGTAGACTGGTCCATCGGCATATAGAAAATTGACTGATAGCAAAAAGTTTCGGCCCAGGTCAGCATGCGCAGGCTGACCTGGGTCGATACTTTTTGCAGATGCATTAAGCCCCCTTTTCATAGAGCATGGCTCATGTACATGTTCCTACATTCACTTTCTAATCCCCATTTATCTATTGGTAGTCTGAATTCTCTTTTTTTTTTTCTAAAATTCTCATTTTCAAACCTTGATGAATAAGTGAATTATGGTTTCAAGTGATAGAGATTTTGATGACGCAAGCTGTTCTGGTTTTTACCTTATTATCACCTTTTGATGCCCCCCCCCACCCCCATGAAAAGGGAAAAACTTGTTGTTTCCAACACTATTCCATCTGGCACAATGTTTTCACATATCAAAATTTAAGTAAATTGCCAAAACTTTAAAAGGATGTTTAAAGAGTCATGTTTGAAAAATGTGTCACAAGACATGCCAATACCCAAAGAAAAGAATTCCATGCAACTTCAACACCAACATGAATTTGATTCAAAATGCATACCCAGTAATTATAGGCATCATGCTTTCACTTATTACAATCAGAGGACAACTTTTATTTTCCCTTTTATCACTATTCAGCAGACCACTTTTGAGAAGCACTGTGGCAAAGAGATAAAACACTACCTTTTGCCACAAAGTTTTCTCATATATTCACTCATTCAACTTGTGTTGATTATCCATGATTTAACCTTTTACTACACAATCCTGTGTTCAAATGATCATGAGAAAAACTATAGGTGAATGAAGAAAGTGCTGGTCACCAGCATTTTCTCCTTTTCCTGCCTTGTTTCTTCCTTTTAACCCTTTGCCACACAATGCCGAGTTTTAACAACCCTGAGACAGAGGCCTTTTAAAAACATTGTGGGAAAAGGAGAAAATGCTGGTAACCAGCATTTTCTCCTTTTCCAACAATATTTTCAACATTATCAAAGACAAATTCCATCATTTGAGCCACAATTAAATTTTTTATCTGCAAATGCTTTCAATTTGGACAAGTCCAAAACTTTGTCGTGTGGTAAAGAGTTAAAATAAAAGATTCCAGCATTCACTCCAACTTCAATTTCTCAACTCCAAGTGCTGTTAATTTGGCAAGCTGAAGATCTGGCAGGAAAGGTTTAAAATGATATCATCAAAACTGTCTGCTGGATAGGGTTTACAAAGATAGTGAGATAAGATAAGCAAGGGCAGGGATAAGTAAAAACAAAAGGGAGTAAAGCATATACAATGCATGTTTGGTTACAAAAAATGAAGCGTTTCTTTCATGCGCTCTAACTTATATGTATTAGGAACTATAATCTTACCTGTATGGTCTAAATAGAGTTATCAATCAAAATTAATAATTAAATGAAACAAAAAAGTACCAAAGCATCATAAAACAGAAACCAACTCTATATCCAAAATGATAGCTCTACACTTATCACTCAGCTCCACATCAGGAATACATATATAGAAAGAGAAAACAGCAAGTAATCCAACTTAATAAATATGTACTGTGCAAAGAAAACCTTTGGAAACTTCAATGGACAGTGGAGATAGAAACCAGACTGCTTATAAGGTGCCATCTGATCTTGGATATGCATCACCCTGTATTTTGTAATTCCTTGAAAAATGTAATCATAGAGCTCTGTCTGAATCGACCTGTTGTATAGATCTTTTACAAACAAATCTTTGCATCAAGCAGCAGACTTCTTTGTTGATCAGTGTGACAATGGAAGAAAACGCTCATAATTAGGAATGTCTACTTTTGCCAAAATAGTACTTCTTGTATAATATCTTCTGAACCTAGATTCAAGATAATCATCTATACTTTTCGAGGATATTCTCACATGATTGCTACAACTTTGTTTAAGGAGTTGTTGAGGGGTATTCCAGTGCCTAGATCAACCCTTTTACAAACATTTCCGTGTTTAAGCCTTTACCAAGTAATCCCAACAAAACTGCGGGAGAAGAATTTTGAAAACATTGTGAGAAAAGGAGAAAATGCTGTTAACATGCATTTTCCAAATTTCCCACAATGTTTCCTACCCTTTCAAAGACAAATTCCATCATTTCAGAAACATCCCTTTCATTGTCTACAAAATATTCTCAACTTGGACTTGGAAAATTTTTGACATCTGGTTAAGAGTTAACACTTCACTAAACAATCCCGAGTTTTAACAACCCTGACAGAGAAGGCTTTTGAAAACATTTTGGGAAAAGGAGAAAATGCTGGTAACCAGCATTTTCTCCTTTACCCACAATGTTTTCTACCCTTCAAAGGAGGAATTTTAGCTTCTTAGATATTTTTGATCTTTATCAACCTAAAATTTTGACGTTTGGTAAAGGGTTATCAGAAAACATGGTATCAGGGAACTAAAGATTAACTTACAGAAATTTGTATGGCTGTGAGGGAGTCCATCAAAGATTTCACAAGGAAGATGTTCCCATTGTCGGGATGAAGGTAGAAATACTCTTTGGCATCAGCATTACTGAGGACATCCAGCATGGTGTAGCGTATAATGTCCTGAATTTGGATAATAAATGATTTTTACAGTTTACTGTGCATCTTCAACGTATTAAAATGCGTTGACAAATCAGAAAAAAAATCTGCCTATACATAGCACTTACTGTTTCTTGAAACCTTTCCTTTTTCATCTGCTTTCAATATTTTACATATAATTTCTCTATTTCGAACTGCAGACATACACTCAGATCATATACTTTAACTCTTACAACACTGTTGGGCATCATGACATGGTCATTCTAATGAGGAAAAAAAGCCAAAACGATTGCAGTACCAAGGTTCTTGTAGCCAGACAATGTTAAACAATGCACATGATTAAAGTTTCCAACAGACTGTTACAAAACTCAATTTATGTCCCATTTCTATCGTCCTTTAAAAATTAAACTCCAAAAGATACTTAGTGTCACAACTTTGGGAAATATCTATTATACCCATTGTATTGAAAATTCTTCAATTCTTACATTCATAATAGAGTAAAAACATTTCATCACACAAGCTATAAAACTATCTTGAACATAATTATTTTGATTGACTGATTGATAAAAAATACCCTTTTCCATAAATTTTTCCATTTGTCATGTTTTTCTATCTATCAGTTACCATCAAAATTTGGCTCCCCCCATCCCCTCTGCATACAACTCAAGCTGAAGAGCATGTTTTATTGACAAAGATGTTTGTAATCCAGAAATCCTGGTTCAATTCCCTTTGATACATACTACTGTGTAGTCATATGGGACTGTCCATAGGCAAGGCACTCTAGAGTTCAAGACTAGTACTAGTAAAATCCTGATGAAACATGGATAGATAAGCTGCCACCATGGTAAGGCTGAAATGCTGTTCAAATTGTCTAAAATCCCGTTCATTCACTTAAACAAACAAAGGCTAAGTTATAGCATAACCTACCCCATCAGCATCATTGGCTGTTATTCTGTAAACACTTGTACTGACTGGAGTGTTTTCAGCCAAGGTAACTCTGTATGGCTCTTCCACAAACACAGGGGCATTATCATTCCTTCTCACATTTATCAAAACTGTTGCTGTGGTCACATCTGATGGTATTGCAGAATCATAGGCCCCAACTCGTAACTAAGAAACAAAAGGTTATAGTTAATAACATACTACAAAACTTTACACTTGTCCTAATTAAGAGCATTTGCAGACAACAAATAGAATATAACTCAAATGATCGGATTGAAAAATTGTAGGTATTTCAACATCAAGGCCGTTTGAAAATGATCTGTATTCATCAACTGTTAAAATATTGTTCAAACTCTAAATTCCAGGTACATTTCTGTGGTTTGTCTTTAATGTAGTTTTCAACATTAGTTTTGTTACATACCATCAGCCAGTGCAACTATACATTCTTTCCTGAAGCTTCTTTTGCTTTTCTACTTTAACACTGTCAAACCTTAGTAAACCCTTAAAGTGCCTTTTACAGCTATAGTTGCCTATGTGGCCAGTGTAGATCAAATTCAGACTGAACAAAACATGTAGTCTGATCTTTGATCTACACTGTCTGCTTTGCAGAGACATTCTGGAAAAGAGCAACCTTAAAATTGCAATTATAAGGGTCTAATTACTCGCTTGAAAATGTTCCCAGGGTTTATTTGTGCTCTAAGGGTTAAATGGTGATAAAGGTATCAATCATGTTGCAATGATTATCATCCATCCTCGAAAAATATTTGGTCAAGCTAGGAACCCAACCTCCATCTCCTGGATTGCAAAACCTGTATGTCACCAACTTGAAGCTGAATTCAAACAAAATCAGCCTAGGCTAACGTGGGTCAAACTTTTTGCTGTTTGTAAACTTTATGCAAGTACATGGACCATTCTATCTCCATATTCAGTCAACTGTTAGACTGAATGGATCCCTAATTATGTGATGACCTGCTTAGTATAATGTATCAGAGAGATGCATGAAACTCCCTTTTGCCTAGAGCACCACTCCATTATGTTTTTAACCCTTTACCACAAAAGCAAACTATTGACTTGTCTGACTGAAAGCATTTCCATTTGACAATTTAAAAACGGTTCAAAATTATGGAATTTGTCTTTGATAGCGTAGAAAACATTGCAGGAAAAGGAGAAAATGCTGGTTACCAGCATTTTCTCCTTTTCCCACAATGTTTTTCAAAAGCATTCTTTTACCAGGGTCGTTTAAAGTTGGGATTGTGTGGTAAAGGGTTGACTGGTAGGATAAGGGTTGATGAATTACAAATCAAAGTATTTTGAAAGAAAGGTCTTACTGTGTATGTTAGCAAGGTATCAAGCTGCAGATTTTCCTGAATAAAGATAGCTCCAGTGACTGGATTCAAACTGAAGTAGCTTGGTGCCGGAACGTCACCAACAACAGTGTACACAATATCTCCAATGAGGTCATTGTCTCTAGCTGACACGCTGTATACCTGGAGAGACTGGTTCCTTCTCTCAGAGATACTAGTTATATAAGGTTGGTTCACAAAGAAAGGTGACTGGTTTCGGAGAACATTCACTTGGACTGATACATTGTCATACCTGGTGTTGATTCCACGGTTATCATTGACTTGGGCAATCATCTGAAATACAGAAAACACATTGTGATATATCTAAATCGCATAACCTCCTTTGTTTTCAGAGTAACATACTTATTATTTATAAATTTCTTATCTTACGCATGTTTGAGCTAAGCATTGTGTGAAATCAGATTTGAAGACCATATTGCAATGTGCTTAACCAATTACCACGCAATCCCGTGATTTAACGACCTTGAGCAAGAAAACTTTTGAAAATACTGTGGAAAAAGGAGAAAATGCTGATAGCCAGCATTTTCTCCTTTTCCCACTGTTTTCTACCCTATCAAAGACAATTAATCTTGGGCTAGATTAAATCTGTCGACTGCAAATGCAATCAATTTAATTAAGTCTAAAATTTTGTCGTTTGGTAAAGAGTTAAATCACATAACCTTCTTTGTTTTCTGTGTAATATACCCATTTTGAATTTCTTCTCTTACACGTGTTTGAGGTAAGCATTATGTGACATCGTATTTGAAGACCATACTGCAATATACTTAATCACATAACCTTCATCCACTACCTTTCCTATGACCAGTGGCTGCACACAAATGCATCACTCAGGAAACCCACAATCCAAGTAACGAAGTATTCTTGACTACTATATATAACGCATAAAGGAAGGTAAGAGAATGCTTCATAACACTATAATACATGTACCAAATGCCCATGTGTTTTCATAACCCTAGGGATGAAGGCTTATGAAAACAGAAAATCCTCTTTTTCCCCACAATGTCACATCCAAAATTTGATTAGTCTTCTGCTTCCAATATGGGAAAAGTCGTAACAAAATCAAGAATTGTTGCTGGATAAGATACATTCAGAGTTATCCTCATTTTGTATATCAAAAACAAAAATGTTAGCAAAGACTTGGGCTTCTAACAAGTTCAAAATAGTAATAGTGGTTAACCAGAGAAATTACTCATTTATCTAAACTTCTCCATATGCCTACCATCATTCACTTTAGATTTATCATTGCACAGAATCATTCACTTACATTGTATGTATTGACTAATGGGTTCAACCATAGTTCTTGTCTCAAGTAAATTTCTCCTGTGAATGAGTTGATCAGGAAGTAGTTCTGGAAGTTTTGAGATTCAAACAGCCTGTAGCTCAAAATATCCTGCAATTGAAAAAAATCATACATATTATTTTAAAATTTTTCAGCACCAAAGATATACGTTGAGCTTTTCATCTTAGAGGCTTGACTTAGCAAGAGGACATGTTACTTACATAAAGTTCTTTGTTTTATTCACTTTGGTAAGACACTCTGGACAAATGCAACCTTTGAACTGCAATTATCTAGGTATTATTTCTGAAAATGTCTGTTGGGTTTGTCTGGCATTCTAAAGGTTAAGATCACTCTATGGACTTGAATTGGGTTGTCATAGTGGTGAGAGGGTCTTTAACCCTTTACTACACAATCCTGACTTTTAACGAGCCTGAGGAAGAAGCGTTTTGAAAACAGTGTGGGAAAAGACGAAAAACATCATTTGAGCTACATTTATTTTGTTGTCTGCAAATCCTTTCAATTTGCTCAAGTCCGAAATTCTGTTGTTTGGTAAAGAATTAAACTGAAAATGATGTTTTATTGACTGCAATATAGACTGAGAAAAGCATTGTCAGAAAAGCAAGATAGTCATTAAGTTGAGTCCATTGTAAGATAGAATTCTACAAGACTTACAGAATCAGCATCAACAGCATCAAGATCAATGACCACATCTCCCAGTGGGAAATATTCATTCACCGTAACCTGGTAACTAGGCAACACAAAGTCTGGAGGATTTGGATTGCGAATCACATTGATAGTCACTGTACTGAAACCAGGATTTGTTGGGTAGAAAGTATCAATTGCTTCAAGACGTAGCTGGAATATAAATAATTTTTTTACAATTTTAGAGAGTAAATGCAAGACATGGTATACAGCATTTTCTCCTTTTCCAACATTTTTTTACAATATGTTCAATTATTTGAGCCACATTAAATGTCAAATGCAAACCCTTTCAATTTACAAAAACACTAATACTCTGAAATCCGGTAAGGACCAAACGATGAATAAATAACACAATTCTGTATTATGGTTGAATGTGGAACTGTAATATCAAAATGGGAAAATTTTGCTACAACAGTCAACTTTGCAATTTATTATATGTTTCACATGACAAGAAAAAACTCAGCATCCAAATCTATTGTGTGTCAATACTTTACTCAGACTTTATTATCAATTTGCATTTACATGAAACCTCTGAACTCATAGATTTGTCTAAATGGACAAATAATTTATGTATTATGACACTGTTTTTTTCATACTTACCAAGTATGTATTCTGGTTTTCAGACAACAAGCTCTGCTGTACAAAGATTTGACCATTCTGGTTGATTCTGAAGAATGACAGCGCTGACCCATCACCAATAGCTCTGTACTGGATTATGTTCTGTAAAAAGATTTGTATAATGCAAAAATATCCATTTTCTAGTATCTTGTGCAAATCCAGACTTTCCTCATATTTAAATAAGACAAGATAGTGAACATACTGAAGATATCAACATGGTAGACATTTTCAGACAACACTTTAGCACCTTTTTCAAATGTTACCATGTATCAAACAACTATTCATGTTGATTCGCCATAATTTACAAGGATGTTTCCAAAACTGTCTGCTTCAAACTTGTTTCAGGATACATACAACAGATCAAGGGAAAATCATTGCCATATATTTTCTCTATTATCATTTACATACAGGCAATTTTTATAAATGCATCTCATAACAATGACTTCATGAATAGTAAGAAATCGGGTAACTCTCCAAATTACCATTTCCTTAGATTTTCTTACAAAAATTGTCCTAATTATGTATCAATGAAGTCAATATACCTTACACATTTCAATTTTAATCTATAATTGACAAGGTCATGATGCAGGTTGTATTGGCCTGTGTTAATAGATGTGTTTGTTTTAGCTATGCTTTAGGCTTATGTCAATAGTCTGTCAGTCATTTATTTGCAACAGCTTACTTATTCAGGTCTTTCTTGGATTTCACCAGTTTTAGATAGTGCCATGCCAAAGGCCACTTCCATCTTATAAAAAAATGTCCGAGTGAATCATCTCGGGATTTCCTGATAACAGTTACATGCCTATAACACTATGTCTCTTATGTCATTACAAGAAATTCCAATATCTTACCTGTAAATCATTGTCAATGGCTCGTACTGTGAAAAATGGAACAGTGCTGTTGACAGGTTCTGTTTCCTGTATTGTGGTAAAGTAGTTGACAGACTCAAACCTTGGTGTGAAACCATCTCTAAGGATGTTTATCTGCACTGTAACTGTTCCAAACTTCTCTGGATAGCCATGGTCCCTGGCCCTAATTGTCAGTGTATATTGGTTGGCAGGGGACTGGTCTAAGAACCTCTTTACATAGATACATCCACCAGATGTGAGGAAAAAGAAATCTGTGTCCACTTGGTTGATGTTGTTGGTATTAACATTGGTAATAGTGTATGAAGGTATATCTCCATCACTATCCACGGCAGTTACACAGCGTACAAGTGTGCCTAGTGGTACATTCTCATACACTGTTTCTGTCAGGAAGTTATTGACGAAGGACGGTGCATTTGGGTTTCTGATGACATCAATGAGAACATCTTGCGTTACTTGTTGTGATGGGAAAGATGTGTCAAATGCCACAATGGACATCTAAAATGAGATAAATCCACATCTTACATCCTCAACTTTGCAACCCTGAAGAAGGCTGTTGAAATCAATATTTGGAAAGACAATGCTTATTACCAGGGGTCAAATTCATTAAAACAAGAATTGTTTTTCAGGAGTTAACCCTTTAAGCTCTTGTCATGACTCTTGTCTCCTTTGCAGCTAGTGTAGATCAAGATCAGACTGCACAAAACATGCACTGTCCCCTGCAGAGCCAAATGCAACCATGAATTTTCAATTATTTGGGTCTCACTTCCAGACTGAAAATGTCTGTTTGGTTTATTCAGCACTCTAATGGTAAAGGAGAAAAGTTATGAAGAACATGATATACAAGTACATACCACATAGAGCAATGCTTGGTTCTGATCATTCAACACAGAGTTGTAGAGGATAATGTCACCAGTAAACTCATTTAGTCTGAAGTAATCTGTTGCCGGGAAATATCCAACTGTCTGGTACCGAATCACACCCTATTGCAAATAAAATAATAAGTATGTAAATAAAATATTTCCTATGTTCCATGCTTTGAATCCTTATAATACAGATTGCAAATAGATTTTTTATCAAATTATAGTTTTAATCTTTAGAGCACTTGATAAACAGAATGGACATTTTTAATCTATAACTTAAGACTCTAATATGAGCAATTTCAAAATTGCTATTGTCCAGAATATGCTGGCTAAGCTAGCAGTCAAGATCAAAGATCCCAATGCATGTTCTATGCAGTCTGACCTTGATCTACACTGGCATCAATGGAAACTATAATACTTTTAGGGGTTAATAAAATGTTTCAAAAGTTCTATAACTTGACTTCTCACTTTTTTACTTCAAAATACAACTGATTAAGTATTTCAGGATGTGTCATTCTTTTTTCCATTTCTGATAATACAAGTTTCTATTTCTGATAAAACTAGAGCTGTCACTGAATGTGACTTAATACCCCCGCCAGCGCTTTGACAGAAACAGGCAATTATTTGTACACAGAAGGACACACGGACGGACACACAGACGGACAAACGGACGGACAGGCCAATTCCAGTATACCCCCGAAAACATTCGTATTGCGGGGATATAACAACTTTATAACCACTGTTTCTCGAAGGCGACATTACTTATAAGATTGGGCATGTGTCTTACATTTAAATGTATATTAGGTGCATGTTATGAACACCAAAAACAACAGAATACAATAGCTTATAAAATGTATCAACGCAGTCAACTAAGTTTGCACTAAACTGAGAATTTGATCATGAAACTATGGCCTGCCAGCTGTGATTTCAAGATCAGACAACATGGAATATCCCAGGTCAGTGTTTTTGCCTAACAAGCCTTAAAATTGATTACTGGTACTCAGACAAGACAGAAATATGAATCTGTTACAATAAACCCTTAAATAGATGACAAAATTTTACGCATGCCATAATTCTAAACAGTTCCAATATAAATATGGCCAAAAGAAAACACTGTGAGAAATGGAGAAAATGCTGGTTTGTTAAAATACAGGAATGCTTGGTTAAGGTAAATCTAACATTTTTTAAGTCTGTAGACAACCTGTCTGTCTAGATCAGTCTATATGGGAAAAACAAAAAGAATTAGAACTATAACTTACTGGTGAAATAAGATCATTATCTCTTGCAGTGACAGTGAAGACAGTCGTGTTTACACCTCTAGATTCAAAGATGGAGGTTCTGTATGGGGTGTTCACAAAGAATGGTGGCTGGTTGACATCCCTTGTTATCAGGATACGAACACTGGCAAATGCATTTCTACTTCTGCTAGATGCCCGGACAGTCAGCTGAAAGTAAATATCTGTCTCATATTAACCAAAAATAAAAAAAAACACACACAACAAAATACAAAAATAAGAGTTAGTAAGCTACTATGGTGTTAATGCTGTTTTCAATAGTATTTTAGTTTAACAAAAATACCATAAGGAAACATTTGAAACAAAAAAAAAACTGTTTTCAAAAGCAGAGCTATCATTTTTCTATATGGCTAGCTACACTCTAAAAGGGGCATTCGGACATTTGCATAAAGTGTTGTCTCGGATCAGCCTGCGCAGTCCCGCAGGCTAATCCGAAACGACACTTTCCGTTTTTATGTAATTTTCTGTTTTGCGCAAGTCTACTGTAGCACAAAATCTAATGTAGTCGTATGTTGCACAGACTAGTTCATGTAGCAAAGGAAACACCAAATTCAAAAATGATATTTACCCAGCCTGGATTTGGTGAACAATTAAGCTACACTTGCCTCACATGAGCATTCCCTGCCAAGCAACAGAAACTATGGAATCTCAAAGACTACAACAATGGCTCCATTCACTAACCATTTTAATTCTATTTGGACCCTTTACCACACAATCCTAAGATTTAACAACCTGAGAAAGAGCCCTTTTAAAAATATTGTGGGAAAGGAGAAAATTCTGGTAACTAGCATTTTCTTCATGTAACAGAACGTTTTTTTCTTTTTTTTTTCAAAGACAAATCCCGCAATTTTGATCCATGTTTAATTTGTCATCTGTAATTGCTTTCAGTTTGTCTGAAAATCTGTTGTGTAGTAAAGACTTGATTCTGATTTGTGAGACTAGCCATATGATAGGGAAAAAAGCTCTATCTCAGCAAATAAAATGACTAGCACTGAAATTTAAATTTTAATATTTGTTGAATGATGAGGGCATGACTACATTTGTACTTACCAGATATTCACTAATAAATGGAGTTCTAACCAGACTTCTCTTGACCAAGATTTGACCCGAGCTGGGATCCATGAAGAAATACTCAACACCAGATTGGGTGCTGTTCACCAAGCTAAATGTAACTTCGTCCTGAAATATGACACATGACCTTCATTTGTTTAATACAGTATTGGTGTATATGACACAAAAAAGAATACACAATATTCAACTTTGACAAGCCAGTCTTTTATCAAGTCCTGCACAGTTCTTTAGTGTTCAAAACAAATCTTCAGATCTGTTTTATTTGCAAACATATTCTTTTTTTTTTCTCTCTTTCTGGCCAAGTATTACTGGCTATTGATCTTCAATTTCAGAAGCCTTTAGTTAAGTGTTGGGAAACAATGTTTAGGTCTCAACTTTTAATAACCCCTTGGAAAAGAGAAAATGCTGGTAACCAGCATTTTCTCCTTTTCTAGCATTGTTTCCTACCTGATAAAACATAAATCCTCTTCATTTGAGCAGCATTTGTCATCTGTAAATGCTTTAAATTCAGATAAGTCGAAAATTTTGTTGCATGGTACATGGTTAATATAAAGTGGGAGCCACAAATATTAGGACTGTCAAACCAGTAAAACATGTTTTACTCACGTACATGATCTGATACACTTAAAAAAACAGTCCCTTAAAAATAATATTTACAGTTCTGAGTCATTAATTCAAAATGTTACTTACCCCATCTTGATCTATAGCATCAGTATCAATCGCTACTGATCCAATTTCCCGTGTCTCTGGGATGGTAACTTGGTAGGTTGCTGATGGTTGGAAGATTGGTCCTGTTGCGTCTCGGACAACAGTGATGGTCACATCAGCTGTGTCTTGAGCATTTGGATAGGCAGTATCGAAGACAATAACTCTCAGCTGTAATGCCAATGTAACAATGTTTAACACTTTACCACACAATTCTAACTTTTAACTGTTGGAGAATGCTTTCTAAAACAGTGCAGGAAAGGAGAAAATGCTGGAAATCAGCATTTTCTCCTTTTCCTACATTGTTTTCTACCAAGTCAGAGAACTTTAGCATATTTGTATCACTTTGAAAATTGATCTCTGCAGAAGCTTTCAAATTGGAAGTATCTAGAATTTTTGGTTTGGTAGAGTTAAACAAATTTGTTCTTTCGCCATTGACATGGACTATTTTAGATATTAATCTTGTTCAAAATTCTAAAACTAACAAACTGATTGGCTGACAAATTCTGTATCAGCCAATCAGATTGCTAGTCTTGGAATTTCAAATAAGAATACAATTCAAATTGGTTTGTGTAAATGGCACCTGCAGAAGTTTAACTCTCAGAAGGTCCAATAAACCCAACTGAAATTTTCATGACAAAAGTAAGACTGAAATAATTGTGATTTCATGTTTGCTTTTTTCTGTAGTGTTTCAGTAAAGTGGAAAGTATAGATAAAAGATCACACTGAACATTTTGTGCAGTCCAATCTTGATCTACACTGGCCCAAAGACAACTCTAGTTGTGAATAGTGCTTCAACCCTTCACCAAAAACCAAAGAGATTTAAAGACTGAGGAAGAAGCCTTTTGAAAACATTATAGGAAAAGGAGAAAATGCTGGTAATCAGCATTTTCTCCTTTTCCCACAATTTTTTCTAACCTTTTAGAGACAAATCCAATCAATTCATGCACATGTAGTTTGCTGCTTGAAAATTTTTTCGATTTAGGAAAGTGAAATTTTGTTCTGTGGTAACACGTTAAGGGTTAACTTAATAACTATGTTTTATGTTGCTGTACACATTTCTTCAGTTATATCACTGTTACAGCTCATTAATCAATGCGATTCCTGGGTTTCAGCAATGCAAGGCTGGTACACTGCTGTACCTTGCCCATTGAAAATCAACATGGCAAGGGACAATCAAATCCAGGATCTCTACAGAATATTTCACACTCAACCATGTTGAAGGCATTTAAGTTTTTTTTACTAAAATGAGGCGGAGCTGTCTTTGAAGGAGTAGAAAACATTGTTGGAAAAGAAGAAAATGCAGGTAACAAGCATTTCGTGCTTTTTCAACAATATTTTATACCCTTTCAAAGGTAGAAATCAACCTTTAGGCTACATCTAACTTGATGTCTGCAAATGCTTTCATTTTGAAAAAGTCTAAAATTTTTTCATATGGCAAAAAATTAACATAGCCTTATAATTACCGTGTAAGATAGTCTTTGCAATCCATCTTCTCTCAAATTTCTTATGACAGAGATATCTGCATCATTTTCATTTACAGTGAAGAAGGTTTGAGCTGGATAAACACCAATGGTCTCATATCGCAGTTGTCCCTGAAGTTGAAGAAAAAATACCTAAGCATCTTGTAACTTTGCGTGGTTTGTTTGTATGGTGCATTTTTAACATTATTTCCGATATATTGTGGCTGCCAGTGCATCTATCCATACTTTCCTGGATTTTCTTCTTCCAGTACTTTGCTCCATATTCTTAACATACTGGCTGCTTTCCCATTTAACCATCATCAAAACAAGGATCTTGGATGAGAGAGGCATGAATCCTGTTCCAATGACTATAGTCAATCCTAAAAAAGAAACTGGTTGAGCTGGGGATTTGAACTTGCACATTATCAACTGATCTATGGGGCTTGGCTTGTAAATAATTATGTATTTTGTTGGATACTACATCATTAGTTTGTGGCTATAATTCATAAGACCATGCAATGAAAATGAAATATATGAAATAAATTAATATTCAAGTTTCAGAGTTTTCAAGGTTATTGATGTAGCTTTTAATACAAGCCTTTTACAAACCTAATACATCAGAATACTGTATGGGAACATGCATATCAATATGATTTAAACATATCTATTTTACATTGATTGAGAAACAAGTTCTTGCAACTTATAGTAATCTTTCCTAGATTTTGCTTCCTGGGAACCACACCAGTATTCAGACCTAATGTGTGGACCATAGAACATTCAAAAAGTTGACATCTGCTCTCAAGAATCAAACTTCAGAACTTACGGTTGTTTATTGATGCCATTTAAATGAAGTAGATTAAAAAAAATCACATCTAGATACAAAAATGACTGTGAAATTACTTTTGGTAAAAATAACAGAAACTGCTAATCCTGTGCATTTCTCCATTGTCACAATGTTTTTGTGAAGCCATTTGTAGCATGGGGATTGGGTTTACACCTACCTGTAGATCATTGTCTAAAGCCTGCACTCTGTTGTAAACAACTGTGTTAAGCAGTTGATTCTCTGTTATTTGGAAGACATAGGGTTCAGAGATGAAGAAAGGTGGCTGGTTGTCACGAATAACATTCACAAATGCCGTGGCATCATCGATTCTTTCATTAATTCGCTGATCAGATGCCCTTAGTGACAACTGTAAAAACACAGAGCCTTAATATGATAAAGGTAATAAATTACTTATATCATCTCTTATGTTAAACAGAGTTTCTCATCCTTTGCCACAGCATTTTCTCCTTTTATAAAGATTTTCTATTCTTTAAAATACAAATTTCATGTATTGAGTAACAGTGATTTGTTGTATGCAAATACTTTCAATTTTTACATGGGAAATTTTTGTTGCTTGGAACTGAGTTATGTATTACAAATATCTATGTTGAAAAGTTCAATACATAAAAGTATGTGTGCCTGTTGTTTGCAAGACCTATTTAAACATCTTTTCCTGCTGTTGATTTGAATAACTGCAAAACTCTTTATAATAATAAGGGATTGTTTTGTTATGGAACAAACCTTGCAGATGGTTTTCAAATAAAGCCCCCCAAAATTTTTATCTCACCTAGTTAATTAAATGATTGTATTGTGTTTAATGCCATTTTCAACATTATTTCAGTTATATTGTGGCTGCTAGAGCACTTATTCATGCTTTCCTGGAGTTTCTTTTACCAGTACTCCACACAATTTTCTTTCCAAGCCACTGGCTGCTTTCTCACATAACCTTGTCAAAACAATGGTCAGTGGTGGGAGGGGAATGAATCCTGTCACACTATCATCAATCCTTGGAAAGAAATTGGCCAAGCCAGGGATGGACCCTGCAACCCCCTGTTCTCAAGTCCTGCATGGTACAGACTGAGTTACAGGGACTCGGCTTATTTCATCTAGAGATCTTTGCTTAATGCTTTACCAAACGACAAATTTTAGATTTGTCCAAACTGAAAGCATAAGCAGACAACAAACCAAATGCCACTCCAATGACTGAATTTGCTTTTGAAAAATGGAGAAAACATTGTGGGAAAAGAAGAAAATGCTGATTACCAGCATTTTCTCCTTTTCCCACCATGTTTTCAAATTAGTCCTCTTTCCAAGGGTCGTTAAAAGTCGGGATTGTGTGGTAAACGGTTAACTTGTATCAATCCTTAAAACAAATAAACTGATTTTAGTTACAATAACAGTTATACAAAAATATTTATTTGTAACATGTATACATGCATACCCGGTAATCTATGCCATTAGTTTACGACGTTATAATCAAATAAGAAATCTGCCAAAACCTTGATCATGTTGAATTTTGTCTTCATACTCACTGTAAATCGGCTAATTGTAGTATCAGTAAGCATTCTCCTGAGGTAGATCATTCCAGTCTGGGAGTCAATGTAGAAATAAGTTGATGCCAAGGTATCTCCTATCAGGTAATATCGAACAATATCCTGCAAATACAGAATAGTTGAAGACTGATTAACCCTGTACAAAGTGACAAAATTTTGGACTGGACTGAATTGAAAGTATCTTCAGATGACAAATTCAAGAGGCTCAAATGATGATTTCTGTCTTTAATAGGGTAGAAAACACTGTGAGAAATGAAGAAAATGCTGGTTTCCAGCATTTTCTTCTTTTCCCACAATGTTTTCAAAAGCCTTCTTTTTCAGAGTCGTTATAACTTGGGATTGTGTGGTAAAGGATTAAGCTGAATAACTCATGCCAAAGAGCTAAAAAAAACAGTTCTGACCCATGAGATAACTTAACCCCTACAGTGATCCATTACTGAAATGGAAAGTAGATAAAGGATCAATATATAGTAATTTCAAGCTGCTACAATGTTTATTGCAATTGATGGTAAACTAAAGATCAAGACAAAGCAATTTCAACCTGCATTTAGATTTGTTTTAGCACTTTCCAAATAGTGCCTTTATAACAACCTCTTTAAAAGCCTTTTGAAAACATTGCAGAAAAAAGCTGGTAACCAGCATTCTCTCCTATTTCTCACAATTTTTTCTTCTTTTACAGAGACAAGCCCTGTCATAAAAGCCGCAGTTTTGTAGTCTGCAAATGCCTTCAATTTGGATGAGACTAAAATTTTGTCACCTGGTAAAAGGTTAATGTCTTTTAATAATAACACCGTGACAGCCTGTTGATTAGTCTTGACCAGGTTTTACTAGAACAAGGTTGAGACACAATGACAGCCTTGCCATAAAGCACTCAGATTGAACAAGGACTTGCTTGTTACAAATCCACCCCAATTCTTTTTCAACAAAAAAATTAATGTCTTAGGTGTGATATGCATCAATTCATTCCCTCCACAGTTGACTGAAAAAAAGTTGTCTGCTCCAAATTCTTTCAGAGGGTACTGACTTAAGCCTTTACTAAACAATCCCAAGTTTTAAGAAACATCAAGAAGAAAACTTTGCAAACATTGTAGAGAAAGGAGAAAATGTTGGTTACCACTACAAAGAATTTGCAGACAATACAATAAATATGACTTAAAAATCCTTAGATGGGTGAAAAACACTGGCTGAAAAGGAGATGCTGCTAGTTACCAGCATTTTCTCCTTTTTCCCATAATGTTTTCAAAGGTCTTCTCGAATAGGGTTGTTAAAACACAGGATTGTTTGGTAAATAGTTAAATAAAAGAAATCTTACTCCATCCTGATCAATGGCTGTGGTGTTGATAACAGGTACTCCAAGCTGATAGTTGTCAGAGATTGTTGTCTGGTATACATCTTGAGTGAACAAGGGTCCACTAGGGTTTTGGATGACTGATATTGTCACATTAGTTACATCTGTTCGACTTGTGTCAGCACTATCAAAAGTCCTTACTCGGAACTGAAATAAAAGAGAAGATTCATTGTCATCAAATTTTTGGTCTCCTCTTTTTTTCTCCTTGAAATTACAAAACACATGCCTATCTCTAACATGTACAGGACAATATTTTAGACATGTCCACATTTAAATTATTTCCAGATGAGAAATTAAATGTGACTGAAATATGGTAAAAAGTATTTTTTTGCTTTTCTCACACTGTTTTCAAAAGAGGTTCTTCCTCAGGGTCATTAAAACACAGGATTGTTTAGTAAAAGGTTATCAGAATTTGCAACAATTTCACTGGATTTATTATCCTCCGACACAAATTTGAAGGATACAGCATTTTCTGTGAGCAAAAATCTTTTCAAAAGTGGTATGCAGGAGGTGATGCATATACCAGTCTGAACTTATTGTGGAGTCTTTTGCTATCCTTAAAACTTTACCAAACAGTCCCAAAGTTTTAATGACCCTGAACAAGAAGGCATCTGAAAACAGTGTGGAGAAAGGATTTAATACTAGTAGCCAGCATTTTCTCCCTTTCCAAGCATGTTTCACACACTTTTACATAAATATGCCATTTGTTGTCAGCAAATGCTTTCAATTTAGTCTAGTCTAGACTGTGTCATCTGGTGACGAGTTAACCCTTTCCATGCCAGGATGTATTTTACAGAATGTAGGCAAAGATAATACGGCACACATACAGTCTAATCTTGGTTTTCACTCACAGCTTTTTCTTCATTGGTTTCAATTTTACAACCTCTCAAACGACAATACTTTACAAAATCTATTGTTGTGATTGAAAATAAGGTAGTTTCTAAATAGGGATTAATTGAAAACACTACCATGAAAATATACAATTCAAAAATACCGAAATATAGCTTACTGAGTAAAATGCTGGTCCAAAGAAGAGATTATCATATACAAGTCGCACTATACCAGTCTGTCTTTCTACTTCAAATGGATAGCTTGTTGTTATTGCCTCATAAACCAAACTGCCAATCAAATCTTGGTCTGTTGCGGTTAAGATAAGAATCTGGCTGCCAACTGGAGTACTCTCCACAATGGCCTCTGAATAAGGCTCACTGAGGAAAATGGGAGGGAACTGGTTTCTGTCTATGCTGATGGTACCTGTTGTGTTTGCACAGCGCTGTGGAAGGCCATTGTCACATACTCTTAGATTTAGCTGTAAATATAACCATTCAGCATTTTCTTCCAATATTCAAAGACACTCATTCCTCCTTCTTTCATTACAGTAATGGTTAATTAAGCCTACATACATTAGTAACAAGACCTTCACAATAACAGCAGTAAATACTTGCATAACTTTTGAAAGGAAGAAAACAGAACAAGAATGTTACCGAGTTGAAAACTACATTTGGTAGACAAAGAGCTCTGAAAAAATATTAACTTAAATCTTTATGATAACCTTCTTTAATCTTTTACCAAACAACAATATTGACCAGTTGTCTAAAATGAAAGAATTTGAAGGCAACAAATTAACTGTAGCACAAATTTTCCCACAAAAAAACTAGAAAATTTTGAGGGAAAAGGACAAAATGCTGGTAACTAGCATTTTCTCCTTTCCCACAATGATTTCAAAAGCCCTTTTCCTACAGATTATAAAACATGTGATTGTTTGGTAGAGTTAACTCTTTACCACACAAAGAAATTCTTGAATTGTCTGCATTGAAAAAATTGCAGGTGACAAATCAAATGTGGCTCTAATTTTCAGATTTGTCTCTGATAGGGTAAAAAACATTGTGGGATAAGGAGAAAAATGCTGCTTACATGCATTTTCTCCTTTTCCCACAATGTTTCCAAAAGAATTTGCCTTCAGTGTTGTTAAAACTCGAGATTGTGTTGTAAAGGGTTTATACAAAAACAAGCCATATGATTGGCCTTCAAGAACTTTTTAGCCAGATTGCTACATATGACATTTTTAAATTGGGAGTTGAATTAACCCTTTAACAAACAATCCATGCTTTAACAACCCTAAGGAAGAAGCCTTCTGAAAACATTGTAGGAAAAGGAGAAAATGCTCCTTTTTCCACTTTGTTTTATATCCTTTACTTTAGCATTTAGCAAGGAGTTAGAAATGATTGGTGAATAAATACCCAGGTTTTTTATCATAATTCATAGAACCTGAAAACAAAAACGCTTTGCAGTGTCTGAATGCAATCAAATGACTTACGAAAATGGTATTGATTCCTGTGTTCAGTACAGACTGGCCCAGTCTAATCAGCCCTGTTCTCTGGTCCATGTAGACATAGTTCAGGTTGGGAGTGAATCCTATAGAAGTTGTGTAGGATTCAGACAGGATGTAGTAAGTCAAAATGTCCTGAAAATAAATATTTTTGCTAAATGATGACTATACAAAACCGTATCTTATCGATTATTAGAAAAATTAATCTACTGAAATGGCAAATCCGCTGCACCTACAATCATAAAGTTTTCTGATCTATGGCAACTTCCAGACAACTTTTTCAAATCGCAGCAAAACAGATTTTAAAACCATGCTGAAAGAAAAAGTTACAAATTACAAGAAGTGTCTGCCCCTACTTAAATACTTTCACATGTATGAGTTTTTATTCTTGTGGGTTAAGCCCATTTTTCAAGAATGCTTTCCAAGTCTTATAATGCAGTTTTGTTTGAGAAGGCAATGAATTAATAATCCAGTCTATAAACAAACCTTTAAAAACAAGCATTTGAAACACTGAGGGAAAAAGAGAAAATGCCGGTAAGCAGTATTTTCTCCACTTTCGATAGTGTTTTCTATCATTCCAAAGCCAAATCTTATCATTTAAACATGTTTCATTTGTCATCTGAAAATGTTTTCATTTTGGAAAAGGCTTCATGGACAGCTGTGCACTGACATCATGTTTTTAATTTGACCGATATTTGAAAGCCCAACCCAAATAAAATGTGATAACATTTTGGGTGAATAAATACAAAGGAAAACGAATCTGAGTTTGTCAACCTGCATTTTATACTTACATTTGGATCCAGGTCAAATGCTGTTGCGTTCAAGACAATGGTTCCTGGTATGGTTGTTTCGGAGATTCTATTACTGTATGGTGGCAGTATAAACTGAGGACCATTCTGGTTGCGAAGGACTGTGATACGCACAGTTGATGTAGCTGCCACATTAGGTCTCAAGTTATCTACGGCTGTGATTCTTGCCTGAAGCATAACAAATGAAATTTTTTCTTTCAGTGCTCAATTTTTTTCCTAAGGGCACTATCATTCCTTTTTCTTTTGGTACTAGCATGAGTTTCTAATTTGTCTTGCAGCAAAGCTTTTGCAACACATTTTGTTTATTTCAGAGAGTGAGATATCTTAATTCTATAGATAATATGGGAATAAGTAAATATCAATCCTTTACCAAACAGTCCTGTGTTTCAACAACCTGGTGGAGAAGACCTTTGAAAACATTTTTGAAATAGGAGGAAATAATGGTAACCAACCTTTTCTCCTTTTCTCACAATGTTTTCTACCCTTTCATAGACAAGTCTTTTCATTTGAGACACATTAAAGTCGTTGTCTGCAACTGTTTTCACCATGAAAAATCCAAAATTTTGTCATTTGGTAAGAGTTATGATTTGTGCATACTTACAATATACACAGAGTTGTAATTAGCATCCAGTCTCAGATTTGCTGTTGTACTGATGAAACCTGTCACTGTGTTCAAGGTGAAAAAGCTTTGTGTAGGATAGTCACCCACTAATGTGTAACGGATTGATCCCTGTAGATAGAAAACATAAAAACACAAGTATATTTCTGAAAAGCCTTTCAAGATTCTGGACTATTATAAATAAGCATCTCTCTGCTAGGTCACATACATGTGAATTAAAATAAAAATACACTTTGTTTTTTACTGTAACAATATCATTGTGGGAAAAGGAGCCACTGCTTCTTCCAAGCAATTGTTCCTTTCACCAAAATGCTCCAAAGCTGTCAACTTCAGTACCATAAAAAGTATGACTACTATAAAAGTTCCACTAACAGGATATAAAGTAACATGCATTATCAAGAAAATAGAATTTTACATTTATTCAAATAAATCAACTTTAACTGAAGGATTAGTGTACTACAATGAAATGATTTATTCTTCACCAAAGGGGAAATATTCAACTTTAACATTATAGATTATACTCATTGTGAACAAAGGCATAAAATGATAAGATACAAGATGTCTTTGCTTAACTCTTTACCAAATGACAAAATTTTGGACTTGGCCAAATTGAAAGCATTTGCAGACAACAAATAAGTTGTTGTGAAAATGATGATTTCTGTCTTTGATAGGGTAGAAAACATTGTGGAAAAAGGAGTAAATGCTGGTTACCAGCATTTTCTCCTTTTTCCACAGTGTTTTCAAAAGTCTTCTTCCCTAGGGTTATTAAAACCCGTGATTGTTTGGTAAAGGGTTAATCAGATTTCTTGGAAAGAACAGTGAAAGGTACCATCAAAAGAAAGTCTTGAAGATGTAAAAAAGAAAATTGAGTGATTTGGAAAATGAATATATTTACCACAAGATCATTGTCGATAGCTGTAACATTGAAGACAGTTGATCCAATACTTGTATATTCACTGATCTGTACTGCATATGGCTCTCGCACAAAGAATGGCGGGAACTGATCACGAATGATTGTTATGAATACTTCAGCAAAACCCGTCCTTTCTGGATTACTGTTGTCATTAGCAACCACAGTCATCTATAAAAAGAAAGAGTACCACATCAAACATTGCAGAATTGTAACAGAAATAGTTTCTATAGGTGAACTGTGAGTCATAAAAATTAAAAAACTTCTATCTGGTATAAAGTTCTGGAAAATTGATAATCATTATCTCCTTTGCAACAGTGATACACCAAAAATAACATGCTAGAGCACAGTCTTGCTAACGCACATCCCAACAAAATCAGAGCTGGCACTAGTCCATGAGAAAATCTCTGCATTATAAATCTACCCCCTTAACTTTTTACTAAAAGACAAAACTGTAGACATGTCCAAGTTGACAGTATTTGCAGACAACAAATATTACAAACTCCTGAAATGACGAAAATTTGTTTTTGAAAGGTTAGAAAACATTGTGCCGAAAGGACAAAATGCAGCATTTTCTCCTTTTTCCACAATGTTTTCATAGGATTTCTCCCCAAGTTTGTTTAAACAGATTTTTCAATAAAGAGTTACAGAAGTATCCGCACAGGACCACCTAGTAAAACTTGAAAGTATACACCAGTTGTATGTCATAAGTTAAAAAGCCAAACATTACACGCCTTAAGCAAAAGTACTTACCCTGTACTCTGTCTTGGATGGTCCAAGCAATGACTGTCTGATACAAATCACACCTAAATCTGAACTTAAGCTAAAGTATTCCAATGTGTCAACTTCACCAGTTGAGGAATAGGTAACACGGTCCTGGAATGAAAAACACAAATATGGAATGAAAATCAAATGTTGATCAAAACTTTGATTATTTGCACTGATTTTCTATCAAGTCACTTTAAAAATTCGGTGTTTTCATTAGTGACCAAGAATCAGAAAGCTTCGTTATTTCTGTAAAACAGGCAAATCATTCATTTGCAAAAATTAAATTTTGTACTCAAGCAATAAATAACCTTAATTGGTACATAAAAAAACTGTTTATATTCCATGAGATATTGCAATAATTTGAATAAATGATCAAATGTAAGGTACGGGAAATATTTTAAGGAATATGGCTTTAGAAAATAAAGTAGAAGCATTTCTTTTTGTTGATATAAGTAATCAGAATTGATGCTCCACTGTTTTAACCATTTACCATACAATCCTGAGTTTTAATGACCCTGAAAGAGAACACTTTTGAAAACATTGTGGAAAAAGGAGAAAATGCTGGTTACCAGCATTTTCTCCTTTTTCCACAATATTTTCTATCCTATCAAATACAGAAATCACTCTACAGCCACATTTATTTTTTGTCTGCAAATGCTTTCAGTTTGGTACAGTCCAAAATTTTGTTGCTTAGTAATAAAGAGGTAAATCAGAAAATTAATCACATATGTGCATGCATAAGAACGAAGGAAGACTACTATTATTGAATAGTGTTTTAGGAGGCTTTAACTCTTTCCATACCATAGACGACACCAGGAGTTTTTGTGGACAGTGTTGATCAAGATCAGACTGCACAGAACGTGCAGTCTGATCTACATTGTCCACTGCTGTATTCTTGATTATGACCAAACTGTCTCTTGATCTTGCAGCAGTATTGTATTTGTAGCCTTTGAGAAAATGCAATTAATTTATTCAGTAATGAAAGAACTATTAAGGATTTTAGCCATATCAAAGTCTTGGTTTTCACCAGCACAAGGCAAGGGTGCTGAAGTCTCAAGGATGATCAAGGAACAAATATGTGCATTAGTGGTTGAAATTATGAGCATTTCTTTTGCATCAGGATATAACCCTTAAGAAACAACCAGTGTTTTCACAACCCAGTTGATTAAGACTTCTGATAACATTATGAGAAAAGGAAAAAAATGCTGGTAGCCAACCATTTCTCTTTTCCACTAAATGTTTCCTACCCTTTCAAATACAATTCAGTCATTTGAGCAACACTTTGATTTCTCATCTGGGAATACATGTACTTCAGACATACAGACAAATACAAAAATACAAACAGAAAATTCTGTGAACTATTTCACTGCCAATGACTTTCGTAGCTTTTGCAGACGGCATAGGTCAAGATCAAACTACACAACTTTCATAGCTTTTGCAGACGGTGTAGGTCAAGATCAAACTGCACATTGTGCGCAGTCTGATCTTGGATTTACAATATCCCCTACCTGATACTAAACCAGGTCTACAGTCATATTCAATAGCAGAGGAAATCTACTTTTACCTCTCTTGAGAAGAATTTCAAAAAGCCTCTCCCTCAGGGAGTTAAAACTCAGAATTGTATGGTAAAGGGTTAAACTCACCCCATCACTATCTGTGGCCGATACAGTCAGTATACAGGAGCCAATGGTCCTAGTCTCATTGATTGTAACCCTATAGGTTGCAGTTGGAATAAAGACAGGACTGTTCTCATTCCTTGTCACAGATATCTGTAGGACAGCCTCTGCTATCTGGGTCCTAAATGCTGTGTCGTAGGCTTGTACTCTGAACTGTAATGTAAAATGAAATTATGTGTCACAAGTTCAGTTAACAGGTTTCTTAACCTTTTACCACAACATCCTGAGTTTCAAGCACTATGAGGAAGATCTCTTTTGAAAACATTGTGGGAAAAGGAGAAAATGCTGATAACAGTGTTATCTCCTTTTCCTACAATATTTTCTATCCCATCACAAAGAAAGAAATCTATCATTTGAGCCACATTTAAGGTCATCTGCAAATGCTTTCAATTTGGACAGTTATATCAGTTTCTTGTGTAGTAAAAAATTAAATAAAGTGGTTTTTGTGCCACTTTTGACAGTAGAATGTAGTCCAATAGTATTAGGGTAAGAGTTCAGATACTCAGGTCATACCTAGATTTTACATGTACCAGGCAGAGGCTCTGCAGTGTCTTGCCAAATGACTTTCCATGCAACCAGCAACAACATGACAATCCAGGGTTGGTTTAGGGTTTACACATCACCTTCTGTGGACAACTTTTTTATGTCTTACACCATATCATTGTTGGAAGAGGACATTGCTTGCTAACAGAACAGTAAAATAATTAATCTCTATCTTTAACCTTTACCACAGAGTCCCATGTCTTAAAAACTCTGAGGAAGACGGTTTTTAGAAACATTGTGGCAAAGGGAGAAAGTGCAGGTTACCAGCATGTTCTCCTTTTCCCACAATCTTTCCTATCCTTTCACAGACAAATCCCACATTTTAAGCCACTATTAATTTGTTGTCTGAAAATGCTTTCAATCTAGATCAATCTAATATTTTGTTGTGTGGTAAAGAATGAACTTACATCATAGTTGAAGTTGACTCCTTGTCGCAGGTCATTTCTGATGACAACCTCTCCAGTTGTTTGGTTCAGTCTGAAGTAGTATGGGGCATTAGCATCTCCGACCAATTCATACTGTATCTGTTCCTGTAAAATAATTATGGTTCCATTATCAGGCAGGACTTTTGACATAATAAATCTGAAAATGACCCTCTTGCAAGAACATATTCTAACCCATAACAAATAAAGATAACAATTCTAGTCAAAACACAAAAAAGTTGTTTTTCCAAGGCTTTTTCATACAGAGCATTTATATATAGTGGACAGTGTCAAGTCAAAATAAGACTGCATTATGTTGAGCTTACCAAAATTTGTCTTTGGTACTTTTAGGCGGTAATTAGCCCCTTTTGCATTGCATTCATAAAACACACATTTCTGATCAGGAAAATCTACCAATTCACAACTTTTTCATTTTGGTTTTCTTCAAAATATGTAATGAAGTAACAGATATCGTTGATCTTGGTCTACACCGTCGGCAAAAGCAAAACCTGGTGAAGCCCTTTAATTTCTCTTCTAACCTATTTGACCAACTGAAAACAACTACATATAAAGGAAATGAAATTACTTATATATTTAAATGTTGGAAAACAATTTGAGATGGAGAAAAAGTGTGGGAAAAAGTGTTTGTGAAAGGATTTTCTTCTCAAATGTTTTAGAAGATGTCAAACACTGAAGACAAACTGTACAGTAAAACCTGACCTAGTCATTTGCATTAGGCAGACACCTGAAAAAAGCAACCATATTTCAACATTTATAAGTTCCCATAATCAGTTTTTAATACAATTCTACATGTGTTTAATAATCACTTTCAATAAGATGCCATTATTGTTTGTTCCTTTGGCTGTCTGCTTAATACTATTTTAACTATTTCTACTGTATAAAAAGTACATTTGTGCGGTAACCAAAATGCAAAACAAGAATATTATAATGTGATTCTGTCATAAATCAAATATTCGAAACCTGTAAATCAGTGTCAATAGCAGTAACTCTGTAGATTGATAGGCCCACTGGATCATTTTCTGAAACAGTCCTAATGTATGGAAGCTGAACAAATGATGGTGGGTTCCTTGTTCTGGTCACAAATACTGTCACAGGAGCAGTGGCAAATCTCTCATTTGGAATCCTCTGATCTCTAGCTTGAACGGTCATCTGCAATAACAAAAGGTATGAGTACTCTGGTCTAGTAAACATTCTAAAATGTGTCATAATTTGTTTCAGGTAAAAAATTAAAAAAGACAGTTTACTTCAGCCAAGAATTAACCCCTTAACCCTAAGAATTAATTTCAAGTTTTAAAAACCCTAAAGAAGAAGGGATTTTGAAAAAAATAAGGGGTAGGAGAAAAGGCTTTTAACCAGCATTTTTTTCCTTTTCTCTCAATGTTTCCTACCAAACAAATTTCTGGTTACCAACATTTTCTCTTTTTCCCACAATATTTTCAAAAGGCTTCTTTCTCAGGGTCGTTAAAAGTCAGGATTGTGTGGTAAAGAGTTAAATGAGGACATTCAGTTGATAAAATGCATTCACAGAGAATTCTTTTTCAGTTGTTTTCAGTTGTGTCATCCTTGTTTTTCTGGGATTACAATGCCATGCTTATTACTTTTTCAAAGCCACATGCTTTTGTCACAATACCAGAGTCAACATAATGCTGCTGGCTGAATGTAAAAAGAATCCTGGAATGACTTATGAAAAATCAATCCAAATAAAACAAAAGACACCAAAAATTACTACCTCTAAGAGATAAAGTTGTATTACTGGGATTCCCATCTTTTATCATAATTTAACATCTCTAAAACTGGACAACTAAAATATAAAAGCAGCAGCATACCGTGTATCTAGTATCCTCAGTTGGATCTGTAGTGAGCGGGGTCTTCAAGTACACTAATCCACTGGACTCTAGGATGTAGAAATAGTCTAGTCCTTTGTTGATATTGGGATTGAATAGATCACTCTGTGGTACAAAAGAGTATCGCACAGTATCCTGAAAAATAAATTGATGAGTATAAAATTTTGAAACATTTTATCCCCATATCAAAATTCTGCCTGATTATGACATGCATTGTGATGGAAAGACTCCACCTCCACTTTCTCGTCTGGTTTTTCCTACTTCAACTCTTTAACTCTTTACCAAATGACAAAATTTTGGACTAGTCCAAATTGAAAGTATTTGCAGACAACAAAATAAATGTGAATCAAAAATTGAATTTTGAATTGGAAAGGGTAGAAAACATTGTGGGAAAAGGAGAAAATGCTGGTTACCAGCATTTTCTCCTTTTCCCACAATGTTTTCATGGGCTTTCTTTCTCAGGGTCGTTAAAAGTCGGGATTGTGAGGTAAAGAGTTAACAAACAACAAAACTTGAAACTCATCCAAAATGAAAGCATTCGCAAGCAATAAATTCAACGTGATGTAAATGATGGGATTTGCTTTTGAAGATGTAGAAAAAAATGTGAGGAAAGGAGAAAATGCTGGAAACCAGCATTTTCTCCTTTTCCAATGTTTTCAAAAGTATTCTTCATTACAACTCAGGATTGTTTTGTAAAGAATTAAAGGAAGAACACAACCATCATGATAAAATATATTGTGCTACAAGCAATTGTTTCTATTCTCACAATGTTTTCCAAACCAATAAAATATGTAAGTTTCCTTTCCTTTCAACTATTTGTCCTTGAAAGCTTTTGTTGGTCTGAAACAAGTATGTGCAGTTATATATGAGCCATGCTCTATGAAAAGGGGTCTAATGCATCTTGGAAAAACTATCAACCTGGGTTAAAACTTTTTGCAAGTGGTCAATTTTCTGTATGTTAGAGGAACAGCCTACCTCATGATTTAGTTATTAGTTAGAAATGGATTTTATGGATCCATAATTATGTGAAGACTTGCTTGGTATAATGCGTCACAGAGATGCATTAAGCCCTCTTTTGCCAGAGCATGGGTAATATCAAATAGTATACTCCAGGAAGTGACAAGGGGTATCAGGGAGAAATCTCAAAATTTGAACTATCAGAGTTTTATGACAAGGCAAATCATCGTTTGTAACACACAGTTTGGTAATCAGAAAATAAACTAATAATTGCTCAATAAACTTTACTCACCCCATCAGAGTCAACAGCTGTAATGTTAAACACAACAGCCCCAAGTGGATAGTATTCACTGATTGTGGTCTCATAAGATGGCAGTGTGAAATCTGGGGTGCTTGGATTTCTTGTCACTGTGATTGTCACTGTTGCTGTGGCAACCAAGCCTGGTGATAAACTGTCATAGGCGGTGACAACAAACTGAAACGAAATGAAAAAGTAACTTGCTTGTGAGTGCATTCTGAATTTGATCATTTATAAATACATGTATAATTTGATGAAAACAAAGTTCTTTACTTGTTTGATTCTGAGTCACAACAATTACATCAAATTAATCCACTTCCTCCTGCAGAATGGGGTCCTGCATGGCTCAGTGGTGAAGCTTAGGACTCATAACCCGGAAGCCCAAGGTTCAAGCCTCACTGTAAATTCTGGAATATTCATTGGAGTGTCTTTTGAGTAAGCCACTTCAGAGCACTAGCACAGCACTTGTGAAAACCAGGACATACATGAATAGGTAGCTTTCCCTTGATATGACTGAAATAATCTTGAAAGCAGCGTAATGGACGAATAGGGTAAAACACTATTCAATCAATCAATCCATTCAATCTTTTACTTTTACACTTTTAATATCCTGCAGCAGACCATGTATATATATATATACATATTGCGGCTGCCAAAGATGCTCATAATGAGCTATTTCTCCTATGATAGTATTTTCTCCATATACTTTTGCATGATACCTTAATTCATATTGATAATTAAATTTAGTATAGAATACAGTTTAAACAAAATCAGAACCAATAAAAGAAAACAAACTTACATTGTATTGAGAAAGGGCAGTTGAATCTGTTCTGAGGTTGTTTCTAATTGTAATACCACCACTCTGTTCAATGCTGAAGTAATAAGCAGCCAAGTAATCGCCAGTAAGAACATCACTAGAAACTCCATAAACAATACTACCTTTGAGATCAGCATCAATGGCCGTTACAATATAGATCTGTTCACCAACTAGACGGTTCTCAAAAATGTTAACGCTGTATGGTTGTCGGATGAATTGTGGTGGCTGTGTATCTCGGACTATGTCAACACGGCATGTGACAGAATTCTGTCTCACTGGGTTACTTTGATCATTAACGACAATGTCAAACTGAAAATGAATGAATATTTTGAATATAGGATTGACCTAATGCAATTCATATTTTTGATGTCCTAAAATACTGAGGAAATTATGAAGTGCTTTTACAGCTGTGCAGATCAAGATCATACTGCACAGAATGTGGTGTCTGATCACTGATCTAAACAATACTAGAGGTGTTTAGGTCTACAAATTGATACAAGTGTATTTTGTTAACTGTTTGAAAGGCTCTTAATGACTTGTCAGTCTATGAGCTAGTTTAGATGATAGTTAAACCTTTGTCAAAAATCTAGCGTGTTTAAAACTCTGAAGAATAAGGCTTTTCAAAAACATTGCAGAAACGAGAAAAATGCTGGTAACCAGTGTTTTCTCCTTCCACAATGTTCTTTATCCTTTCAAAAGCAAATTCATATCGTTTATGCAGACTTTGTCATCTGAAAATGCTTTGAATTCATATAAGTGCAAATTTTAATGTCTGGTAAATATACCAGATTTAACCTTTCAGCAGATTATGATTAAGACAGGCATTAGCAGTCTGTTTGTTTTCTGCCCCCTTAATGTTGTTTATCTCAGTTATAATGTGGCGGCTACAGCATCTTTCCATGTATTCCTTGAGTTTCTTTTACCAATACTTTGCACAATATTCTTTCCAAGCCAACTGCTGTTTTCCAACCCAGTAGAAACATTGTTGAGACAATGTTCCATGGTGAGATAGAAATGAAGCCTGTAGCAATGAGTATCATCAATGCTTAGATAGATATTACCTAGCTGGGAATCAAACCAACAACTCTCAAATTTGGATACCTACATTGAAAACTGTTATGGAACTATCTAGCAGATTTTCTTTCAGCAACACAGATCCTGTGTCTGGGTTCAGGTAGAAGAACTGCAGATCGGTGAGGTCGGCATTGCTAAAGGAGTACCTCAACACATCCTAAAAGAAAAAAATACATCAATTGATTTAGGTAAAACTGATATATACTCAATGGTTAATCTTTGAACAAAACAACTTCTAGTTTTCATAACCCTGAGAGAAGAAGCCTTAAAAAAAAAATAATGCGAGAAAAAGAGAAAATGCTGATAACCAGTGTTTTCTCCCTTTCTCATGGTGTTTCCTCCCTTTCCACAAACAATTTCATTATTTGGCTCACATTTGTCATCAAAAAATGCTCTCAATATGGAAAGTCTAAATTTTTGTTGTTTGGTAAAGCCTTAACCAATTATCAACTCTTAACACTGTACTAAATCCTACTACAATCATCTCAAATTCATAAATACATGTATATTGTGTAGGCTTGAATGAAAAGGGGTGATAAAGGTCAAAGATCAGTATTAACATTCTGTGCAGTCTGATCTTGATCTTACATTGCTTGTTTGTGCCTATGGCTGTGAAAGTGTTAACCCTTTACAAAACAATCCCAAGCTTTAAGGACCCTTTGGTAGAAGTCTTTTTAAAAATATTGTGGGGAAAAAGAGAAAATGCTGGTATTCAGCATTTTCTCATCTTCCCACAATGTTTTCTACACCTTTCAAAGATGAATCCCATCTTTTGAGCCACATTTATTATGTCACCTGCATATGAATTCAGTTTGGACCAGTCAAACATTTTCATCCGATAAAGGGTTAAGATTGATTGATTGATTGTATGGTGTTTAATGCCGTTTTCAACATTATTTCAGTTATATTGCGGCGGCCAGTGCACCTATCCATGCTTTCCTGGTGTTTCTGTTACCAGTACTCCGCAAAATATTCTTTCCAAGCCACTGGCTGCTTTCCCACATAACCATTGTCAAAACAATGATCAGCAGTGAGAGAGGAACGAATCCTGTCGCAATGACTATCATCAATCCTCGGAAAGAAATTGGCCGAGCCGGGGATCGAACCCACGATCCCCTGTTCTCAAGTCCTGTACGCTACCTTCTGAGCTACTGGGGCTCGGCAAAGGGTTAAGAAATATAACTTACACCATCAGCATCAACAGCAGTTTGATTGAGAATCAAAGATCCAATGGTAGTAGATTCTGAAATTGTAGCTGCACAAGTTGGATCCAAGAATACTGGAGTACTGGGGTTTCTGTTGACAAAAATTGTTGCTGTAGCAGTTCCAAAGTCATTGGGGTAGGCATTATCAAAAACCAATAGTTTCAACAGATATTGAGTGCCTTGAACAGCATCTTCTAGAACAGATCGAGTCAGAGTAATGGTACCAGTTTCAAGCCCGATGTCAAAAAATAGTGGTGCTGGGTACAAGCCATCTGTAAGGTACCTCAACTGACCCTGTAAGTAGACATTCATATAAAAATTCTACAAAACCAACAACTATTCATTGCTTTTTGATGTGTCAATTTTACCATTTATGCCCCTTTCAGAAGATGAAAAGAAATGACTTTTTGATTAATTGAGTACTTGGACACTTTTCATAGTTTCACTCACATAAAGAGCCCACATAGTTCTACTTTAAAACCTTGGTGAGTATCTAACTCTGTACCAAACCACAAATATCTTAAATCAACATTTTAAATGCAGCTGGAGTTATGTGATCTGGCTGTGAAAGAGTAGAAAACAATGTGAAAAAGGAGGAAAAGCTGGTCACCAGCATTTTTCTTTTATAGTATTTGAGAATGACATTGAAGTTTTCATCTGACCTCATGCATCTTTGAGTTCTATTTAGAAATATAGATGAAGAATAAAATTGAGACATGCTCTGTGAAAAGGTAATTTAACTCTTTCCTAAACAATTCCTGGTTTATATGACCCTGAGATAGAAGCCTTTGGAAAACATTGTGGGAATAGGAGAAAATGCTGGTAACCAGCATTTTCTCCTTTTCCCTCAATGTTTTCTACCATGCTGGAAACAAATTTTAGTTATTGAGTTATGTTTATTTTGTCGTCTGCAAGTGCTTTCAATTTGGACCAGTATAATATTTTGTCGTTTGGTAAAGAGTTAATACATCTGCACAAGGTATTGATCTATGTCCGCCTGTACAGTCCACACAATCTGAACTGGGTTGAAACTTTTTGATATGGATAAATTTTCAACATTACAAAGGACAGCTTTTATACAAAATGGTTCTTTGCAACAACTAAATCTTGCTTGGTATAATGTATTACAGAGATGCATGTAACCCCCTTTCCAAGAGCAAGGCTCATTTATATTTCAGTACCTGTAAGTCTTGATCACCAGCGGTTGTCTGAATGAGCGTTCTGTTAACAAGATCGTTTCTGTTCACAGTAGCCTGGTATGGTTGATTGGTAAAGAAGGGTGAAAATCTGTTCCTTGTAATAATGATTCTTGCCACTGCTGTTCCACACTGTTGTTGCTCTAGACGATTATCACATGCTCGCAAACCAATCTAGAAAAAGAAAGAACGGAGTGACAAACTTACATTTGAGTAATACCTCAGAAACATCTCACTTTTGTATTTTGTGGGTTACACTGATTCTAGAGAGAATATCTACAGTCCCCTTTTTCAATGAAATACCTTCCTTTTTGAAATCAACTCTTTACCAAACAACAAAATTTTAGACTCGTCCAAATTGAAAGCATTTGAAGACAAAAAAATAAATGTGACTCAAATATTGAAATTTGTTGGTGTAAAGGTAGAAAACATTGTTGGAAATGGAGAAAATGCTGGTAACCAGCAATTTCTCTTTTTCCTCCATAATATTTTCAAAAGCTTTCGTCCCTAGAAAATGGGACCGTGTGGTAAAGGGTTAAAGGAGAAAAATAATGATAAGCTTGTTATGAACTATGCCTTTCATTTTGTGTCTATTCCTTTCTCCTGTAGGCTTTAATTTCAAAGAGAGGAAAGGAAGACTCAAAATATTAACTCTTTACCACACAATCCTGACTTTTAACAACCCTGAGAAAGATACCTTTTGAAAACATTGTGGGAAAAGGAGAAAATGCTGGTAACCCGCATTTTCTCCTTTTCCCACCATGTTTTCTACCCTTCCCAAACCGAATTTCAATTTTTCAGTCACATTTATTTTGTCGTCTGCAAATGCTTTCAATTTGGACATGTCTATTAATTTGTCGTTTGGTAAAGAGTTAAATCAATTCACACTAAACCCCCCCACCCCCCCCACCCCCAAAAAAGGTACTAACCCTTTACCAAACAATAACATGTTTAAACACTTTACCACATAATCCCGACTTTTAACAACCCTCAGAAAGAAGAGTCTACGAAAACATTGTGGGAAAAGGAGAAAATGCTTTTCCCACAATGTTTCCTACCCTTCCCAAAACAACTTTCAGCTTTTGAATCACATTTATTTTCTCACCTGCAAATGCTTTCAATTTGAACAAGTCTAAAATTTTGTCATTTGGTAAAGAGTTAAATGGCCTTGGGGAAGAAGGATTTTGAAAACATTGTGGAAAAAGGAGAAAATGCTGGTAACAAGTCTTTTCTCCTTTCCCCACAATGTTTTGTACTTTTTCAAAGACAAATCATATTATCTGAGCCACTTTTAGTTTGTCTTCTGCAAATGCTTTGAAATTGGGCAAGTCTAATGTTTGGTTGTTTTGATTGATTGTATGGTGTTTAACGCCGTTTTCAACATTATTTCAGTTATATCGCGGCGGCCAGTGCACCTATCCATGCTTTCCTGGAGTCTCTTTTACCAGTACTCCGCACAATTTTCTTTCCCACATAATCATCGTCGAGACAATGGTCAGCAGTGGGAGAGGAATGAATCCTGTCGCAGTGACTATAATCAATCCTCGGAAAGAAATTGGCCGAGCCAGGGGTCGTAGCCAGGGATCGAACCCTGGACCCTGTGTTCTCAAGTCCTGCACGCTACCGACTGAGCTACCGGGGCTCAGCTTGGTTGTTTTGTAAAGAGTTAAAAAAACACAAGCAATTTCGTTGAAATGATATCCCCCGCCGAAAAATTTACTTGACTGCGTAACTTAAAATTGCTCCCAGTCGGCCATTTTTCATCAAATCAAAAAATAAAAAAAAAATTATCAGTGGAATAGGTTATTGTACACATGTATAAAGTTTCACGAAATTCCGTCCAAAGGTATTAGAGATATTCTCCCAGACAGACGGATGGACAACGCTAAAACTATATCCCTCCGCATTTGGCAGGGGATAAAAACACATGGAATAAAAGAGTAATAGAATGAGCTTATCATCTCCTAAACTCTGCTTTCTTGAGTCTTGAAAAATTTAATTCATGATTTCAATGAATAAATAGGATTGAAATTAGCAATGGCACATTTGGATGATATCAGACAGTTTCATCCATGATCTGAATCATTCTTATCACAGTCTTATCTTCATCCTAATTATACAGAGCGCATACCTTATTCACTATTCACTCTTAATTTCTAAGTCTAATTCTAGATTCAGAAAGTAATGCAACTTCTGACTGGTTAAACCAAATGGTTTAGCCAACTAGAAATTGTGTTTATTTTAAATCTAGAAAATTCTTGAGAATAAGACTATGAATGTTCTTAAGAATGGTTGGTGAATACAGACCCGTGTCAACTTATGATATAGACAGAGAGGTAAAAGATATCATGCATTTCCTAAAACAACACACTTAAGGAATGAAGAGAACTTTTTTTGTTTTCATGGAGGTATGAAAAAAAAAACCCTAATCACACTGTATGAAACCGCAAAGCGGTTTCATACAAAAGTGTAATTAGGTTTTTTTTTCATACCTCCATGAAAACAAAAAAAAATTCTCTTCAATCCTTATAATTCAATATCACAGACAACAAATATGCACTTAAATTTTACTCTAACTGCTTTTTTTTGTAAATCCAACATTGCGTATTTATTTAAAGTCCATTTCATTGATAATTCATAGAGCGGTAAATCTGCTTGTTCATGACGTAATAATGACGTAAATTATAGTAAACGTCATTATAGTATTGAACATTGGCAGATTTAGTAGATTTACTATTAGAAGTTCAATACGCTAGAATTAGTTGAAAATAAGTCTGTTAGGCCCCAGCAAAGTGGCAATGAGTTTAAGCTCTCTCTTTGAATTTACTGTTGGATATTTTTGTCAATGTTCAGAGAAAATAAATATAGCTAGCAATTTGAAATTCGGATTGGATATAAAATCAGACAGAAAAACATTATGGAATATCGTATACATATTTGTTTACATTAGTTTGACTGCAAAAGTAGTTCCGGCACTGCTTAATTTTTTTTTTTTATGGAGCTATGAAAATAATTTTTCAGCCAACCAGAACTCGCCAATGTTCATGAAAAAAACTAATATTAAATTATTTGTGAATGAAGGTAACTCCAAGAAACATTAAAAAAGAGCCACGCTCTGTGAAAAGGGAGTTTAATGCATCTGCAAAAAGTATCGACCCATGTCAGCCTGAGCAGGCCGACATGGCTCAAAACCTTTTTCTATTTCTAAATTTTCTGCAAGTCAAAGGTTATTCTACCTCATGATTCAGTAGGCTGTTAGACAAAATGGATTTTATGGATCCATGATTATGTAATGATATGCTGAATATGATGCATCAAGGAGCTATATTCAACCAAACTCCTTTTTGCCAGAGCACAGCTTAACTCTTTCCCAAACGACAATATCTTAGACGGGTCCAATTTGAAAGCTCTTGCAGACAACAATATTTATTATGAGATTTGAATCAGATAGTCTAGAAAACATTGTGGGAAACGGAGAAAATGCTGGTTATCAGCATTTTCTCCTTTTCCCACAGTGTTCTCAAAAGGCCTACTTCTCAGGGTCGTTAAACTCGGGATTGTGTGGTAAAGGGTTAAATGCAATGTATCTTACATTATCCTCAACATGAGATCCAGCGGTCAGAGGCTTCTTCAAAGAGATAACTCCAGTAATGGCATCAATGTAATAATATTCATTGGCTCGGTTTGTAAGTCCAAAAGCATCACCAGTGATGGAGTAGGTCACAGAGTCTCCATCAGAGTCCACAGCTGATACCCGCAGTATTTGAACACCAAGGTCATAGGTCTCTCGGATAGTTTCCTGGTAATTCGGGAACTCAAACACTGGAGCATTCAAATTGCGTGCGACTGTGATTGTAACATCAGATACATCCACAACATCAGGGTAGGCAGAGTCATAACACTGCACTCTGAACTGAAATTTTGAGAGAGAAGAACAAAATTTTATAACCTCTGCTTTATTCTTTTAAACTTTGACCCTTTGGCAAAAAATCCATTGGTTTTATGACCCTGCCAAAAACGGCTTTTGGAAATATCATGAAAAAGGAGAAAATGCTCCTTATACCATAATGTTTTCTACCTTTTCAAAGACAAATACATGTACCACCATTTATACCATAATTTAATCATTATCTGCAAATGCTTTCAATATTATTTATACTGACATTTTGCCATCTGGTAAAGGGTAAACCCATTACCATATATGCTGGTTTTGGACAAACAAATATCTTTTACAAATTACAAATGGGAGAAACATTTGAAACAAACTAAACATGCTCATTCTTTCATGATACAGGAAAAGCGGCAGAAGAAGCAATTCCTTTTACATTTATTTTCCTTTTCCAACTATGTTTCCAAATGCTGCAAATAAACTGACAGGGAAAAATGCTTATTACAAGAATTTCTTATTCATCAAACAAGGTTATCAAAATCTTTTGACATTTTGATTCACAATAATTTCAAAAGCAGTACGCTTAAAGGGAAAAAGTGCAGACTTATATTTTAATGATAATTGAAAGGCATCCACTGTCACATTTCTTACTTAATATATCAAACTGTATCGCTGCAAGCTACCAGAACATGGACTGCCTTCTATCATACAGAGAGGCTAATTTCACAAAAAATACAAAATAAAATCTATAACTGTACTATAAATTGTTGATAACAATACTTACCGTGTACTGAACTGAAGGATGGATACGCAAGGCTGACCTATCATACAATGATATTTGTCCAGTAGCTGAATTCACAGCAAAGAAGGCAGATGCCACACTGTAGAGAACTGGCTGGTAAACAATTGTGCCCTAGGAATATAAATAAAATTAATTCACATCATGGTCAAAATCTGTTTAACCCTTTACCAAACAATCCTTTAACTTCTCTGAGAAAAAGATGGTTTTAAAAGCATTGCTAGTAACCAGTAATTTCTCCCCTTACCACAATATTCTACCTCGGTTTCAAAATCATGTCCCTTTATTTTGGCTTCCTTTTAGTTTGCCCTCTGCAAATGCTTTCAATACGGAGCAGTCAAAAAATTTGTTGTCTGGTATAATCAAAGAGATAAATCAAAATGTGATATTCTATCTTCAGCTAAATGTTGGTTTTGTTGCTATTTTCTAAATGCTCATATGGTAATAAAGGTACAGGACACTGCTTTTCTGAAGATTTTTCATGTTTAAAGCCATTTTTAACAGTGTTTACATCATGGCAGCCAGTGCATCTTTATGATCCATGCATTCATGGTGTTTCTTTGACAAGTTTTATACACAAAACAACATTCTTTCAAAATCACTGGCTGCTGGCCCATGACAAACCCACTGCTTCAAATGAGGCTCAAACCTGAGGCCTCCAATTTACCAGTCCTACACTTTACCAATGAGCCATAGAGGACCCTGTCTAGATAGTACATCATACCCCTCAACCAATTAGGCACAGATGATTACAGGGAAACTACAAGGGATCTAGCAGCTATTTAAGTTTACCTACCCTAAGATCATTATCGAAACAAGTGACTGATGTAATAACAGTGCCATTCATATCAATCTCTCGTACTGAGCCACTGTAAGGTTCGTTGGTAAATGTGGGTGCAAACTGGTCTCGTAAGATCTGGATCTGAACATCAGCTGTATCAAATCTGGTATTAATCCTCTCATCAGATGCTTGTACTGTGAACTGTTCAATAAAATATTAAAGTCATTAACTCTTTATCAACTGACAAAATTTTAGACTGGTCCAAACCAAAGACATTTGCAGACCACAAATAAAATGTGACCCCAAAACTAAAATTTGCCTATGGCTGGGCAGAAAACATTGTGGGGACAGGAGAAAATGTTGGAAACCAGCATTTTCTCCTTTTCCCACAATTCTTTCAAAGGCCTTCTTCCTGAAGATGGTTAAAACTCAGGATCATGTGGTAAAGGTTAACTCTTTACCACACAATCCCGAATTTTAACGACCCTGAGAAAGAAGCCTTTTGAAAACTTTGTAGGAAAAGGAGAAAATGCTGGTAACCAGCATTTTCTCCTTTTCCCACAATGTTTTCTACCCATTCCAAAATAAATTTCAAATTTTCAGTAACTTTCATTTTGTCGTCTGCAAATGCTTTCAATTATGACCAGTCTAAAATTTTGTCGTTTGGTAAAGAGTTAATCAACAATAGTAATCACAGCTCTTGATTATCCCTGAGAGCATGGAATAACCTCAACAGACATTTGTATTCTAGAAATAAGACAAAAGTAATTGCAATTTCAATTGATTGATTGATTGTATAGTCTTTAACACAGTTTTCAACATTATTTGAGTCATAACACAGCAGCCAGTGCACCTATCCATGCTTTCCTGGAGTTTCTTTTACCAGTACTCTGCACAATATTCTTTCCAAGGCCACTGGCTGCTTTCCCACATAACCATTGTCAAAACAATGGTCAGCGGTGAGAGAGGAATGAATCCTATCGCAATGACTATCATCATTCCTCTGAAAGAAATTGAATTGAACCAGTGACCCTCAGTTTTCAAGTCCCGTACGCTACGAACTGAGCTACCTAGGCTCGGCTGCAATTTTAATGTCGCTATTGTCAGAATGTCTCGGAAATGCAGACAGCATAGATCAATAATCTATATTCTTATTTTGTGCAGTCTTATCATTGATCTGTACCAACCGCAAAGGTAAATATAGTTGAGAGGTACTTTAAGTGTTAAAGGCAAAACTGAGGAGGAAATGGGAGACAAGTGCAAATAAAGGATGACAAACCCTGTATGTATCCTGTCCAAGCTTGTATATGAATTTGCTCACAGAGATGAGACCTGTACTTGGGTTCAGGTAGAAAAATTCTAGAGCCTCAGTACCATCAATGACCGAATATCTGACAGTATCCTGTAAATAAAATGAACTAATATATTATTATCTATTGGAAACAACTTTATATGTAGTTCGAATTTTTTATACATTGTGGCAAAAGGATTAATTGATTGAATGGAGTTTTATGCCGCTTTCAACATTATTTCAGTCATATCACGGCGACAGCTCACATATTCATGTTTTCCTGGGTCTTACCAGTACTAGGCTGGGGCTCTGAAGTGTCTTGCCAAAAGACAATCCCACGAAAAACTCAGCAGATTCAGTGTGGCTCGAACCCGGGATCTCCAGGTCACGAGTCCCACACTTTACCACTGAGCCACGCAGGACCCCTGTGTGGCAAAAGTAGAAATTACTCAGATCTGCTAAAAATTTAGCTCTTGAGGTATCAAAGTGACCTTTCTGCTGATTTTAATTGACAGGTCTTATCGGCCAATCAAAACGCAGCATTGGGCATCATGTAAACAAAAAGGTTAGACACAATTTGTTACAAACATGAGATAATTTGATCGTATCTATCTAATTATCAAAACAGCAATTCTGTTATCGATCAATAAAATTCTGGGAAGTGGTGAAAACGGGCCCCCCCCCCCACCCCCCCAGTTAAATTTGTCCCATTTCCAAAGCCGAAACACACCTTGAAAAATGTGGATAAAACTATGTGGAAGAGCTCGTGAACAGCTTAATCCATCACGGATCAATAAGAATCGTTATATGCACAAAGGTATGTATAAATGTCATTTAAGGAAGTATTTGCAAAAAAAATAGGCATAGATATTATTATTTACCGTGGGTGGTAACGAGCTCATAACTCGGTTCCACTCGATTCCTAATCGATAAAAAAGAAGCAAGTAGCAAGACAAAACATTTTTCGTTTACAGTGGTAAGACTGTTGGCACTTACAAAAAAGCGCTCTCCTAAATTTTCTTGTAGTATTTTTGAAAGGATGTATTGTATATGTATTATTACATGAATGGCATGTTGGGTCAATTCGTTTTCTTTTTTGTCTAGTGTCATATATTGTGCATTATACGTTTTTGAACATATATATGCATTCCATGCATTTTCCTTACCTTGTCATTCTGTTGTCCGCCAGCTCATTAAACACCCTAACAAACCTCAGTTTTGCAAAAGAATAATGGAATTAAAGATGCTTATTGTTTTTGTGAGGCTAGTTAAGTCATCTCAACGTCATTTCCAATAATAAATTACATCAAATTACATGAATTTCGATTATTCATAGATTGTCGAATGAACAGAAAAGTTTCAATTTCGGGTTAAGGGAAACTGGTTATTTGATGATTTCAAAATGTGTTAAGTGTGCTGTCAATTAACAAACTTGTTAATATCATTGACGGTAGTTTGTTTTATCTTATGATATACTAAAGACAACGGGTGGCCAAGTGGATTACAGCGGCAATTTTGGTTTGCAATCAAACACACATCCTATCAAATTAACAGTTTACCAACAAACCCTTTGAAATGGCAGATGTGCTAATCCACTTAAATATGGCTAAATCAAAAGTTGATTTAATTAACCCTTTACCACACAATGACGCCTTTTAACGCCCCTAAAGAAGAGGCCTTTTGAAAACATTGTGGGAAAAGAAGAAAATGCTGGTAACCAGCATTTTCTCCTTTTCCCACAAAGTTTTCTACCCTATCAAAGAAAAGTTGCGTCATTTGAGCCACTATGAAATTGTTGTCTGCAAATGCTTTCAATTTGGATAGGTATTAAATTTTGTCGTGTGGTAAAGAGTTAAGATAAGTTGCCTTTTGAGCTGAACTTCTGAAAAAGAACAGAATAGAAGTAAGATATTTAAATATACTGTAAGTATGCTTAATGATGTAAGTAGCAGATCGTTTAAATCCAAGACTAAGCTGCATAGCCTACTATTTGCAATCTGATCTATATCTACACACTCAGCATATTCTGCATGCACCAAGGGTTAAAAATCGCCAAACTGAAACATTCATGACATGATGTGGTTTGTCTTTAGAAGGGTGGAAAGTTGAAGAGAGGAGTGAAAAAAAATCTGGTAACAAGCTATTTTTCCTTTTTCTACAATGTTTTAAAAACCATTTTTCCTTGTGGTTTTTCAGACTTTCTTTGACTTCTGTGACACTTTCCACAAACAGATATCGTGTTCTCGTCCATTAATATAACTTTAATATCGAAAAAATATTCTTTGCAAAAGAATTTATATCCTTGCTGCTTCTGTCTTAGCGAAATATTCTTGTCTGGATGATACATTAAAGAGAAATCTGACGGAATGCAACGCAAATTGACATTCGTTTCTTCCTTGATCAACGCCATTTTGGAATGCGCTTGTCAAGCATGGCAACCAAAATCTCGCGTTGCTGTGGTGGGCATGCCAAACTCGTGTTTGCAGAAAGGTCTATTATTGTAAGCAGTTTGTGACCATTGATGTATTTGCGGAGACTGTAAAGCAAGATCAGCCTGCACATTTGTGCAATTCCATCTTGCTCTTGACTCTTCCCTCCTCTATCAGTAGTTAGTAACCAAATCCAATGCTAATAAATTTAAATCTATTTTTTTAATAGTCAACAATTGAAATTCAGCAGTATGAGGATTCAAATTAGAATGCAAGTCAATTTCAAGGCTGTTTTGGTCAAAATGAATACCTCACAAAATATTGCAAAGAGCAGATTTAAGATCAGAGTATGACATTCAACATGCGACTTTGAATAATTTAAAAGCACATACTATTTACTGATTGTGCACCATATCGATTATATGGAAATGTTCATTTGCATGAAGACACCCAAAATTTATTTTCATAGGAATATCTGACAAAACTGACTGGTTTGTGTACGATCAGACTGCATATTCTGGTCTTGATCTTCATTGTCCACAAATGCATATAAATATGATAGGCAATCTGACAATCAACTCTTTACCACATGTAAAGTTTTAAAGACCTTAAGGAAATAGGCTTTTGAAAACATTGTAGGAAAAGGAGAAAATGCTGGTAACCAGCATTTTCTATTTTTCCCACAAAGTTTTCTACCCTATTAAGAACAGAATCCCATTTTTCAAACAACATTCAAATCCTCCTATGCTTTCAGTTCAGACCAGTCTAAAATTTTCTTATCTGGTAGCTGTGAAAAAATATTGTTGCAAATGATGATGTTGTGACAAACTACAGATAAAAAGGAACAGTCTTACCCCATCAGCATCCGATGCAGTAAGTTGAATGACACTGCTGCCTACAGGCAAAGTTTCTTGGATTACAGCTGAATAACTGCTAGGTATGAAGACTGGTGGGTTGGCATTTCGCACCACAGTCACATTGACAAAGGCTGTGGCAGTTTGCTGAGAGAGGGTTCCTTGTGCTACAGCTTGAACCTGGAATCTGTAATGTAAGACTTATCCATTTATACACTGGTTTTGGTAATTAAGCATCATGTAGAGAAAGTAGTTAAGCTAAAGAAACAGTGTGAGGTAAAATTTTAAAAGGTAAATAACTTTTGTTATGATTTGATGATTTAATTGGAAAGCCTTAAAAGTACCTGTGCAAAATAAAAAATTGCTCTGTATCGGCAGTGCAACCCTTTCTTCATAGCTATGAAAAGATACTAATTTTTACTGCTTCTCGATTTGATTCATATTTTCAGGTATCTTTAATTTTAACAAGCAAAAAAAATTGTGCTACTGAAATTCTGTTGAAAGTGGTGAAAAACCCTATCCAAACGAAATACCAACCTGTAGAATGTAAGGTACGATGGATCGGTTCTCAAATCCTGCCTCACAGTTATTGCTCCTGTCACACTATTGATAGAGAAATAAGTAATGCTTGGCTCTGAGCTGATAATGCTGTATGTTGCAGGTCCTGGGCTAGCCACTGTTTGGATGATGACATCATCAACTTGACGAGTCTCGGCTATTGTTGTCTCATAACTTGGGAGTGAAAATCTAAGAGTGCCTGTTTCACGAAGGACTGTTACATCAACAAATATTGTTGCAGACCGCATAGGGGTACCACCGTCTTGTGCTGTTACTGATATTCTGTAGAAATCTTGACCAGTGTTCAGTACAGACTGTAAAAGTGTGATAACACCTGTAGTTGGGTTAATCAGGAAAAACCCAGAATTGGTGAAAGAGCTAATTTGGTATGTGACCGTGTTTTCCGGTGGATCCCTGTCATTATCAAAAGCATTCAGGTCAAAAATGAAGGTTCCAATTGGAGAAGTCTCTGGAATGGTGACCTGTATGTTTCCTGTGTGGTTAAATTGTGGTGAGAACAAGTTTCTGAGGACAGAAATGCTAACAGTAGCTGTATCTGTGCGAGATGGGAATCCTCCATCTGAGGCTCTCACTCTTGCAATGAATAAGACAGTGTCATCAAACTCCAGGTTTGTGTTAGGTCTAAGGCTAATTATGCCTGTTGTATCATTAATTGTGAAGTAGCTTGGTGTACCATCATCTCCAATCAAATCATAAGTGACTCGGTTGAAGGGATCAGTCGTGTCTGCATCTGTAGCAGTAACTCTAAAGACAGATGTAAAGGCTTGCTGGGACTCCGGAATCTGAGTGCTGTAGGGCTCACTGATAAATACTGGAGGGAAGTTATTTCTAATGACATTGATAAAGATGTCTGCCAAAATTGTAGAGTTCCTTCTTGTTGGTGTTCCAAGGTCATATGCATATCCTTGGAATGAAAATGAATTCAACTGTGTATTCACTTGGTTTTCATACACAGATTGACGCAGCATCACACTTCCAGTAACATCATCAACCATAAAGTACTGAAGGTCAAGGGCATCTCCTCGAAGTTCATAACGCACAACATTGTGAGGCTGTGTTGAATCTTGATCAGTGGCTGTGATTCTAAGGATCTCTAGTCCAACAGACTGTGTGTCTAAAATGGTGGCAGAGTATTGCTGGGGTACAAATACAGGAGCAAATAAGTTACGATTCACAAACACAAGGACTTGCGTAATGTCTGACAATCTTGGATTACCACCATCTTGAACTCGGACACGGACATAGTAAACTTCAGAGGAATCCGTTGAAATGGAATTTCTCAGGAAGATGCTGCCAGTTGTTGCATCAATACTGAAATAACTTGGAGCAGCATCATCCCCGATGATGTCAAACTCTAAGGTGTTGAAAGGAGCCTGAAATTTTTAAAAACAGATCAAACAGATTGGAAACAATGTTATTTTCATACAATAATACATTGGCATATAAACAGTTTTTAGCTGTGCTGTTTTAATGGTTTACATGTATCTATATATTACTATTTAAGTTTTTTTTAACAAATAATGAAATTTTTTAACAGCCCAATTGAAAACGTTTGCAGACAACACATCCAATGTCACTCAAACATTGAAATCTGGTTTGGGAAGGAAAGAAAACATAGTTGGAAAAGGGGAAAAGGCTGGTTGCCAGCATTTTCTCCTTTGTCAACAATGTTTTCAAGTCTTCTTTGAAGTCCTCAAAACACTGGATTGTTTGGTAAGGGGTAAACAATTCAAATCCTCTTGTTTTCATGTATTACATGCATTATACACAGTTGTATTTAACAATCGTTTTTATTTTAATTTTAAATTCGAATTCCAAAACTAGCAAACAGTAAGAGGCGAATACATGGTTAATCTTGTAACTGGGAATACAATCAATATTTAGAATGACTGGTTTATATGGACATGCAAGGAGTGATTAAGAGTACCTTCAGGACACTGTTGATCAAGATTTCACTGCATACCATGTTTGATCTTATATAAATAAAATTAATGTGTTTAGATGTTTTGGCCAGATAATCTTGAATTTGCAATATATCGCATCTTTTCACCTTTTTCTCTTTACCAAACAAACGCCAGTTTTCATCCCTGAAGACTAGGGCTTCTGAAAACTTTGTGGGAAAAGAAGAAAATGCTAGAAACCAGGTTTTTTTCCCCCCTCTCCCACTACTTTTTTGCCCTTTCAGAGAAAAATTCAATTGTTTGAGCCACATCTAATATGTCATAAGCAGTTTTGACAAGACATAAATTTTGTTGTTAAGAGTTTGAAAAAATGCAGATTTAATTGTCTAGTAGTCTATGTTTTGGTGGTTCATTGTACAGGCAATTATTGGACATACTGAAAACTTCTACATTTGACACAAATGAGAAATATTGGTAAGAAAGAACAAGACTTTTTTAATTGCATGGAAAATGTTGTGGGAAAAGGAGAAATTGCTCATTACAAGTAATTATTCCTTTTCCAACAAAATTTTCAAAAAGCATTATACAGCAAAGGTGTAGAAATCATGTGTGTAAGCTAATGAGTTAAACATCTTCATATTTGATTAACTCAAAAAGTGTAAAAAGTAAAAAATTTAAGGCTCGTCCATTGATATTGATAGCATTTGCAGACAACAAATTAAATGTGGCTCAAATGCTGGAATTTGTAATGGAAAGAGGAGAAAACATTGTTGGGAAAGGAAAAATTTTGATAACCAGCTATTTCTCCTTTTCTTAAACTTGTCCAAAAGCCTTCTACATAAGGAATGTTAAAACTTGTGATCTTTGGTAGGGGATTATAAAAAAAGACAGCATCAATAGCTACCTGTACATCTGCATCAGTTGCAGTAACAGTAAAAATGTTAAAGTTTGTTTGCTGGTCTCTACTGATAATGGTGGAATAGGGTTCATCCTGGAACACTGGGGGTTGTTGGTTCCTCAACACGTTGACAGTGAGTGTTGCATTACTGGATCTTGCTGGGAACCCTCCATCTGTTGCAATCAATGATATCTAACAGAAAATAAACACACCCACATAAGATAGATGACACTTTACTCAATACCATAGAAATCATAGAAACAAATTCAGAGCATGTAACTTTTCAAATGCAGTTTAAAACTATTTTATATTGATTATGAAATAAGTTCTCATAACTCGTATAAATCACTCTTGATGATTGCTTTCTGGAGGCCTTAACTCTTTACCACACAAGCAAATAACAGACTTGTCCAAATTCAAAGCATTTACAGAGGAGTAAAATATGGAATTTCTCTTAGATTGAGTAGAAAACATTGTGGGAAAAGGAGAAAAATGCTGGTTACCAGCATTTTCTCCTTTTCCCACAATATTTTCAGAAGGCTTCTTTCTTAGGGTCGTTAAAAACTCGTCATTGAGTGGTAAAGGGAAAACCAGTACACACACCATGATGTTGGAAGTTCCAAAGGTTGGCCCCACTTATCACAGGACTCAAACCCAGAAACTTTGAAGTAAGATGCCGACACTCTACCCCTAGACTTCTGTCACCTACATAACATTTCAAACATTCTTGAAAATATTAATGATTACTTTTGGTTGTAATGGGGTTTAACGCCACTTTAACAGCTAAGGTCATATCATGGCGGTCAGTGACGCACATGTGTTTCCTGGCTTTCTCATACCAGTACTAACACAACTTTCTTTCCAAAGCCACCGACTACTTTTCTCACATGCTTCTGAAGCAGAGGTGAGAGGCGAAAATACGCCGGAAAGAAAGTTCGCCTCAACCGGGTATCGAACTCACAACCACCAGGTCATGAGTCCGACACGCTCACCACTGAGCCACCCGGATGGGCTTATTAATGATTATTCAGGTTTAATCCACACATTCCTAATGTTTCTATATAAAATTTTGTTGAGTCTCTTTTTCTCATCAACTCTTGACAAAACAAACCTGAATTTTTACAACTCTCGCAAAACAGTTCTTGAAAACATTGTGGGAAAAGGAACAAATGCTCGAAACCAGAATTTTCTCCTTTTCTCACCAAATTTTTTATTGTTTCAGATACCAAATCCTTTGTTTGAGCTACTTTAATTTTGTCATCTGCAAATGCTCTTAATCTGGACTAGTCTAAAATTTTGTTGTCTGTAAAACAGTTATAAATATAATACTCCAACTTCTCACATGTATCTACTTCCGGTGAACTGACAATAGACATACAAATATGCAATCTATGCTAAAAATTAACATTGGAGAAAATGCCTTACTGTACAGATTATTTTCATCCTGCCCTACCCTATCATATTACAAATTAAAAATAGAACACATGTTAAAAGGAAATGTCTGCCAAAAATATTGTTTTTCAACAGTATGGAAAACACTTTGCAATAGAAGTGCTTATCATAAGCAATTTCATCTTTTCCCATGATGTTTTCCAAAGCTATTAAAGGAAGGGGTTCAAACAGTACTAAGTTAATATGCAATCGCTATAATTTAGTAACACTGGCTAGTTACATTATGTTACCAAAAACTGATTATTTAAAGACATGCTAGCTGCCAAATGTAAACAATTTGAGGGTCAAATTGCAATAAAGTTTAACTCATACCAATTAAAAATATGAATATCAATATGAGTCTGACTGACAATGTGTTACAGTGGAATCTGTCAAAGTTCCAGATGCTGGTAAAACATGTATTTTAAAATTAGAACAAATACTGGCATTTTGACTTCTAAATTGTTCACTTTTGGTCACTAGAGGGTCTTTATTCTCTACTTACAATATATTGGTTGATATTGTTTCCAATTATACTTGTTCTCAGATAGACACGCCCATCATTTGGATTGATGTAAAACAATTCCTGATTGGCAGAAAATGGTGCAATTGTATAGGTGACAATGTTGTTTGGTGTCTGGAAAGAGATATGATCATTTGATACATAATATTTCTTCCTTACCAAACTGAAAATGTCTACTCTATATCTGATACAAATTTATAAATGATGTTTGTTTGGTTGAACAGGTTCAATGATACTTTTCCTCTGAATATCACACATGTAACAGTAAAAGTTCACTTATTCATGTTTTTCTTGGGTCTCAACAGTACTAGGATAGGGCTCTAAAGTGCTTTGGTTAATTCTTTACCATACTACAAAATTTAAGACTTGTTCAAATTAATATTGGCTCTGATGATAAGATTGGTCCTCACAAGGGTAGAAAACATTGTGGGAAAAAGAGATTTTCTTCTTTTCCAACAATATTTTCAAAAGGCTTCCTCCTCAGGGTCGTTAAAAGTCAGGATTGTGTGGTAAAGGGTTGAAACTTAACCAAACAATCACAAATTTTTACAAGTTTTTATGAATATGAGGGCTTTTAAAAAGAATGGAAAAAGGAGAAAATGCTGGTAACCAGCATTTTTTTCCTTTTTCAACAATGTTTTGCTATCCATTTCAAGACAATTTTTCACTTGATCCACATTTTATTTGTCTTCTGTAAAATGCTTTCAGTATAGAGAATATCGCCTGGTAAACAGTTACAGTAGCCCCTTATCAAACAATCCAGACTTTTTCTGACCCTGAGAAAAAAAGCTCTTGAAAACATGTTAAAGGGAGACAATGCTGGAAACCAGCATTTTCTCTTTTCCCATTTATGTTTCCTACCTCTATCAAATACAGAAATCATCATTTGAGCTACATGTACATTTGATTTGTCGTCTGCAAATGCTTTATTAAATACAGAAATCATCATTTGAGCTGTCGCCTGCAAATGCTTTGTTAAATACAGAAACCATTGTTTTAGCTACATTTAATTTGTCGTCTGCAAAAAACTTTTAATTTCTGGAGCCCAAACTTTTTCGTTTATTAAAGAGTTCAGGACACCATTTTCAAACTAGTCCGAAAAATCATAAAGACAAGCATTTTGACCAAGTTTCATGAGAATCGGACTGAAAATGTTGCCCCTAGAGTGTACACAAGGTAAAAGTTGACGATGCAGAACACATGACAGATACAGCATGATCACAAAAGGTCACCTTGAGCACTTTGTGGTCAGATCAGCTAAAAAAATAAAATAATGAATGCAAAACAATGTTTGAATGAAAAATGATCTGTAATAATTTTTAAAATTTCCACAGATTCAAAAGGCCGTGAAAAATCTAACCTGTGTATCACTGTCCTGTGCTGTGACAGTGAAGACTGGGACAGCAACATTCTGGGTCTCCAAGATGGTTGTCTGGTAATTAGCAGTTGGGAACCAGACTGGGGTAAATTCATTCCTTTCTACATTAATGGTCAAAACAGAGTCTGTTCCACAGACTCCATCGCTAGCACCATCCACTGCCCTCACTCTTAGCTGTTAAAATAAAAAATAATCAATTGGGTAAATACATGTATGCATCTGTTATTCGTATGTTTGAATGTTGTTTGCTGCTACTTTCAACAGTATTTACGTCATATCACAGTGACAACTCAGTGACCCTGGGCCCCTATTCACCAACCATTCTTAATAACATTCTTAGTCTAAGTATCACAAATTTTCTGAATTTCAAAAGTAAAACAATATCTGACTTGCCAAACCAAACAATTAGGTTTCAGAAATTGTGTTAATTTCTAAATCTAGGATAAGACTAAGAATGCAATCTAGAATGGTTGGTAAATACAGCCTGTTGTCTTTTCTTGGTTTTACCGGTACAAATTTGTTGCAGTATTTCACCAAAGGTCACCCTCTTGTGACCAGGGCAACCAGTAGAAAATTATCTCGGGATCTTCTGATCATATCTCATACAAACAATCCTATTTACAAACAATCCTGTTTTACCAAACCTGATCAAAGAAGCTTTTAGAAACTTTGTTGGAAATAGAGAAAATTCTGGTATTTCTTCTTTTTCCACAATATTTTCTACCCATTAAAAACAAAAATCCCATTATTTGAGCCACATTTAATTTCTTGTCTGCATATGCTTTCAATTTTGACGAGTTAACTTTTAAAAAGTCATCTGGTCATGCAGTACATACTAAACCATTGAGGCACAGAGTACTTCTTATTCATATACAATTATGAAATTAACCTTTTACCAAACAATACCATACTTCAATGACCCATAGGAAGAAACTTTTTGAAAAAATTGTGGGAAAAGGAGAAAATGCTGGTTACCAGTATTTTCTCCCTTTCAACAGTGTTTTATACCTTTTCAAAAACAAATTTCACAATGTGTGCAACATTCAATTTGCCGTCTGCAATTGCTTCTAAATTTGGACCGGTCTAATACATGTATTTTGTTGTCGGATAAAGAGTTAAGTGCTTAATCCATTACTGTTCAAGCTAATTTAAGACCAATAGCTGTAACAAAATTATACAAAGAACTAATATTTGACCGAATTACATCATTTTTCAACAGTTATGAAAATACAACTTGTTGGAAAAGAAGCATCTACTTGCAAAAAGCAGACTAAACATTGCATATCAAAAAGTATTGAACTAGCAATGTTTTCGACAACTTAGTCTTTTACATCTTAATGGTACCATGAACCACAAACATAGAACAAGTAACTTACTCTATACTGGATTCCATCATCATTGAAAATGCCATTGTTTGAGGATCGGAAGATAAAACCAGTTGTTGGCTCAATGCTGAACAAGATATTGGCATTGTCATCACCAATCAGACTGTATTGTATTGTGCTGTAACGGCCCTGAAATAAATTTGTAAATAATATAGAAATCAATTTCATAAACCCTTAGAGTGCCACCCAAAAATCCAAATACCATTTTCAGTCTAGAAGTAAGATCCAAATAATTGCAACTTCATGGTCGTTTTTGTCTATAATGTTTCACCAAAGCAAACTGTGTTGATCACAGATAAGACTGTATGATAAAGAACATTCCCATGGTCATAATGAGAAAAAGACAAGACAGTTATGGAACTCTTTAGTTAATGTGAATATAAGTTATACTTTTTCAGATTCCAATCAAAGTACACAATTACATACAAAATATAAGCTGGATAGTGATTTATATAAAACATGCATATAGACAAATTACTCATTTTTGGCAGTTTCTTAAAACTGAAAAGTTAGACATTATGTAGTCAAATAAACTCTATGGATTAACTTAGCAACTATTCTTGTTTCTTTTGTAAAAAAAATTATCAAATTATTGAAGTCGAAATTTCAATCTTTTCTTTATGAACTTAAGTGAAACTCAGTTGAGCATGAACTAGTTTTTTACGCTGTGGCAAAGGTCATCAAAACATGTAAATTAGAAGCACTCTTAAAAAAGGGGATTTAATGCATTTTTATAATGCTTCAAATCAAGCAGTTCTTCACATAATATGGATCCATTTTGTCTGAAACTTGCTCAATGATGAGGTGAAGTGATCTTTTGGCATGCAGAAAATTTACCAATAGCATAAGTTTAGACCAATGTCAGCCAAACAGAAGGACATTAGCGGATGCTCTTTGCAGATTCATTTACTTTTTACCAAATGACAAAATTTTGGACTAAACCAAATTGAAAGCATTTGCAGACGACAAATTAAATACGGCTCAAAAGATGCAGTTTGTTTTGTAAAGGGTGGAAAACACTGCAGGAAAAAGAGAAAATGCTGGTTACCAGCATTTTCTCCTTTTCCCACAATGTTTTCAAAAACTTTCTTCTTCACGGTCACTAAAACTTGGAATTGTGTGGTGCAGAGTTAAACCACCTTTTCACAAAGCATGGCTATGATACAAGTCATCTACAAATATGATTTTTTGAAATACTCACTGCAGGATCAGCATCTGTGGCATTCACATCGAAAATTCTTGTGTTCAATCCTTGATTTCTTGGAATTGTTATCACATTGGGCAGATTATCAAATATGGGACAGTTCTGGTTTCTGATGACGTTTATGGTAACAGTTGCCTGATTTACACCAAAGCGTTGTGGTGAACCCAAATCATAAGCCCTGACAGACATCTAAAAGTAAAAAAAAAAAGAACCCTTATAAATAATTGACTTTTCATCAATTTACCACAATATTTTTGAACCATAAACAAAAGAACAAGGAGGAAAAAATAATGCCAAATCAATCTGAACAACAGATATCTACAGTAGCCTAACTTGGACTACTTGACTGCAGTATCCGACAAACTTATAATGTATTTTCTTTTATGAAGGCGTCTTGAGAACATTATTTTATTGTGATAATCACATAGACCAGAGTACCAATCTGTACATTTCCACTATTTTTTTTAAACCCTCATCACATAATCTTGAGTTTTAATGTTCTTAAAGAAGGCTTTTGAAAACATAGTAGAAAAAGGAGAAAACGAGCTGGTAACCAGCATTTTCTCCTTTTCCCACTGGTTTTCTTTCCTTTCAAAGACAATTTTCACCACTTAAGCCACGTTTACTTTATTTGCAAATGCTTTGGAGTTTGACAAGTCAAAAGTTTGCCTAAGTGTTACAGGTTAATGTAACTCTTTTCAAACCATTATTTTATCGCATTTTAACTGAACTTGAAATGAAATGACAGCACATCAGTTGGAGGAAAATTCTACTATAAAAGACTGCTATAAAAGAATAATTCTATGTTTATAGATTATTGCATAACAATAAGAAACATTCAAATTTACGTACAACATAGGTGTTCTGGTTGAAGTTATCCAGTCTTAGTGATCGACGGGCATACACTACACCATCCGTGTCACGAATTGCAAAATAGGTCAATGCATTTCCAGAATTGACCTGAACTGCCTCGTATCGAACAACATTATGTGGATTTCTTGTATCAGCATCTGTTGCAAACACTTGAATAATTTCTTCACCAAGTATCTGATCATCAAAAATTGTTACTTCGTAGTTGGTTGGGTTAAAGACAGGACTAAAGAGATTCCTGACAACAGACACCGTGAGTGTTGCTGTGCTTGATAAAGAAGGTAATCCACCATCGTTCACCTGAAGGCGAACCTGAAACATATAAATCAGAAATGTTACATTCATATTTGTTATCTCATAATTTCTCCTTTCTGTATAGACAACATATCAATTTGTCCTCAATATGTCTTATCTCTAGGGACTGCACATGCTTCATAAAAACATGATACAATATATGACAAAAAAAGCTGATTGAAGCTGTAAGAAGATTCATGATGAAAGGCAGGAAAACAGAGCTTTCAACTGAAAGATGAAAGGAAAATGACATTTTTGGTATACACACAAGACAAGACCTCTGTTTTTCCATGGTCATGAAAAAAAGATTTAGATTTACCCAAGTTTTCAACATTCTTTAGAGTTATTTTAGGACATAATGACTATTTGGGGCTTCACTCATTACCACATTGCAAAATTTGAGACTTATGCAAATTAGAGCATTTCTAGATTACTATTTCAATGTAGCTTCAAAGATGGTTAACAGTATTTTGTTTTTTTCTCACGATGTTTTCGAAAGCCTTTGACCCGTAGGTCTTTAAATCACAAGACTGTTTGGTAAAAGGGTTACCTTTGAAGTATCAGATAAATTTGACCAAACTTTTTATACTTTATGTGTCTATGTCTAGCTATACTGATGATGACTTTTCAGGAAACAACAGTCAGACACATTGCCGGCTGGATTCTTTTTTGTATTTAAATCAGTCTTGCACTTTGGTTACTGTGTTTTTCCTCAAAATTTAAGTTTCTTTATTTTTCAGAAAGAAAGAAAATTGAAACTAAACCTTAGAAGTAAAAACAAGAAAGAGAGAATAATAGAAAACAATGTGGGAAAAGGAGAAAATGCTAGTAACTAGCATTTTCTCCTTTTCTGACCATGCCTTCTACCATATCAGAGACAAATACCATCAATAAAGCAACATATAATTCATCTACAAATTGCTTTCAATTTGGGCCAATCTGTAATTTTTTAACCTACATGTAATTGTAATAATATAAGCAGTACCAACCCTGTATGTAGACAGTGTATCTGTTTCCACACGATTGATGAGAGTAACCAGTCCAGTTGTACTATTAATAGCAAAGTAAGATGGAGCTGTGTCATCACCAATGATGGAATATGTCAGAGTGTTGAACGGTGCCTGTGAACAAAGAAGTTTCGATATAGCTTGATTATATATTTTGTCTGATATGGTCAACCCTGTATTGAGCAAGCATCAAAAGGACACTCAAAATGCCCTTTCTTATGACAGGTGCTTGCCTAGTACAGATACATTTCAACATATTCGCCTTCTTTGAGAACTAAATACAATGCTTGCTTAGTACAAGTTGCTTGCTGAATAAGTGGCACCTAAAGCAGGTTTTACTGTGTCTACACCTTCTGTCCAGCTGAACAACAGCAATTTTGAAATTGTGAAATTATTTCAGCAAGGGCAATTCTTTGGCAGTTTTCATAAACCATTCTAGACTTGCATGTAAATCTAATTTTATACTCCACAATTATACATCTGATTTGCTGAGGTATTCTGCCCAAGGAACACATATGCCTGATCTTACAATGTAGATCAAGGTGAGACAGCAAAGATAATACAGTCTGTTCTTGGCTGTACCTTGTTGTTTGGTAATTCGTTAAAGGTCAATGTTGTGTCTTTGTATATATACAAAAAAAATCCACAACAACAATACAAAACAGGTACTGTGAATTTGAATACATTGTATTATTGTGTATGCCTATTTAGGACTGTACTTTATTCCTTATATGAAGTTAAGGTTTATTTCATATACATGTATTTCGACAAAAAACCATTTGGTTTGACCCTTTCCAAGTGACACACTATGGCCGTATCACTGTACATAAGGGGTTGAGTTTTCCTATTTACCTGGTTATCAAGGTCACCAGCTGAGGTCTGATACACCGATATTCCAGGTAGTACAGTCTCATTCAATGTTCTGAAGTATGGAGGGTTAATAAAGAATGGTGGATTATTGTTTCTGGTCACAAAAACAGTGATGTTGACTTCAGCGCCAAACAGTTGGGGGTTACCAAGGTCAAAGGCTTGAGCTCTCATCTGTAATAGATTTTAAAAATTAACTTTTTAACCTTTTGCATTCAACTTACAATGACCCTAGGAAAAAGGATTTTGAAAACACTGTGGGAAAAGGTGAAAATGCATGTATCCAGCATTTTCTCCTTTTCCCACCGTGTTTTCAACCCATTCAAAGAAAATTCCATCATATGAGCCATTTAATTTGCTTGGTCTGCAGATGTTTTCAGTTTAGACAACTCTCATATTTGAAATCTGGTAGAGTTCATACCAGATTGTAATCTTTATCATAAAGAATCCCTTATATTGCTAAAAATAGAAGAAAATATGGTTAAAAACAAGAAAATATGCAAATGAACAATTTTGACCGAGTAACACTATTTTCTCTTAAGCCATTACTGCTTCATATCATTTCACAAGGGATAAGGAGCAATATCTTGTCACAAGCAATTGCTATTTTTCCCACCAGATTTTCAAAATCTGTCTTCAAAAAAGCTACTATGTGTCAGGCAATGAGTTAAACCTCCTGCAAGAAAAGACACAACCTAGCAATCCTCTCTCTCTTCTGAATAGAAAATCATCCAAAATAATTTTACTTACAAAGAACACAGATGATCTACAAGGGTCATACAGCAGGGATCTTCTAAGTGACAAAACTCCAGAAACTTCGTTCAGCAGGAAACACTCTAGATCTTCAGGATCTCTTGTTAGCTGGTATCTCACAAGATTGTGGGGTGACTGTTGATTTAAAGAAACAAAAGATTTGTTAAAGAGCTTAGACCCTTTACCAAACAAAAACATGTTTTAATTACCCTGAGGATAGAGACCTTCGAAAACATTTCTGGCATCCAGCTTTTATTCCTTTTCCCACAGTTTTTACCCTTTGAAAGACAAATCATGTTGTTTCAACCGCATATCATTTTGGTATTTGTAATGGCTTCAATTTGAAGTAGTCTAAAATTTTGTAATGTAATAAAGCTCTGGTTAAATGGAAATTTGCCCCTTTACCACACAATTCCGACTTTACGACCCAGAGGAAGAAGCCTTTTGAAAAATGTGGGAAAAGGAGAAAATGCTGGTAAACACAAAATTCCATCATTCCAGTCGCATTTAAATTGTCATCTGCAATGCTTCCAAATTTGACATCTACATTTTTCTCATGAGGTAAAGAGTTAAATGGTGTTTCACAACCCTATCAACAACATTTCAGTCACATCACTGGTCTGGTCTTTCTTTGGTTTTACTAGCACAAGGCTGAACATCATTAGAGCTTGCCCAAGAGCATGACCATGAGACTAACTTTATCAAGGAAAAGATTGACACACCATCGCCTGATCACAAATCATATGCCTTTATAATCAAGCCAGTATGTCATAAGTATGATACCTGTTGGATATCATGAAAAACTGCTATATACAAAATTCATGACTATAGACAAGTTGAATATTCAGAAGCCATACTCACAAACTATTCTGAATGCATTCTTAGTCTTATTCCAGATTTAGAAAGTAATACAATTTCTGACTGGCTATACCATTTGATTTAGCCAATCAGAAATTATGAAACTTTCAAATTCAGAAATTTCTTGAGAATTAGACAAAGAATGTTGTTACAAATGGTTGGTGAATACAGGTTCTGAATGCAAGGATTGCCCTTTATCATGTTTTTTATTAATATCAATTTAAGAGTTAAAAAAAAATGTATAACTGAAAATTACATGAATAATAGATATACTATTCCAAAATCTTATTAGGAAAGCCAATCTCATCTCCTTATACATACCAATGGGTCATTATCCCTTGCAGTTACCGTCAAAATAGTGTTTCCGAGAGTAAAGGTCTCTATGACACTGGCAGTGTAGGACTGATTGATGAAGAACGGAGCTTGGAAGTTCTGCTGCACGGTCACACTACATACTAGGTAGTCGTACTTGGCTGGACTTCCTAGATCTCTAGCCTCAATACGGATCTGAAACAAACCTCAAATTACTTAGCCTAGCCACCATACAGGCTAAATATTCCAAAAATAACTCTAAGAACACTAAGAACAACTAAGTTGTTTATGGATACAAAGCAGATCAAGAGCGGACTGCTTTTTGTTTATGGTGTACATCAAGATCAGACTATCGAGAATGTGCACTCTGAACTTAGCTCTCTACAGCGTCTGTCTGGTTTTTAGAGCAGTAGCTCTTTTTTGAATAATGTCATAATCAGTCTATCATGGGGGAGGTGGCATAAAAAATGATGCCTATAGAGAAATGGTTCAACATGTTGTTTCATGATCTTTAGATTCTTTGAAATAAATCCAATGATGCTAAAGTAAGACACAAAATGCACACAACTGAGATAGTAGACAATGCACAAAATTGCAAGGCCTGGCCTTGTTTTTGCATAAAATTTCTTTAATTTGTTCAACTCTTCACAAAACAATCCACTGTTTTTACAATCCTGAGGAAAAAGGCCTTTGAAGCCTTTGAAAACATTGCAGAACAAGAGCGGCAAATTGTCGCAAGATACACCCGTCCCACCGCCAGTTGTCAAGGGGGTATAATAATCGTAAAGGGCAGGTAATGCAACAAACATGTTTACCAAGTCTCAAGTCAATTTGACTTGAGGTGACAAAGTTCCTTTCCAGACAAGAAAGAAATACTGTAAAAATGAAGATCAAAGTGGAATTACTCGAAATCCATACTAGGTAGAGTTATCGTTTCTGCGCACTGTACTCCGTAATATTGCAACAAACATGCATACCAAGTTTCAAGTCAATCGGACTGGAGATGACAAAATTATGCTTCAGACAAGCAGAAAATGCTGTAAAAATGACGATCAAAGGGAAATAACTCAAAGACAGCACGAGGTAGAGTTATGGTTCTTTTGCACTGCAATCCGTATTATTGCAACTAACACACATGCCAAGTTTCAAGTCAATCGGACTGGAGATGACAAAGTTATGCTCCGGACAAGCAGAAAATGCTGTAAAAATGACGATCAAAGGGAAATAACTCAAAGGCAGCACGAGGTAGAGTTATGGTTCTTTTGCATTGCACTCCGTAATATTGCAACAAACACACATGCTAAATTTCAAGTCAATCGGACTGGAGATGACAAAGTTATGCTCCGGACAAGTAGAAAATGCTGTAAAAATGATGATCAAAGGGAAATAACTCAAAGACAGCATGAGGTAGAGTTATGGTTCTTTCGCAATGCACTCCGTATTATTGCAACAAACACACATGCCAAATTTCAAGTCAATCGGACTGGAGATGACAAAGTTATGCTCCGGACAAAAACTGGACGCCGCCTGCCAACCCACCCGCCCGCCCGCCTGCCATGGGTGATCCCATAATACGTCCCGTCTTTGACGGGCGTATAATAACTCAAAAATTAAGCAAGCAAGAGTTATGATTCATTTGCACTGCACTCCCCCTTAATGAGATCTATCCACCCATGAAGTTTCATAACCGTAGCTAGCATAGTTTGGAGATATGCTTGGGACAAAATTCAAGTATGAATATAAACAAAGGGAAATAACTCAAAAATTAAGTAAGCAAGAGTTATGATTCCTGTGCACTGCACTCCCACTTGATAAGGTCTATCCACCCATGAAGTTTCATAACCTTAGCTAGTATAGTCTTGGAGATATGCTCCGGACAAAATTCAAGTATGAAAAACAACAAAGGGCAATAACTCAAAAATTAAGGAAGCAAGAGTTATGATTATTGTGCACTGCACTCCCCCTTGATGAGATCTATCCACCCATGAAGTTTCATAACCGTAGCTAGTATAGTTTTGGAGATATGCGCCGGACAAAATTCAAGTATGAAAAACAACAAAGGGCAATAACTCAAAAATTAAGCAAGCGAGAGTTATGATTCCTGTGCACTGCACTCCACCTTGATGAGATCTATCCACCCATGAAATTTCATAACCGTAGCTAGCATAGTTTTGGAGATATGCTCCAGACAAGAATTGGACGCCGCCCGCCCGTCCGCCCGCCCGCTCGCCATGGGTGATCCCATAATACGTCCCGTCTTTGACGGGCGTATAAAAAGGAGAAAATGCTGGAAACCATGATTTCTTCCTATTCCCACAATATTTTCAACCCTTTCTAAACACAATTACAATAACAATTTGTTGTCTGCGATGCTTGCAATATATATAAGTTTAAATTCTTATTAGAAAAAATAAAATCAAGGTAAAAGTTGATTCCAGACAACAGAGTTCGTCAGATAACTAGAATTAATACTCACAGAGTACTCTTCAGTGTTGAACTGAGAAAGATCTCCAATAATACTAATAGAGCCTGTGACTTCATTGATAGAAAACAACTGTGTGGCAACACCATCACCAATGATGGAGTAACGGACCTGCCCAAAGGGTGTATTCTGTGGAAAGAAAAATAAATTCAGAAATTACCTACATGTATGTCTGACTGTAGTTCTGATGACTGGATTTGGTTTGCAACACACCACTTTTGTAAACACTGTGGCAAAAGGAAAAAAATACTTGTAACAAGCAGTTATTGTTTTCCTTTGCCACAATGGTTTTACTTATACATATATTTCTGTAAAAACCATAATTGTTATTCATATTGGTTATTCACATCTTACAATGATGTTTTTTGCAGCAGTTGTTCCTTTTTGCTCATTGTTAAAAAGACACGGTCTCTGTAGGGTCATACAAAGCCATATTTTTAAGGAAATTATTTAAAGTAAATCACTTTTCACTACCAAATGTTTGATGAAAATTAAATTACTAAAGTCTTTCACTTTCCTTTCATCTTAACCCTTAAAGTGCTGGAACCAACATAAGTTGTTTTTGTGGACAGTGTAAATCAAGATCAGACTGCACAGAATGTGCAGTCTGATCTTGGATCTACCCTGTCCACTACTTTGTAACATACTCTGGCCCAAACATCCTTGAAATACCAATATTTTGGCTGTTTTTACTCACAGGAAAGGTCCATTTCATTAATTCAGCATTCTAAAGGTTAACAAGCTATATGCAACATTTGTGGCAAGTGCAGATCAAGGCAGCATAGAGTATGTCTGATCTTGAACTATACTGTCGTAAACTGTACACGAGCCATGCTCTGTGAAAAGGGGGTTTAATGCACCTGCGAAAAGTTTGACTCCAGTCAGCTTGAGCAGTCCATGCAAGCTGACCTAGGTCAAAACTTTTTGTTATCAGTCAATTTTCTGCATGTCAAAGGACCTAACTCATAATTCAGTCAGTTGTTATATGAAATTGATTTTATGGATCCATAATTATGTGATGACTTGCTTGGTATGATGTATCACTGAGATGCATTAAACCTGTTTGCCAGAGCACAGCTCATATATACTCTGGGCAAAATGTTTGAGCCTCAAGTTTTGTATGTGGTAAAGGGGTTCTAAGCAGTATACAGGTCAAATACAGCTACACACAGTGTGTTATACATACAATGCTATCAGCATCTGTAGCAGTGACTTGTGTAAGGAAGCCCTGGTTGTTGTTCTGTGTCAGCTCAATGACACATGGCTGATCAGGGAACTGTGGTGCATTGACATTTCTGATAATGTTTACTGTGACAAATGCATTCCTGGCTGATGATCTTGGGTTCTCTGGATCATTATCTTGTAAGGCAACCTCCAACTGAAAGTTGAAAAAATGATATTACACTGTATTTGTGAAAAAAGATAGTCCTTGACCAGACAATTAAATTTTAGACTTGTCCAAACAAAATTTAATGATCAGAGTTGTGTTGGAAAGAGTACAAGACATTGTGAAAAAACAGAAAAAAGTTAAACTTTTTGCCCTTCTGAACAAATACAAAAATGTCCTTGTAAAATAGAGATAATAAAATAAAATGTTTAATATGAGATACATGTGAAAACATTCTGGTGAAAAGACAAATCGTCCATTATGAGCAATTTCTCTGCCACAAGGTTTTAACTCTTTACCAGACAAAAAAAAATTTTTTTTGACTTGTCCATATTAAAAGCATAAAACTTTGTAGACAACAGAGTAAATGCGATTCAAAAACTGAAATTTGTCTTTTGCAGAGTAGAAAACATTCTGGGAAAGGGACAAAATGCCGATGACCAGCATTTTCTCCTTTTCCACAATGTTTTCAAAAGCCTTCTTCCTCAAGGCTGTTACAACTGAGGTTAGGTTAAATAGTAGTCTGCTTCAAATTTAAGTTTTTTTCAAGTGGTACAACACTAAGAAAATAAAAAGAAGTTACATGTAAAAAATACTCATATGGTAAAAAAAAAATTGCAAATAAAAGTTCTATACCCTTTCATTATGCAAACCTTCTTAACCCTTTCTTAATCCTGACTTTAAATGACCCTAAGGAGGAAGTCTTTTGAAAACACCTTGGGAAAAGGAGAAAAATACTCTTAACCAGCAAGCCCTTTGACGAAGAAAGGTCATGTCCCGAGTAACATTCAATTTGTCATCTGCAAATTCTTTCAATTTGGACAAGGTTGAAATTTTGTTGTTTGCTAAAGAGGTAATGAAGAAGAATTGAAGTACAGGGCATTATTAAAAAATCTTGTGATAACAGAAGAAATCTGTACTACTAAACTTGTGATGCTTTTAAGTGAACAAATAGATGGCTTACCACTAGGATGTTGTTTGAAATGAGGGTCAATGACTGTTTGACGAAGATCTCCCCAGTAAACCTGGTGACTCCAATATAATCGAAAGCCAAATCTGTACCGAACCTATCTATGGCTGTGAAAACAAGCTCATTGTAGGGTGTCTGAAAAAGAGGAGATCAAGTTAAAAATACATGTATTTTTCTAACAAACTACCCGCTGTCAACTTGGCTCTTTTTATCATCTTTTTATATCTAATGTACAAAGTAACCATGACTGCAGGCTATTAATGCTAAAACTAATTATGACATACACAATAGACATTTGTCACTATTTATCCATTTAAGCCTTTACCACAGAGTTCCACATTATCATGACCCTGAAAAAGAAGGCTTTGAAAACATTGTGGAAAAAGGAGAAAATACTCCTATTCCCACAATGTTTTCTACCCTATCACAAACAAAACCCATGAGTTGAGAATTAATTAATTTCTCTTCAGCAAACACTTTTAAGTTGGATAAGTCTTAGACTCTGTCGTCTGGTAAGAAGTTAATGTGATAGACCACACTGGGTTTTGAAAAGTATCCTGCATTTTTAATAATCATGAAAAAAGTTTCTGAAAACCCAGTGGAAAAAAGACAAATTGGAGGAAACCAACATTTTCTTTTTTCCCAAATGCTTGCTACCCTTTACCTCCTTACCAAAGAACAATTTTGGTACAGATGCAAATTGATAACATTTGCAGAAGACATCTTATACGTGGCTAAACTGGTGGAATACCCTTACTGACTGGGCAGTAAACATTGTGGGAAAAGGAGAAAACCAGCATTTTCTCCTTTTCCCACTAAGTTTTCAAAAGTCTCCTCCTTCAGGGTCATTAAAACTCATGTGTGGTAAAGGGTTAAACACCAAATCTCTTCCGTTGCACCATGTGTTATATGTTGGCTGCAACTACTTTCAATAAGTCTTTTAATAAATAGTTGACCTATCACAGTGCTTGTTAACCCTTTAACACACAACAAAATTTTGGGCTGTTCCAAATTAAAAGCATTTGAAAAAGACCAAAGAAATGTGGTCCAACTGATGAACTCTGGTCTTTGAAAGGGTAGAAAACATAATGGGAAAAGGAGAAAATGCTGGTTACCAGCATTTTCTCCTTTTTCCATTATGTTTTCAAAAGCCTTATTGCATAGGGTCGTTAAAACTCGGGATTGTGTGGTAAAGGGTTTATGAGGAAAGAAAATATTATTGGAAAAGAAGAAAATGCTGTCTACCCTTCTTTCCCCGGGCCAATCAAATTCAGGATTGTTTGATAATGGGATAAATTACCAGAAATGAGAATGGGTTATCAAGTCATGTAAAGTAACCATAAATACCTGAATATCTTGGTCAAAAGCCTGTAGGTTTACAATGGTGACTCCAAGGTCCTGGATCTCATTGACAGTAACAGTGTAGTTCTGTGGGTTGAAGAATGGACTATTCAGGTTCCTTTCAACTCCCACAAAGACTGTGGCTGTTGCAGACAGAGATGGGGTACCACCATCTTGAGCAAGGACTCGAATCTGTCAATAAAAGTACAATGTATATGGTTTTGGTAATTCATTGCCCTAAATCCATCTGAAGTAAGAACCTAAATTTTGGACTTGCCTAAATCTTACATTTGTCCTAACCAAAAGCATTTGCAAAGGATAAATAAAACAAGGCTATACATGTAACTTCAACGGTTATTTTCAGACCCTGCATGTTTATGTCTTTAGCACATGACAAAATTTTAGAGTTGTTTTCCCAAGCTGCCAATAGCACAAATGTAAAATACACTTGTAGCCAACTGTTTGTATCAATCTATTAGTAACTTTACAAGTTAATTCTATATCAGCTGCTTTCTTAGCTAATTTCATAACAGATACAAATGTAACAACTGTTATCCAGTTTGTTGGCTATTGCTATTCAAAGGCTGATCAGTGTTTGCATCTACACAGTTTGTACAGATAATTATTGTATCTTATGATATTCCAAAAATATACTTTGGAATCCAAAAGTTTCAAAGCTGAAATTATGACCAAGCTCAGAAGTCAAGGTCTGTCATATTACTCTAACCATCAAACAGTTCCCTGATCAGCCATGTGTCATTGAGCTGACACAGAACAACAAACAGGATGGGTCCTCACTAAGCAAGAACAAATGCTTAAGAAATTCCCTCCATTACAACTTAAAAAACTACAACATGAACTCCTTATCTATTTACATTGAAGTTAAAACTTTATTAAATGCCTTCAAAAAGCAGTTGGCATGTTAACTTTTAACCAAACAAAAAAAGTTTAGACTTTTCCAGATTGAAAACGTTTGTAGATGACAAATTAAATGAGGCTTGAATGATGAAAATTGTCTCAAGTAGAAAGAGTAGAAAACATTGTAGGGAAAGAGAAAATGCTGGTTACCAGCATTTTCTCCTATTCCCACTATATTTTCAAAAGGTTTCTTCTTAGGGTTGTTAAAACAAAAGTAATTGTTTTGTAAAGGATTACATGTAAGTCATTACTGTACAGACTAATTATAGACATACTACAGATAAATATAAGTGACTGTCAGACACAATAGAGAAATGCCATACTTACAGTATAGAAAGAGTTGACATCATTGATAAGTCCCTGAGAGGTGGTTGTAATCACACCATTTTGGTTGATGAAGAATCTGTTCACAGCTGTATTGTCACCAATAATGGAATAAGTAATGCTGTTGTATGGGATCTGTAATGAAAACAGAAAGAAATCGACAGATTAGCTATCAGGTGTTGTTTGTGTAATATGTCGAGGAAAGTCATAAATTTTAGAAAGACATGTAACCTTTCTGATGAATAAAAAGAACAATATCCACCTTTCCAGTAAATAAGAATAATAAAAATGGACCAATAAACTCAATGAAGTGTAATTTAATGATCTGATCTACAGTTATTAAGAATTTTTGAAAACATCTAATGTAACTCTTAGTTCATTCAACAAATTTCAAGCAGATAAAGCTAACATTCTTGCAAAATATGGAAAATGAATATGATTTCAGATTCAGTACATGCAAAAAGAAAAAAACTTCTGGCAAAGGGAAAATATCTCCTTTATCAAAAATGATGTAGAAAGTGGTCTGCTGCAAAATGAAGTCATCTGCTGGTGAATATGATTTAACCCTTTGCCAAACAATCCCTGGTTTAAACAACCCTGGGAAAAAAGCCTTTTGAAAACAATGTAGGAAAAGATGAAGATGCTGGTAACCAGCATTTCTCTTTTTTCCACTAAGTTCTTCATCCTTTCAAAGACAAACCTAACCATTATAGTTACGTATAAATTGTCCTCTTCAAATGCTTTCAATTTGGACAGGTAAAATTTTTGTTGTTTGGAAAAGAGTTAAAGAAACACCGATACTCATTTTCAGCCAGTTTTCAGCCAGTTTTTAATCCATTTTATCCTTATTTTATGAAACTATAATCATTCTTGTGTGTTCATGCCAAATATTGCACCTGATGACTGCAAGGTTGCACAGATTACAATGGATAGAAAATGCATCTCATGATTTGGAGGCCTTCCAAGCTATCGCTGTTGTCGTTTCCAGTTTTAAATGTGGACAAATCCCATGAGTTTCTATATCCCATACACCATATTTATCTGTTATTTACCCATGATTACACAGTTGACCAATATCTGAACAATTATATACACTATAAAGTTTTAACTACATTTTTTCTCCCTGGCTGTAGAGATATATCTTTAGACAATTACTCACCACAGAATCAGAATCAGTAGCATTCACATCAAACACAGCTACTCCAGTGTTAATGGAGAATGGTATCGTTGTAGAGTAAGGTGTGTCAATGAAAACCGGAGGGAACAGGTTTCTGATGACATTCACTCTTACAGAAGCAGAATTCAATCCAGTCAGACCTCCACCATCAGCAATGTTGACAGTAAATGTGTACTGTTGAGTGTCCGAGTTGTCATTGTACAGTGGTATCCTAATTCGTAACTGTCCTGATGAGCTTCCTAATTCAAAGTAAGTTAGTAGTTGAGTGTTCAAGTTGAAGTTGGAAATGGTATAGACAATGCTGTTCCATGGTGCCTGAAAATTAAAGCACAATGATTTATCAACTAGTTAACACAGAATCCCTTTTCACAAAGTTTTTTACCCTTTAAAGGGCAAATCCAATCAGTTTAGCAAAATTTTATGTCATCTGCAAATGTTTTGGAATAGGACAAGTCTAAATCTTTTGCAATTTGATAAAAGGTTAAGGCCCTATAAAATTTATCTACATTTTCAACAGACAACTTTGAAAACATACATAAAATAGGGATAGCCAACATGATTTAAGTTTTAACCCTTTGCCTAACAATCCCGAGTTTTAACAACCCTGAGAAAGAACCTTTCAGAAAACATTACTGGTAAACAGCATATTATCGTTTTCATAAAATGTTTTCCACCCTGTCAAACAAAAATTCCATCATTTGAGCCAGTGATTGATTGATTGTATGATGTTTAACGTCGTTTTCAACATTATTTCAGTTGTATCACGGCAGCCAGTGCACCTATCCATGCTTCCCTGGAGTCTCTTTTTACCAGTACTCCACACAATATTCTTTCCAAGCCACTGGCTGCTTTCCCACATAACCATCATTGAAACAATGGTCAGTGGTGGGAGAGGAATGTATCCTGTCGCAATGACTATCATCAATCCTCAGAAAAAAATTGGCCGAGCCAGGGATCGAGCCCAGGACCCACTGTTCTCAAGTCCTGCACGCTACCGACTGAGCTACTGGGGCTTGGCACTTCATTTGAGCCAAATTTAAACTGTTGTCTGCAAATGCCCTCACTTTGGTTGAGTCCAAATTTTTATCATTTGGTAAAAGAGTTAAAATAGGTTGTTTGTGTTATACAGTTGGCCACAAAGACAAGTTTTACTGTATTGTGTAATCATAATGCCATGTACTTACAATTCTATCAGCATCAAAAGCAGTTAATGTGCCTATAAGACTATTACTGGCATCCGTTTCCCGTATGGTAAACTCATAGCTGTCTGGATCAAATTCTGGACGGTTCTCGTTCCTGTTGATGGTGATAATGGCTGTTGCTGTTGCGCTTCTAGCTGGTGAGCCGTTGTCATGAGCAACAATTCTCCCAACATAAAAATCTCTCTGTTCCTCAAGCAGAGATCTGGCTACAGTGAACAGTCCAGTTGAAGTGTTAAAGTTGAAGTAAGTTGAAGTTGTGTCATCTCCAATTAGTGTCAGAGAAACAGCTTGATTCTGTAAAAAAAGATGAAGTTAATTTGCTAACACAAAACGCTCAGTATTCTTAACCCATACAACACAAAATAAAACTCAAATGATTGCAATATCAAGGATGCTCTCATCCACAGTATCTCAGCAAAGCAGTCAGTATAGATCAAGATCAGACTGCCAATTTTGGGCAGTCTGATCTTGATCTAAACTGATTGTAACATGCGACCTCTTGTCTTTGGTGCAAATGTTGTGGATTTATATAAAATCCAGGTATGAAGATCTCTGCTTTTGTGATTTTCACTGTATCAACTTTTTGAGTAAATGGATATTTTTTCAGTTGAACATAAAGCAACAAAATGTAAAAAACTTAAGCACTATCAGCAATTTCAATAATTTAGCACTTTCTTTGACAACTTTTATAAAGAATCATATGTAGCAAGACCCAATCTGATCATATATCTACACTGTTAACTACTGTCATGCATTAGTCATACCAGTCTTGACATAACAATATTGGTATTCTTTTTCTTGACAAAAAACTATGAGGTGCAGTCGAAAAGTTCCAGGATTGCTCTTGTTTTGTTGGCATGTCCCAAAGCAGAATACTTTAATATATTACTCTGTAAGGAAAAATCGTTCCTCTACACATCAACATATGACTTAAGGGCGTTTGTACAGTTATGATCGATACTAAGCATTTCAAATGATTACAATATTATACTAAGAGCACTTTGACATCAGAAATTTTCTAACTTGAGCACAATGTCAAAACCGACATAACCATTACAGATTCCACCTGTCAAAGTGTTTCAAAGCATTTTCTCTTGCATTCAACACACTATTGATGGCAGTCTACCAAGTTGTGGAAAACACTTCTGTACCACTCTTTTTCAAAGCGTCCCACTGCGGATCGAACGGCGAATTGAATTGGTAACTCTGTTTTGGCATGTTTTTTGCAGTTAATAGTCCAGGGATCCATCGAGAACACACCTTACTCATTCCAAAATGTTGCATAGGCATTTTTATCCACATTTGCCTGGGGAAGTCCTGTGGTATTGGCAATTTCGTCCACTAATTTTTGCCGATCTGACAAAACAAGGCTCACCACCCTCTTGACGCCACCGGAATCTTTTGGTCTGCTTCTAGCATTATCCTTTATATCCAAATGCCCTTCTTTAAAACGTCTATACCACTCAAACACAATACTTCTGGATACTTTCCGTGCAACCCCCTTATGATTTATGAATTTCCATGTGTCCATCGGTGTCATTTCGGCTCATACGCATAACTTTATGACTGCACACTGCTCCATGCGATCATTTGACTTTGATGGTTGACCATCCAGAAATTCTTCCATAGCAATCAAAACGCTTGTCAAATTTAAGATTATAAACAGATCACGCTGATTCTTTAGAATTGTTTTGAAATAAAGTTGGTGTGACTCCATGCAAAAATTCACAACGTTATGGTGGCATTTAATCAAACTTATAACATTTGTTTATGAAATTCCTACACGCTAAAATTGTTAAAGTGCTCCGAAGCTAGGTACCCACATATTGTTTAGCATCGTCTACGGATGAATAATGAATTATTTTTAGACACATGCAAACAAAATGGGCGATATGACATTTATAAGTGTAGCAAATTTCAGCATGATTGGGACGCTAGTATGCTTAAAAATTGACCAGTCTGGGAACTTTCCGACTGCACCTCGTATATGTACATTCCATTTATCTAGTGCATCCTTTAGCTCTTTACCAAAGTACCCCAAATTTTTGTGACTGTGAGGAAGAAGGTCTTAGAAAACAATGTGAAGTAAGGAGAAAATGCTAGTAACCAGCATTTTCTCCTCTTTCTCATATGTTTTCTAGCCTTATACGGTCAAAACCCATCATTTCAGTCATACTGACATCTGCAAATGCTTTCAGTCTGGAAAAGTCTGAAATTTTGTCATCTGAGTTAAACATTATTAGAATTTACAGCTTAAAAAAGCAGAAATGCCACGGTTACTTACAATGTCATCATTGTCCCTTGCTGTAACAGTAAGAACACTTGTGCCAATAGATGACGATTCTGGAATAGTGACCCTATACGGTGTATTGATGAAGAACGGATCATTCTGGTTGCGGAATATGTTGATAACAACAGTGGCTTGGATGGATGATATTCTGTTAGGTATTCCATCGTCTCTAGCTTGGACAAACAAGGTCACCTCATTAACCCCTATGGTTGTCAGGGATTCCCGTACAGTTAGAAGACAGGTGTATGGATTCAGGTAAAAGTAATCAATTAAATTTTGATTGTTAATTCCACTTCCAATGGCATTCACAATGGTACAGATAACTTGGTCCTGTGGTAGGAAAAAAACAAACATGTGTTAAATCCTTTACCACGCAATCCTGAGTTTTAACAACCCTGAAGAAAAAAAACTTTTGAAAACATTGTTGGAAAAAGAGAAAATGCTTTTCCAACTATGCTTTCTACAAAATTAGAAACAATACCATTATCTGAACCACATGAAATTTGTTGTCTGTTGTTGCTTTTGATTTTGACAAGTCTAAAAATTCTCAGTGGGTAAAGGGTTAAGTAAGTACTTTAGACTGTTGGAATATTTATGTGTTGGTTAAAGCTTTCTAATTTCGTACCTTTCTTTGGGACAAATTACCACAAATTAAGTTTCGTATCTGCCCACAAAAACTGCTCATGCATTGATTCACTTTGAATCTGCCATAAGTGACTATGGATGTATCTTGCGAAGAGTGTACAGCAAGATCAGACTGCAAATGTATGCAGTCTGATCTTGCTCTATTCTCTCTGCTAGCCTATCAATTTTCTTTTGTTATATATTTCCCATGAAATGATAATAAACCTCTTTCAAAACATCCCCTTGTAAAATGTAACAAAATAAAGCCCAAATGAAGAAAGATACCGAGTAAACCTTTTATCAAACCATACCAAGTTTTAATAACCAGTAGGGGGGGGGGGGTTGAAAACAATGTGGAAAAAGGAAGAAATGCTGGCTACCAGCATTTTCTCTTTTTCCCACAATATTTTCTATCCTTTTTTGGACCATTTCCATCATTTCATCCACATATAATTTGTCATTTGCAAATGCTTACAAATTGGAGATGGCTGATAATTTGTTGAAAGATAAGAAAGAAAATGAAAAGCATAAGATCCTCACCCCATCCTGATCTGACACAGTGAGCTGCACAAGACTCAAGCCAAGTTGGTAACTCTCTGGTATTGTTCTCTCATAGTTGGATGGTGCAAACAGAGGATCATTGGGATTTCTGTTCACTGTAATGGTGATGTTGGTATTGGCCACCTGATTTGGATATTGGGTGTCTCTTGCTGTGAGTCCAAGCTGAAATGATGAAAATTATTTGTACTGTTTACATGCCCTAAGTCTATCAGACAAACTTATAAAAGAGGACTTTGATAGACATGTCCTGTGGTAACCAGCATTTTCTCCTTTTCTAACAATTTATTCTACCCTATCAATGACAAATCCCATTATTTGGCCCTTATTTAATTTTATCACCTGCAAATGCTCACCATTTGAGGAATATAAAATTTTTTCCTCTGGAAAAAAAAAAAGAGTTTATTTATAGCATATATCTGAGCCCTGAATACTCCACCTGCCAATAAAATGGGCCATACAGATTTTCAACCTTCATTTACATTACAAGTCCATGAACACTGTACAATAAAGGTTCACTTCTCACCTACTGAGACAAATTTGCAACAGACAATCTTGAAAACAGCCTTTTTAAAGGGAACTTATTATTCTGATTTAAGGTTCTATACATGAATACAGGTTAAAACATCATAGCAAAAGGGGAACTGCTCATAAGAGCATTTTTCCCTTTGCCTAATATTTACAAAAGCAGCCTACTGTAAAACAGATTGTTGATTGAAAGAAGTTTTATGCCACTTCAAACATTATTTCAGTTGTATCAAGGGCTGGGCTCTGAAGAGTCTTGCCCAAGGACTCTCCTACAAGAAATTGCCCAAGGACTCTACTACAAGGATTAAACCTGGGACCTGTTGCAAAACAGAAAAGGAAGACTTCTGTAAGAGGCGATATATCAAACTTGCTAAATGAATGTACTTACAACATAGGAGGTTGCTATGTCTGTATTCAAATTATTCCTGATGAAAATATCTCCTGTGGAGGAATTGATTCCAAAGTAAAAAGCAGCAGAAAAGTATTGTCCAGACAAACCATATTCCAACACTCCCTGTTGAGAAAAAAAAAGTGATAAAGGTATGAAATGTATTTCACATATCAGTTTAACCCTTTACCGCATAATGCCGACTTTGAATGACCCTGGGAAAGAAGCTTTTTGAAAACATTGTGGGAAAAGGAGAAAATGCTGGTAACCAGCATGTTCTCCTTTTCTCACAATGTTTTCTAACCTATCAGGGAAAAATTGCCCCATTTGAGCCACTCTGAAATTGTCGTCTGCAAATGCTCTCAATTTAGACAGGGCTAAAATTTTGTTGTCTGATAAAGGGTTAAACAAGACTCAATGAACTGTTTGTGTTTTTTGACTCCATTTTAACCATTTTCTGAAAAACTCGATGTTCTAAGAACCTCAGAGGAAGAAACCTTTTAAAAACAGTGGGAAAAGGGTAAAATATTGGAAAGCAGCACTTTCTTCTTTTCTAACATATTACCAGCATTTACTCCTTTTCAAACGATGTATCCTATCTTTTCAGAGACTTCCCACAATTGTAGCTACATTAATTTTGTTGCGTGTGCAAACGCTTTCATTTTTGACAAGTCAAAATTTCTGTTGTCTGGTAAAGAATTAAACAACTTTTAAGCTATACCATTGAGTCAGTGCATATACTTAGCTGACTCAATGAAAAACACCCCCCAGCCCCTCAAAAAAAACTTGAGAAACATGAAACATTCTCTCAGAGAGCAGAATGTGTTCATATAAGCACATTCTGTGCTGTCTGATCTTCATCTACACCGTCTACAAAAAGCACTCTCAGTCTAATTCTAGATTTAGATAGTAACTTAATATCTAATTGACTAAAACAGTTGACTTACATGTACATAGATATGTAAAAAATTCTTGAGACTAAACATTCTTGAGAATAAGACTTAAGTGTTGCTGAGAATGGTTCTCTTTACCAAACAACAAAATTTTTGACTGGTCCAAATTGAAAGCATTTCGCAGACAAAAAGTTAAATGGGACTCAAAAGTGAAATTTGCCTTACAAAGGGAAAAAAACAATGTGGGAAAAGGAGAAAAGGCTGCTTAGCAGCATTTTCTCCTTTTCCCACAATGTTTTCAAAAGGCTTCTATCTCGGGGTCATTAAAAAGTCTGGATTGTGTGTTAAAGAGTTAAGGCATGGCATAAAGACCAAGAGGTTACCTGCAAGTCATTATCCAAAGCTCTAGACTGCTGGAAGATAATGGAACCAGGGGCAGCATTAAAACTGATTCCTGTGAAGTATGGGGCATTGTTGATGAAGAATGGGGGTTGCGTGCTTCTCACAACATTTACTCTTACTGTAGCTGTGCCAGTCCTTTCTGGAGAGGACTGATCTCGGGCAAGGGCAAGGAACTGAAAAACAAAGTTAAAATATTAATACTTACAAAGAACATTTTTATCACATAACCTGCCTTGTTTTCAGTGTAATATAGCTATTATGAATTTTCTTAATATTTTTACACATTTGATATCACAATTGTGCGACATCATTTTTTGACATGATTTTGTCCGTATTTCATAGAAGTGAATGGGTTTTGTGCATATTACCATGTGTGCATCTATAGATGGTTTTGCATCTATAACTTGTGAAATATCTTTATGTGATAAAAGAATCTGACATTTGTTGGCATTTGACACAAATTTTTGATTGATTGATTGATTGAATAGTGTTTTACGCCGCTTTCACATTATTTCAGTCATATCACGGCGACAGCTCACATTTCATGCATTTCCTGGGTTTTACCAGTACTAGGCTAGGGCTCTGAAGTGTCTTGCCCAAGGACACTCCCACGAAAAATCCAGTGGATCCAGTGCGGCTCGAACCCGGGGCCTCCAGGTTACGAGTCCCACACTTTACCACTGAGCCATGTAGGACCCCAGACAAATTTTTATTAAACTTGTCAAGAAAAAACGTTATTAAGCTTGGCAAAGGCTTGCTTGATAACATTTTCCCTAGACTCATTTAATAAAATCTTATCTCAAATGCCAACTCATGTCAGATCCTATATTTCCCATCCCTGCTAAAGAATGCCTTCTGAAACATTCAGGGAAAGTACCAACTGCTCAAGCACTTTTGAAACTAATTAACTCCTTACCACACAATCCCAAGCTTTAACAACCCTGAGGAAGAAGCTTTATGAAAACATGGTGGAAAAGGAGTAAACACTGGTAACAAGCATTTTCTTCTTTTCTCTCAATGCTTTCTATCCTTTAAAAGAAAATCCTATCATTCATGCAACATATAATTTTTTGTCTGCTGATGCTTTCAATTTAGATCAGTCTGAAAATTTGTTGTTTTGTAAAGAGTTAATTCTTTACAAAATGACACCATCACTTAGACTCTCTCAAATTGAAAGTACATTGTATTTGCAGACAGCAAATTGAAATGTGGCTCTGATGATAGTATTTGCCTTTGAAATAGAAGAAAACATTGTAGGAATAGAAAAAATGCTTGTCACCTGCACTGTCTTCATTATTTTTCATGAGGGTTGTTAAAACATGAGATCATTTAGAAAAGCTTTAAATGAAATCCAAATTTCCAGGATGAACAAGAAATTTAACCGTAACACTGCAGTGATTCCTGTCTGTTTAAGTGGTAAACTCTCTAAGATACAGACCTAACAGTATAGACCTAAGATCAGACTGCACATTTTGAACAGTTATATCTTGATCTTCTCTGTCCCATGAAGAAACTTCAGTTGGGCAAAGCTTCACAGAGAAAATTTCATAATAAACCTTAACCCTTTTCCAAACAACAAATTTAAGACCTAAGCAAATTGAAAGCATCTGCAGACGACAATACATGTGACCGAAAAATTAAAATTTGTTTTGGGAAGGGTAGAAAACAATGTGGGAAAAAGGAGAAAATGCTGGTTACCAGCATTTTCTCCTTTTCCCACAATGTTTTCAAAAGGATTCTTTCTCAGAGTCATTAAAAGTTGGGATTGTGTGGTAAAAGGTTAGTGTCAATGATTGATTGTATTGGAGTTTAACACAGTTTAACAGTTTAGGTCATATTACAGCTGTCAGTGCACCTATGCACATGTTTTTCTTTTTGATTTCTCACACCATTACTGACACAACTTTCTTTCCAAGTCACTGACTACTTTCTCACATGCATCAGAGGTGAGAGGCAAGAAATCGCCGGAATAAAAGTTTGCCTGAACCGAGTATCGACCTCACAATCACCATGTCAAAAGTCAGATACTCTACCCTCTGAGCTACCCGGCCGGGTAGGTTAGTGTCAAAGTCGATACAATACATACCTGGTATGTGTTAATGCCAGTGTCAGTTAAAACTTGTCGCAGTGAGATTAAACCAGAGGATGGTCCCGTGTAAAACACATCTATAGGAGTTGCTCCAATGATATTTTGCTGTACACTGCTATATGAGATAACATCCTGAAGGAAAAGATAAACAATTCAATACTTTTTTATTCACTCGTTACCAGACAACAAAAGCCTAGCCTGTCTAAATCAAAACACATTTGCAGAAGAAAAATGTTGTTCAAAACAATTTAACTTTGTCTGTCAAAGAGTAGAGAGTACTATAGAGAATGGAGAAATGCTGCTTACTATCATTTTCTCCGGGTTGCCAAGCTGGGATTGTTTGGTAAAGCATGAAGTCTGAGTATTGATCATAACTAAATCTGGTTAAAGTGTAGATAATGAACAGACTTCAATGAATATGAAATTTTATCTTTAACTCTTTCACTACTGAATAAATAACTCGTATTTTTCTCAAAGGCTAAAAATACACTTCCTGTGCAAGATCAAGAGACACTTTGACAGAAAATATCTGTTGGGTTTATTTGGCACTTTAAGTGTTAACTCTTAGGGCCCCGAACCCAATAGTCAATTTAATTCAATTTAAAAGATTAAGCAAAGCAGACAGCATAGATCAAAGACCAGACTGCACGTTTAGTGCAGCCTGATCTTGATCTACATTGACCGCAAAGGTAACTATAGTTGTGAAAAGCACTTTAAGTGTTAACTACTTACAAAAACATCATTATCTTCAGCTGACAGCTGGACCACACTTGCACCAAGAGGAAGGTTTTCAGACACAGTCACTTCATAAAATTGTGATGGAACGAAAATGGGTGTGTTCAAATTCCTCAAAACTGTAATCTCAACTGTTGCAAATGCTGTCTGGATGTTTGAACCACTGAATACCCTCTCAGCTCTGACTTGCAGCTAATATGACAATAACATACCATTAGTTCATACTTTACATAAACAGTCATAATTGATTGAACGGTGTTTTATGCCGCTTTCAACATTATTTCATTCATATCACAGCAACAGCTCTCTCATTCATGTATATCCTCGGTTTCATTAATACTAGGATAGGGTCTGAAGTGTCTTGGCCAAGAACATTACTAAAAAAGGCCATCATTCCAGTAGGGCTTAAACCACCATATTAAGAGTCCTACTCATTACCACTAAGCAACACAGGACCCCATTCAGTTATGAAGAAAGACTTATTCTGTATAATGCAAAACTTTCATGAAATTGCAGTTCATGTAACTCTTTACCATCCAGAAAAAAAAATTATTGTAAAAGGGTCCAAGTTGAAAGCATTTTGCAGATGACAAAGGATGAGTGTATCAAATGATGAGATTTTTTGTTAACCCTTTACCACACAATCCCGACTTTTAACGACCCTTAGGAAGAAGGCTTTTAAAAACATTGTGGGAAAAGGAGAAAATGCTGGTAACCAGCATTTTCTCCTTTTCCCACAATGTTTTCTACTTATTTGATGACAAATACTATTGTTTGAAAAACATTTGAATTGTTGTCTGTGAATTCCTTTACTGTGGACCAGTCTAAAATTTTGCAATGTGGTCAAAGGTTAAAAAAGAAGTTTGATTTTGGAAAAAGAAGAAAATGCTGGTTACCAGCATTTTCTCCTTTTCCCACAATGTTTTTAAAGGTCTTCTTCCCAAGGGTCATTAGAACACACGGGATTGTTTGGTGGACGGTTAAAAGTAAATAGTACAAACCTGGAATAAACTACATCAATATTGCAATCTAAACTTCTCTACTAAATGAATTTACCCTTAACAGACTGTAATTCTAGAATGAATTTGTACACATGTGTTGACAAAAGTTGTAAGAAGAATTTCTTTTCCCCATTTTTTTCAATTAAGATTTTATTACTTGGCATACATTGACAAATAATAGTAAATACTATAAAACAAACGTATTTAAGAGAATATTCAGAATGACAGTTTCACCAATGACTAAAATTTTTTTCAACTTATTTTCAGATGTACATTTAATGGTCCAAGCCTTGAGATCTTCAGATGTTCTCATAATTATGACAAATAAAACATACACAGGAAAAGATTTACATGATAATTTTGATCTAGGAATTATTCAACTCTTTACCCAATGACAACATTTAAGACTTGACCAAATTTAAAGCATTTTTAGACGACAAATTAAATGTGGCTAGAATGACGAAATTTGTCTGTTACAGGGAAGAAAACATTGTGGGAATAGGAGAAAATGCTGGTTTCCAGCATTTTCTCCTTTTCCTACAATATTTTCAAAAGCTTTCTTTCTCAGGGTTGTTAAGACTTGGCACTGTGTGGTAACTTTTAGCATAGAAATTTTTTCTTACAGACAGTTTGGATCAAAGAGAGTACAGAATTTTGCAAGTAACATACAGTGTATAATGTTTTCTTATTTCCATCCAGTCGGAGATCTGATCTAACTTGTATGGAGCCTGTGGTAGCACTAATGTTGAAATAATCTGGACCATCACTGAAGCCTGTGAGGCTGTAAGTTATCCCAGGCTGGAATAAGATAAAAAAAAACAGCAATTATTGTGTGGAGAGGAGATGAGAAAATGAGATAAATATATAATTATGTTTTAACATCAAACTTCTAGATTCTTCTAAATTGAAAGCACTTGCAAACGACAACTTAAATGTAAAGTTTAGAAAATATTGTGGAAAAAGGAAAAAAATGCTAGTGACCCACATTCTGTCCTTTTCCAACAAATGTTTTCGAAAGTACTTGCAGACAACAATGTGGCTTAAATAATTGGATTTGCCTTTTAAGGTTTAGAAAATATTGTGCAAAAAGGACAAAAATGCTGGTCACCAAGATTTTCTCAATTTCCATCAATATTTTCTAAAGCTTTCTTCTTCAAGGTAGTTCAAACTTGGGATAGTGTGGTAAAGGATAAGACCTTTTTTCAATTTGATATTCCAAATCTAAACAAAAGTTTTCAAATCTATATTCTGCAAGCCTGAGTCAGAAGGAGATGAATCAAGTTGATCCCATAGGGCGTATTCCATTCACCTGTTCTGGCACAATGTCCAGTGTTCTGGAATGCTCTTCTAAAATGTGCGAATGAAATATTTCAGAACACATACAGTGTTCTGGAATTATGTTCTGAATGGAGCATTTTCGGAACATTGTTCTAATCGATACCGAAATTAATGTACATTGCCATGATGGCTGTTGCAAGAGCTATTGTCTTAGCTGCGCTAGTGGAGGATATGATTAGCTGTGGAGAGGGAGTAGAGACTGACACTGCCGAGTCTATAGTGCTCCTATTTATGGCGTTCATATTGTAAAAAAGACAATTGCAAGTTTCGCCATGAAGAACTGTCCATCTTTCAGCCATCTTGAATCACCTAGCAACCGTTCAGCAGGTGCGCTGCACCTCGATTGAATTAGAACAGTCAGAACATGTTCTGAAGAACACGGCACAGTGTTCTAAAATACTCCATTGATTTAGAACATGTTCGGACTGTTCGGAGTAGCGAAAGGAATACGCCCATAGACATAATGATTTGTTTATTTTTTAATAATTTCATTTGCATAGCTGAGCTTAAGCCTTACAGCACCGAATAAACCAAGCAGATTTTTTCAAACAAGAAGTAAGATCCAAATAACTGCAGCTTCACTGTTGCTTTTCTCTACAATGTCTAAGCAAAGCGGACAGTGTAGTTCAAAGATCAGACTGCACATTTTGTGCAGTCTGATCTTGATCTACACTGGCCGCAAAGGCAACTATAGTAGTGAAAGGCACTTTTAAGGGTTAATCCTAGTTTTAAATCACATGGTACCAAAGAAATCAACTTACACCAGGCTGAGCAACAACTGTTATAACATTGGATGCAACTGCTCGACTTTCTTCAATAGTTTCAGAGTAATTTGGTACCGCAAAACCTAGAACATCAGTGATTCTTGTAACAGTCACATCTACAAATGTAGTGTCTATACGAGTTGGAAAACCTCCATCAAAGGCTTGTACTTGAATCTGTCGCAGAAAAAAAGAAATCAGAATACTGTGTAAGTGGCAATGTTTGTGACGTGGATATTTTTGCGATTTCGCGAATTTGAAAAATTCTCAAACTTTTCTGTTCACGTATTTTACCACAAGTATACCAACAAATAACAAGTGTCTCTAATTCGCAAACATTTCCCATCGCAAAATGTGCGTAATCGATAATTCACAAATTTTTCGACACGAGTATATATCCACGTATACAGTAACCATCTATTAAAGATGACCCAGGCCCTTGTCTAGTATCAGGTAGCAGACTGCGTAGACTGAAGATCAGACTTTGCAGTCTAATCTTGGTCCACTCTATCTACAAAAGCAATTTAGGTTGGTTTCAGTACCCAAAAGGGTTAATGACAGATCTATGCAGGATCCTTAACTCTTTACCAGATGACAGAATTTTAGAATTCTCTAAATTGAAAACACTTGGAGACAACAACTTATTACCAAATTACAGAACACTGAACTGGTCAAAATTGAAAGTATTTGTAGATGACAGATTAACCCTTTACCACACGGCAAAATTTAAGACCTATCCAAATTGAAAGCATTTGCAGACGACAATTTCATAGTGGCTCAAATGACGCAACTTTTCTTTGATAGGGTAGAAAACTTTGTGGGAAAAGGAGAAAATGCTGGTTACCAGCATTTTCTCCTTTTCCCACAATGTTTTCAAAAGGCCTCTTTTTCAGGGGCGTTAAAAGGCGTCATTGTGTGGTAAAGGGTTAAATGTGGCTAAAATGATTGAGTCTGTGTCTGAAATAATAGAAAACATTATTGAAAAAGGAGAAAATGCTGCTCACCAACATTTTCTCCTTTTTTAACAATCTTTTCACAAGTTTTAATCTTGGGGGTCGTTAAAAGTAGGGATTGTGTGGTAAAGGATTCAACATGGCTCAAATAATTGAAGTTGTTGCTGATGACTGATTGATTGTATGATGTTAAACGTTGTTTTCAACATTATTTCTGTGACAGTGTATATCACGGCGGCAAGTGCACCTGTCCATGCTTTCCTGGAGTTTCTTTTAACCAGTACTCCGCACAATATTCTTTCCAAGCCACTGGCTGCTTTCCCGCATAACTATTGTCGAAACAATGATCAGCAGTGAGAGAGGAAAAAGTCCTGTCACAATGACTATCATCAATCCTCATAAAGAAATTGGCCAAGCCCAGGATTAAATCAATGACCCCTTGTTTTCAAGTCCTGTAAGCTGATGGTCATAAAACCAGCATTTTCTCATACTCCCCTGATGTTTTCAAAGGGTTGTGTCCTTCCAGAAGTTGAACCATGGGATAGTTTGGGAAAGGATCAATAAATCTGCAAATGATGGATAGAATACCTACCCTGTAGAGGTTTGTAAATGTGTTCTGAACAGACTGGAGAAGTGTGATCTGGCCTGTGATGGGATTGATGAAGAAAATACTACTTTCAACACCCGTAGACGTGATCTGGTACCTCACAGTGTTTTCTGGTGCCTAAAAGTATTACAAAAAAGGTGTGTTGTTATCAATACAGTTAAATGATTTGTCAGTCCTTCCAACTGAATACACTTTTTCCATCTTGTAGCAGACTAGTTTCTGAAAACATTGTTTCGGTAGGAGAAACTGGTCATATTGAGCGATTTCTCCTTTTGCAAAAATATTTTTACATATAGCAGTGTATTAACCCTTTACCATGCAACAAATTTTGAACTTCTACAAAAAAAAGGGATTTGCAGGCAATAAATTGTAGCTCAAAAGGGAAATGTTGTCTGAGGATGGGTAGAAAATATTGTGGGAAATGGAAAAAATATTGGTTACCAGCATTTCTTCTTTTCCCACAATGTTTTCAAAAGCCTTATTCCTCAAGGTCGTTAAAACTTGGGATTGTATGGCAAAAGGTTAAACCTCACTCATATTAATCATATCCATAGCATATGAAGGTGTTTTAAAATTCTGCTTCTGCAGCAAATTTGTTTCAGTAGGTAGCCATACCAAAAACTGACAAGGCTTCAGTTCAAGTACACTTTACTCATTTAACAAGCATTAACAAGTTATAGAATAGTAGGGCTTTTAACCCTTTACTACACAATCCTGAGTTTTAACAACCCTCAGAAATAAGCCTTTCGAAAATGTGGGAAAAGAAGAAAATGCTTGTTACCAGTATTTTCTTCTTTTCAGGCAACATTTTCTACTCTCTGAAAAGACAAATCCAGATTTTGAGCCATATTCAATTTGCCATCTGCATAATGATTTCAAATTGGATATGTCTAAAGATTTGCCATTTGGTAAAGTGTTAACCCTTTACCAGACGACAAAATTTCAGACTGGTTCAAATTGATAGCACTTGCAGACGACAGATCGAAGGTGGCCAATGTGACAAAATTTGTCCTTAATAGGGTAGAAAACATTGTGGTAAAAGGAGAAAATGCTGGTTTCCAGCATTTTCTTCTTTTCCCACAATGTTTTCAAAGGCTGTCTTTGTCAGGGTCGTTAAAAGTCATCATTGTGTGGTAAAGCATTAATTCAGCATCAGATGACAATATTGTTGGCTGGTCCAAATAAAAGCATTTATAGAAGACAAAGCAAGTGTAACCCAAAAACTTAAACTTTTCTACAGTGGAAAAGAAAGCATTTTGGAAAAGGAGAAAAATGTTGTTTCCAGCATTTTTCTCCTTTTCCAAGAAAGTTTTCAAACGCCATCTTCCTCAATATCGAAAAAACTTGGGATTGTGTTGTAAAGGGTTAAACATACTTTAGTATCAACTAAGGGCCAACAAAGACTTACAGTTATATCAGCATCAGTTGCGTTGAGCTGGGCAATGAATGTACCAACTGGTGCCAATTCATCAATTGTGACAAACAGACTATTGATATTGGTGAACTGGGGAGAGAAGGTGTTCCTGTTCACATTAATGGTGAGAAGAGTCACAGCAGTTTGACTTGCAAATCCAATACCAGCTTGGTTTCCTCCATCAATGGCATAAAGTCTCAACTGAAAAAAACTAGAGCTGTCACTGAATGTGACTTAATACCCCTGCCAGCGCTTTGACAGAAACAGGCAATTACTAGTATTTTGTATACAGACGGACACACGGATGGACACACGGACAGACAGGCTGATTCCAGTATACCCCTGAAAACATTCGTTTTTAGGGGGTATAAAAATTTTATTGTAGTACTTGTATATAGACATGCTCAGTGGTTGTCCCCATGAACCATTCTGACTTGCATTCTTACTATAATTCTAAATTAAGAAAGTAACACAATTTCTAATTGGCTATTTGGTTTAGCCAATCAGAAATGGTGTTATTTTGAAATTTAGAAAATTCTTGAGGATTAGACTAAGAATCCAATTTCAGAATTGTTGGTGACTACTAGCCAGTACTAAGGAGGAAAACGAATAGTAGACTTGAGCTGTAGAACCTGGCTTATTATGCTTATAACTCAACTGGCTTGTGCATCATAGGATAAACATTGTTTTTCAATCTGTATATTCTTTAGAAGACATTTAGTACCTAAAGCAAAGAGGAGATCATATCTAGCAGAGACTTACAGTATGATAAAGCATCTACTGAGAGTACGTATAAAAATGTTATCTCTAAATTTTGCAACCAAGAAGTAGCTTTTTTATGACTTAGATCTTTACCTGGTACTCAGTATCACTGTCTGCAGCCAGATCACCAGGGTTGGTCACTCTGACATCATAAACATTGGTTGCCACATTGTCTAATCGGAACAAATTAGGCGCCTGCTCATCACCAATCACAGACACAGCTACATCGTTGAAAGGAGACTGTGATAAGAACATCAAAGTTATATAAGTAATTGCATTCACTCTTCACCACACGACAATTTTTTATACTGGTCCACATTGAAAGCATTCACAGTTGACAAACCAAATGTGGCTCTAATTATCGGATTTCTTCTGGAAACTGAGAAAAAATTGTGAGAAAAGGAGAAAATGCGAGTCACCCATAATGTTCTCAAAAGTATAATTTCCCTGGGCCGATAAAAGTCAGGTTTGTGTGTTGAAGGGTAAAACATTTAAGAGTTCTCAAAAAAAAAAAAATCTAATATCTCATAGGAGACTTGGCTTTATACAAAAATAAAACTTTATGCTTGCCCATATTGAAAGCATTTATAGACAACAAATTGAATGTATTCTAATTGAAAGGATTTATCATGAAGGGGAATTGGTTGACTGATGGCTTTTAAACCCACTTTCAACATTATTTCAGTAATATCACTGCAACAGCTGGCATATTCATCTATTTTCATGGTTTCATCTGTACTAGGCTAGGACTGTGAAGTGTCTTGTCCAAGGACACAAAAAACCTAGAGCGTCAAGTGACACTTGAACCCAGGGCATCAAGGTTACAAATCCTACACTTTACAGGTCTAAGCCATGTATTTGACAACAAAGGGAAGAAGACATTGTAAGAAAAGGGGGAAATGCTGGCTACCAACATATTCTTCTATTCCAACAATGCTTTCTAAAGATGTGTCTTCCTTAGGATTGTAAAAACACTGAATCATTTCTGTTAATCGTTTACCACACAATCCCGAGTTTTAATGACCCTAAGAAAGAAGGCTTTTGAAAACATTGTGCAAAAGAAGAAAATGCTGGTAACCAGCATTTTCTCCTTTTCCCACAATGTTTTCTACACTTCCAAGGAGAAATTTCAGTTTTTAGTCATATATAATTTGTCATCTGCAAATGCTTTCAATTTGGTCCAGGCTAAAATTTTTGTTGTGTGGTAAAGAGTTAAATGAAATGCTGTGAAATATATGTTATTACTTACAAGGGTGTCAGCATCGGACACTGTAAATCTAAAAATGGACAAATCCAAGTTGACATTCCTGCTAATGGTAACTTCATATGGGCTATTTTGGAAAATGGGTGGGAACTGGTTCCTGTATACACTGACAGCAACAGTGGCAGTGTTGGTTCCTGGTCTAGATGGGTTACCAAGGTCTCTCACAGCAACCAACAGAGAGTATGGTGTCTGATCTAGATCTACGTAGACTGGCTTGATCAGAGAAATGATACCAGTTGATGGCTGAACCTGGAAATATTCCAAACCCCTTGTATTGCCAATAAGGGAGTATTCCACTTGATTGAATGGTGATGTTGTATCCTGATCTATTGCTGTTACTTGTACAACTGAAACTCCCAATGCCTGATTCTCTGGAATCTGACGACTGTATGTAGTTGGAGTAAAAGATGGTGAAAATCTGTTTTGTGTGATGTTCAGGTAAACTATGGTGGTATCAGACAAACTTGGAATTCCACCATCATAAACAATAACAGGGACTTGGTACACGGAGGCACTTCCCAGTCCAGTGTTTGGATTGGTTGTAAAACTAATCATTCCATCAAACTCATTGATGGTGAACAAACTGGCTGCAATATCATCTCCAATGATCTGGTATCGAAGGGTGTTAAATGGTGCCACTACATCATCATCAGTGGCTGTGACACGCAAAATATTTGCTCCTGGGAATATACTATTAGTAATATCCTGAGTGTATGGCTCATTGATGAACCTAGGTGCTGCCTGGTTCCTCTGAATATTGATGGTGACTGGAACTGATTGACTTGTCAGAGTTGGGCTTCCAAGGTCTTGGGCATAAACTGTGTATTGGAAAGAATCTTGATTGTCATTGTACAGATTAGTTCTGACAGATATGATACCAGAAACTGGATCTAGGCTGAATCTTGTCACAGCTTCATTGAAATAATATCTAATATCATTGTTGGGAGAAGTAACATCACTGTCTGTGGCAGAAACTTGCAATATACTGGTTGATGGAGGAGTATTTTCATTAATTGTGGTTAGGATTTGATTTGACTGAATAGTTGGTGCAAAGATATTTCTTCTTACATTAATTGTTACAGCAGCAGTTGCTGATAAGCGAGGAGAACCACCATCTTGAGCCCTGATTCGTACAAGATAGGTCGTCTTGGTTTCACTCAGAATGCTCTGTGAAGTTCTTATGGCTCCTGACTGGTCAATATTGAAGAACACTGGTGCATCATCATCCCCAATGACACTTAAAGTAATAGCATTGTATGGAGAAACATCATTATCTTGAGCAGTGACAAGGAAAACCTGGCTTCCAGAGCTAATTGTATAGTTAATTGTAGTCTGGTATGGGGTGTTGATGAAAAATGGAGCTTGTGTATTTCGAATGACATTAATTTCTACACTTGCAACACCCACACTGCTTCGAGGTGGGATACCATTGTCAGATAGTGACACAGTGAATGTAAATCTAGTTGTGTCTGTGATATCATTCAGTAGAGACTGCCTTAGGGTGATTGCTCCTGTAGCTGAGTTGATTTGGAAGTACTGGCTTGCTAAAGTGTTGAAATTGTTGTTCATGGTAAAGGTGAGCTGATTGTTTGGGGAGCTTACATCATCATCTCTAGCCAGAATCTGAACAATAGTTTCTCCCAAGGGCTGGGTCTCATCAATGGTAGTTACATAGGATGTTTCAGTGAACACAGGATCCTCCAAATTACGTAATACAGTGATTTCAACTAGAGCAGTTGCAACAAGAGCTGGGCTGCCTCCATCACGAGCTTCAATGCGAAGTCTGTAAAATGATGCTGAATCCAAAGTAAGGGATCTTGCAACAGTAACACTGCCAGTGTTTGGATCAAAACCGAAGTAAACTGTGCCATCATCATCACCAATAAGTTGAAGGGTCACGTCCCCAAAAGGTGACACTTGGTCTTGATCATCTGCTGTGACCTGTGTCACCAAACTGCCCACAGTTCTTGTCTGTTCAATTGTCTCACTGTAAGGGGAGTTGATAAAAAATGGAGAAAACTGGTTCCTTTGTACCTGTATCACAACAGAAGCATCCAAAGCAGCTGACCTTGAGGGTGTCCCCAAGTCAAAGGCTGTGACAGTTAGGGAATAACTTGGGGAGTTGCTGGGATCCAAGGCAATACTTCTTGCCACAGAGATCATTCCCGTTATCTCATTGATGAAGAAATATTCACTTCCAGTTGTAGACCTCAATGCATATCTGACAGTATTATATGGACTGACAGTGTCAGCATCCGTTGCTGTCACTTGTACCACCTCTGTTCCTAAGTTTCCATAGTCGGCAATGGAGGCAGAATAAATTCTTGGATTGAAAACCGGAGAATTCTGGTTGCGGTCAACAGTTATCAATACTACTGTAGTATTACTTCTTTGCGGAATTCCATTGTCTGATGCTAAAATACGTAGGCTGTATGTTACCTGTGCATTACTAGCAAGGCTCTGTAATATATTTATTTGACCAAACTGGTTAACTCCAAAGAAAGCTGGAGCATTTCCATCGCCAATGATAGAGTATGTAACATCTTCAAATGTATTGTTTGGGTCATCATCTACAGCTGTGACAGTAAAGATACTTGTGCCTTGTCCAAAGTTCTCATTGACTGTTGTTGCATATGGTTCATTCAAGAATCTTGGAGTAAACTGGTTGCGAATCACATTTATTGTCAAGGTTGCAGTATTAAGATTTGTCCTGCCATATTGATCTGCAAGAGTCACTGTCAGCTAAAAGTAAATGAGAAAAATAGTTATGAATTTCCCTGACACAAGTATGTCATGCTTAAAGTAAGTTTAGGGTTTTGGTTTTATCCACAATGAAAGCCTTCTAAGATGGAAACTGTGTTTCAAGTTATGGGATTTGTTTTTGTGAGGATTACTCTTTACCGGTCGACAAAATTTTGTCTTGACCAAACTAAAAGCATTTGCAGAAAAGAAATAAAATGCAGCTCAGATGATAAGATTAGTATCTGACAGTGTACAAAACATGGTGGGAAAAGGAGAAAATGCTGGTTACCAGCATTTTCTCCTTTTCCCAACATATTTTCAAAATCTTTTTTTTTCTGGTTTATTAAAACTGGTGACTGTTTTTTAAAGAGTTAAAATCTCTTCAAGTCTATGCAAAATCTTAATTGTATAACAAATGAAATAAAACTTATAGCCCATCATAAGCAAATACTAGATAAATGCAATTCTTAATCCTTTCACTGCCACGGGCAAAAACAGGGACTTCTGCATGGACAATATAGATCAAGATCAGAATTCCCAGAACATACAGTCTGATCTTGGATATATACTATTTGATTGTTATGTCAAGGCTATAAGATAAAATTCTGTCTGACTTTCAGTGGATTGTATTTTAAGCTGTTGAAATAGGTCAAGTTCATGTATTTTGTGTTGAAAGGGTTAAAGATTTATGGATTACGAGGGGTGATCAGAAAGAATGTGGACCAGTGCCGGTATCTGAATATTGTTATAAAAAACAACTTGGAGTGTTCACTATTTTTGAAAGTAACCTCCTTTGAGTTCTATACATGTATTCATTCTTGATTTCGACCCGCGAAGCACGTGTGGGAGCGCGTCACGTGACGTTACTATGAAGGACCCGGTCGTAGCGAGGGTTAGCTCCTCTCTGCTCTCGTAGTGTATGCCACATAGAAAATCTTTCAAAACAGGAACTAGTCAGAGGTCACATGGAGTCAGGACTAAATTATAAGGAGCGTTGGCAAGTGTTTCTTTGTTTAGTTTTTGCAAAGTTTCCAGTACAAGTGTGGCTTTGTGAGCTAGGGCGTTATCTTGGTGTAAATTGACGTCACTCCACAGGACTTCTGGCTGTGTTTTTCATATGGTGTTCGTGAAATTTATTTGAATAATGTGGGCATAAAACTCAGAATTGACTGTAGTATGTAAAGATACAACATGATTTAGAAGAAAAACAGAACAGAAATACTTGATGTAGATAACTTTACCAAGTGACTTAGAAAGGTTGGCTTTACTAGTGGAAGGCGATGTTGGATGTTTCAATACGCTGCTTTGTCGTTTAGATTCAGTGTCGGTAAAGTGTACCTATGTTTCATCGCATGTTACAATACGATCAGTAAAGTTTGACCCCTCTACCCTAATGCGTTCTGAAATTTCTTAACAGATTTCGACCCTAACCCCCATTTTCTCAGGCGTCAGTTGCCGAGGTACCCACATTGTGCAAACACGCGACATTCCAAGAATCTCAGTCAAAATCTCCTGAGTACTTATATATGAAATGTCAAATGTGTCAGCTATTTTCCTGACAGCATCTCGGCGATCTTGTTTTACATGCTGCTCTACATCCGTTATGATTTTGTCTGTGACTGATGTTGATGGACGGCCAGATTTATTGTCATCTTTAACAGTATCGCACCCTTGTCTAAACCGGTCTGATCCATGTATGAATATCAGATTCCTTGAGTGCAGAGTCCCCTTAAACTGTTTCTAAATCGGTTTTGATTTCCAATAAATACTTTCCGAGTTTGACGCAAAACTTTATGATTACTCTCGGCTCAAATAAAACGTCGTCCGATATTTTGGACCACTAATGCAGTATATGACGTCATTAAAATTTACCTACTTTAATATGACAACATTTGAAAGCGTGAGTCAGTTACCAGATAATTAATGCTCATCTATGCAAATTTGTGTAATCCTAAGTGTAGTAGTTTTCAAAATAATGAGGTGGTCCACGATCTTTCTGATCACCCCACGTATGTGCATTTATGCTTGGAAAATTAACAATCAAAATGATCAGTGACCTCCTTCTGTGCTTTTAACTCTTACGCTGTTTGATGGAATGTGTTTCACATAGCTTTCAGCATATAATTTAGTCATACTAGAACAGAAGCTTACTATGCCTATAACAGCTCACTTATACATTTATGTCCCAAGTTTCATCAGAACTAAGCCAAGGCTCTGAAGTGTCTTGTCTAAGGATACCCCCATGAAAATCCAGGGCCTTGCATGAGAGTTAAACCATGGGTATCCAGGCTACCAACCCCATACCTTGCAACTGACCTAAAAACAATCCCTGAGTAAAAAATTAACCTTCAATTCTTTGACAAAAGATAAAATTTTAGACTTATCCACGGCAAAAGTCTTCCTCCCATGGGGTTGGAAACAGGATGATTTGGCAGAGCGTTAACTAATTCTTGATTAAATTCTCTAACTTTCAAATGCAGTTATAGTTTAAAATAAACTTACAATATACTGGTTGGCAGTATCCTGGTAGAGTGCTGACCTCAATGTAACTTGTCCATTTGTCTCTCCGACAGTGAAGTATTGTGGAGCAGGGTTTTCTCCAACAATAGTGTATTTTAGGGTGTTATATGGACTCTAGAGTAGAAAACACAATAACATCAATAGTAATTTAACATTGGTTGGCCTTATTCACCAATGGTTCTTAATTCAAAATTAAGCCAATCAAATGGCTAGTTATGGAATTTAGAATTGGAGAACTACTTAGATTTGCTGCTGAATATGGCCTCAAAGATTTAAAACACACAAGAAATAAATCAGTGAAATGGGCAATTAAGTTGCTAAGCATGACCTAAAAAGGACTAGGTCCATGCTGCTTTTTGTTATATATATCTAAAAAAAATATCCATCAGGGTACATCCATGATATGGATATAAATTCATTAAATTGGACTTAATACTGAATTACAAGTAAAGATAACAGCTTTTGTTTCTCCCATAATATTTTCAAATATACCACTAAGAGGTGTACTTTTAAGCCTAAAAACGCCTTTTGCTACCAAAGTTACTATTGCAGCCAGTGTAGATCAAGATCAGACTGCATAAAATGTGCAGTATGATCTTTAATCTAAACTGTCTGCTTTGCTGAAATACTACAGACAAGAGGCACCCACAAAATTGCTATTATCTGGTACTTAGCTAGAATGAAAATGTCCATTGGGTTTATTAGGCACCTTTAGGGTTAACTTTTTGGCTCTGAGACAATTTTGCTGCAGAATACTTTAAAAATATGGATAGTCAACATGGATTACAGTCTGATAGATATATAAAACACTGTGGGAAAAAATCAAACTGGTTGCTACATGCCATCTTTCCATTTGCCATAATGTTTTACAAAACTGTCTGCTGCATGACAAAAAATTACTATGAAGGAGTTAGTGAATTGAAATACAACTGTAAATGTAATAAGAACCAACATTTTTTTTTTACCTGATCAAGGTCCTGTGCTTGGAAGTTGTAGACAACAGAGTTGAAGCCAGTAGTTTCCAAGGTAGATGTGGTAGCTTGGTAGCCACTGATTGAGTTTGGAGTTATCCAGGTTGGTGTATTTTCATTTCTAGTCACTGTCAACAGAACTGTTTCAAAAGTACTTCTTGATGGATTTCCATTATCACTTGCTTGAACTCTTACCTAAAACAATATCAAATGTCATCATGTATATTACATGTATCTGTTTGAATGGTGTTTAATACCAGTTATTGCATATTTTACCAACCAGGTATATCTCATTCATTTCTTTCCTGAAGTTCACCTGGACTTTTTTGTCCGAGGACATCTGAACATGACCAGTACTTTGCACAGCATTCTTTCTGAGCCACTGGTTGCTTTTCCATTGTCAAAAAGATGTGGAGGGGATTGAGACAAATTAATCCTGTCCCAATGACTATCATCAACTGTAACAGGAACTATGCCAGGTTGGATTTAAAACAAGCAACCCCTAGCTTTCAAGCTCTGTACCTACTGAGCTTGGATCTGCAAAGAAGACACGTCCATATTATTTTTTTCACATCTTGGAAAAGGACATATTAGTTTTTCACACTATCAAAATAAACAAGATGAACGTTTTCAAAATGATGAGGGAAATACCGAAATATTGCAATTTCTAAGCTGTTTTAGACCAGATGTCAATGCAGCAGACAATGTAGACTCAAGATCAAACTTCAAATTTTGTAGTCTGATTTTGGTCTAAAATGCCTGTAAAAGACACTGCAGTTTTAAAAGCAAAACCAACTACAAGGATGATTCACTTTGTCCATGTTTGTTTGTATTAAGAGTTTAACGCTGTTCTAACAGCCCAGGTCATAACATGCCAGTCAGTGCACTTACACATATTTTTCCTGGCTTTCTCAAACCATACTGACAACTTTCTTCCCAAGCTACTGACTACTTTTCTCGCATGCATCAGAGGTGAGATGCGAAAAAAATTACCATAAAAAAGTTTGCCTAAACCGATAATTGAACCTGCAACCACCAGGTCACAAGTCAAGATAGGCTAGCCACTGAGCTACTCGGCAACCTGGGATCAAACCAGAAGACTCCTTTATTACAAAACCAATGGGTTATTTTTTTTTTATGGTGTTTACTGTTTACTTTCAACATTACTTCAGTTGTATCATAATGGCCAGTGTATCTATCCATCCTTTCCGTAATTTTCTTTACCACACAATGACGACTTTTAACGCCCCTGAAAGAGAACGCTTTTGAAAACATTGTGGGAAAAGGAGAAAATGCTGGTTACCAGCATTTTCTCCTTTTCCCACAATGTTTTCTACCCTATCAAAGAAAAATCATTTCATATGAGCCACGTTAAAACTGTCATCTATAAATGCTTTCAATTTGGACAGGTCTAAAATTTTGTTGTGTGGTAAAGGGTTAATTTTCTTTACCAATATTTTGCACATTGTTCTTCCTCTTGCTGCTTTCCCACATTACCCTTGTCAAAACAATGATCAGCTGTAAGGGAAGAAAAAAACCTGTCACAATGACTACCATTAATCCTCCAAAAGAAATCGCCTGAGTTAGGGATTTCCACCAGGGACACCCTGGTGTAGGTCCTGTATTTTACCAAGCTAAAGGGCTCAGCTCCCAATATCTTATCCCCTAATGGAAGAGTCATGTGCAACCTGCAAGATTAGACAAAGGTCAGTTGCTTCATGTGTTATTGAAATGTATCATGCCAGAATAAGCACTTACAACATAAGATTCCTCTGATCTTCCAAATAGGCTCTGCGTAGCTCTAATTGTACCCAGCTGATCAATGCTGAATAAAGTCAAAGCTTCATTGTCTCCCACTATTGAATAGCTAACAGCATTGAACTGATTCTGAAAACCAAAAAATAACATAATGGCTATATATCTCATTCTGACATTTTATTATATAACAATTTACCAAACAACTTTGTATTTTAACAATCCTGTTAAAGAAGGTTCTGGAAAAAAATTGTGGGGAAAATGAGATAACGCTGGTAACCAGCATTTTCTCATAATGTTTTCTACTCCTTCAAAGATGAATTCCATTAATTCCATCACTTCAAATTTGTTGTCTTGAAATGCTTTCAACTTTTTTATTTCCATTTGTGGAACCCTTCAAATTCAAGAGGCATTTAGACTTACTACCTGGACAACCAGGAAACAATAACCAATGAAATCATATATGAATTACAATCAAATGCAAACATCTTCAGTATCAGATGCACTTTTCACCAGATGTGGTGTCTAACCAGTCTATTTACCCTTCTGCTAAATGAATGAAATGAAAAACCCAAATTTTGCTATTTGAAAAGTATTTTTGTGGCCTGGTCAGAACTTACAGTATCTGCATCAGTTGCTGTCACTTGGAAAACGCTTGTTCCAGTACTGGTGCCTTGAGATATATCTCGACTGTAGGGTGTGTTCTGGAACACTGGAGCAAAGTTGTTTCTCACAACAGTGATGATGACAGTTGCCTGCTGTGATGAGGTGAGTTGTGGAGTACCTTGATCTCGAGCTGAGATCGACAACTGAAAAAAAAAAAAAACGTATTATGCTGTTTATGTTCATGGTACAGATATACAAACCATTGAAATGACATCACAGACAAAATGAAGTAATTTTGATAAATTGATGTTTCACAAAAAAAAAAAAAAAACGGTTACAGGATAAAACTATTATCTATTGTCCACACATGTACAAATTTTCATTGTAATAGCAGAACGTAACAGTGTAATAATCATGAACAACCCCAAGTATAAATGACCCTAACAGAGAAGGCTTTAGAAAACATTGTAGGAAAAGGAGAAAATGCTGGTGACTAGCATTTTCTCCTTTTTCCACAACAATTTCTGTCCTTTCACTCACAACTTCCACATTTGAGCCTTATTCAAGTTCTTGTCTGCAAATGCTTTGAAATTGGACCAGTGTAAAATTTTGTTGTTTGGCGAAGGGCTAAAACTGTACAGTTTCTTTTTGGACAGCCTGTATAACTAACTCTATGTATTAGTATCTTTGTCCTAACTTGAAAAGGACTTTGAAAACTGCAAAATTCTGGTTTTCACTTTTACTGGTTGGAATTTTTAATTTGTTTAGCATCTCCTGAGTTAAAATATGTACTTCATTACACGCATAAAAAGAATGAAATTGGACAAATAGTTTACACTTGGTTTTTTTTTCTGATGACCCAAATGACAATCATCCAGCCATTTCTTTATTGGTCACAATGTCTACCCCCTTACTAAACAATATTATGTGTAAACAACCCTAATGAGGTAGGCTTTTAAAAATATTTTGAGAAAAGGAGAAAATGCTGGTTACCAGCAGTTTCTTCTTTTCCTTCAATGTTTTTCTAGCCTTTATGAGGCAAATCCCATCATCTCAGCCATTTTAACTTGCAGTCTGCAAACGCTTTCAATTAAGACAAGTTTGAAATTTTGTCCTCTGTTAAAAGGTTAGAAAGATTTCAATTACCAGGCATAAAATTTTCATCAGGAGGTAATGACTTTAACTTTTTACCAAATGGTAAGATCCTAGACTTATCCAAATTGAAAGCATATGCAGACAACAAATTCAAATTGGCTAAAATAATGGTATTTGTTGTTAAAATGTTGGAAAATATAGTGGAAAAGGGGAAAAAAGCTGGTTACCATTATCATCTCCTTTCCCCGAAATGTTTTCAAAAGCTTTTTAAGTATTGTTAGAACTCAGTGCCCTTTCATAAAAGATTAATAAACAAAATATAAAGGCCTGAGACTACTTACTGTATACTGCGTGTTCAGGAAATTGTCGTTTTGTAGAGACTGTACTGCATAGATTTCACCTGTTGCTGTATTCAGTCCAAAATACTGAAGGGCTTGTTGTGAGCCAGTTGCAAAATATTCAACATTGTTGAAGTTATTCTGAAAATTAATATAGATTTGACCCATAACCTTGCTATCCTTTTTTAGATGAATCAAAAACAGTCTTGGGCAGCACAAAGAAAAAACATTCCTTGTAACAAGCGACTGCTTCTTTTTCCACAATTGCTTTAGGAAGTAGTCTACAACATGGATGTAAAAAATTAAGTGTCATGGGATAAGTTCATATAAAAATGTCTGCTTTTCTCTATTTCAATGTTCAGTGGAATTTTATGTGGCATTTACACAGATTGCATATGACCAATCTTTGGCATCTTTATTGTATCAATTTGTATATTTCTTTGGGAAATAGGTCAGCATTACAAAACTCAAATGACTTCATCAGGCATCATCTTAAAAAATTAAATTGTTTCATTAAAAAAGAATTGTGGGAAAAGAAGAAAATGCTGGTTTACAGCATTTCTCCTTTTCTCTCAATGTTTTCAAAAGTTCTCTATCTGGATCGTAAAAACTCAGGATTGTTTTGTAAACGTTAAAGTAATAAGGGGTGAAGGGTCTCAACCCACAAAATATACTTACAAACAAAGCATCTGGATCAGTGGCTGTTACTCTAACAATAGTATCACCAAGTGTTCTTGTTTCAAGTATAGTAATGTTGTATGATACTGGACTAAACACAGGAGGTTGAGTGTTTCTGTTTACAGTAATGCTCACTACTTCTGTGTCATACAAGGGTGGGTTACCATTGTCATAGGCTTGCACAACAAGCTGATAGAAAAAGAAACAAAATGTGTTTTATTTATATACTTTCGAGTCTTCAGTGAACAAAAATACAATATAAAGGGAATCATTGTTAATTCTTAATTGGTCATTTTAGAAATGAAAAGAATGTGGGCTAGAGGAAAGCTGGAAAAAAAAACATGATAAACGATTTGAAAGTGGTAATTCTTTTTTTCGTTGCTTCTTAAAACAAGTTTGCAGAAGATGATACCAAAAACATGGATGTAAAACACTGATACATGTACCGGTACATGAATTTAACCCTTAACTATTCAGTCCCAACTTTTAATGAACATGAGAAAGAGAGCCTTTGAAAACACTGGGGAAAAAAAGAGAAAATGCTGGTTACCAGCAATTTCTTTTTTTCCCATAATGCTTTTTACCATCCCAAACTAAATTTCAAATTGAGTAACAATTTTTCTTTTCTCCTGCAAATGCTTTCAATCTGAACAGGTCTAAAAATTTGTTGTTTGGTAAAAAGAGTAAACATGAATGACTGTTAAATATGTTACTTGGAAAAAAAAAACCCTAATGAACATTCCTTTTCCTTTTGGCACAATAGTTTTGGAGGTGGTCTGTTACAAGACAAAAATGACATCCCAAGGAAAAAATGAGTCCATGCATCTACAAAAAATTCATACTCGAGACAAAATTAGGAAATACTCACAGTGTACGAAGTGGAAGTATCAGCTGATAACCCCTGCTGCACAAAAATGTCCCCAGTGACTTCATCTATCGTGAAGTAACTTGGGGCATTTGCCAGTCCAACAATTCTGTATCGTACATCACCAAAGACCTGTAAAGTGTAGAAAATGAGTTGTTTGCTCAACCTTTATCCTGCTAAATAACTAAAATGAAATTTTCAATTCGATTGTAAAACACCAAATATTGCTATTTCAAAGTTATGTTTTGGGGAATAATATCTCCTTACCAGACTGTGTAGATCCAAGATCAGACTGCACATTCTGTGCAGTCTGATCCTGATCTACATTGTCCGCAAAAGGTCAGTGAGTCTCACTTGGCAGCCTAAGGCTTAAGTACCAAGAAACAAGGATGAGCTCAAAATTTTACTTTTTGGTATAGATCTAAAACTGTACTGTTATCTCAGAGATAAAGTAAAACTAAAATTCAATGCACTTTTTATTACTGCACCTTTACCACACTATCCCAAATTTTAACATACCCTGAAGAAGAAGGCTTTTACAAATTTTGTGGGAAAAGGAGAAAATGGTGGTAACCAGCATTTTCTCATTATCCCAGAATCTTCTCGACCTTTTCTGATATAAATCCTAATATTCTTGTCATATATGTCATCTGCAAAAGCTTTCGATTAGGATAAGTCTAAAATTTTGTAGGGTTGTACAGGGGTAAATGATGATAATAACCCACACTGTGTGTGGTGCATAAATGAAAGTAAGGAGAATGCTGCCAACTTTATCAAACAATTGAAAAAAAAAATGCTATTATTGCAAAACACATTAAACTTCACCGACAGATTCAACTTAGACGAAAGCTTTCAAAAACAGTACAGAAACAGAAGAAAAAGCAGTAAACCTACATTTTCCTTTTCCCACAATGCCACTCCTTACAAGACAAATCCAATTGCTTGAAACACATTAAAATATTGTCTTCTGCACATGCTTTCACAATGGGACAGGTGAAAAAACTGTCAACTGGTCAACCCTTTACTACACAATGCCAAATTATAATGACTCTGAGATAGAGGCCTTTTGAAAACAAATTTCAATTTTTCAGTCATATCTATTTTTTTGTCTGCAAATGCTTTTAATTTGGACTACTCTGAAATTTGGTAAAGAGTTAACAGTTAACCCCTAAAACATCTGTCACAACTTCAGTTGCCTTCATGGTCAGTGTGGATCAGGATCAGATGGAAAACTTTCCCAAAGGCATTCTACACAATATCAACATTAGATCTGCAATCATATGGGTATTATTTCTTGACTGAAAATATCTGCTGGGCTGACAAGAGCTTTACAGTGAAAAATGAGCACTTACATTATTCAAAGACACATCATTGTCCACAGCTGTCACCCTAAAGATGCTCTGGGCTATGGTCTGATCCTGAGATATTGTTCTCTGATATGGTGTATTTATAAATGTTGGAGCATTGTTGTTCCTGAACACCGTGACAGTCACTGTGGCTCGCTGTGTTGTTGTTAAGGGAGGGGTTCCAAGGTCAAAAGCTCTGATGGTCAGCTAGTAAAAGAAATTATTTCATCAATCAATTAAAACTTTTAATGTTCCCAGAAAAGAAACCTTTTGAAAACATTGTGGGAAAATGAGAAAATGATGGAAACCAGCATTTTCCCCTTTTCCCCCATAATAATTATGTTTGTTACCCTATTGGAGACTTAATGCTCATTTGTACTAATTTCAAATTGTCATTTGCAGATGTTTTGAAATTTAAAGCAGCCAAGATTTTGTTGTTTAGAAAAAGGGTAACTGGGGTTTTAGGCTGTTTTCAATGGTAGTTAAGTCATATCACTGGCAAAGCTCACTTATATATGAGCCATGCTCTATGAAAAGGGGGCTTAATGCATCTGTGAAAAGTATCGACCCAGGTCAGCCTGCGCAGTCCGCGCAGGCTGACCTGGGTCAAAACTTTTCGCTATTGGTCAATTTTCTGTATGTGAAAGGATCGGTGTACCTAATGATTAAGTCGGTTGTTAAAAAAAGTGGCTATTATTGATCCATACTTATGTGATGGCTTGCTTGAAATCACGCATCACGGAGATGCATTAAGCCCCCTTTTGCCAGAGCGCAGCTCATATGCTTTTGCTTTTTTTTTAAATTCCTTTCAGTGTACAAGGAAACACCAGTGCCAGGGTCAGGCTATGACGTGTCACTTGACTCTTTACAACTCACATGACCAGTTCAACCACCAGAAATCAAGTCAGGATTTCATGATTTAATCCTTTACTAACCAACCCAGTGTTTCAATGACCCTGAGAAAGTAGGCTTTTGAAAATATTGTGGGAAAAGGAGAAAATGCTGGTAACCACCATTTTCCCTCTACTTTTCACACAATGTTTTCTACCATATCATGAATAAATTTCATCAATTTAGCTACATTTGTTGTCTGCAAACATTTCCAAAATGGATAAGTATAAGTATAAAACTTTTTGTGGTATCGATTTAAAGACCAGTATCTGTTACCTTACCTCTTTACCAAACTCTTGGACTTCTTTATATTAAAAGCATTTGCAGACGACAAATTCAATGCAGCTTAAAGGATTATTTCTGTTTTTGAAAGGGAAGAAAACATTGTTTCCACAGTATCTTCTAATGTCTTATACTTCACAGTCATTGAAACACGGGATTATTTGGTAAAGGATTAACAATGAAGCCATTCAAGACTCCCAGACAAATGAAATAATATATAGCCACTAATTTTAGCTCTCAAACCAACATCACTTCATGCCAAGTACTCGGATAAAATGGTATTCTATTTAAAGAAATGGATCGATAAAAGACAAGTCATTATCTACATGAAATATATTGAAATAAAAGTTATATGTGAAAAAAGCAGCATCCTGTATACTTACTGTGTAAGAAGTTGCCTGTCCAACCTCATCCACCAATGAACGTCGAAGACTAATCTCACCTGTAGATGCATCGACTTGGAAATACGCAATAGCATCCACTTGTCCGTTGAATGTATTGTATGTTGCTGACTCAAGTGCATAATTTACAGTATTATGTGGGGACTGCAAGAAAAAAAATAAGAACCAAATCTATTAACCCTTTACCAGCATTTTCTCCTTTTCCCAAAATGTTGTCTTCCCTTCAATGACAAATTTCAACATTTGAACCAAATTTAATGTCTCCAAAATGCTTTCTATTTGGACCAGTCTAAAATGTTGTGTTGTAGAGAGTGAAATAATAATAAATTTTGGACCGTTTTGAAAATTTGTATTTAAATCAATCATCCCATTTCCGAAAGACAAGCTTTTTACTGTTCAATATAAATTTGGTTTGTATTGGAGTTTAATGCCATTTTAACAGCTTAGGTCATATCATGGCAGTCAGTGATGCACCCATGTGTTTCCTGGCTTTCTCACACCAGCACTGACACAACTTTCTTTCCAAAGCCACTGACTACTTTTCTTACATGCATCAGAGGTGAAAGGCAAAACACCGCAAAGAAGGTTCGCTGCAAATGAGTATCGAACCCACAACCTCCAGGTCACAAGTCAGATGCACTAACCACCGAGCTACCGGGCTGGGCATTCCATATAAAAAGAATCTGCCTACACCAAATGAAATGCAGCTAAAACAATGGTAGTTTTCTTTATAAGGCAAGCATTTTCTCCTTTTTCTGCAATGTTTTTCAAATGCCTTTTTCCTTATTTGTTTGGTTAAACACCATTTTCAACATTATTTCAGTGTATCTTGGCCCCTCAATGCATTCTGTGAGAAATGATGACATTAAAGTCCTATTCATGCACCAGTACTTTCCATTTTTTTTCCTTTTCACACAATACATATGTAATTACAACATTTTTCTCTCTCATGTTTGTTTCAAAAACTGTGAAAAAATTATTGACTCTCTTAAATTTTGAATATTTCTAATCATATTTCTCAAATTAATTCACAAAAATGATGGACAAAACCACCTTAGTATGACACACTTTTTTAACCATTGAAGTGTATTTCACAAATCTATTTGCTGTAGCTGCTAAGACACAGATCAAGATCAGTGTCCATATTCACCAAGGATTCTAAAGAACAGTCTTTGTCTTATTCTAAATTTAGAAACTAACACAACTTCTGATTGGCTAAACTAAATGGTTTAGCCTATCAGAACTTGTGTTACTTTCAAATTCAGTCAATTCTTGAGAATATGACAAAGAATGTTCTTACCAATGGTTTGTGATTACGCACCCAGACTATACAAAATGTGCTAAAGATATTTTTAACCTATAAATGTGGCCACAGCCTCTACTTTTACAACAATATGGATATATTTATGGGTTGGAAACTGAAATATCATTGTCCAATTAACCCTTTGCACCCTGAATTAATGAAATAGACTATCAAATCCAAGTTGCCTGCAAATACATGTTCTGTTCAGTGCAGTTAAATCTTGATCTTAAATGCCCACAAAGCAACGCAAGTTGTGCAAGGCACTCTACAGGTTAAACCACTATGTAAATCTGCAGCTGACAGATTGTGAAACATTGAGAGAAAATAAGCAAACACTGTCACACTCAATTCCTTGTTTTCTCACAGCAATCTCAAAAGTAATAAAAAATAGTTTTAAATTTCCTTCAAATGATAATCCTTTTTATCATTTTTCAGAAAAAAAGTTTGGACAGGAATGTATTAGTGTGTTACCAGCTGATCCATACTATACCTATGGTTTCTGACAAAAAAAAAATACAGCTTATTCCTTTACCACACTGTCCCATTTTAACGACCCCGAGGAAGGCGGCTTTTGAAAAGGAGAAAATGCTGATAAACAAAATTTTCTCCTTTTCCAACAATGTTTTTCTACCTTTCGAAAAAGCAAATTTCACTTTGTCAGCCATGTTTAATTTGTTGTCTGCAACTGCTTTCATTTTGGAAAAGTGTGAAATTTTATCACTGGTAGGGAATTAACTCTTTACTAAACGACAAAACTTTGGATTTGTCCAATTGAGAGCATCACAGTGAAAAATAACTGACTCAAAAACTGGAAATTTGTTTTAGGAATGGTTGAAAACAGTGTGGGAAATGGAGGAAATGCTGTTCAGCAATATTTTCTCCTTTTTCCTACATTGTTTTCAAAAGCTTTTTCTCCCAGGGTCATAAAAACTCGGGATTGTGTTGAAAAAGTTAAGCAGGTACTTACAGTAGAATCACCATCTGTTGCTGTTACTTGTTCAAAGGGAACACCAAGTGCTTGGGTTTCTGCAATTGTTGTAACATAGCTAGAAGGAGCCCAGACTGGTGCCTGAAAGTTCCTTGTTATATCAACTATCACCACGGCTGTAGCAGATCTTGATGGTGAGCCATTATCGGTGGCCAAAACTCTCACCTAAAAAAGAAATAAAGTTGAGATGGAAAAATAAAATATGCAAATACAAAACTTTCAAATAAAAAAGCTACTTGTATATTTTTGTAGCTTACAATATATTTTGTTCTTACAGTTATGTGCAATGAACAATATTCTGACATACACAGAAAAGTCTACCATTTCTACTTTATATTCATGAACCTATGTAAAATTCTTGCAATTTTTAAGTTCAACAATAGTTATTCAAATGGATGAGACATTCTGTGTTGAGCAATAATATGGAATTTCTTTTGATTAAGCATTGAATTATCCCTTCACCACACAGACCCTGAGCAAGAAAGCTTTTGAAAACATTGTGGGAAAAGGAGAAAATGCTGGTAACCAGCATTTTCTCCTTTTCCCACAATGTTTTCTACCTATTCAAGGACAAACACTCTCATTTGAAAACATTTTACTTTTCTGCTACAAATTCCTTCAATATGCACAAGTTTAACATTTTAACGTGGTAAAGGGTTAAGGACCATTGGTGAATACTGCCTTCAAACCACTGATAGGATGATTACATGATCTAGCATGAACAACAGCAAATAACCTCTCATACAAGAAACCATATTTGCTTTTTCATTTATCCTGAATTCACTTATACAGATAAATACCAAGATAGGCATCTGATCAGTTAAGTCATTCTATCTTAGCCAATGATGAAGCGTCTTGGAATTTGAAATAAGAACAATTCAAACTACATGTATTCATATTGATAAAATGTGTTTCAATTACATTTAATCTTTATAAAATCACAGATTTAGACCAACTATCTGAAATCTTTCGCAGATACCCAATTCAACATAGGCAAATGATGGAGTTTTCTTTGGAATGGTAGAAAGCCTAGAGGGGAAAAAAACTGCTGGCTACCAACATTTTCTCCCACAATCTTTTAAAAAGCCTTTGTATTTTGGGTTGTTAAAACATGGGATTGTGTGGTAAGGGCTAATGAGTTGATTTGCCGTTCCTCAAATACAAGAATTACAAAGAAACGTTCTTACAAAGTATCTATCTTGATTGCCATTGGTTAAGCTTGATCTCACTCTGACTTCAGCCTGTGCTACACTGGTAAAGGAGGTGCCTGACACGGAGAAAAACGTTGGTGCTTGGTCATCTCCAATAACTTCAAATGACAATTGGTTGAACTGTGACTGAAAGGAAGGAGGTTAATGCATCAAACTTAAAATAGTATTTACTTCAAAACCTAGAGTTTTTTCCAGATCATTTAGCAAGGCCTTATTTGAGTCTTAACAAAACAACAAAATTTTGGACTCGTCTAAATCCAAAGTTTTTTCAGGTCATGAATTAGATGCGGCTTCAATGACTGGATTTGTTTTTTAAAAGGTAGAAAACATTGTGGGAAAAGGAGAAAATGCATATAACCAGTATTTTCTCCTTTCTCCACAATGTTTTAAAAAGACTTCTTTTCCAAGGTCATAAAAGTCTGGGACTGTTTGGTAAGGAGTTCAATCTTATACTCCTTTTCTAAATCCTAATAGAGACAGCAAGAAAACCTCTAGTATTACCATTGTAAACACAAGAATTAATTTTTCTGTATGTTTAAACAGTACTCTGTACACTGATAGATGAACAGCTAGATCTTAAAAAGCCATCTACAGAGGATTATCCACATATTTCTGAAGAGGTAAGCAAAAAAAGAAAGGAGGACATAACTCACACTGGTGTCTTGATCTTGTGCAGTGACTGTTATAACACTGCTTCCAACTGCTGAGGATTCCAGGATGGTTTGGTAGTAGGTGGAGTTGAAAAACAATGGTGCAAATTCATTTCTATTCACATTAATTGTAACCTGTGCCGTTTGAGATGCCTGTCTTGGTGTTGGAAGACCTTGGTCACTAAGTGCGACGTTAAACTGGAAAATAATTCAATATTAGTTTTTTTCATGAACATTGGTGAGTTCTGATTGGCTGAAAAATTTTTTTCATAGCTCCATGAAAAAAAAAATTAAGCAGTGCTGGAAATACTTTTGCAGTCAAACTAATGTAAACAAGCATGTATATGAGATTCAATAATGTTTTTCTGTCTGATTTTATATCCAGTCCGAATTTCAAATTGCTTGCTAAATTTATTTTCTCTGAACACTGAAAAAAAATAGCCAACAGTAAATTCAAAGAGAGAGCTTAAACTCATTGTCACTTTGCTGGGTCCTAACAAACTTATTTTCAACTTACTTCTAGTGTACTGAACTTCTAATAATAAATCTACTAAATCTGCCAATGTTCAATACTATAATGACATCATGAATTTACGTCATTATTACGTCATGAACGAGCAGATTTACCGCGTTATAAAATATCAATGAAATGGACATTAAATAAATACGCAATGTTGGATTTACAAAAAAAAGTAAAATTTAAGTGCATATTTGTTGTCTGTGATATTGAATTATAAGGAATGAAGAGAATTTTTTTGTTTTCATGGAGGTATGAAAAATAAAAACCTAATCACACTTTTTCAAAGCCCTTCTTTTACCAGCTTACTGGGCAAAGAAACAGCCAGTGTAGATCCAAGATCAGACTGCACATTCTGTGCAGTCTGATCTTTATCTTCATCATCTACAAAAGCAACTAAGTCTGTGCTCAGTACTACACTGGCCAAATTTCATTCAATGGTTAGATTTGTTTTCAATGTTTTCAAAAGCCTTTTGCTTCCAGGTTGTTACAAATATATATTGTTTGAGAAAGAGTTAATTCATCACATGTGGTTGCAATTACTTACCACAATCTGGTCTACTCCAGTTCCAACTAAAGAATTCCTGAGGGTCATTATACCAGTATCAGAAATAATGAAATAGTTGTTTGCTTGGAAATTGTTATTCAGAATGGAGAAAGAGAGAGTGTTATGTGGTGCTTGAGAATCCACGTCTCTTGCTTGGAGAGCAAGTATCTGTGTATTGAAGGCATAGTTCTCATCTATTGTGGTCTGATATGTTGTATCTAACCATTCTGGGTTGTTCAGATTCCTGTTAACAGTGATCTGAGCCGTGGCTGTTGAGGACAAACCACCAGAGTCTGTGGCACGAATCCTAACCTGCAGTCAATAAAGAATCATTCACTTATTACATCCAGCAGACCAGTTGTAGAGTTATTTTGCCAAAAAATTGAATAGGACATGACAAGATATAATCCAGTTATTACATAATATGAAAATGATGAAATAAGAAAAAGGTTTAAGAAATATGCATGATAGCACGAAAGTGAAGGTGTTGCTTTTGCAGCAACCATAAACCAAGATCAAACGGCACAGATTAAGCAGTATGATTTTGTATCTCAAAAATCTCCAATGTCAAGACATTTTGGGCAAAAGTAGCTGTGATTATTTTGGGTCCTTTTCCACCATTAAATTGTGTATTTCACTTACATGACACTCAAATTTTTAACTGACTGCTTGTATTCTACTCACCAAGTATGACAGAGCATCATCAGAGGTGAGAATATTCCTCACAGTTAAAAGGCCGCTGTTTTCATTAATTGTGAAATAAAAACCACCAACAGTATCCAACACCATTGAATATGTGATGGGATCAATCTGAAACAAAAACATAAGAAAACACTATATTGATGGACCCATCTAGACCAAAAGAAATAGCTGGCTTGACCCTTTTGAAATCATCGTTTGTGCGTTTGTTATGGTGTTTAACACTGTTTTCTACATTAATTATATTGTGATGGCCAGTGCACCTATCCATGCTTTCTGGAGCTCTATTACCAGTACTTCACACAATGTTCTTTCTAATCCACATAATAATCAGTGAGAGAGGCTTAAATTTTGTTGCAATGACTATCATTAATCCTCTGAAAGAAACTGGCCATTGCAAGCTGGGATCTAAAACCAGCACACCCCAGGTCTCAAGTCTTGTACCAACTGCACTTCCTTGAAATTATCACGGGAAAAGGAGAAAAATGCTTGTACTGCATCTCAAGCTCTTAAATTCAATGAGCTGTCAAGGTTTTGGTTGTTTTAGGATTTGTTACATCAAAAAAATATTTCTGTAGCAATTTTGAACAAAATTTGAATGGAAACAAGCTGCCACTTTGTCATTTATCAAAGGAAAGTATTTCTTTTTTCTCATTTTGAAGATGTCATGAAATCTACATTATTCATCACCCTCAGAAATGAATTTACAGCATACAATTTAAAAGAATTACTGTAGAATATAGACAAATAATCTGAATCGGGATTTAACCACACAATCCTGAGTTCAAATGACCTTGAGAAACAGGCCATTTCAAAACATTGTGGAAAAAGGAGAAAATGCTGGTTACCAGCATTTTCTCTTCTTTCCACAATGTTTTTTACTCTATCAAAGACAAATTCAATCAGGCGAGTCCAATTCAATTTGTCTTCAGCAAGTGCTTTCAAATTGGAGGTCTTTCATTTTTTGCCGTAAGGCAAAATGTGAATAAAGGAAAAGATGTGAAACAGTGAAGCAAGATTTTGCTTCTATTGCCACACAATGTTTCAAAAACATCCACAGCAGGTAATGAGTTAAAAAGAAACAAAGAAAATATAAAAGTGCATACGCTGCTGTCTAGATCTGATGCAGTCACTGTCAAAACACTGCTTCCAACATTAAAGTTCTCATCTATAGTCTGGAAGTAGTTGGAGGTGGGAGAGAAAATTGGTGGTCCTTGGTTCCTGACAACATTGATGACAAGGTTCCCTGTTGTTGTTCTGGGAGTTACATCCCCATCTTCAGCTTCTATTGTAAGCTAATTATCAAAGTAAAAATTAAAAACATTAAGTTTTTTTCTATGGAACATAATCTGAGAAAAAAGGATTTTGAATCCAAACTGGAGATGCTACACAGTTTAGATTGGCTGTGGTAAGTCAAGAGTTTAAAAAGCTTAAATCACCATCATTTTTTAGAAAACAGTGTTTTATCTAAAATTGTTTTATACTTGCTCTGAGCATAGGTTTTCTGCTAGCACCATTTGAACTTCTGCCAAAAGGAGGTTCACATACATCTCTGTGATGCATTATACTAGGCAAGTCATCATGTAAGTAAGGATCGATAAAGACATGCAGAAAATTGACCAATCTCTAAAATGTTTCAGCCAGTGTCAGCCTGTGCAGGCTGACGTGGGTATACACCTTTTACAGAGCATGATTAATATAGTTTGTTTGACCAAGACCTTTCAAAACATTCTTCTACAAAATTTCTTTTTGAATGGCTAAATGTTCTGTCTCTGCAAATCAGAGGACTTGTCTTGGAATTAAGCATCAAATTAATTTTAAAAGGGTAATGAAAACAGCTTTTTCGATTCCAGCCTGTAATGGCTAAAAGTATCCTTCTTTAAGATATCCATATATTAACTGCTAAGAGAAATATAGACCTCTTTTCTCATCTGTAAGTCCACATCACTCAACCCCATAGGCAAGGATTCGTAAAGAGAAGAATCATCTCAAAGGAGATCCCCTGTGAAAAATACAAGTCTTTTTCACATTCAGGTGTATAAAGTACTAAAATACATACTGTGTACTGATTGTTGTTGTTTTGATCTTCTGTCAATGAACGGACAAGGAAGAGACGACCATCATTTGCATTCATAACAAAGAAGTCTGAGGTTGGGAATGAGCTGAGGATCCTGTATGTGATTCCACTTGACTGTAAAATAAAAATCATTTGTTTAACTCTTTACCGAACGACAAAATTTTTGACTTGACCAAATTGAAAGCATTTGCAGATGACAAAATTATTGTAGCTCAAAAGGTGACTGCTCTCTTTGATAGGGTAGGAAACAATGTGGGAAAAGGAGAAAATGCTGGTTACCACCATTTTCTCCTTTTCCCACAATGTTTTCAAAAGCCTTCTCTTTCAGGGTCGTTAAAACTCAGGATTGTGTGGTAAAGAGTTAACCCTTTACCACACAATACCAAGTTTTAATGACCTTAAAGAAGGCTTTGAAAACATTGTGGGAAAAGGGGAAAATGCTAGTAACCAGCATTTTTTCCTTTTCCAACAATGTTTACTACCCCATCAAAAGACAAATTGCATTACTTGAGCCACATTTAACACCTATCCTACTAAATAAGTGAAACGAAAATTTAGGGCCGATAGTAAAAACCCAGATTTTGCTATTCCAAAGGTAATTTTTTTGGGAAAAATATGTCCTTATCGGATAGTGTAGATCCAAGATCAGACTGCACGTTCTGTGCAGTCTGATCTTGATCTACACTGTCCACAAAAGGTCAGTAAGTCGCGTTTAGCAGCCTAAGGGTTAATTTGTCGTCTAAAATGCTTTCAACATGGACAAGTCTAAAATTGTGTCATGTGACATGTCATGTGACAAAGGATTAAACTCTTTACCAAATGACAAAGTTTTGGACCAGTCCAAATTGAAAGCATGTGCAGACAACAAAATAAATGTGACTGTTCAACTGATGTTCATGAATTCAAATAAATGTATTTCAGAAATTTCTATGTACTTTCAATGAATCAAAATTTGTTATTACGTACTGTATCTGATTACTGCCATCCAACAACGTTTTTTTATCATGCAAAAGACCTCTCCTGAAAACATTGTGGCAAGAGCAGATAAACTGAATTGATTGAATTGTGCTTTATGCTGCTTTCAACATTATTTCAGCCATATCATGGCAACAACTCACATATTCATGAACATGAATGACCTGGGTTTCACCAGTGCTAGAATACAGCTCTGAAGTTTCTCTCCCAAGGACACTCCCATGAAAAACCCAGTACTTCTAGTGAGCGCCTCAAGGTTACCAGTGCTACAATTTACCACTGGAGCACACAGGACCCCTGGCAAAAGGAGTGATGACCCATTTCTGTACTTGCAATCTTTTTTTCTATGCCTTTTTTTCTATTGAACTATATATAAAAAATCTGGAAATTTCACCGGTTGCTGTAATTTCTTACCAGTGAAAAGAAAACTGTATAAAGTCCTGTTTTAAGCTGCAGCCAAAAGGACAAACAGCAGTGCCTTCTTACGACAAGTGACTGTGTAATACAGGATCAATACATTTCACATTAAAAAATTGGGAACTGTAAATATTTTTGGCCTAGGTCAAATGCCTGCTATGTTGGAGTGATCAGTAGAAAAGGTTTACTTGCATAGTCCTTTACCATAAAAGTAAAATTTAGACTGGTCTTAATTGAAAGTATTTGAAGATAACAAAATCAATGTTGCTTAAATGAGGAGATTTACCTTTGAAAGGGTAGGAAACATTGTGGGAAAAGGAGAAAATGCTGGTTATCAGTATTTTCTTCTTTTCCCTCAATGTTTTCAAAGTATTTTTCCTCAGGGTCTTTAAAAGGATGGATTATGAGGTAAAAGGGATACGCATGTACTTACTGGATTATTGACTGGGTTATCCTGATCTGTGGCAGTCACTTGAGTCAACACTGTTCCTACACTGGTGGTCTCTACCACCGTAAGTGTAGAGGGATTGATGTTCAACACAGGTGAAAACTCATTCACATCCTGAAAGGTCAAGAAAAACAAAGGTCTTAATACAAAGACAGAAAATAAACCTATTTTCAAACAGGTATCAGGTTTTAACCCTTTTAAAAAGCCAAACCATAGAAATTGACATTCTCTAACAGGAAAAGCTGGTTATCAGCATTTTCCCCCCTCCACAGGATGTTTTCTAACTTTTCAAAGACAAATCCTACTATTTCAGCCATTTATCATTTTCTATTTGTTGTCTGCAAATACGTTCAATCTTGACTGGTTTTAAATTTTTTCCTGTGACAAGCCAAACACCTGTGTCTGCTACGGCTATAATCAGTTGCTTGGCTTTTTCTGATAATTTTGGTATGACAGTGTGAAATCGCAACAAAAGATCAACATATACAAACATACATGTAAATAGGTTCTACAGAAAGATATGAACATGTTAAATTTGAGCATAGAAAATTAACTCAAATTGTTCAATTATAAGGCTATTCTGTGAACAGTATACCTACTACCCCGTCATTTTTGTATGTTTTGGTATGTTACTTACATTGACATTTATATTCAGAAGACTGAATGTCTGTGGCAGATTCAGTCCAAGACCATCAGATGTTGTAACTGTCAAAGCATAGGATGGACGGGTTTCAAAGTCCAAGGACTGAGCAACAACAACATTAGCGACTCCATTGACAGTCTGAATGCTGAAATCTTCACTGTTTGTGCCAGAGAGCTGGTAGTTGATATCAGGAATCAAATCTCCATCAATTGCCTGGAAAACATGTATTCTCATGTATAACACAAACCAAACCATAGTAAATTTTATGAACAAAATATTACAATAAATAACTAAAGCTGTAAATATGATAGAAAAACAAAATCTCATTGAACATGAATGTTCACACAGTTAGTAAACCTCTATCCAATTGATTTACAAACTTGTTGATTAATTTGCAACAGGAATCTTTAATCCTTTACCACACAACTTCATGTTTAAATGACCCTGAGAAAAAAGGCTTTTTTAAAAAACAGTGTGTTAAAGGGAGAAAATGCTTGCTTCCAGCACATTGCAGTGTTTTCTACTCCATCAAATGGCAAATTCTATCATTTGAGCAACATTAAGTTGTCGTCTGCAAATGCTTTAAATCTGGGCCAGTCTAGAATTTTATTGTCTGGTAAAAGGTTAAGAAGATCCATGCAAATTAGGAATTGTACATATTGACTAAGGTTTAATACATATCTAAATGTGAAAACATTGTGGCAAATGGAGAAATTGCTTTTTCAGGTAAATTTCTCCTTTTGCTACAAATTTTATTGATCGATTGATTGTATGGTGTTTTACGCTGTTTTCAACATTAGCTCAATTATATTGCAGTGGCAAGTGTGCCTATCCATGCTTTCCTGGAGTTTCTTTTACCAGTACTCCACAAGATATTCTTTCAAAGCCACTGGCCCCTTTCCCACATGACCATCGTCGAAATAATGGTCAGTGGTGAGAGAGGAATGAATCCTGTCGCAATGACCATCAACAATCCTTGGAAAGAAATTGGCGAGCCAGGAATCAAACCACGACCCCTTTCTCTCAAGTCCTGTATGCTTCCGACTGAGCTATTGGGGTTTGGCTATAATTTTTAAGAAAGTGGTTTGCTGTAATAAAAAAATGTTGTCTGCAGGTGAACATGTGTTTCTGAAAAACCTACAAAGAAACAATTATCATGAATAAGGCAAAAATGGACCTTAATTTTACTTACAGTCAGTTGAGCAACAACTGTTCCTAAACCAACATTTTCATTGACATTAACGGATACTTGGGTATCGGTAAACAGCGGTATCACGTCCTGAACATCATTGACATTTACTATCATCGTGGCTGTTCCAGTTCGGGAGTCTGAGGCACTGTCAATAGCCTCAACAATAAAGCTATACGAGTTCTGACTTTCGTAGTCAAGCGAGCCTGTTGTTGAAACCTGACCACTTTGAGAGTTGATCGAGAATCTGCAATATTAGATCGCTTTTTTATAACATAAACTCCCTTGTTTTCAGAGTATCCATAACGAATTTTCTTATCTAATACATGTTTGATATCACAATTGTATAACGTCATTTTTGACGTCATTTTGTGTGTATTTCATAGAAGTGAATGAGATTTTATGGATATTACTGCAGGTGCATCTATAGATGGTTTTGCATCCTCTGGTCTATAAGTTCTGAAATATCGTTATGTAATAAAAAGATTCTGACATTATTTGGCATTTGAGATAAATTTTATTAAATTTGTCAAGAAAAAATGTTATTAAGCGAGCCAAAGGCTCGCTTAATAACATTTCCTCTAGACTCGTTTAATAAAATTTTATCTCAAACACCAACTCATGTCAGATCCTATATATATCAATATTATATTCTCTGACTCAGATGAAGATACATGGACAATTTAATTTATATATGAGCTCAAAGTGATAATTTTAATGGATACTTACCTGCCTAAGGGTGTGAATACAAAAATCACTTATTGTTATATAACATTATACCATCAAAACTTGACTAATGTTTACAAGATCTAACTTTACAAATCTTTATATTGGTTTTTTTTTACCAAACAACCAAACAAAATATAATGACCCTGAGGGAAAGGGATTTCGAAAACATAGTTGGAAAAGGAGAAAAGGCTGTAATAAGCATTTTTTCCATTTCCAACAATGTTTTCTACCCTTTTTCAAGGATAATCTGATCATTTGAGTCACACAAAATTTGTTTTCAGAAGCTGTTTTCGAATGAAGATGTCTGAAATTCTGTTTTCTGGTATTGGTTAATGCCATTTTCAACATTATTTTAATTATATCGTGGCAGCCAGTACACCTATCATGCTTTCTTGGAGTTTCTTTTACAAGTATCCACACAATATTCTTTCCAAGCCACTGGCTGCTTTCCCACATAACCATCATCGAAACAATGGTCAGCGGTGAGAGAGGAATGAATCCTGTTGCAGTGAATATCACCAATCCTTGGAAAGTATTTAGCCGGGCCTGGAAACAAACAAGTGATCCCATATTCTCAAATCCTGTACACTACAGACTGTGCTACAGGGGCTCCACTCTGTTGTCTTGCAAGGAGTTACAGCTACAAGATTTGTTTAGTTTTCCTTATATATGGCAAGTTTTTCTCGTACAAAAGATTCATTAACTTGGTTCCCATACTCTGTTCACATATTTCTTTTTGATTACCTTGTTAGCTGAATAATATATTCTTAAAAGAAAAATATTATAATTCATGTTGTAAAGCTTTCACAAATCTGGTTTTACAAATGTGCTCTTCACTTAAATATTTTTTTTTGTAATTACAAGAAAATTGCCACTTACGGTCCACCAGGGTTTCTCAAGAAGTAAGAAACTTGGGAGTTCACTGTATTGGGCTCATCATTGTCTGACGCCTGTATCAAACCATGAATAAATAAAACTGAGTATCAGTTATGTCACAATATATACAACATAAAAATAAGAGAAATATTATTTCATGAACATCACATCCAAAAGAATTACAGAGAAACAAAGGATAAAAATTCACTTTTGACCTTATTTACATTCAGAAACGCTTGAAAAAAAAGAGCTTGTTTTGGTGTATTAAAATCTAGACATTTTTCATTTATGATTACTAAGTGCCAACTGGGAAAACATCAATTTTGATGTTTACCATAACAATATCATATCATATCATGCAATCTTCCTCTTTGGCACAGTGTGAATAAAAGGTTTCTTGCTTGAATATTATTTTCATTTGTCAAAAGCAAAAAGACTTAACCCTTTACCACACAATCTTGACTTTTAACAACCCTGAAGAAGGCTTTCGAAAACATTTTGGGGAAAGGAGAAAATGCAGGCAAAAAGCATTTTCTCCTTTTCCCACAATGTTTTCTACCATATCAAAGACAGAAATCATCATCTGAGCTACATTTAATTTGTCATTTGCAAATGCTTTCAATTTGGACTAGTCTAAAATTTTGTCATGTGGTAAAGAGTTAACCCATCACTAAATAACTGTTTTAGATACCCTGAGGACAATGAATTTTGAACACATCATGGTAAATGATATTTTCTCTTTTTTAACAATGTTTCTATTCTGCCGAAGCAACATTCAATTTGTGGTCTTCAGTTACTAAACAGGTTAACTATGAATGGTTTATACATGCCATATTCTAACAGATGAGTTGTATTTACACATACTATGGATCAAGATCAGACTACATGGAGAATGCAGATCTACAACCTCTACTACTATACTATGGCCAGAACTACCTTCTAAATTGTTTTATGTTCCTTCTTTTCATGGAATCAAATTGTAAATTTTTTTTTTAATAAGAGCTCCAAGACTAAATTTTTTTAAGTACAACCCAACCTGTATTAAGGACACTATCAAATACTTTCAAAGTGTCTGCTTAAAACAGATGTTTCCTAGGTATATGTAGATACATTTTAACATGTTTGCCTCCTGTTGGAAATCAGTTATGCTTGCTCAATACAGATTGCTAAATTACTGGTGACCAGCATTTTCTTTTTTCTCATTTTCTCTTTTTTTCTCATTTCCCACAATGTTTCCTACTCTTTTACACAAAAACGTCCTCATTTGAGTCATGTTTAATTTGTTGTCTGCAAATGCTTTTGATTTGGACTAGTCTTATAAATTTTCTTGTCTGGTCATGAGTTAATTGGTGTGGCTTTTAACTCTTTACAACATGAAAATATTTTTACTGTAGTCAAAACTGAAAGCATTTGCGGACAACATTAAATGCGGCTCAAATGATTGGATTTGTTTCTGAAAAGTTAGAAAACATTGTGGGAAATCGAGAAAATGCTGTTTACCAGCATTTTCTCCTTTTCCCACTATGTTTTCAAAAGTTTAATCTCCCAGGGTCGTTAAAACTTGGGTGTTATACAGGTTCTATATAAAAAGTCTTAGAGCTATCTAAGAGGTATTATAAACAATAAGCAAGTCTTTATTGTATATCAATAAGACAACTTTTCCCTCTACATTGCAAAAATAAAAATAAAAAAAGTGAACAAAACAAAATTGCGCAAGACTACTTACAGTAACTGAGCCAATGGAAGTTGGAAGAGCATTTTCAAGAATACTGAATATGTAGGTAGATTGACTGAAGACTGGATCATTGTCATTAATATCACTGATTTCGATGCTTAGAGTAGCTGTGGCAGAGTTGAACAGGAGGTCTCGTGCCGACAACAGGTAAACATAAGAGCTGCGAGTCTCACGATCAAGTCTCTTCAGACCAATTCCCAAGTTGTTGTTGGTGGCAACAGACACAAGACCACTGAAAACCAAAATATTTCATTATATGTGATTTGTAGTGGTTACAGTATATTTCGGTCATGTTAACTCTTTACCAAACAACAAAATTTTAGCCTTTTCAAAATTGAAAACATTTGCAGACGACAGTGTAAACGTTGACTTAAACAGTGAAACTTCTGTTGGAAGTCCAGAAAACATTGTGGGAAAAGAAGAAAATACTGGTTACCAGCATTTTCTCCTTTTCCCCACAATATAACTTCTCCCTTAGCGAGGGTCATTAAAAGTCGGAATCGTGTTGTAAAGGGTTAAGGGTCTTTTACACAGATTGTGAAACAATTTCTTACAACTTATATTAGTCACTCTTGATGATTTCTTCCAGGAAAGCCTAGCTTTTTAAAACAAAGTAGGAACTTGAGAAAATACTGGTAGCAAGAATTTTTTGCATTTTCCCACAATCTTTTCTTACATTTCAAAGTGTCTGAGACAATTTAAGTAACAGTTAATTTGTCGTCTACAAATGCTTTCAATTTGGTCATAACTGAAATATTGTCATCTGTAAAGTGTTAAGAAATATCAGGGGCAGTGGTCAAGAATCAGTCTAAATTCAATTCTAATTCAAAATTAAGCCATTGAACCGGTTGCCATGGTTAGTAAAGGAATCCCAATAAAAACAAGAATTAGTCATGTAGGTGAGGACAGACCCTGGTAGCTTTTGATAATCCTGAATCAAGGATATATCAAATTTTCTAGTCCCTCTTAACTCTTTACCAAACGACAAATTTTTGGACTGGACCAAATTCAAAGCATCTGCAGACAACAAATTAAATCTTGGTAATACAATGATTTCTGACTTTGATCGGGTAGAAAATATTGTGGGAAAAGGAGAAAATGCTGGTTACAAGCATTTTCTCCTTTTCTCAAAATGTTTTCTATAGGCTTCTTTCTCAGGGTTGTTAAAAGTCGGGATTGTGTGGTAAAGAGTTAAATGAAAGAACTCAAATTTTTTAAACCCTGTATAAACAATCCTGTATTTTAAAGACGATGATTTAAAGGCTTTAAAGATATTGTGGAACTTGGAGAAAGTACTGATAACTAGCATTTTCTCCTTGTCCCTCAATTTTTTCTTTTACTATTCTACAGACAAATCTTTATCATGTTAGCTACAAAGACTTTTTTGTCCACCAAGGCCTTCAATTTTATCAAGTCTTGAATTATTTTTTGGGACAAGAGTCTAATGCTGTATTGGAATAACAGATATAACTGTAAATAAATGAATATTTCTAAAGAAAGGAATCTTACTTTGCTGAAATTGTGAAGTCCGGGAAGATTTGATTCTGATTGTTACCAATGGAAACCATGCTGTAGATCAAAGAATCTCCGTTGGGATCTGAGTCGGAAAAGGCATTCCCTTGGAAAACAGATGACCCTGAAAGGGCCCCTTCACTTACAACAATACTGTATGTGTTTGCTGGGAATGTTGGCTGGTTATTCGCTATATCTGTTACTGTTACAATCACGGCTGTCTGTGAGGTCCTGCACAAAACAAAGCATTTAACCCATTATCATACATGCTATTGCTCGACATAATCCTATTTGACCCTTTAGCGAACAAGCCTGCCCTTTCAGGGTGGTTAAAAGTCGGGATTGTGTGGTAAAGGGTTAAGACACATTCAATTTGATGTCTTCCAACAGTTTCAGTATGAACAAGTCTATAATTTTGTCATATGGCAAAAAGTTAACCCATTGCATAATACGACCAATAAGAGCAAGACTATTGAAAATATTGTTTGATACAGAGAAAATTGCTGGTATCCACCATGTTTTCTATTTCCCGTACTGTTTCAAACGCTTCAAAAGCAAATCAATCATTTAAGTCACATTTTTTTAAGTGAAAGTGCTATCCAAAGGACACTTTTTTGTCATTTATTTGGTGTTTCACGCCGTTTTCAAGCCTTATTTCAGCCAGTGCAACTATCCATGCTTTCCTGGAGTTTCTTTTACCAGTACTTGGCACAATACTCTTCCCATACCACTGGCTGCTTTCCCAATTAACTGTTGTTGAGACAATGATTAGCAGTCAGAATAGACAAGTTTAAACGTTTGTCAGCTGATAAGACCAATTACCTTATTCTACATGCTATTTCTAGACACTTAATATTTCACTTCAATCCATAAACAAGATATCCACAGGCAGTGCTGTCATCAAACTTGTAATGCAGTAGGATCGGAATTATGAGGGGAAGATGAATCTGAGGTTAACAAGAATTGTTGCAAGACAGATGCAAGGATTAATATACAGACAAAAAAATCTGATACCAATGTCCCACCTGCTTGCTTAGGAAGGTGATACAAACACATATGTAAGGTGTAGGTCCAAATATAGTCCATAAATAACTACCTTTCTCCATCGGATGCCTGCACTGTGATGGTGTACGTCTGAGGAGTAAAGGTACCAGTAGCTGTAATTTGCCCAGTTGATGGATTAATGCTGAACAAATTTTCACCATTATTATCAACAGACAGAATAGAATAGGTTATTGAGCTAAACACATCTGCATCAGTGGCTGTAACAGTTACAACATCTCTGGAAGGGTTTCCCAAAAACTGACCATAAGTGCCCTCTGGGAAACTAGCGGAGTAGATCGTGGCTGGAAATACTGGATTGTTGTCATTGGCATCTTGTATTTGGATTGTCAAGGTCAAGGTTGAAGATTGTTGAGTTCCAAACAGTTCTCGGATAACAACCTATTCAAAATATGATGAGTGATTACTGATTACATTCTATCTATACAATAGCTTTTCTCTGTCTCAATAATCCGGAGTTTTAATGGCCCTGAAGAAGAAAGCTTTTGAAAACAATGTGTGAAAAGGAGAAAATGCTTGAAACCGCGATTTTCTCCTTTTCACACCATGTTTTCAATCAAGACAGATGCCATCTAATGAGCTACATTTAAGTTGTCTTCTGCTAATGCTTTCAATTTGGTTGAGACTGAAATTTTGTTGTGGTAAAGAGTTAAATGTACTAGGCCCCAGTTGCAATTTTCATAAATTATTTGAACTAATCTAACTGAACTAACTTTGAAGGACCCAAAAGATTGTCAGAATTTTGAGATAAAAGGAAATGACCATTATTTCATGGTAACAAAAATACTGACCCAAAAGAAGTGACTAAGCAAGTTAGTCTTTTTGAACAATTTTGTCACACAGATTCATTAGTTAAAGGGATACATCTGGTAAATTTTAAAAACTCTACAATTTCAGTCGTTATTAACCCTTTACCACAGGGCAAAATTTTATACTTGTCTGTAATGAAGGAATTTACTGACAAAAATTTTAATGTTTTTCAAATTTCAAATTGTAGTGTTTTTCATTAAATAAGTAGAAAACTTTGTGGGAAAAGTAGAAAATGCCGGTTACCAGCATTTTCTCCTTTTCCCACGTTGTTTTCAAAAGCCTTTTCTGTCAGGATCGTTAAAATTCAGGATTGTGTGGTAAAGGGTTAAGTATCTAAGTTTTCTTTAACAAAAAAGACAAAATTTCTGGTAGCAGTCATCCAAACAAACATAAGTGGTCTATCATGACAACTGGCTGTTTAATACAGATCATGTTACAATTACTTTTGGAACCTGGGGCTGATGTTGGAAACATGTGGCCTCTAAACCTCACCGAACAATCCCGTGTTTCAAAGACCCTGGAGAGTAAAGCTTTTGAAAACATGTACTGGGAAAATGACAAAATGCTTGTAACAACTGCTGGTAACCAGTATTTTCTTCTTTCCCCTCAATGTTTTCTACATGTTTAAAGACAAATCCATCATTTTAGGGTTATCAATTTGTTGTCTGCAAATGTGTCAAAATGAAAGTCTAAAATTTTGTCATTTGGTAAAAAGGGAATACAAATGGAAGCTTATAGATGTTTGACTGTATACTTACATCAAGAAGAATGGGATTGTTTACTGCTGTTTCAAAGTCCAGTCCATTGTTCAGAAGCTGCACATATCCCTCGGAGTTGACCGAGAATAAACTTGGTTGGCTTGTTGTAATCTGGTAGTTGTTGACTGGCAATACATCAGAGCTGATCTGTAAAATAGGAAAATAATTATAAACAAGAGGGCCATGATGGCCCTGAAGTCGCTCACCCGAGTCTTTTGACCAAACATGACCCATTTTCAATCTCTTTTGAGATATCATGACAAACAATCTACTAAGCTTTCATAATTATTGTACTGAAAATATGGCCTCTAGCATGTACACAAGCTTTTTCTAGAATTTCTCTCAGTGACCTACTTTTTAGCCAACCATAGCCAATTTTCCTATTGTAGATATTATCAAAACAAAGATCCTGACCACCTTTCATAAGTATTGGACAGAAAATGTGGCCTAAAGAGCATACACAGGGTTTTTCTAAGATTTTACCTACTGACCCAGTTTTTGACCCAACATGACCAATTTTCGAAGTTGTCTAAGATGTCATCAAGACAAACATTCTGACCACATTTAATGAGTTTTGGACTGAAAATGTGGCCTCTAGAGCATACACAAGGTTTTTCTAAGATTTGACCTAGTGACATAGTTTTTGACCCAACATGAACCATTTTTGAACTCATCCGAGATATCATCAAGTCAAACATTCTGACCAACTTTCAAGAAATTTGGACAGAAAACGTGACCTCTAAAGCCTAGGTTTTTTTTTCAGATTTGACCTAGTGACCTAGTTTTTTGCCCAACATGACCCATTTTCGAACTCGTCCGAGTTATTATCAAGACAAACATTCTGACCAAATTTCAAGAGTTTTGGACCAAAAATGTGGCCTCTAGAGCGTACACAAGGTTTTTCTAAGATATGACCTAGTGACCTACTTTTTGACCAAATATAACCCATTTTCAAATTCATCCGAGATATCATAAAGACAAACATTCTGACCAACTTTCAAGAGTATTGGACTGAAAACGTGGCCTCTAGAGTTTGCACAAGGTTTTTCTAAGATTTGACCTAGTGACCTAGTTTTTGACCCGACATGACCCATTTTCAAATTCATCTGAGATATCATCAAGACCAACATTCTGACCAAGTTTCATGAGTATCTGATTGAAAATGTGGCCTCTAGATTGTACACAATGTTTTTCTTAGATTTGACCTAATGACCCAGTTTTTGACCCAACATGAACCATTTTTGAACTCATCCAAGATATCATCAAGTCAAACATTCTGACCAACTTTCAAGAGTTTTGGGCTGAAAATGTGGCCTCTAGAGTGTACACAAGGTTTTTCTAAGATTTGACCTAGTGACTTAGTTTTTGACCCAACATGACCCATTTTCGAACTCGTCCGAGATATTATCAAGACAAACATTCTGCGGCCTGAATTGAACACGGAACAGTACAAATATTTCTTTTCATTTCAGAATAGAGCAATAACAAATCATTTGAACAAACTTGGTAGAGGTCCACTAGGAGATACTACATACCAAATATCAAAGCTCTACACCTTCCAGTTCTAAAGAAGAAAAATTTTAAAGTTTTCCTTCTTTGTTCCCATGTTCGAACTTGTGACCCCTGGAGCGGGGCCAGTTTTGACCCAAGGGGCATTGTATGATCAAACTTGGTAGAGGTTTTATAGGAGATGCTACATACCAAATATCAAAGCTCTACACCTTCCAGTTTTAGAGAAGAGGAATTTTAAAGTTTTCCTTCTTTGTTCCTATGTTCGAACTTGTGACCCCCTGGGCGGGGCCAGTTTTGACCCCAGGGGCATTATATGAACAAACTTGGTAGAGGTCCACTAGGAGATGCTAGATGCCAAATATCAAAGCTCTACGCCTTCTAGTTTTAGAGAAGAAGAACTTTAAAGTTTTCCTTCTTTGTTTCTATGTTCGAACTTGTGACCCCCCAGGGCAGGGCCAGTTTTGACCCCAGGGGCATCATATGAACAAACTTGGTAGAGGTCCACTAGGAGATGCTACATACCAAATATCAAAGCTCTATGCCTTCTAGTTTTGTTGCCATGGCAACCAGAGTTATGAGTGATATTCAATCTCTTGAACAACTTTGGTAGAGCTTCACCCAAGGAACATCCCTGCCAAGTTTCATCAAGATTGGCCCAGTGGTTTAGGAGGAGAAGATGTTTAAAGAAATTGTGGACGACGGACGACATGAAGGAAGACGGACATTGGGCGATCACAAAAGCTCACCTTGAGCACTTCATGCTCAGGTGAGCTAAAAATTGATTGAATGGTGCTTTACATCGCTTTTGCATTGTCGAGCAGCAACATCTTGGGTTATACATATCCAGAATTATATAGCGTAAATGAACCCTGAACCCGAAGAATTACATGAAAACTTATGACCCCCACCAGCACATTTCCAATAGATCTGTATCACAGACTCCCACCCATACATTTTCAAGCCTTCATTTTCTGGAAAAGCCATACCAGAAAACATCCTTTTCATTTACTTAGCATTCTCAGAGTTAACTCTTTACTGGACAACAAAATTTTACACTTGCCAAATTGAAAGCATTTGCAGACAACATATTCAGTGCGACTCAAATGAACAGATTTGTCTCTAAAAGGGCAGATAACGACCTCAAAAAAGGAGAGAATGCTAGTTACTGGTATTTTCACATTTTCCCACTATGTTTTCAAAAACCTCCATCAGGGTCATTAAAAAATAGGATTGTTTCGTAAAGGGTTAACTCGTACAACACATAACTTTTGAATGCATGGTGTCAAATGCTGGTAACAATGTTTAAATAATTATGTATGCTTGAGTGAAACCTAAACTCATGTTGATTTCAAAATATTTACAGGGATGTTTAAAATTGTCTGCAAAAAATAGTTAAGGAGGTAATGAGTCAAGAATAATCACACTTACATAGTCTTGATCACTGTAGGTCAGTCTGATGTAATCCGTGGTTGAGCCAAACTGAGCACGAACAAAGTCACCGATATCTGCATCCTCCGCAATAACACCAGTAGTGCTTCCACTGACTGATGACAAGATTGGAGCAAACTGACTGGATGGTGTAAATGACACTTCAACATAGGCATAGCTCCTCTTCTGTAGAACATCATTCTCCACAGCCTGAAACATCATAGCATTGTTGATTTAGTACTGTTTCACCTTATACAATACAATCCTGTGTTTTAACCCTTTACCACACAATCCCTACTTTTAACAACCATAAGGAAGAAGCCTTTGGAAAACATTGTGGGAAAAGGAGAAAATGCTGGTAACCAGCATTTTCTCCTTTTCCCACAATGTTTTCAACCCTATCAAAGACAAATTCCATTATTTTAGCCACTTTAAATTGTCGTCTGCAAATGCTTTCAATTTGGAAAAGTCTAAAATTTTCTCGTTCGGTAAAGAGTTAACACGCATGAGGAAGAGGGCTTTTGAAAACATAGTGGGAAAATAAGAATATGCTGATTAATGACATTTTCTCCCTTTCCCTTAATTTTTTCTACCCCATCAGACAAATTCTATCATTTGAGCATCATTTGTTGCTTTGGATTTGAAAGAGTCCAAACTCTTTGTCAAGTGGTAAAGGGTTAAATGGTGTATTATGCTATTTTCAACAGTATTAACTCTTTACCAAGTGAACAAAGTTTTAGACCAGTCCAAAATGAAAGGATTGCAGAATACAGAACATATGCAGCTCAACTGATGGTCTCTGTCTATGACAAGGCAGAAAACATTGTTGAAAAAGCAGAAAATGCTGGCTAACAGCATTTTCTCCTTTTCTTATAATATTTTCAAAAAGTCTTTGTCCAGGTCGTTAAAACTCAGTATTGTGTGGCAAAGGGTTAAGAACAAGTTATGTAGTCTTCAAGAAATGTTACAAAGAAAATGACATCTTTTCGTGCTATTTAAATTTTCATTTTCAACATCATAAACATATAGCAATGCAATTCATTGTCAATTAAGTGAATGAATATTTACCTCAATATATACTGTGACAATTCCATCTGTAGATCCCAGAACGTTTCTATTGATGGAGTTGATTAAACTCAGTGTAGTTGTGTAGTAACCATTTGATGTAATTGTAGGCTGACTCAAAGCAAATCTGTTTTCATAGCCTGTTGGCTCAGCTGAAATAAAAAAAAAAGTTTTTCATATTATTTCCAGATAACTAGGGGTATCTGTATCTTAAAAATATAGTTCCCTTACTAAAACCTGTTCCCTTACTAAAACCTATGTTGCAGTACTCATGAAATTTTCTAAATGTGACAATTCTATTGAGAGCCAATGATGCAGATTTTCAGTAAAGAAGTCCTGAGTACAGATAAGGGAAATATTTATATATGTAGGTTCAGAGAGAAATATCACCTGAGTTCTTTTTTTCAAAAGATATCTGTTTTACATCAATTGTGAAACAAGTTCTTACAACTTATATTTATATTAATCACTCTCCATGATTGCTTCCTGGAAACTTCAATCAATACTCATGCTATGTTGGCGGTAGTTCTAAAATTTGACACTGCTTAGTGAAGGGTTTTGAACTGGAACCCTCAATGAGACAAGTACTATGCTAGTCTATGCTTTATCCCCTCAATACCGTTTTCCATGATTCAACAGTACTTCAGCTATATCATGGTGACAGCTCACTTTCATTCATAAAATGAATAGAAATAAATCTTACTTCTGAAGATGTTGAACACAATGGCTGGGTTCAATGTATCTCTGTCTCTTGCAAGCAGACTGTTGGGTGATAAACTAAGGGTTGCACTCTGTAAACAAATGAAAGAATTTCTAGGTTAACATCTCCTATGCAGTTGTACATCTAAAGAGTAGAACTGACACAAGGGAGCTCAATATAAAAAAAAGCCAATTCCCCATCTCTACCGATTCCGATAACATTCTGGAAATAGACAAAATTGCTTGTAATGACCAATATCTCCATTTGCCCTTTAAATATACTGTACACCCTGTCTTAGTGGCAACCTTTATTTACCCCTAGGCTACCTTTCTCTAAGCATATAATAAGGTTTCACCTAAAGCTGTATACGCTATATTTAGACGTACAAAATTCTACAAACATTCCATAGGAAGGAAAATGAACATGAAAAATCATTATGAACAAGCATTCTGATAGTATTGCATAGCAATACCCAGTCCCCTACCGGCCGTATATATCGCTGGCACGTATAGTTTGTAAATTTCTGTAGGGGAGAAAGAATATATTTGACCCACTTTCAGAATTGTAAGCATTGTGTCTGTCTTTGTATGCAATGCTTTAATGAAAGCCAGATATATAAACATTTTTCCTTGTTAATCTAATTTCACTGAAGAAGTTTTTTCAGTGAAATTTTCTAAGTCTAAGGCCCATAATTTCGTCAAAAATCGGTGGACCTGAACAAAACCCAAACTTGATCTGTAACTCATGGTGGTTGACTTACACATCGAAAATCAGCTCAATATCTGACAGCGTTCAGAAAATAAGTCCGGAAAAGTGGCGGACTGACGGACAGACGGGCAGACAGACAGACAGACAGACAGACGGACGGACGGAGTGCAAACCGAAAGTCCCCTTCGGCTTCGCCAGTAGTGGACTACAAAGGAGCAACTGGTGATAGTTTGATATGCTTACCGTTGTTCCAGAAACCACAGAGGTTGTGTATCTTGGAAGAACACAGAAACCACGAGAGTCTATGAGACAGTTGGTTGCCAAGAAAGCAGGTGGGTTGTCATTGTTATCTAGCACAGTGATATTGAAGAAAGCAGCTGTTGATCTGGGTGGTGTTCCACCATCCTGTACGAAAGTAAACACCGAGTGAAAAGGGATTTTTTTTACTTTCAGTTGTTAAATTGTTAAATTTGTATTTCTCAGCAGTGCACAGTATAGTGAAAACAACTGCAGTAATTTATAACTTAATTCTTCCAAACAACAAAATTTAAAACTTGTCCAAACTGAAAGCTTTTGTTGACAAGAAATAAATCATGGCTCAATTGATTAGGTTTGTCTTTTAAGGATTTAGAACATTGTTGAAAAAGGAGAAAATGATAATTTAAATCCCCTTTCGTCCAGTGTTTTTTAAGGCTTTTTTCCGTGGGATTGTTTGGCACAGGTTTAACTCGTTACCAAACGACAAAATTTTAGACTGGTCCAAATTCAAAGCATTTGCAGAGGACAAATCAAATTTGGCATAAATGGTATGAATTGTCTCATAAAAGGTAGAAAACATTATTGAAAAGAAGAAAATACTGGTTACCAGCATTTTCCTCTTTTTCACAATGTTTTCAAAAGCCTTCATCGATACGGTCGTTTAAACCCAGGATTGTTTGGTAAAAGGTTGAAACATGCAGGTATAGTGCAACAAACTTTCATGCAAGTTCACAAAAAAACAAGTAGACAAAACGCACTGCAGTAAAATCAAAGCAAGACTTCCCATGATTCACATTTTATAAGCTTTCCAAATATGGTGTTGATGTTGATGTTTCATCACACGTTATTCTGTGTGTTTTCATTTAGTATTGGTAAGTAACACAAGCATCTTGTGTTTTTTTCACAAATTCTTATTCAAAAGGCATCTCATGCAGTAGCATTAAAAACTCGTTATATAGCAGGCGAAGTATCAGGTCATTTTCAACAATAGGACTGTACTGGTTTTTGAGAGTTTCTCCACAAAAATTTGTATTCATAATCTCTGAGGTTGGATGATACTTTTTTTTATGACTATAGTTACTTTTTTTATGACTATAGTTATTTTCACCAAAGTCATTTCATTTATGGTTAATAAAAGTATTTCATTTAATTCTTGCTCAAAGAGCTAACTCTATCCAATGAAAAAAACTTAAGATTTTTTCAAACTGAAAGCCTTAAAAGACAACAAACAAAAGGCAGACTTGTCCAAACTCAAAGCATTTTTAGATGACTAACTGAAGGTGACAAAAATGATGGAATTTGTCTCTGATGGGACAGAAAATACCGTGGATAAAGGAGAAAATGCTGATTACCTCACAGCATTTTCTCCTCTTTCCAAAGTGTTCTAAAAAGCCTTTTTTCACAGAGTCATTAAAACATGGGAATTTTTGGTAAAGGGTTCAGTTGCAGTATGTCCTTTATTCAACTATGTTTTAGAAAACCTAATTCCTCAGAACCTTTAGATTAAGTGTAAAAAAATACCTGAGCTTGTACAGTGAGTGGGTAGAAGATTTGATCCTCATAATTCAGTCTTTCCAAGACTGAAACCACACCAGTGCTAGAATCAATTCCAAATTTCTGTGTTGATTGCTGTAAAATAAAAAACACTGTTCTGACCATAAAAATGATTTTAAACGCCATTTTCATCTGTGTATTAATCAAGACCAAGTCTGCACTATTATAAAGATATCATGCATCAAGTCATTTTAATTTCATACCACTACACTACTTGTAATTGACTAGCATCAGAGTAGCTACCAGACAATGCAACAAATGGAAAGAATGTTGAACTCTTCACCAGGGCCCAATTATTCATCAACCATTCCTAGGATGATTCTTAGTCTTATTCTCAAGAATTTCAAAAATTAGTAAGGAACACAGGTGGTTTAGCCAATCAGAAGTTGTGTTACTTTCTTTAATCTAAAGTTAGACTGAAATTAAGAATAGTTGATGAATTTATATAGACCCAGATAACAAGATATCAGACAAGTTGTCCAAATTGAAAATGCTTGCTGACAACAAATTTAATATGAGTCAGATGATTATTTTTCTTATGGAAATGGTAGAAAACATTTCTAAAAAAGGAGAAAATTCTAGGTACCAGCATTTTCTTCTTATTCCACAATGTTTTCAAAAGCCTTCTTTTTTCAGGGTTGTTGAGACTTTGGATTGTTTGGTAAAGGGTTGACCCTTTACTGTACCTATTGTACTTTCGATGCTACTTCAGTTGACAGCCATGGAAACATCTTAGGAAGCAATTGTAGTAGTAACAAGCAATTACGCCTATTCCTCTATTTTCTAGACTAATGAAAAAGAATTATATCATTACTTCAGATGTTTGTTCTTTGTAACTGTATAATGTCATTGTGCTTTTTTTGTAGATCTAAAATAGTCATTGTAATCATTTTGTCTTCTTGTGTTTTGTGTTTAATGCCACTTTCAAAATTAATTTACTGACACATGTATCACAACAGCCAATGCACCAGTTCACCTGTTCTTAAAGCTTCCTTTACAAATAATTCATGCATCAGTCTTTCCAAGCCACTGGCCATTTTTCATACAAGGCATCAACAAAATATCTTTCAGCAGGGAGAGAGGAATGAATCCTGTTTCAGTCGCTATAGTCAGTCCTTAAGAAGACCTTGGTTGAGCTGTCAATGGTTAAATCTTTTCCCAGACTTACCCCACTGATGATGGAATATTCGACCAAACCATTTCCTAGCTCAGCACGATCTCTGTCCAAAGCTGTCACTCGAGCAATCGATCTTCCAACAACAGTTTCCTTTGAAAAATAAAAAGAAAAATTTACTCTTTATCAGGTGAGTTTGCCTTTCAATCATTTTTAAATAGATTACTGGCATTTTCTCCATTTCCAATATTGTTATCAAAAGCCCTCTTCCTTAGGGTTGTAAAAATACAGCATATTTCAGTTAATGATAAATCATGCTTCTTGAGCTATTTACAAGTGCTAGGGCTTCTGAAAAAAATGCCTTGCCTATAGAAACCTCCATAATGAAAGACTCTGATTGCCATTTATGAAGATCATTTTGCATGTCTTTTCTCATACCTAGTCTATATGATGAAGATTTCTACCTTTTTTGCCAATGAAGCTGAATTAAATTGATTGATTGATTGCATGGTGTTAAACACCATTTTCAACATTTTTTCAGTTACATCACGGTGGCCAGTTCACCTATCCATGCTTTCCAGGAGTTTCTTTTACCAGTACTCCGCACAAGCCACTGGCTGCCTTCCCACATTATCATTGTCGAAACAATGAACAGCAGGGAGAGAGGAATGAATCCTGTTGCAATGACCATCATCAATCCTTAGAAAGAAATTGGTCAAGCCGAGGATCGCACCAGCAACCCCCTGTTCATACTTTAAAAAGACCTATCTAGCTGAAAACCAAAAGGCTTACCTCATCCACTGACAAAGTGCTTGGTAGATTGGTAAAAATTGGAGTGTTGTCATTGACATCATTCAGTGTAATGACCAAGGTATATGAAGTCTGTAAAATAGAGAAGAGATATTGCCTTCAACAATCTTCAATACAATAATGTTACATACAATATTTTACATTCAACAATTCTAAATGTAACAACGATATACACAAAAATGCTACATTTTTAAGAATTTATTGAATGTTTGTGTTGTAGTTTTATATGCTATTTTAACAGCTTAGGTCGTATCATGGCTGTCAGTGCATCTACGCAAGTGTTTCCTGGCTTTCTCACATCAGTGCTGTTACAACTTTCTCTCAAAGCCACTGACTACTTTTCTCTCATGTGTCAGAGGTGAGATGCAAAAAATCACCAGAGAGAAATTTTGCCTCAACCAGGTATCAAACTCACAACCACTAGGCCACAAGTCAGATAAGCAAACCACTGAGTGACCCAGCCTGGCGTGCGTTATTTTGAGACTTGATTCATAGTTATGACCTATGTAAAAAGGGTCTGTAAAATTGAATATAACAATGTTTTATACAACATTGCCTTAACCCATTGCCACAAAGCAAATTTTAATATTGAGGGAATCTACAGATCACAGTTCAGATGTTTTTCAAATACAGTATTTTTGTTAAGAAAGATAGAAAACATTGTGGGAAAAGGAAAAAATGCTGGCTACCAGCATTTTCTCCTTTTCCCATAAAGTTTTCAAAAGCCATCTTTCTCAGGGTTGGAAAAACTCAGAATTGTGGGGTAGAGGATTAACTTACTCACACTGGTATTGTTCAGTGCAATGACCAGGGTACTTGTTCTGTAACCTTGACTGCAATAAGTTTCCCCTAATTATCAATATTATCATTTGTTTAAGTAACCACTTACAGGCTGATTTGAGACCTACCAAAACCTCTAAAAAATCTCTAAAGAAAATGATAATTCACGATAAAGGATTTTTTTTCTTTTAGGTGGTATGGAAAGCACATTGTTTGAAAGGGTGGATAACTCATTATAATATTGTCCAAAGCTACCACTGGGTGTAATAAGTGATTTTTGTACCATTTGTCTGTGTGTATGGGGATTTATCAAGATTTATGACACTTTCAACAGTTTCCGTATTCAGATTTTGTTTGCTTATTCATGTCTTTTGAGTTTTCTGAATTTCGCCAATATGAGGCTTGGGCTCTGTAGTGTCATTCAACCAACACAACCAGTGATGATTATACAGTACTAGGATTATACAAACCCAATGCATACACTGAATGACCCAGATCATTTAATTCAACGGGAGGGCCACCCACAAAGTTGAAACTGACTTTAGTTTCATTGTAAATCATAACAAATTATGTATATGGTCAGCACAATTTCTGTAATACCTATAACCAACCAAACATTTTAAATAGAAAATATAACAAAAAAGTAATGTTCAAAACTTACAGTAACTCCATTGTTGTTACAAGTCAGATCAAAGGTCACACTATTTCTCTCTGGTGGAATACCAGACAGTCCACCCTGAAATAAATATATACGTACCAGTTACATATATGTGAATAGTGTGAAGTGGCCTAATACTTATTCTCAACAACAAAGAAAAGAAACATACAACACTGTATAAATAAATCTAATGTCATTTGTTGGTTGAATTTTTAGATACATTTAAAGGTCTACCCTGAAACCCAAAATTAAGATACCAAGGTCAAAGTACTAAAAATATTTATTCCTGCATTTTTTTGTAAATACGTATTTACTAAGTTATATACAGTTTAAAATTTAAAGTAGCCTGAGTAGGTAGGATATGTTGAATACAGTGAAAAATGTTTTATCATTTCAGCTCTATAGGCAAAAACAGGTATTTACATTCAGCATAGATTTGGATCAGACTGCAAAGAACATGCAGTCCGATCTTCTATCTATACCATCAGCTTGTTTAAGTATAAAAGCCATAAGAAATAAATCTTCCTGAGTTTCAGTGGATTTTATTTCCAACCATTATAACAAGTTGACATCATACTCGGCACTGAGGAAATCCTGACACAATGTACGTCACAATTATATAATTTACTAGCTTTTTAGTGAGAATATGTGCCATGCTCTGTGAAAAGGGACTTTGATGCATTGATTGATTGATTGTATGGTGTTTAACGCCATTTTCAACATTATTTCAGTTATATCACGGTGGCCAGTGCACCTATCCATGCTTTCCTGGAGACTATTTTACCAGTACTCCGCACAATTTTCTTCCAAGCCACTGGCTGCTTTCCCACATAACCTTCATCAAGACTGTGGTCAGCGGTGGGAGAGGAATGAATCCTGTTGCAATCACTATGATCAATCCTCGGAAAGAAATTGGCCTAGCCAGGGATCAAACCCTGGAACCCCCTGTTCTCAAGTCCTGCACGCTACCGACTTAGCTACCGGGGCTTGGCAACTTTGATGCATATGCAAAAAGTAATTGACCAAGGTCAGTCTGTGCAGTCCTTGTAGGCTGACCTGTGTTGAAACTTTTGCATTTGGTAAATTTTCTGCTTGTCCAAGGATTATTGTACCACATAGCTCAGTTGGTTGCTAGACAAAATGATTTTATGAATCCATAATTATATGACAACTGGCATTGTATACATCTAATGCATCACAGAGATGCAATCCCTTTTGCCAGAGCATGGATCATAAGTGAGAAATACAATACACTTTAGTCAATTAGTATCAAGAGTAAAATTAAGTTTATTCTGACCTTTGGCTATTGATATCTTTTTTATAAAAGAGATGACATAAATACTTACATCTCTATCAAGGGCATTGAAAAGCCGAACATATATTCCAAAACCATTCACATTCTCAATGCTGAAATAGTTGTTTGGATTCACATCTGACGAGCCCTGGGCAAGAGTTACGCTGAGTCCACTCTGTCCAATGTTTCCATTTAAAGGTATCTGTGCTCTATAGTTGTCAAAGTTGCTGTTTGGTTCTATAATAAATGAAAAGATGCTTTTAGAATAACTTCCATCTTACTACTTGTTTGAACTAGTAGCAGTCACTGAAAAATATACTATCATCATGAATGATGGTACACAAATACACATGAAAATGTCCTGACAAAAGGAGAGATTTTCATTCTGAGCAAATTTGCTGGTAGATCTACTAGGCTACGTCGCTATGGTATCCATAGATACTTCCATAAAAATATAGTGCTACAGGTGAGGATCAAACTTAGGACATCTAGCTAAGCCACTCCTAAAATAATGAATACATACGCAAGAGTTAAAACCTCTTACGAACATGAAAGTTCGCAACAAATGCATAGCTCAAATACAAACCGCACCTGGCGGGATTTGAACCCATGCGGACAAATATCCTCGTTTTTCGAGGTTTAAAAGACCAATACCATAACCACTGAGCCAAAGAGAATTCTCTCTAACGCAGTTGTTAGGTATTGTATTTAAATCGGGATGGAGCCATGCATGAAGGAGTGGTCTCCCATAACACACCCCCTCTTAAAGTCATCATTTTTATTGATGACCCAAAGCCTTATTAGGCAGAAAGTCCGTTTTTGGACAACAAATGGGATTAATGGCTCAATGGCCAATCCCGGACGAGCCCCCATCTTACGAACATGAAAGTTCGCAACAAATGCATAGCTCAAATACAAACCGCACCTGGCGGGATTCGAAACCGTGCGGACAAATATCCTCGGTATTCAAGGTTTAAAAGACCAATACCATAACCACTGAGCCAAAGAGAATTCACTCTAACGCAGTTGTTAGGTATTGTATTTAAATCGGGATGAAGCCATGCATGAAGGAGTGGTCTCCCATAACAAACCAAATGACAAAATGACAGACTTGCTAAATCTTACAGCATTAATGTAGATGACAAATTAAAGGTGGTTAAAATGATGGAGCTTGTCTTTGATATGGGAAAAAAAAACATTGTTGGAAAAGGAGAAAATACTAGCTTCTAGTGTGTTATGGTTTTCCCTCAATGTTTTCAATTGCTTATCTTGTCAAGGTTGAAGAATAGAACTTGGGATTGTTTGCCAAAGGTTATAGCTGTTTGCCTGATGAGATGCAAAGTACTGTTTGACAATTACTTAGAATTTCAGTAGGGGCAAAAAGAATATAGATCTAGTAGATATATAAAAAAGAACTTGAAACTTCAATTCTGGGACTGTCCTAAAAGATACTGTAGAAAAATAAAACAAAATACAAAATTAATGAGTAATCATTCTGTGTCCAAACTATCTCAAGGGTCACAAAAAGTTACACATTATCCTAAGAAGCATATTCTACTAAACAAAAAGCAAAGGCTGTCTTTGACTTACGAATGTCGGATTCATCAAGAGCCACATTAAGTACGCTTCCAACGTTGTTGTCATTCCTTGTGCAAGCTGGAAAGAGTACAATAAATTAGTTAACTCTTTACCAAACGACAAACTTTTAGACTGGTCCAAACTGAAAGCACTTGCAGACGACAAAATAAACGTAACTCAAAAATTGAAATTTGTTTCCAGCAGGGTAGAAAACATTGTGGGAAAAGGAGAAAATGCTGGTTACCAGCAGTTTCTCCTTTTCCCACAATGTTTTCAAAAGGCTTCTATCTCAGGCTCGTAAAAACCAGGGATTGTTTGGTAAAGGGTTAATCCTTATCCTGCTAAATAATTAAAATGAAATTTTCAATTCGATAGTAAAAACCCGAATGTTGCTATTTCAAAGTTATGTTTTGGGTAATAATAGATCTATCTCCTTATCGCATAGTGTGGATCCAAGATCAGACTGCACAGTCTGCGCAGTCTGATATTGATCCACAGTCTGCAAAAGGTCAGCGAGTCGCACTTAGCAGCCTAAAGGTTTAATACTACATCTGTGTAGGGGTATCATGAATACTGTAGATCTATAGTTTCAGATCTAGATCTAGATCTAGTCTCTTTTCAGAAACAAATTGAGTGATTCCATGAGTATTTTGACACTACATCTACTTGCCATTGCCTTAACGTAACCCTTCACCAAACATCCTTCCTAACGATCCTAATGAAGGAGACTAAAATCTCCTACTAGATCTAAGTGTGATCATAAATTACATGACGTTCAAGGGCAGAGCATCCATATGGCACAATAAAACAAATTCTGCAACCCAAGTTGTAAATCATAATAGATCTAGCTCTAGGTCCATTGTGTACATTTTGATTTTTTAAATTGATGCAAGGAACAAGGGAATTCCTCTGTGTTTCAGTAAATGCCGACGTTCCATTTGACGTCATGAATGAATGCAAACGTCATAATACAGCTCTCTGTGCGTATAGATATTTAATTCCTGGCTATGCCTATGGTGTTTACATTGAACCGCAAGTTTCTTGAACGTCACACCGATAAACATCTAGAAACCTACCAAATAAATTGATAGAGGAAGACGGTGGCCCCCGTCTCCCTTCAATTTGGAGTGACTGTGAAAGGGATAAGGAGGGAGGACGGGCGATTTCTTGGTTAAAATGCCTACTATTTGGGTTCCCTCCATTTCGCACGGTACATCTAATAACATTTCCTACACATAAATGGATTACGGTCATAGAAATGCGTCGGCAGTTTTAACATGATGTAAACAAAATCATTATTTAGTATGTAAAGGGAATCATGGCAAATAAACCGAAATATTTTGCAGACGACATAGATTACAAAGTCACTTCCGGCGCAAATGAACAGTACATCCGGTTCAAACACATTCGGCATACCTCGGGTGATGGGAGCCGTCATATCTAGATACGGAATCGGCCGAGTTGTGACGAGTGGTTCAAATACTCACATTCACGTTGTCTGCGCATGTCATATTCTTCGAAGATTCGACCCGTCTGCTATGACGCCACTCGTCACAATTCGGCCGATTCCGTACCTACATCTAACCTCGTCCGTATCAAGGAGATTTCCATTTTGAAATGAGAATCACGTCATTCTATATATAGCGCGCCACTGACAGTCGTTTAGCAACGACATAAACAACCTCGATGAAGTTATTCACATCTGTTTATCTGTTCGGTAAAAATTTCAATCGAAATTGATAAACCACGTTAAATAATGAATGTACGAACTGTTTGTCAACTGAACTGAAATATAGTTTGAAAGGTTTCGATAGAAAATTGAAACTAAAGTTTTCTTTTTTAAGAGGAGCCTTACAATTTTCAGAACGGTTAACCGGCGTATTTCCGGGTATGTACCGATCTGGTGCATATCAATCCACCAGTTACAGCCGAGGGATATGATGGCTCCCATCACCCGAGGTGTGCCGAATGCTATGACGCATCACCCATCCCCCGATACTTGGGAAAAGTAGGGCTTATACCGAAGCTATACCCAAGCCTGTAGGGACTGTTTTAATAAATGGCCGCTGCATAGGTTACCTGCTTGCTGATCATAACTGAATGAATCGCACAAGGTAGCGTTCTATAGAGTAAACGTTTATTTTATTTTGAAATTCAAAGTAACGGTTGTCATTTTGAAAAATTAGTCCGCTTCTGTACCCAGAATGCCCATATTAGATAGGTGTTTATTTGTAGAATGCCATCTAGCGGAAGATAATGCTCACATTCAAGAATATGAGTCTAGCCATCTGATTGGCTGAGAGACTCTATGTAATAGCCGAACCGAAAGCATAATATTGTTAGTCAAAATTCACAGATTTGCTGCAGATCTCTGTGTCGACAACTTTGATAACCTACTCGTAAAATATCTGATCTACCTTTTCAACGGCAAAAACAAGATCTAGATGTAATATAGACTAGATCTATCTAGGCCTAGATCTTCATAAATATCTTTAAGGACTGCTAGATCTATAGATTTCTCCATTTATCAAAATGTTGCTAAAAGTGGTCAGTAGCAAGACGCAAAATTTCACCTGAATGATCGCCTCAAACAGGGATCGTATATAACATGTTATATACGGTCCTGTCTCAAAGTAGTCTAGATCTAGATCTACATTCCAATTATTCTTGAGAATTTTTTTTGCCACAATGTTTCAAAATGCTTCTTTCCGTCAGCGTCGTGAAAACTCGGGAATGTTCGGTAATTAATGTTATCGAAGAAACTCACCTTGAGATCGAACCACTGTTGCCATGGCAACAATGAGGACGAGAAGGTACAGGGACCGTGAGGTTACGGCCTCCATTTTGCCAGCTCAACTCTCTGAAAATAGAAAATAATATGCGATCTAGATCTATCACAAATGTTTGTTTTTAATCGTTTCTTGATTGAAGAGCTCGTTTCCAAGCAATGTTTTGAAATAAATAGATCTATATAGACTATGTAAAATATCAGACAGAGAACAGTGTAGGGTTATATCAATAACGGCCTCCGACTATGCATCCTCATTGGGAGGGCCGGGCAGGGAATTAGGCTAGTAGTGTGGTTTTCGTCAGTAATTATTCTAATGTTGTTCCATTTAGGCCTTTTGAGATGGAAAGGTCGCCCGATTAAAATTGTACCACACAAATCAAAAAGTACAAAAGAAAGTGTCCGTTTCACTATAATTGGTGTCAATTCAAATAATAACATTTTGAATTCCACAATTCAAGCACGGTGTTTATCTTCTTTCAGCTTAGGTAGATACATTGTGTGTGTCAAAAGTTAGTAAGCAAACAGGGCGCGGAATGAAGTCATAGGCCTACTGACGCTTTCTTGCTGCATGAAAAGATTTAAGATTGAATCTTTCTAGATGTTTTACTTAGTTTTAGCAAAGTAAAAGTATGTCTATAGAATTATATTGTGATAGAGTAATCATCATTAAAAAATCATCATGCGGACCCTTAAAAGACTTTAATTACGTCCTTTCATTTTATAATCTTTTGCTTGACTGTTAATCATGTGTATCAAATGATTAAGTTCGCCATCTGTCTCTCTCCCTGCCAGTGGCGACAAAGACATCATCTGTTGACAGTGTAGACCAAGATCTGAGTGCATAAATTCCACTCCCTGATGCTAAACTATGCAGTTGGAGACGCACTTTCAGAGCTCGAAAAAAATCGTCACATCTTGTTGGTAGCAACTTAACTTTTTGCCACACGACATAAAATGTGGATTTATCCAGAATGAAAGCATTTGCAGACGGCATTTCAAATTTGACTCAAATTATGGAATTTGTCTGTGATAGGATTGAAAACATTTTGGGATAAAGGAGAAAATGCTGGTGACCAGCATTTTCTCCTTTTCCCAAAATGATTTCAAAAGGCTTCGCTCCTAACGTCGATAAATCTCGTGCTTTTGTGATCAGGGCTCAATATGGTAAACATGACGGGAAACATTAATGCTATATGGTAAACACTCTTGGAGTGTAGGTAGACTGCTTTTAACATGTAATTTACGTCTTTTTCCATGCATGTCTAGAAAAACTCTCAGCGGCACAGAGATATTTTTTCTCTAAGTAAGCTGTTTAACTCATTACAAAATCACAAAATTTTGGACTTATTCATATTTAAACCATTTGCAGACGACAACATAAATATGACTCAAAAATAGAATTTTTTTATTTTTTTTTTTGCAAGGGTGGAAAACATTGTAGGAAGAATAGAAACTGCTGGTTACCAAATTGACCTTGAAAAGAATTTCAGTTATATAGTGACAGATCATTTATTTATGTCCGCTTCCTGGATGTAAATAGTCATGGACTACATCTCTGCCATGCCTTGCTCAAGGACAATCCAACGCGACAGTACTTAACGTAAAAGTTGTCCCGTGACTAGTGATAGAAAACATACTAATTATTTTTGGTTGATTGTATGAAGTTTAACGCCGCTGTCATCATTATTTCAGTCATATCACAGCAACAGCTCATACACTCATGTATGTCCTGGCTTTCACCAGTACTACGTATCTGAAGTATCTTGCCGAAGGGCACTCCTACGAGAAACCCAGTGCTTCCAGTGAGGCTCGAACCCATGGCCTCCAGGCTACGAGGCTACGAGTCCAATACTTTACCAATGAGCCACGTAGGGCCCCAATTTTTTTTGCACCCAATATTCTTTCCCTGTCAGTGCGCCTGTTCTTGATAAAACTTTTCTCGTCTGTCTTCACTAAGACCTGAGCTGTTGGTACTCAGCAGATTCATCTCACTGAAACAATTTCATTGAGTTCCTAAAACGTAAGTTTAAGTGAAGATGTTTCTCTTTTTTTACGGGTGGTGGTGGCCGAAACCTGATGATCCCCTGTCTAAGCTGGACCTTCGGCCATGACCAAAAATATTTTTTCACCGCTGCCTATTGCTGTAAATTTATGAAGGTTTTATGTTTAAGTAATAACTTATCTTTTTATGAAAGCGTTTACAGAAGCATGAATCTGGAGGGTAGGGGGTACAAAATCCTTTCAATGGATGAATACCGGCTAAAGGTCAAATACTGTAACAGAACACTCATCCGTGCAAAAGTTCTAGTAAACTGAGGCGTATCCTTTTTTTACAACATTAAACCATTTCCTTGGGATATATTCATCCTCCGACCTTACCCGACTCTCAAACACACAAATGCATTCAATTCAGTTGACTGATTTATTGTATAGTGTTTAACGCCGTTTTCAACATTGTTTCAGGTATATCGCGGCGGCCAGTTCACCTATCCATGCTTTCCTGGAGTCTCTTTTACCAGTACTCCGCACAATTTTCTTTCCAAGCCACTGGCTGCTTTCCCACATAGCCATCGTCGAAACAATGGTCAGCGGTGGGAGAAGAATGAATCCTGTCACAATGACTTTCATCAATCTTCGGAAAGAAATTGGCCTAGCCAGGGATCGAACCCACGATCCCCTTTTCTCAAGTCCTGCACGTACAAAAAATAAACAAAGAATCCTCCGAAGTATATAGAAATTCTAGTATCATGCAACCCTTAGACCGCACTGTTTACGTAATGTAGGGAAACAAAGGGAATAGGCAATTCTATGATCACTTTATAGGAACATATTCATGATTAAGCCTAAAACTGCTACAAAAAATAAACATTTCAAACCCTTAGTAAAGTAAAAAGCCAAATATTGCCATTTTATCCTAAATCTTTCTTATGAAAAACCTCACTGTATCGGACAGTATATATCAAGATCAGACTGCACAGAATGTGCAGTCTGATCTTGATTTACACTGTCCGAAAAAGCGCACTGCGTCGCGCTCGGCGTCGAGGTCAACAGCTCGAGTCGAGTCAAGGTCAACCCCTGTAAGTCAAGGCAACGAAGGTGTTGCAGCCGTAAGATTTGGCTGGCCGAATAATTATCACAGGAACCTAAAGGTTTTTTTTTTTTTACCGTAAGATCTATGTTGCAAAACGCCCTTTTTTATGGTTTTAATTTAATTAATGAGATTTTCGTCAGCAGAGCGAAAAATTCAATTTTTTATGACAGTTTTACCAAGCATGGTCAGTTTTTCCTGTTTCATCCAGTTCGGTCAGTGTACTGTGGTGATTTATTTTGGCAGTGTTCATACAACCGAAAACAAATTTCCAAAGTCGTTCCATTACCGTATCTATACCCCCATTTCTTAACTATCTAAAGAATTAGATAAATAAAAAAAAAAGGTGGTATTTCTATCCCTACCAAAGATGAATCTGGTTGACTCCGAGAAGGGGACTTTGTACAGCTCTGCTTGTATTGTTTTGGGAAACATTGGGGAAGAAAGACTGATTGCTTGTAAAAAGCATACTCCAATGGCTCCCTTTTTGTGGGCGTGTCCAGGCTGGTTGTCCGTGCAGTCTGGTCTTGGTCCATCTTCTTCGATATTCAATCAATTACTAAAGCCTATTGATACCTATGTAATTCATTATCATAATTCACCTGAGACAAATCTACAGCAAATCACTTTGAGATATGGATCATCAACATAAATTAATCTTAGAAACATTGATAGGTATAAGCAGATCCTAAACGACTAATGATTATTTCATTTCCATCAGAATAAAGTAAAAGGTTAATAATCCTATTTGGACTGCAAGTCAAGTGACATTTTAACCTTTTGTTGTCAGCAAATCTAGCCTGAATGAATCCATAGACCAAAATCACGTGTAAACTTCATATTTTTAATAGGGGAGAAGTTGTCATATAATGGCCATCTTCTTTTAAAGGATCTTTTATTTGAAAAATAATTGGAAGTATAAGTTTTCATAAATTGTGGGATCGGGTGTAGTGCCCATACAGCCTTAATTGGCGTTGAAATAGTTTGGAACATTTCTGCAGACAAGATTAGAGGTTTATAAGGGTCAACAAAACCTCTTTAGATTAAAACATTCTATTCTTATTATTTCCCACGCGTTCAGTAATTGGGATCGGTAAATTCCAATTTAAACAAACATTAAATAAATTGTGCTTTAATCCCTCACTGCACAGTGTTCTGAGTGAAAAAAGCTTTTTCAAAACATAGTGGGAAAAGGAGAAAAAATGGAAACCAGCATTTCCACCTTTTCTCTCGAGATTTTCTTCCCTTTCAGAGATCTACAGTTCATTTGTACCAATTTCAAATTTCAGTGTTGTATGAACTCACTTTCAGTTTTGAAGAAAAAAATAGTTGGTTGGTTGGTTGTATTGGGGTTTAACGCCACTTTAACAGCTAAGGTCATATCATGGCGGTCGGTGACGCACATGTGTTTCCTGGCTTTCTCACACCAGTACTAACACAACTTTCTTTCCAAAACCACCGACTACTTTTCTCACATGCTTCAGCAGAGGTGAGAGGCGAAAATACGCCGGAAAGAAAGTTCGCCTCAACCGGATATCGAGCTCACAACCACCAGGTCATGAGTCCGACACGCTCACCACTGAGCCACCCGGGTGGGTCAGAAAAAAAAAATAGACAGGTCCCATTTCAATTCATCTCCAGACATGTGCGGCTCAAGTTCAAGGATGTGTCTTTGATAGGGTTGAAAATATTGCAGGAAAAGGGTAAAAAAGCTGGTAAGCAGGATTTGGCACATCTATATTGCCTATAGCAGTGATTGAGTGACCCCTATCACGTGACCAATGAAATCTTAAAGAAGAATAACACGGAGAAAATAACGCCATAAAGGCAAATTTGGGCAGTAATAGTTAGATAAATTAAGTCTTTGCCATTTGTCGGTCTTTTTTGATGCATAATGTCATTACCATACTATGGAAGATCATGTATTTTTAGTAATTCCTGAAATTTGCAGCGGTAAACTATGCAAGCTGTCTGCAGTGCGGGGCTTGCCCAATCCCAGATACCAGTGACGTTATAAGAAACTCTGAACCTCTCGTTTACAAATGCAACGCCCTAACATCAATAACTGAGCCGGGTAGGGCCCTTGACTTCCTTGCAAAATACTAAAAGTCTGCGCGACTTAAGAATTTCTACATAAATGCAAGTTATGTTTTATGTATTCTACCGGAAGACGAAACAAAAAATATCTTTAAGAAAGATAGACGTCGTAAAATTGCCAGCAAATATGCAGGGCCCCTTAGAATAAGCATGTCTACCTTTATAACCAACCATAAATTTCTGTTTATTCATTTGTTATCAGTACCAAACAGTGGCTCAAAAGCCAGCACACTCGGCTACGCCGAAAAAAATGTTGTCAGGAGAAAAAGGTTGAAACGAAAAAGGAGCAGAGGCTATAGGCCTACTTTTCATCTCTATTATAGCTCTCTACCATACAACATCATTTTAGACATGTCCAAGTTGAATTCATTGCGCAGACGCCAAATTAAATGTGACGAAAGTTGTGGAAGTTGTCTTTGATATTGTAGAAAACATTATGGGAAAGTAAGAAAACGCTGGTTACCAACATTTTCGCCTTTTCCCCCACCATGTTTTTTTTTATGTTTTTTTCTCAAGGTCATTAAAAGTCGGGATTGTTTGGTAGAGGGTTAAACTCTATCATAAATAGCTCTTTGCCACACAACAATACTTTAAAACTCGTCAAAGTTAATTGGATTCGCAGACTACAAATGAAATGTGGCTAAATGATGGTTTCGTCGATATAAGGGTATAAAACATGATGGAAAAAGGAGAAAATGCTGGTTTACCAGCATTTTCTCCTTTTTCCACCATGTTTCCAAAAGCCGTTTGGTACTGTCTTGTAAAGGGATGAATAGTTGAGCGGCTCCACCGAACTAATTACGCCGTGCCTGCTGAGAGTTTTGAAAGAGTGTGACATCTCACAGTCCACCTAAAAATCACGACAGCGCCCAATTTGCGGGACAGCGTATATTAAAACACATCTCGAGCCCTGACGGCTATTTCGAATTGTTAAAAATTTACGGCGGATTGCTTTCAACGCTGACATGATAATTGAGGGTCATACGAAAGTTTTATAAGATAAGTTTTTTTCCCATACAGCGATACAAAAAAGGGTCAGTGGCAAAATGTAGATGAGTCATGCTCTAAGAAAAGGGGGTTTCACGTATCTGCAAAAAGTATCGACTTGGGTCAGCCTGTGCACTCCGCGCAGGCTGGCCTGTGTCGAAACTCTTTGCTCCAGGTAAATAATTTGCGTGTTGACTGACTATTCTACGTAAGGATTTATGCCAGTCGTTGGACAAAATGGATTTCACGGATCCATAATTATGTGATTAAAGATGAGACATTACATCCCCTTTTTGCTAGAACATGACTCGTATCTTTCGAACAATGTCTCTCTTAGTGGGTTGAAAATTTTCAGTGGGAGCAGGACGCAATGAATCCGTAATTTAAAGCTGCTTTAAACAGTATTTTAGTTCTGCAACTGCGTTATTTCAACCATACTGGATTCTTCTGGGTTCACCAGTTCAATGTTTTAAACATCGAAAGACAACAACATGAAAGTGAAAGCTAATCAAGTAATTGACTGAAACACTGTTACACAACCTAGTAAGTCTTATTTTGTTAAATACACGTTACTGTTGACAGTCGAACAGGAATGGCTGGCAAATAAATTACGTGTATTTCAGAGCAAATTTTTTTTTTTCTGGTAAACATTCGCCAGTATACGGTTCGAACTTAAAACTTGTTTTCGGTAACTTTCTTCGTTTGTTTGAACGGTATTTTATGCCGTTTTTTAACAGTATCATTATAAGCATTGTGACTGCTTTTCCTGTGTTTCACTTGTATTAGTCTATAGCTCTAGCCTGCTGGTTAATGGATAGTCCCTTGCTGCCACAGCCACCATTGAGTACCGAATCTCCAGCCTCTGGTCAACAAATTCATGGCTATTGGCACCATAGAGATATGACAGCAACTGACCATGCTTCCGCACGACTTATTTTGTTATTCCTCTTAACTCTTTACCAAACAATCCCTGGTTTTTACGACCTAGAGGAAGAAACCTTCTGAAAACATTGTGGGAAAAGGAGAAAATGCTGGTAAACAGCATTTTCTCCTTTTCCCACAATGTTTTCTACTCTTCTAAAGTCAAGTTTCAATTTTTGAGTCACGTTTATTTTGTCGTCTGCAAATGCTTTCAATTTGGACAAGTCTAAAATTTTGTCGTTTGGTAAAGAGTTAAACTCTTTATCAAACAATTACGAGTTTTAACGACCCTAGTTAAATAACCTTTTGAAAACCTTGAGGAAAAAGAAGAAAATGCTGTTAACCAGAATTTTCTTCTTTTCCCACAATGTTTAATTCCCTTTGATAGACAAATATTTTGAGTAACATTTGATAAGACGTCTGCTAATGCTTGCTTTAAATTTGGACAAGTCTTAAATTTTGTCGTTTGGTAAAGAGTTGAAAGCCGTTCTATCATTCTGTTTGTTTTTTGTGGGGAGGGTAGCATAATACCATAGACAATAATCAATGACTTTCATGACATTACCGTAACATTTTTTTTACCCAGACCAGTCAAAAAAAAAAAATGACAAAAAGGAAACATTGTATAAAACCGAGATACAGTTGTTCGTTACAATGTGTTTATGGTGAAATCGCAACCTTCTACATAAAACATTTTTTTTTTTCTGTCAGGGAGAAGACTACCTATGAAATGAATAAAAACTCAATAATTCAACATGAAAAATTACACTCAACGAGCAAGTTCTCCTTTTGTCAGAACGTTTTCACCTGTATTCATGTAAATATATCTATTAAGGCCTCATGTTGTCTGGCCCTATATTTAAAGGGTTTTTTTTCCAAAGTCGTCTTCTACATTTTTTTTTTTTTTTTTTGAAGATGTAAGGAGTAAATGTCCTAAAAAGGTTGAGAAAAATTGATCTGCATTATTTATATCGACCCAAAATCAGCTAATAGGCTGTCCACTCTAGTATAGAAAATGTTTCAATTTTAGCCATTAATTGACCACTATCAAGGTCAAAACTATGTCGCTACCAGAGTACAGTAAACTCTTAACCAGACGACGAAACTTTAGACTTGTCCATATTCAAAGCTTTTGCAGACGACAGTTAATTGCGATTCAAAGACTGGATTTTTTCTGAAAGGATAATAAACGTTGTAGAAAAGGAGAAAACGCTGATTACCAGCATTTTCTCTCTAATCCATCAATTGTTTAAATCAAAATTCGTCTTTGTCAGGGTCGTAAAAGCCCGGGATAAATATAGTCACGTGACAAGACCTAGCCCAAAAGCATTTCATATAGGTCGATAAAAACAGAACCTTTAGAGGGCAAAATAAATAAAACGAACATTTTCAGTTCGCACAAATGACTCAAAACTAATATTGTACACTCGTGGCTGTTTGGGTCAGAACATCTTGCGTATAGAAAACATTGTAAGTCGCAGATCAGACCACACGTCCTGTTCTGTCTGATCTTTATCTACTCTGTCCGCAATTGAGTGAAATCACGAAATGCTTGGTACTGAAAGGATTAATAAATTTGTTATTATTTATAAGGTCCAACTCTTGATATTTTTCTTGCTAGCATAGTCCAGGATGTAGCAAACCATTTTCATAGTATGAATGAGACTTTACGCTGCTTTAAACGGAATTTTGTCCATATTGCAGCGACAATCTAGTCATTTCTAGTTAGTATCTTTGGTTGATTTTATACGCTTTTCAGCATCATTTCGAGAACGTCCATAATCGTGGTTAAACTATTAGACTATTGGTGTATGAGATTCAAAGACTATCAGAAAGCAAAATATTGTCAGAGCATTTGAAATACGCTTTCGTACATGCATTTAAAGATAGAGTTTGAAGTTTGCTGACCGGAAACCACAGGATGCCAAAGGCATTGATTTCTTAAGTTTGATCAGAGAAATGATCAAAGCAAGCTGTTTACCGATTTTGTAATGTCCTACGTTCTTGTAGGTTAGCAAACCATCCTTTAGCTCTGCACCAAACGACAAGATATTTGGTCAATCAAATTTTCATCCTTTAGCTCTTCACCAAACAAGCTGGGGTTTTACGGACCCTAAGAAAAGAGGATTTTGAAAATATTGTGCAAAAAAGGAGAAAGTTCTAACTAGCATTTTCTCCTTTTCGCAAAATATTTTCTACTTGCATTTAGACAAGTTCAAATTTAAGACATGGTTAATTTTTCCGCTGGTCATGGTTTCCATTTGGACATGCCTAAAATTTTGCCGCGTGGTAAAGGATTACGATTTTGTACATGAAACATGTGTAAACATTGTGGCATCTGACAACTTCTCCTTTCGCTGTAGTGTTTCATAAAATTGGTCCTCGTCAGAAAAAAAATCGTTTGCGGGCGGTAACGTTTCATATAAGTAAGTAGATAGAGATACACGCTAAAACTTGCTCCCTATAAATGCGCCATACAGAAGTACTAATACCAACAATTTTTCATTTCAATACAAGATTAAATTTAGCATAATTTATAAACTAACAATGGGCAAGGTCAAAACCTTCCCTTGTAAGACTATTCAGGCTTAACCCTGAGCCTGCTTAGCGCGACTCACTGACCTTTTGCGGACAGTGTAGATCAAGATCAGACTGCACAGAACGTGCAGTCTGATCTTTGATCTACACAGTCCGATAAGGACATATTTTCCCTCAAAAAATTATCTTTGAAATAGCAAAATTTGAGTTTTTACCATCGGCTTCAAAGTTTCATTTCACTTATTGAGCAAGATAATGGTTAACCTAAGTACAAATTCAAATACCATAACTCTATTCATTCCAACCTCAAAATACACATCTGACCAGTGAAATATTATCTTTTTCCTCTTCATTTAACCGCAAAATGTGTCCCTATTTTGAAGTATTCGCAGACGATAACTATTGGTTGATTGTATGGTGTTTAACGCCGTTTTCAACATTATTTCAGTTATATCGCGGCGGCCAGTGCACCTATCCATGCTTTCCTGGGGTTTCTTTTACCAGTACTCCGCATAATATTCTTTCCAAGCCACTGGCTGCTTTCCCACATAACCATCGTCAAAATAATGTTCAGCGTTGAGAGAGGAATGAATCTTGTCGCAATGACTATCATCAATCCTGGGAAAGAAATTGGCCGAGCCGGGGATCGAATCAGCGACCCCCCCTGTTCTCAAGTCCTGTACGCTACCGACTGAGCTACCGGGACTCGGCAGAAAGACTACTATTAAAAATGTAGCTAAAAAGATGGGATTTGTCTTAGACAAGCCATAGTATGAAAAATGTGGGAAAAGGAGAAAAAAAAGCTGGTTTTTCCCTTTTTTGTCCTACAATGTTTTCAAGGGGCCTTTTCCTCAAGTTCGATACAAAAAAAAAAAAAAGCAGGATTTCGTGATAATGGTTAAAATCATTACTTATTGCAGACTACTTTTTGTTTAGTCCATCTCGCAGCTGAACGCTTTTGAAAATAATATGACAAAAAGAAAATTGTTCAATACAAGCGATTTCTCCTTTAGCTACGATTTTTTCAAATGTATTCAACCTCAGTTTATGCTATTTATACTTAACAAGGATAGACCAAGTCGTCTACGTTTGTTTTATGGTGCTTTTAGTGCTTGTATGGTGTTTACGCCACTTTCGACATTGTTTTAGTCTCATCACCACGCCAGCTCAAATATTCAAGTATGTCATGGGTTTCACCACTACTAGGCTAGAGCTCTATAGTGTCTTTCCCAAGGACACTCCTACAAAACTTCCAGTGCTTCCACATTCGAAACCGGGGCCTACAGTTACGAGTCCTACACATTACCACTGAGCAACGCAGGACGCCGTGCAATTAGTGAATTTTTCCTTAGTTAGGTTTCTGAACATCTCAGCGCAATCAGCGATTGATGTTGCTTTGTGGACAGTGCTGAGTAAGATCAGAAAGCTTAGAATAAGCGATATATTCCGGTAAAAGAGTTAATAGGCCTTTACCAAACAATCCTGTGTTTAACGATTCCCAGAAAGAAGCCTTTTTAAATAAGCATTTTCGTCTTTTCGTACAATTTTTTTTTTTTTAACCATTTCAAAGACAACTCCCATCATTTGAGCCACATTTGAACTGTCTGCAAGTGTGCTCAATATGGACGAGTCTAAAATTTTGTTGTCTACTATAGAGTTTAACCTTTAGATAGGAGTCGTTTTTATCGACTGAATAGTATAAAAAAAATATTTTTGTTTTCTTCAAACGCTTAAAGGGTGACATAAAAAACGCATAGAAACAGTTTTAAAAATGCAGTACAAATGCATGAATACTAAGTTATTCCACCGGTATCGTCCCAAAGCTTCGACATTTAAATCGACACAGGTCGAATCATGTTGAGGTTGCTATAAGAAGTCTATTCATTGAGTATCGATGTATGTAAAATATTCTTCAACTCTTCCAGTGCCATAGGCGAAAACAGGGACTTTAGAGGACAGCATGGATAAAGATCAGATTGTACAGAAGGAGCAGTCTGATCTTCGATCTGTACCGTCTGCTCGTTTATTCAAACCTCAACGATACTGTTTTTTTTTATTATGAATCAAAGCAGTTTATTATCAGTCGTATATATTTGGCGCTAAAAAGAGTTAACCCTTTACCACATCATCCCGTGTTTTAACGACCCTATTGAAAGGGGCTTTTGAAACATTTGGGAAATTGAGAAAATGCTGATTTCTCTAGAGGGGAGAGAGAGAGAGAGAGAGAGAGAGAGAGAGAGAGAGAGAGATTGTGTTTCCACTAACCTGTCTTTGTTATTCTACTAAAAAGTCTCATTTACGGTAGAATTAAATATTTTCTAGCAGTAAAATGTAGAATATTCACATTTTAACTGAAAGAAACTAAACACAATAATCAGACTAGACTAGATAAACATCTTGGTGCACATTCTACGGCCAAAGGCCACAACTAATGCCATATAGGAAAGTGGAGGTCCAAGATCAGACTGTACGTTTTGTGCAGTCTGATCTTGATCTGCACTATCCGCAAACAGTCCTAGAGTCATGCTTAGCAGCTAAAGATTTAACACAAATTACCATAGAACATTAATATATGTGTGAACATTCTTACGACGAAATGCCTAAACAAATGCATGGCTCATACTAGAAGATTGCCCTGGGCAACCCGACGAGCTAGCCACGAGAGAAAACATTCAGTAGAGAACCTTTTATGTTGCAATAATGCAATACGTTAAAAGATTAACCAATTACCGATTGATCTCATTCCAATCCATTCTCGTTTGGAAACATTTAGGGGGAAGGAATAACTTGCTAGTTACGTCACCGATTCATGCAAGCAGTTGATGACAATTGTACCGTTTGACTTCAAGTTTTTCATAACCTCTGACCAAACTGAAAATATTTTCACAAGGCAGAAGAAATGGCACGAACAAGATATATTTATACCAGTTTTATCAGTTGACCTTCAAGAATAACTGACCATCAACTTACCAAAACAAATGTTGCAAATAGTTCGTCTCATTAAAAATAATAATTTCGCTAAATCATGTTTTTAATCTTTGCATAGATGTAGAAATATGGGCTCGGGTACGCTCATTCAAGATCAGTTTATCCTCCAAATGTGACCTTGACCTTCACAGAACGTGCAGTTTGTTCTTTTATTTACATTGTTTTCCTTAGATATGCTTTACAAAAGCAGTTTTAAAATAGGAATTGTTTGGGTCTTATTTCTAGACCAAAAGCTGAGCCCTGGTAGCTCAGTCGGTAGCGTGCAGGACTTGAGAACAGGGAATCGTGGGTTCGATCCCTAGCTCGGCCAATTTGTTTCCGGGGATTGATGATAGTTCTTGCGACCGGATTCATTCCTCTCTCATCGCTGACCATTATTTCGACGATAGTTATGTGGGAAAGCAGCCAGTGGCTTGGAAAGAAAAATTGTGCGGAGTACTGGTGACAGAGACTCCAGGAAAGCATGGATAGGTGAACTGGCCATTGCGATATAACTGAAACAATGTTGAAAACGGCGTTAATCACCATACAATCAATCAATCTAGACCAAAAATATCCATTTGGCAACTGGAGCACTAAGGGTTGACAATCAATGGTGTACAGGAGAACTGTGACAATCCACTTTTCAGACTCGCGGTCTATTCATCAATGTAGAACTGAATAACTCGAGTCAACAAACAGAGCCGAGTTGTCATGAAATGTAGGAAATCTTCTTGTGAACAAAATATAATACTTTTTCGATTGTCTAAAGTTCAGCAGGAGTCGAAGCTCTTCTGCAAAGACCTATTAAAGCCTTCACTGATTCATGCTCTGTGTAACGGTGCTTAAATGCATGTGCAAAAAGTTTCGGTTCGTGTCAGGCTGACACGAATCGAAACTTTTTGCTACGAGTAAATTTTCTGATCGTCAACGGGCCATTCTACCTCATGATTCAGATCTTTTGTTAACCCTTTACCAAACAATCCCTGGTTTTCACGACCCTAGGAAAGAAGGCTTTTGAAAACATTGTGGGAAAAGGAGAAAATGCTGGTAACCAGCATTTTCTCCTTTTCCCACAATGTTTTCTGTTCTATCGGAGAGCTTAAGCTCGTTTGTACCAATGTTCAATTTGCTGTCTGCTGATGTTTCGAATTTGAAAGAATCTAAAATTTGTCGTTTGGGAAAGGGTTAAGAAAACAAAGCGGATTCATAATTATGCGCCAATTTGCTTGGAATGATTAGAATAATACATTTCGAAAATGCATTAAACTTCTTTTTTTCCAGAGCACCGCTAATTTTGAAATCGATGGGTACCGTGGAGAAAAGGATCAGCTGTAGGTTTGTTTTCTGTCTGTCGTTTTAAGTTCAAAGATATCTGCGGCTTCTCAAAGCTTCATCAAAACCTTCACTGTCGTTAACTGAGAATAAATTACAACAAGAACAATGTACCATCAATTATGCATGGAAGAAGACTAGATAGATTATAAAGGTTCGTTGCAGAGTATCCGACTCTTCGCTACCAAATTTGATGACTTTTTTTCTCCCCGAGTCTCAAAGTAGATTTCCACTAAACTTGAAGATTACTTGTCAAAGTTTATAATCAGGTAGAGGACGGTGTAGATCAAGATCAGACTGCACGTTCTGTGCAGTCTGATCTTGGTCTACGCCGTTCGCAAAAGGTACTTAAATATGTAAGTCAGCATTGGTTTTATAATCTGTTACTTGTGTCATAAACATATTACTCCAGAGCGGAATAAACTTTAACCTGCTTAACGCGACCTGCGATATCTATAGCTCGAAGAGTGCTCAATGTGGATCAAGATTAGCCAGCAAGTCAGTTAAGTCTCATCTTCATCTGCACTTAACGATAACCAATTATTTGTGTAAGATTTATTACCCAAGTTTTAAATGGGTGGATCAAACCAGTGGCTGGTTGAGTCGATTGCTTGAATTCAATAGGATAAAAGTTCTATTATTCAGTCATATTATTACGATGGTTCCGAGCGGCCCAACACAAGTATAGATGAAACCCAGTTAAAACAAATATAAAAGCGAGCTTTCACCGTCAAATACTTAAAGATCGCTAAAAGCGGTACAAAACGCCATATCAGACAAAGAGTGTAGATGTTAACTAAAAGCGGTACAAAACGCCATATCAGACAAAGAGTGTAGATGTTAACATCACAACCAATAGCTTCTTTTCCCTCATTGTGTTTATGCCGTTGGAAATTACACGTACTATTCGACTCTTGCCAGAAGACAAAATTTCAAACGCTTCCAAATTGAAGACATCCGCAGAAGTGATGGAGAATTCGTCAGTGAAATACTGGAAAAAGGAGAAAATACTTAGTTCTAGCATTTTCTAACTTTCCCATTTATGCTTTCAATATAATTGTTATCCAAGGTCGTTAAAACCCTTGTAACCCGTTCTGTTCTGTTCTGTTCTGCAAAAAGGTAAATTGGGCGTCGAGAATAGCGATTATGATATGTTTAAATGCGTTTACGTTTATGACAGGTTAACCCTTCACCCAAATCAATTCATTTGGTTACCAGCAGTTTCTCCTTTATCGCAATGTTCTCAAAAGCTATGTTCGGAAGAGTCGTTAAAACTCGGGATTGTGGTAGATGGTTTATTCTTCAAGCGCGTAATATAATCTGAGCAACCCTCGAGGGAAAAAAAGAGCTTCATGCATCTTTGTTTTACATTATACCTAGAAAATCGTCGCATAGTATCGATTTTGTCCTAAAATCGGCTGAATCATGAGGTAGAATGATTCTTTGACATGCAGAAATTTACCAAAGACAAAAAAAAAAAAATACGACCCAGGTCCGCCTGCACAGACATCCATGCATTAACCCACATTTTCATAGAGTATGACTCACGTTTATATACTCGACCACTTTCGAGGTCTGCAACTCAGAAAGATGCATATCTTAGGCTCGACCAAACAAGCGGACAGTATAGATCCAGGTTCATACTGCAGCTGAAAGGAATATACCTTTACCATACCATAATGAGTTTCAACTACCCTAAGAACAAAGCCTTTGGAAAACATTGTGGGAAAAGGAGAAAATGCTGGTAACCAGCATTTTCTCCTTTTCCCATAAGGTTTTCTTTCTTGTCAAAGATGAATTCTATCATTTGAGCCACATTAAAGTTGTCGTCTGCAAATGCTTTGAATTTGGACAAGTCAATATTTTTCTCATGTAAAAAAGGGTTAAATCCTTTCGATTCTAAAGCCGATATCAGTTCCCTTTGCCGAACGTGTAGATTAAGGTCAGACTACAGAGTCTCAGCTGTGTTTCACACTGTCCAACTATTCAAGCTATGAGATATTCATTCTTTTTACAGCTTTGAAATTTCAATAGACTTTTAGCGCTAATTTTTACAAGCTGAATTTATCCATTTCATTTAAATGACACTGGTTGTATTAATTATCGGAAGTGACATAGGGTGGAAATAATGCATTGAATTTCACAGTTCCTTAACTCTTTACCAAACGACAAAATTTTAGACTTGTCCAAAATTGAAATCAATTGCAGACGACAAAATAAACGTTACTCAAAAATTGAAAATTGACTTTAGAAGAGTAGAAAACAATGTGGGAAAAGGAGAAAATGCTAGTTACCAGCATTTTCTCCTTTTCCCACAATGTTTTCAGAAGTCTTCTTCCCCTTGGTCGTAAAAACCAGGGATTGTTTGGTAAAGGGTTAAATAGGTATCTATTCATTTTAAAAGCTTTACCCTAACAGCGCCGACGAAACACCCTGTACACTCATTATCTGTAAATAAGGCCTTAATAAAAGCAGTTTCGAGATTGCAATTAACCAGAATGTATTCACCTTTTACCACGCAATCCCAACTTTTAACGACCTTGAGAAAGAAACATGTTGAAAATATTGCGGGAAAAGAAGAAAATGCTGGTAACCAGCATTTGTCCTTTTCCAACAATGTTTTCTACCATGTCAGACAAATTCTACCATTCGCACCGGGTGTAAATTGTTGTCTGCAAACGCTTTCAATTTGGACCAGTCTAAAATTTTATCGTTTGGTAGAGAGATAACAAAGCGATCTGTGTAGATCAAAGATCAGACTGCATGTTTCAAACATGCAGACTTATATTGATCTACTCTGGCCTCAAAGACAAATGAAGTGCTTTGTGAAAGGCGCTGTAAACGTTAACACTTGTGGTGAAAGGGTGAATATGTAGTTTCCAACCGTCGCATGGACATCAGCGCATTACATCAGGGATCTTATATGTGTATATACGATCCCTGCGTAAACAGGGATCGTATATACAGGATCCCTGGCGTAAATGAAGAACAGACTGCAGAAAACTTTCAGTCTGATCTTGAGTCTAAACTGCCTGCTTTCTTCAGTTCAGTTCAGCTATGTCCAAACAGGGATATTATAAAACGATATACGATCCCTGATCCAAAACAATCTTTAACTGCATAGTAAGTTTACTTTTAAACTTCGAACAAGTCCAATCGATTCAGTAGCGTGTATACTAGTTTCCGGAAGTGTATCCAGAACGAGATTTAGGCTGTGGATAAAACTGAAAACGCAAAGCAAGTTCGTCCGTTATACGAGCAGATGATCACGGTTGCGTTTACGGACGATGTATATCAAATTCGGACTGCAAAGTACGTCTGATCTTAGTCTATAGCGTCTTGTAGTTATTACATAGCTTAGACTAAAACGTAACAATTCTCAGAATTGTATTTAAGTCCGAGGAAGAAAAGGATCAAAAATCCTTTTTGCAGCGACAGCGTCAGCCTTCTACCAGACGATAATATTTCAGAGCTGTCCACATTGAAAGAACTTGCAGGTGACAAGGTAAATGTGAGACTGGTGATACAATTTGTATGTGAAAGGATAGAAAATATTGTGGGTAAAGCAGAAAATGCTGGTTACCAGCATTTTCTCCTTTCCCCACAATGTTATCAAAAGCTTTTCTGAAGGAAACTCGGGATTGTGTGATGCAGTGTTTAAATCATTTCTTAATTAGGTACATACGTCTTTACAAAGATACTAAATTATGCACAATTTTTGCACGTAATAGTGCACATTCCACCCCCATGGTGTCCAACATTACGAGCCACGAAAAAAGCCATTATGAAGTGACATAGCTTTTTCAACAACTATATTTACATAGCGGATAATTTGGATCCAGGATCAGACTGAAATGATCCTTGTCGTTCGATCTTAATCTCTACTTGCAACTAAGGTTATTTATGCGATGTTAACCCTTAAGCTGCTAAGCGCGACTCATGACCTTTAGTGGACAGTGTAGATGAAGATCAGACTGCGCAGACCGTGCAGTCTGACTTTGGATCTACCGACTCTCCGATAAGAAGATAATTACTTTCCCCCAAATTACCTTTGAAATACATGTAGCAACAATATTGTTTTTACTATCGGCTTGACAATTTCATTTAACTTATTTAGCAGTATATAAGAGTTAAAAAAAGAACCAGTAACGTTACAAGAACTTTTTTAATCATTGGGTGTTTTACGCCGTACTCAACGGTAATTCTGTCCTGCCTCTGCGGCAAAACATTCATTGTTTTTCCAATTTCACCAGTATTAGACCGGCTTTGTCAAACATGACTTTTCTGATCACAATTCACAAACCTTAAAGGCCCACTACCGGTCAAAAGGAAAAACAATTCGGGAGTCACTTTAATGCTGTCAACCTTAATTTTAGTCCTATTTTTAGATTTGTTTGTACTGGACTTTAACACCGTTTTAACTGCTTAGATCATATCACGGCGGTCAGTGCAGCTACGCACGTGTTTCCTTGCTTTCTCACACAATTATTTCAACTTACAAGACCGTTTTAATTATGATCTCAAAGTGAAAAAAAAAAAAAAAAAACACTTGGTCAATAAACGATCTGACCTTATAGTCTGTTAAGTCTGATCTTGATCTTTTCTAACAGCTATATCAGGCGCATCAGTACCTGTTATTCTACATCATTACTTCCGATTCAAATTTGCCACAGAAGACTTACAAAATTTTAGTAGAAGAAAGGATAATAGATATAACTTTTAATTTAATACATAATAATAGATTGCATGTAAAACGAACGTGGAATAGAAAGCTCGCATCGAAAGCATTTTCTCCCTCTGCCTCAATGTTTTTAAAAATAGTCTGTTGCTAGACAATGATGGTAATGCGATCTGATTCAAACTTCGTATTAATTAACTCTTTGCGACAAGACAACAAATTAAAAGTGACTAAAATGATGGGTTTTGTCTTTGAACATCGTAGCAGAGACTGCACATGAGCGATAGCTCCTTTTCATGCGATGTATTTGCATGTATTCCATGTCTAAAGCCTGTTCTGCAAGACTGTTTTCATTGTTGTCTACTGCATTTTTTCTGCAATGCAAATTAGTGCCATAGCTTGTGAACTTGAATGGAGTTTAATGCATCTGCAGAAAGCATCGACCCTGGTAAGCTTGCGCAATCTGCTTTTTGTTTTTGGTATTTTTTCTGCATGTCCGAGGGCCATTCTACCTCATGATTGAATTGGTTGTTAGATAAAATGGGTTACATGGAAGCAAAATTAATGATGACTTGCTCGGTATAATTCATCACGGAGATGCATTATATCCCCTTTTGCCAGAGCATGGCTTACTAGTGTTCAGGTGATTTATAAAATCGAACACCAGAATGACAATCTAATAAAAATGAGCCACGCTCTGGCAAAAGAGGGCTTAATGCATCTCCGTTATCCATGACATTAGCCCAAGTCATCACATGATTATGGATCCATAGGAGCCACTTTTTTTAATAACTGACTCAATCATGAGGTAGATTGGTCCTTTGAAAAACAGAAAATTGATCAGTAGCGAAAAGTTTCGGCACAGGTCAGCCTGCGCGGACTGCGCAGGCTGGCCTGGGTCGATACTTTTCGCATATGCATTAAGCCCCCTTTTCACAGAGCACGGCTCAAATGAATATTATATTGAATTTTAATTGCTCACATTTACTGTAAGTCTCAGATTCTTGTGATGGCTGAAAGTTAGATGTAATTGGAAATCGATAGAGTACGTCAGGACTTGTAAAGAGTTATCAAACGCATTAAAAATGAAATGATTTTTATTATTACCTTGAAGAAAGTTGACTCTACCCGTCGTTTGTTTTTTAAAACACTTGTATCCCAGTATAAAAGTAGCCAGTTGTGCCCGAAAGCCTTCCTTACCACGCACCACTGTTCCCACAGCGGCCTTACCACGCCTAATAAAGCGTGGACATTGTGCCGAACCTTTTATATAGAGACAGTTTGGACCACCCTTTACCAAATCTAAATAAAATAACACTGAGCTTGCTTTCAAAACTCTACAATAATGACAATTTCCTTCAGCGTTTAAATGCTACTTTTCCCAAAACTTCTTACATAAAACAATAATGTCATTATAAGGAAACAGTCACAAGGCATTCATTAAGCGCTGTCAATGTATTTCATGAAACAGCCATGCGTAAAAAGGAGTTTTAAAGGTGGCGACAAAGCGATGAAAGGGATAAGCGCTTTAGATTGAAGAGACCGGGCGATTGTTTGCTTAACAAACGGGTAGGTTGGAAAACCGGTTCTGCCATCTCTTGCATAATGCACTTGTATAAGAATATATTTGAAAAATGAATTAAATACCAAATATAGAAATGCTGTTTTTTTGTTAGATTTTTCACAATTTATGTTCGTGGCATGCATATTAAAAATAGTCCATTACATGTACCAGCTAAATCCTTCTCCGCCATTTGCGACTTGCAAAGTAGTTGCCGACAGCTTAGATCAAGATCAAACTGCACAGAACATGCAGTCTGATCTTTAATCTATACCGTCCCGTACCTGATAATGAGCTATGACCAAAATTTTCTTAATTTGCATCGAAATCTACTTTTAGACCTCGAAAAGAAGTCGAATGTTTTAGTTTACAGCGAAAGAATGACCGAGCAAGTTTTAAGCAAACGACTTTTGTGAACATCTTTGTAAAATAAAGATTGTCATTATGAACGAAACTTTAACGCGTGAATACAGGAGAAATTTTTGTTGCTAAAAGAGAAATTGCTCTGTACGATAATTTAAAGGAAGGTCAGCGGCAAGTAAAAAAATCGTCTGCGTGTGGATAAGTGTTAGAAGAATAAATTTGGATTGTCCGTTGAAATATCGTTACTCATACAATGGTCTGAATATCGAAGTTGGATTAAAATTTAGTACAACCTTCTTACTAAAGGAAAACAGTATTTTGAAATATAAACTACACCCACTTACTAAGGTACAGATTTAAAAAAAAATGGGTGTTGCCATTTTGGACCTAGTCTGGGACCAATATATTTATGCTTGTGATCCTTAAAAGTTCTATGCTAGTCTGGGGTCATGTTTTTTCTTTTTTCTTTTCGAGGGGATGTGGGGGAGAAAGAAAGTGGTACTAATCTTAATTAAAGAGTGATTATATCATTGCGGCAAGTGATGTATCCAAAGGTGTTTGCAGTAAATATAAATGAGCCATGCTATGTGAAAAGGTGTTTTGATGCGTCTTCAAAAAGTATCAAATCCTATCTTCACAGGATGACATTGGTTGAAACTTTTTGAAATTGGTAAATTTTCTACATTTCAAAGGAATTTTCTACCTTATGATGGATCCACAAAAATGTGGTGACTTAGACTGTATATATAGGTATTCATGTATCATGCATTACAAAGATGCATGGAACCCCCATCTCTCAGAGCGCCTCTCAGTTGTTTAAAAAAGTAGCGAGGTTCAGAAAGCCTTTGATGTTAGTGGTCTTAGTTTGGCGATTCCGTCATGTTTAACACTAGAAGCGCTACTTAGCCGACTTTCTCCGACCGACTGGTTGCTTGTCCACACAGAAAATTTCGAAGCAATGTTCGACGATTTTATGAATTTTGCCAAAATACGTTTTATCATTGAACGGAATAAAAAAAAAAAAAGTGACCGGGACGGAATTAGAACTGTTTGTCGATTACTTACAATTTAGAATGTCGAGTCTATAACAGATAAAATTTTAGACTGGTCCATATTGAAAGCATTTACGGAGGACAAATCAAATGCTGCTCAAATAATGCAAGCTGTCTTTGACAGGGTAGAAAACATCGTGGGCGTTACCAGCATTAATTCTTCTCCTTTTCCAACTATGTTTTTTACCTCTCTCACCACACGATCCCGAGTTTTAAACGACCCTGAGAAAGAAAGCTTTTGAAAACATTGTGGGAAAAGGAGAAAATGCTGGTAACCAGCATTTTCTCCTTTTCCTACAATGTTTTCTACCCTGCCACAAATAAATGTCAATTTTTTATTCATATTAATTTGCGTAGTCTGCAAATATGGACAAGTCCAAAATTTTGTCGTTTGGTAAAGAGTTAACCCATTACCAAAAGACAACATCTTACGACAATCCATATTAAAAGCATTTGCAGACGACAAAATAGATGTGACTCAAAATTTCTTTTTGGGTAGGTAGAAAATATTGTTGGGAGTGGAGAAAATGCTGGTTACCGGCATTTTCTCCTTTTCCCACAATGTTTTCAAAAACCTTTTTTTTTCTTTCAGAGTCGTTTAAACTCGGTATTGTTTCGTTTATGATTAAAGTAAAGGGAAAATGCACATTGGTCTCTCGTGGTGCAAGAACGCCAAATAATAAATAATCACCCATGAATTTCAGAAATTTAATTGAAACGCAGTAAAATACCTGTTTGATAACACAGTGAGTCATAAACAACTAGTATATTTTAATTATTTACGTTTTCGATATCTAACATGGATAGTGTATTTCTTTTCTGCATTGTTTCGACATTTTCTTGGCGCAGGCTCATGGCACATAGGTACTATTAGAACCTGTATATATACTACATGCAAAAAAGAGAGCTTGCTCACTTCTGTTTAATCTTTTACTACATGGTCCCGATTTTTAACGACCCGAGAAAGAAAGCTTTAGAAAACATTGTGGGAAAAGGAGAAAATGCTGGTAACCAGCATTTTCTCCTCTTCCCACGATGTTTTCGACCCCACCAAAAAGATATTTAAAATTTTGAATCACCTTTATTTTGTCGTCTGCAAATGCTTTTAATTGGGACAGCCCTAGAATTTTGTCCCTTGGTAACCAGCATTTTCTTCTTTTCCTACAGTGTTTTCTACCCTATTACAGACAAAAATTGTCATTTGACCTGCATTTAATTTGTTGACTGCAAATGCTTTGAACTTGGTCAAGTCCAAAATTATGTCATTTGGTAAAAGAGTTGAATGGATTCCTTGTAGGATCATGAAATACCGTGAAGACTTTGAGCAAATATTTAAATTCGAAATTTGAAGTCAACGGCGACTGAATACTCATGCCTTACCCTGTTTGAACAAGAAGTTCCCAATATTGATCCACTGATGACCAGTTTAATCCCTTTTAACGAGCCCCTGTTTAACCGTTTACCATACAATCCCGACTTTTAACGACCCTAAGAAAGAAGCCTTGTGAAAACATTGTAGGAAAAGGAGAAAATGCTGGTAACCAGCATTTCCTCCTTTTCTCACAATGTTTTCTTCCCTTCCCAAAACAAATTTCAATTTTTCAGTGGCATTTATTTTGTCGTCTGCACCTCCTTTCAATTTGGACAAGTCTAAAATTTTGTCGTTTGGTAAAGAGTTAAATGACCCTGGATTAGAAGGCTTTCTAAAACACTGTGGAAGAATGGGAAAAAACGCTGAATACATTTTTTCCTCTTTTAAATATGTTTTCTACACTTTTAACGACAAAAAAATCCTATCATTTGACACATTTTTATTCTGTCCCTTTCAGATGCTTTCAATATAGACTAGTCTAAATTTTGACACAAAACTCGTACAAGTGTGCTTGCATTACTATAAATGATATGAAAGGAAAAGTATTTGAAGCAAAGAAAATAACTCTTTGTAACGTACTGGAAAACATACTAATTAATAAAAGGAGAAAATGCTTAGGCCTACAACTTGCATTTGCTTATTTTCACTCAGTGGTTTCAAAATCTATTTGATGCAGGATGTCAAAAGTCACATTTTAGGGGTGACAGATTACAGACGCGCACAGGGACGGCTTATAACTAAATATTCAGATCTACGGCAAAATCGCATCGGTTCTTGCTGTAGTAGCTCTGCCAACTTCTTTCCGAGGATCGATGATAGTCATTATGACAAGACTTGATACACCTCTCACCGCCGGTCATTGTTTCGACGATGGTTATGTGGGAAAGCAGCGAGTGGCTTAGGGGGAATACTGTACGAATTACTGGTAAAAGAAACTCAAGAAAATCATGGATAGGTGCATTGGCCGCCGAGTATATTACTATAATGATGTTTTGAATCGGTGTTAAACACTATGCAAACAAAGAACAAATCTGGCCGTAGTGAAATATCTATACACTTTATTGCATTGTTGAAAACACTGTGACAAAGGGTGAAATTGCACAACCTTTTATATGGAGGCTATCATTATCATTTTAGTAACATAATTAAAACTTCGACTCCCATTATCGTGTTATGTACGTAATTATAATCAGCATCAAATTACTGGTAAAAAATATGATTGGAAATTTCAGATTTCGGTTGTTGCTATTGCTGTTTGATGATAGTATTTCAGTATTTTGCTGAGGTGTTCTGATATCAGACTTTTGTATGCACATAAACCGTATCAAACACCATTCATTTGCCTCAGTATTGCGGTTTAGATAGTATATTTCACATAGTTGCTATACTGTATCATGTGATGGAAAATTACAGTAAAGAGACGCGCTACAGCCATACATGGCTGCAGAATAACCATTAGCCGCGCATATTATTACAAACTTGCCAAATGAACTTTAGGCTAGGCCCCATTTTTATTGTAGCGTCAATACAAGCCTGAAAACAATGGTAATCTACAAAAAAGAGCAGTGTTGTATTACGAAGAAGAATCCTGCTAGAATTTCGATGGAAACAGCCTACGGTTTCTGATTTCCTTCTCAATCATTTCGTATGAATATAACAGATCCACGCTGGAATTTCATTCGCCCTTTTTGTAGATTTAAAACAAAAAGGTGTTACATATGAAAAACACTGTCAATTAGCCCTAGTTCGAAACATCCTTTGGTTAAAAGCGAAAAGTTGGGGCGAACGTGGGGCAAGCAACATTCTTAGAATAGTAACAATCCCATGATCCAAATAATCAAAGTACTGTACGCGCTCTGGTATAAACAGGCACGTTCAGGAAGCCTGCATTCAGTGACTCTTTTGGTGCAAAAGGCCAGTTTTGGATGCATTTGCGGTTCATGCAATCATAAGCAGTATTTTCAAGAGAGACAATGGCGGTTACCAGCTTTTTTTTTTTCTTTATGATCGGATCATGAATATTTTCAAACGCATATTTTTCGGGTTCGTAGAAACATTTAAGGTTTCCCGGTGCTTACAAAACTTGAGTCCATGCTCACTTGCATTCACGCTCAAGTCTTAACATTAATTCATAAAGTAAGAAAATTCGAAGTTAAGACATTAATTTGATTAGAAGGCAGTGTTATGTTCAGGAATTTAAAAAGTTACAAGGTTGGACCTATTAAACTGCATTTGTTCAACTTTGAAATGTCATGCTCAGCCGAGTTGAACACGAAAACAGTCTTATAAGCACTGGCCATTTATCATAACAGGTTGAATTTGAATGGCATGGGCATGTTTTACATGACTTTATAAGTATAAGTAGATTATTTAAGATGCTTAACTTTTTCAGCGAAATGGGCGAAAAGATGGGCTTTTGCGGACGGTACAGTTCAAGATCAGACTGCACAGAAAGTGCATTCTAATCTTAAACCTGTACCACCGCTTCTGTCGTCAAGCCTGTAAGATGATTTCTTTCGTTAGTTTCTGGTTGTAGTACTTTCAGCCGCCGAAAGAAATCAAGTTTAAAATGGCAATGCTTTGTGAAAAGGGGGCTTAATGCGTCTGCATAAATGATCAACTAAGGTCAGCCTGCACAGTCCGCACGGGCTGACCTGGGTCCAAACTTTCTGCTATTGGTCAAATTTCTGCATGTCCAAGGACCAGTTTACCTCATGCTTCATCGGTTGTTAGACAAAATGAATGTTGTAGATCCGGAATTATGTGATAACTTCGTTGGTACAACGCATTACGGAGATGCATTAAGCCCCCTTTTGCCGGAGCGTGGCTCAAATGATATTTTTTGAACTGAAAGAGTTGACCCTTTATTCCGCAATCCCCAGTTTTATCGCACCTGAACTGGGATGCTTTTGAAAACATTGAGGTTAAAGGAGAAAATGCTGGTAACCATCATTTTCTCCTTTTCCCACAATGCTTTCTACCCTACCAGTGACAAATCCCGGCAATGGAAACGCATTTAATTTGGCGTCTGCAATTTGCTTTGAATTTAGAAAAGTACAAACCTTTTCCTCTGGTAAAGAGTTAAGACGAAAAAACGAATGTTGCATTTTGATGATTATGTCGGCAATCAAAAGACTGCTTTAGAATTTTGATATACCTCCCAGATAACATGGGTCAAATACTAGTAGCCGGTGGACATCCATTTATGTTTCACCCTTTACTTGCTAAATAAGTGAAATGAAACTTTCAAGCCGATATTCAAAACCCAAATGTTGCTCTCTCAGAACTATTTTCTGGGAAAATATCTCCTTATCGGACAGTGCAGATCCAAGATCAGACTGCACCTTCTGTGCAGTCTGATCTTGATCTGCACTGTCTGCAAAAGCTCTTTAAGTCGTGCTGAGCAGCCTAAGGGTAAACAAAAAATATAACAACTTTAATCCCACTCTTCTGTTCGAAAGCGGGCTATAGTTACCGCTTTACAGCAATCCCGGATTTTAAAGATCATTTGAAAACATTGTAAAAATAAGAGAAAATACTGCTAACAAGCATTTCACATTTTTTCACAATGTTTTCAACCCTTTCAAGGACAAATCTTTGTCATATTCTACTTGTCAGCATTTGGAAAAGGAGAAAATGGTGGTTACCAGCATTTTCTCCTTATCCCACGATGTTTTCAAACTTGAGCTCTCTTCCCAGGGTCAGTTTAAATTTGAGATTGTGCAGTAAAGAGTTTAAATATAATCGTTTGTGATGCAAAATTCTCAAGTGACATGACATTCAAAATATTTCTATTTTACATGGTGTGAGAATACACTTCACTTTAAAAAGATTTGACTCATGCTCCGTGAAAAGGGCGCTTAATGCATTTCCGTGATAGTTGACACCAAGCAAGTCATTACTGTGTTATGGATCCATGAAATCCGTTTTGAATAAAGGCCGACTGAGTTATCAGGTACACTGGTCCTTTGAGCTGGCAAAAAGTTTCGGCCCAGGTCAGCCTGCGCGGACAGCGCTTTTTACATCTGTACTTTTTACAGATGTAATAAGCCCCCTTTTCACAGAGCATGGCTCATTTTTTGAAAGAGCTGTATATCTACAAACGTCCAATTTCAGGGGCTTCCCAAATTGTTGGTTTGTTTAAAATCTCTGGTCGGTCACATTTACCTTAGCCGTTGGGTTACATTTCTCAATTATTCATGTTACCCTTTTTCTACACGAGTTTTAACGACATCTTAGGAGCAAGGCTTTTAGAAACGTTGTTGAAAAAGGATAAAATGCCGGTCATCAGCACTTTCCCACTTTTCCACAATTTATTCTACAACATTTTAAGCCACATTGAATATGTCGTTTGCAAAAGCTTTCAATTTGGATACATCTGAAATTTTGTCGTTTGGTAAAGAGTGAAGGAGTTGAACGGAAAATGATGAATAGGCGTGATACCACACAATCCCGAGTTTCAACGTCCCTGAGGAGGCTTTTGAAACACTGTAGAAAAAGGAGAAAATGCCGGTCACCAGTATTTTCCGCCATTTCCACAATCTTTTCTTAACATTTTAAGCCACATTTAAAATGTCGTCTGCAAAAGCTTTATGAAATTTTGTGGTTGGGTAAAGAGTAAAGGAGCTGAAAGGAAAATGATGAATAGGCATTTTACCAGATTTAAAAGATATATGTCCAGTAGCATCATGTGTCATGACCCTCAGTCGTTCAAGCTCGTGTTCACCTACCATTCAAAATTGTGTTCTAACTCTTTATTGCTACCATTACCCGTTATTGGCTAGAAGGACTTGAATTAAAACATTAGAACAATGAAGGCGAATCTTGCAGTTGTTTGCGGACATCATAGGCCCTGACATTATTAGTATAGGCTTATCTTGGTGTTCTCTTTTTGCAAACACATCAGAGGCCCTGGCATGTTGGATATAGGCTTATCTTGGTGAAATATTTTTGCAAAGGACATCAGAGGCCCTGATATATTGAGTTTCCTTGGTGAATTATTTTTGCAAAAGACATCAGAGGCCCTGATATGTTGAATATTGAGTTTCCTTGGTGTACTGTTTTTGCAAAGAACATCAAAGTCGTGCCATGTAGGATGTTGACTGATCTCGGTGTCCTCTCCTTGCAAAATACATCAGAGATCGTGATATGTTGAACATAGACTGATCTTTGCGTTTTCTCTTTTCTGGAGCAATTTAGCCCTTTCGGGTATAATCGTTGACGATGGTGCTTTCCGCAAGGTCCTAGTAATCTGTACGCAGCACCTGCCAAATCGCGTTGAAACACAGAAAAACGCAAGTGAATAGGTGAGCTATAGCCAGTATACAATTGACAAACAGTTAAAGCAGGATACATTTTTCAAAACCTCTAAATTTATGATATATGACATGAAAAATGTAAGTTTAAGGTCACACTGCTTTTGCTTCACAGGCTGATCTTGATCTATACTGTCCGAAAACGTATTTAAAGTTTTCAGTCAAATGTTACGGATTTAAATCAGATTTGTATGTTTGTATGTTGTTTTACTCCGTTTTCAATGTTATTTTAGTACTATCGTGGCGGTCAGTGAGCCTTTTCATTCTTTCCTTGGGTTTCTTTTGCAAGCACTTCGCACAATATAAAAAAAAGCTGCCGGCTGCTTTCCAACATAACCATCGTCGAATCAATGATTAGTGTTGACAGAGGAATGAATTATGTCGCAATGACTGACTATTATAAATCCTCGTAGAGAATTTAGCCGAGCTGGGGATTTGAACCAGCGAACCCTGGTTTCAAGCGCTATGCGTTACCAGCTGAACTAGCAGGCTCGGCTGAAATCGGGTACCGCCCTCGTAATTTATGATAAAGACGGTAAAACCCTGTAACTCTCTTTGCAAACGATAAAATTTTGTACTGAACCAAATTCAAACCATTTGCAGACGGCAAAATAGATATAACTTAAATTGTAATTTTTGTATTTGATGAGGTAGAAAACATTGTGGAAAAGGAAGAAAATGCTGGTAACCAGCATTTTCTCCTTTTTCCACAATGTTTTCAAAAGCTCTCTTTCAGGATCGTTAAAACTCGGCATTGTTAGATGAAGAGTAATGCCTTTCATTCTATGATACCATTGAGATTCTAACGTCTGTAACGTGAAACTTCGTACATTATCCCTGCTATCACTCAATAGAATAAGTGATATATTATCATCCATCTATGGTGGGAAATCCTCTACCAAATAATCTCGAGTGTTAACGACCCTGAAGAATTAAACTTTTGAAAAAATGGGCAAATGAGAAAATGCTAGTTTGGAAAAAAAAAAAAAAATTGGGCAAATCAGAAAATGCTGCAAACTAGCATTTTCTCCTTTTCCCACATTTTTTCCCCCCTCTTTACCAGTTTAAGGACTAATTCCATCTTTCGAGCAACATTTATACTGTCGTCTGCAAATGCTTTCAATTTGAAAGATCTAAAATTTTGTCGTTTGGTAAAGAGTCAACTCTAAGACCGACAGATAAACACAAATGGCATTTTAGTGAGTTACAAAAAAGAATAATTCGATTTTCAAGGCTGCTTTTCAACAGAATACCTCAAACATAGCAGACAATGTAGATCAAAGATCGGACTGCACGTTTTGTGCAGTCTAATCTTAATCTTCACTTGCCGCAAAAGCGACTGTAATTGCGAAAGATCTTGGGTTTCTTCAAGCCCTGGCGTGGTTTTTTTCTACCCTGAGTTGGCAGGCGTTAAAAACTTTTTTGGGAAAAAGAAAAGTTGCTGGAGACCAGCATATCCTCCTTTTCCCAAACTATTTTCTTCCCTTCAAAGATAAATTATGTACCATTTGTGACACATTTATTTTCTTTGAATTTGATTCAAAGTTTTACCGTCTTGTAAAGAGTAAAAAGTAAAAAAAAAAACGCCTTACACGATTGATGGTGTATCATAGAAATAATGATAGTTTTATGATTTTAACCCTTTCCCACAAGATCCCCGCTTTAAGCGACACTGAGAAATAGATCATTTGAAAACATTGTGGAAAAAGGGGAATCAGAATTATTTTCTCCTCTTCCAACAACATTTTATTTTTTTCCCCTATCACAGACAAAGTCCATTAAATGAATCACAGTTAAATATTCGTCTACGAATTTTGTCGACTGTTTAGTTAAAATTGTGTTCCAGTGTAAACTCATAACCTGTTGCCAGCCAAGTTATTAATCTTTTACCTGGGTTTCACCAGTACTTGGTTGGGGCTCAGTTTCTTGCCAAGGACACTTCCACGAAAATGCCAGGATCGAACCGTTCACCACTTAGCCACGCAGAACCCCTCAATATCCATAGATGGAACAAAAACATTATTTAGAATTTTCATTTACAGTAAAGCATGTATTAAGAAACCGTCCAAGGGAAGAAAGATGAGCGTTTTTTTTAGGACGGGTGATCTTTAAATACAATTTCAACTACGATGATACAAGAGTGGATGTAGAATCAAACTGCTGGTCTCTGAAAGCAGGTGTGCCCTATGACAAGTTCAACTGTATACCATCTGGTTTATCAAGAAATTAGAAAAATCATTCAAAAGAATTTCACCATGCTATTCACTGACTGGCAAGTAGATTTGAGCTGCGCTCTGGAAAATGGGGGAATTATGGATCCGTAAAGTCCATTTTGCCTAACCACCTACTGAATCATTAGGCACAATGGTCCTTGGATCATGCGAAAAATTGACCAAAAGCAAAAAGTCTGACATGGGTCGATACTTTTTGCAGATGCACTAAGCCCCATTTTCACAATGCATTGCTCATTTCTTTTCTAGAGAGAAAAAAAAATCTGAATAATGATAACAGATCACTGTTTTTTAAGATAATCTACTCGTGTACGCACTACGATAATGGCATACATATAGAAATCAACGGAATTTTCGGCGTAGCTGAATGTGCTTGCTTTTGACCTACTTTTTGGTACTGATAACAAATGAATGAAATTAAATTTGTGATTGGTCAAAAATGTAGACATGTGTATTCTTAGGGCCGCTGCCTATTTGCTAGCAAATTTACGCCTTCTATCTTTTTTAGATATATTTCTTGCTAATTTTTTCTTATTATTTGCAGTCGCTCGAACGCATGTCTAAACATTGGTGTTATTTTGCGATGCCTTGGTCTAATTTGTCAATCGTTTAAAGCTGTCCAAATACGATCAGTCGCATAATTATCTCTGTAAATGTACATTAAATTACTTCCACATATTTTTACCCTTAGAGCGCTAAATAAAAAACTTAGACACTTATCGTCCACAGAAAAGACCCAGATATTTTCAATTTTAAGTTTTTCGTGTCAAGAAATGTCTCGGTAAAGCGGGCAGTGTAGATCTTAATTTTCTGCATTTGAAAGTAACGCATTTTCTGATGGGCAAAACCGAATGGTTTAGCCTATCACAAGTTGCATAACTTTGAACTGTGGAAAATTCTTGAGCTAAAAAGACTAAGAATGATCTGAATCCTTAACTCTTTACCAGACAACTAAATCATGGACTTGTCCAAACTGCAAGCATTTGCAGACGACAAAATAAAATTAATGTGACTCAAAAATTGAAATTTGTTTGGGGAAAGCTAGAGCACATTGTTGGTTGTCAGCATTTTCTCCTTTTCCCACAATGTTTTCGACAGATTTCTTTCTCTTGGTCGTTTAAAGTCGGGATTGTGATTTTGATCTACATTGTCCGCTTTTTGCTGAAACAGTACTGGCAAAAAGCAACCATGAAATTGCAATTATCATGGTCTGATTTTATTCTGAAAATATCCTTCGGCACTTTAAGGGGTAGGAATGGTTGGTGAATACGGGCCTTGGTATTGATTCTTATTGGCTGTACTGGTCACGTGGGAGTATCTGTAGCCGTGACATCTCCCGTGTACAGGTGGAACCCTAAGGAAAGACATCAAGAGGCGAGATGATGCTTTGATATCACTGAAATGCTGCTGAAAGTAGAGTAAAATTTGTTAAATATATGTTGAGGGTAAGGCTCTACCTACCTTCAGTCTAAAGGGTTGCTTCGATGTTAAAGTTTCTCCGCTCCCTACCCTGGGTCCAGGCGGTAATAATGTTAATTACTTAGTATCATGCTTTCCTTAGAATCGCGGTCTATTCATTCTTTTCGTTATTGTTACCGTCATTTTTGACAAAGCAACGTCCGAATGATAGAAAAAGAAAAAAATGAACGGACTGGAACCAAGGCCACTGCTCCCCTTGATGTCAGCCATTCTTCTAAAGCTTTTGGAAAATTTAAAATCTTACTGGTCAGCCAGATTTGTCTTGACCTTCATTTGTACATGAACACATTTGGTTAATTTGTAAACAAACACTCATTATAAACTCAGTTAAGTGTGCATGTGCATAGAATTTAATTCGAAAAAAAAATGCACCATACGCACCATATGATCGGCAATTTAAGGTCTACGACCCCTAACTCATCGGTAAATATCGTGTATCATCGATGTTTTCGTAAAGGCTATTCGGCCAATCTCGGCAGCTTCCGTCTTTTAATATGAGAGTTACGGGCCGTAAACTCACCAACTCATCGGTAAATATCGTGTAACATCGACTTTTTCGTAAAGGCTACTCGGCCAATCTCGGCAGCTTCCGTCTATTAATATGAGAGTTAGGGGCCGTAGACCTTAAGTGCTAAATATGACTCCTCGTAAATGAAGCACATCTAGTACATGTTTCCTTTTCCATGCCCAAGCTGATAAAGCAGTGATAAATTGTGGAAAAAAGAACTTTACTGTACATGAAATTATTTCCGGGACACGCCCAGTAAATGTAAATCTTAATTTCGATGTTCATGGATATAAGTCAAAGGGTATTTACATTTCAAAAGCAATGAAATAACGAGACGGTAACTGTTACACTTTTTAATTACATGTACTTTGGCGTTTTTGTAAAGATTAATAATTTATCTAGCAATCCGTGTCTATATTATAAACAGTCAACTAAAATATTGCCGCATAGAGCTGTTAGAAGAGATGACGGTATGATCAAATTCACTCCAAAAGCTTTGCAATAATGGTTGAGACGGGGGGGGGGTAGACTTTACCTATCTTCTTCTATGGGTTTCCATCTTTGTTGGTAAAAAGCTAGCGCAAGCCAGAAGTAACGATGTAGACGCAGACAACGCAAAAACAGACGATGCAGGTGCAGACAAAGACATGAAAACGCATGGACGTTTAAAACAGCCGATCCAATAATGAAATGTAAATGGAAAAATACAGTTGAAGTATAAATATGAGCCTTGCGCTGTGAAAAGCGGGTTTTATGCATCTGCAAAAAGTATCGACACAGGTCAGCCTGCGCAGTCCGCGCAGGCTGACCTGGGCCGAAACTTTTTGCTATTGTTCAATTTTCTGCAAGTCCTAAGACCAGTTTACCTCATGATTCAGTGAGTTGTTAGACAAAATGGACTTTATGGATCTATGATCATGTAATGACTTGCTTGGTATCAATCATTACGGAGATGCATTAAGAACCCGTTTTGCCAGAGTATGGCTCGTACATGCTTGATTTGTGAATCGATCATTTTGAACCTCTCTTTCCGACCCGTCTGTCTTGTAAGGAGTTCGGTTTTGAAAGTTCCATTGTTGTACCAGTATAACAATATAAACTGTTTAACCTTCGATATTTTAATTGTATTGAAATCAGATACGAAGACAAGACGATAAAGTGGGCGTTGAAAGGTCATAAGAAGTGTATGTAAGCTTACCATTTATTTTTGGCTATCAAGCGCGACCCAACGTTTGTGGACAGTGTAGATCAAGATCAGAATGCACAAACCAGTGTCTGTATTCACCAACCATTCTCAGGAATATTCTTACTCTTGTTCTCCAAGTTTTCTAAACGGTTTAGCCAATCAAAAGTTCTGTTACTTTTGAATTTATAAAATTCTGGACAATAAGACCAAGAACGTTTTTAAGAATGGTTGGTGAATGCGGATCAGATCTTCCATCCACACTGCCCAATACGGTGATATACTTTTTCTTTCAGGGGGAAAAACAAACTTTAAAATCTCAATATTTATTTTGAATTTCCATTTAACCCTTTATCAGACAACAACATTTTAGATTTTGAAAGTATCTGCAGACGACAAATAAACTGTGGCTAAAATGATCGGATCTGAAACTGGAAGTGTGGAAGACATTCTAGGAAAAGGAGAAAATGCTGTTTTCAAAAGCTTACTTCTCCGTGATTGCTTAAACAGGGAATTTGTTGGTAATAAGCTAATTTACTTTTTTTTTTACAAGACAATTTTGCAGGTAATACAATTCCGAGTTCTAAAGGCCTCTAGGAAGCATGATTTCGAAAAACTTGTTGGAAAAGGAGAAAATACTGGTTACTATCTGCAAAAAGTATCGACCAAGATCAGACAGCGCAGGCTAACCTAGGTCGAAACTTTGTGTTATTTGTAAATTTTCTATTATGTCCAAGGACCATTCTAACTCATATACAGTCGGTTGCTAGACAAAATGTATTTTATGATCCATAATTATGTGATGATTTGCCTTGGTATGATGCATCACCGAGATGCATTAAACCCCCTCTTGCCGGAGCGCCCCTTTATCATCATATTTAGCGGTGTGGTGAATAAAGAGGCGAATTATATAGCGCGGTCTCAACACTGAAATTAAAACCTTGACAGAAAATGTTCTTATATTATAGATCTAAATAACCCTGAATCAATGAAATACACAGTCAGTCATTAAAAAGATAATAATAAAAAAGAAAATTGTTCAAAACTTTTTTTAATGCCCAAAAATTAGGACAGTGTAGATCCAATATCAGACCGCACGTTTTGTACAGTCTGATCTTGATCTAAACTGTCTGCAGTTAGAAACTATGTCGCTACTTATCTAAGGATTAACGAGTATCCCATGGCGCGGGTGCTTTTGAAATCTCAAGTGCATTGTTAGACCAGACGATGTCTTTCTTTACAGTTCGCTCGGCGTACAAACTGGTTTTTGTCATCAGTGAAGAATTGCAGGTAATTTTCTCTGCGGGACAGTTCGTCCTTGAAACGAGATTAACCCTTAACCTGCTAAATAAACTAAATGAAACTTTCAAGCCAGTTGTAAAAAACCCGAATAATGCAATTTTAAACTTTTTTTTATATATATATATAAGAATAACTCCTTATCGGACAGTGTAGATCCAAGATAAGACTGCACGTTCTGTGCAGTCTGATCTTGATCTACACTGTCCGCAAAAGGTCAGCGAGTAAGGCTTAGCAGCCTAAGGGTTAACCCTTCCAGTGCCGACTAAACCTATCAGACATTTTCACACTAGAAATACAACCTAAATAATTGCAGTTCAATGGTTGCTTTCGTTTGTGTTTCAGCAAAGCGGTCAGTGCAGATCAAAGATCAGGCTGCACGTTTTGTGCAACCTGATCTTGATCTACATTGGTCGCAAAAGCAACTATAGTAGTGAAAGATGCTGTAAGGCCCTAACTCATATGTCCTTACATTGTTTAATACAAGTTAATGATCACAAGAAAATGATGAACAGACGAAAGTTCGAATGTTTAGGAGCAAAGATACTGAATTTCATTGATGAAGAAGAATTAAGCTTTAAGATACCGTGATTTGCTACCAGTTTGTTTTGCAAAACAAAATAAGTTACAATTATCATAGATAAATCTTAAGATAAACATAGATTTAAAAAGTGATCTGATAGAATGAATTAATTATATGGGTTAAAACTGTTTTTACATTATGTGTGTTTCTGGGTTGTATATTATATATGCCAGCTTTAAATTATAAGTAACAACATATTGGTACATCATGACTACAGTTGTCTCCCAAAACGGGGTGCATAATTACACACCCATCAATTCTTGTGCACACTCACAGTTCATGTGCACAGATATATAGTGTATGTAAAATCTTAGCAAATTCGATGTCCAATCTTCGAATTTAAGGTCTAGTATCGAATTTTACATTTCTTATTGAACGCGGGCCTATGCAGGGACCGTATACACCAACCATTCTTGAGAACATTCATAGTGTTTTTCTCCATAATTTTATAAATTTTAAAGGAACACAACTTCTGACTAGCTAAACCATTTAGTTTGGCCAATCAGATGTCGTGGTTCCTTCAAATTTAGAAGATCTCATATATAAAGACAAAGACTATTCTTAAGAATGGTTGGTAAATGCCGATCCAGGTCAATTTTTAGGCTAGCAAAGCTAGTCTATAAGCATCCAGATTGAGTCAGACTCAATGTAAACCCAAATGCTGCCTCACAGAAAATAATCTGTTACTGTTAGGAATCTTAATTTTGACATATATGACAAATTTGACAAAAAGCACAGAATCTCTACCATCCCGACTTGAACATGTCTACTGGTTACCAGCATTTTCTCCTTTTCCCATATTGTTTTCAGCCCTTTTAGAATATGGTTTCATCAACTGAGCCACATTTAACTTTATGGTCTGGAACAGCTTTGAATTTGGAGGGGTGTAAAATTTTTCGTTTTGTAAAGAGTTGAGTAGTTAATTATTACATCTTGTGCTTTTGATTAACTATATAATCCAATTTAATCCTTAACCTGCTAAAAAAGAGTTAAATAAAACTTTCAAGCTGAAGGTAAAAACCTGAACATTGCTATTTCATAGTTAATTTTTTTAAAAAAAATGTCCCCTTATCGGATAGAGTAGATCCAAGATCAGACTGTACAGTCATCTTTTAAAATCCTTTATGAAAATTGATGGAACGTAATACATATATCCTTTACGACAGTCAGCTGATAAAGGTTTTTTTCTTCATTTCATTTGATCCCGTGTCATCGAAAAAGGGGGTTTGATGTATATTTCCATTATGGACTGATATCTCTTTAACTACTGGACAAAATTTTATGAAACTTCATATCTATCTTGTTTATCATAAGCCACAGACAATCATTATTTGTTTTTATCTAATCAAATGCTATGTTATGGAAAAAGGGCCTTAATGGATAATTTCATCATGGACCAATAACAAAAATGCACGTGTACATGCAAAACACAATACCTCTTATATTTTTCTACCAAAAGAGGTACATGTATTTTTAGGCGGGAGAATGAACTGATGGAACTAGAACGGACTCAATAACCAGTCTGACAATTTTTCTTCGATCTTGTATAAACCAACCAAGTGTTATATTTACCATAGCCTCTTATTTCAAATTCGCTAGTCTGTCAGTACTTTCAGCACTTTGATTTTTAAAGCAATACAAAATTTACCAAGAGGATTCCAGAAATCAGTTTAGTCATAATTACAATTTTGAACTTGAACCAGCCAGTTCCGCTCACCAATGATGACGCTTCGCTTTTAATTGAACTCTTGGAACTGTCCTCTCAGATACGCTAACATATCGGCTTCTTGAATGATTTTCTTTTTTTTTTAACTCTTTACCACACGACAAAATGTTGAATTGGTCCAAAAAGAAAGCATTTGCAGACGATATAACAAATGTGGCCAGAATAATGGGATTTGTCTGTGATAGGTTTTAAAACATTGTGGACCGGTTGCCAGCATTTTCTCTTTTCCCATAATGTTTTGAAAAACTTCTTTCTCAGGGTCGTAAAATTTTTTTGGTAAAGGTTTGAATACAGTGTAACCTTGAGCAGAGAATCACTAATTATTACAGAATCCCCTGTTTTAGTGACCCTGATCAGATAATGCCTTATGAAAACATGGTTGAAAAAGAAAAATATGGTGGAAGACCTTTTCAAAGACAAATTTCATCATTTTGTAATTTTTGGTAATTTATGAGTTAATTAAAAACTACACCAGCCTGCTTTCACAAATTCAGCGAAATGGCAAAGACGTGATAGCACATTTTCTTAAAGGTTTTTTTTTTTCAAGTTCTTCCCTTCATTTTTCTTCTCTATGTTGATATAGTAGGCTATGATTACGCGGCTGTCTTAACTCTTTACCAAACTGCAAAAATGAATAGACTTCTCAAAATTGAAAGCATTTGCAGACGACAAAATAAATGTAACTCAAAATTGAAATATGGTTTTTAGAAGAGTAGAAAGCATTATGGGAAAAGGACAATGTGACATAAATATTGAATTTTGCTGTTTGAAGAGTATTAAACGTTTGGAAAACCATTTTCTCCTTCATCCACAATGTTTTCGAAAGTCCTGTTTTTTTTGGGGGGGGGGGGGTGGTTAAACTTGTGATTGTTTGGTAAATAGTTAACCCTTTATCACAAAGCAAAATTTAAGAATCATCTATATTGACAGAATTTTTAGATGACAATTCTAATATTTGTCAAATGATAGTACTTGTCCTTTACACAGTGTGGGAAAAGGAGAAAATGCTGGTTACCAGCATTTTCTCCTTTTTCCACAATGTTTTCATAAGTCATCTTTTTTTTTTTTTTTTTGGTCGTTAAAACTTCGGATTGTTTGGTAAAGGGTTAAACTAGATCGTTTGTTCACAGAATAAAGGGATAAAAGGTTCATCTGAAGATCTAACACTGTCTGAACAATCATTTGAAGAGAGCGTTTCAAAACCGAGTTTTTAATTTTCTTTCCTAATTACAACATTACCAGGTTACCATTTGGTAAGTGTAGATTCGAAAATTAACCATATCTGAAACTTGTTGATTTGCCCTTTAAGGAACAGGGTTTCGAATTATTTTAAATACTTATAATGTTGAATGGTTTTCTAGTTGGGTGCACATCGAAAAAAGGAATAAAAAGAAAGCTGTTTGTGCTGTTTTGGCAAAAAAATAATCCCACCCGTATCTGTACTTTTAACCCTTAGGCTGCTAATCCCGACTCCCTGGCCTATTGCAGACAGCGTAGATCAAGATCAGACTACACAAAACATGCAGTCTGATCTTGAATCCACACTGTGCGATAAGTAGATATCTTTCCTCCAAATATACCTTTCAAAATAGCAATATTTGAGTTTTCACTGTCGGCTTCAAAGTTTCATTTCTTTTATTTAGAGGAATAAGGGTTAAAATAGAGACCCGATTATATAAGCCATACTCTGTGGAAAGGGGGATTAACGCATTTGCTAACAGTATCGGCCCATGTCAGCCTGCACAGCCACATACATTACTTATGCTCTATTAAAAGGGGGTTTAACCCTTACCAAACAATCCCTGGTTTTCATGACCCTGAGAAAGAAGTCTTCTGAAAACATTGTGGGAAAAGGAGAAAATGCTGGTAACCAGCATTTTCTACTTTTCCTACAATGTTTTCTTCCTTTCCCAAAACAAATTTCAATTTTTGAGTCACATTAAATTTGTCGTCTGCAAATGCTTTCAATTTGGACTAGTCTAAAAATTTGTCGTTCGGTAAAGAGTATATGCATCTCCGAAAAGTATCGGCTCATCTGAGTCTACGCAATTAAACGAGTCGTACCATTTGTAAAAGGGGTTTGACTTTTTACCAAACCATAAAATTTTAGACTAGTCCAAATTGGAAGCATTTGCAGACAACAAAATTAATGTGACTCAAAAATTGAAATTTGTTTTAGGAAGGGAAGAAAACATTGTGGGACAAGGAGAAAATACCGGTTACCAGCATTTTCTCCTGTTCCCACAATGTTTTCAGAAGGCTTCTTTCCAAGGGTCGTGAAAACCAGGGATTGTTTGGTAAAGAGTTAATGTATCTGCAAAAAGTATCGGCTCATAATAGCCTATGCAGCAAGATATAGATCTATAAAGTCTTGTTCTATACTTATATAAATAAACAAAATACTAATGCATCTGCAAAGAGCATCAGTCCATGTCAGCCTATGCAGCCATATATGCATGTATAAGTCATGCTCTGTGAAAATGGGGTTTATGCAAAGTATCGAACTATTTCAGTCTGGGCAACCAAATATAGCCATGCCCTGTGAAAAGGGAGTTAAATGCATCTGCAAAAAGTATCGAACCATGTCAGCCTGCGCATTCCGCGCAGGCTGACATGAGTCGAAACTTTTTGCTACTGGTAAATTTTTTGCATGTCTAGGGATCATTCTAAATCACGATTCAGTTGTGAGACAAAATGGATTCTGTAGATCCATGATTTAGCGATGACTCGCTTGTAATAATCCATCACTGAGATGCATTAAACCCCGTTGTACCAGAGAGGCACTCAGTCAAAATGGACCTACTAGTATTTAGTTAGTGACAGAGACTTTGACGCTGTAATTCGAGTTTTTACCAAACAACAAGAATGTAGACATGTTCAAATTAATGATAACTTTAGACGACAAATCCCATGTACTTCAAATGATTAAATCTATTTCTAAACAGGTAGAAAATATTACTGGAAAAAAAAGAATAGCAGCATTTTCTCTTTTCCAAACCTTTTTAAAACCTCTACCTTACAATCCCGAGTTTTAACGACGCTTGCCAAGGCATTTTTTTAAAAAAAAGATCGTGTGAAAAGGATAAAAATGCTGGTAACAAATACTTTCTCCCTTTTCCACAATGTTTTGCATCCTTTCATAGAAAAAGCCAATTATTTGAGCGACACTTAATTGTCGTCTGAAATTATTTCCAATTTGGACAGGTTTAACATCTTTTTGTTTGTAAAAGGGTTAGAGGGCGTAAAAAATGGGTTCGTTTGGTAGGGTAGATTAAGATCAGAATGTGCCGTCTGACCTTATCCCTACACCCTTAGATATGAACGGCGCTCTGACGAAAGGGGGCTTAATGCATCTCCGTGATGCATTATACCAAGCAAGTCATCACCTAATTATAGATCCTTAAAATCTATTTTTTTTTCTAAAAATTGACTAGATCTGGAGGTAGAATGCTCCTCTGTCATGCAGAAAATTGACCAACTGCAAAAAGTATCGTCCCATGTCAGCCTGCGCGCTCCGCACAGGCTGAAAGGGGTCGAAACTTTTTGCAGATGCATAAAACCTTCTTAGTTTAATTTAGTTTTAACATATTTATTTTACATCGATTGAGAAACAAGTTCTCACAACTCATACTAATCTCTCTCGATTCTGCTTCCTGGGAACTACACCAGTACTAGCGCCGAGTGTGTGGGCCAATGAAAAAATCCTATAGTTGACACCCGCTCCCGGGTATTGAACTCGGAACCTTTTGGTTACGAGGCCGACGCTCTACCTCACGACCTCGGACACCACACAGATACCACACGAAAACCCCCTTTCACAGAACATGACTGATATATTGAAGTTAAAGCCATAAAACAGGGTTTAATTTAAATTTCAGATTCTCGTCTATTTAAAATTGCGATCATTTTTTTACTTAAACTTACAGGTTCTTTATTGCCAGTCAAGGGGAAAGACGAGAAAAGGGCGCTATTTTTCGCTGTCTCATAATACATGTACCTATTTTGCAGATATGATTAACATGACATAATATCGTGTATTCTGCTGAATAGGTAATTGGATTTTTCTTTGTCTGCAAGCTAAAGAGTTCTCAAATTCTAATGCACTAATTATGCATCATCAAAGTAGGTTACCTTTCGTTCTAGACTCATATTACAATATCTTGCACAAGTGAAAAAGTGAGTGATAATAGTAAAGCCATGCTTCGGCAAAACGGGGCTTTATACATCTCCGTGATGCATTATACCGACAAAGTAATCACCCATGAAATCCATTTTGTTAAACAAGCGACAGGATCATGAGATAGACTGATCCACTGACATGCAGAAAATTGACAAATAGCAAAAAATTTCGACCCAGGTTAGTCTGCGCGGACTGCACAGACTGACTTGGGTCGAAACTTTTTGCAGAAGCATTAAGCCACCTTTTTACAGAGTATGTACTAACAGAAATACTCCCACTCTGTACTCGTTTTAACTCTTTACTAGACGACAAAATGTTGGGCTTGTCCATTTGAAAAGCATTTGAAAATGACAAAATATATATATGACCCGCATGATAGTAAATGTCTCCAGAAATTGTTAGCAGCGTTTCTCCTTTTTCCACAAAGTTTTCGAAGACCGTCTTTCTCAGCGTTGTTATAATTCGGAATTGTTTGGTAAAGGGTTCATATGATTTTAACTTATTTCTCCGGTGACGATCCAACAATAATATGCAGTTATCTTTGTGCAGATCTTGGATAGACACCATTACACAGTTTGAGGTTTGAGTTATAGCTGCCGAAACATTTTCATCACTTCATATATTTTGCAGTTCAACAGTTGAGAAGATAAATTAAAAGTGGCTAGAATGAGGCATCAAATCAATCAACTAAAATTCAGCGAACCCTTAATACACGTGGATGTCTCAAATCGGGAAACACACATTCCAATTATCAGTACGGCCGAATTATCGATGTATTATCTACCCGATATTCTTACCCTCTTTCACACTCTCTATCGATATGAGCAGTAAGTTTTGTGGACAATATAGATCAAGATCGAGCTGAACAGAAAATGCTGTTCGAATTTGGATCTACGCTACTTGCTTTTATGTTTGTTCATTTGCACTCGGATGATAAGTTCAGATTTCGTAAACCATTTTCGAACGAACGAAAGGACGGACGAACAAACGCTGAAAAAATAGATAATTGACAAAAAACTTACAACATTACTTGTATATCAAGTTTCTCAACCCCGATGTCTACATTGGCTATTTCGAAGATAGAGAGCTAAGATCATACTAACGTTATACCTTTATCAAAAATCTGATCTTGATGTAAGACTTACACCGTCCGATCTTTTATTCCAAACTATGACCGAATAATGCTTTTTATTTTCACCAGGCCTGTGAACAAGGACAAAATCTCTATTTATTTGAAGTGATACATGTATATATGAATCAGAGCTCCAGATAAGAGCGAGTGATGGTACTCTAAAGTCATTATTTCACTTCGAAACCCTATGCTGTGGGTACTCATTAGAATCGTCCGATGAAACGATTCTAATGAGTACCCACAACATAGGGTTTAGTGGATAATAATTAATATTTTCAATTGTGAATTCAAAATCACTCCCTCTTTCTGGAGCTCTGTATAAATGAGCAGCGCTCAGTCAAAATGGGGTTTAATGCATCTCTGTGATCCATCATGCAAGTCATCAATAACTATGGATCCATAATTACCATTTTGTCTAACAGCCGCCTGAATTAGAGGATAGACTGGACCTTGGACAGGTAGAATTTTTACCCATGGCAAAAAGTTTCGATTCAAATCAGCCTGCACAGACTGACATGGCTCGATAATTTTTGCAGATGCATTAAGTCCCTTTTTCACAGAGTATTGTTCATACATATATATTTTGAGTCCTTCAAAACTGCCCAAACTGATCTCTTTTTTTTTTTTGTAACTAAAGAGTTAAATGTAAATCTTTGGTGGCAATAAAGAGACTTAGACCAAAGAAAATCAATTTTACCATTTATAATGGTTTATCACCGTGACATTTTGTTTCCCAAGTTAAACTTCTTACCGCCTGAAACTAATCTATAGCAGTCGAATTTGACAACATCGTTTGTAAAATAGGTAGATAAACACGAACCGAGGTTTGGTGTGTACATGCAGTTGAAAATCTTGTGGCGAAAAGAGTAATAGCTCGTTACGACTTATTGCTTCTTGAGCAACAAGGCTTTAAAATTTGTCTCTCATTCAACCCTTTACCAGATGACAGAATTTTTGACTTGGCCAAATTCAAAGCAATAGATGCCAAATATTACAAAATATGGAATCTGTATCAAAAATGGGAGAAAACATTGTGGGAAAAGGAGAAAATGCTGGTTACCAGCATTTTATCCTTTTCCCACAATGTTTTCAGGAGGACTTTTCGCTCAGGATTGTAAAAACATGGGATTGTGTTGTTAAGGGTTAAGAAATTGTCTGCAGGTGCTACTATATATTAGGGAAAAACATACCCAGTGATTTGACCGGGTCAGACAAATCTTTACCTAAATAGCCCTGGGTGAATTAGTCGTCTACTTTCTCAGCCGGTTATGTAAATAAAAATTTGTAATGGCGTTTATTTTTCTTTATCTGTATGATTTGTATGAAACTGTTAAAGTTATTTCGCAAGGAAAAACAGTTTTACAGCAAGTTAGATGAGATAACCTTTAAAACCTTTTGACCTTACCTAGATACCTATGTACTTATTGTACCCACAGATGTTTCTTCAGAAAACACTGTGTCCGCCCGGGTAGCTCAGTGGTTAGCGTATCTGACTTGTGACCCAGGGGCCCATTTCAACAAACTGCGTAGATTTACGCCAACTTTTTGGGGATTGAATAAACACACGTAGGATCCCTACTTTACCCAAACATATAAAGTGCCTTAATGTTATCCAAATTCTTAATTAAATCGTAAAGTTATGTAGTTCAGTGAAACTTGTTTTCAGACTTAATGCTTGCTTACAAAAACTGCGTACGCAAATTTCGTGCGTACGCAGTTTAGTGAAATGTACCTTTCACTATAAACAGCGTACGCACGAAATTTGCGTACGCAGTTTTTGTAAGTAAGCATTAAGTCTGAAAACAAGTTTCACTGAACTACATAACTTTACGATTTGAGTAAGTATTTGCATAGCTTTACGCTACTTCATATCTTTGGGTGAAGTAGGGATCGTACATGTGTACATTCAATCCCCCCAAAAAATGAGTAAATCTACGCAGTTTAGTGAAAGGTACCCCTGGGAGTTGTGAGTTCAATACCTGGTTGAAATCTTTCTTTCCGGCGATTTTTCGCCTTTCACCTCTGATGCATGCGAGAAAAGTAGCTAGTGACTTGGAAAGAAAGGGTTTTTTTCGTGTGGTAAGGAGTAAAACCCAGGTGAGATATTAGTCAGTTCTCACCTTAACCCTTATCCTACTAAATAAGTGAAATGAAATTTTCAAGCCGATCAGTCAGTAGCGTACAGGGGTTGGGAACATGAGGTCGCTAGTTTGATCCCCGGCCCGGCCAATTTCTTTCCCAGGATTTATGATAGTCATTGCGACAGGATTCATTTTCCTCTCACTGTTGGCCATTGCTTCGGCGATGGTTATGTAGGAAAGCGGCCAGTGGCTTAGAAAGAATATTGTGAGGAGCACTGGTAAAAGAAATTCCAGGAAAGCATGGATAGGTACACAAGCCGCCGCGATATAATAATGTTGAAAACGGCGTTAAACACCAATCAATCAAACGGACACTGACGATCCAGATCAGACTGCACGTTCTGTGTAGTCTTATCTTGGTCTATACTGTCTGTGAGTCGCGCTCAGCAGCCTAAGGGTAAAGACGAAGGTCGATTTTATGAGCGTAGCATAAATCATTACAAAAAAGAGAAAACGTTCTTGGCGGGAACTTTTAGATAAATGTTCAAATGGCTTCCGAATGCAACCCTAAATCATTTGAAGGCCAAGAACCGCCGTTACAAATGCTTCCGTGAAAAGTGAAGAGATCAGAAATAATTAGAAAATACATAAAACATGCACTCCTATCTTTAGATTTAACCTATAAGATGCCTGTATGCTGTTATATTGAACTAAAGACAGACACAATATCTTTTCATTCCGGAAAGATGTCGATTTTCAGACGAGCAAAGCTAGTCTATAGGCATCCATATTGACCCAGATTCTATGTAAACAAAGAAACCCACGGTTTCCAAATACTGCCTCACAGAAAATACTTCTTTCTGCTGGAAATCTTAATTCTGCTATATATATAATTTTGAATATTACCACTACATCTCTACCATCCCTATTTGAAAATGTCTTCTTACAAAGCAATAGACTAAACAATATGTCATTGATTATGTACAAGATGTTTGCTTATATGTAAATTAAGTGACCGATGCAAATGAGGCTCATATCACTCTATACCTACACCACTGTAACATTATGAATGAATCTAAAAATAGATACAGCTAGGAAACTTGTAGCAAATCCCAGATACATGAACCATCACTGGACAGGGAACCCTTGTCATTCCTCCGGTCACTCATTATTTAGATCATTGTTTACCGTTAAACTGTTATGTTAAGCTGCTATTTTTTTTTACGTCTTGTGTATTAACCCTTTATCACGCAATCGCAAGTTTTAACGACACTAGGGAAGAAGCCCTTTTGAAAACATTGCGGGAAAGGGAGAAAATGGTGGTAACCAGCATTTTCTCTTCTTCCAAAATGTTTTCTGCCCTTTGTGAATCAGGTTTCATCAATTGAGCCAAATTTAATTTGCTGTGTGCAACAGCTTTGAATTTGGACGGCGAGTGTAAACTTTTTCGTTGGGTGAAGAGTTAAATAGTTAACTTTTACATCTTGTGCTATTGATTAAGTATGGTATAGTCAAAGTTCAACCCTTAATCTCCAAAAAAAAAAAAAAAAAAAGTCAGATGAAATTTTCAAGCCAATGGTATCAACCTAGATATTGCTATTTCAAAGTTATATTTTGGAGGAAAAAAAGTCCCCTGTACATCCAAGATCAGACTGCACGTTCTTTGCACTCTGATTCTTTTTTTTTTTTTTTTTTTTTTTAAGCTATCTGCAAAATGTCATTGAGTCGCGCTTAGCAGCCTAGAGGTTAAAGGAACTCTACGTATTTAATTATAAACACACTTTAACATTACATGGTGTCAGACGTAAAAAAAACAACATTGGACTTTTTGTATTTAGTGTTTATTTTAAAAAGAATTATGAAAATGGAAGACATTTAACGTCCATGTATGAACGATGCTAATCTTCCAGAGCAGCTAGAAAAATTTACAAGGTCTTGTCAGTTGATTTCTACTGGACCTCTAACAGACGATGGGGAACAAGAAAATGTTTCTTAATTCTTAAAGAGGACGGGGCATTCGCCACACCTAGTCAGACATTTCTGATGATAATAATAACCGATTGGATACATGTTATATAACATATAACATGAGATACATATTATTCTCGATTTTGTAATTATGTGCGATCAAAACTGAATCAGATATTTGCAAGATATCAATTCTAAAAGAAAGTAAAAAACAAAGAAGAAACAATTGACTCATTCGTCACATACCTAAAACTAAAGGCAAAGTTTGCGATTTTGCCAATTTGGGTGAAATGATACGTGATAGAAAGTTCATCTAGAAATGAACTCTAGAAAGTTTTCAAATCATCAAATTAGTATGTTCTTTACTTGTTTTTTATATCAAGTTCAAATATTTCCTATTTTGACAAGTAAATTGCCAAGAGAATTCGGTAAAGTCAATGGATTGAACTGGATCCAGATTGAACCAGATTGGACTTAATGACCGGAATGAACCGGTAGAGTTGGAACAGATTCAATAGCCGAATTTGACAATTTTTCTCCATCTTGTATAAACCAACCAAGTTGGATCTTTACCATAACCACTTACTTCTATTTCGTTCCTCTGTCAGTACTCTCAGCACTTTGATATTTATTTGGGACAAGAGGTTCTTACGAACAAAGTCCGTAACAAAGAAACAAATGAACAAATGCATGGCAGAAATAAAGGGACCGGGCAGGATTCGAACCTAGAACTCCCGGACGAAAGGCCAATACCATAACAGTAGTAAGGGGAAGTCAGATAGGGACTGAGTAGCGACTCTGTCCCTATCTGACTTACCCTGGTCTCCATTCTGCTTACCCCGGGTAAGCAAAATGGGTACAAGTTGAAACCGGAAGTTCGAAACCGGAAGTAGATATCGCCAAATGTCCGCCATTTTGAAATCTGACGGGTAAGCAAAATGGGTACAAATTGAAACCGGAAGTTTGAAACCGGAAGTAGTTTTCGACAAATGTGTGTTATCTCCCCTGATTATCACGTGACCTTCCGGTAGCTACTCTCCTTACCCTGAGAGGGGAAAGAGATTATCACGTGACCTTCCGGTAGCTACTCTCCTTACCCTGAGAGGGGAAAGATGGGCGTGGCTTAGGAAAGTCACGTGACGTCATGGTTACAGGGCAAAGACCATTTCCGGTTGATCTTAGGCTGCACATTTTTGCAGAGATTGGACAGTCGCTATTCTCCTTACCCTGAGTGGGGATTAGTACCTAGTCTCCTTACCCTGAGTGGGATAATGTGGAACTGATCCCTAGTTTGTCTACCCTCGAGTGTTCTATTTTTAGTTACACTGTAGGGCAAAGACCATTTCCTGCTGATCTTAGACTGCACATTTTGCAGAGATTGTTCCGTCGCTATTATCCCTACCCTGAGTGGAGTTTTTGGTGATAAAACGTGGAGCTGTCTGGACTAAGACTTTTTTTTAGTACGGAATACTGTCTGATCTTGATCCACACTGCGTCAGAGTAGAGGCTAGGTAGACTGGACTTTGACTTTAGGATTGATATGGAATACAGTTTGATCTTGATCTCACTGTACCAGTCTGAGGCTAAGGGGAATGGTTGGACTTGGGCATTTTTGAGTGTAAACTCTTAGAGTGTAAGTCTTAGAGAAAATTGACAACTTGAAAGATCACTCTTTCTTGGGGAATGGTAGCCCTGAAAATGGCTGTTTTTTGGAGGTTGTGTTTTTTAGGCACAACCTCCAACTTTTCTGCAGGCTGGACAGCTACTTGCTGTCCGTCTCTTTAGTCTCTTCAACTGCCGATCGTCGAGATCAAAGTGCAGAGAAAATGGTGGATCATCGTCGTCACCCCACCACTCTGTCTCTGGGATGACGACCTTCTTGTTGATAGCTGGTAGTGCCGCCATTGGTAGTGATGGAGTCCTTTCTTCTTTTTCAGCCATTATCTTCTCCAGTTGGTTGTTAACCCTCTCTAGTTTTAATGAGAGGGTGGATACCGCTCTCATTAAATTGTGAACTGACTTTCGGAGATCTTCCATCGTTCAACTGTATAGGAAAAATATTGCCGGTTTTTATACGTTTACAGGGGGATTGACCTACTTTGACTCAGAATTAACGTTGACCAATCAAAATGTGTAATGATATAACGAACGAATCGATTGGACAACGTTAATTCTATGTCAAAGTAGGTCAATCCTCTCGTCAGATCTAGGATTTACCTACTTTGATTCAGAATTAAGAGCGCGTTCCCGGGCGAAAGCACCCCACGATGAAGGGGTTAAACGCTATGTGTTATTAAGTGTAACTCTTAGAGGTAGAAATGCTAAAAAATTTGAAAGAATAATCTTTCAGAATTAACGTTTTTGACCAATCAGAAGCTCCGTTGCTTTAATGTTGACCAATCAGAAGCTTCGTTATATTTCTTTATTTGTGTGAGTAAAGAAAAGAAGCTAGAAGGAGAAGATTCGTGTTATTGGACTGCTGTTATGCACAGGAGTTGGACTTAGTCTTTTTTTTTTATATGGAATACAGTGTGATTTTAATGTGCACACTGTCTCTGGTCAAGAGGGTTGGGAATAGACTTTTTTTGTCTGGTTAGAGCAAAAAATGGCAAGGGCTGTGGACTTTGGCTTTTTTGAGTGTAACTCTTAGAGTGTAACTCTTAGAGAAAATTGACAATTCGAAAAGAAAGATCTTTTCGTGGTGTTGGGTAGCCCTGAAAAGGGCTGTTTTTCTGTGTTGGAATGTTTTCCAGCTTTAATGACAACATCCAAAATTTGCATGGCAGATTGGACATGCTCCGACTCTTTTTGTGATTGTCATTGCTCCATTATTAAAAGTAATCCGCCTCCCGAATTCCACATCAACCAAGATAATGTCAGGTGTTGTCTCTAGAACTAGTTCGACTATTTTCTCACCAAGATCTATGTATGTGCGTGATATTTGTTCTAGTTGTATTCTTTTCTTTTCAATCCTGTTCTTTAGTATCAGTAGTTGATCACCACCAATCAGAAAGACTCGAAGAGCCTCAATAAGTCGATGATTCATTTGTTCCATTTTCCGTTAACACTTATCCGTACTACTCGAGAGCTGAGTGTCGAATGATTCATTATTGGAAAAAAATCGACGACTTTTATACGTTTACAGTGGGATTGACCTACTTTGGTTTAGAATTAAGAGCGCGAACCTGGTAGAAAGCACCCTGAGCAAAGTTCTGAGAAAAAAAAGCTTAATGCATACATATGTGGAAATTCTCTTTAGAACAGATCTATTTGAATGAAGTAGAAAAGCATTCAATCGACCTAGACAAAAGTGAAAAATAGAAGGCTTTTTTGAGTGTAACTCTTAGAGTGTAATTGATTGAGAAATTGACAAATTGAAGAAAGATAGATCTTTTCTTGGTGTTGGGTAGCCCTGAAAAGGGCTGTTTGTACAGGTTCACTTTTTTTAACCTCTTCTCTTTAACCTCTTGTCTTTATTCTCCTAGTTTCCATTGCATTTATTACTTGGATTAGATGTTCAACTTCACGCCCTATACGTCTAATGCGTTCTCTTTCTTCTATCCAGTTAAGCAATGTGAGTAAAATTGTTAGTCCAAACATTGTGTTGATTTGCTTTAACTCTACAGCAGTTGAGTTCCGAATGAATGTGTTTTGCGATTGTCTTTTATAGTCTACAGAGCTATAAAAATAGTGACTATAAAGTATTTTAACTAGGATCACTGAGAATAGTGTTTTGCATAGAGGAAATGCAGTTGGGCTAACGTTGACCAATCAAAATGTGTAATGATATAACGGACGATTCGATTGGACAACGTTAATTCTGTGTCAAAGTAGGTCAATCCCCCTGCAAACGTATAAAAAACGAAATTTTCATGATCGGGTTATTTCACAATAAAAGGCAGCAGCTTTTTCTGTGGGGTATTTGGAAAGACAAAGGTTGAGGAAAAGAAAAAGAAAGAGATGGAGGAGAAGATAGAGATGGAGAAGAAAAAAGAAGAAAGAAAGAGGCTGAAGTTTAAAGCACTGTGTGCTTTTTTTGAGAGGCGGGGTTACGAGTTTTACACTCGTACGCCAAAGGTCAAGATGGGGAATATTTACCCAGACCTGAAGGACTTCATACCACCCACTGAGTATCGTGGATGGCAAAAGAAGCTGCAGAAGCTGTATCCTTCACTGGTATGGAATTAATTTATCCAACCAGTGAATGGAAAAAAACAGCCCTTTTCAGGGCTACCATTCCCCAAGAAGGAGCTTTTCTTTCGAATTGTCAATTTTCTCTCAAAAGACTTACAGTCAAAGACTTACAGTCAAAGAAAAAAAAGTCAAGCCCAGAATTATTTCATATGTTTTTTATTCAAACTTTTGTACATTGAAACAAGACACGAACTGTGAAAAAACAATGGAATGAAAAAAAACATTGGAATGAAAACATTTAAACAAGTCAGCCTTTTTTTTGTTAAAACATTTTTTAAAAAACTTAAAACAATATTTTGCAACAGTTTTTTCAACAAGCACTTTTTGTTAAAACTTTTTTTCACTTTGTTTTTCTTTTTTTCTTTGGAATGTCAGATTTACATTCACTCTTCCGTTTTCTTCCCCTTTCATTATTTTTTAATACCATATCTGGACAGATTTTATCCCCATGTTTTTTTGATTTGCAAAAGAAACACTTCTTTTTTTTCTCGCTTTCTCTTTTTTCGTTGTTTTGCTTTTTCTCCTGTTTTGGTGAAAGAACCTCCTCTGAAGAAAGTTCATTGTTTTTTAGTTCAAAGTTGGTTGTTTTCTTAGATTATCGTTTGTAGATATTTTTTTCTCTACCTGTTCTGTTATTTTACAGATCTCTGTATCGCTGATAGTCGTGTTGTCGATCTGCATATTTTCGATCTGATTTTCAGTCGATGATGTTGTAGCCTGTGGTGAGCTTGTTTTCCATTTATTTTCGTTGCAAAATGATTTCAGAACACCAACGAATTTCATGTTCTGAAATTCACCACAAAATCCCATTGTTGGTGAAATTTTGATATCGTGACTGCGTGGGTTCACATAGACAAAAACGACTGTTTCTGCCTGCTTTTCTTTTTCTGGACAATTTCTAGCCCAGTGTCCTGGTTTGTTGCATGTAAAACAAATATCTGTTCTCTTTCCATCCGGTCCATATCGTTTTTTGATCGTTGCTTATTCAAAACTCTATATCTGGTAATACGGTAAACATCTTTTTCTGTTAAATTTTGATGGGATAAAAATGACCCCACGTAATTCCCGATATGTTGAACTTGATACTTTAACGGAACATTGCTGATCTCGTAATCGTGGGTGTATGGGTTAACATACAGATAAATCATCTTTCTTATCAGTGATGTATTTTGTAGATTAAACTCGCTCATTATTTTTTGTCAACTGTACTGTCTGAAGTTGACCAGGAGAATGATATAGATTTCGTAGCTATCGTCTCTATTTATACACTAATGGGCTGAAAGGCTCTATAAAATGCCAAGTTTTCTGACTTACCGTATCATTGTCTTACAATCAGACATAAACGATGGGTAAAAGAAAAAGAATAGTACCCTATTCAGACAGCGAAAGTGACGATGAGTCATTTTCACCACCAAAAAAATGAAAAAAGAAGAAAGTGACAGTGAAGACGATTTCTCTTCACCCAAGAAAAAACCTGTTATAATGATCGTAGAAAGTGACAGTGAAGATGATATCTCCTCGAAAAAACCTGTAAAAATGATCGTGAAAAGTGACAGTAAAGATGAAACACCCAAGAAAAAAACGATCATGAAAAGTGAAAGTGAAGATGATACATCGAAGAAAAAATTGATCGAGGACCGAAAAGAAGAAAGTAACAACACTACTTTAGACGTGCAAAGTCTGTATGACTTAACGGAGAAGGGAAAAAAGAAATCGAGGAAATTTAGAACAGAATCACATCTGTTGTCGGCGTCTTTTAAGAAATTTGAAGAATTACCACCCCATCAACTGATCGGATTATTTGACGATGTTACCCATCAAATCATTCAAAAGTTAAATGCTGAGCCGACGGATATGATTAGAATTAGTATCAACCACGCTTCATTGGATATGGGGATTCATATTCCCTTCTTACCTACAGAACAGCTGAAAGGCGAAACTATGTTAAATGAAATTGAAAAAGTTTTACAATCGAATACAGATTTCGTCTTGAACGATGGATTCATGACATTTAACATTACACATACATCACCTCCAAGTGGTAGCGGGAGATATAGATCATCAGAATTGGATTCAAAGGTTTTTGCCCAGAAGAAAAAATCAATTATTCAAATTAACAATCATGATCACCTATGTTTTGCAAGAGCAGTTGTGGTGGGCATTTGCTACAGTGAACGTGAAAACACCGAAGCATGGAATAGAAGATGGAATTACATCAGAAAATCAAACAGATTACTTCAAAAGACTGAAGCTGAGAAACTGTTGAATGAAGCTGGAGTTCCGTCAACCCGGTCTGTAGGAATTGACGAATACAAAAAAATCCAATCTTTCTTGTATGAAAAGGACTATGTCATTAAAGTTCATCAACAGCATTCAAAAGTGGAAAAAGTATTTGAACACCCAAAAGTAAAAGACGAGACTAAAATCATACATTTGTACTTTCATCAAAACCATTATGATTACATCAAATCCATTGCAGGTTTTCTTAGTTGTGCAATTTATTGTGAGTTCTGTGACGTGGGATACTCGTCACGGGAAAGTCATGCATGTTCAAATATCTGTAAAGGTTGTTATCGCAAAGGAAAATGTCCATCAGAATCAAAAGAATATGTTTGCAGTGGTTGTCATAGACGATTTTTCAGTGCTGCATGTTTGGCAAATCATAGAAATGTTCAAGGTCAAGAAAAGAAATCCATTTGTGAATTAGTGAAACTCTGTTTAAAATGTGGTCAACAATATCAAATCAGAAAGAAAAATCATATCTGCAATGGAAAGAAAAAGTGTCATATTTGCAAAATTGTTGACTTTTCTCATCGATGTATATTCAGTCTTACCAAAGTAAGACAAACAACGATGACAAGACGAGTTCTTCTGCAGTCAAAAAACCATTGTTCATTTTCTTTGATTTTGAATGCAAACAAGACACAGGAGTACATATCCCGAATTACTGTATTGCACACAGGGCATGTGATGAATGTATCGATAAACCACTTGATTTTCATTGTTCCACATGCAGTGAATTTAAGAAGGAAGAGAAGTTATTTTTCAAGGTGAGGAAACTTTGAGTCAATTTTGCAACTGGCTCTTTTCAGAACATCATAAAGGAGTCACGGCTATTGCGCATAATTTCAAAGGCTATGACGGACAGTTTATTCTTGACTATGTTATCAAAATTGGGCTAAAACTTCCAAATTTGATCATGAATGGCAATAACATTATGAAGTTAGAACTGAATGGTGTGTGTTTGATCGATTCTTTTAATTTCATGAACTTCGGTTTGGCAAAATTTCCAGCTATATTTGGTCTTCAAGAAATGAAAAAAGGTTACTTCCCTCACTGGGCAAATACAGATGAATTCTGGGGATACATTGGTCCCTACTTGGACATGTCTTATTACAAACCCGATTCAATGTCTGAAGAGGCCAGGTCAAATTTCATAGTCTGGTATAATGATAAAGTTTAAAGGGATGAGGAATTCAATTTTCAAAAAGAGATGGAAATGTACTGTAGATCAGATGTTGATATCCTAAGACGAGGTTGTGGTGAATTCAGAAAGGTGTTTATTGAACAGGGCGGCATTTGCCCATTTCTAGAGGCGGTTACCATTGCCGATGCATGTAACAAGGTCTGGCGAAGCAAATATTTGCCTGAAAATCAAATAGCTATCATTTCAAGTAAAGATTCATCCAGACGTCGCTTTTCCATGAAAGCGATACGCTGGATCCAGAGCGTGGCTAAGGAAAAAGGAATCAATATTCGCCACGCAAAAAATGGTGGTGAAGTTCAAATCGGGAGATACAGTGTATACGGATTTCACCGTCAATCAAACACTGTCTATGAATTCCTTGGGTATTTGTATCATGGCTGTCCCGTATGTTATACAGATCGAAAACAGATCAATCCCATTACTGGAAAAACAATGTCTGAATTGTATGAACGTACTTTTGAACGTTTAAGAGATATCAAAAAAATGGGGTATAACGTAGAGTTCATATGGGAACATGAATTTGATGCTAAGATGAAGAAGGATAAAGAGTACAAAAAACTCATTGAAAACCTGTATCCAAATTGGGATCCCATCGATCCAAGGGAGGGGTTGTCTGGAGGAAGATGTAATGCAATAAAAATTGTCTATGATGTCAAGGAAAAAAGTAAAAAGGAAATCAAATACATTGATATTTGCTCTCTGTACCCTTATGTTTGCAAACACAAATCTTATCCTGTAGTTCAACCAAAAATCTTGACTGCTGAGAATATTAACGTGAAGCATATTCGTCAGTATGAAGGATTAATCAAATGCAAAGTTTTACCCCCAGCTGATTTGTTTCATCCCGTTCTCCCAGTTCACTGTAACAACAAAATGATGTTTCCACTCTGTATGAAATGTGCAAAAGAAAGTTCGAACATTTGTAGACATAACAAAGAAGAGAGAGCTTTGGTAGGAACTTGGGTTACTTTTGAGCTGTTCAAAGCTCTTGACTGTGGATATAGGCTATTGCAAGTGTATGAAACTTGGCATTTCGATTCTGTGTCGAATCAGTTCTTTAAAGGCTATGTGGATAATTTCTTGAAAATTAAGCAAGAAGCTAGCGGATATCCCAGTTGGTGTCAATCAGATTCGGAAAAAGAACAGTTTATTCGTGAATATGAGGAGGCAGAAGGTATTCGTCTTGATCCAAGTTGTATTCAAAAAAATCCTGGGAAAAGATCCTTTGCTAAGATTATGTTGAACTGTCTTTGGGGAAAATTAGCCCAGCGTGAAAAAATGACCCAGACAGAATACATCAACGATCCGTCTAAATATTTTGAATTGGTCACCAATCCAAATTTCATTGTGAAACATGTAGAAATCTTTGACGATGACTGTCCATTCATCTTGGTCAACAACGAAACAAAGTTGGAACATATTGATACTCACGCTACAGCCAATGTTATTGTAGGAGCCTACGTAACAGCTTATGCAAGGCTGGAATTGTACAGCGTTCTTGAAAAGTTAAAGGATAGAGTTCTGTATTCCGATACAGACAGCTGCATGTACATTCATGATCCTGAATTATGGAACCCTCCCATTATTAACAGCAGACTAGGAAAATGGACTGATGAAGAGCCTGATTGTAAAATCACTCATTTCAGAGGACTAGGACCAAAGAATTATGCTTACAAAATGAAAACAAAAGATGGAAAAGTGAAAAGCAAATGTAAAGTAAAGGGGGTTACTTTGGATTACAATACAAGTCAGGTGGTGAATTTCGATACATATTCAAAATTTGCTTTGAATCGCACTACAGAAATCAAACTTGAATATGATTGTAAAATCAAAAGACATAGAGATAGAACGGTCACCAGTGAACCGCAAACAAAAACGTTTCGTTCTGTATACACCAAGAGAGTTATTGTAAATGATACTGACACTGTACCCTATGGCTATAAAACGTTGAGAAGATAATTTCATGTTACATTGTTTTGAACTGAACGGTCCGAGTAAGACGCAAAACATCGCTGAAAAAATTATGCTGCCTTTACCAATAGAACTACGTGAAAAGATTTATGGAGAATTCGTTCAACAGCATACGCTCGATGAACAAACGCAACTTAACATTAAATTCTACTGTGTGAAACTTTGGATAGATAAATTGCACAAAAGTTTTGCAAAAGGAGATTCGTCCTGCAAGTTGTATGCTATACACAGCTTTATTGCTATGATGGTAGACGATTCGGATTTAGATCTCATTCTCAAAGCTTATTTAGCATCTCGTTGGTGGAAAGACGGTGCTATCGGTAAACTAATACGATCCACAAGTCGATGGTGCTTTATTATCATAGGAAGAACAGAAGAAAGTTTTCTGAACGTTCTGAAAATGAAATCACTTTTATTTAACTTTTACTTACGCTACAAAAGAGGATTTATTCAAAACGACGAGGAAATAGTGGATACCTTGGAAGGCTATATTTTATTTGATAGAGATGTTACAGAAGAAAGTGTATATTCATCTCTTTCAACAAAAGGCGTTACAAAACATGTTTTTCCATTTAGAGGAATACGTGAATTCAGTGAGATGGACAGTGAATATCAAATGTATTTGGGTAATGACCAATTGCATACAGTTATTACGGAACATGAAGAAAAATGGAGAACTCGGGGCATTTGTGAATTTGCACTGTGAATTTGCATTGTAAAATGTTATATTAATACAATATTGTTTTTAGCACAGATATTGTTTTTTCATTTCAATGTTTTTTTCATTCCATTGTTTTTTCACAGTTCATGTCTTGTTTCATTGTACAAATGTTTGAATAAAAAAACATATGAAATAATTCTGGGCTTGACTTTTTTTCTTTGACTGTAAGTCTTTGACTGAAAGTCTTTTGAGAGAAAATTGACAATTCGAAAGAAAAGCTCTTTCTTGGGGAATGGTAGCCCTGAAAAGGGCTGTTTTTTTCCATTCACTGGCTGGATAAATTAATTCCATACCAGTGACATGAAATCCATCAGATCGGGCGAAAACTCGCGCCCTTGCCTCTCAAAAAACTCGCAGAGAGTTTTCATCCTCTTTGCCTCTTCTCTTCTTTCTTCTTTTTCTCTTTTCTTCTGCTCCGAATTTTCCTCCATTTTTTTCTTTTTCTTTTCTTCGCCCTTTCTCCTTCCAAAACACTTACTAAAAGTTTTATTGTCTTTCATTGTGAAATGAAAATAATCCGATAGTAAAAAAAGTTCGTTTTTATACGTTGACGGGAGGATTGACCTACTTTGACTCAGAATTAACGTTGACCAATCAAAATGTGTAATGATATAACGAACGAAACGATTGGTCGACGTTAATTCTATGTCAAAGTAGGTCAATCCACCCTGCAAACTATAAAATTCCAATGTTTTATACATCAAATCATAATCGTTCCATCATGGTACAGATTCTTCTCTGTCCGATGTGCGGTAGCAGATGCTATATAGAATGCGGAAAATGTCTTGCTATTCTGGACTACCTTGGCCAGAAGCACAACTGTCCTGATCCTGATAATATGACGATAATGAAACCTCGACAGTATGCTGTGAATATTGTGGGTGTGAAATTATCCCAGTAAATCGTTTAGAAGAGCAGTAGTCTTGATAGATGAATACTCAAAAAACAGCCCTTTTCAGGCCTAACCAATACCTCGAAAAGAGCTTTCTTTCAAATTTGTCAATTTCTCATAAAGAGATACACTCTAAGAGTTTACACTCCCAAAAAGCCTAAGTCCACAGCCTCTGCAATTTTTTTGCTCTAACCAGACAAAAAAAGTCTATTCCCAACCCTCTTGACAAGAGACAGTGTGCACATTAAAATCACACTGTATTCCATACCAAAAAAAAGTCAAAAGCGTAAATCCTATCTTCTATCATTCCAGATTTATCAATTGTTTTTTGGATAAAAAATGTAACGAACGTTCTGATTGGTCAACGTTAAAGCAACGAACCTTCTGATTGGCCAAAAAAACGTTAATTCTGAATCAAAACTAGTTCTGACGGGAGGATTGACCTACTTTGGCATAGAATTAACGTTAACCCAGTTGAATCGTTCGTTATATCATTACACATTTTGATTGGTTAACGTTAATTCTGAGTCAAAGTAGGTCAATCACTATGCAAGAATATATAAAGTCCGGACCCAATTGTAAAAAATTATTATCAACTAGATAACCAAATCATCAACATGCCTTCAAGAATAAGAACTCTTGACAAGCGTTTCACTTTAAATGATGCTAAACGACGATTTAGAAAAGCCTTCAATCAGATCGTCTTGCTGGAGCAACGTCTAGCCCAGGTGAAGAAACGGTACAAGATGGCAGAACGTACAAACAACAGAGCGTTCCGCTATAACCTTCGAATGAAGCTTACAGTCATTGAAGGGACACTTGAAATGTTTTATGAATATGCCTTTTCCAAAGCTGACCAGATTATCGAACTTCACCGAGAGCTGTTCAACGATTCGTCTGATTCTGAATAATTATTCAACTTGATTTCTTTAAAAGAGCCCTTTTCAGGGCTACCATTCACCAAGAAAGAGTAATCTTTCGAATCGTCAATTTTCTCTAAGAATTACACTCTAAGAGTTACACTCAAAAAAAGCCTAAGTCCACAACCCCTGCAATTTTTTTTGCTCTAACCAGACAAAAAAAGTCTATTCCCATATCCAATAACATTGATCTTCTCCTCTTAGCTTTTTTTTTTTACTCGCACAAATAAAGAAATATAACGAAGCTTCTGATTGGTCAACGTTAAACCAACAAAGCTTCTGATTGGTCAAAAACGTTAATTCTGTAAGATTATTCTTTTCAAATTTTGCCATTTCTACCTCTAAGAGTTACACTTAATAACACATAGCGTTTAACCCCTTCATTGGGAAGGGGGATGCTTTCGCCCGGGAACGCGCTCTTAATTCTAAGTCAAAGTAGGTCAATCCCTATGCAAAAATATATAAAGTCAGGGTCCCCAATTGTAAAAAAAATATTATCAACTAGATATCCAAATCAAATCATCATGTTTACAAGAAAACTGACTTCGAGTGAACGCAAGATACAACGCAAAAATGAATGTTGCCAAACGAGAATTTATGGAAGCCTACAAACAGATCGACTTGCTAGAACATCACCAAGGTGTGGTAGAGAAAGCATACAAGATGTCAGAACGTACAAATAACAGATTGTACTGCTGTTACTTTGGGATAAAATTATGGGTTATTGAAGAAACACTCGATATGTACAGAGACTATACCCGCTGTAAGCGTGAGCAGATGGATGAACTTCACCGGGAGTTTTTCGACGAATAGGTCCAACTCTGAATATTTTGAGTTGATTTCTTAAAAACAGCCCTTTTCAGGACTAACCAACACCACGAAAAGATCTTTCTTTTCGAATTGTCAATTTTCTCTAAGAATTACACTCTAAGAGTTACACTCAAAAAAGAGGTCCTTTGCAACAACTCTCTAGCTAAATCTTTCCCCAAAGAACAAAATCTTTCCTCAGACTAAGTCCAACAGTAAGTTTGAGTAAGAAAAAAAAACCCCATCTCTCCAATAAAACTTATAAAGATATAACGAGCTTTTTGATTGGACAACGTGAATTCTGAGTCAAAAGTAGGTCAATCCATCCAGCAAAACTATAAAAAGTCAATGTTTTATACATCAAATCATATTCGTTACACCATGGTTCAGATACTTATTTGCCCTTTGTGTGCTCAAGTATGCGACATAGAGTGTGGGAAATGTACATTTCCCCTACAGTATCTTGGACAAAAGCACAACTGTCCAAATCCTGATGAGGGGTTTTATGATGAAGACGATGACCCAGGGGTTTGGTGTGAATATTGCCGGCGAGAGATCAGACCTGTAGTTTATACAGTCGATGAATAGCCTTGCCAGACAACAAGACTCAAAACAGCCCTTTTCAGGGCTACCATTCAGCAAGAAAGAGTGATCTTTTGAATTGTCAATTTTCTCTAAGAATTACACTCTAAGAGTTACACTCAAAAAAGCCTAAGTCCAGTACAGTCTTAGTTTTCTCTTTCAAAATCACACTGTATTCCATATCAAAAAAAGACTAAGTCCAACTCCTGTGCATAACACGATCTTCTCCTTCTAGCTTTTTTTCTTTTTTTTTACTCACACAATTAAAGAAATATAACGAAGCTTCTGATTGGTCAACGTTAAAGCAACGAAGCTTCTGATTGGTCAAAAACGTTAATTCTGAAAGATTATTCTTTCAAATTTTTAGCATTTCTACCTCTAAGAGTTGCACTTAATAACACATAGCGTTTAACCCCCTTCATCGGGGGTGCTTTCTCCCGGGGTCGCGCTCTTAATTCCGAGTCAAAGTAGGTCAATCCTAGATCTGACGAGAGGATTGACCTACTTTGACATAGAATTAACGTTGTCCAATCGATTCGTTCTTTATATCATTACACATTTTGATTGGTCAACGTTAATTCTGAGTCAAAGTAGGTCAATCCCTCTGTAAACGTATAAAAGCCGACGATATTTTTTCCAAATAATAAATTATTCGACTCTCAGCTCTCGAGTAGTACGGATAAGCGCTAACGGAAAAAATGGATTTCAACTTAAATGGATTCAACTTGGACGGTTTCGACATAGATGAATTCCTACCAAAAGAAAACACTGGAGATATTCTATCGACAGCAATGAATTCAACACTCATCAATCCATCGACAGCGATGAATTCAACACTCGTCAACCCATCGACTGCGATAAATACAACACTCATCAACCCAAAGACCATATTGGACGACATTTTTGAAGAAGTAAGACAGCTGAATTCAAAACAAGATTCTGTATTGACTCAGATTTTAGAAGAACTGAAGACTTTCAACAAACATTTGGAGGAGATAAAGACTTTAAACACAAACACCGAACAACTGAGCAGAAACATTGAGACATTATGTCAACAGAGTAAGCGTGTTTCACCTGTTCCTGTGGAGATTCCAGTGAAAATCCCGATGGAGTTTGATAAAAACCAGTCTTCATAAACTAGTAGAGTCAATCGTAACTGTTGTAAAGAAAGAAAAACAACCAAACGAAAATCAACAGCCAAAGGAAAAACAGCGAAGAGCAACAAAACGAAAATCAGAGGAAGGCGATGGGCATCTTCACAAAAAACAAGGAGTTCTCAACAACTGGGCAATCTCGACAATGACGGGTCAGGGCAAATACGGAAAAAAGATTGATGACTTCGATGATTTTCAAGATCCCGAAAAAACCAAAGAAAAGCTGTCAGTAAAGGCGAAAAAAACATACCAACACAGAAAATAAACAGCCCTTTTCAGGGCTACCCAACACCACGAAAAGATCTTTCTTTTCGAATTGTCAATTTTCTCTAAGAGTTTACACTCAAAAAAGCCTAAGTCCACAGCCCCTGCATTTTTTTGCTCTAACCAGACAAAAAAAGTCTATTCCCAACCCTCTTGACCAGAGACAGTGTGGGCATTAAAATCACACTGTATTCCATATCAAAAAAAAAGACTAAGTCCAACTCCTGTGCATAACACGAATCTTCTCCTTCTAGCTTCTTTTACTCACACAAAGAAATATAACGAAGCTTCTGATTGGTCAACATTAAAGCAACGAAGCTTCTGATTGGTCAAAAAAACGTTAATTCTGAAAGATTATTCTTTCAAATTTTTAGCATTTCTACCTCTAACAGTTACACTTAATAACATATAGCGTTTAACCCCCTTCATCGGGGGTGCTTTCGCTCGGGAACGCGCTCTTAATTCTGAGTCAAAGTAGGTTAATCCTAGTTCTGACGAGAGGATTGACCTACTTTGACATAGAATTAACGTTGTCCAATCGATTCGTTCGTTATATCATTATACATTTTGATTGGTCAACGTTAATTCTGAGTCAAAGTAGGTCAATCCTCCCACCAGCGTATAAAAGCCGGCAATATTTTTCCTATACAGTTGAATGATGGAAGATCTCCGAAAGTCAGTTCACAATTTAATGAGAGCGGTATCCACCCTCTCATTAAAACTAGAGAGGGTTAACAACCATCTGGAGAAGATAATGGCTGAGAAAGACCGCCACTACCCCCACTAGTAAACTACAAGGTGGAGCTCGTCATCACACCAACAGAGTGGGAAAAAGACGAAAATAGATGCCCACTCTTTGAAGAAAGATTGCTCTTTCTTGATGGTGGGGTAGCCCTGAAGCCGACACCACTGCCGCCAGTCAACGAGAAGAAGGTCGTTATTCCAGTGACGGAATGTTGGGATGACGACGATGAGCCACCATTCTCTCTGCACTTTGATCTCGACGAGACAGAGTTAAAGAGACTGAAGAGGCGGACAGCAAGCAGCTGTCCAGCCTGCAGAAAAGTTGGAGGTTGTGCCTAAAAAACACAGCCTCCAAAAAACAGCCCTTTTCAGGGCTACCATTCCCCAAGAAAGAGTGATCTTTCAAATTGTCAATTTTCTCTAAGAGTTACACTCTAAGAGTTTACACTCAAAAAAAGCCCAAGTCCACCCATTTCCCTTAGCCTCAGACTGGTACAGTGATATCAAGATCAAACTGTATTCCATATCAATCCTAAAGTCAAAGGCCAGTCTATCCCCTAGCCTCTGCTCTGACGCAGTGTGGATCAAGATCAGACAGTATTCCGTACTAAAAAAAGTCTAAGTCCAGACAGCTCCACGTTTTATCACCAAAAACTCCACTCAGGGTAGGGATAATAGCGACGGACCAATCTCTGCAAAAATGTGCAACCTAAGATCAACCGGAAGTGACGTCACGTGACGTCACGTAATTTTCCTAAGCCACGCCCACCTTTCAAAAAAACGGGTGGGTGGGGGGTGAAAAAATCGAAAGTAACTTCCGGTTTCGTTTCTAGTCCCTATTCTGCTTACCCGTCAGAATTCAAAATGGCGGACATTTGGCGATATCTACTTCCGGTTTCGAACTTCCGGTTTCAATTTGTACCCATTTTGCTTACCCGGGGTAAGCAGAATGGGGACCAGGGTAAGTCAGATAGGGACAGAGTCGCTACTCAGTCCCTATCTGACTCGTAACCACTGAGCTAAAGAGATATCTCCCTAGCGCAGTTGTTAGGTATTGTATTTAAATCGGGACGAAGCCATGCATGAAGGAGTGGTCTCCCGTAACAAGATTTACAAAACACTGCAAGAATATTGTTTAGAGGTATGACATTGTCGATGTGTTACCCACAAAATACACTTTATCCGAAAGAACAGTGCATGAAGTTGACGGAGATCAGAAAGCACGTTTTGCAAAGATTTGCTCGGGGAATATGGACATTTGTGCCCAGCATGATTTACATGCATTGGCAACGAAGGAGATTTGATTCCCCCATAATGGCCAAACGATTCGCCAGAAAACCTGGTCTCTTCGTGGTAAAAGGCATTTGCTAACGGTTTGTCGTGGTGAAAAGCATTTGTAATACAGAAAACCTGGTCTCGGGTTCCGTTTTGAACAAGGCATTTGAAAAACAGAAAACCTGGTGTCGGGTTTCGTTTTGAAAAAGGCATTTGTAATACAGAAAACCTGGTCTCGGGGGTTTGTCGCAGTAAAAGGCATCTGTGATAGAAAATCCTGGTCTTGGGGTCTAACGTGGTAATGGCGTTTGCCTTACAATCAGGAGTCCAAAGTGGTTAAGATGTTGGATTTGTAATCTGACGAAACTGGTCTTGCAGACCTATGAGCTAAAGGCGCAGGATTTGTAATTTGGAAAAACTGATCTTGGAGTCCACCTTGGTTATGGTCTGGGATTTGTAATCTGGCAAGTTTCTGAGATGTAGGATCTGAAATCTGACAAAACTTAGTTTTGGAGTCCAACGTGGGTAAGGTGCATAATTTTATAATGTAGTAAAATTGGTCCTTGAGACGAACTTGGTGATTTGTAATCGGGTAAAATAAGTCTTGGAGTCCAACATGGTTAAAGCGTGGTACTTGTAATCTTGCAAAACTGTTCCTGGTATTTAACCCTTTGTCAATTAATCCGGAATTTTAACGACCCTGAAAGAATGAAGGAAAAGGCTTCTGACAACAGGCTGGTAACCATTTTCTCCTTTTCTCACAATGCTTTCTACCCTTTCAAAGACAGAGATCATCACCTGAGCTATGTCTATTATGTCGTCTACGAATTTATGCTTTAAAATTGGTTCCGTCCAAAATTTTGTCTTTTGACCAGTATGGAGTTAATGTGGTGAAAGTGTGGGATTTGTAAACTAGGTTTGTGCAGCACAGTACAAGAACTGGTCAAAAAGCAGTGTACAGCAAGTGCATATACCACAGAGCGCAATTTTCTGAGTTTTGAAGTTAAACAAATGTTTTCCATTTTCTTTCATGATTGGTCAAAGCTTTTTCAAGGTGTGTCACAAGATGTTTACAGACCTAGAGGGCATGCAAATGCTTCAGCCTGAGACAAATCCAAAATTTGCCGAAGCCGACTTTGACAAATACCGTTGAATATGTAGAATATCGATAATAGACATGAATTGAGATGAAGTACATGAATAACGTAAACAACTTGTAGCAAATACAACAATTTTGCTTTATGCAACAATATTTGAAAAATAATTTCATACCCAGTCCGTTGCATGGCGTAAAACTTCCCCTGCAGGAGGTTGTATAGGTAATCAAGCAGGAATAAAGAATTTTTTGGGCATCCGGGTGGAGTTCGAAAGATTTGTATTCATGCATTCACGACTGGCTGCAAATTATAAGGCGGGTCTGAATTATTAAAATCACGATTTTGCTATTTTCACAGTTTATTCCTAAGGTAATTACGCAATTGTTCACACAGAAGTTAGACCAAGCTGCAGATATCGACTGTGATGACGATAAAATTTTAGACTTGTCCAAATTGACAGCATGTACAGACGACAATTTCAGTTTGGCTCACATTATATGATTTGCCTCTGAAATATTAGTAAATATCGAGAGAGAAGGAGAAAATGTTGGTTACCAGTATTTATATCATTTTCCCACAACGTTTTCAAAAGCTTTCTCTCTCAGGGTCGTTAAACCTCGCCTTTGATAGGGTACAAAAGATAGCTGGGAAAGTAAATATAAGTCACCAATTTTTTTCTTCTTTTTCCACAATGCTTCTAGAAAGGCTTTTTCCTAATGGTCGTTGAAACACGGGATTGTGTGGCAAAGGGCTAAATGTTTTAGTCATTAAGTCAAAAAGAAAATAGAAAATGCAAGGACATTTTTATTACAAAACTTTGTATCGAATTACTGTCATTGGTATAATCGCACTTATTAATGCTGTAAAGTTAATATATTTTGACGCTAATTTACGACTTTCTTTCAACGACCCTTGTAGACTACTGTGAATCAATTTGGGAAAAAAATCTGTGTGGAAGTAATCTAGTCTAGCGGAAATAAATATTGTCAGTCTTTTAAAATCCTTCCCACTCGATCAAATTTTTAGATTTGTGCAAATCCTAAGAAATGTAGACGACAACTCAAATATGGCTCAAAACGGTGGGATTTACTTTTGTGGCTGACAGCACATGGAAACCTCCTTGAAACGGACGATGTTAAGCCATGGTCACATTAACAGTCATGGACGTAGTTGTTCGTATTTCATTTCAAACGTAGTCTGCCGTTGTGTTACCACGGTCAACTAGGCTGAAATCAAACTAGGGGTAACTACTTTACACTACGTATAAACTACGTCCTAAGTACGCGCAACTACGCTTAGTTAATGTCAACTGCGTTAAGCTAGGGTAAAACGTTGTGGCTGCGCCTACTCAGGTAAGCTACAGTCATTGTGCTTTTGGAAGTTGTCGAGCCAGAAATTTCTGATCGCTGCTTCTGCCATGCCGCCTTGGAAGAAAAGATGTTATTCCAAAACTACGGTCAACTACAGTACACACTACGGTTAAGTATAGTATTACGGGAGACCACTCCTTCATGCATGGCTTCGTCTCGATTTAAATACAATACCTAACAACTGCGTTAGGGAGATATCTCTTTAGCTCAGTGGTTAAGGTATACATGGATCCGTGGTGATAAGATAAGATAAACCGACTTCCTTGGTTACTGTTGCCAAGGGCTCCCAAACAACCACAGTAAATACATATACAGTATAGCAGATAGGCTACTTAAATCGTGCTGTCATGACTGTTTCTGCCGATGATGAATTCTCGGTAGAAATTTAAAGATGCTTGAACAAATTTACACAAAGATGTGTACAAAAAGGGCGATTTACGGGGGCTACGGACAATGTAAAAGATCTAGTTTTGAACTTCAATGAGAAAGAATAAAACACCTCAACAAACCTCCGTTTTGAAACATAATAATAGAATTAAAGATACTTATTGTTTTCGTAAGGCTAGTAAAGTCATCTCAGCATCATACCCAAATAAGCAACACTGAATTACAAGCATTCCGTAAACATTATAGATTGTCTGATTCTACAGAGATGTGTAAGTTTATGAAAATTGACTATGACTTGACTGTGAAAAATTTCAATTTCAGGTTAAGGGAAAAAGGGTTGTCTTACGATTTTAAAATGTGTTAAGTCTGCTGTCAATTAACAAACTTGTTAATATCAGTGACGGTAGTTTGTTTTATCTTATGATATACTGAAGACAACGGGTGGTCAAGTTGATTAGAGCGGCAAATTGGTTTGCAATCAAACACACTTCTCATCAGTTAACAGTTTACCGACACATCCTTTGAAATGGCAGACGTGTTTATCCACTTTAATACGACTAAGTAAAAAGTATATATAATTAACATAAGTTGCCTTTTTAGCTGAACTTCCACCGGTACAGAACAGAGTTAGACTTAATTTCAAAACTGAGTTCTACTTTTTGTGAAGAATACGTTGTGAGGAATACACGTCAATGTGCTTACTGTAAATAGCAGATACTTTTAACCCAAGATTAAACTACATGCTATTTGCAATCTGATCTATATCTACAAATTCAGCATATTCTTCATGCACAAAGGGTTAAGATTAACGTCAAACTGAAACACTGATGACAAGTGCCATTTGGATGTGCATAGGTTACTGAAAAAGGTTAGATATTCAAGCAGGGATCTTGTGTATATACGATCCCTAATTCAAGTAAACATATTTTATTTTTATAAGTATTTCATTAGATCTACTTTACCTTTGTTTTCCACTTTAAAACATTTTTGTCTCTTTCAAAATCTTTCAGAGGGGGAAAAAAACTAAAGCATTAATTAATCCATTGTGTAATGTAGCGCTGATCAGAACTCCTTGCAAATGCCCCATTTTCAGTCATTATCATAATTCAAACTTGTCTACAGCCTCTGCGTGATATCACGTCAGCGGTACACGTTCGCAAAATACATATTTTAAACTTTTTCTTAAATTCAAACGTTTAAAACTCAAAATGAATAAAAACTATCGCATCCCTCCAACGTTAATAGCTGTTTGTTTGGGAGCCGAAATAGCAAGGCTGCACATCGGGTAAAATAAATGCGATGATTGGTCAAATATCGATTTCCACGGATCCATGTATTGATCTTTTAAACCTCGAAAAACGAGGATCTTGTCCGCCATGGGTTCGAATCCCGCCAGATGGGGTTTGTACTGCCATGCATTTGTTCATTTGTTTCTTTGTTACGGACATCGTTCGTAAGATGGGGGCTCGTCCGGGATTGGCCATTGAGCCATTAATCCCATTTGTTGTCCAAAAGCGGACATTTGTTGTCTAAATAATAGACTTTCTGCCTAATAAGGCTTTGAGTCATCAATAAATGATGACTTTAAGAGGGGGGTGTGTGTTACGGGAGACCACTCCTTCATGCATGGCTTCGTCCCGATTTAAATACAATACCTAACAACTGCGTTAGGGAGATATCTCTTTAGCTCAGTGGTTAAGGTATTGGTCTTTTAAACCTCGAAAAACGAGGATCCTGTCCGCCATGCGGTTTGTACTGCCATGCATTTGTTCATTTGTTTCTTTGTTACGGACTTTGTTCGTAAGAATAGTTAATTACCGTTAACTAAGTTTAACTACGTTCAAACTACGGTCACAGTAGGGTCACAACATCGTAGTTAACCGTAACCAATTTTTGAACATGTTAAAAAATTACGTACTTACTACGGGCCATGTCACGTGACCCAGAGCTCCTAACCATGCATACCTGGAGATTTTGTTTCCAGTGCTATCTACAGCACGCGTTTCAAGCCATTGTCGGCTTCCCAAAATAAACAAAAATTGCTCAGAATTGAGAGACGCGCGAATCTTGTTGCAATGGTTTTTCAAACGCATAGAAAGGCGATGATTCGGGCTTTAAACTTATTTTGCAATATGCTTTTTTCAGGAAACGGAAGCGAAAACCCCAAAAGCGGAAGTCGTGAGTGTTCGGCTTATACTTTTTGTATGGCCTTCATTTTTGTCTTTTTTTCCTCTCAAAGATGTTTTGCCAAATTGGAATTTGAACTCCGACCTCCTTGATTTCTTCCATGTTCCTTACCCGTCGAGCTAATGGTTCTCGGACTATCAATGATTGCAACTTTATTTATATATTTCCTTTCTGTCTTTTCTCTTTAATACATACGTGAATTTGGCTGACCTACGGATGGGCTTCGACGAAATTGCGACCTATCACCAGGTAAAATAATTGAAATCTTAAGTGTAACTATCTTTTCATCGCTTATGCAAAACTTCAGCTGACCGCTATGCCCATCTTTCAACATTATGTCCACTTGGTTATGGTTTAGGACACAAAACGGGAGCTTGATGCTAAATTACCTTCGCTTGAGAAAATCTTTAGAAAAAAGTAAATCTAGGGACGTGTGAACGAAATGTTTCAGACAGAGACCAATTAGGAGCTACTTGCTGATGACTGACCCAGGTCAACGCGGTATTTTCCTTAACACATAATACATAGACGACACATTTCACTTCTTGCAGCAGACGACATTTAAAAACACGATGGCAATATCAGAAACTGTCCATTGTAACAAATTTTTCCTTGAAACTCTTGTGTTTTAATAGCTATCAGGGCAAAAGGCCTTTGAATAGAGTGCGGGAAAAGAAGAAAATGTTTGTAACCAGTATTTTCTCCCTTTCCCACAATGTTTTCAACCTTTTCAGGAGCAAATTCCGTCATTCGAGCCATATTAAATTGTTGTCTGCAAAAACTTTGAGTTTGGTACAGTCTAAAATTTTGTCCTCTGGTTACAGTTTAACCCTTTACCAGACAATCCCAAGTTTTAACGACCCTGAGGAAGAAACCTTTTGAAAACATTGTGGGAAACGTAAAAAAAAATGCTGGTAACACGCATCTTTTCCTTTTCCCACTAAGTTTTGTGACCTATCAAAGACAAGGTCCATCATTTTGGTTACATTTGGAACGTGGTCTACAAATGCCTTCAATTTGGCAAGTCTACATTTTCGTTGTCTGGTATAATTAACCCCTGGGTAGGTATGCGCGACCCACTGACCTTTTGCGGACAGTGTATATCAAGATCAGACTGCATAGAACGTGCAGTCTGATCTTGGATCTACACTGTCCGAGAAGATATTATTTCTCCAAAACAAAACTTGAAAATAGCAATATTTGGGTTTTCACTATCGAAATGAAAACTTTTTTTTAGTAATTAGCAAGATCTGTGTTAAACTGTTGTATCAGATACTTCTCACAAACAGGTACCATACAGAACGGGAGATACAGGTCAACGTATACCATGAAACAACAACAAAAAATGAGCCACGCTCTGCTAAAAGGGGGCTTAATGCATCTCTGCTATGCATTATATCTAGTAAGTCATCGTATAATTATGACTCCATAAAATCCATTTAGCCATACAACCGGTGCATCTGTAGGTAGAATGGTACTTTGCCATTCATCAGATGTACTAAACGCGAAAGTTTCGGCCCAGGTCAGCTTGCGGGGACTGCGCAGGCTGACCTGGGTCGATACATTTTGCAGATGCATTAAACCTACTTTTCACAGAGCATAGCTCAAATGTATGGTTCAAGTTTGGGTTTTAAGGGCGAGTTCTACCATTCATCTTTCGGCTTTTTTGTTTAGAAATGAATGTGTTCGACAATGCCTATAGGTAACTGCTGATTAAAAGTAGGGAGCATCAGCTTTATTGGAAAATCGTTGTCTTCTTAATCCCTTATCATATGATTCTGATGGTATTTGAAAACACTGTGGGGAAAACAGAAATTGCTGGAAACCAGTATTTTCTATTTTACCGACAATGTTTTATCAGTGAGGGTCGTTAAAACCATGGAAAGTACCGTAAAAGGTTATGGAATGAATAAATTAAACTGGATAAATCTTTATTAGAACATTTTATTGTATAAATGAAACTTTTCTTCAAATGTGTAGATAACACCGTGGGAAAAGGAGAAAATGCTGGTCGCCAGCACTTTTTTTTCCCATCAGTGTTTTCAAAGGGATTTTTTCTTCGAGGTCATTTAAACAGGGATTTTTTTACTGTAACATTAAAGATATCAACAAAATAATTTTATATATCGTGTACATAAATGGGAAACGTACATAATAGATTGGATATCGAAGGAAGTGCTGTCAAATCTTAATCTACTCTCTTCACAAAGAATATGGGCGATCGCAATAAAACCCATTTCCAAAATGTTTTCAAAAGTGGTCTGTTACAAGATTGATCAAATGGCGATTTTAAGCCATTTTCAACATATTTCAGACATACCACGATGACAGGTGATATATTCATGTAAGTTCTGGGTTTCCCTAGTACGTGTACTAGGTTTGGACTACGAAGTATCTTGCCAAATAACAACCCCAAGAAAACCCAGTACTTCCAGTGACGGTCAAACCTAGGGTCTCCAGATTACGAGTTCTACAATCTACCACTGAACCACACAGGACCCTGTCTGCTACATGACGCAACAAGTCGTCTGCAAAATTAATGGTTTTAGTGAAAACTTGTTTGATTTTTAGACTCTATATATTGATCTGAGATCTACAGAAGAAAGTAAGACCAACATTACAAAATTTTATGTATATTGACAGCACTCGTCTTTTTCGACATGTTGTACAGTTTTTATGAAATAAACATCATTTGAAATCCTCATCCAACTCGTCATTGCGGTTTTAGTGTGTTCAAATAAAACTACATGCATTATATCAAACAACAACCCATAAAGGACTGAATAAGTTGTTGGAATTCATTCATAATTAAAAATGTTACAGACCAGACACGAACACTACTCCTTATCAAAGAACTGAAAGTCCTGAAAAGCGGATTTGTTGAACAGTTTTAAGCTATGATTTGATGTAATGAAAATTAAATTTTTTATCCTATGTAATACATGTATAATATGTAAGTAATTAGTAGAGTAAGCAAGGGCAATGGGAGTCGAAGTTGTTCTACCAAGTGCACTGCGCAGCAACTGTTATTTTACTACTTATTAGAGTAGTAATTTGATCCAGCAATTTGATGTTTTTTTTCTTATGCTAGTATTATATTTAGGACTGTAAACACGCAGAGGACCTAGATGGATTTATCTAAGTTAAAATTATTTGACAAATATATAGAACACTTCAGTTGTTGATGAGTAAGAATAAAAAACTATACAAAATAGGACAATGCTATATAATGATATTTCTGTAAGAACAAAGCGTTAAGGTCTACAGCTGCCAATCAATTTCAGCAAATCATGAACAAATTTGATCAAAGAGTACAATATATTGCTGCTTACACATGTATGCAATATGAAATTTTTGTTCCTTCTTGTTGAACTCTTTACCGGAGGACAAAATGTTTGACTCTCCCAAATTAAAACCAACTATTCAGATTTTCATACTCTCAACAAACTAAAAAATGACTTACTGAATTATAGCTGGAAAAACATTAGTAAAGAAGAAAGATAAGATTTAGAAAGAAAAATATCTGAATTGCGGCCAAACTTAAACAAAGTGGGTGTTTAAATGCATTTGAATTTACATCATATCATTTAAAAGTATGGAAATTATGGAAATTATAGTGAAGATGACATTGTGCGGTCAGTCCAATTGTTAGTCGCTGACAGAGAAATGAATTTCAAAACTAGGTTAAACCCTGCCAGGTAGCTGTGTCGTTTGTTTACTTTTTGCCAGATTTTAAAATTCTTTTTTCTGCCAGCGACTAACATATGGCCAGACCACACAATAACAGTATGTCACCTCCACAATATTTTCCATACTTTTAAATGGTATGATTTAAATTAAAATGTACTATTACACGTGCTTTGATATTTCAGCCTTTACTGGGCCTTTAATGGGCAACACAACCTCTTTGGGTATTATTAGATTTCATGTCACAGTTTTGGAAAGCCTTGTGGGAATAGTACTTAATCAATAACATGCGCCGTCTACAAGGATTTATTTTCAAATCAGTATCAAGACGTCATATCTGGTGTAATGAAAATAAACAGAGTGACCGACTGCTTAAGTAGCCTACGATCCCATTATCAGACGCCCAAAATTGCATCATTTTACTGAATTTAATTTTACACTTTATATGAAAAGAAATATATATCTGGTAGTATTTATTGGTCTTTTACAAAATAATTTGATTGTAGCCTAAACACTAAATAGCTCCCTATTTAGAGCATTAACAAACAATTCAATAAATATGGAGCCCTCAGATTATGGGTTTTGTATTTGTAAAGGGTAGAAAAAAAATCTGGAAGAAAAAAGAAAAGAAATACTGATGTCTTCTTTTCCAACACTGTTTTCATAAGCTCTTTTACACAGGACTCATAAAACATGGAATTTATTGTGTGTTAAAGGACTGAAAAAAGAAAAATCCTCAAAAATTCACCCAATTTAACTTTGTATGACACAAAATTCAAGGGTCAAATATAGGCCATGTTTGGACAAACCATAAGGTATTCTATATGCTGATTACATGTATCCGTAACAGTTCTGTTAAATAGTCCCAAAGGCTGGGATTGAACCCAGAACCTTTAGGTCCCAACTCCCAAGGCAAACACTCTACCACATTATTACAAAAGTTAGCGTTATAGCAAGACAGTATAAGTGTCCCCTTATACAAACACAAGCTATACATTTATATCAATGTGTGGGGTAGACCAGTATACAACATATCCATGTGGGGTTTCCTTGGCATCCGACAACAGTTTCTGGATCTGGAGAAAATTTTGGGGTTTATTTTAACGCTTTACTGAACACTCCTGTAATAATCCTGAAAGAAATAGGCAATTGAAAGCATCATAGGACAAGGACAAAATTCTGATAAACAGTATTTTCTCCTGTTCCAACAGTGTTTTCAATCATATGAGTGAACTTCAGCTCATTTGTATCAGTTTCTGAATTGTTGTCTGCAGATACATTTAAAGAGCCTTAAACTTGTCATATGGGGAAGGAATGAATAACGAAATAGCATCCATTTGATTATCATTTTTTATTAAAAAACAAAAAGTAATTTACGCATAGATGGTGGACATAGACTAATCTGAACATTTTTACAAAAGTTAAATGTGGATCTGGAGTCCTGCATGGCTTACTACTAAAGTTTAGAACTTGTTACCTGATGGCCTAGGTTCCAGCCTCACTGGAAGCACCATATTTTTCTGTGGGAGTGTCCTTAGGCAAGACACTTCAAAGCCCTAGCCTTGTACTGCAGAAACCCAGACATACATAAATAAGCTAGCTGTAGCAGTTATTTGAATGAAATAATGCTGAAAGCAACATTAAATACCATTCAATTAATCTTTATCTGACATTTCTGTCAGCCTCACAAAATGTGGCTCCTAAGTTTTTGAAAACATTTGTAGACAAACAGATTTTTTATTTTTTTCATTCTTACTTAAGTCATTTTTCCCCATTCCGTAAGATCATAAAGGATATAATATGTTTTAGCATAATTAGGTAAGTGTGGCTATAGCATCCCATTTTGAAGGATGTTCAGAAAAACTTTTGAAACAACTTATCCAATTGGCTTAGCTTTATTTAGCTATACTAAAAATCAAGGGTTTTCAGAAGAACTAGTGAAGGCGGTTTTTGTCTGAGATTATGCTTTGAGTCAGATTGAAAATATTATCAGCTCACCCTAGGGTTTGTAAATATGTAATCTTAAATAGATACACTAATCATGGTGACTATCTTTTTCTTTACCATAGCATTTTAAGCATTTCTATAATCATTATTATTCATCATTATACAAGACTCTTTTAATATATTGAAACTTCTGTACTCAGATATCAAGGTCTTGATTTTTAAAACATCATTTTACAAATCTAGTCAGACTATAAACACAACACTTTCTAAACTTCTATATAGTGGGTATAATCATATATACTGCAAACAATTGAAATCCAAAATAGTGTGCCTATAGGAGTGGAATTTTGCTATGTTAAGTGGTCTGATCTTAGTCTACTCTTGCTACAAAGCAAACAAACTGTCCTCATTCTGAAGTATAAAGCATGTATTGTTTTGAAACTAGTATGGTTTAGTTTAACCCCTTACCAAACAATCCGACTTTTAACAACCCTGAGGAAGAAGGCTTTTAAAAAGAATTTGGGAATAAAAGATAATGCTGGTAACCAGCATTTTCTCTTTTCCCACTATGTCTTCTGACCTTCCAAAAATAAAATCCTTTTTTTGAGTCACGTCGATTCTGTTATCAGCAAGTGCTGTCCATTTGGACAAGTCTAAAATTTTGTTGTGTGGTAAAGAGTTAAAAAAAAAAACTACACTGGAGTCCTCTCAGGGAAATAGAAACAATGGCATTTTGTATGTAATTTCTTACTGAAAGCACATTGACCTTTCCATGACTTTAACACCTAGGAATCCCTTCAAGGGTTCTTCCAAATTACTACACAACTTGAAACTATTAATTGCAAAACGAAATACAAAATCAAACTAGATTAGTTTCAACACTGTTTCAGTCCTACAGTGACAACAACTCAATTATTTGTGTACCCCTTGGGTTTACTAGGGCTCGGCTGGTTCTCCGCAGTTTCTTGTCCATAGGCACTCCTACAAAATCCTGGCAACTAGGTGAGGATAAAATCCGGAATAACCCATCCTACACCTTCACCAATCAGCCACAGTCTTACAGAACCTCACTAAATAAATGAACAAGATTATGTCCTTTCACTGCTATATATTTGTGAAAATGAAAATATATATATATAAAAAAAAAACATAGGCTGTGTAGATTCAAGCTTAGACCTCATGTTCTGCACAGTCTGAACTTAGGTTATCATACACAGTTTCAAAAGAAAAAAACTGGTGCTACACTTAACTATAAAAAATGGACTAATACATGTACTTCATTATTTCAAGTTCATTTTATGAGTTTCGCATAAAACATGAGAGACCTACATGTAATGTGCAAACTCGCATTCCTGAGTCTATTTCTATTCAGTCAAAATATGCAGGTGTGAATAAGTACAATCTAAAAAGTGGACTTAAGTCTCAATTAATATTGAAAGTTACAGTTAAAGTGTGATGGGATTTTGAAATTCTGTCAGTGATTATGTAAGTTTTATTCATTTACATATAGATCTAGATTCTTTTTTGAAGTTTTGAGAATTTGAATTATATTGCATAATTGAACCATTGCAGGGACAAGTGCAAAAAAAAAACCATGATGTAGCATTATGAGATACTTGAAATTCAGAATTAACATGGTAAAAAGGCTATTCATTACATCCAATGCAGTTTTGAGTGAATCCATTTTTATGGTCTAAAGAAATAAATTAAAATCATCACTTATCACCTGGAAGAACATAGTCCAGAAATTATTTGTTTTTATGTATCTGTAAATCCCTGCCCTGGGTACAGCTGAAGGCACTATAGCAGCCAGAATGGACCAAGATCACACTCAGTGTGACAAGTTGCCATACAAAGTAAAAATTGACCTTTACATAACTAAAATGAAACTTTCAAGTTGATAGTACAAATCCAAATATGTCTATTTCAAAGTTATTTTTTGGGAAAAAATACCTCCTTATAGGGCAGTATAGATCAGAGATCAGACTGCACGTTTGGTGCAATCTGATCTTGATCTACACTGTCTGCAAAAGGTCCTTGAGTAGCACTTAGCAGCCTAAGGGTTAAAGGAATTGGTCCCTCTATAAAACTTTAAAAACTATAGGCATACTTTCATTCTGAGGTTTGAATTACTTGCTGTTTACCTGAAGCACAGAACTGTCTCTAATATGGGTTGAGCAGCAGTTCATCATAAATATGTACTTTATTAAATATAGTACAAAAATGTTCAATTTGCTCTGTGTACATGTACTTCACTCTCCAAGCATAAAAAAAATATATCAAAGAACTTATTTCTACATGTCCAAATAGTAAGACGTATAGATGCATTCCTGTGCACCCTTTATCATACATCTATCTTTAAATTCTGCATTCTTTTTTAATCTTTTGCATGAAACGTGACAAAATAAAATTCAATCGTATTAGAAGGACTATGAATGGACTTTTACACCTTGAAGACAATTGAGTCTCTGAGGCTTAAAGTCCAGGATATTAGGTTAAGTTAGTGGATGTCTAGTTAACTGAGAAGGACACTATTGCCCATCAAAAATCCACAGTATAAATTCATGTCACGGGTTCGTACTTGATCGGGGCCGTTTGTGAACGAAAAATTTCTTTATGTCCCATTGATAACTGGAAAGAAATCTTGGAAGAAGTCAAGCATAAATCAAACGTCAAATAGTTTTTTTTATAGACTACACGATCTTCATTTCTTTAAACGTTTCACAGAAGTGTTTCAAATAATGCAGAAATTCATCGATAGTGCTGTACGAGGGGCGGTACCTAACAAGGTGCCGAATCGACTTTATGGGTTCTGTGTCGTGGATCTAAAACTCTAAAGCGTTAAAGTTAAAAGCATTCCCAAGCATTTGAGTTAAATTAGTTCCGGCATAAATTGTGCCGGAATATTCCGGCTGTTTGCAGCTTGAAAACAGCACATCTGCACCGAAACTCTTACGAGTTGATTATCATTCCTGACAATATACATGTACTTACATGTTTTATAATTCGTTAATTTTCATTGTTGATTATTTACGAAAAAGCTTTATAGTTACTTTTAAATCCATTTTGTCATAGCGTACGCGAGCTCTTTGGAGTCTATACCGGGACAGCGTACTCAAGCGCTTTGGAATTTTAGTTCAACCGTTCTGCGTATTCGTTATCGAAAGGGTTTTAAGGCCAAATTATAGCTAGCTATCTAAACAGTTAAAGATATTTGATATAACGCAAAGTTGAAAAATGTAATCTCATTAAGAAAATTATTGCTTAATTCTTTGTTTATTTCGGCAGCGGACGACACAAGTTGGGAATGAACATTTCTTGAATGAAAACGCAGGAGGGGGGGGGCAGTCTGTGTAAACAATATTCACAAGCATATGGCAATATTAAATGGGGGAAAAAAAGAACGAACTTTGTTTAAGTAAAGTATTTCAAACAAACAATTTTTGTAGTTTTGACGAAATTCTGATAAAGGAATCAAACATAGTTTGTATGATTTGTTCAAAGTCAGAGCTGAATATCATTTGTAGATCTACGTTGTTCGTCCCATTCACCAGCCACGCAAAATTGAAACTGAGAGCGAATGCGTCGGTACGCATGTTGTATTTGGTTCCGGTCAAAACGATCACAGTAAGCGGACTTGCTATATAGCAAATCCGCTAAAAAGTACATTTGACCTTGCTGTGACCTTGACGTTTAACTTACTGATATAACTCTTGTATAGTCTCGATCGGGTTAAAATTATGCAAAATTATTTTGAAACTAAATCATTAGAAAATGAGTTATGGCTCGGGCATAAAAACAGGCATTTGCCTTGCAGTAATCTTGACCTTTGACTGACGAACATGATTCTCAGGCACGACACATTGTATTCATGTGGGTGCCGATTCTGCACAGTTCAATTGCAACTCATTCACACTCAAAAAAGTTACAGGCCATTCACGAACATAACCACCAAACATTTCTCTTTCAAAGGATATTGGACCTTACTTTACCCTAATGACATTGTTCTTGCGTTCGACCTTGTTTATATGTGGCTAATAATACTGCAAAGTTATAACGAAACACATTTATACTTGAAAAAAGTTACAGGCCAGACACGAACACCACGCCACAAAAATACATTTGACCTTGCTGTGAACTTGCTGATTAAACTTCGGACATGACTCTTTTTCATTACATACCGTCTTAACACGGTTTACATTTGTGCAAAGTGATTTTGATGTTAGGCAATGGGGATAAAAACTTTAAGCCAAGATACGAAATAGATAATTGACCTTGCCGTGATTGTAGAGCCGCATGAGCGGCGGCACTATATTTTTATTCGCTTTTGAAAAGTGCATGTGTAGGTAGCCATATTGGATTCCGGGACATTTCGGCCCATAACAATTTTGGCCCATTACAGTTCGGCCCATAACAATTTCGGCCTATTACAATTTCGGCCCATAGTCTGTATACCAATTGAACGTCACTTGAATGTTTCCTTTCATGTCTGTCTGTCAGCTTGCATGCTTCTACCTGTCCGGCTATCAGTCTGTGTGTTGATTGATTGCTTTCATATGAAATGTCCAGTCACCCCATATTGTTTACTATATGCACTGGTTCAGTGTGTGTGTGTGTGTGTGTGTGTGTGTGTGTGTTTTAACATACATAAAAATACGGTACTTTCATTACCAGATCGAGGCCGTACCAACTTTGTCTTTCTATTTGGACTGATTTTTTGTTTTTGAACATGTAAAATACCGTACTTTCATTGCCAGATCGATAAAAACTAGATCGTATCCCAGATGGCCCAGAGTTTAAATATTTGTCATGTAGTATCACAACATGGACCTCTACGAAGTTTGTTCAAGTGATGCCGTTGGCGTAAAAAATTGACCCGCTGTAATGTGCCCTATTTCAGAAACAACCGATTTGCGGCGTCATTGATGGTATGCATCAATATTTTCTTGTTTGACCTTTGACTTATGGACATGGTTCTTGCTCACGACAGCTTGTCTGTGTCTGATAATTCTGCACAGTTATATTGAAATTCCTTCATGATTTAAAAGAAAAAAAGATACTGGCCGCTCACAGACATAACCGTCCAATTTTTTTCTTTTTAAACATATTTGACCTTGGCGTGACCTTGACCTTTGATTTGTAGGCACGGTTATTAAGCACGACGCACGTTATTCATGTGGTCGACAACTCTGCAATGTAATAATGAAAGTTACAGGCCGGAAACGAACGTCCCCCCCCCCACCCCTTAAACCGCACAAGACCTTGCTGTGAACTTGACGTTTAGAATACAATTATTTCTCTCGTGCATGACAATTTTGCAATCTTATACTGAACTTTATTCATAACCCAAAAAATTACAAACTGAAAACGAATAAAACCCCCGGAACTTTTTTCTATACAAACATATTTGATTTTGCCATGAGCGTGACCCCTAGACTTACGTACATGGTTCTTGTGCATGACACACCCGTTATAAGTGGTTGACAATTCTCCAATGTTACACTGAAATTCATTCATACATGTAGTTAAAAAAGTGAAGGCCGAACAAAAATACTGTGCCAAAACACATTTGACCTTGCGGTGACAGTGACTTCTAACCTACAGACATGTCTCTTGTGCATGACACGTTGTGTCGATGTGTATAACATTTGTTAAAAATAATTTGAAATTAGGTGATGAGAAAAAAGAAATGGCCTGGACATGACAACGGACATTTGACCTTGCCGTGACCTTGGACCTAGGGACATGGTTCTTGTCTGTGACATATTGTCTTCATATGGTTCAAAATTCTGCACATTTACATTGAAATTCATTTATGATTCAAAAGTTTCTGGGAAGAAGAGAACAATTTCACCTAAATATACATTTGACCTTGCTTTAACATTGACCTTAAACTACGAACATATCTCGTGCACATGGCACATTGTCTTTATTTGGTTGACAAATTTGCAGTCATACTGAAATTCTTTCATAATTCAAAAATTACAAGTAACAGGCCTGACACGAACTCTCAAAAAACATAGTTGACCTTACTGACCTTGACCTATACACTACTGGCACGACTCTTGCACATGACAAATTGTCTCGCTGTCATTAACGTTTTTGCAAAGTTATTTTGAGGTTGGGTTTTAGGAAAAAACAGTCATTACCCGTACACGAAAACGGACTTTTACTTGGCCGTGACCTTGAACTTTCCCCAGTGATATGGTTTTGGTGCGCGACACACTGTCTTTATGTGGTTAAAATTCTGAACAATTACATTGTAATTCACCCTTTCTTAACGGAGATAAAGGCTTGGCGCAAACATATTTTCCAAAACTTTCTCTTTTTAAAGACGTTTGACCTTGCAATGACCTTTACATTTGACATACTGATTTGTGTCTTGCGCGCCACACAATTTCTCCTTTAGTCGACAGTGGAGAACAAAATCAGACAGTACATGTAGTTTGGTCTTCATTCCATTCTTTCAAACATCTAGTGAGATATTCTATCACAACTAACATTGCTGTGTAATTTGGGTGGAATCGCAGGGTTGTGCCTTATTCTTTTCATGAACAACAGAATTTTCGACTGTTCAAATTGAAAGCATTTTCAGACTCAAATTAAATATAGCTCACATAATGGGATTACGCGCGGAATGGTTGAAAAGATTCTTGAAAAGACACAGAATGCCGTTTAGCAGAATTTTCTCATTGGAAGGCTCCTTATTGAAGCTTTTGAGAACAGAGAATATTTTGATACAGTGTTAATGATTAATAAGTCTTTAGGGCTTTCTATCAAACTGAACAGAACAGCAACTCGTAAATTAACATCATGAACAATTTTATTATATACAATTTAGGATTTTACATTAACGATTTCAAGTCCAACATCAAAAGCTATCAACACCAAAAATTCTGTATTGCAGTCTAATCTTGATCTGCACTTAAGTTGTGCTCATCACTTTTAGGATCAAAATGAATAGGACTGGGTGTTGAAAACAAGAGAGGCATTGACCCTGAAGCACTCACCTGTGTAAAAGCCAACTAGGCTTGATAAAGTTAAAGAAACCCTTGTTGAAATGATGTAAAACATAAAATATAGTCGTTGTGCATGATTGGAATTAAGTTTTTTTTTATTTTTTTATCCCCAACTAAAATTCTGCTTGTATATTGACATGCGACTTTTATGAGAATATGACGAAAAATACACACTATGGGCCTCTACAGTGCAAATAAGGTTTTTCAAAGATTTGCCCCAGTGACCTACTCTTTGATCCAACAAGACTCATTTTCAGAGTTGTCCGAAATATCAGCAAGACAAACATTCCGACAAATGTCCGTAATATCTGACTGAAAATATGGCCCCTAGATTGCACACATGGTTTTCAAAGTTTTGTCCTGGAGACAAAACTTTTTGACCACACAATTTCAAGTTTGTTTTGGATATTATTCCGAAAAATGTTCTACCAAATTTTAATGAGTATTCCACTGAAAATGTAGTCGCCAGAGAATACATAAAACTTTTCGAAGAAATGTCCGATTGCCCTACTTTTTGACACCACATGACACAATTTCAGACTTGTCCAAAAAATCAGACACAAAAATTCTGACCAATTTTCATAAGTATCGAACTGAAAATATGAGTGCACACGAGGCTTTTCTGAAATTATTATCGGTGACCCTTTGTGAACCAGTTTCACTCTTGTCCGAAATATCATCAAGACAAAAATTCTGACCAATTGTCATGAGTATCGGACTGCAAATGAGGCCTCTAGAATGCACACAGAGTTTTTTCTAAGATTTGTCGTGGTGAAATACTTTTAGATCCGACAAGACCCATTTTCAAATAATGTCCGAGATATTATCAAAAAAAATATTATGATCATTTTTAATGAGTATCTGACTGAAAATGTGACCTATAGAGAGCACACAATGTAAGTGTTGACGCCCGGACGACAGACGGTGAACACTGCACGACGGACGAGGGACGAGGCACGATCCGAAATACTCATCTTGAGCACTTTGTGCTCAGGTGAGCCTAAAACTAGACTTAAACATTTGATGAAGAAAAGCCATTGTTCACCATGATATTCTGAATAAAAATTTGTAACTTTACAATGACAAAGCACAAAAAATTGACAACTGACAACTTACAATTTTAAAATTGACAAAGTACTTTTTGTTGTTCTACATAAGGTAACTTTCTTTACTCTTTACTAAACAATAAACTCTTTACCAAACAAAAAAAATTTAGATTTGTCGAATTTGAAATATTTTGCAGATAAATTTAACATGCCTCAAATGATAGGATTTGTCAATAAAAGGGTACAAAAATTGTGGTAATGTTACGAAATGCCGGCAACCAGCATTTTTTTCTACGATCTTTTCAAATGCCTTCCTTCTCCGGGCTATTAAAACTTCCGGTTGGTTGGTGAACTGTTGAAAAATAATGCCCTAAAAGATCCCAAAACGCAGACTAAAAGAGTTATAAGTGACATAAATACAAGTAGTTTCCGAGAAAAACCGAAAAGATTTCTTGATGGCTGAGGGCATGTAATTCAGTGGTCAAATGTTTGAAACTCTGCTTGGCACAAATCTTTGCAAGCTTTGCTATACTGAGCAAAGTGCAAAGTATTGGCGTACTCTTTACCAGGAAAAAAAAAAAAAAAAAAAAAATAGACATTTCCAAATTGAAGCATTAGAAGACTAACATTTAATTTAGGCTAAAATGATGGGATTTGTCTTTAAAAGGACAACAATATTTTGGGAACTGAAAATGTTCTGGTTATTAGCGTTTTCTTCTTTTCCTACTGTATTTCCTACTGTATAATCCTCTTTCTCCGGGGTCTTTAAACACGAGATTGTTTTGTAAAGGGTCAAAGAAGCACCAAGAATAACTGGGTAAGAGCATAATGCAACAAAATGTCATTTGCTGAATATGTTGAGTGGGCCATAGAAGGATCCAAGTGGCAGTTTTAGCAACTAGAGGCCCTTGAGGGCCCTAGTCGCTCTGCTGGCTTTAATAATGCTTATTTTCTAGCCTACATCATTAATTCATGATCCAAAACGGAAAAAGAAACACACACACACACACACACACACACACTCACACACACACACAAACGGTGTGGGGCAGGGTGAATGCTGCAACTGGTCTTAAACCCAGTAAGACAGCATTTGGTTTGTATTAAACTAAGGTTTTGATCAAATGCATTCAAGTGAAATACCCACTTAAATATTTCTTTATCAAAACTTACTTTACTGACAAAAGCTATGATTTTTAACGCAAAAATCTGAAGTAATATTTTAGCATTATTTAGCCACAGCGGAGTGATGCACAGTTGAAGAACAGCCATAACAATAACAAATCATATTTAAACCATGTTTTTTGTAGTAATTTGATATATATTTAAATTCAGTGTTACCTCAAGTACAGAACTAGCATAATAATACAAAAATGCTAATTTCATGTATTACAATGATCACCTTTAAGGCCACAGAAATAGAATTAACTGAGTATCTCTATAAACCTTAATAAATTCATTTACCTTTGAAAAGATAGCAATTTTCTCTATCTTTCTAACCGCAAAAATGTGATAAAAATTTCTGATTATTAAAATAATAATAATATTATTAATAATAATATCATTCCTGAAAGAAAACAACATAGGAAAAGAAGGTATACGTATTAAAGGTGGGTATTTAGATTTTTCACATCTCACCAAATTAAAAAATATATATATCACTGAAATTTATATGAAAAAACGATATAAATCATCAATAATTAAGAATCATAAAATTACCAAAAACATTTCTTTTGATGGTGTTCCCTTAAAAGGCTACGTAGACTCTTAAGGTATTTTTAGATTTCGCGCCAAAAATAAAAAAAAAGCATTGTGGGAATGTCAAGTGACTGGCACGTGACTAATGACGTTAAATTCCATGACATAACAAACATGTAATTATTTTCCATAATGTCTTCTTCGGACGCTATGTTTGAAGCTTCGTCTGTGTATTTCCGGTATGTACATGAGCGAGTTGCTCATGTAAAAATAGACCGTGTTTCCCTTCCCATCGGTGTCGACCTGGGCCGTAGTAAATCTCTAATTTCTCTTGTTGTCGGATAGTTTTCGACTACTGGAGTTTTATGAATGAAAATTAAAAGGCTTTGGGAGTATAAAGATGATTTTTTTCGTATTTTTGTAAAATTTTTGTCCCAAAATCTGAAGGGCCACCTTAAGGTCAACTTCCGTTTTACTACGAATGTTTCTTGAAAACGGTTGTATTCAACCAACTGAAAATATGACTTATACCCTAGCTTTTCAATATGCTTAGCCTCACATGTAAACGTTTTCAAAATGACCCTGACTACCTAGTTCTGAAATTCAGCGCTACAAATATGACTTAATATCGTGTGGAAAAAATTAATGCAAATTTAATTAGATCTAATGGTACATGTATGTAAAGTTGAGATACATAAATTTTACGTGAAAATCAAGCATTAAGTTATACAACTCTAATTACCATTTCTCTACATTACATTATATAATAATATTATATAATTATGACATATATTAAAAATTTCAAATTTTTTCGTTAAGTTTATTTTTTGTGAGTGTTTAAGGGCAACAGTTACAAATAGTGGCAAGACAGACCATTGCTGCTCTGTTCTGTGTAAGTTTCTAAACAGGTGTAAAATATGTTTTGCAGCATAAGATCCTACTCACAGCGATTTCAGGCCTTCTTTCTTCTGGAAAAGACTCTTGGCGTTGGTACTTGTCCTGCCATTTTTCCGATATCATATGACCTATATATATATAGACCGTATCTTCGAGTTTAGTTCAGCAGATTAATGCAGAATTCGAGACTGGCAACAAACAAGTATCTGACCTGCTACAACAACAGTTTTCTCTCACTGCAAGCAACATAACAAAAGATGGGATGCCGGGAGCAAAACTCAGCATACCGAAAATCATGCATTAGATACGGGCTACTGAAATAGTACCAAACAAATCCGAAAGCAAAGCTCGGCATACTGACAAATTATGCATCAAAAATAGACGACTACAATAATACTAAACAAATCCGTGAAAAAATTAAAGAACTTGTTAAAATGAACAACCCGCCGGAATGGAAATACTATTTGTGGCATTTAGATGTCGGTTAAAAGCTTGTTGAAAGAGAGTACCCGGCTGTATTTCCTATTTGAAGCCTTAGGAAATGACCAGAAAGCGGCTTTTCTGCGGCTTCTTATAATTCATCATATTTTGGGCATGCGCTTTGACCTTGACACCGTCAGAGTTAAACCGCAATCAAAACTCTTTGTATGGAAAATATGATTTGATCCTTCGTGACAAAACAACGGGAGCACATGATTGCCAAAATATGATTGTTCATGTTGATTTAATGAACAATATGCTGTTATTCAAGGCAGGTAATCCATTCTACACTGCCGCCATCAGCTAACTGGCAAAACAATCCCTTACATGCCAAAGGACAAGACAGTTTGCTTTGCAGTTTTTTTTTTTTTTTTTTTTTAATTCCATTACAAAATGAGGAAGGTGAAAGAAAACCACGCCTTTAAACCAAAATATAAAAAGCAACATTTTTTAAATACAAAATTGCCACAGGATAACTACAAATAGCTCCAAATCTAATTTTAAAATTAGTAGCATGCATGTGTAATCAACGTAACCTGGAAAGAAGAAGTGCTTGTAATCAGTGACTGTTATAATTGATGTACACAGGGTGATCAGCGATCATATTGAAAGTTTTCTGTTTCAAATAAGGATTAAGTAAGAATGTAGAATGCGAGACTGGCATCAAACAAGTATCTGGCCTGCTACAACAACAATTGTCTCTCGCTGCAAGCAACATCACAAAAGATGGGACGCCGGAAGCAAAACTCAGCATACCGAAAATCATGCATCAAATACGGGTTACTGAAAAAGCACCAAACAAGCTCGACATACTGACAATTATGCAACAAAAATGGACGACTGAAATTATACCAAACAAATCCGAGGGAAAAAAAAAAAGAACTTGTTAAAATGAACTACCCGCCGGAATGGAAGTACAATTTGTGCCATTTTGATGTTTGTAAAAAGCTTATCGAAAGAGAGTACCCGGCTGTATTGCCTTTTTGAAGCCTTAGAAAATGACCAAAAAGCGGCTATTTTGCGGTTTCTTATAATTAATCATATTTTGGGCATGTTCTTACGAACAAAGTCCGTAACAAAGAAACAAATGAATAAATGCATGGCAGAAATACAGGGACCGGGCAGGATTCGAACCTAGAACGCACGGACGAAAGGCTAACACCATAACCACTGAGCTAAAGAGAATTCTCTCTAACGCGGTTGTTAGGTATTGTATTTAAACCGCGATGAAGCCATGCATGAAGGAGTGGTCTCTCGTAACAATGTGCTATGACCTTGACACCGTCAGAGTTAAACCGCAATTAAAACTCTTTGTATGGACAATATGATTTTATCCTTCGTGACAAAACAACGGGAGCAATGATTGCCAAAATATGATTGTTTATATTGATTTAATCAATAATATGTTGTTCTTCAAGGCAGGTAATCCATTCTTCATTGCTGCCATCAGGTTGCTGGCAAAACAACCCATTACATGCCAAAGGACAAGACAGTTTCCTTTGCAGTTTTTTTTCCCCTAAATTCCATTACAAAATGAGAAAGGTGAAAGAAAACCATGCCTTTAAACCAAAATATAGAAAAAAAAAAAAAACTTTTAAAGACAAAATTGCCACAGGATGGCTACAATTAGCGCCAAATCTAAAAAAGAAAATCAGTTTTGAAATTGGAAGCACGCATATGTAGTCAACATAACCTGAAAAGAAGAAGTGCTCGTCATTAGTGACTGTTATAATTGATGAACACAGTGTGATCAGCTATCATATTAAAGTCTTTTGTTTCAAATGAGGATTATGTAAGAATGCGGGAATGATATCAAACAAGCATTTTACCTGCTACAACAACAATTGACAAAAGATGGACGCTGAAAGCAAAACTCAGCATACCGAAAATCATGCATCAAATACGGGCTACTGAAAAAGTACGAAACGAATCCGAAAGCAAAGCTCAGCATACTGACAATTATGCATCGAAAATGGACGACTGAAATTAAACCAAACAAATCCGTGGAAAAAAAAGAAGTAGTTTAAATGAACTACCCGCCGGAAGGTAAGTACTATTTGTGACCTTCAGAAGTTTATAAAAAGCTTATTGAAAGAGAGTACCCGGCTGTATTTCCTTTTTGAATCCTTAGGAAATGAACAGAAAGCGGCTATTTTGTGGTTTCTTATAATGCATGTGCTATGACCTTGACACCGTCAGAGTTAAACCGCAATTAAAACTCTTTGTATGGACAATATGATTTTAACCTTCGTGACAAAACAACGGGAGCACATGATTGCTAAAATATGATTGTTCATGTTGATTTAATCAATAATATGCTGTTATTCAAGGCAGGTAATCCATTCTTCTCTGCTGCAATCAGCTAACTGGCAAAACAACCCCTTACATGCCAAAGGACAAGACAGTTTCCTTTGCCGTTTTTTTTTTTTCTTTATTCTCTAATTTCCATTACAAAATGAGGAAGGTGAAAGAAAACCACTCCTTTAAACCAAAATATAGAAAAAAATCAACTTTTTAAAGACAAAATTGCCACAGGAAAGGTACAAATAGCGAAAGAAGAAGTGCTTGTGATCAGTGACTGTTATAATTGTTGAACACAGTGTGATCATTATTTGTGGCATTTTGGACGTTGGTAAAAAGCTTGTCGAAAGAGAGTACCCGGCTGTATTGCCTTTTTGAAGCCTTAGGAAATGACCAGAAAGCAGCTATTTTGCGGCTTCTTATAGTTCATCATATTTTGGGCATGTGCTTTGACCTTGACACCGACAGGGTTAAACCGCTATTAAAACTCTTTGTATGGAAAATATGACTTGCTCCCTCGTGACAGAACTACAGGAGCACATGATTGCCAAAGTTATGATTGTTTATGTTGATTTAATCCATAATATATTGTTTTTAAAGGCAGGTAATCCATTCCATACTGCCGCCATCATGTTGCTGGCAAAACAACCCTAACATGCCCAAGGACAATACAGTGTGCTGTGACGTTTTTTTTTTTTTTTCCCTCTCTCTCTAAATTCTATTAAAAATGATGAAGGTAAAAGAATACCACACCATTAACCAAAATAAAGAAAAGAATAAACTTTTTTTAAGACAAAATTGCCACATGAAGACTACAAATGGCGCCCACAGAGTTGTGAATCTGGAGATATCAACTTTGGAAATGGGTTTAATACATGTGTCCTCAACACAGACTTGAAAGAAGATGCGCTCGTGATTAGTGATTGTGATAAGTGATGTTTACAGTGTGATAAGTGATAAGCGATAGTCTTCTGTTTAAAAGAAGGATTTGGGATTGATTTGTGAGTTGAATAAATCTTTGAATTATGAAAGCGAAGTTACTACCCATTGTTGCACCATTGTCTGTTTCCTTTAGTTTACTGTTTTCGAATTAAAGTTTAATTATTGCAAAATTTGTTCGTTTAAAATAGGCTTATAATACAAGGAATATTATGTTGTAGTAACTTTCCTGGTGCTTGTATTTGTGCAAATTACCTTTATCTGCGATATGCAGATTATTAACATAATACAATGCGCCTTCAATAAGTAGTGCAAATTATTTTCAACTTATTGCCAGTATATAGATTACTTGGCTTGCTTAACTCATTACAGGGTGTGATACTCGTAAACTATTGTGTATTATTCAATAGGCTACACATAGGACTGTGTTGGATAAAATACTTCAGGATGTCATCAGCTGTTGTTTTTGAAAGTAACTAAAATACTACAGAAAGGACAGTGATTGTTTGCTTGCTAGAGGATGTTTTCAGAAGATTTTCATACCATTTTTTTTTCCTGCACTGCACAAATAGAACTACATTATTTTTAGAAATGATACAGTGTCGTATAATTGTACAGTTTTTAATCGGTCGGCGTGAGCCGGACGATTAGAGAGACCACAAATTTCGAAAACCCGTCTGCTGAGGGCAAACTGATCTAACTGCAACTCGTGACAGCTTCTACTTACAGTCTTATAACACTAATACTAGCTGTTGTGACCTTATTGCGTTGAACTTTTAACCCTGATAGCAACTTATGAATGAAACAAGAGAGAATAGATGGATTTCAGTAAGGATAAAAATAGTAACACGCTTCTCATTTGAATACACGTGGTCAGTGGTGAAGGCAAAACATTGGGCTGATAAGCACAGATTCCCATATGTCTTGTCGTGAAATAGTATAATATGAAAGGTTGTGATGGCAGAATTAAGAGTTATAGATTTTCGAACAAGTTGATTTATCTGATGACGCCAGAAAACTTTCATCATGTGATTTAGTTGTGTACATGGAAAAATAAACACTTGACACTGGAGACATTTTACTTGTTCTATACAACATTGAAGAAATATTGTGGTTGAATGATGTAAAGCTTTAGCCAGGCAATGTCTGTCCAGATGTTTATCATTTACTTTCTTGATAACCCAAATTACTACACAAATGATGAAAATATTAACCCTTTACCAAACAATCCCGGGTTTTCTCAACTGTGGGTAAGAAGGCTTTTAGAAAAACATTGCGGGAAAAGGGAGAAAAAGCTGGTAAACGGCATTTTCTCCTTTCCCTACAAAGTTTTCTACCCTATCAGAAAGCTGTCCAGATGTTTATCATTACTTTCTGAATAACCCAAATTACTACACAAATGATGAAAATATTAACCCTTTACCAAACAATCCCAGGTTTTCTCAACTGTGGGTAAGAAGGCTTTTAGAAAAACATTGTGGGAAAAGGGAGAAAAAGCTGGTTAACGGCATTTTCTCCTTTCCCTACAAAGTTTTCTACCCTATCAGAAAGCTTAAGCTCATTTGTACCAATTCTGAATTTGTCGTCTGCAGATACATGTATGTTGAATTTGTCGATTGGAAAAGAGTTAATGTTACAAGGCTACTTTCTAAAGTACATGTACGTAACATCTGCGGAAAACCCAAAAATATTTCATCTGGAAGCGGCAGACCCTTAAGCTTGCTTAAATCTTTACAACACGATGAAGTTTAAGCGATGTCCGAAATTTTGGAAGCACTTGCAGACAGCAAATGAAAAGATGCACAGGTAAGTAGACAGTATATTACCTTATCTAGCTCTAAATAGCTCTAAATCGGACGAAAATCGCAAAAATTTTCTTAAATTCTAAAATTTTTTTTGAATTTCCAAAATTTTAAAAATTGAATTTTCCAAAAACTTCAAGAAAATAATTCATCAAGACATTCATCACACAAATGTCTCGAGACACCCCTTTTACAGGGCCATGCGTCCGGCTTACCCAAGGACTTAATATACCAGGTCATAGGCTTAACAATCCGTCAGGCTCGTCTGGCTAATCATGTGTCTGAGGAAAAAAATTTTTTTTTGATTTTATGATTTTTTAAAAAATTGAAATTTTCTAAAAAATCGCGAGGAATTCTGTCAAAGTGCGAGATGGAACAGTTAAAAGAGTTTCTTGAAGAAATTAATTTAAGTGATGAAAACTTACTAAGAACATTAGAAAATATGAGAGAAAATTTAGTGCATGTTGATGTGGTTAAAAAGAAATTTGAAGATTTAATTTTCGATTTTCCAAAAGAATTTCAGAGACCATATTTAGCGAGATTTGCTGTGCTTTTGGGTAATTATATAAACTCCATTTTAGATAGTATAGATGAAAGGATAAGGCAACATTTAACAGTTAGAGCAGGATTTTGGAAACATTTATATACTTATATTAATGCTTCTAAAAAACAAATACTCGCTGAAGCGAAAAAACATCTTGGATTAAGAATAGAAAAAAAGGGAAAGACGAGAAATGAAATAGTATTTAAAATGGTAGAGGAATTTTTACTATTAGATGCGGATGTTCCTTCATCATTTCTTAGATATAAAAGAAAATTAAGGGGAGGACAGGGTGCTTCACTTATGAATATAACAAATAAAATAGCAAATAGATTAGCAAACAATGTTGAAATGGATATATAACTTATCATGATAAGTTATATATTACAACTTAACATTTCTATAACTTTATTTTTTAAAGTTATATTTTATAATGCCCCCAAGCTAGCGTGTCAATCTTGTTCCCCAAGACAAACCTTTTATCATCACTTGATCCTAACGCCTTTTTGTTTAACTCTTCAGTATACATATCATGGCCCCTAATTCTTAAAACAGTCATCTTTCTATACTGGTCCTTTTCTGTAAGCAAACACTTTTTGTAATTACTAAAATTTATCTCTTTCTTGATAACCGCTTTTTTAACACCTTTACATCTGTTATCTTCCTCACCATCTGAGGTTTTATAAGCATACATTTTTGCTCCTAGATCAACAAACTCAGTCATAATCTCACCACCTAACTCATCTTTAAACTTTCCAACTACTCTTGCATTACAATCATTTTTTAAGAAATGATCTTTAGGATAATTGCTTGTATCAAACATTTCAGGTACATCTTTTTCTATATCCTTATACAAATTTTTAGTTTCTATTTCAAGAATAAAACTATCTGTATCAGTATAACACATTTTAACCTTTTCACCATACTTAGCTTTAAAGTAATTATAATAAGTTTTTTGCATATGTGTTTTACTAATGTCTAAAATGCTTAATCCTGAGTAAATAGGTTTAATGTATTTTATATCAGTCTTTCTCATGTGTACCGCTGTTAGGTTTTCATCGAATATTGTTGTGTAGCTATAGTTTGGTTTTGCTACTAATTTCCTATAACGCTCTTCATTAGAAACCAGGTGTATCGTTACTCTATTTCTCAAGTTTTCCATAGTCTTACCAAAGACTGAATTATTCATCAACTTAAAAAACTCTTTTTCGAAATTATTTTAGCTGCTTTTCTTAGTTCAATGTTTGTATTAATGTATGACTTAAGCCATGCACTTTCCTCAAACTTAATTCCTCGATGTATTTTAGTAATCTTTAAACCTAAATCAACGCATGTTTTTAAGGCTTCATGATGAATAACATAATTCTTTTTATTATTTAAGTTTGGAATAAGTTTTTCTACTTTTTCTATCTTTAAACGTTCGGGTGCTAAAGGAAAGTCATTGTGTAAATCATGTAATTCTTTAGGATATTCTAAATCTACTTCTAATATACATGGGATTTTTTGCCAATTTTCTAATTTTTTCTTATTCATCCATTTAAAACCATGAGTAGGAAGAGGACGGCTCATTGCCTAAGGGTAAAGGCTGTTTGCATCTATATATAATAAATATTTTGATGGTTTACTAGGATCATATAATCCACCCATATCCTCATTATTTGCTTTTCCATATCTTTTGCTACACATACTAACACCCCCTTTAATACCTAATTCTACCATCAAAAGCATATCAGGATCAGACAAAAGTTCAAGGTTTACTTTTGTTATTTTCAATGCTGCATCCCAAGCTAAACCAGGAGCAGTATAATACCAACTAGGATCTAAGTCATAGTTTTCACAGCAAACATCTCTAAAGTTTTCGAAAACATCTGCTAAAAGCAATACATCTATTTTGTTGTAAAGTTCTAAGTAATCCTTAAACGTTTTCATATTAAAAGCTTTCCAAACCTTTTGCGCATGAGCATAATCTTCATCTGTAATTCCTTCTTTGTTTAAACTAGAGTAAAATGCTTCTTTGGGCGGTAATTTCTCTTCTTTAAGTTTATCAAAAGAATCTAGGTACTCATAAGGAAAAACTCCTTTTCTCCTAACTAACGGTAGTTGTTCTTTAGTGAAATATTTTGCTAAAATTTTTAACTGACTTTCCTCTAAGTTGCTTGAAAGTTTATCCAAACTAGAATTCATAAACTTAAAGCTATCAAGAAATCTAATTTTATGGTTTATATTTTCTCCAACCCAAATGTTTTTACTAAAACTAATATACTTCTCTTCATTATTTGGAATACAATCAATCTTTCCAGCAGATTTACCAAGACATTTAATAAAAAGATGAGCATCATATCCACTAAGATTATGAAGGTACACAGGTGTGAAGTTAGGATTTTTAGCTTTTAGGTTGCATTCATTATGCGCGGCGCCTCTATATTTACCTGTAAAATGACAATGATCTCTTACTCTATAATTAGCATGATTAAATTTTCCACCACAAATCCAACAATGTGTTTGTTGTGTATATTCTATTTTTTCCTCTATTGTTATTTCAATAGGCTTTGTGTTTTGGTGGTACCGTTGATGAATTTCTTGTATATCATCTTTTAACCAGTTTATAAAAACTTCCTCAGCATTTTCTCCAGTATAACTTCTTTCTATAGGAGCACACACAGTATCATCAAAACATTTTATAATATAGGAAAAACTGCAAGGTATATGCTTTTGACGTTGTATAGTATAACTTTTTTCCGGGTTTGGTTGGCATGTGTATATTGGTTCTAAAACACTTTCAAAATCAGCATATACAGCAAAGGGGACCCGAAGTTTTCTAGCATGGTTTTCAAAAGCTAACATGGTACCTGGTTTTGGCATTTCTAAAATAATAGGTTCATGTTCATTACAGTATCGCATATGTTTCTCTAAAAGTTCTTTACTACCAAAATGATTCATACATCGTTTACAATATTCCATACCACCATTGTTACTTACTTGTTTTCTCACTAAACTATTAAATTTCTTTATTAGAGCATAGTGCATGTTTTCCTCATCTTTAATAAAAAGAAGGTCAATATGATTACTTTTTTCATCTTTTGTAAGCCTAAGAGGATAAATGTATTTCTTTATTTCCTTATACCCATACACGTTTACACTAATTTTTGAATTTTGTTTTTCAAACTTATCTATATCTAAACGAAACAGGATACTCTATTCCCTCCATTTTTACACTACTTTCCTTTGCTTGCAAATCCTTGTCAACTCTCTCTGCATTATGCTCTTTAGGGTTTAACGCTCTTAAAACACACCATAAAAAGCATTTGTCATCTTTGTTTTTCATATTGATAACTGCTTTTTTGTTAACAATCCATTTTGGTAAAGGTAAGTAGCCATTAGCTCTTAAAGGAATATAAGCAGCTGTGTGTAATTCTAACCGCACTACACTTCCAAAAGTCCAACCACTACCTTCTCTTTGAAATTTAGCTAAATTTTCTAAAGCTTCATCTATCATTTCATTCAACAAATCCTCTATTTCTCTCCTGTTTAAATTTAAATGTTGTTTACTATGGAAAGCACGTTCAACGGGACCTTGGTCAAGATCTGTCATTTTCCATAATTTACACCTAAATACAAGTTTTACCTTTGTTTGTAAATTATGAGTATTTATAAGAGGTATCCACGTTTCTGCGAAAAATCTTTGTGGGCTATAATTTTTTCTACCCTCTATAACATGTTGAGCGGCATACTCTCTAAATGCGGATTGTGTAAGTCTAATCTCAAACGGTTGTATTGGAGGGTAATTTTCTCTAACATGATTAACAATTTCATCCAACGCTTGTGGTATTTGCGTTGGTTCCACATTACTGGTTAACCAGTTATCAAAATCAGTTATTCTTCTTTGTATGGATTCCGGTATGGCAGCTGTGGCTAGTCGTCTTGCTCCTGAGTAAACATTAGATGCAGCTCGTCTAGCTATGTTTGTAAATCTATTAAACAAACTCATTTTTATATATAAAATAAAAAACTTAAGCTAATTTCATAAAATTTTATTATGGCAATGTCATAATAAAATTACTGAATGTTAATCTGATATTTATCTTTCCAAACCCTTCCATTCCAGTTCACAATCTTTTGAGGACAATGATCTATAAATTTACCCGCCTTATAAACCGATGGAAAGGTTTTTATTTCACCAGTTTTAACATCCTCTAAACTAACTTTTTTAGGATTATGCATAAAAGTTTTTAATCTATCAAATCTAGGATTCTTACTTCTTTCTTTTTTAGGTGCTACAGGTGACTCCTCTGGGAACAAACCATGTTCTTTCACCAAATCAACTAACCGTTTTTTATCCCAGTAAGAGTGAAATTTTATATTATTTTCTTTAAGAATTTTTTTAAAATCTAATCTTTATCATTTTTATATAAGAAAAAAATATCTTAATACACTACACTCATTTTATTCCCATCAGACTGGAAGTTAATTAACCTATCACTAATAATAACAGCATATGCCTCAGTGTCTGCAGGTACATTTGCACCGAAATTTGCCTTAATTTGGATATCAGTAATAGAATATTTTAATCTCTCACTCTGCTTGGAAACATCGAACAAAAATAAAGGATAAAGCGTTTTATACTCTGAAGGAGTGAAATTAGGATTCGACACCAACTCATCCATATCAGCTCTACTTAATTGCTGCCTAGTAAATGAAAGATTGTAGTCAACTGCAGGATACCTAGTGGAGTTTAACATAACATAAATATTTTTAACATCTACGTTGTCGAATATAAATAGATTTTGCTCTTGATTACCTATTTTATTAGTCTGAAAGCCTACAATGATAAAACGTGGCACCTCGGGAGATGATTTAACTGAAAGTCTCCAGGTAAATGTTGTTGACTGAGGAACTGAAATGGAGTCGCATTGTAGCATCCTATATCCAACTGGTATTTTTTCTTTTTTCTCGATAATTTTATAAAGTGCCATCTTCTCATTATCGGCAGGTAGCACGTGAGGCATAAACCAAGATATTTTATCCAATGTAATTTTACCAGCATCAACACCATTAGCTCTAAAAATCGCATCCTCATCATCATTCCTTGTAAAGGTGAGAGTCTGTTTCATTCCATACAATATCTTATTATAGTCTTCACAAAAACCAAATATATGTTTTAATGGAATTCCAAAGCTACATGTTCCCTTTGGATCGGAATTATTAACGATGTATAGTTTTCTTACATTCCATCCTATATTTCCAGCAGCTGCATTAACTGATGTATCCTTATACCACAATTGGTTTAACCCCTGTGATTTCGAAAAATCATCCGGGTATTTTAACAACCCAAGCATTGTAGTAGCTTGACCAGGATGTGTTAAGGATTTAATATCCATACCTGAAAGTTGATACCTAATATTTTTAAACAGGTACATCATGCCGTTGTTTGTCAGAGAAGCAGCATCAGCATTTGCGTAAGCTGTTCCATTAGCTTTTGTTAAACGACCTTCAATAAGTAAATAGCTCTCACTAGGATGTGTAAAAATATCTTGAGTTTCAATGCTAATCCTAATATCTCCTCCTGAGTTGTTGAGATTAGCACCTGTAATCGGTTCATACTCATGGTGTTCATACTCATCAATACTATCGTCTTTTAAAATTGGGTCGGTGATTTTTAAAATGTCCATTTTATTATTGCAATTATAATTTTAAATAAAACTTATAATTGTGTACTTTACTCTAAATCTCTAACCAAAACTGGGCGAAAGACTTATTTTTATCATTAACAAACACACCTTTAAGTTTAATGCTTTTTGCGGTATCTATTTTAGTTTTAGTTTTAGGATAAACTCTATTACCGTATACAAGTGTTATTTGGGGTATATTCCACTCTTGTAAATGCTCATTCACCTTTTCCTCAATCTCTTTCATTTCAATTACTTGTTCAGGATATAACTTCACAATGGCTTTTTTATAACCATATTTTGTGTTATTAATTTCAAGGATTTCACAATCTTCTAATTTTAACGATGCACCTACTATAGTAATAGAACTAGTATTGTATTTTTTATAATCTACACGATTAAATTTTAATTCTGGCATTTTCTTTTTTAAGTAATATTTTTTTCCTTATTTTTATTTTTTCTTCATACTACCTTAATACCTGCCCCACTGTTTAATTTTTTAACTAAGTCTTGAATAGCTATTGCACTTCCATCTATTAATGTATTAATATTTTGTGTTTTAGGGGTATCAACAGGTTTTGGGGTTGTGCTATATTTTTGTAAAATTTTCTTTGATTTTGGTGTTAAAGCTTTTGTAACTAATTTCTTCCCTGCTTCTACAGCTGCACGCTTTCCCACCTCTAAAGCTTTCTTTGCTCCTTCCTTAGCTACACTCTTTCCCACATCAAGGGCAGAAGATGCAATTTGTTTAGCTGCGCTACTTGTAAAAAGCCTCGCTAAAAAGTTAGCAATGCTGTCAAAAATTTCGGTGCCACCGTATGAATATTTTTTTTAAATCCGTGTTTTTTAGTGATAATCATTTTTTATAGTATAGACATTAAATTTTTATAAGCGTGTGAATCTAAAACACCTTGTCTTTTTAATTCGTCACAAATGCTCACTAACTCGTTTCTTACACCTGTGTTGCCTGCTTTTTTACTTGCCAACAACAGGTCTAGTCTTTTTATTAATGCATTAGGGTCGCACGGGATAACAATTCCTTTTCCAAGGAATTTTTTATCAAACCAAACGTGGGAAAGAATGTTTTTCCATTTATATCCTTTACTGCTTTTTGGAGAATTAGTTTTTGGGTCATTATTACTATAGAGGGTATTGCTTTCTAACATTATATCCTTGTAATTTTTAAGATCCTCATCATTATAAATATTTTGGTGTGGTACTCTAGATACGATTAATTCCCATAAACCAGGTGTACCTTCATAAAAACTATCACCAACTAAAATATCATCTTCTAAAATGCCAACTGGTGTGTTGCCAATATAAAATTTACCATCTTTGTCATATAACCCATATGTTGTGTCAGCTTCAGTCTTAGTAGCAAACTTTCTTAGGTACTTCTCCGCGAGTGGTCCAACAAAAACTGGATAGTCATCTGCTTCTTCCATTGCTTTCTTAGCCCGCCTAATCTCATCAAGTACATCTTCTTCTGGTTTTTCGTAAGCTTTGATAGATGGAAATGCTGGAAACTTAATAGCTTGTGGTAAGTTTTCTACACCTTCTTTAATAGGTCTAAGTCCCTCTGTAATCTCCTTTGTTGTAGCTTTTTGTGTTTCCGTAATAGGTTTAAAAAACTTTGAAAGATCAGTTTGAAGTTGCTTTTCGCCTGTTCTCTCAGTTAGTAGATTATCCCGAATCTTCTTTTTTGTTTCAAGATACTCCTTTACAATTAGGTCCCTTTTTGCAGGATCAGCGATTTTTAAAAAAGACATTTTTTTATTACTAAAATGATTTTTTATCTCCGTTTTTATCATAGTTTTTATCATAATTTCTTAAGACGTTTCATAACTAAAGCTGCATGAAAACTTTATTTTTGGTCTTTTAATATTCAAGCGCCCCACCATGATGTTTTTCAACCAGCCTCCGAAAGGACTCCCTTTGCTCACGCCTCCCTCTCTCAATTAAACTTTCTTCATTTTCAGTAGATATCTTTTTCTTAGTTTTTGTTCTTATCTCATCCTTCATCTTATTATACTTTTCTTGTTCTTCCATGATAAGTTTAAACTCTTCATCTGATATATGATTGTCAACTGAAGCTTTGGATATATGTGAAGCAATTGTATCAAGCTTAGCATCAGCTATCATTCTAATCTTTTGATGTTTTTCTCCCTTTGTTTTTGAATTTCTTACTACATATTTACCTACCATTGAGAGTAATCCGGTTCCTGCACTTGTAATTTCTAAACCCAATGCTACTGGTACTGCTACAACTGTACTTAATAATATGGCTCCTCCAACACCAGAAGCCATTGTTAACCCGATCAATGCTGTATCAATATTATTAACAACTCTTGCGGCTCTAAAATATTTCTTGGCTAGGGCTTCTCTTTTTTGAACTTCATTCTCGAGAAACTTTTGTACTTCGGATATCTTTTGTAAACGGTAGGAATGGCCTTTGTCATCTTGTGCCATCATTTCAATAGACGAGGCTGAAGGTGTATTACTTTCTTTAGGTAACGAAGGATATACTTTATTAGGATGTTTTTGATCTATATCTGTCATTTTTTTTATTAAAATTATAATTTTTTATCTCAGGATTGCAAGTATTTTAGATAGCAAAATAACTCACCCTCAGGTATTTCAATCATTTTTGATGAGAAATTATAAATGTAGACTAAGATATCATTAGTCTTATTATCAAGATGTGTTCCATTAAAAATGGTTAAACTATCTTTCCATTTATTACTAACAGATATCACTACAACTCCTTGTGTAGTTATATAACCGAATCCTAACGATACTATTTTCCCATCTTTAGAAGGGATCTTAATGGCATCTTGAGAATAAATTTTCCATTTTAAAGGATCTTGCTTGATGGGAGGATAATCAACGTGTAAGTTAGGTTTCCAAAATATAGTTTTATGTTGATTAGTAATATTAGGTTTTATACCAAATTTGTGTATATCCATTTTTATTTTTACTTGTTACAAATAATATTTAAATATTATTTATAACATTACAATATAACTTAATCATAAAAGTCATCATGATAAAGAACAAAAAATAAAGGTTCATTTTTGCGATAGTAATCTTTTTACCAGAAATATTTTTTATAATTACAAATATATTATCTCTTGTACCAAATTTTGGGTCGCTTTTGTGTATTAGGCCTTTTAAGAATAAATTTTCTTTAAGTATACTTGCAATATTACCACAACCTCTTGTAATACATCCAAGCCCAAGTTGCAATTCTACACTTTTTCCAGGTTGTAGTATTATTTCACTTTGTGAATATACTTCCCATTTATTATCTGCTATATTTTTAGGCGGATATTCCAAATTTTGTAAAGGAAACCATATTACTTCTTTTATATTTTCATTAATTCGAAAATCATCACTATTTCTACGTATCATTTTTAATTATGTATTATTTTTTTATATTAATATTTTTATAAGATAGCTCCTAAAATAGGTATATTAGCAAATGGGCTATTAGGTCCAAGCAAAAGTCCTTTTCCATCATCCATTTTTCCTCTTTGTTTTAAATACAATCCATCACCAACAGACCCTAATCCTTTACCTTTGTATGGCTTTAAGTATAATCCAGATCCATCTGACAAACGCAACCTCCTTTTTTAAGATAAAGACCAGAACCCAATGCTTTTTGTACCCCTGTTTGAGCTAATCTAGACAGAGCACCAACACTAAAGCTGGTAAAACGGTTTTTGCTAACATCGGTAAAGCACTGGCAGCCAGCCCAGCCAACATTCCAAGAAAACCTCCCTCTATTTTCATATTATGTTTAAGTTGTTTAGCAGACATTTTAATAGTTATACCCTTACCACTCTCATAGGTTTTAGCTATTTTTTTTTTGCTTGTGAATTGGTAATTGCTAAAACATCATTACCTTGTAAATCTTCATGACCTAAACGAATACTTACTGGACAACCACCTTTAACAGCATGTTGAAGCTTTTGCTTTTGTCCTTCAGATATATTTATTTTAACAGTAGTGTAACTTGTCATTTTTATATATAATTCTTTTTTTATTTTATCTCGCTTCTCTAATATGGAATCTAATTGTTAAATTTTCACCTCTAAGATTTAGTAAATTACCATCTTGGTCTGTAATATTTACCTCTAGGCTATGTATTTCATGTAATGTTAATGGTAAGTATACTAAATTAAGTGGTGACTCAATTATCTTATATCCAGGTGCAACATCTGGGAAAAAAGAGTAAATAGTGTTTTTTGTTGAACCATTAACGTAACTTCCTGAAATAATATCTATGTTAACAAGCAAACTGTTTATACTAAAAATGTTTACTACATTCTCCGACTCGTGAAATCCTTGTGTATATTTAGCGTGAGTAAATCCTAATACTTTGGCAATAGAGTTAGGTTGATTAAAATCTACTTGATAACCATCTTCTAAAGTAAGAACAAACTTTAGGGTATTGGTGTTTGCAGAAATGTTAATATAATACTCTTCATTAACTTCATCGTGATGACCTGTTTTTCTCATTTCCTGGTGAATGGTATCATTAATGTCAACAAGGTCATAACTTCCTTCAGGTGTTTTTATTTTAATCCATGAGGTACAATTGTCTGAAGAATAAACAAATATGTTGTTTGTTGCATCAATGTTTGGAAAAGAGTAGTAAGTTTCAGGGTTTACTAAAGCTATCTCGTATTTTTTATCCTTTTCCAGCTAAATTGGTGGATTAAACCTTGTTCTAAAACGTATTTTGTTGTCGCTTACTATAATTTGAAATGATGTTTTATGGGTTGTATTTTTTACAATTTGTTCTAAAAGATCTTCCATTTTTTAAAGTATGAAATATAATATTTATCTGTGTAAATATTATATTCTGGGAAAAATATTTATAAAAAAGTATGAATACTTTCTTCTAACATAAAAAGAAAAACCTCTCTGTCTTTTTCTGTTTTTGTAGAAATCGCTGCTATCTTACCAAACACTAGTTTTAATTTTCTAATATACTCATCCTCAACATCATCATTCTCAGCAAATCCAATCTTATAGATTAAATCTAATACTTCTTCTCTGAAACGCAATAACGCCCTGAAAACATATACAAATTCATAAGAATCTATAGCACCTCTTGGGTTCTCTATTTCATATGTTTTTAATATATAATCAAATACATTCATAGTTTTATTTTGTTTTTTAAATATTTCATAAAGAGCCATTTTTTATAATTAATATTTTTTTAAAAGGTTATTTTCATTTTTTTTTATACTGACTTAGGATATATTTCTTTTAAACATAAATAAGAACCTTGTTTTTTTTAACCAATTTTTTTCATTTAATAGTAATTTTTTGACTTCTCTATATCCTCATCTTTGAGGTTACCCAATTCGTTAATTTTACAAAAAACATTGCTTAACAATATTTCTTTTTCATGTTCCCAATTTACTGCATCCCACTTTCCCTCTTTTATTTCCTTTTGCGTTTCTTCATCAAGCTCCTCTAATTCTATTATTTCTTGTTCTAAATTTTTTATCAACAAACATATTAGATCAGACTTTTCATGTTTTACATAGTCTTCTATCCCATTTATTCTTGTTAGTTGTAATTTTTGTATTGTACACTCCTTCAACTTTTCCCCCAATGCTACAAGTTCCCATTTAGCTTCATTTGTAAATTCTGGTAAAAGTGATACTTCCATTTTTACAATTAATATTTTTCTAAAAAAAATGTTTTCAATTTTTTATACTGACTTAGGTATGTAAAAATTGTCAAAACCGTTTCTATACTTCCCATCATGTTTTTTACTGGTTAAATCAATGATAGCAAAACCGTGCGGTCTTTCCCATGCCTTTTGACAAAATTTTTTAAACTCATCCTTAGGCATATCTTGACCTACGTGATCATGATAAATATGATTAATGTTTTTTAGGTCTTGTGGAAAAAGACAGATAAAATTTGCATTTTCTCTAATAGTTTGCCTTGGCAACCTAAAATAATTTTGTGAGAGGTAAAAGCAGTCAACATTACTATGCCTTCCACGAATGTAGTAACACTCACATTTGTTTTGCTTTTCTAAAAGTAAATCATCAAAAATCATTAAATTTTTATTTTCTGAGTTTAACTCTCTCGGATCAGGTACATCACTCGCATTTTCAAAAAAGTTACAATTTATATCTGATTTGTTTTTAATCGTTTTAATCCATTCTTCAACCAAAGCTGTTGGTAATATGTTTAGTTCTTGATTTCATCACGCATGTTAAACAACCTTAAAATACATTCTTTCGGTAGTTTTTCTTCAAAAGCCTTTTTTAGTATTCGGTATTCCGGTTGAAAAAGGCTTTTTCCAAAAACACTCAAATTGTTGTAGTCAAACCATCCTGGTCTAAGTAAAAGGTTTAGTAATAAAGTAGTTTTACCACAACCTGATTTACCTACGATTATCCCTCTAATACTTTTTGGTTAAAGAGAGTGATTAAATCTCTTTGATACTACTTCATTCCATGATAAATTTACAATATCCATTTTATATAAGATTTTTAATTTTTATATATAAAATGTATTGTGTTAAATGTAAAAAAAACATACTGATACAAGCAACATAGAATATGCTGTTGCTAAAAATGGAAGAAATATGAAACAAGGAAAATGTGTGGTTTGTGGAATAACTAAAACACAGTTTGTTAAGACGACAAAGGGAGGATCATTGCTAAATAAAGCTATAAATAATTTACCTTTTGAAATGCATCTCCCTGGTCACAATTTCACGGGACCCGGCACTAAATTAAAGAAAAGACTCAATCTAGATTTAACACCAAAGAAATGGAGCAAACCAATAAACCGCGTTGATAAAGCTGCTTACCATCATGATGTTTGCTATCTTAAACATAATGACACTGCCACAAGAAACGCAGTGTGTGATAAAAATATGTTAACAGAGTTAGAAGGTATTTACAATCCTACTATTAGAGAAAAAATGGATAAGTCTATCGTTAGTAAAGTCATTGGAACAAAGATGAAATTTGGAATGGGGGTTAAAAAAAAAATTCGACATGATACATTTAGCGGAAGAATTACATAAACCCGTAAAAAGAAAATTTAAAAAAGGAGACTTAGAGTAAATGGTATAGATAGGATATGGGCTGCGGATTTAGTAGATATGCAAGCATTTTCTAAGTTTAATCGTGGTGTAAAATATCTTCTCGCGGTCATTGACATCTTTTCTAGATACGGATGGTTGATACCATTAAAAGATAAAACAGGAAAATCTGTTGCTATAGCATTAAAAAGTATTTTTAAGGAAAGGAAACCTGAAAAAATGTGGGTGGATAAGGGTAAAGAGTTTTATAACAAAGATGCTAAAGATGTGATTGAATTATATTCCACTGAGAATGAGGAAAAATCTAGTGTGGTTGAAAGATGGAATAGAACAATGAAAGAAAAAATGTGGGAGTATTTTTCTGCTAACTCTACAAACGTTTACATTGACGTGTTACCAGATCTCGTTACAGAATATAATAACACGAGGCATTCATCCATTAAAATGACACCAGTAAATACGAGTAAAAAAGAAAATGAAACCAAAGTTTGGAGAAATCTTTACCCTGATCATCTTGAAATAAAAGATATAAAGCCTAAGTTTTCTGTTGGAGACAAAGTAAGGATAACTAAAAAGAAAAAGACTTTTGAGAAAGGTTATACCACCAGATGGACTGAAGAGGTTTTTACAGTTTCTGAAGTAAAACATACATCACCTGTAACATATAAAATTAAAGATCTAAATGTACAAGGTACCTTTTATGAACCCGAGCTGCAGAAAACCAGTCAAGAGCTGTATAGGATAGAAAAGGTTATTAAAAAAGGAAAAAAGAAATCTCTTGTAAAGTGGAAAGGTTATTCTGATGAATTTAATTCATGGGTTGACGATAAAGACATTAGAAATATTTAACTATAAAAAAATGTTAAATATTTCGATTGAAAAGGTAATTTTACCAAATAAACCGTTAAATAATTTCGAATTGGAAGATGCGGTAAAAAGATTAAAGATTCCTTCTTTTAGAGGAGTTTTTTTACTAGATACGTTACCAAGAAAAGCAAATAAAAAAGAATGTGGTATAGTAAACTTTGATAAAAGTGGTGGACCTGGCACACATTGGGTCGCTTGGTATAAAAACGGTAGAAATAAAATATATTTTGATAGTTATGGCATACAACCACCTATTGAAATTCAAGAGTACCTAAAAAATCCAATACAGTACAATACTGATCAAATACAACAAGCTGGACAAGTATTTTGTGGGCATTTATGTCTGTACATTCTAAAAGAGTTAAGCTCGGGTAAAAAGTTTCAGACAGTGATAAATAAACTTTTTTAATAATAAAAAAATGCCTGTTGATAAATTCGGACGAATGAAAGATGATAAAACAAGCGGTGATGGTGTGTCACTCGCTTACATAAATAATAATTTTTTACGTAAAGATGGAACAACTGTTGTTACTGGTTCTATAGACATGAATGGTAATACATTAACAAGGGTTAGTAATCCAGTAAATTCTCAAGATGTTGCTACAAAACATTACGTTGATGAAAATTCTGGGGGGTTATTAGAAGAAAATGGTGGATACCAAGCCCTTGGATTTATAAATATGGGTTTCAATGAAATAAGAAATGTTAAGGAGCCTACAGAACTGAACGAAGCTGCTACTAAAAAATATGTGGATAGAAGCGGTTGCAAATATAGATATGAAAGGATATAGTTTAACAAATCTTATAGATCCCGCAGATGCACAAGATGCAGCAACTAAAAGATATGTAGATAGTGCAAATAAAGCCTTCGTTTATGGAGCTGGTAGGTATATGGCAGTTGATGATGTCTCTATGGGAGGACGAAGAATTAACAATGTTGGAAGCCCTTTAGAAAATGATCAAGCTGTAAATAAGTTTTACGTAGATACAGTCGTTGAGGTAGCTACCGCGGGTGAAAAAGCTTTGACCAAAAAACAAGATGGAAGTTTCACGGCGGCGGCTGACATAGATCTTCAGGGTTTTTCTATAAAAAACGCGGCAACCCCGGTAGAAGAGGGAGATTTAGCAACAAAATCCTATGTGGATAAAAAAGTCTCCCTTCCTTCTCTCATAGGCCCTAAACCCATTATAACTGTGTGGGCTGAAGAACAAGGACCATTGGGAGATGGTAATTATGAGTTTTCATTCGGTAATGGTAATTCAGGTCGCAGCCATCGTTTAGGAGGTTACTGCATGAGTGCATCGGGTAGAATTATAAGAGGAAGTTTAACGATTGTTAAAGATAACTTTAACGCACCAGAAGAGGTAAAAGTTAATATTGCGGTAAATGGAATAGAGCAGGTTGATTACTCTATTATTAAAAAAGAGGGTGAAATTTGTAGCTGTACGGTTTTTCCAAGGGCGTTGGAGGTAAAGCAATGCGACATCGTAAACTTTATTTCAAGAACAACCAATCGTAATATAACACACTCTTACATATCTATTTTGATAGAGTTAGACTTGTAAAAATATAACTTTGTTTATAAAAGTTATATTTTACGCTTGATATCTGTTTTAGCCTTACAAATAGGGCATTTGTTAAAATTAGATATTGCGTCGCAGTCATCACAAATACATATATGGCCACAATTACAAAATAATATCTCAGAATCTTTTTCCCAACATATAATACATTTTTCTGATTTAAATGTTTCTATGCCATTCAATTTATGTTGACTATTATTGAGTGGATTTAAAGGGCTCTCTCTATGTTGTCTTTCATCATAACCGAATTCAATTAATTTTTGAATTGTTATTCTAGCTGTGTTAGTTCTGTGTTTCTCAATTCTAAAGGGTTCATTCTCTTCTGACTCACAAAAACATTGACTACAACTATGGTTGTTGTTTTCAATTGAGTGACAGACACATCTGCATTCACCCGTTTCATCTTTGTGACCTATGATTAATATTGGTTTGAGACTCCATTTTACATTCCAGTTTCTCTCTATAAAATCATTTGGTGGTGTGTAAACTGAATCTATCTTCATCACACTGTGGGTTAGATAGTTTAGTTTCTCGAAACAGTTATAGTAGGGTAAAATGTAGTTGTTTGATGAATGATTATCAGTTCCATAGATGATTATTGGTTGTTCTTCGTTGATATCATGAGTCCATCCTTCATCATCTTCAAAATCCATATTCATAGTTAGGTGAACCAATATTTGTTTTTCATCTCCGTTGTTATGTTTTGAGGATAGAATTGCTTTACTAACTTCATAATAGAATCTAGCTTTGAAATCAGTTAGAAAATATGGGAAATATCTTTGACCAAAATTATATTTGATTATTTTTCTACAACAATATTGTGTTGATAGAACCTCTTCATAATAAGTGTAGAACCCTTTCTTTCGTACGTTACTTGATATTTCATTGTTGTTGAATAGTTTTATTCTCTCTTTCACAGTAAGTGTATCCATCATCTTACCTATGATATCCCCTAAAATAAGAAATTTTTTTCAATTTTTAACTTGTGTAAACAAGTTAGAATTTTTTTCATTTAGTGATTGTATCCCCAATAGTTTGGATATGGAGGGTAATACATTGGTGGTTGTTGCATTGGTTGAAACATTGGTGGTTGTTGCATTGGTGGTTGATAAATAGGTTGTGGTATTGGTTGAGGCATTGGTGGTAGCATTGGTGGTTGATAAATAGGTTGTGGTATTGGTTGAGGCATTGGTGGTAGCATTGGTGGTTGATAAATAGGTTGAGGCATTGGTGGTTGATAAATAGGTTGTGGTATTGGTTGAGGTGTTGGTTGATACATTGGTTGTTGCATTGATTGAGGGTAATACATTGGTGGTTGTGGTATTAGTTGGAGGGAGTAAAGTGAGTATTCTCCATATCCTAATCTATGTAAAGGGGTATTAAAATTATTTACTGTTACCACATCTGAGAAGAGGTTTGTGGTGATTAATAATCTTTCAAGGTGTTCTAGGTGTTCTTTATCATTGAGCTCATCTATGCGATCTTCTATTTCATTATTTCTTTGTTTTAATTCCTCTATCATTTTTCTTTCTGGAGGATCTTCTTCAGGTAGTAATTTCTTTCCTTCTTCTATTATTTCATTGAGGTCATCTATATTTTCATCTATTCTATTTTGTTCAAGAAGTAAATTTTCAACCTCTTTTAACACATCTTTCTTTTGTTTCTCTAACCTTTCATGGTCATATAAGGGTTCATATGTTTGGTCGTTCATTTTTACTTTCATAGGGTATAGATTCTATTTCTATCCCTACAAGAATTCTCATGAAATAAATAGAAAATTTGAATTTTTTAAAAAATCATAAAATCAATAAAAATTTTTTTTCCTTAGACACATGATTAGCCAGACGAGCCTGACGGATTGTTAAGCCTATGACCTGGTATATTAAGTCCTTGGGTAAGCCGGACGCATGGCCCTGTAAAAGGGGTGTCTCGAGACATTTGTGTGATGAATGTCTTGATGAATTATTTTCTTGAAGTTTTTGGAAAATTCAATTTTTAAAATTTTGGAAATTCAAAAAAAATTTTAGAATTTAAGAAAATTTTTGCGATTTTCGTCCGATTTAGAGCTATTTAGAGCTAGATAGGGTAATATACTATCTACTCAGGTAATGAAGTTATTGTTTTATTTTAGAGAAAACATTGTGGAAAAGTAGAGAGAAAAAGCTGGTTATTATTTTTTACTTTTCCTGAAAGGTTTTCAAAAGAAATATTGCACAGGGATATAAAAAAACAGGATCCTTTGAAAAATGGTTATTCCTTTACTAACTGACAAAATTTTTAGACCGGAAAGCATTTGCAGAGCACAATGATTGAATGTGGCACAGATGATGGGACTTTTATCAGAAAGGGAAGAAAACATTATGGGAAAAGGAGAAAGTTATGGCCACCATTTTCTCCTTTTCCTAAAAGGTTGTCAAAACAACTTTTTCCCGAAGAATGTGAAATCACAGGATCCTTTTGTAAAGTAACAGGAAGTCACTGCTTCGATCCCAGGCTCCGCCTATTTCTTCCAAGGATTGATGTTTAACGCCGTTTTCAACATTATTTCAGTTATATCGCGGCGGCCAGTGCACCTATCGATGCTTTCCTGGAGTCTCTTTTACCAGTACTCCGCACAATTTTCTTTCCAAGCCACTGGCTGCTTTCCCACATAATCATCGTCGAAACAATGGTCAGAGGTGAGAGAGGAATGAATCCTGTCGCAATGACTATCATCAATCTTCGGAAAGAAATTGGCCGAGCCAGGGGTCGTAGCCAGGGATCAAACCCTGGACCCCCGTGTTCTCAAGTCCTGCACGCTACCGACTGAGCTACCGGGGCTCGGCCCAAGGATTGATGCTTCTCATTGCGACAGATTTCATTCCTCTCTCACCGAAGATCATTGTTTTGACAATAAATATGTGGGAAAGCAGCCAGTTGTTCACAAAGAATATTGAACGAAGAACTGGTAACAGAAACTCCAGGAAAATATGGATATGTGCACTGGCTGCAGTGCTAGTAAAAACACTCCATGAAAACATGGATAGATGCATTGGCCACTAAGACATAACTGAAATGATGTTGAAAGCGGTGTTAAACACCATTCAATCTACAATCTGCCTTTTGTAAAGTGTAAATGGGGTTGTAAAGAGTAATGTCCCCGGTGTTTACTCTTTACCAAACAACAAAGAGTTTAACACATCCAAATTGTAAGCATTTGTAGCGAATGTGGCTCTAATGATAATTATACAATGTGTACGATGAACAGTTAGGTTTTTCTGATAATAAAGTCTGGGCCAATCGAGTTGCTAGATTTGTGGAAAGTTTGGGTCATGGTAATCTGTTACTTAATTTTAATATAGAAATCAATTATAGACCTTTGTTATTACAAAGAATTCGAGACCAATATATTCAGACATGGTTCGCAAAAATACAAGACTCTAGCAAATTATATTATTATCGGCTTTTTAAAACGAACTTTGAAATGGAACCCTATCTTATTGTCACACACACACACAAGAAAAAAAAAATTTACAAATGCAGTTTGCTAGATTTCGACTATCGGCATGTCTGAATCAACTGACCAGGTAAAAAGGCTTTTTCGGAGAGCCCAGATTCAGACCAGACAGCGTAGAACATGCAATCAGATCTTGGGTTTGTTAGGCCAGTTTTCTGAGTTATTCTAATCAAAACAGCAGTGGTCCTGTAATAGTTAGGCTGCTTTTCCACGTTTCACATATCTATTTCATTAGTTCAGTGTTTTAAGTGTAAAACTCGGTTAGATGTTTGTCTGATTAGAGCTCTACTCCATATTTTGAGATTAAGAGCCCAAGGTTCACTGTAGTGATGCTCTTGCTCATTGGAATGACTCAAATACAATGACCTGTGTTGTCTAAGGACTAGTAAAGTCGCTTTTGAAGACAATGAAAGATCAAGATCAGACTGTCCTTTGAATGCAGTGCAGATCAATAAACGTACTTATGATTATATCTAAGATCTTAATTGTCTGTCTATGTAGGATATATAAAAAAAAAAAAAAAAAAACGACCATGAAATTGCAATGTTTGGATATTGTTTTTTTCTGACTGAAAAAGACCATAACTGGGTGCTTTAACTCTTAACAAAACTATCCCGTTTTTGATGACCAAGAGGAAAACGGCTGTTAAAAACATTGTAGAAAAAAAAAAAAGATGCAGATAACCATCGTTTTCTCCCTTTTCCACAATTTTTTTTTTCTTTCGACGATTCAGATCATCAATTGGTCTACATTTGGTCTACATTTGATTCATATGTGCAAACGCTTTCGATTTGGACAAGTCTAAAATTACATCATTTGGAAAAGGGGTGAGGGTTGGGAAGATATTACATTCTTTGAAACAAATGTGGAAGAAATTGGCCAGCAAATGTTTTGGACAGAACGATCTTGCCCAAATCAATTTAGCCAGACAAAAAAATTAGGTAGAACAGTTTGTCCAGATAAACACGATTGCTTTTTAAAAATAGAAAAAGTTAAAGGCCTACTTGCAGCAAAAAGTAAACAATTTGTGTTATAATACAGGCATATTTTATACGACTTATTCATACCATTTTAAAGTATGGATGTTACTGATAATATCTGACAATGTATTACCGTACAGTTGTCAAAGTTGCAAAAGTTACAGAAAAGAATATTTGTATATTGTTAAACTTATTTAAAAGGTTGATAGGTACTGTTATTTAGGATGATTGATATCTAAAGCTTGATGATGGGTACTACTGATCAGAATTGTCACATATATTTAACGTTCTACTGCTGTTAACCGGCAAACATATATCTGTAGCATTCCATTAAACTACTAATTTGTAAAGAACAGTTAAAAAAGGGGGTTCCTACGTGGCTCTGTTACAAGGTATAGGATTTCTATCTCATACATAGTTCAGACAACTGCCATTTGATTTGTGATTTCAAACCATTGCAGTTATTCAGTATCGACCGATTACAGTGCTGACAGCACTTTGATTGTATAATGTAACTGCATAAGAAAATCGTGTTATCTCGCTCGACATTCGATCTAGCGTGATATCAAATTTTCTTAGGCTGCTAGAATCAAATACATGCACCAGGAAAGTGACTGGAGTATAATATTCCGTATTTATGTATATCCCTGCTAATATATTTACAACAAAAAAGTATCCCTCTGTAGCAACCAGTTTTGCAATAAAAACGAGAATTGCAATAAATTATTGCAAAACTCGTTAGGATGACAGAAAATTTATTACATTTCACTTCACAACCAGTTTTGCAATGAAAACGAGAATTGCAATAAAATGATTATATATATCATATTCGATTGTTTTCCAATCAAAACCAAATTACAGTGCAATTCAATGTTAAATTGGATTATGTAAGACCTAATTTAAGTTACAGAAAGTGCACTTCAAAGACCAATAAGAACATTTCAGGCTAAACTATTAAGGCTTAAATCTTTAAAACTTTCATAAAGTCGATTAAATTCCGTAAACAACATTGAATTTTGACTGTTTCAGAAACAAAATGTCTTAAAACAGTATTGCAATCAATTATTGCAAAACTCGTTGCGATGACAGAAAATTTATTACATTTCACTTCACAACCAGTTTTGCAATAAAAACGAGAATTGCAATAAAATGATTTTATATGTCATATTCGATCGTTTTCCAATCAAAAACAAATTAGAGTGCACTTTAAATTTAACTTCGATTATGTAAGACCTAAACAAAGTTCCACAAAGTCATTGTTTGAGTGAATAGGAACCAAGTCCAAAATTACATTTTTTATCTCCCGTAATCTATGCAATCTCGCAAGCCAGGGCTAATATTTATCATGAAGCCACACGAACGTCTATAGTTTGATATAATAACAACAAAACGGGTTACGTTTGGCTTAAAATGGGCAGATTAGATCTTTTAAAACATTTATCAGTAAGGTAAAAGGAACGTTATGTGAGAATCACTTATAAAAGTTTTATGCGAACTACAATTCGAGCAGGAGTCGGGGGTCCTGCGTGGCTCAGTGGTAAAGTGTATTACTCGCAACCTGGAAATCCCAGGTTCGAGCTGCACTGGATCCTCTGGGGTTTTTCGTGTGAGTGTCCTTGGGGAAGACACTTCAGAGCCACAGCCTAATACTGGTGAAACCCCGGATATACATCAATATATGAACTGTCGCCGTGATATGACTGAAATAATGTTGAAAGCGGCGTAAAACACCATTCAATCTATCAATTAATCGGGCTGGAGTCTTTGACTACCTCTTACATTTACATTACACTTATATGTGAGAAAAAACCTAAATCGGCTCGTTTACCAGCTTTATTGGGACAAAGAACTGTTATGTGAAAGTCATTTATGAGATTAGGCGAGCACTTCACTTCAAACAAAATCATCACACGCACTTTACATCTCAGAAGCATGCGTCGCTGGTCCTTAGCATATTAAGAAAATAAGTGAAGAAGGTGGTTTCGCACGAATTGCAATAAATTATCGCAAAACCCGTAGCATTGACTGAAAACTTATAACAGTTTGCTGCTCAACAATCTTTAGCTATAAATCGAGGATAGCAAAACAAATTTGGTTTCTTTTGAAGATCGATTTTGTTTATCTGTCAAACTTTGAGCAAATCAGCCATAGTAAAATCTTCGAAATTCCCCCGTGTTGAAATCATCTCTCTGTATATGATTGCATGTTCATTGGGTAAACCTCTATCATATTGTTTAAAGACTATAAAGTGAATAAAATAAAATTTGTTCAGTGAAAAATCACCGAACTTGTAAACGGCCACTGCGTATTACTCCTTTTGTATCATATTTAGAACTCTCAGACACAAAACCTAGGAGGAGAATAACCCCCTTTTCAAAAGTCACATAAATCGAAATTTTAAGACAAATTCCAAAACCTCAGCCTAAGAAATCCACGAAAAATGTTGTTTTAACCGATTTATTGGTAAGCTTAATCGTGCTAGAATTCAATCTATTGAACGGTAAGGATTTGTTTTGGTAAGGTATCTCATAATTGCCCAATAAGTAAAGTATACCCCACCACCAGTGTTTATTTTGAGATCAGGGATGTTGACGGACTCGTGTGATTTAAATTGTGTTCCTTGGGATTTTTTTTTTTTTCGTAGGTTTTTCTTGAAACGGATATTACTTGGGTATTGAATAAATACCCGTTTGAATCGGAATGAAAATTAGGAAAAAGTGCGTTTCATAAATAACGGCAAATGAGGTCGTTAATGTTGTACAGGAAGATCTTCTCTGAAACAGGTAGTTCGATTTTTATTGTTATTCGGCAGAAATTTTCGATACCGAAAGAAGTACTTATCTTATGCTGACGTGCACAGAAAAAATGTCGATGCTTAAGAAGATAATATATTTTTAGTCAAAACGAAATTCCTAAAAGCGAATGAACATCACCCGAAGGCCCTTAATATGAAAAACTCAAAGCCACAAAAAGATCGCATTTTGTCGGTATTACACGACAGTTTAGACAAAGATCAGCCTTCATACACATCAAGTTTGATTTTTACCCACAATTTTTGAAACGGATGGTTGTTTTTCAAAGACAGTACGCCACAACTTAAAAAAAAAAGGCTTGTCAGACTCATTTAAGGCTTTAAACAATCATTGGTTTATCGAAGTTATTTGCACTGTGAACCGTTACGCTGAGAGAACCTTATAGGAAATCCGTAAATTAAAGAAATTGGATCAGAGATCTAACTCAGTGCAGGCCGATGGGGGGGGGGGGGTAAAGTGGTTGTAAGGTAAGGTAGAATGACCATTTATCTACAGAAATTGTACCGAAGCGGAAATGTGTTGACCCCGGTCAGCCTGTGCATTTCACGCAGACTGACCAGGGTCGGTCAAGTTGCAGAAAGGGCGTGAAATTGTCATAGAGCTTAAATTTGTGACGTTATTTACTTAGAACAAGAGCCGTCGTAGACGGATTACGCTCCCTGAACAGGTCTCTGTTTAGGAAAATGAAGGCTGTCAGTAAATGGTTGGTCACGGGAGAGGAGGGTGGGGTGAAACAGACTACTTAAGACTGGAAAAGTACTACGTTGAAATCCTGATTTAAGCCTTAATAGTGTTTAGTGTGACATCTTTTCATTGGTCTTTGAATTATCACTTTTTGTAACTTTGTTTATGTCTTACATAATCCAGTTTTAAAATAAATTGCACTCTGACTTTGTTTGATTGGAAAACTGACGAATATGATATATATATAATGATTTTATTGCAATTCTCGTTTTTATTGCTAAACTGGTTGTGAAGCGAAATGTAATACATTTTCTGTCATTGCAACGAGTTTTGTAATAATTTATTGCAATACTGGTTTAGATATATTGTGACCTGACCATTTACAACTTAATGTTGTATACGATATTTACTCGACTTTATAAAGGTTTTCATAGATTTAAGCCTTAAGAGTGTGAAGCCTAAAATGTTCCTATTTGTCTTTGAATTATCACTTTCTGTAACTTCATTTAGGTCTTAGATAATCCAATTTAACATTGCATTGCATTCTTACTTGGTTTTGATTTGAAAACGATCCAATATGATATATAAAATCATTGTATTGCAATTCTCCTTTTTGTTGCAAAACTGGTTGTGAAGCGAAATGTAATACATTTTCTGTCATCGCAACGAGTTTTGCAATAATTTATTGCAATACTCGTTTAAGATATATTGTTTCTGAAACAGTCAAAATTCAATGTCGTTTACGGTATTTAATCGACTTTATGAAAGTTTCAAAGATTTAAGCCTTAATAGTGTTTAGCCTGAAATTTTCTTATTGGTCTTTGAAGCGCACTTTCTGTAACTTAATTAAGGTCTTACATAATCCAATTTAATACTAAATTGCACTCCAATTTGTTTTGATTGGAAAACGATCGAATATGATGTATATAATCATTTTATTGCAATTCTCGTTTTTATTGCAAAACTGGTTGTAAAGTGAAATGTAATACATTTTCTGTCATCGCAACGAGTTTTGCAAATAATTTATTGCAATACTGGTTTAAAACATTTTGATTCTTAAGCAGTCAAAATTCAATGTTGTTTACAGTATTTAATAAACTTTAAGAAAGTTTACAAAAATTTAAGACTTAATAGTGTTTCCTGAAATGTTCTTATTGGTCTTTGAAGCGCACTTTCTGTAACTTAATTTAGGACTGGTCTTTCATAATCCAATTTAACATTTGATTGCACTCTAATTTGGTATTGATTAGAAAACAATCGAATATGATATATATAATCATTTTATTGCAATTCTCGTTTTTATTGCAAAACTGGTTGTGAAGTGAAATGTAATAAATTTTCTGTCATCGCAACGAGTTTTGCAATAATTTATTGCAATACTGCTTTAAGACATATTGTTTCTGAAACAGTCAAAATTGAATGTTATTTACGGTATTTAATCGACTTTATGAAAGTTTCCAAAGATTTAAGCCTTAATAGTGTTAAGCATGAAATGTTCTTATTGGTCTTTGAAGTGCACTTTCTGTAACTTAATTTAGGTCTTACATAATCCAATTTAACATCAAATTGCACTGTAATTTGGTTTTGATTGGAAAACGGTCGAATATGATATATATAATCATTTTATTGCAATTCTCGTTTTTATTGCAAAACTGGATGTGAAGTGAAATGTAATAAATTTTCTGTCATCGCAACAAGTTTTGCAATAATTTATTGCAATACTGCTTGAAGACATACTGTTTCTGAAACTGTCAAAATTCAATGTTATTTACGGTATTTAATCGACTTTATGAAAGTTTCCAAAGATTTAAGCCTTAATAGCGTTAGCCTGAAATGTTCTTAATGGTCTTTGAAGCGCACTTTCTGTAACTGAATTTAAGTCTTACATAAACCAATTTAACAATAAATTGCACTCTAATTTTTTTTTGATTGGAAAACGATCGAATATGATATATATAATCATTTTATTGCAATTCTCGTTTTTATTGCAAAACTAATTGTGAAGTGAAATGTAATAAATTTTCTATCATCGCAACGAGTTTTGCAATAATTTATTGCAATTCTCGTATTTATTGCAAAACTGGTTGCTACTTATTGCAAAACTGGTTGCTACATCCCTCTCATCAATATATTTCTCTAGCAGGGTTATTTAGAGCTGAGTTACGGCCTAGGAAGGCGAAGAAGAAAAAACACATGCCCAAAAGGAGATTAAGCCAGAGTACTTCGAAATACAAATCCAACCACTCTACCTATAAATTCAACCAATCTACCTTTTCTTCGAAAAGTGCAACGTTATCTTTCCATGAAAAACAAGGAATCATCATCAGCATCAACCATTAAAAAAAAGCTACGTAATTGACGATTTTCATAAGTAACCAACTGACTCATCGCTAATGAATGAGTCTCCGAGAGGGATTGAGCAATCAAGATCTACAAAATCAAATTCATTGTAGAACAGATCAGACTAAATGATGTTAATTTTCAACTTCTAACGTATTAATAGTAATTATAAGCCAGACCGGGTAGTTAAATAGTTAGCGTATCTGACTCGTGACCTGGTGGTTGCGAGTTCGATACCCGGCTGCGGCAAATTTCAGTCCGGCGATTTTACGCATCTCACCTCTGATGCATGTGAGAAAATTTGTCAGTAGTCAGTGGCTTTGAAAGAAAGTTGTGTCAGCACTAATGTGAGAAAGACAGGAAACGCGTGTGTAGGTACACTGGCAAAACAGCGTTAAACTCGAATAAAAAGTAATTAGAATTTTTTTCTGAAAACACATTGAAACACACGCAAATAAAGTACAAACTGTACAGGTGAAAACTGTCTCGTGAAAGTTGAGAAGAGCTACCTGTTTAAGCGATACTTGCTAATTAAGTAATAACGGTATTATCGATCTCTGTCTAATAATATCAAATGTATATCAAACAAAAACAATTTATTTACTAAAAGATACAAAATAATATTTTGTAATATTTCAAGACAGATTCATGTTGGATATGAATTTCTGCGAAATCGTATTAGAGGACGATTTCTTCAGAAATATCGTCCCTCTAGGACGATTTCTCCGGAGAGTACATCCCCCATTCAATTTGAGAACAATTTCTCCCGTGGAAATTTTCTCCGGCAGCAAGTCAAAGAGTCATCTTTTTAGGGCATATCGTCAGTTCGAAAGGAATTGCAGCCCATAGAAGAAAACAAAGAACTGTCCGCACCATCGAATACAGATGACTTAGACCGTTTCTGTTATTTGCAGGGTTCTATAAATAGTTTACCTGAGATTTCAGTAATATCACCAGACCTTTAGCAGAACTGTTACCTCTCAAATTAAAGAACAAGAAGGCTGTTAGCCCTAAAGCGTTTACCTGGAAAAAGATATAGAGGAAAATGTAACCCCTAGAGTACACACAATGTTTTCCTAAGCACTGTCCTGGTGATTTACTTTATTACCCGACATGACTTAATTTGATACTTGTCCAAGATATCATCAAGACAAACGTTCTAAGCAATTTTCATCAGTATAGACTGAAATGTGGCCTCTAGAGTGCATAAAAGGTTTTTCAAAGATTTTTCCGAATGATCTACTTCTTGACCCGACATGACCTAGTTTCGCTCTCGTCTGAGATTATCAAAACAAATATTCTGATCACTTTTCATGAGTCTGTAACTGGAAATGTAGCTTCTTGAGTGCACACATTTTTTTTTATAAGACTTTTATCCTGGTGACCTACTTTTTATGCCCACGTGAACGAACCTGGAACTTGTCCGATAAATAATCAAGACAAAAAATCTGACCAACTTCCATGAGTATTGGACTGAAAATGTGCCCTCTGGAGTGCATAGATTGTTTTTTAAAGATATTTCCTGGTGACCTACCTTTTTGCCTCAAGTGAGCTAATCTGGAACTCGTCTGATATGTAATCAAGACAAACATCTGACCAACTTTCATGAACATAAGACTGAAATGTGGCCTCTATAGTGCACACAAGTTTTTTCTAAGATTTGTTCCAGTAACCTAATTTCTAACCCCACATAACCCAATTGAATCCTGTCTGAGATATTATCGTGACAAATACTCTGACCAATATTCGTGAATAACAGACTGAAAATATAGCCTTTTGAGTAGACGCATGTCTTTTTTTTTTTTTTTTTCTGAGATTTATCCTAGTAACCTTTATTTACACCCCACATGATCAAGTTTAAGATTTTTCCGTGATATTGTCAAGACAAACATTTTGACAAATTTTTATGAGTATTGGACTGGACATCTGGCCTCAGTGTTTTCGCTAATTAGCTAATTGTTGACGCCCGCACGACGGTCACAGCACGATCCCAAAAGCTCACCTTGAGCACTTCGTGTTCAGGTAAGATTAAACTGGGCAGTAATAGGAAAGTTTTCCGATTGGACCTGTTTACAGTTCTTACCTATAGTAGTCCCCAGAATTATACCTAGAACAGAAATGACAAATGCAACGCTTGATGCGATAGATGGGCTTCTGCTCTTAGAGAGATCTGAGAACTACAGGCCTGGAATGAAAAATACCGAGGTAGATATGTTTTAGATATCCACACGAAAACATTAAGTCAGAAGACAACAGAGCACAAGTCAAGATTGATAACGAGACTGTTAAGGCCTTGTGCTACCCTTTAATTCAACCCTTCCTTGGAACTCTTCCATGTTGCAACATGAATATCATGGATGTTTTGGAAGCAGTTGGACAAACAATTGCATAGAAGGAAATCCGAGAGGATAGAAAATCTCATAGAAAAACTGCAGAAATTATCAAGCGATGCCAAAGAATGTATTCAACAGAGAAAACATACCGATGATGAAACAGTTTAAGAACTTTCACTTGAAAAGAAACGTTCTATTTATTGGAAGATCAAAGATGAAGACCAAGAAGCAGAACAGTAAGTATTACCAACAAAGTAGAAGGAAGATATTTGTAGATTATACAACAACACTCGTCATTCAGGAAACGAGGGAAAACTGAAACTTAAATGACATGATTTTATTGGCCTTGAATGAGTTCAGATATAGCTAAATGGATCCATAGATGTGACCGATGTATCAAATGAAAATCATCAACAAACGAGAGAGCGCCATCCGTGAATATTCATACAACATATCCCTTGGAATTAATTTGCCTTGACTATTTGACACTAGAACCTACAAAAGATGGAAAATCGGACATATCATTTAACAAAGTATGCTCCAGCAGTTTCTACAATGAATCAAACAGCCAAAACCACTACAGGGACCTTTTACATTAATTTTTCAGCGAAGTATGGAAAACAAACAAGACTTCATCAAGTGAAGTCATTAAAGAACTTTGTCAAATAACCAAAATAGCAGACACACGCAACACGCTACATCCCCAAAGAAATGCTCGACCAGAAAGATTCAGCAGGACTTAATAAGACATGCTTGGAACTTTGGAAATGATAAAAAGTATGATTGCAAAATACATAGCTTCTATGGTTTTCTTTTATGATAGTGCTTACAAAAATCTCACCATATGAGTTGATGTTTGGTGGTAAACAAAAGCTGCCTTCTGATGTGCACTTTGAAAAGGTCACAACGGAGATAAATAAAACAAGATAGTTCGTAGAAGACCTCTAAGATTGCACTGAACGGACTAGACAAATCATTCAAAAAACACACTGAGGGTTCAAAGAGGACACAGTAAAAGTACTATGACATGAAAGCAAAAGCAGTCAAGCTCAGACTCGGTGACAAATGTCTCGTAAAAAAAAAGTAGCATATGAGGGTAAACACAAGATAAGAGATAGATTTTAAGATGAAACTTACGTCGCCAATTATCAACCTAGAACGGAAATTCCAGTGTCGAAGATCAGGTCAAAATCATCAGGCACTGAAAAGGTTCTCCATGGAACCTTCTGTATAAGAATAAAAGGAAATGAAGAAGATTAAATTATTGAATTGGAGTTAAACGCCATTTTAACAGCCTAATTCATTCACGGCGCTCAGTGTTTCCTGGCTTTCTCACACCAGTACTGACACAACTTTCTTTCCAAGTCACTGACTACTTTTTCCTCACATGCATCAAAGGTGAGAGGCGAAAATCGCCTGAAAGAAAGTTTGCCTCAACTGGGTAACAAACTCACAACTACCAGGTCACGAGTCCAATATGCTAACCACTGAGATACCCGGGCAGACAAATGGAAAAAGGAAGATGAATAACAGAAGAAAATGAAGAAGATGATGAAGAAGATTTAATGGTACAGGAGCAGAAAGTGACAGATAAAAAATCTGAGGTAAAGCTCGGCGTTCAGAAGAAAAGTCATGAACTCACGCATGAAGAATCTGACAGTGATGAGGTGGAAAATGTTTGATCCACATTTCAACAAGGGGACACGAGTAGTCCATGTCTTCATCACAGAACCAGATATTCAGAAGAAAGAAAAAAAAGGAAATTCAGACAGAAATTCCAAGCTTACGCCAAAGATAAAGCATACGGAGAAAAGAAAGAGCTGCATGAACAAGAAACTTTAAAACCAGACGTGGAACAAACCCGAGAAGTGAAAGGTGAAGATGAAGAATTAGAAGCTGTTGAAAAGTTACATACACTGACAAACATCAATGAGACGATTTCTGAAACAGTAGAACTTGACCAGAACATGTCAGAGATTGAAAACTTACAGGATGAAAGTGGTGCCATTCCAGGGAAAGATTTAAGTTAACAACTTACCTGTAACTGCTCCTTGACTGTCAACAATGCAAGAGAAACCACGAGACAGATATGGAGATGTGATTCACTGTATTGGTCCACGGCCTATAGGTACAAGCTTCAGATTAATTAACTAAATCTGGAGTATTAAGTAATATGGATTCAGAAAATAGTTTCATAATATTTCACAATCAATTGTGAATTGATTCTAAGTATTCATGTTTATATTAATTCACCGTCGTTTATTTCTTTGGCTGGCTAGTCTTCTGTTTGGATGCAGAGGCTTACATCATATGATTCATGGAAGCGTTAATTATCCATGGTAAAAATCTTGATTTAGTTTGAAGTGGTTCTTGTACATTCCTTTTAGTGTATCGAAAATGTCCATAATGTCGTTTTGCATAAGCCCATTTAGTATAAAGAAGCTTGAAACTGTATTTTGAAATGTTGTTGGTTTCCATGTTCATCGCTGGCCTGCCCGTCACTAACTAAACTTAAAATTTTGTTAGCATGTTTTCAATCTGATCTTTGATCTACACCCTCTGCTTTTCTGAGACATTTTGGACAAAAGGCACTTTGTTTTGATAAGGCAGTATCAACAAGACTATTTATCATTTATCAAATAATCCCATGTTTTAACAACCTGTAAAAAAAACTGTGAAAAACATTGTAAAAAAAAAAACAAGAAAAAGTTAATAATCAGCATTTTCTCCCTTTCTCCCACAATGCTTTCTTTCAAAGATTAATATACATGTATTCATTTGAGCTGTATTGACTTCTTGTCTATAAATGTTTCGAATATTAAAATGGCTAATAATTTAACAGGTTTTGTTAAACAGTTACATCCCAGAGGAGGGAATAAAACACAAGCTGCAATTTAAAATTCAGCAACATAACTCACTGAAACTCTATCCTGTATTACAACTGATTATGTTCAATATACAATGTAACCTGTACTAATTAAGGATGCATTTAAGGGACACTAGACACTAGCTAGCCTAATACAGGTTCATTTTACCATTACTGCTTCCATTTTGAACATAAAAACATGCATGCAAAATACAGGTTACTTGTTTAACCCTTTATCACACAATGCTAACTTTTAACAACTTTAAGAAAGAGGACCTTTGAAAACATTAAGGGAAAAGGAGAAAATGCTGGTAACCAGCATTTTCTTTTTTTTATCCATAATGTTTTCTGCCCTTTCATAGACAACTTCCAAAATTTTAGCCACATTTGTTTTGGTGTCTGCGATTGCTTTCGAATTGTACAGGTGTAAATTTCTGTTGTGTGGTAAAGGGTTAAAAGAGCTGGCACTAAGACAAATTTTACTGTATATTTTTATACCTTGCCACATGGCAGTGGCTACACCAAGACATGAATTCTCTGTTATTATCTTGCTTTAACTCTACCAAACGAAAAAAAAGTGGAGTCATGCAAAAAGAAAGCATTTGCAGACGACAAATCTAATGTGTCTCAAACAGTAACATTTGTGTCAAGAAGAGAAGAAAAAATGTGGGAAATGGAGAAAATGCTGGTGTCCAACATTTTCTCTTTTTTCCACAATGATTTCACAAGGCTTCTTCCTCAGGGTGGTTAAAACTTGAGATTGTGTGGTTAAGGGTCTTCTTTGCCAGCTAACATGTATGCTTTGTTTTGAAACAGATATTTCCTTTTAATTCTTTACCAGACAACAAAATTTTAGACTTCTCAAAATTGAAAGCATTTGCTGATAAAATAAGTGTGATTCAAATGACTGGAATAAGTCTCTGAAACAGAAGAAAACTTGCTACCAGCATTTTCTACTCTTTCCCATTGTTTTCAACAGCTTTCTTTCTAAAGGTTGGCTAAACACAGGATTGTTTAGAAAAAGTTGACTTGCCACAGTGCCTTTTTAGTTTACTCATGCTTTCCATTGATTTTTCAATGATCCATTTAGATAAAAGACTTTTAGTTCAAATAATTATTTCTTTGGCCCTAAATTCAGCCAACAAGATATGAGCCATGCTCTGTGTAATGCATCCACAAAAAGTATCAACCCTAATCAGCCTGTGCAGTATGCATAGGCTGACCTGTGTTGGAACATTTTACTTTTGGTCATTGTCAGTTTTCTGAATGTCCAAGCACCATTCTACTATTTAGCTGGTTGTTAGAAAAAAAAAAATGAATTTCATGGATACATAAGTACTTGGTATAATGCATCGCTGTTATGCATTAAACCCCCAAGACACCCTTGGAAAACATAGTAGGAAAAGGAGAAAATGTTGGAAGCTAGCATTTTCTCTTTCCAACACTGTTTTTTACTATTTTGCGGACAACTAGCTTCATTTGAGATCATTCAATTTCTTACGTATAAATATTTGGATCTGTTCAAAATCTAGCCGGTCTGATGAAGAATTAACCTTCTACCACCTTGAGCTTTAACAACCTCTAAAAACAAAGCTTCTGAAAACATTGTGGGAACAAAAGAAAATACTGGTAACAGTATTTTCTCCTTTTCTTACAATGTTTTCTGCTTAATCAATGGCAAGTTCCATCATTTGAGCCACCTTTGATTTTTCGTCTGAAGATACTTTTAAAGAGGACAAGTCTAAGATTTTGTTTGGTAAAGAGTTAATCTTATCAAGTAGTAGAAAATTTGGAGAAATACTGGATAACAGGAACCAAGGTACGGAAAGCATCTAATCAAGATCTAGTGCACAAAGTCCTGTCTGTCCATTTCCATGGAAGTTCCGGGATTGAACTGTTTGGATAGAGCCATCTGAAGTTCAACAAAAGCAGGTATTAGACTAGAACTGTCACAGGCAGACAACTACCCCCATCTGGTGCAATGTCACTGAAAGACAGCCACTGTCCAAACCCTTATTGTAAAATAATAAAGGGAAATGACTCAAACAATAATGAAGACAGAGCTACGGGTATTGTATTGCTGCAGTGATCCTCAATGTGATCTATCTGTATTTTCAGCAGACATACAGATGGATGGATGGATGGATGGTTGGATGGATGGATGGATAGATGGATGAACAGATAAGGTGACTCCAGTATACCCTCAAAACAATTATGTAAGTGTTAATCCTTTCCCAAAGGACAAAATTTAGACTTTCACAATCTAAAATATATGCAGATAACAAATTTATAATTGGTACGAATGAGTTTAAGTTCCCTGACAAGATGGAAAACATTATGGGAAAAGGAGACAATACTGGTAAAGGGTGGAAAATATTGTGGGAAAAGGAGAAAATGTTTGGAACCAGCATTTTCTCCTATATCCACATTGTTTATAAAGTTCTTTATTTAAGGGTTTTATTGAAACTCTAAATCGTCTGGAAAAGGTAAAAAGATATTGACATCCTATTTGTTTCTGTTTGGTCAGAAGGCATGTTAGACTAAGGGTTAAATTTCGACAGTCTAATTTTTTTCAAATTATGAAATCTACAACTAGGTATCTGACTCGCTGAAAGAAATGACTCTAAATCTGCTTACTAATATTCATGTAGTATGAAGACCAATTAAGTTTTATGTAAATTTTACTTCTAAAGTCATTGCAGTACTTTAGTATACAACTGTGAAACACAAAGCTTAGTAGGAGGTACACATGTAATTTTATTTTACAGCTTACTTGCTGAGAATGACAGCTTTCATTTGTAACTGTTCGTTCTATTTCCATCAGCCCTTTGTTTAGAAAAATCTGAAAATGAATTTGCCAGTGGATTATTTTTTAGAACTCCAGCAAAGGCACATTTGTCATTATTTATCTGTACTCACTTTGCTACAAATTCTCTTAATCCTTTACTACACAATCCAAAGTTTTAATGGCCCTAAGAATTAAAGCATTTTGAGAAAAGGAGAAAATGCTTGTAGCCAGCACTTTCTCCTTTTCCGACGACTTCTTCTACCTTTTCAAAGACAATTTTGCCCATTTGACCCTCATTTAATTAGTAATCTGCAAATGCTTTCAGTTTTAACAAATCTATTTTTTTTTTTTAAATCTGGTATGATCTTGAGGTTAGTTACTTGCAATTTCTCTTTTTCCTACAATATTTTCTAGCATGTCACTGACAGGAATCATTATTTGCACAATGATGAATTTATTTTTCTATTGCCACACAATGCTTTCAACTTGGGCAAGTCTGAAATTTTTTCATTCAGTAAGGGTGAAAGATGATCAAGAAATTCGCAACAAAAGGAGGATTCAGTTTGCAGTATTAATGTAATATACATTTGTCACATTGCTATCAATGTAATAGAGTCTTTATGAATTTTCTTATTATGCACGCGCTTGAGACAAGATCTTGTGACATCATCATTATATAGGAGTGTTATGTGACATCATTTACCAAAACATTGTATTTTTGCTCATTATTTCCAAAAGCAACATCTGACACAAATTTCTCTGTAAATTTAACTGTAAAAGTGATGACAGTAGTAAAGCTACGGTTTGTATTGTTTTCAAGTTGAAAATGAAGTAACTTAATATTAAGTTCTTCTTGGGAATTATTTTAACCAGCAAAAATACACTTTTATCAGAACAGTGAGTCTGTCTCATTCGTGAATATGTAGGTTTCTAATAGATATCTAATGAATTTTCAAGTAATTCATTAGAAACAGTTATGTGATAAAAAGAATCTGACATTTCACAGTGTTTCAGATTGAATTATATCATACTTGTCAAAAAAAGGTTATTAAGCTCGACAAAAGGCTCCTTTAAAAAGATTTTTCCTGGACTTGTTTAATAATATTTTGCCTCAAAAGCCAACTTATATCAGATCCTTTATAACCAATCAAAGCCTGGAGTTGTTCACATTTTCTTGACTTTTTTATCACATGATAATATTTTAGACTGGTCCATACTGAAATAAGTTGCAGAAAATAGCTTAAATGTGGCTTAAAAGATGGTATTTGTCTTAGGGTTGTAAACATTATGGGAAAAGGAAAAAAATGTCAGTTTGAAGCATTTCAACACTTGCATATTGTGAGACAGAATGTTGTCTTGTTGACTCTTTACCACACAATCCCGTGTTTTAATGACCCTGAGAAAGAAACCTTTTAAAAACATTGTGGGAAAAGAAGAAAATGCTGGTAACCAGCATTTTCTCCCTTTTCCTTAATGTTTTTACCCTTCTAAAGACAGAAATCATCATTTGAGTCATGCTTAATTTATTGTCTGCAAATGGTTTCAATTTGGTTGAGTCTAAAATTTTGTCGTTTGATAAAGGGTTAAGGAATTTGTTAACCCTTTACCACAAAATTTCCACTTTCAAGAATCCTGAGACAAAAGGCTGTAGAAAGTAACGCGGGAAAAAGAGACAATGCTGGTAGCCAATATATCCTCTTTTTCCACACTGTTACATACTCTTTAAATGACAGTAACCCGTTTGTGCCATATATAATTTTTTGTCTGCAGATGCTTTAAATTTAGACAAGTCAAGAATATTTTTCCTGGTAAAGTGTAATAATGTCGAGGCTCATTGTCAGCAATTTAGCAAGAGGGGAGTGATAGCCCTGTATTGCTCCACTGGCTTTTAAAGAAATGTATCAGATGCTTAATTGCCATTGACAGAGTTCATACCACATATCAATGAACTATAACAAAGAGGTACTCAACACCAATCATGTAATAGTGCAGTCTGATAACCAAGGGCGGTCAATGGTAACAAAATATGTATATGTGCTATGAGTTAAAAGGAGTTATTTAGTTAATTCCCTTGAACAATATAAATACATATATATGCCTTAGACATACTTCGTATACTTCAGGAAGATTTCACTATATATATAAGCCTTTATAAACCATGTTATTCCCCCCCCCCGGCTTACCCCAGTGCTATAATAAATCTTACCTCAGGCCACCTAGATGAAGGTACATGCAAGTTATTATAAACCTAGATCGATGGATTAGCAACATTTTAGTTTTCAGTTCATAAGCCAATGTAAAAACTTTTAAACCCCCGGGATGGGGCCAATTTGACACCAGGGCTATGACTGGAACAATCTTGGTAGAAGTCTACTTAATGAAGCTGCATGCAAAATTTGGTAACCCTAGCCCTTATGGTTAACAATTAGGAGATTTGTGAAGTAGCATAAGTCCATGTAAAACTTGTGACCCCTGCGATGGAACCAAAATTAACCCCAGGGCAAATTTGGTAATCCTAGCCCTTATGGTTAACCATGAGAAGATTTGTAAAGTACTATAAGTTTATGTAAAACCTGTGACCCTTCGATGGGACCAAAATTAAGCCCAGGGCTATAATTTGAACAACCTTAGTAGGGTCCACTAGATAAAGCTACATGCCAAATTAGTTAGCCCTATGCCTTATGGATAGGGACCGGAAGTTTTTTAAAGTTTTCACTATATAAGCCAATGTAAAACTTGAGACCCCCCCCCCCAGGGCCAAGCGAATTTTTACCCAAGGTCTATAATTTTGAAGACGTCTTGTACAAGTTCACTAGATGAAGTTACAGAGCAAATTTGGTAGCCCTGGGCCTAATGAAAAGAAAATCTTTAAAGATTTTCAATATTGTTCAGATTTGTTGCCATGGCTTCCAGAGTTGTAATTGGAATCAAATTCTTTGAAGAGATTCTGAAGAGGGTCATGGCAGGATCATGTCTGTGAAGTTTGGTCAAAATTGGATGGGTAGTTTCTTAGAAGATGATATTTGAAATAAAAGCTAATGCAAGTACTTATGCATGCATGAATGGACAGACACGCGCACGGACACAGGGCCATGACATAAGCTCGCTGACCCTCAGCTAGTGGAGCTAACAATCAAAATTACCTGGATTCCTCCAAACATATCTTTATATTAGAGGATCACTAAGCTGCATCGTGACAAGGCAATGAGCGTAGTCATTTAGGTTCCCACGGTTTAATGGCTGGCTTGAGTGGGAACAAGGCTGGAGCTGCTGATGCCACGTGATTGAATTCTGAAAAGTTTGATTATCTTTATAAGTCTTTAGAGTGCCATGAAATGAGCATACTGATTATCGAGTGTGCCATTATGATCCTGAAATTTTTTACATCATGTCAGTATCTCTATGTCTGAATAATCTCATGATAGGTAAACACGGTATAAAGGCATGTAAATTAATTACTTTTTTTTATATCGCTGAAATTTTTTACATCATGTCAGTATCTCTATGTCTGAATAATCTCATGATAGGTAAACATGGTATAAAGGCATGTAAATTAATTACTTTTTTTTATATCGAGTGACACCAAAAATGAGGTGTCTCCTTTGAATAAATAATTGCGGTCAACAAAGTTAAAACCATCTAGCCAGCCATATTTTATAATTGGTAAATGCTGATGAGGAAGTATTAGAATTATGACGTACAGTTTCATATGATAACTATGGTAATACAAGACTGTATGCGAGTATTTCCTCTTAACTGAACGTGCCTGACATTAGGAACCTGACTTTGGTACTGTAGACATGGGTACTTTGACATTTCATGAACATTGATTGGGTCGGTTTCCTCTATAATTTCTAAAGAGGATTTTATTCCACTAGATATGGCAAAGTCAGTTGTTATATAAATAGGATATACATGTAACCTGTTTTCATTTTCACTTTCACTCTTTATACAGAATATTCTAGAAACATAAAGAACATTCATTAGTTTTTCCATTGCGGTTATTTTGAGAAACAGGTTGTTAGTAAACAAGTTGTTTACCAATCCATGTTGTCATCTTTCTAGAAAGGACTAATGTAAAATTTTCCAAGCTGATTTAAATAGGAGTGACTTACTTGGTGAGATTTGATTTTGAACTTAGACTAGTGTCTTAGAGGATACAGAATTAGTGAAAAGTGTTGCATTTAAATTGGGATATAGATCTGTAAGTTGGAATTATTTTTTTTTTTAACAGGTTGCTCATATCTATTTGCAAGTTAAAACTATTGTTCATTTAGGTTTTAGGAACCAGAAATTTCACACTTTTTGTAGTCTAAACATAATTCTTAATTTTGAGGGACTTATTCTATTTCTTGTTCTAAGATTAAAAATTGTCAAAATTTCATTCAAACTTAAAGATGCCCGTCTACAGCCTGTGAGCAAAAACGCTGTTAAATTTCAAACAATTTAGAATGGTACAGAAATCAGTCCTTTTTGTAAACATAGATAAATTACTGACATATATGGTGTACTTGAAAAAAAGAAACACAGATTTGTATTAGAAACCGAACATTGGTCAGAAGAAAACTGGCTGACGATCGGAGCTGTAAACAATGGCGGTGCGTCACGGAAATTTATCGTTGGTTTCCGCCTAGAGTCGGATACGGTGTAATTTGCATATATGGGCCGCGACCTCCGTATGAAAATCGAGGCTGCAACAGAGAAGCCTCCATTTTCCTTCGTTTACCTCATTAGACACAGGGCGAAGGTCAAATATAGTCACGTGACAGAATGCATGATCATCATACGAATCTACCCGAGTGTATAACGGAAATATCGAAATCTTCGATTCAAACACCGGAAACGACGAGTCTGTTTACATGGAAGGCCGCAACTCAGCGAAATGCATTTTCTATCGACCGTAATCTAAGCAACCGTGCAACCGTGAGGCGCAATATTTGGCATGAAGATATGAGAATGACTATAGTTTGATAAAATAAAAAGAAAATGAGTTAAAACTGGCTGAAAATGAGTATCAGGGCCTCTTTAACTCTTATTGTACTCTTTTGTCTTCATTAATTAATAAATATTGTTAATTGTGAAAGGCTTGTTGCTGGTTTTCTTTCTAGTTACGCTTGTCTCGTAACAGAAATTGGGGGCTCGTCCGGGATTGATCATCTAGTCATTTTGGATATACTTTGAAATTATTTTGAACTTGTTACAGTATTAAAGTTTATTAGAAAATAAAAAGAATAATAAAAAATAAAATTTGATTCTTATCCTACTGAACCAGCAAAAAGCAATCATGTCTTTTGATCTTGAAAAATTTATTGCTGAACCTTCTCAGGAGTTGTTAAATTTGGCAAAAAAGTCTGATTTATTAGATCTTGCTTCTCATTATAAACTGAGTCCTGCCATTAAAGGTACTATGTTAAAGCATGAAATTAAGAATTCTCTTGTTCAGTTTTTAGTTGATGAAGAAATACTTGACTCGTCTGCTCTGTCTCTCATTCTTGTGTCTCAGACAGATGTTAAAACTAATATTGAGTTAGAAAAATTAAAACTACAGATAGAAAAAGAAGAAAGGATGAAAGAAAAAGAATCAAAATTAAAATTAGAACAAGAAGAAAAAAAAAAATAAATAAATAAATAAAAATAAAATTAGAACAAGAAGAAAGGATGAAAGAAAAAGAATTAAAATTAAAATTAGAGCAAGAAGAAAGAATGAAAGAAAAAGAATTAGAGTACCAGTATGCTGAATTAGAAGAAAGAGAAAAGGGTAGGCAGTTTCAGATGAGAATGAAAGAATTAGAAATAGAAAATAAAGAGAAACTATCTTTGCATGTGGTTAATGACTTTGACATAACAAAACACCTAAGACTTGTTCCGCTATTTCAAGAACAGGAAGTTGATAAATACTTTTCACATTTTGAAAGATTTGCTGAAAATTTGAAATGGCAAAAAGAACATTGGACCTTACTCTTGCAAAGCGTTGTAACTGGAAAGGCTCGCGATATTTTTTCTCAACTAAGTAATGAACAGCTTTCTAATTATGATAATGTTAAGGAATTGATTCTAAAGGCTTATGAATTGGTACCTGAAGCATATAGACAAAAATTTAGGATTTGCAGAAAAGAAAATCGTCAGACCCATGTTGAATTTGCTAGAACTAAACAATTATTTGACAGGTGGTGCCATTCAAAGAAAATAGATTCAAATCATGGAAAACTTAAACAATTATTGTTAGTTGAAGAATTTAAAAGGTGCATTAATTCAGATATAAAAACTTTCTTAGATGGGAAAGAAGTTAAAACTTTAGAAGAAGCTGCTTGCCTAGCAGACAACTTCGCCTTGACGCATAAGGTCTCTTTCATAAATAAATCAAACCCTCGAAAACCTTTTTATTCATCTACTGGTACTAAACCAAATTTTAATCAACATAATGACAATTCCAATCAGAATAGTCCCAAACCCAAGTCTCCTTATGAAGCCAAAGGTCAAAATCCCTTATCTCGACCCACTTGTAATCATTGCAAAGAACCAGTCCATATTATTTCTGAATGTCCTGTTTTAAAAAGAAAACGGAAAAAACAAGAAAGTTTTAAGCCTACAGGCTTTCCTTCATTAAAGTCTACACCTCAGTCATGTTTTAAAGACCAAACCTTTGTCCAGGCCAAATTACCTGAGACTGATACTGTTATGGAGATTTATGAACCATTCTTGTCAGATGGTTTTGTGTCACTAAAAAGTGATTTTGCCCAGTCTACCCCTATTAAAATTTTTCGTGATACTGGAGCTTCTCAATCTCTTATTTTAGCAGATGTCCTGCCTTTTTCTGAGAAGACTTCTTCTGGGACACTTGTCCTTATTCAGGGTGTAGAATGTGGATTTGTTCATATTCCGCTTCATAACATTTATTTGTCTTCCTGGGAACTACACCAGAACTCGTGCCCAATGTGTGGGATTTATATTTAACCCTTTACCAATCAATCCCTAGTTTTTACGACCCTGAAGACAGAAGACTTTTAAAAATATTGTAGGAAAAGGAGATAATGCTGGTAACCAGCATTTTCTCCTTTTACCACAATGTTTTCTACTCTAATGGAAACAAATTTCAATTTTTGAAATATTTAACTTTATTTTGTCGTCTGCAAGTAATTTCAATTTGGACCTGTTTAATATTTTGTCGTTTGGTAAAGAGTTAAAAATAGAAATTATAGTGGATAAAGGATCAATTGATAGTTACCAGCTCTTTCTATGTTTTTACAATGAATCTGAATCGTCTATACTGCAATTTGACCGGCATGTCAGTATTAACTGCTCAGTCCCTATTAGACCAATTTGAGACTTACCCAAATTGAAACAATTTGCATAAGACAAGCAAGAACTGAACAAATTTACACTATCCTTTCCCACGGCTTACAATTCAGAGTTGAAGACTTTCACAGAGAAGCTCTATATGGAACATACAATAGCTATACATGTATGATAAATTTTTGCATTGAATGGATCATGTGTACAAGGTAAACAGCAAAGAAGTATTTCACACAGGTAGATTCCCTCTCCCTCTCTCTGATGTTCATGTATTTCTGTATGGTAAGAAATACAACTAAAATAATTTTCAAAATAATTTTGAGAATTAAGTCTTAATAATCTCGGAACATATTCTTTTATCAAATTTCATGCTGGTTAATAGCATTTCAAAATATTCTTATTCTCATGAAAATCGTGATTTATTGTGTAACCCTTCACCCATGAGAGAATAAATTTGTACCCGTCAATGTTTACAGAATTCTTTACAAGGTACAAATATCAACAAGGACCCATCAACAAATAGTTAGAACTAACATCATACGATTATCAATAGTAAAAGTCAAGAAAAAGGTTATTTGACATGAAACTAAAGTGTAGGGGAAATGTCTTCAAAAGTGTCGGGGAACTGCCTTGTCGTGGAACTGTCTTGAAACCGTCCCTTTTTTTTTTTTTTTTTTAATTCCGCCCGTTAATCTACTGAAAATGCTTCACGTGAAACAAAGTTTATGCCATACACTTAATATTATCATGTATAGAATAATATTTCTGTAAGCGATGTTCGCCCCCGTAATAGACGTATTTCAATAGCGCGCGATACTCAAAACGTTGAAAAGTCCGGCACAACATCGTCATTTTCGTCATTAGTGGGCGAAATGTTACTTTAATCCACATCATCAGAAACATAATAAGTTTCTTTAAAAATTGGCTCATACATGTACGGCCTTTCCGGCCCAAAATCGTCTAATTCTTCGTCTTCAATATCGCTCAGTTCACTATCGTAAACAACGTCCATATTGAAACAAACGCTCCTATGACGTCACAAATCAATGGACGCAACAATAAGTAAGGGAGGTAAGCGATGCAATAAAAATTAATAAGCAAAAATATGAATTGAAAAAAAGTACTTTTACTAAATTTTTTTTCTAATTATAACATTACCAGGTTACCATTTGAAAAATGTAGATTTGAAAATTAACCATATCTGAAACTTGTTGATTTGCCCTTTAATTAATGGTCCAGTGACTGTTGGTATTAGAGAAGATTTACCTTTTTAAAGGTGTTCATTTGTTATTAGGCAATGATTTAGCCGGAGATAAGGTTATTGTTAATCCACTTGTAACTGACACACCTTGCATGGATCAATCACCTGATCCGTTTGGGGAAGAAATTCCTGAATTTTACCGTCATGTGCAGTTACTAGAGCTATGGCAAAGAAAGCCATTTTGACTGAAAATCAGTCTGATATTGACTTATCTGATTCTTTGTTGGGTCATTTATTTAAAAATGAAATTAACAGGTCTATTTCGCAAAACCCATCTGAAGGTCAGACAAATTCTAAACATAATTCATCAGAATTTGATTATATATCTTCACCCTTAGTTAATGAAGGCCATGGTACAAGGTCAACATCAAAACTAACTGACGACCAACACAATGATCCAGAACTTGCACCTTTATTTCAAAGAGCTGTCAGTGAAACTGATCTTTCACAGGAACCTGTCAGTTTTAATATAAAAAATGGAATATTAATGAGAAAGTGGCTCCCTCCTGAAGTGTCTGTTGATGATGAGTGGGCTGTCAATCATCAAGTCGTCGTTCCTAAATCTTATAGATCAGAAATATTAAGCTTTGTAGCAACCAGTTTTGCAATAAAAACGAGAACTGCAAAAAATTATTGCAAAACTCATTGCGATGACAGAAAATTTATTACATTTCACTTCACAACCAGTTTTGCAATAAAAACAAGAATTGCAATAAAATGATTTTCTATGTCATATTCGATCGTTTTCCATTCAAAACCAAGTTTGTGTGGAATTTAATGTTAAATTGGATTATGTTGGACATAAACAAAGTTACAGAAAGTGATAATTCAAGGACCAAAAAATAACAGAATTTCAGGCTAAACACTATTAAGGCTTATATCTTTGAAAACATTTATATAGTCGATTGAATACCGTACACAACATTTAATTGTGAATGGTCAAATCACAGTATGTCTAAACCAGTTTTGCAAGAAATTATTGCAAAACTCGTTGCGATGACAGAAAATTTATTACATTTCTATTCAAAACCAGTTTTGCAATAAAAACGAGAATTGCAATAAAATGATTATATGTCATATTTGATCGTTTTCCAATCAAAAACAAGTGAGAGTGCAATTTAGTGTTAAATTGGTTTATGTAAGACCTAAAGAAAATTACAGAAAGTGATAAATCGAAAACCAATAAGAACATTTCAGACTAAACACTATTAAGGCTTAAATTTTTGAAAACATTCATACAATCTATTATATACCGCATACGACATTAAATTGTTAATGGTAAAGTCACAATATGTCTAAACTAGTATTGCAATAAATTATTGCAAAACTCGTTGCGATGACAGAAAATTTATTACATTTCACTTCACAACCAGTTTTGCAATAAAAACAAGAATTACAATAAAATCACTATATATATCATATTCGACCATTCTCCAATCAAAGCCAAGTGAGAGTGCAATTTAGTGTTAAATTGGATTATATAAGACCTAAAGAAAATTACAGAAAGTGATAATTCAAAGACCAATAAGAACATTTCAGACTAAACACTATTATGGCTTAAATTTTTGAAAACCTTCATACAGTCGATTAAATACGGTAAACAGCATTAAATTGTTAATGGTCAAGTCACAATATGTCTAAACTAGTATTGCAATAAATTATTGCAAATCTTATTGCGATGACAGAAAATTTATTACATTTCACTTCAGAACCAGTTTTGCAATAAAAACAAGAATTGAAATAAAATGATTTTATATGTCATATTCGATCGTTTTCCATTCAAAACCAAGTTCGTGTGCAATTTAATTTCAAATTGGATTATGTAAGACCTAAACAAAGTTACACAAAGTCACTGTTTGAGTGGATAGGAGCCAAGTCCAAAATTGCATTTTTTATCTCCCGTAATCTATGCAATCTCGCAAGTGCCAGGGCTAATGTTTCTCATGAAGCCACACGAACATCTATAGTTTGATATAATATCAACAAAATGGGTTATAGTTAGCTTAAGATGAGCAGATTAGACCTTTTAAGACATTTATCAGTAAGCTACAAAGAAACGTTATGTGAGAGTCATTTATAAAAGTTTTAAGCGCACTACAATTCGGGCTGGAGTCGAGGGTCCTTCGTGGCTCAGTGGTGAAGTGTATTACTCGCAACCTGGAGACCCCAGGTTCGAGCCGCACTGGATCCTCTGGGGTTTTTCGTGAGAGTGTCCTTGGGCAAGACACTTCAGAGCCCCAGCCTAGTACTGGTGAAATCCAGGAAATACATGAATATGTGAACTGTCACCGTGATATGACTGAAATAATGTTGAAAGCGGTGTAAAATAGCATTCAATCTATCAATTAATCAGGCTGGAGTCTTTGACTCGCTCTTACATTTACGTTACACTCATATGCGAGAAAAACCTAAATCGGCTCGTTTACGAGCTTTATTAGGACAAAGAACTGTTATGTGAAAGTCATTTATGAGATTAGGCGAGCTTCACTTCAAACAAAATCATTAGACGCACTTTACATCTCAGCAGCATGCGTCGTCAGTCCTTGGCATACTAAAAAAATAAGTGAAGAAGGTGGTTTCGCACGAATTGCAATAAATTATCACAAAACCGGTAGCATTCACTGAAAACTTAAAACAGTTGGCTGCTCAACAATTTTTTGCGATAAATCGAGAATAGCAAAACAATTTTGGTTTCTTTTGAAAATCGGGGTGTTTTTTACTTTTCAAACTTTGAGCAAATCAGCCATAGTAAAATCGTCGGAATTCCCCCGTGTTGAAATCATCTCTCTGTATATAATTGCATGTTCAATGGGTAAACCTATATCAGATTGTTTAAAGAATATAAAATGAATAAAATAAAATTTGTTCCATAAAAATCACCCGAACTTGTAAACGGCCACTGCGTACTACTCCTTTTATATCATATTTAGAAGCCTCAGACACAACGCCTTTATGAAACGGAGGAAGAGAATAACCCCCATTTCAAAAGTCACATAAATCGCAATTTTAAGACAAATTTCAAAATCTCAGTCTAAGAAATCCACGAAAAATGTTGTTTTAACCGATTTATTGGTAAGCTTAATAGTGCTAGATTTCAATCTATTGAACGGTAAGGATTTGTTTTGGTAAGGTATCTCACAGTTGCCCAATAAGTAAAGCCCACCACCCATGTTTATCTTGAGATCAGGGATGTTGACGGACTCGTGTCGTTTAAATTGTGTTCCTCGGCATTTTTTTTTCGTAGGTTTTTCCTGAAACGGATATTATTTGGGTATTGAATTAATACACGTTTAAATCGGAATGAAAATTAGGGAAAAGCGCGTTTCATAATTAACGGCAAATGAGGTCGTTTCCACAAAGTTAAGAGGCCATTTAGAAGTTCGTTTGAATGTATGTTGTACAGGAAGATCTTATCTGAAACAGGTAATTCGATTTTTATTGTTATTTGTCAGAAGTTTTCTTACATGGGACGTTTGTCGTTTGGTCAATACTGAAAGAATTAGTCATCTTATGCTGACGTGCACAGAAAAAATACCGATGCTTAAGATTATATATTTTTAGTCAAAACGAAATTCCGAAATGCGAATGAGCATCACCCGAAGGCCCTTAATATGCAAAGGCCAAAGCCTAAAAAAGATCGCAGTTTGTCGGTATTATACGACAGTTCGACAAAGCTCAGCCTTCATGTACATCAAGTTTGATCTTTACCCACACTTTGAAACGGATGAGTGATTTTCTAAGAAAATACGCCAACTGAAAAAATAAAAAAATGGCTCGTCAGACACATTTAAGGCTTTAAACAATCATTGGTTTATCGAAGCTATTTGCACTGTGAACTGTTACGCTGAGAGAACCTTATAGGAAATCTGTAAATTAAAGAAAATAGATCAGAGATCGAACTCAGTGCAGGCCGATGCGGGTTTTATATTTGAAAAGTGGTTGTAAGGTAAGGTAGAATGACCATTTATCTAAGAAATTGTACCGAAGATGAAAAGTGTTGACCCCGGTCAGCCTTTGTATTTCACGCAGACTGACCAGGATCGATGCATTTCTCAGGTCCCAAAAAGTCCCTTTACTTGTGATTTAAAAACAGGTCAAGTTGCAGAAAGGGCGCGAAATTGTCATAGAGCTTAAATTTGTGACGTTATTTACTTAAAACAAGAGTCGTCGCAGACAGACTATGCTCCCCAAACAAGTCTCTTTTTAGGAAAGTGAAGGCTGTCGGTATACGGTTGGTCACGGGAGAGGAGGGTGGAGGTGAAACAGGCTACTTAAGACTGGAAAAGTACTACGTTGAAAACCTGTAAGAAATCTCTGTTCTCCTTGTAGAACCATAATAACACATTTTCAAATAATTAAATAAAGAAGGGGCATAACTCTTGGAACAGTGGAGTAAAACTTCCTGTCAATGTTAACAATCCGTAAATCAAACACAAATAATATATATTTGATCGGAAAACGATCGAATATGATATATAAAATCATTTTATAGCAATTCTCGTTTTTATTACAAAACTGGTTGTGAAGTGAAATGTAATAAATTTTCTGTCGTCGCAACGAGTTTTGCAATAATTTATTGCAATACTGGTTTAGACACATTGTGACTTGACCATCAACAATTTAATGTTGTTTACGGTATTTAATCGACTTTATGAAGGTTTTCAAATGTTTAAGCCTTATTAGTATTTAGCCTGAAATGTTCTTATTGGTCTTTGAATTATCACTTTCTGCAACTCTTTTTAGGTCTTACACAATCAATTTAACATTAAATTGCACTCTTACTTGGTTTTGATTGGAAAACGATCGAACATGATATATGAAATCATTTTATTTCAATTCTCGTTTTTATTGCAAAACTGGTTGTGAAGTGAAATGTAATAAATTTTCTGTCATCGCAACGAGTTTTGCAATATTTTATTGCAATACTGGTTTAGACATATTGTTACTTTAACATTCAAAATTCAATGTTGTAGATGGGATAATTAATCGACTATTTGAAGGTTTTCAAATATTAAAGACTTAATAGTGCTCAGCCTGAAATGCTGTATTTGGTCTTTAAATTATCACTTCCTGTAACTTTTTTTAGGACTTACATAATCCAGTTTAACATTTAATTGCACGCTGATTTGGTTTTGAATGGAAAACGATTGAATATAATATATAAAATAATTTTATTGCTGTTCTCGTTTTTATTGCAAAACTGGTTGTGAAGTGAAATGTAATAAATTTTCTGTCATCGCAACGAGTTGTGCAATAACTTATTGCAGTACTAATTTAGACATTATGACTTGACCATTCACAATTTAATGTTTTCTACGGTATTCAATCGACTATATTAATGTTTTCAAAGATATAAGCCATAAGAGTGTTTAGCCTGAAATGCTGTTATTGGTCCTTGAATTATCACTATCTGTAACTTTGTTTATGTCTAACATAATCCAATTTAACATTGAATTCCACACAAACTTGGTTTTAAATGGAAAACGATCGAATATGATATATAAAATCATTTTATTGCAATTCTTGTTTTTATTGCAAAACTGGTTGTGGAGTGAAATGTAATAAATTTTCTGTCATCGCAACGAGTTTTGCAATAATTTATTGCAATTCTCGTTTTTATTGCAAAACTGGTTGCTACAAAGCTTAGCTCATGAAAAACCTATGTCAGGTCATTTAGGCATCAATAAAACCTATCATAAAATTCTAAATCATTTTTATTCGCCTGGTCTAAAAGCAGATGTATCAGATTATTGTAGGTTTTGTCATACTTGTCAAATGGTAGGCAAACCCAACCAGGTCATACCTAAGGCTAAACTACAACCGATCCCTGCATTTGATGAACCTTTTAGCAGGATTGTAATTTATTGTGTAGGTCCATTGCCAAAAACTAAGGCTGGTAATGAGTACCTTTTGACTATTATGTGTGCTTCCACCCCTTTTCCTGAAGCAATACCTTTAAGAAATATAAAATCTAAAACAATTGTCAAAGCTTTGGTGAAATTTTTCACTTTTGTAGGACTTCCTAAATCTGTTCAATCTGATCAAGGATCAAATATTGTGTCTGGCATTTTCCAACAAGTGATGCACGAGTTGGGAATTAAACAATGTAGGTCATCTGCATATCATCCTGAAAGCCAAGGTGCCCTTGAACGGTTACACCAGACCTTAAAAAATATGATAAGGTCATATTGCTTTGACACACAAAAAGATTGGGATGAAGGTATACATCTTTTACTCTTTGCAGTAAAGGAGTCTGTACAGGAATCTCTTGGTTTTAGTCCCTTTGAGCTTGTTTTTGGCCACACAGTTCGTGGACCTTTAAAACTTTTAAAAGAAACATTTCTTTCACAAGAAGACTCTCCTTTAAATTTACTTCAGTATGTATCTGACTTTAGAAACAGATTATTTAAAGCTTATGAGGTTGCAAAATCAAATTTAAAGAAAATTCAATGTAAAATGAAAGAAAGATATGACAAAAATACTAAAGAAAGAAATTGTAAACCTGGAGATAAAGTTTTAGCTCTTCTACCAATTCCTGGTAGGCCTCTACAAGCAAGATATTTTGGTCGTTATTCTGTAGAGAAAAAGGTCACTGACTTGAATTATGTGACAACAACTCCATACAGGCGAAAGCAAAAGCAATTATGTCATATTAATATGTTAAAAGAATATGTTGATAGGGATAATTCAAATATTTCACCAATAAATGTAGTTTCCTCAGTCTCTCAAAATCAAAATCAGATTAACCATGAAGACATAAATCGTAAATCTGGATTGGACGACTGTGGGGCCTACATCAATGATGTCATCATTCACAGTGATGATTGGGATGAACATCTAAAGACTATCAGAGAATTTTTTGACAGACTGAGTAAAGCCAAATTAACAATTAATTTTGTTAAAAGTGAATTTTGTCATGCTAGTTTAATATTTTTGGGTCATGTTGTTGGACAAGGACAGGTAAAACCTGTAGAAGCTAAAGTGAAAGCTATTTCTGATTTTTCTGTACCTACATGTAAAAGACAACTTATGAGATTTCTTGATATGGCTGGTCACTACAGGAAATTCTGTGGTAATTTTTCTGTCATTGCTGAGCCACTGACAAATCTTCTCAGCAAACGCAAAAAATTTATATGGAATGATGATTGTCAAAAAGCTTTCGATAAAGTAAAAGCCGTACTAAAAAGTGAACCAGTTCTTTTAGCTTCTAATTTTGAAAAAGAATTTAAGCTTGCAGTAGATGCTAGTGATACTGGTGTTTTACTTCAAGAAGATTAATATGGTATAGATCATCCATTTAGTTATTTTTCTAAAAAGGTATAACAAACATCAGAAAAACTACTCAACAATAGAAAAAGAGTGTTTATCTCTCATTCTTGCTTTTCAGCATTTCAAAATATATTTGTCGTCTTCTCCAGCACCCATCATTGTATATTGTGATCATAATCCGCTGATTTTTATACATAAAATGAAAAACAAGAATCAGCGTTTACTCAGATGGGGTCTGTTTTTACAAGAGTATAACATGGATATCAGACACAGAAAAGGTAGGGATAATATTATCCCTGATGCTTTGTCTAGAGTTTAACTTGTAAATAGTTAACATTTGTCTTTATGTATAATGTATTTTCACGTACAGTTAAGTGTAATGATATGTTTTATATTCTAACAAAAGAAAGTTTTAATTCTTAAAACTTTCTTTTCCTTTAGGAGAGGAAGTGTTACATAAATAGGATATACATGTAACCTGTTTTCATATTCACTTTCACTCTTTATACAGAATATTCTAGAAACATAAAGAACATTCATTGGTTTTTCCATTGCGGTTATTTCGAGATACAGGTTGTTAGTAAACAAGTTGTTTACCAATCCATGTTGTCATCTTTCTAGAAAAGACTAATGTAGAATTTTACAAGCTTATTTAAATAAGATTGACTTACTTGGTGAGATTTGATTTTGAACTTAGACTTGTGGCTTGGAGGATACAGAATTACTGAAAAGTGTTGGATTTAAATAGGGATATAGATCTGTTAAGTTGGAATTATTTATTTTTTTAACAGGTTGCTCATATCTATTTGCAAGTTAAAACTATTGTTCATTTAGGTTTTAGGAACCAGAAATTTCATACTTTTTGTAGTCTAAAAATAATTCTTAATTTTGAGGGACTTATTCTATTTCTTGTTCTAAGATTAAAAATTGTCAAAATTTCATTCAAACTTAACTCTTATTGTACTGTTTTGTCTTTATTCATTAGTAAATATTGTTAATTGTGAGAGGCTTGTTGCTGGTTTTCTTTCTAGTTACGCTTGTCTCGTAACACAGTCCATCTGTAAACCATGACTATGATATCTATCAATATAATTCTTTTACTAACCTGACAAAAATATGTCAGAAAATAGTGTGTGGAAATTAAAGACGTCAACCAATTAAAAATTAAACTGAAAAGGACAAGAGTAATCATTGTCAGTACATAATTATTGATATACATTTAGGACTAATTTAACTTACTGTTCTATGTTTAAATAACAGTTATGAACATATAGCTTGTCAATTTAAGACTGGTAACCTTACAATAACCTGGCGACAACAGCAAAGCAACTGAGATTTACATTTGTTATGAAAATCTGTTTTAAATGTAAAATATCTTGACTTGGATGCATTTCATCAATTTTTATAAACACATGTTCAATTCAATTACGAAAGGTAAGAAAATATAACAAAACGGCAGAATCTAGCACTAAACGAAACGTCTTCGAACTTGATACAATAGACTAGTCTACGTATTAGTTAGTGTTTGTTAACGACGTATATTACAATTTTTTCTAAGGGACAGATTTTTTCAAAACTTTGCACATACAAAGCTCATCATGTCTCTAGGAGATTACAGTCAAAAAAGATGTGGGTCACCGTGCTCGTTTCTGAGAAATTTGCCTTTGAAAAAGGTATATACAGTTCGAAAATTCAGCTCATATTTGATTTAAAGCGGCTTTCTTTAAAAATCAGTTAAACAGGAAAATTACAGGAAAATATACAAATATACATCATTGTAATGAAAATTCATATATTTTTGCACAATATACGAATCTTGTCTCGATCAATGGCGTCCCTGAAACCGACGGGCTTCTCCAAGCGTTTTTGCACCCGTATTTAACGGCAACCAATGCAGTAACTGACATGTTCAGGTTTTCCCCGATCTTATATATGTGTGTTGTGATGGGTTATCCGATATATCTTCGAGTTATAAACTGTGAAAATTACCTATGTTTGGACTTTACAGGGGCTTTAAGTGGAGAACTCTTAATAATTAATTGTTCATGTAGCCAGGTTTAAAAAATAAGAGGATATTTTTTTCAAAATATGGGACCATTTGATTGGTCAGCAAATGAGGTTAAACACTAATTTCTGAAAAGTAGGTAGAATACTACCTGTGTAAGATTGGTTTTTGTATATAGTTTATGTCTAGGTATGTTCCTCAAGTAGAAAATACCAATAAAGTTATACCTAGCTATGACAGTTAAAAAGAAATTCCTCGGCGACATGCAAAATTCATAATTGAACCATTTTATTAAGACAAATATTTTGACCAAATTTCATTGGTATTGGTCTGAAAATGTGGCGTCTAAAGTATCCACTAGATTTTTCAAAGGTTTGACCATGTGACCTACTTTCTTTTTACCCGACATGGCCCTTGTTTCAGCTTGTCCAAGATATTATAACGACATATATTCTGACAAAATTTCGTGAGTATTGGACAAGGTATAAGATGACAACCCATGACAACCATAGCACGATCACTGAAGCTCACCTGGAGCACTTTATGTTTGGCTGACCCAACAAAGCAGACAAGAATTGTAATAATTCTTGCCATCAGTTTGTAAGTTATCTCCTCTTGACGACAAAAAATAGATCTTCGCCCATACCGAACGCATTTGTAGACTGCTAATTCAATTTGGCCCATTTAACAAAATGTTGCTTTGTCATATCATAACAGAAAATGCTCACATCCAAGCCTTAATGGAATTTCTTATACTAGCACTTTTTACAACACTCCATAAGTCGCTTGTTGCTTTCCCAAATAAACATCACAGAAACGATGTTCAGCAGTGAATGAGTATTGAAATTCCCTCATCAATGTTCTTCGTGCCTTTTACGAGTACTTTACAAAACACTCTGTGTCCGCCACTTGTTGCTTTCTCCTTTACACATAATACAAAAATAATGGGTGAGGAGTGAGTATTGTTGCTTTCAAAATTCATATTACCAATAAGTATTCTAAATTGCAATGTTTCACCTCTCCTGCTCTATCTTCTGTTCAAAAGGAAACTACTGGGTCTTCCCTTCTTCCCTATAAGAAACTGATAAAAAAAAAAAAAAAAAAAAAAAAAAAAATCAGAAATTACCAGAAAATAGTACATGTAGTTAAGACTCTGCCAAATTGAAAGCATTTGCAGAATAAAAATCAGATGTTGCTGCACTGGTGAAATTTTTCCAGCAAAAAGAATAAAACATGGTTGGAAAAGGAGAAAATACTGGCATCAGTCTGTTCTCCTTTTCCAATAAGGTTTTAAAAGGAGTTGGTAAAATGCAGCCTTGTATGGTATAAGGTTCAGTAATTTCTCATAAATAACTTGGTGAATTTTAATCTTACTTACTTCTGCCTATTGCTTTGGTGTTATAACTGTTTAAATACCGAACAATTTTTGAGGAAAAATTGATTTTGAAAACACCGTGTGAATATGAAAAAAATGCTGATAAACAGCATTTTCTCCTTTTCTCACACTTTTTTATAGCATTTCCAACACAGATACCATCATTTTGGCCACATCCATCTGTGTCACCAATAAATCCATTCCATATGGAACAGCGAAACTTTTGCGTTTGGTTTTAACTCTTTACCAAACAACAAAATTTTAGACTTGTCGAAATTGAAAGCATTTGCAAACGACATTTTCAATGTGGCTCAAATGGTGCAATTTTTCTTTGATAGGATGGAAAATATTGTGGGAAAAGGAGAAAATGCTGGATACCAGCATTTTCTCCTTTTCCCACAATGTTTTAAAAAGGCTTCTTTCCCAGTGTCGTTAAAACTCGGGATTGTGTGGTAAAGAGTTAAATTTCATATACATTAATTCTCTCTGCACATTTACCTATGTGATATGAGGTAACAACAAAAGGACCATTGGCCCTAAAGCGCTCACCTGAGGAAAGTGGCCCAGGATTGATAAAGTTGAAGAGATCCTATTGGTGATGATATAAATAACCTACAACATGTATTAGAGTGCATAACGGGAATTAAGTTTCTCTATATATAACAACTGTGTGTGTAACATATATAACAATTATGTGTGTAACATTTATTGACATGACAGCAGTCCTAACTTTCATGAGAATTCGAATGAAAATGTGCCCTCTACAAGGCCTCCGAGATTTGTCCCAATGACCTACTTTTTTACCTTATTTTCATACTCTTCAGAGATAATATCAAAACAAGTATTATGATCAACAGTCATGATAACTGGACAGAAAATGAGGCATCTAGAAAGTGCACAATGTTATTTTTTTACAGATTTATCCAAGTGACCTAATTTTTGACAAAATCTGACCAATTTTCAAACTCCTTTATAGTATCATCAAGACAAATAATTATTCTGATTATTTTTCCTGACTATAAGACAGAAAATGAGGCCTCAAGAATGCACATAAAGTTTTTTCTAAGATTTATTACTCGAACAAATTGACATGAAATAAATGACCTCTATTACCATATATTACACGCTTGAATTATTGTTCGAACTTGGCTTCGGCTAATGTCGTCTGCACGCGGAACTATGTGAATGATTTTCTACTCTTTATGCAGCTAATAGATTTATCGTATCGTTAAAAATACGGAAAATACCTGAAATAAACATGATTTTGTTGGTTTAAGTTGGAAATACAGGGCATGACATAAATACACGAGGTTTCCAAAAGGTTTCTTAAATTTTACCCAGTGACCCACTTTTTACCCAACGTGACTCAATTTCGCAATGTCAGAGATAAGATCAAGACAGACATTCTGACTAAGTATCATGAGCACTGGACTGAACATTTGGCCTCAAGAGTGCACATAAGGTTTCTTAAAGGTTTGTCCTAGTGACCCACTTTTTGAACGAACATGACACAGTTTATGTATATGTAACTATGCATTTATTTTTCAGAGTGAAGTTTGAGCAATAAATTTCAATTTCATTCTATTCTGTTCTACTTTTTGTCGTTGATTTTATTCCGTTTTCAACAGACATAGGAGTTGCAATGAAAACTTAAAATACCCGAAATAAAGATAATTTTGTAGAGCTGTCTGAATTGGTAATACATATATGTGGCGGATGACATTGATCTAAGATGCACTTTCTATGCAGTCTGATATTGATCCATGTCATCCGCGAAAGTTTCTTGTTTTGACTATGGCATTGAACGGTTAAAACCCGAAATTACTGTTGATAGAAGTTCCGTAACGTCCAAGTAGGTAAGCGATGATAACAATATTCATTCTCTAATTATCACGGGTAGGAAACTTCATATTCAGAGCCAATGGCTCTGACGAGAAAATATTGTGTTGGTCTTCCGTTTCTGAAGATGTCGGCTGAAAAACAACCAAAAAACAGGTAGACTTGTCATTATTTGTAATCGTGTGTTCTTATATCTTTGAAATTCCAAAAAAGGAGAATGTCATGCAATGCTCTGGTCTTTCAACGTATTTTCTACACTACGGAAAGTTGTAACAAGTGTACGATGTTGTCTGAATCATTTGTGGCGTGGGTTGACCTTAGCTAAAATAATACTTCACGGACCTAAATTCAGTCTATTATTGCCATATAATTGGCAAGTAAGAGAGAGTCTTGCTGTCCCAAAAGCGTGAATTGATGTCTTGAAATGTTACATTCATGCTAGTAAAGAATTGAAAAGAAATAGCACAAAAATGATGAAAATAAAGAAGGGCTCCGATTATGTGGGCCGGCTCCGAATATATAAGTCGGCACCGATTGATGAGGGCTTCTTTTCAAAAATTTAGTTTTATGTAAAAATTTACTTAGGTAGTAGGCTTTGTTTTTCCGTTAATACCTTTTAGTCCAAAATGTATTACTTTTGTTGGATGGAACATGACCGAATTTATGAACATACAAAGGACTGTTATTGTCACGATTGAAAAATCCTGTCGAAAATTAGTCTATCTAAATTTTGAAAATACTTTTGTGTAGCTTTCGATTAACAGAATGGTCTATACAGCATTTGTCATGCTTTCGTCGTAAGTGCAGCCCACACGTATGCAAAAATAATGAAAAAATATTTGGCATCTTCGGAAGACTATCTGGTCTTGAAACAGTCATTAAAAAACTAGATGGAAACTGTACCGACCGTAGCAGAAATGATAAATAGAAAAAAAAAACTTTTACAAAGTGTGAGAAATACAGATGACCTATTCGCATTACACGCTTAGGGTATATGTGTGACCACTCTTAACTCTTCTCAACACCTAACACGACTCAACAGTATGTTGGGTGGGTGGGGTATATACAAGTCTTTAACAAAAAAAAAAAAATTCACAAGCACGTCAAGACCAAAAAATGTTCATAGATCCCTGATTTTGATTGTACTCACTCAGATCTTTCAATGCAGAATATGTCATATATTAGTTATTTTTTAAGCCGATGATAAACAAACAACCATCCAAGCGAACGATCAAGTTTTGTGCAGTCTAACTTTTATCTACACTGGCTGCAGAACCAACTAAAGTTGTGACAGGCACTTTAAGGGTTCATAATGAATAGCTTCGAGTTTACTTTTTTCTTTTTCCGTCCTAGACATTTGTATGAATATCCTAAGCATTGTCGTTTGCACTTGTTTCAGAAATCTTACACCGACCCCTCCACCTTTCTAATGTAGATATCATTCACTTTACACCGTAATTAGATTGAGATTCTAGCTCCAATATCATGATATATTGAGTGTGTATGCAAGTTAGCTGTTTTGAGTCATTATTTAGGAGTAAAGGGCAGTTTGAAGGGTCTTTGAGCGGATTATGTAAACTTGGCACCTGTTTTGTCGGGGGTTTTCGTGTTTTGCCGTGCCGAGTAATTTTGATTAAGTAAAAAGTAAAATTCTGAGGAAAAAAAAACCTGCCTATCGTCATTTTTTCGAACAGTTTAGGGAGTTTTCATGATGTATTTTACGTGTACGTCTGCTTAAAGAAAGCATTAAAAGTCTGAAAGTTTTGAAAAACCTTGCTCCGAAAAAAATATCCGATGTCCGAAATCCTTTAAAGCATGTGCAGACGAAATGGATACGAATTAAACAATACGCAGGATTTTTAAGAATTTTACTTTTTAAAGCTGCAATCTCAATCTAATTACGGCGTAAAGTGAATGATTTCTAATGATTACATTAGAAATGGGGAGGGGTCGGTGTAAGATTTCTGAAACAAGTGCAAACGACAATGTTTATGACATTCATACAAATATCTAGGACGGAAAAAGAAAAATAAATAACTCGAAGCTATTTATTATGAACCCTTAAAGTGCCTGTCACAACTTTAGTTGGTTCTGCAGCTAGTATAGATCAATATTAGACTGCACAAAACGTGATCGTTTGTTTGTTTGGATGAATATTTCTTTATCATCAGCTTAAAGATAACTGATATGTGACATTTTCTGATCTAATATGCATCTGGTTAATTGAACATTGAAAGATCTGAGTAAGTACTATCAGAATCAGGGATCTATGAACATTTTTTATTTTTTTGTCTTGACATGCTTGTGAAATAGATTCTTTTTCGTTGTTAAAGACTTGTATATACCCCACCCACCTGACATATTGTTGTGTAGTGTTAAGTATTAAAAAGAGTTAAGAGTGTTCACACATATACCCTGAAGCGTGTATTGCGAAAAGGTCAATTGTATTTCTCACGTTTTGTAAAAGTTTTTTTTATTTATTCATCATCTCTGCTACGGTCGGTACATTTTCCATCTAGCTTTTTAATGACTGTTTCAAGACCAAAGAGCCTTCTGAAGATGCCAAATATTTTTTCATTATTTTTGCATACGTGGGCTGCACTTACGACGAAAGCATGACAAACGCTATGTACATGTATAGACCATTCTGTTAATCGAAAGCTACACTAAAGTATTTTGAAAATTTAGATAGACTAATTTTCGACAAGATTTTTCAATCGTGACAGTACCAGTCTTTTGTATTTTCATAAATTCGGTCATGTTCCATCCAACAATAGTACTATATTTTGGACTGAAAGGTGTTAATGGAAAAACTAAGCCTACTTCCTAAGTAATTTTTTACAGAAAACTAAGTTTTTGAAAAGAAGCCCTCATCAATCGGTGCCAACCTATAATTCAGAGCCGGCCCACATAATCGGAGCCCTTCTTTATTTTCATCATTTTTGTGCTATTTCTTTTCAATTCTTTACCAGCAGTGAATGTAATATTTCAAGACATTAATTCACGCTTTTGGGACAGCAAGACTCTCTCTTACTTGCCAATTATATGGCAATAATAGACTGAATTTAGGTCCGTGAGGTATTATTTTAGCTAAGGTCAACCCACGCCACAAATGATTCAGACAACATCGTACACTTGTTACAACTTTCCGTAGTGTAGAAAATACGTTGAAAGACCAGAGCATTGCATGATGTTCTCCTTTTTTGGAATTTCAAAGACATAAAATCACACGATTACAAATAATGACAAGTCTACCTGTTTTTTGGTTGTTTTTCAGCCGACATCTTCAGAAAGGGAAGACCAACACAACATTTTCTCGTCAGAGCCATTGGCTCTGAATATGAAGTTTCCTACCCGTGATTATTCTTTGTATAATGGTCAATTTCAGATAAATTTGTTCCAGTAATAGTTTGCGATTGCGAAAAAATATGCACGTGTTTAGTCGGCGGGCCCCTGCTGACATATTTGCTTGCAGACTTATGAAACCAACAGCGTTGCTACTACCGCGAAGCGATACCACGGGGCCTTCATTCATACCATGTAGCAAACGCATGTAATCGAGAATGATTCTTTTTTTTGTGCTATTTGGAAATTTAATATTTTCATAAATTTAAGCGTTACCCAATAACCCAATATTATTCTTCAACAAAATGAAAAACAGTGAGGAAAAAGAGGCAATTACCCCTAAGGTTATTTTTCATTATTGTGCCACAAAAGAGTTCAATATTCATATTCCAGTTTCTCTTACGCCGTCTATCTTTTTTAGATATTTCTTATTTATTTTCAAATTAACCCTTACAAAAGACTGGTTAATTACAGTAAAACATAATCTACAAACATACTTTTTTAGTGTTTTCACCAGTAGCCTAAGTTGTGTCATTGATTATTTTCCTCTCCGAGTTTCTTTTCACTAAATGATTTTGACCTCTAAGTACTTGTGGATGTAACATAGGTCGGTCAACCAAAAATATAAGCAGTCTTGTGTCAAGTCAGAGGCCGAGAACATTTCTACCGTATACAATTTCGACCCTTTTCAATTTCGTTGCGATTGCGGCCCATTACAATTTCGGGTATAGAGTTTGAATACATCTAACAGATCAGAACTTTATTTTCAAATGACTTGAACTATGTTCACACTCATTATAAAGCTTATAATTCTACACAAATATCAGAAGAGCATGTACATACATGTAACAATAGCTGACAGTGAATAAAAATCTTGAGAAATCACGCTTCAGTGCAATACTGTAAGTTTGTCACTATGTTCAGCCTTTATAGATCAAGACTATTTTAAAACACAACTTAGTGTATGAGTATTGAGTCAACACAAAACTATTAAGTACTACACTGTTTGCGCATATTTCAGACCTATCTGAGAAAAGGAATAGTATGGGAGAATAATCACGTTTTTACTTTTTTTAATACAATTTCGACGAGTCTCAAAAATGATGTTAAACGTGAATATCTAGATCTATTTAGAATTCTACATGTAGATCTAACGTATAATTAATAGATCTAGTTCTGATAACTTTGTATGGAAATAAGATCATTTACTAGACATCAGCACTATTGTCAATAGTCAATAATGATTTATCACACATATTTATAAAATGACGAAAGAGATAAATTAGCAAAAGTTCAAAACAAATTGAAATGACGCTTGTATGTTTGTCTGTCTGCCTGCTTGCTCTCACCTGTCTTGCTGTCGCCCATTTGTTGATTGTTTGCTAAATGATTAACCCTCAAGACATGTCAAAAGTGGCCATAAATATTTCACCAAATTCCGAATTCCAATTGATTTGCGTGCATTTTTCAGTTTCCAAGAAAATTAATTACGCTGCTTCTGATAATTCATGCAGTCATAAGGAAAACTGTTCGTATTGGTAGAAAGCGATGGTGCTGGAGCTATTTCCATTAACCCTTATGTTGCTAAGCGCGACTCACTGACCTTTTGCGGACAGTGTTGATCAAGATCAGACTGCACAGAACGTGCAGTCTGATCTTGGATCTACACTGTCCGGCAAGGAGATATCTTTCCACTAAAATTACCCGTGAAATAGCAAAACTTTGGTTTTTACTGTCGGCTTGAAAGTTTTGTTTGAAGTTATTTAGCAGACTACGGATTAACATTCTATTACAGTTCCTAGCCTAACACAAAAGTTGTGACTGTCTAAAACTCGGTGGTGTTATTTTTCCGCTAAATTTTGGCGACATCGCTATTGACGTTAACAATGTAAGAAACCTTTATTGAAAATATTGATCATAGATCTATATCATATTTCAATTATTGAGTCTGAAAATATTTGCATGTATTTCAATGTTAAATTTTTGTAACTTTTTCCCATATAAGCTTCAATACTATAGCTATATTGTTTAAGCCACTATAAATTGAAAAATCAAGCATTGGAAACATGGACATGTATTTCAATTGAAATACGAACTATGATGAAATATCTACGGCCACTAACTTTATCTGTGGGCGCTTGTCTAAATCGGGTCATTTGCTTGCCGAAATGGCCAAGTCATTTTCAATTAGCTAGTCCTTTACCACACAATCTCACACGATCCCAACAGGGAAGGAAACATTGTTGGAAAAGGAGGAAAAGCTTTTAACCAACATTTTACATTTTCCCACGGTGTTTTCAACACTTTCAAAGGCAAACATCACCATTTGAATCACGTGTAATTTGTCATCTGCAGGCCTTTCAATATACGAACTAAAAACATTGTTTTGTATAATGCAAAGGTAAATTTATTTATAGACACACCCATGATGTGAAGGTCAGTCAATAAGTTCTGATAATGGCCTAACAGATAAACTATAAAAAATACCGACATACAGGTTTGCACTGTATTCCTTAAAAGCATTGACCCCTGCTTAGAATAACCGCATTCCATCTCTTTGGAAGATCCGCGATTCCCGTTGTTTGGCAACCGTCGGAGATGGTTGGCAGTTCCTTGGCCACGGCAACTTTCAATCATCAAAACGTATTCCTCAGAGTGAGTTTTTGAATTAGGGTAACAGGTCACGGTAACATCGACTTAAGTCGGGAGTGATATCTAGATCTATTTCCCATTCATTGGAGAGGTCATCAGACCTCTCCAACAGTGGTGAGTTTAAAAGGCAGACTGCCACAGAATTTGCTGTCTAAATCCATTTTTCTTGCGAAATTGTTCTGATACACAGTCTGTTTCGTCATGGTTTTGTAAATAAAGCGAAATCTAAAAACCGAAACAGGACATAGACTTGGTTTATTTTTATATGACGAATTTCAGAAAAGATTTGTTATATTAATTTGCCATGGCTGCAAATGACCTCTCAAATAATTGTAATTTTTCATAAAGCAAATAAGTCTAAGCAGAAGAAAAAATAAGAAGAATTTCGTTATAAGAGAGAAAGAAGACCGCTGGACAAGATCATGCGACTTGAAAACGCGGCAAGAAGGTCAAATGACCGTCATGTAAAGCATATGAGGCGGCTGTTTTACTTGTCTGTTTACATGTACCAAAATATATTGAAATTAAAAGCCAATAAACTATTTGAAAACATTGATGCTGACCTCTCCTGGCTTCTTTTGTAAAGAAGCCAACTTGTATTCCCGTGTAAATGACGATACCGCGTCGGATTTATGCGGCGTCGCGTTGTCATGAATCAGCACTCACTCCCGCATTTAGTGTGCGGGTCACTTTTTATATATAAAGATCTAGTTGGCTTAAGTTTCCTTGTAAAAAAAAAATGCATGTCACGTTTCGTTAACTGCCTAAGGGGAACATAATTCGTAGCCATAATACCACCAATATCATATGCTATATAATTACGAGCTGTTTCAGATTTCCATGTTTTAATCGGAATTTAGCAGGCCTTGGTGATCCAAGAGTGATTTTAATTCAAGTTTATAGCTTCGTAACCACGTCTCATATAGATCTATTGCAACAATACGATTCAGGAACCTTTCACCTTCATCTTCATACCGCTTTAATTGTTTTTCTGCAACTTCTACCCTGTGAGTCTTTTTGTCTCAATTCAAGTAATGAGGGACCAGTTCGCAGAAACCCGTCTCACTTTCAAATGTGTTGCTAATATTTTGTGAACTGATCCGTGAGAAATTCCAACACCCTCAGATATTTCTTCACATGTAAAATGTCTATCCCGACGTAAAAGCCCTTTACTTTTTCGACACGAAACTATGGCCTCTATCTGCCGCCCACTGCGGGGTGTCATCGGAAATGTAAACATTTCCTTTGACAAAACCTCTTTCCACACTGGAGAGACCTTACGTACTTGCTCCAGGTCAACGTTACTGCTCCTGTCAATTCAACGTACCCGTTCCAGTAAAAAACATGGCTGCGCCCAAGAATTTTGCTAGGTAAGCACCAAAACATACTTCTATAACAATCAGATGAATAGATGTGCAATAGACGGTTGTCGCACGGAATGTCTTGGATGTCAGTGCATATTTCTGTATTGTTCTTTTGGTGGTTGGTTATTTGTTAAAGACGTTTAATCCAACAAACTTCCGTCAGCGACTATGATTTCTGAATAATCAACAAGCGGGAGTCAGCAAAAAGCTTTGTTAAACATACAAACTCAATAATCTGAAGTTTGTGCTTTGCCAAGTGATTCATATATGCTTTATTCACCACTGTTCTAAACAAAAACTATACGACATTCATTAAAGAGCAATTTTCTGTCAATTTTTGTAGGCAACGCTCCACGCTCCAGGACTCAATAAAACGATCCAGCTCCTGAGTTGAAACAGAGAACGATATTATATGCGATTGTGTACGAGTTTAATCAAACAATTTTTCTTTTTTGATCAATATGTATAACTGTCTGTTTGTCCGTCTTTCGATTTTTCTGTCGGTCAGGTTTATTGTCCTTCTGATCATGACTAACTGAAAAAGAAATCAAAGCGTTGAGAACGCTGAAGTGGTATTTGTCAAGGAAGCCATTGTGTGGAATTAATAATTTGAAAGAAAAAGAGAAAAATTATTCAAATATTGGCTTGAAAGTCAATCTACTAAGCAAGTGAATACCCTTTTGGTTGAAGGGAGAATACTCATGACAAAGTCTCCCTTTGATCATTAGGAGGAGTCAGGAGTAACGTCCCTTGACAGTAGGATGCATGATGGATAGAGAGATAAACCATGTGAATATATTGAATAGAATTAAGTTTGTACCTTAAAACTATGATTTTGAAATATCTTTGGCCGTTAATATTTAATTCCCAACATGACAATCAATTATTTCGATCTATAAATATTCATGCCCAATCAAATGGAGTAGCGTGCAATCATGGGATGAACAAGCCATGGACGAACTGGTTTGGAACGAAAAAGCCCAGGACCAAGCGATCGGTAGACAAATTTTGTATTATTGCGCCAATAGAAGGCTATGAGCGAATGAGGCTATTTTCAATCAAAAATTAGTATTTCCACGATCGATGGCCTCACCTAGTGTATTTTAACATGCCATTTCCAATTACATATCTGAGAGCTACCGAAAAACTCATTTGCCTGAGAAAAATTGAGTTTAATTGGGTTTATTTACTTCGGCTTTGCACAAAATACGATACATGGTCTTCAAAATTCAATATTGAACTCATAGTAGTATTGTCTTCGACAAATACCACAAAAACTATTCACTGTCCCACGTAATTGAATACTAAACGTCTGACCATAGTACACATTTCCCAGCGTTCTGAAGCGAACAAAGCTATTTTCCCCTACAACTATTGAGAAAGTACGAAAGGCTACAATACGAAAGCCTACAAGGGTCAAAACGAAGGTAAAAATGTTTTTCAAAAACACGTTATAACGCAAAAAAAAAGTCGCACTAACGCGAAAGACCTCGTAATAACGTTTTTAAAAGTTGTAGTTACGCAAGAAATATCGTAATAACGTGTTTGAAACACGTAATAACGCAAAAAAGTCGCACTAATGTGAAAAACAAACTCGTTATAACGAGTTTTGAAACACGTAATAACGCGTTTAAAAGTCGCAGTAACGCGAATTGAAAACTCACAGTAACGTCTTTTTTTTTTGGATCTACTGTTTTCATTACGGTTGAGTACTGCGAAGTCCAGTCGAACTTCCCTATGCAAATTTGTGTGTTTTGATGGTGCATTACGCCGCTTTCAATGATACATATATTTATATCACATCACAGCTTTAACTCTTTTATTCCCAATCTTTCTAGGATACATCAATATAAGTCTGCAGCTACTCTGTTCCCTGTCATAACTACCATGACTAGCGCCGGCAGAAGTGATCGAACCAGGACTTCTTATTACAAGTTAATAATCCTGACCACCTAACCACGGAAGATTATCCTATGAAAGCTACATTATGAAACAATCAGTGCAACTTCCATAATGTCTGAGTCTTGTTTGTTTCTTTCGATTTCAATCCGTTTTCATCAGTGCTTAATTCATTGAAAATGCATTATTTCATGATGATTTTTCTTTTAAAGAATATCGACTCCATGAACATCTGGTCGAGATCTCGCTGAGCTTGGTAGGTCAGTTAGTCACATACAAGGCTTGAAACATGCAAGGCGGGGTTTGTTCGATGGGTCGATTCAACAGCTCAGCCAAATTCTTTTCGGAAATTGATAATCGTCGTTGCAGAAGGTTTCATTCCTCTTTCACCATTTGTCATTTTTCGAAGACGTTAATCTAGGATAGCAGCCAGGAGCTTTCAAATATATTTATGCGAATTATTGGTAGTTATTGGCGAGTTATTGGTGCAGGGCAAAGTAAAGATGCAGACTTAATACTAGCTAATTCTAGAAAGGTCATTGATAAGAAAGTGATTTCTGTGATGTGGTTGAAATAACGCTGAACAAACAAAACTCACAAGCAACACAATTTAATCTTTATTGGGAAATTCGAATGCATGTCAAAGACTTATTGCACATACATGTAAACTGTACTCATCTAATGTTGATAAAGTTAAAAAAAAACGTTACTGCGAATTTTCGATTCGCGTTACCACGACTTTTAAACGCGTTATTACGAGATTTTTTCACGTAAGTGCGACTTTTTTTGCGTTGTTACGTATTTTGAATCCACGTTATTACGAGATTTTTCGCGTTACTGCGATTTTTTAAACACGTTATTACGTGTTTTAAAACACGTTATTACAAGATTTTTCGAGTTGGTGCAACTTTTTTTAGGTTATTATATGTTTTAAATTCACGTTATAACATGTTTTAAAACACGTTATTACGAGATTTTTCGCCTTATTGCGACTTTCTTTTTGCGTTATAAGGTGTTTTGAATTCACGTTATTACGTGTTTTTGATAAAAATATTTTACCTTCATTTTGACCCTGGTAGGCTTTGGTATGTAGGCTTTCGTAACAAAGTGATCATTTTCTGAAATCGTTTTCGCTTTCATATTTCAATGTTTCTTAAAGTAAAGTATATGCGACTTTCAAGTGAGTGTTAATAATGGATGAAATGTATGTATTCAACATTGACCACTTTGATACACAACTGTGTATATAAAATTGTTACAAACAACTTAATATTGTTACTTTCTGAAACAAATTGGGAAGACATTAAGGCCTATTAGACAAATCCGCCCACGCGCTCGCTCTCTCTCTCTCCCTTCCTACCTCCCCCTCTCCCTTTCTCTCCCTTCCTTCATTCCTCTCTCTCTCTCCATTTTTTTCACGATGAGTGTCTGATTTTGCCAGCTTAATAAAATTGGGGAGAGAAACAGAGAACCCGAGATCGCCTGAATACATGCCCAATTAGATTAGGCCTATTGATAGAAAAAAAAAAAAAAGGGTTCAACGTGTTTTAGAATTGTACTGCCATTCAAGTATTTATCAAACTACACATCTGAACCGATCTATATCGACAGGGATCTAGTTGCAGAAAACAGTTTAAATTGTGACTTAACTGAAAGATACTTATCTCATTGATAGAATACAATGTGAGAAAAGGAAAACATGCCCAATGTTTTGCTTAGCATTCTACATCAGTTTATTCAAATTAGGAAATATTTGGTACAGGGTTAAAACAGACACTGCACTTGTTCTTTTGGGTGTGTTATGTTCCTGTAGAATTCATTATTTAGCCTCTAACTAATTACATAAACTGATGTCTGTAGATGTTCAGCTGATTTGAATATACAATCGGTAGTACATAATGATGATTATTGCTATTATTAACGATGACGAGCCTATGACTGTGACTACGATAATTAATATAGAATCTTGACCAAAATGACAAATTTTTTTACTGTAACACGAACCCATACGCTTACCGTATTTTCAGCTCAGGAGCTGGATCGTTGTATTGAATTTAGGAGCGTGTTACGTTGTAATGCAAAAATGGCAAAATATCATTTAATAACTGCAATTTGATTTTTTTCGGTTTATAGTTGTGAGGATAATCATTATATTGGTCATCTGACACGGCACACACTTTAGAATATCGAGTGTATATGTTTTACAAAGGTTTTTGGAGACTCCAAGCAGTGTTTTTCCAGAAATCGTAGTAGCCGACGGAACTTTGTCGGATTAAACGTCTTCAACAAACGATTAACTACCAAAAAAACTACAGATTAACGTGCACTGACATCCCAGACATTCCGTGCGACAACCTGCAACTGCATATCTATTCAATAACATCTAAAAAAAATTATGTTTTTGTTGAATCTTATGGGCACAGCCATGTTTTTTACTGGAGCGGGTACGTTGAATTGACAGGAGCAGTACCGTTGACCTGGAGCAAGTACGTAAGGTCTCTCCAGTGTGAGTTTATAGGGAATAACACACTGGAGAGACCTTACGTACTTGCTCCAGGTCAACGTTACTGCTTCTGTCAATTCAACGTACACGCTCCAGTGAAAAACATGGTTGCGCCCATAAGATTCCACAAGGTAAGCACAAAAACATATTTTTTTTTTTACATGTTCAATTTTCAAATACATATTTTAAATATCTTCTTACCTCTTTCGACCAAAAAGAAGTGGCTCTCTCGGATACGACTTAAGTCATAGTTCAGCACTGCATGGTGTAGATCCAAGATCAGACTGCACTTTCTGTTTAATAGTCTAATGTCTATGCACAACTTCGGTCATCTTGCCATCGGCAGAGTAATTTAGAACAACCAAATGAGTAAAATAAGCCATCTGTTGAAGCCAGAGTATGGAGCGCCATAGCTGTCATAATGTTTGATAGTCAGATGGTTCTTTAATACGGGCGGCGCGGTCTGAAGACCGCCTATTGGTTACAATTTTTCGCCCATTTTGAATTTTCTCCACTGAAAAAGTTTGGACTGTATCCGTACTTCAACTTCCTTGACAACCTGAAGATCCATTTAACATAAAAGAAATTCAATACAGTCTAACTAAATCCACAAGATTAAATTCCAATTAATTTTTGTTAAAGAATATTTAAATCTGCACCGTTTCGCCTTTGTTCGCGAATTACGGTAAACAACAACCACGCAGTCCACATTTTAGCGGGGTCATACTAAAATACGCCATGAAGAATTTATACGCCATATATACGCCATCGGAGTTTTTGCACGCCACAGCTGTTTTATAGAAGTGGAATGATATGTTACCTAGTGAAATATATTGAGATATACATTTTACATCGTATCCATATGTTTCAGTTGGGGGAAAATCGTACTTTGCAAGATATTTGCATTTAAAAATTTATCAAATTTCAAAGGGAAGCAACTCATCTGACATAAGTATGCCATACCAAAATATGTTCGCCAAAGCAATAATCAGCCCGTTAAAATGGACATAAACTTTTTAATATTGCTTAAATATGTTTAATAACCACCATGTTTCCATTTCAATACGACATGTATCATATTTATTGAGGAATTTGTTCTACAGAGACGAAGATCGGGAGGTTAGGTGTTTTCGATGTGCCATGTTAGAATTTCCTCGCCACAGCATTTATACTAGAATACAGCGAGTAAATAACCCGAAATACCTGTTTTGTTGGTTACCTATTACTATATGGTTAATTTTCAGTAAGATTTATTTGGTATTTTGCAGGAAATTTGGTATTATAACTTGCCCAACCCGACAAGTGAAGCAAGGGAAGTAATATTGATATGGGAAACAATCCCCGTTTTTAAAATTTACGAACACGGAACGAGTTTGATAGTATGTATGGTGGCATATTTCTGCCGCGAGATACGAGATAGCTATCATGATAATTTTAGAAAACTATCGTGATAAAACAAAGTTTCCTGGAAATATTATCTAGATAATAAAAAAATTTCACGATAAAAATATCGCGATAATTCTACCTGTTATCACGATTTTTTTTGCTTTCGTGCCCATAACTGACATTCGCGGTATCTATAATTAGATACGGTTTCGGAACATCTTCGTCTACAACCTAATGAATTCTCCTTTTCCCTGAATGGTTTTAAAGTGTTCGTAGGAAGCATTTCGAGTCGTCTTTGTGATTTTACGGACTTCTGTTCATTTCGAGTCTTGTCAAAATTTACCAATTAAGCTACAATTATTAATTATTCGAACTTTTACTTACTGCAGTCTTTTGAAGTCAAAAACTACCGAGTTCATCCAAATGATAAATTTTCTATTTATAGATATCGGGAAACAGGTAGAACTATTACGATAATTTTATCGTGCATGTCAGCTTCGTGCACGATTGAGAAATTTTGCGTTAAAATATTAAGTTTATCGTGATATTTTTTTCAGGAAACTTTTCACTATCTCGATAAAATTTCCAGGAAACTTTAATTTATCGCGATAGTTTTGTAAAATTATCATGATAGCTATCTCGTATCTCGTGGCAGAAATATCCCACAATAAGTATGTACATGTATTATTGATTTATTAGATGAAATAGATATTGAACAGACGCTATCTTGTTTTTGATATATATATATGTATAAACTAATAGATCTTTATATGCATGAGAATTATTATACTCTCAATATATTTCTATGATAGAAGTAGAACAAAATCGTTTATTCAGCAGTTAACCCTTAATCTTCTAAATAACTAAAGTGAAACTTTCAAGTAGATTGAACAAACCAAAATATTGCTTTTCCAGTTTTCTTGGGGGAAAATATATCTGAACTGACAGTGTAGATCAAAGATCAGACTGCACATTCTGTGCAGTCTGATCTTGATCTAAACTGTCTGCAATGGGTCATCGAGTGGCGCTTAGCAGCTTAAAGGTTAAACAGTCAAGTTAATGTAGATCTGTAAGAACTTTGATTACTTTTCTCACAATGTCCATAAATTATGTATGTGATTAAGAAGATGGTTGCATAAAAACTTTTACTTTATGCTGTATTTCTAGTCTATTGAACAACAATTGCTTGTCTCTGTGTATGCTCTTCGTTTGCTACCTTTTCTGCCCTGGTTGTTTGCAGTAATTCTTTATATATAATATGCTTATCTGTATTAATAAAAAACAAGGTTGGCAAAAAGCTGGTCAATATGAGTATTGATCATGCCGGCGGTTTTAATCGATTATAACCGGTCAATACATTTCAAAAGTGGTTGATTAGTGGTCGATTGAAGTGGTTGATTGGGTCGATTAAATCACTAGCTTACATACCCGTCCTTTTTCTTAATTTGTCTTAAAAGCTCTCCTCCAACATCCTGTAAATGAAGGTATCCAAATATTATCATCAGTATCATAGTTTTTATCTATAAGGTCCTTTTTTATTTAATCATAATTCAAGGGACATTATTGCAAGTCAACTGAAGGGTTTGATTGGGTTAACTTTTCTATTTGAACTTACATACAGATCGGTTCTTTTCAACCAAACAATTTCTGTCTATCATCATTCATTATAGGTTAGATAATTGTGTATAGTTCTTCATTCTCTCTCTCTCTCTCTCTCTCTCTTTTTCGCCCCCCCCCCCCACACACACTTAGATCTAAAAATATAGATTATTTAACATATATGTCTTTGATCATAAAAGTAGGTAGCATCAAAAAGCAGCTAATGTATCATTTTCATGTTAAATTGCAGAAAAAAGTTTCACCCATAAGTAAACATGAAATAGTGAAATACACCTGTCATTAATCTTTAGAAATATTGAGGTACACATGAAGAAGGCTGTAACTGATTAACCAAACAATGGGCAAGGATACAATCCTTACCCATTGTTTGGTTAATCAGTTACAGCCTTCTTCATGTGTTTGAAGTATATATTTAAGTGTCTTCCTACAACTTTAAATTGTTCCCAAAACACATTAAAAGGTGTTTAAGTTGCCCCTTTCTACCCCAGTGGGTGTGGCTTAAATTTAATTACCAAAGTGACCAATCATGTGTCCCTATTTGGGGTATTATACTTGACACCAGGCTTTATCCCTAAAGTGTGAAATATTGACTTAAATGCAATCAAGATAATATCTCATCATCAAGGAATTACTTAAGGTGTCAAAAATGAAACCTAAAGACCTTATTTGGAACTTCTACACAGTTAACAAAAACTGTCAGAAGCCAGCTGATGAGTACCCTTGGCAGGGATAAAACAGTTTTTTTGCACAAGTCAACTCTTATATATTGATGAAGTCAACAAAATTGAGAATTAAAAAAATGTCCACAATAAATCATCCACTAAATAGTATAACTGTCCTCTTAAAACTCATCTGACTATCAAAATTTCCAAATGACCACTATAAATATTCAATCAACCACTATTGACCAGTATTGACCACCTCTGGAGTATTGACCGGGCGGTTTTAACCTGTTACAACTGCCGGTTAAAACCGGCCCTGGTTTTGACCGTCCAACCTTGATAAAAAAGATTAAGACTATCCTTTTATCTGGCTCTTTACACAAGAAATATTGTGCATATAAAAATACAAATATGACTTGGAAGCATAAATTTGTTTTGGGAATATTAGAAAACATTGTAGAAAAAGGAGAAAATGCTGGTTATCAAAAGCGTTTTCCATGATATTTTCAAAAGTTTTCTTCCTTTGGGTCGGAATGGTGTGGTACAGGGTTAACATAGCTGCCAAATTCAAAGATGATTTCAGTCGTTGTTTCAGAATGTGTAGGTCAAAATCAGATTGTAAAGAGGAAGCAATCTGTTCTTAGATCAGGACCATATGACATTAAGTGATTAAAAATAAAACTTCAAAATTTGCGATTTTCTTTTTTGATTTATTTCACCTAATTACATGCAGGTACAATTTATCTACGTCTTCTATGTGTCTGTCAATACATGGAGTGTTTCCCTTGTTAATAATATTTCCCTTGTTTCGCTTGTCGAGTAGGACAAGTTATAATACCAAATTTCCTACTAAATACAAAATAAACCTTATTGAAAATTAACTTTGTAGTAATAAATAACCAATAAAATAGGTATTTATGGTTATTTACTCGCTGTATGCTAGTATAAATGCTGTGGCCAGGAAATTCTCCAATGGCGTATTGACAATACATAACCTCCCTATCAACGCCTTTTTAGAGGAACACATTTCACAATAAATATGATATACGTGTTGAAATTGAAACACAGTGGTAATAAAACATATTTAAACAATCTTACTAAGTTTTTGTCCTTTTTAATGGGTTTGTTACTGCTTTGGCAAGCATGTTTCGATATGACATACTTACGTCACATGAGTTGCCTTCCTGCGTAATTTTTTTTTTTTTAATGCAAATATCTTTCAAAGTACGATTTTTTCCGTATTGAAACAGAGAGATATGGTGTAAAATACATATCTTAATACATTTCACTAGGTAATATATCATTCCACTGCTATAAAACAGCTGTGGCGTGCAAAAACTCCCATGGCGTATCCATGGCGTATAAATCTTCCATGGCGTATTTTAGTATGACCGTTTTAGCGACCGTGAGAAAATAGTTTTTAAAACATTGCTTGTAAGTAGCATTTTCTCCTTTTCCAACAGCCTTTTCTATGTTTTCGAAGACAGAAATTTCATTTTGAGCAATATTTGAATTGTTCTCTGGAAATGCTTTGAATTTGGTCAAGTCCAGACTTTTGTTGTTTGGTAAAGAGTTAGTTAATTAAGCTCTGTGTGTTACGGACTGAGCTACCTGGCTCGTCTAGTTGTTTGGTAAACACTCACCTTGTGAGCAATACTTTGTGAAAAGGAGACCTAATGCCTCTCCATGATGCATTATACCAAGCAAGTTATCACATAATATTATAGATCCTAAAATCCATTTTGTCTAACAACTGACAACATCATGAGGTAGAATGATCCTTGGACCTGCAGAAATTTTACGAATAGCGAAAAGCTTCAACCCAAGTCAGCCTGTATGGACTGCACAGGCTGACTAGGGTCCATACTTTTTGCAGATGCATTAAGCTCCCTTTTCACAGACCAGGGCACTTTTGTTTGTAACAGGCACTCAGAAACCACCATGTGTTGCATATACCACCAGTATTCAAAGCTTCATGCCCCTGCTCCACTGGTAGATTGCCTCAAATGTTGGGCCATGATAATAATTATCAATATTTACTTCTTTTCCCCAAATGTTTGCAATATCACTCAAGTAGTCTACTGTAGTTTTGTTTCCTTGGAAAGGGTCTCCTTTATGTCATTTATATAATTTCATGGTTGAGCTAATAAAATCATACTGTATGAAAATTACAAAAATATCCAAACATCAGGTATTTTACAAAATACACATCAATTTGAAAATTGTTCAGACTAACAAAAACTCAAGCTGCATGTACATTGTTGTGCAAAACTGATATGAAAATATTTCATGCTTTATGCATCCTAAATGTGATATTTAGAGAATTAAATTACCCTTAACTCTTTAACAGGGGGTAAAATTTTGGATCTGTCCATATTGAAAACAATATTAGGATTTGTCGTTTAAATGGTAAGAAAACATTGTGGGTGAAAGAGAAAATGCTTACTATCAGCATTTTCTCCTTGGTGCACAATGTTTAAAAGCCTTCTTCTTCATGGTTGTTAAAACATCCATTGTTTTTGAAAAAAAGATTTAAAACATCTAATGCAATCACATCAGGCTAATGAGCAAGCAATTATAACTATATGAAAACCACTACTTTATCTTCTTGCAGCAAACTATTTTTTAATTGCTTGTAGAAAAAGGAGGATGGCTCAAAACAAGCATTCTCCCCTTTTGCCCATTGTTTCCCGAGTAAACACATACATGTATGTAAAAAAACCAAGATTGATTTAATTATCTATGGCTGAACAGGCAAGTTTACCCTTAAACTTTACAAAACAATCCCAAGTTTTAATATCCCTATGGAAGAAAGCTTTAAAAACCTGGTTGGAAAAGGGGAAAATACTGATTACCAGCATATTCTCATTTACTTACCATGTTTTCTACCCTAGTAAGGCACCTTAGCTCATTCATGCCAATTTCAAATCATCTGTAGATGTTTTGGATTTGTAAGGGTCTAAAATTAGTCACTCGAGAAAGGCACTAGAATTTGCTTAATCTGCTTTTGTGAGCAGTGCAAATGTAAAATTCTATACTTGTCAAACTTGAAAGCATTTGCAGATGACATGTTAGATGAAGCCCAAACAATGGAACTTGTATCAGAGAAGGTAGAAAGCACTATAGGAAAAGAGAAAATGCTGATCACCAGCATTGTTTGGTAAAGGGTTTATTAAGCATTATATGGGTAAAGTTAACGTTTTTTGTACACACATAACTTTTAAAACTCTGCAGGTGGAAGCTCCAAAAATAATGTGAAAAAAGGAGTGGTCGCTTGTAACAAGAACAGCTCCTTTTTGCATGATATTTTTCATACAGCTGAAATTTTATTTTTTTTTTTTCCAGCAAATTTTTATCTTTGTGTAATTTATCATGGATTTGGGGCAAGTCCAAAAACAGCGTGCAAAGCGAAAACTCAATTAAATTTATAACTGACCACTATGCAGATAATACATTTCAGAATATCATACAAGAAGCATACATATTAACATTAACAGTCAAATATGTAATGGAAACAGGCTGGGCTCTAAAGACAAGTGGTTGTTTAACCTAAGAAAAGTTGTACTCAAAACTCAGATTTTGGAACTCTTTACCCTTTACCAAAACATCCTAGGCTTTAATGACCCTGAGAAAGAAAGCTTTTAAAAACATTGTGAGAAATGGAGAAAATGCCCATAACCAGCATTTTCTCCTTTTTCCCCACAATGTTTTCTACCTTGCACAGGCAAATCACACCATTTGAATAATATGAATATTATTGTCTGCATTTGCTTTCAATTTGGACAGGTCTAAAGTTTAGTCATTTGGTAAGGAGTTGAAGTAAGTTGCTTGCTTGATATGTTTTACCAAAACATTTTGATATTCTACAACCATGAGAGGCTCTTTGAGGGAAAGGCAGAAAATGCTGGTTGACAGCATTTTCTCCTTGTCTCACGATGTTTTTATCCTTTCAAAGACTACTCCTATCACTCTAGCCTTATTTGTGTCTAAAAATACTTTCAATTTTGACCAGTCTAGATTTTTTTTTAAATATGGTAAAGGCTTAACCCTTAAAGTGTGGAATAAATCCAACAGACATTTTTAGTGTTGAAATAAGGTTTTAAAAAAAATGCAATTTCAATGTTTCTGTAGTCTATATTGCTTCAACTAAGCAGGCAGTGTAAATCAAAAATCAAACTGCATGTTTTGTGCAGTCTGATCTTGATCTAGACTGGCTGCACAGGCAACTATAGTAATGAAAGGGGCTTTAACTCTTTACCATACAATCATGATTTTTAACAATCCCAAAGAAAGAGTCTTTTGAAAACATTGTGGGAAAAGGAGAAAACACTGATTATCAGCATTTTCTCCTTTTCCCACAATGTTTTCTATCCTATCAAATACAAATTCCATCATTTTAGTCTCATTTAAGTTGCTGTTTGCAAATGCTTTCAAATTGGACAAGTGTACATTTTTCTCATCTGGTAAAGAGTTGAACTAAGCGGACAGTGTAGATCAAAGATCAGACTGCACATTTTGTGCAGTCTGACCTTGATCTACACTGGCCGCACAGGCAACTAATAGTAATGAAAGGTGCTTAAATGGTTAAAACCGTTGACAACAACACAAGATAATCTGTAAATTATTTATTTCAGTAAAATTTTTCATATCTTAGGCTTGTTTACAAAAGGTACACTCTTCCCCACACATATCACAGATGTCGGAATTCTTGATCGCTTCTGGCACATAGAAATCTGTTATCTGGTTACCTGTTGAAATAAAGAAAAGACAGAAAAAGTTGTATGTTTAGAGGAATCTATTAACCCTTTACCCCACATTCCCGACTTTAGACAATCCTGGTAGATTAGACTTTTGAAAACCTTATGGGCATAGGAGAAAATGCTGATAACCAGCATTTTCTCCTTTTCTAAACATGTTTTCTGCCCTGTCAAAAAGAGAAATTATCATTCTAGCAATATCTAATTTGTCGTCTGCAAATGCTTTCAACTTGGTCCAGTCCAAAATTTTGTCGTATGGTGAAGAGTTAACCTTACTATTTTGATATATTTCATACCAAAGGCTATTTTAGTTGTTTTCCCAAATAATGCAAAGATCAGACTGCACTGACTGTGCAATCTGGGCCTGTATTCACCAACTATTCTTGAGAACATTCTTACTCTTTTTCTTCAAGATTTTCTAAAATTGAAACTAACACAACTTCTGATTGGCTAAACCAAATGGTTTAGCCAATCACTGTTTTAGCCAATCAGAAGTTGTGTTACTTTCAAAATTAGAAAATTCTGGAGAACAAGACTATTAAAGAATTCTTTTAAGAATGGTTGGTGAATATGGGACCTGATCTTTGACCTATACCTTTACCATAAAATTCTGTGTATTAACAAGCCTGAGGAAAAAGCCTTTTGATAACAATTTGGGAAAACAGAAAAATGCTGGTAACAAGCATTTTCTCCTTTTCCCACAAAGTTTTCTACCCTTATGAACATAAATACCATCATTCAAGCAACTGTCTGCAAATGCTTTTGCTTTCACATAACTTTATCCTGCATGGTTGAATTTGAAACTTTCACCGCAGATATAATCATTATTTGACGAGACAATGTATTGCGTGCAAGAAGTAGTATACAGACAATGGAGAAGTAGTACAGATTTTGGTAACTGATTTAATATTCCAACACTGTATTGATATGAACTACATGTACTCTCACATTACTCAGACTGTGTTTACTTACTTGGTTCATAATAATCATAAACTCTGATCGGGACGGGCATCACACCAGCAACCATACCAACTCGCTGCATTGTCACAGTGACACATGTATCTTGTGAGGTAATCTGTAAGAATCAGTGTGATATTGTATCATTAACTTACAATCTTTATGTACACTTGCATTAACCAATTTACAACCAAACCATTGACAAATACTGATAACACATGATGAAAAATTATTTTTTCTGTTTGTTGCAATGTCTTGTTGGCTACTCTTGGTACATGTGCTTTCAGTTTAAAGGAGTTGGTTTCCAGCATTTTCTCCTTTTTCCACAATGTTTTCTATCTTTAAAAAGACAAATTTGATCATTGTAGCCCCACTAATATATCATCTGCAAATGCTTTCAACTTCAAAGAGTCTAAATGTAGTCATCTATGAAAGAATTAACTCTTTACCAGATGAAAAAAAACCTGGACCTGACCAAACTGAAAGCGTTTGCAGATGATATATCAAATGTTGCTAAAATGATGAATTCTGTCTTTGATAGGAAATAAAACATTCTGGAAAAAAGGAGAAAATGCTGGTTACCAGCATTTTCTCCTTTTTCCAGAATGTTTTCAAAAGCCATAAACTTCAGGATTGTTCAACCTATGGATCATGTAGTATAGGATTAAGGTAGTAGACCCCTATTGGAAAACCGCTATTTCCACTATAATATTATCCTACAAAATTTGCTATGATTAAAAATGAGTATTATTGTACTACTTTAACCGAGCCACTTTTTCTTTTTTTTTTTCCTTCTTAGAATGATCATTTATAAATCTAAAACCACTATATTCTCATTACAAAGGGAGATAATAATGACCTCCCTTTTCAGGAAACTAACATAAGTATCAACAAATAATTTAAAGATAGACATCAAAGGAATTTCTGGTCGGTTAAAAATGTGCAAAAGTATTATATCAATATAAATCCTTATTTATCAACTAACAAGAAATTTCATTCCATGTTGCACTAGAAGCGTTAGGGGTCTACTACCTTAAAGAAATGTTTCATAGTTACCTCATCATAGTATAGGACAATTTTTCTAGCCTCAGTTTCTATCTTTTTCTCCTTGGGTTCTGATATGACAGTCGGAACTTCTGGCACAAACCCAGACGGACTGCCGATCTCTATTACTGCCATTGAGCTAGAACCTTCCTTCAAATAGCTGTAAAACACAATCACATTCACTAAATACTGCATGAAACACACTGACAGCAAACATTTTTATTTATTCCAAAACAGCCTTCAAATTGCAAAAATACATTTTCCTCCCCAACTGAAAATATCTATTTCATTTTTAACAGGCCCTGTAGCAGCCAAATGTAAACAATGTCGGTGTTAAAATGCATTTAGATTTAAATCATATCTTTGAATATTATCAAACTTATTGTGAAGATGACAATCTGTTATTGTACAGTTGGTCCAAGTGTTAGTCGCTGGCAGAAAAATGAAATCTATAACTAGGTAAAAAGAAAACAAAAGATAGAGCAACCTGGCAACTTTTAGCCTAGTTTTAAAATTCATTTTTCTGCCAGTGACTTACACTTGAACCAACCATACAATAACAGACTCATCTTTACAATAATTTCCATACTTTTAAATGGTATGATTTAAATTTAAATGAATTTACCACCCTCACTGTTTACTTTGGGCCACCATTTGGCCTTTGTCTATGGGGGTTTATTAATAGAGACTAGATAAATGTTCATTCAAATGACTATTCTACTTGAAAAAAATATTGAATGCCCAAGAGTTGGTTCAGCTAAAATATCCGATAAGCCCTTTACCAAACAATCCAGTGTTTCAACAAACTGAAGAAGAGACTTTTAAAAACATTGTTGGAAAAGAAGAAAATGCTGGTTACAAGCATTTTCTCCTTTTCTTATGATGTTTTCTACCATTTAAAAGACAAATCTCATCATATGGGATACATCTAATTTGTTGCGCACAAATGCTTTTAATTGAACAACAGATAACATTTTGTTATCTGGTAAAGTATTATATAACACTGTAATTATAATGCACATTCTGTGCATTCTGGTCTTGATATAATAACACTGTAATTAAAAATTATAATGCCCATTCTGTGCATTCTGATTTTGATCTACCTTATCTAAAGCAAATAGAACTGGTGCAGGTTGACAAACACGACCCACCATTTGCCATGTCACTAGATCAGGAAAAGAATGGAAAGGGCAATAACTCCTGAACTAGCCGACCAATCATATCAAACATTGCAGATGCTCAAGTTCCCACTGCAGGATTGATTGATCGATTTTATGATGTTTACTGCTGTTTTCAAGATTGTTTTTGTCATATTGCAGTGGCCAGTGCACCTATCCATGCTTTCCTGGAGTTTCTGTTTCAAATACTTTGAAAAATATTCTTCCTTAACAACTGGCTACTTTACCACATAACCATTGTCAAAACAATAATCAGTGGTAAGAGAGGAATGAACCCTTTTGCTATGACTATCATTAATCCTCGTAAAGAAATTGGCTGAGTTGGGTATTTGAACAAGCAACCCCCCTTTTCTCAGGTCCTGTCCGCTACCGCCTGCGCTTTTGGAGGTCAGCCTCCCATGGCAGGAAGCCTTCCATTTAAATTTACATAGTTATTAAAGCTATTTCAAAATTTCATTACATAACTAGATATTTTCTATCTGATAGTTAATAAGATGGTACAAAAGAGAGAAAGGCCATAGATTTGTATAATCACCTGGCACAAACTTGAATGTCAAAATCATTCACTGTTTGCCGAGGTAAAAATGTTTTCAGCATGAAACTATCCTTCTGGTCATCTGATTGAATATTATAAAACACACCAATCTGAAAGAAGAAGAAAAAAGTAAACAGATCCTGTATGAAAGGGTTAAAAATAGTGTGACTAACAGAAAAAATGCTTAACACTTTACCACATGACAAATTTCAGACCTGTCCAAAGCCAAAGCATATGCAGCCCCCAAATTAAATGTGGCTAAAAGTGTTGAAGATGTCTTGATTGGGTAGAAAACTTTCTGGGAAAAGGAGAAAATGCTGGTTACCACAACATTTTCAAAAGTCTTTTTTCTCAAGCTCGTTAAACGTCGGGCATCGTGTGGTAAAGCGTTAACATGCAATTTTTCCCTTTGCCCTGAAATTTTGCTCCAGACTTGCACTCTCATCCCGGACTTGGATTTTCCAATATTTTGTGAGATGGTCTGGCCAAAACAGCTTTAAAGGTGATGAGCTCTCTCTCCTTCTGTCATGATATTCTCTCACAAAGCATGTGACAAAATTTTGAGAGCTGTTTTTTAAGTTTGAGGAAATAAAGTGAAACACTGTTCAAACAAGACTTCATCAATAGAAAAGTAACCCGGGAATTCCTACAAAGTACCCTTTTCTGTCTTTCATTTGCTTTTTGTGCCTTTCTTTACAACAACTAATACTTCATAAAAACTCAAGTGTCTCAAAATACAGAAATAAATGAGATGACAAAATCTTACATTTGTAATTCTTTACATCTCTAACTTTTTCCATACCATGGACAACACCAGAGCATTTCTGGACAGTGCAGATCAAGAAGAGACTGCACAGAACGTGCAGTCTGATCTCTGGTCTACACTGTCCATTGCTGTATTCTAGATTATGACCAAACCGTCTCTTGATCTTTAACCCTTTACCACACAATCCCAAATGTTGATGAATCTGAGAAGAAACCTTTTGAAAATATTGTGGGAAAAGGAGAAAATGCTGGTAACCAGCATTTTCTTCTTTTCCCACAATGTTTTCCACCCTTCCCAAAACAAATTTTAATTTTTCGGTCACTTTTATTTTGTTATCTGCTAATGCTTTCAATTTCGACTAGTCTAAAATTTTGTCATTTGGTAAAGAGTTAAGCAACTGTATTTGTAGCCTTTGAGAACATGCAATTTATTTATTCAGTAATGAAAGAGTTAAATATTTGCAGTTCATTGCATAACAAAAATTAATGTCATCATTATGTATATTTTTGTACAATTCACTATACATCCATTTCTGATATAAAACATGTCCTCCCATGCATGCAGGGAAATGCAATCTGATATAAGGATCTTTCAGATGCACAGATTATCCCATTACTGTGCAGACTACATTCAGATCTACCAAAGTACAAACTTTTTACAAGACGACAGAATTTTTAAACTGGTGGATGTTTAAAGCGTTTGCAGATGATGATTGATATGTGCCTTAACTCTTTACCTAACTATAAAAATTTGGACTGGACAAAACCGAAAGCATTTGCAGATGACAAATTTAATACTGCTACAATGATGATTTCTCTCTTTGGTTGGGTAGAAAACATTGTGGTAAAAGAAGAAAATGCTGGCTACCAGCATTTTCTCCTTTTTCCACAATGTTTTCAAAACTCTAACATAACAAATAGAACAATTGCTTATGACATGAATGAAATAGGCAATTACAGTTTGAAGGTACAAAAACTGACATAGCAAATTCAACAATGTTTTGGTCAGAGATTTAACAAAGGACTGCTTGGTGTAAAACAAAGATCAGACTATAGGGTCCCTGATCTGATACTGACCCAGATTGTCTGCTAAACTGTGTTAGGCATTACACGGGTTAGCAGCCAATACCTTAGTGCTGGTAATTAGCTCTTTATCACATGACAAAAATGTAGACTTGCCCAAATCAAAGGCATTTGTAGATGACAATTTAAATGTGGTCTGAATGATAGAATTTGTCTTTGATAGGATAGAAAACATTGTGGAGAAAGGAGAAAATGCTGGTTACCATCATTTTCTCCTTTTCCCACAGTGTTTTCAAAAGGCTTCTTTTTGAGGGTCGTTGAAAGTCGGGATTGTGTGGTAAAGGGTTAAGAACTGTGTCTTATATGCAGACAATCATTTTGCATGAAGGCAAATATCAATTACAAAATATTACAATAATGCTGTTCTTTAATGCTGTTCTTACCTGTACCAAAGCAAATCCTTGGCCTGTTGCTGTTATTGTGACCTCACCGATGTTGCTAGGCAACTGTTTCAAAGTAGATAAAAATCATTTTACTTAAATTGGATAAAATCATCAAGCATATGGACAGGGAAGAAGCAAATGCAATCCTTAAAATAAAGATTGCACTTTTCTAATTGAAATATCAATTGTCTGAGGCTTAAGTCTTTTCATCCAAAAAAGCACTTTTTTTCTTCTGCCAATATGTTTTCTCTTGTATTCATATATGGCGTGCAACACGCGAAAAGGGGCATTCGGACATTTGCATAAAGTGTCGTCTCGGATCAGCCTGCACAGTCCGCGCAGGCTAATCCGAGACAACACTTGACGATTTTGTGCTATAGTAGACTTGCACAAAACAGAAAATTACATAAAAACGGAAAGTGTCGTTTTGGATTAGCCTGCGCGGATTGCACAGGCTGATCCAAGACGACACTTTACACAGATGTCGGAATGCCCCTTTTCACGTGTTGCAGGCCATATTGACCTTCATAAAAGTTTATAATGATATAGTTTACAAAGATGTTTTGAAGTAATCTGTTGCAAATTTGTTCATGTAGGTAAAAAGTAACACCATTTATAGATGAAAAGCTTAATGTGGATCAAATGATGATATTTGTCTTTGAAAAGGAGTTTTGGAAAGATCATGGGGAAAAATGAGAAAATGCTGCCAACCAGCATTTTCTCGTTTTCCCATAATCTTTTCATATGTGCTTTTCATCATGCCTTTAAAATGAATAGTCTCCCAATCATCAATCCTCCTGTCCAATTTGAGAGCATTTGCAGACAACAATTTAAATGATTGTTTTAGTCTTTCAAAGGGTGGAAACATTGTGGGAAAAGGTGGAAATGTTGGTTATCAGCTTTTTCTTCTTTTCCCACAATCTTTTCAATAGGCTTCTTCTCCTTGGTCGTTTAATTCGTGATTGTTTGGTAAAGGGATAAAAGCACTTGTAGACTACAAGTCAAATGTTGTTCAAATAAGATTTTCTCACAATGATTTCAGAAGTTCAGAAAAAATGAGGGAGTAGTAGGTTGTCCCTTTATCAAAGGACCTCATGTTTTAACAACCCTGAAAGAGAAGACTTTTGAAAACATTGTTGGAGAAGGAGAAAATGTTGGTAACCAGCATTTTCTCTTTTTCCCACAACATTTCTCACCCTTTTCAAGACAAATTTCATCATTTTAACGACATTTGATTAGTTGTCTGCAAATGCTGTCAGTTTAGATGGATCAAAAGTTTGTTGTTGGGTAAAAAGTTAACTCTTTTCTTCCAAAGGGAAAAAATTTGCAGACAACAAAATAAATGTGACTCAAATATTTAAATTTATTTTGAGAAGGGTAGAAAACTTACATAACTGACATAATAAGAAAAGGAGAAATTGACTAGTAGATTCTACTTTTTCCACAATGTTCTCAAAAGATTAAATCTTTAGTGTTGTTAAAACACAGGATTATTCGAAAAAAGATTAATGCTTACATCTCTCCTCTGCAGAACTTGAGCATTGGTATTGTCAATTCTCAGTGTTTGTGTGTAACCAGTCCCTGTTACTGTTATGTCTAGATTGACTACCGGACGGTATACCAGAGCAGCCATTTCTGCAAGACCTTGGAGGGCCACAACAGTGTCCTGAAACAATCAATATATGGTAATAAAGCAATCAGAGTTAAAAAAACAAGCTTATCTCTATACCACAAAAACCTGTTTTAATGATCCCGAGGAAAAAGCCATTTGAAAACATTATGGAGAAAATGCTGGTGACAAAGATTTTCTCTTTTTAGTATAATGTTTTCTACCCTTTAACATGTTTGAACAATATTCAATTTGTCGTCTGCAAACATTTTCAGTTTGGAGGAGTATAAAATTTTGTTGCTTGGTAAAGAGCTAAAATCCTCTGAGTTCCTCTGTAGATGTCACCTCTTGAAAACTTGGTAGGAAAAGGTGCATTTGCTTCAAAGTGCTTTTAATAAGCAATCTTTTTTGAAAGCATTGCCCATGACAAAAGGACATTGATAGTATTTAGCAGTTTACCTTTTTGCCTTACATTTTCATAAGTGAATGAATTTATATATCACACCATAATGCCTGATCATGATCTTTTTCAAGGATTATTTCAGAATTGATTGCTACAAATTTATCACAAAAGGAAATTTATCACAGAAGGAAATTTATCACAGGAGGAAATCAGTTACTTTAACACAATGTTGTGTATATAAATGTTGATGTACATCATTTTGATGGGCATTTCATAAGGAAAAGCCTGGAAAAATCAAAGCGTTGAAAACGCTGATGTGGTATTTGTCAAGGAAGCCATTGGGTGGAATTAATAATTTGAAAAAAAGAAAGGGAGAAATTATACTCAAATTTTGGCTTGAAAGTCGACCTACTAAGCAAATGAATACCTTTTTTTGTTGAAGGGAGAGTACTCATGATAAAGTTAGGATTATTTGTGTATTGGTGGTCTCCCTTTGATCATTAGGAGTCAGGAGTAACGTCCCTTGATAGTAGGATGCATGACGGATAGAGAAAGATTGATTGATTGAATGGTGTTTAACGCCGTTTTTTTCCAACATCATTTCAGTTATATCGCGGCGGCCAGTGCACCTATCCATGCTTTCCTGGGTTTTCTGTTACCAGTATTCCGCACAATATTCTTTCCAAGCCACTGGCTGCTTTCCCACATAACCATCGTCGAAACAACGATCAGCGGTGAGAGAGAAATGAATACTGTGACAATGACTATCGTCAATCCTCGGAAAGAAATTGGCCAAGCCGGGGATCGAACTCACGAACCCCTGTTCTCAAGTCCTGTAGGCTACCGACTGAGCTACCAGGGCTCGGCAATAGAGCTAGAAACCATGTGAATATAGGGAATAAAATTAAGGTTGCCCAACTGTAATGGGCAATATGTCAAAATGAAGGAAAAAAAATCATAATTATTAACTTATTTATTATTGTCTTGGTGTCTTAAATATGAAAAATCAGAAACATTGCCCGATAAAAAGTAAAGTTATACGAATTTTTGAAAATCCACCCCAATTCCAGACTCCGCAACAAAATTGACACCACCCCTAAGGAATTAAAATGTAAATATTTTTTTTAAATTTATGGTATTTTGTATCAAATTTGGTACTAAAAGACTCAGCACATAATATTCTTTCAGGAGTACTAATAATTCTCTTGTAAATTATAAAAATCAAAGAAAATATGACAAAACTAACACGAAGTGTAACAAGATTTTCTTTATTTTTTCCATTTTTCTGAGACAAACCCTCCAAGTTATTTTCAGAAATATCATACTTTAATGAATGGGGCATGGATAAACCATACACAGTTTTTTTCTAAAACCTATTTGGAACAACATATGTGATTTTCAGCATCTTTCACTGCACGTAACTAGAAATATTTGATTTTGAACATACACACCACTATTTTGACGTTTCCATAAAAATATACAAAAAACATTACTTAAAATCAATGATCTTCAATTCTTTGTTAAGTTCAAAACACACCACTTCCTATCTCTGTGAACTACTTATTGATAAATTAATCTTAATTAGTGCTTAGAGATTTAGATTTACAATTTAAACCAATTAGATGACAAGATTTTGTTAATTTTACTGTGGTACACAAGCATGTCGGTCAAGAAAGATGCATATTGAAATCGCTGAGAAGAAATACATAGTAAAATGGTTTTTTAGACCTTTTAACATCATAAATCTTCATGCATAATATCTATAAACCTGCATAAAGCTTTAAACAAGACACCAATGCAAAGCTGAGTTGATTTCCTAGCACACATAGTAGGCAAAAGTAAATACGAGCAGATAACTCTCAACTGAGACAAACATTTTTGCTTATAAATGGCAGGCTGAAAGTTCCTAGTACATGTAATAATAAGGCACAGAGAAATCAATTACTGGCAAAGAGCAGAAACTAGCCTTAAGATTAACAACAAGATGAAACAAGCATTTTTTTCACACCCAGTCAAAGTCACACTAGGAGGTCAAATGTCAAGAGTCTAATCAAAGCTGTTGTTCCACCGTTTGAGAATTTTCAAAAGACTTTGCATAAATCTTCATAATGAATCCTGGGGGCTTGCTACTGTTGCTTAACCAATTACCACACAACAAGAATTTTTGAAAACATAGTGGGAAGAGTAGAAAATGCAGGTAACCACATTTTCTACTTTTCCCACTATGTTTTCTTACCTTTCAAACTGAAATCTAATCATTCAAGCCAAATTTAATTTGTGGTCTGCAAAAGCTTTCAATTTGGACCAATATAAAATTTTGTCATGTGGTAAAGAGTTAGTGGTCAAGTCACAAAGCCATGTTTAAGAACCCTTTACCAAACAATCTGGTGTTTTAACAACCCTGAGAAAAAGGCATTTGAAAATGAGGGAAGAGGAGAAAATGCTGTTATCAAATTTCTGGTGATCATAATTTCCTCATTTTCCCACAATACCACCATACCAATAACAAATTTTTTCAATGAGCCAAATTTGTCATCTGCAAATGCTTTGGATTTGGAAAAGTCAAAATTTTGTCATTTGGTAAAGAGTTAAAGAATTTTAAAGTATTACACACAAACATTCATGAACACTTTTTGCGCAGCAAAGCCTCCAATGAACCACACTGGAGTATGACTGGAATACTCTGGTAACCACAGATTAAACGACTGAAAACAGTCAATATCCAATTGGAAACATTTATGAAAGCATTGTGAAAAAAGAACCATTTGCTCAGACAACCAAATACATGTTTTTTTCCATGTTTCCCACTCTAGTTACGACAATGTAAAATACAACAAAAGTAGGGTATACAAATATGAAAAATAACCATGCTTAATTGCAGTATAAGTATTGTTTCAAATGGATAATTTCATAATATAACAACAATTAAAAAATGTTTCGGAATACAGATAGTACCATCTATAAATACTAATAAAACAGAAACACAAGGGAATGGCCGAACTTAAGTTGTTAGAACTTGTGGTCAAACCCCTTTGCCAAATAGTTCTGTGTTTGTACGTTATAAATATGATTTTGTACCAAAAATGGCAATAAAATATGTTTAAACTAATAAAACATACTATTCCACAAAAAGCATTCTGCACATCTTTTTAGTCTGATCCTGGTATGATCTTTTTAGCCTGATCCTGTTTCTAAACCATATAAACCTTTTCCAAACAAACAGGTATTTCAACAGCTCTGTAGCAGTTAACATTTCAAAAAGATTGAGGGAAAAGGATAGTTGCCCAGTACCTACATTTTCCCCTTTTTTCAAATGTTTTCAAGCCTATCCAATACTGAATGTTCTAATGCCTATCTATTTCAGGAAAATCTAAAATACTTATGACAAAATGATTGTAACATGACAAAAAACACATAAACATTGTCTGAAAAACATAAAAAAAATCAAAAGTTACAGTTTATCAAAATACAGAGACACTTTTGGAACTGTTTCTTCTAGAACTGGAATTCCAGATAAATGGACAGGTTTGAAATTGCCACGTTGAATAGCAGCTGGAATCTGTTTGGTATCCACATGTTGCTCATAACCAATACCTGTGAATGTGTATATATAATTGAGCCATGCTCGATGAAAAGGGAGCTGCAACTACAAAAAGAATTGACCCAGGTCAGCCTGTGCGGTCCTCCCAGGCTTACATGGGCCCACAATGTTTGCCGTTTGAAGATTTTCTGTATGTCCATGGACCAGTCTACCTCATGATTCAGTTGGTTGTTAGACAAAATGGAGTTTATAGACCCATAATCATATGATGCCTTGCCTGGTATAATAGATCATCACAGAGATGCATTAAGTCCCTTTTTCATAGAGCATGGCCCATATATAAATATTTATCTCTCTGTGTGTTTATGCCACTTGGTGACACATTGCCAGATTAATCACTGAGTGTATGTGATATTAATGATTTTCATAATTTGAAATAAAATGCTAGTTATTATCTACTTCGTTTAACCTGAACCTGTTCAAAATCATTTAATAGATTAATATTCTATTTTTATCCTCTGCATCGCTCAGCATATGTCCCGAATGGTAACGGACGGTTTAAGCCAATCAACCCTCAACCTACTGAATATGTTGGTTGAAAACTTTCCAGTCAGTAGTAAAAAAAGGAAATATTGAAACTTCAAAGTTATTTCTGGGAGAAATATCTCCTCACTGGATAGTGTAGATCCAAGATCAGACTGCACTTTCTGTGCAGTGAGTCTGATCTTGATCCATGCTGATCCCAAAAGCTCCTAAAGTCGCGCTTTGTAGGCTAAGGGTTAAATTGCTTACCTGTATACCTTCCCGAGTATAAATAACTATCCGAAAAATAGTCAGAGTTCTATTTATATGCCTACTTCTATATTCAGCATAAAGGTCAAGATCAGGTTAAATGAAGTGAGCAATATTAAATTTGAAAAAAAAAAAGAAAAAAAAAGGTTGTCCGTTTCATTCTGATCATTCTAATGCAGATTTTATGAATTAAATTCTCAACAAAAAGATATTGAAATTGTGGAAAAAGAAGTCAAAGCAGGTAGGATAATATGCTATCTTTTTCACAATGCTTTAACATGAGCTTCAGATCTGTGTCCCATTGTCTAACTCAAAAAAAATATTTGAATACCAAAATTACAGTTCTGATTGTCCAGAAAGGTCATTTTGGCACAGTAAAAAGGATTTCACATCTTATAGTGAAAGGTCAACATATTCAGAATAGAGGTTATGTCCCTAGTTGCATAGAATCATTGTCTTTAAGCATACCTGATATAAATGACTTTAAAAAAATTGTGGAAAAAGCAGGAATTTGCTCTGCAAGACACTTTCTCTTTTTTCCCACAATACTTAAATACCATGAAAGGTAAAATCATCAGCCTATGGCATTTCAATTTTGACAAGACATTTCTGATAGTCAAAAACCAAAATATAGACATATATGTACAAACGCGAGACTGGAAGATTTTCAAAATGCATGGTAAGATCAGGAAAAAAATGTGCCCCTGGCATCAAGCAATAGTTAACCCTGTACCAGATGATAAATTTTTTGCCTTTTCCAAATTCAAAGCATTTGCAGACAAAAAAATTAAACTTGGCTCAAATGATGATTTGCTTTCCAATGGGTAAAAACCATTGTGGAAAAAAGGAGAAAATGCTGGTAACCAGCATCTTCTCCCTTTACCATAGCATTTTAAGAAGGCTTCTTCCTCTAGGTCCCTAAAACATGGAATTGTGTGGTAAAGGGTTTAAATATGCAGCATGCTCCTAATTACACCATTCAAGGGTTTAGAAAAATCAACCTAATAATTTCTTATAGCCAAAAATCAAAGCATAGCTGATCATTTTGAATTTCAATTTCATTTTGCCTCCCTATCTGTTTCTGTAGGAGACAGCATTAATTATTATTTTCATTAAAAAAAAAAGGCTTAAAAATGTAAAACCTACTGTATTTTTCTTATGTATGCCTGCTTAGCAGCTAGTTGGGTGGTTTCCACAGCCAGTAATTCAATTGCTTCTCCAGATCGCTCTTCCATATTCGTTAGATTTGCATCACTAATCGGCTTCAAAAAGCAGCCAGAAAGTTGTTAACTCTGTAAAGTCCAACCAGGCTATCAATCATGACTGTAAAAAAAATGTTTCATAGGAATACAGTTCATTGCTTTACCATGTATTAAAGTTATACCTACTGTATAATGAAATAATTTGAAACTTCACAGTCTCTAGTCATAAAACAATGAAAATTACAAATTATATAGGATCCAGCAGTCTGCCAAGAAATTCTTTAATTGCTTATACTTGTGAAAATATTGTTGGCAAGCTGAGAGGTTGCTTTTTACAAGCAATTTCTGCTCTTCCCTGGAAGTTTTCTGTGGGTTTTTTTTCCCCACCCAAATTCCATTTCTTTTTTTTTCATAGAAAAGGTTTTGTCGCCTTTTCTAACTTTAGCTGGCAGGTTTTTTGATTTGGTATGTTGTAGAACATTTTAAAATTCATATAAACATTTGACAGTAACAAACAAGAAGTAGATGGAATTCTGAGGAGTATCTGCAATTTACAAGGGCCTGATTCAGCTTTTAGAATTTAAAGCCGTGAATGCTGCCCAATATGTTTTGGAGACTAGGGTCATCAGTGTTCCCACTGAAATTTTTATTTGGAGGTTTTGTACCCCCTACCATTGAAAAACGGGGGTATAAGAAAAAAAAAGGGGGTACAAATTCAGAAAAATTAGTATGCCTAAAACTCTAAATTGTTTTCTTAAATGCCTCATCCTCTTTCAGGTGAAGAACAATCATATAGATCTACAAAGCAAATTTACATTTTTACATGTAACCAGGGATCGTATATTTGATCCCTGATGTAACAAATAGTAAAATAATTACTTGACAAAGTGATAACTAGTAGTCTTTATGCTCATCTTTTCACGTGCCTTTTACATAACACTCAACAGAGCCATTGTCGAAGTCTGGCTGGTGACTACTGTACTCAATATGAATTCTGTTTTCTTGAATGGTTCTACTAGTATACCTTGCTTGCTTACGGGAACCCAAATCCGAAAGCTTCTAAAGTAGGCCTACCGCATTTCTGAGCTATTACCAATATTAGTTTACAGACGAGAGACATTGACGTCGACAAAACACTTTTTCATAGACTGCGTTAAAGAAAGGAGAGCTGAATTACGGATAATTTTTTAAACAAACAAGTCCCAGTCTGCAATTATTGATCACGACAATAAAGACCGAGTACGCCAACCATGTAAATGTTCTAAAAATAGAAAGCTGGAAATCCCAAATTTTTCTGATGATTTACATTTTCCGAAAAAGTTGCTTTTACATGAGCCGTTCTATGCAAGCCTTTCCTACTTTTTATTTCGATCTTAGTCTGTATTTTTTGTGCGCGATTTCACACATAGGTTTGTTATTTTGTACGTTTTTTATTTTACTTGTACGTGTTTCACTTACGATTTTGCGTGATTGGGAACTCTGGGTCATTCTGTATTACATAGTTTAATACTTTGGAGTTCTGTAGTACGATAACTGTATCCCTTTGCTATTTCAGTTTTTCACCGATTGCCTCCTGGACCATGCCAAGCACAAAACAATGTCCAAATGTGAAAGGAAGCACCCCAAAAGTCTTCTGATTGAGACTATACATAGGAGGAAGGGCTTCAAGGAAGGGCTTACATTGTACTTGATTATATACATTTTTATACATGTACTGCATCCATCCATTCAGCAATGTTTTTCACTTCAGAAAAAAAAAGTCAGAGACATATGTGCTGTACTTTAAGTAAAGAACTCCGGTATACCAAATTTTTTGAAGATAAACAGAAACTATGACAGGTCTTACCTGAACCAGAGACATTGATGTGTATTGTATGTCTCTGCCTGAACTCAGTTTAGCACTAGCAACAAAATATGGGATTCTCTTGATTTGACGTGGTGAGTCTTACCGCAGGCCACTTAATGATAAAATCACGAAATTCACATTTAACATATAAATATCCACTGAGTCCTTTCTATATTTCTCCCACAACGCTGTCGTAAGTGAAGGAAATGGGCCCAAGAAGACACGATTGACACGCTCTCAGTCTCGGGTTTTTCGAAAGAACATCGAATTCAACATCCGTCGGCCAACCTTCCAACTATCACTTGTCATCGCATCTTCAACATGAACACAAGCCTCAGGCAAAGGATCCACAAGCATAGTTATGGCAGTCTAAATTGGTCTTGTGGCAATACCTGGCATCTTTTCTTTTCTGTTCCCCGAGAATCGGCCTTCAGCATCGCGAAATTGCATGACAACATCACCGGAAGTGTCCGAAAAATTCGTAATTTTTCGTATTTATTTCTTATCAGTCACATTAATCGACAACACAACTATAAAAATCTTATATCATTAATAAAGTATCATTTTATATTTAAAAAAAGGCGATAAATAGTTTAATCATGCAATGTCCGGCAGTTGACGTGAATGCCCGACAGTTCTCTGTAGCCAGGGATCTTATATACGATCCCTGCCGTAGCTTACCGGTGCAGTCTGATTGTTGTACGTAAAATACCGATATTGACCGACATTGGCCGATGTTTCACGATCCCATTACAGTTGGGCAACGTTAAGATTGTACCTAAAAAGCATGGTTTTAAAATATCTTTGGTGGTTAACGTTTAATTCCCAACATTACAATCAACTATTTCGATATATAGATATTCATTCCGAATCAAATGGAGTAGCGCGCAAACATGGGATGAACAAGCCATGGGACGAACTGGTTTTGGAACGAAAAAGCCCAGAACCAAGCGATCAGTAGACAAATTTAGTATCACTGCGCCAATAGAAGGCTATGAGTGAAACTAATTTCAATAAAAAATTAGTATTTCCTTTATCGATGGCCTCATCCAGTGTATTTTAACATGCCATTTCCAATTACATATATGAGTGCTACCGAAAAACTCATTTGTTTGAGAAAAATTGCGTTTATTTGGGTTTATTTCCTTCGGCTTTGGACAAAACACAATACATGGTCTTCAAAATTCAATCTTGAACTCATAGTGGTATTGTCTTCGACAAATACCACAAAAATAGTACTACAACATAAATATTATAGGCATTACCTGTGTGGATGAAAATCCACCATTTGGATTCCTCTGCTTGGTCAGCCATTTTAACACTTTCACCCCTTCAACTCTGTCCTGTCTTTCAGCCAGAGCAAGAAGCACATATGCTGTAAGCTCGACATTCAGTGCCTTTCCTTTTCTGCTTGATCCACTGCTAGTAACGCCTACTTTTTCCCAGTGTTTGGTACCTCCTGAAGTTAATAATTGTAGAAATAGATGGCAAAGGTTAATAAACATTTCACAGAAAGGACGATTCTTATTGTAATATTCAGAGTTTGTTTATCGACCCTTTACCTGACAACAAATTTTAGACTTGTCTAAATTGAAAGCCTTTGTAGACAACAAGTTGAATGTGTCACAGATAATGTAATTTGTTTTGAAAGGTTAGAAAATGTTGCGGGAAAAGGAGAAAATGTTGTTACCAGCATTTTCTTCTCTTCCCACAATGTTTTCAAAAGCCTTCTCCTTTCAGGGTCGTTAAAAAAACTCTGGATTGTTTGGTAAAGGGTTGATTAAGAGCCCTTCAGAGTATGTCCCATCTGCCTCCTAACACATTTTACATCAATCTTCCCACTTCTTAAAGGCTGCACGGTAGTCGTTTTCAGGTTTATGTTGAACTCACTACTAGACTGCATAGCCTATACTCCAAGTCCAACCAACGTCCTATTAGTACATGCATTTTCTAGGGTTGAAGAAACAACCAGAAGTCAACGGAGAGAGTTCCTGTCAGTATGGGGCAGAAAACATTTGGCTAACATTCTGTCAAAAACTTGTTCACTCTGGAGGATTTATTTGCAGGTACATAACTTGGGGATGTATGCTTCTATGCAAGATCTGCACTTCTGATAGGATTCAACTTCTATGAGCATGTTATCTGTAAAAGTTTCAAGTCATACACCGACCTTTGGGATTGAAGATCAGAACCTTCTGAAGGCCTTTCTCAAAGAAATTTGCATGTTAATTGCATTTCGAGGTCTTAGTTTGGCAAACAGTGACACTTATTTTGCCCTCAGTAGCAATCCAAACCTAGACTAAGCCTTGTGGTACATAGATATTTCACCAGCAGTGACTATTTCATCCAGACAACAGTCTACATGTATCCGATACCTGTTTATCCCGATTTTGTTTCCCCTCATTGGAGAGAAAATGGGGAACCAAGCAGATACAGAAATTTACAAAGCCCAGGTCCTTCATGCATTATCTTAATTCTTTACCTAACAACAAAATTTCAGACTAGGCCAAGGTCAAAGCATTTGCAGACAAAAAAAAATGTGACTCAAAAATGGAATTTTTTGGTGGGGAAAGGTAGAAAACACTGTGGGAAAAGGAGGAAATGCCGGTCACCAGCATTTTCTCCTTTTTACCACAATGTTTTCAAAAGGCTTTTCCTTCAAGGCTATTAAAACTTGTGATTGTGTGGTGAAGATTTAAAAAATACATCATAGATAAATGCCAATTATCTCTGTTAACTCATGCACTGTATAATATGCATCCTACAATCTATTCATCTGCTCAATGTTTTCCACCCAGTTCCTCATTTTGTATACTTTACATCATGTGCCACAGTATGTTTACTCTTGCTTCTACAGGTATGCAAATGTTTCTACCAAATGATATGGGAAAGCTTGGAGGAAAAGGAACATTTGCTTGTTACAAGCAACTACACACCTCTGCCTACACTGTTTTCAGTCGCATTATATCTGTATAACATCAGTCAAAAAAAGTCTTTTATATACCTTCGATGATTGCCTTTGCATTTAACTTGCTCCAGACTTCGTCAACTCGAGTACTACCAGCCAGTTGTAGAGCATACATCGCTATAGCCAGATCATACACATTGTTTAAGTCTGTTATTTGACTTTCAAGGTATGCCTGAGCCTTATCTGCTGCTGACTGTATTGAACTGGAAACCTGTTGGATCACAAAAGTATACACCATTCAACCCTTTACCAAACAATCTGGAGTTCTAATGGCCCTGGGGAAGAATGCTTTAAAAACATTGTGGAAAAAGGAGAAAATGCTGGTGACCAGCATTTTCTCATTTTCCAATATGGTTACCCCCCTAAAGAAGCCATCATTTCATGATCATTTCAGCCACATTTAATTTGTTGTCTACAAATGCCATCAATTTGGACAAGTCTAATTTCTTGCCATTTGGTAAAGGGTTAAATGCATGTAAAATGTATCATGTAAATGTAAACTCTGACAGCATTACTGCAAAGTAACTAATTTTTTTAATAACTGGTTTGATATATTACTGTACAACATATTTATAAATTTTCCTGACAGACATGTTACAGGAAGGTGGCTTGTATTTTAATCATAACATTTGAGTGCTTTTTTAAAAATGCAAAGTCTTATACCTTGCATGCCTCTCACATCCAACAGTGAAATAAATATAGGTGACTCTTTCAGAACCAAATATATAATCTCAAACTGTTTAGACAACTGAAAATACAATCCACTGAATCTCAGAAAGATTTTTATCTCATAGGCTTGACTTAACAAGCGGACGGCATAGAACCAAAATCAGACTGCACATTCTGTGCAGTCTGATCTTGATCTATGTCTTATGCAAAAGCCTCTGTTTTCTGCTATGGCACTGAAAGGGTTAAAATAAAAATTCTGCCATCTTTTATAAATGAGAAATCTTACCCCTTCTATGACTTTTGCCTCCAAAAGTGAAATAAGCACATAGGAAGTCAGTGCTACTTGCCCAGATGTGGATCCGCCCTGAAATGATAATCGTGAAAAATACCATTTACCCCTTTATCAGATGACAAAATCTTAGACCGGTCCAAGCTGAATGCATTTGCCGACAACAAATTAATTATGCCTCAAATGATAAAACTTGTCTGAAAAAGGATAGAAATAATTGTGGGGAAAGGAGACAATGTTGGTTCCTTTCCCCACAATCCTTTCAAAAGCCTAAAAAAGACTGTCTTGTCCCACAATGTTTTCTACCTTTTCATAGACTAATTCCATTATAAGAATCACACTTAACTTTTCCTGAATCTTAACAACCCTGAGAAAAAGCCCATTCAAATACATTTTAGGAAGAGGAGAAAATGCCGGTAACCATCATTCCAGTTACATTATTTCTCATCTGCAAATGCTTTCAATAGGGACACGTCTAAAATTCTGTCATTAACTCTTTACCACACAATCCCTTAGAAAGAAACCTTTTAAAAACATTGTGGGAAAAGAAGAAAATGCTGGTAACCAGCATTTTCTCCTTTTTCCACAATGTTTTCCACCCTTCTAAAGACAGAAATCATCATTTGAGTCATGTTTAATTTATCGTCTGCAAATGGTTTCAATTTGGTTGAGTCTAAAATTTTGTCGTCTGGTAAAGGGTTAAGTAAAGAGTCAAAGGCAAACAAGAGCACCACATGGGCATGCCTATGCTAAGCTGCAGCTGCTTGATTTTCAGTGAAAATTCTAAGTTGAAAAAGCGGCGCAAATGTGTCAAAAAAATTTTATAGTTATCTGCTCTTGTTGTACAAGTTCCCCTTTTGATAGTTAACAAATTGTCCGAGTTTGAAGTAAATATCTTCAGTGTTAATAGTGTTAATAGAGATATTACAAACTGTCAAAGGTTTTGCATGAAAACAATGATAACAGATGATAACAGAGCTACATCAATACCTTGACATTTTCCTTAACAAGAGGGCCATGATGGCCCAGAAGTCGCTCACCTGAGTCTTGACCACACTGACCAATTTTACAAACATTCTATCAAGCTTTCATTATGATTGGAATGAAAATTGGCCTCTAGCCTGTACACAAGCTTTTTCTAGAATTTTTCTCAGTGACCTACTTAGCCAAACATAGCCCATTTTCCCATTGTAGATATTATCAAAACAAAGGTTCTGACTGCCTTTCATAAATATTGGACTGAAAATGTGGCCTCTAGAGCGTACACGAAGTTTTTCTAAGATATGACCCAGTGACCTAGGTTTTTGACCCAACATGACCCAAGTTCAAACTCATTCAAGATAACATCAAGACAAACATTCTGACAAACTTTCATGAATATCTGACTGAAAATATGGCCTTTAAAGTGTACACAGGGTTTTTGTTAGATTTGACCTAGTGATCTAGTTTTTGATACAACATGACCCATTTTAAAACTCTTTTTTTTTCTAAGATTTGACCTACTGACCTAGTTTCAAACCCGTCTTAGATGTCGTCAAGACAAACATTCTGGCCATCTTTCCAGAGTATTGCACTGAAAATGTGGCCTCTAGAGCGTACACAAGGTTTTTCTAAGATTTGACCTGGTGACCTAGTTTTTGCCCCGACATGACCCATTTTCAAAGTTATCTATGATACTATCAAGACAAACATTCTGACCAACTTTCAAGAGTTTTGCACTAAAAATGTAGCCTCTAGAACGTACACAAGGTTTTTCTAAGATTTGACCTAGTGAACTAGTTTTTGGCCCAAAATGACCTATTTTCAAGCTCATTCAAGATATTATCAAGCCAAACATTCTGACCACCTTTCAAGAGTTTTGGACTGAAAATGTGGCCTCTAGAGTGTACACAAGGTTTTTCTAAGATTTGACCTAGTGACCTAGTTTTTGACTCGACATGACCCATTTTCAAACTCGCGCAAGATATTATCAAGACAAAAATTCTGACCAAGTTTCATGAGTATCGGACTGAAAATGTGGCCTCTAGAGTGTACACAAGGTAAAAGTTGACGATGCACAACGCATTACACAAGACGGACACAGCATGATCACAAAAGCTCACCTTGAGCACTTCGTGCTCAGGTGAGCTAAAAACAGCCTGTCTAAAAATGGCTTTTTTAACCAAGGCAGCAAAGCCATAAAAATCCTTATTTCTTGTAAGTCGTCCCCATATAAGATTGATAGGATTATTCTTTAAGAAGCTAGAAACATGGTGAGAAAAAGGAGAAAATGCTGGATACTAGCATTTTCTCCTTTTCTCACTATGTTTTTTACAAGCATTATAACTCAAAGCCATTTAACATGGGATCATTTTTAACCCTTTTCCACACAATCCAGACTTTTAATGACCCTGAGGAAGCAGGTCTTGCAAGTAAATATAACCACCACTTTCTCCTTGTCCACAAAGTTTTCTACCCTATCAAGGAAAAATTTTGTCATTTGGGCAACTTTAAATTTGTCTGCATATGCTTTCAATTTGGATCAATCTATAATTTTGTTGTTTGGTAGAGAGTTAAAAAGTTAAATGATGCTGCATTTATTCATTTTACATACCTGCATTTCTTTATGAATGACTCGGCCTGGTTCTTTAAAAGTTCCATTTGAATTCTGTTGACTGACAAGCCAGTTAACAGCTTTAATGACAACATCATCATCAATAAATATGTAAGGCTTTGCCTGTACAAAGGATTTAACCACAAAGGCAGTAAGCCATGTGCTGCCAGACTTGTCTCGACTACCAAAGGCACTGTAAGAGCCATCTGGGTGACTGTATGTCAACTCACGCTGATAACCTGTATTCAGAAAACAATGTTTGATTTAGAATTATGAGACTATGTCACTACAGGATAGTGGATAGTGAAAAGTAAATGCTAAAAGCTAATTATTAATCTTTGCAGTGATAAATAAATGTACATTCTCAGTAAGATGATTGATTGTACAGTATCTTATGCCATTTTCAAGATTATTTCAGTTATATCGCCACGGCCAGTGCACCTTTCTATGCTTTCCTGGAGTTTCATTTACCAGTGTTTCACAAAATATTCTTGCAAAGCCCCTGGCGACTCCTCCACTTAACCATCGGCGAAGCAATGATCAGTGGTGAGAGAGGAATGAATCCTGTTGTAATGACTATCATCAATCCTTGGAAAAAAATTGGCCAAACTTGGGATTGGAATCAGTGAACCTCTGTTCCCAAGTCTTGTACCCTACCGACTATGCTACTGGGGCTTAGCTTCTAAGTAGGTACTAAAGATGAACCTATTGAAATTATAAGGTGGACAGTATAAACCTAAGAAAATACATGACATACTGCGCAGCCTGAACTTGATCTACATAGTCCACAAAAGCAACTAATTTCAAGTTCGACACTTTCAGGGCATAGATGAAAAAGGCTCCTTTTTGTACATGTATATAAGCCATGCTATGTAAAAAGAGGCTTATTGTATCTGTAAAAAGTGTCAACCCAGATCAGCCTCCAGAGTCAGTGCAGGCTGACCTGGGTCAAAACTTTTTGCTTTTGGTAAATTTCCTGAATGTCATTGCTTGGCATCATGCATCACAAGGACACATTAAACACCCCTTTAGGCAGAGCATGGCTCATATAAATAATATTCTGACACACCATGCATTTCTTTTCCACACTCAAAAACTGAAATGAATATTAATGACATAACCATCATACAGACTTGCTGCAAGATTTTGAAAGAGAAAGTTATATCATCCATATAATGAACTATCTTCTGCAAATGATTTCTCTTTTTCCTTCATCTTGCACGAAAGCATCATGGCATAAAAAGAATTGCTCAAAGCAAGCAAAGGCAGTTCTACTATTGCCATATATACAAAGCCTTAAGTCATGTTACTTATCCATATTATACAGGGATGTTTTGAACTTATCAGCTAAAAATTTGTCTCCAATGATAAAGAGATTTAAGTTATGGCAAAGTATTTCTTATAAACAGTGGCAAAACAGTTGCGAAATTGTAAACATTCTGGAGGGCTTTCCTTCAAAAGAGAAAAACTTGTACTGTCTTTTACCTTTCTCCATAAAATTCTTGGCATCCTTCATTGTTTTGTCATCAATGGTATTTGTAGCTTCCATATATTTAGCAATGAAAATATTGGGTGCAAATTTCAGCATGTTTTGCTCACCACAACCGTATGGCATGCTAAGAAGCTTGCCTAACCCTTTAAGAGTGGGACCCATGAGGTCTCCTGTTTACAAAAAAAAAAATCAAATAACAATTATATATAACAACCTGACATTTCATTCATTTTTAGAGGAGTTTTTTAAAAAAAAAACACATGATGTAATAAAATTCTGTTTTGGCATTTGTATATTGATTCTTTCCCTTTTTTGTGATATCCTTGGTGCTGATGTGCCTGATATGGTTCTATGCATTTCAATCATATTTGACTTTTTCTTTGAATATGTTGTGTGCTACTGTTAAAACCATTTTATGTACATTCCATGCTCAATAAAAAAAAATATATACAAGAGTGTAACCAGGCTTTCTGATTCATTGGTGATTCCAAACTGAGACAAGATCAGACCAATACACAATACTTAAAGTGGCATTAATCTCCAAAACAATAAAAAGTATCTTCAACTTTTTCCATATTTTCCTTTTTTTGTTAAGGACCTCTGTATTATATTCTACAAACATTATCTACACATTGCATACAAAATTAAGAATTAAAATCAAGCAATGCACTCAATTAGGACTTCGAAAATAAATTATTAGCCTATTATCACTAATCTTTGTGACAATAGAAGGTAATGCATATTTCAGTGGGCATTTTCTTAGTACAGAGTAGAAAGCTAACGAGACACTGCAAGACTTGGAAATTCAAGATATTAGATTTTTTTTGTTTTTCTTTCAACAGATTGAGTTTTCTCTTGCATTTTGATATAGATTCTGGACAGAATACTTTTTGTCTCAAATAAAAGTTTTCTACAGCTTGGTTTTCCTCTAAATTCAAGGCATTCTGTTACACATCTGATTGGTACAGACAACATCCAATAGCAATAAGTTGTGCCTATTGTTTATCACAGTTAAAGAAAATATAAAACATACCAGTTTAGACCTCTATAATGTGAGTGAAATTGTGGGAAATAGTTAGCTTACCCTTTAAGTGTTGAATAAACCCAATGGACATTTTCAGTCTAGAATAAGACCCCAATAATTGCAATTTCATGGTTGCCTTTTGTCTGCAGTGTTTCAGCAAAGCGGAATGTGTTGATCATAGATCAGACTGCACATCTTATTTTTATCTACACTGGCCACAAAGGCAACTTTAGTCGTGAGAGATGCTTTAAGGGCTAATATAGCTCATTGTTTGAAAGTGCCAAAGACAAATCTTTCTCCATATAGTACAGGCCACAGGCCCAAAGTACATTTATGTGAACAGCACTGTTGGAAGAATAGGTTTAATGCATCTTCCTAAGGCATTACACCAAACAAATCTTCACCTAAGACGAATCCATTTTGCCTAAAAACAGACTGAATCATGAGGTAGAATCATCCTTTGACAGGCAGAAAATTTACCAGTAGCAAAAGTTTCGACTCAGGCCAGCCTGCATGGACTGTGCAGGCTAACATGGACTGATACTTTTTGCATATGCATTAAACCCCTGTTTCACAAAAGCAAAACTCATACATGTATGTTTTCCGTTACACATAATATACCAAGAGAAGTTCCTATGATAGCAAATTATTAAATAGTAAGTAGATACAATGAGCTACATCATTCAATATTAAAAATTAATGTTTTCAATGGCAGAGATTGTTTAAAGAGTAATTCAGTTACCTATGGCTTTAAGTGTCACCCTCTCTGACCCTGGCACAGTTGTTGGTGGAAACTCTACCTTTACTTTCTCTGTATATGTCCCCCTGTTCTCCAAGTCAATTACAACTGGAAGATTATATTCTCTCGGTGTGCCTTCAGCCTAAAGTAATTACATGTACTCTCATGACAGTGATTAAATGACTGATATTTTGGTATATAAATGTTTCATGTAACATAAATTCAATGAAAGAATTTCTAATCCAAATATTGTATGATGCTATTTTCAAGTTAATGGCTACAGAGATGTCAAACATGTATCTATATAGTATAACTGGAGACTTCACAAGACAACAAACTTTTAGACCCAATGGCATTCGCAGACATTTTGGGGGACAATACATCTTGCTAACAGGATGTGTCCTTGAAAAAGTCAGAAAATATTGAGCAAAAAAGGAAAAAATGGTTAAAAGCATCTCTTTCTCTTAAAAGTATCTCTTCCGCTTACCACAATATTCATAAAAGCTGTCTTTATGAAGGTCATGAATACAAATTATTGTTAGATATAAGGTTATAAAACCAAATACATGTACCACATATAAAATACCGCAAGAGCTTATCTTGTTCCTGACCAGACCTGACCTAAATAATGTAACTGTCTGAAGTCCCTACCAAACAACAAAATTAGATTTTTACTCCAATTTGATAGCATTTGCGGACAACAAATTAAATGAGACTCAAATGATCAGATTCAGTTTTTTATTTGTCACTGAAATACGTTAAATAAACTCATTCCAAGACAACAGAATTTAAGATCTGTCTAAATTGTATACATTTGCAGAGGACAAAATCAAATATGATTCAATTGATGAGGTTTGTCTCTACATTAATTACAGTAGAAAATATTTTGGAAAAGTGATAAATGCTGCTGACCAGCATTTTCTCCTTTCCCCCCAATGTTTTCCAAACCCTCTTTCCTTAAGGTTGTGAAAAAATTGGATTGTTCAGTAAATGGTTAAAATACTCGTGACTTTACAGATACCTGTTCAAAATATATGAATAACCATCAAGTTTAAAGGAGTCAAAAATTAATACAAAATGTAAAAACATTGTAGTGAATGTACAAATTGCTTGTTTTCAAGAATGATCTGAAATCATATGCCAATGGTAGATCTAATATGTAACATACCTCAACCAGCAGTTTCTTCACAACTCCATCAGACATAAGCACTGTCATGGCTTCTAACTTGATATCTATTGTACCAATAGTGATAGGCACAATGGGGAGGTATAGAGCTGCCACTTCATTTGGAGAAATCTGAAAGTGTAAGTCAAAACTTTATCCTTTAGCAAATAGCAAAATGATGGGGTTTGTATCAGACAGGGTACAGACCATTGTGGGAAATAAGCCTTGAAAGCCTTCTTATTTAGGTCATTAACCCTTTACCACACGGCAAAATTTAAGACTTATCCAAATTGAAAACATTTGCAGACGACAATTTCATAGTGGCTCAAATGATGCAACTTTTCTTTGATAGGGTAGAAAACTTTGTGGGAAAAGGAGAAAATGCTGGTTACCAGCATTTTCTCCTTTTCTCACAATGTTTTCAAAAGGCCTCTTCTTCAGGGTCGTTAAAAGGCGTCATTGTGTGGTAAAGGGTTAAAACATAGATTGAATGATAAAGGCTTAGCCCTCTACCACACAGTCCTGCATTTCAATAATCCTGGGGAGAAAGACTTCTAAGAACATTTTTTTAGAAGGAGAAAACCTTGGTTACCCTGCATTTTCTCCAGACCTTCACAACACCTTCTTTTTTATCTTTTTTAAGAAAAAAATCAACCACTTTTTTAAAAAAAGAATAATAACCAACCAACCAAACTACTACCCTTCGAAAATACATGTACATTTCTCAAAGATACAGAAATATATAAAGATCATCAAATTTTAATCTATACTTACAGTAATTACACTCTGGACCTCTTTTTGTGTCCTTATCTGTTTGTTGCCAACCACCTCTATATTCTCAAAATCAGTACTTTGATGCAGGAAAACTCTTGCCTAATAGATGAAATATAAAATCTATATAGTGTAACTGAAAACCATTGGCTGAATGGATCAACAAGCTTGAATTCAATTCTGATTCTTACTTTCAAGGCTAACCATCTGATTGGTTGTCAGAGATGTTCTGCCTTAGCCAATCAGATGGCTAGTCCTTGAATTCAGAGTTAAAATATGATTTGTAAGGTTGCATTTCAACCCTGAGCTCTGTTCCGGATATTAATCATTTACTACATAATCCCAAGTTTTAACAACCTTAAGGAAAAAGTCTTTTCAAAACATTGTGGGAAAAGGATAAGATGCTGTTTACCATCATTTTCTCCTTTTCCCACAATGTTTTCTACTTTTTCAGAGACAATTTCCAACCTCTGAGAAATAGATAATTTGTTAACTGCAAATGCCATGGATTTGGACAAGTCCAAAATTCAAAATTTTGGTAAAGGGTCAAGTTTACTTTGGTCATAGAGAATCATTTCAGCAGTAATACAGTACAATAATGAAGCCCAGGACCAGGATTTAGCTGCTTCAGTGGATAGTGTAGATCAACATTAGACTGCACAAAATGTACAGTCTGGTCTTGGATCTATACTGTCCACTTCCTTGTAAAATACTTAACCTATTACGACACAATGCTGACTTTTAATGACCCTGAGGAAGAAGTCTTTTGAAAACATTGAGGGAAAAGGAGAAAAATGCTGGTAACCAGCATTTTCTCTTTTTCCCACAATGTTTTCTACCCTATCATAAAATCACATCATTTGGGCCACATTAAAACTATTGTCTATAAATGCTCCCAAATTGTCTGCAAATGCTATCTAAAATTTCAATGTGTGGCAGACGGTTAACAATAGCTTTTAAGATGCAATATATGCATCTTTAGTACAGACTGAGAATGTCCATTTTATTCACATTGTACAACAATGGTTAACTCTCTACCAGGTGCAGTCTTGTTCAAATTGAAAATATCTGCAATTACAGATTAGATTTTTGTCATTTTCTCCCTTTGTCACAAACTTTTTAAAATCCTTCTTCATCTGATTCATTTCAAATGGCAATTGTATGGTAAATGGTTAAGGGCTGAATACACACAACTGATACATGTATTTAAAGTCTAGAAAAAGGACCAAAATACATGCAATTTCGAGGTTGCTTTTGTCAATAGTGTTTGAGCAAAGTGGACAGATTAGATCAAAGATTAGACTGCACATTTTGTGCAGTCTAATTGTAATCTACACTTCCAACAAAGACAACTATAGTTGTTTTAACCCTTCTCCAAATAATCAGGTTTAAACTAGTCCAATTTGAATGCATCTGAATATGACAAATAAAATACGGCTAAATTGATGGATTTTGTCCTATATATGTTACAAAAAAAGTATGTAAATAGTTAATATATTTTTATGAATTCTACAGTCACCTCCAAAGGTCTTGGGCTGTAATTATGTAGGGTGACTTGCAGAATGACCTTTTCGCCTCGAACAACTGAGTAAGGCAGTGAAACAATCATGAAAAATAACGTTGAAACTTGAAGCTGAAATGGTAAAAAGCAATGGTTGCTGTACATTTCGCAATTATCTTAATCTTTTCTAAACAATTCCTTGCTTTTGAAAAGGTTTTTGAAACATTCTACGAGAGGGAGTTAATACATGTACTTATAACCGTTACTTTCCTTTTTCCCCCAAAATGTTCTTTACCCTTTCAAAAACAGAAATCATCATTTTAATTTAATTTTCTGTCAATTGGACTTACTGAAATACATGAAAAAGAAAAAGAAATCAGAATAATGCAATTATAAAATGTGGCTAAAATCTCAAAATCTCCCTCTTATCTCATTAACTCTTTACTCTTTATGACAAAATTCCAGCCATGGCTGAATTGAAAGCATTGAAAGCGGGCAATAAATTAAATATTACTCAAAAAAATAATATACGTGTGTCAAAGGGTAGAAAACATTGGGGTTAACAAATGAAACAGATTTGAAGCATACAACTTTAAATATAACCCAGAGGTTATGGATGAAAATCATGAATAAAAGTTGAATTCATAATTTCTGAGTGAAAATGACACGACAATAAAGCAAAATACAATGTAAGTGCTTGCTACAATGTTTCCAAAACTTGTCTGCTATAAATCAAAACAAGTTGCCTGCAGGACAATAAAGAGTTAGCTCTTTCCATGATAAGTGTATTTTGGACTCATCACAAATAGAAAGCAGACAACAAATCAACTGTGGATCAATAAATGAATTCATAAAAGAAAGGATAGAAAACATTGTGGGAAAAGAAGAAAATGCTGGTTAACAGCATTTTCTCCTTTTCCAACGATGTTTTCAAAAGCCTTTGTCCCCAGGGTTGTTGAAAGTCAGGACTGTTTGGTAAAGGTTTGAATTGTATACTTCGAGTTCGCAAACACTTATTCTTTCAACTGTGCGCCAGCAGAAGCCAAATGTTCAATTGCATAACCCTTAATTAAATATCCTTCTTTTAAACTAATTTGAGGAAGAAGTTTTTAAAAAAAAATCATGGAAAATTTTAAAAGAAGACAAAACCGGTGACCTGCATTTCCTCCTTTTTCCAATGATTTATACCTTTTTCAAAATAGAATCCATATATTGATATATAAATCTCAAACTTTGTCTTGCATTTTAGAGTTACAATATTTTGACAAACCTGAGCTGGAGTCTGGGAGAGTCCAAGACCAGATTCAGGATGCACAGCAAAGGCAGTAGCTATCCAGGAGGTTATTGTGTCAGGAACTTTGGCCTCTATAGATGCTACACCAGAGTACCTGGAAAAAACCATTCAAGGCTTAGTCTTCATTATCATAAATGACACAAGTAGGTTTTATTGACAACGTAGATCAGGATCAAAGAATGTGCAATAGGATCTTTGGCCTATACTGTCCACTACTATACTCTAACCCTTTTACAGATAACAAATTTTACATGCCTCCTAATATCTGCAGACGATAAATTCAAAACTGGTACAAACGAGCTGAAGTTCTTTGAGAGAGTATATAACAGAGCTGGTAAAGGAGAAGATGCTGGTTACCAGCGTTTTCATCTTTTCAAACAATGTTTTCAAAAGCTTTCCTACTCAGATTATTAAAACTCAGGCCTGTGTGGTAAAGGAATAGGCTATGACCGAACTGTCTCTTCATCTTGCATTGGATCCGTATTTGTTGTTGCTGAAATAATGAAACCTATTTCTTTGGTAGTGAAAGGGTGACAGCATTTCCATTTGCAGACAAGCCTTTTTTTATCTTGCATCACACCTCTTTTGAAAACTTTGTGGGAAAAGAAAACAATTTTCTAGCCTTTTAAAGACAAATCTAGCCATTGAGTCACAATCATGTTTTGCTTAATGCTTTACCACACTATCCTGAGGTTTTATGATTCTGTAGACAAATGCTTTTGAAAACATTGTGGGAAAAGGAGAGAATACTAGTAAGCAACATTTTTCTCCTTTTCCCACTATTTTTCCTTCCCTTTCTGAGATAAAATGCATCATCAGAGAAAAATTTAACATATCACCTGCAAATGCTCTTTCAGTATTGACTAGTCTAAAAATAGTTTCATTTAGTAATGCTTTCTACAGGAAAGTCTAATATCATCTGGTAAATAGTTAACTCTTTACAATGGAAGCTGGTATTTTTATGACCCTAAAGAGGAGAGTTTTTGAAATAATTTTCTGAAAAGGAGAAAATGCTGTAAATCAGTTCTAATTATTAGAAAGATTTTATACATTGTTTTTTACCCTTTCAGAGACAAATTGCACCATTTGAGCCATATTTAATATGTTATCTGCAAATGCTTTCAATATGGACTGGTCTATCATTTCGTAGTTTGGGAAAGAATTAACCCTTTACCACACAATCCCAACTTTTCAGGACATTAGGAAAAAAAAAGCTATTGAAAACTTTGTGGGAAAAGAAGAAAATGCTGGTAACCAGTATTTTCTCCTTTTCCCACAATGTTTTTACCCATATGACAAATTTCATGTTTTGAGCAACATTTAATATGTCCTCTGCAAATACTTTCATTATGAACAAGTCTAATATTTTGTAGTTTGGTTAAAGAGTTAAGACTTACGGAACAGTTTTTGTTGTCCACAGCCATGTTTCTGGAAAGAATTTTCTGACTTTCTGCACTGGGGCAAGTTCTGTCGAGGCTGATGGCACACTGACAGGTTGTACCTTTTCAGCAACAGGCATTACTGCAGGAAAAGATCTTGCCATTGGTGCTGCAAAACTCCTTGCAGCTGTACGTGCTCTGAACGCTATTGGCATTCTTTGAAACCAGGGTATTGGTCTTGGAACTGGTTCTATAACTGAAATATTTTTATTGATTTAGTCAATAGCCCTTTAACAAACGATCTCCTGTTTTAATGATGGTTGGGAATAAACTTTTGAACAAATTTAAGGAAAAGGAGAAGCGCTGGTAAGCCATAAACTTTTTCCTTTTCCCACCTTATTTTCCACACTTTCAAAAACAAAAATCCATCATTTAAGCCATCATTTACGCTATATCTGATTTGTTTTCTGCAACTGCTTTCATTAGGGACAATTCTAAAATTTTATGATCTGGTAAAGAGATACTGTACTATTTTGCTAGCAATCTACATCACACTGTGCAGAAAATTGGTGTATCTTGTGTTTCAAGGAGAGATATCTTTTGAGATTTTCTCTGTACACTTGCACCATGGGTACTCTTTGGAAGTGTCCATTCAGGACACTGCTATGGGCTATTCAAACAAAGGTTACAGAGAAAAGTTATGCTTCAAGCAATTTCTTCTTCTACTGCTATGTTTTCAATGATGGCACAAGGCAAAACAGGAGCACTACGTGCGGGAGCCTACTCTAGGCTGTAGTTGCATTTTTCAAAAAGGGGCACAACTGTGTCAAAAATATTTTGATGGTAACATACCCTTGTCGTATGGGTTCTGTAATTACAGAGATATTATAAAATGTCACCACAACAACAACACAGACAACAACAGGGCTATGACAATACCTCAACATTTTTTTTGAAAACAGCCAAGTTAAAATATCTTCAGGTGATAATATTTTCAAGAAATACATGGTTCAAATTTGTCCAAGAAGGCCAAGAAAGACATTCCATCATTCATTAACCTGTGACCCTGACCTTGAACTCTTTTTACACAATCCTGAGTTTTTAGGAAAAGGAGAAAATGCTGGTAACTAGCATTTTCTCCTTTTCTCAGTGTTTTCTACAATTTCAAAGACAGAAATTGTCATTTGAGCTACATTAAATTTGTCATTCACAAATGCTTTCAATTCGGATAGGTCTACAATTTTGTCATATTGGAAAAAATTAATCTAGGTGACTTAAATTTTATAATCTTATAAGCTTTGTGATAACACTTTACCAAACAATCCTGAGAAAGAAGGCTTTGGGAAACATTGTGGTATTTATGGAAAATGCTGGTAAACATCGTTTTCTCCTTTTCTCACAGTGTTTATCTTCCTTCCACAGAAAAAGCCTGTGATTGGATTTTAATTTGTCATCTGCAAATGCTTTAAAGTGTACATTAATATTTAGCATTTTTTGAAAGAAGGAGAAAAGACATGATCCTGCAAATAGACGAGTGCACCATTTCTGTGTTGAAACAACAAGTATATAGCTTTCTATTTTTAGATGGGGGGTATGCAAATGAATCTAGCGACAAACTATCATGATTCTACCATTGTTTACGTAACTTTCTCCTGACCAAGATTCTTTTCCAATAACAAGTCTGAAACCTCTTTTCATTCTTTGGGGACAAAGATATTGCTATTTTATTGATTTAAACATAAATATTCAACTTCCTCAAATTCGTTTATAGTCGACTGAAATCGAGTTGCATAGCCGCTCCAAATCGCCTTTTACAACTAAAGTTCCCATCGCAGCCACTGTGGGTCAAGATCAGACTGCATAAATCTGCAGTCCGATCTTTGATCTACACTGTCTGCTTTCCTGAAACACTACAGACAAAAGCAACCATAATATTGCAATTACTTTGGGTCTTTTTTTTTTATACTTGAAAAGTCTGTTGAGATTATTCTGCTCTCTATGGGTTAACCCTTTACCACACAATCTCGACTTTTAACAAGCCTGAAAAGAAGCCTTATGAAAACACTGTGAAAAAAGGAGAAAATGCTGGTAACCAGCATTTTCTCCTTTTCCCACAATGTTTTCTACCCTATCAAAGACAAATTCCATTATTTGAGCCACATTTAATTTGTCGACTGCAAACACTTTCAATTTGGACATATCTACAACTTTGTCGTGTGGAAAAGAGTTAAGGCCAAAGAAACTCATTCGAATGCTATGGTACATGTTACATTCAAAACTCACTTTCTCTGTGTTCATATACATTGGCATCTGAAATCACAATCACTCCAGCTTCCTACAAAGTAATCACAGCCAAATTAGAGAGATGGCAAGAAATACAGATTTAGTAAGGTTTCACGTCAGGTACATGCCTTTTGATCTGCAGCAAAGGACCTTCAAAATATTCCTGGCAAATATGGATTATTTGCAAAAATTACAATTTAAGGCATAAATACATGTGAATATATTCTGGCATTTACACTTTCTTAATCCCATACACTTTTATTCTTTTAGATCAAGATTACTTGATGGTGCTACATAGTTGCATGTATTATACAATAATTGTCGTTTACGAAAGATTTATCTATTTAATTTCCCTAATTCTGATTCTCATCTAACTCTTTACCAAAAAACAAAAGCTTTCTGTCTTAGGGTTGTTAAAACTCAGGCCTGTTTGTGACAGGGTCATCATTCTACCATATGTGATAAAAAACACTTGACAAGAAAATATTGATGCATAACATCAATGGCGCCGCAAATCAGTTGTTTCTGAAATAGGGCACATTACAGCGGGTTAATTTTTTACACCAAGGGCATCACTTGAAAAAACTTCATAGAGGTCCACATGGTGATACTACATGACAAATATTTAAACTCTGGGCCATCTGGGATACAATTTGGTTTTTATCGATCTGGCAATGAAAGTACAGTATTTTACATGTTAAAAAACAAAAAATCAGTCCAAAAAGAACTAGAGCTGTCACTGAATGTGACTTAATACCCCCGCCAGCGCTTTGACAGAAACAGGCAATTATTTGTACACAGACGGACACACGGACGGACGCATGGACGGACAGTAGATTTTGAGAAGTCATTAAACAATTCAGGTAGTCAGATAGACTGTGGAGTGACACACTGGAACGAGTGATCTGGTACATGAGCCGAGAAGTGTAACACTGGAACAAGTTATCTAACACTTCTCAAATGCAACATGTATGTCAAAAAAGAGTGGCAACATTTTCCAAACTTATTTGAACTGTTGACTAGTATAAAGAAGAGATTCCTTACATCAAAAACATCTTTAACATCCTCTCCACCTGACGGCAGTGGCCACCTCCAACAAAACCAGTCACAGAAATTACTGGGTCTTTTCTTAGATTTTGTATCAAACTTGTTTACTTCCCTAATCACCTGCAGAAAGAAGAATAATGATCATTCATAAAATTATGTGAATTATTCTCATTCTAGATTTTATCGTTCAACTGTTGTGTGTTCAAGAATATCAAAGATAACAATTATTACACAGTGGTAACTGGTCAAATGATGTCAAATATATGAAAGTGCAAACCTGTAACTCCAAGGTCTGCCAGGTCATTATAAACTATGACCCATATGTGCACATCACTGTGTATTGGACAAAATTTAAGACATGTCCAATTGAAAGCATTTGCACGAGACTAATACAATGCTGCTAAAATGATGGCATTCATTTGAGAAAGGGTAGAAAACACTGTGAGAAAAGGCATTTTCACCTTTTCCTGCTAAGTTTTCATAAGCCCTCTTCCCCAGTGTTAATAGAACATGTGACTGTTTGGTAAAGGGTTAGATCAGGTGACAAAAAAAATTATAGCAAGAACATATGTTCAACATGTTAAAATATCAACAAAATATCGACAAAATGTTTATAAAAACAAGCAATGTGCAACAATCATAGACAGTAAAAGGCACTTTTAGGGACACAGTAAATCATGGTCAGACTGCACAAAAAAAGTAACCTGATCACCAATCTTTAGTGTCCAATGTTCTAGCCACAAAGCATTGAAATTGTGAGATGGCTGACTGAAAACATTTGTTCAGTTGAGTTAACCCATTACCCGAAAAATGATTTTACAGCCTTACATACAAAGATTTATAAAACGTTCTTAGAAAAGAAAGAAAAAGCTGACAACCAAACATTCTCCTTTTCCCAAAATGTTTCTTACCCTTCAAAAGTCAAACACCATAATTTGAGGAATGTTTGATTTGTTGCCTGAATTTGCTTTAAATATTGACAAGTCCAAAATTTTGTCATCTGTTGTAGATTTAAAAATTACTTACCTGATCAGAAGAAATATCATTTCCTGTTCCCAAAAGAAGCACACTTTTATCCACAGCAAGAACATTAACTTCTGACATTGCATCTGCCTCAATGTTGAGTTTAATTCCTTTTGCAGGCCTTGTCTCAGTAGTGTTGAATGACACAGAAACCTGGTAATATTTACAAGCAAATGGTCAGACAAATTCATGAATAACTCCTTGTATTTTGAGTTTTGCGTTTTGCAGCCTACTTATCTCTGATATTATATATGATGTTAACCCTTTACCATACAATCTGGTGTTTTCACGACCACGAAGAAGAAGGCTTTAGAAAACATTCTGAGAAAAGGACAAAATGCTGGTAACCATGTTTTCTTCCCTGTAAAAGATAAATTCCATCTTTAGGACTACATTCAATCTGCTTTCAATTAGGACAACCAGCATTTTCTCCTTTTACCACAAAGTAATCTTACCTATTAAAGCCAAACCCTATTGTTTGAGCAACATAAATATATCGTCTGCAAATTGCTTTCAATTTTGACTCTTAACTCTTTACCAAACGTCAAATATTTAGACTTGCCATAATTGAAAGCATTTGCAGAGAACAATATAATTATTGCCCAAATGTTGGAATTTGCCTTGGAAAGGTTAGAAAACATTTTGGGAAAAGGAAAAAATGCTGGTTACCAGCATTTTCTCTTTTTCCCACATTTTTTTTAAAAGGCATCTTCCCCAGGGTTGTTAAAACTCAGGATTGTGTGGTAAAGGGTTAAAAAATAATCCAGGGTTTCAACAACCCTGAAGAAAAGGCTTTTGAAAACACCATGAGAAACAGAGAAAATGCTGGTAACCTTTTTCCCACAATGCTTTTGAACTTTTCAGAGGCAAATCTCATCATTTTAACACCATTTGACTCTTTACCACACCATACAGAGTTTTAATGACCTCGAGGACAAGAACTTTTGAAAACATTGCAGTTTCTTCTTTTCCCATGATGTTTTCTACCCTATCAAGCACAAATTCTGTAATTTGAGCCACCTTTGTGATCCAAAAATACTTTTGATTCAGGTAAGTACAAAATTTTGTCATTCTGTAAAGAATTAAATTGTCACCGGCAAATGCTTTAAAAGTTGTAGGAGTTGCAATGTTTGTTGCCTGGTAAAGAGTAAAAAAAAATCATTTATACCTGGTTTTGGAAAATTCCTTGAACATTTATTGTAAGTGCATCCGCTACCACCTCACCATCCGACCTTATGTAGTAGACAATAACGCGTGCCCTAGGGGCCATGGATGATGTCACAGGGAGGGACAATGTCAGGAATTTAGAATTCATGGAAAATGTCCCTGCCTTAGTTATGGTCCCCTTTGAGTAGATCTGTAGAAGAAAAAAAGTTTAATTCTTTACCACATAATCCTAAGTTAAAACAGCCCTTAAAAAGACAACTTTTGAAAACATTGTGGGGATAGGAGAAAATGCTGCTTTCCAGCATTTTCTTGTTTTCCCACTATGTTTTCTAAGAAAACATGAACGTCTTGATTAGAATACATGAATGTCTTGTGCACTCTGATCTTGATCTACACTGGCGGCAAAGGTGACTATAGTTGTAAAAGGGTTAACTATCACATGTGAAAAACATTGTGATGAAACGAAAAGTTGCTGATGATTTACCTTTTAGCGACATGGTTTACAAAAATTTGGTAAGCTGAGGGTTTTTTTGTAATTGTACATAATTTCTTGTCTAAATAAGCAAAACGTTTAGGAATATATATAAGAAAAAAGCACCCAAGCGAACTATGCAGTCCCAAACAATGAAAACCTATAATAATGATTCTCAAAATAGGAAGAAAACAAATGTATGTACCTGATAATTAACAATCCCTGGAACTCTTGTACTTCTGACATCGAAATTAACAGTCTGGCCAGCCTGGAAAAACACATACAGGTATAGAAATGATCTTTAATGGTGAAGCAAGTATTTAAATCAAGGCTAAAGATTCAGTAAGTGTTACCTTTATAAAAACAAAAACTGTGAAGATCTAAATAGGATAGGGTTTAACTATTTACCAAACGAAAAAATTTTATACTGGTCCAAATTCAAAGCACTTGCAGACAACAAAATAAACATAACTCAAAAATTGAAATTTGTTTCCAGCAGGGTAGAAAACATTGTGGGAAAAGGAGAAAATGCTGGTTACCAGCATTTTCTCCTTTTCCCACAATGTTTTCAAAAGGCTTCTATCTCAGGGTTGTAAAAACCAGGGATTGTTTGGTAAAGGGTTAATCCTTTACCACATAATTCCAAGTTTTAATGAGTTTTAATTACTAAGGATTGCTTGATGAAGGGGTAAAATAGCTGCAAATACAAAAAGCCACATTTTGTCACATCGATTAAATTATAATGAGTTTTAATGATCCTGGGGAAAATCACTTTTGAAAACATCATAAGAAACAAAGGAAATACTAGTACTGGTCACCCTTTTCAAAGAAAAATCTCATCATGGAGCAACATTAGCCAAGCCCCAGTAGTGCAGTCAGTAGCATACAGGACACAAAAACAGGGGTCGCTGGTTCGATCCCAGGCTCAGTCAATTTCTTTCCAAGGATTAATGATAGTCATTGTGACAGGATTCATTCCTCTCTCACCACAGATCATTGTTTTGACGATGGTTATGTGGGAAAGCAGCCAGTGGCTTGGAAAGAATATTGTGCAGAGTACTGGTAAAAAGAAAAAAATCCAGGAAAGCATGGATAGGTGCAGTGGCTGCCATGATATAACTGAAATAATGTTGAAAACGGCGTTCAACACCAAACAACCAAAACCATATAATGGAGTAACATTAAACCCTGTACCAATCAACCCCTGTTCTAACAACCCTGAATAAAATTCTCCTTCTAAAACACTGTTGGAAAAGAAGAAAATGCCGGAATTTTTTTCCCCCAATGTTTTCTACGCTTCCATAGACAAATCCCTTTATTTACACTTCATATGATCTGAAGTCTGCAAATGCTTTCAAAATGGACAAATGTAAAATTTTGTGGTCTGGTAAAGACTACAACTGTCACCATATAAACTCAAGGTTTAATGAATCTGACAGAGAAGGCTTTTGAAAACATTGTGGGAAAAGGAGAAAATGCTGGTTCCCAACATTTCCTTCTTTTCCAACAATGTTTTCAACCCCTTCAAAGACAAATAACATATTTGAAGTAAAAGTCAATTTGTTGTTAATCTTTACCTGAGGCGAGTTATCTGTAGTGGTAATCTGAAGGAAGGAATCGCTAGGAGAATGGCGTTTCTTTAATGTGAATGAAGCTGACGCCCCTTTGTGGCTGGCCTGAAATAAAAGTTTTCACTATAAAATATATATCTGAAGATACAGATGAGGAATTACCTATATGGGGAAGAAAGAGATACAAAAATTAATTATTTATGACACACAATCCACAATTTAAACCACTCTTAAAAAAGAGAGCTTTTGAAAAAATTGTGGAAAAAGAAAATGCTTATAACCAGCATTTTGTTCTTTTCTGACAATATTTTCCATCCTTTCAAAGATATATTTCCTCAAAATCCTTCTATCTCAGGGTTGTTAAAAAGGGGGGATTGATTGAGAAAGGGTTAAGCCCTCCTCAGACAATCCCATTTATTGACTACCCTACAGAAGAAACATTCTGGACATGTTGTGGTAAAAGGGTGAAAAAAATGCTGAGAACCAATATTTTTTTCCTTTTCTCACAATGTTTTGTACCCTTTCAAAGAAAATTATCATCAAGTGAATCACATTTAATTGTTTGTCTGCAAATCTATAATTTTGTTTTCAGGTAAAGAGTTCATTTAGCTAGCTCAAATTGTTTCAAATTTAGCTGTCAAAAAGCACTATACCAATTCATAATGTTTGGTTGTTTGTTGGTCAGCAATAGATATTATACATGTGTTTAAATCAACAATGAAATCAGGTCAAAAATTACCTTTATTACAACTTTAGTCACTTCTTTATTAAATATAAGAGGAAACGTGACAATTCCATCCACTGGCACATCATATGTCTTTAAATACGATCCTTTGAGTTCCTCCTTAGTATAGGGACATGGTCCAGGTCTTATCATCCAGGGTTGCCGCCAACAGTCTCCATTCCTTTTCACTTTATGATACTCTTCAATATTTGCAGACAATTTCACTGTGGTCATTTCAGGAGGTGTCCCATCTTGTAGGGAAACTTTGATCTGTTAGAAAGAAATTGAACTCATTACCAAAACAATCACGAGTTTTAGCCTTTTAAAAACATTGAGGGAAATGGAGAAAATGCTGGTAACCAGCACTTTCCCCTTTTCCCATAGTGTTTTTTACCCTTCCCAAAAGGAATTTTAACTTTTGAGTCTTATTTATTTTGTCGTCTGTAAATGCTTTGAATTTGGACTAGTCTAAAATTTTGTCATTTGGAGAGTTAACCTTTTCCCAAATGAAAAAATTTAGTCTTCAAACATGAAAGAAATTGGTACAAATAAACTGAAAGAATAGAAAACATTGTTGGAAAAGGAGAAAATGCTGGTTACCAGTATCTTCTCCTTGTCACATCATGTTTTCAAAAGGCCTCTACCTCAGGGTCATCAAAATTAGGGATTGTTGGATAAAAGGTTAAGTTTTTAACGCAAGACAAATATTCAAGCAAATACAAACCATGTCCAGGCATTTCAAAGTTAGATCTTGCTCAAGCAATGGGATTTGGTGCAGCAAAGGAAAACTTATTATTATAAAGGCTACTTTTAGAGCAATCAAAAACTAGGACAAACTAGAACTTGTTTTTCTACAAAAAAAACAGATGTCTTCCCCCCTTTTTGGTGTCAGAAGGATTGATATGTCACCAAGGCAATTTCTAACTGAAATAATGGTCATTTTTAGAGCAAACAATCTAGTTGACACAAAAGGCTGTACAGCCACAGAAGATGGTTAGGGGCTTGAAATTCCAGATACCAGAAGTAGTGGGATTGTATTCTATAAAAAGGGAAAACAAAGGCACTGATCATGCTAGACAGGTACTGCGTTGCTGATCTGTGTGTTTGTTTTTGCATATGCAAAAAAGCAGATTTTCTGCTGTGAACTGTGTTTCAATGTTTTGTGGCAATCGCTGTGCTTAGACATATGTTGACAAGAAGTACTGGGAATACAATTTTACTTCATAATTCGATTAAATTGATCTTGAAGGAAAAAGCTATCAAGGTTAATAATAGGTGAGCCTTATCATGAGATATTCTGCTTTTAGCATATGTGAACAATAAATCTGTAGCTCAGCATGGAGATGTGCCAATTTTTGATGTACATATTTCTTGGTAGTTTTTCTTGCACAAAATAGTTTTTATTTTGTCTTGGAAGAAACCCTGAAAACAGGTTTTGTCATGAGGATCTGATTTTGATTTTGTTGCTTAATGTCCACGTATTCATTTGAGGTCATGTCAGCACCGTTAGCCTCGTAAGATTTTCTTACGTGTGCATGCTTTATTCAAGCTGATATCAATCAATGATGGATGAATGATAAACTGTTCATAAAAGAAAAGCAAATAATATTGTAAACCAAACTTTTCTCTGCGGCCATTTATTTTCATGCTTTTGGGTGATTACAGAACTAAGCAAAGCAATGACAATGTACAGTATGGATTTATTTTCACAAGTTCCTCTTTCACACAAAAATCAGGAAAATAAAGCACTCATGAAAAGAAACAGGTTGACAGTATAGATAAGAGCACTAGCACAGGCTAAGCCCAAGTTGTGCATTGGTAGCAAACACAAAGTGAAAGTAAATATTTTTGTGGCATTGCAGACGACAGAACTAGGCAAAGCATTGACAATGTTATTATATACAAACAAATTATCAGCAATTTATTTTAGGAAGTTCCTCTTTCTTGCCAAAAAACGGCAAAATAAATGGCTCATGAAAATAAATAAGTTTAGCATATAGGTAAAAACACTAGCAAGGACAAACAATATAAAGTTTGTGAGCACTAGCGAGGATAAACAATATGAAGTTGTGGAAAAACAATGCAAACACACGGTGAAAGCGGTGAAAGTTAATGTTAGTTAGTCAGTCGAACTAAATGAGTATCTGATATAAAGTAAAATAATCAAAGGGAAATAACTGAAATAATATACAAACCAGAGTTATGGTTCTGTGCATCTCATTGTATGAAGTTTCATCAAAATATCTCTAATGGTTTTTAAGTTATAAAATTGTATGGAAAACGATAAAAGGGAAATAACTAAAAAAATATACAAACCAGAGTTATGTTTCTTGTGCACGACACATCGTCTAATTGTGGTTCAGAAATGTATGAAGTTTCATCAAAATATCTCAAACGGTTTTCAAGTTATAGAGCGGCCACTTAATTGTATGGAAAATGATCAAAGGGAAATAACTCAAAAAATATACAAGCCAGTGTTATGGTTCTTGTGCATGACACATCATCTCATTGTGCTTTACAAATGTATGAAGCTTTATCAAGATATCTCTAACGGTTTTTGAGTTATAGAGCGGACACGAAATTGTACGTAAAATGAGTAAGGAAAATAATCAAGGGAAATAACTCAAAAAATATACAAACCAGTTATGTTTCTTTGGCATGACACATCGTCTAATTGTGGTTCAGAAATGTATGAAGTTTCATCAAAATATCTCAAATGGTTTTCAAGTTATAGAGCGGCCACTTAATTGTATGGAAAATGATCAAAGGGAAATAACTCAAAAAATATCCAAGCCAGAGTTATGGTTCTTGTGCATGACACTTCATCTCATAATGCTTTACAAATGTGTGAAGTTTTATCAAAATATCTTAAAAGGTTTTGGAAGTATAGAGTGGACACGATTTGTGAAGGAAAATAATCAAAGGGAAATAACTCGAAAAATATACAAGCCAGAGTTATGATTCTTGTGCATGACACTTTGTCTCATGGTGCTTTACAAATGTGTTAAGTTTTATCAAAATATCTTAAAAGGTTTTCAAGTTATAGAGCGGAAACGATTTGTGAAGGAAAATAATCAAAGGGAAATAACTCGTAAAATATACAAGCCAGAGTTATGATTCTTGTGCATGACACTTCGTCTGATGGTGTTTTACAAATGTGTGAAGTTTTATCAAAATATCTTATAAGGTTTTCGAGTTATAGAGCGGACATGATTTGTAATGGACAGACAGACAGACGGACGCACAGGGAAAAACAATATGTCTCCTGACCCTGACGGGGGGGAACGGGGACATAATGAAAAAAAAAAATGACGATTATTTGAGATGGTGAGATAATAGTAAGGAAAGCATTGTGAGAAAGGGAAAAATTGCTTGTTGAGCAACTATTGCCTTTCCCATATTGTTTTTCCTTGCTTTATATCCTTTTCTCTTTATCAGAGGACAAAAAAATTTAGTCTTGTCAATGTTGTAAGCACCTATACAGGACTGTTTCTAAAATAACTGAATTTGTCTATGGAACAAAAGAAAACAGTGTGGAAAAAGGAGAAAAGGCAAAGAAGCTTTTTTCTCTTCCCATGATGTCTTTTTTAAAAGCAAGTCTTCCTCAGGGTAGTAATCAAATGGAATTTTAATGTAAAATGTTGAAGAATATTTTGCAGAAGAATAAAGCAACTATGCATTTAAACATGCTCTGTGAAAAGGGGGCTTAATGGTTCTGCGAAAAGTATCAACCCAGGTCAGCATGTGCATTCCGCACAGGCTGCCCTGGGCCAAAACTTTTCGCTACTGGTCAATTTTCTGTATGTCCAAGGACCGGTCTACCTCATGAACAAGTCGTTTGTTACACAATGTGGATGTTATGGATCTGTAAGTATCTGACAGTTATATAAATCTTTGTACCATGGATCAGGGAGATGCACTACGCCCCCTTTTACTGGAGCATAGCATGGCACATTTGTTTGGAAAAGTTAACTCACCACCATGTCATACAGCATGTCTGGTTTGAAGGTATCAGGCAAGGATTTGGGAAACTCTATTTTGATTGGATTGCTGTAAAAAGATAGCTCCTGCTCATCCGACTGTCTGGCTTTTGTGAGGGACTCTGTCACATTAACTTTAAACTCCAATACATTTCCACCGAGTGGGGTTTCAAGATCCTCCAACTCTGACATTTTAATGATAAATGAAGCTTTTCCATCAATCTATAATACAAAAATATTAATATAAATAAATTCTTTTCTCTCAATTTGTAAGACTTCTTTTTTAACTCCTTACCAGATGACAAAATCTCAGATGGGTCCAAACTAAAAGCATCTGCAGACAACAAATGAAATGTTATCTAAAACATTTCAAAAAGTAGATATCACTTTGGGAAAGGGAGAAAATGCTGTTAACCAGCATTTACTCCTTATTTTGGGATTTTCAAACCTCAGGATTATTTGGTAAACAGTTAATAATACAGACATTCCAAGGAACTCCAGGAGACCCTAAAGACTTTTCAGTACACCTCTTACTTCCTGAATAATTTACAGCCTATAACTTTGGAAACAATCGTGTAAAGCATTGGTATATAGCTACCGGTATATAACTTATATGAATTTTTCCAAAATCATTGCGGCAATGGGAAAAATTATTTATTAACCCTTTACCACACAAGTGCAAATTTTAACAACCCTTTCATTTTAAAAACCTGTTCCTGAACAATCCTGATTTTCAACAATCATTATCATGGTTGCCATTACGAGACTGATAAACTCATCAACTGACCTTTGATCTACACTGTCCTCTTTGCTGTGACATTCTGGACAAGGGTAGCATTGAAATTGTTATTATTTGGAGCCTATTTCTGAATTTGTCTATTCGATTTTTTTGGTGCTCTAAGTTAAACATGTTGCTATTGTTGCTCTTTGCATACTTCCTATAGATTTATCCCTCAGAACTCCTGCACATACTCTATATAGACCTATGAATACTATAATCACACAAAGGATCATTTGAAGAGCTTAAGAATATTCATATTCAGTATAGAAAACTAAGTTGTAAATGGAGTAACTGCCTGTAACAATTAATTAAGCTATTGATCCTTTTCCCACAATGTTCCCTAAAGCTATCATTGGCACAGATGTTAAAAGCCTTATTTGTAAAACAACAGGTATAATTGTAACTTTTTCATTCTGTACATAGAAAGAATGGCATCAGAGAAAAAAAGAAACAACACCTACCGGAAACTTCATTTCAAATTTCTTGGTCACATCAGTTTTAACACCCTTTATCACTTGGGTTTTTCTTTTCTTTGGTTGTATCAGTAGGCTTGCTTCTCCCTTCACTGGTTTTCCAAATGTGTACCTGCAGCATATAAAGTTTCTATCAATACCTAGAAAAAATTTGTTTGATTTTTGTGTAAGATCAAGCAAAACAGATACAAACGTTTCAAGTGAAAATACTGAATATTGGTCTTCGTGACTGATGTATATCCCCAAATCACATTCAGAAAGAAAAAAATCTTCTTACTTGCTGAAAAAGAAAAATTCAAAAGGGTTCTTGTACTAATCAATGTACTGTATCGCCACACAATAGAAGTACATGTATGTTCATCATGCAAATTGTGTGGTATCAACCCAATTTTGTTTTCAACCCAAAGTACAACTCAGTAACATGTACAATTTTCTTACAATGCTTGACTGTTAGATGCTAATAAACCAACAAGAAATTTTCAATCTTGAAACAAACAAGACCAAAATAAATGCAATATAAATGTCAATCTTGTCTAGAATATCTCAGAAAAGTGGACAGAGTAGATCAAAGATCAGATTGCACATTTTGTGCTATCTAATCTTGATCTACACTGTCTGCAAAAGCAACTTTACTTGTGAAAAGTGCTGTACGGGTTAATTCTGTGGAAAAAAGAAATATATTCAGTGGGCTGTAACTTGATACATTTTATTTTAATGTCAGTAATGCAATGCCCCAACATTTTTGTATCTGTTCTCAATGTAGAAGTCTATAAATTTGGCAATTTTTCAATTTGCCACGATGTTTTCAAAAGCGGTTTGCTGCAAGACACAAAATGTTGTCTGCACAACATAAAGAGTTAACTCATTACCATATAATTATGCCTTTTCATGCCCCTGCAGTTGATACTTTGACAAACATTAAGGACAATGGAGCATATTTAATCATAAGCAAATACTCCTTTTTGGATGTTTTCCATATTGTTGAAAAAAATTGACATTTTACATTCTTTCAAATGCTCATCTTTACATAATATCATTTTGAATAGTGTTCCTAGGTATCAGCAGTACAAGGTTCTGGCTCTACAGGGCCTTGCATACCAATACCACTATGTGACCAGCTACTAAAGCAGGGATCAGTCTTAGTATTCCCCAATTACCAATCCATCACTATAATCCTTTTTCAAACAATCCCGTGTTTTCACGACCCTGAGGAAGAGGCCTTTTGAAAACACTGTAGGAAATCTTCACTTTCAAACAAAAATTTCTTTATTTGTGCAACATTTATTTTGACAACTGCAAAGGCTTTTAATTTGGACCAGTCTAAAATTTTGTTGTTTGATTAAGAGTTAAGCACTGAACCACACAGACCTCCCAAAGTCATAAACAATGCCAGATAAGGGGTCATGTCCACTATCTTTTGCACAATGTGTTAATACCCTATGCCCCATGTGATAAAATGATGGAATTTACAATTGAAAATAAAGAAAACATTGTGGGAAAGGGAGAAATATTGGTTACAAGCATTTTTTCCTTTTTTCCGAATGTTTTCAAACGGCTTCTTTCTCAAGGTCCTTAAAACTCAGGATAGTGTGGTAAAAGGTTAGCAGATGAGAGAAAACCAGTACAATGCCAATGGGTACTCAGTCTTTAAAGATACAGGGCTTCTGAGACAATCTCCCAGCTAGGCCAAACTCTGCAGGGACTAATAATAGTCAGTGCCACAAGATTCATCCCTCTCCAAGTAGATGAACACTGTTTCAATGCTGTTTATGTAGGAAAGCAGCCTATGGCTTAGAAAATGTTGTGCTAAGTACTGGTAAAAGATACAATGTACTACAGAAAGAAATAGATACGTGCACTGACTACCACAATAGGACTGAAATAATGTTGAAAACAAAGAAGCAATAACTATGTAACAAACAAAAAAATAACAAGAAAGAATGTCATTGAAACTCACTTTGCCTTTACTTTTCCCTCAAGAACTAAGTCTGTTGTCCTCCCAAAAGATGGGAGATCGAGCTCAACTTCAAACTTTGGTAAGACTGAAAAAATGAATTAATTCTCAAAGCCCAAAACATTCCCCTTTAACATTTTCAGTCTAAAGGAAAAAATACCCTTATTAGTGCAACATCAAGGCTTCTGTCCAGAATGTCTCAGAAAAGTGGACAGTGTAGATCGAAGAAGGAATACATTCTGTGTAGAGGAGTACTTGCTTGTTAGAGGCAATTGTTTCCCATGCCATATACTTCTCTGCTCAATGTTGGAATTTAAAAATCTTGACATGTGTGGTAATAGGTTAGAACAATGAGAAGGAAACTTTAAAATTATCTTTGCACAATAAGAATTACACTGTACTAGCACTAATTCCAATTTAGAACACTAGTTAATGTGAAATCATAATATGGCTTTAACAAAAAATTGCTTGTTAGAGGCAGTTTCTCCTTTCCAATAATGATTTTCAAAATTGGTTTGATTTATAATGAAAAAAAAAAATCCTATTAAGTGACTTCCTTCGTTTGTAGATGATAAAAAAAAATTCCCTTTTTAATGACAATGAGCTAGTAAGTTTTACTCTTAGAATTATGAAAAACGCTAGCCAGTTCATTTTTACCTATACATGTACATACAATCTGTGGACAACCAGGGACAAAACATACTTAACTGTTTACAAATTAACAATCCCTTGTTTTTAAGTACCAGTGGTTGGATTTTGAAAACAATATTGTAAGAAAAAGAAAATGCTAGTAAATGGAATTTTTCACTGTCACTCAATGTTTTCTACCTTTTCAGAAAGCAATATGATCATAATTATGACCACAATCAGTTATTTAACAGATGACAAAATGTTAAACTGGTCCAAATTGAAAGCACGAAATTTTGCAGACAACAAAATAAAACATTGAATCTATCTATGAAAGGGTAGAAAATATTGTTGGAAAAGGAGAAAATGCTGGTAACCAGCATTTTCTCCTTTTCCCACAAAGTTTTCAAAAGCCTTCTTCTTCAGGGACATTATAACACCAGATTTTTCGGTAAAAGGTTGATATGTTGTCTAGTAAAGTGTTTAAAGCCTAGAAAAATCCTTCTGTAAAAACTTACCATATTTTTCAACTTTTATTATTTTTTCTGTGAACTCAGTCTGAAATATACAAGCATCCTGTTGTAACCTATTGGTATGTACTTCATTTTAAAAGTAATACTTAAAATTAAAAATTAAAAAGTCCTAAAATTTCAATTTAACCCTTTACCACACAGCCCTGAGTTTTAAAGACCCTGATGGAAAACTTCCTTTAGAAAGTCTAAAATTTTGATTATAACCCTTTACCACAAAACCCTGAGATTTAAATGACCCTAATAAAAAGGGCTTTTGATAACACTGTAGGAAAAGGAGAAAATGCCAGTTACAAGCATTTTCTCTCTTTGTCACAATATCTTCTACATGTTTAAAGGCAAATCTCATCATCTGAGTCATGTTTGTAATTGTCATCTGCACTTTTTTGTCGATTCGGACATGTCTAAGATTTTCTTGTCTGGTAAGGGGTTAATATGAATCAAAGGTAGATAGAAAAATATATACATAATTCAAATTATATTAAACATTTAGGCCAGATAATACTACACCACAAACAGAATTGATTAATGTCTTAAAAAAGATGCCATTGATGAATATTTGAAATTATTGCTTACAAATGAAATCATTGTTTATCATAAATTTGACATTGGATAATGCAATATCAGACAGATAGTACTTTTAGGTTTCAGTGCAAGAAAATTGAAACATACCATTAAATTTTAGGACAAACAGATGTTATACCCCATCAAATCATACTTTGGCCCTTGCCCACCTAGCCACAATGCAAGGTGATTATTGAGATTGCTTAAAATGTATTCATGCTTTTCAATTGATTCTGGCTAATCCATCACTAATGAGGGTAAAAATATTTCACAGGAAAGCCAAAACAAGAGCACAGCATGCAGGTGCCACCACTTGGCTGCAGTTGATTTTATTAAAAAATCTTAAGGCAAAAAAGGAGCATAACTGCATCAAAAATATTTTGATGGTTACCTGCCCCTGTTGTATGGGTTCCCTATTTGATAGTTAACAACTAGTCTGAGCTTGAAGTAAATATTTTAAGCATCAACAGGGATATTATAAAATGTCAAAGTTGCATGTTTACAACAACAACAACCACGAGGCAGACAATGTCTGAGCCAGGGCTATGACTCTACCTCGACATTTTCTTTGAAAACAGCCAAGCTAAAAATGGCGTATTTGTCAAGTAAGATGTCATTTTTGATTGTTATGGAAAACATTGTGGAAAAGGTATCAACTGCACCTTTTCCCATAAAGTTTTCAAGACCTATCCAAAGCAGGGTCACAAAATTTTCTCTTTAAATGGTAATGATCTAGTTATTTTGAATAATGATCAGCTATGGCTAAATCAGGGTTTTTACCTTTACATGATGTCTACTTACACTATATGAGAGCAATCTTGCTTTAATTTTCCATTCTCCTAATAAAGGGTACTCAGACAAAACTTGCTTTTGTACATAAACACCCTTTAAGCTGCTCAGTTCAGATCCACTCACATCCCACTGGTTGATCTTATTACCCTGTGGATCCTATAAAAAGTTAAAAATGAAGAAATGTTACACTCTGGTATAAGATGTAAATAAATTTTGACAAGCAGAATTTTTATGTTTGGTTGTTTGAATGGTGTTTAACATTGTTTTCATCATCATTTCAAAGCACCCATCTATGCTTTCCTGGAGTTTTTTTTTCCCAGCACCTCACACAATATCCTTCCTTTAGAAGCTACTTGTTGCTTTCCCACAAAACCATCATCAAAACAATGATCAGCAGTGAAAGAAGAATGGATCCTGTGGCAATGACTACCATCAATCCTCAGAAAGAAATTTGTTGAGCTAGGAATTTTAACAAGTGACCCACTGGTTCAAGTCCTGTACACTACTGACTGCACTATTGGGATGGGCAGTAGTTTTTTGTAAAATAATTTTGTTTCACCCGTTACAAAACAATCCTGTGCTTTAGTAACCCTAAGGAAAAAATTGTGAGGAAAAGGCGAAAATGCTGGTAACCATCATTTTTTTTCTTTTTTCCCCACAATGTTTTCTACCCTTTCAAAGGGAAATTCTATCATCTTAGCCACCTTTACTACTAGCATATTGTCTGCAATACTATTACAATGAGTCTATGATTTTGTCGTTTGGTAAAAAGTTAAACAATGGATCACGGCTCTATCAGTTCAGTTTTTTCTCATACCACAAGTTATTTTATAAACTAACAAATCTTTGAGTTTGAGGCTTAACTCTTTACCAAACGAAAACATTTTACACCTGGCCCAATTGAAAGCATTTGCAGACAACAAATACAATGTGGCTGAGACATTGGAATATGTTGTTAACAGGGTAAAAAACATTTTGGGAAAAGGAGAAAATGCAGGAAACTAGCATTTTCTCCTTTCCCCTAAATAGTTTCAAAAGCCTTCTTCTACAGGGTTGTCAAAACTCGGGATTGTGTTTTAAAGGTTTAAATTTTTCCATACCATAGACAACAACAGAAGGACAGTGTAGATCAAGATCAGAATGCACAGAATGTGCAGTCTGATCACTGATCTATACTGTCCCTTGTTTTATTATAGACTCTGACCAAACTGTCTCTTGATCTTGTAGCAGAGCTGTACTTGTAGCCTTTGAGAAAATGCAATTTATTTATTCAGTAATGAAAGAGTTAACCTTAACATGTACCTATAAATAGCCAGGACATTTTTTCACCTACCAAAATCTTTTGCAAATTAAATAATGATGAACACCTGAGGGAAATAAATGTCATTTTCAATACATGCAATATAGAAAATCATGCTTTATTTTCCTTCAAGGTATTTTGAAGCTGTCAAATACACAGGCACAAAATATGTTTTTGTATATTACTGGTTTAACAATGTACAGGTGTAGGAGCAATTAATCCTGTCTCAATGACTATCATCAGTCCCCAGAAAGAATTTGGCCAGGCCTGGGAATTGAACAAGCGACCTTTAGTTTCAAACCCTGTATGTCACCAACCAAAGCTATAGGACTCCAGCCTGGTTGGAAAAGGCCTAACAAAGACTAGGAGGCAAAAATTGTTCAAAAAAAGGGAAAATACTTCAAAAGCAAAATGAACAGTTTCTTTTTTACAAATAAGATACTACGTAAAACAAAAAGACTCACATGTATTTCTACTTTCAGTTTGTCATTCACTATTGTCAGTTCAGGTGTAGTACCAAATATTCGCATTCGAACTGAAAATATAGAAAAAAAGAATACTCCCATTTGCTCACTGACATAAAAAGAAACACAGTACAAGGCTTCCTTCCTGAATCTGATCTATTGCTCACTGACATAAGAAGAAACACGATACAAGGCTTCCTTCCTGAATCTGACCTATTTTCACCTCAAAAGTTATTGGTGTTGAAATTTTTCTTTATGATCCATTGTCAAACAGGTAGGTTTCAGATATAATACAAATGGGTGCAAATTCCATAAATCTCTTCCAGACAAGGTAATTTCAGTTTCATCTATGTTAAAAACATAAGCAGTTCTACAACAAGTAAATTATGCACAAATGATTGAATTCCACTCTAAAGTGTAGAAAAAAATGTGGGAAAAAGAGAAAATACTGGTTACAAGCAATGTTTTCAAATGCCTTCTTCCTTGGGGTCATTAAAATACAGCAACATTTTGAAAGGATATAGGGAAGACTCATTTGAAATCTTTGAATGATAGTGAAAACATCATGGCAAAAGTAGCTTTCATTTTTGACAAGAATTTGCTCCTCCTACCATGTTTTCAAAAGTCAGGTATAAAAGGGACACTAAAAGTCCTTTTGTGAGGTAATCATTGAATCCAAGATCAATCAAGAATATAAGTTTGCTTTTATAGAATTGAAATAAAAAAAAATCAATATAGAATTGAAAAGAAAAAAAAAATCAATCTGTATTCTGTCACAGTTTTTGTAAAAAGATGATAAGATTTAAAAAGACGATAAAAACAAAAAAACACATTAAGAAATATAAATAATCAACATAAATTTTAATGTTTGATACACACATTCATGTCACAATGTTTCTAAAATGGTATGCTGAAGGAGAAAGAACTGACTCCTTCATGTAATGAATACTGGTATCGATGGATACTTTTCTTTGTAGAAAAAATCTACAGGTAAATACTGCAATTTTAGGATTGTTTGTGTTCAAAATATTGCAATACCAGTATTTTGATATCAAACAATGTCAATCCCTAGACCTCTTTGCACATTTTATGCCAGCTTTCTATGACCATAGGGAAAAAGGATTTTTAAAACATGGTGGGAAAAAAGGAAAAAAATGCTGTTAACCAGTATTTTCTTATTTCGCAGTGTTTATTCCCCTTCAAAGACAAATCATATCATTTGGAACACCCTGAATTTGTTGACTATAAATGCTTTCAATATGGACTACATGTAGTTCACCAGCCCACATAGCTCAACTGGTAAAGCGTAGGACTCGTGAACGTTATGTTTCTGGTCACTTGAGATTGTGGGTTTGATTCCCAGGGCTGGCCATCTAAAATTACTAACAGTCTTTCGGATGAGATGTTAAACCGAGGTCCCGTGTGACGGTGCTATACACCAAGCATGTTAAAGAACCAGGTGTAACTTAGGATGGGTTTCGTCCTGTATCTGCACTATCCCCCTTAACAATACTAACAGCCTTCAGGGGGGCGTCACCCATATGGGCAACCGGTGGCAACGATAAATAAACGCAAATTCAATCAATCAACATGTAATTCAAACTTTGTCATCTGGCAAAGAGTTAAGTCTTTACCAAACGACAAAATTGAAGACATTTGGAAGCATTTGTAGACAACAAATTAAATATAGCTCAAATGATTATTTCTGTTTTTGCTGAGATAGGAAACATTGTGGGAAAAGGAGAAAATGCTGATTACCAGCATTTTCTCCTTTTCACACAATGTTTTCAGAAGGCTTCTGCTTCAGGGTTGTTAAAACTCTGGATTGTGTGGTAAAAATTTCACTACATACTTGTCTGTCCAGGTTTGTAGACCTGTTTGTCTGTCTGGATGTAAACTGAAACACTTTTGTCCTCAAACTCCACTGACTTTGTGCTGCTGAAAGTCAATCCTCCTGTACCACTAATGGTTAATTGTAAATACTTTGATTGAGGCTTAAGACCTGTTGGTACCTACAATTATAATGGAATTAAAATCTCTAAGAAACCATAGGTAAACTAGAAAATTAATAAATTATTAAATAAAAATAAAGCTTTTGAAAAAAATTGCAGCACATCCCATAATTTGAGCCAAGTTGTCAATTGAACTATCAGTATTCTGGAATCTGGTCAAGAGTTCAAAACAGTGTTTCAAAATCAAGGGCCTTATGTTATAAAAGTCACCTGTGTTAAACTTTTAAAAAACAAATCTATATTTATGACCCTGATGAAGAACATGTTTGGAAACAGAAAAGAAAATAACGAAGATAACCAGAATTTTGTCCTTTTTTGTCTGCTGTTTTGCTACATTTGTTTGCAAAAGCTTTCAAAAACTTGTGTAAAATTTTGCCATCTGGCGAAGAATAAACCCTTTACCAGACAAAAAAAAAATTTAGACTTCTTAACATTAAAAGAATTGCAGACAACAAATAAAATACAGCTAAAATTATGAGATTTATCTGTGAATGAGTAGAAAATATTGTGGGAAAATGAGAAAATGTTGATTATCAGCATTTTCTCCTTTTCCTACAATGTCTTGAAAAGCATTGTTTTATTTTGTTGTTGTTGTTGTTGTTGTTGTTGTTTTGGAGGGGGGGGTTTAAACTCAGGATTGTTTGGGAAAGGGTTAACTATCCATAAAGGTCTTTTAATGCAACAGACTACTTGATACAGGTACATGTATCTTGACTGGAAATATGAAACTGGCAACATTAAAACGCTACACGTAAAGCAGGCAACCTAATGCTGATGAAGACTTAACCTTTTACCACACGACAAAATTTTAGCTTTGTCCACATTGAAAGCATATGCAGATAACAAGTTAAATGTTACTTAAAACATAAATCTTTGTCATTGAAAGGAAAGAAAACATTGTGGGAAAAGGAGAAAATGCTGGTTACCAGCATTTTCTCCTTTTCCCATGATGTTTTCAAAAGTCCTCTCCCTCAGGGTCGTTAAAACTCGGGATTGTGTGGTGAAGGGTTAATAAACAGGTATGACTTCACTTTGGATTCAAGAATTTTTTAATTTCTTTATAAATTCCTTGTTACATTAAGCAATCTCCATAAGATGGTGACACAAAGTTTCACTAATTACTGAACAAATTACATATAAGGTTTTTTTTTTTCCACTGGAAGAAATGCTTACTGCAGCAATGTGGCATTTCTATTATTACAAAGAAAGACACAATGAGTAAAATAATCTATTTACTTACCAACAGATCCAAATTTACCGCTGAAAAGAGAAAACAGAAAAAAAAAGTTCAAAAACTACAAAGAGAAACAAAAATATGAGCCATGCTCTGTGAAAAGTGGGATTAATGCATCTACAAAACATATTGACCTAGGTGAGCCTGCGCAGTCCATGCAGGCTGACCTGGGCAAAAACTTTTGGCTATCAGTCAATTTTCAGTGTGTCAAAGGAGAAGTCTACCTCCATATTCAACTGGTTTTTAGACGAAGTGGATTTTAAGGATCCCTAATTATGTGATGTCTTGCCTGGTACAACGCACCATGGAGATGTACCAGTATTAAGCCCCCTTTTCACAGAGAATGGCTCATATATACTAATGGCCAGAAGTATTTTATGCCCCTGATCATGGCATTATAAGGAAAACTTTGCAGTTAAAAAGAAATATTACTGAAGCTATTTACAGTTATGATCTATTATTGTTATTTTTTTTTTTCTCCTGACATCAAATTTGTAGCTGTCCAAAACCTAGCTATCTTATTATACTGCCAAACTTTGGTGGCATTGTCAATTCAATTCAATTCAATAAACTTTATTTTTCCACGTATGTACAACATACAGTATGGTAATACAAATAGATAAATGACATAGAGATCATAATGTAATTGGATCTTAAAAGTATAAGAAGGGAAAGGATAGAAAGTGTCAATTAAGTTAATGTAAAATATGTTTTTCCAAACTGTTGATCACTTTTAAACATGTTTTGAATATTTCATTGTATCAAGCTCAAGTATACATTTCAATTTCAAATTTATTTTGCTTATTTTAATGTAATGTTTATAATTATAGCTTCATTTTTTTAACCCACAATAAGATAAAAAGTAAACTTGAAAGTGGGGATTTAGAGTTTGATGAAATATCAATGGTCATTGACTGTTAATGAAAAACACTGTGGAACAAGGACGAACTCTCTGTAGATCGTTATGTGACTGTACATGTAATTACAGCATAGCATACACAGCATGAAATTTAGGTATTCAAACATGTGAAAACTTATTAAAAAATAAAACATTGTATTTATCCTTGCAGCAGACATGGAAGGTCCAAGAGATTTTTTTATGATAAAAATTAATGAATTGCTTGAACTGGATATCATAATTGTCATCTAAATAACAGGCAAATCAAATTTGGTCCACATTCAATTTAACCCTTCACTACGTAATCCTGAGTTTTTACAACCCTGAAGATATTTTGAAGAAATTGTAGGAAATTTCGGAGAAATGCTGGTAACCAGCATTTTCTCCTTTTTCCTTTTCTACCCTGAAAAAGACAAAAATCATTCTGAGAGCTAAATTTACTTTGCAGACGCTTTTAATTTAGCAGAGTCCAAATTTTGTTGTTTGGAAACAAATTAAGTAGAAAATTAAATTATCAGCTGAAATTTGTCAAGAACAACATACTTCTATCTCCCTTAATCCTTTACCAAACAATACAGTGTTTTAACAACCCTAAAGCAGAAGTCTTTTGAAAGCATTGTGGAAAAGAAGAAAACACTTGTTACCAATGTTTTCTTCTTCTCCCACAATGTTTTCTATCTTAAAAAAACCAAATTATCTTTTGAGCCACATTTAATTTCTTGTTTGCAAATGCTCTCAATTTGGAAAAGTCTAAAATTTTCTTGTTTGGTAAAGAGTTATATATCAACAGGCCTTGGCTGCAGTGAGGGATTGAAAATTTATATTGTCATAAAGGCTGCTCATCTCAACTAATGTCATCTAATGTTTTCTCACTAATCATGATGATAAATGCAATGAAAAACATCATATGTACATATTTAGCTTAGCAAGAATCAATGCACTTTGGTTGCAAATCTGAATGTTCATAGCCATAACAACAGCAGTTTCATTTACTTCAAGAAAGTGTGTCACACTAACAAACTCTTACTTCCAACTGACCTTTCTGTAAACGCGAGTTTGGCACGCCCACCTTAGTAACGCGGTATTTCGGTTGTCAAGCCTGACAAACAAACCAGAAAATGACATCGAATACAAAGAGAAAGAGACTTTATTTCAGTTTTATTCTAGCTGATATTTCGCTCTAGGTTAATTACCCCAACTTTTTTCCCCAACTTTCAATTCAAATTATATCGGCAACGTAACCAGAAAAAATACTTAAAATAATGTCATATTTATGAGAAATCGAGAAGTAAAAATAATACAAATATGTTCGTAATTCCATGTTCGGTCACAGCATTTCAAATAAAAATACATGGTGAGTAACTTACTGTCGGCAACATGTACAATTTCTAAAAGGGGCATAAGTTTTTAAGACATTTCGTCAGTATATCACATAATTTGACTGTAAACAATATATGAAAAGGATTTACAATTTAACCTTTTACCACACAGTCCCGTCCTTTATCGACCTTGAAGAAGGAGACTCTTGAAAACATTTCTCTCTTTTCTTGGCTGTTTTCTACCCTTTCAGACAAATCTCATCACTGGAGCAACATTTAATTTGTCGACAGCAACGTTTTAAAAATACGCGAATCCAGTGTTTTGTTGTCTGGTTAAGAGTTAAATAACACCTCTAATACCTTTTTGAGTCTGAGAGGTACAATAGTATTTAATCATTGTGTTTAAAATGCTTGAATTTAACAACCTTTGCACTTCCGAATCGTGGCACATGTCATAACTGTTCCAGTTTGGCATTAATTTTAACCCTTGATGTGTGAAGAATATGCTGGGTATGTAGATATAGATCAGACTGCAAATAGTATGCAGCCTAGTCTTGGATTTAAACGATCTGCTACATACATTATTAAGCATACTTACAGTAGATTTAAAGTTCTTATTTCTATTCTGTTCTGTTTCAGAAGTTCAGCTTAAAAGGCAACTTATCTTAATTAAATCATATTTTGATTTAGCCATATTTAAGTGGGTTAGCACATCTGCCATTTCAAAGGGTTTGTCGGTAAACTGTTAATTGGATAGGATGTGCGTTTGATTGCAAACCAAAATTGCCGCTCTAATCCACTTGACCAAACGTTGTTTCAGTATATCATAAGATAAAAAAAAAATACTGTTAATGATATTAACAAGTTTGTTACTTGACGGCACACATAACACATTTTTAAATCATCAAACAACCAGTTTCCCTTAACCCGAAATTGAAATTTTTCTGTTGAATCAGACAATCTATGAATATTCGAAATGCATGTAATTCGGTGTAATTTATTATTGAATGTGATGTTGAGAAGGCTTTACTAGCCTCACAAAAACAATAATCATCTTTAATTCCATTATTCTTTGGCAAAACTGAGGTTTGTTTAGGTGTTTCATTCTTTCTCGTTGAAGTTCAAAACTTTGCTGAAACATGTAAATCTATTGCACTGTCCTTAGCCCCCGAAATTTGGACATTTTGTACTTATCCATATCCTTGTGTAAATTAGTGAAAGCATCTCTAAAGTTAACGAGTAAGTAGGTTGATCCTACCGCCACGGATCCATGTATTCTGGTTGCCAGTATTTTCTCCTTTTCCTATAACATTTTCAAAAGCCTATCACCTGAGGGTCTGTATTAAAGGGTTAAGCAAAAAATAAAATTGGAAGTTAGTTATCCAACAGACCTTATTGGAAATTGAAACAGCAATTTTCTTCTCTTTCATGGGGTTTTTCTATCCCCTTTTTTTGCAAATACTTCCTAAAATGACATTTTTACATACCTTTGTGCATACATTACGATTCTTATTGATCCGTGATGGATTAAGCTGTCCACGAGGTCGTCCACACAGTGTTATCCACCGAAGATATTTTTTGAGATGTGTTTTCGGCTTTTGAAATGGGACAAATTTGATTCCACCCTGCAGTCTATCTAGATAACGATTATCAGTGTCACACAATCCGTAACTACACATTTTCACCATTTCACAGATTTTTATTGACCGATAACACAATTGCTGTTTTGATAATTAAATAGATACGATCAAATTATCTCATGTTTATAACAAATCGTGTCTAACCTTTTTGTTTACATGACACCCAATGCTGCGTTTTGATTGGCCGGTAAGACCTGTGAAGACCTGTCAATCAAAATCGGCAGAAAGGTCAATTACCATACCTTGTTTGGAATTCACAGTAACTTCTGTTTGAGCAATCTGAGAGCCACCATGTTTAAGCTCAGCAGTAAGCTTCACTGGGGCTTTGGGGGACTTCAGTAGTTCACCTTGGATAGAAAACTCTCTGCCTGGTCTCACCACATTTGGTGCAATGAAAATGTAGGAACTTTAAAAGGAAGAAAATTGCATGCCAGGTTAAGTAACAGTTCTATTCCTTCTTTTTTAACTCTTTACCAAATGAATAAATTTTGGACTGAACCAAATTGAAAGTATTTGCAGACTGCAATTTAGATGTAACTAAAATGACTGGATTCGTCTATCAATAAGAGGAAAACATTGCAGGAAAAATAGAAAATGCTGGTCACCAGCATTTTCTCCAATTTCCACAATGTTTTCAAAAGGCTTTTTCCCTTGGGAAGTTAAACCTGGGATTGTTTGGTAAAGAGTTAAATTATTTGGCACAAATATATTTTTTACTTCCTTGAAATAGTCAGCTTTACAAACGCATTGTGGAAAAAGGTACAATTGTGTTTGATATTATTTCAGAATTCAAAATGTTCTCCATTGTTGTTTAATCTGTTACCACACAACTCCAAGTTATAACGACCATGAAGAAGACCGCCGTTGACAACACTATAGGAAAAGGAGAAAATGCTGGTAAAAGCATTTTCTCCTTTTCCGACAATGCATCTTACCCTATCAAAGCCAGAAATCATCATTTGAGCTTCATTTCTTTTTTGTCTGCAAAGTTTTCAGTTTGGTTGAGTCCAAAATTTAGTTGCTCAATAAAGAGTTAAGAAGTGCCTTTATTGCATTGTCTGTCATGTAGCAAAATCAAAAACCAAGGGCAGAACGTCCATTACACACAATGCACACGTGCGAATAAGAAAATTCCTCGACCGAAGTTATAATTCACAATATCATACAGATTCTACATGTATTGATTTTCTCTAGATTTGTAAGACAGGTTAACATAACCCTTATCCTGCTAAATAAGTTAAATGAAACTTTCAAGCCGATATGTAAACCCCGAATAATTCTACTTCAAATATATTTTTTTGGAGAAAAATATCTCCTTATCAGTCAGTGTAGATCCAAGATCAGACTGCACATTCTGTGCAGTTTGATCTTGATCTACACTGTCTGCAGAAGGTCAGTGGGTCGCACTTAGTAGCTTAAGGGGTAATCAAATGGATTAAACCCCACCAGTGGGAAGGGGACATTCCCTCCCATTCCTTCAGCCATCAGTACTTTGTGCCTCACTGTGCGTATAAATATTCTAATCCTGGCTACGGCAATGTAAAACCATACATAAATATATAAAACCATTTATATGTAAAACCATATGTATGTAAAACCATACATTAATGGTAATACTAGATCTACTTTCTGTATCTCATTTGGTCTTGAGACAAATTTGCAGCTGAAGACTTGAACAGAAATATCTCCTTAAAAATCTCTTTAAAGGAAGGATGAGTACCATTAATTTTAGGTTCAGTACATTTTTTTTTAGCACAAAATTTTTTAAAGTTGTAAGATTCAAGCCCAAAATGTCTCCTGCAGGAGATAAAAAGAAAATCTTTGCTCATCCCAGAATTGGTATCATTTTTTAGCATCTGTCATCATAAATTTATCTTGATTTGATAAAAAAGATGTACAAAACAGAACATACCTTGTACTTCATGGATAGTCAATTAAATATCTATCTGTTAAAATCCAGACTGAGTTCAGTGGCATAATTTAGTCATAGAAAAAAAAAAAAACCCACAAGAGTTTGAGACAACAAATTTGATTCAACTATCTAGATCTACTTACTTTTTGGCAGTGGCAAAGTTAGCAAGAATCAGGGGCCATATTGCCAAGAACCCAGCTAGTCCTGAAGAATAGAGATTATAAAATATGAATTTTTGCAACCGAAACAATCACATGCTTTCAGTATCCATTTCTTCCAGTCTGTAGATGTACTGTAGTTACAGCTCCATTAGCTAGGTGATAGTTCTGTGAGTGGTGTCTTCTAGTTAACCCTTACATCCTCTATACATGTACCTTTCATAATATGGGCATTTGTAACTAGATAATAAAAAAAACCTGGTTCTTTGATTAACTTGAATAACCAGTTATTGTGCGGACATAGTTTCATGTGTGCGTACGATTTATGAGTGACGAAAGGAGTGGGACAAATACAGTCAACTTCACATTGATTGGATGACTATTCTTTATTTTATTACGCCGTAAGTTATCTGACATCTCGTAAAATTTAACAAGACGTCTATTTTCAAAACGTTCTTCATCGCCTCCATTGAAAAGAGTATTTGTACTGCACTGGCTAAAACGGAGGCGACTAATGCGGCCAATCAAGTCACGGAAAGGGAAAGCGGACATTATTAAATGATTCGGAAAAAAATGAAGGTTGTATCCAGCAGTTCTCAGTTATTTTTTTTTTACAGTTGACAATGTTGGAAAAAAAGTCTGCATATACACAGGCCAAAAAAGTGGTATTGATTCGGTAGCTACATGTACATACACATTTTTAAGTCTTTGGATCCACTAGAAAAAAGAAATCTTCACGTTCTCTCATAGAGAACAGCCGTCACCTCTATGTTGCGTAATCGAGATAAAATATGTCTTTACAATTTAAAAAAAAAAAGTTAAAAATCGAGTCAACTGTATTTCTTACAGGACTTCAGAATGCCCAGCATATTGCACAAAAATTTCCCGTTTGTTGCCCCTTCAGCCCCTCCAAGTACTGCCAATAATCAGAAGGATAGCTCCTCGAAGCACACCTTTCTAGACTAAAGGCTCGTCAGTTATGGTCTATTAATTAACTATTTACCACACAGTCCCGACTTTTAACGACCATAAGGAAGAGGCCTTTTGAAAACATTGTGGGAAAAAGGAGAAAATGCTGGTTACCAGCATGTTCTCCTTTTCCCACAATGTTTTCTACCCTACCAAGACATAAATTATCATATGAGCTACATTTATTTTGTTGTCTGCAATTGCTTCCAGTTTGGACAAGTCTAAAATTTTGTTGTTTAGTAAAGACTTTAAAAGCAATCCGGACGTCGCCACGTAGTTTTAGTTTGTATGGAAGCTACATTTTTAAGGTCCGTATTTTAACAAATGATATTGTTATCATCTTAAGTACTGCGTCAATGATTCCACTCATTTACAAGATATCAGACAAGTTGCACAAGACGACTTTCAAAAACCCTTTTCTACTTTGCTAGAGCCATAGGCTATTAGACTGTAAATATGGCTGTACCTTTACAAAACTTTTCAACACCTTTACCCGACACTATCCCGAGTTTTAACGACCCTGAAGAAGAAAGCCCTTTGAAAATACAATGGGTAAAAAGAGAAAATGCTGGGAAGTAGCATTTTCTCCTTTTCTCAAAATATTTTCTGTCCTTTCAAAAATAAATCTCATGTCCAGTATGTCGTAGGCAAATAAATTTATTGTTGTTTGGTAAAGAGTTCCTCATGAACTTGACCCTGCTATTCTTGCCCCGATATCCAGAGATAGAGAGAGAGAGAGAGAGAGAGAGAGAGAGAGAGAAGAGAGAGAGAGAGAGAGTTACTAAATAAGTGGTTGATCTGATTGTGTTTTTCGCCGCTTTCAATATTATTTCGGTCATATCACAGCGACAGATCACATATACATGTACGTCCTTGGGTTTAAACAGTACTATGCTAGGGATCTGAAGTGTCTTGCTCAAGGACACTCTCAAGTACAGTCCGGCGATGCTTCTATCGGGGTTCGGGCCCATGGCCTCCAGGTTACGAGTCTACGCTTTCAGATTGATCATCGGCGAACTTGATGTAGATTTCTTTTTTAAATTAATCTGCATTATACTTATTCAAGGACATGGTGAGTTACTTCATGTGAAAGTAATGATCTCAAAGTTAACGTTTTTCGTAAGGCATCATGTGTTTAAAGATAAACAACAGAGTTGTTGCTTTTTAACCTTACTAAATAGAAACAGGAAAATTTTCCAGCTGATAGTATAAATCGAAATACATGTATTGCAATTTCAAGTTCCTTTTTTCTAAAGTCTTTCCGTACTGTAAAGGTTCAAAAATCAGACTGCACATTCTCTGCAGCCTGGGCTTGACCTACTCATTCCGCAAAACGTAGAGTGGCGCTTACGGGCCAAAATGATCATAAAATGTTTTTGATAAACATCGACTCACGCTATTTATCTAAAGAGCATTTTAACGCGCCTTAAATTAATTTTTGTAGAATACATTGTGGCAAAGGAGAACAAATATTCAAAACGAGCAGTATCTATCATTTGTCAAAATGCAATTGTTTCACAGCAGTGCTCGTTAAAAGCAAAAGCTCCCATTTGTCATAATGTTTTCAAACTTGGTGAGCTGCAAGACGAAAACAATCTTCTGCCTACTGCAGTGCGTTAAGGAATTGTTAAAATCCTACCTTTAAATCGCTGCATCCTTTCTTAAAGATATAAAACAAAACAGTAATAATTCAGTTTTTATTCACCTTATTTAAATAGTTTATGCATGGTAATTACGTCACGTAGTGGGCCGGATTTTATTTTACAATTCCGTGAAACAAAAATGCGGACTTGGTAAATGCCGCAATAGACAAACAACCTAAAAACATCAACATTAAACAGCCGTGTCGTGAAATAGAGAAACGTGCTACAACCGTGCTCCTAAAAAAATGTGATACCTTATCGTTTGCTCAAAAACAAGTTGTTGATAGCAGTTTTTGCGCCCTGAGTGCTAAATGAATGAGTCATTCTCTGGCAAAAGGGGGTTTAATGCATCTCCGTGATGCATCATACAAAGCAAGTCATCACATCATTATAGATCTATAAAATCCATTTTGTCTAACAACTGATTATATCATGAGGTAGACAATTGACATGCAGAAAATTTACAGATGGTAAAAAAGTATCGACTCAGGACAGCCTGCGCGGACTGCGCAGGCTGACCTGGGTCGATGCTTTTTGCTGATGCATTAAGCCGTCTTTTCACAGAGTATGGCCCGGTGGTATGGACATTTCTGGTCAGTAGAACAGAGTCTTGATAAGAGTATCACAGTTTTAAGGCTGTCAGGTTAGTTCATGGAATAGCGGACTGTTTGGCCTAAAGACGAGTGTCACTGCTCATTAAAAGCAGTCTGCATATTTTTATCTATTTATCTAGATCTGTTAATTTTTTCTCTCTCTCTCTCTTTAAAAGCTTTGGCCAATAAAGGCAAAAAAAAAGAGGGGTATCGTCAAAGCTTAAACAATAATTAGCTTCCAAACATTTCACACATTCCTTTTTTTTGGGGGGTGGGGGGGGAGGGGGAGAGGGACGCTTAGCTTTCCTAAAGCCTCCCCCTCCCCACTGTTCCTGCGGCCTTGTAATTCTATCAAATCAAGCAGTAAGGTGTTTAACGCCGTTTCAACGTCATACATGTCAGTTATAATGCGTCGGCCAGTAATCATATCCATGTTTTCCTTGACTTTTTTTTACCAGTACTTCGCACAATATTCTCCCCAAGCCACTGGCCACTTTCCCACATGATTACGGCCTTAGAATTAAATCGAAGATTTTCATACAATGGATGTATAGGTTATTAGTTGTGGGGGGAAAAACATTTAAACAGATAAGGGCTGTGCTGAAGCCGTACATAAATCTTCTTAACTCTGTACCAGACCACAGAATTTTAGACTTCAAATTCAAAGGGGAAATGGCGACCGACAAATCAAACAAGGCTAAAATGATGGCATTTGTCGATAATAGGGATATAAAACATTGTGGAAAAAGGGTAAAATGCTGGTTCCTCTTTCAAGGTGGTTTGAAAAGGATAGTCCTGAAGAAGAGCCGAGCCCGATAGCGCAGTCGGTGGCTTACCGGACTTAAAATCAGGAGGTCACTGGTTCAAATCCCCAGACCGCCGAATTTCTTTCCCAGGATTTATGATAGTCCTTGCGACAGAATTCAATGCTCTCTCACCGCTGATCATTCTTTCGATGACGGTTACGTGGAAAAGCAGCCAGTGGCTTGGGAATAATAATGATTGTGCAAAGTATCAGTAAAAGAAATTCCAGGAAAGCATAGGTAGGTGCAGCGGCCGCCGCATGTCACTGAAATGATGTTGAAAACAGCGTTAAGCATCAAACATCAATCAAACAAACATACACATCTTTTGTATGTAAAGCCAAGTCAGATTCGTCTTCTGGTGTCCTTCTTTATGCCGCGGTTAACAAAAAGGTTTGCTCTCCCTGTCAGAAGCCGGATGAATTATATTTATTATGTTGTGTATGCGAGGCAACAACGTCCAATAAAAGTTCTCATTAACAGCGGCTTAACCCTTTACCAAACGACAATATTCTAGACTTGTTCAAATTAAAAGCAATTACAGACGACAATTTAAATGTGGCTCAGACATGTGGCTGGGATTTCCCTTTAAAAGGTTAGAAAACAACCTGAAAAAAGTAGACATACTGGTTACATATCTCCTACATTTCTTAGCATTCGCTCCTTTTCACAGAATGTTTTCAAAAGCACCTGGGTCATTGCAACGTGGATCGGTTGATAAAAGGTTAAAGGACAACTGAGGAGAAACGTTCACGCTTATTATTATGCGAATTGATACCTAAAACACCTGCACACATATCTCAGGGCAATAGATCAACAGTTGTTGAATAAAGTTAAATGTGGCTCCGCTGGTCAAGGTTTTCGTTGTGCCACATTCCTCAATCCATGAGAGGAGCATAGTGGTAAAAAATAACCCTTTGAAAGATGAAAAAGACTTTGATCACACAATCTCCCGTTCCTGAATAATACGAAGGGGATTAGTTTATTAAATACATCACGTAATTATATACCGAACTGTCATTCGGAAACGTAATTAAATAACGATTTTTGAGGAAAAGTAACTTGTTTTGTGTTTTAAACAGTGTCACCAGTATTTCAGAAATGTAGATCGCACTAGTTACTTCTATCAAGATCATAATTAATTGAATGGGAAGATTGTGTGTTCTAGAAAATCATGCCATCATCTGTTGTGTTTAACACAATTTTGGTGCGACCAGTGAACATATCTTCGCAAGCCATGGTGACGATCAATGCGTGGATCTTATCCACGTAGTGATTGTCATCCCTTGGCTTGCAAAGATAAGTGAACAAGACAAGCGGACTCCGATTTTAAAGACTGATACCGTCAGGCACACTGACGTAGCAATTTATTAAGTACCACAAAACAGATTTAGAGTGCTTAAATTCACAAGTCGGAGAGAAAGGATGCCCTCGCTAGCTACATATGCTTTCCTAGAACGATAAGTTATCATTCAATCATCGCCCATCGTGTGAATATACGTTTCTTGTCAAAGTTTAAATATTTTAGTGTAAAAAAAAAGGATTGTCTTGAGATTACAATGGTTCGTATCGCTGCATATCATGGCAAAGTTTGGACAATATCGCATGATTTCGATGTTGGTAATATAGTGTCGCCTACGTTTTCATAACATTCAGAACAGTTCCCCTTTAATTAATGTAACTCGCGCAAAAAGTTCACATAGTCTATCGTAAGATACTCCCTGTTCATTGAGGCACAGATCTAAAGTTCGCAGTCGTTGGATGAAATATGTAGGCTAGACATTGATTAATATATTCACTTAGAACATGACGTAGATTACTCTTACGTTTCTTTGAACGTGGATAAAGGAACTGTAATTGTTTATTTGTCTGTTTGGTTTCCAGTCCATTTATACAAATCTCAAAACTGGAATATTTCTGAGTAAAATGTAGAACATTTTGTTGTTTCGATAAAACCTAACTGTTTTTGTCGGCGTAGCAATATTGACCTAGATCTACTTCTTGAACCAATCAAATCGTGGTAAACAAGTGATGCCAGTGATACAGCACTTTTTTTTTTGTTGGCCCGAAATATATAAGCCATGCTCTGTGGAAAGAGGGTTAAATGCATCTGCAAAAAGTCGACTTCGGTCAGCCTGTGTAGTGCGCGCAGGCTGACTTGGCTCGACACTTTTTACTACTGGCCAACTTTCTGCATGTCAAAGGACCGGTTTACCTCATAATTATGTCGGTTGTTAGACAAAATAGATCGCACGGATCCATAATTTTATGAAATCTTGCTTAGTAATTGGCCTGCAACATGTGAAAAGGGGCATTCGGACATTTGCGTAAAGTGTCGTCTTGGATGAGCCTGCGCAATCCGCGCAGGCTAATCCGAGACGGCACTTTACGTCTTTATTAGATTTTGTGCTACGGTAGACTTGCGCAAAACAGAAAATTGCATAAAAACGGAAAGTGTCGTTTCGGATTAGCCTGCGCAGACTGCGCAGGCTGATCCGAGACGACACTTTACGCAAATGTCCGAATGCCCCTTTTCGCGTGTTTCAGGCCAGTATCATGCATGACGGAGGTGCACTAAACCCACTTTTGCCAGCGCGTGGCTCATATTTTTGGTTATTTCAACTAAAACTGGAGGTTCAGTGTCCATATCTTTCTACCTAGAATTACTATGTATTCTTTGTAGTAAAACTTGTCAAACATAGTAGTGGGGGAAAAAAAAAGAAAGTTCAAATGATCTAAGAGTGGTACGTGTTTTGATAATATTATTTTGAACAACTGAATATGAAGCAGGTTTAACTCTTTACCAAATTTGGTAATTTAGTACCTAGTTTTAATACTATTTTCTTGTGTTGCTTGCCGAATGACAACTGCTTTTGTACATAGCTCCAACTAAAATTATGCTAAATTTCGCCGAAGAGTGGCTATGATTGTGTCTTACCATTATTGGTTCTTTATCTTTTAAGTTTTAATTTGCATTCTAAAGATTGTTTAGGACTTCTCAGTTCATTTTTCACCGAGTTCTGCATAAATTTACTTTGGTCAATTTGAAATGCGTTAAAAATTTTCTGGAGAAAGGCCACATTTTCGTTGTGTTCTTCATAAGTCATGTTGCAAAACCATGACTCTCTCTTAGACTTTAACTCTTTACCAAACAACATACGAGTACGAGGGGTATTCGATAAGTATCCGGAAAAGTTTCATAACTTTTTTATTTATATGTTTATCTTGATGAAATTTTCATCACAGATACTTTGATGAATTATGCTTATAATTCGACAGAAAAAAGTAAACTATTTGCACTAATACGTAATCTACAGTCACTATGGCAACGTAGGATGACGTCGAGCGGGGCAACTTACTTCGGGAGGGGATACATCATCAGCAAAATCTGCCTGGCACATCTAATAATCACACCTTTTCAAAATATTCTACTTTACACGATACACACCTCTCCCACCTATGGATCCCCTTGTCAAAGCAGGAACTAAATTGATCTTTTGGAATTTTACGGATCGTTTCCCGAACATCTATTGGCAAGTCATGAACGTCATCAAACCTCCAGCCACGCAGCTCTGATTTTAATGTCGGAAAGAGCCAGAAATCGCACAGTGCCAGGTCTGGGGAATATGCAGGATGCTTCACAGTTTCAATTTCTAACTCTCTTAGTGTTGTATTGGTGATAACAGAGAAGTAGGGAGGTGCATTGTCATGATGTAATACGAATTTACCATCAAGTTGTTGCCTCTTCTTCTTTACAGATCACGCTTGATAACCTGAAATTGTGTTAAGGTTTATCGAACCAGATGATTTTATCAAAGCATAAAATATTTACAAAAACACTGAATACATTTTAAGTGTAACATTATATCGATTACATTTACCTTTGAATAATACTGTGCTGTGACTGTCCGTCCTGCCGGTACCGCATGGCTCAAAATCACGCCTTTGGCATCGAAGAAAATGATGAACATGGGCCTCTTTGCTGAGCGGTTCACCAAGGCCTTTACTGGTGAGGGCGAATCTGGATGTTTCCACATGCACGAATCTTGCTTATTTTCAGGATCATGTGACGTTTGAAATTTTATGATCTCTTTAACAAGTAAACATTTGATAAATTTCCCGATTTACCGGACTCGACGTCACCCTACGTTGCCGTAGTGACTGTAGATTACGCATTAAAGCAAATAGTTTACCTTTTTCTGTCGGGTTATAAGCATAATTCATCAAAGTATCAGCGGTGAAAATTTCATCAAGATAAGCATATAAATAAAAAAGTTATGAAACTTTTCCGGATACTTATCGAAAACCCCTCTTAATTTTAGACTTTTGAGAGCATTTGCAGACGACAATTCGAATGTGGTTACCATTTTCTCCTTCTTCCACATTGTTTTCAAAATGATTCTTCCGCAAGGTCGTTAATACTCGGTATTAACACAATGCCTTAAATGGTGCAAACTTTAAAAATCTTCTTGTCCAAAACCAGATGGCTCAGAGTTTAAATATTTGTCATGTAGTATCACCACGTGAACCTCTACGAAGTTTGTTCGAGTGATGCCCTTGGCGTAAAAAATTAACCCGCTGTAATGTGCCCTATTTCAGAAACAACTGATTTGCGGCGCCATTGATGTTATGCATCAATATTTTCTTGTTTTATTAGATATAAGAAAGTACTATTTCTGTGCAAAATTACCCCCCCCCCCCAAAAAAAAAAAAAAAAAAATCTGTCGACTGGATTTTTTATAGAAGAAAAATTATCAGAAAATAAGTCTTGTTGACACATTAGAACATTTCTAATTGCTCCTGTGGTCTGTTTAGTGGCTTAATTCTTTCGATTAATCGTTTTTACTACTGGCAAACATCACATTTCTAAGAATAAACATTTTTGAGCGGTGTCTGTCACTTAACGAGCCATTTCTATTTTTTTAGGTTGAAATTAAAGCCTATTTTCTGTAATTTTGACAAGAGTTACCTCCTCAGAAGACCTGTACATATCTTTATACTATGCTCCACAACATATGATTTTCTTTTCATTGGTTTGATCCGCGCATACATTATATTATCATCTGAGCGAAAATGTAAAAAAAAATGTCCGTACTAAAAACGGGGGCATACATGTATGTCCTTAAATAAATACAGTTCTGATATGACATCAGCATAACGTTTTCGAAAAGATCAAGAAGAAAACAGGCTGTTTCAAGCATGCGATTTTTTCACTTGTGATCTAATGCACTCTTGTCATCAAAATCAACACGAGTTAACCCATATCTTGTAGAAATCATACTGTAGACGATTACAAATAAAAATTCTGTGTACTTTACTGGCACTTGCTGGTGATCAAATGGCCGAAACTATACATAGAGAAGCGGAAAGTGTATACTAAGATCAGACTGTACATACGTGAAGGGTGATTTGGGGCTACACTCTCCGCCGAATCGCCGGAAAGAAGGTTTGCCTCAACAGGGTATCCAACCCGCAACCACCAGGTCACGAGTCAGATACGCTAACCACTAAGCTACCAGGGCGGGCCTATCACTAATTAAAATACATGTACATCTATGGCAGTCAGGTTCGTCTAACGATCGTATAAGAGTCCTGATGGGTGATAGTAAGAAACTATCTAGAGCACCAGAGTGAACAGTATCTTCGTTATGTGCAATGTAGGCCCACTGCTTGAAACTTTTTCAGCGCTATTGGCGGAAACATTGGGCTTTTGTGGACAAACTAGATCAAGATCAGACTTCACAAAACTTGACCTTGGATCTATAGCGTGCACTTGTTCATTTAGGCCTAATAAAAATGAGTTTAAATGGATCGTTCTGTTCAGCCGTCGAGTTTACAAATTAAATATTTGACGGTGCCCCGGAGAGTTTGTTTTTGTGGTATTTGTCGAAGACAATACCACTATGAGTTCAATATTGAATTTTGAAGACCATGTATCGTATTCTGTGCAAAGCCGAAGGAAATAAACCCAATTAAACTCAATTTTTCTCATGCAAATGAGTTTTTCGGTAGCACTCAGATATGTAATTGGAAATGGCATGTTAAAATACACTGGGTGAGGCCATCGATCGTGGAAATACTCATTTTTAACTGAAAATAGACTCACTCGCTCATACCCTTCTATTGGCGCAATGATACAAAATTTGTCTACCGATCGCTTGGTCCTGGGCTTTTTCGTTCCAAAACCAGTTCGTCCCATGACTTGTCCATCCCATGATTGCGCGCTACTCCATTTGATTGGGCATGAATATTTATAGATGGAAATAATGGATTGTAATGTTGGGAATTAAATGTTAACGGCCAAAGATATTTCAAAATCATAGTTTTCAGGTACAAACTTAATTTTATTCGATATATTCACTTGGTTTCTCTCTCTGTCCATCATGCATCCTACTGTCAAGGGACGTTTCTCCTGACTCCTCCTAATGATCAAAGGGAGACCACCAATACACAAATAATCCTAACTTTGTCATGAGTACTCTCCCTTCAACCAAAAAGGTATTCATTTGCTTAGTAGGTTGACTTTCAAGCAAACATTTGAATAATATTTCTCTTTTTCTTTCAAATTATTAATTCCACACAATGGCTTCCATGAAAAATACCACTTCAGCGTTTCAACGCTTTGATATTTTGCTCGTTCAGGATTGTTTGCTAGTCTCTATGTGAACACAGACATCGTTAATGTCAGTCTTAGTTTCATTGGATAATTAGAAAGCCATTTGATCAACATAAAGCAAAGAGGATGTGGTTAGATTTGCATAGGCTACTGCGCCCTGTTTTATCATCCAATAGTAGGCAGGTGTGTTCACAGACCTTGCTTCTGTATGTGCGCTACATTGTCAAAACTTTCTATCCCTCATGGGATTCTTGAATTAAAAAATAAGGACGATCAAAAGTCAGAGAATGTTAATCTAGTACTTAGGCTTCACTGAGAGCCGTTTAATATTTGTATAGCGGCTTGTCGATGGTCATTTTTCACGCTGTCCGCTCAGTTGTCATAGGAGTTAGATCTATTAAAAAAAAACTTTAATAAAATTTGGTTAGACTTAGATCTACCCTTTTAAACTTTGCGCCTGTTCATGATGTATTTTTTATCGGTGTTCTCGCTTTATTTGGACACGCAGCATGATCGGACAGTTTAGTGGAAATGTAAAATGATGCGCCTGCAACTTACATTTTCATCAAATTAAACTTAGCCTACTGAAGACTATTTTTCCATACTAAGTCCTAGTTGCCAGAGGATAAGAGCAAAATTTCCACAGACATACATGTATGTACAAGGTGAATTAGGATATATAGATCTATATGTTTTACAGATAGCCTACAGATCGTTGACTGGTTGATTTTTATTCACGGTCCCGTTTAGTAAATTATATTTACATCGCGCACTAACCATGTAAAACTTTTGTCCAACCCTGTACCCGTGGAAAAACGCTCACAGAACTAAGCGTAATTGAGCGAAATTCATGCAAACGCGAAAACAAGATCTATTTCAATTTTTAATAGTTTGATTATGATTTTAGAGTTTCTGGATCAAATTATAGTTTCAAACATGGATGTTGTAACAAAAACGTTTTATCAGAACTTATAAAGGCATCATAAATAATTTCTGAGTTAAATCGTTTCGTCTAAATATAAATTCTAGTGGTTGAAGACGCACAAGTGTACCATGATGCTTCTTCAAACTTTTCTAAACCTGTGCGGTAGGACTGAAGTTTTACAGTAATGCCAGATTCGTAGCGATCATAGAGAGGTTAAATTTTTGTATCTGTATGCTTCTTTTCGTTTTGTTTGTCATGGCTAGCAAACATGTCAAATTTGACAGACGTGTCCAGGGTTAGAATTGGACGCGGCTCTGCTTCCTTATCAAAACAAAAACACTTCTAGATTCTGGTCGGATTTATCATTATTGAAGATTTTATATTTTTTTCATTCATTGTTCCATTACATAAACTGTTCTTTTTTTTTTTGTTGTTGTTGTCGGGAGAACTTAAGTTACACGGAAAATAAGGCAGCGTTTGTAATTGAACTTTAAAGTGACTCAGTAAATGTGGGAAACCTAAGACGAAACATAATTCGTCCCCTGAAACGTTCGTACTTGAACATAACGGTTCACAGAAATAGCTGACCAATGTGAAAACATTGTGGTAAAAGGAGATCTGATTCATTACAAGAAAGTTTTCCTGTAACCAGAATGGTTTCAAAAGTTATCAATGTACGGTCAGATTTTCTGTATCACAGACATTTATTAATAGCATGAATAGCTCATGTTATTTTTTAAGAGTAGTTTAACTTACAGCAGGGATATACGATCCCTGCTTACAGGCTGCAGAGTGCAACTCAGTGTAGATCAAGATCAGACCCTTAGTATTGCATATCAAGATTAAGGCTAAAAAAAAAGGAGGGTGAGAAAATTGAGATACAGTTTAAACACTGTGCATCTCGTTATCATATATGATAGAAGTGGGACAATTACATCTATCTGTGGATATGTCAAAATTATTGCTAATTATTTACATACTGTAATTCATTTTTGTCTTAATTGTTTTTTCAAAGGATAAGGGGTTCAGTCATGGACCCTCCATGGGATCAAGTTTATGCACGTGATGTTCCACCAGATTTTGATGAGATGAGAAAGAGAGAAGATAGAAAAGAAAGAATAAAGCCATACTGGGATCTTCTTGTGTAGGTTTTTATCCATATGGTAAAAGAGGGTAGTGTTAAGTTCAGACATTATTTTGCTCCAAAAACATGTTTTTATTCATATTGCACAACAAGAAATACAGGCTGGGTTTGGTGAATGCAACAGAGTCCATCAAGTGCACCAAGAATTACCTGCTGGGTCAATTTCTGGTTGCAACAGTTAGCAATTGCCGGCTTGGATTGTTTCTAAATGCGGGGAAAGTAGTAATTGGCATGTTTTTCATTTAACAATAATCTCTATTTCCATTAGTGAAGTTAAGTTAAAGGCACGTTCTGACCTACTACTGGGGCTACGCTCTAACGAAAAGTGCAAGTGCTTTCAGTAAAGTCTAAATATTTTTTTGTCTGGTGCAAGGTTATGTACATGTTGTCAAATGGATAAAATATGCCTGGTGATCACTTTCTATATCTCAAAATATTTTCTAAATTGTCTCTGTATGTTGGGTCAACTTTGACCCCACTGTCTTAATGTAGGTTTTTTAGCAAGGAATCAATTCTTGCAGGTGGCTCACGGGTAGTATTGTAATTCGGAGGCTCAAAGTTCAATCTTTGCCCCTTTATCTTAATTGTTCTGAGAAGGAATGCCGATGGGCAAACTGCTAATTAATCCCTATTAGGGCTGAGGACAGTATAAACTCAACATACATTTTCGTTCCAGAAATGAGACTCAAATACATGTAATTGCATTATCAAAGTTGCTTTTGTTTTAAGTGTTTCAGCAAAGGGGCCAGTATAGATCAAGGATCAGAATGCAACATTTTGTTCAGTCTTGTCTTGATCTACGCTGGGGTCCAAAGAAGCTATAGGTGTGAAAGTTTCTTTAATAGTTATGACATGTAAATAAAATAAAAAAGGTAAATCACTATTATGAATTTTGACAACTTACTATTATTTTTTAATTTTTTTTAGAGTTGACACAGAACCCAAAGTTAGTAAGGTATGTATTAAAAAATCATGTTTTTTAAAGTTAAGTCTGGCTTCATTCTTGTTGAATTCAGAGTAAATATTCTTATGAACATTAAAGTTGGCAACAAATGCATAGGTGACATACAAACTGCCCAGGCTGGGATTCGAACCTGTGCGGTAAAGATCATTGTTTATTCAGGCTCAAAAGACCGATATACTAACCACTGAGCTAAAGAGAGTTCTCCCTGATTCATTTGCTAGGTATTGATTTTATACGGGAAGAAGCTATGCTGTAAGGAAGGAGTGATCTCCCGTAACAATATTTGTCAGCTTATTTTATGATTATGGTTATTAAACAAAAGCATACACATTTTCAGTAACTTACTTTAAGATTTAACCACGCACAAAACAATTATGTATTTAAGGGACCATGACAAAAATTTTTGAAAACAATGTAGGAAAGTGAGAAAATGCTGGTTACCAGCATTTTATCCTTTTCTCCAAGTGTTTCCTCCTTTTTCAAAAACAGAAAACATTCTATTGGATTTACTGTATTAGATTAGTCTTCTGCAAGTGACTTCATTTAAGTCTAGTCTTGAAAATTTTTTCAATTGGTAAAGAGTTTACTCAGCCTTAAAATTGCTTTGTCGTGATTGTTTTTCCCTGAGTATATTGTTTTCATGTATGTAGTTTGATGAAAATGGCAAGGATATGGCATAGTAGCTCTAAAAGCATAATATATGTTGCTAATTCAATGCTGTTCTAGTACATGTGTTTTAAATTTTAAACAGATTTAGCAACTGTACATGACTGTGTATACTAACTTTGAGCAAAAAAGGTTCATTTATTGATTCATGAACAGTTTCTAAAACTTCACTTTATCAAGCATGAGTGTAGCTGCTTGTGGTCTGAGAAGCCTTAGTTCTGTGTTTCAGGACATACTGATAAGATTGATGCATGATCTCAAGGAAGAAGGAAATGCTTTATTTAAGGAAGGACACTATGACATAGCATGGATGCATTACAGGAATGCCATCTTTGTTGTACGCAGCCTGGAAAACAGATACTACCATCAAGTTGAGAAGGAATTTATATCTTCATTATTCTCCAATAGAGCATTTTGCTGTCTTAAAAAGGTACATTCATGTATGCAAACTTTAACCCTCTACCACACAGTCCCAAGTTTTAATGACCATGACAGAAAGGGACTTGGAAAACATTTTGGGAAAAGGAGTGGTGGCCAGCATTTCTCCATTTCCCACACTGTTTTCTTCCTTTTCCGGTGAAAATACTGTGAACTGAGCCACTTTTATTTTTTTCACTGCAAAGTCTTTAAGTTTGGACAAGTCTGCAATTTTGCTGTGTGGCATAGAATTAAAAAGATGATGGAATAAGTGTCATGAGATGGTATTCTAGTCCGGCACTATGAAAAGAGAATTACAATGGAGTGCAATTTTTAAAAATGTTGGAACAAGCCTGAGGTAGCAGTACCTTCTAGATACTCAATGTACCCTTGTCATATGCTTATGCTTAAAAATACGATGGGATGCATAACAGAAGTATGCTTGAAGGTGATGGATACATGGTAGTCTTCTTATAAATAGCATTTTGATGTGAGTCATCAGTGTTTCCTTCTTGTTGCTTCATGTAGTTGCACTGATACATCGTTTACCACACAATCATAGCTTTTAATGACCCTGAGAAATAAAGCCATTGAAAGCACTGTGGGAATATGAGAAAATGCTGGTAAGCAGCATTTTCTCAGTTTTCCACGTTTCAAGACTAGCAACCTGTTTGAGGCGGTATCATATTGCTGGTCTGTGTAGAAGTTTTTATCTCTTTACCAAACAGCTAAGTTATAGACTTTTACAAACTGAAAGCATTTGCAGATGACAAATTTCGCATTGCTGAATTCATAGAATTTGTCTATGAAAAGGAAGGAAACTGTTGGCAATACCAATATGAGTATTTCCTACAATACTCATTAAGATACAGGATTGTTTGAAATGGTTGATGAATTCAAGCAAAGACTGGAATCTGAACTGGAATATAAAGTTGTGCCTGTAAGTCCTTGGTAGTTGGTCATCGGCACTTGTTTAGCTGATGAAGCTTTTGTTTGTTTGTCTTGAATCTATGTGCTGATTCATCCATAACCCTCAGGCTGCTAAGCATGACTAACTGACCTTTTGTGGACAGCATAGATCAAGATCAGACTGCACAGAACGTGCAGTCTGATCTTGGATCTACACTGTCCGATAAGGAAACATGCTTTTCTCCAAAACATAACTTTAAAATTGCATTATTCGGGTGTTTACTATTGGCATGAAAGTTTCATTTAAAGGGCAAATCCTAAAATATTTTGACCAGACTGTTTTTTTCCTTTAATCAGCTGCAAATGATGTCAGTAAAACATGTGTCTGTCATTTTTCAAAAATACCACCCTGTAACATGCCATAAACCACGGCCGAATTGTCACGCTGATATACGGCCCTAAAAAATGGTACATGGCTTACTTCCCCTGATTCGCTTATCTCCTGTGCTTGTGTGACGTCATTGTCGATGCAGTCTGTATATACCGTTAATAGACATAAAGCAGGAACGCGGATGATTGTACGCAGATATCTGAGTATTAACTGAGAATTGAGTCGAAAAAATTGTAAATCGTGCAGCCTATGGCTGCAACGTCGATTCGGGAACTCATAGAATTAGTATGTTCAAATTTCCGAAGGAATTAAAAAGGAGGAAACTATGGATTGAACGTTTAAACTGGGGCCGGGCAGTAGCGACGGATTTTGTGCCATCGGTTCATTTGAAATTGTGTCTAAAATACTTCGAGGACAGTCAGTTCTTAATACGTCCAAAACTCGCAAAAGAAGTTGGTTATAGGAATTTTAGGCTGCGGTTAAAACCTGACACTGTGCCGACATTATTCGAAACTCCGAGTCGAAAGGAGGTAGGCCTTAAACTGAAACTCCGAAAGACAGACATTCTGCAACGGCAATTTCCAAAAAGAAAATCCAACATGAAGTAGGTAATTTCTTTTTTTCTTGAAATAAGAATACATGAATTGTTATTCGTACTATTTTACCCTTTTCTACATTATCGCCTCATTCTGGACAAAGGAGAAATTGCTGCTGTTTTCTCCCTTTTTATACGCCCGTCGAAGACGGGACGTATTATGGGATCACCCTTGGCGAGCGGGCGGGCGGGCGGTGTCCCCATTCTTTGTCAGGAGCATATCTCCAAAACTATGCTAGCTACGGTTATGAAATTTCATGGGTGGATAGATCTCATCAAGGCGGAGTGCAGTGCACAGGAATCATAACTCTCGCTTGCTTAATTTTTGAGTTATTGCCCTTTGTTTATATTCATACTTGAATTTTGTCCGGAGCATATCTCCAAGACTATACTAGCTAAGGTTATGAAACTTTATGGGTGGATAGATCTCATCAAGGGGGAGTGCAGTGCACAGGAATCATAACTCTTGCTTACTTAATTTTTGAGTTATTGCCCTTTGTTTATATTCATACTTGAATTTTGTCCGGAGCATATCTCCAAGACTATACTAGCTAAGGTTATGAAACTTTATGGGTGGATAGATCTCATCAAGGGGGAGTGCAGTGCACAGGAATCATAACCCTTGCTTCCTTAATTTTTGAGTTATTGCCCTTTGTTGTTTTTCATACTTGAATTTTGTCCGGAGCATATCTCCAAGACTATACTAGCTAAGGTTATGAAACTTCATGGGTGGATAGATCTTATCAAGGGGGAGTGCAGTGCACAGGAATCATAACTCTTGCTTACTTAATTTTTGAGTTATTTCTCTTTGTTTATATTCATACTTGAATTTTGTCCATAGCATATCTCCAAAACTATGCTAGCTACGGTTATGAAACTTCATGGGTGGAAAGATCTCATTAAGGGGGAGTGCAGTGCGAAAGAACCATAACTCTACCTCGTGCTGTCTTTGAGTTATTTCCCTTTGATCATCATTTTTACAGCATTTTCTGCTTGTCCGGAGCATAACTTTGTCATCTCCAGTCCGATTGACTTGAAACTTGGCATGTGTGTTTGTTGCAATAATACGGAGTGCAGTGCGAAAGAACCATAACTCTACCTCGTGCTGTCTTTGAATTATTTCCCTTTGATCGTCATTTTTACAGCATTTTCTGCTTGTCTGGAGCATAACTTTGTCATCTCCAGTCTGATTGACTTGAAACTTGGCATGTGTGTTTGTTGCAATAATATGGAGTGCAGTGCAAAAGAACCATAACTCTACCTCGTGCTGTCTTTGAGTTATTTCCCTTTGATCGTCATTTTTACAGCATTTTCTGCTTGTCCAGAGCATAACTTTGTCATCTCCAGTCTGATTGACTTGAAACTTGGCATGTGTGTTAGTTGCAATAATACGGATTGCAGTGCAAAATAACCATAACTCTACCTCGTGCTGTCTTTGAGTTATTTCCCTTTGATCCTCATTTTTACAGCATTTTCTGCTTGTCTGGAGCATAATTTTGTCATCTTCAGTCCGATTGAGTTGTTGCAATATTACGGAGTACAGTGCGCAAGAACAATAACTCTACCTAGTGCGGATTTCGAGTAATTCCACTTTGATCTTCATCTTTACAGTATTTCTTGCTTGTCTGGAACGGAACTTTGTCACCTCAAGTCAAATTGACTTGAGACTTGGTAAACATGTTTGTTGCATTACCTGCCCTTTACAATTATTATACCCCCTTGACAACTGGCGGTGGGACGGGCGTATCTTGCGACAATTTGCCGCTCTTGTTCCAAATGATTTCATTATTTAACAAAATTATAGATTCATCCAAATTCATATCATAAATTTTGCAAATAACAAAGTCGACATTGTTCAAGTGCTTTTAACTTTCAAGGGATAATAATCATTCTTTGAACAGCAGACATCATTTTCTTCCCACACTGTTTTTCAAACACTCTTTCTTTGGGTATTGGAAACTAGATCTAGGGTTTGTATGGTAAAGGGTGCAGTCAGTATCTGGCTACCCCTAGTCACGGTCATAAATGTTAATCCATCACCGACCAGTTGAAACAATACAGGAAATGGTTACATAACATTTTCAGAATGTTTCTGACCAGGCTCACACACCAATTCTTTTACCGCAAAATTCTGACCTTCAACCACCCTAATGGAGAAGGCTTTTGAGGACAGAGTGAAAAAAGGAATAAGGCCTGATACCCAGAATTATCTTCTTTTCCTACAATATTTTCTACCCTCAAATCTATTGTCAAGGCCACATTTGATCTGTGGTCTGCAAATACTTTCGGTGTGGAGTGGAAAAGTCTTGTCATCTGTGTAAGGGTTTAGCCTAACCCTAACCCAAATGATAAAAAATTAGAATATTTCAAATTCACAGCATTTAAATATGACCGATAAAATGTGATTGTTTATTGGAATTTAGTTTAACTTAGTTTAACCCTTTACCAAACAATCCTTTGTTTTAACGACCCTGATGAAGAAAGAAAACCCTTTCGAAAACATTGTAAGAAAAGGAGAAAATGCTGGTACAATGTTTTCTACCCCATCAAAGACAAGTCCAAACATGTGAATGAAATTTAATTTGTTGACTCCAAATGCTTTCAATTCGGTTGAGTCAATAACTCGTACTAATCTCTTCGGATACTGCTTCCTGGGAACTAAACCAGAACTCGTGCGCAATGTCTGGGATTTGTATTTAACCCTTTACCAATCCCTGGTTTTTACGACCCTGAGATAGAAGCCTTTTAAAAACATTGTAGGAAAAGGAGAAAATGCTGGTATCCAGCAGTTTCTCCTTTAACCACAATCTTTTCTACTCTGCTGGAAACAAATTTCAATTTTTGAAATATTTAACTTTATTTTGTTGTCTGCAAGTGATTTCAATATGGACCTGTTTAAAATTTTGTCGTTTGGCAAAGAGTTAAAAATAGAAAATATTGTGGATAAAGGACCAATTGATAGTTATAAGCTCTTTCTGTGTTTTTACAATGAATCTGAAGTCGACTGTAGACCAATTTGAGACTTACCCAAATTTAAACAATTTGCATAAGACAAACAAGAACTGAAATTTACACTATCCCTTCCCACGGCACACAATTCAGAGTTTCAGACTTTCACAGAGAAGGTCTATGTGGAACATACAATAGCTATACATGTATGATAAATGTTTGCATTAAATGGATCATGTGTACAAGGTAAACAGCGAAAAAGTATTTCACACAGGTAGATCCCCTCTTCCTCTCTCTGATGTACATGTATTTCTGTATGATAAGAAATACAACTAAAATAATTTTCAAAATAATTTTGAGAATTAACTCTAAATAATCTCGGAAGATATTCTTTTATCAAATTTCATGCTGGTTAACAGCATTTCACAATATTCTTATTCTTATGAAAATCGTGATTTATTGTGTAACCCTTCACCCATGACAGAATAAACTTGTACCCGTCAATGTTTACAGAATTCTTTACAAGGTACAAATATCAACAAGGACCTATCAACAAATAGTTAGAACTAGCATCTCACGATTATCAATCGTATAAGTCAAGAAAAGGGTTATTTGACATGAAACTAAAGTGTCGGGGAAATGTCTTCAAAAGTGTCGGGGAACTGTCTTGTCGTGGAACTGTCTTGAAACCGTCCTTTTTTTTTTTTTTTTTTTTTTGGTTTAATTCCGCCTGTTAATCTACTGAAAATGCTTCACGTGAAACAAAGTTTATGCCATACACTTAATTCTATCATGTATAGAATAATATTTCTGTAAGCGACGTTCGCCCCGTAATGGACGTATTTTAATAGCGCGCGATACTCAACACGTTGAAACGTCCGGCACAACGTCGTCATTTTTATCATCAGTGGGCGGAAAATTACTTTCATCCTCATCCTCAGAAACTTAATAAGTTTCTTTAAAAATTGGCTCGTACATATACGGCCTTACCGGCCCAGAATCGTCTATTTCTTCGTCTTCAATATCGCTCAGTTCACTATCGTAAACAACGTCCATATTGAAGCAAGCTCTCCTATGATGTCACAAATCAAGGGACGCAACAATAAGTAAGGGAGATAAGCGATGCAATAAAAAGTGATAAGCAGAAATATAAATTGACAAAAAGTACTTTTACTAATTTTTTTTTCTAATTACAACATTACCAGGTTACCATTTGATAAGTGTAGATTTGAAAATTAACCATATCTGAAACTTGTTGATTTGCCCTTTAACTTATTTAGCAGGATAAGGGTTTAGTGTACAGTGAGGGCCATTCCTCTAAATTAAATCGTCTCCCTTGCCAGATAAAGACTAAGGGTAACCAAATAACAGATTGGTCCTTTCACCTGTATTCCTTTGTTTTTATCCTTGGTTCCATTGGGGATATTGCGATAGATATAATAATGATTTATGATATGTGTGTAAGGCCCCTATATAATTCATATCAAATTTTGTTCTTAATCATCTGGAACTACGTATATATCGATTTGTAAAACAATCTAACTAGATTTACTTGAAATATTATCTCAAAAACATAGCTGTTCAGTGCAAGAAAATCAAGGATAAAACCCAAGTAATCCCCTTTTTAGGACCAATGTAGTAGTGGAGAGGAATCAGGGGAAATAACTGAAGAATGGCCCTCATTACATACTTAACCTTGACCTTAAGGAAAAGGGATTCTGAAAACATAGTGGGGAAAAAGAGAAAAAAGTACTGGCATTTTCTCCTTTTACCACAATGTTTTCTACCCCTTGGAATACAAACTACATCACATGCACCGTATTTTGTTTTGTTAAAAAAACACCTACATTTTAACATTGGATGAAGCTGTGCTGCTTTAGTGTTGTCATTTCCATGTTTTCTTTCTCAGAATATGTACCAAGAGGCTGTTCAAGATTGTGAATCAGGTAGGCCGATTGGTATTTCGTTTTCTGCTACTAATCAGTTGCTTACGACATTTGGAGTGCGATATAAAGGAATGTCAGAATAAAAAGTATTTGATCAGCTCATTACCTTTACAAACATGTTTACTCTTGCAAAGGAGTACTTTTGAAAACACTCAGGTGAAAATAAACTGCTTGTAACATTACCTTTTGCCACATTGTTATCACATGTTTTCACATGTCAAAGCTTAATTCATGATGATCATGTTTATTTATCAAGGATTTCTTTTTGCAAATTTGTCTTCAGTAGATTTGTACCAGGAGGTATCAAGTTAACCCTTTACCAAACGATCCCAAGTTTTAACAACCTTAATGCAAGAAGACTTTCGAAAACATTGTGGGAAAAGGAGAAATTGCTGGTAGCCAGCATTTTCTTCCTATACCACTTTTTAGTTCACCTGAGCACAAAGTGCTCAAGGTGAGCTTTTGTGATTGTGCTGTGTCTGGCGTGCAGCGTGCGTCGTCCTTTGTCCGTCGTCGACTTTTACCTTGTGTACGCTCTAGAGGCCAAACTTTCAGTCCAATACTCATGAAACTTGCTCAGAATGTTTGCCTTGATAATATCTCAGACAAGTTTGAAAATGGGTCATGGTGGGTCAAAAACTAGGTCACTAGGTTGAATCTTAGAAAAACCTTGTGTACGCTCTAAAAGCAACATTTTAGGTTCAATACCGTTGAAAGTTGGTCAGAATGTTTTTCTTGATGATATCTCAGATGAGTTTGAAAAATGGGTCATGTTGGGTCAAAAACTAAGTCACTAGGTCAAATCTTAGAAAAACCTTGTGTATGCTGTAGAGGCCACATTTTCAGTCCAATACTCTTGAAAGTTGGTCAGAATATTTGTCTTGATGATATCTCAGACGAGTTCAAAAATGGGTCATGTGGGGTCAAAAACTAGGTCACTAGGTCAAATCTTAGAAAAACCATGTGTACACTCTATAGGCCACATTTTCAGTCCAATACTCTTGAAAAATGGTCAGAATGTTTGTCTTGATGATATCTCAGACAAATTTGAAAATGGGTCATGTCAGATCAAAAACTAGGTCACTAGGTCAAATCTTAGAAAAACCTTGCGTACACTCTAGAGGCCACAAATTCAGTCTATTACTCTTGAAAGTTGGTCAGAATGTTTGTCTTGATGATATCTCAAACAAGTTTGAAAATGGGTCATGTTGGGTCAAAAACTAGGTTACTAGGTCAAATCTTAGAAAAACCTTGTGTACGCTCCAGGGGCCACATTTTTAGTTTGATATTCTTTTAAATAAGAATGTTTGTCTTGATGATATCTCAGACAAGTTTGAAAATGGGTCATGTCAGGTCAAAAACTAGGTCACGAGCACAAATTAGAAAAACATTGTATAAGCTCTGGAGGCCACATTTTAAGTCCTATATTCATAAAACTTGGTCAGTATCTTTGCCTTGATAATATCTTGGACAAGTTTGAAAATGGGTCTTGCTTGGTCAAAAACGAGGTCACTAGGTCACATCTTACAAAAACCTTGTATACGCTCTAGAGGCCACATTTTCAGTCCAATACTCTGTAAAGTTGGTCAGAATGTTTGTCTTGATGTTATCTTGAAAGAGTTTGAAAAGGGGTCATGTCAGGTCAAAAACAAGGTCACTAGGAAAAATTTTTGAAAAAAATTGTGTATGCTCTAGAAGCCACATTTTCAGTGTAATACTCATGAAACTTGATCAGAATGTTTTTCTTGATAACATCTTGATAACATCTTGGATGAGTTTGAAATTGGGTCACATCGGGTTAATAACTAGGTCACTTGGTCAAATCTGTGAAAAAACTTTTGTATGCTCTAGAGGCCACAGTTTTAGTCCAATACTCATGAAACTTGGTCAGGATGTTTGTCTTGAGGACATGTTAAACCAGTTTGAAAATGGGTAAGGTCAGATGAAAAACTAGGTCACCAGATCAAATCTTAGAAAAACCTTGTGTACACTCTAGAGGCCACAATTTAAGTTAAATTTTCATGAAACTTGGTCAAAATGTTTGTCTTGATGACATGTGGATGAGTCTAGAAAAAGCTAGAGGCCGAATTTTCAATCCAACAGTTATGAAAGCATGTTAGAATGTTTGTCATAATATCTCGAAAGAGAATTAAAATGGATCATGTTTGGTCAGAAGGCCAAGGTGAGCGACTTCAGGGCCATCATATCCCTCTTGTCTCCATTTTCAAGAGCAAATCCAATCATTTGACCCATATTTGTTTTGTCGCCTTCAACTGTGTTGGGTTTTGACAAGTTTAAAATTTTGTTTTGTGGTTAAGAGTTCATGAACTTTTTTGTATGTTTGCATTGATTTTGTTGTCAGTGAACAAGTTTTGATCTCATTACTTAGAATTAATTCATGCCAACAAGTTCTTGCAGAAAAACAATTTAAATTGGTTTCTTCCTGTCAAAGTAACTTTTTCATCATGTTTGTAAATCAAAAGAACAAGAAACCTTTTTCAGGGTAAGCTTGTTTCATATATTCTTAGTCATGGCAGGTATGTATTCTTTAGTTGAATTTGGTCTTGCAGTATTCCATATTTTTCCATAGTAGCAAATATATGCATTGTCTAGCAGCTGATCTAGCTGTTATTTTTAAGGTAAATACCTTGACTCAGAAATTTCAGTCCATGAATCCCAAAATAATTTCCAAAATAAAAGTTTTGAATTGAAAAAAAATACTTTGGAAGTGGAAAAATATGCACTGGTCACTTACTTATTTATTCAAGTATTTAAGTAACTCCACCATTCCCAGATTATTTATTTCTTTCCGTACTGATAAAAGAGTGACATAGTTAACATAATTAGCTTGTTTACTAAATCAAATGGCAAATTTTTATCATGTTGTCATTATTTTTGCCCCAACATTAAAAAATGACAGTGTTTTTTTTTTTCACATGAAATACATTTAACCCTTTTAGTTTACGATCCCTATTTTTAACGACCCATGGTGTTTTTTTTGTCCTGCCTTTTTCCCTTTCTCTTTGTGGACACAGCAAAGAAAGAACAGATGAAAAAATGTGTATACAGCTTGTTTTATAGATAGTGTAAACAAACATCATGAACATGCTGTCAGCGCAGTGTGAGCACCTCAAAAACTCCGTGAAAGCCCAATGCATGCAGTGTGACCATGTGAAAAGGTAGTGCATGTTGGAAGTGCTATGAGAGCGCAGAGAATTGCCATGAAGAACTCTGTAGAAAGGCAATAGTATGCCATGGAAACTCCCCAGGAAGGCCTTCTTCGCAAAAAAAATCTGATTTTTCCTGTAATCTCATGGCACTCATGGAAATTAAACTACTCCATCCCAAAGAAGTGGAAACGCCTTATAGTGTGACAGGGGCTTAGTTCTTCTTTTTCCAAATTGAGCCTTAAATACAGCAAAACTATGTCACCATCCTTAGTTGAAAATGCAAAAGTTTCTGTTTATGAACATGTATGTAATTGAAAATAAAAGGAGAAAGTATGTAGAAGAAACTAAGTTATCCTGTTTGTAAAACACAAAAATATCTTTTCTATTTTCTTTTAATGTTTAGCTATACAGGTTCATCCAAAGAATATAAAAGCCTATTACAGACAAGCCCTGGCCTACAAACACTTGAAGAGATATGTAGAGGCATATAACACAGCCAATAAAGGAGACCAAATCCAGCCAAGTTCGGTAAGAAAAATGTTGTGTGGTCACAATTTGCTCACTCATTTGTGATCAAATGTGTTGAATTGCTGTAAAAACACTATGCAAGAGGTACAAACAGGTATTGAATTTAGCTATTGAATATCCCTTTACCACACAAACACAAGTCCTAAAGACTTAGCCTGAGAAAGAAAACTATTGAAAACACTTGGAAAAGGAGAAGTTGCTGGTTACTAGCATTTTCTCATTTTCTCACAATCTTTTCTAACCTTTCACAGATAAATCCCATTACTTGTGCAACATTAACTATGTCATCTGGAAATGCTTTCAATTTTAACCTGTCAGAAATAATGATGTCTGGTAAAGAGTTTAACCTTGCCATCCCCTTGCTGCTAATGCTACATTTACACCATGTCCCCAGGGGCCATGGCAGCCATATTTCAGACAACCTTAGACAAAATGGTATTGATGTTAGGCAATGCAGAAGATCTGTCTAAGCAAACTTGCCAGACTGTGATTGCCTTGGTTTAAATGGTTGCTGTGCCAGACTTTTAAACTCAAAAAATTTGTCACAGCAGTCCCGGTGCAAATGAGAAACGTAATAGACCGTAGCAGAAAGGGTCAATCACAACAGCACTCACCAGCTCTTAATAAGCCATAACAAGATTGAATCAGGAGTAAAGAAACCTAGCAAGACCTATCTAAACTTGGTAACAGAGGAGAAAACATTCAAAATCTCAGGGAACACTATGTTTCAGACATGTATTTTTTCTGGGAATATGGTGTAAATGTAGCATAAGCTTTAATATATGAAAACTTGTAGAAAAATAAGAAATTGCTTGTAGGTAACAATTTGTTGTTTTTTTTTCATGTTGCAAAGTTTATAAACTGAAAATTCTATAGAGATGATTTCAATTTATCAAGCTGAGTCCCCTGTTGTGGATCATACTATGTTTTCCTACAGGCACAGTTATCCTGGGACAACTATACTCATATTTCACAAGGATGTTCTTATAGTTGTCAGCTTCTAATTTATTTCTGGCAGTGGTGACTAATTCTATCTTTAAATTTGGCCTGTGATGAGCTTATGGCACCCATAAGATGCTTGTATCCCCCTTTCTGTGTGGTCTGTAACAAGGCAGCAGGCAGCCATATGATTATCATACAAATTCACAGGCACATTAGCCACTAACTTTATTTGTAACTCTGCACTATGACAAATTTTTAAAAATTGCTTTATAGTAGACATGGATGGCATCACATAATGTTAGCATGGGGCCTTGTACAGAGACCACATGCTGCTTCTTCGGATATTTCAAGGTTTAAGATGGTTGTTTCGCAAAAAACAAGTTATATTATGATTGTAAGCTGTGGACCCCAACACATCTATGGCACTTTTCAGTAACTTTTGTGCTTGTAAAATTGCAAGGATATTAAGCTGTCATCCTGCTGCAATCCCACGGCAGCTACAGCATGACATTGCGATGCGTCAACACTCAACATTTAGCAGATAGGGATATGTAGATCAATTCCAGTGGTTCCTGTTATTCTAACTGTTTACCCAACAACCAGATTTTAGACTGGTCCAAATTGGAAGCATTTGCACATGACAAATTGTGGTTAGATGGTGGGATTTGTCTTTTAAAGGGTAGAAAACATTGTGGGAAAATGACATGTTAAGTAATTAAGACCACCTCACAGGCTCAGAACAATGTACTTGCAATTGCAATTAATCCTTTACCACACAATCCCGTGTTAATGAACCCAAGATAATTATCTTTTGAAATATTTTAGTAACCACCATTTTCACCTTTTCCCACAGTGTTTTCTTCTCTTTCAGAGGGAAGCACTATCATTATAGCAATGATTAACTCTTTACCAAACGACAAATTTTTGGACTGGACCAAATTCAAAACATCTGCAGACAACAAATAAAATCTTGGTAAAATGATGATTTCTGACTTTGATAGGGTAGAAAATACTGTGGGAAAAGGAGAAAATGCTGGTTACCAGCATTTTCTCCTTTTCCCACAATGTTTTTTATAGGCTTCTTTCTCAGGGTCGTTAAAAGTCGGGATTGTGTGGTGAAGAGTTAATATGCCATCTGCAACTGCTTTCAGTTTGGTTGACACTAAATTTTTTTCATTTACTGCAAATTCAGTTCTTGAGAGGATGAGTTACTATGCTTTATTGGGTACGTTTGTTTGCCTATGTTGGTCTCAGTGTGAGAGATGGACAAATTGAGCATAATGAGTTGTTTCTGTCTCAGATTTGGGCTAAGGAGACTTGGTTGCTCCTCTGGCTGAAGGCCAGCAAGTTTATGTCATTGCCTCATGTCTGTCATGCATCCACGCAAAGGTCCATCTGTGCATAGGTATTATGTTTTTCAACTCGTCCAATTATGACCAAACTTCACAGAAATGATCCTGCCATGGTCCTCTTAAAACGGAAAAACGTTTAGTTGCCATTAACTCTGTGATGTGTTATATAAGACAACAAATTGTTCAACCTGAGGCATGTGACACCAGTTTGATCATTTGACAAATACAGATTCTGGCAAAAGGAGAACTTCTCTATTTTTGCATGTATAGAGTCAGATTTTGCTGAAGGATGAAAAGTGTTTTTTTCCTTCTCAGTATTCTTTTTCTTTCATTTTTCTGGTTTCAAGGATTGACAAAGGATTGTGTTGCTGAGGAAAAGGGATAAAATCATCAAAAACAAGAAATTTATTGTCATTGTGATTGATCATCCTTTTAATTTGTACCTTTTTAGCTCACCTGAGCACAAAGTGCTCAAGGTGAGCTTTTATGATTGTGCTGTGTCCGTTGTCCGTCGTGCATCATCAACTTTTACCTTGTGTATGCTCTAGAGGCCACATTTTTAGTCCGATACTCATGAAACTTGGTCAGAATGTTTGTCTTGAAAATATCTCAGACAAGTTTGAAAAACCTTATATGTGTTCTAGAGGCCAAATTTATGGCCCAATACTCTTGAAAAGAGTTCAGCATGTTTGTCTTGATGATAAGCCAAGTTTGAAAATGGGTCATGCTGGTCGAAAACTAGATCACTGGGTCAAATCTTTAAAATACCTTGTGTACGCTCTAGAGGCCACATTTTCAGTCCAATACTCTTGAAAATTGGTCAAAATCTTTGTCTGGGGATGATATCTCGCCAGAATTTGAAAATGGGTCATGTAGGGTATAAAACTAGGTCACTGGGACAAATTCGCAAAATACCTTGTGTATGCTCTAGAGGCTACATTTTAAGTCAGATACACATTAAACATGGTCAGAATGTTTGTCTTGATGATATCTGGGATGAGATTGAAAATTGGTCATATTGGATCAAAAACTAGGTCACTGGGTCATAGCTTTGAAAAACCTTGTGTATGCCTTAGAGGTTAAATTTTTCGTCCAATACTCTTGAAAATTGGTCAGACTGTTTGTCTTGATGATATCGTGGCTGATGGTGAAAGTGGGTCATTTAAGGTCAAAAACTAGGTCACTTGGTCAAATCTTTTTACAGCCTTGTGTATATTCTAGAAGCCACATTTCCAATCTAATACTCATGAAACTTGGTCAGAATGTTTGTCTTGATTACATCTTAGACATATATGAAAATGGGTCACCTCAGTTCAAGACATAGGTCACTGAGTCAAAACTTCCAAAGACCTTATGTACGCTCTAGATGCCACATTTCCCGTCCAATACTTTTGAAAGTTGGTCAGAATGTTTGTCTTGTCGGTATCTTGGACTGGTTCGAAAATTGGTTATGTAGGTCGAAAACTAAATCACCAAGTCAAATCTTTGAAATACAAGGTGTGCTCTGGAGGCCATAGTAGTAGTCCAATACTTAATGAAACTTGGCCACAATGTTTGTTTTGATGGTATCTCAAACAAGCTTGAAAATGGGTCATGTGGGGTTATAAACTAGGTCACTAGGTCTTAGTAAGACCTTGTGTACACTCCAGAAGTCACATTTTCAGTCCAGTAGTCATGATAAAAGGTCAGAATGTTTGTCTTGATAATATTTTGGATTGAATTGAAAATGGGTCACTGGGTCAAAACATAGGTTACCAGGTCAAATCTTTGAAAAAAGTTGTTAACACTTTTTTTGTCCAATATTCATGAAAGTTGGTCAGAATGTTTGTTTTGATGATATCTTTGAAAAAAAATGGGCTATGTTGGGCTAAAAAGAAAGTCACTGAAACAAATTCTAGAAGAAGCTTTTGTACACTTTAGAGGCCACATTTTCAGTCCAATACTCATGGAATTTCTTTGGAAGGTTTGTCATATCTAGGAAGAGATTGGAAATGGGTCATGTTTGGTCAAAAGGCTCAGGTGAGGGACTTCAGGGCCATGATTCAGGGCCATCATGGCCCCCTTGTTTATAGAGCGGGACGGATGTATTAGTGTTTGGTTTAGGCTTTTATTCTAAAAGCCTCCACCCCCTCATCTCCCACCCCACCCCAATGAGGGGGATATTGATATCATGGGAAAAATTATGTGAAACAAAGTTTTTTATCATTAAAGAATTGAGAAATAATGTTTCAATGACCGTTCAGCATGAAATATAATAAGTTCAGGTTTGCAAGCCATGTAAAGAGGCCAACATGAAGAAGATCTTTTGCCATATTTTTGAGCAGTACTGTACATGGAAAAGTTTATTTTTAGTAACACTTGGAAATCCCAGGTTTAAAAATAGAATTTAAGAACTACTTCAATAAAGGATTGGTCCTGTTATCTGTGGAAATATTGCATTTCATTTCTACTAGAGTGAACATTAAGGTCATAGACTTTGCGATTTCAGTCCGGAAATAATTCAGGAGAGGTACATGTATTTGTTTTTCTTTGACAAGATACATTCTGGAAATGTAAATGGGAAGGTACATTGTTACTGCGTTATAAACCTAGGGAATTTTACATTTTTAAGACTATGTCAATTACTATTTACAAATCCTAAACATTCAACAAGGAAGTGCATGTATTTTGATCATTGATCTGATTGTGAAGATCACACTGTTTTAACTCTACCACATGATCCTGAGTGTCCACGACCCTCAAGAAAGAGCCTTTTGAAAACCTGGTGGGAAAATGTTGATACCAGCATTTTCTCACTTTCCCACAAGGTTTTCTACACTTTTGTAGACATTCACCATCATTCCATTTGTTGTTTGCAAATGGCAAATGCCTTTAGTTTGGACCAGTCTAAAATTTTGTCGTTCGGTAGAGATTTAAAACGTGGATTATGAATTATTCACAAGATGCTGTTGACTGTTAAAAATCTACTTGGTAGTGTCCTCTTAACTATTTACTTCACATATAAAATTTGTACAAATTGTAAGCAGTGTAGACAATAGAATAATGTGACTCAAAAATTGAAATTTGTTTTTAGAAGGATGAAAAACACTGTGGACAAAAAGAAAATGATGGTTACCAACATTTTCTCCTTTTTCCGCAAATTTTTCAGAAGTCTTCATCCTTAGGGTTGTTAAAACTAGGGATTGTTTGATAAAGGGTTACAGCTTTCAGTGCTAAGCACAACTTAAGTGGCTGTTGTAGGAAGTGTAAATTGAAATCAAACTGCTAAAGTTTTATCAACACTGTCAAACACCGTGTGAGATATTCTAACCAAAACTATCTGGATATATTGCCATATTTAAGTCTGATTTGATGTGTGTGTGGTAATGCTAAAGTTTTATCAACACTGTCAAACACCATATGAGATATTCTAACCAAAACTATCTGGATATATTGCCATATTTAAGTCTGATTTGATGTGTGTGTGGTAATATTTTTTTTTCAACTCTTTCTTTTTTGGGATTATACGGGGTCAGAATAGATAAAATTTGACTGCATCTCTGACTTGTTTTGTTAACTCTACCAAACAATAAAATAATAGACTAATCCATATTGAAAGCATTTGCAGATGACTTATTAAATTTAGATGAAATGATGGTAGTTGTTTGTGAACATGAAGAAAGCCTTGTGGGAAAAGGAGAAAATGCTGGTTACCAGCATTTCCTCCTTTTCCCACAAGGTTTTTAAAAGGCTATTTTCTCAGGGTGGTTATAACTGGGGATAGTGTTATAAAGAGTTTGAAATCGGATAAGATACATGTAGGAAGAAGTTGACAATCACTTTTTCCTCCACAAGGTAACTTTTAACTCTTTATTAACTCTTTACCAAACAAAGTTTTAGACTTGTCCAAATTGAAAGCATTTGCAGACGACAAAATAAATGTGACTGAAAGATTGAAATTTGTTTTGGGAAGAGTAGAAAACTTTGTGGGAAAAGGAGAAAATGCTGGTTACCAGCATTTTCTCCTTTACCCAGAATGTTTTCAAAAGGCTTCCTTCTCAGGGTCTTTAAAAGTCGGGATTGTATGGTAAACGGTTAAACAACAGAGCTTTAAACTGGTCTAAACTGAAAGCATGTGCATACCACAAATTGTGGCTCATTAATGAATTTTTTCTTTGAAACAGTAGAAAACATTGTGACAAAAAGAAAAAAATGTTTGTTACCAGCATTTTCTCCTTTTCTTACAGTGTTTTCTTTGTTTAAAACATTGTAGAAAAGGAGAAATTGCTAGTTGCCAGTGAGAGTAAGACTCCATCAGTGATACCATCAAACTAGACACATTCACGATTTGCCTCCACCCATACAACCCAGAGCAACAACACCAAACCAGGTTTTGACCAGCCATTCGTAAAGCTGTAAAAACCAGATGCACTCAGAACAGACCTGTTAACTAATATAATATAGGCAGGACACAACTTCTTGTGCGCAACTTTTGGGCGTGGCAGCCATTTGTTGGTCCCATTCTTATGGCTAGGCATAGGCGGGCACAATTTTGGTGGGCAACTATGCACAGACAATGGATCTTACCGCAGTGGCAAACCGTGATGTTTACTGATTGGAGAAAATTTAACCTGAGCTTTTCAGATGGTAGTATGGTGGCACAGAAGTGAAGGCTTTGCTGTGTGTTGTGTTCAGGAAGCTGACAGATGGTATGGGCAGGCATAAGTGCCAACCATGAGACGCCTTTGCTTTTCTTCTGTGGTTGAGTTATGTACAGAAATGACATACTCGGGCCAATTGTTATTCCTTTATGCGCATCAATGCTCTCAATGTTTTTCAGCGTGACAATGCAAAACCCAACACATCACAAGTTACTGTTGACTGTCTGTGTCAAAATATGCTGTTACTGTCCTGCACTAGCCATCCTTTAGCCAGGACCTAGGCCCTATTGAGGATCCCTAGGATGACTTAGGGAGGAGGATTTATTCTCGTAGGGCAGTACCATGTACACTCTATCAGTTTTAGTTTGCTCTCCAGCAAGAATGGGCTACCATTTCACAGAACTTTATTTGCCGTCTTGTCAATGAGACAACATTTTGATGCAGTTATTGGAGCAAGAGGGGGTCATACACAGTATTGATGATGTGCTCAGCTGTTTGATTTATTGGACTGAATTTTGACTTTCCTGTGGACTCCATGTTTGATCCAAAGATTGCTTTTATCGTTACAAAGGAATATTATATGACTTAGTGTTGCGTTTTTAAAGTTGCTCAGTAGACTAAACAAAAATGAAAACTTGGTAGTACGGAACAGTAATTAATATTTTCAAAATACCTTGAAACTTATTTCTTCCAATATGTTTTCTAATCACTTAGAGATTTGGGTAACAGTTTCGGTCAAGATCAGACTGCACAAAACTTGTAATCAGAAAGCATGCTTTCAGATGATGTAATGAGATATTGATGCCAGAAGGACTTCAGTTGGTAACAATAGAGCTTTTCTTGCAACTAGCCATATTAAGCAGTCTAGGAGAAACTTACTGTTAGGTAATAACCAGTTTATTAACCCGCTGCCAAACAATCCTGTATTTTAATGATCTTGGGGAATTAGACTTTTGGAAATACTGAAAAAGGAAAAATGCTAGTAAACAGCTCTTTTTTCTTTTCACACAATGCTTTCTACCCTTTCAAAGACACATGCTATCATATAAACTACATTCAATAATGTCGTCTGCAAATGTTTTTAAAGTAGAAGTGTAAAATTTTGTTGTCTGATTGGCTGTTAAGTTAGATTGTTTTTGTATTTCATAATAGAATACTCATTGCCACCTCAAACAAATTCACACCAGACAACCTGTAAAATATCCTTGTAAAATAGCATGGTCAAGTTGAATTAACTCTTTACTATATGACAGAATTTTAACCTGTCCAAATTGAAAGTATTTGCAGACGAACAAAATAAATGTGACTCAACTATTGAAATCTGTATGTGGAAAGGTAGAAAACTCTGCGGAAAAGGTACCATTTTCTCCTTTTTCCACAAAGTTTTCAAAAATCCTCCTCTTTAGGATAGTTAAAACTTGCAGTTATATGGTAAAGGACTAATACAAAAGTACTTTTCTTATAATTTGTGATAAAAGAAAGAAAGAGATAAGGATACATTGTGTCAAACAGAAGGATTGTATTTTAGCATTTCCTCTGTTTACCAGTGTTTTCTAGGAATAAGATTTAGGTCAGGTATTTTTGTTTTAGCATTAGACAGATATTGGATCAAATCATCTCTACTTTGTTCATGAATATACTTTTTGAATTTTCAAACATTTTAGCTTAACTCTTTTCCAAACAATACTTTGTTTTTAATGACTGACTGAAAACTGTGTGGTGACAATCATATTCTCCTTTTCCCACTATGTTTTCTAAAATACTAGTTACTCATATTTTCTCCTTTTCCCATGTGGTTTTCAGTAGGCTTTTTCCTCGGTGTCATTACAACTCAGACTTTTGTGGTATAGAGATAAAATATGTAATTTTGTTGTTTAGGTTTACACAAAAGGTTCAATAATTTATGCAATCATCTTGTTATTTGACTACCCTTAGGAAGACAACTTTCAAAAACATTGTAGGAAAAGCTGACAGTGCTGGTTACCAGCACTTTAATGTTTATGCTTTTCCTGCTCTGCTTACAACCCTTTTACTGACAAATCCTGTCATGTTGCCCACAATGGATTTGTCGTCTGCAAATTCTTTCAAATTAGACATGTCAAATGTTGTGAACCAGTAGAGAGTTAAATGTGTAAAGGTGCAGTTACAAACTATGTTTAGGTTTTTTAATCGGTTGGCATGAGCCGGACGATTAGAGAGACCACAAATTTCAAAAACCCTTCTGCTGAGAGCAAACTGATGTAACTGCAACTCGTAACAGCTTTTACTTACAACCTCTTAACACTAATACCAGCTGTCTTGACCTTATTATATTGACCTTAATATTACCTTTAACCCAGATACACACAAGAATACTAACTATTAGTAAACAGGTCTTCAAGTAATCCCACACTTAACTTTTCAGTTATGTAATTAATGGCGGTTACAGTTTGGTCAGCGTTAAATTATGTCATAATACCAGTATAATCAATATCATGAGCCAGCAAAAACAAAAAATTTTCTAAGAGTTTACTTTCAATACGGTTACAAGAAATGGTATCAGTGATAAAGCAACAATTTATGAATGAAACAAAAGCGAATCAAGGGTATCGGGTTTGTAAACACATCTAGTAGTTGTCTGCTGCCCATATTATTTGGTAAACTCCGAGTGATCCGTTGATAAAGTTCATACGTATTTACGAGATCGGCAGAGTTGTGACGAGTGCTGCCCGTATATGTAGCAGATTTTGAAAAGATGATTGGTCATTTGGCCTTGACCAAGGATAAATTTGCAATGGAACGGAGTTTGTAAGGAAATATTGCTTTAAAAGAATTTGAAATTTTAGATTGTTTTGCCTTATAACAAACTAACGTAATTGCAACTGGTAACAGCCGACCGTTGGTCGTTTAATGTTAGCAAGGTGAAGCGTGTGAAGCAGCGAGGGACAAAGGATGTAGAATTGTTTAAGGGTTATGACCCCAGCGGAGAGACCATTACGTAAACATTTTCAGAATGGACTGGTTATCCACGCTTGGAACCTTAGTAACCACATTGTCCATTCATAATACTGACCAGCATAGATCTGATTACGCATCTGTCAGCTTCATAGGATGTATTAACCCTTGGGCTGCTACTTGTGACTTTATGATTTTTTGAGATGAGGGAAGACCAAGATCAGACTGTGCACTACATGCAGTCTGATTTGGGATCTACACTGTCCGATGAGGAGATATTTATTCCCAAAAAATACCTTTGAAATAGTAAAAAATTTGGTTTTTACTGTCTGCTTGAAATTTTCATTTCACTTATTTAGCAGATTATGGGTTAAATTATTTTCATTGACCATTTTCTCTCCTTCCAACCACGGCACTACCATTTTACACGCTCACTAACATGTTTCTTTTTGATGACATTCTAAAGATTGGAATCAGTCTGTTAACCATTGACCAAACAGTCCTTTGGGGCTTTAAAAATGTAGTGGGAAAAACAGCATGTAGCAGTTCTCTTTTTCCTCACAGCATTATTTCATCATTTGAACGATTTTCAACATTTTGTCATTTGGTAGAGTTAAATAGAGCATCTTCATAGAGGAGAATAAAAAAACCTGAAACTACAACACAATTGATGTCATATTCTCCATGGCTGAATCAACTGACCTGAGCAAAAGCCTCTTCGGAAAGCGCAGATTCAGACCAGACTGCACAGAACATGCTATCAGATTTTGGATCTGTCATGCCAGTTTTCTGAGATATTCAACTCAAGACAACCACAGCCCTGCAATATTTAGGCTGCTTTTCCATGCTTAACATAATTATCTATTTCATTAGTTCAGCGCTTTAAGTGTAAAACTCCCAGTAACATGTTTGTCTCATCTGCTACTACATATTGGTTGATTCTCATCCTTTCCATATGTCAGATTAAGAGCACAAGGTTTACTGTAGTGATGCCCTTGCTCATTGGAATGACTCTTTTAAAATGACTTGTGTTGTCCAAGGACAAGTAATGTCGCTTTTGAATACAATAAAAGATCAAGATCAGACTGTCCTTTGAATGAAATGCAGATCAATATCACAGACGTACATATCTAAGATCTTAATTGTCTGCTTATGTAGGATATATAAAAAAAAAAAACTCGACCATGAAATTGCAATGTTTAGATTTTGTTTTTCTGACTGTGAAAGGCAATAACTGAGTGTTTTAACTCTGAACCAAACTGTCTGGTTTACCCCGAGGAAGATGGCTGTTCAAAACATTGTGGAAAAAGGGAAAATGCAGATAACCATCGTTTTCTCCTTTTCCCACAATTTTTTTTGCCCTTTCAATGATTCATATAATCGTTTGGTCTGCAGTTTACTTGTCATGTGTAAGTTGCTGGTTTTCGAGAATACAAGATTCGTTTGTTTGAAAATTTCATCTGGATATTGTATACAGTATCAAACATTCAAATAGATCAGTTTAATGAAATACTTATAAATTCCAGCAAAACTGTCGCCAATGACGGATCAAGGCATACTAGAAAGGTTGTCGATCTATTCAGGGACATATCAAACATTCAAATAGATCAGTTTTATGAAATACTAATAAATTCCAGCAAAACTGTTGCCAATGACAGATCTAGGCATACCAGAAAGGTTGTCGATCTATTCAGGGACATTGCTTTTCTGAAGGAAGTTGGACCTTACACAAAATTGTGATATATATTTTTTTTTTCAAACCTTTTTGTCATATTTTGACTATTTTATTTTTATTACTATATATCTATTTTATTTATTTTCCATCATCGTATCATTTCATTACCTATCTCTTATCATAATTGTACTCATGACTCACATTCTTACATTCTGTTCTGTCCTTTCATTGCTTCTTTATTGCGCGCTAAATGACCTTAGATGTCGATGCGCCATAAAACACCATTCATTTATTCATTCGTCATGTGTAAATGCTTTCGATTTGGACAAGTCTAAAATTACATCATTTGGTAAAGGGTTGAGGGTTTGGTAGATACTACATTCTTTGAAAGTAATGTGGGAGAAATTGGCCAGCTGATGTTTTGGAAAGAACGATTTGGCCCAGGACAATTTAGACAGCAAAAAAACATTAGGATGGCTTGTTAAAAATGGAAAAAAAAATTAAAAGGCTCACTAGCAGCCAAAAGTAAACAATTTGATAGTCATAACACAGGCATATTCTATACGATTTATTCATATCATTTCAAGGTATGATTATTATTGATAATATCTGACAACATGTTACAGTATAGTTACCAAAGTTGCAAAAATTACATGATCAGAATTGTCACATATATTTTACGCTCTATTGCTGTCGACTAGCTAACATATATCTTTAGCAATCCATTAAACTACTAACTGGTCAAGGACAGTTAAAAAAGGGAGTTCCTACGTGACTCAGTCATAAGGTGTAGGAATTTTATCCCATACATACATGTAGTTCAAACAACTACCATTTGATTTGTGATTTCAAACCATTGTAGGTATTCAGTGTCGACCGATTACAGTGCTGACAGCACTTTGATTTTGTCAGCAGTAGTTTGACATAATGGACTAAAAATAGATCAGTGATTATTTTCAGTGTTGCTGTGATAATCTCAGGGACACTGTTTAAAGGTTTTGTAAATGATTGCATGTTTAACTTACCGTGAGGCAAAAAACTTTTGAAAACAGTGTGTGAAAAGGAGAAAATGCTTGGGACAAGGATTTTCTCTCTTTCGCCTCAATATTTTAAACCTGTCAAAGACAAGTGTCACCATTTGAGCTACATGTACTATGAACTTGCTGTTGGCAAAATTAATATTTTCTATGTGAAAGAACTGAAATATTGTCTTCTAGTAAAGAGTTGAGTTCTTACAATTTCAAAAATATCAGAGATGAAGGATTAATCCCCAAGAGGGTTCTTTGAAGATCTTTTTTCTGTGAATTAAACAACTTTTGTTTAGCACCAAAAGAACACTACAAAATACACAGAACCGAAACAGAAACTTTCGTAGGATAAATGCAAAATTTTCAAGGTTGCCCTTTGAGATCTACACTCATAATATGTGTGGTAATTTCTAAAACATTGGTAAAGTGTGCTTCTAATGGCGCTTTGGGTTTCAAACCGGCGACCTTGTAAGCAAGATTTGCTGTATGGATTGAATCAAAAGTCATAAGGAGAGAGGTCATGACTGTAAGAAGGATATGGTAAAACCTCATTTCTCTATTCCTCTAAATAAGCATGAACCAGGGCTGACCAGTGTGGTGGTGCATTATCATTGAGTAATTTGATCCTAAGCACCTCAGACCTTGGGTTCTCTATAAGGTATTGATTAACTACAGCAGCAAGAACGTTGTCATCATAAAATGTTATAGTGATACTACCACACTCAGGCACAGCAACACAAACCACTATTCAATCACTGTCAAAAAATTGTATGAGTCATGCTCTCACAAAAGGGGGCTTAATGCATCTCCGTAATGCATCATTCTAAACAAGACATCACATGGTCAGGTATCCATAAAATGCATCATGTCCAGCAACCGACTGTATCATGAGGTAGACTGATTCTTTGACATTCAGAAAATTGACCGATAGCAAAAAGTTTCGACCCAGGTCAGCCTGCGCGGACTGCGCAGGCTGACCTGGGTCGATACTTTTTGCAGATGCATTAAGCCCCCTTTTCACAGAGCATGGCTCATATACATAGCTCTCTTGAAGCTTCTGTGGCATCAAGCTACATCCAGGTGTTCACTGTTTTAATCTACCCGCATTTTGTTACTGAGCTTATTGTCAGGCTCAAAAAACTAAAGCTATGTTTCATCTCCTGTGACAACTTTGAGGCATTGGGGTCTCAATCTTTGTACATACCTAGTCAATAATGCAGAGGCTTTTTTTAACCCGCTTACTCCTCTGGTCAGAAGTCGGCAAATGTGGGATCCAACGGGTGCAAACTTCAACTTTAATTTTTTCTTTTAAGATTGAAAACACTTATGACACACTAAGACCTGATATGTAAATTATCTCCTCCATGGTATACGGTACATCTTCATTTACTATAGCTTTGACATTACCTATGTCTTTTTAAAAGGCGGTTGAAATTGGTCAGCCAGGGCAGGGCTCATCCTTAACATTAGTTCTGCCATTCTTGAACATTGACTCCCATCAGTCAATTGTACGACATGGAAGGCATTTTCCAATTTGTGTCCAGTTGCCAGCATTTTCTCCTTTTCTTATGATGTTTTGGGAAGCCTTTTTCCTCAGACCAATTAAAACATGATTGATTGATAAAGGGTTAAATCTTGCCAGCTAACATGCTATTATGCTTTACCAGACAAAAAAATTCTGGACTCTTCCCAATTGAAACCTTCTGCAGATTTTAAATTCGAGAGTGATACAAATAAACAGTTCTTAAACAGGGTATAAAACATTGTGGGAACAGGAGAAAATGCTGGCTACCAGCTTTTTCTCCTTTTCCCATAATGTTTTCAAAGGCTCTTTTTCTGAGGGTCAGTAAAACTTGGGAGTGTGTTGTAAAGGCTTAAGTGTATAGTGTAGGTGGTGCAAACTTTTGAAAACTTTTCGGGGTGGGGGAAAGAATTGCATGGAACAAAACAAGAAAGGTCTTGAAACAAGTCAGAAGTTGCTTTTTACCAGCAATGTCTCCTTTCCCATTGTGTTTTCAACCTTACTGAGAATTTCTATTGATTTATATCAACTTTGATTTTGTCATCTGTATATGCCTACAATTTGGAAAATTCCCAAATTTGTCATTTGGGAAAGAGCCATTGGTCCACTCAGTATAGCTATTTCTGCATAATTTATGTTACAGGGTTACAAGCTTTCTGCTTTAGGGTGGTTGAAATGAAATTTTAGAAGAGATAAAACATGCCTCACAACAGTTCATACTCAAATGAAACATGATATTTAAGTTGTGTAGTTGTAATATCTCCTTACTGTATAACAAAAATTCTGACTTATCCAAATTAAAAGAACATGCAGACAACAAGCTAGTTGTGGCTCAAAGGATGGGATTTCTCTGATGGAGTAGAAATCATGATGGTAGAAGGAGAAAATGCTAGTTACCAGGATTATTTTCCCACAATGTTTTCAAGTGTTTTTATTTACTTCTTACTCCGCGTCGTTAAAGCTGGGAGTGTGTGGTAACGGATTAACTCTTTACCAAACAATCCTGTGTTTTAACGACCTTGAGGAATCAGGTTTTAAAAAATGTGAGAACAGGAGAGAAAGCGGGTATCTAGCATTTTCCTCTTACCATTACAGTATTTGCTTCAGTACTAGGGACAATTCCAATAATTTTTTGCCATATTTTAAATTTGTTGTCTGCAAATGCTTTCAGTTTTGGCTATTTTTAAATCTGTTGTGTGGTAAAGAGTTAAATGCATGTAGACCTATGTATGGTAAACAAGTGTTGAACTCTTTACCACAATATCCCGAGCTAAAACAACACCGAGGAAGAAACCTTTAGAAAAAAATTGAGGGAAAAGAAGAAAATGCTGGTAACCAGCATTTTCTCCTTTTCTCACAATGTTTGCAACCTATTCAGAGACAACTTTCATCATTTCAGCCACATTTGAATTTTTGTCTGCAAATGCTTTAAATTTAGAATGTTTAAGATTTTGTTTTTTGGTAGACTGTGACTTCATTACCTCCTGGAAGAAATTTGCTGCATGCATGCTTTTGAAACAACCTTTTGAAATTGGAATAATATACATGAATCATTGTTGTATACATGGATGCACTGGCATACATTGTGGAATTTCTGCTGCTGGCAGATTGATTTTTGTAAGTAGTCTGCCATAAAACAAGAAAGTTTTCTGTAAAAGGACCCCCAGCTGGGCGGGGGGGATAGAAATAGCTCAGCTGTTGCACTACAGTAGGGGTAAGACCCCCCCCCACTGTGCCTGCCTGTTTGCCGTGGGCTGCAACTCGTGTCGTTCGATGATGGGATCCTGGTGGTTGAGTGGATTCAGAGCTCGGCCCTTTGATAGCTCTGTTTTCGCAACACACCACTTTGGCCCTGAACTGAACTAAACGAGAGGTCAGGAAGGCCCGTCCTGATCAATCGGCTGGTCATGCCTTGCCCTAGGGCATCTAATATTCTTATTTTTACATCCTTCTCTCAATTGAATTTACCATCTTCTCCATATGTAATCCACATATCACAACTTTTTCAGATGTTATATTTCTTGTTCAGCCCTAGAAGGCGGTGGCTCATGGGTCAATTGGGTGAAAGTTTTTTGGTATTTGGCTGACATTTGTAACCTTTCAATGATTGTCTAAGCTTGGTAGGACTTTCTGCGAGAATGCATCTGTCCAGTCTAGCCCTTTCATACCGAGTATACCACTGATGTATCCCTGTCATGGTCTGCGAATGGGTTTTCCCCGGACCATGTCCCCTTGTTGGGCTCCGTGGCGGGTGGGGAGCATCGGTGGTGAAACTTTTAACACAAACATGGCGTCCCAAAAAAAGGCCAAGCTCAATGAAAGCAAGCGCCCTCTTTCAGATAGCGAATCTGAAACGGAACCTTCTATTTCTACTTCTTCTTTTCACTGTCCACGCTTTATTGTTATCCAGTCCCAAGATCCTACAAAACCTGTCACAAAACTCTCTCCTTTTATAATAGAAAAACAAATACTTAGCATCCTTGGAACTCCAAAATCTGTTAAAAAACTGAAAGACCAGACCCTCCTAGTTGAATGTCTCACTAATCAACAAGCACTGAATCTTTTAAAAAACACAAAATTCTTTGACATGGACGTTAAAATTTTCCCACATCCTTCACTCAATTCTTGCAAAGGAGTAATTAGATGCAAAGAGCTTACATACTGCAACTCCTTACAAGAAATTAAAGACAACCTAAAACAACAAGGTGTATCCGATGTTCAGCGGATTTCTGTACGCAGAGATGGAGAACAGAGACTTACAAACACATACATTTTAACATTTTCTTCACCTGTTCTTCCAACCTCTATCAAGATAGGCTTCCAAGCAGTAAAAGTAGATGTGTATGTGCCAAACCCCTTGCGATGTTTTAAATGCCAGCGGTACGGCCATCACATCAGTAAATGTCCAAATCAAGAAACATGCTCTAAATGTGCTCATCAAGGACCTGACCATGAAAGTACTACTTGTACAAATCCTCCTCTTTGCATTAATTGTAAGTCTCAACACTCTACTTTTTCAAGAGAGTGTCCTGTATGGAGGGAAGAAAAATTTCCTGATATAGCTTCTGAGCTGAAAGAACTTCTCCCTCCATCCACCTTGTCCAAACTAATTCCTGACTCTCCATCTGCATCTAAAACAGACACAACCTCTTCTGCATCCTCAAAACCCACAAACTCTCAAAGTAGTTCTTCAAAAAAAACTTCAAAGCCATCTACCTCTTCGCAAAATATCTCTTCACAGAAAACTTCAAAGCCATCTCCCCCTTCACAACAGCCTCCAAAGAAACCCCAACCTCCATCTTCACAGTCTACAACCAAATCTAACGTCTCATCTAAAGACAACAAACCTAATCATACACCCCGACCTCCTAAGAGGTCTTCTTCCAAATCTAGACCACAACCCAGAGATACCCAAGGATCTTGTGAAATCACTGTCAAAGTAAATGATCCTGTCCCTACCTCCAACAGATTTTTGGAGCTAGAGGACATGGATGCAGATGCTGAGAATCTGGAAGGTGAGGCTTCAGATTCAGAAGCCTCTATTTGGTCCATTTCCAAAGATCCTTGGAACAAGGACGCTGACACTTGGCACTCGTCCAAACCCGAGACAACTGTAATGAAATCTTAACCAACCTATTTTAAAATGCATTGGTTTACGGCCTATTTTTTTACTTTAGCTTTTATACTTTCCTCATGCACTATGGATACCATAATCCAGTGGAATTGTCGAGGTCTGAAGTCAAACTTTGACGAACTTTCCCTTTTAATCAATGATCACAAACCAGTTGCTGTTTGTCTGCAAGAAACCTTCCTTAAATGGGAGGATGATATCACTATCAAATATCATTCCATTTACAATAAGATTTTTACCGAAGGCGAAAAAGCTAGAGGTGGTGTTTCTATTGTTGTTAACAACAACATTCCTCATAAAGTTATCTCTCTTAATACAAACTTGCAAGCTGTTGCCATCAGGTTATCTTTACACAGTGCTGTTACACTGTGTTCTTTATATCTTCCCCCGAGCACACCTATCAATGAGACCAATCTGAATGATCTCATTTCCCAATTGCCATCCCCCTATATTCTTGCTGGGGACTTTAATGGTCACAATGTTATGTGGGGTTGCGATGACACTAACCAGAGAGGTTTACAGTTGGAGAGCTTCATTTCGAACAACTCTTTGTCTTTCATGAATGATAACAAGTCCAAAACCTACTTGCATCCAGCAACTGGATCTTACACTTCCATTGATCTAACCTTATGCAGCCCAGTCTTACTTCCCAATTTCACCTGGAAAGTGACTGAGGATTTGTGTGGAAGTGATCACTTCCCCATTATCTTTTCATCTACACAACCATCCAGCAGTGTACGACCGCAGAAATGGAAGCTTCCCAAAGCCATTTGGAACAGATTTGAAACCCTCTGTGAACAGACTATTACACATGACAAATTTGGAGATTGCGATGATCCTGCAAAACTTTTTACTTCCCTATTAATTGATGCAGCTAAACAGTCCGTCCCTCAGACCTCGACAAATCCAAAACGTCCTGACAAGCCTTGGTACAATGATGATTGTAAACAGGCTGTCAGAGACAGAAAACAAGCCCTTAGAAAGTTTAACCTCAGGCCTACCAAAGAAAATCATAACCTATTCCGTATTTCCAGGGCAAAGGCCCGTCGTACCATTAGAGAAAGTAAGCGCAAGGCTTGGAGACAATATGTCTCTAAATTAAACAGTAGAACTACTGCTAAAAAAACCTGGGACATGATCAGAAAGATCAATGGCAAAGGCCAGCCCCCTCTTAGTCACCTTGAAGTTAACAATACTTCGTTGGAATTGCCCCAGGATATAGCTGATGCTCTTGCCGACAACTTTTGCAAAAAGTCTTCCTCTGCAAACTATTCTGAAAAGTTTCAGAGGAATAAAGCCAGAGAAGAAAAGAAAAAACTTAATTTCAATTCTTCTAATTCAGAGCATTATAATAAACTCTTCACCTTTAAAGAATTAAAATCTGCTCTGAATAAAGCTCACGATTCTTCTCCTGGCCAAGATAAAGTTCATTACCAGTTTTTAAAACACTTACCTTTTACTTCTCTCTCAGTTTTACTTGATATTTTTAATGATATCTGGCAGTCAGGAGTTTTTCCTTCATCCTGGCGGGAGGCACTAGTCATTCCTATCCCAAAACCTGGCAAGGATGCTAATGACCCGGCTAACTATCGTCCAATAGCTCTTACTAGTTGTCTCTGCAAGACCCTAGAACGTATGGTCAACGACAGGCTTGTCTGGTTTTTAGAGAAAAACAACCTCATCGTTGATGTACAGAGTGGATTTCGTCGCCAACGTGGCACCATCGATCATCTTGTCCGCTTTGAAACCTTTGTCAGAGAAGCCTTTATTAATAGACAGCATGTAGTATCTGTCTTTTTCGACCTTGAAAGTGCTTACGATACGACTTGGAAATATGGAATTCTTAAAGACTTGCATGACTTTGGTCTTCGAGGCCATCTTCCTCTTTTTATTTCAGCCTTCTTGGATGAACGTCTTTTCCGCATCCGAGTTGGTAATACTGTCTCGGGAGCCCGTGAACAGCAGATGGGTGTACCCCAAGGATGTATTCTCTCTGTTACACTTTTCAGTGTAAAAATAAACAGTATAGTTAAAGCTATCTGTCCCGGTGTAGACTGTTCCCTTTATGTTGATGACTTCGTAATATGCTTCAGATCTCGAAATATGAATATTATTGAGAGACAACTTCAGCAGTGTCTCAACAAGCTCCAAACGTGGTCTGATGAAAATGGCTTCAAATTTTCAAAGTCCAAAACTAAGTGCATGCACCTCTGTAATCTACGAGGTGTTCATCCAGACCCTGAACTGTATTTGGACAAAACTAAAATTGAAGTCGTTTCTGAGTTTAAATTTCTTGGAGTTATCTTTGACAGAAAGCTTTCCTTCCTTCCTCACATCACTGCACTTAAAAAGAAGTGCAAGAAGGCTCTTAATCTTCTTAAGGTTGTGGCCCATTCTGAATGGGGAGCAGACCGTAAAGTCCTCTTGCGGCTTTATCGGTCTTTAGTTCGCTCCAAATTAGACTATGGATCTATTGTATACGGATCTGCCCGTAAATCTTACCTGAAAATTCTCGATTCTATACACCACGAAGGTCTGCGTCTTGTACTTGGAGCTTTCAGAACTTCTCCCGTCAATAGTCTCTATGTTGAGGCTAATGAACCTTCTCTTTCTTACAGGAGGGAAAAACTCTCGCTTCAATATCTTTTAAAACTGAAGTCCAATCGTTTTAATCCAACTCATAACATTGTTTTTAAACCTCAATATAAATGTCTTTTTGAAAGGAAACCAAATGTTATTCCTCCATTTGGTATCCGCATGGAGCCCATTGTAGATAACCTTGGCATAGACACTGAGTCTATTGCCGACTATAAAATCTCTGAAATCCCTCCATGGACACTAAATAGTGCAGAATTCAGATTTGACCTTGCATCTGACAAAAAGTCTGTCACGGATAGAACTGTGTTTCATGCTAGATACAACGAGATAAAGGAACATTATTTTTCCTTCAAACCAATCTATACAGATGGATCCAAAGAAGGAAATTCTGTAGCAGCTGCCGCTGTTTATGGAAAAAGGAGCTTAAAGTGCCGCCTCCAAACAACTCCTCTATTTTCTCTGCTGAAATTAAAGCAATTGATCTTGCCCTTAATCTAGCTGAAAGTTCTAATTCCAACCATTTCATTATCTTTTCGGACTCTTTATCAACATTACAAGCCCTTTCAAATCAACGCCTGGAGAATCCCTTAATCTGTAGTTTACTCGAAAGGATCTCACAAATTTCTTCTTTGAATAGATTGGTGTTCTACTGGCTTCCAAGTCATGTAGGCATCAAAGGCAATGAAAATGCCGATAGGTCTGCCAAATCTGCACTTAACCTTCCCATTTCAGATTTTAAAGTTCCACACACTGATTTTAAATCCTCCGTTTTAACACATATCCAATTTTCTTGGCAATCCCAGTGGGATGCTGATGTTTTCAATAAACTGCATTCAGTTAAACCGTCCCTTGGTGAATGGTACCCCGTTTACAGGTCTGTTCGTCGAGAAGAAGTGATAATTGCACGACTTCGAATTGGCCATTCACGCATCACACATTCCTGGCTCTTGACCAGAGACGATGCCCCTGAATGTATTCCATGCAATGCATCCTTTTCTATAAAACATATCCTACTAGATTGCATTGACTTTCAGCCAGTTCGTTCAAAATATTTCAACGTCGATAGTTTAAAGAATCTTTTTGATTCTGTCAGCGTTGAATCTATTATCGCTTTAATAAAGGAGATTGGCATTTACAATAAACTGTGATATTTACTCTTGCGTTTCTTACCCATCTTTTTACAACATTCTTTGTTCCTTTAATATTTAGTTTGCATCTCCTTAATGGGAGGATTAGCCCTCTTGGGGGCATCTTATCTCATTGGAGACGGACCTCTTTAATGGGAGTATACTGATCCCATTGGAGGCTCCAATCTTTACTAATTTTAACACTCATTTCCAAGGAAAAGAAATTTTCTCAGTCTTACCCTTTAATCTAAAACTTTTGAGTAGGCAGGGAATACCCAGCCACTCAATATCATATTTTATGCACATTATAAATGACACATATTTCTTCTTCAATTAAAAACTTCTCACTATTAATCCAACATTTAGTTCAAACGTTTTTATCACATTCTTAACTCTGTCATTTAAACCTTTTGAGTTGATAGGGATTGCCCTGTCACTCAATAATGTCCTTTATACTTATTAAGATCACACATAATTCTTCTTAATTCAACTTTTTTACTATTATAAATGTTTTCAAACCTTTTTCAGTTTAAAATCCCACTTTTACTATCTTTTAACACAGATGTGCGTGCTAAATGACCAAAGCTGTCGATGCGCCATAAAACAACATTCATTCATTCATTTCTGTAAAAGGTAAGGAGTTGGTGCAGTATTCTAGCAAATATTAGGAAGGGTTGTTTCCTTTTTGGGGGATAGAATAGATTTTATGATTTTATGTTTGAAAGATTGCCTTGTCTACACATTTTACATGCACCAATCCTTTATCAATCCTTAACCAAAATATCCAGGGTTTTAGCAATCCTTTGAGTGAGGGCTTTTGTATCAAGCATTTTCCCCCTTTTCCACCATGTTTCTACTATTTAAAAAAAAAAAAAGAGAAAAGTCCCATTACCTGAGCCACATTTAGTTTTTTGACTGCATTTGTTATGAGTCAAACTTTTGTCATTTGGTAGAAGATAACCCTGTAACACACAATCCCAAGTTTTGAAGACCCTGAGAAAGAAAGCCTTTGAAAACGTCGTGGGAAAAGAAGAACCAGTATTTTCTTCTTTTCGAACCATGTTTTTTAAATGTTCAAAAATATATACCATTACTTGAGCCACATTTAGATTGTCATCAGCAAATGCTTTCAGTGTGGACAGGTCTAAGATTTTGTCTTGTTGTAAAGAATTAAATACAGACCTGTGTTTTAGTCATAAGAAAAAACTATTGAAATTTTATTTATACATGAAAAAAGCTGTGTTAACTACCAGATGAAAAAATTTTGGACTTGTCCCAATTGAAAGCATTGAATTTTGCAGTTGACACATTAAATGTGGCTCAGATGATGGGATTTGTTTATGCAAAAGTAGAAAATTTTATGGGAAAAAGAGAAATGCAGGATAAAAGCACATAAAAAATGTCTTTAGTATTCTAGATGTTAAACAGGGTTTCGTGTAGGAAGGATTATAGTAGAGCTTTTATTTGGTAGATTATTTTCACAACATTGAATAGATCTACTGTTGTATTAAACCATCAAAGCCTGATTGCAAAAAGAAAATGTTTGAGCATCCTTTTTAAACCTTTACCAAACAATCCCATGCTTTTACAATTCAGAAGAATAAAGCTTTTGAAAACATTGTGGAAAAAGCAGGAAATGCTGGTAACCGGCATGTCTTTCTATTTTACCCACAGTGTTTTGTACCTTTCCAGAGACAAATTTCAGCTGTAAAGTAACATATAAAAAGCAATTTCTCATTTGCAAAATGCTTTGAATTTGGATAAGTGTGACATTTTGTCATCGTGTAAAGAGTTAAACCTTTGCATTGTTTGTCACTGGTATGTCTGGACATACAGTCTGTACAGTAAAGGAATAAAATCATATCCCCAAAATATGATCATTCGCTTTAATTTCTTGAAAGATGACAAGACTTTAGATAAAATTCTAGACTCTGCAGCTTTGAAAGCATTTGCAGATGACAAATTATACTGATTACTTATCTTTTACCACACAACCCTGATTTTTAATGATCCTGAAGGCTTTTGAAAATATCCTGGGAAAAAGAGAAATGCAGGTAACCAGCATTTTCTCCTTTTCCCTCAATGTTTTCTATTCTTCCAAAAACTACTTTCAACTTTTGAGTTAGATATACACTTATTTTGTTCTCTGCAAATGCTTTAATTTTGGATTGGTCTAAAATTTTGTCATTTGGTAAAGGGAAAAATGATTTGTCTTTAAAAGGGATGAAAACGAAATTGAAAAAGTAGAAATCCCCATGATCAGCAGTTTCTTCCCCATAATGATCATTTGCTAAAAGGATAAATGTTCATTCTTTATCATTCCAGGCACTGAAGGATTTGTTGGAAGACATAGAACCACTTCTGAAGACATCTGTTAGAAATCCTCCAGCGCCTTCTCAAGTCGAAGTCTCGGCTAAATCTGCTGTTACTGTCTCGGATTCGCCTGCCCCTGATGATGATTGGCTGACAGGAACAAACATTGGTGTCACAAAAAAGGTATATATTGTTATAGTATACAGCTGATATTATTATACTGCAAAGAAATTTCTTGTGATCTGATTGGATAATATGCCCCGAACATATATATCACGTACACTGGCAAAACCAACGTAAAAGCAGTTTCCCTTCCGGGAGCCCCGTATACATGACTACACTTTCAACACAACATCCCAAATGGTGGGGTCGATCAAGATTAAGATCAAGATTATGCACCAAACTGCACGTTTTACCAAGGTTTCAGTGACGTCAGTTCCCAGTGACGTCAGTTTTCATTGAATTGGGGCACTCAGAAGGGAAAATTGGGGCACTCAGAAGGGAAATTCTACTTCGTCAGCGTACTCGATTTTTGAAACCAAAAAACTGGTAAATTTCGCTTAATACACGTTGGAATGATAAAACTTTGCAGTATAATAAATTTGTTGTACGGTCAGGTGGCAGGGGACTTGGAAACTTGTTCACGGCTGTGGTGAATCATGTTGCCACCTCGCCTTCGGCTCGGGACGACATGATTCACCACAGCCGTGAACAAGTTTCCAAGTCCCCTGCCACCTGACCATACAACTAATAATGTGTCAGTTTGTACAGGTTGAATTAAAAGGTCTGAAGGAGAAAATAGATGAAATAAACCTGAAATAAAACTTTTAATGTTAAATTACGTTACCCAACATACTTATACAATCACTGCAAAATGCACATTACCTGCTCTGTGTTTTTGCTTTGGATTTTTGTGTATGTACAAAAGACAAAATTTCTGTGATGAAGTATATTTCATGGTGTAATATTTATTTATCTTATGAAAAGAATGACATGGTACAATAAAATATGATTACATCGCCAACACATTTAAGAAATAAAGACAAAGATGATATTCATGTTACTAGTACCAATAACCACTCATCTATCAACGAGCCTTTTGCCTAGTCAACCGGTTACAACACAATCCTGAGTTTTAACATCTCTGAATAAAAAGGCTTTTGAAAAACATTGTGGGAAAAGGAGAAAATACTGTGAACCAGCATTTTCTGCTTTTCCCACAATGTTTTCCAAAGCTTTTTTCTTCACGATTGTTTAAACTCCTGATTATGCGGTGAAGAGTTAAACTGTTTGCATGAGAAAAGATAACACTTGCAAGTAAAACTTGGTTGTTGAGATAGTTATGTGAAGATTGTGAAATTTTTAGAAATCATTCATAAAGATGAATTTCTGCATTTGACAATTAATGTTTTCCAGATTCTGATGTATGAAAGGTTACTCGCATGTGGGGTAAAAATGATTGATTGACTGAATAATTATGGTGTCTGCTTTTAATGTTTTACTCTTTCAGTGCCAAATATGAGCCATACTCTGGCAAAAGGGAGCTTAATGCATCTTAGTGATGCAATATACCAGGCAAGGTTTCACATAATTGTGGATCCATAAAACCATTTTGTGTAACAATAAGGTACACTGGTCTTTTGACATGCAGAAAATTGACCAACAACAAAAAGTTTTAGCTCAGGTCAGCAGACTGCACAGGCTGACCTGGGTCGATACTTTTTGCAGATGCATTAAGCCCCCTTTTCACAGAGCATGGCTCAATTATAAACTTAGCCTCTCTCAAAAGCTATGAATATAATCTACTGAAACTCTGAAAGATTCGTAGACTCAACTTAACAAACAGTATAAGTCTATGATCAGATGGCATAATCTATGCAGTCTTATCATGATGTATGCTGTCTTCAGAAAAAAAAACAAGAGGGCCATGATGGCCTTGTATCGCTCCACTGGCTAATAAGTCAAAACTCTGCAAGCCAAACATTACAATACTTGGCCAGTTGGTTTCAAACTAGAAGACATACAAAATTTTTTGTAAAATCCTAAGAGAAAGTTACAACCCTAGGGCAAAGCCATTTTTGACCACAGGGCTATAATTACTTGAATCCTGGTGGAGGTCCATAAGATAAAGCCCCATTCCAAATGATACAGGTCTAGAAGTGTGGTTATAAACAAGAAGATTTTCAAAGTTTCCTCAATAAAAGACCCTGTGAAACATGAGACCCCTGAGACAGGGCTAAATTTAGTAGCCCTAGGTCTTATAGTTAGTAACAAGAAGATTTCCAAAGTTTTCACTATATAAGCTCATGTAAAACTTGTGATCCCCCCCGGGGTAGGGCCAGCCATGACCCTAGGGCTATAATTTGGGCCCTCTTGGTAGAGGCCTACTGGATAAAGCTGCATGCAAAATTTGGTAGCCCTAGGCCTTATGGCTAGGTATGAGAAAATTTTTGAAGTTTTCTCTATATAAGCCCTTGTAAAACTTGTGACCCCTGGGGTGGGGCCAAATTTGACTCTGGACCTATAATTTGGGCCCTCTTGGTAGAAGCCCATTAGGTAAAGCTACATGGAAGATTTGGTAGCCCAAGGCCTTATGGCTGGGTACGAGAAGATTTTTGAAGTTTTCCCAATATAAGCCCTTGTAAAACTTGTGACAAAGGCCCCCCCTCCCCCGGGGCAGGGTCAAATTTGACCCCAGGGCTATAATTTGAAGAAACTCGGTAGATGCCCATTAGATAAAGCTACACGCCAAATTTGGTAGCCCTATGCCTTAGGGCTAGGTACAAGAAGATTTTTAAAGTTTTCCCTATAAAAAGCCCATGTAAAACTTGTGACCCCTGGGGTGGGGTCAAATTTGACCCTAGGGCTATAATTTGAAGAAACCTGGTAGACGTCCATTAGATAAAGCTACACGCCAAATATGGTAGCCCTAGGCCTTATGGTTTCAGACAAGAAGATTTTCAAAGATTTTCAATATTTTTCAGTTTTGTTGCCATGGCAACCAGAGTTTTTGAAGGAATCAAATTCTTTTAAGAAATTCAGAAGAGGATCATGGCAGGATCATTTCTGTGAAGTTTCATCAAAATTGGATGAGTAGTTTCAGAGAAGAAGATGTTTGAAATAAAAGTTAACGCATGACGGACGCACGCACGACAGACGCACGCACGACAGACACCGGGCCATGACATAAGCCCACTGGCCTTTGGCCAGTGGAGCTTAAAAACCCTTATTTACCTATGGCACTGAAATATCTAATTTCTGATTATGTGTTTTTTTCAGCATTTGGAAACAAAAGCCAAAATGCCATCAAAGAAAAGTAAGTGTTTGAATTTTTTCTTTCTAAATAAGACTTGAATAAAGACTTAACTCTTTTTAAAATAGAATCAATGAACTCTTTTTGAAATAGACTCAATGCTTTACGAGATGACAGAATTAAAGATTTGTCTACAGTTTAAGAATCCCGAGTTTTAATGACCATGTGCAAGAAGACCTTTAAAAGCATTTACATCTACGACGTATTTGCAGATGACAAGTTAAATGTAACTCCAAAGAGGGAACTTTTCTTTGATAGAGTAGAAAAAAATGTGTGAAAAGGAGAAAATCCTTTCCTACAATGTTTTCAGAAGCCTTCTTTCTCATGGATTGCTTGATAAAGGGTTAACAGAATGTCAGGCTAAATGCATGCATACATGTGAAAAGACTGGCAAAAGGAGAAACTTCTTGTTATGTGCAATTTCACCGTTTCTGCCACACTGTTTTCAAAAGTGCTCTGCTGGAAGAAAAGGAAAAAATGTTTGCTGATGATCATAGTTATGTTCACTATGTAACAGACAATCCCAAGTTTAACCCTGATGAAAGGAGTTTTTGAAAACAATGCGGGGGGAAAAAGGAGAAAATGATGGTAACCAGCATTTTCTGTCAAAGGAAATTTCCATAATCTGAGTCACCTTTGATTTGTTGTCTGTTTATGCTCTCAATTTGAATGAGTCTAAAATTTTGTCTTGTAAATAGTGAACCCTTTACCAAGCAGTCCCGGGTTATGTTGTCTGCAAATGCTTTCACTTCGGTTGAGTCCAAATTTTTGTTTTTAGGTAAAGAGTTAAAGCAATATTTGCACTTTATTCTTGTTTCAGGCAAGAAAACAAAACAAAAATCTGTAAGTTTGCCAGTTAGACAAGGAGAAAACAATGTTGAAGATGACAATGATAGCGATGAAACAAACAACAGCTTGGGTGCTGAAGATGATCAACAGTTTGCCAATCTTATTCAAGGTCATTGTGTACAGATAGTCTTATCTCTCATTTTGCACATCAGTACAGTCTGATCTTTGCCTGCTGTATCTGACCTCTATTCCTTCCTTTAGCTGTTCTCTTTCCATTGAAGATTAGTAAGTTGACCTCAACTTTTTTGCAAGTGATAAAATTTTAGACTTGTCCAAGTTTTGAGCATTTGCAGAATGTAATTCAAATGTGTCCTAAAAACTTTTGATTTGTTTCTGGAAGGGTAGAAAACATTGGTGGAAAAGAGGAAAATGCTGATTACAAGCATCTTCTCCTTTCCCCAGAATGTTTTCAAAATCTTTGTTCCTGAGGGTTATTAAAATACTTGATTTTTTTTGGCGAAGGTCTAAAGTCTGTTTCACATCAGCTTTACAGCAGCCGTACGGGAACATTTTGACAAATTGCAGGACTTCGCGCTCATCACATGCTCATTTTCTTTGCGATTTCTTTGCGATTTTTGGAGTTCGCACGGCAACTGTATGGTTGCCACACGGCAGCCGTAAGGCTACCTTGAGACCATCGCACGTCAATCATATGATATTATACTTGCGTTTGTCCTGCAAAGGCTGCACGGTGATCGTACGAACATCTTGTGGCTGTCTTGCGAATGCCTTGCGTTGTCTAAAGACTGCTGCGGAACGTACGAACAACGTATAGCAACTGCCTTGCGAAAAGTTAGCGTCATCCATCCTCTTTTAAAAAGTTTGTCTGTCTTGTTCGTCATCAGTCGCTGTTGAGATTTCAGGAAGAGAAGGTCATACCTCCAAAACAAGGATCTCAGTAGGGAAAGGGGAAGGCTCCTGTTGCTGAATCCCCCATTGAACCCCGAGACAACCAAGGTACCATTTGGAGGGCAGCAAGTAGTGCCATAGTGTTACAGTAATACTGCGTAACATACATGTACAATTGCATGTTTACATGAGACTGTTTTATGAACTGAACCCTTTGATTTCTTATTTATATGTTTTAAATCTTACACAATATGCAAAAACATACACCATGACATAATAATAAATCATACAAGCTTAACATGGAACTTACTACGAATATCACTGACAACTGATACACAAAACAAAGACAGTATTTCAGTTATATATCACATATCATGATGCAAATAATACTCAGTAGTCTTTGTATAATCTCATCCTGCCATGGCACCCTTTCCACCACACTGTTGCAATAGACGAATGTAGGAAAGAAAGTAACAGGAAAAAAAGTAACGGAAAAAAAGTAACAGGAAAAAAAGTAAGTTTCAATAAAAAAAAAATACTATTAAAATGCAAAAACAGCATAAAATCTATTTAAAAGCATAAGCTTTGTTTACATAATTAAGGTGATAAGAATTAAGTGTTGTTTTAAGCCTCTATTTATACTTTTTGATGTTATAATTGTTTTACTACGATTAAATCACAGAGTGTAACTTCAGTATGGGTAAGCATAAGAAAAGAAACAGTGTAGACAGTGTAGAACCAGATCAGAAGAGCTACCATGTGCTATTTCATTATTTCAGGTCTCAGCCAATAGTATATAATATGTATCCCCGTGGGGTCCCGGGTTTTTTTTTAATTTACAGAATAGGACCTCGGCCTTTCTCTATGGCATGTCGTAGAAGGCGACTAAAATTAGAGACAAACGGCTGCTTTCCTCGTAATTCGTAGGATTGCAGCAGGCTGGGTAGTTTTTATTCCAAATCCTGTATTTTTTTCTCGATGTAAATAGGGTTTGGAATGGGAATCAATTGGCCTGTGGGACCCCGTGTGGTTTAATCGGGGGTATAAGAATAAACCACTGCAGTCCCGCGATCGTCACATCTGCCATTTCATCTGGCGGAACAAAAGTGACAGCATGCATGTCGTAAAAGGCGACAAAAGGGGCATCATTTTGTGTTTCGTCCATTCCTCATTTATCATGTTTGTCTTATGTTGTTGCACATGTATGTTATTTTCACCTCGCATTATTGTTTACTAAGTAAGTGCGCCCAATATGACCTAAGTTGTCGACGGGCCTTAAAACACTATTCATCTATTCATCTATTCCATATAATATGTAACTACATGTATGTTAAAATGTTTTTGGACAGATAGGCTTATGCAAATAGTGTAGACCCAGAACAGAGTAGCAACCTGATCAAGGTCTTCCCTTGTTTCAGTATCTTTTGGACACAGAATTCCATGATGAATCAACAGTGTTCTTATTTTGGGAAGATCATGGCAAATAATTCGAGTGTCTGAATTTTTAGGAAAATTACAGTAATATATATCTATTCTAAAAAGGTCAGGGTCAGAGTGTACCCTGTGTTTCAAGTTTGTTGAATATGTTTTATCACCTAGCTCACATAACATCCCTAAAATTCAATAAAATTTGTAAACTGTTTCTTTTTTCCTGTTACTTTTTTTCCTAGCCAAAACTGTTACTTTTTTTCTGTTACTTTTTTTCCTGTTACTTTCTTTCCCTCTGTGTCTTTACTTCTCATGTTACAAGAGGTCCTTTGTGTTGCTGACCATCCAGAAGCTGGGCACCATGACGCCAAGCACCGGGTACAACGTTACCGTGCTCATCCTCCTGATCAACGTCGGGTAGTTGGAGGGCTGGAGCTCTATTTCACATACAGTTGTGTAACGTTAATGTTTCAGGGACTATGTATAGGGCGCTTGGAACACATTTGAAGATGAGCAAAGGCTGTTTTCCAGCATTTTCTAATTACTTCACAGTTTTTAAAAAAAGAAAACAACATTTTCTTTGGGGTTCCTCATTTGGCAAACTATGGTTCTTTACATGTATATTATTTCAACTTTGATAGGATCACACGAGCCTTACTTTTCTTGCATGTGTAGCTAAAAGTGATAAATCTTAACGCTTGCATAGAACTTCGTTTATTCTCATTTCTGTTGTGCATGCTTTTTGGCTTCATCTGTGTTCAGATTTGAAAGGCAGAGCCTCTGTAGCACAGTCATTAGTATTAAGTCATTTATTCATTCTACCTTTTTATGGACGAATTCCATCAATTCAACAACAGTCATTTTGTCATCTGCAAATGCTCTCAAGAAAATCTATAAATTTTGTCGTTTGGTAGATGTAAAATGCCTCAACTCTTTACCAAACAACTAACTTTTAGACTGGACCATATATAATACTAGTAAAAGCTTTGGCAGAAAGAAATCTAAGTATCAGTCAGATGATGAAATTTGTCTTTGGAAAGGTAGAAAGCATTGTGGGAAAACGAGAAAATTTACCAGCATTTTCTCCTTTCCTACATTGTTTTCAGAGGCCTTCCTTCTCAGAAGTTGTTAAATCATGGTTGTTTTGTGAAGGATTAATGAAATAGATTTTCAGTTACTGTCACACTGCAATCAGTTATTGATTTGCCATATTTAATTTACAGGTGTGAAGCAGAACAAGATAGGTCCACCCTTACTGAATGGTAAACCTAGAAGTATAGTAGAAGGTCTAGACATACTGACAACGCACAAGGTGGAGGAAGACACAGCTTGGGCTTTTCCTCATGATGATGATTCGGAATCGAAAGGGGTTAAGGTAGTGCTGTCTATTGAACCTTTCCGAAACAACTAATTTTCAACTCTTCTAAATTCGAAACATCAGCAGACAACAAATTCAAAATTGGTATAACTGATCTTAAGTTTTATGATAGGGTAGGAAACATTTTAAGGAAAATGAGAAGATTCTGGCATTTTTTCCTTTTCTCACAATTTTTTCAATTCAAAAGCTTTCTCTCAGGGTCATTAAGTCTCGGGATTGTGTGGTAAAGGGTTAATGTGCTGAAAATGCAATGTACAAGTAATAACCAGCTTGTATCTATTTTGGAACTTCTTTTTTTCAAGCTACCCTGTAAAATCTTCTATAATAAAATCCCTTTGCCAAGGGGCTATTTTGCATGCTATGTATATCAACATATGAATCTCTATACAGATCATTGAAATCAAGGCTTGGGTAAAAAAAGACCCATCACCAAGGGTTCAGATAATTCACAGTACATAAAGGTACCTGTACAAAAGAAAACTGAACCCTTTACCAAACAACAGAATTTTAGATTTGTTCAAAATGATAGCATTTGCCATCAATAAAGAAAATGAAGCTCAAATGATGATTTTGTTCTTTGAAATGGTAGAAAACATGGTGATAAAAGGAGAAAATACTGGTTACCAACATTTTCTTATTTTCCAACATTTTCTCATTTTCCTACATTGTTGTCAAAAACCTTCTTTTTCAGGGTTGTTTAAGCTTGTGTGATGGAAGCTATATGTAGGATCTGACATGAGTTGCGTTTGAGATAAAATTTTATTAAATGGGCATAGAAAAAATTATATTAAGTGAGCCTGTTGTGAGCTTAATATTATTTTTTGTAGACAAGTTCATTAAAGTTTTACCTCAAAAGCCAAGGAATGTCAGATTTTTTCTATTACATAATTGTGTTTCAGTTATTATTGTTCATGATGTGTGTAAAACATAAGCCTACATGTACATGTGTATTGGAATTTATATGAAGCCTGTTGGCTTCTTTGACTGGTACATTATGGACTAAAAATAGTTCCAAAGAAACTTGCATATAATGATTTGCTTTGAATATAAAGATGGTGAAATTTGCAGTGTTGTCACATTTACCAATTTTGACAGTAAATTTGGCAAAGAAATCTGGGTGATGATTTGAGAAATGAGCCAAGATTACAGTGTTGACCAAATATGGCAGAAAACTTGTAATGGCTGTATTACACTGAAAACAAGGGCAGTTATGTGATAAATATTTATCGTTGATTGCTTGCCTACTGATTATATGGAGTCCATTGAAACTCTCATCTAAATATGTGTTCTTTAGGTCAAGAACAGTAAGGAGAGCATGGGATTAGATAGCTTCTCTACATCAGATGTAAAATTGTCTGGTCAGTATTCACTTTCATTTATCCCGTATTGTGAAAAGTCCATTTGTAAGTGTTTAGCTCCAAAATTGATAAGGGACCAATAAAAAAGTTTATGAAATTATATCAAGCCATGGTTTAGGTCTAATAGAGCTCTGTGAATTCTACTCAACTCTTTACCAGCCAACAAATTTTAGACTGATCCAAATTGATAGTATTTGCAGACGACCAGTAAATTGTGCTTCAATTAATGAAATCTGTCACTGACAGAAAACATTGTGGGAAATGGAGAAAATGGTGGTTACCAGCCTCTTCTTCTTTTCCCGCCATGTTTTCAAAAGATATCTTTCTCGGGGAGGTTAAAACACATAATTGTGTGGTACAGTTTTAACTTTGATTAGTTGTTTCAAACTTTTCTCCTTCTTTAGTCCTAACCTACATGTATGCTTTGAAAATAGATGCATTAAAATACATCTTCAAGAGGGACAAACATAAAGTGTTAGGGATTCTTTTCTTTTAACTCCTTCACAAACTCTGAAATTTTGAACAAAGACTGGTCCTTTTTTGCAGATTACAAATTAAATATTTGTTCAATTGATGGGATATGTCTTTGAAGGTATTGAAGAATTGTGGAGAAAAGGAGAAATTGCTGGTTAATAGAGTTTCCAACTTTTCAAGCAATATTTTCAAAGGCTCTCTTCCACAGCGTTGTTATAACATAAGACAGTTTAGGAAACTACTTAGTATGATCCACTAACATTTTCTGAGTTGGACCTGTGTAATTTTTTTCAGATACCATGTAAAATCCTCTATAATTGTTCTTCAGGAGAAATGATCTCTGGATGTAAGAAATATGTCACATTCATACATGTAATTTGCTAAAATATTCCAAATATAATACTTTTTAACTTTTTAGATATGATAGATTTATACCGTTTTAAATCAACTCTTTACCAAACAATCCCTGGTTTTTACGACCCAGAGGAAGAAGCCTTCTGAAAACAATGTGGGAAAAGGAGAAAATGCTGGTAACCAGCATTTTCTCCTTTTCCCACAATGTTTTCTACTCTTCTAAAGTCAAGTTACAATTTTTGAGTCATGTTTATTTTGTCGTCTGCAAATGCTTTCAATTTGGACAAGCCTAAAATTTTGTCGTTTGGTAAAGAGTTAATGAAAATAAGAAACATGTATTTGAACTATGATACTGTGTCAGGTTGTAGTGATTTATCAAATTCATCATTATTATAGACTATGGTGATTCAGAATCCACAAGCTACACTCCAAGTAATACATCCTCTGGTCGCAGTTCACGAGCATCACAGAGTCCAGCAAAATTTATCACTGTTTCGTCTAAACGCTCACAGTCTCAGCTCCAGTCATCAAGAGATCCTGTCATTCCACCAATACACTTTCCACTGAATGACGAATATGACTTTAAATTGGCATGCAGACAATGTTTTGCTAAAATTGGAGAAGGGGTGAAAGGATATAGATACGTAAATGCAAGCCACATGTGTCTTAAAGATGTTTTGATTGTTAAGAGGAAAGATGTAGCAGGAATGAATTGGGTAAAAGTTAGAAAGCGTCCTGAGTTGAAAACAGTCCAATACGGTCCCTACAAGATATGTGCTCAGTTTTCCCAAGGGAAGCCATGTAAAGTGGGGGAAGAAAAGTGTACGTTTCCGCATCATCAGCCGGAGTTGAAGTTGTGGTCATTGGACAAAGAGGGACACTTTTCAGTTGATGACTTTGTGAAGAAGTGCTTTACGTACAAAATTGGTAAATGAGTTTATGAAGTCAACATTGGTATCATAATATTCTATTCTATTCTATTCTATTCAGAGAGCTGAAAAATTGCATATTAGAATTGCTTAGAGAAAAAATGCTTATAGGCATCTTATAGACTAAACATGATAGTTAGATTGAAAGTTTTTAACTCTATACCAGTTGATAAAAGTGTAGACATTGAAAACTTCGAAAGGATGTAAATCATTGCAGATAAAGGAAAGCAAAATAAAATTACTGGGTAATTTCTTAAAGGGTCAAAATACTCAGAGGGGAAAAATATTGAAGATACTGCACTTTATGTTGTATTGGTACATTTTTTTTTACCCTTTTCATAGACGACAGCAGTAAGCTAGAGGCTTTAAATGCGAAACCAAAGTACATTCCTGGCCTGAACTATACAGGGGAGAAAATGGCTCCACAGACATTACAGACAGATGAACCCATGCCATCTCCAAATGATGTTATTTGTTCACCACCAAGTCCTGGTACTTTTCCACCAAGTCCACAACATTATTTTGGCAACCAAACTGTACAGAATAGGTAAGAAAAGAAGTGACCTTTGTCAACACTTTGATTATCAGACTATCAAAACCACCACTACTTACTGAAAGGAATATTTTCAGTTATGGGGAAATTTTGCATATTCCTTTTTCCATGATATTATCTGCTGTGGCAAAGATAACTGTCACCTTTTGAGCCAGAATTAATTAGTTGTATGCAAAATTTTGTATTTTTAATATGGATGGGCCGAAAACTTTGTTTTCTAGGTATATGAACTCCTTACCAAATGACATAATTCTAGACTGGTTTAAATCAAAAGAATTTGCAGACGACAAAATAAATGTGACTCAAGAATCAAAATATGGCTTTTAAAGGAAAGAAAACATTTTGGGAAAAGGAGAAAATGCCAGTATTTTCTTCGTTTCCCACAATGTTTTTCAAAGCCTTGTGTTTTGCTGTTTTTAAAACTTGGATTTGTTTGGTGAAGAGTTATTAAGTATTGAAAAGAGTTTGAGTATTGTAAAACTTATCAAACATGACAAGATAACAAAATATATTTGAAGTATTTGCCAACAGCAAGTAAGATGACGCCGATATGATGAGATCAGTCTTTGAAAGCAAGAAAAATATTGTGGGAAACTTTCATCCTTTTACTTTGAGTTTTTCAAAAGCCTCCCTCTTTTAGTTGTCCATACATGCAGTCGTTTGGTAAAAGATCAAAGAAATTGATGTAGGTAGTGTGATGCAACTATATTTGTTACATAGACAGAACAACAGATTTGATTATATAAGTTACCTTTGCAATGTGTACTGTAATTGACGTGGCAGGCTGAAAAGTGAAGCTGCAAATTTGATTGATTGTAGAGCTATTACTGGCCTTGAAAGATATTGAATTTGTTATTGACGGCTATGGAAAACATGACAGAATTTACAGCCATTGCATTTTACATGCAACTGACCCGTGCTGTGTGAAAAAGGGGTTTCATGCATCTGGAAAAAAAGTATGGACTAAGGTCAGCATGTGGACTGCACAGGCTGACCTGGATCTATACTTTTTGCTATTGGCCTTTTTTCTTCATGTAAAAGGACAGTCTACCTTTTGATTTAGTTGTTTGTTAGACGAAATGGATTTTATGGATCCATAATTATGTGTTGCTTGATAAGTTGGTATACTGCATCAGGAGATGCATTAAACCCCTTTTGCCAGAGAGTAGCTCATGTTATTTTCTCTCATTTTCCTTCCATGTTTTCTATTAACCACAGCATAGTTATAGTCAGCGTTTCCTTTACTTTGTGTTAACTATTAGCTTGGCTGTATTGGAAGACAACCTTTAGGATCTGTTATGGCCCTTGCCTTGTCTGTGTTGTTGTTTTCATGAGAAAACTTACATTTTCTGATTACTCTGTCATTTTTGAAGATGTGTACTTTCAACTCAGGCTAATCAAAAGGGGAACAAGTACCAGAAGGGCATGTAACTCTAAAATATTTTTGACATGGTTTTGCCCCTCTTTCATCTTGGAATTTAAAGCACCTGCAGCAGAGCATTTGCACCTTTCTGTGGTGCCCTTGTTTGTTAACTCTTTACCAAACGACAAAATTTTAGACTGGTCCAAATTGAAAGCATTTGCAGTCGACAAAATTAATGTGACTCAAGAGTTTAAATTTGTTCTGGGACAGTAGAAAACATTGTGGGAAAAAGGAGAAAATGCTGGTTACCAGCATTTTCTCCTTTTCCCACAATGTTTTCAAAAGGCTTCTTTCTTAGAGTCTTGAAAACCCGGGATTGTTTGGTGAAGAGTTAAGCCAGTGTCTCTCGGGTAATTATCCAAGTGGTGCAAGTGTAGTCAGTTGCCATAAATATTTCATCAAATTCCGAATTCCCATTGACTTACATGTATTTTTCAGTGTGTGGGGAAATTAATTACGCTGCTTCTGATCATGCAATCATATGTAAAACTTAACTGGTAGAAAAGGAGGTTACTGGAGTTATTTACATGATATGTTATTAGTGTTCATCCCTTGACATGAGAGTTAAAGCTCTTGAGAACACAGTGGTGTTATTTTTTTCCACTAAATTTGGGCGACGTTGCCATTGAAGTCAATGCAATAAACATTTTTTCAAAAATATTGACCTTTTTTTTAAACAGCTGCATTTATCTATCGTTACACTGTATTGAGTTCAAAATATATATTTCATTGTAAAATTAATTAGCTTTATTTTTATATTAGTTTTATAACTTTAGCTTCAGTCAAAATAAGGCCACAATAAATTAAGATGTACAGTTGAAAATACATGTAACTCAATGGACAATCTGACTCTGATGAAATATTTATTGTCACTACCTGTAGATCAAAAGAATTTGTCTGGCTGATGTGAAGTATGAACAAAGGACACTTTGTTGGTAAAAGTTAGGTACATCAATTTAAAAGTTAATAAATTGTGTCTTACAATTTTCAGACCAGCAGTCCAGCCTGCAGAGCACACCATGCCCCAGATACCAACCCATTATGTGCCTCCTAAATTGTATGGATATCCTGTGCCAAATAAGTACCAGTTTCCCATAGATCCTGGTATGAATGGTAAGATTTAAGAGAAGACACTTATATGTAAGCTATTTTTTTCCCTTTTGTTTTACTGTTTAGGGCTCAGGTAAGGGCCCTTGTGTGAGAACTGTTGTAACTATTTGTGGTTTTGTTGTAGAATATTATTTGACAATATTCCATAATTCATACATTCATTTTTAGCTTGGCTGTTTTTGAAGACAAAGTTGAGGTATTACTGTAGCCCTGTTGCATCTGAGTCATCCTTGCCATGCAAAAACATTGACATTTTACAGTACCTCTGTTATTACTGAAGATATTTACATCTAACTTGGACATGTTATTATCAAAAGGTTAACCAGTACAACAAGGGAAGGTAAGCATTAACCCTTTACCAAACAATCCCTGGTTTTCACAACCCTTGGAAGGAAGGCTTTTGAAAACATTGTGGGAAAAGGAGAAAATGCTGGTAACCAGCATTTTCTCCTTTTCTCACAATGTTTTCTCTCCTATCAATGACAGAATCATCATTTGAGCTACATTTAAATTGTTGACTACAAATGCTTTCAGTTTGGTCCTGTCCAAAATTTTGATACAGTTATGCTCCTTTTCAACTTAGAATTTTCACTTACAATTACGCAACTGCAGCCAAGTGTTGGTACCCGCATGTGGTGCTCTTGTTGTGAAGTTATTACAGTTTAGTTTTTGGTAATGCTATAGCTTAGTGACAAGGGTCTAGGTGAGTTCAAATCCTGGCTCAGCCAAGTGGTTCTCAGAATTGATGTAAGTCATTTTGACAGGATATAGGTATTAACTTTCTTTAAAAAAGCAGCCAGTTTTCTGACTACCATAACAAAACCTTTACCACACAATCCAACTTTTACCGTCCCAGAGGAAGAAGGCTTTTGAAAACATTGTGGGTTAAGGAGAAAATGCTGGTAACCAGCATTTTCTCCTTTTCCATCAATGTTTTCTACCCTATCAAGGACAAATTTTGTCATTTGGACCACCTTAGATTTGTCATAAATGCAGTACTTCCAGTTTGGACCAGTCTACAATTTTGTCTTTGGTAAGGATTTAAATACGTAGCCCAGGCATAACAATTGTGAAGGGACTGAAATACCAAAAGACTAGGACTTGATTTCCATTAGCAGAGTAAGTCAGATTGTTCTTTTCCAAGGATTGAGAACAAAGTGAACATAAATGCTGGTGTAAGGCCTTAGCCGTTAAGGTGCTAAATAATCCAACTGACATTTTCATTCTAGAATAAGACCCAGATAACCTCAGTTCGTTGGCTGCCTGTAGAATTTGTCTGTAGTATTTTCACAAAGCAAACAGTGTAGCTCAAAGGTCAGACTGCAATGTTGTGCAGTCTTACCTTGATCTACACTGGCCGCAAAGGCAACTTAAGTAGTGAAAGGCACCTTAAGGGTTTAATTAGTTACAATGATTTTTGTAGCACAAACTTCCTTAAATTTCTACCAAACAGCCCTGTGTTTTAACAACCCCGAGTCAGAAGACTTTTGAAGACTTTTGGGCTAAAGGAGAAAATGCTGACAATAACGCATTCTACTTATCCCACATTGTTTTCTACTCTCTCATAAGACATTAGCTCATTTGTACAAATGTTGAAATTGTTGTCTTCAGACGCTTTCAATTATGCAGTCTGGAATTTGATGTTTGGGATAGGGTTAAATTGATTACTGCCCAGATAAAGGTTTCTACATGTCTGCCATGTCAGCTTTTTGAAACATTTTGGACAAATAACTGCTTGTCACAAACTCTGCTTTTTCCACAAAGTTTTCATTGTTGTTGAAAAAAAAAGCACTTCTCCTGTCCTTCAAATGTTTTGTCTTGTGTCACTTGTACCCGTAATTGGTACTGTGTACTTAAGGGTGCCCTTGGTCAAGGTTTTGTGGAGTCTATGCCTTGTAACAGTGAAACTCAGGAAACATATGATTTAGTAAACATTTGCTGTGATGAAACTGTTTAACTCTTTACTATATAATCACAAGTTTTAACGACACTTGAGAGAGAAGCCTTTTGAAAACTTCATGGGTAAAGGAGAAAAAGGTTACTGGCTTTTTCACCTTTTCCCAAAATGTTTTCTAGCATATCAAAGACAAATTCCATCATTTGAGCCAAATTTAATTTGTCATTTGTAAAAGCTTACAATTTGGACAGGTCTAATTTTTTGTTGTGTGGTAAAAGGTTAAAAACATCACTTAAACAAACTCTCAAGCTATTAGTGTGGTAATGGCTTAACTCTTTACTAGACAACAAAATTGTAGACTCATCCAGATTGAAAACATTTTCAGACGACAAATTATAGATGTCTCAAAGGTGGGATTTTTTTCTGAAAGTGTGGACAAGTTTTTGGAAAAAGGAGAACCAGCATTTTCTTCTTTTCTGACAATGTTTTCAGAAGTCTGTTTTGTCAGGGGTGTTAAAAGACAAGATTGTATAGTAAGAGCTTAAAGATCCTCTATACAATTTACTTAATTTTTCTTTCGTATGAGAGTTGCAAACTGTATATGTCTGTTAACAAATTCAAATTTTTCTTTATAGCTAACTTTAGCCAGCCCCCGCCTGCTATTGCCTATCATGTGGCTACGGTTGTTTCACAACAATGGATTCGAGAAGTGCCAACAGTATTGCACGATGTAGACCAACCCATGTCAGAGGAAATTACTGAACTTGAAAATCCACTAGCAAAAACTCACCACTATAAGATTCTTTGTCTTCTGTGTTTTAAGCCAACTAACTATCCTGGTGTCTACAATTATGAGCCATGTTTACATAGATGTGAAGAGACAGTGCTTGCGATGAAATCTAAAGATAACTCTGGACCTTGGGTGAGGATACGAGATCGTAAGAACCATCGAGAGTTTCCTGGCAACTACATTCTCTGCAGGAGTGTAACAATGAAGAACCAGATATATTGCAAATATGGTGAAGAGAACTGCAGTTTTGCCCATAATGAAGTTGAGAAATTTTTATGGACTCTAGAAAAAGATGGGAGGTTCAACATCATGGAATTTATTATGCAGAACCGTAAACATTCTACATCAAGAGGATTTAGTCTTAAGGAAATTATGATCAAACATGGAGGACATTTCGAATTTATTTGTCGATCTTGTTACTATGGTACCCCACCATTGATAGCATTTAAAGGAGATGGAAACAGTTGTAATAGAGATCCGCCTCATAGATGGAGTGATTTCAAAATTATGTGCCATTTTGGACCTTCAGGAGAAATAACATTGATAAACCCAAGAGGCTTTCTGCATAAGACTGCTTTCTTCAAGATATGTAAATACCTAAAATTTTGTCAAAACCGGGTTAACGCTGTATGTAAATTTGCCCACAGTATGGTTGAACGTGATGTTTGGATGTTGGAGAGGGATTGTGGGATTGCAAGAGAAGAGATAGTTCAACAAGTGCATGATGAACTGAAGAAGACCCGAAACAGTTCAGGGTCATCAATTTTACCGGTTGCTGACCAAAAATCGGACCAGGTACAGGTAAGCTTTTCTGTTGTTCTTTGCACATAGTTCCTCCTCAGATAGGATTCTTTTATAGGTCAGCTGTTGAACTCAAACAAAAACAATAATATGGCATTAACCCTTTGCCATACAATCCTGATAGCATTTTGTGCTTTTTCCACTGTAGTTTCTACTTTTTAACCCTTCACACAATCCCAGGCTTTAACGACCCTGAGGAGACAGGCCTTTTGAAAAAAAATTGTGGGAAAAAGGAGAAAATGCTGGTAATCAGCATTTTCTCATTTTCTTACAATGTTTTCCACGCTTTTAATGACATATTACATTATTTGAGTCTGATTTAATTTGTTATCTTTAAACACTCTCAATTTGGACCAGTCTAAAATTTTACTATTTGACTAGAAATAGGTGTGTCAGAGACACGGATGCCCCCGCTAAATGGTATTGGTCACAGATATGTGAATCAAAAGGTATTACAAAAAATTGTTGTTTTGGATAACAGCTTAGACAGGGTTAAGAAGGTTTGTTATATATATAGCCAAGCAGATAAAAGATTATTTATACCTGATAACATTAACTTCTTTTTATTCAGCGTTTTCCTTAATCTTTCAACTGAGGGTTACTTATACTCAGGATTATGAAGATCTTAACTTGAGGAATGAGAGTGAGAAATATAGCAATAATAATTACTTTGTTGGACTTCCTCTATGAGACAGGAACAAATTGGATCGAATGTTATCACACTGGACTATAGTTGAAGGGTAGGTTGCAGCCTCAATATTCTCTGGCATAGTTCTTTGGATGAGTCTTTTTAAAAACCCAAAACTGTATCTTCATATCACAATTCTGCTGAGCAGGATGTAAAACTGGGTTGAACAGTCAATTTAAACATTTGACCTTCAGCTGTGACCTTGACCTTGGGCGTATCAAAACAAACTTTTCGCATGACACTAGTATTTGTTAAGGAAAACAAGTGTGCGAAGTTTTTTTGAAATCCATTGATAAATGTAGAAGTTATGTTCCGGACAAGGTCAATTTAAACATTTGACCTTTAACTGTGACTTTGACCTTGGGCGTATCGAAACAAACTTTTCGCATGACACTAGTACTTGTTAAGGAAAACAAGTGTGGGGAGTTTTTTTGAAATCCATGGATAAATGTAGAAGTTATGCTCAGGACAAGGTCAATTTAAACATTTGACCTTCAACTGTGACCTTGACCTGGGGCATATCGAAATAGACTTTTCGCATGACACTAGTACTTGTTAAGGAGAACAAGTGTGCAAAGTTTTTTTGAAATCCATTGATAAATGTAGAAGTTATGCTCAGGACAAGGTCAATTTAAACATTTGACCTTCAACTGTGACCTTGACCTTGGCGTATCGAAACAAACTTTTCGCGTGACACTAGTACTTGTTAAGGAGAACAAGTGTGCAAAGTTTTTTTGAAATCCATTGATAAATGTAGAAGTTATGCTCCGGACAAGGTCAATTTAAACATTTGACCTTCAACTGTGACTTTGACCTTGGGCGTATCGAAACAATTTTTTCGCATGACACTAGTACTTGTTAAGGAAAACAAGTGTGCGAAGTTCTTTTGAAATCCATGGATAAATGTAGAAGTTATGCTCAGGACAAGGTCAATTTAAACATTTGACCTTCAACTGTGACCTTGACCTTGGGCGTATCGAAACAAACTTTTCACCTTACACTAGTACTTGTTTAGGAGAACAAGTGTGCAAAGTTTTTTTGAAATCCATTGATAAATTTTATGTAGAAGTTATGCTCTGGACAAGGTCAATTTAAACATTTGACCTTTAACTGTGACTTTGACCTTGGGCGTATCGAAACAAACTTTTCGCATGACACTAGTACTTGTTAAGGAGAACAAGTGTGCAAAGTTTTTTGAAATCCATTGATAAATGTAGAAGTTATGCTCAGGACAAGGTCAATTTAAACATTTAACCTTTTAACTGTGACCTTAACCTTGGGCGTATCGAAACAAACTTTTCGCATGACACTAGTACTTGTTAAGGAGAACAAGTGTGCAAAGTTTTTTTGAAATCCATTGATAAATGTAGAAGTTATGCTCCGGACAAGGTCAATTTAAACATTTGACCTTCCACTGTGACTTTGACCTTGGGCGTATCGAAACAATTTTTTCGCATGACACTAGTACTTGTTAAGGAGAACAATTGTGCAAAATTATTTTGAAATCCATTGATAAATGTAGAAGTTATGCTCCGGACAAGAATGGGACACACACACTAACACACACACGCACGCACACACTAACACACACACAGAGACGGTCACAGGTAACTCTATATGCCCCCCCCCCCCCCATTTCATGGCGGGGGCATAATAAAGAGTTAAAGGCATTTTTTAACTTTTGTAAAGTTCCATTTTTTGAGCATCATTTTATTTGCCGTCCGTAAACACTTTGGAATTTGCACTAGTCAAAAATGTTGTCGTCTGGTCAAGATTTAATATGTGAGCTGTCTGAAATGTGTATGAGCGGCGCTCTGGCATATGGGGGTTTAATGCGTTACCTTGATGCATTATACCAGACAAGTCAACATATAACTATGGATAGACAAAATTGATTTTGTCTAACAGCTAACTGAATCATGAGATTGACTGGTCCTTTGAAATGCAGAAAATCGATCGATTACAAAATTTTTTGACCCAGGTTAGCCTGCACAGACTGACCTGGGTCAGTACGTTTTACAGATGCATTAAGTCCCATTTTCACAGAGCACGGTTCATATGTGATTTGGGTGAAATACAGTTGAGCACATGAAACACCTGTCAAAAAAATCCTTCACAGGTAGATACTACTTGCTAAGGCTTGCAGGATTTACCCATGGGTTATTTTAGATTTTGTTTCACAGACTGTTAATTTTCTAGTTGGTGAAAGAACTCAATCCTTAAGCACAAAATCTTGAATCTTAAAGACCTTGTGAAAGAAGAGTTGTGAAAACTTTGCGGGAAAAGGAGCAAATGCTAGCAACTAGCATTTTCTCCTTTCCCACAATGTTTCCTTTCCTATCAAAAACAGCTTCCACCATTTGAGCCACATTTCAGTTGTCATTTGCAAATGGCTTGGGCTTAGACATGTTTAAAATTTTTGTAGTGTGGTAAACGATTAAGATAGTATTTATATAAGTTCATTGTTAGTGTAATAATAGTGATATGCTTAAAGCAAGATTGTACATGGCTTATTTGCTTTAACCCTTTACCGCACAATGCCGACTTGTAACGACCCTGGGAAAGAAGCCTTTTGAAAACCTTGTGGTAACCAGCATTTTCTCCTTTCCCCACAATGTTTTCCACCCTTTCAAAGAAAAGTTGCACCATTTGAGCCACATTGAAATGGTCGTCTGCAAATGCTGATAGTTTGAACAAGGCTAAAATTTTGTCATCTGGTACAGAGTTAACCCTTAACCAAATAATCCTGAGGAGTGAGGAGGATAACTTTTCAATATATTGTATGAAAAGGATAGAATGCTGGCCACCAACATTTTGTCTTTTACCCACTTTGTTTTGTGCTCTTTCATAGATGAATCCAACATATTTAATTGGTCATCTGCAAATGCTTTCAATTTTGACAAATCTAAAACTTTGTATTCTGGAGAAGAACGCATTTAAAGAAAAAAAAAAAATCATTTAATTTTCCTTTACAATTGTGGCTCTTTCTCACGAAAAAGAACTTGTGGAAAAACTACTGTGCTTGAATTTTTAGTTCCCTACTGGGAAGGGGACTTTAGGTTTGCACTCCGTCCATCTGTCCGTCCGTCAGTCTGTCTGTCCGTCAGTCCGCCAGTTTTCTGGACTTTTTTTCTAAACGCTGGCAGATATTGAGCTGATTTTTGGTGTGTAAGTCAACCACCATGAGTTACAGATCAAGTTCGAGTTTCGTTCTGGTCTACTGATTTTTGAGGAAATTACAGGCCTTGGACTTAGAAAATTTCACCGAAAAAACAGTTTTCCGGACTTTTTTTCCCAAACGCTGGCAGATATTGAGCTGATTTTTGGTGTGCAAGTCAACCAACATGAGTTACAGATCAAGTTTGAGTTTCGTTCTGGTCCACCGGTTTTTGACGAAATTACAGGCCTTGGACTTGGACTTTCACTGAAAAAACAGTTTTCCGGACTTTTTTTTTCTAAACGCTGGCAGATATTGAGCTGATTTTTCAGTGTGTAAGTCAACCACCATGAGTTACAGTTTAAGTTCGAGTTTCGTTCAGGTCCACCGATTTTTGACGAAATGACCGGCCTTAGAAAATTTCACTGAAAACTTCTTCAGTGACCTTACATTAACAAGGAAAAATGTTTATTTATCTGGCTTTCATTAAAGCATTGCATACAAAGACAGACACAATGCTTATAATTCTAAAAGTGGGTCAAATAGGTTCTTTTTCCTCTACAGAAATTTACAAACTATACGTGCCAGCGATATATACAGCCGGTAGGGGACTGGGTATTGCTATCAGAATGCTTGTTTTTCATAAAACTGTATGTTTTTCTTTTCAGGAGACAGAAGAACCCACAGATGGCTTATGCCCTATCATTGTAGTAGAGGTGTGTGAGACTTGCTGGAAGAAAGGACAGAAATCCTTGCAAGAACCAGGCAAAGATCGCTGCCAGAAAAACCACACAAACTGGACCCACAACATCGTATACTTACTGAGCCCGTCCAATAAAGAATTGAGACCCCTACCTAAGAAAATACCCACCAGCTTGAATTTCATAGTGTGTAAATTTATAAGAGAAGGTAAAAGATGTGGATATGTTGGATTGGACCCATGTCAGTTTGCACACAGCACAGAGGAATTAGAGGCATGGAAATATATGTGTGCCAATAACAGTAAATATATGATTCTTATTTCCTTCTCTAGTAAATCATGATAAACAAGGACTGGCTTTATTACCTATAACTGTTCATAGGTGTCAGACTCTATTTTGAGTCCTTGTTTCTTTCCCTAGGTGGAAAAATATCTGAACAAAATGAATAACAAACAGTTCTCTCCTATTACCATATTTTTTGGACAATTTTCTTGTACTAAACCTAATACTTAAAGCACATTACATAACTTCTTTTGCCTTTGTGGCCTGTTCAGATCAAGAACAGTGATTTGTGATCTACACTGTCTGCTCAGCTGAGACAATCTTGAAGCAACCGTGAAATTGCAATTGTTTATGTATATTTTCTGGAATGAAAATGGCTGCTTGGTTTAGTCCAGGCTTCTTTGGTTGTTGGTTTTGTGTTTATGTGTTTTAGCCCTTTACCATACATTCTCAAGTTTTAACTACACCAGCCGAGCCCCGGTAGCTCAGTCGGTAGCGTACAGGACTTGAGAACAGGGGGTCATGAGTTCGATTCCCGGCTCTGCCAATTTCTTTCCGAGGATTGATGATAGTCATTGCGACAGGATTCATTCCTCTCTCACCGCTGATCGTTGTTTTGATGATGATTATGTGGGAAAGCAGCCAGTTGCTTGGAAAGAATATTGTGCAGAGTACTGGTAACAGAAACTCCAGGAAAGCATGGATAGGTGCACTGGCCGCCGCGATATAACTGAAATAATGTTGAAAAGGACGTTAAACAACATTCAATCAATCAATTTAACTACACCAGGAAAGAAAGCTTTTGAAAACATTGTGTAAAAAAGGAGAAAATGTTGGATACCAGCATTTTCTCCTTTTCCCACATTGTTTTCTACCCAATTAAAGACAGAAATCATAGTTTGAGCCACATTTGACCTGTCGACTACAAATTATTATTGTTGTTTGGTAAAAGGATGCTTAGATAAAAATGTTTCTCATCTCATTTTCAGGCAGCTATTTTCTCCTGTAGTTAATTATACGAGGCACAGTCGGAAAGTTCCCGGACTGGTCCATTAATAAGCATACTAGCGTCCCGATCATGCAAAAATTTGCTACACATATAAACGGGATCTTGCCTTTTTAGTTCGCATATGTTTGAAAACAATTCATTTGATTATTCGCCCGTAGAAGATGCTAAACAACAGGTGGGTACTTTGTTACGGAGCAACTCAAAAATTTTAGCGTGTGTGAAATTCTTGATCATAAACAAACATTTTAAGTTTCATTAAATGCCGCCATAACATCTTGAATTTTTGCATGGAGTCACACCAACGTTATTTCAAAGTAATTCTGAAGAATCAGCGTGATGGGTTTATAATCTTAAATTTGAAGAGCGTTTTTTTATAGCAATGGAAGAATTTCTGGACGGTCAAACGTCAACGTCAAATGATCGCACGGAGCAGTGTGCAGTCATAAAGTTATGGGTCGGAGCCGGAATAACGCCGCCGGAAAGTATCCAGAACTATAGACGTTTTAAAGAAGGGCATTTAGTTATAAAAGATTGTGCTAAAAGCAGGAGACCAAAAGATTCCGGTTAAGTTAAGAGGGTGGAGAGTCTTGATTTGTCAGACCGTCATTACTCATTCCAAAATCTTGTGTTAGTAATTTTTCCACAATTGCATGCCAATTCCCACGGCATCAGCGATTTCATCCAGTGATTTTTAACAGTCTAAAAAATCAAGACTCCACCCTCTATACCACTCAAACACAATAGTTATGGATACTTTCTGTGCAACTTCCCTATGATTCATGAATTTCCATGTGTCCGGTGGCGTTATTCCGGCTCCGACCCATAACTTTATGACTGCACAAGGCAAGATCACATTTATATGTGTAGCAAATTTTAGCATGATCTGGACGCTAGTGTGCTTATAAATGGACCAGTCCGGGAACTTTCCGACAGCACCTCATAGTTACATGTATGAAGTCAACAAAAGAAACTTTGTCAGATGTTGTTCCTGTGTTGACTTTCGAGGTTTTAATTCAATTCGTAAATGGGAGGCTGTGATTTTTGTTTGTTTTTAAAACTCATGACCTGAGAATCTCTTGTGTTTTCATGTCTCTTAGGAGGAAGTCTTTAAAAGACATTTTGGGAAAACCATCATTATTCCTATTCCTTCATTCTACCCTGTCAAAGACAAACATTTTAAAGTTAGGAAAATGTTGATTTTAGTAGTGCCAAAAACATTTGGGTGAAATGAAGCAATAGCTTTTTTTCCAATTCTTTCAAACACTTGTTGACAGCAAATGGGACATAAAAAATCCTGTTTGTATTATAAGGCTGTAGATAAGAAGTTCTTAACCCTTTCCCAAACAAGCCCTGGTTTTTACGACCCTCAGAAAGAAGCCTTCTGAAAACATTGTGGGAAAAGGAGAAAATGCTGGTAACCATTTTCTCCTTTTCCCACAATGTTTTCTTCCCTTCCCAAAACAAATTTCAATTTTTGAGCCACATTAAATTTGTCGTCTGCAAATGCTTCCAATTTGGACTAGTCTAAAATTATGTCGTTTGGTAAAGAGTTAAACATACTACATTACAGTCATGCTGTGGCAAAAGAGGGTTATGCATCTCCATGATGCATTATTACAGGCAAATCATCACATGATTATGGACCCATACAATCAGTTTTGTCTGACAACCATTTTAATTTGGAGGTAGACTGGTCCTTTGAAATGCAGAAAATTTAACAATGGCAAAAAGCCTGCACAGGCTGACCTGGGTCAATACTTTTGCAGATGCAATATTCTTACGAACAAAGTCCGCAACAAAGAAACAAATGAACAAATGCATAGCAGAAATACAGGCACTGGGCAGGATTTGAACCTAGAACGCCCGGACGAAAGGCCAACACCATAACCACTGAGCTAAAGAGAATTCTCCCTAACGCAGTTGTTAGGTATTGTATTTAAATCGGGATGAAGCCATGCATGAAGGAGTGGTATCCTGTAACACACCCCCTCTTAAAGTCATCATTTATTGATGACTCAAAGCCTTATTAGGCAGAAAGTCCGTTTTTGGACAACAAATGGGATTAATGGCTCAATGGCCAATCCCGGACGAGCCCCCATCTTACGAACAAGAAAGTTTGCAAAAAATGCATAGCTCAGATACAAACTGCATCTGGCGGGATTCGAACCGGTGTGGACAAATATCCTCGTTTTTCTAGGTTTAAAAGACCAACACCATAACCACTGAGCTTAAGAGAATTCTCCCTAATGCAGTTGTTAGGTATTGTATTTAAATCGGGATGAAGCCATGCATGAAGGAGTGGTCTCCCGTAACAATATACCTCCCTCTCACAAAGCATTGGTTGTAAAGTCTCTCTCAAATTAATATTCTGTGGTCAGAAAGGATTGAAACATTCAGAGAAACTGTGCAGTTTTGTTTTAATTTTTGACTTTATTATTTACAATTATATTTTTATTTACAGTGTCCAAAAGAGAAGAACTAGCTGAAGCCAGTAAAGCTGCACAGAAGATTAGATCAGAGTCTGCAAAATCCAAAATTAGTGGTCAGTCAGTGGTTAGTGTGAATCAGGGATCACTGGATACAAACCTGGCCATCAAGCCAACATTCCCTGTTGCTAGTGCATACACCTATTACTGTCACTATTGCGGTATATCATGTAACAGTCAGAAACAATGGGATGAGCACTGTGCATCAGAGAAACATAACTTTAATGTTAACTCTGATAGAGAGCATCAATGGAACTATAGACAACCACCTTGGGCTGCAGGAAGGAGCTATGAAATTTGTGTCAGGTTAGTTGTGCCATTGGCTTCTTGGCATTTTGAATACAATAATTACCCAACAGCCTACTTTTGGCATACCAGACATTTGTCAGAGTTACACAAAGAGAAAGGAAACCTGTCTATATTCTGTTGATGCAGGAGCAGTGACACTACATTTTGAATTGCTTGGAAATTATTCCAGTGTGTTTCTGTGTGACAGTCATTTGTCAGTTTTGTTTAAGGATCAAAATCTTTTCACAAAAGTTAAGACTGTACAGATTATATATGCAGTAAGATGTGTGATTGCCATATCTATAAATAGATAGAGAATATTTTTTTGGGGGGGTGAAAATAATGGCAATATTCATTTTCTCCTTTTCCCACAATGCTTTTAAAAGTTTTCTTTCTGGAGGTAGTTACAACTCTGGATTGTGGGGTAAAGGGTTATGACTAATCAATCTGATAGGGGCCTGAAATTTCTAGACTGAAAGTATCTGTTGGAGCTATTTGGCTCTCTGCAGGTTTATATCATTCTTAGTCAAATTCTCTAGAATTTTGTAAATTTAAAAGAATTGTAATATTTGGTTTAGCTAATCAGAAATTACTTTACATTTTAAAATAAAAAAACAACTAAAAAAGAAGTTTAGAATATCAGGTGAATACTGGCCTTCATGAAATACACATAGAAATCAACAGGATGGTGTGAAGCCCAAAGCCTGCAAAAGTAGTTTTATGTCTTATTTTGATTTTGATCATTCAGACATAGAGACGGAAACAAATGCCAATACAGTAATGTACCAGAGATGTACAACTTGTGTCGCAATGCTCATAGTCAAGAAGAGCTTGATGAATGGAAAGAAAGATATGAATGGAGACAAATGAAAAGAGAGATGGCACGACAGGAGAAAGTGTTTTCCTACATGGATCAGTTACTGGAGAAATATGAAAACTCACAGTCTTCTTTGAAAGTTGTAAGTTTAATTAAATCATTTTATTCATTTCAGTAATTTTATTTGTCAGATTAACCAGCATTTTTAACTCACCTGAGCACAAAGTGCTCATGGTGAGCTTTTGTGATCGTGCTGTGTCCGGCCTCCGGCATCCGTCGTGCGTTGTCCATTGTGCATTGTGTGTCATCAACTTTTACCTTGTGTATGCTCTAGAGGCCACATTTTCAGTCCGATATTCATGAAACTTGGTCAGAAAGGTTGTCTTGATGATATCTTGGACGAGTTCGAAAATGGGTCATGTCAGGTCAAAAACTAGGTCACTAGGGCAAATCTTAGAAAAACCTTGTGTATGCTCTAGAGGCCACATTTTCAGTCCAAAACTCTTGAAAGTTGGTCAGAATGTTTGTCTTGATGATATCTCGGACGATATTGAAAATGGGTCATGTTGGGTCAAAAACTAGGTCACTAAGTCAAATCTTAGAAAAACTTTGTGTATGCTCTAGAGGCCACATTTTTAGTCCAAAACTCTTGAAAGTTGGTCAGTATGTTTGTCTTGATAATATCTTGGACAAGTTTGAAAATGGGTCATGTTGGGTCAAAAACTAGGTCGCTAAGTTAAATCTTATAAAAACCTTGTGTACCCCATAGAGGCCAAATTTTAGTCAAATACTCATGAAAGTTGGTCAGAATGTTTGTCATAATGATACCTTGAATGAGTTCGAAAATGGGTCACATCAGGTCAAAAACTTGGTCACCAAGTCGAATCTTCAAAATAGCTTGTGTAGCTCTAGAGTCATCATTTTCTGTCCAACGCTTATGAAAATTAGTCAGAATGTTTGTCTTCATGATCAGTTTGATGAAATTGAAAGTGAGTCACATTGGGTAGAAAACTAGGTTGCCATGTCATGTCTTGGAAAAATCTTGTGTACACTCTAGAGGCCACATTTTCTGTCAAATACTTATGAAAGGTGGTCAGAATCTTTGTTTTGATAATATCTACAATGGGAAAATGGGCTGTGTTTGGCTAAAAAGTAGGTCAGGGAGAGAAATTCTAGAAAAAAGCTTGTGTACAAGCTAGATGCCAAATTTTCAGTCCAATAATTATGAAAGCTTTGTACATTGTTTGTCGTAATATCTCAAAAGAGATTGAAAAAGGGTTATATTTGGTCAAAAGACTCAGGTGAGCAACTTCAGGGCCATCATGGCCCTCTTGTCTCTTTTTCCAACAATGTTTTTTAATCTTACCAAAGACAAGTTCAACAATTTGAACCATATAAATGTCATCTACAAATGCTTTGGGTTTGGACAAGTTCAAACAAAGTTTTGCTGTTTGGTGATGAGTTAACACATCGCCAAATGCAAACAACATTTTTTAGTCTCACAGTACATCATTTTGTTACAAATTCGTGAAATGACTTTAAAAGAAAACTGCATTGAATATATCTGTGTTAAATTGGATAAATAAAGAGGCACTAAACCAGATATTATCTTGCAACTTTTTCTCAGAAAATCCCAACAAAATTGGATAATTTTCATTGTAGTAAAACGACTTTTTACCTCTCACCTCTGGTGCAGGTGAGAAAAGTAGTCAGTGACTTGGAAAGGAAGTTGTGTCAGTACTGGTGTGAGAAAGCCAGAAAACACATGCGTAGGTGCACTGACTGCCATCATATGACCTAAGCTGTTGAAATGGTGTTAAACTCCAACTCAATCAATCAGTTAAAATTGATACAGAGATTGAAATATGTGTAGAAAACACTAGGAATTACCTAGATATTTGTATGTTTACTGTAAAATTTCCTGTTCTGTTTCTCATGGTAGAGCCATTTTGCATAAAAAGGGATCAATACACTTTAATCATTAATTGTCAGGTGCCTCAGTAGGGCAGTAGTAGAGTCAGCTTTCTATTAATGCCCCTAAACAGTAGATTCAGGTTTCATACTTAAGAAAACATTGTGAAAACACTGTTGCAAAATGAGAATTCCTTGTTATGATGTTTTCATTTTGCAACAGTGCCTTGATATGTGGTCTACTGCAAAACAGAAAAAAGCTTACATGCAAGTAATAATCTGTCATTCTATACAGAAAATATTGTGTCAAATAGAAATGTGGCTTGTTCAGAGCCATTTCTACAATTGGCAACATGTTTTCAAAGCAGAGATGTTCAACACAAGAACAGCAATACTTTTTTAGCATGTACAAAAATATGTATGTTTTTATATAAGCCATGTTGTACAGGCTGATTCTAGACCAACCAAAATTAGTAAATATGACTCAACTGGAAAACAACTGAAGGAATTGAAAAAACCTTTCTGGAATGGCATGGAAAATTTTGTGAAAAAAAGTGATTGCTGATCATCTGCAATTGCCTCTTTCTCTTAAAATGGTTTCAAAAGACTGTTTTTGTAGGAGCACAACAAAACATTTTTGTGGAAGTGTCTATGTTTGTATAGTGTTTAATACCATTTTCAACATTATTTTAGTAACATGTATTTTGAAGCAGTAAATGAATGCTTTTCACCAAGTGATACCATGTCTTTTATAACCTTGAGCAAAAAGATGCTTAACCCTTTACCACACAAGAAAATTTTAGACTGGTCCAAATTGAAAGCATTTGCAGACAACAAAATAAAGGTGACTGAAAAATTGGTTTGGGAAGAGTAGAAAACACTGTGGGAAAAGGAGAAAATGCTGGTTACCAGCATTTTCTCTTTTTCCCACAATGTTTTCCAAAGGCTTCTTTCTCAGAGGCGTCAAAAGTAGGGATTGTGTGGTAATGGGTTAAAAGCATTGTTGGCCAAAGAGAAAAGACTTCTTATGAACGTTGTATCATTTCTACCCTTTCAAGGACAAATTCTGTTATTTGTGCCACTTAATAAATTCTTGTCAACAAATTCTTTTAATGCAGACAAAGCTGTTTTTTTTTTTCTTACGGTTAAGTGTTCAAGGAATTGGGGTTTCCTGCCAAACGTCAGAAATCTTTTTGGGTCTCATGTCAAAATCAATGGATGATTGCAAGACTGTATGAGCCGTGCTCTGTAAAAAGGGGGCTTAATGCATCTGCAAAAAGTATTGACCCAGGTCAGCCTGCGTAGGCTGACCTAATTTGAAACTGTTTGCTATGGGTCATATTTCTGCAGTTCTAAGGACCAGTTTACCTAATAATTCAGTTGGTTGTTAGACATCCGTTCGAAGCAAAAAACGTGGCGTCCTCTCCATGGATGTCCTTGTGAAGCTTTTTGGCCTGAGTCTGGATCACAGGACCAGAGATAGGCATGCCCTCAGACCGAGCTTGACTAAACCATGTCATGATGGCTTCGGCAAGCTGCTGGTCTTTGGCAAGCCTAGCCCTTTTCCTGGCCTGACCGCAGTTCTCCAAGCTGCTGCTAGAATTCCTTAACTTGTCTTCGTCCTTAATCCATCCTCTTGTCATCGAGTCCCGAATTCCCGTGTCTCTACTTACGCTGGCCTGTGTTTCTCCTTTCTTGATCCTATCGATGATGTGTAATTTTTCGGCGATCGTGTATGCTTTCCTCTTCTGAGACATTGTAATATGATATCCGAATGAAACAAAATAAAAAACAAAACGTGGTAAGGTATTAGAACAATAAAACAAGGTTAGGTAAAACAATACAGAGAAAAAAACAAAAAGTATGCACACAACTTGTGACGTGAACTTATGAAAATGACAGTGCAACAAACTAAAGGGTGTGAAATATTGCAAAGTTAGCTTTTCGATAACTAAGAATAAATTTGTTAGTCAAAGAAAATATGCGAACAAAGTGCTTTGCTTTGGACAAAAGAATCAATAAATGAGTGAGAAATCGCTGTATTGTTTGATTGCTATCGCTGTCTAGAACACAACGTATTGTGCCCATTCGATTGATTGAATTTGCATTTATTTATCGTCGCCACCTGTTGCCCATATAGGCGACACCCCCTGAAGGCTGTTAGTATTTTTACGGGGGATAGTGCAGATACAGGACGAAATCCATCCTAAGTTTCGCCTGGTTCTTTAATGTGCTCGGTGTATAGTACCGTCACACAGGACCTCGGTTTAATGTCTCATCTGAAAGACTATTTGTAATTTTAGATGGCCAGCCATGGGGATCGAACCCACACTCTCAAGTTCATGAGTCTTACGCTCTACCAACTGAGCTATGTGGGCTGGTCATGTGCCCATTTGAAACAAGTAGCCCAGTTTTTATACAGAAGAATGGCTTGTGTTAGCTTGTGTTTGACCATTCTTTATTCACTCAAGTGTCACACAGTTTGGCTAAAGACTGAAGTCCTATCATAATCAACTGAGCGTGTATTTGTCAAACAATGTCAAACAACCAATTAATGATTGCTATTGGTCATACAGGTAATGAACAAGGAAAAGGTGTGAAAGACTGTCTTATTACATGTACGCGTATCGATTTTGAGCAATTGATTAGTCGATTGGTTTTTAGCTCCACTGGCCGAAGGCCAGCGAGCTATTGTCATGGCGTTGTGTCCGTCGTGCTTCCGTCCGTCCGTTCGTTCGTCCGTTCGTCCGTGCGTGTGTCCGTAAACTTTTTCTTTAAAAAACTTCTCAGAAACTATTGACTGGATTTTTACCAAATTTCACAGGAATGTTCCTTTGGTGGTCCTCTTTCAAATTCCTTCAAATAATTGTGTTCCATGAAGAATTCTGGTTGCCATGGCAACCAAAGTAAAAAACCTTTAAAAATCTTCTCCTCCCAAACCGCTATTTGGATAGCATTATTATTTTGCAGGAATGTTCCTTAGATACAGGTTTACAGAATTCCTTAAAAAAAAAAAGATCTGTCAAAAAACATGGCTTTTATGGGAGACTCATTTTCCTTTTATGGTATAAAGTAAAATCTTTGAAAAATTTCTTCTCTAAAACTATTCATTGGATTTCATTGTTGTTTTGCAGGTAAGTTCCTATGGTGGTTGTCTACCAAATTGTTTCTTCAGTGAGCTAAAATGCAGGATTGAATGATAATTGTTAAAAACTTCTTTTCGCCATTATAGAAATATCAGGCCTGTGGAGCGATACAGGCGCTCAAGCGCCTCTAGTTTCTTTTACATTGAGCATCCAGATCAGCGTGTCACTAGATCCTGATCATACGCAAAATGGTCACCCCCCCAAATTTTGGGAGCCATAGGACACCTGCGTTCTAATAGGGTCAGCGAGTTAACGAAGTTCGTTTTACCGGGGTTCCACTGTACCTCTTTGGCTCAGTGGTTAAGGTATTGGTATTTCAAACCTCGAAAAACGAGGATCTTGTCCGCCATGTCCCGCCAGATGCGGTTTGTATTTCAGCCATGTATTTATTCATTTGTTTCTTTGTTAAGGACTTCGTTCATAACTTCATAATTTATGTGTTGACATGCTTTATATGGTGAATCACAGAGATGAATCTAACCCCATTGTACAAGAGTATGGCTCATATCTATAAACTACATACATGACTGAGCTGTGCTCTGGCAAAAGGGGGCTTAATGCATCTGCAAAATATATCAACCCAGGTCAGCCTGCGCAGTCCGCGGCTGACCTGGGCCGAAACTTTTCGCTATCGGTCAATTTTCTGTTTGTCCAAGGACCAGTCTGCCTCTTGATAAAGTCAGCTGTTAAAAAAAGTGGCTATTATGGATTCATAATTATTCGATGACTAGGTTGGTATGATGTATCACGGAGATGCATTAAGCCCCCCTTTGCCAGAGCGTGGTTCATGTATTTTATTTTCTCTAAGATTTGTGAAGAAATGGATAGAGTGGACATAAAGGTGACTGGACAAGAGCATCTTTATTTTGAACAGAAGAATACAAATTTTGTTTGGACATTTGATGTTTCATCTGAGGTAAGAATTTATTATACAGTTCCGTATTTGATGGTAGTTCATAGTAGAAATAATTGAAAAAGATACAACAAAAAAACAACTGTTTAACCTTGAAAGTGCTAAGGACAACTGCTATTGTTTTTGAAAACATTGGAGATCTTTTTTGTAAAAAAAGTCTTTAATGCTCAATCATGTTTTAACTTTTTACCAAATGACAAAATTATAGATCTGTCCAAATTGAAAGTGTTTGCAGATGACAAATTGAATGAGACTGAAATGCTGAAATTTCTTACTTATTTCAATTACTTACTTATTTCAAGTCTGTTTTTTTTTTTATTAGCTCACCTGAGCACAACATGCTCAAGGTGAGCTATTGTGATCGCCCTTTGTCCGTCGTCCGTCAACAATTTCTTTAAACATCTTCTCCTAAACCACTGGGCCAATCTTGATGAAACTTGGCAGGGATGTTCCTTGGATGAAGCTCTACCAAAGTTGTTCAAAGAATTGAATTCCACCCATAACTCTGGTTGCCATGGCAACAAAAAGGAAAAAAATGCAAAATCTTTGAAAATCTTCTCCTCTGAAACTAGAAGACGAAGAGCTTTGATATTTGGTATGTAGCATCTCCTAGTGGACCTCTATCAAGTGTGTTCATATGTTGCCCCTGGAGTCAAAACTGGCCCCGCCCCAGGGGTCACAAGTTCAAACATAGGAACAAAGAAGGAAAACTTTAAAATTCTTCTTCTGTGAAACTGAAAGGCATAGAGCTTTGATATTTGGTATGTAGCATCTCCTAGTGGACCTCTACCAAGTTTGTTCATATGATGCCCCTGGGGTGAAAACTGGCCCCGCCCCGGGGGTCACAAGTTCAAACATAGGAACAAAGAAGGAAAACTTTAAAATTCTTCTTCTCTGAAACTGGAAGGCATAGAGCTTTGATATTTGGTATGTAGCATCTGCTAGTGGACCTCTACAAAGTTTGTCCATATGATGCCCCTGGGGTCACAATTTTGAACATAGGAACAAAAACGGGAAAAATTTAAAATTCTTCTTCTTTGAAACTGGAAGGGCCAGAGCTTTGATATTTGGTATGTAGCACCTCCTAGTGGACCTCTACCAAGTTTGTTCATATGATGCCCCTGGGGTCAAAACTGGCCCTGCCCCGGGGGTCACAAGTTTAAACATAGGAACAAAGAAGGAAAACTTTAAAATTCTTCTTCTCTGAAACTGTTAGGCATAGAGCTTTGATATTTGGTATGTAGCATCTCCTAGTGGACCTCTACCAAGTTTGTTCATACGCTGCCCCTTGGGTCAAAACTGGCCCCACCCCGAGGGTCACAAGTTTGAACAAAGGAACAAAGAAGGAAAACTTTAAAATTGTTCTTCTCTAAAACAGGAAGGTGTAGAGCTTTGATATATGGTATGTAGCATCTCCCAGTGGACCTCTACCAAGTTTGTTCATATGATGCCCCTGGGGTGAAAACTGGCCCTGCCCTAGGGGTCACAAGTTTGAAGATAGGAAAAAAAAGGGAAAACTTTAAAATTCTTCTTCTGTGATACTGGAAGGCGTAGAGCTTTGATATTTGGTATGTAGTGAACCTGTTCTATGTTTCTTAGCCCACCTGAACACAACATGTTCAGTGAGTTCAAAATTGGGTCACCTGGGGTCATAAACTAGGTCACTAGGTCAAATTAAAGAAATAACCTTGTGGGCACTCTAGAGGCTGAATTTATTGCTCAAATGACCTGAAATTTGGTCAGAATGTTTGTCTTGATCAAAACTCGGATGAGTTTGGATTTGGGTCACCTGGGATCATAAACTAGGTCACTAGGTCAAATTAAAGAAATACCTTTAGGGCACTCTAGAGGCCACATTTTTTGCTCAATTGATTTGAAAATTGGTAAGAATGTTTGTCTTGATAAGATCTCACATGAGTCTGAATCTGGGTCAACTGGGATCATAAACTAGGTCACTAGGGTTAAATTGAAGAAATACCTTTAGGGCACTCTAGAGGCCACATTTATTGTTCAATTGATTTGAAAATTGGTTAGAATGTTTCTCTTGATGAAATCTAAGATGAGTTCGAAATTGGGTCACCTTGGGTCATAATCTAGGTCACTAGGTCAAATTAAAGAAATACCTTTAGGGCACTCTAGAGTCAACATTTATTGCTCAATTGATTTGAAAATTGGTCAGAATGTTTGTCTTGATAAAATCTCACATGATTCTGAATTTGGGTGAACTGGGCTCATAAACTAGGTCACTAGGTCAAATTAAAGAGATACCTTTAGGGCATTCTCGAGGCCACATTTCTTGCTCAATTGATTTGAAAATTGGTTAAAATGTTTCTCTTGATAAAATCTAAGATGAGTTCACCTGGGGTCATAATCTAGGTCACTAGGTCAAATTAAAGAAATACCTTTATAGCACTCTAGAGGCCACATTTCTTGCTCCATTGACTTGAAAATTGGTCAGAATGTTTGTCTTGATGAAATATTGGATGAGTTTGAAATTGGGTCCCCTAGGATCATAAACTAGGTCACTTGGTCAAATTAAAGAAATACCTTTAGGCACTCTAGAGGCCACATTCATTTCTCAGTTTACTTGAAAACTGTTCAGAATGCTTGTCTTGATAAATATTTTGATGAGTTCTAAATTGGGTCATGTATGGTGATAAAGTAGGTCACTAGGTCAACTTACAGAAATTTCTTGTGGATGCTCTAGATGCCACATTTTAAGCTCAATTGACCTTTACAATTGGTCAGAAATTGAATTTTGCCTATTGACTCAGGTGAGCGATCCAGGGCCATCATGGCCCTCTCGTTTATGTATGTCCCAAGATATTGAACTGTGTAGACTGTTTATCTGATCTTAGTCTGCATGTGTCCTAGATGCTTCTTATGATTCTCATTACAGTTGCCCTTCTATCAGATTACAAAATTAACAATTGGACTTGCATATCACAAATTATGGTATATTTACATATACATAGCTAAGATGATGGTGCACTTTGTCTTTGAAAGGGTTGGAAATATTGTACCATGCTTGTTCATCTCCAACGATTTTTTTTTTAAAAATCTTGGGTTTTTAAAAGATTACAGGATTATTTTCTTTAAATCTTTTACTAAACGATCCAGAGTTTTAATGACACTAAGGAAGATCACTTTTAAAAACATAGTTGAACCAGCATTTTGTTCATTTCCCACAATGCTTAATATGCTTATCAAAGACTAGTTCCATAAATTTAGATACTTTTGACTTGTTGTCTGGAAATGCTTTCAATTTTGATAAGGTCTTAACTTTTGTTGTCTGGTAAAAAGTCAAAGAATTAATAATAAAAGTAACTATCTTGACAGCATGAACTTGAAATATTTTCCTTATTTTTCTTTTTTTCCAGAAAGCTCTACAGAAAGTAGCATTGTTATATAACAAAGATCGGCTTCACTTTTCAATCCTATTAGAAGAGCAAAAAAGTGTCCAGATTGCCCAAGGTGAATCTTTCGTATGCAAGATCGATAAACATAGAAAACGCTTGTACACGGTACGAGTCGGGTTCACCGGAGGAATGTTTGGTTCCTTCTTTCAGTGGATCATATTTGATTTTGGAGGGGAGCCAGTCCTTTGCAGGAAATTAACGGTTGAAATTGGGAGTAGGTCATCACACCAAAAGGTGAAGAATTTGCGCGAGAAGTTGAAAATTGACCACTGGACCAGTCAGAATAGAGAAATTATCAGACATGAAAGAAATGATGAAATGGATGAAAGTTTGTTATCGAAATACAAGGAACCATCTTCTTCAGAGACAGCTGTCACACAGTTGACAGTTGTGACAGAGTTGAATAGGCATAATTATGTGCCAAAAATGCATACTCTGCTGGAACTTGAGGAGCTGACAAGACACCAGATTATATCTAAGTAAGTTTGATTTCTTTTATTGTACATAATAATTTTTAAATGAAAAATCACATGTTTTAAAGACAGAAGAAAGCTACATGTATTGAAAACATTGTTGGAAAAGGAGAAAATACTGGTAAACAACATTTTAGTGTGACTGGTTTGTTGTCGTTGTGCAAAAACTTTGACATTTTATAATATCTCTGTTATTACTGTCTGAGAATATTTACTTCAAACTTGAACAAGTTGTTAACTATCAAAATGGGAATCCATAAGACAAGGGGATGTAACCACCAAAGTTTTTTTTGACACAGTTATGCCCCTTTTTTGACTTAGAATTTTCACTGAAAATAAAGCACCTACTTCCACGTGTTGGCTCCCACACGTGGCGCTCTTGTTTCCTTTTTCTACTCTGTTTTCTACTCTTTCAAAGGTAAATTTCATCATTATAGGCTTCCTTATTTGCTGTTTGCAAATACTTTGGATTTGGACAAGTCTAAGATTTTGTTGGCATTTTTTTCTGTTTCCATATTTTCTATACCTTTTAATGACAAATAATGTCATTTTGAGCACACTGAATTTGTCTGCGAATGCCTTTAATTTTGGTAAGTTAGTTCAAAATTTAGATGTGTGGTAAAGGGTTAAAAGGCTCTTTATAGTTATAGTATATGCTTTAGAATGTCCTGGCATGGAATGACTGAATAATTATTTATTTCAGCTACAATCTTTGTACAACAATTGAATGCCAAAATGCAATTGAAGAGTATGTACATGTGTATGCTAAAGAAGGAGAACTCTTTGCAAAAGTTCCACTGTTGGAGAATCTATCAGAAGACACTGATGCTGGTAAACTCATCCTTACTAGTGTGCGAACTGTCCTGCTGGCTCCTTTGAAATCCACAGATAAAGTTGTGTACGAAGCCTCCATTGTGAGAGAGGAAAACTTCAACTATGATGGAAGGGGAAAAGAATTCATCTACCTCTGCTTGTCCCCCAAGTGTGTCAAGAGGTTGGGTTTAGGGCCTGGACGAACACTGAATGTGGAGATCCAGTTTCAGATGAACAGATTATCCTTCTGTAGGATGCACTATGCAGTAGATCAGTTGCAAAGTTCAGACATTGTATTTCCAGATGTTCCCAAGATTAATCCTCTTAGAAATGAGAAACATAATCTAAGAATTAGGTAAGAAACTCTGTAAAATCACTATATTTTTACAGTACTGTAATTTTAAGTGCAAGTAATTGCTTAACTCTTTACCAGATGACAAAATTTCAAACTTGTCCAAATCGAAAGCATATGCAGATAGCAAATTAAATGAGGCTCATTTGGCGGAAATTGTCTGAGAAAGAGTAGAAAACATTGTGGGAAAAGGAGGAAATGCTAATTACCAGCATTTTCTCCTTTTCCCCATAATGTTTTAAAAAAGCCTTTATCTCAAGGGTCTTTAAAGTAGGGGTAGATTAGTAAAGGATTAAACCTTTACATTATAAGCCTTTTTTAAACCTATAAATTTGTGGTAAAGAATACATAGAAGACAGACATTACAGAATGTAGGGAAATGAGTTATTGCACGTAACAAGCAATTGCTCATTTTCCACTGTTTTTTTTTTTTTTTTGAAATTTGCAACTGCTTTGGGCATAGTAAGTCACATGTAAACAGTATTTATCTAACACCTACCAATCCCAAGTTTTAACTATTCTGAGTAAGAAAGCTTTGGAAACATTGCTGTAAAAGGAGAAAATGCTGCTAGGTTTAATTTTGTCAATTTCCTACAATGTTTTCTACCCAATCAAAGAACATAAACTCAGTTTTTCTTTTGAATTTGTGGTCTGCAAATGTTTTGAATTTTGAAGAGTCTAACATTTGTTGTTTGGGAAAGGGTTAATTTAAAAACATGCTCATTCTTATAAGCTGTGAAAATTGAAGAGTTTAAGTGGACATAATCATTCTTTTGTGTGCTACACAGTTAACGCATTGTTTTCCATTGGTTTCTCTTAGGCTTGACTTGCCAAGAATTGATGGGCTTGTTTTCCTTTTGGACATGTCTATCTGGCACAGAGGTGAACTAATTTTGTTTGTTGGTTGCCATTGGTAGATAGATGTAGTAGCCTTTGACTATATTGACCAAACATTTATTCTAAGACTAGCCATCTGACTGGCTGACCCTTTCTTCAGATGTCTGGTGTTGAAATTAAAAATTAGATCAAGATTTAGAATGCAAGGTGAATAAAGCCCCAGGAGTGTGAAAGATTTCTAATGAAAAGTACTTAAAACTAACAATGAACTGAGTTAAAAAACATTGTTGTTTTGTTTCTCTTGAATCTTATAAACTTGCCATTAATCCAATCTGAGTATAAGCTCAAAATAATTGTATCAATCAAAAAGAGTATTTGTGTACTACCTGTAAGACCAATGTCTGTATTCACCTAGATTTAGAAAGGAACACAACTTCTGATTGACTATACCAAATGGTTTAGCAATTCAGAAATTGTGTTACTTTGTCAAGAATATATAGAGGATATTTGTTTTTTACGGTGAAAGATCGAAATTTATTTCATCGAGTGAACATCATCGGTGATATTTTCAAGAGTGGCGCAGCCACGAGTGAAAGTATTACCGATGATGTTCACGAGATGAAATAAATTTTAATCTTTCACCGCAAAAAAACAAATATTCTATTTATTTCATGCTTTTAACCCTTTCTGCGGGGAACTTAATCAAAATCCAGTACAGTTCTTTTCAGTTATTCCCCATGGCGTACCCCCTCCGCATAGTGACACATTACAATATTATGTCAAGTGCGAGAAATGTAAGGTAAATTACGTCATATTTCCATCTGGTTGTGAGGCAGCCGCATTTTACCTTGGTAACTAGAGCGCAGGAACAATTGTTTCTGCCTTCAATTGAAGATTTAGAATATGAAAATCGGTATTTTTCACTGGTCGTAACCATGAAATATCGAAAAATATTTCACCGATATTTCTCGATAACCTACCGGAAAGCGTGAAATAAACTTGAGAATCAGACTGAGAATGGTTGGTGAATACAGACCCTGAATGTTGATATATTATCTGTGTGTTATTTGCAGTTCCACAGTGATGAATCCAGATCAGATGGCTGCAGTGAGGCATATTGTTGCTGAAAGAACTGGCTACACACCACCTTTCATTATGTTTGGGCCTTTTGGAACAGGGAAAACCGAGACCATTGCCCAAGCAGCCTTGGTGTTGTTGAAAGAAACAAGGAATACAAGGATTTTAATTTGTGCACAGTCTAATAGGTAAGGAAATATTCCCTTTGAGTATGTCATGATTTTACATGTTTTAATATATTTTATCACATAAAATCTCCTCCAGCAGTGTAGGAAACCCATGACTTATTTTTGATGATAAGTCCACTAATACACTAGTGTATTATTGTGGAGGGGAGTATACTGGAATCGCCATGGCTGTCTGTCCGTCCGTCCGTCTGTCCGTAGACACAAATTTGTCCTGGGAAATACTCCGACAGTTTTTCAGGTACTGAACTCAAATTTACACACAGTGTTCCTATATATATATATGTGTGTGTGTGTGTGTGTGTGTGTGTGTGTGTGTGTGTGTGTGTGAAGCTTTGCATGTGCAATTTCCATGACCCTGCTGCGATTTGTTGCGGAATTATCTCCCCTTGAACTTTTTTCAACTCTTCCTTTTGTAACAAACCATTCTGCATTCTGTGACAAAGACCTGTTTTGTGACAAAGAGCTGGTGGGGGGTATGATCACGTTTAGTGATAGCTCTAGTTGTTTCAGAAGATACTGAGCTTTAGGACATAACATATTACTCCAGTGGTGCAAGAGGTCACAGCATTTGCTTTTCAACTCTTTACCATACAATCCCATGTTTAAATGGCCTTGAAGTAGAATGGTATTCTAACAAAACTTTGCAATTACATCAGATGTTGGAAGTCTACATATCACTTCATCATCATCGTTGATCTTGTTCACCCTCGCCATGCGGCATAAAGCCATGTGGCGAGCAAATACATATCACTCAGTTACACTTGTAGTTGTAAATGATTTCCTTCTAGCAATCAAATGCAACTTGTATTTATTTACAGTGCTAGGTAATGAATAAATGCTACAAATATAACCTTGGTTTTTTGAATTGACACTGATTTTATTAATACATAATTTAATGGTTTTTAGTTTTTTTCTTACCATTACAGTGCTGCAGATTTATACATTATCAAACATTTTGATCCGTTCTTTAAAAAGAATGGAAACCTGGGAAAGCTACGCAGAGTGTATTTCAAAGAGAGACGTGTGTACACTGTAGATCCAGTGGTAAAGAAGTACTGTTTGATCCAAGCTGATGATTCCTTTGAAATGCCAAGCAGGATAGATATTGAAAAACATAGAATTGTGATTGTAACTGTGGCCTCTTCTCTTCTACTGACAAGGTATGTAACTCTTTACCAAAAGACAAAATTTCACACTGGTCCACATCGAAAGCATTTGTAGGTGACATCTTAAATGTGGCTCAGATTATGAAATTTGTTTTTGATGGGGTAGAAAACAAAGGGAAAAAGGAAAAATTCTGCTTACCAGCATTTTTAGCTCACCTGCATGGTGAGCTTTTGTGATCGTGCTGTGTCCGGCGTCCGGCGTTCGTCGTCTGTCGTCAACTTTTTACCTTGGTTACGCTCTAGAGGCCACATTTTCAGTCCGATACTCATGAAATTTGGTCACAATGTTTGTCTTGATAATATCTCGGACGAGTTTGAAAATGGATCAAGTCAGGTCAAAAACTAGGTCAAATCTTAGAAAAACCTTGTGTACACTCTAGAGGCCACATTTTCAGTCCAATGCCCTTGAAAGTTGTTCTGAATGTTTGTCTTGATGATATCTTGGACGAGTGCGAAAATGGGTCAGGTCAGGTCAAAAACTAGGTCACTAGGTCAAATTTTAGAAAAACCTTCTGTACGCTCTAGAGACCACATTTTCAGTCCAATACTCTTGGAACTTGGTCAGAATGTTTGTCATGATGATATCTCGGACCAGTTCGAAAATGGGTCATGTCGGGTCGAAAACTAGGTCACTTTTCAAATTTTAGAAAAACCTTGTGTACACTCTAGAAGCCATTTTCAGTCCAATACTCTTGAAACTTGGTCAGAATAATTGTATTGATGATATCTTGGATGAGATTGAAAATGGGTCTGGTTGGGTAAAAAATTAGGTCACTAGGTCAAATTTTAGGAAAACCTTGTGTACACTGTAGAGGCTGTATTTTCAGTCCAGTGCTCCTGAAAGGTGGTCAGAATGTTTGTCTTGATGATATCTTGGACTAGTTTGAAAATGGGTCAGGTTGGATCTACAACTAGGTCACTAGGTCAAAGCTTAGAAAAACCTTGTGTACAGTCTAGAAGCAACATTTTTAGTCCAATGCTTTTGAAAGTTTGTCAGAATGCTTGTCATGATGATATCTGGAATGAGTGTAAAAATGGGTCAGGTCGGGTCAAAAACTAGGTCACTAGGTTAAATCTTAGAAAAACCTTGTGTACGCACTAGAGGTTACATTTTCTGTCCAATACTCTTAAAACTTGGTCAGAATATTTGTGTTGATGATATCTAGCATGAGTTTGAAAATGGGTCACATGGGGTCTAAAACTAGGTCACCAGATTTAATCTTTTAAAAGCCTTGTGTACACTGTAGAGGCCACATTTTTTCAGTCCAATAATCTTGAAATTTGGTCAGAATGTTTGTCTTGGTAATGTCTTAGACTAGTATGAAAATGGGTCATGTTGGATAAAAAACTAGGTCACTAGGTCAGATCTCAGAAAAAACCTTCTGTACACCCTATAGGCCACATGTTCTCTCAAATACTCATGAAAGGTGGTCAGAATGTTTGTCTGGATAATTTCTACATGTTTGAACTTAAAAGTAGGTCACTGAGACAAATTCTAGAAAAAGCTTGTGTACACTCTAGAGGCCATGTTTGTAAGTCCAATACTAATGAGTGGTTGTCAGAATGTTTGTCCTAATATCTCGGAAGAGATTGGAAATGGGTCATGTTTGATCAAAAGGCTCAGGTGAGCGACTTCAGGGCCATCATGGCCCTCTTGTCTCCTTTCCCCACTATGTTGCAATATGCCATCTTTCTTAGGGTTGTTGAACTTGGGGTTGCATGGTAAAGAGCCAACCCTTTACCAGACAATCCTGCAGGATTTGAGAACATGGGGTCATGGGTTCGATCCCTGGCTTGGCCAACTTCTTTCCGAGGACTGATGATGGTCTTTGCAAGAGGATTCATTGTTCTCCCACTGCTGACCATTTTCTCAATGATGGTTATGTGGGAAAGCAGCAAGTGGCTTAGAAAGAAGATTGTGCAGAGTACTGGTTAAAGAGACTCCAGGAAAGCATGCATAGGTGCACCAGCGGCCGCCATATAGCTGAAATAATGTTGAAAATGACGTTGAACACCAAGCAGTCAATCAATCATACCACCATTTTCATAAAAAATTTTATGGTGTTATTTTAGTGAAGAATAAAAGTGGTATTAGTAAAAAAACTTGCGTTTCATTTCCCTCTTTTTACAGCATCAATCTACAAGACATGTTTACCCATGTATTTATTGATGAAGCAGCCCAGACACTGGAGTGTGAAGCATTGATGCCATTGTCTCTGGCCACAGAGAAAACTTGTGTGGTGTTAGCAGGAGACCATAATCAGATCAGCCCAAAAGTGTACAGTAAGGAGGCTAGAAACCAGAATTTCCATGTGTCGCTACTGGAGAGGCTGTTTAACTACTATGAGTCACATTCAAGCCTAATTGATAAGTCCAGTCCATTGAATATACCACTGAGTATAAACTACAGAACCAAGATGGAGATATTGAGATTCATTTCATCCGCATTTTTTGGTGGTCCTGACAAACTGAAGTCTGAGGCAAATATCCCGTCTGTCCTCGAAATCACTCCCTTGATGTTTTATACAGTGCAGGGCCGTGAAATTCAAGATGAGACCAGTATATCGTTCTATAACATGGCAGAAGTCATGGAGATTGTGGAGAGGGTGGACTTTATTTACCAGAATTGGCCTGAAGAATGGGGTCCTGTGAATGCAAGAGAAATTGGTGTTGTTACACCATACTATGATCAGGTATCAGTACATAGATGATTTGTATTTGTAACATAACATACAGTGCAGCAGTGATTTGAATTAGCATTTATTTTGTGTATTGAACGGATCAATGACATAAGAGGTATAACCCTTTACCACACAATGCTGACTTTTAGCGACCCTGAAAGGAGCCTTATGAAATCATTGTGGGAAAATGAGAAAATGCTGGTAACCAGCATTTTCTCCTTTTCCCACAATGTTTTCTACCCTGTCAAAGAAAAATTGCACCATTTTAACCACCTTGAAATTGTCATCTGCAAATGCTTTCAATTTGGACAAGACATAAAATTTTGTTGTCTGGTAAAGGGATAACTATGCTAGGTAATGAGACGCTATTCATACAAGCTGTCAAACATGGCATCTGCGAATGACGCACTACAGCTAGGTCAGGAAAAAATCCATGGATATCCAGGCTGAAAACACGGCAATTCCAGATAAATGGCAGATATCAGTTTAAGGAAATTCACTGAGTAATGGCCTTACTCCCTATATCTGTTCTTGGCAAGAGACCTTATTGTTCGCTCTAACAAAAATACAAAAATCTTTCTACCAGAAGCCTCAGATAATATCCATTACTACCAGTGCCAGTACAAATATCTGTAATTCTCCATTCGAATACAATTGTGAATACTAGACTCCTAGTTCTCACCACCACTATAAAGCATCTTATTGGCAGTCATATAGTTCAGCATAATGTGGCAGAGAATTCGTCTTAAATCCTTAACAACTGCATATTTTTACAACCCTGCAAAGGAAAACTTTGGAAACATGGTGGGAAGAGGAGAAAGTTCTGATAGGCGGCATTTTCTCCTTTTTCCTGTAAGGTGTTCTACTTTTTGAAGGACAAGTTTTTATATTTTGAGCGTTTTGTTTGCAAATAGTTGCAGTGTGAACAAGGCTAAAGTCCTTTTATATGGTAAAGAGGTCTTTAAATGTACTTATTATATTTCATGTGTCTATCTTTAGAAATGTTATGGGTAAAGAAATGTCGTAATTTAAGCTGGGGGGAATTATTTCCCCGTCACAGTGAATATTTTCCTCCTGCCGAAAATCTTCAACTACTTTTTTAAGTTTTTTAAGTTCTTAAGTTTTAAAAGTGGCATTCGTTGACAAAATAATCAGAGGAAATATAATGTATAATTTATTTCATCAGCTTGTGGTTAATATGGGGAAATATTTGCCTCAAAAGGGAAAGGTCCGTGAAAATAACTCGTACCTTACGGTACTCGTTATTTTCGCATACCTTTCCCTTTTTCGGCAAATATTTCCCCATATTAACCACAAGCTGATGAAATAAACTCTACTTACAGGTTGTGTTGATTAGAAAGGAACTAAGACAGAGACACGGGGCCTTGAAGGATGTCATGGTTGAAAGAGTGCAGGGGGTTCAAGGTAATTTTACCTAGCATTTTCTCCTTTTCCCACAATGTTTTCTACCCTTTCTTCCATTTTAGCCGCAATTGATTTTTTTGTCTGCAAATGCTTTGAATTAGGACAATTCCAAAATTCTGTTGTTTGGTAAAGGGTCAAGGGCTTATGCAATGTTCACATTTGACTTCATGTACATCATCGTCTGTTCAGTTCTTTTTGAATTTTCTTTTTTTCAATACAAATTTTAGAGGGGACACTGGAGTGAGCCTACCCTTTTGATTCAGTTCATCTGTTAGAAGGGTGTAATAACTCTTGTTCAAGGTCATTAAAATCAGAGTTTTATGGTAAAATGTAAAAGATTTGTGAGATAGTTCTGATAATATAACCTGTCATGTGTTTTTCAACATTGTTCGCTTGATAAACTCAAGTAGCACAGGTTTAGGACTAACAGAGGAATGTGCATTTGTGTTTATTGTAACGGTTATAATCATAAATCCCAAATAGATACCCTTATATATAACTCTATAACAGATAACAAACTTTTAGATTTTAAAAATTTTATCTTTCCAAATACAAAGCCTTTGCAGATGACAAGTTTCATGTGTCCCAATTGTTGGAATTAGCCTTTGTAAGGGTAAAAAACAATGTCTGGAAAGGAGAAATCTGGTTACAAGCATTTTCCCACAATGTTTTCCAAAGCCTTTGTCCTAAAGGTTGTTTAGTAAAGTCTTAATATATGTGTGTATATATATATATACACACACACACACACACACACACACACACACACACACACACACACACACACACACACACACAACAGTGTAATAGAAATAAGGTTTTATTAGGAATTTCACTTTTTTGACAATTTCACAATTTGACACACTGGTCTGAAAGTCTATCCCTGAAGATGTTCCAGATTATGTTGACATTGCACATATTTGGTCAATATGCCTGATACAACACTGTGGGAAAAAGAGGAGGTGCTAGTATCTAGTATTTTCTCTTTTTCTCACAAGGTTTTCAACATTAATTTTGTTTTCTGCAAATGCTTTCATTTGGGACAAGTTTAACTTTGATTTTGATCAGATCAGGGTTAAGTCTTTCCCAAACAACAAAATTTTAGACTGGCTCGAAATGAAAGTTTTTGTAGACAAAAAATTATATGTGGCTAAATTGGGGAAGAGGTGGGGTTGCTTTTGAAAAGGAAGAATACATTGTGGGAAAGAGAGAAAATACTGGTTACCTGCATCACTCTTTTACCCACAATGTTTTCCACAGCCTTTTCCTCAGGGTTGTTAAAACTCTATATTGTTTGGTAAAGGGTTAATACCCTTTGACTTCTATACAGAGAATCAAAGGATGTTGTATCATATGAAGGGGTCCTGTGTGACTCAGTGGTAAAGTGTAGGACTCGAGACTTGGAGGCTGCGGTTCGAGCCTCACTGGCTCCACTTGGTTTTTCACAGGAGTGTCCTTGGGCAAGACACTTCAGAGTCCTAGCCTAGTACTGGTGAAACCCAGGAAATACATGAATATGTGAGCTGTCGCCGTGATATGACTGAAACGATGTTGAAAGTGGCGTAAAACACCATTCAAACAAACAAATGTATCATATGACAAATCAGCAATGTTTCTGTTTCATTGTCATTTCAGGAAAAGAGTTCAGGGCCATGTTTATATCAACAGTTCGAACAAGACATTTGATTGATATTCCAAACAGCTTGAATAATTCATCAGAATGTGATGGAGATGGGGGAGATTTTGGTTTCCTGTCCAATTCAAAACTTTTAAACACAGCTCTGACCCGAGCCCAGTCCCTTGTTGTGGTTGTTGGAGACCCAGTGGCTCTGTGTGCCATTGGGGAATGTGTAAATATCTGGAAAACCTACATCAAGCATTGCCAGAATATGAGGAGTTTGTATCCAGCTAATCATGATTATGAATCAATAAAGCAACAGGTTCAAGATATCTTGATGTCTCCTGACAGAGAGAAGCTACTGCAACTTGCGAATCAGAGACAAATGGCTGAGTTCCTTCCTGTGGACCAGCCCAAGTCTCATGATATTGTAGCTGATGTTGGCAAAACTGGGGACCAGACACCAAATGAAATGAAAGCTCATACTCAGATGAGAGGTATAGATGCATCAAAATCTCAAAGTACCAGTGTAGAGAGTAGCAGTGGTACAATGTCTGTGAATTCAAAAATGAATTCTTCATCGGCGTCCTCCCTGACACCCCCTCCACCTTTGTCATTGGCTAACTTTGGGTCTCGTGGACGAGTCTTTCCAGCCCCTTTGACCTTCCTCAATCAGAGGAAGGTTGAGTCATTCATTGAGCTTGGAGAAAGTTTCACTGTCAACCCAGATGATGTGGTGTATCAACTTGCCAAGACTGTGGTCATGGAGAGAAATCCAGAAAAGGCCGACAAAGTAGACAAAAATCTGATCAAAATAGGAGAAGAGAGCAATCATGCTGTGCTGTATTACAATACTAGTCATGTTTTAACTAGTTCTTCTGCACCAGATAATGTTGATGAAGTAAAAGCTCGATCTCTCCTCTCAAATCCTGAGAAATATGTTCGCTGTGTCTTACAGAGAGAGGAAGATGTGATCTACGCAAATAATGTAGGAAGTAACAATTTCATTAGTCGTCTTATTATTCCAAATAGGTGGTTTGCAGGACAAGCTAATATTAATGATGAAGTTGTTGTGGAAATGATTAGTATGGGTACAGAAGTGTATGGTAAAGTTGTTGGCATACTGAAAAGGGCAGTAGATTTGAGGAATAGATACATTGTATGTCAAGTGGGTGACACCAGTAGTATAATGGTACCATTGGATAGCAGCCTGGTGCCCATGTTCAACCTCACAACTGAAACCTTACTTCATGAAAACAGAGCAGATAATGTTACAGTTTATAAATTCACTAAGTCAGCACAAATTAAATTCAGCCATTTTGAGAGGATTGTTCCAAATGATCCTAGTAAATTACTTGTGGTGAAATTTCTGAAATGGGACAGGAACATTGGATTTCCCCTGTGTGTAGTTGTTGGAGTTATCCCAGTAGGATCTGATATTTGTAAAGGTCTTGAGATTTTGGATCTTCAACACAGGATAGACAAGAATCCAGATAATGCAGTCATTGCTGAAGTTCAGCAAATGTACCCTGAGAATTTTCAACTAACACCAGAATTGCTGAATGCCAGAGAAAATTTAAGAGACACATGGTGCTTTTCGATTGACCAGGCTAACCATGAAAGCAGTGACAGAGCTTTCAGCATCGGTGAAGTTGGAGAAGATAGCTACCTTGTTGGAGTTCATTTTAGTGATGTTGCTGCACTTATTCTGAAAGATAGTAGTGCTGATATTGATGCTTCAAACAGGGCCACAGCTGTGTATCCCCTCGGAGGGAAACCAGTCCCACTACTTCCTGCCAGACTGTCCTCAGAAATTTGTAATTTTGTGGTCAATCAAGATAGATTAGCTATATCTGTCCTGATGACAGTCCAGAGAACAGGACAGGTTAAATCTGTACATGCTCAGAGGACTGTTATTAATGTAAAGAAGAGATTCACATTTAAAGAGGCAGAAGAAGCTCTCCATGATCCTAATGCACATCAAGATTATTTGAAAAGTTGTGTGTTTGTACTTTTTGAATTTTCTCAGATCTGGAGGAAAGAGAGACTTGGCAATGCTGCTTCCTACCAGGAAAATTACCATGAGAAGATTTCGCCCTTATCTGAACAGTTAGTCCAGGAGTTAGTTATAATGACTGAGTACCATATAGCCTCAATCATTTTCAACAGGTTTAGGTTAGCCACACCCCTCTGTGTGCAGACTCCACCCCAGGAATCATCGTTGAATAATTGGAAACAGGAGCATGCTGCAGATGCTGTTAATTCCATTGCCCTCACTAAACCATTCTTAGACACGTCTGTCTTAGAGACCTGCATGTGCTGTCTGGCATGCACACATACAGTCAAGTATGTGAGACAGTTCAATGTGCCAAAACGAGATTACACAGAGGTGCTTGCTGGTACCTGGGATTCTCTGTATGATGCTGTCTCTCAAAGAGACTTTGGTTACTTGCAGAATGCCATTGTAGCTGCTGAGAATCATCCACAGTTAGCTGTGGCCTTAATGAAATTAGAGAGAATTCAAGATATGCCCAAGTTAACATGTAGTGCCAATGTTATGGAAGGCATTAAGTCACATTATTCTTTAAATAAGTCTGTATACACCTATTGCACCCGACCACTATCCCACTTTATTGATATTGTTGTACAGAGAATGTTAATTGCATGTATAGAGAGAAGGACCTGTCCCTATACACAGAAAGAAGTAGATTTGATTTGCGAACATTATTCTAATTCTTGTGTGGAGAAACAGAAGTATGAGGAACAAGTATTCTGCCTTCATTTAAGTTCTGCCTTGTTATCACACCCATTGACCTTACAGGCAGTGATAGAAAGTATTTCACCAGAAACTGTAACTCTTTGTGTCACAGCGTTGCCTACTGTGTCATCTGCTCAGCTGGACTTGTCAAACCTTGGGACATGGCAGTGTTTTAGTAATCAGCATGATGGGAGCATGACTTTAAAATGGAGAGAGAGAATTTATGATCTGGCTGTTCTTCAGACTGAAAAACCAGTTGGTGGTAGTCATGGAGATTTAAATCCAGATAGGTTTATTTATAAGATTCCAGCGTTTCAGTGGCAGAGGCTACTGATAGCAATTAGGGAACAGAATGAGGAGTCCAGATTCATGAAATTGCGGCAGGCCCTAGAAATTGTCCAGAAAGAGGTTGTCAGCCCGGGTTCTGATGGAAGTTTCCTAGAAGAGGTTACTTCTGAAGCCTTTTTACATGAGAAGCAGAGAAAAAGTGCTGAGTTTAGTCTGGAAATTCATAGCTGTCAAGTGTTGCAGGTTCAGATATCAGCTAAAGTGACCAATGGTATTTTATTACCATACGTTCAACTACTTAACCTAACCCCACGCCTTGATGTATGTCTACAGCACAGACAGGATCCTCAAATATGTTTTACAAATGTTGACAGTATGATTGATACATCTGCTCTTGTAATGAATTCTGATATAGCATCATACCAGAGAGCCTGGTCCACTCTTACAGAAATGGAAGCTGCCTCTAGATCAGTATCTAGCAATGGCCACATCACCATACAGAATATTACTTTAACATGGAGGGATGGAGTACAGGCACACCATGGTAAAGTTGCACAATTTTCAGTTCCACTAACTTTCTTGACTAATAGAAGAATTAAAGTAGACTCCGAGAACCAGTTAAAACAACTTCAGCATGCTGCTAATCCAGTCTACTACCAAGCATATTTCTCTGACTTTATTTGCATTCGGTACAGTAACATATTGATCCCGACTGATCCTACTTTAGATGAATCCCTTAGTGTTGTAGTTAACAATGGATCCCCGATTACATGGGTTGGGCATGGTAAAGTTATCAGTGTAGTAGTCGAGAACAAAATGATGACTTTCAAGCTACAGTTGATACAGAGTGATATTCCACTACCACTAGAGCTTATTTATAAACATCCTTGCACCGTTGAACTCATGGAAAGAACAGAGGTAGATAGGTATGTCTAAATCTTCCTGTTCCGATTTGAATCTGAAGAAGCTGATCATAATGAGACATTATATACCTTTACGAAACGACAAAATTTCAGACTTGTCCAAAGTGAAGGCATTTGCAGATGACAAATGTGATTGAAATGATGGACTTTGTATATGATTAGATTGAAAAAATTGTGGGAAAAAGAGAAAATGCTGGTTACCAGCTGGTTTTCAAATAGCTTCTCTCTCAGGGTCATTTAAACTCGGGATTGTGTGGTAAAGGATTGATTAGCTTTTCTTCTATCTTGTCCTTTTTCTTTTACCTTACTAAAGATACCTTCTGAAGTAGGTGATTCTTAAAAATCACCTCTGTCTGTACAAAATTTTGTTGTGTGGTAGAGAGTTTATCTATCAACTTGTCCAGAAATGCAGCTTTCATCCACCAAGAAAATGGGAAATTGGAAGTAGGTTGAACTCATTACCAAAAAAATCCCTTTTTTTCACAGCCTTGAGGAAGCAGCTTCTTGAAAACATTGTGGGAGAAGGAGTAAATGCTGGTAACCATTGTTTCTCGTTTTCCTACAATGATTTTACCCTTTAACAGACGAACCCTACCCACTGAGCAACATTTAATTTGTTGTCTGCAAATGCTGTGGATTTAGACAAGTCTAGAATTTTACGCCTTAGGAAAGGGTTAAATACATATTATGACTATATTATTCATGTCTGTTTACTTTAGGAATATCTTGTGTGCCCAACTGTCAATCCCAGACTCCTCTAGGCTTGCCAAAAGTATCATACTTCGAGATGTAGATAGTAGAGATGGTAAGTAATCGATCAGTGAATTATGTAGTTTTGTACTGATTACAGCTCAGTTAATGTTCTTTATACTTACCCTGAGACAGTAAATGAAATGGGGCTTATTTAAACAACAGTCAAATACTTAACCCTGTACCAAAAAATCCTGTGTTTTACTGACCCTGAGGAGGAAAGCTTTTGAGAACATTGTGAGAAAAGATGAAAATGCTTGTAACCAGTATTTTCTCATTTTTCCCCAGAATATCTTATATCCTTTCAAAAATAAATCTAGTCATTCAAGACACATTTGATTTGTCGTCTGCAAATGCTCTCAAATTGGATGAGTCTAAAATTTTGTTGTCTGGTAAAGAGTTCCAGGCAGTTTAAGCTGAAATTCAAAAGGAGGACAAAATAGATCTAAAATTATTTTCTGGACAGTCTGAGGCAATAAAGACAACCATTGAACATTTAATTATGTCTCCCCCCGTCAGGGTCGGAGACATATTGTTTTTCCCCGTGCGTCTGTCTGTCTGTACATCCGTCCGTCTGTCTGTCCGTCACAAATCATGTCCGCTCTATAACTTGAAAACCTTTTAAGATATTTTGATAAAATTTCACACATTTGTAAAGCACCATAAGACGAAGTGTCATGCTCAAGAACCATAACTCTGGCTTGTATGTTTTTCGAGTCATTTCCCTTTGATTATTTTCCTTACTCATTTTACGTACAATTTCGTGTCCGCACTAGAAATCTGGGAGAAAATGTGATTAACTTTATCATGGATTGTTAATCCTGATGACACCAAAAAGGGGGGGAGGGATCTGTTTTTTTTTTTTGTAGAAAAACAAGTTCCAGTTCTAATTCTCATTCATATCTAACATATTATACTAAATGTAAACAATTGTAATATATATTGAAAATAATTTCTGTATATTATGTAGAGAGTAGAAATAAAGTTGTTTTGAAAAAAAAGAAAATTTAATTCTAAATCTTACTTCCAAGAGAAGCCATCCAAAACATCTATCAGATTGGGCCATCTGATTGGCTCTAGGCAGTTATCTCAGCCAATTAGATGGCTGTTTTAGGATTGGACTTCATCATAAAAAGTTTGCTCAGTTTTCTTTGAGTAAACTAGTAGTATTTTTTGACAGTTTCTAGTTTGAAATGGTACTTTTTTTATTTTTGAAAATGGCTAGCAGGAGTGGTAATGGATACTTCTTCTGATACATAGATAGATGACCCTTTTCTCATTTGCTTTCTGAAGACATTTTGAAGGTAAAGAAAAGCAATTGTTTTGGTTAGACTTGAATAGTGATTATAGTAGTAGTGAGAGACCATTCAACCAAACAAATAAGGAAAGTATATAACTTTTTTTTCCATTGTTTTTTTCAGTGCTATATTCTGACGGTAAAGAACTTCTTCAAGCAGCCCATGATATTCTACCAAACCCTAATAAACAACAAGAAGATGCTCTGTTGCAGGCTATACACCAGAAGTTTACAGTTGTGCATGGTGGAGTAGCTACAGGAAAATCTCAGCTTGCAGTTAAGCTTGCATATATGATGTATTTACACAATAGAAAACAGAGACATAGTACAGACCAGGTACTGTTGTGTGGGTCAACAGAATCTGCTGTGGATGTAATTATGGGTGAGCTTGTTTGATCTTTTACCTCACGATCCCATGTTTTAACAAACCTGACAAAGAAGCCTTTTTGAAAAACCTTGTGGGAAAAGGATAAAATGCTGGCAACCATCATTTTCTCCTTTTCCCACTATGTTTTCACCTTTTCTCAAACAAATTTTAATTTTTGAGTCACATTTATTTTGTCATCTCCAAATGCATTCAATTTTGAATAGCCAAACATTTTGTTGTTAAGAGTTAACTTTTACCAGATGGCAAAGTTTTAGACCTGTCCGTATTGAAAGCATTTGCAGACAACAAATTAAACTAGGCTTAGATTAGGGGATTTATTACTGAAAGATTAGAAAACATTTTGCGAAGAGAAGAAAAAATGCTGGTTGCCAGCATTTTCGTCTTTTTCCACAATTTTTTTCAGCTGCTGTCTTTGTCAGGGTCATAAAAACAAGAGCTTATTTGATTAAGGTTCACATTGCATGTGTTAGTGTATTCTCTTGCTTCCAAAAAGTAATGAGCATCAATTTAGGTGTGATACTTTAATGCGATGGACATCATTTTGACTGACTACAGGAGAAACCACACGCTACCGTATCTCCTTTACCTCTGTGTCTCAAGAAAGGTCTTTTGCAAGGGAGGGAATGTATGAACTCTTTATCATCACGCAACTACATTGTAGGCTCGGCTGTATTTCAAGCATTTGCAAATAAACGTGAGCAATACTCTTTGAAATGGGGGTTTAATGCATCTGAGAAAAGTATTTACCCATATCAGCCTGCACTGTCTGTGCCGGCTGACATGGGTCAAAACCTTTTGCAATTTTTAGATTTTCTGCATGTCTAAGGGCTATTCTACCTCATGATTCAGTTGGTTGTTAGACAAAAAGGATTTTATGGATCCATGATTATAGTAACTTTATTGGTATAATGCACAACAGAGATGCATCAAATCCCCTTTTGCAAGAGCATGGCTCATATAAATTGTACCTCAAACTGTTGTAAAAAGGAGAAAATGCAAGCAACCAGCCTTTTCCCTTTTTTTTTACCATGTTTTCAAAAGCCACTATTCTCAGAGTCTCGAAACATGAGATTTTGTGATGAATGGTTAAAATGTATGTTCATGTCTTTACAGATAACTTGTCCAAGCTGAGGAACAGTCGTCTACGAGTCGTAAGAGTGTATAGTAATGAGATTGAGTCTATTGTCCATCCCCATCCTAGAGATATGCCCACCTCCAACCTGTTTAAGTCTGACTCGGTGATAAGTAATTATTCCTCGGCATCTCTACATAATCTAGCACGAAGTTCAGGATTTCCGTATAGTAAATCTCTCACAGTAAGTTCTAGATATTAACTTCGTTTTTGAAATCATGTGGTGTGTGGCACTCTTTCTATCAACCTTTTAGTTTACAAAATATTGTAATCATTTTTGGTTATAGTTAAAACCTAATAGAGTCTTTGTTTTTTTTCCCATGCTGTAGAGTATCTCAGTGTATTTTTCTCATCATGAAGGGATTAGTATGACCCTTAGGTTCATTTGTTGACATTGTAAACGGGACATTGTGATACCAGTTCTTGCAATTTACTTAAGGTGTATCAGTTGACACCCATTTTAATTTCAGGAATTCGACAATCTATTTTCTCTGTATTCTGAGGATGTCACTGATGATCAGTTGGATGAGTATCAGAGCCAGACGTTGTTAGCTGAAAGTGCTCTTCTAAAGGAAGCTGAAATTATTGTATGTACCTGCTCTACAAGTGGTCTGCCTAAACTATACAATAATACAAATATACGACAGGTTAGTTTTCAACCATCTTTTGTTACAACCTTACTTGTGAAAAAGAACATGTATTGTTGTGTTTGTTTGGCACCTTCTCAGTAATCTCTCAACACAATCCAGTGCTAACAAAGACTTTCCATAGATTTGAAAACTATTTTCTGGAAATGTACATTTTTGAGTTGATGTTAGGTGTTGCTGAAAACACAGGTGAGACTTAACCATTTACCACACAATCCAAAGTTTTAACAACCCTATTGAAAACATTGGGAATGCTGCATTTCTCCTTTTCCCACAATGTTTTCTACCTTATCAGAGACACATTCCATCATTTGAATCACACTTAAATTGTCATATACAAATGCTTTGAATTTGGACAAGTCTAAACTTTTATTGTTTGATAAAGAGTTTAATTGTAGAATTTTGGTTGACTTTAGCTGGAGTGGGGCCTTGCATTTGTAATCAGGAAACCCTGGTTTGATCCTAGCTGGTTGGGCTGGCCAAGTGGGTAAATGTACTTGGTAAGACCCCAAGCTCAGTCTTAGAACATCCAGGAAAGACCTTAACTCTTAACCAGACCTGGGTCCAATTACAGTTATAATTTAATTAATTGTAATTAATTACATTTTTTCTATTAATTGAAAGTAATTAGTTATTGACCCAGGAATCAATTACTTTAATTAAAATTATTTAATAAAATGAATATAAATCAAAATAATTGACAATTAAATTCAATTACTTTTCAATTACATGTACTAAATAAAACCTTGGAAAAAAGACAGATTTTATGCAGTTGCTATTACTACCTGGAAGTATAAACTTCACACTTGGTTGTCACCTTAACCCTTTCCCAAACAACAAAATTTTGAACCAGTTCAACTTCAAAGTGTCTGCAGACGACAAATTAAATGTACCAAAAATGATGATTTCTGTCTTCGATAGGGTAAAAAACATTGTGGGAAAAGGAGAAAATGCTGGTTACCAGCATTTTCTCTTTTTCCCAATATGTTTTCAAAAGGCCTCTTCCCCTGGGTTGTAAAAACCCAGGATTGTTTGGGAAAGAGGTGTTAACAGACCATTCATGAATGTTAAACTGATGAACTACCTTAACCCTTCACTAACAACAAAATTGTAGACTTGTACAAATTGTAAGGAATTTAAGACAACAAATTATATGAAGGTCAAATACTAGCAATTCTCTGTGAAGGGTATAAAAAACACTGTGTGAAAAGGAGAAAAAAAGGTTTACCACCATTTTCTCCTTTTCCCAAAGAGATTAAAAAACTTTGTCCTTTAGGGTCTTTAAAAGCAAGGATTTTGTGATTTAGGGTCAATCATTTGTACATTCATTATAGCTGTGCTTTTCTTTTTTCATTGAATTAGTACTTAACCCTTTACCACACGGCAAAATTTTAGACCTATCCAAATTGAAAGCATTTGCAGACGACAATTCCATAGTGGCTCAAATGACGCAACTTTTCTTTGATAGGGTAGAAAACTTTGTGGGAAAAGGAGAAAATGCTGGTTATTTTCTCCTTTTCCCACAATGTTTTCAAAAGGCCTTTTTTCAGGGGCGTTAAAAGGCGTCATTGTGTGGTAAAGGGTTAAGGTTCGTTCTTTAACTCTTTACCAAAAGATAAAAATTTTGATTCACCCAAGTTGACACTACATGTATTTGTAGATGATAAATGTAGATCAAATTATAGTTTTTGTCTTTGACAGAGTACAAAACATTTTGGAAAAGGGAGGAAAAGCTAGTTACCATGAATGTTATCTGCAATGTTTTCAAAAGCCTTCTTAATCAGAGTAGTTAAAATTTAGGATTTTGTGGTAAAGGGTTAAAGGTGAATGATCTATTTATAAATATGCCAAGTAATTGAAAAATAATTAATTATTTTCCTGAAAATAATTGTATCTAGTTAATTACTTTTATAAAAAGCAAGTAATTGTAATTGTAATTTAATTGAAACATTTCCATATTAATTGTAATTAATTAATTACTTTCAAAATAATTGAACCCAGGTCTGCTATTAACCAAACAATCTCCAGTTGTAGTCACCCTGAGAAGGAAGACTTTTGAAATCATTGTTTTAAAACGAGAAAATGCTGATAACCAGCATTTTTTCTCCTTTCCCACAATGTTTTCTATTCTAGAAGGCAAAACCAGTCATTTGAGCTGAATCTAATTTTTTGTCTATAAATACCTTCAGTTAGTTTGTCTGAAATTTTGTTGTTTGGTAAAGGTTTAAGTGAGTTTTCACCATAATATGGCTGAAACACTGCTGAAAAAACAGCATAAAACACAATTCAAACAAAACAAAATAAATCAAGGTTTTGTACCATTTTCTCTAGGTAATTATTGATGATGCTAATAACTGCACAGAGCCTGAAACATTGGTACCAATAATCATGCATAAGACTGTAGACCAAGTGGTGATGCTGGGAGATATGAAGCAATTAGATCCACATGTCATGAATAAAACAGCCAAGAGAATGGGACTTGGTACTCCTCTGATGAATTCATATCTAAATATTGCATTGAATCTTACTGTACAGTATAGAGTGGTAAGTTGTCAGACAGTGTTAAGACTTACATAAAGTTCCCCCTTAAAGATACATCCTTACAGCTAGAGAAAAAAAAAACCTGGTTAAAACGTTAAAGTGTGTATAGGTAATAGCTCAGCTGTGTAAACATGGATAAATTACCAATATATGTGTTGTAAAGGATAGAAAAACAAGGGATTTGTCCTCATTTTAAGTTATAACACTGGAAAACAACAACAGTGATTGCTTTGAAGGCCTCCAAAACATGAAATGCATTTTCTACTGTTGTAATCTGTGCAATTTTGCAGCCATCAGGGCCAACATTTGGTATGAAGGTACGAGAATGATTGGGATGAAATGGTTTAAAAACTGGCTGAAAACTGCCTGAAAATGATTAGAGATGTATCTTTTATCTTGTCCTAAAGAGAAATTAAACTATTCTGAATTCAAAGTATCAGCAGAAAAAAATTTAAATGTTTATTCAACAGAAATGAAGTTCTCCGATAGGTTAAAATGTTGGTGGGAAATGGAGAGAAGGCTGGTTACCAGCATTTTCTCCATGTCCCACTAGCATTTTCTCCATTTCCCACATTGTTCGCCCATGGGTCATTTGAACAAGGCACAGTGTGGTAAAGCATTAAAGGACTCTTGAGAGAAATGAAATGGTCAAAGTGTTTGGATATATGATTGTGTTGATATATCAGCCTGGCTCAAGCTTTTCCCACAATGTTTTCAAAAGCCTGTTTTTGGTCACGGTTGTTAAAAGTCAGGATTGTGTTGCAAAGGGTTAAATCACTGATTATTGATATTTCACATGGATGTTCTCAAAGTTACTATTTTTTTTAGCTCCACTGGCCGAAGGCCAGAGAGCTATTGTCATGGCGTTGTGTCCGTCGTCCGTCCGTCCGTTCGTCCGTGCGTGCGTCCGTAAACTTTTTCTTTAAAAAACTTCTCCTCAGAAACTATTGACTGGATTTTTACCAAATTTCACAGGAATGTTCCTTTGGTGGTCCTCTTTCAAATTCCTTCAAATAATTGTGTTCCATGAAGAATTCTGGTTCCCATGGCAACCAGAGTAAAAAACCTTTAAAAATCTTCTCCTCCCAAACTGCTATTTGGATAGCATTATTATTTTGCAGGAATGTTCCTTAGATACAGGTTTACAGAATTCCTAAAAAAAAAAAGATCTGTCAAAAAACATGGCTTTTATGGGAGACTCATTTTCCTTTTATGGTATAAAGTAAAATCTTTGAAAAATTTCTTCTCTAAAACTATTCATTGGATTTCATTGTTGTTTTGCAGGTAAGTTCCTATGGTGGTTGTCTACCAAATTGTTTCTTCAGTGAGCTAGCGAGCTATTGTCATGGCGTTGTGTCCGTCGTGCGTCCGTCCATCCGTTCGTTCGTCCGTTCGTCCGTGCGTGCGTCCGTAAACTTTTTCTTTAAAAAACTTCTCCTCAGAAACTATTGACTGGATTTTTACCAAATTTCACAGGAATGTTCCTTTGGTGGTCCTCTTTCAAATTCCTTCAAATAATTGTGTTCCATGAAGAATTCTGGTTGCCATGGCAACCAGAGTAAAAAACCTTTAAAAATCTTCTCCTCCCAAACCGCTATTTGGATAGCATTATTATTTTGCAGGAATGTTCCTTAGATACAGGTTTACAGAATTCCTTAAAAAAAAAAAAGATCTGTCAAAAAACATGGCTTTTATGGGAGACTCATTTTCCTTTTATGGTATAAAGTAAAATCTTTGAAAAATTTCTGTTCTAAAACTATTCATTGGATTTCATTGTTGTTTTGCAGGTAAGTTCCTATGGTGGTTGTCTACCAAATTGTTTCTTCAGTGAGCTAAAATGCAGGATTGAATGAGAATTGTTAAAAACTTCCTTTCGCCATTATAGAAATATCAGGCCTGTGGAGCGATACAGGCGCTCAAGCGCCTCTAGTTTTTTAATAGTAAGAGTTAAAAAGACTGATCATTCTGATAAAAGACTGACATTATTTTTAATATAGAGTGTATATGTTTATGATTATATCTTTCACAGCATGAAGACATCGTAGATATTTCAAACAAACAAATGTATGATAGTCAGTTATCATGTGGTACTCTTGCACAGCGACAGCCATCAGTTCTTAATTGGCCTGGGGGTAGGACTAGGCCCTCAGTGTTCTGTAACCTTGACAGTCTGGAAACCTATATACCTGCGGAAATACAGCTTAAAAAAGAGGGGTCCTACAACAACCTGCTACAAGCTGACTTTGCTGTATGTAAATAATCAGTTTTCCCAATTTGGTGCAATTTACAGTTTTAACCCTTCTAGCATACTGCAAATTTTTAGATTTGTTAAAATTGAAAGCATATCCAGATAACAAAATAAATGTGACTCAGAAATTGGAATTTGTTGTTGGAAGGATAGAAAACATTGTGGGGAAAGGAGAAAATGCTGGTTACCAGCATTTTCTCCTTTTTCCACAATGTTTTCAAAAGGCTTTCATCCTTAAGGCTGTTAAAAGTCCGCAGTGTGTGGTAAAGGGTTAATATAACTTGCCTAACCCATTTCCATGTGGCTTTTTATAGATATACCAGCAAAAGAATTGACAGAAAGGAGAAATTTGAAAAGAAAAGTATGATATATTCAGCAAGTGATAAAGAAAATATTGTGAATAAAGAACTTCACTTGTTATAAGCAGGTTCTCTTTTATTGACCCTTTGAGAAACAAGTTCGTTATAAGCAGGTTCTCCTCTATTGACCCTTTGAGAGACAAGTTCATTATGAGCAGGTTCTCCTCTATTGACCCTTTGAGAGACAAGTTCGTTATGAGCAGGTTCTCCTTTATTGACCCTTTGAGAGACAAGTTCATTATGAGCAGGTTCTCCTCTATTGACCCTTTGAGAGACAAGTTCGTTATGAGCAGGTTCTCCTCTATTGACCCTTTGAGAGACAAGTTCGTTTCAAGCAGGTTCTCCACTATTGACCCTTTGAGAGACAAGTTTGTTTCGAGCAGGTTCTCCTTTATTGACCCTTTAAGAGACTAGTCTCACCATTTTGATCCACATTTAATTATTTGTCTTGAAATGCTTTTAATTTAGCATTGTCTAAAATTTCACTGCCTGGCAAAGAGTTAAGCAAATTGTCCATTTTGTGATAGCTTTTTCAGAGCTTTCTACTACTGGATTGTATTCATATACATGTATGTATGATAACAGGTCAAATGATGGAACATGTATTTTTTGTGTGGCTTTTTTTTTTCAGTCTGGAGGATATGGTGTTTATTATTATTATTAGCCAAGCCCTGGTAATAAAGTGGATGGCAAACAGGGCATGAGAAGAGGGGATCACTGGTTGGAATCCCCAGCTCTGCCTATTCCTCTTTCTGATGATAGGCATTGTGGTAGGACTCATTCCTCTCTCACGGCTGATCATTGCTTTGATGATGGGTTTGTGGGGAAGCAGCCTGTGGATTGGAAAGAACATTGTGTAACATACTGGTAAAAGAAACTTCAGGAAAGCATGGATAGGTGCACTGGCTGCCACAATATAACTGAAATAATGTTGGAAACAGCATCATTACACACCATACAGTCAATCAATCCATCCTGATTTTTATCAAGCTTATTTCAATTACAGGTGAGGGTAGTGAGTGCTTTGACCACTCGATACCAAGTTTCTGCAGTCAACATAGCTGTTGTATCATCTACAAAGGGTCAAGCTTTGACCATTCGAGAGAAACTAAAATCTTCTGGACTAGATGTGATTTCTCTTACAATACTGGAATCACAAGGTAATATGCTTCTCTTCAATACTCTGTTGTTCAGTCAATCCTGATTTATGCAGCCACAAAACTGTCCTCAAGAGACAAGTGGCTATTGAACACAGATAGCTTTCAATGAAAAAGGTGTGATAAGAGTGTAGGGTTAGAGCTTTGGCTTTCATGTCAGGAGTTCTGGGTTTGAATCCTGTGATGAGCAGGGTCAACCTTTGGACTTACCTATGCCATTGTGTGAGTACTCATTAGGTTTCCAGGTGGAAATGGAGATAGACTAATTTAGAAATCAGTGTAATTGTAAATGAGTCATGCTCTGTTTAAAGGGGTGTTTTAATGCATCTGCAAAAAGTGACCCAGGTCAGCCTGAGCATTCAGCACAGGCTGACCTGGGCCAAAACGTTTTGCCATTCTTGAATTTCTGCATGCCAAAGGAACACTCTGTCTCATGATTCATTTGATCTTTCAACAAAATGGATCTAAATTATGCAACAACTTGCCTGGTTGACTGCATGATGAAGATGTTGTAAATCCTTTTAGTTGTTTATTTCAATTCTCTACACATTGGATTCAGTTAACAAGTCCATAGTTTAGTTTTCAGTTCTTTACTTATTTGCTTATTTGTTTTCATTGAATCTGAATTACAACAGCTATCAAAGACACTGTTTCTTTACTATTTTAATTAGCTGTTTTAAAACAGCTATCCAAAGAACTCTTTGTTCCATGTTTAATCAGCCGATTTACTGCTATCGAAAGAACACCTTTTCGTTCTCTTTCATTCTGGTTTCTTTGTCTCTTCACTGTAACCACTCAAGCTCTGTTATTTATATGGTTTTAGTGTTCTGTTGACTCCGCTGCATGAGAATCATATCAAACATAAGAATTAAGACGGAACCAATTAGTGCAGCAAAGGAGCAATTAAGGTAGTAATACATGTACTTAAACTTGTAATATACCAGAGTCTTACTGGATCAGACAAAAATGTACTGCTCTTATATGGTATAACTGAAGTAGCCAGACAGGCGACTTGACAAAACTATATTTGAAAACATTGTGACAAAAGGATAAACAACTTGCATAGTTCGCAACAGAAGATACATTAACCCTTTACCAAACTCTTTTGAGTGTTAACGAACTTATAGAAGACTTTGAAATATTGTAGAAAAAGGGGAAAATGCTGGTTACCAGCATTTTCTCCTTTACCAATTTATTGAGATGTTTCATCTCAGCCAATCAAATGGCTAGTCTTGGGATTTGGAAAAGAACTAAATTTCAAACAGCAGTTGTTGATTACAGCAGCTGATCTTACATTGAGCGTTTCTTTTGTAATTCACAGGTAAAGAGTTTGATTATGTAATTTTGTCCACGGTGAGAGCTATACCCATTCAGAAGATTGAAGTGATTCCCAATGAAAGATGGAAGCAGAAGCATTTAGGAAGCTTGTGTGACAAGAAGCAGACAATTGTTGCTCTTACTCGGGCAAGGAAAGGCCTTGTTATTGTTGGTATGTACAGTGTCACAGAGAGTTCATTTTTCAAAATCATGAATTGTATAAATTATTGCTTTTGGGCACCCTTCAACAAACAATCCTGGTTTTTAACAACCCCAAGGAAAAAGAATTTTGAAAACATTTTGGGAAAAGGAGAAAATGCTGGTAACCAGTATTTTCACCTTTTCCCACAATGTTTTCAACTCTGAAAAACAATCCTAGTTTCTTGAGTCACTTTTATTTTGTCAACTGCAAATGCTTCTTATTTGGACATTTCTAAAATTTTGTTGTCTGGTAAAGAGAGCAAGATTTGGCCTATTTGTCTCTCTCTGCAAAATGGACTTAGCACTTAAATGTCATAGGACTTAGCACTTAAATATGTCATAGGACTTAGCACTTAAATATATCTTATTTCATGCTTTCTGGAAGGATATCGAGAAATAGCGGTGAAAATATTTTTCGATATTCCACGGGTACGACCAGTGAAAATACCGATTTTTATATTCTAGTTACCTAGGTAAAATGCACGTGACTCACAACCAGATGGAAATATGACGTCATTTACCTTACATTTCTCGCGCTTGACGAAATATTGTAATGCGTTGCTATGCAGAGGGGGTAGGCCACGGGGAATAACTGAAAAGACTGTACTGGATTTTGATAAAGTTCCTCCCAGAAAGGGTTAAAGCATGAAATAAATAGAATATTTGTTTTTTTCGGTGAAAGATCGAAATTTATTTCATCTTGTGAACACTATCGGTAATATTTTCACTCATGGCAGTGCTACTTGTGAAAATATTACCGATGATGTTCACTCCATGAAATAAATTTCGATCTTTCACCGAAAAAAACAAATATCCTCTATATATACCATATATGAGCCATACTGTAGGAAAAGAGGGTTTAAAGCATCTGCAAAAATTATGGACCTAGGTCAGCCTGTGCAGTCTATGCAGACTGACCTGTGTTGATACCTTTTGCTCTTGGTAAATTGTTTGCATGTCCAAGGACCCATATACCTCAGGATTCAACTGGTTGTAGGACAAAATGGATTTTATGAATCCAAAATTAGGCGTTACTCTTTACCACACAATCCTGACGTTTAATGACCCTGAGATGGAAGCCTTTTTAAAACACTGTGGGAAAAGGAGAAAATACTGGTAACCAGCATTTTCTCCTTTTCCCACAATGTTTCCTACCCTTCCTAAAACGAATTTCAAATTTTGAGTCACATTTATTTTGTCATCTGCAATTGCTTTTAATTTGGACTAGTCTGAAATTTTGTCATTTGGTAAAGTGTTAAACCATTTTGATGAAAAAAAGGAAAAAAAATCTTGTAAAGTTTTAGTAGATTGTATCTCCAGGTGTAGAAAGAGGTTGAGTCGATGTCTTCGGCACTGAAATAGGAAGAGCTCGCTTGTGGAAAAATGGTTTATTTCAGTTTGGTGTTCATGTTTGTTTCCAAACTCTTTTACAGGTAATAGACAGCTTCTGTGTTGTGATAAGTTGTGGAACAGCCTTCTTATTAACTACGACATGGGGAAGAAGCTTGTTATGGCAGATACTTTTCTTCAAACAATGGCTGTGTAAAATTGTGGTGAAGATGTAAATTTTTGGAAACACTTCCTTTATTTTCAGTTTTGCGCATTGATTTATGATTTGTAGATGCATATAATCCCATATCTATGGAGTTATCATGCAATTTTTTCATTGATAAAAGAAAATGTTTTGTAACATGTTTAAATATTTCTGTTAATATTTTGTAGTTTGATTCTTATGTAAGAGACATTAGATTTTAATCCTTGCTGTTGTAAAATGCCTTTTGGCTTGTTGTATGAACATTACTTTCGATGCTAATACTTAAACCTTTACCAGAGAACAAAATTTAAGACTTGTTCAGCTTGAAGTTATTTGCAGACAACAAATTAGATGTTTTTAATCTTACATTTGTGTGTTAAAATTTAGGAGACATTGTTAGAAGAGTTGAAAATAGTAGTTACCAGCATTTAGCCACTTTTATACCAGAGCTACAGATAATTTCCTGTATAAAAGAGTCTTCACTCCCTACTTGTGGCAACAAAAGAGTGATTTATTCTCTACCTGTAGAAGGCTCAATTCTCTTTTTTTTGAAAAAAGTGGGGAGGGAAATGAAATCTAAAATCATTTCCTTCTGATATCTCTTTTTTATTATTGTCTGTTAACTTGATCTCTTTGCTAATTAGGAATTTGAAACAAGAGAAATTATGTCCCCTTTGACATTAATCGTAACATTATAACTAAGGTTTCTTGACTATCTCTACAACTAATTCACTAATTTCATTGAAAGACAAAAATCTAACTGAAAGTGGGCCCTACTGGTCTCAAGCCTCATGCTTAAAAAGGGTTAAAAGGGTTTTCGGGCATGTAAAATTGCCTAGATGTGCTGGCGCCGTATATTAAGGTAGGAGCCCCCTAATGGAAAACTGCTATTTACACTATAATATTATCCTACAAAATTTGCTATGATTAAGAATGAATATTATTGTACTACTTTACCTGAGCCACTTTTTCCTTCTTAGAATTATCATTTATAAATTTAAAACCACTATATTCTCATTACAAAGGGAGATAATAATTACCTCCCTTTTCAGGAAACTAACAAAAGTACCAACATCTAATTTCAAGATAGACATCAAAGGAATTTCTGGTCGGTTAAAAATGTGCGAAAGTATTATATCAGTATAAATCCTTATTTATCAACTAACAAGAAATTTTATTCCATGTTGCACTAGAAGCGTTAGGGGTCTACTACCTTAAAGAGACATCTTTTCAGCCAGAGAGTAAACAAATAAAGTTAAAACTTGACGGTGTTACAATCTAGTCAGCTGTGTAAACGTAGATAAAAAATCAATATAAGGTGTATGGGGTAAAGAAACTGTAGGAATTTGTCTTCGATATAAACCAGAAACTGTGGTTGTTATGTCTATTGCTAGCCGCAATAAAATGAAATGCATTTTCTATCTGCCGTAATCTGTGCAACCTTGCAGGGGCAATATTTGGCATGAAGATACAAGAGTGATTATAGTTTTATAAAATAAAGAAAAAAATGGTTAAACAACTGGATGAAAACGAGTGAAGATGTATGTTTAAACAAATTCGGAATGCTTCGGTATTGTCCACACACACTATGAAATATCGTTTTGTTAATGTTTTGTTCAAGGTCTGTTGCGCCGCAAATTGGCAGGCAGAAAACAAATGTTTTTTTCCCTGAAACTGAAAGTGGGGCAATTTTGAATTCATTAGCGTAATGAGGATAGTAACATTTGTCCATTAATAGGTAATAATGCGTTATTATAACTCCCGTGCGTCTTTCCACGCACTATGGTGAATTTCAATGCGTTTTTCTTTCATTTAAATGCATAATCACGCTATCATGTGCCTTATCTGGAGCTCTGTTTATATGGATCAGGCATCAGTACAAATGAAGAAAAGGAAAACCATTCCCATTAACCCTTAACCAAAAAATCCTATATTTTAAGAATTACGAGAAAAAAGGCTTTTGGAAAGAATTGTGGGAAAACAAAGAAATGGTGGTAATCAGCAGTGAGCACTTTTTTCCTTTTCCGACAAGGTTTTCTACCTTTAGGAAGAAAGATAACATTACACTATCTCCGTTAGTATTACCTGCAATTGCCAACAATATCAACAAGTCAAAGATTTTGTTTTCTACCTATCAAATAACTTTTGCCTCTTGCAGCATACAGAAGAGGTATTAAGAGATAATGTAATAACCACAATATGAGTGGGTCTTTAAACAGAATAAAAAAAATAAGTATTTCTTTGGCTCTTCAGGCTTGAAAGGGAGTTTACAGTAATTTCACTAAAATGTAGTTTTTTATTGCCTAAGATGGTCAGAATTTTAAGTTGTATAGTAGAAATAAATTGTACTCATTGGTTTTAATCATGGTGGTAGAATTTCGTAACAACATATTTTGAAAATTATTGTGTGTATACTTTTATGGTTGTTTGTTTTCCAATATTATTTCAGTAGTTTATTACTAAGTTTCTGTTTCTTTTTCAAATCAGAATGTTTTCTTTTCCTTTTTAGCTCCACTGGCCGAAGGCCAGCGGGCTTATGTCATGGCCTGTTGTCCGTCGTGCGTCCGTCCGTCCGTCAGTCCGTCCGTCTGTGCGTCCGTCCGTCCGTGCGTTAACTTTTTTTGAAAACGTCTTCTCTGAAACTACCCATCCAATTTTGATGAAACTTCACAGAAATGATCCTGCCATGGTCCTCTTCAGAATTTCTTGAAAGAATTTAATTCCTTCAAAAACTCTGGTTGCCATGGCAACAAAACTGAAAAATTTTGAAAATCTTTGAAAATCTTCTTGTCTGAAACCGTAAGGCCAAGGGCTACCAAATTTGGCATGTAGCTTTATCTAGTGGACCTCTACCAAGTTTCTTCAATTTATAGCCCTGGGGTCAAAATTGGCCCCGCCCCGGGGGTTACAAGTTATACATGGGCTTATTTAGGGAGAACTTTAAAATTCCTCTTCTACCTAGCCATAGGGCCTAGAGCTACCAAATTTGGCATGTAGCTTTATCTTGTGGACCTTTGCCAAGATTGTTCAAATTATAGCCCTGGGGTCAAATTAGGCCCTGCCCGGGGGTAACAAGTTTTACATGGGCTTATATAACAAGTTTTACATGGGCTTATATAGGGAGAACTTTAAAATTCTTCTTTGACCTAGCCATGGGGCCTAGGGCGACCAAATTTGGCATGTAGCTTTATGAAATGGCAATATTTAGGTTTTTATTATTTACATGAAAGTTTCATTTAATTTATTTAGCAGAATAAGGATTCAGAGGTCTGCTACATAACAAACAAAGATACTGCCCTTAAAAATACAATGATATGCTCAGTCACAAAAAGAAATTCAAAATGAAAGCACAGTTCCAGATAAGAGAGAGTGATCATATTCTAAATCCATTATTTCTCATTCAAACCCTATGTTGTGGGTTACATATTTCAGATTCTTTGCTAAAAATTTGATCTGGCAATGGACGTGGCTGCTGTGGGCTTGGCTTTATTAAAGATTATAACTGGTTATATGATTTAAGTTTACATACTGATAAAAGGAAATAACTCTTGTTCTGTCCATGCAAATATAAATGCACTCAAAACATTGCTGTTCCAGTACATTATAATTTATAGTCTACATCTTTTTTCCTTGCTTCAAAGTATGGTGGAGAATTTTAAAATCTTCTTGTCTGAAACCATAAGGCCCAGGGCTACCAAATTTGGCATGTAGCTTTATCTAATGGTCCTCTATCAAATTCCTTCATATTATAGCCCTGGGGTCAAAATTGGCTCTGCCTTGGAGATCACAAGTTTAACATGGGCTTATAGGGTGACTGTAATTTAGAACAGTAATCAAGGGAAATAACTCCTGTTATACAAGATAAAGTTTGTTACTATTTACCTCCCTTGATTATCAAACTGCAGTTATACGTTATTGGAGTTTGGTATTCAAGTTTCTTGGAGAGGAAATGTTCTGTTTTAAGAGAGAGTTTTTTTTAACTGTATTTTTTTTTACTGTACCAAGTTTAAAGCCATTGCAAAAAGACAAATTGAATGTAGCTTAAATGACTATTTCTGTCCTTGATAGTTAGGAAACGTTGTGGGAAAAGGAGTAAATACTGGATGACAACATGTCCTATTCTTACGATGTTTTTGAAAGCCTTCTCTTTCAGGGTCATTGACACTTTGATTTGTGTAGTAAAGGGTTAAAAAGCCAGTGGAGCGATACAGGGCCATCATGGCCCTCTTGTTTTTAATATGCTTTTGCAAGATGTACCATTATCCAGGTGCAGTGAAATCATTGGACTAAAATTTTGCCACATTTTAAGGTTGAAGCATAATCAAATTTTTTAAACAAGTTTAAGGTAGAAATGGAATAAAGAATGTATTTTGGCTTGAATTTGACTCTGCGATATAGGGTTGTTTTTTGGTCATCTGAGCATATACTACTCAAGGAGAGCTTTTGGGACTGTGCTGACTCCATCATACATTGTCATACATCATGCAGGTGTCAACAATAACCTTACGTGCACTCTAGAGGCCACATTTTCGGTCCAATACTCGTGAAAGTTTGCCAGAATGTTTGTCTTGATATTTTGGCCGAGTTTGAAATTGGGCCATGTAGAGTCAAAAAAGGTCACGGATAAATCATACCAAAACCTAGCTCTCTTAATTCCCACAACTTAATTCCCATTATGTAGTCTACACTTAATGTACTTTGTATGCATTTTACACTTCACCACCAGGATCTCTTGTACTTTGTATGCATTTTACACTTCACCACCAGGATCTCTTCAACCCTATGAATTTTAGATCACTATACTCTAGTGAGCCAGTTGACCCTCTTGTTTTACCTTACACCAGTGTTTGCAAAACAGTCCTGCACAGCAAAAAAGTTGTCTTCAAGAGGTGAAGTGGTAAGGAAAACAGAAGTACTTTGTAAAATTTTTGCTAATAAGTTGTCTTCAAGAGGTGAAGTGCTAAGGAAAACAAAAGTACTTTGTAAAATTTTTGCTAATTTTCTCCTTTTTTTTTTTTAAAAAAGAATTCGACCATTTCACCCTTAATTTGTGTTGCAGAATTTGTCATGTCCCTTGTTATTATTGAAAGAAATCTTTGTACGGAGTTGAATCTAGGCCGCGGGATTGCGGGATTCCCGCACATACTTATTGCTTGGCGCAAAAGGCAAGTGTTACTGCGGCACAGGTCACGCTAATTCAGACAGATTGGCACATAATTGAGTCAATGGTGCGTACGTAAATTTATTAGATGTGGCTGTCAAAACCCTTGTAATAGGCCTATACCTAATAGAACAACATAGATCTACCCTCCATAGAAATTGATACTAAAGTTGTAGTGTTCTATTTATAGCATCTGCTGTGGCCCAATTTCCTTATATGGACCTATGGTAAAGCCCCGCCAAATGGGTCACATGTTAGACACGTATACCGAACGTAATCAGCTACGTCACAGAACTCTATGATCATGGCGAAGCAACTGAGTTTCTTCGATTTGTTAAGAAAAAAAAACGTGGACGATTCTGCACAGAACATTCCTTTGTCATCTCAGGATCATTGTGAGGCAATGAAAGAAGCAACTCTTAGACAAAATACGAGTCACGTAAGCTGATTTTAAAACTAATCGATCTAATATCAATTTAAACGAAGAACAGAAATTTTCATTATTTTTGAAGGATTTCAGCGTTGAAAACGTCCAAGTTTGAATTGTGTAAATTTCAGACTTGCTGACTATAACGACACGCCAACTACAACAACCAAAATGGCTACATCGGAAGGGAAAAAAATCACAAAGTTAATATAGTGATCATTAACTGTGTACCAGATGACACAGTGTTGGAAATGAAAGCATTTGCAGACAACAAAAATGAGTAAAGAATTTAAATGTGTTACTTAAGTAGAAGAAAAGAAGACATTGTGGAAAATGAAAAAAATGCTGCTGGCAGTCACCAGTACTTTTCTTTTTCCACAATGTTTTCAACTGTTTTTTCCTTTCGGGTAATTAAACCTCGAGAACGTGTGGTAAAGAGTTAATGGTCACTGGTGGCCAAACTCTGGAAAATGGTGGCCCACAATTTGAAATATGATGGGGGAGTTGGCCCATGCTTATGCAAACCTTGATTCAACTCTGCAATTTGTATAAACTATCAAAAGTCATCTAAACTACACTGCCAGTGGTACTCGCATCTCTTTTCACTGACATCTACGTGTAGTAACCACTTGTAACCCTTAGAGTGTTTACATGAAACCTGACATTTTCTCTTGGCAAAAAGACTTCAAGGCTGCTTCATCTTGAACATCTTAGGAATTATTTTGAAGTATAAATCTAAGATATTTCACATGCTAGACTGCCTAATCCTGATATTCTGTATCTGTTAAAGGGGTGAACTGTCCTTTATAGTCCCTTACGCTTTTTTCAGTTCCTACTTCTTTTTCTTTTTGACTTTTTTAAAGAAAGATTCCTTCAAATTACTTTATTTACCTTATTTTCTGTATAATTTTGTCTCTGAAACATTTTATGATATGAACTATGCTCTGTCAAAGGGTAATTAGATGTATCTCTGATGCATTATACAAAGCAAGTCATCACATGATTGAGGATCCGTAAAATCCATTTTGTCAAACAATTGGCTGAATTACGAGGTAGAATGGTCCTTTGACACGCAGAAAATTTACTGAAAGCAAAAAATTTTGACCCAGGTTTACCTATGCAGGCTGACACGAGTCGATCCCGTTTGGAGATGCATTGACCCCTTTTTCACACAGCATGGTTAATTTGTTAGTACATTAGGTAAACGTTTGTAATTTCATGTTCTATTCAATTAAAAAAAAAAATCCAGTTTCTTAAATTCCAAATCAAAAGAATTCAATTGTTTTGCCATATGTAAATATATGTATTAGCTGTTATTATAGTAAATGCTTGCATCAGTATTAAACTTCTTGAAATCCATAATTGGTTGATTTTTTGTAGAGCCTCACTGAAAGTTATGGCTTTTTTGTTGGAATGCCCTTGGGCAAAACAATTAAGAGCCTTGACCTAGTACTGGTGACAGCCAGTAAATACATAACAGGCCAGGTAGCTCAGTGGTTAGCGTATCTGACTCGTGACCTGGAGGTTGCGGGTTCGATACTCGGGTGCAGCGAACATTCTTTCCAGCCATTTTTCACGTCTCACCTCTGATGCATGTGAGAAAAGTAGTCAGTGGCTTTGGAAAGAAAGTTGTGTCGGTACTGGTGTGAGAAAGCCAGGAAACACATTGGTGTGTCACTGACCACCATGATATGACTTAAGCTGTTTAAGATGGCGTCAAATTCCAATACGAACAAACCTGGAAATACATGTGAGCGGTCATCACCTTGTGACTGAATTATTGTTGAAAGTGCCATAATGCTGGTTTCCAGCAGTTTTAGCTCACCTGAGCACAAAGTACTCATGGTGAGCTTTTGTGATCATGCTGTGTACTTTATAAAATTTGAATATGTCAGGTTGTAAAGTAGGTCAATAGGACAAATCTTTGAGAAACCTTGTGCGCAGTCTTGAGGCCACATTTTCAGTTAAAGACTCATGAAACTAGGTCAGAGTTTTTATCTTGATGTTATCTCGGACAAGTGTGAAACTTGGTTATGTCGGATCAAAAAGTAGGTAACTGGGAAAAATCTTAGAGAAATCTTGTGTATACTCTAGAGGCCAAATTTTCAGTCTGATACTCATAAAACTTGGTCAGAATGTTTGTCTTGATGGTGGCCTAGACAAGGTAAAATTTGGTTTTGTTGGGTCAAAGAGTAGGTCACTGGGACGAATCTAAGAAAAACATTGTGTCTACTCTTGAGGCTGATACTCATGAAACTTGGTCAGAGTTTTCGTGTTGATGATATCTCGGACAAGTGTGAAATTGGGTTACGTTGGATCAAAAAGTAGGTAACTGGGACGAATCTTAAGGAAACCTTGTGTATACCCAAGAGGTCACATTTTCAGTCGGATACACATGAAACTTGGTCAGAATGTTTGTCTTGATGATATCTAGTACAACTTAAAAATTTTGTCAGGTCTACTCAAAAAGTAACTCACTGGCACCAATCTTAGAAAAACTCCATGTGCACTTTACTGGCCATTTTTTCAGTCCAATACTCAAGGAACAAATTCTAGGAAAAGCTTGTGTACATTCCAGAAGCCACTTTTTCAGTCCACTACTCATGAAAATTTATTAGAACGTTTGTCTTTTTATTTTAGAAGAGATTGGAAATGGGTTATGTTGGTCAAAAAGGTTCAGGTGAGCAACTCTGAGCCATTATGGCCCACTTGTTATCAATATTTATTACTGGAAAGGGGGACTGTGCTGTTAATCAAAATTCATGTTTCACCTGAAAACTCAAGGCATAGGCTTGGTAATTGTATCACAATAGTTTGAATAGGAAAATTCTGTCATGCAAGTCATTTCTTATATGTCTAACTACTGAAAGTTGTAGCACTTGATAAATTCATAAGCCAGTTTATGAGACAGGATATTGCAAACCAAATGTCAGGAGGTACAAGGTCCGTCAGATGAAGTGGAGTATAATTAGTTGGCTAATATTTATTTGCTTTTAGGAAGGGTAGGAAACACTGGGAAAACAAGAAAATGCTGATTATTTTCTCCTTTTTGTACAATGTTTTCAAAATTCCTCTTCTTTAGGGTCGTAGAACTCTGGATTGTTTGGTAAAGGGTTTGTCTTACAACCAAAGGGGATCATATGACTTACATTATCAACATGGGAAAAAAAAACAGGGCATAATAAGATCATTTCTTATAAGTAGTCCAAACAAAAACCATCTTTTGTCACACACAGGATAGGGGTCAATTTCAGAATTTCCATAACTTTCATTTGACAAGTTACAATGGTTAGATGCCATCAAAGAAGTCATTAGATGGTGAATGCCATTCGTATTTGTTTGCAGTGTTTTACTCCTCTTTCAACAGTTTTTCAGTCATATCACAGTGACAGCTCGCTCATTTAGGGTGTGGGGCTGTGCCATACCCTTGTGCAGCACCACGAAGCTGGGATTATGCCAGGATTAAACTCCAGTGTTAAATCAGTAACTGAGCTATGGAGGACCTCTTGATAATTAAAACCATTGCAACTGACTATGTACAATTTAATCATATTTCTAAGTACATGTATTCCCTTGGCATAACAATAAGTGTCTTATGTAATAATAAAGATTTAAACAAAAGAATTGTTTATTGATTGTTGGTATGCTAGGCACAACTTCAGTTGCATTTGCAGATGGTGTAGATCAAGATCTGCCTACAGAGCATGCAGTCTAATCATACTTTCTAATAATTTTTAAAACCTTTACCACATAAGCCTGAGTTTTAACAACCCTGATAAAGAAAGCTTTTTAGAAGATTGTCCGAAATGGAGAAAACCTTCAAACTGCAGTGTGTACTTGTAAGTCTTTTTACTTGGCTTAAAATTTCATTTTTTTCTAACTAGCATTCAAGGGCTTGCAATCAGAAATCAATACAAAATGCTGCAAATTTCTAGTTAATTCAAACATTAGAAAAAATTTCAAGTTTACAGTTTCACAGAAGGTTACCTGATAGCTACATCAAATTAGAAAGCAGAAAAAGAACATAAATTAACTTTGAAATTTTGTAAATATTTGGTAAAGCTAGTAGCTCCATTACCAACTGCAATCTCCATGAAATAAAACAATTCCTTGGTATCTAATGACGCATGTTTCGAGCATTCTTAGAAACCGTCTTGCATAATATGCCTTGTGACTGTATTTGTTCAATGAAATATACACCCAATCAGTCAGTCACTCAAAAATCCAAACGGTACATCCCCTCTTACAATCAAGAAAGGGTGATTTGTACATTCCATTTTAATGTCAATCATTCACTTGGTGTTAGTTCTCCATTCATCTCCATTTCATCTTTAATCAGGTACAGTTGCCACATTGTTCTCTGGACTATGTCTGGGGAAATTAGACTAAAATCAAACATGTTCACCAAGTGGACTAGAAAGTTCTTCACAATGTTTTTCTTGTGGATTTCTTTCCCATGCTCCTCTACAAATGACTGACAAGCTTGTACCATTTGACAGTCAGATATATACCTGTAATATAAAATTAGGCAGAGTTAAAACTGAGCCTTGTAAAAAGAGTCCTTAATGCATTTGCAAAATGTATCGACCCAGGTCAACCAGCACAGTCCATGCATGCCTACAGTCCGGGCATGCGGACATGGGTCAAAACTTTTTGTTATTGATCAATTTTCTGCCTGTCAAGAGACAAGTGTACCTCATGATTCAGTTGTTATACAACATGGATTTTAAGGATCAATAATCATGTGACGACTTGCTTGGCATAATGCATCACAGAGGAATGCCTTTTGCCAGAGCATTGCTCATTTAATATTTTGAGCATTGTGAAACTCATGTCCTTTATTCCTGAATCAACTCTGTTCCAGAACATCTTTGAAAGCATTGGATCGAAAGGAAAATTTGCTAAAAAGTAATTTTTTCTGTTGCCAAAATGTTTTCACAGGTGTTAAACCTCATTTAAAATTGATAACCAAAATATTTTCCAAGGGTGGTTTCACAGGCTCCATATTTAATTTAAGAACATAAGGGATAATGAGATCTCTAGTATTGCTAGATAAGCATACCAATCCACTGTATTATGGTTATCACCTCTGTCACAGCATTGATTAACTCGTGACATTTTATGTGAGTTAAAATACAATTAAACAACAAATAAAGAGATTTTTTACTGATCTTGTAGAAAACAAGCAGCAACACTGTGTAGATCATAGACCATATAAAACATTCTGTGCAGGTTTATCTTGACAAACACCATCCACATCCACAAAAGCAGCCCGTATCTCACATGGATATATCAAGCAGATTGTGCACATTGTATAAACCATTGAAATACAACATAACCCATAATGTGCAAAATGAACAACAATTACATTTTTAGTCTGATAAAATATTTACAAAGAAATACTTAAGACACTGCACAAAACCTTTCTCATGCAATTCCAAGTTTTAACAACCCTGAGGCAGAGGCCTTTTGAAAACATTGTGGGAAAAGGAGAAAATGCTGGTTGCCAGCATTTTCTCCTTTTCCCTCAGTATTTTCTACCCTTTCAAAGGTAAATAAATTTCCATCAAATGTGCTGTGTTTACCTTGTTGCCTGCAATTGCTTTCAATATGGTCAAAAATTTTTCTTGTGTAAAAGGTTAAGAAATTGCTTTAACCTGATCATTTTAAGTTTTAGTGAATTGTATTTTCAGTTATTTAGAGAGGTTGAGTTTGTCTTTGTTGCTGAAACAGTTAACCCTTAGGCTGCTGAGTGCGACTCAAGAATCTTTTGTGGACAGGTTAGATCAAGATCAGACTGCACAGAATGTGCAGTCTGATCTTGGATCTACACTGTCCATTAAGGAGACATTTTTCCCCCAAAAATAACTATGAAATAGCAAAATTATGGTGTTTTTTATATCGGCTTGAAAGTTTCATTTCATTAATTTAGCAGGTTAAGGGTTAATGCCCACTTACGCATATTTCATGCAATGTAAATTCCACATTTTCATCAGCTCCTTCTCTCCCTCATTCACGTCTGTAAATTCATCAATAAGCTGAAAGAAATATGCAAGCGACGTTAACACTTCCTGAATCGACAAGTTTTAGATTCTTCCAAATTTCCAGATGTCAAATAAAAATTGGTACTAAATGGTTTAAAGTTTATGATAGGGTAGAAATATTTAGAGAAAAGGAAAAAATGCTGGTAACTAGCATTTTCATCTTTCCCCAAATTGTTTATAAAAGTCTTTATGTTCAGGGTCGTTACAACCTGGGATTGTTTGGTAAAGGAATTTGTTACCCTGCACTACAAAGCTTGATGGTAAAAGGTAACAACATTTTTGTAAAATATGGATAGTCTACATAATTTAAATATGTTAATCTAAATATGTTCAACCCTTAACCAATCAAAAATCTTCTAATTCAACAAACCTATGAGTTTAGGAAAATACTCATTTTAATTATTATGCATATTTTCTTTTTCTTGCATATTTCCTAGTACTCTCTTTTCTTGCATGTTTTCTAACTTTCAACAACAATCCCATCATTAAGGAAACATTAAATTTGTCGCCAGAGGTACAATTTTTTTGTCATCTGTATAAGTGTTTTATGCATGAACATCTCTGAAAACATTGAAGATTGTGTTCATGACATTGAAGATTGTGTTCATGCTGAAAACAGTGGCAAGATGTACAAATTAGGGAAGGATTGTAGGGTTTGGAATAATGTCAAGATTTACTCTAAGACCTGTGTTGCTGTTTCCTATTCAAAGCAGCTTCTTAGTTATTTCTCTATTACCCAGTCCCAAGTTTAAACTATCTCCAGGCAGGAGGCCTCTGAAAACATTTCTCATTTTCCAATCCAATAATTTTTCTTCCCTTTCAAAAACAAATCTCACTATTTGAGCCATGTTTAGTTTTTCTTCTACAAATACCTTCAATTTGGATGAGTAAAAAATTGTATTGTGTTGTAAAGGCTTACGCAGAATAAGGTACTTGGTCTTTTTCCAAAGATAGTTTTGAATCAAACCACTAAATTCAACTTACATTGACAGATTTTTGCTGTAACCATTTTGGAGTAGTTTCATCTTCACTGTCCTGATTAATTTCCTGAGGTTTTAGAGGCAAACATGTGCTGGTCCTATAGTATAATCTGGATTAGAAAAAAAAAAAGAAAATAAAAGTTCTGACCAGTCATTACCTTTCCAAACAACTTTGCAGGTGACAACTATAATATTATCCTCTTAAAGTAGAAAAAAAGATAAACTCTAAACCAAACCACAAAATTTTAAAGAACTAAACAATGGAGAAAAAGACAGTCAGCGTTGAAGTTTGACGATTTGCACCCCTGAAAAATTCTCTCTTGCATGAAATTAACACAACAATGAAGATATATTCAAGTCGCCATCCATGTTATTATTCAAACTTTCTACATTCTATTCATACACACTAATCTGCTATCAGACATCTCCGAGTATTGTTATCATGGTTCATTTATAGACGATGGAAAATTTTTGATTTTCAGGAATACACTTTCAGCACAAATGTGAATTTCAGTTTCATGAATACACACCACATGCAGAGTGATTAAGATCTACACTGTCTGCAATTTTCTCAAAAGAATTGAAATCCAACACTAATTGAAGCATAAATGCCATTTTCCCATATTTTCAAGTCTGTTTGTACAGTAATTAATTTTTTTTTTTTTTGATGATTCTAAAATACAATAAAAATAACTCCTGGTTATAAAGTTAATATAAAGCTGTTTCACCTGTTATGTCCCTGAATGATCTGCCTGCAGACCTGATTTTCTTTTTCTGGCTCACAAAACTCTAGGAGGGATGGGGACGGTCTTTTTGGTCTGTAAAATTTTCAAGAAATCATCCAGATTGAACATACTGCTAAATGTGCAGTCTGATCATTAATTTACATAAACTTACACTGATATTTTAAGAGTTTATCAGGTCAAAATCACAACACCAACAATTACAATTTGGGGTCTGTATTCACCAACCATTATGAATGGTCTCGGTCTTATTCTCCAGATTTTTCTATATTTGAAAGTAACACAAGTTCTGACTGGCTAAACCATGAGGTTTAGCCAGCCAGAAATTGTGTTACTTTCAAATATAGAAAAATCTGGAGAATAAGATAAAAAAGTTCTTGAGAATGGTTGGTGAATACGGGCCCAAGTGTTTCACACAATGTAAGAGTTTGTCTGCCATTTTTTTTCTGTGAATAACACTGTCACAGAAGTTCACCTAATTCATTAACTCGGGGAGACAAGCATTTCTTGTCTTGCAGCAGACCACTTTTTGGGCATAAGAAGAAAGGGGAACTGCTATCAAAAATTAAGTTCTCCTTCAGCTACAACATTTTTATATACTTTCACATAGTAACTCCTTACCACACAACAAAATTCTAGATGGTTGGTTGGTTGGTTGTATTGGGGTTTAACGCCACTTTAACAGCTAAGGTCATATCATGGCGGTCGGTGACGCACGTGTTTCCTGGCTTTCTCACACCATTACTAACACAACTTTCTTTCCAAAGCCACCGACTACTTTTCTCACATGCTTCAGCAGAGGTGAGAGGCGAAAATATGCCGGAAAGAAAGTTCGCCTCAACTGGGTATCGAACTCACAACCACCAGGTCATGAGTCCGACACGCTCACCACTGAGCCACCCGGGAGGGGCACAAAATTCTAGGTTCGTCCAAATTAACATCATTTGCAGACATCATATAACATGCAGCTAAACTGATGATTTTCGTCTCAGAAAGATTAGAAAACATCGTGGGATACAGAGAAAATGCTCCCTCTTCAATCAATGTTTTCAAGAGCCTTCTTCCTCGGTGTCATTAAAAACCTGGGATTGTGTAGTAAAAGGTTAAATCTTTCTTCTTGATTGACCCAGGGGAAAAGCAATGCCATTACTTATGAGATCTCACAAAATGTACCTGTAGACAATGACATGAGTGACGGATGTGCGTTGCACTGGTCCCATCCTATGGAAGGCAAACCCAATGTGTGAGTTGAGATCCTGTGGATTGCCAGCATATGATCCATCATAACTATCATTTATAGAAACATGTATATGAGCTGCCTTTGGGTGGTGCTGCAATAAAATAAATCATAAGTGAATTTACTATTTAACCCCCTTCTCAAACAATTCCATTTTTAACAACCTTAACCCTTTACCACCTAATCCCGAGATTTAATGACCCTGAGGAAGGAGCCTTTTGAAAACTTTGTGGGAAAAGGAGAAAATGCTGGTAACCAGCATTTTCTCCTTTTCCCACAATGTTTTCTACCCTTTTAGAGTCAGGTTTCATAAATTGAGCCCCAGTTAGCTTGTCGTCTGCAACAGCTTTGAATTTGGACATGTGCAAAAATTTTGTCATTTGGTAAAGAGTTAAGGAAGAAGGCTTGTGAAAGGAATACCTCCAATAGACAGCTTTTTACAATTTGCAGCACACCATTTTTGAAATCAATGTGACAAAGAGAGAAATTCCTTGTGAAGATACCTTAAACCTTGACCTCAGTATGCTATTTTCAAACTGCATGTAATTCCTTTTTGAAGAAATAACAAATTGGAAAGAAACTTTATCTAAACTAAATACTTTGACATTAGACATCTTGATAAAAAGATATTGATCAAAGTATAGTAACAAAGGCAGACACTGCTTCTTATATTATGAGCTTTTTTTTCCACTGCTCACTAATTTTTCAATAGCTGCCAGCTGCAAATGCATAACAGTAACCTTCATCAGGTTTTCAGGATGCTTGAGCCATTTTGACAGCATCTGTATACAGTGTAGATCAAAATCAGACTTCATGTCCTGTATCTAATTTTGGATCCAAGTCATCTGATACTTCCTGAATATTCTGTCAATAGTGTTTTATTTGGCTTATCTACAGCAATTAAAGCCTAATTTTACTTTTACCTAGAACTCTAAGAATTGATTATATATCTTCCAGCATGACTGCAAAAGACTTACCACATAGATGATGTTAAACCTGCTGTGGAACACTCGAAGATGTTTCAACAAGCTATATAGATATTCGCAGTTGAGGCGACACCATGGACACCGCATGTTATCTCTTGTGTCTGTCTGTTGGCGAGTATTGTCATTATATAAAAACTGGTAAACCACCTGAGTTTTCTTTTGTGGGGTAGACTGGCTTTCTTCCTTTAGCTTCAGTGCTGAACTCTCTGTATCTTTTGGAAAAACAAAAATTAACAGCGGTCAAGATAAGTCGGGGTGTTTGAATCCTAAAAACATTGTTTCTTCATCAAAAGTCTCTGTTCATGATTCTCATTATTACTGTCTCAACTTATTGAGACAATTCTATGATGTACCAACAACACAGGTTAAGTGAAGAATTCATACATTTCAACAAAAAAATACTCCCCTAATCTGAACATCAGGTATAAACCCTTTACCACACAATTCTGAGTTTTAACTACCCTAACAAAATGGTCTTTTGAAAACATTGTGGGAAAAGGTGACCAGCATTTTCTCCTTTTCCGACAATGTTTTCTACCCCTTGGAAAGACAAAATTCATCGTCTGATCAACATTTTATTTGTCCTCTGCAAATCCTTCTAATTTGGACTAGCCTAAAATTCTGTTGTGTGTTAAATCCACAGCTGATACTTTATATCCTTGGTTGAGCTGCTATTTCCATGCAGTCTTAATATATATCTATCTACACAGCACTTGTCACTATGTAACAATTGCATTGTAGCTGCTAGGCATTATGGTCATTATCATCAATGTCTGACAACCGTTTTTTCAAGTGTCCTTCATGAGAAATATTCCAAATACAGCTAGTTGAGACAAGAGTTTAACAATAGGGATCATGTGCACCATCAGTTCTAAAATTCCATTACAAGCCATCTGATTGGCCGAGACTGAACATTTCAGTCAATTAAATGGGAAATCTTAGAACTTCAAATATAAACTAGAATGGTTGATAAATACTGTCCAAGATCACTAAACTATAACACACCTGTTTCCGTAAGTAGACTAGTGTACTGATTGTTGACAACAAAGTCATTAGGTTGTATCTTAGAAGGATGATTTCCCTCTTTGTCTTCTGTCCATGTCAGCTTGAACTTCAGTGTGGAGCACATGTCAAACATTTCAACAGACTCTGCCATCTGAAAATGAGTTAACCCTTTTAACACATAATTCTGTTTTTTAGTGACCTCAAGGCTTTTGAAAACATTGAGAGAAAAGGAGAAAATGATGAAAACCAGTTAAATCTTACAGCGATCAATAAATGAGAGTGATAGTTTCTATTTTTACTGCAAGTTGCAATAAGAAATGCAATTTTCAAGCCAATTTTGGCCAGAATGTCTAGAAAATATTGACTGTGTATATTCATGAATAAACAGCATTTTCTGTACAGTTTGATATTGCTATAAAGTGAGGAAAAGCAACTCAAATCTCTACCACATAATTTCAAATTGTAACGACCCCGAGAAAATTCTGAAAATACCGTGAAAAAAGGAGAAAAATATTGGTAATCAGCATCAACTCCCCCCCCCCCCCCTTTAATGTTTTCCAGCCTTTTGGTGTCGAATCTTATCATTTGAGCCACATTTAGGTTGTGGTCTGAAAATGCTTCAATTTATACAAGTCTAGAATTTTATCATCTGGTACAATTACTTTGTGCTTGGTGCTCCTAGTGTAAAATGGCTAGAATTTTGAAAGAACCCTGTTACTCGGCATTTTGGGTCAAAAAATTATACGGTGGACTCTTTTCCGAAGTCTTCACCAGACAACAAAAGCATTTTTGTCCTTTTCCCAGCACATTTTCTAACCTTTCTACCTCAAGGTCATAAAGAACAAGTTATACTTAGTAAGACATTCAAACAATATTACTTTTTGCCTTTTCACTGTTTCCCATGTTCCATTCTTCTTTGTGGGTGATGCTGCTTCAACTTCTTGCATAATCACATCATATTCCCCACTTGTCAGCATACATTGATCCTGTCTTCCATATATGTTCAGGTCAGTTTTATATATGACTGTATTATCTTCCACTCCTATAGACCGCCCATTGACAACACTTTTTCTTCTTTTGGGAGAAGGTTCTTGTGAATCTGAAAACAGGGAAATGATCGGATTCAGTTTCTCCATGATTTTCTAAGAGTTTTATCAGACCCTACAGACTGTCAGGTGTGTTGAAGCGTTCAATATAGGATCTGGTATGAAACTTTTTTTTTTTTCCATGTTCAAGTTAGTCCTTAATTTAATGTAAATGCTGTAGAAATTAATTCAAATCTCAAGAGATTAATGTTTCTAATTTTCACATGCCAGATTCTTCTGTATCGTGCGAACTTTTGCTAATGTTCAGACTATTTGAGCCATGCTCTGGCAAAATGGGGTTTAACAATTCTCTGTGATCCATTATACAAAGTAAGTCATCACACAATGGTGGATCCAAAAAATCCATTTTGTCTTACAACCAGATGAATCCTGGTGTAGGTCAGTCCTTTGACATATGGATAATTTATCAAATACAAGTTTCTACTCTGCTGACTGCTCAGGCTGACCTGGGTTGATACTTTTTGTAAACACATTAAACCCCCTTTTCACAGAGCAAGACTCAAAGGAAACAAACAAACAAAAAAAATTTCACATATTTTATAAAAGATGAAACAAATCATATAAAACGACAAATAACTCTGACAAGTGGAAAATTGATTTTCTGTGTAATTAAACTTATTGAATTCAGAGCTATTTGTTCTCTTGATATCATATGAAACATTTTTTGGAAAAAAAAAAAGCAAATTGCTTGTAAGAGGCAATTATTCCTTTTCCCATAATGTTTTCAAGTGCTATCTCCTGCAGAGGCCAAAAGAGTCATACTTGTGTAGATATGGTTACACACGTACTATGTTCTAATCTGTTCTGGATGTTGATGAAGAAAACTACATGTACATACCTATTTCCTTGCTGTCCCCATTACACAGTCCATTCGCTAAACCAGGCTTGATATATACAAACAGATGCAAGGTACATGACCTGATGGTATCTCTATGGGTGAAATCAAAACTCTCTTTAGACACCAGTTCTCCACATGAAGTAATACCAGTGTCAGACTGGGTACCATCCAGACTAGAACTGTTCTCATTTGGGTTGACTGGTACAATAACTTTTCCAATGCTGATTTTCTTGAGGTTATTTCCTCCATCATCCTGTCAATGCAAATAAAGGAGATGTTGGTTCCAATATAAACATGTTGAGATTTGACCATCTATAACAGGTTTACTCCTTAGGCCTTTACCACACAATTCCAAGTTTTAACAAACCAGAAAAGGAGAGCTTTTGAATACATTGTAGGAAAACAAAAAAACACCGGTAAAGTCAAATTTTTTCTTGAAATGATATCCCCATCAAAAAAGACCTTTTTTTTTATAGCAACATACGAGGTATTGTGTTTTGCATGTACATGTGACCTTTTTGTTATTGGTCCATAATGAAATTATACATTAAGGCCCCTTTTTCCATGACATGGCATTAAATAAAAAAAATTAACAAAACTATATCGTTGGACTATCATAAGGAACACATGTATAAAGTTTCATTAATTTTCATCAAGGATTTTTCAAGATATCTGTCCGAACGGACAAGCAGACGGACAACGCAAAAACTGTATCCCTTCACTTTTGGCGGGAGATGATAAATTTTCTCCTTTTCTCTTGATGTATTTATTATCAGAAATCACTATTTGAGCCATATTTAATGTCTCATCTTCAGTTACTTGCAATTTGGGCAAGTCTGAAATTTTGTAATAACACAAATAGGTGTAGTGTACAGCTCCCCAATATCTCAGAGAGTATAATGACAGATAATATTGCTTCCAGACTGTTTGTTGTTTTTCACTGAAAAACTTACCCTGTGGGTATGTAACCCTATGAAGAAAATTTACAGGCCAGCCAAAGACTCGCACCCTGGACTAGTCAGTCACTGTGTGAGTGCTCTACCATATGAGTTGTCAGGCCATGGGCCACCCTGCGATCTTTTGCTAAAAAATCTATTTGAGGAATAGGTAACCCCACCACCAGAGCAGCTCAATAGATATATCTCACTGGCACAATGGAATGAATACCCAGGTGAGGGCACATATTCAACAACCTTTCTCTCAACTGTATTCTTAGTGTTATTCTACATGTAGAAAGTAACACAAATTTTTGATAGGCTAAACCAAATTGGCCAAACCATTGGTTTAGCCAATCAATCAGGAATTGTGTTTTGAACTACGAATTGTGTTAAGAACTAGACTGTGATTGTTATTAATCCTTAAAGCCCCTCTAACAACTACATTTGCCTTTGCGGCCAGTGTAGATCAAGATCAGACTGCACAAAATGTGCAGTCTGATCTTTGATCTACACTGTCCGCTTTCCTGAGACATTCAGGACAAAAGCAACCTTGAAGCTGCAGTTATTTGATTCTTATTTCTAGACTGAAAGTCTGGTTTATTCGGCCCTTTATGAGTTAACCCTTTTTCCAAACGACAAATTTTAGACCCTTTCAAATTCTAAATATGTGCAGAGGACAAATTCAACAATGGTACAAATGAGCTTTAGCTTTCTGATAGGGCAGAAAACATTGTGGGAAAAGGAGAAAATGCTAATTATCAGCATTTTCTCCTTTTCCCACAGTATTTTAAAAAGACATCTTTTCCAGAGTCATGAAAACCAGGGATTATTTCGTAAAAGGTTAAAACTGGTTGGTGAAAATGGACTTAGGTCATAGTTGACAGGCAATCTTATTTTAAGACTAGGGAAACCTCAGCTTATCCACATTAATGGTCAGACATAACTACCTTGTGTCTATGATGAACTCTGGATATCACTGCTTCGACTTCAACATCATGTACACCAACAGGGATATGACTGTCATAGTAAGCAAGGAAATCCAATTTCAGATGATGGGCTGTTTGGGATGATCTACAAGACGAAGAAAAGCTTTTTATGCATATGGTAAAATGATAGGATGATAGAAGTGATAATTAAGTTCATCTGACATAAGACAACCTGAGAAAATGGACCTAGTAGCAGCAAAAAGTAAACAATGCCAGTGTAAAAAATGCATTTAAATTTAAATTATACCATTTAAAAGTACCAAATTATTGTAAAAACATCAATCTGTTATTGTACAGTTGGTCCACATGTAAGTTGTCGACAGAAAAATTGAATTTCAAAACTAGATAAAAAGTTTCCAAGTCACTCAATTGTTAACTTTTTACCTGGTTTTACAATTCATTTTTGCTGCCAAAGAGTAACACTTAGACCTGAAAAATTGAATTAAAAAACTAGATAAAAAGTTTCAAAGTCACTCAATCGTAAACTTTTTACCTGGTTTTACAATTCATTTTTACTGCCAGAGACTAACACTTGGACCAACCATACAATAACAGATTGTCATCTACACAATAATTTTCACACTTTTAAATGGTATGATTTCAATTTAAATGCATTTTAACACCCAAATTGTTTACTTTTAACCCCTACAGGGCCTTTTAAAACTCAGAATATTATGTTCTTTTCACTACCTTCCAAACAATGAAGTTTTAGACTTGCAAGCGTTTAAAGCGATTGCAGACATCAAATGTTACTCAAAACATGAAATCTGTCCTTTAAAGGCCCAGTAAAGACCAAAATATCAAAGCAAGTGTCATAATACATTTAAATCATACCATTTAAAAGTATGGAAAATATTGTGGAGATGACAGTCTGGTATCGTGTGGCCGGGCCAAATGTTAGTCGCTGGCAGAAAAATGAATCTAAAATTAAGGCAAAAAGTAAACAAAAGACACAGCTACCTGGCAGGTTTTAACCTAGTTTTGAAATTAATTTCTGTCAGTGACTAACACTTGGATCGACCGTACAATGACAGATTGTCATCTTCACAACATTTTCCATATTTAAATGGTATGATATATATTCAAATGCATTTCAACACCCGCTTTGTTTATATTTGGCCTTTATTGTTACTTTAAAGGTTAGAAAACCTTGAAAGAAAAGGCAAATGCTGGTTATCAGCTTTTTCTCTTTTCCCTGCTGTTTTCAAAACTCTTCTTCCTCCACGTCAATAATATTTTTTCGAAAATAGTTAACTCACTGCCAACTGTAACATACAACATGGAACACATCCTTCTTACATAAAACTGGAATAATCAAAATGAATAAAGGTTTAACCCTTTAGCAATGTACAAAATTTTTGTCAACGTCCAAAGCATTTGCAGACAACAAATTAGGTATGGCTCAAATAGTGGACAATATCTTTGAAAGAGAAGAAAATGTGGGAAAAGAAGAAAACGTTTGGTACTAGCATATAAGCATATACCTATATTTTCAAAAGTTTTCTACATCAAAGTCATTAAAACCCTGGATCCTGGGGTCAATGGTAAAGAAAGCGCCATGCACAACTTAAGTTACTTTGGCAAACAGATCAGGATTAGACTGCACAGAGCATACAGCAACTTACTGTATGTTATTTGGTTCCTCCTTGCACACAGGAGATTTCTTTTCCAACAAACTGTCAACTTTGAAGCTTTTCCTGCAAATGAAAATTAATTCTTACCATATAGCAAACTTTTAGAATGGTCCAAATCAAAAGAGACATATTAAATGTGACTTTTAATAAAACATCGTGGGAAAAGGAGAAAATCATTTCCCACAATGTTTTTTCAAAGCCCTCTCCGTCAGGGTAGTTAAAATTTGGGGCTGTGTGGTAAACGGTTCAGCAATGAAACAATTTGGTAAAAACCACAACAAATACTCTTTATTTCAATCAATGGAACTCTTCAGGTTGAAAAGCCATTATCTCCCGCTAGATGGCATTCTACAAATACACATCTATCTAATTTGGGCATTCTGGGTACAGAAGCGGACTACTTTTCAAAACAACAACCATTACTTTGAATTTCAAAATGAAATAAACGTTTACTCCATAAAACACTACCTAGTGCGATTCATTCAGCTATGATCGGCTAGCATGTAACCTATGCATCGGCCATTTATTAAAACAGCCCCTACATGCTTGGGTAATAGGCTAATAACTTTGGTATAAGCCCTACTTCTCCCAGGTATACGGGGATGGGTGATGCATCATAGCAGACAGGTCAAATCTTCGAAGAATATGACATGCGCAGACAACGGTTGAAAGGCATGTTTAGATCTTCTACCTGTACCACGCATAAACAAAAATCAATGGCGTCATAAACAAAGTACAATCAAATGCAGCCATCTACAATGCAGTGTCTTATAAGTATATTAAGGTTTTCATTTCTCATTTTCCTTTCCTGTTATAGGTTAGTTAACAGTTTTCTACTTAACTGGAACTGTGACGGATTTGATAATATTAAATAAAAATCTGAATAAATTCTTAACAATAAATTGTGAGAAGGCATACCTTTTAGCATTTAGCACTGATCTCCGGTGTTTCATGTAAGTTAAACTTCTTTGCAGAAATATTGGCTGGAAATGAAAATTTAACAGCTGAAACCATGTTGCACTTAAGCTATATAAACAATGTTTAGAATGCAAAACTCTCAAACCCTTGATGAAAACATTTGTGTGTTTTTACTTTTTAATATGACATCCAGGAACAACTTTAAAAACATTGGGAAAAAACAAGAAAATGCTGGTGACCAGCAACTTCTAATTTCCCAACATGTTTTCTACCCTTTCAATGACAAATCCCTTTATTTGTACAATATTTCATCTTTTTTTGACTACAACTGCTTTGAAGACTGACATTCCAAATATTGATGTCTAGCTGCAAGAAAAATTGTTCAAAGAAAAGGGGTCTAATAATGAGGACTTAATAAACTAGAGTAATTCATCGAATGATTCTTTTCACAAACACATTGAGGTCTTTATCATTTTTGATAGGATTTAACCCCTTGATACTACAAATATAAATTAAGCAACTGGTAAAAGAATCAGATTAAAAACAATCAGATAAACAATACAGACTTAGTTATATATGTAAGATATGTAAATTTTCAACTTTACACGGCTACTTTTCCCTGATCAATTGATGTTTAATTCAATTTGGTTGAAGTTACTCATGACATAAACAAACTGTGCAAGCTTCCAGAGTAAACATGACAAGATGAAGAGACCTTCAACAAAAATCACATAATGACATACGTCCTTCTGGCCTGTTGGTAAAATATGCTTCAAACATCCCTTTTCTGAACAATCCGATGTTTTAACAACCCTGAGAAAGACACTTTCAACTCTTTACCAAACGACAAAATTTTAGACTTGTCCAAATTGAAAGCATTTGCAGACGACAAAGTAACTGTGACTTGAAAATTGAAATTTGTATTGGGAAGGGTAGAAAACATCGTGGGAAAAGGAGAAAATGCTGGTTACCAGCAATTTTTCCTATTCCCACAATGTTTTCAAAAGCCTTCTCTTTCAAGATCGTTAAACATCGGGATCGTGTGGTAAAGAGTTAAAGCACAACTGGAAAAAGCATTTTCTTTGTTAATCGAATCATTGGCCTTTCACACCAAAGGTCCTGGGTTCGAATCCCAAGATGAGAGTGGTTAATCTTTGAAACCACCCACATTACAGCACGGGTACTGGTTAGGGTTTCCAGAAAACAGCCATCAAGAGTGATTAATGCAAGCTATTAGACCTTTCACATTTGATGTAAAAAAAACAAGAGGGCCATGATGGCCCTGTATCGCTCCACTGGCTATTAAGTAAAAACACTACAAGCCAAACATTACAATATTCAGCAAATTGATTTCAAACATGAGGACATGCAAACATTTTTCTATCTAATCCTACGAGAAAGTTGTGATCCATGGGCAAAGCCAATTTTGATCGCAAAGCTATAATTATTTGAATCCTGGTGGAGGTCCACAATATAAAGTTCCATACCAAATAATTCAGTTCTTGAATGTTATAAACAAGAAGATTTTCAAATTTTTCTCAATTTGGGCACCCTTGATAGAGACCCCCTAGATAAAGCTAAATGCAAAATTTGATAGCCCTAGCCCTTATAGCTAGATGCGCAAGATTTTCCTATATAAGCCAGCCCATGTAAAACATGTTACCCCCCGGAGCGAAGTCAAATTTGACCCTCGGGTATAATTTGGACACCCTTGGTACAGGTCCACTAGATAAAGCTACATGCCAAATTTGGTCGCCCTAGGCCCCATGGCTAGGTCAAAGAAGAATTTTAAAGTTCTCCCTATATAAGCCCATGTAAAACTTGTTATATAAGCCCATGTAAAACTTGTTACCCCCGGGCAGGGCCTAATTTGACCCCAGGGCTATAATTTGAACAATCTTGGCAGAGGTCCACTAGATAAAGCTACATGCCAAATTTGGTAGCTCTAGGCCCTATGGCTAGGTAGAAGAGGAATTTTAAAGTTCTCCCTAAATAAGCCCATGTATAACTTGTAACCCCCGGGGCGGGGCCAATTTTGACCCCAGGGCTATAAATTGAAGAAACTTGGTAGAGGTCCACTAGATAAAGCTACATGCCAAATTTGGTAGCCCTTGGCCTTACGGTTTCAGATAAGAAGATTTTCAAAGATTTTCAAAATTTTTCAGTTTTGTTGCCATGGCAACCAGAGTTTTTGAAGGAATTAAATTCTTTCAAGAAATTCTGAAGAGGACCATGGCAGGATCATTTCTGTGAAGTTTCATCAAAATTGGATGGGTAGTTTCAGAGAAGAAGACGTTTTAAAAAAAAGTTAACGCACGGACGGACGGACGGACGGACGCACGACGGACAACAGGCCATGACATAAGCCCGCTGGCCTTCGGCCAGTGGAGCTAAAAATTAGTTTAAACTAAAGTGTTTTCCATCTTTTGATAGATAAATGATAAAGTTTCAGACTTTTCCAAATTAAAAGCATATGGATACAACAAATGTGACTAAATTAAATGGAACTGTCTTTGAAAGGGTAGAAAACATTGTGGACAAAGGAGAAAATACTGGTTACCAGCATTTTCTCCTTTTCCCACAATGTAATCAAATAGACTTTTTGTTGTCAGATCTGCAAATGCTTTCAGAATTTAACCCTTTACCAAATGACAAAATTGTACACTTGTCCACATAAAAAGCTAGGCAAACGACAAGCTTAATGTAACTCAAAACATGAATTTTGTCTTTCATAGACTAGAAATAATTGTGGGACAAGGAGAAAATGCCGTTTACTAGTATTTTCTCCTTTTTCCACAATTTTTTCAAAAGCCTTCCTCGGAGTCATTGAAAGTAAGGATTGTGTAGTAAACAGGTTAAAACATATGCAAAATTCTTTCCTATAGTAAAGTGTTAATATAAAAATTCTTACTGAAACTGCATGTCTGGTTCTCAAAAACCTATATATCTTGGTTGGCTCTGAAATATATAATTGGAAAAAGTTATCAAGAATTACTATTCACCAGATAATGAAACTCCACACTAGTCCATATTGAAAACAATAGAAGACTACAAATTAACCCTTTCCCAAACGGCAAATTTTGGACCAGACCAAATTGAAAGCATTTTGCAGATGACAAATTAACAGTTGCTAAAAAGATGATTTTTCTATATGATAGGGTAGAAAACATTGTGGGAAAAGGAGAAAATGCTGGTTACCAGCATTTTCTCCTTTTCCCACAATGTTTTCAAAAGGCTTCTATTCCTGACCCGTAAAAACCAGGGATTGTTTGGAAAAGGGTTAAAAGTGACTTAACCCTTTACCTCACAGTCCCTAATTTTACCATTCCTGAAGAAAGTTTTTGAAAACATTGTGGAACAGAGAAAATGCTGGTACCCAGTATCTTCTCTTTTTCCCCCCCATCTTTTATATTCTTTCAAAGACAAATGCCAGCATGTCTGCCATCCGTTATCTTTCTGCAAATGCTTTCAATTTGCACAAGTCTGAAATTTTGTCCAGAACTGAATGACAGATTGTCAGCTAAATACAGAAGATTTTGGTAGCCTATACATGCAGCCTGATCTTAGTGTACAATATTCACTTTTCTTTTGATGACTTTAGTTATCTTTAGATATCACAATACCAGTACACTCTAATACAGAGAACTCGCCAATAGCGAATCACTATCGAAAAGGCTGGAGTTAGTTAAACGCCCATTGATGTCTGAAGGCTGAAAATGGTATCGCTGGACAGGATTTTCGTTACACTTTCAGATGCATATTGCTTTCTGGGTCTATCAAGATACGCGTCAATTATCACAGTTGTCTATTTAACGCCTGTAAATGTACCATTACCGGATCAACTTGACCAGTAGCGGATCACATGATATCACAAGTCTAGGGATCGACCCAAACTTTATTTTACCTGTGTACGCTGTCATACCAAGAAGAATTGATCCAATCAAGATTATTTAACAACAACATCTGGTAATTGTGATTGTATTAGAAGAATAAAACAGTTGTGGTTCACACATTTTCATTTTAGATCACAACCAATAAAGAAATCGCCAGCTACAAGCCAACCATGTAAAACATCCCTGTGTTCTACCCGAACAGTAATGTAAATTAAAGTTATATAATGTTCTATTGTATGGCAAGATTAGCCAGAGACAAGTAAATTTTAGGTGTTTTTTTTAAGCTTCAATGGCTTTTTTCTAATAATTCTCCACCAAATGAGATATTGTAGACTCTTTTAAGTTGAAAGCATCTGCTGACGAAAATATAAAAGTGGTTAAATGAGCTTTTAATTTTAACTTGTATTGTAGAAAATAGTGTGGGGAAAGAGAAAATGCTTGTCAAAAGCAATTTTGTGACAAGCAATCTTTCCTTTTTCGACAATATTTTAAATAAGAGATTTGTGTCAGACACTTTAAAATATGGGATTGTTTGGAACATATAAATGTCAAGGGAGGTGTTATGAGATAGCCTGGTTGTTTTAATATTTTGAAACTGATTTGAATACTGAACCAAGTTAATAAAATATCCAAATGTCTTAGTTAAATCATGCCATAATACAAGTATAATGAACAGCAAACAAATTTCAGTATAACATTCATGTGCAAACACTGCAACACAGACTTAGTAATACAGTTATTGGTCTAGTAAAGTAAAAAAGGTTGTTGACAAAAATCTCAAAGATTTGAAAATTTAACCCTTTCCCTCATCCAAATGACATTTGAAGCCTATGTTGTACAGAACTTTTGAAAAGATGGTGACAAAATAAGAACAGCAACTTCTCTTTTACAACAATGCTTTATTCTCTGTCTCAGTACCATACTTCAATTTGCTTACATATTCAGTTCTTCTATTCAGATACTTTTTAAGTTAGTCAAATCTAAAATAGTGCTACAGGGAAAGGACTAAATGACTAGAACTTTTTCACTTGAATACACTGACCCTTGTTCAGGGTCTACATTACCCACAAAGCCGAATTTATTACGTTACATACATAATACTATACATGTAATTCTATACAGTGACCTTTAGAAGTTCCATTGCAGATCCTTCTGGTATATTTAACAATAGTTCTTATAATTTGTTATACTGTGTATGAATACCAGGATGAGTAATTATATATTTACATGGTAAAACAATACCCCTGCCTTCTTCATCCTTTTCTGGCCAAGGGGAGAAGCTTGCAATAGAATCTCCAGTGACCTCAGCAAAAACATGACCATCTTCTATACTGATCTGAAATACCCAGATAGTAATCGTGGAACATGGCCTATTGGCAAACCAGCAACATCTTCAAGCTTTCACTGGCGCTTCTCATCAGTTATTGAACAATGTATGTTATCGGAAATGGAATTTAGTTGTGGTAATCACACCAAACAAGCACAAATGTCATGGATATTAGTGTATTCATGTTCAACATGTAAAACTGGTAGAGCGTGTAGTAAACTTTAAGGGTGGTCTAATTTGAAATGCATGATATCCCTTTATGAGTTTCTTATAATCAAGGCATTTTCACTTAGGTTGTCCAAGACCTCTGCTGAGACAGTGCCACCTTCATGCTCCTAAAAGTAAATAAGAACGACTATTTGACATCTGTTACAGAACTGATTGCGGTCTTTGTGACTGATGTAGACTCGGATCAGTCAGCATGGAAAGATGATGGTTGGTCCTGGGTCTGTTCTATAAAAGTTAATATGATACACCATTTTATATTTGATTATCTGGAGCCATTTTAAAATCATTTTTCATACAGAAATCTCATTGTTCTTGATATGCATTTCAACAAACAGCTATATGGCATTTTTGCTATATTAATAATAGATAAAGTATTGAAAGTGTTGTGGGTTATAATACTGAATAAAAAATATGATTAATAAATGTTTTGTTCATTTATGCTGTGTAAAACTCATCTAGATGCATCAACATGATAGAACAATTGAATACATTGTGACAAAATGAGAATGAGAATGTTCTCCTTTTTTCACAATGTTTTCATGGCTAATCACCAATCAACAATTGGTTTTCATATGATATTACATTTCTGTGATATGGATTAAGCTAAATCTAGGACAAATAAGGTATAAAGGAAATGGTTAATCAGCTTTTCATTGAGTACATAATTTTGAGATGGCCCCCATATGATGCGCATGGTTGATCCGTTAATGGCTAGTTCAGGTTATGTCGTCTTTTTATTAATGGTGCGCAAATAAATGAATGATACGGATAAATGAATATATTGATCGAAAGACTATACATTTGTCCTTCTAATCTTGCCAAGTTTGATTTTTATGTCTCCTCTTTTATTTGTTTTTTTCCCCGCCGATCTTCGTACTTTCACTTTCAAAATGAAGGAATCTTCTGACTGTACAGACGCTTGGGTTTCATTTCGATGATATGAATAAATAAATTGGGCACTAAAACAAGACAAAGTTTTTGTAGTTTTTCAGGAGTGGTTCCTGTTAATGACTACAATCTTTTTTTTTTTTTCTTCCTTACCTTTAAATTGGAACACTACTCAACGAAATTTATAGTGATCCGCTATTGGTCATGATCCACTAATGGCCAGTTGACTGTACCGTATTACAAAATACAGATCAATATCATTGATAATAAACAGTCAGATAAGGCATATAATAACTGCAATAGGCCCAGCATTACAAAAGAAAATGGTATAGTAAGCAAGATAAGCCTGATATTTGGGATATCCGGAATAGAGTTGGTCTTGTGAATTTTCCCCACCCACAGAGCATCGTTATGCCAGATAATCGTCAGCACAAAAAGAATCCATAACAAGAACAATTTACTCTCAAATGCTTGGATAAATTTCTCTAAGTCTGCTTCAGTATTTTCCTCTGTTAGCGTTTGAGTTCTTTCCTTGTCTTTCTTCCTGTTCTTCATTGTTTACCTTCAGTTACTCGCGGGAAGGCATTGTGTTACTGGCTGCTGCTTATTTCGCACCTTGACGTTTCATACCACGGTTGTTTCGATGTCGGCAGAATTAGATAGATGTCATAAAGCCAGAAATATCGGAAAGTAAGGAATTGCCGAAAAGTACGAATTTGATTTAGATCTATATATGTATTGTATACAAACGTATAGGAAAAGGTGGTGTTAATTTCATTGACAAATAGAGTCAGTCCTACTCAAAATGTTCGTTATTCAGGGGAAATCTGACAAGGGTCATCACAGTTATTAGGTTACCCATGATATCAAAGTCAATAACAAACAAACAAACAAACAAACAAACAAACAAACAAACAAACAAAATAAAAATAATGTTTGTGAACTTCTAGTTTATGTGAAACATTCTCTCTTCTATGTCACTCCCAATTTTTGTCTCAGACGGATCTTGAACATGCATTGTCGGACAGGGGTCTCTGAGAATGTATGTGATCGTCTGAGAATGCATAACCGTTCTGAATTCGTACATTGGATGTTTTGGCAATTTTTCTCGGTGACAAACAGTTGGATTCTGATCAGACAGCTTATTCCTTTTCAGACTTTGAATGAATTGCTAAGTTTCTGAATAAACCCCTTATCCTGCTTAATAAATCAAATGAAACTTTTAAGCCGAAAGTACAAACCAAAATTTTGTTATTTCAAAAGGTATTTTTCGAGGAAAGATATCCCCGTGTCGGACAGTGTAGATCAAGATCAGACTGCACGTTCTGTGCAGTCTGATCTTGATCTACACTATCCGCAAAAGGTCCTTGAGTCGCACTCAGCAGCTTAAAGGTAAATAACGTGGAGCCTTATGTAGCAGGAAATAAATATATACATGTATGAGCCATGCTCTGTGAAAAGTCAGTTTAATGCATCTACTAAAAGTATCGACTAAGGTCAGCTTTGGCAGTCCGCTCAGCGCCTGATATGAGTCGAAATTTTTTGCTTTCGGTAAATTGTCTGCCTTTCCTAGGAACATTCTATCACATTTTTCTGACGTTGAGACAAAATGGATTTTATGGATCCATAATCATGTGATGACTTCCATATAAAACATCACGGAGATGCATTAAACACCCTTTTGCCAGAGTATGGCTCATAGTTATATATATAGTGATATATATATATATATATATATAGAGAGAGAGAGAGAGAGAGAGAGAGAGAGAGAGAGAGAGAGAGAGAGAGAGAGAGAGAGAGAGAGAGAGAGAGAGAGAGAGAGAGAGAGAGAGAGAGAGAGAGAGAGAGAGAGAGAGAGAGAGAGAGAGAGCTACAAATTGTTTTCAGCCAATATTTGATCCTATATATCTTTTTCGCCAATCAAAATGTACACTAAATTCTTGTATTCAAATTGAATTTACGGTGTATAAAGAGGATATTTGTTTTTTCGATAAAATAGCAAAATTTATTCCATCGAGCGAACGCCGTCGGTAATATTTTTACGGGTGGCGAAGCCACGATTGAAAATATTACCGATGATGTTCAAGATATGAAAACAATTTCGATTTTTCACCAAAAAGAAATTATATTTCATTTATTTCTAACCCCTTTTTGTTGGGACTTTCATCGAAATCCAGTGCAGTTGTTTGCTATAATTCCCCGAGGCATACCTCCGCCCACATAAGAACCTATTTCTTCGGTCTCTGCTTTTACGATACAGTGACCGCCTTAAACGGAGTCATAGGAAAGAAACAATGGTCAAAGGGAGAAAACTCATATAGGCTTTCGTCTTTATCTGAAGAAGAGTTACGTCCCTTACAAATGTGGTGCGGCATAAAACCATAGACGAATAAAAATGTTAACGTCTGTAAAGACGATGGATATGAAAATGATTTCTTTCGTCAAGCCGTAATGATTTCCAATACATTTCAATGATAGGATCATTAATATTTTGAGTTCATATCATGTAATCAAACATAAGTCGGAGCAGCTAGACATAAACAATATTTTGTTACCAAATGGTAGTCTCACTGGTGTTTCATCACATCTTAAACACAAACAACAGACAATCGCCAAAATTTAAAGAGTAGAATATGGGGCTCTTTACAAGGTACAATTTCATCTAGAATATATATTATATAAAGGTTATGGCAGTCTTTATTGACAAAAAGGAAAATGGGATACAATTACTTAGATCACTAAACCTACACTTTAGTTAGAAATAAACAGTTAAATCTACATTACAACGGCTAAATCTATCATATTTTCATTCATTCCGGTTCCCATTTAATGATACTGTGCTCTTGAATAAAAATTCAACAGGCCTACAAAAATTTTAACTTACGGTAAAAGTAGGACCTGCGAAAAATAGATATTCATGCACTGAAATTTTTGGAGTTTTATAAAAACCTCAGCAATGCGTCCAAAATTTGAAGTCCCTGGATGCTTTGGGGTGGGTTTGGGTGTAGTCATAAGGGAGATTACCATTTACGTTTAGAAATTTAGGCTAACGAGTTGTTTCCCCATAGACTATAAAATGATCTAATGTAATTCCACTGACACAAGTAAAATAGTGGAAGGCTTCGCATACTCAAACTATGTTGTTTCTCATGAGCAGGGGTTTCAAAACAAACTGTAGATAAACAGAGCCAAAGAGAAAATTATGGCGCCTTAGAAGCATTGATTGATATTCTTTTTGAATTGGTGCCGTAATTAACCAAATGTCTGCCATTTTTGGTCATATGACGTCATTTACTATCTTACTGCTTGACCACACCCACTTCGTCTCACTACTTGTAGTTAGGACAATTCTATAATTATTTACATTGAACCGCAGGCGCAGCGAAAGTCGAGTACCATCACTAAAACTTCAAGTGTCAGAAATACTCAATCTCAAACGCAACAAAAAACGGAGCGATATCTTTCGAAAGGAATGTAAATAACAAGTATTTCATTAGATCTATAGAAAGAAATAAAGAGCAAGATGGCCGAGCCGGAGATCAAGATTGAAATGGGAAAGTAAGAGATATTTTTGTTTGTGTTTTTCTTTATTCTCGCAGGTTCAATGCAAATCAATGGAAAATTTTGCCACTGTATGAAATGTCAAATTTTAGACGGTTCCAAATTGAAATCATTTGTAGATGACAAACTCTATTTAGGTCAAGCAATAGGATTTAGTTTTTGAAGGATAGAAAACACTGTAGGATAAAGAAGAAAATGCTGGCTACCAACAAAGTTTTCTCATGTTGGTGAAATAGGGAACATTTGGTAAAGTGTTCATTTGTTCAATTTGCTTAGAAATTACTGTGAACCACTGGTTTGAAATGGAATGTCGTCTTATTCTGCTTTCAACATATAATTACAGCAGTTATAGCTATGGTTTGTTTGTTTGTTTGTTTCTTTTTTTCTTTCTTTCTTTCTTTCTTTCTTTCTTTCTCACTCTTTCTTTTTTCCTTTCTTTCTTTCTTTGTTTGACCCATACTAAGCTTTAACTATGCAATTGCCTTGCTAAAGGACACTGCCACAAAATAATCTTAACAGCTGGATTTGAATTTCCTGATCACTAAGTCACAGGGGACCCTTCTGTTGTGGGGAAAAGAGGCTATTGTTTATGACCTGTGTTTTTTTTTTCCATTTGATGCGCCTTTTTTCCATATTGTGAAAGAAATTTCTATATTTTTCCTTTTCCTCCTCATGTTTGTCTCGCAGTGATTTTTAAATCAGTTTTTTTTTTGTGGGTTTAACCCTTGCTATGCAGTCCCAAGTTTTAATGACCCTGAGGGAGAAAAGTTTGGAAAACATTGTGGGCAAAGGAGAAAGTACTGGTAACCAGCATTTTCTCTATTTCCCACAAAGTTTTCTGCCCTTTCACTGTCAAATTCCATTATTTGAGCAACATTTAAGTTGTTATCTGCAAATACTTTGAATTGGAAAAGTCCAAAATTTTGTCATTTGGTAAAGGATTAAAGTTAGCCTATCTGGTAAAAGGTATAACCCTTTACAAAGTGGTGCTGTATTCTAATGACCTTTACAAAGAAGGCTTAAATAACTTTGTAGGAAAAGGTATCTAGCATTTTCTCCCTTTCCTAATGTTTTCTACCCTATCAAATACAAATTCCACAATTTAAGCTAAAGTCACCTGCAGTTGCAGTGGAAAAAACTTTCCAGTTTGTCATCTGGTAACTAAACTGGTATCATGCATCAGATCAGTGATGTATGATACACTTTATGCTGATAAAGTGCCAGTAGCTAAAATGTCCTGGTCTAAACGACTGTGGCCAAAACGTCATACATGCAGATGGAAAACTGCCTCCTTATTTCCTCTTAAAGGTGGCCCTTCAGATTTTAGGACGAAAATTTTACAAAAATACAAATAAATCGTCCTTATACTCCCAGAGCCTTTTAATTTCCATTCATAAAACACCAGTAGTCGAAAACCATCCGACAACAAGAGAAATTAGAGATTTACTACGGCCCAGGTCGACACCGACGGGAAACACGGTCTATTTTTACATGAGCAACTCGTTCATGTACACACCGGAAATACACAGACGAAGCTTCAAACATAGCGTCCAAAGAAGACATTATGGAAAATAATGACATGTTTGTTATGTTATGGAATTTAGGCGTCATTAGTCACGTGCCAGTCACTTGACATTCCCACAATGCTTTTTTTTTGGCGCAAAATCTAAAAATACCTTAAGAGGCTACGTAGCCTTTTAAGGGAATACCATCAAAAAAATTTTTTTTTGTAATTTTATGATTCTTAATTATTGATGATTTGTATTGTTTTTTCATATAAATTTCAGTGATATATATATATTTTTCAATTTGTTGAGATGTGAAAAATCTAAATACCCACCTTTAAGCCCTTACTACAAAATTCTGAGTTTTAACTTTTAATGCAAGAGAAGCCTTTTGAAAATATTGTGAGAAAAGGAGAAAATGGCAGTAACCAGATTTTCTCTTTTTCCCACAATGCTACGGTATATAAAAAATCCAGTCATTTTGTCTACAATTAATTTGTTGTCTGTAAATGCTTTTGATTTGGATGAGTCTAAGATTTTGTGGCTTGGTAAGGACTTAACTTACTGTTTCTGTTAAGAATTATTAAAAAGTGGGATGTTTCTTACATAAACTTGCGGAAATGAGGGACATTTTCAGAGTTAGCAGGACAAAATAATGTCCTCAAGACTTCTCAAATATATATGTATATAACAGGAACAAATTTCAGCCTGTGTACATTATAGTGGCAATTTAAAACATTTACAGAGGACAAATTAAATGGTCTCAAATGATGGAATTTGTCAATGGAAGAGTAGGAGACATGAGAAATTGCTAATTGCCAGCATTTTCTCCTTTCCCCACATTGTTTTCAAAAGCATTCCTTATCGGGGTCATTTCATCTTGGGATTGTACAGTAACAGGAATTTATTGAAGTGCCTGAATATCCTATCACAAAATCCTGACTTTTAACAACCCTATGGAAGAAGTCTTTTGAAAACATTGGAGAAATCAGAAAATGCTGGTAAATAGCATTTTCTCTTTTTCCTTCAATGCTTTCTAACCTTTCAGAGACAAATTTGAACCACATTCAATTGTAGTCTGAATATGTATTTAATTTGGGCAAATCTAAAACTTTGTCATCTAGTTAAGAATTAACTCTAATCCTGCCGTTTTAGACCACATATCTATTTTGCAAAGAGTGTAAAGCAAGATCAACCTGCACATACATGCAGTCTGATCTTGATTTACACTCACTGCTGCTCTGTGTGGAGCCTTGTCGAAATAAACCTAATTCATTATCAAATAATTCAACAACATTTATTTTTGTTGTTGTCAACAATTTAAATTTGGCAGAGTGAGGGTTTAGATGGGGGTTTATTTGGGTGTATGTTATCTATAAGTCCATGCTTCATTGACTTCAGATATTTGACTCATCAAACAAATTTGAGAAGGGCGGGCTGGCAGTTTAACACTTTGCCAAACAATTTCAAGTTTTAACGAACCAAGCAAGGAGGCCTTTTGAAAACATTGTGGGAAAAGGAGAAAATGCTTGTTATTAGCAGTTTCTTCTTTTCCAACAATGTTTTCTAATCTTCCAAATACAAAAAAAAAAGTCATTTGAGTTATATTTAATCTGTCATCTGGAAGTGTGTTCAATTTGGACGAGTCTGAAATAGTGTTGTGTGGTAAAGGGTTAACTTAAGACGTACAGTACATAAAAAGTGCCAGAGGACAGTTAAATATGATTTGACCCTTTACTAAACAATCTTGGGTAAGAATTTCTAAAAAGCTTGCAAATCTGGTTTAACTCTTTACCAAATGACAAAATTTTAGACTTGTCCAAATTTAAAGTATTTGCAGAAGACAGAATAAAAATGATTCAAAAATCGAAATCTGTTTTGGGAAGGGTAGAAAACATTGTGGGAAAAGGAGAAAATGCTGGTTACATGCATTTTCTCCTTTTCCCACAGTGTTTTCCAAAAGTTGCTTTCTCAGGGTCGTCAAAACTCAGGATTGTGTGGTAAAGGGTTAAAGTCCCATTAAACCTTTGCCACACAATCCCAAGTTTTAACGACCCCCGAGGAAGACGCCTTTTAAAAACCTTGTGGGAAAAGGAGAAAAAGCTGGTTTTCTATCCTATCACAGACAATTCCTACCATCTGATCAATACTCATTTGAGTCTGCAAAATACTTTCAACTTGGACCAGTCTAAAACTTTGTTGTTTGGTAAAGAGTTAACTGGGTGTATTCAGGGATCCTATATACAGGAATAACTTATTCAATAAGGAAACACAACGATATTTTCCCCAAGTCTGTTACACTTTTCTATTAGTTAGTCAGAATTTTTGTCCTTTGTTCTCTGAATATTTTTTTTGCATCGAAAAATCAACTTAGTCCTTAACCCTTTACCAGACAACCAACTTTAAGGCTCATTTTTGTTAAAATCATTTGTGCTATGCTTTGGCAAAAGGGGGCTTAATGCACCCCTGTAATGCATGATACCATTCAAGTCTTTACATACATGTGGATCCATAAAATCCATTTTGTCTAACAACCGACTGAATCATGAGGTACAATGGTCCTTTGATGTGCAGAAAATTTACCAAAAGTAAAAAGTTTAGGCCCATGTCAGCCTGCATTGACTGCGCAGGCTGACATGTGTGAATACTCTTTGCAGATGCATTAAGCTCCCTTTCCACAGAGCATGACTCATTTACAGACAACAAATAAAATGTGGTTGTCATGATGGGAAGAGTCTATGAAATGGTTGGAAACATTGTGAATAAAGGAGAAAACGCTGTTTCCTAGCATTTTCTCCTCTTCCCACAATGTTGTCAAAAGTCCTCTTCCTAAGGGTTAAAAAAAAAATAATTACGATTTTTTTGTACAGCAAACCTTTTTACCATCCAATCCTGAGTTTTAACATCCCTGAGAAAAACAGGTTTTGAAAACATTGTGGAAAAAGGAGAAAATGCTGGTAAACAGCATTTTCTCCTTTTTCAACAATGTTTTCCTACCTTACAGAGACAAAACCAATCATTTGAACTATATTTAATGTGTCTTATGCAGATGCTTTGAATTTGGACAATTCTAAAATTTTGTCGTTTGTTAAAGACGTTTGTTATGTATAACGTATATGTACATGAACTTATCTAGTTACGTTGTTTGAAAGGCAAGTCATATATAATGGTATTAATTTTCAATAAAACTTATTCATAGTATCAAAATTGCATTACTGTATATATCTTTGGTTGCAGGTACAAGCCAAAGTGGTATGTGAACTTTGCCGACTTTGCCAATATGGTGAAAGCCTTCATTGGTTCAAACTACCTAAGTGTTGCATATGCCTTTCTCCAGAGTGGAATTGTGGTAAGTCCTTCCCAATGACAAATGTTTCTCAAACTGTATGGCTGATCTTATGTGATAAATAATGTTACAGCTGTTACAGAGCTCAGTACAACTTCAATTATAGATGCAGATTGTTAGGATCTTGATCAGATAGCATAGAACACCACACAGTCCTATCTTGGATATACATTGTCATTATTTATTATATTCTTATCAGTGAATTACTGGGATTTCACAGTGAATAACACCACTAGTGATGATTAATATGGTATCACCACTAGTGACAATATAGTTTTAGAATGTTCCCTGGACAAATAAAATACAGCTGTACTGATGATTTCTGTCCTTGATAAGGTAGAAAACACTGTTGGAAAAGGAGAAAATGCTAGTTACTGCCACAATATTGTCAAAAGCCTTCTTCTTTGGGGTCTTTGAAACTTGGGAATGTGTGGTAAAGGGTTAAATTACCCATCCTAATTTCACAGTAAAGCACTGCAAGTTATCCATAGAAAGTGCAGAGTTTACAAGAATGCACCATTATTTTAAGCCGTAAAGCACTTTTTACTAGTTGCCTTTGCGGCAAGTGTAGATCAAGATCAGGCTGCACAAAACATACAGCCTGATCTTTTATCTACACTGTCCACTTTGCTGAAACAGTAAAGACAAAAGCAACCATGAAATTGCTATTACAAATTTGGTTCGTATTTCTAGGATGAACATGTCTGATAGGTTTATACCGCGCTCTAAGTGTTGAAAAAATTGAGGATGGATGGGTGGTGCAGGAGATGCTGTCTGACACCCAGCACAATTCTGACTTCTCTTGAATAGAGGGTTAGGATTGCCTGTGGGGTTTGTTATTGCTAAGGTACATAGAATTTGTTATTTGTTCTTCAATTCAATCCATCTGTTATTCTGAACTACATGTACATGCAGGACCAAAGGGTCATTCCATTTGCAGTAGAATCTTATAGTCTGCCATGGAAAAGGGTCAAATATATGGGCGATGTTCTGGCAAATGGGGGTTTGATGCATCTACTTGATACATTATAACGGGCAAGTCATCACATTATTATGGATCCATAAAATCTGTAACAACATGAAACACTGAACATATTGAGCACTTTAACTTTTTACCAAACAACAAAATTTTGGACTGGTCTAAATTGAAAGCCTTTGCAGACGACAAAATTAATGTGACTCAGAAATTGAAGTTTCTAGTGGGAAGGGTAGAAAACATTGTGGGAAAAGGAGAAAATGCTGGTTACCAGCATTTTCTCCTTTTTCCACAATGTTTTCAAAAGGCTTCTTTCTCAGAGCCGTAAAAATCTGGTATTGTTTGGTTTGGTAAAGGGTTAAATGATTTTATCCATTTGTCATCCTGTGTATAAATAAAGTTCCTAAGAAAAGAAGAGGAGCAGGGTTTTGAAAGTAGGTGCCTTTCACAATTATGGTTGCTTTTGCAGCCAGTGTAGATCAAGATAAGACCAAAAATGTGCAGTCTGATCTATGATCTTATTATTCTACACTGTCTGCTTCTCAGAAACATTATAGACAAAAGTAAGCATGATATTGCAATTATTTTGGTCTTACTTCTGGACTTGAATAGCCTGTAGGGTTTATTTGACGCTCTCAGATGGGAGCCTTTCTTATCCATTTTGTCCGAATAAGTCTTAAGTCTCTTGGTTGCAAGATTCTGAGCCGCTACTTGTTTGGGACGAACAACCAGCATTTTCTCCTTTTCCCACCGTGTTTTTAAATGGCTTCTTCCTCAGGGTTGTTTATACTTGGTATTGTGTAGTGATGGGTTAACCCATTCTTGCCGCAAATCGAATCATTTAATGACATTGTTTTTTGTTTTATAAAGCTGATAGAAGTTTTCTTCTTGCAAGAATCATTACTGGTAAATGAAAAGAAAGGCATTAATATAATGTAGTTTAATGCTATGTTAAATACATGATTGACCTCCTGAGTCATATGTACAAAAATGAGACTATGTGACTGAAATAAGTAGATTTTTGTTCATGTAGAGAGCCACTTTGAACCCTTCATAATCACGGCCTGTAACTCTGTCTACCCTTTGACCTTTAACCATTAGAGCCCTGAAGTAATGAAACTGACCTCTTCTGTTAGGGAAAACAAGGAAAATAATGCCATTTAGAGACTGTTTTGGCCAGACTTTGCGACACACATGTAGTAGCAGATAGTGTTAATGTTCCATCAGACTGTACATTCTGCGCAATCTGATCTTAATTGACATCCTGTGCAAAAACAACTGAAGTTGGATCAAAGGCTTTAAGGTTTTACTCTTTGCTAGACAACAATACTTTGGATTATTCAAAATAAAAGAATTCACAAACAGTAGATTAAACATTGCTTAGATGAAGGGATTTGCCTATGAAATTCTTGTTGAACTCTTTACCAAACAGTACCAACTTTCAAACAACCCGGGGAAGAAGCCTTTTGAAAACATTGCGAGAAAAGGAGAAAATGTTGGTAACCAGCATTTTCTCCTTTTCCCACAATGTTTTCTGCTCTATCAATCAAAAATTGAGTTAATTTTTCACTCTTAATTTGTCGTCTGCAATTGATTTCAATTTGGACAAGTCCAAAATTTTGTTGTCTGGTAACGAGTTAAACCTATTTATTTTTACATCGATTGAGAAACAAGTTCTTACAACTCATACTTATCTCTTTTGATTCTGCTTCCTGGGAACTATACCAGTACTCGTGCCGAATGTGCGGGCCAATAAAGAATCCCAAAGCTGGCACTGGCTCCTGGGTTTTGAACTCAGGACCTTACGGTTACGACGCCGACGCTGTACCTCACAACCACAGACACCACAAAAATTCTAGAAAACAACATAAGAAATATGATTATAATTATGATTTTCTTTTTTTACTACAATAACTTTAAAATACTTCTTTCTCAGGGTTAAAATGTTTGGTAAAGGGTTTACCCAAGTACATGTACATGTACGGTGTTTTGTGACCTCTGATGATCTATGTGAATAGATTAGAGAAGCATGACCCTTTATATATCTGTGCAGTCTGATCTTAGTCTACTTTGTAGAACCAAAAGTTTTTACAAAACACAGAAAAAAAATATTTCTTAGTTATCTTCAGTTTTGTTGGTTGTTTTTTATTTAGCAAGAAAAAGGCTATATGGGACTCTGTTTATATTCAATTACCAGTTAACTCTTTACCAAACGACAAAATCTTAGACTAGTCCAAACTGAAAGCAGTTGCAGACAACAAAAATCAACTTGACCGAAAAATTGAAATTTGTTTTTGAAAGGGTAGAAAACATTGTGGGAAAAGGAGAAAATGCTGGTTACCAGCATTTTCTCCTTTTTTCACAATGTTTTCAAAATGCCTTTTTCTGAGGGTCGTTAAAAGTCGGGATCATGTGGTAAAGAATTAACCATGATTTACCAAAGTTTTCACAACCTTCAGGAAGAAGACCTTTGAAAACACCGGGGTGAAAGGAGAAAATGCTTGCAACCAATAATTTCTCCCTTTCTCACAACCTTTTCCTGTCTTTCTAACGTGCTTTTCACCATTTGAGCCACATTTGATTTGTAGTCTTCAAATTCTGTGGATGTGGACAAGTCCTCAGTTTTGTTGTTTGGTAAAGAGTGGCAGACATCGTAGATAAACTTAACTCTTTCTCGAGAACAAATCTCTGGGATTGCCAAATTTGAAATGGGTTGCAGACTGTTCTGCTTAAAAGCAAAGAAAACATTGTCGGACATTTTTGATGTTAGATGAAAATCATTCTGAAATGGTTCTGTTACTGCCTAAGAGTGTTTTGACTATTATTGTGGGAAAGCAGCCAGTGGCTTGAAAACACTGTCACAGTTACCACTTGTGATAAAACTCAAGATGCCCATTGATAAGATACACTTGCTACAGTAACACAGCCTAAATACGGGAAAAAACAGCAAACATGAAAGAGTCAGCTGTACAAAACATGCCTTCAGCTTGATGCATAATTCAGGTAGCATGAAAAAAATGCGTTTTCACCACCATATATGATGTGACTGCAATACTGTGGAAAAACGAGGTCACACATTTTTAAATCAAATGGACACTCAAGAAGGTCAGCAAGTCTGATAGAGTCCAAACCACAAATGTAAGGCATGTCCTATAAATATATTATTAGGTAACAGGTAACTCTTTATCAGCTAACAAATCTAAGGCTTATCGAAATTGAAAGTGTTTGCAGAAGACAAATTTGTTTGTGAAAGGGTAAAAAAATTGGTAGATAAGGAGAAAATGCTGTTTACTAGCATTTTCTCCTTGTGCCTTAATTTTTTTAAAAGCCTTCTTTCTCAGAGTCATTAAAACTCAAGATTGTGTGGTAAAGGCTAACTTGTCTACACTGAAAGCGCTTGGAGGGATGAATGCGAAACCATTCCATCTGCATTTTGGGAAATTTTACAGGAGAGGGAAAACTCATTTCAGTGAAAAGCATTGCAAGATCTCTTGTTTGAATTTGTTGTTGAATCTGTGAATGCACAACATATCTAGCCAGGATGATCTAGCAATGCTTTTCACAGAAATGAGAAGGTGTTTCCCCTCTCCTGTAAAATTTTCCAAAACGCAGATCGAATAGTTTTGCATTCACCCACCTCGTATATGACAAATTAAATGTGGTTAAAATAATATAAATTATCTTTAAAAGGATAGAAAATATTGTTGAAGAATGAGAACATGTAGATAACCAGCATTTTCTCATTTTCGAACAATGTTTCAAATCTTCCTTCACCGGGATGTGAAAACATGATTATTTTGGAAAGGATTCACATAGTTGTTATCATTGTTAACCCTCTGTCAGACAATCCTTTGTTTTAATGACCCTTTGAAAAAGGACTTGAAAATGTTTCAGGAAAAGGAGATGTTGGGAACCAGCATTTTCTCCTTTTTCTACAATGTTTTCTACCCTTTCAAAAACAACAATCATTTAATAAGAAACATGTAATTTTTTGTGTGCAGATGCATTGGATAAGGACAAGTCTAAAATTAATCGTGGGATATAGAGATAACCTTGTTATCATTTAAATGGATTGATAATGATTTAAATACCCTTTGGATACTCTGACCATAATATTGTACTCAACTCTTTACCAAAAAATCCATGAGGACCGTGGGCAAGGGACTTTAGAAAATTTTGTGGGAAAAGGAAAAAATGCTAGTTACTAGTTTTCTCCATTTTCCATATCATGTTTTTACCGTACAAAAATCAAATCCCATCTTTTGAGCCACACTAAATTTGTTGTCTGCAAATGGTTTCAATTTGGACCAGTCTAAAATTTTGTTGTCTTAAAGAGTTTACAAGTCATAAAGAATAAAGAAATGACCAATTTATCAACTAAAGTTTTATAAATAAGTCTACAAGTCATGTCCTATAAATGATATGGCATATTGGACAAATCTGGTTTTTCAAACTATTTGTAGCATTAGGCTGTTATTTCAAAGCTGATGTTCAAATTTTATTGACCAATCAGATTTTTCCAATATGTTCGATGCATGATCAAAATTTCTATGTCAAAGTGATATATGTCTGCGATATATGTCTGTGGTCTTAAACAATGAATTAGAAGACAGTGATTAACTCTTTACCTCACAATCTGTAATGTTAACTAACGACCCCGAGACAGAACCCTTTTGAAATCATTGTGGGAAATGGAAAAAATGCTGTTTCCCACAATATTTTCTATCCTATGAAAGACAAATTCCATCATTTGACCTACATTTAAATTGTCATCTGCAAATGCTTTTAGTTTGGACAAGTCTACATTGTCTACTTTTTTGTCATTTAGTTAAGGCTAAAATGACTCTCTCTCTTTCTTTGATCGGTTGAGCTATATTTTTTGGGGGGAAATCTGTTTTTTGTTGTCAAAGGATACAAATCTATATGATGAACTTGACATGCATGTGCCACAAGGAGATTCTGTACTGCCTTGGAATTCAGAATAACGGTAACAATAATATTTACCGTGATGGATGAATAAGGCCCCTGCACTTTAGTCAGATTGTTTGATACAGTTACTGATGGAAAGTTCTTTCAAGCAGCACAATTAGCGCAAATCCAAGGTATGGTGAAAGTAGAACAAAACCAAGTGCATGAATAATTTTAAGGTAATTGTCCTCAATAGGTTGCTTTTACTTGAAGTCTAATCTGTTGAAAATATTCACAATCATTTCTTCATCATTTAAATCCTTAGAGTGCTGTATTTAATAGAATGAACCTTTTTAATTAATAGGAAAAGAAACCAAAATGTTGCGGTTTCAAAATTCTTTTAGCCAGAAAATGTCACACAGTAGTGGAAAGTGTAGACCTTAGACCAGATTGTACATCCTGTTCCAGTGCCTTGACTGTCACAGGGTATAGTAATTATCCAATACTATGGGTTAGACTTGAATTTATGACCCCTTGTCCTGCTTCATAAATAGATATTCTCACTCAAAGGTAATGCTGCAGATATGGCAATGTTACACCTGTTTTTTGTCAGAATATCTGGTAGTAAAGATTCAAGTTCTGTGCAGTTTGATTTTTATCTACACTGAATAAACATCTACATCTGGCTTCTGTGTTACAATGGTTAAGGGCAGTAAAATGTTTCCTGAACAGACATCTCATGCCCCAGCCATAGATAGCCACTTGGAACATTGTAGAAAAAGGAGCTTTCGCTTGTCACAGGCAATAACTTGCTGTTTGTTCTGAAGTTTTAATTGAAAAGAAAAGGTAGTATCAAGAGAGGGGTTAAGTTTAGGTCTTTCAGCCCCATATGCAAATGTGGGTATTTGCAGACGGCATAGATCGAGATAAGACTACTACACAATGTGCAGTCTAATCTTGGATCTATAGATACTGTCTTCTTGGTTTACCAGAAGTATAAGCTATGAATCTTTCTGAGTTTCAATGGATAGTCTGTGCAACCATCAAAAGAGGTTGAATTACATATTTTTCTCCGTAAGAATCAAAATGTGAACTCTTAACCACACAAAAAAATTAGACCTGTCCAAATTGAAAGCATTTGTAGATGACAATTTGAATTTGGCTTAAGTGATGTTTGTTCTCATTGATAGGGTAGAAAACATTGTGGGAAAAGGAGAAAATGCTGGTTACCAGCATTTTCTCCTTTTCCCTCAACGTTTTCAAAAGGCCTCTTCCTCAGGGTCGTTAAAACTTCGGATTGTGTGGTAAAGGATTAAGCAGCAATATGAGATGCTTTTTGAGACAGTGTAGATCAAGAACAGGCAGCACAAAAGGTCTGGGCTGATTGACGATGATAACTTGACCTGATAATTTGCAAAATAATTTTGGCTTCAAACATCCTTGAATTTGCAGTATTACAGTCTGTTCAACAAAGTTTAATTTTATGTCAGATTCGTATATTCTAAACATTACTGGTAATTTCAGTCCAATTTTATTCAATAAACCTTTATCAAACAGTACTGGGTTTTCACGACCCTAAGAAAGATGGCTTTTGAAAACATTGTGGGAAAAGGAGAAAATGCTGGTAACCAGCATTTTCTCCCTGTCCCACAGTGTTTTTCTGCTCTACCAGAGAGCTTAGACTTACTTGTACCACAGCTGAATTTGTTTTTCGAAGATATTTTGAATTTGGAAGAATCCAGAAGTTGTTGTTTGGGAAAGGGACAAGTGAGAAAATTGTGAACCATTTAACTCTTTACTACACGACAAAAATGTTGACTTTTTCCAAAAATTGAGATCTGATCATTTGCAAACAATATTTAAAATGTAGCTCAAATGATGGATCTTAATTGTCTTTGAATAATCAGGTATAAAATATTGTGGGAAGAGGAGAAAATGCTGGTAACCAGCATTTTCTCCTTTCCAACAATGTTTTCAAGAGGCTTCTTCCTTAGGGTCATTAAAACTTGGGATTATGTGGTAAACCATTAAAGCCCTGTCCAGAGCATAACCTTTTACCATAAGGTCCTTAATTTTAACAGTCTTGAGGTGGAGGGCTTTTTGAAATCAGCATTTTCTTCTTTCCCACAATGTTTTCTACATTTTTTAAAGACAAATCCCATCATTGTAACTAATTTTATCAGCAAATCCTTTCAATTTGGACAAGTCTGAATTTTTTTTATCTGGTTAAAAGGTTAAGTAATGGTATTTTGCTCTCTGCAATTTTATCCTGGATCTATTCTGACAACTTTGTATGAGGTGTTTTGAAGAAATAGGCACAGTTCTGCAAAGTCTGATCTTGATCTACACTGTCAGTAAAATAACCTGAATTTATCTTAACTTTGAGTTAAGGGTTTACTTTTACTTTCATTTCTGTGTAAAGTGCTTCATTGTTTGGAGCATTTTCTCTTTTTGAACAATAGTCATTATTTAACGAGGATACTGACATGGAAGACAGAGTGGTTGTACAATATACAATTCAAGAACACCAATAACACAGTGGATTGTATGAAACAATAATCTTGGAAATTAAATTGATACTTGTTTCTTTTTCCCCCCAAGTTCTGATATTCACTTTGAATTTTTTATAGAAAATGTAATCCCTCTCTGTCTTCCTCTCTCACAAAGCTTTTCTTCTTAGTACATTGGTATGTTCTCTTTTTTCTGATACTTTTTGACTTGATTAACCCTCATCCTACCTTTTGTGTCCATAGATGAAATTTGCAGGGATATAAAGCAAGATCAGTATACACATATGTGCAGGCTGATCCAACTGTATGATCATTTATTTTAACCCTGTGCCATACAATCCTATGTTCTAACAACCCTGAAGAGAAAGGCTTTTGAAAACATCATGGGAAAAAGAGAAAATGCTGGTAGCCATCATTTTCTATTTTTCCCACAGTGCTTTCTAACCTTTCATGGACAAAAACCAATTATTTGAGGAATACCTAATTTGTCGTCTGCATATTCAATTTCAACAATTCTATAATTTTGTTTTTGGTACAGAGTTAGACTGTGATCTGCTACTAAATTGTTTAAAATGGTAATCATGAGGTTAGGCTATGTTTAGGACATTCCTTAGAACTGCTTTGATGAGATACATGTAATTCTAACAGTAGATTTACCCCACAAAACAGGCATAAAGCAAGGCTTTTGTAGCTAAAATATCTCTTACATCAGTAGCCTATGTTCCATTCCAATCATATTTAGCTCACCTGAGCATGAAGTGCTCAAGGTTAGCTTTTGTGATTGTGCTGTGTCTGTTGTCTGTCGTCCAGTCGTCAACATTTACCTTGTGTGCACTCTAGAGGCCACATTTTCTGTCAGGTACTCATGAAACTTGGTCAGAATGTTTGTTTTGATAAAATCTTGGACAAGATTGAAATTAGGTCACATTGGGTAAAAATGTAGGTCACTGGGCTAAATCATAGAAAAACCTTTTGTGCACTCTAGAGGCCACATTTTCAGCCTGATACTCTTGCAACTTGGTCAGAATGTTTATCTTGATGATATCTTAGATAAGTTCAAAATTGGGTCACTGGGTAGGTCACTGGGCCAAATCTCACTAAAAGCATCTTTGCACTGCACTGTAGAGGCTACATTTTCAGCCTGATACTCTAGAATGTTTGTCTTGATGATATCATGGACAATTTCAAAATTGGGCCATGTAGGGTCAAAAAGCAGGTCTTTTACATTCATGTGCTTTACATCATCAAAACCAGGATCTCCTCAGCTTTATCAACTGTAGATGACTTTACTCTGGTTAGTGCTTTAGGGCCAATGGCCCTCTCGTTGCATTTTTAGTTTGGCTGTTTTCAAAGAAATTATAGAGGTAGTATCATGGCGCTGACGTTGTCATCTGCGTAACTGTCATTGCGCAAAAACTTTTGACATTCTGTTATATCTCTTTTAATACTGACAGTATTTACCTCAAACTTGAATTAGTTGTTAACTATCGAAAAGGGAACCCCATACAAAGTTTTCACTTAACTCTTTACCAAACGACAAAATTATAGACTAGTCTAAATTGAAAGCATTTGCAAATGACAAAATAAATATGGCTCAAAAATTAAAAATTGTTTTGGAAAGGGTTGAAAACATTGTGGGAAAAGGAGAAAATGCTGGTTACCAGCATTTTCTCCTTTTCCTACAATGTTTTCAAAAGGATTCTTTCTCAGGGTTGTTAAAAGTCGGGATTGTCTGGTAAAGAGTGAAAACAATTGCAGGTGAGCGTTGGCACTCGCATGTAGTGCTCTTGTTTATATTTGGACCCTTCTTTGTCAAAAAAATGACTCTTAAATAATTAAGGAAGCGATTTTCAGTTCATTGCTGTAGATGTATTCAAATTGTTAAAGGAGACCACAGGAATGATTAGATATTTATTACAGCCTGGATCCAGGCTATTACATCAGTAACACAGACAAAATGTTTGACTCACAAAATAATGCTGTATTAAAAGATTGAAATCAGCCATATACATGCTATTTTTAGACCTACCCAAGAATCACTGCAAATTCTACAAGGCACAAATATTTCAATGAAAGGAAAATATACTTTGTTTTTAAATTGTAGGAAACTGGTAATGTATTCAAGATTGATTCCCATCATGTGAGGTACTTTTAAATTAATATACTGTCAGCAAATGCTTGCAAATCTAAAGTTTTTGTCATCTGGGAAAGACTTTACCTCATATAAGAATTTAAGACTGGTCCAAATTAATAGCATTTGCAGATGGAAAAATTTGATAATTTGGAGATGTTTCTGAAAATGTTAGAAAACATTGTGGAAAAAGGAGAAAATGCTGGTTACCAGCATTTTCTCCTTTTCCTACAATGTTTTCAAAAGCCTTTTTTCTCAGGGTTTTTAAAACTCGAGATTGTCAGGAAAAGATACAGAGCCCTAAAAACAGATCATGTGATGATGAATCACTGTAAAACTAAAAACGTCTGCAGTACTTGTAACAAGTTTGTTTGAGTCGGTGAACTGCAGTTCAAAGTATAACGAAAAAAGCTGGATTCACAATTAACTTTTTGCCTGAAAGCAAAATATTTGATACAAACCTGTAAACATTTGCAGAGGACAATTTCAAATGTGGCTCACATGATTTGATTTGTCTTTGAATTGTAAGAAAACATTGTATGAAAAGGAGAAAAATAATGTGTATGAACAGTACTGGTTTTCCCCTTTTCCCACTATGATTTCAAAAGCTTTCTTTTTCAGAGTTGTAAAAACTTCAGATTGTTTGGTCAAGGATTAACTTGTTACACCCAGCATGCTATGTTGTTTGTATGACAGCAGACTGCTTTTGATAGCAGTGCAACCATAGGACACTTTGCAGGGCAATTAGCACAGGTTTCACAATCATACTCCCTTTTATTGGGTTATAAAAGTTAGGTTTGTTCGGAAAAGAGTTAAAGCTGTAAGAAACCACAAGTTTGAAATCTGAAGATTGTTCTGTGTTTTGGGACTTGGATCAATATCTTCCTGAAAAAGAAAATAGGCGGTGGTGATTTTCAGTATGTCCTTGTTAAAAAAAGATAATTAACTCTGTACCACACAATCCCAAGTTTTAACAACCTTAACTCTTTACCAAACAACAAAATTTCAGACTCGTCCAAATTGAGAGTATTTGCAGGTGACAAAATTTATGTGACTCAAAAACTTAAATTCATTTTGCAAAGGGTAGAAAACATTTTGGGAAAAGGGGAAAATGCTGGTTATCAGCATTTTCTCCTTTTCCCATGATGTTTTCAAAAGGCTTTTCCTTCAGGGTCGTTAAAACTCATGATTGTATGGTAAAGAATTAAAGAAGAAGGCTTCTGAAATCATTGTGGGAAAAAGAGAAAATGCTGGTAACCAGCATTTTCTCTTTTTCCCACAATGCTTTCTACCCCATCAAAGACAAGTTCCATCATTTGAGTCATATTTAAATTTTTGTCTGCAAATGATTTCAATATGGTCCTGTCCAAAATTTAGTCATTTGGTAAAGAGTTGTCATATGCATACATGTAATTTCTTTTTGAGGAAGATATTGATCCAAGGCTTAAAACACAGAACAAAATTTTCTGATTTTGAAACTGTAGTTTCATATTACCGATACTTTGACTCTTTTTCAAGCAATCATAACTTTTATAACCCAAAGAAAGAGAGAAAGTAGGAAATGATGTAAAGCAGCATTTTCTTCCTTTTCCACATTGTTTTTTATATTTTTGAGTCAGATCATGTCATAATAATTATCAAAAAATTGTGTATCATTATAAAGATATATTACATGTATATAAAAATTGGTTCATCTGGTAAAGAGTCAACCCTTTGCCAAACAATCCAATGTATTAAGGACCGTGAGGTAGAAGCCTTTTGAAAACATTGTGGGAAAAGGAAAGGTTTGCTGGTTTCCAGCCCTTTCTCCTTTACGGACAATGATTTCCGTCCAAAGACAAATCTCACCCTGTAGCCATATTTTGTTTATCGTCTGAAAATACTTTCAATTTGAACCTGTCTGAAATTTTTTCTTTTTGTGAAGAGTTAAACAGGTATATAGGCTGGTAAAAGCACTTGATGTGTGCTAGATTTCACAAAATATACAGTCTGATCTTAGATTTTTACTGTCCTGTATCAAGTGAAATATTTTTGTAAACTTGGTAAAATCAGGCTACTTCCAAATATCACAAGGTTGTCAACAATCTCCCATGAAATAAGTGCATGAACTATTTTGTATCATTTGTTTCTTTTTCACTTTCAGCTTGGACTCTGTGGCATGGCCCTGATTGCTGGACTCACGGACCATTGCTGTCACCTGATTGTGAAAACTAAACACCACATTATTCGGAAACACCTTGAAAAGCTGAAATATACAGGTCAGACAAAAAATGGAAATCAGAGAAACAATTACAGCAGTATCAAAGGTAGTACACCAGGTGATTCTGGCGTAGAAGACGAAAGTCTAGTAGATGACATTTCTCCGTTCATAGCTCGAAGTGGTAGAGATGAGGATTCTGATATAGAGAGTAACGAAAGCTACAGTGATCTTGAGGAACACATGATGAAGCATTTGACTTATGGTGAAATCGGCAAGAAATGTTTTGGCGGAAAGGGACTTGGAATGGTGAATTTTTTCATCGCGCTGACCCAATTTGGTTTTTGTGTCGGATATTTTATATTTATAGGAAACACTGTGTATTCTATATTTCCCATGGAACTATGTTACCCTTCAGGCAATCAAACCATATGTCACATATATTATGATCTGGAAGAACATCCACATATAAATACCTCAAAGCAAATTGATGAAACTTTACACCAAATGATGCTAGTCCCATACAGTTTTGAAGTAGACCCAAACTCATCAACAGTGGAACCTCAGAATTTTTCAACAACAACTACTGTTCCAGAAAATATCACCACTGTTTTACCTCCAAACACAACAGCTTCTTTGCCGTTTTATATAATCCAAGAAATCAGACGGAGCAAGCCAAATTTGATGTTATTAGTAGCTTCACCACTGCCTATATTCATATTGTTTGCGTTCATACGAAGTGTACGAGCATTAGGGATGATTAGCGTTATTGCCAATTGTTGCATTTTAGGTGGATGCATTGCAGTGTTTGCTTCTTTGTTAGATGGTAAGTATGTTAATAATTTTATTTTTAAACCTTTATCAGTGGTCTCAAGAAATGAAGCGCGCTTTTCTATCTGTAGGTAAGCTGGAATAAATTAAACATCATAAATTAACTCTGTAGCAGATGACAAAATTTAACCAGCATTTTATCCTTTTCCGTCAATGTTTTCTACCTTTTCAAAGACAAAACCCTTGACATTTATCATTTGAAAAAGATTCAGTTTGTCATCTGCAAATGCTTCAATATTGAAGAGTCTTATAAAAGTTGCTGTCAAGCAAAAAGTTTTATATAAAGGGAACTTCCAAAATATCCTGTATAAATGTACCTGTGTTTCCTGATATCTTGAACTGTGATCAAAGTTTGTTATTGACATATAAACTTCATATACATGTTTAACTCTTTACCAAACAACAAAATTTTAGACTGGTCCATATTGAAAGCACTTGCAGACGACAAAATAAACGTAACTCAAAAATTGAAATTTGTTTCCAGCAGGGTAGAAAACATTGTGGGAAAAGGTGAAAATGCTGGTTACTAGCATTTTCTCCTTTTCCCACAAAGTTTTCAGAAGGCTTCTCTCAGGGTCATAAAAACCAGGGATTGTTTGGTAAAGGGTTAACTAAATACTAAACAATAACAATTTGGACTTGTCCAAATCCAAATGGTGGGAATGACTCTGAACGAGTAGAAAACATTGCGGAATATGAAGAAAATGCTGGCTACCAGCATTTTCTCCATTATCCACAATGTTTTTACAAGTCTTCAAGGTCCTTAAAACTGGTGATTGTGTTGTAAAGGGTCAAGTTGTTGCAGTAATCAATTTTGATTGCTCTTAACATAACTTAAGGTGGCTCTTAGTATACAGGTACTTAAGGCAACATTACTTCTTTAAGGACAACACAGATCAAGATTAGAAAGAATGTGTGGTCTATATATGATTAACCTTTCATTGTCAGTGACTACTTAAATAGCCTACTTGGACGGTGTAGATTGAGATCAAATTCATAGAAAGTGCATTCTGATCTTGGATATACACTGTCTTCTACCTAAAACTAAACTTTGACAATAGTCTTCTGCAATAGCAGTGAAAATCTTCTCTTAGAACTCTGGTGAAAGTAGAATTTCTGAAACCGGTGGTGAAAGTGTTAAAGGCCCAGAAGCGGCAAAAAGTAAACAATGCAGGGGTGACCTGATTCATGACCTGGTAGTTGCGGGTTCGATACCCAGTTTAGGCAAACTTTCTTTCCAGCCTCTTATCTCTGATGCATGTGAGAAAAGTAGTCTGTGGTTTGGAAAGAAAGTCATGTTCGTACTGGTGTGAGAAAGCCAGGAAACACATCTGTAGGTGCACTGACCGCTGTGATATGACCTAAGCTGCGAAAATGGTGTTAAACTCCAATACAAACAAACAAAGGGGGAAAAATGAAATTGATTTGAATGCTGTCAGTCCACAAAATTGTTATATAAACATTTTATCAGTTTTATCAGTTGTAAATATAGAACAGTTGTATTTATAGGACCATATCAGACATCCAGATAAGCTAAGGAGGTATCAAATCCAAAAAAAAAAGATTTTCTTCTTAGCTGACAATATTTTTGACTTGTTCAATTCGAAAGCATTTGCAGGCTACAAAATGAATGTGGCTAAATTATTCAACTTGTCTTTTGCTAGGATATCAAACATTGCACAAGAAAGAGAAAAACGCTCCTTTTCCAAATTATTCTTAAACTTTTTATACCCCCGCAAAACGAATGTTTTCTGGGGTATACTGGAATCAGCCTGTCTGTCCGTCTGTGTGTCCGTCCATGTGTCTGTCTGTGTACAAAATACTAGTAATTTTGTGTCGCGAACTCCTCCTACAGTTTTGCTGCTAATGTATTGAAAGTTTGTTGATACATTGATTGTATACTGAAGTTGTGCAAGGCGCAGTTTTCAATCATCTACTCCCTATGATTCAAGGGTAATCTCCCCTTGAACTTAGAAATTTTTTTGTTAAATTGCCTGTTTCTGTCAAAGTGCTGGCGGGGGTATTAAGTCACATTCAGTGACAGCTCTAGTTTTTTCTGAGGCGGGTAGATAGCCCAATGATACTGTGAGTTCATCAGGGAATGAATGAAACACAATGAAATAAATCACCATATTGTTCAATATTTTGGCTATTGCCTTTTTCAAGAACACCTTATCTCACTAGATCATTCTTTTAACATGTCTTACGTCAACCATATTATTTTACAAGTTGGAAGTTTTTACTTCCTGTTAGTAAAACAATATCATTTGAGTAATACATATTTAAGAATGTACAAGTAGAATAAAGTGTTCCAAAACTCTTGAAAAAGACAAAAGCCCAGATAGTGAAACAGTGGAGTGATTTATTTCATAGTATTCTCTCATAGGGTTGGTAGAAATTAGAATTGTTTGGTAAAGGGTTAAAAAATCAACAGATATTTTAAATTTTGTAAGTTCAAAGCTGTCTTGGTTAGAATATTCTCACAAAACAGTACTTGGTTTACAGCTTTCCGAAACAACAATATTTTAGACGTGTCCAAATTGAAAGCGCTTGCAGACATCAAAATTTATATGGTACAAATGATGGGCTTTGAATCAGACAGTCTAGTAAACACTGTGGGAAAAGGAGAAATGCTGTTTACCAGTATTTTTTCCTTTTCCCACTGTTTTCAAAAGGCTTACTTCTCAGGGTCGTTAAAACTCGGGATTGTTTGGTAAAGGGTTAAACTCAGTTGTGTCACATTGATTGTGAAACAAGTTCTTGTAACTTATATTAATCACTGTCCATGATTGCTTGCTGGAAACTGTAACCAAAAGAAAAAATTTTAGACTGGTCCAAATTGAAGATAACATATTCGGTTTAGCTGAAATGGTGGTAATTTTTGCAAAAGTGTAGAAAACTTGTGAGAAAAGGAGAAAATACTGGTAACCAGTATTTTCTCCTTTTCCCACAAGGTTTTCTGAAGGCTATTTCCTCAGGGTCGTTTTAAGTCGAGATTTTGTGGTAAAGAGTTAACCAGTCCATGTACTTGCACTGTAACATTGCCAATCCCAAAGACTGACCATGTTCAACAGGAGATTCAAACCCAGAACTTTGATGTGTAAGACAGATGCTCTAAACCTTCACTACTGTCTCTCACACTTGATTCTATGTTTATATGTTTTGTGCTGTCTGATCTTCATCTGCAATAGCAGCAAGTATTTAAAGTTTCGCCCTACATGCGCTTTTACGACCTGGAGAAAGACTGCTTTTTTAAGAGTACTGATTGAAAAGGTAATCAGCATTTTCACTTTTTCTCACATTTGCTTTCCTTTCAAGGACAAATTATTATAGCTGCAACTTTTTATATGCCAATGCTTTAACAGAGACCAGTCTGAAATTATATCACCTGTTTTTTAAAACTCTTTACCAAACAACAAAATTTAGACTTTTCCAAACTGAGAGCATTTGCAGATGACAAAAATAAATGTGACTCAAAAATTAAAATTTGTTTTGGGGTGTGTAGAAAACATTGTTAGAAAAGGACAAAATACTGGTCACAATGTATTCAAAAGCTTTCTTCCCCAACTTTGTTACAACTCAAGATTGTGTGGTAAAAGCATAAGAGTTAACTTTTTCCCCAAACAACAAAATAAAAGATGTGTCGATATTGAAAGGATTTGCAGATAACAAAGTAAATGTGGCTCAATATAATGGGATTTGCTTTCAAAGTATAGAAAACACTGTGGGAAAAGGATTAAATGCTAGTTGCCAGCAGTTTTTAAATTTTCCATGATGTTTTCAAAACCTACTCTTGCAGGGTCTTAAAAACACGGAATTGTGTGGTAAAGGCATGACTGAACTTGTAGTCGATTTTGAAGAACAAGGGTTGCATTTCATTAGTTAATGAATGTAGAGAAGATAGAGATTGCTTGTATATGCATGCAGGTGATGCTGTATAAATGACATTTCTCTATTTTCCTGTAAAAGCATGTTATCTGATGTGTAATTATTAATCACATCATTTATGAAAATGTCTCACGATGAAAAAGAAAAGTGATGTACTTTGCCTTAGTGAAGGAAAGCCTGTATATCTTAGGTAGTGTGCAGGGCTTATCATCCAGCAGGTGTTTTGAATCTCAAAGCCTTACTAGATTAAGCCTTCACCACACAATACGTGTTTTGATGACCCCGAGGAAAAAAAGGCTTTTGAAAACATTGTTGGAAAAGGAGAAAATGCTGGTAACCAGCATTTTCTCCATTTCCTGCAATGTTTTTTACCATTTCCAAGACCAATCCCATCATTTTAGACACATTAGAATTATCGTCTTTTGTAAAAAAATTTAATTAATTCCAGAGTATAATGGGTTACTGCAATACATATTCAGGGTATTTGTATTTACCCTCTACCACATAATCCCGAGATTTAACTACCCTTAGTAAAAAGGCATTTGAAAACATAGTGGGAAAAGGAGAAAATGTTGGTAACCTGCATTTTCTCCTTTTTTCACAGTGTTTTATATCATTTGGGATACAAATCCAATTATTTGAGTATCATTATATTTGTCAGGCAACAAAATGCTAGACTTGTCCAGATTCAAAGCATTTTCAGAACCACAAATGAAAGGTATCTCAAATGATGAAACTTTCTTTCAATTGAAAAGAAGACATTGAAGGAAAAGGAGACAATGCTGGTTACCAGCATTTTCTCCTTTCCCCACAACATTTTCAAAACCTTTCTTTCTCACAGTAGTTAAAAGTCAGGATTGTGTGGTAAAAAGGGTTTATGGCTATTTATAATTGCAGGCTTTGAGGTACACGCTACAATAACACTAGCTAAATTCAACACTTTCCCTGTGTTCTTTGGTATGGTAACAGCAGCCTTTGAAGGAATTGGACTCGTAAGTATGAACTACTTAGATTTGGTTTCCTTTTCTCTTGCATTTCAAAATATTGTTCAAATTGTAGATTCCAAACCTAGCTATGTGATTGGCCGGGATATTCTATTCTGGTCAATCAGATTGCTACTGTTGGAATCAAAATCTAAACTGAATTTAGCCCCTGATGCTAGTCAAGTCTTCTGTACTGATTATTTCCCCTGAATTGTGAATGACTAGACTGTGTTGATTTGTTAACTCATTACCACACAATAAAATTTTATAACTGCAGATGACAATTAAATGTAATTAGAATGATGGTAATTGTCTTTGAAAGTGTAGAACCCCACATGGGAAAAGGAGAAAATGCTGGTTACCAGTATCTTCTCCATTTCCCACATGGTTTTCAAGAGGCTGTGTCCTCAGGGTGGTTTAAATTTGGATTGTGTAATAAAGAGTTAATGCTTATCTTTACCAAAAAATGAGATGAATAAGGCTGAATGTTAATATGGTGTAATATGGTCATCTATATTGAATACATTTTGGGAAAACTTGTTCAATTTTTCCTGTTGGGTCCACCTTGACCTCCTAGACTCAATGGATTACACATTCAAATTTTTGTCAGGAAATCCTTATGTTAGTCCCTACTTTCAGCACTTAGGTCACAAGAGCTATCTACAGATAAATGAATAGGTGAACCTCCATCTGTGTGACTGAAAAACTGTTGAAACAAAATAAAACTCTATTCATTTTTTCAGCATGGTTGTTTTCAAAGCAAACATCAAGGTATTGTCATAGCCCTGGCTTCATAGCTGTTGTCTGCATCGTAGTTGTGCGAGTACTTTGACATTTTGTAGTTTCTCTGTTATTACTGTGGATATTTACTTCAAACTCAGACAACTTATGTAGTATCAAAAGGGGAACCTATACAACAAGGGCAGGTAACTATCAAATTATTATTGATGCAGTTATCTCTCTTTTTCGCATCAGAATTTTCACTGAAATCAAGCACTTGCAGCCGAGTGTTGGCACCCACATGCAGTGCTCTTGTTTTAATTTTCTTTTTCTGTACACAGGTAATTCCAATTGAATCAAGTATGGTTGGCAACAGAGAGTTATTTCCCTGTTTTCTCCATGGAGCACTTGCTGTACTCACATTTATCCTTGGAAGTTTTGGACTGCTGGGATACTTGAAATTTGGAGAGGGTGTTCATCAGATGTTAAATACCAATATTCAAGCAGGAGAGATTTTGTCAGATATTGTAAATATTGGGATATGCCTGGGCATTTTATTGACATTTCCCTTGCAGATTTATCCTGTGATAGAAATACTTGAAAAGTATTTGTTTTCAGAAGGTAAGGCTGTTTTTAAATACTATAACTCCCTATAAAAAACTTGCAGGACACAGCTTTTAACTGTTTACCACACAAAATCTTAGACTGGTCCAAATTCAAAGCATTTGCAGACAACAAATTAAATGTGCATAAAATATTTGAATTTGCTTTTGAAAGGTGAGAAAACATTGTGGGAAAAGGAGAAAATGCTGGTTACCAGCATTTTCTCCTTTTCCCATTATGTTTTCAAAAGGCTTCATACTTGGGGTCGTTAAAACTCTGGAATGGGCGGGGGTAATTTTTAGGTTTAAGGTATCTTTTTAGAATATGGGTATCTTTTATCCCCCCAAAATGAAGTAAGGGGAGGTAAGTTGACATAAGGTTGCCTATCTGTCTACAGACCTGATTTTGTGTCCGAATCTCCTGCTACAGTTTTTAATCAATTCTGCAAAGATTTTAATAGAAGCCTTCTTACCAAGGGTACTTCGGGTTCATTCTAGAAATCAAATCCATGGGGGCTGACTGACCTCCTCATTAGAAAAAATAGGGACCATCACAGAAATGGATGGGGAAATGAGAAAAATAACCACTGGAATTTAATCTCATCATCCTTGCAAACAAAAGTAAATTTTTCTTACATTAGTAATGCCCTAATGATCTTTACTCTCTAAACGCCTCACACATGCATGTTAGAAATCATTTAACCTTCAGTCAATATATTTGTCTTTTGTACTTAGAGAACAAAATTCAGTATAACTTGTTTTTTGAACTATCATATGACAGTATCAAAATAATCTCAAGCTATACAAATATACATTCATTTCTTTCTGTCTCTGGTTTTGCTTTAGCAATATTCTGATCACTTACTGTATAAGTAGATATATATGCGTGTCAAAAAATGTGAATTACTGATTAAGGTTATTTTGCGTACGGAAATGTGTGGAATTCAACACACTTGTTATTTATTTGCGAAATCGCAAAAATTTCCATGTCGCAAAAATTTCCACTTCTACAGTAACGAGGAAATTAAGTTGTCAGCGTGACTTTGCTGTCATTTCTTTGGTTATTTTGGCGTCAAAAATGATGATTCATTAGGTTTTTAAGTATGCCATTTTTGATTGGATGATTTGGGTGACAGCCCACAGCAATAACCAAAACAAGCTCCTGTAACAATTCAGTGGTCACATGTTGACTTTACTTGGTTCTTCAATAGCAAGAAATGGGAGAACTAATTCCCTTAAATTTACACCTTACAAAAAATGTGCACAAGTTCAGCCCCATTATAAAATTTATGAAGCGCCAAAGATAAAAAACAAGGGCCCACTCTAGAATGAACGCTGAGTACCGGTACTTGTGCATCTCCAAGTTTCATTATGATTGGTTGCTTATTACAGAAGTTCTTGCCCTCTAAATTTTTAGCTCACCACAGCACAATATGCTTTTGTGATAATGCTGTGTCCATTGTCCATCACCTGCTGTGCCTTCAGCTTTGTCAATCATAGATAACATTATTCAGGTGAGTGCTTTAGAGCCAGTGGCCCTCATGTTTTCCTGATGTGATGCTAAAACATTGGAGGGACATTCATCATACTGTGATGGTCCTTGTTTGCTGTCTTTGTGATAATTGGATTTAAAATATTTGTCAGTTGTCATGTGATAGAGGCTACTCTGTGACTAACTTGTTACCAAAGAACAGAATTTTAGACATGTCCAAATTGAAAGCATTTGCTGATGACAAGATGACTGTGACTCAAAAATTGAAATCTGATTTTGGTTGGATAGAAAACAGTAGGAAAAGAAAAAAAATGATTACCAGTACTTTCTCCTTTTCCCACAATGTTTTCAAAAGGCTTCTTCCTCAGGGTCATTAAAACTTGGGACTGTGTGGTAAAAGGTAAGAAAGGGTAACAGGGTTAAAAATTTCATAGATGTAACTTTTGGATTTCCATTATGAGTTTGATGTACATTTTATACCTTGTATCTTGTTTAACCTTTTAGGTTTTACCAATGACAAAATATTAGACTAGCCCAAATTGAAAGCTTTTGCAGACAACAAAATACTCTAAAATAGAAATTTGCCTTTTGAAGGGTAAAAAACATATTGGGCAAAAGGTGAAAATGCTGGTTACCAGTATTTTCTCCTTTTCCCACAATGGTTTCAAAAGGTTTCTTCCTTCATTGGAATTCGGCATTTTATGGTAAAGGGTTTTAAAACCATCTTTGGAGGTAAATACAGATTATAAGTGTGTGTAAAGATCTTGAAGAAATGATATCCAGCCTTGATTTGCTTTGAAAGCAAGAGTTTTCAGGACATGAAAGGAAGTGTATTAGTATTTTAAGTATTTACCAAACGACAAAATTTCGGAAAAGACCAAATTGAAAGCTTTTCCAGACAGCAAATTAAATGTAACTTAAATGGTGATTTTTGTATTTGACAGACTAGAAAAAATCGTGGGAAAAGGAGAAAATGCTGGTTACCAGCATTTTCTCCTTTTCCCACAATGTTTTCAAAAGACTTCTTTTTCGGGGTCTTTAAAACTCGGGATTGTGTGGTAAAGGGTTAACTAAGCAACTCGATACCCTGCTTTTTTTTTTCACCTGGATAGATCATCAGAAAAGGGGGTTTAATTGGTCTCTGTAATGCATTATACCAAGCAAGTCATCACATAAGTATGGATCGATAAAATCGATTTTGTAAAACAACTGAGTCATGAGTAGAATGGTCTTTTTGACATGCAGAAATTTTAACAATAATGAAAGGTTTTGACGCAGACTGCACAGGCTGATCTGGGTAGGTCCTTTTTGCAGATGCATTTAACCCCTTTTTTACATGTCTTACGAACAAAGTCTGTAGCAAAGATGCAAATGAAGAAATGCATAGCAGAAATACAGGGACCGGGCAGGATTCGAACCTAGAACACCCATACGAAAGGCCAACACCATAACCACTGAGCTAAAGAGAATTCTCCCTAACGCAGTTGTTAGGTATTGTATTTAAATCGGGATGAAGCCATGCATGAAGGAGTGGTCTCCCGTAACACACCCCCTCCTCGTCATCATTTATTGATGACTCAAAGCCTTATTAGGCAGTAAGTCCGTTTTTGGACAACAAATGGGATTAATGGCTCAATGCCAATCCCGGACGAGCCCCCATCTTACGAACAAAGTCCGTAACAAAGAAACAAATGAACAAATGATTAGCAGAAATACAGGGACCGGGCAGGATTCGAACCTAGAACACCCATACGAAAGGCCAACACCATAACCACTGAGCTAAAGAGAATTCTCCCTAAAGCAGTTGTTAGGTATTGTATTTAAATCGGGATGAAGCCATGCATGAAGGAGTGGTCTCCCGTAACACATGGCTCAGTTGTATTAGTACTTTTACTAGTATGTAATGGTTATTGTATGATATTAATATGATCTTGTATAATAGTGTTTAATGATATTCTTAGGTCGAATATGTGGACCTAAAAAAGAAGATAAAATGAAGAAGTTTAGTGAAGAGGAGGAAGAAGAAGAACAATTGATACGTGATGGTGATAAAGATCCATTACTGAGCGATGAAGAAGTGGTCACATCAGTTCCTGAAAGTGTAAGTACATGTACCTTTCTTTTTGTGCTTCTGATAAGTTATTCCAAATATACACTAAATGGAGTATATCCATGTAAGTCTTTTCCACACAATCCCTACTTTTAACAACCTCGGGGAAGAATCCTTTTAAAAACATTGTAGGAAAAGGAGAAAATCCTGGTAACCAGCATTTTCTCCTTTTCCCACAATGTTTTCTACTCTATAACAGACAAACTCTATCATTTGAGCCACATTTAAATTGTGGTCTGTAAATGCTTTCAATTTGGTGAAGTCCACATTTTTGTTGTGTGGTAAAGAGATAAATCTTTTCCACATGGAAATATTTCAGAAAATATTTCAGACCTTTCTGATTTGAAAGCATTTGCAGATGACAAATTATATGCAGCTAAAATGATGGGTCTTGTCTCTTAGAAGGTAAAAAACATTGCAGAAAAAAAGGGGAAACTGTGTTTCTAAAGGCATTTTTCTTCGGGTCGTTAACACCCAGGTTTAAAGGGCTAAAAAAATTTCTCTTTCAACAAAACTCATATTGTGGGTTCATATCAAAATTGTCTCAGTTTGTTTTCAGTAAGGAATTAAAGAAATTAATACCGCTTAACTCTTTAATGTACAACAAAATTTTAAACTTGTCCAAATTCAAATCATTTCCAGTTGCCAGATTAATTCTGTACCAGAAAAGAAAATTTTAGACTCGCCGCCATTGATAGCATTTGCAGACCTCAAAAAGAGTGTAGCTCAAAATTGATGATAGGATTGGTCTGTGAAAGGGTGGTTTCAAAGTCCCTCTCTGTCAGGGTTGTTAAATATCTGGGTTTTGTAATGTACAGGCTTGGATGTTAAATTGAAGGGATTAGTCTTTGAAAGGACATAGGGGTCCGTAGTTTGATTCCTGGCACCCATAGACTATATATTATAAACAAGGGATTTAACTGTATGCAGTCCGTTACTCGTCCCCGGTTACAAAAAACAACGTATCTTTTCTACCCCATCAGTTATTCTCCTATTTTTTTCTACAGCTGGGAGCTAAAACATTTTTCTAACAGAAGAACACAACTGTTTGTCAGTGGCTAATGCAGTCTGGCTGATACATTCGCTCGAACTTGTAAACTCGCTCAAAAATCTGCGCCACTGACACGGGTTCGTACATCCGTTTTCAAGATATAAAATGCACTTTAGATCCAATGAAATGCAGCATTAGCGGCACCCACCCTTTAAACATGTTTAAAAATACTACTGACCTATAGTCTTTATCTTCAATAACGACAAAACGCCTCAGAATTCGTTGAATTTGTGATCCACGTTCTTATTTCGAACAGCTGCAGCCATCTTCTGTCATGTGACATTGTTTGGAACGAGAAATTTCATCGGTTGATATGTACTAACAGTCATGAATTCAACCAATGAAATTTCGTACAGCTGCTCACACCTTTTTGTCACGTGACAGTATGGTGACACTGTTTGGAACGAGAAAATTCATTGGTTTATATGCGTGAACGTCAGTATCAAATGTACGAACCCGTGTCAATGGCGAAGATTTTTTAGCGAGTTTACAAGTTCGAGCGAATGTATCAGCCAGACTGCATTAGCCACTGACAAACAGTTGTGTTTTTCTGGTAGAAAAATATTTTAGCTCTCAGCTGTAGAAAAAATTAGGAGAATAACTGATGGGGTGGAAAAGATACGATGTTTTTTTGTAACTGGGGGCGAGTAACGGGCTGCATACAGTTAAATCCCTTGTTTTAGTCTATGGGTGACAGGAGTCAAACTACGGACCCCTATGTGAAAGGATAGAAAGCATTATCAGAAAAGGAGAACTGCTGATTACAAGCATTTTTTCTCCATCACCCACAATGTTTTCAAAAGCCTTCTTGCTGTGGGTCTGTAGGCATGGGATTATTTGAAAGCAATACACACCAAAATATTTGCCTTGCACCGTAGTATAAAGTAGGATAGTAGCTTTTTCACAAGTATCTCTAGGGTTTGCAGCGTTTTATTTTGCTTTTCCATTTTTTTTTAGCAGTTTTATTTTAGTCCTGTTTGGGTTGTATTTCCATCAACTAACATTTTTGTAGATGAAACTTGTCTATATTAAAAAAACTTGCTAAGGTTTCAAAAACTTCCCCCTTCATTATTATTACAAATATAATACACTATTAATATTGGAGTTTTTGGCAAAGGGCTATGAGGCCCTGCCTGGCTCACTTGTTAAGGTGTAGCAGTGGTACACGGGCAAGGTTGATCTCCATATGAATCATGCTTTTTTAGGATTATCCTTGTGGTGATTTTTCAGAGCCCTAGTACTTGAGAAACCCATGACATCTGTGATTGAGTGAATAAGGGAGCTGTTGCCATGATTTGACTGAAATGTTGTTGAAGGTTGCATAAAATACCATTCAATCAATCCATTCTTCTTTTTCCATAGTTTTGACTTTCTTCATCATGTCTTTTTTATCATGCAGTAGACCTTTTTTTGAAAGCATGTGAAAGTGATAATTCCGAGCATTTTATTATATTGCCATATAGTTTTAAAACTTGTCTGCTACAAGAAAAAAGAAGCCACCTGCAGATGGTAATTTGATATATTTAAGTTTTTTGATGCATGTATTTAAGCCTTGCTCTATTTTTTATTTTTTTATTTCAAACATATTTATTTCACATCGATTGAGAAATAAGTTATTACACCTTATACTAATCTCTCTCAATTCTGCTTCCTGGGAACTACACCAGTACTCGCGCTGAATATGTGGGCCAATGAAAAATCCCTAAGTTGACACCCGCTCACGGGTATCCGGGTATCGAACTCGGGACCTTATGGTTACGAGGCCGACGCTCTACCTCACAACCATGGACACCACGGCCTTGCTCTGGCAGAAGGTTTAGTGTATCTGTGTGATGCATTAGGGGTATACTATATAAGTCATCACATAGTTTTTTTATCCATAAAGTCCACTTTGTTTAACAACCTATTGAATCATGAGGAAAATTGGTTCTTGATATGCAGAAAATAGCAAAAAGTTTCGGTCGATGCTTTTTGCAGATGCATTAATCCTTTACCACACAATAACAACTTTTAAAGACTCCGAGGAAGAAGCCTTTTGAAAACATTGTGGGAAAAGGAGAAAATGCTGGTAACCAGCATTTTCTCCTTTTCCCAAAAAGTTTTCTAACCTATCAAAGAAAAATTGCGTTATTAGAGCCAATATGAAATTGTCGTCTACAAATGCTTTTAATTTGGATAGGTCTAAAATTTTGTCATGTGGTCAAGGGTTAAACCCTCTTTTCACAGACCAAGGCTCTTTTATAGATGACTCTTTACTGCCCTAAAAAATTTAGACTTGTCCAAGTTGAAAGCATTTGCAAATGACAGAATAAATATGACTCAAAAACTGAAATTTCCCTTTTGAAAGAAGAAAATATATTGTTGGAAAAGGAGAAAATGATGGTTACCAGCTTTTTCTCCTTTTCCCACAATATTTTCAAAAGCTTTTTTACTCAGAGTCTTTAAAACTTGTGTTTATGGGGTAAACGGATAAAGATGCAAACAGGTAAAGAGTAAGAACCATAAAATCTGATGAGCATTGGGTATATACATGTAATTCATAACTAGGCCTTTACAAAAGTAATCTTGTTGTTTCATTGACAGGTTCCATTATGGAAGCGCAATATTTTACGAATAATTGTAGTCATTGTAGCTGGAGGTCTTGCGGTGCTTTTGAAAGACAACTTTGCGTATGTTGGAGCCTTTGTTGGTGAGCTGAAGTTGTTTTTGATTTTATATGCAGTTTTTGATCTATCCTATGTCAAAATCATTCAAAGTACGAGGGTTGTCTCAAAATGCCGTACACAACATTTTTTTTTATAGAACCCGACGTCAGATTTCGGTAAAATTTGCATGTTGTATCCGTTAGTCATTTGTGCATATTCCTGTATAAAATAAAAAATCAAGAACGCAAATAGTCCATTTTATGAAATTACTTACACGAATGGGGTACCTACATGTAACTCGGCGCTTACCAAAATATGACTAGGTTTTATGAGCATGCTACATCTTTACATGTCTATAATTCCAAACATGGTCATAATTGCGGGAAATCATTTGACATGGATTAATAAGTGGGTCACACAGCACCGTAAATGTATCGGGCACCATGGAGAGTACTTTGAAAAAGAAAAAAATTGTCTCTAGGGACGTCATGATGTTGACGTTAGTGTGCCCCGGGTATGTATGGGTAGCTTATTTAAAATCGTGATAGATTGAGCAATTCTTAAGGTAGTTAGTTTATATTTCAGACACATATGCACAAAGCTCTTGTAAAGAATTCCGAAACTTGCTAAATCTATTGTGTTAATACTTACTGTGTTATAGCCTTTGTCTATGCTATTTTGGGACAGCCCTCGTATAGATAGTTGATTAGTAACACAAAATGTATGCATATATCCCAGTATGCCAATTTCTTTCAGAGGAATAATGATATTCATGATTGCGAAAAGATTCATTCCTCTCTCGCAATTGATATTTTTTTGATGATGATTTTGTGGGAAAGCAGCCAGTGGCCAGGGAAGAATATTGTTTAAAGTACTAGTAAAAGAATTTCCAGGAAAGCATGGATAGGTGCACTGGATACTGTGATGTAACTGAAATATTGTTGAAAACAGTGTTACCGTATTTCCCCTAAGTATTCGGACGGGAAAAAATAATTATTTATTTTGGTGTCCGAAAATTTACAAAAATAATTGTCTTACTGTCCGAAAATTTAGGGATGAATTGATGATGGAAATCTCTATCGGAAAACTTCGGTTCCTAACGCACTGTATCCAAGAACATTTTAATTATTAACGATCCATTATCTACAGGTTTGCGGTGTCAATTAACAGTAAGTATGACAAATAATACCTGTCAATCAAGGTAGTTCCCAATTAAAAGTTTAATGACAGTACTAATGTTTGCAAATGTTTTTCTCACTGAAATACGCTTTAATTATTTCCCCTACACAATCCAAGATCAAAGAGGATGACGTAGTATGCCGCTGAATGTTTCATCAAGTACCGCACATACTCGCTTGTTAGTAATTTGATTGGTTGGATTAGTGATAACCAATCATTTATTCTTGTCAATTTTTACCTATCAATGCGATTCTGTATCTACACCTGGAAAATATTTAAATTGGAAAAAATATATTTCAGGCCCCTTTTACACTATTTTAATACACGTCGGATTGGATTAATACATTGTGAAAATCAGTTATTGATTGGTAAGGGTAAGGGTTTATTGGTAAGGGTTAATCTTGACCTAACCAAACCGGGTTACGTCGTTTATACACATTCTTGTCTCCATGTCAACATGTCGAACTGTGTACAGGTGTTGCATCTATCAACACCGTTATGCATTAAAAGTGTATCTTACAGCGTTTATCGCTAAAATTTACGACTTTAATGCGTCACGGTTTTTGACATAAATATCTAGCCCGTGTAACACAAATTAGCACTCGTATTCGGTTTACCGTGATCATCAGATGCCATACAAAGGATTAATCCTTAAAACAAAGATCGATTTAAGATTCTCAGGTACTTGCTAATTAACCTTCTCCCAAACATGCCCTTGTTTTTACGTGTCTGCAGTACAAGTCTTACGAAAACACTGTGGGAAAAGGAGAAATTGCTCGTAACGAGCAATTTATCCTTTTCTCACCGTGTTTTCTACCCCTTTGGAGAACTTTCCGCCATTTTAATAACTTTTAAAATTTAAAATTGTCGTATGCAAACTCTTTCAGTTAGGAAGGGTCTAAAATGTGTCCTTTGGGAAAGAGTATTGCGGGTCTTTGTCGAACTTCTAAACCATTATAATTTCGTGTCCGAAAATTAAGGGACAGACATTTTACTAAGTGTCCAAAATTAGGGACAAAAAATAAATTATTTTGGCAAATAATTAATGCTGTCCGAAAATTTAGGGTGTCCGAATACTTAGGGGAAATACGGTAATTACCATACATACAAACAAACTACATGTAGACTGTTTCTACTGTCTTAAAGTACAGTTACTTCAGTTTTAAGATATTTATATACATTGACTGTAAAAAAAGTTCTTACAACTTATATTGATCACTGTCAATGACTGCTTTCTAGAAACTTAACCAACGCTCGCACTTGAAGCTTTTACCAGACAATTCCAAGATTTAATGACCCTGAATTAGACAGCTTTTGAAAATATTTTGGGAAAAGGAGAAAATGCTGGTTACCAGTTAGAGCTTATTCAGTCAGGGATGTTAGATTTTGTGAATGTGTGGTAAAGGGTTAACAATAAAGCAGGCAGTGTAGATAAAAAATGATCGGACTGCATGTTCTGTCCATATTGTTTTTAAAAGTGCTTCTCTCCCAGGTTGTTAAAATATGGGAATGATTGGTAAAGGGTTAGATTGAAATACAGAAGGTGACTTTGATAAAGTTTTTGTCTATTGTTGTGCCATCAAAGATACTCCAGGAATGAATACGAAGGTCCACTAACCATCAATATGTAAAAGAAATTCAATTGAAAATGTTGTTTAGCCCTCACCACACAACACAACTTTTAATATTCTTGAGGAAGAAGGTTTTTGAACAAAATGTAAAATGCTGGTAACCAGCTTTTCCTTCTTTTCCCACTATGTTTTTTCAACCATTCAAATTTTCCTCCATTTGAGCCACATTTGATTGTCTCCTGCAAATGCTTTGGATTTGGACAAGTCCAAAACTTTGTCGGTGGGTAAAAAGTTAACCCATTACCACACAATCCCTACTTTTGACGACCCTGAGAAAGAAGCCTTTAGAAAACATTGTGGGAAAAGGAGAAAATGCTGGTAACCAGCATTTTCTCCTTTTCCCACAATGTTTTCTACCCTTCACAAAACAAATTTCAAATTTTCATTCACTTTTATTTTGTCTTCTGCAAATGCTTTCGATTTGGACTAACCTAAAATTTTGTCGTTTGGTGAAAAGTTAAAAATGACAACATTTGTTTTAGTTTCAGTACATATTTGATTTTTTTAAAAATTTTTCATTACAGGTGCAGTTGGAAGTTCTGTTCTTGCTTTTATACTACCTTGCCTGTTTCATCTAAAAGTTTGCTGGAAGGATGTCAGCACATTTATAAAAATTAAAGACATTTTAATTATATGTTTTGGGGTGGTAGCAAGTGTCTTCAGTGTAATATCAGTCATTGAACGCATAGCAAAAAATACAATCAGCCCGTAATTGTATTGTGGTTTATGGTAAATGATTCTTGGCTTTGTGTAATATGTTATTTTCTTGGTTTAAAATGATACAAGATTTTTATTCCCCCACCCTTAAAAAAAAAAAATCTGTTTTTCAAAGTTTTTGTTTTGCTTATGATCTTTAAAAACTGCTGGAAAAACTGCTCAACACTTTACCACATGACAAAATTTGTGACTTGTCCAAATTCAAATCATTTGCAGACTGCAATTGAAATATGGCTCCATTGGTAGAAGTTGTCTTTAAAAGGATAGAAAAACATGGTGAGAAAATGCTGGTCACCAGTATTTTCTCCTTTTCCCACAATTTTTTCAAAAGCCATCTTCCTTAAGGTCGTTAAATCTCGGGATTGTGTGGTAAAGGGTTAACTGTATATCAGATGAAACAGTTTTAAACTCGTGCATAGTGACAGACAATATTTGAACGTAGCAGAAATGGTAAACTTTGAATGGATTTTGTTGTGTGAATGAAATACCTGAAAGAGCCATAGAAACAGATTGTAATTTTGAATTCCAAGTTTTTACATAAAAACCAGATATCTCCCTTTAACCCATTACCAAGTAATCTCAAGTTCTTAAATTTCTGAGGAAGAATCCTTTTGAAAACATTGTGGGAAAAGGAGAAAATGCTGGAAACCAGCATTTTCTCCTTTTCCCACAATGTTTTCTACCCTATCAAAGACAAATTCCATCATTTAAGCTTCTCTATATTGTCATCTGCAAATGCTTTTAATTTGGACAAGTCCATGTTTTGCTCATGTGGTGAAGAGTTATGTTATACTACCTAAAACAAATCTGAAGCAGACAACATAAACAAACATTTTTTTTTTTACATCAGGGTAATTAGCATGAATTAAAATCAATACATTTTCAAGAATACACTTGAAAACATTGTGTCTGAAGGAGAGATTGCTCATAATTAGCAATTTTTCTATTCAGTAAAACATGTTCAAAAGCTGTCAGCTGCAAGACTGTAAAAAGTCATCTGCAAGTGGTAAAGCTTGATCATTCTTATGAAATTGCTTCATTGCTTTTTTCACCCAGCTTTCAGATTATTTTATTGATTATTTTAGCCATCTGATTGGCTAAACCAAATGCTAAACGGTTAACCATTTGGTTTAGCCTGTCAGATGTTGTGTTACTTTCAAATTCAGAAAACCTTAGAGAATACCAAGACCAAGAATATTCTTGTAAATGGTTGGTGAATACAGGCCCTAATGAAATTAAGTCAGAACATGACAATCAGATCTCATGAGGTTTTTCAGGAAACATTTTGCTAAATTAGGAAATTAGTTATACAGGGAATTTTTATCTAGTTATATTGTTTTTTTGTCTTGATGAAGTGAAATAGGCATATTTTACCTTTGGTAGAAAGGAAAAATAAAAAAAAAATAATGAAAAAATACAGCCTATTGTTCTGCAATTTTAATTTTAGACTGTTTTTAGCTCCACTGGCCAAAGGCCAGCGGGCTTATGTCATGGGCCGGTGTCTGTCGTGCGTCCGTCAGTCCATGCGTCCGTCCGTGTGTGCGTGTGTGTGTTAACTTTTGTTTCAAAGATCTTCTCCTCTGAAACTAAACATCCAAATTTGATGAAACTTCACAGAAATGATCCTGCCATGGTCCTCTTCAGAATTTCCTGAAAGAATTTGATTCCTTCAAAAAGTCTGGTTGCCATGGCAACAAAAGCGAAATATATTGAAAATCTTTGAAAATCTTCTTTTCTTAAACCATAAGGCCCAGGGCTACCAAATTTGGCATGTGGCTTAATGGACCTCTAAGAAGTTTCTTCATATTATAGCCCTGGGGTCAAAATTGGCCCCGTGCCAGGGATCACAATTTTAGCATGGGCTTATATTTAGTGACTTTAATTTAAATAGTAATCAAGGGAAATAACTCCTGTTATAAGAGATAAAGTTTGTTACTATTTACCTCCCTTGATTATCAAACTGCAATGACACATGATTGATGTTGATATTCAAGTTTTTTGGATAGGACATGTTCTGTTGTCAGGGAGAGTGATTTATTTTGATGCTAGTAGTTATGCTAACATCAGTAGAATATTAAACTTAAAGTAAGGTTTCTGTCATTCAGTTTTCTTTCCAGAACGTTACCTTTCATGCCAATGAATAAACCTGCTTGTATTCACTGACATAATCTTTGCACTTAGGAAAATATGACTTTTTTTTTGTCGGGTAGGGGGGAGGTTATGTTTTCCAAGTACGTTTACTACCATACAGACTCTTTATGCCGTAATACTATGTCTCTGCACTGCCATTTAAGTGCACGATACATTAATTTTACTTTTTAAGAAAGGACAAATTTGTTTGACTGGACCAAGTTTAAAGCCATTGCAGAAGACAAATTGAATGTAGCTTAAATGATTATTTCTGTTTTTGATAGGGTAGGAAACATTGTTGGAAAAGGAGAAAATACTGGCTGGCAGCATGTTGTCCTTTTCCCACAGTGTTTTCAAAAGCTTTCTCTTTAAAGGTCATTAACACTTTGATCTGTGTGGTAAAGGGTTAAAAAGCCAATGGAGCGATACAGGGCCATCATGGCCCTCTTGTTACCATATTGAATTGTATCTGTCAGTCTAGATCCAAGATCAGACTGTTCATTCTATGAACACATAATAGTCTAGTCTTTTGTCATGACAGGGATTTTATCATGGTCAGTAGATGGTGTTGGGGGTGTTGTCTCTTGGATTATGGTACATATTGTTACTCATGAGATTAGTATTAGCTCTGGAGAGCATGAAGTGTACTGGATGAGTTATTGCTTGCAATCACTTATTGTCCATGTGTCAGGTACCTCTGGTTTAACTCTTTCACTACCAATTAAATTTATTCCACCTTTTCAATGGCTACAAATATAATTCCACTGCAAGATGACACTGTTTGGTCATAATCTAGAATAAAATAGTGCAAAGTGTAGATCAGAGATCAGACTGCACAGAATGTGCAGTCTGATCTTGATCTACACTGTCCACAAAAGCTTCTGGTGTCATCTTCAGTAAGGAAAGAGCTAAACATCTACAATTTCAAATTGAAAGATTTTCTTGTCAAAAACTGTTAGACCAATCAGGCCCATATTTTATATGGAGCCAACCTAGGTTTTCATAATCGCTTAAAATTGGAAAAACACTTTTTGTATTTTCTTCTTCAGAACCTGAAGTTGGAATCTGATGTTGTTGAAACTAAGCATATGCGTAAATATGTGGAATACTTCAAAGATCATACAAATGATGACCATAAAATGTTTTATTTATTTCTGGATAAGTCAAACTTAAAAATGCTGTTCTATAGATTTATATTATCATGGTGATGCCGTTTTGAAGGAAAAGGTCTAGAGCTTTGAAATCTCATATGTAGCATTATATTGTGGTATATTAATATCTTTTAAAAAATTATATGTTAGAGGGTAGAGACAAAGATTGGAAATCCTGAAGGTCAAGTGTTCAGCATGTTTTACAGTCATTTAGGGAAAAAAAAGTTTTCAGATTTATTTAGATGCACAAGGCTAGTAGAGGCAATATTTTGTATGTAGCATCACTCAGCATCACCTAGTGATCTTTTGTCAAAGTTATTTATATCACATGGCTTGGACCAAATATGGCCCAGCTCCCTCAGGTCACATGTTTTCCTCAAGTTATATCGTGAAATCTAACTATTTACCAGAAAATGTAGTTCTAGACTTGTCCAATTGAAACCATTGGCAAATGTCAAATAAGATGTGGCTCATATTCTTGACTTTGTCAATGAAAGGGTGGAAAACATTGTGGGAAAAGGAAAAATGCTGTTTACCAGCATTTTCTCCTATTCCTGTAATGTTTTCAAAAGACTTCTGCAGAATCATTAAATCACAGGAATGTTTGGTAAAAAGTTGAAAATATATGATATCTGAAAATACAGAGCTTTGATTACTGATACTTTGCATGCAGTACCATCTAGTGATCCTTAAATAAACTGTTTTGTTATGGTGTTTGGATGAAAAGATTCCACCGGAAGAGACATTTATTTTATGAAGACCTTTGTATATGAGCTATGGTTTTTCAAAAAGGGCCTTCATGCATCTGCAAAAAGTATTGACCAAGGTGAGCCTAAGCAGTCCACACAGCCTGACCTGGGTCAAAAATTTTTTTTTTTGCTATAGATAAATTTTCTGGATGTGGAAGGACAAGTGTGCCTCATGATTCAGTCAGTTATGATACAAAATGGATTTTATGGATGATCCATGATTATGTGGCAACTTGCGCAGTATAATGCATCACAGACATGCATTAAAATCCCTTTTGCTAGAGCATGGCTCATATGTTTTAGGATTTATTTAGGTGAGTGTTAATGAATGGACCATTATGGTCCTCATGCTTATAGTTTTTATTGTTCAGCTTTCTGAATTATGATAAGCCTTGATTTGAAGGCAACAAAAATTTAGAATATCAGAAAAAGTTATCAATACTTTAAAGTGTGAATATATTGACTGTATGATATTTAATGGTAGTCGACTATTCAAGGCTATTTTAGTTTCTAGGCATACAGACATAAAGGACATTAGAAATCAAAATGACTTGATAGCTCCAGATTCAAGAGAATGACTGGGAATATGAGGAAACTGCTCATGTAAAATGTTTTTACTGTTCCTTCCACTGTAACCTGTCTTAGAATTTTACAAAAGTTTGTGAATTGAAGCATCAACTTTTTGCCAGATGGCAGATTTGTCCTTCTTGAAAGTATTTGCAGTGGACAAAATGAATTTAAATGATTGAATTCGTCTTTTTTAGAAACATCGATAGAAAAGGAGAAAATGCTGCTTACCAGCATTTTGTCTTTCAGTGTTTTTGGAAATTCAAGAACTTTCTTCCTCATGGTCATGAAAACTCAGGTATGATTTGTGAAGGGTTTGACAGAGTTATTCAAGTCCATAGCCCAACCTGACTTGGTAACACTCTGTAACTGGTTAGCCCTTTACCAAACAATTCCATGTTTTAAAAACTATGCTGAAGAAGGCTTTTGAAAACATTGTTTGGAAACGAGAAAATGCATTTTGGCCAAGTCTTAAATTTTGTTGCCTGGTAAATTTAAAAAAAAAGATACAAACTGCATGTAACAAATCAGTTTTTTTTAGCTCACCTGAGCACAAAGTGCTCATGGTGAGCTATTGTGATTGTGCTGTGTCTGTCGTCCGTCGTGCGTCGTCGGCCGTCAACTTTTACCTTGTGTACACTCTAGAGGCCACATTTTCAGTCCGATACTTGTGAAACTTAGTCAGAATGTTTGTCTTGATGATATCTCTGACAAGTTCGAAATTGGGTCATGTCGGGTCAAAAACTAGGTCACTAGGTCAAATCTTAGAAAAACCTTTTGTACGCTCTAGAGGCCACATTTTCAGTTTGATACTCATGAAACTTGGTCAGAATGAATGCCTTGATGATATCTCGGGCGAGTTTGAAAATGGGTCATGTCGGGTCAAAAACTATGTCACTAGATCAAATCTTAAAAAAACCTGGTGTACGCTCTAGAGGCCACATTTTCTGTCCAATACTCCTGAAAGTTGGTCAGAATGTTTGTCTTGATGATATCTCAGACGAGTTCAAAAATGGGCGATGTCGGATCAAAAACTAGGTCACCAGGTCAAATCTTAGAAAAACCTTGTGTACGCTCTAGAGGCCATATTTTCAGTCCAATACTCCTGAAAGTTGGTCAGAATGTTTGTCTTGATGATATCCTGGATGAGTTTGAAAATGGGCCATGTTAGGTCGAAAACTAGGTCACCAGGTGAAATCATAGAAAAACCTTGTGTACGCTCTAGAGGCCACATTTTCAGTCCAATACTCTTGAAAGTTGGTCAGAATGTTTATTTTGATAATATCTCAGATGAATTCGAAAATGGATCATGTCAGGTCAAAAGCTAGGTCACCAGGTCAAATCTTAGCAAAACCTTGTGTACGCTGTAGAGGCCACATTTTCAGTCCAAAACTCTTGAAAGTTGGTCAGAATGTTTGTCTTGATGATATCTCTGACAAATTTGAAAAGGGGCCATGTAGGATCAAAAACTAGGTCACTAGGTCAAATCTTAAAAAAAACCTTGTGTATGCTCCAGAAGCCACATTTCTTGTCCAATACTCTTGAAATTTGGTCAGAATGTTTGTCTTGATAATATTGCAGACGAGTTCGAAAGTGGGCCATGTCGGGTCAAAAACTAGGTCACTAGGTGAAATCTTTGAAAAACCTTGTGTACACTCCAGAAGCCACATTTTCAGTCCAATGCTCTTTAAAGTTGGTCAGAATGTTTGTCATGATGATAGCTTGGATGAGTTTGAAAATGGGTCATGTCAGGTCAAAAACTAGGTCACTAGGTCAAATCTTAGAAAAACCTTATGTAAGCTCTAGAGGCCACATTTTCAGTCCAATAATCTTGAAATTCGGTCAGAATGTTTGTCTTGATAATTTCTTAGGCTCGTATGAAAATGGGTCATATTGGATAAAAAACTAGGTCACAAGGTCAAATCTCTGAAAAACCTTTTGTACTATAATTTCAGTCCAATATTCTTTATCTCTTTACCACACAGTCCTGACTTTTAATGACCCTGAGAAAGAAGCCTTTTGAAAACATGGGAAAAGAAGGAAATGCTGGTAACCAGCATTTTCTCCTTTTCCCACAATGTTTTCTACCCTTCCCAAACCAAATTTCAATTTTTTAGTCACCTTTATTTTGTTGTCTGCAAAGGCTTTGAAATTGGACCAATCTAAAATTTTCTGGTGTGGTAAAGAGTTAAACTTTTGTTAGAATGTTTGTCTTGATGGTATCTTGCATGAGTTTGAAAATGGGTCACATGGAATAAAAACTAGGTCACCAAGTTTCATCCTTGAAAAACCTTGTGTACGCTCTAGAGGCCACATTTTCTGTCCAATAATCTTGAAATTTGCTATGAATATTTTGTCTTGATAATATCTTAGACTAGTATGAATATGGGTCATGTTTGATAAAAAACTAGGTCACTAGGTCAAATCTCGGAAAAACCTTTTATACACCCTACAGGCCACATTTTCTCTCACATACTCATGAAAGTTTGTGGGAATATATGTCTGGATAATTTCTACATGTCAAGTAGGCCGCTGAGACAAATTCTAGAAAAAGCTTGTGTGCATTCTAGAGGCCATATTTGTAAGCCCAATACTAATGAGTGTTTGTCAGAGTGTTTGTCTTAATATCTCTGAAGAGATTGGAAATGGGTCATGTTTGATCAAAAGGCTCAGGTGAACGACTTCAGGGCCATCATGGCCCTCTTGTTTGTGATACAGGTTGTATTGACCTCTCTCACAATTATCTTACCTAATGCTGTTGACTCTATGTGACTTTTCCACCTTGAATGACTCATAATACATGTACAACACGTGGTTAACTGATTATACTGTTTTGTTGACTTTGCTGTTAAAATTTTTAAACAGAATATTTTGAATAAAAAAGATATATATATGTACTTATTTTGAGTATATTGTGTGCCTATTCATATTTTATTAGGCTGGAATTTTGATGTACATGCAAATATGTTGTTTTCAGGGAACCCTTTACCAAATAATCAAGTATTTCCGATCCTGATTGAGAAAGCTGTGAAAAGCATTGTGGAAAAGAGAGAAAATGCTTATAATCAGTCGATTTTCTCCTTTTCCAACATTGTTTTTAACCCATTGTGAAAGAATTTATTTCTCACTCACTGCTGAACATTGATTCAAAGATGCTTATTTGGGTAATCAACAAGTGGCTTGTGAAGATAAAAAAAAAAAAATCCTGGAATGCATGGATAGATAAAATCATATACATTATATGAGTGATGAATGTCAAAATGGAAATAAAAACGGCCGTCCAGGCTTAGAAACAGAACTAGTTAACAAGATGAGAGATACTTTTGAGATCTGTATAACATAAGATATACTCTGAAAGTGTTGCATGCTGTTAAATTTGCGTCCGTGGACGGTGTATATCAAAATTGATCTCGGTTCCGCCATGTTTTTAATCGGTCGGCGTGAGACAGACGATTAGAGAGACCACAAATTTCGGAAACCCGTCTGCTGAGGGCAAACTGATGTAACTGCAACTCGTAACAGCGTTCATTTACAGCATTACAACGCTTAACAAGCCTGTCGTGACCTTATTACAAATACTACTTTCGGTTGAGCGCAAGAATGAGTAAACAGTCCTAGTAAACAGGCGTCAAGTAATCCAGTTCTCAACTTTACAGTTAGCAATAAACGGCGATTACAACTTGTTTAGCGTTGAATTTTGTCATATTACCAATGTAATCAAAATGTCTAGCGAGTAGAAATGGAAAAAAACTCGTAGCAATTTACTTTCAAAACAGTTATCAGAAATGGGGGTCAGAGTTAATGAGTATCTGTATGAATGAAACGAGAGCGAATCAATTGTATCGCGTTACGTAAACACATTCTGTAGCCGTCGACTGTCTATATTATTCGGCAAACTTCGAGTGGGTCGTTGGTCACCATATACGTAGTTACGAGATCGGCCGGGTTGTGACGAGTGTTGTCCGTATATGTTGCAGGTGTTGAAAAGTTCATGGCTCATCTAGGGTTGGAGCAAAGATAAAATCGCTACAGAAAGGAGTTTGTACGGAATATTGCTATAAAGAATTTAAAAATTTAGATTGTACTACTGTAGAGCAAAGTGATGTAAATGCAACTCGTAACAGGCGTAGGTTTAAAATAGTGATTGGCCGTGGGTTGTTTAACGCTAGTGAGGCAAAAAAGTGTGAAGCTGTGAGGGAAAGGGATGTAAACTTGTGTAAGGGTTATGACCTCTAACTTCTAAGTAGCGGAGAGGTCATTACGTAAGCATTTTCAGAATGGACTGGTGATCCCACGCCTGCAACTCTACAAGCCAGACTGTCCATTCACAATACTGACCATCATATATATCTGATTACGCACTTTTCAGCGTCAGATGTGTTAAATTTTCATAACCCCTTACAGACATGGCACTACCATTTTGTACGGTCACTGACGTGCTTCTTTTTGATAAGTTTAGATTGGAATCAGTCTGCTGACCCTTGCCAAAACAATCCTGTGGGGCATTGAAAATATAGTGAGAAAGAGAGAGAAATGCTTGTAACCATCATCATCTCTTTTTCCAACAGCATTTTCTTCACCATGTGAAAAATTTTCAAAATAAATTCTTATCATTTGGTTGAGTTAGATAGAGCATTTTCACCGCGGGGGGGGGGGGGGGGGGGGGGGGCTGAAACTGCAACATAAATACGCTCACTTAAAGAGACATCTCTACAACCAGAGAGTAAACAAACGCTGTTAAGACTTGACGGTGTTGTAATCTAGTCATTTGTGTAAACCTAGATAAAAAATCAATATAAAGTGTATGGGGTAAAGAAACTGTACGGATTTGTCTTCGATTTAAACCGGAAGCTGTGGTTGTTATGTCTATGGCTAGCCGCAACAGAATGAAATGCATTTTCTATCTGCCGTAATCTGTGCAACCATCAGGGTCAATATTTGGCATGAAGATACAAGAGTGATTATAGTTTCATTAAAAAAAAAAAAACGGTTAAAAACTGGATGAAAACGAGTGAAGATGTATCTTTAAGATATAATTCTCCATGTCTGAATCAACGGACCAGGGAAAAGTTTAGGAGCGTGTATTTTTTCCAAGGTATTTTTCCTTGGAGGGCTAAGCACAACTTACGTTGCCTTTGCGAAGAGTGCAGATTCAGACCAGACTGTGTAGAACATGCAGTCAGATCTTGGATCTGTCATGCCAGCTTTTCTATGAGATATTCTAGTCAAGACAGTAATGGCCCTTCAATAATTAGGCTGCTTTTCCAAGCTTGACATGTCTATTTCGTTAATTCAGGGTCTTAACCCTTTCCCAAACAATCCCTGGTTTTTACGGGTCAGGAATAGAAGCCTTTTGAAAACATTGTGGGAAAAGGAGAAAATGCTGGTAACCAGCATTTTCTCCTTTTCCCACAATGTTTTCTACCCTATCATATAGAAAAATCATCTTTTTAGCAACTGTTAATTTGCCATCTGCAAAATGCTTTCAATTTGGTCTGGTCCAAAATTTGCCGTTTGGTAAAGGGTTAAGGTAAAACTCTCAACAACATGTATGACTTATCAGATACTTCATATTAGTTGATTCTCATTCTTTCCACAAGGTCCAGTTTTTCAGGTAAAGAGCACAAGGTTTACTGTAGCTGTACTCCTCGCTTATTAGAATGAATCTAATACATGACCTGTATTGGTCAAGGTTAAGAAAAGTTGCCTTTGCAGACAATAAAAGATCAAGATTAGAATGTCCTTTGAGTGCAGTGCAGATCAATATTAAGACACATCATTACGACATTTTTCGCGTTACTACGACTTTTAAACACGTTATTACGTGTTTTAAAACACGTTATTACGAGATTTTTCGCGTTAGTGCGACTTTTTTTGCGTTATGACGTGTTTTAAATTCACGTTATTACGTGTTTTTTAGAAACATTTTACCTTCATTTTCACCCTTGTAGGCATTCGTAGGATATAGATCTGTATGAAAAAAAAATAATGAAATTGTAATGTTTGGATATTGGTTTCTGACTGGAAACGGCCAGTAGATTAACTTAGAGTTTTAACTCTTTACCACACAATCACATTTTTAACAGCCTTGAGGGAAAAGGCTGTTGAATACATTGCAGAAAAGGGGGAAATGCTGATAACCATCATTTTCTCCTTTTACCACAATGTTTTCTACCTTTTCAACGATTCAGCTCATCATTTGGGCTACAGTCAAATTCATTTCGCAATGTCCATATGCTTTCGATTTTGACAAGTCTAAAATTTTGTTGCTTGGTGAAGAGATGACGGTTACATAGGTATTAGCCACATTCTTTAGAAGTACGGTAGGAAAATTTGACAAGCAGACGTTTTAGCCTGGGTGATTCGGCCCAGGACGATTTAGTCAACCAAAAATATTAGGTAGGACAATTTATCTCGATAAATACAATGGCTTGTTAAAAATGGAGAAATAGATAGCCCACTACCGGCCAAAAAAAAAAAACAATTCGGGAGTCAAAATGCAAACACATTTTATACGATTTATTCAAATTATTTAAATGTAAAAAACTAAGGATATTATTAAGAGGTGGCGATGTGCTACAGTACACTCTGTCTGTGTTCCAATCGTCGGTAGAAAAGTGAGTCTTATAACTATATTAAAGTTACCAAAGTTGCAAAAGTTACAATAATAAAGAATATTAAATTTTGTGTTTGTGTGTGTGTGTGTGTGTGGTTTTTTTTTTCTTTTTTAGTAAAAGGCTGGTAGGTACTGTTAACCTTGTAAGAGTGATGTCTGTAGCTTGATAATAGGTATTGCTGATTAGAATCCCGTATCTTTTACGTTCTATTGCTGACGGCTGGCAAATCTCTACTTAGACCATTCCATTAAAGAACTAATTTGTAAAAGATAGGTTAAAAGAAAAAAGGCTCCTAGGTGGCTCTGTTGTATGGTGTAGGATTCGACACCTGTGTTTATCGTGGCTGTGTCATCAGGAAGGATAGCTCAGAGCCCTTGCCTTATACTAGTGAAATCCATGATAAGTATGAATAAGTAGGCTGTCGCCGCAATATGACTGAAATAATGTTCAAAGGGGCCAACAACACAAAACAACCAATTACTCAACCAATTTATTACTGAATTAGATAATTTCCACATAGTCCTTTGCAAGAATAAGAATGGATTTCTTTATCCATTGTCAAGGTTCTAATCCAGTATAAAAGGCAATATAACATGGGGTTCTTACTCCCATACACAGTTCAAACAACTACCATTTGATTTCTGATTTTCAAAACATTGTGGTTATTCAGTGTCGACCGATTACAGTGCTGACAGCACTTTGATTTAATCATGCACACGGGTGTATAACAAACCAGAATTGACTACAGATTTCTTTTAACGAAATCTGTTTCACTAATCAAACTAGACTGTGCAGAACAAAATTTCGTTTTTAAAAAGAAATACATGATATGAATCTAAGTTTCACTCGTAGAGTTTCATTTGTAATGATGGCATCTATTTTACGGCATTTCGGAACAAAATGGAGTGGTGTTGAATCTGAACGGAATTAGCCAAAAAATAGACAAGTTTTGTACACATTTCCGGTATCAATGGAGAAATTATTTATTCATCAGTATCAGTTCAATCAGCAACAAAATGCGATGTCGGAGTTGCTAAAAGAAACGGAAACTACGCAGGAACCGATAAGACCCGACGCACACGATGAATGAAAAATAACGTACATCGGGGCTTATCTATAGGACTATCTAGAGTGCAGGGTGATAGAATGGAGACCTAAATCGTATTATCTTCAGATACCCTGGGTCCAGGCGGTAATAATCTTTTAATTACTCCTTATCGCGGTCCCTTTCACGGTCCATACAGATCTGTAGCCATAAGGTTTATCGCTTCCGCAATTGTTACCCCTTATTTTTGACATAGTAACGCCCGATTTTATAAAAGGAAAAAAGTGATCGGGCTGGAATCCAGGCTAATTTTCCGAGTGTATGACACAGGAATGGAACAGAAAAGTAATTTATCACATAATCTCCCATGTTTTCAGTGTAATATACCCATTACGAATTTTCTTACCTTATACACGTTTAATATCACATTCTAACATGACACGTGAATATCGGCTCTATAAACACAGTGCAACGAAGCGTGGTAAAATCTACGTCATTCTATATAGAGTGACGTCATTCTGTTTAAAGTAAGATGCCTGTGGCTGTTCCGTGCCTTCGCCCTCCGAGAAATGATCAAAGAAAGTCACTAGACGTAAACGAATCGTCACTCCGCTCGTTGAAAGACCAAGGAGGAAGGAAAATCCTTAAGGATTTACCGGTATTAACTGTTTTTGATAAAAATTGACAACGATGGAACTATTTAAAATGATACTAGTAAACATATGTAAATCAAGTGTCTTTTCAAGTTGAAGGTTAGTTCAAAATTGGCAGGTGTTGCTTTGGAAATGGGATAAGGAGTGGGTGGAGTAATATTCAGCGCATTCAAAGCAACTACGACTGTAATGCTTGACAATACATTCACTCTTCTTTGTCACTTGAAAGGGAGGAAATATAACACTGAAACGGTGCGGGGGTTTTTTTTTTGTATGTTGTGTTTGATGCCTAAGGATTTATTGAAATTTTGATTCTTTTCATATTTGGTTGGTTTTCCTTAAGTCGTGGGTTTTCCGTAAGTCGTGGGTAAGCAAAACACGTATATTTCTAAGGAACGAAGATCGGCATCTTCAATCGTTCGATCCGGTTCTTTTTGACGAAGCGTCACGAATGTGTATCAGCTCCAGATATGCGGTTAAAACAGGTATTTACTTATTAGAAATGAAAATTATCCACTGCTTTTTACTTTTTCATTCAGATGTAATTGTTTTTGTCATGGTAACTGCCTAAAACATACTTTCCCAAGTGTTTGTTTACATGTTTTCGTACTCAAAGTGCAAGGTCGCCACTTTAATGTTGTGCGCATGCGCAGTATCTTTTATAAAAAGGTCTCACACCACTATTAATTTTCAGCATTTAGAGAAGGGAAATTTAGCAGTTGTTTTTATTAGCAATTTTTATTGACACTAATAGGTCTTTTTCTCATATGTCATTTCTATTTCATTCTAGGCACATCCAAAGCAAGCTGTAAAAAGAAATAAGCAATATTCCAGAGAAGCTTTGCTGCAGGCTTATAATGCTGTGAAAAATGATAATGTCCCAACTGAAAGAGCTGCAAGACTTTATGGGGTACCAGCGCAAACTCTGAGAGACAGGATCTTGGGCAAAGTGCACATAAATTCATCCTGGGGAAAAACGTCACTCTTCTCACATGATGAAGAGGAATCATTGGTGGATCATCTTGAAGAACTTGCCAAAATTGGATATGGTTTAAACAGGTCAGTTAAATGTTTTGGCGACTGAAATGGCACTGAAACTTGGTCGCATTGAACAGGGGAAGTCTTTAAGTGACAAATGGTACTATGCATTTTTGAAAAGATGGGACTGTCGTTTAAAAGTAATCAAACCTAGGTCTTTATCATCAACAAGGGCATCTTCACTTACCCAAGAAGTTATTGATTCATACTTCTTTGATTTAAATGTTGTGCTTGAACGGCATGGTCTTAAAACTAAACCTCACCTTATTTATAATTTGGATGAGACTGGTTTGCAGTTGGAACACAGACCTTTGAAAGTTATTGCAGGGAAATCATCTTGTAAAATACAAGCAATTACTTCACCCAATTCTACAACTACCACTCTTATTGCATGTATTAATGCTGCTGGTACTGCTTTACCACCATTCTATGTTTTCAAAGGAAAGCTTAGAAATGATGATCTTTTACATGGTGCTGCACCAAATTAAGCCTATGAGATGTCTGAATCTGGCTGGTCAAATGGTCAAATACTGATGAAATATTTGAAAACACATTTTCTAAAATACATCCAAACAGGTTCAGGTGACAACCATGACCCAGTCTTATTAATATATGATGGTCATGCATCCCATGTAAATTTAGACCTCATGAAATGGGCAATTGAACATAGCATTATTTTATTTGTTTTACCCCCTCATGCCTCTCATGCTCTCCAGCCCCTTGATGTTGGTTGTTTTGCTCCTTTCAAAGCTTGCTATTACAGCCAATGTAACCTGATGATGGCAAAACAACGTGGAAGTGTTATAAACAGGTATGATGTAGCTGCTTTGTCTGGAAACGCTTACCTGAAAACTATGACACCTACAAATATTGTTGCAGCATTTAAAAAATGTGGGATATCTCCTTTTAATGCAAATGCTGTTCCAAAGGAATTGTTGCTTCCCTCACAATCATTCCCTAAGAAAAGGCAAGAACCAGAACACTTGTCCCAAACTATGCAGGAACTTTTGTCCGAGAAAATGATTGATACAGGTCCGAAATTAAAATCTCCAAACATCAAAGTATCAAAAGCCAAAAAGCCAAGACTTGGTGGGAAATGTGTCACTGCAGACCTTGTAAGAGTGATTGAAGAGTATGATCTCAACAAAACAAAACAGCCATCAACTAAATCTGAAAAAATAAAAAGAAAAATCAATACAAAATGCACATCACCAAAACCATCAACTAGTGGATTATGTCAAAGAAATGCAAATAAAAAGCTGGAGTTTGATAATGATAGTGAATCGGATTTAGAAGATGAAGATGAAACATGCTGCATTTGTAACCGTTTCTCTCCTCCAGGTTTGAAAGACTGTAATGACATTGTCATTGTTAAGTGGGCAGAATGCACAAAATGTGGACACTGGTGTCACTTGAGATTCTGTTCTACAGTAAGAGTGGTCAGAAGACATGGGGACTTCTATTGTCCTCATTGTTGTTATTAACATTAGTTCACTCGTGCAAAAAAAGATAAATTTCTAACATTTAAAGTTTGTGTGTGTTTTTTTAGGCTGATTAAATAAAATTTAAAGCAATACATGTTGAACATTAACAGATACTTACAGTTTACAAGTTAGTTTTGTGATAATTTCAAGGGTGGTGTGAGACTTTTGTGCCGGTGTACTTCCGTCCCTGACAGACCACGAGTCAAGGAAAAACAAGTTGCAAATGAATGTTGTGTAGTCCTTTTATAACTTTCCATGCAATATCATACCAGAACAGACTACAGATATGAAACTGTGGCAATATGCAGGTAAGGGGTAAATTGTGTTTTTTTCGCAAAAAAAAATTATACTTAGATGACGTCATCACACGTGTCCACGGCTATTTTTAGAAATACCCACGACTCAAGGCATATAAAGCATTTACCGACTGGGCAGTGGGGTTTTGTTTTGGTAAGTAAGTGGAACAGCCGTGGTTTATTCAAGGGAATATGATCCGCATCCGCGTTTTCAGACTATGTATGAGCTTTTTTTTTCCTTTGGTTAAGATTTTGTCATGTTAGAATCGAAATAATCTTCTTTCTATCGTGGTTTATCGTTCAATAAACCACGTTGTGAGTTATGAGGCGCAATGAATAAACTACTCGGGCTATCGCCCTCGTGGATTATTTATTGTGCCTCACAACCGTAGTTTATTGAACGATAAACCACGAAAGAAAGGAGATTATTTCTTAAATAATATGACGTCATTTCTACGTCATTTTGTACGTATTTCATAGAAGTGAAAGGGTTTTATGGATATTATCGTGGGTGCATCTATAGTTGATTTGCATCCTCTGATCTATAATTTGTGAAATATTGTTATGTGATAAAAAGAATCTGACATTCGTTGGAGTTTGAGATAAAACTTTATTAAACTCGTCATGAAAAAAAATGTTATTTAGCTCGCTTTATTTAGCTCGCTTAAAGAGGCCCTGATACTCATTTTCAGCCAGTTTTAACTCATTTTGTCTTTATTTTATCAAACTATAGTCATTCACATATCTTCATGCCAAATATTGCGCCTCACGGTTGCAAGGTTGCTTAGATTACGGTCGATAGAAAATGCATTTCGCTGAGTTGCAGCCTTCCATGTAAACAGACTCGTCCTTTCCGGGTTTTGAATCGAAGATTTCGATATGTCCGTTATACACTCGGGTAGATTCGTATGATGATCATGCATTCTGTCACGTTACTATATTTGACCTTCGCCCTGTGTCTGATGAGGTAAACGAAGGAAAATGGAGGCTTCTCTGTTGCAGCCTCGATTTTCAGACGGAGATCGCGGCCTATATTGCAAATTACACCGTATCCGACTCTAGGCGGAAACCAACGATAAATTTCCGTAACGCACCGCCATTGTTTACAGCTCCGATCGTCAGCCAGTTTTCTTCTGACCAATGTTTGGTTTCTAATACAAATCTCTGTGTTTCTTTTTTTCAAGTACACCATATATGTCAGTAATTTATCCATATTTACACAAAGGACTGATTTCTGTACCATTCTAAATTGTTGAAATTTAACAGCGTTTTTGCTCACCGGCTGTAGACGGGCATCTTTAATAGATCTACTATTTTCCCTCGACTCGTTTAATAAAATTTCAATCTCAAACATCAACTCATGTCAGATCCTTTATATAGTGAGTGATCCATATTCAGGGAAGAAAGAGATCAACAAACACAACGTAAATTTACATCATTTTACAGAAACAACACAACGGGAAGTGACCAACTTAAGGTCCAATGAATGAATGCCTTTTTAGCTCCACTGGCCGAACTTCATAGCCAACTTTCGCGGACATGTAAAAATCGATATCAGCCCATTTTATGAAGGGCCTTGGTAGATAAACGCTTATAACTTCATCAATTTTCAGAATCGAAAATTATCTCAAGTGGGGTAAGAAAATTCAATTTATTCTCTTTCAAATGAACTAAGTTTTATAAATTTCGTAAATGAAACTTTTGGTCCTTTTTTTAACTTTGAAATTATAGGTATGGTTTATATAGAATAAAGAGGAAAAATACTTTTTCCAAAGATAAAAACTGACATATTTGTTGAATTTCCTCTCTTTTTGTTGAAAAGTCAAAATTATCTCAAGTGAGGTCATAAAGCTTATTCATTGCTCTTTAAATTGGTATAAGTTTGAGTCATTTAAAAAAATAAACTTTTGGTACTTTTTACAGTTTTTTAATGCCCCTATCCTATTTTTTTGTTTTTCCGTAATCGCTCGGATTGTGCCGGATTTTGCCGATGATGGCCGAGTCTAACTGTAAGATAAGCCGCCCGGGTATCTTTGCTGTGTTACGTAATGTTATATTGACAAACGGACCCCCTGCTATGTTTATGATTAACATATATCCACATGATTATGAACTCGAATTTTTACCCGGGTTGTTTGATCATGACAGAATCCCTAAGATTGTTTATTATGTATCTTATAGATCTAATAAAAGACTAGAATTTGATTTTTATGAGATTATTCCCATGGATTTACAATCACTAAGATTAAGATTTGAAATTAGAAAATGTACGTTTGCTATTTTTTCCATTCTTCAGCCATTTTTTCCATTCTTAGATATTAATGCCGTATCAAAAGTATTTTTCTGGCGACAGTTTATAAATTCATGTTTCCTTGCCATTTTCAAACCGGTCCTTGACCTGTCACATCATATAGAAGGCTTTTGAAAACACTGAAGAAAGGGTTTAAATGCTGGTTAGTAACACATAGCCAACTTTCACGGACATGCTTTATCAGCCGTCTCGCATATCAACAAATCGATGAAAATAACCGATATTATACGTAAAGTTTCGGGATTTTCCGGAGTTTGGCAAACATAAACCGCGTATAATCTATTCATAATCGATAGTCCGCAGCTGTAAAAGATAAGAATAACGTAACTTTACGTAACAGGATAACAGTAGCCCTGCTTCAAATTTACAATCCTTGCCTAGACTGACTTTTTGTTTTCGAGTTTCCACCTTAACTCTTTGTCTGCTAAAAGCCATTGTAGCCCCTGTAGATCAGTATCAGACAGCACAGAATGTGCACCCTCATCAGACTACACATAATCTTAGACTTACACCATCAGATACTGCGAGATTTTTCTTTGGAAAGAACACTGCTATATTTGGGCTTTGTTTGACGGTTCATACTTCATTCATTCTTCGGTTTAAGGGTTAAGTTTTGATGCTCTTAGATTAAAGTTCTGATCCTTGCTGTTCGGCCGTTTGTGCGACTAAGTGCACTTTTAGCTGACAATGTAGACCAGTAATAAACTTCACAAAAAGCAGTCTAATCTTGAAACCTAATCCGTCCAAATTCAATTTTGCTGACAGTGTAGATTAATAACAGGCTGCACAAAACAAGCAGACTGATCTTGGATCTGATCGACTCAATACATCGATTTTTTTCTTAAATTCTTGATACCGAAATATCACCAGGTTGCTGAATTCAGCAGAAAATTCGAAGCTTTTGGAGTACCGGTTTAATACTTTACCATACACTCCCGAGTTTTAACGTTCTGTGCAGTCTGATTTTGATCTAAACTGTCCGCAAAAGATCCCTGAGTCGCGTTTAACAGCCTACAGGTTAGAACATTTCATAGTTCAACCAACGACAGATGTCGGTTGAGATAGCCAGGAGTGATCGGCATCAGACTGAACGGACGTACTCTGGTAGGCCTATTGATCTTCTCCGATACCTGGTAGTGTTTAACAGCCTTGAATTTATCCATTTACAGCTTTTACCAAACAATCTTCCTAGTTTTGAACGAACGAACAAACGAACGAACGAACGTTTGAACGTTTGAAAGAAAGAAAGTGTCGGATACAAAGTGGCAATAACTGAAAGTTGTGAACGACTAAAAGGCAAAAACGAAAGAAGACGGTAAAGTAGAAGGTTTTTTTTTTCCTGATCCCTGGCCTGTCTGAACGGAAACCGCCTGCACTTTTCAATATTACCCCCCGTTTACACTATGTTCCCGGCGGCCACGGCAGCCACGTTTCAAGCCACCGTGGACGAAACGGGGTGACCGTGAGACAACGTAGGGGAACGGGATCGACAAACGTAACTAGCCTTGATTGCCGGGGCTGCCGGGGCGAATGTTTAAACTGTCAAAACATCTGCCACGGCAGCCACGGCGCAGATAACCTACTTTATAGACCGTAGTAAAACGGGGTGAACGCAACGAAACGTGACAGTACGTTACAGACCGTAACAAAACTTGGACAGTGTCCGTAGCGGGACGGGAAGCAACAGTATTACCCGGCAACTTACGATCCTATGAAGTTGCGTTACGGTCTGTCACGTTTAGTTCCCGTTTAGCTGCGGCTGCTTTAGGGTAGCTGCGCGTTTTATCCAGGTTTGCCACGATTTCTCACGGACCTCACGGCGAGCTAAGGAGTATGTTAGCCGTTTCGTCACGTTCAATCACGGTACGTCCCGGCGTGTTACGGTTTATTTCAAGTTCTACTACGGTCTAGCACGGTGCGCGCGGTCGCACAAGAAGTATAAAAAGCCAAACCCGGCAGAGAAGCTTCATTCGAGTTGCAAACATTGAAGAGTGCAGATAATATATTTATAGTTAAAGGTAATGCCACCAAAGAAGGCAAGGCGTGGATGTAAGAAGGGATCCCGTCCTGTGCAGGCCCAACAAGTAGAGGAGCAAGAGCAACCTCAGCCTGAAGATCCTCGCCTATCACCGCCGCCAGATGAAGAAGAGCGTGGTACTGCCCCTGACCCGATCGCTCAGTCTGAACCTGAACCGGGAGTCGAGGAAGCTGCAGAACACGCATCTGCTAGGAGGAGGGTTGTTTCAAGGGTTATCACCAACTTTTCTGAGGCAGAAAAGGAGCTCGTCATTGACTTTCTCCAGCAGAACCCCACGCTCTACTCAAAGAGACTTGCTGGATACAAGGACACAGCAGCAAAAGACCGACTGTGGGCGGAGCAGGCCAGGCAAATGAACCGTACACCGAACGAGCTCAAGACCTGGTACGAAAGCATGCGTACCAAGCTTGGCAAACTGAAGAAAGCTGTCACAAAGTCCGGTCAAGCTGCAGACCGTTTCACCGCAACAGAACAGTAAGTATCTCTTTGACAAGTATAACAGTGTGTCTCTTTTGTATATTTCAGCGAATAGTGCTAAAAATCGTAATAAGGTGTTTAAAACCATTACCTGATGTGTTTTAAAGAGCATAACTTGCACAATGGCAGTGCGTGCGTGCGTGCGTGTGTGTGTGTGTGTGTGCCGTTCCTTCATTACTGTTCATAAGGTTTTCTTCTTCATCAGGTGGATTTGGCAGCGCTTCCAGTTCCTGCTGCAGCACATCACACAGATGCCGAGAAGGACCGTAGTGAGCTTCACTGCTCGACTTCAACCTGCTGCTAATGATAATCAACCGACTGCAACTGCTCGTGAGGCTCCAGAAGACGCTCCACCTGCACCGCCTGCTCCCGATGCACCAGACGGTACTTCACCTGTCGGCACCCCAGCTTCCACAGACACGTCATCTCGAGCCGGCGCCAACCCTGATGTTCTTCTGGGCCTTTTGGAGACCTTCTTGACCGAACGACAAAGTTAGGGGAATCCATCCACCGCCTTTGGTTCTTTTGTCGACGGAAGTCGTCGAAGCCTCCCACCAGCCATCCGACGTAGAGCAGAATCTAGAATAACGGAGGTGTTGCACGAATGCCAGGACGATGCAGATGGACAGCAGTTCCGACCGATAGAACCACAGCAGTCAGCCCAAGCTGACCGATATCGACCCCGGGCTTGGTACGGAGAGCCTTTAGCCCAGCGCTCAGCCCGTCGTCCGAGGGATCCCCCGGTGCGGCAATGGCAGCCGCCGCCTTCCCAGTGGCCCGCTAATGTGACTAATCCACCCCATCTCTGGCACTGAATGGATCGACCTTGGGTACAGGAGCAGTTTCCTGAGATGAACTTAATCTGTTCCCCGTCCATCACTGGAAACCAGCCACAGCCAGAGCCATCTACGTCAACTCAGGCGCAATCGACCTCAACTGCCGACGTACAAAACTTCTCATACAGCCAGTTGCTTGCCTCAGACTCGCCCACCTTGTCTGGTCAGATCTCCACCAATCTGACAAGCCCCAACCAACATGGCCAAGAGAGAAGGACCAGCAGCACTATAATTTCAGCAACAGAGAAACCACAGGACGACGACGAGTCAATACCGTGCCCGTAAAGCTTTCTCGTTTTTGCCATCGCAAAGACAATTAGTGAAAACATACAGATAAGTTTTGTTTTTCCGTAAAGTTTTTTCCCCATCTCATAGACAATGAGTGCAAACAATGTATGTTTGCTTTTCCCTAAAGGCTTGTTCTTTGTCATCTCATAGGCAATGAGTGGTATTTTAACCTTATAAATAGGTCAGAATATCAAAGACTGTAATAAAACTACGTTACAGCTCAATTATGAAAGGTACATGTAGACAAAGAATGATTTAGATCTGAAAATCAAAGGTTCATTCATCGATAAAGTATGTATAGCATTCAATAATCGGTAATTTTACGTGATTGACATAGCAGCAAAAAGACGAGATTTGTTTTAATGTGGTTTCTTCTTATGCATGCGTGTAGTAAGCACACATGGTAGGAATCACACGTAATATCCATGCTTACCTCATGCATTTATATCAACGATTTGACCAGCCAGGTTTGAAGTTCATTTTTTAAAATTTTATTTAATTTTATCCATTGTTTATGCTAGTGCATTTCTATGTGTCCACAGACGCAGCAATTAAACCACTTCAGTCCAGTGGGTGTTTCTGTTCTTATCAACTTCCTGAGTTGCGGTGTCATGAGTTATGACCATTTTCACAAACTGACCACAGACGGACATTTTTACAAACTGACCACAGACGTACGGATGGACGCGCAAGGTGATTAAACCATTTGACGTAGAGACGGGTTCACACGGTGATTAACCGAAATGAAACATAGGCAAACATTGTAGACCCAGATGAGACGCCGCGTCTCAACAGGTTCTACACTGTTTGCTTGATCCAATAAAAAATGAAACAAAACCAAACCATAAAAAAAAAAAAAAAATGAATCTAGCGAGAATTGAACCCGCGTGGAAAGTTCCCAAGGAACGAGAGTCAGACGCACTAACCACTCGACTATACGGACCTTTATTTGTAAAGTAATGGTTGGAGAACCGGTTGTCATATTTTTGTTTTTACTTACCCTCAAACAAAGAAAATTAACTTTTGGTAATCACATTGTTTAGATCTTATCAGTGTACATCTCTGGAAAAAGTCATCAAATATTCCAGATAGTTTAAGAGTAATGGCCATTTTCGCTAAGAGACGCGTCGGGTCGTGCAATTGGAAGGAGCAAGTCTTCTTCCTGCGGACAGCGCTACATTGATCAGACTAGGCGGATGCACAGCCTGAACAGTCATTGCTGGACACACAACAATTTCGTTGCTTTTGTAATGTTGTGGCTAACATGACGATAACACGCCTATATCATTTGGACCAACCTGAACACCACTTATTTGTTCAGTTCTTTGAACGATGGAACATTATGAAATGATTAGTCTTTTAATACTATTGTAAGTTTTATGCGATGAAACTGGTATATATAATTTTCACAAAATACAACGAAATTGCCAGTGAAAGATATGCATTTCTCTTTTGCACAGTGCAATGTCGCCATACAATAGTTAAATGGTATTATGCACTCTTAAACGCAAAATAGCCAAGGTTCATCAATCACTTCAACCGTAGGTGGTCGGCACGTGGAGGGTTTTAATGGAAAAATAGCCAAAAAGTCAAGGTCGGCCAGATACACACTATATCAACAGTGTGTATCAGGCCTACCTTGACTTTTAAAAAAGACAATGGCCAAAAGTCAAGGTAGGCCTGATACACACTATCTGTTCATACAGAGTGTATCAGGCCTACCTTGACGTTTTGGCCATTTTTGCATTAAAACCCTCTACGTGCCGGCCACCTATGACTTTTAACACTGAAATGTCATGGTACTTCCGTTATGAAATGTCTTTCACTGGGGAGTGATCATCCTATCCTGCCACTCTACAGCACTAGCCGGAGAATTGAAGTACCTCTCAAGGTACTCGCGTTGGTGCTTCGCATTCCAAGTGTCTCTGTTCCTTGCGTCAGGTGGGGTGTCGACGTCCTGCCATTGAACTTCATCTCTCCAGTTGCCAGGGACTAGATTGTGTTCCTCATCCTCATGGTCCACCTCATTCACCGGGATGATTGGAATCCGCTTCCTCAACAGGTTGTGGAGTACGATTGCACCCTCAATGATGTCTCATGCTGCAATAAAATTAAACAATATGGACCGTTCAACAGCTATTCATACAGTGGACATGTGTTTTTAGCGACGATTAAGATCAGCCTGCTCATCGGAACAGTCTGATCTAAAGCTTCGCTGGACGCTGGACACTTTAGCTAAGGTCTCAATGTTTCTACATGTGGTAATAAAACCTGGCCAGACTGTATGGACATTGAACTAGGTCTTCGCCTATATATATTTATCACACATTTCAGCACATTACAAATGATCATCATCTGATTTTCTTGAGATCATTTTTATAGAGGGTCGTTAAAAAAGTAATTTACTTACCTGTGTCTGGTTCCTGTTCCAGAGTTCAAAGGAAGCATCTGAACCGATTGGCCAGGATCCCGAAAGCGTTTTCAACCAAAATTCTTCCACGGGATACGCGATAACTGAAGATAAGTTGTTCTCTCGACATAGCTCTTCTTGCATACGGTTTCATTAGGTAGCTTCTTAGGGCAAATGCATCATCTCCGAGGATGAAGTAGGGCATGTCCTGATTCTGGTCATCATTAGGCAGAGGGCAAGGTGGTGGTAATCCTATCCGATCGTCTTCGAGAAGCTCACAAAGCTCTGAATCGTTAAAGATTTGGGCATCGGACATGTGCCCCACTCCACCAACTTCAATCCATACGAAACTATACTAGGCATCCACCAAGGCAAGAAGAGGGACACTGAAAAAGCCTTTGTAGTTGTGGTACAAAGATCCTGTGTTTGGTGGCTTTTGGATTGCTATATGTTTTCCGTCGAGAGCTCCGACCGCATGTGGCACATTCCACCTCTCTTCAAACTCCTGCGCAAGGACTCTCCATTCGTAAGGCGTCACAGGAACGGTGAATACTTCATCCTTGTAGGCATAAACGATGGCCTTACAAACGTCTGGCACCATATGACAGATGGATGCCTTACTGCACCTGAATGCATACGAGAGTGACGAATAGTTGTCCCCAGTAGCCAAATGTCGCAGTGTCACTGACAGCTTAAGTCCAGGTGGTAGAGCAGAGCGAAACTTTGTGTCCTGTTTCTCGATTGCTGGTGTAATTTTTTCGAGAATCTCGTCGAAGAGCTCTGGAGGCATTCGCAGGTAGTTCTGAAAGGCATTTACGTCTTCGGTTCGTAGCTCTCTTGTTATAAATGTTGAGTAGTGCCCCAGTTGCTGTCGTCGTTCTTCTGATAACCATGGCCGCACCCACATTGACCTTGGTCTTCTTGCCCGCCTCCTTCGCCTTCTGCCTTCCTGCACAACACTAACCAACTCCCTCTGCAGCTGCTGCTGGCATCCTTGCTGCCGCAAAGACTGAATGTATGCGCCCAGCAAACATACAAATACAAAATCATCTTCGTCATGGACATCCATGTTTTCTCATCGAAAGTTCAGAATACACTGATTGTTGCAGCTTTTTGTTGCAGGTTTTTGTACCTCCCCTTCCCGGCGGTCACGGTTAACCGTAGTGGGCCTTGACAGAACTTGATAGACGTGGCAAACCTTGATTGGAACGTAACAAAACGTGACAGGTCCCATCAGAACGTGGCAGGCCGGGAGGAAACGTACAAACGTCCGTAACAGACCGTGGGTTAAAACGTAGTGCGCCGTCAGGTCTCCGGGGTTCAGCAGCTCGTTTCTACCCACGGTTTGTCACGGATACCTTGATAGACCGTGCGAAAACGTAACGAGACCTAACAGAACTTGAATACCAAGACAAAACTGACCAAAATCCTACGGCGTGCTACGTTTTGGGCTGCCGTGGCTGCCGTGGTCGCCGGGAACATAGTGTAAACGTACAGTTAAGGAATTCTTTACAGCCGGAAAAAAAAAGTTTCCTTTCATATGAAGCCATAGATGTTTACTCTTTACTAAACGATTCAAATTTAGTCTCTTTTAGATGGAATTCATATATTGATATAATTTTTACCTTTAAATGACCATGTTTCCAACTTGATCTGTAAGACCAGGGATCGTATATAACATATACGATCCCTGGTAAGACCTGATTGCCAGTGACTGGCATGAGGGACTGCATTCACAAACCGTTCTAAATACTGCTGTATTGAAACACTAGCTGTACCATCTTGCAAATAAAGGGCATCGTATAATGACGAAGTAAAGGGATGAAAAAAGAGCGAAATCGTTTATAAAAAAACGATTTTTTCTCCCAAACAATATTATATAGAAAATATCAAGAAAAATTTGTTTGTCAACCTACGAAGAAACAAGCCCTCACACGTGTCCTATCGGTCAATGGTGAGCACAATTGTAAACTTTGGAGTGGATAAATTCATATGTGGCCTGAAACACGCTTAGAGGGGGCATTCGGACATTCGCGTAAAGTGTCGTCTCGTATCAGCCTGCGCAGTCCGCGCAGACTAATCCGAAACGACACTTTCCGCTTTTATGTAATTTTCTTTTTTTGCGCGTCTACTGAAGAACAAATTCTAATGTACCGGTAGTCGTAAAGTGCCGTCTCGGATTAGCCTGCGTGGACTGATCCGAGATAACAGATTCGCAAATGTCCGAATGCCCCTTTTCGTGTGATGCTCGCCATTTATGTACAAACAAAAGTAAAAAAAGAAATGAATCTAGAAATCCAAAGACATGTTATTGGTACATTTCCAAATTCATCTATAAATAAGTGACTTGTTGGTTACCCGAGAGCTCCGAATAAACCTTGAGAAAAGACAATGCCAGTCTAGAAATAAGGCCTAAATAATTGCAAGTTTAAGGTTGCTCTTGTCCAGATTATCTCAACAAAACGGACAGTGTAGATCAAAGATCAGAATGCCTTTTTTCAGTTTGTTATCAATCTTTAGTGGCCGCATTTAGGCGGCTTTAGTTATGAAGGCGATTGAGGGTCAATAAAGGCTTCTCTTCCCGTCTGTTCTGGTTGGTTTTTAGGCTGACCCCGATCACGTGATTAATCAACCGCGAACGAGATTGCTCAGTGAGTAGTCAACGTTTGAGTGGGCAGTATGGTGTTTCGCAGAGAGACCCAGACAATTTGATCCGGAAAAAATGAAGTAAGTGTCTTATTTATTTGAAATTTGTAGATATTTTTCATGAATAATCAAAGTATGTGTAAATCTAGATCTAGCATGGTACACATGGTTGCAAATTACGATTGTTTTATTTTCTCGCAAATTATCGCCGGCGTCTTAAGTAGTGCTGATCCAAGGTAGAAAATTTTGTGGAAAAGGCAGCAAATTCTAGTTGCAGCGTTCTTTTTTTTCAAATTGTTTTTGAAAGCCGTCTTTGTCAGAATCATTCAAGTATGGGAATGTTTGGAGGAATTTTCTCTAGCCTATTTTCAACAGTGAATTAAAAATTTTAGGGTAGAAAAATTCCAATTACAGTATACTGAGGCAAGTCAAAAAGTATCCTTAAAATGATGAACTCTTTACCAAAGGACGAAATTTTGGTCTTGACCAAATTGAAATCATTTGCAGACAACAACAACAACAAAAATATAGCTCAAAAGATGACTGCTGTCTTTGACAGGGTAGAAAACATTGTGGGAAAAGGAGAAAATGCTGGTAACCAGCATTTCCTCCTTTTCCCATAATGTTTTCAAATGACTTCTTCCTCAGGGTCATTAAAACTCGGGATTGTGTGGTAAAAGGATAAGATGATTAATATTGGTGTGTTTATTACCCTTTAGTTTGTATTGGAGTTTAACGCCATTTTAACAGCTTAGGTCATATCATGGCGGTCAGTGACGCACCCATGTGTTTCCTAGCTTTCCCACACTGGTACTGACACAAAGTCACTGACTACTTTACTCACATGCATCAGAGGTAAGGGGCGAAAATTCGCCGGAAAGAAAGTTCGTCGCAACCGGGTATCGAACCTGCAACCTCCAGGTCACGAGTTAGATAGTCTAACCACTGAGCAACCCCGCCAGGCTTTATTACCTTTCACCAGAAGACAACATTACTTACCAGTCCAAATTGCAAGCCTTTCAAGATGAAAAATTTAATGTGTCTCAAATGATGAAACTTGTTTTTGAAGGACTAGAAAACATGGTTAAAGAGAAAATGCTGGTTGTCAGCATTCTCTCCTTTTCCGTCAGTGTTTTCAAATGTCTTTTCCTCAGGGTCCTTAAAACTGAATATGGGATAAAGGGTTAAAAATATACACTTACAAAGAAATAGAATTTTTTACATTGTTTGTTAATGACTATACAAAACTTGGATTTTATTTTTTTTCTTTGTAGATTTACAATATGACCAGATTTGGACTTTGTTGAGGTAAGAATCACTTTACATGAGGTAATTAAAAGTCAATTTGAGCACATATAAAATTATAAAAAATCTGTCCATGTAATGATGGATAACTTATCAACAATTTCTAAAATTCTGGAATACAATATTTATAATTTGAGACATTGAGGTATGACTTTGATATACATGTACTTCTACCTGCCTAAAAATCAGAATTTAAAAATAACATGGTAGTTCTAAACTGATTGTCCGCCATGGTGTCAAGCGTATAAGACAATATGGTTGCCATATACTGTTGAAGGGTAGCAAACTTCGAAAGTTTAAAAAAAAAAATGAGATACACTCAAACTGTGCCATTTCACTAAGATGCCACACTCTACCTTCAAATTACAACATCCTGCCTTAATTTATGAGGCCATCCCCTGGAATCAGCCACTAATAAATGAAAAAGAAAACAGTATCATGAATGTTAATCTTACTCTGTCGACAGACCTACATATTTTGTGTTTGTCTCTCTGTGTGTGTGTGTGTGTGTGTGTGTGTGTCTGTCGGTGTTTTTTTTTTTTTTTTTTTTAATAATTTCAATTATACCAAATAAATCAATACAGATTAATACTTAACCAAAAAATCCAAAATGGCCAACAAATATTGTCTTGTTAAACCTTAAGATTGCTATGTTGATGAAAAATACATTATCAGTCTCTAAGGCAAACCATCTTAAAGCAGTTCCAGATATATTCTGACCCTCATGACATCAGTTTATGCATATTCTTACATTATGTCTCTTATATCCTGTAACACCCTTTATGGTTCTAAGACTAAGTAGATCTACTTCTTGTGAAAACTTGATGATGTTCCTTGACCACCCCCTTCTTGCTACAACCCAACCACCAAAAAAACTCACTGCATATAAATGTCAATATGACTAGCATTATTTGCAAAGACGCTTCAATGAAATAGGAAATTAACTATCAATCATCTGACACTATCATAGATAAGTCACATTACATTGATCATGTATATTGGTAGATCAGTCAACAGTTATTTATAGGTCTCACTATATTGCATATTAAAACTCTAAAGTGGTTGTCTTTGTACTAAATATATGTTTTTACACGTGATTGTCTAAGAATTCATCTAAAAGTAGGGTATTGTGGATGGAGCAACCACAATAATTTAGCAGTTACTAAACACACACATTACTGCATCATTTATGATTTTACATAGATTATTGAGGCTAAACTTTGTTGATCTTTATGAATCACAAATACTTAATTGTCACTTTATGTAGAAATGATTAGATCTAGACCAATTACAGTCAGGTATACTCATGAATATGATTTAGATTTTCTGCGAGAAACAGATCAGTAAAAGACATGTTTCTAAACCCAAGTGACAGTATGGACCAACTGCTGGTGAACAAGTGGCCTTCTATTGACTAAAAAACATCTATTTTATTAATTATGAATTACATAATTATTGTCCTCAAAATAATAGTGACTTAGCACCAAATTTCATTCAATGTTTAACAGCTACATACAAATAATAAGGATGTAATGTGTCAAGAATTTGCATGAGAGCATTTGTATTGGGCATGACTCCTTAAATTATAGTTTTGACTCTTACTATTATTTTGCTCAAATGACTCTTAAAGTTTTGGCTAATACAATGTTCATCAATGGCTTTTGAGTTACCGAGTAGCGCAGAATAGACTCTTGTAGAAGAACTGTGTCCAAGTTTTTAAAGTTTTAAGTTTGTGGCCAATGTATTCAAAGTATTTCATTAGTTGACAGGTAACAGAAGACATAAAAGTTTACAACAGATGAATCTTTTAAATCAGCACCATGTTTATGAAATTGATAGGTTTGATACATTTTGAGGTATCCTAACATGATGTGTGTTTGTAAGACACACATTAAGTTAAAAACATGTTTGAGAGTTAGTAAACCAAAGGGATTTGTAATAGCCACCAAGGTATTGTCAGCATACCTTATTATATATTGAGGATTTTAACTCCTAAAAATGAAAGTGCATGTAATTTCTTACTACTCTTAGTGTGTTTTTCTGATCTATTATTATATGCCTTGTTTAACCCTTTACCAAATGATCCTGCTTCATTGTAATCCTAAAGAAATATTAAGACTTTTAAAAACATTGTGAGAAAAAGAGGAACAACATTTTTTTCTTTATTCACAGTGTTTTGCTACCTACAACGATAATTTGCAGCATTTGAGCCACATGTAATATGTCATCTGCAATGTTTCCAAGTAGACAAATCCAATTTATCATTTGGTAAAGATCTTTTTCTGCAGGGTTCATTTTAGTTTTTGTCTGAGGTGGGCTCTTGGCTCCTAAATCATTTTTGCATGGACCAAGCTAATTGAGGTAAAATACTTTTAAGGAAACTGACCAAAACATGGAAAGACATTTTCAATCAAAATTAAAGATTTGTAAATATGAGCGAATAAAAATAAAGATCATACTTTCAATGTTGACCAAATTCTGCAAAAATTTAATTTGTAATTGTTACTGCACCTGATTACCCTTTTTGTGGCCCACCCAGCCAACCATTAACTTCTTGTTGCATTGATTTTATACCATCTTTTTTTGTACAGAAACTTGTTCTGAAATGAACACTGCATTTCTTTTTACCCAAGTCCCAAGCAATTCCTGTGTTGCTAAGGATCTTAGAAATATTAATTCTTTATCTCATACAATTTTTGATGTAGAGGATCTTAGATCCAGAAGTAAACAAGAAATAATTCATTAGCTCACACAGTTTTTGATGTTAAGGATCTTAAATCCAACTTTGCTAAGACTGATCATGAAAAAAAAAAAAAAGCAGAATTTGAATGATAGCTTGATAAGTAAGTAAAATCTGTTCATGTAAATTCTGAAAATGGCTTGTATTAAGTATACTTATCTTTTTTTGAAAAAATAAGTTACACATTAGAATACATGAAACAAAAATTAATTTTATACTTCATTGCTCAGAAAGGTTGTCCTTGCCCAATTGATGATTACCTTGGACTGGTTAGAATCCAGGAAACACAGCAGAGAGATACATGTAGTCAGGACAGAGTTGATTACTGGGTGGCATCGAGGAAAAATTTGTCTTTTGACCCAGATTTTTTTATCATAAACAACCAAAAATATAGAGATAAACTGTCATCATTGACGGATCAAGGCAAGTCAGAAAGGTTTGTCAGTCTATTCAGGGGCAGCAAGATTTTTTAATCATGAACAAACAAAAATATAGAGATAAACTGTCACCAATGATAGATCAAGGCAAGTCAGAAAGGTTTGTCGGTCTATTCAGGGGCAGCAGCTGTGTTTCATTTGCTAAGTTAACCTTATCTGAGCCCTTTTATCAAAACCAAAGTACATGTCACTGAAAAACAATTTTATCGGTGAAAAAAAAATCCATTTTCACAAGTTATGTGAATGCATTTATCTTACCTTTAGACTGACGAAGACAATATATAGATTTTTGGCCTTTCATATTTAATATTAGACTTATCTCTGTACAAAACAACAAAATTGCAGACTTTTCAAAATTAAAAGCCTTTGCAGACACCATCACTAATACAGCACAAAAGATAAGACCTGCCCTTGAAAGGGTGGAAAACATTGAGGGAAAAGGAGAAAATTCTGATTACTAGCATTTTCGTCTTTTCCCACACTGTTTGCAAAAGCCTTCCTTTTGGGCTTTAAAACTTATGATTGTTGGTACTGGGTTTAAAAGACCACACAGTTTCTGTGTGTGTGTGTCAATGTATATAAGGTTCATGTAATTTGGAATGAAAAGGATCTTAACCTGTCAAGTGCCTCTCACAACTTTAGATTTTTTCAGGCTAGTGCAGATCAGGATCAGACTGTATAATGTAGCCTGCTCTTAAATCTGCTCTACCTAATAAGTAAAGTTCAGCATTAAAATGACATTTTTTCTGGCCTCTGTTCCATGTCTACATAGTTTGTTTGGCACTTGAAGGGTATATAAAATAGATATGTAGAGCTTAATGGTACTGTGTACATTTATCTTTATACATGTATTTATATTAGATCTACATTAATGTACTTATATTTATTTTTTCTTTTGAAGTTTTCCTTGATCAAATTATCTTATTATCATTGTCCTAATTTTTCATTTATTTATTCATTCATTCATTCATTTCCTTTCTTTCACATTTGATTTAACCCTTTACCACACAATGCCAACTTTTAACGACCCTCAGGAAGAAGCCTTCTGAAAACATAGAGGAAAAAGGAGAAAATGCTGTTAACAAGCATTTTCTCCTTTTCCCACATTTTTCTATACCCTATCAAACAAAAATCACATCATTTGAGCAATATTGAAATCGTCTGTCGCAAAAGCTTTCAATTTTATCATTATTAGGTTAGGTTGTATTGTGTATTTAACCCTTTACCACATAATCCTGAGTTTTAACGACCCTGAAGAGGAAGAATTTTGAAACCATTGTGGACAAAGGAGAAAATGCTGATAATCAGCATTTTTTCCTTTGTCCACAAGGTTTTCTAGCCTTATAGGGAAAAGTTCAGTGTTTGAGTCACATTTGATTTCTCGTCTTTCAATTTGGACAAGTCTAAGATTTTGTCATTTGGTAAAGAGTTAATATATTGAGAAGTAAAGTCATCCTTTCTATGTGAATGTAATCTCTGTTGGTTTAAAAACATTTCAAAGATGTTTTCTATGAAAAGATTTTGGATCAAACTGGGGAATCAATATCAAATAGATATTGGGGACAATCAAAGACTTGGTGCTTTTAAAAGATTCATTGGCTGGTCTATATATAAATGCATTGACATTGTCTGATTTCAATATAGTAGCACATACAGATCAGCTGTTGGAATACCTTGAATACCAAAACCAGCCACACCATGAAAACCTTATAACAAACTTTTCTATGTTATGTATTAAATTATACTTTATGCTACAACTGTTGCAACTTATGCATGCAAATTTTTACTATTTCATTTTAGGGACTTTTCTTACAAAGTATTTGCATAAAGGTTATTTAAGAAACGAATAGACAACAGCAATACATTACATTTATGATGTTTGAATTACTATTTTTTTCTGTTAAATCAAAACAGTAAAGGAAAACATCTACTTTGAATTTGCAGTGGTTCAGATCATAAATGCTAGGCTGGTTTCAAACACTTTACCAGCCAAGAAATTTACCATCCAAATCCAAGTTCATATAGACCTAATTGTTAAAGAAACTTGTCATATACTTTATTTCCAGTCATGTTTCAAAGTGTCATTTGGAAAACAAAGACATCACAATTTTTAAGTGTTGCTAGATTATTTCAAAGTTCAAATGCAAAAATGAGGATAATGACGTTTTGTCTTGGTTTCAACAATTTTGGCAAGCCAAGGAACACTTGTTAATCATTGGAACATTTCTTAATAACTAATGAACTTCTAGCTTAGATGATCCCAGTACACTACACATTTAATGTGTCAACAATATTTGCATACCGGTAAAAGCATAATTCAAGCACACTTCAATAAGTATCTTGTAAATAACATATTTGCAACTTTCAATATCAACTATGTAATAGGTAAATCAGGGGTAGTTATTTCCATTTATCCTATGGAGATTTGTGGGATTGATTGAATGGAGTATTGGTCATAGTGGATCATGAACACTGATAATTTATCTGGATACTTCATTGAAAACAGATTTTTAAAATAGCAAAAACACACAAAGCGAAACAGATCTGTCTCAGCTGTAAGTATGTAAGTAATCAGTGTCCCATCCCCTATGTGTCTGAGCTAATGGTTTTCCACACCAAATAGGGACATTTACACAAATGAACCAAGACAAAGGATAGGAATACAGGAAAATATAGGAATATTATAATTATCATAAAACAAAAACAATGAACCACACACAAAAAAAAAATAGGAATATCTAAATACAGAAAAGAATAAACACCCACAAAACTAAACTAGAAAAAAAATATATATATTATTATAAATGACCAGAAAAAAAAAGGTAATAATAAAAATGCAAAACATCTTATTAAAAAAAAAACTTGTGAAAAATGAAAAACTTGAAAAGGAATGAAATAAAATAACATGAGAAGTAAAAAAAAAAAAAAAAAAATAGAAATTAAAGAAACATGACAAGAAAGCAATAAAAATAATTAAAAAAAAAAAAAAGAAAATAAAAACAAGGATAAAATGGTAACAGGGAAAAAAAATTATACTAGAATATATGAATAAAAGAAAACAATATTGGGGATAAAAAAGGTATAGAAATACAAGAACTGCTGCTTTAAATTCTAACACAAAAAATGGAGTTACAATACAAAAAAATGACATTGCCAAGTTCAAACAAACAGTTAGCTTTATACATAAAGCAACAACTTAATTTTTACTCACAAATGCAAAAAAAACGGGTGTAATCTTAAGTACCGTAGATTAATATTGAACCGTTACCGGATAATCCTGAGTTTCAAAGGCCCTGAGGATCAAGGCTTAAATTGAAAACACTGCTGTCAGCATTTCCTCTATTTGCCAACATATTTTATGAGTTTGTTAAAGACTAATACAACCATATGAGCCACATATTAATATATAGTCTACAAATGCTTTCGATTTGGACAAAATGAAATGGTCAATTGGAAAAAAGTTAGGAATATGATTTTACTCACCATTACCATTAAAGTAAACCTTAATGTTCATTTTCTATTTATACAAGTTGTTTTTCTGTAGGTTAAACAAATAATCACATCTGTGCAGTGTACTTGAATTATTTATAGGCAAAGTTGTACATGTAGTACTGAAAAAATCATTGTTTTTTTTTTTCTTTAGAGGTTTTCAATGGGAATATGTTTGTTTCTGATACCCCCTGTCCCTGGCAAAAGTATTGCAGAAAGTATCAGAAGCAAGCATTATCCATAATCCTTTTTTTTTTTAAAGTAATGACAGGAATTTGCATACATAAACAATTTTCAGCTTGAACTAAAACATACACATTTGTAAAATGCGAAGGAAACATCAGGAGAGGTTACCTTAGATACTAACTTAAAAACCAAAGAATATTTAAATTGTTGATCAACAGTCATGAAATAGGATACAGATAATAAACCTAAAATTTTCAGTACTTTCTTATTGAGGAATCTTTGATTGAAAAATAGAAATATTGACATATAAGAAACAGAGTTTACTCTATGTTTCAAGAAAACATAAAGGAATAAATATAAAGTTACAGTACAAAAGTGTGATTAACAAGTTAGATATGCATACAGATTTCAACTGCAGCAGGTCACAAGCACATGCGAGCAATAAAGTCTTTTGAATAGTAAGTTTAAGACTGATTCCTTTGCAAGAGCAAAGAAATCAAGATTACATGTATATATTCATATTAAGATGAAATTAAATTGAAAAACAAAAAAAAAAAAACAAAAAAAAAAGAAACAAATAAGGGTGTGGTTTATTAACTCTTTATAATATACAATTCTGTGTTTTAATTACTGTTAGAAATAAGACTTTTGAAAACACTGAGGAAAAAGGAAAAAATGCTGGTTACCAGCATTTTATCCTTTTTCCAGAATGTTTTCTTCCCATTCAAAGACAAACTTTCTTATTTTAGTGCCATTTACTTTGTCATCTGCAATTGCTTTCAATTTGGACCATTCTAAAAATCTTAAAACCTGTTATCAGAAAGAAAAATTGATTAAATGAATACTGAAAACTACCTTATGCTTGAAGATAAAAATTAGTAAAGCTGCATTAACAGTACAAAAATAAAATGTTCACACTGAGAATGCATGCAGTCAGCTTTCTACAGCAGCAGGTCATTTCTCACTTACAAACACAGGCTTGAGCAAGAGAAATTGAATTGTGAGTCACATAAGTTAAGACAATAGAAATACAGTTTAACCAAAAATAGTCATATTGATTTAAAACAATCTAAAGTGTATAAATCAGAAAAGAAACAAAAAAAGCAAAATAAAGTTACAGGAAACAACTTTTCCTACAACTAGCCCACCCCCATCCCCACCCCCATAGAAAAAAGGAACCAGAGGTTGTTGTTTTTTTTGTTTTCAATTTAAGATCCCACGGCTTTGAAGTGGTAATACATGTACTTGAAAAAGATAACAGACACTTTGCCTAAGGCCATAATGAGAAAAATCTACAAGTAGCAGTGTATCTACATGGTAAGTTAAAAGCTATACAGGTAGATTAAGATCAGGCTAAATAGACTATATATTGTAATCTTAAACATAAACTGTTTTTTTTTTCACAGATATTCTTTCCAAAACAACAATTTGGAAAGAAAAATAGTCTAAATTGTCCTATAACTCTTTACCAACCAACAAAATTTTAAGTCATTGCAAATTGAAAGCATTTGCAAACGACAAAATCAGTATGACTGAAAAATTAAACATGTCCTGAGAAAGGTAGAAAACATTGTGGGAAAAGGAGAAAATGCTGGTTACCAGCATTTTCTCCTTTTCCCACAAATTTTTTGAAAGGCTTCTTTTTTGGGTTGTTAAAGCTCAGGATGGTGTGGTGAAGGGTTAATCCCGCCAACAAACAATCCTGTGTTTTAAAGACCCTGGAAAAAAACCTTTGAAAAGATTGTGGGAAAAGAAAAAAATGCTAGTTACCAACATTATTTCCTTTTCCTGCTGTGTTTTTTATCTTATTGCAGACAAATTCCATCATTTGAATGATATTAGTCATCTGGAAAATCTTCCACTCTGGACCAGTCGGGGTCCTGCGTGGCTCGGTGGTAAAGTGCTGTGGGACTCGTTACCTGGAGGCCCTGGGTTCAAGCAGCACTAGATCCACTGAGCCTTTCGAGGGAGTGTCCTTGGGCAAGACACTTCAGAGCTCTAGCCTAGTACTGGTAAAATCCATGAAACGCATGAATATGTGAACTGTTGCTGTGATATGACTGAAATAATGTTGAAAGAGGCATAAAACACCATTCAATAACAGTCAAATTCTGTTGTTTTGTATTCTAGCCTTTCCCCAACAATCCGGTGTTTTCATGACCTTGATAAAGACCCCTTCTGAAAACATTGTGGAAAAGGTAGGAAATGCTGGTAACCAGCATTTTCTCCTTTTCCCACAATGTTTTAATTCTACCTTATAAAATACAGATTCCATCAATTCAACCACACATAAATTGTTGTCTGCAAAAACTTACAATTTGGACAAGTCTATGTTTTGCTTGTGTGGTAAAGAGATAAATGAAACAAGCAAAGAGTTGAAAAAACAGAAAAGTAAAAAATAACAACACAAAGTAACTTTATAAACTGCCTCACAACAATTCCCCACTCCCATCTCCCTAACCCTCCTCCAAAATAAAATACAGAGGTTTTCTTTTCTTTTTTTTTAGGGTTTTCAATTCAAGATTGTTTCAAAGTGGCATTGTTTGGAAAAGATGGCAGACACTTTGTCAGCAGCAGTTATCAGAACAATCTACAACTCAGCAGCGCATCTATATGGGAAGTTCAACACAGATCAGGTATTTAACCCTTTACCACACAATCCCAAGTTTTAACAACCTTATGGAATAAGGCTTTTGAAAACATTATGGGAAAAGGAGAAAATGCTGGTAACCAGCATTTCTCCTTTTCCCATAATGTTTTCTACCCTTTTAAAGACCAGGGTTCATCATTTGGTCCATATTTCTGTGGTCATTTTTAAATGCTTTTAATTTGGACTAGTCTAGAATTTTATTGTGTGGTAAAGGGTTAACCCTAGCTTTACCAACAGCAAAACTTTTGGATGTGACCAAATTGAAACCATCTACAGACAACAAAATAAATGTGACTCAAAATTTGAAATTTGTGTTGGGTAGGGTAGAAAACATTGTGGGAAAAGAAGAAAATGCTGGTTACCAGCATTTTCTCATTTTCCCGCAATGTTTTCTAAAGGTCTCTTTATCAGGGTTGTTAAAGGTTGGGACTGTGTGGTATGATCAGACTGAACAAAATACACAATCTGATCTGAGATCTACATTACGACTATCTGTACAGATATTCTCTCAACATGACATGAAATTGTAATACATGTATCTTGACAGTCTTTTATGTCATTACCAAATGAAATTTTTAGACTTGTACTAATTGAAAGTATATGTAGACAACAAATTTAAGGTCTATGGCCCCTAACTCATTGGTAAACATTGACATTTTTGTAAAGGCTATTCGGCCAATATTTGCAGCTTCCGCCTTTTAACATGAGAGTTAGGGGCTGTAGAGTTACTTACTCATCGGTAAATATTGTGTAACATTGAGGTTTTCATAATTGCTATTCGGCCAATCTTGGTAGCTTCCATCTTTTAATATGTGAGTTAGGGGCTGTAGACGGCAAATATGGCTCAAAAGATGGGTTTGCCTTTGAAGAGATAAAAAACATGTTTTTGAAACTTAAGAATGTGTGGTAAAAGTTTAAACTAATGGAAAATATCCACTTAGTTTATTTTAGCAACCTGCTGAGTAAATTTGCTGCAGGTATCTTTGAGAATACTCTTGTAAAATAGGCATTTTCAATATTCATTTTAAGGACTACGACCCCCTAATTCATCAGTAAACATCGTGTAACATCGATGTTGATGTTAAGGCTATTCCGCCAATCTTGGAGGCTTCCATCTTTTAATATGAGAGTTAGGGGCAGTAGACTCACTAACATATCGGTAAATCCCGTGTAACATCGACGTTTTCGTACAGGCTATTCGGCCAATCTCGGAGGCTTCCGTCTTTTAATATGAGAGGTAGTGGCCATAGACCTTAGTTTGAATATGCCAATATGTGGAAAAATGAGGAATATGCCTTTTGCCACTGTATTTTCTAATGTACATGTATTCTTCAGCATTACTCAAATGTATCTAACTCTTCCTAATGGCAAATTTTTAGACTTGCCATTTGCAGATGACAAATGTATCTCTTTGTATGAAATTGTCCTTGAAAGGGTAAAAAAACCTCGTTGGAAGAGGGGAAAATGCTAGTATCCAGCATTTTCTCCATTTACCAAATTGTTTTCAAAAGCTGTCTTAGTCAAGGACTTTAATCCTTAGGGTGCTAGGCATGACTCACTGACCTTTTGCAGACAGTGTGGATCAAGATAAGACTGCACAGAACGTGCAGTCTGAACTTGGATCTACACTGTCCGAGAAGGATTTATTATTTCCCCAAATAAAACTTTGAACTAGCAATATTTGGGTTTGTTCTATCGAAATGAAAATTTCATACCAGTTTTTAGCAGGGTTAAAACTTGGGCGTGTGGTAAAGGGTTAAAGACCTAGATGCTAATGCCTTGCTGAATCGCCATTCATTCATTCATTGTGGTACATGCCGGGCCCCAGTAGCTCAGTCAGTAGCATGCAGGACTTGAGAACAGAGGGTCATGGGTTCAATCCCTGGCTCGGCCAATTTCTTTCAGAGGATTGATGATAGTCATTGCGACAGGATTCATTCCTCTCACTGCTGACCATTGTCCTGATGATCGTTATGTGGGAAAGCAGCCAGTGGCTTGGAAAGACTATTGTGCGGAGAAAACATTGATCGGTGCGATATATCCAAAATGATGTTGAAAACAGCATTAAACACTATACAATCAATCAATGATTGTGGTACATGTACATGTCTTTTACGTAGGTGTTGATTTTATGCTAAAATTATGTATATGTAGAATAATAAATTTTGTTTAAAGTTTATTATTATTCCTTTGAAATCTGTTGCAGGGAGGGAATGAACTCGCCTATATGGAAATTTCGGGGTGATTGTGGACTCGAGATAGGTCAAAGTTGTCAGTCAGTTTTTAGCTGTACTATTGTTAAAGTTTTCTAAATTCACATGTATTTGGCTCAACAAAACTTTTATTAGTAGAGCTTAGAAGGTTTTAGTGTATTTTTTGTTTCATCATTTTGTGCATAAAATCCCTGTCTGCAATGCACTTTACCTTATCGGTATGGGCACAATAGAAGGAACACTGGGTGCAAGACATTCATACTTGTCCTGTTTGTACAAAGTTTTGCTAGGTTTGAGTTTCCATATAACATCTTTATATTTTCTTTCTGAATATTTATGACAGACTGTAGGTTAAGTCTTAAACACACAATCCAAACTTTCAAAAACCCTACGGCAAAAAAGGCTTTTGAAAACATGGTGGTGAAAGAAGAAAATGCTGGTAACCATACCATAGTCAAAAACTGTTATTTGACTTACATTTTATTTGTTGTCTTCAAGTTTGGATAAGTCTAAAATTTTTATTGTTTGGCAATTAGTTAAAGCAATAAGGAAATGACAGTTTTAAACTTTTTCACGGTATAGAAGTTCATAAACAATGAAAAAGCAAATTTAATGTTTGGAAGGATTTGTTTCTAAAGCCTTTATTTTCAAACTAAGCACTAAAAGTTCTTTTGATGACTGAGAATGCTTTACCTTAGTATAAAGTTAATATAAACAAGTGAGGCTCAGTTAATTGATGGTAGGAATTTCCATTATATACATTGTGACTAGGGACAGGGGTTAAAACGAGAAATGGAAGTTTCAACTATCAGGTTGCTGGCAAAACTTCAATTGTAAACAGGTAGAAAATATTCATTAATTATCCAGTAAAAAGTTCTTAAATATAAGCTTTAACTCAAGAAGACCTACAGACTGCAAAATCTAGCTGCTGACAATATCTTCCTTAAACTATATATAAACTGTTAGGTGAAATAGGCATTATGGCATAAAGTAACAAATTTAGTGAAAATTGGATTGAAGCTCCTGGAAAACCTACTTTTATCGTAATGGTTAAAAATAAATCAGAGTATTAGACTAAAAGTTCATAAACAAAACATCTTACATTGGGTTCGTATAGGCAAGTGAGGGTCGGCAGACTGACAGTTGGAATTTCCATTACCAGTACATATGCATTGTGGTCAGGGACAGGGGTTTTATAAAACAAATGGAAGTTTCAACTATCAGGTTGCTGTCAAAAACATTTTCAAATTATATGTAACTACATCAAATATACATAAAGTATGAAAGTGTAAAGTTCATTTCAAGGTCAGACATAACAAAGCATCAAAAAAGAGGTCACTTATACAACTTCTGTACATAAATTTCACTTCAAAAACAAGAAATTTCTGAGCTATCAGGTTGTTCAAAATAACATTTATCTTTTTTTTTTTTGTAAATAGGTCAAATGCACATCATGGAATTAAAAAAAAAAAAAATCTTTCCTGTAGTTGAATGAGGATGCTGGCAAATAATCTTCTATATTTTTAAACAGCATTTTCTCTTTTTTCCCCACAATATTTTCTTTTGAGAAGGTTTTTAAAGAAAACGGTCATCATACATGCTTCATTTAATTTGTTGTCTGCAGGTGCTTTCATTATGGAAGATTTAACCTATTTCCACATAATCCGGACTTTTAACAACCCTCACAAAGAAGGCTTTTGAAAACACAGTAGGATAAGAAGAAAATGCTGGTAACAAGCATTTTTTTTTCCTTTTCCCACTATGCATTCTACCCTTTCAAAAACAAATTCTGCCATAATAGCTGCATTTAAATTGCTGTCTGCAAATGCTTTGAATTTGGACAAGTCCAAATTTTGGTCGTTTGGTAAAGTACTGCTTAAGGTCTTTATCAGCAAATCAAAATTTGTACACTTGAAGCCAATGCTCTGAATGTCTTGCATCTCTGTTCTTATACATCTGGATTGTTGGCTCTTCATGCTGTGTTGTATCAAAATGAATGAAAAAACAAGTACCAGAAAACCTCTTCATAACAAACTCTAATAATTTTCTAAAATTTTCTGAATTCAAAATTATTTTTGTTTGTATATTTTTCATGCTTATTTCATACTTTAGAGGAGCTTTTGTGGACAGTGCTATCCCCACATTGATAACCTAGGTACCGGCCTGCAAAAGTGTACCTGATATGGCCAGTGTACAGAGAGGATATAGGGCCTTATGCCTTTTCTGTTGCAACGTATTTGCAGGTAAAGATAGTACTGTCATGGAGTGTGTTGGGTACCCTGGTGCAGAGATCATCTATAGAGATTATAGGATCGCTACCTAGTCTCATTAAAACCTCAACCCAACTAATTTACTTTACATATTTGCGCCCGTCTCTCATGTAAGACTGTCAGGCCAAGGCATGTCCGAAAACATTGTAATATAACCCCATAATGACATCAACATGTCCATTTACATGCTGACACCCACATTGTATGGAGCAAGGAAGAAAATGGCCATCGACATGCCTAGAGAAAAAGCTCCTCCCTATATTGGCCACACCGCGCTAGGTGGACAGTCTTGTCTGATGTCTGGAGTGTACAAAATAAATATATATTGTGTCAGCATATAAAGTAATGGTTTCTATTTATTCCCATACAGGGTTTTTGGTTTTGGTCTTTGAGAAAAAAGGACACAGCAGAGAGTAGAATGGTCATTACAAAGCTGACACCAAAATGAGCATTTGTTTTGGGAAAAAAAATGACCATGAACATGCCTGTAATATATTCGCTAAAATATTAGCCACACTGTGCTATGTGAACGGTCTTGTCTGGTTGAATGGTTGTAATGCAGAATGCAATATTACGTCAGCTTAAAGGGAAAGGAATTAAATAAATTTTACATTAATGAAGTTATTTCTTATCATCAAAACATAATTCTTTGAGAGCTACAGGCTAAATCAAATGACCACTTTGGCCTACTTGGGGATGTGGATGTAGTTCCTTACCTCTGTTTTTGTTTAATGTTAGGTAAAGTACAGATCTAGAGCAAAACAGACAGACCATGGAAGGCAAAACTGAGATGATATTTGAAAGTTGAACCATTTGGTGATATACAATATACAAGTGTAAAAGATACAGTCCCAGCGATTACCACAACATTCTTCACATCCCTACTATAGACAGATTAACTTTTTACCAAATACCAAAAGAGTAGGCTTGTCCAGATTAAAAGTGTTTGCAGACGACATATTAAAAATCTGTCACTCAAATGCAGTGTGATGTGGTTTTCTAACTGCATCACACCCCATTTGAGTGACAGAGCTTAAATATCAAACACCACCAGTTGGTCATCCTCTGTGTACTTTGAATTCATTCAAGTTATTTGAAAATATGTTGGCTACGGTGACACATGTACAGCCCTAGGGTATACAAGCAAATGCTGTATCTGAAATTAGCCAGTATGGTTATAGGTTAAGATATTTTACAAATTGATACCACATTATGAAAAATGAAGTACATGTTATCTTTAAACGTTAAACAGAATAACATCTTACAATATTTGAAAGACATAGATTTTTATAATAAAATATAGAATTTTTAAATTTAGGACATAAATATAAAACACGCTGGATGACTCTGTAATGAGGATTGCCTCGTTGCTAAGTCTACTAGCACTTACAATCATATAAAAGATATATTCCACATTTTTCTGCTTTAATTTTTAATTCTTGTTCATGAAGTATTACGCTGCTCAAAAAAATTAAAGGATCACATGTCCTCAACTTCGATCGCAAGATAATTTTTTCAGTCCAGGACAATGCAAATAATTTTCTGCTCATAAGTTCATTCAGTCTTAACACTGTAAAATCTCGGAGTAGGCAAAACAGTTTGGTTTGCACAAAAGATGTATGGGCTATTCTTGTCAAAGCCGTTTTTTTTTGATATCTCACACAGGCTTTCAAGAGAATCTGAGGTGTCATTATTTCATCTCGTCCTCTTCTTTCATTAGATTTGACAAGAATATGAACAAAAGATTGGAAAAATATGAGCTGTTTAACAAAACAACAAGGAAAACAAATTTCTTGATTTTCTTCTTAACATGGCTTATCAGCATTTAAAATGAGACAAACAAGAAAACTATTTAGCCATTTTGTCTAGTAAGAATGTAAGCTGATGGTTTTCAGAACACAAAGACCGGGTGTTTAGCAGAGTGAAAGACTTGAATTTTAGCATTTGTGTGATCCTTTAATACTTTTGAGCAGTTTATTAACTTTTAAATTACCACTTAGTTCTTACAACTATTGATAATACATTACCTTTCAAGCACGCTAAATGACCATAGATGTCGATGCGCCATTAAACACCATTTGACCCTTTACAGCAAAATGCAGACTTTTAATGACCATGAGAAGAAAGCCTTTTGAAAACATTGTGGGAAAAGGAGAAAAGGCTGTTAACCATGTCTTCTCAAAGAAAAATCGAAACATTTGAGCTACACTGAAATTGTCGTCTGCAAATGCTTTCAAATTGGACAAGGCTAAAATTTTGTCGTCTAGTAAAGGCTTAAAAAAAAAAAGAAGAAATGAAGTACATTTACATGTAGTTTGTTTTTGAATTAACCCATTACCAAAAACCCAAACATTAGATTTGTCCAATTGGTAAACATTTTCAGAAGACAAATGTGGTTTTGAAAGGATGAAAAACATTATAAGAAAAGGAGTAAATTATGTTTACCTGCATTTTCTCTTTTCCTAGAATGTTTTGAGAAGTCATCTACCCGAAGTTCTATAAATCTTGCAATTGTTTGTTACAGGGGTTTGAACCAAAGTTGATTTTCCTACACTGAACATTTTCCATTTGTTTTTATACTGGCTATTCCCTACATTACACAGATCAGGGATCGTATATAAGATCCCTGCACAGATTGACCTTCACCCTTTATTAGACGACAAATTTGCAGATGACAACGTATATGTGGCTCAAATGATGGAATTTGGAAAAAACACTGGGGAAAAGGAGAAAATGCTGGTAACCAACGTTTTCTCCTTTTCGCACAATGTTCATAAAAAATCTTTTAACCAGGGGCCTTTTAAACATAGGATTGTGTGGTATACGGTTAATTTTCAGCTCTGTCCGTATTGTGTGATGGAACTATTCTTTTAAAAAGTGTTTGAAAGCATTTTGGGAAAAGAAACAAATGCTAGCTTACCTAGCTAAACTTTTTACCAGGTATAAAAAAAAAATTCAGACTTGACCAAATTAAAAGACTTTGCAGATGATATGATGCACCAAACATGGCTAAAATAGTGGGGGGCAAGGAAAGAGAAGGGTAAAAATAACTGAGTAAATGAAAGTACATGTAGCATTTTCTTCTTTTCCTACAACGTTTTCAAGAGTCCACCAACTCAGGGTCATAAAAACATGTTTAACTCTCACTGCCAATGTCGCCTTGGATAAGTTTTGCGGATGGCGTAGATCAAGATCAGACTGCACAAAATGTGCAGACTGATTTTTGATCTACACCTTCCGCTACCTCATGTTCATCTTTTACTAGAGTCAGCTCCAAACGCAACGTAACTTTATTTAAAGCCTTCGAAAAAAGTAGAATGTATTTGAGCCATGCTCTGGGAATAGGGGGCTTAATGCATTTGCGAAAAGTATCGACCCATGTCAGCCTTCACAGTCCGTGCAGGCTGACATGTGCCGAAACTTTACGCTATCTTTAAATTTTCTGCATGTCAAAGGATCATTCTACCTCATGATTCAGCCGGTTGTTTCAAAAAATGGATTTTATAGATCCATAATTATGTAATGACTTGCTTGGTATAATGGATGGCAGAGATGCATTAAGCCCCCTTTTGCCAGAGCATGGCTCATTTAATTGGTAGTGAGAGAGTTAACCCTTCGCTTGCTAAATAACTGAAATAAAACTTTTAAGCTGACAGTAAAAACACAAATTTTGCTATTTCAAAGGTATTTTTTTTTTTTTTTTTTTGAAGGAAAATATATCCTTATCGGACAATGTAGATCAAAGATCAGACTGCACGTTCTGTGCAGTCTGATCTTGATCTACACTGTCCGCAAAAGGTCAGTAAGTCGCACACAGCAGCCAAAGCGTTAATAGATAAAGGATTCACTTGTAAGGGGATGTAGTGGAGCGAAATGAAGCATATCAGCCAATCAAAACGCAGTATAGCGCATAGATGATATTTGTGCTGTCAAATGACACAGATTGTCTTGAAAGCAAGATTTAGTTGTTTTGTGTTTGATCCATTTTCCATCATTATTTCAGTCTTATCATAGCCATCAACCCACTAATCCGTACACTCCTGGAGTTTCTATAACCAGTATTTGGCACAATATTCCTCCCAAGCTACTGTCTGCCTTTTCTCGTAACCACCGTTTAAACAACGTTGAAACTAGTGGTAAGAGTGGCATACATCGTGTAGCAATGACTATTATCAGTCTTCTGAAAGTAATTGGCCGAGCTGGGGACTGGAATCGGCCACCTCCAGTGTCAAGCCCTGTACGCCACGGCCTGAGGTATTGGGCTCTAGCTACTTACAAACTCAGTTGAAAAAAAAAAAGTTTAGCCATGAGAGATAAATGGCTAATCTCAATACTCTAAAAGAGTTTTACACAACCACACCGTCCCAAGATTTAATGATCCTGAGGTAGAAGGCTTTTCAAGGTTGTGTTGACCAGACCAAAGTAGCGGAGATCAGACTGCGTAGTGTTATCTTGATCGGCACTGTCTCTATTAGCAACTATAGCTGAACCTAGTGTTTTAGCCATTAACCAATCAATTCCGAATTTTTACAACCCCCGAGCCAGAAGGCTTTTGAAAACATTTTAGGAAAAGGAGAAAATGCTGGTAACCAGCATTTTAACCGAGAATGTTTTTGACCCTTTCAAAGACAAATCCACTGATTTTCTCCTTTTCTCACAATGTTTTAACTCTTAAATTTAAAAGACAAATTCCTTCGTTTGAGTCATGTTTCATTTTTTTTTAAATGACTTCAAATAGAACAAATCTGAAAATTTGTCTTTTGGTTAATATTTAAATAACAACTTTAACCTATTGCTGTACAAATACGGTTGATTGTTTAGGATGAAATATGGAAACGAGTGCAATAACTTTTTACAAGTTATCTTCTTTTCAAAAAAATATTTTTTACACCACTCAATCAGTTTCTGCTACAAAGAGTATTAACAGTAAAAAGAATGACAGTACTAGTTCCAATATATTAAAATTGACATTGACTATGAATATTGTGGAAAAAGGGAGTAAAACAAACGAATATTCCTTTACAAATGACTTAAAAAGTTAGCTTCTGCATAATTATCATTTACGTATACACTCATGAAAACCCCAGAGAAATAGCCTCTTCTAAAATTGATCTGTGGGAAAAGGTAATACTTAACGCTGTACCACACAGTCCCGAGATTTAACGATCCTGTAGTAGAAAGCTTTTGAAAACAGCTTGTAAAAAGTTATTGCATCTACTCCTTTTCTTGCACTGATTTTGATCCTTTTAGAGACAGATTTCATCGTTTGCGTCACCCTTTATTTGTCTTAAAAAAAAAAATTAAATTTAGACAAGTCTAAAATTTTGTCGTTTGGTGAAGAATTAAATTACAAATTTAACCTATTGTTGTATAAAATACGACTTCTAAGGACCATGCAGTTGATCTCTAACTTTTTCAAACAACTCTTTTTTTTAAATCAGTCAAACAGTTTCTTGCATCTTCCTAATGTTCCCCTTATAACAACTTTCATATATTCACTGTTCATTGGTAAGAATTAGTCTAAACAGTGAGGGGCTAATTGTTGATTTTTCCATATTTAAAACGACGCAACCTGCAAAAAGCATAACCGCAAAAAGGTTGTACCCATCTTTATGTATCAAAATATAGTTCAATGCATGGATAGAACTATTAATAGTAGTAGACATTGTGAGAAAAGACGACATCGCTCATTAAGCAAAAGCGTTACCGAATAGAAATCGGCGCCACACGGTCTATGGAATATTCGGAACAAAACATTTTCTCCTTTTTGTTCGATCAAAACCAACTTTAAATGGATGCTTTCTTATATGCTGAATCTGTAACTTTTCGTGTGCATAAAACAATGTACATTTACTCTGACGGTTCTGAGCAGTATTCAAAATTAATATATGTGCTATAAATCGGTTTTATTTCTCCTTCTCCCCCACTTTTTTTTATTTCTTTAATCGTACGAAGTGGAAATTATACAAATCAAAACAATCAAACCACACACACAAAATACAATTTGTAAATTCTGACTTAATTACCCCATCAAGATAGAATTTTGTCGTTTAGTAAAAAGCTAAAGGTTATATCTTGATGGGGTAATTAAGTTAGAATTTACAAATTGTATTTTGTGTGTGTGGTTTGATTGTTTTGATTTGTATAAGCTAAAGGTTATAAGTTTTATTTTTTCAAGTTGAAAGCATTTGCAGATGACAAATGAGGCACATAATGAAACTTGGTTTTGAAAGGGTAGAAAACATTGTAGGAAAATGAGAACTTGTCGATCACAAAGATTTTCACCTTTCCGTGTGTTTTCAAAAGCCTTCTTTCTCAGGGTCGTAAAACCATGGAATTATTTGCTAAGGTACTAGTATTTAACTGCATATAGCACATTTTCCCGTCAAAAGTTGAACTCGTTACCAAATGACGAAATTTTGGACTCGATCAAGTTATAAGCATTTGCAGACAACAAATTAAATGCAACTCAAATATAATGCCTCTCTTTGAAACAGGAGAAAATGCTGGTTACCAGAATTTTCTCCCTTTCCTACAAAGTTTTCAAAAGGCTTTTCTTTCAGGTCCGTTAGACTCGAAAGTGTATGATGAATTTAGTGTTAAACCGGAATCCCAAAATGCCGAGTTTTTTGCTGGATGCAGCAACCTGTTGATATAGTAATATCAAGGATTTTTAAAAATCGACGCACAGAATCGATCAGGTCCAAGATCAGACTATTTGTTTTGTGCAGCTTGTTATAAATCTACACTGTTAACAAAAATGCATTTGGACGAATTACAATTCAAGATGAGACTACTTTTTTTGCAGTTTATTAATTATTGGTCTACATTGTCAGCAAAAAGTGCATTTAGACGCACAAAGCAGTTTAAGGGCCGAACAGCAGGGATCAGTAATGTTTCAGAGAATCCAAACTTGACCCTTAAACAGAGGAATGAATTCATTTACAAACTGACAAAGTTTAAATACAACAATTTCAATGGTCTTTTCCAAAGAAAAATCTTGCTGTATCTGATGACCAATGTAAATCAAATTTTCTGAGCACTCTGATATGGGTGCACATTCTGTGCAGCCATATATTGATCTTCAAGGAGACAAAGGGTTTAGGTTGAAATCCGAAAAAAAAAAAAAACCGCCAGGGCAGATATACAATCTAGGCAAGGATTGTAAATTTGATGCAGGCTACTGTTACGTAATGTTAAGCTTCTCTTATCTTTTATAGCTGCGGGATATCAAATATGGATTACTAGTATATACACGGTTTAAGTTCGCCAAACTCCGGAAACTCCCGAACCTTTACGTATGATATCGATTATTCTCATCGATTTCTTGGTATGCGAGACTGCTGATAAGACATGTCCCTGAAAGTTGGCTATGGGCCAGCGAGCTTATATCATGGCCCGGTATCCGTCGTGCGTCCGTCCGTGCGCCCGTTCAATTCTGATGAAACTTCACAGAAATGATCCTGCCATGGTTCTCTACTGAATTTCTTGAAAGAATTTGTTTCCTTCAAAAACACTGGTTGCCATGGCAACAGAACTGAAAAATATTGAAAATCTTTAAAAATCTTGTCTGAAACCATAAGGCCTAGGGCTACCAAATCTGGCATGTAGCTTTATCTAGTAAACCTTTACCAAGTCTCTTCAAATTATAGCCATAGGGTCAAATTTGGCCCCGCCCCGGGGGTCACAAGTTTTTCATGGGCTTATATAGTGAAAACTTTAGAAATCTTCCTGTACCTAGCCATAAGGCCTAGGGCTACCAAATTTTGCATGTAGCTTTATCTAGTGAGCCTCTACCAAGAGTGTCCAAATTGTAGCCCTGGAGTCAAATTTGGCCCCGCCCCGGGGGTCACAAGTTTTACATGGGCTTATATTGGGAAAACTTTAAAAATCTTCTCGTACCTAGCCATAAAGCCTGGGGCTACCAAATTTTGCATGTAGCTTTATCTTATGGGCCTCTACCGAGAGTGTCCAATTTATTGCCTTCGAGTCAAATCTGGCCCTGCCCCGAGGGGGGCACAAGGTTTACACTGGCTCATATAGGGAAAACTTCAAAAATCTTCTCGTACTTAGCCATCAGGCCTAGGGCTACCAAATTTTGCATGTAGTTTTATCCAGTGGGCCTCTACCAAGAGGGCCCAAGGTTAATTATAATGTATAACGTAAGAAAAATAATAACGGTATTTTGATAGGTAGGCCTACTGAGAGAAGACCGTGGGAAAAAAATAGAACAGGAAAAAGATGCAGATTGGTGTGGAGTGTTTAAGTGGAGGACAAAAACTGGAGGTATTTTCCACAAGCTATTGTCTTCCTCCATGACCATCACAGATCAGTAGATATTGGATGCTATCAATAAAAGAACGTGTAGTAACTTATTGAGACATTAGCAGCTCTGTCATTTAGACCGAGTTTTGGAAGCCAGGAGTTCACAACCAAAGAAAGAAAACGACATAATTATACTAAGTAAATCTTCTGCTTTGACTAATATAAGTATGAACTGCTGCGAATACTTTTTCGTTAACAGGTAGATTAAGATAATCATCACCATATAAAATGACTTAAAGAGTAACTCATGTAATTGTATTTATAATATTGTTTAAACTAACTCTCAACTCTCGGTAAAACGGGCATTCAAAGAAGTAATGCGGAGTTGATTCAACGGAGCCGCATCTACAAATGGGCGACTGGACTATATTTTTCAAATACAAATGCTCATTAAGACAACTACACTTATTACGCAACCTAGCATGTATGATCTGAGTTTTTCTATCTCCAACGAAATAAAGCTTGTTTGGGCTCGGTTTGTCCATGTTTAAGCGATATTTAAAAGCAACGTTCCGGCATTTTTTGTTTCATCTGATAAACAGACTTTGCAATCATTGATCACTGATGGCAAGAATGAGCTTTTGTACAAGCTGGTTCTGCAAGCAATGGTTCGCAAGTGATTTGGTCTTCGAAGATTGTAAAATGATGATTCCCCAACTGTCTGAGGAACAAGAACATTTAGATAGTTAGGAGACAGTCCGTTGAACATTTCATAAAAAAGAATCAGTTTGTGTGTTTTCGCCTCCTTTGGCTTAAAGTTTCCCACCCAGTTTCTTGATATAAATCACGGATAGCAACCAGTTTGGTGCAGCCTGTTATGTGCAGTGCGAGGCGCTTCATTTTGAACTTTATCCAGTTGATCTTTCAGGCCCTGAGAAAAATTGTCCCATACAACATTACCATATTCAAGGACAGGCCTAACAAATGAAAAGTAAATAATTTTGAGAGAAAAACGATCGAGACGCGTTTTTAAATGCCACATGATTCCAATCCTTTTCCAGGCTTTTTCAATAGATTTACTAACATAAAATATCCCAAGAACCATCATTGGAGAGAAAGAATCCCAAGTGTTTATGGCTGGTAACAGACGGTATTTCTATATTTGACATAAAGAGACCTTGATGATGAGGCTTGGAACGTTTACGAGATACTACCAAAGATTCAGACTTAAATGGATTAAACTTGACTAACCACTCTTGAACCCATTGATTCGTTTTGTCGATGTCTGACTGTAAAACTGTTCCTACTTCATCCGGATCACCTACAACCACTGATAAGCTTTTTTGTCCACATATGTTAAAAAAAAAAAAAAACTGTAACAAATAAGAAAATTAAACCTGTTATTAGTTATTATTGTTAAAATCTTCATATGTTAGTAGCCATATCAATATAGTAGTACAATAGTAGCTGTAAAAAATCTGGAATCTGTAATTACGACTTTTGTTTCTATTTTAATGTTCAATTACTAACACAGAATACTAACAACGATCTGTAAGGTGCATTGAGGGATGGCCACGACCCTCAAGTACCATAAAGACGTGGACAATAAAGTTAAAAAAAAAAAAAAAAAAATAAGCTGGTATCATCTGCAAACAGGTTAATATTAGTCTGAATGTCATCTACTATATCATTGATGTAAACTAAAAACAAGACAGCTCCGAGTATAGAACCTTGAGGGACACCGGTTCTGTACACGACTTGGAGTTGAAACGCCGCCAGGCAAAATAACCCTTTGAAAACGATTAGAAAGGTAATTAGAAAACCAAGATAATAATTTCCACGAATCCCTGGCCTCTTTAGCTTAAAGAGTAAACCTTTCATGCAAAACTTTGTCAAATGCTTTACTTATATCGAAAAATAAGACTGAATTCCAAACCATCATCCAAAGCTTTACAAATGTGATTATAGAGACAAGCAACTTGGTTAACGATTGAGTCACCCGACATGAAACCAGATTGCCAAGGTGTAAAGAAATCGATGTCCTTTAGATAATTGTAAACATGTTTGAATATAATTCTTTCTTAAACCTTTTCAATATTATTCAATTAATGAAACAGGCCTGTAGTTGGAAGGAAGAGACGCATCACCGGAAAATATATATATACAACATGTTTTTTGTTTTTGTCAAAATAATTTCATGGCCCTTTGAATATTGGACACACATTGGATATTTCCCATGAGGATGGAACAGAACTGGTATTTAAAGACTGATTAAATAGATCACACAGGTGAGGTGCTAGCTGACCAGCAGCTTCGATAAGAATCCTATTATTTATGCCGTCAGGTCCTGAGGCCTTACCAAGCTTAAGTGTTTTAAGAACATCCAGTACTTCAGACGGCATGACATTGATTGAATCTAAAGGATTGTGTATACTTCACTCAAGTTTATTGGGCTTGAGATCGTGTCTTCGGATGTAAGACAAATTATTTTTGACATATAGAATAACTCCCCCATACCTATTAACAATGTGTTGATATAGAGCAGATCGCAAATAGCATGCAGTTTAACCTGCTACTTAAATTAAAACTCTGACCAATGCAGCGTGAAATACAAAATTCATAATTATATTTACTAGTATGACTATCTCTTACTGAAAATAGATTTCAATTGTGAAACAGTCCAAGTCCTGTTCTATACTGGTAGAGAAGTTTCACTTAGAGGAAGCTTACGATAACAAAATCAGACTTTGACGTAGCCATATTTCACCAGACACACACATCTGCCATTTCAAGGTGTTTTTCAACATTCTATTGATTGATAGGATGTGTGTTTGATTGCAAATTAGATTGCTGCGCTAATTCACTTGACCACCCATTATCCATTGTATATCAATAAGATAAAAGAAACTACCATATTAACAAGTTTGTTAACTGACAGTACACTTGACACAAAGCTGGCAAGCAACGATGTTACCCTTACCCTCAAAATTGAATCTTTGTTAGACCTACAGCTCTCTGTTGAAGCAGACAATCTGTTATGTTACGGAATGCTTGTTATTTGAGCGTAAGATATTGTAGAATGTGATGTTCAAGACGACTAAACTAGCCTTACAAGAACAATAAGCACCTTTAATTCTATTGTCCTTTGACAAAACTTAAACCTATGAGACATTTCATTCTTTTTCAATGAAGTCCAAAACTTTGCTAAAACAAGTATTTCAATGCCAGCAGATTTCTTTTGATAACTCATTATCGGCAGACAAGTAGGGCCTTTGGTGGGAACTTTTCTTCCCCGGAATACTATCAAGAGAGGCAGTCATTACAGGACAATTTAAGTATACTAATCTTCATACTGTTTATGCATATACCGCAATTGCTTAGGTGCAACAGTAACGAAGGAAGTCGGTTTATCTTACTACTACGGATCTATGTATTCCGGCGAAGGTTTGTGGAAATCCCGTGCGATCGATATACATAAATGTATATAGGAACAATCGTATTCAAAATGAGTACGGCGACGCCAAATCGAAAAAAGAAGAAGAAGGCAAAAACTGAACAGAAGAAAACGGATTTTCCGATTGCTTAACGACCATAGCGTTATTTTAACGTCAAAATTGCAGCTTTTTATTGAATGTAACCATCCAATTTCTATCACGCATACTGAGGAAAAGATTTTGCAGTTGGTTTGGACCAGTGTTTTACAAAACAGATTCAGGATAAAAAGTCTAAATGTGTCCCTTAAAAGCGCTGAATAGATAAATTTGAATTGATCAATGAGGAAAATAGGATAAATCGCGTAAATAGATAAATCAGAATAGGTTACAAAGTAACAGACAGTTTAGATTTAAAGCCTGGCTGTACATCCTCAGCAGTCTTATCGTAATTAAATCTGCCTGTCCGCAAAAGGATCTTAATTCGAATTAGGAAAAACAGTCTAAACATTGCTATTTTAAAGTTGTTTTCACTTGAATCGTAACAGCAACAGCAACTTTTTAAAAGTCGGTTGCAGCGCTTTAATGTTTAAAAGTCATACTTAAAGTAACAATAAAGGCCAAATGTAAACAAAGAGGGTGTTTAAATGTATTTGAATTTATATTATACCATTTTAAAGTATGGAAATTATTGTGAAGATGACAATCTGTCATTGTACGGTCGGTCCAAGTGTTAGTCGCTGACTGAGAAATCAATTTCAAAACTAGGTTAAAACCTGCCAGGTAGCTGTGTCTTTTCTTTACTTTTTGCCTGATTTTAAAATTCTTTTTCTGCCAGCGACTAACATATGGCCCGACCACACGATAACGGACTGTCATCTCCACAATATTTTCCATACTTTTAAATGGTATGATTTAAATCTAAATGTACTATGACACTTACTTTGATACTTTGGCCTTTACTGGGCCTTTAACTTCATTATATACCTGCAATTTTTTATGTTAAATACAACCATCACACTGAGTGGATGAAATCAGACGCGGAGGGGGGAAATCTGTTCAGACAAATAAGGTCCAAAATATTGAATGATGACGTAACCCGCGTTTAGACTACTTTCAGAATTGTTATTTGATAGGTGAAAATGTAACGTCATAGTATTTATCCGCTGTTCATTAACAAAAATTATCTACCTCTAGACCGGAGATAATGCTAGACCGGTATTTGTTTTTACCATTTACGAATAAAATTGTCAATGATAGCAATATTTTCTGGTCAAAATGCGTAGATCAAGGTATACAATAAAAGAAGTATTATGAGGAAGTAACTTTCCCGAGGCTTGTAAATTTACTTTTCACTGCATAAGAAAATTTTGACATCTCGATCGACCTTCGGTCTCTCGAGGCCAAATTCACCCAGCTCGGAGCAAATGAAAGCAACAGGAAAGTTACCAGATTTACATGTATAATATTCTTCCCGACGCAGTTTGACATCTCGAGTTACCGAAAGTTCCTAAACCTCGCAGCAAACGAAAGCATCAAGAAAGCTACTACAACCTAATATTTCCTTTTCCTTCACTCTCGTTTCAGAAAATCACCTTGTACATACCTAAACAAGGCATCTGATTTTATCGTGGCGAATTCACTGAGGACGGCGGAAGTCTGGTTGGACGATCCGTATAAAAGTATCGTGCGTGAAGTCATCACAGTACTTACGACATCGGGGATCTTACAGACTGCCACAGGATTCGCAGAGACAACAATTGCAAGCCATTTCAGTATTTCGTTGACATGGTGAAAACGTTTTCTCACGTTTATCTACTCGGTGATATAAAGGCCAAGGGAAATATTCGAAGCAAATTCTTAGATATATGCCTATATTCAGAGAAGCAGCTGATATTTAAATCGTATAAACCCCGTATGGGTAGTTGCATTCAATCCAACAATAGATACTACATATTAACCGAACACAACCAAGTACGTACAAAACGGGGACTGATACTTTATACAACATTGAGTATGAAAGCAGGGCAGCCTATTTCTGTAGAAATTACAAGGTCGTTGGCTTATGAATTTATGAAAGAAGCCGTCTGGCAATATAGAAACGATAAAACATGTAGCTAGTGCGTCATGCCTGACCGTCGTCGAGAAAAACGATTTAGCTATGAAGGAGTGCACTGGTGACGTCAGACAACAATGGGAGTGGCAAAGAGTATAGTTGGTATCCAAACCAACATCAACCTTTATTCTGCAAATCGCGACTTGATGCAGATATATGCAGGCAGTGTCAATCTAGATCAGATTGCACAGAACGTGCAGTCTGATCTTAGATCTACACTGTCCGATACGTTGGTTTTTTTGCCGATCTATTATTACTTCCACTCCTTTCAGGAGATACGGAATTGAATCCCAGTCCCATTTCTTGTTTACCACGCAACGACAACGGCCCTGTTTCTCTCCATGTGTGCATTTGAATATACGCGGCATCCGAAACTAAATGAACTATATTACTGATCATTTGTCTGACTTTGGTATATTTAGTTTTACAGATCTTGATACATATGTAAAGAATGAGGACTTACAGATAGGCACTCGTAATTCTCCTATGTCTAGACGCGACCTTACATCTCATTCTGGTGGACTTCTATTTCTAATATCTTTGCCTCAAAAAGAAGATATGACTTAAAAATGAGGTCATTCAGTCTATTTGGGTACTCATCAAGTACTGGTCCACATTCATTCGTCTAGGCACAATTTATCGTCCCCCAGGTACACCTGTGACATTTTGGGAAAATCTACATGTAAGTACCAATACTGAAAGGCACTTGAGTATTGTCTAAATCTACTATTGCGTGGTGACCTTAACGAAGACTTTCTCAGTCCAAACGAACAGAATCTAAGTCATGTAATTACTCTAAACGATTTTACCAATGTCATTAAAAAAAACCTACTCGCATTTCAGGGACTTCTGCTACTCTGCTCGATCCCATTTTAATTTCAAACACTGTTCATGCCCTTTATTCCAATACCGTGGATGTCGAAAATACCATAAGTGATCACAAACCAAGCATTGTCTTAGTTAATTTTTGTCATTCTCAAAGGTCTTCTTCAAAACGCAAGGTATGTCTCTATGACAGTGCTGATTTAAATCATTTGAATCTGTTGATTGATAATGAGATTTGGGATTTTATAGACAAAACTAACTTAATGATGCATATAGCCGTTTAAATAGTATTTTAATGAATTTGATTAGCCAGTATATACCTTTCTAAAGAAAATACGATGAGACCCAACGACAGACCGTGGTACTATCCGGGGATAAGAAGAATAAGCAGACAACGAGACCGACTAAAACTTATAGCTGCGGAATCTGAGCATCTAAACATTGGAATAAATACAAAAAGTGTGCAAAAAGTAAATAATCTGAAGAAATATGCCAAACAACGTCATTACACTTATCTTGATGAATTTTTGTCTGCATCTCGTTTGGAAAATCTTAAGTAGTACTGGAAGTATCTTCACAGTTTGGTCAATGATTATACGAGCACAAATTCTATTCCAGTTTTGAAAACATTTGGAATATGATTTAGAAACGTTTTACCATACAGATAAAGCTAATTGTCTTAAAAACGATTAAATAACATCCATGTCAACATTAGATGACTAAACCTTTTCTCTCTACCATTCATATTGCTGTTGAATATGTTGAAAGTATTACTGGCATGTTAGACATAAATAAAGCAATTGGTCCTGATCAAGTTAGTCACAGACCAATTAAGGCTATAAAACATAGCAATTCAAAACCCTTGTGTAGGATCTTCAATAAATCTCTTGATCAAGAAACTTTTCCTCAAAGTTGGAAACAATCTATTGTCAGGCTCCTGTTCAAAAAAGGAGATAAATCTTGCTTTAGTAACTACCATCCCATGTCTTTACTAAGCTGTGTTGGAAAACTGACGGAAAGGTATGTCTATAAGTACCTGAGCAAAATAATATCCGCCTGTATTATTGTTGTGTCTTTCTGCAGCCACTCAAATTGGTAACCAGCATTTTCTCGTTTTCCCACAATGTTTTCTACCCTTCCCAAATCAAATTCCCATTTTTCGGTAGCAAATGCTTTTAATTTTGACAAGTATAAAATTTTGCCGTTTGGTAGGGAGTAAAGTAACTGTAGTGAGATGGTGGAACCGAATGGCGAGATGCAAAAAGCAATCCGACTGTCATGTGTCTTCACTTGGAAAATTCACTAGATCTAGATGTACCTATTCAAAGGCGCAAGTTGTCATGATCGTTTCTGAGTTCCAACAGAACTTTATGGTTTCCGGCAATTGATTTAAGAGTGTAAGGCGGTTTATCAGCAGCCGTTTTATAACAGCAGGGGTGTGATTCGTAAAACACAAGGACGAAGGAATATGCCCCCCTTCTTTCACACGCTTCAATACATCCTTGCTGAGTGCGTCCTTATGGGCTTGGACAGGTTTTAAGTTAGTTTTAAGTTTAACCCTTTACAAACAATGCCGAATTTTAACGGCCCTGAGGAAGAAGCCTATAGAAAACACTGTGGGAAAAGGAGAAAATGCTGGTAACCAACATTTTCTCCTTTCCCACAATGTTTTGTACCCTATCAAAGGCAAATTAGATCAATTTAGCCAAATTTCAATTGTTGTCTGCATATAATTTCAATTTGGACAAGTTTAAAATTTTGTCGTTTGGTAAAGAGTTAAACGGAGGAAATCCACTGAAAGGAGGAGGAATCACACCCATGTAACAATGACAACACCAACGCTGTTTAATTTTTTGTTTCTGACCATCACGTCGTCCATAATCCTTGCCCCGTTACTATCATTGTTGGATTGTTATTATCCGGGCTATGAATCAACGCGTAAGAATACACCATGTGTGAAGCGTCAATAAGTGCAAAGTTCTCGTTTTGTTGTGATGTGTATCCGCAAGCAGCTATAACACTGTCTGGTAAGTCGCCCCAAGGATTCAAATTGAAACCGTTGTGTCGAATCACGCTTGTTTTAACATATGAGTAAGTGCCAGCCTGAAAAACAGTACATACATTGAGACAAAATAATAACTCTTTACCAAACGACAAAATTTTAGACCAGTCCATATTGAAAGCATCTGCAGAAGATAAATCAAACGTGGCTTAAATGATGGAACTTGTCTCTGAAAGGGCAGAAAACATCGTGGGAAAAGGAGAAAATGCTGGTAACCAGCATTTTCTCCTTTTCCAACAATGTTTTCAACAGGCTTCTTTCTCAAGGTCGATAAAACTCGGGATTGTTTGATAAAGGGTAAATACAAGGCAATCATTTAGCCCGACTAAACCATTACCGTACAGTTCCAAGTTTTAACAACCCTAAAGAATAAGGCGTTTGAAAACATGATAGGAAAAGGAAATAGATGGTGGTACTCAACATTTTCTGCTTTTCCCAAAATTTTTTCTACTCTTCCAAAGACACAATCCCACTTTGTGAGCCCAATTTAATTTGTCGTCTGCAAATTTTTACAAATTGTTCAAGTCTTAACATTTTGCTGTCTGGTAAAGAGCTAAACAGTTTATTGAGTCCGATTTAACAATGTGAGCCATGCTCTTATTTTTGTTTAAACATATTTTAGCCATGTCCTGGCAAAAGGGGTTTAATGCATTCCCGTGATGCATTGTATCAAGCAACTTGTCACATAATTATGGATCTATAAAATCAATTTTGTCTAATAAACAACTGAATCATGGGGTAAACCTGCCCTTTGACATGCATAAAATTTACCAACAGCAAAAAGTTTCGGCCTAGGTCAGCTTGCGCGGATTGCGCAGGCTGACCTGGGCCGATTTTTTTTTTTTTTTTTTTTTGCAGACACATTATGCCCCCTTTTCACAGACCATGGCTCATCTATTGAGTATTTAAAAAAAAAAAACCTCTTTGACAGTTGCGACCAAGATCAAATTGCTTTGACTTGTCGGCTCACCTTGGTCGGGCTCACCTTTCTCTACTCTCTCGCAAAGATCATAGGTTCCGAATTGTGATACATGTGGAATAACATGTATTTGCAACTATTTTCTTGCTTCACTTTTTTCGTAGAGAAAAAAATCATCGACACGATCTTGCTAAATAAGTTGAATAAAAACCTTGAGGCTGATAGCAAAACCCCAAATGTTGCCATTTCAAAGTTATTTGTGGGGAAATATCTCCTTATCGGACAGTGTAGATCTAAGATCAGACTGCACGTTCTGTGCACTGCCACATGACAAAATTTTAGACGTGTCCAAAATGAAAGCTTAACATGAAGACAAATTTAATTTTACGAAAAACCTGAAAATTTTCTTTCAAAGCGGATAGAAAAACATTGTTGGGAAAAGATAGTATTCTTGTTACCAACAATTTCTGCTTTTTCCACACTGTTTTCAAGAGATCTTCTTTTCGCTAAAACATTGGACTGTTTTGCAAAGAGTTATATCAATTTCCAATGTGATTGTCATGCTTTTGCGTCTTATTTGTTACGATCAATCTAAACTACATGTAAAACAGTCGGATGAATTTGACCGGTAGTACAAAAGTTCATAATACATTTTAAATTAAAATCGCCCATAGTTCACACTTCGACAAGCCATGGCAATATAATCCATCAAGCGGAAATAAATCTGATGACACACGTGAAATACATTAAGGACACTTTCGGTGACAACGCATACCATACCGGAACCGGAAACCATGCTGACACCATAATGAAACTGAAACAGATTTACAAAACCATGAAGTACGGTAAACGTTGTGAATGCGATTAGTTTGCACAATGTTATTCTTTCTCTAGATTTACGATTAACACTTAAATGTAAAATACGATTTTCAGTCGATGACATAATGGTAGTGTACAGCTTTTGAAAATATAACAAAGAAAGTAAGGTCCCTTTTTGGTAACAAGCACTTGCTCATTTTTTCTGCAATGTCTCTACGCTCGATGTTTTCGTTTTCCCCAAGTACTTTTTATTTAGAGAATCTGTAAACACTAGTTAATTTGTTTCAACTTATCTTACTTCAATCTACAGAAAAGCTATTGGACCAAAATTAGTTTTTCACCACTCGTGAAATATATTGACTCTATTAAACGAAAAAGTATCGGAAGAAAAGCTTGAATCAGAAACCAGAGCTGACTAGGATAAATACAAAGAACAATGAGAATCAATTTTAACATTTGCGTTTATCGTTATATAAATAACTCTAGTAAAGTGGAACTACTCAATTATGTAACTTTGTTTTAACCTTTCGCCAAACAATCCCGAAGTCTGACGTTCCTTGGAATGGAAGTTACTTTCCCACACAGCTTTCTACCCTTTCAAAGACAAATCCAATATTTTTGCCATGTTTAATTTGCTGTTTGCAAGTGCTTTAAATTTGACTAAGTCTATCATTTGTCCTTTGGCAAAGAGTTTAAAACATGAATATAATTCACAATGTTTTGACTTTCTTTTCTTTGCTGATATCAGTAACCAGACGGGCATTTGTTTTGCTCTATCTCTCCGATCGTATATAACAGATATGTTGAGACAGGTCATGAGTTTTGAATCGGGTGCCTTAGCAAACAGTACTTTCGTCGAATACTTATGGCTTTTTTGAGTAGTTTCTCTGCATGAAATGTTTCAGACTTAAATTCTTTAATACACTAACCACTGTATGAGGTCTACATTTGAATCCATAGCCAACGAGGCACAATTTTACATTTTCTTGTTGGATACTTGCTGAACGTTTTTTTGGTTTACAGTGTCGGACAGGAAAATTACAATAAGTTGGTATTTTGCATTTTCGAGCTTTTTCTTTCAAAGCTAGAATATCTAAATCTGTAAAGATGGAAGTTTTGTTTTTGGTTTGTATCGTAAATGTACATTTTGTTTACGAACACTTCACGGATTAATCCTTTCCCGAGTTCCAAAGGAAGGCTTTAGAAAACATTATCGGAAAAGGAGAAAATGCTGGGAACCAGCATTTACTCCTATTCCCACAGTTTTACCATCCCTTTCGAAGAAAAAGTCCACTGTGTCAGCCACTTTTTATTTGTCGTCTGCAAATGCTATGAGTTTGTACAAGTCTGATATTTTGTCGTCTGCTAAAGAATTAATATCACAGCACTCAATTTCTAATCAATAAAATCTTAGCAAGTGTTTATCGAAAGCTAATGGCGTCTACTTGTACAGTACAATACACGGTTCAGGTACTCGATAGTATGTAAAATATTGACCACTTCCGGCTCTAAGAAAAGTCCGGATTTCCGGATTTGTGTCACAGTGTTCTAAGGAAAGAATGTCCTGAAATGTACTTTGATTTACCAACTACTCTAAATATTTTTATGATTGTAAATCTTCAGACTAGCCGTCTGATTTTGTCGAGACGCTGAGTTGGTTAGTCAATATGGCCCCTGTTTTGCAACAAAATCTGGGCTAATATAAAAATCATGAGCAGCTTTCTGGAAAAAGGGGGTTTGTTGCATCTTCGTAAAGCAATATACTATACAAATCGTTACATGATATGGATCCATTCTGTCAAAGAAAACGGTTGAGTCACGAGGTAAAACGATCGGTGGGCATGCAGAAAATTCACCAAAAGCTAAAAGTTTCGACCCAGGTCAGTCTGCGCGGATTGCGCAGCCTGATCTAAGTCAGTACTTTTGGAGATTCATTAAAGTACCTTTTCACAGCGCATGACTCAAATTTCTTAAGGTATATGTATACAAAACTGAATTATAATTTTCATTCTTGGTAAGATTCAACAGAACACAACATCTGACTAGCTGAACAAAGTGGTTTAGCCAATCAGAAATGGTTTTACTTTCTACGTTTAGAACTGGACTTTGAATGCTATTGGAAAAGGCTGGTGAAAACAAGTGTAAAGCTTGAAGTTCGCGCCGTGGCTTGTACCCTATAAGATTCTAAAAGACATCAGTTTCTATAGACAATTGGCTTGGTTAACTTACAATGAGCCGTGCACTGTGAAAGAGAGGGTATAATGCATCTGCAAAAAGTATCGACCATTGTCAGTCAGAGTCGTCCGCACAGGCTTACCTGGGTCAAACACTTATCTTGCTATTTGTGCATTTTCGGCTTGTCAAAGGACCATTCTACCTCTGGATTTAGTTGGCTGTTAGTAAAAATGGATTTTATGGATCCATAATTAAAGTATGACTTGCTTGGAATAATGCACCCGGAGATGTATTAACCCTGAAAGCGCTTTTCACAGCTATAGTTGCCTTTGCGGCAAGTGTAGATCAAGATCAGACAGCACAAAACGTGTCTACACTGATCTACACTGTCCGCTTTGCTGAAACACTATCGACAAAAGCAAACATGAAATTGCGATTCTTTTGGTCTTTTTTCTGGACTGAAAATAACTGCTGGGTTTATTCGGGGGTCTAAGGGTCAAACTCCCTTTTACCAGAAAAGGCCCATGATTATATTTTTTAAGTCAAGATGTACATGGACAAGAACTCAGTGCATTTTCAACGACATCGTAATTCGTAATTAACCAAGCACGAACCTTAGTCAACAGAGGATGATTATCGGATTGCACTTTCCTTCTGGGCCCGGTTTCATGAAAAAACTTAAGTCTTATTTTACTTAAATATGCAAACAGACTTTTTTCCCGACTTAAGTTGTTGAGTTTGTTATTCCAGACATATTTCACCAACATTAACAGACTTGTAGAAATTCTCAGATCCAAAGTTGACACAACGTTTCAGACTCAACTCAGCAAAATAATGGACTTAAGTCTGTTTTTTTAACTTAAGTCAATTTATTTTGTTTAGTTGAGTCTGAAACATAGTGTCCATTCGGGGTTTTAGAATGTTACTATATGATGGCCTGCAACACGAGAAAAGAGACATTCGGACATTTCCGTAAAACTATATGATGGCCCACAACACGAAAAAAGGGACATTCGTCCGAGCAGACGAATCTGTTATTTTCTGTTTTGCGCATGTCTATTGTGGAACAAAATCTAATCGTAAAGTGCCGTCTCGGCCATGATTAGCCTGCGCTGACTGCGCATGCTGATCCGAGTCGACACCTTAAGCAAATATTCGAATGCCCCTTTTCGGGTGTTGCACGCCATATAGTCTGTTAATGAGCGGGGGACCATTAGTAGATTTGAGTAAAATAAGAGATTTAAGGTTTTTCGTGAAACCGGGCCCTGGTATTTTATGAAATATTTTGCATGGAGAGCTCACACACTAATAGAAGAGTTGTTACATATTCTATAGCTGGTTTACTTTCGCTCGGAATATTTATGATATGATTTCTATCTTATAGACTCTTCATTAAAAACCCATTATCGCCCTATAGCCTTAACAAGTTGTATTTGCGAAACCATGGAAAGAATGGTCAATGACCTACTTGTTTGGTTTTTAGTGAAAAAACAAACTTATTGCTTCCGCCCTGTGCGGATTTCGTAAACAAAGAGACACTCTCGACCACTTAGTTTGCTTCGAAACTTTTATTTGAGAAGCTTTCATTAAAAAGGAACATGTTGTTTCTGTATTTTTCGATCTGAAAAGTGCATATGATACCACATGGAAGTATGGAATCATGAGCGACCTCCATGATTTCGGTATAAGAGGTCGCCTTGCTTATTTTATTGAGGCATTTCTGAATGAACGTCAGTTTAGAGTTCGGGTAGGAAATACTTACTCCAATCCCCATGAGCAAGAAATGGGCGTTCCCCAAGGAAGCATTCTTTCCGTTACTCTCTTCAGTGTCAAGATAAACAGTATTGTTAAGTCTGTTTGTCCTGGCGTGGAATGCTTTTTGTATGTTGACGACTTAAAACATTGCATTTGCTATAGGTCTAAGCATATGCATACCATTGAACGGCAGTTGCACCAAAATTTAAACAATTTTTAAAAGCAAATGGTCAGGGGAAAATAGTTTTAACTTTTCTTAGACCAAGACCAGATGCATGCATTTCTGCCAGTTAAGAAAATCTCATCTAGACCCAGAACTTACGCTAGATGGTATACGAAATGAGGTCGTCCCTGAATTTAAATTCTTATGTCTCTTATTTGACTCTAAGCTGTCGTTTATTCCTCACATCAATTACCTGAGCAATAAATGCCAAAAACGCCAAATCTTTTACGTGTTGTCTCCAGCATGGATTGGGGATCGGACAGGAAAGTCTTGTTGAGACTTTATAGTTAACTTGTCCGTCCAAAGTTAGGATAGGGTTGGGTTGTATATGGGTCAGCGCGACAATCATACCTTCGTAAACTGGATTCTATCCGTGGTTTACGCTTAGCACTTGGCGTCTTTAGAACATCCCCTGCCAATAGTTTGTTTGCAGAGGCAAATGAACCATCTTTGAATTTACGTAGGAAGAAACGTTCCATGCAACTTAAAGTTAAAATCCAATCCTGAAAATCCCACGCATGAGGTTGTTTTTGAATCTATAAGGACGAAATTTTAAAGAGAGAACAAGTCATGCCTCCGTTCAGTTTGCGTTTTGAGGCAGATATGAGTTGTCTTGAATTCGATCTGAAGGATGTAGCGAAACCAAAAATTTCAGGACGTTCCGTTATGGACTTCTGACAGTCCAACCTATATTTATAATCTAACTTCAGATAAGAAAGCTACAACAGATCCAATGATATTTAAGAATAAATACCTCGAAATAAAAGAGCAATATTACAATTACGAAGAGATACATACCAATGGTTCTAAAGATGGAGAAAAAGTCGCTTCGGCTGCCGTGCTCGATGGCGAATTATATCAGTTTCTACTACCTAATAATGCTTCGATTTTTTTCTGCGGAGATTAAGGCGATTGACCTCGTTCTCAACCAAACATTTTAAGCCATTGATAAATACTTTTATTCAGAACGTTTGGCAGCAATCCTGGAGTAATCCAGCCAACCAAAATAAGCAAAATAAACCAACCAACCAAAATAACAAATTATTTACTATTAAACCAGGTCTTGGCGAGTGGCTTCCGGGATTGCGGACAAACAGCCGCGAAGAAATTATTTTGGCCCGTCTTCGTATTGGTCATGCATATCTGACGCACTCGTACCTCCTCAAAGGAGAAGAAGAACCTAAATGTATTTCCTGCAATGCATCTCTTAATGTAAAACATATACTTTTGGATTATATAGACCTAACGCCGGCAAGGGACAGGTTTTTTCGAGCTGATAGTTGGTTTCAAGCTTTGTTCGATACTGTAAAGTTCGAGTCTATTTTTGATTTTTTGAAAGAAGTAAATCTCTATAAAACGATATAATTTTAGGTTCTTTTGACCATTCGTGTGTTATTTTTTCTATATGTCACACATTTTGCTTGTCTTTTAGTGTTTACACAGCTTAAATTTTTAAAAGTGTTTTCATATCATGATAGTATAATCAATATGCATTGCAGTACTTGTATGTGCGCCCAATATGACCTTTGATGTCGACGGGCCATAAACCTTAACTAATTTAATAATTATATGAAAATGTTAATTTAATTTATCGGTTATTCTAAGAGTTAACCCTTAAAGCAACTTTTAATATCCAAGTTTTCCTAGCGGCCAGTGTAGTGCACAGAAAGTACATTTTGGGTCCGTTCTTAAGAACATTCTTAGTGTTATTGTCAAGAATCTTTTTCAAAATTTGAAAGTATCACAAGTTATGATTGGCTACACCATTTGGTTCATTACTTTCTAAATTTAGAATAAGACAACGAATATTCTTCAGAATGGTTGGTGAGTACGGATCTTGGTCTTTGATTTGCCTTGTCCGCTTTGCTGTGGTATTCTGGACAAATAGCAGCATTGAATGTAGCAATTATTGGAGTCTTATCTCTAGACTGAAAACACCTATTTGGAGTATTTGGCGTTTGAAAGGTCAACCCGTTACCAAATAATCCAATCTTTTAACTTTCCTGAAGAAGAAAGGTTCTGAACAGATTGTGGAAAAAGAAGAAAATGCTGGTAACCAGCCTTTTCTCCTTATTTTTTTCGATATTATTTAACCCTGTCAGAGACAAATGGCACCAATAGAGCTAAATGTTGTAAGTTTCAGTGTTTAGTTGCATTCGATGCCATGGTAGACAATGTATTTTTCGTCTGTAAGTGCTTTCAATTTGAACTGGTCTAATATTTTGTCGTTTGGTAAAGAATTAACCCTTCACCTGCTAAATAAGTAAAAAGAAACTTTTCAGCAAATAGTAAGAACACCAAGTATTGCTATTTCTAAGTTAATTTGGAGAAAAATATCTCCTTGTCTGACAGTGTTGATCCAAGATCAGACTGCAGGTTCTCTGCAGTCTGATTTTGATCTACACTGGCCGCAAAAGCGCCTTGAGTCATGCCGAGCAGCCTAAGGGTTAAGATCGATATCTTCCGTTTCTGATGAACAATATTGACGTAACATCTGTTAATTGCCTTGGATTAATGGCCAAGTTACTGTACGTTAAAAGTTACTATGGAAAACGCTTTCACTATCACAGAAACATCTGCAGACGACAATTAACGTTTTTCAGCAGACAGCGGTTGAAAACATTATCGCAAAAGGAGATATTAATGGATGAGTTCTCCTTTTGTAATACGGATTTTTTTTTCGTGCAGGAATCTAATCTAAATTAAATCATGTTGGTTATGAATATTTTACATGTATGCTTAAAAAAATGTCTGTTTCATGTATTTGAAATGGATAATGTGTGACCAGTTGAGCGAAAATTTTAAAGTTGTTGTTTAAAACGCAACTTTTATATTTTTTTTTTTTTTTGAAAATGTTGTGGAAAAAGAAGAATTTATTTGTTTGTATTGGAGTTTAACGCCATTTGAACAACCTGTGCCTTATCACGCCGGTCAGTGCACTTAGGCAGGTGTTTCCTGGCTTACTAACACAGCACAGACACAACTTTCTTTCCATGTCACTGACTACTTTTCTCACATGCATCAGAGGTGAGAGGCGAGAAATCGCCGGAAAGACAGTTTGTCTCAACCGCATATCGAACTCCCAACCACCAGGTCACAAGTAAGACACGCTAACCACTGAGCTAGCCTGACAGGCGAGAAGAGAAGAAACATTTTCTCCCTTTCCCAAAATGTTATTACTCTTCTATGGACAAACCTAATCATTTGAGACACTTATAATTTGTCGTCTGCAAGTCCCTTCAGTTTAGAAGAGTCTATATTTTTGTCGTTTTGTAAAAGAGTGAAGACAGTTTTGACTAGCATGCTATCATTCTTACTTGGCTGTCTTTCAACACGTAAGTTCCATCGTCCATAGAAAAATGGCGTTCAACGTTGTTTTTCGCTCTAAGAGCACACCACTGTATTTTCTTGGAACCAATCATTGCGTTTGCTGTACTCCCAAGAAATGCACTGTAGGTTTGCCGTGAATTCTGGTTCTTAGCGAAACTTCCTCCCTGGTTCTGCCAAACATATACATATCCATCTGAAAAAAAAAGTAGAAGATAATAGATTGTAGCACTTTTTACTCAAAGGCTAATTAACTACCAAAGGTAAAAAATAAAGCAGTCAAAATGCGAATTCATACCATTCTAAACTGGTCTGCGACAGGCGAAAAGGGGCATTCGGACATTTGCGTAAATTGTCGTCTCGAGTCAGCCTGCGCATTCCGCGCAGGCGAATCCGAAACGACACTTTCCGTTTTTATGTAATTTTATGTTTTGCGCAAGTTTACTGTAGCACAAAATCTAATGTAATCGTAAAGTACCGTCTCGGATTACTCTGCGCGGACTGCGCAGGCTGATCCGAGACGACACTTTACGCAAATGTCCGAATGCCCCTTTTCGCGTGTTGCAAGCCATTAATATAGATATCATTTTGAGGCTGATAATGTGAGACAATGCCATCTGTCAAAGTGTTAGTAGCTGACAGGAAAATCAGTCTTAAAACTAGAATAAAAGTTGCCAACCTTGTTTATTGTTTTACAATTCATTTTCCTGTCAGCAACTTTGACAGAATGTACTGTAACACAATGGCAGATTCATGATAGTATTCATACTTTTAAATGGTATTCACTAAATATGTCTGCAATTTGACTCCACAATTGTTTACTTTTGGCAGCTAGTGGGCCTTTTATGTCCTTGAGCTGGCTTTAAGTGACTTTTGAAGACAGTGTTATTAAGACCAGACTGTATTTAATATACAGCCTTAGTTTTGGATCTTACGACCCGATTTCGTTTGAGATACTAAAAAATATTGGGGCGCTTTTGCTCGTATGAAAGTGTCCGTTTATTTACTGAGTATCATAAGTGTTAGAAAAAAGTCAAAGAAAATGGGTGTATTACGTGAAAAAGTTTTATAAAAAGGGTATGGCACGAGTTCTGCCTTGCCCTATTCGCCTAGAATGTTTAAGGCTTCTAGCTCGTAAGATTTTTTCTGTCTTTATGCATTCCTGAGCCAAGTCCTGGTTACTTGAAAAACACACACGGAAAAAGGTAAAGACCCACAGTTCTACAAAAGTACCATAACTTGTTCGGCCTAAGCATTTGAGCCATTCTCTGCGAAAAGGGGATTTAATATTAAACATCTGCAAAAAGTATCGACCCAGGTCGCAGGCTGACCTAGGTCGAAACTTTGCTTTCGGTCAATTTTCTGTTTGTTTAAGTACCATTATACCTCCGGATTCAATCGGTTGTTAGTCAAAATGGATTTTATGGGTCAATAATTATACATTAACTTCCTCGGTACAATGCATTACGAAGATGCGTTCAACCTCTTGTTCGCTGTAAAGGCCACATTTTCAGCCCTATACTCGTGAAACTTGGTCAGAATGTTTGTTTTGATAATATCTCGCATGAGTTACAAATGGGTCACATTGGGTAAAAAACTATGTCAAAAGGTCAAATATTTAAAAAGCAAAGTGTGTACGCTCTAGAGGCCACATCTTGCCAGAGCATGTCTCATTTAAAGTGTTAAGATCCGAAGTGTTATAACATTACAACAACTTGTCCCAAGCATAGAAAGAGTAAAAAACCCTAGGTATTACAGAGGTACCACAACTTGTCCCTAGTATTTAAAGAGTAAAATTCTCCATGTTTTACAGAATTATTAGATTTTTCCCTACACAGAGTTAAAGGTCCAAAGTGTTACAAAATCATAAAACAAGTTATCCAAGGTATTCTGAGTGTAAAAGACTGTTACAGAAGTACAAAACCCCAAACATTTAAAGAGTAAAAGGCCCAAAGTGTTATTTCAATTTTTCCTAAACATGTAGAGTTAAAAGCCCAAAGTGTTACATATAGAGTTTATTTCATCAGCTTGTGGTTAATATGGGGAAATATTTGTCGAAAAAGGGAAAGGTATGCAAAAATAACGAGTGCCGTAAGGCACGAGTTATTTTCGCGGACCTTTCCCTTTTGAGGCAAATATTTCCCCGTATTAACCACAAGCTGATGAAATAAATTATGTATTACATTTCCTCTGATTATCTTGTCAACGAATGCCACTTTTAAAACTTAAAAACTTTAAAAACTTAAAAAAGTAGTTCCAGATTTTTGGCTTTCGGCAGGAGGAAAATATTGACTGTGACGGGGAAATAATTCCCCCCAGCTTAAATTACGACATTTCTTTACCCATAACATTTCTAAAAATGGACACATGAAATATAATATAATTACATAATTAATTTTGTCCTAAGTATTTAACTCTTTAGCAAACGACCAAATCTTAGACTTTTCCTTATCCAAATCATTTGCAGACGTCTATTTAGATGTGGATGTAATGACAGGGTTTGCCTATGAATGAATGAATGAATGAATGAATGGAAAACATGGTGGCAAAAAGAGAAAAAAGGGGTTACCGGCATTTTTTTCCTTTTCCCACAATGTTTTTAAATGCCTTCTCAATTAGGATCGTTCAAACTCGGGATTGTTTGGTAAAGGCTAAAAGAGTAAACGGTCCTAACTTGTACGATTATTATTCATTTAAAGATATATTCTTACAGCTAGAGAGAAAAAACGCTGTTTAAACTTGAAAGTGTGTAGAATGGCTCAGCTGTGTAAACATGGATATATTACCAATATATATATGGTGTAAGGGATAGAAAAATACAAAGGATTAGTCCTCATTTAAAACCGGAAACGACAACAGCGATTGCTTTGATGGACTCCAAAACATGAAATACATTTTCTATCCGTCATAATCTGTGCAACTTTGCAGCCGTCAGGGAGAACATTTGGCATAAAGATACAAAAATGATGATAGTTTCGTAAATTAAGGATGTAACGGACTAAAAACTGCCTGAAAACTGGCTAAAAACGAGTATAGATGTACATGTATCTTTAAAGAGTGAAAGTCTTATTTAAAAAAGAATACTAAAACAGAACAAGAATCGTGCTCAGTAAAGACTGATATGTGTTACAAAACTACCATGTCTGCAGTTGCCCTGGAAAAGTTGAGACTCCGAGTTTTGCAAAGTGCCATGACTTGCCCTAACCATTGAAAGATTTGAGACTCTTTGTTTTTCAAAGTACCGTGATTTACCTTTTATACAGAAAGAGGTAAGACTCATAGAGTTCCAAAGTACCAAACTTGTCCTAACGTCGAAAAACTGAAAAAAACTCCTTGCTCTGTACCACGACTCGCAGTACAGGCTTGGAATAGTTGAGATTCCTAGTTTTGCAAAGTAACATGACTTGCCCTAAACACGAAAAAAGTTAAGACTACCAGTTCTGAAAAGTGCCACGATTCGCCCTTAACATGGAAACAGGTAAGACTTCTAGTTTTGCACAGTACCAACTTGTCTTAACCAAGCAAGATTTGAGAATCTTAGTTTTGCAAAGTGCCCATGACTTTTCCAAGACATGGAAAGAGTTGATACTCCTTGTTTTGCAAAGCACTTTAATTTGTCCTAACCATGGAAAGAGTTGATTCTTCTTGTTTTGTAAAGTGAGTTGTCCTTGACATGGAAAGAGCCGAGACCCCTAATTGAGCAAAGCAAAGTGACTTGCCGTGAATATAAAAAAAGTTGAGACTCTCAGTTTTACAAAATACCATGACTTGCCCAACCATGGAGAGTATTAAACCCTAGACTGCTCGGCAAGACTCACTGACCTTTTGCGGACAGTGTAGATCAAGATCAGAATGCAAAGAACGTGCAGTCTGATCTTGGATCTACACAGTCCGGTAAGGAGATATTTTCCTCCAAAAAATAAGCTTGAAATATCATTTGGGTCTTTCCTTTCAGCTTTATGGTTTCATTTAACTTATTTAGCAGGATAATGGTTAAAGGTTACTAGTTTTGCATAGTAACATATAATTTGTTTCGAGCATGCAGGAGTTCAAGGCTCCATATTCGCATATACTTCCATAATTTGCTTCCAGGATGCAATGACCGAAAAGATGTCTCAAAGCAGTATGTGCATAGTGCACATAGTGTTTTCAATTGTCTAGCTGGTTAGTATGGTGGGAAAAAACCTTTAAAATTTTCTTATTTTTGTCCTTCGTCAATTTTGGCTTTGAAAAAATGGGTAGTTGCGGTACTGTATTTCAAATATCGGAGTACTTTCCTGAAGCCTCTCTAGTTACGTAGACGATGACTGAAGCGACATTTCAATAAGATATCCCCGAGCAATTACGTGTTCATAAAATACCTTTGTACACTCCACATGCTACATTGTGTAGGTACAAGGATGAAAATGATCCAGTGAGATTTTCTGATTGATTCCCATCAGTCTAATAAAGACAATATTGATTCGTTTCCCGTTGTGCAACAAAATAGTCACATGACTCGCAAAGATAAACTATGTTTAGAATCACGTGATCCCCCTGTGTAACTTGTGAAACTTTTGCAAACGCATTCCATGCAATACAAGCATGCTTATCAATGCCAGAGGAAAATAGACTTGATATTGCAGTGCAAACCTACCCGCATATATCTCGACATTGCTCTGATACAACAGTACACAGTCGATATCAGATGCCGGAGGCAGAGAGCTGTAGCCTGAGAACATTGTTGACAAAGCCGTAGGGCCACTACAGGGCCCGGTTGTGAGGGAGGAAATATCGTCATATACATATACACCATTGTCTGTGATCATGACAAAGTCACGCCCACTAGAGCCTGAACACAGTCTGAAGTCTCCATTGACCAAACCTCTGATCTGAAAAAAAAGACACGTTCACAAAAATAGAATATAACTTGCTATATGAGTAAACATAAAAAACAACTCAGCGCCCTGCGGCTCAGAGCATCGAAGGGGAAATATTAAAAAGGTACATACACTTTCGATCATCTGTCTTTTTTGCCTGCATACAAAAATTTCAAAGCAAAGGTAGCAGGTACAATATTATTTGTGCACTTGTCTAGGTTTTCAGCTGTTCACTGAGAAAACAAATGGACGAAAAAAAAAAAAAGGTTTTTGAAGGCTTTTTTCTCCTTTTCACACGAGTTCTCTTTCTTTTAAGAAATGAATCTCATAATATAAGAGTCTGCAAATGCTTTCAACTTCAAAGAGTCTAAAGTTTTGTCTTCGGGTTTAATAATTTTCGAGGAATTTTTCTCTTTGTCTAAAAAGAAAAAACAACAATATAATAATAGAAAAATCAAACTATTCATCCGCGGTAAGTAAGCTTGTTCAGCTTTCTTTGACAGCAAATCAATCGCTTGAATGTTGCATCTACAGAATGTGCAAATGCAATAAATGAACCCGAAAAGATGGTCGGTTTTGTTTATTATTGCAATCCATCGAGAACAAAGGTTAGCAACTTTCGAGTCCGGCCTCCTTTCACTTGAATGAAAATATTTTCATTCGGTTTATCAATAAAATCGACACCCCTTACCTCGCGCTCTTGTAATAAAAATAACTAAATTGTGTCTTTTGAAAAAGGTATCGGAACATTTAAGTTTAGAAAAATATTGCTTCCCGTCTTCGACCTATGTCCGATATAAAGAATAAAAACTTCTCAAAATAGATCTTGGAACTAAGAGGAACGTAAGCTACATGTATGAAAAGGAGTCACCAATGTTAACAGAATATTTTCCTTTAGTTACCAAGAGCGATTTAAATAATTATCTTATTTCAAGAAGTTTCCTAAGTTCTATCACTCAAACACAAAAAGTAGAACCAAGACACGGGTGGTTCCAGTGATTATTGTAAAATCAAACCGCTTTAACCCTTAAACTGCTACATAAGTGAAATGAAACTTTCAAGTCAGTGATTGCTATTTCGAAGTCCTTTCTGTCCTTAGCGGACAGTGTGGATGCAAGATCAGACTGCACGTTCTGTGCAGTCTGATCTTGATCTACACTGTCTGCAAAAGGTCCTCAAGTCGGGCTCAGCAGCTCAAGGGTTATGGTTAAGGTAAAAGCTCCGGATTCGGTCAGACTTTTGACCTCTTTACAAAAATATTTCCCTTTTGCCCAAAATCAACATTTCGGTTGTTTGTGGTCATATTCAGAGAAGCCTGTGCCCTTGGCAATACAATTTTGGTCAGGTTTTAGGTTAAAACAACATTTTATTTCTAAAGCATTTGTCGGAGCCTATTTGCAGCGGATCATTGTAAAAAGAGGCGAGAGACTGCAGGGCTTATTTAAAACTGCTCTTTTTTTTTCAACTATCTAGATCTAGTTGAGAAGAAACGTTGACAATAATTTTTTTAATGAATGGATCTATCACAGTTTCATTGTGAATTAGTAGTATCGTAAGAGGACTACTTTTAAAAGTAATATTTGCACGAGACCAGCATTTCTTCTTTATGCTACTATGTTTTTACGTCGTACATGCAATTAAATTACGGTTTTTTTTCCCCAAAGTCAACCGCTGCCAATCTGCTTCAAGAGATAATGATTTAAATAGACAGAGCTCTACTTTCCATCGTCACGATTTGGTATTTTTTGTTGACAGTAATTGACCCCGATCAGCACCGGAAAAAAGTTGCTGGTTTCGTCGATTTATTCCTGCTGGATAGAGATTGATAATAGTTCCTTGATTACAAGCATTTTATCCTCCCTACCTAATGCTTCATAAATGTTGAAGCAAAATATAATCATGTTAGCCGTGTTTGACTTCCAACAAAATGCTTTCACGCTACAGGATTCTAAAAATTTGTTGTTTGTTTATGAGTTAAGCTCTATATATACTTACTATACTAGATGCCGGCGCGGTTGTTGTTGGCTGCGCTGTTGAAGATGTTGTTGTTGTGGTTGTTGTAGTGGTAGGAGTTGTTGTTGTAGTTGTTGGTAACGCTGTGGTACTGGTTGTTGAAGATGTAGTGCTGGTAGATGATGTTGTTGATGTGGTGGTTGGTAACGACGTAGTCGTAGTTGTAGTAGTGGTAGGAGTTGTTGTTGTTGTAGTTACTGGTAATTGCGTGGTAGCTGTTGTTGTCGTGACTGTGATAGGAATAGTCGTGGTTGTCGATATTGATGTGGTTGTAGCTGGGATGGGCGTTGTGGTTGCTGCTGGTGTTGTCCAGTTGATTCCAAATATTTTGCGCTGAACATAACATAATGAATGACTGGAAACCAGGCTGGACTGTGAAGTCACAAATGAGTGATAAAGATTACACTCGCCGAATGTATGTGTGAAATATAGAAGAGTGCAGTCGAAGGCAAACGACTGGCACTGGGACTGCTCGAGACACAGGACTGCACAGTGGACCTGAAAGAAAATCACTCATTTGTTATTGTCGGTTATTGGTTAATAGGTAGAATTTGAAGTTTTGGGTAGTAATATACTGGATGATACTACTATATAATATCAGAACAGAAAGGAAATACTTTAGTCATGTTTTCATATGCAGAATTTCAACTCTGACTTTGGACTGAATTTTTCTAATGAACGCCAATCAGTTAACTATGTGAGGTAAAAAAGCCTTCATACTCATACATACGAGACCTAGTTTGTTATAGGAAACAATGTGTATATAAACGCTGTAGAAATTTGCATTATTTTGTACATTCTAGGTTTGTCCTTGTGGTTCAAGGTGTATCATGTATTATACTATGGGAGAAATCTGACCCATGTACCGTGTGGTCAAAGATGGGGAAGTCATTTCGTAAGATAAACAACGCTTCGTATCTTAAATCTTTACCAGACTACAAAACTTTCCATGGCAAAGAATATACAGATGACAAATCAAATGTTATATTCTTTTTTTGAACGGGTAAACACATCGTGGGAAATGTGGATACAAGCATTTTCTCCTTTTCCCACATATAAGAGTTAAAGTTTCTTCCTGAGGATCATTAAAGCACACGATTGTTTGTAAGTGGCAAAAATTAGTTAATATTAAATAAGTTGAAATTGGAAATATCATAAAAGTTTGTGGGGTAGTCCGATCGAGATTATACATACTCATATCATCCATACCTCCGGAAAATGCCATTGTTTATATTGAAAAAAAATTTTTTTTTCTTTCTTTGAGCAATTTGTATAATTTCTTCTGAAAATAGCCTGTCTTGTTAATACATTTTTCTTGGCATTTTCTTACTACATAACTTTGCTGTGACACCAAGGCAAAGAAACTGGAGACCTTGTTTAATTTTATAAAAAGTTGCTTTAAAAGAAATACGTGCAAAAACTTAAATTGCATTCTATATAATAAAAAATACAAGAAAGCCATCTGAACGTACCGCACTCAAAGCCACTTCAGTTGCGAACGGAGAAATTCCATTTAAAGTGCTATAGTGTTGAATTTGTTCGAATTCAATTACATCACCATTGCAATATTCATATTCAAAACAACACAGTAAAATAAATACTACATATATCCTAAATAAAGTCAACAACATATTAATCCACATTTTTTTTTTTTTTTCACTAAGAATCACAAAAATATAAGACCACCATCATAAACATTGAAGGATAAAAGCCAAACGATGTATTGCTAGGTTTCGTCACACGCTGATTGATTTATATAGTGCTTACTTTTACACTTGGCTTCCAGCTCTCGGTGGCAGAATAAAAGAGCTTGATGACAAGGTTTTGGTCGATCATTTGCTATTTCTACAGCATTCCGATTATATTTGAAAATATTGAAATAGTTATAAGTGTTATATATATTTTTTTTCTGTCTTTGACGAAAGAGGAAAAAATATTTCAGACATAAAAATCCATTTCATTCAACCAATGTTATTTGTGGTAAAACGACCGTGGCTCGTTCAGCGTACATCAGCACCCATTTTAACTATGATTTCCTGAAACAAATTTACAGTACAATGCTTTGAAAATAAGCAAATAAAGTATTAATGATAATTTTGCGTTGAGGTTTATTTTATAACCTCGTCATGCTCTGTGAAAAAGGGGGTTTAATGCATCTGCAAAAAATGTCGACCAGGTCAGCCTGCGCAGTCCGCGCAGGCTGACCTAGGTCGATACTTTTTGCTATTGGTAAATTAAATTTTTTACATATTAATGAGCCATTCTATCACAGAATTCAGACGGTTGCCAGACATTATGGATTTTATGGAGCTATGATTTAAAAGTGATGACCTGCTTGGTGTGATGCATCACGTAGATGCATTAAACCCCCTTTTTGCCAGAGCATGGCTCAACTACATATGAAACGAGCAATTTCTCCAATAGCTACAACCTTGTAATAGTGTCTTCTGTAAGACTGAATACTAATAATCTGCACGAAAAACTAACTAAAAGTGAAAATAACTCGTTTTAGATGACAAAGAAAAAGCAGGAAAACTACTTGAAAGCACAGTTGCCATCGTTTTTTTTTTCATGGACGCAAATGAATGTGCAGTGTTTACTTATATGGGGCAAATTTTTAAACGCCTATATTACACAAAAGCCTAATATTCCAAGACAATTTCCAACTTTCTCATGGTCTCTGGTAATAAAGCTTACCTTATGCTGTTGGTCAGTTTTCTCCATGTCAAAGAACCATTCTACCTCATCATTAAGTCGGTTGTTAGATATTATTTATCTTATGGATCCATATAATCTGATATCTTGCTTGGTATTTGTAATGAATCACTGAGTTGCATTAAACCCTCTATTCCCGGATCGCCGCTCAATTATATATAGCTCTGATGCATACTTACTATTCGGATTAGGTTCAAAGCTGTGCTTATTCCATGGCACTAAGAAAGAGCAAGTTCGATACCAATGGCAACAAGTGATATTTGAAAGATGACGATACATGATATTATAATGAACTTGTTGTGAACCATACATTCTAATGTCTTGCCTGACTTGTTACAAAACATGTGTGCCTATAGAAACCTTACACAGGCAACAAGCAACATATAGAAGCCTTGACAACAAAAAAACCCCAAAATTATAGGTTTGTCCATTTATAAGCATTTAGTTTAAACATAATAATATCACAATGATTGAGAAATGTTCTTGCAAATTATACAGGGGGTCACTGGTTCGATCCCCGGCTCGGCCAATTTCTTTCCGAGGATTGATGATAGTCATTGCGACAGGATTCATCCCTCTCTCACCGCTGACCATTGTTCCGACGATGGTTATGTGGGAAAGCAGCCAGTGGCTTGGAATCAATCTTGCAAATTAAACCACTGTAATCTCTATCGATTCTGCTTCCTGAAAACTACACCAATACTCGCTCCGAATGTGTGGGCCAATGAACAGTCCCAAACTTGACACCCGCTCCCGAGTATCGAACTCAGAATCTGGTTAATACGAGGCCTACGCTCTACTTCACAACTACGTACACTATATTTTAAAAGCGTTTGCAGACGACAAATTGAATGTGGCTCAAACGATGAAATTTTGTCTCTGAAAAGGTAAGGAAACATTGTATGATAAGGAGAAAATGCTGCTTACAGTCATTTCCCACGATATTTTCAAAAGTCTTTATCCTTAGGGTTGTGAAAACATAGGTTCTTTCTTCTTCAGACATTTATTTCTGCGCTAAATTCTGTGTTGCCTTGTACTAATTAGAATTGTCCAGTAGAGACCATCCTTACATATGTTCAAAGCAGAGGTTTTGCATAAGTCTACTCGGAAGGCGAATGGTCCTTTGTTAAACCCTAAACATGCACATCAGCCACATGTCTGTCACTGTCAGCTTCCGTTTTCCGGTAACAGGAAGAATACATTTTAACATTCGTCTGATTTAGAATTTATCTCGACACAATTACAGTAAAAAACAATAAAGCGATGGTGTCAGCAAACGTCAATACTGGGCTTTTTGAAAACCTTTTACCAAAAGACAAAATTTTAGACCTGTTCAAAGGAAAAACATTTTCAGACGAGAGATTATACAAGGCTCTAATGATTAGACTTGTCACAGGGTATGAAACATTGTGGGAAAAGGAGAAAATACTGGTTACCAGCATTTTCTGCTTTTTCCACAATGTTTTCCAAAGCCTTCCCTTTTAGGGTCGGTAAAACAAGGGATTGTATGGTTCTGGGTTAGTATTCTTTGCGCTGATACAACCATCATCACCAATTGACGACTTACTGCGTCAGAGGGGCACATTATTAGTTGTACGGTCAGGTGGCAGGGGACTTAATAAACTTGTTCATGGATGTGGCGAATCATGTTGCCCCGAGCCGAAGGCGAAGTGGCGCCATGATTCGCCACAGCCGTGAACAAGTTTCCAAGTCCCCCTGCCACCTGTTCGACTCGGGGCGACATGATTCGCCGAGAACGAGTTTTCGAGTCCCCTGACGCCTGACCCCGTACAATGTATCTATATACTGCAAAGTTTTACCATTCCAACTTGTATTCAACGAAATTTCCCAGTTTTATGGTCTCACGAATTGAGTACGCTGACGAAATCAAATTTCCCTACTGAGTGCCCCAATTCACTGAAAACTGACGTCATTGAGAACTGACGTCACTGAAACCTTGGTCAAACATGCAGTTTGGTGCATAAACTTGATGATGTCACTGCGATAGACATTCTACGTATTTCTATTTAAACATGGATTTAAATAACTTCAAGTTAAGTAACTATGAATTTTAATGATTTGTTGCCAAAAGTAAACGACTGTCATTTGCCTCAAACGACTATTAGGTTACCCTTTTAACGTTACAATGTATGAGTTTACACACTTTACAATTTGCTTACCTGACGAAGGAGTGGCTCGTTTTAACCCCTTGTATTTGATTTAGAATGACAACAAACGGTAATATATGTAACTTTCCTCATTGATTTTCGAAAATAATCCATTCTTTCCCCTTGACAACCATGAAAGGAAACTAGTACTAATATGGTGCAGGCTACTTAGTATTTGTCTTGTGGGCGGCTCGTATCGATCGACGCCGCCATTTAAGATTTTGTTTTCAAAGTGTAAAATAATTTTATGTATAAGGGGTTCCCGAAAGGGAACTGCTTTTTCCCTGAATTTGGCAGTGTACAGCAATGTATGTTCGGAGCATATTATCAAATCAGAACGCGAGGAATTTCTTTGCAGTATAATAATAATTCTCTACGGTTGTGTTTGAAATCAAAGTTAGAAATGAAGAAAATGCTAGCAGGTGTGGAACGATAAAAAAGCCGATCCCGGCTGATCTTAATCTATGCCGACGGCAAAAGCCACTGATATCGCCTATAGGGCATAAACGGTTCAAAGAACAGCGATTCATATTCATAACAAGTAAACAATATCAGACAAAAAAAGCTACGCAGATCAATATTGATACATCATAGTTCAATAGGTGAATGTTTATAAGACGCCGCCATGTACAACAACTCGGTCCTTAACCCTTTACCAAATGACAAAATTTGGGATTAGACCAACTTGAAAGCATTTGTAGATGACAAAATATATGTAGCTCAAATGATGATTTCTGTAACTGATTGGGTAGAAAACATTGTGGGAAAAGGAGAAAATGCTGGTTACCAGCATTTTCTCCTTTTTCCACAATGTTTTTAAAACTCTTAATAGGGTCTTTACAGCTCGGGATTGCGTAGTGAAGGATTAAGCAGCTAAATAAATAAGAATGAACAATTCAAGCTAGAACTTACAAACAAAATACTGCGATTTCGAAGCCATTTTTCTTTTTCATTTTACCTACCTCCACATCAGAATGTGTAGATCTAAAATCAGACTGCACGTTATGTACAGCCTGATCGTAATCCACATTGTCTGTAAAAGGTGGAAAGTTACGCTAAGCAGCCTTCTAGTTGATATACATGGCTATTTACATGTTACCCTCTCCTTCCCTCCCCCTCCCCCGAAAGAAAATAAAGTAGATGATTTTTTTTATTAAATCCTTATAAAATATAGAAAACTAATCCCACCCAAGGTCTCACAAATTAATATACATAATGTAAAAAAAAAATATGATGGCCAAAGGCGAAAACTTTTTTTTACGAGAAATTTGTCATTTTTTTCTCAATGGATTCAAAAGCGGTCTGGTGCAAAAAGTTGTTTGCCGGATGTAATGAGTGAGGGACGTCAAGAGGGTTTCTTTGAGGTTACTTCCGGTACCCATTCAAAAAAATCGTGTTGTGTATCGGTTGTGAACTGTTAACCGAGATCTTGCTTCTACCTTTATCCTACGAAGTAAGAGAAATAAAACTTTCAAGCCGATAGTAAAAATCCAAATATTGCTGTTTGAAATGTATTTTTGGAGGTAACATATATCTCCTTATCGGACAATGTAGATCTAAGATCAGACTGCACGTTCTGTGCAGTCTGATCTTGATCTACGCTGTCCGCTAAAGGCCAGCCTAAGGGTTAAGATGTCATTTGTTATGTACCTTTGTCTTTGCCTCCTGTACAGACTTTGATTTCAATAAATATCACTCTACAGTGGGTCCGGCACGGTTGGTCCGTACATCATAAATCAATCACGCTCTTTAAAAAAGGGGACCCGTTTCAGCCTACACAGTCCGCACAGGTTGACATGAGTCGAACATTTTGGCTACTCATAAAATTTTCTGAATGTCGAAGGACCCTACTACCGCATGACCCAGTCGGTTGTTTGATAAAATAATTTTTATGGATCCATAATTATGTGGCTATTTGCTTAGTATAATGCATCATGGAGACCCATTAATCTCCCTTTTGCCAGAGCGTGGTTCAAACAAATAGACTGATTTGCTTTATCTATTAAAACGCAACACCGCCCGAATTTCCATTTTTTCTCGGCTCTGTAACCCAGTAATACAAAATTAATAAACTTCACCTGATCAGAGATATACATGTAGTTATTCACTGCGGGAAAAAGGATTGTGTGAAGTCAGCACATGGCGATAAAGAAGGCCCGGTTCCAAGCTTTTTGAAATGTTGGATTTATCTCCTATGCCTTGTTGACCTTTGCAAGTCAGGAAACGTTAGAAAAATAATTGCTGAAGTCATCACTTTATACAGGTGACTATTTTCTTTTTCTAAATTAGATTCTTTTCAAAATTTACATACCAAGGAACTACATGAATATGTGAGCTGTCGCCGAAATCCGACTGAAATAATGTTGAACGCGGCGTAAAACACCATTTAATCAATCAATCAATCAATGGACAGAGAGTGGGAGACATTTTTTTTTTAAATACGCTGCACACCCTGTATTACATTACAAAACTAGAGACGTACTATGCTAGCAACAACATTTCAACACACGCCTGTGCTTTGGTTTGACAACAATTTGGTGTTGCAATGATTCTATTAAAATGTTTATATGTTTCAGTGTTTAGCTGCATTCAATGCCATGGTAGACAACGTCGGCTACTATGTCGCAATATTTGGTTGCTTTCTTCTTCAATGCAGTTAAGCCCAATATTTGACAATAAATGATCACGGTTGCAGCAGTTTTAAATTTCCATCCTTAAACTGCGGAACGGAATTACTAGAAAATGACCATCATGCCTTTAGCAGGGACTAAAATAATTATTGAGATTTCCATACCTATTCAACTGTTCGAAACTCACTTTATCGCATGATGGAGACCCAAGATCATACAGCACGTTCGGGGCAGTCTGATTTTGATCTACACTGTCCACAAAAGGTAAAGCAGTCACTCTTGGCACTCTAAGGTTTAAAATTGTGCATGATTTAGTCTGTAATTGCTTTCTGCGTTCCAGTTAGTCGATGACGCTATTTGTACTTGGATTATTGCACAATGCTTTGCTGTAGAGCACTAATAATTTTTGTAGGAAGCTAAAAATAGACGTCATAATGGTGACGATTGGATCTAGGCAGAAAATAACCCATCAAACGACTGACCTGTACGATATTGCAAGAGGACTTTGATAAGGCTCCCGCAACATACACCCTTTGAAACTAATCTTAAGCCTTAGGCTGATAAGCGCGACTCACTGACCTTTTGCGGACAGTGTAGATCAAGATCAGACTGCACAGAACGTGCAGTCTGATCTTTGATCTACACTGTCCGATAAGGACATATTTCAAATAAATATAACCTTTGAAGTAGCAAATTTGGGTTTTTACTATCGGCCTAAAAGTTTCTTTCACTTAACACTTTACCAAACGACAAAATTTTGGACTTGTCCAATTTGAAAGCATTTGCAGACGACAAAATAAATATGACCCAAAAATTGAAACTTGACTTTAGAAGAGTAGAAAACATTGTGGGAAAAGGAGAAAATGCTGGTTACTAGCATTTTCTCCTTTTCCCACAATGTTTTCAGAAGGCTTCTTCCTCTGGGTCGTAAAAACCAGGGATTGTTTGGTAAAGGGTTAATTAGCAGGATAAGGGTTAACACTTTGCTAAACTATTCTGTGTGTAACCCTTTACTACAAGACACAATCTTAGATTTGTACAATTTGAAAGCACTTAAGGACGGCGCTAAATAAAAAACGTGACTCGAAAAATGAAATTTGTTTTTTGGAAGGGTAGAAAACATTGTGGGAGGCCAGCCCGGGTAGTTCATCGGTTCGAGTTTCTGACCCGTGACCTGGTGGTTGTGGGTTCGCTACCTGGTTGAGGCAAACTTTCTATAAGACGACTTTTCGCCATTCGCCTCTGATGCATGTGGGAAAAGTATAGTCAGTAACTTTGAAAGAAAGTTGTGTCAGTACTGGTGTGAGAAAGCCAGGATACACATGCGTATGTGCACAGACTGCTGTGATATGACCTAAGCTGTTAAAGCGGCGTTAAACCCAAATACAAAGAAAAACACTGTGGGAAAAGGAGAGAAAGCTGGTATCCAGCATTCTTCTCTTTTCCAACAATGTTTTTAGAACCATTAAAAGTCGGGATTGTATGGTAAAGAGTTAAATGAACCTGTGACAAACGGCCTTTGAAAACATCGTGGGAAAAGGATGAACATGCTGCTGACCAGCGTTTTATTCTTTCCCCCCGATATTTTCTACCATTTTAAAGAGAAATTCTGTTATTACAGCCGCATTTGATAAATTATATTGTCTGCTAATGAATTTTACTAAGGCAAGATGAAAATTTTGCCGCCTGGGAAAGAGCGAAATGGGAGAACCAAAAGATTTCGCTCGGTTGAAACGACTTAGTTATCCGACTTTCAATGCTTTTTCGGTCAGAGTACAACATCGGATCACGTGGAATCAACAACCAGAACTCACGATCTTTGTCGTCTAATCTGATCTCCGTCTTTACTGTCATTGGTATTCACGAAAATGGCCACAAACTCCGAAAGTGTTGACAGGTTCTATTAACTAATGATTGATTGTATGGTGTTTAACGCCGTTTTCAACATTATTTCAGATACATCGCGGCGGCCAGTGCACCTATCCACGCTTTCCTGGACTTTCTTTTACCGTTAATTCGCACAATATTCTTTCCAAGCCACTGGCTGCTTTCCCACATAACCATCGCCGAAGCAATGACCAGCGGTGAGAGAGGAATGAATCTTGTCGCAATGACTATCACCAAACCTCGGAAGGAATTTGGCCGAGCCGGGGATCGAGCCAGCGACCTTCTGTTCTCAAGTCCTGTACGCCACCGACTGAGCGACCGGGGTTCGGCACTGTTAATCAACTTTTATCCTGCTAAATAAGTTAAACGTAATCTTCAACCCGATAGTAAAATCCAAATCTTGCAATTTCAAAGTTATTTTTTTATGAAAAAATATCTCCTTATCGGATAGTGTAGATTCAAGATCAGACTGCACGTTTCGTGTAGTCTGATCTTGATCTACACTGTCCGCAAAAGGTCCTTGATTCGCCCTTAGCAGCCTAGGGGTTGATAAATCATTCAGCTGCAATGCAATTAATCATTTTCGATCAGGATCGTAACTAATTTCTCCCTAAAACAATTTTGTAGCATACAACTTTGAAACCATCAATCTAAAAGTAGGATAATTAACATTAAATAGAGCGTGATTTACGTTATAAATGCAAAAACATTGGAGCAAAAGTGATACATTGGTAGTTGTGATTAATTTCTCCTTGTGTCACATTATTTTTTTAAAAAGTAATCAACTGCAGGTCGATGAAAAGATGTCTGTAGGGTGTACTGTAATGTGATGTGTGTAATTTTAAAATTTCCATAAACAGAGATCATCTTCGGAAGAAACATAAAACAAAAATAAATGTAAATAAAATGGTATATACAGGCAGTAAAGATTATTTCGTGGAAAATTAAGAAATTGCTTGTTATTAGAACTTTTTCTATTACCAACTAATGTTTCAGTTGAAAGTCATCCAATGAAGCTGAACTACTTTATTTTTAAACGGTGAAAACGTTTAACTCTTTACCAAACAACAACAAAAAAAATACTGACTTTTTCAAAGATTTGCAGACGACAAATTAAATACTGCTGAAACTGCCACATTTGTCTTTGAAAGGATTGAAAACATTGTCGGAAAAAAGAAAATGCTGGTTAAAAACATTTTCTTTTTTCCAACAATGTTTTCAAGAACCCTGTTTTTCAGGGTCGTTTTAGCATGGATTCGTGTTGTAAAGGGATAACTTCACCAAACAAGAAAATTTTAGACGAATCCAAAGTCAAAGATTATGCTCACGACACAGTAAGATTAGCTCAAATGTTGGAATTTGTCTTTGTAAAAAAAACATTGTAGGTTACCAGCATTTTCTCCTTTTCAGACAATGTTTTCAAAAGCTTTCGTAGTGTTTGGGATTGTTTGGTAAAGGGTTGAGCCCATATTGATATGAGCGTATGCACAATTATATCATCGATGCATATTGATTGATTCGTTAATTAGTTATTTGACAGAATGATTAATGGCCATGATATCTTTGATTGCTCCGCCATCACGTGATTGATTGAATGATTGATTGAATGTATGATCTTTAACGCCGTTTACAACATAATTTAAGTTTTATTGCGGCCAGTGCACCTATTAATGCTTACTTGCCATTTCTTTCTCCACTACTACGCACAAGATTTTCCAAAGCCACAAAATTTTAACAGCGCTGTTAGAACTACTTTTGTAATAAAACGGATATTTGTAATACAAATGTCCGTTTTATTACAAAAGTGGTTCTAACAAAGCGTCCATAATGAAAGTACCGGTATGTTCAGACAACATAATGGCTTACGACATGTGACTCGAATGACAGAGCTTGTACCCGAATAGGCAGAAAGCATGTGGGTCATTTTCTCACAGTGTTTTAAAACCTATCCTACCGTCGGGTCGTAAAAAGGGGATCGTTCGGAAAATGATCAAGTCTCTTAAGTTATTTTGGACTTTGAAAAGAGCTTTGGTTGTGCTCTAAAATGTACATAAGTAAATCAAGCACTCTGCAGTTCCGAAGCTCTCTCTCTCTCTCTTCCTTTACCATTCGCTCAAACACTCCATGTCTCTCTGCCTGTGTCTCTCTCTGCCCATGTCTCTCTCTCTCGCTTTCAATGTTTGTCTGTCTGTCTGTCTGTCTGCCTGCCTGCCAGCCAGCCAGCCAGCCAGCCAGCCTGCCTGCCTGCCTGTCTGTCTGTCTGTCTGTCTGTCTGTCTGTTTGTTGGTCGGTCGGTCGTTTCTCTGTCTGATTGTATGTATGTCAGAATGTTACAACTGAGAGACAAAAGTTTCGTTGGTGTCTTTCTAAAAATTTTGTAAAACAGATAAACAACAGAAAAAAGAAAATAACGAAAAACAAATTTTACAAAATAGGTTTCCCATTCGTTTTAGGAAACATCATTTTATTATCAATAAAACTTAAATGATATAAAACGCCCTACAGCAGTAGCAAAAACATGATTTGTATGATACTGAATCTTGCACTAGCTTATTTTTAACCCTTCGCCACACGACAAAATTTTAGTCTGGTCCAAATAGAAAGGCATCTGCTGTCGACAAATTAGCCCTTTCCCAAACAATCCCTTGTTTTCACGACCCTGAGAAAGAAGCCTTCTGAAAACATTGTGGGAAAAGGAGAAAATGCTGGTAACCAGCATTTTCTCCTTTTCCCACAATGTTTTCTTCCCTTCCCATAACAAATTTCAATTTTTGATTCACATTAATTTCGTCGTCTGCAAATGCTTCCAATTTAGACTAGTCTGAAATTATGTCGTTTGGTAAAGAGTTAAACGTGTCTCAAACGATTAGATTTAACAATAACAAGTTATAAAACATATTTGGAAAATGAAGAAAATGCTGGTAACCAGTATGTTCTTATTTTTCCAAAAAGTATTCAGAATCTCCTCTTTCACAGGGCCGTTAAAAGTACGGCTTGTTTGGTAAAGGGGTAAGACATAAAATGTTTGCCCGCAGAGCGTAAAATGAACTCAACGGACATTTTCAGTACAAGAATAAGATTTAAACGTTAGCAGTTTCAAGGATGTTTTCGTCTAGAATGTCTCAGCAAAGCGGTCAGTATGGATCAAAGATCAGACTGGCCATAAAAGCAACTACAGTTGAGAAAGGCGCTTTGAAAAAAACTACAGTAGGCTAAAGAAGAAAATTCTTTAACTCTTCACGACACAGTTCCGAGTTTAACGACCCCCAAAATAGAAGGCCTTTGAAAACATTGTGAGATATGGAGAAAATGCTGGTAACCAGCAATTTATCCTTTTATCATGATACTTTCTACACTGTCAAAGAACTTTGTTTCATATGTATCACTTTTGCACTTGTGGTCTGTAGATTCTTTTAATTTGTAAAATTTTAAAATTTGTCCTTTGGTAAAGAGTTGAAAATATCCCGGTATTGAATAGCATCGTACAATAATAAATGTCTGAAGAGCTAACTTCCGAACTGACTTAGGCGTTCCCTATTCAGAAAATACAATTTTTAATGTTTTTTCTTTCCTTGTTGCTGTGCAGATACGACGCTTTACGACTCTCTTATCGAAATACTTGGAAATATATTGGTAAAGGGAGTAATTACTTTAACCCTTAGCCAAACGGCAAAATTTAGGACTCGACCATATTGAAAGGATTTGCAGACGACAAATTAAATGTACTGCACATGATGATTTCTATTTCTGATAGGATAGAAAACAATGTGGGAAAAGGAGAAAATGCTGGTTACCAGCATTTTCTCCTTTTTCCGCAATGTTTACAAAGGATTTGTTCTATTGGGTCGTTAATAGTCGGGATTGTGTGGTAAAGAGTTAAGGAAAAAATTTGTCTCTTTTCCAAAAATATTTTCCATGTTATTCTCAATGTAACTTGTAATAAGTTTCGCTAGGTCTAAAACAGTTTGTAAAACACTTTATCGTACAACCCCCGTGAAGAAAAAAGGTTTTTGCAAACATTACGGAAAAAAGGGAGAAAATTATGGTCACCACCATTTTTTTTTTCTTTTTCCATTATGTTTTAAACCCTTTCCCGTCATTGGAGCCACAATTAATTTGTCGGCAGCAAATACTTTCAATATGGACAGGTCTAAACTATGTCTTTAGCCAAAGAGTAAGCATAAAATGGTAATATGTAACTTATGTCTATCATCTAATATCTCATCACCTGATACAGTAAGCCCTACTCTATAATAGTAATTGTGGCTTGCATCACGCGAAAAGGGGCATTCGGACATTTGCGTAAAGTGTCGTCTCGGAACAGCCTGCGCAGTCCGCTATAAAAGTGAAATGAAATTTTCAAACCGATGGTGAAAACCCGAATAATGCTCTTTTAAACTTATTTTTTTGGAAAAATAATATCCTTATCGGACAGCGTAGATCCAAGGTCAGACTGGAAGTTCTGTGCAGTCTGATCTTGATCTACACTGTCCGCAAAAGGTCAGTGAGTCGCACTTAGCAACCTAAGGGTTAAGACGTGAATACATATGAACAAATGATGACCAGAGGTGAAAAATGTTCACTGGGAGCAATTTCGCCTTTTATCACAATGCTTTCAAAAGTCGTCTACAGCAAAACGAGTCAGCTTGTCTATTGGAGGTAAAACATTAACCTTTAACCAGACTACAAAATTTTAGACCCTTAGACCCTTCCGTATTGAGGATTGGGCACCCTAATGCGGATTCCTGTAACATCGCCTTTCATCGCCGAAAAGCGTACGGATTCGGCTGAGACTCGGGTAATCCGTAATCGATCGGCCGATAGATGCTGGTTCCCCGCATCGATTACGGATTACCCGAGTCTTAGCCGAATCTGTACGATGAAAGGCGATGTTACACGAATCTCATTGGGGTGCCCTGCCCTTGAAAGTGAGCAGAAGACAAATTAAATGCGTACCAGCTAACAGGAATTTTCCTTGAAAGGACATTAAATATTGTGGGAAAAGGAGAAAATACTGGTCACCAGCATTTTCTCCTTTTCCCACAATGTTCTCAAAAGCTCTTTTCCGTTTAAAATTGTGATTCTTTGGTTGATGGTTAACATAGATTTTATTCTACCTGTAATAAATACACGTCATCGTGCTGTATCTACAACTTTACAACTTAATAATAACGAACATATGAAATATTATCACACAAGTACCATTTACTGTAATACAGGCATCACGATTTTCTTATCTTACATACGTGTTAGATAAGGACATACTGCTGTATTTTGTCAAAGCTCAGTATTCATACGCCCCATTTCTAAAACAATGCTGATCCAGATTTCTCTGGGAAATTAACTGTCAAAATTGATGATCGTGACAGAGCTGCAAATTTTATACCCTTTAGATTCAAAACCATATTATTTTGTGCAAGTTTCTTTTGAACTATTTTTCGTCCGAGATATTAACACGCGTCAAAGAAGCGAACAGGCTTCATGTAAATTTCAAAACATATGTACATGCAGGCCTATGTTTTATACACATCATAAACTATAATGCTTGAGAGACAGTTATGTAATATGGAGGATCTGACATTCTTTGGCTTTTGAGATAAGATGTTATTAAACTCGCCAATAAATAGTTAGCTCGCCGCTTAATAACACTTTTTCTAGTCTCGTATGATGAATCTTAATCTCAGTTGCTAACTCATGCCAGATCTTTTATTTCTGTTATAAATGAGAATCTGCACGTCCTTCCTAGTTTGATCTTGATATACGCCGTCTGCAAAAGCCCTTCTTGTCTTTCTCGACACCGTGTTCATGGTATCATTATAGAAAATAGCAACGAAATCATGAAATAAGTCAATTTAGACACAATAAACTCGAGAAGCCCCATACTATCTGCCCTCGATTTTTGTCGACGAAACAAAAGTCTTCGTCTTTTCGGAATTACTTTAGGCACTTTGATTCCACATGTTTTTTTTCCCAATAATTTTTCCCGCCATGATGCATCCGCTTTGAAGGTAGAAGCACCAAATATTATGACGTCCTTCATTTCTAGTCTTGGCGCCAGAAACAGGTATGCAACAAAATATGAACACACAGTTACCACCTTTTGACAACTAACCAGTGACGTCGAACGTTCATTATCACACAACCTCCGAAGGCGCCTTTCGCAGTGTTTTTTTACCCTTTCAAAGACAGCTTTCATTATTCGATCCACATTTCAAGAATGTTTCGTCTGCAAATACTTTCAATTTGGGAAAGTCTAATATTCTGTCGATTGGTGAATGGACGAGAGAACCTGTTTGGGCATGAAGAAAGTTTTATAAGCATAGACCCTCGAAATGTGTGCGAGTGAATTCAGGTTATCTGATCTGTGACAATTAAGCCTTATCCTGCTAAATAACTAAAATGAAATTTTCAATTCGATAGTAAAACCCAAATATTGCTATTTCAAAGTTATGTTTCCGGAAATAATATCCCCTTATCGGACAGTGTAGATCCAAGATCAGACTGCACGTTCTGTGCAGTCTGATCTTGATCTACACTGTCCGAAAAAGGACAGTGAGTCGCGCTAAGCAGCCTAAGGGTTAGTTAGTGAAAATGTCTTATCACTGGAATATAATTATATGTCTTTTTTTTCCACTGAGTGATTAATCCATTCCATTTATTTGACGCTCTAAGACTAATTTTCTGCGGAATCAACGACTGGTCAAGCGTCCACTTGTATTTTATGTACGTATACTTGAACGTATAGTACAGAGTCTGTATTCACCAAACATTCTTATAAGAAACTTTCATAGTCTTATTCTCATGAATTTTCCAAATTTTAAAGTAACACAATTTCTGTTTGGCTAAACCAATTGGTTTAGCCAATCAGAAATTGTGTTACTTTCTAAATCTAGAATTATACCTAGAATGGAATCAGTAAGAATGGTTAGTGAATACGGTCACAGTTTTAACAGTTTTAAGGCATCAAAGTGAGTAGAACAAGATCAGAGTGCAGGTCTTCGCAGTCTAATGTAGATCTAACCATCAGATTCGCTGGATAAAGTGTTAACCCATTTCATAACGGAAACAGCCCGTCAGAAATCCCTGTCCCAGCCACTGAGATCGTCCGGGGGTGGGGATTCTTCATCCTCGGGGTAATCATCGAAGTTGGACGTGTCTGTTGTACCTTTTATCTGCAAAAACAAACAACGATGACCATGACTTTATTTGATTCCCACCATACTGTAGAAAAAGAATAGCCATGCTCTGTGAAAAGGGGGTTAAATACATCTACAGAAGGTATCAACCAATGTCAGCCTCGCAGGATGACCTGGATTGAAACCTTTTGCTATTTTCAAATTTTGTGCATGTGCAAGGACCAGTCTAATCGCCAGTGCGCTGCTCACATGTATTTAAATGTTTAAAGTATTTTTATATAATTTCAGTCAATCAGGACAATAGCTCTTTCATGCATGTCTAATATGGGTTTCAGTAGTACTAGACTAGGGTACTTTCATAAACTCCCACGGGAAAATCCATTGCCCCGAGCGAAGTTCAAACCTGGGAGCTGCAGGTTTGAAACCCTTCACTACTGAACCACGTAGGTCTACCAAACTGATAAATGCATGAATTGGCGTAGGTGCTTATGATCGTTTCCGATATAACGTTTTATTTATTATACTCTCTGAAACATAAGCCAAGGTTTCAAACAGGCAAAAACACTGTGGCTAAAGGAGAAATTGCTCGTAAAGAGTAGTTTCTCCTTTAGTCACACTTTTTTCAAAAAAGTATAGTACGACAAGGAGCCAATAGTCAGCTGCATGAAGAAATGGTTTAACCCTTTACCAAACGATCGCCACTTTTAATTTCCCTGAAGAAGATGACTTTTAAAAACATAGTGGGGGAAGAGGACAAAAATTCTGGTGACACCGGCATACTCTCTCTCTCTCTCTCTCTCTCTCTCCCTCCTTCCCCCCCCCCCCCCCCCAACCCCCATACACACACACACACACACACACACACAATGTTTTCTACTCTTTCAACAACATTTTCCATCCTTTGAGCAATATTTACTGTCTGTAAATGTTTTAGATTTGAAACACGTCTCATTTATTATCTGCGACTGGTTTATACTTGGATGCGTCTAAAAAAATGTCAGCTAGAGAGGGTTAAGTTGACAAATAAATATAGAGATAGATAGATATTTATTCAGACACGCACATATGTACATAGTCATAATACATACACAAACATTGTAATGAAAATAAATTCAGAACCTATCTACCTGTTAAATTCGTAAATACCATTAAATAGATATTGTAAAATAACTTACATTTGGTGTTATAGGGGCTGGTAGCGTTCTTTTCTTAATACCTTCCCAGTTAAAGCCTTCAAACCATTTATGCTTTTGGATTTCACGTATTCCACCGCGACCAAAACCGAGCCGTTCCGTCGGAACATCCCTGCAACGTGAAAATAATTAAATTGAGCCATGATCTGACAAAAGAGGGCTTGATGCATCTCCATGATGCGTTATACCAAGCAAGTCATAACATAACAATGGATCCATAAAATCCGTTTTGTCTAACAATCGACTGGATCTGGGGACAGAATGGTCCTTTGACATTCAGAAAATTAACAAATAGCAAAACGTTTCAACCCATGTCAACCAGCTAAGACTGTGCAGGTTGATATGGGTCAACACTTTTTGCAGATGCAATGAGCCCCCTTTTTTACAGAGCATGGCTCAGTTATTTTAACAAATTAATCACTACTTGATGTAGGGTTGGGGGAAATGACAAAAGGTAAATATTCACCAATCATTCAATATGTTTTTTATCTTCTGAATACCGGATCTTTGCGTATGATTGGCTGCAACAATCAGATTGCAAGTTTCGAAATGGGGAATGCAAAAAGCGACCTCTTAGCTTCAAGCCCCCCCCTCCCCTTACGTTATCGCCTTAGCTACCTAGCAGGCTCAGGCTCGGTATGTAACAAAGAAACAAATGAGGTCGGATCGGGTAACTGTTACCCACTCAAAAACGGTACACAATCTTACCTGCATAGTTTTTTGATCAGTGTATGCGCTGTTTTTGTAATCTTACGAGGAAACTCAATAGCATCAATTCCTTTCAGGATGATATTGTAGGTTTTCATGGGATCCTGACCCGAGAATGGTGGACTGAAAAGAGAGATAGAGAGAGAAAACGTAAAAAAAAATTGAAACAAGACTTACCTAGTTCGATGTGAAGAATGAAAAGCTCTAAGAATTAAAACCTTACAAGAAGAATTGTATTAAAAAAAGACAATTCATTCTTTCGATAGTCAATCTTTAAGATTCTTTACTGCACAACCCCGGACTTTAACGACCCTGGGAAAGAGGCCTTTTGAAAGCTTGGTGGAAAACGGAAAAATACTGGCAACCAGCATTTTTCTCCTTTCCAACGGTGTTTTCTACCCTGACCTTTCGAAAGCATTGTGGAAAAGGAAAAAAATGCTGGCAACCAGCATTTTCTCCTTTTCCAAAAATGTTTTCTGCCCTATCAAAGACAAACCCAATTTTTTGAGCAATAGTTTGTTTGTCGTCTGCAAATCCTTCAGATGTGAACTTGTCCAATTTTTTTATGTGGTAAGGAGTTAAACCAGAAAAAAGTTTTTATGAGTACTCTCCCTTGTCTTATCTATTTTGACAAGGGTAAGCCAAATTTTATCTATCTCATTTTTCTTGGAATCAAGATTATCTACCCCATAGTGCGTTCTGGACAGTCTGTAACTTTGATTTAGTACCTTTCTCTCTCGATGACAGATAAAACAAAGATTTTTTTTCTTCAAAATTGAGTTGTTTAGCCCCGAAAGACTTAAAAAACAACAACACTTAACCTTCTAAATAAGTTACACGAGACTTTCAAGCCGACAATACAAACCCGAATAATGTTATTTCAAACTTATATTTTTTTGGAGAAAAGTATATCCTTATCGGACATTGTAGATCAAAGATCAGACTGCACGTTCTGTGCCATCTGATCTTGATCAACACTGTCCGCAAAAAGTCTGTGAGTTGCACTTAGCATAATATAGTTAAAATAGTTAAAAATATTACTTTATATCTTAGCCCATCCTAGCTCAAAGAGATTTAGTGTAGGAAAAAGCCGTAATTGTAATTTGGCATGTCATATTGCCACCCGGAGTCCATAAATTGAAATTGTCAGTAAGCCATAACAGGCTTTTTGTTTTAATTAAAACGACAAAATTTCAGATGTCTCCGAATTGAAGGCATTTGCAGACGACAAATTCAGTGTGAATCAGATGATTGAATTTGTATTTGAAGGGTTAGAACACATTGCAGTTAAAGGAGAAAATGATGTTCCTACAATGTTTTCCGAAGCCTTCTTTTTAAGGGTCGTTAAAACAAGGGACCGTGTAGTAATGGGGTAAGCGCCAAATATATAAACTTAAACCATTTTGACGGCTGTATAATTGAAAGTATAATTCTCTAAAACTACCAAAGATTTTCATCTTATACGTTTGACTAAAGAAGCGGATGGTATGAGTTTAAGATCAGACTGTACTCTGACCTTGATTTATTTTGTTAGCAAAGTTCACGCCTATGCCGCTTAAAGGGCTTACTGTTTACCAGACATTAAACTTTTAGACATGTCCATACTGAAACCATTTGCGACGACAAAATTAAGTTGTGATAAGATATAAGGATTGGTCTGTGACAGGATAGAATATTAGTTGTACGGTCAGGTAGCAGGGGACTTGGAAACTTGTTCAAGGCTGTGGTGAATCATGTCGTCCCGAGCCGAAGGCGAGGTTGCGACATGATTCAGCACAGCCGTGAACAAGTTTCCAAGTCCCCTGCCACCTGACCGTACAACGAATTTATTATACTGCAAAGTTTTACCATTCCAACGTGTATGAAGCGAAATTTACCTGTTCTTTGGTTTCAAAAATTGAGTACTGACGAAGTAGAATTTCCCTTCTGAGTGCCCCAATTCAATGAAAACTGACGTCACTGGGAACCGACGTCACTGAAACCTTGGTAAAACGTGCAGTTTGGTGCATAATCTTGATGTTAATCTTGATCGACGCCGCCATTTTGGATGTTGTATTGAAAGTGTAGTCATGTATACGGGGCTCCCGAAAGGGAAACTGCTTTTACGTTGGTTTTGCCATTGTACATGATATATATGTTCGGGGCAGATTATCCAATCAGATCACGAGAAATTTGTTTGCAGTATAATAAAGTATGCTCGTTACCACCATTTTCTCCTTTTCCTGCAGCGTTTTGTAAAGCGATGTTTTCAGGGTACTTAAAAATTAAAAATTTGTGGGAAAGGGTTAATCAAAGATTTTCGATAGAGTAAAATCAGGATCAGACAAGTCGCCTTCGATAGTCTAGTCTTGAACCACACCGACGGTAGAGTAGTTAAACCTTTGCCCAGCATGTAACATTTTACGAAAAACTAATGAACCATGCTCTGGCAAAAGAGGGCAAACTGCTTCTCCTTACTCCAATATAGGCCTACCAAGCAAGACATCACATAATAATGGATTCGTAAAATCTATTTGGTCTGACAATTGACTGGGTATGGAAGTAGAATAGTCATTTGCCATGCAGAAATCTAAAAGTATCAAAAAGTTTCGACCAATGGTAGCCTGCGCGGACTGCGCAGGCTGACATGGGTCGATACTTTTTGCAGATGCATTAAGTTCCCTTTCAACAGAGCATGGCTCAAATATGTGGGGCCCATGCAAACGATCAGGCCAACATTATCACTGTTAAAGAGATTTCACCCCACGATTTTGAATTAATTTAATCGCTGAATTTGGTCTGTCAGGTTATTTTTGTATCCCTTTTTTTCAGTCTTATCAGATAACATTAATTATACAATAATTTTTCATTGAGTAATATCAGTTTGATATGATACCAGAAAATTGTAGCAATGATTCACACAATAATCTTGATTTATGGATTTCTCTGAACTAGGTCGTAAATTTCGACCTTCAATTCTGGAGCAGACTGAGGTGAGCCGACCAAGCGTATGGGTTCGATTTCCCCGACTGGTTGACTAAATTTACTACTGGGACTTTCAAATTAGATCCGTATGACGATGTTATTCACCAAGCACGTGAAAGAACTAAGCTAATTTAGGATGGATTTCGTCCTGTATCCTGCAATTTTCCTCGTTATATAACTCACAGCCTTATTGGGGGTCGCCAATGTGGGAAACCGGGAGCGAAGATAAATACATGTAAACGAAACATCAATCAGCGAATCAATCTTTTCTCCTCCCAGAGCGCTTAGCACTTAGACGAGGCAAGCCATGCTCTGTTAAAAAGGGGGATTAATATATCTCCGTGATGTATGATACCAAGCAAGTGATTACAGTATTACAGAGCCATAAACTCCGTTTTGTTTAACAACCTACTGAGTCATGAGGTATACTAGTCCTTTGACATGCTGCAAATTTACCAAAAGAAGGCTGACCTGGGTCGATACCTTTTGCAAACGCATCAAGCCCCCTTTTCACAGAGCATGATTCAGGTATTGTTTATTAAATAGCTCAGGCGGGATCATCAAGAGTGTAAGGTAGAAAGGCTCAGATATGTAAAGTTCACATTCATGTAAGTGTAATCGTCATGCGAAGAACAATTCAAGTTATATGGGAGCTGTATTCATAAACCATTCTAAATTCAAGCCCATTTCTTAATTTCAAGATCTGTCACGTGAAGTCGGGGTTGATCACGTGTTTTGTCTTGAAATTCAATATTTAGAATGGTTTGGGTGAAACAGACTACTAATAATTTTCACTAACCATTTATGTTTAAAGAAAAAAATAATTACCTGCCGGTCAAAAGCTCGAACATCAGGATACCGAGTGACCAGTAATCAGCCGTGATGTCATGACCTTTGTTGAGGATCACTTCCGGTGCAACGTACTCCGGCGTCCCACAAAATGTCCACGTCTTCTTCCCTAGCCCTACTTTCTTTGCAAACCCGAAATCAACCTAAATTAAAACATGAACAGGGTCTGTATTTACCAACCATTCTTAAGAATCTTCTTTGTCTCATTCTGAAGAATTTTCAAAATTTGAAAGTAATACAACTTCTGATTGGCTAAAGCCAATGACTTAGCCTATCAGAAGCTGTGTTACTTTCAAATTTAGAAAATTTGTGGCGAATAAGACTTAGAATGTTCTTAAGAATGGTTGGTGAATACTGACCCAGATTTGAAGGAGACTTTCTTTTTCATTCTTCAGAAAAAGTTCCGAAAACATTGTGACTCTAGGAGAAATTTCTTGACACGAGCAACTTCTTCTATTGTCACAATGTTTTTACATAAATTAATGTATTTCAAAATGTAAATTTATGTCGATTATCCATATCTTACAGATGTCTTCCTTTCTTTCACCTGTCCTAACCTAGGGCTATGCGCCATGCCTTGCCCAAGGCCACTTGACTAGTGCCGCAAGCAGGAATCGAACTCAGGATTTCCTTAAATAAAACAAATACAACACCTTAACTCTTGAACCACCAAGGGTCACAGAACAATCAGGAAAAAATTCTAACAATCTCTTAATCTCACTCTTTTAGACATTTCAGTCAGGAGAAGAAACTAACATCATTTCAATTTTAAGAAGGATAGTTAAAAAAATTAATAAAATGTCAAACATTGTAGATGTGGGTAATGCATTCTCTGTAGTTTGATACTGATCTATATTGTCTGCAAAAGCTCCCGAAATTCCTTTATTAATCCTTTATCTCTTTAAGAAACAACAAACTTTTACACTTCTTCAAACTGAAAAGCATTTGCAGACGACAATTCTGATGTTGTTCAAATGATGAGGTTTGCCTTTAACAAGGTAGAAAACAATGTGGGAAAAGAAGAAAATGCTGGTTACCACCATTTTCTTCTTTTCCTACAATGTTTTTTTTTTAAAGCTTTCTGTCTCGAAATCGTTAAAACTGGGGACTTTGTGGTCAACGGTTAACTAGTAAATAAAAATCCAGCCAACCCTAAAAGCCAAATCATTGCGATTTCAAATTCCTTTTTGCAGAAAAATCCCACCTTATTCGACACTGTAGATTCAAGATCAAACTGCACGGTCTGTGCAGTCTGATCTTGGATCTACACTGTCACAAAAGTGCGTTGAGTCACGCTTAACAGCTGAAAGGTTAATGTTTAGATTTATACGATGATAAGCATTGTAAGAAAAAGTAATCGAAAATAAAATGTTCTTTAGTTACACAGGTATGAAATGAATCCATTGAAGATTATCGCCAATCTGAATTTATAACCAGAAACGCTATCAAAATGCGTAATTACGTCTATAATCTGCTGCACAAAGGAATGGTTTAGGTAATAGATCTAACCGGAGATTATCTCGGAACACGTAATAAAGGCAGTCTGTTCAAAACGAGGCTCCGTGCGATAATTTTGGGCATATCCGCGTTAGAGGTGTTTTTTGATGCACGTCTAAGACGGTAGGTACGCACAAGCTGAAAACTGTTTCGTCTGGAACCAGAGCTCTTAGAAAACATTTTGGCAGAAGGAGATATTGATCGTATCATACAAACACTACTATTGCCACATCACTTTTTTTACATTTTATATGTATCATCGCACCAAACAATCCAGTGTTTTAATGACTCTGAGGAAGAAGCCTTTTGGAAACATTTTTGGGAAAGGAGAAAAAAGCTGGTAACCTGCATTTTCTGCCTTTCCCACATTCTTTTTTTTTTTTACAATTTCAATGATACATGCCATTATTTGAGCTACATCAAATTTGTCGTATCAAATGCTCTCAGTCTGAGTAAGTCTAATATTTTGCCGTATGCAAATACTCTCAGTTAAGGCAGGTCCAATATTAGTAGCTTGGTAAAGAGCTAAAAGCTTACACTCATGTTAATTTCCTTATTTTTTACATCAATTTTTTCATAGTCGTCTTCAGTAAATTCGATTCGGGATGCAATGACTTTACCCTCTGCCACACGACAAAATTTTAGACTGGTCCAAATTGAAAGCATTTGCAGATGACAAAAAGAAATGCGGACCAGATGATAACCTTTGTCTTTGAAAGGGTAGAAAACATTGTGGGAAAAGGAGAAAATGCTGGTCACCAGCATTTTCTCCTTTTTTTCCACAATGTTTTCAAAACTCTTCCTCCCCATGGTCGTGGTAAAGGTCTAAAAGACAGGGGTGCACTGGCATTATGTAAACTTATCTAGATTACTCAGTAAAGCTGCATCTGTGAATCATCCTGCTGATTCATTACTTAAATTTTAAGTCTTCCATAGTATTCCTTCAAGAAAAAGCTAGGTTGCGCTCGACTCACATTATCAAAATACACGAAGATAAATTTTAGGTACTGGTAATCAATGGAGATGTTTTGAATTCCGAAAGCAACAGATATCTTGACGGAACTCTCAATACAATGACCATACTAAGTCTTGAGAAAATCAAGTAATTACGCCATGAGTCCAAAACTGGATTATCGAATCATACTCACAAGTTTGACGTATCCTTTGGAATCGAGGAGTAGATTTTCTGGCTTGAGATCCCTGTAAACTATACCCTTATTGTGTAGGTACGAAAACGCTTCTATCACACATGCTGTGTAAAATCGTGTCGTCGAATCGTCAAACGAACCTCTGTAAACATACAGTTGATATGGAAATAAATCGGGCCAAAACGTTTACGCTCCATAAACGTCGGCAAATGGTCATCATCAGTTAGAATTAAAGCCTGGTTGTTCTCAATTTTTAACTCTTTTTAGATCCAATTACAAAAACCTACCCTCCTCGAACAGACTCCAACGAAACTCAAAAAAATCTTTATCTTATAGGCTTGAATAGATAAGCGGAAGGTATTGACCTAAGATAAGACTGCATATTTTGTGCAGTCTGATCTGGATTTATGCCATCGGCAAAAGCCTCTGTATTCGCGTATATCACTTAATTTGCGTATAACGAGATCAGGGGAATAATGGTGTATATTATATTTCATGTGTCTATTTTTAGAAATGTTATGGGTAAAGAAATGTCGTAATTTAAGCTGGGGGGAATTATTTCCCCGTCACAGTGAATATTTTCCTCCTGCCGAAAACCTGGAACTACTTTTTTAAGTTTTTTAAGTTTTTAAGTTTTAAAAGTGGCATTCGTTGACAAAATAATCAGAGGAAATATAATATATAATTTATTTCATCAGCTTGTGGTTAATATGGGTAAATATTTGCCTCAAAAGGGAAAGGTCTGCTGTTTCATGAGATACTAATATTATCTTTCCTGTTGCCAAACTAGAATAATCAACGCATCCAACCAGTCTTTGGTATCACAATGTATATGGAAACGCTTCAAATTTGAGAACATTTGTAGACAAAATATCAAATATGACCAAAATGGGATTTTTCTTCGAATACCAGCATTTCTCCTTCCCCGTAATGTTTTCAAACACTTTATTTCTAAGGGTCGTAAAGGCACTGGATCATTTGGTAGAAAGTTGAATTTTGTACAAAAAAAACCCAACAACATAAACTCAGATCTGCAGCAACGTGCAGGTTGACCTTGGTTTATTTTTCTCACACCGGTATCCAGAAAATTATGTTGTATACTTACTTATCCCTGAGTACCGTCCAAAGTTCACCACCGAGACAAACCTCGAGTAACATATAGAGGTACTTTCTGTCTTTGAACGTTCGATGTAATCTGCAAAAAATGATAGAGCTGTGATGAAATAGATAAGTATGGTGTTGCCTACAACGGTTGGTCAGGAGATATCCGGACTACAGCCTTCTGTCTTTCTACTGCCATGAGCCTACCTAAGCCTTTACCACACAATCCCAGTTTTAAAAACCTGAAAGAGGAAGCCAGTATTTTTCTAAGTAATCAATGCCACACTCCATCATTTGAATCACGTTTATTTTTTCGTCTGCAAAAGCTTTCAATTTGGACAAGTCTAAGAATTTGTCATGTGGTAAAAAGTTACGCGAAAGTCTTCATTTGATGAATCGATATTTTCATTTTCAGAGAGAAGTGTCTGAATTTATGGTGAAAGTGCCTAAAATCGACACCGAGTTTTGACTTCTATTGGTAAATCAAATCGTCGCTTATAAGTTACCCTTATCAACATGTTATTAACCGGAAGTTGATCTTGTGAGAAGCATTATTCGGGCAGAAAAACTTCTTTCCCTATAATACCTAAGATTATGAAACTGTCCTTGGGAAAAACGAATCTATATTGAACAATAAGAAGTCTTAACCTGAGATTATGAAACGTTCCTTGGAATAAACAAATCTGTATGGAATGATAAGTGATAACCAGAGACAATGAAACTGTCCTTGGAATAAAAGAATCTATATGGAATGATAAGAAGTCGTAACCTGAGATTATGAAGCTGCCTTGGAATAAACGAATCTTTATGAAATAATAACAAGTCATGGTGTATACCTGACGATGAAATCCGATCTGGATTCCGCCATAATCTTTTTCTCATTCATGATATGTTCCTGCTGCCGAGTTTCGACTATGTGATGTTTCCGCATTATTTTTAAGGCAAAAGTTCGGCTACTGTCGTTGTTTATTTGAACCTGTGAAAAATGTAAAAGAAATATTCAATCAACTCTTTGAAACCAACATCATATGTGCATGGCGTTTAACTCCATTATCAACATAATCTCGAGTTTTAACAACCCCAAGGAAGAGGGTTTTTCGAAATATTATGGAAAATGGAGAAAATGCAGGTAAACAGCATTTTCTCCTTTTCCTACAATGTTTTCTACCCTTCAAGAGACAAAAGCCAACATCTGAGCCACATTTTAAATTAATGTCTGCTTTGAGTCTGAAATTTTATGGTCTGTTAAAGGGTTAAACAGCTACTCGTACATCAGGGCGAAAGCTTAGTTATCCATACATTTCATTAGCATCATCAAGTAGTAAACTTGAGCCTTGAGGGCCATGCTCAGTAATACTCCTCTGTGTCTTGTACCGTCTTGGGAAATCAAATCAGGTTTTCCTGGGTCCGTATTCACCAACAATTCTTAAGAACATTCTTGATCTTATTATGGATTTTTGGTCTAGCCAATCAGAAGTTGTGTTACTTTCAGACTTAGAAAATCTTGGAGAATAAGACTAAGAATGTTATAACAATGGTTGATAAACACAGACCCTGATTGAAAAACCTAGTACCTTGGCCATTGAAACAAGGAGGTTCCATTTTTGGGGAAAAAGTCGACAATAATCCAACCTACCAATTCTACCCTGCCAAAACCACCAACACCTAGAGTGGTCACTATACTGAGGTCTCCGAGTTTTAATTTGGCGAAATCTGCATCGACACTGTAATGTAAAGGTAGAAAGAAAAATATATTTACGTTCATCTAAAGTAAAATATGAACAACTACATAATTATACATAGAAAGAAATACTAACTAGAGGCGCTTGAGCGCCTGTATCGCTCCACAGGCCTGATATTTCTATAATGGCGAAAGGAAGTTTTTAACAATTATCATTCAATCCTGCATTTTAGCTCACTGAAGAAACAATTTGGTAGACAACCACCATAGGAACTTACCTGCAAAACAACAATGAAATCCAATGAATAGTTTTAGAGAAGAAATTTTTCAAAGATTTTACTTTATACCATAAAAGGAAAATGAGTCTCCCATAAAAGCCATGTTTTTTGACAGATCTTTTTTTTTTTAAGGAATTCTGTAAACCTGTATCTAAGGAACATTCCTGCAAAATAATAATGCTATCCAAATAGCGGTTTGGGAGGAGAAGATTTTTAAAGGTTTTTTACTTTGGTTGCCATGGCAACCAGAATTCTTCATGGAACACAATTATTTGAAGGAATTTGAAAGAGGACCACCAAAGGAACATTCCTGTGAAATTTGGTAAAAATCCAGTCGATAGTTTCTGAGGAGAAGTTTTTTAAAGAAAAAGTTTACGGACGCACGCACGGACGAACGGACGAACGAACGAACGGACGGACGGACGCACGACGGACACAACGCCATGACAATAGCTCGCTAGCTCACTGAAGAAACAATTTGGTAGACAACCACCATAGGAACTTACCTGCAAAACAACAATGAAATCCAATGAATAGTTTTAGAGAAGAAATTTTTCAAAGATTTTACTTTATACCATAAAAGGAAAATGAGTCTCCCATAAAAGCCATGTTTTTTGACAGATCTTTTTTTTTTTAAGGAATTCTGTAAACCTGTATCTAAGGAACATTCCTGCAAAATAATAATGCTATTCAAATAGCGGTTTGGGAGGAGAAGATTTTTAAAGGTTTTTTACTTTGGTTGCCATGGCAACCAGAATTCTTCATGGAACACAATTATTTGAAGGAATTTGAAAGAGGACCACCAAAGGAACATTCCTGTGAAATTTGGTAAAAATCCAGTCAATAGTTTCTGAGGAGAAGTTTTTTAAAGAAAAAGTTTACGGACGCACGCACGGACGAACGGACGGACGAACGGACGGACGGACGGACGGACGGACGCACGACGGACACAACGCCATGACAATAGCTCTCTGGCCTTCGGCCAGTGGAGCTAAAAACTGGAAATACACGTTGGAATACATGCCGAAATATACAATATCATGATGCTACTGGCAAGCACCTTTCAATAAATGCAAAGTACAGAATGTTTACTTGTGTTATTTTGTCTAATTTGCAAATGAAAACGTTCGTGATGAAGTGCAAAATAAATTGACGAAAGGTTATAGAAATGCGGTTTTTAATACCTTACGACCAACGATCTAAACAAAAGCACAGCTCATGCAACCAATGGTACAAAAATATGACGCCAACACCCAGTAAGTGCTGTGAATGCGGGCAAGAACGCAAAGGATCCGAGAAGTTAAAATAAATACTTCAACCCTTAAGATGCCCTACTTGGCTAAGGTTGCTTTTGCGAATAGCGTAGATTAAGATAAGACTGCACAGAACGTGCAGTACGATCATGAAACTACACTGTTAGCTGTCCACGGAAATAGCCTTGAAAAAACAATATTTCGGATGGTTTTCCTAATTGAACAAGTCCATTTCATTCATCCTTATACTGCTAAATAAAGGAAATGAAACTTTCAAGCCGACACAAAAATCCTAAATTCTACTATTTCAAAGGTGGTTTTTGGTCCTTATCGGACAGTGTAGATCCAAGATCAGACTGCACGTTCTGTGCAGTCTGATCTTTTTCTACACTGTCCGAAAAAGATCCTTGAGTCGCGCTCAGTAGCCTAAGGGTTAATTTAGTGCTCTATAGGATAGCCTAAGCTTTTTTTCCACAACTAATACAAACATTTCCAAGACTTTGTAGCGTTTACCGTTTACAGTGATATAGTATACGAAAGGCAACATGGGGTGACAATGAAAAAAAAGACGGACGACTTTACCCGGTAACGATTTCCTCATCGTCATAGGATAAGTGCAGATCATCGAGGTTTCCTATCAGCTGTGAGTACGACCTGTAAAATAAAACAATACAATATGGCTTTGTTGTTTCACGAAACTATTTAACACAGTCGTCCTTGACAAAATCTTGGATTCACCTGCATTAACAGCACGTAGTCTTGCAGACGACGATTTAGATGTGAGTCAAATTCAGTGATTTACAAATGAGAGTGTACTAAACATGGGGGAAAAAGGGAAAAGGCTGGTGCCATGCAACATCTTTTTTTCCAAAAATGTTTTGAAAAGCCTGAAGTCACCCTCTTGGTCGTAAAAACTCAGGATTTTGTGGTAAAGCGTTGATCGATTTATTCCTTACTCTCAACTGATTTCCTACACTGTCTGAAATCCGCGTTCAACAAATCTGAGCGATGGTCTGTGAGAAGTGGATTAAATACATTTGCAAAAAAGTATCCACCCATGTCAGCCTGCCCAGTCCACGCAAATTTTCTGCATGTTTAAGGTCTAATCTACCGCATAATTTAGTCGGTTGTTAGACAAAACGGATTTTATGGATCCATAGTCATGTGATATCTTGTCTAGTATTACGTAACTCAGGTGAATTAGAGGATGAATTTCATTTTGCCTTTGTGTGTCCACTTTATTCAGATATTCGTAATCTATATATCACAAAAATTGCTTCGCCGGTTTACTCTTTTTCTTTAACTTGCCAGTGACTGGTGATATGGGGGCCCGCCTTTTGACCTGTTGTTTGTTGATCAGACTGGCTGACTGACTGATTGGTCAATAATTCATTCCTATACTCTGTCCGTGCTACTTACAAGTGCATGTAACTTCTGTAAATTCATTTTTTTTTCACTTTTATCAGGTACGTGTATAGATTTATATTCTTTTCTCATTCATTACATTATATATGACTGGTGATATGCAGGCCCGTCTACTGATCAATTGGTAAGCGATCAGATTGGTTGAGTGACTGATTGGCCAGCCATTCATTTACTGTACTCATATAATCTACTAGTATATATAAGCTATAGTAAATTCAAAATTGTTTTTCACTTTTACCAGGTACATGTATAAATTTATATCCATATTCTCATTTATTTCATCATATTTCCATTGTCTAAAAGTGATGACTAAGTGACTGATTGGTCTGATTGGTCAATTATTCATTCACTTACCAATGCCATGTAGAACATGTAAACTTCTGTAAATTTAAATTGTTTTTCACTTCTATCAAGTTCATGTACATATTTATGCTTATATTCTCATTTATTTCATGATATATTTTCATTGTCTAAAAGTGATAGTACGCAGCATCATCGAATAATTGTTTGATAAATCATATAATGTCAGACCAACTGACTGATTGGTCGCTCAATCGGACTGGTTGAGCGAGTGATTCGTCGATTGATTGATGTAAAAATTTCCTTGTTCAACGTGTCAGTTAAGTTTTTCCCTCCACAGAGCTATACTTTCAATACTGAAAATATTCATTTCACCTATCCACTTATTTACTTATTTGATGTTTGATAATACATTGTTTGAAATCGTAGATAGTATACCGAAAGAAATCACGTGACTAAATGCATATATTTTAGAATTTATATATAATATGTATGACTATAAACTATGTAGTTTTTGTCAAATAAACGATGTTCTGTTCTGTTCTGTTCATTATGTGGCACGGAGATGCATTTAACCACCTTTTGCCAGAGCATGGCTCATTTATAATTTAACATTACACCATTAGTTTACAATAATATCATTATGCCTCAATTGTTTTGATTTTTGATCTATTCCATGAATCTACATTGTCCGATGACGAAATATTTTTCTCAAAAAAAAAGTTTGAAATTCCACTATTCATGTTTTTACTATCGGTTTGAAAGTTTTATTTGATTTATCAAGCAGGATAACGGTTCACAATGAGGGCGGAATCGGTCCAAGGTTTGATCATTTGTTTCATGCGAAAATTTATACAGACACATATCAAAGGCAATATAAAATATAAGAGGTTCTAAAAACACAGACCATTTTTTTTTTCAAATTATGTGCATGTGTTAGGTGCCTCGTTAATTTTCCTTGGATTGTTTGTGCTGTAATTTCTTTGGTTTTATGGGAGGTACCTAAAATTAATCGTCTGGGTTAACTGAAACATTAATGATTCAGATATAGTATCAAAATGCTAGTAAAGAAAGAGGTAAGCAATTAATCACGTAGGAAAGCAATTTGAAAATAAAAAGCCGAAACATATTTTTTCTGCGTAGAAAACAAAAAAATCAACATAAGAAAAAATAAATAATAACGTAAAGAAAATCTTTCTATAAACACGCGCCTAGCAAAGAGACTCGGTTCAGGCGGTATATGGAATACGATATGATTATTATGTGGCCCTTTCTTCACTGATAACCAGATTAAGTATACAGTTTTTGGAAGCAATGTCGTAAAAGGAGCAACTTCTTGACCAAAGTTGTCTTTATTAAGACAATTAAAATTGTTTCTTTCATACTTAGCCTAATTGTGTGTCACATCCAGTAATTAATGCCAGGTCTAAGATAGCCTGAGCGGGAAAGCAACTTGTCATCATTGTTAACAAAGTCGACCTACAAAATCACATGAACACGTAGAAAACTCAAAGTGCTTTTACGGACAGTGTAGAACGTGCATTCTGATCTTGGGTCCATACTGTTCAATAGGGAGACATTTATCCGGTAAAAAGAGCTTTGAAATTGTAATATTTAGGTTATTTTGTTTTCGTTCACGTTAGTTTCATTCTTGACCTCTTTAGCAGTTTAAGGGCTACATAGGGATCATTGCATTTTTTTTTTTTGAGTGTGCGTTGCTCGCCTCTATGCTCAGATTTGTGTGTGCGCAGGCCAAACTTATTTGAGCAGCGCTCTGGGAACAGGGGTTTAATGCATCTTTTTAATGCATCAATCAAGGCACCACATAATATTGATCCATCGATCTTCGAGAAGACTGAATCATGAGATAGAATGGTCCCCTGAGATGCAGAAATTTTACTAACAGCAAAAAGATTCGACCCATGTCAGCCTGCGCGGACTGCATAGGCTGACATGGGTCGATACTTATTGCAGTTGCATTCAATCCCCTTTTATTTCAGATCGTGGCTCATTAAATTTTATAATGTGATGTAATGAGTAAAATTTTTCTCCTATATTACCTGGTAATCTAACTGATTTAGACGTTCATTAAATTTATTTTAATAAAGTTTTAACATCTCTATATTACATCGATCATGAAAGAAGTTCTTTACCCTCTGAGTGCCTTAGGCGAATTAAGGTCCCTTTGTGGATGGTACAGATCAAGATCAGCTTGCACAGAACGTGCAGTCTGATCTCCAATCTAAACCATCCGCTTTTCTCCTCTATCCTAAATGACAAAAACGTCCAATGACATCAGTTCATGTACATGTATTTGGCGCTGAAAGGAGTAGGCTTATATCAATCATTCTGTATGATTGCTTTCGGAAACGATAAAAAAAACAGTCTTAATGTTTAGAATGTTTTGAATTTCAAAGTAAGCCAATCAGAAATCGTCCTTCTTTTGAATACAGGTCACTGATATGGTTTCCGAAAGCAATCATACAGAGTGAGTAAGGGCCAGATTTTCGCGCGTAATATGTATGCTTCAAGACATATGCGCCATGCTCTGTGAAAAGGGGGCTTAATGCATCTGCGCAGTCCTTGCAGGCTGACCTGGGCCAAATCTTTTCGCTATTGGTCAATTTTCTGTATATCCAAGGACCAGTGTACCTCATGATTAAGTCGGTTGTTTAAAAAAGTAGCTGTTATGGATACATAAGTATGTGGTGGCTTGCTTGGTATGATGGATCACAAAGATGAATTAAGCTCCCTTTGGCCAGAGCATGGCTCATATATGGCCTGCAACACGCAAAAAGGGGCATTCGGACATTTGCGTAAAGTGTCGTCTCGGATTAGCCTGCGCAGTCCACCCAGGCTAATCCGAAACGACACTTTCCGTTTTTATGTAATTTTCTGTTTTGCACAAGTCTACTGTAGCACAACATCTAATGTAGTCGTAAAGTGTCGTCTCGGATTAGCCTGCGCGGACTGCGCAGGCTGATCCGAGACGACACTTTACGCAAATGTCCGAATGCCCCTTTTCGCGTGTTGCAAGCCATATAAGTGTGATCATAGGATTACACTTGAGGTAGGCGGTTGTACCGTCGAAAGCTCGTGTGGATTATAATAATTAATAGAGGATATTTGTTTTTTTCGGTGAAAGATCGAAATTTATTTCATCGAGTGAACATCATCGGTAATATTTTCACGAGTGGTGCGCCACTTTTAACCCTTTTTTGGGGGAACTTACATCAAAATCCAGTACAGTTCTTTTCGGTTATTCCCCGTGGCGTACCCCTTCCGCATAGCAACGCATTACAATATTACATAAAGCGCGAGAAATGTAGGTTAAATTACGTCATATTTCCATCTGGTTGAGAGGCACGCGCATTTAACCTAGGTAACTTATGCGCGTGAACCACTGTTTCCGCCCTCAATTGAAGAGTAAGAATATAATCGGTATTTTTCACTGGTCGTAACCATGAAATGTCGAAAAATATTTCACCGTTATTTCTCGATACACTACTTGAAAGCATGAAATAAATAGAGTTTATTTCACCAGCTTGTGGTTAATATGTGGAAATATTTGCCGAAAAAGGGAAAGGTATGCGAAAATAACGAGTGCCGTAAGGCACGAGTTATTTTCGCGGACCTTTCCCTTTTGAGGCAAATATTTCCCCATATTAACCACAAGCTGATGAAATAAATTATATATTATATTTCCTCTGATTATTTTGTCAACGAATGCCACTTTTAAAACTTAAAAACTTAAAAAAGTAGTTCCAGATTTTCGGTAGGAGGAAAATATTCACTGTGACGGGGAAATAATTCCCCCCAGCTTAAATTACGACATTTCTTTACCCATAACATTTCTAAAAATAGACACATGAAATATAATCTAAATGAATATTTCTCAAGAAGAGGATATCATGTTTCATGGTTCAAGAGGTTGACCTCGTTAATCGCGCGATTCTAACCCAGATCCTCAGAAGTAAGAAGACAATAAGCTACATATATGATGTTGTCTCTAACTCTTAACAATTAACTTACTGTGTTGATGCATTTGATCCATGCCCTAGCGAAAGGGGGCTTCATGCGTCTTCGTAATGCATTATGGTAAGCGAGTCATCAGATAATTATAGATCCATAAAGTCCATTCTATATAACAACGGACCGAATCATTAGTCAAATGGATCCTTCAACATGCAGAAAATTGACAATCGGTCCTGGTCAGCTTGCGCAGATGCATTAAGCCCCCTTTTCACAAAACTGAGCTCATTTACATGACGAAGACAGTCTGTTCCATACTTAATGACAAATTCGACCAATATCAGCAAACTCGACCAATATGAGAAAAGATCCGCTAATACGAGAAATAAAATCGGCCAATATGTCTTTGCCAATATGATATTCAAAATGGACGACAAATCAGGATCGTTCATCCATAAAAAGTGTCCATAATTAAGTAATTTCGAAAAGGCAGAGTAGAAGGTCAAGGGTCTGCGGTATTAGCCCTCGTGCGACATAAGGCCGAGTTACAGATCCAAGGTGTGCGGTATTAGGCCTCGCGCGACATAAGGCCGAGTTACAGATCCAAGGTGTGCGGTATCAGCCTTCGCGCGACATAAGGCCGAGTTACAGATCCAAGGTGTGCGGTATTAGCCCTCGTGCGACATAAGGCCGAGTTACAGATCCAAGGTGTGCGGCATTAGCCCTCGCGCGACATAAGGCCGAGTTACAGATCCAAGGTGTGCGGTATTAGCCCTCGCGCGACATAAGGCCGAGTTACAGATCCAAGGTGTGCGGTATTAGCTCTCGCGCGACATAAGGCCGAGTTACAGATCCAAGGTGTGCGGTGTTAGCCCTCGCGCGACATAAGGCCGAGTTACAGATCCAAGGTGTGCGGTATTAGCCCTCGTACTTCATAAGGCCGAGTTACAGATCCAAGGTGTGCCATATTATCCCTCGTACGACATAAGGCAGAGTTACAGATCCAAGGTGTGCGGTATTAGCCCTCGTACGAAATAAGGCCGAGTTACTGGCTCGAAGTTAGCGGTATTAGCCCTCGGCTTGCTGTCGAGGGCTAATATTGCAGATCTCGGACCTGTAACTCAGCCAATTTGAAATTACTTAATAAATAACGTTATATTTTTTCAATGCTTCAAAATAACATTCAGCTTTTGGCACCTGAGATCCTGCAGACAATTTTTCTCGTCTATAGTGAAAATATCTTGGCAAAAGCAGAAATTGGATGTAGCATGCAATTTCACTTTTTGCCAAAATATTTTCAGGTGCTTTTTTGACTAACAGGTTTCAAGATGCTGATGAACTGTTTCTGCTGTATTTTTGAAAAAGTTATTTAACGAGGGAAATTATCTGAACTATGCATTGTTATTTAAAAAAAATGGGCGTGACTTACTCTCTGTCAATGACGAGACAGTCAACTCCTTCCGGGTCCGAGGCTACAATACTGGCTGTACGGATATCTTCTCTGTAAAAAATAAAATGAAAAAATGAGAGAAAATAGAAAACAGAAACTTTATGAGTAGAGATATATCTTACAAATCTAGATATTATAGTTATATAGCACAAAGTCATTGACGAAGAGACACACAAAGCTCAGTACAAAATGTGTGATGAGCAAACGCAAAGAAAATTATACTGATCTTACCTCCTGTGCCCTATTTGTAGCAGACAACTTTGATTGATTGATTGATTGATTGATTGATTGAACGAACGAACGAACGAACGAACGAATAGTGATTTACGCTACTCTCAACTTTATTTCAGTCATATCATATCGACAGCTCTAAGTGATTTGCCAACGAACACTTCCACGAAAACTCCAGTGCTACTGCAAACGACTTTAAAAGCACCTACTGTAACCTATGGATAATACACAGTGGGGACTAAATGATGTTCAGTACCTGATTACATCATAGACCATTTCGAGAAAAGGAGAAAGTTCTCTTGAAGACCATGTTTTTATTTGTCAAATTGTGCGCCAAAAGTAGGCTGCAAGAAAACGCAAAAAAAAGACGCCTACAGGTACATATCTATGTTGAGGGCAACCTGCTATTGTTCTGAGTCACTGGCCGACATTTGAAGACGATCAGGTCAGTGCGACCATAAACAACGTAAAGCAAACTGTTAATCCTTATAGCGCCTCTCACAACTATAGTTGCCTTTGCGGCCAGTGTAGATAAAGATCAGGCTGCACAAAACGTGCAGCCTGATCTTTGATCTACACTGTCCGCTTTATTTGAACACCTAAGACAAGAAAAACCTTGAAACTGTGATTATTTGGGTCTTATTTCTTGGCTGAAAATATTTTTTGGTTTATTCGGCACTCTAAGGGTTAACTATTTCAGCGCCAAATATATCTGAATCTCGACCTCTTTCGACAGTTATAAATGTAATCCACAAAAACTTGTAACAACTTTTTATCTTATACTCTTGACTAAACAAGCGGACCGTATAGGTCCAAGATCAGACTGCATGTTCTGCGCAGTCTGATCTTGACCTATGCCGTCCGCAAAAGCCACTGTTTTTGCCCATGGATCAAAGGATTTATCAGATCTACTTATCATTATGATGCCGTTGGGAACAAATTGCTTGTTGTTCCTGAAATCTTAGAGCGCCAAATAATCAAAACAAACTTTTTCAGTTAGGAAAAAAGACCCGACTATAAATATTGCAAGGCCTATAGTTTCCCAGAAATTTACAGACAAAAAAGGCAGACAGTGTAGATCAAAGATCAGACTGCACATTTTATGCAGTCTTGTTTTGATCTAAACAGTCTGCCAAAACAACTAGAGGCTGTGGTTGAAGCTCAAAGGGTGAAGACTGACAGGTAACAGTGGTGAATATGTAATTACAGATTATAATAGCAGATTATCGGATCAGCGATCGTTAATTGACTGAAGAAAGCTGGTATCATCCGAATATATGAAATCCCAATGCGGTTTAACTCTATCAGCGCCAAAAAATAAATGAGCCATACTCTGCGAAAAGGGGGTTTAACACATTTGCAAAAAGTATCAACCCAGGTCAGCCTGCGTAGTCCGCGCAGGCTGACCTGGGCCGAAACTTTTTGCTTTTGGTGAATTTTCTGCATGTCAAAGGACCAGTCTACCTCATGATTGAACCAGTTGTCAGATAAAACGTTTTTTATGGATCTATAATTATGTGATGACTTGCTTAGTATCGTGGATCACGGAGATGCATTAAAGTCCCATTTTGCCAGAGCAAGGCTCAATTATATTAAACTCGACCTTTTTGGTCGGCTAAAAAAATACACTGCACTGAATTCCAGACAGATTTATCGTTATGGACTTGACCAAAAAAGCGGACGATATAGATCCAAGATCAGACTGCACGTTCTGTGCAGTCTGATCTTGATCGATACTGTTCGCAAATGTCCCTCTTTTTGCCTATGGTACTGATGGTTAACACGCTGCCTTGGCAGCAGATAAATTATATATCATGACAAAACTGATAGTTTGGAATCTTAATCGGCCACGCTTCGACTATCAGAAATGTTACAATGACATAGTGCCAAGAAACTGCCTGTTTGTTCTTATTTTTTTGTTTGTTCTCATTTCTTTTTACAATTATAAAAAAGTTCTTTGGAAAAAAATGTATATTTGAGTAGTTTTGCGCCACTTTCAACCGAATCTAGGTTATATCGCAGCGACTGCTCACTTCGTACTTGTGAACTTCATATAGGTATCACTTGTACTAGCTTGAAGCTCTGCCAAACGAAGGTCCTATATACTTGCCTAAGGCCACCAGTACGGATCGAATCAGAGTTTTCTAAGTACAAATTCGTAACGAGTTTTCTTTTTCTTTTCCAGCAATGTTTTCAAAAGCAGAGAGGCCAAATAAGAAAAAAAAAAAAGTCGTCAGAAAAAGGTTATGAGTCAGTCGTGTTTTCAGTTATATTGTATGTTGGTGCCGCATTCTGCCGTCACTCTTAAACCTTATTAAAACTCATATTCGAAGGCTTTTTTTCTATTAAATTTCACAATAACTGAATGGTTCAGCTAATCAGAAATTGTGTGACTTTCTCAATGTCGAATTCGACTAAATGTTCTATTTGCTGTGATGGGTAAATACGGGTCCTGGGTCCGTATTCACCAAACATTCTTAAGAACATTCTTAGTCTCATTCTTTAAGATTTTCTAAATTTGAAAGTAACATAACTTCTGATTGGCTAAACCGAATGGTTTAGCCAATCAGAAGTTGTGTTACTTTTAAAGTTAGAAAATCTTGGAGAATAAAGACAAAGAATGCTCAAAAGAATGGTTGGTGAATAAGGACCATGATTGTACAAGTTCATGTCTTGAATATCGAACAGAGCCAATTTCGTTATTAAATATTATAATCCGCTTGCATAGCAAAACCGCATTATCAATTCAAAACGTAAAATTATCAAACAGACCTGGTTATAAAAACAGTTATTACAGGTCCTTCACCTTTGTCACAGTGACCTTGACCGAGTGATACCATCCATCGATAAGGCAAACTGTTTTATATAATTGATACATAAAACAGAAGAGATAGTTACAATGACACGGGTGCTGTAAAAAGGTGATTCATATAGACCATAACGCCCCTCGTAAAACAGTGTGTGATACGATATCGCCGGGTTAATGCAGAAAGAAGGCGGGTTCCAAAAGAGAAAGGCGGTACATGAGTGCTTTTCGCATCAGAGCTTTTGTGGAACGGTGCTTCAACATCTTCGTTTCTCTGATGCTCACACCTTCAAATGGCAGTCCGTTGCCCGGCTTTATGACTGTCTGTTTTATTTCAGAACTTCATTTGAAACTTGAAATAATATTTCAAAAACTAATTCATCATGTTTAAAGCTTTATTGCATGGAATTAAATTTGTCAAAGGCATCAGTTTTTGTTGGAGTTTAAAAATTTAATCTGATGTTAGATCCTTTCAGCGCCAAATGCGAAAATGGAAATCTATAAGGACGGCAAAGATCAAGATCATTATTCCACCGTCCAAGCCGAGTACCAAAAAGTCGTTCAGAGGCTCAGTGGATTGTGTTTTTAGACCTTAAAAAGGTAATCCAATTCAAATCATTTGATGCTTTAAGAGTTTAGAAATGGATTTTATTCGAGATTGCTTAGTTTTGTAAAAGGACATAAAGGTTCATGGTCCGTACTCACCAACCATTCTAAAGACCATTCTTAGTCTTATACTAAAAGCTTTTCTAAATGATTAAGTTTTATAACTTCTGATTGGTTAAACCATTTGCTCTAGCCAATCAGAAGTGTTTCTTTCTAAATATAAAATAAAACTTGGAATGAATTTAAGCATTGTTGGTAAATACGGACCCGTAAATGCAATGTATACTACAACATCCCATTCTCCAAGAAAAAAAATTGGACACGTAATTAGACCGAATGGATTTTATGGACCCATAATTATTTGATGACTTGCTTTTAACAGTACATCAAGTAGATGCATCAAACCCCCTTTTACCCAAAGCATGGTTCAAATGTTTGTTTCTAATCAGTCAGAAGTTTGGTCAAATGGTGAAAAGCAGAGACACAACTATTATGATTGAAACGGAATTAATATAGAGAAAAATTAAGGAAAAAAAGCTTCTTTTTTTAAACTTCTTTTTCCATCATGTTTTCAAAAGCTATCAAGTATTGGACATCAGTAGTTACCTTTTGCAGATGCATTAAGCCCCCTTCTCATAGAGCTTGATCCATATTGCTTTTGACGCTTAAGGAATTAATGATATTTTCAGCGATTCAACCCCCCCCCCATGAATTCATCCACGTGAGCATGCGCAATGATAAACAAACATAAAGTTTACGCTTAGAGCGCTAAAACAAAACAACAACAAACTGAACATTTCCAATAAGAAAAAGAAACCTAATACTTGCAGCATCAAGGCTGCGACCGGTTAGAATGTCACATGCATAGCGGACAGAGTAGATTCAAGATCAACTTGCACGTTCTGTGCGGTCTGATCTTGAGCTTTTTATGCACGCAAGAGTAAAATAGTTATGATAAGTACTACAAGGGTTTGAGAATCGGCATCTGCATTCTGTAACAATCATTTTATCACTAGTATGTGATAAAAAAGGCATGTTGCATCGTGCTTTTAGATACAGTTGAAATATGTTGTTAAACGAAGTTTATTTCATTTTGAATAATTGAAAGACTATATGGCTTGCAACACGCGAAAAGGGGCATTCTGACATTTGCGTAAAGTGTCGTTTCGGTTCAGCCTGCGCAGTCCGCGCAGGCTAATCCGAAACGGCACTTTCCGTTTTTATGCAATTTTCTGTTTTGCGCAAGTCTACTGTAGGACAAAATCTAATGTAGTCGTAAAGTGCCGTCTCGGATTAGCCTGCGCGGACTGCGCAGGCTGATCCGAGACGACACTTTACGCAAATGTCCGAATGCCCCTTTTCGCGTGTTGCAAGCTATATATATCACAAAGAACTAAATGCATTCTTTGCCCCAAGGGAAAAAATGTTGGGAAAAAAAACCCGCTTGTTTTTTTACCCCTTTTCTTACCCTTAAATGATTTAACTGAAAACCTGCATTTCACTTCTTTTGTCTTGCTACAGACCATTTTGAAAACATTGTGGCAAAGGAAAGTGTACTCGCAAACGCCTTTTTCTAGTTTCCCGACAAATTTCCCAAAAGCTCTGTACTCCAGGGTCGTTTATACATCGACCTGTTTGACGAAAGATTAGATATGCTTTGAACAGAAGTTAGACTTTCATTCCTCTCTTTATATAGGCAATTTATTAGTAACACAGGCGTATACCTGCAATTTCTGCAATTCACGGTCATAACTTTTTCATTAGTGCAGGTGTCGATGCACCTGTGTGCTCCTCTACCCAAACTGTTTTTTGCTATGTTTTAATTGATTAATTTTCTTTCATTTATCGCCGCCATCGGTTATGGGCGACGCCCCCACAAAGCTGTTACTTATGGTACCGGGGATAGTGCACGATACAGGGAAGAGAACATCGTAAGTTACGCATAGCGCTTTGAACGATGCACAGCACGTTCTTTATTTGGATTTTGCAGACAATGTGCATCAAGAACGTGCAGTCTGGTATTAGATATGCAATGTTCGCTTTGTTTATACTCTAGCCGAAATCAACACTGAAAATGCAGTAATTAGGTCAGTAAGGTGTATATACTGAATATGACATGCACCATGCTCACCTAAATACTCCATTTTCAATGTTGATTTAGTTCTTTTATATCGTGCCAAGCCCGGTAGCGCAGTCGGTAGCGTACAGGACTTGAAACCGCAGGGTCGCTGGTTCGAATCCCCAGCTCAGTTAAATTCCAAGGATTGAAGATAGTCTTTGTGACAGAATTCATTCCTCTCTCACCATTGGTGTTGTGACCATTATTTCGACAATGGTCATATTGGAAAGTAGCCAGAGGTTTGGGAGAATATTGTGCGAAGTAGGCTACTGGTAAACAGATACTGTAGGAAAGCATGGATTGGTTCACCGCCGTGATATCACTAAAATGATATTGAAACCGGCGTGAAACACCATACAAATGAACAAACAATAATTTATTTCGTGCACCATGCCACCTTGTTCTTAAATAGAGTAGAGAAGTGCAGCAGCACTCATGGCTTGCAAAGAATTACGTTATTCTTACGTCATCATTCGTAATAAAAAGAAGTGCCGGGATACGGAAAACAATCTAACTATTCAAGATTCATGCTGGTTTATATAACAATATCGCAACTGGCTTTACCAAACATCAAACGGAAGAATTAATACAATCTGGAAACGTTGCGGCATAAAACTAAGTCTTATCACTTTACTGTGCGGTTATATTGCTGTTTATTCCAGGAATATTTATTCTGTTGTTTGCCTATCTGCATGAGTCATGCTTTGTGAAAGGGGGTGGGTTTGAATGCACCTGCAAAAAATATCGACATATGTCAGCCTGCGCAATCCGCGCAGGCTGACATGGGACGGATTTTTCGCTATAAACTAAATTTTTGCATGTCCAAGTACCATTCTACCTTATGATACAGTCGTTTGTTAGGCTAAATGGATTTTAAGGATTCATAAAAATTCATTTCAAGACTTGCTTGGTATAATTCACGGAGATACATTAAAGCTCCTTTACCAGAACGCCCCTCCTATCCACTTGTGCCAGCATGATTCGTCACAGTTACAGCAATTGCCCAACAGTACAAAGATAGTGTTGCCTTCCCTGCCTGAGTGCATTTGTGTAAATGAAAAGCCTTTATTTTTATTGCTTCCATTCGATTTTCACCATAATTATATGATCCGCCCCCCCTTTTTTTTTTAGATTTTGTTCCTTGAGTGATGTTCTTTACTGTAATGCTAGTTGCAAAACACTTTCAGGATTAATATAGGGTTTTCAAATTCGGGGGGAAGCAATGAGAGTAAATTATCCATTGTCATATAAAGTAAAGAGTTAGGAACCAACTTACCCTTGTAAAGCACGTTCTCCAAAGAACTCTCCACGTTGGAGGTATCTTATGACTTGATCATCGGATTCCTTGGAGGTCTTTCTTGTAACTTTTACCTATAATAATAAAATAAAGATATTGCGAATATTCACCCAACTTATTCCATTTCATGAAACACGGTGTTTTTAAAGTTTTAATGATCTAAAATGGTTTCAATGTCCTAAAAATAACTCAGCCATTCTCTAAGTCTATTTTTTTTTTTTGCACGAAACTTAAGCTATTCCAGAGTCAATGTTGCTGATCTAATGCGGATTTTAATGCTGTAGATTTTAACACCTTCGATTCAGGGGAAAAAGCAGCCTGATCTTGATCTATGCCGTCTGTAACAGACTGTATGTTCGCTTATGACGCTGATAGGGCTAAAAAAATAATCAGACAAGACTTTCTTACGGCCGATTTTAATTGAAAAGCACATGAGCGGCGCACTGGGAGAAAAGAACTTGAATATATATTGGTAATGCATTATACCAAGTCATCACATAATTATGGATCGATAAAATCCATTTTTTGTCCAACAAAAGACTGAATCATGAGACAGATTGTCCATGGATATGGAAAAAAAGTGTAACAAAAAGTTTCGATCCATGTCAGCCTGCGCGGACAGATGCATTGAACCCTCTTGTCACATTGTATCGCTCATAATCTTTTTAAAGCATTTGAGGAGACTATGGTTTATATATATATATATGAGCCGTGCTCTGACAAAAGGAGGCTTAATGCATCTCCGTGATCCATGGTACCATGCAAGCCATCACATACTTATGGATCCATAATATCCACTTTTTTTAACAACCAACTTAATCAAGAGATAGACTGGTCCTTGAGCATACAGAAAATTGACCAATAGCGAAAAGTTTCGGCCCAGGTCAGCCTGCGCGGACTGCGCAGGGTGACCTGGGTCGATACTTTTCGCAGATGCATTAAGCCCCCTTTTCACAGAGCATGGCCCATACATATTATAAAGATCAGCCCTCGAACAACATTGAAACAACGTTGTATTGTTTATATTTTTACTTAAAACGTGTGGCTTTATTTAATTCGCACTTTCTGGGTCAAACATCTTCTTTCAATCAACACAATCTTTCATCTAAAAACACTTTGTTACGAAGCATCCCTGTTAAGATCACAGAAATAAAGTTTTTCACAAACAAAGTACATGCAAACGGCAAAGATGGAAATCTACAAGAGCGCGTGTTATTAGCAGACGTAATCCCCCAGCTGTTAAAACTATAAATAGATGTAGGTTAAGATCTAATGGGGTTAACATTAACCAGTTTTGTAAATATTATGTCACTCAATCAGACAGTTAACACCACTATTCGTTAACAGGATTATGATGTATGCCAAATCGGTCTTAACCGAAACAATCTGGAATGAACCTGTACATTGTACTTTTGAAGGTCCGGAAAAGTTCTTGAATTTCATATAGCCCCTGGACCATCAGGCGCTTGACTTTTTGCCAATCAGATTCGTCCAATATGTCATATAAGACGAATCTGAGTCAAAACTATTTTGCATCACGCCGTCATTTTCAAAGCTGATAAGTTAAATTGAACTGACCAATCAGATTCGTTCTATATGTTTATTCACTGCGGTATCAGTATTTCCATCGAATGGTGAGAAATGATAAATCTGTACGCCTCACAAGTTCCGACCTTAATGACTCGCGTAATATTTATCCGTTTGTACCATTCCATGTCTTAGACTGGACATAAATTAACGCAGAACACGATAAAAGTAACAACTTATTCTGTTCTAGTTTAGAAATACATGTATGTCAAAAATACTGATAATGATGGCGGGCCGTGTAAGGCAGATAATACAGTTGAACATCTTGTGTTATTTATATATTAGGTTATAGAAGTTTGTAAAAGTCCAGGTACCGTTGCCTAGACAGGTCCGCAAGAATTAAGCAAAACTTAAACCTAAGGAAAGGGACACTTTCAGGCTGAGACAAAGACTCGGATATTGAATTAAAAAAGATTATTTGGGCCAGAAAATGCAAATCAAGAGTACTATGTAGGCCGGGATGCGCTCACTTGAGATCAATAACTAGAATTTGAGCCAGAGAAATCCGAATAGATGGTTCGAGACATAACTGGGACAAAGAGTCTGACTAAGTTTGGACCCGTAAAGGTACATAATGCTTACATTACATATTTATTCATATTCTGACACAGCTGCATTGCGAATGGGCCAAAATTACGCCTCTATAGTGACATTTTTTTTTCTTCTAAAATTTGACAAACTGATCACGTGTGATCCACAATCACTACCACTACATATATCATTTTCACAAACATGAACTCGTATTATGTTCGAGTAGCAAAACTGTTACTTGAAGAGTGACAAGATTTTTCTTCAATTAAATTGAAGCAGTGACCAAGCTATTTCCACTCTTTTCAGCTTTATGGAAGATGTTATCATGTTTAAAAAAAGACAGAATTTTATTTCGATGAGAGAAAATCTTTTAACTCGAGAACAACGACAATATACATGCTGATGATTGAAAACGGATGATTGACCCAATACCTCTCATTTGAAATGTACAGCTTTAAAACAGCTAAACAGCGGACTCACCAATCATTCTTAAAAACATTCTTCGTCATATTCTAAAGAATTTTCTGAATTTCAAAAAGTAACATCATTTAAGGAATGAAGAGATTTTATTTTTTGTTTTCATGGAGGTATGAAAAAAACACCTCATCACACTGTATGAAAGCGCTTCGCGGTTTTATACAGTGTGATGAGTTTTTTTTTAATCATACCTCCATGAAAACAAAAAAAATTCTCTTCATTACTTATAATTCAGTATCACAGACAACAAATACGCACTTAAATAATACTAGATCTAACTGCTCTTTTTTTTTTGTAAATCCAACATTGCGTATTTATTTAATGTCCTTTTCATTGATATTTCATAGCGCGGTAAAACTGCTCCTTCATGACGTAAAATGACGTAATTCATGACGTCATTATAGTATTGAACATTTGCAGATCTAGTAGATTTATTATTAGAAGTTCAGTACGCTAGAATTAAGCTGAAAATAAGATTGTTTAAACCCAGCAAAGTAACAATGAGTTTTCAGCTCTCTCTTTGAATTTACTGTTGGATATTTTTTTTCAACATTCAGAGAAAATAAATTCAGCTAGCAATTTGAACTTCGGACTCGCTACAAAATCAGAACGAAAAACATTATGAAATCTCGTATACATGTTTGTTTACATTAGTTTGACTGCAAAAGTAGTTCCGGAACTGCTGAATTTTTTTTTTTTCATGGAGCTAAAAAAAACAAAAAAAAAAATTCAGCCAATCAGAACTCGCCAATGTTCATGAAAAAAACTAATAGATCTATTGAATTATTTCTACTTGGCTTAAAAATTTTGGTTTAGCCGATCAGAAATAACGTTACTTTCAAAATCTTAGTAATAGAACGGTTCAATATAGGCCTAAAACTCAAGTTCTGTACGTACTTTCAGTCTTTACCACTCGGCAAAATTTTAGACTTGCCAAAATTGAAAGCATTCCCAAACCACAAATTACATGTGACTCAAAATTTGGCGAAGAGGTATTGTGAAATATTAAGTGAAACCCACTAAATACGAAAAAATGTTTTGGCATGTTAAGATGGAAAAATAGGGTCCCGTCTAGTTTCCACAGCCGAAATCTCGATTTTAATGAACCCTCAACGTTTTATCGTTTCGCGTGTTCGTGGTTGAATAAATATACAAGATTTCACAGACAGACAGTTTAACGAAATGGAAATAAACACGTGAGTCTAAATATAGAAACACCGTCTTCAAAACGTGTTTTTCTTTAAATGCTAATGACTTTCGTTAAGCAGCGGGATTTCAAACGGCCTTTCTTGAAAAGATAATATTTAGAGAATAAACGATGAATTTTGTGCGTCAGTATAAACAGGGATGAAGATAATTGGGTACTTATGAAGGTTGCATGCTGACAGAGTGGGCATAAAAACTAAAGCCTTTCTTTAACGTCAAATTTTTTAGACATGTCCAAATTGAAAGAATTTGACGACGGCAAACTAAATGTGGCCTAATTGAGCATTTCACTCTTTGAACGGCCGCAGAAAACAATGTGGGAAAAGGAGAAAATGCTGGTTTCCAGCATTTTCTCCTTTTCCCGCAATGTTTTTCAAAAGGTTACTTGCTCAGGTCGTTAAAACTCTGAATTGTGTGGTAAAGATTTAAGGTAACTGAGAGCAAACGTGGCGATAGGAGGAAATATGAGGAAAACTTTGCAGCTCAACGCACTTATCGGAGATCTTTTGCTAAAAGAGTAGACCATAATCAGACTGCTCGTCGACTCCTTTAGACAATGAAACAATTACTTATGAATTATCATGAAAGATAATTCAAATTCCTTCCCAGAGAAAAAAAAAAAATGAAAACTTCATAACATCCATTCGTTCAATGCTCTTGAAACTTAATATCTGAATAGCTTTTTTATAGTTTGATTTTTAGCTTCTTAATAATTCAATATAAGTTTTTTTCATGAACACTGGCAAGTTCTGATTGGCTGAATCTTTTTTTTTTTTTCATAGCTCCATGAAAAAAAAAAAAAAATTAAGCAGTGTCGGAACTACTTTTGCAGTCAAATTAATGTCACTTTGCTGGGTTCTAACAATCTTATTTTCAACTTAATTCTAGCTTATTGAACTTCTAGTAGTAAATCTACTAAATCTGCAAATGTTCAATACTAAAATAATGTCATGAATTACGCTTTTTACGTCATAAACGAGCAGTTTTACCGCGCCATGAAATATCAATGAAATGGACATTAAATCAATACGCAATGTTGGATTTACAAAAAAAAACCAGTTAGTATTATTTAAGTGCATATTTGGTGTCTGTGATCTTGAATTATAAGGAATGAAAAGATTTTTTTTTGTTTTCATGGAGGTATGAAAAAAAAAAACCTAATCACACTTTTGTATGAAACCGCTTCGCCGTTTCATACAGTGTGATTAGGTTTTTTTTTTCATACCTCCATGAAAACAAAAAAAATTCTCTTCGTTCCTTAAATAAAGTATTGAATTGTGTCTTTCGAATTACAAATTCATTTCTACACGCTTGAATTCACCCCGAAAATACTGAAAAAAAAAAATAGAGCTGCGTACAATTTACTTGAGTAAGACGCGTGTGTACAACGTAATGGGTACAAGTGAACCTCGAAAAGCTTCTAGGGCCTTATTCACCAAACATTCTCATGAACATTCTTTGTCTATTTCTGGATTTAGAAAGTAACACAACTTCTGATTGGCTAAACGAAATGGTTTAGCCAATCAGAGGTTTTGCTACTGTCAAATTTTAAAAATTTTGGAGAATAAGACCAAGACCGTTCTCAAGAATGGTTGGTGAATACGTACACATTTGTTTTAGAATTAAAAGGATAGAATTCGCAGTCTGGTATTACAGATCTGAACAATTTCAAAGAAAGTATGTCGTAAATTCTACATTTGAAAGTATTTATTCGATGAAAGTATACCTGCACATTCAAATGGCGCCATGGAATAAACGTCTTGTCAGATATAAGATTTGTTGCTGTGTAATAAGCTTCAGTACCGTTTTGCAACTATTTAAAGTTACTCCAACACTTTCCACATTTGATTAAATCATAATCAGATCTTAAAATTCCTTTGCAAAGTACTGGAGTTTAAATGGGGACGACGCCGATTGGTAGCTATTAATGATACTAATCAAATTAAATATAATATAAATAGAATACGTGTCATCATAAATGCATTACATAGCTTTATTTAGTGTTAAAACAATACAAACGTCTGCACGTATGGTCTGATCGTGAATCAATATCGTTACCTTTTTGATCTTTTAAAAGTAAGTATGGCTGGTAAAATCCTCTAAAGTATAGACCAATTTATTTCATGCTTTCCGGTAGGATATCGAGAAATAGCAGTGAAAATATTTTTCGATATTCCACGGGTACGACCAGCGAAAATACCGATTTTTATATTCTAGTTACCTAGGTAAAATGCGCGTGACTCACAACCGAGATTGAAATATGACGTCATTTACCTTACATTTCTTGCGCTTGACGTAATATTGCAATGCGTTGCTATGTGGAGGGGGTACGCCACGGGGAATAACTGATAAGAACTGTACTGGATCTTGATAAAGTTTCTCCCAGAAAGGGTTAAAAGCATGAAATAAATAGAATATTTGTATTTTTCGGTGAAAGATCGAAATTTAGTTCATCTCGTGAACACCATCGGTAATATTTTCACTCGTGGCTGCGCCACTCGTGAAAATATTACCGATGATGTTCACTCGATGAAATAAATTTCGATCTTTCACCGAAAAATACAAATATCCTCTATTTATTCCGCAAAGCGCAAAAAAGAAAACCCAACGTATATTTTTAATTTACTACTATAATAAAAACTTCAATAAGTGCCATATCAAGAATGTTCAGAATGCCTCAACAAGAGCGTACAATATAGTTCAAGATCGGACTGCATGTTTTGTGCAGAGCGATCTTGATCTACATTGGCTGCAAGGGGCAACAGAATAAATGAAATACGCTGAATAAAGGTTGATTGGTTGCCAAAGATTAAAAAAATATATATACCTTGCCCTTGGAAATGATGTAGAATGTATCGCCTCGAGCCCCTTGTCGTATGATATACTCGCCATTGCTGTAGTGGGTCTGTAATAAACAAATAACATTGTCATCAGGATCAAAGCATTTTGAATCTGAAGTGTTTTCATCAACCTAATACAAGACCCCACGTAAAAGATACGCAGAGTTAAAGAAAATTCCAACTGACTTTTAAATCTAGTCGCAACTCTATCAGACAACAAACTGTTAGACTTGACCAAACTGAAAGCATTTTCAGACGACAACTTAAGCGTGTCCCATGTAATGGGACTTGTCTTTGAAAGGGTAGAAACTTTTGTAGACAAAGGAGAAAATATTTGTAAGAGCATAATAGACAGGTCAGCGAATATAAATAATGATAAATATAATGCATACTTTAGATTCTTTAATTACAGTAATTAGTAAAGCCAACTTTCCATTTCTACCATGATTTACTAGTTTCGTCCTCATCTTTTTTATCGGAGAAGGGGGGTGAGGCACACTGACGACTCTACTAATGGAAACTAAGGAAAACATTGACACAAATACAAAAGAGACTAGACACGTATTGGTGACTGCGGGCCAGGGGCACATTTCACTAAACTGCGTACCCACGAAATTTGCGTACGCAATTTTTGTAAGTAAGCATTAAGTCTGAAAACAAGTTTCACTGAACTACGTAACTTTACCATTTTATTAAGAATTTGGATAACATTACGCCACTTCATATGTTTGAGTTAAGTAGGGATCCTACGTGTGTTTATCCAATCCCCCAAAATTGGCGTAAATCTACGCAGTTTGTTGAAATGGACCCTGCTGATCTATTTCACATTTGAGACAATACCTTCCTCACCAGCCATTCTACCCTATTTCTGGTCTTATTCTTGTTGTAAAAAAAGTGACGCAATGTCTGATAGGCTGAAGCATTTCCTTTAGCTTTAAAGTATTTACTTTAGCCTATCAAACATTGCATTAATTTGAAATTTAAAACATTCTCGGACTTAGGATTGTCATTAGGAATGGCCGTTAACCCTTTAATCCCGATTTCTAACAACCCTGTTAGACTAGACTTTTGAAAACACTGCGGGAAAGACAGAAAATTTTCTTCTTTTCCAACAATGATCTCTACCCTATTAAAAAGAAAAATCCTCATTTTAGCAAATATTTAATTTGTCGTCTGCAAATGCTTTCAATTTGGTCCAGTCCAACATTTGTCGTCTAGTAAAGAGTAAAAACTCGAGATTTTGGTAAAGGATTTAACACTGAAACACGAAAGACTATTTCATATCTGCGCTTTGAACTATTTCAAAAGTGTTTCACAAATGCTGTAAGTATTTGTAATGAATTATTCTTTAACAGTGGAATTTCAGACAAGCAATAAAACCAGAAAGTATGTGTGAGTTTTTATCACGTAATTAATCATTCTTATTTTGCAGTTGAAACTGTAGACAGATCTCAAAGGGAATCGTTTCTTTCTTTTTTCCAGATACAAGACTGATACCAAGGAGTTGATGAGTCTCATAAGCTATTTGTTTATACTGATAACTAATTCCGATTCATAACCTTCTAAAACATAGTAACATTTGAGGACGAATGATTTAAAAACATCCTATGTAATAATCGCAAAAATCAAAATGAATTAAGGTATAGTACATGGAGTCATATAGTTAAAACAAATTGCTCGATACAAGTATCTTTTCTTTTGCCACAACGTGGATATATTAACCCTTATCCTGCTAAATAACTAAAATGAAATTTTCATTCCAAAAGTAACAAGAGGGCCATGATGGCCCTGAAGTCGCTCACCTGAGTCGTTTGACCAAACATGACCCATTTTCATCTCTATAGATATTATGACATTCACCAAGCTTTCATAATTATTGGACTGAAAATTTGGTCTCTGGCTTGTGCACAAGCTTTTTCTAGAATTTCTCTTAGTTACCTACTTTTTAGCCCAATATAGCCGATTTTCCCATTGTAGATGTTATCAAAACAAAGAATCTGACCACCTTTCATAAGTATTGGACTGAAAATGTAGCCTCTAGAGCATACAAAAGGTTTTTCTAAGATTTGACCTAGTGACCTAGTTTTTTACCCAATGTGACCCATTTTCATCATATTGATCATCAGGAAAATCATTCTGATTAATTTAAATAAGTATTAGACAGAAAATGATGACTCTAGAGCTACACAAGCTATTCTAAAGATTTGACCTGGTGACCTAGTTTTTGACCCAACATGACCCATTTACAAACTCAGTCAAGATATCATTATGACAAACATTCTGATCATCTTTCACGAGTATTGCATCAAAAATGCAGCCTCTAGAGCGTATACAAGGTTTTTCTAAGATTTGACCTAGTGACCTAGTTTTTGACCCGACATGAACTAATTCCAAAGCTGTTCGAGATATCATCAAGACAAACATTCTGACCAACTGTCAAGAGTTTTGGACAGAAATTGTGGCCTTTAGAGCCTACACAAGGTTTTTCTGAGATTTGACCTAGTGACATAGTTTTAAACCCGACATGATCCATTTTCGAACTTGTCCGAGATTTCATCAAGACAAGTATTTTGACTACCTTTCATGAGTTTTGGACAGCAAATGTGGCCTCTAGAGCGTACACAAGGTTTTTCCAAAATTTGACCTAGTGACCTAGTTTTTGACCCGACATAACCCATTTTCGAACTCATCCGAGATATCATCAAGACAAATGCTTTGACCAACTTGCAAGAGTTTTGGACAGCAAATGTGGCCTCTAGAGTGTACACAAAGTTTTTCTAAAATTTGACCTAGTGACCTAGTTTTTGACCTGACATGATCTCTTTTCGAACTCGTCCGAGATATTATCAAGAAAAATGTTTTGACCAACTTTCAAAACTTTTGGACTGAAAATGTGGCCTCTAGAACGTACACAAGGTTTTTCTAAAATTTGACCTAGTGACTTCGTTTTTGACCCGACACGACCCATTTTCCAACTCGTCCGAAATATTGTCAAGACAAACATTCTGACTAAGTTTCATGAGTATCGGAGTGAAAATGTGGCCTTTAGAGCGTACACAAAGTAAAAGTTGACGACGGACGACGCACGACGAACGCCGGACACAGCACGATCACAAAAGCTCACCTTGAGCACTTTGTGCTCAGGTGAGCTAAAAACCCAAATACTGCTATTTCAAAGGTATGTTTTTGGGACTAATATCTCCTTATCGGACAGTGTAGATTCAAGATCAGACTGTACGTTCTGTGCAGTCTGATCTTGGATCTACACTGTCCGCAAAAGGTCAGTGAGTCGCGCTTAGCAGTCTAAGGGTTAAAAGTTTCATGATAATTGTCTGGCTCAAACATGATAATGGTTTAGAACCAAGTGAGTGTCTTCGTCTGCGAAATCCAAAACATTAATGAGCCATGCTCTATGAAAAGGGGGCTTAATGCATGTGCGAAAAAGTATCGATTCAAGTCAGCCTGCGCAGTCCGCGCAGGCTGACCTGGGCCGAAACTTGTCGCTGTTGGTCAATTTTCTGTATGTCAGAGGACCAACAGAAGTCGGGTAAGTCGGGTGTTTAAAAATCGGCTATTATGGCTCGATAATTATGTGATGACTTGTCCGGTATCATGTATGATGGAGATGCATTAAGCCCCCTTTTGCAAGAGCATGCTCATTTATTTTTCTATCTGATTGCTTTAAACCTTTACCAAACAATCCCGTGTTTTAACGATGCCAGGGGAAAGGCTTTTGAAAACACTGTGACAAAAAAGAAGAAGAAATTGCTGGTAACCAGCACATTTTCCTTTACCCCACACAACATTTTCTACCCTTCCAAAGGTAAAATCCATAGCCATTTTAACTTTTATTGGCTATTTACAGTTAACAGTCAATTGCCACCCCATAAGAATAAATTAAAAACGTAACATGTCCCACAAATATAGCACCTTAGTTGTTTTCCTCTACCTAAAGCTTTAAAGATATATTCTTACTACAGAGAAAAAACGCTGTTAAAAGTTGAAACAGTGTAGAATGGCTCAGCTGTGTAAACATAGATAAAATACCAATATACATGGTGTAAGGCAGAGATAATCACAAGGGATTTGTCCTTATCTAAAACCGGAAACTACAGCAGCGATTGCTTTGAAGTCTGTTAAAACATGAGATGCATTTTTTATCATTATCTGTGCAATCTTGCAGCCATCAGGGGCAACATTTGGCATGGAGATACAAGAATGATTATAGTTTCATAAAATATCGATGAAATGGGTTTAAAACAAGCCTGAAAACTGCCTAAAAACGACTGTAAATTTATCTTCAAAATATTCGTACAAAAGTTAGTATTAACATTATTACAGTCAAGAAAATGATCATGCTATTTCTGAAATTAAGCAGTCGGCTATCATAGAATTTATTTCTTGTTCGTTGATCTATTACTTCCCACTGATGGCTCATTGAAATTTTTAAAAATATTGTGGCAAAAAGGATAACCCACTGGCAGTGAACAGTTTCTAGTTTGGATTCGATGTTCAACAAGTAGATTATTAGCTGTACGGTCTGACCGTACAACGATTTTATTATACTGCAAAGCTTTACCATTCCAATGTGTATTCAGCGAATTTACCCGTTTTATGTCCTCACGAAATGAGTACGCTGACGACATGAAATTTCCTTTCTGAGTGCCCCAATTCAATGAAAACTGACGTCACTGAAAACTGACGTCACTGAACTGGTAAAACGTGCAGTTCAGTGGATGAACTTGATGATGTCACTGCGATAGACATTCGTTATATTTTTATTTAAACATGGATTTAAACAACTTCAAAGTACGAGGGTCATCCAATAAAGAATGGGACTTTTTTGATAGAAGCAAAAGTAATGTAGTATGATGACTAATCTTTCTATAATCCTTCAATATAACATCCCTGCTTCTCTATCACAGACTCCCATCGTTTTGGAAGGTCGCTAACCCCCGTTGCTAGGCAACTGTAGTTAAGCAGGTGAATTTGCCTGGACACCTCGGATTCCAGGTCGCCTAGATCTTCGAAGCGAAGTCCCCGAAGAGGTTCTTTGAGTTTAGGGAAAAGGTCAAAGTCTGGGGGACTCATATCCGGAGAATAGGCCGGGTGGTGCAGTACGTCCCACTCGTACAACGCCAGCAATGACGTCACCCTGTCAGATTTGTGGCAAGAAGCGTTGTCATGTAAGATCAACGGCTTCGCATTTAAGTGTTCTGCATTTCTTTCTGATAGCTGGGCGTAATTTTTTCATCAAAGTCTCTGTACACTTCTTTATTCACTGTTTTGCCTAACGGTATACGCTCTGAAGCTAAAACACCAACAGAATCATATGCGAAAATCATCATTTTTAAATTTCCTTGTTTTCTCCTGAACTTTATCGGTCTTGGCGAGGCAGGTGTATGCCACTCAGATGACTGCCGCTTTAGTTCTGGCTCATAACTGCGAATCCATGTCTTGTCTATTGCAACTATCCTATTTAGGAAATTATTACCTTCCTTTTTATATCTATTTAACAGACTTTTTGCGATGTCCATGCGCTCGGACTTTTGGTCGTCAGATAGATAGTGAGATACCCAACGCGCGGCGATGCGTCTCATGTTTAAATTAGTTGTCAAAATTGTATGAGCCGAACCACGGCTTACACCTACTTCCCTGGCTATTTCCTCGCATGTCAATCTTCTGTCAGTTTTCAAAAGTTCCTGTACTTTTTCAATATTTTCTGGCGTGGTTACCTCAACCGGCCTACCCGGGCTATGCTTGCTTTCAACATCAGTCCTCCCTTTTTTAAATTCGTCAATCCATCGGTACACTGTACTTTTCAGTAGAGCATCTTTCCCGCAAACACTTTGCAGGGTATTCAGTATTTCAACACTTTTAGTACCTCTGAAGTACTCGATTTTTATGTACGCTCGTTGTTCAACGGCAGTGAACGTGGCCATTGCGCTCCGAATATCCTCGCGCGACATGACGTCACGGTATATGACACATTGTTCGCGCTCCTGACGTTACGTGCAGATGGCTAATAGGACGTACCATGAATGTACCAATTTCTATAAGTCGATCATGTAAAATGAGTGTGCTATTCAAAAAGTCCCATTCTTTATTGGATGAGCCTCGTAAGTAAAGTTCTATGCATTTTAATAATTTGTTGTCAAATAGTAAACGACCATTAGGTACCTCAAACGACCATTAGTTTAAATCTTTTTCACGTTACCAAGAATGAGTTTCGACACTTCACAATTTGCTTACCTGACGAAAGGATGGCTCGTTTTAACCCCATGTATTTGTTTTAGAATGACAACAATCGATCATTTTGTAACTATATTCATATATTTTCAAAAAATAATCCATTCTTTCCGCTGAAATGACAACCATCAAGGGAAACTAGAATTATTCGGTGCAGGCTACTCATATTATGTTTGTATTGTCGGCGGCTCGTATCGGTCGAAGCCGCCATTTTGGATGTTGAAAGTGTAGCCATGTATACGGGGCCATCAAAAGGGAAACTGCTTTTACGTAGATTTTGCCAGTGTACATGACTGTATGTACGGGGCATATTATCCAATTAGATAGCGAGAAATTTCAGTGCGGTATAATAAAATTCCACGTACTAAACTTGATTGATATTATGTGTCCATATTTAAAAACGATGCTTTCAAGATTATCTGCAGCAAAATTGATCGAGAAGGTAATGTTCTTCAGAGTCTTGGTAACAGTTACAATATAAAAAACTAAGCAGCGCCCTGTAAAAAGGGGGCTTAATGCATCTGCAAAAAAGATCGACTTATGTCAGCCTGCGCATTCCGCGCAGGCTGACATGAGTCGAAACGCTTTGCTATTGATCAATTTATTGTAGGACAAAGGACCATTCTAACTCATGATTCAGTCGATTGTTGGACAAAATGGATTCTATAGATCCATATTACGCGATGACTTGATTTGTATCATGCATCACAGGAATACAATAAACCCCTTTTGCCAGGGCATGGTCCAGGTATTCTTGGCAGTACAAAAATAGTTACTAATCTTGGCACAGACTGCCGTGGTAACAAACGGACAGGAGAGATGACCTCTATAACTCTTCACTAGACGAAAAGTTTTAAATTTGTCCGAACTGAAAGCATTTCCAGACGACAAAATAGATTTATCTATATAATACAATTTGTCTGTGAAAACTTTGTATGGAACAGAGAAAATGCTGGTTACCAGCATGTTCTCCTTTTCCCACAATGTTTTCTTTTGCTTCTTTGTTTAGGGTAGTTAAACATCGATTGCCTGGTCACGTGAGAAAGAACATAGCGAGGTCTGAGGTCTTGACACTATCTCGCATCTTTTTATAAAATAAGCTTGAGAACGGATACTGGCCTACGCATCTGAACTTTTTTTTTAAAAAAAAGATAACTTTACAAATTCAGGTAAGAAAAATTAGAAATGTCAAAAATACGTCACATTTTTTCTTTTCTAACCTTTTTCCTAATCTTTCAATTTCTTGGCAAAAAAACTGGAAAACGAGAGATGGATACATCTTCGTGTGTAAATATTAGCCAAAGGGAATTACAGGATTCAAGGATGGTATCTACGGCTAAGTTAAGAAAATACTATTGTTTAATACTTACAATATGTTAATAAATGCGAGTTCAACAGTTCACTGTTTGGTATCGTTTCAAGATATGATCTATAAGCGTTTCCATTTCTATCTGGTATTTCCTCCTATCATGTGTTCACACAACTCACGCCAAGAAAGAACTTTTTGCCTACGAGTACACCATACTGGTATATTTTCAGACATATCAGTGTCTAGTTAGCCTGGGTCAAGGCGGTAATAATTTTGTATTCCACACTGATTGCAGTCCTCTTTTACGATCTTTACAGATCTGTGGCAAAACAGTAATGCTGATCGGTTCCGTGAGTTTTACGTAATTTTGATCAAGCAACGTCAGGATATATATATATAAAAGGAAAACATTATCGAACTGGTACCCAGGCTGGTGTCTAGTACAAGAAATACAATATAAGATCATTTGTAAAAAAAAGGAAAATAGTATTTATAATTATAGAAAATATTTTTGGATATAGAGCAATTACTACGTGTTACATGTATTCAATATTTCTCCGGTAGTTTCTTAAAACGCGATGTAAAAAGAAACGGATATGAGAGAGAGAGAGAAAGACTTCTCTTTTCATTCAAATACAGTGCTATATCTACTAAGTTGCTGCTTTATAACACAAGAAAAGAATCTGAAGTGACACGTAGATTCGTACAATGTGAGGTTTCCTCAAACAAATGTCAAACACTTTCAGCTAAACGTGCCAAGACAGTGTATGCCTGTCAGAGAATACATATGGAGAATGCGACCAGAGGACAACGTCTGGCAAGCTGACAGGCATTATGTAATATGCTTTAGTTTATAATTGGCCTGCAACACGCGAAAAGGGGCTTTCGGACATTTGCGTAAAGTGTCGTCTCAGATCACCCTGCGCAGTCCGCGCAGGCTAATCCGAGACGGCACTTTACGACTACATTAGATTTTGCCCTACAGTAGACTTGCGTGAAACAGAAAATCACACACGATCGGAAAGTGTCGTCTCGGATCGGCCTGCGCGGACTGCGCAGGCTGATCCGGGACGACACTTTACGTAAATGTCCGAATGCTCCTATTTGCGTGTTGCAGGTCATGTAATGATAATTATAGCTTCCTTCAGTTGACATCTCTAATATTGTAACCAGCGGGGGACAAGAACTTGGGAGCAAAAATTAGCTAAAATTGCCCTTTAGATAAATAATGAAACAATGTGTCAAATGAAGAAAAGAAAAAAGAAAGTGCTTAAAAAAGCAATTTCCTCATCATTTGACACAGTGCTTCATCTGTGGCAGTGTTCACGTACGTCTGTTTTAAACTGTGGCCACACGATGCTTAGAGATCGGCATAATAAGTAAAGTAAACTGAGGTATCCAATTGCGAAAGATTGGTTGCTCCATATCAATTTAAGCTATGCCATGTGAAAAGGGGGCCTAACGCATCTACAAAAAGTATCAATCTAGGACACCCTACGCAGTTCGCGCAGGCTGACCTTGGCCGACGGTTTTTGGTTTTGGTTTTGGTAAATTTTCTGTGTGTCTAAGGACCAGTGTACCTCATGATTCAGTCGGTTGTTAAACAAAACAGATATTATGGATCCATGATTATGTGATGACTTGCTTGGTATCATGCATCACGGAAATGCATTAAACCCCCTTTTGCCAGAGCGTGGCTGATTTCTAAGAAAACCTTGCAAGAATGCTATCGGGGTCACAGAGGTTCAATGTAAAATTAAAATCACTGAAGATGCAGATATTTATGAAGAAAATCTTCAGTTAAGATGATAAAACTTGCCGGCAATTTTTTATTTCAGTAATAGAATTTCTTTTGCTTACATAAAGTTTCCATTTATTTATTGCAGGAGCTCAAACAGGGGCCACGACCACAACCAAACATGCCATCTAAATCAAAAGTAATTTCTATTTTGAATTCCGACATATGTCATCTGATTGGCTGAGTAATTCTCGCACTTAACAGCATTTCTTAAAATTATTCAAATTACATACATAGGTGAAACACAGAAGACTCAAACTCTCATTGGCTTAGAAAATCTCGGTTAAGTAGATAGCTTGTATTGTAATTTAGAACTTAAATTTAGAATGACTGGTTAAAAATTCTCGTGTTTCAATGACAGTAATGAAACAAACCTAGAGAAAACATTGTGGGGAAAAGGAGAAAATGCTGGTTACCAGCATTTTCTCCTTTTCCCACAATGTTTTCTACCCTTTAAAAACGATACCGTCACTTCAGCCAAATTAAATTTATTGTCTACAAATGCTTTCAATTTGTACGAGTCTGAATTTTAGCGTATGGTTAAGAGGTATTGCCTGAGAACGCCCCTATACCACAATTTTATACTTTTTGATGTACTTTTGGAAACATAATGCAATAACTGACATTGAGTTTTAGCAGGCTGTATTATATCATACGGCTGATTTAGTAAAACCTTTTACATAATTAGGCCGAACGAGTGCTCGAGGGATTATTCTTGGCAGAACTTCTAATTATGTTAAGAATTGCAGCACTAGCATTTTGTTTCAACCGTCTCTCTCTACCATATCAAAAATGTTGCGTCGTGAGATGACAGTACACACGTCAAATCTCAGATTTGTTCAAAGTTAACCTTTAGGCTGCTAAGCTCGACTCACTGACCTTTTGCGGACAGCGTAGATCAAGATCAGACTGCACAGAACGTGCAGTCTGATCTTGGATCTACGCTGTCCGATAAGGAGATATCGTTTCTCCAAAAATACCTTTGAAATAGGAAAATTTGGATTTTTACCATTGGCTCGAAAGTTTCATTTCTTTTATTTAACAGGATAAGGGTTAGAGCGTTTTCATGCGACCATAAAATATGTGGCTTAAATGATAGTGTTGGTCTTTGAAGTATAAAGAAACATTGTTTCCCCCCATGTTTTCAAAATCTTGTTTGCTAAGGGTTATAATTTTAACTCGGGATTGTATGGTACAGGCTTAAACATAACATGGAATGCAAGAAAACTAGGGAAACGATTATAGATGAGTCATCCTCTGTGAAAATAGGGCTTAGTGCATCTGCTAAAAGTATCGATTCATGTCAGCCTGCACAGTCCGCTACGTAAAGAAAGCAATTTAAAGAAAAGTGTTAACACGAGAGAAGGACGATGCGGAGGAAAAAATTTCCTGTCTGGTGAAAATAGAATATTCACCCCGAAATTATATTTGGCCGAAGACGCAATTATCATTTGCCACCCCATCATAATATATGTTTAACAAATATTGTGGTGAAATCTACAATTTGTTTTGTTGTTTTCCTTGTCGAGATGACTGACAGGTTTGTGGTAAGTACTATGATGATGATACTGCGCTGACAGCTTAGTTACAAAATATATCACACGGAACCAGAATAAGAATACTATGGAATACTAGTCCCGCCACGTAATCTCGCTTCGATTAAACATTACCTTGCGGTAATTTACATCTTCGAATCTATCTGGATATAACTATGTTTATTTCATGCTTTTCGGTACTTTATCGAGAAATAATAGTGGATTATCGTTTGATATTTCATGAATACGACTAGTGAAAAATACCAATTTCATATTTTCTATTTCTTTAATTGAAGGCGGATCCAGTATAGTTCCCGTGCACTAGTTACCTAGGTAAATAGGGCGTGCCATTCAACCAGAGGGAAAAATAACGTAATTTACAGGCATTTACCGTACCCTTCTCGCGCTTTACGTAATAATGTAACGCGTTCATATCTGGAGGGGATACGCTCCGGGGAATTAACGAAAACAACTGTACTAGATTTTGACAAAAGTCCCAACAAGGAAGGGTTCAGAAGCGTTAAATAAATAGAATTGTGCTACTCGTGAAAATATTACAGATAATAATCACTCGATGAAATAAATTTCGATCTTTCAGCGAAAAAAACAAATGTCCTTTATATCTTCTCCGTATCGTGTTTCTGAACGGCGACTAAAGTGTGGCGCGAATGAGATTCCGTAGAAAACTGAACGAATTATGTTTCTCTCCGTGATTGACTTCGCTGAGATAAAACTCTTGCTATTAAAGTCCTGTCAGACTTAAAACATACCAGTATATTCATAGCCCTTTGTTCGGTTACAGAACTACGAAAATAAAAGTATCTGGTCTACAGGAGAATTAACTGCAGAAAAGGATACGCTTTTCCTGTCATTGCATAGAAAATATTGTATAAAAGATGATATTGATTCTATACAAAGCATTTCTTTCTTTCTCTCGAAATTAACATTTTGTTCTCTTTCTGTCAAAAGTAACAAACTTTGTCAGTTTAAGAGACATGTCGTCATAGTTTATTTCACCATGATCTTTTTATATTTAAAATGAGTACCCTCTTTTTTTCATTGTTCCCTTTTTGTGCGGGAGAAAGGAAAACTTTTCTATTCTCATCGTACAATGGTAGAATACACTGGACATCATTTTACAACTTTATGAAATGTAAAAGATATAGTTACTATACGAAAAGTTTCAAAATATATATTAGTAATTCTAAACAGGACGGATTTGGACAATGCATGAATACTGTAATTCTACATATATTTGACCAATGCTCTGGCAAAAGAGGACTTAATACATCTCCATGATGCATGATATCAAACAAGTCATGACAGTTTTATGAGTCCATAAAATTCGGTTTGTCTAACAAGAGATGTATTGGTCCTTTGAAACGCAGAAAACTGACCAATAGCAAACACTTTTGGCCCAGAGAAGCCTGCACTGACTGCGCAGTCTGACCTGGGTCGATACTTTTTCCCAGATGCTTTAAGCCCCCTTTTCACAGAGCATGGCTTGTTTATATAACTACACAAGTCATGGACACTTTAGACTTTCTTTTTTTTAATGCTGTACTATGGTCCAATGGCCTATATTTATACATAAAGATATCTTGTTTTGTAAATATCATTTTGTGCGATAGTGGTTTGACTCTTCGACACTCTAATTACGACATAGATTTTTATCTACGTGATACACTCTCATGCATAATAATGCTACTATTTTGAAGCTGTTTTGGCCAAGAAATTTGAATATATCTGATAGTGAAGGTCGGTTGTAAGCTCGAACTGCACGAGTTGTGCAGTCTGGTCCTGACCAACTAGTCCTGCGTGAACAACCTTAATCGTTTAACTAAAAATTTATAAGGCAATTCAAATAGGCTTGATTTGATCGAAGTCTTTTTTTTTTTCAAACCGCAATAAACCCCCACCCCACCCCCTGACACAGTATCGGCTCCCTTCATTGAACAGACAACAAGTCAAGCGATTTGATACAACCTTCCAGTTAGGCCTAGACGCAATTATTCTTACTGTCAGTTGTATGTTTCTTTTTCTCTTTGGCGTTTAGATGCGATTGGAATATAAATCAAAACCATTTATTATTATGTAAGATTTGTATATCAGCTTGATCTTTGGCAACAAATATAGTTCATACTTAACTGTTCATGTCTTACGACCATGATATTTTCAAGGATGCAAGAACTACTTGAAAAACAACCGAATTGTACATTTTCTTCGAAATGTGCGTTATCAAATCATTTATTATTCTTTTGCACACGGCCCGAAAGATCGGTATCGTTATTTTGCCAACTCTATTACTTCCTGCAGCAAACTTCGTAGTAAATCTACAGGACTTTGAAGAAACTATTTGTAAAATATGTTTAATCAATATCAATCATACTCTGTGAAAATGGGGTACAATAGGCCTACATCTACAAAAAGTATCGACCCATGTCAGCCTGCGCAGTGCGCGCAGGCTGACATGGGTGGATACTTTTTGCTACAGTTAAATGAATCTGATTAGTTCAGCCAATCAGAAATTAAGTTAACTTTGAAATTTAAAAATTTCATAAGGATCATACTGAAATTCTTATCATGAATCTTCGGTGATAAAAGGGCCTAGCAGCTTTGAGTATCACACTCCTACACTGCAAATAATGTGGACACGAATCTGACATTGCGTTTTACGCCATGCACGATGTTGAAAAAAAAAACAACATAAGCTAAAGAAAAAAAGTGCTTCTTGATCACATACTTTCGAAAGGAACTGTCCTTGTTTTCAGATAAAGGTGTTCTCCGTTGTTTCCCAAAACCTTTCGCTTTTACGTAAAAAGTCATCCTAGGCAATGGCGCCTTGTTCTTGATCTACGACGTCTACAATAGCTCCCTTACGTTTTCATGCTGAGAGTGAAGAAAAATCTAAACCCAAGAAAAGCAAACATCATCGTTGATTTACCTCGTGTAAACAGATTCACATTGATAAGCCCGATACGAATCAAAACATCTTTTAAAGTATCGGACAATGTAGATCAAAGATCAGACTGCACGTTCTGTGCAGTCTGATCTTGATCGACATTGTCCGCAAAAGTTACACTCCTTCCATCCTTCCATCCCTAATATTCTCAGGCCAAGAGTAAAGAAAAGCCAAAATCTTAGAACAGCAAACATCATTTCTAATTTACTTCGTGTAGACAGACTGATACTGATAAGCACGATATTTTGATTTCGATACAGCCCTGAACTAAGAAATCAACTGATAAAGCTATTTTTTCTTCTCTGACTCAATCTAAACGCCTGTTTCCTCTAAACCCTTTGAATATTATCGACTCAACTCAACTAAACTCAAATATTTTATATATGCTGCATGCAAAAGGCCACTGGCCCATAATGCAAATAATGGTATTAAATTATATTCACGACCCTAATGCACAGTTTAACGGTGATATTTAACTCTTTGCCAAACGATAAAATTTTACGTTGGTCGAAATTGAAAACATTTGCAGACGACAATAAATGGGACTTGAAAACTCAGAATTGCATTCGGAAGGACGGGAAACATTGTTGGAAAAGGAGAAAATGATGAATACCAGCATTTTCTCCTTTACCCACATTTTTTTTTTAAAGCCTTCATGTTTAAGGTCGTTAAAACACGGTTTGTGCGGTAAAGAGTTCTAATCATTAGCAGACGGCAAAGATGAGGGTCAGACGACTAGGAACATGTGCAAGTCTGACCTTCGATCTACCCGATCCGACGCCAGACTTTAATCTTTGACAAAGAAGTTATTTCATTTGCAGGGAAACTGTGCTTGTTGCCTCTAAAGAAGATTGTTAAAAATTTGTTTTTTTTCCGAACAGTGTTTTGGTTACATTCCAGCACTTGAAGATACATCTTGATTCTTTACTGTCCGATATGGTTACTATACAAGTACTGGGAGACTGGTTACTATACGAGTAATGGGAGACTAACGTTATTTGACCAAATCAAACGTAAAATTGCATTTGCTCTCTGACTGGAGTATCCATTTTATCGGTTGTACAGTCTGACGGCTATGAATGGACTGACTGGCGTTTTGAGTCGCATTAAAGGGACTTTAACCCTTGTCCTACTAAATAAGTGAAATGAAATTTTTAAGCCGATAGTAAAAACCCAAATTTTGCTCTTACAAAGGTACTTTTATGGGGAAAATATGTCCAAATCTGACAGTGTAGATCAAAGATCATACTGCACGTTCCATGGAGTCTGATCTTGATTTTCACTGTCCGCAAAAGGTAAGTGAGTCGCGCTCAGCAGCCTAAGGGTTAAATCAGATTTTGAGTCAAACCGTTTTTTGGTCACAGAAAGATGATATTTTATAAGGAAAAGTCATAAGAAAGTGACGTTTTACTCTCAATTGGGAGAAAAATGCTGGAGAAAAAAAAAATGCCTGCTGTGGGACTCAAACTCTCAACCTTCGACAGTCCATAGTCGGCGACAGTACCACCGTTTCTTGGGGCTAACTGCCATCTTTCTGGGTTGAAAACATATCAATGAGACATACTCTGGCAAAAGGGGGCTTATTGCACCTCTGTAATGACATGATACCTAGCAAGTCAGTTCAATATTATGGATCCATGAAACCCATTTTGTATAAACAGCTGACTGAATTATCAGGTACACAGGTCCTTTGAGCTTCAGAAAAAAATGACCGATAGCAAAAAGTTTCGGCTCAGGTCAGCCTGCTCGGACTGCGAAGGCTGACCTGGGGCGATACTTTTTGCCGATGCATTAAACCCACTTTTCACAGATCACAGCTCATTTATTCCTTTTTATGCTATAACTGCTATAGCTTTACTAACAAAATAGGAAATCTTACAGTAAAATATATATAGAGGATATTTGTTTTTTACGGTGAAAGATCGAAATTTATTTCATCGAGTGAACATCATCGGTAATATTTTCACGAGTGGCTGCGCCACTCGTGAAAATATTACCGATGATGTTCACTCGATGAAATGTAAAATACTCTTTAATTCCTCGTATTTACATGTATCTCTATCCTTTAACATTGAAGCCATCTTTGCACGCGAATAAAATTAGTGGTCTTCATTAGGAATTTCTAAAAAGAAATGCGATACGAAATCTGGTTTAGTTCCTTTAAAGATACATCTTTACTCATATCCAGGCACTTTTCAATTAGTTTTCAACTAATTTCATCCTTATTTTATAAAACTATTATCATTCGTGTATCTTCATGCCAAATATTGACGCTGATGGATGCAAGATTGCACAGATTACGACGGATAGAAAATGCATTTCATGTTTTTGAGGCCTTCAAAGCAATCACTGTTGTTGTTTCCGGTTTTAAATGGGGACAAATCGCTCGAGTTTTTCTATCCATTGCAACATATATGTTGGTAATTTTTCTATTTTCACACATTTGAACAATTCTAAACACTTTCTAGTTTTAACAAGGTTTTTTCTCACTAGCTGTAAGAAAGTTCTTTCAAGTAGTATTTTAGTTATATCACGGCTATTTTTAACCCAGAAATAAATTTCAAAGGTTTCAGATGTCTAAAAAGGGTCTTTCAGTAACCAGCGCAACCATAACAGGGTCTTTAATAATTAATGATAAATCCAACACTTTATCCACTGACCCATAGAGGATCCCTCTTGAAATGACCAAACACGACCTCCCTCGGGCCTTGACAATCTCATCCTCATTGTTGAGTCCTGGCGAAAAACAATTCACCAAGCCAACTGATAAACCATTTCTATCTGATGAAAACGTCTTGTTCTATAACGCATGAGTTCTTAACCGTTATGTCTGATTTAATTACAGAAGTCGTTTGTTCTCATGTACAACATAGCTGACCACCAAGAAGGCGTTCATCAGCTGTTCGATATACGAGTACTGCCGATTATAATATTATGTTTTTAATGAATGACGTGTGGGAAAAAACCTAAGATACAAGTATCTGAGTTATGCTTTGTCCAAATTGAAAGCATTTCAAGACGACAAATTGAATGTGGCTCAAGACTTCAACTGTTTCTTTAAAAAAGTAGACAACATTGTGGGAAAAGAAGGAATGTTGGTAACCAGAAAGATTCTTATTTTCCAACAATATATGTATTTTCAAAAGCTTTCTTCTTAAGAGTCGTTAAAGGCCAATATTGTTTGGAAAAGGGTGAAATGCAATGACGCCGTGATAATACAGAGCTTCATTTAGAAGAGTTGTCAATCCCATTTCAGACCAGTCTATAATCTTATTCACATTCACACATCTACTTTCGTGGCTAAGCATATGTAGGTGAGGGAAACTTACGGTGTCATGAGAACGCATTTATTAAAGTATAGAGGAAAAATATATTTGAACTATTTCTGGAAGCCATGCTAAATTATACTTACTTTTTTAAGAGTTTCGAAGTATGTTGAGTATTTTACCATAAAGTTGTCAAGAAACACCGGAATTTTAACTTGCTTGCATGTCTGAAAATTGTCTAAGCTGAGGTTTGTTCGCTTTGCATGCAGTATTTGGTTATTAAAAATTAGTAAAAAGGCCTCTGACAAGAGATTTTTCTAGATTACTTTGTCACTAATGGCTATCAAGAAAAAATTTTTTTACAAGAATTAACATAACGTCTACAAAGACACAAATTTCCGATGAAAAAAAAAAAGCTCTCCCCTTGATCTCATTCATTCACACCATCAGGTATCAGACCAACAAAAACTAACACCCTGGCATAGCTCAGGCGCTGTTTCAAGGAACCTGGAATAAATCAAGGTCGTCTTCTTTTAGCTTGTCGCTTTTTTATCAATATAAAAAACGCTAAAGTTAGTGTAACTGTAATCTATACCTTTTTATCATTATTTACAAACCAAACTATCAGGGTACTGATGGCTGAAAACAGTGCATGCTGTCATTTAATGTGATTATTTGGTTTATATATAGTTCATTAAAAACTACAGGAATTTTTTCCCAACGTTTTTTTCGGGTTTTAAAAGTTGGTATATCTTCTTTAATTTAACAAGAATGTGAAGTTTAACCCTGTACCCGTATCGGATAGTGTAGATCAAAGATCAGACTGCACGTTCTGTGCAGTCTGATCTTGATCTACACTGTCTGCAGAGGCGCAACAAGTAGTGCTAAACAGTCTAACGGTTAATAAAGGCCTCCCAAAAACGTTTACTCGTATGAGGAAGGAAAGTGCACTGCATTTCTTTCCTCTCACCGAACCGTTACAAGTAAACAACCCAATCAAAGGTCTGAAACCTCTGACGCTAATTAACGAAGATAGACATATTGAGAAGATCCCGCCACTTGTTGGGAGCATCAGCCGTCTACACAAGATAACATCGGGGTTATGCCCGACAGAGCGCTGGAAGTCTCGACGATAACCATTAATTTATAATTAATTATTCTTAAATCAACACTGGTTGAAAAAAAAGAACTTGTTTGTGGTGCGAATTGAGCCAAGAAAGTGTTGGTCGATACAGGAAAAAATTCGTAGAAAAGATTTAAATAAATCTGAAAGGTCTCGAGGTTCTTTCCACATTAGCATCTGCAGTCGACTTTTTTTGACTTGAAGATAACGTCTTTTGAAAATATTACGGCAAAAGAAGAAAATGGTCGTTTATGTAAATCAAGAGCTGTCATTAGACAGCACAGTTCGCCAAGAAAAGTTAGTTGTTGAATGTGGCAATCAGCCGGTCTGGCAAACAGGAGCAGTAGAAAAACTTTTACATGAAGTTTCAAAATCTAGGACGTTGGCCTTAAGAACATGGACATGAGCAATGGTTCGGGTATAGCTCAATGAATCTGAACTTGTATTGGACCTGTATCTGTCAGCAAATTAAATATGAACCGAATTCATCAATTAGTTAAGAGCTCTTAAAAAACTTTAACGTAAAATTTTAATGTAAAATATCAAAGTTTACGACCTTGACCTTATGATCTTGGGAGTGGTCGGGGGATATTTTTTAAACAAACTTTTCGCTTATATCTATCATTACACCAAATACAAACCAATCCATGTCATGGTTTGGAGAATGTGAGTTCTTGAAAAGATTTAACGTAAATGTGGACGCCGTCTTCGACACCGACGTCGGGGATAGAGCAAATAGCTCCTACTGGACTTGGTCCAGGCGTTTGGGCTTATATCTATCATCATACCAAATATGAACTAAACTCATCATAATTATGGTTTGTCAAATGTGAGCTCTCAAAACCCTTTAAGGTAAATGTGGACCTTAACTTCAACGCAGACGCTAACACCGACGCTAACTCTTCTTGAACTTCGTCCTGGCGTTCGGACTTTTCATCATACTAAATATAAAACAAATTCAGCGTATAGTCTGGCATATTGTGAATTCTTAAAAACTTTAACATAAATGTGGACGCCAACTAAAACGCCGACGCCGGGGATAGTGCAATGGCTCTTCATTGAACTTGCAAGCTAAAAAGTGGTCCTTGGTTTTGTTTTTTTTTTGTTTTCACCAGTAGGCCCATAAATCACATGACCATTCCAAGCCACTGTTTACAAAGTTAGTACTATGTTTAGCGACGGAAGAAGAATGAACGCTCTCGCAGTGACCTGAATCAATCCTTTTTGGCCTGGCCAGAATTCGAACTCACAACTCGATCCATGGCCCTTTAGATTTAAATCAGAGCTACGTTTGGTTTTGCCATCTCTATTTGCAGCGTTCAATTGTAAAACCAAATAACTTATTCTAATTCGTCCCAACTTAGGCAGATTTCCCCTTCAAAAAATTAAAGTTATTAAAATACATATAACATTACTTTCACCCATTACCACACAATCCCGAGTTTTAACGACCTTGATCAAGAAGACTTTCGAAAAAATTGTGGAAAAAGGAGAAAATGCTGGTATCCAGCATTTTCTCCTTTTCCCACAATGTTCTCTACCCGGCCCAAGAAAAATACTACAACTTCAGCCTTATTTTATTTGTCGTCTGCAAATATTTTGAATTTTGACAAATTCAAATTATTTTGTCGTTTGCTAAAGAGATAACCAATTTCCTCTTGAAACTAATTTTGACAGATGACTTCAAAACCGTTTTGTAAAATGTAAAATAAAAAATAGACCACGTCTTAATATAATTATGTATACACGTGAAAAACATTGCGACAAAAGAAGAAATTGCAAGTTACCAGCAATTTCTCTTTCTATCACAATGTTTCGGAATGCCATCAGCTGCAGCATAAAAACATTCGTCTGCAGGTTGCATTAAGTTAATTCGTGCATTGTCTATTCTCCCTTTGACGCCACAAGATAATGCAAATTTAGAAGTGGTATCTCAGCGTGACTCATAATAATTTCTATTCCAGTTGTATTGTTGTATTTATCCAGGGAAATGTCAAAATTGACCTAGAATCTTTTTTTAAAGTATGTACACATAAGATTAGATTGAATGACTAAGACTGTTGTATTAAGGAAACATTAATTAGGCCCTACGTAACTGCACGGCACGCTCCCGAAATCATAGACAAAAAGTCTCAACGTTCATTACCATATGAACCATGCTGTATGAAAAGTGGGTTTAATGCATGTGCAAAAAGTATCGGCCCAGGTCAGCCTTTTGCTATTGGTAAATTGTCTACATGTCCGTGGACCATTCTACCCCATGATTTTGTTGTTAGATATGGATTTTATGGATTTCGGGGGTTTCCTGCATGGCTCAGTGGTAAAGTGTAGGACTCGTGAACTGGAGGCCCTGGGTTCGAGCCTCACTGGATCCATTGGGTTTATCGTGGTGGGTATCCTTGGGCAAGACACTTCAGAGCCCCAGCCTAGTACTAGTGAAACCCAGGAAATACATGAATATGTCAGCTGTCGCCGTGATATGACTGAAATAATGTTGAAAGCGGCGTAAAACACCGTTCAATCAATCAATCACTACGGATTACGGATAACGGAGATGCATTGAAACCCCCCCTCCGCGCCCACCATTTGCCAGTGCACAGCTCATTATATTGTCGTGCCTAGCTAATTTAGTGCGCTTTGAAAATAAATGTTGTGGTAAAAGTAGCCATTGTTGTTTGTAACAAAATTCGTCTCTTATCCAAAGATATCAAGAAAAATACTGTATATCCGGATCATAAGCCCCTTTTTGTTGATCCTGGTCATAGTCTACCGTATTTTCCCGTGTCTACTATTATCGAATACAAGACGACAAAATTTTAGACTTGTCCAAATTGAAAGCGTTTGCAGTCTTCAAACTGAATGAGGCACAAATGATGACATTTGTGTTTAAAAGGGTTGGAAACATTGTGGGGAAATGAGAAAATGGTGGTTACCAGCATTTTCTTCATTGCCATGATGTTTTCAGAATCCTTCAAAAGCACAAAGGACGTAAAAACTATGCATTGGTTGGTAAAGGGCTAACAGTCAGACAGTGAATCATTGATATGAGTAATGTTATTCTTGTTTCATCACTATCAAAATCCCCTTTCACTTTTACCAAGATCTTGCATATCCGCATTTGAAGCAATGAGGAGGAAAACAATTGAGCCATGCTTCATGAAAATGGGGCTTAATGCATCTGCAAAAAAGTATCGACTCAGGTCAGCCTGCGCATTTTGCTTTTGGTAAATTTTCTGTTTATCAAAGGACTAGTGTACCTCATGATTCGGTCGGTTATGGAGCCATAATTATGTTATGACCTCCTCGGTATCATGCATCATGAAGATGCATTAAACCCCCTTTTCATAGAAGATGGCTCAATCATTATTGAATAGTTAGTGCAAATGAATCATCGGAAACACTAGAAACATTGTAGTGAGTCAAAATAAATAAGTACTTGTGATTGTTTGGATTATTAGAGTTGTCTTTATACGCATCTCAGTAATTGAATTTTTTCTAAAAAAACATTTAAAGTGGATATTCTTAGGTTCAAAGTGTTGTACAAAAAAAAAAAAAAAACCTGAGCCGTGGTCTGTGAAAAGGGAGTTTAATGCATTTGCAAAAAGTATCGACCCATGTCAGCCAGGGCAGTCCGCGTAGGCTGACCTGAATCGATACTTTTTGCTTCTGATCAATTTTCTGCATGTCCTATGACCGTTTTACCTCATGATTCAGTCAGTTGTTATACAAAATGGATTTTATGGATCCATCATTATGCTATGACTCGCTTGGTATCATGTATCACGGACATGCATTAAATCTCTTTTGCATAGAGCTCAATGGTTCCAATATTAGTGCATGTGAATCATCGGGGGAAAAAACCACTAGAAACGCAGTGAATCAAAAGAAATAAGTAGATCTACTTGTGATTGTTTTGATAATTATGGTCTTTTTATACGCATCTCAATAATTCACTGTCGTCTTTAAAAGCATATACGGTTGGTACTTTTGGGTTCAAAGTATAATAGAGTAAAAACAGTTCTAGCAGCCAGTTGTATATAAGTAAATAACCTATATTAAAGGGCGCTATTTAGTTTTTATGTCGTAAATCAAAATTTCTTGTAAAAAAAAGAACCCCGATAAATATAATTAGACATATTTCTCTTTGCCATTGGTTGAATTGAACAGTTAAATACAGCAACTTTGGTCGTTTCGATAACCTGAAGGCCGTGTTAGCAATCTGTTACTCCGTCTATTTTTATTGCATCAGATATGACCTCACCATACTGATTTGAATACGAATCCTCGCCATCGACGAAGTGTTATTGATCATGTGTCAATCCGAAGTCTTTGCTTAACACTGATGCAAAATCTAAATCTAGCCAATTAAGGAAATACCACTGAAAAATATTTTTTCTTATTATTGTCTTTCTTCTTTACCACCACGTGGTGTCCGTGGTTGTGAGGTAGAGCGCCGGCCTCGTAATCATAAGGGCCCGAGCTCGATTCCCGGGAGTGGGTATCAACTTTGGGCAGCATGGTCCATACATTCGGCGCGAGTACTTGTGTAGTTTTCAGGAAGCAGAATCGATAGAGATTACCGGGTAGTCTAAGTTGCAAGAACTTGTTTCTCAGTCGATATAAAATTAATATGTTTAACTAACTAACTCTTCTTTACCGTGACTTGCCAGCTATGGTCTTGCTAAATTCAGTGATAAATCATTTTTTAAAATTTATAAAAATCTAATAGCCCCCTTTAAGCAAGCTCATAATGAGTTCCCAGAGAAGGAAAATTCTGTACGTGACAAAGTAACTGTGTGAGGCAAACATTCTGTCTAAACCGTTTTTGCATCCCTTTAGATGCTCTCTAAATAACGGTTGGACTGAGTCGAATTTAAAAACGTCGCTTAAAGGGACCTAATCAAATTGTTATAATCGCACTTAATTTCAAAAAAAAAAAATTTTTTTTTTCACTGAATTAATTAAAATGATAGCAGGCAAATCATCAGAAAAGAAGAAAGACAAAAATAAACAAAAAACAGTGGTATTTTTTAATGGGCTTCGTGGTCTTTTGAGGTATTTTTAGATTTTACGCGAGAGTTTCGCAGAGGCTTCTAGGAATGTGACATGATCAATAGCACACGTCGATTACGAGAACTCGTATTCAAATCAGTATGATGACGTCATATCTGATGTACATTAAAAGTTGTACAGTCAGGCGGCAGGGACTTGGAAACTTGTTCACGGTTGTAGCGAATCATGTAGGTCCGAGCCGAAGGCGAGGTGGCGACATGATTCGCCACAGCCGTGAACAAGTTTTCAAGTCCCCTGCCACTTGACCGTACAACGAATTTATTACACTGCAAAGTTTTAGGCTACCAATTCAAAGTGTATTCAGCGAAATTTCTTTGTTTTATGGTCTTAAGAATTGAGTACGCTGACGAAATGGAATTTCCTTTCTGAGTACCCCAATTCAATGAAAACTGACATCACTCAAAACTGACGTCACTGAAACCGCGGTAAAACGTGCAGTTTGGTGCATAAACTTGATGATGTCACTGCGATAGACATTCGACTTAATTTTACTTAAACATGGATTTAGACAACTTCAAGGTAATTAACTATGCATTTTAATGATTTCTTGGCAAAAGTAAATGACCATTAGTTGCCTCAGACAACCATGAGGTTATCCTTTTAAACGCGACTCAGGGCAATTTTGCAGACAGCGAAGATCAAGATCAGACTGCACAGACAGTGCAGTATGGGCTCTGATCTATCATTTTTAACGAAAACTTGGGATTTTCGCAGTAGAATTTGATTTTGCTATTGGCTGAAAACATTTGTATGAGCCATGCTCTGTGAAAAGGGGGTTTTAATACAGTCCGCGCAGGCTAACCTGGTCCGAAACTTTCTGTTATTGGTTAATTTTCTGCATGTCCAAGGACCATTCTACCTCAGGATTCAGTAATTTGGTTTTTTGGACAAAATGAATGTTATGGATCCATAATTACACAATGGCTTGCTTGGTATAATGCTTAGTTGAAATGCATTAAACCCCTTTTGTCAAAGCGCTGCTCATATCATAATTCTTTCATCAGCTTACGGATTAAGTAATAAGAATAGCCTATTGTTGAACGCGTTCATATGATACACAAACTCCATTGTTCTTTAAACGATATTTTCGGGGAAAATTTCGTAAAAACTAGAACTAAAGTTCAAGTGTTGCACTCATTAAATACAAAACAGCCGTTTTCCTATTAATCTCCCTATTGTTCTCTTTTTCTAAGGGTACTGCATACAATACTGCTTTTATTTTCTGCTTTTATTTGTGTGCAGTCTTTTTTGCACCTGCTTTCAAACTGTCAAACGAGGCACAAAACCATAGCTTTATTCTTCGTTAAATCATAATGTAAAAATTTTAAATATGAATGGAAAAACATGGAGGAAAAAAAAAACAATTGTTCGTAGTCAAAATTATAACCGAAGCTCTTATAACTATTGTTCTACTTTCAACATATCATAAAGCTATAGTTATGAACATATATTGGGAAAATATGGTGGAAAAAGTAAGGTAATGACTTCTTTTTCACAATATTTTCAAAATATCTCTTTTACATCTTTGAAATGGACAACTGTTAAAACGTTGTTGGAAAAGAAGCAATTTCTTGAGTTCTATTTACGAACCTGCTGGTCTAAAATGAAATCTTAAAAAAAGGAATCTTGTCATTTTGGAATTTAGAGAGTCTACGAAATATTAGAATGTGACGTGAAAACATTATGAATTCCGAGACGAGCCATCCTATTGGTTGAATCGTTCTGTCTCGACCAATCAAATCGTTAGATCTGGAAATTTGAATCACGAAATTTAGAATGGTTGGTTAGTACAGCACATGTGCAACAACAGCAACAACAACGACGACGACGACAACAACAACAACAACAACAACGTGTAAAGCCTCTTACCTCTTCAAGTATATCAGCTACTTTACTTAGAGTTTCGTCCGGCAAGTTCTTGAACGTCGGAACGCTGAAAAGATATCAGAGGAAATGTCTAATTAGCAGTAAAACCAAAAACAATCAATTATGAACTTATCTTTTCATTGACATGTTATGAAATATGTACGAGTAAACCTAATTCTAGCTGACCGTCTACAATAAGATCATACTACATCGAACAGGCTGTCCAATCTTCTGTTTTCACTGTCTGCTTCTTAACCCTTAGGCTGTTAAGTGCGACTCAGTGACCTTTTGCGGACAGCGGACAGTGTAGATCAAGATCAGACTGCACAGAACGTGCAGTCTGAACTTGATCTACACTGTCCGCAGAGGAGATATTTTTCTCCCAAAAAGTAAGTTTGAGTAGCATTAATTGGGTCTGTACTATCGCCTTGAAAGTTTAATTTAGCTCATTCAGCAGGATCAGGGTTGACCTTAAGTCAAAAGAAACTTTCCAGCCGGTAGTAAAAACCACAACTAATGCTATTTCAAAGTTATTTTTGATTAGAAACTATCTCCTTATCGGACAGTGTGTATCCAAGATCAAATTGCACGTTCCTTTACCACACAGTCCCTACCTTTAACGATCCTGAGAAAGAAAATTGGGCAATCTTAAGCTACACTGTCTTTAAAAGGTCCGCGAGTCGCGCTTAGCTACCCAAGGGTTAACTTTATTTCAAACTATGACTTTACTCCAAACCTATTTTTATTAGCAGCAATTATCAGTTACATAGGAAAGCATAGATAAGTGCAATGGTAGCCGCGATATAACTGAAATAATGTTGAAAAGGGCGTTAAATACCATTTAAAAATAGGTTGGCCAAGAATCAGCCATATATCGATACAAGAATTTTTCTCCACAGGAATATGTCGATTTTGCTTTAAATATAAAATCAAAACTATTTCAGTTATTCGAATACTTAACCTGTACATAACTTTTTATAACGGCTTGATAAGCAGGTCTATTTGCACCGAGTAATAAAACATTCACCAGAAAAAATAGTTCTGCTTTTGTTCGTTTAAGTTTATTGCTTTAAACATGGAGATTCAAACTATAAGGCCCATGTCTTCTTCAATGCCTCTTCAAATAAAAATTCTTCTTAAAGAGCCTTTTCGAAACCCCTAACCCTTTGCCAAACGACAAAAGTTCAAACTCGTCCAATCTGAAAGCATTTGCAGACGACAAAATAAATATGACTCAAAAACTTTAATTTCTCTATGAGTTTGAATATAATAATCAAAACTGTTCCAGTTCTTAAAGAGCCTTTTCGAAACGCTTAACTAATATACCAAACGACAAAATTTCAAAGTTGTCCAAAATGAAAGCATTTGCATGACTACAAAATAAATGTAATTTAATGGAACTCAAAAACTGAAATTTTTCTTTGGGAGTGTAGAAAACATTGTGGGAAAATGAGAAAATGCTGGTAACCAGCATTTTCTCATTTTCCCACAATGTTTTCAAAAGGTTTCTTTCTCAGGGTTGTTAAAGGTCGGGAATATGTGGTAAAGGGTTAACTCTTTGGATGAAACAATACTTATTATCGCCATGCCAATAGAGATATCTGTCTTAGAGCATTCTTGTGCATAATATGGTAAAAAAATAAACAATATCGCGAGACAACATAGTCAAATCGTTACTAACCCATAACAGGAAAAGAACATGAATAATGAAAGCCTTAACATGCTTATTAGACACTGCATCGCAATGAATTGTGCCACCGTTGGTTGACTGCATAAGGTTGTACTTCATATATAATGCCACTGATTTTTGTTGTACCCGAGGTTCCGGTAGAAGGTCTAAACGCTCCTTTAACTTGAAGAGTTCTATTAATGGAGTTAAGAGGTATTGTAGAACCATCCAAATTAAAAGGATTTGTATGAGCGTAGATGACAATTTTAAGTTCGCTGAAATGATGGTATTTGTCTTTGAATGAGCAGAAAACGCGCTGGGAATAGAAAAAAAGTGCTGGCTCGAAGTATTTCTCCGTTTCACATACTGCTGAAAGATACATCCTTACAGCATGAGAGAGAAAACGCTGTTAAAACTTGAAGGTGTATGAAATAGCTCAGCTGTGTAAACATAGATAAATGCCAATATACGAGTATGGTGTAAGGGATAGAAAAACACAAAGGATTTGTCCTCATTTAAAACCGGAAACGACAACAGCGATTGCTTTCAAGGCCTCCAAAACATGAGATGCATTTTCTATCCCTCGTAATCTGTGCAGCCTTGCAGCCGTCAGGGGCAACATTTGGAATGAAGATACAAGACTGATTACAGTTTGATAAAATAAGGATGAAATGGGTTAAAAAACTGCCTGAAAACTACCTGAAAACGAGTATAAACGTATCTTGCTTAAAAAAAAATTCTATTTATGGGTCCTTAAAACTCGGGATTGCTTGATAAAGGGTTAACTTATTTTCTCCTCAAATTTACAAAACACGACTTTAACAGCATCTCTTGAATAATAAATAATCAACTTTAACTCTTTACCGGAAAACATTTTAACCAGGTCCAAACTGAAATAATTTGTAGACGACAAATCACATGTTAATCAAAACACGATATTTGTCATCAAAAAGTGGAAAAACATGAGGAAAATGGTTACCAGCATTTTCTCCTTTGCCAACGATGTTTCTTAAAGCCCTCTTTTTCAGCGTTTGTTAAAACTCGAGATTGTTTGGTAAAGAGTTAATTAACACGTATTAAAAAAATAAAAAGGAAAAATGGTAATGAAAAGCAAAACTAATTCAACATATAAATAAATGGTATTTTGTAATAAATTGTATTATGGTGACATACATGGACCCGGCCCGCAACCTGGCCCGCAGAATAAACGTGTCAAAATGTTTGAATAATCGCAAATTGCTATATTTATTCAACCCATACTGATACCAAGAAGGAGGTCAAATGCCAACTGATACAGATAGTGCGAAAATTAAAAAAAAAAAGAAAACCACTTTTGCCTAAGTGGTAATGGGTAATTAAAAATCATTACGAATTCAATAAGAAAAATATTTATATTAAAAGTGAAAACATCTGTATTTCAACCTTAATTTCCTCCCACAGGTTAAAAAATTAAGGGCGTATTCCGTGTTTTCATATAAGCCCATTTTTTCCTTATCAAGACCTCCGATGACCTTAGTGACGCACATAAATTAAGATCAGTCTACATATCCATGCAGTTTGATTTTTGTCAACAGTCTATGATGTCAAATAGATTGCTTCAGCATTTCCATACCGATTCAATAGATTCTTTTATAAAAGTATTCTAAAAATAGATTATTCTAGTAAATTCTATTGATAAAGTGGAACAAAGGTTACCATAACGAAATACCACCTGCAGACGACTTTTTTTGTCTGGCTGTGGCTTACCTTTGAAAACATTGTGGTAAAAGGAGAAATTGCTCGAAACGAGCAATTTCTCCTTTCCCCCCAAAATGTTTTCATATATGGATTAATATATCTAAACTTCATTATTGCTCTTAACCTAAATTTTACAAGGGTGTTTTCAGAGTCGTCTGCTGCAACCTGGTTTCAAGATGTAATAGTTCACCCTTTATCAGGCGGCAAAATTTTAACGCTAGTCTAATTCGAGAGCATTTGCAAACGACAAATCAAACGTGGCTTAAACATGGATCGAAAACATGGGTAAAAAATATGGTGGCAAAAACAGAAAATGCTGGTTACCAGCATTTTCTTCTTTTCCCACAATGCTTTCGAAGGCTTTTTTCTTTGTGGTCATAAAACTATGTGATTATTTGGAACAGAGTTAAGCATTAGCTTATCTTTTCAAATCTCAGAGCTGTCAACGCAGATATGTAGGTGTATGATTAATAACATGTTGCAACCGTAGTGCGCCATAGGGGAAAACGAGGGTCTTTTGTGTACGGTATAGATTAAGATCAGACTGCACAGAACGTGCAGTCTGATCTTAGATCTATACCGTCCACCTGTTTAGGCAAGCTAAAGGCTTATAAATGAAAATCTTTCCGAGTTTCCAAGGATTATATTTTCAGCCGTCGATAGAGGTCGAGCATATTTATTTTGCGTTGGAGGAGTTAAGTGGGATATTCAAGGTCTTATTTTAGCAAATCAAGATTTAGAATAACAACATTTCTAGATTTTTTAAAGGCTTATTCAAAGAGCATTTCAGTCAGGGTGTGTGCTTTCGGTGCGATGTTTACCTTTGATACGATGTTATACCTTTGCAATAATTTGCAATGATACTTGCTGAACTCTTTACCGTAAACCGTCAACAAAAATTTTAGACCAGGCCTATTTGAAGCATTTTGTAGTCAACAAATTGAATGCGGCTTAAATGAAAGCATTTACAGATGCATGAACTCTTTACCAAACGGCAAAGTTTTGGACTGGTCCAAATTGAAAGCATTTGCATACGACAAAATAAACGTTACTCAAAAGTAGAAACTTGACTTTGGAAGAGTAGAAAACATAGTGGGAAAAGGAGAAAATGCAGGTAACCAGTATTTTCTTCTTTTCCCACAGTGTTTTCAGAAGGCTTCTTCCTCGGTGTCGTTAAAACCAGGGATTGTTTGGTAAAGGGTTAAGCACTTTTTACCAGGGACCAAGAAAGTTACTATAACATAATATTCCTTGTATTATATACCTACCACTTTCACCAACAAAATATTGCAATATTGATAATTTTATTCGTAAACGGGACAACAATCAAATCTTTTAGCGTGTTTTATTTTTTTTTTATAAATGACAGACGAATATCAATGCGTAACTTTTTGACAAATGGCAAACAAATCTGAACTTATTTCATGCTTTCCGGTAGGTTATCGAGAAATATCGGTGAAATATTTTTCGGTATTTCATGGTTACGACTAGTGAAAATTCCGATTTTTATGTTCTAACTCTTCAATTAAAGGCGGAAACAGTTGTTCCCGCGCACTAGTTACATACGTAAAATGCGCGTGCCTCACAACCAGATGGAAATATGACGTAATTTACCTTACATTTCTCGCGCTTGACGTAATATTGTAATGCGTTGCTATGCGGAAGGGGGTACGCTACGGGGAATAACTAAAAAGAATTGTACTGGATTTTGATTAAGTTCCTCCCAGAAAGGGTTAAAAGCATGAAATGAATAGAATATTTGTTTTTTTTGGTGAAAGATCGGAATTTATTTCATCTCGTGAACATCATCGATAATATTTTCACCTTCGTGCAAATATTACCGATGATGTTCACTCGATGAAATAAATTTCGATCTTTCACCGTAAAAAACAAATATCCTCTATGTATTTCGTGTGCGGGGCACGTCATCATGCCATAGTGAACCGCATTTGACGCTGTGTAGATACAGAATCTTTTCCGTCGGGTCCGATTTTTTCCGCCTGCAATAAATGTATTTGAGTTGTAAAATTTATAAATTCAAAAGTGGCCGTTTATCGAGGTAGACCTTATAGTTTTTGACTTCTCGTAGAATCCGACTTTAAGGGGATAGACGGACAGACGGCAGGGCAAACTAAAAATTCGCATCATCGCTAAGAACGAAAGTTTGCGTGGTGCTACCACAAATTGTGATTTTGAAAGCAATAAAAATCACATATAAATTTAATAGACGTAAAAAGCATGAATCTCGCTGTTTATTGCCACTCTATTTCCAATCAAACTCCGTCAGGCTGGCGGATACTAATAGATCCACTTGAAGACGTTATGACTTTTATAATTTCATTCATCCTTTACCAACTTACCCCGAGTTTTAACGAGTTTCATTGAGATTTTGAAAACATTGTGGAAAAAGAAGAAAATGCTGGTAACCAGCATTTTCTCCCTTTTCCACAATGTTTTTTTACCCTATAGCAGAAATTAAGCTCATGTGTACCAACTTAATATATGTAATCCTGCAGATGTTTTAATTTGGAGGAGTCTAAAATTCGTTGTCATGGAAATGGATTAACCCCTAGACCTCCTTAAAGAAATTCGCAGCTGACGACCGACCTTGAAAATATTCTTTTAACCCTTTCCCAAACAATCCCTGGTTTTTACGGGTCAGGAATAGAAGCCTTTTGAAAACATTGTGGGAAAAGGAGAAAATGCTGGTAACCAGCATTTTCTCCTTTTCCCACAATGTTTTCTACCCTATCATATAGAAAAATCATCTTTTTAGCAACTGTTAATTAGTCATCTGCAAAATGCTTTCAATTTGGTCTGGTCCAAAATTTGCCGTTTGGGAAAGAGACACCCAAGATCATTCTTCAGGAGGTCACAGGTTTGTACGAAATTTAAAAAAAAAATCAGTGTAGCAAAGGAAGAATTTGCTCATTAGAAGAATTCCTACTTTTGCCACAATACTTTCTGTTGATAGTCTGCTGCAAGGTGAAAATAAAAGTCACCTGTTTTTTAACTGTGTTAAAAAAAAAAACAGCCAAAATACAATGTAAATCGTTTTTTTGTAGAATTCCACGTTATTTATGTCGGGACAGATGCGATGGCGTATGAGAAACTACTGTCACAATTGCGGTGCGGGAATTCTAGAAATGTTTGAATGTTTATACGAGCTTTCCGTTCCTGCAATCATCTTATCCGTTATCTACTTGTCTTGCATCTCTCAAGTTATACTTTCAAATTTAAGGTGTAATAGAACTTAATACTTTTCATTAAAACCGATTTCCTTTCATAAAACGAACCCGTGTTTCTAGATCCCCGAAGAAGGTTGTAACAGAAGTTGAAGGATTAGGTTAAATACAGGAAATCAGTATTTGATCTCTAGCTAAAGAAACACTGAGACAGTTGTGTACTGGCATCTTAAATCTTTACCAAAAGACAAAATTTTAGACTAGTCCAAATTGAAAGCGTTTGCAGGCGACAAAATAAATGTTCTTCAAAAATTGAAATATGATTTGAGAAGGGTAGAAAATATTGTTGGAAAAGGAGAAAGTGCTGGTTACCAGCATTTTCTCCTTTTCCAACAATGTTTTCAAATGCACTCTCCTTCGTGATAACTCGGGATTGTGTGGTAAAGGGTTAAACAAGGGCCAAAATGTATCTCCCGTAACCGTCCGATTAGTCTGGGTTCCAGTCCGTTCATTTATTTTTTCCCATTTAGATATCATTCGAACGTTACTTTGTCAAGTGTATAATAACGAAAGCGATAGACAGATAGCTGCTACAGGTCAATAGCAGACTGCATTTCTAAAGAGAGCATGATACGGAGTAAGAGCATGGCCAGACAGACAGGCGGATAGAAAGAAGGACGGAATGATGGGCACGCGGTCCGATAGTCTTCTCCGATGAAATCCCTGTGTCGGATTAATCCTTTCAAGCGCCATAGGAGAAAATAGGGACTTTGGGGACGGCAAAGATCTACATAAGACTGCACAAGACGTGCAATCTGATCTGGGATTTTCGAGGCTTGTTCGATATGTAATGTGTATTGTACGATATCTCAAAAGCATTCGACTCAAATAGTGAAATGAACATTACATCCCTTCAAAGTATTCTCCGCGGTTTGAAATGCATAATTTCAATCTCTGAATCCATTTCTGAAATGCGTCACGGTACGCTGATTTAGGTAGACCTCTGAGGCACTGACTGATGGCTGAGCCAAGGGCTTGTCGGGACTTGTAACGACGACCAGATAAGAACTTTTTAAGTTTTGGAAAAAGGAAAAAGTCGCATGGGGCTAGATCTGGGGAGTATGGTGGGTGTGGCAAGACGGTAACCTTCTCCGACTTCAAAAATTGCTTCACAAGCTCAGATGTATGTGATGGAGCATTATCATGAAGTAGACGAACATGCCTAAATCCTGACACAGGGCGTCGTTTAAGATAATATTTCTTCACTTTTTTTAGTATAACATCTCGGTAATACCGACCTGTAACACTTTTGCCCTTCGGCACCGGAATTTGTAAGGCTATACCATCACATGAGAAGAATATGCAATAAAGAACCTTCTTTGTGCTTATGCTTCTTTTGGCAACTACAGGCCTTCTACCGTGTTTAGTTAGCCATATTTTGTTTCCAATTTTTCTTACTGGTTCGAAATAGTGAACCCATATTTCGTCACCAGTAACAATGTTTGCAAATTGTCTTTGATTGAATTTGGGAAACATTTTGAGCAATTGCGTAGCGGTTTGTACTCGTACCCGTTTTTGGCCATCTGCCAATATATGCGGTATCCATCTGGCAGAAATCTTTCGTACTTTCAAAATACGCTTCAAAATGAAATGCACCCGCGATAGCGATACACCAACAGCGTTGGCAATATCACGAACCGTGTATCTGCCATCACTTTCAATTATTTCCCTGACTTTTGAGACATTTGCCTTGCCTGTTAAAGTCACAGGTCGGCCAGATTTTGCTGCATCTTTGACAGACTCTGTGCCAGTCAGAAATTTCTTTCTCTACCTACGAACTGTCTCATAAGATACCTTATCAGACCCATAAACTTCCCCCAATTCAGTAAAAATCTGCATTACCGAATGACCGACTTTTGTGCGAACTTTTATATAAGCTCCAATTTCTTTAATATTCTTAATCCGTTTCCCAACCATTTTTACAACACTGGTCAACGACTAGCTCTATTGAAATGACTATAAGTTTAAAACTATGTGGAGCTGAAGGCTCGTGTTTACACCGTTGGAAAGGTATTGAATAGAGCTATTCAAGCGTATCATCATCCACGAAATCGTGCAAAGCGTTATCGCGCTGTGGTACAATACACATTACATATCGAACAGCCCTCGTATCTGGGATCTGGGATCTATACCGTTCGCTTGTTAAGTGAACCCTATACTTTAAGTAGGATATGCTCAAATCGTCAGCATATCTGGTTTCCTGTTTTTATTTTTCAGATTTATAGCCCATTGAATGTAAAGTCCCTAATTTCGCTTGCATGTCATTTCTCAGCGACCACCTGGCTGGAATTGAACAGAACTTCATGGTAACCTTCCATATAGAGGGAAACATGGTTTGATGATTTTTCTTTGGGATAAGTCTTTCCGAGTTTCAGTGGATTGTCTTTGCAGCTATTCAAAGAGGTCAAGTTTATATATTTGACGCCGATAAAATTAAAAAGAGGGTATTTCTTTTTTTCGGTGAAAGATCGAAATTTATTTCATCGAGTGAACATTATCGGTGATATTTTCACGAGTGGCGCAGCCACGGGTGAAAATACTACCGATGATGTTCACGAGAACAAATAAAAAAAAAAACAAATACTCTATTTATTTCATGCTTTTAACCCTTTTTGGGAGGAACTTATATCAAAATCCAGTACAGTTCTTTTCGGTTATTCCCCGTGGCGTACCCTCTCCGCATAGCAACGCATTACAATATTACGTCAAGCGCGGGAAATATAGGATAAATTACGTCATATTTCCATCTGGTTGAGAGGCACGCGCATTTTACCTATGTAACTAGTGCGCGGGAACAACTGTTTCCACCTTTAAGGTAGTAGACCCGTAATGGAAAACAGCTATTTCCACCATATTATCCTACAAAATTTGCTATAATTAAAAATGAGTATTATTGTACTACTTTAACGGAGCCACTTTTTCCTTTTTTTCCTTCTTAGAATTATCATTTATAAATCTTAAACCACTATATTCTCATTACAAAGGGAGATAATAATTACCTCCCTTCTCAGGAAACTAACAAAAGTATCAACAGATAATTTCAAGATAGACATCAAAGGAATTTCTGGTCGGTTAAAAATGTGCAAATGTATTATATCAGTATAAATCCTTATTTATCAACTAACAAGAAATTTTATTCCATGTTGCAGTAGAAGCGTTAGGGGTCTACCACCTTAATTGAAGAGTTAGAATATAAAAATCGGTATTTTTCACTGGTCGTAACCATATTTCACTGATATTTCTCGATAACCTTTCGGAAAGCATGAAATAAAGAGAAATAACTCACACCGTCAGGTACACCTTATGCAAGTACGTTACGACACCTTTGTAGTGTTTGGCATTGTAGCATAAACATTAAATAATAATAATAATAATAATAAACTAAAACGGTGCTTAAACTTTCAATTTGTAGTGAATATCTCGACATCGAGCTATTTCACAACACAGAAGTCGAAATCTTACCGTAAAGAATTAACCTTAACATTAACATAGTTTTCAAGAATGATAAGATAATGTCTTTCTTTGCTTAACCCTAAAATTCTAAATGAATACAGTAGAGTGCAGATTTCAAGCAAATAGTATATGTACCGAAACATTGCGATTACAAAGTGCTTGTTGTTCACCGTATCGGACAGTGATGATCCAAGATCAGACGGCACGTTTCTGTGCAGTCTGATATTGATCTGTACTGTCCTCAAAAGAGCATTGAGTCGCGCTTAGCAGCTTAAGGGTTAATGCACTCGTACTGGTGTTATTTATAATGGTAATTTTTAGTAGATCATATTTTTTTACTAAACGAGGTCGTGTTAAAACAACCCTGAAAAAATGGCCTTGAAAACACTGTGGCAAAGAAGGAAACTTTCCGACACTGGAAGCAAGATTAGATAGAGTATTCTTTGTAGTCTGATCTACGCTGGTAGCACTGGGTCACACTTACCAGCTTAACGCTGAACAAAATGAAGCAGGGTATCTAGTTTTTGCCACATTTGAATTTGTTGTCTGCAAATGCTTTCAGTTTCGTCTGTCTAAAATTTTGTCTTTTGGTAAATACTAAATAGTTAACCCATTACCAAACAACAAAGTTTCAGACTCGTCCAAGTTGAAAGCATTTGCAGACAGTATATAAAATGTGTCTAAAATGATGGCAATTGTTCGTAAAAAGGTAGAAAACATTATGGAAAGGGAGAAAATGCTGGTAACCAGCATTTTCTCCTTTTTCCACAATGTTTTCAGAAGGCTTCTCCAACAGGGTCGTTAAAAGTAAAGCGTATGTAATAATGGGTGAAGTGGAAAAAGAGTGACAAAAACCTTACTTTCTTGTAATTCTTTCAACCCGTCGTTTTGATAGACGTGTTGAGTTGGACCGCGACACCATGGTGTTCCCACGCATACGCATTGCTCAGGGAAAAAATAAAACAGTTTCCACTTCTTACACGTCAAAGTAAATCTTTTCTTCTGAATTAATGTCACACTCCATTTTCCGAAAATAAAAACTTAACACTAATCTCTACGTTTGCAATAACTGTCATGTTTTTGTCCGCTGGAAAAAAAGTAAATCTTGCTTCTTTTGATTTTTGCGTTTGTACTTAATGTTACATGAAAACGTCCATACTGAGACCTTTTATTGAATTCCTTGCAACTTTAATAGTAACATCATTTGTTTGTCTTTTCCACAGGTAAGCGAAATTGTTTAGAAATACAAGCTTTAAACGAATAATATCCTGAATGTTGTAACCTTAAACAGTCCTGTGTTTAAAATTCAACGTCAATGAAATTATTTGAAAACTGTTAAAATCGAGCGCATACGTTGTAAAAGTTTCAGGCCCCACGCAGAAATCCTCAGCGTGAAATAAAACTTCGGCAACTGTTGCACGTTACAAGGTAATAAACAGGAAAGTAAAGCACGTATCGAAGAAATCATTGTACGCCCACTTCTTGAATTAAAGCTTTCACACTTACTATTTGAAACATATTCAAAGCTACGGCACTTATACTACTATAGCAGGGTATATCGCTCTACAATCACGTGGAGAAAAGTTCCAGTAGCCAGGGGAATTCCCCTATCAAAGAACAGTCTACCTGTAATTATAGCGGTATGATAGGTAAGACAAATACCTTTGCATCGGAGACCTAAAACCTACCCATGAAAAGTTCTGGGTCCGTAATCACCAACCAGTCCTAATTCTTTACCAAACCACAACATTTGGCCTTGTCCAAATTCAGAGCAATTGCAGACTACAAAATAACCGTAACTCAAAAATTTAAATTTTGTTTTTGAAAGTGTAAAAAAACATTGTGGGAAAAGGAGAAAATGCTGGTTACCAGCATTTTCTCCTTTTTCCAAAATGTTTTCAAAAGGCTACTTTTTCAGGGTCGTCAAATCACGGAATTGTTTGGTAAGGGATTGAGAATATTCTTAGTCTGATAGTCAAAAGAAGAGTTTACTAAATTTGAAGTAACGCAAGTTCTGATTGGCTAAACCGATTCTATTGGCCATTCAGAAGTTGCGTTACTTTCTAAATCTAGAATAAGACTAAGAATGAAACTATGAATGGTTCATGAAAATGGACCCAGTTTGTGACTGACGGTATTTTCACCAGCGACTTTTTCAAATCGCATTCTTGAAAATTCGAGCAATATAATTTCACTTTTTTTTTTTTACCAAAATTAAATAGATAAGTCAGAATTTCTACTACTACTACTACAACTCCTACTATTACAACTACTACTACTACCACTACTTCTACTACTACCACCACTACTGCTTCTACTATTATTATCATCATTATGATTTTAGCTGATGCTACTGGTACTAAACAACAACAACAACAATAAGAACAACTTATACTACTATTTCTCCTCCTCCTACTACACTTCTACTAACTACAGCTGCTAGTACAACTGCTACTTCTAAACCTTGTTTAACCCATTACCACACAATCCCTACTTTTGAAGACCCTGAGAAAGAAGCCTTTAGAAAACATTGTGGGAAAAGGAGAAAATGCTGGTAACCAGCATTTTCTCCTTTTCCCACAATGTTTTCTACCCTTCACAAAACAATTTTCAAATTTTCAGTCACTTTTATTTTGTCGTCTGGAACTGCTTTCGATTTGGACAAGCCAAAAATTTTGTCGTTTGGTAATGAGTTAATCACGGCAAGTAAACCTATTGCAACACCATTTTCTTTTTGGCCTATCGAAAACAAAATATGAGCCGTGTTCTGACAAAAGGGCGCCGAATGCATCTCCGTGGTAAATTATACCAAGCAACTCGTCACATAATAGGTCTCGATCCATAAAAAATCGATTCAGACTAGTAATTGACTGAATCTGGAGGTAGAGTTGTTCTTGAAAAGCAGGAAATGTCCAACAAATGAACCTGTTAGCACGTGATACTCTTTACACTTTACCAGAAATCCTCAGTTTTAACGGCACTTCGGAAAAAAAGGTTTTTAAAAACATTGTGAGGAAAGGAGAAAATGCTGGTACGAGCTGGTCGTTTGACATGCAGAAAATTCCCGAATTGCAAAAAGTTTCGACCCAGATCAGCCTGCACGGACTGCTCAGGCTGACCTGGTCAATATTGTTTGCAAATGCATTAAGCCCCCTTTTCACAGAGCATGGCTCATATTCTAACGCTACTTTGTAAAAAATTGTGATAATTTCGTAACCGATAAAAAGTTTTGTTGAAGATCTGTACAGGCCGTGAAAGGATAGAGCAACAAAGAGCTATTACAAAACTATTACCGCCTGGATCCAGACTTCCTCCAAAGACCACGCCTGTAATGTTGAAGACTTACACAAGGTCTTTTTTTAAAGGCCCAGGCATGACTTGTTATATCAGAGACAATTTCTCGACTGTTCTTTTAATGCTGTTTTCTGTTATCACATATGGCTTGCAACACGCGAAAAGGGACATTCGGACATTTGCGTAAAGTGTCGTCTCGGATCAGCCTGCGCAGTCCGCGCAGGCTAATCCGAGACGGCACTTTACGTCAATATTAGATTTTGTCCTACAGTAGACTTGCGTGAAACAGAAAATCACACACGATCGGAAAGTGTCATCTCGGATCAGCCTGCGCGGACTGCGCAGGCTGATCCGGGATGACACTTTACGCGAATGTCCGAATGCCCCTTTTCGAGAGTTGCAAGCCAATTATAGAAACTAAGGCAATATGTAACTTTTTCGCGCAAAATGTATCCACACGACCTCTTTAGACGACTGAAAATAGAATCCTTGGAAACTCAGAAAGACTATTATCTTACAAGCTTCACTTAACAATCGGACAGTATAGACCAAAGATAAGACTGCTCGTTCTGCGCAGTCTAATCTCGATCTATGCCGTCTGCGAAAGCCCCTGTTTTCGTCTATGCCGTTGAAAGGGTTAAATATCTAGCTTTCTGATCTAAATTGCATCACGATTGGATATGACGGTTTACAAGATAAGTATGTTTAGTTTTTACTGAAATAAGTCGGCTCATTATTAGAGATTTTCTGGCATAAAACATATGGAAGCATAGATCAAATGCTCGCAAACACTTAAATGAATCATGCTCTGGAAAAAGGGGGCTTAATGCATCTCCATGTTGCATAATAACAAACAAGCCATCACATAATAATGGATCCATAAAATCTAGTTCGTCTAAAGATCGTCCAGATCTGGAGGTAAAATGGTCCTTCCACATGCATGAAATGGACAAATAGCAAAAAGCTTCGATCCGTGTCAGACTGCGCGGACTGCGCAGGTTGACATCGGTCGACACTTTTTGCAAATGCATTAAGCCCCCTTTTCACAGAGCATGGCTCATTTGTTATGAAATTACGTAACAGATGCAAAAAAAATCCTTATCTCCGTTACATGCAGAATGATTGCATGTAACCGTTCAGTTTCTAAAAGTATTCAGAGGAAAGTATATTTTATAGTAGATCTATTTATCAGTGTTTAACAAAAAAAAAATTAATCAGCAGCAAAAAATTCCAATAGGCCCCTTTAAATGACATAATGGCAATAATAAAATAATTCTCAACAGGAAACGACATAGATAAAACGTAAACTAATTGATTACCAAACAATCTGTTTTCAACGACCCCAAAAGCTTTTAAAAACATCGTGGGAAAAGGAGAAAATTCTGATAACCAACATTCTTGTTTCTTTTCCATCGATATTTTCTACTTTTTCAAAGACAAATGCCATTTGTTGAACCTAAATTTACTTTGTCATCTGCAAATGCCATCAATTTGTAGAAGTGTGAGATTTGTGTTCTTGTGAAGGATAAAGCCATTGCCACACAATCCAGATAAACAACATGAGGAAAGGACATTGATAACTAACCTTTTCTCCTCTTCCCACAACGTTTTTGCCCTCTAAATGATGACTTCTATCTAGTTTGTCGTCTGCAAATGCCTTCAAATTGTTGCAGTGTAAGATTTTGTCTTCTAGTAAAGGGTTAAACAAACGACCCATACTCTGGCAAAAGGGGGTTAAATGCATCTCTGTTACACATTATACCAAGCAAGTCATCCCATAATTCTAGATCTATAAACTGAATTTTGTCCAAGAACTAACTGAATCATGAGGTAGAATGGTCCTTTGACATGCAGAAAATTAACCAATGGCAAAAAATTTACGACCCAGGTTAGCCTGCGCGGACTGCACAGGCTGACATGGGCAGGTACTTTTTGCAGATGCATCTAAAGCCCTCTTTAACCCTTTACCACACAATGACGACTTTTGACACCCCTGATAGAGAAGGCTTTTGAAAACATTGTGGGAAAAGGAGAAAATGCTGGTTACCAGCATTTTCTCCTTTTCCCACAAAGTTTTCTACCCTATCAAAGAAAAGTTGCGTCATTTGAGCCACTATGAAATTGTCGTCTGCAAATGCTTTCAATTTGGATAGGTCTTAAATTTTGCCGTGTGGTAAAGGGTTAAACAGTATGGATCATAACATTATCATTTGGGTACATGAATGAATTACCAACAAATATCCCATATGAATGGCTCGTCATTTGATTCTTCCAAACCATTTCGTCTTGATTTCATGCCTTTTTTCCCTGTATCAGTTTAGCAGTTACAACTTTTTTTTTAATACTGATGAAAAATATATAAATTTGACTTTAGGTCGCGCGATAGAAAGGTATTTATTTTGCTAATAGAATATTTTGGACACTTGCAAAGAAAATGATGGCCTATTAAGAATCCTTCTACCTGAAATTCCATCTTAATTACTGGGATATGGGTTGCTAGCAAAGGCACTCAGATTTTGACAATTTTGCCTTGTATGCATATAATCTAATATATAAGACAACGTGTCTGATCAACCTATCGTACATGTCCAAAGGACTATTGTCAGTATTTTTCGTATATTTTTGAACTCGAATGGAGAAGGTCATTAATTTTACCGTGTTCTATAGTTATTTATCTTCACTCTAATATATGAAATGGAACAAAAGGATAGATCTTAAGCAAGTAATAAAAGTACAAACTTCCGAAGTATACAAATTGTTCTCTTTCCACTGTGAGATGGAAAATTTAATTTCGCAGTGAATATAATGAACGCATCTGATTGATCCAAACTATTTTAGCACAAAGCCGTTATTTCAAAGTTGGCTATTCAAATTTCATTTACCAATAAGATTCGTTCAATATATTCACTTTGGTACTAAAATTTCCACCTCATGGTAGTAGGAAAAGCTTGTTCGCTTCCAGAGTTTCGAGCCATATTACTCCCTCTAATATCAATCTACTGGTCTCGTTCTATGTTCCAGATAGTAGATAGACTATCACAAAACGCGATAAAAGTAACGACTTTTTCTATTCGAGTTCAACAATATGTGAATAGTACATGTGCTGACAAATGTCTCTAGGTGGTGTTCGGCAGATAATAAAGTTGGTCACCTTATCTTTTTAAATCTTATTAGGTTATAGCGAGTGGAGCAAGTCAAAAAGCAAGCATCTGTGGTTGGTAGTCTATTTTAGTTACTTACAAAGCCGCGAATAGTCATGAAAAACAGAAAGACGCTGATCACAGTTTAACATGTACTTTCACAGGACGTTGACACATATTTCAGAAGCTGCCAAATTATGTGTTACTTATTGTATTGCTGCGTCATACATATGTGACTTGATTAGTTTCATTACTATAAATAATCACTTAATTTGACGATAATTCGCTTTTGTGGTACTGACTCTATCCGTGCTCAGTTCTGGATGAAAATGATAAGCACGGTTGCTTTATAGGGCCTCCACCTTGGAGACGATCTTCGTGCAAGTATGGAAAATTTCGACAATAAGTTTTGACCCTTAATCAAACAACCCCCTGTTTTGACGACCCTGAAGAAAACGGCTTTTGAAATTCCACAGCGTTTTCTAACCTTTCAAAGCCAAATTCCATCATTGTTGCTTACATTGGATTTGTCGTCTTCAAAAGTTTTTAATTTAAAAATGTCTAAAATTTTGTCGTTTGGTAAAGAAATAATAAGAGGAGGACATCTCGGGCTACTTGTTGATCAGAAGGCATGCTAGGTTACTTTCTCGATTTCGAATTTCAAAATATTTTTTAACGAAACGGCTGGTGTATTTAGGTGACGCAAAGCGTGGGAATTGTAGCAAAAAGGTATTTTATAAATATTATTTGCATGGATTTGTGCTTCAAGATGTGATAGTCTTATGGCACATGCTAAATTTGAGTTATTGATATAGAAAGGTATTCCATTCGGCAAACATCGTGTAATGATTGATCAAATCCCTCGGTTGTATTACGGTGGGTGATACGCACCTACATGGTACATTTCTTTATCGGAAATACACCGCTTTACCGTTCTTAAAATTGTAAGGCTTCACTGAGAGAAAGAAAACACGAGTCACAATTTTCGATCGAAATACATCTCCGTTGACAAACTGCCTATATATTTAGTTGTTCACGTTTTCTATCACAGTTTTCACCGAAGGATGGATATATGTGAATAATTTCACCGTAATTGTTGGTGTCGTTGCTAATCAATTTTCATGGGCGCCGCCATGTTTAAGATCATGTGACCGACAGGACATGGAAACCTCCTTGACACGGACGAATTCATTCGGCAAAACTCGGTGATCCGTTGATCATCCTCATCTCAGCTGTATCAGGTAGCTTGATATGCACCTACAAATACGCCGTTTTACCGTTCTTAAAATTGTAAGGCTCCTCTTCAAAAAAGGAAATATGTCACAGTTTTCTATCGAAATCTTTCCAAATACATTTCCGTTGATAAACAGTTTGTACATTCAATTGTTAACGTGGTTTATCAATTTCGTTAGAAGATTTCGCCAACAGACTGATTGATGTGAATAACTTCACCGTAGTTGTTTTTGTCGTTGCTAATCGATTTAAATGGGCGCGGCAATGTTTAAGGTCATGTGATTGGCAGTTCAAAACGGAAGCCTCCGACATACGGACGAGGTTAGATTCAGTTACGGAATCGGCCAAGTTGTGACGAGTGGGACGCGGTTAGATGTAGTTAAGGAATCAGACGAGATGTAACGAGTGAGGGGTATTCGTAACATTGAATCAAGTTCACTCGTGTTCTAATTAATGGTTCTGTAAACTTCAAGCCCTGTTCGAACTGACTGACCTAACCATAACTGTTTAAACCTTAGTTCAAAGAAAGCACACTCTTTGCAAGTCTAGATTTATAGTTCAATTTGAAGTGCATATTAACTGCGAAATAAAGCGATTTTTCCTTCAATTATTTAATAATAGCTAGACATTTCAAACGTTGAAAGTCAAGTTATGCCATTTTATTCTGCTTCATTCTGCTGTCAGTCACATGACAGGAAGTTAATTTTTTTCGACTTCACTGGGTTTCACCAGAAATAGGTTTGGGCTCTGCAGGGCTTTTGCTCAAGGACACTCCCCAGTGACTAACGTTATCAGCTGTTATCGAACCTGAATTTTCAGTGTACAAATCTCCAACGATGCCCATTTTAAGGTAGAGTGTGTGTAGTCGAAATTCAGATTATAGATTTTCACTTTTGTTGACCCTGTGACACACAATCCCGAATTTTAACGACGCTGAAGAAGAAGGCCTTTAAAAACATTGTGGGAAAAACAAATATGATAGTAAGCAGAATTCACTCCTTTTCTCACAATATTTTTTACAATTTCTCCTTGTTCAGTTCACATTTAATATGTTATTAGCAACTGCTTCAAAGGTGGGCTAGTCAAAAGTTTTGTCGTTTGGTAAATGGTTGAAATCGTCTGCTTGAAATGTGTGATTCTGTTGCAAAATGTACAGTTTGAGATTTCCTTAACCCTTAGGTTGCTGAGCACGACTCACTGACCTTTTGCCGACAGTGTAGATCAAGATCAGACTGCGCAGAACGAGCAGTCTGATCTTGGATCTGCTCTGTCTGATAAGAAAATATTGTTTCCCAAAAAACACATTTGAAATAACAAAATTTTGGTTTTTACTTTCGGTTTGAAAGTTTCATTTGACTTGTTTAGCAGTATAAAGGTTAAAAAAGTCCTGGCTATTGTCCATCTTATCTAATGCGTTGCACGGAAGAACATAAAATGTCGCTTTTGGCTCCACAGGCTCTTGTAAACAACCTTGTTTTCATTATATCAAATATCGAGGAAAAATCTTTGATTCGTGAACACTGTGACTAAAATATCTATTTTTAGGTCCGATATGAGTAATTATAAGCGTTCGATTTATTATTACTCCCATTAACTCTAAACCACATAAAAACAAAATAGAATCGCCCACATTCAAAGCATTCGCAGACTCGGATGAGCTAGTTTGTCTATGAAAGGGTAGAAAACATCGTGTGAAAAGTAGAAAATGCTGGTTACCAGCATTTTCTGCTTTTCTTACAATGTTTTCTGAAGTCTACTTCCTTCCGGGTCTGAAATTCACGGAAAAGGTTGGTAAAGGGATAAAATCCCAAGCTTTTGAAGGTATCATTATTACAATTAAAGACATACGATCTGAAATATCAAACAGTATCTGCGATGTGAGATTAATTATATTTGAGCCGTGCTTTGTGAAAAGGGGGTTTTAATACATATGCAAAAAGTATCGACTAAGGTCAGCCTGCGCAGTCCGCGCAGGCTGACCTAAGTCGAAACTTTTTGCATTATTTAAATTTCTGCATGTAAAAGGACCAGTCTTCTTCATGATCCAGGCCGTTGCACGACAAAATGAATTTTAGGGATCCATAATTATGTGATGACTTGCTTGGAGCACTGCATTACAGAGATCCATTAAACACCTTTTCTAAGAGCGCTGCTCATTTTGAAAATTCACAAGACTTTGCTTTCATTCTATTCTCCCCGTGGGATATCAGACTTGTTGCCGCTATAGTTCTGAATCACACTACCTTTTCTTTTGTAATTTGTTTGTTCGTATGGTATTTAACGCCGTTTTCGACATTACATCGGTCATATCGCTGACACTATTGTACCTATCCACGATTTCCTGGAAATTCTTTTACGAGTACTTTGCAGAATATACTGCTCAAACCACTGGCTGCTTTCCCACATAACCATCGTTGAAAGGATGACCGGCGGTGAGAGAGGAATGAATCCTGTAACAATGATTATCATCGATCCTCGGAAAGAAATTGGCTAAGCTGTGGATTCGATCCAGCGATCCTTGGGTCTCAGTCCCTTATTCTACCGACTGCGCTTCCGGGCTCGGCCTGTTTGTATTTTGTACTTGTTACAGAAATGTTACCACATTCATTTGAGCCATGCTCTGACAGAAGGGGGTTTAATGCATCTTTGTGATGCATTTTACAAATTAAGGCATCACATGATTATGGATCAATAAATTCCATATAGCCTAACAAACGACTTGATCTGGAGGTAGAGTGGTCCTTTGCCATGCAGAAGGTTTACAAATAGCAAAAAGATTTCGACCCATGTCAGCCTGCGCGAACTGCGCAGGCTGACATGAATCGATACTTTTTGCAGATGCATGAAGGTATCTGTTTACATAACATTCAGTGTCAGAGTTTTCAGTTACACGATGTTTTACGCCGCTTTCAACGGCTTATCAGTCATATTACGGCGACAGTTCATTTATTCATGTATCCGGTGTATCACCTATGCTAGGATATAACTTAGCGGTGTTTTGTAAAGTGACACTCCCACAAATACCAAGGGTGAGAATCAAACGCAGAACCTATCGATTATAAATCCCCTACTTTAACTTTTTTACACACAATCCCGAGTTTTAACGACCTGATGGAAAAAAAAAATTATGGGAAAAGGAGAAAATGCTGATAATATTTCTACCCTCACAAGGGCATATTACAGGTTTTGAGTCACCTTTAAAATGCCGTCTGCAAATGCGTCTAATTTGGACCGGTCTAAAATTTTGTCGTTTGGCAATAGGTTAACCAATGGGCTACTGCGGACTCAATAACTTGAGAAGAAACTTAAGCAATAAACGTGACATTAACAAACGTGTTTCGCTTCATGCAATAATTAATATAAACACGTGTTCTTTACATTAAATGCACATTTACTCATAGTTATTATTTTTTTTAATCACGTAGTTAGACTGGAACAATTTAGGTGAAAAAGAAACTTACGCTGGTTTTATTGCCCATAAAATAGGCATTTATCTATGATGAAAAGATTTAATTTAGCATGAATTCTTTTCGAGAATGTACAAAAGAAACAGTGCTCTGTCATTGCATATGGTTTTAACTTTCTACAATACAATTCCGAGAATTAACGACCCCTAGGAAAAGGATTTCTTTAAAAACATTGTTGGAAAAGGAGAAAATTGTCCGGTCCACGAAAAGTATGGTGGCATATTTCTGCCACAAGATACGAGATAACTATCATGATAATTTTAGAAAACTATCGCGATAAATCAAAGTTTCCTGGAAATTTTATCTAGTTAGTGAAAAGTTTTCTGAAAAAAAAATATCACGATAAACTTTGTAATCTAGAAAATTTTACATTGATAAGTAAATATTTTAACGCAGAATTTCTCATTCGTGCATGAAGCTGACATTCGAGTTAAGATTATCGCGATAGTTCTATCCGTTTCTCAATATCTATAAATAGAAAATTCACCATTTGTATGAACTCGATAGTTTTTGACAGAACAAGATGGTGGTAAGTTAAATTTCGATCTATTTATAATTGTAGCCTAATTGGTAAATTTTGGATACACATCAGAAATGAACTGAAGTTTGTTAAACAAAAAGACGACTCGAAATGCCTCTTACAAACGACTTTAGGGTCATTCAGGCAAAAGGAGAGTTCATTTACAGCATAAGTTTGGAGATAAAGATGTTTTGAAACCGTATCTATGTATAGATACAGTGAATGCCAGTTGTGGGCACGAACGCAAAAAAAAAAATCTTGATAACTGTTGGAATTATTGCGATAATTTTATCGTGAAACTTTTTATTATCGAGAAAATATTTTCAGGAAAGTTTGTTTTATCGCGATAGTTTTCTTAAATTATCACAATAGTTATCTCGTGGCAGAAAAAAAATATCACAATAGTTATCTCGTGACAGAAATATGCCACCTTAGAAAAGTATAATGAGCAAGTGGAAAAAGGAAGATACTTGTGTCAGCACAATGAATTTTCACAATAAGTTTGGGCGGTATAAACAATTTTACTCAATTTGTCAAACTGAACTCTCGATGTTGGTTGGTGATTTTCGTTTATTTATTGTCGCCACCAGTTGCCCATTCGGGCCACGCCACCAGAAGACTGTTTAAGTTTGCAACGGGTGATAGTGCATGATACAGGACGAAACCTATCCTAAGTTAAGTCTGCAGGTTCTTTATCGTGCTCAGTGTATAGCACCGTCACACGGAACCACGGGTTCAACGTCTCATCCGAAGGACTATTTGTAATTTTAGAGGACCAGCTATAGGAATCGAACGCACACCCTCAAGTGGCCCGAGATTCACAAGTCTCGTGCTCTATAACCAGAGCTATTGAGGCTGCTCAGTACTGTAGATGTACTAGATAACAAGTGGATAAATCTGTATTTCGCATGATGGTAAATAGGGTAAAAGCGGGCACGTCACGTGAGAGAGGGTAGCGTTTATTTGTCCGAACACGTGTCCGGTCGGAAAACGTGACATGGTCATTCCACTCAAGTTATTGTGCATGGTCTAGGTCAAGTTTATACGCATGTGTTTATCACCTTTTCTCCTGAAAACAAACGTTCTTTGTCTCCTTGTAGGCTACTTTTGAAAAACATAAAAGGATAAATCGCTAGTAACGACAAAGTTCTCCTTTCATCACATTTTTTTTCTAATGATAAGCATGCATAAAATCTTGAGTTATATTGATTTTTCACATTTAATAGGGGTGTTTTGAAACATGTTTCCGGAGGGGAATCAGACAACTCAATACCGGTTTGTGGTTTGGATTCGACAAATAACCACAGGCCTTTGAAGCTCCATTGGTCTATCACAGAACACTATCTTCAACGAACACTCAATAGCACATTGGTGCATCGCCTGTATATCAAGGAATATACTCAAATTTTCATTTACACCGTTTCTATAAATAGCACATTAGCGACTCCCTCTTTACTATATAATAAGACTGTATACGTTACAGAGGGAGTCGCCAATGTGCTATTTATAGTAACGGTGTCCGATGATGAAAATTTCGTTATCCCTTGATAGACCAGTGGAGTTTCAAAGGCCTATGAAATAACTAACTTAGAAGTACGAATGACAAACAGTAGAAACATTAGTAAGAAATGAATTTTTTTGCGTATGAGATAGAAAAAAAACATTTTTGCAACAAATACTTTCTCCTTTTCCCCCCAATGTTTTCCAAAGTTGTCTATAGTGGCGCACAACGACTCGTTTATGACAACGTTAACACATCCTCAAAGCTCCGTTCACAGCTATAATATATATTCTTTTGCGGACAATGAACATCAAGATTAGACTGCACAAAATGTGCAACCCGATCTTTATTCTACACTGTTTGCATTGCTGAAACACTATGGACATAAAAAAAAAAAATGAGATTGCATATAGTTGGGTCTCATTTCTAGACTGAAATTGACTGTCGGGTTTGTATTGCACTCTCCGGATTAACCCCAATCCTGCTTTAATAAGTTCAATGAAACTTTCATCCCGATAGTACAAAAACAAGAACAATTCTATTTCAAACTTATTGCTTGGAAAAAATATCTCCTTATCGGACAGTGTAGATCCAAGATCAGACTGCATGTTCTGTGCAGTCTGATCTTGATCTACACTGTCCGCAAAAGTTCTGTGAGTCGTGCTTAGCAGCCTACGCGTTGAACAATGATCCGAGGTGACATGTACAAGGCGAAGGTCAAGTTCATACATATCTTAACCCTGTACCAAACAATCCCGTTTTTTCACGATGAAGGCCCTAAAAAAACATTGTGGAAAAAGGAGAAAATGCTGGTAACCAGCATTTTCTTCTTTTCTCACAATGTTTTATACCCTTTCTGTAGGCAAATCCCACCATATAAGCCAAATGAGTCTGCAAATACTTTCGAATTTGGACAAGGCTACAATTTGTGTGGTGAAGAGTTAATTAACCTGGTTCTTGGTATGTAAACAACTAGGATAGGAGAACAATGCCACACGTCTCGGATGGACACGTGAAGTAATTTACAACAATAAAATTTGATCCATGCTATGTGAAAAGGGGGATTAATGCATCTGCAAGAAGGCATTGATCATTGTCAGCCTGCGCAGTTCGCGCAGGCTGACATGAGTCGAATCGTTTACCTACTGTTAAATTTTCTGCAATTCAAAGAACAAACATCAAATCTATTGTTAGACCAAGTCGATTTTATGGATCCATAGTTATGTGATGACTTGCTTAGTACAATGCATCAGGGAGATGCATTAAGTCTCCTTTTGCCAGAGCATGGCTCATTTAATGGGTCTTAATTATTTGACCATTTCATCACCAAAATCCAGTGTTGTGGGTTCCCATTCGAATTTTCTCGTCGAGAGACAATTCCAGTGGGAACCCACAACTGTAAGTTTCGTATTTCAGATGCTACATATACTTCTTGCAGAGCCCCGGTAGCGCAGTTGGTATCGTACAGGACTTGAGACCAAGGGGTCGTTGGTTCGAATTCCAGCTTGGCCAATTTCTTTCCGAGGATTGATGATAATCATTGCAACAGGACTAATTCCTGATCATTGGTTCGACGATGATTATTTGGGAAAGCAGCCAGTGCCTGGGAAGAACATTAAGCGATTTACTGTTAAAAAGAAATTCCAGGAAAGCATGGTTAGGTGCACGGGCATTGAACACCATACAATCTGGGTCCGTATTTACATGCAATCATTCTCAATTCCAAAACTGGTCACATTTTAGCCAAAGACTACCCTAGCCAATCAGATGGCAAGTTTTAGACATACGACTTAGAATTTAATTTGGCATGGCTAGTTAGCTATTACGACATCTGGGTCTCTGATTCTTCTCCGATAACATGCCATCGTTTGACAGGCCAGGTCAAAGACCATGCCGCTATTCAAACCACCTTTCTTAAGAGCCAATACTTATCTGTAAAATTCATATATTGTGCCATGATATTAGGAACCTTGCCCTCATTGAACGCCATCTCGTTACTAAATCCATTCGATTTCACGGACAGTTTGAATGATTCTGAAGAATCTCGCCCAACTTAGTAGTTAAGCTGGTGGATTTGTGGGTAAGAGGTACTGAGTTCGATCCAAACCGTGGCTCTGTTTTTCGTGAGACTGCCCGTAGACTTGGCAGTGCAGAGTCCCCCACACCCACCCCCTTTTGTTCTTGGACAACCCAGTGAACACAGGAGTGTAGGAGCTGTTGTCGTGAAACACTGTCAACTCGTTCAGCTCACAACATATGGCTTGCAACGCACGAAAAGGGGCATTTGGACATTTGCGTAAAGTGTCGTCTCGGATCAGCCTGCGCAGTCCGCGCAGGCTAATCCGAGATGGCACTTTACGACTACATTAGATTTTGTGCTAAAGTAAACTTGTGCAAAACAGAAAATTACATAAAAACGGAAATTGCCGTCTCGGATTAGCCTGCGCGGACTGCGCAGACTGATCCGAGACGACACTTATTATTGACTTAAGCTCTCTCAACGGCTGAAAATACAATCCACTAAATCTCAGAAAGATATTTTATCTTATATGCTTGACTAAACAAATGGACGGCATAGATCAAAGATCAGACTGCATGTTCTTTGCAGTCGGATCTTTGATAGATACTGTCCGCAAAAGCCTCTGTTTTCGCCGAAAAGGATAAAAGGCGGCGCTAAACACCATTCAGTCAAGTCATTTAACCCAATGATGTCAGCTATGTTACATCCAGAAACCGGTTCCTAAAACATCTTTCCATATGACACAAATAAACCGAGTTCACGAAGTTCTCCAAGGTCAAGGTCACTAGGTTTTATTTACGAATAAAGGAGCTTGAATCAGTTCCTATATTTAGCGGTACTATGAATAAAGCCTGAAGACTATAAACCTCTACAACATAAGGCTTAGGATCTCATCATGCAGTTTTGAAGTTGCAATTGTCTACAACGGTTTATAGCAAGTGTTATTATCTTTTACTTATCGTGGAGAGGCGCCAAGTGGTGTTAAAAACTTTGATATGACTGTTTGATTGAGTTCGCGTAAGCAGACTACATTTTGCTTCTTGAAAAAAAGGACTTTTTAAAATATTGTGGCTTAAGGACAAATTCATGGAATATCTCTTTTGTCACAATATTTCCACAAGTGTTTGTGTAACGAAGTCTTTATACAGGTTATCCGTGTTTCACAAGAATGTTTTATTATCAAGTCGCTTGGTAACCAGCATTTTCTCCCCTTTCCACATTTTTTATCCTACCAAAGCAAAATCCTACCATTTGAGCCACATGTAATTTTTTTAATCTAAAAATACTTTCATTGTGGATAAGACATACAATTTCTTGTGTTGTAAAGAGTTAAGATGGCCTATCGTCAAATTACCATTTTGTAAGTAATACTTGATAAACAGAAATAGATCTACTAAATGCCCTTAAGAACTAATTATTGCAGTACCCCGGTGATGTTCAGCCTGATTGCCGAATGTAAAAGATGCTTTATTATAGATAAGAAAACACGAGATCACGTGCCAAATATTCACGTGATTGATTCTGGTGCGCACATGAATTATGCGCAGGTAGCATTAGACAGTTGCTGGCATTGGGCTGTCAAAAAAAGACACGTGATCTAGTTAAACTTATTAACCTTCGGCGGGCGGAGTACTCTTTGCATCTTGCAGCAGACCAATTCTAAAATCATTTTGCACAAGGAGAAATTGATTCTCTTTCGCCGCAGTATTTTGAAGAGTAGGCTGCTACAAAGCAAGAACATATATGTACAGGTGGCAACTGATTTTATCGATACTCTGTCAAATTACAACTAGCCAGCAATAAATAATGCCAAAACACAATGAGATCATACAGTTCACCAACACATGAACCTCTGACGAAACATAATCTTAACTACTGTATGCATTCATAATGCTTATGGCTGTTCCTTTCGGTGCAAAGAAATACATGTTCCAGCACATTAATAATGATTTTTTCCGGCTTAGATATTTACAAGTGCTAGCTTTTGATCTTCTCTTTTGTAATAGTGGCAAATAAATAATAGTAATTTGCACTTGGTAAAAAAGTTGGACATATATATTTTGCGGGCCTAACCGAGGGCTTTTTTACTGCCCTGATATACAAGGGTTACTACCATCGATACCCTGCGGAGCTTCTTCATAACGTAGCAAATTGACATGACAGAAGCGTATCCTTTTCTTGTCCTGATTAGAAATTCAATATTTCTGTATGCTTTAGTCTGTAAAACATTACTGTACAATGTATATGTATTTTCAGGAACACCAGTTTTAGCAGCAGCTACTCCTTTTCAAAGGATGAGTTGGATAAACGTCTAATCTTGAAAATTGTATCTATATGAAATTGTCATCTTTCAGAAGTATGCATATCAGTTAGAAAAAAAAGGCGATTGCTCACGTGGCTATTTGTCATTATTTTTCTTCATATTGAACCACAAAAAAAGTTGCAATACTCATATTCTAGTACCTTGTACACCATCTATCTTTTTTAAAAAAAATCTGTCTAGTGTAATCTGGATTTAAGCAGTTTTCAAAGGTGGGATACTGCTTTGCTTTGCTCAATGTGACGGGCGCCGTCAGCGGGGATCGAACTGTAATTCCTTATTATAAATCCATCTCCCAGTCATTAAGCTCTGACACACCTGGAGCACATTTATGAGGTAATATTTGATGTTCGAATGAAACGATGAAAGCAAAATATTTCTTAGATGTAAAAGCCTTGCAGCTGTACGATAAAGCATCACGAGATAATCCGTCTTGGCGTTATCTTATTGTTATCAGTACTGGTAGTAGCGTTCTTATGGGAGGTCCACCATGGCTGACTGGTTACGTTTTTTACCAGACGACAAAATTTTAGACTCCTCCATAATCAAAGCATTTGCAGACGACAAATTACCTTTGATTCAAATTATGAGCTGTCTTCAAAATGATAGAAAACTACGTGGAAAAGGGAGAGAACACTGGTAACCAGCATTTTCTTCTTTTCCCATAAAGTTTTCAAAAGCCATCTACATAGAATCATTACAATACCTGATTTTATGGGGTAAAGGGTTAAGACATTTGGTTTGCAGTCAAGTCTCCTTCACAAACTCTGTTCTTTCGGTTTTTTCTTTCACCAAAAAAAAAAACAACCCTTCAGCACCCTTAACTCTATCGCTGTCAAATATATGGATACATATTTTGTGGTCTCAAAGTATATTTTCGTTGCTTTTGAAGCAGATTTTGGTCGAAAATTAGTATTAGGTAGCGGATGGTGTAGATCAAAGATCAGACTGCACAAAACGTGCAGTCTGATCTTTGATCTACACCATCCGCAAAAGATGTCAAAGGCTACATTGGCAGTGAAAGAGCTAAGATAAAACTATACGCATGAAAGAGAGTCAGGTCTCTGATTACATGTAGTTGGTTCAGTCGCGAAAGACAAATCCGAATCTGTTTCTTGAGCATGACTCACATATGAGCATGCTCAACACCATTTTCCAAGCATGAGCCCTCATTCATGAACATGCACTAACATCCATCAAAATGCAGGATTTGTTTTCTTGCTTACATTAATATTGGCTTGCTTACTCGCTCTCACCGTATAAAAAGCGTATAGTGTACCAAGTTTTATCTGTGATATCTATACACATGTAGATGACTATTTCGGTTAAAAAAACAAAGAAATGTTTACTTAAAGAGTCATCACACTTTTGTGCACCATATCTATCTTTCTACTCCCTACAGCACTATCTATCAGCTGAATGAAATGGACGTTGCCTACTTAGTTGGCTGATATAAAGAACCAGACAGCCATGGTAGCCCTAAATCACTCACCTGAGCCTAGTTACCTTTAAGAGAATCATACAGAGAGTACTCAATGTTTTTCTTTGATAAGACCTATTGACCTAGTTTTTCATCTAAGCTGACCCTTTTCAAAACTATTTAAGTGACTATTAACGCCACCACTCTGACCAAGTTTCATTTTTAACGAGCTTATAATCTCCCTTCTACAGGGCACACAATACAGGGCACACAAGTTTTTTTTTTCTATCATTTCATCGAATGACCTACTTTTTGACCTGAGGTGTCACACTCAAGAGATAATATTCTGGTCAAGTATTATACCTGTCAGACGAAAAATGTCGCCAGAAGAGGGTATATGGCTTTTTTAAAGATTTGACATGGTGTCATACATTTTAAGTCTGGGTAATCCGTAATAATGTAGACCCCCTCAAAGATGTCACAAACAAACATTCTACCAAACTGTTACGAGTGTTGGACTTGAAAGTGGACTCTTTGAGTATAAGAAATGTTTTTCTAAGATTTGACCGAGTGACCTACTTTTTAACCTGATGTGACCCATTTCGATCTCGTCCTAAATAATATCAAGATTCTGACCAATTTTGCGGAGAATAAAAGTACAAATGCTGCCTCAAAAATGTTTAAAGGTCCGACTTTTTGACCTGGCATTACCCACTTTAAAAGCCTCCGAGATATGTTCAAGACAAACATTCTGACAAACAGTCATGAAAATTACATGGATAGTGTGGCCTTCAGAGTGTACACAAGCGTTTTCTAAGATTTTTCCCAGCAACCTACTTTTACCAAATGTGACCTATTTTCACACTTGTACGTGTTATTATCAAGACAAGCACTCTGACAAATTTTCACGAGTACTGGGCTGAAAATGTCGCCTCTAGAGTATACACAAGGCTTTTGTAATATTTGTTCCATTGACCTTCTTTTTAACCTCATGTGATCTATTTTCCATCTCAACCGAGATATTACAAAGACAAACGTTCTAACCAACCTTCATCAGCATTAAACTGAAAATGCGGCCTTTAGAGTCCATTAAAGGTTGTTCTAAGATTTATCCCACTGCCCAACATTTTGACCATATGTGACCGATTTTTCAACCTTGTCAAAAAAAGTGTTAAGACAAACATTCTGACCAACGTTTATAAGTACTGGGATGAAGATGTGGCCTTTAGAGTCTGCACATGTACGTTCCTTAATTTGTCCACGTGACATACATGATCCATTTTGGCACTCATTTGGAATATCATCAAGACAGACATTCTGGACAACTTTCATGTGAGCCATGCTTTGCAAAAAGGGGGCTTAATGCATTTGCGAAAAGTATCGACCCAGGTCAGCCTGCGCAGTCCGCGCAGGCTGACCTGGGCCGAATCTTTTCGCTATTGGTCAATTTTCTGTATGTCCAAGGATCAGACTACCTCATAATTAAGTTGGTTGTTGAAAAAAGTGAATATCATGAATCCATAAGTATGTGATGGATTGCTTGGTGTCATGGATCACGGAGATGCATTAAGCCCCCTTTTGCCAGAGTATGACTCATATGTATTGGACTGAAAATGTTGCTTTAAGACACAATATATTTGAGCCATGCTCTGGCAAAAGGGGGCTTACTGCATCTCCGTGATGCATGATACCAAGCAAGTCATCACAATCATGGATCCATTGAGTCGATTTTGTATAACAATTGACTGAATCACGAAGTAAAATGATCCTTGGACATGCAGAAAATTGACCAATAGCAAAAAGTGTCGGCCCAGGTCAGCCTGCGCGGACTGCGCAGGCTGACCTGGGTCGATATTTTTTGCAGATGCATTAAGCCCCCTTTACACAGAGCATGGCTCATTTCTAAGATTTTCCCCAGTGACTTACTTTTTGACCAAACGTGACCCTTTTCTCAAGCTCGTCCGAAATATCAAGACAAACATTCTGATCACTTGTCATGGGTATCGGAATGAAAATGTGCTCTCTTTACACAAGTAAAGTTGGATGAAGGACTACGCTTATGGCGGCTGACAAAGCAAGTCCACAAAAGCTCGCATTGAGCACTTCGTGATTAGGTGAGCTAAAATATACAGTAACATTTCCCACGTATACTGATGAGAAAAAATCAAAGATATGAGTACATAGAGCACAAAATCTTACAATAATATTATAAGTTGTACGGTCAGATGGCAGGGAACTTGGAAACGTGTTTACGGCTGTGGAGAATTATGTCGCCCCGAGTCGAAGGCGAGGTTGCGACATGATTCGCGACAACCGTGAAAAACTTTACAAGTTCCTTGCCGCCTGACCGTACAACGAATTTATTATACTGCAAAGTTTTACCATACCAACGAGTAAATTTAGCGAAATGTTCCTGTTTTATGGTCTCGCGAATTTAGTACGCTGACGAAATCGAATTTCCCGTCTGTGTGCCCCAATTGAATGAAAACTGACGTCACTGAGAACTGACGTCATTGAAACCTTGGTAAAACGTGCAGTTTGGTGCATATACTTAATGGTGTCACATTCTACGTATTTTTATTTAAACATGGATTTAAACAACTTTAAGGTAAGTAACTATGCATTTAAATGATTTGTTGGCAAACGTAAACGACCATTAGTTGCCCAAAACGACCATTAGATTATCCTTTTAACGTTACAAAGTATGAGTTTTGACAGTTCACGATTTGCTGTCCTGACGGAGGGGTGGCTCGTTTTAACCTCCTGCATTTGATTTAGAATGACAACTGACGATAATATTACTATGTACATGTAACCATATTGATTTATTTTTTTGAAACAAATCCATTATTTCCCCTTTAATGACAACCATGACGTGAAACTAGTAATAATATGGTGCAGGCTACTCAGTATTTGTCTTGTGGGTGACTCGTATCGATCGACGCAGCCTTTTTAGATCTTATGTTCAAAGTGTAGTTATGTATACGAAGGGAAACTGGTTTTCCCTGTATTTTGCCAGTGTACAGCTATATATGTTCGGAGCATATTAGGACTAAAACTGCAAATTATGATATTTTGTGAATGTGGCCCCTAAGACATAGTTTGCAAAACAAAACACTGGTATGCATGAATACATTCTTTTTGGTGAACGGGTTTATTCTGGTATATCCCTTAAAGCAATCGTTTTGTGGGCGTGAAATAGACAACAAAGTATTATCAACATATGGCAGCATTCAGCATCTGAACAAAACCAGGTGGTTTTCGTTTAAACATCTCATTAGAATCAGTTCAGGAAATAATTTCCAGTGCAGTTTTAATATCGAGGTAAATCAAGGTTAATAGACGCAAAAAAATGGTCATGAACTTTCCCAAGAAATGACAAACTGGCATCGACCTGCGTATGGCAAGACAGATCACTGAATTTCTATCCATAGCTAGTACATAATATAAAGTTTCATTTTGCAAACTACAGTAAAATACGAATCACAACTTCAAAGATAATAAGACCACCACACGAAGGTCCCAACGCTCGGCTGCAGTTGCTTTTATAAATAGTTTGATTGCCAGTGACAATTTTAGGTCGAAAAGAGGCGTAACTGTGTCAAAAATTTTATGGACCTATAAAATCTAATTCATCTATTAACCAGCTGAATCCTGAGATAGAATGGTCCTTGGAAATGCAGAAAATTTACAAGAAGCAGGAAGTTTCTATCCATGCCCGCCTTTGCGGATTGCACGGGCTGACATGGGTCGATACTTTTTGTAGATTCATTTGGCCCCATTTTCACCAAGCATGACTCATTTACTTTTCATTTAAATGGGCTGAGTGTTAATAGAAGTAGGTAAATAAGGTAATTCGTCTGTGGTAGAGATTCCATTGATCTATTAAGCCTTCAAATCAAAAAAATTAATTCGTCTGCGCGGTTATAAACAACGGCTGACAACAATTCGCAAACACAACAGCCCCGAAGAGCATGACAGACCTACTTATTCTTGCAGCAATACATTTTGTTGACGGTAATACAACTCTGCGTTATGCACTTCCGGTTGACATTGTAACTATAGAAGAGTATTGTCATGCAGACTTCTATATTTCCATGGGGCAAAGCGAGATGGGAATCAGAAAGACGTTATCCAAACGTTTACTTCCGCTTAAAGTAGGTTAATTGATCCCGATGTCTGGTCAAAAATTCTCCAAACTTTACCGGTCTGTACTGTCTTAAATCTGTTTTTACATGCTCCTTTTGCAAACAAAATTGTGTGAAGAAGCAGTAGTTGCTCGTACCACAATTCTTACATAGAATTCTCTATCACACAGTGGTCTTCAGGCTACATCTTTTAAGTTAGCTTTGAAGAATGAAATTGAATGTAAACTCTTTACCACACGTCGAAATTTTCAGCTTGTCCAAACTAAAAGCATTTGCGGAAGACAAAGTTAATGTGGTTAAAATAAGGTTTGTTTATTTGATAGGATAGAAAGTTTTATGGGAAAGAGAGAACATGCTGGTTACCAGCCTTTCCTTCCTTTCTCACAGATTTTCAAAAGCTCTTTTTTTTCCCCTTAGGGAGCATTTAAACACAGGATTGTTTGGTAAAGAGATAAAAAAGTACATTCAATATAAGGAACAGTATGAAAGTACCAATGTACTTGTGATAAGGTAGAGATCTAGATTAACACTGGTTTTATTTTTATATGTTTATCGATTAACACCAGACACTAGGTTATGTTGTTTGCCCTCAAGGTTTTCCGTGAACTGTTGAACTGAAATAGCGAGTTCTGACTGATGAAGTCAGAAACTTTACTATCGAGTCTACCGTTTAGAATTAGTGCTGAACCCCGAAGACTGCTAAGTGCGTCTCACTGACCTTTTGCGGACAGTGTAAATCAAGATCAAACTGCACAGAATGTGAAGTCTGATCTTTGACCTACACTGTCCGATAAAGAGATATTTTTTTTCAAAACATGAGTTTAAAATAACATTATTTGGTTTTTTCTATCAGCTTGAAAGTTTTATTTAACTTATTTAGCAGGATAAGGGTTGATAGTAAATACGACACAAAGCGACATCTGAAGGTAATGAGAGAATATTCGTATTTGGATTTCATTACATTTTGGGAATAAGAGTACTTGCTTAAATTTAAGAAAAAGTTCGAATTCGGCAGTAAACTTTATTTCGTTCGGATGGATGAAGTTATTTGAATAGTCTGTGAAAGAACTAGATTAAAAACCAAGAAAAATATACCTTTTTTCAAAAGAATTCCCTTCATTTTTTCTATAGCGTTGGTAACGCTATAGTTCTAAATTAGGAGCACGCACCTGATTTTTCGCGCACGCGTACACTGATTCAAAACAGAAAATTCCCCCCGAGCTGCTACGCGTCAGCAACAAGCAACCAACAATAATCAAGAAACAGGGGGACCTTCAGAATCAAGATGTTTCCAATCGGAACGGATCGTAAATTACATACGATCCCTCCAATCGGTCCGGAGACCGTAAGTGAACCGTCTGTTAAAGAAGTGAGAAATAAATAAGTCAAAGATGTCGCTGGAAACTGAAAGTTTGGTTAAACGGATGTCCTCCTGAATACAAATTTGTAGCCCTGAGATAACTTTAAAAACGCCCAAGTATTTATTTATATAAAATGAATTAATGGTAAATATTTATAAGCCATGCTCGGTGATACGGGGGTTTAATGCATCTCCAAAAGGTATTAACCAAGGTCAGCCTGGCTGACCCAGGTCGATACATTTTGCTATTGGTCAATTTTCTGCATGTAAAATAAAGGACCAGTCAACCCCAGTGATTCAGTCGGTTGTTAGACAAAATGGATTACATGGATCCATATTATTTGATAACTTCCTTTGAATAACGCATCGCCGAGATGCATTAAATAGAGTTTATTTCATCAGCTTGTGGTTAATATGGGGAAATATTTGCCTCAAAAGGGACAGGTATGCGAAAATAACGAGTGCCTTACGGCATTCGTTACGGCACTCGTTATTTTCGCATACCTGTCCCTTTTGAGGCAAATATTTCCCCATATTAACCACAAGCTGATGAAATAAATTATATATTATATTTCCTCTGATTATTTTGTCAACGAATGCCACTTTTAAAACTTAAAAACATAAAAAACTTAAAAAAGTAGTTTCAGATTTTCGGCAGGAGGAAAATATTCACTGTGACGGGGAAATAATTCCCCCCAGCTTAAATTACGACATTTCTTTACCCATAACATTTCTAAAAATAGACACATGAAATATAATATACCCTCCTTTGGCCTGACTGCCAGTCATATCCACAGCTGCAAACTAAAAGGCAAAATTAAAATAAGAAAATGCTTGGTACGTGACGTGTGGTACGAGCGTTGTCTCCAGAAAGCAATGGGCGTCAATGATACAAGTTGTGGAACATGTCCCCAAGTCTTAATGGTACGAGTTATACGAATTTGGAAAGCTCGTTGAACATCGGATCTGCTTCACTTAAAAAGAAATGGAGAGCTAAAGGGTAGTTGTTTTGACTGTTAACTAAGTTATCTGAGAAAAACGGCCATTATGGCAAAGCTTATCTGATGGAACACGGCTTAAAAGCCCGGATATATTTCAGGGCAATAATGGCGGTGTTATCAAAATAATGTATTATATCACACTGACTCGACCTACTCTCTCTCTCTCTCTCTGTTCGTCTATGATGCTAAACATTCACATTTACTTATCTTTACCCTCAAAGCGTCTTTCACGACTATAAGTGGCATTGCGGTCAGTGTAAATTAAGATCAGATTGCACTAAAAGTGCAGTCTGATCTTTGATCTACGCTGTCCGCTTTGCTGAAACACTGTAGACAAAGGGAACCTTGAAATTGCTATTATTTGGGTCTTTTTTCTAGATTGAAAACGTCTGTTGGGTTTATACGGTGCTTTAAGGCTTAACTCTTATCCCTGCCATAAGTAACTGTTAATGTTATATGTGGAGAATGTAGACCAAGATCAGACTGGACGTAAGTGCAGTTTGATCTTGGTCTACTCACTCCCCTTCTTTTCTGTTGGCTTCTGCTGTATAATTCCCGTTAAATGTCAGATAATTTGACCGGTCTATTTTTTTTTTAGATATTTGGTACATCAAGTTTTGCCGGATAAACAATTAACCGTACTATGAGGGTTAAATAGATGAAAATTAATGCTAATTTTCTGGGACTGAAAACTTCCCTCATAATCCGAATCAACGACTGTTTTGGTCTGAATGGCTAATGAAAAACAGTACAGATCCAAGATCAGCGGACAGTTTCCAGACAAGCTGATCTTGATCTTTACAGTCCGCAAAAACAACCGAAAAGGCCCTGGTGCTCTGGAGTTGGGTGGTGGGTAATGTGTAGCTTTTTTTTCTATTCAGTGACTGACCTAGATCTGCAAACCTTGCGACCTTACTGCACTATGATAATTGGCCTGCAACACGCGAAAAGGGACATTCGGACATTTGTGTAAAGTGTCGTTTCGGATCAGCCTGCGCAGTCCGCCCAGGCTAATCCGAAACGACACTTTCCGTTTTTATGTAATTTTCTGTTTTGCGCAAGTCTACTGTAGCACAAAATCTAATGTAGTTGTAAAGTGCCGTCTCGGATTAGCCTGCGCGGACTGCGCAGGCTGATCCGAGACGACATTTTACGCAAATGTCCAAATGCCCCTTTTCGCGTGTTGCAAGCCATATAGCATGCATCTGATTGTGGGGTCCTTGCGTGGCTCTGTGGTAAAGGTGCACGGGGTCCGTATCAAACAAGCACTGTATAAGTGGAAATTTTTGCGATGTGGACATATTTGCTGTTTCGCGAATTTGAAAAAAAAAATGCAAACCTTTCTGTTGGCGTATTTTACCACAATATATAAAAGAATAACGAGTGTCTTGAATTCGCAAACATTTCCGTAAAATGGGTAATTCGGATTTTTTTTTTTTGGACACGCGTCAATATCCATGTTTTCTACATTTGAAGAGGCAAATCTTCTTATTTGAACCAATCTAATTTGTCGTCTGCAAATGCTTTCAATTTGGAAAAACCCAAGTTTTTCTAGTCATGAAAATAGTTAAACATATACCAGTAAACACAGTCGAAATAAGCAAATAAAAATTCAGTGAATTTATGAAATTAGTTGTGAATGTGCGGTGTACTTCCTCACGTCGTCGGTGGCTTCGGCATCTGATTGGTCAGTTTAGAGTTACGTAACGTGCGCTTTAGTCATAAACAACCTTTGTTGTTTATATCCGCATAAATATCAGATTTCTTTATCGAGTTAGACACGTATTTATAAACACTCAATCAATGCAAGTCTGCCCTGTAATTTACACTGCAATGAAAACTTTATCTTTCCTTAGATAATACCTCTGTTTCCCTTGCTCTCAACCAAAGGAAGACATTTTAGACTCGACTAAATTGAAAGCATTTGTATACCAAAAATTCTAGCTCAAAAGAGGATATCCGTCTTTAAAATGATAGAAAACATTGTGAGAATCAGCATTTTCTTCTTTACCACCGTGTTTTCAAAATTTTTCTTCATGTAGCTCATTGAAAACGGAATTTTTGGTAAAGGATTTCTGCGTAGAAAAACAAAATGTTTTTCTTTTTAAAAACAAAATGTTTTTTTTTTTCATACAGTAAATGGAACCTTTATTTCAAGATTTTATTGACAGGAAAGTCTCTCAAAATACTAGTGCAGTAACTAAGAATAATCATAATGACTATAAAATGATAACATAAGTATAATTAAAAACCCTATTACTAGTATGCACGAAGAATACCAAGAGTAGCTTCAGAACGTTGTGCAAATGCATACATTGATACCATATTCTGACGCATGTAGTCTAAGCATTACTTCCATGTTTTGACGTATGTAGTCTATCCATTGGTACCATGTTCTGACGTACGTAGTCTATGCATTAGTATCGTGTTCTGACGTATGTAGTCTATGCATTGGAATCATGCCTGACGTATGTAGTCTGTGCAAATGCAAAATGTTCTGACGTATGGAGGCTGTGCACTGGAACCATGTTTTGAAATATGCACTCTATACATTGGTAGCATGTTCTGACGCATGCAGTCTTTGCATTCTTACCATGTTTGGACGTACTCGTATCTAGTCTAAACATTGGTACCCTGTTCTGACGTTTGTAGTCTTTGCATTAGTGTCATGTTCTGACGTATATAGTCCGTGCACTGGTGCAGTTCAGATGTATGCGGTCTATGCATTGGGATCATATTCTGAGGGAAGTAGTTGGAGTATTGGCAAATTATTCTGACGTATCAAGTCTTACATTGGCATAATGTTCTGATGCATGTAGTCACTGCATTGGCACTATGTTCTGACGTATGCAGTCTTTGTATTGGTATCATATTCTGACCTCTGGACCCGTATTCATCATGCATTCTTAACATTCTTGGTCTTGTTCTTAATAATTTCCTAAATTACCAAATGGTTTCGCCAATCAGAAATTTTGTTACTTTCTTCAATCTAGAATTAGACTTAGAATGACATCAAGAATGGTTGATGAATATGGAACCAGAGTCTGGTCTCAAGAAAAAACTCAGGTCTGTTATTTTGCTTAAATCTACTAACGACTCATTTCTAAACAATTTAAGTTCGTTATTTGAGATGCATTTCACTAATATTAACAGATTTTGGTAACGTGTTCAGACCCTGAAATGACACAACATTTCAGATTCAACTCAGCAAAATAAATAGACTGAACTCAGTTAACAGACTTAAGTCCATTGTTTTACTGAGTTGAGTCTGGAAAATTGTCTCAACTCAGGATTTGAGAACGCTCATTGAATTAGCGAGTGAAATTCGTCTCAACGAACTCGATTTAAGGTGGAAAATGAGTCGGTCAGTAGATTTAAGCAAAATAACAGACAATATTTTTTCGTGAAACTGGACCCTGGTTGTTCAACATCCTTGGTGTACAGCACCGTCACAAGAGACCCCGATTTAAAACCGAAAAAACAACTAGTAATTTTATCAGGCCTGTCGTAGAAAACGAATCTTTTTATATTAGACTTTTTTAATTCTGTTTATTAATGAAATGTCTAACGAGATACCCATGATGCATATATACATTAGAGAATCAATACAAGGGGTCGTTTCTATAAAACTATTGTATTCTGTGCTTATTTAATTCTAACTGCAAAATGCATTGGTATCAATTTTCAGACATATGTACACCTGTTTCTTTAACCGTCACAAGGGTAATCGATTTAAACCCCGAAAAATAATTTGTAGTTTTAGTTGGCCAACCGTGGGAAGCGAACATTTTTATGTTATAATTTTAATTCTGTTTATTAATGAAACGTCTCACAAGACATCCAACACCAGTTAGAGAACCAATATAAGGGGTCGATTTCATAAAACTACTCTAAATACTGTACTTCTCTAATTCTTAATTCAAAGGTCAGCAATCTTGCGGGCTGAGACGTTGCATCATTCAATCAGGTGGTTAGTCTTAAAAAAGAGAATAGCAAAAGATTGTATTATTAAAGGTTGTAAATGAAAAGAGATAGGGGCATGATCCGTAATGGTACCTACACATGCAGTATAGTACTAAAAAGTGGTCCTACCTTTTAAGGAATTCTCTGTATTCTGTTTGCCGCAGCAGTCCTGAGCGCATCATTATACTTTGGAAACACGGTCTATCAATAGCCCATAGTTTACACGCCGTTAATGCTACAAAGAAACATGGGTCAAAGGTTGAAATTTCATCTTTCATTCATGTGTTTATTTTATCTTGAGCAACATTCACTATCCATACTCATTTCAATTTTCACTCGAATTTCAAAGACAAGCCACCTGAAAAGCTTGTTGAAGACATCGAGGACAGCATTCCAACATGGTGAAGTACGACTTTGCAAACCTATGAAATGGTGCAGATCTATATAGACTATCAGATACGAGTAAATTCATGAGCTGTACGAAATATGAAGTTTATTTGTATAAAACAATAAAAATAGTATGCAAGCAGACGTTGCAACCAATGCAAGTTCACAAAAAAATCACACACACAGAGAAATAAGCCAGACCCTCAGTGTCATGGCTCAGGTGGTAAATTTGTAATCCAAAGTTTCTGGGTTCCATCCTTATATTCGGAGCTTTTTGTTCGAGTATCGTTGGGAAGGCACTGCCTAGCACCAGCCTAGCTATAGGGAACTGAGGCGACGTATAAGTTAACTTTTGCCTTAATATGACCGAATTAATGATGAAAACGCGTTAAACCCTGTTCAAAATGGAACAATTCAAAGCAAGCAAATCACACACCTTTAACACTGGCCGTTCTGGTACAGTTGTAGAGTATTGCCAGCTCTCCAAACACTTTCTCCGGGCCCATATTGCAGAGTTTGACGTTACCTTTTGTGACTTCTACTTTGCCCTCTGTAAATACAATATCAGCTTCATGAAGGCGTGATCCATAGTAAAAAAGTAGTGACGATATCGTTTCTTATTATAAAAGATGGAATCAAAAAGACGTATTTCGTTTAACCCTTAACCGATCGACAAAATGAAATGTTGGACTTCCTAAATCTGAAGCATCAGCAGACGAGTTTAATATAGCTCGACTCGTGGAAAAAATATTCGAAAGTGTAGAAAACATTGTGGGAAACCATCATTTTCTCTTTTTTCGACAATATTTTCGAAAGCTTTCTTTTTAAGGGACTTTAAAACACGGGATTGTTTGGTACAGGGTTAAAGACCAATAGCCACATTAACAGCTGAGCTCAGGACACTAACCGTGAAAGCAGGCCTATAAGGACATCGCCTAGCAAGACTTTGAAAGCAGATCGAAAATACTTCCAAAGGCGTAAGAAACTAAGCGGCACAAAAGCGACGACATTGCCGTGCAGTAACCATTTCTAAATACAGATAAAAGACTTAGACATTAGAAACCAACCGGCACAGACACAACGACATATCATTGCATGACTATTTAATGAAGGTAAAAGAATTAGACATTAGAAACCAACCGGTATAAATATGATGACACTGTCTGCAGACTTTGGCATAAGAAAGCAACCGGCAAACTCCGATTAAATCGCCAAGCAAGACCGCTGAATGCATATAAAAATTCAGGCATAAGAACCAACCGGCATAAATACAATGACATCGCTTATCAAGACCACTAAAGGCAGATAAAAAAACTTTGGCATGAGAAACCAACCAACGACGACATCGTCTAGCTAGACTTTTAATTGAAATAAAGGACCTAGGCAATACAAGGCAATCGGTACAAATACCACGACGTCACCTAGCAATCCCTTTAAATACTTACAGAAGACTTTAGTTATCAGACTATAGAAACCATAAGGTACAAGTGCGCAGATATTGCCCAACAAGAGCATTGAATGCAGACAAGAGACTAGGGCATCCAACATTTCATCGGGAATGCTCCAGTCCAACGTTATGTCAACATCCAAAAACTCTTACACCCTGTATCGATTGAATTCATTTGCATATTACCAGGAATAATACAAAGGAAGTAGAATTGTTCTTCGTACCATTTAGATAATCATGTATACGATGTCACGTACTTTCTGCTCATGCAAACAGTAGGAACATGAGAACTCAGTTTGTAAATAACCCGTCTTTAACGTTTGTAAATCTCTCAAAATTAATTTGTGATTAATATACTACAAGTGAAACTAGGTGTCGACTGATATTGCGATAAAACGCAAACATTGTAAACGAAAACAACAACAACAACATTGACATTTGCAAAAACAAACAAACAAACAAACAAGACTAAAAGCTGAACCCATCTCAAGGAGATCCCAATATGCCTGATGTTTCTTAGTCATCCATGATCTTACAGATGCCACTTCCTTGTTCAAGTGACCCTAAGAAGAGGAAAAGAAAACTTTTTTTTATGAATTTAGTTAAAGACTTTGTTGGAAAACTGTGTGGGAAAAGGAGCAATTGCTTGTTACAAGCAATTGCTCTTCTTCCACAATGTTTTAACCGACCGTAGGTTGCTTGGGGCGTTGAAAGTCATATTCTTAAAGTAATGCACTAAACGCTCATACGTTGAACAAAAATGAAGATGCCCGATTTCTCTTATTTATCAAACTCCAAGCTGCTTAATCGACCTCAATCAAAAATAAGTATCAAAAGAAATCGACGTCAATTAGCTATAATTCTGGAGTATAACACGGGGTCAAGAGTGCGCCTGCCATGTACCAAACATACTTTAAGGTTGTACTGACGGGTTCAAGTACAAGACAGCCAATATCTGTCAGATGTTTACCGCTAAGCTTTCTGATGAGGACTTTAGGTACACTGGCGGGCAGCGTGGAGTAATGCACCGGAAATGCAATCTGACCTTGGATCTAAACTGTTTGATATTTTCGAGAGGTAAACTTGCCAAACGCAAATTATCTCTTTTTTCACAAGGACGTTTTCACAGACGTCTGAAGCAAATTTATTTTTAGGGGTATTGGGTCTTCCGATTTTACTATGCTGCGGGGTCCGCCCAGGCTGACCTGGGTCGAAACCTTTTGCTACTCGCCAGTTTTCTGCATTTCAAAGGACCGGTTTACCTCATGATTCAGTCAGTTGTTATACAAAATGGGTTTTATAGATCCATAATTATGTGATGACTTGCATGGTATCATGCATTAAGCCCTCTTTCGCCAGACTATGGCTCATTTATAGACGACAAGTTGATTGTTGCTGAAAATGGGATCTCACTATGAAAGGATTGAGAACAATGTAGAAAAAGTAGAGAAAATGCCGGTTGACAACAATTGTGTGTGTGTGTGTGTGTGTGTGTTTTGACAATGTTCTCATAAGCTTTCTTCTTCAAGGTCGCAGAGTTGTTCATTAGAATTGATACAGGTACCCGACGGCCCCTAGTAGATTCGAACATACTCACCCTCCATAACATAGACAATGGAACCCACGTCTCCCTCTTTGATAATCATACTGTTCCTGGAATATTCCACCGGATACATACATTCTACGATGTCTGTAATTTGACCTAGTTCTAAATTCTTCATAAAGTCGTTATCTAGTATAGCCCGCTTGATCAAATCTTTGGAACTGAAAAGAGAAAAGAAAACATGTCGTCAGTGTATATAATAAATATGAGCGGCGCTTCGCCAAAATGGTGTTAAATGCATCTCCGTGATGCATTATGGCGAGTAAATCATCCATGATCATGGATCCATAAAATCCATTTTGTCTATGTCCATACTAAACTATGAGGCAGGATGGCCCTTGGACACGCAGAAAATTTTATTAAAAGCAAAAAGTTTCACGGATTGCGCAGGCAGGCAGGCAGGCAGGCAGGTGGCTGGCGGGCGGGCGGGCGTGCGGGCAGGCAGGCAGGTGGCGGGCGGGCGGGCAGGCAGGCAGGTGGCGGGCGGGCAGGCAGACAGACAGACAGACAGACAGACAGACAGACAGACAGACAGACAGACAGACAGACTATGTTTTCTTTTGACAGCATTTTGACGCTTGCAGAGGTAAACGCGGACGAAGAGGAAAACCAATTACGCTCACCCTGTATAACACAGGCAGACACTAAAAAAACATACTATGTGTCTGTCAAAACATTGCAGGAAACTGCATTTTCAATTATCACTTGTCAAGTAAGGCGAATAAATAAAAGATGCGCATTATGCTGTCTACGTGAATCTTGCAGAGAAAAAAAAACAATATTCTGCCAACATGATGAAAATGTATTAATAAACGATAAGGTCTAAAATGTAATTACGCTGAGAAGAAACGAATATGCAAACCGTAGCACGTACATGTAGCAATTTCCTAACTTTTAACCAGTTAATCCCAAGTTTTATAAAACGAAGACACATTCTGAAAACATTATGGGAAAAGGAGAAAATGCTGGTAACCAGCATTTTCTCCTTTTCCCACAATGTTTTCTATTCTCCCAAAGACAAACAACTGAAATTGACACACATTTGATTTGTCGTCTGCAATTACTGCCTGTTCTTTCTAAAAATTTGCGGTAACCCTAGTAAAGGGTTACTTGAAGCGCTAAATAAATGAAGCATGCTCTCTGAAAAGGGGTTTAACGCATTTGCCAAAAGTTCCAACCCATGTCACTCTGCACAGTCCGCGCAGGCTGACCTGGAAGAAAACCTTTTGCTTTCGGTCAATTTACTGTATGTCAAAGGACCAGTTGACCTCATGATTCAGTCGGTTGCTAAACAATATTATTATACTGCAAAGAAATTTCTCGTGATCTGATTGGATAATATGCCCCGAACATATATATCATGTACACTGGCAAAACCAACGTAAAAGCAGTTTCCCTTTCGGAAGCCCCGTATACATGACTACACTTTCAACACAACATCCAAAATGGCGGCGTCGATCAAGATTAACATCAAGATTATGCACCAAACTGCACGTTTTACCAAGGTTTCAGTGACGTCAATTTCCAGTGACGTCAGTTTTCGTTGAATTTGGGCACTCAGAAGGGAAATTCTTCTTCGTCAGCGTACTCAATTTTTGAAACCTTCGGCTCGGGGCGACATGATTCACCACAGCCGTGAACAAGTTTCCAAGTCCCCTGCCACCTGACCGTACAACTAAAAATGTATTTTATGGATCCATAATTATGTGATGACTTGCTTGGAAAACTGCACCACAGAGTTGCATTAAAGCCCTTTTTACCAGAGCACGGCTCAAATCAAATTGCTGTTTTTTCCAGTCAGGAAAGTAAAGAATACACAACCACTGCAATCTTAAAAGGTTTTTTTTTTTGCCAGGATTTTTTAAAAAGAACTGACAGCGAAAATCAATGACCAGACTAGCCGTTCTGTGCACGTTGAACTTGATCTACACTGTCCGCAAAAGAGAGTCTGATATTGAACTAAATTCACTTGAAAAACGTTGTTTGTTGTGCTTCGTGTTCTGAGAGATAACTCTTTATTAAACAATCCCATGTTTTAACGGCTCTAAAGACAAAAGCTTTTTAAAACATTGCGGGAAAAGGATCAAATGCTGGTTACCAGCATTTTCTTCTTTCTCCACAAGGTTTTTTCTACCCTTTCAAAGACAGATCCAATCATTTTAGCAACATTTGATTCGTCGTCCGCAAAATGCTTTCAATACAGACCAGTTCGAAATTTTTGTCTTGTAGTAAAGAGTAAAACCGCAAAATGAAGTGATTAATTGAATATTTGTTTATTCCACTTTTAAAACTTTTTCAGACATAAAGTGGTGACAAATCCTTTATCTGTGTTCTCATTTGCACTGGAATGGGACTATGAAATGTCCTGCCCAAAAATAAACACAAAAATAAACATTAAGTAACTTTAAGATTGAATTACAGTTCTGTCAGCGAAAGGGACTCGGGTACAAAACAAAGACGTCGAGGCTTGGTGGTTATGTGGTACCACGCAAGGTTTGTATTCCGTGAGAATGTGAGTGTCGGTCTCCGACCAAGCTCTTTCCGAGGATTGATGAAAGTTAGTCAGAAATAATTAAATGCTCTGTCATTGTTATACTCTGTTTCGATTTTTTCAACCTTGTAGCACACAATCCAGACTTTCAACTAACTTGAGAAAGAACGCTTTTGAAAATATTGTGGGGAAAGAAGAAAATGCTGGAGGGAATCTGTTATGTCAGATAATGTAGTGTGGAAAATTCTACTAGCAACGAAGGATAACTTAATTTACATCTGTCGAGTAACTCGCTGACTTACTTCCCTTGGAAGATATTGCCACCCCCCCCCTCCACACACACAAACTTGTGAGATACCGCCCATCGCAACTCGACTGACTCCATAATACATATAATCCAGTCCGTATCAAGTGATTTCAATTTTGATTTGGGATATTTTCAGTCACTTGATCTTAAACATGGCAGCGCCATCAACAACGTCATCGACAACAACCATTTGACGTTATTCACATTTTTCAATCTGTCGGTGAAAACGGCCACCGGAACTGATGGACCTCACTGAATGTACAAATTGTTTGTCAACGGATATATATTGTAAGATTTCGATACGAATTGTGTCTAGTGTTTTCTTAATCTAAGTGCAGCCTTAAAGTTTTAAGAACGGAAAAGCGGTGTATTTCTGGCGAAGAAATGTACCGTGTAAGTATACTTCATAGTATTTCATCGAAGTTTACAAAAAAAATAGCTGAAGAAAGATCTAACAAGGCCCCTGTGAACTTTCTTATGTACTGTTTATCCTGGGCTAAAAATTAAGCTCCATGCATGCGAGAGGCGACGATAATGTTGTAGATCATCATTGAAAATTATTTGTTATCAACATGATTCAACCCATTACGTGTGGACAAAACTTTTGACTCGTCTATACTGAAAACACTTGCAGACGACAAGTTATATGTGCCTCAAATCAGAGTAATAGATTTGTCTATAAAATGGGAGAAAACATCGTGGGAAAAGGAGAAAATGCTGGTGACCAGCATTTTCTCCTTTCCCTAGAATGCTTTCAAACAGGCATTCTCCATCAAGGTACTTTAAAATCGGGATTGCATTGAAAAGAGTTAAGGTATGATATATTGACAAATATAAACATTGCGTCAGAAGCAGAAAATACTCAATACATTTGTTTCAAAAGTGGTCTGCTTCGTACAAGATAAAATAAGAAGTTTGCAAGAAATTAAAGTTAGCTGAAAGGTTGGACAAGGGAAGTAACAATCGTTCTGTATATCTTTGGTAAATTCCACGTTTACTTCCCTTGTTGTATCAAAAACCGCGCATAATTTCGCAGCAGTAACTTGAACGACGAGCTCGTCTTGCAGCAGACCTCTGTAATTTCTCCTTTTGGCACAATCTTTCCACTTGTTTTGATGTGTAAATCCTGAAGGTATGTTATCTTTTCACTTTATATGTTAAGCAAAGACGTCTGCTGCAAAATTGTTGTTGTAGGTAATGAGTCAAACAATTCTAGTCTTAACAAAAACGGACGGTGCATTTCTATCAAAATCAGACTGCACCGAACGTGCACACAGATTGTGGATTTCTTGGATCTACAACGTTCGATACGGTGAGATTTTGTCCTACTGACAGAAAGCTGAAGTCGTAGTGCCTTTCGGATCATTGCGGCTGTAAATGTTTAATATATGAACCCTTTACCGCATAATCCCAAGTTTTAGCGACCATGTGAGAGAAAGCTTTTGAAAAAAAAATTGAGGAAAAAGGAGAAAATGCTGGTAACCAGCATTTTCTCCTTTTCCCGCAATGTTTTCTTTTGTCGTCTGCTAATGATTTCAATTTGCACTGGTCTAAAATTTTGTCGTGTGGTATAGAGTTAAGAGTTTTTTATATACATGTAATTCTTGACCAAACGATACTTAGACTTGTCCAGATTGACAGCACATGCAGACGACAATTTTAAATATGGCTCAAAAGATGGGTTTGTCTTTGGAATGGTAGAAAACATTGTGGGAAAGTGAGAAAATGTTGATTACCAGCATTTTCTTCTTTTAACGCAATGTTTTCATGCGTTTTTACTCAGAGTAGGGATTGTGTGCTAAAGGATTAACAGGGTAACGAAAGGGGTCCTTGGCTTTCTTTACAGTTCATACAGCTGGAAAATACCAATATTCCTAGAGGAAAAATGTGTGGAAATGGATCAGACGAGGTAGAGTTATTTTCAGGAGGATGATGCAGTACGTTCAGAATTCAGAATAAAACCAATTAATTTCTTTATTCCTCAATACAGATGAATCCAATTATTGAATTCTCCGCTACATCCTTTGATTTCACTTTGATGACCGAGTTATTCCAGAAAGTTAATAAAATGCATAATCAATTGGAAATGAGAACTGTTTCTGTTATTTGAATTCTTTCAACCTGTTCATCAAGTGCAAAAACAATGTACATGTACTTTACAATCCCTTACCATCGTGCCTGTTTTGACTCTTTACCAGACGACAAAATGTTAGCCTTGCCCAAACTGAGAGCATTGGCAGACGACAAATTATTTGTTGCTAAAATGATGGGATTTGTCTTTGAAATGGTAGAATACATTGTGGAAAAAGGAAGAAATACTGCAATGTTCTCAAAAGCATCATTCCACAGGGTCGTGAAAACACGTGATCAAGTAAATAGATGGAACCGGTATTTTTTTTAACCCTTAGGCTGCCAAACGCGACTCAAGGACCTTTTGCGGACAGTGTAGACACAGAACGTGCAGTCTGATCTTGGATCTACACTGTCCGAGAAGGAGATACTTCGCCCCAGAAATAACTTTGAAATAGCGAAATTTGGGTTTTTACTATCAACTTGAAATTTTCATATCGCTTATTTAGCAGGCTAAGGGTTAAACACTGGGTTATTATGCCCATCAACGGCCAACAAACAACGGATTGGCGAGCTCATGTTCATCTCGTCAGTACAACTCTTAGGTTAATTACCTCCCGACACAAAAGTTTGCAAAAGACCAGTTTAGAAATATCTTTGTTAACTCTTTACCAAAGGACTAAACTTTGCACTTGTCTATATTGAAAATAATTGCTGTTGACAAGTTAAATAAAGAGCTAAGAGGTTGGAGTTTGTCTTTGAAATGGTTGAAAACATTGTAGGAAATGAGAAAACGCTGGCTACCAGCATTTTCTCCTTTTCCCACAATGTTTTCAAAAGTTTTTTTTTTTTTCCAGGATCTTTTAAATTTGGATTTGTATGTCAAAGGGTTAATTATGGATTATCAACATTTTGTCGAACAGAACAGAAACCTTGCTCACGATCACGACTTAAATGCATATGAACACTGTTGAAAGCATTGTGGCAAAAGGCGAATTGCTTGAGAAAATCAAGGTAAAGCAATTTTACCTGTGGTCACAATGTGTTCAAAACTTACCGCTCGAAACTTTAACTTATGAATTTACCTATTTCACACTCATCGTAACAGACAGTGTAAGTCAGAGATCAGGCTGCACGTTCTGTGTAGTATAATCTTGATCTACAATAACCACAAAAGTGAATTGAGTCGCAGCCTATAGATTCAGACAAATTTCTCCTGTTAATAAACGAATATCGGTTTTACGCCGTAACAAATGATACTCGGTGTTACGCTTTTATCAGTATAACGCTCTAACAAATAAATCTCGGTATAACGCTATAACAAATGAATCATCTCGATATAACGCTGAACATAACCAATGAATCTCCGTCTAACGCTGTTCTACTCAACAACTTCAGCTCGCCTGGCGAGACATTTGCAATAAAAACACCCGCTGCCTCGACTTACATCTGATAATTCATTACAGATATATAATAATTCGGATTTAAACTTTGAGTTCATTTTATTGCTCTGACTGAGTTATTAATCGTTTACTCTCGTAAGTTTGATCGGAAAAAAGATAGTTCATAGAAAAATATCTGTAACTGGGGGTTGGAATACTTATAAGACTAGAATTTGATTTTTTAAACATTTCAAGGGTTCTAAAATCCTTTACCCTTAATCAAACAGCCCAAAATTTCAACCACCAAGAGGAAGTGGGTAGTTAAAACATTGAAGGAAAAAGAGGAAATGCTGGTTAAAAACATTTTTTTCTTTATTGGAAAGTGTGATTTCTTTGTATATATATATGTTTTCAGAGACAAATCATCTTATTTGACCAACATATCTTGTGTCGCCTACAAATGCTTTGAACTGGAACGAGTCTAACATTCTGCTGTCTAGGGAAAGGCTTAACACTATCCCAAACAAAAAAATTTTAGACTTGTTCAAACTGAAAGCATTTGCAGACGACATATTAGATGGCTTAAATGATAGGAACTGACACTGACCGAGTCAAAACAGTGTGGGAAAGGGATAAAAATGCTACTTACCAGCATTTTCTCCCTTTCTCAAAATGTTTTCAAAAGTTTTTCTCCCTGAGGTCATGAAGGGTTTAATAAATCTAAGACATTTCGGTCGGATGAAATTAAACATTGTTAAAATCAAAAGGCAGGTTTTAGAATTTTTCACAATATATGGGACAGGGTAGCTCAAAGATCACACTGCACGTTGTGTGCACCCCGATCTTGATCTACAGCATTTGAAAAATAGCATGTTGCTGTTTCGGCTACCATAAAATTCAGCTTTGATACAATCGCTACTTGATGTGTTTGTCTGCATGAGATAATATTTTTCATATTAAGAATTGTAATCGTTAATATGTTATGCATTTTAACATTTTAAAATACTGTACCCTTAAATGTCCAATAGCGGCCTGATGTAAAAACAATTCTGTTTAAAGAATACATGTAAATGTCATTCATACTGTTTTAAAGTATGGCGACCCTAGTAAGTTTGACTATTTTTAAACATACGAATAGTCAAAAGTCCAGTCTATGGTAGAACAATCAATATTGAAACTGGAATTAATGTACATGTAGTCAAAATTAATGCAAGTTTCAATTTTCCCTTTCTGGCAGTGACCGGAATCTTGCCTAACCGTACTTTAGCATATAGTTGTGCCATGCTCTGAAAAAGGGGGCTTAATGCTTCTGCAAAAAGTATCGACCCAGGTCAGCCTGCGCAGTCCGCGCAGGCTGACCTGAATCGAAACTTTTTGCCATTGGTGAATTTTCTGCGTGTCAAAGGATCAGTCTACCTCATATTTGAGTCGGTTGTTAATCTTTGCTAGCTAAGTAAATGGGCACAGAATTAATGTCGGGGTGGGGGATGAGTTTGAATTCCGACCGGACCAAAAACTTTTTCGAGCAGAAACCACCCTCTTGAATGAAAATTGCAAACATTCAGGAAATCTTCAAGTTTCTTGGATACAAGGTATTATTGGTATGAATGTATGGTTTTTCGCTCGACTTTCATTTAAATAAGATTAAAAACTTACTATTTCATAATGCCTTAACAAAACAATCCCATGTTTAACATCGTGGAAAAAGGAGAAAATGTAAGTAACCAACATTTCCCCCTTTTCCCATGATGTGTTCTACCGTTTCAAGGCTCTGTGAAAAGGGGCTTAATGCATCTGCGAAAAGTATCGACCAGGTCAGCCTGCGCAGTCCGCGCAGGCTGACCTGGGCCGAAACTTTTCGCTAGTGGTCAATTTTCTGTATGTCCAAGGACCAGTCTACCTCATGATTAAGTTGTTTTTTTAAAAATGGATATGAACCCATACATATGTGATGGCTTGCTTGGTACCATGGATCACAGAGATGCATTAAGCCCCTTTTTGCCGGAGCATGACTCATATCTTTTGAGCATGGACAAGTCTAAAGTTTTATCGTTCGGTAAAGAGTTGTGAATTAACCCTTAGGCTGCTAAGCGCGACTCACTGACCTTTTGCGGACAGTATAGATCAAGATCAGACTGCACAGAACGTGCAGTCTGCAGACTGCACAGAACGTGCAGTCTGATCTTGGATCTACACTGTCCGATAAGGGGGATGTTATTCCCCAAAAAAAGTAACTTTGAAATAGCAATATTTGGGATTTTACTATCAAATTGAAAACTTCATTTTAGTTATTTAGCAGGATAAGGGTTAACTTATACTGAAGAAAAAAACAATGAATATTAACTCTTTACCAAACTACAAAATTTAAGACTCGTGCAAATTGAATGCCTTTGCAGACAACTTCTTAAATATGGCTCAGATGATGGGATTTTTATCTGAAAAGGGTAGAAACATTGTGAGAATAAGACGAAATGCTGGTTGCCAGCATTTTCTCCTTTTCTAACAATGTTTTCAAAAGCCTCCTCCGTAAGGGTCGTTAAAACTCGGGGTGATGTGGTAAAAGGTTAAATCATATAAAATGTAACAGTCTCTGAGTTTGAATACCCCTCCTCATCTCTATCATCACTTTTCTACTATTATTCTCTTTGATAACCACAGTATGCCGTGTATGTGGACAGGAAAAACCTCTTTATAGTGCAATAAAATAAGTAATTGCCTTTTGTACTTCCTGGTTGGGGTTTTTCGTTCGTTGTAACTTTTTGCCATATGAAAAAAAAATGAAACAAGCTAAAACATAATTCAAAAATGTTGATAATCAAAATGAATTTAGGTCTGACGTTTTTAAAACACTGGTTGCCTTTGTGACCAGTGTAGAGTAAGATTAGACTGCACAAAACGTGCAGTCTTATCTGATCTATACTGTCTACTTTACTGAGACATTCTGGACAAGAGCCGTCCTTGAAATTGCAATTATAAGGGTCTGTGTTCTAGACTGAAAATGTCTAATATGGATTAAATCTGCACTTCAAGGATAAATGCATGCAGACAATTTTGCAACATTCCTGTTTCCTTATAGCCCTTTACCAGCCGACAACAATTTTAGAGTCGTCCAAATTGAAAGAATTGGAAGACGACATATTTATTAGGTGGGGTTGAAATGAAACAGTTGGGTTTTGGAAGGTTAGTAAACATTGTGGGAAAAGGAGAAAATGCTGGTTACCAGCATTTTCTCCTTTTCCCACAAATGTTTTCATTAAAACACCGGATTATTGGTAAAGAATTAAACATGGTTCGCAGCAAAAGAAGAAGTCTTCACTGAATAGACCCCTTGGTTCTCTTGTGTACCCCGTGTATAGCGCTGATACACACCTCTGGGTTTCTTACCAGTGTATATCTTTTTGAGTGAAAAAGACAGTCTCTCTGAAAAATCATTGGCAGGTCGGGAAACGAATCTGCGACCTTCGGATTGATAGTCCTATGTTTTACAACTGAACCTCTGCTCCATCTTTTTGTATAATTCAATCGATATAAAGAACCGGAAGTATGTATACATACAGGGTTGGGTTCAAGTAGATCTGGAAATTCGTTAATTACGCGAACAGCTGACCCTTGTATGAAAATGCAATTAATGCTGATTAGTTGTGAAATTGAGCTACGGTGAATCGAAACAGGGGGTCTTCACTTCAAGGTTATGACCCTTCATCCAAATATTTTTTCCTGGGTTTTTGTACAAGAGATTTTTACCTTTACCTTGATTAACTAAAATAATCGAATGGTTGTTATCGTTCAGGAGACACTATATGGCTTGCAACACGCAAAAAGGAGTATTCGGACATTTGCGTAAAGTGTCGTCTCGGATCAGCCTGCGCAGTCCGCGCAGGCTAATCCGAGACGGCACTTTACGACTACATTAAATTTTGTGATACAGTAGACTTGCACAAAATAGAAAATTGCATAAAAACGGAAAGTGTCGTTTCGGATTAGCCTGCGCGGACTGCGCAGGCTGATCAGAGACGATACTTTACGCAAATGTCCGAATGCCCCTTTTCACGTGTTGCAGGCCATATCTCTTCCATCCGCAGACCATGTTTTCAGTTTAGCAAAACACCACTTCTGGAAAGTATTGTAGCAAAAGGAGAAACTGCTTCTGTTATTGCTGCTACAATTTTGTTTCGGAACGTAGAAAATAAATTTATTAATTTCAAAAGGGTATCGTGTTTAGTTTAACCTTTAAGGAGCCATAAACTTACATAGAAGCTTCTGCGGACGGTATGGATTAAGATTAATCTGCTCAGAGCGTGCAGTCTGATCTTGGATCTACTAGTATATCGTCCGTTTATTAATTAATGCAATAAAACATTTTCTTACTTTAAGAGTTTATATTTTCAGCCGTCGATAGAGGCTGACTTTTTATATTTGGCGCTTAAAGAGTTAACCAGATTCATTTGGTATCGGATGGTGCAAACCAAGATCAGACAGTTATGACATGCATGGTGATCTTAGTCTACAGTCTTTACGGATGTTACGAGCAAACATCAAAACTTGTCCAGGGATTTAGGACCATATTCCAAGAATCGCCGTTTGATGTATCTTTTTTCATTATGAGAAGACCCCTACCTTTGAATAAAGGCATCTTTTTTTTCGTAAAAATCGTTAAAGAACGGTCATTCATTGCTGATAAGTGTTTTCTTCACATCTCGCTGCTTTTCTAGTACTTCCAGTCCTTTGATTTTGAAATAAAGCAAGAAAGCCTAGGTAACTTTTCTAAATGGGTGCAGAGAAAAGGAGGTGAATCGTAAAATTGAAAAAGTACGAATTTTAACTTGAAAGGTAGGGGGCGTGGGGGGGGGGGGGAGAAAGAGAGAGAGAGAGAGAGAGAGAGAGAGAGAGAGAGAGGGAGGGAGAAAGAAAGAGAGGGGCGCAGACGGACGGACAGACAGACAGACAGGATCTCGGGAATAGTGGGAGGGTATAACTGCACGTCTATTTAAGATAAGAATGATATAAACACGATAACCCAGGGGGCACTGGGCGCCAAAATAACGATAAGCATCGCCATACATCATGATATCGCTAAGTAATTGCCATTAGGTTCATTCAATATGAACACGTGGTTATAGAAAAATGTACCCGTTACTGTACAGACTAAACTTTGGTTCTGTCAGAAACGGGAAGAAAGTGGCTAAAAGAACTTTTTTTTTTTTAAGGGCCTATTTACTATTTATGTCGTAAATCAAAAGTTCTTGTAAAACATCAGTGATTACAACCAGATATAGATATATATTTTCTGTGCATAACATATAGGCTAAACTGTGCGGTCATATTCAGTAAAAAATGCGCAATAAATTCTGCCGTTTAAATAACGGGATGGTCGTCTGGCAATCGGTAACTCCATCTTTTTTTGAATAACATCAGATATGACGTCATCATACTGATTTGAATCCTAGTAGTTGACCATTTTTGAAATACATATACCTATCTGATTTGGACATTCTGGGTACAGAACCGGACTTTTCTTTTCAACTTAGTATGGCAATCGGTGCGGCGAATCTTAAAATACAATATTCGTTTGTTTAAAACAGCGCTAACAAGTACGATTCATCCAGTAATGGTAAGCTAACATATATTATCCTGTCACTTCCGGGTTTACCTGACGGATAACAGGGTGCCGTATATTTTTTTTGTTATCCGTCAGTTGGTCACATGACCGCTAAGTGCGCACCTGCTGACTGGGACTATTTTCAACCAAGCGTCTTACTGCCGTAATGAATTAATCAATCGCTAGCGAATACTTTTGCTCGTTTAATTAATAGTCTGTTATGTTAAAACATATTGTCTTCTTCGCTACAATATTTTTCTACGGATATACGTCACGTTTGATAATTATGACGTAGCCAATATCATTCATGACGTCATTATTGCAGCTGCATATCCAGAGGGTTTTGTAAACACGGTTCTTCATTTTTTAAAGTTTCTCATAGATCTGAGAGAAAGATGTCAATATGTGCCTTATTTCGAGCGAAATGTTCAATTTAGTCGGATTTTGGATTGTAATTGAGAAAATGGATAAATAAAATAGACGGTTGGTGTCTTGGATTGGGAAAGTCGATCAGGCTCGGCTCCGGAAATTTATAAAAGGTACGGTCTTTATCAATGTTTTTTTTTTCGTTTGTTTGTTTTGTTGTGTTCCGTTACAGTGAGTGACAGGATAAATAGAATAGATGGTTGGTGTCTTGGATGAGTTAAGTTTATCGGGCTCGGCTCCGAAATTTATCCGGTTCGCCTTCGGCTCACCAGATAAATTCCTCCGCCTTGCCCGATAAACTTAACCCATCCAAGACACCAACCATCTATTCTCTATATCTATGCACCAATCATTTACAAGCACAGAACTATAGGTCTGGGAATAGCTAAAGCGGGGGGGGGGGGCTGTTATTTAAATTGTCGTTAGTATGTCTGTGAAAAACACTGCGTAAATTCCAGTTTTCCCTATGTCTATATATAGAAACTGTATACAATGCAGTAAACAATGTTAGTTTTAAATCATGTTTCCCGTTTACACTCATTGACCTATATTTTTAGGAATTTTTGAGTGAAAAAGATGCCCGATTTCTGCACAGACGTATGATATATAGCCATTTTCTTCTAGCTACTTTTTAGCCGCAGAAGTTTTGGTTTTACGCATCGCGCATCAACATTTATCCTGCATAGGATAGTGATGCATCACAGCAGACAGGTCAATCTTCGACGAATAAGTCATGCACAGACAACGGAGAATAGACGCGTGTTATCCATCATGTAACATTCCCACAAGTCTTTGCGAAGATTTGGCGCGAAAATGAAATGAATGGCGCTCTCAGAAATGGGGGTTTAATTCGTTGTCTGCGCATGTCATATTCTTCGTAGATTCGACCTGTCTGCTATGACGCATCACCCATCCCCCGTGTACCTGTGAAAAGTAGGGCTTATACCGAAGCTATTTGCCCATTACCTAAGCATGTAGGGGCTGTTTTAATAAATGGCCGATACATAGGTTACATGCTAGCCGATCATAGCTGAATGAATCGCACCAGGTAGCGTTTTATTGAGTAAACGTTTATTTGATTTTGAAATTCAAAGTAACGGTTGTTGTTTTGAAAAGTAGTCCGGTTCTGTACCCAGAATGCCCAAATAGATAGATGTGTATTTGTAGAATGCCATCTAGCGGGAGATAATGGGGTTTAATTATTTTCCGTAATGCAGTATACCAATCATCACATTATTTTGGATCCATAAAATTCATTTTGTCCAACAACCGACTAAATCATTGGAAGGAGTAGTTTGTTAACATACAAACAATTTACCTACAGCAAAAAGTTTTGACCCAGGTCAGCCTGCGCGGATCGCGCAGGCTGACATGGATCGATACCTTTTGCGGATGCATTAAACCCCCTTTTCATGGGGCATGGCTCAAATACAAAATATTGTTCTGTTAGAAATAAAATTTGTATTCAGATCTTTCGATAAACTTCGTCTTATCAGTGACCTCAACGCATGCAGCAGACAATAATTTGAAAAAGTTCAAGGGCTTATCGTTTGGTGCTTGGCGATAATGCATGAAAATTACATCTGGAAAATTTGTTTATGGGTGGGCACCATCAGTCTTGTAGTAACTCTTTACCAGAAGACATATATTTGAGCCACACTCTGGCAAAAGGGGTCTTAATGTACCTCCGTGATCACCCCATTATACCAATCAAGCCATCACATAATTATAGATCCAAAAAAGCTATTTTTTAACAACCGACTTAATCTGTAGGTAGACTGGTCCTTAGACATATAGAAAAGTGACCAATAGCGAAAAGTGTCGGCCCAGGTCAGCCTGCGCGGACTGCGCAGGCTGACCTGGGTCGATACTTTTCGCAGATGCATTAAGCATGGCTTATTTAATCTGTCCATGATGAAAGCGTTTGCAGACGAAAAAATAGAATTTAACCCTTTACCAAACAACAAACAACAAATTAAATGCAGTTTGTTGACCACATATTGAATGCAGATCATGTAATTGTAATCTTCACAGTAAGAGAAAACGTTGTGGTAAATGGAGAAAATGCTGCTCACCAGTATTTTCTCCTTTTCCTTCTATGTTTTGAAAAAAATACTTCTTCTTTAAAGTAGTTCAAACAAGGCAATTCTTTGGTGAAGGGATATCGGCAAAATGACGAGATCTGTCTTGAAATTACATAAAAAACTGTGAAAAAAAAAAATAAAAAAAATTTTCAGGGTCGTTAAAACTCAGGTTTGTGTGGTAAAGGGTTAAGATGCTTTGTGCACACTACAGACCAGGAGAACGGACTGCACAAAATGTGAGCTGTCAACCCATAAACTGCATAAAATATGAAAAGTAAATTTCCATCCGATAGTAACTCCTTGGCCCAGACACTTTAGAGCCATAACCTAGTACTGGTAAAACCCAGGATACAAATGAATATTTGAGTTGACGCCGTAATATGACTGAAATGATGTTAAAAGCGGCGCCAAACACCATTCAAGTATACAACCAACCAGACAGTAGTAAACACCGATACATGTATATTACAGTACCAAAGTTCTTTTTCACTAGAAAATTCTTAACACGTTAGACTTAGATTCAAGGTCAGGCTGCACGTTCTTTTCAATCTGATCTTGATCTCTACTGTCCGCAAAGCGTATGAAGTGGCGCTCAGCTGCCTAAGCATCATAAGTAAAAAAACTACAGTATAATGAAATGGGTATTTTTTTATAAATAAAACTTGCCATTTCTTTTTATTTTGCGCTGTCAGTCTAACATGCCTAACAGAGGAAACAGAGGATCGTGTTTTGTATATAAGAGGCGTGACGTGACAGATTGTATCACCTTATTCTTTTTTATTCTGTGTAAAAAGCTTATTTTACAGTTCTCCACCCTGTTTCTTGTAACACGATTACGTAACACGTATCCTGTATATCGCTTGTTTGAATGGGGTAACTCTTTACCATACGACAATATTGTAGATGGTCCAAATTGAAACTATTTGTGAATGACAATGTAAATGTGACCCAAATGATGGAATTTGTCTTTGATTAGGCAGAAAACATGATGGGAAAAGGAGAAAATGCTGGTTACCAGCATTTTCTCCATTTCCCACAATGTTTTGAAAAGGCTCCAGGGTTAAAACTCGGGATCGTGTGGTAAAGGGTTAAATACGTCGTTTTCAACAGTATTTCAGTGATATTGTGGCGATAGCTGACGTATTCGTTTCGCTTCCCTACGCTAGAATTCTGTTGTACTTTGCTCAGAGGCATTCTTACATGACCGACCGACCAACTGTAATCGAACCGTGATTTTCTTATTGAAAGACTTCAAACAATGAGTCTGGAAGCGTCCTATGTATTTAAAACTCTGACGTTTAATTGCGAAGTGAGGTTCTTCTAAGATCAGACAGAAGGTTAGCTCGGTCTAATCTTTTTAAATCTTTTTGATACCACAATATTAGTTATAGCCTTTTTTTTTTTGAGTCATCTAACTCTTCAAAAATAAATAAGTTTTGACTTTTTACCACACGGCACAACTTTAGACTTGTCTAAATCCAAAGCACATACATTGGTACATAGAACGGAACGCATAATAATGAAGTAATAAAAGCCGAAACTTTCGAGAAGAAAAAGGTTTTGTCTTCCCACCGTGAGATGGAAATTTTAATACCGCTGTAAATGTTATTAACGAACGTGATTGGTCAAAAAAAAAATTATCAGCTTTGAAATAACCGCTTGATCCTAAACATGGTTTTGGCCAATCGGATTCGTCTAATTCGGCAAAAGAATTTAATAACCATGTAATGCTGATAAAACGCAGTCCTGGGTCCATAAAGACTAACCATTCTTAACCCATATCCTGCTAAATATATTTTGGTGAAAAAATATCTCCTTATCGGACAGTGTAGATCCAAGGTCAGACTACATGTTCTGTGCAGTCTGATCTAAATCTTCGCTGTCTGCAAAAGGTCAGTGAGTCGCGCTTGGCAACCTACGGGTTAAGAATATTTCTAGTCTAAGAAGAACTTTCTAAATTTGAAAGTAAATTTCTGATTGGCATATCGAAATCTCTTTACAGACACAAATCTAAGACTCGTCTGTAATGAAAACAAATGAAAAAAAAAAGAAACCGTGACTCCAATGATTTGAAAGGGTTTGACCAAGTAGAAAACACTATGGTAAAAGGACAAAACTATTTTTTTTTATCACTTTCCTCTTTTTCTACGATATTTTCAAAAACCTTCTGTAAAACACGGGATCGTGGTGTAAACAGTTCAATTTCAGTGTCTCGGATTGATTATATCGGTTCATAAGAACAATTTCCGTAATCTAAATTGCGAAAACCCATTAAATTGGTTCCCTATGATGTAATAGATAAAAAAAAAGGAAATTTCCTAATAAAACTGTCAGTTGCATGAATGTAAACTATCATAAATAATGGAAAGAAAACTGCCAACAGTGATTGGAAATGGGAGCTAATATTTTTGTTTTTACCGATTTAATTGATTCAGTTCATCTTTTTTGTTGTCAGAAACCCCCTTTTTTTTTTCTTAAAATTCATAGCACTTCAGAATATAACGCTGATAATCAATGCCAAATTTCAATTCCATTTGACTTGAGACCCGACTACACCAACCATTCTTGATAAAATTCCTAATCTAATTTACAAGATTTTTTTTTATTAAGCTCAAAGTAATTCAATTTCCAACTGGCTTAAACTGAGTGGTTTAGCCAACTAGAAATTGCGCTTCTTTCTAAATCTACAATAGGACTAAAGTAGCGTTTATCACACTATGACAAATTGGGCGATCGTATCATGAACGAGATCCAAAACTCGAATACGCACAAGTACAGAAAAGGGACGGGTTTTACATGACAAACTGAAAACGAATTTAACCCTTTACCAAACAATCCCTGGTTTTCACGACTCTGGAAAGGAAAGCTTTTGAAAACATTGTGGGGAAAGGAGAAAATGCTGGTAACCGGCATTTTCTCATTTTCCTACAATGTTTTCTACCCAATTAAAGACAGAAATTATCATTTGAGCTACAGTTAAATTGTTGACTTCATATACTTTCAGTTTGGTCCGGTCCAAAATTTCGTCGTGTGGTAAAGGGTTAAGGTCTACGGTTCATAACTCATCGGTATACATGGACGTTTGCTTAAAGGCTATTCGGCCAATCTTGGCAGCTTCCGTCTTCTAATATGAGAGCTAGGGGCCGTAGACTCACTAACTCATCGGTAAATATCGTGTAACATAGACGTTTTCGTAAAGGCTATTCGACCAATCTCGGCAGCTTCCGTCTTTTAATATGAGAGTTAGGGGCCGTAGACCATAAAACGACACCAGAACGAGATCATTACGAATGGGTAAAAACGACTGTTTAACGAACCAGAACAAAAACAAAACGAATATCAATGTATTTCAGTGAGCGCGTTGTGTTATAGGTGTGCTCTGAATCTATTCGTACACAGACCGTTGACAGAACGTTTTGAATCGGTTATACGTAAGAATTCGTCAAACAATTTGGTTGAACGGCTGCCACCACAGAAACAAGGTTTTGTCGATCTGCGGACGAAAGAAAGGTTCGCATTGAGTTCATCGAACGCACCTACTGCGCATGGGTTGTTCGTTCGCATAAGCTCGTATGTCGAAAGATTTTGTGCACGTACAAAAATTTTCGACGCAATCTACGAACTACGAAGTACTTTTAAGCTGCTAAGCGCGACTCACTGACCTTTTGCGGACAGTGTAGATTAAGATCAGACTGCACAGAAGGTGCAGTCTGATCTTGGATCTACAATGTCCGAGAAGAAGATATTGTTCCCCAAAACATATTTTTGAAATACCTTTATTGGGGTTTTTACTACCGAAGTGAAAATTTCATTTTCGTTATTTAGCAGGACAAGGGTTAACGGCTTAGAACGATGAGCTAAGGAACTTCAACGTATGCCAGCGAATGCCAAAATATCTCTCTACCTTTGCATACGCTGGGTCAATTCGTTAAGTTGTAAATGCACCTTAATAAACACGCAACTTGGAATGGTTTGTGAATAAGGGCACTGCTGGATCTCCCGAAAAAAGAATCTTCAAAGGTTTTAATTAAATATTGATTGAATAAGGGTCACTCCGGTTACGTGACCCCGCCCCTTTTGATTATTTTTTTTTAATCGAAATCTTGAAGGAGGCAAAATATGAAATTTAAATTTATCCGAACCAGAGTTTCTTGAAAGAGTCTGTTGTAAAATGAACACGAACAGACGGATTGACGGACAGTGACTGACTTGACCAAATAGGAGCATTTGCAGACGACGGGTGTAGGACGAAAGCTCCAAAGGACAAAAACCCTATAGACAAAAGCCCCCTAGGACATTTTCCTCAAGATACGAAAGCCTCATGTTGGTAAAAATAGTAATATCTTATGATCAGTGACTTCATATCCTCAAATTTGCAAACTAAGTTTTGTGTAAGTGGTCAGTTTTCTATGTCCTAGCAATAGAGAAGCTACTGTGGTGTAACAACTGATGTATAACTTTTGGTATTTCCTTGTGTTTTCAAGCGATCTGAAGTATGTATGATAATCGTTTGAAATATACGTAAATACATTAGATTAGTAATGCCTTTTGATATTTTATGTTTCCAAAAATAAAAGAGATCAAAAAGGATCGTGTGATAAAGGACTGAAACTTATTTTTTTCTCGACTATTTCTATTTTTCTAAGATGTTTTCAAATATGTAATTAGGTCAATCAGAGATTAACGACAGTAAATAAATATAAATGTACTTGCAAATTTGCAAATCAAATGCTAATATTTATCTAATTATCTTTTTATCTTTGATGGGAATTTGTGATCCTTGATAGGATTGATGGTTGATCCTCAATTATTCAATCAGTCAGTCAAAACTTTATTACTTTCTTTTTTCTAAAAGATACAGTAATGAGTCAAAAGTCATAAGGCACGCACAATATTGTAGCATGAGGCTTTGTCTGTATTTCTGGTAAGTGCATGCATGGGCTTTTATCCTATGGGCTTTTGTCCTCTGGGGCTTTTGTTCTTACCCCCGCAGACGACGAATCAAATATGAACTAAACAATGCTATTTATCTTTAAAAGGTTGGAAAAGATTGTGTGGAAAGGAGAAATTGCTGGTTACCAGCATTATCTCATTTTCCCTAAAATATTTTCAAAAGCTTTATTCCTAAAGGTCGTTATAACTCCGGATTGTGTGGTAGAGGATTAAAGAGGCCAAACGCGGAAATAACGGCGGCAACTAGTAAAATATGGCTCAAATCATAGGATTTGCGTTCAGTAGGACTGAAAATAATGTCGTAAAAGGGGAAATTCTCGTTACCAGCTTTGTCTGAAGGCTCAATCAAAGCGTTGAAAACACTGGAGTGGCATTTGTCAAGGAAGCCATTGTGTGGAATTAATAATTTGAAAGAAACAGAAAAATATCATTCAGATACTCAGATACTGGCTTGAAAGGCAACCAAACATACTAAGCAAATTAATACCTTTTTGGTTGAAGACAGAGTACTCATGACAAAGTTTGGATTATTTGTGATTTGGTGGTCTCCCTTCGATCATTCAGGAGGAGTCAGGAGTAATGTCCCTTGACGGTAGGATGCATGATGGGTAGAGAGAGAATCCATGTAAATATATCGAATAAAATATGTTTGTACCTGAAAACTATGATTTTGAGATATCTTTGGCCATCAAGATCTAATTTCCACCATTACAATCAATTATTTCGATCTGTAAATATTCATGCACAGTCAAATGGAATAGCATGCAATCATGGGACGAACAAGCCCAGGTACGAAATGGTTTTGGAACGAACAAGCCCGGGACCAAGCGGTCAGTAGACAAATTTTGTATTTATCATTGCGCCAATAGAAGGTTATGAGCGGGTGAAGCTATTTTCAATCAAAAAGAAGTATTTCCACGATCAATGGCCTTATAGAGTATATTTCAATACGCCATTTTCAATTACATATCTAAGTGCTCTCGAAAAACTCACTTGTCTGAGAAAAATTGAATTTAATTGGGTTTATTTCCTTCGGCCTTGCACAAAATACGATACATGGTCTTCAAAATTCAATATTGAACTCATAGTGGCATTGTCTTCGACAAATGCCATAAAAACCTCCCTCAAAACCATTAACACAGGAATTTTATGTAATGGGTAAATTTTCAGGGTCTCAAATTGATTACGTCGTTTCATTAGAACAATTTTCCTTATCTGGATACAAAAAAGCATCAAGATGCCTTCCTATTACGTAATAGATGAAAACGATTTCCCCTTAACCCCTTCACCAGACGACCAAAAGTTAGACTGGTCAAAATGACACCATTTGCTGACGACAAATTAACCCTTATCCTGCTAATTAAGTGAAATGAAACTTTCAAGCCGATAGTAAAAACCCTAATTTTGCTATTTAAAAGGTATTTGGGGGGGGGGGCGGTAAGATATCTCCTAATCGGACAGTGTAGATCCAAGATCAGACTGCACGTTCCGTGCAGTCTGATCTTGATCTACATTGTCCGCAAAAGGTCCTTGCGTCGCGCTCAGCAGCCTAAGCGTTAAAGTGCCAAATAAACCCAAGAGACATTTTGAGTCTATAATTAAGATTAAAAAAAATGCGATTTAATTGTTTCTTTGTTCTTGATTGCTTGAGTTAAGCGGAAAGTGTAGATTTCTGTCACCTTTTCTGAAGCTATCGTCTACTTCTTTAAAGGCTTACTTTAATTCTTTTGACCATTTTTTTCATCGGAGATTAATTTAATTGTACACACTCGTGCATAACTTTCGCGCTTCCGTATACAAGACTGTTAATTCATGAGTAAGTAAATGGAAAATTTGTAAATCTAAAGTTGGATGGGACCAAAATGGCACGTTTTCGTAACTAGTTGATCTCTGTAAACTATTCATGCGACAAAACAGTCAATTTTATGACCGTTATTAACGGTGCCGATAAACATGCTGGAACTTCCATGCTATTTATTATATGAGCTGCTCACTGCATTACTGTTCATTAACCCCTCTACCAGACAACGAAATTTAGACTTGCATAAACATCAAATCAGCTGTGGCACATAATAATGGTACTTATCTTTGAAATGGTAAACAACGTTTCAGAAAAGGATAAACTGTTGGTCACAAGCATTTTATTTTTTTCCCACAATGTTTTCAAAAATCCTAATCCACCGAGTCGTAAAAAGATGAGAAAGGTGTGGTAAAGGGTTATCGACCTTAAAGACAGATCTCACACAGATCTTGTCGTTCGTGACATGGAATAATTATCCCTTTATCAAATAGTCCCGGGTTTTAATGACCCCCGGAGAAAAATGGCTTTCGAAAACAATGAGGGAAGAAATTGTGAAATGCTGATTTCTAGCATTTTCTTCATTTTCCACTATGTTTTCAATCCTTTCATAGAGAAAACTCGTCATTTAGGATCAATTCATTTTATTGTCTGCAATGCTTCCATTTTGAAACCGTCTGACATTTTGTCCTTTGGTAAAGAATTATCCCATAGACGATTAACTTGCAATTCTTTATTTACGCTCCCTTTCACGTGGGCCGAGCCCCGGTAACTCAGGCGATAGCGAACAGGACTTGAGAACAGGGGGTCACAGGTTCGATCCTCGGCTCGGCCAATTGCTTTCCGAGGATTGATGACAGTCATTGCGACAGGATTCATTCCTCTCTCACCGCTGACCGGCGTTAAACATCATACATTCAATCAATCAGCCCATTTTACGTGCAGTACAGTATAAGGGCGATAGTGTGTCTTTTCGCAAGGGTGAAACCAAATGAGCTGCGCTAAGATACCTAAGATAAGTTTTACTAGAAAACTTGTGAACATACTTATTCACTAGTTCTCCGGGAAAACTTATTTTTGGTCCAATAGTTAAATATTTCAACGCAATCAAAGCACCGTGAGTAACTGGCGATGGGGAAATGTACAGTATAGAAAGAACGGTATCGAACATTCCGAACAATCCAGGAAAACGTTAACTTTTACAATCACCATACTGTACAAGGTGCAATAGGCTGTATAGACCATTGCTGTGAGAATTAATTAGACCAGTCATGTATGTTTTGTTATCTAATTAAGTCACGCGATGGTTACCCTATTACCGTTCATGCATTTTTTGGACCTACCTAAAGTTGTTGTTTCATAATGCACAGAGGATCAATATTTGAGCATAACGACTGCATTGATTTTCAACGGTGTTGAAACAAACACTTTGAAAAATGAGCATTTGCCTGTTGAGAGCAAAAAAGCAAAATTTAATGCTCTTTCCTAACAATGTTTACGAAAACTACTGATTGGGCAGAAATAGGCGTATTTTGTTTGATTCCAAATGCACACAGTGTTGTACATGTGCGGTGCTAGTAAAAAGTTACACCCTGATCATTTCTGGTATCATTTAGACGGAACATTCTGTGTCTTGACATAGGAGCTGTTACTATCATACTGTTATGAACCAAGTGATTTTGTATAGGCAGGGTTACAGATCCGAGGTCTGAGGTATTAGCAGTATAGCTCTCACTCGATAAACCTTTCATTATCACTTAAATACTAGTGTTTGTGTTTGGGATAACAGGTTTAAAATCACGTACCGTGACGAGATGATTTGTAAACCCAACTCGATAACGTTTACATTATCTCTTTACTGTTCGTGGTTATTACTCTCACTCGATAAACTTTTCATTATCAGTTTATATTATAGTTTGTGTTTGGGATGACAAGTTTAAAATCACGAACACCGTGACAAGATAATTTAAAAACCCAACACAATAATATTTATATTATCTCATCACAGTTCTAGCTTTTAAACCTGTATTCCCAAAACAAGCAATAATATAAAGTGTTAATGAAAGGTTTATCGAGTTAGATTTATAAAAACCTGTATTCCTAAAACAAACAATAATATAAACTGGTTAATGGAAGGTTTATCAAGTTAGAGTTATATATACACAAAACCAACAACATTACATGATAGGCGTTACGAATTTCGAAATCATTGTATATATATTGAATATTTAGGAATGTAGATTATCGTTTGTTAGATTTATTGACGTCCTATTTCACTTATTTCTGTCGAAAAACTGCTTTGTTCAACTCTTTTCCATACAATCCTGAGTTTTAACGACCCTGAAAAAGACGCCATTTGAAAACATTGTTGGAAAAGGATAAAATGCTGGTAATCAGCGTTTTCTCCTTTTCTCACAATGTTTTCTACCCTGTCAAAGACTAATTCCATCATTTGAGCCATATTTAAATTGTCGTCTGCAAACGTTTTCAATTTGGACAAGTCCATAATTTTGTCTTGTGGTAAAGACTTAACCCATACAAAGTGGCACACTATAGCCGTTATACTATACACGTATATAATTAGATAGACAGTAACATACAGACTCTATAAATGATGACAGGTAAAAAACTTTCTGAGATCTAAACGTCTGTAATGTGTTGAATGAAAAGATGTTGCGTGACAATGCTCTTTTTGCGATTTTATCACATGATTTTGAGACCATAATTCATTAATTAAGGCAAAGTCATAATAATCCTTCCCCCTACCGAAACACACTCTCTTTCGTGATAGAGAACTCTACTGTATCATTCTACTACACACTTTTCTCAACAGCTGATTCATCAGAAGCTTTTACGGTCAATGTACATCAAAATATCAGACTGCACGTTCGATGTAGCTCTTGGATCTACACTTCCGATACTGTAAATTTATTTTTCATGGAATACAATTTAAAATGGAAATATTTGGGTTGTTAAAATTGGATAGGAATTCGCATTCAACCTTTTTCGTAGCCTGGGTCCAAGCGGTAATAATCTTTTATTGACTCGTTATCGCGGTCTCCTCTGACGGTCCACACAGATATGTGGCAAAACGGTTTAGTCTATCGCTTCCGTATTTACGGACCTCATTTTTGACAAAGTAACGTCCGAAAGTACAAAAGGCAAAAATGATCGGGCTGGAACCCAGGCTACCTTTTTCGCGGTGTAAGGGTTAAGGCAAATGGAAGTAATGCATTCCCTTTAGACACAAGCGTTTCCACTGCTTGTCACAATGTTTTCAACAGCCTTTTCCTTCTGTGTATTTAAAACACGGGATTGTCTGGTAAGATTTAATCAAATCAAGGGACTGATACATCACAAAACATGACATTACTCACGATAGGCTTTTCCATATTCGTTTTATATTTCCTATGTTCACGAACCGCATAGGTTCTGCAGATATGGCTGTCCGCTTTCCACGGGCACTCCCTTCAGCGACCGGTCGTTTCTGTGCAGAGGTCACTTTCAAAACTGACCTATACTTTTCTAGTTCATTCCTGAGATTTTGAATTAGATTATCCTTCTCATCTAGTTCACTTTCCAACTCATCTATCAAAGCATCTCGTTGTTCCAATTCTTCTATTTTCTCGGCTAAAGCCACTTGTAAATCACGGAGTGTGGCCATTCTGACCATGTTAATGTTAAACTATCATGAATTTCAAGAACACCTCACAGAAATTATCCATCATCAGTTATCTATCACACATTATACGATCTATATAGAAATCATGTGAATTATTTGCCTTGAATGTCTGACACATGTCGTGAATGCAGTTGACCATCATGAGCGTCTACCACATGCCATGACAGGAACAATCCATTATAAATATCTAAAACACGTCATAACATGAGTTGTCGTTCATGACTACGTAACACACGACATCATCGGGATAACTTTTTTTTCAAATTTTTAACACACGTTATGATAGGCTTTATCCATCATGTATATGAACCATGCTCTTAAAAAGGAGGCTTAATGCATTTACAAAACGTATCGACCCGTGTCAGCCTGCGCAATCCGCGCAGGCTGACATGAGTCGAAACTTTTTGCTATTGGTAAATTTTGTGCATGGCAAAGACCATTTTACCTCCAAATTTAGTCACTTGTTAGACAAAATGGATTTTATGGATCAATACTTATGTAATGACTTGCTTGGTATAATGCATCATGGAGATTTATTAAGCCCTCCTTTCGCTAGAGCATTGCTCATATGTGATAAACATCATCATTGGAATCATTTACCGTGAATGTTTTGCACATACCGTCATATTATATGATTTTACCCATCATGGATATCTAACACATGCCGTCAAAGGAATTACTAACGTTTATAACGAAAGTTCCAACCTGTATTTTTCTTTCAACGAAGTCTTTTCTCCCAACTATTCCGCATCCCATTGACTTACGTGTATTTTCAACTTGTTAGCTCACCTTGAGCACAAAGTGTAATCGTGCTGTGTCAGTCGTCCGTCGTGCTTCGTCCGTCGTCCGTAGTGCGTCGTCAATTTTTACCTTGTGAACGCTCTAGCGGCCACATTTTCAGTCCGATACTCATGAAACTTGTGTCTGTTTGTCTTGGTGAAATCTCGGACGACTACAAAAATGGGTCAGGTCAGGTCAAAAACTAGGTCACCAGGTCAAATCTTAGAAAAACCTTGTGTACGCTCTAGAAGCCACATTTACTATCTAATACTCTTGCAAGTTGTTCAGAATGTTTATCTTGATAATATCTCGGACAAGTTCGAAAATGGGTCAGGTAGGGTCAAAAACTATGTCACTAGGTCAAATCTCAGAAAAACCTTGTGTACGCTCTAAAGGCCACATTTTCAGTCCAATTCTCTTGAAAGTTAGTCAGAATGTTTGTCTTGATATCTCGGATGATTTCGGAAATGGGTCAGGTCCGGTCAAAAACTAGGTCACTAGGTCAAATCGTAGAAAACCCTTTTTTCCCTTTAATATTCATGAAAGTTGGTCAGAATCTTTTTCTTAATGATGTCTCAGACGAGTTTGAAAATTAGTCATGTTGGATCAAAAACTAGGTCAATAGGTCAAATCTTACAAAAACCTTATGTACCCTCTAAAGGCCACATTTTCAGTCAAATACTCATGAAAATTAGTCAGAATGTTTGTCTTGATGACATCTTGAATAAGTCTGAAAATGGGTCATGTCAGGTCAAAAGCTAGGCCACTGGGACCAATCTTTGAAAAAGCTTGTGTACGCTCTAGAGGGTACATTTTCAGTCCGATACTCACGAGACTTACTCAGAATGTTTGTCTTGATGACATCTTGGATGAGTTTGAAAATTGGTCAGCTCAGATGAAAAACTAGGTCACAAGATAAAATCTAAGAAAAGACTTGTGTACACTATAGAGGCCAAAATTGAAGTTCAATACTCATGAAAGTTGGTCAGAATGTTTGTCTAGACGATATCTTGACTGAGTTTGAAATTGGATTACAACGGGTCAAAATCAAGGATACCAGTCAAATCTTTCAAATAGCTTGTGCCACGCTAGAGTCAGAATTTTCTGTCCAATACTTATAAAAGTTGGTCAGAATGGTTTTCTAAGATGAAATTGAAAATAGGTCACATTGGGTAAAAAACTAGGTCGCCATGTCAAATCTTGGAAAAACTTTGTAAACACTTAAGATGCAACATTTTCTGTCCAATACTCATGAAAGGTGGTCAGAATCTTTGTTTTGATAATATCTAAAATGGGAATTGGGTTATGTTGGGCTAAAAGTTAGGTCGCAAAGAGAAATTCTAGAAAAAGCTTGTTTACAAGCTAGAGGCCAAATTTTCAGTCCAATACTTGTAAAAGCTTGTTAGAATGTTTGTCACAGTCTCTCGAAAGAGATTGAAAATGGGTCACGTTTGGTCAAAATGCTCAGACAAGCGACTTCAGTGCAATCATGGCCCTCTTGTTTTTAGTTTACTACGGCTTGAAAATGAATCTATAGTCGTGAAACTTTTATGTAAAGAAAGTAAAATAAATCTAACATCGAAGTAGCGTAATTAATTTTCTTGCACAATGAAAATGATTGTAAGTCAACGGAAATTCTGAAGAAAACACATAAAGCAGGAATATAGGTTCGTTCGACCGTCAATTACAGTACTTTACCACATACAATGTAATTCCAAAATGATTACCATGAAAAAACAGAATATGCTGCATTTTTCCTTTCCGGCAATGTTTTCTATTTTTTACAAGGTCGTCTACTGGTAACCAGAATTTTCCCTTTTTCTCACAATGCTTCAGGAACTACACTTTAAAAGACAATTTCAATCAATTGTGCCACGTTTAATTTTGCAAATCGTTTCAGTTTCGATCAGTCTAAAATTTTGTGGTTTGGTACAGGGTTGAAGCAAATCATGTATACAAATGGAAGTAATGCATTACATAAACAACTGTCCAGGGAAATATCTACTTCATTGCTCGAAAACAATGATTACTGGTACGCATGGCATCGATTTATTTGATTGCAGACAAATTATTTTGTGATCTGCATCTTGTTTCAGAAGATACTGCGATATTATTCTGACACTCTACCAGAAACTGTAGACTGCACAGAAACGCACCTTTTTCTGGAAACATGCTTGCCTGACTATGTTATCTATTCAACCACTAGATCTAAATTTCTAATGCTAAGAAAAAATATCAAAGCACTGTGCAGGCTAATATGGGTCGATACTTTTTTTAAATGCATTAACCCTTTACCAAACAATTCCTGGTTTTTACGACCCGGAGGAAGAAGCCTTCTGAAAACATTGTGGGAAAAGGAGAAAATGCTGGTAACCAGCATTTTCTCCTTTTCCCACAATGTTTTCTACTCTTCCAAAGTCAAGTTTCAATTTCTTAGTCACGTTTATTTTGTCATCTGCAAATGCTTTCAATTTGGACAAGTCTAAAATTTTGTCGTTTGTTAAAGAGTTAAGCCCCTTTTCACAGTGCATGGCTCACATGACATTGCAACAGCTTGTGTGCTTCTATTTTGGAATTTATTTTTATTATTTCTCTTCTCATATCAACATAGCCTGAACAGTTTATAGGAAAAAAAAAAATTTTAGTCGGTCGGTCAAATAAGCTTGGCTGGCCAACTAAAATTTTCTTCAACACTACTTTAACCATCGTGTGATTTCATAACAATGACTGGCGGTCTTGCAAAAGGGGGTTTAGTGCATCTCCGTGTTGCATTATACCAAGAAAGTCATCATAAAATTAGGGATCCATAAAGTCCGTTTTATCTAATAGACGACTGTATCATGAAACAGATTCGTCCTTTGACGCGTGGAAAATTTTTCAATAGCAAAAAGTTTCGACCCAGGTCAGCTGCATGGACTGCAAAGGCTGACCTGGGTGGATACATTTTTGAGAAGAATTAAACCCTCCATTTCAAAGAGCATTGCTCAAATATATTACATTTAATGAAAATGTTACTTTTCGTTCCACCATAGCAATGCATCAAAAAGCCGCTTTCTAGGGCTTTTAATCCTTTGATTCTTTCTGTCTGAGATCCACCCCCGTAGGGCGCCGTTTATCAAACACGACTTTCAAAATTCTACAGGGGAAAAAATTAAAACCCTTCATACTTGCATGTATGTTGCGAAAGAGTAATTATTATGTTATTGCTCATTAATTAATGGCATCTTTAATTATACAACGTAATTAACTCTGCGCTGCAGAAAAATACACAGTACCTATAGGCATAGTATACAAAGCTTACAGGAATTTCTTTCGCTGATTTATCGCGTATTCATTATTTATCACCTAAACGCCCTTGTTTTCAATCTAGTAAACCCATTTCGAATTTCGTTATCTTACACACATTTCGGATAAGCATTGTGTTGCGTCGTATGTGACATCTTTTTTACTCTTTCAGAGCAATGAATTGGGTTTTTGCCCTGGAAATTATCACATGTGCATGTATGCTTTTGCATATTCTGACCTATGACTTGAACTATCGTTATCATCCTCGTTGACCCAGTTTCGATTCATTCTGTAATCGACCCTGGGTTATTTCGCTGGCGTTTCCTCGTTCTCATGAATTATTCATGAAGCATTTTGATTGGTGATCTCAGTTTTTCCTTGAGAAAATTTAAACTATTTTTATCACAAATACGTCGTCATTTCTATTTTTAACTTGTCGATATCTAATCACATCATTCGTTGCAAATCAAGCTTAGCAATACTTAAATCTGGCGTCGCCCATCAACACCACATTCGAGAAGCGTTGTTAAAAAAGAGATTTTCGGCGTACACGAAGATCGATAGTGTCGTCCCTGTATTGCAGAATGGCATATCTCACAGGAGACAAGCACGCCGACGGGCCATATTTGTTGACAACCTCGGGTTTTTTCCATAGTGGAGTTATTTTTTATAACGGAAGAAATGAAATTACCCTCTCTACAAGAGAGTATCACAATGTTATCGATCTTTCGATTGGCTATTAAGGTACTTCCCGACCATATGAATATTCATAAGAAACGACGAATTGCTAGTCAATTATCCCAGGGGTAGATGCATGGAGAGTACCGTAATGCTTCAAACCTGGGTTCCGAGGATGTATCGTTATATGCTTATAAACAATGGATTTTACGGATCCATAAAACCCTGCTCAAAAGAATTAAAGGAACTCACAAATACCAAAATTCTAATCTTTCATTTTGTTAAAGACCCAGTCTTTGTGCTCTGAAAACCATCATCTTACATTCTTACCAGACAAAATACCTCAATACTTTTCTTGTCTGTTTGATTTTAAATGCTGATAAGTCATGTCAAGAAGAAAGTCAAGAAATTTGTTTTCCTTGTTCTTTTGTTAAACAACTCATATTTTTCCAATCTTTTGTTGATACTTTTGTCAAAGCATATGAAAAAAGAAAACAGATTAAAAATGACACCTCCAGTTCTCTCAAAAGCCTGTGTGGCATATCAAAAAGACGGCTTTCGCAGGCAAAGCCCATACATCTTTTGTGCACACCAAATCGTTTTGCCTGTTCTGAGATTTTATAGTGTTAGGAATGAATGCCTTACCCGCAGAAAATTATTGGCATCGTCTTGTACTGAAAGAATTACCTTGTGATGAAAGTCGAGGCTATGTGTTCCTTTAATTTCTTGAGCAGTGTAATAGGTCTATGATAACTTGCTTTGGGTAATGCATCATGGAGATCTATTAAACCCCCTTTTGCCAGAGCGCCGTTTATTTATATTTGACTGAACATAGGAAATACCACTACTGGTTAATCTTTGGCACAAATTCATTTCAATTTTTCTGTCAATAGGACAAATCAAATTAATCCTAAGGCTTTTCCAGTTCACACACTGTGCAGTCTGATCTTGACCAGCTCTTTCCGAAAACACAGTTAAATTTGGTACCCAGAATTTATTGTGCATCAACAAATCATGTAATCCACAGTATTACTCCGTACGAAAATTACAATATCTCCGCTCATACTTTAAGGTCAGAAATAACACATTTCACTATTCAAAAGTAAAGTAAGCTCAAGTGGTGCATTCATTTTTCCTACAGGGTTCAGCGGAAACACTCGACATGGGCCAAGTAGTCTTCATTATCTCTTAATTGGCACGGCCTCAAAACATATTTTTTTTTCACCAAAAAAATCGTATTATTTCCCCCCCCCCCCCACTCCACCGTTAATTAGTGAAATTTGCCAAACGTCACCAAAGAGATTTATAAGTATTTTCGTAAACACAGTCTGCTTGCCATTCAGAGGGAAAACAGTATACACATGTCAAAACGCTTATAAAAAGGGAGCTTTTCAGATTATTTTAATCTCATAAAACTCAACAAGTGATTTATCATTGACTTAAAGAGACATCTTTACAGCCAGAGAGTACACAAACACTGTTAAAACTTGACAGTGTTATAATCTAGTGAGCTGTGTAAACCTAGATAAAAAATCAATATAAGATGTATGGGGTAAAGAAACTGTAGGCATTTGTCTTCGATTTAAACAGAAAACTGTGGTTGTTATGTCTATGGCTAGCCGCAATAGAATGAAATGCATTTTCTATCTGCCGTTATCTGTGCAACCTTGCAACCATCAGGGGCAATATTTGGCATGAAGATACAAGAGTGGTTATAGTTTCATAATATAAAGAAAAAAAAAAATGGTTAAAAAACTGGATGAAAACGAGTAAAGATGTATGTTTAAGTGAGGCGATAGATGACAAATCATCAGTACAGAAGATGGAGACAAGTAAGGAAGGACATTTTTTCAATAGTATTTGTTTTAGTCTCAATCATGAGACGCTTACGATGATTCTTTTCATATTTGGACGTTTATCGTGCACCGTAATGTTTCAAGTCCATCGTAAATTTTCCGTGCAAAGAGCTACTGACTTTCTGTCGGTTTAAGCTGCATTGAATAATTTTAGTGACACACATGACCAAGGACAAATTATTAGACGTAACATTACCTGAACCCTTTTAGAAGTCGTTTATAATCTGTAAATCTGAACAAAAATCTAACGAAATACTGCAGTATTATTGTGTTTGGCAGCCATTTTGTTTCTATTTAGGAAAAACGTAAACATCTCGAGTAAAAGATGAATCATTTTTTTTTTTCTTACGTTTAGCGTTTAAACGGAACATATCTGTGTTTGAAAGGAAGGAATATTGAATACGCAAGCCACATATCTGTTCAAGTAATAGTTTTTGTCGTCAATTTGTGAAAATACTGCGAGTTTAAAAGTGCCCACAAAATCTGTGCGGAGATTTCGCATATTCTTTTTGGCGCTCGTCTCTGTACTCGGATGTAACCCGTCAAAAACTAAAATCGAATTCGAGGATAGTGATTTGCACTAGTATTTCATCCTGGGCAACATAGCCTCTTTTGGTATTTTAGATTTCGAGCCGGTCTTGAAAATTCTTGTAGGATTGTCACACGATCAATAACACGCATGAATTACTAACGAGGATTCGTATTCGAAACAGTATGGTGACCGTGGTCATATCTGATGTAAAGAAATTTAGGGAATTACCGCTTGCAAAACAACTATTAGATTATTTTAACAACCCCCAGCCCCTCATCGCACCTTTTTGCTGAATATAACCGTACAGTGTCTATAGGATTCCAAACAAGATCTATGTCGTCCAGTTTCTTCGTCTAAACTATGTCCAAAAAGTATCTTCGGAACAATCTAGATGCGCATTCCAGTCGCCAAAAGAGTCAAATAAATTTTCTTGGCAGTAAGAGTTTAACGGCCTATACATCTTAACCTCCTAAACCTGGAACAGACTACTCTTAACTCTTTACCAGACGACAAAATTTTAGGCTAGTCCATATTGAAAGCATTTGCAGACGATAAATTAAATGTAGCTCAAAGGGTGGATTTTTCTTTGATACAATACAAAAAATTGTGGGAAGAGGAGAAAATGCTGGTTACCTGCATTTTCTCCATTTCCCTTAATGTTTTCAAAAACCGTCATCCTACGAGTCATGAAAACAAGGAATTGTTTGGCAAATGGTTAACGAATAGTTAGGCAAAAGATAAAATGCTCGAAATGGACATTTTATTCTTTTCCAATTAAATTTTACTCGTAATCTTGAAAATGCCATGACATCTGGTTATCGTGAGATCTCTTGCACTATTGCAGTCACATCACGGCAACAGCTTACATGTTCATGCGTTTCCCCAGTTCTAGGCTATTGCTCTGAAGTCCCTTGCCCAAGAACACCCCTAAGAAACACAGTGCTTCCAGTGAGGCTCGAATCCGGGGCCTCTTGGTTATAATTCCTACACTTTATCACTGAGCCACGCAGGACTCCTATGGCCGGTTGATATTTACGTTCGAAAAAACGATGGAGTACTGAGGTCAGAAAATAGAAATAATCCCAAAGGGCAACGGTAAGATTTATCTCCACTATGCTTTAGAAATCATTGTTGGAAAAGCAGACAAGGATGGTAACCAGCATTTCCTCCTCTTACGACAGTGTTTTCTACCACTGAAAATTTACATCCAATATTTAATTTGTCTTCTACAAATGCTTTCATTTTCGAAGAGTCTAAACTTTTGTCTTTTGGTAAAACGTTAAAAAAAGCATAAAGCCTCTGCGGTATTGTCTGACAAATGTAAGTTTCCGCTTACAAATGGATCTTACTTTTCAGTTGTTTGAGGTCATAAAGTATCTGAGAAATTTTTGCTTTTGTTTATCTTGTGCAAATTCTCAGCCAAGTTCTTAATTCAATATCCTCATATTCAAGGAGGAGCACAACGCTGGCTTTCAACGACCCTAGAAAGAAGCCTTTTGAAAACATTGTGGGATAAGGACGGGAAAGAAGCATTTTAAAACATTTTGGGAAAAGGAGAAAATGCTGGTAACCAGCATTTTCTCCTTTTCCAACAATGTTTTCTACCCTATCAAAGAAAAATGACACCATTTGAGCCACAATGAAATTGTTTGCAAATGCTTTCGATTTAGACACGGCTAAAATTTTGTCGTCTGGTAAAGGGTTAAAAGGTGACACAAATGAAAGGATTTCTTTTTCAAAGGGTAGAAAACTGTTGGAAAAAAAGAAAATGCTGGTTACCAGCATTTTCTTCTTTTCCCACAATGTTTTCTAAAGCTTTGTTTTTCAGTGTCACTAAAACTCGTGAGTATGGTAAAGAGTTAACCTTTCAAATGCCTTTCACAACCAGAATCGCCTTTGTGGCCAATGTAGATCAAGATCAGACTGCACAAAACATGCTATTTTGGTCTTTGAACTACACTGTCAACTTTGCTAAGACATCCTGAACAAAAGAAGCCTTGATTTATTCACCCATTACCAAACGACAAATTTTAGAATTGTCTCAATTGAAAGCATTTGCAGACGACAAATTACCTGTGACTCAACAGAAGGGGTTTACCAATAAAAGGGTAGAAGGAATGGGAAAGGAGCAAATGCTGCTCAGCAACATTTTCTCTGTTTTCTCAATTTTTTTTCAAAGCCCTTTCCTTCTGTGTCGGTAAAATACGGCATTATTGGGAAACGGGCTAAAATTCTGCAAAAAGGAGGAATGGAATGTTTAAAAACACTCGCTTCTTTTCCAACAACGATTTAAGAAATGGGTGTATAACAGGAATGGAAAAAATAATATTTGTCGGGCCGTGATTCAAGGCATTTTTCCGCTGAGCAATACTTTAACACAAGAGAATTATAAAATTCCGCGGAATGCAGGTGAAAGACACTTCCTTCCTTTTCATTCAGGGAGTTTGATTGACACATCCTGTTCTGAACACTTAGCGCGCGAGGGGCAGCACGAGGTGCCTTTAGCGGAGAGTATAGGTCAAGATCAGACTGCACAGAACGTGCATTCTGATCTTCATCTACACTGTCCAGTATCTAGAGCGATATTGTGGTCAAAACAACATTTGAATTGCTGAAGTTGGGATGCTGGCCACCGATTTAAATCAATATTTCGTTTAGAAAGAGGTTTACAGAGTAAAATCAATTTCATCAAATTAAAATCATTCCAGACCAAAAGCTTACAGCCCTATTATCATGTTTTTGCCTTCACTAAATACCTCTTCCGACATTTCCAATTAGTTAATCCCTTCGTTTTACCCTGGCTTTTACTCAAAACTCCAGCGTAGTAATCTGCCTTCTTAATTCTAACTTTGAGAGACGTTTGCAGCAGTGGTTACTTTTGCGGACCCTGTAGATTAAGATCAACCAGCACAAAACGTGCAGTATAATCCTTGACCTACACTGTTCGGTTGTTTTGTGAGATATTTTAAATTAGAATTACATAATTATTGCTTTATCTAAGTCCGACAAAAAATGTCTGTTTCATTAAGTCTGATCTGAGGGCTCTGATCAACGGAGCACCCGAGGATTGCTGAATAGCACATTTCTGTAACAACAGCACTAAAACGGTACCTGATACGATTCGTCCAGCCACTGTTAGCTAGTGTATGCACAAGTCATTTATTAACACAGCCCCGATAGAATTGGGAAATAGTCCCTAAACAAGCCCAGCATTTTGGGGACGTTAATTTCGTTGCCAATATGTTGCACGAGTCCCGGTTTTCTGAATGTCTATATTGAGAAACTGTACACAGAGATTTGCAGTAAACAATGGAATTTTATCACATTATTTTTCCTGTTTGAAACTATTATATTTTTAGAAGAAATTTGTAGCGAAAGACTGCTTAACTTTTCCACAGAATTATACTTATAGCCATTCTTTTTTTCCCCGGCAATTTCGCACCGCGTATTAATTATTATCCTATTCGGGATAGTGATGCCTCATAGAAGGCAGGTCAAAAATATGACATTCGCAGACAACTGGCGATAAGAGCTTACTGACAGAAACATTACAGTTTCATACCTTATATAACACACGGAAATTTCATTCTAATCTTTACATGAAATGCAGATCTTCGGTCAGTTCAGCGCATTCATGGGGAAGCAAGAACGGCCTTTGGGGACAAAATACGTGAGATGACCAATAAAGTCACACAAAGAAGGTAATTTGCACGCATGCGCAAAATCAAAAATGACATTAGTCCCTCTAAACCTACGTCTAGTTCTGAAAGAATACCGGAAGAAAATGTTAAGTTGTATCTTTATGACTTCCATAATAAAGTAATATTTTTTTAAAACTATATTCTACTCTATTCAAGGTATTCTACATACGTATGTTTGCTTCATTTCTAGTGTGTCGGCACATGGTTTTCCGCTTTAAGTTGCACTGTGATAGGTGCTATTGAATAAGGATAAAAGATGTGTAGAAAATCGCCTGATACAACAGAGCAAAGAGTACTAGCTATACTCTTTAAACAAAACGGAAATAGGTGACAAAGAATTTCTAGACAATGAAAAAAGCATAAACTAATGATCATACCACTGCCTCGGGCAACAAGAATGATAAACAAGAGGGCCAAGATGGCCCTGGATCGCTCACCTGAATATTTGAGTAGACCATAGCCAGTTTATTTTTTGTGTGTGTTATTCCAAAACCTTTTCTTCAGTAACTTCAATGAAAAGAACAAGAGTACTGCATGCCAGTGCCAACAATTGGCTGTTGGGTGCCGGATATTAAGTTAAAATTGTAATTCAAAAAAGGGGCATAATTTGGCACCAAAGGATCATTTCTGTGAAATTATTTCAAAATCTGACCAGTGGTTTCATAGAAGAAGAAATTTTAAGAATTTCTTCATGTCCGTATAGTGCAAATAGACCCCCACCACCACTGACGTGTTTCTTGACGGATCAAAAATTTCTCTAATATTTTTCAAAAGGGGCATCTAAGGGACATTTCTGTGAAATTATTTCAAAATCTAATGAATGGTTTAAGAGAAAAAGAATTTCAAAGAATTTCTTTGAGTCAATACAGTGCAAGGAGACCGTTTTTCAATGGATCAAAATTTTGCGAACAGTGTTTAAAAAGGGTTACCCATAGAACATTTCTGTGAAATGATTTCAAAATCTGACCAGCGGTTTCAGAGAAGATTTTTAAAGAATGCAAAGAGCCCCCCCCCCCCCCCAGCCATGTTTTTCAATGGAGCAAAACTTCACGAACAATTTTTGAAAAGGGTCACCCAAAATTCTTAGAAAATTCCATTTGGTTGCCATGGCAACCAGAGTTTTTGATAAAATCAAATTCTATCAACAGTTTTTTAAGAGGAACTCCCAAGGAACATTTCAGCAAAGTTTCGTTCTAATTGGCCCAGCAGTTTAGGAGGAGAAGTTGTTTAAAGAATGGTTGACACCGCACAATGCAAAGAATCTGACCAGCAGTTTCAGAGGAGAAGATTTTTAAAGATTTATTTAAAAAACTCCATTTGGTTGCCATGGCAACCAGAGTTTTTGATGGAATCAAATTCTGTGTACAATTTTTAAAGAGGACCTCCCAAGGAACATTCCAGCAAAGTTTGGTCCAAATCGGCCCAGCGGTTTAGGAGGAGAAGATGTTTAAAGAATTGTTGACACCACTTGACGCAAGGAGCCCCCCCGCCACGGCCATCTTTTTCGACGGATCAAAATTTCGCGAACATTTTTTGAAAAGGGTCACCCAAGGAACATTTTTAAAGAATTTCTTAGAAAATTCCATTTGGTTGCCATGGCAACCAGAGTTTTTGATGGAATCAAACAATTTTTAAAGAGGACCTCCCAAGGAACATTCCAGCCAAGTTTGTTCCAAATCGGCCCAGCGGTTTAGGAGGAGAAGATGTTTAAAGATATTGTTGACGACGAACGACGCACGGCGGACACAGGGTGATCCTAAAAGCTCCCCTTGAGCACGTTGTGCTCAGGTGAGCTAAAAAGTGAAAAGATATCGTTATCGTTTCAACTGTGTTCTTGAAATTCGCTGCCGGGGGACAGCTACATTTAGCTGTGACCAATCCATCGTGCAACCTGCAGCTTACTTCATACATAGCTGCCGATTTGAGGTTTTTTTTTTAATTCGGCTCCAAAATCGAATTTCGAAACAGTTTTAGCAAATCGTCAACTGTCAGCTGGAAGCTAACTTCACGCGCATATTCCAAATCCCAAAGTACACTAACTTAAATCAGTTAACCCTTTACAAAACAATCCTGTGTTTTCAGTGTCAACCTAGAAGAGAAAGTTTTGGAACAAATTATAGGAAAAGAAAAAAACGCTAATAACCCCCATTTTGTTCTTTTCCGACAATGTTTTTTTATCTTTTCGGAGACAAATTCCATTGTACTCTATTTGTCGGCCACAATAGCTTTCAATTTGGGCAAGTCCAAAATTGTGTCGTTTGGTAGAGAAGTAAAGCCCAAAACTGCTGATTCAGTAAGCCTAAAACAGAGATAGAACGAAGCCACCGAAAGCCCCCCCCCCCTCCCCCAATTAAATAGTAATATAACTCAAGTGTCTAAAAGACATTCATTTAAGCTGCCATTAGATGTTTTGCTAATGTAGATCTGGAACAATTACCTAATTAACTAATTCATGTTGAGGACCATGGGGCACAGCACGACTACCATTATCTATCACTGAAATTACTCCGCATAATCATTGGAAAGTAGTCCGGTTTTTTTTTCAGAAGTTTTCCGAACAGTTGCTTTTCCTTCCATCTGTTTTGAACCTTTGGGCTTAGGACAAGGCACTGAAGAAGCCGGATCAAGTCCTGAAATTTGAAAGTAACACAACTTCTGAATGGCTAAACCAAAACAGAACTTGTGTTACTTTCAAATTTAGAAAATGCTGGAGAATAACACTGAAAATATTCTTAAGAATGGTTGGTGAATACAGACCATGGTTAAATCAGGGTACGGTGTTCACGAGTAACGGCAAGCCATGGTATCTGCAACATGATTGAAATATTGTTGACGGTAGCGCCAAACACTTGCTAGAGCCTACGTCATAGCCGAGTAAAAATCTATGTATAGTCAATCACCAAGCAAATATTTTTTTGCGAAAATACCACCGTCTACTGTCTTGAAGTTGCCAGTATTCACTCTAGCAAATGACGGGACTGTACTAATTAATACCTTGCCTTCTCCTGCAGGGCTAAGCAATTACTGAAATTCCACAGTCATAAACGATCATTTATCTCGCACTAATGCACTAATCAAGTATATGCCCATTTTTGTGGTTCTAATACCCGTTTAACAGGACGATATTCAGCATTTCGATTTTCTCCCGTTGGTGGGATAATCATGAAGTATTTTATTTCATTTCTACGGCAGGACAGTTTTCTCTGATTATCATCAGGATTATACCTGTAAACATGTATATTCTGTATTTTTTGTACTGATTTTGTATTTTTACTACATGATCTGTTGAGGATATAAATTTGAATACACTGTACATTTTCGTATCATAACTGAATTGCGATTTAACAGCTATTATCGTCTTCTAATTAGAATACCTTAAATATATATATACTTATAAGCGGCAATTTGAGAATATGGGGTTTAATGCATCTTTGTATTGCATTATGCCAAGCTAGTCATTATAGCATATTATGGATCCATTTTGTAATGAAAGCAAGGACACCACTGCTGAGGTGAAGTTAGGGATGGGGGGTTCGTTTAATACAACTCGAGTTGAAATCCAACTGTTATACTAGTTTATGAGCATGTAGTAGTATATTATATGCCAGAAAGAATTTAACAGAAGCAAGCAAACATATAAATAACATAAGCTTTATTTGTATATCAGATGACCTACATTAATTTCAATTGCCTTGTTGCTTGCTTGCCTGTGTACTTTATAAGATCCATCTAATTAATTTTATTAATAGTCTGCATATTTCTATTTGACAAATTTATGTTAGAAGAGCAAATATAATGTCAATATAAAAGAAAGGAAAATAAACAGAAAAGATTATAGATAGAAAGAAAGAAAGAAAGAACGAAAGAAAGAACTATTGGACTTAAAAAAACAATGAACAGAAGCAATCGTTTTTAATGTTCAAGAACGGATAGTTATAATTTAAATCAACTAAATTCAGTATCTGAAAGGGCAGGCTTGGTCAACTCGCCCCCCCCCCCCTCCCCGCACGGACTGGTCCTTTTCCTCTCCGAAAATTATGGCATGAGGCCGCCATAATACCCATTATAAAATCATAGGTTAGTTGGCTTATATCACGTGCTCTTGAAAATCGAAAGAGATACGTCTGATATATGAACCCATTAACACATTACCTGCAGTAGGCGACTTGCTCCGTCTTACAGCAGGTGACTTGTCAAAACAGCTGAGGTAAAAGGAGAAAAAACCTCGCAAGAGCCATTTTTATTGTTTTGCAACAGGGTTTTCGCATGGTATTCATGCATTTAACTTTCAGTATGATTCCTTTGGAATATTTTTTCACCGGCAGTTTGAAAAGATTTGGGCTACAAATTTAATTTTATATCAGGGAGTAACAGAAATTCCGACAAAACTACTCTGATATGAAATGCCAATCTCCCTTATCGATAACAATTTTTTCCACCATTTGAAGCTCCAGTTGTACTTGACCCAAGAAGTAACAAACCCTTGAGGAGCCTCCTTTTTTACAGTTTACGCCCTTCTAACAGACTTTCTTCCAAAACATTCATCGGGGAATTATCCCTTTACTGAAAAATCCCGTTTTGTCGACCCTTAGAAAGATGGCTTTTTAAAACATTCTGGAAAAAGGATGAAATGCTGGTGACCATCGTTTTCTCTCTTTCCAGCAGTATTCTACCCTTTCAGAAACAGACCCTATTATTTAGACCATATTCAATATGTTGAATGCAAATGCTTTCACTTTAGGCAAGTTTTAAATTTTGCCGGCCAAAAAAGAGTTAAGCTCAATTGCCGGTTAAACAATTCCCATCATTTCGGACAGTGTGGATCCAAGATTAAACTACATGTTCTGTGTAGTGTGGTCTTGATCTACACTGTCCGCACAATCACACAAAGTAGTGCTCAGCAGCATAAGGGATAAATTATTCTTCTCTGCATAGACTTGTTGAAAGATGGAAACTATGTGAAGAACGACTGCTAAAAACTTATTAATTTTAAAGCTTTTTGATTACAAACATAACGCTTTTGATACTTTCAAGAGGACTTGAAAGGGTTGTAAAACGTATTTTATCGAAAAAATATGTTTCTAATAAACAAACTACACAATATTTGAATTTGTATCTCTTAGTTAAACACGTGTTTAACCTTTACTGAACAATTCCTTTGTTCTGATGAACCTGGGGAAGCCAAAATGTTTTCTACCCTCTCAAAGACAGATTCCAGTATTTGAGCACATTTAATTTGCCGTCTGCAATTTCTTTGTATACAGGAGACTATCTGGTTTTTATGTCGTAGATCAAAATTTCTTGTAAAATACCGATAAATACAACTAGATACATTTTTGTTTACAAACTACTTTACACTGTACTGTTGTATTCAAGAAAAAGGTGCAATTTTCGGCATTCATTTTTTTTTTAGAGTCGGTCGGTTTGCAATTGGTAACTCCGTCTTTCATTACATCAGACATGACGTCATGCGCTGTTTAACCAGGTAACAACTGCGCGAGAACTACTTCTTCCACCTTCAATTGAAGAGTTACAGAACTATTTATTTACGCAGATTCACAAAGTTACGAAAGTTTAGTAAAACGGATTTACGAGTTCTTTAGTAAATCTGAACGTAGGCATAAAGTTACGAAAATTCTTACGAAAAAACTTACGAACTGCTAGCAAAACAGTACCCTGCTGTACCACATCACCCATGCCTTACCTTAAGTCCGTAAGTCCGTAAGCTTTTTAGCAATAAAGTGACCGGTTTTTTTTCGGGGGGTGAGGGGAATCTTATTTCTAGACGGAAAATGAAAAGATGTTGCTGACTTTTTTGGCGTGTGTGTGTTCTAGGGGTTAACCAAGAATCTAGATCAAATGCAAAGTAAGGTAAAAAACTTTGTTGCAAAAAAAGACCAGTTACGAGCCATTCTTTTGCCGAAGTATTTAAAAAAACTGGTCTGCTGCAAGATGAAAAGCAATCGTCTGCTTAGTGATAAATAAAAGCCTCAAAGATGTACATATTCCAACATACTAAGATGTACATGTCCTACATAGAAAGCTTTGTGCGACGGAAGTTATTGCACGGAAGTACACGTCCAAACATCCTAAGATGTAGTTGTCCTACATTTCCTACATTTCAAGCTTAACCCTTATATTGCTAGCCCCGCCCGGGTGGCTCAGTGGTGAGCGTGTCGGACTCATGACCTGGTGGTTGTGAGTTCGATACCCGGTTGAGGCGAACTTTCTTTCCGGCGTATTTTCGCCTCTCACCTCTGCTGAAGCATGTGAGAAAAGTAGTCGGTGGCTTTGGAAAGGAAGTTGTGTTAGTACTGGTGTGAGAAAGCCAGGAAACACATGTGCGTCACCGACCGCCATGATATGACCTTAGCTGTTAAAGTGGCGTTAAACCCCAATACAACCAACCAACCAACCAACCTTATATTGCTAAATAAATAAAACCAAAGATTTCCAGCCAATTGTGGAAAACCATAGCTTACGGTTGAAAAAAGTTTGCTCTTCGGAGAGATCTCACCATATCGGACAGTGTAGATCCAAGAGATTAGACTGCATGTTCCGTGCAGTCTGATCTTGATCTATACTGTCCGTAAAAGGTCCTTAAGTCGCACTTAGCAGCCTAAGGCTTCAATTTAAAGCAACGGAAGTTTCTTTCCGGTATTGTCTTCTTTTCTCTGTAAGTCCCTAAAACCATGTGCGTGACAGCAAAACGGATTATGCTAATTATCTATATGTTTTAACCCTGCACAAAACAATTCCGAGTTTAAACGACCCTAATAAAAGGGTTTTGAGGAAACTGTAGGTTGTACATGCATTGTCAATGTTTGGCTAAAGAAAAAAGTCTATAAACAAAGCCTATTCGTATACTTAAACGTCGATATTCGGTCACATGTACAAACAGTACAGGACGAGTATTATGAAATTTAAATTATAGTAAATATATATTTAGGAACCAAATTTATTGTTTTTTAAAGATTTATTCAAATTTTATTTCGTATTTTTTCCTACCGGAATACACTGTCGTCGTAATACTGCACCTACCTACCATATGGCTCGCAATACGCGAAAAGGGGCATTCGGACATTTGCGTAAAGTGTCGTCTCGGATCAGCCTGCGCAGTCCGCGCAGGCTAATCCGAGACGGCACTTTACGACTACATCAGATTTTGTGCTAAGTAGACTTGCGCAAAACAGAAAATTACATAAAAACGGAAAGTGTCATTTCGGATTAGCCTGCGCGGACTGCGCAGGCTGGTCCGAGGCGACACTTTACGCAAATGTCCGAATGCCCCTTTTCGCGTGTTGCAGGCCAATTATGTAAATGAGCCATTCTCTGGTAAAAGGGGGTTTAATGCACCTTCGTTATGCATCATACCAAGTAAGTCATCATACCATTATGGATCCATGAATTCCTTTTCATTTGAAAACCGACTGAATCATGAGGTGAAATGGTGCTTCGACACGAAGAAGATATAGCAAAACCTAAAAAAAAGTTTCGAAACAGGGCAGCCTGTGCGGACTGCTCTGGCTGACCTAGGTCGAAACTCTTTGCAGATGCATTACACCCTCTTTTTACAGTCTCATGGCTCAAATATTGTTGAAAATTTTTTACATTAGTCTATATAAAAATCAAAGCTTACTAATAACACTAAAACAGAACCAGGAAATTTCCTTTTTCAAAAAAAAGTACACTCTTATCCACCCTCCCCCGCAAAAGAAAAGTGTGAAGAAACAAATAACATCGCCAACAATACCGTATCTAAAACCATTGACACTTAAGAACGACCTAAAAAAGAAACACGACCAATTTGTCAAATATTCAAATTTTGTCTACACTTATAATCCATCATCTCTTAAAATCTTGTTGCACGTTTAAGTTTTCCACGAATTTCACCATAACAAACACTACGATATTGTAAACAAAATTATCTCCACGTGGTTAACATTGAAACAGTTTAACGCCAAAACCAATTTTACACCAGAGCACACAAGGCACACCTTTCCAGTACAAACCACTTGAACCTTCGGATAGACTGGAAAGCAATTGCGGGTGTTTAGCGGACAGTTGAAACTCTTTAACAGAGGATAAAATTTTAGACTTGTTAAAATTGAAAGCATTTGCAGACGACAACAAGTTATGTCTCAAATTATGACATTATGGTCTGTGAGAGAGTAAAAAATATTGTGGAAAAAGGAGAAAATGCTGGGTACCAGCATTTTCTTCTTTTCCCACGATATTTTCAGATGCTTTCTCCTCTTTACTAGAAGGCAAAAGTAAAGACTTGTCCAAATTCAAAGCATTTGCAGACGACAAAGGAAATGTATCACAAATGATGAAATATTGTCTTTGAAAGGGTAGAAAATATTGTGGAAAAAGGAAAAAAATGCTGGTTACCAGCATTTTCTCCTTATTTCACGATGTTTTCGAAAGCTCTCTTACTCAGCGTCGGTAAAACACGGAAATGTGCAGTAAAGAGTTCAATGAAGACCAGTCAGCGCATTCCGCGCTGTCTGAAGTCGGAATAACACCGTAAATTATCAGAATGATACCATGCTGCAGCAAAACGCCCTATACACTGTACTAATGTTTTTGTGGCTGTTTGGCTCAGCTGGGATAAGGTCGTCTTTGAATAAGTAGAAAACATTGCGGGAAAATACTGGTTCGGGATCCAAATATCTATCTCACTGTGTATAGGATGGTTAAAATCAAAGATCAGACTGCACATTCCATGCAGTCTGATCATGGATTTATCATGTATACAAAAGCAACATAATTTTTTATGCTGTTTCGGAGTGGCCTTTTCGTGCTTCAAAGACGTTACAATATACTGAATAAAAGAAAGATTTTCATGCGAAAGGCCTGACAAGATAAGCAGTCGATATAGATCTAAAATCAGACTGCACACTCTAAGTCAGTACAAATGAGCTTAATTTCTCTGATAAGGTAGAAAAGATTGTGAGAAAAGGAGAAAATGCTGGTTACCAGCATTTTCTCCTTTTCCCACACTGTTTTCAAAAGTTTTCCAATAAGGCCCCTCAAAACTCGGGATTGTTTGTAAAAGGGTGAAGTGTTAGACAGACCGACGATCAAAACTTGTTTTATTCGCCAGAAATAAACACGTTCTTCTGTTCCAAACTGTGTAAAGTGGAGGGAGAGTCTGAACAGGAAAACCTTACAACCCTTTACCAAAAAGTCCCAAGTTTTTACGACCTTAAGGAAGGAGGCTTTTGAAAACATTGTGGGAAAAGGAGAAAGTGCTAGACTCTAAGACTGATAATCAGATTGGCTGAGAAGGAATTGAATAAATGTCTCATCCAATTTATTTGCTTGTCTAGGACTTTAGAATTAAACTTAGACGAATTGGTTCAAACGGCCATATAGTCAAATCCATATACTCTTCTTTTTTCGCTCCCTCCATTTTTCGTGTAAAGGGATTTCGTTCCATGAGCATCTTGCACCTTAAAAGTGTTTATATACATGTAAATATTTCATGTACATGGGGATCACTTTACCTGATCGATAACGAGCTTGTAATTCAACATTTCTATGAAAGACTACTTTGTATCAAGCTCAACAGTTTCTCATAGGTTTAGATACGTACTCGGTATTTGTATTCCAAAATAAAAAGTCAAAAGTACATTTCCATGCGTAGAACGATGTTTTTCTTATTACAGGCTCAGCCAAATTTTCTGGAAAAGCATTTTGGTAATAGATCTAGGAGAAATTCCTCGTAACGAGCAATTTCTCCTCTTGCCCAAAAGTTTTACTCTTGTTCATACATATGAGGCCCGCTCTGTGAAAAGGGGGCTTAATGCATCTGCGAAAAGTTTCGACCCAGGTCAGCCTGCGCAGTCCGCGCAGGCTGACCTGGGCCGAAACTTTTCGCTATTGGTCGATTTTCTGCATGTCAAAGGATCAGTCTACCTCATGATTGAGTCGGTTGTTTAAAAAAAGTGGCTATTATGGATCCATAAGTATGTGATGGCTTTCTTGGTATGATGGATTACGGAGATGCATTAAGCCCCCTTTTGCCAGAGCACGGCTCATATAGATTGCCCACATTTTACTAGAAACTTCTCAATGTCATCTCCTGCTTACTTGCTTCAGAAGGAATGAGATAACTAAAACCTATATTGTTTGTACCCATAAATCTATGTTATGCGTTTTAAAGAGAAAACTCCGCGAGTACCAACAACAGCAGATTTGTTGAGGGACTTATACAACGTTTACCTTTACCCAGCAATAATACCTTTATCCGAAGCCCCAATTCTACAATGTCGGTGAGTGCACTCTTAACACCTATCACATTGACAAAATGGGGAGATTTTAAATAGGATATAATATTTTTGTTATTTTATCATATATTCTAAATAGTAAAAATTTACATAATGCTATACATGGTATCCGCTTTCATAATTTCTTGATTGAAAATATCAATCACATCTCGTGATAAGTGTTACCGATAGAGAGCCGAATAAACCAAACGTATATTCTCAGGCTAGATGTTAGACCCAAATAATTGCAATTTCACGGTTGCTTTTGTCTAGAAATAGTTAAATTAAGCGGACAATGTAGATCAAAGATTAGACTGCACGTTTTGTGCGCGCTGACATTGATTTACACTGGCCTAAAAGGCAACTAAACTTGCGAAAGGCGCTCCAAGGTTTAAGAATGCACTAACTGACATAAATTTTAGTGTCTAGAATTCGGATAAAAGTAATTTTGTACACCAAATGCATTTTTTTTTTTCAGGTTCTTCATCAAAGCTTCTTTCCGTTAGTGCTCATTAAATAGCATAAATTCCATACTGATCAGACTACTTATTATGTGCAGTCTGATCTTGATCTTCGCTGCTCTCAAGAAGCACGTGAGGTTTGCCATGCAGAGAAAGGGTTAATGCCCTTCCTTTTCTGCTTGCGGATAGACATGAAATTCTCATGGCATATTCGCACTGTCAGATATCTATCGCACATATTACAGATAAGATCCAAGGGCACACTTGAGGAAGAATGCTGATCTCGTAAGATTTTAGAAATTCCAAGCCTGACCACTTTTGAGAGTTTTTTTTTTTTTTCAGATTTGTTTCATAGGCATATTGTATCATCTCTTGCCCTGCTGTTCGCAACCATAGGTGTATATTGAGGAGAGTGTATAGCAAGATCAGCCTGCACATTCGTGCAGTCTGATCTTGCTCTACATTCTCCGCTGTTCTGTCAGTACTTTCGGTCATATAAACCCCATGTAATATCATATACCGTAATATTTTTGTTGTTATCGTCAACAATTTATATTCGATAGAGCTAGGGTCTCTGGTGTCCATACTGTGTAGTAATAAGGCTGTTCGATGGAGTTGCTTCTCTATATGACCGTATGATCAATGCGGAAGTAACTCTGTCGATGCCGACTTAATAAATTCGATCCTATTCGAGGTCAAGAAACACCATAGACAAAAAACACTGTAGACAAAGAGTGCATTTTCCGTCATAGTTTAGCATCGTGTACTGGGTGGTGTAGATACAAGATCAGACTGCACGTTCTGTACAGTCTGATCTTGATCTACGCCGTCCGCAGAAGCTACTTATGTCGACGTCCGCAGTGAAAGAGTTACAAACTACGTTGAACACACCTTAAATCGGTTTTTGCTAACAGAGTAGACAGGGATCAACATTTTTCGATGTTTAAAGTTTTCACAAAAAGAGCCTGAAAATTGAATGACCAATCTTCTTGTTTTGTAAAATATTGCTGATGTAAAAAATTGTGTGAAGGGGAGAGAAAGCTTATCAACGGGTTTTTTTTCCCCTTTTACACAATCGTTTCAAAAGTCTTCTTCTTCAGGGCCGTTAGAAGACTGGGTTGTTTAGGAAGGGGTTAAGTGTTGAACCAAAAAGTGTCCACACTGTATAGTAAGATGGCTGGTCGATGGAATTGCTTCTCTATATGACCGTAATTGATCTATATGATCAATGCGGAAGTAAGTCTAATAATTGCCACCTGCAAGGAAAACGTATACGATACTATACAGTGGTTAAAAACTTAAATTGTCCATGTTCTTTCTCCAGTTTTCCTCTTTTCTTTCCTATTTTCTTTCTCGTGTCTTGTTGTGGCATTTGATTATTTAAACTCATTTTTCTGAAATGACTATTAGATTTGAAATATGAATGTGTACGGTACAAAGTGCATGTGTATCCATACTGACTATTGAATAAAATCCTGAATTTTGAATCTTGTAAAACCTTGCTTTTTGAGTTAAAAAAAAAAAGACCTTGGCAGCCCTATTCTCGTAATAATTATAAAGGTTCAAGTAAGGGAAGAGTCTGGGATTCAAAATTACAATATCTTCTGTTCTTAACTCCAAATATCCCATAATGCATTTGTTTAAGAAAGGAAAGAAAACGTTGTGGGAAAGGGTGAAATACTGGTTACCAAAAAGCATTTTTATCTCCAAGCCGTTAAAAGCATGAGACGAGATTATTTGGTACATGGTATTTAGATGACTAAAGCTATCCAATAAGAGTAATTATTGTCTTTTCGAGATGGCTTAATGATTACCACCAAAATGGGTATAAATAAGAATTAATTCATTTCATTAAGCACTTTGAATATCCACCCAACATAAACACACTTATCTGGACCTCTGCTTTTTCGCCATTTATCCTATTTGTTTTCTGATATTTTTATGGCTTAAAAGCATTGAAACCATATCACATATTTAGCAGTATAAACAATCGTCCCTAAACAAAGAACTGTTTTGTCTTTTCTTGCCTTCCCAATTTGCCAATTTGCCAAAATTTCGAAGGAATCTCATGATTCTTATCGATAAGGTATGGCATAAACCCTCGAAGTGCAATCTTAATAATATGAACATTTTTAAGCCAGTAAAAACGTGCAGATATCGAAATCCCAAGACTGCTGTTGTTTGGAATATCTATCAAAAAAGCGGACAGTGAAGATCCAAGATCAGACTGCACGTTCTGTGTAGTCTGATCTTAATCTATACTGTACGCAAATACAATTATTGTTATGTTTTGTAGCCTAAGGGTAGAAATAGATAAGAGTATCGTCTTGTCATATAAAAAATCGTGGAGATAAAACTGTTATTGAGAAATTGGCTGGAATGTGTACTGAAGGCCTCGGATAAAAAACAAGAAAAGATGTTTTTAACCCTTTACCGCACACTTTTAACGACCCTGGGAAAGAAGCCTTTTGAAAACATTGTGGAAAAAGGAGAAAATGCTGGTAACCAGCATTTTCTCCTTTTCCCACAATGTTTTCTACCCTATCAAAGTAAAATTGCACCAATTAAGCAATATTGAAATTTTCGTCTGCAAATGCTTTCAATTTGGACAAGGCTAAAATTTTGTCGTCTAGTAAAGGGTTAAATCAGACAGACGGTGTAAGAGGTACTGGTGCATGAAAATTGAAACTCGTTGTGAAACTTTCTTCAATGTGAAAAGAAATGATGCATCGTAACCGCACAAACAACTTTCTCTTTTTCCAAACTGTTTTGCATATCGTTAAAGTTGAAACTCAGTTACATATATTTTTCAAGATAAGATGTTAAGCTAATCGTTGCTGTTGCTGCTAAGAAATGTACTTATGAAAATATACGTAGAATGTACAGTACTGGGTTACCTTGATTGATTGAATAGTGTTTTACGCCGCTTTCAACATAATTTCAGTGGTATCACGGCGACAGCTCACTTATGCTCGTATGTTCTGGATTTCACCAGTACTAGATTAGACTTCTGATGTGTCTTGCCCAAGGACACGGCTACGGAGGACCCAGTGCGTCCAGTGAGGTTCGATTCCAGGGCCACTGGGCCGAAGAATAAACATGACCACATTTTTTTTTTTACAGATAGAACATTAATCTTTTATTCATTCGATTCAAATACCAAGAAGTAAGTCAAAAGCCAGCTTATACAGCAACGCCGAAGAATGTTTGAAAAAAAAAATCAAAATTTCATATTGAATTTCACTCGTTTTTGAGTGGAAAAAAAATCTGTCAAAGATAATTAGATATTGTTTATTGAATAGCCCTGAAAAGTTTAATCGCCCACATCGTCGCCGCTTCCGTAACCAGCATTGTCTCCATTTTCCACAATGTTTCCATCACACATAGACATGTTTCAGGATTCGAGCTACACTTGAATTGTCGTCTGCAAGATCTTTAACTCTTTTTGACAGACAACAAAATTACCCTGTAAACTTTTTCCATTTGCAAAAGCTGCATTTATGCCGTGTGGGATTTGTATTTTGAAAGGAGGGAAAAGATTGTGGAAAAAGGAGAAAATGCTGGTCATCAGCATTTTCTCCATTTTCCACGATGTTTCAAAAGACGTTCTCTCCCTAGGTCGTTAAAACTCGGGATTGTTTGGTAAATGGTTAAAGTAACAATAAAGGCCAAATGTAAGCAAAGGGGGTGTTTAAATGCAATTGAATTTATATCATACCATTTAAAAGTATGGAAATTATTGTGAAGATGACAATCTGTCATTGTATGGTCGGTCCAAGTGTTAGTTGCTGACAGAGAGATTAATTTCAAAACTAGGTTAAAACCTGCCAGGTAGCTGTGTCTTTTGTTTACTTTTTGCCTGATTTCAAAATTCTTTTTTCTGCCAGCGACTAACATGTGTCCCGACCACACGATAACAGACTGTCAACTCCACAATATTTTCGATACTTTTAAATGGTATGATTTAAATTTAAATGTATTAGGACACCTGATATGATATTTTGGCCTTTACTGAGCCTTTAAATACTGTATAAACAACTCTATTATTTTGTCGTCTGGTAAAGAGTTACAACATTTTACTTGTGCTAATCGGTAAAGCCTTTCCTTGACCGACTCCTGACTTGATTCTCTCGGTGGTCTGAAGGCAAATAACTGTTCTAACTCATTCAAAAGGGGAAACATTTTTCGCAGACGCTTGTTTTATATACGACTATACATCGCTTGAACAGCTGGGTGAAAAATCGCGCATTGAAAGATTCTTGGCAAAAGCCGACCAAAAGCATCGAATCACCGGTGATGCTATAACCTCTATCCTTACCATTTCTTGTGATATACAATGTGGTGCTTTTCACCCTTAGGGTATTAAGCGCGGCTCACTGACCTTTAGCGGACAGTGTAGATCCAAGATCAGACTGCACAGAACGTGCAGTCTGATCTTGGACCTACACTGTCCAATTAGAAGATATTTTGCGTCAAAAACTAAGTTTGAAATAGTTTCATTCGGCTTGAAAGTTTCATTTGATTCATTTCGCAGGATAAGGGTAAAAACAAATCGAGTACATACTATCTTTTCTGAGACATGATCTAATTCTCAATACGTACAAACTGTATAGTAACTTGTAAATAAAAAGTTTGCATTTAAAACGGCAAATATGACTACTAAGCCCCAAGCCTTTTTACAAAAATACTGATAATAATAAATATAACAATACTAAAAATAAACGGTGTTTTTGCACATCTATACACGATGTAAAGAGTGTTTGTAGCCTTCATTCAAAATTTTGAAAACTGGTATGTACCTATGGGCCTGAAGACCCTAAGCCCAAAAACCAGTACTAGCAACAAATTCATCGTACGTATGGATCTGATCATATTCAGAGAGAGAGAGAGAGAGAGAGAGAGAATCAATCAATTCATCAATCAATTCATCAATCAACCGACCAACCGACCGACCGACCTACTGACCGATCGATCGATCGATCGATCGATCAATCAATCAATCAATCAATCAGAAAGCAACAAGTTTAAGGTTTTGGGACAGAATCTCTAACTTCATAACGAACAGCATACATCCATATGCGGTCTGGACACAACTTTAGTACCTAAACTCGCACATGTCCTCGTAACTCATTCAACCTTCACCACACAATCCCGAGATTTAGCGACCCGGAAGAATACAGCTTTTGAAAACATTGTGAGAAAAGAAGAAAATGCTAGTAACCAGTATTTCCTCCTTTTCTCCCAATGCTTTTCAGTCTTTCAGAAACAAATCCCATCATTTTAGCCACATTTAACCTGCTCTCTGCATACATTTTCATTGTGGATGAGTCTAAAATTATGTCGTTTGGAAAAGAGGTAACCCTTTACCAAACAATTCCGGATTTCAACGATCCTGAGGAAGAAGGTTATTGCAACATTGTGGGAAAAGAAGAAAATGCTGGTAACCACGGTAATTACGGAACCGATCAACAGTTTTGCCACAGATCTGTGAGGCCGTGCTATAGGAAGTGATTAGGTATGAGTATCGCCTGGACCCGGGCAGTTTGCAATCACATTTAAATATTGTTCATGAATGAGCTCTTTAAACCAAGGGAGAAAATCCATCTAAGAAAAAACATTCGAAATTTATAATTATGTCCCGTAGCTGCCCTTTCAAGCATCGGGCGATTTGAATATCTGCTGCTGTATATGAAAATCTGTGCTGGCGAAATGCCGTCCGGATATGTAAATATTGTGGCAATAAGAAAAATGCTCGTTACCAACAGTTTCTCCGTTTGGCAGCTGATAAATAGTATATTTCCCCCTTTTTCCATCAATGGTTTCTACGCTTTCAAAGACAAATCCCATCACTTGAACCATGTATTTTCTCCTTTTCCAAAAATGTTTTCTACCCTTTTAAATCTTATTTGAGCCGCAGTTAAATTGTCGTTTGTACAAGCAGTCAATTCGGACAATTCTTAGCTTTTTTCGTCTGGTAAAGCTTTATTTAAAGTGGCTCACAACTCAATGAACAGTTTAAATTAAAAAAAAAAGAAAACTTTACAAACGGCAAGTCTATATTTGTTGACAAAGATCTTATTTAACCCTTTACCACACAATCACGAGTTTTAAAGTTCCTGTGAAAGAAAGCTTTTGAAAACATCGTGGAAAAAGGAGAAAATGCTGGTAACCAGCATTTTCTCCTTTTCCCACAATGTTTTCTGCCTTATTAAAGACAATTTGCATGTTTTGAGAGATATTTGATTTTTCGTCTGCAAAGCTTTCAGTTTAGACCAGTCTAAGATGTTGACGTTAGGTAAAGAGTTAAACTTAGATCCTGAAAGCTAATATACGCGGGAAAGGCACCTCATCTTTTTCTTTTTAACCATGCTTTCTCTTTAACTATGTTTGAGCCATGCTCTGGCAGGAGGGGGTTTAATGCATCTCCCTTATGCATTATACCAAGCAAGTCATCACATAATTATGGTTCCGTGAAATCCATTCTGTCTAACAACTGGCTGAATCCTGCGCTAGAATGGCCCTTGGACATGTAGAAAATTGACTAAAAGCAAAAAGTTCCGACAGTCTGCGCAGTCTGACCTGGGTCGATACTTTTTGCAGATCTGCATTAAACCCCTTTTTCACAGAGCGTGGCTCATCTATAGTTCTTTAATCCGTTTGTCATGGAAGAGACGATATCCGTAATAAATGAACAATAAATGCATTTTAAACAAGCCTGTTCAGTCATATAAATTCAACCTCGCAGGAGTCATGGGCAGACTGGTATCAGTCTGAGAAATAGAGCATTTTCACAAAAACAAAAATATCATAAAATAAAACTGCAAAATAAAGACGCTAATTTAAAGTTCTCAATGTCTGTATAAACCTGTGTTTTAGATAGGGGGCAAATAACAACACATATTTCTGTTGGTTTACTATATAGTTGTGTACCTTGTTTATTAGAATGTCTCAAATGCAGGGCCTGAATGCCAGGCTAGAGTAACAGGCAGAAAGCCTGTCATGGGTAGAAGTTTTCGAAAGGAAACTTTCCTAATATACCATTTCAAAATGGCATTACTTAATGAAATATAAAAATTCTTTGAACGCTTTTAGGTCATAATGTAATTGTAAGTCCATTTAAATCAACAAGTGAAAGGGGGAAAAAGTCATCAAAATACACCTGGTGTTTGGAGAAAGAGAGCACAAAATATGTCTAATCGAGCTTGGCCTGTAAGTAAAAATCAATGTTGTATAACTTCTGCAAAAGTTATCCTTATCATTCAGGATTCAAATAAATGAACTGGGCATATCAATTAACCGTTAGGCTGTTAAGCGCGACTCAAGGACCTTTTGCGGATAGTGTTGATCAAGATCAGACTGCACAGAACACGCAGTCTGATCTTGGATCTACACTGTCAGATAAGGAGATATTTCCCCCCCCCCCGAAAAAAAGAATCTTTTGAAATAGAAAAATATGGGTTTTTACTAACGGCTTGAAAATTTCATTTCACTTATTTAGCAGTTGAAGGTTTATGATTAAAAAAAAAACAGATAGTGCAGGTTATAAGGGTGACCGAGTCTGATCTCATTAAAATATCGGACATGTGAGAAGATCCGAGATCAGAACAGACTGTACGTGTTGTGCAGTCTTATCTTGATCTATACTGTCCACTAAAGCAACTACAGTCGTGTTAGCGATTCAAAGTTTAACGATCGACATTAGCTTCCTGCACAGTGGATCAAAATCAAGACGTTAAGACTTTAGGCACTTCTTTGTGCACAGCGAAGAAAAAGATCATGCTATACAAAATGTAAGTCCGATCATGAAACTACACTTTCCAACATGTTATATAGATATTCTAATCAAAACATCTTGTAAATGCAAAAATGCAACTTTTTGATGTTTTTCCCGACATAAAACGAAAATTAAATCCTTAGGCTACTAAGCGCCACTAAGGGACCTTTTGCGGACAGTGTAGATCAAGATCAGACTGCACAGAACGTGCAGTCTGATCTTGGATCTACACTGTCCGATTAGGGGATATTTCTCCTCCAGAAATAATTTCGAAATAGCGAAATTTGTGTTTTTACTATCGACTTGAAGGTAACATCTAACTTATTCAGCACGGTAATAGTTAATTTTATTCCGCCCTCTAAGGGTATATAAAACTGCAGTCGATCGTAGAAACGTTGAAGCCTAGAAGCTAGATTTATTGTTAATCACAATGCAATAAACTGTCTCTAAGTCTAAAGAATTTTTATATAAACCATTAAATTTGGGCTTCACATGCATGATGCAGTGCAAAATGCACTTGTAGAAACCAGCAAAATGTCAGGCTACAAAATAAGAATTAATATTGTTTCGATACTTGAGTATAAAACCTTTGTTTGAGCGATAAACTCCATTTTATTAGGAGCTATTTAGATATGGCCTGCAACACGCGAAAAGGGGCATTCGGACATTTGCGTAAAGTGTCGTTTCGGATCAGCCTGCGCTGTCCGCGCAGGCTAATCCAAAACGACACTTTCCGTTTTTATGTAATTTTCTGTTTTGCGCAAGTCTACTGTAGCACAAAATCTAATGTAGTCGAGAAGTGCCGTCTCGGATTAGCCTGCGCGGACTGCGCAGGCTGGTCCGAGACGACACTTTACGCAAATGTCCCAATGTCCCTTTTCGCGTGTTGCAGGCCATATGAGCTATGCTCTGGCAAAAGAGGGTTCAATCTATCTCCGTGATGCATTATACCAAGCAAGTCAAAATATTATGGATCCTAAAATTTCACTTTGTCTGACAACCGACTTAACTTAGAGGCATAATGGTCTTTTGCCATGCAGAAAATGTAATTAACGTGAAAAGTGGGTATTTTTTCGCAGATGCATTATACCCCCTTTTCACAGAGCATAGCTCATATTTTTGTCGCGGATCAAAATTACAAGTAAACACAGATACATGTAAATAGTATACCAATTAATCCCTTTGCCATACAAAGAGATATGCTATTGAAAACGTTGTGGTAAAAGGGGAAAATGCTTGTAAATGGCATTCTCTTCTTTTACAACAATGTTTTAAACCCTTTCAAAGACAGATCCCATGATATGAGCCACTGTTAATTTGTTATCTGCGAATGCCTTAACCCTTATCCAGCTGACAAAATAAATAAAACTTTCTAGCCGACAGTAAAAAAATCGAACAAATTTATTTCAAACTTATCTCTTGGAGAAAAATATCTCCTGATCGGCCAGTATCGATCCAAGATCAGACTGCACGTTCTGTGCGGTCTGATTTTGATCTACAGTCCGCCGCCAAAAAGTCACTGTGTCGCGCTTAACAGCTTTTTGGTAACCAGCATTTTCTCCTTTTTCCCCACAATGTTTTCTACCCTATCGAACATAATTCAATCATTTGAACCACATTTAAATTGTCGGCTGCAAATGCTTTAAATTTGGACAATTCTACACTTTTGTCCTGTGGTATAGAGTTAAAGAAGCAATGAATATGTGATATGTAGGCATTTATTTCAGCCGACTTAAAATGTCCATTTCATGATGCTGTTTAGAGTATTATCTCCCTTTTTTTTTCACATTTTTTCACGACGGACTTCTTTCTCGGGATCATAAAAACATACCCTCGTTAGGTAAACGTATCATCAGATTAATGATTTGAGCTATACTCTGTGGAAAAGGAGTGTAATGCGTCTACAAAAAGTATCACCAGAAAGTATGAAGTCCGTGCAGGCTGACCTGGGCTGAAAGTTTTAACTAATAGTCAATTTCCTTCATGTTAAAGGACCAGTCTACTTCATGATTCAGTTGGTTGTTAGACAAAATGGATTTTATGGATCCATAATTATATAATGACCTACGATGCATCAAGAACATGCATTAAATTCCCTTTTGCCAGAGTATCGCCTTCATGTATTTCATGATACCAATTTCCAACAAGCGGTTTATTTCACAAGCAATGAAACTATTACAGGATAAGATATTCTATGCATGTACATAATTTCGTTTTATGATAAGTAACAGATTATTGCCTATTAGGATCTTTGGTTGCTTTGAATACATAAACTTTTATCTTCGTGAGAACTCTTTTGAAAAATCATACTTTTAATCGTTTTAACTAGGTGGAAAAACCTTTTAACATGTGTCAATTATACCAGTTTAATAGCAAATCAAACGTGTGGAATTATCAAGAACTGGGACCGTAACCCTTGAAAAATGGGTTCAAATTCACTGATCTACTTTTGGAGATCAAAACAGCTCGCTCACGATCAAACAGAATGAACAGATAAAGAACAAATTTATTGAGGCTGTCAATTTATTACAGTGCGTATGTCGATAATCTGTACATGGTTTACAGCTAAGTGATTTTGGGGTTTGGCGTATATTTGTCCTTGTGAAAGGTATCCATACTCTGGGAAAAGGGGGCTTAATGCATTTGCAAAAGTATCGACCCACGTCAGCCTGCGCAGTCCGCGCAGGCTGACATGGGCCGAAACTTCTCGCTATCTTCCAATTTTCTGCATGTCTAAGGACCATTCTACCTCATGATTCAGTCGGTTGTTTGACAAATTGGATTTTATGGATTCATAACTATGTAATGACTTGCTTGGTATAATGCATCACAGAGATGCATTAAGCCCCATTTTGCCTGAGCATTACTCATATACTGGCCTTCAACACGCGAAAAGGGGCATTCGGACATTTGCGTAAAGTGTCATCCCGGATCAGCCTGCGCAGTCCGCGCAGGCTAATCCACGAAGACACTTTCCGTTCTTATGCAATTTTCTTTTTCGTGCATGTCTACTGTAGTACGAAATCGAATGTAACGGTAAAGTGTCGTCTCGGATCAGTCTGCGCGGACTGCGCAGGCAAGTCCGCGACGACACTTTATGCAAATGTCCGAATGCACTTTTTCGCCTGTTGCAAGCAAATTATAAGTCACGGTGTCAAACTGTATTTCCTGCCGAATACCAACCAGAGTCTGTTTTAGGTATTTTCCACACATTTCTGAGCTCTAATGGAAACGGTCGTTATGTTTTATCGTGTTCTGCGATAATTTGTCTTTCACCTTATTCACAGGACGGAACATGTTGATTAATAGTAAAAGAACAGTAATTAAAGTCGAAACTTTGGGCGCAGACACGTTTTTTTTTTTTCTCTTCTCAACTTTTCAATACCGCAGTGACGAAATTGAACGAATCTGATTGGTCCATGAAATTTGAATATCAGCCTTGACAAAATGGCGTGATGCTAAAAATAGTCTTCTTGCCCAATCAGTTTCGTCCAATATGGCAATATGAGTTTTTGCTGCATGTGAGTACAATTGTATACAATTGCATGCGCTTGAAAATATTTTCAAAAGTTTTTCTTTTGTGTATATTTGCTGTTGTTGTTGTTCCAAAATACCATGACCATTTCGTTTAACACATAACCGGCGTTCAACGCATTACCTATGGAATTATTTCTCTAGGATTTACTTGTCATGGTACTTAGATTTCATTGAAGATGTGTTAGATATGGCAAGGAAAACTTATTTTCAATTCCTTCTTCCTATTGCTACATCCCGCCCCTTTATAATCAAGCACAAATCCGGTTTTCAAGACGTTGAGTCCTTTGATTCATTCGATTACCCATTGATCGAAATACTCTTTTAATGTCGTACTTCGCACTTCAACATACTGTCATCATATAATTATATCTTAATGATCTCGTACACTGGCCGCAAAAGCAGCCGAAGCTCCATGCGAAGCACGAAGTATTCGTGCCCAGTTGCAGCAAAAGATGCGGACAAGACAGAGGCATCCGACATTTAATTGTTTATCAGATGACATTATTTCAGACACCAACATTTTCTCCTTTTCTATATATCAGTATTTTCAGATGCCTTCTCTGTTTGGGTGGTAAAAGACAAGAGCCTGTCTGGTAAAGGATAAAATATAATTGCTCAAATAAAGCTCGTAAATACACTTGACTACAATAGAATACTTTTGTACCATTTTCCTATTTAAGTATAAAGGAGAAAAAGCGCTGCCTGTATCATCCTTCTGTTGTTATACGTTATTAGCAGGTCAGGTCGCAGGGGACTTGGAAACTTGTTCACGGCTGTGGTGAATCATGTCGCCACCTCGCCGAGCACGGCTGTGGCGAATCATGTCGCTACCTCGCCGAAGAGGTGGCGACATGATTCACCACAGCCGTGAACAAGTTTCCAATTCGCCTGCCAACTGATCGTACAACAAATTTATTATGCTGCAAAGTTTTTACCATTCCAACGTGTGTTAAGCGAAATTTCCCTGTTTTATGGTCTCACAAATTGAGTATGCTGACGAAATAGAATTTCCAATCTGAGTGCCCCAATTCAATGAAAACTGACGTCTCTGGGAACTGACGTCACTGGAACCTTGGTAAAGCGTGCAGTTTGTTGCATAATCTTGATGTCAGTGCGATAGATATTCGACGCATTTTTTATTTAAACATGGGTTTAAAAAAAAACGTTAAGGTAAGTAACTATGAATTTTAATGATTTGTTGGCAAAAGTAAACGACCATTAGCTGCCTCCAAGGACCATTAGGTTATCCTTCTAAGGTTGTGCACAATGTATGAGTTTCGACAGTTCACAACATGCTTACCTGACGAATGGATAGCTTATTTTAATCCCCCATGTATTTGTTGTAGAATGACATCAAACGATTATGTAGCTATATTCATTTATTTGCAAAAATAATCCATTCTCTCCGTTTTAATGACAACCATAAAGGGAAATTAGTAAAAATATGGTGCAGGCTACTAAGTATGTTTGTCTTGTGGGCGGCCAATCTCTGAGCAGAGTTGTCGTTCGTTACTCTCACCATACATCTCTGCAATGGGCTAAATGACAAGAATCTTGTCAAAGCGAGGAAAACATGTCTTGTTACTGTCTATTTGTTTCATGTGTAACATAATAAAGTAGACAAAGGAAATATGATTCTGGATACGTTATAGGTGCATTCAATCTGATGAATTTACCTGTATACAATGGAACTATTTTTTCAAGCTTCTTTACTGATCAGAATCTTACGCCAATTGTAAAAAAAATGGCTGCGCCCATGAATGATGACAACAGCTTCGACACACCGATGGAGCTAAGTTTGTAATATTAAAAAACAAGTTATCGTCCTTTAAAAGACATTTAAGCTTTTCAGAAAATCCCTCTTTTTCACATTTCCTACCACTAAATCTGATTGGCCATATGCTGTTTGAACAGCACACAAAATAATCGATATTGGTCTTTCTTTCACCGGCGTTTGTGTCGCCATTTTGAGTTGTGGTCATGTGACGAAAATATCGCGTGGTGACGGACTACTTTCTGAGCCAACTACAGAGGTGAATGGGAATGATCCGTAGTGCAAGAGAGTGGTGGGCGGCTCGTATCGATCGATCGACGCCGCCATTTTAGATGTTGTGTTGAAGGCGTAGTTATGTATACAGGGCTCCCGAAAGGGGAACTGCTTTTTCGTGGATTTTGCCGGTATACATGATATATGTTCGGGGCATATTATCCAATCAGATCACGGGAAATTTCTCTGCAGTATAATAAAAACATATCCCTCCTTTGACGTTGAACGAAACCTTTATGGTATTATCGCCGTTGAGTCTCTGAGTACTTTTGGCGAGTTTGCTAATAAGGGTCGTATGGTTTTAGTACATGCTAAAAGTAGCAGCAGTTGTGATAATTTCTTTTATAAATCGATGGTGTGCCTCGGTTCATAAATTGGTATGGCAATAAAGTCGGGCTAGGCCTGATTGGGAATGGTTTCAATGTATACTAAGTGCTGCAATTTTGAACTTTCTGTCGTTTCACGTAAACAAATCCTCCGTATCAATGACGTTAAACGAAACATTTAAGGCATTATCATCAATGAATCTCTTGCGTATTTCGGCGAGTTCGCTAACAAGCGTCGCATTGGGAATGGTTTCTATGTATACTAAGTGCTGTAGTTGTGATAATTTCTTAGATAAATTTATTGTGTGCCCCATTTCGCAAGTTGGTACTGAAAGAAAGTCGCACATGAAAACTTAAACATTAGTGTGATGCATGAAATTTAATACGGGTACATCTACCTAACTTTTTACCAATCCACACAACATTAGACTTAAGCAGTTTGACGGTAAATTTATTCTACAAGATATATGTTTCTCAAATGATGGGATTTGTCTTTGGACGCGTAAATACATTGTAGGAAGAGGAAACTAGAGGCCCTTGAGGGCCTGAACTAGTCTACTAGCAATGACAATCCCTACAAACTTCAAAGAAATGTGACCTCTAATGTTGATTGTGTTGAGTAAACAAGACTAAGTCATCAAATGGCTGCTTTTCCGTAAGTGATCACTGGATTTTTTCACTTTTAATAGGGCTCAATCCCTTAATAACACAAATGATCTGTGCAAGTTTAAAAAGATTAAGATTAAAAATGTGGACTACACTGCGTAAACATGAAATGTAAATTTTCAACTTTAAATGACTACTTATCCCTTACAAATTGTCGGATTTCTTTTTAAAGTCAATAGGGTTGAAAATATTAATGATATAGAGCAACTGTGCAAGTTTCACGGAAACCGAACGACAAATTCAGACATAATCGCTTACACAAGAATTGTAAATTTTCATCTTTGAATGGTTACTCTTCCCTTATTGATGGTCAGATATTTTTTCAAAATCGATAGGGTAAAAGAATGGATGACTTGAAGAAACTGTGCAAGTTTCATAAAAACCTGACCACAAATGCGGACTTTAACGCTTAAGCAAGAAATGTACATTTTCAACTTTAAATGACTATTTTTCCCTTACTGATTGTCAGATTGTTTCCAAATTCAACAGAGTTCGGGCTATTCATGACATAAACAAACTGTGCAAGTTTCACCAAAAACCAATCACAAATGCAGACTTCATCGCGTAATCAAGAAAAAGACTAACGGAAGGACGGACGAACAGACGAACAGACCGTCGGACGACGGAAAACACGCCATGACACAAGCTCTTCTGGCTTTCAGCCAGTAGAGCTGAAAATGCTGGTCACCAGCATCTCCAAACAGGCATTTTCTTCTTTTCCCACAATACTTTCAAAAGCATTTTCTTAAGGGTCTTTAAAAATCGGGAATGTTTTGAAAAGAGTTGAAGTGTATGAGAGCCAGTATTAACACGGGGCTTACTTTCACTTAAGATAATTACCCATAACAAAATTATCACGTTATCCTTTTTTACTTAAATATTAATAATAATAAGAAGAAGAAGAAGAAGAAAAAGAAGAAGAACAAGAAGAACAAGAAGAACAAGACTCGTGGAAATTAAATTAAAAAAAAAACAAGACTGAATTGTCTGCTCTTTTTATTTTAAACACTCTTCAAGACTTATATCAACAAACATAAATAATACTTTATATTCAAAATCTACATCCTTAAACCCTTGACCTCGACCCCTGCCATTTTAGCAATTTGTCCGTTTAACGCCATTTTCAACGTTATTTCAGTTATATGGCCGCGGCTTGTGCACCTATCCATGCTTTCCTGAAGTAAATTTACCAGTGCTTCACACGATATTCTTCTCAAGGCATCGACTGCTTTTCAAGGCCACAAATCCATCGGGGATAAAATGGTCAGCTGTGAGAGAGGAACGAATCCTGTCGCAATGACTATCATGAAACACATCGTTCGAACTAACCGACCATATTCGAATGAGTGGATGTACGAATCGTCGAGATTTAAACGTACATTTATACGTCAAATGCTCTAAAACCAGCCTTTTCGTAGGAGTGTCTTTTGGCAAGGCACTGCAGAGCCCAGGCCTTATATTGACGAAATCCAGATAAGACACGAAACGAGTGATTTACCTCGACTCTTCACAAGAAAACAAACTTCATGACAGGTCCAAACTTAAAGCATTTACGGACGACACATTGGAAATGACTGAAATGATAAAAATGGTCTTTTAAAAAGGTAAAGAATATTGTGGGAAAAGGAGAAAATTCTGGTTATACGACATTTTATCTTTTTCCCACATTGTTTTAAGTTGTCCTCTTCCTCGGGGCTGTAAAAACACGGGAAGGTTTGGTAAAGGGTTAACTCTTTACCAGATGACAAAATTTTAGACAGGTACAAATTGAAAGCACTTGCAGACGACAAAATAAATGGAACTCAAAAATTGAAATTAGTTTCTAGCAGGGTAGAAAACATTGTTACCAGCATTTTCTCCTTGTCCACAATGTTTTCAAAAGGCTTCTATCTCAGGGTCGTAAAAACCAGGGATTGTTTGGTAAAGAGTTAAACTGCCAAATGTATGGTTAAAATTATTGTCCGCAGACAGAAATGGTACGATGTACATTATCAAATGCACTATAAAAATCCTCTATATTATACTGTTTGACTCTGTTGACTATTTCAGTTTTGGTGGAGTAATTTTTAGAAGGTGAAGACCTTTCAGGGTCCGCATTCACCAAACCTTTCGAAATTATAGACAAAGAATAAGAATATCTTTCAAGTCTAGACTTTCCCAAGAAAATCCTTAAATACGTAAGAGGGCTATTCGATATGTAATGTGTATTGTACCACAGAGCGATAACGCTTTGCACGATTTCGTGGATGATGATACGCTTGAATAGCTCTATTCAATACCTTTCCAACGGTATAAACACGAGCCTTCAGCTCCACATAGTTTTAAACTGATAGTCATTTCAATAGAGCTAGTCGTTGACCACTGTTGTAAAAATGGTTGGGAAACGGATTAAGAATATTGAAGAAATTAGAGCTTATATAAAAGTTCGCACAAAACTCGGTCATTCGGTAATGCAGATTTTTACTGAATTGGGGGAAGTTTATGGGTCTGATAAGATATCTTATGAGACAGTTCGTAGTTGGAGAAAGAAATTTCTGACTGGCACAGAGTCCGTCAAAGATGCAGCAAAATCTGGCCGACCTGTGACTTTAACAGGCAAGGCAAATGTCTCAAAAGTCAGGGAAATAATTGAAAGTGATGGCAGATACACGATTCGTGATATTGCCAACGCTGTTGGCATATCGCTATCGCGGGTGCATTTCATTTTGAAACGTATTTTTAAAGTACGAAAGATTTCTGCCAGATGGATACCTCATATATTGACAGATGACCAAAAACGGGTACGAGTACAAACCGCTAAGCAATTGCTCAAAATGTTTCCCAAATTCAATCAAAGACAATTTGCAAAGATCGTTACTGGTGACAAAACATGGGTTCACTATTTCGAACCAGTAAAAAAAATTGGAAACAAACTATGGCTAACTAAACACGGTAGAAGGCCTGTAGTTGCCAAAAGAAGAACAAGCACAAAGATGGTTCTTTATTGCATATTCTTCTCATGTGATGGTATAGCCGTACAAATTCCGGTGCCGAAGGGCAAAAGTGTTACAGGTCGGTATTACCGAGATGTTATACTAAAAAAGCTCAAGAAATATTATCTTAAACGACGCCCTGTGTCAGGATTTAGGCATGTTCGTCTACTTCATGATAATGCTCCATCACATACATCTGAGCTTGTGAAGCAATTTTTGAAGTCGGAGAAGGTTACCGTCTTGTCACACCCACCATACTCTCCAGATCTAGCCCCATGCGACTTTTTCCTTTTTCCAAAACTTAAAAAGTTCTTATCTGGTCGTCGTTACAAGTCCCGACAAGCCCTTGGCTCAGCCATCAGTCAGTGCCTCAGATGTCTACCTAAATCAGCGTACCGTGACGTATTTCAGAAATGGATTCAGAGATTGAAATTATGTATTTCAAACCGCGGAGAATACTTTGAAGGGATGTAATGTTCATTTCACTATTTGAGTCGAATGCTTTTGAGATATCGTACAATACACATTACATATCGAACAACCCTCGTATATTCACCAGCGTAATTTATCGAACAATCTCAATTTAGTACGGTTTGTACACAGTGTAAGCGGCCGCGCACCGACGGTCTCTGGTTTCCGAGAAAGTATACTATTCTTGACGTAGCACGCACTTAAAACATTTTCATCGTCTATCGTCTGTTTCTCGATATGGAGTTGACAGGTTAACTCCAGTTAAAAAGGCCCATTGGATCACAGCGAAAGAAACGACACTGATCCAAGCTGTGAACGAACGCGAATCGACACTGTTTGGATCAATGTACGGTTGTGGTGCCACAATATATACATGTACTTTCTAACGGACAGATTTTTCTTAACATTTCCAAACTTATAGTATTTATAATTCTAAACATTAAGAAAGATAAAAATGGCACCTATCCGTGCTTATTTCGTCAGAAAACAGGGATGAAGGTCATTTTGGAAGTTAATTTTTCCAAGGAAAGAAATAAGATAAAAGCTCAGCAGACATATTGGGAAAAGAAGAAATGCTAATTAGGAGCGATTTCTCCCTTTCCCACAATAATTTTCAAAGTGGAAACAGCTACACTTTTACAGTTGTAAAATTCCTGCTTTTGTTTGCTTGTTTGGTGTGTAATGCCGTGTCAACAGTATTTTAATTATTTCGCTGTGACAGTTCAAAGATCCAGTTTGTTTTTTTCTCTTTAGTAATACTACCCGAAGAAAATGCTACTTGTTTCAGTACACCAATAGTATTTTTATATGTGCGACAAATACATAAGCACACTATTGATTCACTATCCATGACGAAAATATACAGCGCGGTAGGATGCGCGCGAACATTTGTGATATACGTCGTTAAATAAAGTGGTCGATCAAAGCTTAATATTTTCAGTTTGTCAAAAAAAAAGACATAAAAAATTTTGTGGCGTCCGCACGATAGATTTGGGAATAATTTGGGTAGATTTGGAAAAGATTTAGGTAAATTTGATAAATATTTGGGTAGATTTGGGAACATTCGAGAGTTTCGTGCCGCCGAATGAATACAGGCCCAGAAGTAGGCTAGTCCACATGATGCAGATTTTGATTTCGATGACTATGGAGTGAGTACATGTAGAAAATTGACATAAACTGCGTGGGAAGAAATTGCAGACATACTGAGTAGGTAAATGGTCTAGCAAAGGATAGTTAAAAGAAAACGATCATAATGAACCGAAAAAAAAAACTGTTTCTATTTTCAAGTACAATGGTCTATAAATTAACCCCTCTCCAGCAGGTCCGTGAAACTGTCGGCCGGGAGGTACCTGTTAGATCTCCTATCACAAACGTAAAACTGCCGGTAGCGAAAAATCTCATTTGCGATTTTCACATGTGTGCCTTGACTTTTACCCTTTTTCATTTTTTCATATAAACAAAATCTTCTTCTATTTGAACTCTCCTGCAATCATTTAAAGTCAAGCTACAGATTTGCAAATCCTGCCCTTATCTTTCATGACGGCTGTTTCAAAGAGACAGTTTCGTCCTGCAGACTGTAACGTTTTACGTTATCGATGGTGCGCAAGTTGACGTTTAAATGCTTGCTGACGATTAACAACTGCAGGATGAACTTAATATTCCCTATAGAGATTCATTTGCTACAAATATCAACATCTAACGCCGTTCTTTTTTTCAATATGATTTTGTCCTTGTTATTTAATTCTGACCGAGTGCATAACCTTCACTTTGGATATGGACTAACGGTAGGACTGTTAGCGATCATAATTACTCTTTATTCCATGGCCCAAGCGACAGTGCATTATTCTGGCGATCGCATGTTTTATTTCTCTCGTCAGAGATAAGGTTCTTTCTTCCCTTGTCCTTTACCTCTATGATAGCTTGATCACGATTACCGTTATCGTCAAGACGATGCTTCAGGAGTTTCAAAACATAGGCAGACGGGGACCTCCTTTGTACACTTTTCAGGTAATTTTGCATTGTTTCGTCGGTAAAGTTCATCCAGTATTTCGGAAGCTTGCTCGTTGGTAATCTGTCTGCATTTGTTTGCAGATCATCAAAGTTTTGCTCTAACCGCTGAGTTACGAAATCGCTTGTTGTTTGTTCGGTTCGATGATTGTCTTGTGGAATATCATCTGCCGACTCCAAGATGGACGCTGCTTCTTTTGCATCCTGTGCCAGGGCTTCTTCTGGACATGAAGATAGGGAGGACGACGCGATAGTTCTCTGTATCGAACTTTGGGACGTGGTCTTCCCAGAATTATTTACACTGGCAAACTTAAATGTACTGAAACGCCTTTCATGCTGTTTAGGCTTTTTCTTTTGTCTTTCCTCGATTTCTTCCACGCAGCGTAAACTTTGAAGACGCGCTCTGGTGTATTGCGATCGGCTTTTTTCGTACAACTGTTGAAGACGATCTTTCCTATCCGGTAAATTCTTTTGTGTTTCCGAAGCTGTTACAAACCGATTTCTCTCGAAATTTTTCACGACAGTTTGGCTCGTTTTATTTGTGTCTGATTTCGCCACCTCAGTGTCTTCGTTGTTTTCCGACAACGCCAACAAACCATTAAAGCTTTTAGAAATCTTGTCCGTTATGTCAGAATAATACTTTTCGAATACCCCTTTCTTCTCCATGATACGATTAGATGTCAGATAACAATTGTAGCGAGTGAAAGTTGAAGCGCTATGAATTAATTTACTTTAAATTTTAATGTCCATAAACAGCGTATGTTCTTCCAAGAACAGATTGCTAAATATTATAAATAATAAGCAGTTCTGTACTCGTTTATATATGTGTGTGTGTGTGTGACGTCTTGATACTATATATGTATACCTGTTAAACGCGCTAAAAGACTGAACACGTCAAGACTCTGTTGAACAGGGGATTTTAAGAGAAGTAAGTCTAATCCTATAAAAAAAGTGCGAAAAACCAAGAAAGTCTTCTCGCATTATAATGTCAAGGCTAGGTTTGTAACGAGTCTCTTTTTCTCGTAGCCTTTCCTTCCAAGGCATACCAGCTTATCTTCACTGCATGGGATAATCTTTTACAGATTACTCGTCTTGACCTCTTATGGCAACATGGTTGAAAAGGGAGGAATTGCTTGGAACGATCTATTTTGCTACTAAGGGCATGCATGGTCTTTACATGTAGCGGTGCATTTTGTTGGGTGGCGAAGATTACATGAGTCATGCTCTGTAAAAAGGGGGCTTAATGCATCTGCAAAAAGTGTCGACCCAGGTCAGCCTGCGCAGTCCGCGCAGGCTGACCTGGGCCGAAACTTTTTGCTATTGATCCATTTTCTGCATGTCAAAGGATCAGTCTATCCCGGGATTCAGCCTGTTGTGAAACAAACTGGATTTTTATGGATCCATTATCATGAGATAAGTTGCTTAGAATAGTGCATCACGGAGATGCATTAAGTCCCATTTTGCCAAAGCGTGGCTCATACACATTTGAAAGGGGTAATTTCCTGGTCATCAAATCGGATTGAAGACATTATAGAAATAAACATTTTTTTTTTTCCATTGTTTTTCCAAATGTACTTGGTTATGTAATGTAAACACAATCTTTCAATAATTTATTACTTTTTCGTACACAACAGGAAACTTTTAATTCTTTGCCAAACGACATATTCTGGTCCTAAATTGACAGTATTTGCAGATGACAAATTAAATATTGAGTCAAGTGATGGGATTTGTCTGACAAGGGTAGAAAAGATTTATGGAATAAGAGAAAATGCTGTTTACCAACATTTTCTCCTTTTCCCACGATGTCTTTCGTGGACTGTTAATGGTCATTTCGACAGAATTCATTCCTGTCTCACTGCCGATCATTCTTTCGACGATGGTTAAGTGGAAAAAAATGCAGTGGCTTGGTAAGAATATTGTGCGAAGTATTTGTGTAAGAAACTCCAGGATAGCATAGACATGTGCCGCTATACTACGGCAGTACCCTAATGTTGAAAACGACATTAAACACAATTCAAACACCTAAACAAACAAGTCAATATCACAAAGAAGTCCGCTGACGAGCCGCTACTGATTCTAAGTGTCTTTCTTTTTTGTTGATTGATTGTTGGTTGTATTTGAGTTTTACGCCGTTTTAACAGCTTAGGTCAAATCACGGCGGTCAGTGCACCTATGCAGGTGTTTCCTGGCTTTCTCACATTTTGCTATATCTTTATTCCTACAATTGCGGATAAAATGTTGGTATCGTTTGCGGAACGACTGGTGGTGTTGGTCATGCTGATGGGCTAACATAAACCCAGGTAGTTTTAAATCAGATAGTAGTAACATAAGCTTATACTAGACACTTTTAAGTATAGTTTCTTCAAAAAAAAAGAAAAGATGGCATCAAGTCATGGCAGCGTACTTCGAAAACCTGCAAGTCTGTTCTCTATCGGCCTACTGATATTCGATGTAAGACTATAGTTCTAGAAAATTGTTGTCATAAAAATACATCAAATGAACGACACATTGAAGGACATCAACGACCTCTTGCGGTGGAGCGAAAAGCTACGAAAGATGTGACCCAGCGTTCATTCAAAGTAATTCGGTCTAAGCTCAGAGCAGAAATCCTACTTCCACCTCTCTATGGCGAGCAGGAGGCAATAGCTCAATGTTTACTATAAACTTAAATATTGCTGAAGGAAGAGGTTAATATTATTAATTAATCATCCGCAAAGATTATAAAAAATATTAGAGGCCGCAATTGATACCAAAAACCGTCCGCAATCGTACTTAAAACAAACCCGCAAACGATATACATGCACTGATATCCGCAGTTGCAATTCGCCGCTTTATTTGTCCTGTTGCTGACCACTTTTGAAAATATTGTGAAAAAAAGAGAATATGCTCGTTATGGACACTTTCTTCTTTTGCCATAATGTTTTCACAATTTATTAATGTATTCATATAAATTTATGCTGATTATTTGTATCCAACACGTTGTTTTCAAAGTCGTCTGCTGAAGATTTGTACGAGCGTATACCCATTGTTAGTAAAAAACATCCCGTATTCTTAAAACCCTGAAGCGGATAGCTGTTAAAACATTGTGGAAAAAGGAAGAAAATGGTGATAACTAGCGTTTTCCCCGTTTTCCATATTTTATAATTTTCAACCCTTTCAGGGAACTTTAGAACATTTGTATCAATTTCAAAATGTCAAAAGAATAATTTCAAAATGTTGCTTGCAGATGCTTTCAATTTGAATACAGTCCAAATTTGTCGTTTAGATGAGGTTTAACACAATCCTATGTTTAAAGGACCCTGAAGAAAGCTTTCGAAAACATTGTGGGAAAAGGGGGAAATGCTGGTAAACAACATTTTCTCCTTTTCCCACAACGGTTTCTATCATTAAAAAGAAAGACACCATTACTTGATCAACATCCAATCTGTCGTCTGCAAATGCTTTCAATTTGGACAAGTCTAACAAATTATCGTTTGGGAGAGGTGTAAGAAGGTAATGACTCGAGGGTTGGAATGAAAGCTCAAAGTTTACGGCTGGGAAGTAATAAAATATCCATTAGCGTTTATTACTTCAGAAAAGGGGGCGAGAACGTAATATATGTAAAACTTTAATGATAAAAGATATTCTTTATAAAATTATATAACCTTTCAAGATAGTGTTCAAAGCCTGCTAGTTAACGCTTTACCAGACGATAAAAACTTGTAGTCCCGTCCAAATTGAAGGGATTAGCAGACGACATATCAAACCTGACTAAAATAATGAAATTTGTCGGTGAAAGGGTAAAAACATTTTGGGAAAGGGAGAAACTTTAATGATAAAAGATTCTCCTAATAAAATTATATAACCTTTCAAGATAGTGTTCAAGACCTGCTAGTTAACTCTTTACCAGACGACAAAAATTTGTAGTCTCGTCCAAATAGAAGGCATTAGCGGACGGCATTTTAAATCTGGCTTAAATGATGGAACTTGTCGGTGAAAGGGTAAAAACATTGGGAAAAAAAGGAGAAAATGCTAGTTACGACGATTTTCTCCTTTTCACACCGTGTTTTCAAAGGCTGTCTACTTCAGGACCGTTAAACCAAGGGATTGTTGGGTACAGGGTTAAGACCTCTTCACACTAGTAAGACCTCGTATGCCACTGAAGTAGCCGGTTTTATTTTCATAGCAAGAAAAGGAGCAACTTAATTGTAATGAGCAAGAAATTAATTCTCTCTATCAAATTATAATAATAATGCATAATTATAATTGTCAAAATACTAAAGCATGCCAGTCAGTTCATTGTCGTCAGAAACAAGTCTGCAGCAGACGACTTTGAGCCCATGGCCGAGCCCCGGTAGCATAGTCGGTAGCGTACAGGAAGAACGGGAGGACACAGGGTCGAATCACCACCCCAGCGAATTTCTTTCCGATGATAGTCACTGCAACAGGATTTATTCATCTCTTCACTGCTGGTCATCGTTTCGACGAAGGTTATGTCGGAAAGCAGCCAGTGGCTTGGGAAGAATTTTGTGCGAAGTGTTGGTAAAAGAAACTCAAGGGAAACAATGATAGCTGCACTGGTCGCCGCGATATAACTGAAATAACGTTAATAAAGGCTTAAAACACCATACAATGAATGAATCAATGAATCAATCAGTCAATTGAGCCTGTAACTGTATAAAATAAACGATATTACAAGAAACAGTTCTAACCAAGACTTCATGAGGATGAGTTGTGGAAAGAGGAGATATTGCACATTACGAATTATTTCTTGTTTTATCATTTTTTTTAAAGGACCAGCTGCAAAGGCAACCAAAAAGTCATCTGGAGGTCGTAATACGTTTATATCCTTGTTTTACGACCACAAGGAAGAAGGCTTTTGAAAACATTGTGGGAAAGACTAAAATGCGTTTTCTCTTTTAACCTCAAAACTTTCCACAATTTGCGGCACAGGAGAAGAAGCGTTTGTTTGTTTGTTTGTTTGTTTTTTTGAAAAAATTAAAAACAAAAACAAACAAACAAAAAAAAACCGCATTAAAGGCAACGGAAATTTGGAAGTTGATGAAACACCTATGGCTACCCAGTGTACTTCATCTGCTCATTCATTTCTGAATCATTCTTATCATGTCCGCTTCATATCCTTCTAGGTTCTCTTATCATTCCTGGCCTGTCTCTTAATCGTAGAAAAACCTAATCAAGCAGAATATCTCGTATAAATAAATGACAATTAGCCATCAACAGTCCGTTTCCTAATGCACATTTTATCGTTATAATGTGATGGAAGTCGGGCGACAGCCGTGGTTTATATGCATCGATATCCATGCTTTCATTGTATTACGACTGTACCAAATAATACCTAGTTTCAACAAGCCCGAAAAAGAAAGCTTTTAAAAACATTGTAGGAAAAGGAGAGAATGCTGGCAACCAGCATTTTCTCCATTTCCCAAAATGTTTCTATACTTTTATATACAAACCAAATCATTGTAGCCGTACAGTCGTTTCTATGGAAAACTTGCACAATGATGTCCCAGTACTCTGTAGTTTGCTACCTAAAATTATAACCCAGGGTCCGAAATAAGGTATTTGTCCTGTTGATATTCAACACGATGAACAACAGTCGAATACCAAGCAGGCCCTGCAATCGTAATATACTCAGTTCCATAAATAAGTGTGCACTTAATTTTCTTTTATTTCTCGTCGCATGTTTTACTGAAGACCAACAAATTTGGTATCATACTTTAGTTCAGAGTCTGTAGAAAATGCCAGGCTAATCAGATTTTGATTAACAGAAAGTTTAAGTTAGGTTTTTGCAGTTTAAATGAAGGTGGTACTAAAATCAAAGTTGCAAAAGTACTCAAAGACTAAGGTAACGTTAAAGTTAGGTTTTGGCCACCGCTCTCGTTCAGGAATGGAATAACATTCCTGATGCAATGATTTTACGTTATGTAAGGTCTATGCGACGTCGAATAATTGCCTGTATCGACAGCAGAGGTGGCCATACAAGATATTGATTGAAAAATTACAAGAACTTTAAGAAAAACCTAACTTTAATGTTACCTTAGTCTTTGAGTACTTTCTGTTAGTCAAAATCTGATAAGCCTGGCATTTTCTACAGACTCGAAAATTAAGTACGATACCAAATTTGTTGGTCTTCAGTAAAACATGCGACGAGAAATAAAAGAAAATTAAGTGCACACATATTTATGGAACTGAGTATATGATTCCATTTGAAAAGGGGGTACTCGATAAACATAAATTCGAAACGCTTTGGTTTCCATTTAGGACATCAGACACTTATCGATAGGTCAAAGAACATCTAGAGAGAGTTTACTTTACAAACACACCCTTTCAAGTCCCTGCGACCGGCAGCTATTACAAACTGTGTGATAAAGGAGCAAATTGCTAGCAACGAGCAATTGTCTCCCCCCCTTTCTTTCCACAAAATGCTACCATATTATTCACAATGAATATGAGCCATGCTCTAGTAAATGAGGGTTTAATCCGTAATCCATCACACCATGCAAGCCATCACAAACTAATGGGTCCGTGACAGCCAGGTTTTTTAACAACCGATTTAATCATGAGGTAGACTGGTCCTTGAACATACAGAAAATTGACCGATAGCGAAAAGTTTCGGTCCAGGTCAGCCTGCGCGGACTGCGCAGGTTGACCTGGGTCGATACTTTTCGCAGATGCATTTTCTCAGAGCATGGCTCATATTTTTTGTTGTTTCTCCTCTGTGTCACTTGTACCAGTTTCTACTTGTCCAACAATCGCTCATTGACTACATCTACATGTGGCGTTCCGGTCAAAGTATAAATTTACCTTTGCTACTGGTAAAACTATCTAAAAACAATCAAGGTATACCTTTGTACTCGAAAAGTATTACTTTGAAGTGTGCTTACCAAACATATGGAAACACTCTGCATAGGAATTCGTGTTGCTTTGACTAGCTTCAGCACTTTTTAACATTTATATGACAACGGAAAATCGTACAAAGCACATGTAAACTCGCTGCCAATGATGATAAAATGGACAGTTCAATAAATTTTGGGCGTCACGCATCATAATAGCAGAAGTGAAAAGTAGAAATTAAAACCAGATTTTGCATTTTTAACACAATGTACACTAAAATGCACATGAGCCGTGCTCTGTGAAAATGGTGTATACTGAACAAGCAAAAAGTATCGACCCAGGTCAACCTGCGCAGTCTGCACAGCCTGAACTGTGTCGAAAGTTTTTTTGGGTAAATCTTCTGCATGTCAAAACGACATTCTACACTATGATTCAGACGGTTGTTGGGCAAAATGGATTTCATGAATCCATGATCATATGATGACTTGGTATAATACATCACTGAGATGCATTAAACCCCTTTAAGTAGGAGCGCAGATCATTTATATTGAGACTTTCACAAAGGTTAAAAGTGTAAAAGTATTTACAGACACTGTTTACGGAACGGTTTCTGGCCGTCTTACCGTCAATAAAAACTATTTGACATTTCACAAAGTCCGCTACAAGTGAAAATTAGTTTTAAGGCGATGATTACAGTGAAGTAATTAACATCCGTTTGAAAGTGCTTCATTTATGTTCGTCCTTTTTTCTTGTTTTTAAATTGTGTTGAGAATGTCGTTTAAATCCTGAACGTAGTAGACTAGAATTCTTTGTTTGAATATATAAAATATCAACCAACTGTGAAACGAACTGTAGAGTAATTAACAAAGAAAATCATTTTCTATACTCCATATAAGACATTTAGAAATTTGTCTGACCACAAGATTTGTCCATGTGAGTTTCTAGTGACGCAAATAGGAGATATTTCGGTAATTTCGCGGCGTGGAGAAAAAAAAAAGAAACGAACTTCTTGTACAATGACTCATTTTGTCCTTACTGCTGAAGCAATAGATTAATTATGAAGATCAATAAAGGGAGTGTAACAATTAACTTCAGACAGAAGAGGAAGAGCACAGTACTTCTCGTTCCCCAAACTCAAACAAAAAGCTTGGAAGTGTTTGCTTGAAACATATATGGTCTGCAACATGCGAAAAGGGGCTTTCGGACATTTGCGTAAAGTGTCGTCTCGGATCAGCCTGCGCAGTCCGCGCAGGCTAATCCGAGACGGCACCTTACGTCAACATTAGATTTTGTCCTACAGTAAACTTGCGTGAAACAGAAAATCACATACAATCGGAAATTGTCGTCACGGATCAGCCTGCGCAGGCTGATCCGGGATTACATTTAACGCAAATGTCCCTTTTCGCGTGTTCCAGGCCATATTATTGCGTTATTCCAACCATGTTTCAGGCAAATGACGACAACAAGTTATTCGAGCATTTCCTTGGTCTAATCCGGTGCTTGGCTGTCCTCGGCCGTGACTTGTCCAGGTACACTCCTACACCACCATTACCCCTAACAGGAATTCAGCCCACAACCTCTTGACAGAGTGTGGCACAAAGGTCTTTTGTCTAAACTTAAAGAACATTAGATTCCTGATAGTCTTCTCACTTGGCTAACTACTTATCTTAAAAACAGAAAGCAAAAATTTGCAATACAAGCGTCAGAGTCTACTCTTCTACCCTTAAACGTGGGAGTGTCTCAGGGCTTCGTTCTTGGGCTTCTTTTATTTCTTACTTATGTAAATAATATCACAGATTCACTATCGAGTCTTACTTGATTTGTATACCGACGACAATTCTCTCTACTATTCTAGTGCATCACTACAAGATATAGAGGGTATAATAAACCATGATCTAAGAAATGTTTCAATATGGGCGAAACAATGATTGGTTGATTTCAACCCAAACAAAACTGAAGCTGTTATCATTTCTTCGAAAAGAAATATGGTGGGCCATTATCGTCTTTTGTTAAAAAATGATAAAATTTAAAAAAATTGACCAACTTGCAGTATGCAACATGGGCTTAGTTTATAGGCACAATCAGCTATCTACTGGAACCACTTGCCATATTGAATACTGATACAGACGGTTTGAGAAATATAGACAAACCCGTAGTAAGCTTTTGACAACATGGTGTTTGACAAAAATAGAAATTGCTCCTATTGCCACTGCCTTTTTTTTTTAACAGATTTGTTAAACTTCAATTCATCTTGATCATCCATGTTTACAAAGGTGTTTCAAAATAGTTTCAAGGATATATGTATAGGATGAAGGATATAAGAAGCGTATGTGGTTTTTCTATCCACTTTTCCCTACTTTCAATTACATTATGCAATCGATTGGCACCTAGGCCATGTGGAAAGTAAACTATCTAAATGTAAGTGATTGAAGTATGTTTACTGATAGGAGAAAAAGTTCGTTATCCAACCTAGGCGTGTATGTTTATATTTGAGCTATACTCTGTGAAATAATGGTTTAATGCATCTTCAAAAGGTATCGACCCAGGTTAGCCTGCCAAGTCCGCGCAGGCTGACCTTTGTCGACAATTTTTGCTTTTGGTCAATTTTCTTTATATCAACGTACCATTCTACCTCAGGATTAAGCCAGTTGCCAGACAAAACGGATTTTATGGGTCCATAATTATGTCGTAACTTGTTTTGAACAATGCATCACGGACAAACTCCGTTTTGACATAGAACGGCTCATTTGTATTTGATATGGCTGAAGCGACTTTCCATGCAAAAGAAGATGAATTATTTCTTGATAAAAAAGAAGGGCGTTCAAAGAAAAGGCAAAGGTAGGAGCTGGGGAAAATGATGGGTGACATGTATAAATAATCAAGTCAGCTAAGGTGGACAAACTAGAAAAAAAAAATAAAGACAAATTAATTATGTTGTATGACTATAATAACACATGCGATTAACAGGCTTGAAATTCTAAACATTTACCAAACGACAAAATTTTATACTAGTCAAAATTCAAAACAGCAGCAGACGATAGATTAAATGTAGCTCAAATGACGAGATTTATCTCTGTGGAGATAGAAAAAAATGTGAGAAATGAGAAAAATGCTGGTAACCAGCATTTTCTTCTTTTCTCACATTGTTTTCAAAAGTCCTCCTCCTCAGTGTTGTGAAAAGAAAGGATTGTTTGGTAAAGGGTAAAGTTCGAGTCTCCTTAAGAAAGGGACGGATTATTTTTTTGTAAAACAGATATCGGATAAATAGCTGCAAGCAAAGTTAAATAAAACAGTGAGAATTTGTACAAGTTCGAGTCATATTCCCTGTAACAACGTAAAAACGAAACCTTCGGATGTGTCAAATTTTGTTCTAAAGTGAAAGTGTTAAATATTGATAAATTATAGATTCAATAAACTAAGATAAGGTGCCTTGATTTGAGTGGGAAAACAAGTGATAAACTTTCTAATATTGATCTTTGGTGACCCTCTAATACTCAGTTAACCCTTCTCAACACGGCAAACCTTTAGACTTTTCAAAACTGAAGGTATTTGCAGACAACGTATCAAAACAGGCTAGAATGACGGGACTCTTGTCTTTCAAAGGGTAAAAGACATTGTTGAAAAGTACTGAAGAGGGGATAATGCTAGAAACCTGTATTTCTCGTTCTACCACAATACTTTCAAAAGCCCTTTTCACTCGGTTTATTAAAACATACGGTTCTTTGGTAAAGTGTAAAATCATTGTTGCAAATACATTTAAGGAATGAAGAGAATTTTTATTTTTTCATGGAGGTATGAAAAAAAAAAAACCTAATCACACTTTCGTATGAAACCGCGAAGCGGTTTCATACAGTGTGATTAGGTTTTTTTTTTTCATACCTCCATGAAAAAAAGAAAATTCTCTACATTCCTTATAATTTAATATTACAGACAACATACACCCACGGAAATAATTCAAACTGCATTCATTTTCTTTATTTTTAAATCTAACGTTGGAGTTTCTAAAGCCCCTTCCACACATATTTGTATGGCGCAAGAATACAATAGGGAAGCAGTTTTCAGATCCCCAATACTGAAAATTAACCAACAGAACGAAAGTAAATGAACACAGCAGTGTGTAGGACCCGCAAAAGTAACCTTCAGCAAAAGTAGTTCCGGCACATGACTTTTTTTTTTTTCATGGAGCCATGAAAATTTTTTTTTCAGCCAATCAGAACTCGCCAATGTTCATGAAAACAACTGATATTAAATTATTAACGTATATACATGTTGCCTTTTGTACCCCTGCAGTTGAGCGCTTTGAAAATATTTGTAGGAAAAGAAGTAATGACTGTTGCTTCTGTCATACCGAAAGTACTCGTATTGACCTTTAACTAGTCAACTCAATGTTTTACGACCCTGACCAATAAAGCTTTTGAAAACATCGTTGGAAAACGAAAAAAATGCTGGTAACCAGCATTTTCTCCTTTTCCCACAATGTTTTCTACCCTTTCACAGACAAATCTCAGAATTGTGGGTAGATTAGTCTTTGATACGCATGCCATTTGTTTGGCACGAAAAGAATAAATTTGATCGAAGACTTGTTTGTTAGTATTGTGTTGTTTTACATCGTTTTCAATAGTATTTCGGTCATATTACAGCGACAGCTACTTATGTATATAATTATGTCCTTGGTTTCACAATTAATACGCTTGGGCTCTACATTGCCTTTTCTATGGATACTCCCACATGACCAGGAAAGAAAGTTGTTTTTTTTTTAAACCAGGTTGTTACGTACTTGTTAACCTATAAACTGCTTAACAAGTTAAATAAAACATGCTCTATGAAAAGGGGTTCAATGCATCTACAAAAAGTATCAACACAGGTCAGCCAGCGCAGTCCGCGCAGGCTGACCTGTGTCGAAACTTTTTGCTTCTAGTAAATTTTCTGCATGTCCAAGGACCAGTCTACTTCATTATTCAGCCGAATATAAGACAAAATTGATTTTACAGATCCACGATTATTTGACGACTTGCTTGGTATAATGCATCACTGAGATGCATTTAAGCCCCTTTTGCCAGAGCATGGCTAATATGTACATGGAAGATGTCCAACCAAAAGTCAAACAGAAGTTAAAGTCCAAGTATTAATATTTCAAAAATCTTTTCATCGATAAAACCCTCACCTTATCGAAGAGATATTGAAAATCCAAGATTAGACTGCGCATTATGTACTGTACGTTCTGGGTTGTCTGATCTTGACCAAACTGTCCGCAAACGTACTGAGTCGCGCCTAGCAGGGCTAAAAAAAGTTTTGCTCCTTTTCCCACGAGGTATTAAATTCAAGAACGTCTGTCTATAGAGCGCTTTCAACACTTTATCAGTCATGTCACGATAACTATAAACTTATCTATGGCTTTCCTGCCTTTAATCCGCACAAGGCTGGACACCCGCATTGTCTTGCCCTATGACACATTAACGTTTCCAGAGCCGCATGCGGGAATCAGGGACGTAAAAAATCGTTTCTTTTTTCTCCGATTTTGGATTTTCCCCTACAGTGCCTTTCAGAACTGTAGTTGCCTCTGCGGCAAGTGTAGGTCAAAGATCAGACTACACAAAACAGTCTGATCTTTGATCTACACCGTCCGCTTTGAAAGAGACATTCTGGCAAGAACAACATCAAAATCATCAACATTTTAGCCTTCAATTTTTGACTGAAAGAGTAAATTAAGTCTACTCGACGCTTTATGAGTAAACCATAATCGAAGAATGTATACAGGGAATGTATACAGGCCACCTCTGTATCGATTAGAACGTACATGTAAGTACACCAAACATAAAGCTTATCAGTAAATATGCTGTTCGTCTGTCGGTGCTTGTAGGAGGAAACCAACTTTCTCAATTTACCGATAAAGATCTGTTCTGATAACAATGATCTCAGGGTTTACTCGGGGCATGTGATTGTATGTACCATGCTCTGTGAAAAAGGGTGCTTAATGCATCTGCAAAAAAGTATCGACTCAGGTCAGCCTGCGCAGCCCGCGCAGGCTGACCTGGGCCGAAACTTTTTGCTATCGGTCAATTTTCTGCATGTCAAAGGACCAGTCTACCCCATGATTCAGTCGGTTGTTCAATCAAAGTGGGTTTTAGGGATCCCTCATTATGCTTGGTGCAGTGTAAATGTATCACAGAGATGCATAAAGCCCCCTTTTCACAGAGCATGGCTCAATTATTCATGAAAAGTATTATTTTCTGCAGCCCATTTCTTCCAGTCTTTTGGTAGGTTCTTTATAAAACGTTGTTGTAATAGGAAAATTGTTCGTGACGAGCAATTTCTCCATTTCACATGTATTAGCCGAGCAAAAAAAGTAATTGTGTAAAGCATTGATTCGTATTGATTATTCAACATATAAAACAGAAAGTTATCTGCTGCAATGTTTTTTCAAAAGATTATTTTAACCCTCATCCTGCCAAATAAGTTAAGGATAGGACACCCTAATGAGATTCGTGTAATATCGTCTCTCATCGCCGAAAAAAAAAAAAAAACGTACGGATTCGGGTAAGACCCGGGTAATCCGTAATCGATCGGCCGATAGACGCTGCTTCCCCGCATCGATTACGGATTACCCGAGTCTTAACCGAAACCGTACGATTTCGACGATGAAAGGCGATGTTACACGAATCCCATTAGGGTACGCTATCCTTAAATGAAACTTTCAAGCCGATAGTAACAATCAGAATAATGCTATTTCAAACTTACTTTTTGGAGAGAAAGAAAAGAAAAAAATCTTCTTATCGGACAGTGTAGATTCAAGATCAGACTGCACGTTCTGTGCACTCTGATCTTGATCTACACCGTCCGCTAAAGGTCAGTTAGCAGCCTAGGGGTTAATATATCATTTGAGTCTAAAGACGAACGATCTAACAATTGGTTTATCCATTTCCTTGACCAATTTGCGCGTTCGTCCCATTATGATTTCGTTCTTTAACAGACAGTTTTGTTAAACATCAGACTGCAAAAAGTTATTGCATTTTTTACATGATTATTCTTACGTTATGCTTAGCTACGATAAATTTCAATAGCTATAATAAATGTCAATAAATTAACCCAGGATAAAACACTCATTACCGCAGGAATGTTTACTTTTCGTGCCAAGCAGTCAATTTTATTCCAAGACATAAGAGTAACTCCTCAACAACTGGGGAAAAAAAAGCAGTAGACGACAATCAAAACAAATATCAGTGTAAAATATGAAAAAAAGCATGAGATAACAGTTTAACATTTCAAAGCAAAAGAAAACATTGTGGTAAATTGAGATATTGCTAATTCTGAGCAATTTCTTCTTTTCCGACAATATGTTAACTTTCAAAAGAGGTTTGCACCAGGACAATAAAGGACATGAGCCGGTGGTAGCTCATTACTGTTGTAAAATATATAATCACTACCGGTATGATACCTTGGGTGCAAACGCATTTCACCCCTCTGAGAGACAAATAGAAACAACTGAAACAAATTGTCATAGCTGAAAAGCACAGGAGAATTATTCCAGACGATATCGAATTTAGTTTAAACTCTTAATTTCAAGTTTTACTACCCAAATGGCTGAGACACAGATCTTCTTAGCCAATCCGATGGTTCTTCTTTATATAGGAGTTTAGAATTAGAACGATATTTGAATTTATAAGTGAATACAGAATAAAGATTCCTCTCCCTTTGGATAGAGAGAGAGAGAGGGAGGGAGAAGAGACGAGAGAGAGAGAGAGAGAGAGAGAGGGAGGGAGAGTAATTCCCACAGTATACTTATTTAAACATCTTCCTTTATTCACCCTTTACCAGACGGTCCAGTTTTTGAAAGGGCTTACACACAACAAATTATACGTGACTTAACTTACGAGATAAGCTTGCTAAAGGATAAAAAAAACATTGTGGAAAAAGGACAAAATGCTGGTCACCAACATTTTCTCCTTTTTCCGCAATGTTTTTAAAAGTCATCCCTGCCAGGGTCGTTTAAACTCGGGATTGTGTGGTAAAGGGTTAAAGATAAACCAACATCTGAAGTTTCTTCTTCTGCTGCCATTCACATTGATAAATAGGCTATTTTCTCTGAACGAACAAAAAATTGTATAATTGACACACCAGAGAAACATTTGAGGAAAAGAAGCAGGTCTTTGTTGAACGATGTTAAGATCGTTCTGAAAAAAGAGCAATTTCTTGTTTGTGGCGAATGCTCTTTTTTTTCCGTATGATTTTTTAAGGCCCTTAACTCTCTTCGAGATGACAAAATTTTAGACTTGTCCTAAAAGAAAAGCAATTGCAGAAAACATACTAGTATTAAATATGGCTGAAATAATGAAGTTTGTTTTCGAAAGGGAACAAAGCATTGTGGGGGAAAAGGTGAAAATGCCGGTTGCCGGTATTTTCTCCTTTTTTCCCCACAATGTTTTCACAAGCCCTCTTCTTCAGGGTCGTCAAACCTTGAAACTGTATTGTAAAGGATTAACACCATAAAAATAGTATCTTTACAATGAAAAAAGAAATATTAAGATAGGAACTTACCTGCTGGATTTCCGATGCTTTTGCAGAACGTTATTAGTCATATAGTCCTGTATAGACTTGGCGGTCTGAGGCTCTGCAGAAATGCCTTGGGCTCGAACCCGACGAGGTATGGCCTTGGGAAACACGGACTGGAATTTATCCAGCTGACTTTTAAGCTGTTCTATTTTCTCATCTCTCTCAGCCAGCTTCTTTTCCAAAGAACGAATCCTTTCGTCTTTTGATTTTAACAGGATTTGTAATTCCTGAATTTTCTTGCTTTCTGTCATTGTTACAGTTTTTATGTAAATTTCTTTTTTCCTATTTTGTTTTAATACTCTTCAATGGTTCCTATTTTCTGTCAAGTTCTGGTGTACATGTAGATTCCTGGCTTTCTGTCATTTTTACAGGTTTCATGTAAATTTCCTTTTCCGATTTAATCACTCTACACTGGTTCCAACTTTCTGTCAATAATTTTATCTTTATTTCAATTCCTTGCTTCTGTCATTTTTACAGTTTTCGTGTAAATTTCTTTTTCCGATTTTTAACACTCTTTACCAGTTCTTTCTTTCTTTCGTTTTTTTTTTTTATTTCTAGTCTTTATGTAGATTCCCTGTGCAATCGCTTTATGCAATAATCAACTATCACTTTTCACAAGTGATTCCACGGTGTTGCCAACACATATCTAATGAACACATAAAATGAAAAAATCTGTATCATCTCCTACTGTTAACCCTTTCACTGCTAAAAATGAAAATTTTCAGTCGATTGTGTAAATCTAAATGTTGCGATTTGATAATTCTTTTCGGAGCAAAAAGATCTCAACTAATCGGACAGTGTAGATCTAAGATCAGACTGCACGTTTTGTGCAGTCTGATCTTGATCTTCGCTATCCGCTAGAGTGCATTGAGTTGATCTCACCAGCCTATGGGGTAAGGAAACATTCTGTTTTACAGAACTTTCTACAAACTTGTTGAGAACTCTGTCTCTCACTGAACCCTGTATCTAATTCAATAATAACCCACCCCCCCTTATCTATAAAATTTATGGTTTTTTTTTTTTCAATCTTTCTCCCTGTTAACATGTTACGTCCTGAAAAAAAATCGCAAGATACGACGTTGAAAAATAGCCTTGTAAAATCTGGAAAATCGATATGAAAAAAAAAAAGATGGAAATGGTTTCGCCTTTTCAATGCCAAAAGCGACAACAGGGGCTTTTACGGACGACATAGGTCAAGATCAGACTGCACAGAACGTCTGCTTGTTTAGTCAAGTATATAAGATAAAAAGCCTGTCTGAGTTTCAGTGGATCGAGTGGATTCAGTGGAAAGAGGTCGAGATTTTACATTTTGCACTGAAAAAATTCATGCATGATCTTGTAAAATTAATTTTGTGCAATTTCCCATTTAACACATGTATCTTTTTAACCTTTTCCAACACGACAAATTTTGAATTTGGCGTCTGCAGATGTTTTGAATTTCAAAACATCTTCAAGCAACATATTCAAAATTGGTACAAATGAGCATAATTTAATTGACAGAATAAAAATATTGAGGGAAAAAGAGAAGATGCTGGTAACCAGCATTTCCTCCTTTTTCCCAGATCTTTTTCCAAAATCTTTCTCCTATAGCCCCGCTTGTTATATTCACAATAGTTCCCATACTTTTAGATGGTGTGATCTAAATTGAAATGCAATTTTACACCCACATTGTTTACTTATGTCCGCTACTGGGCCTTTAGGGAAAAGTTCTACAAGAGAAAAAGTGTCAACATAAAAACGCGTCGTCATTTTGTCGCAGCCGGTAATACCTGCTACTTTAAATCAAAGTTACTCTATCAGTGTATTAAACAAGTGTAAAAGATTAAAAAACAATCACATGTCTGCTTTTTTGAATCTCAGTTTAAAAAAAAAAATCCGTCTCTTTAAACCAATGCCATACATTCTAAAAATATTCCTATAAAACATATTGCACTGGGAAAATAGCGCGAACCTTTCACACTAGTTCACATGACTCCCTCTACCGGATGTTACACAAGGCCTATAAACTGCAGCCTGGTTCTGTACTCATTCACCATTCCATTATATGTACATGACAGTCTAAGAGTCCCAATTTTGAATTATCCTTGTCCCAACATAACGCACTATTCACATCCATATAACAGATGCAGTAATTAGATGTATGCTGTAGAATGTCGACTGTCACTTTAACCCTTATAGCGCGAATGTTTAACTCAATATGATACATACTTCAGCCAAAGATAACAACAAAAATATTGCATTTTACACGCTGTTTTAGCAAGAATATATCACAAAATAGCAGACAGTGTAGAGCCAAGATCAGACTGCACGTTCTGTGCAGTCTGATCTTGATCTATACTATCCGCAAATCAATCGCAGTAATGAAAGGCGCTCTAAGGATTAATATACCTTAAAACACTGTCCGATGCACATAAACTGTTAACTGCACCATACCGCTTGTTGTAGATTCAATCCGATTTTCTACCTGAAATGGGACAGAAAACACAATATATATTGTAACGTTAGAGGGGGCCAAATTAGCAGTACAGATAGTTGCAGACAAGACGTCCAAATTTTACAGTTTCCAAGCGTTTCTTTTTCTTTTTTGTCAGAATGTGCTAGCATAGCTGACAGGCTGAATCTAAGGTCAACAAGGACATTTTCTGCAACCTCTAAAATCTTTTTCAACAATGTCTGAAAAAAAAAACTATGATAAATGTTTCAGAGATTACTTTAGAAGACAGTCATGTATATTTGATTGATTGATTGTATGGTGTTTAACGCCGTTTTCAACATTATTTCAGTTATATCGCAGCGGCCAATGCACCTATCCATGCTTTCCTGGAGTCGCTTTTACCAGTACTCCGCACAATTTTCTTTCCAAGCCACTGGCTGCTTTCCCACATAACCATCGTCGAGGCAATGGTCAGCGGTGAGAGAGGAATGAATCCTGTCGAAATGACTATCATCAATCCTCGAAAAGAAATTGACCGAGCCAGGGATCAACCCAACTCAACATTTTATTCATATTATAGGCCTCTGGCCCAAAATACATATGTATACAAATATAACATGTATAGGTCCCTTGACCCTTTACAAACAGCATTTATAGACATATGTGTTAACCCTTATCCTGCCAGATAACTAAAACTGAATTTTCAATTCAACAGTAAAAGTCCAAATTTTGCTATTTCAAAGATCCAACCCACGACCCCCTGTTCTCAAGTCCTGCACACTACCGACTGAGCTATCGGGGCTCGGCTCATGTATATATGAGCCATGCCCTGTGAAAAGAGGGTTTAATGCATCTGCTAAAAGTATCGATCCGTGTCAGCCTGCGTAGTCCGCGCAGGCTGATATGATTCGAAACCTTTTGATTTTGGTAAATTTTCTGTATGTGTAAGGACCCTTTCTACTTACGGATTCAGAAGTTGTTAGACAAAATGGATTTTATGGATCCATAATTATGTGATGACTTGCTTAGTATAAAAACGCATCACGGAGATGCAATGAACTCCCTTTTTGTCAGAGCATGACTCATTTGACAATAAAAGCGAATGGCAATCCTTCTAATATGGCTTGCAACACGCGAAAAGGGGCATTCGGACATTTGCGTAAAGTGTCGTCTCGGATCAGCCTGCGCAGTCCGCGCAGGCTAATCCGAAACGACACTTTCCGTTTTTATGTAATTTTTTGTTTTGCGCAAGTCTACTGTAGCACAAAATCTAATGTAGTCGTAAAGTGCCGTCTCGGATTAGCCTGCGCGGACTGCGCAGGCTGATACGAGACGACGCTTTACGCAAATGTCCGAATGCCCCTTTTCGCGTGTTGCACGCCATATAGTACTGCCAAGCACATTGAAAAAAGTTTAAGCAATGATTATTCTCTCGAAAAACTTCTTTTTAGAAAGTGTATACGTCAAATTCGTCCGTTTGTCAATTAATCAACCACTTGATACATAGTCTAGTTTTTCTAATTTCATTGTCCTCCATATGCGATACAAGTAAACGGTTTCTGAAATCGTTTTGATGTTGGAATTACACAAATACTAACGTAAGAAATACATGTACGATGCTAAAACTCCTATAGATCCATAAAACTATCAGTCTGTTTCCGCCAAAATGACACCGTAAGTTACTTCTGCAGGAGATCAGACTGTACAGAACATGCAGTTTGACAATAGTTCTACACTGTCCGATACAGTTTTTTTTTTATTCTTACCCCAAAATACCTTGAAATGTGAATATCCGACTATTTATACAACCGAAATGTATACATTTCAATTACTTGGCACCTTCAAACGTGGCCAACAAAGTAAAGAACACTGAACGTATTGTAGTTTTTCTGAGTCCATGCTACTTCACGGCACAGTAACTCACCCTTCGTCCTCGTTTTTGTTTACAGATCAAGCGGGGGTGAGGCAATGACCGCTTTATCAAAGCACCCCTGCGTGTGAATTACTGATAAGTACTACACGCACTGAATTAATGAACCGAATATATTTAAACTGTTAATCCTTCATCTCTTACAGTGATGTATTTAGTTTTTATACCGTAAATCAAAATTTCTTGTACAACACCGACACATACAAGTAGATTTGAGCCATGCTCTGGCAACAAGAGGTTTAGTGCATTTCCGTGATGCATTTTATCAAGCAAGTCATCATATACATGTAGTTATGGATCCATAACATTCATTTTGTGGAACAACCGAAAGGACCATGAGGTAGACTTGTCCTTTTACATGCAGAAAAATGACCGAAAACAAATAGTTTCGATCCGGGTCAGCCACCACTGGCTGACCTGGGACGATTCCTTTGCACATGCATTAATATCCCTTTACTCGGAGCATGCCCCATATATAATTTTCTTGGCAATCGTATTGAATCTGTACAGTTGCATTAGTCAAAAGGTAAGATTTTAGTCGTTTAATAATGCGATGGTCGTTTAGCAATAGGTGACTCTGTCTATTTCTGTTATATCGAATATGACGTCATCGCACTGATTTGATTACGACCCCCTGTAATGGGAGAAAAAAGTGCAATTCAAATTATCTCCCTTGTTAGATAAAAACCAAGGTAACCAAATTGCAACTAGGTCCTTTTATTTGGTTTCCTTTGTTTTTATCCTTGCTTTTCTAAGAGATGTTGCGATTATTATAATTTGACTTATAATGTGTATGTAAGGTCTTCATAAAGTTTTCAAATCGAATTTCATACACTATTACCATTGAAATGCAACAAATAGATCAAACCGGACAATGTCCGGGCAAGAAAACTCTGCTGTGCTCACAGTTGTAAGATTTATTATAATTCACGGTCTCCATATTTATATATCATCATAAGCTTAACGATAAACACAAACCTGAGCCATGCTCTGTGAAAAGGGGGCTTAATACATCTGCGAAAAAGATTCGACCAAGGTCAGCCTGTGCAGTCCGCGCAGGCTGACCTGGGCCGAAACTTTTCGCTATTGGTGAGTTTTCTGTATGTCCAAGGACCAGTCTACCTCAAAATTAAGTCGTTTGTTGAAAAAAGTGTTTATTATGGATCCATAACTATGTGATGGCTTGATTGGTATCATGCATCACGGAGATGCATTAAGCCCCCTTTTGCTAGACCACAGCTCAATTACATTTTGGTTTGAATTTGATAAACTCTTCACCACCAAATAGATAATTCACTTTTTTTTATGTCTACGAATTCAGCTAATCTGTAAGCTGAAGAGATAGTTCGCTCCTTATCTAGAATATAATCGACAAAGCAGATCAGACAGCATGGTTTTTGTAGTCTGATTTTGACCTTTACTGTTTCAACTACTTCTTGTGTCGTCCATGGTAAGAGTTAGGAGTAAATACATAAAACACCATAATACTCATGAATATGTAAAACATGCGTGTAACCATAAACACTAAATTCAAACAAGTTCCTAAATACATGTACAAGTTAAACATAAATAATTGTCCCCAAATATTTTTCCGCGTAACAGCTTTGTCTGTCTGTCTGTCTGTCTGTTCGGCCGGCAGAGCCCTCCGTCCGTATGTCCTTACGTGTGCGTGCGTATGTATGTATGTCTGTCTGTCTGTCTGTCTGTATGTAAGTATGTATCTTACTTACGTTTGATTTTAGTAACACACGCAAGCACTTACGTACGTATTTATGTATATAATATATTTGAAGTGACAGATGAATCTAGGTCAGTGTACTGACTATACGCTGCAATAAACATAAGCGAGATCTGACGACCTAATTAATTCATTATGACAGATGCATATGTATTATAATATCGCAGCAGAAGTGACCATGTCTGTTTTGGCTAGAGTAAATTGTTGCTGACGTGTCCGGTTTTCTCGCATTGACCATCAAACAAACAGTTCCTGGTACTAGTCGACATTCTCTAACAATCCTATTATACACGAGTCCTCAACAATTTTCGACCCGACAAAATTTTAAACCAGCCGGTCATTTTCAAAGTATTTGCATGACAAGAATAATTATTGTGACTCAAAAGTTTGAAATAGTCTTTCAAAGGGTAGAAAACACTGTGAGAAAATGCTGATTACCAGTATTTTCCCCCGTTTCGTACAACGATTTTAATAAAAGATATTTCTTCAGGATCGTTCAAAACACAGGATAGTTTGTTAAGAGGTTACATCACTAAATAACTTAAATCAAAATTTCCACACAATAGAAAAATCACAAGTATTGCCATTTCATCGCCTTTATGGCTCGAAACATTCCCACCCTATCAGGCAGTGTAGATCAAAGATCAAACTGCACGTTTTGTGCAGTTTGATCTTGATCTACACTGCCCGCAAAAGCGCATCAGCTCCGCCTTAGCAGATTTATGGTTAAAACAATTGAATCCTGTTTCTTGAAATAGTTGGCCACTTCTAGAGTAGTTTAATAATGCAGAGGCATAAAATGCCGTTTATGCTAGTGAGAGACAAAAGAATTTCACGGAAGAAATTTTTTGTGTGTGTCAACTTCAGTGGGATAGACAGACCTCCATTCTTGAACAAGTCCTGTTTCAACCAGTTCTTAACTTAGAAATACAACGTTAATTGGTCAGTTACATGACTAAAATAATCAACTTTTAATTAGTGGTCACGTCTTCGACCGATTTTGTAAGCAGAAACCGTGATGAATAGAAAAGTCGCTGTAGACATTAAATTATAGAACAATGATCTTGCCTGAACATTTTAATATACATATAATGACCCTAAAGTTCACTCGTACTTTGAGTAAAACTATTTAATAATCATACAAGAAACTTAAAACACAAAAGTTGTTGTGGACGAAGGAATTGCTACAGCGACTCTTTTATTTTCCTGCCAAAAAATGCTTTAACATCTTCCACGATACAAGCGTTAAAGTAACAATAAAGACAGATGTAAACAGAGCGGGTGTTTAAATGCATTTGAATTTATATCATACCAATGGAAATTATTGTGAAGATGACAATCTGTCATTGTACAGTCGGTCCAAGTGTTAGTCGCAGACAGAGAAATTAATTTCAAAACTAGGTTAAAACCTGCCAGGTAGCTGTGTTTCTTGTTTACTTTTTGCCTGATTTTAAAATTCTTTTTCTGCCAGCGACTGATATATGGCCCGACTACACGATAACAGACTGTCATCTCCAAAACATTTTCCATACTTTTAAATGGTATGATTTAAATTTAAATGTATTATGACACCTGCTTTGATATTTTGGCCTTTACTGGGCCTTTAACATACATCTAGGTACTTCGTCAACATACATCTTTCAAACCAAACAATTTCAGACTTGTTCTAAATTTGAAGGATTTACAGACAACAATACAGATGTAAATGAGGCTCAAATGATGAAACATATTTATGAAAGGCTTGAAAACATTTTTGGAAACGGGGATGCGGGTTACCAGCATTTTCTCCTTTTTCGATATTTTTTTCCTACAGCTTTTTCCTCGGGGTAGTTTACTCATGGAAATGTTTGGCATAGGGTGAAACCTTTGTGTTCATTTTTCACATATACCCACATTTTTCTTCGAAATGTATCTATATCTTTCGTCAACATACCTCTACATAACTCGTCAACATAATTATCTTTATTTTTCTAAGGCAGTTTTCTTCAACGAACCTCTACACAATTTATCTGACAGACAGACAGACAGACAGACAGACAAATACTTTTATTCTCAAATCTACAATAAATGGATACAAGAGAAAAATAAACAATTTAATTAAATTAATAACAGTGTCACGTGATAATCATGGGATCAATATACTTTCTAAACATATTTCCCTATATATCGTCAACATACTATCTTTTTACACTTCTTCAAGATATTTTCATACATACTTCGTCAACATACCGCTACTTACTTCCTGAACATACTTTGTCAACATACTTTTCCATAGTTCATTAACGCACTGCTATAAAGTATCTCTAAACAAATCGTCAAGATCCTTTGTAACCATTGTTTAGCTTACCTGTACTCTGTTAACATACTTCGTCAACATATCTGTACATACATCGTCAAATTATTTCAATAAACTAGGTCAACAAATCTCTACATACTTTGCTGGCATACTTTGTAAATATACCTCTTTATACTTTTTGTCAATGTGCTTTGTCTACTTACCTCAACATAATTCGCCAAATGCATTCTTCATAAACTCGGTTTTACATACTTTATAACTGCACATACCTTATTAACATACCCTTCTTCACACTTAGTAAAAATACCTCCGCACACTTCAGCACCATACCTCGTCAACACACAACTATATAGTTTTGTCAACACTTTTCCACATACTTTTTCAATATACATCTGCAACTTCGTCAATATCCCTCTACATACTCTGTCACCCTAATTCTGCATATTTCGCCAACAAATTTCGTAAACTAATTTCTCCAAACTTGACAAGCATATTTCTACATTTGATGTTACCATATTTCTGAAAATTAGGTCAACATCCCCTAAATGTTTCTTCAACATACCATACCCCTACATACTTTCCGAATTCACCTCTTTAAACTTTCTAAGCATAGTTTATACTTACATATACACATATTGTCAACATATTTCTACATATTTAGCATACATACCTTTACGTGTGTAGCCAACATATTTCAACATACTTCGTCAAATACGTCTACATTGTCGTCGACATACTTCGTCACTATACCACTACATACTTATTCAATATAAATCTACATGTTTCATCAACATATTTTATTTACTTCGTCAACAAAATTCTTTAGTTTTTGTCAACATATCTCTTCAAACTTCGTCAACATATTGCGACAAGATATGTCTACAAAATTTGTCAAACTTTTTCATCAACGTGCCTCTATACTCTACATGTATCATCATTTTAATTCCACATATCTCTTTAAAATACCTCTGAAAAACTTCGTCGACATTCTTCGTAAACATGTGTCTTCATAATTTGTTAAACATGTGTCTTCATAATTTGTTTACATATTTCTACATAGTTCGTTAACAAACCTTTGCTTTTTTTTCCTCAATATTTTTTACCTAGTTTAGTCAAAATATTTCGTCAAATGAGCACTTCGTCTACTTACATCTATGTATTTCGACAACATACATGTGAATATTTCGTCATCATACCTGTCGTGTCTCGTCCACACGTTTCTACATAATTTTTTTTCCAACGCAGTTGTACATAAATCGTAATCAACATCCTGAAAACTTCGTAAGTTTAACATATTTTATCTACATAATTCTTGAAATTCCGTCTACATAATTCTACATACATGTACTTCATCAACATAATTATCTCTACATACAGAGTCAACATGCTTACTCTCTACATAATTTCACCAACATGCTTCGTCAGCTCAACGTATTTGTGCGGACAGAGGAGACCAAGGTTAAACTACAATTAATGTGCAATCTGATCTCAGATCGACAGTCTCGACATAAAGTGTGATATTCTGGCAAAAACAAACTTGTTATTGCAATATTTTGGTATAGATCTATATAGTTAATTGACACAAATGTTGTTTTCCTGAATTTGTTTGGAATACGTGAGCGGCAAAATGTGAGCTTTGTTATGATTATAGGTTGGGTAATGAATCATTTATCAGATAATTTCGGTGGATCTTTTTAACTCGGTGGTTGATGCACCGGGTTGGTATTCAGGAAGTCCTGGGTCCGTATTCACCGACCATTCTTAAAAACAGTCTTTGTCTCAGTCTCAAGATTTTTCTAAATTTGAAAGTAACACAGTTTCTGATTGGCTAAACCATGGTGAATACGGGCCCTGATTCGATTCTAGCCGTCGACACTACTCACGTGAGAGTGTTGATGTGTAAGGCGCGCATGGCCCATGTCTAGTGCTGGTGAAACCCAGAAAAGGCAGGAAGAATGGAGCTGATGCTGTGATATGACTGAACCGTTGCCGAAAGTGGCATAAAGTACCATTTAACAATAGTCCTAACGTTTATCCCCACTTCAAAAACCTCCAGTTAATGATTTATTTTAAAAGTACTTCCTTTGTGTAACGAGCTAGAATTAAAACTACATTACATGTCGTTATATTGTTACTTATTTTGTAACATGGAATGGACTCACAAAGCTAAGCTATTTGCGCACTAAATGTACGTCAGGACATGTAGACGACTTCTTCGTCTTGTGACCATTGTTATAAGCATCGTCACAAAAGGAAAAATCGCCCTTTACAAGCTCTTTAAAACCTTCTTACACTCCTCTCGTAGAAATATTAAACAATTAAACATGAAATGTTTTTTTTTTTTTATCATATTAGCGCCACATATATTATAGACACCACCACTTTCGACGGCTTAAAATACAATTTACTTAAACTCGTAAAAATTTTCGTTATAGAGGCTTGACTAAAGAAGCAGACAGTACAGAACCAAGATCAGACTGCCGTTCTGTAGAACGTGCAGTCTGAGTTTGGTTTATGCCGCCCGCAAAAGCCTCCGTTTTTAACTTTTCGGCTGAAAGGATATTCCCGATCGTGCTAGATAAATGAAGTCAATAAGAAGGACATGAATACTTCAACCCACTTTTAGCGAGAATGTGTCACAAAATATAAGATATAATAGATCCTGTGCAGTCTGATCTTTGATCTATTATGTCCAAAAAACCATGAAGTTATATGCTCATCGCCTTGGTGGTTGGTAATATTCCGTATGTAAGCTGTAAAAACAATTTGTTTAAAAAGCAAATACCTTGATTCCGGTAACTAATCCATTAACACGTCATTGTCTTCTTTTTTTTAACAAAATTAATAAAATTTTCTGAAGATGGAAAACAAATTCCATAAACCACTTTAAAATAATAATCCACTGTGTAATATCTTTATAAGGTTTTAATTACCTCGAAAACATGTTAATATAAATACCCACAGACATAAAATTTATCATCATTCAGCACAAACTTGATAAGATTAACCAATAACCGAAAATAGTAGTTAATCACACAACATAATCCATTCACTGTCAATGAATTTTATTATTCTCAGTATGTGGACACATACATACACAGGTCTTACATGTATTGCATATCAACCCATAACCATTTGGGCTATTTCGTAGACATTACGGACCAGAACAAATGATAGAAGTAAAGCGATAGAGAGGAAAATGTCTTGTTTTTCTACATAAAAAGTGAAAAAAAAATATTGTGGGAAAGGGAGCAATGACTTTTAACAGGCCACTGCTCCTTTTCCCACTTTTTTTTTTTTTTTTTTTTTTCAAAACCTGAAAAATAAAAATTGATGTAATTGTTTGGCAATGTGCAACGGTTAAAACAAAAGTGATTTCCTACATATAGACGTGTAAACGTTTGTGTCAGAGATGAACTGCCTCGGGGAGAATTTACAAGACACTTCATTCATAAGTCAAACTGAGATATAAATAGCACGTTTTTTCGCGCGATATAGATGTACAAATTTTCATTTACTCTTGACAAATCAGAAAGGTAAACGGACGAAATAAACATTTTATAGAGACTCTTGACATCACAGCGACCACATGTTATAATGAATAGCAACTTAATATCACTTGTTTCATAGCGCCTGACCTTACCTTCACTTTGAAGGTCAAACATTATTACGCCATCAGTGTGAACAATTCAGAGCAGACTTTAGTTCTAGAAGGTAATTCAATTGAAAGGAAATACAAGTTTAATTAAGGGCTGAGTGCATATTTTTGTGTTTTCATCGAGATATAAAATGCAGTTGCCTTATTACATGGCAAATAACGCCCGAAGGGCGTTATGTTAAGCCATGTAATAAGGCAATTGCATTTTATATCTCGATGAAAACACAAAAATATGCACTCAACCCTTATAATTGCACTCGCTGTTCACTTGAATCAATTTTCGAAAATGATTGAGAGAAAAAAATGACGGACAAATATGGCAGTAAACAAGATTTCATTTCTTTGGCGGATACTTGGTGGCACGGGCATGAATACACAATCTATTTTTAGCTTCGCAACATATTTTTCAGTCGAAGACGGCCATTTTTATGCCCCCGCCATTAAATGGGGGGGGGGCATATAGAGTTACCTGTGTCCGTCTATGTGTGTGTGTGTTAGTGTTTGCGTGAGTGTGTGTGTGCGTGTGTGTGCGTGGGTGCGTTAGTGTGTGTGTCCCATTCTTGTCCGGAGCATAACTTCTACATTTATCAATGGATTTCAAAATAATTTTGCACAATTGTTCTCCTTAACAAGTACTAGTGTCATGCGAAAAGTTTGTTTCGATACGCCCAAGGTCAAGGTCACAGTTGAAGGTCAAATGTTTAAATTGACCTTGTCCGGAGCATAACTTCTACATTTATCAATGGATTTCAAAAAATCTTTGCACACTTGTTCTCCTTAACAAGTACCAGTGTCATGCGAAAAGTTTGTTTCGATACGCCCAAGGTCAAGGTCACAGTTGAAGGTCAAATGTTTAAATTGACCTTGTCCGGAGCATAACTTCTACATTTATCGATGGATTTCAAAAAAACTTCGCACACTTGTTCTCCTTAATAAGTACTAGTGTCATGCGAAAAGTTTGTTTCGATACGCCCAAGGCCAAGGTCACAGTTGAAGGTCAAATGCTTAAATTGACCTTGTCCGGAGCATAACTTCTACATTTATCGATGGATTTCAAAAAAAAAAACAAAAAAACTTTGCACACTTGTTCTCCTTAACAAGTACTAGTGTCATGCGAAAAGTTTTTTTGAATACGCCCAAGGTCAAGGTCACAGTTGAAGGCCAAATGTTTAAATTGACCTTGTCCGGAGCATAACTTCTACATTTATCAATGGATTTCAAAAAAACTTTGCACACTTGTTCTCCCTAACAAGCACTAGTGTCATGCGAAAAGTTTGTTTCGATACGCCAAGGTCAAGGTCACAGTTGAAGGTCAAATGTTTAAATTGACCTTGTCCGGAGCATAACTTCTACATTTATCTATGGATTTCAAAAAAACTTCGCACACTTGTTCTCCTTAACAAGTACTAGTGTCATGCGAAATGTTTGTTTCGATACGCCCAAGGCCAAGGTCACAGTTGAAGGTCAAATGTTTAAATTGACCTTGTCCGGAGCATAACTTCTACATTTATCAATGGATTTCAAAAAAACTTCGCACACTTTTTCTCTTTAACAAGTACTAGTGTCACGCGAAAAGTTTGTTTCGATACGCCCAAGGTCAAGGTCACAGTTGAAGGTCAAATGTTTAATTTGACTGTTCAACACAGTTTTACATCCTGCGAAGCAGAATTGTGATATGAAGATACAGTTCTGGTTTTTAAAAATACTCGTCCGAAGAACTATGCCAGAGAATATTGAGGCTGCAACCTACCCTTCAACTATAGTCCAGTGTGATAATATTCGATCCAATTTGTTCCTATCTCATAGAGGAAGTCCAACAAAGTAATTATTATTGCTATATTTCTCACTCTCATTCCTCAAGTTAAGATCTTCATAATCCTGAGTATAAGTAACCCTCAGTTGGAAGATTAAGGAAAACGCTGAATAAAAAGAAGTTAATGTTATCAGGTATAAATAATCTTTTATCTGCTTGGCTATATATATAACAAACCTTCTTAACCCTGTCTAAGCTGTTATCCAAAACAACAATTTTCTGTAATACCGATTGATTCACTCATATGACATATCTGTGACCAATACCATTTAGCGGGGGCATCCGTGTCTCTGACACACCTATTTCTAGTGCTAATCAATACTGTCGATGATTTATCAAACAAATTAGAAATTTCTGATTCGGTCTATGAAAAATCCAATCAGCTACATGTATCTAAACTCGAGGCCGAGCGGACGATATGTTTATTCGAGTGACCTTTTTAAAGATATTTTGTAAAGAATAGGTGTACATACCGTCGGCAGATCTGTTCTCGATGGGTATCTACCTGTATCCGATATAAGACTATCCGAGTTTTCTTGCAAGCTATGAATCGAATGACGCCAACGTTTTGTGAACCACTTATTAGAATGTAAAAAACGGTGTCACGGCTGTTAAATCCTCAATTTTTTTGGTTTCCCTGTTCTAGGCTTGTTTCAAATATCATCCCTATCACACTAACATTTTAAAATTCTTGACACACTGCATTTACTTCTTCCGATCCTTTCTCCAACACTCCTAGCTTTCACTAAACTTTCTATCAAATCCACGATGAGTTTTTTCTGATCAATAGTCACCAGTTAACCATGCTTTTTTTAAAATTTAATCCTCGTGATAAACAAACTCAGAACAACTCCGTCATGAACAAGAAATCAACTTCATCTAAGCAAGAGTAAATTTTCTGTTTACACAGTGCACTTAATTTAACTAAGTGACCTTGGCTTCATAGAAATCGACCGCTGACGTATTGAATTATGTAACTGATGACGTCGACCATTCAATACTTAATTCACTTTTGGCACGGTGTATTTTTTATGAGTTTAGGGTGCAAATAAAGATTAATATTCAATTTTTCCAGGTTTATCCGGGAGTTTTCTTTTTCAAGTTTTTTAAGCAAAAGAAATCAATCTTTCAGCATTTTACTGATCCAGCGATGGAACTCTAAAAATAGCACTAAAGAGCTTGCATGAAATCTAAAATTAGATAATTACACAACAACTTGGAAAAACCGAAAGTAGTCCCATTGTGTTCATCGAAAAATGGTATGACGGGTTTTTCGTCACATGATCCGATTTCGACCAATCAAAACACGATTTAACATAATGAGTGCAATTATTGTAATTTAAATGGAAATATGTATACAATTCTAGGTATTCGTACGTATTTCTGCGTACCTCTTTACATAATTTTAAATGTCGAGATTTTACTATTGAATAGTTTAATTTAAAACGTATTTGTAATTTGCTGCAACTGAATTTGAAATCTTCCATTGTCAGCAGCAGTTTTATAAAAAAAAAAAATGCACCTTGTCGCATTGTGTTATGATGATAAATTTCTCATGTGGAGCATAATTTAATGCAAGCTTTTCAAAAATGGTCTGCTGCAAAACAGGAAAAATACCGGGAAAAAATAAACACATCATTATAAAATTGACTTTAGTGGTGTTCGAGATGGACGGACGTGTTTTGCTGAGGAGGGAAAAAAGATCTGCAAACTACTAAGAATAAGATTAGAAGAAACTATTTAACCAGGACACAGAATAACAGAGACTCCTGAATTATTTTAACTACATACTTTGAGCTTCACAGGGGCTCGAAACAATTGTGCTTCGCGTGTGTTGTAGTTTTTGCATTTTAGCATGCCTCGTGTCGCGTCCGCCATCTTGAAATTTTATTGAATTTTTATAGACTTTTGCCACTACCGGACTTTTACCGCAAGTTTTTACTCTTTTATTCTCTTTTTATCGGTACAAATAATTTTAACTTACTGTATAAGGAGAAGCTGCTGGAAAAAAATTAGTATAGACTTTTTAGCCGAAATTTGAACTCTGGTTTTAACGAACTCGGGATATTGGGTTTTGGTCCGTGTTTAATGAACCCTCGACTGCACTCAAGTGTGATACGATTTTTATCTGCACAATTAGATTTTTAGTTTGATGTTAAAATCATCTTTTTTTTTGAGTTCAAAAGTACTTCAGAGACTGTATTTTAGCCAAAGGTCGCCACAATAGCACTTCAAAATTACTTCTTACAAAGGGATTCTTTTCTATTCCGTGTCTGCAACATACATAGTAACACACTAAGTGCCTTTCGGGCTATGTGGTCCTTCCTTGCATCGTGTACATTTTTGCAATCTACCAGTGACCTTGCATCTAATATGGCTGCCCCCATTGCTGGAAACAACGACTTGGTAGATACCCAGATCGATACCCAGATAGATCAACATGCTGCTTCGGCTGAAAGAAGAGGTTATATATTAAACAAGGTAAAATCACTCCAGAAGAAAAAGGATCATTGCCACAGGCCATTTATAAATATTATTCCAAAAGACTGCGGTAGACAACTAAAAATAGAATGTAGCACTGGTTGTTTTGAAATCCTTAAAACAGAACTGATTAATATGACTGGCAACTTGGAATTGAGTAATGAATTTAATATTGTCTTCAAGACTGAAACCATATTAGACCAACAAGGAAATAACCCAGAACTCATAATCAAAGTTTTTAATAAACTGAACTCTAGTGACCCTGGGAAGCGTAAAAAACTTTCCATCAATATGTACCATACTCAGTGCTCTCTTCTGATCAACGGTAATTACACTCCTACTTTTCATGACGAAATTTTACCACGTATTATCAATAACCTGGAGTCTAACCCAACCCTCTCTACCTTGGACAAAATGTTTGCTAAAATAATCGATAGGGGACTTAAACAAAGTATTGACAACCCAGAAAAAGAAACCAGTATTGTGGTACCATGTGTGGATATTTCCTGCGAGTCCAGTCACAGTGGAAATGCTGACAGAATTGAAAAAAATACAGATACATGTCTACACTGCAGGACCAAAGTAGATAATGGTATAGCTTGCGACAATTGTCAACAATTATATCACTTTGACTGTGAATCTCTGGACAAAAATTTTAGAACTTTCTACAACGAAGGAGATACCCCATATAGCTGTCTCTCATGCAGACAACTTACTATGCTCACAGATGATCTTGCTAATATGATCCCAGAAATCTCCATTACAAGTCAAGAACCTATAAATTCATTGCTAAACATACCATCTAATCTAAGGGATGAGGGAGATGTAGACTCGGAAAATGAACCTGATACTCCAGTCCTTGATAGTGAACTTGTTGATGAAAATTTCTCAGACGGTGAATATAGCCTTAATCCAAATTTAGAAGGGCAACCTATATCCAGTGAAGAAACCTTACCGAAAGTTTTAGAACCTACTTTTAGTTATTTACTTGAAACAATACCAAATAAGGAACAACCACTTGCAAATACGTATACTCAAAATGAGCTTCAACTACATCAACCTCTTACAAAGTTAACCCCTCGAGCTGAAAACCAACCACAGGAAAAAAACTCTAAGAAACCTTCATCTGACATCCTGGATAAAAAGCAAAAAAAGAAGAAAATTAAGCAACCATCTTTATCAGAAGTACAACAACAGTTAGAGTTTTCCGTTTCTGTTATTCATAAACTTGAAAGGAAAGTTGAAGAACTTCAAAGACAAAATCAAATTTTACATTTACAAAAGAATATGAATACCGAAACTTCTCATACCAACAAACCTGCAGCTTCTGAGGATAAAGATACTTATCTTCATTCCCAGAATAACTATGACATCAATCTACGTCTCCTGTCTTTAGAAAATGACATTATAAAGTCTAGACTATCAAATCTTGAGATACTACAGCAAGTCACGGTCTCACAGGATTTGGCAAATCATATGAGTCTTAGAATGACCAACAACCCAGTATCTTATGTTCAACAAGGAATCCCTCAAGCAATGAATCATAGATTCAATCCTGGACAGTTTCAACAAGGAATCCCTCAAGCAATGAATCATAGATTTCCCAATCCTGGACAGTTTCAACAAGGAATCCCTCAAGCAATGAATCATACATTCCTTTATCCTGGGCAATTCCAATGCCCGCAAAAAGTAAATAATACTTTTTATCAACAACAACAAGTGAATCCTCTCACACCACACTTCGTTCCTAATAAACTATTCTATAGCACCGATTCCTCTCGTCAGGTCTATCGCCAAACATCTGATCAGGACAATAAAACCCTCGAACAAAGGCAGACCTTTCCTCATCCGTCACGGCACATACATGTGCAGGAAGAATTCTGTCTTCCACGGAACCTGCAAGATAATCATTTGAAACACAGGACAAATACTGATAGAAACTATGTATTTGACAGTAGGATAATTTCAAATAAACATTCATATAAATCAAAACCTTCAAGGTATATTCCACCAAGGATGCAAAGGTCAAGAAAACATCAGCATGATAGAAGAGATTCTGGGCCAGGGCTGCGAAATACGGTGGTGAACCCATACGTGTGATACTACTTCTTTTGATAAACCAGATTTTCTCTATGAAAAAGATCCCAGAATCTTTAAAAATTGGCACCATTACACCAATTTTTAAAAAAGGAGACAATAAAGAGCCAGATAACTACAGGGGCATAACTGTAACTCCAATACTTTTGAAAGTTGTACAGCATGTTTTAAATCAAAGGCATAAAAATACCCTTTATCTTACTCAATCCAGACTGCAAAGTGGATTTACCAAGGGAACTTCTTCTATGAGATCTGCCCTTATAGTTTCGGAATGTAAAATGGAAGTCAAACTAAAGAAAGAAAAACTTTACTTTGTGACACTTGATACCAGAAAAGCTTTCGATGTTGTAAACCATGATCTGCTATTACGTAACCTGTTTTTGGATAAAATTCCTTTGGCAGAATGGACGTTACTCAAAGACTCCTACACGGATATGTCTGCATGTGTGAAATGGCAAAACCTTCTGTCTAGACCATTTAGTATAAAACAGGGTGTTCGACAGGGCGGAGTCTTGTCAACAGAACACTATAAGCGATACAACAACCCCTTACTGACTAAACTAGAAACCAATTTTAAAGGTGCAAAGATAGGGAACATTTGTATACCTCACACAACCTGTGCTGACGATGTTGCATTACTCTCGCACTCAAAATTTGAGATGGACCAGATGTTAGAAACAGTAGGAACCTTCAGTTATACACATAGGTATGACATTAACTCACAGAAAAGTGCTTGCCTGATCTTCAATAACAAACGAAACAGTGATGAGACAAAACTTATGCTTAATAAAAACCCTATTCCAGTTTCAGATAGCACTGTCCACTTGGGACTTAGGAGAGAACTAGGAGAATGTACAGACATTGATCGTAAAATAGAACTAGGAAGGAGGACAGCGTACTCCTTACTTGGAGCAGGGTTCCATGGATTCAACGGACTTAAGCAAGATAACAAAGCACACATATGGAAGACTTTTGTAGTACCGAGAATCCTATACGGCCTTGAAGTATATATGATCAGCCAAAAAGAAGTTAAAAAACTGGAACGGTTTCAAAATAAATGCCTGAAACAACTTCAACACCTTCCTGATCGGGCTGCAAATGTAGCATGTAATGCTTTATTGGGAATTTTACCAATGGAAATTCAAATCCACAAAAATATTCTTAATTTATTTATTGCCATTCTACACTCTCCAAACTCAGTTGAATACGAAATTGCAATGAGACAGTTGGCAACCAAGACAATAGATGGAAACAGCTTCTTTTCCTATGTCCGTAGAATTTTACTGAAATATGATCTACCCACTGCCTACTCGCTTATTATAGATACCCCTGACAAATGTAAATGGAAGAAAATGTTGAAAGATTCAGTGAATTTACATGTAGAGAAGAAGTGGAAAGAAGAAATTAAGGAAAAATGTTCTCTTAAATATCTCAACCCAAATTCATTCAAAGTAGGGCAGATCCATCATGTTTATAGTACTGTCAGACCAAACAAGGAAGATATCAGGAGACCGGAGCTCAAGGTTAAACTCCTACTTGGTACCTACACCTTGCAGGCTAGTAAATCAGTCTTTAACCAACATGCAGTAGATTCAACTTGTAAATTGTGTAAAAATGAACCTGAAACTAGAGAACATTTCATTTCCAAGTGTAAATCACTCCAGGATATCAGAACTAAATATTCCAGACTTTTCCAGAATACGATTAATACTGCAAACATTGGAGAGCAAAAAATTCTAGATCCAAATATGTTTACCCAGATGGTTCTAGACAGCACCCACCAAGAAGTTAGCAGGACAATCTGCATCTCCTCAGGTTCTAGGGAAAGACTGGAATTTTTGTCTAGGGAATACCTATGGAAAATCCACACTGCCAGATGCCAGCAACTTGCAAAATGTCAGTAATGCCTTAAGGACTACTACCCCTCAGTAACATGGCGGAATAGCAAAAAAAAACTATATTTGTGTTAAGTACGAAATATAAAATCCTCCGCGACGTCTATAGGCATGCAACGCGATTTGTGGCGTATATAGTGTAACGTACATAGAAATAGTGATATTGAAAGTTGAAAACCTCCATTCCGAAAACACAGATACTCAACTACAGATTCACAACCAAGTGTATTCTGAGGTTCTCCGAACAGAGAAACGGAGGAATTTAAGACAACAACAACAACAACAATGGCTACACACGTACAGGAATTGACACCCGACATGAAAAATCTTTTCGTACATCTTCTTTGATAGAGCTTCAGTCCTAGCAAAATAAGCAAAACAATCGGAAAATGTTGGAGAACGATCTCCAATTTTTGAAAGCGTTTACAAACTTCAACTAGTGAAGAAAATCAGAGTTAAAGTGGCTGGAAGAAAACAACCGAGTTGAGGACTGATAGTTGACATTTTCATATAGCAAAAAGTAATAAACGAGAGACATTCGATAATTTAACCTGTCGGTTTAATGAAAAAAAATACCAGAACTTGTTAGCCTGATCAGTTAAGAGACCGTTGTTTAATGAGGTATTTAAACGAAAAAGAGTTTTAATGATATCTAGATCTACCGTTTCTAGAGTAAATCGTCTCCAAAGATTGCAGTTTTGTAGGAAGATATAAATTTGTCAGTCATTGAAAATAGGGAAAATAATGACTATAGATCCAGTTTGCAGTATCTTGATAGAAACCAAGATTGTGATAAGAAAGAGCAAGAAAGTTTGTCTTTGGAGAAAGAATGACCAGAAATGTTTACTACAGGGAGTGGGTCAGTATGGTGATTTTGAACATCCCTCATTGATACTGGTAGGGGTTATGTTTTGGGGTTGTTTATTCTTAAATGGAGTGGGTTGATTAGTCACGAGCAACAGAACAGTGAAGAGTGATAAGTATATTCAGACCCTTGAAAATTACTTTTTACCAGTTACAGCTAGACTTTTCGGAATTGAACTGCGGAATTTCTCAAAGAAAATGCACCATACTATGTGTCCAGAGCCTCAAATACCTGGAAGGCAGAAAATAATTTTAGTCGTCTTAATAGACCCCTACAAAGCAAAGGCCTTGATATTATTGAAAATTTATGGAGATATTTGAAAAACTGGCTAGAAAAAAAAAAAAGTTAAACAAAATTTAATCTCAAGACAACCTTAAAATTATTGTATGTGAAACCAGGACCTCCATAACTGTAGACCATATTGAAAAGCTTTGAAACAATATTTGAAAACAAAATTCTGAAATCCTAAAGGCGAAAGACCATATTACAGGTTTTGAATCTAAATATCTGTTTATTTCTTACCATTTTTGATATTTTTTTCATTAAATTTGAATGGTAATCCAGAGAACGTCATGAAATTACTGTGATGTTGGGAACTCAATTTTGGCCACTGAGCTGTTCTGCTAATGTAGTGCAGATAGATGAGCTGTGAATTATTTTTGTGCATATAGATCTATTTTGAGATTGGCTGACACATCATAAACGACAAGAAGTATCTGAAAACTGTAAATTGAATTGATTTATTGATTATATCTTATATAGGTTTTCAATTTTTACAGTTGCTTATTACACTGAGATATTTGGCCAAAGGAGAATTCTTTAGCGAAGTAGCTGACTTGCATGGAGTGAGCAAGAGTTCAGTATGGCGCAGTATAAAGCAGGTAGATATATTTTCCTGTTGATTATTGAATCAAACATTTGTTTCCATATTGGTGGTAACAAAGTTATCTTACTTTTGTTCTAAAGTTCTAATTCTGTTGACAAGAAACATTAGAAAACAAAGATTGTTTTTTAGGTTGGCCAAATGTGTAAATAAAAAAATCTCTAACATACAATAGAATTTTACACTTAGAATTTTACACTTAAATATATATGACATTTTAAGTTTTTGGTGACAGATTTTTGGTTACACACAAGTTTGGTAAATTTGCTCCTTACAAAGTTGACCAATTGGAGGTTTCAGTAATAAGGTAATCTTTTAGTGTTAATGACAATTTTCACATTCAATACCTGGTTTCCATTTCCTTTTGTTGTGAAAAAAAAAACAGTCCTATAGGGTGGAGACCAGTTTTACAAGAACTATTTTTGATGCCCAAAAATTAGTAGTAAAATGATGAACAGGTCAAAGCTAGATAATGCATGTGCAAAATGTCACAGTGCAAATAACAGTATACTTTGTCACTGACACTTCCAATTGATTTATTATAAAAAATGAATTTAAAGTACTTGTTTGTTGTATAAACTACCATTTATCATAAGTTTGTTGTGTTAGTGTCTATTTTGCAGTCAAAATTAAGTTGTAAAATCATTCTAGAAAAGAACATTGAGAGACTAAGTCTGTGATGTTTGATAGCTTATTTACTGAATATGCCAAATTATCACCTTATACACAAGTATTCTTTGTTATATCCAATGAGTTCCAAGACTAGAGACTTGGATTTGATGTTTGGAATACAAGTCTCTACAAATAATATTTTGAATATTGTCAATATAAATGTTTTCAAAGGCATAGAAACATGTGCAAGAACCTCAGTCAAAACAAATTCTCTTTTTTTCCATTTTCATTTAAGGTTGTATCATCAATAGATAAGAATTTGGACAACATCAACTTTCCTACAACAGTGCAGGATGTTGCACAGACCAAGCTTGGTTTCTACCAGCTTTCAAGAGTACCTAATGTAATTGGTGCAGTGGATGGAACACAGATCCCAATTCTAGCTCCGTCAAAACATGAAAATAAATATGTTTGTCGGAAAGGATTTCATTCAATAAATGTACAGGCAATAGTGGATAGTGAACTAAGGTGTTGTGTTTAAGTATTCTTTTTTTACCTATATGTACTTGATTATGATGAATCATTTATAACTGTCAGTCTCACAATTATGTAATGAATTTGAATTAGGGGCAAGGTGGGGTGGAAATATGAAATAGACATTTAATCCAATAGAAAAGACCAAATACTTCAATACTGGTTTGATCAAACTCATGTTGTAATGCTGATTATAATTATGTTGAAATACATAAAAGTTTAACAGTCTAGTCTTGCCAAAAACCTTCTAATAAATTGATTGGGGATATTAAACTGAAAAGCCAATAAATGTGAATGGAGTTTCCTGGATGAGAATTGCTGAAGCCATCGTGACAAACATTCAAACTGCTGATGTAATAACAAATTGCTCTTCTAAGAGGCCAGCAGTCTTTTTTCAGAAAATTATAGGGTAGTAGGTTTATTTACATTTTTTTCGTTAACTGCATGCATTATTTTCGGAGACAGTGGGTCCTTTCCTTTTTTGTGGGACATGAATTGGATTATCTGTTAAAGAAAGCAGAGTGATTATAAATCAAAATAAAGAATTATTGTAAATGTTCAAAGAATTAGCAGTTAGTAAATATGTAAGAACTACAGGCAAAAGCTTTAGCTATCAGAATGATTATGCACAAATATTTCTATGTAGGCATAGGCAGTTGACAGCTCTGGTACATGATTGATTGTATGGTCTTTAAGGCAGTTTTCAACATTATATCAGTTATATGGCAGCAGCTAGTGCACTTATCCTTTCTCTCCTGGAGTTCCAATATACTAGTTCTTTCCACAATATTCTCCCAAGCCACTGGCTGCTTTCCCACATAACCATTGTTGAAACACTGATCAGCAGTGAGAGAAGAGTTAATTCTGCTATGATGAATCTGGTAAACAGTATGAGAGAAAGAGCAATTTGTTCTTTTGATCCTTTACCATACAATCTTGTGTTTTAACTACCCTATGGCAGACAACATTTAAAAACATTGTAAGAAAAGGAGAAAATGCCAGTGAACAGCATTCCTAATCTTCCTACATTGTTTTCTACCCTTTCAAAAAAAATATTTGAGGCACATTGAATTTGTTGCCTGCAAGTACTTTAAATAATGACAAGTCTGAAAGAGTTAAGCAACTGCTCCTTTCACCAAAATGTTTTTTGTAATGTTAAAAGATATTTTCATTGTGATAACTATCACCCAAGTATAGGGTTAAGCACTTATGTGTACCTCGACATATTTGTAGTTTCACTTGAAACATATTTGTTTTACACTGATTGTTAAAGCAACAATAAAGGCCAAATTTAAACAAAGCGGGTATTTAAATGCATTTGAATTTATATCATACCATTTAAAAGTATGGAAATTATTGTGAAGATGACAATCTGTCACTGTACGGTCGGTCCAAGTGTTAGTCACTGACAGAAAAATTAATTTCAAAACTAGGTGAAAACCTGCCAGGTAGCTGTGTCTTTTGTTTACTTTTTGCCTGATTTTAAAATTCTTTTTTCTGCCAGCAACTAACATATGGCCCGACCACACGATAATAGACTGTCATGTCCACAATATTTTCCATACTTTTAATTGGTGTGATTTAAATTTAAATGTATTATGACACCTTCTCTGAAATTTTGGCCTTTACTGGGCCTTTAAATAAGTTGTTTTAACTTTTACTAATTACTACCTAACATTGTTCCCTGGAAACCTTTGTGTTGCAATGAAGGCAGTTCCGAAGCTTAACCCCCACTCCCCATCATCCTGGGATTACCAAGAACTTTACATCTGCATATTCTAAAAATTAATTCAGCTTCCCTATTCAAACAACAGTCAGTAATGTTGTTGCATATTCTGTACGTTTTCATTCCTTGTCAAAAGGCGAAGAAATACATGTATTGTCTTGAAGTATTCTTTTTTGTCTTCCCATCCATTATTTTTCCTGCACAAAATATGGGTTGGCCTAGTACAAAAGTATGCCCTCTTTGGTGGGATATAATTTCAATGCAGTGACTTGATGTGGTAAAGGTTTGCTAGTAACTAAAGACCACTAGTATTATATCAAAATGTTTTGCAGTGTAACAAAATGTGCATCGAGACAACAAAAAGTTTATCGTAAAGATTCATTATTGGGAATTTCCTTTCTAATAATTATGTATATTTACCTTCAAGTTCTTCTGATTTTTCATCAACCGTCTCAAGATTTATGGTAACAACTGGAAAAGAAAATATTTCTTTGTTCATATTACTTTTGCAGAGGCTTGTCATGTCACAAAGCCTGCACAAAATAATAGCTTTTCAACTTTGATGGATAAGACTTAGGAAAACAATGAAAGAAGGAGATAAAATGCTGGTAACCATCATTTTCTCTTTTTGGGTCAATGTTTTCTAATGTTTTAAAGGTGAAATCTTTTATTTGAGCCACATTTGTCATCTGCAAGGTATATATAAATTTGATATAAAGTCTAAAATTTTGACACCTGATAAAGGGTTAACAACCACATTATTGAAACTAATGGAATCAACTTATTAGATGAGAAATATGTTGAGCTGTTGTGACTTTGTTACAATGACAATTATCTTCATTTGCTCAAACAACAAAATGTGAGACTGGTCCAAATTGAAAGCATTTGCAGATGGCAAATTAAATCTGGCTTAAATATTCCAATTCTTCTTTACACTAGTAGATGCTGTTTATTAGCATTTTCTCCTTTTCCCACAATGTTTATAAAAGCCTCTTTCCTCAGAGCGGTTAAAATTCAGGTATGTTGGGTAAAGTGTTAAATGACCTGGTATGATTGAGTTAGCACTAACTTTTAAATTAATATTAATTAAATGCACTGATAAGACCACAAGACTCGTTGCCTCATCATTAAACAATTATGAACTTACATGGGTGACAGCATGATAAAAAATTAAAATTGTAACCTTTTGTATTTACCTTCATTAACAGGTACACTCTTAAAGGTATCAATTCCTCCGTCAATCCCATGTATTGCCTCTTTTGGTAAAACTTCTATCATCTGAAATTAATTTAGATAGCTTATTGATAATACATGTACTAAAGAATTTGCTTGAACTGAGATTTCCAATCTTTGATGTCTTCCGTTTTGCTCTTTCTCAAAAATATGCCCACTGAGGCTATAAAAGCAAGTACAATGTAACGAAATTCAACAAATATTTGACAAAACTTTAGTTTGATACTTTGGTCTTCTTGGTTTGAACACAGTATACAATTACACATAACTTTTAGCAGGCTAATTTTAGCATGTTGGAGCAGATCAGTTTTGAAAACATGGCAAACTGAGGTTTTACTCGTATTATTAATCTTTACTAAACAATCCTAAATTTTGATGACTCTGAAGAAAAAGAGAGAGAAGAGGACTGAATGCGGCTTATTTGTAGTTTATCTTTTTTCCACAATGTTTTCACCATTTCAAATATCCAACTATCATTTCAGCCAGTTTTATCATATGCAAATGTTTTCAAAATGGACAAGTATAAGATGTTGCTGTTTGATATAGAGTTGAGCACTTTCTCATTCTAACAACATACTTTCACGTGCATTTATGTATTTAATTCAGAAAAAATATGTACATTTGAAAGGGATGTTTTAACCCTTTACCAAACGACAAAATTTTAGACCAGTCCAAATTTAAAGCATTTGCAGATGACAAAATAAATGTGACTGTTAAAGTGAAATTTGTTTTATAAAGGGTAGAAAACATTTCTTTACGAGCATTTTCTCCTTTTCTCCCAATGTTTTCAAAAGGCTTCTTTCTTAGGTTTACTAAAAGTTTAGATTGTGTGTTAAAGGGTTAAATTTCACCTTCTTTGATTTGTTTATATTCATGAAATGAAGGGTCAACTTTATATTCATAAAAATACTAAAGAAATTCAGTTAGTTGCCATCGTATTAATTACCAAATACATTTTCCCGAAACTATTATCCACTCTATAACCGATATTTTATTATTACTGTTTTTATTTCAATAATTATTTTGTGTTGACAAATAAATGGTATTCACCACTTGTAAAAGTAGATCCACTGATGTAGTTATTCTTTGTGAGAATAAACTAAAAATTATGAATATGATGCTTTTGTTTCATCTTTCATTTAGTATTGCATTGAGAACTAGTGGAATTAAAAATTGCCTTGATTTCCCATGCGTTGAGATCTACTGCTTGTGGCCCACCACCAGTCCCAGAATTGTGCCGTTCCTTCTTCTTTGCTGCAACTTTCAGGTCACTAATTTTTTTTTTGGCCTCTTCCAGGGAGCGCCCTACCTTGCTAGTACTGTTTACCCTGAAAATTTATAACAAATGTTTATGTTCAGTTCTAGTGGCTGATTGATGGCTATGTGTGCACATGTACAATAATAAAAACAATCTCAAAATCTACTGACATGCTGATTCTTACCCAATGAAGATTAAAGTGATATTGTAAAGACCTGAAACAAATTTGATACCAATGGAAAATTTGGGTTGTTTGTGCCTAGGACTTTGCCCTAATCTTACACAATATTTCCTTTGATAAGCTGATTCTGAATGTTTTCAAAATGGTCATTGTTACTGTATGTCAAGAGTATCTTAAATGGGACATACAGTTCACTCTGTGTGATAACTGAAAATGTAATACTTGATTCGGTTCCCTGAAATTGCCAAAGTGTACATCTATTAAATTGTTCACCCATTTTACAAGACATGTGTATGGTAAAATCCACGATTACACCTGCATAATGAAAAGGCGGCTGTGAATCGGATGGGTCAGGCTCGCTGAAATATTTTTTTGTAAATACCCCATACAGATTGGATTTATTGTGTTTAATGAAAGGACGATGATTGACTAACACACAGTAAGCGGAGTTTCAGTTCCTTTCCTTGTGATTAAGTTGAACTATGGTTTGATAAGCTCAATTTTTTTTTTTTTTTGCAAACCAAGCTATTAATAACCTTTTCTTTTACACGAACGCAGAACTAAGAAGTAGGTCTGATGTAAATCATAGAGTAACATTGAGTTTTTCAGTAGTTCTAGCGAGGAAAATGATTTAAAAACTCACGAATCTAGCACGCTTTCCCAAGCCGCTTTCTTTTCCGTGGCGGTTACGTTGGCCGAAAATTTGCTTTCCAAAAGTTTATGGTTTTCACTATATGCGCTGGTCAGTCTATCAATCTCCTCCTTTGTCCAGTTGGCTTTTCTTTTCGTCGTTTCCGTCATTTTCGTGTTAAATGCAGTTTAGAAACCTAGTTGGCTGTTTACGAAGTCGAACTGACAGTTGGCGCGGACGCAGACGAATGTGACGTACGAGCACTTGTTACGAAACGATCCTACCTTCTTTTAGAGAGTATCCGAGCGTACGCATTTCGTACGCTGTGTTTTGCGTACGTTGGTATTAGTGAAACGCCGTACGTAAAAACTTACGACATACGTAAGTCGCTTGCGTGCGCAAAATATTTACGTAAATCTACGCACTTTAGTGAAACGGGCCCCAGTTGAAGAAATTTAAACCAAGGACTCCTGCAATTTGACGAAATTTGCAGCCTTCAGAAGAATTTCGTATAACACTTATGAGTACAGGTTTGGTCAATGAACTTGTAGGTGCCAGTTATATAGACACCGTATCATTCCATAACTGTACCAGCAAGACCTTTATTGCTGTTAAAGCTGAAAACTATAGAAACATTGTGGGAAAAAAGAGCAATATCTTGTAAAACAAATTGCTTCTTTTCACACAATATTTTTAAAACAGTTGAAAATGGTATACATGTATTTGAAAGGTATTATGATGAGTCTTAAGATAACCAGGTCCCTGAGATAACCCATTAAGTGACTGGTTAGATAAAATATGTTAACTCTTTACCAAACGACAAAATTATAGACTGGTCCAAATTGAAAGCATTTGCAGACGACAAAATAAATGTGACTGAAAAATTTAAATTTTGTTTGGGAAGGGTAGAAAACATTGTGGGAAAAGCAGAAAATGCTGGTTACCAGCATTTTCTCCTTTTCCCGCAATGTTTTCAAAAGGCTTCTTTCTCAGGGTCGTCAAAAGTAGGGATTGTGTGGTAACGGGTTAAGGAAAAAGAAATTAAAATTGAATTAGAAGTGTTATCGGGTTTCCGTTAAAGCCACTTCATTATTCTTTAACATGTTTCCTACTTTAACCCTATACCAAACGAATAAATATTAAACTAGTCGAAACTGAAAGCATCTTGAGACGACAATTAGATGTGACGACTTAAATGATGGAGATTTTCTTTGAAAACTTCTTAAAGGGTAGAACAAAAAAAAAAAAAAAAATGTGGGAAAAGGAGAAAATGCTGGTCACCAACGTTTTCTCCTTTCCCCACAATGTTTTCAAAAGCCTTTTTCATAAGGGTCGCTAAAACTCGTGATTGTGTGATAAAGGGTTACTAACCAAACAAGCCAGAGTTTTAACGCCAAGGAAGAATGTTTTTGAAAGCATTGTGGGAAAAAGGAGAAAATGGTAGCTACCATCATTTTTTCCATTTCCACAATGTTTCCTACCCTTTAAAAGACGAGTTTTTTCGATTAGTGCGTCATTTAATTTGACTCTGCAAATGGTTTCAATTTAAACAAAGGTAAAATTCCGTCGTCCGCTTAACTCTTATCCTGTCGAATAAGTTAAATAAAACTTTCAAGCCGATAGTAAAAAGCGAATAATGTTATTTCAAACTTATATCTTGGAGAAAAATATCTCCTTATCGGACAGTGTAGATCCAAGATCAGACTGCACATTCTGTGCAGTCTGATCTTGATCTACACTGTCCGCAATAGGTCAGTGAGTCGCGCTTAGCAACCTAATGGTTAGGGGCTAACAAATCTGCACCAGCCGAGTCAAAAAAAATCTTTAAAATAATATGACCATTTGGTCTTCCTACATGAGTTCAAGAGAAGCAATTTTAGACAATATATTGAATGTGGCTCAAATTACATTAGCCCTGGAAATGGTAAAAACATTGTGAGGAGAGAAGTGGTCTGCTGCAAGACCAAACAAATCGTGCACAAGAGTAAAGAACATGTTAACAGGCTAAGTATCATATAAGCATTCAAAAGTCAACCATTCAATCGAGCGATTATTGACAAGCAAGAAAAAGCTAGATCATTTGAGTTAATTATCTAACATTTAATCTAACAGTTAGCAAATCAATCCAAGAACTAACCCATCGCCAAATCACTGAGCTGGCTACATATCGAACGAACAAGTCGGTTGGTCAGTCGGCCTGCTTGAAAGCTAGCCAGCCAGTTTTTTTTAATCAGTTGGCAAGTCTGTTTGCCAGTCAGTTTACCATCCAGTCAGTTGGCCTCCAAGACAGTTGGTAATTGATCCAGTTGGCCATCCGATAAGTTCGTCTCAAAGTCAATTGGCCATCCTGTCAGTTGGCCATCTAGTCAGCTGGCCATTCAGACAGTCAGTTAGTTGATTAATTGATCGATCGGTTGTCAGTCGGTTGATCGGTCGGTCTGTCAACAGCCATCCAGCCAGCAAGTCAGTCAACCAGTTGACCAGTGAGTTGGCCACACAGTCAGTTGGTCACCATGTCGGTTGGCATTCCAGTCAGTTGGCCACCAAGTCAGTTGGCAAACCAGTCAGTTGACCACCTAGTTAGTTGCCCATCAAGCTGTTGGCCACCGAGTCAGCTGGCCATCCAGCAGATGGTCGCCCAGTTGGTTGGCCATCCAATCATTCGGATATCCGGTCAGTTAGCCTCCTAGTCAGTTGACCATCCAGTCGGTTGGTAAACGAGTCAGTTAGCCACCCAGTCATTTCGCAGTCAGTCGGCCTCCCAGTCAGTTGGCCATCTGGGTATTTGCCATCAGTCAGTTAGCCATCCAGTCAGTTTGCAAACCAGTCAGTTGGCCACCCAGTCAGTTGACCATCCGGTCAGTTGGCAAACCACTTAGTTGGCAACCCAGTCAGATGGCCATCCGGTCAGTTTGCAACCCAGTCAGTTTGTCATCCGGTCAGTTGGAAACCAGTCAGTTGGCCATCCGGTCAGTTGGTCATTCTGCCAGTTGGCCATCCAGTTAGTTGTCCACGCAGTCGGGTGGTTATCCAGTTAGTTGGCCGTCTAGTCAGCTAGCCATTCAGACAGGAAGTCAGTTACTTTATTGCTTGGTCATCGTTTGTCAGTCGGTTGATCGGTCTGTCTGTCGTTTTTTTTTCTTTTTTCAAATAATAATATCAGTTAGTATCTTAGCCAGCCTGTCAGTAGGCCAGCCAATTATCCCGTCAAAAAAAAGTAAAAAAAGCCTGCTTTGATACCAGCCTTTTGGTTGATCGGTCGATCTGCCGTTAGCCAGTCAGTCTGTTAGTAAGCAAGCAAGCCAGTCAGCTACAAATAAGAACGTCTCCGAACAAGTTGGCTTCTTTACAAAGGAAGCCAGGAGAGGTCAGCATCAATGTTTTCAAATAGTTTATTAGCTTTTGATTTCAACATATTTTGGTACATGTAAACAAACAAGTAAAAAAGCCGTCGCGTAGAAACCTTTTATGCTTTACATGGCGGTCATTGACCTTCTTTCCGCGTTTTCAAGTCGCATGATCTTGTCCAGCAGTCTTCTTTCTCTTTTTTAACGAAATTCTTTTTATTTTCTCTTCTGCTTAGATTTATTTGCTTGATGAAAAATTATAATTGTGTGAGAGGTCATTTGCAACCATGGCAAATAAATATAATAAATCTTTTCTGAAATTCGTCATATAAAAATTAACCACGTCTATTTCCTGTTTCGGATTTTTGATTTCGCTTTATTTACAAAACCATGACGAAACAGACTGTGTATCAGAACAATTTCGTAAGAAAAATGGATTTAGGCAGCAAATCTGTGGCAGTCTGCCTTTTAAACTCACCACTGTTGGAGAGGTCTGATGACCTCTCCAATTACGAGGCAAGAGTTTACTTTTTTTACGTAAAGCTTGTTTATAGTTAAAGACTCTTATCAAATACTTACGTACAATTAATTGGCTATGCACCAAAACTATTTATTGATCCTTCTCAGTAAGAACGCATTTTCGTGCTATTTTTCATTCAAACCCGTAGCCCCTTGTAGCGACCTCAAATGCTCTCTTAGGACACGATCAGCCTAAAGACCACGGCATTTCTCATCAATACCGAGTAAACTCCGTACCAAAAGACAAAATTTTAGACTTGTCCAAATTGAAGGTATTTGCAGATGGCATATCAAATGCGGTTTAAACGATAGCATATGTTTTTAAAAAGTTTTAAAATATTGCAGGAAAATGAGAAAATGTTGGATACAAGCATTTTCTCATTTTCCCACAAAGTCTTCAAATGCCTTTTTCCTCACGGTGGCGGCATTGTTTGGTAAAGGATTACTTTTCTAACCTTTACTGAAACCCATAAAATAAGTAGATCCATAGGAACAGAAGTAAACAAAATGCTTCTTTCAAATGGGACATCTGACGGTTAACCCTTATCCAGCTGAATATGTGAAATGAAACTTTCAAGCCGATAGTCAAGACCTAAATTTTGCTATTTCAGATGTATTTTTTGAGGAAGATATCTTCTTATCGGACAGTGTAGATCCAAGATCAGACTGCACTTTCTGTGCAGTCTGATCTTGATCTACAGTGTCCGCAAAGGTCGGTGAGTCGCGCTTAGCAGATTAAGGGTTAATACAGGTAACGTTTCTTGTAAATAAATAGAATCCTTGGACTTTTTGTTGCACAGGTATCTATTTTCATTGCCAATTCATCAACCCTTTACCACACAATCCCTTGTTTTAACGATCCTTGAGAAGAGGGCTTTTGAAAACATTGTGAGGAAAGGAGATGGGCTTGTGACCTGCATATCCTCCTTTTCTAACAATGTTTTCTAGCATTTTTGAGATAGAAAGTCCCTATCTAGCTACATTAAATTCGTCGGCTGCAAATTTCAATTCTGCTTTTTTTTCCATTGGTAGTGGGTTGATTCTTGAAACTACTAAATAAACTAATCGGAAACTTCCAGTCGGTGAAATATTGCAATTTTGAACTCTTCTTCACCCTTAATATCTCACTGTATCGGATTGCACAGATCCAAGGACACAACGTTCTATGCAGACTGCAAGTTCTGTACAGTTTGCTCTTGATCTTCACTGTAAACAAAGCACGCGGAGCCACGCTCAGCAGCCTAATGCTTGGACCTCGAGAGAGCCAAACTCAAAGTTCGGTTGCTTTTGCGGACATTCGTAGGTCATGGTTAAACTCTTTACCAGACGTCACATTTTCGACTAGTCCAAATGCTCGGAATTGTGTAAAAAAGGATTAACCTTTGCTTATAAAACTCTCTGCATGCTGAACTCAGCTAAGTACGATACTTACATACACATAATTCAATGCAAACCACGGATTACTTTTCAACATTTTTTATATGGAATCAAAGTCTTGATTTAAAATTGTCTAACAATCTGAAGCATTTACCAGACTGAAAAACTTAAGCGCAAATCCAGATCAGCATGAACTAAAGATGAATTCAAGTTTTATAACCCTACGTTTACACCATATTCCCAGCAGCCACGGTAGCCCTGTTTGTCCGAAACGTGGTGTGCCGTGAGATTTTTTTCGTTTTTTCTCCATTACCAAGTTTAGTTAAGTCTCTTTACGGTAGGCCTACCTCACGATATTCTTGACAAACCGTGGAGGGCACCCTACGTTTACACCATGTTCCCGACAGCCACGTTTATGACAACCGTGGACAAAATGGGATTGACGTAATACAACGCAGAGGGACGGGATATGCAAACTTGTCAGACCGTGATCGCAGGGGTTGCCGTGCAAGATTTTTTGCCTGTCAAAAAAACTTGCCACGGCAGTCCCGGTGCTGATGAGAAACCTAACAGGCCGTAGTGGAAAGGGTTGATTGTTGCGTTCTACTACGGCCTGATCGATACCGTTTAAAAAATGGTTTTCCACGTCCAAACACGGATCGTCTCTGAGTCTTGTTACGGCTTGTTACGTGCTGGTTAGTTCTGATGCGATCAAGTTTGCTTATCCCGTTCCTCTGCGTTGTATTACGCAAATCCCGCTTTGTCCACGGTAGTCAGAAACGGGGCTGCCGTGGCTGCTGGGAACATGGTGTAAACGTTGGGTAAGCAATGCCCCTGATTTTAGGTAGAATGGTCTACTGCATAGGAGCCATACACTGTGAGAGGAGGGTTTAATGCATCTGCAAAAAGTATCGACCCAGGTCGGCCTGCGCAGTCCGCACAGGCTGACCTGTGCCGAAACCTTTTGTTTTTGGTAAAATTTGCTAGAGCATAGTTCATATAGATATTTTGCTCAGAAGCATTAAAAATTGAAATACATTTGTTTGTGAGACCTTCCCCTTACCTAGACTTTTTTTTCCCTTCTACTTCTAAATCTGTAACGAAAATATCCACACATCTATTTTCGATCTGCTTTCTTTTTCGGAGAATGTAATAAGTTACTGAAGCCTTTATGAATAAGAATTACCTTCATTGCGGTTTGTTTGAAAGTAAATGAAAGGAAAGGAAAGAAACAAACCTTGGACAATCCAGATGTATGAGTATGAATGGAACATTTGGCTCATCGTCTAAACTCCAAGTTCATTACACTTCGAAAAACTGAATAAGAAATCAAATGCATCTGAAATGTAGAGTTGATGCTGCACCTACTTTTTGCCACAGTTTCATCATTAATTTGGATCATCCCATTCGAAAATTGTGAACAGAAAAACAAGCATGAGACATATGGTTACTAATAAATGTTAGTACAAGTCATGATACATCCAAACAATTTTCAAAGGTAACGTATCCAGAAAACGATGTTTATTGTACTTAAATGCTCCGGGTTGACAGATGTATGGTGTATTAACTGGACCTACAAAGAGATGATAAAGCCACAGCTGTTTTCAAGTTTGAAAAAAAAATCCTTTATTCGAAATCATTTTCGATAATAAGTATTTTTTTTTTTTTTACGTCAATCTCGTATAAAGCTTTGAAGTTCCGTTGGCAGAATGTATTTGAAGAAAACCATTAAATGGGAGGCTTTGAGCTTCAACTCTATCCAAGGCGACAAAACCACAGCTTTGTTTATATTAAAAGTATTTGCAGATACATTGTGAGAACACAAGAATATGGTGCTTACCATGTTTTCAAATACCTTTTTCATCATGGTCGTTAGAACTCGGGATTGTGTGATAAAGGTTTAACTGTTTCCTAGACAACAAAATTAAAGGCACATCAGGAAGAAAAACAACTGAAATTATTCGTAGACGAGACAGTAAATGCGTTTCGAATGATCAGATTTGTCTCCGAAAGAGGAGGGAGAAAGAAATACAATGCCTGTGTAAGCAGCATTTTATCCCGTTTCCCATGCTATTCTAAAATAGTCTTTTTTGATGTCTTACGACTCTTACTATATAACGTGAAAATAAATTGTTGCATTCTCTTTTACTATCGTCGATTAACTATTGGAATGGAGGTGTTCTAAACAGATTAATCTGTTTGCTTGAGTCATGATTTCAACAGTGATTCAGGCAACATCTACTTATTCACCTTTTCCATCTTTTTACCGGCCCTTGACAAGGGATTTGCCAAGTAAAACATCAAGTAACCATCGGGGATTGATCTGGAATTTTCTGGCTTCAACTCAAATCCCGTAACCATCGAGCAAGGAGGATCCAGACCGACGGCGAAACCTCTTGTTGTATTGCGGCCTCCTTCAACCCGACTCAGTAAGCTTTGTAGTTACATTTCATATTATACATGTACTTCCAAATAGAATTATGTCCATAAGCTGCACCCATGAAATAAACATGACCTTAAATATATACATGCCAAAACACGTGTCGTCTCCTCGGTGCAAACAAGTACCAGACTCGTAGACTTCAGTCCAGGAAATGTATATTTCACAACCTGTCAATTTCAAGCCCTCAAAATTTAATGAAAATCATTGTACATATTTACAGGTTGAATTAGCGACAGGTAGTGAAATATACATTTCCTGGACTGAAGTCTGCAAGTCTGGTACTTGTTTGCACCGAGGAGATGACGCGTGTTTTGGCATGTCTATATTTAGGGTCATGTTTATTTCATGGGTGCAGCTTATGGACATAATTCTGTTTGGAAATATATGTATAATATGAAATGTATCTACAACTTTTCACGAGTATATATTTGTCCCTACTAATCTTTTTATGCGTTTCAAATTCTAAAGGCTCGCGGTAAAAATCACCATGGCCATCTCTGTACACCGTAGTTTTTTATTATACTCATTCCGAATTTCTCTGCTCTTATCAACAGAAAGTCATGTATCGTTTTTATTGAACGACTCCTATGTAAACAGAGATAGCAGCAAAAAGATTTGCAGCAGTTTATCTACCGCCTGGACTTACTCTTCACCAGCCAAAGAGAAATTTAAACTGGACAATATTGAAAGAATTTGCAGACGACAAATTAGATTGGCTGAAATAATGTAATTTGCCGTAGGAAACGTAAAAAAAAACCACTGTACAAATAGGAGAAAATGCTTGTTACCAGCATTTTCTCCTTTTTCCACGATGTTTTCAAAATCTGTCTACCTCTGGATCGTTAAAACTCGGTATTGTTTGGTAAAGGGGTATGTATAGGTAGGGAGTAAAAAAAAAGTTACTCTAAAGAAGTTAATGAACGTCAAACGATATGCCACAGTATGCAAAACAAATGTATCAACTGATAGGGTTCACAAATGACTAATCGATATATTGATTGATTTCATGGAATCTTACAGCCCTTTCAACATTTTTTGGCCATATCAGGCCGACAACTTAATTATTCGTGTTTTACCTCGGTTTCACAATACTTTTAGTATACCTACTAAGCTTGAGTTGCAAGACCTTGGTAAAAGAAAGCATATCATTCAAAGCACAACAAAAAATCGCTTACACATGTTTGTTCTGGAAGGTTCACCAAGTACTAGGCTGGGGCTCTACAGTGACTTGCTTAATTTCCACATGACGAACACCGCCAGCGGGGATCGAATCAGGGTTCCCGAGTTATAAATCTAACATATTTACCTCTGAGCCAGGGATTTACTGTTAGAACCACTTTTGTAACAAGATTTGTAAACTCTCGAGAAACTTTAAACATTCTTCGGCATGGCTCAAAATGGATATCAACATATGGTTTTGAGCTTAACAGTTAATTTCTCGTCTGCAAATGCTTTCAATATCGACAAGTCTAAAAGTTTGTGGGTTGCTAAAGAGTTAAAACTTAATTGCCGGTTCGTAAATCATCTTCCAGTACGGAGCTGAGAAAGCAGTCTTGCCTCTTGAGGCTTCGAAGCAGTATCGAAATGTCTGAAACGTACAATGTAGCTGCTGTCTTTACCAAGCAACTGACCCTCTTTCATCTATATTTCCAAAAAGTGTCTACAGTAAGGAAGTCTAGATATTCGCTTAACTTTTTACCAAACGACAAAATTTTAGACTTGTCCATATACTGAAAGCATTTGCAGACGACAGGATAAATGTGACTCAAAAACTGAAAATTGTGTTGAAAATTTTCTACATTTCCCACAATGTTTCACAAAGGCTTTTTTTTTTTTCTCAGGATCTGAAAAAGTCAGGATGTGTGATAAAGGATTAACTCTTCAAGCACCAAATATAATTGTGCCATGCTCTGGCAAAAGGGGGCTTAATGCATCTCCGTGATCTATGGTACCAAGCAAGCCATCACAAAATTATGGATCCATTTTATCTATTATCTTTAACAACCAACTTTATCATGAGATAGACGTACAGAAAATTGACCACTAGCGAAAAGTTTCGGCCCAGGTCAGCCTGCGCGGACTGCGCAGGCTGACCTGGGTCGATACTTTTCGCAGACGCATTAAGCCCCCTTTTCACAGAGCATGGCTCATATCAACTTGACCTCTTTCGACGACCAAAAATACAATCCATCGGAATCCAGAAAGATATTTTTCCTGACAGACCTGCCTAAACAGCGGACGGCATAAATCCAAATAAGATAACGCGATAAATGCTGTCTGATCTTGATCGATGTCGTCCGAAAAGCTGGCATTTTTGCCTTTGGCACCAAAAGATTACACTTATTGATGTAAAGGTGATGTTTAGCTCTACTGGCCGAAGGCAAGAGAGCTGATGTCATGGCCCTGTGTCCATAGTGCGTCCGCAATAGCGTGCGCCCGTCTGTGCGTTGACTTTAATTCCTAACACATTGTTTGGAACTACCATGTTTGAAAATTACGATTTTGACCAAAATTTACAGAAATGATCCTGCCATGATGCTAATCCGTATTTCTTAAAAAAAAGAATTTGATTCCACTTAAACTCTTGTTATGTCAACAAAACTGAAACAATATAATAATAATAATGATAATGATAATCTTTAAAACTCTTAAAAAATCTTCTTCTCCAAAGCTGCTGGTTAGAATTCTTTACAGTTTAGCATGAATGATCCCTAGGTCGACCTCTTTCAGTTTTCTTGATATGATTAGAACTCGCAAAGAACATAGCATACTTAAATATTGTCCATAATAGGGTTTGTGGGTTAAGTTAAATACTGGTCAAGGGAAATAACTCGTACTTACTCTTTTTAGACACATGTAGTTTGTAGCCATTTATCTACCGCGGTTAAGGAACTGCACTGTAACATAATTGGTGTCATGTATTCAAGTTTCTTTTCGATTTAAGTGTGTTCAGTTTTTAGTGACGGTGGTCTGTTTTGATGATGGTTATGGTCAGATGAACTGAATATTCAACATAAAGTTAAATTTGTATCATTCTATTTTTGTTTCAAAACTTTTCCATTCATACCATAGAAAAAAAAGTTTTTTCTGGTACTATTTCTGGAGGAATCTTCTTGATAGAGCACCCTTTAGTAGAGTTCATTGATATATTCGGTATGGATACAGTGACTCTGATGAATGAATGATTAGACCTGTCTGTACTCACTGACATAATCTTGTCAAGAGATAAAGATAAGACTTTTTTGGGAGAGGGGAATGAAGAGGGCCAGGCTACATTTTTCTATGAAAGTTTATTGCCATATGTGTCGGTCAATGTCAATATATGGGGGCCATTCCTGTTAGTCAATCTAACTTCCTTTCCAGATGAAGACCAAAGGTAACCAAATAACAGATTGTTCCTTTCACCTCTATTCTTTTGTTTTTATCCTCGTTTATACTGAGAATGTTGAGATAAATATAATTTGATTTATGATAAATGTAAGGTCTCCATGTAATTAAAAAGTAACTTCTTTTCTCAATCATTAGAAAAATGCGAACACATCGATTTGTATAACAATTTAACCACATTTAGTAGACATATTACCTCAAAAACATATTTGTTTAGTGAAAGAAAATCGAGGACAAAAACCAACTCATCTCCTTATCAGGACCGATGTTGTACTGGAGAGGCATCAATGGAAATAATTGAAGAACGGTCCCCATGAAAAGGCAGTTGGGCGATAAAGGGCCATCATGGTCCCCTTGTTATATCTACCAAACTGCATTTCATATTCCACAAAGGAAAAAATTAATTTACCACAAATTGGGAAGCACCATAGAACATCAAGGAAAACATCTAATCCTTTCACCGGAAAATATTTTCAAGTGCTGTCTACTGCTACACTCTCAGTTGTAGGCCCCCTTCCCTCCCCATTCTGAACAGGTGTTTGCTTGTTTGTCTACGTAAAACATTGAAAGAGTTTATACACACAGCTCATAAAAGTGGTAAATTTGTTTAAAGTATCCATTTCAATGGATTAAAATATAGCCTATAAACCGAAGAGACTTTAACGATCAGATGAAATAAACAAGGATTTTCTTTAAAGTGGATTGAATCTTTATTAACTGAATAGTCGTTCTAAACTCTTTCAGCATATGAACTCGACATCTTTAGACAAATGAAACTATATTCCACAGAATAAGCTGAACTAAAGAAGCGGACGGTATACATCTAAAATCAGACTCCACGTCATGTGTAGTCTGATCTTGATCAATGCCGTACCCAAAAGCCAGTGTTTTCGCTTAACTTACGCCTCTGACGAGGTTGAATTGCATCATTATGTTAGGCTGTATATGTACTAGCTTTTTGTGTTTGTTGGTTTGTCGAAATTGAGCTTTATGCCGATGTTAACCCTTAGGCTGCTAAGCGCGACTCACTGACCTTTTGCAGACAGTGTAGATCAAATAAAACTGCACAGAACGTGCTGTCTGACCTTTGATCTGCACTGTATTCCCACCCCCCCCCCCCCTTTCCCCCAATATCTATGAAATAGCAAGTTTTTTCATTTCATTTATTTAGAAGGATAACGGCTAATCAGTCAATAAAAATACATATAGCAATTTCAAGCCTGCCTTGAGCATAATCAGACATACAGTGTAGACCAAAGATGACATACCTAATCAACGCTCAACGCACAAAATGCATCGCTTGTGTACCATGAATGTGCTAAAGAAACAGATTCGTGTAAGCCCATGTATTGTTGGCGAAGAAATGTACGTTGAAAGATCCATCTTATTACAGCCGAGGATTTGATCAACGGATCACTTGAGGTTTGGCGAATGGGCCAAAAAGTGATTTAAGACGCTCTCAACATCATTTCAGTCGTATCACGGCGACATTAGATCCCGGGTCTCACCAGTAATGCTAAAGCCTAGGGCCTTACGCCCTTGTCCAAGGACACTCCCACGAAGAATCAAGAAGATCGAATCCGGGGCCTATGGTTCGCAATTCCACACCTTCACCACTGAGCCATGCAAGACCGACTACCCAATTTTAACAGATATCACTACTAAACTCGCTAAAACCATGTGAAAAAAATGCATCATTACAAAAGCAAAACTTTCTCTAACTGGCACATCATTTTTCCAGATCTCATTTTCTCAGTATGCTAAAATACCATTGAAAGTGGCGTATAGAGCCACATTTAAACAAACGAAAAATACCATTTTTGTTAAACTGCTAAAAATTCCATTTAGAAAATAACCCCACATATTGCTATTCAAAGTTCTTGCAGCCTGAAAAATCTTACCATATCAAACAGCCTAGATCAAAGATCAGACTGCAGGTTCTATGCAGAACGTCTGCAAGAGCACATTGATTCGCACTCAGTAGCCTAGGAGGTAACGTTTAATATGAAAAAAAAGTCAATTCAAAATACTTTATTGAGCTCTAATCTTTACAATAATAGATATCTATGAGCACAGAATTAATATTATGTAAACTGAGAGATTGATTTTGTTGATAAGAATGAAAACAACCGTTTTAATATCCTGTCTCGAATTCCAATTGATATTCAAAACGTTTAATTAAACAATTTTTCACACAGAGCTCTTCTTAACCATTTTACAACACAATTACGAGTATTAACGAACCTAAAGAAGACTTTTGAAAACATTGTGGGAAAAGGAGAAAATGCTGGTCACCAGCATTTTCTCCTTTTTCCGCAATGTTTTCTTCCCTGCCTAAAATAAATTTAAGTTTTTGAGGCACATGTAACTTTTCGTCGGCAAATGTTCCCAATTTGAACAAATCTAAGTTTCTTGTCGTTTGGTAAAGAGTTAAAAACATCAATATATACGCAATCAATTCTTCCCCGTAATAAAAGATTATATAGATATGGCTTCAAGTTCAGTCAATGATTTGTGATTAACTTATTGCTATAAAGAGTATTTAAATAGCTTCTTTTTTCGTGTGTGTTTACCCCGCTCAATGCCAAAGGCGAAAACTAAGCTTTTTACCGGATAGCATCTATAAAGATCAGACTGCACAGAACTTGCAGTCCGATCTTGAATCTATACCGTCTGCTTGCTAAGTTAAGCAAATAATATAAAAATCTTTCTGGGCTTTGGTGATTTGTAATCAGTTCAGCCGCCGAAAAATACCAAGTTTTGACATTTACCGCTAAAATAGTTATGTTTTTTAGCAGTTTTAACTCTATGAGTATTGGACCTTATTTTTTCTTGTCCAGTGAAAAAGCACCGGTAACGAGCAATCTCTTTTTTTTCCATCTTATGTTCTTAAACTTTAATACGTAACAAATCTGAAATGGCGGACGTTGTAGATCAGAAATCAGACTTCACGTTCTGTGTCAGTCAGCCAGTCATCAATCGATCGATCGATCAATCAAGCAACCAACCAACCAATCAATCATTAACCACCATTCAGTCAATCAATCGCCTCAGGAAAGTACAGGATCATAGCATCTTCATACACGTATCTGTCTAAACATTTACATACTATGATACGATGTAATTTATTAGGTGTAAATTACGCTTGCTATTTACAACAATGGTCTGTGAAGATTTTAACTCTATACCAGACAACAAAATTTTTGACATGCCCGAATTGGGAGCAATCGTAGGCGACAGATCAAATACGCCTTATGTAATTTTATTTGTGTTTGAAAAAGTAGAAAAAAATTGTGGGAAAGGAGAAAATGCTGCATACCAACATTGTCTCTTTTTTCCACAATGTTTTGCAAAGCCTTATTCGTTAGGGTCGCTTAAACATGTGATCGTTTGGAAAAGGATTATATTGGTGCAATAAAATTTTATAATGCTTAACTCCTTGCCAAACGACAACATTTTGGACTGGTTAAAATTCAAAACGTTTGCAGATAAGAAATTCAGTGTGGCTCGAATGGTTAAATATATCTCTGGAAAAAAAAAAAAACATTGTAGGAAAGGAAGAAAATGCTGTTGACCAGCTTTTTCTCCTTCTCATACAATGTTTTTCAAAGACTTTCTCCTATGGATCGTCACAATACGGTATCGTTTTGTAAAAAGGGTTAGTTTAACCAAATTTGTGGTCAATTTACGATTTTCTGTACCGAACTTAAATTACGAATTTGAACTTTGATCAAACTTATGGAGTAGGTTTTGGAAATTGGTGACCACATGTGAATTACACGGTTAGTAAAATTTTATAAATATCAGTCATTGCACTTTGTTTTTTCAAAATAGAAGTTTGTGATTTTTAGCTTTGCCGAAACTGTTTGGTTATATGTTCGAAACTTGCATCCCAGAGCGAAGGAACATGGATTTTGACCCACTTATCCCTCTATAACCTGATTTAAAAGGCAAGATGTCCATATGTATTTCCTATGCCTATGTATGTCTGACACCAGCACAGTCACTTGTCATTCACATCAGTCACAAGCATCACATATGTACGCATATATATAAACGATCCCTGGTCATATGATTTTTCAATGATATGCCATAGTGTACGATTCTGATTGGTCAAAACTATTAAAAACACGCCGTTATTAAAAACTGATATTTTTAAAATTTCAATGACCAATCATATGCGTTCAATATATTCACTGTGGTCTTTACACTTCCATCTCACGGTGGGAAAGAGGAAAACTTTGTCCGCTTGACATGAATAAATGTCTTATTATTAATTCAGGCGTTCCCTTCTATGTACCAGATTTGAGATAAATTATCGCAGAACACGATAAAAGAAACAACTACTAGTATTTCCATTCGAGCTTAGAAATACGTACAATGTATATGAAAAATAGTGACAAACGGTCTCTGGTTGGTGTTCGGTAGGTAATACAATTGGACACCTGCAACTTGTCTTATATATAGAGGGCGAAGATTGTCAAAAACCTGTTCCCCAGAGTGTTCGTTATCTAATGACAGTCTCGTTCTCTTTTTGGACAAAACATACGTTTTGGGTTAGGGGATAAATAACTTACTAGAGCTTAACCAATATGATCATCGTGGCTTTGTCGAGTGCTTCTGGTTATTAAACCCTAAAATCTAAGGATGCAGAGTTTTTTTTTTTTTTCTTTAATCTTCTTGGTCGTCGTCGTGACTTATTTGGTCATTTGACTCTTTACCACACAAATCTAACTTTTAACGACTCTGATGGAGAAAACTTTTGAAAACATTGTGGGGCAAAAAAGTAAAAATGCAGGCAACTGCTAAGAGAAATTCAGAGCGTTTCATTCCTAAATAAGGGGTCTCAGAAGTGTAAGACACAAATTTGAGGCCCCGAACTGGAAGCACTGGGTTTTTCGAGGGAGTGTCCTTGGGCAACACACTTCAGAGCCCTAGCCTAAAACTGATAAAAACCAAGGACATGCATGAATATGTGAGCTGTCGCCACGGTATGACTGGTATAATATTGAAAGCGTCGTAAAACACCATTCAGTCAGTCAATACCTGTCGGCTAACGCGTAACCTTTATTCAGGTTTGATAAAGTTTGATAATGTTTTCCTATTGCATAATATTCGGATGTTACTTTGTCAAAATGATATTTAACAATCGAAAAACGATTTTGCCATAGATCTGTTTAGCCCATGAAAGGAGACCGCGATATTGAGCGCTCAAAAATTATTACCGCCAGGGTCTAGTCTAGCTAACGTGCGACAGCTTGGATAACCAATCCATGCACTAAATGTAAAGCATGTCGATTAATTTACGCCAAACCGCATAGCTGGAAGATCTAGGTCATCAGCAAGGCTGGTTTAAGCTTTTAACCCTTATCCTGCTAGATAAGTTAAATAAAACGTTCAAAATGATAGTAAAAATCCGAATGATGTTATTTCAAACTTATTTTTTGGAGAATAATATCTCCTTATCGCACAGTGTAGATCCAAGATCAGACTGCACATTCTGTGCAGTCTGATATTGATTTACACTGTCCGCAAAAGGTCATTAAGTCGCGCTTAGTACCTTAAGGATTAAATCAAACGACTGAGCTTTAGACTTGTCCGAATTGAGAGCATTTGCAGGCAAGAATAAGACACAAATCAAGTGTGGCTTAAATAAGAGACATCAACTTAGAAAGGCTTTTGAAAACATTATAGAAAAAGGAGATAATGCTTGTTACAGCCATTAAGATCAGCAAGGCTGAATGCAATTTTTGTCAGACGACAAAAGTTCAGACTTGTCCAGATTAAAACTGCGCAATCCGTAGTTGACTAATTAAATATCGCTTAAATGAAAGAACTTTTGGTTTTCGAAAGGTTTTCGAAAACATTGTGGGAAAAGGAGAAAACGCTGGTTACCAGAAGCAAAATGCAGTCCGCTTTGGTTAGTAATAGTGTGAACAAAGGGCTTAATTTGCCATTTCTTTCCGAGGACTTGTGATATAGAGGATACTTGTTGTATTTGATATATATTTGTTGTATTTGATATCTGGCTGTAAGGGCTTGTATCACGCTGCAGCGTGTTTCTAGTTCAAATTATATTTATTTTGGGAAAAAAATGGAATTGATTAGCCAGAATATTGTGTGGCTTTCCATGTGGTAAAGCATCAAGTGGTATGGGAAGAATATTGTGCGAGGTACAGGTAAAAGAAACTCCAGAAAAGCATTGATAGATGCACTGGCCGTCGCCAAGTAACTGAAAGATTGTTGAAAAGAGCATTTAACATCTCGTGGAAATAAATTTAGAAAGAGCTCTTCTATAAAAGATAATTCTTTGAATTTAGAATTTGAATAAAACATACAATGGTATGTGAATACAGGCTCTTTGCTCGAATCTTCACAGAAGACATTATAAATGAGCCAGGCTCTGGCAAAAGAGGGTTAACTGCATCTCCGTCATGCATTAATACCAGGCAAGTCATAACATAATAATGGACCTAAAATGGTCCTTTGACACGCAGAAAATTGACCGATGGCAAAAGGTAACGACCCAGGTTAGCCTGCGCGCACTGCGCAGGCTGACCTGGTCGATACTTTTTGCGGATGCATTCAACCCCATTTTCACAAAGCATGGCTCAATTATCCGCTCGAATGTAAAGCCTCGATGACCTCTTTCCAATGAATTTTTTTTTGTTACACGAAACTGAATTCGCGTTTCTTTCTATCAGGCGACACATTTTTGATGAAAGGATTTGCAGACGACTACTTGAGTGGGACTCAAGTGAACTGCTGCAACACTGTTTTGATAATACTGCTGTTGCATAACTGTCGCAAAACTATGTACCATCGAGAATAATGCTGTCGCAGAAATGCACCATCACAAGATTCCGAATAGTACCATTGCAGACCAGATGCTGCAATATTTTCCCGAACGTGCTATTTCAGAACTGCTTTTAAGCTCAATTTTCTGAAGAGTGGCGAACTTTTACTACACTATTTAAAAAATGCGTCTTCGATCATTCGAATACATCGAAATATTCAATTTTAATGTGCATGTGAATTGCATTACGTCTGAATTACTCCTTTTACCAGATGACAATATTTAAGACTTGTCCGCTATGATAGCATTGTAGAAAGCATTTGTAGACGAAAACTTAAATACTGTATGAATTTTTCTTTTGTATTCTTTGATCGCGTGGGAAACATTGCGGAAAAAGGAGAAAATACTGGTCATTTAACATTTTCTCCTTTTCCCAAAACGTTTTCAGATGTCCTGTCGTCTACTTGCGAGTGATTTCAGCTTGAAAAAGTCTAAATTGTGTCGCCTGGTACAGGGTTAATCACGGATCTGTTTGGTAAAGATAAAATTGAGGTTTTACATTATCGGAATAAATTGAATCACTCATCCAATATGAATTGATGCTCGTATAGAAAACGTCTGTCTTTTGTTATAGCTGCCATTTTTTCATTGAAGGGTTTGTAAAATCTGTATAAAATGTTGAACGTTGAATTAAACATCGGACCCTCCTTCTTAAATTCAGGACGCCTTGAGAACGCAGGTTTTTTGCTCAGTAATATTCTTAAGTCGGCTTCATTCATAGGTGCTGCAATAGAAAGAACGGGATACATTATGTCTACGGAATGTCCATTTGACATTTTTGCGGAGCATCACACAATCTCACGATCATGCAGTTACTCGTAAAGATATTGACAAAGCTTAAAGACAGTAACTCCGATTTCTTTGTTAATGCAACTTTTTGTCAGACGACAGTTCAGACTTGTCCATATTAAAACTGGGCAATCCGCAATCATATATATATATATGTCGGTTAAATGAAAGAACTTTTGGTTCATGCATTTATCCTTTTTTACTTTGCTAAACTTGTCTTTCGGCTTGCATATGATGACTAAGAATTCTGAATATTTCTGTAAATTTAATCTCAGTTTGATTGGCCAAGAAGTGCTTGCTCAGCCAATCATATTACTAAAACTGGGATTTAGTTTAAGAATAAGTTCAGAATGGTTATTGAATTCGGCCCAAGAGTGACACAACTGGAGTTACCTAACTCTAGGAAGTCATACAGTCTTCGATAGGTTTCTTCCTTTCTCAGATCCTTGTTTTGTACGACAAAAATTTGCTCGCGACGAAACACTCGAAGAAGTTCTTCCCAGTAAACGTAATAAATTCCTAACTGCATCTGTACCTGTGGACGTTAAATGAAATTCAAATAGTAATTTATGGTATAGTGGTAGATGTTTCATTTTAAGAAACATTATTTCACTTTTAACGACGTATATGACAAATGTTCGCGCGCATCCTACTGCGCATGTATTTTTGTCGCGGATATTGAATCAAAAGTGCACCTATGTATTTTTTTTGTACATAATGGTAATACTACTGGTGCACTGAAACATGTAGCACTTTCTTCGGGTAGTATTGGTGAAAAGAAAAAAATGGATCTTTGAACTGTCACCGTGAAATAATTAAAATGCTGCTGACACGGCGTTTGACACCAACAAGGAAACAAAGGCAGGAAATTTAAAGCTGTGGTAGTATAGCTGTTTCCACTTTGAAAATTATTGTTGAAAATAGAGAAAACGCTCCTATTGAGCAATATCTCCTTTTCCTACCATGTCTGATGAACTTTTATCCTATTTTTTTCCTTGAAAAAGTAACTTCCAAGTGACCTTCAACCTTGTTTTCTGACGAAATAAGCACGGATAGGTGCCATTTTTATTTTTTCTTATTGTTCAGAATTATAAATACTATGAGTGTGGAAACTTTGAGAAAAATCTGTCCGTTAGAAAGTATGTATTTTTTAAGATTAACTCTTAATTCGATCAAATTATTTCCCTTTTTAACTCAATGGTCTATATATAACAGGCATATTTGTACATTTACCATGCTGAAAGCCAGGCTTTTATATATTTTTTTTTTGTGCAAAAATATATGAATTTTCATTAAAATGATGTATATTTGTATAATTTTCCTGTAATTTTCCTGTTTAACTGACTTTTAAAGAAAGGCGCTTTAAATCCAATATAAGCTGAATTTTGGCACTGTATATACCTTTTTCAAAAGCAAATTTCTCAGAAACGAGCACGGTGACCCACATCTTTTTTTTACTGTAATCTCCTAAAAGACATGATGAGCTTTGTATGTGCAAAGTTTTAAAAGAACCTGTCCGTCAGAAAAAAAATGTCATATACGTCGTTAAGATGTATTTTCTACGGAGACCTGTAGGTGTCATGCTCTACACATTTTTTATTTCGAAATAACGAAATCCTAAATCGTTTAAACGAAATACTATTTCGAGAAAACGAAATACAAAATCGTTAAAACGAAATCTATTTCGATAAAACGAAATGCTAGAGATGAGTCATCTCACATGGCCATGGCGGACGATGACAACCAAGTGTTCCGAACATACCCAATTCGTTTTCTCGAAATAGCATTTCGTTTTATCGAAATAGCATTTCGTTTTAACGATTTAGTATTTCGTTTTCTCGAAATAGTATTTCGTTTGAACGATTTAGGATTTCGTTATTTCGAAATAAAAAATGTGTAGAGCATGACACCTACCGGGCTCCGTAATTTTCCTATCACTACTACTATAACTACTAGATCTACTTCTTCTTTTACCACTACTACTTCTACTCCTACTACTCCAATCTTTTCTATAACCGTTTCGACATAATACCGAAGTTTCACGGCCCAGAGGAAGAGACTTTTTGAAACATTGTTGGAAAAGGAGAAAATCCTGGAAACCAGCGTTTTCATCTTGACCAAAATATTTTCTTATCTCTACGGAGTCAAATCCTATTATTCAACCCTTTCCCAAACAATCCCTGGTTTTCACGACCCTGAAAAAGAAGCCTTTTGAAAACATCATGGGAAAAGGAGAAAATGCTGGTAACCAGCATTTTCTCCTTTTCCCACAATGTTTTCTACCCTCCTAGAACAAAAATTCAATTTTTGAGTCACGTTAATTTTGTCGTCTGCAAATGCTTTCAATTTGGACCAGTCTAAAATTTTGTCGTTTGGTAAAGAGTTAATTTGTCATCTACAAATGATTCGGATTTAGACAAGTCTAAGATTTGATCGCCTGGTAAGGACAAAAAAAAAAAGCAAGTAATAGAATTACGGTTACTGCTGAGAATATACGAGCAAAAATGTAGCCTACACGAAGTTAACAACCGATGCCACTGAAAATGAGGTCGAAAGTGTTAATTGCGACCCTATTTGATGGATACATAATTTACATTGTAACCTCATTTAGGCCAAAAGCTGTATCATTCTGTGACAATTTCATCGAAATCGGACCCTCAAATGTTAAAAAAAAATAGTATTATACCGCATGAAAAGTCGGTCCTTGTGAGAGATAAAATAAATCGAGTCTGATGTCGTGCTAAATAACTATCACGCCAGAAATGTTTTAACCCGTAGGATGCTAAGCGCGACTTAAGGACCTTTAGCGGACAGTGTACATCAAGATCAGACTGCACAGAACGTGCAGTCTAATCTTGAATATAAACTGTCCGATAAGGAGATATGATTTTCAAATAAAATACCTCTGAAATAACAAAATTTGGATGTTTACTGTCGGTTTGAAAGTCTCATTTCATTTACTAAGCAGGATAAGGGTTAAATACTAGTGTACTTAACCCATTACCACACAATCCCTACTTTTGACGCCCCTGAGAAAGAAGCCTTTTGAAAACATTGTGGGAAAAGGAGAAAATGCTGGTAACCAGCATTTTCTCCTTTTCCCACAATGTTTTCTACCCTTCACAAAACAAATTCAAATTTTCAGTCACTTTTATTTTGTCGTCTGCAAATGCTTTTGATTTGGACAAACCTAAAATCTTGTCGTTTGGTAATGAGTTAACACTGAAATGTTGTAATCGAAATTAACCATCATCCTGCTGAATAAAAGAAAAATGAAATGAAACTTTCAAGCCGATAGTAAAACACAAATATTGCTGTTTGAAAGGTATTTGTGGCGGAAAGATATCTTCCAATCGAACAATGTAGATCCAAGATCAGACTTCAGGCTGTCCGCTAAAGGTAAGTGAGTCGCGCTTACCAGCCGAATGGTTAATCAAAGGACTGAAAGTCCTGAAAAGCGGATTTGTTGAACAGTTTTAAGCTATGATTTGATGTAACGAAAATTATTTTTTTATCACCTGTAATACATGTATAATTAGTAGAGTAAGCAAGGGCAATGGGAGTCAAAGTTGTTCTACCAAGTGTGCTGCCCAGCAGCTGTTATTTTACTACTTATTAGAGTATTAATTTGATCCAACAATTTGATGTTTTTTTTTTTCTGCTAGTATTATATTTAGGACTATAAACACGCATAGGACTGGAAAAAAAAAAAACAAGATAGATTTATAAGTGAAAGTTATTTGACAAATATATAAAATACTTCAGTTGTTGATTTGTTGGTGAGTAAGACTTAAAAAACCATACAAAATAGGATGATGATATATAATGATATTTCTGTAAAAACACATTGTTAACGTCTACAGTTGTCAATCAGTTTCAGCAATCATGAGCAAATTTGATCAAAGAGTACAATATATTGCTACTTACACATGTATGCAATATGAAATTTTTGTGCCTTCTTCTTGAACTTCTTACCAGAGGACAAGATTTTTGACTCCCCCAAATTAAAACCAACTATTCAGATTTTCATACCCTCGACAAACTCAAAAATGACTTACTGAATTATAGCTGGAAAATCATAAGTAAAGAAGAAAGATAAGATTTAGAAAAAAATATCTGAATTGATATTTCCTTAATGCGCTACTCAGCCTCTTTGGGTATTATTAGATTTCATGCCACAGTGTTGGAAAGCTTTGAGGGAATGGTACTTAATCAATAACATGTTCCATCAACAAAGATTTATATATTCAAATCAGTATCAAGACGTCATATCTGGTGTAATAAAAATAAACAGAGTGACATATTGCTAAAGTAGCCTACAATTCCATTATCAAACACCCAAATTTGCATCATTTTACTGAATTTAACCATACACTTTATTGAAATATATACCTGGTAGTATTTATTGGCCTTTTACAGAATAATTTGATTTGTGGCAAAAAAAAATTAAATAGCTTGCTGTTTAGAGCATAAACAAACAATTCAATAGATATGGAGCCCTCAGATTATGTGGTTTGTATTTGTAAAGGGTAGAAAAAATTCTGGAAGAAAAAAATAAAAGAAATACTGCTGTCTCGTTTTCCAACACTGTTTTCATAAGCCCTATTACACAGGACTCATAAAACATAGGATTTATTGTGTGTTACAGGGCTAAAAAAAAAAGAAAAATCTTTGAAAATTCTCCCAATTTAACTTTGTATGACACAAAATTCAAGGGTCAAATATGGGCCATATTTGGACAAACCGTACAGTATTTTGAATACTGATTACATGTATATGTAACAGTTCTGTTAAATAGCCCCAGAGGCTGGGATTGAACCTTGAACCTTCAGGTCCAAACTCCGTAGGCAAACGCTCTACAACATTGCTACAAAAGCTAGCTCTATAGCAAGACAGATAAGTGTACCCTTATACAAACACAAGCTATACATTTATATCAATCTGGGATAGACCAGTATATAACATATGGATCCATGTCAGGTTTCCTTGGCATCTGACAACTGGATCTGGAGAAAATTTTGATTGGGATTTATTTTAACACTTTACTGAACACTCATGTTAACCCTTAGACTGCTAAGCGTGACTCACTGAGCTTTTGCAGACAGTGTAGATCAAGATCAGACTGCACAGAATATGCAGTCTGATCTTTGATCTACACTGTCCGATTAGGAGATATTTATCGTCCTCAAAATTACCTTAAATAGCAACCTTTGGGATTTTACTAGCGACTTGAAGGTATCATTTGAGTTATTCAGCAGGACAAGGGTTAATAACCCTGAAGGAAATAGACAATTAAAAGCATCGTGGGACAAGGACGAAATTCTTGTAGACAGTTTATTCTCCTGTTCCAACATTGTTTTCATTCGTAAGAGTGAACTTCAGCTCATTTGTATCAGTTTCTGAATTGTTGTCTGCAGATACATTTAAAGAGCCTAAACCTTGTCATATGGGGAAGGAATGAATAATGAAATAGCATCCATTTAATTACCGTTTTTGATTAAAAAACAAAAAGTAATTTATGCATAGATGGTGGACATAGACTAATCTGAACAATCTTACAAAATTAACTCCCCTGTAAATGTGGATCTGGGGTCCTGCATGGCTTACTAGTAAAGTTTAGGACTTATTTCCTGATGGCCATATGTTTTTCTGTGGGAATGTCCTTAGGCAAGACACTTCAGAGCCCTAGCCTAGTACTGCTGAAACCCAGACATACATAAAAAAGCTAGTTGTCACAGTTATATGACTGAAATAATGTTGAAAGTGACATTAAATGCAATTCAATTAATCAAATGTGGATCTAACATTGGCCTCCCGCAAGGTTAACCTTTATCTGATATTTCTGTCAGGCTCACAAAATGTAGCTCTTAAGTTTTTGAAAACATTGGTAGACAAACAGATCTTTTTTTTCATTCTTACCAAAGTCATTTTGTCCCCATTCCGTAACACCATAAAGGATACAATTTGTGTTTTAACTAAGGTAAGTGTGGCTATATTATTCCATTTTGAAGGATGTTCAGAAAAAACTTTTGAAACAACTTATCCAATTGGCTGAGCTTGATTTGGCTGTACTAAAAATCAAGGGTTTTCAGAAGGATTAGTGATGGTGGTTTTTGTCTGAGATTATGCTTTAAGTCAGATTGAAAATATCAACAGCTCAACCTACGGTTTGTAAACATGTGAGCTTAAATAAATACACTAAACATGATGACTATATTTTCCTTTACCATAGGAGCATTTCTAAAATCATTATTAATCATCATTATGCAAGACTCTTTTGAAATATTGAAACTTCTGTACTCAGATATCAAGGTTTTGATTTTTAAAACAGCATTTTACAATCCTAGTAAGACTATAAACACAACACTTTCTAAACTTTCATATAGTGGGTATAATCATATAGACTGCAAACAATTGAAATCTAAAATAGTGTGCCTATAGGAGTGGGATTTTACTATGTTAGGTGGTCTGATCTTAATCTACTCTTGCTACAAAGGAAACAAACTGTCCTCATTCTGAAGTATAAAGCATGTATTGTTTTGAAACTAGTATGATTTAGTTTAAACCCTTACAAAACAATCCCGACTTTGAACGACCCTGAGGAAGAAGGCTTTTAAAAAGAATTTGGGAATATGAGAAAATGCTGGTAACCAGCATTTTTCCTTTTCCCACAATGTCTCCAGACCTTCCAAAACTAAAATTCATATTTTGAGTCACATTGATTCTGTTATCAGCAAATGCTTTCCACTTGGACAAGTCTCAAATTTTGTTGTGTGGTAAAGAGTTAAAAAAAAAAAACACTGGAGTCCTCTCAGGGAAATAGAAACAATGGATTTTTTTATGTAATTTCTTACTGAAAGCACATTGTCCTTTCCATGACTCTAACACCTAGGAATCCCTTCAAGGGTTCTTCCTTATTACTACACAACTTGAAACTATTAATTTCAAAATGAAATACAAAATCAAACTAGACACAACAATTTGATTGTTCAGATACAATGATTTCTTTTTTCTTTTAGAAAGAAAATTCTTGGTTTTATTCCTGACCTAAAAAAATGTTATGAAATATAGTCTGAAAGGTGAAAACTAAATGGTATGTTGTTAAGTATTTTCTAAGATTTAGGCCATGTGTAATTCATGAGTATTGAATATACCTTCCTTCTGGAAGATAAATGAAAATTCACCTTGTATCATAATAAAGACACAAGTCAAGAAATGATGATTTCACAAAAGAAAAGTAAGGTTAACTCATGCACTGACACAAAACATGAAATTGATTGTAACTACCTTCAAGAATAATTTGATGTTTGACTCATTTCTGGTGGTTACTTTAGTTTCAACACTGTTTTAGTCTTAGAGTGACAACAACCAATTTATTTGTGTACGACTTGGGTTTTACTAGGGCTAGGCTGATTCTACGCAGTGTCTTGTCTGTAGGCACTCCTACAAAATTCTGCCAACTAGGAGTAGGTGAGGATAAAAAATCCGGGATAACTCAACCGACACCTTCACCAATCAGCCAGTCTCACAGAACCTCACTGAATAAATGAACAGGATTATGTCATTTCACCGCTATATTGGTGCATATATAAAAAAAAAAAAAAACCATAGGCTGTATAGGTTCAAGCTTAGACCTCATATTCTGCACAGTCTGAACTTAGATTATCATTCACAGTTTCAAAGAAAAAAAAAAATACAGATGTAGATTTCTTTTTGAAGTTTTGAGCCATGTCTTTGTGAATTTGAGTCATATTACATAATTGAACCACTGCAGGGACATGTGCAAAAAAATAAAAAACATGATGTAGCATGGTAAGATACTTGAAATTCAGTATTAACACTGGTAAAACAGCTATTCATTACTTCCAATGCAGTTTTGAGTGAATCCATTTTCATGTTCTGAAGAATAGCATTAAAATCATCACTCATCACCTGGAAGAACATATTCCAGATATTATTTGCTTTTTGATATCTGCAAATCCCTGCCCTGGGTACAGCTGAAGCAGCCAGAGTTGACCAAGATCACACTCAGTGTGACAAGTTGCTTTGCAAAGTAAAAATTGACTTATACATAACTAAAATGAAATTTTCAAGTCGATAGTACAAATCCAAATATTTCTATTTCAAAGTTATTTGTGGAGGAAAAATACCTCCTTACTGGGCAGTATAGACCAAAGATCAGACTGCGGCATCGGTGCAGTCTGATCTTGATCTACACTGTCTGCAAAAGGTCCTTGGGTAGCACTTAGCAGCCTAAGGGTTAAAGGAATTGGTCCCTCTATAAAACTTTAAAAACTATAGGCATACTTTCATTCTGAGGTTTGAATTACTTGCTGTTTACATGAAGCACAGTTACCGTCTCTAGTATGGGTTGAGCAGCAGTTCATCATAAATATGTACTTTATTAAATAAAGTACATATACTTCAATCTCCAAGCATAAAAAATATAACAAAGAATTTAAATCTACATGTCCAAATAGTAAGACGTATAGATCTAGACTAAGATGTATTTCTGTGGACCATTTATCAAACATCTGTCTGAAAATTCTGCATTCTTAATTCTTTTGCATGAAAGGTAACAAAATAAAATTCAAGCATATTAAAAGGACTATAAATGGACTTTTACACCTTGAAGATAATTGAGTATCTGAGGCTTAAAGTCCAGGATGTTAGGTTAAGTTAGTGGATGTGCAGTTCACTGAGAAGGACACGATTTCCCCTCGAAAATCCTCAGTATAAATTCACGTCACGAGTTCGTACTTGATCGGGGCCGTTTGTAAACGCAGGATTTCTTTATGTCCCATCGATAACTGGAGAGAAAATTTGGAAGCAATCTTGCATAAATCAAACGTCAAATATATTTATTTTAATAGACTACACGATCTTAATTTTATTAAACGTTTCATAGAAATGTTTCAAACAATTCGGAAATTCATCGATAGTGCTATACGAAGGTCGGTAGGGCCTAACTAACAAGGTGTCGAATCGACTTTATGGGTTTTGTGTATTCGTTATCGAAACGGTTTTAAATCATTTACGGCCAAATTCTAGCTAGCTATCTGAAGATATTTGATACAATACAGAGCTTAAAAATGTATTTCACTAAGAAATTATTGCTTAATCTCCTTGTTTATTTCCACAGAGGACGACACAAGTTGTGAATGAACATTTCTTGAATGAAAATGGGGGCAGGCTGTGTAGACAATGTTCATACGCATTAATGGCAATATTTAATGGAAAAAAAAAAACTAAACTTTGTTTAAGTATTTAGAGTATTTCAAACTGACAATTTTTGTAGTTTTGACGAAATTTCGATAAAGAAATAAAAAAATAATTTGTATGATTTGTTCAAAGTCAGAGCTAAATATCATTTGTAGATCTGCGTTGTTCGTCCCTACGCCAGCCATGCAAAACTGAAAGTGAGCGCGCATGCGTCGTTACGCATGATGTATTTGGTTCCGGCCAAAACGATCACAGTAAGCGGATTTGCTATATAGCAAATCCGCTAAAAAGGGAGCAAAAACTAAGGGAAGTAATACATCTAGATGAGTTTGTATAAGGAATCACTCAGGGTTACTCCTCTTAAAATGACAAAATTAGATAGGAGAGGATTTATATAAGTATATTTTCATAGCTTCATGCGAAGGTGGTAATGCCAAGCTTAAAACCTCACAAAAACAGTTTTCTTTGCGTTAAATGTTTGTCTGTTGTGTTATTTGCACAACCTTGTGCCAAACCTAAATGTAGCATGTACAGTTATGGCTTAACAAAGCATATGAACCACCCTCTGTGAAAAAAGGGGGCTTAGTGAATCAGCTGAAAAAGTATCGACCCATGTCAGCCTGCGCAGTTCACGCAGGCTGACATAGGTCGAAACTTTTTGCTTTTGATTGATTTTCTACATGGCAAAGGACCATTCTACCTCAAGATCCAGTTGGTAGTTTAAAAAAATGGATATAATGGATCCATACTATGTGATGACTTGCTTGGTATAATGCATCACGGAGATGCATTAAGCCCCCTTCTGCCAGAGGTCGGTTTATCTGTTTTTGAGCCATATAAAAAAAGCACCTTGGTTTGTAAGTATAGTCCAGCATCATACACGCAACTTCTGACAGATCGATGCTTAAAACATCTTGTATATAGATCAACACCTTTTACCACAATGTCATGAAAATGTCGTGGATTAGGAGTAATGGACAAGTTAAGATTTCCATACTCATGGTAATAGTCTGAATATAGTCTGAAAGAGAAACAAAAAAAAAAAAAGCAATTTCGTTGAAATGATATCCCCCGCCGAAAAAGACCTTTTTTGATAGAAACGTATAAGAGGTATTGTGTTTTGCATGTACATGTGGCCCTTTTGTTATTGGTCCATAATGAAATTAGGAGTTAAGCTCCCTTTTTCTATGACATGGCATTTCATTAAATAAAAACAAATAGGGATTGTCTTTGGCTTATGATAAACAATATAAATATGAACTTTCTCAAGATTTTGTCCAGTAGTTAGAGAGGTATTGGTCCATACTAGATATATACATCAAGCCCCCTTTTTCCATGACACGGCATCAAATTAAAACAAAAACAACAGGCAGATATAACTGTGGCGTTGCATGATCAATCTAGTTGAAAGTTGTTGTACTGCACTAGTCCTCAATGTGATCTATCTGCACATGAAGTTTGAAGTCTATATGTTATATACTTATGAAGTTATGCTCCAGAGAAAAGTCCAATCTGTCAAAAAAAGCAATGAGCAATAACTCCAAAACTGATGAAAAAAGAGTTATGGATCTAGTACACTGCACCTGTTCTCAGTGTGATCTATCTGCATATGAAGTTTGAAGCCAATAGCTTTTACACTTTGGAAGTTATGCTCCGGACAAAAATCCAATCTGTTAAACTTCAAAGGGCAATAACTCCAAAAATGGTGAAGAAAGAGTCATGGATCTTGAACACTGCACTTGTCCTAAATGTAATCTATCTGAATATGAAGTTTGTAGTCAAAAGCTTTTATATTTTGGAAGTAACGATCGGGACAAAAATCCAATTTGTAAAATAACTAAGGGCAATAACTCCAAATTAACAAGGGTATATAACTGTGGTGTTGCATGGTCAATCTGGGTGAAACTTGTTGTACTGTATTTCCTAATTGTGGTTGATATATGTGACAATTTCAATGTAAAAAGCCTGTATAGTTTTCAAGATAACACTCAAAACATCAAATTTTTACGCGACCGCGTAACTCAAAATCGCTCCCAGTCGGCCATTTTGCATCGAATGAAAAATATGTATATATATCGGCGGAATGGGTTATTATATACACGAATAAAGTTTCACGAAATTCCGTCCAATGGTATTGGGGATATTATCCCGAACGGACACATGGACGGACAGACGGAAGGACAACGCTAAAACTATATCCCTCCGCCTTCGGCGGGGGATGATAACTGTTATTTTACGAGAGAGAAGAGGGTCGTACGTTAACGCTTGCCATGTTTCAAGTACATCTGAAGGTAAATGGCCGAAATTTGACAATATTCATCTACCTCTCTCGGCCTTTTTTCGTACACGGTCGTCAATAATAACGAAATACCACAAAAGCAGGCGATGGGTAAAATCAAACTGAGCGAACATTATCGATTTCATTGTAACCAGTATATACCAACCATTCTCAACACCAATTTAAGTCTTATTCTACAGACTTTTTTAAGTTTGCAAGTAACACAACTTATAAATGATTGGCTAAAACAAATGGTTTAGCTAACCAGAAGTTGCATTATTTCTTTAAACTGGATTTAAACTAAAAATGAAATTAAGAATGGTTGGTGAATACGGACCTTGGGCACGTTTTCACAAACCATTTTCGAAAATATTCTTAGTCTAATTATCAAGAGCATTCTAAATTTCAAAGAAACATAACTTCTATCTTGCTATTTAAACCGATTTGGTTTAGCAAATCAGAATTTGCGTTACTTTCTGACTGTAGAAAAAGACTACGAATGAAATTGAGAATTTCGTAGTTTTCTGGCATCTCAATGCATCTCCGTGATGCCTTATACCAAACAAGTCATCACATCATTATGGATCCTTAATCCATTTTTTCTAAAAACCCGGATGAATCGTGACTTTTTGCAGGTGCACTAAACCACCTGTTCGCAGACCATGGGTCAATAGTTCTTATTTCCATTAGTGAAAATCTTCAAGTTAAAGGTGGGTTTAGACCAATCCCGGACCACGCGTAAACAAACAAAAAAAAAAAAAAAAAATGAATGGCAACATATACGAAATACAATCAAATGCAATTATCTCTACTAATTGAGGCACATTTCATTGCGACGCAGTGTCTTAAAATATATTCTAGCTTTTATTTTTCTCATTTGTTGTTCTCCTACTACCACTACTAAAAGTTACAGCTTTGTCCGCTTTACGAGCACAGTATCTGACGTAATAATGTCGCGCTGTCTCGCGAGACTCGTTTTCTTTTAACCAAATATGTTCAAAGAGTAGTAACTCTATCGGACTGTCGATAATAGACATTGTTGGTAAATACGGGCCCAGAGATTTCTTAAAGCTTAGCGTGCCAAGGCCAATGTAAAGAGCTTTTGCAAACAGTGTAAATTAAGTACAGGCTGAACATACCGTGCACTGTGCTTTGTTTTGAGAGATATTGGAGTCAAATGCTAAGAAAATGGACCAGAATATATAATTCTGGATATGTCCAGTCCAAATTCTTACATTGTGTAAGTAGTTACGTAGAGTAGACCAAATTAGGTTCTATTATTTAGTTTAAGAACAACTTAAAAAAAAAAAACTTGAAGTGTTGCTTTTCAATGATTAATTATACATTTCAACTGCATGTGTATCGACAGGTCAAATATTAATCTAAATGTAGATCTGACCAATTGCTACACGTACCAAAAACAACACTAAAACGGTAGACGAAAAATAAGAAATAACCAAGGAAAATTTAAAATGTAAATTATAATAGATACATGAAATATTTTTGCGAATGGAGTAAGTCTTTGTCAAAAAAAATGTTTTCTTTTCCCATCGTGTTTTAAAGATTTTTTTCCAATGGCGTAAAAACGTGCACTTATATGAAAATATCACAGATTTAAACACAGAAAGAAATTAAACTCCTTTCCTGAACATCTCTTGGATGGTCACTGGTACTGATATCCTGATATACAGTGCAACACTTTTTTTAGACGTACGTGTATAACTCATTAGCGCAAGTCAAAGGCATTTTTATGCATTTGTAGAACAGAAAAATACCTTTTATGTATATTACTGAAAAGGGCACCGATTGGATAATAACTGCTTCTTTAGCAAAATGCTGACTTGAAAATGGCAAAAACTCCTGTTCTTATATGGTGCAATATTATATATATTTATAAGTATCAAAGACAGTCGACAAAACGCTAGAATGTGTGGACATGCAGTCTGATCTTGGTCTGTTGTTTTGCTTAGGGACATCGGGACACACAGGATATATGCAAACATCGTGCAAAATATTTACCGTTCAACAGGGTCTCTAAATAAGATAATTATCTTGGCATTTGGGAGGATGTGTTTGATGTAGTCCAGGATCACAACACGTGGTTCCGGTAGGTGCTCGTTGCCAGGGAGATACATCCAGTGTGTATTTAGATGGAGATTCGATGGACTGCCCTCACCTTATGTAAACAGTGTAACATAAATGAAACTCAGATGTCCCAAGTTCGATCGCCGCAAGAAGCCAGTCATGGTCAAAGTGGCATTCAACTATGTATTTTTTCGGCAAACATTATTTTTTGGTGCTTGACCCAGAAAGACAGGATATGGGCACCTTTGCACTGCTGTGACTAGTTAAAGACAGAAATATAAGAAACTAACCAATGTCATGAGTTACAGCACTTTCAGTGCTTTGATTATATTTGCCAGAATGTTAGAATGACAGTCTTTTAAACAAGTATCGAAATGGTTAAGGTCTCCATAATGATAAACGCACTGTCTTTAGATGGGAAATATTTTGCACAAAACACCGTGACAAAAGAGTAAATTGCTCTTTTAAGGCAATTTTCCCCGATTGTCAAGGTACATTGTCTGATGGAGTCTTCTACAAAGGTATCCACAAGCGTTTTCTCGAGTATATTTGTAAAGGGTAAATTATTTACCTGTTATGTATGGATTTATTTTTCCCGCCTGAAAGTAATTCGAGGAGAGTGCATAGATTTTTGTGGCTGCCTTTTCAAACTTATCTACGTACACTTTGATGTCGTCACGTCCTTTTTCTGTAATTACACAAATGTAACTGATTGATAATATTTGAGCCATGCTCTGTGAAATGGGGATTTATGCATCTGCAAAAGCATCTACTCAGGTCAGCCTGTGCAGTCCACATATATAGGCTGACACGAGTCGAAGCTCTTTCGTGGCGGTCAATTCTCTAAGTTTCAAAAGACCAGTTTACCTCATGATTCAGTCAGTTGTTAGACAAATGGATTTTTTTGGATCCATAGTTATGTGACGAATTGCTTGGTAGGAATGCATCACGGAGATGTAACAGACCCCTTTTTGCCGGAGCATAGCTTATGTATAGAATATTACATGAGTGATCATTTGTCATCGCTTTTTTACGTCTAAGAAACCGTTTTGAATATGACAAAAACGAGACTTTGTCGAGTTTTTATCCTTTTAAAAACTACGAGTTAGATCATTTCAAAGGATAAAAATAAACACAATGCTCTATTCTATTTGTACTATGTGCTAGCAAGTTGCGTTATATCACTCGAAAAAATCGACGTAACTGTTCTTTTTTAGCCTACCTAAAGGAAAAAATAAAAAAAAAGTGCGTTTAGCCATTAAATACGAAAATGTAGATCCTTTTTCGAAACAGTCTGGATTTAAAAAAATGAACGGAATAATTCCTTTTCTGAATTCTTCACCTACATGTATAACAATCTACACACTCAGCAAAACTTGTAAACCGCCACTATTGTTTCTCCTGCAAATTTTACCAAGTAATTATTTCTGCCACGAAATACGAGATAGCTATCATGATAATTTTAGAAAACTATCGCGATAAATTAAAGTTTCCTGGAAATCTTATCGAGATAGTGAAAAGTTTCCTGAAAAAAATATCACGGTAAACTTAATATTTTAACGCAAAATTTCTCAATCGTGCACGAAGCTGACATCGAGATAAAATTATCGTGATAGTTCTATCCGTGTCTCGATATCTATAAATAGAAAATTCGCCACTTGGGTAAACTCGGTAGGTTTTGACTTTACAAGGTTGCAGTAAGTAAAAATTCGAGTTATTAACAATTGTAGCTTAATTGGTTAATTTTGACAATACTCGAAATGAACAGAAGCCTGTAAAATCACAAAGACGACTCCAAATGCCTCCTACAAACAACTTTAAAACCATTCAGGGAAAGGGAGAATTCATAAGGTTGTAGACGAAGATGTTCCGAAACCGTATCTAATTATAGATACCGTGAATGTCAGTTATGGGCACGAAAGCAAAAAAAAATCATGATAACAGAATTATCGCGATGTTTTTATCGTAAAAATTTTTATTATCTAGATATTATTTCCAGGAAACTTTGTTTTATCACGATAGTTCTCTTAAATTATCGCAATAGCTATCTCGTATCTCGCGGCAGAAATATGCCACCATAAGTAATAGATAGGTGAATGGAAACAAATTGAAACATAGGTCGTATATCTTTACGTTAGCCATAGTATTGTAATAAAACAATTCTCGATTCTACCAACAAAAGGCATGTCTTTTTAAAAAAAGGGAAAACACATCGGTTGCGTATTCTTGGTGTCTATGAGCCAAAACAAGTTAAAATTGAAGCTTGAATTACTGAAATTTGATCGGCGACAAGAGAAAACATTAAAACATTTTCTGCACAAACATATAATCCAAGAAAACGAGTATAAAGTTTTCAAAAATTTGATTTTTCAGTTTTCTATGTTGAGTGAATGGATGTTAAATAAGCTTCTTTAACCAGAACATATCAATAAATTCTTTTCAGACTTACCCTGAGGTATATTTTACACTGATCAATAATTCTGCAAAAAAAAAAAAAACCGAACTCAAAGATATTTCTCTTTTCTGCATAGTGATGCAAGAAAAATGTCCACATAATGGTCAACGGGGAAATACAGCTTGAAAGCGGCAGTTTTTAAATTTTGCTGGGTGTATTTGTACAATCTCCAATAAAAAGCTTGTTGCTTCACAGAACATACGCTTGCAATTTGTTGGCAGTGTAGCTATATATGCCGTATTAGTTGTACAGTCACGCGGCAGGGGACTTGGAAACTTGTTCTTGGCTGTGGCGAATCATGTCGCCCCGAGCCTTCAAGACGACAACGTACAACGAATTTGTTATACTGCAAAGTTTTACCATTCTAAGGTGTATTTAGCGAAATTTCGCTGTTTGATGGTTGCCCCAATTCAATGAAAACTAACGTCACTGAGAACTGACGTCACTGAAACCTTGGTAAAACATGAAGTTTGGTGCATGAACTAGAGGATGTCACTGCGATAGACATTCGACGTACTTTTAGTTAAACATGGATTTAAACAACTTCAAGGTAAGTAACTATACATTTTAAGGATTTGTTGGCATGAGTAAACGTTCATTTGCTGCCTCAAGCGACCATCAGGTTATCCTTTTAACGTTACAATGTATAAGTACGACAATTCACAATTTGCTTACCTGACGAAGGGATGTCTCGTTTTAACCCCATGTATTTGTTTTAGAATGACAACAAACGATAATATGTGTAAAGTTCTATATTCATTTACTTTCAAAAACAACCTATTCTTTCTGTTTAATGACAACCATCAAGGGAAACTAGTAATAATATGGTGCAGGCTTCTCAGTATATTTTTCTTGCGGGCGGCTCGTATCGATCGACGCCGCCATTTTGGGTGCTATGTTCAAAGTGTAGTCATGTGTACGGGGCTCCTAAAAGGGAAACTGTTTTTCCATGGATTTTACCAGTGTACATGACTATAATTTTCCGGGCATATTATCCAATCAGATCGCAAGAAATTTCTTCGCAATATAATAATCATGTATGTATTTTTGTAGCTTTCCTTATAACCCGCATCTTGGTATATCTGTGCAGTAGTATTCATTCATTCGTTCGTTCAGTCGTTTGTTTGCTCGCTCCCCCGCTTGCTCGCTCGCTCGCTCGTTCGTTCTTTCGAGCATGCGTTCGCTCTTTCCCTCACTCTCACTCCCTTCCTCCCTCAATGACTCACTGACTAGTTCGTTCATTCGTTCATTCATACATTCATTCATTCATTAACATGTTTAGGATGATTGTAGAATACGGTCCCAGCACAAGTTCTGTACAGCCGGTACATGTATACTAGTTAGTTCACATGGTACTCAAACAGACTTTGTACCCATAGGACAAACACGACGGACACGGACACCGTTAAGATGCATCGTTTTGCAGCAGCTTGGGCTATGTTCACCAACCGTCTCTAATAGCAGTCATATCATTATTCTCAAGAATTTTCTAATTTTCAAAGTAACGGAATTTCTGATTAGCTAAACCAAATGGTTTAGCCAATCAGAAATTGCGCAACTTTCTTATAGTGGAAAAAGACAATGGTTGGTGAGTAGGCCTGCATTCCCTGATTTGCCAAGAACGTATTTGCCATGATTTATACTATTGCTCGTAAATAAGATCCTTTAATATTATATACATACTGAATCGACCTCTAGCGAAGAAATGAACTTCTTTAAATCCCGGGACAACCACCTGAGGATGACGAAGCACTTTTCCAAAGAGATCGCATGTTCCACATTTTTTCACTCCGATCAGGAAGAAATATGGCAGGCAGTTCAGGCGATTTCCAACATACCAACAGGGGTTCTTGAAACGTGCGTCAAACTTGAATGGCGGCTAACACGGACAGATAAAACAAGACATTATTTAGTATATTCTTATCAGTGAATAATAGGGATTTCACAGTGAATAACACCACTAGTGATGATAAATATGGTATCATCACTGGTGACGATATAGTTTTAAAATATTTGCCGGAACTACTTTTTTCCTATATTGCTCATATTGTACCATTCTTGATAATTATAATAATAAAAAAGTTGAATCAGGAATATAATATAGAGGATAATCAACTGGTTGTGTGTGGTATTAAAAATCTGTAACTAGAATGGGGTGTGATGCGGTTGAAAAGAAAAAACGAGTTCAAAGGTGTAATTCCGGCGAAGAAATGTACCGTGTAGATGCATATCAAGCCACGTGATACAGCCGAGGGACTTCACCAACAGGTCACCCGAGGTTTGCCGAATGATCCCTTATCATAACACCCTTCGTGTTATCGATGAATTCTTACTGGAAAAGCGGAGTATTATGCTTATTTAGCGGAAAGACCAGAAACGGACGAAAACCACCCTTATTCGCGGAATGGCTTTTTTTACGATCGAGTGCGCCCGAAGGGGCCGGGATTAGTTCAGAATAGTGCCATCTGGGACTCTAGGGGGGCCTATGACGCAATGGCGCGTGCTAGATTGAACACTGCCGTTCTCAAATCTTGGGTTGACAAAAAGTAAAAGTCAGCAAAATAATGGAATTAAGTCTGTTAACTGACTTTTAAAAAGTCAGTTTACTTTGCCATTGAGTCTGAAATGTTGCGTCAACTCAGGGTTTTACATTTTTTTTTTTTTTTAAACCCTTAGGCTACTGATCGCGACTCACTGACCTTTTGTGGACATATAATTTGATCTGCATTTAATTTATTGCTTGCAAGTGCTTTCAGTAAAGACGAAACTTTAGTTGTAAGTTTAAGGTTAAGTAAAAGTTCGCAGGTCTGGATGACGAGAATGTGCTGAAATGAAATCGAATGAATACATGGTAGGTAATCACTCGTCACAACTCGGCCGACTCCGTACCTACATCTAACCTCATCCGTATAAAAGTGGTTTCCATTTTGAAGTGCCAATCACGTTATCTTAAACATGGCGACGCCCGTGTAAATCGATTAGCAACGACGATGAAGTTATTCATATCTATTTGTCTGTCGGTGAAAACTTCAATCGGAATTAATAAACTACGTTAAAAAATGAATGTACAAATTGTTTGTCCACGAAATATTCAGAAAGATTTAGATGGAAAATTGTGACTCAAGTTTTCTTTTTTAAGAGAAGTCTTACAATTTTAAGAACGGTTAAACGGCGTATTTCCGGCGAAGAAATTTACTGTGTAGGTGCATATCAAGCTACGTGATACAGCCGAGGGACTTGATAGTAGTAATTATGGCACTATGCAGGTCAAATTGCCTGCGGCACTATAGGGGTCAGGCCTTTGTCTTTGACAGTTCAGACTATTGTTAGAGGCCTTTGTCTGTTGGAGGTCAGACTGTCTGTGGCAATATGACGTAATCTTGCATACCTTTTGTCTGGCTTTCGTTGCCTCCCACCTGCCGAGGCTAGATGACAATTCCAAGCGTGTTTTGGCGCGTTTTGACCGATCAGGCCGGCGCCCGATTGTATAGAACCGAAAATTCAGCCAAAGCATTCGCCATTGAAAATGCATGAGAACTTTCTCTCAAAGAGGTTGCTCTACTAAAAATGCTTTTGTCTGTGAACGCTTTTACCCCCCTTACCATTCAAAGTCTAGGTTTTGTATTGACTTTAATGAATAAAATCGTATGGTGTTTAACGCCGTTTTCAACATTTTTGTTGCACTTAAGTCGCTGCGGCCAGTGCACCTATACATGCTTTCCAGCAGTATCTTTTACCAGGGCATCATTTTCTTTCCAAGTCACTGACTGCTGTCTCACATAACCATTATTACGGTCAGCTGTGGTAGAGAAATAAATGGTTTCACAATTTTCAGTCCTCGACCTAGCCAGGGATCGAAGCCACGACCCATCTCAAGTCCTGCACGCTAGCTATTTAAGAGCTCAGCTTTTAGGTCCTCGCTTCTACATGGAAAAGTTTGCGAAAAACTTACTACGATCCCCAAATAGCGGTGGCATAATATAAAATTCCCTGTTGGTTTGATCATTAGCTTTCTTAGAAATTCTGATTTTTTTTTTTTTTATAATTCATGAGACCTTTCGATACTCTCCTGACAGAGTCGCATATCAAAATGATTTAATGTTTGAGAAATGTCGACACTCTTCCACGTGATGTCTGGCGCGATTGTATAATATCGTCTGCAAAAATTCAGACAAAGCATTCGCCTCTCATTAAAAATGCATGAGAAAATGTCGATATTCTTACAAAATAGGTCGCTTTCCGCTGATTAAAATGCGTGATGTCTGGCGCGATTGTATAGAATCGTCTGCAGAAATTCAGACAAAGCATTCGCCTCTCATTAAAAATGCATGGAATTTATAAACACTTTATCAAACGCTTTTGTCTGTTAACTATATAAAAGGCAAACGTTTTGTAGATGAATGTACATTTTCGGAGGAATGTGAGAGTCTGTTATGTGATAGTTATTTTCAAAATGAACATTTTAATATCAGATCATACTTATGAAAAGCATTTGTATAACATATCCTATACAGGAGTTTCTTTTTTTTTTTCAGTAAAACTGTCTTGCTTAATGCAGTTCAGCTGTGTTTGGATTCTCCTGACAGGCAATATACTGTTGGAAGAAGAGTATATTTTCTAAAGCAATTTAGTTTTTACATAGGGGTTCTAGGTATCAATAAACAATTAAGTAATAAAGTAAAAGTTGTGTGCGTTAGAAATGGCACAAAGTTTATTGTTGTAACAGCGTTTCCAGATCATTGATGTTGGAACCTCGATTATAGAAAGGTAAGTCCGTTTTACTTCACTTGTTTGTAAACGCTTATAACTCGTTACCATACAAACCCTGGTTTTTACGGTAGTGAGGTAAAAGACTGAAAATTTAACCGGAACGGGGAGAAAATGAAAGCGTACAGGGGGAAAAGAAGAAAGGTTCTCAATGTGCACAATGAAAATCTGCAGTAAATATGATAGTAAAATATGAATCGACCTACCTTTAAAGCGTTGTAATCTATTCCTTTTTACAATATAAAAACATATACACAGTTTTCCCGACACACACCCACACAAACACACATAAACACTAATTTAGCGAATTACAGGATTTTCTTTTTACATACATACATGTATTAACACAATTTCACATTTTGACCTACACTTGAATTATTGTATATTTGATCCCGTGATTGAAACCACGGGCATTTCTTTTGATCTATTTGTGACAAATAAGTTTGCAGCAGCCATGAGACATGCGGTTGTTGTGAACCAAAAATTGTTATGTCCATTCCCAATTGGCAATATTGCATGTCCCATCTCGTGTATAATTGTTCCGGCACACTGTCTTTTTGAGTTCATATTGCCACAAAAAATGTGTATTTCATTAAATTCAGGACCAGCATACTTTGTGAAGCCATTATCATTCGAATCTTTTTCAGGGTGTAAATAAATGTGTAATTGTTTTTTATCTGTACTTCTTGTATGTAGACAGAACATTAATTGAGCTATAAGTTCTTTGCTATATTTTACAAACGCATCATAGGAGTTCTGTTCAATTAAAGCATCGAAAAAAGAATTAACCCTACAGATCATTACTTGGCATCGTTTATCAGTGAACTTGGGTGGTTGGTAGGTGATGTCTTCTTTCACCCATTGTGACCCTGAAAAGTGAAATAAAGAGACTCGCATCTCTTTGCACTTGAATGGTCCTATCCCTGTTGTTAAAAGAAAACGTAAAGCTTCTATAAGGTTAATGTCTATCGCATGAAACATAACTATAATTTCCAGTAAACTTAGAATATCCATCCTTCAGTTTCAGTAAAAAGAAGAGGTGCCCAAAATTGAAATAAATATGCTGAAACAAACTTCGTCAATTTTTCTTTTCGAAATCCTCGATTTAACAATGTGCTACTTTTGTGCAACCAGACACTGTTTGATATTAAATCTAAAGTGACTTTTCCGTTTTATAAAATTTAAAACATCTGCAGAAAAACACCTGGCTTTTAATTTTTGCATATATATGAACGTGTAAGTCTAATTTGTAACAATTGTTTACCTAATGTTACAAATTGCAATCAAGTTTTGAGTGATAAAATCTTTTTGAATTTACGCCGAACGTCGATTTTCAACTTTTATCTCTATATGAGATAATTTGTCAGATAAAATGTCATTGAGCATGTTCTTATCATCTATGATCAAATTCTAACATGAATTTCGTTTAAAAAGCGAGAAAAACATCCATTTTTTGACCAAAGAAATGACTTTAGCGGATGCCTTTTACCCCGATTTCATATATTGCATTCCATACAAGTGTTGCTGTATGTCATTTTAAATTAAGAAAAAAAAAAAATTAGGTATAAAGGTATTAGAGATCACTTGTCAGATAAAATGTCATTGAGCCTGTTCTTATCATCTATGATCAAATTCGGAAGTGAATTTCGTTTAAAACACGACAAAATCCATTTTCTGACTACAGAAATGACTTCAGCGGGTGTCTTTTACCCCGATTTCATATATTACATTACATACTGCTGTCGCTATATTTCATTTTAAATCAAGAAATAAAAAAAATTCAAATTAGGTATAAAGGTATTGGAGATCACTTGTCAGATAAAATGTCATTGAGCCTGTTCTTATCATCTATGATCAAATTCGAAAGTAAATTTCGTTTAAAACACGACAAAATCCATTTTCTGACTACAGAAATGACTTCAGCTGATTTCTTTTACCCCGATTCCATATATTACATTACATACTGCTGTCGCTATATTTCATTTTAAATCAAGAAATAAAAATTTTCAAATTAAGTATAAAGGTATTGGAGATCACTTGTCAGATAAAATGTCATTGAGCCTGTTCTTATCATCTATGATCAAATTCGAAAGTGAATTTCGTTTAAAACACGACAAAATCCATTTTCTGACTACAGAAATGACTTCAGCGGGTGCCTTTTACCCCGATTCCATATATTACATTACATACTGCTGTCGCTATATTTCATTTTAAATCAAGAAATAAAAATTTTCAAATTAGGTATAAAGGTATTGGAGATCACTTGTTAGATAAAATGTCATTGAGCCTGTTCTTATCATCTATGATCAAATTCGAAAGTAAATTTCGTTTAAAACACGACAAAATCCATTTTCTGACTACAGAAATGACTTCAGCGGATGTCTTTTACCCCGATTTCATATATTACATTACATACTACTGTCGCTATATTTCATTTTAAATCAAGAAATAAAAATTTTCAAATTAGGTATGAAGGTATTGGAGATAACTTGTTAGATAAAATGTCATTGAGGCTGTTCTTATCATCTATGATCAAATTCGAAAGTAAATTTCACTTAAAACACGATAAAATCCATTTTCTGACTAAAGAAATGACTTCAGCGGGTGCCTTTTACCCCGATTTCATATATTGTATGCCTGTATTAAATTAGTATATCTAAAAATAGCTCTTTCTCAAAACGAGGCTAATGGAGAGTATATAAGAAGACACACTCGGTAACATACCTATTCTGTTTTCAGATTTCAATCGAGCAACATGGACGCTGTGGCTGAAATAATGGACGTTATGATAAACTCTTATACGGATCCGGATGAGCTTATGGACTTTGCAACGACCATGGGGATCCAGGATTCCGTGTCTGTAAGACTTAGACTTTTCCAGCTGAGACAACAGGAATATGATAATGAGTTTATCGAAGAACAAATGGACTTGGTGCTGCAAACCCTAGGTGGACGTATCCAGACTCCGGTTACTTTTAACGAGGAGGACATGGTCGTATCGCTAGAGTATGTACAAATACAGGAGGAAATTGATGGAGCTGTCAAAGCCCTTCTTTTTGATGACGATATGAACGAGACAGCAAGGTTGTGTTTGGAAGATGGTGATTGGGACGATCCATTTGTTCAGACAGGGGGAGGGGAAGAGCCACGGGCGGGACCCTCCGGTCTACAGAACGATCTTTTTGATGACGATATGAACGAGACAGCAAGGTTGTGTTTGGAAGATGGTGATTGGGACGATCCATTTGTTTAGACAGGGGAAGGGGAAGAGCCACGGGCGGGACCCTCCGGTCTACAGAACGACAACAAACTGAAATACACAATGAGAAAGAAGGACACCCGCACATATGCCAAAAATGCAGCAATAGATACAACATATCAAGTAAAATTGGATGAGCGGTACAATGGTCAGCGGTTAATAGACGTGAGGCAGGGACTTCATGACATGATCCAGGCAGCCCTTAACGAGGCCCGAGGACACCTACAGGGGAATGATCTAGGTCGTGTCGTGATATATCACGATGCTTTGCACAACCCTGTTGTCGTCCCTTTACAGAAGTGGGATACCCTTGACGCTAATAGAGTTATGGAGATCCTCGAAAAGGTACTCAATAGTAACCAGGAACTTTCGATCGATGAGACCTTTGATATAATAATAGGGACCATTGACCTACCTAAAGGAGGCGCGCGAAAACATATCATACGTATTAAAGGTGAAAACACTTCATTGGATTTAAAACGCTCGGTAGTGACTATTGAGAATGAAGATAAAATGTGTATGGCAAGGGCCATTGGAGTCAGCTGGGCAAAATTAAAGAGGTGTACCAAGGAAGAATGGGAGGAGGTAACGAAAAACAGACAGGGAAAAAGTAGCTTGGAGTTGGTTTTAGAATATCAAAAAGTCCCCTTGTCTTACTATAACGACCTTGTCAAAAAGAAGAAGAAACACCAAGGACAGCTGGCAAGGGCTCTGTGTAAGATGGCAGGCGTACCCATAGACCGAACAGCTAGTCTCAACGATGTGGAGGCATTTGAGGAAATCCTAGGCGTACGCGTGATGGTCATCAGCGCTCGCCTAGGCAATAAATTTATTACTGGTCCTAGCAGTGACGGGCGTCCCTGTATCTACGTGTACTTGGTGGACGACGACCACTTTCATGCCATAACAAACATCACCGGTTTTTTTAGCGACTCCTATTTTTGCGAAAAATGTCTCAAACACTATAGTAATAGGGAATATCACCAGTGTGCAGAAAAATGTATAGTGTGCAAGAGGGACCACTGCCCTAAAACGAACAAGACTCTGAGGTGCACAGATTGTAACATGGACTGTAGGTCAGATGATTGTTACAAACAACACAAGAAAGTACCCTTACACAAAAATGGAAGGAGAAAAGGTCAACCCAGCGGGCCATCCCAGTGTGAAAAGTGGTGGAGGTGCTTCAGGTGTTACAAGGTACTAAGGACTGACATAAGGGAGAAGGAGGACCATGTGTGTGGGGAATACTTTTGTAAGACTTGTGAAAAGTATGTGTTGGACGATCATCAGTGTTATTTAAGAGCGAAAGAATGTAAGGACAAGTTTATACCTAAATATATATTTTTTGATTTTGAGTGTAGTCAGGATGATATGAGTGAGTGCGAGAATGGATACATACCGCAAAAGAAAATAGAATGCGCAGATTGTCAACCATCACAGGTATGTAAGTCTTGTTCTAAGTGTAAAAACTGCAACACGTCATGGTGCGGTAGAACTACGCATCGTCCCAACTTTGTCTTAGCTCATTCGGTATGCCCAAAATGTATTGACAATGAATTGACTGCCAAATCAGTATGTAAGAGATGCGGTAGCCGTTGTAAAAAATGTCAAAAAAATCTGGATGAGAAAGATTTGGGACCTTGTCCAGGGACATGTGGCTTTAGAGAAGTCACTTTCCAGGGACATGATACTGCTGAACAGTTTGGGCAATGGTTATTTACGGAACAACACGAGTACTGCAAGGTGGTTGCTCATAACATGAAAGGTTATGACGGTTACTTTCTGCTAGAGTACCTCGTTGATCAGTCATTACGGCCAGACAAAATTATTTACAACGGGTCCAAGATAATGTACATGACAGTAGAGCGAGACTTACATATCAAGGTAATAGACAGTCTTAACTTCTTACCCATGAAACTGTCAGCATTACCCAAAGCATTTGGTTTACATGAATTGAAAAAAGGGTGGTTCCCACATTATTTTAATACCAGAGAGAATCAAAATTATGTTGGGCCCTACCCTGATGCTAAAGATTATGGTTACGATTTCATGGGTGAGAAAGAAAGAAGCGAGTTAGTAGAGTGGTTGAAACAGAGACAGTGTGAAGTTTTTGATTTTAGAAAAGAGATGTTAGAATATTGTAGAAGTGATGTTGATATATTGAGACAAGCATGTTTGAAATTTAGATATTTGTTAATGAATGCAACGGGAGAAGAAAAAGAGGTCATAAATGGAAAGGGAAAGACTGAAAAAAGGTGGTTTGGGGCCGTAGATCCTTTCGACAGTGTTACGATTGCATCAGTATGCATGAATGTGTTTAGAAGTAAATTTCTAGAAGAAAAGTGGAAGGTACAATTGTATGACACTGATGAATGGATCCCAGCCAAACTATGTGAGGGAGTATTGTATGTACTGGTGAAAGATGAATGGGTGAGTGCAGCAAAATTGAAAGTCAAGGGTAAAGAATTTGTAAGCACCCCGATAGCAAAGATTCCTCCCAGTGGATACAAAGAACAATACAGTAAGGTGTCAATTCAGTGGTTAGAATGGCGAGCGCTTACAGACCATGTACACATTCAGCATGCACTGAATGAAGGTGAAAAAAAGATACCAGGAACACGATACAAATTAGATGGATATTGTGAAGAAACACACACAGCATACGAGTACCACGGATGTGTGTTTCACGGATGCCCTGTGTGTTTCCCAGACAAACGAGAGGACACGTATCACCCCCTCACCAATCAATCACTGAATGAATTGTATGCTCTGACTCTAAAAAAGAAAGCATACCTCGAGCAATTAGGCATGAAGTATGTGTGTATTTGGGACCATGACTTCAAAAAATTTAAGGACGAAAATGAAGAACTCAAAGAATGCATTGCACAATTAGATGTAGCTGACCGATTAGATCCAAGAGAGAGTTTCTTCGGAGGGCGCACTAATGCCAGTCAACTCTATTACAAAACCAAAGAACATGAACAGGTCAAATACGTAGACTTTACAAGTTTGTACCCTTGGGTGAACAAGTATTGTCGGTATCCCGTAGGTCACCCCAAAATCTTGACCAAAGACTTCGGGAAGCTTGAGGAGTATTTTGGTATTGCCAAAATAAAGACATTACCCCCGAGAGGGCTGTATCATCCAGTCCTCCCCTATAGATCAAATGGCAAACTGAAATTTCCTCTATGTCGTACCTGTGCGGATACCGAGAATCAAGATTCATGTACATGTTCTTCTGAAGACAGGGTTTTAATTGGCACGTGGTGCATCCCCGAGATAAAAACGGCTCTAAGACTGGGTTACACACTAGAAAAAATATATGAAGTATACCACTGGGAGGAAACAACACAGTATAATCCTGAGACGGGTGATGGGGGGTTATTCGCCAAGTATATCAACACGTTTTTGAAATTTAAGCAAGAGGCGAGTGGCCCTCCTGATTGGGTCAAAACGAAACAAGACATGGCAAAATACATGGAAGATTATCATAAAAAAGAGGGTGTATTGCTGGATCAAAACAGCATTGTAAAAAACCCTGGCAAAAGAGCTCTGGCCAAACTTTGTCTCAATAGCTTTTGGGGTAAGTTTGGACAGAGACTCAATATGCGTCAAACCAAAATATATCACGAGAGTCAAGCAAACTTATTTTTTCAAGTATTTTCTGATCCTACAAAAGAGCCTCTGAACTTTCATATACTCTCAAATGATATGATACAAATAGAGTGGATTTATAAACATGACTTTCACCCCGAAGACAACGAAACAAACATTTACTTGGCGACCTTTACAACATGTTGGGCCCGATTAAAATTGTACAGTGTGCTCGAAAAGTTGAATAAAAGAGTGTTGTACTACGACACGGACTCTGTCATTTACGTGAGTAGACCCGGAGAGTTTGATCCTCCCTTAGGGGACTACTTGGGTGAGTTGACGGATGAACTGGAGCAAGGAGAGCATATTGTAGAATTTGTGTCAGGAGGTCCAAAGAATTACGCATATAAGACCAGTACCAACGAGGAAACATGTAAGGTCAGAGGGTTTACTTTGAACTACACTAATAGCAAACTAATCAATTTTGAAGCCGTGAAAGCTATAGTAACAGATTCAAAAAGTAGTTCAAATATTGTTGTAACCAACCCATGTAAAATATGTAGAGACAAAAGAAAGAGGAAATTGTATAATAGAGAAGAAAAGAAAAGTTATCAAATGGTGTATACAAAGCGAAGGAAACTAGACAATTATGACACTGTACCATATGGATATGACTGATGTAATTTTTTTTTTGTTCGTGGGTTGTTCAATGTCAATCATTTTTCAAAAAAAGGTGTTAGTCATTTTTCAAAAAGTGTCACTCATTTTTCAAAAAGTGTCACTCGTTTTTACGTTTTTATACTTTTACAGGTAAATTCCCATAGGGTCTGTTTCAAAAAGTGTCACTCATTTTCCTAAAAGTGTCACTCATTTTCAAAAAAGTGTCACTCATTTTCTTAAAAGTGTCGCTTATTTTTCTAGATACCAACTGTTGTTTATTTTATTTGTTAACGTGATAATTGTATTGCATATAAATAAAAAATTGTAAGAATGAGTTTCTTTTTGTGTTTTGAGTTAATCTAACGTAAGAATATGACAGAAACTCCCGAAAAAGAAACGTTTTTACGTTTCCCTAAACCTGACGAAGAAAGCCATAGTGACAAGTGGCATTTACTGGGCACCCGTGTCCCCCAAGCAGAGATTGTCTACTTTTGTCAGATGATCATAGTGTACATCATTATTATTACGTCCATCATTAACCTATCAGTGCAAAACGGGTCGACCGAGCTTTGGGTATCACTCTTGAGTAGCAGTATCGGGTACGCTTTGCCTAACCCTAGACTTAAAAAATAATGGCCGTCCCTCTTCCATTCGAACCATGTTCTAGTATGTGTATTAGCGGACAAACTGGTAGTGGTAAAACCCAATGGGTGTACCGCTTTTTGAAACAAGTAAACCTCATGTACGGACGGGACCCCCCTTCTCATATTCTCTATTGCTACGGTATCCACCAAGACTTGTTTGATGTCATGGAGAGTTCCATTCCAAACTTTGACAGTAAGCAAGGACTACCTACTGCAGAAGAATTGGATGACTTCACAAGAGACAAAAAACACAAGTTAATCATTTTAGACGACCTAATGCACGAGGTCATGCGGAGTAAAGAAATGGAGTTACTGTTCACCCAAGGCTGCCATCACAGAAAAGTATCGGTGATTATGATCACACAAAACTTATACCCTGGGGGTAAACATGCCAGAACTATAGCTTTGAATACATGGTATCTGGTGCTTATGAAAAATATTCGTGACATATCTCAAGTAGGAGTGCTAGGACGGCAGCTTTATCCCGGTAAATCCGGAGTGTTTATGAAGGCTTACGAAGATGCCCTTAATACGAGACACGGTTATTTCATAGTGGACATGTCCCCTTACTCCGACGACAAGTACCGTTTAAGGACTCGTATATTTCCCAACGAAGATCCTATTGTGTACCGTTTGACGTAAGAATGGAAATAAATAGCTTATAAGAATACAATATGGTAGAACTAATTAAACAGCAACGTCACTTTTTATATTTAGTGGCCAACACTACAGCCGACCAGAGAAAAGCGCTTTTAAAAACTATTACCCGTCAACAGCTAAGGGCGCTTAGTCAAATTGCGTACAACATTATCCGGTTCAAAGGTAGATTGACACTTACGGAAAAAGCCACCTTAAAGAGGCAGAGACGCTTTATTTACTTGCTTGGAGATCGTAACACGGGGTTTGTTAAAAAGAAGGAAGCTATCCAACATAAACAACGTATTATCCATACATTGGTGAAGATTGCTTCAGCCTACTTACAACCCGTATTACAGTAATGGAGAAATATGTATTAGTGCCTTTCGAAAAGTTTGAGCGATTGAAAAAACTATCTGGGAGACAAGATGATCAGCAGAGAGAGGAAAGGGAAGATACCTCGAAAAAGAAGAATAAGAAATTAACACTATTTCCTCCGGGACTTAGAGAGAAGAAACGAAAGAAAGATATAGACTGGATTTCTTATTGAATAACGACTCGACAATTTCATGATTTTATATTTTTATTAACAGAATAATACAATAAAAGTATAAAAGAAGGCATGAGTCATTGTGTGTGTGTGGTTTTTTTTTTATTATTTCCCTCCGTATTTATTGTATATACACATTTCTCGCTTTATCGATTGTAAGTATTTCTGGAAAGGTAGCGTACAGCAACAATGTCACACTCTCTGGTAAAGGTTTAGCAAATTTGATTTCCAAACGGCAAAGACCTCTTCTTTTTGTGTTGAAAGAATAGTAGGGATCGATATCCAGCACATATAGGCAGTATCCTTGCTTGTACTCTTTGTATGTGATGTTGATATCATTTCTACAGGAAGTGAGGGTCTGATAACAGTCGGTGAAATGATTTCCTTCAAAATTAGGTTGCAAAGGTTGCGATGGTACGGATTGGCCATCAACGAAGAAACCGAGGTAACTGCAGTCGTAATGTTTCAGGTTGAATGGGTTTGTTTTGTAGTCTCCGTTATATGAAACGCTCGCAACCGTCCCTATGATGATTTTGTTTGGCACCCTACCTTGAAATATATCGTCTGCGTGAAAACTATATTGTCCTTGCGCTATCGAGGTTGTTTTTATCTCTGAGCGGAAATATGGGTACATAGCGGGAGTGTCCTGAATCATTTTGTCGTGAGCCAGAAGCAAATCGTTCTGTAACCGCTGAATACAGAGCTTGAAACGGGCGTCAACGATTTGCACCTTGTAATTCGGAGTAAACGCATCTGTAATGATTCGAAAGGCATCGGATGCTTGCCAAAATTTAAGCCCCATTTGCACTCCGTTAATAAGCAACTTGGGTTGTTGAAACAAGTCCACCGGGATACTTCCTTCCAGATCTATAATTTTACCACCCTTGGTCTTTTCATATCTTTGGAATAAACCGGTATTTGATCCAGTTTTGGGGTCGCTATCGTCCAGATTCCGATAATCCTTGTAGAATAATTGACTGGTCAGAAAAGCTTCCTGTATAGATTGATTGGTATTTAATAAGGTGTCAATGTAGGTCTTATACGGATGCGTGGTTCCGCTATTCGGGAGTGGTTTTTGTTGTAAATGAATGTCCAGCTGTCTGAAAATGGTGTGCAAAGGTAAATTGATAAGTCCCAGCGTATCATCTTCTGACACGGGTGTACCGTCTTGTAAAGCGAGTCTCAATTTCACCCTCAATTTACATTCCTTCAAGTTGATGTAGGCGCTGGCCTGTGGCGGTATATTAAATTCCAAGCTCGATGAAGAATCGGTTACCGGATTAATGGGTCGGAATTCGATCCAATCTTTCGATAACAAGGACGAATCTTTTGGGATCGGATTAAATAACGATAATTCTTCACTGTGCTGAATTTTACTATTCATGCTAATTTTTCAAAACGCCCAGTCGGGATCTTTGCGATACGTTTTGTGAGTCTTCTTACGCTTGATATTCTTACGATCTTCGTCAACACCGTTCTTACGTTTTATTTGAGATTTTGCCCTATCAACTACTTCGGCTAATGGGCTCACCATTTTTACCTGAGGAGTTTTGACTTTTTCAAGTTTTTCTTCCATATCTCGCAGCAGTTTATTCTTTTCTTCTAGTATTTTCTCCAAATTCCTTATTTGATCTGGGATGTGGTCTTTCGGTTTAAAATAATCAATCCAATACTCCACATCTTCTTTGTACGGAACCCACTTCTGTAGTTTTGAATCAAAGACGTCTATGGAACCCATGATTTCTTGAAATGAAGGACACAGTGAAAATCGTTCGAATTCAAATCAATCGGTTTTAAATCTTTGCCTTTTAACGACAGCCTAATAGTGTTAAATTTCTTGACACTCACGGGTCTATAACGTCGATGAAGACATTCCGTAAATTTAAATTTCTTGTATCTTGTTTCGATTTCTATATTGGTGAGAACGGGTTGTAACTTATTCCTGACAAACGTTTCCTCTATAATGTCACAATTCAAATACAACCGCTTACTTTGAGGTGTAAAGTCGCAGGTCAATGACGATTCTACCAGAGCACATAACCAACTTCCTTCTAAAATATAGTCCTTAGAAAACTGGAACAAGAAATCTGCGTTATTCTTACGTATATCGATAGATTCTGCGGAATTTAAATACAAGTAAAACTCTGTCATTCTTCTCTCCTTGTTCTCAATTGGTCTAGTATAGTAGGAATGAGATAAACTGGGCGTAATAAAATGGGTATAAATGAATGAAATCGTCGAAGTAAAGTCTTCTTACGGGTTGATGAAACGTTATTTGAGCATAGTGTGCGTAACAATAGTCTCCTTCTTTCAAAAACTTGAACATCTCTTCTCATTGGATTAATGACTCCATTAAGTATACGTTTTGCCACCTCGATGATAGCCTTTAGTTGACGATTCGTTAAATTCTGCAGTAAATTCTTCCTTACCGTTGTTTCGGTCTCTTGTAGGTGAAGTAAATAAGCGATTTGTAAATAGACTGTAGAGTGTTCCATGATTGAATCGGTTAAAATACTCATTCCTTCTTACGCGTATAGAGTTCGAGTTCAATTAGTGTGGGACAAACAATCTCGTCCTCTTTTTGTGAAGAGGTTACACCCGTTATGACCACTTTCCCTGTATGAAAACAACAAAAATGCACCCCTTCCCTTTTAAAGTTAAGAGAAGGAAATAACTGGGGTTCGTATACGACATCTTTATCGACAGACAAACGCTTCAAATCCAAATCCGAACTGAGGGTATGGCTCATAGACATGGTTAAAAGTTTCACGTCCGATAAATTCACTGGATATCCACAATTCTGTATCAGTCTCGCATATTTCCGTATTCGTTCGTACCCCTCTCTTTTACTCGAAACTTTGCCGTTACAGTTGATAATACCGTTAGAAAACACTAAACAGTTTCCTCCAGCTTTTCTGTGTTGCCATATCAGTCCGGGAAATCGTGCTGGATCATACCGTACATTCGTTATTTTGGAGCAGAGTTGTCTTAAATCAATAGGACAGTTGAGTTGAGCGCTGTAAAGCACGTTTGTGATGATCATGATCGTTTGACTGTCTAGACATAAATGATAGAACATTGCTAGTTTTCAGCCTCTTTTTATATTCTCGGTTGTTTACGAGTATTGCTTAATATCAGTTTCCGGTATCCAGCTGTCATACTTTTTTGGCCAGTGTAACCAGCGCACCAGGACTTCCTGTTTCTTATTGCGTGTCCTTCTTTTCAAAATTTTTTCGATGCTAAAGTCGGTACCGTCGTCAACGTTTATGGCTTGTAATTCTTGTTCGTAAAATGTACCATCAATTTCATCGTTGTCCCAGTCTACTAACGTGTAAATTGGAAGTCCTTGTCTTTTGAAACGTGATCTGATTTTGAAAATCTCCCCTGTCTATTTTTGCGAGTATTCTCTGTCAAATACGGACCTGATGTGTGACAATCGTACAGTCTGGCCGATTTTATATTTGAATTTTTTTATAACGGGCTTTTCCCCTTTGCTTCCTTTGGTTCTAATGAGATACTGTTGAAGACGACTTTCCCCTTCATTTTTCACGGAAATTGCTGCTGGGTTTTCTCCAAGACTCCTGTGGTGAGTGTGATTGTAACTATGTACAAAATCCTGTAAAATGTCAATGTATCTACTAGTTCTGTTTTTGAGCAGGTATCGAAAAATCTTGTGTTTTAGCGTTTTAATAACTCTTTCCGCGTAATTTGCTTTTGTTTCCGTATTATATGCGTACATATGATGTATACTTTGACTATTTAAATATTTATTTACTTCTTTACTTCTAAATTCCATTCCTCTGTCCGTACGAATTGTGTTTGGCTTTTTGGGGCCTGTCAGTATACGTTTCAATGCCATGACTACATCAGCGCCTCGCTTACTCTTAACAGGTTGAGCATAAAGAAAACGAGAAAATACATCGATAACAATCAAAATGTTATGCTTCTGTAAATTGGCCATGTCCATAAGATCTATGTCCCATTGACTGTCGATGCCATTTACAATCACCCTGGAACGTTTAAAGCGGCGTCTAGCACCCCTGGTCAGAGAATACGCTTCTTGATTCTGCAACCATTGGCGTATTCTGTGCCTGCCAATTTTGTATTTACCCTCGTCTTTAACATGTTGATAGAGTTTTTCAGGACCACCATAGCTAGCGGGAGATTTTAAGTCAAAATACAAAGAAGACAAATATTGTTGCCAGTCAGACATGTTTATTTATTACATAGACATCCATACATTCTTACTACATCAAATAGAAATAGTAAATAGAGAGGTTTCTTTCGTTTTCTATATACAAGCCAACGAGCCTTTCAACACCCTCCGCGGCGTCTCTTCGCAATTGTCTGTATTTCAACCACAATTCGAAGTCATTCATTGTTGTCACAAATATAAGAATGAGTCCGAACATGTTCACATCGGTTTTAGAAAAAGGCTGAATTCAAAGCACTCCAGTTATATGTAGAACCGTCACGGGACAATCTTCCATTGGTAACAGACGCGTTTCGTTGTGTATCACACCTTGAAGTGATTTGACTCGTGTATCCCGTCATTTTCAAATATATACAGGACGGAGACCATTTCTCGTGCTCTTCCCAAGGATCGTCCTTTTCCTCCCATGACATTATGTTGACACCACAGGCAAAACACGTCACTTTATCCGCAGTACCGGTGTAAAAGAAGCCCGCTTTTGCTAATGACCATTTCTCAGGCTTTATTTGCTTCGACCAGTGCTCATACGTTTGTAGTCTATCTTCACATAACATCAAGGCTGGCTTCGAATATGCAGTCACTTTTGTAGAATCTTTGAACATGGTGCTTATTAATGTGATGTTAATTCTGTCAATCGCGCCTATTTACCAGTTTCCGTTATCGTTAGGGTTACATTCAGAACACCGCAACGCCCCTAACTGGTTCATATGATCACTTTGAAGGTAACAGGGAATGACAGCGTCCAACTCGGGTAGATTCCTACCAATCTCTGACACGTGTTTTTTAAGAGAGTTATATTCAGCGGGTCTTAAGCAGATACCCTTTTTGGTCGGTACCACTTCATTGTCTGGTTTCCAATACTGTCTTATATCTACACAAACGCTGTTTTCACCGATACTGCAATAAACGTTTCCTCCTAGGTGAGCGCTGTATGCTTTTTTACCGTGTAATGCTTGATCAACAAACTCAGAGGCATCTACCAAATTCTTCCATCTCATAAGTGTAAGACTAATGCCTTTCTTAGTAGGTATGTCTTCCTGCCATTCCCTGATATCGACTCTCAGTTCACCCCTCCATTCACTGACCTGTACGTAGCGTTCGTTACCGAGACTAAATTTACATCTAACCATGTTGCTGATTCGAGTGTCAAAACTCTTATGACTCCAAACACGAAATTCAGCTTTCTAATATAGTCACAAAGTCTCTTCTGATTGGTCAGTTTGTTTTTTCCATCTGACCAATTGATTATTCGCTTTGTCTGAATTTTTGCAGACGATATTATACAATCGCGCCAGACATCACGCATTTTAATCAGCGGAAAGCGACCTATTTTGTAAGAATATCGACATTTTCTCATGCATTTTTAATGAGAGGCGAATGCTTTGTCTGAATTTTTGCAGACGATATTATACAATCGCGCCAGACATCACGTGGAAGAGTGTCGACATTTCTCAAACATTAAATCATTTTGATATGCGACTCTGTCAGGAGAGTATCGAAAGGTCTCATGAATTATAAAAAAAAAAAATCAGAATTTCTAAGAAAGCTAATGATCAAACCAACAGGGAATTTTATATTATGCCACCGCTATTTGGGGATCGTAGTAAGTTTTTCGCAAACTTTTCCATGTAGAAGCGAGGACCTAAAAGCTGAGCTCTTAAATAGCTAGCGTGCAGGACTTGAGATGGGTCGTGGCTTCGATCCCTGGCTAGGTCGAGGACTGAAAATTGTGAAACCATTTATTTCTCTACCACAGCTGACCGTAATAATGGTTATGTGAGACAGCAGTCAGTGACTTGGAAAGAAAATGATGCCCTGGTAAAAGATACTGCTGGAAAGCATGTATAGGTGCACTGGCCGCAGCAACTTAAGTGCAACAAAAATGTTGAAAACGGCGTTAAACACCATACGATTTTATTCATTAAAGTCAATACAAAACCTAGACTTTGAATGGTAAGGGGGGTAAAAGCGTTCACAGACAAAAGCATTTTTAGTAGAGCAACCTCTTTGAGAGAAAGTTCTCATGCATTTTCAATGGCGAATGCTTTGGCTGAATTTTCGGTTCTATACAATCGGGCGCCGGCCTGATCGGTCAAAACGCGCCAAAACACGCTTGGAATTGTCATCTAGCCTCGGCAGGTGGGAGGCAACGAAAGCCAGACAAAAGGTATGCAAGATTACGTCATATTGCCACAGACAGTCTGACCTCCAACAGACAAAGGCCTCTAACAATAGTCTGAACTGTCAAAGACAAAGGCCTGGCCCCTATAGTGCCGCAGGCAATTTGACCTGCATAGTGCCATAATTACTACTCTTGATCACCGGATTAACCAAGCCTGGGCGAGGTATACCGAATGGGTAGGTAATGTGCGACTGGTAGAAAAATATGTACACGGCATGTCTATTCGGCGGGCTCCTACTTGCCTACTTGCTTGCACATTTGTGACACTAATATTCAAGCGTTGGAACAGCTAATCGATACCCTAGGGCCTTTAATCACACCAAAGCAAACTAATGTGACAGGATGGTGATCCTTTTCTTGTTAATTACTAATAATATATTTTTTTTCCTTAACGTTACCTAAGAACCCAATTTACTATATGTCTATACGAGAGCAGTTCGACCAACTTCATTACATTTGCCGAATCGACAGAATGAGTGCACGTACGCGAAATTGAAAGCGAATGGTAAAATGCGCGGCTTTTCTATGAGGTCAAACAATGAGCACTTCCGGTAGCGCTTGGATATGTGACCAATCATGATGAGATTCAGAAATGTGTCTAAACTATTTTTATCTACCTTTTTCAACGATGATTGGGATTAACTTTTAATCTTGAAATATGTATCTAATTGAAAATTCCACTATTTAACTAAGTGAAAAACAACGAGGCAATTATTGTCACCCACCATTGTTATTTTTTACTATTTTTGTTCTTACAAGAATGTTTAAATGTTCATTTTCCAGCACCTGTCACGCCGTCTATCTTATTAAAAGATATTTCATGTTTTGTGGGGTCCTGCGTGACTCAATGGTAAAGTGTAAGACTTGTAGGCCTGAGGCTCCAGGTTCGAGCCTCGCCAGAAGCACTTGACTTTTTTGTAGGAGTGTCCTTAGGCAAGGCACCCCAGAGCCTTAGCCTAGTCCTGATGAAATCCAGGACATACGTGAATATGACAGCAGTCATGATATGACTGAAATAATGCTGAAAGCTGCGTAAAAAAATAATTCATTCAATCAGTCAACAGTCTGTTTTTGTCTAAACTTTTGATTAATGGAATGCATGGAAAGGTGTGCTGGCTGTCGTAACATGACTGGCATGGCATGATTTTCACAGCGATGCACAACACCAAACCCGAAAAATAAGAGTTATCTAGACACTTGTAAGCGACGAAACCTAGTTAATTCAAACAAACAATAATTAGCAGTTCGAGGAGTTTGACGAGGCAGGCATGCCTTGAGAACATGGTGTATTGCCAGCACTGATAGCACACACGAGCAACATGCACGTATCTAATGCATTTGCACGCCGCGATATATACACAAAAACCTGATAAATTTTTTAGTCAAGCTCTGTGAAAAAATGATTGAATGCATCTGTAAAAAGTATCGACCTAGGTCAATACTTTTTATCGGTTTATTTTCTGCCCGTGAACGGATCATTCTACTTCGGAATAAGCCGAATTTTGAATAGACAAAATGGACCCATACTATGTAACAACTGGCTTCGTATACTTCATTACGACCATGCATTGAACACCGTTTCCTAAGAGCGCCGCTTTAATTTGATGGCAAGATCCACAATATCCTTTTGTTTAAAGACCGACTGAATCCCGAGGTAGACTTCTCCTTTGACATGCAAAAAATTGACCAATAGCAAAAAGTGTCGACCCAGGTAAGCCTTCGCGGACATCGAAGACTTTCCGTGGTCGATACTTTTTGCAGATCCTTAAACCCCTTTTTTCAAACAGCATGCCTGGTTAATATTACTTATTACATCACAATATTGCTTATAACATTGCGTAAGGGAAAAAAGAGGTAATTTCGACGCTATACTTACATCCTGCAAAAGATCGTGGCCGTGGTACGTCACATTTGCATATAGTTGACTCGCTAGCTCTGAAGTATAGCTTGATGATACTTCAGAACTTTGTAACGACGATTCGTCCGTGGACACATATTCCTGTATGCTCTCCCTAGGAAACTGATCCTGGATTTTTAGCTCTAATAGCCTTCCTTTAGAAGAAATGTATGCTTTCATGTTTTCATATCGTGTCATGTTCAGAAACGATAGGCAAATTAGTCCTGACACGGTTATGATAAACACAGAAAAAATTTTCAACAATTTCTTGAATGAAACTGGCTTCAGCATTTTATTCTGCCGAAAATATCATATAAATTTCGATTAACCAAACTCAGATTTAGACGGCTAGTAGAAACAACTTGAAAAAGACGCAATTGCCTTTTAAAAGCAATTGGTCCTTTTTTCCAAAATGTTCTCCATTTTGTTAAGATAAAGATATATTTTGCTTATCTTTAATCTAATTAATATTTGTCTTTTTTCACTTGAGCCTGATTAGACCGATAATTGATAATAGGTCCGTAGAGTTTCTTCGAATGGAAACTGCATCAACTTTATACAGTGTACATCTGAATTTTTTGTTCGTCGAGCATAAGCGCAAAATTGTCAGAAAAGAACAGAGAGTTTGCCGATCAATGTCTTTACACACAATCTACTACTGTAAACTTGTTCTGCTCATGAATCTGGATTTTCATATATCGATAATAACATGATTTCGAAGGATTCTGAGTTTGACCAACACAGTCCCTGAAAAACATCCATGGGCTGCAAAAAATGGGGAAAAACATCAAAACCACTTATCTTCTATATGTACATTTATGTAAAATAATAATATTGATGATGATAAACGTTTCCCTTTAATTAATAAATAATAAATATTCCACTTTCTTGACTCTGTGTAAGTATAAGTCGGTAGACAGAGCAGTACAGCCTTTTGGAACAAAAAGCACAGAAGAGTTAACAGAAAATTTATATTGATTTGTTTTATCATACCCAGAAGCACAAAGTGATTATCAACGAATGGATAACTCTTATTGTTCATGATCACTGCATAAATCCCATGAATAATTATAGAAGAAAAAATCATGTTACCATCGAGAAACGCTGTCATTAAATGAAAAAAAAGTGTGTTTTGTTAAAGGTAACGTACTAGTTTTTTTTTTTAATGTTTTTATTTCAAATAATTGCAATTTCAGTTACGCCTATTCTATACTCGAATGCGCCGTATGAGAGAATAGGCTTGGCATTGTGACAAAAAAATAGTTCGTTTATTAAATCACAGTATAATGATATCAGCGCGTTAAAAGTTACCCGAGTCAAGTTATCCTCTTGCATAAAATACCATTGACCATATGTTCCAAAACACAAGTAAATATGTCACGAATATGCAAATGTGGAAATATTTGTATAGAGATTATCCAAAGCTTTAACCAAGTCAGTATCTCCTGAAACAAACTTGTAGCAGATGGTTTTGAAATTATCCTACAGAATAATTACTATATCATGGTACATAGGATGTAATTTTCAAATTTATGCAATCTCCCTCCAAGATTCGTTGACGCATGATACATTTACGTCCTTGGCGTAAGCAGCTTTTGAAAACATTGCGGGGAAAAGTGGGTAGTTTATAAAAAGAAAAAGTTTCTATCCCTGATTATTTTACAATTATTTATGTACCGGTGAAATGACAGGCCCGTCAGTGAATATCTTTTCAAAACGTTTCAAGAGTACGTGAGAAAGTGCTTTTTACAAGCTGTTGCTCCCTTCCCGAAATAAATTCCTGCACAGTACCAGAAAGGTACCGTCCATTCATTCAGTAAAAACACTACAGATTTTTTAAATAATGAAAAGCAAATCGTAATTCTTTGCCACAACTGTCAGAATCTGATTCCAATATCAAATACTCGTATTTTGACAAAAAGAAAACTAAATGGCAATTTACCTATAGCCTATAGCTCTTGTATGCGAGAAAAGGGATTGAGACAACTCAATCAACAGAAGCAGAATATGAAAGGTGAAAAGATGAAGCAGTATTTATTCAGATATTCCCTTTTTTTTTTTTCAAAATGGGATATGTGTACAGTAGGATTTTGGAATATGGCACGAAACGCTTTTTTTTTTTTTTCAGGTTCATATTTATAATTTACATGTGTAATATAAGTGTGGGTATATATGCCTGCATGTTTCGGTGTGTGCGCGCTTACATGCTAAGAAGTTTAGGATGTGCGGGGCAGAGCAGAAGAATAGGGTCGAATGAACGGGAACAATATTATTATCATTCCTCAGACCACGTTAATGTTTGCAGCAATAATCAAAGCTGTGGAAGACGGCGATGTTGAGGCAGAGTGTCAGCTCACACCAGAAGTTCCAGGCTTGAGTCCCATAGCCAACTTTCACGGACATGCCTTATCAGCAGTCTCGCATGCCAAGAAATCGATGAGAATAATCGATATCATACGTAAAGGTTCGGGAGTTTCCGGAGTTTGGCGAACTTAAACCGTGTATATACTAGTAATCCATATTTGATATCCCGCAGCTGTAAAAGATAAGAGAAGCGTAACATTACGTAACAGTAGCCTGCATCAAATTTACAATCCTTGCTTAAACTGTATATCTGCCCTGGCGTTTTTTTTTTTTCCCGGATTTCAACCTAAACCCTTTGTCTCCTTGAATATCAATATATGGTTGCACAGAATGTGCACCCATATCAGAGTGCTCAGAAAATTTGATTTACATTGGTCATCAGATACAGCAAGATTTTTCTTTGGAAAAGACCATTGAAATTGTTGTATTTAAGCTTTGTTAGTTTGTAAATGAAATCATTCCTCTGTTTAAGGGTCAAGTTTGGATTCCCTGAAACATTACTGATCCCTGCTGTTCGGCCCTTAAACTGCTCTGTACGTCTAAATGCATTTTTTGCTGACAATGTAGACCAATAATTAATAAAACAAGTAGTCTCATCTTGAAATCTAATTCGTCCAAATGCACTTTTGTTGACAGTGTAGATTTATAACAAGCTGCACAAAACAAGTAGTCTGATCTTGGACCTGATCGATTCTGTGCGTCGATTTTTAAAAATCCTTGATATTACTATATCAACAGGCTGCTGCATCCAGCAAAAAATTCGGCATTTTGGGATTCCGGTTTAACACTAAATTCATCATACACTTTCGAGTCTAACGGACCTGAAAGAAAAGCCTTTTGAAAACTTTGTGGGAAAGGGAGAAAATTCTGGTAACCAGCATTTTCTCCTGTTTCAAAGACAGGAATTATAATTTTTGAGTTGCATTTAATTTGTTGTCTGCAAATGCTTTTAACTTGATCGAGTCCAAAATTTCGTCATTTGGTAACGAGTTCAACTTTTGACGGGAAAATGTGCTGTATGCAGTTAAATATTAGTACCTTAGCAAATAATTCCATGGTTTTACGACCCTGAGCAAGAAGGCTTTTGAAAACACACGGAAAGGTGAAAATCTTTGTGATCGACAAGTTCTCATTTTCCTACAATGTTTTCTACCCTTTCAAAAGCAAGTATCATTATGTGCCTCATTTGTCATCTGCAAATGCTTTCAACTTGAAAAAATAAAACTTAGAATTTAGTCGTTCAGTAAAAAGCTAAAGGTTATATCTTGATGGGGTAATTAAGTCAGAATTTACAAATTGTATTTTGTGTGTGTGGTTTGATTGTTTTGATTTGTATAATTTCCACTTCCTACGATTAAAGAAATTAAAAAAAAAAAGTGGGGGAGAAGGAGAAATAAAACCGATTTATGGCACATATATTAATTTTGAATACTGCTCAGAACCGTCAGAGTAAATGTACATTGTTTTATGCACACGAAAAGTTACAGATTCAGCATATAAGAAAGCATCCATTTAAAGCTGGTTTTGATCGAACAAAAAGGAGAAAATGTTTTGTTCCGAATATTCCATAGACCGTGTGGCGCCGATTTCTACTTGGTAATGCTTTTGCTTAATGAGCGATGTCGCCTTTTCTCACAATGTGTACTACTATTAATAGTTCTATCCATGCATTGAACTATATTTTGATACATAAAGATAGGTACAACCTTTTCGCGGTTATGCTTTTTGCAGGTTGCGTCGTTTTAAATATGGAAGAATCAACAATTAGCCCCCACTGTTTAGACTTATTCTTACCAATGAACAATGAATATATGAAAGTTGTTATAAGGGGAACATTTGGAAGATGCAAGAAACTGTTTGATTGATTTAAAAAAAAGAGTTGTTTGAAAAAGTTAGAGATCAACTGCATGGTCTTTAGAAGTCGTATTTTGTACAACAATAGGTTAAATTTGTAATGTAATTCTTCACCAAACGACAAAATGTTAGACTTGTCTAAATTTAGTTTTTTTTTAAGACAAATAAAAGGTGACTCAAACGATGAAATTTGTCTCTAAAAGGATCAAAATCAGTGCGAGAAAAGGAGTAGATGCAATAACTTTTTGCAAGTTGTTTTCAAAAGCTTTCTACTACAGTATCGTTAAATCTCCGAACTGTGTGGTACAGGGTTAAGTATTACCTTTTCCCACAGAGCAATTTTAGAAGAGGCCATTTCTCTGGGGTTTTCATGAGTGTATACGTAAATGATAATTATGCAGAAGCTAAGTCATTTGTAAAGGAATATTCGTTTGTTTTACTCGCTTTTTCCACAATATTCATAGTCTATGTCAATTTTAATATATTGGATCTAGTACTGTCATTCTTTTTACTGTTGATACTCTTTGTAGCAGAAACTGATTGAGTGGTGTAAAAAATATTTTTTTGAAAAGAAGAAGATAACTTGTAAAAAGTTATTGCACCCGTTTCCATATTTTATCCTAAACAATCAACCGTATTTGTACAGCAATAGGTTAAGGTTGTTATTTAAATCTTTACCAAAAGACAAATTTTCACTTGTTCTATTTGAAGTCATTTAAAAAAAAATGAAACATGACTCAAACGAAAGAATTTGTCTTTTAAAGAGTTAAAACATTGTGAGAAAAGAAGATAATCAGTGGATTTGTCTTGAAAGGGTCAAAAACATTCTCGGTTAAAATGCTGGTTACCAGCATTTTCTCCTTTTCCTAAAATGTTTTCAAAAGCCTTCTGGCTCGGGGGTTGTAAAAATTCGGAATTGATTGGTTAATGGCTAAAACGCTAGGTTCAGCTATAGTTGCTAATACAGACAGTGCCGATCAAGATAACACTACGCAGTCTGATCTCCGTTACTTTGGTCTGGTCAACACAACCTTGAAAAGCCTTCTACCTCAGTATCATTAAATCTTGGGACGGTGTGGTTGTGTAAAACTCTTTTAAAAAAGAGTATTGAGATTAGCCATTTAACTCTCATGGCTAAACCTTTTTTTTTTCGACTGAGTTTGTAAGTAGCTAGAGCCCAATACCTCAGGCCGTGGCGTACAGGGCTTGACACTAGAGGTGGCCGATTCCAGTCCCCAGCTCGGTCAATTACTTTCAGAAGATTGATAATAGTCATTGCTACACGATGTATGCCACTCTTACCACTAGTTTCAACGTTGTTTAAACGGTGGTTACGAGAAAAGGAGGACAGTAGCTTGGGAGGAATATTGTGCCAAGTACTGGTTATAGAAACTCCAGGAGTGCACGGATTAGTGGGTTGATGGCTATGATAAGACTGAAATAATGATGGAAAATGGATCAAACACCAAACAACTAAATCTTGCTTTCAAGACAGTCTGTGTCATTTGACAGCACAAATATCATCTATGCGCTATACTGCGTTTTGATTGGCTGATGTGCTTCATTTCGCTCCACTACATCCCCTTACAACTGAATCCTTTATCTATTAACGCTTTGGCTGCTGTGCGCGACTTATTGATCTTTTGCAGTCTGATCTTTGATCTATACTGTCCGATAAGGATATATTTTCCTTAAAAAAAAAATACCTTTGAAATAGCAAAATTTGTGTTTTTACTGTCAGCTTAAAAGTTTTATTTCAGTTATTTAGCAAGCGAAGGGTTAACTCTCTCACTACCAATTAAATGAGCCATGCTCTGGCAAAAGGGGGCTTAATGCATCTCTGCCATCCATTATACCAAGCAAGTCATCACATAATTATTGATCTATAAAATCCATTTTTTGAAACAACGGACTGAATCATGAGGTACAATGATCCTTTGACATGCAGAAATTTAAAGATAGCATAAAGTTTCGGCCCATGTCAGCTTGCACGGACTGTGCAGGCTGACATGGGTCGATACTTTTCGCAAATGCATTAAGCCCCCTATTCCCAGAGCATGGCTCAAATACATTCTACTTTTTTCGAAGGCTTTAGATAAATTTACGTTGCGTTTGGAGCTGACTCTAGTAAAAGATGAACATGAGGTAGCGGAAGGTGTAGATCAAAAATCAGTCTGCACATTTTGTGCAGTCTGATCTTGATCTACGCCATCCGCAAAACTTATCCAGGGCGACATTGGCAGTGAGAGTTAAACATGTTTTTATGACCCCGAGTTGGTGGACTCTTGAAAACATTGTAGGAAAAGAAGAAAATGCTACATGTACTTTCATTTACTCAGTTATTTTTACCCTTCTCTTTCCTTTCCCACCCCCCCCCCCCCCTTCTATTTTAGCCATGTTTGGTGCATTATATCATCTGCAAAGTCTTTTAATTTGGACAAGTCTGATTTTTTTTTTATACCTGGTAAAAAGTTTAGCTAGGTAAGCTAGCATTTGTTTCTTTTCCCAAAATGTTTTCAAACACTTTTTAAAAGAATAGTTCCATCACACAATACGGACAGAGCTGAAAATTATCCGTATACCACACAATCCTATGTTTAAATGGCCCCTAGTTAAAAGATTTTTTATGAACAATGTGAGAAAAGGAGAAAACGTTGGTTACCAGCATTTTCTCCTTTTCCCCAGTGTTTTTTTCCAAATTCCATCATTTGAGCCACATATACGTTGTCACCTGCAAATTTGTCGTCTAATAAAGGGTGAAGGTCAATCTGTGTAATGTAGGGAATAGCCAGTATAAAAACAAATGGAAAATGTTCAGTGTAGGAAAATCAACTTTGGTTCAAACCCCTGTAACAAACAATTGCAAGATTTATTGAACTTCAGGTAGATGACTTCTCAAAACATTCTAGTAAAAGAGAAGATGCAGGTAAACATAATTTACTCCTTTTCTTACAATGTTTTTCATACTTTCAAAACCACATTTGTCTTCTGAAAATGTTTACCAATTGGACAAATCTAAAATTTGCGTTTTTGGTAATGGGTTAATTCAAAAACAAACTACATGTAAATGTACTTTATTTATTATTTTTTTTAGCCCTTTGCTAGACGACAAAATTTTAGCCTTGTCCAATTTGAAAGCATTTGCAGACGACAATTTCAGTGTAGCTCAAATGTTTCGATTTTTCTTCGAGAAGACATGGTTAACAGCCTTTTTTCCTTTTCCCACAATGTTTTCAAAAGGCTTTCTTCTCATGGTCATTAAAAGTCTGCATTATGCTGTAAAGGGTCAAATGGTGTTTAATGGCGCAACGACATCTATGGTCATTTAGCGCACTTGAAAGGTAATGTATTATCAATAGTTGTAAGAACTAAGTGGTAATTTAAAAGTTAATAAACTGCTCAAAAGTATTAAAGGATCACACAAATGCTAAAATTCAAGTCTTTCACTCTGCTAAACACTCGGTCTTTGTGTACTGAAAACCATCAGCTTACATTCTTACTAGACAAAATGGCTAAATAGTTTTCTTGTTTGTCTCATTTTAAATGCTGATAAGCCATGTTAAGAAGAAGATCAAGAAATTTGTTTTCCTTGTTGTTTTGTTAAACAGCTCATATTTTTCCAATCTTTTGTTCATATTCTTGTCAAATCTAATGAAAGAAGAGGACGAGATGAAATAATGACACCTCCGATTCTCTTAAAAGCCTGTGTGGCATATCAAAAAAACGGCTTCGACAAGAATAGCCTATACATCTTTTGTGCAAACCAAACTGTTTTGCCAGCTCTGAGATTTTACAGTGTTAAGACTGAATGAACTTATGAGCAGAAAATTATTTGCATTGTCCTGTACTGAAAAAATTATCTTGCGATCGAAGTTGAGGACATCTGATCCTTTAATTTTTTTGAGCAGCGTAATACTTCATGAACAAGAATTAAAAATTAAAGCAGAAAAATGTGGAATATATCTATTATATGATTGTAAGTGCTAGTAGACTTAGCAACGAGGCAATCCTCATTGCAGAGTCATCCAGCGTGTTTTATATTTATGTCCTAAATTTAAAAATTCTATATTCTTTTTTATAAAAATCTATGTCTTTCAAATATTGTAAGATGTTATTCTGTTTAACGTTTAAAGATAACATGTACTTCATTTTTCATAATGTGGTATCAATTTGTAAAATATCTTGACCCATAACCATACTGGCTAATTTCAGATACAGCATTTGCTTGTATACCCTAGGGCTGTACATGTGTCACCATAGCCAACATATTTTCAAATAACTTGAATGAATTCAAAGTACACAGAGGATGACCAACTGGTTGTGTTTGATATTTAAGATCTGTCACTCAAATGGGGTGTGATGCAGTTAGAAAACCACATCACACTGCATTTGAGTGACAGATTTTTAATACGTCATCTGCAAACACTTTGAATTTGGATAAGCCTACTCTTTTGGTATTTGGTAAAGAGTTAATCTGTCTATAGTAGGGATGTGAAGAATGTTTTGGTAATCGCTGGGACTGTCTTTTTTACACTTGTATATTGTATATCACCAAATGGTTCAACTTTCAAATATCATCTCAGTTTTGCCTTCCATGGTCTGTCTGTTTTGCTCTAGATCTGTACTTTACCTAAAATTAAACAAAAACAGAGGTAAGGAACTACATCCACATCCCCAAGTAGGCCAAAGTAGTCATTTGATTTAGCCTGTAGCTCTAAAAGAATTATTTTTTGATGATAAGAAATAACTTCATTACTGTAAAATTTATTTAATTCCTTTCCCTTTAAGCTGACGTAATATTGCATTCTGCATTACAACCATTCAACCAGACAAGACCGTTCACATAGCACAGTGTGGCTAATATTTTAGCGAATATATTACAGGCATGTTCATGGTCATTTTTTTTTCAAAACAAATGCTCATTTTGGTGTCAGCTTTGTAATGACCATTCTACTCTCAGCTGTGTCCTTTTTTCTCAAAGACCAAAACCAAAAACCCTGTATGGGAATAAGTAGAAACCATTACTTTATATGCTGACACAATATATAATATTTATTTTATACACTCCAGACATCAGACAAGACTGTCCACCTAGCGCGGTGTGGCCAATATAGGGAGGAGCTTTTTCTCTAGGCATGTCGATGGCCATTTTCTTCCTTGCTCCATACAATGTGGGTGTCAGCATGTAAATGGCCATGTTGATGTCACTATGGGGTTATATTACAATGTTTTCCGACATGCCTTGGCCTGACAGTCTTACATGAGAGACGGGCGCAAATATGTAAAGTAAATTAGTTGGGTTGAGGTTTTAATGAGACTTAGCAGCGATCCTATAATCTCTATAGATGATCTCTGCACCAGGGTACCCAACACACTCCATGACAGTACTATCTTTACCTGCAAATACTTTGCAACAGAAAAGGCATAAGGCCCTATATCCTCTCTGTACACTGGCCATATCAGGTACACTTTTGCAGGCCGGTACCTAGGTTATCAATGTGGGGATAGCACTGTCTACAAAAGCTCCTCTAAAGTATGAAATAAGCATGAAAAATATACAAACAAAAATAATTTTGAATTTAGAAAATTTTAGAAAATTATTAGAGTTTGTTATGAAGAGGTTTTCTGGTACTTGTTTTTTCATTCATTTTGATACAACACAGCATGAAAAGCCAACAATCCAGATGTATAAGAACAGAGATGCAAGACATTCACAGCATTGGCTTCAAGTGTACAAAGTTTGATTTGCTGATACAGACCTTAAGTAGTACTTTACCAAACGACCAAAATTTTGCTTGTCCAAATTCAAAGCACTTGCAGACAGCAACTTAAATGCAGCTATTATGGCAGAATTTGTTTTTGAAAGGGTAGAATGCATAGTGGGAAAAGGAAAAAAATGCTTGTTACCAGCATTTTCTTCTTAACCTACTATGTTTTCAAAAGCCTTCTTTGTGAGGGTTGTTAAAAGTCCGGATTATGTGGAAATGGGTTAAATCTTTAGTCTCAGACTCTTCCATAATGAAAGCACCTGCAGACAACAAATGAAGCATGTATGATGACCGTTTTCTTTAGAAACCTTCTCAAAAGAAAATAATGTGGGGAAAAAAGAGAAAATGCTGTTTAAAAATATAGAAGATTATTTGCCAGCATCCTCATTCAACTACAGGAAAGATTTTTTTTTTTTTTGATTCCATGATGTGCATTTGACCTATTTACAAAAAAAAAGATAAATGTTATTTTGAACAACCTGATAGCTCAGAAATTTCTTGTTTTCGAAGTGAAATTTATGTACAGAAGTTGTATAAGTGATCTCTTTTTTGATGCTTTGTTATGTCTGACCTTGAAATGAACTTTACACTTTCATACTTCAAGTATATTTGATGTAGTTACATATAATTTGAAAATGTTTTTGACAGCAACCTGATAGTTGAAACTTCCATTTGTTTTATAAAACCCCTGTCCCTGGCCACAATGCATATGTACCGGTAATGGAAATTCCAGCTGTCAGTCTGCCGACCCTCACTTGCCTATACGAACCCAATGTAAGATGTTTTGTTTATGAACTTTTAGTCTAATACTCTGATTTATTTTTAACCATTATGCTAAAAGTAGGTTTTCCAGGAGCTTCAATCCAATTTTCACTAAATTTGTTACTTGATGCCATAATGCCTATTTAACCTAACAGTTTACATACAGTTTAAGGAAAATATTGTCAGCAGCTAGATTTTGCAGTCTGTAGGTCTTCTTGAGTTAAAGCTTATATTTAAGAACTCTTTACTGGATAATTAATGAATATTTTCTACCTCTTTACAATTGAAGTTTTGCCAGCAACCTGATAGTTGAAACTTCCATTTCTCGTTTTAACCCCTGTCCCTGGTCACAATTTATATAATGGAAATTCCTACCATCAGTTAACTGAGCCTCACTTGTTTATATTAACTTTATACTAAGGTAAAGCATTCTCAGTCATCAAAAGAACTTTTAGTGCTTAGTTTGAAAATAAAGGCTTTAGAAACAAATCCTTCCAAACATTAAATTTGCTTTTTCATTGTTTATGAACTTCTATACCGTGAAAAAGTTTAAAACTGTCATTTCCTTATTGCTTTAACTAATTGCAAAACAACAAAAATTTTAGACTTATCCAAACTTGAAGACAACAAATAAAATGTGCGTCAAATAACGGTTTATGACTATGGTATGGTTACCAGCATTTTCTTCTTTCACCACCATGTTTTCAAAAGCCTTTTTTGCCGTAGGGTTTTTGAAAGTTTGGATTGTGTGTTTAAGACTTAACCTATAGTCTGTCATAAATATTCAGAAAGAAAGACACTTGAAATTATAAAGATGTTATATGGAAACTCAAACCTAGCAAAACTTTGTACAAACAGGACAAGTATGAATGTCTTGCACCCAGTGTTCCTCCTATTGTGCCCATACCGATAAGATGAAGTGCATTGCAGACAGGGATTTTATGCACAAAATGATGAAACAAAAAATACACTAAAACCTTCTAAGCTCTACTAATAAAAGTTTTGTTGAGCCAAATACATGTGAATTTAGAAAACTTTAACAATAGTACAGCAAAAAACTGACTGACAACTATGACCTACCTCGAGTCCACAATCACCCCGAAATTTCCGTATAGGCGAGTTCATTCCCTCCCTGCAACAGATTTCAAAGGAATAATAATAAACTTTAAACAAAATTTATCATTCTACATATACATAATTTTAGCATAAAATCAACACCTACGTAAAAGACATGTACATGTACCACAACCATTGATTGATTGTATAGTGTTTAATGCCGTTTTCAACATCATTTTGGTTATATCGCACCGATCAATGTTTTCTCCGCACAATAGTCTTTCCAAGCTACTGGCTGCTTTCCCACATAACGATCATCAGGACAATGGTCAGCAGTGAGAGGAATGAATCCTGTCGCAATGACTATCATCAATCCTCTGAAAGAAATTGGCCGAGCCAGGGATTGAACCCATGACCCCCTGTTCTCAAGTCCTGCATGCTACTGACTGAGCTGCTGGGGCTCGGCATGTACCACAATGAATGAATGAATGAATGAATGGCGATTCAGCAAGGCATTGGCATCTAGGTCTTTAACCCTTTACCACACGCCCAAGTTTTAACCCTGCTAAAAACTGGTATGATATTTTCATTTCGATAGAACAAACCCAAATATTGCTAGTTCAAAGTTTTATTCGGGGAAATAATTTATATATAAATCCTTCTCGGACAGTGTAGATCCAAGTTCAGACCGGAAATTATCTGGTTATTTGCTGGTTACCAGCATTTCCTACCTTTTCCACAATGTTTTCAGAAGGGGTCTTCATCAAGGTCATGAAAATACGGGATTGTTGGGGAAAGGCTAAAATACAAAACAACAGAATTTGACTGTTAATGAATGCTGTTTTATGCCTCTTTCAACATTATTTCAGTCATATCAGAGCAACAGTTCACATATTCATGTGTTTTGTGGATTTTACCAGTACTAGGCTAGAGCTCTGAAGTGTCTTGCCCAAGGACACTCCCCGACTGGTCCAGAGTGGATGATTTTCTAGATGACTAATATCACTCAAATGATGGAATTTGTCTGCAATAAGATAAAAAAAAACACAGCAGGAAAAGGAAATAATGTTGGTAACTAGGAATTTTTTCTTTTCCCACGATGTTTTCAAAGGTTTTTTCCCAGGGTTTTTAAAACAGGATTGTTTGTTGGCGGGGTTAACCCTTCACCACACCATCCCGAGCTTTAACAACCCCGAAAAAGAAGCCTTTTGAAAACATTGTGGGAAAAGGAGAAAATACTGGTAACCAGCATTTTCTCCTTTTCCCACAATGTTTTCTACCTTTCTCTGGACATGTTTTAATTTTTCAGTCATACTGATTTTGTTGTTTGCAAATGCTTTCAATTTGCATTGACTTAAAATTTTGTCGGTTGGTAAAGAGTTATAGGACAATTTAGACTATTTTTCTTTCCAAATTATTGTTTTGGAAAGAATATCTGTGAAAAAAAAAAACAGCTTATGTTTAAGATTACAATGCATAGTCTATTTAGCCTGATCTTAATCTACCTGTATAGCTTTTAACTTACCATGTAGATGCACTGCTATTTGTAGATCTTTCTCATTATGGCCTTAGGCAAAGTGTATGTCATCTTTTTCAAGTATTACCACTTCAAAGCCGTGGGATCTTAAATTGAAAACAAAAAAAAAACAACCTCTGGTTCCTTTTTTCTATGGGGGTGGGGATGGGGGGTGGGCTAGTTGTAGGAAAAGTTGTTTCCTGTAACTTTATTTTGCTTTTTTTTTTTGTTTCTTTTCTGATTTATACACTTTAGATTGTTTTAAATCAATATGACTATTCTTGGTTAAACTGTATTTCTATTGTAAGTAATTCTTAACTTATATGGCTCACAATTCAATTTTTCTTGCTCAAACCTGTGTTTGTAAGTGAGAAATGACCTGCTGCTGTAGAAAGCTGACTGTATGCATTCTCAGTGTGATCATTTTATTTTTGTACTGTTAATGCAGCTTTACTCATTTTTATCTTCAAGCTTGAGGTAGTTTTTAGTATTCATTTAATCAATTTTTCTTTCTGATAACAGGTTTTAAGATTTTTAGAATGGTCCAAATTGAAAGCAATTGCAGATGACAAAGTAAATGGCGCTCAAATAAGAAAGTTTGTCTTTGAATGGGAAGAAAATATTGTGGAAAAAGGATAAAATGCTTATAACCAGCATTTTTTCCTTTTTCCTCAGTGTTTTCAAGTTTTATTTTTAACAGTAATTGAAACACAGAATTGTATATTATAAAGAGTTAATAAACCACACCCTTATTTGTTTCTTTTTTTTTTTTTTTTTTTTTGTTTCGTTTTTTTGTTTTTCAATTTAATTTCATCTTAATATGAATATATACATGTAATCTTGATTTCTTTGCTCTTGCAAAGGAATCAGTCTTAAACTTACTATTCAAAAGACTTTATTGCTCGCATGTGCTTGTGACCTGCTGCAGTTGAAATCTGTATGCATATCTAACTTGTTAATCACACTTTTGTACTGTAACTTTATATTTATTCCTTTATGTTTTCTTGAAACATAGAGTAAGCTCTGTTTCTTATATGTCAATATTTCTATTTTTCAATCAAAGATTCCTCAATAAGAAAGTACTGAAAATTTTAGGTTTATTATCTGTATCCTATTTAATGACTGTTGATCAACAATTTAAATATTCTTTGGTTTTTAAGTTTGTATCTAAGGTAACCTCTCCTGATGTTTCCTTCGCATTTTACAAATGTGTATGTTTTAGTTCAAGCTGAAAATTGTTTATGTATGCAAATTCCTGTCATTACTTAAAAAAAAAAAAAGGATTATGGATAATGCTTGCTTCTGATACTTCTTGCAATACTTTTGCCAGGGACAGGGGGTATCAGAAACAAACATATTCCAATTGAAAACCTCTAAAGAAAAAAAACAATAATGATTTTTTCAGTACAACATGTACAACTTTGCCTATAAATAATTCAAGTACACTGCACAGATGTGATTATTTGTTAAACCTACAGAAAAACCAACTTGTATAAATAGAAAATGAACATTAAGGTTTACTTTAATGGTAATGGTGAGTAAAATCATATTCCTAACTTTTTTCCAAATGACCATTTCATTTTGTCCAAATCGAAAGCATTTGTAGACTATATATTAATCTGTGGCTCATATGGTTGTATTAGTCTTTAACAAGCTCATAAAATATGTTGGCAAATAGAGAAAATGCTGACAGCAGTGTTTTCAATTTAAGCCTTGATCCTCAGGGCCTTTGAAACTCAGGATTATCCGGTAACGGTTCAATATTAATCTACTGTACTTAATATTACACCCTTTTTTTGCATTTGTGAGTAAAAATTAAGTTGTTGCTTTATGTATAAAGCTAACTGTTTGTTTGAACTTGGCAATGTCATTTTTTTGTATTGTAACTCCATTTCTTGTGTTAGAATTTAAAGCAGCAGTTCTTGTATTTTTATTCCTTTTTTATCTCCAATATTGTTTTCTTTTATTCATATATTCTTGTATGTTTTCTTTTCCCTGTTACCATTTTATTCTTGTTTTTTTTTTTTTTTTTTTTCTTTGTAACTTATTTTTTTCTAATTATTTTTATTGCTTTCTTGTCATGTTTCTTTAATTTTTATTTTTTTTTTTACTTCTCCTGTTATATTATTTCATTCCTTTTCAAGTTTTTCATTTTTCACAAGTTTATTTTAGTAAGATGTTTTGCATTATTATAATTACCTTTTTTTTTGGTCATTAATTTATACCAATATATATATATTTTTTTTTTCTAGTTTAGTTTTGTGGGTGTTTATTCTTTTCTGTATTTAGATATTCCTTTTTTTTTTCTATTTTTAACTCTACTGGCTGAAAGCCAGCAGAGCTTATGTCATGGCGTGGTTTCCGTCATCCGTCCGTCTGTCCGTCCGTTAGTCTTTTTCTTGTTTACGCAATAAAGTCTGTATTTGTTGTCAGATTTTCGTGAAACTTGCACAGTTTGTTTATCCCATCAATAGCTTCAACCCTATTGATTTTGAAAAAAATCTAATGAACAGTATGGGAAAAGTAGCCATTTCAAGTTGAAAATTTTTATCTCTTGTTTACACGATAAAGTTTGCATTTGTGGTCAGATTTTTGTGAAACTTTCACAGTTTGTTTATCCCATCAACAGCTTCAACTCTATTGATTTTGAAAAAAATCCAACAAACAGTATGGGAAAAGTAGTGATTTCAAGTTGAAAATTTCTACTTCTTGTTTACGCGATAAAGTCTGCATTTGTGGTCAGATTTCCGTAAAACTTGCACAGTTTGTTTATCTCATCAACAGCTTGAACCCTATTAATTTTGAAAAAAATCCAGCAAACAGTACGGGAAAAGTAGCCATTTCAAGTTGAAAATTTCTATTTCTTGTTAGCTCACCTGAGCACAAAGTGCTCAAGGTGAGCTTTTGTGATCGTGCTGTGTTCGTCGTCCGTTGTGCGTCGTCCGTTGTGCGTCGTCAACTTTTAATTTGTGTACGCTCTACAGGCCACATTTTCAGTCAGATACTCCTGAAACTTGGTTAAAATTACTTGACTTTTTCGTTTACAATAAAATTCATATTTATCATTAAAATTTGGCTTGATCGCTAAAAGCTTGTTGTTAAAACATTGTTGCCATTTGACATTCAGACTTGATAAATTCATTTATTTGTTGTTTTTTGTCAGTATAAGGAATTTTTATGTTGGCTATGTTCATATTTACGGCATCCTTTGCTTCTTGATCAGCTATTTCATTACCTTTTATATTAATGTGGCTGGGTATCCAGCAGAATATTATTGTCTTTGATCTACATAAATGAACATATTTTCTGAAAAATTGTTGAATCAATGGATTTGGGTTATCAGGATGTTTTAAGATTGTAAAACTGATATTGAATCAGAAAAAACTATGAATTTCTTGTTATTATTGTTTTGTATTGAACAGAGAGCAATGTTTAAAGCTACAGCTTCTGCTGAAAAAATAGAGCTATGATCTGGTAGTCTTATTTTGGCAGTTTCTTGCTTGTGTACTGAAGCGCAACCAACTTTATTATCTTGTTTCGAACCATCAGTATAAATTGAAATGTAATCTTTATACTGTGATTTGATTTCTAAAAATTTATTTCGATAAAATAATGGATTTGTAGCCGATTTCTTATTTACGTTGAGATCAAAAATAACATTTGGTGGATCTATGGTCCACGGCTCTTTTACAGGAAGTTTAAAGGGCTTAATATTCTTTACATTTATGTTTGATTCATTAAGAAGTGGTTTAACTCGTAGACCAAGTGGTTTGATAAAATTAGGTTTAGTTTGAAAGAGTACTTTGTTTGGTGGATTAAAAATGTCATTGTAATCCGGATTTTTTGTATTTGAAGCCAGTTTAGTTACGTACTGTAAGGATAGTTTTTTTCCTTCTATCATATAAGGATGGCTCCTGGGCCTCTGAATACAAACTTGTGACAGGTGACATACGGAAAGCTCCCAAAGCTAACCGAAGACCCTGATGATGAATAGTGTCTAACTTTTTTAGGTAGCTTTTCCGTGCAGAGCCATATATAATACATCCATAATCCAGTTTTGAGCGTATTAAAGATCTGTATAGATTTAAAAGAATTTTCTTATCTCCTCCCCAGTCAGAGTGGGAAAATACTTTTAAAACATTCAAAGCTTTTTGACATTTCAGTTTCAAAGCGTTAATATGTGGAATGAAAGAAAGTTTTTTGTCAAAGATAACTCCTAAAAATTTTGCTTGATCTACTATTGGAATTGGACTATTATATATTTTCAATGATGGATCCAAGTGCAACCTGCGCTCTTGGCAGAAGCGTACACAGTTTGTCTTTGTCTTGGAAAATTTAAAACCATTTTCTATAGTCCACTTCTCAATTTTGTCTAAATTATTTTGAAGCTTAGTTTCAATTGTTTTCATATCTTTGGACCTGTAACATATTAAAAAATCATCCACATATAAGGAACAGTTCACATCGTCATCTAAACATTTTACAATATTGTTAATCTTGATATTGAACAGAGTAGGTGAGAGGATACTTCCTTGAGGAACTCCCAGTTCTTGTTCATAATCATCAGAAAAAGATGTGCCTACCTTAACTTTGAAAGATCTATTTCATAAAAAGTTTGAAATAAACTTAGGTAGATTTCCCCTTAATCCAATTTTATGAATGTCTTTTAAGATGCCATGTTTCCATGTGGTGTCATAAGCTTTTTCTAGATAAAAAAATATGGCAACTACATGTTGTTTCTTTACAAAAGCATTTCTGATAAAAGATTCTAATCGTACTAACTGATCTGTCGTGCTTCTGTTTTTTCGGAACCCTGATTGATGTTCCGATATAATATTATTGGATTCGAGGTAAAAATTAAGTCTATTGTTTATCATTCTCTCCATGGTCTTACATATACAACTAGTTAAAGCTATGGGTCTATAATTTGTTGGATTTGTATGATCTTTATTTGGCTTAGGAATTGGAATGATTGTAGCTTTGGACCAACTTTTCGGGGAGGTCCCTTGTTCCCATATAATGTTAAAAATGTTTAACAGAGTTTGTAATGAAATACGAGGTAAATGTTTTAAAAGTTGATAGTGTATTTCATCTGCACTTGCAGCAGAATCATGAGCATTTTTTAGAGAATTTTCAAGTTCCGATAGTGTGAAAGGTAAGTTGTAGTTTTCATTTGTATCCATTTCAAAATTAAGTTCTTCCATTTCTGCTTCTTGCTTATGTTTTTTAAATTGTGGTTTATAATTTGCAGACGAGGAGTTTGTTTTGAAAGTTTTACCCAGGATATTAGCGATTTCTTCTTTACTTTCATAGTTTCTGTCATCTACCTTGATATGCGAGTGTTTCATGGTTTGATTCTTTCCATTTATTTTCCTTAACATATTCCAAATGGTTGTCATGGGAGTTCTAGCATTAAGTTTAGAAATGAAATCTTTCCAAGATGATCGTTTTGCTTGTTTAATAGTGCGTCGAGCCTTAGCTCTCATAATTTTGCAAACATTTAAGTTTGATTTTGTTGGATATTGCTTGAAACGTTTTAAGCTGTCTTTACGTTTTTTAATCATCATTAAACCATGGCTTTTTCTTCTTAAAAGCATTTGTTGAAATATTTGGGATGCACTGATTTGTTATGTCAATTAAAGTTTCGGTAAAAGAAAGCATTGGATCTTCTGAATTTTCAAAATTTTCAATCAGTAATTTTTCATGGCAAAGAATATTGAATTTTTCCCAGTTAGCTTTTTTAAAATTCTATTTTGGAATTTTCTCATCTTCTGTTTTCTCAGTTTCTTGTATAATGATAGGAAAATGATCACTTCCATGAGAATCTTCACATACTTTCCATTCATAATCAAGGTACAAGGAAGGATGGCAGAGTGAAAGATCTATTGCTGTGAAAGAACCTGATCCAGGATGCAGGTATGTATGTTGATTGGAATTAAATAGACATAAATTATTCTCTGCAATGAAATCTTCAATTATTTTACCTCTATCATTGGTATCTGAACAACCCCATAATTCGCTATGTCCATTAAAATCACCACATATGATGTAAGGTTGAGGTAGTTGTAGTAAAAGATTTTCTAAATCATTTTGATCTATTCTTTTATTTGGTGGGATATAGATAGAGCATATTGTTATAGTTTTATTTAAAGATGTTTTTATTGCTATTGCTTGTAGATTTGTGTTTAAGTCTATCTTACGATGAGGTACCGTAGAATGTATTATGATAGAAGAACCACCAGATGCTCTTTGGCAATCATTATGTATGTAGTGATAGGAAGAGTAATTGCGAACTTCCAAGTTATCATTGGGGGTTATAAAAGTTTCTTGAAGATAACAAATTTGTGGATTTAATAAAGATAAAAGAATTAGTAGTTCATTAAAGTTGGCTTTTAGACCTCTACAATTCCATTGTAAAATTGAGTTTTGACCCATTATACTTGTATATTGGGAGTTTGAATTTACTTAAAAGTTATTTATCTTCTAAACTTTCAAATTTATTTGCCAGCTTAATAGGATCCTGTGACCCTTTCTTCTGTCTATTTGATTGTTGTTTATCTTTTTCTTTTTTATCTGGTTTATTTTTCTGGCTTTTATTTGGTGATGTAGGGTATGGATTAGATCTAGAAGCTGATCTTGATCTACTAGAATCTTTTGTTTGGTTAGATTTTGAACCTGTTTCAGATGTTTGAGGTGGTTGGACAGATGGAGACGTAGATTTCGAGGAAGGCTTAGCGTCTTGCTCAAAATCCACGGGATCATACTATGTTCCACAAGTTCTCGTCTGAGGTTTTGCTGCTGCTGATTAAACTATCTTAGAGTACCTAGGTTCAAAAGCTGTCTCATACTGTTTTTTTTGCCTCAAAGTACGAAATCTTTCTTATTGTTTTAATTCTCATAATTTCTTTTTCCCTTTTCCAGACTTCACAGTTGGTTGATCTTGCACTGTGATCTTTACCACAATTTACGCATTTGAAAGGTCCTTGGCAGATGCTAGATGTGTGTTTGGATTCACCACATCTATCACAGATTACTGCATCTAGTGAGCTTGCAGTTGTCTTCGTGGTGTCCAAATTTTTGACAATTAAAACAGCGTAAAGGATTTGGGATGAACTGTTCCACTGGTACTGTACGATAAAAGATTCTAATACTCTGAGGCAAAGTGGTGGTGTTAAAAGTGAGGAGTAGTGTATTGCATTCAACTTGAACATTATCTTTTTTTATTTTGAATCTTTTGCACGCAACAACTCCTTGCGGTGCAAGATACTCAACAATTTTTTCCTCTGTTTCTCCTCTCAGTACCCTGTCTTTCACAATTCCTCTGGATTTGTTAAGTGTGTTGTGTTCTGAGACTGAGACTTTCAAGTTGTAAAACTTTTTAACTTTTAATTGAGATTCAGCTTGACTTGCTCTTGATGTTTCCACGAGTAGTAGTTCGTTTTTTATTTTTTTCAGCTGATTTTGGAGTGCCTATTAAACTTTCTATTTGTTTTTCTATTATGAAGGGAGACAGACATGTGATGGGCTTTGCCTCCTCACTTTTAATAACCAAGAACTTTGTATTGTTTAAGTAAGACGTTTCGTTTTCGTTATTCGGTCGGGGTCTTTTGTTTTGGGAAGCCATGATTTTGATAGTGTAATTTCAATAGCTATGCGCTCCACCCTCCTCGGAGCCCTACAAGGGGACGTCTAATGGAAATGGGTTTCCTATATCCGACGCCAGAGCAACATAGCTATTATACTTAACAAACCTTAAGCGAAGAGAAACTATAGGTCATAATTATGATGATGATGAATAGCGTTTTAAGGCCCGTCGACAACTTAGGTCATATTGGGCGCACTTACTTAGTAAACAATAATGCGAGGTGAAAATAACATACATGTGCAACAACATAAGACAAACATGATAAATGAGGAATGGACGAAACACAAAATGATGCCCCTTTTGTCGCCTTTTACGACATGCATGCTGTCACTTTTGTTCCGCCAGATGAAATGGCAGATGTGACGATCGCGGGACTGCAGTGGTTTATTAGGTCATAATTAGCCCATCAGCCGCCGCTTTATAAAGAAAAACAATGTAAAAGATGAGAAAAAGAAAAAATTCTAACCAGGTTGGTATCATAAGATACAAAGAAAGAAATATAGATAAAAGTATGTAATCCTAAAAGCTAGACACGACCGAGCTGATTGAGACGGGTCGGGCCTAACCCATCCCTCTCGTCTATCCGAGGCCAGGGCCAAAGCAGTGTGTTGAGTGCTGGAGATCCCTGGGCACTCTCAACTACCAGGATCCCCCTTTTCCGGCATACGAGATGCCACCCACGGCAAAAAAGTGGCTTCTGAATCAAAGACAGAAATCTTTTATCAGAAGAAAGTTTGCTCAATGAAGTATTTTCAATCAAGAAAGCTTTAGATATAGAGTGTTAGCATGATAACTTTAATGATTAGAGCTGATAACTCTAGATCTCTACTTGTAGGTAAGGTTCTAAATACAAGTATGCCAAATGTTTCAAATTCTTCAAACATATATATAGTGCTAGAGATTGGAAAAAGTGTTGACGAATACAAGAACAAAACATAGATGTTATACACAGATGTTGTTATACTCTTTGTCCAGTGTGCTACCCACTGGCACAGATGATACACACACAAATGAGCATGTTAGTATATGAGACAGGAAAGTGTATAGGAAAGATATGTCTTCAAAAAATGAAAAAATAAAAAATCACTTTTGGAATGAAAAATTCGTTTTGGAAATCATTTGATCTTAATTTGTATTGTTCTTCAGCCACTTTTATGTTTTAATTTTGGGTTTGTTAATTTTTTTTCAGGAAATATTTAATGGTATTGACTTTAGTATTTTTATTTTCATATTTAGGTTGATATTGTTATTGTCATATTTTTTTCTAGTATTTACTTTGAATTGAATTATTTTGGACCTGTTTTATTAATTTTAGTTTTATTATTATCGGTCTCCTCTGTTTCTGGGGACTTTTACCACCCATATGCCACAGAGGCGAAGGCAGCCACTAATTCCTAAGGCCCCGAGTGGCTGGGGCCAAAACTGTTCAGTAAAAGCAGCCATTTGATGACTTAGTATCGTTTACTCAACAAAGTCCACATTATCAGTCACATTTCTTCGGCTGGATTCCAAACAGTTATTTTTGAGAATTGCACTTACTTTTTTTTCACTGTTAGTTCAATTCACTATGCCTACTCATGCTGTCTAAATGGGTTCGAGCCCAGTTGCAAGAACACATTTTTGTGGGTTTTTTTTCTGTTTTTTTTTTTTTTTTTTTCTTTTCGCATCATGAATTCATAATGTATGCTAGCAAAAAAGCAAAATCACTGCCAGTAGAGCGATTTCAGGCCCTCAAGGGCCTCTAGTTTTTTTTGTAGTTCAGTGTTTTTGTTTTATGATAATTATAATATTCCTATATTTTCCTGTATTCCTATCTTTTGTTTTGGTTCATTTGTGTAAATGTCCCTATTTGGTGTGGAAAACCACTAGCTCAGACACATAGGGGATGGGACACTGATTACTTACATACTTACAGCTGAGACAGATCTGTTTCGCTTTATGTGTTTTTGCTATTTTAAAAATCTGTTTTCAATGATGTATCCAGATAAATTATCAGTGTTCATGATCCACTATGACCAATACTCCATTCAATCAATCCCACAAATCTCCATAGGATGAATGGAAGTAACAACCCATGATTTACCCATTACATAGTTGATATTGAAAGTTGCAAATATGTTATTTACAAGATATTTATTGAAGTGTGCTTGAATTATGCTTTTACCAGTATGCGAATATTGTCGACACATTAAATGTATAGTGTACTGGGATCATCTAAGCTATAAGTTCATTGGTTATTAAGAAATATTCCAATGATTAACAAGTGTTCCTAGGCTTGCCAAAATTGTTGAAACCGAGACAAAACGTCATTATCCTCATTTTTGCATTTGAACTTTTAAATAATCTAGCAACACTTAAAAATTGTGATGTCTTTGTTTTCTAAATGACACTTTGAAACATGACTGGAAATACAGTATATGACAAGTTTCTTTAACAATTAGGTCTATATGAACCTGGACTTGGATGATAAATTTCTTGGCTGGTAAAGTGTTTGAAACCAGCCTAGTATTTATGATCTGAACCACTGCAAATTCAAAGTAGATGTTTTCCTTTACTGTTTTGATTTAACAGAAAAAAATAGTAATTTAAACATCATAAATGTGATGTATTGCTGTGTCTATTCGTTTTCTTATCTTAAATAACCTTTATGCAAATACTTTGTAAGAAAAGCCCCTAAAATGAAATGGTAAAAATTTGCATGCATAAGTTGCAACAGCTGTAGCATAAAGTATAATTTAATACATTACTTAGAAAAGTTTGTTATAAAGTTTTCATGGTGTGGCTGGTTTTCGTATTCAAGGTATTCCAACAGCTGATCTGTATGTGCTACTACATTGAAATCAGACAATGTCAATGCATTTATATATAGACCAGCCAATGAATCTTTTAAAAGCACCAAGTCTTTGATTGTCCCCAATATCTATTTGATATTGACTCCCCAGTTTGATCCAAAATCTTTTTATAGAAAACATCTTTGAAATGTTTTTAAACCAACAGAGATTACATTCACATAGAAAGCATGACTTTACTTCTCAATATATTAACTCTTTACCAAACGACAAAATCTTAGACTTGTTCAAATTGAAAGCAGTGGCAGACGAGAAATCAAATGTGACTCAAACACTGATATTTTCCCTATAAGGCTAGAAAACCTTGTGGACAAAGGAAAAAATGCTTTCAAAATTCTTCCTCTTCAGGGTCGTTAAAACTCAGGATTATGTGGTAAAGGGTTAAATACACAATACAACCTAACCTAATAATGATAAATAAAAATACCCTCTTTATTACAAAGGTCAGCAAGAGATGCATTTATAAACAGTCAGATCACATAAAATTGAAACCTACATGTACTATACTGAGGAATAGAAAAGCTTTGCTATTTTAAGCCTTTGCCACACAACAAAAAATTGTACCATTCCAAATTGAAAGCTTTTGCAGCAAATGATTTCAATATTGCTCAAATGATGTGATTTTTGTTTGATAGGGTAGAAAAAAATGTGGGGAAAAAGAGAAAATGCTGGTTAACAGCATTTTCTCCTTTTTCCTCTATGTTTTCATAAGGTTTCTTCCTGAGGGTCATTAAAAGTTGGCATTGTGTGGTAAAGGGTTAAATTAAATGTGAAAGAAAGGAAATGAATGAATGAATGAATGAAAAATTTAGGACAATGATAATAAGATAATTTGATCAAGGAAAATTTCAAAAGAAAAAATAAATATAAGTATATTAATGTAGATCTAATATAAATACATGTATAAAGATAAATGTACAGTACCATTAAGCTCTACATATCTATTTTATATACCCTTCAAGTGCCAAACAAACTATGTAGACATGGAACAGAGGCCAGAAAAAATGTCATTTTAATGCTGAACTTTACTCATTAGGTAGAGCAGATCTAAGAGCAGGCTACATTATACAGTCTGATCCTGATCTGCACTAGCCTGAAAAAATGTAAAGTTGTGAGAGGCACTTGACAGGTTAAGATCCTTTTCATTCCAAATTACATGAACCTTATATACATTGACACACACACACAAAAACTGTGTGGTCTTTTAAACCCAGTGCCAAACAATCATAAGTTTTAAAGCCCAAAAGGAAGGCTTTTGCAAACAGTGTGGGAAAGGACAAAAATGCTAGTAACCAGAATTTTCTCCTTTTCCCTCAATGTTTTCCACCCTTTCAAGGGCAGGTCTTATCTTTTGTGCTGTATTAGTGATGGTGTCTTCAAAGGCTTTTAATTTTGAAAAGTCTGCAATTTTGTTGTTTGGTACAGAGACAAGTCTAATATTAAATATGAAAGGCTAAAAATCTATATATTGTCTTCGTCAGTCTAAAGGTAAGATAAATGCATTCACATAACTTGTGAAAATGGGATTTTTTTTTTCACTGATAAAATTGTTTTTCAGTGACATGTACTTTGGTTTTGATAAAAGGGCTCAGATAAGGTTAACTTTGCAAATGAAACACAGCTGCTGCCCCTGAATAGACTGACAAACCTTTCTGACTTGCCTTGATCTATCATTGGTGACAGTTTATCTCTATATTTTTGTTTGTTCATGATTAAAAAGTCTTGCTGCCCCTGAATAGACTGACAAACCTTTCTGACTTGCCTTGATCCGTCATTGGTGACAGTTTATCTCTATATTTTTGGTTGTTTATGATAAAAAAAATTTTGGTCAAAAGACAGATTTTTCCTGGATGCCACCCAGTAATCAACTCTGTCCTGACTACATGTATCTCTCTGCTGTGTTTCCTGGATACTAACCAGTCCAAGGTAATCATCAATTGGGCAAGGACAACCTTTCTGAGCAATGAAGTATAAAACTAATTTTGTTTCATGTATTCTAATTTGTAACTTATTCTTTCAAAAAAAAGATAAGTATACTTAATACAAGCCATTTTCAGAATTTACATGAACAGATTTTACTTACTTATCAAGCTATCATTCAAATTCTGCTTTTTTTTCATGATCAGTCTTATCAAAGTTGGATTTAAGATCCTTAACATCAAAAACTGTGTGAGCTAATGAATTATTTCTTGTTTACTTCTTGATCTAATATCCTCTACATCAAAAATTGTATGAGATAAAGAATTAATATTTCTAAGATCCTTAGCAACACAGGAATTGCTTGGGACTTTGGTAAAAAGAAATGCAGTGTTCATTTCAGAACAAGTTTCTGTACAAAAAAAGATGGTATAAAATCAATGCAACAAGAAGTTAATGGTTGGCTGGGTGGGCCATAAAAAGGGTAATCAGGTGCAATAACAATTACTTGTTGTTGATCTCCAGTTTCTCTAAAATTAAATTTTTGCAGTATTTGGTCAATATTGAAAGTATGATTTTTATTTTTATTCGCTCATATTTACAAATCTTTAATTTTGATTGAAACTGTCTTTCCATGTTTTGGTCAGTTTCCTTAAAAGTATTTTATCTCAATTAGCTTGGCCCATACAAAAATGATTTAGGAGCCAAGAGCCCACCTCAGACAAAAACTAAAATGAACCCTGCAGAAAAAGATCTTTACCAAATGATAAATTGGATTTGTCTACTTGGAAACATTGCAGATGACATATTGCATGTGGCTCAAATGCTGCATATTATCTTTGTAGGTAGCAAAACACTGTGAATAAAGAAAAAAAATGTTGTTCCTCTTTTTCTCACAATGTTTTTAAAAGTCTTAATATTTCTTTAGGATTACAATGAAGCAGGATCATTTGGTAAAGGGTTAAACAAGGCATTTAATAATAGATCAGAAAAACACACTAAGAGTAGTAACAAATTACATGCACTTTCATGTTTAGGAGTTAAAATCCTCAACATATGATAAGGTATGCTGACAATACCTTGGTGGCTATTACAAATCCCTTTGGTTTACTAACTCTCAAACATGTTTTAACTTAATGTGTGTCTTACAGACACACATCATGTTAGGATACCTCAAAATGTATCAAACCTATCAATTTCATACACATGGTGCTGATTTAAAAGATTCATCTGTTGTAAACTTTTATGTCTTCTGTTACCTGTCAACTAATGAAATACTTTGAATACATTGGCCACAAACTTAAAACTTTAAAAACTTGGACACAGTTCTTCTACAAGAGTCTATTTTGCTCTACTCGGTAACTCAAAAGCCATTGATGAACATTGTATCAGCCAAAACTTTAAAAGAGTCATTTGAGCAAAATAATAGTAAGAGTCAGAACTATAATTTAAGGAGTCATGCCCAATATAAATGCTTTCATGCAAATTCTTGATACATTACATCCTTATTATTTGTACGTAGCTGTTAAACACTGAATGAAATTTAGTGCTAAGTCACTATTATTATGAGGACAATAATTATGTAATTCATAATTAATAAAATAGATGTTTTTTAGTCAATAGAAGGCCACTTGTTCACCAGCAGTTGGTCCATACTGTCACTTGGGTTAAGAAACATGTCCTTTACTGATCTGTTTCTCGCAGAAAATCTAAATCGTATTCATGAGTATACCTGACTGTAATTGGTCTAGATCTAATCATTTCTACATAAAGTGAAAATTAAGTATTTGTGATTCATAGAAATCAACAAAGTTTAGCCTCAATAATCTATGTAAAATCATAAATGATGCAGTAATGTGTGTGATGTAGTAACTGCTAAATTATTGTGGTTGTCCCATCCACAATACCCTACCTTTAGATGAATTCTTAGACAATCACGTATAAAAACATATATATTTAGTACAAAGACAACCACTTTAGAGTTTTAATATGCAATATAGTGAGACCTATAAATAACTGTTGACTGATTTACCAATCTACGTGATCAATGTAATGTGACTTATCTATGATAGTGTCAGATGATTGATAGTTAATTTCCTATTTTATTGAAGTGTCTTTGCAAATAATGCCAGTCATATTGACATTTATATGCAGTGAGTTTTTTTGGTGGTTGGGTTGTAGCAAGAAGGGGGTGGTCAAGGAGCATCATCAAGTTTTCACAAGAAGTAGATCTACTTAGTCTTAGAACCATAAAGGGTGTTACAGGATATAAGAGACATAATGTAAGAATATGCATAAACTGATGTCATGAGGGTCAGAATATATCTGGAACTGCTTTAAGATGGTTTGTCTTAGAGACTGATAATGTATGTTTCATCAACATGGCAATCTAAAGGTTTAGCAAGACAATATTTGTTGGCCATTTTGGGTTTTTTGATTAAGTATTAATCTGTATTGATTTATTTGGTATAATTGAAATTATTTAAAAAAAAAAAACACCAGCACACACACACGCACACACACACACAAACACAAAATATGTAGGTCTGTCGACAGAGTAAGATTAACAATCATGATACTGTTTTCTTTTTCATTTATTAGTGGCCGACTCCAGAGGATGGCCTCATAAATTAAGGCAGGATGTTGTAATTTGAAGGTTGTGGCATCTTAGTGAAATGGCATCTCTTTTTTTTTTCAAACTTTCTAAGTTTGTTACCCTTCAACAGTATATGGCAACCGTATTGTCTTATACGCTTGACACCATGGCGGACAATCAGTTTAGAACTACCAGGTTATATTTAAATTCTGATTTTTAGGGAGGTAGAAGTACATGTATATCAAAGTCATACCTCAATGTCTCAAATTATAAATATTGTATTCCAGAATTTTAGAAATTGTTGATAAGTTATCCATCATTACATGGACAGATTTTTTATAATTTTATATGTGCTCAAATTGACTTTTAATTACCTCATGTAAAGTGATTCTTACCTCAACAAAGTCCAAATCTGGTCATATTGTAAATCTACAAAGAAAAAAAATAAACTCCAAGTTTTGTTTAGTCATTAACAAATAACGTAAAAAAATTCTATTTCTTTGTAAGTGTATTTTTTTAACCCTTTATCCCATAATCAGTTTTAATGACCCTGAGGAAAAGACATTTGAAAACATTGAGGGAAAAGGAGAAAATGCTGATAACCAGCATTTTCTCTTTAACCATGTTTTCTAGTCCTTCAAAAACAAGTTTCATCATTTGAGTCACATTAAATTTTTCATCTTGAAAGGCTTGCAATTTGGACTGGTAAGTAATGTTGTCTTCTGGTAAAGGGTAATAAAGCCCGGCGGGGTTGCTCCGTGGTTAGCCTATCTAACTCGTGACCTGGAGGTTGCAGGTTCGATACCTGGTTGCGACGAACTTTCTTTCCAGTGAATTTTCGCCCCTCACCTCTGATGCATTCGAGAAAAGTAGTCAGTGGCTTTGTGTCAGTACTGGTGTGGGAAAGCCAGGAAACACATGGGTGCGTCACTGTCAGCCATGATATGGCCTAAGCTGTTAAAATGGCGTTAAACTCCAATACAAACTAAAGGGTAATAAATACACCAATATTAATTATTTTTAATGACCCTGAGGAAGAAGTCATTTGAAAACATTATGGGAAAAGGAGGAAATGCTGGTTACCAGCATTTTCTCCTTTTCCCACAATGTTTTCTACTCTGTCGAAGACAGCAGTCATCTTTTGAGCTATATTTTTGTTGTTGTTGTTGTCTGCAAATGATTTCAATTTGGTCAAGACCAAAATTTCGTCCTTTGGTAAAGAGTTCATCATTTTAAGGATACTCTGAGACTTGCCTCAGTATACTGTTATTGGAATTTTTCTACCCTAAAATTTTTAATTCACTGTTGAAAATAGGCTCGAGAAAATTCCTCCAAACATTCACATACTTGAATGATTCTGACAAAGACGGCTTTCAAAAACATTTTGAAAAAAAAGAACGCTGCAACTAGAATTTGCTACTTTTTCCACAAAATTTTCTATGTTGGATCAGCACTACTTAAGACGTCGGCGATAATTTGCGAGAAAATAAAACAATCGCAATTTGCAACCAAGTGTACCATGCTAGATCTAGATTTACACATACTTTGATTATTCATGAAATATATCTACAAATTTCGAATAAATAAGACACTTACTTCATTTTTTCCGGATCAAATTGTCTGGGTCTCTCTGCGAAACACCATACTGCACACTCAAACGTTGACTACTCACTGAGCAATCTCGTGCGCGGTTGATTAATCACGTGATCGGGGTCAGCCTAAAAACCAACCAGAACAGACGGGAACAGAAGCCTTTATTGACCCTCAATCGCCTTCACAACTAAAGCCGCCTAAATGCGGCCACAAAAGATTGATATCAGACTGAAAAAAGGCATTCTGATCTTTGATCTACACTGTCCGTTTTGTTGAGATAATCTGGCCAAGAGCAACCTTAAACTTGCAATTATTTAGGCCTTATTTCTAGACTGGCATTGTCTTTTCTCGAGGTTTATTCGGAGCTCTCGGGTAACCAAAAAGTCACTTATTTATAGATGAACTTTGAATTGTACCAATAACATGTCTTTGGATTTCTAGATTCATTTCTTTTTTTACTTTTGTTTGTACATAAATGGCAAGCATCACACGAAAAGGGGCATTCGGACATTTGCGTAAACTGTTGTCTCGGATCTGCCTGCGCAGTCCACGCAGGCTAATCCGAGACGGCACTTTACGACTACCGGTATATTAGAATTTGTTCTTCAGTAGACGCGCAAAAAGAGAAAATTACATGAAAGCGGAAAGTGTCGTTTCGGATTAGTCTGCGCGGACTGCGCAGGCTGATACGAGACGACACTTTACGCAAATGTCCGAATGCCCCCTCTCCGCGTGTTTCAGGCCACATAGGAATTTATCCACTCCAAAGTTTACAATTGTGCTCACCATTGACTGATAGGACACAAGAGAGGGCTTGTTTTTTCGTAGGTTGACAAACAATTTTTCTTGACATTTTCTATATAATATAGTTTGGGAGAAAAATCGTTTTTTTATAAACGATTTCGCTCTTTTTTCATCCCTTTACTTCGTCATTATACGATGCCCTTTATTTGCAAGATGGCACAGCTAGTGTTTCAATACAGCAGTATTTAGAACGGTTTGTGAATGCAGTCCCTGATGCAAGTCACTGGCAATCAGGTCTTACCAGGGATCGTATATGTTATATACGATCCCTGGTCTTACAGATCAAGTTGGAAACACGGTCATTTAAAGGTAAAAAATTATATCAATATATGAATTCCATCTAAAAGAGACTAAATTTGAATCGTTTAGTAAAGAGTAAACATCTATGGCTTCATATGAAAGGAAACTTTTTTTTTTTTCGGCTGTAAAGAATTCCTTAATATTGAAAAGTGCAGGCGGTTTCCGGTCAGACAGGCCAGGGATCAGGGAAAAAAAAACTTCTACTTTATCTTCTTCTTTCGTTTTTGCCTTTTAGTCGTTCACAACTTTCAGTTATTGCCACTTTGTATCCGACACTTTCTTTCTTTCTTTCTTTCAAACGTTCGTTCGTTTGTTTGTTCGTTCAAAACTAGGAAGATTGTTTGGTAAAAGCTGTAAATGGATGAATTCAAGGCTGTTAAACACTACCAGGTATCGGAGAAGATCAATAGGCCTACCAGAGTACGTCCGTTCAGTCTGATGCCGATCCCTCCTCGCTATCTCAACCGACATCTGCCGTTGGTTGAACTATGAAATGTTCTAACCTGTAGGCTGTTAAACGCGACTCAGAGATCTTTTGCGGACAATTTAGATCAAAATCAGACTGCACAGAACGTTAATACTCGGGTAAAGAATTAAACCGGTATTCCAAAAGCTTCGAATTTTCTGCTGAATTCAGCAACCTGGTGATATTTCGGTATCAAGAATTTAAGAAAAAAATCGATGTATTGAGTCGATCAGATCCAAGATCAGTCTGCTTGTTTTGTGCAGCCTGTTATTAATCTACACTGTCAGCAAAATTGAATTTGGACGGATTAGGTTTCAAGATTAGACTGCTTTTTGTGAAGTTTATTACTGGTCTACATTGTCAGTTAAAAGTGCACTTAGTCGCACAAACGGCCGAACAGCAAGGATCAGAACTTTAATCTAAGAGCATCAACACTTAACGCTTAAACCGAAGAATGAATGAAGTATGAACCGTCAAACAAAGCCCAAATATAGCAGTGTTCTTTCCAAAGAAAAATCTCGCAGTATCTGATGGTGTAAGTTTAAGATTATGTGTAGTCTGATGAGGGTGCAGATTCTGTGCTGTCTGATACTGATCTACAGGGGCTACAATGGCTTTTAGCAGACAAAGAGTTAAGGTGGAAACCCGAAAACAAGAAGTCGGTCTAGGCAAGGATTGTAAATCTGAAGCAGGGCTACTGTTATCCTGTTACGTAATGTTACGTTATTATCTTTTACAGCTGCGGACTATCGATTATGAATAGATTATACGCGGTTTTTGTTTGCCAAACTCCGGAAAATCCCGAACCTTTACGTATAATACCGGTTATTTTCAAGGATTTGTTGATATGCGAGACTGCTGATAAAGCATGTCCGTGAAAGTTGGCTATGTGTTACTAACCAGCATTTAAACCCTTTCTTCAATGTTTTCAAAAGCCTTCTATATGATGTGACAGGTCAAGGACCGGTTTGAAAATGGCAAGGAAACATGAATTTATAAACTGTCGCCAGAAAAATACTTTTGAAACGGCATTAATATCTAAGAATGGAAAAAATGGCTGAAGAATGGAAAAAAATAGCAAACGTACATTTTCTAATTTCAAATCTTAATCTTAGTGATTGTAAATCCATGGGAATAATCTCATAAAAATCAAATTCTAGTCTTTTATTAGATCTATAAGATACATAATAAAAAATCTTAGGGATTCTGTCATGATCAAACAACCCGGGTAAAAATTCGAGTTCATAATCATGTGGATACATGTTTATCATGAACATAGCAGGGGGTCCGTTTGTCAAAATAACATTACGTAACACAGCAAAGATACCCGGGTGGTTTATCTTACAGTTAGACTCGACCATCATCGGCAAAATCCGGCACAATCCGAGCGATTACGGAAAAAGAAAAAAATAGGATAGGGGCATTAAAAAACTGTAAAAAGGACCAAAAGTTTATTTTTTTAAATGACTCAAACTTATACCAATTTAAAGAGCAATGAATAAGCTTTATGACCTCACTTGAGATAATTTTGACTCTTCAACAAAAAGAGAGGAAATTCAACAAATATGTCAGTTTTTATCTTCGGAAAAAGTATTTTTTCTCTTTATTCTATATAAACCATACCTATAATTTTAAAGTTAAAAAAGGACCAAAAGTTTCATTTACGAAATTTATAAAAATTAGTTCATTTGAAAGAGAATAAATTGAATTTTCTTACCTCACTTGAGATAATTTTCGATTCTGAAAATTGATAAAGTTATAAGCGTTTATCTACCAAGGCCCTTCATAATTCTATGTAAAAAAATACAGGTAAAATGGGCTGATACCGATTTTTACATGTCCGCGAAAGTTGGCTAAGCGTGATAAAAGAGGCCAACCTGTTAAACTACCCTCATTGCGGTGCAAATACTGGTAGAGGTTTTTCCAGGATTAAAGAGTGATTAATTTAAATTGTAACTTGGTTCACAACCGATGTATAGGCTAATAAACTTTATACGTGTAGTCTGTTTGATTTCCATAGAAAGTGGCGTGTAGATAAATTACACCGATACGGAGAATAAAGTTTTCTTTTGTGGAGGTACATCTTGTTTTATTATGAAAACCATTATCAAAATATCTGGTTCGTAGTTTTTATTAAAATATCCTGCTTTTGACCATTAAACTAACTGTTCAATTTTCACATGTGAATAGGATATGCTTTTACACAAGTAACCAATAACCCCACCCTGTTGGGTTCTCAACTGGCAACAGATTGGTACAGCCCGAACTTTGCCTCTAGGAGAACTGGCATACACCTGAAGAGTGTTCTTTCTGATATAAGTATATCTTAACTCTTAGGCTGCTAAGCGCGACTCACTGACCTTTAGTGGACCGCGTAGATCAACATCAGACTGCACAGAACGTGCAGTCTGATCTTGGATCTACACAGTCCGATAAGGAGAAATCTTTCCTCAAAAAATATCTTTCAAAGAGCAATATTTGGGTTTTTACTGTCGGCTTGAAAGTTTCCTTCTGTTATTCAGCAGGATAAGGGTTAAATCTAACCCTTATTCTACTGTTTGCAAATAGAAGTCGCTTTGGCTTACATTATAAACAAATGTCAGCTTGCATAAATTATACAGTTTGATCTTTTTCTGTTCTGTTCACTTCTAAATTTAGATTCTTCAAGAACAATTTCCAATGAAATGTCAATGAATTAGAGGATTTGAAGTAAAATAATGGGCATTGCTGTGCCAACAGGAGAACAAGGGCAGACATTGTGTTTGTTTGGGTCTACACCTAAGTAGAAAACCGCGTGTTTTTAATATGCATACTAAACAGTAGGACAGAAAACGAGTGAGGCTGTCTTTATTATACTGCACAGTCATTTCTCGTGATCTGGTTGGATAATATGCCCCGAACATATATATCATGTACACTGGCAAAACCCACGTAAAAGCAGTTTCCCTTTATGGAGCCCCGTATACATGACCACACTTTCAACACAACATCCATAATGGCGGCGACAATCGGTCGATACGAGCCGCCCACAAGACAAATATACTGAGTAGCCAGCACCATCTTATTACTAGTTTCTCTTGATGGTTGTAATTAAAATGGAAAGAATGGATTTTTTTTTTAAATAAATGAATATAGAACTTTACATGTATGATCGTTTGTTGTCATTCTAAAACGAATACACGGGGGTTTAAAATAGCCATCCCTTCGTCAGGTAAGCAAATTGTGAAATGTCAAAACTCATGAATACATTGTGCATAACGTTAAAAGGATAATCTAATGGTCATTTGAGGCAACTAATGGTCGTTTACTTTTGCCAACAAATCATTGAAATGCATAGTTACTTACCTTGAAGTTGTTTAAATCCATGTTTTTAAAAATAAAAATACGACGAATGTATATCGCAGTGAGAACATCAAGTTTATGCACCAAACTGCACGTTTTACCAATGTTTCAGTGACGTCAGTTCCCAGTGACGTCATTTTTCATTGAATTGGGGCACTCAGAAGGGAAATTCTATTTCGTCAGCGTAGGCCTACTCAATTTTTAAGACCATAAAACGGGAATTCCGCTTTACACACGTTGGAATGGGTAAAACTTTGCAGTATAATAAATTCGTTGTACGGCCTTCGGCTCGGGGCGACATGATTCACCACAGCTGTGAACAAGTTTCCAAGTCCCCTGCCACCTGACCATACAATTAATGATGTACTACAGACAGTACCGGTAGAGAGCTTTGTCTCCTGTGTGTAAATGAGCAAAACATTCAATAAAGTATTATTTTTCTTCCTAAAACAACCGGGTATTTTTATCGTGGTTTTAATATAAACATTGTTAACTAGAAAGAAAAATAAAACACATTATTTGGGTTAATTAAATAGATTTTCTTCAAAATGTCAGTTTCAGTAGAAACCAAACAGACTATAAAGTATCCACCGACCACTCTAAATAGCATTCAAGTATTTTATAGATCTAGTATTCAACAAAAAATTGAGCCATGCTCTGTGAAAATGGGTTTAATGCATCTGCAAAAGCAAAAATAATGTAAATTCAGGTCAGCCTGCGCAGTCTGTGTAGGCTGACTGGGGTCGAAACTTTTGCTACTAGTAAATTTTCAGCATGACTCATTCGGTTGTTGGACAAAACTGATTATGTGGTGACTTGTATGTCACAATGCATCACGGAGACGCATTTAACCTCTTTTTCTCGGAGCCCCACTAAAATAACATTCTTAAAAGCTGTGTCTGAAATATAGAGATATCTAGACAGCAATTTTGACATTCTACCAAGCTTTCATAATTATTGGAATGAAAATTTGACCTCTAGCTTATACACAAACTTTTTCTAGAATTTCTCTCAGTGACCTACTTTTTAGCCTAACATAGCCCATTTTCCCATTGTACATATTATCAAAACAAAGATTCTGAATACCTATCATAAGTATTGGGCAGAAAAATGTGGCCTCTAGAGTGTACAAAAGGTTTTTTCAAGATTTGACATGGCAACCTAGTTTTTTACCCAATGTGACCCATTTTCAATTTCATCTTATTGATCATCAAGAAAACCATTCTGACTAATTTTCGTAAGTATTGGACATAAAATGTTGACTCTAGAGCTACACAAGTTATATTAAAAGTTTGACATGGTGACCTAGTTTTTGACACGATGCGACCCACTTTCAAACTCGTTCAAGATATCAGGACAAACATTCTGATCAACTTTTACGAGTATTAAACTTAAAATGTGGCCTCTAGAGTGTACACAAGGTTTTTTTTTAAGATTTGACTTAGTGACCTAGTTCTTCACCCGACCTGACCCATTTTCAAACTGGTCCAGGATGTCATCAAGACAAACATTCAGACCAAGTTTCATGAATATTGGGCTGAAAATGTGGCCTCTAGAGCGTACACAAGGTTTTTCAAAGATTTGACCTTGTGACCTAGTTTTTAAATCGACGTGACAAATTTTCAAAATCGTTTGAGATATCAAGACAAACATTCTGACCTAGTTTCAAGAGTATTGGGTTGAAAATGTGGCCTCTAGAGCGTACACAAGGTTTTTCAAAGATTTGACCTTGTGACCTAGTTTTTAAATTGACGTGACAAATTTTCAAACTCGTTTGAGATATCATAAAGACAAACATTTTGACCTATTTTCAAGAGTATTGGGCTGAAAATGTTGCCTCTAAAGCGAACACAATGTTTTTCTAAGATTTGACCAAGTGACCTAGTTCTTGACCCGACATGACCCATTTTCGAAATCGTCTTAGATATTATCAAGGCAAACATTCTGACAAAGTTTCGTGAATATTGGACTGAACATGTGGCTTCTAGAGCGTACACAAGGTAAAAGTTGACGACGGACGACACACGCTGGACGCCGGACACAGCACGATCACAAAAGCTCACCTTGAGTATTTTGTGCTCAGGTGATCTGAAAAACCTTGTGTGCACTGTAGAGGCCACATTTTCAGCCTGAAACACATGAAACTTGTCAGAATGTTTGTCTTGATGATATCTCGGACAAGTTTGAAATATGGTCATGTGGGGTCAAAAAGTAGGTCACTGGGCTAAATCTTAGAAAAACATTGTGTACACTCTAGAGACCACATTTTCAGTCCGATACTCATGAGACTTATTCTGAATGTTTGTCTTGATGATATCTTGCATAAGTTTGAAATTGGGTTAGGTCGGGTCAAAAAGTAGGTCATAGGGTCAAATCTTAGAAAAAATCTTACGTGCACTCTTGAGGCCCCATTTTCAGCTGGATATTCATTAAACTTGATCAGAATGTTTGTCTTGACGATATCTAAGACAAGGTTGAAATTGGGTCTTGTCATGTCAAAAAGTAGGTCACTGGGCTAAATCTTAGAAAAAAAAATTTTTTGCACTCTAGAAGCCTTATTTTTAGCCTGACACTCATGAAAGATGATCAGAATATGTCTTGATGATGTCTTTGACAGATGTGAAATTGGGTCATGTCTGGTCAAAAAGTAGGTCACTCAGCCAAATCTGAGAAAAACCTTGTTTGCAGTCTAAGAGGCCACATTTTCAGCCCGATACTCATGAAACCTGGTCGAAATATTTATCTTGATGATAGCTTGAACAAGTTTTGAATTGGGTCACATTGGGTCAAAAGTTGGTCACTGGGCCAAATCTGAGAAAAACGTGTGCAGTCAAGAGCCCATATTTTCAAACTGATACTTATGAAACCAGGTTAGAAAGGTTGTCCTTTTGAAATCTCAGACAATTTTGAAATTGGGTCACAACAGATCAAAATGTTAGTCACTGGGCCAAATCTTAGAAAAAATTGTGTGCAGTCTAAAGACCAAATTTTCAGTCTGATACTCATGAAACATTATCAGAATGGTTCTCTTCATGATATATCTGACAAGTTAAAAAGTAGGTCAAGTTAGTCAAAAAGTAGGTCACTTACATGCATGCTTTTTACATCATTAAAACCAGGTGCTCTTCAGCTTTATCAACCATAGATAATCATGACTTTACTCAGGTGTGTGCTTTAGAGCCTATGGCCCTCTTGTTTTTACTTGCAGTAGATCACATTAATAAACATTGTAGTAAACAGAGAAATTGCTCTAAACAAGCAATTTCCCTTTTTACCACAATTTTTCCATAGATCTTTTTGAGTCAAATTTTAATCCACATCTTCCATCCTTATTTCACCTCTTTACCAATCCACAAAATTCTAGACTACTCCAAATTATAAGCACTTGCAGACAACATATTCATGGTAGATTAAATTATCATTTCTGTCTATGGAATGGTAGGTAACTTTGTGGGAAAGATATAAAATGCTAGGAACCAGCATTTTCTGCTTTTCTGACAATGTTTTAAAACAGTCTTTTCTTGTGGGTCTTCAAAACAGGGCATTGTTTGGTGAAGAGTTAAAAGGAAGCTTTCACTGTTGTCTGCAGCAATTTTTTTTAGAAGGAAATGAATTCCACCTCATCCAAAACCAAAATAAACACATAAGAGCCAATATTTATAAATGTTTTATTAATCTGTATTATTGGCTATGGAACATTGCAATAACAGGCAAAGCAGAATCAAGGTTGATGAATTTATATATATAATTATGGTATAGCTTGTATTTGTAGTCATTTGTAATTAGCAGCCAGTCATACACAGGGATCACAATTTTGAGGTCCTGAACTTGTGAATTAGTGTTTTTCAATGTAAAGTAGTCTGAATTAAACAGCCACTTGCCAAAAGAAAAAGTCTGACTGTTCCCTTGGGATTGTTGCTTAAGACAGGTTTAAATGTATAAAGACAGCCACAATAGCTACTGAAACACTTACTACACTTTTTACTCTTTTCAAGTAAAAACAGTGTTATACTTATCATATTCTGTTATGTCAAATGTGGGGTGGGGAAAGGAGGAGATTGACCCTCCCCCATTGAAAGTAAAAAATTAATAGAATTTGTCCTTTTTCAGTAGAGAAAACATGACAGTTTCATAAAAAAAGTAATTCATTTTTCTACAAGCAATGGTTTAGTCTCACCTAATTAAGAAATATGTGAATGCACACAAAAAATGTGGCAAAAGGAGAAATTGCTCATTACAAGCAATTTCTCTTCTTGCCAAAATGTTTCCAGCAGTGGTTTGCTTCATATTATGTGTTAAATTGTCATTTTTTTATCACTGATATTTATTGTATTGTATGATAAATTGATATCTGTGAATTGATTCAGGGTTTTTTGCTGTTCATGACAAACTAGAAATTTCAGAAACATCATGACTTTCAATACACTCTGCCATCTCACACATTGACACAGGAGTATAACTCTGTAGAATGGATTTAAACATCTTTCCATTATCCTGGTCCAACATCGACACACACTGAAAGTAAACATCAGGCAAAAGAGTTACCCTTAACCCTTTTCCAAACAATCCCTGGTTTTTACGGGTCAGGAATAGAAGCCTTTTGAAAACATTGTGGGAAAAGGAGAAAATGCTGGTAACCAGCATTTTCTCCTTTTCCCACAATGTTTTCTACCCTATCATATAGAAAAATCATCTTTTTAGCAACTGTTAATTTGTCATCTGCAAAATGCTTTCAATTTGGTCTGGTCCAAAATTTGCTGTTTGGGAAAGGGTTAAAGTGCTGAATAAAACAAAAGCAATTTTCATTCTAGAATAAGACTCAGACAAGTTTATTGTTCACTGATGGATGTAAGAAGTAATCATGAATATTCATACCAATGTGATGAAGTTTTACCTAAAGTAATACTATCAGCTGGAAATAACTTTAAATACATTCTTATGCAATCTAACTTATCCGTGTGAACAAACATCTTATACATAACTACATGTGAAAACATGGTGCCCAAAGCAGAAATTGCTCGCAACAAGCACATTCTTATTTTGCTACAATATTTTCAAAAATAATCTGATGCAAAAATGATCTGCTGGAGGTGATGAGTTGATAAAACCTCTTACTATTGGGCGATAGTTGACTGGAAGTCTGTCACAAATCTGCATCAAGACACGCTGAACTTTCGGCTAGAAAAACAAAAACGCATACAAGTTTATGCACTATTTTGATATGTAAATATAAATTTTTCAAATGTTTCCTAATTGCTGTTAATTAACACTTGACAAAATACTAAACTGGTCCAAATTGAGAAAGCATTTGTAGACAAAAAATTAAATGAACCTGAAAAACTGAAATTTTCCATGAGGAGCATAGAAAACATTGTGGGGAAAGGAAAAAATGCTGGTTAACAGCAATTTTAGATTTGAATATACCTCAATATAACTGAATTAACAGTAAAAACAGCATAAAAATACTAAACACACACACACAATTTGTCAACCAATGCCCTATGTTTTCAAAAGCCAGGTTTTTATAACAAAATGAATCTATTGTGAAACCGCTTTTATTTGTCACTTAATGAATATAATCTTTCTTATGTGAATTATTTACAGATCTCTGATAAATTGACAATTTTATAGAATGCTTACTTCGGGATCACACATCCAGGTGCTATACCTCTACACCATGGACACCGCGACAAGATCAGTTTATCATATAAACATATTAAACAGTTGGACCCTGTTTAGAACGAGGCAAATGTTTGACAACCCGACATGGTCACAGAAATAAAGAAGTTACATGTTAAAGCAATTTCATAATACACAAATTTTAAGTCTTACCTCTTTACCAGACAGCAAGGTCTTAGACTTGAGTGTATTGAAAGTATTCAAAAACACCGAGACTCAAATAATTGGCTTAACTCTTTACCAAACAACAAAATTGTAGACTTGTCCAAATTGAAAGCATTGGCAGACAACATTTTAATAGTGGCTAAAATGGTGGGATTCATTTTTCGTAAGGTAGAAAACATTGTGGGAAAAGGAGAAAATGCTGGGAACCAGCATTTTCTCCATTTCCCACAATGTTTTCTAACCTATCAAGGCCAAATTTTGTCATTTGAGCCACCTTTAAGTTGTAGTCTGCAAATTATATAATGCTTTGAATTTCGACCAGTCTAAAATTTTGTCATTTGGTAAAGAGTTAATGCTTTAAGAAATACTTACATAATCTTGCTCAATGTTCATGTAGACATACTGGAGGGTCTTCTGACACATCTCACAATCAAAATGCTCTTTTTCTTGGCTATTCAAATTTACTTTCTCATCTCCTTTAAAGATAAAAAGGCGTTGATTACTATTTCTTCATTTGTCAACTCTTTACCAAACAATCCCAGGTTTTAACAACCTTGAAGAACAAGTCTTTTACAAACAGTGTGGGAAAGGGAGAAAATGCTGGTAACCAGCATTTTCTCCTTTTCCCACAATTTTTCCTAGCTTTTGTTTGCTGGATTTTGCACTTGACACAATGTCTATCCATGATAATCATTTGTACCATACTATTCAGAAATCCAACCATGCATGTCACACTTACTAGACTGGCACAACCCTCGTCACTATAATTGTAGTAAATATTGACAAAGTTCAACCAAGCACTGTGACCTCGACTTTTGAGCTGGCCACACAGTTGTGGCATGCAACATGTTGTCTTTCCCTGATGATCATTTGTGCCAAATTATTTTAGAATCAGATTATGCACCTGGAAGTTATTAGCAGGACACGAACACCACTTTTTACCGAACATGCATACACACAGACACCTACACACATACAAACACACAGACAGGGTAACACTATGTGCCCATCGCTATTTTGTGGCAGAGCCATAACAAATGTCTTTTAAATGGAATTTTCTTAATGGGCTACATAGCCTGTTTAATCTTAGATTTCACAAAGGCCTGCAGGAATGTCACATGAGCAATAGCACACATTCAACATACAGCTGTATGGGCTTGTTATCAATTAGGCACAATGGCATCATATCAAATCTCATAGAAATAGACCGAGTTATAAATTGCAATGCAACCATACTGTTGCTGTTACTGGTTACCAGCACTTCTCCTTTTTTCCATAATGTTTTCTACCTTTTAACAGAAGGTTTTGTCTTTTGAGCCACATAATTATAATTTGACATTTTCAAATGCTTTGACCCTTTACCGCTGAGCCCCGGTAGCTCAGTCGATAGCGTGCAAGACTCGAGAAAACGGGGTCCGGGGTTCGATCTCTGGCTACGACCCATGGCTCTGCCAATTTCTTTCTGAGGATTGATGATAGTCACTGTGTCAGGATTCATTCCTCTCCCGCCGCTGACCATTGTTTCGACGATGATTATGTGGGAAAGCAGCCAGTGGCTTGGAAAGAAAATTGTGCCGAGTACTGGTAAAAGAGACTCCAGGAAAGCATGGATAGGTGCACTGGCCGCCGTGACATAACTGAAATAATGTTGAAAATGGCGTTAAACACCATACAATCAATCAATCAATCATTGACCCTTTACCACACGACAAAATTTTAGACTCAACCAAATTGAAACCATTTGCAGATGATAAATTAAACATGACTCAAATGATGATTTCTGTCTTTAGAAGGGTAGAAAACATTGTGGAAAAAGGAGAAAATGCTGGTTACCAGCATTTTCTTCTTTTCTCACAATGTTTTTAAAAAGTTTCTTTCTCAGGGTCGTTAACACACGGGATTGTGTGGTAAAGAGTTAAATTTAATCCAGTCTAGAATTTTGTGTGATAAAGATTTAACACTGCTGAATTGCTCTGTGAAAAGAGGGCTCAGTGCATCTGCAAAAAGATATTGACCCAGGCGCAGGCTTTTCTGCATGTCAAATGACCAGTGTACCTCATGATTCATTTGATTGTTATACAAAATGGATTTAATGGACCCATAATTATGTGACTACTTGCTTCGTATCATGGATCACAGATATGCATCAAACCCCCTTTTACTACAGCATGGCTCATAAATGTAAATACTCACTTGTTGTATCACATGCTTTTATGGCCTCACAGGCTTTGTCTGGATCAGCACCATTTTCCAACTCCGAGACAAGTTGTGGAGCTACACTCAAGCACTAGATAAAATGAACTACATACTAATGGCTACAATGTTGCATTTTTTTACAGCTTTATTATACTCTTTCACTACTGAATAAATAAATTGCATTTTCTCAAAGACTAAAAATACATTTCCTCTGCAAGATCAAGAGAAAGTTCGGTCATAATCTAGAATATAGCAGTGGACAGTGTAGATCAGAGATCAGACTGCACGTTCTGTGCAGTCTGATCTTGATCTTCACTGAACACAAAAGCTTCTATGGTATGGAAAGACTTAATTTGTGCTTAATTAAATCTTTGTCGTTAAATGGCTAAAATACAAGACCTTTTGCCAAAAGATTGATAGATCAATTTATAGATCACCCCTGCCAATTGCTGGAGGAACAAGTGTGGGGGAGAGCACCAGAATCTCACGCCAGAGGATCTGGGTTCAAATCCATGATAAGCCAGGTAAACCTTTGACTGTCCTACCCATGAAATGAAAACTGGTTCAGTTACCAGGAAGCAATCATTGCCAGTGGTTGATTAAAGTTGTGGGAATTATTTTTCAACCCTTAGGCTGCTTAGCGCGACTCACTGACCAACTGCAGAAGGTGTATATCGAAATCAGACTCCATAGAACGTGCAGTCTAAACTTTGATCTACACTGTCTGTTAGGGAGATACCATTCCTCAAAACATAACTATGAAATAGCAATATTTCGGTTTTTACTATTGAATTGAAAATTTTATTTTAGTTTTTTAGCAGGATACGGGTTAAGACAAGTTAAGGACAATAAATAGGTTTAACCCTTTACCACACAACCACAAGTTTAAATGACCCTGAGAAAGAAAGTTTTTTGACTCATTGTGGGATAAGGAGAAAATGCTGGTAACAAGCATTTCTTCTTTTCCTACAATGTTTCCTGACCTTTCACGGACAAATTCCAATTTTTTGCCACATATGTTATGTCATTGGGAAATGCTTTCAGTTTGGACCTGTCCAACTTTTGTACTGTGGTAAAGAGTAAACCCTTTACCAGAAGATAAAGATTTTAGCCTTGTCCAAATTGAAAGCATTAAAATTTTGCAGACTACAAATTAAATATAACCTAAAACATTAAATTTCCCATTCAAAGGGTAGAAAACATTGTGGGAAAAGGAGAAAATGCTGGTCACCAGAATTTTCTCCTTTTCCCACAATGTTTTCAAAAGGTGTCTCCCTTAGGGTCATAAAAAGTCAGAATTGTGTGGTAAAGAGTTCAACTGGACTCTTACAAGCGTTTTTAGTGTTCCGTCCAAATCATTACAAATGCCATACACTGTAGAATTGATCTTTTCTTCTGTGCCGTTCTTCTTCAATTCATTATCAATTAACATGACTGCATCCTTGCAAAGAGTACACCATGGTTCAGCTTGCTGCAAAACAGATATATGGAATATTACAACAGTCTGCATTTCTGCGTGATCGGATCATGTCGAGTTGCATGTGTAAAGAGGTATGTATCGGATGAGACTGAAGGTCGAATCCAATGCGTAACTCTTTACACACACAACAAGACATGATTCGACCGTGCAGAAATGCTGACTGTTGTAATATTCCTTTTATTATAATTATACCTCACCACTGTAACTGTAAAGAAACATCACAAAATCAATACGAATATTTAAAAAGGAAATCAGAGAACTACATTTTATTGTACATATGCACAATATTTATAAATGGCCGATGAATATACATAGATAACAGTAAGTCTGCATAGAACAGTATGCATTTAAAAATGGTGGTTGCTCTCCTCAAGTTGCTATAAGAAAAAAAACAATAGTGGCCTAAAAACTATTTCTTAAACGCTGAAAAGATAGTCAGTGGTTGTTATTCGTGGTCACTGTCAAGAACAGTACATTTTTTGTGTTTTAAGGCTGTCCAGAGGCAAATTAGACTTGTGATAATTAATCGCAATGTACTATACAGTAGCACTTGGAAATACCCTTTCGAAACAACACATGTGTATGTAATGGGCATTGATATCAAACAAAGTACCCTTTCAAGACAACACATGTGTACGTAATGGGCATTGATATCGAACAAAGTCAAGTTCTGCATAAAAACGACTTTTCAAAAAGGTAGATGAACAATACCAGACAAATTAGTTATAAATACACTTAAAATTAGGTTTTCATGCTTCGTCATGTGGGCGGAACGTGTTAGGAATTTGGCTGAAAGACCCAAACGTCAATACACAGAAGTAGTCCGTGCACACAATTATGCTCTACACACAGTACTAGACTGATACGGAAAAATTTTCTGTCAAGTTGTGTTGTCTAGTTAGATAACGCCCGTATTTTGCTCAGATCATAATATGATTATTATAGGTATACATGATAAATAGAGAATATATGGTTAGTGCCCTGGATCGGGAAAGTTTGTTGGACATGGAGTAGTAATTTTATCAGGTGAACTGAAGCAAATGAGATAAGTTTCCAAAGCAAAGCCCGATAAACTTCCCCAAAATAAGACACCAGCTATCTGTTCTATTTGTCTTTTGTCTCATTTACAATCCAAATCCCATTAAATTTAATAATTTGCTTGAAATAACGCTTATATCAACATCTTTTTCACTATAAGTAACTTCAGCATAGAAAACAGGATGGAAAAACACAAGAATGCTAGTAAGCACTTTGCACAATATTCTTCCCAGGCCAGTGGATGCTTTCCCACATTACCTTTTTGTCGAAACAAGAATCAGTGGTTGGAATTTAGGAATGAATTCTGTCATGATGACACTAATCAATCCTAGGACAGAAATAAGCCCAGCTGGGGTTTCAAACCAACAATCCACAGGTTTCAGGTCCTGTTGGCTGCCGTGTACATGACTTGCAACATGCGAAAAGGGGCATTCGGACATTTGCGTAAATTGTCGTCTCGGATCAGCCTGCGCTGACTAATCCGAGATGGCACTTTACGTCTACATTAGATTTTGTGCTACAGTAGACTTACACAAAACAGAAAATTACATAAAAGTGGAAAGTGTCGTTTCGGATTAGCTTGCGCAGACTGTGCAGGCTGATCTGAGACGACACTTTATGCAAATGTCCCAATGCCCCTTATCGTGTGTTGCAGGCCATATAGGTTGGGCCTTTTATACACCCCATACACCTTTGAACTGTGAAAGCACATCGATTCTTCCTGAGAAGTGCACAACTATCAAACATAATAAATTCTGTGTAAGATCTACAAAGCCCAGAGCACTGCAGGATTTACACTTGTTCTTTATTTCAAGAGGTTTTGCCTAAAGTATACTCACAGCTCCAGATACCATGGAGGTCTGTTCTTCAGCTGAAGGTAAAAAAAAATTAACCATCTCTAGCAAAAGGAGGTTTAATGCATCTCCGTGATACATTATACCAAGCTAGTCATCACATAATTTTGGATCCAGAAAACCCACTTTGTTTAACAACAGACTGAATCATGAGGTAGACAGGTCCTTTCAGACATGCAGAAAGTTAACTGATAGCAAACAATTTCAGCTTAGGTGAACCCGCATGAATTGTGCAGGCTGACCTGGGTAGATACTTTATACAGATGCATTAAACCCCCTCTTCACAGAGCATGGCTCAAATTTATATGAATGTTATCTCATTATCTGCAGCACATAACATTGAATAAATAGAGTATATTTTTGTTTATCGGTGAAAGATCGAAATATTACAGATGATTTTCATGAGATGACATAAATTTCGATCTTTCACCAAAAGAAACAAATATTTTATTTATTTCATCCTTCTAACCCTTTTTTGAGGGACTTACATCAAAATTCAGTACAGTTCTTTTCGGGAATTCCCCGTGGCGTACCCCCTCTGCATGACAATGCATTACAATATTACTTGAAACGCGAGAAATATAGGGTAAATTACGTCATATTTCCATCTTGTTGTGTTGCACGCCCATTTTACCTAGGTAACTAGTGCGCAGGAACTAATGTTTCCACCTTCAATTGAGGACTTAGACAATAAAATCGGTATTTTTCACTGGTCGTAACCATGAAATATCGAAAAATATCCCACCGTTATTTCTCGATATTTTAACTACCAGAAAGCATGAAATAAAATCTTCTAACTCTTTCATTATCAATGATGATTTGAGTAGCATTTGTGGATGGTGTAAATCAAGATCAAACTGCCTTTAAACCCTTTATCAGACAATTCTGAATGATCTTTCTTGCAAACTTTCCCAATCAAGGGGTATTTTTCCCTGCACAGATTTACACATGCTTTTTTTTTTGATAGAATATACACACATAGGATCCCTGCTTTACCCAAAGGTATGAGCTGGAATAAAGTTACACAAATATTTACTCAAATCGTAAAGTTATGTACATGTATTTCAGTGAAACATTTTTTTGAACTTCATGCTTGCTTACCTAAATTGTGTAAGCAAGTTTTGAGCACACGCAGTCTAGAGAAAGGTACCCAAAGACACTAATCATCTGTTCTCTATATCTCTATTGCAGGAAGATGTACCATAGTAATTAAAGAATTAATAGTTTCAATAAGTTTTATCCCTTTACTAAACGTCAAAATTTTTGACAAGTCCAAATACTAGTAGACAGTATTTGCAGAAAAAAAAATGAAGTGTGATTAAATTGATTGGATTTGTTTTGATAGGGTTGAAAATATTGTGGGAAAAGGAGAAAATGCTGGTAACACCAGCATTTTCTTCTTTTTCCACAATGTTTTTAATAGGCAACTTCCAGGGTACTTCCAAGGGTCATTAAGACAGTGATAGCAGGGGCAGTTTGCAATACAAATATACAACAGCACACAGACAGTCAGATCATAGGCCCCTGAAACTCCATTGGTCTATCAAGGGATAACGAAATTTTCATTATCGGGTACCATTACTATAAATAGCACATTGGCAATTCCCTCTATATCATATATAGTAAGAGCATATAGTATATAGTCTTATTATATACAGTATAGAGGGAGTCACCAATGTGCTATTTATAGAAACGGTGTCAATGAAAATTTGAAAATTTCTGTGATATACAGGCGATGCACCAATGTGCTATAAGTGTTCGATGATCTACCATGGAAAATTTTAGTGTTCTGTGATAGACCATTTGAGCTTCAAAGGCCTGTGGTCAGATACTCCACATTGTACACCTACAGACAGGCTGATTTCAGTATACACTCAACACATGGTGTTTGATCAATTAACTCTTTACAAAACGACAAAATTTCAGACTTGTCTAAATTGAAAGCATTTGCAGATGACAATTCAAATGTGGCCCAAATGATGGACTTTATCTTGATAGGGTTGAAAAAATTGTTTGAAAAGGGAGAAAATGATGGTTATCAGCATTTTCCCATTTTCCTACAATATTTTAAATGCCTTATCCATCAGGGTTGTTAAACTTTGCGATTGTATGGTAAAGGGTAAACCAACAGAATACATTTCCATGTCTTGGGACAACATGCATTTAGCTACAGAAATTACGCTCATAACTGCTCTGCCAAAACGCTGCAACAAAAGTTTAGACAAAAGGCTCAAGCCTGGAAGAACACATGATGAGTAAACATTTACCTGATGATTTGCAGGCTCCTATCTTTTCACACACTTTTTGCGCATCAGCCCCTTTCTCAATCTCTTCAACAATACTTGGGGCTAACAGCAAACACTAAAATGAAAAGGTTACATATGAAACAGTATAATTAATTCTTGATATGAATCATGCTCTGTGAAAAGGATGATTAATGCATCTGCAAAAAGTATCAACCCATGTCAGCCTCGAAAAAGGCATGCATTATAGATGTATGATACTTTTCAGCAGACTGGTTTCCTATACCTACCAATGTCAGTTTTTTGCAAATGGAGTTTCAATGACAAGAATATTAGAAGATCGGTCACAGTTCTAACCGATATTACACAGACAAACAGAGGTAACCTAATTTATATATTAATTCTCTTGTGTAACTAGCTAAAAAACAAAACTGAAGATTGTCAAAAGAGGTTCTGTCATCTGGTGATGAGCAATGCTGATTCAAATGAACATTCTCACAATTACAGGCCTACAGTCTTAAACTTTTACAAAAAAAGACCGTGTTTTATCAAGCATGGGACAAGGCTTGCAGACAATCTGGAAAAAATGCTGGTTACCATTTATGACTATTATGGTCTATGGGACACAGGTTGTGAATGCTGAACCCTTTACCACACAATCCTGAGTTTTAACAACCCTAAAGAAGAAAGCTTTTGAAAACACTGTGAGAAAAGGAGAAAATACTGGTAACCAGCATTTTCTCTTTTTTAAACAATGCTTTCTATCCTTTCCAAAACAACGTTCAATTTTTGGGTCACCGTCATCTTGTGCTCTGCAAATGCTTTTAACTTGGACTTGTCTGAAATTTTGTCATTTGGTAAACTCAGTTAAGTGTTTACTCATTTTGACTCTACCAAACAACAAAATTTTCACCTGGTACACACCGAAAGCATTTGCAGACATTAAAGTCAGTACACACTGAAAGCATTTGCAGACAATAAATTAAATTTTGTTCAAATGATGGGATTTACCTTTGAATAGGTAAAAGACATTGTGGAATGGATAAAATGCTGGTTACCGGCATTTTTGCTGTTCCCACTATGTTTTCAAAACCCATCTCCCTCAATGGTTGGTGAAAGATTGAGTCAAAAAAAAAAAAACAGGAGGACCATGTTGGCCTGTATCACTCCACTGGCTAATAAGTAAAAACCCTACACACCAAACATTACAACACTTGACCAATTGGTTTTGAACTAGTAGACATACAAAATTTTCTCTATAAAAGCCCACGAGAAAGTTATGACCCCAGGTCAAAGCCATTTCTGACCACAGAGCTATAATTACTTGAATCCTGGTAGAGGTCCACACAATAAAGCCCAATACCAAATAATACAGGTCTAGAATGTGTGGTTTTAAACAAGAAGATTTTCAAAGTTTCCTCAATAAGAGGCCATGTAAAACATGAGACCCCTGAGACAGGGCTAGGACAGGTAGCCCTAGTTCTTATGTTTAGTAACAAGAAGATTTCTAAAGTTTTCACTATATAAGCCCATGTAAAACTTGTGACCCCCGGGATGGGATCAAATTTGGCCCTAGGGATATAATTTGGGCACTCCTGGTAGAAGCCCACTAGATAAAGCTACTTGCAAAATTGAGTAGCCCTAGGCTTTGTGGCTAAGTAGAGGGAAATTTCTAAAGTTTTCTCTATATAAGTCATGTAAAACTTTTGTACCCTGGGGCGGGCCAATTTTGACCCCAGGGCTATAATTTGAAGACACTTGATAGAGGTCTACTAGATAAAGGTACATGCCAAATTTGGCAGCCCTAGGCCTTATGGTTTCAGAAAAGAAGATTTTCAAAGATTTCCAATATTTTTAAGTTTTGATGCCATGGCAACCAGAGTTTTTGAAGGAATAAAAAAATTCTTTCAAGAAATTTTGAAGAGGACCATGGCAGGATCATTTCTGTTAAGTTTCATCAAAATTGGATGGGTACTTTCAGAGAAGAAGATGTTTGAAATAAAAGTTAACACATACACGGACAGACGCACACACGCATGGACACCTGGCCATGATATAAGCCAACTGGCCTTAAGCCAGTGGAGCTAAAAAAAAGTTGATCTGTATCCTGTGATATGTGGCAACGGATATATTCTGCAGAGAATACAGAGCAAGGTCAGCTTGCTCATAAATCCAGTCTGACTTTTTGCACACTACAACTAACTGAATTTTCCTTTCCTTCAAATGTTTGTCCCTTTTGTGTCTTTCTGTAACAGATTTTAGTAGGTTTAACTCTTTCACTACTAATGAACTTATTTTCCCTTTTTCAATGCCTACAAATATAATTCCACGGCAAGATGAAGCATTTTCCTGTTTAGTCAAAATCTAAGATAAAGTACAGGACAGTGTAGATCAGAGATCAGACTGCACGTTTTGTGCAATCTGATCTTGATCTACACTGCCCACAAAAGCTTCTGGTGTTGTCTTAAGTAAGGAAAGAGTTAGCGATGGTCTATAAAGTACCATAATATTTAACTTACCGCTCCTTTCAAAGAAGAATCCAAGCCGTCACAGAGCTTATACACAGTTTCATTGATCTTCTGATCAGTTGCATTCGTCACAATACGTTTATCTATTTCATCAACAACATACTTACAAAGGTCACATTCTAGATTGCTATCCTATAAGAAAGAAGGACTCACATCATTTATATAAATCTTGGTTAATCAAATTAATAAATTGATCAAATGATTGTGAATATCTTTGAGTCATGCTCTTTGAAAAGGCAGTTTAATGCATCTATTAAAAGTATCAACCTATGTCAGCCTAAATGCAGGCTAACATGGGCAGAAACTTTTTGCTATCATTAAATTTTCTATTTGTCGAAGAACCCTTCTAACTCATGATTCAGTTGATTGTGAAATAAAATGGACTTAACGGATCACTAATTATGTAATGACATGCTCAGTGTAAAGAGATGCATTAAATCCCCTTTTGCCAGAGTCTGGCTCATACACAGCACTGCTCCCATGAAACTGCTCTTAAATTATTTACAATTAACAACCCAGAGAAATAACAGCCTTGAGAAATCAAAGCGTTGAGAACCCTGAAGTGGTATTTGTCAAGGAAGCCATTGTGTGGAATTAATAATTTGAAAGAAAAGTAGAAATATTATTCAAATATTGGCTTGAAAGTCAACCTACTAAGCAAATAAATACTTTTTTTTTGTTGAAGGGAGAGTACTCATGACAAAGTTAGGATTATTTGTGTATTGGTGGTCTCCCTTTGATCATTAGGAGGAGTCAGGAGTAACGTCCCTTGACAGTAGGATGCATGATGGATAGAGAGAGAAACCATGTGAATATATTAAATAAAATTAAGTTTGTACCTGAAAACTATGATTTTGAAATATATTTGGCCATTAACATTTAATTCCCAACATTACAATCAGTTATTTCGATCTATAAATATTCATGCCCAATCAAATGGAGTAGCGCGCAATCATGGGAAGAACAAGCCATGGGACGAACTGGTATGGAACGAAAAAGCCCAGGACCAAGCGATCAGTAGACAAATTTTGTATATATCATTGTGCCAATAGAAGGCTGTGAGCGAGTGAAACTATTTTCAATCAAAAATTAGTATTTCCACGATCGATGGCTTCACCCAGTGTATTTCAACATGCCATTTCCAATTATATATCTGAGTGCTGCTGAAAAACTCATTTTTCTGAGAAAATTTTAGTTTAATTGGGTTTATTTCCTTCTGCTTTGCACAAAATACGATACATGGTCTTCAAAATTCAATATTGAACTCATAGTGGTATTGTCTTCGACAAATACCACAAAAAAATTAAAAGCATAGTGAGAAAATGCTGGTAACCAGCTGGTATCAATGTTTTTTACCCTTTGAAATACAAATTCCATCATTCGAGCCACAGTAAATTTGTAGTCTACAAAAGCTTTTAATTGGACAGGTCATAAAATTTGTGGTGTGTTTTACATTTAACAGTTGTATTTATTCAAGTCAATAAGCTAACCACAGTCCTTAGCTCTTTTTAACAAAATGACGAATTTTTGGACCTGTCCAAATTGACAGTAGACAAACTAAATACTGCTCAAAGTGTGGGATTTGTTCTTGGAAAAATAGAAAACATTGTAGGAAAAGCAGCAGATGTTGGTTACCAACATTTTCTACTCTTTTCACAAGGTTTCCAAAGCATTTTCTCAAGGTCATGTAACTAGGGATTCTCTGGTAGAGAAATAATTCCTTACCAAAGGAAAAATCTTAAGCTAAATTAAATTGAAAGCAGTTGCAGATGACAAATAGAGTGTTCTGCCGAGGCCGCGTATTTGCGATTTTTCAAAATGTCACAGAAAAAATCGGTAAAAGGCAATTCCTGTCGCACATCAAAAATCGCAGAATCAGCAGCATAACTATTACAATACAGTCTTTTTCATGGGCGCCGAAGCTGCGTATATGCAAAATGAAATTTGATTGGACGCAGACCAAAAACATCAACCAAGTGTTGATTGTGTACTTTACTGTCATCACATAGTATCTTCTGCAATCTCAGTCGAAAAATGGTTTCGGCACCACAGCGAAAAAGCCAGGTATTATCCTAAGCTTCTATGGTCAGCCAAACCATACAAACAATCAGAGCTCAAAGTCCGATAGTGTTCTGATGCCCAGTACCCCTCCCACTCAATCAACATTGTCGGAAGATAGTAAAAAATACCTGTATGACAGTTCTTAGTAGTTAAATGAATATTCTTCGTTGGAATATGATCGTGACTGCAACTTTATGAATTGTAAAATGTGTTTTAAAAAAAAGCAAAAAGAACGCATTTACTGAAAAAAAAAATCCAACTTCAGAACTACTACTCATCTGTACGACATGCATAGAATGTCTATCGTAGATCAGCCGTCATGGCCGAGTCTTTTCAGGGGGATTTTAAGAAGTCTGTACAGTAGGGAAAGTCTCAATGAGAAATAATCAGCCGCGTTAGTTGCATTTAAATCCACATTTTGGCTAGTGAAAGAGAACATAGCAATTACAAGTATGGGTATGGGGGGACTAATTTCAATTTCTCATTTTTAAACCATTTCAGTGCATACTAAATTTTGTCCCTGAATTTTTAAAAATGTCTCAAACTTTTCTGGATGAGTGAGACATTTGTCTCTACTTTTTAAAATCCTTGGCAGAACACTGCAAATAGAATGTTGTTGTATGGTGAAAAACACTATTTTCAACATTATTTACTAGTAATATCAAAGACGCCAGCGCACCTATGTATGCTTTCTTGGAATTTCTTTTGAGCAGTAATTTGCATGTGGCACAAAGCAGCTGGCTGCTTTTCCACATAACCATGGCCAAAACAATGATCAGCTGTGAGAGAGGAATGAATCCTGCTGAAATAATTGTAATAAATGCTTGGAAACAAATCAGCTGAGCTGGGGATTCCAACATGTGACCGTCTGGTTTCAACTCCAGTACACTACTTACTGCACTATCTGGCTTGGCGCGACCCATTAGTAAATAGAGGAAGTGTATGATCATCAAATTATTACTTCAACTAAATGGTTGGAATCATAGAATTTTTACCCTTTGTCAAATGATACCGTGCTATAATGATCCCAAGAAAAAACACATCACAATCAGAGAACAGAAATGATTTTGAAAACAATGTTCACCTGTGGCCTTGACCTTTGACCCATGTGACACCAAAACAATAGGGCACCTCTTTGGGTCATTAGCAACACTTGTATAAAGTTTCAGGGTCATAGGTCAAACAGCTATCAATTTCGAACACAGAAACAATTTTCAAACAAAGTTTGCCAGTAGTCTTGAACTTTGACCTATGTGACCTAAAAATAAGAGGGCACCTCCTTGGCTCATGAGCAATGCTCGTATAAACTTTCAAGGTCCTAGGACAAACAGCTATCGAGTTAGAGCACGGAAACGATTTTCAAACAAAGTTCATCGGTCACATTGACCTTTGACCCATGAGACCACAAACACAATAGGGCACCTCCTTGGGTCATGAGCAACAGTAACTGTTGTATACAGCTTCAGGCTCCTAGGTCAAATGGATTTTGAGTTAAAGCAAGGAAACGAAAGCAAGACATACTGATTGACAGACAGACACTGTGAAACCAGTATACCCCTCTCTACTTCATAGGTGGGTGGTATAATTAGATAAATGAATGACTAAGATTAAAGTTTTCAGGGAATGGTAAAAATCCAGTTCTTGCTATTTCAAAGTAAATTCCCCTAATGCCAGACGGTGTAGTTCCAGGATCAGACTGCTACAACATGGAGTCTGATCTTGACCTACATGGTCTACAAAACAGCACAAAAGTCACACTAATGGCAGCCTAGGGTTTAACCCTTACTAAACAATCCAGGAATTCAACAGTCTTCAGGCTGAAGGCTTTTGAAAATATCATGGAAAAAGGAGAAAATGCAGGTAACCAGCATCTTTCCCTTTTCCCAAAATATACACTCTTTGGGCAGCCTGCATTTGTTCTCTACAAATGCTTTGGATTTGGACAAGATCAAAATTTTGTCGTTTGATAACACATCATATTCCTCTGCATGTAAATTTTATCTAATTTTAGATAAATGAGCTTGTATCATTTTCTTTTTATCTAACTTAACAAAATTAATGCTTTCAATTAAGGATACCTTTAAACTGACAAAAACACTTTGACAAGTAATGCCAAATTCTACAATTCCATGCCTATTTCTTTCTAAAACTGGGGTATAATTTTCATTTGATGACTCCCCAACGGTACTGGTAAAGGTTACAAGGAAATATCAAATAATTTTTCTCTATACTATTATATTATTCAAGAGCCTAATAAGGCAAATTTGTGTAGTACTGTATTTTATACGTGTAAAGAAAATGCTTATAAGATAAAGTGTAATATTCAAAATCAAATACTGAAAACAATTTCTTACCACCTTAGGTTGAACTGCCTTAGCGTGAACCACTGGAAAAAAAGAAAGGTGACTAGGGACCACACATACTATGTAAACCTCACTTTTCTCAGACTTGTATTTGGTCTGAGTTAATCTAAAAAATGCTAGCCGAGGGTGATGATCACAACATTGCTCGATTCATCCATGGCTGATCAAGAAATTTATCATCCCCAAGAAATTTATCATCCCCTAGATACATTAATAATTTGTTGCAGTCTATTCTAAAAGCACTAATCAAAAAGTGTGTTACATTTGCTATCCCTCTACAGTAAAACATAAATCAGAGGAGAGAATGGACGGATGTGCTGGGAATCATTACCAAAACAATAGACAAACAACATTTACTTTGGCACTCCCTGTAACACAATCAGATAAAGTTAAATTAACACCAGCATTATACCATGCAAGTTGTTGTATAATTAAGAAATAATCTTCTTTCTATTGTGGTTTATCGTTCAATAAACCACAGTTGTGAGTTATGAGGCACAATAAATAATCCAAAAGGGCAATAGCCCCAGTGGTTTATTCATTGCGCCTCATAACTTACAACGTGGTTTATTGAACGATGAACCATGACAGAAAGAAGATTATTTCGATTCTAACATGACCAACTCTTAATCAAAGGAAAACAAGTTCATACTTAGTGTAAAAACGTGGATGTGGATTATAATCCATTGAATAAACCACGGCTGTTCAACTTAGTTACCAAAACAAAACCCCACTGCCCAGTCGGTAAATATGAAACGAATAAACAGTTTAATAAAACCTCAGGCATCAAATACAACATAAAAAAACATACCATTTTACTGTTATATTTTCTCTCTTTCAAATGACAAAGAAGAATTAATGTATTGTCAACCATTAGAGTCGTAGTTACTTTGAATGCTCTGAATATTACTCCACCCACTCCCAATCCCATTTCCAATGCAACACCAGTCAATTTTGAACTAACCTTCATATTGAAAATACACTTGATTTACATATGTTTACTGGTAAAATTTCAAATAGTTCCATTGCTGTCAATTTATATCAAAACAGTTAATATCAAAACAGTTAATCCTTGAGAATTTTCCTTCCTCCTTGGTCAAGGAGCGGAAAATGATGATTTGTTTACGTCAAGTGACTTTCACTGATAAATTATTGGAGGGCAAAGACGTGGAACAGCCACAGGCAACTTACTTTATACAGAATGACATCACTCAATATAGAATGACATAGATTTTACCATGCTTTCATTGCAATGTTTTTTTACAGAGCAGAATTCACATGTCATGTAAGAATATGGATTCAATTTGCCTTAAAACCTGCTGGATCATTTTTTTGTAGATGCATGAACCTACCTTTTCGGAGAGTATGCCTCACATAGATCAGAAATATAACTTTTTTTCTTTTGGATTCAATTTGCCTTAATTCCATTTGAATCATGTTTTTGGAGATGCATTAACCCGCTTTTTCAAAGAGAATGTCTCACATAGTTCAGAAATATAACTTTGACAAGTTTTCTTTACATTTTCAGCACTCTAAGGGTAACCATTTCCAGTAAAGTAAATATTTCCAGTAAAGAAATGGTCATCCAGACAAATTAATAGATTCTTTGAAACAAACCATCGTTTTTACTACCTTGAGGAAGTGGATTTTTCAAATCATTGTGCAAAAAAGGAAAGAAATACTGGACACCAAAACTTTCCCCTTTTACAACAAGGTTTTCTACCATATCACAAAACAAACCCCAGCATTTAGATCCCACCTGGCTTCTTGTCCGCAAATACTGTCAATGTGGTCAAGTTGAAAGATTTTTCATTTTTGGCAAAGAAATTATTTTCAAAATTTCATACCTTGACTGTCGCACAATTTGACAGCAGTGCATACTTCTTTTGGATCCCCACCTCTTTCAATGGCATCGACAAGAGTTGGAGCAAACTGAAGACACTAGAAAACAGAAAAAACAAATGGAAAATGCATTTGTTACATGTATTATTGTGTTTGAAGATTTGTAGAAATCCAACCAACTGTGTAATTACAGGCAGAAAAGTTACTACAGGTCAGCAAATGTCAGGATGATGATTAGGAAAATAATCAGTGAGTTATCTGTTAACTCTTAAGCAAATGACAAAATTTTGGACTTGTCCAAACTGAAAGCATTTGCAGACGACAAAAGAAATGTCAGTCAAAAATTGAAATTTGGTTTAATTTGGGTAGAAAACATTATTGGAATAGGAGAAAATGCTGGTAACCAGCATTTTCTCCTTTTCCCACAATGTTTTCAAAAGCTTTTGTTCTCAGGGTCATTAAAAGTCAGGATTGTGTGGTAAATAGTAAACCCTTTCCCAAACGACAAATTTTAGACTCTTCATTATTCAAAACAATTGTAGATGACATATTCAAAATTAGTGCAAATGAACTTAAGCTCTATGATAGGGTAGAAAACATTGTGGGGAAAGGAAAAAATGCTGGTTAACAGGATTTTCTTTCTTTTTCACAATGTTTTCAAAAGCCTTCCTGTTCAGGATTGTTAAAACTCACGGCTGTGTGGTAAAGGGTTAAAATGATACAATTTAAAACACACAAAAAACTTTTAATCTAGATTTATATTACCTTACAGGTTAACAGGATTTTCTCCTTTTCTCACAATGTTTTCAAAAGCCTTCCCGTTAAGGATTGTTAAAACTCACGGCTGTATGGTGAAGGGTTAAAATGATACAATTTAAACACAAAAAAAAATTTAATCTAGATTTATATTACTTTTACTAAAACCTAGAACTGTTACAAAGCAGACAAATTTCCCCCATCAGCACAATGTCACTGAAGAAGCACAATCAGGGAACGAAAATGATTTTCAACACAAAGATCACCAGTGACCTTGATCTTTGACCCTTGTGATAAAAAAACAATAGGGCTACTCCTTGGGTCATGAGCAACACTTATTCAAAGTTTCAGGGTCCTAGGTCAAACTAGAGCTGTCACTGAATGTGACTTAATACCCCCGCCAGCACTTTGACAGAAACAGGCAATTATTTGTACACAGACGGACACATGGACGGACACACGGACGGACACACGGACAGACACACGGACGGACACACGGACAGACAGGCTGATTCCAGTATACCCCGGAAAACATACGTTTTGCGGGGGTATAATAACTCAATAGCTGTTTGACCAAATACAAATACAGAAGTATATACCATGATTTTTTTAATTTATTTGAAAATTGATTTTCTCCCATATTTTTATACCTTAGTTTCTCTACTTTTAAATACAAAAAAAAATATGATTTTTCAATAAAGGTTGGCTGATTGACCACTGCTTAAGCATGATCAGCCAAAGTTGTACATGGAACTCTTTACCAAGCTGCAGAGTTCTAGACTTGTCAGCATTTGAAGGCACAAAACTTAAGACTAGTCAGCAATTACAAACAGTAATATAACACATCACTCAAAAATTAAAATTTGTCCTTAGAATAGTGCAAATCATTGTGGAAAAGGAGAAAATGCCATTACCAGCATTTTCTCCCTATTCCACAGTGTTTTCAAAAGCTTTCTTCTGCAGGGTCATTAAAATACAGGATCATAATGGCAAAGGCTTAACATAACCCTGCACCACACAATGAGGACTTTTAACAACCGTGTGAAAGAAGCCCTTTGAAAACATTGTGGGAAAAGGAGAAAATGCTGGTTACCAGCATTTTCTCTTTTTCCACAATGTTTTCTACCCAATTAAAGAAAAAATGCACCATTTGAGCCACACTGAAATTGTTGTCTGCAAATGCTTTCAATTTCGACAAGGATAAAATTTTGTCATCTGGTAGAGGGTTCAAAGATGTAGGGCTGGAATTTTAACAAAACCATACTTACCTGAGTCTTTAGCTCTCCTAAGTTTTCACATATCTCATATATTGTGCTGTTAATTTTTTCAAAAGTACTATTCTTTTGCAGCACTTCATCCAATTCTTTAATTACAAATTTACAGATCTCACATTCTAAAGGATTCTAAAGGAAGATGAAATAGAAAAAAACATAATTTTATTATTTCAAATGAGATTACCAGTATGATGTGATTGTAAACATTTTGTGACAAAATAAAAAGCTCATATCTCACAGAGTGGCAAGACTTCACAAAGTAGGTAAAATTAAAATTATTGAGCCATTTGCGGCTATAGTATGTATTTTGCGGAGAGTGTAAAGCCAGGTCAGCCTGCACTTACATGCAGTCTGGTCCTGCTCTACACTCTCTGTTGCTCTATCAGTAGTTTCTATTATATAAACTCAGTGTAATGCCAATAAAGTTAAGGAAATCTCTATGTGTATTTGTCAACGATTTGAATTTAGCATGATAATGGTTCATCCATTCCTTCTAACATGTATCATTCAAAATCTGGCGATATTTGACAGGGTAGCTCTAAGATCAGGCTGCATGTATTGTTCCATCTAATCTTGATCTGCAATGTCCACAAAAGCACTATGGGTCTAGCTTAGCAGCCCACAGGTTATGGTTACTCAATATCAAGCAGGCTATTAACTCTTTACCACACCAGAAAATTTTAGACTGGTCCAAATTCAAAGCATTTGCAGACAACAAAATAGAGGTGACTAAAAAATTGAAATTTGGTTTGGGAAGGGTAGAAAACATTGTGGGAAAAGGAGAAAATGCTGGTAACCAGCATTTTCTCCTTTTCCCACAATGTTTTCAAAAGGCTTCTTTCTCAGGGTCGTTAAAAGTCGGGATTGTGTGGTAAAGAGTTAAGTCTTTCCACAAAAGCACTATGGGTCTAGCTTAGCAGCCCACAGGTTATGGTTACTCAATATCAAGCAGGCTATTAAGTCTTCCACAAAAGCACTATGGGTCTAGCTTAGCAGCTCAAGAATATGGTTACTCAAGACCAAGCAGGGGGTTAAGTCTTTCCATACTGCAGGCTTTTGTGAAAATTGTAGAGTGTGAACAGTGCACAGAACATGAAGTCTGATTTCTGATCTACACTATCCACTTTTGTATTCTAGATTATAAGTGAACAGTCTCTTCATCTTTCAGCAGAACTCTATTTGTAGTCATTTAAAAAGTCAAGGCTATTAATTTGGTAGTGAAGTGTTAAGAATGAAACTTACAAAAGTGTTTTTTTCTTCACAGAAAGAATTAAGAGCAGTTTTGTGATGAAAACAAATCTAAATCTCATGTAAGAATAACACAGTGCCACAAAACAAAAAAAGATCTATATGTTCAAAGCGCACATCAATGCACGTGTAATTAGTGACACTCGGTCATTTTCGGACAAGTGTCCATCTCAAGGGACATATCAAAAAAATTAGCTGTGTAAATATTTCATTTTTCAAAAAGATATGAGAAAATTTACCATGCACAGTTACTTTTTTCCACTGGTATATCTACCAAACCAGAAAATTTTGGATTGGACCAAATTGAAAGTATTTGCAGACAACAGATTAAATGCTGCTAAAGTGATGATTTCTCTCTTTCTTAGGGTAGAAAACATTGTGGGAAAAGGAGAAAATGCTGGTTACCAGCATTTTCTCCTTTTCCCACAATGTTTTCAGAAGGCTTCTTTGTAAGGGTCATTAAAACTCCAAATTGTGTGGTCATTGATTAAACTTAACAGTTTCAGGATTGATGGCAAACATTTTCTCCATTATTGTGTCTGTCTGTTTTATTTCTATCAAAAGTGCTGACTGGTTTAATCCTGTACCAAACCCTCCAGAGTTTTAACAACCCACAGAAAGAAGGCTTTTTAAAACAAAGTGAGAAAATGCTGGTAACCAGCAGTTTCTCCTTTTCTCAGAATGTTTTCTGGTTCTTCAAAGATAAAAATCTCATCTTGTAAGGTACATTTAACCTGTCGGCTGAAAATGCTTTCGATTTAGTCCTGTGTAAAATTTTGTCACTTGGTACAGAGATAAATCACATTTAGACTCCTCAAAACCTGAAAGATGAATTGCAAAAAAAGCAACTTTTCAGAGGTCTTGATGATTCTTATCATTATAATGTCAATAGATTTAAACTTTGATGTATTTGAGTTTGTCTAAAACTAAACGCTTGGATCATTTGCTACTGGGGTGTCAACAAAACTTACTCACCGCTTTCAATACTGCTGGAATTTGTTCCACTTCTGTAAGAAAACAATACATGTGTATCAAGTGACATATTCTAAGACCTGTCCTAATTGAGAACATTTGCAAATGACAAATTAAATGTTAATTAGTCAAAAGAGCAGAGTTTTCCTCAAAGAGGCAGAAAATGTTGTTGAAAAAGTTTTGAGTTTATATCATTTGGCACTAACAGATTAAAAAACTTTTTGCCATGCCAATAGCTCAGTTAGTAACATATACATATAGGTCTAAGTGATCCAGGGACTCATTTGAGTGCAACCTCATTTTGAGAACTGCTGAATCCAAAGATATGAGCCCTTAAAGCACTGAATAAACCCAACAGAAACTTTTATCCTAGAAATACGACCCAAATATCACATTTTTGCTTCTGCCTGCAGTGTATCAGCAAAGCTGACAGTGTAGATCAAAGATCAGGCTGCACGTTTTGTGCACCCTGATCTTGATCTACACTGGCTGCAAATGCATCTATAGTAATGAAAGGCACTTTAACTCTTACCAAACGACAAAATCTCAGAGTGTCCCAAATTGAAAGCATTTGCAGACAACAAATTAAAGGTGGCCTAAATGAAAAAAAATTGCCTTTGATAGGATAGAAAACAATGTGGGAAAAGGAGAAACTGCTGTTTACCAGCATTTTCTCCTTTTCCCACAATGCTTTCAAAGGCCTTCTTCCTCAGGGTCATTAAAGGTCGGGATTGTGTGGTAAATAGTTGAGGGTTAGTGTACAATACTGTGACTAAGAAAATCAATGACTAAGAAAATTGACTGTTTTACTCACTGGGAATGGTTGCATCACATAATTTGACAAGAACACAGGTTTCATTTGGTTGTGCCCCCTTTTCAATTTGATTTATAACCTGTGGAGCAGCTTGCAAACACTGAAATAAATACAAAATTGGTTAAGAATTTCTTGTTTGCACAAAGAAATAAAAGATCTTTGTCTCACGATTTTCGGTGATTTATCGAGAAGTAATGGTCTTATATAATGTCTATAATAATTGGTGGCTACAGCCAGTGAAATTAACAGATTTCAAAGCAACCAATACGGAACTACAGTGTGGAACTTTCTTTTTTAAATGGTCACCTTTTACTAACAATTTCTAAATTTTTAACTTTAACATGGCTAAAGTGATGGAATTCTTTATGGAATGGGAGGAAAACATTGTGGGAAAAGGAGAAAATGCTGTTTATAACAGCATTTTCTCCTTTTCTCACAATGTTTTCAAAGGCTTTCTTTCTCTGGGTCATTAAAACTGGGAATTGTGTGGTAAAGGGTTAAACATATAAATATGGATGTAAAACTGACAGCAGGGTTGTGACATAAGCCTGCTGGCCTTCAGCCAACTGAACTAAACAAGATACACTTTGAAATTGATATAGCACAGGATTCTTTTCTTGTACAGCAACATATACATGTATATCATCTGATTTATCTGGAATTACTGCAAAAATACATAATATAGGATCTGCCATGAGTTGGTGACTGAGATAAAATTTTATTAAACGAGGCAAAATGTTATTAAGCAAGCCTTTGACAAGCTTAATAAAATTTGATTTCAAACGCCAACGAATCTTTTTATAACATAATGATATGTCACAAATTACAGATAAGAAGATGCAAAACCATCTATAGATGCACCCACAGTAATATCCATAAAACCTATTCACTTCTATGAAATAAGTACAAAATGACTTAAAAGATGACGTCACACAATTGTGAAATCAAACGTGTGTAAGATAAGAAAATTCATAATGGGTATATTACACTGAAAACAAGGGAGGTTATATGATTAAGTTATATTAACCCTTCACAAAATAACTGTATCTGACCTAGACTTTATCTTTGTAGATGGGAAGTTGAAGGCTGAGAGAGGCTATTGCCCGGCCGGGTAGCTCAGTGGTTAGCGTATCTGACTCATGACCTGGAGACTGTGAGTTCGATACCTGGTTGCGGCGAACCTTCTTTCCGGCAATTTTTTCGCCTCTCACCTCTGGTGCATGTGAGAAAAGCAGTCAGTGGCTTTGGAAAGAAAGTTGTGTCAGTACTGGTGTGAGAAAGCCAGGAAACACATGGGTGCATCACTGACCGCCATGATATGACCTAAGCTGTTAAAATGGTGTTAAACTCCAATACAAAACAAAATAAAACAAAGAGGCTATTGAAAAAATTGTTGGAAAAGGACAAAACTTTTTCAACAGTATTTTCTACCCTTTTAAGGATGAATTTGATCAGTTCAACCATATTTGATTTGTTGTCTGCAGATGCTTTCAAAATAGACAAATTTAAAATATATTAGTTCAGTTGGTAAACATTTGACCCTTTACTACACAATCCAAAGTTTTAACAACCCTGAAAGAGAAGGCTTTTGAAAAAATTGTGGGAAAAGGAGAAAATGCTGGTAACCAGCATTTTCTCGTTTTCCCACAATGTTTTTCTACCTTAACAGGGACAGAAATCATCATTTGAGCTGCATTTAATTTGTACTCTGCAAAACCTTTCAGTTTGGTTGAGTCCAAATTTTATTGTATGGTTCAGAGATAACTCTTTAACTCTTTACCATATGCTAAAATTTTAGAGAGGTCCAAACTGAAAGAATTTGCAGATGACATATTAAATGTCACTCAAAACAAGTAAGTTTTCTTTCAAATGATAGAAAACATTGAGGGAAAAGAAGAAAATGCTTGCGACCAGCATTTTTTTCTATTTCTACAATGTTTTCAAAAGGCCTCTCTCTCAAAGTCGTTAGAACTCAGAATTGCGTGGTAAAAGGGTAAAGTAAAAGAATTTGAAGGCTTCTTCAGCTAGCACAAAATCCTTGTCATAGAAGAAGGGCTCACATCACTTACCAGATTTTTGAGAGCACCACTTAATTGTGTGCAGATGGAAAAGACAGTAGAATTTATCTTGACACCAGTTCCATTGTCAGCTAGTACTTTATCAAGCTCGGTGATTAGGAATTTACATGTGTCACATTTCAAATCAACCTAAAATAGAAATCTATGTAAATACAAGTAGCAAGAAAAGAAAAGAAAAGAAAAGTAAAAATGCCAATTTCTTGAAAACTTGAATGATGCATAGATTAGATGCATACATATTCATTGCACCTGTCTACTGAATGTAAGTGTAAAGTTTCATTATAATTGCAAAGAAAAAATATATCAAGTATTATTTCATGCTTTCTGGTAGGATACTGAGACATAGCAGTGAAAATATTTTTCGATATTACACGGGTACGACCAGTGAAAATACCGATTTTCATGTTCTTGTTGCCTAGGTAAATTGCACGTGCCTCACAACCAGATGGAAATATGACGTCATTTACCTTACATTTCTCGCGCTTGACGTAATATTGTAATGCGTTGCTATGCGGGAGGGGTACGCCACAGGGAATAACGGAAAAGAACTGTACTGGATTTTGATAAAGCTCCTCCCAGAAAGGTTTAAAAGCATGAAATAAATAGAATATTTGTTTTTTTCAGTGAAAGATCGAAATTTATTTCATCGAGTGAACACCATCGGTAATATTTTCACGAGTGGCTGTACCGAAAAAAACAAATATCCTTTATGTATAAATCAGTCTTTTACAAGAAATTTTGATTTAGCTTTTTACCACACAACAAAATTGTAGACTAGTCCAAATTCAAAGCATTTGCAGTCAACAATTTAAATGTGGCTCAGATGATGGAAGTTGTCTTTCATGTGATAAAAAAACATTGTGGAAAAAGCAGAAAATGCTGGTTACCAGAATTTTCTCCTTTTCTCACAGTGTTTTCAAAAGGCTTCTTTCTCAGGGTTGTTAAAACTCAGGATGGTGTGGTAAAGGGTTGAGACATAAAAACTAAATCTAGGCCCCTTTATGCCCAACCTGCATGGATTATGTCAGGATTTCTACTGGAAACAGATGCCAGAAAATTGTATTAACTATTAACCAAACAACAAAAAATTGGAGTGGACCAAATTGAAAGCATTTGCAGACGACAAATTAAATGTAGCTCAAAACATTATTTCTATCTTTTATAGGGCAGAAAACATTACGGGAAAAAGAGAAAATGCTGTTTACCAGCATTTTCTCCTTTTCCCACAATGTTTGCAAAAGCCCTCTTCCCAAGGGTCATTAAAACTCGGGATTGTGAGGTATAGGATTAAACATTAACTCTTTACCACACAATCCCGACTTTTAACGACCCTGAGAAAGAAAGCTTTTGAAAACATTGTGGTAAAAGGAGAAAATGCTGGTAACCAGCATTTTCTCCTTTTCCCACAATGTTTTCTACCCTTCCCAAATCAAATTTCAATTTTTGATTCACATTTATTTTGTCGTCTGCTAATGCTTTCAATTTGGACTAGTCCAAAATTTTGTCATTTGGTAAAGAGTTAAGTATTATACAAGTCATGCTTGGTGAAAAGGAAATTAAATGCATCTGCAAAATGTATCGACCCATATCAGCTTGCACAGTCAAAGCAGGTCGACCAGGGTCAAAACATTTCGCAATTTCTTGGTATTTCAAAAGACTTTTCTACCTCATGATTTAGCAAGTTTTTAGACAAAATGGATCCATATCATGTGACAATTTGCTTATTTTTACAATGCATTCTGAAGATGCAATAAACCCACTCTTTCCTGGAGTGCAGCTAAATTATATATTTAGATTTAAAAAAAAATACTATAGATCTATGTGTGGTCCTGGTTACATACTTTTGAGAATTGAGGTTGAGTGGACAGGTCAGAAAATTATTTTTTTGAAATTTTTTTTAAAATTCTCCACAGGGGTGACTCTAAATGCAAAATGATGTAGAATTTCCTGAATTTTCCGTCACATCAAGGCTGACCATGACATTACATGAGATAAACTAGAGCTGTCACTGAATGTGACTTAATACCCCCGCCAGCACTTTGACAGAAACAGGCAATGACTAGTATTTTGTACACAGACGGACACGAGGACGGACACACGGACGGACAGACAGGCTGATTCCAGTGTACCCCCGAAAACATTCGTTTTGCGGGGGTATATATATCAAACGATCAACAGGTGACAAAAAGATTACGGTCCTGCATAAAAATTAGACATGGTCTGGTAACCAGAACCACCTATGTATTTTGTTTTGGCCTTATTAAAAAATGTCACCTGTTGTGGCTGAGGTTCTTCAACATAGCTAGCTGAAAAATAAAGGAAATAGTTGAAATAATATTAACTCTTAGCCAGATAAAAAATTGTTAGACTTGTCAAACTTGAAAGCAGTGGCAGACGGCAATTATATTGTGGCTTAAATAATTGGATTTGCCTTTGAAAGAATGGAACACTTTGTGGGAAAAGGAGAAAATGCTGGTTACCAGCATTTTCTCCTTTTCTGGTTAACCAGCATTTTCTCCATCTCCTGCAATATTTTCAAAGGCTTTCTGAGGGTCATTAAAACTAGGGATTGTATGGTTTAAGGGTAAAAAAAGAGAAAATGTTTGAATCAGTTGTAGAAAAAGTAAAAATAGGTAAAAATGAAGTTGGATAAGCATATCAAGATGCTTGTATCCATCCTAACAGAAATTTGGTATCTCTTTACCAGACAACAGAATTTTAAACTTGTCCAAATTGAGTTGCAGAATACAATCTTATCTGAGGGGATTTGTCTTGAAAATGGCAAAAAACACTGTAGGAAATGAGATGATGCTGGTAACTAGCATTTTCTCCTTATCCTACAATGTTTCCAAAAGGCTTTTTCCTCAGAGTAGTTAAAACTCAAGATTGTGTAGTAAAGGATTAAACAAGAAGACCACATGTGAATGCCTATTCTTTGCTGTAGCTACTCTTTCCCAGAAGATTCCTGGTTGAAAAAGAGGGATAACTGTGTCAAAAATGAGTTTAGAGTTACCTGCTTTTCTGTAATTAATTCCTCTTTTGACAGTAAACAACTAGCCTACGTTTGAAGTAAATATCTTCAGTGATAACATGTATATTATGAGAAAATGTCAAAGTTTTTGCATGATGATGAGGACCACAGGGCTATGGCAATACCTAGATGTTTTTCTTTCAAAAGAGCCAAGCTTAAAAGGTGTAAAAGGCATAGAGCCCTTACCCTTAGAGCACCAAAGAAAACCAACAGAGATGTTAAATCTAGAAATACAATCCAAATTATAGCAATTTCATGGTTACTTTTGTCTACAGTGTTTCAGCATAGTGAAAATTGTAGATCAAAGATCAGGCTGTGCATTTTGTGCAGCCTGATCTTGATCTACATTGGCCACAGAAGGCAAATATAGACGTCAAAGGCATTTTAAGGGTTAATATCACATAATAATTGTAAGCAATGACATTCTGATGTCATACTGCTGGTATAGTCCATTTTTGAATCTATACCTGACCATCTGGTATGATTAGTAGCAGATATTTAATAAAAATTTCATGTGAATATGTTATTTTACATACCAGTGTTGTTGTCGCACAGCTTGATAACCATGCACAATGATTTTGGGTTTGTTCCATCTTCTATTGTCTTAATAAGTTGTGGAGCAGCTTCCAAACACTGTAAATTATTAAACCTTTACCAAACAATCACATTTTTTAATGATCCTGAGGAAAAGCCTTTTAAAACATTGAGGGAAAATGACAAAATGCTTGTTTCAAAAGTGATTTCAAAGCCTCTTTTCTCAGAGACTTTAAAACTCAGAATTCTTTGGTAAACACTTAAAGAGACTTTAAACTAAATATGATTTTGCAAGGTTTTTTTTTAAAAGTGTAACAAAGACTACTTATTTTCATTCCAATTCTAAGATAGCTTTAAAATTGAAAAAGAGGGCCATGGTGGCCCTGTATTTCTCCACAGTCTTTTAAAGAAATGTATCATGTGCTAAATTAGCATTGACAGAGACTTAAACCATGAAATGTCTGTATGGTGTTTAGCTTTCATAAACAAAATACCCATCCCACCCCCCAGTCATTTTTCTAAATGCAAGGATAATGTCAATGAATACAAGCAGGTCTAATCAAGAATTGTTCATATAAGCTATTGTAAACTGTGTTACCCCCTGGGGCTTACCCCAGGACTATACTAAATCTTGCTACAGGCAAACTGGTTGAAGCTACATGCAAGTTTTGATAAACCCTGATCTTACAGTTTGGAACCCCAAGTTTTGTTTAGTTTTCAGTGTGCCCATGTAAAAAATTTTGACCCAAGGGGTGGGCTGTAATTTGAACAACCTTAGTAGGGGTCCAATAGATAAAGCACATGCCGAATTTAGTAGCCCTATGCCTTATGGGTGGGTTTTGGACTGAAAATGTGGCCTCTAGGGTGAAACAAGTTTTTTCTAGAGAGTTGACCTAGTGACCTGGTTTTTGACCCCAAATGAACAGTTTTTAAAGTTATCCAAGATATCATCAAGACAAACATTCTGACCAAGTTTCATGAGTATCGGACTGAAAATGTGGCCTCTAGAGCGTACACAAGGTTTTTGAAAGATTTGACCCAGTGGCGTAGTTTTTGACCCAACATGACTCATTTTCAAACTCGTCTGAGATATTATCAAGACAAAGATTCTGACTGAGTTTAATGAGTATCGTACAGAAAATGTGGCCTCTAGAGCATACACAAGGTAAAAGTTGACGAAGCACAACACACAGCGGATGACGCACGATGGACACAGCATGATCACAAAAGCTCACCTTGCGCACTTGGTGCTCAGGTGAGCTGAAAATAAGACCCAAAATAATTGCAATAGGTGCTTCAAGGGTTAAGACAGATGTCATAAGGCTTCATAACTGCTCATAGCGGTAGAGTTGCCTGCTATAGTCTTGAAGGCCATGGGTTCAAGTTCCCTTGGGAGCAAAACTTAGGGCTACACATAAATTTTTCCTTACAAAATTTTCTTTTCCCCAGCCCCAAACAATTTGAATCAAAATCTGGTTTAATGCCCCTTTAACCCTTTAAACTACAATCCTGAAAATTAAGAAAACTCGTAATGGCATTTGAAAACATTTTGTGAGAAGGAGAAAATGCTAGTACCGTTGTCACACACCATTTTCTACTTTTTCAATGACAAATCCTGTTAAATGAGCCAAGTTTAATTTGTATTTTACAAATACGTTCATTTTGAAAAAGTAAAAAATTTAGCCATTTGGTAAAGAGTTTAGAGATTAAATAGATTCATGTAAAACCATTTATAATGTACCTATAGCTCTGTTTTACTTTAACGCTTTACCACAGGGCAAAATTTAAGACCTATCCAAATTGAAAGCATTTGCAAACGACAATTTCATAGTGGCTCAAATGACGCAACTTTTCTTTGATAGGGTAGAAAACTTTGTGGGAAAAGGAGAAAATGCTGGTAACCAGCATTTTCTCCTTTTCCCACAATGTTTTCAAAAGGCCTCTTCTTCAGGGTCGTTAAAAGGCGTCATTGTGTGGTAAAGGGTTAAACCTTTTTATTTTTCTTTGATTTTGAAACAAGTTCTTACAACTTATATCAATCACTCATGATGATTGCTTGCCGGAAACCTAGCCAGTACTCGCACAGTGATGTGGATAGTTCCAAAGGCTGGCCCAATTCTTCAATGGATTCAAACCCAGAACCCAGAACCTTTGGTGTGAAAGGCCAACATTCTACCCAAACACCACCATCTCCCATTCTATGGAATATTTGAAAGAGTTCTCGCAAACACGAGAAAGAAGACAAACAATACACTATGACTCACCAAGTCCGTAAAAGCACCCTGTAACTTGGCACAGATTCCATACACTGTAGCGTTTATCTGTGCATCTGTTTCATTGTCAGCCAGGACCTTATCCAGCTCTTCAACAACAAACTCACAGGTATCACATCTCAAGTTAACCTAGGATAAAGATGATATCTTTTTTTAAATTTACCCTTTGACTCTTTCCCAAAAGACAATATTTTAGACTGGTGCAAATTGAGAGCATTTGCAGATGACAAATCAGATGTAACTCAAAAATTAAAATTTGGTTTTGGAAAACATTATGGGAAAAGGAGAAAATGCTGGTTACCATCATTTTCTCCTTTTCCCATAATATTTTAAAAAGCTTTCTCCGTCAGGGTCGTTGAAAGTCTGTATTGTGTGGTAAAGGGTTAATACGCTATTCTATGTTTTGATGGCCGGCAAGAAGAAGGCTATTGAAAACATTGTGGAGGAAAAAAAGAGAAAAATGACATAAACTAATATTTTCTCTTTTTCCCACCATGTTTTCTACCCTTTCAAAGACAAATCTCACCATAAAATTTTGTGTCATACTTAATTTGTTGTCTGTAAAAACTTCCAATTTGGACAAGTCTTTAAATCTAATTGTTGTCTGGCGAATTGCCACAAAACAAAATTTCAGAATGTCCAAATAAAAAGCATTTAAAAATTACTGGTTTACCAGCAATTTCTCCTTTTCTCACAATGTTTTTTCAAAAGATTTCTTCTCTCCAGGTCGTAAAAACACAAGATTGTGTGGTAAAGGTTCAAACAAAACGTTAACTTTAAAGGAAAACAATTTACATTAATTCAAGCAAACACCCATTAATATGTTCAACTTCCAACAGAAATATTCGAAACAAGAACAAAAACTTCTTTACATAATAAAAAGGTAACTGCAAATTCTAGCAGCAAATGGAGTAAATTTCCTAGAATTTTAAAAAAGCATTCAAACCTGCTCTGGTCTCTGAAAAACAGATCTAAGGGTCTGAGACATCTTTGCATTTCCTTCCTCTGCTTTAGGGAAAAGAGAAAGAAAGAAAAAGATGTATAGGAACTGAGATGAGCTAGCATTTGAGACAAAATTCTATTAAACAAGTCTAAAAAAAAATATTAGTGAGCAAGCCTTTGGTGAGCTTAATATCATTTCTTGTTGACTAGTTTAGAAAGATTTTACCTCAAAAGCCAACAAATGTCAGAGTCTTTTTATCACGTAAGTATATTGCAAGAATTATAGCTCATGATGATGTAAAAAACATAGGTCTACATGTATAATTATGTGTATTTAAATTTACATGAAGTCTATTCACGTTTTGGACAGCTGTGTGCATCATGAATGAAAAATAGTTCTGAGGAAACTTGTATGTAATATTTTTGTTTCGAATCTAAAGATGATAAAATTTGCAGCTTTGTCAGAATCTTCAGTTGTGACAGTTAATTTTACAGATAAAAAAAATGGTTCAGCAGTGTTGCAGAAATAATGCCTATGATTACAGAGTTCTGACCAAATCCTGCACTATTTAGAAAATTGTAAGGAATGTAACACTGAAAATTAGGTAGTTACATGAAAAAAAGTTTCCCCTTCATGTTTTTTTTTTCTGCTTAGCTGAATGTGCTGGCTTCTGACCTACTTTTTGGTAATGATAATAAATGAATAAACAGAATTTTGTGATCGGTCAAAAATTAGACATATTCATTTTAAGGGCCCCTGCCTATTTGCTGGCAAATTTACGCCGTCTATCTTTTATATATCTGCATACCTGTGTCACAAGTTATTAAATACTGAAACCTGCATCAATATAGATTACACTAGAAAAAGGTTCAAAGACAATATCCAGTAATGTATGAAAGTATTTCAGTGTAATTCCAAACAAACAAAAGACAAGATGCACTTTATGTGTGTTAAAACTGAGTAACCGACAAGGCAGAGCATTGTCAGAAAAGAAATATATGATATAATATTCAAGCACCCATATGAAATTAAAGCAAGAAAAGTCCAAAGACCTTAAAGCATCAAATACTCAATTGCATGTTACATTATGGCAGCAACTTTGCTAAACAGGAATGTTCACACAGGCAAATATGTTTTGAAGAATTTTGGACAAGATAGCAGGAATCCATTAACCCTTTACCAAACATCCCCATGATTTCATGAAGAAGAAGGCTCTTAAAACACATTATGGGAAAAGGAGAAAATGCTGGTTAACAGCATTTTCTTTTTTTCCCAAAATGTTTTTTGCTCTTTCAAGACAAACTTTTTACTTTTTACTCGTCGTCTAAAAATGCTTTCAATTTGGACAAGTCTAAAGTTTTGCTGGTTGGTAAAGAAAAAGACTGTAAGATCCAAAGTTCTACCTGGTTGAGAAGCCATACAACGTTTTGTATGGATATACAAGTATAACCTTCAAAGTCTAGGTATATGAGGTCATAAGTGACAGTAAAATTATTATCTATGAAACTCCAGCTTATACTTTTGCCTAGTCACAGAATTCCATAATTTTTCAGCCATACACAAATACCAAAATGATTGTATTAATTGTGGCTCAAAATGGGAAAAGTTGTCTGAAAAAGTTTAAAAAACATTGTGGGAAAAAGAGAAAATGCTGGATACCAGTATTTTCTCCTTTTTCCACATTTTTTTTCAAAAACTTTCTCAGTATGGATGTTGAAATTTGGGACTGGGTGGTATAAGGTTAGGACTTAACAGGTCTTCAATCGGTTTTGTACCATACAATCAGTAACAAAATTCCAGATACCCGGTAGCCAAAATATTCAGAACACTGAAATAATTCATTTTGTTAAAATATTCAGCCCTTTGCAAACAATCCATGCTTTTCACAATGCTTGGAAAGAAGGCTTTTGAAAAATTGTGGGGAAAGGAGAAAATGCTGGTAAAATGTTTTCTGCCCTATCAGAGAGCTTTAGTTCATTTGCAACAATTCTGAATTCATTGTCTGCAGATCATTTGAACTTGAAAGAGTCTAAAGTTTGTAATTTGGGAAAGGGTTAATCGGACAGTCACTGAAATCAATGGTCTAATTAGATAGATAGCTGTGAATGAGGAGAAAAAATACTTTGTAACTGTAATCTCACCATTTGTTTTACAGAATTTAACTTTGACACAAGCATCTGTCACATCCAATCCTTGTTTCATTGCCTGTAGTACCTTTGATCCCGCTGAAAAACACTGCAAACAGATATGGAAATAAACACATTTGCAGGTAAGATTAATTATATCATTTAGCTAGTTCATGTGAAGTTAAAGAAATCATAGAAGAAAACAAGAGTGTAACTTCATGCTGGTGCCAAGGCTTGGCTGCAGTTGCTTGACTGAATATTCAGTCAAAAAAAAAGGCAAAACTCCTTCATTTGAAAATACTTTGATGGTAACCTGCCTTTGTTGTATGGGTTGCCTTTTTCAATAGGTCTAAGAGATTTTTGTTTGGTAAAAGAAGATTATGTACCATGTTCTGTAACTGTGTAGCTGGTAGGTTTGTACAAATGCTGTACAAGGTGCTGTTCACTGTTGTATCTGTAACATTGTCTTTCAACAGCCAGTTCACAACATTACCAACTTTTTTGCAAATTTCACATTCAAGATCATCATTCTGAAATCACAAAGCAAAGCTTTCAGTTGTTTCTAACCCTTAACCCTTTACCACACAATCCCGAGTTTTAAGGACCATGAAGTAGAAGGCTTGTGAAAACATTGTGGGAAAAAGGTAAAATGCTGGTAACAAGCATTTTCTCTTTTCCCCACAATGTTTTTTACACTTCTAAAGACCAATCCTATCATTTTGTCTGTTAATTGCAATTGTCCAAAATTTTCTTGAATTGTAAAGGGTTTAAATGCCTTTCACAACTAAAGTTGCCTCTGCTGCCAGAGTATATCAGGATCAGACAGCATATAACACGCAGTCTGATTTTTCATCTAAACTGTCTGCTTTGCAAAGACATTTTGAACAAAAGCAACCTTGAAATTAAAACATACTGTGTCTTAATACCAGGCTGAAAGAGTCCATTGAGTTAATTTGGCACTCTTAGGGTTAAAATATATTGACTTTTTTTTGTCTATAAAACAAAATTCCATACAAATTAATGTAGCAGTAATGGCACAAAGTATACTGAGACACTTCAGTGATAAAACTCTGTTCTGAATCTGTGAAAAATGTAAACGGCACAATATTTACGAAAGCCAAGATACTTGTTGTCATCATCCTGCATTTAATGAAGCCCAGGAGGCAACAAAAACTACCTGGCCTAGGAAGAAGTTTAACCTCTTAAAAAACAATCATAAGTTTTAACGACCCTGAAGAAGGAGCCCTTTGAAAACACTGAGGGAAAGGAGAAAATCCTGGTAACCAGCATTTTCTCCTTTTCCCACAATGTTTTCTGGCTTATCAAAGACAACTCCCATCTGCCACTACTAGAACTGCGACGTGTAAAGTTGGAATTCTTACATACCATTATGGACATTAAACTTTACAAAAATCTTACATACCATTACAGACATTAAAATTTTTAAAAGTTTATGCTTGTAGAATGAGAATTTTCTTCCATGTTGAAAAAGAAATAGAGGATCTTACATGAGTGTTTATGTATTATCATTTTTAACAAACGAGTTGACTAAAATTGTATGACGCGAGCCTTGGTGAGCATCATATACATTTTAGTCAACAAGTTTGATAAAAATGATAATACATAAACACGAATGTGAGATTCTATTTATTACATAAAACAAATGACAGACAAAAAATATCCTGCCTCATCACCTTATGCCTACATACCATTCACGGGTCCATGTTTATAATTGTAGTTCGATTTCAAATGTGTAAATACACAAGTAGATAGCTCCATGATATTTACACCGAAAATAAAATTAAACAGTCTCTAGAGGGGGTAAGTGCAAGTAATTCAGCAATTTTGTTATTTCTAAAAAGCTTTCGATGCATTTCTTACTTTTTATTAAACATGAAAATCAAAAACTGTCCACTCGCAGACGCCTTAGCAACAATGATGTCATTTTTCGTGAAATGGCGTAGTAGTTCAAATTCCGGCATTTACTGTGGTTGGTTTCTCAAGGTTCACGCACTCATGACTGATAATTGATCAGAACTGGGACCCAAAAAACAATAATACACTAGTGTATTATCAAAAATAAGTCATGGGTTTAATACACTAACGGGCAAGGTTTTATGTGATAAAAATCTATATTACCAATTCTGCAGCTTCCGATGCAGCTGTGTGAAATACCTTCTTCTTCTCATTGCTCCTTAATGCTGTTTTCTTACTTGAAATTCTCACTTGATCATCTTGAAAATTTAAGAAAATAACATGTAGCAGACTAAGTTGCTATGAAATCTAAGGCACAGTTGATAATAATTAGATTCCATATGCAAGCCACTTAAAACCACATTTCCCATAAATATTGAAATATTACAAGGCTTAAACTCGTTAACAATCAACAAAATTTTAGGCCATACAAAATTGAAAGCTTTTGCAGACAACAAAGTAATCATGACTCAATAATTGAAATCTGTCCTTAGAAGGGTAGAAAGCACTATGGGTAAAGAAGAAAATGCTGTTTACTGGCATTTCTTTCTTTTCCCATGTTTTTAAAAGCCTTATTCTTCAAGGTCATTAAAACTCAGAATTCTTTGGTAAATAGATCAAAAATAATTGCAGAAATCAAACAGTGTCAAAAGGTACCAACAGATCACAACGATTTTCTAAACAGATATAAGAAAGGACATTACTAGTTGTACGGTCAGGTGGCAGGGGACTTGGAAATTTGTTCACGGCTGTGGTGAATCATGTCGTCCCGAGCCGAAGGTGAGGTGGCGACATGATTCACCAGAGCCGTGAATAAGTTTCCAAGTCCCCTGCCACCTGACCGTACAACAAATTTATTATACTGCAAAGTTTTACCATTCCAACGTGTATTAAGTGAAATTTACCTGTTTTTGGGTTTCAAAAATCGAGTACGCTGACGAAGTAGAATTTCCCTTCTGAGTGCCCCAATTCAATGAAAACTGACATCACTGGGAACTGACGTCACTGAAACCTTGGTAAAACATGCAGTTTGGTGCATAATCTTGATGTTAATCTTGATCGCCCCCGCCATTTGGGATGTTGTGTTGAAAGTGTAGTCATGTATACGGGGCTCCCGAAAGGGAAACTGCTTTTACATTGGTTTTGCCAGTGTACATGATATATATGTTCGGGGCAGATTATCCAATCAGATCACGAGAAATTTCTTTGCAGTATAATAATATCCAATAAATATGAATGGTGCTCTTGGAAAATGGGGTTGAATGCATTTCAGTAATGCACTTAGTGAGTTGAGGCATTATTTATGCATCTATTTTGTCTACCAGTTGCTGAACCTTGAGGGAGAATCATCCTTTGACAAGTAGAAAATGTATGAATTACAAAGTTTCCACCAAGATCAGCCTGCACAATCTGCACAGGCTGACCTAGGTCGGTACTTTTTGCAGATGCATTAAACAACCTTTTCACAGAGTATGACTTATAATGTAGGTAAATAAGCATGTACAGCAACATTTCCTATTTTCAACATTTATTACTTGATAAGAATGAAATACTTTCTCAAATGATCAGGTTACTCAGACATGAGATTTATGAAAGAAAAACAGAATAATTGTGTTTCAGTGTAAGATCAAAATATGATTTCACTGAGTGAATGCCACAATTGATATTTTCACAAGTGGCTTAAATCATAACAAACAACGTTCACTTCTCTTATATGTCATTATGACTATTGACAATAATGAAAAAATTAACATTCTACCAGATGTAATTCCATTGGAAAACATCACCTTTATGACAATATTCTTGTGACATCATTAGTAATTTCTAAGTCAGCATCAAAACAGCAAAAACACAATATTGCTCTTTACATAGATAAAATATGGATACACAGATCAAGTTATAACCCAATTAATGTTTTCTGCAATCTATAGATTAGCATGTAAGAAACACTGTTGCTAAGACTAGTTGGTGTTTGTCAACACCAATTATTCTGTATCATGCTTACATGCAATTTTAGGATTTTATAGTATATTTTGTGGACATGTAGAGTTTGCTGAATATTTACCTTGGGTGCACAGGCCGACAATCTTACAGGCATCCTCTGGACTTACGCCTCTTTCTAAAAGCTCTACAATCTTTGGCACTGCACGGAGACACTGAACAAGACAATAACAGTTCTTTAGAACATTAAACAACAGTATCTAAATTTGTGACCAAAACATTCATGTGCCACAAACACAGATTTTTATGCTGTTACATTCCAAGTTTTAATGACTATGACAAGGAAGGCTTTGGAAAACAATTTGGGAAAAGGAGAAAATGTTGGTAACCAGCATTTTGTCCTTCTCCTCACAATGCTTTCTACTCTTTCCCAGCCATATTCCATCATCTGAGCCACTAAGAACATGTTGTCTGCAAATGCGTTTAATTTGAACCAGTTTAAAATTATCTTGTTTGGTAAAGATTTGACTGTAAAAGAAGTCTGTCAATAGTTTCCATTGCATCTAGGTTCAGCTTGGATTAAGATCAGACTGCAATGATTGTAACCAATCTATACATCCATAATTTATTTAATCATAATAGTACAACATGAAAGTACAATTACATATCTGGACAGTGCAGCTCAGTTAATCAACTGCTTAGAATTTTCATTGTGGTTTTTTATGTATATTGTATGACATCATTACATACATATGAGCCGCTCTCTGTGAAAAGGGGACTTAATGCATCTGCGAAAAGTTTCGACCCAGGTCAGCCTGCGCAGTCCGCGCAGGCTGACCTGGGCCGAAACTTTTCGCTATTGGTCGATTTTCTGCATGTCAAAGGATCAGTGTACCTCATGATTGAGTCGGTTGTTAAAAAAGTGGCTATTATGGATCCATAAGTATGTGATGGCTTTCTTGGTATGATGGATTACGGAGATGCATTAAGCCCCCTTTTGCCAGAGCATGGCTCATATGGCTTGCAACACGCGAAAAGGGGCATTCGGACATTTGCGTAAAGTGTCGTCTCGGATCAGCCTGCACAGTCCGCACAGGCTAATCCGAGACGGCCTTTTACGACTACATTAGATTTTGTGCTACAGTAGACTTGCGCAAAACAGAAAATTACATAAAAACGGAAAGTGCCGTCTCGGATTAGCCTGTGCGGACTGCTCAGGCTGATCCGAGACGACACTTTAAGCAAATGTCCGAATGCCCCTTTTTGTGTGTTGCAGGCCATATATAACATAAAAGATAAATTAAAACTACTATAACTGAGTCTTTTACAAAAGACTGAATATACTTGTTTCACTTTTACTCAACTCCTTACCAGACAATAAAATTTTAGACTCACCCATATTGAAAGCATTTGCATACAACAAATTAGATGTTCCTCAAATGATTTCAATTGTCTTTTAACGAATAGAAAACATTGTTGGAAAAGGAGAAAATGATGGTTGCCAGCATTTTCTCATTTTCCAACAATTTTTTCAAAAGCTTTCTCATCTAGGTCATCAAACTCTCAGTGGTTTGGTAAAGAATTAACCCTTTATGTGCCTTTCATAACTTAAGTTGCCTTTACAGCTAGTGATGATCAAAATCAGACAGCACAGAACTTGCAATCTGATCTTTGATCTACACAGTCCGCTTTGCTGAAACATTCCGGCAGCCTTGCGAAAATTTACTCTGGTCATATTCCTAGAACAGACATGAACAGTGGGTTTATTTGATCCTCTAAGGGTTAAATGACACACAAGGAGTGTTCACCAATAATAAAAAGTTTTTAGACTGTACTCACTGCATCTTGAGTGCTTTCACCTGCCATACGGTTGCATATATCTGTCATTGTTTTATCAACAGTTTCTACCGTAAAATTGGCTCCAATAATTCCATTGATACCATCTAGTAAAAGTTTACAGGCTGTGCAGCCAACATTTTTGCATTCCTGTAAACAATTCAGTCTCATAAAGTTCTACTCACCTTTTCTTTGTCTTCCAGGAAATACTCTATAATTTTGGTTTTCCTAAATTGTCCTAAAAATTATGTCACACAGAAAATAGTATAAACTTAACAAATTATGAACTTTCCTGGTCGTACAGTTAATTAAGGTTCTTGTACAGTACGTTTTTGTAAACACAAAGTTTCAAATAAGCTTCTAGAGTGCATGTTGTCTAAGGTAAAAGTTTCCCTGTCTAAGAAAGTAAGTCAGTAACTTTTTTCGGAACATTAACATACTGATAGCAGACAGCAATGAGAAAGAAGTAGCAAATTGTTGACAATGGCTGCCCATTGACATGAGTATTGTTACAGCAGAAGGATCCAATGAACTTTTTGCTCCACCAAAAAATCTAAAACTAGGTCTGGTCCATATTAAATCATTTGCAGTTGACGAAAGTTGGGGTTTGTCTTTGAAAGGATAGGAAACATTGAGCAAATAGAAGGCAATGCTTATTACCTGTATTTTCTATTCTGCCCACAAAATTTAAAAAGTTAGGTTTAATTCATTTGGATCATAAAGACACAGAATTACTTTGTAAAAGGTTGTACAACATCATATTTATAAATATTATGGTCAATATTCACAAGCCAAATTTGGTGCAATTTATTGCTCTTTGGGATAAATCTAAACTGCAGAAGATTTGCCATCTGTGCGCTTTACATCATTCTGCAACACTAAAAATACAAGAACCACAGAATAACTTTTTGAAACACAGAATTACTTGGTAAAAGGTTGTACAACATCATATTTATATGGTCAATATTCACAAGCCAAATTTCATGCAATTTATTGCTCTTTGGGAGAAATCTAACTACAGAAGATGCGCCATCTGCACTCTTTGCATCATTCTGCAGTGCACGAAAAATACGTGACCCACAGGATAACTTTTTGATCAAAAAAAATTAAAAAAGGTATTTACTAATTCACTTCCAGGGCAAGGTTTTGAAATGCTTGCTTGTTCTTTAACAGACCGTCTTTCTCTGTTGTGGCATAGCCTGGTACAAGTTGCATCCAAGAACTGGAAAAAGAAACAAAGAATATTAACTCTTTACCAAATGACAAAATTTTGGATTGGACCGAGTTGAAAGCATTTGCAGAGAACAACTTAAATGTACATGTAGCTTCAATAACAATTTCTGTCCTAGACAGGCTAGAAAACATGGTGGGAAAAGGAGAAAATGCTGGTAACCAGCATTTTCTCCTTTTCCCACAATGTTTTCAAAAGCTGTCTCTGTCAGGGTTGTTAAAAGTCGGATTGTGTGGTAAAGAGTTAAATAACTAAATTTTGCTACAACTTGATGCCCAATGTCAGTCTTACTATGTGATTTAACCCTTTACCAGATGACAACATTATAGACTTATCCAACTTTAAAGTGTTCACAGAATACAAATTAGTCGGATCAATAATGAAATTTGACATTCAAAGGGTAGAAATCAATTGTTGGAAAAGACAGAAAATGCTAATTACCACCATTTTTCTCTAGAAATCATTTGTTGGAAAAAAGAGAAAATGATGATTACCACCATTTTTCTCTTTCCCCCCATAATGTTTTCAAAAGACTTCTTCACCAGTGTCATCACAGGACAGGATAGTGTGGTAAAGAGTTAACAATTAGTAAATGCTTTAAGCCCTTCTGTACAGTAGGCAAAAACAGGATTGTGCAGATGGCATAGAACATGGTCAGACTACACACAGTGTGCAGTGTGATTTTTAACTCTCCACCAGGTGACAAAATTTTAGCCTTGTCCAAATTGAAAGCACTCGCAGACGAAAATTTCAGTGTGGCTCAAATTTGCAGATGAATATTTCAGTTGTGGCTCAAATGGTACAATATTCTTTGATACAGCAGAAAACTTTGTGGGAACAGGAGAAAATGCTGGTTACCAGCATTTTCTCCTTTTCCCACAATGTTTTCAAAAGGCTTTATTCCCAGGGTTGTTAAAAGTCTGCATTGTGCGGTAAAGGGTTAATCTATTATGAAGGTTTGTGTATAATCTGCATCTCCAGTTCTTTTACCATGTTTCATGCACTTTTTGCAATGTCTTGGTCTTTTGTAGCCTGCAAAAATTTTCACTTTATTACTTAGTTAGCCTGATAAGGGTTAAGGTGACAAGGCACATATTTTTACACTAATTGCACAGTAAAAAGACAAAGTGAAATACAGACAAAAAAAAAAATGGTAAAACTTACTTGCTCATCCAGTTTTCCATCCTTGTTTCTACTGGCTGCCTCCATGCACAAGCCACAGGCATTGCTTGATACCTCTATGTGACAGAGTGGATGCAAAAGAGATCATTGACCAATTAGATGTCTATAGAACTTAATAAATAATTTGCATATATTTACAAGAAAGGCGTATTTCTGGGGCTGCATAAAATGAGTTCAACCTTATCTTTTTCATTATCAATAACGACTTTACTTGCTTCTGTGGATGGCATGGATCAAGATCAGACTGCACATAAAGTGCAGTCTGATCTTGGATCTACGAAATTGTGCTACTTTCAAATTTATTATCAAGAAAAATCTTGAGAATAAGACTAAGAATGTTCTAAAGAATGGTTGGTGAAATGGACCCTGGACTTTAGAATTAGATAAGTTTTTGCTATTGCTACAGAAAAAAAAAACATAACATTTTCACCCAGTTTGGTAAGTGAGCACTTCTACAGTCACAAGAACAACTGAAGAATAACATCAAAAATATACCGTACATTGTTATCTGATCAAAATCAATGCAAGTAACAAGAGAAGACTTTCTTTTCTCTAAAAAAGTGTCTCTCTTGAGTTAAAAATGTACATCTGAGGCATGCAATGGCAAAAGTGGTTTAATTCTTCTCACTGATCCATTGAAACCAAACAAGTCATCACAATATTTAATCAATTTTGTCTAAAAACATACTGAATAATGAGGTAAACTGGTCCTTCAAAAAGCACAAAATTGGCCAATAAGCAAAAAGTTTTGATCCAGGTCAGCCTGCACAATTGAGCATTCTTGTGCATATATAGTAAGAAAACAAAGACAGCCCTACAGAACCTACACAGTGCCTGTAATGTAGCCAAATGGTTACAGAAAAAAAGAAATTGAAAAATGAAAGCATTAATATACTTATTTGACCCTGCATGGCTATGAAATATGCATCCATTCGTACAGATGGCTGCGTTTGTACTTCATATACATGTATGATGCCATTGCTTTTTGTTTAAGCTTGGTCCCTGTAGTATGTCTAAATGTACCTTCTACTTGAAGAGTTCCGATTGTGGAATTCAGAACTATTGCAGACACAACTTAACCCTTTACCACACAATCCCGACTTTTAACAACCCTAAGAAAGAAGCCTTTTGAAAACACTGTTGGAAAAGGAGAAAATGCTGGTTACCAGCATTTTCTCCTTTTCCAAAAATGTTTTCTATCCTTAAAGAAAAATCTATTTTTGAGTCACATTTATTATATCCTCTGCAAATGCTTTCGATTAGGAAAAGTCTAAAATTTTGTCGTTTGGTAAAGAGTTAAATGTGGCTTCAGTGATGAGATTTGTTTTTGAAAGGGTAGAAAATATTGTGAGAAAAGGAGAAAATGCTGGTCACCAGCATTTTCTCCTTTTCCCACAATCTTTTCAAAAGCTTTCTTTCTCAGCATCATTAAAACTCGGGATTGTATGGTAAAGGGTAACACATATAACTGATTGTTTACACTAGACTTATACCTGGAGGACAGAAATTGGTAGCAGTGCAAGCTGTTTTAGGATCTATACCGCCTGCAATTCCCTGTTCAATCACTGGGATGATTGCAATACACTGAAAAAAAAAATGGAACTTAGAAATATTATCTACTCACAGGGTAATGAATGCACATACTCCCAGAGACTGTAGCATTCACTTGTAATGCATTGATTCATAAAAGAGAGAGACAGATGGAGACAGAGAGAAAGAGATGGACAGAGACCAAGACAGAGAGAGCAAGAGCCTGTGAGAGACCAGGAGAGAAAGAGAGAGAGAGAGGGAGGAAGGAAGGAAGGGATGGATGGAGAGAGAGAGACAGAGACAGAGACAGAGACAGAGAGGGAGGGAGGGAGAGAGAGAGAGATATTTTATATTGCTTCCCCATTCTTGACTGTCTATCCCCTTACCAAATTTTCAAACAGGCTGAGGATACATGTGCATCTTGTCCTGCATATACTTCGTTGCAAGCTTATACTTCAAAGCTATGCACTTAATCATATTTGCATTCTATAGCCAGAAAGGGATTTGGTGACTTTGCCATGGTTATTTTCAAAACCTTTAACCCTTTACCGCACAATGCCGAGTTTTAACAACCCTGGGAAAGAAGCCTTTTGAAAACATTGTGGGAAAAGTAGAAAATGCTGGTAACCAGCATTTTCTCCTTTTCCCACAAAGTTTTCTACCATATCAAAGAAAAATTGCGTCATTTGAGCCACTTTAAAATTGTCGTCTGCAAATGCTTTCAATTTGGATAGGTCTAAAATTTTGTTGTGTGGTAATGGGTTAAGGACATTTTAAGACATCACTGTAAAAAAAGCCTGTTACGTATTAGTGCAGTTGGCAAATTTGAAAACATTGTGGGGCATTGAATCATTGTTTTGAATAACTGCTGTTTTTACTAAAGGATTTTCTAAAGAGTTGAAAGACAATATTCTATTTTCATAATAAGTTTGAATTCTACCTATTGGTTAACCTTTTCATGGCCATAGTCAAAATAAAGAGCTTTTGCAGATGGCATAGACTAAGACCAGCATGCACAGAATGTGTAGTAAATTCAGAACTGTGTATGCAAGAATACTGCACCCTCATTGGACAATAAGGATCCACGACAAGTCATCTTATTTGAAATCATAACTGTCCGCAAATGCATACAAGTTTGCACTCAGCATGCTAAAGCCTTCCACATTTATACAATTCATGGCCCTGTTTTCCTTTGGAGCTCGTGCATCATGACTTATATGCATATAATTATTCCAGCTCTCAATATTACACCTTCTATACAATTTTTGTAGAAATATCCAGAGCTTGGTTAAGTCTGTATATTTTATCTTACAACTACCCTTGTTTTCTGCGTGACATAGCCATTGCAAATCCATTATACATGTAAGACCTCTATTATGGCATGATGATGCGCTGGTTAAAGCACTGTATTTCTTCACCTTAATGCAAAAACTTGTTTGTGTTGATCTAAATTATCCTATCAATACAACCATCAAAATCCATGAACATGGAAAATCTTGTCATTGTTTTATTTTTTGAAAATCAAGAAATTATGAAAACCCCTATGAAACCAGACCACCCTGGTCAAAGAAATGAGACAATCATATTCTTGGAATTTTCCTGATTAACCCTTTACCACACAATCTTGACTTTTAAGAAACTAGAAAGAGAAGGTTCTTGAAAACATTGTGGAAAAGGATAAAATGCTGTTTATCAGCATTTTCTCCTTTTCCCACAACATATTCTACTATATCAAGGACAAAAATCATCAATGCAGAAACATTTCATTTTAGACTAGTTCAGTAAACTTAAATTCAAATACCAGCATAGTTCTATTCCAAATACCTTCTATTATTTGAAACAAAACAGGTATTTTTATTGGATATTTATATATTCTTATAATTGGAAGCACTCTTAAAACTGGGAGACTTACAGATGTGTTCAATGGGTCTGGTAGAGCCTTGCATACTTCATATAGAGTAGAATTTATCGTTCCAATTGTTTTATTGTCCTGCAGTTCTTGGTTGAGGAAGTCAACAATGAGTTCACATATCTCGCAGGCCGCATCATCCTGTTGAAATAAATGACAGCCCTGCTCTGGCAAAAGAGGGCTAAATGTATCTCTGTATTATACCAAGCATGTCTTCACATCATTATGGCCTTCCTAAATTTCATTTTTAACAACCAACAACCTTTGACATGCAGAAATTTTAAAGATAGCAAAAAGTTTCGAACCATGCACAGACTGCGCGGGCTGAAATGGTTTGATACTTTTTGTAAATGCATTAAGCCCCCTTTTCACAGAGCATGATTCATGATCATATTTATACATGTAGTCCATTCCACTCATTACATTCTGAAGCAAATCTGCAAAAGACAACTTTTGAAAACTTCTTTGTTAAAGAGAGACAAAAATTGTGAAAAGCAGTGAAATAAATGAAAGCACCCACAATCATACTTGCAAAAATATGGTTCAAAAAGGAAAAGTTGCTTTTATTGGCTATTCACCTTTAACCACCATGTTGTCAAAAACTGTCAGTGATGAAGGAAAAATCTGCTGCAGTTCACTCAATACAGTCGCATCATGTTTATGACTTCAGCAGTTTAAAGATTGAAAATATATGTAATGTTTAGGCCCAAACTAAACAGATTTACTTTATTTTTATTCTAGTCTTTGGCCTTATTTAGAACTGTTCTAAATGCCCGTTCTAGCAATATGACTGGTTGCAATAGAACCTCTTGGCTATTCAGATGCCTTGTTTTGGAATTTACATGAAGAAAGTATTAATTTTTCACCAAACAACAAAAATTCCAACTTATTTAGATTGAAAGCAATCACAGACAACAAAATAAATGTGACTGAAACATTGAAATTTATTTTGGGAAGGGTAGAAAAATTTAAGGGAAAAGGAGAAAATGCTAGTTAACAGCATTTTCTCCTTTTCCCACAATTTCTTCAAGAGGCTTTTTCTTTGGGGTCATTAAAACATGTGCTGGTGAGGTGAAGAGTTAATTCTTTTATTACCAACTCCAAATATTCCACTTTTTCCCCGCTTGTAAGTGTAGGCTTCCACTGCTGTTGAAGATGATTATAGTCATAGATAAGTACCATGTAGTGGACAGTGTAGATCAAAGATCAGACTGCAATCTGTGTGCAGTCTGATCTTGATCTTAGAAGCTGTACCCAAAACTACTCAAGAATAGATTGTGAATGCCAACAATGAATTTCTGCCACTTCATTTCGTGTTTCCTAGCAGTGGAGCCATCAAACCAAATTGGGCTCAATACATTGTTCTTAAAGCTGAAATTCTGCTTTTCACATTGCTAGTAAGGCTCCTGTCTGTCTTTCTGTCTGTCTACATGACTTGCTTGTCCAACAGAACATACCTCAACAGAGGGCTGTTGTAAAACCTCTTCCCCCTTGCTTGTATCACATGACTTCAGGTTCTTACAAATTCTGTCTGTATCCTGAAAAATAGTTGAACCTTTATCAAACAATTCCCAGTTTTAACATCTGTCAGGAAAAAATCTTCTGAAAACATTGTGAGAAATTGAAAAAATGCTGATGACCAATATTTTCTCCTTTTCTTACAGTATTTTCAAAAGGCTTCTAACTCAGTGTTGTTAAAGTGTGGAATTGTTTTGAAAGAATTACTAGTCAATGGCTCGGCCTGAGGACCCTCAAAGACAAATTCGGTCATTTGACCAACATTTGCTTTGTTGTCTGCAAATGCTTTGAATCTGGAAAAGTCTAAAACCTTGTTGTGTGGTGAACTAAGTTTTCATTGGCTAATGTGCTTTCTGAATGCTTATCCAGAGCACAAACCAACAGTTGATTATGATCTACCTTGAAAGAGAGCTCTGGGAACTAGATTTGAAAAGAACTAAGATATATCATTGAAGATTAAATCAGAAAATTACTGCAAATTTTGTTGTCTACTAAAAGATTTTATATATAAGCCATTCCCTGTGAAAAGGGGGTTTGATGCATCCCCAAAAGGAATCAACCCATGTCAGCCTGTGCAGTCCATGCACGCTGACATTGGTCAGAACTTTTTGCTATTTGTAAATTTTTAACATGTCCAAGGACCTTTCTACTTCATGATTTAGCCTGTTGTTAGACAAAAAGGACTTTAGGGATCCATAATTATGTGACGAATTATCTGGTGTAATGCATCAAGGACATGCATTGAACCCCCTTTTCTAAGAACACCACTCATATCTTTGTTTACCGTGATTCCGATTGCGTCAATTGCCTGGTGGCAATCCTCACATGATATGTGTTTGATAGTATCATCTGTATCGGCTGAAAAGATAAATAAACTCTTATATGAAACAAACAATGTCTGTATTTGGTCAAATTGTGCTCAGTTCATCAGTAACTCACTTTGTCCCTTGTTGAAACTTTGATGAAACTTTGCAAGACTTTCCCTCACACTGGTGTGATTTGATGTTGTAAAAAGAGTCTTGAGTTACCATATGCAAAGCAACCAACCTGTTATTTGAATGTCAAATTTGCACCTTTTTACTGCATGTAACTGACCGTTTCTTCAAACATTACAGAAAAAAGTATATTGTGTAGTATTTATTAATGCTTAAAGATCTTGGAACTACATGTAGATATCAAAAATGGTCACTTTTGACATCTTGTTGAATCACTTGTGTTATGCTGCGTAGCAGCTTCTATTGCAAATAATGAACTACTGTACCTAAATCTCGAAGACAGATTATTCAAAAAAGTATCTGGGCCTGTCTTCAGCAATGATTCTTAAGTATATTCTTAGTCTTATTCTCCAAAATTTTCTAAATTTGAAAGTAACACAACTTCTGATTGGCTGAACCAAATGGTTTAGCCAATCAGAAGTTGTGTTGCTTTCAAATACGGGCCCTGATTACATCACATTGCATTACCTTTTTATTGTTATGCCTGAAGAGCGGCCACTGTGATAGTGACTTACATCTTAATCAAAACCTTTGGCTTTCTGTTTATGACTCATTGTATTTTAATTTTTTAACAGAAAAGGAAAAAACCTAATTTATGTATGTGTTGATATACTGAGATTTTAAATCAAAATCATCAAACAAAACAAGATTATCGGATAATGCCATGTATCTACAAGAAGAAAATGTGGAGGATAGAATGACTATATAGAGCAAATTCATATCTTACCAGGACACAAGTTGGCAAAGCGACAGGCACTTTTGGACTCAAATCCTTCTGTGAGACCTGCTTGTATTTCTCCCTCAATTTTCTTACACTGATAATAGAATTAGAACAAGTGTTACATTATCCTATTATCACTCAATTCCAAATTGTAATAACCCTCATGAATTAGTCTTTTGAAACAAACGTGATAAAAGGAGAAATAGCTGATAACCAGTATTTTCTCCTTTTCCCACAATGTTTTCTAATCGTTCAGAAGAAAATCAAATTATTTCAGTCACATTGCAATTGTCTTCTGCAAATACTTTCTATATTTTGTTATGTGGTAAAGAATTAACCGTGAAATACCAATCATGCCAACAAGAATCTATCAGATATTTTTTGATTCACAGCTTAGACAAAAAACTACTCTGAAAAACTAAATGGGCAGTGGTGGATTACAGCACAGGAATTTGACATTCTATAATCAAAATATATGATTAAATATGAAAAAAATACTCCCCTATTTATAGGGGTGTATTTTTTTCATATCTAATCATTTATTTTGATTATATCTAGTGGAGTACTTTTTTTTTCATATTTAATCATGTATTTTGATTATAGAATGTCAAATTCCTGTGGTTACAGAAGTGTGCGGGTTGAGCGTCGACTTCTCATATCCGGGGTTCAGGGTTCGAATCTCATGATGAGCGGAGTCCAACTTTGGAACTACCCATATGGTGGCGCGAATACTTGCAAGTTTCAATTGTAAAACATTTTTTTCACAATCGATGCAGGATCAATAATGCTATACAAAATCTCGTTTAGCCCAATAAACTTAGCACCAAATATATAAGGCATGTTGAGTCTGTCTATATATCGTCGAATCATCTCAGGTCGCAATAGATGGACTTTCACGCTCATTTTGTTTCTGCTATAAGTTACATAATACTTTATCGAAATCGAGGCTGATGATGTCATACGATTTGTTGACAGTGTCGTCTGCTAGACTTGCAGAAAAATGGGTTTCAAATTGTAAATCGGCAAATTTCAAAAGTCCATTTTCAAAACATGTGATTTCTTTAACATCAAACCCTTCCTGACTAACATCAAGACAAAACTAGATTTGGCAAACTTTGAATGACACTTTCACCAGTGTCTGCTGTTAATGCTGTCACATGACAGCGTCAGCGACGAAGGTTTAAGGTCAGACTGAGAATGCCACTTTATCCTGACTTTCTGCGAATATACCTCGGTCCGTAGGCTATTCACTGACCATTCTTAAGAACATTGTTAGTCTTATTCTTGAAATTTGAAAATACACCCTTTTTTATTGGCTAGACCAATCACTTATTTCCTAAATTTAGAATTAGACTTAAAATGAAATTAATAAAGGTTGGTAAATTTTTAAACGAACCCTGGAGTCTGAAGTTTCATTTCCCCCTTCCCCACCCCCTTTATTTGCATTATCCCCCGCTAGATGGCATAGCGTTGTCTGCGCATGTCATAGTCTTCGAAGATTCGACCCGTCTGCTATGACGCATCACCCATCCCATATCCTTGGGAAAAGTAGGGCTTATACCGACGCTATTACCCAAGCCTGCGTTTTATTGAGTAAACGTTTATTTTATTTTAAAATTCAAAGCAACGGTTGTCGGTTTAAAAAGTAGTCCGGTTCTGTACCCAGAATGCCCAAATTAGTTAGATGTGTATTTGTAGAATGCCATCTAGTGGGAGATAATGGATGGCATAGTAGAAATACACATCTATTTAATTCGGGCATTCTGGGTACAGAACCGGACTACTTTTCAAAACGACAACCGTTACTTTAAATTTTCAAAATAAAATAAACATTTACTCAATAATACGCTACCTGGTGCGATTCATTCAGCTATGATCAGCTAGCATGTACCCTTTGCACCGGCCATTTACTAAAAAAGCCCCCTACAGGCTTGGGTAATAGCTTCAGTGTAAGCCCTACTTTTCCCATGTCTATGAGATGGGTGATGCGTCATAGCAGACAGGTCGAATCTTCGAAGAATATGACATGCGCAGACAACGCCTTTATTTGAGTAGGTCTAGGCAAAATCTGAGCCTAAATTTTGCGAAATCGGTGTACATCTACTATTTGTCTACTTTTAACGACCCATGGAGGAAGGTTTATAAAAATATTGTGGGAAAGAAAAGAAATAGGTAACCAGCATTTCCTCTTCCCAGAATGTTTTCAACACTATCAGAGACAATTTCCAACATTTGAGCCACTGCAAATGCTTTGAATAAGGACGAGTCTAAGGTCTAAGTACTGAGATTATTCAAAAGATCTTTCAGTAATGTATCACTGACCACTAATTCGATATATTGAGGCACTTAATATACACTTTTTTTGGAAACCTTAGATTCTTTAGCAAACGACAAAATTTTGTACTAGATCTAGATCAATTTGAAAGATTTGTCGTTAACAAATTAAATATTGCTAAAATGGTGATATCTGTCTTTGATAGGGTAGAAAACATTGTGGGAAAAGGAGAAAATGTTGATTGCATTTTCTCCTTTTCCAAAAAGGTTTTCAAAAGGCCTCTTTCCTCCGGGTCGTTAAAATTCGGATTGTGTGGCATAAAGGGTTAAGCTCTTAGTAATTCAAAGAAGTACAACTATTGTTGTCCTGGAAAAATTTTGATAACCTCCAGTCGGCAGGTTTTGACACATGACCTAAAGTAAGAAATTGCTAATTGTACACAAGTTCATCCTGAAAGTTCTTTTTGAATGGAATATTGATAAATGGCATCTTATGGTACGAACGGGAATATGGTTGTAATAAAACAGCGAGGAACCCGAACCAAAGTGGTCAATTATGTTGCCTTATTTATGGTATAATGACATGTTTGTTTTAAACCAAAGGTCACCACTATGTTGATCCGAATTCATATGGGACTTCACCAACAGCTCGAATTCTATTTTTATCCTTAAATTCGTAGATAAGCAATTTGATTGGCTGAGACATTCTGTTACGCCCTAAATAGCCTTGTAGAAACGAATGAGAAAGTGAATCCTTGTGGTGATATAACTGAAAAACTGTTGAAAGCAGCAAAAAACACAAAACAACCATTTACATGGTCCGGTAACGTATTGATTAGCGCAGGAATTTCTGTTCGATTACCTTTTTAACCCTTTACAACACAATAATGAGTTTTACCGACCATAAAGGAATGTGTTTTCCTGAACACATTGTAAAACCAGCATAAATTTTCTTCTTTTTCCCCATAATGTTTTTACCTTTAAAGAAACAGATTTCAAATTTTGAGTCACTTTCATTTTGTCGTCTGCAAATGCTTTGATTATGGATAAGTGTTTTGTCGTCTGACAAAAAGTTAACTGCAAGACTCGGTGGTTTGTCCAATCATGCTATTGATTATTTACGATACTGCATTTTTCAATCTAATTATAGTCAGCTACTTGCAACGCTTTTATTTACAAGTGATGGACTAGTTTTTCCTACAGACGTCTTTTGAGAAATATTTCTGCTACAGAAGGTATTGCTGTAAAACTCTTTACCAGTCGAGTAAAATTTAGTCTTGTCTCAAATGAAAACATGTGTTTTGTCAAAAAGTAAACAGAATGCAACCAGTTGTTGGTATTGTAGACTTAATATTTGTTTCCAGCAATATATCCATTCATCAAAACATTCTAAAACAAGAAATATCTTTGAAAAAGAAAGACGGCGTAAATTTGCAAGCCATTAGGCAGGGGCATTAGAAAAACTATGTCTATATTTTTGACCAATCACAAATTTCTATTTATTCATTTGTTATCAGTACCAGAAGGTAAGCCAGAAGCAAGCACATTCGGCTACACCGAATACTCACTGGTTTATTACAAATGTTCCAAAATGCACCGTAATTCATGAGGTGTAGGAGGTCAGTTCTGGCCTCGTATCGATTCACGGACACCAAAATAATTATTCTATAACTGCCGCGACTGCTTCGTCCCTTAAGATTTAGGTCTGGCCTGCTATTCTATCTTTAGTTGCTTTATTCAATATCTTACGATTCTAAATATATTGCATTTGACAGTGTCACGTTGGTTAAGTGGTAACATGGAATGCTAGTTATTCGTGTCTGTGAGTTAAATCTTTACAAGACAACAAAAATTTAGACTTGTCCAAATTGAAAGAATTTGCATACGGCAAATTTAACTTGCCTCAGATGATGGGATTTTTCTCTGAAAGGATAGAATACATTGATGGGGATGGGAAAATGCTGGTTACCAGCATTTTCTCCTTTTCCGACTTGTCGTAAAGTTTTCAAAAGTTAAACTGGTGATTGTTCGCTACGGGGTAAAATCAAAACAAGGTGTAGATCGTTTTAAAAGTTTACCCTACTCACCACTCGATTCGAACCAAGAACCAGTGGTAAGAGAGGCTGATACACCAACCCTTTGTACATCAGTATTTCAACTGTGGACATTGGTGGAAACTGACTGAAAAAGTCGAAGTTTGCTTTTAAAATGGGAGAAAACATTGTCGGAAAAGGAAGAATTGCTGGTTACCAGCATTTTCTCCTGTTCTATCACTTTTTTCAAAGGCTTTCAAAATATTTCAGGGTTAAAAGTCAAGACTGTCTGATAAAAGGTTAAAGCCTAAAATAAAGTTCTCATACCTGTAATGTACCCCCCCCCCCAAAAAAAAAGAAGAGTATGGCATCATTGAAGTAATGCACCCTTCCTTTGCAAAAGATATCATGGGTGCCAACCCCTTCCTCGACTCCACCCCTTATCAGTCAAAGCCTACTTACCGTCGCTGACAGGTGTGCAGGAAGGCCATCACAAAACTTTTCCAATGCCGTGCCAATGGCGGCAGAGTTGGCGTCTTTCTTGACAGCTGCGTCTATACCGAGTACCGCCAGCTCACATATCGCACATTCTACTGGTCCCTAGAAACATATAAATCATCGTGGAGGTCATAAAAATTCCATCGGCTAATTGATGGAGCATCTCACACTGCCGTTGTTGTACTCTAGATGTGATGATTGACCTTAGAGAAAATCACCTAAACTAGTACAGAGCTTGTCCCTCTTTCTCTGTCTGTCTGTCTCTCTCTCTCTCTCTCTCTTTCTCTCTCTCTCAAAACTTTCGTCCGGGACTACAGTAGCAGTACATATTGCTGAAAATTGAAGCGCTTCAGAAAAGGACTTTTGACGCAGAAAAATGGCACTATGGGCCATTTTAAAATTTACAGGCGTCGTCCTCATGAAAACTTGTAGCTAAAGGATCTCAATGCTCGTTTACAAATGTAGCTAGGGAGTTAATTGAAGGTGAGACTGAATAACCCTACAACACAAATCCGAGTTTAACGACCTTGAAACAGAAGGCTTTTGAAAACATTGTGGCAAAAGGAGAGCGTGTTGGTAACCAGAATCTTCTTATTTTCCAACAATGTTTTCAAAGAGAAAAATCATTATTTGACCTACAGTAATTTTGTCGTCTGCAAATAATTTGATCGCGTCCAAATTTTTCTCGTTTGGTAAGAGGTACACAGTGCTTCTCTGCATTCGTCTGCAAATAATTCACAGTGTACAAAAGTCAATTTGTAACGATAAGCTCCCCAATTTGAGCCATCTCCCCGTACAGTGTCAAACCGGGGTGACCACAAACTTCATTATCCACAGTATCGATCGCCAATATAGCAATTTATACTTGCCAAAACATTTCTGGTTAATTCGACATAAGGCAAATAGCCACAGCGGCCGCGTCTGGAACCATTACAAAATGTCATTTTCGGGCGTTTAGTGGTCAATACATCCCTCCCATGGGCAAGATGAGTCGTCCGAGACTCAAAGATATTACTTACACTTTACAGGGTAACACATTTTAGACTTGCGCATTTTGAAATGAAAGCCTTTGCAAACAACAAATACTATGTGGCTAAAATGATGGAATGTGGCTTTGAATGGATAGAAATCATTGAGAAAAAAGGAGAAAATTTTGGTTACCAGCACTTTCTCCTTTTGTCACAATATTTCCTAAAGTCGTCTTCCTCAGGATAGTTAAAAAAAGGATTCTTTGATAAAGGGTTATGTAGATCTTTTAAGAGACCTTACCATCTTTCAAAAGACCTTAAAGATGGTAATGCCATAGAGTTATAAAAGCCGATACAAAAAATTTGACCTGGATTGAAAAAGGGGGTGGGGCCATGCCAAAAACTCATTTTACAAGACAATTTCCATGTTTCACGCCGTTGCAACTCACAAACTACTTCCTAAGAATAAGTCGCCATAAGTAACTTCGAACACGGTCGTGTGAAATATGGATAATCAACGTCAGTAACTATAATTCATGTGCTTGAGCCATGTTCTGTTAAAAGGGAGTTAAATGCATCTGTAAAAAGTATCGACCCAGGTCAGCCCGTGCAGTTCGCACAGGCTGACCTGGGTCTAAACTTTTTGCTTTTGATAAATTTCCTACATGTCCAAGGACCATTCTACCTCACAATTCAGCAGGTTGTTCGAGAATGGATTTTATGATCATTTGTGTGATCTCTTGCTTGGTATAATGCATCATGAAAATGCATTAAACCCCCTTTTGCCAGAGCATGGCTCACTTGTATGTGATATTATTCCTATTACTAGTTACTAAAAAATTCCCCCTTTGCCCCATTGTTTTCTAAAGTTGACTGGTACAATACAAAAAAGGTCGCCTGCGTAAGTTAATGTATTAAAAGGACGCCAGCAAGATGAAAAGTGCGTTTCAGAATTCACTTGATATTGAGGATAACTGTCATCTTTGAGTGATCTGCACATTTTATCAAATGCTTGGAACAGTTTCGATCATTTCTTCCCCTGACTTTCATCCAAATTAGCCCCCCCCCCCCTTCTTTGAAACGCCTATTTTGACTTCTTGTGAATAAATTTTGATACAGAATTTCTATGAATTGGTAAAAAGATTGCAGTGTTGTCTAAAACACAGTCTAAAGAATTTCTACCTTGTAACGTTACGGTTTAAAAAGTACCGGAAGAAATAACACAAAAAATTGACAGGCGCAATGTTCTTTTCCTTTGTTTGTTATCCTCCGTCTAAAAACGAAGGGTAGCTGTTTGACTTTGTTCGTCTGTCTTTCTTCCTGTCCGATCGACTGCCTGTCCGTCCGAATGTCGGGCCGTCCGAGTTTCTTTGCAATGATTCTGTTACTTTACACTAATGTTACCAAGGTCAAGGTTTCAATAGACGTTCAAAGGTCATATGCTCTTTAATTTTGTCTTATCTACATATCTTGATTGGCTTGTCCAATTTTGAAATGCCATCACATACGTGTCTACCTTGATTAGACAGTGTACAGAGCAGAGATTTCAAATACTAGGCTTCGAGGTCAAGGCCACTGCAAAGGTTTAACGGTCAAATGCTCTTACATTGTGTCCCATCTGTATCTCTTCAATGCTTGGTCCTACATTAAAACTATTTTGCACATGCAGGTTTACCTCGACGACCCGACATGCAGAATGGAAGTTTCATACACGTTCTGTGCAGTCTGAGCTTTCTCTAAACTATCCACAAAAGGATTGTGTGTCGTCTACTGTAAGGAAAGAGTTAAATTTAAAAAAAAAAACGCGGTCAATAACTATATGACTTACATGCGCATCTAAATCTGCGTTGTCCTCGCGTTCAGTGCTTGGGCATATGTCGGGGATTTTATCGCACAGTTGTTGTGGTGTCTGAAAAACAGAAGGCATGAAGGTCGACCGCACAGTAACAGATTGTCATCTTCACAATAACTTTCATACCTTTAAATGGCACACAGACAGACAGGAACAATTATTCAACAGACTTGTACATGGCGTGATTCACATTTAAATGCATCTTACCACCCCATTGTTTACTTTTGGCAGCTGGCTTTTGAAAACATTGCGGGAAAAGGAGAAAATGTTGTTATCCAGCATTTTCTCCTTTTTCCACAATGTTTTGTATCATTTCAAAGACAAATCCCGGTATTAAGCAATATATAGTTTTTCGTCTGTGAATGCTATGAATTTGGACCAGTCTGAAAAATGCAATCGTTCGGCATTTAAAGAGTTTATATAATGCTGTTTTAGACGTGCCAAATATGATACACATAACATGAGCCACGTTCTGGCAAAAGGGGGCTTAATGCATCTCCGTGGTCCATGTTACCAAGCAAGTCATCTCATAATGATGGATCCGTAAAATCCAGTTTGTCTAACAAACGACTGAATAGTAATGTATTCTGGTTCTTTGACATGCAGAAAATTGACAAAAAATAAAAAGTTTCGGCCCAGGTCAGCCTGCACGGACTGCGCAGGCTGACCTGGGTCGATACTTTTCGCAGACGCATTAAGCCCCCTTTTTCACAGAGCATGGCTCATATGTTATGGGAGAAACATTTTCTGAACAGGAAAATGAACTTTTTTTCCTAGGTGAAAAAAACATTGTGAAAAAGAAGGAAATGTTTGTATCTCTTGTAAAGTTCTCTAATCTGGCAACGCTTACAAAACAACAATGTGTACAAACATGTTCTACTGAAGCAGGCGTAAAAAGGTCGTATTTGTGCATCAGTGAGTAAAGATTAACCGTCTGCGGCTAGAGTTGATCAAGATCAGACTGCATGAAACCTAGAGTCTAACCTTTTATTTACTTTAAGATAAGATATCCGGGCATAAACCGACATCTCTCTCTCTCTCTCTCTCTCTCTCTCTCTCTCTCTCTCTCTCTCTCTCTCTCTCTCTCTCTCTCTCTCTCTCTCTGAGTTAACCTAATTTTAAGCGAGACAAATTTTATCACTTCTGCGGATTAAGACTGACTGATGTAACCCCATGAATAGAAATTACGTGATGTTCTGTGTGTTCTGTGATTTTGATCACATATCACTTGATAAATATTACCTGACCTCCTTTTCAGACGACAACATTATGAGCTCGTCCATAGTGTAAGCATAGGCAGACAACAACTTAAATGTAGCTTAACCCTTTACCTGATTTGCCAATTTTAGACTCTTCCAGTTCAACAGCAAATAAAGATATGATGTCAAAAAATGTGGACAAATGGAGATACAGATATCTGATAGAGTAGAAAACATTGTGGGAAAAGGAGAAACTGCTCGTTACGAGCAGTTTCTCCTTTTCCCACAATGTTTTCAAAAGCTGTCTGTTCTTGTTGCTTCAAAATGAGTATCTGTGGAGTAAAGGGTTAAATGGGTATCATCTATGAGAGACTTAATCCATTGTAGCAAAAAGAGAAAGTGCTGGGTACAATGTTGAAATTTTCTTGTCTTCTTCCTAAGGACCATAGAACACAAGATCGTGTGGTGAATGGTTGGAAAAATTGTGTGTTACACTCGTACTTTCAGTACTTTGATACCCTCCGTTTTTGATAACCCGTTTTTCCTTTAACCCTTTTCCAGACGACAAAATTTTAGCCTTGTCCAAACTGTAAGCATTTGCAGACAACAATTTCATTGTGGCTCAAATGGTGCAATTTTTCTTTGAGAGGGTAGAAAACATTGTTGGAAAAGGAGAAAATGCTGGTTACCAGCATTTTCTCCTTTTCCCACAATGTTTTCAAAAGGCTTCTTTTCCAGGGTCGTTAAAAGTCAGCTCTGCGTGGTAAAGGGTAAATCAGTTCGGCTGAGCGCGAGATAAATATTTAATGTCCTCTCCTAGAAACAATCTATTCCATGCAGAATTAACTTAAACAACAAGGCTCGAACGTTGAAATAAGCCCATTTGTGTAGAAAATAGACCTTGAACAGTGACATGTCAAAGTGCAATTTGATAATTTATCATCTCCTCAATATGTACACGTATATCTGTACAATTTATCTCGATTTGACTAACAAGTTGAACAGGTCGAAACAGATCAAGTGTCCCGTCTTTTGTTTTACATACTTACTTTCTAAACACGTTCTTGTTGAATTTTAATGCTGATTAGCAAAAATATCAATGAAATATATATTTCGTTAAGTAGTCACAGAATAAATTGGTATTCAAAGGGGATTATAATTATGGCTAGAACCATTTAACCATGCACGAAGTTCCGACTCTGTTGAAAAAGGGTTCTTAAGGACATTATCGTAAAAGGAGAAAATGCTGGTAACCAGCACTTTCTCCTTTTTCCTAAGTGTTGTAACAATAACAATGACACTTCTTTTATCAGCAATACGGGCCTCCAGTCCATAAGTTTCATTAGTCATTAAAATGCTTTTAATTTGGACGAATCTTAGGCTATATTTTGTCGTCTATTAAAGACGATTGATGAAATATTATAATCAAAACTACTGTTATATTTAAACCTCTTTTCATCAGTAGTGTTTGAATCGGCACATTTTTTCAGAGACAAGAGAGTAAATTGGTCTTCACGTGCAAATTTGCCACGGCGTATTCACCTGTCTTCGTGTATTTACCTTTTAACCCCCTAAGCTGCTAAGCGCGACTCAAGGACTTTATGCGGACAGCATAGATCAAGATCAGACTGCACAAAACGTGCAGTCTGATCTTGGATCTACACTGTCCGATAAGAAGACATCTTTCCCCCAAAAATACCTTTGAAATAGCAAAATTTGGGATTTTACCATAAGCTTAAAAGTTTCTATCACTTATTCAGCTGGATAAGGGTTAATAACGTAGATAATATTTTTCCCATAGACGTTCTCAATCAGTCGTCTTCAGGAACTGTTCCAGAAGCTACTGAGTGTATCTATTTTGAAAGTAGTTTCGACGTAAAATGGCCTGCAACACGTGAAAAGGGACATTCGGACATTTGCGTAAAGTGTCGTCTCGGATCAGCCTGCGCAGTCCGCGCAGGCTGATCCGAAACGACACTTTCCGTTTTTATGTAATTTTCTGTTTTGCGCAAGTCTACTGTATCGCAAAATCTAATGTAGTCGTAAAGTGTCGTCTCGGATTAGCCTGCGCGGACTGCGGAGGCTGACCCGAGACGACACTTTACGCAAATGTCCGAATGCCCCTTTTCGCGTGTTGCAAGCCATTAATATCAGTTCTTTTTTTCAAGCCCATTTGCTAAGACCTGTGGTTGTATAAAAAAAGACAAAAACTTACAAGATCTGAGTTCAGCTTTGTAAAAACGAGTCCAGCATAGTCTCTTGTGAAGCCTATACAGATATCCTTCTCTTCTGACGGCAATTTAACGCATAAGTCCTTCACGTAGTCTTCGATAGACGTCTGAAATAATATGATGTTCAATTATATCTATTGTTTGACAAAAAAAAAAAGGATTGCTGTAAACGTAAACGATTGCCACATTTAGAAGTGGGTTACGTGCACATTCTCTGGCTATTCACTATAGGTTAGTTGGCTTGTGGTCGTTTTCATCACAATATCAGTAGGCATAAAGGTACGCTAATAGCACTAATTGTTTTACAAGCTCTTGGTTTCTTCCAAATGATCCCCGACAAAGTGACTGAAAAAGGTCGATTTTAAAAGATATGAACATGGTAAGACATTATCTGGGATCGAAAAAAAATTTGGATGTTTTATCAAGTAGAAAGCAACGGAAATAGAATCGTTTCCTATTGACTTCAACAAGAGTATGGTAGGAGGTCTGGGCCGTATCACCAACCATTTTAAATTTCGATTTTAGTCTAGTAATACTGATTTTAGAAAGTAACACGATTGGTGATTGGCTTAACCATTTGGTTTAGCCAATTAAAAGTTGCGTTACTCTGAAATTCAGAAGATTCTTTAGTATCAGACTAAGATTGTTCTTGAAAATTGTTTGTGAATATGAACTCCGATCAAACGATATGACAAAAGTCGCGTAACGCCTACAGCCTGGTTTAGGACAAATTTCGTGTGTTAATCCACGGATTAAAATGTTTTAAAGTTGAAGTACGTTTAATACATATGACTAATCTTAAACGAACTTTTTATCAGTATAAAGTACTGTAAACTATGGGCACACCTGATAGTGCTTGTATCATCTCGTGCCGGGTCCTTCATAGAACGACTATCCTTCTTTTTTGTACACATGTACTATGTAGAGTACATGTATTCATGCCATGTTTGTATTTCCTGTGTGCGGAAAGTTGTGAATTAAATTCTTTTCCGTTCTATTTTGCGTGTTTTGTAAATGTGACTGGATCGAGCCCGTTAATTCAGTCGTTAACACAGAGGGATAATTAATAGAAGTCGTGAGTTCGTATCCCGGCTCTGCCAAATCTTTTCGAGAATCTATGATAGTCACCACCGAACATTTTGTTTATTATGTTTGGGTAAGCATTCAGTAGCTCTAAAACAGTGTTTTAGGAAGTACTGGTAAAGAGAACTCTATGGAACAAGTGGACAGATGCATTGGTTGCTGCAATGACTGAAAAAATATTGAACACGAGTTAATCAACGAACAAACAAAAAAAAAATCAACAGACCTTTGATTGGCTGGTAGTTAAGTAGTCCTGCAGTTCATTCACCAAGGAATAGCAAACCTCGCAGGTTGACTTTGGCTGGTCGAGGGGTGCCCCTGAAATAAAATGACACGGACAATAACGTTACTGTACTCTGTCTCTGCAACACGAACTTGATCTACATAGTCCATTGGCGTAGAAGCGGGAAGGCTAGATTCCCATCCAGTATTATTTTTGGATGGAGAAAGGCCCAATTCCTTTCATTTTTTCTTGTGTATTTTTTGTGCCTGAATTTAATTCTTGCAAAAAAGAATTCCCCCCCCCCCCCCTGCTCATTCAGTATTGCTAAACTGTCCACTCCTACATTGCACCCCCCGGTGAAAAAGCACTTTGGTTCGCGGTCCTAAGCGTTCTGTTTCTTTACCAGATGACAAAATTTTGTACTTTTCAAAAATTGGAAGCGTTTGCAAACGACAAATTAAATGTAGCCGAATGGTGATTTCAAACTTTCAAAGTGTAGAAAAAATGTGGGAAACTGAGGAGAAAATGTTGGTTACCAGCATTTTCTCCTTTACCCACAATGTTTTCAAAAGACTTCTTCCTAAATGTCGTTAAAACTCGGAATTGTTCGGTAAAGAGCAATTCGTAGACAGAGAATTCATAATTTTTTACTTAATGTTTTTCCTTTTTCTCCATTTTTTTTTGGGGGGGGGGGGCGCTAATCCGTGACATTCAATCGGTTATATTTGACTTCCTTTTTTACCAGACGACAAAATCTTAGATTCGTCCAAACTCAAAGCATTTGCCGGCAACAAATGGTATATGGCTTTTAAACAATGGGATTTGTTGAAAAAATGAGGCAAACGTGGTAATAGCTGAAAATGCTAGTTACTAGAGTTTTCTTCTTTTCCCAGAATGCTTTCAAAAAACTTCTTCCACAGGGTCTATGACACATGGGGTCGTTTTGGAACGGGTTAAACCATAGACTACTACAAAAATGGACATTTCTAGACAGATGTATGGGATAAGGCCTAAATAAATAGCTGTAGGCTTACTTCCGCTAACAATTTATATTAGTTCGGTTAGGGCACTGAAAATCATGTTGGGGTCGGGCATTATTTTTTACTTTATGTTAATTTTGGCCATAAAGAATGGAATTGATGTGGGAGGCTGTACTCGTCGGGTTCAATGAAACATATATTTTTGCCTGTGTGGCGTCCACGTAATTCGATACCCGGTTGCAGTAAACTTTCCGGCGATTTTTGGCCTCTCACCTCTGATACTTGTGAGAAAAACAGTCAGTGGCTTGGAAAAATGTTGTGATAGTACTGGTGTTAAAAAGCCAGGAAGCAGCGACATGTGTAGAAGCACAGTCTGCACTGGCCGCCATGATATGACCTAGGCTGTTAAACTCCAAAACATGCATATAACGTCCGCATGTAATGAAATATCTTGGCGCGTCGAATAGTGTGATTTCATGATCAGACTTACCTTCTGGTAATCTTGATCTACACTCGTGACCCACACCTGAACACACCTAGTTGCTTTTAGCGAGATGTTAATGGTTTCATAACACAAACAGCATGAACCTTGCTCTGGCAAAAGGGGGTTTGATGCATCTCCATGATGTATTATACCAGGCAAGTCATCACATAATTATGGATCCATAAAATCCATTTTGTCAAACAATAGGCTGAATCCTGGGGTAGACTGGTCCTTTGACATTCAGAAATTTTCCCGAAAACAAAAACTTTCGTCTCAGTTCAATCAGCTCAGACTGACCTGAATCGATAGGTTTTAAAAATCATTAAATTCCCTTTTCACAAAGCATCGCTCATACCTCACACAAGTGGTAAACTGTTTTCACTGTATAGGCCACTTTAACTTTGTTGTACATCAGAGATAGGTGAAATAAAGCGATTTCGTAAACCCAAAAATCGCTATTTCATTTTTTTTTTCATCTGGATAGTTTTCACCGTACCAGATGGTATAGATCCAAGATCAGACTGCACAGAACTCGCAGTCTGATTTTGATTCACACTGTCTACAATTCTAAGCGCATTGAGTCGTGCTTAGCTTTTAACCCTTTGCCACACAATCCCGAGTTTTAACGACGGTTCGTATGAAAGTTTTGAAAACATGATGGAAAAAGGAAAAATGTTGGTAAGCAGCAATCGTTCCTTTCCCACAGTGTTTTCTGATCTTTCGCAGACAAATCCAATCACTTCAGCCACATAGAACTTGTTGTCTGCAAAATTATTGCTTTCAATTTAGACAAATGCTGTAATATCATGTTGCCTGATAGAGGGTTCAGGGTTGATACAAGGAGAGTTTGAGAACGATATTTCTTGGGACATCATAACTAGGTCCATAATTATAGAATATGAAGGTGCAAATATCATGGAGGAATTGTGCATTTAGATGGGTTTATTTTGAGAACAGTTGAAGGTTTAAATCTTAAATACCAATCTACAAAATTTTAGACTCGTCCCTCAGTGATCCCTGTGACAATATTGAAAGCATTTGGATATAACGAACTAAACAGGGTTCAAAAGACACATTTTACCTCTCCAAAAGTTTGAAAACGTTATTTAAAAAAGGAGAAAATCCTGTTTTGCAGCATTTTCTCCTACCTTTTTAAATGATGTTTTCAGGGCTTCTATTCTAGGGTTGCAAACACAGGTGATCGGTTGGAAAAGGGTTAAAAAAGGAAAGGTTTTGAAAATACCAGCAACTAATCCAAGTAAAGAAATAAGAATTATCCGCAACATGTTTGAGATATTGGTGACCTGTCACACTATCGAGTGGCCGAATGTAAAGTGACTGAAAATATTATCAATAGGGCGTCACATGACGAGATATTGGAGTCACGTGACTGTGATTGGCATAATCCTTGACCTCTCGGCTGCTATGCATTGTTTACTGATAGAATGCTAAGATGGCGGTAGAATTCGACGGGGAAAGGATGGTGAAAAAGACGTCTGAGGATTGTCAGTCGGATCATCCAAGACGTCCGATCTGTGCCTGCACTGCTTACAGCTGTAACAAACTGTTTTTGTTTGTTTACAGTTGTCTGCACGTGGTGAGTATCTGTTTTTAATGTGCGTCTTGATGATTAAGATTTTACGAACTGTCAAATTTTGACAGGTAAGAATTCCACTTAAGAAACAAAATTCGATGGCATTTTTGAGAGATTGTTGTGTAAAAAGTGAATGCTAGGTCGGCTCTTTAGATTTTTAAATGGAACAAAAGCAGTTTTGATACATCATGCATGAGATGAAGGCAGATTGAGAATCAAGGACGTTTAAAACGACTTTGCAGTGTATTATGTAGAAGAGATTTTAAACATCCTTTTAGCCCTTTACCACATAATTCCAAGTTTTAACTATCTTAAGGAAAAAGGTCCTTGAAAACATTATGGGTAAAGGAGAAAATGCTGGTAACCAGCAAAATCTCCTTTTCCCACAATGTTTCCTACCCTTCCAAAGGCAAATTTCAGTGTTAGAGTCACATTTAGATTGATATCTGTCGATGCTTTGAATTTGGACCAGTCTAGAATTTTGTCATTTGGTAAAGAGTTAAGTCTTTACCACACGATCCCAAATTTTAACGACCCTGAAGAAGAAGCCTTTGGAAAACATGGTAGGAAAAGAAGAAAATGCTGGTAACCAGCATTTTCTCCTTTTCCCACAATGTTTTCCACCCTATCAAAGACAGATCCCACCATTTGAGCGACAATTAAATTGTCGTCTGCAAATGCTTTGAATTTTGACAACTCTAAAATTTTGTCGTTTGGTAAAGAGTTAAAATAGGACGACTGACTCTCTGGCAAACGTCAGAATTTTACACTGGTCCTATTTGAGAGTATTTGCAGACAAATGTTGCTCATATGTTTGAATTTTGCTGTTGATAGTGTAGTGAAACATTGTGGGAAAAGGAGAAAATCCTGCTACCATTGTTTTCTCCTTACTGGCATTGTTTTGAAAAGCCTCCTTCCTCAAGGTCATTAAAACATGGGATTTGTTTGCTTAATGGTATGTTTACAACAATTGAAAGCTTTGGAAATCAGATATTCATGTATATACCAAAGAAGACTTAAACAGCCTGTCACCTAGCACAGGGTACAGAAGCATAGTCAGCCCATACAGAAATAATATAAACATAATTATCTATAATATGCATAAGCAGACAATACTTCTGCATCCTATGTCAGCTAATACCTACCTTTAATAATGAATGATTCAATTATTGCAGAAAATTAGATCTTGATTCTTGTGAAATTATTATAAACTATGAGCAATTTCTCTGTTTATGTATTTCAAAATGTAATTTATTGTTTGGAAGATTTGCCTAAGCCTTTTTCTTAACTCTCTGTATACCAAGGCCAAATGAGTTAGCCCTAAGAAGGTGTAACACAATCAATGTAAACTTAGTGATACATTAGATACCGGTAGTATAATGAATTGTTCAGCCTGAAGGGGCACATGACAAATGCTAATCATGTGACAACAAAAGACACAAGCTTTCAAGAGAAACCCAACCTATCTTTTACAAGAGGATTGACCGTAAATCAGGGATGAAAAGTGTTTTTTCACTGCTAAAAGCATCTCTTTTGTGCATTTTCTAATTTTAATTATTGTCACAAGATTAAGTAGTCAACAAAAAGGATGTAAAAACAAGAAATTCATTGCTAATATAATTATATGCTGCATGAAAAGTTATATGCTGCATGAAAAGTTATCTGCTGCATGAAAAGTTATCTGCTGCAAGATGTAAAAAGTTGCCCAGAAGAGTTAACAACTAATGAGTGATTGATGGTTTCTTTTCAAGGTTATAGGTGGCTGTCTGTTGCTGCTAGGACTATGGATTGAGCTGTATGGTCGAGATTTTGAAGCTGCTAATAATGACTTGTTTATACCAGCCATTTTGTTGATGTCTATTGGATTGATCGTCATACTGAATTCAGTGACTGGAATCAGTGGTACAGTTAGAGAAAACACCTGCTGTCTAACACTGGTATTTAATCTTTTGTCATTATTAGTGATTGGATGAATACATGAAGTTACTGTCTTATGCATGTGTCATTGAATGCAGCTTTATTTCATCTATCTCTAATGTACAACATTTTAAATCCCTGCAGTGGAGGCCTTTCAAAAAGAGGCCAGAGAGAAAGAGTAGTAGAGAGTGATCCTTTGCCACAATCTTTTCATATCATGGAAAAAAAGTACATGTACAGGTATTTTCATTTCCTTTAACTCTTTACCAAACGACAAATTTTTTGATTGGACCAAATTCAAACCATCTGCAGACAACAAATTAAATCTTGTTAATATGACGATTTCTGACTGTGATAGGGTAGAAAATATTGTGGGAAAAGGAGAAAATGCTGGTTACCAGCATTTTCTCCTTTTCCGACAATGTTTTCTATAGGCTTCTTTCTCAGGGTCGTTAAAAGTCTGGATTGTGTGGTAAAGAGTTAATTTTTTCCTTTTGTTTGGCATATACTTCATGGTGGATACACATGTGATTGCTACTTTTTCCACAGTTTTTGCCAAAAATGGTCTTTGAAATGGGTGAGAAAAGTTGCATTTATACAATAAAGGATTTAGAGGGTGGCAGATTCTTCCATTGAATTTTTTTCTCTTATGTATGACAAAACCAGGTTTTGAGCATATGACCTACTCTCCAGGTGGCCACTAAGGTAGTTAATCTCAATATGGACTGTTTTAACCCTTTACTAAACACTACACCCTGAGGGAAAAGCTTTTTTGAAAACACAGTGGGAAAAGGAGAAAGGGTTAGCAGCATTTTCTCGTTTACTTATTATCAGTGTTTACTTATTATCAGTGTTTTCTACTCTAGCAAAGATAAACTTTTTATTTTAAGTTACATTTAATATGTCATCTGCAAAGGATGTGGGGACCTAGGATATTGTTGTCTGCTCAGGGGTGAATGTATACTGCTGCTGGTATCTGTGAAATAGAACCTATTAGCAAAATTATTTATATGGATAAACCACATTTGGTGATATTTAAAGACTCAGAGAAATATTGTATTTATAACAGTAAATACATCCAGACATTGATCAACTCTTCAAAGCTCTGTTTTTCAGTTTCTGATACTGACAGTCTTGATTTTCCTGGGCCAGGTTGCAATTGGTGTATTGTCGTTTTTGTACAGACAGGAGGTTTGTAGAACTGTTTACGTATATTGTAAACATGTGCAGGTTAACCTTTAACTTAATTGTGTGGCAAAGTCAAAATGAGACATATTAGTTTATCTATATCATCATAAGTTCTGATGCAATGCATGGAGGTGTAAGTAATGGGCCGAAGTAAGATCATCAAATATGCAAATGCAGGGATGGACCCAGGATTTTTTTCCCTGGGGAGGGATTGGGTTCAGGAAAATTGAATAGATCATTACATATTTCAATTTGCCATTGCATAAAATGTTTGTATTTCCCATCAGTCTGTGTAATGGTATAAAAGTATATCTGCAAACAATATTACTAAATTTCCTTTGCAAACAAATGTTCTTTCTTTGAACAATGTATATAACACATGACTATTTAGGTTGAGATTTAACATGAAAAATGAACTCTGTCTTGGATTTAGAGCTAGTGTCAACCACTGATGTCCCACATATTCATGTAGCTGTAAACCTCATACTGACACATGACATACATTGAATAAATCAATAATTACATAGACATGATGTGTCGGAGCATTTAGTAATTTGCTGTTTTACAAGGAATATTCCCAAAATGTTGTTGTAGAGTGTGCTGTGCTACCATAACCTAAAGCATTTGTTACATATGGGGCGCAACTGGTTTAATACTTTAAACACTATTTTTATACACATTTCAAGTTGTAGTTCTTAGTGGATTTGCATTATGTTTTGGCCCAGATCTAGAATATACTGCTTCAATTGTACTTGGTCAAAAATTTTAGGCAGACAGCAGTAACTTTAAAAAATTCCAGGGGGGGCTATGGACCTGCTGTTCCCCCCCCCGCTAGATCTGCCGATGCAAATGTCTGAGTTTACTTTTGTCAAACAATACGTGCATTATACTCTATACATTACTGTGTGTGTTCTCTCTCTCTCTCTCTCTCTCTCTCTATCTCTATCTCTCTCTCTCTCTCTATCTCTCTCTCTCTCTCTCTCTCTCTCTCTCTCTCTCTCTCTCTCTCTCTCTCTCTCTCATTAGAGAAGTGATAAAATGTAAATAATGATAATGCTGAACTACCAGTATATCAATTGGTCAATCATACATTCAGCTAGGTAATTGTGGAATTTTGTCAATTTTGTATTGGATATTGTGATAATTTGTGATTTTTAATATCTGACTTAATGAATGATCTGTCTGAGGGTTTCTTTTTTCCAAACCAGGTTCCAGAAATGGTCAGTGACAATCTAATGTATTTAGTGAAGGATTATAGCACCAATAACTACTATCAAAAGACAATGGATAATTTACAGTCATTTGTAAGTGTTTACTCTTTCCTTTACCAGACAACAAAATTTACGACATAATTATTCAGTGTAGCTGATGATGGGATTTGTCTTTGAAAGAATAGAAAACTATGTAGGGAAATTTAATTCTTATCATCTAACCCTTTACCAAACAATCCAGTGTTTTCATGTCCTGGAGGAAGAGGCCTTTTGGAAAACATTGTGGAAAAAGGAGAAAATGCTGGTTACCAGCATTTTCTCCTTTTTCCACAATGTTTTCTAACCTGTCAAAGAATTTAAGTTCATTTGTATCACTTTTATATTTGTCGTCTGCAGATGCTTTGAATTTTGAATGGTCTAAAATTTCCAGTTCGGGAAAGGGTTAAAAGAAAGGATGATATCATAATTTGATAGTGTGATAAAGTTCCAGTCACTGGCAGAACAATGAATTTAGAACTAGAATGAAAGTTGGCAATTTTAATTCTAGTTTTACCATTACATTTTTCTGCCAGACTCTGTAACTTTTGAAATTGTTTACTTTTGGCTGCTAGTGAGCCTTTAACTCTTTTCCAGTTGACTCTAGTATTAGACATTGTTCAAATTAAAGATGTCTATAGACAACAAATTAAATGTGACTCGTATGTAAATTTTTTTTTTTTTTTCACTCTTTACCAAACGACAAATATAAGACTTGTCCTACTAATGATTGAAAGCATTTGCAGACAACGAAATAAATGTGACTCAAAAACTTAAATTGAATATGCTGGTTACCAGCATTTTCTCTTTTTCACTCAATGTTTTAAAAAGCCTTCCTTTCTCAGGGCTGTTGAAATAAAGGATTGTTTGGTAAGTGGTTAAAAGGATTAAAAAAAAAAATTCGGAAAAAGAGAAAATTCTGGTTATCAGCATATGCTCCTTTTCCCATGATGTTTTCAAGAGCTTTCTTTCTTCAGGGGTTGTTAAAACTTGGGGTAAAAGGTAAATGCTGATTACTAGCTTTCAATGTTTCTTTCAGTTCCAGTGCTGTGGCTTTGATTCCTACATGGATTATGAGGAGAACCAGTATTTCCAGTGTGGGTCGGACTATCCTCAAAAATGTGGTGTTCCATGGTCGTGCTGCAAAATCAGTGATCCTGTGAGTACACATTCATCCTAGTTTTGGGTAATTTTAGTATACTTTTTTAACAGTTTACTTCATATTGTAGCACTACCACTATAACCACTTTATAAGATAAAATAAAACTAAGAAAAATTGAAAAGTTTTTTGAGTTCTTAATCTTCTAGCAGATGATATGTCTCTCATGAAGCCAGCTCTCTACTTCTCTCGCTCTCTCATCCTGCATGGGTATTTATATGCATTGAATACCACCCAGACATCCAGGGATTATACAGCATGCTTGGATCACTTATTTTACATGATACCCAGGGTTAGTATAACATCAGAAGTAGATCTCCTTATACAGCGGTGGAATATATGTGACGGTGGCCTAACAGCATAGAGTTATTATACCCTCCCACAGCAAAGTAGAGGGGAGTATACTGGAATCACCGTGGCTGTCTGCCCATCTGTCCGTCCATCCGTCCGTCCGTCCGTCCGTCCATAGACACAAATTTGTCCGACGAAATACTCCTACAGTTTTTCAGGTACTGAACTCAAATTTACACACAGTGTTCCTATGTATATGAAGTTGTGCATGTGCAATTTTCATGACCCTGCTGCGATGTATTGCAGAATTATCTCCCCTTGAATTTTGCAATTTTTGCTAAATTATATCGCTTTAATTCACAATTTGTCCAGTGTAATACTCCAACAATTTTTAATGTACAAAACTAATTAATAATGTGTTTCTTACTGTGAATTCCATGTTTAATATAATCTGTCCGTCTGTCTGTAGACACAAATTTGTCTGCCGAAATACTCCTACAGTTTTTCAGGTACTGAACTCAAATTTACACACAATGTTCCAATATATATGAAGTTGTGCATGTGCAATTTTCATGACCCTGCTGCGATGTGTTTGCAGAATTATTTCCCCTTGAACTTTGCAATTTTTGCTAAATTATATCGCTTTAATTCACAATTTGTCCAGTGTAATACTCCTACAATTTTCAATGTACAAAACTATTTAATAATGTGTTTCACAACGTGAATTCCGTGTTTAATTTAATATGTGTGAATAACAACCCTGTTACAGGATTTCAACATTGACCTTTCCAAACCTTTGATTGCAAGTAAAGAGTTTTTGTACTTGATGAGATACTATGGTCTCCATCCTTGTGTGTCATTACCAACGCATCGCAAAGGTGGATTGCTTAATAATGTTTTCATTAACTTTCATTCAGATGACATAATACTTGATATAACACCGAAATACTACAGTGACCACAGTTTGATTACAGCTGCAATTCCATGGAAAAACATGTTCTGTAAATATTAATGGTAATGTTACCTCTATATCACTCCTATAGTTCAAATTACTGCCTATGTATATTGCTAAAGATTTATTATATACCTTTGGTCTCTATGTTTTAATGGTGACAAATTAATCTAACCCTTTAACGAGTGCAAACCCTTTGTTGGAAGTTTCAATTTTTTTTCAACTCTTACTTTTGTACTAAACCATTCTGCATTTTGTGACAAAGAGCTGTTTTGTGATAAGGAGCTGGTGGGGGGTATGATCACGTTTAGTGATAGCTCTAGTTGTATTTAGTTATGGTGTTCATTTACCTGGGTTCCTTATAGACCAGTGGTCATTTCACTGGATTAAAATCTGACAGAAAATCCTAAGTCCTGGTTCCATCCCTATAGATAAACTAGTCAAAGAGTGTTCTTGTGAAACACACTGCAGAATCCTAGCCTACTTCTGGTGAAACCCTTGAATGATACGTACAAGCACAGGCCTTTATAGATCCATTGGTCTGTCACTGAACACTGAAATTTTTATTTGTTGATCAAGGAACACTGTTACTTGGACTTTCCTTGCCCTTGCTACCTCTGTTAAATGATTATAATTATATACATGTGTTGGATGTGATGTTATATTTTCATTACAACATATTACAGCATTATGCTACTCCACAAATCCGCTTTCCAGGACTTTGAGTCCTTTGATTGCACAATGTTTTCAAAAGCCATCCCTAAGGCTACTAAAACACAGGATTGATCAGTAAAGGATTAAGCCAAGAAAGCTTAGAAAATATTCATCAGCCATTTGGCTTCTTTATTGTATGTATTTCAGAGTGGACTGCGGAAGGTAAACTGCGGTTATGAAGTCAGATGGAATTCTACGGTAAGACACAAGACTTTATTTTAGATTTTATTTTCCTGTGGACTTTTTCTTTTTAAACAATTTTAGACTTTGAAACTGATAAATATTCAAAGAAAACTTTAACATGGGCTATTGGCTCAGAATAGAAGATATTGTGACAAAATGAAAAAAATGAATATGAATATGTTAATGCAGTTCCATAGCTTTTCACAGTCTTATTTATAACAAATAAAATGCTTTTTAGTCTGTACAAAAAGCCTCATCTGTAAATCTCCGAGTCAGTTTGATGAACTGTATTGAAAATATCCAACAGTGGAGGTCCAAGATAAGGTTTTACCTCCTGCATAAACTATTCTTAATCTACATAGCTCTTAAAGGGCCTGTTGAAACTTTAGTTGGCTTTGTTGCCAGTTTAGATCAAGATCAGACTGCACAAAACAAGGTGTAAACTGATCCTCTGTAGAACCATTGGTTGTCATACTTGTAAAGAACAGGTTACTGTTTACAACAAAGTTGTCTGCTTTTTTAGTAATACTGCTTTTCTGTACTCTTTAGATGCCTGTAGATCAGATTTATACCATGGGATGTACTGAGTCCTTTATGACATGGCTTGGTTGGAACCTTGACCTTGTTGGAATGGTTGGCCTTGGGACAGCAATACCTCAAGTATGTGTAATTATATGGCCTGCAACACGCGAAAAGGGGCATTTGCGTAAGGTGTTATCTTGGATCAGCTGCGCAGTCCGCACAGGCTAATCCGAGACAGCACTTTCCGTTTTTATGTAATTTTCTGTTTTGCGCAAGTCTACTAAAGAACAAAATCTAATGTAGACGTAAAGGGGGCTTAATGCATCTGTGTGACTCATTAAACCAAGGAAGCCATCACATAATCATGGATCCATAAAATTCATTTTGTCTAACAACTGATGAAAGCATGAGATATAGTGGTCCTTAGACATACAGAAAATTGACCAATAGCGAAAAGATTCGGCCCAGGTCAGCCTGCGTGGACTGCGCAGGCTGACCTGGGTCGATATTTTTCGCAGATACATTAAGCCCCCTTTTCACAGAGCATGGCTCATTTCTTTCATCTGCATCTTTGTCCATTGTTTGATTTCTACAAGTTTTAAACCATTTATCAAACAATCCAGACTTTAATGCCCATGAGGAAGAAAGCTTTTGAAAACATTGTGATGAAGTAGGGTTGCATATGACAAGTGGACTGCGCAGGCTGATGCGAGACGACACTATACGCAAATGTCCAAATGCCCCTTTTCGCGTGTTGCAAGCCATGTAGTAATTATGGGGGTTTTTTAATTTCCTTGTCTCCCAGCCTTTTACCTTATTGAACCTGTTATAAAACAATCCCAGGTTCTAAGGACCCTCAGTAAGCAGACTTTTTGAAAACATCTTGGGAAAAGGAGAAAATGTTTTTCATCCTGATAAAGAAATTCAGTTCATTTGTACTGCTTTTGGATTTGTAGCCTTCAAATACTTTCAGTTAAGAAGATTGTGTTTTATTTTATTCTTGGGGGGGAAGAGGAGGAGGGGGGAGAAAGGGGGCAATTCTAAGAAACCAAATTGTTTGTGTTTCAACAAGTAACTTTTTTTTGAAGTACTTTTTTTTCCAAAGAAATCAATTCTTAGAAACCTTTCAAATGTTTACCATGAGAACAGTAACTGTTGTTAGACTAAACAAGGACTGTGAATATTTAGAATCATGTGATCAAACTGGAGGTGAAATACTGAGACAAATCAAGCAAAACACAAGAAAGGAGTGGTTTTAGCTTACCAAAAAGACTTGTCATATGCAACCCTACTTCATCACAATGTTTTCAAAAGCTTTCTTCCTCATGGGCATTAAAGTCTGGATTGTTTGATAAATGGTTTAAAACTTGTAGAAATCAAACAATGGACAAAGATGCAGATGAAAGAAATGAGTCATGCTCTGTGAAAAGGGGGCTTAATGTATCTGCGAAAAATATCGACCCAGGTCAGCCTGCGCAGTCCACGCAGGCTGACCTGGGCCGAATCTTTTCGCTATTGGTCAATTTTCTGTTTGTCTAAGGACCACTATATCTCATGCTTTCATCGGTTGTTAGACAAAATGAATTTTATGGATCCATGATTATGTGATGGCTTGGTTTAATGAGTCACACAGATGCATTAAGCCCCCTTTTGCCAGAGAATGGCTCAAATATGATTTATTGGATGTATGAAAAGCAGAGGAAAAGGGGAGGATTGCTTGTTGTGTAATTGTATGAAAAGCTGTGGGAAAGAAGCAATTGCTTGTTGTAAGCAATTACTCCTTTTCTCACAAGGCTTTTCAATGCTACAAAAAGGTGATGAAAGTCAATTCTGTATCACTGATATCGGTTAGATTTATTTTTTGTTGTTTTCTTATTTTCAGATAATTGGAATTCTGCTGACATATTTTTTCATACGACAAGTCAAGGAAATGAAGATGTGGTATAGAGTTGGCATGTGACTTGATTCACAAAAAAGGAAGAAATGAAAATCAATCAAATAGACCCAAGTTTACATAGAAACCTCACCTCCTCTACATATCTTTTTTTACTTTGAAATCGATCCTTTTCAAGTCTTGACCAAATTATAGAATTTTAGACTTGACATATTTAAAACCATTTGCAGACAACAAATTAACTTTATCTGTCAATAGTTGGAAAACATTGTGGGAAAAGGAGAAAAATGCTGTGTAACAGTGGTTTCCCCTTTTTCCACAATGTTCTCAAAAGTATTTTTACTCAGGGTTGTTCAAACTGAGGACTGATTGGTTAATGGTTAAAAGCATTGTGTCTAAAGGAGAAATCGGCTCTATGTAGCAATTTTTCCACACTGTTTATAAAGGCAGTTATGTACTGAACCTTATTTCATACTGAGTAGCCTCATTTTTCGAGAATGTTTTTAACCGTTTACCAGACAATCCACTTTTTTAATAACCCTGAGGAAGACCACTTTTGAAAACATTGTTGGAAAAGGAAAAAATGCTGGTATTCTGCTTTTTGTCCTTTGTCTACAATCTTTTGTACCCTTTTAAACCCAAATTTCAAAATTTTTGGCACACTTAAATTGATGCCTGCAAATGCATTTAGCTTGGTTACATCTAAAATTGGTTGTTTGGGAAAGGGTTAAGATTGTCTGCTCCAAATTTGGTTTATGGGGTACTGAGTAAGACATGATGTTTGGTGTGACAATGCAAACTATGTTTCAGTGTTCAAAGTGTGTTGATTTAGTAGTATTTTTTTTGTTTTGTGTTTATAAACATACATGTATTGACATTGTGTTCAACTAAGGGTAGTCATGATGATTGTTCTCTTTTCGCTGGTTTCCAAAGAATACATTGGGGTATTGTCAAAGTCCATTTGTCATCTGTGCCATTGTCAGTCTGCAAAGATTTTTGTCAGTCTGCAAAGATTAGAATTTTTTTGATATCTCTGTCAATACTGAAGATATCTGATTCAAACTGGGCTTAGTTTTGATTTAATAAAAGAGGAACATATACCAAAGGGAAGGTAACCCTTAGGATATTTTTAATATAGATATGCCCCTTTTTTATTTAAGTGATGTGTTGCTTAGAATGAAACATGCCCTGAGTATTCCTTAAAGCAACTGTAGACGACTTTTGGCATCCACGTGCCATGCTGTTGTTCACATTCTGTGCACTTAAATTTCTTTGATTTTTAAGTTTTTTGTGTGCTTGTTGGACACATCACCTCCCACAGAATTATTTTTTGTTCTTGTAGCAGTTTGTTTTTTAAACCATTTTGACGGAAAGAAAAATGGTGTTTAAAAAGCAATTTCCCCTCTTTGTCATTTGTTCATTGGTATTCTATATTGGTTTATGAATCCATGAATATTTAGTATTCTGTACTCCTGTATTACACATCATCATTTTAATTATCCAATTTCATGAGAGTGTTTTTTAAATAAATCACTAAACCTTTTTCCACATGATTCCAAGTTTAAACAATCCTGGGAAAATGGCTTATGAAAACATGGTGGGAAAAGGAGAAAATGCTGGTTACAATGTTTTCTGCTCTTACAAAGGCAAATTTCATCAGTTTTGCCACAGTTAGTTTCTTGCCTGCAAATGCTTTCAATTTGGACAAGAAATAAAATTTTGTTGTCTTGTTAAGAGTTAAAGTGTGTTCCAGTGGGTGATATGTAAATGCTGTTTCTGGTTAATCTCTCGCATTAATTCTTCATCATTTGATCGATTTTATTATTACATTACAGTTATAAATCAAAAAATCCATTCCTCACTGCATCTTGTGTATTGATCTGTAAACTTCTTACAAGACAACGAAAGTTTAGTCTGGTCCAGATTGAATGCAAGTGCAGAAAGCACCCTTAAAGCACATATTACTGTTATAGTTGCCTTTTCACAAAATGTGCAGTCTGATCTTTGATCTACACTGTCTGCTTTGCTGAAACATAGCAACCACAACATTGCAGTTATCTTGGTCTTATTCTAGACTGAAGATGCCTATTGTGTTTATTCTGGCTCGATGCTAGGATTTGTCTATGAAAGGGAAGAAAATGTCAAAAACAGAAAAGACAGAATGAGAAAGTACTGATAACCAGCATTTTCTCTTGTTCCTCATGTGCTATTAAAAGTCATCTTCGTTAGAGTCATTAAAATTAAGGGATTGTTATGGCTATTGAAGTTCAATATTACATCTTATTTTTTCTTGAATGAAATTGGAAAATTTTATGTTTTTAGCATTGATGCAGAAAGGATTCACATCCTTTATTTTTGATGATGTGTTTCCTTCTTCGTATGTACACCCATTCTTATATCATCATTACTAGAGCACCTGTTGATACATTTGTGGCACTTCCTAAGCAATTAAAGATGCAAAACTCATTCCAAACAATTTGGCAGCTTTTTACATATTTTTACTTTGTAACGTTCAAGGAAAACTAAAGAGTAAGCTCCACTGGCTAAATGTAATGTTCAGGGAGAATAGAGAAACACTTCAATTTTAGCTCCGCTTGCAAAAGTCTTTTATCATGGCTTGTTGCTCATCTGTTTTCCAGGTGTCTGTGTATCAACCCTTAAGCTGCTAAGTGCAACTAAATGTTCTTTTGCAGACAGAAAGTTAAGTCTGATATTGAGCTAGACTATCCGATCTGGTGAGTTTTTTCCAGCAACGGGCAATGTTTCGGTATATACTATTGGCTGGAAATCTTCATTCTATTTATTTAGCAGTTTAAGGGTTAACATTTGTTTTTAACAACTTGGGTGAAACACCACAACAAAATTAATATTGACCAAACTTCAGAAAGGATACTGTCTTACTTTTCTTTAGAACTGCAGGTACTAGATTATATGAAAAATTCAGTTTGCCATGGCCACAAAGCTTCAAAAACATGAAAACCTTCTTTGGAAGTTTCTCCTCTAAAAAATCTCATGTTCTCATTCTCTGCAAGTTAGCATATCAATGATTCAATGTATTTTCCTTCAGTTACTTGTATGAACTTTTGATCCATAAAAGGCTGCTTTGGGCTTGGCTTATATTCCTGTACAACGATCTGTAATTAAGCTATGCTGTAGTCAAAGGAAAATAAGTCAGTTTCATGGGGCATGTGGTTATTAACCATCATTTTTGATAATTGTTCGTTACTTTAACATATTTTTTTTTTGTATACATTTTGGTTTCTATGTTGATTTTGTTCAGTTTTCAATGTTTTATTCATTTTCTGTATTAGGGTCATGCTTAGATGCATTAAATTTAACATTTATAATTACCTTTTTATTAAAAAATTAATCGTGTCTTGGAGAATGTAAAGGTGCTGTTCAGCTGCACACTCTGCAGAACTTTTTTCTAAAAACATTTTGTCAGAGTTAATTAACCCGAAGGCTGCTAAATGCGACTCACTGACCATTTGCAGACCGTGTAGATTAAGATCAGACAGCACAGAAGGGCAGTCTGATCTTAGATCTACACTGTCCGATAGGGAGATATTATTCCCCAATACATAACTTTGAAATAGCAATATTTGGGTTTTTACTTTGGAATTAAACATTTCTTTTTGGTTATTTAGCAGGATAAGGGTTAATATTTGATAGGAATGATCCTTCACTTCAGACTCTTTCATATTCCTCATTATCATCATGGTCTCTGGATAAGTATAACTTCTGTGTGCATTTGGTTTATTGCTTCCATGAAATATTCCAGGAATTGCAGACTTCTTGTGCACTGTTCATGCCAGTTGTGGTTCACCAGCCCTTTACCCTTTACCGGACAATTCTTTAGGAAGAAGGCTGTTGAAAACATTGTGTGAAAAGGAGAAAATGTGGGTAACCAGTGTTTTTTCCTTTTCCCAAAATGTTTTCTTTTCTATCAGAGATTTTTTGTTTGTATCAATTATGAATATGTTGTCTGCAGACGCTTTCAGTTTGAAAGAGTGTAAAATTTGTCGTTTGTGAAAGGGATAATGGATTAGTACAGAGCCATTATGAATCTCTTGTGCAATTTATTTTTATCAAATCTTGGAAAGAGTGCTGGTTCATTTTGGGACCAAATCTGGCAATCTTCTGTGAGGCAAAACCCTTGTGCAGACTCCAATTAAAGGGATCAGAAATGTCCTTACATGATGAAGTTGTAACTCAAGTAAGATAAACTATGTCAGTAACTAAACCCTATCTTTATGCAGACTCTTGCTTCTAATACTAGTAATCAATAGAGATTGCCCTTTGTAAGTAATGTACCCAATCTTATGTATTATTTACTGTTTACATAAAGTATTATTTTATTCCTATTGTTTATTTATCTTATAAATTTATATACCTTTTATTACAAAATACAACACTTAGTTAGCCACAACAGTTTATATTTTTGTTAAAAAAGTATTGTGTTCAGAAATATTTATTTACACTCTGCATATTTTTACACTATAGATCATCACGTAGATCTTGTGCATCTGTTGTTTTTTTTTATCATTTTTACAGTTTTTAATCAAAATGCTTTTGAAATCAAATTTTGACAAAAAAACAACAGTTTTCTGATAGTCAGTTTTTTTGTTCGTTTGTTTTTATTTGTTTTCTTACAGACCTCTGATTTTTTTTCCAGAAATTTCACACAAATGCAGGTATGTTTTTTCGTATCATGGAAAGTAAAAGGAAAACATTGTTTATGATCATTTTTTTTCCTACCCTTCAGAAGAGGAATTTCAGTTTCTTAGTCACATTTAATCTCGTCCGCAGAGGCTTGCAATTTTGACTCATCTAAAATTTTATAGTCTTGTAAGGACTTAATTATTTTTCCGGATGAGACACTATTGTACAGCAGGAGCAAAGAACTTTCTTTATTACTCATAAATGGAAACCTTTTTTTGTAGAATAAACTTCCATACTATTTCTAGACTGCTTCTCTGTCGTGTGACCATTTACCAAACAATACCGACTTTTCACGACCCAAAGTAAGAGGCCTTTTAAAAACATTGAAGGATAAAGAGAAAATGCTGGTAACCAGCATTTTCTCTTTTTTCCACGGTTTCTATCTTATCAGGCACCATTACTGTATATGTATTAATTACATGGTAATTTTGATTTTATCATCTACAGATATTTTGAATTTGGGAGAATCTAAAGTTTGTCATGTCAGAAACTATTAAAGTTTTGGCTTACTTAGTCTGAATGTATTTATGTATGTCAAACGTTGTATTTAAAATGAGTATTTTTTGTGAATTTGAAACGTTGTCTTACAACTTTCATGGTTTCTGCTTTAAATTACAAATGTACAATTTAGTTAACCCTTTACCACACAATGACGCCTTTTGACGCCCCTAAAAAAGAGGCTTTTGAAAACATTTTGGGAAAAGGAGAAAATGCTGGTAACCAGCATTTTCTCCTTTTACCACAAAGTTTTCTACCCTATCAAGGAAAAATTGCGTCATTTGAGCCACTATGAAATTGTCGTCTGCAAATGCTTTCAATCTGGATAGGTCTAAAATTTTGCCATGTGGTAAAGGGTTAAAGAAATGGATATCTATTACAAAAATGATCGTAGCTGATATTCATTTACCTTGGAATAGTTTATTTTATATTCTTGCATTTTTCATCCTTTCAAATAAAACTTTTATTGTACCTATTGGTATTTGACAGATTGACTTATTGAAAGACATATTTTTTTTCCACGAAACTCTGAAACGCTTGCATAATATTGAAATGTGCTGTAGATATTTTATGGTCTATTTATAGATATGTTTTACTATGAAATAAACTTTTATGAAGAATAATACTCTATACTTGTTCGATTTAACATCACACCCTATCTTCATAGTCTGTGTCCATATTGTATATTTTTTGGCGCATCCACATTCGAGCACCTCACTAAACAATTCTTTGTTTTAATGACCCTTAGAAAAATGGCTTTTGAAAATATTTCAAGAAAAGGAGAACATACTGGTAACCAGGGGAGACAATTTTTGTAAATCACTGAAAAGTAATTTTTGTGTTTACCTTCAAGTGTTTTGTAAATACCTTCCATTGGCAAACATGGGAATGCTTTAAAGCCATAGTATTGCTAACACAATTTTGACAAGGTTAACAACTTAAACACTTTGCTAATTTCTGACATATTTTCTACTCTTCAAACAAATAAAAAACACAAAAATTTAAGCCTTTTCTCAAATGACAAAATTTAGCTTCTTTCAAACTGAAAACAGCAGCAAACGACAAACGTAAAATTTGTGTATATTGTTTCAAGTATCGGATTTGATAGAAAATGCTCTTTACCAGGATTTTCTCTTTTTCCCACAATGTTTTCAAAAGTCTTCTTTGTCAGGGTTATTAAATCGTCTCGATAATGAGACGCAAAGATGCGTCCTTTCATATTTATGCCCCCCTTCAACGAAGTGGGGGTACATTGCTTTGCTAATGTCGGTCAGTCAGTCGGTCTGTAGGTCGGTCCGTCGGTCGGTCGGTCGGTAGACCTTACCTTGTCCGGATGATAACTAGACAGAATTGACCTAGGTTCGTCAAATTTGGCACAGACATGCATCTCGGAGTGTAGATGATCCCTATTGATTTTGAGGTCAATCGGTCAAAGGTCAAGGTCACAGTGACCGTCAACATGTTGATATATAGACCAAACCTTGTCCGGATGATAACTAGACACAGAATTGACCTAGGTTCATCAAATTTGGCACAGACATGCATCTCGGAGTGTAGATGATCCCTATTGATTTTGAGGTCAGTCGGTCTAAGGTCAAGGTCACAGTGACCGTCAACATGTTGATATATAGACCAAACCTTGTCCGGATGATAACTAGACACAGAATTGACCTAGGTTTGTCAAATTTTGCACAGACATGCGTCTCGGAGTGTAGATGATCCCTATTGATTTTGAGGTCAATCGGTCAAAGGTCAAGGTCACAGTGACCGTCAACATGTTGATATATAGACCAAACCTTGTCCGGATGATAACTAGACACAGAATTGACTTAGGTTCGTCAAATTTGGCACAGACATGCGTCTCGGAGTGTAGATGATCCCTACTGATTTTGAGGTCAATCGGTCTAAGGTCAAGGTCACAGTGACTGTCAACATGTTGATATATAGACCAAGCCTTGTCCGGATGATAACTAGACACAGAATTGACCTAGGTTCAACAAATTTGGCACAGACATGCATCTTGGAGTGTAGATGATCCCTATTGATTTTGAGGTCAAACAGTCAAAGGTCAAGGTCACAGTGACCGTCAACATTTTGATATATAGACCAAACCCTGTCCGGTTAATAACTAGACACAGAATTGACCTAGGTTTGTCAAATTTTGCACAGACATTCGTCTTGGAGTGCAGATGACCCCTATCGATTTTGATATTAATCCATCAAAGGTCAAGGTCACAGTGACCTTCAACTTAATGATACACAGACCAAACCTTGTCCAGATGATAACTAGACACAGAATTGACATAGGTTCTTCAAATTCTGTACAGATATTCATCTCGGAGTGTAAATGATCCCTATCGATTTTGAGATTAATCCATCACAGGTCAAGGTCACAGTGGCCTTCAACTTAATGATATAAATACCAAACCTTGTCCAGATGATAACTAGACACAGAATTGACCTAGGTCCTTCAAATTCTGTACAGACATTCATCTTGGAGTGTAAATGATCCCTATCGATTTTAAGGTTAATCCGTGAAAGGTCAAGGTCACAGTGACCACCAGATGATTCAGGGCCCGCGCTGCCGTTCGCCACTTGAGCCATTTGCTCAAAAAAAATTAAAGTGTCTCAAAAATCATCATATGTGGCTCAACTTGTGGCACCAACATTTTATTCGCGTATTATCGGGGACGTAGTAAGCATCGAAGTCGACTGGGAAAAAGCGGAAGTCGAACGTACGTGCCGAAAAGAAAATCGATAACCCAGTCTGTGTATCGGCGATTGTTTACAATCTTGTATGTATACACACGGTGGTGTGTATAATTATGCGAACTGTTGACAGATTATCACGTTTAATAATTGAAGTGGGCTATAAATAAAAAAGATGACATCGATATTTCCCAATCAATTCTTTTGATATCAGTTTATGAACTGTGCCACTTCCTGTATCAATGTGGCAGTAGGGGGGCATGACTGTTTTACAAACAGACATCTTGTTGGACATTTATTGTGCACCGTACCGTCCCAAGTCTACCGTGAATTTTCCGGACAAAAAGCTACATGTACGTACAGCGCTGTACTGACTTTCGTCGTTTAATCTGTGTTGCAGTGAAATGCAAGTGACTTTTAATGACAAACATAAGAAAGGACAAATTATTGAAAGTTTAGTTACCTAAAGCGCTTTAAAAAGTCGTTCAATACAATAAATCTCAAGAAATCAAACGAAACTTATCGATCGTGTTGGGCAGTCACTTTGTGTCTATTTTCGAAAACGTAATCATCTCGAGTAAAAAATTAAACTATCTTTAGCTCCATTAGCTAAAGGCCAGTAAGTCTATGTCATGGCCCTGTGTCTGTCGTGCGTCGGTCCATCTGTGTGTGCTTGTACGTCGGTCCTTGGGTCCGAGCGTTAACTTTTATTTCAAACATCTTTTCTGAAACTTCCCATCCAATTTTGATGAAACTTCATAGGGATGATATTTTCATGGCCTTCTTCAGAATTCCTTCAAAGAATTTGATTCAAGTTAAAACTTTGATTACTATAGCAACAAAACTAAACAATATTGAAAGGCCTGGCATGCAACTTCATCTAGTAGACCTGTACTAAGATTGTCCGAGTTATAGCCCTGCTGGAATGAAAATTTGCCAGGCCACGGGGGTCACAAATTGTACGTGGGCTGGGCTTATACACTGACAACTAAAAGCATCGTCTGGTTCCTAACCGTAAGGTCCGGATTTACCAAATCTTGAGTGTAGCTTCATCAAGCGGACCTGTAGCAAGGTTATTAAAACTATGACCCTGGGGTCAGCCCTAGGGATAAAATGTTTTACAAAGGCTTATATAATGAAAACTTCTTGTAGTACAAGAAGTTTATATGACTTAAACGGTAAATTGATCAAGGGAAATAACTCCAGTTCATTCATAACAGTAGCTTGTTATCATTTATCTCCCTTGATTATCAAACTTCACTATTACATGTTTGGTGTTGGGTATTCAAAAATGCTCAGTTTGACGTTGATTATTATGCTGAGATAAGATGAATATTTAAGATGTAATGAGGTTTGTATCATTCAGTCTTTTGTTCCAGAACTTTACCATTCATGCCACTGAAAAAAAAAATGTTTTCTGCTGCATATGCTTTGGAATCTTCTTGTTAAAGCACTCTTGATTTCTTTGATTTTCACTGTAAACTATACATGGTATGATGTGTTTTTATTCATTGACATTATCTTTGTAGTTGAAAAAAAAATGTGATTTTTTTTTTTTTCCGTTTCCATTATGACTTTATGAAAGGTTATTGCTATACAGACTTCTATAAATGATTTATGTCTCTGTCAGTGCCAGAGCATGATACGTTTATTTAAAAGGTAGTCGAGTGATACATGGCCATTCTGGCCCTCTTGTGTCTTATGTTTAGCGTTTAAATTGAAAATATTTGAAACGAAAGTGTAGTGAATACGCAAGCAACAAGTATGTTCAAATTTCCAGATGTGTGTCGTAATTTTTTGAAAATATGAGAGTTTAAACGTACGCTCGAAATCTGTGCGGAGATTTCGCCCATTTTTTTCACGATCGTCTCTGTACACGAATAGGACCCGTCAAAAACTAAAATCGCGGCTGGGGACAGTTATCTGTGCAAGGTCATTAAAACTTGGGACAGGTCTATATTTGATTGAATTCATGAACTAATTCATTTTATTTATTATCCTAACTTGTTTCTGTAAATTTCTTTCGAAAGGAGATAACTTCCAACTACCCCCTTGTAATGAAAATCCAGTGGTTATTTACCGATGAGCAACAATTAAAGAGAGCCGAATCGAAAAAAAAGAATGAATCGATTATGTAAATCTAACAGCTTTCAAAGAATGACATATTCTTGAGAATACAATCAAAACAAATATAGCTGGTCTCCATTACCATGCCTTATTTAAAAAAAAAAAACGTGGTTTGGTGGTTGGCAATAAGCTTAAGAGCGGCAGAACTAAAAAAAAAAGGAGCATTTTCCTGCTTTTCCAAGAACGATTTCTACCCTTTAAAAGACAAATCCCAACATTGTCGTCTGCCTGTTCATTCAACATTGACAGGTCTGAAATTTTGGCGTCCAGTAATGAATTCAACAATGGGATTAATTCAATGTTTAACTTTTACACTACCAATTAAATAAATGACTTTTTCGACAGCTGGTTATACCATTTCAACTGAAATTAAGGAGTAATTCTGATCTGCAATTGGAGTGCATTAGGGGATGGTGTAGATCAGAGATCAGACTGCACGTTCTGTGCAGTCTGATCTTGATCTACACCATCCGCAAAAACTGTCAGGGTTTCCCATGGCATTTAGAGCGTATATTTGCGCCTTTGGCAGTGGTGGTGATTTACCTATTTGTCCATGCAGATAATAAATCTTGACTATTATATTTACGATTCGCGTATCATTTTACGGAGGGTTTTACTTCTTTTTACATTTTAGAGCTCTAAACTGCGTAGGCTAGATTTATGCAAATTATTTTGGGTATGAGCTGCAGAAAAAAAAGAACGGTAATGCAAATAGTTATTCAAATCGTAAAGTTTGCAGTTAAGTGAAACTTGTTTTATGACTTGATGCTTGCTTACCTAAATTCGTGCGTACACAGTTTAGTAAAAGACAGCCCTAGTTGCGAATAACATCCCGAGTTCAGATCTTTATCTAGGATGCAATCATTGTACATGTTACTGTAAATTTTTATTCTAGAATTATCCTTTTTATACAAAAAGCTCAAATAAGGATTGAGTTATGCTCGGGCAAAAGGCGGTTTAATGCATCTGCGTGATGCATTATACCAAGCAAGTCATAACATAATTGTGGATCCATAAAATCTATTTTATCTAAAAACCAACTGAATCATGAAATAGACTGGTCTTCTGACATGCATAAAATTGACTAATAAGAATACGTTTCGACCCAGGTCAGGGCCTGCGCGAACTGCGCAGCCTGACCTGGGTCGATACTTTTCGCAGCTGCGTTGAAAAAACGACTTTTCAAAGAGCTTGGCTCAATTGTAAAATTTTTGTTTCATTTCAGTTCTTTCATTTTAGCTGCTTTACACTCGTACAAATTGAAATAACGGGGGAAGTATAACCCTTTTTCAGCAAATTATGTAATATGACGACTATATAAACGACTCATGCTCTGTGAAAAGGGGGATTAATGCATCTGCAAAAGGTACCGACCCAGGTCCAGGGGCCCATTTCACTAAACAGCGTAGATTTACGCAAATTATTCAGGATTGCGTATGTACGCATACGATCCCTACTTCACCCAAAGTTATGAACTGACGTAAAGTTATGATAATACTAACTCAAATCGCAAAGTTATGCAATTTTGTAAAACTGGTATTCTGACCTGATGCCTGCCTTAATAATTTGCGTGCGCAAATTTTGTGCGTACGCAGTTTAGTGAAATGGGCTCCGAAAATTTTTGCTATTGGTCAATTTTCTGCAGTTCAAAGGACCAGTTTACCTCGTGATTCAGTCGGTTCTTAGACAAAAGGGACCTATGGATTCATGATCATGTGATGGCTTACTTGGTATCATGCATTGCGGAAATGCAGTAAGCCCCCTTTTGCCAGAGTATGGCTCAGTTATAGAAAAATATTTCTGCAAGGAACTATTTCTTTCATTAGCAGAGTCTCAATCAAAATATTGCTACTTCTACACTGTATTTAGACATGGCGGTGAACTAATTTCGGTCATGTCAAGATCTCTTTGGCGATATTTCGCTGCCGAGTTGGGCAATCAACGAATGAGAGTAATTGGGACAAACTGATTTCCTTGCTGGATCTGAGTTTTGTCCGTGAATAAAGTTAACTAATAGGGGGAAATTATACTAACAGGGTTTCTATTTTTTCTTGATCGCACGATCATCAAGGCAGAAATTGGTAGAGATACCACAACTTGACTTCTTTTTTAAAAACATTGACCTGTTCACCTTTTGTCAAACGATTTCGAGTTTTAACGACCCTGCGGAAGAAGGCTTTTGAAAATTTTGTGGGAAAAAGAGAAAATGCTGTTAAACCAGCATTTTCTCCTTTTATCACAATGTTTTCTGCCCTTTCTTAGCCAAATAATAAGGACAAGTCTATAATACTGCCATAGGGTAACAGAGTTGAACCATGTTGTCTATTCAAAATTGACTTTGAAATGCGTGCTGCTCTAGTCATTCGGCATACCTCGGGTGATGGGAGCCATCAAATCCATTCGGCATACCTCGGGTGATGGGAGCCATCATATCCCTCGGCTGTAACTGGTGGATTGATATGCACCAGATCGGTACATACCCGGAAATACGCTGGTTAACCGTTCTGAAAATTGTAAGGCTCCTCTTAAAAAAGAAAACTTGAGTTTCAATTTTCTATCGAAACCTTTCTAACTATATTTCAGTTCAGTTGACAAACATTTCGTACATTCATTATTTAACGTGGTTTATCAATTTCGATTGAAATTTTTACCGACAGATAAACAGATGTGAATAACTTCATCGAGGTTGTTTATGTCGTTGCTAAACGACTGACAGAGGCGCGCCATGTATAAGATCACGTGGTTCGCTGTTCAAATGGAAACGACCGTTATACGGACGAGGTTAGATGTAGGTACGGAATCGGCCGAGTTGTGACGAGTGCTGCTCCAGTGTGACGCTAGCATAAATATCCCGTAAAAATTTACTGATTAATTTATATAATATTCGTTTTCTTTCGTTGATATCCACATTTTAGCTCATTTATACATGCATTTCAAGGGACCGGATAACTACATTTTATCTAATAATAAAGGTTAACCCACAAAAAGTGTTGATTATGTCACGAATGTTCGCAACATGTACACTCGCAACGAAGACGTTGCCAGTCGATGAAAATTCTTCAGTCACGCCTTATTGCGGTCTCTTTTCACGGTCCGAACAAATATTTGGCCAAACTGTTTATTGGTTACTTGGTTATGTCATTTTTTGACAAAGTAACGCCAGAATGTATAAAAGAAAAAAAAAATGATCCGACTGGAACCCAGGCTACGCAGAACCCGGCTGTTGACAGTGAGGATTAATTATTTTTCATCATCTGTCCAAATTGACAGCAAATAATATTTTAATGTTGGTAGCAAAAGCCGAACCGTTTAAATTTCAAGGATGCTATGGTCAAACAACAAATTTTAGACTACACCAAATTCAAAACACTACAGACGACAAATTTGAAATTGGTACAAATGTGTTGTACTCTGATAGAGTAGACAACATTATGGAAAAAAAAGAAAATGCTGGTTACTAGCATTTTCTCCTTTTTCAATAATGTTTTTACTCAAGATCGATAACGCAAAAAAAGATGGCCCTGAACCACGATCAAACTATATGAGCCATACTCTCTTGCAAAGGGGGGTTAAATGCATGTCCGTGATGCATTATACAAGCAACTCATCACATAACTATGGAACTGTACAAGCCATTTTGTCCAACAACCAGCTGAATCTTGAGATAAAATGCTCTATGGACATGCAAAAAACTTACCAAAATAAAAAGAGTTTCGACCAAGGTCAGTCTGCGCGCACTGCACAGGCTCAACTAGGTCGATACTTTCTTCAAATGCATCAAACCCGTTTTCACATACTAGTCTGGCTAATTTGTTTATGTGCCGTTTGAGTTTCTCAAATAAGCCTCTGCAAAAAATGTTTAGATTATAACAATGAACCCTTCATCCACGTTTCCACGAACCTGATGAAAGAAAAAAAAAAAACATTGAAAACATTGTGGAAAAAAGAAGAAAATACTTTTCTCCTTTTCTCACAACGTTTCTTGGAGTCTGTATTCACCAACCATTTTTAAGAACGTCCTCAGTCTTATTCTCCGAATTTTATAGATTTGAAAGTAACACAACTACTGATTGGCTAAACCATTTGGTTTAGCCAATCAGAAGTTCTGTTACATTCAAATTTTGAAAATCTTGGAGGATTAGACAATAATGTTCTTAAAAATGATGGATGAATACGGGCCTTTCAAGGACTGATTTAATATGTTGTCTGCGAATGCTATCAGTTTGGACAAGTTCATACTTTTGTGTTGTAAAGAGTTTAATCCCTGTCTTCGCTATCCAACAGTCCTGGTAGATTTGTTAGAAAGGGAAAGGATACAGTTTTGTCAATTTTTTGTTGAGATGAGTTGACGCTTCAGGTTTTATTTCTTAAAAGCAAAAAAGAAAGCAACCGTAAAGCAAGGACTTCCAAAACTTTTAGAATCTTTATTACAAATAGTCCATTTCCCGAACCATCTTCATTCTTTAGATCAATTTCTTATTTTCTAGTACCAATACTGTAGAAACGGTCGCTCAATAACATTTTTTCTAGACTCGCTTAATAAAATTTCATTCTTAATGCCAACTTATGTAATATCCAATTCATGCAGCACATACCAGCCACTGAATGCACATTTAATTTGATTAGATTAAGATCAGACTGCACTAAAGGCTACGGAGAAGTCAGAAAATTCTCGTTTTGCGACAATGTTTTCAAATGTTATGTAACTCGAGACGACAGAATCGTCTGTCAATGGTTATTAATTATTGTATGATTGTTATTATGTTTTGGGGTAACTTTAAGAAAACCCCTTCCTTAGGACCGGAAATTTGGATTGTATGTGACTTGGGATTCTGTACAGTGACGGCCTGTTACTTTGGCGTTAAAAACTGCGTTCAAACAGTCGGTCAAGCTGGTGATTTTCTATTAGTAATCGAATACATTGTCTTGGGACAAAATCATCTGTATTTTAGCACGGTCTACTGATCAAGGTATCCCTATTGCTCTAAGGAAGGTTCACGGCGCACATAAGTGTTCCTGATATGGTCAGTACATAAGAAACAAAATACTTGGTGTGAATATTTTATAACAACTATCAAAACAAATGAAAAAGCATCAGCTTGACTTACCATGTGAACACAATTTTTAATATCTAAGTGACAGACCGTCACTGTACAGAATCCCAAGTCACATACAATCCCATAAATTGTACACTTCTGGTCCTACACAGTGCCATTATTCCTTATCTCTTTACCAAAAGCCAACATTATAGGCTGATCCAAATCGAAGCATTTGTAGACGACAAACTAAATGTGGCTTAATTGATTAAAGTCGTTTTTAAAAAGGTAGAAAACATTGTGATGAAAGGAGAAATAACCGTTTAACCGACATTTTCACCATTTCCCAAAGTATTTTCAAAAGCCTTCATCCTCAGTAGGGTCGTTCAAAATGAGATTATTTGTTAAAGGGTAAAATCGCTGACCAGATTTTATTTGCTTTTGTGTGTAGTGTAAATGAAGATCAGACAACACAGACCGTGGTGTCGGATCTGGAATCTACATTGTCTGTTACTTTGCCAGATAATTCAACAAAACAGCTTTAAAATTGCTATATCTGCATCTTTTGTATGGACCGAGAATGTTCTTTTCCATCATATACCATTAACCCTTCAGTTGCTGAGCGCGACTCGGTGTACTTATGCGGACAGTATAGATCAAGATCAGACTGCACAAAAGGTGCAGCCTGATCTTGGACCTTCACTACCTTTTTTTTTTTTTTTTAACGGGTGAGCTCAACTTTGAAATTGGAACGTTTGGGGTTTTACTATTGAGTGGAAATCTACGTTTCATTTATATAGTAGCTTAAAGGGTTGAAGGATGTTACTTTTATTACCTCGTTATAATACACGTTTTGGAGGAAAGATATCTCCTTATCGGACAGTGTAGATCCAAGATCAGACTGCACGTTCTGTGCAGTCTGATCTTGATCTACACTGTGCGCTAAAGGTCAGTGAGTCGAGCTTACCAGCCTAAGGGTTAAAAGGGTTGGCTGTTATTACCGCGTTTATAATAAACGTTCCGCAAACTAATATTTTCAGTGTGGTGGTATACCAGCTTTACGATGGACAAAATGGCGACGAAGTCGGTGGAATTTTCTGGGACGTTTAGTACTTACGTCACTATGATTGGCTATTTGATTGGAATGGCAGATGTATGGCGATTCCCATTTCTGGTCTACAGAAACGGAGGAGGTAATATGAATTTTTTTGAAAAATTCGATATTTCGAACGTAAAATTGGATTTCTATTTGAATAAATGTTTTGTAGAAAAGTGATGCAGCAGTCGCTCTTGTCACAGTTTTCGCTTTAACTGGGGATCACAACTGCATATGCACAAAGTTTTCACGAAAAAAAAAAGAAATGAATCATTCTCTCTGAAAAAGGGGGCTTAATGCGTTTGCAAAAAGTATCGACCCATGTCAGCCTGCGCAGGCTGACATGGGTCGAAAATCTTTGCTATTGGTCAAGTTTGTGATTGTCAAAGGACCACTCTACCTCCAGATCCAGTCGATTGTTAGAAAAATCAGATTTTATGGATCCAAAATTTTGAGATAACTAGCACTGTATGATGCATCACGGAGATGCATTAAGGCCCCAATTGCCAGAGCATGGCTCAATTTTTTTTAATAAGTAGGTATATGTCATTGATACATGTATGTGAATGGATTTTAGAAATATGTACTCTGAAGTTCTGCGCTCTTGATCAGACGACAAAATTGTTTTAGTTCTTAGCTACATGGAATACATTTGCAGACGGTAATTTTACCCTGTACCAGACGACAAAGTTTCAGACTGGTCCAAATTGAAAGCGTTTGCAGACGACAAACTGAATATGGCTGGTATGATGGAATTCGTACTGAAAAGGGTAGAAAACGGTGTGAGAAAAGCAGAAAACGCTGGTAACCAGTATGTTCTCCTTTCCCACTTTTCCATGATGTTTTTAAAAGCCTACTATATTAAGCCTTCATTGTGGCTGGTTTCTATCATTTGTTCCTTTTCCCACAATAATATTTACCCTTTCAGAGACAAGGCTCATCATTTTTGACACATTTCTACTGTCGGCTGCTACTATTTTGTAGCCCGGCCGGGTGGCTCTGTGGTTAGCGTATCTAACTCGTGACCTGGAGGTTGCAGGCTCGATACCCGGCTGCGGCCAACTTCTTTCTGGCGATTTTTCGCCTCTCACCCCTGATGCACGTGAGAAAAGTAGTCAGTGGCTTTCGAAAGGAAGTTGTGTCAGTACTGGTGTGAGAAAGCCAGGAAACACATGGGTGAGTCACTGACCGCCGTGATATGGCCTAAGCTGTTAAAATGGCGTTAAACTCCAATACAAACAAAAAAGCTACTATTTTGTATAAAAGCGAATTTTGTCATACACATTGTAGTAAGGAGTCGCTTTCTTTTTCTATAAATAAAAAAAAAATCTAAACCAGACGACAAAATTTTAGACTCTCCCGAACAGAAAGCATTTGCAAATGAAAAATTAAATGTTGCTCAAGTCATGAAATTTATCTCTGACAGGTTGGAAACTATTGTGGGACAGAAACAAAATACTGATTACCACATGTGTGATAAAGGGTTGAATACCATACAGACTAAATTACTTTATTATACTGCAAAGAAATTTCTCGTGATCTGATTGGATAATATGCCCCGAACATATATATCATGTACACTGGCAAAACCAACGTAAAAGCAGTTTCCTTTTCGGCAGCCCCCGTATACATGACTACACTTTCAACACAACATCCAAACTGGCGGTTTCGATCAAGATTGACATCAAGATTATGCGTCAAACTGCACGTTTTAGCACGTTTTACCAAGGTTTCAGTGACGTCATTTCTCAGTGACGTCAGTTTTCATTGAATTGGGGCACTCAGAAGGGAAATTATACTTCGTCAGCGTACTCAATTTTTGAAACCAAAAAACAGGTAAAATTCGCTTAACACACGTTGTAATGGTAAAACTTTGCAGTATAATTAATTCGGTGTACGGTCAGGTGGCAGGGGACTTAGAAACTTATTCCGGCTGTGATGAATAATGTCGCCACCTCGCCTTCGGCTCGGGGCGACATGATTCACCACAGCCGTGAACAAGTTTCCAAGTCCCCTGCCACCTGACCGTACAACTAATAATGTCTCACGTGATATGTAAATAAATAACATATTTACTGTAGTAACAGTCGCTGGACTATGGTTTTGAACGTGGCAGGTTCGAATCCCAACGATAGTAATATTTTTTCTGGTATATTTTTTCTGACTCAGAGCAGGGATTGTATGCTCAGAGCAGGGATCGTATATAACTGTAATTTACGATTCCTGCTCAGAGTAAATTGTCACGTCATATTTTTACCAACAAAATCAGAGAGTCTCTTTGCTTAGGTTCAGTTGATAATAATATTTTAATCCCTCCTTATCGTAATCTTCTTTTAAGGTCTCATCAGATCTGTGGCAAAACGGTTTATCGCTTTCATAATAATTTTATGACAAAGTAGCGTCAGAATATATTTAAAAGGAAAAAAATGATTGGAATGGATTCCAAGGCTAGGAGTCTCCTTACAATAACATCGGTCCCCTTGTTTCACTCTGCCACACGACAAAATTTTAGACAGGTCTAAATTGGAAGCATTTGCAGACAACAAAATAAACGACTCAAAAATCGAATTCGTTTTGGGAAGGGTAGAAAACATTATGGGAAAAGGAGAAAATGCTGGTAACCAGCATTTTCTCCTTTTCCCATAATGTTTTCAAAAGGCTTTTTCTTCAAGACCGATTAAACTCGGGATCGTGTGGTAAAGGATTAAATATTTCTTTTCCTCTAAAATCTAGTTTTGTGCAGTTTAACCCTTTACCGACAAAATTTTACATTCGTCCAAATTGAAGGCATTTGCAGACAGCAAATAAAATGTGGCTGAATGGATAGGATTTATCAACGAAAGATCAGAGCACATTGTGGGGAAAAGGGATTGATCATTGGTAATCAGAATTTTCTCCTTTTCCCACAATGTTTTCAATGGATTTCTTCGCAAGGATCATTCAAACAACAAATTTTTGGGTAAAGGGTATACGACATTGAAATTTGCATTTTCGGTAAAAACACTCCAAGCATTTCGGTAAAGGAAGAAATCGCTCATTATAGGCAATTCCTCCTTTTTGTTACAATGTTTCATCTCTGTTAATGAATTAAATATGTTTTTAACCATTTAAACGCTTCAGTAAACTTAATCTGGAGTATTCGAGTTAAAGCTGTCAAAGTTTTATTCTTTGCATATTTAATAAGTTTTTTTTTTAAATTTAGATGCCGAACGTTTAAAGCGCAGCTATCAAAATACAACTATTCAATTTCATAATTCGCAACGAGAGAATAAATCGAGGTTTTCGCGTGTAAATTACGGATGTACGAAAAATACTTTTCATCGAAGGGGGTGAAGTCAAAGTAACCAAGCTTAGCTCAACTCGGCTGAAATCAGTCATAAAAATGTATATTAACGACGTATATCAGAAATGTTCGCGCGCATCCATACTGCCCATCTATTTTTGCCGTTAATAGTGAATCAAAAGTGCACCTATGTATTTTTCGCACATATGGTAATACCATTGGTGCACTGAAACAAGTACATGTAGCACTATCTTCGAGTTGTATTAGTAAAGAGAAAAAAATGGATCTGTGAACTGTCACCGCGAAATAATTAAAATACTGTTGACACGGTTTTACACACCAAACAAGCAAACAAAAGCAGGAAATTTAAAGCTGTGGAAGTATAGCTGTTTCAACTTTAAAAATTAGTGTGGGAAAAGGAGAAATCGCTCTAATTAGCAATTTCTCCTTTTCCCACTATGTTGTCTGCTGAGCGTTTATTTTTTTCCTTGAAAAAATTGACCTCCACAGTGACCTTCATCCCTGTTTTCTGACGAAATAAGCACGGAAAGGTGCCATTTTTATTTTTTCTTATAGTATTCATAAATAATTCTAAACAATAATTGTGGAAATTTTTAAGAAAAATCTGTCCGTTAGTATGTATTTATTAAAGATTCACCTTTAATTCGATCAAATTACCTCCCTTTTTAACTCAATGGTCTATATGTAATATGCATATTTGTACATTTGCCATGCTCAAAACAAGGCTTTTAATATTTTTTGTGCAAAACTGAATAAATTTTCATTAAAATGATGTATATTTGTATATTCTTCCTGTTACTTTCCTGTTTAACTGACTATAAAAGAAAACATGTTAAATCCAATATAAGCTGTTCTTTGGAGCTGTATATACCTTTTAGTTTAAACATATTTTATTCAACAGTATAATATACAAGTTTACAAAAGACAATACAAACATATGACAAATGTACTGGAGAAAAGGATAAGAAAGGAAGCTTAGGCTTATAAAGTTCTTCTCCAAATTTCGGGTAACGGTTAACACATGATCATGATTACTAATTACAGAAAACGAAAGTCAATTTAGAAAAAAGAAAGGCAGTTGAAAAATAACAAAGAGCAGAAGGGTGTGGAGTGCTATTGGTGAAAATTTCAGTTGAAGACACCTATACAATGTCTAAAGAACCTTCCAATTTGACCATCACAATTGATCAAACAATTGGTTATTTACACACACACAAAAAAACTTATTGATACCAGGATATTAGCATACCGGGCCAAAGGGTCCAAACCCGTCAGTCATATTTGGAAAAAAAAGAGGCTAGAATAGATTGGTTTGATATAGACTCATCTATTACCAAGAAGACATAGGATTTAGGCATTACTTGGTAAATCTTCTACTTTCACGGATATATGTATGCACGGCGGCAAATATTCTTTGGTTATCAAACAGATTAAGATTATCATCCCCAAACAGAATGATTTGAAGTGTAAGTCTTGTAATACCGTTAATAAATAGACTCAGCTCAATTCTCTGGTTATTATAATAAGGACATTTTAAAAAGTAGTGTTGGGTCGATTCTACTGTACCGCATCTACAAAGTGGCGATTGTACCAATTTTTTTAAGTACAAGTGCTCATTGAGAGAGCTACATCTGTTGCGTAATCTGGCATGTATAATTTGAGTTTTCCTGTCACCAAAAAAGAAAAGCCTCCGTGGACAAGGTTTATCTACGTTGAAACGGTATTTAAAGGCTGACAGTGATTTTGCATTCTTAATACCATCTGGTAGGGAATTCCAATCATTAATAACAGCTGGCAAAAATGAAGTGCTGTACAAGCTAGTTCTACCGGCAATGTTTCTCAAATTGTTTGGCCTACGCAGGTTATAAGAGCAAGAATTGCCAACGGTAGATGGAACAAGAGTATTAAGATAATTTTGTAGAAACGAATAAGCTTGTGCTTGCGCCGTCGTTGGCTTAAAGTTTCCCACCCGGATTCTTGATATAGATCAGCGATAGCCACTAGTTTAGTACAACCGGTAACAATCCGGGCAGCTTCATTTTGCACTTTTTCCAGTTGATCTTTCAACCCGTCAGAGAGATTGTCCCATATAACATCGCCGCATATTCAAGAATAGGCCTAATAAAAGAGAAATAGATGATTTAAAGTGAAAGACGATCGAGACGGGTTTTCAGAAGTCGCATAACTCCGATATACCTTTTTCAAAGGCAAATTTCTCAGAAACGAGCATGGTAACCCATTATCTTTTTTTAATGAAATCTCCTCGAGACATGATAAGCTTTGTATGTGCAAAGTTTTTTTTAAAAAAGTGTCCGTTAAAAAAAATTGTGATATACGTCGTTAACAGACCAGATAGAGTAACTCTTATGTTTCAGAGATCGTTTTCCTTCTAACTAAATTAAAGTCTTTATTTCAAATATCTCTTTTTCCTGTTGAGAAGCATGGTTGATATTTAAAGTTTGAGCACCAATTCATATATGCATTTACCCTTGGTCGTTAAGCGCGACTCAATGCGATTTAGCAGACAGTTTAGATATGATTAGACTTCTGAAAACATCCCATCATTTGAGTTACATTTAGCTAACCGCTTGCAGGGCGATCCTGGATAATTCTTGCCAGGACAATTGATACCAGACAGTTGGAACCCTGGACAGCCTGCGTACCTGAGGCACTTGGTATATAATAAGGATAGTACAGATAACCGCCCCAGAATGATATGTTTGTTTTGACTTCTCTCATCCGAGTACAGAGACGATCGCTAAAAAAATGAGAGAAATCTCCGCTCAGATTTTGTGCGCACGTTTAAACTCTCATATGTTTTTTTTTAAAAATGTCAAAACTGGAACTTGAACATAAATGCTGATTGCGTATTCAATAACTATTCTGGTACCTAGGTTATTTTTACAAAGGTATTCATGAATACTCGGCACCGCCATTATTGATCGAGGATTCTCTTAAAGAGTTAATCACCATTATATTACTGTGTGAGGTTCGGATTGTCCCAGTAACGAGTTGTCCTAATACGAATTGTCCCAAGGACGAGTTTTCTTTACCATAAAAAATTCCCCAAGGTACAAGTTGTCCTTAAAGCCATTTTGAATGGTACCAATATCCTTGAAGCCTCTCTGCAAATCCTTTCTCAATTTGGAGTTTTGAAATTTTGTTGTCTGATTAAGGGTATTTACAAATCGAGTCACAAGTAAAAAAATTCAATTACATGGTAACCCACACTTTCTGATTCGTCGTCTAGTAAAAAGGCTACACAGCCTTATCTACATGTGTACTTTCAAAGACAAAGTAGTCTGTTTAGCTTGGCTTATCTGGAGCCAGTAAATCCTTAATGATGGTTAGTATTGCTCATTATTCAACTTGTTACCAAACAATCATCTTGTAGGTTTAGCGGTGCTGAGGGAAAAGGCCTCTGAAAACATAGTGGAAAAAGAAGAATTGTTGGTAGCATTTTCTACCTTTACTACAATGTTTTCTACCCTTAGAAATCAAATTTCATCATTTTAACTTTGTTCAATATTTCGTCTGCAAGGGTTTTCAATTTCGACAAGTCTATAATTTTGTCGTATGGTACAGAGTTAAATTCAACAGATGGAAGATTTATGATTGTAACAAAAGGTAATTATCCATTTTATGTAGTTTTCAGATGTACACATGTATTGATTAAAAAAAAAATGCTACTATTCCTTCCAATAATAAGAATAAATACCGTATTAATACTAATGGACTTTTGCTCCATAACTTTTTGTAAGAATCGCCTGAATATGTCAGAAAGCCAGTGTACTAAAATATTCAACATAAAACGTGTTCCAAATGGAAAAGACATTGTCTCCAAATTATGTACTATTACATTTAAAAGAACCCGTGGCAATAAAATATCTGACCAAAGAAATTTCTCAGAAAAACGAGGTTGTTATGAGTACTAAATAACAAACGCATTTAGCTTTCAAACAGTTCTAAAATAGGTCGAATAGAACAGTGGCTCAGCACAACACATTAAGCAGGGAATTAGTCCATATATGAACAGCTGCCTGCTAAAACGGACTCGAATGATAATTATCTTACCATGAAAAAAATAAAACGTTTTAGTGTAAAAATAAAAACCCCAGTAATGCAGATATATAGGAATGTAACATTACTTGGGTTAACTCTATTCCACGCAAAAAAAATTTAGATTTGTCCAAACTGAAAACATTCACAGATGAAAAATAAAATGTGGCTCAAACGATGAACTTTGTCTGTGGAAGGATGGAAAACATTGTGGGAAAAGGAGAAAATGCTGGTTACCAGCATTTTCTTCATTTCCCACAATGTTTTCAAAAGCCTTTTTGCTCAAGGTTGTTAAAACTCGGGGTTGTGTGGTAAAGGGATAAAAGGGTTTTTTTTTTTTTTCTGTCGTTATGCCGACCACCCGCAATTGTTCGTAAGGTGGGTTAACTCTTTACCAAACGACAAAGTTTTACCTTTTCCCAGAATGTTTTTAAAATCTTTCTCTGCCAGTATCGTTAGAACACGAACTTGTTTGGTAGAGGGTTAATGCTCAACTGCGCTACGAACATGGACATTCACTCACTTAAACCCCCAATAGCGGGCAAAAGTGATCAATGTGGGTGTTAAAGTGCATTTCGATTCAAAACATACCATTTAAAAGTATGGAAATTAGTGTGAAGTTAACAATCTGTTATTGTATGGTCGGTTCAAGTGTTAGTCGCTGGCAGAAAAATGTATCCTAAAGCTATGTCAAAAGTTGCCAGGTGGCTCTATCTTTTGTTTACTTTTTACTTGGCTTTAAAATTCATTTTCTACCAGCGACTAACACTTGGACCGATTCTAAAGTAACAGATTGTCATCAGCACAATAGTTTCCATACTTCTGAAAGATGTGATTTAAATTCAGTTACATTTTAACTTCCGAACTGTTTACTATGGCCGCTATTCGTGAGGGGATTGGGGCATTCGGCATACCTTGGGTGATGGGAGCCATCAAATCCCTCGGCTGTATCTGGTGGATTGATATGCACCAGATCAGTACATACCCGGAAATACGCCGGTTTACCGTTCTGAAAATTGTAAGGCTCCTCTTAAAAAAGAAAACTTGAGTTTCAATTTTCTATCGAAATCTTTCTAACTATATTTCAGTTGAGTTGGAAAACAGTTTGTACATTCATTATTTATCAATTCCGATTGAATTTTTCACCAACAGATAAACAGATGTGAGTAACTTCATCAAGGTTGTTTATGTCGTTGCTAAACGACTGACAGTGGCGCGCCATGTATAAGATCACATGGTTCGCAGTTCAAATGGAAACGACCGTTATACGGACGAGGTTAGATATAGGTACGGAATCGGCCGAGTTGTGACGAGTGGGGATTGGGGACTACCAAAATAAGACTAACCGTAAACATTGAATAACAAAGAAAAGTAGGTTTAAAACACATATCTTCTAAAGGTGCTAAAAATAGTCTTGTGAACGCTCTACCACTAATTTTTTATTATAAACGGAAACATTGAACGTTCTTTTTTGATAAAGTTATAGGTCCCGCAACAATATCGATACTTTTGAGCGTTTTTATAAATACCTTGCCACTGTTAAAGGAAAAAAACTTCGGAAGGTAACATGGCTTTCGGACAGAGAGGCATACTTTCTCTCAAAAAGTCAGAGCATTACATACAGATGACTTTCTTCAAAGTGCTGAACTAAATGAGGTTTTAAATAAGATCTCTTTGGTGGTATGTAGCAATCGACTTGGAGAATTATAAAAGACTGTCGACATGTAGCGAGCGGCACATGTATTTCTTGCTGATTTCTAGCATGCAAGTTGATATGTAAATTATGGCAGATACTCAGCTATATAGTGTTTGCCTTTGGGGCAGAGCAGAAATGAGCACACTATTTTGCTCTGGGTTCGTTACTGATAAAGTTGTACAATTACCTAGTAACTCTTATTTATCTTATAAGCTGCATGTTCTGTACAATCTGATCTTCATCTTTGGCGGCGAAAGGGGTGATGTTCTTGTTACATGTGCATAAGAATCAACAATCAAAATGTATGAACAGCTTCCAAGAATCAGAATTAGGTCAGTATACCTAATATGGGTTGATCATAGTCTGCCATGATGTAGAAAGTATCAATACTCATGAAAGTCACAATAGCCGCCAAATGTAAACAGTTAGAACTCCGCATAAAATACATGTAAAATTCATTCATACTATTTAAAAGTATGATGATTATTGTAAGAAGGCCCGTAGGAACAGGAGGGCACGGGGGTGCCCCCAAATAATTTTGCCAATGTCACTATAGAACTAAACCTGCCTAAGAAATTCTTAACATTCTTAGTCCGTCTCAAGCCCGTAAAACTGTTGAGAGGTTTTGTAGATACAGCCCAATTCTGCACCACCAGAATATCCTAAAACACCCCAAAATTAAACTGATACATCCCACCTCAAACACACATTATAAACAAACATCGTACTTTTTTCAAGACTTGTGCCCCCCCCCCATCACATTTTGCTCCTACGGGCCTGGTGAGTATGACGATCTGTTAACCCTTTACCACACAATTCCGAGTTTTAACGACCCTGAGAGAGGCCTTTCGAAAACATTGTGGGAAAAGGAGAAAATGCTGGTAACCAGCATTTTCTCCTTTTCCCACAATGTTTTCTACCCTATCAAAGTCAGAAATTACCACTTGGGCTACACTTATTTTGTTTTCTGCTGATGCTTTCAATTTGGTGTAGTACAAAAATTGTCGTTTGGTAAAGAGTTAAATTGCAGTTGGTCATTATTGTTCTGCCTGTCACATCTAGTTGCGGAAACAATTTTAATCTTGTGTAGGAAAAGAAAAGTACTTTACACCAAAAAATATCATAAAAACTGTATGGCTGTGATTTGCATTTTAATGATATCCAGGGATTGTACGGTTTCTGGTTGTCCTCAATAATTGAGATATGAAACGGTCCGGCAACTTTATTTTCCCATTTACCACACGATCCTGAGTTTTAACGACCCTGACAAGGAAAGCTTTTGAAAACATTGCGGAAAAAGGAGAAAATGCTGGTAACCAGCATTTTCTCCTTTTCCAACAATGTTTTCTACCATTTCACAGAAAAGATTTATTTGAGCCACATTTAATTTTTTGTCTTCAAATGCTTTCATATTGGACCCGTCTAAAACTTTTGTCTTCTAGAGTTAATGATAAGAGCTAGCCATTAGTATCTTTGAACCTACAAATCAACAAACCGTACAAATCAACACAAAACTACGAGTAGATCGTTGTCGTAACGTTGAATGATAGTCCGGTTCTTAATCTTTTTTTTTTTTCTCTGAAAGATGTCTTGAGATACTCTTTGAAATTCTCTAAGCGATACCATTTTAGATGGAAACTCATAAGATCGATCTATAGATAGGAACTTAAAAATGCCCTTGAAATCCTTTAACTCCTTGTTCCATAGCTCATACAATTTTTCTTTCATTTTCAGGTGCATTTTTGATACCGTTCATAATTACCATGGTAATATGCGGAGTTCCTCTATATTTTCTGGAATACAGCATTTCCAAGTTTTCTGGAAAAGGGCCATACAAAATTTGGGATGTTTGCCCCATATTCAGAGGTAAGAAAAATACTATTAGTCAAATAAATTATACGCATGTGCAAATCGTGTTTAAGAAATCAATTAAATCGTTGGAGTTTTTTTCTTTTTTTTTTTAATCTTAGGAAAAGTTAACATTAAAAAGTCAAAAGTTTGTAATGCCAAATAACCTTTTTGAAAAAACTGAACTATTCTCTGTAGCTCAATATCTGCCATGTTGTTATTGGAAGTACTGTTTTCGAAAACTTACACTTCTAGACTATGAGCCAGCAGGGTGTTTGCTTTCCCCCCCCCCCCCCCCCCCCCGGGGGGAATTTTCGGGACTATGATTTTCTTGAGCCCCAAGGTCTCCTGAGCACATTCCCAAAATCTGCCACCTGGGGAGTGGGGCTTTGGAAGTTATAGAGGTCAAAGGTCATCAAGTGCACGCCCAACCCTAACCTTATTAGTTGATCCTTATTTGACAGTTGGTTGGAAATTTTATACTTTGTGAAAGTCCCAAATGATCTCAGGTAATGTAAAAAGCTTATGTTTAGATAATTATATGCATTTCTAACAAAATAAAAGAACATTTGATGCAAATCAAAGCACTGACAGCACTATTTTTTTATGATTCAAGCTTCCAAAAAATCATAATCTGACAAACTACAGGGATATTTTTCAGATAAAGCACATTTTCTTCATCACAAATACCTTGAATGCATCCTAGAAGCAACCCAAATGGCATTTTCTGATTAATTGTATATTAATCTGTCATATTCATGGATACAATGGATGCACTTATAACCAAAGCTCATTAATATACTTTTTTAATTTTTTATATCAGTTGCTGAGAATTCAACAACTATCTGGTTCATTTCTTTATTTTAGATAAAAAAAATCTAAAATTTATTGGCATGCTTATTTTCATGATCTTAATGATTATATTCATTACAGTAAATAAAAACGTTTAGTGTAAATCAAAGTAGTGAAGTTACTGATACATTGTGTAGCATGTAACTCTTGCATCTAAAAAACGGACAAAAAAGGTTAAAAGTAAAATATATCTTGATCTTATTTACTAAGCAGACATTGCATATGCTATCTACAGTGCCTTCTCTTGTTATTTTATCAATTTAGTTCCCTTGGACAGTGATATCAAAGTACTTAAAATCGAACTTGCCATGACAAAGTAGTAAAGGTATGACCAACAGGCATATCCACCTTTTTAGTTAGATACAGCATACATATGCATAAATTTAAACTTTTCAGCGCTATAGGCGAAAACAGAGGCCTTTGCGGATGACAAAGATCAAGATCAGACTGCACAGAACATGCAGTCTGATCATGGAACACTGTCGTTCACTTGTTTAGTTAAGCCAAATATGATAAAACTCCCGAGTTTCAGTGGAGCCTATTTCCACGCATCGAAGAGGTGGACATTCAATATTTGGCGCCGAAAGAGTTGACTGCCCAAAATCAGAGATATATTATTCGTAGTTAATCTTGTTTCACTTTTTACACTCATCAATTAAGTAATAAGGTGATTTACTAGCAATGTGAGTTACCAAGATGAATTGAATTCCCCATTTGGATTTGATATTTCAATAGGGCAGATGCACCTGTTATCTCACACTGTTGGTCTGTATTCACTTACAGAGGACCATAGTGTTATAGTGAATGAGAGCTCATTCATGCTTGTATTTGCTCAGTAAACCCTTCACCATCATCATTCTCATGCCTACCAGCCTTATTTGTGGCTTTATGTTTTTGTTAAGAAAACTGTGGTTGTCGTTTTTCCGTTGTTACCTGTTCAGAATTATGTCAGGTTAATTGCTTGGCATTAAGAAACAAGAAAATAAAATGAAGCATCGTGCCATGACTGAAAAAAAAGGGCCAAATATAAATGTTGGAAATGAGATGCATTGGGTTTGATATAATATGCATAAGTCTTAAACTATGCAATGAAGAGCTCTTGTTTTATTCCCTACTCTTTTATCCATTTTGTTTCCCTTTTATGTTAACTTTGTAATAGGTCATTTGTGTGTTACCATGTACTATTAATGTTCTTGTCATTAACGTATTTTTTGGCGTAAAGCCTTTTTTTAAGGTCATGCAAATTATCATCATTCACATGGCAATCCTTTTATTACTCAGATTATCTTGTTCTTACATATGTATAACTTCTTGCTTTCTGTTTGCATAGCTTCAAGGCTGTGTCTTCTTTTACTCATTTACATTATATTCTAGTGCTTTATCATCTGTGTAAATTCAAAACTTGCTTTTTTTAGTTTTTTGTTTGATATTGTACACATTTAACAGAGACAGAAGCTCTTTTGATATTTCAGCTGGCCAGTTATCATTTGCCTTGTTTGATAGATGGTTAGTGACTCTCCTTATTTCTGCTATAGGCCTGTGCATGAGTTTTGTTTTTCTCTCTTTCTATCAAACATGTATATAAAGGTACCTGTCGTATGTCAAAAAGAAAATGCCTGCTTCAATATACTTATACTTTGCTTAGCTCCACCTCATCCAATATCAGCATAATTGTATTATTGTGCATGAACAGATGAACCTTTTTTTTTGCATTTGGTATCACGATCATGAGCTTATTGTTATTTCCAGGATTTTGTTTCCCATATTAAAAAAAAAGGTTTCATTTTACTATGCTATTCCATATAAGTGATGCACCAATAATTACCCATCTGTAGGAAGAAATGATCCGAGTGATCTAATGGGGAGACATTTTTTTCTTTTCTGACCTGATTTCTTATTCCCAAAGTCTATGCTGTGAAGGGAAGTCTCTGTAGTTCAACAGTAAATCCTGTTTTGCAAAATGCTACCTTGGAATCATTTAGAGAATTACAAACCCAAACTGTTTCAAAAATGGTTTTATGCATGCCCTCTTTGCGTACATTTTGATTCTTTTTACAATTGTGGTAAAAATGTCATATTGTTAACAGAAAAGAATCTTTATTGAATTTTTACAATGTTTACTGGTTACTTCCCCATGTCATAGACATGCAGTATGTGTTTAAACAATACAGAGTATAAATCATAGTAATTATTTAGTTAACATATTGAAATATATTCTAACCAAGCGATGAGAAAGATGATAACAATGTTGACTTCAAGAATGTGGTCCATGGGTGATAGTGGATAGACTTTGATATAGCATGGAATGATCTGTTGTAAAAATCATTGTTACCATTTCAATGAAAGGCAGCTTCATATTAGTCTCGAACTCTATGAAGGGCCACCATTAAGAAAAAGATCTAAACAGCTTTATTCACTGGGTTAAATACAATACCAATCGATGTGGCAAATTACTGTTGATTATAGAAGTGATAAATAAAATCCTGACGTCAATGAGTTCTTATTGGTCAACAGCAAGAAATATCTTTAATTCCAGCAAATATCGTAAGATTTTTAAAAAAGCTCAACATTTGTCACTATTAATTTCCTTCACAGACACAGCTTATAGATAGGATAAATTATAATGGTAAGGCACAATGTTTGTCATGGAATCTATTCTGTATCACTAAGATCATAATTGATGATTTTGTATGCTATGGATAAGTTTTTGTGTACCAGTCATTTTACGCCCACAAACATGGCCAAGAACAGTTCTGTCAGTCCTTTGGTTCAAACAAAATTGCTTCTATTTGTGTGAAACAGCTGTTTTCACCAAAGATATGAGTGTATAAACCCATCTGAACATGTTTCTGACATATTAAATGTAGAAAATGAAATGAAAATTTAACCTGAACTGCTATTCATTGATATATTGTATGCAACAGTGCACTTGATGACCTTTGACCTCTATAACTTGCAAAAGCCCCGCTCGCCAGGTGGCAGACTTTCACAAAGTGCTCAGGAGACCTTGGGGTTTCAGAAAATAATAGTGCCGAAAATTCCCCCGGGGGGGGGGGGGGGCTATGGTGGCTCAAGGTCTATTCTATCGATTCATTTAGAGCAGTTACTTAAAACAAGCTTACTTTTCAGGACTACTTGTGTACATAATTGAGAAATTTGAATATTCTAGAAATTAAAGACAAACCACTTTGACTGTAAAGGATATCAACTCACGATGCTTCCTGTAGAAACCAGTCTTCACTTATCAACTATTTTATTTTTTCAGGTGCTGGAATCTCCATCATAGCAACGTATTTGATATACATCGCTGGTTCGTCCGTCTTTCGCGGATTTCTGTCCATATTTCTTATCAACACATTTAAAGACCCTCTTCCATGGACGACATGTGATAATCCGTGGAACACGCTCATGTGTAAGGCAAATCCTTTCATAGACACCGGAAACGCCACACAAATTGGGCATTTTGCCAACAAGTCCATGGTCAATACAGCGCTTTCAAACATTTCCGGTACTTCCATAACGGAATCCACCGACAACAAGACGAACACTGGCATGACAGCAGCTGAAGAATTCTGGCAGTAGGACATTAATACTATTTTTATCATTTTTCAGCATGTTTTTACTTGAACCCTTTACTAAACAATCCCATCTTTTAATGACGATGAGGAAAAAGCTTTTGGAAACATTGTGGGAAAAGAAGAAAATGCTGGTTACCAGCATTTTCTCCTTTTCCCACAATTTTTCTACCCTTTCATCATTCCAATAATTCCATTATTAGACAATAATTCCATTATTAGACCCACATTTAATTTTTTGTCTTCGAATGCTTTCAATATAGATAAGTCTAAAATCTTATCTTTTGGGAAAGAGTTGAAATGATGTTGGGACAAGAAACAAGTTTGTGGCGATTTCAATTTACATTTTTAGAAGAAACAAGAGTGGAATGTGTTTGTTCTCAAATTTTCGGAGGCAAATAACTGATTATCTATCTTGTTTTGTCGTTCCAGGTACGAAGCTTTGAAGCTGTCATCAGGAGTGACTGATTTTTACCCACTGCATTGGCGCATCATTATTTTTATGGTGGTTTTACGGCTGCTTGTGATGCTATGTGCTTTTAAAAGTATCAAATCTATAGAAAAGGTTAATATGTAGATATGTCATACTTTGCGTCCCTTCCTATCAGTTGAATACCTCATCCTAACAAGCCATCTAACATCAGAGAGAGAGAGAGAGAAGAGAGAGAGAGGGGGGGGGAAAGGGAGAGAGGTGGGGGACTGTATAAAATTAATTTAAGACTATGTTTGTACCGAACAGATATAATCTACACATGCAAAAAACCTTTGCAGCACCCTTCGATACCTAATTAAATGCTAAATCCGAATTAGTTCAAAACAATTGTGTAGTGGTAGAGCTTCGACAGTCCTTTTGAAAATAAAAACTCTAAAGAATCATGTAGTTTTAAACATTGCAGGAAAAAGAGAAAGCGCTGGTCACCATATTTTTGTCTGCATTTTTAAACACAAATCCAACAGTTTGGACTATCTGTATATTGTCGTCTGCAATTATTTGAATTTTTTACCAATCCAATTGGTGTTTTCTTGGCCGTGAATAGTTAGCATCATCTTTCTTGATTTTTTGAAGGTGATGTACTTTACAACGTTCATTCCATTGATGGTATCAGCAGCGGTATTTGTGCGGTCCTTGATGTTGCCTGGGGCTTCCACGGGGCTTTACAAGTTTTACTACCCGGAGTTCTCGAAACTTGCCAACCCACGTGTAAGTTGTACAAACAAAAACTCTCTTATGTCAGCCTATCAACGTGAAAGCTTAATTCGGCCGAGCCCAGAAGCTCATTTGGTAACTGCTGTACGGGGTTGGGAACCTAGGAGTTACCGGTTCGAATACCCGGCCCATCCAAATCCTTTCCGAGGATTGATGATAGTCATTGCGACAGATGCATTCCTCTGTCACCGTTTAACACTGCTTCGACGATGTTTATGTGGGAGAGCAGACAGTGGACTGGAAGAATGTTTTGAAATGTAATGGTAAAAGAAAAAACTCAAGAAAACCATGGCAACCACCGCATAACTCAAATCAATGTTGAAAATGGCGTAAAAAGAAATCTAAAAAAGTTTACTTTATTTGTTCGGTCAGCGACGCTCAGCGCTAATGGTTTTTGAGCCATGTTCTGGCAAAAGGCGATATAATGTATCTCCGTGTTATCCCTTTACCAAACGACAAAGTTTTAGACTGGTCCAAATTCAAAGCACTTGCAGACGACAAAATAACGTAACTCAAAAATTGAAATTTGTTTCTAGCAGGGTAGAAAACATTGTGGGAAAAGGAGAAAATGCTGGTTACCAGCATTTTCTCCTTTTCCCACAATGTTTTCAAAAGGCTTCTATCTCAGGGTCGTAAAAACCAGGGATTGTTTGGTGAAGGGTTATACCAAGTTAGTCATCACATAATTATGGATCCATTGTATCCATTTTGTCAAACAACTGACTGAATTATAAGGTAGAAAAGTCCTCGGAAATGCAGAAAATTTACCAGAAGCATTAACGTTTTGGTCCATGTCAGCTTGCGCGGACTGCGTGGACTGACATGGGTCAATACTTTTTGCAAATGCATTAAACCCTCTTTTCACAGAGCATGGCTCATTTACTAAAAGAGATGGATTGGTTAAAAAAAGATATTTGAAGGGTTGGGTTTTCATGAATGATTACGACAGGAATCATCCCTTTTCTATCGATTTACCATTTGCCAAATCATCCGTGTATACGAACCCGCAGGAGAAAGCCTTTGAAAACATAATAGGAAAAGGAGAAAATGCTGGTTACCAGCATTTTCTCCTTTTCCCACTATCTTTTCACCCTTTTTATAATGTTTTCTAGAAGTGCTTTTAATCTTAATAAGTGGAACATTTTGTCGTTTTTTGTTAAAGAGTAAACATTCTGTTGGTTTGATTGGTTTCGAAAAGTCGGTCGCGGAGTGGCTTCAAAAGAAACCCATGTATGTTGTGATTGAAAGCATGGATAGGTGCACTGATGGCCTGGATATGGAGGTATTAATGACTTGAAAAGTTTTACATGAGATATACATTTCTGTGCAATTATCTGTTTAAATAGTTATCACCCGAGACGGGTCAAAATCCTCACACAGGATAAAAGTTATCCATGCCTCAGCGATTTGATATTTTTCATTAAGTTAGAAGCGGTCGTAAAACCCTTAAGGGCCTATTTACACCTCTGTGTGCTATTTCGGACAATGTAGATCCAAAATCAGACTGCAGAGGAATTGCAGTCTGATCTTTAATCATTGCTCTCCGACGCTTTGCTAGATATTCTAGCCTAATTAGCTTTGAGCTTCTAGTATTCAAATGATTGGCGCTCTGGCAAAATGTGATTTAAAACCCTTTACCACACAATCCCGAGTTTTAACGACCCTGAAGAGAAAGGCTTTTGAAAACATTGTGAGAAAAGGAGAAAATGCTGGTAACCAGCATTTTCTCCTTTTCTCACAATGTTTTCTACTCCATCAAAGACAGAGTTCATCATTTGAGCTACATTTTATTTGTCGTCTGCAAATGCTTTCAATTTGGGCCAGTCTAAATTTTTGTCATATGGTAAAGAGTTAAAGCATCTCTGTGATGCATTATACAAAGCAAGTCATCAGATTTTTATGGATCCATAAAATACGTTTTGTCTAACAGCCATCAGAATCCGAAGAAGGAGGGTCCTTTGACATACAGAAAATTGACTAATACCAAAAGGATCGACCCATGTCAGCGCAGGCTGACCTGAGTCGATACTTTTTACAGATGCATTAAGTCCCCTTTCACAGAGCATGGCTCAAATATATTCGCAGAACCCCGTAGCGTTATCAGTATTGTACAGGACTGGAGAACCTGGGGTTCGAATCCCCAGCTCGGCCATTTTTTTCGGGGTACAGGATCCATTCCTCACTCACCGCAGATCATTGTTTCGGTGATGGTTATGTTCGAAAGTAGCCATTGGCTTAAGAAGAAAAGTGTGCGAAGCACTGGTAAAAGAAATTCCATGGAAGCATGGATATGTGCACTGGCCGCGGCGATGTAACTGAAACGATGTTGACAACGCTGTTACGCATCGTACAAACATAATGTGAGCAAATGTAATCAGTTGTCTGTAAATGCTCGCATATGGACAAGCCTAAAACTTTTAGTCTGTAAAGATTTAAGGCCCAATAACGACCAAATGAAAAAAAAAAATGCAGGTATCAGAATGCATCTTAATTTAAATCATGCCTTTTAAGCGTATGGGAAATATTGTGAAGATGACAATCTGTTTTTGTGCGGTCGGTTCAAGTGTTAGTTGCTGGCAGAAAAAATGAATTGTAAAATCAGGCAAAAAGTACACAAAAGACAGAGCGACCTGGCAATTTTTAACCTAGTTTTAAAGATTATTTCTCTGCCAGCGACTAACACTTAGACCGACCCAACAAAAACAGATTGTCATCTTCATATGCAAATGGTATAATTTAAATCTAAATGCATTTTAACACTTGCTTTGATTACATTTGATCGTTAATGTGCCTTTAAAAACCTGAGATGTAATAGTATATAAACCCTATTATCAAACATTAAATTATACGACTACGAATGCACTGGCGCGATTTAACATCCTCACATAAAAACGCAATCCGACGCTTTCTGATTTTTTCTTTACCTTTTCTGCGCCATAGGCGAAAATAGAGGCCTTTACGGACGGCATAGATCAAGATCAGACTGCACAGAACGTGCAGTCTGATTTTGATCTATACCGTCCGCGTTTTTAAGCCAAACCAACAGGATAAGAATCTTTTCTTACTTTAAGTTGGATGAATTTTCGGCAGTCGATCGAAAGCCGAATTTATTAATTTGACCCCCAGAGAGTTTAATTATATGGCAGAGAATTTACTGACGTGATTTAATAGCTTAACATAAAACGCAATTTTACGTTTTCAGATTTTTTTTTTTACCCTGTATTGTAACGTTACTGAACGCGAATGTCGTCATTTATTATATTCCTATCAGTAAATTACAAGTATTTCTCAGTGTATTATTTTTTCTGTTTTTTCACAGTGAATAACATCACTAGTGATGATATGGTATCATCACTAGTGATGATATAGTTTTAGAATGTTTGCCGGAACTACTTTTTTCCTATATTGCTCATATTGTATTGTACCATTCTTGATAATTATTAGAATAAAAAAGGGTGAATTAGGAATATAATAAATAGGATAATTAACAGGTTGTGTGTGATATTAGAAATCTGTCAATAGAATGGGGTGTGATGCTTTAGTGACAGATTTTTAATATCACACACAACCAGTTGATTATCCTTTATTTCTTGTTAACGTTACCAAGAGCATATATCATCAACACGTGCACTTTGACCTTAAATCAACTTGTCCGTTATTTCTCCAGGTATTCTTGCAACTGGCAACAATACTAACTTGTTTTTAACCTTGTGATAAAAATACATTGTTTTTAAGGCCCTGACAAAAAAGGGAACTTTTGAAAATATCATAAAAAGAAAAAATATGCTGGTACCTAGAACATGCTCCCTTTTCCACGATGTTTTCTACTTTTTAATTGGCAATTATCACCATCTAGGTTAGCTATGTTTTATTTCCACTATAATGATAAATAAATTATTGGCGTCTGGTAAAGTGGTAAGTGTCTAAAATTTTGGCTTGCAACACGCGGAAAGGGGCATTCGGACATTTGCGTAAAGTGTCGTCTCGGATCAGCCTGCGCAGTCCGCGCAGGCTAATCCGAGACGATACTTTACGACTACATTCGATTTTGTCTTACAGTAGACTTGCACAAACCAGAAAATTACACAAGAACGGAAAGTGTCGTCTTGAATTAGCCTGGGCGGACTGCGCAGGCTGATCCGAGACGAACACTTTACGCAAATGTCCGAATGCCCCTTTTCGCGTGTTTTTCAAGCCATTTTTAATGTTATCACATAAAAACATGCTCTGGCAAAAGGGGGTTTAAAGCATCTCCGTAATACATTGTAACAAGCAGCACATCACATAATTTATTGATCCATACAATCTACTTTGTCTCAAAACCGACTGAATCATGAGGTAGACTGGTCCTTTACATGCAGAAAAACAACCAAAAACCAAAAAGTTTCGGCCTAGGTCAGCCTGAGCGGACTGCGAAGGCTGACCTGGGTCGATACTTTTTGCAGATGCATGAAGCTCCCTTTTCACAGAGTATGGATCATATTTAAATTGGCGACATAAAAGCCAATGATTTTTTTTAAAGAAATAAATAATAATAATTGGTAGTAAAAAAATGACAGTTTATTGCCAAGAGTAATGACTCGCTTCTTTTCACCAAGGCATATCGACTCATACAGACAGTCACACAAGTCAGGATCTGCATTCACCATATCATTCTTAAGAACATTTTTAATCTTATTCTCCAGAATTTTCTAAATTTGAAAGTAACACAACTTTTGATTGGCTAATTTCGAACTACACAGAAAAGGATGCTTTACTTGGAGATTTAGAAAATTTGATTTAATCCTAGTCGAAAAGATCAGTATTAATCACTTTTAATTCACCCCGTGTCAAACTTAACTCTTTACCAAGAGAACAAAATTGTAGACTTGTCAAAATTGAAATCACTTGCAGACAGCAAGTTAAATGTGGCTCAAATGATGGTAATTGTTTTAGAAAGGGTAGAAAACATTTTGGGAAAAGGAGAAAATACTGGTTACCAGGAAAGAAAATGCTGCTTACCAGCATTTTCTCCTTTTTCCATATTGTTTGAGAAAGCCTTGTCCATCAGGGTCGCTAAAACTCGGGATTGTGTGATAAAGGATCGAATGAAGGATTTGTTTTTCCCTATTTGCTCAGCTGTATTACAATGAAGTACATACACTGGTTTCAATTCTGCCCGTACTTACTCTTTTAGCTCCTTCAGTGCATAAATACTGTTACAGGCATATGTCTCTTTCATTATGGTGTGAGCCCGGCTGGGTAGCTCAGTGGTTAGCGTATCTGACTCGCGACGTTGCGGGATCCATACTCGGTTGAGGCAAACTTTCCGGCAATTTTTCGCCTCTCACGTCTGATGCATGAGAGAAAAGTAGTCAGTGGCTCGAAAAGAAAGTTGTGTCAATACTGGAGTGAGAAGGCCAGGAAACACATGGGTAGTGCAAGACCACCGTGATTTGACCTAAGCTGTTAAAACGGCATTAAAGTTCATTAAAACAAACTAATTCATTATGGTATGGTATGGTATTGAACACCCGTACCAGCTCCGTGAAATCATACACTATGGGCAAGTCTTTTTTGCTTAGTTAAAAAGATGGGAGCCCCCACAATAAGTATAATATATTGACAATAATGTAGAAGTGTATCTGAACCCGAACTGTCTTTCCATGGACAGGGTCTCTGGTTCATGGGGCGATTGCTTTTGTCATCTTTTGGGAAAAAAAAAACCTTTTCTGCTTGCCATATTAGTGTGTTTATATAATTCAATTTAAACGACACAAAGCAGGGCTAATAAAGACATCCTTATATATACAGAACACCAATGGCTATTGTTAGCCCTACACTTTCTTGGCATGTCTGAGTGTCCAAAACCGCGGAAGCTACTGGTACGTCCGATATCGGTGTGCACTTCCTGACCGTGACATACATCCCACTGAATGACCTTAGCTTTCCATGCGCCAGGAGACACCATTCATTTATTGGTTCATCCCGCTGTCTTTTAAATGTAATTTCAAATTTCATCATTCGAGCGAAACCAAAATCTTCGAGCAGCTAATTTTATTTTTAAATGCCCAACGGGTTGGAAATACTATTATTCAAAGTGTAGGCTCTGAATTTAATCCAGTCTCATACAATAGGTATTTTTACAACCTTATAGATGTTGAAACTGATATTAGGCACCGAAAATACAAAACAAACGATCGACATTACAGTTATCTAAATTGTGTTCTACATCGCTTTCAACAAATATAGTAACATCACGGCGACAGCTTATGCATTAATATCCAGGTTTTGCCTTGGTACCGCCTATTTACTGATATACTACATGTATGTTGACCCATATCGTGCTAGATAAATTTAAAAAAAAAAACTTTCAATACAATAGTTAAAACCCGAATTATGTTATTTAAAAAATATTTTTTGGAGAAAAAATATCTTCTTATCGGACAGTGTAGAGCCAAGATCAGACTACACGTTCTGTGCAGTCTGATCTTAATCTACACTGTCCGCAAAGGGTCAGCGAGTTGCGCTTAGCAGCTTTAGGGTTAAGGCTCTGTAATGCGGTGAGACAGAACCGCAGACGGATATCGAGTCAGTATTTTCCAAACAAGAAATTTAACTCCAAGCCACTCCGGAACCATCTTGCTGAACACATTCTTTGAAAGATATTGAGCATACCAAATCATTGCTTGGAGCTGGGAACTATTCCTTTATATCCTCACATTTCAGCGTCGTTCACAGCCATTCTGTTTCCCCTCGAATGTATTTTTTTGTGTCCCTTACACGAATTTAACCTATTCGGCAAACCTCGGGTGATCCTTTAAGGAATCGGCCGAGTTTTGAGGAGTTTAGTTTACCCAATACTGTTCAGGCTGAATATTGACCCTTGAAAAAGTATTATACAAAGCAAAAACATTTAAAGAAAGGGATAATATTTTTACATACAGTAAAGAAAACTTCTCGGGAATTGAGCCGTAGCTTTTACAAGTAATTACTCCTTTCCCCTTGGTATTTTGGAAAGCTTTCGACGGCAGGGCCGCGAAAGATTACATTTTTTTTTTAGTAAATGATAATATCGCCGTGCTGTGCGAAAAGAGGATGTAATGTTTCTGCAAAAAGTTTCTACCCGGGTCAGGTGACCTGGGTCAAAACTGCTATTGATCAGTTTTCTGTATGCCAAAGGACCAGTGTACCTCATGATTCAGTCGGTTTGCTATACAAAATGATTCATATAGATCCATGGTTATGTGATGAAGTGCGTGTTATAAAGCATCACGGAGATGTATTAAAGCCCCGTTTCCCAAAGCATGGGTGAACATTTCACATGATTGATTGTATTGTGTTTAACGCCGTTTTCAACATTATTTCATTATATCGCAGCGGCCAGTGCACTTATCCATGCTTTCATGGAGTTTCTTTTTACCAGTACTTCGCACAATACTCTTCCCAAGCCCATGACTGCTTTCCACTATACACATCGTCGAAACAATGATCTGCGGTGAGAGAAGGTTTAATCCTGTCACAATTGGCCATCATCAATCCTCGGAAAGAAATTGGCCGAGCTGGGGATTCGAACCAGTTACTCACCTAGTATCAAGTCCTGTATGCTACCGAGGCTCGGCATCACATCTGTAAATGAGTTGTTAATTTCAGGTATGGATAGAAGCATTCCTAATGGCGTTTTATTCCCTGTCATTCGGCTGGGGTGGACTCCTGACGCTAGGATCTCATGCAAGATTTAGAGAAAACTGCGTAAGGTGAGAGATTTGTCTAATTTTATATATTTTACATCCTACTGGTTTGGGAGCTTTTCTTATAATTCTATACTGCGAAACTACATCAATTTATTAAAAAGAGGGACAATAAAATTGGTTAGAATTAGTCATGTCCTGGAATTATCCTTTTACGTAGGTTTCGAGATAAATTCAAAACAACAGTTTGTGTGTAAAAAGATTATCAGTTTATTGGTGCTAAGTTATGCATTTGTTTACATGAAAAAAAGATCAGTTTTGTTTTAGCAATCAAGACATCTTTTACACCTACTTAGTAAGAAATGTTCGTTCCAGGAAATGCCTTAAGAGAAGTGGTAAATTTGAATCAGTTTATGTTTCAAATAAATAATAGAAACTTTACGGTATGACTGAGTTTGAATCTCGATTAGTCATATTTTTTTTAATTATTATTATTATATGATTGATGAAAGCCTTTCGACACAAATCTGTTTTCTCATACCGCCTGACATGGTTTTGGTTTTGTTTCAACTTGGAAATAGCCAGTGGTTTGAGAGAAGTTTTCTAGGTCCCGCAGCTTGGAGGAACATTAGGAAGGTTGGCTTGTTTTACTGTCCGCTGCGACAGAACTGAAATACTATCGAAACTTCTTGTAGTGCGAAACAAGTAAAATTGGGTAATAATCCCGGATTCAAACAGAAATATTTCTGATACTGGTAACTGGTGGATGGATGGATGGATCGGTCGCTCGGATGGCCGATTGATTGATTGATTGATTGATTGATTGATGTTTTATCAGCTTTCAATACCATTTCTTTCATATCACGTCGACCGCTCATTTATTCACTTACTCACAAATTCATGAATTTTTGTGGTTTCATCTGCACGGGACTGGTACTCTGAACTTCCTTGCACAAGGACACTCCTATGAAAATCTCAGAGGCTCAGTGACGATCGCACTCTTGCCCAAAAACACTCCCACGGAAAACCCGATGACGATCGAACCCAGGGCCCCTCATTAATAACCCTCCACCTTAACCACTAAGCTCCAATGGGCCCTCGTAATAACCTCTTTTCTTCTGCATCATAGTCAATACCTAGCTATCCACAGCATAGTTTTTTGTCCAGCTTACCTGTTTTTATCTTATAATTATTATAATCCATTAAGTCACAAATCTTAGATTTAGCCGTAAAGAAATGGAAGAAGTACAGCAGTAGTGGACAAGAGCTGAACTTTTGCGGCAAAACACACACAAAAAAAAATCCTCTACCGGTGTAGGGCTTGGATTTTTACTTTTTTCTATTTTTAGTAACAGTGACCTTGACCTCTACCTTAGCGGTTAGATGAAGGTATGTGCACAATCTGCATGTCACCACCAATCACCATGCGAAGTTTCATAATCTGAGCTCTTAACCCTGTGCCACACAGTCCCGGGTTTAAACGACCAAGTAGAAGAAGACTTGTGAAAATATTGTGGGAAAAGGAGAAAATGCTGGTAACCAGCATTTTCTCCTTTTCCCACGATGTTTTCTACCCTATCAAAGACAGGAATCAATATTTGAGCTATCTTTAATTTGTCGTCTGCAAATGCTGTTCAGTTTAGTTGAGTAGAAAATTTTTGTCTTTTAGTGAAGTGTTAAATTGTTGAAATAGTTGCAGATTCCATACTTCGACTTCAGAAACACTGACCTTTCACAAGTCAAAAAAAAACGCAACTCGGTATCTTCATATTGTTGTCTATTCCTTGGCAAAGGTTCTTGAAAATTGTCCTTACAGATTAGGAGTTATTGCATGATCGGGATGGGGGACAGAGGAGTACTGACTGTACGACAGACAGAGGGAAAACAGGACGGACAGACGCACGGACTGAACCATGGAAGAAAAACTGGTCAAGTCTAAAGTCCCTTCAGTGAAGTCCTCGGGGACAAATAGTGTTACTCTTATACTACATAGTTTTAGTGACCATTGGCGTGGGCATGGATCGAGCCCGGATTTACCGAGTGCCGAGCCAACCAATTGACCAGGAACCATAAAGAGTTTAAATCAGAATCTATCAAAGATGAACTTAAGATTGTGATCTACATACAGGCTTTTAACTCTTTACAAAAACACAATTGTGAATTAGTTCATATTCAAGGCATCTGGAGGCACTACAAATAAAATGAGAGTTGATTTACAGAATTCCTCCGTAAAAAGAAAAATGAAAATATTGTGAGAAAGAGAGAAAATGCTGATTACCAGCATTTTCTCTCTTTCCAACGATTTTTTCAAATGCTCTCTTCCTCAGGGTCGCTAAAACATTGGATTGTTTGGTAAACGACCTAACGACTGGTTCTATTCAAATTTAGGAACGCGATAGTGGTGCCATTGATCGACGGCTTTGTCGGGATCGTATCGTCATCTATTTGCTTCTCTGTGCTAGGAAATATGGCGCATGCGTACAACGTGGGAATTGATGAAGTCATCAATGCAGGTAATTGACTTTTCGATATGGCAGTTCATATTATAACAAACAACACACATGCAAATAAAGAAAACTAAATGCGCGTAGGAAGCCATCATGGGAGCACCTCATTTGACGCTAAAGCAGATGACAAATCTTAAGGCAAAACAAAAATAGCCATGGTTATGTTAAAATCATTTGCGGATGTCAAATTCAACAACTTAACCATTAACCTATCAAAAAAGTAATATAAAACGTTCAAGTCGATAGTCAAAACCCAAATGTTGCCATTTCAAAGTCTTTTTTTTTTTTTTTTTTGGGGGGGGGGGGGTTATCGGACTTATCGGACACTTATCGGACAGTGTAGGACAGTGTAGATCCAAGATCAGACAGCACGTTCTGTGAAGTCTGATCTTGGTCTACACTGTCTACAAAAGGTCCTTGAGTCGCGCTTTGCAGCTTATAAGGGTTGAAATAAGGAATTTGATTTAATACTGAAAAAGAGAAATAGCTATTAAGATATGAACTTACTTTATGAAATGTGCTAAATTACAATGGAGGGGCGCTCTGAAAAAAGGGTTTTTTTTTAAATGCATCCTCGTGATGGATTATACCACGCAAGCCATCACATAATTATGGTTCCATAAAACTCATTTTGTCTAACAACCAACAATATCATGGGGTAGAATGGTCCTTTGACATGAGGAAAACATACAAATAGCAATACTGACTCACGTCAGTCTGCGCGGACTGCACAGGCTGACATCATGAGGTGATACTTTTTGCAGATGCAATAAACCCTTTATTCACAGAGCATGACCCATTTACATAACTGTTGGAATTTTATGCTCAGCTGCATGGTGCAAGGTAGGAGTTGTATAAGCTATGTTCTAAATTGTCGGATGGTCAAGTCAGACACTACAAAATGTGCACGTGTTTGAAAGAGGAAGGTAGAATTATACAAGGAAAACATCGGGGAGGGGTGGGCTCGCTCTTTATGAAACAATCCTGAGTTTTAACGTCCTCATGCTGATAACCAATATTTTCTCCATTTTCCAAAATGTTTTTTCTTTTTCATTAAAAAAATACATTTGTTGAGGAACATTTAATATGTCATCTGCAAACGCTTTCAACTTAGAAGAGTCTAAAGTTTTGTCGTCTGATAAAGAGTTAATCCCTGTAAAAGGTCATAACAGAAATAGACCGTTTCAGTTAGTTATTCCTTGACGGACCTTCTGCTTCGTAAGTCGTGTCTGTGGCCAGTGTAGATCGAGGTCAGATTACTGAAATTTTGCAGACTGATCTTTGATCTACACTGTTCGCATTTTTGAGACACTCTGGGCAAAAGCAACCTTGAAATTCCTCTCAAAGGGTCTTATTTCTTGTATGAAATTGCCCAACGGGTTTATTCGGCACGCTTTGACTATGCGTTTATTTATCGTCGCCAGTGTTTGCCTATGTGGGCGACGCCCCTAAAGGCTGTTAGTTTTGTTACGGGGGATGTTGCAAGATATAGGATGAAACCCTTTCTAACTTACGCATGGCGTATAGCACCATCATACGGGACCTCGGTTTAACGTCTCATCCAAAAAACTGTTATATTAATATTTTTAGATAGCCAGTCGTGGGGCTCGAACCCACACCTACAAGTGACCCATGGCTTGATGCTTTCAAGACCTACGCTCTACCACTTGGGCTATGCGGGCTGGTCTATTCGGCACTCTAGGGGCCAATTCAATTAAGGATGACATATCTCTCTTTTGGACAGTGTGGTAGCCTCTAGCAAAAGTAGTCTGTTGAAAGGTGGAAAACGTCGTCTATGTGGTTATGTGATAATGTAATTCGTCTTTATATCATTAATAAAAAAAAATTGTGCTTTTGCATTTATACGGCGAAAATGGTCCGTTCAATACCAAATGACAAACTCAGCCAATATCAGACAAATCAAGGCCAATATGACTTTGTTAATGTCAAGTCCGTATTGTATGACAAATCCCGACCGTTAATTAATAAAACTGTCAATCAAGTAATTTTGTATTGGCCGAGTTACAGCATCTCGATCTGTGGTATTAGCCGGTGGCCTATATCGGCCGAGTTGACAAAGTCCTCGGGCTAGTACTGCAAACCTCGGGCCTGTAACTCGGCCAATACGAAATTTCTTGATTTCTAACATTATTATATAGTATATAAAGGTAGAGTTCTCTGACCCGTACGTAATTCCCTTGTGGAAAAAGGGGGAAAAATGTGACAAGATGAAGAAATTGCTCATGTTTAGCGATTTCTTCATGTCATGCAGTTTTCATTTGATGTAAGTATGTAGACGCTGTTCAGCTTTCACGTATGCAGAAATAATGCTATGTTTTTCTACAGCAAGCGTAGTTTTCCCTCTCTGCTTCCCTTCAGGACTCTCTCTCGGCGTTGTGTCCTATGTCACGGCCTTGTCTGCCTTCCCGTTCCCACAGTTGTGGAATTTTGTGTTTCTTCTGTCCGTACTTCTCGTTGGATTGGACACGCAAGTACTGACTTTTCTATGTGTAAAAATTTAACATTTGATATTGAATTAGTTAAAAGGTAAACTTCGTGTTCAAGTTTAAATCACAATAACAGGACATATTTCATTTTTAGCAGTTCATCAAAATTTCTTGTAAAACACGGATAAACGCTGCTAAATATCTCAAAGTTTTTTTTAGCTGCAAGCACAAAGAAACTGAATGGTTACGTTCATCCAGAAAAATGGTGCATTTCTGTCGCTGTAACAAAGTTTTGGTCGGTTTGCCAACGGGAACAACGTCTATTTTTAGAGACCAGGTTAAAACCTAAACGAGTTTTTATTTCATTCTAAGTCTAGATCAGATAGTAACGCATCTTCCGATTCGCTAAACCATTATGGTTTAGCCAATCAGAAGTTGTATTACTTTCAAATTTAGAATATTATTTTAAAATAAGGCTAAGAATTTTCTTAAGAATACTTGGTGAATACGGATCCTTATCACTTATCGAAAACGAACCTCATGTGGCACTCCGACAAGCTTTGCGGAATTCTTGCATGAAAACTTAAAGATCATGTGACTGTGAGAGACATCGTATAACTTTAAGGAATTAGCACTATTTACCTTTTTCTTGGACCTCTCTTTCTTATTTATTATCGTCCTACCTAATTTAGTATGTTCAAACTTTTTTTGAAGATTGGCAGGGTATCATCATAAAAGTCCTAATACCCCCTTCAGTGATCATCTTTTCTGTGAACCGTTACAGATTGTTCCAGTAGAAATGTCTATGCAAATAATTGGCGAGATGTTCCCCAATCTGTACCCGAAATACCGTTTACATACTCTAGTTGTTATGACCATTGGCTTGTTTCTGCTGTCCCTACCGACCTGCACAGGGGTACGTATGGTAACAACAGTATTCCATTAATCTTGTCATTAATATTTACAAATCAAAGGACTGAAATTCCCGAAAAGGGATTTTTGTATGTGATTATGATTTGGTTGCCTGAAAAGTGGTTTTCGTCATTTTTAACAACATTTCTTGTACATAAGGGCGACAGCTCCTTTATTTGAGTGTTACTTGGGTCAATATAATACAAAAGACAATTGCAAGTCATCGATGATAACATTGATAGATTGATTTAACGGTATTTAACGCACGGTGTTTTCAACATTATTTTAGTCATATAGCAGTGGTCAGTGTGCTTTCCTTAAGCTTCTATCACGAATACTACGCAAAATATTTTTCCCAAGCAACTGGCTGCTTTCTCACGTATCCATCGTGGAAACATAATCAGCGTTGAGAGAGGAATGAATCCTGTCACAATGACTGGATCAGTCATCGAAGAGAAATTAGCCGAGCCTGGGATTCGATGGATATAACTAATGTGAAAAGTTACATTACGGTTCAACTATGCCAACCTTTTATTTCATGAAAATAGTTTTACAGAAAAAGTTATTTTCGTCACAAAGACAGAAATGATATGACAGTATATTCACTGCGTTTAGCACCATCTTTCTTATGAAAAAATACGTATAATATTTTTTATTCAATTATTCATTCGTTTTTTCGTCTGTAGTAAGCTCGTCCGTTCTCTTTTCGTATGATAATTGAGCATTTCTTTCGAATGCGTACATTGAAAAGAAATTTTCTTACAGATATACTGTAGTTACATTTCGACTCAGAACAATAGCTGAATAGATTTTCTGTTTAACAAAAAATGCTTTCCTGACACTCCTGCTGTTCTTATCATTTTCCCATAATTTAGAATTTCTTCTTTCATTTATCTGAGCATCAAAAATGTATCGCAGAGTTTCTTGTTTAACACATATCGCAGGCTGGTGCCTATTGGTTTCTCTGGATTGACTGGTATGCTGGGGTTTGGGTTGGGCCAATTTGCGGTTTTATAGAACTGATTGCTGTTGGTTGGATATACGGTAGGTAATAGCCATTATCGGGGTTTTTTTTTTATGATGTTGGTGTTAAGACATATGATTGAAATAATGTGGAAATGATAAGGAAGAGTAATGAATAGAAATATTCATATATGTTTTTTAATATGATTTAAGCTATGTATCACCATTGCTAAAATGAGGAGACAAAACTTAGATATTATTCAACGGTAAAAAGTTGAAAGAGTCTGTGAACATTTTCTTGAATCTTTTTGAATGTCGTTCTCAACAGTACTTCAGTAATACTACTGCGACAACTCGCGTAGGTGTGTCTTTCCTAGTTTTGACCAGTTCTTGGCTGAAGCTCGGCTCCCAAGGACAGTCCCACGTGTCCAGCGCCATCAGCGAGAATCGATCTCAGCATTTCCTGATTGGGAACCCAAAGCATTGGACCTATTCTGTGAAACAATTTTCCAAGTTAGCTACAGAGTGTCTGTTTCTAATAACGTGCTGGCTCAGTGGTTGAAGCCTCACATTTTACACGCATATGAGGCCGTTAGTTTGAGTCCCGGTTGTGATAAATAGTTACATGTATTTGTTTCGTTTTTGTTTTCCAATGACATTGTGCTAAAGTGATAATACCTTATAAATTGTCAAAAGTCAGCGGTCAAAATTAAGTTTCATAGGTTTTTATAAGGGCTAAGAACAACTAACGTTGTTTTTTGAAAATAATGTGTTGTTGCTGCTCTTGCTGCTGCTATTGTTGTTGTTGTTGTCATGGTCGGCCTCACGATGTTGTTATTGTTGTTGAGCTACTGCACAGCTGTTGTTACTGTTGTTGTTTGTTGTTGTTTAAGGTTTACTGCACATGCGTAAGTTCGTGATATTTTTTGTTTTCTCAAGTATTTCAATAAGTACTCTACTGTGATTGTAGGCATAGACCGGTTTAGTGCAGATGTCTCCCTGATGATCGGACGACCAATCTCCAGATTCTTTAGATGGACGATAGCCTTTGTTTCGCCAACCGTTGTATTTGTAAGCGTTTTTATTCTATAACCCTTATCTTGCTAAATAACTAAAATGAAACTTTCAAATCGATAGTAAAAACCCAAATATTGCTGTTTCAAAGTTATGCTTTTGGGAATAATATCTCCTTATCGGACAGAGTAGATCCAAGATCAGACTGCACGTTCTGTGCAGTCTGATCTTGATCTACACTGGCCGCAAAATATTCTTAACAAAACTAGCTACGAATTATAGATTTCTGTGTCTTTTTTACCGAATGTTTCTATCCGTCAAACTTATTAACCCTTAGGCTGCTAAGCGCAACCCAAGGACCTTTCACGGACAGTGTAGATCAAGATCAGACTGCACAGAACGTGCAGTCTGATCTTGGATCTACATTGTCCGATAAGGAAATATCTTTCCCCAAAAATTATCCTTTGAAATAGCAGGGTTCGGCTTTTTACTATTGGCTTTAAAGTTTCATTTCACTTATATAGCAGGATAAGAGTTAAGTTCTCACATGTCTGTTTTTTGCCACCACAAAAATGTACACTTGGCGCCACAGACCTTACTGGACTTATTAGTTCTTTCTTTGAGCGCTCGTACCTAGCGTCTGCTTGTAGTAAATGCACAGGACTTCAGTTTAAGGTGAAATCTTATAAGACATTGAAAAGTCAAAGTCGCCCTGATGGACGAATGAATAACCATCTAATCATAACAAGTGCAGAAGTTGATACAAAATATGATTGTTCAAATCAATCACGTGAACTTTATGACGAGATACAGACATAAGATAACAGAGTGTGTTGGCTATTTCAGGGTGACCCGTCAAAAATTCAAAAGAACTTTCGAGGTTTATTCTAATTCATAATCCCTTTTCACGTGCTGCTGCGTTATCAGCCGATTGTTAGGAATTCAATAAAACTCATTGACTAATATCTTGCATCGAAAAATAAAGCTAGACGTTTGTACCTAGATTGTTGTTGGACAATCCACTGTTCTATTCACTTTTCTAATTCTAAAGTTTAAGACTAGCCATGATATTTTCTGAGATGCCCTGCCTCGGCCGATGACACGGCGAGTCTTGGGCTCGTATTCACCAAAAATCCTTAGTTTAAACATATTTATTTGACATCGATTGAGAAACAAGTTCTTACCACTTATACTAATCTCTCTCGATTCTGCTTCCTGGAAACTACACCAGTACTCGCGCCGAAAGTGTGAGCCAATGAACGATCCCAAAGTTGACACCCGCTCCCGGGTATCGAACTCGGGACCTCATGGTTACGAGGCCGACACTCTGCCTCACAAACACGGACACCAACAATCTTTAGTTTCATTCTTAGTCTTATTCTAGATTTAAAGAAAGTGACACCATTTCTGATTTGCTAAAATTTTTGTACCATGCTCAGTGAAAAGGCGATTTATTACAGATTTGCAAAAAAGTACCGATCCATGTCAGCCTTTGCAGTCCGCGCAGGCTGACATTGGTCGAAACCTTTTGCTATTTGTAAATTTTTTGCATGTCCAAGGACCATTCTACCTCATGAATCAGTCGGTTGTTAGACGAATTGGATTGACTAAGATGCATTAAACCCCCTTTTCACTGAGCATGCCTCATTTGGTTTAGCTAATCATAAGTAGTTTTTCTTTCAATTTTTTTAAAAGAAAGACTTGACAATTAGACTCAGAATGTTCTTAAGAAAGGTTCGTTAATACGGACCTAAGAAGTTGTAATTCCAAAACGAATGTATAATGGTTGATAATTACGAACATAATATTTTTGTAGATGGTGTTTGTGACAAGTATAGTAGAGTATGTACCACCGAGATACGGAAGTTATACCTACAAGGCGTGGTCTAGAGTGGTCGGATGGCTACTGGTAACTGTACTAATGACGCCCATGCTTGTGAAAGCCATTCTGATTGTAAAGAACCAAAAGGGAAACAACCTAAAACAGGTACAAGTACAATCCATGTATTGTTTAACGCATAACTACTGATCCTGTTATCATTATTTTCTTTGTTTATTGTTTAATTTTGTCTTCTTTGTTGCATCCAACAGTATTTTAGTTACATTACGGAGACGTGTAGGTTTGACCAATACTTGCATGAGGGCTTTCTACACAATCAGTGCCACCAGCAATATCGAACCCGGAACCTCTGGATTACAAATCCACCTTATTTACTCTGTCATGGTGGACCCAACTCATGCAATCAGTGAGACCTACCAACTAATGCAGCGCCGATTCTGGGTTATATTGCCCGTAGTGTAGATCAAGACTAGACTGCTCAGAACGGTCAGTCTGATCTTGGATCTACACATTCCGCTTCTATACTAGATATTGGGAGAACATCGGGTTTGAAATTGCAATATTTGTATCTTTGGGCCTAACTGTGATTGTCCATTTCATAAATTCAGCACTACAATAGTTATAAATTACATGTTTTTCTCCAGCTCCTGCCTTTTTTATTTATTTATTTATTTATTTATTCATTTATTCATTTCAGAATTTAAAGAAAAGCATCCAATTTACAAAAGATTGGGGTCCAAAGGAACCACGTGTTCAAGAACAGTTTGAACGTCAAAATAAAATACTTAAAGATCGTTCCTTTAAACAACTCCTTCATTTTACACTCTTCGGTCGGTACAGCGAGACCTCGGAGTTATATGTTATCGGGAAAGAGATGAGTATTATGATGGAAAATAGCAGTGATAAAGAATGAAAGTTTATGACTTATATGGTAACTTTTATCCATTGCCTTCTTGTACGAAATTGAAGCAAATGACTTTAAAATGATCCAGAAAATATATGTACTATCGACATGAATTTAGGTTTTATACTCAAACACAAATTAAAAGTGTGACAAAAGGAGGAATTGTTTGTTACAACTATTTTTGCTAAAATTACGTAAAGAATTTCAAAATTTAGCTGTTGCAAGACGGAAACGGTTAGTCTCCAGGTACCAATAATACCAATAATGTAATCTGAATTTGAACTTTACCACTTTAATTTGCATGATAGTAAACTCTTTGATGCAACAAAAAGATGAGACAGATTCTTAAATTCTCGGTAGCTTGAGATTTGTTTCTCAGTGGGCTGACAATGTATCTGAAAAGTAAAAATCTTTTCTTAAACGCAACGTGACATTATCATGCGATAAAATTGTTCAATCTGATTGGTTAGAATAATGTGCACGCCTGTTTCCCAGCATTTTCACCAGTTCTAAGCTAAGAAAGTGGACCTTTCAATCGACATTTCGAGCTGTGACAGCGGTTGTCGACCACGGATCTACAGGATACAAGTCAAACGCTTTTATTTCTCAACTATCATGGACTTCCAGGATTTTACGATGCATTCTCTTCAGTAGTTAAAGCATTAAAAGTTTCCTCTACCACACGATTGATTTATGCCCAGATCACAGTTCTACGGCATGATGTCTCGTAATGTGGAGACATTTAATCACAGTTTGTTATCTAATAGTGGACGGCGTAGATCATAGATCAGACGGCATAGTCTGTGCAGTCTGACCATATGATATCGGCCGTCCACAAAGGCTGTTTATAATGCCAGGGATTGTAAAAATAACTCAAGAACGACACAAGAAAAACTACCCTGTCAATAATATCTTATATAAAGCTTCATTAAAACTTTCATGTTTATTTACTAGTTTGAATGAGATGTTTCCAACTATACATCAGTAATTCTGCATGGCGGCAACTGACTGATTCATATATTTCCTGAGTTTTACCTTTACACTGAATTACCTTGCTCAAGGAAACTTCCATGTGACCAGCACCAGCAGTAGACACTGAATAAGGATGTCTTGATTACAAATCCAGTGCCTTAACCCTTTGCTAAACGACACCTTATTCAATGACCCTTGGTAAGAGGAATTTTGAAACATGGGTAAAGGAGAAAATGCTGGTAACCAGCATTTTCTCCATTTCCCACAAGGTTTTCTGTCCATTCATAGACAAACCAACCGTTCTAGCCACATCTAATTTAATTTAACATTTAATTTGTCTTCAGCGATTGCTTTCAATTTGGACTAATCTAAAATGTAGTCTCCCGGTAAAAAGTTAACCACTGAACGACTGAGAACCCCAGTGCTCATCTTTCATGTTTTGTGTGAATTTTGCATGTACATATTGAAAGTCATTTGTATTTGAACCACGCTCTGGCAAAACGGGGTTGAATGTATCTTCGTGATGCATTATAACAAGCAAATCACCACATTATTATAGATCCATAAAATCCATTTAGTCAATCAACTTGATCTGGAGGAAGATTGGTCCTTCGACATAAAGAAAAATTACAAAACGAAAAAAAAAAAAAGTTTTTATTCATGTCAACCTGCGCAGGCTGATATAGATCGATACTTTTTGGAGATGCATTAAACCCCCTTTTTACAGAGTATGGCTCATTTACTTAATCCTTATCCTGCTAAATAACTAAAATGAGATTTTTACTTCGATGGTAAAAACCCAAATGTTTCTATTTCAAAGTTATGTTTTGGGGAATAATATCTCCTTACCGGACAGTGTAGATCCAAGATCAGACTGCACGTTCTGTGCAGTCTGATCTTGATCTACACTGTCCGCAAAAGGTCAGTGAGTCGCGCTTAGCAGCCTAAAGGTTAATCCTTATTCATTTTGTAAGCTTTTTAGTAACTTTACTTCTTTATACATATTCCTATGATCATGCATACACAGTCATAATTATACACGAAGTAGCCTATGCAATCCATAGAAATCAATAAAATTTTAGATTGGAGATATCTTTTGTTCATGTTTTGTGATAAACTCGTCTCCTTTTCTTTCAAATTTTCGTTATTCCATCCCCGTGCCTTGGTTATGTCGTCGTTGGTACTGTTGTTGTTTTGTTTTAACCAACAGTTCCGATGGGATGGGACTAATTACATCCGTCTCTATTTGATGTAATTGCTCCTTTATATAGCAGCAAACCGAAAGAACGCCTTATGCTTGAAAATAAAACGATCTTGAAAATATATAAATATCAGATCACCTCTCAAACCCATAGCACCAACACCCTCTGCTAATTTGTGAGCCTTGCCGACCGAAACAGACGTAAATTGATCAATATATAGGGATTGTTCAACCGACTGAAAATACAGGGTCCGTAACCACCAACCAATTCATCTCATTCAAAGTTAAATTCTATATTTAGAAGGTAACGCAACTTCTGAACCAGTTAGTTTAGCCAATCAGTAGTTGTATTACTTTCAAATTTAGAAAATTCTTGAAAATAAAGACCAAGAGTCTTTATAACAATGGTGTTACAGTATGGAAAATAACCCTGATAGCTTGTAGATATTGTATCATATATTTATTATTCTTGACCCAAATATGATACGTGCACTATCCTGTCTGATAGCAGTCAGAGGCCTTAATGTGTATAGAGGCACCGCATTTTAAATATCATTTCTTCGAATGTACATTTTGTGTTATTCAGGGCCTACTATCCCAGAACCTACAACAGAATAGTTGGTGCATACGAGCCCTTGTGTAATCTTTCATTTAGCCGTCTACGTTAATGACATGTTTCAGTCGAGATCAGGTAGGACAAACCTACTTCCTTACAAGTTGTGGCACCATTCCTATATACATGTATAAGCCCAATATGACCTCCGTCGTCGACCGACCGTAAAGTTTAATTCATTCATGGGTTGTGGCATAGGGCCGCAGCATTATTATGATAAACAAAGGTTTTTAGATGGTGGAGCATAGATATGTGAATCACAGGAGAGAGAGAGAGAGAGAGAGGTGCAATAAAATCATTGATGGATAACCCTAAAGTTCTCTTAGTACATGTATTACAAAGGCATAGTTGCGAAATGTAGGCTACAACTAAGTGACAAAACATGATGGGAACTGAGTAAAGAGCGATAACAGATGGATCCTTTCGTAGACTGAAAGTACAAATCTTGCAATAGGAGTTAACAGGGAAAATTCTCAACGTCAGTGTCACCTAAATTGATAGAATTCTACGCCTTTTATCAATTATTGTGAATGCTGTTTTCAGAAATGGAAAAAAAACCTTAATTACCCAACAAATATTTGAACGAAAGAGATTTGAAATCTAGCCGTTTATGGCTTACAACACTTTGTTCTTTTTTTCCCAATCAAAGAAAGTTAGAGTGATCAAAAAAAAAAAAAGTTGACACTTTTTGACAATTTATCCCATAATTGGCCATTGAAGATTTGAATGGACACGTCTGGCTTACAAATGTTTAGCACTGCTGATCTCTTCTTTTCACATGTGCAGGATATAGGGACCGTTCAGTAACCATTGTAATACAAATATTCGAAACTAGCCATCTCATTCGCTGGGCCTGACCGTCTCAACCAATCGGATGGCTAGTTTTGACATTTCTAATCAAAGGAAAAGCGAAAACGGTTCATGATTTTAAACCAAGAGTTGGTAAGGTTAATGATATATAGGCTGACACAAAATCGACAAAATAATGTTTGTATCTTCTTAGACATTGAACTATTTGGTTCTTCTTTTATGAATTCATGGAAGATAGACATAAACAGATCTTTATTGGTCTAAAAACAGCAGCTTCAAAAAAAATGTCCATTTCTTTAGCAGTGACAGCAATGTGCCTCCCTCTTTTTCCCAAGAGTTCATGTTTCAAACATCACGAAGATTAACCGTTGAGGGAGATGATAGTTTGAACACTGTTCAAAGAAAAACGTTCAGAAGTTGTGCGATCAATTGAAGTGGCCGAAGTGGAACACGGGCGAAGCAATGCATCAACTTATCAAGGGTATTTGCCATAAGAAAATGATTCTACTAGCTACTCTGCGAGCATTCGGTTTCTTTTCAATTATATTCATCTTTTTGGCAAATCCACAGTATGATAATTGAGGTGCAAAGTAATAATACAAGTGTAATTTGTACAAAAATCATTTCAAAACAATCTATGTATGCCGTAGTCATAAGCTTTAAATATTTTTGTGTTTTAAGCCGTTTTTTAGGTAGATATAGATACCCTTTCCATAATCACGAATTTTCCATCAAATGTTTGTTTTATCATGTCGATTTATGTCGATTTTCATTGAATCAATATTTCATTCTACTGATATCAACAACAATACCTTTCTTATTCTAAAGTGTCGTTGGCATATTCTCACGCTTTCTTCCCTTTATTACGGGTAGGCCTAAAATACGCAATAGATTTTTTTTTTAACGAAATGGACGAAATGGAAATCGTTTTCACGAAATGGAAATCGTCTCTGACTTACATTGATACATACTTGATATTGGATGACGTTAATCACGTGATGATATCAGTTCAATATGTTTTTAATAAATATTGTATGATTTATGCACTTTTTCCTCATAATTAAGCCTTTCAATGTTCTGTTTACCTTTTAGTTGGAAATTTTGGTACGGTCCTACTATTAGTACACAAAGACACTCTGAATACCACAAAGACACGCAAAGACGTTACCATTCTGGTAATGAAAATGGTGGGCGAAATGGAAGTGTTTGATGAAATTGAAAAGAAATTGAACTTAAAAAAAATGAAATGAAAATGGGTAGATTCTATATTTTCAATAAATTTCAAAAGAATATAGCACAAACTTTTGGTATTTGGTCTTTTTTTTTTTTTTTTTTTGTTCGTACTCGATGGAAATTTTGATACGAAATAGACGAAACGGAAATCGATCGACGAAATCAGGGATCATATATACATATACTAGATCCCTGACGAAATGGAAATCGTCACGTCTCGAATTTCATACTTACTTGAGGTCAAAATAATCTTTTAACAATATCATTTCAATATCATTTTAAAGAATACTACACGACATATGCAATTTTCCGCTCAATGTTCATATTTCAGTGTCAAAATTGTCTTTTATCCAATAGAAATTTGGGTACGAAACGGAAATAGTTTGACGAAATGGAAATTATTGACTTGAATCAGAGTTTACCCCTGCTGAAAATAGGCTAAAAAGGATACAGTGCGTGAAGTACGACGTTCTGTATCGCGAGCGTTCAGTTTCCATGTTCAAATAATAGAAAATAATATTCGTTGCTCGATAATTTTCCATAATTTGAAATTGCAATTCATGCTACACCACGTGGATGCGCTCTCGACCGTGGCCCATTTTTTTTCCTTTTCTGCACACATTTTTATTCAGTCTATTGAAATACAATTTTTACAAAATAGCGTTAATGGCAATAAATTTTTAATCAACATACGCAGATAAAACTTGTTAAAACTCTTAACTAGCATTCTCCTTAAGAATCATGCAGGCCCTGTAGAAATGGTGATAAGTGACTTTTTCAGAATACCAAAAAAAGTTAGTGCAATTGATTCCTTTTGTCACAAAAGTCCAAAAGCCAAAGGGAAACTTTTATTGTTATGCCGTTACCATGGCAACGGCCACAGAAAGTCTTTGCCCCCAGAAGTATGATTTCCTCTTTTTGAAACATGAAAAATTATGCACTTTGAAGTTGATACAACATATTTGTCGCCAAAAGTCCAGTAAGTTGTGCTATTATAACAAAATCACCCATGTATTGGCTTTCAATATCAAGAATGCAAAAGCAAAAATAAGCTTGCAGAATGTGTTTCTATGGCAACAAACAATGGTTGTGTTTTGCATCTCTGTTGGTGGCTTAAATTGGCCAATTTCTATCCCAATTATCTATTAACAGCAAAGCTAGGATTCAAGGTTTCAGTATTAGGCATATAAACGAATGTATTGAGTCACAAATAAAAAAATAAAAAAGGTCAAAATGTTTTGAGATCAGGTTACCATGGCAACCAAAGTGGCAACGCATTTATAAAATTTGGAAAATGCCATATTTTATGCAAAAAAAAGGACTACTAAACACAAATATATAAACATCTGTTAATATGGCATATGAAACATCAATGCAAATATGAAAAGTTGCACACAAGCTAATTTGGTTTTGTGTCTCAATTTGGTTTCCATGGCAACCTGAGTGTCGACACTGACACAAAATTGCAATTTTTGCTCATTTTCAAAGCATAATTATAGAGACTAGAGTATGCCAAACGAATAACTTTGATTTTAGGAATAGCTACTAATCGAATGTGTTGTTGATGAAAAAATAACAATGAGCAAATCATATCATTTTCCTGGTTACCATGGCAGCCAAAGTGTCATTATATCAGTAAAATTGAGAAAATACCATTATCTATCGAATATAATGAACAACAATTAAGAATCTTCAAACCCCTCTATATATGGTTCATGGCGAGTCAATTTTCATTTATTAAGTAGCATACATGTTAATTGTCCCCCGCCGAAAATGCGGCGGGGGATATGGTATAGTAGCCGTCCGTCCGTCTGTCCATCCGTCCGTCAGTCCGTCCTTCCGTCATTCCATCTGTCCGTCCTCCCGTCCCACTTTCTTGTCCGGAGCATAACACAAAAACTATTTGAGGTGTAAACATGAAACTTCACAGGTAGATAGATTCCATCCAGGAGAAGTGCAGAGCACAAGAACCATAACTCTTAATCGCATAGTTTAGGAGTTATTGCCCTTTGTTATTTTTCCCACTTAAATTTTGTCCAGAGCATAACTCAAAAAGTATTAGAGGTGTTAACATGGAACTTCACAGGTGTATAGATCTTATCAAGGAGAAGTTCAGTGTGCAAGAACCAAAACTCTTGATTGCATAATGTAGGAGTTATTGCCCTTTGTTATTTTTCTCACTTAAATTTTGTCTAGAGCATAACTCAAGAGCTATTGAAAGTGTAAACATGAAACTTCACAGGTATATAGATCTCATCAAGGAGAAATGCAGAGCACAAGAACCATAACTCTCGATTGCATAATTTAGGAGTTATTACCCTTTGTTATTTTTCTTACTTAAATTTTGTCCAGAGCATAACTCAACAAGAGGGCCATGATGGCCCTGGATCACTCCTCTGAGTCAATAGGCGAAATTTAACTCCATGTGCATAATTCAATTTCTGACCAATAGAGCTTAAAATGTGGACTCTAGAGCGTCCACAAGGAATTTCCGTAAGTTGACCTAATGACCTACTTTATCACCATATGTGATCCAATTTAGAACTCATCAAAAAAATTATCAAGACAAACATTCTGAACAGTTTTCAAGTTAACTGAGCAATAAATGTGGCCTCTAGAGTGTCCTGAAGGTATTTCTTTAATTTGACCTAGTGACCTAGATTATGACCCCAGGTGAACCAATTTTGAACTCATCTTGGATTTCATCAAGAGAAACATTTTGACCAATTTTCAAATCAATTGAACAATAAATGTTGCCTCTAGAGTGTCCTAAAGGTACTGTTTGAATTTGATCAAGTGACCTAGTTTATGACCCAAGTTGACCCAAATTCAGACTCATGTGAGATTTTATCAAGACAAACATTCTGACCAATTTTCAAGTCAATTAAGCAAAAAATGTGGCCTCTAGAGTGCCCACAAGCTTTTTTTTTCAATTTGACCTAGTGACCTAGTTTATGATTCCAGGTCACCCAAATCAAAAGTCATCTGATATTTCATCAAGACAAACATTCTGACCAATTTTCAAGTCAATTGAGCAAGAAATGTGGTCTCTAGAGTGCCCTGAAGGTATTTCTTTAATTTGACCTAGTGACCTAGATTATGACCCCAGATGACCCAATTTTGAAGTCATTTTAGATTTTATCAAGAGAAAGATTTTGACGAATTTTCAAATCAATTGAACAATAAATGTGGCCTCTAGAGTGCCCTACAGGTATTGTTTTAATTTGGCCTAGAGACCTAGTTTATGACCCCAGGTGACCCGAATTCATACTCATGCAAGACTTTATCAAGACAAACATTCTGACCAATTTTCAAGTCAGTTGAGCAAAAAAATGTGGCCTCTAGAGTGCCCACAATGTATTTCTTTAATTTGACCTAGTGACCAAGTTTATGATCCCAGGCCACCCAAATCTAAACTCATCTGAGATTTCATCAAGACAAACATTCTGACGAAATTTCAGATCATTTGAGCAATAAATGCGGCCTCTAGAGTGCCCACAAGGTATTTCTTTAATTTGGCCTAGTGACCTAGTTTATGACCCCAGGTGGCCCAATTTTGAACTCACTGAACATGTTGTGCTCAGGTGGGCTAACAAAGTTAGAACAGGTTCACTACATACCAAATATCAAAGCTCTACGCCTTCCAGTTTCAGAAAAGAAGAATTTTAAAGTTTCCCTTCTTTGTTCCTATGTTCGAACTTGTGACCCAGTGGGGCTTGGCCAGTTTTGACCCCAGCGGCATCATTTGAACAAATTTGGTAGAGGTCTACTAGGAGATGCTACATACCAAATGTCAAAGCTCTACATCTTCCCGTTTTAGAGAAGAAGAATTTTAAAGTTTTCCTTCTTTGTTCCCATGTTCAAACTTGTGACCCCCGGGGTGGGGCCAGTTTTGACCCCAGGGGCATGGTATGAACAAACTCGGGTGAAAGAATGTGCACTTTATAATGGTAAAGTTTGCCCTGTCCAGAACAGTGTGATTAAGTAACTGACTAAACCGACATGACCCCAGCTGTTGACCATGAACTTGGAGCAACAAATCAAACAATATACATCTTTGCTGGAGGGAAACAATTTATTTTGAAACTTTGTTGCTGTTGTAAAAATCTCTGTTGATTTGGTAAACATGGTTACATGTTTTAGGGGCATTTATAGCATTTCCTTTTAGGTATTTGTGTAACAGAGATTGGTATATTAAAATGTTCTTGGAACTCATAAAATACTTTTTAGTCAAAGGAAAATACTTTGCACTGACTTTGCTATATTTTGTAGGGATGAGATTTTTTAACTATTTCGGTTGCCATGGAACATTTTTTTCTGCATTGTTGAATACTTTTTTATATTTTTTATGTGCTTAACAGATATGGATCATTTAAAGTATTGTTTAATTTATTCTGATGCTTCTTAGCTGAAAGGAGATAATTTGCTTTGAATAAGCGGTTAGATGTGAAATCACTGATGGGTCGTTGATTAGGTTTCCATGGTAACATATAATCGGGCCATTCATTATATAATTTACATTTTTATATTGATAAACAGATGTCTGTAATTTAAGTAAGTATGAATTATCAATGTGATCCTTTGTAAATGGGAGGTAGTTTACTTCGAAAATGTTGATTTTTGTTAAAATCACGACTGTTGGATAGTTTGGTTGCCATGGTAACTAATATTTGGATTGTTGCAGAACTTAAGTTTTTCTCTATTGGTTGAACAGATGTGGATCATTTAATATGTATATACACTGTCAATATTTCTCTTTGGAGAAGGGAGATAATTTGCTTTGAAATTGCCAATTTTTGTAAAATCACTGACGGTTCGATAGTTTTGTTGCCATGGTTACAAAAATTAGAAACATTTTGAGTTTTTTTATTGTTCGCAGTTAAAAATCAGATGTTGCTCATTTAGGCAATGTATGTATTTTTTTATATACAGCTTTGCTGTTAGAAGATAATTTGGTTTGAAAATGTCCAGATTTGGAAATTTGAAAAACTGGTTTCTATGGCTAAACTTTTGTTGCTATGCAACACAATGCAAGTGGCATTTTTCATTTTTCTACGTAATTTCGAGTACAAATCATGTCGTCCTTTTAACATAAGTAGTAGCATAGATAATCTAAACAATAACAATTTCTCAAAAAGCACCCTGAAAAGTGTCATTTTCCAACTTTTCTGCTGACAACTTAGGACTAATCTTCGTGAAATTTTGATTTCTTGTTTCCATGGCAACCACTGTCAGAAAATGGGAATGCTTTGTTTTGGGAAAGTTTTTCAACAAGTCTGATTAAATGGAGGTAAAAACCAATGAATTCTGTGACTAGTCACTTATCACCATCTGCATGATTCTTAGGGAGAATGCTAGTTAACTCTTTACCAAACGACAAAATGTAAGACTTTTCCAAATTGAAAGCTATTGCAAACGACAAACTAATTGTTTCTCTAATATTGAAATTTGTTTGATGAAAGGTAGAAAACATTTTGAAAAGGAAAATGGAGAAATTTTGGTAACCAGAATTTTCTCCTTCATCCACAATATTTTCAAAAGCCTTTTTCTTTGGGGTCGTAAAAACTTGTGATTATGAAAATTACTCACATATTGATTAATTACGTAGTATTACGGAATTATGTGATAAATATTAACAAATCAATGAACACACGCAGGTAAAAATCTTTACCAAACGACAAAATGTAAGACTTTTCTAAGTTGAAAGCTATTGCAGACAACAAAATAAATGTTTCTCTAACATTGAAATTCGTTTGTGGAAAGGTGGATAACATTGTGAGAAAGTAGAAATTGCTTGTTTTTTTCTTCTTATTCAACAATGTTTTTAAAAGCCTTTTACACTAGGGTAGTTAAAACTAGGGATTTTTAATGTTACTCAATTATTTATTAATTCCGTAGTTTATCAAGGAATTATTAACAAAACAATGAACGCACCAAGATAAAACTGTTTACTAAAAGACAAAATGTTAGACTTTTCCAAATTGATTCAATTTTCTAAAAATTCACATAATAAGGGAAATAGGCTGATAAAACTATGAACCGGAACCCAGCTTTAATTAGGAATAATTTTATGGTCAAAGGGAGAAAACTCGTATATACTGACAACACTTTCTTAATGGCAGAGTCACATCCCTTATATTTGTGGACAGCATAAAACCAAAGACGAACAAACATCAGTGTCCTTTGTGAAGACGATCTGTATCGAAAAAAAAATGTTCGTAGAGCTGTCATTATTTCTGGTATAGTTTAAGACAGGACTGTAGATGCTGCTACTTCTGAAAATATCATGACATCAGACAAAAGAAAGAAAAACCAATTGTAGACGTGGTTAATATTTTGTAAACAGGTGGTAGTCTCCCTTGTATTTCGTCACATTTGTAAACAAGGCGACCGCCAAAATTTAAACATGGAAGTAACAATTCGGTTATCAAAGTAAGAGCTCACGCAGAATATAAATATAATTTTTATAATAAAATTTATCAACTAATGAATGTTTACGATAAATAAGCTTTCTTATGTTACAATTTAAACTTATAAACCAACGACATGTTTTCGTTCAATTAGGTTTTCGAGGTTATTAACAAATATCGTTAATATGGGCTGAATTGTCAAATTCCAATCATTTCTTTGATCACTGACCGTAAGGGACAGGGGACAGAAAGTGAAAGCATACCTGAATCTTCCAAGCTAATAAATGGAGATGAAAGCTGTTTTTTCCCGATATCATTGATGTTGATTCCAGTTTAGATTTTTTTTTTTTTTTTTGAGTGGAAGGAAGGGGAGGTCACTCTCTATTAATTTGAACACTTAATCCCTTAGACAATAAATAAATTGATTTAAAATATCGCAACAGCATCCTGCCTTTGACAGCAAAATACCAGCGGGCAAACCATAATTTTAAGAATCAGCACAGACTAAACTTGGGTGTACTTATGACCGTGCAGTCTGATCTTGAATCTGCACGAGCCAATCAGAACATTTTTCCAAAAGAAAACTCCTTTGAAATGGCAAAGATTGGGTTTTTAAAATCGGCTTGAAAGTTTCAATTATTTTACTTATTTAGCAGGATAAGGGTTAACAGAGGGTACGGGTTTTTCGATAGACGTATGGATATAAATTAACCTTGCACCGGTTCTTAAAGTTTCGGTGTGACTGTTTGTACTAGTTGAAAAAAAGACTATTCTGAGGAGGGGGGGTAACAATAAGGGAGAGTACTCTTCATAACTAATTGATATACAGATTGTACGAGTTTTTTCCCTTCGACCATAAAATCACAATGGAATCTGATGGTTACCGTTTCCAGACCCGCGACCGATCCACAATGATATTTAGGAGCTTTACTTTCTCTCGTTTCCTTTATTCTAGTCTAATTTTGATCTGTTAAAAAGTTTATTTCCTCCCCTAGATCTATTGCCTGTTATCTTTATTCGCAATTTTGCTGTAGATCCAGATCGATTAAAATTTGATTTTCTTATCACATGTAGTTGGCTGGTTAGGAGAGGAGGCCTACCTTTGATTCAGAGGGTAGCTCTGTTGTTATATTTGTGGCTTTGTCTGGAGAGCTCTATGCTCCAGCCCTTAGCGGAGAAACAATCACAAGTAAAACGTTAGGGTTACCCTTTGTTCTGGAGGTGGAGATGGGTTTTCTCAACCCTGTCTCAAGTGGGATTCGGGGACCTACCTCCGAAAAAAAATCAAATTTACAGCGATTATGACGCATTTTGAGACCAGTTGTGCTAGTAAACTCAAATAAATAGACTAGATTTTTTTTCAATAAATACTTGTTGAGTTACATAGATCTAGATCTGCGGCCGAAATAGTGGTCCGGCCATGGCCGGAATGCCGACGACAGCCTTGATCAGAAAAACCGGACTGAAATTATTTTGCATTGGTATTAATTGGAGAGGTCATCAGACCTCTCCAATAGTGGTGAATTTAAAAGGCAGACTGCCACAGAATTTTCTGTCTAAATCCATTTTTCTTGCGAAATTATTCTGATACACAGTCTGTTTCGTCATGGTTTTGTAAATAAAACGAAATAAAAAAACCAAAACAGGAAATAGACATGGTTTATTTTCATATGACGAATTTCAGAAAAGATTTCTTATTTTAATTTGCCATGGTTGCAAATGACCTCTCAAATAATTGTAATTTTTCATTAAGCAAATAAATCTAAGCATAAGAAAAAGTAAGAAAATTTCGTTAAATAAGAGAAAGAAGACCGCTGGACACTATCATGCGACCTGAAAACGCGGAAAGAAGGTCAAATGACCATCATGTAAAGCATAAGAAGTTTCTACGCGGCGGCTTTTTTACTTGTTTGTTTACATGTACCAAAATATATTGAAATTAAAAGCCAATAAACTATTTGAAAACATTGATGCTGACCTCTCCTGGCTTCTTTTATAAAGAAGCCAACTTGTCCATACAGATATAAGTTTTGCTCGTGATTTAATTTTACTCTTGCATACAAGGATGATGCACAGTTGACATATATGCCCGGGTACCAGTGTCAACATTGAAACGGGAAACAGACAGAAACCGGTCAATTGTTGATGTCTGTGCATGTCATATTCTTCTATGATTCGACCTGTCTGCTATGACGCATCACCCATCCCATATACTTGGGAAAAGTAGAGCTCATACCGAAGCTATTACCCAAGCCTGTATGGGTTGTTTTAATAAATGGCCGGTGCATAGGTTACATTCTAGATGATCATAGCTGAGTGAATCGCACCAGGTAGCGTTTTATTGAGTAAACATTTATCGTATTTTGAAATTCAAAGTAACGGTTGTCGTTTTAAAAAGTAGTCCGGTTCTGTACCCAGAATGCCCAAATCAGACAGATATTTATTAGAAGAATGCCATCTAGAGGAAGATAATGGGTCAGTCGTAGGTCATCGGCTGTACATAGAAGAGTAAATAGACTGTGATAATTACAAATTTGTGGAGAGTCCTCACAAAGTCCTATCAAATTCATTCAGAGACACTTTCCATTTCGTGAAAAAATTTCCATTTCGCCCACCATTTTTGATTACCGAAAATTTCGACTAAAGTAAAGGATAAAAAGAATACTGAACGGCTAAATTATTATGAAAAAGTGCATAAGTCATGCAGTATTCATTGAAAAATTATTGAAATGATATTAGGTCTATTATGTGAATATTTTGATCCAAATTTTAGCAGGTATCAAATTAAGTCAGAGGCGATTTCCATTTCGTGGAAACGATTTCCATATCAAGTAGGTATCAATGTAAGTCAGAGGCGATATTTCCATTTCGTGGAAACGATTTCCATTTCGTACATTTCGTGAAAAAATTTCCATTGCGTATTTTAGGCCTACGGCTTTATTACAAGACTCTTAGCACTTTGATTGTTCTTAATTATTATGATAGAGCAAATATAACGCTACACTTTGAATTGCATTTTGGGATATGTGGTATCTGCCACGTTTGTTTTAATGATAATAAACAAAACTGTGAGCCTGAACTACTTCAAAGAGCTCTCGACGATATATTGGATCATACCATTCTCAAAGCGGTACGACATTGTAACGGAATTTATGTAGAATTTTTTGCTTAAATTCATGTTTCATACGACACATTACGATGCCGACCGGCTTCACTGGAAAAATGACAGCTCTTGATGTTCTGTCAAAATCACTTGTTACGCTAAGTGACAGTCAATTAAAACCATGTCGAATATCAGTTTATATCGATTTAACAAAGGAAGAATACAATTCAAATATGGTTTACCGTTAAATACTAGTAAACTATGGGACAGTCGTTTCGGTTAGAGACAAGATCAGCAGATTTGATTTATCGCCGGCTAAACTATAGGAGTGTAAGCGAATTTCGCCAGTAATCGAATTTCGCCAACTATGTTCTCGGGCAATATTTTCGTATCTGTGACATCATCCATTCATGGAAATGATTGATATCTTAGCAGCAAAGGTGTTTTGAACTGTCATTTGAATCTAATGACAGAAAAATACCTATCAATAGGAAAAAAGTTCATAAGGGACCTCTCACATGCTTTTCCCCGCCACTTTATTATCACTTTTCAGGTGTCTCCTTTATATGCAGATTTTAAAAGATACTTTTAGCTTAAAACTTTTTTTGTTTCGTCTATTTTCGGTTTGAAAGGTTATCTTTTGAACTTTAATAGCCGAAGTTTCGTATGGGGCACCTAAAGGGAAATATATTCGTATGAAAGACAGAGGGGTCCTTATTCATTTTTTCCTAAGAAAATAGACTGAATCAGGTATAAAAATCACTACAAAGATAAGAAAATAGCCTTTTCTGTGAGCTATAAAAGGTTATCTGTTTTAGATTTACAGCATCTTTATCCCCAACACTGTCATACTAAGATTGTAATATTTCAGTGCCACAGCAGAAATAATTACTCGAAAAATCACATAACTGTCGATTTTGTTTTCTGAGAGCTGTGTTTTGTTATAAATGTCCTTCAGGTTTTCTCGTAAAAAGTAAATGTAGAGTTAATATCCAAGGGATGCAATGAATATTGCGGAAATGATGCTGTGAATTTTTTATTTCATTTTACCCTCTCTGGGGCCTCTAATTTTTGGAAAACCAGAGTTGTCGAAATTGGCTTACTCTTTTTATAGATGGCGACTTTGTACTGTCTCACTTCTAACGATGTTTTGACAGATAAATTTAGATGTTTAAGTGGTAAAACTTATTTTTAAAAAAGTATTTGAATACAAGTGCATAGATATTTAACCATAAAGAAAATTACTATTGTTTTGTGCAATCCGCAAGAGCAGTTTCCCTTGCGTTGGCGAAATTTGATTACACCAGTATAGTATCGGCTACCTCGGATTCGGGAACTAGCTCCGATGTTATTTTTGTGATTGTTGCTCAGCTAGCGCCCACAGCAGCCACTATTATGCCCCATCTGGAGTGAAAAATCAAAATACCGTCATTGTTTCAAATGGCCGTATGTGTTGATCTTTTCTTTGTCAGTGATTAATAAGGTCCTTAATCAATAGGCTAATGATCAATCTTTACAAAAACACCAAAATAATTAAAAAATGTCAGTGTTACTTCCTTGTAATTCCATTTTTTTTCAGAATGTAAATATCCATTGACCCAACTCCAAGGAAATCAAACTAGGCTTGACATTAGCTGCACATGTTTCAAAAGTCGTTTCCGGAACAGTAAAGTTTTTTTTTTTTTTTTTTTCCACAGTTTATCGACTTCTGTCTTATCAGCTTGGGCATTGAAAGGAAAACTAAAATATACTGGATGTATTTCATTTACGGGGAGTCATATTTATCAATTAAATTACCGATCACGCGATATCGTTTTTTCAAATCAAATTGACCATGCATGTGCAGTTAACTGATTTTATAATGAGTCTTTGTTTACAAATTTGCCAGATGTGTTTATGTCAAATAAATGGTAAATTACAAAATGATCAATGAAAACCTTGCACTAAACTTGGTGTCAACGTGAACTTAAATAATTTATCTATCGATTCATAGCTGACAAGCAGATTAAAGACACATTAAGCCGACTGACAAATTGCCAGTAAGATTTTGAAATTTCCAGATGGTATAAAAGAAGGGCTGCAATGAAGGGGTGGGGTGCGGAGAAACAGTCACAGAAATAGCATGGGAGCAACACTTTAGACTAACCGAAAGTATCGGCCAGCACCTATTTTTGAGCCAGAAAGAATAATTGTAGTGTTTTCTTAAATACTGTGTAGAATGTGACCTGTTTGTATAAACAGATACAGAGAACAGTAGCTCAGTTGGTAGCATACAGGACTTGAAACCAGGGGGCTGCTGGTTGGAATGGGAGCTGTTGGAATTCCCAACAAGGCCAATTACTCTCCGAGGATTGATCATTATTGCAACAAAATTCATTTGTCTGTTGCTCTTAATTTTTTTTTTTGCAATGGTCGTGTATGAAAAAAGTCATCGGTTGGGAAACAACTCCATAAAAGGATGGATAGGTGCACTGGCTACTGTAATGTAACTTGGAAAACATTGAAAATAATATTTAACACCACACAAGTAAAGAATGAAATAAAGAATGAAAATTGTACTATTGCTACTGTTTATTCATACAATGAGGCAAACGCAAGAAAATATGCTTGTTTTTCATGGAAAGATCATTTTATTGACAAACTACTTATTACTTTTCTGACTCCATTTAAGTCATCTCTCAAAACCTTTTTTGTCCTCTTACCAGAAAAGTTATTGACATTTGACTTTGTTAGTTTGACTGCCTTGAAGTTACAATGAAGACTACACTGGAGTCCTGTGATAGTATTCCCGTGATATACAAATAGATTCAAACTTTCATCGCCAGTTTTGTTCCCTCGCTTACGCCTTAACATTTGTGTTCTTGCACGACTGGTGAAATGAAATATTTCCATTCTTTCTTGGTTAGACATTTTACATTCTCAGGAGTGTTTGTTAAATACTATGTTGTTCGAGGTGTAAACTTGTATAATTTGGCAAGCATTCCAGAAAATAATTAACAGTCTCCTTTGCAGCAGGTTATCAGTTATTTCAGTGTTTAAATTTCATTAAACTGAGAACATAGATTGTGTACTTGCTAGCAGACCCCTTAGAATAACTAATTTGAATTCAATTTTCAGAAAAGATGAAGGTTAAAGAAATTAACCGAACAGCAAATTTGGCATGGTCACCACAGCCACAACATCCTGTCTATCTTGTCGCAGGTACAGCAGCACAACAGCTGGATGCAACCTTCAGGTAGCATTAGTTTTATTTTTCAAGCAAGCATTATATTTTTCAAGCAAGCATTTAACCAACGTAATCTGTCATAAACATTCATCATTTCTTGCTCTACATCAGCTGAAGTCAGTAACAGACCTAGGGCTCATCGTTGACTCAGGAAATATGGAGAAATGACCTCTCCCTCAGCTCAAAAAAAGGAGAAGTGGGGGGACTTTAGGGAGAAGTAGGCATTTTAAGAAGTTCTATGTACGTAGAACAAAATCTATAAAAATAGTGGACATGATACATTCTTACTTGAATTTGTTGTTAAAGATCTGGAACAATATAGTTTACAGAACATATTAAAGAAATTAGTGGCTTGAATTAGAAAAAGGAAAAATCTTAATCCATTTGATCCACATATGGACATGTTCTTACCTGTACTTACATACATATTAAAAAGAATTCAGACAAATTCGGGTCCGACGAATCACTGTATTTTTTTAGTTATTACGATAACTGAAGTTGTTGTTTTTGACCAAATTGTAATTTCATTTATGAAGGAGGGTTAGTATTAAACCTAATGTCGAAATAGCAACATGTTATTGAGGCCCACCGTGAAGAATGTGCACCGGAATAGCCTACCGTGCTGTAAATGTCCACTGAAATACCCGCTCCACGTACTAAAATTGGTCAATTCAGGGATTATACCTCCGCAGTCTCACTTTAGTTGCTTTTGTGCAAGATTGATGTGTCTGATCTTTATCCATAAGTATGCTAGAAAAAACAGCTTTCCATTTTTAAGTTGGAAAATATGAGATAAAACGTCACCAAATTAGAAAACCGACAGCCATTTTGAATGTTCAGTTAGCACGGCCCCAGGCGTAAATTGATAAGACAATTACAATTTCGCCGATAAGATTATAAATAATAACCATATTACTTTAAAAATAACAAGGACAAACCTACATATCAAACAAATTTGAATATGTTAGCCGAACATTTATGATCGCTTCACTTTAACTAAACAGAAGAGAACAGAACATGCTGAGAAACTCGTGTGTTTGTCGGATCAGAGACTTACATCATGTAATGTCTGATTTGGGTCTCACCGTCTACTTATTTCGTAAATGAAGTGGACTAGCGCTCTCTTTTGTGCGTGTTTATCATTTAAAAAAAATATAAGTGATAATTTCATATTGATAAATCTTAGGTCTAGATTGTCATTATCGTATACTAACAGCATCACTCTTCTCAGTTATGATAAATACTTTGATTAGTATGTTTTCCGAAAAAAAAAGAAAGAAAAAAATCCTGCATGCTTATGTCAGTTATTTGAACCCAACAATAAAAAATACAGGTATTTCGGTGTTCCGGTGGTATTTCGGTGATTTGTCGGACCAAACAAATTCAGAACAAATACTATAACTCAAGTGAGCCACACGAACTTGTACAGCCATTTGTTTTAACATCGTTTTTTACTGGTCTGTTTGGTATGAATAATCTGGCTATTATCTTCAACTTTGTCAGTGCCTATTGTTTCATCTGACTTGATTTTTTTACGGGAACCCCAATCAGGGTTTTCACTTGGCAACAAAAATAGGGGGTCATTGTGACCCTCTAGTCAAAAATAATTGGGGTCATTTTGGAATTTGTGGGGGTCACAACAAAATGTAATTAGCTTAGCCAAAAGCTACTATTTGTGAAACTATGTGTGTTTTCTATTCACTGTAAATCTATGTATATCCTATATATGTATTATTACATTGTGATAGATACATAATAACACAAGAGATTCTCTATATAGAGTGAGCTTACAGCCCAGTTGTCACCTTTTTCATAAAGAGTATCTGGAGTATGCTTTTTGCTTTATTTACGCCTGTTCTTAATAAGCAAATATGCTCTAGCTTCAGACAAGCTGTCATCTCTTTAAGTAATTTTAATCTTTCAAGGGTATCATCATGACCGCTGGTGTTTTGATGATGCACAAAGGTTGAATTTTGAAGTTTGTGCAGCCTCTCTCTGTGGTAAAGGGTTTTGTTTTGTTTTTATCACAGGAATCAACCATTTAATTGGTGAAAATAGCTTGTTGTTGGCCGGTTTGGGAAGTCTCTGTTGTTTTTCTTGATAGAGAATATCCCTTTCAGCCGAAAATAAACTATTTTCACCAATTAGACGGCCGATTCCTGTGTTTCGACACACGGATCCCATTCATGCCGCTGTTTTGAATGACCAACGAAGTGTATCTTTTTAGCTAATTTACAGTAAACCCTCGACTTGTTGAAATGTGTTTCTGGGTGCTGTTACCAGGCGTTTTATCGTCTGATCTTTGTTTAGGCCTAAGAGCTCTTCTTCCTTGCAGACAGCAATAATGACATTGATTTTGACAGAGCCCTGTTGTTTTCATTAGAGATCGACTGGTTTAGTTCAGAACCGTTTAAAGACCGACGCTATTGTAGTAAAATCAATACAGAGTCCAGTGTTTCGTCCCATTGTCTCTTTGTACTCAAGATTTTTCATCTACTCTGATGTAACAGGGTCAGTAGTATATACGATCGTTAGTACTTCTTATCGTATTTGTGCGTCAACAATGACGCATTCTTGAAAAAATTGTGGGTCATTTTCCTTTAAAATGCATCAAAATGCACAAAATCATGCATCAAGGAAAACCCTGCCCAATTTCAAAGTCAAAGACTTCTCAAGTACATCATTTCTGAGCCAGTCTCAATTCAACAGACAGAAAGTTTTATGGTACCCAGGACAAGGTTCACAGACAAGATAGATGGATTATGTTTTTGTCTTTTTAAGAAACGAGACACTCTGCAATATTACTCGTTGCAGTTTCTAGTATAATGATGAAGACCAAATATTCTGTTTATGTTAATGGTCTAAATTTAGAATAAGCCGGAAATTGCTTGCAAAGTTGAATTATTTTCAAAAATAGTTTGTGTTACTGAAATATACGGCCATATTAAGCAAGTTACGTCTACTCTGTTGGTCGTTTCTCCTTGTGACAATTTTTTTTGGTCGTGATTTCATGTGAAGGGTTGTCATTCTGTGCATGATTCTTGCACAGTTCTGCATCAATTGGAACACTGACATGTACACAAATGTTCCGATGCAAAATGTTACATACCTCGTAATTAACCAATCAAGGCTTTTTCTATTCTCACCATATACAGACACTTTGCTCATTGGCTAATATTGTTTTTTTATCTATTTTTGTAGGTGGCATCACTATTTTATTGACTTCTTAATTGACAAGCTGGGTGCAAGCTCTTAAAAAGAAAAATATTAACAAACAATAATGCATTATGACGTGAAATGCCCTGTGCAAAGTTTAGTGAGATTTTGTCATATATTGCCAAATTATTGATATCAAAACCAACCATACAACAAACAATAATGTACATGTACATTTTATTTTGTTTCTTGTAGTTCTCAGACAGGCTAAAATCTTTTCTTATACTGTTGCAGCACAAATGCAGCCCTTGAAGTGTACAACTTGAATCTTGGTGATTCTTCTTTAGATATGCCACTAGTTGCAAGTATACCATCGGAATCTAGGTAAGATATTTTGCAAATAAAGTTCAAATTTGTGTTTTAGACGAGTTTTCACAATAGAAATGCTAGTACATATACACTGTCAAAGTCATTTTAAAATTACACAGAAGTCTATTTGAAGCCTCAAAAACAAAAAGGACTAGATATACTTTTGAAATTCAGACTTGAGAGCCACAATGTGAAGCAAGAAAAATTGACTCCAATTAAAGAAAAATCTTTTTATTTGAGCTGCTGTAGTGTTTTCTACATTTTTGTGAACAGAAGACATAAGTGAGGGTTTCTTGTTGAACCATTGAAAACTTAAACAATCGGGATTGTTAATCAGTCTAAGAAAAAAGAAATTTGAAAACGTGATGGGGAAAAAGAGTAAATGCTGGTAACCAGTGTTTTCTCCTTTCCCCACATTTTCTATCATAAGCAGAAACTGTTATTTGATGCTAATTTTTTTTGTCATTTGCAATGCTTTCAATTTGGACAAGTCTAAAATTCTGTCGTGTTGTGAAGAGTTAGGGCTTATGAAAATGCATGTACATGTATTACAATCATTTTTACCTTTTCAAGGATTCGGAACTTATGTCAGTTATTACGGTACTGTATTTCAAAACCTTAGTTTTTAATTGTTGACGGGTTTTTTGTAGGAGTGTCCTTGGGCAAGACACTTCAGAGCTCCAGCCTAATACTGGTAAAACTCGGGAAATACATGAATATGTGAGCTGTTGCCATGATATGATTGAAATAATGTTGAAAGCGGCGTTAAACACCATTCAATAAATTTTAATTTTTGATCAACTTCAAGGTTAAAACTTTTAATGCAAAACTAAGTTTTAGATTATAGTACTAGTGCTTTGGTTTAAACTATTGGAAAGAATAGTTTATTTTACTTATTCAGCTGTTAAACTGATTACTGGACAAAGTACTTTCTCTTTGTCTCACAATGATTTCTATGTTACCTCATAATGTTTTCTGTGTTACCTCACAATGTTTTCTGTATTCCCAAAATATGTATCCCATGATTTGAGCCATATTTATTTTATGGTTTGCAACTTCTTTCATTATGGGCTAGTCTAATTTTATGTCATGTGGTAACTAGTAAAGATTTGATTCCATTTCAGGTTTCACAAAGTAGCGTGGGGTTGTTTCGGCGTGGCAGACATGTCTCAAGGAGTGATAGTTGGTGGTGTTGATAATGGTGGGCTCTTAGCTTACGATGCTAGCAAGTTTATAAATGGAGAAAAGGAGTGTTTGCTCTTCAAGAAAAATAAACATTCAGGAACAGTAAAAGCTTTGGATTTCAATCCATTTCAGGTAAAATATAAAAATAGATACTGATATCAAGTGAATGTAACATCACCCATATGGTTTTCTTAAAGTCTTCCATGGTTTGAGTATGTACTTGTGCTGTGAAAGTAAAGTTTAGCTCTTTATCAAAGAAAAAAATTTTGTACTCAACCAAAATGAGAGACAACAAATGCAGACAACAAATTTAAGGTAGCTCAAATGATGATTTCTTTCTTTGATGGAAAACATTATGGGAAGAGGAGAAAATGCTGGTAACCACATAATGATTTCAAAAGTCGTCTTCTCCAGGGTCATTAAAACTTAGGAAAGTATGGTAAGGGGTTAAATATCTTGAACGTTTGCCATAATCAGTATATGTCTGTAGCAAAATCTTGGCACTAGAATACAATATTTACCCACATAGTTATGCCATTGAATTAATTTCACATAAAAGAACACCCAGACATTGTAATTTCAAAGCTGTTTTGGTCAAAATATCTCAGGCAATGAAGTTCTGCGGTAAGATTGAGACTGCACATCTTGTTCAGTCTGATCTTAATCTACACTGACTCCAAAGTAACTTAAGCTTTACTTCACACGCTATAGGTTTATTAATCACTTGCATTGGATATGTATATGCTACAGTGTGAACAAGTTAACAAAAACACACTTATTGTTTTTCAGAGCAACCTTCTCACATCTGGTGGTGCGGATTCAGAGATATTTATTTGGGATTTGAATAATCCTGATAGTCCTATGACGCCAGGGGCTAAATCCCATGTAAGCTTGTTTTAAATTCATATTTTCCTTCTTTCTTACATTATTTGATATTTGTAAGTGTTAATTAGAAAAAAATTACAGGATAGTTATTAGGACTAGAACATATAATTACATATATAACAGATGACTAGTTACATAACTGATAGTATACTTAGTATTCTGATGTCATTTTCATGTACAAGTTTTCTTTTCATCACAGATATAAACTCCAAAAAATCCGGCTTGTATGTCTTATTGGCATACAGCTGTCTCTCAAAAAGACATATCTTCAAGTTCAACATGAATCAGTGCTCAACTTTCTTTTATATTTTCTCTAGCCACCAGAAGATGTAGCCTGTTTAGCTTGGAATAGACAAGTACAGCATATTCTAGCCTCAACATTTGCAGCAAGATGTGTGGTTTGGGATCTCCGAAAAAATGAACCAATTATAAAAGTCAGTGACAGCATGTCCAGAGTATGTGTGATTTTTTTTAATCCTGCTCTTAAATATTTTTAGATAGGCTGTTTTAAAAAAAAAAACATCAAGATATTGACATAGCCTTGGTGTCATGGTCTTGGTCAAAAACTCTGACATTATATCTGTGTTATTTTATCTCGTTTTATCTCTGTTATTACTGAAGATATTAAGTACTTCAAACAGGAACTACTTAGTATCTATTAAATGGGGAATCCATAGATCAAGATAAGTAACTATTAAAATACTTTGGACACAGTTATGCTTCTTTCTTGAGAAACAATTTTCACTGAAAATCAAGCAACTGAAACAAGGGCACGAAACCTCAAAATATTTTTGACACAGGTATGCCCCTTTTTTGCATTAGAATTTTCAAAAACTTTGACAATTTGTAATATCCCTGTCAAAACTGAGTATCTTAACTTCAGACTTGAAGTAGATGTTACCTATTAAATGGGGAATCGATACAAAAGGGGCAGGTAATCAGGATATTTTAGATACAGTTATACCCCTTTTTTAACATACAGTTTTCACTGAAAATCAAGGAAGTACAGCGAATCGTTGGCACCCACATGTGGTGCTCTTGTTATTGTTCTTGGACCTTTTTTACTCCTAAAATAATCAAGGTAACATAGAGTACTGTTGTGTACAGTGCAGATCATGATCAGATCATTGATCTCTATTTTCTGATAGCCAGAGAGATGTTCTTCTCAAATCAAACCTTCAAATAGCCGCAAGCTGGGTTTGTCGTTGAGCTGAAAACAAATGTGTAGTTACCAAACTTGACTTTTAGTGACCCAGGTGAAGAAAACTTTTGAAAACACTGTGGAAAAAGGAGAAAATGTTGGTATCCAGTATTTTCTCCTTTTCTTTCAATGTTTTCTGCTCTTTCAAAGAAAATGCTGTTATTTTGAGTTATTATTATGATATTGTCTGCAAAAGCTTTCAATTTGGCAAATATAATGTTTTGTTTGGTGAAGCGTTAATATACTGATCGATAAAAGCTTTGATGTTAAGTTAGAAAGAGAGAGTAAAAGACAAAAATCCATATGAAACAATAGTAATGTTCATTAAGTGATAAAGCCTAAAGCTGTCATTAAGGTAATTATTCCTAGTATTGATTTTGCTGGCACTAGTTTGTGCTATATCTGTTAAACTTAGCTGTTGTTGTAAGTCTATAACATGTTTACATGTGGTTACAGATTAAGTCCAAGCTGGTGTGTTGGAACCCATCTGTAGCTACACAAATGTGCCTATCCTCGGAGGATGATCATACTCCAGTTATACAGTTATGGGATTTGAGATATGCCACTTCTCCAATCAAAGTATTAGAAAATCATCAAAGGTAAGAGAAAATACTACTCCCACCCTAGTGTTGGGAATATTGTCAAAGGTAACTGAAAATAAAAATGTTGTAGGATATTTTAGAATTTGTTTACTGTAAATTAAGAAGTGGATACTGATTGATTGATTGATTGATTGTATAATACCGTCATAGCTCAGGTGATATCACGGTGGTGAGTGCACCTACGCATGTGTTTCCTGGCTTTCTCACACCAGTACTGACAACTTTCTTTCCAAGTCACTGACTACTTTTCTCACATGCATCAGAGATGAGAGGTGAAAAATCGCCAGAAAGAAAGTTTGTCTCAACTGGGTATAGAACTCACAACCACTAGGTCACAAGTTGGATACGCTAACCACTGAACTACCCAGCTGGGCAAAAGTGGATATTAATGTGATTCTAAAACATTTGGTGAGAGTACTGTTGTAGATCCAAGGAAGCAGAATGGAGAGAGATTAGATTAAGTTAAAAGAACTTGTTTCTCAATTGATGTAAAATACGTATGTTTAAACTAAACTTAACCTTTCACTGGACAACACATTTCTAGAATTGTCTACAGTAAAAGCATTTTGTGAAATTCAATTTAAATATGACCCAAATGATAGGAATTAGCTTTGAAAAAGTAGAAATGGTTGTGGGAAAAGAAGAAAATGGTTACCAGGATTTTCTTTTTGTTCATCACCGTTTTCAAAATACCTTCTTTAGGATAGTAAAAATATAAGATTATCTTTTAATTTGAAAGGATAACTATCCGTCTTTGAATTTGATTAATTTAATCCTTAACCACCCAATCCCAAGTTTTGACGAGCCTTACAATGTAGGCTTTTGAAAACATAGTGGGAAAAGAAGAAAATGGTATAAACCAGCATTTTCTGCTTTTCCCACTATGTTTTGTACCCCATCAAAAAAAAATTTCATTACTTGAGCTATATTTAAATTGACATCTGCAAGCACTTTGAATTTTAATGTCTTGGGCTTGTTTGTTCATGAGGAGAAAAGTTTGTGTTTACATTACGAGGAAATGAGAAATACATGGTTACTTGTATGACAGAATGCCAGAAGTCAAAAGATTATGCAGACAATGATTAAGTATGGCTTGGGTATTTGGAATTGTCTATGAAAGGGTAGAAAACTTAAAACTTAATTTGAAAAGGAAAAAATGCCTGTTACCAGGATTTTTTTCTGCTTTTTCCACAATATTTTCAAATACCTTCCTCAAAGTAAAAAAGAAAAATGTGGGACTTCGGTGAAGGGTTAGCATTGTAAATTATCACTTCTTGTAGAGGTATACTCAGTATGGCTTGGTGTCCACAAGATCCGGATTTGTTGTTGAGCTGTGCTAAAGATAATAGAATATTATGCTGGAATCCAAACAGTGCCGTACAGACTGGGGAGGTAGGTGGTGTATTGTTCAAATATATAGTGATAGCAGGTAGTACATCATTGAAAGTCAGTGTTATTGGAGATTGAAGTATATGTATATGATTTGTTCCATGTTGCATCAAAGATAAAAGCACATATACATATTTGAAGCAATAGAGTACCATAGTCTCTATCGTTTTAAAGTGTTTCAGCATTACAGATGGCAACCTCAAAACATTGGGATATTAAAAGATAAGACACACCTTTAACCCTTTACCAAGCAATGCCATGTTGTATCTCTTTACCAAAAGACAAAATGTTTGACTTGCCCAAATGAATATGTATTTGCACATGACAAATGACATGTGGCTTAAATGATCAAATCCGATTTTAAATCGGTAGAAAACATACGGGAAAAGGAGAAAATGCTGCTTACCAGCATTTTCTCCTTTTCCCACTATGTTTTCAAAAGCCCTCTTCCTCAGGGTCGTTGAAAGTCAAGATTGTGTTGTAAAGGGTTAATAACCCTGAGGAAAATACTTTGGCAATATTGTGGGAAAAGGAATGCTCTTAATATGTTTCACCATTATGAAATGGATTAATATCTTTTAAAACATTCAGAAACTTCACTATGAAGCTATATCCTGGAAAAAATTCCTTGACCAAATAATTGATATCGTTTAACCCTTTACCCCTCAATTGTGAGTTTCAAAGACCCAGAAGAAGAAAGTTTTTAAAACATAGTTTGGGAACATGAGAAAATTATGCTGGTAGTTCTTCTCTGTCAAAGGTAGTCACATCTGATTTGTCAATTACAGATGCTTTCAATTTGGAAACATCTAAAACTTTGTTACATTAAAAGGGTTAGGAAACACTGTGTTTGACACAGTTTTCACCTCCAGGCTTGTTTGCAAAAATAGAAACATAATATCCCATTTTGCTTAAAAAGAATATATATTAAATCTTATCCCCTATCAGTTATTCATCTTTTAAAAACGATCATCTGCTTCAAATTTGTGTCAGAAATTAATGGATTGACTAATATGCTTTATACAGGTTGTATATGAATTGCCAACAAGTCACCAATGGAGCTTTGATGTGCAGTGGTGTCCAAGAAATCCCAACATTATCTCTAGCTCATCCTTTGATGGAAGTATTACATGTTTTTCTTTAATGGGAGGAGGCCACCCCATACATCAAATGAATAAAGTAAGCTGAAACTTTTTTAAGCTATATGGTATGAGTTACGCCTTGATTTCAGTTTCATCTTTTTTTGGCAAAGAGTGTTTTAGCCACTAATTAATTAAAATGCCATGGAAATAAAAACAGAAATCTCATACAGTTTAATCCTGGCAGTAGTTAAGGGCATGAAAGTTAGTAGCTTATAGTTCCAAAATAGGTATTGCAAAGTTTGTGTCAAAAAATCTACTCTTCATTACCTATTAGAAAAGTCACTCATGAATTTGTCATTCTCAGACAGTTAAAAAGCAAGATAGAACTTTGATGCCCTGTAGGTTTCAGATAATATACTAGATAAGGCTGACTCACTGGAAACTTTTTCTCAAATGCCTGTTTGTAATAGTGTAAGATACCAAAATTTTAATATCAAATGAAATTCATTACTATTTGTATAACAGAGAGCTTTTCATACATGATACTGATTAAATTGCAGTTTTTCAGCAACTACAATAATTGTCAACATTCAATGTTACATTTTAGGTAACCGATTCTTTCCAAAGCAATGACCCATTTGCACAAGCCATGCACACCCAGCAACAACAGGAACAAAATGTAATGCCTTTACAGAAACCTCCAAAATGGCTGCAGAGACCAGCTGGAGCCAATTTTGGTGTAAGTCTCTTCATTGTTCTTTATGTTAGATCTTTCTTCAGTGTTACCTTTTATCATTCAGGGTATTCATACTACTGACTTTTACCAGTAAAATATTGAAAGAAAAAGGTCATCATTTTTGAATGATGTCAACAACAAACTGGATATTGAGTGTTAAATGTTTTTCAACTACAAAACATTTTAGAAAAAGGAGCAGTTGCTTATACATGCAATTGCTCCTATTCCTACAATGTACAAAAGCTGCTCCCTGCATAAGTGTTAAAAGTCATATGAGAATGATTATGGCTGCATTAGGCATAATGCCTAATAGAGAGTGACATCCTTTGAAGAGGATCAAATGCATTTTGGTCAGCATTCAGGAATTTTTTTTCCATAGATCAATAATATAAAGTATGAAACAAAACTGTACTCATGGTTGCTGATCAAAATTTCAGTTTGGAGGTAAACTTGTGTCATTTGAAAATACAAAGCCTGCCAACCCCCAACAACCTGTAAGTCGACAGATAACACTTAGTCAGGTTGTCACAGAGACAGATCTGCTGACAGGGTCACTACAGCTAGAGCAGGCCTTATCCAATGGGCAACACAGAGAATTTTGTGCTATGAAGGCAGCCAACTCCTCAGATAGCATGCAGGAGAGTATTTGGAACTTCTTGATGGTAAGTGTGAAACTTTTAGTTCTCTTTACCAATGGAGTGCTAGATTGATGAAGGGGACATATTCAGAGAATTGAGAAAAAAAAAGAAATGGACATAATTATTGCAATTTTACAGATATTTTGATCAAAGTATCTCATAAAGTATGGGAAGGTTTAGCGCAAAGATCTGTATGCGTATTTTGTAGAGTTAGATCTAAGTTTGCATAATCATTCAGCTGGCACTGTAATTCTTTACCTTTGAGTTTTAAAGTATGTTGACAGAGAAGGCTTTTGAAATTATACTGGTAACCAGCATTTTTTCCTTTTCCCACCATGTTTTCTACTCTTTCACAGACAAGTGCATTATTTTGGCCACATTTTATTTGTAGTCTACAAACCCTTTTAATTCAGAAAAGTGTTAAATGTTGTTGTCTAGTAAAGGTGTATACCAAACAATAGAATTTTAGACTTGTCGAAATTGAAAACCATTTGCAGACAGCAATTAAATTTAGCTGAAATGTTGATAATTGACTATGAAAGTGTAGAAAACCTTGTGGGAAAAGGAGAACATGCTGGTTACCAGCATTTTCTCCTTTTCCCTCAAGCTTTTCCTGTGGTTATATAGTTAGGATTGTTAAAACTCGGGATTGTGTGGCAGAGAGTTAACCCATAGACTGCTATAGAGACAAGGTAGATAATTTCAATTACTAAGAAAAAACAAATCTTTTTGTCTTGCAGCAGTTCACTTTTGAAAACAATGTGGTTAAAAAAAGTACCTTGTCCTTTTTGCTACAATGTTTTCACGTGTATTCCTAAACTAAGCCGAAGTTCATGTAGATATCAATATTTTACAGGGATGTTTTCAAATTTGTTTACTGCAAATATGTTTCATGGAGTAATGAGTTAACTTGTTACCAAAGGACAGAATTTTAGACCTGTCCAAATTAGACATTTGCAGACGACAAAGTGAATTAGAATCAAATTGTGGGAACTGTCTGTGAAAGGTTAGACAAGGGGGGGGGGGGGTAGAAAATGCTGGGTACCAGCATTTGTTCCTTTTTTCTCTCTGTTTTCAAAGCCGCCTCTCTCAGGTCATTAAAAGCTATTATTATTTAATAGGGGTTAAAGGTGGCCTTAGCTCTATCAAAATAAAAATTGTACAAATAATAATTTTTTGTAGTGCCATCTTCAGTTTTCTGTAAATTTTGTTATATCATGTTCAGTTTTTGGGAATTTAAATGCAACACAAAATTAAGCCAATATGGACTACAGACTTGAAAATGAAGAATGAAAATGTAGATAAAGCTTGGCAACAATATTTTGATTTTTCAGGTCAATTTTGAAAAGGAACCAAGAGAGAGATACATACAGTTACTAGGATATGACAAAACTGAACTGGCTACAAAGGTATTAGCAGTACTATAAATATAGTATTAGTCAAATTAATACAAATATTTATCTGTATATAATTTCTCTTTATTTCTTTATTAATTTTCTCATAGCATATTTCATCGTAAGAGATGCTACCAGGGCTGGATAGCTGAAGTAGCCCACTTATTTGTCCCCCAGTACTTTTGACATCATGGACTCAAAGTTTCTCGAAATATTTACTTTTCTACTATTGTGTATGAATGTCATCTGTGTGAAAGAAAAAATCCACAAACTCAGAAATTCAAACACATGAATAAGAATGTATTGCTGCAGTTTAAACACTTGTGTATTCAAATCTATTGAAATGAAGGGATACAATCTATTTGAGGGTGAAGTGAAAAATCTGTTGTAAGTCCAAGCAAACTGTTATAGACAAGACTTTTTATATAAATTCTTTTGTATGTGGTAGGTATCTAAACATACAGCAGATGACAGTCTATCAGATTCTATAGGACCAGGTGTGAATGCAGATGAATTAGCCAGAAAAATGAATCAGTTAGGAGCTGGGGTAATTACTGTCCATTTATAACATATAATCAGAGTGTATGCAGTGTATGAAAATTTCCACATTTCTGTAGAATTAGAGAGAAGAGACCATTTAGGTTTTAATGGCAGTTACTGATAAGGATTAAGTTTTACTGCAAGACATTTGTCTAGTTCCAAATTATTATCATTGGCAATTTCCTTCTTTTATTTTCAATAGCTTAGAGACTGAAATACGTAACAACATGTTAATAATATACATGTAATGGCTTAAAAAGTCAATTTCTTTTAGCTCACCTGAGCACAAAGTGCTCAAGGTGAGCTTTTGTGATCGTGCTGTGTCCGGTGTCTGGAATGCATCGTCAACTTTTACCTTGTGTACGCTCTAGAGGCCAAATTTTCAGTCCAATACTCATGAAACTTGGTCAGAATGTTTGCCTTGATGATATCTCGGACGAGTTCGAAAATGGGTCATATCAGGTCAAAAACTAGGTCACTAGGTCAGATGTTAGAAAAACCTTGTGTACGCTCTAGAGGCCACATTTTCTGTCCATTACTCTTGAAAGTTGGTCAGAATCTTTGTCCTGGTGATATCTCAAAGGAGTTCAAAAATGGGTCATGTCAGATCTAAAACTAGGTCACTAGGTCAAATCTTAGAAAAACCTTATGTATGCTCTAGAGGCCACATTTTCTGTCCAATACTCTTGAAAGTTGGTCAGAATCTTTGTCTTGATGATATTTCAGACGAGTTTGAAAATGGGTCACGTCGGGTCAAAAACTAGGTCACTAGGTCAAATCTTAGAAAAACCTTGTGTACGCTCTTGAGGCCACATTTTCAGTCCAATACTCTTGAAAGTTGGTCAGAATGATTTTCTTGATAACATCTTGGATGAATTTGAAAATGGGTCACGTCAGGTCAATAATTAGGTCACTTGGTCAAATCTTTGAAAAACCTTTTGTACACTTTGGAGGCCACATTTTCAGTCCAATACTTATGAAACTTGCTGAGAATGTTTGTCTTGTTGACATCTTAAGCAAGTTTGAAAATGGGTCAGGTCGGGTGAAAAACTAGGTCACTAGGTCAGATCTTAGAAAAACCTTGGGTACAATCTAGAGGCCATAAATTAAGTTCAATACTCATGAAACTTGGTCAAGATGTTTGTCTTGATGACATCTTGGATGAGTCTAGAAAAAGCTTGTGTACAAAGTAGAGGCCAAATTTTCAGTCCAATAATTATGAAAGTTTGTTAGAATGTTTGTCATAATATCTCAAAAGAGATTTAAAATGGATCATGTTTGGTCAAAATGCTCAGGTGAGTGACTTCAGGGCCATCATGGCCCTCTTGTTTTAACAAGGTTTATTCTTGAAGAAACTATAGTGCAATAAATCTGAAAAACAATAACTGATACAAAGCCCTACACAATGTGGAAGTTTTGTCGTTTTGTTTGTAAGAACTCATAAATTCTTTAATCAAATGTGTAGCAGAAATCATTCATGGAAAATATGGACAATCAAAATTTAATTGAATTGTGAAATTCATTGATATAGTCATAAGTAGAAATTTATTGATATGAGCAATTTCTCCTTCTTAACCAAGGTTTTCAGAAGTCACCTGATTCAAGATGGAAAAAAAAAACCAAAACATTTTGTTGGCATTGATGTGTTTACTCTTTACCAGATGACAAAACCTAAGACTGGTCCAAACTGAAAGCAGTTTTAGATTAAGAATTAAATTTGGCTAAAATAATTGGATTTGCCTGTGAAAGGGTAAAAACATTGTGGAAAAAAGGGAAAATGCTGGTTCCCAGCATTTTCTCCTTTTCCTACATTGTTTTCAAAGGCCTGTCTCATCAGGGTTATTGAGGCTCTGTGTTGTGTGGTAAAGGAGTAAGCACTTACTCTATACTCTCTACATATTCTGTCTTATACAGTACTACATGAACTATTGTAAACTTCAAATAAGATAAATGGCAAACATGGCAAAATTTAGGAATGGGGAAAATCTCCTATTTCTGATGGTTGTAACATTTGAAAAACAGGTTTCTTATGAAAAGCAACTTCTTCTGTTCCCACAATGTTTGGAAAACATTCTTTCATTGGCATAGAAACATGTATCGGTGCCGTTCTTGGTTGAAGAAATTATCCTGCCGTGTACCTCATAGCTGTTTCTTGTCATTCTAGTATTTCTGTGTGCCTGTCTGTCTGTTTGTTCTATTCCAGATATTCCTATGAATATACCCTAGTCTACAGTATCTATAGTTTTAGTTCAAAAAAGGAACTGATCAAATTTTTTCTGCTTGTATTGTGAAAGGAATTAAACCTACTGTACTGTATTATATTCTTGCTACATGTCCATTCTTGTGCTGTTGAGCCCCCATCATACAGAAACAAGCCATTTACATATACATCTTTTGAAAATACTCAAAAAAAGAAGCATGTATTTGCAACAAGATAACATCCTTCATAGAAACCATGAAAGGTATTTTCTTATCATATGAACCAAATATTGTTAATCCTTGTGTCAGTTGTGCTGGGGTTATGTTTTGGGAATGGGGATGGGAAAGTTGATTGTGTTTACAAGAATTTAAGATGACAACAGTCACTCATTTAACCCATTACCATACAATCCCTACTTTTGACGACCCTGAGAAAGAAGCCTTTAGAAAACATTGTGGGAAAAGGAGAAAATGCTGGTAACCAGCATTTTCTCCTTTTCCCACAATGTTTTCTACCCTTCACAAAACAAATTTCAAATTTTCAGTCACTTTTATTTTGTCGTCTGCAAATGCTTTTGATTTGGACAAGCCTAAAATATTGTCGTTTGGTAATGAGTTAAGAACCGTATAAGCTGTTTAATCTTCCATATCTTATACACATATCTTATACACATGTGGTGATATAGTGTCAATCATGTAATAAATCCTTAAGTCTTGACACATTTTAGCCTACAAACTTCAAATAAAAGTTTTGCTTGTTATGTCTTCTAGGATGAAAATACCATTCAAAAGGTTTATGTATCTTCTGACTCCTTTTCGTGGGTAGTTACATTCAATTGCACTATTCAGAGCTGTATTATTTTTGAAGTTTGGTTTGACCATGAAAGTCTATATATATATACCTTGTTACCAGAAACTATAGTCAGATAATAGTCACCTCCTAAAACAAAGTTGCTGCAAATGACTTTGAAAATATCCATATCAAATAAGGGTCAATATTAGTTGAAGTTTGATTCTTGTATTTATGTATAAACCTCATGGCAAAAGGGAAAAAATGCTCATTATGAGCAGTTTCGCTTTTTCTGGGGAAAAAGGTTTCTGTAAACATACTGTCAGCATTTTCACCTTTTTCCCTCAATATTTTATACTCTCTCAAATACAAACCCCATCATCTAAGCCACATTATTTAGTTTTCAATTTGAGAAAGTCTGATATTTTGTTTTGTGACAATGACTGATTCATACTAAATATTACAATACCTCTATAGATTTACAATGTGTATCAGTTAATTTCTAATCTGTATATCATTGAATAATCATATTGTTTGTGTCAGAAAAGATATATATGTGTGTGCTAGACTTACTGCTAGATTGTTTCCTGTGCCAGTTACATGTATCCCCTGCTATACCACAGGATCCTACCTCACAGCAGCGAGATCTTGCAAGTAGCGGCCAAGCTTCACCAAGTGTTGGATCAAAGGTAGATATTGAAATAAGTACTAAAAGTCGAAGTCAAGTTGATGATGTCGTATTTTCTTTTTGATTTTATTAAATGGTAATAAAATCTAAGGAGAATGGCATGGGTGAAAAGTAGCCTTTGATTATATTGATTTTATCTACATTTCATTTGTCATCAATTTTAGGTTAGGTAGCTGGAATCCATCATTTTAATGGTCGTGCTCACTACCGCATTATCTCTTTATCAAACAACAAAAATCTGGACTCAGCCAAATTGTAAGCATTTGCAGAGGACAAAATAAATGCAGCTCAAGTGACGATTTCTGTCTTTGATAGGGTAGAAAACACTGGGAAACGGAGAGAATTTTGGTTACCAGCATTTTCTCCTTTTCCCAGAGTGTTTTCAGAGGTCGTCTTCTTCAGAAACATTCAAATTTGGGATTGTATGGTAAAGGGTTAAACAGTTGCTGCAGAGAGCTTTGAAAAGCATCATTGAAAAATATGGATAATTAGCATGATGATGTTGTGACAAGAATGTTTTCAAAAGAGGCCTTTCGCAGGACAATAAAACAGCAAGCAGGGGGTATGGTTATCCCAAAACAAAGAAATAGTAGTCGTGCAAGCCTGTGTGTATAATGGCCTAATCAAGCACATAGAGATAATTGTATTGCAAAATACTCCATCAGTTTTGCTGTTCTTGTACTGAAACTTTGTACCATTACATATCAGAATCTGAAGAAGTGCAGATTGAAATTTATGGAAGGATGCTTTTAATGGTTGAAGAATAATATCCCCTGTAATCAAGCTCTTTTGTTTGTGATGCAGGTTTGATTTGAATATTTGTCTTCTCTATCAAAACACTTTGCAGGGATATAAAGTCACTTTTAGTCACAATTCTAGGTTGTATTGTCACAGTAAATGAGATTATAAAGTACAAACAGTCTTACAAGAATATCATCTTAGTCTTTCAATACTTTGATAGCTTCAACTTTGAATCTGTATATCCTTTGTGTTTTATGTAGAGTTTACCAGACTCGCAGGTTACCTTAGAACTGACTGGTAACGGAACTGCAATGGACTGTTGGCTCCAGCATGAGTTGCTGGTGTTCCAATTGTCCAGCAAACCACTTTTGAAAACAGTGGCAAAAGAGAAAATGCTTGTAATGAGTCATTTCTCTTATTGCTGCTACCAAATGTATTTGTGCATTGGACGTTAATTCATGTTGATTATTTGTATTATACACCAATGTTTTCAAAAATGTCTCCCGCAATTTGTTTCAGGTGGGCATGAGGTTAAGAAAAACAGTGTAAATGATTACTTTTTTTGAAAAAACCCAGAAAAATATGATGGACCATCAATGTTTTGAAATGTCAATTACAGATGAATTACTTCTCTCGGGACTGTACTTTTAATTTTTTTCATTGTGTATTCGCTGCACTTGTACTGCATGATAAACTTTATTTATCTACTGTATCTTTATCAAACTATTTTAAATTTTTTACCAAACAACAAAATTTTAGACTTATCTAGATGTAAAGCCTCTGCAGACGACAGGTTCAGTTTGGCTCAAATGATGGGATTTGTCTTTGAAGGCGTTGGTTACCAGCAATTTCCCACAATGTTTTGAAAAGCCTTCATGTTCAAGATTATTAAAATTCAGGATCATTGTGGTAAAGGAGATAAAGGGTTAATATCTGTAATCTGTGATTTAGGACAGACTTAAAAACTTTCTATATTATATTTCATGTGTCTATGTTTAGAAATGTTATGGGTAAAGAAATGTCATAATTTAAGCTGGGGTGGAATTATTTCCCCCTCACAGTGAATATTTTCCTCCTGCCGAAAATCTGGAACTACTTTTTTAAGTTTTTAAGTTTTAAAAGTGGCATTCGTTGACAAAATAATCAGAGGAAATATAATATATAATTTATTTCATCAGCTTGTGGTTAATATGGGGAAATATTTGCCTCAAAAGGGAAAGGTCTGCGAAAAAATAACTCGTGCCTTACGGCACTCATTATTTTTGCATACCTTTCCCTTTTTCGGCAAATATTTCCCCATATTAACCACAAGCTGATGAAATAAACTCTATTTGTTAATGTGTATTTTTTTTTTCTTGTGAAAACACAAAAACAAATACTTGATGAATTTAACCATATTAGCCTTTTACCAAACAGTCCAATCCAGTTTTATTGACCCTAGATTTTGTAAACATATTGGGAAAAGAAGAAAATGCTGATAACCAGCATTTTCTCCTTTTCCCACAATGTTTCTTACCTCTTTTAAACAAAGTCCATCATTTTTACCACATAATTTGTCATCTGTAAGACTTAATGCACTTAGACCACAATTCTGAAACTAAGTAGCTTTGTAAAGAGTCACAAGGTGAGGACATAAACTATGTATTCTTTTTAACAGACAGGTTATGTTACAAAACAACCCTCTAATTACTGTATAGATATAACTTTTTACACCCCTACAGTTGACAACTTGGGAAAACACTATTTAGAAGAAAAAGCTTTTGCTGTATTGCTGTAGGAAGCCATTGCTTCTTTGGCCTATCAGTTTTACGAGTAATACTAATTCAAAACAGATATTTTCTTTTCCTTCAAATATTTATCGTTTGTATAATTTTCAGTACTTTTTGATAGGTTTCTAACCCTTTAGCACACAATCCCGAGTTTTAACGACCCTGAGAAAAAAGCCTTTTGAAAACATTGTTGGAAAAGGAGAAAATGCTGGTAACCAGCATTTTCTCCTTTTCCCACAATGTTTTCTACTGTATCAAGGACAATTTCTGTCATTTGAGCTATCTGTAAATTTTCGACTGCAAATACTTTCAATTTGGACCAGTCTAGAATTTTGTCGTTTGGTAAAGGGTTAACTAAAGAATTTAGAGATCAACTAATGAAAAGGTTGAAAATCTTGTCCTCTTATAATGCACAAATGACATAACCCATACTGAGTTGCTTTCAAAATTTTTCATTACTATTTTACAGACACCAGGAAGTAGAGATGAATTGAATTTTACAAATGGTGAATCTTCAGCATTTGACGATATCAGTTTTAACCAGGCACTGCCACAGGTGAAGATTGAGACTCCCTTGTCTCTGCCCACAGAAGATGGTAAGGAATTCATTTAATTGTGAGGAAGAGGACTACAAAAACATCATGGAAAAAGAGGAAAATGTTGGTAACTAATATTTTCTCCTTTTCCCAGAATGTTTTGCAACCTTTCAAAGACAAATTTCATCATTTGAGCCACATTACTTCTGTCATCTGCAAATGCTTTAGATTTGGACAAGTCCAAACAATGCTGTTTGGTAAAGAGTTCACATTTTTTTTTTTTAATAATTGCCTCCTGAAATACTTTTTCCTGCTGTAACTTTTAAAAAAGATGAATATGCAATATGAATTAATGTTCAGCACGAGATTACATATGCAAGCAATTTGGGCAAATTTATGCAATTTCCCCTCTTGCCTAGATGTTCTTGAGTTTTTTGTACGGCAAGACAAACATAGCACTCAGCAGAAGGTAAATGTATATTATAAGAGACAAAAATTATGTTAGTTTTCCAAAATGCATGTACTTTTTCCCCAAAACATGGGACTCCAGTGTGATTCCAGTGGATGTGGTTCATGTTTCACCAAGTAAATGACTTACTTGCCTACAGGTGTGCTAATTATGACATAAGTAACATGAAAAGATTCTCTTCCCCATTGTTTTCCATTAAACTGAAATAAACCAACACACCACACTGAAAACATTTGATTAACAAGAGTTTCCTCATAATGAGTAATTTTTTCGTTTGCCTCTTTATTTTCATAGTCATGTTTTTCTATTCAAATCTTTATTCATATGATTTTCGATGAAATACATGAACTGTTGAGAGCAACATAAAACATCACCCATGATTTCATGTGATTTTAGATGCAGATGGCTTGCTCTGTCAGGCTTTACTCACTGGTAACTTTGAAGCAGCAGTAGATATGTGCCTAAGTGAAAACAAAATGGCTGAAGCAATCTTATTATCCATAGCTGGAGGACCTGAATTGCTCAGTCGAACCCAGAAACGCTATTTTCAGAAAAGTAGCTCAAGCATTGGCCGTGTGAGTAAATTTTCTTTTTAACTACTTTTTAGGAAAAAAGTATCCTTACTTTTATGGATAACAAAAATAAGATGTTCACTATAGGCATTTCTCTTTCTTTTATGCAAGCTCAGTTCTGTCAATATTTTCTGCTTATCAGTTACATTTGTGTGACAGTATCCAAGCTTGATTATTAAAATTTTACCAAAAGACAAAATTTTAGGCTCGCCCAAGTTGGAAACATTTGCAGACAACAAAATAACATTTGTGGAGGCCAAAATAAACATGACTCAAAAAATGATTTTCTTTTTGGGAAGGGTAGAAAACACTGTGGGAAAAGGAGAAAATGCTGGTTACCAGCATTTTCTCCTTTTGTCCACATTGTTTCAATAGCTTTCTTTCTCAGGGTCATTAAAAGTTGGGATTGTGTGATATAGTGTTGAACTCCTACATATCCAACTAAATCAAGATGCTATATGCACTCAGTAGAAAAACCATGGTTATTGCAATGTCAATAGTTATGTTCATGAAACTACCTAAGAAGAAAAAATTAGACACTTTACATCCTAGAGTTTTGATGTATGATGACTGAAAAACCACATTAAGGTACCTGTGTAATCTCGACAGTTTAACCCACTAATGTTCATTTTGGAATTTGAAGTTTCCGATGTAGACTAATTACTTTATAGGAAAATGGGCAATTGCTTGTAACAAGCTACACGATATTTCTATATCATTAAAAAGAAAAAAAAACAGGTTTTTTTGGTCTTTCAAATGCAGTTCCTGTGTGTTACTGATAACATTTTTGACATGCCTAAAGACACACTATGCAGCTTTGTTTTAAGATATTCAACTAATGTGGACATTATAATTAAAATAATTATCAGCCATGCTCTGGCAAAAGGGGGTTTAATGTGTCTCTGTGATGTATTATACCAAACAAGTTATTACATAATCATAGATCCATAATATCCATTTTGTCTTACGATGGGCTGAGGTTGTATGGTCTTTGGTTTCATCTTGGACCAGCCTTTGCAGACTGTGCAGGCTAGTCTTTGTTGATATATTTTGCAGATGCAATTAACCTCTTTTTCACAGAGTATAACTCCTATATATTTTAACCCTCATGGAGTTAAATAGATGAAATGGACATTATCAGTCAGTACAAAACTTGCAGATATTGCAGTTTGACGGTGGCTTATGTCAGTCTTTGGCTTAGTAGCTGACAATTTAGATTCATGATCAGACTGCAGGCTCTGTTCAGTCTTATCTTGATCGACACTGTCAGGAAAAGGTACTCAATTCAGGTTCAGAGCTTTAGGGGTAAATAAGGAGAACCAGTTTTGTAGATGCATAGCATTTGTTAAAGATTTGAATCCCTCGAAAATTGCAGTTAATTTCGGCAGTTGTCACCCATGACTGGTTACATATTGTGAAAACATGTGAGTTGGAGAACTGGAAGGAAGCCCTTGCTATCATACTTACATATTCTCCTACTGAGGAATTTGCAACACTCTGTGGTATGTATATGTAGTTAATCTATGTAAAATCAAAATTTTGTATTGTAAGCAGTGAAGTTTTATATACAGTTACCCAGAAGAGGCTTGTTCATGGACAGCATGAAACAAAATCAGATAGTACAGTGTTTGTTGCCTTAGCTTTTAATTCACTCAGATATATGGTAGAATATTGGGGATTTGAAAATATAATCATTCTTTTTGTTAACCCTTTACCAAACAATACCGACTTTAAAGGACCTTGAGGAAGAAACTTTCGAAAACTGTGTGAGAAAAGGAGAAAATGCTGGTAACCAGCGTTTTCTTCTTTTCTCACAATGTTTTCTGCTCTTTCAAAGACATATTCCATCATTTTATTCACATTTGAAATTCTCGAGTATTTCATGCTCTATGGGAATAAATTTGAGCAGATTTCAATGAAAAGATTTTTAAGTATGAATACTGAATTATGGATTACAGATATGGATTGAGAAGTCATACACAAATACATACCAAAGCATCGTGAATGTAAAAGAATTTTTCCACTAACTTGAAAAAGGTGGCTACAGGCTGTAATGTGTTTGGAAAAGTAAACCTTAGTATTGTGTAGCCAGTGGTGTTAGAACAATTGTTCCCTGTGAAATAGCAACAGTGAAACTCCATAATCAGGGTCCGTATTCACCAACCGTTCTTAAGAACGTTCTTAGTCTTATTCTTCAAAATTTCATCAATGTGAAAGTAACAGAACTTCTGATTGGCTAAACCAAATGGTTTAGCCAATCAGAAGTTCTGTTACTTTCACAGTCAGAAAATCTTGAAGAATAAGACTAAGAATGTTCTTAAGAATGGTTGGTGAATACGGACCCAGGATCTGTATTCACCAACCATTCTAAAGAATATTCTTAGTCTTATTTTAAAAAAAAAAAATCTAAATTTGAAAGTAACACAACTTCTGATTGGCTAAACGAATTGGTTTAGCCAACCAGAAGTTGTGTTGCTTTCTAAATCTAGAATTAGACAAAGAATGTTTTTAAGAATGGTTGGTAAATACTGGTGAGAAAGCTTTTTCCACGCCATTTTTTACCTTTGTACATATTTGTTTGTAGATACCCTTGCAGCAAGACTAGAAACAGAAGGAAATGGCGACCTTTCACCATATGCTGGTCTATGTTACATATGTTCAGGAAATGTGGAAAAAATGGTAGAAAACTGGATAACAAATACCAAGCATACGGGGTCTCCTCTTGCCCTACAGGTACATTTAAAGAATGATTCTGTCAGTGTAAAATGCTTCCTAGACCATTGCTGTGACAGTGCCTTGCCCAAGTGCACTCACCTGAATAATACTGCCTGTGAGGATGGATTCCTGATTCAAGTTTACAGATTCATTCCTTAATCGTTTGACACACAATCCCCAGCTTTAACAACCCTACATTTTCTCCTTTTCCTACAATATTTTCTACCTATCAGAGGGCTTAAGCTCATAATTATGTACCGATTTTGAATTTGTCGTCTGCAGATGGTATGAATTTGAAATGAAAGAATCTCAGGGGTGCGGAAATCCTACGTCCGACTTGTCCGACTCGGGGAAAAATTGGCATCAGACAAGTGACTTCTTTCAATCTAGTTATCAGTGGACAAGTAGAAAATAGGGGAAAATTTTGAAACAAATATCTGTTGTAAACATTAAGCAGTGAAACACAAATGTTAAGCCTTTGCACAAAATGACATTTCGAATGATAAACAGCGGCTTGAGATATTCCCTGAATTCTGGAAACCCAAAGTACACATTTGGTGTACCTCTGCATTCACCGGGCATGACAGGGTCGGTATAAAATGTGGCTGTTTTTGCACATCGACTTTTTTGCTTCGGAAAATGTCTGAATACTCTCAAGATCACTATTGGGGATTGAAATATTTTTATTCTTATCATTTTAGCTCCTATTTGAAGATCTCTTATGACAATTTCCTACATGTGAATATTTTAGCCTTAAATCTGATGGTACAGCTTGGGTGCGAATGGGCAGTGGTTTAGGCATTATCTCCTCTGCTTGAAACTATCTCAAACTGAAACAATTTGCAGTTCAGTGATCAATTGATGTGTAAAATTGGAGAAAATGGGTCGTTTTTTGTTAAATGTTCAAAGCAAATGAAATACGAGACGTCTGAGACCTTGGAAGCATCTGGCGGCTTCAAACATAAATATTAAATATACCGCGACAAGGAATATGACAAACAAGACCGCATCTTTTTAACGAGGCGTGGTTGAATGCAATTTAAAACTGTATTGTTTTGGACAAGTAAGCCACACTAGCGGACAAGTGGACTTTTTTAATTTACTTGTCCAAGGACAGGTAGAAATTTTTAGATTTCCACACCCCTGAATCTTAAATTTCTTGTTTGGGAAAGGGTTAAGCAACTGAGGACATTTTAGATAATATTGTAATGCTTACAAGCAATAGAAAAGTTTGAATCAAAAAGGAAACTATTTGAATTATTAATTGTTATTTATTATTAATCAATTGTAGATTATGAAGCAGTTGCTGGCTACAAGCAGTTTTATTTTCTCGGCAGTATTTTCAAAATTTGTCCGCTGTAGGGCATTGAAAGTCAGTGTACACAACATAAAAAATTTCTTGCCTGACAGATACATTATAGACTGACTCTACTGGTACAAATTTACTTCATTTTCACATATATGAATTTTACTTTTTGTGCCACTGCATTAGATTATTTTTGAAAGCAGTTTGTGAGAAAGCAACTTCTTGACACATGAATGTCACAACATGAAGAGCAGAATTCCATTTGTGAAGGGAGGCAGGTTTTTCCTTCTCATTTTTCAATTTATATCATTATATTTGAAACTACTGGTCAGACTTATTCCTTGCAAACAAAATCATCAGGTGTGTACTATAGTTGTTGTGTTTTCTATGACATAATCATCACTTTCAGGACCTGGTAGAGAAAGTTATGTTGCTGAGGAAAGCTGTTGAACACTCCAGAGGTCAGACACCTGATGTTGGTTCAGGCCAACTTGCAGAGAAGTTAAGCATGTATGCTGGTATACTTGCAGCACAAGGATGCCTGGATACAGCCCTGGTGTATCTTGGAGACAGTAATGAGGTACAAAGTCAAGGTCATTGTAATAAAGAACAGAAAGTATTAGAATCTTTAAGGTGTCCAAATTATATTTGAGCCAGCTTTATCTCTTTTCTTATCTACATCGGAATATGATGAATTAACCATAGCTTAAATGATGGGATTTGTCTTATGGGGTAGAAAATGTGGGAAAAGGAGAAAATGTTAGTCACCAGCATTTTTGCTCTTTTTCACAAAGTTTTCAAAAGCCTTTTATCTCTGGCTAGTTAAAACAAGAAATTGTTTGCTTAACCTTTTACCACACAATGACGACTTTTGAAACCCCTGATAGAGAAGGCTTTTGAAAACATTGTTGGAAAAGGAGAAAATGCTGGTAACCAGCATTTTCTCCTTTTCCCACAATGTTTTCTACCCTATCAAAGAAAAATCATTTTATATGATCCACATTGAAACTGTCCTCTGCAAATGCTTTCAATTCGGACAGGTCTAAAATTGGTCGTGTGGTAAAGGGTTAAAAAATCAGGAATATCTCTTAAAGGTTTAACCCATACCACACAGTCCCATGTGTTAATAACCTTAAGTTGAGCTACATGGGATTGTCAGTTTGGACCGGTCTAGAATTTATTTGTTTGGTATAGAATAACAAGAAAATTAACTCTTTACCACACAGCAAAATTTTAGACTGGTCCAAATTGAAAGCACTTGCAGACGACAAAATAAACGTAACTCAAAAATTGAAATTTGTTTCCAGCAGGGTTGAAAACATTGTGGGAAAAGGAGAAAATGCTGGTTATCAGCATTTTCTCCTTTTCCCACAATGTTTTCAAAAGGCTTCCATCTTAGGGTTGTAAAAACCAGGGATTGTTTGGTAAAAGCTTTTCAAGGACAATTGCTGACAGTTGAGCCACATGGAATTGTCGATTTGGACCATTCTAGATGTTTTTTGTTTAGTATATAATAACAGGAATATTAAGAAAAACCTTTTCAAGGATAAGTGCTGTCAGTGAGCCACATGAAATTGTCAGTTTTGAACATTCTAGGATTTTTTTTTGTTTGGTGGAGTTAAAAGCTTTTATTGTGTAGGAGAAAGTTGTCTTCATATTCTCCAGTACTGTGAAAAGGATTTAAGACTACCAATAATAATGGTAATACAGGACAGATAGAATCATTTGAAGGTTAGGAAAATATCCATTGTTTGGGTTTTTCATGGCTTGGTGGTGAATGTAGGGGAATTGAAATCCAGAAGCCCTGTGTTCAATCCCCACTCAAAATACTGATTTTTCACATGAAAGTTTCCTTTGAGACAACATTTCAGAGCCCTGGCCAAGTACTATTGAAATGAAGAACGCATGAGCTGTTCCTGTTGTATCACATAGAAAGCAATGTAATTCACCATACAACACAATATAAGGATTACTGAGGACATATATACTTTTGTCGTTAGTCGTAACATTCAGTATGGCAATAGATTCAGCAGCTGACAGAACCCACTGTGTAAAAAATTGGTTCGTTCAAACGTTTTTCATGTATAAGCAATGTCTTCCAAAGTTGTATACTGCATGCACTTAAAAATTTTGTCCAATCTGATGTGATACATGTACATTTCAGTACACACTGTCTGTGCTGAAAGATCGCCTCTACCATGCACTGGGCCAGCCTCCACATGGAGTACCTCAACCACAGTGTCCATGGCAGAAAGTCAATATTCAGTCAGCTCAGGTGGCTAGCCAGAGGTCTACCTCATACCAGCCATCCTTACTGCAACATCAAAAACCAATAACACATATGGCAACAGCAAACTCTAATTTCAATACAACAACCACAGGTATGTTTTCAAAGCATTGACTGTAGTTATTTTTTTAGTTATCTTTGGCAGATTATGGTATTTTAGTAAAAAAAAAAAATGGAAAGTTTGCATTCTACATATACTAAATCTTTATAGGTTTAACTCAGATTACCGTAATTTGCTTAAGTTTTGGGACAGTAAAAAATAATTAATTTTTTTCGTGTCCCATTACTTTGGTCTACAAAAAATAATTATTTTGTCAGCTGTCCCAAAACTTATGGTCAAACAAGACAATCTGTTATACTGAGTCAGTGGCTGCTAACCTGTCGAATATTGCCGACGTTAAAATATTGCTACGTCATTTATGTCAATAAACATCCAATCATATGCAGGTTGGTCTATTTTTTAGACAGATTGGAATTTCACCGATCAATTTGAGCACTAAGAGCTTAAAACTTCGCTTTTTCTCATTGTTGTCGTTGATGATTAACTTGTCACTCATTATTGTCTGCGTCCTGGGATCGCGATGAGGATGTTATTTTGCATTTGTAGATAAATTCACAACATATTTTACCTGCTTACATGTACGTGAGGGTGAACGACGTTAATTCCACTCTGACAAGTACCTGCTCGGACCGTTCTCAAATTCGATTGGTTCGTCGATCTTCAGTCGATAAACCTTGGGTAAACTAGAATGCTGTACCTTGATTTCTACTTATAAACAGCGAACATGATTGACCGTGAAATACATGCGTGTCAACTCTGTCAACTTCGGATGTACATATACACGTTATACACGTTATGTATCTTGGATACAAGTTTATCACACCCTTTTTACACTTACGTCGGATTTCTTTTTGAATTGGGGTTTAACTTAGACTGTCAGGTGATCGAGTTTTTTGTCTTGAATCAGGAAACTCCCATTGAAATCGGGAGGGTTGGGAAGCATGCTTACGACGTTACGTGTGTAGAAATAAAACTGCGCGAAATAAATAGTTGCAAACAAAGGGTATCAAGCGGATTGAAAGATTTTTTTTTAAATAGATATTCACTGTCCCAATTCTTTGGAACAAAAAAATACCGATCTTGCTTCGCAATTTTTAGTATGTCCCAAATCTTTGGGTCATGAAAAATAATTTTTTTCGCGATTTTTTATGGTGTCCCAATTCTTTGGGTGTCCCAAAACATACGCAAAATACGGTACAAAATTCTAGAGAAATAAGTATAACAAGCATTTGCAGACAACAAATTGAATGTGGATCAAGTGATAGGAATTGTCTTTGAAAGGATAAATTAGTGATGTGGGAAAGGAGAAAATACTGGTTACCAGCATGTTCTCCTTTTCCCATACAATTTTTTCAAATGCCTTTATACTGTGAGTCACAAAAGAGGGATGGTTTGCTAAGTGGTAAAATTTATTTTTCTTTTTTACTTGGCTGGTAAAACAAGTTGAACAACTAGTATTTATCACTTCGATGATTGCGTTGTGTAAACCCATGCACAAAGGTGTGGTGTGAATTGGGCAGTTCTAAAGGTTGACCTTGCATTGTTCACGGGTTTGATGCGAACTACAGATGCTTGGCATACAAGGAGGGAATTTAGGTGGTTTTTTTTTTATTAGTTTTGTATGAGATCAGACTGCATAGCATGTGCATTCTAACTGTAGATCATGCCGTCAATAATGTTGTGAAATATTTAGCCAAAAAAGCATTTGATATACAATATTTAAGCCTTTCATCTACTTAGCAATCTATAGTTTGACGATTACAAAATGTAATTGGTTTTATTTAAGGGACAAAACTGTAACCTTTCACATAGTAATACCATGATTTATGACCTTGAAGTTAAATGCTTTTGAAAACATCAGAGGGAAAACTAGAAAATGCTGGTAACCAGTATTTTCCCCTTCCTGCAGTATTTTTGTTGGTTAATCCATAAATCCATTTGTTTGAGCAAGATTTCACTTGTGGTTTGTAAAAACTTTCAACATGGACTATTTTTTCTTTCAGCTACCTATTCTAGCCAGACTCCATACTACAACCAATATCCAAACATGAACCCTTCAGCAGTTCCTACCTACAATACACAGACCCCTGTATCATCCGCAGGAAGTAGTAGTGCTGTCAGTAAGGGGCCATTGGCCAACAAGTACCCTGCATACACAGCCAGTACAGGAACCTACCCAAATACATACAACCCATTGGATTATAACCAACCACAACCATACTATTATAGGTGAATATATCATACATGTTTCCCAGTACAATTTTTTTTTTTTTTTTCAAAATTTGTCTCGTCCTTTACCAAAAAAAAACATGCTTTAAGGACCCTGAGGAAGAAGCCTTTTAAAAATATAGTGTGAAAAAGAGAAAATGCTAGTTACCAGCATTTTCTCCTGTTCCAAAATGTTTTCTGTCCTTTCCAAAACATATTTCAATTTTTGAGTCACATTTATTTTATCATTTGCAAATGCCTTCAAGTTGCACTGGTCTAAATGTTTGTCATTTGGTAAAGAGTTAACCCTTTATTAAACATTCTCTTGTTTTAGCAACCCTGAGAAGTTTATAAACATTACTTGTGGCACCCCTGCAGTTGACAGCTTTACAGAACATTGTGTAAAATGGGAGAATTTTGTAAAATCTATTTCACTCCTTTTTCTTTTCCATACTTATAACAGTAAATGGTATTTCCCACTCAAAATATGTAGCCTTACTGTAGTTTGCCATTGTTTCATAATGATTATAAAACAACCTGTATAGGGATGAGTTAAATGTTTGACAGGGCAGTCGAAGATAAAGAATACTGTGTTGTTAAAAATTTAAGTTTATAATGAAAACAAGTTTGTTAAAACAGTTTTTCAGTTCATATCAAAGGTCTAAGGTTCTGTTTTCCTTAATTTTAGTGGCAATTACATGACACCAAACAGTCAGCCTTCAGGATCACCAACCAATGCTTACCCAAATTCAACACCAGGTAACTCTTTGTATACTCTGTAAATTTGTGTGTGTTTCAATTTCCTATGATGCAATTGTTTTCTTTTTTTACATATTAGTAGTGTTATGACCCATTAATTCCAGACAATAATAAACAAATGAATGGAAATTGATTAGCCTTTTACCACACAATCCTGAGTTTTAAGGAAAAGAAGGCATTTGTAAATATTGTGAAAAAAGGAGAAAATGCATTTTTTCCTTTTCCCAAAATGTTTTCTGCTCTTTCAGATAAAATACTGTCGTTTGAGCAACATTTAAATGGTTGTCTGCAAATGCAGTTTGAATTAGTCTACATTTTTTGCCATTTTTGCCATATGGTAAAGGATTTAGTGTGGGGTATTTACATACTGCTTTATACCTAGTTGTTGTCAAAATCTTTGTGAATGAAGTAATTGCATAAAATGACAAACTTGCTGTAAGAACTGGGAAATGTCGTACAAAATTTTATTGGTCAATCCTTTGGTTTGAGTTTGGTTTCAAAATATAGAAATTGAAAATTATTGTAAATCTTGCTTTTCACATACATTTGTATACAATGAGTTTATTACAGATCAGCCGAGCCCCTGTGGTACATAGGACTTGAGAACAGGATGTTGCTGGTTTGAATCCCAAGCTCAGCCAATTTTTTTCTAGGATTAATGATATTCATTGTGACAGAATTCATGCTTTTGTCACTGTTGATCATTGTTTAGATGATGGTTTTGTGGGAAAGCAGCTAGTAGCTTGGGAAGAATATTGTGCAAAGCACTGGCAACAAATTTCAGGAAAGTATGGATAGGTGTACTGGCTGCTGTGATATAACTTAAATAATGTTGAAAATGGCGTTAAACACCACACAATCAATTCGTTGTTACAGATCAATTTTAGTGGAGAATGCACAATTCACACACACAGTAGACATTGTATATGAGCTTGGGCAGAAGGAGTTATTTAGCCCTTATCTGTGTAGGGATGATGCTGAAGAGCTAGTTACACAAGGAATGGGCATGGTGGTTAACAACTACATTTATCGACCAAGGTCAGCTAGTGCAATCAGGGCAATCTGAACTGTGTTGAAACTCTTCGCTTGTGGTGAATTTTCTGCATGTCTACTGCATGACTAAATTGGTTGTTTTACACAATGGATATTACGGACCCATGATTATGTGATGACTTGCTTGGTATCATCCATCACAGAGATACATTAAACCCCCTTTTGCCAGTGCTGCTCATATAAATTTTGCATCCTGCCAAGGAGGAAAATGCATTTAATTTAGTCATTTGCAAAAAAGCTGTATTACCTGAAAAAAAATTGTGATGAATGTATGTATTTTTACGATATTTTATAAATAACAAGTCTATTTTCATGGTAGGAGGTCCATTTGCGCCACAGCAGCCTGTCAGCAATCAGCCACAGCCAGCTATACCCTCATATCAGGACCACAAACCTGGAACAGCCTGGAATGATCCACCTATGGTAGTTAGGAAAGAAAAATCTACGGTATTAATATAAATTGCTTAAATTTTGAAAAAGAACACTGAAAATATAACTGATTTCTGTTCAGCATATTTTTATCATAGGAAAAAAACCTATTGAAAATTACACGAAGAACAAGTACTAAATGAGCCATGCTCTGTGAAAAAGGGTTTTAATGCATCTGCAAAAGAGTATCAACTCTTTACTGGTCAAAACTTTCTGCTTTTTAGCTTGGCCGTTTTCAAAGAAAACATTGAGGTATTGTGGTAGCCCTGGTGGCGTCGTAGTCGTCATGCGAAAACTTTATTTTGTAATATCTCCGAAGTTACGGAAGACATTTACTTAAAACTTGGACAACTTGTTTACTATCAAAAGTGAAATCTATTCAACAAGGGCAGGTAACTATCAAAATATTTTTGACACAGTTATGCCCCAATTTTGACTAAAACTTTTCACTGAATTTTTGCCGAAAATCAAGCACTTGCAACTGAGCATTGGCCCCGCATACGATGCCTTTGTCAAACCTTGCAGATGACCAGATTTTCAATAATTGTAGGGGCTAGGAATTGTACCTCCTTCACCAATGTTCTCTATACCAACAAAAAACAGTTTTTGTTCCCTTGTCTGCCCACCACATGGTCTCAGTTTTTAATGGACTTGAAATTAACCTTTACCTTGTTTACCTTGTTTGGTCAACTGAAGGCAGTCAGTCCACCGTGGTAATCCACATCTTCCAACATTGTTGTCAATAAATTAATTAGTGCAGTGCATCTTAATTTATTCTTAATATGTACACATTTTAAGCGGTCGTAGGTATAAGTAGCAAGTAAGGTGTAATTTTGTAGGTGTTTCGAAAGCTGTGATTGGCTTGGAAATTGTGTATAGTATTGATTTAAATCTTCAGACAGTGACAACAATTCAGACTTGAGGAATTTGGTAGCACTTGCAAAGGGCAAATATAGCTCAAGGAACAGAAAAAAGTAGAAATTATTGTGGGAAAAGGGGAAAATGCTTTTTTCGGCAATTTCTCCTTTTCCCACAATGTTTTCAAAAACCTTCTTTTGCAGGGTTGTTAAAACTCAGGATTGTTTGGTAAAGGTTAAGAAACTTTAGGAATGCATAGATAGGTTTACTAGGCATTGTAGTAAATTAACTGAAATACAGATCAAAAAGGTTTGAACACCAAACAGAAACTACGTTGACTTGTTAGGATCAACTGGACTTTTTTTTTTTTTTTTTTAATTCCAGTCTCAAGTACCCTCAGATGTAGCCCCGATTACAAATCCAATATATGGTGCTCAGGGTATGAATGATCAAGGACCTCCAGGTGCCCCATATGGAAATATATATAACCCACAGGAATACCAACCTGAACCCCAGGTCGGATGAAAATTTAAAACACTACAATAATTATTCTATGTACATGTTGTATCTAGAAAAGCTTATGGTATTGTTCCTTAATGCTGTTTTAAAATGCACCTGCCTATTGGTTTTTACAACATTTAGACCAACAAATGAATATATACAGAGTTTCGCATCTTAATATATAGATATTGTGTTGCGTCATACATGTATGTGTTCATCAGGGCCTGCCTTCACTAGCCATTGTCATTTCAATTTTCTGAATTCCTATGCAAGCCATCTAATGTTGCTGATACAGAAAATCTGATGGCTTACCTTTGAATTTGAAAGAAACATGATATGGTTGGTGAATGTGAAACTGCTATTTTTAATGCAGCCGGTTTGACACCAGTCATTAATATACATGAATATCAAGCAAAAAAGGAATAACTGTGGCTAACTTTGCAGCAGTCATAATTATTTTGTTATTATAATGCCAAAAATAAAATCTATAATTTTGCAAAAGTAACATTTTATGCATGACTTAGACTGAGGCATTGCTTATTCATGTGTTCTCTTGCTAAGGAAACAATAACATTCAAACATCTATATTTTGAATCATTTTATGACTGGATATATCTGAGTTACTTTTGATATACATTTACTTTGAGCTATATTGTTTGTTGAAAGATGCTATTATTTACAATTCATTTTTCAACTGTAAAGGTAAGTTTTATAGCACAGTTTAAACTTGTGTTCTAGTTGAAATTCTTTGGTCAACCATTGATGGTCTGTATAATATTTGTTACCATTCCTCTTTGCACAAAGTTACGTCTTGAAATATTATCAAATAAATTTTCTATCCACCTAGATATTAGCATTTAAAGATATCTTGGTCATTTACTTCTCTGAGTGAGGTTTCAAGTTGTCAGGTATTTTAGAAATCTGTAGTAAACTATTAGCTGCAGTATGAAAAATTACATAACTATTCTCCAGTAGTCCTTCACACATCCTAAATTACTTTTATTGCCATTAAACCTTTCCCAAACAACGAATTTAGACTTCTAAAACAATTGCAGACAACAAATTCCAAATTTATACAAATGGGTTTACCATGATGCTGTAAAAAGCTGGTTGCCAGAATTTCTCTTTTTCCCCACAATGTTTTCAAGAGCCTTCTTCCTCAGAATCATTGAAAGTTGTGATTGTGTGGTAATGGGTTAAAGTGTTCTTTGTTAAACTGAAAATGTGAATTTCATTTTTTATTCCACTTCATTGTAGAGGTATTTTACATCATTGCAAACCATCTGCAACTTTTCATATTCTTCTGCAGTTGACTTTTTTCTTCTTGTAGCAGATCACTTTTGAAAATATTGTGGCAAATGGACAAATACTTAGTAACTCATTTTGAGCATTATCTCCTTTTGCCATAACCAGTTACACATATCCTTGACCTTTGTTAGCAAATTGTCCTTTTGCCAAGTGTATATTCAATATTATCTATTTCTAGACTTAAAAAGTTGTCACCAGTAAATCTAATGGGACACATTATTGTCAGCACACTCTTTCATTTTATACTGTAACCCTTTACCAAACAATCCCACCCTTTCCAAGGTGGCTTTTTGATCACCAGCATTTCCTCTTTCCGACCATGTTTTCAACCCTATCAAGGAAAATTCCCATCATTTGACCTTTATTTGATTTGTTTTCTGCAAATACTTTTAATATTAAATAGTCTGCAAAACCGTTGTATGGTAAAGAGTTGATTCATAGTTATTACCCATGTGTTACTAGCGTGTTTTCACAGTTATCTGCAGTGATCCTTTTACAATTTGGTTTGTAAAGAATTAAGCCTGGAGAGTAGTGGTAACTGGTTAACCTTGGTTTACAATCTAGTTGCCTTGCATCCTGCCATGGCCAACTTTCTTTCTGAGAAAATTGATAAACTGGCTCGAAAGAATGTTCTGGGTTATACTGGTTTAGGAAACGTTAAAATAGATGAACTAGATACCATGATATAAATCAAAAAAGCATCTAATATACTAACAAAAAAACTGAGATCTGTGAAAAATGGATTGGACCATTTCAAATCAAGGAGATTTGAAAGTTGAATGTCTGTTTCTTTTTCTTATACATCATTGCTTTCCTTAACAAGAGGGACACTCATTTTATGTTTGCATACTCTCCGTTCACAAAGCTCAGCTAACATAGTTAATACGCATTCAAAGACATTTAGCATAGAAACTGAAAAGGGTAAAACCAAAATTTGGCTATTCAGAAACAATATGATGCATAGCAAAATACCTGTTTTTTGCATTTTCACTATTTGTGATAAGGTTTTTGTCATATTTCTTCTTTACCCATTTGCATACAAAGTTAGAGCTTTTGCAACAGTCTTGTAGGCAGCATTTGAAAACGCTTTTGGAAAAGAAGCAGTCGCTTGTCTACAAAACAATGATTTTTTGATCATTTGAAAAAAGAAAAAAAGTTCTTTTAAATGGTACCCTTGACATGTCCTTTGTATTCCCTTGTATGTCTTAAATGGACCATGTGCTGATTGTATAAGGTTAGAATACAGGTGTTGTATCTATGGCACCAGTTATTTATATTTGAACCTTGCTCTGCTATAGGGGGCTTAATGTATCTCCTTGGTGCATTATACCAAGCATGTTGTCACATGATTATGGATCCATAAAATCTTTTTTGTCTGATTCAGGTGGTAGAATGGTCCTTGGACATGCAAAAAAACTTACAAATAGCAATGTCAGCCTGTGCGGATGGCAGAGGCTACATGTGCCGATACTTTTTGCAGATGCATTAAGCCCTTTTTCGTAGAACATGACTCATTTTAATTTTTAACAAATGTGCAATAGACTTTAACTTTGTGTTGTGCATTCAATTCTTCTCTCTTTCCTGTCAGAAATTCAGCTCTCTTGCACCACAGCTTGCTTACACTAATGCAGAAACAAAACCAAAGGTGAGACTCTTTTCTTCCTATTCACAGTACTTAGGTTTTCCCCCACCTTATCATCTTAATTCGAGTAATCTGTATCTAAAGTTGCTGATTGGGGGTCCTGCATGGCTCATCGGTGACAGTGTAGGATTTGAACTTGGAGGTTGGGTTTGATCATGGGAGTGCCCTTGGGCAAGACACTTCAGAGTCTTAATTTATTAATCAATTTGCCGATCGACATGATGTATGTAAGCTCATGATGCTGTATGGATTTATCTTCTATGGCTAAGTGGTGAATGTATTTGATTTGTAATAAGTAATTCCTGAATCTGTTTCCTCTATTTGCGCTGGCTGTGCTGATCACATTGGAGTGATCTTTGGTGAGATGCTGCAGAGCCCCAGCCCAGCACTAGTTACACAAAGGAAAGACAGAAATAAGTGTGCTGTTGGGCCCATGTTTGAACTGAAATACTGATGGAAGCTGCACAAATACAACAATAAATCTTTTACTACTTTGTTATTGAACTTGCCAAAGGATTCTAGGATTATAACAGCACCCAGTTAGTTACCTTGGGCCTTATGGAAGTGAGTGTGATGAGAGGATACCTAGAAGAAGAATATGGATTTCCAATTGATTTGGTTATATATCACATGCTAAATAAATCAAGCTGTTGATGCACCATGGAATAATATATACTTAAAGTTTTGATGGAATATTTTTTACCAAATTTTATTCTATAGATTCTTTTCCCATGTACCTTAACCCATGTAAAAATATATTGGTAGGGTTGATATTAGTTATCAGTTAATTCAAGGCACTAAATGTCAGTTTCACCATTTATGGCACTAACCATCAGTGCTGTTTTCATAAGAGCCATGCTAAGTGAAAAGGGGCAATAATACATCTGCAAAAAGTTAGCTTGCACAGTTCAAGCAGTTTGACTGACCGAAGTCGATACTTTTTGCTGTTGGTCAATTTTCTACATGTCATATGACCAGTTTACATCACAGTTCTAGTGTTTGTTAGACAAAATTGATTTTATGCATCAATAAATATGTGATAATTTGCCTGTTATAATGGATCATGGAGATGCATTAAACCCTCTCTTGCCAGAACACACCTTTGTATATTTGTGCTTGTAAGCCTTTTGTAGCTTAGCTCTCTCTGTTCCATTTAACTCAATCCCGACTTTTAACGACTCTGAGGAAGAAGGCTTTCGAAAAATCATGGTAAAGGGGCAAAATGGTGATAACCAGCATTTTCCTGTTTTCCCACAAAGTTTGCTACACTATCAAGAACAAGTTTCGTCATTTTGGCGACCTTTAAGCTGTCGTCCGCAGGTGCTTTTGATTTGAACCAGTCTAAAATTTTGTCCTTGTGGTAAAGAGTTCAGCACTTTTGAAGGGGTCTAAAGCATTTGACTCATAATCAGGAAGTACTGAGATTAATACCTTCTGGAGGCAATGGTCATGTTGAAGTGCCTTTAAACAAGGCACTGCAGAGCCCCAGCTTAGCACAGTTGAGGAGTGGGGCACCTTTATCAGTTTTATTTGTTTAGCAGTCTGGAATTAAAGCTTGCACTATGCTTACTTTCTTATGTCTTATGCAGCATATTTTTTTTTCACTTGCAAGTATTAATATTCCTGTATTCAATTTAATCCCTTTGACAGAATTAGAGGGCATTTTATACTTAAGTGCAGGGTTGCAAGGGTAGTCTGTGACAAAGATAGCAGTTGCTACACTCTATATTTGATGGTTGATTGAATTGGGAGTTTTATGCCGTTTTAACAGCTTAGGTCATATCACAGCGGTTAGTGCACCGATGCATGTGTTCCCTGGCTTTCTCACACCAGTACTGACACAAGTTTCTTTCCCAAGTCACTGACTACTGTATTTTCTCACATGCATCAGAGGTGAGAGCAAAAAAGAGAGTTTGTCCCAACTGGAACTCACAACCACCAGGTCATGAGTCAGATACGCTTACCACTGAGCTACCTGGGTTGGCCTATATTTCATGGAAAGGTATTCAAATGGATGTTTTTATCTGCTGCAAACTTGTTTCAGATAGTAATAAGCTAAGATTGACAATCATTTTGGTTACCAGCATTTTCTCCCTTCTCCACAATGTTTTCTACCCTATTGAAGACAACTTTCTCATTTTAGCCACTTTTACTGTCGTCCACAAAACTTTAAATGTGAATGAGTCTCAAATTTCTTTGTATTGTAAAGGGTTAAACTATTTCCAGATGATCCCATGTTTTAACAACACACAGAAAGAGGTTTTTTAAACAGTGGGGGAAAGGAGAAAATGATGGTTATCAGCAATTTGTCCTTTTTTCACATTGTTTTTTAATTGATTCCCTCAGTATTATTAGAGTACAGGACTGTAAAGAGATAGGAAACATACATTAACAATATGTTTCTGCCTTTTCAAAGACATATCCCATCATTTGAGCCATAGTTAATTTCTAGTCTGCTAATGCTCTCAATGTTGACATGTCTTGAATTATGTGTGCAAAAGGGAGGGATAACAAGATTGTGGAGTATGAGAGGCTATTTAAGTCATTTACCAATCAAATGTTTATATGACCCTGAGTAATTGATTCCTTTTGCTACAAAGGTTTCATAAATGGTCTGCCGCAAGAGGTAGTAGTTGTCAGCAGGATGTAATGTTAACTTTTTCACCCACCTGTGTTTTGCAGCCTGTTGAACCAGAGCCAGTCAAGGAGGTTGTTAAACCACCAGTCCCAGCAGAGCATAAAGTCTTACAAGACATATTTGACAATCTTGTTCATAGTTGTCAAGCGAGAGCCAACAACGCTGTAAGTACTCTTCTAGCAGATAATAGATATTCTACAGAGAGCAATATATACTCGAGGACTTTAAAAACGCCTCAGTAGAGAAAACTTACAATATTTTGAAATTTACAAAATTTATTTCAAATTTATTTTAATACAAGGTAATACCAGTTTTGCTCTATCACTACAATATCACAAATTAGATTAGCACAAGAAACGTAAGCCAGAGCGTCACTATCTCGGTGGTATGCACCAAAACGTGGGATTTTCAATATCTTGTGTGTCCACTGTTCTGCTGCAAACATTCTCGCATCCTTGAAGGCATAGATGCACATAAGTGTTGGATGGTTCATCGTGGGATGTTGTCGCATTCTCCTTGCAGCGCTTGTCCAAGCTGTCTGACCATCTGCGGAGCGTTTTGACGTCTATGAAGCCGTCGTCCCAACTCGTCCCACATGTGCTGGATCGGGTTAAGATCAGGAGATCGGGAGGGCCAGACCAAAACGTTGATACCCTGTTGTCGAAGAAAATCCTGTGTCAGCTTGGCTGTATGAGGGAGAGCGTTGTCTTGCTGAAAGGTCATGGGATTACGTTAACGTCTTACCAGTGGAACCAGTTCTAGTCGCAGAATCTCATCAAAATAGCATCTGGCTGTCAAATTGCCATTGATTATTAGCAGCCTTGAGCGAAAGTTGTAGTTGATGGCACCCCAGACCATGACGCTACCGCCGCCAAATCTGTCACGTTCTACTACGGCACTGTCAGCAAACCTCTCACCACGTCTACGATACACACGGGTTCTTCCATCTGTATGATGCAAGTTGAAGTGGGACTTGTCGCTGAAAATCACTTGACGCCCATTTACTGCTCGCCATTGATTTTGCACCCAGTTCAGTCGAAACTGCCGGTGGCGTCTTTTCAGTATGGGTCCAGGGTATGGTCGTCAACAACGGATACCAAATGCTTTTAGAAGTCAAGACACTGTCCATCGGTGAATTGGTCGACCCCGGTTTCCGATAATCATGGATGCTGTCGACTGAGCCGTTAGGAAACATTCCCGCAGATGACGTTGACAGATGTAGTTATCCTGACATTGAGACGTCACTCTAGACGCACCTGGTCGCAGGCAGTCAGAAACTGTTCCTGTCTGCCTGACACATCTTACAAGACGAACAACTGTCGATCTGGAGACGTTGAAGCGATGGGCTGCCTCGGCCTGGGATACACCTGCTTCAAGAAGGCCCAAAATCCGATTCCGATTTTCATTATTTAAACGTGGCATTTTTAAATGGAGAGCAATATTTAAAAAGCAAGGCAAACTGGATTTGTAGACAACTATCGAAGACTATGAACAATATTTAGTCAAGTATACATGCCGATTTCAGCATGTGGGCAAACGGACATCTTGATGTGCACGTACTCTGCATCACGTGATTACGTTTCATATCATGGTTAAGTGGCCATCTGAGAAAACTAGTTTTAAGGTGTTACGAAACAAAAACTAGCATATTTGTTACATGGTATTATTTTTTGGAAGTTATTATAAAAATATAGGTGTGGCGTTTTTTAAGTCCTCGAGTATAGCTGATAGCTAGATATTACCCATTTCCAAACAACAAAATTTTGAATTGACCAAACTTAAAGTGTTTGCAGATGACAATTTTAATGATGCTAAATTGGTGTTCTCTCTAGTATAAAAAAAATGTGGGAAAAGGAGAAAATGCTGGAAGCCAGCATTTTCTCCTTTTCCCTCAATGTTTTCAATAGCCTTTTCTTTCAGGGTTGTTAAAATCAGGATTGTGTGGTAAAGGGTTAAGTTTTAATTGATTCATTTGTGGTGGCTACAAATTATTGAGCCATGCTCCGGCAAAAGGGGGCTTAATGTATCTCTGATGCATGACACTAGCCCAACTCCTCCCATAATTATGGATCCATTAGAGCCACTTTTTTAAACATCCGACTTAATCATGTGGTAGACTGGTCCTTTGACATACAGAAAATTGACACTAGCGAAAAGTTTCGGCCAAGGTCAGCCTGCGCAGGCTGGCCTGGGTCGATACTTTTCGCAGATGCACTATGCCCCCTTTTCACAGAGCAAGGCTCTACTGTATTTTTACAAACAAGTACAGTGCCTAATTAAGCTTACATGTAGTTTACATAGGTGACTGCTCTTACATGGATGGCTTCATGATAAACATTTTTAGAAATGAATTCTGTGTCCAGTGGGAGACAAGATTGTAGAGTAGAGCAATAGCCTCTCACACCAGAGATTCTGTGTTCAAATCCTGTAATGAACAGAGTCAACATTTTGAATGAACCGCATCATAGCAGAAGTTCTGGTACAGTTTCCAGAAAGCAGTCATCAAGAGTGATTGATCTGAGTTGTTGGAAATTGTTCACTGTAGATGTGAAATAAATAAGAGTAAACTTAGTGCCCAGTCAAATTAATCTGTGATAGTGTAAGTGTGCAATCACTGACTATGTGGGTCATGTTTCTCATCAAATGTTTTGTGTGTATTTACAGCAAATGAAAAGAAAACTGGATGATGTGACAAGGAAACTTGAAGCTTTATATGATAGATTGAGGGAAAATTCAGTAAGTAGACTACCACTTGGAAGGAACTGACAGGTTTTCTTTTATCAGTTAGCACTGCTGTTGAAACGATTTCACTTGTTTCATGATCTTTATGTTCACTTGCATAAATTTGACAACATATATCATTTAACTCTTTACCAAACAACAAATTTTTGGACTTGTCCAAATTCAAAGCATTTGCAGATGACATAATAAACATGACTCAAAAATTGAAACTTGACTTTGGAAGAGTAGAAAACATTGTGGGAAAAGGAGAAAATGCTGGCTACCAGCAATTTCTCCTTTTCCCACAGTGTTTCCAGGCTTCTTCCTCATAGTTGTTAAAACCAGGGATTGTTTGGTAAAGGGTTTAGGGTTTTTAAAACCATGAAACAAATACTACTAGTGGACTGACAGTGGTATTCTAGGGGTTCTATGTGGCTTAGTGGTAAAGTGTGGGACTCGTAACCTGGAGGCCCCAGGTTCAAGCCGCACTGGATCCACCAGGTTTTTCCTGGGAGTGTCCTTGGGCAAGACACCTCAGAGCCCTAGCCTAGTACTGGTAAAACCCAGGAAATGCATGAATATGTGAGCTGTTGCTGTGACATGACTGAAATAATGTTGAAAGCGGCATTAAACACCTTTCAATAGTGGTATTCTGCAATCAGACTGCCTGTCTGTGTCTATGTACTCTAGATGTGAAAGATGCAATTTTTTGATGCTAAAGCAAACAATCCTGAATTTTAATGACCCTGAAGGAGATGGCTTTTGAAGACCTTGTGTAAAAAGGAGCAAATGCTGATAACCAGCATTTCTTCCTTTTCCTAAAAAGTTTTCTACCCTTTCAAAGACAAATACATTGGTTTTAGCCACTTGTTATCTGTCATCTGCAAATGCTTTAACCCTTTACCACACGGCAAAATTTAAGACCTATCCAAATAGAAAGCATTTGCACACAACAATTTCATAGTGGCTCAAATGATGCAACTTTTCTTTGATAGGGTAGAAAACTTTGTGGGAAAAGGAGAAAATACTGGTTACCAGCATTTTCTCCTTTTTTCACAATGTTTTCAAAAGGCCTCTTCTACAGGGTCGTTAAAAGGCATCATTGTGTGGTAAAGGGTTAAATTTGGATAGGTCTAAAATTTTGTTGTTTGTTAAAGACTTAAAGCGTCGAAGAAAGATTTCACCTTAAAGGCAGACATTGTTTTGGGTAAAGCACAATAGATTTGAACATGTCTTCTGTATCATGGCACTATTTGAGTCCAGTATGTCCCTTTTTATGGCAGTCCTATTTTTATTTGTGTTTTCACTGATTAATGTTAGGCTAACTGTTATGTTTTATTTTTACAGTTGTCTCCCTCTGTGATACAAGGTTTACATCAGATCGTACAAAGTGTACAACAGTATGATTACAGCACTGGACTTGGCGTCTATACACAGATGGTCAGCCAAGGAAATTTCTCGGAAATCAGCAGTTTTATGCCAGGACTGAAAATGTTGATGCAATCAGCCACACAGCTACAAGTCTATGTTCAATGATGAGAAGTGATAATTTTTAGGTGTTAGGTATTTTTAAAAAAAATCTGTGTATGTCTCTCTGTTAATTGATGTGTTACTGTTAGAGTGCCAGAATAGACAAATGGATGTGAGCCATGCTCTGTGAAAAGGGAGCCTAATTCATCTGCAAAAAGTATCGACCAGGTCAACCTGTGCAGTCCATGTAATTTGTAATTTTCTGCATGTCAATGGAACATTCTACCACATGATTCAGCTGGTGGTTTTACAAAATGGATTTTATGGATTCACAATTATGTACTGATTTGCTTGGTATCATGCATCACAGAGATGCATTTAACTCCCTTTGCCAGAGCATGGCTCAATTTACATAGGAAGGACCAAAATATTAGTTCAAAACTTATACCTCATCACTAATGTAAGAGTGTAGTTCCAAGAACAGACTGCAATCCCCCACCCCATGTTCTTTGCAGTCTGATCTGGATCAATCCTGTCGGCAAAAACAGGTGTAGATGTGCTTGGCACTCTAAAGATTAAAGTTGTTTTGACTTTTTTGTCTGTATATCTTTTAAATAATATACTTCTCAGTAATGTTTCTGATGTCTTTGAAATGAATTATGTATGGATATAGCAAAAGAAAAGAAAATCTTGTTGCAAAAATGATATGAAATGCAGATCATTGCTGTTAATGATCTATTTCTGGTCCATTAAGAGGTGAATAGTTTTGCTAATTTTACCCCTTTAACAGAAGAGAAAAGTAAATACTTGTGTCCTCAAGAGCATGGGGTATCATTTGGTAAAAAATCAAATGTATTTGTCAGACCAAAGTACACTAATGTCTTAAATTAGAAACTTACATGCATGTGTACCTGGAAAGCTTTAAAATAAAGTTAGTGTCAATCAAGTTTAGAGTGCAAAAAGGCTAATCCTAGGTCTACACCACATCTATGCCTTTTTTGTTACATATGTACATAAATGTATTATGGCAGAAGTACCTTTGAGTCCTATTTTGCTCCTTTCAAAGAACCTAGAAAGCTTTATGTTAACAGTCTAATTGTATGCTATGAAACAAATCATTATGACCCATGAGTTTGAACACATTATGAAATGTATTTGTTAGACGTAGGCCAAGATCTATACAGATTTTTGTGTATGACTTACTGATTATTAGGTCTAGTGTGTACCTTAATATTATTATTGACAGTTATTAAATACCTTACTCTACAAAACTGTATAAAGAAAAAAAGACTAGTCAGTTAATTTATTAATCTAAAAGTAGTTTCTTATAATTACCAAAAATATTCCTAGTATTTTAAATTGAAATGTATCGATATGGCACAGGCTATTATCTCTTTAACCCCCTCTCTCAAAAAAAAAAAATTTACAACTTACCCTTGCTGAAATCATTTGTAGACAACAAAGTTAATGTTTCTCAATAGGAGATCTTGCTTTTGAGAGGGTCAATAAAGAACATGATTGTTTGGTAATGTTCTTCACATAACAACTGTGATCATAGGAGAAATTAAGTACTGTGGTTTTAACCCTTTATCTAACAATCCAGTTTTTTAATAATCAAGAGGAAGATGAAAACAGTTGGAAAAGGAGAAAATGCTGGTTACTATGTTTTCTGCTCTGTCTGAGAATTTCATTCATACCACTTTCATATTTTACCATTTTCAAACTAGTCTGCAGATGCTTTCAAATTGGAAGAGTATGACATTTGTGGTGTGAGACAGGGCTAAATATGGCCTACTGCAACATGCAAAAAGTTCTCTGCAGCTGATAATGTGTGACATTTGTGGAGTTATCTTCTTTCATGAAGTGAATAAAAATAAACTAGCCAAACAATACTGAATTGCTTTAAGATATACATGTTTAGGTTGCATGTTTCATATTATTGTATTTAAATGAAATGATTTTCTGTCTTTTGCGTGTCAAATGATGCATTAAAACAAGATATAATTTTTTTATGATATGCTCTTTGTCAGTTTTATTCACCAATCCAAAAGATTTGATGATCATGGGATGACTTATATAATAAGCCCTTTAACAAACGGTTTTATAATGTCTACAGAGAGCCTTAAGAAAACATTATGCAAAATGAAGAAATGTCCAGCATTGTTTTTTTAACATCACAGAAAACTGTAGCTCATAATTATGTGTTATATGAATTTAGGTGCTGTCTGCATAATGCTTTTCATCTCCAAGAGTCAAAAAGTTGTTGTGTGGAAAGTAGTAACTTATTACATGTATAGAAGAATAATTACATACTGACAATCCACAACTATCTTCCCATTTTCACATGAACAACTACATTTCATAATTTGAAAGGGTAGAATAACTGTGGGAAAAGGAGAAAATGCTGATTACCACCATTTTCTCCTTTTCCCACATATTTTCAAATACTTTATTCCTCAGGGTCATTAAGGTCATTAACACTTTACCAAACAACAAAATTTTAGACTTGTCCAAATTGAAAGCATTTGCAGACGACAAAATAAACATGACTCAAAAATTGAAACTTGACTTTAGAACAGTAGAAAACATTGTGGGAAAAAGAGAAAATGCTGGTTACCAGCATTTTCGCCTTTTCCCACAATGTTTTCAGAAGGGCTTCTTCTTGATCGTAAAAACCAGGGATTGTTTGGTAAAGAGTTAAAACATGGGATTGTTTGAAAAAGGGTTAACTCCTTACCAGAGGACAAAATGTTATCCAAGTTATCCAGTGTTTTCTGCCCTGCAAAGACAAATTGCAACAATTTAACCATATTTAACCAGAGCTCCAGATAGAGGGAGTGATTTTGATTTCAAAATTGAAAATATTAATAATTCTCCACTAAACCCTATGTTACGGGTACTCATTAGAATCGTCTCATTGAGATGATTCTAATGAGTACCCACAACACGGTTTGGAAGAGAAATAATGGATTTAGAATACCATCACTCCCTCTTATCTGGAGCTCTGTTTAACCCTTATCTCCTAAATAAGTGAAATGAAAGCCAAAACAATGCTATTTCAAAGGTAATTTTTGGGGAAAGATATCTCCTTATTAGACAGTATAGATTCAAGATCAGACTTCACATTCTGTGCAGTCTGATCTTGATCTAAACTGTGTGCAAGAGGTCAGTGAGTCGCACTTAGTAGCCGAAGGGTTAATTTGCCTGAAAACGCTTTCAATATGGGCACATCTAAATTTTTTTCATTTCAAAAGGGGTTCACACACTACCACTAGGCTCCTGAAAATCTTATTTTTACAGCAGAGCACTTTTGAAATCATTTTAGCAAAAAGTATCCTGAATTGATCATAACAAGTAAATGAATAGGAAATACATTTGAGCAATGCTTTGTGAAAATGGGGCTTAATGCATCTGCAGTCTGTGCGACTGACTTGGGCCAAAAATGTTTGCTGTTGGTCAATTTTCTACATGTCAAAGGACTAGAGTACCTCATGATTCATTCGGTTGTTAGACAAACAGGATTTTGTGGATCCATGATACTGTGATGACTTGCTTGGTATAATGCTTCATGGAATGCATTAACCCTTTACCAAACAATCCCTGGTTTTAACGACCCCGAGAAAGAAGCCTTCTGAAAACACTGGGAAAAGGAGAAAATGCTGGTACCCAGCATTTTCTCCTTTTCCCACAGTGTTTTCCACTCTTCCAAAGTCAATTTTCAATTTTGATTCACCTTTATTTTGTCATCTGCAAATGCTTTCAATTTGGACAAGTCTTAAATTTTGTCATTTGGTAAAGGGTTAAGTCCCTTTTTGCCAGAGCATGGCTCATATACATGCATATCATTTATTTAACTGTCTCTACCACAAAGCCTCTACCACACAATCCCAGAGATAGAAAGCTACTAAAAACATTGTTTGAAAGGATAAAACACCAGTAACCAGTGTGTTCCACTATGTTTTTTACCCTTTCGAATCAAAAACAAATTCTACCATTGGAGCCTCACTGAATTTGTCATCTGCAAAACCTGTAACTTAGAGAAGTTTAAAATTTGTTGTGTGCTAAAGGGTTAAGAGTTAACATCAAAGGATAAAAACTATAGAATGCCCAAGCTTTAAATCATTTATTAACAAACAACCATTAACGATAAGCACAATTTACATGACAAGTATGACAATAGGTTTCCCATTTTGAACTATTTTTCATTTAACCCTTATGCTGCAAAGCAGGACTCACTGAACTTTTGCAAACAGTGTAGATCAAGATCAGACTACCAAGAATTTGCAGTCTGATCTTTGACCTACACTGTCCCATAAGGACATATTTTCCCCAAAAAAATTACCTTTGAAACTGCAAAATTTGGGTTTTTACTATTGGTTTAAAAGTTTCATTTCACTTATTTGGCAGAATAAGGGTTAACTCTTTACCAAACGACAAAATTTTAGACTGGTCCAACGACAAAATTAATGCAACTCAAAAATAGAAATTTGTTCTGGGAGGGTAGAAAACATTGTGGGAAAAGGAGAAAATGCTGGTTACCAGCATTTTCTCCTTTTCCCACGATGATTTCAAAAGGTTTCTTTTTCAGGGTCGTGAAAACCAGGGATTGTTTGGAACAGGGTTAAAATTTATATATAAAAGAAGAAAACAACTGTTACCCTGTCTTTAAATGGTGTTGGACTGTGTGACATGTTTGTAAGTTAATTCTATACCAGACAAAAAAAGATTTAGACTTGTCCAAATTAAAAGCATTTGCTGATGACAAATGTGGCTCAAATGGTGGGATTTGCATTTGAAAATTTAAAAAAAAAATGTGGATAAACAGGAAAATTCTGGTAACTAGCATTTCTTCTTTTTCCACTATGTTTCTACCCTTTTTCAAGATAAACAAGAAGGCAGACTGAAGGACAGCTATATTCCCCGCCGCAGAATAGCAGAGTGGTGGGACCTTTGGTCGTAGAAGCAACCGGGTGGAAAAGCAATTAGTGCTCCCAACTTTAGATCTTGGGAGTCCTGGGTTTGATTCCTGCTAGACCTAAACAGCAATTCATTGCACTGAGCGTTTTATAATCACCCTTCATTTGTCATATCATGACTGATATACTGTTGACGGACAGAAAACACCAAGCAAGCCATCCATCCATATTTTTGGTTGCATTGAAGAATTGACCTTTCTGTAAACGCGAGTTTGGCACACCCACCTTAGTAACATGGTATTTTGGTTGTCAAGCCTGACAAACAAACCAGAAAATGGTGTCTAATACAAAGAAAAAGAGCGTTTATTTCACTTTTATTCTATCTGATATTTTGCTCAAGGTTAATTATCCCAACTTTTTTCCCCAACTTTCTTTTCAGTTCGAACTTAATCGGCAACTTAACCAGAAAAAAATACTTAAAATGATGTCATATTTATGAGAAATCGAGAAGTAAAAATAGTGCAAATATGTTTGTAATTCCATATTTGGTAACAGCATTTCAAATAAAAGTACATGTACATTGTGGGAAACTTACTGTCGGCAACATGTATAATTACTAAAAGGAGCATAAGCTTTTAACCCATTACCACACAATCCCGACTTTTAACGACCCTGAAAAAGAAGCCTTTTGAAAACATTGTTTTCTATCCTTCCAAAAACAAATTTCAAATTGTCAGTCACATTAATTTTGACGTCTGCAAATGCTTTCAATTTGGACCATTCTAAAATCTTGTCGTTTGGTAAAGGGTTAAGACATTTCGTCAGTATATAACATAATTTGACTAAATAATATAGGAAAAGGATTTACAATTTAACCCTTTACCACACAGTCCCGTCATTTATCGACCTTGAAGAAGGAGACTTTTGAAAACATTTCTCTCTTTTTTTGGCTGTTTTCTACCCTTTCAAAAACAAATCTCATCACTGGAGCAACAATTAATTTTTTCGACAGCAAACATTTTCAAAATACACAAATGTAATGTTTTGTTTTCTGGTTAAGAGTTAATTAACATCTCTAACACCTGATGAGTCTAAGAGGTGCAATAGTATTTATGTATTTTAAGTTTGAATTGCTTGAATTTAACAATTTTTGCACATCCGAAAAGTGGCACATGTCATGAATGTTCCAGTTTGGCATTAATTTTAAACCTTGGTATGTGAAGAATACGCTGAGTGTGTAGATATAGATCAGATTGCAAATAGTATGCAGCCTAGTCTTGGATTTAAACCATCTGCTACTTACATTTTTAAGCATACTTACAGTAGATTTAAGGTCTTACTTCTATTCCGTTCTGTTTTAGAAGTTCAGTTTAAAAGGCAACTTACCTTAATTACATCAACTTTTGATTTAGCCATAGTTAAGTAGATTAGCATGTCTGCCATTTCAAAGGGTTTGTCGGTAAACTGTTAATTTGATAGGATGTGTGTTTGACTGAAAACCAAAATTGCCGCTCTAATCCACTTGACCACCCGTTGTCCGTCATTGAAGTTCAAAACAAACTGCCGTTAATAATATTAACAAGTTTGTTAATTGACGGCACACTTAACACATTTTAAAATCATAAAACAACCAGTTTCCCTTACCGGAAATTGAAACTTTTCTGTTGAATCAGACAATATATGAATATTCGAAATAAATGTGATTCGGTGTAATTTATTATCGAATATGATGTTGATATGAATTGAATAGCCTCACAAAAACAATAAGCATCTTAAATTCCATTATTCTTTAGCAAAACTGAAGTATGTTTAGGTTTTTAGGTGTTTCGTTCTTTCTCATTGAAGTTCAAATCTTTGCTGAAACATGTAAATCTATTGCACTGTCCTTCACCCCCGAAATTCTGACTTTTTATACTTAACATTGTGTAAATTAGTTAAAGCATCTCTAAAGTTAACGAGGAAGTAGGCTTATCTTATCACTACGGATCCATGTATTCTGGTTACCAGTATTTTCTCCTTTTCCCATAATGTTTTCAAAAGCCCTCCTCCTGAGTGTCTGTATGAAAGGGTTAAGCAAAATAAATTTGGAAGGTAGTTATCCAACAGGCCTTGTTGGCGATTGAAACAGCAGTTTTCTTAGCTGCAGTTTTTCGATGCCTATTCTTTTTGCAATTACTTCCTAAAATGACATTTATACATACCTTTGTGCATACATTACGTTTCTTATTGATCCCTGATGGATGAAGCTGTTCACGAGGTGTTCTACATAGTTTTATCCACCGAATACATTTTTTCGAGGTGTGTTTTCGGCTTTGAAAATAGGACGAATTTAACTCCCCCCTGCATTCTATCTGGATAACGATTATCAGTGTCAAACAATCCGTAACTACACCTTTTCACCACTTCACAGTTTTTTATTGACCAATAACACAATTGCTGTTTTCATAATTAAATAGATACGATCAAATTATCTCATGTTTTAACAAATTGTGTCTAACCTTTTTGTTTACATGATGCCCAGTGCTGCGTTTTGATTGGCCGATAAGACCTGTCAATCAAAATCGGCAGAAAGGTCAATTCAAAGAAACTGGTTTACCAATATAATTTCTTGATGATATATCTACAAACAATTCTATATGTCCATTGTGTTCCAGAGCAAGATCACACAAGTAAGTATACATGAAATCTTCTCTATTTTCAGCTTCATCAAGACATATGTTATAAACTTTGTATTTAACAGGCTTTATGAATCTGATGACAACAGCATCTAGAAACATTTTTTTAAAAGAAAAAGATGCCTGTTATTAGCATTTTTCTTTCTTTTTTTTCCACATTGCTTTTTAGCCTTTAAAACATACGTACCATCATTTCAGCAACATTTAACCCTTGACCAAACGACAAGATTTTAGACTTGTCCAGACTGAAAACGACACGACTGCAGACAAGAAATAAAATGTGGCTTTAAAAAAAAAGATTTGTCTTTAAAAGGGAAAAAAAACATTGTGGGTAATGGAGAAAAAGCTAGTTACCAGCATTTTCTCCTTTTCCCATAATGTTTTCGACAATCTATTTCCTCAGGGTCAAAACACTGGATTGTTTATTTGCAAACTGCTTTCAGTATTGCCAGCTCTAAAATTTTGTCTCCTGGTAAAGAAATAAAACTAAATTTTGTGGCCCCAACATTCTTTGTAGCTAGTCTACTTTGTTCTCGTTATCGATTACTTTGTTCTCGGTGTTGATGTGATAGCTGGGGCAGGGGTTGTGTTTTTAGAGTTGTCCTTATCACTGTTCCCACTATTTAAAACTCCTGACCCAAACACAATAGCCAGCACAACACCAGTCAGAATAACAAATACAACCACTCCAATAATGATCTTCATCTTCATGTTTCTCCAGTAATATTTCTTCTTGATCTTTGATGCTGTCTTTTGAAAGGATGCAGACTGAAAATTTAGAATCACAATAATATAATGTGAAAAGATACAAGAGATGGTTGAATAAAACATTAAAAGGGCATTTAACTCTTTACCACACAATCCTGAGTTTTAACGATCCTGATGAAAACGGCCTTTGAAAACACTGTTGAAAAAAGGAGAAAATGCTGGTAACCAGTATTTTCTCCTTTTCCCACATTTTTCTGTTCACTTGCAGAGTCAAATGTCATCATTTGCGCCACATTTGACTTGTTGTCTGCAAATGCTTTAAATTTGGATAAGTCTAAAATTTTCCCATCTGGTAAAGGGTTAACTCTTCACAAAACGACACAACTCTAGAATTGCCAAAATTGACAAAATTTGCAGATGACAAAAAAAAAATTTGACGAAAACATTGTCACCAGTTCAAATCTCCAGCTTGGCAAATTTCTTTCCAAGGATTGATGATAGTCAATTGCAACAGGATTCATTCTTACCTCAACTCTGATCACTGTTTTGGTGATGATTATGTTGGATAGCAGCCGGTGGCTTTAGAAGAGTATTGTTCGAAGTACTGCTAAAAAAAAAAAAAAGAATTCAAGGACAGGTGCACTGGCCGCCACAATGTAACTCAAATGATGTTGAAAGCGGTGTTTAAACAACATACAAACATTATAAAGCAACAAAAAAGTATCGAAAGCATTTCCAGAAGAAAATTTCAACATGGTTCTGGAGGTGGGATCAGTCTCTCATGAGATAGATAAGGGAAAAATGCTAATTACCAACTTTTTCTCTCTTTTCTGCAATGTTACAAAAAGATGTCTTTTTCAGGATCCTAAAATCATATGATTATTTGGAAAACGGTTACACCAAGTTTAACCTTTAATGCGCCTTTTACGACATAGAACTTTGCCTTTGCAGCCCGTGTAGATCAAGATCAGGCTGCACAAAATTAGCACCCTGATCTGCACTGTCTGATTTTCTGAAACTCTGCAAACAAGAGCAACCATGAAATTGCTATTATTTTGGTCATATTTCTAGAATGAAAATGTCTGATAAAGTTATTTGGCACCGTAAGAATTAACTATAACAATCTTATCACATACAGCAGCTTCTAGTTCATCCGTTTTATCTACCAAATCATCCAGTCTTTCTCCCCTTTGTATGACAGATTCTATATTTTTTGACATCACTCCTGTTACATCTTTTACTTGATCTTGAAGGACAGTTAGCTGATCAGCTCCAGGTTTAGAAAATTTGTCCTGCAAAAATAAAACGAAATTTAAAACCCGTCTTAAGCAGCAGAACAAAGGAACAAAACATACTAGCCTCTAATGACACATGGTTGCTTAACCCTTAACTGAAGTATCCTGGGTTTCAACAAGCCAAACGAGGAAAGCTGTCAAAATCATTTTAGACAAGAAGAAACTGCTGGTAACAGTAAGTTTTCTTTTTCCAACAATATTTCCAGCCCTTTCTGTGATAAATCCCATCATTTTAGCCATACTTGATTTGTCATCTGCAAATGCACTAAATTTTGGCAAGTCTTAAGTTTTGTTGTCTGGTAAGGAGTTAAACAGCTGTTCAATGGCTTAAAAAATACTGGCTCCTTGGGCAAAAAATTTATTAACTCTCACATTCAAACTAGGACTTTGGAACTTAAAATACCGATTGTTTTGTACAAGAGCTTGCTTTAAACAGGTGACCTATTTATGTTGGAGTAACCAAGGCAATACAGCTACTCAGCTTAGCATGGTAGCAACTAGCAAGCAAGGAAAACATGAACTAGGGTGCTGTCCCCAGGATAAAATTGACTCCAGACTTAAATGTGGCACAAATGATGGGATTTGGGTCAGGATGGGTAGAAAACATTGTGGGAAAAGGAGAATATGCTGGTTACCAGCATTTACTTATTTTCCACAATGTTTCATAAGCCTCTTTCTTGCGGGTCATTAAATTACAGGATTGTTTGGAGAAAAAGTTCTATTGAAAGCAGTATCAAACCATTTCAAACAAGAAGTCATACCATTTGTTTAGCAAGTGTACTATTGAACTCGGAATCAAACTCATGTCTCCCTGCAGTGGTGGCTCTCATTGACATGGTACTGCCTCTGAACTGATCTTTGATCTGAAAAAAATGCACATTGTCTTTCTTGTTTACCATAAAATCCCAAGTTTTAACAACCCTGAAGTAAAAGGCTTTTGAAAACATTGTGGGGAAAATGTTGGCAACCAGGGTTTTCTCCTTTTCCTACATATTTTCTATCCTTTCTGCTACAAAATTTCCCATTTGGAACACATTTGATGTGTAGACTGCAAGTGCTTTCAACTTAGAAAGTAAAAAAATTGTCGTCAAGTAAGGAGTTCACAGTATGATGGATAATAATATGGAATACACTGAATTTAAGATAAGCTATCAACAAAAGCAAGTTACAGATAGACTGATAATGATACTATTCAAAGAATGGAAAATTTGTATCCTGTAAAAATGTAGAGTTGTTTTAAAAATCAACCAATAGCACATTTTTGCGATCCAATGATAACCAGATAGTCTTGTACACCGCAACCTATATGAGGCATGCTTTGTCACCTGCAAATGCTTTCGATATGGATAAGTCTGAAAATTTATTTTCTGATTGTTTATCATATGCATAAACCATCTTAACCCTTTACCAAACGAAAAAATATTGGGCAAGTCCGAAATGAAAGCATTCTCAAACGAACGGTTGAATGTAGCTCAGATGATGATTTCTGTCTTGGATAGGGTGGAAAACATTATGGGAAAAGGAGAAAATGCTGTTTACCAGCATTTTCTCCTTTTCCTACAATGTTTTCAAAAGCCCTTTTCCTGCAGGGTCGTTAAAACTTGGGATTATGTGGTAAAGGGTTAAATGAAACTGAAGCAGTGAAGAAAATATTGTTTTGAATGCGCTCTTTGCTTCCTTTCCTTGTGGGTAAAATCTGATGAAAATGCATGATCTCTTAATATTAATGATACACGTGAATATGGCATATTTTTAATTGCATCTTCTGATAAACCTTTTGTACCTATCTAATTTAGAAAGTTGTTCTTGCAATTGTCCTTTATATCATTCAAATGGCCTTTTACACATAAACCAATTAACCCTTTACCACACAATCCCGAGTTTTAACAACCCCAAGGAAAACAGCTTTTAAAAACATTGCGGGAAAAGGAGAAAATGCTGGTAACCAGCATTTTCTCCTTTTCCCACAATGTTTTCTTCCCGATGATAGACAGGTGTCATATTTTGAGTTATATTTGATTTGTCATCTGCAAACGCTTTCAGTTTGGACAAGTCTAAAATTTCGTCGTCTGGTAAAGGGTTAAAGAGAAGTTTTATATATGTCTTCTTGCACTTTCAACATCTTGAAAGCAAGATTTTCCTTGGCTGATTGAAAGATCAACAGAAAATAACCCCTTCTAGCCCATCTTAAGATCCGCAGATAATGAGGAGCTGATTTACATAGATTGCTTTCAATGATCCACACCTTATTTTCCAATAAGTCAATTTGTTCCTTACCTCTGTCAAGAACGCAAAACATGTTCTGGTCTCAAAACCTGCTTTAGCTGTACACATGTAAATGATACCATTCTCAATGATGCAGTGAAATTTGTAACTGAAAGAGCATGATACTGTAATTTGAAACAAAGGTGAAAATAGTAACAAAAAGTGAGCAAAGCAAACAAATAAAACTTAATTTCTGGCAGTTACAAACTAAACCTAAAAAACTGCACTGATCTATTTCCCATTCCATACTGTCACTTGAAAACTCTGGATTTTCAACTCGTGAAGAAAAAAAAAATTTTTTTTGGCGGCAAAACAAAAAGTTAGGTTATAAACAAAAACATAAAATCAAATACAACACAGGGCAAAAAAACTGGTTGAAATTAGTCAACATGCAATAGCAGTTACAAAAATTCAAGCTTACCTCTAACAGATAACAAAATATTTGACTTGTCCAAGTTAAAAGCAGTTGAAGAGGACAAATTTTAAATGTGGCTCAAATGTTTGAACTTATCATAAGAAGTATAGAAAAGGTGTGACAAGGAGAAAATGCTGGTCACCAGCATTTTTTTCTTATCCCACAATATTTTCTACCTCAGGATCATTAGACATAATATTGTGTAGTAAAAGTTATTACAACTATCTGGCAATGACCTGTTGGCTGTAATCGTTGTTTTGCCATCATTTTTAGTTGGGATACTTGGTAGCACAGATTCAGCTGCTTGTTCATAGTTGGCATCTATTCCTCCTTGGTTACCATGGCTACAGAGGATTGTTGTTCCACGTGCTATGCAGGAATAGATGATAGTCATCTGAAAAATAGATGGAATATAACAGCTAAGGGCTTCTTTCAGTGAGATAGAAGAAAACAGTCTCTAAATAGAGTAAAATAAACTCTTCTGCATGTGACAGAATTTTTGGTCAAAATGTAGATTACCAAGTGGCAGACAATGTAGATCAAAGCTAGTCGGTACAGCCTGATCTCGAATTAAGCCTTCATTTGAAACATTGTTTTTGGTGCAGCTGAATATGCTTGCTATTGACCTACTTTTTAGTACTGATATACTCGAATGAATGAATAGTATTATGCATTATCTCCCGCTAGATTGCATTCTACAAATGCACATCTATCTAATATGGGCATTCTGGGTACAGAAACGGACTTTTCAAAATGACAACCATTACTTTGAATTTCAAAATCAAATAAACATATACTCAATAAAACGCTACCTGGTGCAATTCATTCAGCTATGATAAGCTAGCATGTAACCTATGCACCGGCCATTTATTAAAACAACCCCTACAGGCTTGGGTAATAGCTTTGGTATAAGCCCTACTTTTCCCTAGTATATGGGATCGGTGATGCGTCATAGCAGACAGGTCGAATCATCGAAGAATATGACAACATAGTATTATGGGATTGCTAAAAATGTGGACATGTTTATTTGGCAGCCTATTCACTTGCACATTTATGACATTAATATAAAAGTGGTGCTACCGCTAATCAAAACCCACTGGCACTTACTCACACCATAGCAAATTATATGGTAGGTGATACTCCTGTACTTGTAATAATTGGTGATTGGTAATAATTGGTATCTACCATTTTCTATGTGTTACTTTTTAAGTCAGTATGACTGTATACATATATTTTCAGACAAATCATCTATCGTAGCAACTGCTCCCTTTTCAAAGATGATTTTAATTAAAATTCTATCTTGTCAAAAGCCAGCTTATACAGCCTAGCCAGGAAAAAGACACAATTACAACAGTGCATCTTTCTAATATACCAAATCCGAAAGCATCATTTTCTTGTTTTCTGATTTGTTGTCTCTGCAGCATATTAACCCTTATCCTACTAAATAACTTGAATGAGACTTTCAAGCTGATGATAAAAGCCCCAGCAATGCTATTTCAAGCTTATTTTTTTCAAGAAAAATATCTCCTCATCGGACAATGTAGGTCCAAGATTAGCCTGCATGTTCTGTGCAGTCTGATCTCGAATCTACACAGTTCACAAAAGGTCAGTGATTCACACTTAGCAGCCAAAGGGTTAATTATTAAGTAGTGGATTGACAAAATGTACTCAGTCACATCTGTTGCACAGTAATTGTTCTGTCACTACTGTACTTGACAGGAAATTTATAAACATTCACCTAATGTTTTACCCATTTATCTTTTTAGCATAACTCTTACCTACAGCTGTATCATGACAGGATTCAAGATGGTGTTATGGTTGCATTACAAATAAGTAAATGCTGTAATGCCCAAGAAAAAGTATACATGTACTAGTTTCTTTTACATCATTCTGTTTACCAGAATGATGGCAACTATTTTGTCAATATTGATAGCAATAATTGCAGCAGACAAAATAATGTGTCTCAAGTTATGAAAGGGAGTGGAAAAAGGACAAAATGTTGGTTACAAGTATTTTCTCCTTTTCTCGAAATGTTTTCAACAATTGTAAATTATTGTTTTGTAAATGGTAACATTGCTTATTACTGGTGGACTACTTTTTTCTTTTTGATAAAAGATTATGTCCTTTTTTTTTTGTCTAATGTTTTAAAACATCAATAATGGGATTAACCCTATACCAAACAGCAAAAATTTTGGCCATGTCCAAATCCAAAGCATTTGCAGACGAGAATTTAAATGTGGATCAGATGTTGGCATTTGTCACGGAAAAGGTAGAAAACATTGAGGGAAAAGGAGAAAAATGCTGGTAACCAGCATTTTTCTCCTTTTCCCACAATGTTCCCAATAGCTTTTTAACCCAAGGTTGTAAAAACTTGGGGTTGTGTGGTAAAGGGTTAAAAAAGGAAAGTTTGAACAATGAATCCTGTAATGGTTCACTGCAAGCTGTAATGGAATTATCAATCTGACAAAAAAAAATGGCAGTCTAAGTTCTGTGATAAGTATTTCAAAAGGTTTTATAAGCAAAATTCTCTTCTTCACTAGCAGTAAGAATAGCTAGGATGTGGGTTTGAAAAAATAGGGGAAAAATAGAGAGTAGGGTCATAACAAGGTATTCGGAATCATGATGTACTTGGAATCAAGAGTGCTAATATGCTTTTGCAGACAATGTAATGCAAGATCAGACTACACAAAACATGCACAGATCTTTCCATCGAAAACAATCAGAATGAAATTGCAATGTGTGGCTTTTTACTACTATAAAACTGGTAAATGTTTGCATCATGGAAATCTTGATTTTCGCGTAGTGAAAAAAAAAACATGAAGATATCTGCCAGAGTATATTTAGGCTACATTACGGTATACTTTTCCTAGACACAGTGTCATGTAGGAGCAATTGACTGGGACCCTTGTCGACATGAAGATGGGGTTGTTCTAGAAAAGTCATTAAGAGTGTTTCACCTGTTTCCATTTTTTCTGCATTATGCACTTGTGTATACTGCGTCAGGAGGCTTCCCCTAGGAATCTAGACTGTCATACTTTGCCTTATATAAGTTTGCACACAAATTTTTCACAGTGTTTTCTGTCATATTCTGACAGCAGATGACAGTCAAATCTATACTGAATGGTCTTTCAGAAATGAGCAATAAAAATGTCAGGAGACAAGACTTTTAGTGTACTCTCGCATTATATATTTCACAAGTTTGGCCACAGTTCTTTACCCCTCTTTCATGAATACACACACACACACTCACACACACACACCCACCCCCCTTTCATGAATGAATGTTGTTAAAAATATAGCATAATTACACCCCTTTCATGAATGAATGTTGTTATGTAGAGCATATTTACCTCCCTTGAATGAAAGCAATGAGAGAGGCTGGGTAAAAGGTACTAAACCCTTTACCACACAATTTTGTGTTTTAACAACCCCTAGAAAGAAAGCTTTTGAAAACATTGTGGTAAAAGGAGAAAATGCTGGTATCCAGCATTTTCTCCTTTTCCCACAAGGTTTTCTAACCTTCCCAAAAAGAAAATCACACCCCTAGGTGCATGCATTCACAACTCACAGCCCAACCCACTTGTTTCTACAAAGGCTTGCCGGGCACATTATCATAGCAGTCTGAGACTTTACTGCTAACTATTTAAGTGCCAAATATATATACACTTGACATATGTTGCCATTTGAAAACAGTTTAGATCCAACATGTATGTTCTGTCTCTTAATCATTGACCATAAAATGCCTCGTTTTAACAACCAAGGAGGGAGGGGATTTTTTACGACAATTTAGGAGGAGAAAATGTTGGTAAGCAGCATAACCTCCTTCTTTCACAATGTGGTCTACTTTATCAAAGATAAATTTTATCATGAAAGCCACATTTATTCATCATCTGTTACTGCTTTAAATTTGATTGGTCTGATAATTTGTCATCTGACACAGGATTAAGTTCAATTCATCACAGTATTCAAATGAGGTCATGGGCTGCCAGTTCACCTATCTATGTGTCTCTGTTAAACGCATGCTTATTCCTGTTGAGTCTTCAGCACATATACACAGGTAATGTTATCATCTGTTTGATAAGATAATTTATGTATACATGACAGTCTGTATCAGACTCTATAACAGCAACCAAACTCTAAAGTAATTACGGATGTATAATTGTCCTGTCACATATTCTGTCAGTCAAACTTCATTAATTAAATGTCACCGACTACAAATGTATAGATCTAGCCTTTCCGTATCGTTTAATAGCTAACTTATAGGATATTCATTTACCGATATAAGAAACAAATATTTAGAACATGAACGGCAATGGATGGAGGTTTTAAAGTACCAATGGCCATTTAACTCTTGACTACAACATTCCAAGTTCTAACAACTTTGACAAAGAATGTTTTTGAAAACATTATGGGAAAAGAAAAAAATGCTGGTAATCAGAATTGTCTCCATTTCCCTCAATTATTTCTGCCCTATCAAAGACAGTAATCATCATTTAAACTACATTTGTCTCCGGCAAATGCTTTCAGACAAGTCTAACACACAGTCATGACGTGGTAAAGAGTTAAATTCTTACCGAATGAAAAAATTTTGGACACGACAAAATTAAAAGCATTTGAAAAAGACACACTGTATGTGGTTCAATTTTTAAGACTTGCATGTTTTGGAGGGATAGAAACATTGTCGGAAGTGGAGAAAATGCTGTTTACCAGCATCGTTTTCAATAGGCTTTTTTTTCAGGGTTGTTAAAACATTGGATTGTGGGGTAAATGGTTAATGCTGTATGACTCCAATTGAATCTTGCAGACAGAGCCTGTTACTTTTAAACACAGACCATGATAATCTAAGAATTATAGACACAGAGCAGAAGGAAACAGAGACAGGATTGTTTATAAGATGATATATTCATAGATATATTCATAGATATATTTCTTCTGAGGAAGCCTATACGAACAATCACTTATTTACACGACACTGAAGAGGAAGGTGTTTTGAAAACACTGTGCGTAAAAAGGAGAAAATGCTGCTAATCAGTGTTTTCTCCTTTTCAAACAAGAAATTTTCATCATTTGAGCATGATTTAACCCTTTACCACACAATCTTGTGTATGGTAAGAGCCTTTTGAAAACATTATGGGAAAAGGAGAAAATGCTGGGAACCAGCATTTTCTCCTTTTCCCACAAAGTTTTCTACCATTTTGCTTGCAAAAACATTGTTTAAGCTACACTTAATTTGTTGTCTGCAAATGCTTTCAATTTGGAAAAGTCAAGAGTTTTGTTGTATGGTAGAGAGTTAATATGTTTTCTGTGAATGCTTTTAAAATGGAGGAGTCCAAGATTTTTTGATTTGGTAAAAGGTTACAGTTAAAATTCCCGTTATAAGCCTATAGAGTTGTGAAATTTGAGAATATGAAATCTATTTATAAACATTTTACAGGAATGTTTTCTTTTTGCAAAAAAAATACCTAGGTTAATTTACAGCATTCATTACACTTCTTTTCCTTCACTAGACTGACATGTTTCCACTTCTGTTTGGAAATGGTGAATATTCTTTTATCCTCATTGCCAGTGAGTTATTAGTCAGACATAGTGTGAACAGATGGCAATATTTTAGACCTGTCCAAATTCAAAGCATTTGATAATGAAAAATTTGGCATGGCTAAAATGATGGAATTTGTTTTCTAAAGGGTTGAAAACATAGTGGGAAAAGCAAAAAATACTGTTTATCAGAATTTTTCCCCTTTTCCTGTAATTTTTTCAAAGGGCTTTTTCACCAGGTTCCTTAAAGTATTGGATTGTGTGGTATATGGTTAACCCTTTACCACACAATCCCGAGTTTTATGGACCCTGTGCAAGAAGGCTTTCAAAAACATTTTGAGAAAAGGAGAAAATGCTGGTAATGCTCTGAGGTAAATTAATAATTTATTGATAGTAAGGTGTTCAATGCTGTTTTTAACATTACTTCAGTTATACTGAGGCAGGCAGTGCATCTATCAATGCTCTCCTGGAGTTTCTTTTACAGGTACCTGGCACAACATATTTTCCAAGCCACTGGCTGCTTTCCTGCATAAGAATCACTGAAACAATGATAAGGGGTGAGGAAGGAATGAATCCTGCTGTAATGACAATCATCAATCCTCCAAAAGAAATTTGCCAAGCTGGGGATTCCAACCCGTGACCCCCTGTTCTCAAGTCCTATACACTAGAGACTGGGGCTCAGCTAAGGTATATTAAACTATTAAACTATAAAGAAATCTCTAAAAAGAAAATACAAACAGTCTTTATTTTGCAAAAGAAAATCCAGTATAAATCCTCTGCAGTAAAACTTCATATTAAACCTTTTCCACAGAACCAAGAGTTTTATCAACCCTGACAGAAAAGACTTTTGAAAACATTGTGCGAAAAGGAGAAAATGCTGGCAACCAGAATTTTCTTCTACCCCGTTGGTGTTTTCTTTTTTTCAGAGACAAATTCGATTATTTGAGCCGAGTTCAATTTGTTGTCTGCCAACGCTTTCAAAATGGACCAATCTATACTTTTGTTGTTTGGTAAAGGGTTGACACATTTCCACCTGCAGTCAACTTTTTTGTCTTGCAGCTGACCTCCTTTCAACCCTTTATCAAACAACCCCAAGTTTTAATGATCCCCAAAAAAGAAAACTTTTGAAAATATAATGGAAAAAGGAGAAAATGCTGGTAACCAGCATTTTCTCCCTTTCCCACAATGTTTTCTACCCCTCCAAAAACAAATGTATTTCAAATGACAAAATAGATGAGACCCCAAAAATGGCATTTGTCTTCTGAAGGGGAGAAAACATTGTTGAAAAAGGAGAAAAAGCTGTTCAGCAGCACTTTCTCCTTTTTAATGATGTTTTCAAAAGTCTTCTTTGGGATTGTTAAAAGCCGAATTTTTTTTGAAAAAAAAAATGGTTACCAACATTTTCTCCTTTGCAGACAATGTTTTCAAACATCTTCCTTTTCAGGATCTTTGAAACTTGGGATTGTTTGGTAAAAAGTTAAATAGCAGTCTTGCAGAGAGTGTGTAATTATTCTTAAACACTGGTTACCGCCCTGTCATGACTTTCTAAAATATTGTTGATAAAAGCATTTAACACCAAACAGACAATACTTTGAAGAACAGTAGTTGTAATATTCATTACCATTATACAAGTACGCTTAAAAAGGAAATGGCTTGCCCAACAACATCACATCAAGTGACCTACTTACATGTATTGTGATAAATGTCTTCTCAACCTACTGTTTCCTTCATCATACAAAATTATTAACTATTAAAACAAACACTTCCTGCCTAAGGTAGGCCTCCTTGTAAAACTCCAAATATTGCAATTTAAAAGTTCTTTATGCAGGACAAAAAAACTTAGGCCTACTGTGCCAGACTTTATACATCCATGATCAGAATGCATCTTCTGTGCAGTCAGATCTTGGATCTACACTTACTTATCGTAAAAGCATACTGAGTCACACTTATCTGGCAAAAGGTTGAAATAAATATCATATCATATATAATATCAAGTACATTTTGTATTTATAAAGAAAATGTTTTTGTCTCACCTTTGCTTAAGAAAAAAAAACCAGCCTATAACTTCAGTTTTGAGACATTAAACTTTGAAACGTTACTCTGAAGATTGCAATACTTCCTTCATCTTTTATTTGATGTGATTACTAAATACATTATGAAACATGATCACAAAAACAACTCATTGTACATCCTGAAACAAATCTGCAGTAGGCTACCAAAACATCCTACATGTAGTTATACACAGTTTATCGCCATGAATTGGGTTAAATATATGAATAAAAGTTAAAACATTGTCGTAAAAGGAAAAAGGGCTAGTTATGGGTCTGCTTAAGGACAAAAAATGTTGATTACAGGAAGTAGTGTTCACATCAGAGCAAATAAACTATTTTTCCTTTAAATGTGGCCACTTTTGCCTCAATGTTTTCAAGAAAGGTCTGCTGTGAGAGGACCTACTAAAGAGCCTGTAGAAACTTTTTGTACAAAAACGTCATCAAATCTTAAACTCTTTACCAAACAACAACATTTTAGACTGGTTCAAAATGTAAGCATTTGCAGGTGACAAAATAAATGTGACCCAAAAATGGATATTCGATTTGGGAATGGTAGAAAACATTGTGGGAAAAGGAGAAAATGCTGGTTGCCAGCATTTTCTCCTTTTCGCACAACGTTTTCAAAAGCATTCTTTCTTGGAGTTGTTAAAAGTGGGGATTGTGTGGCAAAGATTTAACTAAATATTTCATAATAAATTTTTTAGTGCCATAGGTGAAAGCATGGACTTCAGCTGATGGCATATATCACAGTCTGATCTTTGATCTATACCATCTTCTTGTTTTGTCAAGCCTATTAAGGCAATTAGATATAAACCTGTTTTGGTCGCCTTCAAAAGCAGTCAGCTTTTTATATACATGTATGTACATGTGTTTGGTGTTGAAGGAGTTTAACCCTGGCTTCTCCTCTGTAACCCTTTACCACACAATTCAAAGCTTTAACGACCCTGAAGGAAAAAGCATTTGAAAACATTGTGGGAAAAGGAGAAAATGCTGGTAACCAGCATTTGCTCCTTTTCCCACAATGTTTTCTAACCTATCAAAGACAGAAATCATCATTTGAGCTACATTTAAATTGTTGTCTGCAAATGCTTTCAATTTTGTCGAGTCCAAATTTTGTCATTTAGTAAAAAGTTAAGGAACAATGAGGGATGGACCAAACAATATCGTAACACATTATTGTGTTTATCTTCAGGATGGGTCATTTATGAAATGCCCTTGGTGAATGGGTTTATCACATGTCTGTATGATATCTCCTTCCTTATTTGATAAAAATTACCTCATATGTCATAATTATTCAATCCTTCAACTTTTCACCATACAACAAAATTTTAGACACATCGAAATTGAAAGAAGTTGCAGACGACAAATTGAGTATGGCACAAATTTTGTAATTTTAATATGAATTGGTGGAAAACATTGTGTGAAAAGGAGAAAATGATAACCATCATTTTGTCCTTGTCCCACAATGTATTTCAGAAGCCTTCTCCATCATGGCCATTAAAGTTCATGTGGCAAGGGGTTAGCTCTTTACCACACAATCCAATGATTTAAATATCCTGAGAAAAAAAGTTTCTGAAAATATTGCAGGAAAGAAGAAAATGCAACTAATCAGCATTTTCATCTTTTCACACAATGTTTCTTTACCCTTAAAAAATCTATTGTAAGCAAACTCTTTCAGTACAGGTCAGTCCAACATTCTGTTACTTAGTAAAAGGTTAAATGCCTATCACATCAGCTGCTAATGCAGAAAAGTGTTAATGAGAATCAGACTACACTGGAAATGCATTCTGATCCAGAATCTACCCTATGTGATACTGTATCAGATATTCATACCTAAACACTCTTCAAATGGCTATATCTGCATCAAAATAATTTAAATGTCTGTAACCTTGATTTGCCCAAGCATTACAACTGTGATATTTTCAAATGAATTCATATAAACAATGTATATTATTCATTTCGTATTTATGGTTAGCCTACTACATAATTACTAAATTGAAAAATTTAATCTTTGCTAGATCTAATTGATACGTTTTTTTTACTATGGAAAGAAAAGATGATCTAGATCTACCTCTTCCGCCTGTGTAATGTCAAGTTACACCTTAGCTGTTTAAATCATAAAGAAAAGTGTCGGTTGTTGTTACTGGCTGAAAAATACACAGAGAATAACTCGTAAACATTTGTTTAAGCATACATGTATATTGCTGAAACAAAGCAGCCATTCATAGCCCACTGAGGTAAGGGCATCTTATATCTACCTTTATAGTGGTAGGAAATTATAAAGAAATCATCATCAAACCTATCTATAAAAAGGGGAGTACTATAAATGCACATGTACACATTTAAATATACTAACCTTTCTATTCCTCGAAAGTACTCCAATTTATTCTTAATTAAAATCCGCCTGCGTGACAATTAACCCGTCATGAAAAAGGGGGCGTGACTCCTCGGCGTTTCAGTCGTATATTTTCGGCTCTCTCCGTAGAAAATGCACTAGCCAATCGAAATATCTCCTTTGAATTGAAAAGAGTAATCCCATTCGAAAACAGGCGGGAAAGTTTGCTGATTCGTACCATGCACAAAGTTTGAAATTTATCTTGCGCGAAAGAGCAACACGTTGCTGTCTAGATCTACATCAAGTTGCGAAGGCTTAAATGTTAGACAGCTGAATACATGTACACAATGTCAGTCACGTTATGGCTTCCTGTTTCGTGTTCCACGCAAGGTTAGTAGCCTAGATCTAGTTATGCAGACGAAATTTTGAAGGAAAAATCCGCCATTTTGTTTTCTCTGTGGGAGAATCATAATGAACATGCTCAGGCCTTTTCTCAAAATGTTTTCTAAACTGTCACACATCAATTTAAATTTTCGAGGCCCATTTAGAGGGACTTTGGGTGTTTTCAGCCGTAGAACTACTCACCAACTTTCATATTATAATGGGTATATAGTCGTCCTCGCTGGGACCGCGTCATCGATGATACCGCGGTAATTCGAAAAATACCTAATTTGCATACGTAGCGCTACCTATCCATTGTTTACTTCATCAAACCGAAAGCAGAAGTGTTTTTGCATCACATAGATTAAAAAGTATCAGATATGTCTTTATTACTGATAAGTTACTTTCAATATTCACAAATTGCAATAATAAAGCACATTTTTCCTTCATGTTTTGAAAATAATTACCCCCCTGTTCTTCATAAAACTGAGAATTCAATTTGACAAGTGAAGGTCGTCTGCTGTGACGTTATAGCCCTCGCCGGAAACAAAACACTACAGTACGTAAATCATTTCCAAAAATGAAAATTATTTTTGTACGATTTTCCAAATAACAAGAATTAACGCAGTACCGTAGTGGACTCCCTTTAGAGTACCTTACTTTCAATATTCACAAATTGCAATAACAAAGCACAATTTTCCTTCATGTTTTGAAAATAATTACCCCCCTGTTCTTCATAAAACCGAAAATTCAATTTGACAAGTGAAGGTCGTGTGCTGTGACGTCACAGTCTAGCCCTCACTGGAAATAAAAAACTACGGAACGTAAATCATTTCAAAAAATGAAAATTATTTTTGTACGATTTTCCAAATAATAAGAGTTAACGCAGTATCATAGTGGACTCCCTTTGGAGTACTTGTAGTCAACATGGTAGCTTCACCTAGATATTTTTGTCTGAAAAACACGACCTAAGCTTTGATAGTAACATTTATTGTAGCTTTACATGCAACAGTTTATCACAGTATTGGAAAATAGTATATGTGAGTTCTTTCTCTTGTAGTAAATTTTTGGCGAAATTAAGTACCGCAGCACCAGCAAGGACCATCCTACATCAATTTTGCAGCAGCGAATAATGCGAGATCACTTGAACTGTTTTCTGCGAATGTCATATTCTTCGAAAATTCAGGGTTGCATCTAGAGTGCGGAATTGCCATAATCCTGCATCAAAATCTAAAACAAAATTAATTTTTGTTTGCTCGCCATATCCCACATTAAAACAAAGTAGCCTGCAAAAATTGTATGATTGTGCTCACCACAGTCTGCACGCAAATCAGTTTTCCGGACTTCTTTTCTGAACGCTGGCAGATATTGAGCTGATTTTTGGTGTGTAAGTCAACCACTATGAGTTACAGATCAAGTTCAAGTTTCATTACGGACCACTGATTTTTGACGAAATTACGGGCCTTGGACTTAGAAAATTTCACCAAAAAAAGAGTTTTCCGGACTTTTTTTCTAAACACTGGTAGATATTAAGCTGATTTTTGGTGTGCAAGTCAACCACCATGAGTTACAGATCAAGTTTGAGTTTTGTTCCGGTCCACTGATTTTTTTACGAAATTATGGGCCTTGGACTTAGAAAATTTCACCAAAAAAACAGTTTTCCGGATTTTTTTTTCTGAACGCTGGCAGATATTGAGCTGATTTTTGGTGTGTAAGTCAACCACTATCAGTTACAGATCAAGTTTGAGTTTTGTTCCGGTCCACTGATTTTTGACGAAATTACAGGCCTTGGACGTAGGAAATTTCACTGAAAAAACAGTTTTCCCGACTTTTTTACTTACAATGCTCGTGTTTGGTATGTAGGTACTTGTCATTGATATCGATCTTCTGTGGGTTATATGTCCAAGGTCAAGGTCAAAAATTTTAACCCTTATCATGAAAACTTACCCTCAAAACAGGGTTCGACATTAACATTTTTTTTTAACTAGACCAGTGGACCAGTAATTTGAAATTTTTACTAGACCACTTCAGATTTCTACTAGACCGTTTTTGCAAAATGAAAAAAATGTATAAAATACATCTAAATCTATGTTATTTCTCTTGCTAATATACCAAAATTGTTAAAAAAAAAAAAAGAACAATGTCATGTTAAGTAACGATCAATGAATGTTTCTCCTTTAAGAATTTCAATTACAATTTCTTTTCCAGAGGAAAAAAATTAGACTTGCCCATTTTGAAAGCTGTACCAGACACACATTTCAGTCTAACTTAGGCTCACATAACAGAATTTGAGTTTAAAAGTACAAAACCATTGTGATATAATGTTATCAGATCCATCAACAGATCTTCAGTTTATTAAACTGTCAGAGAAAACATGACATTTTCCTCTGGATCAAACAGAAACCAACGGCGCGAATTCAGCGTTCCACTCAAGGTCTAAAATGATATTTTTTTTTCTGTGATCTAGAACTAATATTATTCATCTAGATCTATTTTTGTTTCGATCCATTATGACTCTGCTTCTCCCCGATCAGATGTTTTTTTGAAGTTATGCAAGCCTGGCATATTCCCCGCTCATCCGCCCCGTTGTCTATGTAAACGTCTGGGCAACTCATTTTCGGTTGTCGTCAAAATGAATTACGGTATTCCAAGAAAAAGAGCTAGACATAGGAAATTCTTGCTTAACCCTTTACCAAACAATCCCTGGTTTTAACGACCCTCAGGAAGAAGCCTTCTGAAAACAATGTGGGAAAAGGAGAAAATGCTGGTAACCAGCATTTTCTCCTCTTCCCACAATGTTTTTTACTCTTCCAAAGTCAGGTTTCAATTTTTGAGTCACATTTCTTTTATCGTCTGCAAATGCTTTCAATTTGGACAAGTCGAAAATTTTGTCGTTTGGTAAAGAGTTAAAAATTAAATACCCTGACAGAATGATAACAATCATGTTAAAAATTATGACATATCCTTGACGACAAAATAGCGCGTGGACTACGGTCGGTCTACTACATCTATTTTCGGTTCGATTTGGTTTTTCCAGTGAAAATATTGATTATCGCGCATGCACGATCGACTTCCTGTAGAAATTGTCAATAAAATGTCGCTCATTGAACAAAATCACAAGTTATATAAGCGATCTTTGTCGACCAACGGCACATTAGGTCGATTTTCGTCACTTATGCCAAGCATTAAAACTGGTACTTAATTAATTGTCTCGATTTTTGCACTAGACCATTCGGGCTAGCTGGACGCAGTCTCTACTAGCCCGAACCAATTTTTTGCTAGACAGTGTCGTTCGGACTTGCCTTAATGTCGAACCCTGCCTCAAAACTTTTTCATAGTCATTTCTCTGTATATTCAAAGTACTTAAGTTATAACACTTATACATGGTAAGCTGGTACCTCTCATTGGTACACACCTCTGATGATAAGGTCAAGGTCATCTCACAAGGTAAAGGTCATATTTCTGAAAATTTGCTTTTACGGAGGCATTTGTGTTTTACAAACAGATCTTGTCTTAGTAAAACTTCTTCAATGAACTTACTTTAACAAGGAAAATGCTTATATATCTGGCTTTCATTAAAGCATTGCATACAAAGACAGACACGATGCTTATAATTCTGAAAGGGGGTTAAATACCTTCTTTCTCCTCCACAGAGTTTAACAAACTATACCTGCCAGCGATATATACGGGCGGTAGGGGACTCGGTATTGCTATGCAATACTATCAGAATGCTTGTTAACTTGACAAGTTGGCTTGTCATTAATGGAAAGCGTAACAATGATGTTAATCCACTAATGTAGTGTAATACCCCCATTCCACTAGGCCGCGATCTATGGCGCTCTGTGCGCTCATACAGAGCGCCGTAGATCGCCTCAGATCGCTGCCAGATTGGTGATTATGAGAACACTCCCGCTCAGGTAACAACCAGATGACGCTCTGCTGGCGATCAAGTAACGACCATTGAGATCCTATAGCGATTGAACTGTACATGGTCACTATCGTAGCCTCGCTAGGAGTTGCGACCTTATACGACCTGTTTTCGCTCCGTTAGCGACCCGAGGCTTTGATGCCCCTTCCGCTCCTTCCCCTGTGTGGCATACTGTAGTTAAAACTTTTGACCAAAGAATTAATTGTACCTACACCTGGTGGTTTCCAAATGCAAAATGATGATAGCCGAGACAGACACTCTTTTATATAATCCTCCAAGAGCTCGATCGGAGCGCCATCATATCACCACTTGATTGTAAGGGAGCGCTATCATATCACCACTTGATCGTATCGGAGCGCTATCATATCACCACTTGATTGCAACGAAGCGCTACTGCATCTCTAATGGTCACTATCGGATCACATTGGAGCGCGATGACTGGCATACTGGCGAACATTTGCGCTCTTGAGCGATCCGATAGCGCTCCAGTTACGACGTTTATGTTCAAGTTGCGTTTCGATAGCGATTTAAGCGATTAAGTAGCGATGTGACAGCGTTCTGAACAGATCACCATGGATCTTTGTGCAAGGGAGTAGACTGATGGCGATCCGTTAAAGATCTGTTAGCGTTCTTGGCACTCTGCATGGCGATCTACGGCGCTCTTTGAGAGCGCCGTAGATCGCGGCCTAGTGGAATGGGGGTATTAAATGACCGGTTTTGAAGTGACCTGCTACCCTTATTGACAAATTCTTGCCATATCATGCGGAAATACTTATAAGAAAATTAAATGACATGAAAAAATGATCGATGGAAAAAATGCAAAAACCCATGACACAAGAAAGAGTCAATTTGACATCGCCTGATCTGAGGCAATTCAGACTATCTTTTCAGCTTTGATAGTGAATATAAGCAGTAAATTTACATAAATATCTGTATGAAACAATAGGTGGAACTCTAAATCTCTGTCTAATACTGGGGTAAAAAACTTCGATGAATTTATGAAATGAAAATAGTGAACAACGTAGGATAGGATAGGGTAGGGGGTATGTCTTCTTGTTTTACAGTGATAGCACTGTAACAAGTGTTAAAGAAGAAGGTACAGGACATTCATACAAAGAAAGAAGACTATAATAAAAGAACCCTTTAATGGGTTAAGGATGTTTTCGATAGTTGTCTTTGCGCAACATAGTACAGATAGGAACAAACGTTTTGGTCATAAGGCGTGTTTGTCTGGGCTCGTTCATCCAGGCGTTTTCTTCATTTTGAATGATCACATTTCTTTTCAAATCTTACCTGGAGCAGTAACAAGGCATAGCAGTACAAAGGACAATGTCTAACTTTTCTCGAAGGAAATAGTTGAGTAATACTCGGATAGTTGCGCCATATGGTGTGAAGTCATCAACAGCATAAACATGTTTCTCTTTATAGGACATTTTGTGAAGAAGTCTAAGTTAGACTGTATACTACAAGGAATACCCTCTGTATACAAATAGCAAAGCAAAAGAAACAAACTTCACTGCAAGTTCCCCATCCACTTCTTCTTATGCAAAGTGTACAGAAACGTATTCTTGAGATGAGAAATCAACATCGTCAAACAAGTTTTGTCCTATGATAAGAGTTAACCCTGTACCACACGACCAATTTTAGACCTGTCCGAATTGAAAGCATTTGCAGAGGACAGTTTCAATGTGGATCATATGAAATGAATTTTCTTTGATAGGGTAGAAAACATTGTGGGAAAAGGAGAAAATGCTGGTTACCAGCATTTTCTCCTTTTCCCACAATGTTTTCAAAAGCCTTCTCTATCAGGGGTGTCAAAAGTCGTCATTGTGTGGTAAAGGGTTAAAATAGTGGATAGTGCAGATAAAAGATTAGCCATTTACATGCAGTTTTATCTTGATCTACACTGTCTGCAAAAGCAACTTCCACTGTGAAAAGATTTCAACCATTTACCAGACTGCAACATTTTAGACTTGTTGAAATACAAACCATTTGCAGACAAAAAATTGATGTAGCTGATATGGTGAAATTTGTCTTTGAGTGGGTAGAAAACGTCCTGGGAAAAGGAGAAAATATTGGTTAATCAGCTTTTTCTCCTTTTTTCACAATGTTTTCAATAGTTTCTTTCTCAGGGACATTTAAACTCATGATTGTGTGGTAAAGGGTTCCTTTCATGAACAAAGTATCTGGTGTTGAAGAAAGATAACTAGGCTACGAGGAGATCTTGTGAATCAAGAGTTACTTCCCTTATGTCATCTAAAAATAAAATTCTTTCAAGTTGTTTCCCTGATTTCTTATCAGTGACATTCCATTGTTGCCAAGAGGGTCCTTGTGTTGAAGTGTAGTTGACTTCTCAATCAGTGCAATAATAACTGAAAATCTAGGATGTCAGTACATGTTAGAGATAAAGCGAGCTTGTAAATTGCACAAATAAAAGTGACAGTGTGTTAAAGTTGTTTATCTTTGAGGGGGAACTTGTAGACTAAAGAATGAATAACATTCAAGTGTATTTAAGTTTCACACTATTAAATATCCATTAATCCTCCAATCTAGCAACCAGTCCTAGTTTCATCTCCCGGACAAGCTTTTGTAAACTTTTGATGATGAATAGACGGTTAAAAGATATGTTACTGATCATCTTTTATTATTTGAACTTCTAGATTGAGTAAACTGGCCTGTTTTTTCTCCTCTCCAAACTGATAAAATCGAATATGGTGAAAAGAAATTGGAAAGAGTGTTTTACAAGGTTATCATCAGTTTAAGTCACAATATATTATCCTGATAACAGTTGTGTCTTTATTCTAAATCTAAAATCTATTTGTTTATTTATTGACTAATGTCCTCCAACCCTTTGCAACACATGCCCAAGCTTTAACGGCCCTGATCAAAACATTTTGGGAAAAGGATCCATTTTCAAATAGCTTAATTCATGTATCCTGATCTTGATCTACACTTTCATCACAAGTGCCTACAGCTGTTGCGAATAGGCTAAGAATTTAAACGGACCCAGTCTCTGTCCATCCATCGCTCTGTTCGTAGGCAAAATCTTGTGTAGTATCTTTTATGGTTGTAATCTGAATTCCTTGAAAGTTAACACAATGAATCTCTATGACATGTAGTAATGGGCCTTGTACTGTCTATCCTGGTCAATCAAGAGTTATATGCCCTTGAAAATGGATATAAGCAATTTCTTGTACCTAGCAAAGGGTTCTCAGAACAGAATTTGAATAGGAGGCACAATCTAAAATGTAAATCAGGTGCATAATTTTATTTAAAAGGTGAAAAAAATGATTTGATGTTAAATGTTCCTTTAAACTGGGAGGGAAAGACTGTTTCCACAGGTATGGGAGAAAAAGATACTTAACTCTTCACCACATTATCCTTATCTTTAACAGCCCTGAGAAAGTAAACTTTTAGTGACCAGCATTTTCTTCTTTTCCCACAATATTTTCTAAGTTTTCTAAGACAAATCCCATTATTTTTGCAACATTCATTATGTCATCTGCAAATGCTTCAAATTTGGATCAGTCTAAAATTTTATCATGTGGTATACTTAAACAAATGCAATCTTAAATGAAACCTTCTGTTTAACCCTTTACCAAATGACAAAATTTTAGACTTGTCCAAATTGAAAGCATTTGCAGAGGACAAAATAAACTTGACTGAAAAATTGAAACTTGACTTTAGAAGAGTAGAAAACATAGTGGGAAAAGGAGAAAATGCTGGTTACCAGCATTTTCTCCTTTTCCTACAATGTTTTCAGAAGGCTTCTTCCTCTGGGTCGTAAAAACCAGGGATTGTTTGGTAAAGGGTTAAACTACTTATAATAGATTAAACTACTTATAATACATATTGATGCCTGCAAATGGTTTAGATGTCAACAAGTCTAAAGTTCAATGAATATTTAATTGGTATTATAATAGTTATTGTTTATTTACAATTTGTTTTTATGGTGTTTAATGTTGTTTTCAACATTATTTCAATTTTGTTGTAGCAGCAAGTGCACCTATCCATACTTCCCTGGAGTTTCAGTTATCAGTACTTGGCACACGATTTTCCTCCCAAGCCACTGGTTAGTTTCACACATAACCATTGTTGAAATAATGATCAGCACTGAAAGAGGAATGAATTATGTCTCAATGAGTATCATCAATCCTTGGAGAAAAATATGCCAAGCTGGGGATTTGAAACAGCAACCAACTTATTTCAAGCCCCATATGTAACCAATGTGCCACTCAGCCTGGCCCACTACAATCAATAGAAAAGCAGAGAGGGCTAACAAAGACTAGGGTGTATATGATGTGACAAGTGAAATTGTTGCAAAATCTAAAAATATGATTAAAGTCTGTAACAGCAATATTAGTAGCGTTAATGGAAGAAAGGATCGGTGGATTGCATGAGGAGAAAAGGCCTCATTTGAATAACCATGTAAATTGAAGTGCATATGAGTCCTTAATTCTCTATCAAACAATCCAATGTTTTTTCAACCAAAAATAAAAACGGCTTTTGAAAACATTTTGGGAAAAGGAGAAAATGTTATTATCAGCATTTTCTCCTTTTTCCATAATGTTTTCTATCCATTCCAAGATAAATCTCATCTTTTTAGCAAAATTAATATGTCCTTTGCAAAGGCTATCAGTGTGAACAAGTACAAAACTGTGTGGTCTAGATTTGAGTCAGTCACAATTAAGGAATAAAGACATTTTTTTTAAGGGAAACAGACCAAAATATGACATTTTAAAAACTTTACAAGTTCAGAATATCTCGTAAACATAGATTCAAGATCAGGCTGCATGTTCAGTGCAGTCTGATCTTGATCTGTGTTGTATGCAAAAGCATCTGCAGTTTGGCTTGCTGTACAAAGGGTTAATTGATAAACTATGTTATTGGATGATGTTTTCTCATTTTACCTTTCCTGTCATTGGAAAAGGTTTACTTCCTATATTGAACCCAACTGCATCCTACTGGAATAGGTAACAACCACAAGTTATTTTGTGGTCTGCACAGACGAACCCCATGAATAAGAGACCTGTTGCAAGGATATGACTTACACTTTTAAAAGCAACATTAACTACATACAAAATAAACAAAATATAAGCCATGTTCAAACTGATAGCATTAGTAGATCAATGTCGGGTATATTCGACACCTTTGGAGGAAAAGCCGTAACACACGGCAAGGAGAAGATTACGTAGAATAAACATGCATTTAAACAGAAGTATAGTTGTATCAATTTCATTTGCAAAAAACGCGACGAGAATATGAACATCATTGTCATCTCTATTTTTCGAATTAACATGTGAGGTGCTGTCAGCTAAATTCGTCACACTTCACCTAATTTCAACACCCCAAGAAAATTAAAGAAAAAACAATTATAAAATAGTTTTTGCACATCTGTAAACTCTATTTTCAGTTAGTCTTTACATGCCAGCAATAATACACTCGTTAACTCTTTAACAGGGAGTTCCCCGACAAGAGTTTTCAAGACAGTTCCCCGACACCTTTGTCCTGTGTCAAATGACACGGGTAAGACTAATTAATAAAGGATTTTACGAATAAATGTGTTTTGTTTTTTGTTTGAAACATTTGTATCTGTGATTGACAGGGACATTTGGTCATCATAAGATTGTCTGTAATTTTTAATGGTTGCCGTGTGAAATGTCCGTAAATTTCTATAACTTAGCTTGTTTGACGGGACAGTTTGACGATCTTTCGGCGCCAAATACCACACAATATCAATTCAAACTACATTTTCCCCAATAGTAGACAGACTAAAATGCATGTGGAAAAAAGACTTATTATCGGGGAACTGTCTTCAAATTTGTCGCGGAACTTTCTCAAAAATTGGTGTCGGGGAACTATCTTGTCTCGGAAGTGTCTAGATATCCTTCAACACAATCTTTCACTGAACGATTTAGGAAAAAAAACATTGAGGGAAAAAAAAGACTTAACAGATGTTTCCCATTTCTTTCGAAAAACTGACATTGGATCAACATCCTCATCTTAAAAGACTGTTCACCGTCAATGCGCTTTTAATGTGTCGAATTTATCCAACATTGCAATATTTCGTTGGGTAAATTTGACAACCTATCTGAAGGTCGAAGTACAAAACGGAGACGCTTTATTTCTGAAAAACATTAAGATATATCCTTTTCTTACATTCATTTGAAATATACATGACCAAAACCACTTCGGAAATTTCTTTCTTTATACCTTTGATTCGATCTGCTCTCCTACCAATATCTGTAATGGACATTTTTTCAAGAAAAAAAAATTGATGTGGGGTAAAATTGTATGGGCTAAAGGGAAGAGAGCCTGTAAGACATCGACGATTATGTGACGTCATGTATGCACATGGTGTATTGTTTTCGTTAGCGATATGTTAATTTATTGAATCGCGTGCTATACCGTAATTTGCTTAAGTTTTGGGACGGTAAAAAATAATTATTTTTTTTCGTGTCCCAATACTTTGGTCAACAAAAAATAATTATTTTGTCAGCTGTCCCAAAACTTATTGTCAAACAAGACAATGTCATACTGAAAGTCACTGGCCGCTAACCCGTTGAATATTGCCAACGTTAAAATATTGCTACGTCATTGATGTCGATAAACCTCCAATCATTTGCAGTTTGGTCTATTTTTAGACAGATTGGAATTCCACCGATCAATTTGAGCACTAAGAGTTTAAAACTTCGCTTTTTCTCACTGTTTTCATTGATGATTAACTTGTCACTCATTATTGTCTGCGTCCTGGGATCGCAATGAGGACATTATTTTGCGTTTGTAGATAAATTCACAACATATTTTACCTGCTTACATGTACGTGAGGTGAACGACGTTAATTCCACTCTGACAAGTACCTGCTCGGACCGTTCTCAAATTTGATTGGTTCGTCGATCTTCGATCGATAAACCTTGGGTAATCTAGAATACTGTAGGCCTACCATGATTTCCGTTTATAAACAACGGACTCGATTGACCGTGAAATACATGCGTGTCAACATCGGATGTACATATACACGTTATACACATTATGTATATACAAGTTTATCACACCATTTTTACACTTACGTCGGATTTCTTTCTGAACTGGGTTTTAAATTAGACTGTCAGGTGATCAGGTTTTTTGTCTTGAATCAGGAAACTCCCATTGAAATCGGGAGGGTTGGGAAGCATGCTTACGACGTTACGTGTGTAGAAATAAAACTGTGCGAAATAAATATTTGCAAACAAACAGTATCAAATGGATTGAAAGATTTTTTTTTTAAAATAGATATTCACTGTCCCAATTCTTTGGAACAAAAAAATACCGATCTCGCTTTGCAATTTTTAGTATGTCCCAAATCTTTGGATCATTATAATAATTATTTTCGCGATTTTTGATAGTGTCCCAATTCTTTGTGTGTCCCAAAACATACGCAAAATACGGTATTTTATAAATAATAAACAATACTCTCGAATTTAAACGACTGTCAGATTTACCTGACGTTGCTCTAGACGACAAAGAAAATGTTACTCAAAACAAGAATTGGTCACAGATAGGATAGAAAGCATTGTGGAAAAAAGAGAAAATAATGGATACAACAAACTTTAGTGTTGTTCAAACTGAAAGCATTTGCAGAAGACAGAGTAAATGTAGCACAAAACATAAATTTTGTTGTAAGATGGGATAGAAAACATTGTGGGAAAAGGAGAAAATGCTGGTTACCAGCATTTTCTCCCTTTTCCATAATGTTTTCAAGAGCCTTCTCCCTCTGGGTCATTAAAATTTGGGATTGTTTGGTACAGGATTTGGTTCATTTCTACAGACCCTTTCATTCTCTCAAGTTTTTCAAGTACAGAAAAAGATATACTGTGTAAAGTGCATTTATTTTAAGCAGGTAAGCATCAAGCACTTTTGCGCATAATTAAACAAGATCAGACTGCAAAGAATTCACAGTGTGATCTTCAGTCTACATCATCATATATTTTCATCAATTCTGGCAAAAATAACTGAGTGTTGCAATATTTGTCTCCTTCCTTTTGTAGGTTACCAAATGCTTTTGCCAATTACAGCAAGAAGAGCCATTCAAGCCTTCACTGCGTGTTTCAAATTGTTTGACGTTGTTAGCCATAAATGAATGAATTACAGCCTTCCACATGCTTATGAAATCACAGACACAATTATTACAGGTAATGCAGATCAATTGTTCATAAACTTTCAACCATTTATTCCATTAACACTTCATTTATCATAGAGTATTGTAAAGCTCAGAGCATTATTACCCGAGTTGGCAGTCCTCTTGGCTCTGAACACTTCACCACATGCCAAAATTTTATACTGGTCCAAATTAAAAGCATTTGCAGACAACAAATTAAATGTTGCTAAAATGATGAATTTGCCTTTGAAAGACTAGAAAACATTTTGTAAAACTAGAAAATGCTGGTCCCCAGCATTTTCTCATTTCCCACGTTTTCAAAAGGTCTCTTCTTTAGGGTCGTTAGAACTTGGGATTTTCTCATAAAGGATTAACTTTTTTGCGCACAGAATAAACCCAACAGACAAATTCAGCCTAGAAATAAGGCCTAAATGATTTCAATTTGTAATCGCCTTAGTTGCCTTTGTATAGTGTTTTCAGATAGAGGCAATAATGTAAGTAAAGATCAGAATGCACATTTTGATCTACTCTGGCTGCAAAAGCAGCCACAGATGTGAAAAGTGCTTTAACCCTTTTACCAAACAATCCCATGTTTTCACGACCCTGAGGAAGAGGCTCTTGGAAAACACTGTGGGAAAAGGAAAAAATGCTGGTAACCAGCATTTTCTCCTTTTCCCACAATGTTTTCTACCCTGTCAAAGAACTTTATTTGTAACTCGTTCAAATTTGTCATCTGTACATGCTCTCAGTTTGGAAGGGGTCTAAAATTTGTTGTTTTGGAAAGGGTTAAAGGTCAATGAAATTAATGAGTTTGTCTTTATTTATAACATTACAAAACAAATCAGGGGGGGGAGGGGGCCTGGACTTAAATCAGCCTGTTCATAAGTCTGTGTGTCTGTCTGTTGGCATCCATAAAAGTATACCTGTGTAAGGGAACTCCTCCCTCTGCTGTCATTCTGTCATTCATTGTATTGACCAGTACAATGATGGATTAAAGACCTGCAACCTTGTCAATTAACCCTTATGGCCCTGAAACGGACTAAAGTTGTTTTTTTGCCTACAGTAGATCAAGATCAGACTGCATAGGATTTGCTGTCTGATCTTACATATGTACCGTCTGCTATTGTTTTAAATGTTTTGACAGAAACTGAGCCTTGAAATAGCAATATTATGGGGCTGTTTTTCCTAATAAACCTTCACTAAATGACTAGATTTTTAGTCTTGTCCAAATTGAAAGCATTTAACCCTTTACCACACAATGACGACTTTTGACACCCCTGATAGAGAAGGCTTTTGAAAACATTGTGGGAAAAGGAGAAAATGCTGGTAACCAGCATTTTCTCCTTTTCCCACAATGTTTTCTACCCTATCAAAGAAAAATCATTTCATATGATCCACATTGAAACTGTCCTCTGCAAATGCTTTCAATTCGGACAGGTCTAAAATTGGTCGTGTGGTAAAGGGTTAAAGATGATAAATGGGACTCCTTAACTCTTTACCACACATTCCCGACTTTTAACGACCCTGAGAAAGAAGCCTTTTGAAAAAATTGTGCGAAAAGCAGAAAATGCTGGTAACCAGCATTTTCTCCTTTTCCCACAATGTTTTCTACCCTATCAAAGACAAGGTCTATCATTTGAGGCCATCTAAATTGTTGTCTGCAAATGCTTTAAATTTGGACAAGTCTAAAATTTTGTTTTGGTAAAGCGTTAATTGAAATTGATTTTGGGAAGGATAGAAAAACATGGTGGGAAAAGGAGAAAATGCTGTTTATCAACATTTTCTTATTTTCCCACAAGATTGTTCAATTTATAGCCACCTAAGGTTGAAAATTAGCACAGCCCCAAAGGTGCACAAGTATTACATGGGCTTATGTATTGAAAACTATTAAAACCAAAACTTCTCATTCTTAACAAGAAGGGCGAGGGCTACCAGATTGTACATGGAGCTTCATCTAGTAGAGCTTTACCAAGATTGTTCAAATTATAGGCCTGGGATCAAAACTGGCATGGCCCAGGGCCACATGTTTTACACATCACACAATTTACAGGGGCTTTATATTGTGGAAACTCCTTGTTTATAATAATTCAGCTTAGACCTGGGTCCGTATTCACCAACCATTCTTCAAGAACATTCTCAGTCTAATTCTGCAGAATTTTCTAAATTTGAAAGTTACACAACTTATGATTGGCTAAACCAAATTGGAAGTAACACAACTTCTGATTGGCTAAACCAAATGGTCTAGCCAATCAGAAGTTGTGTTACTTTCAAATTTGGAAAATTGGGAGAATAAGACTGAGAATAGGGACCCTGTATGGTTTTGTATGTAGCTTCATCTTGTGGACTACCAAGATTCAACCTATTATAGCCCTAGGGTCAAGGACCATTCAAGATTGCAATTTTGTTAGAAATCTTCCTGCAGAAATACCTTTTGTCAGAGTACATTTATATTTGGTATGAATGATACTGGATTAAACCTGTTCGTATCTAAATTGTCTTGGGTGTACGTTGAAAAAGACATGACATTCTTGGGGGCTATTGCGATACAGTTTCCTAATAGTTTGATGACTGTTGATGTCAATTACTTATTTGGCAAAAGCAGTTTATTACACAGTGGAGAGATACAGGGCCATCTTGGCCCTACTGTTTCTTTGAATGCTTAAAAATCATTGTGGGAAAATGAAAAATTGTTTGTGGCAGGCATTTTCTCCTTTTCCTACTATGTTTTCATAAGCCTTCTACTGTAGAGACATTAAAACACAAGATTGTTAACCCTTTACCACACAAAGAATTTGTAGACTCAACCAAATTTAGAGCATTTATGTGTGACAAAAATTAATTTGGGCTCAAAAGGTAAAATTTGTGAATGGGAAGTAAACATTGCAGGAAAAAGGAGAAAATACTGATTACCAGCATTTTCTCATTTTCCCACAATGTTTTCTTAAGCCTTCTCACAAGGGGTTGTTAAAACTTGGTATTATGTGGTAAAGGGTTGAAAAGGGATTAAAGGATTATGTTGATAAAACAAGCATTTAAAAGTGGTTTGTTGGGGACTAGTATCCAAGAACTAGTTGAAAAACAGGAAGATCATTTCAATAAAAACACCAATATAAAAGCTTGAATATAGATCTGGTGTTGCCTGGCAACATAAATGAAATAATTTGTTTTACTGTTTATTCTGCCAAGACATAGTTACACTATTCATCCTACCCCTTACACCTACAATTGTAACTGGCAACATAACCAATAACATGGTTCCAGTCATGTCATGACTTGAATTGTGAAAAATGCATGAAATTACAAGGTATTTCATCAACTCTTTATCAGACGACAAAATTTCTTCTTTTCCATATTAATTCTTTACCAAACATTTGGGCTTTAACAACCATGGAAAAAAGGCTTTTAAAAACATTGTGGGAAAAGGAGAAAATGCTGGTAACCAGCATTTTCTCCATTTTCTACAATGTTTTTTTTTTATCCTATTGCAGACACATCTAGCCATCTGAGCAATATCTAATTTGTTGTCTGCAAATGTTTTCAATTTGGACTAGTCTGAAATAATGTCAATTGGTAAAGATTACAGACTAAAAGTAAGAAAAGTAGTCAGTGACTTGGAAAGAAAGTTGTGTCGGTACTAGTGTGAGAAAGCCAGGAAACACATGCATAGGTGCACTGACCGCCATGATATGACCTAGCTGTTAAAATGGCATTAAACTCCAATACGATCGAATGAAAAAGGATTTTGATTATTTTTGATACTCAATGCAGCATAACAGTAATATTACTATTATCATAAAACTCTTTACCACAAAGTCCCAAGATTTATGGAGTCTGAGATAAAATGCTTTGAAAATATTAAAAAGGAGAAAATGGTGGTAAAAAGCATTTTCTCCTCTTCCAACAATGTTCTCTGCCATTTCACACAAACATGCCATCGTTTCTGGAGCATTTGATTTGCCTTTTGCAAATGCTTTCAAATTGGACAAAAATTTGCCATTTGTTAAAGAGCTTAGAAATTCTGTTTCCATTGTAATGATTGATAATTTCAAGGGGAGAAATTGGAGTACAGTTCACAAATTTAAGAGGCTAACCTTTAGCTCATAGAATGACTTTCCCAACTGTAGGTTCTTTTGTAGACAATATAGATCAAGATCAGACTGCATAAAATATGCAGTCTAATCTTTAATTCACACTGTCTGCTGTAATGTTGAGATATATTCTTACCAAACTGACATTGATATTACGATATATTGGGGTTTGCGTTTTTTCTTGACTGAAATGTCAATCTCGTTTTTTGGTGGCTTCATGGGTGAAATTCCTATTCAATTTCATCTAGTCTGTAGCTTGTTCTCCCAGAGGAGTGATTAATGCCTGGCATTCCATCCTTTGTAACAAGTTAACCCATCCAGAGAGAAGCACAACCATGTTGCAGTTGGTGATGATGTAGATCAAGATCAGACTGTATGCTTCCTCCTGTCTGATCTTGATCTACACAGTTAATACTTCATGAAATACCTTTGCCAAAACAACCATGAAACTGCAACATTTGAATAAAATATCTCAAAATAGCAAACAGTGTGAAAATCACAGACCAGACTATATGGTTTTTTAGGATCTGAACTTGATGAAGAAACTGACAGTAAAAGCATGTGCAGCTGCATTACTCACTCCAAAGGTTAATTTCAGACTTTTTGTCAGCTGTCCTAATATTTTGTTCCTTCAGTTGATTGTGTCATATTATGCAATGTCAATCAATTAACACTTAGGCTGCTAGGCGCAACTCGCTGACCTTTTGCGGACAGCGTACATCAAGATCAGACTGCACAGAATGTGCAGTCTGATCTTGATCTACACTGTCCAATAAGGAGATATCATTCCTCTAAAAATACCTTTCAAACAGCAGTAATTGGGTTTTTACTACTGGCTTGAAAGTTTCATTTCTTTTATTTAGCAGGATAAAGGTTAAATATTAACATGTAGAGCAGCAAATAAACCCAAGATTGCAAGGCTGTTATTGTCCAGAATGCCTTAACAAATCAGACAGTGATGATCAGAGATCAGACTGCATGTTCTGTGCTGTATATAGTACAAAATTTTCAGTCATCCACTGCAGCGTTGCTGTAAACTCTTTCCAACATGAAAAAATGTAGACATATCCAAAATAAAAGCATTTGCAGATGACAACTGAAATGTGGCTTAAACAATTGAATTTCTCTTTTATAGAATAGAAAACATTTTGGGAAAAGCGGAAAATGCTGGTTGCCAGCATTTTCTTCTTTTCCTACAACGTTTTCAAAAAGCTTCTTAAATTTAGGGTCGTTAAAGCTTGGAATTTTTCGGTAGAGGGTTAATTACTGAGTCAGTACTTCACCAAACAATTCCATGATTTTCCTTTGGGATAAAGGCTTTTTGAAACTATGTGGAAAAAGCAGAAAATGCTGGTTATCAGCATTTTCTCTTTTTCTGGCAATGTTTTCTACACCGTGTCCAAAACAAATCTTATCATTTGAGCAAAATTGAATTTGTTGTATGTAAATGCTTTTTAACCCTAAAAGCATCTTTTACAACTATAGTTGCCCTTTGCAGCTAGTGTAGATCAAGATCAGACTGCACAAAACATGCAGTCTGATCTTTGATCTATACTGTTTTTTTTTTTTTGTCGAGATATTCTGGAGAAAAGCAACCTTGAAAATCAAAATCTTTGATTCTTATTTCTACACTCAAAGTGTCTGGTTGGTTAATTCAGCGCTTTAACCCTCTACTTCACAATCAGTGTTCAATCTAGCTTTGCTTGTAAGGGGGCCTATTGGGCCAACAGACATTGAAATAGGGGGCCATTTCAGAAAACTGGGAGCCACAAAAAAATCATACTTTATTACTGAAATGATAACCTTTTTATTTAACAGGTGTTGCCTTTTGATTGAACAAGTATATTCTCATTTATGTATCTATGAATACTATGCAAATAAACCAGTGCAACACTGCAGAAATTATCAGTTATTGACGCAACCTTGTTTCTATCATTAATTTAATCTTAAAAGAAATGAAGAATTATGTCTGTCAATGGTAAACTTTAAAAAATTCTGATATCCTGTCACAGACGGATTTAACTTTCCAGTCAATCACTCAAACTAGAGTTAAATTTTCTCATCATAAAGTAAACAACTTTTAAACCGATCGTCCAGGAGCCATTTTGGTTGAAACTCGTGTTTCTGTGGGTTTTTGTTATCGCCACTTGAACTAGGGGTAGGTACTGGCTCGATTGTGCTTTTCAAAGTAATATTTTCAACAGCTTTTCCCTTTTTTGCCCCATTGAGGCTTCCGAAATACTCAGAAAATCGCTTCATTGCGATGTTGAATGATTAGCGGAAGTTCAAAGAATCATAACCTCTGGTACCGGTTTTACTGCCGAAACTGTCCGACAGGAAGATCGACATTCAGCAAACCTCCAGTGATCAACTTCCTCGGCTGTATCTGGTAGCTTGATAGGCACCTATGCTGGTTTACCGTTCTGAAAATTGTAAGGCTCCTCTTAAAAAAGAACTTGAGTCTCAATTTTCTATCGAAATCTTTCTAACTATATTTCAGTTGACAACCAGTTTGTACCTCCATTTTTTTACGCAGTTTATCAGTTCTGATTGAAGTTTTCACCGACAGATAGGTATTTGTGAATAACTTTATCAAGGTTGTTTATGTCATTGCTGAACGAGTTACAGTGGGGCAGCCATGTATAAGATCACATGATTGACAGTTCGAAAGGAAACGACCGTTATACAGACGAGGTTAGAAGTAGGTACGGAATCGGCTGAGTTATGAGGAGTGGAAGATCAATAGCTGGCTACCAGTTTTATTTTGGCCATAACATCTGTCGGGTTATCGATAAATTCTCACTAGCAAGTGCAGCATTATGTTTACCGAGCGCAAAAAGCAGAAATCGACGAAAAGGACCCTTATTCTTCAAATGGGACTTTTATGATCCAGTGCGCCCGACTGGCCCGAGGTTGGTTTAGCACTGCGCCATCTAGGACTTTAGGGGGCCTATGGCATAATGGCGCGTTCCAGATTGAACACTGCGCAATACCAACTTTTAATGACCCTGGGAAAGAGATCTTTTGAAAACATTGTGGGAAAAGGAGAAAATGCTGGTAACCAGCATTTTCTCCTTTTCCCACTATGTTTTCCACCAGATCAAAGAAAATTTGCACCATTTGAGCCATATTGAAATTGTCGTCTGCAAATGCTTTCAATTTGGACAAGGCTACAATTTTGTCGTCTGGTAAAGGTTTAAGGGTTAATGCGAATGGGCCTAAAACTCTGATCGAGAGTTGAAAGAGAGCAATGTTCAGACCGCACAGAACATGTAATGCAATTGTTATGTACACTGACCCATAATTTAAATGATATTTCTTGTCAAAACATTCTTAGAATTGTTACAAGTAGGCTTTATTTTCCTACTATAATTATGTTTCATTTACTTTTGAGTGTTTCAAGAGCTAAACCTAATAAATGTGCATTGGGCCTTAGCTTCATTCGAAATTATTGTCTTGTAAAATACCAGTAATTACAACTAGAATTATTTTTCTATGCACAATTTTTTGGGAAACAATGGGGGAATAGGAGAAAATGCTGGTAACCAACATTTTTCCTTGTCTTTCTTTGTTTTCTATTGCTTTATTCTATTTATCATGTGCAAATGCTTTCAATTCGGACATATTTTTTGTAATCAGGCAAAGAGCTATGTTACTGCACAGCACATGCAGTCTAAGCATAGATCTATATTGTATGCAATTTTATGAAATACAACGGAAAAAATTCACTTTATCATTGCAATGTTTGGGTCCTTTTTTCTGTCTTAACATTGGCCATTTGATTTGATTAGTAATCTTCCAGTTACATGTGCATGAGACCATAAGTCAAAAGTTTAGCAATGATCACGTATCAGAGTCCACCTGTAATTGTGCCATACACAAGTTGTCGAACTATTTCTGGATGGCAGACTACATATTGAACAAAAAAGCCAAACGTTTGTAAGTCGGGATACATTATAATCGAGGAACGTCAGACTTGTTTCCGCACCCATATTCTGATTAAATTGGTTTGCATTTAAGATATTGTCATATTAGCCGCTAGGAACTTGTCACTGGGGAAATGTTGCTTATTTCCCGCAATCAATAGCACTAACAAAACAGATTCTCGGAGAAAATCTATACTGTATCGTCTCTCACTGTCCTTGATGGCAATGAGATGGGGTCTCACATGAAACATTAATTATTGTTCAAGCTTTCAGTCAGTTTTATTATCCATTTTTCCAATTGACAATACCAAGCTGTGATGATGTATGCTTAACCCTTATCTTGATGGAAACCTAATCAGTGCTTGACCTCCTTGGCACAAGAAAAGGTACCAAAAGAAAATAATGAGTGAAATTCTGAAAAATATGGCTTGGGCTGTGGACTATCTAAGATTTACTGTTATATTTTCTTGAATTTAACTTGAAATCTTAACCCTTTACCAAAAAAAAAAATTTTTTTTAATTTTCTAAATCAAAAGCATTTGCAGACAAATTGAATGAGGCTTAAATGGTGGAATTTGTCTCTGAAAGAGTAGAAAAAATTGGGTAATGTACAAAATGCTTGTTACATGCATTTTCTCCTTTCTCCACATTGTTTACAAAAGCCTTCTTTCTCAAGGTCCTTAAAATTCGGGGTAATGTGGTAGAGATTTTTAGTTCATAGTCCTGTTAATTGTTATATGACTCAAAAAAATTAACCTTCTAACTCTTTCTTAACCCTTCACCACACAATCCCGAATTTTAACGGCCCTATTGAAGAAGCCGTTTGAAAAAGTTGTAGGAAAAGGAGAAAATGCTGGTAACCAGCATTTTCTCCTTTTACCACAATGTTTTCTACCCTTTCACAGTCAAGTTCTATCATTTGAATCACATTTAAATTGTCGTCTGCAAATGCTTTCAATTTGGACAAGTCTTAAAGTTTTGTCGTTTGGTAAAGAGTTAAACAGTTTAAAAAATTCACTCATTATACTAGTTTGAAAGCAAATTGCAGAAATAAATTAAATGTGGCTCAGACAATGGGACTGGTCTGTGAAAGAGTAGAAAATGTTTTGAGAAAAGGAGAGAGAATTTGCTATTTTAAAAGATATCTTTCTTAGTGTCATTAAAACTCATAGTTTACTAACTCATGCAGATGACTTATTCGTTCTTGGAGCAAGTCTTTTTTGAAAACAATTTAACAGTGATTTTGACTATTGCTGTGACATTGAAAATTAATTGCATTTTTTATTGAATAGTTAAATTACAACACCTGAAGATTAGTGCATGATTTGTTTGATAATATAAAATTTATTGAACTCTTTACCAAATGAAAAAATGTTAAACAGGTCCAAATTGAGAACATTTGCAGATTACAAATTAAATGTGACTCAGAAACTCAAATTATCCTTCAGAACGATAGAAAAAATTGTGGGTAACCAGCATTTTCTCCTTTTCCTCAAGGTTGTTAAAACTCAGAATAGCGTGATAAAGGGACAAACATTTTGCTGACCTTTTAACTGTTGTTACACAACAGCCGTTGAAGTACCATCAAATGCCATGTAATCTGCCTTTTAATGCTTCATGACAGACTTTTGGCAAAGCATATGGCTGCCGCCTTGTTTGTAAAGCTATGGTCCTACACTTTTGTTACACACCCTTGTTCGACACTTTTGTTACACATAATGGAGCATCCGAAAGTTTTACAAATCTGTTCTCTTGTTTCTACCTGATGTAAGGATGCATTTAGGATTTTAATTGGATTGGATATTTGGGTGGATTCCTGGAAATTGTACAGGACAAAACCTATTTCTGAATATCAGTATATTGAAACAAACAAAATTAAAAGATTTTGTACAACGTGTTATTAAACACACTTTGCAGTGCATACCGTACTTCCATAGTGTGACATAAAATACATGGAAAAGTTGTTTCTCATTTCCACAATGCTGTTTGTAACACATCCTAATTTAAGTCCTATTTGAGCTCAGAATCTCTGGGTTTAGATTTATAGACCCTAGGGTTCATTTTTGTAATGTAAAAGATGGCTTCAAAGTTGGTTTCTGCAAATTTTTTCAAGGAGGTTAAAAGATTCACTGAGCAAACTTTGAGAATGCTTAGTGTAACATTAGGGACCTGTGTTGACAGTAGAGATCAAGATCAGACTGCACACATTTTGTTGTAACCTTTAGACTGTTCAGCATGAATCAGAGTGCTCTTTCAAACAGCATTTATCAAGATCTACTCATTATGTCCAGTCTTGTCATGGATCTTTAGCTAAACACTTAAAATATGGAGGTATCAGATAAAAAATATTTGGATTATACCTGAGTCCTATTGGCTAAAAATTTTCATTTCATTCCTTGAGTAGTCAGCCCATTACTAAACAGTCCCAAGTTTTAAAGACCTGGGGCTGAGCCCTGGTAGCTCAGTCGGTAGCCTTCAGGATTTAAAAACAGGGGGGTCACTGGTTCAATCCCGGCTCGGCAAATTTCTCTCCGAGGATTGATGGTAGTCATTGCAACAGGACTCAATCCTCTGTCATTGGCGATCATTGTTTCAACGATGGTTATGTGGGAAAGCAGCCAGTGGCTTGAAAAGAATATTGTGGGAGTAGTGGTAAAAGAAACTCCAGGAAAGCATGGATAGGTGCACTGGCCCCAGCAATATAACTGAAATAAGGTTGAAAACGGCATTAAACACCATACAATCAATCAATCAATAATGACCCTGAGAATGATGACTTTCGAATACATTTTGGGAAAAGGAGAAAATGCTGGTAACCAACAATTTCTCCTTTTTTCCACAATGTTTTATACCCTCTTACAGATAAAATGCATGTAGTAAGTAGCATTCAATTTGTTGTCTGCATTTTTTTTTTGGTTAGGACATATCCAAACTTGTGTAGTTTGGTAAAGAGTTAACACTTTACCAAATGACAAAATTTTGGACTGGACCAAATTGAAAGCATTTGCAGACGACAAATGTAGCTCAAATGATGATTTCTGTCTTCGATAGGGTAGAAAACATTGTGGGAAAAGGAGAAAATGCTGGTTACCAGCATTTTCTCCTTTTCTCACAATATTTTCAAAAGCCTTTTCATACAGGGTCGTTAAAACTCGGGATTGTGTGGTAAAGAGTTAAAGGGTTAAGAAATGCTATTGATAGATATTTGAGTTATCTCCCTTACATTATAATCTTGAGAGAGCTTTGCACCATCACTGACAATCAGGTTTTTCCAATTCTTTTACATTGACAGAATGATGACTTGCTTATTGTCGCTCTCTTCTGACAGGGCTGACTTTTTTGTTCCAATCCTTGCAACAAGACACCAATATTGATCGAGAAAGCTGTATGTAATTACTCTGTTACCATTCGGTTTGAAAATATAAGGTAATGGATGAGATTTCTCTAATTAATTATTTTACAGTGAAAATGGTCGAGTGGAAATTATCCATGTATTGAAATCAACAGATTTAAATCTGAGGTCAGATTACATATCTGTTGATAATGGTTTATGAGACAATCCATTGTTCTGATTTATCCATCTCTCTCTCTCTCTCTCAAGTTTTCCCCCACTTTACCTGTTACCCCTTGGAGATTGCTCTCTTTTTTGGCTGGTGGTAGATCACTTTCAAATATATTAAGGAAAGAGAAAATGCTTATTGCCTCTTGTGAGAAGGCTTTTTAAAAAACATTGTGGGAAAGAGAGAAATGCTCTTACCAACATTTATTTCTTTTCCCACTATGTTTTTTACCCTTTCACAGGCAAATCCCATAATTTGTGCTACAGTTAAGTTGTTCTTGGCAAAACCCTTCAATTTAGACTACAAATTTGTTGTTTGCTAAAGAGACAGATAATGTATATAGGGAAAGCATGAAAGAGTATGGAGTATTCAAATGATTACTTTAGGTGGACCTATGCATATCAAATACCAGCATTTTTGTCTTTTCCCACAATGTTTTCAAAAGGCTTTTTCCTCAAGGTATTTAAAATTCAGAATCATGTGGTAAATGGTCCAATACAAGACTGGGAGGACTTTTGCTTATATGCATCATCATCTAGGGGCCCTTAACTCTGGCTACAAAATTTTACACTAGTCCAAATTCAAAGCATTTGCAGACAAGTTAAATGTGACTCAAATTATACGATATGTCTGTGTAACTAGTGAAAATATTGTGGAAAAGGAGAAAAGGCAGGTTACCAGCATTTTCTCCTTTTATAACAATGTTTTCAAAAGGCCCCTTTCACAGGGTCGTTAAAATTCAGGATTATTTGGTAAAGGGTTAAACAAGGTAATTCAATAATTGTCCCATGGTGCATTGTTGGGGGATCTTATTTTCAATTGGTGAATTTCTAAGAGATCACGTCTGGAATCACAAGGCCCATAGTTTCAATATTTTGTTTGTAGCATCAATTAATGGCTCGTGAAGAAAACTGTTTACATTACGTTCTTAGTGTTAAAGCTGGCCCTAGGGTTGGAGTCTTTCCAGTAGCTTTTGATATGTTATATGTGGCTTGTGGGTGGTATTATACTAAACTCCAGACATAACGCACCACTTACCTATTGGTTTATTTAAATTTTGATACAGACTTTGGTCAGTCCAAACTAGTACCCGATTCAACACGTCCCAACTTGCCCCATACATGTTCAATCAGTTCCATATCTGGAAAAAGCTGGCTAATCCAAAACAGGAATATTGTTAGCCTAAAGACATGTACAAAGTCTGGCTGTGTGGGCACATGCATTGTCATACTGAAGAGTAGTGTTCTTCTAAGGTATGGCAAAATTATAGGCGCAAGCACTTGATTGCAATAAGCCAAGGTATTTATAGGTCTGATGAAAAAGTGGAGATCAGTCCTGGCGTTGTAACTGACCCACACCATCACAGATCCACTGACCCACGTATTGGCTTCGGCATTGCACCAGTGTGCAAATCTTTTTCCACTGCGCCTCCAAACTCTCCTGCCTTCCTCTTCTAAGGTTGAACCTGGACTCGTCAGTAAAAACGACACTGCCACTGGTTTCTGTCCATCTGGAGTAAGTCCAAGCCAATGCAAGACATTGTTGGCAGTGTCAGGTGGCTCAAAATCAGCCTTCATAATTATGAGCTCAGGTTGTGGCTCAGGTGTCCTTCCCTAAGTCGCTGCCTTACTGTGGAGGCACTGATCCTTGGTGCGTGTCTCCCAGGGGTAACCAGGGTAGGTGCCGTGGCTGGCCTAAATCTCTCGTAGGTAGGCAAGACTGATGTGCCTGCAAAAGCATGCCGGAAAATGTCGAAGTGCTGAACTCTTTACCAAATGTCAAGTGCTTGACTCATCCACAACAAAAGGTTACTCAGACAACAAATTTGAAAGTGATTCAATGAACCAAAGTTTTTTGATAGGGTAGAAAACATTGTGGGAGAATGAGAAAATGCTGATTACCAGCATTTTCTCTTTCTCCCTCAACCTTTTCCAAAATATTCTCTTTTAGGGTCGTTAAAACTCAGGATTGTTCGGTAAAGGGTTCAAGGAAAAAGTTATTCACAGATCTTGAGCAGGATTTGTCTCCCTTGATGCCTCTCTCCCTGACTGATCTTTGACATTTCCAAGCTGTTGAATTGATTGTATTGGAGTTTAACTCCATTTTAACAGCTTGTCATATCATGGCAGTCAGTGCACCTATGCATGTGTTTCCTGGCTTTTTCACACTAGTACTCACAACTTTCTTTCCAAGTCACTGACTACACATGCATCAGAGGTGAGTGGCCAAAATCACCGGAAAGAAAGTTTGCCTCAGTTGGGTATTGAACTCACAACCACCAGGTCACTAGTCAGATATGCTAACCACTGTGCTACCTGGCCGGGCCCTGCCTGTTTAAACCTCTGCTGCAGTCAAACAATTGTTGTATGGTGACAACTGAGAGCAATAGCTACAGTTCTTCATGATAACCTAGCCTGGAGCATACTGATCCCTGGGTTTCTGTGAGTGTTGCTTAAGTGCCCCATGGATAAACAGTTCCACCACACATAAAAGTTTACTTTTAAAACATTTTTTAAACAAATTGTTTGGTGCACTGTATAATTTCAGAAATGTGGAGTCGATCCATACCTTACAGGAGCTGCAGGTGCAGGAAAACTTGTTAATGCTGTAATCCATTGCAATGTCGAGCATGAATGATTTTTGGTTTTCAATGTCTGGCATATAGAAGATAGTGCCTAAGTAATTTCCATCAAAATATCAAAGTTGGAAAAAGTTGTGCATTATTTCTGGAGTAGAGTATAATTATGTGGATTGTGGGTCCAAGCATACATGGTATTTGCCAGTTGAAAACCTTTCAAACATCTGCTGATGGTCCTTAACCCTTTACCATACAATCTTGACTTTTAATGACCCCCGAGAAAGAAAGCTTTGAAAACATTTTGGTCCCACAATGTTTTCTACTTTTCCCACAGTGGTGTCTGCCTTTCCCAAGGTGTTTTCTACCTGTTCAAAGACAAATGTCACAATTCCCAAATGCTTTCAATTTGAAGGAGTCTAAAATTTTGTTGTGTGGTAAAGGGTTAATCCTGTACTAGACAATTCCATGTTTTAACAACTATGAAAAAAAAGGCTTTTGGAAACACTGTTCTACAATAATTTCTACCTACCATTTCATCCTTTCAGCTTGATTGAATTTACTGTCCGCAAATGCTTTAAGTTTGGTTGAGTCTTAAAATCTTGTTGCCGAGTCCCTGTAGCTCAGTCGGTAGCGTGCAGGACTTGAAAACAGGGGGTTGTGGGTTTGATCCCTGGCTTGGCCAATTTCTTTCTGAGGATTGATGAAAGTCATTGCGACAGGATTCATTCCTCTCCCACTGCTGACCATTGTCTCGACGATGGTTTTATGGGAAAGCAGCCAGACTGGCTTGGAAAGAAAATTGTGCGGAGTACTGATGAAGAGACTCCAGGAAAGCATTGATAGGTGCACTGGCCACCGCGATACAACTGAAAAAATGTTGAAAACGGCGTTGAATACCATACAATCAATCAATCAATCTAAAATCTTGTTGTTTGGTAAAGAGTTACAGAGGTGTATGACCTTGATTTACCCAGTTTTTCCTGTCATTATTTCATTTATCTGGGAAGACCAAGGTCTACCTGCTAGAGGTAATACTGGTAGTTCTACTCAATTTTAAATTATAATTTCTAATTATATACATTGTAGGAAGGAGAGAGAAAAGCTTTTCATTTCTGTGATAAAGGGAAGAAATTGATAATTCTTCTGTTATATAAAATTGATTAAAGCTGTCAGCCAGACTGCTTCAAAGGAATGTATAATGTCTGCTACAGCTAACAAATATCATAACTCTGTACTTCTTGTCAGAATTTTTTGCAGGCTGTCTGGCATCAGTACTTATTGCAGATATAGTGAGGGTGGTAGGACATTCTTCCTCATCGATGAACCCTTAACCAAACAACAAAATTTTCGACTTGTTCAGTTTGAACCCCTCCCCCCCCCCCCCCCCTTATGTTTATCCTGAGGTAAGACCAGGAATATGGTAATGAGGTATGAGGTTATTTGCATACTGTAGGTATGTATTAATTGGCAATCAAAAAATTGTACACAGAACATACATATTTACATTGCTTGATTTGTTGCTGCTTGATCAGTTTGTTAATACCCATTTCTTTGATTTTTTTCACTTAATCTTAATGACTTTTTATCCTCATTAAGAAAATAGCAAAAAAAAGACATGGGGCTTTACCACACAAATATGTTTTTTTTTTTTATGATACCCTTGTAGTTCCAAAAAACACTGGGAAAAGAGTTAGTCACATCAAACCCATTGATGTCATAATACGACCCACCACTTACCATTAATATGACCATTTAACTCTTTACTACACGACAAAAATGTGGACTTGTCTAAATTGAAAGCAATTGCAGACGACAATCCAAAGGTAGCTGAAATCATAGATACTATCTTTGGTAGGGAAGAAAACATTGTGGGAAAAGGAGAAAATGCTAGTTATCAGCATTTTCTCCTTTTCCTACAATGTTTTCCAAAGGCTCTTCCCTCAGGGTTGTTAAAACTTGGGATTGTGTGGTAAAAGGTTAACCCCTTACCACACAATTCCGAGTTATAACCACCCAGTGGAAGAAGGCTTTTGAAAACATTTTGGGGAAAGCAGAAAATGCTGGTTAACAGCATTTTCTCCTATTCCCAAAACGTTTTCTGCCCTTTCAATGACAAACTATAACATTTGAGCCACATTTAATTTGTTGAATGCAAATGATTTCAAATCGGACAAGCCTAAAATGTAGTTTGCTCTTTACTCATTACCAGACAACAAAATTTTAGACTTGAAATTGAAAACATTTGCAGATGACAAGTTAAATGTGGCTAACACAATTGTTTTTGTCTATGAAATGGTAGAAAATACGGTGGGAAAAGGAAAAAATACTGGTTACCAGTATTATTAGCTCATCTGAGCACAAAGTGCTCAAGATGAGCTTTTTGGAACGGACTGTCTGTCATCCATCGTCCAGGTGTAAACAATTACCTTGTGTGCACTCTGAAGGCCACATTTTTAATCCAATACCCATGAAAATTGGTCAGAATCTTTATCTTATTTATATCTTGGACACAATTGAAATTGGGTAATGTGGAGTCAAAAAGTAGGTCACTGGGAAATGTTTTCATAAAATCTTGTGTGCATTTGAGAGGCAACATTTTCAGTCTGGTACACTTAAAGGTTGGTCAGAATGTTTGTCTTTATGATTTTTCAGACAATTTGAAATTGGGTCATGTCCCATAAAAAATAGGTCACTGGAACAAATCTCATTTAGTCAGATACTACTCATGAAAATTGGTCAAAATATTTGTCTTCATAGTGTCTTGGACAAGTTTGAAATTGGGTCACACCAGATCAAAAAGTAGGTTGTTGGAACAAATCTTAGGAAATCTTTGTGTGCACTCTAGAGGCCACAATTTCAGTCTTGTTGGGTCAAAAAGAAGGTCACTGGGACATTTCTTTAAAAAAAAATTACATGCACTCTAGAGGCCTTATTTTCAATTTGATACTAATAAAAGTTGGACAGATTGTTTGTCATTATGATATCTTAGACAAGTTTGAAACTTGGTCACATCAGATAAAGTAGTAGAAAATTTTTATGTGCACTCTAGAGGCCACATTTTCAGTCTGATACTAATGAAAATTGGTTGGAATGTTGTATTGATGATGTCTTGAACAAGATTGAAATGGGATCATGTAGGGTTGTGTAGGGTTAAAAAGTAGGTCTCTTGGACAAAGCCTAGAGTAACCTTGTGTGCACTCTAGAGGCCTTGTTTTTCAATCAAATTTTAGTGAAAATAGGTCCAGAGTTCTGCCGAGGATGCACCATTGCGGGATCGGCGCTAAAAAATTACAGACGGCGCATTAAAATTATGTCTAATGGGCCAACTGGCGCATCAAAAATATGCAGCGTCGGCCATAATCCGAAAAATATGTGGGGTGAATCAACTGGTATAAAGTGGTTCCCGCTTTATCCGTTTAGTTATTGGAATATTCAGAAAGACGCTTGGAACAAAGATGTTGTTCGTATCAGCGATTTTTCATTGGATAAACTTTTTCAGCAACAAGGTATTTCCCTAATTTTGACCAATAGATATCTTTGTTGCAACAATACTGAACACGTTTTCGAGTTCGTTCTGCATCAGATGATCACAGTCTTCGCGATGGCTGAATAAAAGCCGACAAAAAAACTAGATCCATACTCGTTTATTTTGACCAATCTGCGACAGAAAAGGCCAAAGCAGACACCCAGCTTGAGCCTACTGATCGGCCGTATACAGACTCTGAACACTCAGAAACCTCAGCAGATGATGATAAATCCTAACCCCAGACAAAAAGTTTGTCGTATGAAAAACGTTTTAAAAAACAAATGGCTCTCGGATTTTCCCAGGTTGCAGTATGACTCTGAAAAAAATCCACGACTTGTTCATTGTGTGTATAAGGCACAAAAAAAGCACAACTCTCTCACGGAACCTAATAAAAACTTCAGAACTAGCACATTAACGAGGCATGCAGATAGTTCCGATCATAAAGCTGCAGTACTTGCAGATTCGATGACTGGTAACCTCCAGAAGAGTGTCAAGCATATTTTTGATCAGTAAGAGAGTAGTGTCTTGTCAGCTTTGAAGGTTGTATTTTGGATAACCAAAGAAGTATTCCAATAACAAAATATGACATTCTTTTGAATTTGTTGGAAAATCTTGCAAGAAAATCAGTGGATATCTGCCTGGAAAAAAATCTCCATTCTGTGTCTGATTGACTGACTTGGCCCCATGTAGCATGAAGATGGCCCCACTTTTTAAGCTTGGGTGGGCCAGTGGCCCCTGTAGCTCAAAACCTTGGCAGAACACTGTAGGTCAAAACACTCATATGTTTTACATCATCCCAAACCAGAATCTCTTCAGCAGTATCAATCCTACAGGGTGTCCGGAAAGTTAAGGTAACACTTTTGTACATTTATGATATGACTTTAAATTTCAAATCAAGAGATAAAAAATATACATACTTGTATATAAAATATGTAAGTCTTCTTTGTGAAAATTTCGTTCAGTTTCCACTACATTACCCACTTTAATACAGATTTCAATTCAAAAGTACCTTTCTATCTTCGGCGTCATTTTAGTAATTAATGACATTCTCTCACTTCCTGTTGTCTGGACATGTTCGTTAACAAAATATGCAGTGTTTGGCACATGAACAACCACACTGTTTAACAGAGAGACCACTGTGCAGTGAATTGTACTGTTACTGTATGGTGTGCAGTGTCATGTCGCAATGTTATTGGGCCATATGTCTTTATGACATGATTGATTTCCAGCACTACCTATCGCTTTTGATTAACAAATTTGTTCCTGCACTTGAAAAGAAGTCCCTGAAATTGCAAAACACATGGTTTATGCAGGATGGTGCTACAGCCAACACATATAATACTGTGATACACTTTTTATATGATACGTTCGGTGATAGTATAATATTAAAACGATATCCGGAAGTAAAAGATAGTGGAATATCGTGGCCTGTGCACAGTCCTGACCTCAATCCATGTGACTTCTCCTTCGGGGTCATTTGAAGTCAAAGGTCTACAGTCCCAAGCCAAACAACACAGACATGTTTTTAAAAAAAACATTCATGAATTCAAGAAGATTGATATAGGAATGTGAGATAAAGTGGTTGACTGTTTTTTCGTGCGTGTTTGGCATTGAAAGAGCATAAAAGACCATAACATTGGAAACATCATTTATTACTAAAATGACGCTAATGACAAAAATGTACTTCTGAATTGAAATCTGAATAAAAGTGTGTATTGTAATGAAAATTGAATGAAATTTATCTCATAAAAAACTTGCATATCTTATTTACATGTACATAAATTTTTATCTCTTCATCTGAAATTAAAAGCGATTTTGTGATCATACAAACATGTTACCTTACTTTCTGAAAACCCTGCATGATAATAATTATGACTCCACTTAGATGAGTCTTTTTGGTCTTTCTAAGTTTTCTTTTCCTATGATGTTTTCAAAGGCCTGCCCAGGTAGCTCAGTGGTTAGTATCTGACTAGTGACCTGGTGGTTGATACCAGGTTGAGGCAAACATTCTTTTAGGCGATTTTTTCGCCTTTCACCTCTGACGTATGTGAGGAAAGTAGTCCGTGACTTGGAAAGAAAGTTGTGTTAGTACTGGTGTGAGAAAGCCAGGAAACAAATGCATAGGTGCACTGACCACCGTGATATGACCTAAGCTGTAAAAATGGCATTAAACTCCAATACAATCAATCAATCAATGTTCCCTATGCTTGTTAGCATTTGAGTTGTGTAGTAAAAGGTTAAGTCTCTACTTAAGATGAAGTTGTTGGAGAGAGTTTTGCAGAGTACCGTTTTGCTTCGGCCATAAGTCGACAAAAAACAATCTGAAAAATAGGCCTGAAAACCTATCTCAACTTATGGATGAGCCCAAGAGAAAACTTGAAAAGGCCGCCATATTGGTTAACAGGTGCATTTAATTTACTGTATCGTGCACGCTAAAGATAATATCCCTGTGCAACCAAAATGCTGTAACTAATGCTTTTAACAAGGTATAGTTACGACAGCTTCTATTGACAGATGCATGAAAAAGAATTAGATAAAAATATTGAAATGTTATTTTCGAAGTTTCATGAGTAGATTCAAATGTTATACAGCAACGAGAAAAAGAGTAACTTTGCTGCAATTTATGAATAGTTTGCAAAGCCTATATCAACATATTATGCACACACTGACAATTCGTTGCATATGGAATACACACTTTCAGAAAAAGCTATTTCCTAAACAAGATTTTTTATCAGTTCGAATGGAAAGCATTTTCTGATGAAATATTGGGTAGTTATCTTTCGAGGAGGTAGAAAAGAGGTACAAAAAGAACATTAGGGTGATGACTAACATTTTTTCCTTTCTCCAAATTGCGCCCCCTGCAGCCATTTTACACAGGGTAAAAAAAAAAAACAGGATCCTATGGTTAAGGGTTGATGAAAAGCAATTGTTCTATTGTGTTTCTTTAATTATATCGCAGAAAACTGTCAAACTGTTTGTCTCGGTAAATTTTTGACAACTCTTGACGCAATGTTTTCAGACAATTTTCGGCACACTTAGCGACGAATAACAAAGGCGCTGTTAACACCATACTGTCACTTGCCGCATACATATATTCATAAAACAGTCTACTTGTCAAGATCTGATGATACATCCTGATAAAGATGGTAGACAGCCTGACCAATAGAAAAGTACCCTATTTAATCGTTCTTTTTTTTGTAATTGGTCTAGTGTAATTGTGCAAAATTTACATGGGTGGAGTCTTGTTGTGATACTAATTACTACTTAAAGACTAATACCAGATTGTGCAATTTAGCAAACAAGCTTTATTCATTAATTATACACTTGCATTATTATTCTTAAAAACCAGTTCATTCTTGAAGGAAAAAATGTCGAAGAGAAAACATGCTGCTTATGACAATGCTTATAAGCTAAGAGTTAGTGAGTTTGCTGAAAATAGTAATATAACTGTGCAGCTCAACCGGAGTTTGGTATTCAGGAGAAACTAGTGAGAGACTGGAGGATGTGTAAGGATAGAATAAGTGAAGGATCAAAAACACAGAAGTGACGTGTTATTCATGTTAATCCATGTGAGGGACTGGAGAAGGGATTTGTTGGAATGGGTTTCTGAGTTACGCCAGAATGGTTACGAGGAACGGAATAAGGGTTAAGGCACTTCAATTGGCAAAAGACTCTAAGTATGGAATTACCACTAAGTTCAAAGCTTCCATTGGATGGTGCTGGCGTTTTATGAATCTGTTTGGATTAGTATTGCACCAAAGAACTCATATTGCCCAGAAACTGCCTGCTGACATTGAAAATAAAGTATTGTCATTTCAACAATTTGTTGAAATGACAAAACAGTTCGACTTTAGTATCTCCCAGATCAGGAATATGGAAGAAACACCCATGTTTTTTTACCTACCGGGTAATTCTACTGTGCATTTGATTGGAGATAAAACTGTTTCAATTAAGACTTCTGGTCACGAGAAAACCCATTTCACAGTCATTTTAGCCTGTTTGGTCGATGGGACCAAACTTAAGCCAGCTGTCGTTTTCAAACGAAAAACCATACCCAAAGAAAAATTTCCCCCTGTACTTGTATATGTACAACCTAAAGGCTTGGTCGATGATTGAATTATGTCAAAATGATTGAACGACGTGTGGTTTTCAAGGCCGGGTCCATTACTCTGTAAGAGGACATTACTGGTCTGGGACCAGTTCCATGCACATCTCACAGACAAAGTAAAAAACTTGCTCTCCCAGAGAGGAACAAGGCAAGTGGTAGTCCCCGGGGTTGTGTATGTCAATACTGCAACCATTAGATGTTACTCTTAACAGACCTTTCAAGAGCCATGTCAGGAAATAGTGGAATGAATAAATGAATGATAAACAGCCCCTGAGAAACTACACAAAAAGAAAACTTAAAGCGCCCATCTCTTTCTACAGTTTGTGAGTGGGTCGTGAAGTCTTGGAGCGGGATTCCAGCAGAGATGGTCGCAAAGTCATTTCTTAAGTGGGGTATCCCGAACTCAATGGATGGTACAGACAACGACATTTTGTTCGAGGATTTTTCCAGTGAAAAGTGTGATGCAGAATCTTTTGACTCAGACGATTCCTTTGTGTACGGTGATGGACTGAGCGAGGAACAGATCTCTGAGCTTTTCAGGAGTGATGACGAGGAGAGTGACTTTGAGGGATTTTAACCTTAGTTAATGACTTAGTTGCTTTTGAAATCAGTGGAAGAAAAGGAGAAAATGATGGTGTATACGAGCATTTTTTTCTATACCTACTGTTTTTTCTGCCCCCTCAAAGACAACATTTAACCTGCTTTGTCATCTGCAATTTTTAACCGCTTAATCTAGACAAGTTTAACATCACTAAGTCAGTCAAAGAGTTAAGCAATCAAAAGGAAAGCAAATGCTCGAAGGGTTTTACACTTTGCTTCACAATTCTAAGTTTCTATGACCATAGTGTAGATTCTTAATTTTGTCCCTGCATTTAGAATGATATACGAAATGCAATTTCAAAATTGTATTGCCGACATTTTACAAAATATCGGTCAGCGCAGATCAAAGATTAGACTGTAGGCTACCTTCTGATATCGATCTACACCGGCTACAAAAGTATCCTCTCACAGGGTTTATGATAAGAATAATCTAATATTCTTAATTGACAATTGTTATCTTCAATATAATCCCACATGTTTTTACTTAACGTATTTGCATAATATGCGTTATGGTCGTAATGCCCTTGTAAATCTAGGTTAACTGTTTTACCTTAACCAAAGCAATCTCGAGCTTTTACGACCATAAGCGAGAAGGCTTTTCAAAACATTGAGAGAAATAGAGAAAATGCGGGTGATGAGAATTTTCTCCTTGTCCCACAATGTTTTCTATCAATATCTGAGTAAAATGCCAACATTTCAGACACATCTATTATGTTGTTTTTTTGACAAGTCTAAATTTTTCTCCTTTTGTAATGTTTATACATCTTCCCGACGCCTCTGTATTTTTTTCCCCAGTACAAACAAGTCGTAAAATTTTGTCATTGGTAAAGAGGTAAATTAGGTTACTGGCAAATTAAATTTTCATTTTTTTTTAACACGAAAAAGATAAATAAATGAAGGAAAAAATTGAATGGCAAAATGAATACTAACTTTTTTTTCCCCATTACTCTTGTCTGCCTTATTCGTTAGACCCACATCACTTTCCGAGTATGCTTGTAAATGCATCCAGTGTACACATATACCGGTAATCCAAAATGTAAGATCTCTTAACCGAAAATTCAATCTTTGTAACCTCTATAATCATAATCGGTACGTTGTAGGTCAAGAACTAAAGACTCATTCTCACAAAACATGACCATTGGGCATATAAAAATTCGGAATTTTTTATGTCGTATTTTATTGTTTTGCTTCATTTTGCCAGGTAGTTCCATGTTTAAAGCTACCGAATTTTGAATTTCACCAGCCTTGAACTTATTTTTAGGAATTTTCATCTATGTTTATGTATATACATGCATTATCAACTCTGCATGATTTTAAGAACTACTGTTGCACAGAATAGATGCCGCTTTCCAAGCTTAATCAGCTTTGGACAGTTTTGAATGTTTTTGTCGTAATTTTGATCAAATTTCACGTCGATTGGTATATAATATGTGTATGTTACCAAGAAAAATATGCACTATGCTGGGCTTGAAAAATATATTTCTATGAAAATGATGCAGTATATGCTTGAAAACTATATTCTTTTTCATAAAATATGTCAAAGGTGAAATAATTTTCAAGAATCGTATGCTTTCATACAGTAAACATGTTTACTCATTATAGCCAAACTTTTTTGTCCTGGAATGAATACTTAAAATTATATTAGAACTTTTCCCACTGTACAGTTTATTACTAGTGATTGTCCCGTCTATTAGGGTGTCTGTAATAATCTAAATGAATGCTAATTCAACGCAATTTACCCGAATTTATGAGGAAATCCAACAGAGTTAACAACCAAAAACCATTTCGACATACAGCTATGAAGAGTGAACAAGGATCATATTTTTTTACTTTAATCCTTTGTCCCATTTATTACACTTAGAGTGTTAACATTATGAACCCTTGTAAAAATCTTTAAATTGGTAACTTTTCAAAACATCATCTTGAACTGTGAAAATTCAACCCAGTTTCATGGTTGGTTCAAATATGATCATCATTGGATCCAGTAACATCTTTTTTCTGCATCTCTTTATCATTCCACAGCTTCACCTTTTTCCACTGCTGAAATATCATGTTTTCACCACTGTCGGACACCCTATAGTAAATCATTGAAGTTAATCTGCGTTATCTTTGTACATTTCGATTATTATCGGTGAAGGAATATCCATCCTAGAGTATATGTAATATGTTTTTAATAAAAAAGAAATACACCACTTAAATTCACCATAGACACTCCCCCTATTCCCGCAAACATCGACAAAAGTCTGATTTATGATCATCATTTCTAAGAACTAAAGAACAAAAATTGAATAAGGACATACTTGGTATCAATTTAAATGAGCCATGTTTGGCAAAGGAGGGTTTCATGCATCTCCGTGATGTGTTAAATCAATTAAGTTATGATATTGTAATGGATCCATAAAATCCATTTTGTCAAATCATGAGGTAGAGTGATATGTTTTGACTCTGTAGAAAGTTTGCAAAAAGCAAATCGTTTCCACACTGGTCAGCCTGTGCCAACTGCGCAGACTGACATTGGTCGATACTTCTTGCAATGCGTCAAACCTCTTTTCACACAGCATTGCTAAAATATACTCAATTCCACAAATAAGTGTGCACTTAATTTTCTTTTATTTCTCGTTGCATGTTTTACGGAAGACCAACAAATTTGGTATCATACTTTAGTTCCGAGTCTGTAGAAAATGCCAGGCTAATCAGATTTTGACTAACAGAAAGTTTAAGTTAGGTTTTTGCAGTTTAAATGAAGGTGGTACTAAAACCAAAGTTGCAAAAGTACTCAAAGACTGAGGTAACATTAAAGTTTGGTTTTTCTTAAAGTTCTTGTAATTTTTCAATCAATATCTTGTGTGGCTACCTCTGCTGTCGATACAGGCAATTATTCGACGTCGCATAGACCTTACATAACGTAAAATCATTGCATCAGGAATGTTTTTCCATTCCTGAACGAGAGCGGTGGCCAAAACCTAACTTTAATGTTATCTGTCATATCAAATGGAACAAAATTGGATTCTTTTACCGATTCTGGGGGACTTATTGAGATTGTCCTGTTGATTACAGAGAATTGGTGTCACAACTGAGTCTCGTTATTATTTTAGCGTTCCTCATATTATGTTAGATTTTTTGTTAAATGTAGCAAGGCTTCCATCAAAACTTTGCGTAAAGAGGTTGTTTACCACGAAATACTTGTTTTAATGGTCTACATCAATAATGATTATTTCTTGGCGACATGATGATTTCAGTGACCAAGCTACACATAATGAGCATGGGAGTTGATTGGACGGCATCAGGAAGGGCAAGATACATCTGAATTTTGTCTTTGCATGTTATAGTTGATAATTTCGCTTACCATAATCCTGTGGAGGTCATGAATCTTTTTTATTTTTCATTAAAAGTATGGCAACATTGAATGGTCAAATAAATTGAGAATGAGTCTAAAAGATGGTACGAAACCATAGGCTTCAAAAATCGCATGAAGCAAAACAAGATGTATACTTTCATTTTTTTAGCAAAAACAAAACATTGTGGTGGTAGGCACGAACAATTACCGGTATTATTTCTTACAGTTCTATTAAATTCATTAAATTGAATCCTGTAGGTCTAATCAGATACCTTTATAAGTAATTTTAACCTGGCCAAAAACCTCTAGTGAATGATCTTTACGAATAAACATGAGAAAATTATGACTACCGGATACTTTTCTGTAGTCGCATGTTTTCGTCATGTTTTTTTATGCTTTGGCAAGACTTAGCTCAATTGCTCAAAAATAAAGGTCGACCTATGGATGAGCCTAGTCAAAATCCCTCTTTTCATGCCTCCAAAATAACCTCGACTTATGAGCAAGATCGACTTATGGCTGAAGCAATACAGTAATTATCCCTTTTCTAATACACCATTTCAGCAAAAGAATTTCTTTCCTTCCAATTTTGTCATTTATATCAGATGTTTGAATCCAGTATCTAAAACATCAGCAGTAATATTTTTAGACACTGGACAAAATAATGCTTTGCAATCAATTAATAAGGTTTGTCTTTGAAAGGGTAGTAAAATTTCTTCGAGGAGAAAATCTGTGTTAAATTGTTTGTTACCAAGGCCTGTTCCTCAGTTTGTTTAAAGCAGTAACTGATTGGTAAAGGCTTAAACTGGATGTTCCTTACAGTGGTATATCTGCATAATCCCATAGCACAGCCTGTAGAGTCATAAATAATTGAAGGAAGTCTTCAGTAAGTAAAAGGATAAAATTGTTCATTGTTAAGGCTGCTTTTCAGTATTACAGTATCTTACTTCATTGTACATAACTTATTTGTGCACAATGTAGATCCAAGACCAGACTGAATCCTCTGGCAGAGCAACCATAATCTGAACTGTCCTCAAAAGCTTGCCGTGCTATTTAGAGTTGAAGTCACTTATGGGTTTTTTTTACATCAAGAGTGACATGCATGACGTACAAATTGAATTAAAGCTTTTTAATTTAGATCTACAACTAATAAGCATCAAAAACTTTTTGATGTAACCATATGACTTTAATGAGTGAAAAAAAAATAATCCTTTTAAGTATAAAAAATGTCATGCATATGCATAAATGAATAACATAATGACATAAAAAGCCAGATGTAATAATTACTTTTATATCTGATTTAGAAAAATGACTGGGTAAGTAATTAGAAAATTAATACCTTCAAAAAGTATATTGAAAATTTCTAAGCACAAATAGGCAATCAGTTGTGGGGGGGGGGGGGGGGGGGGTGATGCCAGTTAGTTTTATTAGAAGGCGAGATTTTCATTCTCGCCTTCATATGTCGCGGCTCGGCAGTTTGCTGCAAATGCCTCTGAACAGTATTATCCAAACGCCTTTCAAATAGTTCGATACTTCTCGAGTACGTAGGACAAAAACATGTCGAGACCAATGTAAATTTAATCTGAACAACTCGAAGAAACTTCAAATTTTTAGAAGGAATGAAATAAAATTCTTGAAAAACATCGTTTTTGACAAATGAAAATACTTTGGATCAGTTGATTGTTATGATGGTGTTGCTAGAGCAACAAATAAACTGTAGTTGTAATGAGCCAATCAAAAACTACCAAAATATCGTCATTCGGACCTATTTCCACACCACAATGCATAAACAACTAACCAATCAGATAGCTTTTTTTGAATGACGTACCACTGAGAAATGTTGTTCTGTCTATGAGAAGAAAAATTTCAATGAAATACATTCTTTTGAATCATTAAGACTTAGTGTATATAAAAAAAAAATTTTTTTTTTTTAAAGAAATATATTTTTCTTCTATCAAAGTTGTGCTTGACATTACTATTAACTAGGTTATTGTTACACGTCAGCGTGGCCCAGTTTTGGGACACCCGTGAAAAGAAAAAGGTATATCAGTTAAAATTACAATATGTGTCATTTCAAAGTAGTTTCGGCCAGCATAATGTACCAGTGTATAGCAGGGGATAGCCTGGGTTCCCGTCTGATCGTTTCTTTCCTTATATACAAGTATGAGAAAAAATGAAACCTTTTTATCACACCAATAGTTTTAACTTCATCTTTTGATCGTCACGGTGCTTAACATTCAGCAATTATTCATAAATATTTAACTCTTAACCACTCAATGCCGACTTGTAACGACTCTGAAAAAGCAAGCTTTTCAAAACATTACGGGAAAAAGAGAAAATGCTGGAAACCGGCATTTTCTCCTTTTAGCACAATGTTTTCTGCCCTATCAAGAACAAATTTCGTCATCTTGGCCACCTTGAATTTGTCATCTGCAACTGCTTTCAATTTCAACTTAGTCTGAAATTTCGTCGTCAGGTAAAGGATAAACACTCACCTCCATCATCATTAGAACTGAAATCTTTATGTAATATACTGAATCCATTTATTTTCCTTGAAAAAATTTCCTTCAGCTACACTTTTTTTTTCAAAACTGAATGACACAATGATAAAATTATCTTGACACAGAGAATCCCACTATCCTAGAATGCATCGAACATGTTCATGTTTTTCTAAGGACACAGACCAAGGGCCGATATCATGTGTCTGTGTAACTGTACATGATATATTGTTGTCGAAAAAAGGAATACGGTGTATCTCAATTGACGGGTAGGCAGTCGTTTTTCTTTCATGTTTGCTGACATGCTGAACATACATTCCGGTTAAGCGGGATTAAGGAAACACAAACGTGAATGTCAATGAACCCTTAGACCACTTAGAAGTCTGTCCCTTTTGCAGACAGTGACGATGAATCTATGGTCTGCACAGAATATGCAACCTTATGTCGGATCTACAGTGTGAGTTACCTTGTAATAATCAGACCAAAACAGCCATGGGTGGAGTTGCAATAATTAAGCATTTTAACCGAAATGAAAAATGCCCATTTCATTAATCCAGCGCTCTAAGGGTTAACAGGGTCATAGATTACAAGAATCGTATAAACAAAGAACATTGGGTCCCTAATTGGACCTATAAAGTCAACTGTCAGTTTATTACCTCTTTAATACATTTTTTATTGAAGTTGGCATGTTTTTGCCATTTTCTTTTGGTTTCTTTACCTTTGCCAAACGGAATGGAGTACGTGATCACATCCACATTTTATGCATTGTTTAAATGTGAACACGGTTCCATAATATTCTGCAATGCTTGAATAACAACAACCATCAGTGCTAATCCATTTGCCTATGAAGCATCATGTGACAGACATTTAACTGATATTTAATCGATACATGTGTGCTATTTGTAGATAGTTTTAAAAATCATGATCTAGATCTACCACAAATTATCATAAGAGATATTTAAAACTAAATAAATAACTGTGTTTCTGCAATATGAAAACATGGTTGGAAGAGGGATGGACAGCTCAAATGATGAAATTTATCTTTAATAGGATGGTAAACATTGTGCAAAATGGAGAAAATGTTCATTGCCAGTATTTTCTCATGTTCCTGCAATGTTTAAAAAAAACCCTTCCTTTTTTTAAAAGCCCCATTCTTTAAAGACAATCGCTACAGTTTCACCATTTTTTGAAAACAGTCAGAATTTCATGAAACTTTGTGTGGTGATAGTATATTATCTGATCTACAAAAATGGAAATAAAAAAAGGGGGTCACCAACTTTGGAAAATTCTATGAATATTTCTTTTGATACTCCCTGAATTGCAGCAGTTCAGGATGAAATTTCACCTGTGAAAACTAAGTCTGTATATTTTTTTAAATGACAACAATTATAAGCAAATTTTATGTCACTGTATTGGTGAAACATCAAATTTAATGAAAAAAATAATTTAGAGTATACTGAGTATCAATCTTTAAAAAAATACCCTTAACTTATGGCTAAAACACCTTTATTTTGCGATAAAAAACCCTAAAAAACAAAGTATCTTTTAACGTTATTTTTTTTTAATGTTCTAACATTCAGATTTTTCTTATTTTTTCTATAAATAATATACAGGTACTAAACTAAAAGAATCAGGCTTAAAACAAATAGGTCACCAGCCTTATTTTTTAAGAAAATACATTTTAAGTTTGTGGGTGGGGCAATAACTAATCAGTACATGATTGTAGGGTTTGTCAAAGACAAAGACATCATATAAAGTAAATTATCTCAGTTTTTTCAACAATGTTGATAAGAATCAAGTTTGTTTGTCATAATAAACCAGTCCATAACATATAAATGTAATACTGATGTTAGCATTTAACCCATTACCAAACGACTAATTTTCTAGACTCTTCTAAATTTGACGCGTTTGCAGACGCTAAACCAAAACCTGGTATTCACAGTCCTTTGATGAGTCAGAAATCATTGTGCGAAAAGGAGGAATCAGTCAGTAGGAGCCATTTCTCATCAATGTTTTCTAATGTTGTCTGCTGCAGACTCATCAAGCTAAGGGATAACCTGGTAAAGGAGAAAGAGTTACAGCCCCTTGTTTTCTGCAAGTCTTTACCAAGTGACATAATTTTGGACTAGACCATACTGAAAGCATCTGCATCTGAAAAGATGTTTTAGCTCGACGATACGTCTGCCAGATTGAACACTAGTACCATGTGTCCATATTTCCATTGTTAGGTGATTGACTTTGACTTTCAGTCCGATCTTTTGAAAGCGTAATTTCGGATTCTTGCCTTGCATATAATCATTTGGCTTGATTCAAATACTTTATTCTTCGTTTTGCTGACATGAAACGACCTGTTTTAGGTCTTGGTTTATCCATTCTGCAGACATTGACAAGTGTGGCAAGATCAACTGTGTTATGTGCTCACCGTTTCGAGTAAAGGGTGAGCGTGATAGTTACATGAAGCGTGATAATGGAAACTGTCGCAAACGTTGTTAAGGTCATTAAAACTCGGCATATGTATTGTAATCTAAAGGTTTAAATCTCTGTTTTTGAACATTGAAAGGTGTTTGTTTTGAAACTCTTTTCATTCTTGATAAAATATAATTCAAATAAAATGGTGAAAAATTTAAAAAAGAAAAAAAAAAAAAATCCTTTAACCAAAAGACAAAATTCTTACAACCTCAAGGGAAAAAAAAACTTTTCAAAATACTGTTGGAAAAGGAGAAAATGCTAGTAACCAGTATTTTCTCCCTTTACCACTATGTTTTGTACTCTTTCCCAGCCAGGGGTGTGGAAATCTTGAAATTTTCTACTTGTCCATGGACAAGTAAATCTAAAAAATCTACTTGTCTGTCAGAGAAGTTTACTTGTCCAAAACAAAACAATTTTAAATGGCACACAAAGACCTAACTGAATGTAGTTTGTAGATAATGATGTTCTTTTAAGCATTTAAATTTGCTTTGTTTGGGTTTTTAATAATGATGATGAAAATAAATCAAGCAAACATTTATGGGGCTTTTTTCCCAAAAATTGGGAAGGGGCCTTAGCCTTTCATTTTGGGATATTCAAGCGCGATTTTGGCCAAATTGGGAAAAAGCAGACTGACTTTCAATGTACATCAATAAAACAAATTAATGGCACTGTACATACATACAGTAAATAGAAAGGTGCAACAGTTTAATAATTGAAAAAGATTCAACAGTTACACTATAACTGCTTAAACCATGGCCAAATATCTCAGTGTTTGCCCTTACAGCCCTTTTTAACACTACTGTGGTACACCCATGGGTGCCGGAGTTAATACTTCAGCAAAACTGCTTACCAGCCATCATGTGATACAAGGGAATCATTATATGTGGAAGTTAAAAGGCTAGGCTTGGTTATTGTGTCTGGAGATGTAGAGTTTGCATCATGTGCAGTGATAATAATTGTGTAAGTTTCAGACAACGGGAGATCGGCGATGTTCGACAGACCCGGCACTTCAGATTGAGACTCAGTATGCGGAGATTTGATTACTTGCAGATCGATCTGCAAAGAATTTGAACGTTTTACGCCAAAAGTAAAAAGGCTGCGCTAGCCTTTATCGTCTACAGCCCTTTTAACAAACTTTTTGTAATGTTTCCTGGTTCTTGACATGTTTTACTTAAATACAGCGTGTTTGGTTTTCTTTCAAATACGTTTACTGCAACCGAGTAAGAATGTGTTCCACAGTGTTAAATTAAGACAACTTCTTTTGTCAGCTGTAAGTTTCTGCGAACGACAAAAAAGAATTTAATATTGAATGATAGGGAAATGACAACCGCGTCAAGTTTACGTGCGGTGTTATAATGTGCAAAAAAATAACTCGTTTCGGTTATTGTTGCCTCCATTAAACAAACCAAATGGTGCCAAGAAACCACAACATTTCGGCCGTACTGCAGCGCAGTCAAAATTAAAAAAGCCTGCGTAGGCGATAAAATCAGAGTCGGCCAAATTTTGTTTTGATTCCAGATATGAGGGAATAGTTTATCATAATGCAATTTAAAAACGTTCTCGTTTACGAAGCGAGACGGAGAGAACATTTCCATTTCACAAGGATAATGTTATATAATACAGATCTTTATTTTCATTTTCCCCCTCGTTTTCTACTTGTCCGCGGACGAGTAGACTGCAAAAAGCCACTTGTCCGACGTCAAATTTACCCGAGTCGGACATAGGATTTCCGCACCCCTGCCAGCCAAACGGCACATTTTCAGCTACTCTTAAATTGTCATCTGCCAATGGTTTTAATGTAGACGGCCCTAAATTTTTTTGTTATTTTGTAAAGGGTTTCATAAAGGGTTACTAAGATGAAAAACATTGTGGGAAAGTCAAAAAATGTTGATTGCCAGTATTTTCACCTTTTCCCACAATGCTTTCAAAAGCCTCTTCCTCAAGATTGTTAAAAGTCAGTATTGTGATCTAAAAGGATCAATCTCAATTTCTATACTCTGAAAAGCACCTTTCTAGAAACTCTTTGCTCTCTCAATAAAATTGTCTTTGGAATAAAATGGTAAAGACTTTCAAGTAATAAATCATCTCATAACAAAATTACAGTTTAAGACCTATCACAATTGAACGCATTTTCAAGCAAAAGCTATTAATTTGGCCCATACACTTTGCTGTATCAGGAGAGGAGAGGCGATTAAACTACAGGAAAATGTATCGCAATATGTTATGCCTATTCTAAACTCGCCTTCCAACAGTACTTTCAGTACTTTGATTATAATGTTATATTTGTGACATAGGGCTTGGGTCCACCATAGTATATTGGTTAAGGCACTAGATTTATTTTTAGCCAGAAAATCCTGAGATTGATTTCCTCTGACTGCACTGTTCACATTGGGATGTCCTTTGGAAAAGCAGCCTGCATAGACAAAGGTTACAGCTACTGAAACTTAAGGAAAGGCATAATTGATGTGTCACCATTATGAGACTGAAATACTGTTGAAAAAGGCTTTAAAATGCCATTCAAACAATTACTTTTGATTAGGGCAGTATGTCTTGTGCATTATTCCTGGGTCCATATTTGATTAGGGCAGTATGTCTTGTGCATTATTCCTGGGTCCATATTTGATTAGGGCAGTATGTCTTGTGCATTATTCCTGGGTCCATATTTGATTAGGGCAGTATGTCTTGTGCATTATTCCTGGGTCCATATTCACCAACTATTCTCAAGAATATTCTTGGTCTTAATTATTCTCAAGAATTTTCTTAATTTGAAAGTAACACAACTTCTGATTGGCCAAACCAAATGGTTTTAGCCATTCAGAATCTGTGATACTTTTTAAATCTAGTGCTTTCTGATTCTAGAATTTTACTAGGAATGTTCTTTAGAATGATTTTTGAATACAGACCCAGGTTGGTCATTTTGCAACAGCTTTTTGCATTGCAGATTTGAAAATATATGAAATACAAGATATTAGGTATGAAAATAAGACATGCATGAAACTAGAAATGTAGGTCAAGCTTTATAAGGGTGATGATAAGATAATTGTCCCATTGTTTAAAAGTCACTGACCAATAATCATGATAACAAGAAAGAAAATTTAATTTTTCAAGCTAGTTATATGATCTTTATGACACAAAATTAGGAAGTATGCCATAAGGCCATTCAGCCTATAACAAATTGAAGCCATGCTGCGTAAAGGGATTAATGCATCTGCAAAAAGTATGATCCATGTGAGCCTGCATGTACTGTGCAGGCTGACATGGGTCAAAACTTTTTGCCATTGATCAATTTTCTGCTTTTGAAGGATCTTTCTACCTCATGATTCAGTAGGTAATGTTAGATAAAATAGATTTTCTGGATCCATAATTGTATGATGACTTGCTTGGTATATGCATCATGGAGACGCTTTTCTAAAGCTTCAAACATCGTATTAATGTATGCATGCAAAGTGGCTGTCAAAATAAAATTTAATTATGTCGTTTAGGCAGAGTCCAGATAAATGACCAGAAATAGAGAGAGATTTATTTAAAGGTGGCCCTTCAGATTTTGGGACGAAAATTTTACAAAAATACAAAAAAATCATCCTTATACTCCCAAAGCCTTTTAATTTTCATTCATAAAACCCCAGTAGTCGAAAACCATCCGACAACAAGAGAAATTACAGATTTACTACGGCCCAGGTCGACACTGACGGGAAACACGTTCTATTTTTACATGAGCAACTCGCTCATTTACATACTGGAAATACACAGACAAAGCTTCAAACATAGTGTCCGAAGAAGACATTATGGAAAATATTTACATGTTTGTTATGTTATGGAATTTAAGCATTATTAGTCACGTGCCAGTCACTTGACATTCCCACAATGCTTTTTTGATTTTTCTTAAAATACCTTAAGAGGCTATGTAGCCTTTTAAGGGAACACCATCAAAAAAAATTTTTTTTTGTAATTTTATGATTCTTAATTATTGATTATTTGTATTATTTTTTCATATAAATTTCAGTGATATATATATTTTTTAATTTGGTGAGATGTGAAAAATCTAAATACCCACCTTTAAAACTATGGTATCATAAAGCCTTAGAAATGGTATTCAAATTCACAGCAGCCAGACTGTGCAAACTCTTACAATACCACCCACAACTAGGGTTGTTCTCACAAACAGTGTAGATCAAGCTCGTGCTACACAGACTGTGCAGTCTGATCTTGGATCTGCACTGTCAAGTATTTTATGTGACATTGTGGAAAAAGGTCTTGAATCTGTAATAGCTGTGTGTGTTGTTATTTTCAGTGATATACATGCATCTATTGCATAGATCTAGGGCTAGAATGGTGATTTGATTGATTGAATGGTGCTATACGCCACTTTCAACATTATTTCAGTCATATCACGGCGACTGCTAACATATTCATGTATTTACTGGGTTTTACCAGTACTAGGCTAGGGCTCTAAAGTGTCTTGCCCAAGGACATCCCCACAAAACCCAGTAGATCTAGTGCTGGTCAAGCCTGGGGCCTCTTGGTTACGAGTTCCACACTTTACCACTGAGCCACACAGGACCCCCAGAATGGTCAGTCCTTTATTCTTTACTCATTTCTGTCTTTCAGCGACCCGGAGGAGAAAAAGCTTTCATAAATATTGTGGGAAAAGACAAAAATGATCCTAAAGAGCTGAAGTTCTGTAATAGGAAAAAAAACCATTGTAGGAATGAAAGAAAATGATGGATACCAGCGTTTTCTCCTTTTCTCATATTGTTTTCAAAAGGCTTCTTTCTCAGTGTCATGAAAAACCAGGATTGTTTGGTAAAGGGTTAAAAGACAAACTCCGTTATTTGGCCAACTGTTAACTTGTCTGCATATGCTTTCAGATAAAACAAGTCAAAAAGAGTTAACTCTTTACCACACAATCCCGAGTTTTAATGTCCTTAACAAAGAAGGCTTTTGAAAACCTAGTGGGAAATGGAGAAAATGCTGGTAACCAGAATTTTTTTTCCTTTTCCAACTATGTATTCTACCCCATTAATATCAAATTCTGCCATTTGAAATATGTTTAAATTTTCATCTGCAAATGAATTTCTAAAATTTTGTCGTATGATAAAGAGTTAAGTCTTGTAATACCAAGGGAGGTAACATCACTAGCCGTGACTGAAATGGCCACTGTATGGAAGTATTTGGTAAACAATGAGTTTCCTGGAATGAGAGTAATGTAGACTATTGATTGTCGTGCAACAGACAAGGAGAGATACTGATATAACTCTATTGTATTCCAGCAATGTGATTTAGGGACCTGACAGAAATTAAGAGTAATGGTATCTGCTAAGTAATCACAGACAACTGGTGTGCTTTTTTGTCTTCTCTTCTTTTAGTCCCTGTTGAGGTTTGACAGATTTATGATGATCATCGTGTCAGCTATAATCAGCATTGAATTTTTCTGTAGACTTGTGCTATAGCAGAACTGAAATATTAGTTATTTGCTTATATCTAACAACCACTCTATGGCCTGTAACTTTAACCCTTCACCACACAACCACATATTTTAACAACCCTTATAAGGAAAGCTTTTGAGAACACCATGGAAAAAGGAGAAAACATTGGTATCAAAGTATTCTCTCCTTTTTTCCACTTGGATTTCTAATCTTTCAAAGACAGATCTCATTACTTGTTCAATTCCTTGTTTAGAAACGCTCTAATCTTGGACAGGTGTAAAGGTAGTTGTTTTGAAAAGAATCAATCAGTGGAGAAAAAAATAATCATAGCAAATTAACCACAGGAAAACAAGTCGGGATATATATACAAAAATCCTAGCATTAGAACTGCAGTCAGATCCTGATGTATAATCACGACATGTAAGTTCAGGGTATATTTTGCTTCGAGGTAATCAGTATTTTTCCTTCATAATAAACATCATCTCCCTTTAGCGGTTTATCTATCCTCTATTTTGAATGTAAAAACCTTGACTCTGACATCTCTTTCCCTTAGTCAACTTCAATTTCCAAAAAAAAAGTTTAGAATGGAAGAAAAATATACCAGAAGTGCAAACGATGTAAGTGGCTCCTACACGCTTAAAACTATTTACCCCAATGTCTAAAATCCTTTATTACATGCAGTTTTACAAACAAACAGTTATGATGATGTACAAGATTTAGATCTGCTAGATCATGTGGCATTATTTTCAAATCATGCGACTACAAATTTGGGCCAAATATATAGAACTGCAATGATATTTTGACGAATACTATCAAAGTCACATGATTCAATTTCAAAATAGCAGCAGGACAGTGGTGAAGGTCGAGGTGGATTTTCTTTCAAGTGTTTGGATGAAACTGCATGACATTTTCTTTGACACTAACCAAAAGATGAAATTAGAGAACTGTTTTCTAATTGATTCTATACTCTGTTAAAATTTTGGTTTTTTTTTGATCGGACCATAACTAATGTGACCAATGATCCGCAAGGCTACCTTGTTGATTATTTTGAGACATATTCTTACTAAAGCAGCATGAAGCATTCGCTATTTGATTTTTGAAGGTGTCTATTGCAGTATTTTTACGGCTACAGTTAAAATGCCATGGGCAACATGATTCATGTGATTGTAAAGAATGAGTAGATCAGACAGCACAGAACATGCAGTCTCAAATCAGTCTATGGTATGCAATGCAGGGTTCGAATTTCACTTTTTTATGCACTGGCAAATTTTAGGAAGTGGCTTTTTTTTCCGCTCGCAAAATTAAAATTGGACTCGCATTTTTTTTTTTGAAGCCTAGCATGCCCACCAATGGTAAAGAACAAATGGCCAGTACAAACTGTCCAATTCTATTCTATTACGTAACCTGTTGAGACAACAACCAAACGAAAAAGGAACATTAATTAATATCAAAACCATCATTTAACTATCAATTCAATTCCAGTTGAATATCTGTTCTCAAACCACGTTAAATTTCTATAAAATTTACAATGGTGGACGATTTTGTAAATGAATTACGAAAGTATCACATCCGAATATCTGCGTGTCCGATAACTGGTGTAGCGAGTCCACCACATCCGACTTGCTTATAGTTGTTATTTGTGCATGATAGTTATCTTTTCATGAAAGACTGACAAATATTTCTGTTTTATAATCAGAGATTGAATTCACCTACCGTTTTTCTGTATAAAAAACGCAAGATTATAGTATTGGCCGTGAGCGCAGACGAACGCACTTGGCTCACGAAACTCGTATAACGAACGACAACTCGGAGGCTTCAATGGCGACATGTAAAATTATCAACAGCCATCAAAGGGTATTCTCAGTGCGACATGACCGATGTTTATCCAGAACGAAAAGAGTTACCTTACTTGTATTCGCATATGAAATTTAGTACATTTTGGTAATTGTTCTTCAATAATTTGCACTCAAATTTTTTGTCATGTGCTTGAAATTTCAACTCACATTTTGCAATTCTGGCTCACATTTTGCGAGTAAATATGTGGGAATTTCAAACCCTGGCAATGTATGATATCTTGAGAGATATTCGTCTTTATAAACAGGGCCTGAAAAACATCAATTCAGGTTTTCTTCAGGCTTTGAAAGTATCTGTTTTTCATGTATATTTCAGACTGTGCACTCCTGAAACTTAAAAACTATACCATGATGATGCATGTTAAAGTTAACACTTTACTGCTTGTGTGATGATATTCATGAAAAGTAAAAAAGCAACTGGCAATATCTAGGTAACATTTGGTCTGCCATGCCCAAAGCGCCCCTGTATGATACCTGTACCCCTCTTCTTTGTGGTCTCAGTTTGGCAGTTGTATGATTATCTTACGGATTTAGACTCCATGATTTTGTTTGACTCTGCATAATGACAAGGTTTAAAAGTCTTAAGCCTATAGACATGTCATAATAGTATTGCATGATCCTAGTATGGCTGCCTTTGATGATCCTGTGGACAACCCACAATTTTAGATGGTTATATTTGCCAAAAACTGGCGTCACTGCACCCCCTTCCGCTTTGTTATCGCAAGGATGCCGCTTGGTTCCCGTGCAGTTTCTTTGTAGAAACTGTATGATTTCTTTTATAGAAACTGTATGATTTCTGTACAATCTCAGTATGTTCATATGGCAATCCCAGGCTCTCCGTTGCCAAAAGATAGCACAAGAAATCACAAGTTGACTGTTTGAATGTAAAGACGTGTGCTATTGCCTGTACGAGGGTTAGTCAAAAATAACTGAGCCCTACCTCATAACTTTTTATATAAGTTTAACAGACGTCATATTTGTTTATCATCCCTCGAAGTAATGTCCCTTGGACCGAATGACTGAATTCCATCTTCTCGGCAACGCCTGGATACCGGTTGCTAGGCAACTGAAGTTGATTGGTCGGACTTCCCCGTTCACGGCACACTCTAACTCGTCTAAACTATCAAAACGGATTCCTCGTAGGGGTTCTTTCAACTTTGGGAACAGGTCAAAGTCGGGGGGAGAAAGATCTGGAGAATACGGGGGGGTGATCAAGCACTTCCCAGCCATATCCCTCCAACAGCTCCTTGACAACATTACTTTTGTGGGGTGACGCGTTGTCCTGCAAAATGAGCGGCGTGCAGTCAATCAGCTCTGGGCGCTTTCGGCGTAATGCTGGACGAAGTATTGTCCTAGGATACATCTTGTAGTACTCTTTATTGACTGTTTCACCTGTCGGTACCCTATGTGAGGTCAGTACGCCACGGTAATCATAAGCAAATATCATCATCATCTTTGGACAGTTCTGACTTCGGCGGAATTTTACCAGTCTTGGCGAGTTTTTGGTGTGCCATTTGCTACTCTGTCGCTTCAATTCAGGTTCAAACGATCACATCCAAGTTTCATCAATAGCAACAATTCTTTGCAGCATTTCATCACCTTCTGCATCGTACCTTTGTAGGAGTGATCAGGCAATATTCACACAGTGTTTTTCTGTTTCCGAGAGCATGTGGGGTACCCATCTTGCGGCAATCTTCCTCATTTGCAAACGTTCAGTCAAAATGGTATATGCCGACCCGTGACTTATGTCCAACTCATATGCTATCTCATCACATGTGTATCTTCTATCAGCCTCAAGTAGTTTTGCTACATTTTCAACATTTTCATCATTCGTCGCTGACAGAGACCTTCCACATAGGTGCTTGTTGCTAATGACAGTTCGTCCATTATTAAATTCTCGCACCCATCGCTTGATAGTACTGTACCCGAGTATAGACTCTGAAGCAACTTCCTCAAGAGCTTTTAGAATTTCAGATGCGTTTTTTCCCCGTCTGGCTTCAATCTTAATGTACGCAATCTGTTCTTTGCACGTCAGCGTGAACGCACCGTCCTCCATGATTTTACCATAAATGACGTCACATTCATATGACGTCATGAAATGTTAGTTTTTCCAGCACAAACAACGCATGAGATATTGGTTAACAACTGTGCTAAATATTATTACCGTGTGTTAAATAATGAAAAAGTTACGAGGTAGGGCTCAGTTATTTTTGACTAACCCTCGTATACAGACACATGCGCAGACTAATAAATTGTATGACACCTATAGCAAATACAAAGCAGGCATTAAATAAATAGAAAATTTATTCAAGAAGACTAGGCATAATGATAAATGCAGAAATTGTCCATGATGCACAATTTCTCCTCCTGCCACAATGTAGTTTTTCAGCCTGTTTTAATATGAGGTAAATGGTTAATTGAAAGTTCTTGTATCTACTTGGTGAAAGGTACATAAGTAGTTATGCAATGATTTCACCCTTTACCAGATGACAAAAATTTTGCCTTTACTGCATTTGCAGACAAAGAAAAGAATGTTACTCAGAACATGAAATTTATCTTTCATAGAGAAGAAAAACATTGCAACAGGAGAAAATGCTGGTGACTGGCATTTCCTCCTTTTCCCACATTATTTCTCAAATTCATCTTTCACGGGTTCAATAAAAGTAGGGATTGTTTGGTTAAAGGTTAACTCTTTACTCCCTGGTCTGACAGACCCCAAATTGATCCCAAATTTGAAATTTTCAAATTCGCAGTAAATTCGGGAGATCCGTAGTGCTTTGTGAATCAAATCGCCGTCAATTCGGTCTCAAAAACACTTTGGGAGAAAAATTTCAACATGCTCAAATTTTTTTCCCGAATTCGAAAGTCGAGCCGAATTAATCAGAGATCGGCGTGTTTCGGTGCACTTCATTGTACTTCGTACTACGGTGTAGTATTTCGGTGTATTTTGTAGTAGTCAATTCAGCATTGTTCGGGTAAGAAACTGGCCCTATTCCGTGTACAGCAGCTGATGGTACTGTCTGTCGCTGTGCCTTCTGGCTTTACTAAGCCAAGTCTGCACCACCCACCGCCTTTGTTTTTTGTGCTTAAAGATACACCTTTACTTGTTTTCACTCAGTTTTTTGACCAATTTTATCTTTATTTTATGAAACTATAATCATTCTTGTATCTTTGTGCAAAATTTTGCCCCTGTTGGTTGCAAGGTTGCACAGATTGCGACAGAAAATGCATTTCATTCTCTGGAGGCTATCCCTAGACATTACAACCACAGTTTCCAGTTTGAATCGGAGACTAATCCCTTGCGTTTCTTTATCCCATTCACCTTATATCGACTTTTTAATCGACGTTTACACAGCTAACTAGATTCTACACACTTTCAAGTTTTAACAGGGTTTGTTTACTCTCTGGCTGTAAAGATGTACCTTTAAGCTGTGGCCGTTGCTGTTCATATTCCAGCACCTGCTGTTGCCGAACAAGACTTTGTGCAGTCAGGGCGTTCTTCCTCTTCTCAATTTTGAAGCACAAGATGGCAATGATGACTTCTTCAGTTGTGGTTGGCACGTTGTCACTTCAAAAGTTTTAGGATGACTGATTCTCAGCTGAAAAATGAAGAATTCATATACTTGGCTGTGTCTTTTGTTCAAATTCGGGTGCAAAGTCTTGGAGAAGATTTGAAACTCGTAGTAGATCCGGAGCTATCGATGTAGTTTGTCGTCGTTCGTTGTACATCGTAGTCCTTCATACATAGAAATTGAGCAGTCGGTGTAGATCGGGATGCTTCGTAGTACCTCGGCTCTAAAACTCGGAGTACTTCGGGAGAAAATCGGGGTAAAGCGTAGTAAATCGCAGTATATTGTAGTACATCATAGCACATCCGGAAAGAAATCATTGTACTTCGGAAAATATGACCTGAAGGTCTGTTGAACGGCTCGTTTTCATAGTGATTCGGGAAAAACGCTGTCTCTCAAAGTGCTACGATTTCTGGTGGATTCAGGCTCTGGAGACCAGGGGGTTACCAGAAGACAGAATTTTAGACTCAACCATATTGAAAGCATTTTCAGACAACCAATTCTATGTGGCTCAAATGATGGGGTTTTTTTTTGGAAGGGCAGAAAATATTATTTAGGAAAGGAGAAAATGTTTGTTACCAGCATTTTTTCGTTTTCCTACGTTATTTCCAAAAGCCTTCTTCCATAAGGTCGTGACAATAAAGGATCATTGATAAACATTTAACAGTAAAACACATAAATTTTGCTGTTATATTTATGATAATGCTAAGATCTTTAAAGTTTTATTGACTTATTGCCATTTCCTTTATTTGAATAGGGTATAGAATACTCTAATACCCTGATATACAAATATGTGATCTTGTATGCATGTTTGGTTTTTTTCTGAGATACTTGATATTTCAGAAGTAATGAATCTAACACTGATTAGTTTAACTTTCCATTAAATAGAACTAATTCTCCCTAAAGGTAGTTATTTGTGCTTTACATATAATTTGTCCTACATACAGTTTGTTTGCACAAAGTTCAAATTTGTCATCAACAGATGTTTTGGAATTGGAGGTCTAAAATTTGTTGTTGAGGAATGGGTTAAGTGGCAGAGTGAACTGGGTAAAGCAAGATCAGACTGATCAGAATATTGAAGTGTCATCTGTGATTTGAACTTCCCAGTAATTTTGAAGCTTTGGATCTCTTAGGTTTGATCCGCCCTCGGGAATAAAGCTTTTGAAAACATTGGGGGAAAAGCAGAAAAATTGTTGTTAACCAGTATTTTTTTCTTTTTAACTCAATGTTTTCTAGCTTTTCAAAGTCTCATTTACCATTTGAGTCATGTTTGAATTATGAAACTTTGTAGGCTGGTATACAGGAAAAAAGCCACAATAGAAAGGGTTGATACTTGTTATCAGCTAAATTGTGCAACTCTGATAAATAATATCTGAATTTAAGTGTTTATGAAGAATCCCTATTTATACAGTACCCTAGAGATGGCTTTTAAAAACATTATAGGGAAAGAAGACAATGTTGGTGACCAGCATTATTTTACTTCTTTTCCCATAGTCTTTTCTACCCTTAAAAAGATAAATTCCATCATTGGAGCCAAATTGAAGTTGTCGTCTGTAAATTTCTCTCAGTATGGGCATGTCTAGAATTTTGTTGTCTGGTAGAGAGTTAACCCTTTACCTCACAATGCAGTGTTTTAACAAGCCTGAGGAAAACGGCTTTGGAAAATATCACAGGAAAAGTAATAAAGTCGTATTAGCCAGCATTTTCTCCTTTTCCCACAATGTTTTCTACCCTTTCAAGCACAAAACCTAAATAATTTTAATTACATTTAATTTGATGTCAGCAAATGCTTCCAATTTGGACAAATTTCAAATTTTGTAGTGTGGTAAAGAGTAAAATGAACAAATGGAGAGGTCTTTTTTTGTAACTGTTCAAATATCACTCTCAATAAAAGCTAGATTGTTAAGATGTTGATGTATACCGAGCTGTTATAATATGAGAAATATGACTGCATCCACATCAAACATTAAAGAAAGTTAAGTCATAGCCAAACACGTTTAAAATAATCCAAATTACAAGTCCTGGTAACTGAACTTCTTACCACACGACAAAATCTTGGACACATCAAGATTGAAAGTGTTTGCAGACAACAAATCAATAGATGGAATTTATATTAGAAAGAGAAGAAACATCACAGGAAAAGGAGAAAATGCTGGTCACCAGCATTTTCTCCTTTTCCCAGTGCTTTTAAATGCCGTCTTTCTCAGGGTCATTAAAAAAGGGATTGTGTAGTGAAGTGTTAAACATTAATTATCACTCAGCAGCAGAATTTTAAACTTGAAATTAATGATCGATTGAATGGTGTTTTATGCAGCTTTCAACAGTATTTCAGTCAGTAGGGTACTGGACTTGAGACTAGAGGAACCCTGATTTGAATCCCAGGCTTGGCTTAATTCTTTCCAAGGATTGATGATTGTCATTTCGACAGGATTCATTCTTCTCTCACTGCTGATCTATAATGGTTATATGGGAAAGCAGCCAGTGTCTTTGGAAGAATATTTTACAAAGTTCTGGTAGAAATAACTCCAGGGAAGCACAGATAGGTGTACTTACTGCCATAATATAACTGCAATAATGTTCAAAATGGCATTAAACACCATTCACACAAAGATAGTTCAACAGTATTTCAGGAATATCACAAGCATAGCTCCCTCATTCAAGTGTGTCCTGGGTTTTACCAGTATACAAACCAAGGGCTCAGAAGTGTCTTGCCAAAGGATACTATGAAAAACCTGCGCCTTGAATATGCGAGGATGAAACCAGGGGCCTCTTGATTGCAAATCCCACACCTTCACTTCTGAGCCATGCAAGAACCCACCCCTTTACCCTTCACAAAAAAATCTTGAGTTTTAACTGAGGTATAAGTCTTTTGAAAACACAGTGGGAAAAGGAGAAAATGCTGATGATCAGCATTTTCTCCTTTTCTCACGATGTTTTCTCCTCTTTGAGAAATTGATTTCATTCTCTAAGTAATATTTAATTTGTTGTCTATAAATAATTTCAATTTGGACAAGTCTAAAAAATTTCTCTTAAAATATGTTACAGTATAGATGCAAGATCAAACTATATTCTTTGCCTTCTGATCATATTTATTCTATCCACAAAAGCGACTCCAATATTGTGGCAAGTTGTCAAAGGGTTAATTCTTTGTATAAATATTTCAATTCTGTGTGGTTCAGTTACTTTTATTTAGTGTTGAATTGCTCCCAAATTCAAACTTTGATCCTGTAATAGTTTAACTCTTTACCAAATAACAAAATTTTAGACTTAAGTCCAGCCAGACCCTGGTAGCTCAGTTGGAGGCATATAGGACTTGAGAACAGGGGGTCAGTGAGTCAATCCCCAGCTCTGCCAATTTCTTTCCAAGGATTGATGATAGTCATTCCTCTCTCACTGTTGATCATTGTATCGACAATAGTTATGTGGGAAGGCAGCCAGTGGCTTGGACAGAATATTGTGCAGAGTACTGGTAAAAGAAACTTTAGGAAAGCATGGATAGGTGCACTGGCAGCAGTGATATAACTGAAATAATGTTGAAAATGGCATTAAACACCATACAATCAATCTTTCAATAGACAAGTCCAAATTCAAAGCATTTGCAAATGACATATCAAATGTAGCTCGAATGTTGATGTTTGTACTGGGAAGGTTACCAGCATTTTCTGCTTTTTATACGCCCGTCGAAGACAGGACGTATTATGGGATCACCCATGGCGTCTGGGCAGGCGGCGTCCAGTTCTTTGTCCGGAGCATAACTTTGTTATCTTCAGTCCGATTAACTTGAAACTTGGCATGTGTGTTTGTTGCAATAATACGGAGTGCAGTGCGAAAGAACCATAACTCTACCTCGTGCTGTCTTTGAGTTATTTCCCTTTGATTGTCATTTTTACAGCATTTTCTGCTTGTCTGGAGCATAACTTTATCATTTCCAGTCCGATTGACTTGAAACTTGGCATTTGTGTTTGTTGCAATAATACGGAGTGCAGTGCAAAAGAACCATAACTCTACCTCGTGCTGTCTTGAGTTATTTCCCTTTGATTGTCATTTTTACAGCATTTTCTGCATGTCCGGAGCATAACTTTGTCATCTTCAGTCCAATTGACTTGAAACTTGGCATGGGTGTTTGTTGCAATAATACGGAGTGCAGTGCGAAAGAACCATAACTCTACCTCATGCTGTCTTTGAGTTATTTCCCTTTGATTGTCATTTTTACAGCATTTTCTGCTTGCCTGGAATATAACTTTGTCATCTGTAGTCTGAACATCTTCAAATTTGGTATGCATGATTGTTGAAAATTTACGGAGTGCAGTGCACAAGAACCATAACTCTTCCTATCACAAATTTTGAGTTATTTCCCTTTGATCATCATTTTTACAGCATTTAGTGCTTGTCCGGAATATAACTTTGTCATCTCAAGTCAGAGTGACTTCAAACATGTTTGTTGCAATATTACGGAGTACAGTGCACAAGAACAATAACTCTACTTAGTGCAGATTTTGAGTAATTCCACTCTGATCTTCATTTTTACAGTATTTCTTGCTTGTCCGGAATGGAACTTTGTCACCTCAAGTCAAATTGACTTGAGACTTGGTAAACATGTTTGTTGCATTACCTGCCCTTTATGATTATTATACCCCCTCGACAACTGGCAGTGGGACGGGCGTATCTTGCGACAATTTGCTGCTCTTGTTCTACAATGTTTTCAAATGCTTTCTTCTTCAGGGCTATTGAAACTCAGGATTTTTTGATAAGGGTTAACTGGTATGGTAGTTCTGTCAGAGAATTACAAGCATCTGTCACCTAGTGGCATCTAAAGGACAGTTCTAGTGTAGAACTGTTAGTTTCCGTATTAGTTTGGATTTCGGAAATTGCCAATCATGTCAAAGATTTGTTGACAATGCAACTCTAAGCAACAACCAATGATAATTCTGTTGCTCATCCTGCACATGCCCAGGCATTAACCTGGGCCTGCACCATACCAGGATTTGGCGCTCTCGACAGCCTCTGACAATACAGCTTCCCACAAAAAAACCTGCTTACATCGCGAACTATAGAATCAAAGTTTCCTGGAAATTTTGTCTTTTCATTTTATCTAGATAAAACTTCCAGGAAACTCTGATTTATCGCAATAGTTTCTAAAATAAGCATGATAGTTATCTCGTATCTCATGGCAGAAATATGCCACCATACTATAGTTACGTAAAACTTACGCAAATTTTGTTCGTAACTACCTTAGTAAAACAGGGCCCAGGTTCTCTAGAATTGACCCTGCTTGCACTGCCAAATCCCCATGGTGTTTTTCAAGGTCCTTGTTCATCAGGGTTGCATTAATGCATAAAGCACTGGAACCAATTTAAGTTGTTTTTTCGGACAGTGTAGATCAAGATCAGACTGCAGAGAATGTGCAGTCTGATCTTGGGCTACTTTGTTACATATTCTAGTCATAACAACAATGAAAATTTGGTATTGCGGATTCTTTTCATAATGGAAGCAGTCCATTATATTAATTCAGCACTGTATCAAAACACAGGAGTATATGATAAAGGGTTGAATGGAAAAATTTCATTCAACGCTTTATATCAATCTGGCTAAATGGAAGGCAACAAGTATTTTTAGAAACTGACTCTAATTTTCTCAGGAATTATCAAGAACATTGAGAGGGTCAAAAAGTTTTGTTCTAATTTTTGTTTTAATTTTTGTCTAATTTTTGTTTTATTTTACAAATGAAAGTGACATTTAAACTATTATTGTAACTGTGACTTTAGTTTTCATACTTTACTGACCAGCTGAAGTGATAACTGTGATAGACATAAGATGGCATTAGAGAAAGGAGAAAAAACAACTTTTTGTTGTGATAAAGACAACAATCAGTTACTTATGATGAATGATTCCTACTTTTCCTTAATGACTTTAAAGGCTTTCTGAAGCAGGGGTGTAAAAACATGGAATTTTGAGGCAATTTTTAATTGTAGCTCAAAATCAAACACTACAAGATTCAAAGCTGAGTGTGGTATTGAAAACAGAGTGATCTCCCTTATATTGCAAAAGGTTTACTGAGATTAATAATTGAATGTTATAAAGCCCATTGACAACTTTTGAGGTCATTTAGCGCACATAACAGGTAACAGTTTAAGGAAGATTATCATTGAAGCATATACATCCAGTCTTACTGATAAATGAGGACTACTTAACTAAACAAATTTAGTAAGTAGATAATACAATTGTTGCATTTCAATTAAAGCACCTTTTAACCCTCTACCAAACAGTCCAGAGTTAAAGACCCTTAGGCGAGGCTTTTGGAAAATGTTGGTAATCACAATTTTCTCCTTCTACCACATTGCTCTCTACTTTGTCATAGACAAACACGATATATGAGACACTCTTGATTTGTTGTCTACAAATGCTTTCAAAATTTGTATGTAAAGAAGTTTGCAATTGATTCGACCATCTGTCTCATCCAATATGCACTTCTTTCTTGCACTTGCAACTTGACTTGATCCCACAGCACAAGTCCTGCAGACTGTTCAAGTTTCTATTCTAGAAACTGAAAAATTAGGGGTGATTTTTGCCCTCCATCTAAAAGGTACGGGAATTTTCTAAAAATGGGGGAACAATTTTTTAACAGATAGAAAACAGTATTATAGCTCATATAAAAGACATTTTCTCCTGTGCAAGACTATACAGTAATCTTAGACATGGAGACATTTCCATAGATGCCTACTTCGTGGACAACGGAAGGTGATCAGACTTTTAAAAAACCAACCCATATGTATGAGTTTTTTCATGGGCCATTTTAACCCATTCTCCCATTAAGGGGAGTCATTTTTCCAACTGAACATAATTAAATTTACCTGTTGTATCTCCTGTAACATTCCAAAAGACAACAGGCAACACCCGATTTATCGATGACGGCTATTATTTGTCAATCTTGTCTGATGAACTAGTTTAGACATTGCTTTACAGAATCCTTTACCCTTTGTCTTAAAATAACAGATCTATTCTGTTACAATTTTCTTGACAGATAACAATTACTCTAACTGGGATGAATTTTTCAAATTTCGCCAAAGAATTCAATCTTTATTGATAAGGTATACCTTTGTGTATAATTGATTTATGGTTTCATGAAGGGAGATTTGCAACTACAGATGATTCACGTTCCGGAAGACCAACCAATATTACAGAGATCTTTAACTTAAGTGAGGAACGTCACTGATGACGACAGGCGCCATACGATAAGAGGTATTGCTGAACAATCCGATCTTTCAAAGACAACTGTGCATAAAATTCTCACTGAGAAAGTTTGGAATGGAAAGTGTGTGTGAACACTGGGTGGCCAGATTACTTTCAGATGACCAATAAAAGGTGCATGTTAATGCAGGCAAGTCTTTTCTTTGAAAGTGGAAAGCTGGTGGTGAAGCGTTTTTAGATAGGATTATTACGACTGATGAATCTTGGTTATATTATTTTGAGCCAGAAAGCAAACAGCAGTCAAGTGTATGGAAAAATAAAAGCTCTCTGCCACCGATGGATTTCGCAGTGTTCCCCTTGATAAAGTCACAACTCGGAGGTAGAAACTTCAGAAATTTGAATGAAATCAGATCAGCAACATCATGTATAATTTCTAGAATTGAGAGACACTGGTATTGAAACGTGTCTGACAAATCGGTTGATAGACAGAGGAAATGTGTGCAACACGACGGCAAATATAGCTAGAAAGAGTATCTGCGCTATGACAATCTCAATTTCATACTCATTAAGTACACGCAAATCTTCGAGTGCAAGAAGGTCTCTACAAACTTTCCTGACAAGCCTTGTATGATCTGAGTAAAATATGGGCATTAAGTTACACAATACAACACGACAAAAAATTTTTCCATATCAGTCTAGTACTGTGTGTAGAGCATGATCGTGTACAGAGACTACTTATGCGTATTGGCGTTTGGGTCTTTTTGCCAAATTTGTAACACATTCAGCCCGTATGATGAAGCACGAAAAAAACCCATTTTAGTGTATTTATCATTATTTCATCCGTTATTTGTCGTCTAATTTTTGTGAAAAATTGTTTTTATGCAGAACTTGATTTTGTATGTTGTCAGTGCCCATTACATTAACATGTGTTGTTTCGAAAGGGTATTTTCAAATGCTACTGTACGATACACTTGTGAACTTCAGAATCGTGATTAATAATCACAAGCTTGACTTGCCTCCTGCATAAAATAAAAAGAAATGTACTGTTCTTGACAGTGACAGTGAAGAACAACCACTGACTACCCTTTCAGTGTTTAAGAAATAGTTTTTAAGCTACAGTTGTTGTCTTTTCTCTTGTAGCTGTTCGAGAACAGCAACTGCTGTTTTTAAATGCATACTGTTCTATGCAGACTTTCTGTAATCTATGTATATTCATCTGACATTCATGAATATTGTACATATATGTACAGTAAAATCTCGGTAGTTCATAGCGCAAGGAACCGGAGTTTTTTATTTGAACTAAACGTAGTGCGAACCAAAAAGTGTGACTGTGTTCGGGTATTTTCGGTGCTGTTTACGGAAATAGACCATCGGATTTTCGTAGCATGTCTTGCAGTACTCTAAACTGGTACCCATTACAGTGGTAGCCTTGCAGATCGTTGGTTCATGGAGTTACGGTTCGATCAAGAAAAAATACCAAAATTGTATTAGAGTATCTATGGAATCGATTAAAAAAGATCATTTTTAAACTTCATTATTTAGTTAACGTCATAAAATAACAGCATTCAATTCCATCCAAACTTTTGAAAGAAAACAGACCTTGAGCTACGTCACTATCCCGTAGCAATTTTAAAATTGAATCATGTGACTTTGCTGGGTTCGTCAAAAAACGATTGTAACGTGTTGACGCCAATTTGCAGTCACATGGTTTGAAAATATTGCCACGTGAGCTAGCAAATGACCTCAATACATCATCTTCAGTTTGTTAGTAAAACTGCATGTTATAAAGGATTTCAGGGGGGTGGGGTAAATGGTGTAAAGTAAGAAGGTGCCAATTACATGGTTTTCGCTTCCGGTATATTTCTTTCCACTCAAAACTTGTATTTTGGTGATAAAAGGTGACTTAGAGAGATATCCGAGTCAAGGTATTTACAGTGAAAATGGAGTGCGACCAAACAAGCGTTTGTTGAGTTTCTTCGGAGTGATTTCCCTTTTGGAGATCAATGCACTCAGAGCACTTCAGACCTTTATCATCAATTATCCCATGTCGGATATTTTAAGGAATTTCGGAGTTGTTAATTGTCGTTTTAATAGATTAATTGACAAACCAATTGACGCCTTTAATTACATTCATAGTTCAAAACCGATTTGTACCATCAACATCATCAATTAACAGGTGTGAAAATCAAGGTTGGTCTCGACTTTTCACGCCTTCGTAAGTTTGCAAACGGATGACATACGAACTAAAGCTGTGAATCTGTGTTCAAATATCACTTTTGGGGACATAAAATATACTACGAACTACGAACCATTGACGTTCGAAGAATCCGGAGGAATTTAACAATGATAAAGAAGGATAAATATTGGGACCGAAGATAGCATACGAACTAACACATAGCTGCGAACCAGCAACGTGCGAACTAACGAGATTCCACTGTACAATGAAATGTAGTTTTCTAATTTTTTACAGTATTTGTAATAATTTTGTGATGTTTCTTTACAATTATTGTGGCAAGGTATACAATAAAAGGAATATCACAACAGTCTGCATTTCTGTGTGGTCGGATCATGCCTCATTGCATGTGTAAAGAGGTGCATATTGGATTTGACCTTCAGTCTCATCCGATATGCACCTCTGTACACACACAACTCGACATGATCCGACTACTTAGAAATGCAGACTGTTGTAATATTCCATATACACAAAACTCCTCTATTAAGACCACCCGCGGTACTTTTAAAATTTGGTCTAATTGGTGGGGTGGTCTGATTTCCGAGTTTCACACACCTACATTTTGAAATAAACCCTGGGTCTGAGTAGACTTGTGCAGGGCTAAATGATGTAAATAGTAAATGCATTTCATTAAGGAAAGCCTCATATTTAATCTGCTTTCTTACTTTGTGTAGTCTGAAGAACTCATATTCCAAGTGCCCACTTTCATTTTAAAACAAAGATTTTCGAATACGTGCTGATCTTTGAACGTTTGACGTCTACGGAAAATTTAACCCCCCATTTTCATTTTTATCCGAGTTGATTATTCAAATAGTCCTGCTAATCGTTGATCTCAGAGTCGTCGTGGGCACTTGTTTACAATCGCGTATTCGTTATGGTATAATTACAGTATGTAAAGTGTCAAAAACAAAATGATAATCCCATCTAGATCACCACTAAACCCACGCGTCTTAAATTACATCAGCTGGCTAAAACCAATAAATCATGATCACCCAGATGTAGAAATGTTTATCATCTGGGTCAGTGATGTGTGATAAACGCTTGATTACCGTGTGAAATTCGAATCAATGGTTTAAAAATATCAATTCACAGGTCGTTTGATTGTGTTGTGTAACATCCTGATCAGTTAACACAATCATGTTACAATGAATGGTCAATAGACAAACAAAGGTCCGATAATTGATTGTAATTTCCATTGGACCCAAGAATATTCGTTCTTGTGGCACAGTCTATGGTTCGCGAAAATCTTACAGACACGTAAAAATTAGCTGATCGTAAAGAAGTTGTGGAAATCGATTGGTCGTTTCACGGGGTTAAAATCCATGGGTAAATTCATATTGGTACTGAAAATGGTGGTTGTAATTTCGGAATAGCTGGGTGCTCGTACTTCCGGGTTCATGATCATTGATCTTTAAGAAGGAAAAATTCCGTTCCGACAAAAATCATTCATAATAGCTGGTTGCTCGTATTGTTGGGGTGGTCTTGAGGAAATATTTGTGCATAATTGATTTCCAAGTCTCATGTTATCTCATGAAGTCTCAAACCAGGCAGATATCTGCCTTGTAGCATTTGCATATTTTACTTGTTGATACTAAGATGGCTGCCAGAGCCTTATAATTATGTAAACTGGTACCCATTTATCTCTGGTAATCGTCTGACACGAAAATTGATAACAGGCTATTTAAGTTTACATAATATGTTGCTAAAACAGCTTTGTCAATGATGCCATTTTATTCAAAACAGCAGGATTTTCTGCAAGGCTTGACTAAATTCTTTGTTTGAGACTTTTTTGTTGATTTTTTACACAGGACTGTCATGCATTAGGTCTGTTTATGCATGATCCAAAAAAAAATAACGCGAATCCAGCAGTTGTGCATCCTAGAACAGACGTGTTGTGATAGTCCTTTTTTATTCCACTTTCAATAATGCAGTCTAGTCTTCAGTTTTCCTTGGACATTCTTAAGGTTTAAAAGCTTACAAGGAGAACCAACCATTATCTTATAAACAGTGGCATGACAAAAGAATTTAAAACATTTCCAGTGATATTTAGTCTGATGTTAGTAAATTAACTTTCTTAATGGAATCCTGCAAATAGATTTTTTCCTTCCAGGGAATTGCATTTATGTCATTAAATCTCCAGCAGTATTGTCAACTGATCTTAACAGTGTTATGTGACACTGTGGCTGATATTTAAATCAAACATCAAAATTTGTAGATTTTTCTGAATTGAAAGCATTTGCAGCAGTACATACCAAATAAATAAAGTTTTCGTCTTTGATAGAGAAGAAAACATTGTGGGAAAAGGAGAAAATGCTGAATACCACCATTTTCTTCTTTTTCAAAATGTTTTCAAAAGTCACTTTCCCAAGGTTTTTAAAACTTGGGATTGTGTCGTTGCGAAATGGTTAACTTTTCTCGTGATACCGAATTGCAGCAGGCTACTAAAAATCATCTTTTTAATACAATACTTCATGATCCTGTCTTTTTACATCCGGGAAGAAGGAAGCTTTTGGAAACATTTTGGAAATGAGAGAAAACGCCGATTTTCTCCTTTTCTGCACAATTTTTTCCATTCTTTCAGACAAATTCTATCATTTTAGTTAAAAATAGACTGTTGTCTGGAATTCTTTCAGTTTTGGGCCAGTCTGTAATTTTGTCATCCAGTATAGAGTAAACACAATGATTGATCTATTAAATGGTGTTTTATGCCACTTTAAATATTATTTCAGTAATTATCAAGGTGACAGCTCATATTTCATGTATATCCATGGTTTAATCAGTACCAGGCTAGGGCTCTGAAGACTCTTGGTCATAGACACTCCCACGGGAAACCCTGTCCTTAGAGTGAGGATCAAACCCAGGGCCTCCAGGTTACGAATCCTACTCTTTACCACTTAATCAGGCAAGGCCCAGGTAAATATGAGAATATAAATATGGAATTTCATGTTGTAGTAACTTTCCTGGAGAATATATCTGTTTCAAGCTGAATTAGAAAATCTGATATTGTGTTATTCCTTAAGGGTCGCGCCATGTCAAAACTTTATGCAGCCAGAAGCCAATACAAGCACCAGGAATATACTACAACATAATAGTCCTTCGATTATGGTATATACCTTCAACTTTCAACAACCAAATATTGCAGTTATTGACAATTTTATTTGAAGTGGTACAAAAAATAAAACGAATACCGTATTTCACTTTATCTAACACGCCAGGGCGCCATGCAAAACGCCCACAAGGCGCTCTTATTTCATAGCTAGTTTCACGAAATTTAAGTGCACTTGTATAGTAGAGTAAGAATGGTACTTTAATAGTAGCACAAACTGGGATACACATCAGAAATATTTATTAGGGGTGACTATTGCAGCCAAAAAAGCCAGCACAATAGTATCGTGATAGTAAAATCTCTATTTCGATATTATCGCAATAGTTATGAAACTACCACAATATTTTCACAATAATTTTTTTTTTTAAACTTTTTACAGATGTTTTTCTACAACAAAAATGACCTATTGATTGGTTTTTACTATATTTCTGCACTATTGCAAGCAGTGTTGCATCTAGAAATTTTCAAATAGGGGGGCTGTCCCCAATTGCGTTCAGTAAAAGGGGGCACGTTTCCCCTTTAAGTGTAAAAAGGTGGAATAAATTTCATGGAGATTTCCATTATGTAGTTTAAGGTAAATGCATCATTTGTTTTTGTCTTTGGATAAATAAATGTCACATCCATGAAAGGGTTCTATTATTCTAGTCTTCTTTGTATGAATGCCCTGTACCTTCAACTTCAACACTTGGTCCAGTGCTATCACTGAAAAGTAACAAGAAATTAAATTCCCTGAAGTTTTTACCTCGGTATCAGAGATTTTAGCTTCCACATATTGTTTCATATAGATATTAATGTAAATTTACTGCTTAAATTCACTTTCAAAGCTGAAAAGACAGTCTGAGGTGCCTGTGATCAGAGGATGTCAATTTGACATTTTGATGTGTCATGGGTTTCCGTGTTTTTTTTTTGCAGTGATCCATTTTTCATGTCAATTCTTTTAAAACTATTTCAGCATGTTATGGCATGAATTTGTCAGTAAGGGTAGCAGGTCACTTGGAAATCTGCCATTTTACACTAAATAAGTGGATTAACATCATTATCACGTTTTTCATTAATGACACACCAGCTTGTTAAGCAGTGATAAACAGTGATATGTGTGTCCCTCATACTTGTTACATATTGCTTATGTCGGGTTTAAGATCTTTCAAGAATCTTGTACAGACATTACCTGTAGCCAATAGATTCTCCAGTGTTTCATTTTTGGAGACATTTTCTCTAAATTGTAGTTTAAAAATCTAAAATCCTGCAAAAATGAAATACATTTGCACACACAATCGCACACTAAAACAAAATAGCCCGCAAAAGTTGCATGATTGTCTACACCATGATGGTGGAAAAAGAGAGACCCCCAAAAAATATATGTCTTTGGGGGAAACAAATGTAACAATTTGCATAGGGCAATGCAATAATTATTCGAAACTGATTAATTGTAGGCTGTCAGCTTATTTTGATCGCGTCAATAGACACTTGTCATCTGTTTTATGCAGACACATAGCCTCACTGCAGGACTAACGCTTTCAATCATACCAGTGAAGAACTCAGTTTAAACTGGAGAGTTGCGATTAATTTGTTGTATAATTTATAACAGCATGTACATTAACTCATTAGGATCACCACGTCTACTGTTAAATTTTACCAGTCAGTTGGTCCTGTATCCCGTTAATTTTGTCAGACTGCTGCCAATTTTACCAGATATGACCGAAGGACCGACAAATTTCCTGGTGTCTGTAATATTAAAAGGATATGCATACGTTTCAAACTAAATACTGTAAGTAAAGGGATTTTCTTTCTACTTTTAGAAAACTACCATTAACTATCAATAGCTGGACGAACTATCGCAATAGTTATCGACTTGAAAAAATACTATCAACCTATTGCTATTGAGACCAAAGCTATCATGATACATCGAAAGGTCAACCTATCGTTAAACCTCTAACATTTATTGATCTAGGTCTAATTCAGTGCCGACTGCGAAGTGAATGCAGTTTGAAAAACACGCTGTTTTAATGCAAAATATCGATTTTACCACTGATCATTATTTATTTGGACATTAGATAGCATTCATTGTTGATATGGCACACTGGTCTTTGACATTTCACTTTCACAAAGATTTTCCAAGTTAGCTGACAAATTTTGTGTCACTGAAAGTTTATTATACATGTATTATCAGAAGTAAATTTATATTCGAATTGTCAGATGTTTATGACATCAATTTGTGAAGGACTGTACTTGTTTAAATCATGAATAAATAGTCGAAAGCAATGATAAATTGACATTCATGTTTCAGTCATTCCGTACATGTCTAGTTGGAGCTTCAAATGTGTGAATGTGTCCCAAACAAACCAGTTGGTAGCAATTATGTGTTCTTTAATCCTTTTTTGTGCAGTACAGGCAAACGCTGGGCACCATCTTATTAACTCTCTTGATTTCAATAACCATGGCCAACAAAATCTTGAAGCTTTGCATACACACTCTCTTTTGCCCCCTTGTTTTTCTGTTCAAAGTCAACGTGTGCATTATAAGCCATTGTTTAGATTGAACTGATTAGTTTTGTTGCATCAGAAAAAACGAACACAAATTTTACTGCGTCAACAAAGAAATCATAGCATCATAAACGCAAAGTACGCGCTCTGGCAGAACCACTGTACGCAACATGTTCGCTTATGTGTAACATAAGTAAGTGACCAATGCAAAGCAAGTTCATCCTTACTTATCCCAGTGCATGCTTTTGTTTTTCACAGTGGTTTGTTTTATCTAGCTACGTATTCGTTTAACAAATAAGAAAATGAAACCACTTAGAAAGTTCATCACCAAAAGTGAACTCTAGAAAGTAATCAAATGCAATATGATCGAACTGATATGTAGTTCATTTGCTTTTTTCAATAAAAGATCAACAAATAGAATTTTTTCATGGCATTTCCTATTGTGACAAGTAAATGGCTATGAGCAGTGGAATAATCAGATTAGAGTGGGTTGAATTGGATCAGACTTAGTAACTGGACTGAACCGTATCAGACTTGATAAACAGATTAAACCACTTTTCTCCAATTTTGTTTAGACCAACCATAGTCCATCTTTACCTGGGCCACTTATCGTACATTCACTAGTCTATCGGTACTTTCAGTGCTTTGATTTACTTTCATCGTAAAGAGCCAAACCATCAAACACAGGAAACGTACATTTTCTGTCGGTAAATAAAACCTTGTAAGATTTTGCAATTTCAAGGCAGTTAGATACATGTTGCTCACAAAATGTCGGACACTAAATTCAAGATTAGACTGCAAGTTTTATGCAGTCTAATCTTGAATTACCAGTACATTGTATCGAGGAGCAACACAAATTGTCATCATATCTTCATGGTAGAGTAAATGAATATATTTTTACTTTTCCTGTAATGTTTTCATTTAAACTTTTACTGGCATATTCAGATGTATAAAAATGCAGAATGGAAGAAAAAGGGTAAAAAGGCAATAATTCTTAATGTTATGAAAGTAAATTTATTCATAAAAAGGATGTAGCGTACTTTACAAATGACGCATGAAGTTTAACTGTCAACCTTTTATTGAAATAGAAACAGATTTCAGTATTATTACATATACAGTAGCTCTTTTTTTGCTGTAATAAAAAGTCGACATTCAACTTTGATGATACACTGTGAAGGAGCACTTGAGTGTGAAATTTAATTTTCTACTCTGCTGTCCCTTTACCACACAATTCAGAGACTTAACGCCCCTAAAGTAGGAGGATTTTTGAAAACATTGTGGAAAAAGAAAACACTGATAACCAGCATTTTATCCTTTTCCCACAATGTTTTCTACCCTTTAAAAACAAATCATTTTATTTGAACAATGTTTGATTTGTCGTCTGCAAATACTTTTAATATGGAGGAGTCAAAATTTTTGTCGCCCAAGAAAGGTCTATATCCTTCATCTATCAGCCTACTTTCAAAAAGTTTGCCAGCTCTGGTAGCTGACAAGAAATGTGTAGGGATATGAATCCAATTTACTGCGAAAGTAAACTTTTTATGCAATTGCCCTACCTTGATCTTTTTTGAAAGAATTATTGTGAAAAGGAGCAATTGCTTCAAAACATGCAATTGCTTGTTTTGTCATGATGTTTTCTGTTAAATTCAAAAAGGATACTTTCCCTTGCATCAGCTTTTTCTCCATCATGTGTCACTTGTTATGGTTTTTAAAAAGTCTGAAAATAATCTGCAGAGTAATGGGATAATTCAGGGGTTACCAAATCGTTGTGCTAGCATTCCTTTCTCACTGCTTAACATTGTTTTCATTCTATTTCCAAGCCACAAACTTTTTCTATTAATGTGATCAACTCTTACCAAAAACTCCTTAGTTTTAACAGTCCTGAGAATATAGGCCTTTTAAAACTGGGGGGAAAGGAGAAAATGCTAATAACCAGCATTTTTCAGCTCACCTGAGCTCAAAGTGCTCAAGGTGAGCTTTTGTAGTCGCACTGTATCAGTTATGTGTCATCTGTCATCCGTCATCTGGTCTTCTGACCTTGTGTGCACTCTAGAGTCCACATTTTCAGCCTGATACTCATGAAAATTGGACATTTGTAGATTGGATTGCTTGGGTGAAAAAGTAGGTCACTAGGACAAAACTCAGAAGAACCTTGAATGCACTTTAATAACACTGTTTTCTCAAGATTGCATTTATGAGGTCTTTTTTACTCACTTGTCGGGCTGCAATTTTATAGTTGCATTTTTTACATGCAGTAATCCAAATGTATTTTGGAGTATCTTATTGAAAACTACCACTGTTGACCCTGAATGATAAGTTTAACTGGTTGCGTAATGCAAACTCCACTTTGAAAGTGGGGACCAGTTCTATTGGTTTTCCGATTCTAAGAGCAAATTAGAAACTTTAAAACAGGAACTGGGAACCAGTTTAGTCTTATTTAAAGCGTCCCAGAAACTTTGACAATTTTTCAGTGTAAAATGTTTTCCCTTCCACAGAAACGGTGACTTGATGGCATTGTTAGCACCAGAAAGAAAAAAATGCTGATTTTCATGGTAAATCTAACAAAAATTATGTCAGGTCAACATTCCAAAGCACTGAATCTTAACTTTTAGATGGCATGAAAATGTCTTCGAGACCAAACAAATGATGACTTTTGACAACATTATTATAAAGTCTGTCATTTACCATAGTATGTAACAAAGTTCGTAATTTATATAATGACACAATTTATTGATATCTTGTGATGTCAATAGTACACAAAATAGGAATACAGAAAATTTGTTCATTCATCATTTATTGGAAAATTACACAAATTTGACCTCCAGTTTTTACTGTTGACCCCCTATTTTCTGGATGGGGGTAAAAAATGATCTGCAAAATTTAACATCTGCTAATAACCACACAAAGTGCTCAAGATGAGCTTTTGTGATCATGCTGTATCCATCTTGTGTTGTTCAGCATCCATTGTACATTGTGTGCACTCTAGAGGCCACATTTACATTTGGATACACATGAAAATTGGTCGGAATGTTTTTCTTAATATCTCAGACAATTTTGAAGTTGGGTTTGGTTGAGTCAAAAAGTAGGTCACTGGGACAAATCTCAGAAAAACCTATTGTGTACTCTAGAGGTCATATTTTCAGTGTGATATTTATGAAAGATGGTCAGAACGTTTGTGTTAATAATTTCAGACAGCTTTGAAATTGGGTCACATTGGGTCAAATGTGGGTTACCAGATCAAATCTCATAGACACCTTCTATGCACTCTAGAGGCCACATTTCAGTCCATTTATCATGAAAGTTGGTCATTTTGGTTTATATTGTTAATAATTTGGACAAGAGTGAAATTGGTCCATGTTGGGTCAAATAGTGACAACTCTAAGAAAAACTTGTCAGACAATCATTAACATTGGTCAGAATGTTTGTCCAGATGATATCTTAAACAAGTTTGATATTGGGTCATGTAGGGTCAAAAAGTAGATCACTTCAACAAATCTTACAAAGAATTTGTGTGTACTGTCAAAACCACATTTTTAGCATGATACTCATGAAAACTCATGTGTTTTACATTACACAATCAGGAGCTCTTCAACTTTATCAACCCTAGATGACTTTACCAAGGTGAGCACTTCGTCTCCTTTTCCCACAATGTTTTCACCCTTGTAAAAGACAATTTCCATCATTTGAGCAAACTATTATGTCCTCTGAAAATGCTTTCAATATGAACCAACCGAAAATTTTGTGATTTGTCAAGAGCCAAGACACACACGAATTGCTAACGATGGAAACAATTTTAGGACTAGTACTGTTGGTGGCAACCAGCATTTTCTCTTTTTCTTGTAATGTTTTCTATCTTTCCAAAAAAGATTTCAACTTTTAAGTCATATTTATTTTCTGTATGCAAATGCTTTTAATTTGGACATGTCTAAAATTTTGTCTTTTTATAACGAAATAATCCATTGTATAAGTAGGTGATGAAAGTTCTTGTTTAAATTTGCAAAACCCCCAAATTTTACAGAAATTGATTGTTCTTTCAGCATCTGAAAATGTGTTATTTGACAGCATTGTTGAGGGCTCCATTGCAAAAATGCCTGCCTTCTGTCTCCACAACCTTCTGTCACAAATCCCTGAACATTCTGAGAAACTTGATACACAATAAGTGAGGAGTGAAGTTGCAGCTTGATAGCATCAGTGACAGAAATGACAAAACAGTAAGTAAAAGGCATGAAGCATTTTAGAAACAATTTTAAGTGACTGCAAACCAAACAATAATTAATTCAAGTATAATGTAATCATTGAAATATACTTCTAAATAAGACATTGTTTGGTTTCTGACAACAATCTCCAAAGCTGTTACTATTTTGCCCAGACCTAAATAAGGCCATTTTGTACAGTAAGGGTGTTGAAAGAAACTGTGCCAAAGCACGTGATGTATTTTCTTGAACAGTCTTTTTTGAAATCAAAATAATGATTTTAGAAAGTGTAGGAATTGCTCTTTGGTTGAATTTTTATGGCTGTCTCAATATTGTAAGAAGGGTAAATCAGTTTCACTTCAGTTATCATGGTTTTCATTTACCTGAACATAATGGGCGTTTTCCGTCAATCAGTTGATATCTACTTATGATATGATACAGCAATAAAATTCAATAATTCTTTGTTGATAGACCTTTAACACCATACACCATTATTCTTTAACTGGCTAGATACAAGCGGCAAGGCAACATTTTGAAAAAGTAATGCCATAAATTTTTGGTAATCCCCTATAGTATAGTAGTGAAATCTTGTGCAGGCCATAATTCTTTAACCAATGTGGTCATTTTATTGGTCGAGCTGCTAAGAACATGAAATAGGTGAGTCACAAATTAAAAGGATAACTCTGACCTGAGTGTTGGAGTTGTCTCCCTTACTTGTACTCTAGATGCAGATTATCAGCAGGCAGTGTTTCTCTCATGATATTTGGATTCTTTGTTGAAAATCATAATTAAGCAAACACAAGTTTCTCAGACTAATGCTGAAGAGTTATTTTCTTCACAAGCACCTGCCCTTATAAAGCCCACTTCTCCCCATTCCCTCTACCATAAAGTGGCAGATAGGCATAATTATACTGTTGTGTTACCATTGTCTGTGTGTGTTCTTGGCAAAGGCAGTGTTCATTTCTGGCATTTAACTTTGATGTGCATAGTTGTCTTCCAATATAATTTGGCACATATGATTGCTGTGAGCACTCAAGTTGTGAGCAAAATCATATTGCTAGCTCAAAGGTCAAAGTCACAGTGCTTGGCGAAAATTTTTGCTCATACAGTGTATATAACAGGAGCACTTTTTAAGTGGTGGAAACAAAACAATTATGCCTTAATTTGCAAGTAAAAGTACATGGTTGTATGGCATTTTGTTGGAAAAAGTATCGTTAGCTACACTGGCCAAAGGCCAGAGGGCTTATTTCATGGCCAGGTGTCCGTCATGCGTGTGTGTGTCCGTTCGTGCATCCGTCTGTCCATGTGTGCGTGCGTTAACGTTTATTTCAAACATCTTCTTCTCTGAAACTACCCATCCAATTTTTATGAAACTTCACAGAAACGATCCTGCCATGGTCCTCTTCAGAATTTCTTGAAAGAATTTAATTCCTTCCAAAACTCTGGTTGCCATGGCAACAAAACTGAAAAATATTGAAAATCTTCTTGTCAGAAACCATAAGGCCCAGGGCTACCTAATTTGGCATGCAGCTTTATCTAACAGACTTGTACCAAGTTTCTTCAAATTATAGACCTGGGATCAAAATTAGCCCCATCCTGGGGATCACAAGTTTTACATGGGCTTATATAGAGAAAACTTTTGAAATCTTCCTATACCTAGCCATAAGGCCTAGGACTAGCAAATTTTGCATGTAGCTTTATCCAGTGGGCCTCTACCAAGAGTGCCCAAATTATAGCACTGGGGTCAAAATTGACCCTGCCCTGGGGAGTCACAAGTTTTTCATGGGCTTACATTGGGAAAACTTTAAAAATCTTCTCATACCTAGCCATAAGGCCTAGAGCTACCAAATTTTTCATCTACTTTTATCTAGTGGGCCTCTACCAAGGGGGCCTAAATTATAGCCCTGGGGTCAAAATTGGCCCAGCCCCGGGGGTCACAAGTTTTACAGGAGCTTACATAAGGGAAAATTTTAAAAAAATCTTTTCGTAGCTAGCAATTTGGCCTAGGGCTACCAAATTTTGCATGTAGCTTTATCCAGTGGGCCTCTACCAAGAGTGCCCAAATTATAGCCCTAGGGTCAAAATGGACCCAGACCCAGGGGTCACAAGTTTTTCATGGGCTTACATTGGGAAAACTTTAAAAAATCGTCTCATACCTAGCCATAAGGCCTAGGGCTACCAAATTTTTCATCTACTTTATCCAGTGGGCCTCTACAAAGGGAGCCCAAATTATAGCCCTGGGGTCAAAATTGGCCCAGCCCGGGGGTCACAAGTTTTACATGAGCTTACATAGGGAAAAATTTTAAAAATTTGGCCTAGGGCTCCCAAATTTTTTCATGTAGCTTTCCTAGTGAGCTTCTACCAAGGGGGCCCAAATTATATCCCTGGGGTCAAAATTGGCCCTTCCCCAGGGGTCACAAGTCTTAATGGATTTATATAGTGAAAGTTAAGAAATCTTCTTGTTACTTACCATATGACCTTCTTGTTACTTACCATATGACCTAGGGCTACCAAATTATAGCCCTGTGTATGTCCTCAAGTTAGAAACCAATTGGCCAAGTATTGTATTGTTTGGCTTCAGGTTTTTTTTTTTTAAGCCAGTGGAGCGATACAGGGCCATCATGGCCCTCTTGTTTTTTTATACAGTGGTCTAAATTTTGCGATATTTGCATGTGCAACATGGTTTAGCCAGGTGTTTAAAATGCATATTGTCATTTACCGTGATTGAAAAAATGGAAGAGTCGCGCCGTAATTTTAGAGAGGAGCAAAGAGCGTATTGCAAATTCACAAACTATTGAGTGATTAGACATCAGAAGTGAAAGCAGATCTAGATTTAGTTTATGGAGAAAATGCCCTGCAATATTGTACAATAGGCAGGTGTCAATGCTAAAGGATGGCAGAGCTAAAGTTATGGATGAGCCATTCCTGATGGACCGATTTCCACTACCTCTGAAAAAGAGACCCCTGATCATTCAGAGAAGTTGTCCCAGAAGATGAAACATTGCTTTACCTTCTTGAGCCCGACAATAAGCTCAGTAACAAAATGTGGATAGGTGAAAACAGTGATCGCCCACTTGTCGCATGACACAGCTGGAGCGGCAAGAGAGTTATGTACGCATGCACTATTTTTTGACAGCAATGGAATTATGGCTTGCGTTTCTGTGCCAGAGCATGGTAGTGTCACTGGAACATTTTACCGTGACAACGTTTTTGCTGCTGTAGTTTATCACTATGTTACAAACAACCAAAGGTCCGTGGTGCAGTGGATCATATTTCTTTATGATAGCGCACCAGCGCATCAGTCAGCCCTGGTTCATGCTTATTTAAAGGAACAGAGAATTGAGGTTTTACCACATCCTCCTTTCAGTCATGACCTCTGTCCTTGAGACTTGGCTCAATCTGTGCATCAAATCTTGCTTATGAGGTCACCGGTTTGAAACCTAAAGTGCCTTTGGAAGCGCTCTTTACCAGTGTATAAACAGTATACCCTAAGATAAGTTAAAAAATGCATTTTTGGAGTGGATTTTGAGGCTGGAAAAGTGTGTAGAGGTCCAGGTAGAATATATTTTTAGGGACTCAACTAATCACTTCTGCACATGTATAATGTGACTTACATGGCCACAAAAAAGGAAAAAATCTAGTCCTTCAGAAGCAGAAAAAAATGGCATTGAAAACTGGCATGAATAATGAACAAAGATTGTTCATATGATGTTGGAAGGTTTTCAGTTGACTTGTGTCATGGCCCGGTGTCCGTCGTGTGTCTGTCCGTTCGTGTGTGAGTGTGTTAACTTTTATTTCAAACATCTTCTTCTCTGAAACTACCTATCCAGTTTTGATGAAACTTAACAGAAATGATCCTGCCATGGTCCTCTTCAGATTTCTTGAAAGAATTTGATTCCTTCAAAAACTCTGGTTGCCATGGCAACAAAACTGAAAAATATTGAAAATCTTCAAAAATCTTCTTGTCTGAAACCATAAGGCCTAGGGCTGCCAAATTTGGCATGTAGCTTTATGTAATAGACCTCTTCCAAGTTTCTTCAAATTATAGCCCTGGTGTGAAAATTGGCCCCATCCTGGGGATCACAAGCTTAACAGAAGGGAGGTAATGTTTTCTAAGAAAGTTTATTGCCATACAGACTTTTTATGCTGTTTGTCTCAGTCAATGCCAATTATGTGCATGATACATTTATTTTACTCTTTAAGAAACAACAAATTTTTTGACTGGACTATATTAAAAGCCATTGCAAAAGACGAATGTAGCTTAAATGATTATTTCTGTCTTTGATAGGGTAGGAAACACTGGGGGAAAAAGAAGAAAATACTGGTTGACAACATGTTTTCCTATTCCCACAATGTTTTCGAAAGCCTTCTCTTTAAGGTCCATCAACACTTTGATTTGTGTGGTTAAGGGTTAAAAAGCCAGTGGATTGATACAGAGCCATCATGGCCCTCTTGTTAGCTCCACTGGCCAAAGGCCAGTGGGCTTATGTCATGGCCCGGTGTCCGTCGTGTGTCCGTGCGTTAACTTTTATTTCAAACATCTGTTTCTCTGAAACTAAACATCCAAATTTGATGAAACTTCACAGAAATGATCCTGCCATGGTTCTCTTCAGAATTTCTTGAAAGAATTTGATTCCTTCAAAAACTCTGGTTACTGTGGCAACAAAAGCCAAAAATATTGGAAATCTTCTTGTCTGAAACCATAAGGCCCAGGGCTACCAAATTTGGCATGTAGCTTTGTCTAATGGACCTCTGAGAAGTTTCTTCATATTATAGAGCTGGGGTCAAAATTGGCCCTGTTCCAGGGATCACAAGTTTAGCATGGGCTTATATATAGTGACTTTAATTTAAATAGTAATCAAGGGAAATAACTCCTGTTATAAGAGATAAAGTTTGTTACTATTTACCTCCCTTGATTATCAAACTGCAATGACACATGATTGATGTTGATATTCAAGTTTTTTAGATAGGACATGTTCTGTTGTCAGGGAGAGTGATTTATTTTGATGCTAGTAGTTATTAAAGTAAGGTTTCTGTCATTCAGTTTTCTTTCCAGAACGTTACCTTTCATGCCAATGAATAAACCTGCTTGTAATCACTGACATAATCTTTGCACTTAGGAAGATATGACTTTTTTTTTTGTTGGGCAGGGGGGAAGTTATGTTTTCCAAGTAAGTTTACTACCATACAGACTTTTTATGCTGTATGTCTCTGCAATGCCATTTAAGTGCATGATACGTTAATTTTACTCTTTAAGAAAGGACAAAATTTTTCACTGGACCAAGTTTAAAGACATTACAGAAGACAAATTGAATGTAGCTTAAATGATTATTTCTGTCTTTGATAGGGTAGGAAACATTGTTGGAAAGGAGAAAATACTGGTTGACAACATGTTGTCCTTTTCCCACAATGTTTTCAAAAGCTTTCTCTTTAAAGGTCATTAACACTTTGATCTCTGTGGTAAAGGATTGAAAAGCCAGTGGAGCAATACAGGGCCATCATGGCCCTCTTGTTTTTAAGGAAAGTGACCAGATATTTTAGATAAATTAGACTGCTTCAATTAGAGAAGCAAAATTGCATGTAAAAGATGGGAGTAGTATAATGGTTTCTTGGGCGTCACCAATTTTTCCTTCTTTCACACTGTGTTTGATAGCGTCAGTCATCTTTAAGTGCTTTTCAAATATTAGTCAGTGGTACTAAATCCGCCTAACGATGTTTACAGGTACTTGAAGGCTGTTTGAAGAGTGATTTGAGTGAAGACAACGTATATACATAATTCAGAAACTTCAAGATCAAGATCAGACTGCGCAGAACACGCTAAGGAGGTATTTGTTAAGGACAGTGTAGATCAAGATCAGACTGCATAGAACACGCTAAGGAGATATTTTAATTCCCAAATCAAAACTTTGATGGAACAGCAATATTTCGGTTATTGATGTCGAATTGAAAATTAAAGAGTAGATCAAGATCATTTCGCAGGATGTGAACAGCACGTTTAATCTCGTTCAAACGTGTCCGGTCAAGTCTCTATTTGTTGTTTATTTGCGTTATATAAATATTGCTGCGATGTCTGTACACAATTACTGAGAGTATAACCTTTCGACATGACCTTATACTGTTTTCTTATAGAATCACTCGACTTAAAGTATTTTTCAAATATTAGTGAGTGGGAATTAATCGTCTTTCAGATACTTAAAGGTACTTGAAGACTGATTGAAGATGATTCCAGGGGGGGTCTAGTACTATAAAGTGAATGAACAAATTTGAAATCGTAAAGGTGGTTAGTTTAAACATATTTATTTTACATCGATTGAGAAACAAGTTCTGACAACTTATACTAATCTCTCTCGATTCTGCTTCCTGGGAGGTTAGTACGGAAAATGTCAAAACCCGCGGCCTTTCATCTATTATTAACCCTTTGACTGGTAAGCGTAACTCACTGACCTTTGGGCTGACAGTGTAGATCAAGATCAGACTGCATAGAACACGCTAAGGAGATATTTTAATTCCCAAATCAAAACTTTGATGGAACAGCAATATTTCGGTTATTGATGTCGAATTGAAAATTAAACAGTAGATCAAGATCATTTCGCAGGATGTGAACAGCACGTTTAATCTCGTTCAAACGTGTCCGGTCAAGTCTCTATTTGTTGTTTATTTGCGTTATATAAATATTGCTGCGATGTCTGTACACAATTACTGAGAGTATAACCTTTCGACATGAAAATCGACTTCAAACTTTCTACCCATACGGTTGACAAGCATTTGAATGCAAGTCATTTTCAGGCTTCTGTGTTTTTTGATAAAGGCACCATGTACGAATCGGTAGAAAGATGTTTGGAAAAACCCGACGCCTGTACGAAAATTGGAAAACGTTTCGAAGCTACAAAGACATTTATGTACAACATTGGTTTATTGGGACACAAAAAGCAACCGAGTCGTACAGTTAAAGTAGTTTATTCCAGGACCAAATACAGAATCTTCGTAGTAACAGCTTACCCTGTCGCAAAGGGTACTTGTTTATACACGTCAGATGTAAGAAAAAACTGACCAATCAGAAGAAACTTTATGACTATATAACTCCGTAGTATGTGTGTAGAAGTCATTAGAGTTTTGGCACTCGAACGAACAACATGATAAGAGAAAAAATCAGCCTCGGTAACGAACGCTACGTACAAGTGAACGAATGGAGAGGTGAATTGAGAGTCGATATTAGGGAGTGGAAAGATGACAAACCCACCAAAAAAGGCATAAGCTTAACTCTGATGCGTTGGAAGAACCTGGTAAATCAAATAGAGTACGTTGACAAAGCCCTCGAAAATAAGGTATCATACGGATATCACATCGGGGGCAACGTGCATTGCAGTATTGGCGAAAGCAGCGTTTGCGTAGATATTAGACAATATTGGAAACCGAATGAAGAAGTAGTGCCGACCAAAAAAGGCATTTGCTTGAGACCAAAAGAATACGAACGATTAAAAGAACTTATGCCAAACATTGGAAAAACTTTACCCGAATTGGACGGTGTGATACCCTGTTACCTGCAGGGTGATCATATGAACCAATTAGGAGCCCTTCAGTGTACAGAGTGTAACCCGAACGAGTTTATAAATAACTGGTGATCATGTTTGGACTTGTGCATATGATGATTGTATTGATTGGTGAATGGATACATTATAGACATATAAAAACAGAAATAGAAATCGAAATGGAACGATTTCTCACTTTTTTATATGCATACCAAATTAGACCTTTGTATTCAGTTTTGTTGTAATACTATATTTTGTAAGAATGTAAGTTATGCATATTTGATTAAAACATGGATGACTGGAAAACATACTTGTCTTCTATTTATTTTGATTCCAATAATCCTGCTAGTTTTAGCGGCCCCGAGAAATTGTACCAGTATGTAAAAGCACAGGGTAAATACAACATTGGTAGACATCGAATACGAAAATGGCTACAGGATCAAGAGTCCTATTCGCTTACGAGGGGGGCTAGACGCCGATTTATACGATCCAGAGTGATCGTTGAGGGGGTTGATAGTCAATGGGATATAGATCTTATGGATATGGTCAATTTACAGAAGCATAACGAAGGTGTGAAATATATTTTGATTGCTATCGATGTCTTTTCTCGTTTTCTTTATGCTCAACCCGTTAAGAGTAAGCGAGGCGCTGATTTAGTCACGGTCTTGAAACGTATACCGACAGGCCCCAAAAAACCAAAAACAATTCGTACGGACCGAGGAATGGAATTTAGAAGCAAAGAAGTAAATACATATTTAAAAAGTCAAAACATACATCACCTGTACGCGTATAACACGGAAACAAAGGCGAATTACGCCGAAAGAGTCATTAAAACCATAAAACACAAGATTTTTCGATACCTGCTCAAGAATAGAACCCGTCGGTACATTGACATTTTACAGGATGTTGTACATAGTTACAATCATACTTCTCATAGGAGTCTCGGAGAAAATCCAGCAGCAATTTCCATGGAAAATGAAGGGGAAAGCCGTCTTCAACAGTATCTCATTAGAACCAAGGGAAGTAAGCGGGAACAGCCCGTTATCAAAAAAATGAAATATAAAATCGGTCAGACTGTACGATTGTCGCACATCAGGTCCGTATTTGACAGAGAATACTCGCAAAAATGGACAGGGGAGATCTTCAAAATCAAATCACGCTTTAAAAGACGAGGAATTCCAGTTTACACCTTAGTAGACTGGGACAATGACGAAATCGACGGTACATTTTACGAGCAAGAATTGCAAGCTATAAATGTTGACGAAGGTACCGAATTTAGCATCGAAAAAATATTGAAAAGAAGGACACGCAATAAAAAGCGGGAAGTCCTGGTGCGATGGTTACACTGGCCAAAAAAGTATGACAGCTGGATACCGGAAACTGATATTACGCAATACTCGTAAACAATTGATTACATATAAAGGGTTGAATTGATTGCTCGATTGTGTGGTGTTTTACGCCGTTTTCAACATTATCTTAATTATATCACGGCGGACAGTACAGCTATCCGCGCGTTCCTCGAGTTTCTTTTGCAAGTACTTCGCGCAATTTTCTTTCCAAGCCACTGGGTGTTTTCCCACATGATTAACGTCAAAACAATGGTCAGTGGTGGGAGAGGAATGAATCCTGGCGCAGTGACTATCATCAATTTAAAGAAAAAAAAAATAGATCGAGCCAGGGGGTGGTAGTCAGGGATCGAACGCTTGACCTCGTGCATTGAAGTCCAGCACTCTATCGACTAACCTAACGGAGCTCGCTATATAAGGAATGAAAACTAGCAATATTCAATCATTTATGTGTAGACAGTCAAACGATCATGATCATCACAAACGTGGTCTACAGCGCTCAACTCAACTGCCATATTGATTTAAGACAACTCTGCTACAAAATAACGAATGTACGGTATGATCCAGCACGATTTCCCGGGTTGATATGGCAGCACAGAAAAATTGGAGGAAACTGTTTAGTGTTTTCTAACGGTATTATCAACTGTAACGGTAAAGCTTCGAGTAAAAGAGAGGGGTATAAACGGATACGAAAATATGCCAGACTGCTTCAGAATTGCGGATATGCCGTAAATTTTTCGGACGCAAAACTTTTAACCATGTCTATGAGCCATACCCTCAGTTCGAATTTGGATCTGAAGCGTTTGTCTTTCGATAGAGATGTCGTATACGAACCAGAGTTATTTCCTTCCCTTAACTTTAAACGGAAAGGTGTGCATTTTTGTTGCTTTCATACGGGGAAAGTGGTTATAACGGGTGTAACCTCTCCACAACAAGAGGACGAGGTTGTTTGTCCCACACTAATTGAACTCGAACTCTATACGCGTAAGAAGGAATGAGTATTTCAACAATTCAACCATGGAACACTCTACAGTTTATTTACATTTCTCTTATTTACTACACCTACAAGAGACCGACACGGCGGAAAGGAAGAATTTACTGCAGAATTTATCGAATCGTCGACTAAAGGCTATCATCGAGGTAGCAAAACGTATCCTTAACGGAATCATTAATCCAATGAGAAGAGATGTTCAAAATTTCGAAAGAAGGAGACTATTGTTACGCACACTATGCTCAAATAACGTTTCATCTAGCCGTAAGAAGACTTTACTTCAACGATTTCATTCATTTATACCCATTTTATTACGCCCAGTTTATCTCATTCCTACCATACTTGACGAATTGAGAACGAGGAGAGAAGAATGACAGAGTTTTACCTATATTTGAATTGCGCAGAATCGATCGATATACGTAAGAATAACGCCGATTTCTTGTTCCAGTTTTCTAAAGACTATATTTTAGAAGGAAGTTGGTTATGTGCTCTCGTAGAATCGTCATTGACCTGTGACTTTACACCTCGAAGTAAGCGATTGTATTTGAATTGCGATATCATAGAGGAAGCGTTTGTCAGGAACAAGTTACAACCCGTTCTCACCAGCATAGAAATCGAAACAAGATACAAGAAATTTAAATTTACCGAATGTCTTCATCGACGTTATAGACCCGTGAGTGTCAAAAGATTTAACACTATTAGACTGTCGTTAAAAAGCGAAGATTTAAAACCCATTGATTTGAAATCGAACGATTTTCACTGCGTCCTTCATTTCAAGAAATCATGGGTTCCATAGACGTCTTTGATTCAGAACAACAGAAGTGGGTTCCGTACAAAGAAGATGTGGAGTATTTTAAACCGAAAGACCATATCCCAGATCAAATAAGGAACTTGGAGAAAATACTAGAAGAAAAGAATAAACTGCTGCGGGATATGGAAGAAAAACTTGAAAAAGTCAAAACGCCTCAGGTAAAAATGGTGAGCCCGTTAACCGAAGCCGTTGATAGGGCAAAATCTCAGATTAAACGTAAGAATGGTGAAGACGAAGATCGTAAGAACATCAAGCGTAAGAAGACTCGCAAAACGTATCGCAAAGATCCCGACTGGGTATTTTGAAATTTACGATGAATAGTAAAATGCAACACATAGAAGAATTATCGTTATTTAACACGATCACGAAAGATTCGTCCTTGTTATCGAAAGATTGGATCGAATTTCGACCCATTAATCCCGTAACTGATTCTTCATCGAGCTTAGAATTTAATATACCGCCACAGGCCAGCGCCTATATCAACTTGAAGGAATGTAAATTGAGGCTGAAATTAAGACTGGCTTTACAAGACGGTACCCCCGTGACCGCAGATGACACGCTAGGACTAATCAATTTACCCTTGCACACCATTTTCAGACAACTGGACATTCATTTACAACAAAAACCACTCCCGAATAGCGGAACAACTCATCCGTATAAGGCCTACATTGACACCATACTAAATACCAATCGATCTATACAGGAAGCTTTTCTGACCAGCCAATTATTTTTCAAGGATGACCCAAATCTGGACGATAGCGACCCAAAAACTGGATCAAATGGCGGTTTATTTCAAAGATATGATAGGACCAAGGGTGGTAAGATTATAGATCTAGAAGGGAGTATCCCGGTGGACTTATTTCAACAACCAAAGTTACTTATAAACGGAGTGCAAATGGCGCTTAAATTTTGGCAAGCATCCGATGCATTTCGAATCATTACAGATGCGTTAACTCCGAATTACAAGGTGCAAATCGTTGACGCCCGTTTCAAGCTCTGTATTCAGCGGTTACAGAACGATTTGCTTTTGGCCCATGACAAAATGATTCAGGACACTCCGGCTATGTACCCTTATTTCCGCTCAGAGATAAAAACAACCTCGATAGCGCAGGGACAATATAGTTTTCACGCAGACGATATATTTCAAGGTAGGGTGCCAAACAAAATCATCATAGGGGCGGTTCCAAGCGTTTCGTATAACGGGGACTACAAAACAAACCCATTCAACCTGAAACATTACGACTGCAGTTACCTCGGTTTCTTCGTTGATGGACAATCCGTACCATCGCAACCATTGCAACCTAATTTTGAAGGAAATCATTTCACCGACTGTTATCAGACCCTCACTTCCTGTAGAAATGATATCAACATCACGTACACAGAGTACAAGCAAGGATACTGCCTATACGTGTTGGATATCGATCCCTACTATTCTTTTAGCACAAAAAGAAGAGGTCTTTGCCGTTTGGAAATCAAATTTGCTAAACCTTTACCAGAAAGTGTGACATTGCTACTGTACGCAACCTTTCCAGAAATACTTACGATCGATAAAGCGAGAAATGTGTATATACAATAGATTATGGAGGAAAAAAAAATGACTCGTGGCTTCTTTCATACTTTTATTGTATTATTTTGTAAATAAAAATATAAAAAAAAATGTAAAATTGTCTTATTATTTAAAAAGAAATCCAGTCTATATCTTTCTTTCTTTTCTTCTCTCTAAGCCCCGGAGGAAAAAGTGTTAATTTTCTATTCTTCTTCTTTTTTGGGGGATCTTCCCTTCCCTCTCTCTGCCGATCATCTTGTCTCCCAGACAGTTTTTTCAATCGCTCAAACTTTTCGAAAGGCACTAATACGTATTTCTCCATTACTGTAATACGGTTTGTAAGTAGGCGGAAGCGATCTTCACCAATTTATGGATAATACGTTGTTTATGTTGAATGGCTTCCTTCTTTTGAACAAACCCAATATTACGATCTCCAAGCAAGTAAATGAAGCGTCTCTGCCGTTTTAAGCTGTTTTTTTCCGTAAGGGACAATCTGCCTTTAAACCGGATAATATTGTATGCAATTTGACTAAGTGCTCTTAATTGCTGACTGGTAATTGTTTTTAAAAGCGACTTTCTTTGGGCGGCTGTAGTGTTGGCCACTAAATATAGGAAGTGTCGTTGTTGTTTGATTAGTTCAACCATATTGTCTTCTTATAAGCTCATTATCGCCATTCTTACGTCAAACGGTACACAATAGGCTCCTCGTTGGGAAAAATAAGTGTCCTTAAACGTTACTTGTTATCGGAGTGAGGGGACATGTCCACTATGAAATAACCGTGTATCGTATTAAGGGCATCTTCGTAAGCTTGCATAAACCCTCTGGACTTACGGGGATAAAGCTGTCGTCCTAATACTGCTACCTGAGATATGTCTCGAATATTTTTCATAAGTACCAGATACCAGGTATTCAGTGCAATAGTTCTGGCATGTTTACCCCCGGGATATAAGTTTTGCGTGATCATAATCACCGATACTTTTCTGTGATGGCAACCTTGTGTGAAAAGTAGCTCCATTTCTTTACTCCGCATGACCTCGTGCATTAGGTCGTCTAAAATGATTAACTTGTGTTTTTTGTCTTTTGTGAAGTCATCCAATTCTTCCGCAGTAGGCAATCCTTGCTTACTGTAAAAGTTTGGAATGGAACTCTCCATGGCATCAAACAAGTCTTGGTGGATACCGTAGCAATAGAGAATATGGGAAGGGGGGTCTCGTCCGTACATGAGGTTTACTTGTTTCAAAAAGCGATACACCCATTGGGTTTTACCGCTACCAGTTTGTCCGCTAATACACATACTAGAACATGGTTCGAAGGGAAGAGGGACGGCCATTATTTCTTAAGTTTTGGGTTAGGTAAAGCGTATCCGATACAGCTACTCAAAAGTGATACCCAGAGTTCGGTAGAACCGTTTTTTATGGATAGATTGACGATCGCTGTAATAATAATGATGTACACTATGATCATCTGACAAAAGTAGACAATCTCTGCTTGTGGGACCCGGGTACCAAGTAAATGCCACTTGTCACTCTGACTTTCTTCGTCAGGTTTAGGGAAACGTAAAAACGTTTCTTTTTCCGGAGTTTCTGTCATATTCTTACGTTGGATTAACTCAAGACGCAAAGAGAAATTCTTTCTTACTATCTTTTAATTTACAAGCAATACGATCGAATAAAATGAATAACATTTACAAGCAATACGACCATGATAGAATAAAATGAATAACAGTTAGTCTTTGGAAATATGAGTAAAACCTTTAAAGGTGGGTATTTAGATTTTCTCTCATCAAATTAAAGAATATATACATCACTGAAATTTATATGAAACAAAGACATTACAAATCATCAATGATTAAGAATCATAAAATTACACACACACCCACACCCACACCTGAAGTTTTTTTTAATGTGCTCCCATAAAGGGTTACGTAGCCTCTTAATGTATTTTTAGATTTCGCGCCAGAAATAAGAAAAAAAATACTATTGTGGGGGGATGTAAAGTGACTGGCACGAAAAAAAAAATGTCTAAAACTTTCTAGAAAATGAGTGACACTTTTTGAAAAATGAGTGACACTTTTTGGAAAATAAGTGGTACTTTTTTTTAATTTGAGCCTTTGAGAATTTACGTGTAAACGTACAAAAACGTAAAATGAGTGACACTTTTTAATATTTGTTTGACAATTTTTAATATTTGTGTGACATTTTTTTGAAAATTGAGTGACATTTTTTTTTTTTTTTATCTTTTTGAGAATTGAGTGACAATGAAGAAATATCTTACAGGTTTACATATAAATGTCGTAATATCGTTGAAAGCAAATTTGACAGAGATCGACTATCAAAACCCGTATGGCTCTGTATCAAAGTGGTCTACTTTTCGTCTTTTTGTATAAACCATTTGATAACTTTTTTGTTCTTCTCTATTATACAATTTTCTTTTCCTTTTGTCCCTACAAATTTTACTAGGATTGGTCACAGTGATATTTGAACTACTTTGAGGGTCTGCGACTATATCTTTCACGGTATGGAAATTAATGAGTTGACTGTTTTTATAATTTAGGGTAAATCCCCTCACTTTACAAGTTTCGTTGTTTTCATTCGTTTTGTAGGCATAATTTTTTGGCCCCCCAGACACAAACTCCACAATGTACTCTCCATTCTGAAGCTCATTCGTCAGTTCACCCAAATAATCACCTAGAGGTGGATCATACTCATTTGGACGACTCACGTATATGATGCTATCTGTGTCATAATACAGGACTCTTCTACCCAGCTGCTCAAGTACACTGTAAAGTTTAAGTCTGGCCCAGCACGTTGTAAATGTTGCCAAATATATGTTGGTCTTGTTATCTTCGGGTTGACAATCGTTCTTATACTGCCATTCAACTTGTATCATATCATTAGACAATATATGAAAATCGATGGGTTGCTTCAATGGATCGGAAAAAAGTTGAAAAAACATGTTGGCCTGACTTTCGTGAAAAAATTCCGTTTGTCGAATATTAAGTCTCTGACCAAACTTCCCCCAAAAGCTATTGAGACACAGTTTTGCCAAAGCTCTAAGTCCTGGGTTCTGTCGAATATTTTTTCGATCCAATGAGACCCCTTCTTTTTCCACATATTGCCCGATGTACTTATTCATATCATCGTAACATTTAATCCAAACGGGAGGACCACTTGCTTCTTGTTTGAATTTAAAAAATGTGTTAATATATTGAGCAAACAGTCCTCCTTTATTGGTTTTGGGGTCATATTGAGTGCTTTCTTCCCAGTGGTATACTTCATAAATTTTTGTGATTTTATACCCTAATCTGACAGCCGTTTGTATTTCGGGGGTGCACCACGTACCAGTCAACTCTCTTTGTTCATTTGTACATTCGCACGGGGTTTGACTTTCGGTATCCGCGCAGGTCCGACATAAAGAAAATTTTAGTTTGCCATTAGACCTGTAAGGAAGGACTGGGTGATAGAGTCCCCTGGGCGGGATAATCTTCACCTTGGCAATACCAAAATAATCCTTGATGTCCCCAAAATCTTTGGAAATGACTGAGGGGTGACCTAAGGGATAACGACAATACTTGTTTACCCAAGGATAAAGACTCGTAAAATCCACATATTTCACTCGCTCGTTTTCTTTTACTTTGTAATAAAGCCGGCTAGCATTGGTGCGACCCCCAAAGAAACTTTCTCTCGGGTCAAGTCGATCCATGACATCTAGCTGAGAAATAAATTGCCGAAGTTCAGGGTTTTGGTTTTGTTGTTTTTTGAAATCGTGATCCCAAATACAAATATATTTCATACCTAAATTTTCGAGGCGTGTTTGTTTTTTCAATGTCAGCGCGTACAATTCGTCCAAAGACTGGTGTGTGAGTGGGTGATACGTTTCTTCACGATTGTCAGAGAAACACACGGGGCATCCATGAAATATACATCCGTGATATTCATAGACCGTGTTGGTTTCTCTACAATATCCGTCCAATTTGTAGCGAGTGCCGGGGATCGTTTTCTCCCCTTCATTCAAAGCATGTTGGATATGAACGTTATCGAGTTTCGCCCTCCACTCTAACCATTGAATTGACGCTTTACTGTATTGATCATTGTAACCACTGGGAGGAATTTTCGCTATGGGGGAACTCACAAATTCTTTCTTGCACACTTTCTCTCCTTTCAATTCGGATTCTTGGACCCACTCGTTTCCGTTTTGTATATACAATTTTTCGTCGATGACTTTTGCGGGTACCCATTGATCATTGCCGTGCAGTTTTACGCGCCATATTTCTTCCATTTCCGCCATGGGGGTACTTACAAATTCTTTCTTGCACACTTTCACTCCTTTCAATTCGGATTCGTGGACCCATTCGTTTCCCTTTTGTATGTACAATTTTTCGTCGATGACTTTTGCGGGTACCCATTGATCATTGCCTTTCAGTTTTACGCGCCATGTTTCTTCCAAAAATTTGGTTCTAAAAACGTTCATGCAAACGGAAGCTATAGTGACTGAATCGAATGGATCCACGGCTCCAACCCATTGTTTCTCTTCCTTCCCTTTTTTATTGAGAACCACTTTCTCTTCCCCCGTAGCACTCATTAATAAATGTCTAAATTTCATACAAGCTTGTCTTAAAATATCTACATCACTTCTACAATATTGTAACATTTCTTTTCTAAAATCAAATATTTCATTCTCTCTCTCACTCAGCCACGCTACTAACTCGCTTCTTTCTTTCTCACTCATAAAATCGTAACCATAATCTTTAGCATCAGGGTAGGGTCCAACATAATTTTGATTCTCTCTAGTATTAAAATAATGCGGGAACCATCCTTTTTTCAATTCTTGCAAGTCAAATGCTTTCGGGAGTGCTGATAACTTCATGGGTAAAAAGCTGAGGCTGTCAATCACCTTTATATGTAAATTTTTCTCCACTGTCATATACATGATTTTTGAGCCGTTGTAAATAATTTTGGCAGGTCTTATGGATTGATCGATCAAATATTCCAGAATAAAATAGCCATCATACCCTTTCATGTTATGGGCAACAACCTTGAAATATTCGTGTTGATCCGTAAAGAGCCACTGTCCAAACTTTTCGGCCGTATCCGCGCCCTCGAATATGACTTCTCTGAATCCGCATTTACCGGGACAAGGACCTGGGTCCTCATTCTCGTGCAGATCAAAATTGTCACATTCCTTACAACGGGTACCACAACCCTTACATACGGAATCGGGAGTCAGTTCTTTTTCAATGCATTTAGGGCATACTGAATGAGCCACAACAAAGTTTGGACGGTGGGTCGCTTTACCGCACCATGCTGTTTTGCAATTCTGACATTTGGAGCAAGATTTACACATCTCTGGCAATTGACAGTCCTTACAATTTAATTTTGAATCGGGTACGTATCCTTCAACGCAGTAACTCATCTCATCCTGACTGCATTCAAAATCAAAAAATATAAATTTTGGAATGTAATATTCTTTGGCCGGTGTGGCTCTTAAATAACATTTATGATCATCCATGACATATTTGTGACAGGAGGAGCACTGGTATTCGCCACATCGATGCTCCTCCTTTTTGCGTTTGTCTGTTCTCAACACCTTGAAACATGTGGGACACTTCCACCATTTTTCGCATGGTGAAGGGCCACTGGGTTGTCCTTTTTTAGGCCCAAATTTGTATGTTGTAACTTTTTTGTGCTCAGCGTAACAAACTGCCGATCTGCAGGACATATTACAGTCGCTACATTTCACAGGTTCTACGTTAAGGCACGAGTCACTTTTACAGACAATACATTTTATTTCACATTGATGTCCTTCTCTGTCATTATAATGTTTGAGACATTTTGTACAGAAATAACTGCAACTGAAAAATCCCGTGATGCTGGTAATGGCGTGAAAGTGATCATCATCAACCAAATAAATATAAATGCATGGACACCTGTCATTGCTAGCCACGGTTATAAATTTGTTTCCTAAGCGAGCACTCACCACCATTACACGAACACCAAGGAATTCTTCAAACATCCTAACATCATTTAAACTGAGGGGTTGCTCGGTGCTCACACCGGGTTGCTCGGTGCTCACACCGACGGCATGGCACAGTGCTTGGGCGAATTTCTTTTGTTCGTTTCTACTCTTATTGCGTAAATTTTTATAATAACTTTCGGGTACTTTTCTGTGTTCTAAAATCAAGTCTATATTACTTCTTTCCCCTCTGTTTTTCCTTATTTCTTTCCATTCATCTACAGTGCATCTGTTTAATTTTGCCCAACTGACCCCTATAGCCCTAGCCATACACAAATTGTCTTTATTTTCAATAGTTACAAGGGACCTTTTTAGATGTACCAAATTGTTCTTACCCTTTACTTTTGTCATTTGTCGTTTTGATGACCCTTTTGGCAAAATGATCAAACCAATAACAATAGTAAAACTCTGATCAATTAACAGTTCTTGATGGCTATTTAGCACTTTCATAATGGCCTCTATAACTTTTGCCGCATTAAGTTGATCCCATCTCTGTAGTGGAACTATAATAGGGTTATCAAGTCCTTCGTGTTGAATAATTACCCGTCTCAAGTCATTACCAGATACATTACCTCCGGTCTCATTTAATACATTTTCGAATAATTGCTCAAGTCCTCTTTGAATACCACTTATACTTTGACCGTAATGTCTTTCGTCTATTTTTATCTCATAGGTCCTGTCCACAGCCTTGTTTTTGGCATACGTTCTTTCAGACTTCTTTCGAATATTATACCGAATATCGTTCGAAGATCCTGGCTGAGGCTGATTTGGAGGGAGTACAGTATTCCATTCCCCATCTTCAACACAAACTCGAGCAGTTTCCTCCATTTCGTCGTCAAACAGAAGCGCTTTTATTGCCCCCTGTATCTCTTTTTCTATTCTTACCGATTCCAAATCTAAGTCACTACTGTCATTGGTTATAGCCACTGGACCTCCTAAATTATGAAATAACGAATCAATTTGTTCATTTATAAAATGATCACTGTACTCCGGATTTCGCAGTTGGAATAAACGGAACCTTACAATAGGGGAATCCTGAATACCCATGGTCGCAGAAAAATTCATCAACTCTTCAGCATCGGTATAAGATTGGACCATTGTCTCTAAAGCCATCTCGAAGGAATCCATTTTCACAGTATGAGGTTCACTGATACAAAGTAAATGATTATGATAAAACTAGTACGCTATTGTGTTATAAATAGTTCCTCACGTTCTTGTGTCTTACAAACAAGATAAAACTTGTACGCCATTCGTAATGGCTATAAATAGTTCCTCACGTTCTTGTTTCCTATGAACAGGTTAGAACTTGTACTCTATTCGTAATGTCTATAAATAGTTTCTCACGTTCTTGTATCCTTTACTCATATTTATTTACTTTAGGAATAAATAGCACATGTATCAGCTGCTTTATGCCTGAAAGAAAAAAAAACAACACCATTTATAAATGAAAATAATTCTATATGATAATATAAGGAAAACAGTTTGAGAGGGATAAGAAATAGAAAAATCGAAAAAAAAAATTACTTTTCCACCATATTTTCTATTATGAAATACACTATGTATAAACAAGTTTCATGGTCCTATCATTGCGAATATATCACTGTATTTTTTTTTTCCTCATTATGTTATCAATTTCTATCCAATTTTTAAATTGTTTGCATAATCGTTAATAAGAAAAAAGAAAAATCTCTGTACACCGGTATAACGAATTATTGACTGTCTAATATATTAAGAATTAATATAAAAATAAAACTTACCACCTCAAAAGATCCTTTCAATCCAATTTTCACAGAACTTTGTATAATTAATGAGCAGTGATTTTAAAGCGTATCTTCATGTAAGAATGATAGAGGTTAAAATTACGAGCAACGAACGATTCGGGGAGAGGGGGGAGGGGGTGGGGGAGGGGCGTGTCATTGTAAAGTCTAAATAGTGACGAGCAACGAATCGGCTTGATCTACACTGTCAGCCCAAAGGTCAGTGAGTTACGCTTACCAGTCAAAGGGTTAATAGTAGATGAAAGGCCGCGGGTTTTGACATTTTCCGTACTAACCTCCCAGGAAGCAGAATCGAGAGAGATTAGTATAAGTTGTCAGAACTTGTTTCTCAATCGATGTAAAATAAATATGTTTAAACTAACCACCTTTACGATTTCAAATTTGTTCATTCACTTTATAGTACTAGACCCCCCTGGAATCATCTTCAATCAGTCTTCAAGTACCTTTAAGTATCTGAAAGACGATTAATTCCCACTCACTAATATTTGAAAAATACTTTAAGTCGAGTGATTCTATAAGAAAACAGTATAAGGTCATGTCGAAAGGTTATACTCTCAGTAATTGTGTACAGACATCGCAGCAATATTTATATAACGCAAATAAACAACAAATAGAGACTTGACCGGACACGTTTGAACGAGATTAAACGTGCTGTTCACATCCTGCGAAATGATCTTGATCTACTCTTTAATTTTCAATTCGACATCAATAACCGAAATATTGCTGTTCCATCAAAGTTTTGATTTGGGAATTAAAATATCTCCTTAGCGTGTTCTATGCAGTCTGATCTTGATCTACACTGTCCTTAACAAATACCTCCTTAGCGTGTTCTGCGCAGTCTGATCTTGATCTTGAAGTTTCTGAATTATGTATATACGTTGTCTTCACTCAAATCACTCTTCAAACAGCCTTCAAGTACCTGTAAACATCGTTAGGCGGATTTAGTACCACTGACTAATATTTGAAAAGCACTTAAAGATGACTGACGCTATCAAACACAGTGTGAAAGAAGGAAAAATTGGTGACGCCCAAGAAACCATTATACTACTGATGGGAAAGTCTTAATACGTATTACTGCCAGTGCATAGCATCTTGTTTTATTTGCTTACATCATTGTGGCATTTTTTTCAGAATATTGGGAACATTAAGTATCTCTAAAAAAGATAAGATGGCACAAGTGTTACTGGGATATGATTATGGAAAATATAGTGTGAAATTAAGCTCTCCTGGATATCGATTAACAGTAGCAACACTCGAGTATTGAGCTCAAAAATGTGCCTGCAAAAACAGGCCTACAGGGGTCAATGGAGTAAACTTGTCCAAAAATTTACCAATCACAAATTAATATTAATTCATTTGGGTATATTGATTCCAAGAATTAGGTCAAAAGTCACATATTCAGCTACATCGAAAAAACATTTTTCCCCTTGGGGAAAGGATTTTAATGTGATTTGTTATGATAATTTAGTAGAAATAGGCTTCAGACGGTCTCTCTGGTCAATCAAGGGACTAGACTGTCTGTTTATAATTGAGTCATCTGAAAAATGACAAAATGAGTGTGATGGTCACTGATTGGCACAAAAATCAAAGCACTGAAGTATCTGATAGTCACAGGAGTGCATATAGAGAGAAAATAATAATTTCCTACACAATTTCAGGTTTCAATAACCCTGTGACAGAAGGCTTTTAAAAAATTTGTGGTAAAAGGAGAAAATGCTGTTAACCAGCATGTCTCCTCCTCCAACAATACTTTTTATATATTACAGATATACTCCATGATTTGTGCCACCTTCATTTTGTGGTCTGCAAATGTTTTGAATAAGGACATGTCTAGAATTTATTTGTTTCGAAAGAGGTAAACAGTTTGTCTAGTGGCTTTTAACTTTATAACTTAAGTGTTTAGATATACCAGCAAGAAGGGCATTATGTCATAGTCTTGTTTCCGTTTCAAGCATTTACCACACAGTACTAAGTTTTAACTACCTCAAGGAAGGAAAATGTTCTGGGAATAGGAGAAAATGCTGGTAAACAGAATTTTCTCCCTTTTCCATAATATTTTCTAAAATCACACCATATTAGCCACATTTAGTCTGTTGTCTGCTGATGGTTTGGATTTGGACCAGTCTAAAATTTTGTCTTCTTGTAAAGAGTGAATAGTAAATATGAATTTTTTCATGTTAATGTGCAGAAAAAAGATACCTGCTTTTTGTGATGCTTGCACAATTTTTCATAGTTTGACCAGAACTTTAAACCTGATTTAAAAAAAACCCAGAAAATAAATATAATGATACCCATTTCATTTTAAAATCATACATTTCATTTTTATGTGATGGCATTTGGAATTTTTGATGTACTCTAGGGCTGTAAGTGAGCTTTTGTGATCATATGGTTGACAGTTTTTGGGGTGTCATCAGCACTGACTTGTTTTCTTAACCTTTTACCTGATGACAACCTTTTACCAGATGACATCATTTTGGACTCAACGGTATTGAACCTTTGCAGATGACAAGTTAGACTGTTCTCAGAAGTGACGAGATTTGCCTTTGAAAGGTAGGAAATATTTTGGAAAAAGGAGAAAGTACTGGTTACCAAAGTGTTTTTAAAACAATTCCTTCCTCCTCAGGGTCATTAAAGCACTGCATTATTTAGTAAAGAGATAACACTCTAATTGGGAGTCACAATTTTCAAGATTCAATAAACTTTTTCAGGGTGTTGGTCTACATACTATTAATTTTAAGGTTGAATCTAATTGCTGTGAAGTCATTGTTACTGGTAAAAATATCAAATTTAATGAAAAATCTTTCAAGTCTCTAGTGGACAATCTTTTCATCCATTTTTCAAGAAACTTTGTGCCTATGATATGTAGGGAAAGACAGAAAACTTGGTCATGTAGAGGTGTAATAAGATAATGCAATTGGCTAAACTTTTATGAAATCAAGATGCAAGAGGCCACAGTTTCATTTTAAAATCTTAAAGCCTTGTCCTATTCTTCTATGAGATATGGGACAATAAGAAAACTTGGTCATGTATGGTTAAAAAAAAAACTTTGTCATGAAGTCAATTCTTAGTAAATCTTAAAAACACATTTTCTTGAAATATTTATGACATTTTTTCTTGGTGTGATGGCCATAGTAACAGGACCAAGTTTGACAAACATTATGTTCTGCTAGGTGGCATTTTTCAAATACATACCTGTCTGATTTTGGCTTTTGGGTACAGAACCGAATTACTTGTCAAGGCAGCAATTGATGCAGCAAATGTGCAAAACATTTCCTCGCTAAAACGCTACCTGGTATGATTCATCCAGCCATGGTAACCTATCATGTAGCCTATGCACCAGTCCTTTATAAACACAGCCCCTATAAGCTTGGGAATAGCCCCAGTATAGGCCCAGCATGGTGAGGATGTTATTTTTGTTGTCAGTCAGTTGTACAAATCCCGGTTTCCCCATGTCTATATTTAGAAACTGTATACAAAGATTTGTAATAAACAATGGTATTTTATAGAACTAATCTTCTCATGTGAAATTTTGATATTTATAAGGAATTTGTAGTGACAAACTGGCTTAATTTTTCCACCGAGGTATTAATTATAGCCATTTTCTGTTTGCTAATTTTTAGCGGCAGTTCACGCACCCCATATTGATATTTATCCTGTACAGGATAGTGATGTGTACTAGCAGACAAATCTGTCTTTGAAATAATGACATGCACAGACAATGGTTTAACAAAGTATCAAGAAAAATACAGTATCTACACTTAAGGAATGAAGAGAACTTTTTGTGTTTTCATGGAGGTATGGAAAAAAAAAAACCTAATCACACTGTACAAAAGTGTGATTAGGTTTTTTTTTTCATACCTCCATGAAAACAAAAAAAATTATCTTCATTCCTTATAATTCAATATCACAGACAACAAATACGCACTTAAATTTTACTCTAACTGCTTTTTTATGTAAATCCAACATTGCGTATTTGTTTAATGTCCATTTCATTGATAATTCATAGCGCGGTAAATCTGCTCGTTCATGACATAATAATGACGTAATTCATGACGTCATTATAGTATCGAACATTGGCAGTTTAGTAGATTTATTATTAGAAGTTCAATACGCTAGAAGTAAGTTGAAAATAAGTTTGTTAGGACCCAGCAAAGTAACATTGAGTTTAAGCTCTCTCTTTGAATTTACTGTTGGATATTTTTTTCAATGTTCAGAGAAAATAAATTTAGCTTGCAATTTGAAATTCGGACTGGATATAAAATCAGACAGAAAAACATTATGGAATTTCGTATACATGTTTGTTTACATTAGTTTGACTGCAAAAGTAGTTCCGGCACTGCTTAATTTTTTCAGCCAGTCAGAACTTGCCAATGCTCATGAAAATCAAAGCGTTGAGAACCCTGAAGTGGTATTTGTCAAGGAAGCCATTGTGTGGAATTGATAATTTGAAAGAAAAAGACAAATATTATTCAAATATTGGCTTGAAAGTCAACCTACTAAGCAAATGAATACCTTTTTTTGGTTGAAGGGAGAGTACTCATGACAAAGTTAGGATTATTTGTGTATTGGTGGTCTCCCTTCGATCATTCAGGAGGAGTCATGAGTAATGTCCCTTGACAGTAGGATGCATGATGGATAGAGAGAGAAAAACCATGTGAATATATCGAATAGAATTAAGTTTGTACCTGAAAACTATGATTTTGAAATATCTTTGGCCATCAATATTTAATTCCCAACATTACAATCAATTATTTCGATCTATAAATATTCATGCCCAATCAAATGGAGTAGCGCGCAATCATTGGATGAACAAGCCATGGGACGAATTGGTTTTGGAACGAAAAATCCGAGGACCAAGTGATCGGTAGACAAATTTTGTATCATTGCGCCAATAGAAGGCTATGAGCGAGTGAAGCTATTTTCAATCAAAAATTAGTATTTCCACGATCGATGGCCTCACCTAGTGCATTTTAACATGCCATTTCCAATTACATATCTGAATGCTACCGAAAAACTCATTTGCCTTAGAAAAATTGAGTTTAATTGGGTTTATTTCCTTCGGCTTTGGACAAAATACGATACATGGTCTTCAAAATTCAATATTGAACTCATAGTGGTATTGTCTTCGACAAATACCACAAAAACTAATATTGAATTATATAACTTTGTTTTTATTTTTTTATCTTTACCCATGCTTTTTTATGACCCTTAAAAGGAAGGTGTTTGAAAGATCAAACCAACGTTTTCTCCTTTAATCCAAAAGATTTTTCTATTCTTTGAACGACAACTCCAATCAAATAAACCATTATTAGTTTGTTGCCTGCAAATGTGCTCCATGTGGATGTGTTTGAATTCAGTTGTCTGGTTAAGATTGAAAATCTTCCTGTGTTAGGAATCTTTCCATGTTACAGCTTTTCTTTATTGATACAAATCCTCCTCTGGCAAAAGATCAAGTCAACAGTTTTCTAATATCTTGTTAAGTAGTGATTGAATTGACCTGCAAATATGTCAATTTACAAATAAGATTTGTAGGCAGAAAATTTAACAAACAAACTCTAATCCTGTAAAAAAATGTTACTTATTGATTTTCACTTACTTTATATTCAAATATCTTTCTACAGGGATATGTCACGAACAGTATGCAAATGATTTGAAAGTTTGTTTGCAGTTTCCTTATTCAGAAATTGGGTATGCCAAAGGTCGCTGAAATTAAAAACCTTCAATATATTTATTAACACTTTCCTTTTATAATCCTTTTTGGTCTTTCTTTTTTAATCAGTCTTGCATGATGACATTTTGTAAAAATTAGGACCTTGGAAACATAGCACTTGGAACTATGAAAATGCAGTTGAGAGCAAGTGGACAATGCTGCATGAGGCAGCCAGTATCTCTTATACAAGCAGTTAAACTGTGCAAGTACTGCAAATGTGAACCAATCACCTGATTTCTAGGACTTAAAACTCGAGACATATTTATTTGCGAATATTGTTAGCTATAATTCAAGTGACAACCCTATTCCTATGCTGAAAATGATCCTTGATACATGAGTATCATTTATTTAAACTTTTTGCCAGACAATAAAACTTGTCTCTATTTTAAACATTTTAAGATCAAAAATGTTGCTTAACTGATGAAATTTGAAAGGGCAGATAATAATATTGGTGCGGGAGAAAATATCAGTTACCAGCATTTTCTCTTTTTCCCAGAATGTTTTTGAAATTTCTCATTTTTTAAACCACTTCAACATGTTGGTAGTCCACCCACTTAACCCTTTACCACACAGCAAAATGTTAGACCTATCCAAATTGAAAGCATTTGCAGACGACGATTTCAGAGTGGCTCAAATGACGCAATTTTTCTTTGATAGGGTAGAAAACTTTGTGGGAAAAGGAGAAAATGCTGGTTACCAGCATTTTCTCCTTTTCTCACAATGTTTTCAAAAGGCTTCCTTGGGGTCGTTAAAAGTCGTCATTGTGTGGTAAAGAGTTAAAACAATGGTAACTTATTCAGTGCCAGAATAGATTACTCAATTTCTTTCAACAGCTGAAAATATAATCCACTAAAACTCTGAAAAACGTTTTTCTGCATATCAAAGGACCATTCTACCTCATGATGCTGTTGGTTGTTGATCAAAATTGATTTCATGGACCCATAATTATATGATGACTTGCTTGGTATATACATCACAGAGTTGCATTGAACTCCTTTTTTCACAGAGCATGTTTCAATTATTTTCTCCTCTTATAAAAGCATTAAGAATGGGTATTAACTCTACCACACGACAATTTAAGATTTGTCCAAAGTGATAGCATAAATTTTGAAGACAACAAGTTAAATGTGGCTAAAATCAAGGGAGTTATCTATGTAACTGGTAGAAATCATTGAGAGAAAAGGTTAGTTACCAACATTGTTCTCCTTTCGCCACAATGTTTTCAAAAGCCTTCTTCCTCATTTAAACTTTGGATTATTTGGTCAAGTTAACCCTTTACCAAACAATCCCTGGTTTTTACGACCCTGAGACAGAAGCCTTTTGAAAACATTGTGGGAAAAAGAGAAAATGCTGATTACCAGCATTTTCTCCTTTTCCCACAATGTTATCTATCCTGCTGGACACGAATTTCAATTTTTGAGTTACGTTTATTTTGTCGTCTGCAAGTGCTTTCAATTTGGACCATTTTGTCATCTGATAAAGAGTTAATTCAGTTTTTTGTAAAGTTTTTGCAGCAGTTTAACATTTTATATGTAGGAAAAGATAGGAAAGATCTATCAGTCTTGTAGAGAAGCAAATCTACATCAATGTACACTGTCCCAGGAGCATTCACATTTCAGACATCCATCCATCACTGAAGGTTGTTCTTTGCCTTTTATTACATTTATCTATATTTCTTCTGGCTAATTCACCATTTTGTTGAAGTGGTTTTACACATAATGTCTGCATCAAGACAGGGCTGTAAGATGATCACAAATATTTTTTTTTAAAGTTCATACCAGAGTTTTTCTGTAAATTAATAATTTGGAGATATGTAAACTATTTACTGATTTGATGAAATGTAAAAAACCCTTTATATACCTAAGGATGAGTGTTTTTACACCCCTGAGGAAAAAGGCAATTGCAGGCATTGTCAGAATTGGTGAAAGTGCTTGTAACAGGTATTTTTTTTTTTTACTAATCTACCACATGCTTTTTACCAGATTACCTGACCCGTACCCTTTATTTCGGCCCTTTAATTCTTTACTGCACAATTCCGACCTATAACGACCCTGAAAAAGAGAGCTTTTGAAAAGATTGTGGGAAAAGGAGAAAATACTGGTAACCAGCATTTTCTCCTTTTCCAATAATGTTTTTTTACATGTCAATGTCAAATCTCAACATTTGATATGTTGTCTGCAAACGCTTTCAATTTGGATGAGTTTAAATTTTGTCGTTTAGTTAAGAGTTAAGGACAAATCCCATAATTTAATCATTATCTGCAAACTCTTTCAATGCATATGAGTCTAAATGTTTGTGAACTGGCTCAGTTTCATGTGCAGTTGTGGCCAGTGAAGACCCATGATCAGATTGCAAATTGACTGCAGTCTGAGCTTAGATATTCTAACCAAAACAATATGGAAGTCATGATAATAAGGGGTTTTGTGCTGTTTGAAATAGTAGTTTTCTTAAAGGGTTGTTAAACTTATTCAAAGGGAGTAAACTCATGACATACTTAAACATACTTTAATTTTAGGAGATTACTTTGAAAATAATATTGTAAAAAGGGGATGAAAAAAATGAATTAAGTCTTTTACCACACAATCTTGAGTTAAAACGACCCTGGGGAAATAGCTGTTTGAAAACTGTGTGGGAAAGGGGAAGTTAATGGTAGCCAGCATTATCTCTTTTCCCACAAGGTTTTCTACACTTTCACAAGCAATCATCATCATGTCAGCTAAATTAAATATGTCATCAGCATATCCTTTGAATTAGGACCGGTCTAGAATTTTATCATTTGGGAAAGAATTAAGGACTAATACAGTAAGTACTGCATAATTATGAAAACTGGCTACAGAAGAAATTAGTCATCCCAAGTAATTTTCCCTATTGCCAGAATATTTTCTAAGTAGTTTGCTGCATATAGAAAACAGTTTGGAGTCAAAATTTAATCTTAACAGCATAATGAAGCTGAGTAAATGCTATAAATCTTAGCTTTTTATCCCTATCAACACAGTCCCAAGTTGTAGCGAACCTGAGAAAGAAAGCTTTTGATAGCATAGTGAGAAAAGGAGAAAGTGCTGGTTATCATCATTTTCTCCTTTTCCCACAATTTTTCTACTCGATAAGGGGCAAGTTCCATTATTTTAGCCACCTTTAGTTTGTCATCTGCAAATGCTTTGAATTTGGCCTAGTCTAAAATTGTGTCATTTGGTAAAAAGTGAACTCTTTAATAGACAACAAAATTTAAGACTTTTCCAAATTCAAAGCATTTGCAGATGACATTTAAATGCAGCTAAAATTATGGGAATTGTTTTTTAAATCCTTAAAAACATGGTGGTATAAGGAGAAATTGCTAGTTATCCAGCATTTTCTCTTTTTCATGCAATGTTTTCAAGAGCTCTCTCTCAGAATCATTGAAATATGGGATTGTTTGATAGAGGGCTAAGAGCCTGTTACCCTAACTCTTAACCACACAAAAAAAAATTCAGACTCGTCGAAATTGAAAGCATTTTGCAGATGACAAAATAAATGTGACTAAAAATTGGAATTTGACTTAGGAAGGGTAGAAAACATTGTGGGAAAAGGAGAAAATGCTGATTACAGCATTTTCTCCATTTCTCACAATGTTTTCAAAAGCTTTCTCTATCAGGGTCGTTAAAACTTGGGATTGTGTGGTAAAGGGTTAACCTATCAATCTTTTTCAGAATGTCTTTGCAATGCAGACATAACAGATCAAAAGATCAGACTGCACATTTTCTGCAGTCTGATCTTGATCTACACTGGCTATAAAGGCAAGAACAGTTGTGAAAAACAAATGGTTGCTTTAGGAGAAATCTATTCCTGTTACGAGCAATATCTCCTTTTGCCACAATATCGTCAGTAATTACCTGCAGCAAGTTGGAGAAAATGCAGCTGAGAGAGGTAGAGTTGCCATGCAAAAGAGAATCTGTCACAGTGTTTATTCATTCATATATTGGAATGACAAAAGTGGGTCAAGAGAAATCGATGCTTGAACAAAAGAAGTCACCAATCAAGTGTGACATCAACTCCTTCTCTGTTAATGCCAACTTGAATATGGTTTATAAACTTAAAAAGTGGTTTTTCGCAGATGATTAGACTAAGATTAGGCAGTGCAGGACTTGCAGTCTGATCACAGATCTACACTCTCCACTTCCTGATGTGAAACTTTTGACCTAAAATCTGCAGTAGTTGCAGAAGAAATGTGTGTTTAGATTTGAGAAATGTCAATTAACTACACAACCCCGAGTTTAAACCACCCTTTTGAAAAAGTGTTTTGAAAACATTGTGGGAAAAGGAGAAAATGCTGGTAACCAGCATTTTCTTCTTTCCCCACAATGTTTTCTACCCTATCAAAGACAAATGCCATCATTTGAGCCACAATTAAATTGTCGTCTGCAACTACTATCAATTTGGACCAGTCTAAAATTTTGTCGTTTGGTAAAGGGTTAATAAAATTGGGGGAGAAAGAGTTAAATAATAGTGTTCTGGAGATACTGTTTGATTGTGAAATTTAAATTAGAGAAGTTTTTGAATAAAAAAGTAATTTATACCAGGGAAGGCCATTATTGGACACAGAAGTTCTTTAACCCTATACCAAATAGTACAGTGTTTTCATGACCTGGTGGAAAATGCTTTTGAAAGCATCATGAAAGCTGCAACTACTCTTCACATTATTGTGCTTGCACAAGCACAGTTTTTGATTGGCTTGAGTGCAACCACTGTTTCCTATTTTTTTTTTATAAGACTGGATGGTAAAATGACTAAAGTGTTTCTTCCTTGTTGCAGAATGATTTTATCAATCCAGAAAGACACTATAATGCTTCTTTTTTTCTGAACTTTGGGCTGTTTGTAACATTTACTTTTAAATGGAATGTCTACAGATAGATCTGTTTAATCTTGTATTTATGTTTTAACCCTTTACCACACGGCAAAATTTAAGACCTATCCAAATTGAAAGCATTTGCAGACGACAATTTCATAGTGGCTCAAATGACGCAACTTTTCTTTGATAGGGTAGAAAACTTTGTGGGAAATGGAGAAAATGCTGGTTACCAGCATTTTCTCCTTTTCCCACAATGTTTTCAAAAGGCCTCTTTTTTAGGGGCGTCAAAAGGCGTCATTGTGTGGTAATGGGTTAAAGGGAGCGCAAGTTATGAATGGCAAAAGCTGGCAAATCATCTGCAAATAAGAAAGGCAAAAGTTAAAAAAAAAAAATCAATGGTGTTTCTTTAATGGGCTACATAGCCTCTTGACAATGTTTTTGGATTTCAAACTAAAATTTCCCAAGACTTGTGAGTACATCACATGATAAACAAAACATGTTGGTTACATGGCTTCATATTCAAATCTGTATGATTATGTCATATTATCATGTCTAATAAAACTTAACAGAGGTACTGACTGAAAAACAACAATACTGTTATATAACAGCCCAAAAATGTACCCTTTTAATGAATGTAGACGTAATAGTTACATTACCTTTGCAAAGAAATAAGATAATTATCGGTCTTTTCTATGAAATTTTGATTTATGGCATAAAAACTTAAAAGAGGGATGATTTCAATTCTTAACCAAAGAACAAAATTTTAGAATTATCCATTTCAAAAGCAATTCGTAGATGACAAATGTGGCTCCAGTGATGGGATTTGCATGTCAAAGGGTAGAAAATGTGGGCACAGAAGAAAATAGTGGTAATCAGCAGTTTCTACATTTTGCATGACATTTCTTCCAGCTTTCTTGGGATGATAATAAAACAAAGTGTTAATATATACCTATGAATATAGGTAAAGGTAACACCTTCCGACTGATTATGTTTAGTGTTATGACAACACTTTTCTTAGAAGTGACTTGACAGGCATAATTGAATGAAAATGTTATCAGCAGATTTTTAGTCACCGCTCTGACTTTCTTTTTGTATGAGAACACTCCAAGGCCTGAAGATTGTTTGACAGAAACTATTTATAATTGCAACAGCAATTTATTAGACACCTGGAAAATGTATTAACTCTTTGCCAAGAAACAAAATCTTAGACTTGTCCAAATTGAAAACCTTTGCAGACAAAACAGTTATCAAATAGGGCACAAAAGACATGATATACCCTTGAACGGGTAGAAAACATTGTGAGAAAAGAAGCAAATGCTGGTTACCAGCATTTTCTTCTTTTCCAACAATGCTTTCAAAACCTTTCCTCCCTGAAGTGGAGAAAACTCAGTATTGTTTGATGAAGTGCAAGTAGTAATTTTACAGTAACCTTTTACAGTGTGCTCCATCTTTGAGGATTCCTATTTTGATGATTTTGAGATAAAAAGTAGATAATAGTAACCAATCAATACAGGGAATCACATGACTATATTTGGTGTTGTAATTGAAAAAATGTGGCATCCGTTTATCATCTGTTTATCGTCTTGACAAAATGTTGATCTTGCCTAGGAGAGGTAAGTATTCCTGATTACTGTTCATTTAATTAACAAAATATCCCATCTTAATTACAGGTATGCTCAAGGATTCAAGCCTGTGCACTTTTCTGTGCTTTCCTGAAGTTTCTTTTACCCTATAATAGTTGCCACAGTATTCTTCCTGATCCACTGACGGCTTTCCCTTCAAACTTAGTCAAAACAATGTGGAGCAGTGAGAGAGGAATGAATCCTGTTACAATGACTTATCACCAACTCTTGGACAGAAATTGCCTGTGGAATCAGCAGTTGTACCCCTGATTTCAAACCTTGCGTGTCACCAACTGAGCTTAGCGCAGATCCTTAGGTACAGGATATAAACCTTTACCAAACAACAGAATTTCAGTCTTGTCATAATTGAAGGAATTTAAAGATGGCAAAATATATGCAAATCAAATGATGGAATTTGTCTTTGAAAGGGTAGAAAACATCATGAGAGGAGAAAATGCTGGTTACCAGTATTTTCTCCTGTTCCTGTAATGTTTTCAAAAATCTTACCTTTCAGGGTTGTTACAGCACAGGATTGTTTGGTGAATGGGAATTAATTTCCTGTAAAGCAACCTATTCTGTAAAATTGAAGCTGTTTTGACAAGAAACAATGTTAAGAGATGACTGTGATGGCCTATTGGCATAAAAATAGATTCCTGCTGAACAGAGACGTGAAAATAATAGACAAAGAATCTGTCACATTATATTCAACAGTTCATTTGTTTTTGTTTGGCTAAATTCAATTGTAAAACAACATTATTGTTACTATGGTTACCTTAGATTTATTACAGGAAAATGACATATGCAATCTATGGAAATGTCAACTTTAGATACAAAGAACTGTTTTATCTCTACAGTGTGCCTCCGAGGACAACTCGTTTTTCACTCTTTTCTAGCTAGATCTATTCAATATAATTATGGAAGCTGCCAGTTTAAAGCCATTTTGTAAAAGCATTTTATACCTTTCTCTAATCTCATTTGTCTTTTTAAACAATTATGACCATGAAGATTCAAAGCATGTCCCGACTGAAAAACCACAGATATGTTGAAATTTTGATTAAGAATAAAATGAGCCCTTAATCTCAGGCCAGAACAGTCCTAAATGATAGAAACAGATGAACATGAACTAAGTTCTACCATCTGATTCTGATCAATTCTGAATAGTAGTCAAGACACATCTTGGAGAAAGTAAAAGAATTACCTTAAGAAAAGAGCCAGATTATAGGCAGAAATGGTCATACACTGCTTTTTTTTTTAAAGCTTCAGCCCTGCATAACCCTCATTTGCTCCTGTCTTTAATGGATTGCATTTCTGCTAGTTTTCAGATGTAAGCATTGAATGTATTTTCTTGGACTCGCTTATTGCCATTGGCCATCTAGCTTGAAACTCCTCCTCTCCTCGCGGTTTGTTCTGTTGCCTCTTGCCTGCAATGGTGCCTGTACTGACGTTGGGACATCTGCCTCTAACATTGTCATCTTGGACCTCTAAGTTGGAAGATTCTTCTCCAGGAGAATAGGAGAGTTCTAGGCCTGCCTGGCTTTGGGTTTTTCCTTCACTGCCCTTGCATATAGCACCCCATCTCAGTACTGACATGTCATAATGATCAGCATTATATCCTAAAAGCACCTTACGTGATAGTGTTCTAAAACAATAGGTATCAACATACAATTTCAAATAATGTGGACCATCCAGTGGCTGAAACTGCTAGGATGAGGTGGTGGGCAGAAGTTGTAGGTCTTTTGTAAGACAGCACACTGCATTTAAATATATTGCTAGTTCGGAAATGACTCAGTTATTCAATGTTCCACTAGCTCCACTCAGATGAGAGGTCACTGATACTTAAGCATACAAGTTTGAGAAGCATTTAGACATTGCTCCTTCTGACTATGGCCAAACCATGGATTCTGACACAGAAAGATTTAGATGGAGGCAGACAGAAAGGTTGAATGGAAGATTAAGACCTGGCAGAGAACTTCCTATTTCTAAAGTGTACAACCAGAAAATTCTTTACCAGATAAGAAAATGTTAAAGTTTTAGAAATTGAAAGCATTTGTAGATGGCAAACTAAATTTTACTCAGCAGATGAAATCAGTGTTTGGAACAGAAGAAAGCATTGACAGAAAAGCATTTCTCCTTTACTGACAATGTTTTCCAAAGCCTTTTCTTTTACTGGAGCAGTAAAGCACAGGAGTGTTTAGCAATCACAGGAAGTTTTGTAAGCCTGTTTGGCTTTTAGCAAACAATCCAATGTTTTAATAACCCTGAGGGAAAAAACTTTTGAAAACATTGTGGGAATAGGAGAAAACAATAACAGCCAGCATTTTCTCCTTTTTCCACAATGATCTCTACACTTTCAAAGACAACATTTTGACCTTTTCATTTGAGCCACATTTTACTAAATGCCGTCTGCAAATGCTCTCATACTGGACGTGCCCAAATTTTTGTCGTCTGATAAACAGTCGGATATATCTCTCGGCTAAAGAATTTAACAGGAAGTGATGGAGAAGGGTTGAAATCTAGTCTCGCTGGTGGAAGTATTGTCACAAAGTTGCTTGTCTTCTCAAAGAATGGATTTCAATATGAGAGATAGTCTGTTTGAAAAGCCAGTGTATTGATTTGCTCTTCTAATAATTTAACACTTTACCACAAAATGCGATGTCTTAACTCTTTACCAAACGACAAAATTGTAGACTTGTCCAAACTGAAAGCATTTGCAGATGATAAAATAAATGTGGCTCAAAAATTGGAATTTGTTTTGGGAAGGGCAGAAAACATTGTGGGAAAAGGAGAAAATGCTGGTTACCAGCATTTTCTCCTTTTCCTACAATTTTTTCAAAAGGCTTCTTTCTCAGGGTCGTTGGAAGTCGGGATTGTGTGGTAAAGGGTTAACGACCCTGAGCAAGAAGACTTTTCCAAACATTGAAAGGAAAAGGAGAAAATGCTGGTAACCAGGCATTTTCTCCTTCTGCCACCATTTTTTCTACCCTGTCGTAGACAAAAACCATTAATTGACACAAAATAAGTTGTCATCTGCAAATGCTTTCACTTTGGAAAAGTCTAAAAAAGATTTGTGTGGTAAGGATTTAACCCTTATCAAGCCAGGCTAGGGATTCTACATAATATTATGACCAACCTAAAGGAAAATGTCAACCTAAAGGATACATAATAATACTGTCTAATGTCTCTTATTTCAGAATTCTTGAATTTTCACTCTTAGAACTATATTCAGTTCAGACATAATAGTTTATTACTTCCAACAGAATGTGGCTGTATTGTTGGTAAGATAGGATTGAATGAAATTTAACCCAGAAGTAGTTAAAGAAATGTGAAAGTTGCTATTCAAAGCTATAAATCCTGTTTCCGTTTCTCCATGACCATCACCAATCCTCAACTCTGGTATTATCAGGCCTGAAGTTTGAACCCTGTGCCATTACAGTCTCAAATTCTAGTGGCCCCTAAGAACATGATTTTTGAAAACATTGTGGAAAAAGGAGAAAATGCTGGTAACCAGCATTTTTTTCCTTTTTTTGCACAATGTTTTCAATCCTTAAGAGCCTGAAGTTTGAAACCTGTACCATACAGTCTCAAATTCTAATGGCCTCTAAGAACAAGACCTTTGAAAACATTGTGGTAATCAGCATTTTCTCCTTTTTTTGCACCTTTTTCTATCCTTCCAAAAAAGAGATTACACTTTTTGAGTCCATTTATTTTTTGTCTGCAAGACTGTTTTCAATTTGGACAAATCTAGAATTTTGTGGTTTTACAAGTAAAGGCCTAGTGTATTACAGCAAAAATGGCACAGAAGACAATTTTGACAGGAGACACTTTTTTTGGCTATACTTTTTTTTTTATTCAATTATTACACATCTGAGATTTGAAGGTCCAAAGGGCAGGCTCAGATGTGAAAGGATCGTGGAGTATCATATTGCCCTAGTAATGGCTGAAACACTTTGCTGTCCTAGACTTTATTTTCTGAATTCATGTATATGTCAATAGATTTATAGCATGTCCATGATTGTAATTATGCAGGACCAGGAAAAAAGTATGGTAAATGTCATCTTATCAGTATGGTTTACAAGAAATCTCATCCTGAATGATCTCTTCATCTGTAAAGCATTGTTCATCTTCTTACCAGGTAACAAAATTTTATTCCATATTGTTTCATATTGAAACAAAATGCAGCTGACAAATCAAATGTGGCTCAGTAATGAAGGCATTTGTCTTTGAATGGGTACTAAGCATGGTAAGAAAAGGAAAGAAAATGCAATCTATAAGGTTTCCTATTTCTTCCATGATATTTTCAATAGTCATGTCTCTGTTGAAAAACATGGGATCATCTGGCAAAAGGGTTAACCCTGTACCGCACAATCCCAACTTTTAACAACCCCAAGGAAAAGAACTGTAGAAATCTTTGTGGAAAAAAGAGAAAATGCTAGGAACCAGCATTTCCTCCTTTTTTCCACAATGTTTCCTACCCATCCAAAGACAAATTTCGTAATTTGTGCAACAATCAATTTGTTGTCGGCAAATGCTTTCAATTTGGTCAAACGTAAAACTTTTGCTTAGTAAAGGGTTAAAGAGATGACATGGAGCAAAAAAGTTGTCTGACTAAACTATTTCTAATATTTGCATAACATTGTTTTGTCTGAGAAAGGACCAGAGACTGTCAGGGCTTTAATTGATAATAACCCCTTTCTTTTTTAAAGATTTTGAGATTTTAGCAGACAACTCCCTGGGCATGTATTTACCAACCATTCTAAAAATGCATTCCTACTCTATTTCCTGATTGAAAAAGTAGCACAATTTCTGATTGGCTTAACTATCCTGTTTAGCCAATCGGACCTTGCGTTACTTTCAAGCTTTGAAAACTTCTGGAGAACAACGAATAGTTGTAAGAATAATTGGTGAATACTTACCCTGTTCTCTCTTTACCAAACAACAAATTTTAGACTTTGCCCAACTTAAAAGTAGATAAAGAATGTGGCTGAAATTGTAGGATTTGTGTTTCAAAGCATAGAAAACACTGTGGGGACAGGAAAAAATGCTGGTTACGACCATTTTTTTTTCTATCCCAACAATATGTATAAAAGCAGTCTTCCTAAGGGCTGTTAAAAGTTTGAATTGTTTGGCAAAGGGTTAAGTCGTACCTGTAATGAGCTTTGTCAAAATGGTTGTTTCAGAGTTTCTTGGTTAGTTTAATGCTTGGGGCACTCAGGAAGATGGGGAATGTCTTCCGGGGAAGGCTTAGCCCAGTCACTGCCAGAGGTTTGCTGAGACCTAGGAACACATAAGTTAGTAAGCTGTTGCCAAAGAGATGTGGCTGAGAAGCATGGAAAGTAGCGTAAAACACCAGTTCGACAAACAAAATAATCTTTTTATTTGTTATCCCTGCACCAAACAACCCTGAGGAAAAGGGGCTTTTGAAAACATTGGTAAAAAAGAAGAAAATTATGGTAACAAGCATTTTCTCCTTTTCCCACAAGGTTTCTACGGTACTCTATCACAGCCAAGCGTCATCACATCTACTTTGTTGTCTGCTTAATGCTTTCTATTTGGACAAGTCTACAATTTTGTCATGTCCTTGAGAGTTGAATCAGTTAATTAAAGAGCATCATTTTTTTTAATCTTGTTTTTATCTCGTCTTATCTTGTCAGGTCTTTCATTGTTTGACAGATTATGAACGAGAATCAGGATCAATACCCAACGCATTTTACTTACTTAAAGGGAGATAACCAGCTGCACTTGTATCATGTGCAAAAATATCTGCCTGTTTTTTACTGTCCCAGTCAATTGACCCTTCACTAAACAATCTCAAGTTTAAAAATTTATTTCAAACATTTAAACCAGAGATTGTCCCAAGTCAAATAGCCCAGTCAGTAACGTATAGGTCTTGTAATCCATAGCTGCAAGTTTAACCTTTTATCACACAATCCTGACTTTCAACGACCCTTCTTTTGAAAACATTGTGGGAAAAGGAGAAAATGCTGGTAACCAGCATTTTCTCCGTTTCCCACAATGTTCTTAATTTATCAAGGAAAAATTTCGACATTCACGCCACATTGAAATTGTCATCTGCAATGCTTTCAGTTTGGACCAGTCTAAAGTTTTATAGTTTGGTAGAGAGTTAAATCACAGCTCTGCCAAACTATTGTTAAAATATTAATGATAATCATTCCAACAGGATTCATTTCCTCTTAACTGCTGCACATCGATGGTTATGCTGGAAAAAGAGCCACTGGTTTGAAAAAGAAACTAGAGGAACACTTTGACAGGTGCACTGGCTGCCATAATATAACTGAAATAAAGTTGAAAAGACTATTAAACAACAACAAAAGGATAAAACCATAGGTTGATCTAAAAACTTTTAAATCTTTCCCACACAACAAAAATTTAGATGAATCTAAATTTAAAGCTTTTGCGTAAATTGTGAGGTAAAGGGGGTAAAGACCTGAATTAATCAAACAGGCTCCTTCAGCTATAAAAAGCATGAGAAATATTTCTATTTTCATGATGCTTTGGCCAAAAAATAATTATAACAAAGAAACAGACAGTAGGGATGCATGGTCAGACTGCATGTTCTGTGGAATCTGAGCTTGATCTACAGTGTTTGCCTTAGTAACTAAAAGCGTGTTTAGTATTTTATAGTTAAGAGAACATAATTCACAAATTACATGAGGTTAAGGTATTAGCCCTATAAAGGCAGCGATTTACATCAAAATTTATTAAACAAGGTTTTAGACATAAGCTTCTGTGTAAATTAAAGCTACTTTAACACTAATAACCCACACACTGCCTCTCACAAGTTTGTTGCTTTTACAGCCAGTGTACAGCAAGATCAGACTGCACAAAATGTGCAGTCTGATCTTTGATCTACACTGTCTGGAAAGAAAGCCTATAGAAAACATTGTGGGAGAACGAGAAAATGCTGGTAATCAGACATAGAATTTAAAAGACATATCCGAATTACTATAGTTAAGCTAAGTTGTCATCTACCTTCCAAATTGGAAAGGTAAAAAATTCTGTCGTTTGGTAAAGAGTTAACACCCGCATTGTTTATGTTTGGCTGCTACTGGACCTTTAAAGTTTTCTTATTACTGACAAGTACCTAAATACATTAAAAGATGTTTTTGGATGCAGTTAAACAAAAATTATTACACCTGTTCATTTATTGTTTCAAGCAGATGCACATTCTTGCAGTTAGACCTATTTTGATATCTCAGAAGCACTAAATCTTAACTCTGAGAATGTCTCATTATCAAAAGATATTTTTCTCGTATTTTTAGAGATGAGGCCTTTTGAAGATAAAGAAAATAGAATGACTAGTGTAGGAAAAAGAGTCATATGGTGTTATTCTTGTTTACGCAACAAATTCCACGTCACTGGTCCTATTTGAAGCTTGTAGGAATTAGTAATTACAATGGGGGCTAAAGCCCCTATGACAATAAGTTTGATTTAAAAAAAAAAACCACACAATTTTTGAGACATTGCATTTTAGTTATTTTTTCATTCATGCAATTTGACGTGCATACAATGTCATAGCATGCTGCCTTAATTTCTAACATGAAGCTGTGCAATTTCGATATCTTAGGGTTTTTTTCTCATGCTGACTGAAAATGTCGATTTTCATTTATATCGCTCTCCAAAAGGTTAAAGGTTAATGCTTTTAATATAATTAGAAAGTTTCTCATCAGGTAATAAAATCACTTTCAGAATAAGATTAAAAGGCTTTGTTTGCCTAATTGAGTGTTATATTATAATATTGATTTTGTTACAGAACAGACAACAGTAGTATGTCACACTGAGAACTAAAGTGAACGCTTTACCAAGTGATCCCTTGTTGTTCCCATACCCTCGAGAGAGCCATTTTGAAACAATGTGGAAAAGGGGAAAGTGCTTGTACCAGCATTTTCTCCTTTTTTCCAAAATGCTTTTTACCCTGTCAGAGTCTGATAACATAATTTTGGCCACATTTAAATTGTCCTCTGCAATGCTTTGATACAGAGAAGTCTTAAAGAGTGATGCCAGAGGAAGAGGTAAATCTGTTTGTGTGAGGACAAACTTGCCAGCCAGCAGATATTGAGTGCCATTATGTTGACAAATATTGGCCATAGATGATGAGCTTGATCATACGACTCTTCCAGAATTTCTGGTTTACATCTCGTTTAGATTATGTCTAAATATGAATAATTTATTGGTTTAGTCTTTAACCCATTACCCCGCAAATAGCACATTTTTTTACGTCCCTGTAGTGAACAGCTTTTAAAACATGGTAGAAAAAGCAGCAATTGCAAGCAGCAAGCAATTAATCCTTTTCCATGGTGTTTTTCTAGAAGAGAGTTTTCTTCCTTACTTTGCCGTATTTCCTTTTGTTTCAGTTGAGACATGCACTGGCAAAAGGGGATTTAATGCATCTCTGATGCATTATACCAAGCAAGTCGTCAAGTTATTATGGATCCATAGAATCAGTTTTGTCTAACAACCAACTAAATCATGAGTTACACTGGTCCTTGGACATGGACATGCAAAAATTCGCTAAAAGCAAAAAGTATCAACCCAGCTCAGCCTGATACTTTTTGCAGATGATTTAACCCCCTTTTTCAAGGAGCATGGCTTGTTTGTTTTTGTTATGTTAAAAAATGGTCAATATATGAACTTTTAAGGGTGTCAAACACAAGGTCATTTGTATTGTAGGTACAGTAAGATCAGTCTGCCTTTTTGCATACAGTTTATATCAAGATCAGGCTGCTCAGAACTTCTTCTAGCAGCCTGATCTTAGATCTACACTGTCTGTTCTTTTGTAAAATATTCAAGCAACAACATCCTTGAATTGTCAATGTTTCGATCAGTTTTCCCATACAGAAAGTCCATTTTGTTTATCATTTTAACCATTGACCATAATAATATTATGTTTTTTTGTAGCAGTCAAAATAATTACATTGTATACCTATGTAAAACAGATTTTTGTCAGGGTCGTAGTGATGGAATCAGACCCCTCTGACTGTTCATCTTCATGGTTTCTAATGAATTTTATGTTGCCATCTCCTCTTTCATAAGGTTTGAAGTTTTTACAGCAGCTTACCAGAAACTGTAGATGCACATTGTCACATTTTACCTTGTTCATACAAGATCAGACAGTGTTATGCTGACTGATGGTGATTCAGTGTCCACAAGAAGTACCTTGTCTATGACACCATAAAGGTTAACACTGCCAATTGTAAATTTATCGTGGCATTTAGATTTTATGTGTGTTATGGTCAAGTGTTGCTTTCTGTCATATTTCTTGGTTTATGCATTTCAGTTGTGGTGGACGAGTTGTGTGTTGTACAAGATAATTGATACGGCCTATGATCTGTGGAACCACCTCTTGTCAGAGATCTACTAACATTTCTAAAAAGGAGCCTGAGATAGTTAATGGAATCAAAAGGTAAATTAAACAACTCCTTCTTCCTGTTCAACATTCATAAATCATTATTTTTAGCTCAGTTATTTTTAAAAAAAACATTGAGGTATTGTCATCGCCCTGGCATCGTCTGACTATCATCAGGTGGAAAAACTTTGACATTTTGTAATATCTCTGTCATTACTGAAGGTATTTACTGCAAACTAAGACTAATTTTTAACTATGAAAAAGGGAACCCATACAACAGAGCTAAGTAGCTATCAAAATATTTTGACACAGTTGTGCGCCTTTTTTGACACAGAATTGTCTCTAAAAGCAACTGCAGCTGAGTGTTGGCACTGGCATGCAGTGCTCTTGTTTATTGAAGGTGCCTCGTAACCACATTAGAACGAGCAGACTTGATCCTTAATCAGGGTTAGTATTCAGTATTCACCAACCATTTTTAAGAACATTCTTTGTCTTATTGTCAAGAAATTCTGTATTTGAAAGTAACACAACTTCAATTGGCTAAACCAAATGGTTTAGCCAATCAGAAGTTGTGTTACTTTCAAAATTTATGATTAGACCAAGAATGTTCTAAGAATGATTGGTAATTACAGACCCAGATTACTCAATTTGAACAGTTTTGACATTTGGAAGTATTTGGACAAAACAGATTTTTATGTTGCAAAAATGATTGGATTTGTTTCCTTTTCCAATAATGACTTCAAATATTTTATTCTTTAGGGTCATGAAAACATAAAATCATATGGTAAAGGGTTAACCCTTTACACCAAACAAGCCGAAATTTTTGTGACCCTAATGAAGAAGGCTTTTAAAAGCATCATGGGAACAGGAAAAAATGCTGGTAACAAGAATTCCTCAACATGTCCCTCCATTTAAACTTGATATTATCATTTGTGCCACTTTTGATTTTTTGTCTGTAAAACTTCCAATTTTAACAAGTCTAAAATTTTGTCATAGGGTAATTTTAGGGTCCTAAGCATGGGCATAGCCAAGGTTGAAATATTTATACCCACAGTGAGTCGCGAAGTGTGGATTAAAGAGGGAGCAGGTTGGGGTGTGGGGGATTTCTTTGGGAAAATTTTAAGAATTTAGATGTAAAATGATGGGTTCTGGCATGTATTTGACAGCATTTTCCATGTTAATAATTTGTCACTAGTATTGTTATTGTTTTTGCTCAAATTAAACAAACAGTTAACTCTCTTTTTTATACATGTGTGCGTAATGTCCACTACGCCCTTGCTAAGTAAGTGTAGGTGATTAATGTGCAGACCATTAGGATTACATTTCCATTACTTAAAAGCTGAACAATTTATTGGTGGGAACCAAGTCATAGAGCTTTGATATATTGTATGTTGCAAAATACATTTGTGGTTTATCACAGGTGTACAAATCGTGTCTCTGGTGTCAAAGATGACATTTCTGGGCATTGTTTAGTGGCATGGAATCCAAAATTGTTCAAACTGTCCCTGTGGTCCTAGATGACTCCATCTAAGGGATTTGATAACCTTATTAATAGACTTCTTCATAAGTAATTCATATAACTAAGCAAAAAGTTTAAAAATGACCCTGGTCTTTAATTGAAAAATGCTTTACAAAGATTTACATGTAATGAATATTATTAGCTGCTGAAATCTCAGGTGAGCAGTTAAACCCTTTCCCACACAACCCTGAAAGAGAAGGCTTTTGAAAACATTGCGGGAAAAGGAGAAAATGCTGGTAACCAGCATTTTCTCCTTTTCCCACAATATTTTCTACCCTATCAAAGACAGAAATCATCAATTAAGTTATGTTTTATTTTGTGTTTTTTTTTTGTCAGTGTCTTATTTTGCAGTTCATCTATTCAAGCAAACAGATTTTGAGATTTGCGGAGAATTTTGAAAAGCTGAGAAGTCATATATTTGCAAGCTACTGACAGTACTGAAAGCAATCCTAGTTACTTTTGCAAACATTGTCAAAGATCCAACTACACAGACACTTTGGAGTGCTACGTACTGAAAATGTCTGTCATACTGTATTTTCCGGACAATAACCCGTTGCACTGTATAGGCCGCACCCTTTCATTTTAACCATTTTAGAAATAAAAGAATATCATATAGACCGCTCCAGCACATAGGCCGCGGCCGATATGCTTGGTCAATGTACAATGTCACCCATCTATAGATACATGTATATGTACTGGTGTATACATGTATTATAATAAACACATGAAACAAATTTATCCATTGCTTTTGCATATTTTTTTCATTCCATCGGAGTGATTTCCCCTTCTGGAGATCAAATCACTCAGAGGAATTGAGACTGTTATCATTCGTTTATCCCGTGTCGAATGCATTAAGGAATTTTGAAGTTTGTCAAATTGTGGCTTTGATTGATTAGTTGACGGTACACACCAAACAACGCCTTTCATTACATGCGCAGTTAACCACTAATTGGTACCAATCAACATTATCAATCAATAGGCGTGAAAATCAAGGTTTGTCACGAGTTTTCACAAATTTTAAATTTGCAAGCGGATTTATCTAGCAGTTATAGGCAGGTATATGTGTTCGAAAAATACTTTACGGACATGTACCAGAATGGCGTCCAATTAAGGGGAATCGTAAAGTGGTTTTCATTTATTTTCAGTTTAACATGCTGTGATAAAAGATCATTTGGAAAAATAAAATTAACGTATAAGCCACTTTGTGTTATAGGCCGCACCCTTGAAAATTTCCACTTTTCTTAACAGATAAGCCACAGCCTATTGTCCGGAAAATACGGTATTCAGTGCTAAATAAACTGACTCTGTAACAGACAACTATATTTTAGACTAGTCCATATTGAAAGCATTTCCAGAAGACAAATTAGAGGTGGCTAAAATGATGGGGATTGTCCTTTGAATGATAGAAAACTTTGTGGGAAAAGCAGAAAATGCTGGTCACCAGCATTTTCTCCTTTTCCCACTATGTTTTCAAAATTCATCAGACTCCGGGTCGCAAAACCAGGGGATGTACGTAGAGGATAAGTAAGAAAGGGATAAGTGGCAAGATTTGTAGGAATATTTTCAGTAAATGATGTACAAATGATGCCAAAAATTCCAGGGAGATGATATGACCAGGAAAGGACTGTATCCTATTGTAAAGGATCAGAATACTGGAAGGCCAGTGAGCTGGTAATCATTGTCACAAGTTATTTGTGAATCAGGAGCCTTTAAGTGCCGTGAACCTTCGACTATAATTGTGGACCTTTGACTGTAATCGCATAAAAGGAGCAAATAGATGGCTAATATTTCTGTTGTAATGTATGGGATTTAATCATATGAAAACAAGAAGATCATTTTTTTCTTTTCTTTCCATAAGGGAGTTTACTGAGGGGTTTTGATTTACTCATCTCCATCCAGGTGTCATAACCCTCTACTGCACAATTCCCATTTTCAAAAACCTTGAGAAAGCTTTTGAAAACATTGAGGGAAAAGGAGAAAACCCTGGTAACCAGCATATTCTCCTCCTCCAACAATGTTTTCTACTTTCCCAAAGGCATATCATTTGAATAAAATTAAATTTGTTGTCTGCAAAATGCTTTGAATGGAGATGAATCTAAAATGTTGTTGTTTGGTAAAGAATTAACCCTTAAAGCATCAGTTGCACCATAGGTTACCTCTGCAGATAGTGTAGATCGAGATCAGGCTGAACATTACTTACAGTCTTCACTTTGATCCTCTCAGTATGATGTTTTGCTAGGGATTGTGAGCTGACTGGAGTATCCTAGAAAGCTCTGTATTTCTTATGAACCGTAATCTCTTTAGCAAACAACAAAATTTTACGCTTATCCAGATTGAAAACATTTGCAGCCACCGTATTAACCCTTTACCGCACAATCCCAACTTTTAACGACCCTGAAGAGCAAGGCTTTGAAAACATTTTAGGAAAAGGAGAAAGTGCTGGTAACCAGCATTTCTCCTTTTCCCACTATGATTCTACCCTATCACAGACAGAAATCATCAATTGTGTCACATTCAATTTGTGGTCTGTTAATGCTTTCAATTTCGTTGCAAGCAGTCCATGTGTTTTAAGATTGATTGATTGTTAGTTGTGTAATGTCATTTTCAACATTATTTCAGTTATATTGCGGCAGCCTATCCAATGCACCTGTCAATGCCTTCTTGGAATTTCTGTTACCAGTACAGGTAATTAGCACAATATTCTACCCAAGCCACTTGCTGCTTTCCCATAAAACCATAATCGCAACAATGATCAATGGTGAGAGAGAAATGAATCATCAGAAAGAAATTGGCCAAGCTGGGGATCCAACCAGCAACTGCCATGTTCTCAAGGCCTGTATGCTATGGATTGTGCTTGGCAGACATTGTAACAGGGATGTTGATTGCAGAATAGGAGCCTGAACGCTTTACCAAATTACTATATTTTTTACCTGTCCAAATGAAAGGGATTTGCAGGCATCAAAATCAGATATTTCTCAAGTTATTGGATTTCTTCTTGATGGTTAGAATCATTGTGGGAAATGGAGAAAATTGTGGTTATTAGCATTTACTCCTTTTTCCACAGTTTCTTCATCAGGGTTCTTAAACCTCAGGATTGCTAGGTAAAGAGTTAGGTGATTAAAAAGAGTTTCTGATTGATTTTTATGATAACTGAATTTTTGAAAAGTTTAATGTTTTTTCTAACAATCCTGTGTTTTAATGACCCTGAAGAAAACTGCATATGAAAACATTGTTAGAAAAGAAGAAAATGCTGGTAATCAGCATTTTCTCCAATGTTTTTTACCCTTTTAAAGGCAAATTACAGCATTCGATCCACAATTTATTTTTGTTTGCAAAATGCTGTCATTATAGACTTGATCAAATTGAAAGCATTTGCAGACTAGATTAAATGTAGCTCAAATGATGATTTCTGTTTTAGATAGAGTAGAAAACATTGTGGGAAAAGGAGAAAATGCTACCAGCATTTTCTCCTTTTCTTACAATGCTTTCAAAACGCTTCCTTCTCAGGGTCGTTAAAGTTCTGTATTGTGGGATAATAGGTTAAATAAGTTCTGAAGCATTGTGAAAAAAGGGTATTAATTATTGTTTTTGACTGCTACTGTCTGCACAGAAAGGTGTATATTTTCTTCAAAGCTGGTTACCAGCATTTTTTTTCCTTTTCTCACAGTGCTTTCAAAAGGCTTCCTTCTCAAAGTAGTTAAAACTCTGGATTGTGTGACAGAGGGTTTCATAAGTTCTGCAGCATTGTGGTAAAAGGGTAATATTTTTTGTTATGACTGCTACTTTTTGCACCGAAAGGTGTATTTTCTCTATAGCATTTGATATAAAAGTGTTGTCTATCATTTAATCACTGCATACTTTGTTTGTACTCTTATCTTCTCTTCCTTGACCTTGTTAACTCTTTACCAGACGAAAAAATTGTAGACCTGCCCAAATTGATAGCATCAGCAGACGACAAATTAAATGTGGCTTTCATTTTCAAATCCTCAATGCAAGGATAGAAAACTTTGTGGAAAAAGGAGAAAATGCTGGTACCAGCATTTTCTCCTTTTCCCTCAAAGTTTTCATTAGCCATTTTCCTCACGCTCGTACAGGCAGGATTGTTTGTTCTCGTCTTAGATTGACTTTCATTTTTGGATTTTTTTTTTAACAATTCTAACAGGTTTCATCAGTATTTCAACAGAGTGTTTGATAGATTCAGGAAAGCAGACGGTACAAGTGTTACTAAAAATAGACCCTTCAGAGCGTAACAGCAAAGAACATGAAATGAGGCGAGATTATTGGTGACAAAATTGATTGTAAAATAACAGCATCACTGAGAAAAGGTAATTGAGTTTGATTATCACAGTACAGTTATGTAGTTATTGAGAGATTCAATATTATTGGTGATCTTGTAAACGATCTTCGGGAGCCTGGACTAGAAGCCGCTTTTTTGAGGGAAAATTTATTAGATTGTTGATTTGTGTAGGCTTGATGTTTATCCGAGATTTTATCCTTTGTAACTCTGTGCAGTGTGAGTGAGCTTTAGCTGAGTGGATCTAAACGGATTAAAGGTACTTGTTGTAATATGTTTTATCTCTGTTTTTCTCAACAGGGTTTTGCAGACAGCACGCCATCTGTCTCATGTAACATGTTCTTACAGTATGATCTTTTCTTATGTGTTGTTTTTCCCTTTGATAACTGATATGTATTAGGATCTATATCTGTTAGTTTCTGTACCCATGTCTGTTAGTTTCTGTACCCATATCTGTAAGTTTCTGCTTATGAATGGAATTTGTTAAAAAGGGGGATTATTGGGTTTTAGATGAGAAAGGACTGCTGTGTTAACTCTTTACCAAACGAAAGCATTAAAAATTTTGCAGACAACACATTAAATGTGATCAAAATTGCAAATTTGTTCCAGGAGGGGTAGAAAACAGTGGGAAAAGGAGAAAATGCTAGTTAGCAGCATTTTCTTTTTTTCCCACAACGTTTCCAAAAGTTCTCTCTCAGGGTCGTTAAAAGTTGGCATTGTGTAGTAAAGGGTTTATCCATATCCTGCAGTATATTTCCAGTCCAAGGTATGTAATAGACAGTGTAGAACAAGATCAGCATCCATATACATGAAGTCTGATCTGTGATGCAATCTTATCTTGTCTTGGTCCAGACTCACTGCTTCTCCATGTATTATAGTGTTAGTCAAAATATTCTTACTAAATGCAGCGGAGCCCAGGTAGCTCAGTCGGTAGCATACAGGACTTCAGAACAGGGGGTTGCTGGTTTGATCACCAGCTCAGCCAATTTCTTTCCAAGGATTGATGATAGTCATTGCAACAGGATTCATTCCTCTTTCACAGCTGTGCTTTGTTTCGATGATGGTTATATGAGAAAATGGCTTGGAAAGAATAATGTGAGGAGTACTGGTAAAAGGATATCCATGAAAGCATGGATAGGTGCGCTGGCCGTTGTGATATAACTGAAATAATGTTGAAAACGGCATTAAACACCATACAATCAATCAACTTACTAAATGCAAGAAACATAATCTAACTGATGACATTATGCCCTTTACTGTACAATCTTGTGTTTTCACAACCTTGTAAAAGAAATTTCTTGAAAATATTGTGGACAAAGGAGAAGATGCCAGTAACCAGCATTTTCTGCCTTTCTCACAATGTTTTCTATCCTTTGATAGACAAATTCTATCATTTTTAGCCAAATTTGATTTGTCTTCTGCAAATGCTTTCAATATGGAGTTTAACATGATGACTGGTAAAGAGTTAATAATGTAAATGCTACAAAATATAAATACTTACAAAGAAGTTTTAACCCTTTGTGACCAGTGTAGATCAATATCAGACTGCACAAAATGTGAAGTCTGATCTCTGATCTACACTGTCCACTTTACTGAAACTCTTACAGACAAAAACCACCATGATTTAGGTGATAATTGTAGGCTGAAAATGTCTGTTGGGTTTACTTGGCACTCTAAAGATTAAGAAGTCTGCTGCAATTTTGCTACATGATTTAATAAGTTTATCTAGGTGTTAAGAATAACTTTTATATGCTTTTTATGAACGGGATAGATGAAGATTAGACTGTAGAATATGCACTGTAATATCTGGTCCATTTTCATTCTGTCCAATGTTGCTGTAGATGCTTTGCATGCAGTGTACTTAGGTGAGTGTATCAATGATTGGAACTGGATTAGTGATTTGATTGATGGATGTGTGAATTGATGAATAAAGGCTTTGATTGATTGATTGATTGATTGAATGTTGCTGCTTTCAGCATTATTTCAGTTACAGCATGGCTCACTTATTACTGTTTCTTTTGTTACATCAGGACTAGGCTTGCATTGCTCAAGGTCACTCCAATGAGAAACCCTGTGCGGCCAGTTAGGATTAAATCTTGGACATCTGAAAATGTTCTCTAATTTTTGCAGACCTCCTCCTCATGAATTGATGGATGGGTGAGTTTGTGTATAGATTGGGATGGGTTGATGTGTATTTGGATGGATAGATGCAGATTCATAGGATGATGGGTGTATGGAGGGATTAGAAATAAGTAGATAAATGGAGAGGAAGAGAAAACTGGATTTTACTGGAATGGTTCTCAATATATTTGAGCTTATAAAATCTAATTCCATCAGTTTCAGTCTTCACTACACTGCAAAATTTTAGACTGGTCCAAATTGGAAATATTTGTACATGACAAACAAAATGTTGATGAATAATAGGATTTGTTTTTAATTGGGTAAAAAACAATGTGGGAAAAGAAGAAAATGCTGGTTACCAGCATTTTCTTCTTTTCTCACAATGTTTTCAAAAGCCTACATTCCCAGGGTCATTAAAAGTATAGACTGAGTGGTAATGGGTTAAGTCACAGAAAATCTTTGGGGAACAAACATGATGGCCATGTATCTAATAAGTCTGGATCAAGAAAAGAGTAATAATGGGGGATGTTTCTCAAGGAAGTGCATCTGTCAGTGGAATTTTACAGCTGAATGTATACAAGAAAACACACAATCAAGGCTCTCACAAGATTTCAGTCGGATCAGTTTTATTCAAACAGTTCCTATATTTTGATTGTCCTGCAGTTGACTGCTTTTGCCTATAATTCCTATCTTCCATACAAAATAAATCACCATAGGGCATATTTTACCAATATTGGAGCCATGTTCTACCTGACAAAAGGGGGCTCATTGCATCTCCATGATGCATCATACAAAGCAAGTCATCTCATTGGTCTATAAAATCCATTTTGTCCCAAGAACCAACTGAAACCAGAGGTAGAATTGTCCTTGGAAATGCAGGGAATTTAACAATAGCAAAAAGTATCAGCCTGCGCAGACTGACCTTGGTCGATACTTTTTGCAGTTGCATTAAACCCCTTATTCACAGAGCATGGCTCATTTCTTGTTTGCAAGACTAGCTTTCTGATTTGCTGATGCTTCCAAGCCAATTAGTAGGCTTGTCTGCATTTTGTTAACTCATTACTTCTAAGTCTTCTACTGACTTTTTCAGAGTACTTTTGAACCATTGAGGCAAAAAGAAAAAAAAATCTTGTAATAAACAATCAGTTATTTTGCAACAATGTTTTTCTTGTATTTTTGTTACAGACCCTATTCCATATTTTTTCTTATTACCTTTTACCAAACAAATAAAATCTTAGATGCATCCAAATTGAAAGCATTTGCAGACAACGAATAAAATAAAGCTAAACTAATAGGGTATGTCTTTGCAAAGGCAGAAAAGACTGGAAAAGGACAAAATACTGGTTACCAGCATTTCCTCCTTTGCCCTGAATGTTTTCAAAAGCTGTCTTTCTCAAAGTTGTTAAAACTCGGGATTGTATAGTAAAGCGTTAAAAATATTTTTTGAAATCATGATACTACTACTAATTTGTTGCACAAGGTATTCAGCTCAGCTACTGTATGCTCACAAAAGCATTGTGAGAAGCTCTGTTAAACCTTTTATCAAACGATTCACTCTTAAAACAAATCTCAGGAAAGAGACTTTTTAAAACACTGTGGGTAAAGGAGAAAATGCTGATTATACAACATTTTCTCCTTATCCCACAATGTTCTCTACCCTAAAAAAGACAAGCATTTTCTTCTTTTCCAACAATGTATTCCACCCTTCAGAGACGAATCCCATAATTTGGGCCACATATATTTTGTCGGCTGTATTATTGCTTTTGATATGGACAAATCCGAAATTTTGTCTCCTGGTAAAGAATAAAATGACTGACATATTCCTGGATTACTCACAAAAGCATTGTGGTAAAGGAGGAACAGTACTAAAATGAGCGATTCAGGCTTTGTTGAGATGATTGACATATTTGCCCTGATTCACTCATGTGTGTTATCCTTTACCAAACAAGTACATGATTTAACTCTTTACCAAATGGCAAAATTTAAGGTCAGTCCAAATTGATCGCATTTGCAGACGACAAAAATAAATGCAACTCAAATTTCGAAGATTGTTTTGGGAAGGGTAGAAAACATTGTGGGAAAAGGAGAAAATGCTGGTTACCAGCATTTTCTCCTTTTCCCACAGTGTTTTCAAAAAGCTTCTTTTTCAGGGTCATTAAAAGTCGGGATTGTGTGGTAAAGGGTTAAGTACCCTGAGCAAGAGAGCTTGTAACCAGCATTTTCTCTTTATCCTACAGTGTTTTTTTCTCTTTCAAAGGCAGATCCAGTCATTTGAGACCTGTCTGTTTTATTGTCTGTAAATAAGGTCCAGATGAACGAATCCAAAATTCTGTGGTCTGGTAAAGACAACACTGTAAGCGCCAAATATATATGAGCCATGCTCTGGCAAAAGGTGGCTTTATTGCATCTCCGTGATATATGATATCAAGCAAGCCATCACATAATTATGGATCCATAATTGCCACTTTTTTTTAACAACCAACTTAATCATAATGTAGACTGGTCCTTGGACATACAGAAAATTGACCTGTAGCGAAATGTTTGGACCAAGGTCAGCCTGTGCAGACTGCACAGGCTGACCTGGGTCGATACTTTTTCGCAGATGCATTAAGCCCCCTTTTCACAGAGCATGGCTCATATATACTGGACCTCTTTCCATGGCTGAAAAGACAGTCCACTGAAATATCAGAAAGATTTTTATCCTACAGGCTTTACCAAATAAGTGGCAAAGGTCAAAGATCAGACTGCATGTTCTGTTTATCAAGCCAGGTAATGCACAGGACCTGAAACCAGAGGTTCATTTGTTTGAATCCTTAGCTCAGCCAGTTTCTTTCTGACGACTGATGGTAGTCTTTGTGACAGGAATAATTCCTCTCTCACTGCTGATCACTGCTTCAGCAATGATAATGTAAGAAAGTAGCCAGTGGCTTGGGAAGCTTACTGTGCGAAGTACTGGTAGAAGAAACTCCAGGAAGGCATGGAATGGTGCACGGTCCACCACAACGTAACTGAAATAATGTTGAAAAAGATGTTAAACAGCATACAGACAAACAACAGCATGTCCCATGCAGTTTGATTTTGATCAGTGCCATCCACAAAAGCCCCTGCTTTTGCCGATGGGGGCTGATAAGGTAAAGGGATCAGTTAAAACTGATACAAATCGCCAATGAAAGGAAACTGGCTAAACAACACAATTTCCAATATAGATCAGATACTGCACAAGGCTGCTATATAATATATGTCTACAAGCTCAATATCTGTTCTATTATTTCCTCTTGAGAAATTTTTTTCTCCCTTTTAATTAATTGTAACAGAGGACTTTTGAGCTCCCCTGAGCAAAGGGTGTTCAAGATGACCAATTGTGGTCCTCCACTCTCTGTTATAATGGGCTTCATCTTTCCATCTTCCATTTTCAAATGATTTATTTACATTTCTGGTTTCCAGAAATTTCTCCTTTTTTTCACATTTTTTTTTCAATAGCCCTTTTCTCAGAGTCATTAAAACACAGGATTGTTTGGTAATTGGTTAATATCAGTTTTTGTCAGTCTTGAATGAATCTTAGACACTGAACTACATGTACATAAAATGGGTTATTTCAATGGATAGAGTAAGGAAGGTCTTTGCTATTTCTAGGTCACTTTGGCAAGGATAGCTCACAAAGTAGAAGACAGTGTGGATCCAAGGTCAGACTGCCCATTCTGGGTGTAATGATCTCAATCAGTACTCTCTGCCAAAGGAACAAAATGAATCTTGTCCTCAGCATTGTATATCTAATAGGTTACTTGAACCCTATATCAAACAATTTGCTGTTTTGAAGATCCTTTGGCATGAGGCTTTTGAAAACATCATGAAAATGGAGAAAATACTGGTAATTACGAAATATTCCTGCAAAGCTTCAAAGTTAATGTGTCACTCACCATTCCCATCAAATGACCTGCACTTAAGTTTTAGCCTGGAAATGTTTCCAATGGAGACAAAGTCTTAAATTTTGTCATCTGGTAGTGTTAACTCTTTATTAACCCTTTACCACACAACCCCAACTTTTAACGACCCTGAGAAAGAAATCTGCTGAAAACATTGTGGGAAAAGAAGAAAATGCTGGGCTACCAGCATTTTCTTCTTTTCCCACTGTTTTCTGCACTAACAGAGACAAATCTCAATATCTAATTCACCTTATTTAGTCGTATGCAAATTCTTTCAATTTGAACTAGTGTGAAATTTTGTCATTTGGTAAAGAGTTGAACAACAGGATTTTAGACTTGGTAGAAAACATGTGGAAAAAGGAGAAAATGCTGGTTACCAGCATTTTCTTCTTTTTTCACAATGTTTTCAAATCCCGATTTCCCCAGCGCCATTTTGGTGTGGTAAAAGGTTAATTTATGGATCTTTTCCTATTGTGAGGAAAGATTTGATCATTTTTTGTGAGAGAACAAGATACACTTGTTCCTATTCAACAAAAGCATAAATTCTCTCTTTCTATGGAGGCCATAGAAATTGAAATAATTTGTTATCAAATAAAATGATCTTAAAAGTTAAGTCATTCAATTTTAAATACCAGATTTGATTTCACAGATCGTTTTTTGCAGGGTGACATACTGAAAGTATTTCTGCAGTAAATTACATGTTTCTCCCTTATAACTGATCTTAAAACCCTTAACGCTTTACTTCTCACCACTAGCCCAGGCAGTGGTTATGTGGGAAAGCAGCCAGTAGCTTGGAAAGAATATTGTGGCTAGTACTGGTAAAAGAAATTCCGGGAAAGCATGGATAGGTGCACTGGTGGTGATATAAGTAAAATAATGTTGAAAATTGCATTAAACACTATACAATCAATCAATCATAATCCTTTACTATGCAATCCTGTGTTTTAACGCCCCAGAGCAAAACGGCTATTGAAAACATTCTGGGAAAAGAAGAAATTGCTGATAGCTTTTCTCCTTTTCCAACAATGTTTTTATTCTATCTAAAAGAAGCTCAATCATTTGACCACCTTTTATTTGTCCTCTGCAAATGCTTTGAATTTGGACCAGTCTACAACTTTGTTGTATGGTAAATGGTTAAAGGGCTCTTTTTACAACTATAGTTGCCTTTCAAGCCAGTGTAGTTCAGGATCAGACTGCATAAACATGCAGGCTGATCTTTGATAAACTCTTTCTGCTTTGCTTTGAAATTGCAATATTTAAGATCAATTGAGCTTAAAGTGCATAAGGTGAGCTTAAGTGATGGCACTGTGTTCGTCATGCATCATGCAGGTACATGTATAAATAATTACTTTGTGTACACTCTAGAGGTAATCTTTTCAATCCGATAGTCATGAAAGTTGGTCAGAATGTTTGTCTTGATGATTTCTCAGATGAGTTTGAAAATGGGTCATACCTAAGTCAAAAAGTAGGTCACTGTGACAAATGTTACAAAATACACATGTGCACTCTAAGTGGCCTCATTTTAATCAAATTCCATTAATTTTTATCACAATGTTTGTCTTAATGGTGTAGGGACAAAGTTGAAAATGGGTCAAGTTGGGTCATAAAGGTCACTTGGACTAATCTTACAGAAAACTTGTACACCCTCTAGAGGCAACATTTTCAGTCCAACTCTCATCAAAATTTGTCATGCAGTGTTCTGCCAAGGATTTTAGAAAGTAGAGACAAAATGTCTCACTCATCCAGAAAAGTTTGTGACATTTTAAAAAATATGGGGACAAAATTTACTATGGATAAAATTGGTTTAAAAATGTAGAAATTGAAATTAGTTCCCCAATATCCATATTTGTTAATTGCTATGTTCTCTTTCACTAGCCAAAATGTGGATTTAAATGCAACTAACATGGCTGATTATTTCTCATTGAAACTTTCCCTACCGTACAGTTTTCTTAGAATCCCCTGAAGAGACTCGGCCATGATGGCTGATCTATGATAGACGTTCTCTGCATGTCATACATAGAATAGTAGTTCTGAAGTTACTTTTTTTTTTTCAGTAAATGCGTACTTTTGGGTTTGTTTAAACACATTTTACAACCCATAAAGTTGCAGTTGTGATCATATTCCAACGAAGAATTTTCTATTAAATACTAGGAACTGTCGTACAGATATTTTTTACTATCTTCCGACAATGTTGATTGAGTGGGAGGGGTACTTGGCATCAGAACATCGAAAAAGTAAGTCTCAGAGACAAATTTTAGAAAAACCTTGGATGTAATGTAGAGGCCCTATTTAGACTCCAAGACTCCAAAAAAATTGGTCAGAATATTAATTTTGTCTTGATAAAATCTTTGTCCAGTAAGAAAGTGGGCCACATTGGGTTACAAAGTAGGCCACAAGGAAAAATCCTTGTATGAGTGTTGATGTCACATTTCCAGTCCAATAATCAAAAGAAGTGGATGCATTGTCTGTCTTGATGATATCCAAGGTAGAGTTTGAAAAAAGGTCATGTTGGGTTAAGAAAGTTAATGGCCAAATCAGTAAGTAAACTCAGTAAGAGGATTTTACAACATGGATTGTCCTGTATATTAGGTCCAGTATATTAAGTTCTTCAGAACATTGAAAGTTTGAACTGATCACCACCGTGTATCAAACAATTATCACCTTATCTGTCTAATGCTACATGTTTTAAATTCAGACAAGTAAGTCCTTTGAAGTATCTGACATCCTTCGTAAAAGTTTTGTAGATTAAAAAATCACATTTTTTCATTTTAATTTTAACTTTGAGGTTTTCAAAATGAAAATCTTGAAGGTATATTCAAAACAGGGTTTATTATTTTGAAATAGACATGTAAACATTCTTTGTAAACACCATGTACGCTCTGTTACAGAGGAATCTAGTTCTGTCTCGTAGATCTGTAAAAATTGGCAACGGGTGAAAATAATTGATTTCGACAGAATATAATTAGGAAGTTACAAATACTATTTGTAATTTGAATCTTGAAGTATATAATATCATAAAAAATGAGAAAAATCATTCGCCACATTTGGTTTTTTAGCTCACCTGAGCACAAAGTGTTCAAGGTGAGCTTGTGTTATTGTGCTATGTCTGGCCTACGTCGTCCATTGTGCGTTGTCTGTCGTCAACTTTTAGCTTGTGTACCCTCTAGAGGCCATATTTTCAGTCCAATACTCATGAAACTTAGTCAGAATGTTACTCTTAATGATACCTTGGATGACTTCTACAATTGGTCATGTCCGGTCAAAAACTAGGTCACTAGGTCAAATGTTAGAAAACCTTGTGTACACTCTAGAGGCCACATTCTCAGTCCAGTACTCATGAAACTTTGTCAGAATGTTTGTCTTGATGATATCTCAGATGAGTTTGAAAATGGGCCACATTTCAGGTCTAAAACTAGGTCACTAGGTCAAATCTAAGAAAAAAGCTTGTGTAGCTCTAGAGGCCTCATTTTCATACTCATGAAACAGAATCAGAATGTTTGTCTGGGAGATATCTTGGATGAGTTTGAAAATGAGTCACGTCATGTCAAAAATTAGGTCACTAGGTCAAATCTTAGATAAAGCTTGTGTACACTCTAAATCCAAATTTTCAGTCCAATAGTCATGAAAAAAAGGTCAGAATGTTTGTCTTGATAATATCTTAGATGAGTTTGAAAACGGGTCATGTGAAATTAAAAAGTAGGTCACAAAGTCAAATCTTAGAAAAAGCTTGTGTACACTCTAGAGGCCACAGTTTCAGTCCAAAACTCATGAAAGTTGGCCAGAATATTGATCTTGATATTATCTTGGACAAAATTGAAAGTGGATCATGTTAGGTCAGAAACTAGGTCACAAGGTCAAATCTTAGACAAAACTTGTGTACAATCTAGAGGCGTGAAACTTCGTCAGAATGTTTGTTTTGATGATATCTCAGACGTTTTTGCAAATGTCAAACACTAGGTCACCAGGTTAAATATTTGAAAAAGATTGTTTATACTCTAGAGGCCACATTTCCATTCCAATGCTCGTGAAAATTGGTCAAAATGTTTGTGTTGATAATATCTTGGACAGGTCTGAAAATGGGTTATTTGGAGTAAAAAACTAGGTCAATAAGTCAAAAATTGGAAAAAGCTTTTGTACGCTCTTTAGGCCTCTTTTTCAATCCAGTACTCATGAAAGTTGACAAGGATTTTTGTCTTGATGATATCTTAAAACAGATTGAAAATGGATCATGTGGGGGAAAAAATTAGGTCACTAGTCAAATCTTAGGAAAAGCTTGTGTAGGCTCTTGAGGCAACATTTTCAGTCCAACATTCATGAAAGTAGGTCAGAATGTTTGCCTTGATGAAATCTAGAGTGAGAGTGAAACTGGATTATGTGGGGTCAAAAACTAGGCTACCAGGTCAAACCTTGGAAATAATTTATGTACCTTCTAGAAGTGATGTTTTCTGTCCAGCACTTACAAGAATTAGTCAGAATGTTTGTCTAGTTGATATCTCGGTTGGGTCTGAAAATCGGTCATTTGGGTTCATTCGTTACATTTTAGAAAAACATTGTTTACACCACAGAAGCCAAATTTTTAGTCCTATACTTATGAAAGTAACTGTTGGTCAGATTGTCTGTGTCAGTGATATCTGGGACAAGTGTGAAATTTGACATCTCAGGTAAAAAATTAGGTCCCCAGGTCAAATCTTATAAAGACCTTGTGTACACCCTTGAGGCCTCTTACAAAGGATGATCTTAATGTTTGTCTTGATAACATCTAAACAAGTTTTAAAATATGCTATGCGCAGCTAAAAAGTAGGTCATTGAGACAAATTCTAGAAAAAGCTTGTGTATGCTGTAAAGGCCACATTTTCATACTCGTGCAATACTCGTGAAAGTTTGTTAGAATATTGAAAGAGATTTCAAAAGGGTCATGTTTGGTCAAAAGACTTCAGGGCCATCATGGTCCTCTTGTTTGTTATTTCCCAGTGTCAGAACATTCGACTTTTTGCTCAACAACATGGGTTTTTGTGACCCTTTGATAAAATAACAGTAAAATTTTTTAACTTTTCTTTCTTTTTACCTATACAAAATGATAGTCTTCCAGGTGTTGCAGACTTCCAATTTTCTTGAAATATTTCAAAATTTACAGCTTTAGAATTGTAATTTTCACATACATCAATGTTGGTGACATTGATTGTCACAGTTCTGTGAGAATGAGTCTACAGCGTAGACAGCTTTCATCAAGATTTTTACTATGATCAAGGAGTTTTCAGCTCCAAGGGGCAAAGGCGGCATGTGCGTTTTGGTAATGGTCGAGTGTCCATCTTTTGCCCATCTTTGTTTTACTTAACTTGTATTTCAAACATCACCTCTACTGAAACCTTTGACATGACTTTTGCCAAACTTTACTGAAATGATTCTGCCATGGTACTCTTTAGAATTCCATCAAAGAATTTGATTCCATGAACAAAAGTCTGGTTGTAATTTCAACAAAACTGAAAAATGAAAAAGAAGTCATTTCAAAAAATGCATGTTTGAATTCGCTGCAAATTATCATAATTTATGATCCTATGGACATTGCCTTTCAGATTTCTTGGTAGAGTTTTTATCTGTCAAATAACACTTAAATAAGACCATTCCAAAAGCTTTTTTTCCAGCTTTGTGTTTTTAAATCTTCTTGCCAAAATTAAGGTTAATTGATACTTTCTCCATTGAAAGACCACTTTCATAGTGCTTAGGATCAAACATCCAAACTTGCCAAACACTGGAACAATAAGGTCTATAATGGTCCTCCAACAAGCTTGTTAAGAATTTCAGGCTTTCTGGGTAAAGGCTAGGACATTGTGGTAAGATGTTAGACTGACGGAGCAAACATATACTTTTTTCCCCAAGGGAACCCCTGGAGTGCCAAGAAGATAAAAGCAAAACTTCAGTTGTGAAAATCACCAACATGATATTGTTTTAAGGGTGCTGTCCAGAATGTCTCAGGATGGTGTACACTGTAAATTAGTCAGACATACATTATCCGCTAAAGCAACTTTTGTTAGGATAATGATAATTTACCTTTTTGAAAATAAAAACAAAATAATCATGCGTTTCTTGCAACTGTCTCGGTCTAGAATTTTGTTTTTCAGTTGTTGTTGTATGAAATTCCTTCATTTTCACTTGCACATTTAGTTTTCATTTTAAAGAGTCCAAAGTCTGAATAATAGGCTGTGAGTTTATCTTTTGATTAATTGCAGTTTTAAATCTTGGATCTACACTCAGTCTGTCAGATAATTATGTTGAGGTCTTTTAGGGATTGCACAGTATGAAAAAAAGTTTTACAGAGAGTAAATGTTTTGTAGAAGCTTAAGAGTCTTCACCAAACAATTCTATGTGTTAATGACCATGATGAAATAGGCTTTGATAACATTGTGGTGAAAGGAGAAAATGCTTTTATTCAGCATTTTCTGCTGTTCCTACACTGCTTTCTAGCCTTTTATAGACAATTCTAAGCTTATTAGCAACATGTGTGTTTGATTTGTTGTCTATTAACTGCTTTGAATTTGGACAGACCTAAAATTTTGTTTTCAGTAGGAGCTTAAATCTTTACTAAACGATGACAGAATAAATATTGCTTAAATGGTGAGATTTCTCTGTAACAAGATAGAAACATTGTTGGAAAAGGAGAAATGCTGATTACCAGATTTTTTTCCTTTTCCCATATTTTTCTCAGAAACCTTTTTCTCACGGTTGTTAAAAGCTGGGATTGTTTGGTGAAAGGTTAAGGGTTTTAAAATCTTGACTGTTTCTTTGTGCAAATATTGTGTAACTTTTATGTAATTTGTTGAAGGGTTTCCTGCTTTATCAATCAGGTCATCATGAAAAGAGAAAATGTGTTTCTCTCACAGAGGCAGTCTGCTTGGAGATTATTTTTCTGTAACCCTTCTTGAACAAAGAAATACAAGTATTTGAGATAAAATTTTGCATGCACTTTTATTTACCAAAATGAAAGGGGGAAAACCTTTAGAAGTGACTTAGTTTTATTTCAATAATTATATCATTGCAATTTTAAGTAAGGAACCATGACCCTAACACATGCTTCAAACGTTGCTTTTCAACTAAGGGCCTGGCTGAAAATATATGATGGAAAAAGTGCATTCTATTTTTTCAAGAATGAGTCAAACTGCATTTGAAATAGGAAAGTAGAAACACAGTCTCATGGAAGATAAACGGTGCATAGCAGGTTGATTTTAGGACCAATGAGAAACTAACAAAATTTTCACCAAGGTCAAAAGTCTTTCTTGAACTGTATGTAAAAAAACAAGGTTAAAGGAGCACTTGCATATTGACTCCTTGCTATGAGTTTGACCTTACAGCCTGGCACCTGAAACCTCACTTCTGCATGTTGTTTCATCAAAGATGAACATATTGTTTGAAATATTTTAAAAAACAGATCAGAGATTCAAGAGTATGTGGTATATATGATTTAGGAATAAGTGACCCTTGGTCCCTGCTGTGACCTTGACCTTTTACCCTGGCATGTGAAACCCAATGCTGCACATTTTCTTACCAAGGTGCACACATGAGTGAAATATTTTCAAATTAAGACTTTGAGCAGGCACAATTTAAGAGCACATAATCTTTACAGCGAGTCTAATGGTATAAACCTTAGCTTTGCATGTTAAAGGTGCCCACATGTGGGAGATATTTCTCAAAAATGAGGCAGAGGTTCAAGAGATATGTTGTGGACAAACATGTTGATCTTTGAAACACTGCACCCACTGTGATCTTGACCTTTGAGCCTTGGTTCTGAAAAATATAAACTTGGCATTTAATCAAGACAGGGTTGCTACAATTGCTGGAATAGGAGACATTTGTGCTTCTTTCTAGCATTTTCTCTTTTGCCCATAATGTTTCCAACAGCTTTCTCCGGCAGGCTCCTAAGAAGAAGATCCACCAGTAGAGGGTTAAAAAATCCCCAGGAGGATTGAGATTTCGCAAAACAGAAGCCAATATCAGGATTACTCAAATTCTTTGTTTAGAGTTATTTGAAGATTTTCTGGTTTATTTTACAAGAAGTTTATTTGTTGGAATGCACAACTTACATAATTATCTATCTATAATTATCTGAAAACTTTCAGGCTCCTCCTCTCAAACTCTTCTCCTTGTAATTGTTACAGGTATTCTTTGATTATAGTTGCTTGCAATGCAGTCTGTTTGTATTTCATGAATCAAAGGTCTGGAAGTAATGGGAGGGGGGAATACATTCTTTGCAAAAATTTCTGTACCTAACAAATACTGTTTGACTTGCCCATATTTAAATTTTTTTCAGATTTTTTTTTTTTGCTATGAATCAAAGTTTAAAAAATATTTTGAATAAAGGATAAAATGTTTGTTACCAGTATTCTCCCTGTTTCCAACCATGTTTATAGAAGACCTTTTCCCCACAGGCCATAAAAGCAGAGCTTTGTTTCGTAGAGAATTTTGTTTCGTAGAGGAATTAAAGTAATGAAAATGAGTATTGCAAATCAGGAATATAAACCTAATTTGTTTTTATTTCAATGCTATTCAAGTCAAAATATCTCAAATTCCTCAAGAATTCATTGGACAAGAACTATTTTGTATAACTATGTGATGAAGACTAAAAATGACTTTTAGTTTGTCATGTAGAGTGTTTGCTTGTAGAGTTTATCTAGTCATTAAAATTATCTGTACTGATTCCAGTTGGAAATTTAGAGATGAAATTAAATTTCTTATCTTTAAATCATGTGCATGATGCGTGGAACACCCTGTAAAAAACCTATATGTTTTTATTTTGCTATAACTGGAATACATCAATATACTTAATTGTATTTACTTGATGAGGCATGCTTTCAGCTAACAAAGTTCTGATTTCACAGTTGTAAACAATCAAATTATTTGTCAAGAAAGGAAAATATCTCAAAAATATATTGTATGAATGAAGAAAATTTGATGAAAACATAAATTAATCCTTTTATCACAAAATACAGTTATGCTGATATTTTGGTAGTTAGTTTACACAGATAACTATGTCTCTCCCCCATCTCCACCTCTTGATTCCAGGATTAAAGTTGTTTTCTGTAGAGTTGTAAGTCTGCTTGTCTGTCACGATTTGGTGTAGACTCCATATCTCCTGAATCCCTTCTTTGACTTCAAATATAGTTCACATACATGTCCAAATTTGATAAGAAGACATGCAGAGTGATTTCTCATTCCATTCTCCAAGGTCAAGGTCAGACCAGGGGTTCAAGGGTCACATGGAAGAGACGCTGTGTTTTCTAGTTGGAACTCCAATCAAAGCTGTCTTATGGTCACCAGGTAAGGAAGAAACATCAATGGCCTCTCAAGACAAGTGACTGTTCAACACAGGAAGGATAACAATTTGTTAACAATTCAGATTTGGACAATTTAGATAATCACTTAATATTTTACCAAAATAGAAAATTCTTAAACTGGTTCAAATTGAAAGCATTTACAGTCGACAAATGGGATTTGTCTGTGAATGGGTAGCAAACATTGTAGGAAGACTTCTTTGTCAGAGTTGTTAGAAGTGTGGAATGGTGGGGAAAAAGGGTTAATACTATAAATAGTGGAGAAAGACGGGTGTTGAGGTCTTCTTTGGTGCCCCTTATTTGTCCTCGGACCACTCTCTGGGATATAATTATCAGATGTAAGAAGAATGCAAATGGCTGCCTTCATATGCAAGTGACCTCTAATATGGGTTGACTGAATTTTTTTTTGTCCTCCTTCTATTTGATTGACAGTCAAAGATGTTTTGTACTTTTTTATGCAATCTCTGAATATCAAACATCCACAGTTAGGAATTCTTAACCTTTTACCATGCAACTGAGTTTAACAACCTGGAATAATAGGGCTTATGAAATCATTGTTGGAAAAGGAGAAAATCTTGCTAGCCAGCATTTTCTCTCTTTCCCACAACGTTTTCTGATGTTTTATAAATGAATTCAATCATTTCAGCCATTTGTTAAATGTGTTGATTGCAAAAGCTTTCAATATGTACAAATCTAATATTTTTTTTCCTGGTAAAAAGTTATATCAGGATCTTGAAGCCACCTCAGAAAAGCAGTAAAATCTATTTTAGACAGACCCATTAACATTTATAGATTACAAGAGCAGTATGTAGATAATTATACTCCAAATTGTACAATGAAGACAATAACTGTGAGAAGCTGGAACACAAATTTAGTTGCTTTTGCAAACAATGTAGATCAAGATTGAAGAGTTTGCAGTCATATCTGCACTCTCTGCTATTTTTTGTTAAAATAATGCTGATGAAAAATGTCATGTTATTCGAATTATTTGGTTGTTTCTACCAAGCAAAAATATCTTTCAATTTTAGCTTTGTTGTTTTCGAAGAAAAAGTTGAAGTATTGCCATATCCCTGGCATTGTCATTGTTGTCTGTGTCCTCTGCGTCATCATCATGAGAAAAAATTGACATTTTCAAAAAAATGACATTTTATATCTCTGTAATTACTAAAGATATTTACTTCAAGCTTAGACAAGTTGTTCACTATGAAAAGGTGAACCCATACAATAAAGAAAGGTAACCACTAAAGTACTTTTTGACAGAGTTATGCCCCTTTATCAACTTCGAATTTTCACTGAAAATCAAGCAACTGCAGCTGAGCATAGGCACCCTCATACAGTGACCTTGTTTTATTTAACCCTTTACCACACGGCAAAATTTTAGACCTATCCAAATTGAAAGCATTTGCAGACGACAATTTCATAGTGGCTCAAATGACGCAACTTTTCTTTGATAGGGTAGAAAACTTTGTGGGAAAAGGAGAAAATACTGGTTACCAGCATTTTCTCCTTTTCCCACAATGTTTTCAAAAGGCCTCTTTTTTAGGGGCGTCAAAAGGCGTCATTGTGTGGTAATGGGTTAAAGGGTAATAATTGTGATTTGTTGGTTCAGTCCTATTAAAAAACATGAGCAGCATTCTGGCAAAAGGGCTTTAATACATCTCTATGAGAGCAAGCAAGTCATCATGGAATTACCAACCTGTTAAATCGATTTTGTCTAACATCATGAGGTAAACTGGTTGTTTGTCATGCAGAAAATTTATCAATAGCACAAAGTTCGGACGGCCCAGGGACTGCGCAGGCTGACCTGGGTCAATACTTTTTTGCAGATGCATTAAACCACCACCTTACATTTTGTTTTTCAGATAATTCACAAGTAAATGAGCCATGCTCTGTGAAAAAGGGGCTTAATGCATCTGCGAAAAGTATCGACCCAGGTCAGCCTGCGCAGTCCATGCAGGCTGACCTGGGCCGAAACTTTTCGCTATTGGTCAATTTATGGTATGTCCAAGGACCAGTCTACCTCATGATTAAGTCGTTTTTTACAAAAAGTGGACATTATGGATCCATAAGTATGTGATGACTTGCTTGGTATCATGAATCACGGAGATGCATTTAGCCTCCTTTTGCCAGAGCATGGCTCAAATGTTTTCAGACTTTTTACATACACACTTGTACGTCTTTCAGACTGTCACACATACCTTTTTCCAGACTTTCAAAAAAAAAAATGAACATGGAATTGGAAGGAAAAGATGGTATTGTGGCATATTCAACCAAACTGGGTAACTAATAATACATGGAAACCAGCAGTTTTCCCTCTAAGTTTTGGCATATTTCAATGACTTCACAAGTAAAATAGAAAACAGTACTGATTGCTAGTGACATGAAGTCATAGTTTTACAAGAATTGCTACATTTGTCATATCAATTTTTAGCTCCACTGGCGGAAGGCCAGCGGGCTTATGTCATGGCCCGGTGTCCGTCGTGCGTCTATGCGTGTGTGCGTACGTACGTCCGTACATCCGTGCGTACGTTAACTTTTTTTTCAAACGTCTTCTTCTCTGAAACTACTCATCCAATTTTGATGAAACTTCACAAAAATGATCCTGCCATGGTCCTCTTCAGAATTTCTTGAAAGAATTTGATTCCTTAAAAAACTCTGGTTGCCATGGCAACAAAACTTAAAAATATTGGAAATCTTTGGAAATCTTCTTGTCTGAAAACATAAGGCCTAGGGCTACCAAAGTTGGCATGTAGCTTTATCTAGTAGACCTCTATCAAGTTTCTTCAAATTATAGCCCTGGTGTTAAAATTGGCCCTGCCCCGGGGGTCACAAGTTTTACATGGGCTTATATAGAGAAAACTTTAGAAGTCTCCGTGCACCTAGCCATAAGGCCTAGGGCTACCAAAGTTTGCATGTGGCTTTATCTCATGGGCCCCTACCAAGAGTGCCCAAATTATAGCCCTGGGGTCAAATTTGGCCCCATCCCAGGGGTCACAAGTTTTACATAGACATATATTGAGGAAACTTTAGAAGTCTTCCTGCACCTAGCCATAAGGCCTAGGGCTACCAAATTTTGCATGTAGCTTTATCTAGTGGGCCCCTACCAAGAGTGCCCAAATTATAGCCCTGGGGTCAAATTTGGCCCCACCCCAGGGGTCACAAGTTTTACATGGGCATATATGGAGGAAACTTTAGAAGTCTCCCTGCACCTAGCCATAAGGCCTAGGGCTACCAAATTTTGCATGTGGCTTTATCTAGTGGGCCATTACCAAGAGTGCCCAAATTATAGCCCTGGGGTCAAATTTGGCCCCGTCCCGGGGGTCACAAGTTTTACATGGGCATATATAGTGAAAACTTTAGAAATCTCCCTGTACTTGGTCATAAAGCCTAGAGTTACCAAATTTTGCATGTAGCTTAATCTAGTGGGTTTTTACCAAGAGTGCCCAAATTATAGCCCTAGGGTTGAATTTGATCCCACCCCAGGGGTCAGAATTTCACATGGGCTTATAATTATAGTGAAAACTTTAGAAATCTTCTTGTTACTGACCATAAGACTTAGGGCTACCAATTTTAGTCCTGTTTCAGAGGTCTCATGTTCAAAACCAATTTGCCAAGTATTGTAAAGTTTGGCATGTAGTGGTTTTACTTATTAGACAGTGGAGCGATACAGGGCCATCATGGCCCTCTTGTTTAATCATGCAACATCAAAATATGTAATGTATGTTTATTTGGAAAGAAGCATCATATATAGTGCACAATACCTTTTACTGTGATCTTTGTTTAATGGTACGTTACCCTTTATCACACTACAAAATTTTTGGGGCTAGTCCAAATTCAAAGCATTTGCAGACAATAAATTAAATGTGGCTCATCAAATGATTGAATTTGTTTCTGAAACGTTAGAAAACATAGTGGGAAAAGGAGAAAATGCTGGTTACCAGCATTTTCTCCTCTTCCCAGAATGTTTTCAAATGTCCAATTTTTCAGGGTCGTTAAAACTCGGGATTGTGTGGTGAAGGGTTAAATACCACATTTCAAAAATTCTACAATTGTTTAAAGATTATACTATCTCTGGCAATGTCAGTGTATCTGACAGTCCTCTCAGTTGGGTCACAAATGTGTTATATGCATAGCTTACAGCAGACAGATTTTGCAAAGAGCACATTCAGGACGAGCATTTCAAATAATGGGTGCAATGCATGGCATCACACTGTGTGTGGAGGTTTGATGTTTACATGTTTACACCCTTTACCCAAAAAATAAACCCTGAGGAAGAACCCTTTTGAAAAAATTTTCTTTTTCCACAAAGTATCTAGCAGTTTCTCATTTTCCCACAGTGTTTCAAGGCGTTCAAAGACAAATCACATACTGAACGAGACAGATTTCGCATAGAGCGCAGCAGGGGGAGCAGTTTCCTGTTATTTGTCTGTACCACATGACAAAATGTTAGACTTGTCCAAATTGAAATTATTTAAAGAGAAAAGGCTAAATATTATCCAGTGTTGAAATTTGTCATCTGCAGACCAGCATTTTCTCCTTTTTCCACAATACTTTCATAAGCCATCTGGTCAGAGTCATAAAAACTGAGTTTTGTTTGGTAAACGGTTAAAACACTGAAATTATATAATTTGTGTAGATATCTACTAGAAACTTAATGAAAACAATTATGCATTATCTGGCAATGATATAAAAATAAAAAATAGGAAAGAATCTGGCAAAGGATGAACACTGCCACATTGCCATTTCAGGACAACCCTCATATGTAGGAAAAACTTTAAAAAAAAAACAGGAGAAATATTTCAAGTGAAGTATGCATGAATTAACACAAAAAGCTTGGATCTGTCTGTCTAGTTTCCTGGTAATAAAAACACTGTTCACAGGAAAACCAGGAGTATTGCACTGTTTACTCAGTAAATCATTACATTCTTGAGAGAAAGACTTCATACCTCTTTCATCTCATTAACCTTTAACTCTTCACCAGAGAAACAGGAAAATTTAGGCTTGTCCAAACTGAAAGCATTTGCAGACGTCGAATTAAGTATAGCTCAAGTTAATGGATTTGTCTGAAAAAGGGTGGGAAATATTGATGGAAATGGGGAAAATAAAATTTTTCCAAGGGGTTCTCTCTGGATTATTTGGTAAAGGTTTAATGTGCAAAGTGCTATACCTTCTGTGCCTTTATGGATGGATCAGATTGATCAAAACTTTCAGTTTCATCTTTGCTCTACAATATGCGAATTTGTTAGGTATTTGGGCTAAAGCAGTACTGGAAATTTTAAAGATGATAATTAGGCTTTTCATTGAAAAAGACTAAAATGTCAAGCACAGTCGTTGTGGCCACCTCTATAAGCAAGCAACTTGTACTAATTTTTCCAAAACAACAAAAATTTAAACTGAACCAATTTGATAGCATTTGCAGATGACAAATTTTGTGTAGCTAAAATGATGATTTCTTTCTTTGAGGAGTTAAAAAACATTGTAGGAAAAGGAGAAAATGCTGGTTACCAACATTTTCTACTTTTCCCACATTGTTTTCGATAGCAGTCTCTGTCAGGGTCATTAAATCTCTGGATTGTGTGGTAACAAGTAAGCATATTTTGAGTTCCAAAGAAGAAAAGTATGTTGGAATGGATCTGCGCTAAGCATTCACCTGTCTTAATCAAGCACTTTTTCAGGGTCCCTTACGAGCTTGCTTAATACAGGTTTGGCTATGATTATTTTGCATTCTGAGAATTTCAATGCATCTACAATGAAAGCTTTTTGACGACATCTTGACAATGAGCAAAATGCAGTCATTCTTCTGGTGGACTTTCCTTTTACTTTAACCCTTTACTAATAAAGGACAAAATTTTAGACTGGTCCAAATTCAAAGCATTTGCAGACAACAAATTAAAGGGGGCACAAATGACAAAATTTGTCCTTGACAGGTCAGAAAACATGGATGGAAAAGGAGAAAGTGCTGGTTACCAGCATTTGCTCCTGTTCCCACAAGGTTTTCAAATGCCTTCTTCCTCAGGGTCATTAAAAGTGGGGATTGTGTGGTAAAGGGTTGAATTATGAAAGGTCTTAAATTAACCTTTTCCACACAATTCTGTGTTTTATTGATCTTGAAGAAGAAGACTTTTGAAAACAGCATGAGAAAAGGAAAAAATGTTGGTATCCAGCATATTTGCCTTTTCCACAATGTTGCCTATGCTTTGAAAGACAGTTTTCAGTATATGAGCCATGACTGACTTTGTTATCTGCTAATGGTTTAGATTTGAACAAGTCCAACATTTTGTCTTATACTAAAGAGTGAAAGATGCAGTGAACAAATGGTTAATTCCACTTTCTGTCTTGACTTGAAAGGCTTCCAAAGTAATATAGATGTAATTTCTTGATTATACTGTAATAAACCACATAAACAGTATAAAAGTATTTATCCAATTGCCAAAATGTTTTTAAAATGTCTTTTACTGCAGAGGAGTCATAAGGCACTTGCAAAAGGGAAAGTGCTAATGAGTGATTATATTCAAGCCTGCTTATTTAATTACTTTTCCCATATGGCTTTATTGCTTGTTTGTTGTTAGGGAATTTGCTGTGGAAAAAACGCAATGCATCTGAATCCTTGTTGCATTATAGAAGGAGGTTTCAAACAAGCTGGAAAAAAAGGCACATGAACTAGGTGATTAAAGAAAGAAAGATACAGAGAAGAAAATGGTTGCCAATCTAAGGTAATTTTTTTTTGTCACAATCTTGAAAAACATGAGGCTCAATAGAAGAAAATTACAAGCAACTGTAAACTTTGTAGACTCCAATCAGATTCTGCCTGTTGCCAGTGTTGAGTCTAGAAATTGAAAAGTAGGAAAGGTGGGGTTCTCTCCTGCCTTTCACAAAAATGGGGGAATTTCAGTAACTTTAGGCAGCTAAGTCAGTTGCTGTACTCGGACTTAAGTTAAAATATATTTCATTTTTTTTTCTTCTATGAACTGAATCGTCTGAAAATTATTAGTTATAGTCTTTTATTTTTGTGACAGATTTCCTGATCCATGATGTCTGTCAAGACAAGCTTGTCTGCAGGAGCCTGGCAAAATTACCATGACTAAAAGACTAAAGCTAGATCTAGTTCGTTTCTTGGGAAAGTAAATTTTGTCTTGGAACCTCACCAGTGGTCAATTTTAAGTGAAAAACTCAGCAATTGCTATTCTTCTTCATGTTGAAGGTAGATAAAACCTCAGACTTATTTGAAAGAAAAAAAAAGTCTGCTATTTGATTCCATTTGTGATGGCATAGTCAAGTATAGGATACCAAAATTGTAAATTGAAATTAAACGGTTGAGGATATTTGCAGACTAGACTGTGTTTGGTGTTAAAAGATAATGATTTTCAAATCTGATTTTCAAATTGGAGTCTGATCTCTGCTTATATAATTTACAAATATTTTTCTGCAGCAGTAACTGCATGTTTTGGAGTAAACTCTTTACCAGACAACAAAATTTTGAACTTGTCCAAATCCATTGCATTTGCAGACAACAAATTAAGCGAAACTCAAACATTAAAATTCCTCTGTGAAAGAGTGCAAAATATTGTAAGAAAAGAGAAAATGCTGGTTACCAGCATTTTTTACTTCTCCCATAATGTTTATAAAAGCCTTCTTCCTCAATGTAGTTAAAACTTTAGACTAACTAGTAAAGAGTTAACTCTTTACCAAATGACAAATTTTTAGACTTGTCCACTGAAAGTATTTCCAGACAACAAATCAAATGTGCCTAAAGTAATGGGAGTTGTCTCTGAAAGGGAAGAAAAATATTGTGGCTGTAGGGAAAAATGCTGCATTCCCCTTTTTCCAACCATCTTTTCAAGAGCTTTCTTGTGTCAGGGTAGTTAAACCTTAGGAGTGTGAGGTAAATTTCAAGTGTAAAGAAATCTTGCACCCCCCCCCCATAGCATTTACACTGATTAGATTTTTAAAGTGTTTGTTCGATGTTGATCAATGATTTCAATATTTTTTCTATGTTATGGCAGCAGCTTGTATACCTTTGCACAAAAATTCGTCCGAAACCACTTGTTGCTTTCCTGCTGTGTCAAAACAATGTTTAGCATTGAGAATAGAATGAATCATGTCCAATTGACTATTATCAATTCTCCGAAAACAAATTGGCAAAGCTGAGCAATCCACAAGTGATTCCCTGGTTACATTACTGACTGGGTTTCCTGGCTTGGCTTTGAGAATTGTTACTGTTACTCTTTACCACACATCAATATCTTAGACTAGTCCATACTGAAAGCAGCTGCAAATGATAAATGAGACAAAAATTGAAATTTTATGTTGAGAAGGGTAGAAAACATTTTGGGGAAAGGAGAAAATGCCTGTAACCAGCATTTTCTCCTTTTCCCACAATGTTTTCAAAAGCTCTCTTTCTCAGGTCTTAAAAGTTCGCATCGTGTGGTAAAGCATCAATGGTAAATATTTTTGACTTATGCTGAAATGAGTTGAGCCTATACTAAATTTTGTTATTTTTGATGTAAATGCTTGTAATAGTATTTTTTCCTTTTCAACATATTTTTCTACTCTTTCATAGAGGAATATAATAATTTGGGCTGTTGTAGTTAAATTGTAGTCTGTAAATGCTTTCAGTTGGTTCCAATCTGAAATTTTGATGTCTGGAGAAGAGTTAGTCCTTTAATGTATGGCAAAATTGTAAACTGGTCAAAATTTCAAAATTAAAAGTATTTGCAGACAAGAAATTAGATGTTGCTCAAATAATGGATTTTTTTTTGAGATTAGTAGAAAAAAATGAGGAAAGAGGAGAAAGTGTTGGTTACTAGCATTTTCTCCTTTTTCAACAGTGTTTTCAAAAGCCTTCTTTCCCACAGGTCGTTTAAGAACTGGGGCTGTTTGGTAAAGAGTTAACAGAGAAAAAAACAAAGAAATAAAGCTGTCAGAATTATCGCCATAGGTAAGAAAATGCTGATTAAGATCAGTTAATATCCTTGATCAAAAAGTTGTAAAATGTAGATATTTACCAGGTAAGACAAAATTCAAGTATGCTATATAAATAAAAAACATATTTATATTGGAGGGTGCCAGTGGGGAGAAAGGTACAGATAGGTTAGATTCTTTTTTTAACTCTTTACCACACAATCCTGTGTTTAACGACCCTGAGAAAGAAACCTTTTAAAAACATTGTGGGAAAAGAAGAAAATGCTGGTAACCAGCATTTTGTCCTTTTTCCACAGTGTTTTCTACCCTTCTAAAGACAGAAATCATCATTTGAGTCATGTTTAATTTATCGTCTGCAAATGGTTTCAAATTGGTTGAGTCTAAAATTTTGTCGTTTGGTAAAGGGTTAATCTTGATAAAATTTTGTAGGATGTTTAAGACCTTTGTCACCAGGCCCAGCTGCAAAGTTGGTAGCATAGAGTAGTTGCAACAAAGGGCCACTGGTTTGAATCCCCCAGCTCAGCAATTTCCTTCCAAGGATGGATGATGATCTTTGCAACATGAATCTTTCCTTTTTATACGCCCGTCAAAGACGGGACGTATTATGGGATCACCCATGGCGTACGTGCGGGTGGGCGGCGTCCAGTTCTTTGTCCGGGGCATAACTTTGTCATCTCCAGTCCGATTGACTTGAAACTTGGCATTTGTGTTTGTTGCAATAATACGGAGTGCAGTGCGAAAGAACCATAACTCTACCTCGTGCTGTCTTTGAGTTATTTCCCTTTGATTGTCATTTTTACAGCATTTTCTGCTTGTCCAGAGCATAACTTTGTTTTCTCCAGTCCGATTGACTTGAATTTGGCATTTGTGTTTGTTGCAATAATACGGAGTGCAGTGCGAAAGAACCATAACTCTACCTTGTGCTGTCTTTGAGTTATTTCCCTTTGATTGTCATTTTTACAGCATTTTCTGCTTGTCCGGAGCATAACTTTGTTTTCTCCAGTCCGATTGACTTGAATTTGGCATTTGTGTTTGTTGCAATAATACGAAGTGCAGTGCGAAAGAACCATAACTCTACCTTGTGCTGTCCGAGTTATTTCCCTTTGATCAGCATTTTTACAGTGTTTAGTGCTTGGCCGGAATATAACCATCATCTCAAGTCAGAACGACTTCAGACTTGGTATGCATGCTTGTTGCAATATTACGGAGTACAGTGCGCAACAACAATAACTCTAGCACAGATTTTGAGTAATTCCACTTCGATCATTTTTACAGTATTTCTTGCTTTGTCTGGAGCTTAACTTTGTTTTCTCCAGTCCGATTGACTTGAAACTTGGCATTTGTGTTTGTTGCAATAATACAGAGTGCAGTGCAAAAGAACCATAACTCTACCTCGTGCTGTCTGAGTTATTTCCCTTTGATCGTCATTTTTACAGCATTTTCTGCTTGTCCAGAATATAACTTTGTCATCTCTAGTCTGAACATCTTCAAATTTGGTATGCTTGATTGTTGAAAAATTATGGAGTGCAGTGCACAAGAACCATAACTCTTCCTAGCATAAATTTTGAGTTATTCCCCCATAGATCTTCATTTTTATAGCATTTCTTGCTTGTCCGGAGCATAACTTTGTCATCATAAGTAGGAATGACTTGAAATATGGTATGCTTATTTGTTGCAATATTTGGAAATGCAGTGCGCAAAAATTGTAACTCTACCTCGTGCTGTCTTTGAGTTATTTCCCTTTGATCGTTATTTTTACAGCATTTAGTGCTTGTCCGGAATATAACTTTGTCATCTCAAGTCAGAACGACTTCAAACTTGGTATGCATGTTTGTTGCCATATTACGGAGTACAGTGCGCAAGAACAATAACTCTACCTAGCGCGGATTTTGAGTAATTCCACTTTGATTTTCATTTTTACAGTATTTCTTGCTTGTCCAGAATAGAATTTTGTCACCTCAAGTCAAATTGACTTGAGACTTGGTAAACATGTTTGTTGCAGTTACAAAAAGTGCAATGCACTGGAGCCGTAACCTTACCTAATGCCCTTTTGGAATTATTCCCTATTCATTATTTTTTTTTACAGCTTTTCATGCTTCTCTACAATATAACTTTGTCTTTTCATGTTGGAATGACCTGAAACTTTATATGCATGTTTCCTTAACATTAGAGGAGACATTCATGCCTATTTCAATCACTTACATGATTTCTGCTGCACTACTATTTTCCGCTACCTGCCCTTTACGATTAATATCCCCCCTCGACAACTGGCGGTGGGGCGGGCGTATCTTGCAACAATTTGCCGCTCTTGTTTACTGATGAACATAGTTTTGCTAATGGTTATTTGGGAAAGCAGCCAGTGGCTTGAGAATACTATTGTGCGAAGTACTGGTAAGGTAAAAGAAACTAAAGTAAAGTATGGATTGGGCCACTGGCCACTTGGATATAACTCATAATAATGGTGAAAATGGAGTCACAAGTTTTCCATGGGCTTGTATATAAGAAAAAGTTTATACTGGTCACCTTATTCCAAACTATTTAGCCTATGGTTGTTACCTTAGTCTGCAGCATGATACTGAAGTCTTCTACCAAGAATGTTCAATGTCTTGCCCTGGGATCAAATTCAGTCCTGCCTAGGGGAATACAAGCTTAACCGTTTACCAAACGATTAAATGTTGGAACTGACCAAATGGAAAGCATTTGCAGTCATCCATTTAAATGTAGCTCAAATGATGATTTCTGTCTTTGATAGGGTAGAAAACATTGTTGGAAAAGGAGAAAATGCTGGCTACCAGCATTTTCTCTTTTTCCCACTGTGTTTTCAAAAGCCTTCCTTCCAATGGTCGTGAAAACCAGGGCTTGTTTGGTAAAGGGTTAATATAAAAATTTTGTTCCAAAACTGACCATTGTATACAGTGAGTAATTTAGGACCATTCTTATGCTCTTGAATGTAATTTAGTCTTTGTGGCAGGATAGAGAAAATTGTGGATTGGTCCAAGAAAAAATCGGCTGACAACAACTTAAATGCCACACAAGAGACTTGATTGGTTTAGGTTCGATCCTTTGGAGGTGCTATGTTTTTCATGGGAGTGTCTTTTGGTAAGACAATTCAGAGCCCTTGGCTATTACTGATGAAACTCAAGGTACACATGGGTAAGAGAGCGTTAACAGTGATATGACTGAATTAGTGATGAAAGCAGCTTAAAACACCTCTCAATAGTAGTCAACCAGCATATAACTTACTTTAGGGCAACCAACCCTATAAAGATATGTCATAGGACCAATGAACCAATTTAATTTTGAATAGTTACCTCAGCTATGCCATAAGAATTGTTTCAGATGTATTATTATAAAATGATAATACAAATGTTATGGATATGAATATTATGTGTGCAGGTTCAAATATGTGGTCTTTGTGAGGTTTATCTCATTCACCTACTTACTCTTAACCAGACAACAAAATTGTGAAGTCGGCCATCTTGAAAGCATTTGCAGATGAAAAATTATGTGTCACCAAAATTATGGCCTTTGTCTTTGAAAGGGTAGAAAACATTGTGGGAAAAGAAGAAAATGCTGGTTACCAGCATTTTCTTCTTTTCCCACAATGTTTTCAAGCATTTCTGTTCCTTGGGGACATATTACACATACGGAAACGCTAGGAAAGGGTTGAAAACATGTTGATGGGCCACTTAAAGAGTCATTAACTTCAAAATAAAAGTAACAGAAGTCAAAATATGTGAAAACTGTAACTCTTAGCATGCTGAGGATATCTTAAACTGCTTTTTTAAAATTTTTTAGATCTTGATCACATTTATAAGGACATGCAGTCTGATTCTGGATTCACAGTGCCTAATATTTTATAAAATATTCTTGCCCAAAGAGTTCTTAATATTGAATAATGGTGGTGTTGTATTACTAATTGAATGTTGAAGTTATTGCTCTTTTTTGGGCACTTGACTCTCAAACCAAACGACAAAACTTTGGACTAGCCCAAATTCAAAGCATTTGCTAATGATAACTTAAATGTTGCCCAAATGGTTGGACTTGTATTTGAAAGACTGGAAAAAATTGTGGGAAAACAGAGTATTTTCTCCTTTTACTTCAATATTTTTAAAAACCTTTCTTAAGGTTGTTAAAATTTGGGATTGTGTGGTAAAAGTTTAAAGAGTTAAAATTGTCACCTGTCTTAATTTGATGAAGTGATGGATGACAGGTACTAAACATGATTTTATTAAAATGTTTCTTGACGTAAAAACACTTTAACTCTTTACAAGTATGACAACAATTTTAGACTTTTACCATATATTAAAAGGGTTACATTTTGCAAACAACCAATTAAAATCTACCAATTATGTGAACAGATAGAAAACACTGTGAAAAAAGGGAAAAATACTGGTTACTAGCACTTTCCTTTTCCCACAAAGTTTTAGAAAACATTATGAGAAAAGGGAAAAATACTGGTTACTAGCACTTTCCTTCTCCCAGAATGTTTTCAATAGCATTCTTCTGCAGCATAGTAAAAACATAATGATCATGTGACAAAGGCTTTAAATGGCTTTTTATAAGTCGTTTTGAACAATGCACTGATCAGTTCAGAAATTGCTTAATAAACAGTCGTATAGTTATGTGCTTCCTATATCACAGTAATTTTTTTTCAGCATCTGTCAATTTTTGCCTTCAAGTTCAGATTCATGGTTTGACATATTGGCTGAATATACTGCATTTCAACATATTTATGCAACAAACCACTGAAAGATACACCAATACCATATTATATTGGTCACTGGTTACGTTGCTTGGCAATCAGGTACAGTACTGTTTTAAAATGTAATTGGAAAACTCTAAGAATTCCATAAATGGAATAATCCTTAAAGTAAATAACCTGAACTTTGGTTTTTATGCCTCCCCCTCCCCCCCCGCACCATGAAGGGGGGGCATATAGTGTTACACCTGTCTATGTGTTTGTGTGTGTACATATGTATGTATGTGTTTGGCAAATAAATATGTTTGTGTCCGGCCAGAAATGTCCAGGTGCAAGGTCCGTTTCCAAGAAAATTAATATATGTTACAAAGATCACCGTGGATAGACAGCATGTCACATGCAACAGCCATGTTGCCAGCTCAAAGGTCAAGGTCACAGTTTTTAGTTGAACTTGGTCAATATTTGCTACAATTAAAGTGATGACAGATGTTCCTGTCTGGCCAAAAACTTCAGGTGCATGGTCTGATTCCATATACTATGGCACAAATGATCACCATGGATAGGTGATGTATAGCACGCAAAACCGTGTCACCAGCACAAAGGTCAAGGTACAGTGCTTGGTTGAACCTGGTCAATATTTTCTACAATTATAGTGATGACAGGTTTTCCACTCCAATCAATAACTTCCAGGTGCATGGTACAAGTCCAAAATGATTTGGCACAAATGATATTTACAGGAAATATGTATCTGATGTAAATTTAAAAATTGCTGAATGGACAAATGCAATAAACTGTGAGAACTGACAAATGCTATAAACTTTGAAACAAAAGTAAACCAGAATGATGATATTGATGGTTATTGTTTTTCAACAACCAACCAAATTTTAAGGTAGAATGGTCCTTTGGCATGCAGAAAATTTAACCCTAGCAAAAAGTTTCAATCCAGATCAGCCTGTGAAGGCTGATCTGGGTTGATACTTTTAGCTGATGCAAGCTGATCTGGGGATACTTTTCGCAGATGCAAGGCATGACTTAAATTTGTTATGAAGGTTTTTCACCCTGCTTTCATAAGTATTCCAGTTATTATGGCGACAACTTACTTATTCATGACCTTCCCGGTTGGTACTAAACAACAAAATATAAGACTTATTAAAAGCATTTGCAGATGTTGAAGTAATTGTTGATCAAATTATGATTTCTGTATCGTATATGAATTTGAAGAAAACATTACTGGAAAAGGAGAAAATGCTGGTTACCAGCTCATTTCCAGAAACTTTCAGTCATTGCAAAGAACCCAGATGTTATGATTTTGAGGCTAGGTAACATAGATAGTAGATCAAAGATCAGACTACATGATCTTTGTAGCCCGACTTTGATCTTAATTCTGTCTATAAATAAACTGAGGATTTAAAACTGTTCCTGCTTATATTATTTAATAAGCAGACAGACATCATTTTGATGTGACGCAAAATCTCTAAGTAAACACTCTGCTGATAAAAGTTTTCACTTTTCTTTTATATTGTATAGATCCTAAAAATATCAAAGTAATGTAGTGTGTTTTTTATATGTTTATAATTTCAACATAAACGGTATGAAAAGGAATAAATTACTGAATCAGATATCCAATTTACAATGTTATAAGGTAAGTTTATAGATGATTTAAACCGACCTAGTGTGACACATTGATATGTTAAACTCAGAAAATATTGATTTTTTGGATAAAAAAAGAAAAATTAACAAATCTTCAGAAGGTACAAATCAGGCACTAAATTAACCCTTTTACAAACAGCCATGCGTTTAATATTTCTTTGGAAGATGGATTTAGAAATTATTGTCATAAGAATAAAATGCTAATAACTGGCATTTTCTCCTTTTTTTTCCAGTAGGTTTTCTACCCTTTCAAAGGCAAATTCCATGATAGGATCTTTATTTAAAAGCTTGCTATATAAACACAATCAAAATTTTGTAGTACGGTAAAGTTAACAACCCTTAGGGGGTGTGAGTAGATCAATAGTAATCACCCTGGAGAGACCTTGCGTTCTTGCTCCAGATCAACGTTACTGTTCCTGCCAATTGAGCCTACCCGCTCCAGGTAAAAACATGGCCGTGCCCATAAGATTTTACAAGTTATGCACAGAAACATAATTTTTTGACATGTTAATAAATAGATATGCAGTTGAAGGTTGTCGCACGGAATGTCTGGGATGTCAGTGCATGTTAACCTGTAGTTCTCTTGGTGGTTAATAGTTTGTTGAAAACGTTTAATCTGACAAACTTTCGTCAGCGACTACGATTTCTGGAACATCAATACTTGGAGTCTCCAAAAACCTTTGTAAAACATATACACTCGGTATTCTGAAGTGTGCACCGTGTCAGATGACCTATTTAATGATTATTCCTCAAAACTATAAACCGAAAAAAATTACGTTGCAATTATAAAGCGATATTTTGCCATTTTTGCATTACAATGTAACATGCTCCTGAACTCAATACGACGATCCAGCTCCTGATTTAAAACATGGTAAGCATAAGTCTTCGTGTTACAGTAAACAATTTTGTCTTTCTGGTCAAGATTCTACATTAATTATTGTGGTCACAGTCATAGGTTCATCATCGTTGACAATAGCAATAGTTGTCATTATGAACGACCAACTATCCATTCCAAATCAGCTGAATATCTATAGACATCGGTTTATGTATTAGTTTGAGGCTAAATAGTAAATTCTACAGGAATATAATACACCCCAAAAGAACAAGTGCAGTGTTCAACACTGTGGCATAGCCACATCTGTAAGATTACATTGTCATCCTTATTTTGGTGTTGTGGTTAGTGAACATATTTTACACAGCCTACTGTAAAACCCATAGGGGTCCGTAGTTTGACTCCTATCACCCATAGACTAAAACAAGGGATTTAACTGTATGCAGCCCGTTACTCGCCCCCGGTTACAAAAAAACAACGTATCTTTTCTACCCCATCAGTTATTCTCCTAACTTTTTCTACAGCTGAGAGCCAAAACATTTTTCTACCAGAAAAACACAACTGTTTGTCAGTGGCTAATGCAGTCTGGCTGATACATTCGCTCGAACTTGTAAACTCGCTCAAAAATATTTGCCATTGACACGGGTTCGTACATTCAATACTGACGTTCGCGCATATAAACCAATGAAATTTCTCGTTCCAAACAGTGTCACCATACTGTCACGTGACAAAAAGGTGTGAGCAGCTGTACGAAATTTCATTGGTTGAATGCACGACTGTTATTACATATCAACCGATGAAATTTCTCGTTCCAAACAATGTCACATGACAGAAGATGGCTGCAGCTGTTCGAAATAAGAATGTTGATCACAAATTCAACAAATTCTGAGGCGTTTCGTCGTTATTGAAGATAAAGACTATAGGTCAGTAGTACTTTTAAACATGTTTAAAGGGTGGGTGCCGCTAATGCTGCGTTTCATTGGATCTAAAGTGCATTTTATATCTTGAAAATGGATGTACGAACCCGTGTCAATGGCGCAGATTTTTGAGCGAGTTTACAAGTTCGAGCGAATGTATCAGCTGAACTGCATTAGCCACTGACAAACAGTTGTGTTTTTCTGGTAGAAAAATGTTTTAGCTCTCAGCTGTAGAAAAAAATAGGATAAAAACTGATGGGGTAGAAAAGATACGTTGTTTTTTGTAACCGAGGGCGAGTAACGGGCTGCATACAGTTAAATCCCTTGTTTATAATATATAGTCTATGGGTGCCAGGAATCAAACTATGGACCCCTATGGTAAAACCTGTATGTTTTAACCCTTTCCAAATATTTCCTAATTTAAATAAACTGATGTAGAATTCTAAGCAAACCATTGGGCATTTTTTTTTTTTTCCTTTTCTCACATTGTATACTATCCAATGAGATAAGTATCTTTCAGTTTAGTCACATTTTAAACTGTTTTCTGCAACTTGATTTTTCTTATTGGAGTACAAAATGTCTTTGGTCGCCTTTTTGGCTTATTAAACCAAAGATTAGTCTTCTTCCGGTTCCCCATCGTTTTACATTTTATCTGAAAATAAAACATACATAATTTGCAAGTGAGCATTTTAAATGTACGAGTATTAACCCTTTAGGTGTCAAATTGAAAAAAAATTTGTCTGCAACATGATTTCTTTCAGTATGAAAATACCTTTAAAAAACCTGCCGTCACATTAATTCCTTTTTTTACCCCTTATCTATAGTAACACTACACGCAAATAGTGAAATCTCATAATCAGGCACCACCAGCTTCAGTAGCGGCTGATCTGGGACTGCATTATTTGTCGTTTTCTGGTGCCAAAAGATTTAAGAATTTACCGGATCTGTTTTCGTGCAAAAAATCACAAACTATGCATCGATATAGTGTATTTCACAAAAAAATGGCTTGTTAACTTGAAACAAATTCGTCATTCGACATTCGTAAGCTACTTTAAGGTCTAATTAGGGTCTACTGTTTTGCAAAGGTCTGAAAAGATCTATATATATTTAAATCGTAGTATTAGATATAACTAGATGCTTTTAGGTGTGCAGCTGACAAGGCATATGGTTGGTTGTTCGTTGATGACCATTATTATTAATTTACATTAACAAAGAGGAGTCTTGTGATGATGATATCAAAGATGATAGTTATGATAGTTATGGATCTTGTGCATGATAGTTATGATAGTTATGGACCTTGTGCATGATGCTGTCTGTCATCAAGCTCTTCATGTATATAATGACATTTCATTTTAAAAAGCATCAAAAGTCAGGACAAGAAACCTGACTGACAGAAAGACCGAAAGACGGACAGACAGACACTTATACATATTGATCAATTTAGACAAATTGTTTGATTAAACTCATAGACAAAGGCTTATAATATCGTACTCTGTTTCAACTCAGGAGCCGGTTCGTTTTACTGAGTTTCGGAGTGTGTAGCGTTGCCTATAAAAAATGACAGAAAGTTGCTCAATAATGAACATCGTATATTTTTTTGTTTAAAACTGTGGTAATAAAGCACGGTATGACTGAAATATGTTGAAAGCAGTGTTAATGGCCATTCAGTCAATCAGATCAATTACCATCCACAAAGCTTATTCGGAATTAAGGGATTAATGAAAGTATAGGATAGACAAAGCTTGTGGATTTGTTTATCACATTGACAATCTTGCAAGCTTAATGTCTATCTGACTTAGACTATGTTGATTGATTGTATGGTTGGTTTGCTATTCCACATAACTATCGGTGAAACATTTGTCCGCAGTGCGAGAGGAATGAATCTTTTTGCAATGACTATCACCATTCCTCGGAAAGAAATTTGTCGAGTTGGGGTCGAACCAGTGACCCCGTTCTCAAGTCCTGTAAGCTACTGACTGAGCTACTGGGACTGGGCTTAGACCATGTTAAATGATAAAGCATTGTATATGTGATATATACGGACCAAACACTGAGCCCTTATTTGCTAATTGATTTGAACTGTGGTCTTATCCTGTAAATACTCAGTGATCGGGAAAGAATTTATTTCAATGAGACAATGTCTCCTGTTTTTGAAAACCAATGAGACATTTTCAAAAGTAATGAGACATTCATGATTGTAATTACTCTCCAACTAATATAACTCATATGTAGGCAGTATGAACCCATAATTTTGATTATTGCCTGTATCTATTTCACTAAATTTCAATAAACTGAAATAGATACAGTAAGATAGCTTGAGTGTTCTTTCACAAGGCACTGTATCCTAGTCTAGTACTGGTGTGTTAAATGAATACATGAATTGTCACCATGAAATAACTGAAAAACATAAATTAAAAAAACGCAGTAGCCTAAGTTCTTTCATCCACAGCAATTAACACAAAATATTATAACACTTTGTTTGGGCCATACTTTGAAATTTATTAAATTACGAGTTAAATTAACACATTTAATCACAAACTCAGATCTTCTGTAGTCACCTGTATGTTCAAGTGCATTTTGTAAAAAAAAAATATTTGACAGCACAGAACATTGACCATGACAGCAGTTTGTTTACTCTATGGAACTCGACCTCAATGACGTCACATAACTGTACACGCCGAATACACACACATACAGTCATGCGTGAAGCAAATGTTACTGAAATAAAATGTCGAACCTTCGATCACGTACAATAGTTTGTAGGACTATATTAAGTAACTTTGAAGGTAATTTTCTTCTATTTATTTAATTACAAACCTGTTTGGGCGACTTTGACTGCAAAAAGACTTTCAACTGTGGTTGATTTGCCGCTGGTGGTACAACTTTCCTTTTAGGCCGCATTTTAAAAGAAGAGAAATAGCAAACTTCACGGACGCTTGCCTATAGATACAAGGACTTCCTGCGATTAGCAGGTTTAATTTACGGATCAGTCCCGATGATTCAATCACAATATCTCGGATATAAAGTCGCACTTTATCAATGTATTATCGAGTAACATTCCCGATTACCGATGTTAAAATCAGATTGTAGCGCATACAATCAATGAGAATATTCACAAAATACGAGAAAAGTAAAACTTCACTTTTCTTTGTTTTAGTTTTAGTAGATTTGCAAAACATACAGGCGCAACTTTCGTATTTATATGAGACAGTTGGGCGCATTTCTAGGATTTTGAATGAGACATTTTTGGTTTTCATGTGCCTATGGCGCAGGGGTTTCCCGATCACTGCATACTGTGTCATGTACATATTGGCTTCACCTCTGATTTTCAAGCTCCATCTGTATATCAAAGGGTGCACCACTATTGGTATATAAACTTGTTACCAAATGACAAAATTTTGGACTTGTCCAAAATGAAAACAATTGCAGACAACAAGTCTGGTAAAAAAAACACAATTTGTCCTTGATTGAGCAGAAAACATTGTGGGAAAAGGAGAAAATGCTGGTTACCAGCATTTCCTCCTTTTCTCACAATGTTTTCAAAAGGCTTCTTCCTCAGTGTCATTCAAAGTCGGGACTGTGTGGTAAAGAGTTAAGAAAGGAGGACTACATGTATAATTATTATCATAACTGATAATGCAAAATGAATCTGCATCAAATGCCCATCTCACAAACAATTAGATTGTCTGCTTTAAAATAAATACTCATATCCAGGAATAACACACGACTTATGTATTTTTTTTTATATCAACATTCCAACTTTGTACAACAAAATATGATTGTGTAGAGGAAAGGAGACAAAAGTTTGTGATAATCCAACATAAGTGGTGATCGTCAAAATAAATGTACCCTCAAATGTTAATTAAACAAAACCAGCCATTATTTGGCTTGATCTTCATTTTAATAAAGCAGCAATAGAAGAAATCCAGCAAAGCATCAAAGGTGTTTCACATGACATTTTGGGGCATCCTATGCCACTCTGCTAGCAGCTATCAGTGCTACATCAAGTTTTACAAGGGTCTGTCAGGTTGCATCACTTGGTTAGTGACAGAGCCTCCTTATTTGTCCCAAACTTGTTAGGTACCACAGACAGAAAGTGCTATAAGCACTAGAAAACTGGTACATAGCCTGGAGAACCACTGTACAAAGTCTGGCAGTATGCCCATGACATGGTCATGCTGCAGAGTGGGAACACATAGTCAATTCTCTTTTAAGATATGGCAAAATGGCCATGGGGTGACTTCAGTTACGAAAAAACTTGAGGACCCTTTATTAAAGGGGCTTTACTGAATGAAGAATTCCCAGTATAATACTAAGGTATAAAAGGCCAGGGTCGCTCTTTACTAAAATTATGAAAAAAAGTAATATGCAAGTTCTGAACAGGAAGGAACGTTTCTCATTTGCAATGCTAAAGTACAGCTCTTGTATTTACTTAAAGTGGGCTATAATATTTAAATGATAAAATTTTTTTTACATCTCTCAAGATTTAATTGTACAGTTTTAGAACCCCCTTGGTTTGAAATATTTAGACTCTTGAAAACCTTGATTCTTTGCTTTTCCCTTTATCCCACTATTTAGATGCAATGCGAAACAATTCTACAATCTTCTAAATATTTTGAAAATGCACAGATAAATTGCTTAATCATCATGCAGTTTCTCTAATTATCATTCATATCTTTTTCTTTCTTTATGAAAAGATATAACATACTTTTGATATTTTTTTCGATTATGAATTTTTCAATCAAATTATTTTGTATTGTGCATCTGTCTGATGATCAAACTTCAACATAAACCAGTGTTGTAAAAGGTCACTTGTTAGGATACTGAGGAAAAATTGAGTTACAGGTTTTGCAACATGTGCTAGTTGAAATTGGCATTGAAACTGCATCGGTTTTGGCCTTTTTTACCCACAGATCAAGAAAATTATCTCATCAAGTTCTATAAAAAAAAAAGAGCAAAATCTTGTGAACACTGTTTGGCAAAAGAAGAAATTGCTTGTTTGGATTGAATCTAGTTCACACTTTTTGCAATCAGTCTGTTTAAATGTCCCGATGACATTATTGTGAAGATTACAATCTGTTATTGTGCGGTCAGTCCAAGTGTTAGTTGCAAGCAGAGAAATTAAGTTCAAAACTATGTTAAAAGTTGCTAGGTCACTCTATCTTCTCTTTACATTTTGCCTGATTTAACCCTTTACCACACGACTTTTGACGCCCCTGAAAGAGAAGGCTTTTGAAAACATTGTGGGAAAAGGAGAAAATGCTGGTTACCAGCATTTTCTCCTTTTCCCACAATGTTTTCTACCCTATCAAAGAAAAATAATTTCATATGAGCCACGTTAAAACTGTCATCTACAAATGCTTTCAATTTGGACAGGTCTAAAATTTTGTCGTGTGGTAAAGGGTTAAGAAAGTATGGGATATACAACCTTTCAAACTTTACCAAACAATCCTGTATTTTAATGACCTAGAAAAAAGAGGCTTTTTGAATACATTGTAGGAAATGGAGAAAATGCTGGTAAACAGCATTTTCTCCTTTTCCCACAATGTTTTCTACCCTATCAAGGACAAATCCAGTCATTTTAGTCATGTTTATTTTGTTGTCGACAAATACTTTCAATATGGTCAGGGCTAAAGTTTTGTGGTTTGGTAAATAGTTTAACTTAACCTGTGTTAAAGGATCTATTTGATACTCAGTTTTGGTCACTACCCATAAGTGTAGTAGCTCAAAATGAGCTTTTTTTTCAATAGCTCACTGTTCATTGCCTTGTCTGTCCATGTCTGTCATAAAAATATATCAAAGTGCACAGAGTTTTGCCACATGGAACATTCAAAGGCTGGAGCCCGCCCGGGTGGCTCAGTGGTGAGCGTGTCGGACTCATGACCTGGTGGTTGTGAGTTCGATACCCGGTTGAGGCGAACTTTCTTTCCGGCGTATTTTCGCCTCTCACCTCTGCTGAAGCATGTGAGAAAAGCAGTCGGTGGCTTTGGAAAGAAAGTTGTGTTAGTACTGGTGTGAGAAAGCCAGGAAACACATGTGCGTCACCGACCGCCATGATATGACCTTAGCTGTTAAAGTGGCGTTAAACCCCAACACAACCAACACAACCAAATCAAAGGCTGGAAGCTACAGCTGTGTCATCTGGATCTGCTTAGCAACAGTGCCAAAGTTGGCCTGAAAGCCCTGGTAATTCTTAACCCTTTACCATACAATCCTGACTTTTCAGGACCCCGAGGAAGAAGGCTTTCGAAAACAATGTGGGAACAGGACAAAATGCTAGTAAACAGCATTTTCTTCTTTTTCCACAACATTTCCTACCTTTTTAAGGACAAATTTTGTCATTTAGGGCCAGCTTTTCTTGTCTGCAAATACTTTAAATTTTTTAGCAGTCCAAGGTTTTGTTGTTTGGTAAAGACTTAAGGAGAAAAATCTGTACCTTTCAAAAGTGTTTGACTTTCCTAATTTAAAAATATTGCATAATGTGGCTCAAATAGTGGAATTTGTCTTTGAAAGGGCATAAAACATTTTGGGAAATTGAGAAAAAATTTCTTCTTTTCCCATGATGTGCAAAAACATTCTAAAATCCTGCAGGGGTGTAGAAATGGGGTGGATAGGTAAAGGGTTTGAGAAAGAAATTATCAAATTTGTTTGAGACAGACAAGTGAAGACTTAACCTTAAAAGGGCCTTAAAAAATTAAGAAGCCCTTGTAGCTATGATAGATCAAGATCAGACTGCACAAAACATGCAGACTGATCTTCGTTCTAGAATGTTGATTTTGTTTGGATATTCTTGACATTATTAAGGGACATTGAATTAGTATTTATTTTGGTTATATTGCTTGACAGAAAATGCTCTTGATGATTATTCCACCTCTTCAACTCTTTTATCAGAATTTATCTTAAACTTGTTCAAATTTGAATTGACTGATTAATTTATTGTGTGGTGTGTAACCCCCTTTTCGACACTGTTTCAGTTATGTGGCAGCAGGTAGTACACCTATCCATGCTTTCCTGGAGTTTCTTTTTACCAGTACTTTGCACAGTTGTCTTCCCAAGCCTCTGGCTATTTTTCTTACAAAACCATTGTAGAAACAATGATCAGCTGCAAAAAGGTAATGAATCCTGCTGCAATCACTATCATCAGTCCTCATAAAGAAATTCACCAAGCTGAGAACGCGAACCAGCAGCTTCATGTTCTCAGGTCCTTTATGCTACTGACTGCACTACAGGGGCTCAGCCCAATTTCAGGCATTCACAGCTGACAAATTCAGTGTGGTTCAAACGGTAAAGTTTGTCTTTGGAAGGGTAGCAGACATTGTGGGAAAAGGAGGAAATGCTGGTTATCAGCATTAATGCTTCTTTTCTCATTTTGTCTTCTAAAGGCATTTTCTTCAGGGTTTGTAAAAACTTGGGACTGTTTGATGAAAGGTTTAGGGCTTATGGCAGACATTGTCTGCCAGGCACTAAGACTTATTGAAAGATTTATGGAGAGAACAGTGATGAAATCAAGGATATCAGATTAAGTACCTAAACCAGTTTGAGTTTTATCTTCTCCTCATGATTGGTTCAAGATTTCAAGTGCTTTATGCACACTTTAAAGTTACTCTGTTAACCCTTTACAAAACAATCCTGTATTCTTTATGGGAGAAGAAGATGCTGGTTATCATGGCTGCCAGGGCAACTATCCATGTTTCCTGGAGTTCATTTTACCATTACATCACACAATACTCTTGCCACATAATCATTGTCAAAACAGTAATCAGTGGAGAGCAGTGTTTCATCCAGGATTTGAACGAAGTTGGCGATTTGCTCGCATGCTTTGAAAAAAAGTGGGGGATTTTCAGAAAATGTGGGGCCCATAAGGCAACATATACAGATCTAACTAAAACATAATTTTTTGTGTTGCGTACGGTTTCACGCGGGACCCTCGTCTACCTAAATAGGATCAATAATGATCAAGGCTTCTTCAGCTTCCTTATCAGCTTTCCGAGACAAGAATATGGTAGACAAAGGGAAATAGTCACATATTTTGTGCTTCGACATTCTGGATTGCAGAACAGTCCAGTTTAAGATAAAAGAAATTTATATTTTAGACGAGGAAAATGTTATTGTCTCACCATTACTATAGGCAACTGAAAAGGCTCATTTATTTTCCGGACTCGATACAATATCCGGGTATCTGTCAAATGACTTAAAAAGGCTGAAAACAAATAGTTTTTAACATAATTTTTTAGTACACTAGTCGAAAAGTATCTTCAATTAAGTTTCAATGCAGTTGACATTTGTACTTTTTCATTAAAATTGTCTCGAGGTACTTAAAATTTGGAGACCGCTTCTTAAACGTGTAGTTCATGAATGCGGTTCTCAGTTGATTGTGAAGCAGGGAACCAGTCAATTCTCATCGACTGCTATTCTTCCGACATGAAACCGCCTGACTTTTTTTCATGTCAAACGCGACTGATAGCATTTCTAACCAGTATTTATGCATGATAGGCTAGTTATTAAATTCAATAACGGAGAATAATATAATCAAAGTACAGTTGGTAAGCTATAATATGATTCCAAAAAGTGGGGGCTGTGTCCGGCAGGGTGTTAGGAAATGTGGAGGATTATTAACACCACGGCCTAGATGAAACACTGGTTGAGAGGGGAATGAATTTTATCACAATGACTATCATCAGTCCTCAGAAAGGAATTGGCTGAGCTGGGGATTCTGATCCTTGATTTCAAGGGCTGAATGTTACCAACTGAGGTACTGGGCTTGGCTGGTAAAGGGTTAAGGTGTAAAGGTTTAATCAGAGAAAGGGCTATGAATAGTTGATAACAGACTTTGTCAGTATTTTGATGATTGATATAGGAGCCAAATATTTCGGCTGCTAGGTAAACAGTTTGTCCCTCACAAATCTACTCTTGTGGCATCCAAATTGAAAGACAAATGAAATTGTTGTACTGAACCTCACCAAACCTAATAACCCCTTTCCTCCACATGGATCAGTAACACCATATTTCAATCCAGAATATATAAAATGGTTGAAAATGATACATTTAAAAAGGTTTTGAAATACAGGAAAAAATGAATCATTAGCTTTCAGGTTATTTTTATTGTTTTTTAGCTCCAGTGGCAGAAGGCATGTAAACTTATGTCATGGCCCTATGTCCTTTGTGCATTAACTATAATTGTTTCTAAGATCTCCTCTGAAACTACACATCCAATTTTGATGAAACTGCATAGAAATGATCTTGCCATGACCCTATTCAGAATTTCTTCAAAGAATCTGATTTCAGTAAAAAAAATCTGTGGTTGCCATGGCAAAAAAAAGAGAAAAATATAGAAAACCTTTAAAAAAATCTTCTTGTCCAAAACCATAAGGCCTAGGACAATCAAATTTTGTATGTAGCTTCATTTAATAGACTTCTTTAAAAAAATTGTCAAAATTGGCCCTGTCTTGGGGGTCGCATATTTTACATGCACTTATATAGTCTTCTGTTTCATAACCGTAAGGCTGCCAAATGTGGCATGTAGCTTTATCTAGTAGACCCCAATTAAGATTATTCAAATTATAGCCTTGGGATCAAAATTGGTCCTGTCCCAGGGATCACAAGTTTAACACAGACTTAAATAGTGAAAAATTCAAAAAAATTTCCTGTTCCTAACCATAAGGTAGAGGGCTACTAAATATGGCATGAAGCTTCATCTAGTAGACTTCTACCAAGATTGTGCCAAGTTTAGCCCTGAGGTCAAAATTGGCTCTGCCCCAGAGGTCACTAGTTTTACATTGGCTTGTACTTTAAAACCTAAAAGAAAATTCTGGTTCCTAATTGTAAGGTCTAGGTTTATCAAATTTTGCATGTAGCTTCATCTAGTGGACCTGTAGCAAGACTGTTAAACCTATAGCTCTGGCATCAGCCCTGGAGGTAAGATGTTTTACATATGCTTGCTATATACTGAAATCTTTCAAAATCTCCTCAAGTACATGAAGTCAATATGAATTAGGCTTTTATATGGGAATTTACTTGTTCAGTCAACAGACATATGTAGTTTTTGTCATAATTTACCTCCCTTGATTATCAAACTGCACTAGTACATGATTGATGTTGGGTATTCAAGTTTTTTATGCCCCCGCCATGAAATGGCGGAAGGGCATATAGAGTTACCTGTGTCCGTCTGTCTGTGTGTGTCCCATTCTTGTCAGGAGCATAACTTCTACATTTATCAGTGGATTTCAAAATAATTTTGCACACTTGTTCTTCTTAACAAGTACTAGTGTCATGCGAAAAGTTTGTTTTGATACGCCCAAGGTCAAGGTCACAGCTTAAGGTCAAATGTTTAAATTGACCTTGTCTGGAGCATAACTTCTACATTTATCAATGGATTTCAAAAAAACTTCGCACACTTGTTCTCCTTAACAAGTACTAGTGCAGGGGTAAAAGTTTTCCGTATTGTCCGTATTGTGACTGAATTCCGTATTTTCAGGGGCCGACCAGGTCATTTTTCCAAATCGTTTAAATCTGAGGAGAAATTTTCTTGGGGGGGGGGGGGGGGGGGAGTACCCCTTTATCTCGTATCAGTTGCAAGTCAACAGATTTCCAGATGCCGTATCAATAAAATTTATTACCCCACTGCATTTGCTTTGTCCGGGGCTGATCTCAGTCATTAATGTCTCCTGTCAAACGCACTCGCCTTAAAAACAATTAAATTCAAAGAATTTTGTAATTTCGGGGATAACTTGCACCGAAATGTTTACAGTCACTCACTCTTGCTTAGGGTTTCCCGATTCTAAATATAGATGCTGAACCGGAACGTTCTAAGGTTATCGTATGATGTTATATTGTTCGTGTCCAAATGTTGCGGCTGTGTTTTGATCGGTTTGCCGACTTTAACATTTTTGCCGCTAGGATTGTAAAACAAAATAAAGCATTAACAAAGCACTTCGTTTTAGGGGACAAATATTGGCTGCAATTTGATTATTTGCTAGCGAAAGATGGCTCAGTTTAAATTATCTTTGTTCTTTTCAATAACAAATGGAAGTCAGAGCTGGGGATCGGCAACTATCTTCCGAAGTTGACTGTACGTGCTACTCAAATGCCGAAGCGACCGAAAAAGGGGGAAAAGTTTCATTCATCAGGGGTCAAATTTAACTTTTTTTTCAACTAGCAAAAATTTGCTAGTGACCATTTTTTCTACTAGCCAAAATCAATTTTGTACTAGCAATATTTTAACCCATTGCCATTCAGTCCCGTGTTTTAACGACTCTGAAATGAGAAACTTATGAAAACATTGTGGCAAAAGGAGAAATTGCTCATAATGAGCAATTTCTCCATTTCCCACAATGTTTTCTACATTATTAGAGAATTAACTTTCCTTTGTACCAAATGCAGACGCTTTCAATTTGGGAGAGTCTAAATATTGTTGAGTGGGTCTCCTCTGTTTGCTCATACAATATTATAGCTCAGACTCTACACATTCTGCATGGCAAAGAAATATCCTTTGTTTGGACAAACTGTTTGATCATTAATTTATATTAAATAAATATTCCGGTGATGTCACGGAATCCGGCCTATTGCCGAAAAAACTGGATATTTTCCGCTCCATACTCTCAGCGAGGCAATGCAGACCTATAAACAACGTCAGAATCGTCTACGCACTTTAAATACCGGATACATGTATTTACAATATCGCAACAAGCGTCTCTACGAATACCGGTCACGTGGTCGGTGATACTCTCAAAGGATAGATCTACACCGCATACGGCAATTCATTGTACACGAAAAACGATCGCATTTATGGATTAATTCAGATTTTTAAGCGGTAGGTTTGCCCATTTTCCGGCGCACTCGCAAATTATTTCGAGTGTTAGAATTTGGCACTCGCATTTTTTCATTTCAGCTCGCATTTTGCGAGTTTGCGACCGTTAAATTTGAACCTTGTTCATACACTGTAGTCCGATTTGTAGTGGTGGGCCAATGATTGACTATAGTCGAAAGTCAGTTGGTTTTGGCTTCCGATTGCGATTAGCTCTTGAGAAATCCAGGAATCGATTGCAGTCGGTACCGAAGCTCGCTCGGTCGTGAAACGTGAATACTGATTTTTAGCGCTTGGTTTTGTGACTGATATTAATCACACTCTAGGATTCAATATAGTGATAACAAACACGAAAATTGGTTGGAAAAATGAGAAAGAAATTTTTGTCCATGGATGTGTTGTCAAAACTCGACAACTCGGCAAGTTTCTTATTTGATCCCTGAGACCGGGTTTTGACGCTTGGAAATTTGAAATGACATGTCTTTGACGCTGAAAAATATTTGCTTAATTGTCAATCTGACGCATGAAATTATCATCAAGAGCTTCATATAAATTATCTTGGGCGCATCCAGCAGAAATATGGGCTAAACACGATCAGTATAAAATGTGAAGGACACGCGCCTGATCTAATGAAGCTGGCGAGTCATTTACGAGAACGTAATAACGGTGTTAATCCTCTGATCTAGTGTAAAGTGACAGATTTTAAAGTTACCTGCTATTCAAAATGACTAACTGATGTCAAATCATGTGGTAATACTTCTCCAGAAATTAATTGACACGAAAAATTGATCGCCAAAAAAAACATGAAAACCCATGACACTACCATGATCAGCGTGACATCGTCCGATCAGACGGACTTCAAACTATCTTCTCAACTTTAATAATGAATTTAAACATTGAATTTACACAAATCTCTGAATAAAACAATTAGTGGAATCTAAACTTCTGTCATGAGTGAAAAAATTGTTGTTTTATGAAATGAAAATATAGATCTAAAGGGGGGGGGGTCGTCTGCAAATGCTTGAAATATGTGAATTTTTTTTAACTGGTTTGGAAATAAAAATTTAAAGATCAAAATAAATGATATTAAATAAAGTAAAAAAAATTTAAAGTACAAAACATCACATATTTATAAACTTGATATCATGTAGACAAATTGTCAAAGTATTTAAAGCAAAAAGGCATTCCCAGTTCAATGGAGAAACCGATTGTACAACCAATAGCTAGTTGGTTTGCTCTTCCGGTTACAAAGTGATAATCATTTTTGCATTTAAACTGATTGCCCCACACTGCCGATTTGATAGATTTTTTACAGGAATTGGACCAGTTCCATGGTATATCACTTACCTGCTTGTTTTAGCAAACATTAGAATTGATTTTGCCAAAAATGCTTGCACATTTTAGGAAAGGTTCTTAAAGTGTTTGAAGAGCTTTTAGCAGTGAACATGTAGATGTATCTATAAAATCTTGTTTGGGCATGTTGCATGAAAACAGTCTATCTTTTAATGGGCTGTCATTAAAACTTGATATTTTAATGACATTAATATGTAGTTTAGATCTGAACCCCCATCCTTGTTTGTGTTCCCCAAACTCCAGTTACCAAAGGGCGCAAAAACCTCAAGCTAGAAAATGCACAGCATACTCTGTCACATTCTCCCTGATGAATTAGCCATTCTTAAAGAGAGTGTTCTTTTCCTATTTGACAGATTTGATTTTATTCTTCTGACAGAAATTTAGCACATGTGATTGCATTTTAATGAATCAAATATTAAATACTAGATATGTCCTTTCTCATACTTGTTGTACTTTCAAATACAAAAGTGATGTAGGGCTAATCTGATTAGGTCCTGTGTACAAAATGGAGATAAAAGAGAACAAAAATAACATGGGTGCTAAAAACTTTGAGATTTTCTTAGGTTTTAGCATATCATATCTTTCATTCGTTTCAAGATTTTTTCAACTTTAAAATGCTAAAACTGGATCTCATTAGAGGTATTTGATGCTTATAAAATAGCTAAATCTCAGGAGCTTCCGGGGGCCTCCGGCCCCCTGGACCCCTGGCCAGGGCATTGCCCTGGACCCTCCGGGGGCCCTAGCGGCCCCCAGGCCCCCAGCTCAATTTTCAGTATTTTCAGATTTTTTAACTTTTACCCCTGCTAGTGTCATGTGAAAAGTTTGTTTCGATACGCCCAAGGTCAAGGTCACAGTTGAAGGTCAAATGTTTAAATTGACCTTGTCCGGAGCATAACTTCTACATTTATCAATGGATTTCAAAAAAAACTTTGCACACTTGTTCTTCTTAACAAGTACTAGTGTCATGCGAAAAGTTTGTTTCGATATGCCCAAGGTCAAGGTCACAGTTGAAGGTCAAATGTTTAAATTGACTGTTCAACCCAGTTTTACATCCTTCTCAGCAGAATTGTGATACGAAGATACAGTTTGGGTTTTTAAAAAGACTCATCCAAAGAACTATGCCAGAGAATATTGAGGCTGCAACCTACCCTTCAACTATAGTCCAGTGTGATAATATTCGATCCAATTTGTTCCTGTCTCATAGAGGAAGTCCAACAAAGTAATTATTATTGCTATATTTCTCACTCTCATTCCTCAAGTTAAGATCTTCATAATCCTGAGTATAAGTAACCCTCAGTTGAAAGATTAAGGAAAATGCTGAATAAAAAGAAGTTAATGCTCAAAACCAGCATTTTCTTCTTTTTCTCACAAAGTTTTCTACCATATGCAATACAAACCATATAATTATTGTCTGCATATTGCTTTCAACTTGGACCAGTCCTCAATTTTGTTATCAGGTATAAATAATCTTTTATCTGCTTGGCTATATATATAACAAACCTTCTTAACCCTGTCTAAGCTGTTATCCAAAACAACAATTTTCTGTAATACCTACTGATTCTCTCATATGACATATCTGTGACCAATACCATTTAGCAGGGGCATCCATGTCTCTGACACACCTATTTCTAGTTGGATAGAAAATGTTCAGTTTTCAGTGAGAGTGATTCATTTTGATTTTAATTGTTGTGCTCAGATGAGTTGAATATGAAATATAAAGAAAGGTTTGTATCAAACACTTTTTTTTGTTCCAGAACTATACCATTCATGTCATGAAAATAATCTCTGCTGTTACAGTTTTGGAAATCCCTTTATTGGAGTTCATTGATATTCATTATGAACATTAATTGATTTAATTTGTATTCATTGACATAATTTTTGCATTTGAACAAAAAATATGACTTTTTTTTGGGGGGGGGGGGGTAGTCTATTTTCTCCATGAAGGTTTATTGCCATACAGACTCCTTATGATTGGTGTCTCTTCAGTGCCAATAAACCTCATGACACATTTATGTAAGAGGCAGTAGAGCGATGCAGGGCCATCATGGCTCTCTTGTTAAAGGAATCATTGTAAGGATTCAGTGTAGTACTGTTCCAGAATTATTCTTGAACAAATATTGAGATCTATGCCAGAACAGAAATTCTAGAAATTGTCTCATTTGAAGTTCCAGAACTTACTAGTATCTATTTCTTGATGTCCCGAAAAAAAAATTTTGGTGGCATAGGGTATTTGTCTTGTCCATCCATCTGTCTGTCCATCTGTTTTGGTGTCCTGGCCTTAACTTTTTTCCTTATTACTTGCTTATCAAATTACTTAGCACAAATATTAACCTCATCGAGAAGATGTGTCATACCCAAGAGTCATATCCATTGCTTAAAGGTCAAGGTCACAGCAAGGTCAAATGTTTTTTGGGGGAATAGTGTCCATATCCGACTTGTAATTATTTTCATTATGAATAAATTTCAGTATGACCACAACCACATACAAACAATGTGTTGTGCGCAAGAACAATTTCACTAGGTCAAAGGTCATGGTCACAGTAATGTCAAATATGTTTAAAAAGAGAAACTTTTGGGGTGTTATGTTCATGTCCAGCATGTAATTTTTCTAATGATGAATGCATTTCAACATAACTGTGCAGAATTGTCAACCACTTGAAGACAATGTGACATGGGCAAAAAGAATGTCCGTATGTTAAATGTCAAGATCATTGAATGGTCAAATGTCTAATTTTGTGTCCTTGCCACAACTTTTTTGGCCTATCATTGAATTTCAAAATAACTTTGCCAAAATTTTAATCACATTGAGACAATATGTTATGTGCAAGAGTCATGTCTGTAGGTTAAAGGTTAAGGTCACTGCAGGATAAAATGTGTTTTGGGGATGTCATGTTTGTGACCGGCCTGTAAATTTTTTAATTATAATTGAATTTCAGCATAACTTTGAAGAATTATCAACCAAGTAAAGACAATGTGTTGTGAGCAAGAACCATGTCTGTAGATCAAAGGTTATGGTCACAGAAATTTCAAATGGTCCTGTTCATATCTAAATTATGTTTGTGTCTGTCCTGTCACTTTTTTTTTATTATGAATGAGTTCTGATTTTGTTAGAATGTTTGTTTCAGTGACAGTTTAAAATTTGGTCATGTCTGGTCAAAGAATAGGTCGCTGGAACATATCTCAGAAAAACCTTGTGTGTTTTCTAGAGGCCACATTGTTAGTCTGATACTTGTGAAAATGGGTCAGAATGTTTGTCTGGATGATATATCAGACGAGTTCCAAACAGAGTCATGTCTGGTCAAAAAGTAGATCTATGGGAGAAATCATAGAAAAACCCTGTGTGCATGCTAGAGGCCTCATTTTCAGTCTGATACAGTGATGAACCATGGTCAGAATGTTTGTCTTGATGATATCTGTGACAAGTTCAAATTAAGTCACATCAGTCAAAAAGTAGGCCTCTAACACTCATGTGTTTTACATCATCAAAACCAGGAACTCTTCAGCTTTATCTATCCTACATAACTTTACTCAGGTGAGCGCTTCAGGGCCAATTGCCCTCTTGTTTGTATACACTTTGGAAATTGTTTATTTTTTAGCGCACCTGAGCACAACATCCTCAAGGGGAGCTCTTAGGATCACGTTGTGTCCGTCGTCCGTGGTGCAGCTTCAGCAATTCTTTAAACATCTCCTAAACTGCTGGGCCAGTTTGGACTAAACTTGGCTGGAATGTTCCTTGGGAGGTCCTCTTTAAAAACTGTCCACGGAATTTGATTCCATCAAAAACTCTGATTGCCATGGCAACCAAATGGAATTTTCCAAGAAATTCTTTAAAAATCTTCTCCTCTGAAACCCCTGGTCAGATTTTTAAATGATTTCACAGAAATGTTTCTTGGATGACCCTTTTCAAAAACTGGTCGTGAAATTTTGATCCGTCGAAAAACATGGCTGTGGTGGGGGGGCTCTTTGCACTGTATGGACTTAAAGAAATTCTTCTTCTCTTAAACCACTTGTCAGATTTTGAAATAATTTCACAGAAATGTTCGTTGGGTGCCCCTTTTGAAAAACTGTTCACGAAATTTTGATCAGTCAAGAAACATGGCTGTGGTGGTGGGGGGCTATTTGCACTATAGGGACATGAAGAAATTCTTGAAAATTATTCTTCTCTGAAACCACTGGTCAGATTTTAAAATAATTTCACAGAAATGATCCTTATATTATGCCCTTTTTTAGCTGGGCTGTTTTCAAAGAAAACATTGAGGTATTGTCAAAGCCCTGTCGTCATCATCTGCATTGTTGTCATTGTTGTTGTGCGAAAAGTTTGACATTTTGTTATATCTCGGCTTCCATTCAACAGATGTACTTGAAAATTGGAATAATTGTTCACTAGTAAAACAGCAACCCATACAACAAGGGCAGATAACTCTAAAATCATTTTGTCCAAATTATGCCCCTTTTTCAACTTAGAATTTTAACTTGCTATCCAGCACCCAAAAGCCAATCGTTGGCACCCGCATGCGGTGCTCTTGTTCGACTCAATATTTTTAGCTACTATCGGGCATGTGTTCTTGTTCAAGAAATGGTCCTTGGGTGACCTATCCCAAAATTTATTTGCAGAATTCTGATTTGTCAAAAACATGGCTGTGTTGATAATTGTAGGGGTGGTGACAGATTTTGAAATGATTTTTGCAGGTGACCTTTTCAAAATTGCTTGGCAAAATAATGATTTTGTTTCCAAAATTTCAATACTTCAAAGAAAAATTGGCTATGGTCCTCTCAAAAATTCAGGTGAGCGATCCAGGGCCATCTTGGCCCTCTTGTTTGTCACTAGACAACAATAAGAAGTCTTCTACATGGTATGCAATTTCACCGGAACTGTTGAGTGTATTTGAGTAACTTGAGAACAGTGAGTCGTGGGTTTGACCCCTGGCTCGGCTAATTTCTTTCGGAGGATTGATGATAGTCATTGCAACAGGATTCATTTACTCTGACCATTGTTTGACAATGGTTGTGGGAAAGCAGCCAGTGGCTTGGAAAGAAAACTGTACAGAGTATTGGTAAAAGAGACTCCAGGAAAGCATGGATAGGTACACTGGCCACCGTGATATAACTGAAATAATGTTGAAAATGGCGTTAAACACCATACAATTAATCAATCAACATTAGCTTCAAGAGCAAAATTAATGTTTCTGCATTCAGCCATAATGTCAGTAACAAGAGCTTTGAAAAGTCTTCCGGATGTTCTATAGATCATTATCTTAACTTGTACTGCAACTGACATTAACTCTTTGAAATCATAAGGTCCCGAGTTCCATACCCTTGAGTGGGTGTCAACTTTTGGATTGTTCACTGGCCCACACAATCAGTGCAAGTTCTAGTGTGGTTCCAAGGGAGCAGAATTGAGAGAGAAATTTGTATAATATGTAACAACTTGTTTCTAAAACGACGTAAAATAAATATGTTTAAACTCTTTTTAGAGACAAGCCATATTACTTGATCCACATGTTTGATTTGTTGTCAGCAAATACTTTCAAAAGAGTCTATAATTTTGTGTCTTTTAACCATTTACCAAAGAACCCTGTTTTATCAACTTTAATTTTGTCAGAAGGCTTTTGAAAACGCTGGTAACCAGCATTTTCTCCTTTTTCCAGAATGTTTTCTATTCTCCCTTCAGCAAATTTCATGTTTTGAGTGACTTTGTCTTCTGCAAATATATTCAGTTTGGACCAGGCTAAAACTTGTTAGGAAAAGGGTTAACCCTTTACCAAATAATTCCAAGTTTTAATGACCATAGAAAAAAAACCTTTTGAAAATATTGTGGGAAAAGGAGAAAATGCTGGTAACCAGCATTTTCTTCTTTTCCAACAAAGTTTTCAAAGACAAATCCAGTTGTTATCTTTACATAATTATGAATAATTTTCTGCAAATACTGCATATCTTGACAGGCGGAAAAATTTGTCATTTGGTAAAGAGTTTAAGAGGAAAGGTTGGCACCAAAACCAAGGTTATAACAGGGAAATTATGTAACTTGTTTGTCATTTGCCAGATATTATGACCTGTATTCTGAAAATTTCATAACACTTTCTCAGAGATGAGGGGTTTTTTTTGCTAATTTGAATGAGATTTTGCATTGAAAAATACTTCACTTCTTTAGTCTGTATGCACTTTCTGGAGAACTGTAAAAACCTTGTCATAAATGGAAAAATAGATTAGCTTCTTTGTTTGAGGTGCTGAAGCAGGATTAAGCTGCTTTAACCCTTTACCAAATGACAAAATTTTAGCCTAGTCCAAATTCAAACTATTTGCAGATGACAATTTCAGTGTGGCTCTAATGGTGTAATTTTTCTTTGATAGGGTAGAAAACATTGTGGGAAAAGGAGAAAATGCTGGTTACCAGCATTTTCTCCTTTTCCCACAATGTTTTCTAAAGGTTTCTTTCCCAGGGTCGTTAAAAGTCGGCATTGTGCGGTAAAGGGTTAAGTGTTTTAGTCTTGCTTAGTGTAGATCAAGATCAGATTGGACAAACATGCTGTCTTATCATAGATCTACATTGTCAACTACTTTGCAAGATATTCTGCAGGAATAAGGCCTTGAAGTAGCAGTATATGCATTTTATTATTTAGTATACCTCCACAAAGTGGACAGTGTAGGTCAAAGATCAGATTGCACATTTTGTGCAGTCTGTTCTTGATCAACACTGGCCATATGTGCAACCAAAGTTGACTAGAGCTTCTATAAGGGTTTAAGGACTGAATGAGAATGTTCATTATCATGTATTTTGCTCTACAAAGGTTAATTTAACTCTTAGCATGCCAAGGTGAATTCCTTTTGGTTTTGAGAATAATGTTGATCATGATTTCCTATCCCAGTCATGTACAGTAGTCTGTCAGTCTGTCTATCTGTGGACATTTGCATAAGTATATGTTTGTGTAAAAATCTCCTCCTTTAGTTTTGCTGTCACATTGCGGAAACTTACTACAACTGTTGTCCTCAATCCATAGATTTGTAAGACATAATATTCTTGTTTTTATTTTGTATGTTGAAGAAATATCTTTTCTTGAATGGGAACACTTTTATAATAATTATTTACTAATCAGTCCCAAGTTTTAGCACCCCTCAATAAAGAGAGCTTTTGAAAACAATTGTGGGAATAGGAGAAAACGATAGCATTTTCTCCTTTACCCACAATGTTTTCTAGTCTTTCAAAAACAGATCCCACCCTTTGAGCAACATTTTGTGTCATGTACAATACTTTGAATTTTTAAAAGTTAAAAAATTTTGGCATTTGGTAAAGAGCTTATGTCTGCATGTGACATTTGTATTTTGTGTCACAAGCATTGACTACCTCAGTTTGTTGTCTCTGTATTGAAATATGCAACGAACAACACGGAAAAATATGTACAGGGAAGCAAGATATACAATTAAGATTTTTGTGTGCCTGCTTTGAAGTTTTAAAGAAGTAAACATCCCCATGATGATGATTCAAACAATTTTGTAAGCATTAATTACACTTGGTTTGAACATCTGTCTTCTCTATTGACTTATCATACCAAATGATAAAATTTTCAATTTGTCTAAAATGAAAGCATTAGCAGACAAAAAATTAGATGTATATATATGAATAAGTTGTCTTTAAGAGGGTAGAAAACAGTGATGGGAAAAGGAGAAAATGCTGGTTGCCAGCATTTTCTCCTTTTCCCACAATGTTTTCAAGAACCTTCTTTCTCAGGGTTATTGAAACACAGGATTGTTTCGTAAGAGGTTAAAGCACTTTGGTGGGGGGGGGGGGGGGGGAAATAATACAGTAGATAAGTTTTAGTGACATCAATGCTAATGCAGCAAAATGCAGCAAATCATTTCTTTCACTCACTACAAAGCAAAGAAGTGTGAGTATGAATAGGGCAAATTATTATGTAAATCATTTATATTACACTATGCATCAAAATGAAAGTCAACTTTCCTGCCAGTTGCCATAAAGTAGCTGAACAGGTTCTTTATGACCATCAGTATAGCATGGTAACTCTAAAACATTATTATAGGCACAAGATTTAAAATTTGCTTTTTCTTGCAGTGTGGTTCTAGATCAAATTGTAAGGCTTAGCAAGCTACAGCCTCGTGTTGAATTCAGTATGCTTTCAGTATTTTTCAAGCTGCATTTGGGGAACCTTTAATTTGCAAAACTTTGGTCTTTTTTCTCTCTGACTAAGAATGTCTCTAGTTTTCTCTGAGTTAGCCCATAACGCATCTTTAGTTATCTTTGCAGGTAGTATATATTCTGATCAAAATGCACAGAATGTGCAGTGTGATCTTTGATCTACACTGCCAAGCTTTGCTTTGAAATTCTAGACATAATACAATCTTGAAATTACAAGTATTTTGATCTTATATTTGAAATGAAAATGTCTGTCAAGTTTGTTTGGCGTTCTAAGGGTGAAAACTGTACCTCAAGGGTGCCATTAGGATAATGTTAAGTGATTTAGTTGACAGTGTACACAAGATCGGATTGCAAATTAACATTCTTTGATCTTTACTGTCTAAAATGTCTTGAGATATTCATTCCCACAACAGCACTGAAATCATAATTTTGTGGTCTGTTTTTTACTGAAAATGTACACTTCCATTTTAGTCTTTTTGTCTTGCACTGTAAGAGTAAGGATATTTAATTATTATTCATTTGTCATCTTCACTGTTATTTTGTAATCTATGAGAAGATTCATCTCTTGATCTGTCAGCTTTTATGACTTGAATGTGCATTTTACATTAGATGAGCAAATCACCCTGTTAGTGTACTTTTTAGTCTTTCAAAATGAAAAGATCACAAGCTTTGCTTGGAAAAACTAGAGTTTATGCTGAACCATGCCCCTGCTCAAACTTAAATCCTATCAAAAATGGTTCTGATTATAATCCATTACCCTTTACCAGACGACAAAATTTTAGCCTTGTCCAAGTTAAAAGCATCTGCAGATCTTAATTTAAATGTAGCTGAAATGATGGCAGTTGTCTGTGAAAGTAAGAAAACACTGTGGGAAAAGGAGAAAATGCTGGTGACCAGCATTTTCTCCTTCTCCCACAAGGTTTTCAAAAGGCCATTTCGACAGGGTCATTAAAACTTGAGATTGTGTGGTAAAGAGTAAAATGTTTACCCTCAAGCCTCTTTCACAACTATAGCAGCTGCTGCCTTAACTTTTTACCACGCAATCCCGTGTGTTAACGACCCTGAGAAAGAAACCTTTTAAAAACATTGTGGGAAAAGAAGAAAATGCTGGTAACCAGCATTTTCTTCTTTTTCCACAATGTTTTCTACCCTTCTAAAGACAGAAATCATCATTTGAGTCATGTTTAATTTATCGTCTACAAATGGTTTCAATTTGGTTGAGTCTAAAATTTTGTCATGTGGTAAAGGGTTAATGCCACTAGTGTAGATGAACATCAGACGGTGTAAAATGTGCAGTCTGAGAAATTTGATATACACTGTTAGCTTTACTGGGACCTTCTTGATAAAAGCAACTTTGAAATTATAGTTATTTGGGTCTTATTTCAATAATGAAACTGTCTTTTGGATTTTTTTGCACTCTGCAGGTTGTGTCTTTTAACTCTTTACCACACAACAAAATTTAAGCCTTGTTGCATCAGGGCAATCTGTTCATAGAAGACTTGACAAGTTTCTACTGGGCAATCTAGACACAGGGAGGCTTGACATGTTGCCCCTGGGCAATCTGCACATGGGAAGGCTTTACATGATGTCTCTGGGCATTCTGCTATATTTGTCCGAAATGTTCATTTATCCTGCAGCCTGAAGGTTAGTCACATTATGAAAATTCATACTGCTGATAGTTACACATGTCAAACTTGAAATGTAATTTGTATTCATAATCATAAAACAATTGATGCAATGAACCTCCTCAAGAAGCGCTGCATGCAATTTAGAGCTGTGCTTCTGATACCAGTCTTAATCTCAGACTAATTAATTACTTTTAAAGTGCTTGTCACAGTTAAAACAGCTGTAGGCAGTCTATTAATTGCAAGATCATACTACTCAGCATGTGCAGTGTAATATCAAATCTGCTTTTGCCAGATACTTTGAAACATACTCTGAGGAGAGCAGCTGTAACCAGTATTTTCTCCCTTTCCTGCAACATTTTCTACTCTTTTAGTGACAACTATTGTCATCTGAGCCATATGTAATTTGTCGTCTGCAAGTACTTTCAAATTGGTCAAGTCCAGATTTTGTTGTTTGTTATAGTTGACAGAACAGATCTATTCTGTTCTGCTGTTGACCCAAATATTAATTCCTATTTCCAAACAATAAAAATTTAGAGTGATCAAAAATGGATTTGCAAACCACAAATTAAATGTTGCACAGATGATGGGATATGTATCAGAAAGACTAGGCAACATTGTTGGAAAAGGAGAAAATGCTGGTTACCGGCATTTTCTCTTTTTTTGCCCCCGAAAATAAATTGGGGGAGGGCCATTTTTTGTTCATCTGTCTGTCTGTCTGCCCATCCGTTTTGGTGTCCAGGCCATATATTTTTCCCTATCTCTTAATTTCGAAATGTTTTTCCACAAATGTTAACCATATCAAGACAATGTTTCAGGCACAAGAGTTATGTCTGTAGGTTAAAGGTGAAGGTGACTGCAAGGTCAAATGGGTTTTTGTTTAGGGGTTACAAGTGTTTGTGTCCGGCCTGCAACTTCATTAATTATGAATGAATTTCAGTGTAACTTTGCAGAATTCTGAACCACATAAAGAGATGCGTGATGTGTCATGGGCAAGAACCATGTCTGTAGATCAAAAGTTAAGGTCACAGCAAGGTCAAATGTCTGTATTAATTTATTAACTTTGCAGAATTGTCAACTACATATAAACAATGTGTTGTGTGCAAGAACAGTATTATGACGGTTAAAAGTCTAGGTTTGAAGGCAAAATCAGAAGTGTTTGTAAGTGTTGTGCCTATAGTCAATGTTCATGCTCACAGAAAAAGGTTACATTATTTTTGGGGCATCTGTCACTTCTCAGTGGCACGTCTTGTTTCCACAAGTTTTTCATAAGCCTTTCCTTTCAGACTAGTTGAGACATGGGATTGTTTGGTGAAGGGTTAAACATTAGTGTTTCCAGTCCCCAAGGAGAAAGTTTTCACACCTACCTTGAGTGTCAACTTGGTCTGTAAACTTTTCATGGGATAATTTTTTTTCCATATTTTCATAGGCATACCATAAATTATTTAATGTAACACTTCAGCTTCACCATAATTAGGAAGCTGTTAAATGTTTGAGTTCACAGTTGAAACTTTCAAAAACTGTTTGCCAGTCAACAAAATTTTAGACATATCCATATTGAAAGTGTTTGCAATGACAAGTTCAATGTGTCTGAAATGATAGGATTTGCTTTGAAAAGGTAGATAACATTGTTGGAAAAGGAGAAAATCCTGGTCACCAGCATTTTCTCCAACAATATTTTCAAAAGCCTCATTCCTCATGGTCATTAAAACACAGTTTAAGCGGTAGTACCATATCTATAATCAGTTCATTTCAGTCTGCAAGCCCCTATTTGTTATATGCAAATGCACCTGTTTGTTTGTAGGACAACTGAACTTGTCTCTTTTTGTTTTTTCATAGTGTTTTTAAATGATTGAAAGTATGTACTTTTCTGTTAGAATGGTTTCCTAATATGACTGTAATGGCATCATATTAACTAAAACTGATATAACTGAGTCATGACTTGTATGTACTGTATCATTTCATGGCTGTACTTTTCATGATAATTATGTGAAATAATGATTCATCATTGGTTACCTCCTTTCAAGAAATGAAGTGAATTACGAACTCCCAGTCAAAGTGACTTTGGGTAACTCCTACTACACATACATGGATCCGTGGAAATCGATATTTGACCAATCAGGTCATCGCATTTATTTTACCCGATGTGCAGCCTTGTTGTCTGCTATTTCGGCTCCCAAATAAACGACTGTTAACGTTGGAGGGATGTGATAGTTTTTATTTATTTTGTGTTTTAAACATTTGAATTTAAGAAAAAGTTTAACATATGTGCTTTGTGAACGTGTACCACTGACATGAGATCACACAGAGGCTGTAGACAACTTTGAATTATTATAATGACTGAAACTGGGACATATGCAAAGACTTCTGATCAGCACTACATTACACAATGGATTAATTAATGCTATAGTTTTTTCCCTTCTGAAAGATTTTGAAAGAGACAAAAATGTTTTAAAGTGGAAAACAAAGGTAAAAATAGATCTATATGAAATACTAATAAAAAGTAAATATATTTACTTGAATATCTAACCTTGTTCAATAACCTATGCACATCCAAACAGTGGCACTTATCATCAATGTTTCAGTTTGACGTTAATCTTAACCCTTGGTGCATTAAGAATATGCTAAATGTGTAGATATAGATCAGATTGCAAATAACATGCAATTTAATCTTTGATTAAAACTATCTGCTATTTACAATAAGCATATTGACGTGTATTTCTCACTACATATTCCTCACTAAAAGTAGAATTCATTTATGAAATTAAGTCTAACTCTGTTCTGTACCGGTGGAAGTTCAGCTAAAAAGGCAACTTATGTTCATTAAATAAACTTTTTACTTAGTTGTATTAAAGTGGATTAGCACATCTGCCATTTCAAAGGATGTGTCGGTAAACTGTTAACTGATAGGAAGTATGTTTGATTGCAGACCAATTTGGCGCTCTAATCAACTTGACCACCCGTTGTCTTCAGTATAATATCATAAGATAAAACAAACTACCGTCAATGATATTAACAAGTTTGTTAATTGACAGCACACTTAACGCATTTTAAAATCATAAGACAACCCTTTTTCCCTTAACCCGAAATTGAAATTTTTCATAGTCAAGTCATAGTCAATTTTTCAAAAACTTACACCTCTCTGTAGAATCAGATAATCTGTAATTTTTTCGAAATGCTTTAATTCAGTGGTATTTAATTGGGTATGATGTTGAGATGACTTTACTAGCCTTACGAAAACAAAGTATCGTTAATTCTATTATTCTGTGGCAAAACGGAGGTTTGTTGAGGTGTTTTGTTCTTTCTCATTGAAGTTCAAAACTTTGCTAAAACAAGTAGATATATTACATTGTCCATAGCCCCCGTAAATCGCCTTTTTGTACATACCCTTGTGCAAATTAGTTCAAGCATCTTTAAATTTCTTACCGAGAATTCATCATCAGCAGAAACTTAAGATAGAAATATTTTTTTCCGGAATTTTATTGAGAGAAACAGTCATGACAGCACTATTTAAGTAGCCTATCTGGTATACAGTATATGTATTTACTGTGGTTGTTTGGGAGCCCTTGGCAACAGTAACCAAGGAAGTCGGTTTATCTTATCACCATGGATCCATGTATTGTACAGAGAACTCAAACAATTACTATGCACTCAAGACGTCTCAAGCCAATAAGCTCAAGTTTCTATAGTTTGGCTGTATTCTTATCTTGTAAGTTCACCATCATCTGCAGACTTCAGCAACATAGTAAGCTATGGAAGTTGTGCTTGGAGCCTTAAATCTTTACCAGAAAACAAAAATGAATGTTTGACCCTGTTGAAAGCATTTGCAGAAGGCAATTTAGATTTGGTTTAAATGGCCAAACTTGTCTTTGTTAAGGGAGAAAACATTGTGGAAAAAGGAGAAAATGCTGATTACCAGCATTTTCTCCTTTTTTCCAAAACTGTTTTTCAAAAGCTTTATTCCTTGAGGGTCATGGAAACTTGGGACTGGTTGGGAAAGGGTGAGCTCTTTACCATGATCTTGATCCATAATGCTGATGTTCTTTATGTCACACTGATGGCAATAAATTATTGCTGGTTACCTTTAACTCTTTGCCAAACGACAAATTTTTGGAATGGACCAAATTCAAGGCATCTGCAGACAACAAATTAAATCTCATTAATATGATGATTTCTGACTTTGATAGGGTAGAAAATATTGTGGGAAAAGGAGAAAGTGCTGGTTACCAGCATTTTCTCCTTTTCCCACAATGTTTTCTATGGGCTTGTTTCTCAGGGTCGTTAAAAGTCGGGATTGTGTGGTAAAGAGTTAAATAGCAGTCTGGAGCTGGAAAATTCTGGAAAGATAAGTTGCAAAGACCATAAAAACAGACTTACTTAGAAATGCTTGGGTAACATTTGCAGTTGACACCCAACCACTATTTGTCTGTGATGTTTCGTAAGATTTTTCAAGCATTGTAAGTAGCATTTATTCTGCAACTTTTTGGCAGCAAGTACGGGCAAAGCCATAAGGAGACCATGCAGTCTTGATACATACAAAAATCGCATAGGCACTGTGTGGCATAGTAGGGCAGGGGCTATACAATTATCCTAAGATTTATTTTTCAGAAATGACCATCTAAAATTGTGCATTGTCTGCATGATCATCACATGGTGTTTGTACGGTGCCCCTGCATGGATCTTGCAATGATACATGGCTACAAACTTGCGATTTTTAAAATTTGTCATTGTGCAGAGTTAAAGAAAATCATAGAGGCTACAAGCCCTTGAATCAGTATGATAATCTTACAGCTGCAACAAGAAGGCTGCACAGAAATGAGAGAGAGAAAGAAACTGGCATCACACAGGTGCTGTAAGCCCATCCAAGGCCAAAATGTAAACTTAAGGCATGTGATGTGTGAATTTATTGCATTAGGATAGTCAAGGTCAAAATGCTGATTCAGGATGACAAAGCAATTTGTCTGAATAATAATTATAGCAATAATATTTCACTTACATCTAAAGTAAAAATCATGTTAGTTAAAGTTATCTTTCCATAATATTGGATTGTTTAACCCTTTTGCAAACAATCCTGACTTTTAACCACCTGTAGAAAGAAGGCTTTTGATAGAGTTGAAAACATTGTGGGAAAAGGAGAAAATGCTTGTTACCAATATTTTCTCCATTCCCACAATGTTTTCAAAATTTTTCTCACCCAGGGTTGTAAACTTCGGATTGTGTGTTGAAAGGTTAATGTATAGAATGTACATATGGAAACAGTGGGGTTAAGGGAGGATTTAATTTCTTCTTCTGTCACAATGTATTCAAAAGTGATCTGCTGTCAGATTACAAACATTGTCAGGAGGTAGTGCTTTGTTCTTTCTGACAAATACTTGGTAAACGCAAGCAAGAGGTTTTTATAACTTTGTGATAAATGGGGATAATGTCCTTTGAATTGTCTTAAAATTTACATAGCATGACTTGCTAGTTCTTTCTTCATGCCTTGCAATATAATTGTGCAGATATGACTATCTTGCATTTTTAACCTGGATTTTTTTTATTGGGTCAAAACTTTGACTCGATATATTATTCTTAATTTTTTTGAAATGACAGATCTGGCTGACAATTCGTCTCTTTTTTGCAGCTTTAGTGTATCTGAGCATGAAATGATCACTCCTTGTTATCACCACCGTTTGTTATGCACACTGTTTCATGAAATGTCTTGAGATGCAAGTCATTGCATAAAAGAGGTCATTTTTGCCTTGAAACTGGCTGAACCATGAGGGACAAGGGTCCTTGACATACAGAAAATTCACTATGGCAACAAGTTTAGTCCACACAGGCTGACCACATGAGTTGATCAGATACTTTTTACAGATGCACTGCATTAAACCTCCTTTTCACAGTGCATGACTTGATTCTTTTACTCGAATTTTATCTATTGGTTTGTTTGTTTTACAGCAACTTTTAATAAAGGGAAAAACTTAAAAATGCATGGGACAGCAAGGTCAAGAGGCATTGATAGTTGAGCATCAATGTATTTGTTACCAGATTGCAAAAATTTTGACATGCACAAATTGAAAGAAGTTGCTGACAACCTATTCAATGTGACTCAAATGATATTTGAAATGTGAGAAAATATTGTGTGAAAAGGAGAAAATGTTTGTAACTAGTCTTTTCCCTCTTTGTTCTTTTTTATTTCTTTTTGAAAGTCAAATTTCATCATTTGAGCCACAAAATGTTTTATTGTTGGCATAATTATGATTTAATTTTGAATGAGAAAATTTTGTTGTTTGGTAAAGAACAGAGTTGAATTACAATCTAGATGAAAAAAAAATTAACAAATCTGTCATATTTATAAGTAATGTTCTTATTGCAAAGAAAGAGTAATTGACCCTTACAATTTAGCATTCTGTGGGTGTATTTCACATGTTATAGCACTTCTTACATGCATGACTTGACATTTCATATCTCGAATGTCTTGTTTTATGGGAGACACATTTAGCATTTCAGCAGAAATATTTTACTCAGCTTTCCCTGTATTTAACCCCTTTCCTCGACACCAAACTTTAGAATCTTCAAAATTTGAAACATCTGTAGATGACAAATTCAAATTTAGTGTAAATGAGCTAAACGTTGTGGGAAAAGGAGAAAATGCTGAGGGATCGATTAAACTCTGGATTGTGTGGTTATCATTTAAAACCCACGTCTAATTGATTTGCCTTTGCAGCCAGAGTAGATTAAAATCAGACTTTATATAATGTGCAGTCTGATCTTTGATCTGCACAGTCTGCTCTGCTAAGACATTGTTGACAAAAGCAAACTTCGACATAGCAATTATTTGGTTCTTATTTCTAGACTGAAAATGTTTGTTGGATTTACTCAGCGCTTCATGGGTTAGCTCTTTACCAGATTTGTCCAGAACGAACTTATTTGCTGACGGCAATGATATGTAGCTCAATTAATTCTTTACCAAACAACAAAATTTCAGACTTGTTCAAATTCAAAGAATTTGCAGACAACAAAAACAATGTGACTCAAAAACTGAAATTTGCTTTTGGAACGGTAGAAAACATGAGAAAGGAGAAAAAGCTAGTTACCAGCATTTTTTCTCTGTTCCCACAACGCCTTCAAAGGCCTTATAGGCCTACATTTATATCGCTAAATTTCCGGATTGTGTGATGAAGAGTTAACCCTTAGAACCCAGCTGATATCTTTGGTCTAGAAGTACAACCAAACTGAGTACCATTTCAAAGTTGCTTTCCTTTAGAGTGCTTCAGCAGAAAGTTATGGTTGTGCTGGGGGGGGGGGGGGGGGGGGTTTAACCTTTACCACACAATGACGACTTTCAACACCTCTGATAGAGATGGCTTTTGAAAACATTGTGGGAAAAGGAGAAAATGCTGGTTACCAGCATTTTCTCCTTTTCCCACAATGTTTTCTACCCTACCCAAGAAAAATAATTTCATATGAGCCACATTGAAACCAAACTGAGTACCATTTCAAGGTTGCTTTCCTTTAGAGTGTTTCAGCAGAAAGTTATGGTTGTGCAGGGGGGTTTAAGGGTTCATTGATTGACTGATTGTATGGTGTTTAATGCCGTTTTCAACATTATTTCAGTTATATCGTGGCAGCCAGTGCACCTAGCCATGCGTTCCTGGAGTCTCTTTTTACCAGTACTTCGCACAATATTCTTTCCAAGCCACTGGCTGCTTTCCCACATAATCATCGTCGAAACAATGGTCAGCGGTGGGAGAGGAATGAATCCTGTCGCAGTGACTATCATCAATCCTCGGAAAGAAATTGGCCGAGCTAGGGGTGGTAGCCAGGGATCGAACCCTGGACCCAGTGTTCTCAAGTCCTGCACGCTACCGACTGAGCTACCAGGGCTCGGCTAAGGGTTCATTAGATTTCTCTTTAATAGTGCAGAACACAATATGGGAAAAGGACAAAATGCTGAGGTTGCAAGGATTTTTCTCCTTTTTGTGGCATTTGTCGAAGACAATGCCACTATGAGTTCAATAATGAATGTTCAATATTGAATTTTGAAGACCATTTATCGTATTTTGTGCAAAACCGAAGGAAATAAACCCAATTAAACTCAATTTTTCTCAGACAAATGAGTTTTTCGATAGCACTCAGATATATAATTGATAATGGCGAATTGAAATAAACTGCATTAGGCCATCGATCGTGGAAATACTTCTTTTTGATTGAAAATAGCTTCACTCCCTCATGGCCTTCTATTGGCGCAATGATATACACAAAATTTGTCTACTGACCGCTTTGGTTCCGGGCTTGTTCGTTCCAAAACCAGTTTGTCTCTGGGCATGTTCGTCCCATGATTGCACACTACTCCATTTGATTGAGCATGAATATTTACAGGTCGAAAAATTTATTGTAATGTTGGGAATTAGGTCCTGACAGCCAAAGATATCTCAAAATCATAGTTTTCAGGTATAAACTTAATTTAATTCGATATATTTACATGGTTTCTCTCTCTACCCATCATGCATCCTACCATCAAGGGACGTTACTCCTGACTCCTCCTGAATGATTAAAGGGAGACCACCAATACACAAATAATGCAAACTTTGGCCCCAGTACTCTCCCTTTAACCAAAAATATGTATTAATTAGGTTAGGAAGTTGATTTTCAAGTTAATGTTTGAACAATATTTGTCTTTTTTTTTTTTAAATTATTAATTCCACACAATGGCTTCCTTGACAAATGCCACATCAGCGTTTTGAACGCTTTGATTCAATAATTAGTTAAAAAAGCTTCTTCTTTTTGATGGAAGAATATATGGAACTGTCAATTATTTAACCCTTTACCAAAAAAATTCTGAGTTTTAATGACTCTGATGAAAATGACTGATAAAAACATTGTGGAAAAAGAAGAAAATACTGTTATCCACATTTTTTCAGCCCTTTCAAGGAGAACTTTCATTGGCTGAGCTACATTTAATTTGGCCCGACCACATGATAACAGACTGTCATCTCCACAATATTTTCCATACTTTTAAATGGTATGATTTAAATTCAAATGTATTATGACACCTGCTTTGAAAATTTGGCCTTTACAGAAGCAAAAGCATCTTTTCTTGATTAACCCTTTACCATACAATCCCGAGCTTTAACGACTCTGAGAAGAAGGCCTTTTGAAAACATTGTGGGAAAAGAAAAAAAATGCTGGTAACCAGCATTTTCTCCTTTTCCCACAATGTTTTCTAGACTACCTGATACAAATTTCATCATTTGTGCTATATATATTTTGTCGTCTGCAAGTGCTTTCAAATTGGACCCGTATAAAATATTGTCGTTTGGGAAAGAGTTAATGTTTGTCTGATGTTTAACAGGATTTCAACATTATTTCGGTTGTATCAGGGTAGGAAGTGCATCTATCTATGGTTTCTTGGAGTTTCTTTTACCAGTACTTTGCACAATACTTTTCCTAAGCCACTGGCTGCTTTCAGACATAACCACTGTCGAAACAGTAATGTGCACTGAGAGAGGAATGAATACTGTCCCAATGACTATCCACAATCCTTGTTAATGAATTGGTTGAGCTAGGGATTCGAACCAATCGACCCTTGCATTTAAGTCCTGTATGCTACAGGCTGACCTACAGAGCTTGGGGAATCTTTCTTGAATGTTATGGAAACATTGTGGGCAAAGGAATAACTTTAGTTAAAGTTGGTTAACTCTGCACCAAATAAGAAAAATTTAGACTGGCCAAAATAAAAAGCATTTGTGTAAATGATAAATGTTGCTCAAACGATAGGATATGTCTGCAATATTGGATATAAAACATTCCCACAAAGTTTTTGAAATGGGTCTTTCTCTGGGTCATCAGGGGTTTGTGTGTAACTGAGTTAAGGATTGGGCACCCTAATGGGATTCGTGTAACATTGCTTTTCATCGTACGGATTCGGCTAAGACTCGGGTAATCCGTAATCGATGCGGGGAACCAGCATCTATCGGCTGATCAATTACGGATTACAGGAGTCTTAGCCAAATCTGTACATTTTTTGGCAATGAAAGGCGATGTTACAGGAATCTGCATTAGGGTGCCCTATCCTTAAAAGCAATTACTCCTTATATCCCAATGTTTCTAAAGGTTGTACACTGCAAATCTGTAGCAACAAACCATTGTCACACAATCCTGAGTTTCAATAATCCTGCAAGATAAGTCTATTGAAAACAATGTTGGAAACGGAGAAAATGCTGGTTACCAGCATTTTCTCCTTTTCCTTCAGTGTTTTCAAACCTTTCATGGAAAAATCCAGTCATTTGAGCCACATTTAATTTGTTGTGTGCAAATGCTTTCAGTTTGGAGGACCCTCAAGTCCAATGGAGCCTCAAGTTTTGTTAGTTTATAAATACTGTAGTTCAGGCATATATCATTTAGCATTGCAGATTTATGTTTTCTCAATCTGTAACCATTCTCTGTAAAGTCCTCAACTTTTTTCACTGGAGTGGACTTAGAGGTTTGCTGTCTGTCTATAGGTTCCATCATTACAACCGCCTTTCTTTCCGCCAACCCATCACTCCTTTCATCCTGGCAAAGCTGGATAACTCAAAAGCTTTTGTACAAAGTCGACTGACTTGAAACTTTGCCTGCAAATAGAAAATAATGTTGCACATTCCTGTAGTTTTAGGTTACTCAACACAGCGATCCTTGCTCAGCAATAACTAAAAAGGGAAATCAATTTTGCTATGGAGTACAACCATCTATACACTGGCTTATAATAAAACTTTACATAGTGATAAATGTTAACATCCAGAAAATGCAAATATCCCTATTTGGAGCTAAGGTCAAGGCCACCAAAATTGAAAAAGAAAAAAGTAAGATCCATATTCTAAGCCATTAATGGTCTTCTTTTTGCCAAACAAACATTCCTTTAGCCATAATGTTTTATGCTGTTGAATGCAATTTTCAACAGTAGATCTCTATTTGTGTAATATTTTTTTTCTCCTAGAAAATCATCAGTTGAGTGCACTTCAAATTGCATCTCTATGATAGAAAATTAACTGACATTAACCACATTCCTAAGTTTTGGACAATCTCCTTTGAGGCTATTTGGCAAAAATATTTGATGCAATAACATACAGGTACAAAATGAATTTCAAGAGATCCAGGATAAAATAGTAACAAATGGAAATAATCACTTATTTATGAGCAACTTTTCCTCTTAACACAATTTTTTATATATAACTGAGGCACAAGGTGCTGACATGGCAAAAAGGGTACAGGAAGGTTTTCATTAACCTTTAGTCTGAATTACTGTAATGTCTTTCTCTGCATGGGGGATAAAAGATGTGTTTAATTATCCCCAGGTAATGGTGTTGAAATATGTCAAACTCTTCCCCTCAAAGCAGTGTCTCCTGACACTAATTGCTGCAGAACTGCTCTGATAAAATTATAAGTGGAAGAATGTGATTTTCTTTTTTCATTTCTTGTATATTTTGCTTTTGATCATGCTTTTCAACTCTTTACCAAATGACAAAACTTTTGATTTGTCCAACTTGAAAGCATTAAATTTTGCAGATATCAAAGTTAATTTCAGCTTAAGTGATAGTATTTGCATGCAAGTAGAAAACTTTGTGACATAAGGAGAAAATGCTGGCTAACTATATTTTCTGCTTTTCCAACAAAGTTTTCAAAAGGCTTTTTCCTCAGGGTGGTGAAAACTCTGGATTGTGTGGTATAAGGTTAAGATATATTGAGGTTGCCAGTGCTCCTATCCCTACTTTTCCTGCTTTTCTTTTACCAGTACTTTACACAGTATTCTTACCAAACAACTGACTGCTTTCCCATATAACCATCGTTGAAACAATGATCAGCATTGAGAGAGGAATGAATCCTATTGCAGTGACTGTCATCAATCTTTGGGAAGAAATTGGCGGAGCTCGGGATTCAAAACAGGAACCAATAGTCTCAAGTCTTGTATGCTACCTATAGCATTATCAGGCTTTATAACTGTTAAGAAATCAGAACCTATGCACTTTACCCTTTCCAGGGGCATAGCTGCAAAAACACAGTTGCAAAAACTTTGAAAAAAAATTTTTTTTTCTTTGCCTTAAATTTTCAATGTCAACAAACATGTTTTTAAAATTCACATGCAATGAAACATATTCAGACAAGACCCCCTGGAAACTTTCCCTCCCGCACCCTCTCTCTCTCTCTCTCTCTCTCTCTCTCTCTCTCTCTCTCTCTCTCTCTCTCTCTCTCTCTCTCTCTCTTCCCCCCCCCCTCAGAGCTTCATGCCTCTAGTAATACCTTTGATATTACTTTTGCGTATACTTTATTGTGGGCTAGCTACGCCCCTGCTTTCCCACACAATTTTGTATCTAACAACCCTGATGGAAATTGATTGATTGATTGTACAGCGTCTAACTTCATTTTCAACATTATTCCATTATATAATGGCAGCCGTGAACCAATCCATGCTTTGTCTTTACCAGTTTTTGGCACAATATTCTTCCCAGGCCGATGGCTGCTTTCTCGCACATAAACATTGTCAACACATTCAACAGGTCTGAGAGAGGAATGAATCCTTTCACAATGACTATTGTCAATCCACGGAAAAAAGTTGGCCAAGCTTACGATTCTAACCAGTGACCCCTGGTTTCAATTTCTGTATATTACTGACTACCTACCAGACTCGGCCCTTGATAAAAAAGACTTTTGAAAACGTTGTGCGAAAAGGAGAAAAGATTTTTTTTTCCATTTAAAAGACAAAGCTCATTATTTTAGCTATATTCAATTTGTCGTCTGCAATAGTTTCAGTTTGGAAAAGTCTAATAAACAATTAAACTAACTGTCCTAGTATCAAAACTATTATTACATACATAAAATCACACTTTTCGGAATCAGACAAAATATCCAGCTACTTATCTGTCTGTAAAACTGATCTGTAATCTATCATTTTTAAATGGGTTTTCTGGGGCTTCTTAAGTATATCTGCTGACAGATTGTAACATATGTTTATTTGTACACCTGATATCAATTGCAATAATGGATTAATTCTTGGAAATTCCACAGTAAAGGAATGGCTTCTGCTGATAATACATAGAGCAGTAAATCTACACCTGGCTTATCCCATTACCACAGAAATATTAGTAATTATCTTGTTCCATTTCACAGCTTTGGAAACCACTGTTGGAAAAGCAGCAATTGCATGTAACATGTAGTTAATGCTTTACTCACAATGTTTTCTCTGGTGTTCAGAAAATATATTCCTTTGCTTAAAATTCAAGATTTTTTCATTGGTTTTGCTTTGCCGAGGAATTTGTAGCTCTAAAGCTTGCCTTTGACGAAATGGATCTATCTTGTGAAAGATATCCTCTTCCTTTTTACATTCTGTTTATAAGACTGGGGGAGGGCTTTTGAAAATATTGTGGTAAATGCTGGTCAGCAGCATAGATCCAAAATTCTGATTTTTTTTTTTGAGATTTTCTTTGATATTCCCCTCCCCTTGTCAAGCCATTTCTAGATACAGACCTTTGAGTTCCATGTTGAACTTGCTTCCTCAATTAACTTGGACTCTTTCTGATTGTTTGTTATTATTATTTTCAAAAGTTATTAATTATTTTTTTTAGTCTAAGCAAAAATAAAAGCAGTATAAATCTTAATTCTTTTGCATAACATTGAGAAAAATAATTTGATATTTTGTCGATAAAAGACTGTGTAAGGAGTTGTGAAAGGATGAATCCTCAGATTCCAGGGAGTGCTTGTTGACACATATAGAAAACATATCTGTTTGCCTTTCTATACAGGCCGGGGAAAAAAATCTGCAGAGGGAAATAAAAACATTGACAAAAGAAACCCTAGGGAATGCATTTCCCCAATCTCTAGTACACTTAATTTGCAGTATAATTTCCCTCCCTAGTGTCAGATATTTATGATAAGCCCTACTCGGGCTTTTACAGTTAAGACTTAAGCTGCCATGTTTTTTCTCTTGGCTAGAAGCACTAAGCTTTTTTGTAATCACCACACTTTTCGTTCTATCCTAGTGTGAAACTGGACTGTTTAAGTTCAGAATAAAATGGCCAAATATGGCATCCCAAAGCTACCATGTGTCTTTGAATCCTATCTAGATTTGTTGCATTTGATCGAGTGTCAAGCCTTATTGGATAGCAATTTTTGTGCAGTCTAATCTTGATCTACATTACTGTCTGCTGCTAAGCTACAAAAATCATGTACAGTGCTTAAGTTAAAAGAGACATCTTTACAGCCAGAGAGTAAACAAACACTGTTAAAGCTGTTAAAAGTTGACGATGTCATAATCTAGTCAGCTGTGGAATCGTAGATAAAAAATCAATATAAGGTGTATGGGGTAAAGAAACTGTAGGGTTTTGTCTGCAATTTAACCCTTATCCTGCTAAATAACTCAAATGAAATTTTCAATTTAATATTAAAAATCTAAATATTGCTATTTCAACGTTCTGTTTTGGGGAATAGTATCTCCTTATTGGACAGTGTAGATCCAAGATTAGACTGCATGTTCTGTGCAGTCTGATCTTGATCTACACTGTACGCAAAAGGTCAGTGAGTCGCGCTTAGCAGCCTAGCAACCGGAAACTGTGGTTGTTATGTCTATGGCTAGCCGAAATAGAATGAGATGCATTTTCTGTCAGCCCTAATCTGTGCAACCTTGCAACCATCAGGAGAAATATTTGGCATGAAGATACAAGAGTGATTATGGTTTCATAAAGTAAAGGAAAAAAACAACAGTTAAAAAACTGGATGAAAACAAGTAAAGATGCTTGTTTAATGAATGATAAAACAATCATTGAAATCAGGTGCAAATAAATTTTTGGTCAATCTGTTGAAACAGGGATAATTAACAGTTTACCGTACAGATCAGATTTTTAACGCTACGAAGGAATAGGACTTTTGAAAAGATTGTGGGGAAAGGAGAAAATGCTGGTAACCAGCATATTCTCCTTTTCCAACAATTTTTTACTTTACTATTTCAAAGAAAAATTTCTGTAACATTTAGTTTGTCTTCTGCAAATAATTTCAACCAGTCTGAAATTTTGTCATGTGGTTAAGAGTTAAAGCAAAGTTTGTCTACGTTCTTTAACTCTTTACCATAGGACCAGATTTTAGACTTGTCCAAATTGAAAGCATTTGGAAACGACAAGGTAAATGGAGCTCAAATGATGGAATTCGTCTTTGATAGGATAGAAAACATTGTGGGAAAACGAGAAAATGCTGGTTACTAGCATTTTCTCTTTTTCCCACAATGTTTTCAAAAGGCTTCTTCCTCAGGGTCATCAAAACTTGTGATTGTGTGGAAACAGCTTAAAGAAAACTGATCATTTACATTGTCTTTGTCAGCCGGTAAACTTAGTTAACTCTTTAATAGACAACAAAATGCTAGTCTCTTCCATATTTAAAATATTTGCAGACGACTTACCAAATGTGGCTCAAGTGATGGGAATTGTTTTTTGAAACAGAAAAAAATAGAGTGGGATAGGAAGAAAATGCTGGTTACCAGCATTTCCTTCTTTTCTCACAAAGTTTTCAAAAGCTATCTCTTTCAAGGTCGTTAATAATCTGGATGGTGAGGTAAACTATTAAAGAGGTTTTGAGTTGATCTCCACATAACCTGTACAGTAAATGTAAATGGGGGAGGGGATCAGGGAAGAATGCTGAAACAAAACTAGGGATGCAAATAATTATAACTTCTCATTTTTTTGAAAGATTTGACATATTGCTAACTGCAGCTTACATGATAACAGATTCTTATGGTTTCTGGGGATTTGTGCTGTGCTCTACATATTGTTGTTGTTGTTGCCGTTAATTTTCATTAGTGGAGTATAATTACATTGGAGGGTGATTATTATTTTTAGTTACTACTTTTTAACCCATTGTCTCCTGGAGAAAACTTTTACATGTATTTTGCAACAGACAACTATTGTAAACATTGTGGCTAAAAGAGAAATTTGTCATGATGGGTTACTTTGGCAGTATACCACTTTTGTCACGGTGGCAACAAGGTGAACATGCTCCTAATGAGATCTTTGCCTGTTGTCATAATATCTAATATGTTTCAGAAAACACTCAGGCTGACTAATTTCTCCTTTTTCCACAATGTTTTCATGAGTGTTCATTTTTGAGCATAATTCATACTGAACTTCAAAATTCTACATGAACATTTTGAATTTTGTTGTAAGTTTGCATCCCTGGGTAATTCGTTAAACTGTTTACCACAATCAAGAGCTTCCACAAGCCTGAGGAAGTTTGATTTTGAAAACATCATGGGAAAAGGAGAAAATGCTATCAGAGAACTACGGCTTATTTGTACCTATTTGAAATTTATCATCTACAGCTACTTGCACTTTGGATCATGTCCTGCATGGTTAAGTAGTAAAGTGTTAAGACTCATAACCTGGAGGCCCTAGGTTTGACCCTCTTTGGAAGCACTTGGTTACATATGTGGGAGTGTCTTTCTGCAAAATCCTTCAGAGCCCTAGCGTAGCACTGGTGAAACCCAGGGTCAAGGATTATGTGCGCTGACCTGTGATATGACTGAAATATGTTGATATGTTGAAAGTGGCATAAAACACCATTCAATCAAGCAATCATTTGATATTTTCAAAAGTCAACAATATGTTGTTTGCAAAAGGGTTAATTGCTGAAATAGCCTAGATTTGCTGCTATGCAAAAATCGCATAAATTTATGGCTTAATTAAGCAGGCAGGCAATCCATGCAGCAGATTAGTTTGTTGATTAAATTATTAACCAGCGCAGAGCATTGAAGTAATTTCTTCCTTTCTGTTGTGAAACGATGCTCTTTTTCAACATTTTTTGTGCCATTTCGTAATTTAATTTACTCTCTCTCTGGTTTGGCAAGATTGAAAAATAGCTATCAGCCCTAGTATTGAGTTTCCTTCAGTCAGAGAGACAAATCTCAGTATTTCTTAGCACAAAGTCAAGTCAGAGATAAATTAACCCTTTACCAAACAATCCATGGTTTTTACAACCCAGAGAAAGAAGCCTTCTGAAAACATTGTGGGAAAAGGAGAAAATGCTGGTAACCAGCATTTTCTCCTTTTCCCACGATGTTTTCTACTCTTCTAAAGTCAAGTTTTAATTTTTGAGTCACGTTTATTTTGTCATCTGCAAATGTTTACAATTTGGACGAGTCGAAAAATTTTGTCATTTGGTAACCAAGAGTTAAGTTATAATTTTTTGTATTGCTTATATTGCTTAATTCTTTACCAGGAGATAAAATTTTAGACTTGTCTAACTTTGAGGCATTTGCAGACAACAAAATATATGTGACTCAGAGATTGAAATTTGTTTTTTGGAAGGGTAGAAAGCATTGTGGGCAAAGGAGAAAATGCTGGTTACCGGCATTTTTTTTATACCCCCGAAAAACGAATGTTTTCGGGGGTATACTGGAATCAGCCTGTCTGTCCGTCTGTGTGTCCGTCCGTCTGTGTGTCTGTCTGTGTACAAAATACTAGTAATTTTGTGTCGCAAACTCCTCCTACAGTTTTCCTTCATTTGTATTGAAACTTTGCACATATATTGATCATATATTGAAGGTTTGCAAGACGCAATTTTCAAGTGTCAACTCCTCCTGGTTGAGGAATTATCTCCCCTTGAACTTGACACTTTTTTCTGTCAAAGCGCTGGCGGGGGTATTAAGTCACATTCAGTGACAGCTCTAGTTTTTCCTAAAATGTTTTTCAAAAGCTTTCTTTTTCAGGGTTGTTAAGAGAAGTCAGGATTGCATAATAAAGGGTTAACAAATTTGGGTGGTAATATAACAGTTTCTTATTTAATTCACTCTGTTGAGGTTTTGAAAACATTGTTGGGAAAGGAGAGTGTGTTTGTAACCAGGAATTTTCTGCAAATGCCTTCAGAAGTTGACAAGTCTAAATTTTCCTTGTCTTGTTTAGAGTACAGCTCTGAGTCAGGTCATTAACATGCCTACTATTATGATGATGTGTATGATTATATGTACTTATAGGATAATTAACCCTATATCACACAATCCAGAGTTTAAATGACCCTGAGGAGGAAGGCTTATTGAAAACATTGTGGGAAAAGAATAAAACGCTGGTAACCAGCATTTTCTCCTTTTCCCACAATTTTTTCTAACCTTTCAAAGGCAATTTCCACTATTTGAGTCACATTTAATTTACTGTCTGCTTCAATTTAAACAAGTTTAAAATTTTCTCATTCGGTAGAGTCAAGTAATTTACCCACTACCACTACCAAACAGTTCCTGGAGTTTTAATGATCCTGAAAAAGAATGCTTTTGAAAACATTGGGAGAATGTGCTGTTGACCAGCATTGATCCTTTTTCCACAATGTTTTCTAATCTTCCTGAAAAAATTCCATCACTATAGTCACATTCACTTTTTTGTCTGCAAATGGGGTAAGTAAAAAATTTACTCTATACCAGATGACAAAATTTTAGACTTGTCCAAATTGAAAACAGTTGCAATGGCATTCAAATTGAGGCTCAAACGATGAGATTTTCCATTGAATGTAGACAACAATGTTGGAAAAGGAGAATATGCTGAAGTTGCCGTTATCTTTTCCTTTTCTCACAATTTTTTGAAAACTTCAGTGTTATAATTAGCCAATAGATTGTTTGGTCTAAAGTGTGAGAATGTACTGGTACTTTAGATTCAGATTTACTTTTGTCTTTTCGGTGTCTTTCTGTAATGACTGTCTTTCTTTACCAAATAATACTAAACAACACCATATATCAACGACCTTGAGGATGAAGAATTTTGAAAACATTGTGGAAAAGAGAAAATTTAGGTGACCATCATTTTCTCTTTTTTCCACCCAATGTTTTCTACCCTATCAAAGGTAAATCTTAAAATTTTTAAAAAGTTTAACTACATGTAATTTGTCATCTGTAAATGCTTTGGATTGGGACATTTAGACCAATTTTTTTTCATTTTGTAAAAATGTTATCAAATTTTTTATTTTTTTCAGACATGTTATTTTTTCTCTGACAGCAGACAATTTTCGTTTCAGCGTACTTAATCTGGTGGCTTATTTTGTAAACATTTTTTCACAATTGCAAGATATTGTAACTATGTAGTATAGTTGATTAAATTCACATAGATTCTAAGGTCAAGGTCACAATGGCTTTTATCAACTGAACACCATGTTTAGACAATAAGACACTGGTTTGACCTAGGTTTTTCGTCATGGTACACATAATTACCATCAATTGCTGTTGATTTTAACCCTTAAAGCATCATTCACAAATGTCGTTGCATTTGCATTCAGTGTAGATCAAGATCAGACTGTACAAAACATGTAGTCTGATCTTTGATCTACGCTGTCTGCTTTGCTTAGACATTCTGAATAAAATCTACCTCGATGTTGCATTTATTAGGGTCTCATTGCCAGATTTATAAGGTCTGTTGGGTTTATTTGGCGCTCTAAGGTTTAAGTCAGAGGTCAAGGTCACAGTAAGGTTATGTGTCTATGTAATGTTAGTCACAATATTTATTAAGGAGGCAAATTTTATTGTCTTCAAAAAAAGTAAAGGACTTATATATATATATAAACTGAACATGCTAAGTGCTGACAATGCAATGTTTGAATAAATTTGCAAAGTAAATAATTGTGTAGTAAATTTAACCTTTTACCAAACCCTGACAAAGGCCGCTTTGAAAAAAGCATTGTGGGAAAAGGAGAAAATGCTGGTACCAGCATTTTCTCCTTTTCCCACATTGTTATCTAGTCTTACTGATTGGAATTCCATCTTATGTGCCATATTTATTTTGTTGTCTGCAAGTGCTTTTAAATTGGACCTATCTAAAATGTTGTCGTCTGATAAAAAGTTAACCCTTTACCAAACAATCCCTGGTTTTTACGACCCAGAGGAAGAAGCCTTCTGAAAACATTGTGGGAAAAGGAGAAAATGCTGGTGACCAGCATTTTCTCGTTTTCCCACAATGTTTTCTACTCTTCTAAAGTCAAGTTTCAATTTTTTAGTAATATTTTTTTTGTCATCTGCAAATGCTTTCAATTTAGACCAGCCTAAAATTTTGTCGTCTGATAAAAAGTTCAGTGTAACAAGTTCTATATGAGCACTTGTGTAATTCAAACTTTCCGATTTTGGATTAGAAGAGTAAATAGATTTTTAAGGAGTACTTCTTAGCCAATCTTCTGGCTTAAGCTGTTACAAATTATATTAACCCTTTACCACACAATCCTGGCCCAGCTGGGTAGCATATTAGACTCATGACCCGGTGGTTGTGGGTTCAATACCTGGTTGAGACGAACTTTCTATTCAGCTATATTTAGCCTCTTACCTCTGATGCATGTGAGAAAGATGGTCAGTGGTTTTAGAAAGAAAGTTGTGTCAGTAATGGTGTCAGAAAGCAAGGAAACACAGGTGTTGGTGCACTTACTGCCATGATATGACCTTAGCTGTTAAAATGGTGTTAACCTCCAATACAAACAAACAAACACAATCCTCACTTTTAACAACCCTGAGGAAGAAGCTTTTTTAAAACATTGTGGGAAAAGGAGAAAATACTGGTAACTAGCATTTTCTCCTTTTCCCACAATGTTTTCAACCTTTTGGAGGACAAATTTTATCATTTGAGTCACATTAGAATTGTTGTTTGCAAATGCTTTCAATTTGACAAGTCTATTTTTTTTCTCATGTGGTGATGAGTTAACCTTTAAATTTTTACCAGTCAACAAAATTTTAAACTTGTCCAAATTTTAGAGCATTTGCAGACAACAGATCAGTTGTGAATAAAATAATGGAAATTTCTTTTAATGATGCAAAAATAAAGAATTTCATTGTGGGAAATGAAGATGGTCACCAGCATTTCATTAAGAACAATGTTTTCAAAAAGCCTCTTTCTCAGGGTCATTAAAACTGGAGATTGTGTGGGAGAGGGTAAAAACCCTAAATTTTTTTAAATTAACAATAGTTCTCTAACTTAAAAAAAGGTCTGCATATTGCATTTACTAGACAGATTTGGACAGATCTTTCAGAGTATTGCACATTTAAACTTTACCGAACTTTCAATGACTCTTAGGAAGAAGCCTTTTGAAAACATTGTAAGAAAAGGAGAAAATACTGGTAGCCACCACTTTCTCCTATTTCCACAATGTTCTCTACCACTCCAAAGACAAATTACATGATTTTAGCAAGATTTAATTTGTTGTCTGCAAATGTTTTCATTTTCATCACATCTAAAACTTTGTCACTTGGTAAAGAGTTAAGATCCAAGATCATTCTTGAAGGGTACGTAATGGGATATTGCATAACAAGTAAGTGCAGAGGCCGAGAGCCTCATGTGTAACGGTTTGGCTTTTAGCAGATATATTGCATTATATTTCACCATATTCCCTTTCAGTATCTGTACACTTTTGCTAGCCATATTTATGGGCCTCAGTACCACTTTTAAAGAAGTCCTTCTCTTGACCATTCAGCAAGTCCTCCACTTCATGTATGATGTCATTATCTTGCTGAAAGTGGGCACCAAAAATGGCCTTTTATAGGTTTGGGAAACAGATGAAAGTCTGATGGAGAGAGATCAGGTGAATAAGGCAGATGTTCAGTCAAGTCAATGCCACAATCATTATTGGCAGCCAGGGCAATGACAGACTTATGAACAGAGGCATTATCCTGGTAGAACAAGATACCTTTACTGAGTTTTTCACGGTGTTTGAGTTTAACTGTTTTTTTCTAAATTGCCGAAGAAGTGTTACAAAATATATCCCATTGACTGTTTTTCCCTTTTGCAGATAATCTACAATCGGAGTACCATTGGCATCCTAGAAAACTGAGGCCATAATTTTTCTAACTGATGGAACAGTGAGTCTAAGCCTTCTTTGTTAGGGAAGAACCAGGGTTCTTCAAATAATTATTGTTTTGACTGTTGTTTGGCTTTTGTTGTGAAATGATGGATATACATTTTATCCATAGTCACAAACCTCTGCAGAAAGTTGGTAGGATCTACCTCTTAACAGTTAAAATTAGCACTCGACAAAGTCCGCCTTGGTATGCTTCTCAGATCAGCTTCAAAACTTTTGGTACCTAATGGGCTGAGAGTTTTCTCTTGCAAGATCTTCCATAAGAATGGAATGTACTCTTTCTGTGAAATCCCAACTCTCTAATGGTCGCTCGTCTATCTGTCTTAACAATATCATGGTCTTTAACAATTCATGGGGTTGCAGCAGTCGACAGGCCTTCCAGTATGGGCGTCTTTCTCAAGACTCTGCCAGCCATGCTTAAATTCTGCCACCCACCTTTATACTGTAGCATCATTCCTTAGTGTTTCTACCATATCACTAAGGATAGCCTTTGGTGCTTTAAGACCTTTCTCAAGGCAATATTGAATCATTGCTGTTTCAGCAATTTTTGTCCATTCTACAAAAGTCACCTGCCTTGTTTACATTAGTGTGCTACTCCTTTCACAAAAGAATTGATCAAATGACACCATAGTCAGGGAAAAGTAGGGCTCAAAGAAACATCCCTATTTACTCCTTCAATTCAAGGCTCACAACTTATCAATCAGCCCTCATATTGTCATGACTATACCAGAATAAAGAATGAGAATCCTGCAAGAAAACTGTTGTATGTTAAGTTGAATTGGCATGTCTTTTAGGCCATGATATTCTTGCAGAGTTATAACCCAGTTCTATAGTCCGGGGTCTTATGACCCCAACAGAGACGGATTTTGAAAAGATTGTGTGAAAAGGAGGAAATGCTGGTAACCAGCGTTTTCACCTTTTCCCACAATATTTCTTGCCCTACCATAGAACTAAAGGTCATTAGTACTAATTTGATCTTCTCATCTGCAGGATTTTCGAATTTGTAAAAGTCTAAAAACTGTTATTTTGGAAAGAATTAAGGGGCAAAATGTAGACCATTACAAAAAAGGTTATGTCTAGGATTTTGTATTTTCACTTTCTGACTGTCTCTCAAGTGTTTTTTATGTGAAAAGCTTGTCTGGACATAATTTTATGGTCGCCACAAGCTGAGACACTTACAATACAACCCATAGATCAGCACTTACTGATAGCACATCTTAGTTGTCAACCCATAGCTCCTTACCTAACTACAAAATTTTAGACTTGTCCAAATTGAAAGAATTTGCAGACAACAAATCAAATGTTTTTCAGTTGGTGAGATGTGTCTTTGGTAGGGTAGAAAACATTATGGGAGAAGGAGAAAGTGTTGGTCACCAGCATTCTCTCCTTGTCATCTAATGTCTCTGTAAACAGTTTACAGGTAGGAATCAAGATCTCACAGCCTGTTTTTGATCTACATTGCAACAAATATATATCCATAACAACCTTACTGTTGTGAAAAAAGGCAACTTTTGGAAGCATGGCCCTAAAGTAAGCTTTTACTAAACAATTCCATGTTTTACAGACCTTGAAAAAGAAACCTTTGAAAATGTTGATGGCCAGCATTTTCTCCTTTTCCCACCGTGTTTGCTGTAGCAGCAAGGTCACCTTGAATTAAAGGCCGAAAATCACATTTCCGATTGAAATTGCATAAAACAGATCTATCAGCAAAAATGGCGAATCATGTCTTATTATAGACATTTACAATTTCTTTGTTTATCATTGATGAATTAATTCATGTGATTGCTTGTTTTTCTACAATTCATTTGTTCTTCATTGATGAATTAAAGGCCCAATAGAGGCCAACAGTAACAATGGGCATATTAAAATGCATTTAGGTTTAAACCATACCTTTCAATAGTATGAGAATTATTGTGAAGATGAAAATCTGTTACTGCACAGTCACTCAAATTGTTGGTGACTCGCAGAAAAATGAAATATAAATCCAGGTAAAATGGAAACAAAAGATAAAACAACTGGTAACTTTTCACCTAGTTTAAAAGTTGATTTTTCTTCCAGCAGCTAGCAATTAGATTGACTACAAATAAACAGATTGTCATGTTTACAATAGTTTCCATACTTTTAAATGGTATGATTTATATTTAGATTTATATCTAACTCCTGTATTGTTTACTTTTGGCCTGCATTGGGACTTTAAGCCACATGATTTCTTGGTTTCCCACGCTAAGTCAAAAAGGAATTTACATGAATTGCTACATGTACAATATTGTACCACTGAACCCACTTGTTCACTCTTTTTGGAATGTCTTGATCTAATATTATTGTGCAAGGATTTCTAAAAGCATGGCATTCATGAAAACTACACACCATGATTGGACATACGGTACCTAGAGCTGTGTGAACTTTCCGTTAAACATTTTGACCCATAAACAAAATTGATAAACAAACTGTCAAGCAGAAGCACATAGAAATAATCCTATAGCAATTAAAAATATGGTGTCCCCGCTTCTGCTGCACAACACAATAAAATTTGGTTTTCAGGTCGCTATCAGGCAATATATGAGAAGTTGATGCCTATCATTTTGTAATTTGTCATGTATGCTTGTTTTAAATTTAGTCTGGAATCTTTCAATGACATGAAAAATGATTCTTCAGCCCTTTTGATAACAACTTTGAGCTTTTGCCAGCCTGAGGATGAAAGGCTTTAAAAAAACATCACAGGAAAAGGAGAAAATCTTAGTAACCAGCATTATCTCATTTTCAGATGTAAGTGCTTTCTAAGCCTTCATAGAGAAATTCCATCATTGGAGCTATGTTTAATGTAAGATGTGCAAAAGTTTGTTGTCTGGTAAGTAGGAAACCCTTTACCAAACAATCTCGAGTTCTTATGAAGCTGAGAATGAAGGCTTTTGAAAATGTTGAGGGAAAAGTAGAAAGCTTTCTCCATTTCCAACAATGAGTTCTATCCTTTCAAATACAAATCCTATCATATGAGCCACATTTAACTGTGTCATCTGCAACTGTTTTCAGTTTGGGCAAGCTTTAAATTTTGTTGTTTGGACATGTCAAAAATGAAAGCAAATGCACACAACAAATCAAATGTGGTTCATATTATTAAATTTGTCACTAAACGGATAGAAAACATTGTGGGAAAAGGAGAAAATGCTGGTTACCAGCATTTTCTCCTTTTCCAACAATGTTTTAAAAGCCATCTTCTACAGGGTCATTAAAACTGAATTGTGTGGTAAAGTGTTAAGCTCCCATGAATAGAAAACATAAACAGATGGTGCCCGGAATATAAATATTTGTATACACTGGCTCTATTTTAGACCAATAGATGGTAAAAACTTTACTCGGCTGGGAAGATCAGCCTCTCTGCTTTTCCTTTGAGACTTGGTAATCTTACTATTTGGCTTTGTTACCTTTTTAAAATGATATCCCTGCAACCCTTCATAAAAAAAATCCTGTTTTAATGACCCTAAAGAGAAAGGAATCTAAATAGTGTGGGAAAAGGAGAAAATGCTGGTCATCAGCAATTTTCTCCTTTTTCTCAATGTTTCCTACCCTTTTGAAGACAAATCAATCGTTGAGTTACATTTATCATTCTGCCAATCTTTTCAATTTGGAAGGGTCCAAAATTTTGTTCTCAGGTAAAGAGTTAACATTCATTTCAGCCTCATCTATAATACAACAATCAAAGCAATTCCAGACCTTTATTGCTGCCTGTTGGTACTTTTTTAAGAAAATACATGACAATTTCTTAACTTTTTACAGCAGACCAGAAACCCTAGAAATGTCCACATTTAAAAGAGGAAGAAGACAAACAGCATTAGCAGTGATGGAACTCAACGTTGAAAGGGTTGAAATTATTGTAGGAAAAGGAGGAAATGCTGGCTGTTGCACAGTTTTCAAAAGCCTTCTTCCTTAACCCTTTACCAAACAATCCCTGGTTTTTACGACCCAGAGGAAGAAGCCTTCTGAAAACATTGTGGAAAAAGGAGAAAATGCTGGTAACCAGCATTTTCTCCCACAATGTTTTCTACTCTTCTAAAGTCAAGTTTTAATTTTAGAGTCACTTTTATTTTGTCGTCTGCAAATGCTTTCAATTTGGACAAGTTTAAAATTTTGTCGTTTGGTAAAGAGTTAAGGTTTTAAAGCTCTGGGCTCATTCGGTAAAGGGTTTAGATCTCAAATCTGTTAAATGTTAGCAGGTACTGTATCCTCCAACATTTTAAACCCTGTACCAAACAATCCCAACTTTTTACGACCCTGGAAAACAGGCCTTTTTAAAAAAAAATTGTTGGCAAAAGAGAAAATGCTGGTAACCAGCATTTTCTCCTTGTCTTATGTTTTTTCCTATCACAGACAAAACTGACCATTCAAACAATATTTAATTTGTCGTCTGCAAAATTAATGTTTTCAGTTTGGACCAGTCTTTAATTTTATCATTTGGTAAAGAGTTAATAATTTCAAATTTCAAGTATAATAAGCCTTATTGGTGGAGATAAAAGATCTTTAAGTCAATTAGAATTGTCTAATCCTTAGAATTTTGAACTAGAACTGAGTGTAGAATGTTTTTTTGAGTATGGGCACTGGTTCAAAATAACTTTTTTGACAGATGTTGTGTAAAAGGAAAAAAACGCTGACTAATTTGTATACACTGCTTTAAAGAAGAGATGCTGACAGAAAAAGACATATGATGTAAACACATGCATAATGTTTATTAATCTGAGATAGAATTTAGCTTACCATTTACATGCAAAGAAGTAGGCGATGTGCTGAAATAATCAAAAGAACTTAATCTTTTGGACCAGTGAGAAGGCAGAGTTAATTTTCCACAAAGTCTTTAAATTAAAGTTTCTTTGTCATAAGAATGTTAACAAAACAGACTATTTATTATAATGAGAGCAAAAATAAAGGGAGTTTTGGCCAGAAAAATCTCATACAGACAGGGGACGGTGTAGATCCAAGATCAGATTTCGATATGCTTTGTTCACAAAAGGGTTTGAAGTTGTGCATATTTCAAGTTAACCCTTAGAGTGCCAAATAAACCTAACTTTTCAGTTTAAAATTAGTCCCAAATAATGCTAATTAGATCCAAAATAAAAACAATTTTACGCTTATTGATCCAAAAAGAACACTAGTCATTGATGTGCCATTGGGAAGGGCCCTGCAAAGCCCTAGCTAGCCTAGTTTTGATGAAACACAAGAAAGACAGAAAGTCTCTGCAAAGGAGATAATGTGGAATAAAGATTGAGCAGCACATTTTGTGCAACCTTACCGATATACAGTGGAACCCAGGTAGAACGAACTTCGCTAAAACGCTGACCCTATTATAATGCGGGTGTCCTATGGCTCCCAAAATTTTGGGGGGTTGACCATTTTCGAGTCTGATCCGGATCCACCATTACTCTTGATAAGAATCCTCAATGTAAAAAACAAAACCACCTATCGACCAAATACTGATGTAAAATCGATACCGTGCACATAATGTGACAATTTTTCACACCTTTACCTTGTTGATTACTTTTATCACCTATGGCTGTGCACAATTGCTTTGTTTGACAAATACATGCACAGTAGGTAACAAAAGGAACTTCATCCCATAATTGTCTTTGCATAAAATACACAATCTTTCATTAGACAGACTTTACATCAATATGTCTGTATGTAGATTGTTAACAGCGATATCAAATGTTCCGTTACTCGCCAATGTATTCGGACACCCTAAATGTTCGGACATGTTAAATTACTGTCAAAAATATCTTCTGTCAAGTCCTAACTCCAGATAGTCCAAATATTAAGGAATAATAAATACTTGGACAGGCTGAAAAGTATATTTTCCAAAACATTTGACTTTTAATTTTTGGAAAATACTGCAGATAGGATGATCGGCTGCATGGTGAATGCACAATTGTACATCATGCGTAAAACCGTCATGTAGATGAAATCACACACACACACAAAAAATGAGACGCTGAGTTATTTTATGTAAGAAATACTTCTTCACAGCAGACCCAAGAAGATTACGATCAGAGATCAGACAAGACATTTAGTCAACAGTCTGATCTTGATGTACAGAGGCCGCTACAGCAACTTAAGTCCTGAAAGAAGCGTAAGGGCTAAATCTTTCCCGACTTTTCAATGTTATGTAAGCAGTTTTGCCATTTTTCACAATGTTTTCTTACTGCATCTTCTGCAGAAGCATGAAAAGTCATTCCTTAGAAAGAAATGGTTAAAGCCCTTGTTGTCCCCTGGTGATGATTACAAAAATAAAGCATTGTTGAATGCAGAACCTTGTTGTTTCTCTTCTTTATTCATCGGTAACTAATCCATTTAACTTTAGCATCAAATCATGCATTTTTTTCATGTCGGTCACAACAAAATTTTCAGAAAATAGCCGAATGACTCTCTTTCTACCGACTACACAATATACATGTGACACAACTGGGGTGTTCTAGCAATAATCATTACGATACGCAAAAGGGCTGTATCAGAGCATGTAAGGCAGGCGAGATACTGGCTTATTGCGTGATCGTTTAGTTTTGATTGGAGGTCAGCCCATAACCAGGTGCAAAACAGTTGTAAGTGTGTATGACAAACACTTGCAGTAATACCCTCCTGCTTTCAATTATTGGCGTGTTACATCATACATGTACCCGTACTGCAAACATTAGTTGTGTGGATACACGACTGGTGCGAAATCTTTACGGATGGAAAGTTAAATGTTTATGGTCATATTTAATCGTTCACTGCCCATGGCAGGATGACATTTTTTAACTCTTTACCGAACTACAAAATTTTAGACATGTCCAAATTCAAAGCATTTGCAGACGACCAAAAAAAGTGAGCCAAATTGAAATCCATTCATCGAAGAGCAGAAACAATGTGGTGAAAGAGGAAAAGCTGGTTTCCAGAATTTTCTCCCTTTTTCTACATGCTTTTCAAAACCTTTCTTTCTCAGTGTGGTTAAAGTGTGGTAAAGGGTTCAAGTCTTTGCAGACGGTGAAGATAAATATCAGACTTCAAAGAATGTGCAGTCTGATCTTTGATCTATACCATCCGCAGGTGAACTATGATCGAAATCGTATTCGTAGAAAGCTACTTCTGTTTTAGCTAAAAATGGTTACATACCTAGGACCTGTTTATTTCAAGACTGAAAACCCGTCCACACAGGATCTATATTACAAACAGTTTAGATCCCTCCACCATAATCTAATTTATAGACCCTGCAGCATGTTGTTTTTCATTTTGACTTTCATCATGTACGTGGGTCTTGTCTCGTTTGATTATTGAAAGAGATTTCGTTAGTCATAGTCGATTAGGGCTTGTTATGCAATCGTCAGCATGATTGAAAAACATGGCGACGGCACTGTCTGCAATCCAACATGATAGCGTTTTATTTAATTTCGGAATGTACCTGGCTGTAATTCAGCAAAACAGCGGCTGAATAATTTCTAATAAAAATGGTCCTAAAGGTAAAATAAGTTCTTTTACGTAGTTGTAACGTTGTTTGAATGACCAGATTTGGTAATAGAAACTAACTGGGAATCGTTTAGATGTTACGTGCAAAAGAATCTAAATTGTTTAATGTCCGAAAAATAAATGTTTAAACGTAAATACGCATGTCTATGTTTAAGTATTTGGACTAGATGTACCTCCACCGCTATAAATTTGCAATACTTTGCCCATATCATTTTAATCACTCTCCCAAAACAAATTTAAAACTCATTATTTTGACTACCCTGGATTGTTCAAAATGTTATTTTCCATAATAACCAGAACATGACCATTTCATTTTTGTCTGAATACATTGGCGAATAACAGTAATTAATAACTAAAGCCATAGTTCTAGCAATGGTTGGCGGATGGGTCATGGGGGGGGTGGTCAGCGTTACATACCTAACCCCGGATATAATGCTATTGTCGCCTGTGGCTCCCAATGACAGTGTTATAACGGGGGTCCACTGTATCTTGATCTTTACTGGCTGCAATGGCAACACACCAGTAAGTCATGCAGCATCTTAAAGTTTAACTCTTTACCATATGACAAAATTTTCAACTAATTAAAATCTAAAGCATTTGCAGACAGCAAAATAGGTGCAAGTCAAAACTTAAAATTTGTTTTTGGAAGGGTAGAGAACATTGTGGGCAAAAGAAAAAATGCTGGTAATCAGCATTTTCTCCTTTTCCCATAATGTTTTCAAAAGGTTTCTTTCTCAGGGTCGTTAAAAGTCTGTATTGTGTGGTACAGGCTTAAGAACTTTGTTTTCGAGTGGTAATGGGTTTGATCCTCACTTGAAGCGCTGGGTTTTTTCTGGTAGTGTCCCTGGTGATGACACTTGATCAGAGCCCCAGGCCTCGTTCAGATGAAACCCTGGTCATGCATGAAAAAGTGAGCTGTTGCCATGATCGGGTGAAAAAATGCTAAAATTGGCATAAAACACTATTCAGTCAATGAAATCAAATGGTAAATAAATCTAAAGGAATACACTAAATATCCTAAAAGTTTGAATTTAAAACTGTTTTTGTAACATTATTGCTTATACTTTATAGGGTAAGTTATAAAATGGAAATAAAGCTAATCACAAAAGTTTCATTGGAGATAAATACACAATAACAGGGTAGATGAATGTTTAACAAATAGAATATCTTATTTCTACAGGAATGATTAATGTCTGAATTTGACTTCATACCTTGTCCCAGTCAAAATAGAAAGTGATAAGAGATTAACTCTTTACCACACAATCCTGTGTTTTAATTGCCCTGAAGAAGAAGGCTCTTGAAAACATTGTGGGAAAAGAGAAAATGCTGGTAACCAGCATTTTCTCCTTTTCCAACAATGTTTTCTACCCTTTTCGACCCATTCAGAGACAAATTCCCATCATTTGAGTCACATAAATTTTATCAGCTGCAAATGTTTTCAATTTTGATGAGTCTGAAATTTTGTCATTTGGTAAAAAGATTAAGTGGGTTAAACATCGCCCTCAGTTTTAACGACCTTGAGAGTGAAAGCTTTACAAAACATTGTGAGAAAAAAAATGCTGGTAACCAGCATTTTCTCCTTTTTATACGCCCGTCGAAGACGGGACGTATTATGGGATCACCCGTGGCGGGCGGGCGGCATCCCCATTCTTTGTCCGGAACATATCTCCAAAACTATGCTAGCTACGGTTATGAAATTTCATGGGTGGATAGATCTCATCAAGGTGGAGTGCAGTGCACAGGAATCATAACTCTCGCATAATTTTTGAGTTATTGCCCTTTGTTGTTTTTCATACTTGAATTTTGTCCGGAGCATATCTCTAAAACTATACTAGCTACGGTTATGAAACTTCATGGGTGGATAGATCTCATCAAGGCGGAGTGCAATGCACAGGAATCATAACTCTTGCTTCCTTAATTTTTGAGTTATTGCCCTTCGTTGTTTTTCATACTTGAATTTTGTCTGGAGCATATCTCCAAGACTATACTAGCTAAGGTTATGAAACTTCATGGGTGGATAGATCTTATCAAGGGGGAGTGCAGTGCACAGGAATCATAACTCTTGCTTACTTAATTTTTGAGTTATTTCCCTTTGTTTATATTCATACTTGAATTTTGTCCAAAGCATATCTCCAAAACTGCTAGCTACGGTTATGAAACTTCATGGGTGGATAGATCTCATTAAGGGGGAGTGCAGTGCAAATGAATCATAACTCTTGCTTGCTTAATTTTTGAGTTATTATACGCCCGTCGAAGACGGGACGTATTATGGGATCACCCATGGCGGGTGAGTGGGTTGGCAGGCGGCGTCCAGTTTTTGTCTGGAGCATAACTTTGTCATCTCCAGTCCGATTGACTTGAAACTTGGCATGTGTGTTTGTTGCAATAATACGGAGTGCAGTGCGAAAGAACCATAACTCTACCTCGTGCTGTCTTTGAGTTATTTCCCTTTGATTGTCATTTTTACAGCATTTTCTGCTTGTCCGGAGCATAACTTTGTCATCTCCAGTCCAATTGACTTGAAACTTGGCATGTGTGTTAGTTGCAATAATAAGGATTGCAGTGCAAAAGAACCATAACTCTACCTCATGCTGTCTTTGAGTTATTTCCCTTTGATCGTCATTTTTACAGCATTTTCTGCTTGTCTGGAGCATAATTTTGTCATCTCCAGTCCAATTGACTTGAAACTTGGTATGCATGTTTGTTGCAATATTACGGAGTACAGTGCGCAAGAACAATACCTAGTGCGGATTTCGAGTAATTCCACTTTGATCTTCATTTTTACAGTATTTCTTGCTTGTCTGGAACGGAACTTTGTCACCTCAAGTCAAATTGACTTGAGACTTGGTAAACATGTTTGTTGCATTACCTGCCCTTTACGATTATTATACCCCCTTGACAACTGGCGGTGGGACAGGCGTATCTTGTGACAATTTGCCGCTCTTGTTCCATAATGTTTTCTACCATTTCTACCAACAAATTTCTTATTATTAAGTCACATTTATTTTGCTGTCTGCAAATGCTTTCAGTTTGGGCAAATCTAAATTTTTGTTGTTTGGTAAAGACTTAAAAAAGTTAACAAAGAAATGGCAAAACCCAAGCTTGCATAAGCATCTTTCTCAGTCAGTCTCAACCCTGGAAAGAGAAGCTGACTTTTTAGTTCACCTGAGCATGAAGTGCTCAAGGTCAGCTTTTATGATTGTGCTGTGTCCGGGGCTCATCATGTGTCGTATGTCATGCGGTCGTCAACAATTACCTTGTGTGCATGCTAGAGGCTACATTTTCAGCCCAATACAGATGAAACTTTGTCAGAATGTTTGTCTTGATAAAATCTCTGACAGGTTCGAAATTGGGCCATGTCAGGTCAAAAATAGGTCACCAAGGACCAAATCTTAGAAAAACATTGTGTGTACTCTATCTTCAGTCAGATACTCATGAAACTCAGTCAGAATGTTTGTATGTTATCTCTGACAAGTTCAATACATAATGTCAAGTCAGTCAAAAAGTACTGGTCACTAACACTCATAATGTGTTTTACATCATTACAACCAGGATCTCTTTTATTTAGCTTTATCAGTTCTATATTACTTTGCTGAGGTAGGGGTCCTGTGTAGTCTCAATAATGAGACGCTACGGTGATTATTTTCATATTTGGATATTTACTGTTCACCGTACCGTCTCAAGTCCATCGTAAATTTTTTGGTAGCAAAGATAGAGCGCTATACTGCCTTTGTGTTTCATCGGTTTAGTCTGTATTGCAGCAAAATGCAATTAAATTTAAGTAACTAACACAACCAAAGACAAATTATTAAACCTTTCATCACCTAAAGAGCTTGTAGAAGTTGTTTATAACATGTAAATCTCGGAGAAAACACTGACGAAATTTATCTTGCATGGCGGCCATTTTGTTTGTTTTCGGGACCGTAAACAACTCAAGTAACAGATGAAATGCATGGTTTTCTCTTATGTTCAGCATTTAAATTGAAAATATTTGTATTTCAAACAAAGGATTATTAAATACTCAAGCAACAGGTATGTTTAAAACCTAGTTTTCTGCTCTATTTGCGAAATTATGAGAGTTCAAACTTGCGCACAAAATCTGTGCGGAACTTTCAACTGATTTTGTCTTGATCGTCTCGTCTCTGTACCCAGAGGCGACCGGTCAAAAAGTAACATTGCCTTTGGGGACAGTTATCTGTACTTGGGTCCTGTGTGGCTCAGTTGTTAGGTGTAGGACTCGTGACCTGGAGGCCCCGGGTTCGAGCCTCACTGGCTCCACTGGGTCTTTCACAGGAGTGTCCTTGGGCAAGACACTTCAGAGCCCCAGCCTAGTACAGGTTAAACCCAGGAAAACATGAATATGTGACTGAAATAATGTTGAAAGCAGCGTAAAACACCATTCAAACAAACAAACTTTGCTCAGGTGAGCGCTTTAGGGGCAAAGACCCTCTTGTATTAAACAAAGGACAAGATTTATACTACAGCCACATATTTTTCTGCAGGGACCCTTTCTGCAAACACCTCCCCCCCCCCCCATCTGAAGATGCTACCTGTGGGCCTGTTGATCAACTCATTCAAATGACTCCTTCAGCCTGTGGCTTGGGATGAATATTGTATGAAGTATAAACAGTAAAAGAAACGTGGTAGGAAAGCATGGAAAGGTGCACTGGTCACTGAGATATAACTGAAAAAATGTTGGAAATGGCATTGAACACATGCAAACAATGTAACAAGCAATTATTGCTCCTATCCCAAAATGTTTTCTGCACATGACAGATTTTTTTTCACACTTTTCTCCTTATTGTGGTAAATAGTAGTGTTTGAATAGTCTAGATCTAGCCTGTACAATAACAGGATAGCAATTCCATATCCTGAAGATGAAGCCTTTGAAAACGTTGTGAGAAAAGGAGAAAATGCTGGTAACTAGCACAATGCACTCTTAACGACCCTGAAAAAAGAAGGCTTTGGAAAACATTGTTTTCCACCATATTTTCTATCCTATAAAAGGGAAATTCCATCATTTGAGCCACGTTTAACTCTTTACCAAACGATAAAATTTTAGACTGGTCCAAATTGAAAGCTTTTGCAGGCAACAAGTAAAAGCGGCCAAAATGATGAAATTTGTTCTTGATAGGGTAGATAACATTGAGGGAAAAGGAAAAAATACTGGTTACCAGCATTTTCTCCTTTTCCCACAATGTTTTCAAAAGCCTTCTTTCTTAGGGTCGTTAAAAATCGGGATTGTGTGGTAAAGGGTTAAACTGTCATCTGCTAATGCTTTCAATTTGGACAAGTCTATGTTATTGTCTTGTGGTATAGAGAAGGCTTCTGAAAACATTGTGGGAAAATGAGAAAATGCTGGTTACCAGCATTTTCTCCTTTTCCCACAATGTTTTCTACCCTATCAAAGAAAAATCATTTCATATGAGCCACATTAAAACTGTCATCTACAAATGCTTTCAATTTGGACCGGTCTAAAATTTTGTCTCGTGGTATAGAGTTGAGAAAAATCTCATTAAATTATATTGAGTCGCCTCAAAATTGTTCTCTGCAAATGGTTTAAGTTATGAGAGGTCGACAGTTTTGTGGTCTGACAGTTTTGTGGTCTGGTAAAGAGTTAGTGGGTAAAAAATCTGTGGTAGGTAAATGATTTTACAGCTAACTGCTCACTAATCATTTTGTGATTGTTTGTGTAAGATACGATCAGCATCAACAACAGCTACCACTCAAAACTGATATGGTTGGTCTGGGACAACCTTATAAATGAAATTAACTTGTACTATAACTTTACAAGACTATAAATGTTTTAGACTTGTTGATTTGCTTGTTTGTTTGTATGGCGATTAACATTGCTTTCAGATTATTTAAGTTATATCGCGGCAGACACTGCACCTAACCATGCATTCCTGGAGTTTTTTTTACTAGTATTTCACTCAAAATTCTTCCCAAGCCACTAGCTGCTTTCACACATAACCATCATTAAAACAATGATCAGCAATGAGAGAGGAATTAATCCTATCCCAATGACTATTGTCAGTCCTTGGAAAGAAATTGGCCAAGCTGGGGATTTGAACCAGTGACCTGTTTATATTAAAGTCCTGCCTGCACTACCTGGGCTTTGTGGATCATAGATCAAATGTCCAGTGTAGCCTTATCTCAATGGAAAATTATTACAAAAACAGTTCTTCTACAGTATCATACGTTTCAAAAACTTCCAAAACAAATTACCGGTATGTACATTATTAGTTGTACGGTCAGGTGGCAGGGGACTTGGAAACTTGTTCACAGCTGTGGAGAATAATGTCGCCCCGAGCCGAAGGCGAGGTGGTGACATTATTCTCCACAGCCGTGAACAAGTTTCCAAGTCCCCTGCCACCTGACCGTACAATGAATTTATTATACTGCAAAGTTTTACCATTCCAGCGTGTGTTAAGTGAAATTTACCTGGTTTTTTGGTTTAAAAAATTGAGTACGCTGACGAGGTAGAATTACCCTTCTTAGTGCCCCAATTCAATGAAAACTGACGTCACTGGGAATTGACGTCACTGAAACCTTGGATATACGTGCTAAAACGTGCAGCTTGGCGCATAATCTTGATGTTAATCTTGATCGACGCCGCCAATTTGGATGTTGTGTTGAAAGTGTAGTCATGTCTACGGGGCTCCCGAAAGGGAAACTGCTTTTACGTGGGTTTTGCCAGTGGACATGATACATATGTTCAGGGCATATTATCCAATCAGATCACGAGAAATTTCTTTGCAGTATAATAATAACGTTTATCTGGTGATTTTGTATCCCTTCATTTGATCCCTTGGAGTGCCAGTTGGATATAAATTATACTTCTTCATCTGATTATTGCTATGTCATAGCTGTTTATTTTTTGCCAGAGTACCATGATAGCTTACAGAATAGATCAAAGATCTGACTGTTTGTTTTGCACAGTCTAATCTTGATCTAAGCTGTCTGCATGAGTAGCTAATCATGCAGTTGGCACTTAAAAGTAGCAGACAACCAGATTACCATTATAATAATAATATTAATTACTTTGTTTTAAGAGGGTGGAAAAAAACTCATTTAGCTGTTAAACTAATCTCCCATGAGGCCCTCAGAAAAAAAAAAAACTTAATAATGTTTATATTGTACGGTTAAAATAGGGATCAAGATATCCATCGTAAAAAAAAAGTTGTGGTACCTATAACTTGGAGATAAAATGCTGGTAGCATTTGTCTTTGAATGTGTTCAGGGAATCTAGTGTTTTGATGTCGAGAGGTAGGGTATTCCAAACAGTTGCCCCAGAATATGCAAAAGACCGTTTCCATGCATTTGTTCGAGGTTTACCTAACTTAAGATTTAAGTTAGATATAGATCTTAAGTAATAATTTGAATTTTCATCATATTCTTGGGTGAACTTATCGGTTATGTAGTTTGGGGTCATAAGGTTTTGTGCTTTGTAAATCATGACACATCTTAGGTACTGTACTCTTTTATCAAAGGGAAGCCAATTAAGTTGTTTGAACATATCAACTGATGGTGTCATTAATTTTGCATCTAATATAATCCGGGCTGCCCTTTTTTGAAGTTTAACTAAGGTTTCAATGTTATTTCTTGAGCAAGATCCCCATATAGTACAACAATAGTCCAGTAGAGGTGATATATAGGAACAATAAAAGAGCTTCCTAGCATGTAGTGGAAGATAAATTCGGAGTCTCTGCATCAGGGTAAGGCGAGATGCAACAAGTTTACAGATATAATCCACATGTGTGTTCCATGTTAGTTTTTTGTCATGGTGGATACCTAGTAATTTATGACTCTCTACATTGCCAATAATTTCTTCATTTATTGATAAATGTAAATTGCTATGATGGCAAAGTCACAAACGTTTTCAGAAAATCTTCACAGAAACTATTTTTCACGTAAAAAGTTGAAAACTATAGACAGAATAGATCATGTAGAAATCATAACATAAATCTACATAGTCACATCTTCATGATTTTTCTGATGAAAAAGTCCAATTCATCATGAAAACAAATTCTGGTAAAATTGACAGTTTCACATACATTATAGTTCTGAAATATCGAAATGGACTTCTTCTATAAAGAAAATCAGTGGAAATGATGCTATTTCAAGGTTGTTTTGGCCAATATATGTATCCAAAATATCAGACAATGTTGATCCAAGATCATACTGCATATTCTGTGCAGTCTGATCTTGATCTACACTGTCTGCACAGGCATATGAGGCAAAGTAAGCTTCAAAAACTACAAAATTTCATATGACACCAATTTGAAAGCATTTGCAGACAACATATTAAAGGAACCTGTAATTCAAATAATGACTTCTGTCTTTGACAATGTAGAAAACATTGTGGAAAAAGGAGAAAATGCTGGCCACCAGCATTTTCTCCTTCCCCCACAATGTTTTCAAGAGCCTTCTCCTGCCTGGATTGTGTGGCAAAGGGTTAAAGGAACATGAAAAATTTCTCTCTGAATGTGATTTGGTGATAAAGAGATGGGGCACTTCAGACAACTTTTACCTCCCATTAGATTTACATGTTTACCCCACGATCCTGTCTTTTAACAACCCTGACAGAAAAGACTCTTGTATACATGTTGGAAAAAAGAGAAAATGCTGTTGACCAGCATTTTCTCTTTTGCCCATGATGTCTTCTACCCTATCAAAGACAATTTCCAACTTGTGAGCCACATTTTGTTGTCTGCAATAATTGCTTTAGATTTGGAAAAGTCTAAAATTTTATTAAGTCTTTACCAAAGGGCAAAATTTTAGACTCACCCAAATTGAAAGCAGTTACAGAAGGCATATTAAATATGGCTCAAAAAATGATAATATTTGCTATGTAAAGGGGAGGAAAATACTGTGGAAAAAGGAGAAAATGCTGCTTAAGCCTTTATCATACAATCAAAAGTTTTTACGGCCCTGAGGGAGAAGCCTTTTCAAAACGTTGTGGGAAAGGGAGAAAATGCTGGTAACCAGCATTTTCTCCTTTTCCCACAATGTTTTCTATCATATCAAAGATAAAGGTCCTTATTCCAGCCACTTGCGAAATTGTGTCTGCAAATGCTTTTAATTTGGACGAGTCTAAAATTTTGTCATTTGGTAAAGAGTAATACCAGTGTTTTCTCCTTTCCAACAATGTTTTCAAGAGCAGTGGCAATGAGTCTCTTTATCAGGGTCTTAATAAAAGTAGGGATTGTGTTGTAATGGAATACACCAATCATCTTAATTTGTTTTGTTTTTTAATTTTCCTGTACTGATGTCAGAAAAAAATATATCACATGCTTATTTATATTATATCTTCGTAAATAATATAACACAATTATTACATAAAATGTAACAACAATCTCTTTAGGTTTTTTCAAAAGGTTATGAGAAATCCTTGGAAATTGCTAATAACATCCAATTCATGCATTTATCATAAGTTTTTGCTTTTATTTACCGGTACTTTCAAATTTTATTTGTAGACTTGCGGTAATTAGTTGTCTTTGTCAGCTTGTGAAAAATCGAAGTTTGTAAATTCTATTTTGGAGTTAAGGGCCATCTATTCTCCTCTTGCCACAATTTTCATATATTAATCCTTAACCAAAAAATCCCGAGTTTAAATGACCCTTAAGAAGGCTTTCAAAAACATTGTAGGAAAAGGAGAAAATGCTGGTAACCAGCATTTTCTCCTATTCCCACAAATTTTTCAACCCCATCAAGGACTCGTGTCGTCATAATTTTTTATGAGCTACATTAAATTCGTAAAATGTCTGCAAATACTTTCAATTTGGTCAAGTTCAAACTTTTGTCATTTGGTACGGAAGTTTGGTAAAAGTTGTCTGCTGCAATTTTATTCAGGTATAGGCTGTAAGAAATGACCTGGCAGGGCCTGGCTAACCTTTAAGTCCACCAGTTTTATTTTTCATTTTAGTGGCCTCCAACCAGTTCTGAATTGTTCAGTGGTAAATCTGTGTGCATTGTAACAGCACTTTATCAATCCTTTGCTTTACCGACACATGAAGTGTATACTCTTTTACTGTCTGAAAACATTGTGAAAAAAGGTGCTTCTTATCCATGTTGTTCAATTCTCTTGTTCTTCATCTTCCTATTGCACTTAATATGGCTACTCATGATGATTAATTCTGAATTACCTTTTTACCTTAATCTAAAATGCAGTGAACTGTAACACAGTTTTGCTCTGCCAGGTCAATTCTTACAGCCTATAGTAAGTAATGTGTTGTAGCACTAATATTTACTTGCAGGAAAAGAGGAGTTGATAGATGCAAGAATGTTGAGTTTGTTAAGTGATGAAATCTTGCATAAACCTCACATAAACACACTGTAATCTTGAAATCAGTAAAGGTTGAAAATCGTTTTATCATGTACTGAAGTGAAAATTGATAATAATAAAAAAAAAATATCTTTCTCAGTCATCAAGTATGATAGGTTTTTTGTAAGTTTAATATTTGCACCTTTTCAGTGCCTAAATATGCCCATTCTCGCTACTGATCTGAGTTCTTCAATCTCACCATGGAGCTTTTTCCAGGTGTTTAGTCTGGGATCTATATGACAGAAGGGGACAAGAATGTATAAATAAATTTTTGCGCATTTGAAAAATTCGCAAACTTTTCTTTAAGTGTATTTTACCACAAGTATACTAAGAAATAATGAGTGTCTTGAATTCACAAACATTTCCCAGCGCAAAATATCCATTATTAGTAATTCGCACATTTTTCGACACACGTATAAATCCATGTATACAGTATTTTTGAATGATTAGCTTTAATGAAGATTCTCAGATCAGCTGTGAGAACAGGGCATTAAGCGAACACAGGCATTTTTGCAGACTGCACAGAATCTGATCAAGATCAATCTGCACAGAATGTACATTATGATCCTTGATCTAAACCATCTACTTGTTAAGTGAAGCCTATAAAACAAAAACTTTAGAGCCATGCTCTGTGAAAAGGGGGTTTAATACATTTCCAAAAAGTTTCAATCCAGCCTGTGCAGTGGGTAGAAAACTGTAGGAAAAGGAGAAAATGCTTCTTTTCACATGATATTTTCAAAAGTATTCCTCTTGAATGTCATTAAAACTCCGGATCACGAGGTTAAGGGTTAAAAAGAAAAAAATACAGAAGTAGAAAGAAGGCTGATTATCAGAATTTCTTCTTTTCTCGCCATGTTTTCAAAAACTGCCTTCTTCATTAAGATGCAGAACTGTCTTGTGGTAAAGGCTTAACCCTCTACCACACGACAAAATTTTAGACCCTTCCAAATTGAAAGCATTTTGCAGACGACAAATGCAGTTGTGCTCAAGTGATGCGATTTTTCTTTGATTGGGTAGAAAACATTGTGCGAAAAGGAGAAAATACTGGTTACCAGCATTTTCTCCTTTTCCTACAATGTTTTCAAAAGGCTTCTTCCATTGGGTCATTAAAAGTGAGCATTGTGTGGTAAAGGGTCAAGAAATGGGTGAAAACAGACATGATCTCTGCCAGAGCCCAGGGTAATTTATCAACCTATGATGGGGTACAGGTATGAAGATAAGCAGAATAGCTTTATTGCCATGAGAGGCAAAAATGGCTGTTGATATCCCTAATCTGTGAGGATCCCTGCACAGATTAAATTATAGGCACTTGTTAACGAGGCCCTTCAAAGCTGTTGTTCATGACAGCCATATAAGGGTAAGGACTATTTTGTTAAATGCTTTATCAAACAATCCCGTATTTTAAGGACCCTTAGGAAAGAGGCTTTTGAAAACATTGCTGGTAAAAGGGGAAAATGCTGGTGACCAGCATTTTCTCCTTTTCCCAAAATGTTTTCTCCTCTTTAAAAGACAGATCTCATCAATTCTGCCGCATTAGATTTGTCATCTGCTCATGCTTTGAATTTTGAAAAGTCTAAAATTTTGTCTTCTAATAAAGAGTTGCCTTTTTATCAGATGGCAAAATGTCAGCTTGTCCATAATTTAAAGCTTAGCAAACAACAAATTAAATGTTCCACAAATGGTAACCAGCAATTTCTCCTTTTCTCAGATTGTTTTGGAAACCCTTTTTCCTAGGGGTTATGTTAAAAACTGGATTGTTTAGTAAAGGGTTGATAGTCAACTTTCTGATTATTTTTCATTGGTCCTATCCAGGTATTCCAAGTTGCTGTATGATTATAAGGCCACAAGAAAAATAAGTTTAGATTTCAAAACACTTTACCAGACAAATAAAGAATTGGCCTCGTCCAAATGAAAGAGTTTGCAGACGACTCAATAAATGATGCTCAAATGATTACCAGCATTTTGTTCTGTAATCACATTTTTTTTTCAAAAGCCTTATTCCCTAGGGTTACTTTGATTGTTTGGTAAAGACGCTCTCTCACTATTGCGTATCGGCTTTCGTATGTACGGTGTATCGCAATAACATAGGAACGCCACGACAACGCCACAGTAACGTCAACTAACGTAGCTAATACTCTTTGGTACATAGCATGATCTCCTTGTACGCGGAGGTGCGACGTTTTTTTAAGTCTGCACTTAAAAATACGTAGCACAAACGTAGCAGCTCCGATACACCGTGCTTACGTCACACATACGCCGTAAAAGCAAAAACAACGCAGCAGTGACGTCGCGGAAACGTAGCTCGAACACTTATTATGTCACGCAAACGTATTGGTTAAGATGAAAGGTTTGACTTCTTTTGAGTGAATGACAGCAACGAAATGAGCAGAGCCGTTTTCCGTCGGTGACCGCTGTATTTACACAATGTCAAGGCTGCACATAAGAAAGGAACGTCGTGCTAACGAAGTGGTTACACCACGCTTACGCCTCAGTACGCCATACTTTATGTCCCTTGAAATCCATACGAACGCAGACACGACACAGAAACGCCATAGAAACGTCGAACATACGCCGTGTCTTTAATTTTGAACAAAATACGCCTCAGTTCTTGGCGATTGACCCGCGTAAAGAAATTTTGTTGCATACGACGCTGATACGCAATAGTGAGAGAGTAGCATAAAGGTTTAAAAATCAAATCTATGAATATCATTCAACAGTCCTATCCAGGTATCACTGTATGATGCCTGTATGGCTACAAAAAAAGTAAGTTTAGGTTTTCATCCTATACCAGACAAAAACGTTTTGGCCTTGTCCAAATTTAAAGCATTTCCAGATGACATTCTACTCAGTACATGAAATTTGCCTTTGAAAGGGTAAATCAGGAAAATGCTGGTCATCAGCATTGTCAACTTTTCCCTCAATGTTTTCAAAAGCCTTCTTCCTCAAGGTTTTTCAAACTTTGGGATTATTTGGTAAGGGTTCACTTTACCAAATGATAAAACTTTGTACTCTACTGAATTGCAAGCATTTCAGGAAGAAAGGTGTTTGAAAACATTATGGGAAAAGGAGAAAATGTAGGTAACCAGTGTGGAAGAGGGTTCCAGCATTTTTTCTCTCCCACATTGTTTCCTGACCTATAAAAGACATTTCCAATCGTTTGAACCACATTTGAATTCTTGTCTGCAACTGCTTGCAATACGAACAAGTTTAAATTTTTTCTGTTTGGTAAAGCGTTAAACACAGTTATATAATTGAGCCATGCTCTGGCAAAAGGGGGCTTAATGCATCTCCGTGATGCATTTTACCAAGCAAGCCATCACATAATTATGGGTCCATAAAAACTCGTTTTGTCTTACAACCAATCGAATCATGAGGTAGAGTGGTCCTTGTACATACAGAAAATTGACCAATAGCGAAAAGTTTCGGCCCAGGTCAGCCTGCGCGGACTGCGCAGGCTGACCTGGGTCGATACTTTTCGCAGATGCATTAAGCCCTGTTTTTACAGAGCATGGCTCATACAGATTATTAGAAGGTGATGACTCATCACCTTCTTATGCCAACCGACAGACTTTTCCCCCAAGATGACGTATTACACCTCAGTTTCAAGAAAAATAGGTCCTCATAGATCAATGAACAGACGCTTCTGTGTCATTTAATATGTACAAGTAATGTGCGGATTTTAAAAATCAGTGTAAGCCAATTACACAAACAATGAATTTCAGAGTTACAGATGTAGAATTTGCTCTAAATTTGAAATTAGTCTCGTTCCGCAGCTTTGACCTGACCTAGTTTGTAAAGTGTACATCACAGATGAAGCAGTAAAAGAAACACCCCAAAACATCCAAAACCACAGGAAAATTCCCAAAAACCGTGGTCATTACATCTTAAACGCTTACCTTACATCTAAAACTCTATGCGAAATGATTGGATACACGATTTTATGGAATTAGCCATGAATTAATGCTACCAATTTCAGTATATATTTTAGTTCTTTGATCAGCCTCAAGTTGAAGTATTTCATGTACTTTGATTAGTTGTAGTTGTTTTTGAAACTGAAAGTAGAGAACGATTGTAATCAATCAAATTAAAAATCTACATTTATGCTAGCTATTGCTGTTGTCTGGACCCTTAAACAATGGCGACAAGGATATTTCATTCCCTCCGTATACAGTAAATATAACTTGAAATATGACACGCTGGGTAAAATACAGCAATGTCGACCGTGCATCGACAGCTGGTTGGAGAACGAGGAATAGCTATCCAGAGTGGTTTTCAATACCAAATAGCATCGATGATAATGATTTAAAAAAAAAAAGCTGATTCTTTTTTTTTTTTATCTCCATGGGGATCTAAGACTTACAGCCCACTCTGTAATTTTGTAGCACCTCAAAAGTTTAATGACAAGACTTTTGACCCAGTAAAAACCATTATTTAGAAGAACCCGAAACCTTCATCATTGCAGAACGATTTATGTTTCATTGTAAGATGCAAAACGAATATGAAACTGTAACCAAGTAGTTGACAGAATTGATGTGGCTAAGTGAATCATGTGAGTTTTGGACATTTTTTAGATGTGGTGAGTGATTGTTTCGTCTATGGGTTACAGAACAGTGTTACTCAGAGAAAGTTATTGTCAGCAGTGGAATTAACTTTAAAAAAGGCAGTTGATTTGGCTGTAATTATGAAATTGGTGGACATTGAAGTGTCAAAAACCAAGGGCCCATGATAAAGTGTTCACATAGTGGTTTATGGGTGGTAAAACTAATCATGACAGTCAGGATTGTTTCTACCTTAAAAGATGACAAAAGTTCAAAGCCCAGCGTGAAACAGGACAAGAGAAATAAACAAATGTCCATTTACTGGATGAACATCAAATTTTCGGAGTCTGGAAGTGAAAACGAAGTAGAATGGCCACTTTTCACACTAAGATCACTGTCTGGCTCAGAAATCTATGTTTCAGTGCAGATTGAGGGTAAAGATTGTGACATGGAAATAGATACAGTGGCCTCTATGACTATTGTTTTGGAAAAATTCCATGAAAGTACTTTTAATGTGAAACTTGAGCGACTTTTGTGTTGCTAAAAACATATACAGGAGATAAAGTTCTAGACCAGGTATGGTAACTGTCAAATATCGTCACCAAAAGAAAAGTCTACCCTTAGTTGTCATGTGTGGAGATGGTCTCTCTATTTGGAAGAATCTGGTTAATGGAACTCAAGCTTGATTGGAAGAATATTAAATGGAGTCACCAAGTTGGTTCTTTAGAGTAATTGTTGTCAAAATACTCTTACTTGTTTGATACAAATATTGGAGTAATGAAAGTGCTGCAGCAAAACTGACGTTAAATGATGACTGCAGTCCAAACTTCTGCAAACCAAGACCTGTACAGTTTGGACTAGAGAAAAAAATTAAAACAGAATTAGAAAGACTAGTTGATAGTGGAAATAGTCCAAACTTTGAATGGGCAACACCAAAATTAGCTGAGTGGTTGAAGGACTCTTTGCGTAAACTAAGAAGTAAACTGACACTTGTCAAAGTTGATAGAGACAGTAATATCAGTGTATCGACCAGCCCCGCAAAGGGTTGCAAGTTCTCTAAAAAACTGAACTAGAAGGTTTTACTGTTGTATTAAGATTGATGCAAAGTACTCTTGTAAGTTGTGTCATGACAGGTCTTAAATTTCCTGAAACTGTGGTTAGCATATCATGAGAAAGCTGAAAACATTGTGGCAAAGGGAGAAAATGGGGGTTGCAAGCCTTTTCCTGCCTCACAATATGTTCTAACCCTTTGATGACTATTTCCACTTGTAAAGCCAAACTTTAGTTTGGACACAAGCCTTATGCCTTAAATTTCTTTGAAACTGGATTTTACTTACCATGAGAAAGTTGAAAACATCGTGGCAATAGGAGAAAATGCTGGTAGTAAGATTTTCTCCTGTTGACAAAATATTTTCATTACTTTTTAGCATTATTTACATCCTTTGAGTCATTATCTATATTTGTCTGCTGCAAATGCTTTCATTTTGATTGTCAGAAACTATCTTACCTGGTAGAGAGAATGAATTTCAGCAAAAAATTTTGTCCAGGATTTTGGACATAATAGTGCTTGGAAGATTTAAGAAAAAAGAAAACAAAAATGTGCTTGGAGAAGCCATTATTCAAGCAAGTAATGCGTTCTCTTTCCATATTTTTTATTTTTTTAATAAAAAAAGCGAATGAATTGAGCTGGGGAAACAATAAACATGTTTAAACACTTTACCACACAGTCCTAAGTTTTAAAGACCCTTAAGATCGAGGAAGGCTTTTGAAACATAGTGTGAAAAGAAGAAAATGCTGGTAACCAGCATTTTTTTTCTCTTCAGACATTGTTTTCAAAGATCTCAAAGTGAGATACTGTCATTTGTGTCCCATTTTATTTGTTGTTTGCAAATGCTTTCAATTTGGACTGGTCTAAAATTTTGTTGTGTTGCTAAGATTTAAGTAGTTTCTTATACGAATAAGAATATTGATTAACTCTTTACCAAACGACAAAATTTTGGACTAGTCCAAATTGAAAGCATTTGCAGATGACAAAATAAATGTGAATCAAAACTTTAAATTTGATTTGGAAAGGGTAGAAAACATTGTGGGAAAAGGAGAAAATGCTGGTTACCAGCATTTTCTCCTTTTCCCACAATGTTTTCAAAGGCTTTCTTTCTCAGGGTCGTAAAAAGTCGGGATTGTGTGGTAAAGAGTTAAAAAGATAGAAAGTACATGTATTACATTATTTCTTGCATTGACATGGTTTTCTATTTAATTAAACTATGAAATTGTTAAAATATTACTATTTTCTTGTACAACTCAGCTCACGTCCTGTTTTTAATGTCTAAACTTATCCTCAGTTTGACCACTTCTCCCCATTGTGAAAAACTTCTCCTAATTCTCAGGCTAGGGAGAAGTAACTTCTCAATAATGTTTTTTATCCAAAAAGTGTATGGATTGAGCTGGGGAAACAATAAACGTGTTTTAGCTCTTTACCACACAGTCCTGAGTTTAAGAGACCCTGAAGAGGAAGGCTTTTGAAAACATTGTGGGAAAAGAAGAAAATGCTGGTAACCAGCATTTTTTTTCTCTTCCAACATTGTTTTCAAAGATCTCAAAGACAGTTACTGTCATTTGTGTCCCATTTTATTTGTTTTCTGCAAATGCTTTTAATTTGGACTGGTCTAAAATTTTATTGTGTTCACAGTTGCAAAGATTTAAGTAGTTTCTTATACGAATAAGGATATTGTTTAAAAAGATAGAAAGTATTATATTATTTCATGTATTAACATGGTTTTGTATTCAATTAAACTGTGAAATTATTAAAATACTATTATTCCTTGTACAACTCAGTTCACATCCTGTTTTTAATGTCTGTCTAAACTTCTCCTCAAAGTCTGACCACTTCTCTGCATTTTGAAAAACTTCTCCTAATTCTCAGGCTAGGGAGAAGTACCTTCTCCTCAAATTCTGAGAGTTGGCAGAGGTCTGAGTATTAAAACCTGACAATAAAGTTAGAATTTAAGGAGATTGCAAAGTCATGTTTAATCCTGTATTTGATATAGGAGAATATCCATTACCTACAGCAGAAGATGTGTTCATAAGATTAGACTGGGGACAAAAGTTTAAAGAAGTTGACATGCGTCATGTGTACTAACATGTATGATTAAATGAGCAGTCACATGAATATGTGAAAAATCAAAATTTATACTGGTTATTGCTGTTGAGCGGACTCTAAAACATTACATAAATCTGAGGAAAAAGATATTATCAACCATCAGATGAATGTAATTGTTAATGAAATGATTCACTGTTAAAACCTATTTGCTAGCATATTTCTAGCATCACTTTCTATTAGTACTTTCAGTACTTTGATGTTTTTTTAGGCAACAAATCACTTATTCATGTGAGCAGTACTCTGGCAAAAGAGGGTTTGATAAATCTCCATGATGCATTATACCAAGCAAAATGTTACATGTACAATAATGGATCCATGCATTCCATTTTGTTTGAGAACTGGCTTAAAATCCTGAGGAAAGATGGTCCTAGAACATGCAGAAAATTTACTGAAAACAAAAAGTTTCAACATAGTTCAGACTGAGCAGGCTGCCCTGGGATGATACTTTTTGCAGATGCATTAACTCTTTACCACACAATCCCGAGTTTTAACAACCCTAACAAAACAAGCTTTTGAAAACATTGTGGGAAAAGGAGAAAATGCTGGTAACCAGCATTTTCTCCTTTTCCCACAATGTTTTCTACTCTTTGAGACACAAATTCCATCACTTGATCCACATTTAATTTGTCGTCTGCAAATACTTTCAACTTCGACAAGTTAAAATTTTTGTCGTGTGGTAAAGAGTTAAACCTCCTTTCACAGAGACTGTAAATACCTTGAATTCCCATGCAACCAGAAGAGTTTTGGTTACAGTAGCATGTTCTCCTTTTCCCACAATATTGCCAAAAATCCCTCCTAGGGTCATTAAAACACTGGAATGTTTGGTACATGTTGACAGTCACATTGTTTTAGAATGCTTTTAGCATCCTATTTATCTTGGCTCTTCTCAAATGTCTTTATTGGGAAAAAAAAGTAATAAAATAGTTTTTAGAGAACAAAAGGTTATAGAAAGGGATATTGTTGATAAATGTGCATTGTCCTGTTAGTTGTAATTAACAAATGACAGTCTTTGTGGTTTATTCAGGTCCTCCGTCCCTCATGGAAATGACTTTTGTACCTATTTAAGAAAACAAATGAAAGTAATTTAAAGCTGTATGGTAAAGAGTATGGTAGTTATTTTCCACTTGTTATGATTAAGGTAACTATGAAGGAAGTACTTACTGATAGAAAGATTGACACCATTTTGCATCCACCATACTCCCCTGATCTCAAACTGTGCAGTTTTTGATTATTCCCAAGTATCAAGTGGACTCACCAGGCTGCTGTTTCATGACGTCGATGACCTGCCCTCCATTGTCAGAGAATGTATTAGAAAAATTCCTTCATCAGACTTCAAAACCTGTTTTAATTTGTGGGTACATAGGCATCAGAAGTATATTTAGTATGTGGGGGAGTATTTTGAAAAACATTGACTTTTTCAAACCTTTGTAAAGACAAAACCTTATTCAGTGCATCAAGGTGCACCCCTCACATCCACTTGACATTGCTATGGTGACAATACATCACGCTTTGCGTGTATTTTCGTTTATTTGTTTCAATTAACCTATTTCATATGGTTGTAGTTACACGTGTCATTACCAAAAAAAATCATGAAAAATATAAGAATAAATAAAAGAATGGCGGATTTTTCCCGAAACTTTTCGAACACCCCAGGTAGTCTCTGTTGACTGGATTCGGAGCTGTAAGTATTAAGAAACAGTAAATACCTATGGTGTATTTGTTTCTTTTTTTGTTTGTGGTTTTTATGCTGCTTTCAACAGTATTCCATACATTTCCATGCAAGAGCCTGATCATAAAATTTTATGTTTTTCTTTGATTAACTATTATTAGCCAACCTGGGCTTTCCAGTGCCTTATCCAAGAAAATTTCCACATGGCCAGCAATGAAGTAGGACTTCCCGATTACTTATATGGTATCTTAACCCTTTACCACAAAACAAAATATAAGACTTTTCAGAATTTGAAAAAAAAAAGATAAAGAACAAATTCATCATGGCTGATATGATTTGAATTATCTGTTATTGTGGGAAAAGGAGAACATGCTGGTGACCAGCATTTTTAGCTTTGCTGTTTTCCAAGAAAACATAGAGGTATTGTCATAGCTCTGGTGTCGTCATGGAGCGTCATGCAAAAACTTTGACATCTTTGTTCACTATGAAAAAGGAGAGTTTGTACAACAAGGGCAGGTATCCATCAAAGTATTTTGACATAGTTATTCCCCTTTTTCGACTGAAAATCTGAGCAACTGCAGCTGAGCACTGGCACCCATATTCTGTGCTCTTGTTTCCTTTCATGTAACACTATCTAATAATTCCCATTTTTTTGCTGAGGCATCAAAAGCTATTTCTATGAGGTATAAGGATGGGAGAGTAAAGAACAAAAATTTTCCATTCATAATTAAGTTTAACATGCTTCTACATTCCACCACTGGATCATTTCAACTTTCACATGTCAGCTATTAATCCTTCACCACATAATTCCCAAGTTACCTTAAAGAAAAATTCATTTGAAAAAATTGTAGGAAAAGGAGAAAATGTTGGTAACCAGCATTTTCTCCTTTTCCCACAATGTTTTCTACTTTTCATAGAGCAAATCTCATTCTTTGAGTCCCAGTTATTGTGTTGTCCGTAAATGTGTTCAATTTTGACATGTCTACTATTTTGTGGTGTTGTAAAGGGTAAACCCATTTTCTGCTCTAAACTGGGACATGTGACACAAAGGCAAGACATTTAGGGAATAGAAAGTGTCACTTTTAAATGGCATGGAAAGTACTGTTGGAAATGGAGCCATTGCTTGTTACAAGCAATGCCTCCTTTTACCATAATGTTTCTAAAGCTGTCCAATAAATAGGCATAAAAATCTATGGTTATGGCAAAGGGTTAAGGCTGTATTCCATGTTGCAAAAGAAAGTACCAATAAAAGATGCACCGAGCCATTTCAAAAGGTCACCTGACTAGATTATCTTGTTTAAATCCTTACAGTGACATTGTTTGCTTGTATGTTGTTTAACTCTCTTACCACACAATCCTGCGTTTTGACAACCCTGAGGAATAGGACTTTTGAAAACACTGTGGGAAAAGGAGAAAATGGTGGTAACCAGCTTTTTCTTCTTTTCGCAAAATATTTTCTACCGTAAAAAATACAAAGTTCATGAATTGATCCACATTTCTTTTGTTGTCTGGAAATGCTTTAAATTTGGACTAGTCTAAAATTTTGTGTGGTAAATGGTTAAGGCAGTTTTCAATACTAGTCCAGTTATACTGCAGTAGCCAGTGCACCTATCCATGCTTTCCTGTACTGTGAAACAAGAAGTTATTGCAATTTACATGGATCATGATCAGACCTCACAAATTCTCATCATACATCTAAACCATTGGCAATTTGTTTCTCTGCTCTGAACTAAACCTCTCGGCTCTTGCAATGGAATAGTACTTTTAGACCAAGAAAACGACAAATTAAAATATTTGGTGGCAATAGAGATAAAAAAATACTCCTGAGATTAAAGAATAGGCCTAGGAATAATGCATTTTTTTCTGTGAATGTTTGATAATATTGGATTTTGCTTCTGTTTTCCTGAATTAAGATGATAAAATATCATTAATCACACATTAATGGACAGCATAAATCAAGAATAGACTGCACAAAACATTATAGTCTCATCTAAGAGCAGCCCTGTATACCATTACCTTATTAATTATTGAATTAGCATTTTCTCCTTTTCCCACAATGCTATTTGAAGCCTACAATGGGGTCATAAAATCCCTATTTGATGAAGGCTTCATGTTTGCTTTAGGTTAATCCCTTTTATATTTTTTTTTGCTATAATGTACTAGAAAGTATTAAGTCTTTATCACTTGTCAAATTTAAGACTGCTAGATTTAAAGCAGTTGTAGGCGGTAAATTATAGTAAGTGTAGCTCAAATGATCAGATTTGTCTCTGTAAGGGTTAAAAATATTGTGGGAAAAGGATAAAATGTTTTTGCAGGCAGTGTTGATCAAAATAGGAATGCATAGAATGTGAAATTTGAAATGAATTTATGGGGACAGATATTATGACAGGCTGAAAATATTCCATTCTCTGTTTCATTAATTAGGCAATATAAGGGTTACAACTAAGATTTGAATTTGCAACAGTCACTACTGGTCTATAGGAGTGAGAAATTGCTTGGTTTTAGTTGTTTGTCTGCCACATTGTTTTGTTAAAATATGTGGGTTAGAAAATAACTCGGATGAAGAGCTCTGCATTATTGAAATACAAATTAGTATTGAATTAGATCAGGAAAGCCCAGATTTAAAAATCTTTTCTTTTCAGAACACCAAAAGGTGTCAATTCATGATCAGAATGCATGTTTTATTAGGCCTGATCTTTGTCTAAACTGTCAAAATAAGCAATCAAAATTGTACTAACTCCTTACGGTTAAGGAAAAAAAATAAGAGAAAAGTAAATATGAAAGCTGTGATATGATTTTCATTGTATAAATTAGGAAGCTTTGTAAGAAATACCATTGGTACATTTTCACATGCATTGTCTTGCTCCTCACACAAAAAATGCCGATTTCACATCAAGCAGATTCCGTCAAGTGAATGATCTATGTCTACAGAACAAGCCTGCAGCTGCCTCCAAAATATCAACCTTGTCAAAACCAAGTTTCAATGTTTATTTTACTAGGTTTACACTCGCTTGAAAATTGTTATTCGTATTATGCCAATTTTCTTGTTTGATGACTAGAGCTGTTGATAGTGTGTGCTTGTAATAAAGATATACGCCTAGATTGTTTTCTCAACACAAGGGAGGTAATTCATGGCTCATTTGTTGGGCTTATTCCATGCTGATAACAATTACTTTACCTATCTGACTTGTTGAACACTTTCCTGCATAATCTTGTTGTTTTTTTTCCTTAGATTGTTCAAACAAGTTCTTCCTTGATCTAATCATTGGGTTTTTTTTTTCATTTTTTTTTTTGATAAAGGCTGAAAGTTTCTTCATTGCACAATGTTTAACTCTTTACCAGATGACAAAACTTTGGACTTTTCCAAATTGAAAGCATTTGCAGATGACAAAATAAATGTCACTCCAAAATTAAAATTTGTTTTGGATAGGATAGAAAACTTTGTGGGAAAAGGAGAAAATGCTGGTTACCAGCATTTTCTCCTTTTCCCACAATGTTTTCAAAAGGCCTCTTTCTCAGGGGTGTTAGAAGTCGGGATTGTGTGGTAAGGGGTTAAGCTTTTACCACACAATCAAGAGCGTTAATATCCCTAAGGAAAAAGGCTTTCAAACACTTTGTTGAAAAAGGATTGGTTGTTTGCTTGTTTGGTGTTTAACCCCAATTTAAACATTATTTCAGCTTTATTGCGGCAGCCAGTTCACCTATCCATGCTTTCCTGGAAAGAATTTTCTAACCCTATCCCAAGCAATCTTGAGTTTTAATGATCCTGAAAAAAGAATGCTTTTGAAAACATTATGTGAAAAGGAGAAAATGCTTGTAGCAAGTATTTTTTTTTCCTTTTTCCACAATTTTTTCTACCTTTTTCCTAAACATGTATCATTTGAGAAACATTTTATTTATCATCTGCAAATGCTTTCAAATTGGACCAGTCAAAAAAATTTGTTGTTTAGTAAAGAACATTAAAAACCACTCAAAGAAGTACACAAGGGTTTTTCCTTGTTTGGCCTCTGGTCTGTAAAAGGCTTTAAAGATGCCCGTCTACAGCCGGTGAGCAAAAACGCTGTTAAATTTCAAACAGTTTAGAATGGTACAGAAATCAGTCCTTTGTGTAAACATGGATAAATTTCTGACATAATATGGTGTACTTGAAAAAAAGAAATACAGAAATTTGTATTAGAAACCGAACATTGGTCAGAAGAAAACTGGCTGACGATCAGAGTTGTAAACAATGGCGGTGCAGCACGGAAATTTATCGTTGGTTTCCGCCTAGAGTCAGATACGGTGTAATTTGTATATATAGGCTGCGACCTCCGTCTGAAAATCGAGGCTGCAACAGAGAAGCCTCCATTTTCCTTCGTTTACCTCATTAGACACAGGGCGAAGATCAAATATAGTCACGTGACAGAATGCATGATCATCATACGAATCTACACGAGTGTATAACGGACATATCGAAATCTTCGATTCAAAAACCGGAAACGACGAATCTGTTTACATGGAAGGCCGCAACTCAGCGAAATGCATTTTCTATCGACCGTAATCTAAGCAACCTTGCAACTGTGAGGCGCAATATTTGGCATGAAGATATGAGAATGACTATAGTTTGATAAAATAAAGACAAAATGAGTTAAAACTGGCTGAAAATGAGTATCAGGGCCTCTTTAACATAAATCGGTTGAACTTATGGTGTACTTGAAGATTAATTGTAAGTTTCTCAGAAAAGAGAACTGCATGATAAACTTGGTACTCCTCTTCTGCTTGCAGTGAGATCATAAAATAGTTGATAACTATAAAATTCAGAACCATGAAGAAGTCATCTTAAGTTTGTTTTTGAAGCATTTTAACTCTTTACCAAAATGACAAAAATTTAATTTGATCCAAATTGAAGGCTTTTGCAGATGACAACTTACAGTCGTCTTTAAAGATGAAGCTTTTCATTGAAAACGATGTAAAAACATGTGGGAAAAGAAAAAAAATACTGGTTACCAGCATTTTCTCCTTTTCCCACAAAGTTGTCAAAAGGTCTCTTCCTCAGGGGATCGTTTGATAAAGGGTTAATTTTAAATAATGTTAAGGGTATTTAGACAAATACACTTTCCGAAAGGCAATTATAGATACATTTTCTGATGTAATTTATGTCATCTCTGTTGAATTAACACTTAGAGCGCTGAATAAATAAAACAAACCTTTTTAAATAGTCTAGATATAAAACCCAGATAATTGCAGTTTGAAAGCTGTTTCTATGTCGAATATTTCAGCAAAGCAGGCAATGTAGATCAAAGTTCAGATTGTATGTTTTGTGTAGTCTGATCTTGGTCTACACCAGCCATTGTATTTGTGAAAGCACTTAAAGGGTTAAAATCTATTCACATTTTATAACTTTGCTTTATCATTCACTGATAACAGAAGTCCTGAGTCTTTGAACTCTTTACAAAATACTGTAATTCTGTTCTACTTGGGTGTATTGGAGCTTAGCGCCAGTTTTAACAGCTTAGATCATATCATGGCTGATAGTGCACCTGCGCATGTGTTTTTGGACACCTCAGTTGATACTTATGTCTAAAAAAAAAAGCAGAAAAATTGTGAGAGCCGAGCCCTGGAAGCTCAGTCGTAGCGTAGTAGTAGATCAGGACTTGAGAACAGGGGTTGCTGGTTAGATCCCCGGCTTGGCCCTTTTCTTTCCAAGGAATGATGATAGTCATTGTGACAAGATTCATTCCTCTCTCACCGCTGACCATTGTTTCGATGATGGTTATGTGGGAAAGCAGCTGTTGCTTGGAACTGTGTGAAGTACTGGTAAAAGGAAATCCAGGCTAGCATAAACAGGTGCACTCAGGCCGCCGCAATTTAACTGAAATAATGTTGAAAATGGCGTTAAACACCATACAGTCAATCAAAAACTGTGAGAAAAGGAAAAACTGTCTTGTCCCAACAACATTGTCCGAAGCAGCAGCTTTCAATATGGATGAGTCTAAAATTTTGTTGTTTTCAGATAAATGTAATTTTAAAAATTGTTTAAATGGTATTTTCAAAGTGAAACATAGCCTCCTAAGGTTTTTAGATATCGCCCTAGAATTTTTAAAAGCTTATGAGAATGTAACATGATCAATAACACAAATTGATTTTGTGGGATTGTATTCGGATTGATCATTAAGGTGTGGTGATATCATTTCTGGAATCATGACAATAGATGGCATTCAGTGTTGTAAAATGACCATCTTGTTACTGAACTCTTTACCGAACGACAAAATTTTAGACTTGTCCAAATTGAAAGCATTTACAGATGACAAAAACAAACCTTGAGTCAGACATTGAAATTTGTTCATGCAAGGGCAGAAAACATTGTGGGATAAGGAAATATGCTGGCTACAAGCATTTTCTTATTTTCCCCATTATGTTTTCAAAAGACTGTTTCCTCAGGGTCGTTAAAAGTTTGGCTTGTGTGTTACAGGTTTTAAAACCACAAAGTAGCACCTTTTTACTGAGCGTAGCTGTGTATTTTTTTTTTTAAACTTTGCAGAGAAAAATTTATTTTGTAGTATTCACCAGTGTTTTACAAGAAACTTTGATTCAATCTGAAAAATCTAAGCCCCTATAAATTTATGTGCAGTTATCTCATACAAGCAAAGAACTGTTTAATAAAAGTGGCTGGCCTTTGAGCACAAGTTAAAGTTTTAATCTTTCGAAAAGATTTACAGGTTTCAAAAGAAGACAAACTATTTCTGTTTCAAAATCTGTCACTAAAACTGGATGAACAAAAATAAATATCCATGAGGGAAAAGGTCAAAGATTGCCAATCCTCTCTAAGAATGAATATGTCTTTGTGTATTTATTAAGTTAGTGAGAACAATCCCAATCAGCATTGTATTAGCTGTAACTAAATAAGGACCCTTAAAATGCCTATCCTAGGACTTAAAAATAGTTACTTTTTCAGACATTGAAGATCACAGTGTGCAGTCTGGTCTTTATTGTACACTGTCACTTTATTGTGCATTGTCAGTTGTGCCTGAAGCATGCTGGTAGTAAGTCTTTAGGCTCTTATTAAAATTACTTGCAATTAAATTTGGACTTTTTCCCGAGGGCTGATTATGTCCTTTATGTTAATTTGGCATGCTAAGGGTTGAGCAATGTGAAATTTAAAACCTCACTGGGTCACTGGTGTTACAACTGATGTCAAAAGATGAAGAGAACTCATTTTTTCTCAACACTTTCCTTGTCTTTTCCAAATAAGATCATCCCAACACTGGAATCAACAGAAAATAAATGAATGTTGACTGTTAACCCTTTCCATAACAAGCTCATGTTTTAAGGACCCTGATTTTAAAGGCTTTTTTAAAAAATTGTGGGAAAAGGACAAAATGCACTTTCTTTTTCCACCATGTTTCTACCCTTCCATGTTCTAGTATCATAATTTTGGCCATAATTAACTCTTTTACCAAATGATACAATTTTAGGCTAGTCTAAAGCGTTTGAAAAAGAAAAAATAAATAAGACTGAAAATATGGGAAGGGTAGAAAACGTGGGAAAAGGAGAATTTTCTCCTTTTCTCCTTTTTTCACAGTGTTTTCAAAAGGCCTCTTTCTCAGGGTTGTTAAAAGTCGGGATAGTGTGGTAAAGGGTAAATTTGTCACCTACAAGTTCTCTCTATACTATGGTGGCATGTTTCTGCAGCCAGATACGAGATAGCTATCATGATAATTTTTGAAAACTATCTGTGATAAAACAAAGTTTCCTGGAGATATTATCTAGATAATAAAGATTTTCACGGTAAAAATATCACGATAATTCTACCTGTTATCATGATTTTTTTTGCTTTCGTGCCCATAACTAACATTCACGGTATCTATAATTAGATAAGGTTTCGGAACATCTTCGTCTACAACCTTATGAATTCTCCTTTTCCCTCAATGGTTTTAAAGTGTTCATAGGAGGCATTTTGAGTCGTCTATGTGATTTTACAGATGTCTGTTCATTTCGAGTCTTGTCAAATTTACCTATTAAGCTACAATTATTGATTATTCGAACTTTTACTTACTGCAATCTTGTGAAGTCAAAAACTACCAAGTTCATCCAAATGATAAATTTTCTATTTATAGATATCGAGAAACAGGTAGAACTATCAGGATAATTTTATCTTGCATGTCAGCTTCGTGCATGATTGAGAAATTTTGCGTTAAAATATTAAGTTTATCGTGATATTTTTTTCAGGAAACTTTTCACTATCTTGATAAAATTTCCAGGAAACTTAATTTATCGCGATAGTTTTGTAAAATTATCATGATAGCTATCTCGTATCTCGTGGCAGAAATATGCCACCATACTATACAAAGGAACGTAAAATATTGTGGTCTTGTAAAGGATGTATGGTACCTTGTAAACCAGTTGAAAAATGGTTTAAAAAAAAGTGTATGAGCCATGCTCTGGCAAAACAGTGACCCATGACCAAGCAAGTCATCACATGATTATGGATCCCTAAAATTTATTTTGTCTTAAAACTGACTGAATCATGAGGTAGACTGGTCATTTGACATGTAGAAAATTGACCAGTTGTAAAAAGTTCCGGACCAGGTTAGCCTGAGCGGAGGCTGATCTTGGTAGATATATTTTTGCAGATGCATTAAAACACTTTTTTTATAGAGCATGATATATATCTCAAGTGATGTGCAGGATATATAGGATCTGACATGAGTTGGCGCTGAGATAAACTTTTATTAAACAAGTCTGGGGAAAATGTTATTAAGCGAGCCTTTGGCGAGCTTAATAATGTCTTTTCTTGACAAGTTTAATTTTTTTTTTATCTCATACGCCAATGAATGTCAGATTCTTTTTATCACATAACGATATTTTACAAATCATAGATAAGAAGATGCAAAACCATCTATAGATACACCTGCGGTAACATCCGTAAAGTCCATTCACTTCTATGAAATACGTACAAATTGACGTCAAATATGATGTCACACAATAGTGATACAAAACGTGTATAAGATAAGAAAATTCTTAATGGGTATATTACATTGGAAACAAGGGAGGTTATGTGATAAAACAAATTATCAACAAATGTTGATCAAATAATGGATTTCGTAATCATTCCATGTTACTAGTATTTTCTCTATTTCCAAAAATGTTTCCAGTCCTATTATAGCCAAATCTGGCCATTTGAATAATATTTTATTTGTCGTCTGCAAATGCTTTCAATTTGAACCAGTCTCAAATGTTGACATCTGGTAGAGTTAAAACATTGAATTGTTTGGTTTAACTCTTTACCAGATGACAAAATTTTAGATGTGTTCAAATTGAAAGTGTTTGCCGACGACAAAATAAAAGTTGAAAATTGTTTCGGAAAGGGTAGAAAGCATTGTGGGAAAAGGAGAAAATGCTGGTTACCAGCATTTTCTCCTTTTCAAACAATGTTTTCAAAAACCTTTTTCTTTAGGGTCATTCAAAGTCGGGATTGTGTGGTAAAGGGTTAAGGCAGAATTGTAATGTGACCAAATGAGGAGAAATTGCGTATCATGATGAACAGGGTGAAAAAGTGCATAGTGTTTGTTTCCTGATAAGGTTGCTCATTTGGAGCTTGGAAATTTAATGATAAATGACAGCAGGGAGAGTAAAAATCAAATCTGGTAGAAACGGTAGCAGAAGATGAATTGGTTGTGTAAATGCATCCATAAACTTGTGACTTGTGCATTTTAACAACCGCATAATTGCAATGGAACATGCAAACATGCAATTGAACTGGAAAGAACAATATTCAACAACTTAATTAAGTCGAGGGAAGTTGATGGTATTGTTTGTGAAGAGCATTAACTGTTTCCATAATAGACAAGTTTACTGTATTTCACTAATTATTGTTACATGGTAACTGAAACTGACAGTGTATTGAACGATTTGTTCTAACTGCTTGAGAGAGAAGCATTGTAACAGCAGTTCTGAGGATTTAAAGGAAATCATTCAACTGCCTGATCAACGAAAAAGTAGCCCATTTTGCAGTTTAACCCAGCACCAAATAATCCCTTGTTTAAGTCAACCAAATGACAAAACTGTGGACTGGTCCAAATCAAAAGCATTTGCAGATGATAGATCAAAATAGCAAAATTATGGAATTTGTGTTTGGAAAAATAGAAAATGTTGTGGGAAGAGGAGAAAATGCTGTTTACCAACATTATCTTCTTTTCCCACAATGTTTTCTAGAGCCCTCTTTCTCAAGGTTGTGAAAACTGGATTGTCTGGTAATGGGTTCAATCATCTGATTGAAGAAGGCTTCCAAAAAATATGCTTGAAATGGAGAAAATGCTGGTAGTCTGCATTATCCCTTTTCCCCACAATGTCTTCTACCTCACCAAAGACAAAAATTGATGTCATCATTTGAGACATGTTTTATTTGTCATCTGCAAATGCTTTGAATTTGGAATAGTCTAAAATTTTGTTATCTGGTAAAGAGCCTATCAAAGGAACAAAATTTTAATGAAACCAGCCCCATCGGATAAGTGGCTGTTTAACTTCTTACCAAGCAACAAAATTTTAGATTGGTTCAAAATGATAGCATGTAGGTATGTGTATCTTCTTCTTCCAAGAATGATTTTCATAGCATTTCTATAGAAAAGGCTGGTATGTGGTGCATACTGCTTTATAGGTCATTGGTCCAGTAGTGATTTATTAGCAATTTGGAAAAGGATGTCTTGCACTTCGTACAATCATGTCTTTGCATTGAGTAACAATAGCCTGTCTTTTACTTTCAGATTTATGGACACTGTGTTGTAATAAAGCAGTTTTGAAAAAAAACCTTTATTTTCAGAAGGTAAGTACAAGTAAGACTAGATTTTAGGACCTGATAAAAGTTGGGGTTTGAGATAGAATTTTATTAAAAGCGTGTAAAAGAATGTTATTGAGTGAGCCTCTGGCAAGCTTAATAACACTTTTGTAGACAAGTTAGATAGAATTTTATTTTGAAAGCCAGTCTTTTAATCATGAAACAATATCTTGCAAATTATAGTTCAGAATATGTAAAACCATACATGCACATGTGATTGTAAAGCCTGATTCACTTCTGTGACAGAAATATAAAATGATGTCACATATGACATCACACAATGCTTTTATCACATAACCTCCCTTGTTTTCAGTGTAATATACCCATTATGAATTTTCTTATACACGTTTGATATCACAATTGTGTGATGTCATTTTTGACGTCATTTTGTACCTATTTCATAGAAGTGAATGGGCTTTTATGGACATTACCGCGGTTGCATCTGTAGATGGTTTTGCATCTTCTGATCTATAATTTGTGAAATATCGTTATGTGATAAAAAGAATCTGACATTTGTTGGCATTTGAAATAAATTTATTAAACTCGTCAAGGAAAAATGTTATAAAGCTTGCCAAAGGCTCGCTTATTAACATTTTCACTAGACTCCTTTAATATAGAGAATAGATGGTTGGTGTCTTGGATGGGTTAAGTTTATCGGGCAAGGCGGAGGAATTTATCTGGTGAGCCGAAGGCGAACCGGATAAATTTCGGAGCCGAGCCCGATAAACTTAACCCATCCAAGACACCAACCATCTATTCTATTTATCCTGTCACCCACTGTAACGGAACACAACAAAACAAACAAACGAAAAAAAAAACATTGATAAAGACCGTACCTTTTATAAATTTCCGGAGCCGAGCCTGATCGACTTTCCCAATCCAAGACACCAACCGTCTATTTTATTTATCCCTTTTCTCAATTACAATCCAAAATCCGACTAAATTGAACATTTCGCTCGAAATAAGGCACATATTGACATCTTTCTCACTAGATCTATGAGAAACTTTAAAAAATGAAGAACCGTGTTTACAAAACCCTCTGGATATGCAGCTGCAATAATGACGTCATGAATGATATTGGCTACGTCATAATTATCAAACGTGACGTATATCCGCAGAAAAATATTGTAGCGAAGAAGACAATATGTTTTAACATAACAGACTATTAATTAAACGAGCAAAAGTATTCGCTAGCGATTGATTAATTCATTACGGCAGTAAGATGCTTGGTTGAAAATAGTCCCAGTCAGCAGGTGCGCACTTAACGGTCATGTGACCAACTGACGGATAACAAAAAAAATATACGGCACCCTGTTATCCGTCAGGTAAACCCCGAAGTGACAGGATAAAAAATTTTATCTCAAAAGCCAACTCATGTCAGATCCTATATACCTCAAATGTGTGTGAGATAAGAAATTTTATAATGTGTATACTTCTCTGAAAACAAGGTACCCTTGGTACTATGGTGTAGATCAGTGTTTAGTCTGATAATAAAAAAAATTACTTACTTGAATGAGATACCACAGTTGCTGCCACACTGTTTTCCATGGCCATTTGATTTCAAATTAACTCATTTACCTCTTTAAACAAATTTGCAGCCTAAAACTTTTTTATGGACATGAAACTGAGCTTTAACCCTTTAGAAAACGATCTGAAGTTTTAATGACCCTGAGAACAGAGGCTTTCGAAAACAAAGAAAATGCTGGTAACCAGCAATTTTTCCTTTTTCCACACTGTTTTCTACCCTTTGAAGAAAGACAGCTTCCAAGATTTGACCTCCATTTAACTTGTCATCTGCAAATGCTTTCTGTTTGGACTCAGCAAGTCTTTATTTTTGGTAATGAGAACTAATATCTGAATAAATGTTGAACTATTATGGCAGATTAATATTTTTTTCTTACAAGAAATTTCAACAGTTTCAACAATATTTTCATAAATGATCTGTAGCAAAATGAAAAAAGATACATAAAAAGCTACCATAATGGTCACCCTCATTAAACAAGCACCTGTATTAAACATATATTGTGTTCCAAAAGAAGGCCAAAATGGATCTGTACTGGGCAAGCACCAGTCTTAACTCTTTACCAAACGACAAATTTTAGACCCTTCCAAACCAAAAGAGTTCGCAGACGACAACGTTAAATTTGATAAATGTGGCAGAAAGTTGTCTAATCGGGTAGAAAACGTTGTGGGAAAAGGAAAAATTGCTTGTTACGAGCAATTAATCCTTTTCCCACAGTGTTTCTAAAAGACATGTACTGCAGACACGTAAAAACGCGGGTTTGTTTGGGAGAGGGTTATAAAAGCAAGCACTTTTGGAGTATCTTTTACTTGCTTGCCTAACCCTTTACCAAATAGTCACAAGTTTTAATGACCCTGAAAATGAAGGCTTTGGAAAAAATTGTTGGAAAAGGAGAAAATGCTTGTTGAGTACAAAATGTTGTCGTTCGGTAAAGAGTTGGGATAGGTTATACTGTAATGAGTTAGACCTTTACCAAAATGACAAAATTTAGCAAAAGACCAAATTAAGAAGATTTAACTGCTGACGAAAAATTAAATGTAGCTAAAGTGATGATTTCAGTCTTTGATAGGGTAGAAAACACTGTGGCAGGGTCCAAAAAATTTCAGAATTCTTACTTGTCCTCCTGCCATTTTGCACTCGTCCTACAGTTAGACAAAGAAGGATAATCCACTTGCCCTCACCTAATTTTTACTAGTAAGGACGAGCGGACGAGTGGATTTTTTGGACCCTGCTGTGGGAAAAGATAAAAATGCTTTTACCAGCATTTTCACCTTTTTCAACAATGTTTTCAAAATATATCTTCTTCAGGGTTATTAAAACTCGGGATTGTGTGGTAAAGAGGAAATTGATGCATTTGGCTAATATTAGTTAAATAAAAAATAAAAATTCATTGTATTTATGAATCTTTTGCAGATAGAGTCTTTTACCAAACACTTTCATGAGTTCTTGACAATAAGGATGCTTTTAAAGAATGTCATAATGATAGTTGACACTCATAAGAACTCAGTTTCTTAGGTTAGCTCATGTTGTCATACACACAGTCTGTCATCATCTTGTGTCTTTTTTCTGTGTGTCTTTCAATATTTGCCTCAAAGATAATTGGACAAAATTAATATGATTGCAGAAAATTTAGGCCTTAAAGATTATACAGAGAAGAGAGTGATTGGTTGATACTTGTATTTGATGGCCATTTTTGCTTGACACAGTTAAGTTGTAATACAAAATTCCCTGACACTGGATCAATCTATCGCCACATTTCCCCTGGGATCGTAAGACCTCTCTTCACAAGATTACTTCCTGGGAAATAATATTATAAATTGGAAAAAAAGGAATCCTCATAAATTGATAACGATGAATTCACTATGCTGAAACCTGATGCACAGTGGGATCAATGTAAATGGCGTACATTGTCAGTAATTCTTGGATTAGTCTATACTTGTGGACATAAATTGGCACAATCTCTTATACTGTAGGTCTAATATGAATGGGAACAGCTTTCCGTGGCCTAGAAACTCTCTCATTGTATTTAGACCTGCATGATATTTCTCTAAACTCTTTACCAAATGACAAAATTTTGGACTGGACCAAATTGAAAGCATTTGCAGATGACAATTTGCATGTAGCTGAGATGGTGATTTATGTATCTGATGGGGTAGGAAACATTGGTAACCAGCATTTTCTCCTTTTCCCACTATGTTTTCAAAAGCCCTCCCCTTGAGGGTTGTTAAAAGTTGGGATTTTGTGGTAAAAGGTTAAACTAAGTATAGTAGTCACTTTTATTAATTTTCTGACAGAACTTTCAGCCAAAGATTCTTTACCAATTAATTTCAACCCTCCACTAAACAATACCAGGTTTTAATGAACCTAGAGAAGAGTGTTTTTCAAAACATTGTGGGAAAAGGAGAAAATGTCGGTTACCGGCCTAAATTTCTCCTTGCCTAGTAAAGGCCAAAATATCAAAGCAGGTGTCATAATACATTTAAAATTTAAACCATACCATTTAAAAGTATGAAAAATATTGTGGAGATGACAGTCTGTTATCGTGTGGTTGGGACATATGTTAGTCACTGGCAGAAAAAAGAATTTTAAAATCAGGCAAAAAGTAAACAAAAGACACAGCTACCTGGCAGGTTTTAACCTAGTTTTGAAATTAATTTCTCTGTCAGCAAGTAACACTTGGACTGACCAAGTGTCATCTTCACAATAATTTCCATACTTTTAAATGGTATGATATAAATTCAAATGCATTTAAACACCCACTTCCTTTTCTTTTGGGCTTTATTGTTACTTTAAATATGACACAGTCTAAAATTTTGTTGCTTGGAATTACATGTACTAAGATACAGAGTCCACGCATTTAAGTTCATGCTCAGCTGAGTTTGTCCTGAACACTTTACCAAAAGACAAAATTTTAGACTAGTCCAAATTGAAAGCAGCCGTGACTCAAACAGCAGAACTTGTTTTGGGAACGGTAGAAAACATTGTGGGAAAAGGAGAAAATGCTGGTTACCAGCATTTTCTCCTTTTCCCTCAATTTTTTCAAAACTTTTCTTTCTTAGGGTCGTTAGAAGTTGGAATTGTGTGGTAAAGGGTTAAACTTTCTATTTCTTTAGTGCTTCTGCAAGTGCAACAATGAGAAAATAAATATTTTTATCAATAAGAAGTAGGAGAGGGAAGTTTGAAAAGTTGCTCTATGAGGTGTATCAGATCAGTTTTGTTTACATGATTTTGAAATTTCATGCTCGGCTGATTTGAGCAAGAGAAAAAAAAATTATAAGCACCTACCTAGCTTTATTCTGGTATCAGTCTTTACCAAACAACAAAATTTTAGACTTACCTCAAATGCAATGAATTTGCAGGCGTTAAATGTGACCCAAATGGTGAGATTTGTCTTTGAAAGGGGGAAGAAAACATTTTCAGAAAATGAGAAAATGCAGGTTACGAACTCTTTTCTCATTTTCCCATATTGTTTTTAAAAGCCTTCCTTTTCAGGGTCATTAAATCTTCGGATTGTATGGTAAAGGATTAATCAGGATCACTTATTGGTTACAATAGTTGATAGAGATATCTTTTTCCTAATCTGTCATAAAATCCTGGATCCATTAGAACCTCCTGTAATGTACCACATAAAGCTGTGTATGCTGTGATGGCCTTTGTTTCACAAACATCTCCCTCAGGTCCCTGGGGACATTGATGCTTTACAGATTGTCAGTCATACTTAGAGTGCCACATAAAAGAAACCTATATTGTAAGTTAACCATTCAAGAACAAGTTATGATGGAAGCTGTAATTGGAAAGAAAGTATTAAGAAAAAAAGTATCGGGGAAAAAAAGTATCAATTTTTGCTAGGAAAGAAAGTATCGGGGGGAAAAAAAATCATTTTCTGTCAATGTTGTGATACTTTATCAATATTTATTTTAAATCATATAATTATGATTTTGATACTTTATGTAATTACTTTTTGACATTTAAGCACACGAGAAATGCTGGTAAGAAACATTTCTTTTTTTCCTACAATGTTTTCAAAGGCCTTCTACCTTCTTAAGTTGGTAAATAATTAAGTTTGCAAAACTCACTAACAATAAATACTGTAATTAAAGTGTAAGTTACAGATCAATCAGGAATGAAATAAAATGATGAGTAAAGACAACATATTATTAAGAGTTTGGCAATATCAATGACTTAATCAAAGTGAAAATTAGACCTTTGTGGGATTATACAGATTGCAAATTACACACACACACAAAACACAAATCAAAAACATTTTAATTACTATTGTTATGCCCCAATCTCTTGCAGGTATCAACAATCAAACATGAGTGTTTGCACATTTCTTCCAATCTCAGGCCAGAAAAATTAAATAGTTGTTGGTTGTATTGGGGTTTAACGCCACTTTAACAGCTAAGGTCATATCATGGCGGTCGATGACCCACATGTGTTTCCTGGCTTTCTCACACCAGTACTAACAAAACTTTCTTTCCAAAGCCACCGACAACTTTTCTCACATGCTTCAGCAGAGGTGAGAGGCGAAAATACGCCGGAAAGAAAGTTCGCCTCAACCAGGTATCGAACTCCCAACCACCAGGTCATGAGTCCGACACGCTCACCACTGAGCCACCCGGGCGGGGCGAAAAATTAAATAGAAAAATGTACAAATATCACATTTTTTTCTTTACCAAAGTCATTATAATCTATCAACTAAATTACTACATCACATACTATATTAACTTAGTCTCTTTTTGGCAACTGATACTTTTTTTCCTAATACTTTTTTTCTGATACTTTTTATCCTGATTCTTTGTTTCCTGATACTTTCTTTCCTACAATTGATGGAAGCATCATTAAACATTTTGGAAAAGGAAGAATTGCTTGTACCCAGCATTTTCTCCTTGTTCCAACTAATTTTTCAACCATTTCAATGATGAATCCATACACATTTAAAAATGACCTTATTAACTTCAAATAAAACAAATTATAGTAAAACCTGACATGGTTGCTAGTGGCATAGCCAAGCATACACAACTTACTCAAATGGGCAACATCGAAATTCCTGCGCATGATTTGTATTGAAAATTAGTAATTATGTAGATTTTTTTTGTAAAAGATTGAAATTATGTACCCGCATAGCCGATTTTTGAAGTTCTAGAATTCCTAAATTCATTTCGTTTACTCCCTTAACCTCTGCTGGGGAAGCACCACTCCCCTTCCACATTTCCGTAAATTCATTAATGGCCCAGCTACATCTCTGGTGGCCACGTCTATTAAGTGAAAATGATTATTTTCAAAATTTAACTTCAGTATTATTTATGAGTGACTAGAGAAGATGTACCTGTACTCACCAAGGATCTGTCTTAAGCAAAAGCACTTTTGAATTCCCAGTAGGTGCTTGCTTATTACAGGCTGGACTGTAATGAGGAATTGAACTGTTTCATGCAGTCTGCAAAATGCTTTCATAATATAGATGAGTCTAAACTTTTGGCGTCTTGTTATTATGAGTTAAAGCCAGATTATAGCAGGCTGAATATAGATTTGGTCAGCATATATCATAAAGTACTTGACAATTGTATAATAGATTGTATATTAGACTGCATATTTTGGTAACCAGAATTCTCTGTATTGCATTTTCAAATTAATTTCTTCCTAATCAAAAGATTAGATACCTTTGGACAGTTCTGTGCAGTCTGTCATCTTGGCCAGCAATTAACCCTTTCCTACAAAGTTTTTTAGCCTTTCAAAGAAAAGTCACATCATTTGAAACACTCCTACTTTGTCATCTGCACAGACTTTCAGTTTGTACTAGAAAAAAAATGTTGTCATCTGTCAGAAATACGAACATTTTCTGAGGAAGGGAACTGAATTACATGGGAAAGGCAAGCTCTTTGTTATATCTATTTGATTATTGATCATGTTTGTACATAGATCATTTAATGGCATTAGTCATTGCCTGATTCCCCAATGATCCCCAATATTGTGAGAAAGTGTCTCTCTAAGAGGTTATGCTAACAGCCAAGGAAGTGAATCCAATATTAACCTATACACTGCTAAATAAATGACATGGACTTTTTCACTTCACAGGAAGGACTTTAGTATTGCAAATTGAAGCCTGTTTTTTACCTGATCTGAGCTCAGTGGGTTTTTGGTCTTTCTGTGCCATAAATGCAAACTTTACCTTCTTTCTATGGCTGTAAGTGCATTCCACTGAATGATTTTTATCTGATAGGCTTGACTAAACAAGCTCGATCATATTATTCCAAGATAGTACTGCACATTTTGTGCAGTGATAAGGATCCCAGTTGTTCGCATAATCTCCTTTTTTTGTTGAATTGTTTAATAAAGTTTCAGCATTTGAGATAATCTGATGACCATCTTACCTATGATTAGTTGTAATCCATCTGACCACTTTTGCTTTAAAACACTTTAGAGGACATATTTTATGTCTAAAGCCTTGGTCACACCGAGCTAAGGGACGAGTAACAGATAAAAAACCATTCTATCCGTTCGTATCCGTTTTATGTCCGTTTCTTATGCGGTGAATCCGCTACTTGTCCGGCGGTGTCCGTTCCGTCAGGTGGGAAGTTTTGAGCATGTTCAAAACTTTCCACCGGACAAAACGGACAGAGATAGACTTTGGATGCATCTGACAATTTATACCCTCGGCATGTCACGTGACCGATACGTTCCTCATACGTTGGTGTTCGGTACATTTCCGTTCATCGTACATTGGAAGAATGTTTTGTCCGGTTCTCATGCGTTGCACTTCAGTTTTATCCGGTACAAGTCCCTTACTCATACGGTGATATCCGTTAATAGACCGTTTATTATTCTGTACATATCCGGTAAACACGCGTTTTTTTCCGTTACATGTGTGGTACTTGTGCGGTCATTGTGTGGCTTCCTTGCTCCACACACCGATCGCGTGAGCCTCGAGCGGCAGAGGAGACAAATTTTATCACCGGATAACCAAATTCTGCATGTTTTTGTCAGTTTCCCCCCCCCGTTACATATCCGTTAGCCAGTCTGACCAAGCCTTAATGTTCATGAAAGTTTATCAGAATTTTTTTCTTGAATTTATTTCGGCCATAATTATGTTATTATTGGTCACATCAGGTTAAATTGTAGGTCAATGATCAAATCTGTGAAGCTCTTTGTTTACACCTTACAGGCCAGATTTTGTCCTCAATCAACTACAAACTTTGTCAAAATATTTGTCATTATGATATATCATAATGGGTAATGGTCACCTGGGATTCAAAAGGTACATGACTTGGTAAAATGTTAGATGAATCTTGTGTTGGCTCTAAATTAATTTCTACCCATTGTTTAAGATATCGTAAGACTGCATCTTGTTGAAATATCCTAAAAATTTCTAGTATAGGTCACCTCATGTCTAAAATGAGGTCAATAGGCAAAGCCTTGTAAAAATTTATTTGCCATCTAGGGGCAGCATTTTCTGCTTATGGTGTATAAAGTTTGGTTGAAATGCTTGTCTGAGTAACATCTTGTTTTTACTTGAACTTCTATTTCTTTTCTCAAAGGTATCCTTTCAAGGCTCAGATGAGCCAATTAGGGCCATAATGATTCTCTTATTAACGAGAATATTGCATGAACTGAAAGACTGGACTGGCTTTTGAAAAAATTGTGGGAAAAGGAGAAAATGCTGGTAACCAGCATTTTCTCCTTTTCCCACAATATTTTCTATCCTATCAAGGACAGAAGTCATCATTTGAGCTACAATTAAGTGTTGTTTGAAAATGCTTTCAGTTTGGTCCAGTCCAAATTTTTGTTGGTTGGTAAGTTACAGCCTGCTGTATGTTGCCTGGGGAGGTAATGGCCTCTGTTCTTTAATTTTAATTTGTGCTTTACTCTTTACTGCCTGAAAGCATTAATTTTGAAGAAAACTAATGAAAGGATCATGCATAGTTGCTTAAATGACAGGGTTTGTCTTTTAACCCTGTTCCAAAAAATCCCATGTTTTAACGACCCTGACAAAGAGGGTTTTTAACAACATTGTGGGAAAAGGAGTAAATGCTGGTAACCAGCATTTACTCCTTTTCCCACAATGTTTTTTACTCTATCAAAGACAGAAATCATCATTTGAGCAACATTTAATGTGTCTTCTGCAAATATATTTAATTTGGTCGAATCCAAAATTTCATTGATTGGTTAAATGATAGAAAACATTGTCAGAAAAGTGGAAAATTCTGATAACTATCATGTTCTCCTTTCTTCTTCCCATGGGTCTTCAAAAACATTGGATTGTTTGTTAAAGGGTTAAATTGTACAAATACATCAGGAAGGATGAAAGATGGTGAAAGGAAACATAAGTGAAATTCCAGACAGTCTGAGCGGCATTTTGGGGGTTTGCTTTATTTGATTGCTAAAACAAATCTTTACATGTGAAATGGGGTAGGTGAGAAAGCCGGAGTTTTTTGGCATAATTGTTTGTTTGTATCATGTGTAAATGTCATCAGGGTAGTCCGCAGAACATCGCACCAGCCTCTAATTAAGTGGGAATTGTGATGACTCCATCTTTTAGATACAGGGTTGTCCCAGAAGTTTGTAAACTTTTCTTATGACTCAACTATTTATGAGCAATTTAATATCAAAATTTGTCGACACATTATTGAATGTATCATTGATTGATTAAACGTTGATGAAACATTGGAAATTACATCAAATTTCAATGATCGAGTAATATAAAGGATTAAAAAACACAACTGACTGCCACCTAGCACACTTTTATGTAGCACTGAAACAACACCTTAGATTTTTTCAACAAGATCACTACCAGTATAAATACATTTCCTATGAAAGGCAATCCATTTGTAGTAGGTGTCAGTCATAGGCACTTACTTTCCATGACTGTAAGTTTCACAACTTACATTTATTTCTGTAAATTATAAATACTAGAAGGTTTCGCGTACTAGAAGGTTTCGCAGCTGCCATGTTTCAAAGCAATGGAAGTACTTTTAATGGTTTCAGATTGCACCGGTTCCCAAATTGTCGCAAAGCAAACATTGCAAAAACAGGTACCACGATAATTAAAATGGGCCCGGTTCATTTATAGATACTGTAAATACTTTATAATTTGGTATGAATAACAAACAGCTAAAATGAAGTGAGTTTTTCTGAAAGTCTGACATAAACGTACCAGTATTGGCGATGTTGGCTATGCGATGACTTGGCAACCAGCAACAGCAACAACATTCACTTTATTTCACCCAGTAATGATAAACATTATACATGGGGTCAAGAAAATACATAAGTTAATCAGTCTGATACAGAAATAGAATAGATTTATAATAATAGTAGAGGATAGAGGATCCATTGTCGAATATCGTTATCGGTAGAAGGAGGATATAGTAAGGCGGAAAAGGAAGAGAAAAGAAGAGAAGGGGGGGGGAATTTCAGAGAGCGATAGGGTCTAACGAAATGTGGCTGCCCATTCGTACTACTTGCGGGATCACGTGAATTGCGACATTATCGGGCGGTTGGCCTACAGTAATGTCACAATAGCCACGAGATTCATCCTAGTTGATCTTTCGATTTTGCCATGCACACGTGGATGAACAAAACAGACGCTTTGCCCTATCTGAAACTGGCATATAAATAAGGGACATTGATATACAATCGGGATGGAATACATGCATATATTGAAAGCAAAGGTAAGTACGTAAATGAAATTTTCAATCAATATAATGTAAGTTTTAAACTAGACATAGATCTAGTCCAGTACTTTTTATTAAGACTGCTCATAGTCGGCAAGTAGTGTAGGCCTGAATCAGCCCTACATAGCACTCGTTCCGGTCTGCAGTGCCCGCCAGATGTCAGGGGTTGCTCTTTTCTACAGGATGATTGCATGTAACTTTAAGCAAGCAGCTAGTAGCTAACTATTTACAAGTCTGTACCAGTTAGTTAACGGGACCACCACATATTTAGGCCTATGATAACAATTAAATATTTGTTGAGTTCATGTACGATTGATAAAATGTGGGATGATTGCTTTAACAAAAAGAATGGCATAGGATCAGACTGCTCGGATGCAAATGGCCAATATGCTGCCATCTCCTTGTCAAAACAGCAGCACGAAGACTCTCAGGGTTTGGTCATTAGTAAGAAATGGTGAAGCACGATCAGATCTCAGAAATACAGGTAAATATAATGCTAACTGTGTGATAAAACCAAATAGCAAATCGTGATAATGAATCAATGCGACAAATACAAAATTATTTACAGAGAAGTGTGGGGATCGATATGAAAAAAGCACAAAGTCATACTGCAAGGAAACAGGTCGATATTCTGCCACCCATTTGCCTTGCCGAACGGCGGCATATAACAAAATAGGTATAAAGATGATCAATATCACTTTTGGTGTAGTTGAAGATCAGACTCCAGAGATGCAGACCAGTGTTCTGTCATTCCTTTACCCAGCCAATTTTTATTCACTCTGGATAGATTAACATGAAATGAAGTTTATCATTATTACAAAAAGTGTGGCACAGGATCAGACTGCATAAATACATGCCAGTATTCTGCCGCCCATTGGTCAGGCATAATGACTGACCAATTTGGTAAAAAAAAAAAAGGAAAAAACGGTAAATTACACGACATATAACTAGAAAAGATGTGTATTTAAACATTGTTGACAGTTACAACAGACAGTGTGGCAGACTATTAGACTGCAAAGCTGCAGACACATGTTCCGGCATTCTCTGTCATTTATAGCAACTTCATTTTGATGGGACACAGTTTAACCCTTTACCACACAGCAAAATTTAAGACCTATCCAAATTGAAAGCATTTGCAGAAGACAATTTCATAGTGGCTCAAATGACGCAACTTTTCTTTGATAGGGTAGAAAACTTTGTGAGAAAAGGAGAAAATGCTGGTTACCAGCATTTTCTCCTTTTCCCACAATGTTTTCAAAAGGCCTCTTCTTCAGGGGTGTTAAAAGGCGTCATTGTGTGGTAAAGGGTTAACATGTAACATAACCTAACATAACATAACATAACATTCACTTTATTTCATCCAGTAATGATAAACATTATACATGGGGTCAAGAAAATAGGCCTATGATAACAATTAAATATTTGTTGATTTCACGTATGATTGAAAAAATGTGGGATGATCGCTTTAACAAAAAGAATGGCATAGGATCAGATTGCTCGGATGCAAATGGCCGATATGCTGCCATCTCTTTGTCAAAACAGCAGCATGAAAACTTTCCGGTTTTGGTCATTAGTAAGAAATGGTGGAGCACGATCAGATCTCAGAAATACAGGTAAATACAGGTAAATATAATGCTAACCGTGTGATAAAACGAAATAGCGAATCATGATAATGAATCAATGCGACAAATACAAAATTATTTACAGAGAAGTCTGGGGATCGATACGAAAAAAGCACAAAGTCATACTACAAGGAAATAGGCCGATATTCTGCCAACATGTAATTCTCTAATTGTAAGATAAATAGAGTATGATTATATATACATGTAGATAAGATTATCGTTACAAAGAGTGTGGCATGAGATTAGACTGCAAAATGCATACCAATATTGCGTCATCCTTCTGTAAGAACCTATTTAGACATATTATGACTTGGAATATTTAGAGACTGTCATAGTCACAGAAGCAGAAAAATAATGTTAACAGTAGTGCAATAACCCATGATTGCGAAGAGTGTGGTACCAGATCAACCTGCATGTGCAAGTAGGCATATAATTCTGCATACTATACAGATCAGTGTGTGGGGGGTATAGTATAAGTAAGCTGCTTGGCTAGCAAAATGACATGCGCTAACTTAGTGTGGCCTAAGATCAGATCACACCATATTCAGATAAATTCGCAAAAGTCATTAGGTAAATGTAGCCATAATGACTCCTGCGAAACGTGCAAGATTAGACATGACATGTTCACTCGAGCATTGCATCAGTTGCATGTAATTATATTCAGTGTCATCAATATTTGAATTTGGAAGAAATCTTCTTCTAGACTCGTTGAAATAGTCCCATGAGAAGAGATAGTGTTTTTGCGAACCTATTTCTTCGCGCTGGCAAAGGTTACATTTTCGATTTTCAAAAATAGTGCCATCCCACAGTCCTGTTTCAATAGGTAATTTATGGTTAGCCGTTTGAAATTTGAAAAGTCTAAGGGCATCATAGAACGGTAAGATTTTAAGATAGGTTTCGAGTTCTAGACATTCTTTCCCTAGCTTGTATATTCTTCCTTTATTTGTCTCGAGCATAGAAGATTGCCATTCTTGATTGTACTGGTCTATCAAGATTTGCTTGAGTAGTTTATGCAGGTTTGATGGGATATGGCCATTATTCAAATGATGAAGCCAGAAATCTGATAGTCCTACGGAATCGAGAATTTCTTTTATCCCTGTAAGCCATTTCGAATTATTTACTTGTTGGCTGAGCATATAGAGATAAATCTTACTTGAACCTTTGAAACCAGTGAACGAACTGCCGTTGCTTTAAAACATGGCAGCTGCTAAACCTTCCAGTATCCATAATATATTACGGAAATATATGTAAGTTGTGAAACTTTGTCATGGAAACCGAGTGCCTATGGTGTGAATATAAAAATTGTTTATCAAAGAAAGACACAATCTGCATTGTTTCAATCATCATTCAGATATTGGCAGTTGGTGAGCTGCAGAGTAGTATGATAAAAGTAACCAGATGCTAACCTGCCTGGTGCCTTGGCTTAACCCTTTACCACACAATCCCTTGTTTTAACAACCCTGAGGAATAAGGCTTTTGAAAATACTCTGGGAGAAGGAGAAAATGCTGGTCGCCAGCATTTTCTCCTTTTCCCACAATATTTTCTACTCTTTAAAAGACAAATCCCATCATTTGAGCCACATTGCATTTGTCATCTGCAAATTTGGAAAAGTCTAAAATTTTGCTGTGTGGTTAACTCTTTACCCGACGACAAAATTTTAGACTGATCCATATTAAAAGTATTTGCAGACAACAAACTATATGTCACACAAAATAAAAACTTTGTGTATGAAAGGGTAGAAAACCTTGTGTATCCTCCATTTCCCTCAATTTTTTCAAAAGTCCAATTTTCTGGGGTCGTTTAAACTAGGATTGTATGGTAAAAGGTTAAAAACATTCGGGATGCAATAGTGAGTGTCCTTTAACTCTACCAAACGACAAAATTATAGACTGGTCCAAATTGGAAGCATTTGCAGACGACAAAATAAATGTGACTGAAAAATTGAAATTTGGTTTAGGAAGGGTAGAAAACATTGTGGGAAAAGGAGAAAATGCTGGTTACCAGCATTTTCTCCTTTTCCCACAATGTTTTCAAAAGGCTTCTTTCTCAGGGTCGTTAAAAGTCAGGATTGTGTGGTAAAGAGTTAATAAGTTGTCTGTTGGTTAGACATAATGGTGGTCCCTTTCAAAAGGGGTTACTTTACAAGGCCTTTAACCCAACAGGCCAGAGTTTTAATGAATCTGAGAAGGAATACTGTTGAAAGCATTGTGAAACTCGGAGAAAATCCCACTGCTCAAACAATAATCAATTTGTTGTCTGCAAATACATTCAATATGAATAAGTCGAAAATTTTGTTGTTTGGTAAAAAGTTACGCCCTTACAAAGCCAGTACATCTTAAGCTGCTTTTGTGGATACTATATAGTTCAAGATGTGACTGCTAAGAATGTGAAGTCTGGGTTCATTATTCATGAATCATTCTTAATGTCACCCATAGGCAAATGTTGGAGAATTTTCTGAATTTCAAAGTAACACCATTTCTGATTTGCAAAACCAAATGAGCCATGCTCTATGTAAAAAGGGGTCTTAATGCATCTGCAAAAAGTTTTGACTTGGGTCAGCCTTTGCAGTCAGCTCAGGCTTACAGTTGGTTGAAACTTTTTGCCATTGGTCAATCTTCTGCTTGTCAAAGGACAGCATATGCTACCTAATGACTTTGTCATCTTTTTAACAGAATGGATTTTGTGGATCAATAATTATGTGATTACTTGCTTGGTACAATGCATCCCAGTGATGTATTGAACCCCCTTCTGCAAGAGCCATTCACTCAAACGATAAGGCAATCAGAAATTCCATTACTTTCGAAATCTGGAACAAGACCATGAATGTAATTTAGAAAGCTTGGTAAATATATACTCTGCCCAAGTAGTCCATTAAATTGCAACTTGGACCTAAAAAAAACCCTTTATTTCTTAGCAGATATTTTGCATGAATTATCGTAATCCTTTACCAGACAACAAAAATTCAGACTTGTCAAAATTGAAGGAATCTTCAGACAACAAATTAAATTGACTCAAACATTGGTATTCTTCTCTGAAAAGGTCGAAAACATTGTGGGAATAGAAAAAAATGCTGGTTACCTGCATTTTCTCCTTTTCCCACAGTGTTTTCAAGAGTCTTCTCTGTCAGGGTTGTTAAAGATAGGGATAGTATGGTAAACTCTTTACCAAACAAAAAAAATTCAGACATGTCCAAATTGAAAGCCTCTGCAAACAACAAACCATAGATGACTCAAGCAAAGGTACCTGTCTTTAATCGGTAGAAAACATGGCAGGAAATGGAGAAAATTCAGGTTCCATGTATTCAAGAGACCTATTTCTCAGGGACGTTAAAACTCAGGATTGTTTGGTAAAGGGTTAAATGCAGGAAATGATGTTTTGCAAATTTGCAATCTGAAATTATGGAAGAATCAGAATCAACTAATTTGCATACTGTACTTGCTGCTGAGGTTATGTTACAAAATATTCCATCATAATAAGGTTGATAGCTGATGAGAGAGGTTTTAAGTTAAACAGACCGTTGTATTGAAGAATACAGATTTCCAAAGTAACTATCTAGTATAGGTATTTCCTTTTTGTTTATAAATAGCTATGGATTTCTGAACATTAAATCCTACATATTTAACCACAAATATTTATATTTCTGCCAGTATCCCATTAATATTTTTGCAAAAGAAATTGCATTAGAGAAAACAGCTTCATTTTCAAGACAGGAACTGAAACAATCATGTTTGTCCTTAAAACACACATTAATAAAACTTTGGCCTAAAATATACACCAGTGAACATAAATCATTCTGAATAGGTGATCAGGTAGAATCAGTCTGATATTTGCTCAGGTCTTGTGTTACTATATTGAAACAAAACAGTTAACATATTTTTATCATTTCCTGATAGCTGGGAACACATAAATATTCATTACTAGCATTCCTTGGAACACAGATCCTGTGTTATGGTTCTGCACCGATATAAAAGACCGTTACTGCCCTTCTTCTCCCCATTACAGCCCTTCTTCTTCCCGTAAGGTAAACAACACTTGTCGTCTGGGATTAACTTTTTAACAGATAGCAAAAAGTCTTGATTTCTCCTAATTATAAACCTTTACCAAACAACGAAGTTTTAGAATGGTGGAAATTGAAAGCATCTGCAGACGACAAAATAAATTTGACTGAAAATTTGAAATTTATTTTGGGAAGAGTGGAAAACATGATGGGAAAAGGAGAAAATGCTGGTTACCAGCATTTTCTACTTCCACACGGTTTTTTCAAGAGGCTCTTTCTCAGGGTTGTTTAAAGTCATATAATGTTGTAAAGAATTTAAAATTAAATGCTGAAATTTTTCTCTGACAAGGTAGAAATCATTCTTGGAAAATGAGAAAATGTTTCATAAATTGCTCAAGATGTGTTCTTGCTCAATTTGTCATCATGATTTCAAAGGCATGTCTTCCATTCTCTCTCCAAAGGGGTATCCTATATTATGACCAAAAAGGTGAACCATATTAACTCTTTACCAAACAGTGCCCTAACTGTAACAACCATGAGGAAAGAGGCTTTTGAAAACAATGTGGGAAAAGCAGAAAATACTTGTTACCAGCATTTTCTCCATTTCTCACATTTTTTCTACCCTTTCAGAAAGGAATCAAATCTGATATCAAACCAGATTTGAGCCAGATTTAATTAATAACTGCCGTTTGCCATCGCTTTCACTTTGGAGGAGGATTATGTTATGTTGTTTTGATGTAGAGTTAAGCTAAGCTTACACAGAGCTTGCGATTGCGATGCGACTGCTCTGCGACCGATTTATCGGCGATTGGGTCTGCAACTGACGAGACCGCTGCAACTAATCTATGCCCATATATGGAATACAGACATGATCGTCGAGAAGTCGGCGATAAGGTTTGCAACTAAACAGTGATTATGCGCCAATTAGTTGGCAATTATTCTCTGTATATTCGGCGATTGTTCTGTGATTTGTTGAGACCGTTCGGTGAGTTAAGTCTACGAACCTTCGGTGACCGGTTTGATTCTGAACGACGGTTTATACATGTAGGTGATTTAAATCTATGTTCCAGGGAGAGGAACTATACGAGGGTTGTTGGGAAAGTTCGTAGAATTTTGTTATAAATTACACAATATTCTCAGTATTACAAAGAATTTTATACCTACTTAAACTTCAACATCTCTTCTATAAATTCTATGAAAACCAAAACGATGCTCTACATCACACGAAAATTATGTCTATTTGAAATGAGTATATTAGAGGTACCCGGAGCACACCGAAGTCAATATGACGTCGCGTAATCATCAAGCGTCGTTTACATCAAGCGATCATCGCACTTTCTCAACATAGTCACCAGCAATATCTATGCATTTCTTATGTCTGGTCATCCATTTGTTGTAAGTTTCAATGTACCAGTCCTCAGTTAGTGACGATACAACAGTTTGAGTCTGTTTTGTAAGTTCCTCTGCTGAATCGAATCGCTTTCCACGCAAACTGCCTTCAACGCTCCTGGAATCGTCATTAATAGATTCTCTTCCGCTCCTAAAACGCAAATGCCATTTGTAGACAAAAGCTGGACTGCATTTGTCATATGCTCCTGTTGATTTTATCATTCGCAGTGTTTCTGTTGGCGATTTATTAAGTGCAACACAGAATTTCACCACACTCCGCAACTCAACGCCACAGTTCGACGTCATGATTTTTCCGTAACAACTTCCGCAGATAGATTACGAAAACACTATGATTTTGTTTCGGAACAACAAATTGTTTTGAAATTTTCAGGAAATGACGTAACGTTGTCGAATTATTACTTGACGTTTCCGTGCTTTTTTGACGTTGAGCAAACATACAGAAATTAAGCTTATTTCTTCAACGACATAATCCAAAAATAGGTATTTTATGGACTGCTCCGGGTACCCATGATGACGTTGCTACGACAACCCATATATCTGGTTTCTGTATTCGATTTTCTATTGTTTTTTAAAAAATTGCTTAAGGATAAGTCAAGGTGCATGCATATCAAATTTCATGTATATTTGATGAACAATTCTAGAGATATAACAAAATTCTATGAACTTTCCGAACAACCCTCGTATAAGCTTTGATGCTTCCGTTTCAATCCTTTTTGTAATGTCTTGTTGTAATTGATTAATATATGGTTTTATATTGAATAAAATATGTTTAAACTAAATCTACATTCTATCAGGAGACTGATAAAAGCATTTCTTTTCACGTCGTCAAAATGGCAACAGGTATGCAATTGCAGTTGTTACAACTGCAAAGAAATAATCAGAATGCTGTTGCATTCGCTTTGATGGTCTACAGAAGGCTGATACAGAGGCTTAAGGTTCAGCTTTCTCTTTTATCCTTACAGCTGCCTGCTTCCGATATTTCAGGAGGTGGTGGTGTTTCCTGGTCTACGGCCCACAATGAGGAACTGTTGTGGACTGGTAAAGTGCCCAACAAAAAGTGACGATGTGAATTGCACTGAAATTGGTGACCGATCTGCGCATGCTTGAAACCGTGTTGCAACTTATAGGCGACTAATCGCCACAAGTGCGCAGATAGTTCACCACATCTTTGCCAATTAGTCGCAGACAGGTCGGCGTAAGGTTGCCAAGAGTATTCGACGAGAACAAAATTAATGCCAACAAATCTCCGATCAGTCGGCAACTAATCTGCGATGAAGTTGAGACCGTGTCGCGACCTCTCTGCGACCAAATAATCGCCAAAAGGTTTTTGTGCATGTTCAAAATACTGGCTGCGATTAATTTAGTCCCGCAACCTTTCAGCGACGCCATTGCAACCTCTCGGAGACCTTGGCGATTGTCATTTTTTTCAGTCGCAGTGAAGTAGCATCGCATTCGTAAGCTCTGTGTAAGCGGGGCTTTAATGGTGTAAAAAACCAAAAAATTTTGGACTAGACCAAACTGAAACTATTGGTAACAACTTAACTCTAGCTCAAATGATTACCTCTGTCTTTGAAAGGGTAGAAAACATTGTGGAAAAAGGAGGAAATGCTGGTTACCACAGTGTTTTCAAAAAGCCTTCTTCCTCAGGGTTGTTAATACTCAGCATTGTGTGGTACAGAGTTAAAATGATAAAAAGATGTCTTATAAAAATAAAATGTTGAAAAAATGTCTAGACTATTACTTTGGGGTTATTTTTTTATGGATATGTATGTTTCAACTGGTTATAAAACTATCACTTTACGGCTGTCTAGATTATTTGGTAAGAAAGTCATCATTTCTACATTTTTACGGTTGACTTGAGGACTAGCTTACTCTTCACCCTTTATAAGATGACAAAATTGTAGACTTGTTCAAATTCAAACCATTTACAGATGATGTGTGGTCAAATTATGGGATTAGTCTATGAAAGGGTAGGAAACATTGTAGGAAAAGGAGAAAATGTTGGTTTACCTACATTTTCCCACAATGTTTTAAAAAGCCTTCATTTTCACGGTCATTAAAACATTAAAAGAGATAAGGTGCTGAATACTCCCAATTTTTTACTCCAGAAATAAGACACAAATAAAAGAGTCATACTCTGGCCAAAGGGTTTTATGAATGCATCTCTGTGATGCAATATACCAAGCAAGTCATCACATAATTATGGATCCATACAATCTATTTTATCTAACAATGGACTGTTTCTAGGGGTAAGATGGTCCTTTGACATACAGAAAATTGACCAAATCCAAAAAGTTTCGATACAGTAAGTCCATGCAGGCTGACCTGGGTCAGTACTTTTTGCAGATATATCAAAACCCCTTTTTGCAGAGCATAACTTGATTCCAGTATCATTATTGCTTTTGTCTATAGTGGTCAGTCTAGATGACACATCAGACTGCACATTTGGTGCAGTCTGGTCTTAATCTACTTTGTCCACAAAAGCAACTGTGATAGTGAAAGGTACTTTAAGTAAATAAGTGCAGGAAATGTATTGCAGTGGGTGGACAGAGTACCGGTAGATCTAAAATGAGATTGAATTTTATGAACAGTCTAATCTTGGTCTGAATTGTCACAAAAAGCAAAGAAAATTTAGCTTAGCAAACACGCCCTAAGGGTGAATGTTACTGGGTTCTCAGATTTCAGACATTTAAATGTTTGAAACTCCTTCCCATTGTACTCTGAGTAAAAATACACAAGTCATCTTAAAACCTGACACCACAAAATTTTGTACTCTACAAAATAAATAATTTGCAGATGACCAATTGAATTGAGCTCAATGATGATTACTGTCTTTGATAGGGAAGAAAACATTGTGAAAAAAGGAAAAAATGCTGTTGACCAGCATTTTCTCATTATCCCACAATATTTTCAAAAGCCTTCTGCAGGGTTGTTAAAACTCTGGATTGTGTGGTAAAGGGTTAAAGTTTATCAGGCCACAAAATTTTAGACCTGTCTGAACTGAAGCCTTTGGCAGATGATAAATTTAAACTAGGCTAAGATGATAAAATTTGTCTTGGAAGGGTAGAAACAATATGGGAACAGGAGTAAATGCTAGTTACCAGCATTTCCTCCTATTCAAAGATTTTTCTGTTAAAAGGCCTTCTTCCATAGGGTCATCAAAACCTGTTATTGTTTGATAAAGGTTAATTCTCTCAGTTACAAATACACATCTTAAATTTAAAACAACTTTCATGTGAGAGCTTGTACAATAAATGATATAGTGGGGTTTGGTATCTTCCTCTTTGCCCAACAAGAAATTTTAGACAAATGTGGCTCAAGTAATGAAATATGTCTTTGGAAGGATAGAAAACAGGATTTTTGGTAAAGTGTCAACTCTTTGTGAGACTTTAAAACTCTTTACTATACATATTGACAGCAGTTGCATTACTGTTACTAAATTCATTACCAGACAGCAAAATTGAGAGTTCTCCAAATAGAAATTATTTTGTAGACAACAAAATTTCAACCCTCATAGTTATCATATGTGGACAGCAAAGATCAAGATCAGACTGCAAAGAACATGCAGTCTGACCTTAAGTCTGCTCTATCCTTTTCATTCCCAGATATTCTAACAAAAACAGCTTTGAAATTGCAGTCTCTGCATAATTAGTACATGTATTTGCTAAGCTTGTTCATTTAATTCATATAGCACTAGAAGAGTTAACCCTTTACAATATAACAGAAGTTTGGACCTATCCATATTGAAAGTATTTGAAGACGTTAAGGTGAATTTGACTCAGATGATAAGACTTGTCTTTGAAAGGGTAGAAAACATTGTGGGAAAAGGAGGAAATACTGGTTACCAGCATTATTTTACTTTAATCCTATCCCACAATGTTTTCGAAAGATGTCTAGTTCAGGGTCATTAGAACTCAGGATTGTGTGGTATGGGGTTACAGGAGGTTATTTGTCTTTGAAAGGATGGAAAGCTATATGGGAATAGCAGTTAATGCTACTTACCAGTATTTTTTCCTTTACCTACAATGTTTTCAAAAGCTTCCTCCTTGGGGTCATAAAAAGAGAGATTGCTTTTTAAAAGGTTGAATGATTTGATTTTACCTGGAAACGATAATAAACAGCACTTTTTAACCCTTTATTTAACAGTTCCAAGTCGTAACAACCCCCCCAAAAAAGTGAAAATATGGGAAAATAACAAAATGCTTGTAACTTGTATTTTTTCTTTTTTCCACTATGTTTTCTACCTTTAGAAACAGAGATTGTATCATTTAAGCCACATTTTATCTGACATCTGCAAATGTTTTGAATTTGGACAAGTCTAAAATTATGTCATATGGTAATGAGTTCACTGCCTTTTTTCTTGGGATTGCTTTGTAGAGGACAAACTGGATGGACTTGACCCTATTTTGGTTATCAGAACTCCAGATAGAGGGAGTGATTTTGATTTCAAAATTGACAATATTACTTATTCTCCACTAAACCCTATGTTGTGGGTACTCATTAGAATCGTCTCATCAAGACGATTCTAATGAGTACCCACAACATAGGGTTTCAGAGAGAAATAATGACTTTGGAATACCATCACTCCCTCCTATCTGGAGATCTGGGTTATGTTTGTTATTGGCCCCTAGTGTTAAAAATAGATCAGACATTTTGTCATCTGTGATTAAAAAAAGTCCAAGGCAGCTCAAGTCATTTTTCCCCCAAAAAAAATCAAGATGAGCAACCAAGATCAGATATGTTCTGTGAAGTCTGATCTTAATCCATTTTGCCAGTCACTTTGTCACTATTATTATGAGTAGCAATAGTCTGAAGTTTAATTTACCCCTATTTATAACAATGTTTGAAAACAATGTTGGAAAAGGAGAAAATACTGGTAAGTGTAGAATAGTGTACAAGGTTAACTCTGAAATCAGGTTTATCTCCCTTAGTCAATTTACTTTAAATAATTGGCTCCAAAATGACCCACAGCTTCAATATGGTTTTTACTGTACGCTAAGGGTTTTGAAAAAATGATTTTATGGTGTTTAACACCGTTTTCAACATTATTTCAGTTATATTGCGGCAGCCAGTGCACCTATGCATGCTTTCCTGTATTTTGAAAAAAAGCCTGAATGCGTTTTCAGTCATTTTCATCAGAGTTTAAAAAAAAGAGAAAAAAGAGGGAGGGTGTAGGATCAAGATTAGGTTACATGCTGTACTATCCAATCTTAATTTACACATTCTAAAATTACTTAGTTCACTTTTTTCCTAAAAAGGTAGCTGATGGCATATCAACTTCCTTTGAAGTTAGATTTAAAAAAATGTCAATAAAAAATGTTTATTAACTTGCTGATCTTCTTTTTTATTTCCTGCATGACCATGTTGTTTGAAATATTGCAATAGAAGAAACAATGTAGAAAATTGGAAGAAGAGCAATACATCATGACTTCTACACATTTAACTTTTTACTAAACAGTCCTGAGTTTAAAGACTGCACGGAAAAGGACTTTTCAAAGCGTTGTGGGAAAAGGCGAAAATGCTGGTAACCAACATTTTCTCCATTTCCCACAATGTTGTCTACTCTATCAAAGACAGAAGTCATCATTCAAGTTACGTTTGTTTTGACCGCTGTAAATGCTTTCAATCTGAACAAGGCTAATATTTTGTCATCTGGTAAAGGGTTAAATGGATTAGGAAAGAAAAGGTATAGTGCCACACTAACACAAATAAAATGTAGTTCCAGTGCTGTCAATTAAAGGTGATTCATTTATACATTTTTATCTTCTATTTCCTAAATGGTCAGTTATGTCTTTTCACATCCTTGATTACTTGGGTACAGGTCTGAATAAGAATGAAATATTGCACATTATTACCACACAATCTTGAGTTCATAATTACGACTCTGGGATTCTTGAAAACATTGTCAGAAAGAAAGTAAATGTTGGTAAGCTGCAGTTTCTTCTTTTCCCTCAATGTTTTCTACACAGATCCCATCATTTGAGTCACGTTTCATTTTTTTCTACAAATGCTTTAAATTTGGACCGTCTAAAAGACTGCTGTGACGGTAGACGTTTGGTAAATTGGTAAAGTGGCTCAAATGAAGAAAGTTTCCTATAAAAGGTAGAAAACATTTTGGGAAATGGAAAAAACACTGGTCACCAGCATTTTCTCCTTTTTCAAAAATATTTTCCAAAGCCTTCTTCCTCAAAGTCATTAAAACTTGGGATTATGAGGTAAAGAGCTGAATATCTTTTTTATCCACAATATTTATCAGTCTAACAGAAAGTGATAAGACAAAGCCAAAATGTCTGTAATAGATCTTCATCATAGCAAGAAACAGTGGTTTTTGCAGACTCTCTGGATTAAGATCATATTGCAAAGAGCAGAAAAACCAATCTTGACTAATTCCAAGCTTGATCAGATTGCAAAGAGCAGAAAAACCAAATTTGGCTAATTCCAAGCTTGGCCTTTTTCTTTCTGAGGTTTGATGACAGTTGTGACAGGATTCATTCCTCTCTCATGGCTTATCATTTTTTTGGACAATGGATATGTGGGAAATCAGCCAGTGGCTTGGGAAGAATATTGTGCGAAGTATGGGCTTTTCTCATTTCTCCGTTCATTCTCATTTCTCCGTTCATGTACTAAAGCGGAAGGAATAACCGCTCGTGAGGTTTTGTTCACCCGGATTCTATTCTACTCTACATCTTAAGAATTTTTCTATCGAACAAGTCGCAAAAATGCGAGAAAAGCATGTAATTTTCACATTTTGAAAGAAAATATTGCATTAGATACAATCAAAAGCATATTTCCAATGTTTTTCCACATTAAATAAACCTAAATCGGTTGTATTTACCCTTTATTGTGACCTGTAGCAGAAACGGATGACCTTATAATTTCCCACTCAAGCGGGAATCTAGAAACTGTTAAAAATACACCCCACTTCGATGATTGTATTCCATGTGTTATTTTTGTCACTAATTAAAAAAGACATTGCAGGAAAATTTGTGTGTTGGTTTTGTATTTTCAATTTAGTATCAGTAAGCATTAAATTAAGATAAGTTGGATCGTGATTCATTTATTTCAGTCTATATAACAAACATTGAATATTATTGAGTTAATGAAAATTTTGCAATGTAGACTGGGCTAAATGAATCACGCTTAAAATCTCATTACATTCTGTGGCAGACTGAAGGTCAAGTTGTAACCGACAACAGCGGCCCAGTTCGCACAATTAAGGCTAATTAAGTCACTTTAGTTTCAGTTATTTTGCCAATCGCTAATTGATACAAACTGAAGGTCAAATCTTGATAAGATGGAGGCCCAGTTTTCTTTAACTAAGTTTAAACTTAGTCTAATCATGTCAAAAATGTGAGCTGCAGTGATAGCAAATTAAAGTGCGACAGGTGCAACCATTGGGTTCATCTTCGTTTTTGTACAGTCGTCGGAGTCGTCCGGCGACAAAAGCCAATTTTTATGTTAACACTGCGAGGAACTCAGTTTAGACATTATCACACAACACCCTATTTATGAAGTTTCGAAGTTAGGCCTAATTGTTGATTCAATTTCTAGATCTAAATGAGTTGTTGTATGTGGTGATCATTTGTAACTTTTGTCTTAAATGCCTATATTTCTGTTGTGCATTGTTTTACATTTTTTTTAACACTTGGTCACGATTCCTACACACAAAAAAACAATAGTTGTCAACTACAATGGTTTACGACCAGTTCAATACACATCGTATATGATTGGGCTAGTCTGTCTGAACTGGAGCATAGAATATTCATCAGTCCTTAGCGACCGGCCTTAACAACCAATCAAATGAATGGAGAAATGAGAAAGCGGCCATACTACCCAGACTGTCGAGGTAGGTTTAAAAACGTCCTCGGATTGAACCTTTTGATGCCCGCCATAGTGTTTTTTGTCAGTTAAAAGTTTTATTCAGATTTTATATTTAATCATTACACGAAAATTTTGATTCGTTGACCGAAATTGTGCATTTGGTGAGCTTATTTCTGCTTAGATGAACGGAGAAAGGAGAAAACAGTATACTACTTAAAAGTAAACTCAAGGGGATCATGGATAGGTGTACTGGCCGCAGTGATATATAAAATAATGTTATTCATAACCACACTAAATTATAAAACCCTAGACTGAAATTAAAATCGCTTAAGGCAATAAAACAAAAAAAAATTGTTTCATCAATTTAAGACATTAATTTATGGAACTTGAGTGTATATCACTAACATTATGTTTTACTTTTTACAACATAGAAAAATTCTGGACTCGTCTTAACTGAATGCATTTGCAGAGAACAGCTGAAATGTGGTAAAAATAAAAGCATTCGTCTGTAAATTTAAGGTAGAAAATATTGTGGGAAAGGACAAAATGCTGCTTAAAATTAGGGATTTTTTTAAAACTTTCTCCTCATGGTTATCAAAAGTCAGGATTGGTTGGTAAAGGATTAATAACATAAAAAATGCTTTTACATGCTGTTTTTTTATTTGCCTCTGTGTTTTATAATTGTATGAAATCTTGAGCAATGTTTATCATCAATATTATTTTGACAAGGATATTTTCAAAGTAATCTACTGCAAATTTGTTTCACTGGTAAATGAGTCAACAATTGAGGAAATTAAAAGAAAGAAGTTATTTTTTTCAATACACAAACGCCCTCCAAATGTTAAACACTTTACCAAGCAATCTTGTGTTTTAATGAACATGAGGAAAAAAGTCTTTTGCAAACATTGGGAGAAACGAAGAAAAATATTTTCTTCTTTTCCCATATCTTGTTTACTCTATCACAGCCATATATCATCCTTTTATTCACACTTGATATGTTTTCTGCAAGTTTTTCTAGTTTGGACAGGCCTCCAGTTTCATGGTGTAGTAAAGAGTTAAACAATATAGAATAAGTACATTATCGTACTGTGTCAGGTCAAAAGAAAAGAATGTTGTGGTTTTGGTGTATTGTCGGTTTTCTGATATTGATGGTGTGATGAAGTACAGTGTAATAGATATAGCAAAAAATATTAGGCCTTTCTGCTTCAATAATTAGCTATTAATACATTAATCCTTTACCATTCAATCGCAGGTTTAACGACCCAGAGGATGAAGGTTTTTGAAAACACAGTAAGAAAGAGAGAAAATGCTGGTCACCTTTTCCCACTATGAAAATGAGGGGGTTTTGCATCCTAGTAGCAATTAGCTTTTGAAAAAATTGAAAGAAATCGAGTGATAAGAATTTTGGTTAAAAAATGTCTTATTGCTCTTGTCTGACACTTTAGCATTTTTTCGGTGTAGCTGCATAAGTTGGCTGTTGACCTATTTCTTCCTTTCAGTCTTACACATACCATTAATAGTAATTTGCGATTGGTCAAAAATGTGGGTATGTTTATTCTGAGGGCCTTTCAGGCTTTTTTTTTGGGGGGGGGGACCTTAATTACGACACCAGTATACAAGGGTTGCTACCATGTGGCACTAGTTCAAACAATCACAGTTGGATATGACAAAGAATTGAATCCTTTTCTTGCACCAATTTGTAATTTAATATTTTTTTAAGGATTACTCCATAACCTTTGCACAAACTGAAGGTATTTCCTGACATACCAGTTTTAGTGGCAACTGCACCTTTTTCAAGGATGAGTTAGAGTAACATCTAATCTTGAAAAATCTATTTTACATAAAAGTTCTCTTTTTCAACAATATATCTTTCTTGTTTAAAGTTTAATTCCAAGTATGTTGCTGATAATTTATACTTGGTTTTCTTGAACTGAAACTGAACAATACTGATATATACGTGTGACGAAAAATTTGTGAATTACCCTTTACAGACATTTTGCGTTGGGAAATGTTTGCGAATTCAAGACACTCGTTATTTGTTGGTATACTTGTGGTAAAATAAGTGAACAGAAAAGTTTGCGAATTTTTCAAATTTGTGAAATTGCAAAAATTTCTCTTCTGTTTGCATATTGTAGGTTTGAATAAAAAATACCAGAAAGATGTTTGCCATAAAACATGCTGTATGCATTTTTTTTCATCGAACAGGTCCATACTTTTCGACATGATATTTGTCTACTCAATACTGATGATGGCTGGTGTGTAAGTCGGATATCGACCTCGTACATCGGTCTTCCCATATAAGAACGACCTGGGCACGAGCTTCACAAAACACCTCGAGCACTTCGCGCTCTCGATGTTACATGAAGCTCGTGCCCAGTCATTTTCATACGGAAAGACCTCGTACTCAGTCGAAATCCTATACTTAGTGGTCTTGAGCCAATTGGGAATTGTTCCTCCAAAATCTACGTTAACATGTGCATCATAACAGTACTTTTTCAATCCTTTGCTTTATGGACGAATGAAGGGCTTACACTTCTGCCGTATGAAAACATTGTGAAAAGAGGTGCTCCATGTTGTTCAAGTCTTGCATATTTTCCTATTGCCACTCGCCATGATTTCCGAATTACTTATTTTACCTCAATCTAAAATGCAGTGAACATAGCTGAGCCCTTCCAGGTCAATTCTTACAGCCAATAACCTGCATTTTCTCCTTTTTAAACAATGTTTTCTACCCTGACAAAGACAAATTCCATCATTTGAGCCACATTTATATTGTTGTCTGTATATGCTTTCAATTTGGATAAGGCTACTGTTTTGTGGTGTGGTTAATAGTTTAAGACATCGACTTTCAGGAGGCTGAGGCTTTGGAAGTGATTAATATGAATTGTGAGATTACTTACAAGTATTATTATTGATGTAAATAGTTTTAATTTACCAAATTAAATGTGCCTCAAAAGATTGCATTTATCTATTTATCTTTGAAAGGGCCTAGGTAACATTGTTGAAAAAAAAGGAAAACATGCTGGCTAGGAAGAAGTAATTAAGAAGTTACTGTTTATTTCTCTGTAATATTTTTACACAAAAGCTGTCCAAAATACAGAATATCTATCTGTGTGGTAACCGCTTCATTTTGGATTGTCAAATAAACTAGTCAGAAGAGGTAATAAGATAAATGTATTTTGCAGGGATATTTGACGGGCGGCCCATTGATGCAAGTTTGACAAATGATCACGGTGTACAAGTATATCCGTATAAAGAAAGGATTTACACAATTGCACTGCTTGTATGATACATCACATCTGAATGCAGACATAATTATATCATGTGGTTTACTCTTTATCAGATGACAAAATTTTAGATGCATCCATATTCAAAACATTTGCAGACAATACATTAACTGGAGCAAAATTATTGAATTTGTCTTGGGAAGGGAAGAAAACATTGTGAGAAAAAAAGAAAATGCTGGATATCTGCATTTTCTCCATTTCCCATTATGTCCTCCAAAAATGTTCCCCTCAGTAAAAGATTTCATTATTTTATTGACCTTCCTTGCAAAAAACATGGTAAAATGGAAGTTTTGTCACCAGGAATTTGATCCAATAATGGGAAATATTTGAGATATGAGTAATATTGTGAATTTTCCTCTCATTTAGTAATGGCACAAAGCACAATGTCACTCCTCTTTTCAGAGAAATTTACTAAGGGACAAAATTTACTGCTGCAAGATTCAGGATAAAAATAATAAGTATGACATACATGTAGGCCTTACACTTTCTGTAAGTAACTGAACATTATTCTGTCCAGATTTGTAACAGTCAACAGGCATTCCAAATAATTTCATTTGAATAGTTTAACTCTTAAGCAAACCAAAAAAATTTTAAGACTGGTCCAAATTGACAGCATTTTGCAGACGACAAATGCTGGTAACCAGCATTTTCTCCTTTTCCCACAATGTTTTCTACTCTTCCAAAGTCAAGTTTCAATTTTTGAGTCACGTTTATTTTGTTGTCTGCAAATTCTTTCAATTTGGACTTCTCTAAAATTTTGTCGTTTGGTAAAGAGTTAAACCTCCATTCCACTGAAACGAAAATCTGCTATTCTTCAAAATTTTAGAAAAAAAAAAGTGAAGCATAGCAGGAACGGCAACAGCACAGTAAAAACACTTTGATCGTAGTAGAAGTGTATTGAAAGCTTCATGATCGCCACTTCACGGCTCTTGTTTTGACCTTGCTTAAAAACTAAGTAGCAGGATCACCGTGGGCTCGAAGCGCCACAAAAGCGTAATAAAAGCGTGGCAAGAAATTCATGAACGCAACGGTATCAAAGCCGCAGCGCAATTAACGTTTAGCAAGTGCAGTGCATCGTAACAAAACCAACACCCAACCCATCCTCGGAACCCAGGTTTGAAGCATTACGTTACTCTCCATGCATCACCCCTGGGAACATTGACTAGCAAACGTTGTTTCTTATGAATATTCATATGGTCTGGAAGTACCCTAATAGCCAATCGAAAGATCGATAACATAATGATACTCTCTTGTAGAGAGCATAATTTCATCTCTTTCGTCACTAAAAATAACCCTGGAAAAAATCTGAGGTTGTCAACAAATATGGCAGCTGTCGGTGTTCTTTTCTCCAGTGAGATATGCCATTCTGCAATACAGGGACGACACTATCGATCGTTGTGTACAATTTTAACTGACAATCTTTCTGTGTTATGCCGAAAATCTCTTTTATACGCTTCTCGATTGTGGTGTTGATGGGCGCCGCCATATTTAAAGTATCGCTAAGCTTGATTTGCAACGAATGATGTGATTGGATATCGACAAGTAAAAAATAGAAATGACGGCGTATTTGTGATAAGAATAGTTTAAATTTTCTAAAGAAAAACCGAGATCACCAATCAAAATGCTTCATGAATAATTCATGAGAATGAGGAAACGCCAGCGAAATAAACGAGGGGCGATTACAGAATGAATCGAAACTTGTTCACCGAGGTTGCACCCAACCCTGTCAATCTAGTGTGCATAACCGCATGCTAGAGCACAGCTACTGCAGCAATTTGATCCATTTTCTTCGAAAACTGATGGTCAACTACTGCTATATGTAAAAGTTGCAAAAGCGCAACAGTAGCATATCTCCTTCGTATAGGTCGTAGCAAGGTTGCAGCAGCAACGTAGTAAGCCTGAAATCCCATGCCCTAGTGGATGCATTGTAGAAGTGTTTCAGAAGCGTTGTAGAAGTCCAACAGTGGCATGACAGGGTCGTGACCAGAGCAGCAAGATCATGATTGAAGCATACTATAAGCGTAGTGGTCCCAAAATGCTGCACATGTCTGCACTTCTTTGGCGATTTGAAAGATTTTGAAGAAGCGCCATGATCATGATGAGTGCAGTTGAATCGCCACCCAGTGGAACAGGGCTATTACTGAGCTAAAAAGCAGTTACCATAGTTAAAACCAGTTGGACTTGGTATACAGCTGCCATAAGACAGTGCTTAACTCTTTACCAAATGACAAAATTCCAGAATCTGCCAACTTGAAAGCAATAATTGAGGTGACATATTGGGGGTGGTTCCAATGGTAGGATTTGTCTTTGATAGGGTAGAAAATATGATGGGAAAAAAGGAGAAAATGCTTGTTACCAGCATTTTCTCCTTTTCCCACAACATTTTCCAACAGCTTTATTCTTCGAGGTCGTTAAAAATTGGGATAGTTTGGTAAAGGCAAGTCTTTTGAAAAACATGGAAAAATCGTCTTGCACAAGTTTCTGAATTCAGTATTTATCTTTTAGATCATTGATCGGAGACAAAATTAATTTCTAACTGTAGATCAGATATATTTGTTTATATATCTATAAAGCAGGAATATACATGCATTTGAAATCAAGATACGTAATGGAAGTATTTTAAAGATGGTTGAATGGATAGATTGGTTTGGTTTCACGATATTTTAACAGCTTAGGTCATATCATGGCCGTCAGTGATGCACCCATGTGTTTCCTGGCTTTCTCACACCAGTACTGACACAACTTTTTTTCCAAAGCCACTGACTCACATGCATGAGAGGTGAGAGACAAATAATAGCTGCAACCGGGTATCGAACCTGCAACCTCCAGGTCTCGAGTCAGATACGCTAACCACTGAGCTACCAGGCTGGGTGTTGAACGGATAAAACAATTCCTAACCAATGCAGGGATCCCGAAACTGAGTCAGCAGCTGAGGTCACTCTTTAATTTTGGAATCTAAAAATTAACAAAAAAAACCAGTCAAGGATATGCAGATGTCTTGCTCTAAAGATAAGTAACACCCATTTATTTCATGTTTTACAGTAATTTATCTGAAAAAAAAATGGTACATTATAAGGTTTGATAATTCATGGTTATGAACAGTGAAATAAACCGAATTCCTAGCAACCAGTATGGAATTTACCTTTGTAAAACGATCCCCTGGGACCGTTTTACTAACAATTCATAAGTTTTTGTTTGCTTTAGAATTTTCGAAACTTTGCGCCTATGTTTAGATTTACAAAATTTGTAAATCTGTTTTACTAAACTTCCATAACTTTGTGAATTTCCACCAGTATATGTTTCCCTAACTCTTCAATTGAAGGCAGAAACAGTAGTTTCCCTACACTAGTTACCAAGGTACACAGTGTGTGCCATTCAACTAGAGAGAAATGTGACATAATTTACGCACATTTACCCTACAATTCTCATGCTTTATGTAATTTTGTAATATGTTCTTAGGGGGAGGGGAGGTAAGCCATGTGGAATTAAGGAAAACAACTTTACTGGATTTTGATGACAGTCCCAACAAAAAAAGGGTTAGAAGCATGAAATAAGTAGAATATCTGTTTTTTCCAGTTAAAGATCGAAATATATTTCATGGAGTGAACATAAGCTGTAAAATTTTCACGAATGGCTGTGCCACTCCTGAAAATATTGCTGATGATCATCGGTATCCACTCCATGAAATAAATTTTGATCTTTCACTGAAACAAAAAACCAGGTATCCTCTATTACATGTTTTTAAAATGGATGTTTAACTATGTTTACATAATGGATGTTTAACTTTGTTTACAAGCGACACAATATGGCTGTTAAAGTCTATTGGGTTGTTCTGTACCTTGCAAATAGTTATATTCCCTTACACGGATGCAATGTAGTTAGGTGGCTGAAATGGAATTTAACCGTAAGGCTTTTTAAAGCATAGAGAGTAAAGAAACAACTGTATTGAAGCAATTGCTCATTTTCCATATATATTTTCTACATCATTTGAAAAAAATATTTGCTTTGTCTTCAATTTGTGTAACTATTTTCTGCCTTGTTTTAGTAATTTCTGAAATTACTTATAATCCTCATAGATTTATAAAACCTATACCAAACAATCTCATATCTAAGTACTCTGATTTAAAAAAAGGCTTTGAAAGCATTTACTTACAATGTTTTCTACTCTTTCAAAAACAAATCCAATTGAGCCACAATTGTTGTTGCGAATGGTTTCAATTTAAACAAGTCTAAAATTTTGTCATCATATAAAGAGTTATGGTATTAATGAAGAAATTCAACCCTGTAGGAAGTTCAATTATTGTCATCATGTTGAAATTGATATTGAAAGTTGAATTTGAAAGGATTAGTAGAAAGGTAGATAAAACGTTTTATTATATTCCTATCAGTGAATTACTGGGATTTCACAGTGAATAACACCACTAGTGGTGATAAATATGATATCATCACCATTGACAATATAGTTTTAGAATGTTTGACGGAACTACTTTTTAGCTCACCTGAGCACGAAGTGCTCAGGATGAGCTATTGTGATCACTCACCGTCTGTCGTCCGTCTGTCCGGCGTCCGTCCGTCCGTCCGTTCACATTTCTTTGTTTACACTCTAGCATCTACAAATATTAACCAATCAGCACGAAACTTGGTCAAAATATATATGACCCTAAGATCTCGGATGAGTTCGATTATGGGTGTAATCGGACCAGAACAACTGGAGTTATTTGCCCTTGAATTAGAAAAATTGCTATATTTGACTTTGTTTACACTCAAGCATCTACAATTATTAGCCAATCAGCACGAAACTTGGTCAAAATATATATGACCATAAGATCTCGGATGAGTTTGATTATGGGTGTAATCAGACTAGAACAACTGGAGTTATTTGCCCTTGAATTAGAAAAATTGCTATATTTGACTTTGTTTACACTCTAGCATCTACAATTATTAACCAATCAGCACGAAACTTGGTCAAAATATATATGACCATAAGATCTCGGATGAGTTCGATTATGGGTGTAATCGGACCAGAACAACTGGAGTTATTTGCCCTTGAATTAGAAAAATTGCTATATTTGACTTTGTTTACACTCTAGCATCTACAATTTTTAACCAATCAACATCAAACTTCGTCAAAATACTTATAAGTATAAGATCTCGGATGAGTCCAATTCATCGGACCAGAACGACTGGAGTTATTTGCCCTTGAATTAGAAAGTTCTGTAGAATAGTTCTTTGTCTGGAGCATAACTTTGTCATCTCCAGTCTGATTGACTTGAAACTTGGCATTTGTAGTTGTTGCAATAATACGGAGTGCAGTGAGAAAGAACCATAACTCTACCTCGTACTGTCTACGAGTTATTTCCCTTTGATCATCATTTTTACAGCATTTTCTGCTTGTCCAGAATATAACTTTGTCATCTCAAGCCTGAACATCTTCAAATTTGGTATTCATGATTGTTGAAAAATTACGGAGTGCAGTGCACAAGAACCATAACTCTTCCTAGCACAAATTTTGAGTTATTCCCCTTTGACCTTCATTTTATAGCGTTTTATCCTTGTCCGGAGCAAAACTTTGTCATCTTAAGTAGGAATGACATGAAATATGGTATGCTTATTTGTTGCAATATGTGGAAGTGCAGTGCACAAGAATTGTAACTCTAACTCGTGCTGTCTTTGAGTTATTTCCCTTTGATCATCTTTTTTACAGCATTTAGTGCTTGTCCGGAATATAACTTTGTCATCTCAAGTCAGAATGACTTCAAACTTGGTATGCATGTTTGTTGCAATATTACCCAGTACAATGCGCAAGAACAATAACTCTGCCTAGCACAGATTTTTAATAATTCCACTTTGATCTTCATTTTTACAGTATTTCTTATTTGTCTGGAACGGAACTTTGAAGTCTCAAGTCAAATTGACTTGAGACTTGGTAAACATGTTTGTTGCATTATCTGCCCATTGCGATTATTATACCTCCTTGACGACTGGCGGTGGGACGGGCTTATCTTGCGACAATATGCCGTTCTTGTTTCATTATCATTTGGCCTTGAACCTCAATATTTGGTATTTTTCTTCATTGTAGACCTTTACTGTTTAGTACTCAGGTGAGCGATATAGGACCATCATGGTCCTCTTGTTTCCTATATTGCTCATATTCTACCATTCTTGATGATTATTAGAATAAAAAAGGGTAAATTAGGAATATAATTAATAGGAAAATCAACTGGTTGTGTGTAATATTAAAAATCTGTCACTTCAGACTCGTTTTTTCAACCGCATCACACCGCATTCTAATGACATATTTTTTATATCACACACAATCAGTTGATTATCCTCTATGTCCTATGGTAAAGTTTGTTGGATACATTAGAGATAGACTAGAGATTAGTGGAAATCAAACTTTTATCCTTTCTACTGTTGGTCTGTTTTCGTTTTAAGAGTTGTTACAGCTATGTAGCAGAAAAAATATTTTAATTGAAATAAAATGTAGTAATTTTTTCACTACAAGGTATGGTTACTCTTTGAAAAATAATACTACCTCCTGTAGAGTTTCCAAATTCTGTTTTAAATTAAAAACAAGTATGAGCAAACAACCCTCAGTGTTGCAAATAATAATAAGACATGATACTGACAAAAAAGAGTTAGATAAAAAGAGAAGAATAAAAGGCTATTGCTTTTTATACGCCCGTCGAAGAAGGGACGTATTATGGGATCACCCATGGCGGGCGGACGGGCGGGCAGCGTCCCATTCTTTGTGCAGAGCATATCTCCAAAACTATGCTAGCTAGGGTTATGAAATTTCATGGGTGGATAGATCTCATCAAGGCGGAGTGCAGTGCACAGATATCATAACTCTCGCTTGCTTAATTTTTGAGTTATTGCCCTTTGTTGTTTTTCATACTTGAATTTTGTCCAGAGCCTATCTCCAAAAATATACTAGCTACGGTTATGAAACTTCATGGGTGGATAGATCTCATCAAGGGGGAGTGCAGTGCACAGGAATCATAATTCTTGCTTCCTTAATTTTTGAGTTATTGCCCTTTGTTGTTTTTCATACTTGAATTTTGTCAGGAGCATATCTCCAAGACTATACTAGCTAAGGTTATGAAACTTCATGGGTAGATAGATCTTATCAAGGGGGAGTGCAGTGCACAGGAATCATAACTCTTGCTTCCTTAATTTTTGAGTTATTGCCCTTTGTTTTTTTTCATACTTGAATTTTGTCCGGAGCATATCTCCAAAACTATACTAGCTACGGTTATCAAATTTCATGGGTTGATAGATCTCATCAAGGGGGATTGCAGTGCACATGAATAATAACTCTTGCTTGCTTAATTTTTGAGTTATTGCCCTTTGTTGTTTTTCATACTTGAATTTTGTCCGGAGCATATCTCCAAAACTATACTAGCTACGGTAATGAAACATCATGGGTGGATAGACCTCATCAAGGGGGAGTGCAGTGCACATGAACCCTAACTCTTGCTTAATGTTTGAGTTATTGCCCTTTGTTTATTTTCATACTTGAATTTTGTCTAGTGCATATCTTGAATACTATACTAGCTACGGTTATGTAATTTCATGCGTGGATACATTCCATCAAGGGGGAGTGCAGTGCATATAAATTGCAACTCTTGCATGCTTAATTTTTGACTTATTGCCCTTTGTTGTCTTTTTATACGCCCGTCGAAGTAGGAATGACTTGAAATATGGTATGCTTATTTGTTGCAATATTTGGAAGTGCAGTGCACAAGAATTGTAACTCTACCTCTTGCTGTCTTTGAATTATTTCCCTTTGATCGTCATTTTTACAGCATTTAGTGCTTGTCTGGAATATTACTTTGTCATCTCAAGTCAGAATGACTTCAAACTTGGTATGCATGTTTGTTGCAATATTACGGAGTACAGTGCGCAAGAACAATAACTAGCACGGATTCTGAGTAATTCCACTTTGATCATTTTTACAGTATTTCTTGCTTCTCTGGAATGGAACTTTGTCACCTCAAGTCAAATTGACTTGAGACTTGGTAAACATGTTTGTTGCAGTTACGAAAAGTGCAATGCACTGGAACGGCAACCTTACCCAATGCCCTTTTGGAATTATTCCTTATTCATTATTTTTTTCCCCCAGCTTTTCATGCTTCTCTACAATATAACTTTGTCTTTTCATGTTGGAATGACCTGAAACTTTATATGCATGTTTCCTTAACATTAGAGGAGACATTCATGCCTATTTCAATCACTTAGATGATTTCTGCTGCACTACTATTTTCCTCTACCTGCCCTTTACGATTATTATCCCCCCTCGACAACTGGCGGTGGGATGGGCGTATCTTGCAACAATTTGCCGCTCTTGTTTTAACATAATAAGTGTAATAGTGCCCTCTACTTGAATATTAAAACTTTTAGTTTTTTTTTTTTAACTCACCTGAGCACGAAGTGCTCAAGGTGAGCTTTTGTGATCATGCTGTGTCTGTCGTCCGACGTGTGTCGTCCGTCGTCCACTGTCAACTTTTTCCTTGTGTACGCTCTAGAGGCCACATTTTCAGTCTGATACTCATGAAACTTGGTCAGGATCTTTGTCTTGATAATATCTCAAACGAAATTGAAAATGGGTCATGTGGGGTCAAAAACTAGGTCATTAGGTCAAATCTTAGAAAAACCTTGTGTACGCTCTAGCAGCCACATTTTCAGTCCAATACTTTTGAAACTTGGTCAGAATGTTTACCTTACTAATATCTTGGATGAGTTTGAAAATGGGTCATGCTGGGTCAAAAACTAGGTAACTAGGTCACTAGGTCAAATCTTTGAAAAACCTTGTGTATGCTCTAGAGGCCACATTTTGTCCTATACTCTTGAAAGTTGGTCAGAATGTTTGTCTCGATGTTATCTTAGAGTATTTTGAAAATGGGTCACATCGGGTCAATAACTAGGTCACTTGGTTAAATCTTTAAAAAACCTTGTGTATGCTCTAGAGGCCACAAAATGTTTGTCCAATACTCATGAAATGTGGTCAGGATGTGTGTCTTGATTACATTTTACACCAGTTTGAAAATGGGTCAGGTCGGATGAAAAACTAGGTCACTAGGTCAAATTTTAGAAAAACCTTGTGTACACTCTAGAGGCCACAATTTAAGTTCAATATTAATTAAACTTGGTCAAAATGTTTGTATTGATGACATGGATTAGTCTAGAGAAAGCTTGCGTACAAACTAGAGGCCTAATTTTTAATCCAATAATTATGAAAGCATGTTAGAATGTTTGTTATAATATTTCAAAAGAGGTTTAAAATGGATCATGTTTGGTCGAAAGGCTCAGGTGAGCAACTTCAGGGCCATGATAGCCCTCTTGTTTGTATTGTGTTAAAACTTTTTTTCAGTTGAGTTTCCTGTATGAAAGAGGGACCTTGCCAAAAGACCCCAAATGGTTGGTAAAAAATTCGTACCAAATTTTGCAATGGATTCACAGTATTTATCCTACCTAACCACAAAATCATTGACTTGACCAGATTGAAAGCCTTGCAGATGACAAATTTAATCCTTTACCACACAATCCTGAATTCTAATGATCCTAAGGAAAAAGCTTTATGAAAACTTTGTGTGAAAAGGAGAAATGCTGGTAACCAAAACATTCTCCCTTTTCCACAGTGTTTTCTTTTCCCTCCAAACACAAAACTTCAGTTTTTGGGTCACAATTATTTTGTGGTCGGCGAATGTTTTGTTGTTCCAAGCATTTTAAAGGCAAATCCTACAATATTATGCACTTTTAATTTGTTGTTTGCAAAATTGAACATGTCCAAAATTGTGTTGTTTAATAAAGAGGTAACTTTAATTGTGTTTTTTAATAAAGAGGTAACTTTTTAGCAAACATCAAAATTTCAGACTGATACAAACTGAAAGCATCTGCAGAGCTTATGAAATAAATGAGGTTAAAATGATGTTTTTATCTTTTAATGAGTGGGAAACATTGTGGGAGAAGGATAAAATACTGGTTTCTAGCATTTCCTCCTTTCCCACAAGGTTTTTTACATGATACTCAAGGCATCCCCTGGCAGTGCAATCGGTAGAGTGCAGGACTTGAGAATATGGTTTGTTGGTTTAGATCCCTAGCATGGCCAATTTCTTTCCTGGAATTGATGATAGTTGTTGCATCAGGATTCATCTCTCTCTCGCTGCTGATCATTTTCTCTTTTTCCAACAATGTTTTAACCCTTTACCACACAATGACGACTTTTGACACCCCTGATAGAGAAGGCTTTTGAAAACATTGTGGGAAAAGGAGAATATGCTGGTAACCAGCATTTTCTCCTTTTCCCACAATGTTTTCTACCCTATCAAAGAAAAATCATTTCATATGATCCACATTGAAACTGTCCTCTGCAAATGCTTTCAATTCGGACAGGTCTAAAATTGGTCGTGTGGTAAGGGGTTAAGATGCCTTCTTGACCACAGAGTCATTTAAATATTGGAATGATTGGTACAGGGTTAAAGACACATAGCACCTAATGTGTGTTGTTGGTGGACGGAGGAGGATATTTTTTCAGCATTTATTTCTATATTTAATTAACCCTTTCCCAAACGACATATTTTAGAGTTGTCCAAAAAAAGTGGTAGAAAGTTGTCTAATAGGGTAGAAAACATTGTGGGAAAAGGAGAAATTGCTCATTATGAGCAATTTCTCCTTTTTCCACATTGTTTCCAAAGACATTCAAGCAAGATATTAAATGTGGCTAGAATAGTAGGATTTGTCTCCAAAAGAATAGAAAACACTGTGTGATATGGAGAAAATGCTGGTAACCACATTTTCTCCTTTTTCCACAATTTTTTCACAATCGTTTTTCTTCAGGGTCATTAAAATTCAGGATTGTTTGGTAAATGGATAATTAGCTTCAATCTTTGGTAAATTGCACCCTCTCTGGGATGGTTTCAGAATAAATTGAATGTAACATGTTGCAGATTGTCCTAGAAAATTGTGACTGAAAGAGACATTCTAATAACCAGGAATCTGTAAAGAGTTATTTGACCCATTTTTTTACAATACAGTCTACTTTTTTTATACGCCAGAAGGGTCATATTATGTTATGGCCCGGTCGTCCATCCATCCGTCTGTCCGTTAGCAATTTCTTGTGTGTGCAACTCCTCTTACAGTTTCCACTGGAATAAGTTCAAACTTACCACAATGAATCTCTATGATGTGTAGTTGTGCGCATGTGACTTTAAAAATTTGGATCTCTTTAGGCATTCTAGATTTTAAAACATATCACTGACAAGCCCCTTCAGGCATAAATGTGCCACTCTGTGAAGCTCTTGTTTCTAAAACCCTTTGCAGTAGAACAAAACAAATTGCAGGAAAAGAAACACATTGCTTGCTGTTTCAAGCTTTACCGGAGGATTCCACTTTTTTATGACCCTGAGGGAAGAGGTTTTTAAAGCTATGATATCTGCGTCTTTGAAGACGTATATATCATTCATTATGTGAGCCTTATCATTTTTGTTACCTGGAAATAGTTTTAAACTGGGTCGGTTTAAAATTGTGTTGTCTGGTAAAGGGTTAAGGAATGCGATCAATGCCATTAAAAATATATTCATCAAGTAATTAAGCCTGTTAATGCTGTCTCTGCATTCTTATGCATTTGTAGCTGTCAAGGTTGAAATAATGAGAAAAAGGTAACAATGAGCATTTCACTTTTCTGTTCATGGGGAGTTCTATATATTTGATGCAATTGATTGATTGCTTGATTGTGTATGGTACCTGTAAAATCTGATCCTAAAATTAAGGTCTACGGGCCCTAACTCATCCGTAAACATCAAGGTTTTCGTAAAAGCTTTTCGGCCAATCACGGCAGCTTCCGTGTTTTAATATGAGAGTTAGGGGCCGTAGACTCACTAACTCATCAGTAAATGTTCTTGTGACATCAACTTTTTCGTAAAGGCTATTCGGCCAATGTTGACAGCTTCCATCTTTTAATATGAAAGTTAGGGGCCGTAGACCTTAAGTAGAAAAATGTATAGCCCTGAAAAAGAGTTTTAGGATGAAAAGACAATTGTGTATCACTTCAGATCCCACTAACTGCCAGTTCTGATGTTTGGTAACGAATCAAGTATCCTCTACAGTCGGATGTTGTACTTGTCCACCATGAAAGAGTCATGACCGATCTGGAGAGGCACATTCAACAGACTAATGATAGACTTCAATGTATCAGGCAGGTCAGTATTTTCTGCAGTATCTTAAATGCTGATTTTAGGTATACTAATAAGTACTTAACCACATTACCCAGGTATGGTATCATCTGTTGAAACTGGTGTGATACAGGTGTATTTTTTTTTCAGCATTGTGTCACATGAGGGCAGTTTTATAAAGACAGGTCAGCAGGCATAGACCTAATCACTTTAAACACAAACAAACCAACCACAACTAAAAGAGTATGAAGAGGACATATTGGCTTTTGTTGAAAGCATAGGAATAAGGAAAGTTACTCTATGTTTGTTTTGTAAAATTTTGAATGTGCCCTTATTTACGAAATTTTCATCATTCAGTATAATTGCAGTAACATGGACCTTTATTTTGTGACAAGCATTTTATTTCAAACTTACCTGAAGTGACAAAAATATGACAAAATAAATGAGCCATGCTCTGTGAAAAGGGGCTTTAATGCATCTGCAAAAAGTATGGAACCATGTCAGCTTGAGCAGGCTGACAATTTATTATGCTGAAACTTTTTGCTGTTTGTAAATTTTCTGCATATTCAAATACCAGTCTCTCTCATGGTACAGCTTGATTATAAACAATGGAACCATATGCAACCACTTGCATGGTATAATACATTGAGACACTGCGTTTAACCCACTTTTCTCAGAGTATCACTTACATGTAAGAGCAACATTACTCTATACTACCTGAACAGCAATTGCCTGGATATGCCAGTATGCCAGGGAGTAAGACCTATACAGGTTTGAACAGCATGGAAGGTTGGAAAGCAATAAGGTTTTTTCCTATGTATAAGTAAGAATGATGTACAGCTTTCATTCCATTTCACAGACAATCTAAAGCCCTTTGTTAAAACAATGTCAAGAATGTTGACATACCAGATACAAAACCAAACTGCGAATTGTTCACAGTCCAAACTTTATGTTGCTACCATGATAATTATAGTTGTGATAACCATTCTTTCATTTACATGATATAAGCAGACTATTACAATGTCTTTCATTAGTTTCCCTACTTGGCAATAACAGGTTATTCAGAATCTCAGCTACTGGTGGTGCCTGTCCCTCAGGCATTAACATGGGCAAGGTACTTCACAGCGTCTTTCAAGTTGCTTTTGAAATCTAGGGAAATACATGAGTAAGTGACCTGTCACTGTTACAAACTTGAAATAATGTTTTAACTGTAAGAGCGGTGACTTAATGAAAGAAAACGTTTCAATATGAAAAAAAAAAAAGGCCAAAATAGTTACACTTCAAGGTCATCTTAGCCTGTATACATCCACAGTGATGCATCCAGCGTGCGGCATTGCCCCTTTTTTTCCAAGAATGCCCCCAAAATCTAAAAACTATGCACGCAAAATGCCGCATTTTTACTGTAATGCACACATTATTAAAACCAAATTGCGCGGTGCCGAAAAGACTAACACGGTCTCGAAAACTACTCCGTCCAAAAACTACGAATTCGCTAGTGTAAGGGAAACAACTCTTACCCGTAAAAAGGTCGCTGGATTTCCCAAGTCCCCATGACGTTTTTCGATGACATCATAAATTAGAAAGGTGCTAAAAATCCCATGAATTCGATTGGATAAAATTTTTAGTCATCAGTTTCCGCGAGTCATCGACGGAAATGGCGACAGAAAGAACATTGTTCGATTTTTTTCATGAATCCATGCAATAGTTATAGAAAATACGACTGAAAATGACCAGGCTGTGTCTGAGAAGAAAATGACTTATCACCTGTTTGTTAGAAAAAGAATTATGCGTTCATTCCAAGCTGGCAAAAACAGTCGGCCTTAGTTGGGCACGAATTACACTCGAGACCTCAGGTAATGGACAAAAAAGGCCTTTATACGCTTATCTTGTGTTAAATGACAGTTTTTGAAGTTACTTGTTACCCTTATTGACAAATTTGTGTCAAACCAGGCGGAAATACTTACCTAGAAATTGACAGACATGAAAAATTGATCGGTTGAAAACACACGGAAACCCATGACACAACTAAATGTATCTTTGTCCGATCAGAGTCACTTCAGACTTTTTTTCAGCTTTTAAATGACTTTAAGCAGAAAATTTACACAAATACCTTAATTTAAAAGACTTTTTTTGCTGCAAATCATCAATATAGATTGCTTTAAGTCTAGTTGGGAACCATATTGTCATAGTCTCTAACATAAAATGTTACCCCAGATTTACAGCTCAGGGTTTAAGTGTACCCTTGAAATAAAAAGATAGTGGGAACACTTCTGTTTGTACGAGTTGAATCATTGTGTGATGCATTAGAAAAGATGCACATATTATATTTATTGTAGCACACCTTTATCTAACCAATTATTCCTTTCATTTTCTTAAAAAGAAAAAAAAGTCAAATGCCCCATTTTCGGATTAGAGTGCCCCCTTTTTGTTAGGTTTAGGGGGCATGTGCCCCACATTTTGAAATTTCTGGATGCATCACTGCATCCAAACACTTCAAGGTCGTCTTGGCCTGTGTATATCCAAGATATAACTACATGTTTGTGCAGTGTGATCTTAATCAACACTGCCATAGGTTTGTGAAGACATAATGTTTCTTAGCTTGTCACCAAACAATTCTGATTTTTTAACAGCTCTGCACGAGGAAGAAACCTTTTGAAACAATTTTGGGAAAACAAGAAAAATGTTGGTATTCAACAAGTTGTCCTATTTCAAGAACAAATCCCATACTTTGAGCCACATTTTATTAGGGAAACGTATCAAGTTTATGCCATGCAGATATGTAGATTGAGATGTATTTCTAATTTGCATAGACAAGACATGGTGAATGTCTGGTTTTTGTGACAATCAATATCTGATCTTTGTAATTGAAATGGCACAGTGAGAGAGCGAGTGAGCCCAATAAAATCAACCATTGTATACTGAAAAATGTCCTCCATCCGTATTGTAAATGTCCCTGGAGCATTTGAGACATTTTTCTATTGTCTATTTTCAAATCAATAGCATTTTAGCAAATAATGTTTTCTTTTTCTCATGAATGGTCTCCCACCATCCTGATAACCTTATTGTATTTGTAATCAGTTGCCACTTAGAAAATAATTTGTTTTAGATCACTGTCTAAAGGTATGTCAGTGTACACACTTTTACCAAATGACAGGTTTTGGCCATGTCTAGATTCAAAGCATTTGCAGATGACAAAATTAATACGGATCAATTTTTATACCTGTCTTTGAAAGGGAAAAAAACATTGTTTTTCTCTTCCCTCGATGTTTTCAAAAGCTTTTTTCCATGGGATTGTTCAAATACAGGATTGTTAAGTAAAAAGTGAATCATAATTAAAGTATGAAGCAATTTACATATATAATAGAGCTGTTACAATAAAGAAGGAAACAAGATGTCTACTAATTAATGAAGTATTTTCAGTACATAGCAAAAACCAAGATTTTGCTGTTTCAAGGCTGTTTTGATTAGGCCCAAAAAAAAGAAATATCTGCGTTTAGGGTTTCCCTACCCTACCTAGAAAATGCTGCCGATCCTAAACTTTTTTTTGCTATGATTGAAAAAAAAAAACCTGTCGGGTGTGATTTCATTACATGTTCCATGTGAAAACTTTTTGGAAAAAAAAAAATCCCTACCTACAGTATCTCTGACTGAAACCCTAAACACAGATATTTTTTTATTAGGCCTTAGCATATCTGGAAATGGAGACTTTGTATATCAATGATCAGAATGATGGTATTTTTTTTTAAATGAGAATTTTACAATACTTGCATTTTTTTTTTTTCATTTGGCATTTTAGGAGATATTCATCAAGTAAGGCAAGAGAAAGAATGGACTTTACAAGGACATACAAGTCTTCTCCATTAAATTACAATTGTTAAGAGAAGTCAAAATGCATGTAATAAGGAGGCAAAAACTTTTTTTTTTTCAAACTAATGTAGCAAATTTATAATGGTACGTTGATCCATAGAGTGTTGAAGACAGCACAGACTAAGTGCTGTCTGATACTGGATAGGTGCTGTCTGTTTGCCATGCAAAATATTTATAACAAAATAGTTGTAAAATTACAACAAGTGTACTCTAGCTTATGTTTGCCCTATTTGTTGCTTGAAAATATCAGGACTAAAGGTTGATCAGTGAAATGCACATTTTCAACAAAGATCTTTTAAAACTTACTGCAAAAGCATCTTAACCTATCACACTGTAAAACAAATTTGCAGAAGATCATTGACTTTTTAGAAAATCTTTGTCGAACAAGGTTTAACAACATTAAGGGCTTATAAATACATGAATACACCTGAAAACATCGAGGTAAAATTTGCAACATTATTTTTAAAACTAGTCTGGTGGAAGATGAAAACAACAAAAGATTGTCAGTGTGAGGCAATGTGTCATGAGTATGTTGCATATAGTATGCTAATATTTTTATCGTGCATGTGGTAGACTGGCTTTGAGATATTTACAAAATTGCAAAAAAGTCACACATTTTCAAGAGAAATACCTTTCTTTACTGGAAAGGGTGCTGTTGAGGATGAAGATAGACGTTCCTGTCGAAATTCTGTCAATTCAATGAAGTTTTCTGATAGAAAACAGATTCTGTTATGAATCACGCCTGAAAATGCAGAGACAATATTTTACTAGACTGATATTTATTGGTTTAAATAAATTTCCATTTACCCTTTACCTTGATGTTATATTTCTCACTTTAACTTTTGATAAAATGCTATCATTGCCTTTGCAAAGTTTTCTTGTATATGCTAAACCTAATACCACAAAATGTCATTGAATTTCGAGATACTAGAATTGTTGCAGCAGCAACAAAATTGGCTTTTGAAAAGTAGCACTACTAAAGAACTCAATGTTGTTCCCCTTAAGTGTGGCAGACTTGTAGGACAGGTTCAGGGACTTCCCCGGAGAAAATGTTTGAATTTAAGATGCCTCCTTAAGCAATTCTAATATATTTTAAGTCAGTTTTAGTCACTGAAATGTCATGAGTATTTGCCATTTTTCAAAAAGTGATAGCCAATATCCTATATTTGGCAGAACAACAGGTAGACAGCTGCCCAGTGACTTGTACAGATATCAAAAACGAAACAGACATAATGAATAGATAATGAAACCTCTACAGTGCCTTACAGAAAATTAAGATCTGTAGACAGGTAAAATCCTAACTGTACTATGATGAAAATGTTACTGTGAAAATTTATTCTGCGATTATCACATGACAAAAGTTGCACCCTTTGTAATAACGATGTCCCATGATAAGCAGTTGATTGATTGAATGGTGTTTCACGTCCTTTTCAACCTTATTTCTGTCATATCATCGCAACAACTCACATATTCATGTATGTCTAGGGGTTCACCAGTTCTAGGCTAGAACTCTGAAATTTTTTATGAAGAATACCTGCACAAAAAACTTATTCCTTCCAGTGAGGCTTGAACCCTTGGCCTCTATACTACTAGTCCTATACTTTACAACTGAGCCTCCCAGGACACTATGATATGGTTAAATTGCCAATTAGTTTAGTAAAACCAGGACTGTGTTGGTGAAGAAAAGACCTTGCAGATCTTAGTTCTGACAGCACTTTCAGTTTTTTTTTATGTACACTAGCATCAAATACTGTAATAAGGGGAAATTTTATATCATGACCAATTTTGTCTTGTTGGTTTCAAAAGCCTACAAGGATCAACATGAACATCAAGATAAAATCAATACATATTATAACAGGAATTCAAAATGTGTAGTAATGCGAAAAAAGATGCACTTACATGAAAAATCTTGTAATTAAGTGAATTCAAAACATGAAATAATGTGAAAGAAGTCCCATTTAACATGAAAAATCTCCTAATAACATGAGTTCAAAACACATTACAAGGCGAATGAAGTCACATTGATGCGAAAAATCTCGTAATAATATGTTTTAAAACATGTAATAATGTGTTTAAAAGTTGTACTAATGCGAATGGAGAACTCGCAGTAATTTTTTTTCCTACTGTTTTCATTATTATTGAGTTCCGTGACATACAGTTGAATCTTCCAATATAGATTTATGTGTTTGGATGGTGCATTACGCCGCTTTCAATGATATCTAAATCACATCTCCAGCTTTATGTGATCAAACAAGGATTTCTTATGAAAAGTTTATAATCCTGACCACAAAGCTAAAGAAGATTTCCTTGTGAAAGACATATTATGAAACAAACAGTGCAGCTTTCAGAATGTCTGAGTGTTATTTGTTTCAATTTCACCAGTGTTTAAATCATTGAAAATACATTATTTCCTATTGGTTTTCCCTTCATGAATACCTACTCAATGAACATCTGGGTGAGATCTCACCGAGCTAGGTAGATTAGTTTGCAACATACAAGGCTTGAAACCCGGAGGTCGATGGCTCGATTCAATACCTCAGGCAAATTCTTTTTGGAAATTGATGATCGTCACTGCTCATCATCTTTCAAAGATGTTGATGTAGGATAGCAACCAGTGGCTTAGAAAAAGTGTTATAAATTATTAATAACTATTGGCAAGTTATTGGTAAAAGACAACCCAGCAATTCATAATTGCACACCAGCCACTAAATAACTGAAACAGAAAGGATGTAAAACATTAATTAAACAAACATTTTCATCAGTCTTGTCAAGATCGAGGAAAGTGATAGTGAAAATTCCACTGTCATTGCTGGAACCCATGCTCGATCTCCACTGCCATTGCTAGTCTTATATGACAAGTGTGAGACAAAGTAAGGACGCAGGCTTAATACTAGTAAATCTAAGAAAGATCATAAATAAAGAAATGGTTGCTGTGATGTGACTGAAAATGTGCTGAAACCAACAAAAAATACAACGAACACAATCAAATCTTTCTGGGAAATTCAACTGGATGTCAATGAGCTTAATGCACATACATGTATGTAAACTGTTCTCATATAAAGGGAAAAAAAACACATTACTGCGAGTTTTCGATTCGTATTACTGCGACTTTTTAACATTTTACTACGTATTTTAAAACATGTTATTATGTCATATGTTCACCTTCATGCAACTTTTTTTGCATTATCACATGTTTTAATTTCAAGTTATAAAAATATTTTTACCTGTTAGCATGACTTTTTTTGTGTTATTGCGTGTTTTAAATTCATGTTATAACAAGATTTTTCGCGTTACTACAACTTTTGAATGCGTTATTTAAGAAATACATGTAATCTTCTTTCTATTGTGGTTTATCGTTCAATAAACCATTGAATAACTTACTTACTTTATACAGAATGACGTCACTCTATATAGAATACGTCACTCTACATAAAATAACGTAGATTTTACTACGCTTTCGTTGCACTGTGTTTATAGAGTCGAATTCACTTGTCATGTTTGAATATGTGTTTTACAACATGTCATTACAGGATTTTTTTTTTTGTTAGTGTGACTTTTTCCTCGTTATTATGTGTTTTAATTACGTGTTTTTGAAAAAAAACATTTTACGTTCAATTTTACCCTTGTAGGCTTTCGTAGTTTGCCATATCTTTAGGTGTTTAAAATATTAGTCGTTTACCACACAGTCCCAACTTTTAACAACTTTGAGGAAAAAGGCTTTTGAAAACATTGTGGGAAAATGAGAAATGCTGGTAACTAGCATTTTCTCCTTGTTATTTTCTCACAATATTTTCGTCCCTTTCTAAAATGATTTCAACCAATCTAATCAAATCCAAATTTAATTTGTCGTCTGCTTTGGATTAGGGCAAGTCCAAAATTTTCTCATCCAGTAGAAATTTAATTCATATTGATTAACTGTATTTTACAAAATTGTTTTCATGGCTTTAAATTTCTGTCAGGAGGTTGTTGATTTATGTTGCCATTCAGATGCTTGGAGCTAGTCTCTGTTGTAAGTTGCTTTAATTCTTTAAGGCTTGGTCAGACTGATTAATGGATATGTAATGGAGGGAAAACGGACAAAAACATGCACAATTTGGTTATCCGGTGACAAAATTCATCTCCTCTGCTGCTCAAGGCTCACGCAATCGGTGTTTGGAGAAAAGAAGCCACACAATGACCGCACAAGTACCGCACATGTAATGGAAAAAACGCATGTTTACCGGATATGTACGGATAATAAATGGTCTATTAACGGATATAATCGTACGAGTAACGGACTTGTACCGGATAAAACGGAAGTGCAACGCATGAGAACCGAACAAAATATTCTTCCAACGTACGATGAACGGAAATGTACCGAACACCAACGTACGAGGAACGTACCGGTCAAGTGACATGCCAAGGGTATAAACAGTCAGATGCATCCAGAGTCTGTCATTTGCACGTCTCTGTCCGTTTTGTCCGGTGGAAATTTTGAACATGCTCAAAACTTCCCACCAAACGGAACGGACATCACCTGACATCGCCGGACAAGTAGAGGATTCACCAGATAAGAAACGGACATAAAACGGATACAAACGGACACAAACAGATAAATTGATTTTTTATCCATTACTCGTCCGTTAGCTCGGTGTGACCAAGCCTTTAACAAATAACAAAAATTTAGACCTGTCCAAATTCAAAGCATATGCAAACAACAAACGGAATGTGGCTCAAATAGTTGAATTTGTCTTTAATAGGGTGGAAAGCATTGTGGGTAAAGGAGAAAATGCTGGTTACCAGCATTTTCTCCTTTATCATGTTTTCATAAAGCTGCTTGTTCAGGGTTATTGATACTTTGGAACGTGTGGTAAAGGGTTATAGAGACCAAAATGGTGTTCTTACACTTTACTGTCGTTTCTAAGAGTTGATCCCTCCTACCATTCAGATACTCAAGTCCCAAACATGTGCTATCCTAGGCTAGCACTCCAGCCTGTTTCCCCTGTCTCCCACAAAGAAACAAAAGTGTAAAACCTGACAAACCTTTGATAAAGCAATTACAAGCACCCAATCTGTTGGCATGAAACACAGATATTAGACAAATTTCAAGGTGCTTGGAAGGGCACATTTTCTCCCATTCTAAAGGTCTCCTGAAGGTCTGACAGCAAAAGTCCAGTATTTGAATCATATGCTGGTTTTGCATTTGGCTGAAACAGAATGTCTAAGCCAACCAGAGTGGTCATTAAGTAAATAATGTTCTCTTAGCTTGAATAGGATGTTATAGTATACAGTCTCTTATCTTGTAAATCAGAACAGGGATAAGGGCCCAAATATAATGCAAACTATCTTATCTTTCACCAGGCATTTCACAGGTAACCTGCTCTAGAGGTGCCAAAAATATTTTTCCAGAAAACGTTTTAACCTTCACTTTTCAGCAGGATTTCTAAAATTCTTTTTGAAGCATAGCAGTCACTGGAAGCATATACAAGTTACAAAGTTAACCTATAAATAAGGCATTTTGTTTTCAATGCTTCTATTAACAGATTTGGTAAGAAAAACAACATATTGGTGGGTTAAAATGGCTTACAAGAGATATTGTTTTTTTTTCCTGTTCGATAGTCTGGTGCACAATTTTATGATGCAAATTTTCAAGTAAAAGAGGAAGGATGAGAGACTGATGTTTGCCAAGAGAATGGTTTTAAACTCTTTATCAAACAAGCCCTGGTTTTTACGACCCAGGGAAAGAAGCCTCTTGAAAACATTGTAGGAAAAGGAGAAAATGCTGGTAACCAGCATTTTCTCCTTTTCCAACAATGTTTTCTACTCTATCAAGGCCAAATTCCGCCATTTGAGCCACTTTTGAATTGTCTTCTGCAATTATTTTCAGTTTGGACAAGTCTAAAATTTTGTCGTTTGGTAAAGGGTTAAACTTGAACAAAATGGATTTAACATTCACTAAGCCTTCTTCATAGATACTCATAGTTACTTTCATAGATCTGGTTTTGCAATCATGAATTTATTGGATGTCAAAGTTATGGATGGTTTTTGCAGCAACATTTTTCGGAGTATATTCTTTAATACATCTTTGTTTCTTCTTCCTATATAGGCCTTTAGCATTGTAAAAGTTTAAGCTTGAGTGCCAAAGGAATGAAACGGACATTTGATAAAATAGAATAAGATATTTCAAAATCAAGGCAGTAATTAAACATCTTAACTGATGATGAACAGTTTTTATCCGACTCTGAATGCATGTTATATGTGCAGATCATTGTACTCCATGCTGTCCACAAGAACATAAAGATGTAATGAGTGACTTAAGGGGTAATGCATGATGTTCTTTTTTTTGTTCTCTGGATCCTCCACAACCATCATAATCCTTTTTTTCAAAGTCAGAGTAATGAATAATTATAATGTAATTCCAATCAAATATTAGAATTTTAGGATGAAGTGAATGATCAAATAATCATTCAAGTTTTTATGTACATGTAACAATCATGCATGCTGGTCCGTAATAGAAAACAGTCTGTTTTCTTTTTTTTCATTTTGCTTTCTTGTATGCCCATGCACAACAGGAAATACCCATGGACCGACTGTCAATGGGTGTCAGAAGTGAAAGAAAAGCTTTAATAGAAAGATCAACAGTTTATTCCTTTATTATATACAGACATTTTTCATGTTTATATGGCAACTGATTTTCAGAATATGTGTCAATAAAATAAGAAACTGTTTATAATTTGCTTTGTTGCTTATTATTTGTATCAGTTTTCAATAATCATTTCCCTGCTTTCTAAATATTTCGACCTCCCAGTTATATGTCTTGTTGGTAGAGTCCTTGAGTCGTCACCTTCTTGTACAAATTTGCAGAACAAAACATTGGAATTACATACATGTAGTTAGATATAGAAAGTCTGCATGAATCAAGGTTTAACCCTATACCTTACAATCCCAATTTTTAACAACCTTAAGTAACAAGTTTTTTTGAAAATATTTTGGAAAAAGGAAAAATGCTGGAAAACCATTTTGGTAAGGAGTTTATTCATGGATGCATGTGAAACTGTTTGATTCATGTCCGAATACATGTAATGAAATTAAAAGAAATTAAGTGTAACAATCATTTTATCCTTTTACCTCGGTGTTAACTAACAGTGAATTTCTGCATGACCTGGTGCTGCAAACAGTCTCATAGAATTGGATATGACTTAATGAATTACACGGGGAGTAAGAGAATTAATTTTTTCTCTAGATTTGTACTTTCTGATCTGGATTGGTATAACATACAACAGGGAGCAGCTCATTCCTTGTCATGTGTGTCGGTCTGCCAAGAAAAATCAGACGATTGTCTGTTTCTGAATGATTACTACAGTGTGTAGAGCGTATCACACCATCAGAGTGCTCTTGTAATGGTATTGGAGGATAACTGGTTTGTATGGATAGTTAAAGATGAAGAATTGCCTCTTTTATCACTCACTGATGATTATTTCTCCAGCATTAATGAAATCTGACGTCTCCAACTTTTCTCTTGACAATTTGCCCAACATAACTGCCCTTTAGAATGCAACGGAAAATTCGATTTGCCTTTTTATAGACATTGTTAGTCAAGATCAGACTGAACATCATTCTGTTTAATCTGATCTTTGATCCACACTGCTTGATTGTCCAAATTTTGTAGAATTGACAGAAGTAGCTGAATAAAAGCAGCTCAAAGTTTGTAATGCCTTTTTGCATTGCACATGGAAAATGTCAATTATTTGGCACTCTAAATGATAGCTAGGTGCATGTTAGAATTTTTAAAAGCTTCTCTGCAAATTGTTTCATCATTGTCAGCTTGCAGCAAGCCAAAGACATGAATAAACACATTTACGGCACACACTCTTAATTGTCTTACAGAGGAGAGTTTTTAAAAACATTGTGGCGAAAGCTTGAATTTCTTGTCACAAATATTTTGTCCTTTGGCCATTATGTTTTCAAATATATTACACCTTCATTTGTTCTGATTTTTAAATAATTTAGAAGGATATTTTCCAAACTATCTCTTGTAAACATGTTTTGAGGGTTACAGTGAGGTAAACCAATCTACATTCAAATTTAGGTATTGTGATTGGCAGAGACTTTGTATCTCGGCCAATCAGAAGACTTATCTTGAATTTCAGAAATAGACCATTTGATTCACCATAACCTAATGGTCATTCTGATGAAGGCAGCTTTTATTTGTCTTCTGAAAAATCTCAATACCCCTAATTGCAACTTTGCCATTCAAAAGTCGTATGGTTCATCTTTCTTTTTTGGGGGTAGTATTAATTAGCCCTACCTGGCTAAATGTATATCTTTACAAAGCAATCTCTGTTTTGACCACCCTGAGTGAATAAGCTTTTGAAAAAAAATGGTAATAGGACAAATTGCTTGCACCATGCAATTTCTCCTTTTTTCCACAATATTTTCCACCCAATCAGAAAACATAATTTCACCTGTAGATCTACTACTTTTTTATTGGTTGTCTGCAGATGATTTTATATTGTCCAAAATTTATCAACTGAGGGAGTATTTACAGCTATAAAACCCTACTGTAACACTGTATAGTAAGTAGGTATCACATTATTTGTGTAATAAAGTTGTAATCTTTTCTGATGGTCTAATCTTTCTTTAAAAAATAACTGAAGGCCTGTTTTTATTGGTCTACAGTAACCGCAACTGGTGATGACCCTTTATAGGTGATCCTGAATCTATAGATAGTGAGGACCAAATTTTGGTGATATTGAGATCATACTAAATTAATGGCTTTTGAATGTAGGCCAAATATTTTCTTACTATAAGGAGGGAGGTATATATACAGATTAAATTATGCTTCAATGATATGATTCATGCATCAATGTCAGACATAAATGCACTTAGTGACATGTTTGCGCTGGTAAATTTGTTTGTCTGTGTGTTGCTTTCAACAGTATTCAAGTCATCTTATAGCTATAGTTCACTTACTTGTTATTCCTGGGTTTCAGCAGTACTGGGCTTGGACTCTAAGGGTCTTTACGAGGGACATATGCATCTGTGCTAGCCAAGGGTTTTAAGATCACTAATATGCTCTATTCCCTTGGCTAGTGGAGATGAGGGACTGCATGAAGAGCACTGCCAGCAGGAATCAGTCTCGAGGTTTCCAGGATTATAAATCGAACGCCTTAACCTCTGAGCTGTAGAGAATCATGGCTTGTCAGCATAGATCTAGTGTGACAGGACAATGAAAAAGTTTTGACAGTTACAAGTATAAAAAAAATCCAAAACAACCACAAAGGACAGTTATTAGGAATTTTGAATTATTGTATATCCATTTTTAGGAATTTTGTTTGTCATTTAGGAGATGTAAGTTTTATTTGGAACAGTTCTACCTACCAAAAGTCTAAATGGTTTTGCCCCTTTTGAAGTGACACACTATTGCCTTTGTGCTATAGTTTAAACATTCAAATGTAAAAATGCAATGGAACTGTTTGCATAATAATATATCAACAAAACTTAACCCATTATTTCAAGATTCCAAGTATTATCCTAGACATTCCTGTTGTTTATAAAAGTTAAACAATCGAATTTAACCCTTACCACACAGCCCTGAGATTTAACAACCCCAAAAAAGAGGCCTTTTGAAAACATTCTTGGAAAAGGAGAAAATCCTGGCAACCAGCATTTTCTTCTTATTTCAAAATATTTTCCCTTTATACAAAAGAAAATACCAATATTTTAACCACATTTAAATTTTTGTCTGCTACTTCTCTGAAATCAGACAGGTATAAATTTTTTTCGTTAGGTATATAGTGACGGTGAACTGAAATTAATTATTGCTTATAAAGGGTGTCTAATATGTAAAAATTTCTCTAGGTATGGAAAATTTTTTGTTTAACTCTTTACACAATGACAAAACTTTAGACTGGTTCAAATTTAAAGCATCTGCAGATGACAAAGTAGATTTGACTAAAAAATTGAAATTTGTTCTGAGAAGGGTAGAAAACAATGTGGGAAAAGGAGAAAATGCTGGTAATCATTTCCCGCAATGTTTTCTACCTTTCAAAACAATATCTGTTCAGTCCCTTCAACTTTGTACAGTCCAAAATTAGCCTAGCCAATCCCTGGTAGCTCAGTCGGTAGCATCAGGACTTAAGAACAGAGGAATGCTGGTTCAATCCTCGGCTTGGCCAATTTCTTTCCAAGGATTGGTGATAGTCATAATATATAGGGTCAGGTATCATTCCTCTCTCACCCCTGGCCATTGCTTCTGCCATGGTTATGTGTGAAAGCAGCCAGTGGCTTGGAAAGAATACTGTGTGGAATACTGGTAAAAGAAATCACAGGAAAGCACGGATAGGTGCACTGACCTCCATCGTATAATTGAAATAATGTTGAAAACAGGGTTGAACACCATACAAACAAACAAACAAGTCTAAATTAACCATTTACCACAAATTCCTGAGTTTTAATGACCCTGAAAAGGAAGGCTTTTGAAAACGGAAGAGGAGAAAATGCTGGTCACCAGTATTTTCTCTTTTTTCAAGAATGTTTTCAACCCTTTCACAAAAAAGAAAATCAACTTTTGAGTCACATTTGATTTGTTGTCTGCAAATGCGTTAAATTTGGACAAGTCTAAAATTTTTTGTTCGGTTAAGGGTTATGAGGCATTTACTTCTTTCCCAATTCTTCTTTTTAAGTGCTATCAACTGCATAGGCTAAACCCTCTACTACATAATCCTCAGTTTTAAGACCTTCAGGAAATGTCCCTTTCAAGACATGGTGGGAAAAGGAGAAAAAACATGGTGGAAAAAGGAGAAAATTCTGGTAACTACTATTTTCTCCTTTGAGCAGAATGCTTCCTGCCCTTCTGATGACCACCCTTATCATGCCAACCACGTTTACTTTTTTTTCTGCAAATACGTGTACATGTACTTTCAATTTGTACACATGTTTAATTTTGTTATTTTGTTAAGGATTAAAAAGTCATATTGTTCCTTATGATAGACTATGGCGTTAATGGAAAAGATAGAAAAAAAGAATAAACAGCAGTAAGTTGATTCAGATTAAGTGATCTGGTTTTTCAACACCAGCCTGTATCACTGTGTTTTTAGCGTCTTTTGTATTCTTTTAGCCTGTAATAAATGTTTTTTTATACAGACCTCATATCTTGTAATTAATCACACATGTTTTATATAGAACCCCTGGTGTTTCAAAGCTCAGCTTTATGTCAAAGTTTCCTGCAAAAAGTGCTGAGCACATTCATGGTTACTTTTATAAATATCCCTATGCAAAGATCAAGATGAAACTGCACAAGACATGCAGTGTTTTCTTGATCTACTCTGGACCTGTGTTTTATGAGATATTTTGCTTAAAGAAGCCTTAAAATTAAACTTTGTGAGATTTAAGTTGACTAATTAAGAACATCTATTTCAATTATTTAGTATTCAAAGAGTTATCACTTTACCTCCTGCAGTCAGCTTTTTTTTTTCTGCTTGAAGATTACTTTTGAAAATATGTCAAAATGAGAAATTGCTTGTAACAAGCAATTTCTCATTTTGCCATAATATTTTCACACATATTAATGTGTTGTACCTCAAGTCATGTTGATGAGCCATATTTAATTCTTTTGAAGTTGTCTGCTTGAAATTTGTTTCCTGAAGGAGGTGAAGCGTGAAAGCAGGAAAAAGATTTGTATTTAACTGAGCATATCGTCAGAATTTCCATCTTTTTTTGTCTTTGATATCTCACTCAAACAGAAATTATTTTTGATGCCGATATCTTGTGAAGTTAGGAATGTAAGATTTTTAGAGTCCGTTCTTTTTTCATATGTACTCTATAATGACCCCATGCTGCTACTTCAGAAAATGAGATTCTATTTCATCTCGTTTTTTTTTAACTAGGGTGAAGCAATGTCTCCTAATTCACTTTTGCAAAGAAAGCGTATTTTGAATTAACACTGGTGGAGCATTTATACACAGGCCTTTTCTAAAACACAATTCAGAAACACATATTTATGTAAGTCAAGATGAATCTACTTAAAAGTGTAATTAAATTTATTTTTTATATCAAGTGAATAATTTTATTTACTTGGGTAAGTTATTATAAATACTTCTTGGGTAATTTCGGAAAGTGAAAGTATATTAGTTTTTCACCACCTTTATGGGTCATGCAAAAATATGTTGTGAATATATAATCAGCTTGACACATTACAAGCAAAGTAATTTTATAAGTTGAATGAATCTAAATCTATCCGATGTTAACTAATTTTGTGATAACTATCATGTCATTTGCAAAACCTTGTCCACTTCACATAATTAAGGCTGCAAAGAAAAATAGTAAAAGCACTACTGAAGAACAGTGCTGTTTTTAACATTTTTTGCAACATTATTTCAGTCATATCACGGGCCAGTGGACCTATCCATGCTTTTCATAGAGTTTCTTTTAACAGTACTTTGCAAAATAATCAAGTCTCCATCAGTTTGCTTTTTTTAGCATACAGCCATTTCCTTTGTCTCCATTATTTAGTGGACAATCCTTTGCAAATGTCATATTTTCTTAGAATAATGGAAGTTACATTATTGATGGATTTCCACTCCATCCAAACAGTAAAGACACATCAATTTACTTACATGTGTAACCATGAAGTCTGTTCACATGACATACGTTGCTAATGGAGAATAATTACATAAAAGTAAATGTACTTGAGCCACGCTCTGGCAAAAGGGGGCTTAATGCATCTCCGCGATACATGAAACTAGCCCAAGTCATCACATAATCATGGATCCATAAGAGCCACTTTTTTTTAAATAATCGGCTTAATCATGAGGTAGACTGGCCCTTTGACAAACAGAGTTGACCAATAGCGAAAAGTTTCGGCCCAGGTCAGCCTGTGCGGACTGCGCAGGCTGACCCGGGTCGATACTTTTCGCAGATGCATTAAGCCCCCTTTTCACAGAGCAAGGCTCACTTTTGCATGATCTCCTCAGCTGGTACAAGTATGCTTTTACAGACACACATTGGTATTCCGACTTATTGATGCCTTACGTGGATTTGCAGGTGAAAAAGTTTGAAAAACATTGTCTCCAAATGCTAGTTAGACAGACAAAGGTCTGGGACAGTTTAGATATAGAAACTGTTTCCCGTGAAATTGACGATTAATTCAAAGGGGTGTTGTCAGTTTATTCCAGGGACTGGCGGTCTAATGTCAAGTCTGATTAGGACAGAATCTCCAACCCTACAGTAGACAGTGTAAATCTAAGATAAGACAGCTCATTCTTTGTGGCCCTATCTAAAATGTCGACAAAATGCACTGATTGTTGGCGCTGGTTGGTAAGAGTTATTGTCGAACTTTGAAATGTCCGCATAAAACATTATTAATTGCCAAAGTGCGCTATTGTCAAAAACATGACCACAAAAAATACTTAAAATTGGCCCTGGACTACTAAGAGTTATATTACCTAAAAAATGTTCACAAAAGCAATATTGATAGCTATATTGAACTTTCGTATTATTGTCAAAAATGTCTGCAAAAAGCACTTTTGTTGGCCCTTGTGTGGTTTGTAAGAATTATTGTTAAAAAGAAAATTCACAAAATGCCTTCCTGGTCACTGTAGTGAACTATGGTTTTTGCCAAAAACATTTTCACGAAAAGCACTAAATTGCAGGTCCAATTGCAGTAGAGTTACCGTCAAAAGTTTAAACAAACAGCACTTTTGTTAGCCCTATTGTGGAAAGAAAACTGTTTAGAGAATTCAACAAATGAGGCTTCTAGGCCGTATTGAATTTAGAGTTATTCTGTAAAAAGAAAAATGTCCACAAAAGACACTTAATTGTTGACCCTGGCAGGCTAACAGTTATTGTTTTAAAAGAAAAATAATGCTGTCCCTATTATCTTCTTTACAGTATAGATAATACATGTGCTTTTAACTTTAATGGTTGCACAGTGTAAAGATATTTTTTTTTTATCAACGGGAATCTTGAGTAATGATTTGTTAGGTAGCTAGTAATTTAGTGCTATTTATCAGATGAGATGATGTTGTGACATTTTGTTGGATAACTGTTGTAAAACACCCGACGAGACTGAAGACCCTTCAAAACATTCTGTTACAAAAGCGTTTATCTACCTTTGATCATGTAAGGTGAAACAATCAGGTTGTGTAAAAACATTCAAGGTAGAGGGAAAAAGATATTTTGATTTGCAGCATCATCAATTAACGTTCTTGCGAAAGAAAATGCTTCTTTTGACAAAGTAAAGCCATTTCAGGGGTATCTGCATGTGCGCGTAGTTTCGTTGTATAAATCGATATTTTCAGCCTAGAGAAAGAAGCCCTAGTGCTGGCTGATTTTTGACATCTCACCAAGCATGCTGTTATGAGCATTCTATGGGATATTTTTATGTCTAATGCAGAAGGCAAAGGCGTTACGGAATCATGATTCCTCAAGCGTACTTGCCACTAAAATTGCAATCGCTCATACTTTTCCGAGTCGTACAGTTACAGATTTTAGAAAGTTGACCCCTGGTGAGATGGCCTTTTCAGCAGTCAGCTCTAGTACTGTTTCTTGCAGTCGAATGTAGATCGTGTGCAGCATTGTTAGCATTTCCAGAAAAAGCAAGCTTCAGTTGGAATGATGAAATCTGGTGTTACATACGCGCCAAGCTTTTCGTTGAGACTTTTTCCCGAAAGAATCATTGTTCATGGTAACTATGATCATTGTTATTAGGTCTAAGGACATAAAAAATTATGCAAAAGCCTCCATATCTATTGGCGAGCACACATCTCCACTGTTTGTCTCTAAAAAGGTCCAGAGACATGTGGTGTATCTAAACGGCTTTTGTGATGGATGACCCGAAGTAGCTGCATGTTGCATTTAGTTGCAGGGAAGAGAAGGTGACTACAGTATACTAATCGCCTTCCCTTGTGTTCTTTTATAAAATAATATTCAAATATTAATTATCAAAATTTGGCTACCAGCATTTTTTCCTTTACCGAAGTTTTTTTTTTTTTTGTTCTACAATTTCAAAGCCATAATTGTATTGCCGTTTTCAAATGCTTTCAGTATCATCGAGTCTAAAATATTCAAGTTTCAGCACGAAGTGCTGAAGGTGAGCTTTCGTGAACGAAATTTGTCCGACGTGCGTCGACGTCCGCCGTGCGTCATGCGTCGTGCGGTCGTCTACAATTGCCCTGTGTGAACTCTAAAAGCCACATTTTCGGTTTCTCGTGAAAATTGGTCAGAATTTTTGTCCGGATTAATATGCCGGACAAATTTGAAATAGCGTCACGTCGGCTGAAAAAGTAGGTCACTTGGTCAAATTTAAGAAAAAATCTTATGTGAATTCCAGAGGCCACATTTTCAGTAGGATGCTTATGAAAATTAGTCAGAATGTTTGTCATTTTGATATCTGGTATGAATTTGAAATTGGCTGGCAACAAGTAGGTCACCGGGACAAATCTTAGGAAAACCTTGTGTGCACTTTAGAGGCCACATTTTCAGTTGGATACTCATAGAAGTTGGTCAGAATGTTTGTCTTGATAATATCTCGGACAATTTTGCAATTACGTTACGTCAAGTCAAAAAGTAGGTCACAGGGTCAAATCTTAGAAAAACCTTGTGTGCACTCTGTAGGCCTCTTTTTCAGTCGGATACTCAGGAAAGTTGGTCAGAATGTTTGTCTTACTGATATCTCAGCCACATTTCAAATGGGATGACGTCGGGTCACAAAGTGGGTCAGTGGCATGAATCTAAGGAAAACCTTGTCTGCACTCTAGAGGCCACATTTTCAGCCCAAAACTTGATCTGCATGTTTGTCTTGATATCTGGGACATGTTAGCTATTAGGTCAGGTAGGGCCTAAAAGTAGGTCACTTGGAAAAATCTTAGAAGAAATATTGTGTGCCATCTTGAGACCTTATTTTCACGGGCCTTTACTTTTGAAACTTGATCTGAATATTTGTCTTGATAATACTTCAGACAAGTTCAAAACAGATTACAAAGAGTCAAAAGGTAGGTTACTTGGACAAATCTTAGAAAAATCTTGCGTGCAATGTTGATGCTACATTTCTGGTTGATACTCATTAAAGTTTGTAAGAATGTTTGTCTTGATAATATCTCGGAGAAGAGTGAAAGTGGGTCACGTTAAGGCAAAAAATAGGTCACTTGGACATATCTTAGAATAACCATACGTGCACTCTAGAACCCGCATTTTCAATCTTATACTCATGCAAATTGGTCAGAATGTTTGTCTTGTTAATATCTTAGAGAAGTCTGACATTGGATCACATAGGCCAGTGATCGTAAATTCCTTGCATAGGCTGAAAAAGCAGGTCACTGGGTCGAGTCTTAGATAAAACGTGTGTACTCTAGAGACCACATTTTCAGTCTGATACTTATAAAAATTGGTCAAAATACTCATGTGTTTTACATCAGCACAGCTAGAAGTTTTTCTTTATTCATCCTGGACGACATTACTCAGCTGAGCGCTTTAGAGCAAATGGTCCTTTTGCTAACAAGTCTAAACCTTTGTCGTTTGGTTACAGATTTATGTGGTCCTTTCTGTTACAATTTTAGTCTTCTAACCATGTGAAAGCTATCTAAAAAAAAAAAAAACTTTCAGTCCGGAAGCAAGAGCTTAAATTTGAGCAAAGGGATTTGTCTTAAAAATGATAAAAAGCATTGTGGGAAACAAAGGAAATGCTGGTTACCAATATGTTTTCAAGAGCCTTCTTCCATTCGGGGTTGTTTATGAAAGAGTATGAAAAGTCAAATTATGTAAAACTGCATCCTGACGTTTTGATACCGTTCACCATCATGTTCACTTTGATTTGATTTGATTTTATTAGGAGACCTTTTTGGCTTACTAGGCCTACCTCTTTAAACGGCTACACACAACCGTAACTGAAAAAAAAAATGGCAAGATAGTTTATCAAATGGCAAAAATTAAGGCTCATCCAAATTTGCAGGTGGCAAGTTAAATCTGGCTCAAATTGCAGAGTTTGTCTAACTGAAGAGGTAGAAAGCATTTTAGAAAAATGAGAAAATGCTGGTTACCAACATTTTCTCCTTTTCCCAAAATGTTTTCTGAAGCCTTCTTTCTGATGGTCATTGGAGCACGTGATTGCTTGGTAAAGGGTTATAGTTGAATACAGTGAAAACATTGTGCCAAAAGGACAAACTGCTCGTGCCGAGCACACCTCTGCATTTGTTACTGCGTTTTCAAAATTTATGTTCTTGCTACAAGATATAAAGTTGTATGCTGGGGTTGAAGGGCCTGGAAGAAAAGTACGCATTAATGGTAAGTTCAGTTTGGATAAGGCAGAGTCGAGAACTCGAGATACAATTTTGGTAATCGGAGAAATTTTTAATGTCGAAAAATCAGCCCATGTACCATGGAGATTTTCAAGTCCGTTTTTTTTTTTATCTTTACCATTTACATGTTTTAACGACCCTGAAGAGAACTGCCTTTGAAAACATTATGGGAAAAGGAGAGAAATCAGGACTTTCTCCTTTTCCCACAAAGTCTTCTACCCTTTAAGAGACAAATTCGTTAAGTTTGAGAGGCACTTATTTTGTAATCTGCAAATGCATTAAATTCAGACTAGTCCAAAATGTTATCATCTGGTGAAGAGAAAGTGGATAATTGAAAGTGAATCAATACGACGAGCAGGTTTAATTAGGGAGAATCTTTGAAAACATGCGTTTTGAAGTTTTCATATCAAATTGAGCATGTCAGATTTAGGTGATCATTTCATGAATGTTTACACAACAGATTTAAGTATCGTAACAGTATCTAGCCAGCCATACTCAACAGCCTAGTTAACTCTTAAGCTGCTAAGCGGGACTCAAGGTTCTTTTCGGACAGTGTAGATCAAGATCAGACTGCACAGAAAGTGCAGTCTGATCTTTGATCTACACTGACCGAAAAAAATACCTTTGAGCAATTTTGGGTTTCTTCCAATCGGATTGAAAGTTTCATTTCATTTTTTTAGCACATGAAGGGTTTACTCTTCAACAGACGACAAGGAGGTAGAGACTCGTCCAAAATCAAAGTAGTAGCAGACTACAAATTAAATGTGGCTCAGAAAATGACATTTATCTCTGAACGGATAGAAAGTATGGTTTCCAGCATTTTCTCCTCTCCCACAATGTTTTCAGAATCTATCTCCTTCGGGTCGTTAAAACACGAGATTGATTAGTAAAGTGTTAAACCTTAACCTGCTAAATAAGGTGAATGAACTTTTCAAGCCGAGAGTAGAAAGCCAAATGTTACTATTTCAAAGTTATTTTGGAGGCAAATATATCTCGTTATAGGACAGTGTAGATCCAACATCAGACTGCACGTTTTGTGCACTCTGATCTTGTTATACACATGCCGCAAAAGGTCCGTGAGTCGTGCTTAGCAGCCTAAGGGTCGTTAATATATCTTCCGGATGCATCTAGGTTTTTAAAAAGCTTGTGTTATCTCATCCCGATCTTGTCCTCCCTCCCATTTCCGCTGTTAGATTACTGCCACCCAAGCTTTTTATAAATATTCAGCAGAAAAAGAGAAATTGCCACAACAGACGGTACCATACTTTTTGTCTTTAACTCATTACCAGACGACAAAATTTTAGGTTTGTCCAAATCGAAAGCATTTGCAGACGACAAAATAAAAGTGACTGAAATTTTGAAATTTGTTTTGTGAAGGGTTACCAGCATTTTCTCCTTTTCCCACAATGTTTTCCAAAGGCTTCTTTCTCAGGGTCGTCAAAAGTAGGGATTGTGTGGTAATGGGTTAAAGAAAATAGATTTTAGGACACGTGTGGAAAGAAACTTTGGGATTTTTCATTGGCCCACACATTCGGCGCGAGTACTGGTGTAGTTCCCATGAAGCAGAATCGAGAGAGATTAGTATAAGTTGTAAGAATTTGTTTCTCAGTCGATGTAAAATAAATACGTTTAAACTAAAAGAAACTTGTTTGCTTATTAGTTCTGAGGAATAGCTTCTTTTCCATCGGTGTTTGCGATGTCATTCGATTCTGGTATTTTTCCTTCCTTCATAATTATGTTTCGTCCTTGCTTCTCTAATGAACGTCCGACAGGTTACAAATTAGCAAATACTGTTAGACATTTTCTATGCAATGCAATGCTTTGACTGTATGGTGTTTAACGCAGTTTGCAACATTATTTCAGTTATATCGCGAAGGCTAGTGCACCTATCCACTCTTTTTCCTCAGTTTCTTATAAACAAAAGTACTTGGCGCAGTATTCTGCCCGAGCCACCGGGTATTTTCCCACTTGACTATCGTTGGAACAATGATCAGTGGCTAGAGAGGAAGGAAGCATATCACGATGACTATCATCAATCCTTGGGGATAACTCGGCCAAGCGAAGGATTCGAACCTCAGAGCGACCTACTGGTTTCAAGCACTGTACCTTACAGTCTGAGCTACTGCGCTTGGCCTGCAGTTTAATGTGAATATTTTTTTTTTCTTTTCTTCATTAAACTTGCAGCCTACGACTAGGCCTACCAGATGGGTAGATACGACGCGTACCAGAGTTGTCCTTATAATCAACTTTCTGCTATGAGTCACTAGAATTATGTTTGGTTTTCTTTAAAACTTCCCATAATTTCTTGATATAAGCAACACACCAAACTTCAGTAAAAACAATGGCTTCGGGACAGTTTGTTTGAATCCTATGGAAGCATCTCACAGAACCTACGTTTGCAAATGGCGAATGGGTCACTGTGTATATCTGAATCTGATATGCACTTAATCAACGCATGATTTGTCGAAATTGACAGCATTTTGCAGATCACAAATTAAATCTGGCTCAAGTGATGGGAACTGGTTTTGAGGGGGTAGAAAACACTCCGGGAAAAGGAGAAAATGCTGCTTTTCCCACAATATTTTCAAAAGCCTTCCTCGTTAAGGTGGTTAAAACACGGAAATGTTCCTGTAAGAGTCAAGGTCATCCATTTACGAACATTTGACAAGTAATGTGAATTACAATTGTAACTATGTAATTTATACTCTTACACATTTAAAGAAGATGAAGCCAAGTAGACCTAGCTAAATCGAGTTCTTTGCAAGGCGGACCGGGTGGACGTTTTATGTAATTTGTGCTTATTAAATGTATCTATTTTGGGGACATCGTTAGAAATTTTCTGCCACAAATGTAAGAATGAAGTAAATCAATATTGATTTCTTTGTTATAATTGGCTTGCAACATGCGAAAAGGGGCATTCGGACATTTGCGTAAAGTGTCGTCTCGGATCAGCTTGCGCAGTCCGCGCAGGCTAATCCGAGACGGCACTTTACGACTACATTAGGTTTTTTCCTACAGTAGACCTGCGTGAAACAGAAAATTACAAAAAAATCGAAAAGTATCGTTTCGGATTAGCCTGCGCGGACTGCGCAGGCTGATCCGAGACGACACTTTACGCAAATGTCCGAATGCCCCTTTTCACGTGTTGCAGGCCATATATGCCATATATATGGATCCTGGGTCTGTATTCACCAACCATTCTGAAGAACATTCTTAGTCTTATTCTTAATAATTTTCTAAATTTGAAAGTAACACAACTTCTGAGTGGCTAAACCAAAATGGTTTAGCCAATCAGAAGTTGTGTCATTTTCTAAAACCAGAGTTAGGCAAAGGATGTTCTTGGTTAATGCCTGTGGATCCTGATTTAAATCTCGTCTCGGCAGACTTAATTCTTTACCACGTGACAAAATTTCACACTTGAACTTGACCAAATTTAACGACAATGTAAATGCTACAATTTGTCCAGGAAAGGGGAGACAAACATGGTTGGAAAAAGAAGAGATGTTGAAAACCAGCATTTTCTCCTTATAATTTTATCATCGGCATCCCGGTAGAAGACACTCTTCGAAAGCACTGAAAAACAAGACATATAATTCAAAAAGATAGACGGCGTAAATTGCCAACAAATAGGCAGGGGCCCTTAAAATAAACATGTCCATATTTTTGACCAGTTACAAATCTCTATCCATTTATTTGTTATCAGTACCAAAATGTAGGTCAAAATCCAGCACATTTAGCTACGCCGAAAAAAAGAAGCAAAACCTTTGCAACAAGTGATTGCTCCCCGACAAGGTTTTCAATATCGATTAAATAGAGTTCGTTCAAATGTTTTGTCATTACGGTATAATTCGATGCACAACCATTGCGCATCCCAGATCAAGACATACTTGTTTAGCACTAAGGTGTATAATTAATAGTGGATTTTCTCAATCGGAAAAAAAAAACCATTGAATTCTCCAGAATATATGACAAAAGAGTGTACACTGTAGATCCAAGATCAGACTGCACGTTCTTTGCAGTCTAATCTTGATCAACACTGTCCGCATATGGCAATCTGACATTGATTACATTGTCTTTTAAAAAAATAAAGTTGTGGTAACAGCTCTAATGAGTAAAGATGTAACATTATGCTCTAAAGTGACAGAAATCATTAATCGATGAAATCTGCATTTCAAGATTACGCAGTAGAGCAGTACTGGTGCATAATAGCCTTTACGTCCTTTGCTGTGTTTCAGTGCTGCTGCACTATTTTCCAAGGTATCGCACCGTTCAAGAAACCTTTGTAAAAGCGAATAACCTAATGGAATGTGGGCAGCGGCCCAATGAACGCACATTGACAGTTTCGAGTGATTTTTCGATGGTCTGAATATACCATATAATTAGTTGCTTTTACGCATTACTTTGCACACTCCGTGCCAAGAATCGTATGTCCTGCCCTGTTCAGACCAACGTATTTATTTTAGAAAGCTATGCCTACTAATAGGAAAAATCTTTGAATGGAAGAAAGTATCATTTTGAGTGAATTTGAAACATTGTGAGTGACCAGCTACTTGTTGCAATTATAGTTAATGTCCTTTCCCCGTAATGTTTTAAAAAACTGCCTCTGATATACTGAATCGGCGTTTAGCACTCCATTGGTTGCTCGGCATCGTACGTACGCGAATAGGATTACTCGGTTTCACACATAAAATTAGAGGCTATTCTAAGCATTCTTTTCAACTGGAAAACACCAACTGCACTGAAAGTAAGAAAAGGGTGGTAAAAGGAAAAAGGGTCAGATTGGTAAAGCTAATAATCTGTTTTGCTTGCATCAGATGTGATAATATATGTCAAGTTTTTTCCAATAGTCTGTTAGAGATAAGGATATGTCACTCTGCATGATCCTGCTCAGTAAGATTTGCCTCCCTTACAGTGCTGCTCCGGTGGGTGATATGTTACTCAATAATTTGTCTGTAAATGACAGCAGAGATCGACCCTTTCCCAATCCAAACGAATTTCATAGACACCTCTTTACTCAAAGAGACGTAGCCAGCCGAAAACAAAGTATACGCAAACGTGATACCGAAGGTATTACCCAAGGCGGGAAGCACTGAGGGTGGAAGGGGGATTTTCGGGGGGGTCTAGAGGACCTCATCCAGAAAATTTTTAAATTGTAGAAGCTATTTGGTGGTATCTGGTGACGTTTTTTTTTTTTTGTTAAATTTTCAAAATTTTGCCAAAGCAAGGCGTAGAATTTCAAAAGATTTTTTTTTTCTTTTCTTGCAAAGTGTACGCAACTGAGTTTTTACCGTACAGGCAGCAGACTTAGGTTAAGTAGAAAATTGTGTCAAACGTTTCTAAAACGTATCGAGGTGTCGGTTTGATACATGTGCATTATCTCTTGAAAAATTAAAGTTTTTGTAGTTTTGATTTTGACATGCCTTAGCCAAAGTTGAAATTTGATTAATGGAGGAATCGGTTTAGGCGACGTAAGCTTTGAAAAACTGATGTTTGAGCAGCAAGAGATTTACGTGCATCATTTGCTTCGTGGATATTATACTGATTCAGATGTCTGCTTACATACAAAACACTGTCTCCATTATTCTTAATAACTCTACCTCAAACATTATCAACTCCTTGCATGGGCATCTATACCTTTACCAAACAATTCCGAATTCTAATGACCCGTAGTTAGAAGGCTTTTGAAAACATTGTGAGAAAAGGAGAAAATAGTGGTGACCAACAAGTTTCTCTTTTTCCAAGAATGTTTATTACCTTATCAAGTCTGTAAATGCTTTCAAATTGGACAAGTCTAAAATTGTTCGTTTGGTAAAGAGCTTAAGATGGTCTTGGTTCTAGCCTGATCATGTTTTGTCCTTTTATTTTATCTAGCGTTACTTGATTTAAAATAATTAGGACAAATTTTTGACAAAAATCTATAATATGAGCCGCGCTCTGTGAAAAGGGGGCTTAATGCATCTGCGAAAAGTTTCGACCCAGGTCAGCCTGCGCAGTCCGCGCAGGCTGACCTGGGCCGAAACTTTTCGCTATTGGTCGATTTTCTGCATGTCAAAGGATCAGTCTACCTCATGATTGAGTCGGTTGTTAAAAAAAGTGGCTATTATGGATCCATAAGTATGTGATGGCTTTCTTGGTATGATGGATTACGGAGATGCATTAAGCCCCCTTTTGCCAGAGCACGGCTCATATAGATCTCGATCAAGGAGTGATTCAGGAAATATTTTTGCCTGCGAAATCTTCTTACTTCAGGCAACTATACGTGCTTTTGCGCGAAGTGTAAATGTAGACCTGACCGCATAGAACTTGCAGTCTGATCATTGATCGTCACTGTTTGATAATTTGAGAGACATTCTGATCAACCGACTGAGGAATTTCCTCGGTACGGAGATGTCAAACCGACTGTGAAATTTGCTGGGAGTATACTCACTGCCTGAAAATACCTAGCGGACTATGAGTTAAAATTATTGTAATCTGCTTTTATGTATTCTGTTCATGTAGCAGTTAGCCCTTTACTACACAACCTCTTGTGAAAACGAGTATCAGGAAAAAGCCTCTTGAAAAGGAAAAACTCGTTTTCCATCATTGATTTCCATCCGTAGACAACCTAGCAAATTCGTCTTTTTCGAGTTATTCCAGTAGATCTCTACCGCGTCTAAATCATAGCGGTTCGTAGTTTGATTCCTGGCACCCATAGACCATATATTATAAACAAGGGATTTAACTGTATGCAGTCCGTTACTCGCCCCCGGTTACAAAAAACAACGTATCTTTTCTACCCCATCAGTTATTCTCCTATTTTTTTCTACAGCTGAGAGCTAAAACATTTTTCTACCAGAAAAACACAACTGTTTGTCAGTGGCTAATGCAGTCTGGCTGATACATTCGCTCGAACTTGTCAAGTCGCTCAAAAATCTGCGCCATTGACACGGGTTCGTACATCCGTTTTCAAGATATAAAATACACTTTAGATCCAATGAAACGCAGCATTAGCGGCACCAACCCTTTAAACATGTTTAAAAATACTACTGACCTATGGTCTGTATCTTCAATAACGACGAAACGCCTCAGAATTCGTTGAATTTGTGATCCACGTTCTTATTTCGAACAGCTGCAGCCATCTTCCGTCATGTGACATTGTTTGGAACGAGAAATTTCATCGGTTGATAAGTACTAACAGTCGTGAATTCAACCAATGAAATTTCGTATAGCTGCTCACACCTTTTTGTCACGTGACAGTACGGTGACACTGTTTGGAACGAGAAATTTCATTGGTTTATATGAGCGAACGTCAGTGTCGAATGTACGAACCCGTGTCAATGGCGAAGATTTTTGAGCGAGTTTACAAGTTCGAGCGAATGTATCAGCCAGACTGCATTAGCCACTGACAAACAGTTGTGTTTTTCTGGTATAAAAATGTTTTAGCTCTCAGCTGTAGAAAAAATTAGGAGAATAACTGATGGGGTAGAAAGATACGTTGTTTTTTTGTAACCGGGGGCGAGTAACGGGCTGCAGACAGTTAAATCCCTTGTTTTAGTCTATGGGTGACAGGAGTCAAACTACGGACCCCTATGGTCTAAATATAGAACATTATTATCACAGTGAAGTATCGGGTGTGCATCAAAAATCGAACTCCACATACTGGCAGATTGATCTTGATGTACGAAAAAGCTGCTTAAACCTTTCCCAAACAATCCCGGGTTTTCACGACCCTGAGAAAGAAGCCTTTTAAAAACATTGTGGGAAAAGGAGAAAATGCTGGTAACCAGCATTTTCTCCTTTTCCCACAATGTTTTCTACCCTTCCCAAAACAAATTTCAATTTTTGAGTCCCATTTATTTTGTCGTCTGCAAGTGCTTTCAATTTGAACAAGTCTAGAATTTTGTCGTATGGTAAAGAGTTAAACCGCCATCAGCACTGAAAGAATTCAGTGTTCAAAAAAATAATGCTGGCTCAGCCTACGACAGATATAGAAATGTCGCCTGCAATTTATCTGAACATTATTCAGGTATTTTTTTGTTGCCTTATTGAACAATTTCTTAAATCATTGGTTTTATTTATTACATCCTGTTTATCATAGAAGGTCGTTGAACGCTGCCGAACAAATGATTTTAGGTCGATTAACCCTTTCCAACACAATCCTGACTATTAAAGACCCCCGAGAAAGAAAGCGTTTGAAAACATTGTGGGAAAGGAGAAAATGCTGGTTACCAGCATTTTCTCCTTTCCCCACAATGTTTTTTAACCGTTCACACAAAAATTTCATCATTTGCGTCACAGCTAATTTGTCGTCTGCAAATGCTTTCAGTTTCGACAGGTCTAAAATTGTGTCGTTTGGAAAAGGGTTAAACGTCACACGTATTGCAATTTTAAGGCTCTTCTGGCATCTCAACGCTTCGGAGTGTCTAAGAGGACCTCTTAGGGCTGTAACTAGCCCTTTATTCATGTGGATTAAGGACTAAGCTGAGGGCTTTGTTCGATGTTATATTCAATTCCTCCAATATATTCAGAGACTATCTTGCATATAGGTGGACTCTGGGCCTTCATTGGACGGTCTGTGGTGCCCTATTTTGTATCAGTGGTCGACAGTTCAGAAAGTACAAACTGGGAAAAAAAAAACTTCACAATTTTCTAAGAATCATGAGGACATTAAACAGCGTCATCGTAATACAATCCCACTTAGGTAGTATCACTACGTACGTAGGTAAATGCAAATATGGCCCCCTATTTAGGTAATGCCTAAAATCAGGCATTGCAAAACTTTCGTAAGGTTGTACCGGGAGCTATATACACCATCAGTATAAAGTATATGACTCCATCTTATTTTAGCTCAAAGTGCTTGAGATTCATTGGTCAATAATCAGGCCGCTTGGTCAAAATGTTAAAGTGCCTGACTTCAAAGACCATAGTTTTTATCAGATCTCTGGCGAACTTAGTCAAAATGTCCGTCTGTATGCTAGGTAATTTTAGTTTGAAACTCGGACATGTGGATACAAAAACTTCGCCACCGTGACAAACTATTGAGATATCTTGTTAAGAGTCGAGAGGTGGTTGTCAGTCTTGATGAAACTTTGTCATAATGATTGTGCTAGGCCCAATTTACAGTTTTATCAAAATCATTTTGAAACCGTGTTCCACTCCGGAGCTAGACCGATGATCATGTGTGGTTCAGTGGTAGATTGTAGGACTCGTAACCTGTAAGCCCCGGGTTCCAGACTCGCTGGAAGCACTTGGTTTTCCGAGGGAGTGCAAGACAAATCGGAACCTTAGCCTTGTACTGATGAAACCCAGAACATACATGAATAGGCCAGTTGTTGCCATGACTGAAATAATGTTGAAATCGGCATAAAACACCATTTCAATCAACTTGAGATAAACTGGACCATTACCGTCTATTGACAACTTCCTGTTTCAACAGTTAGAAACGAGCAATGGCAACTAGAGTTTATATCTTAAAAAATAGTTTTAAAAAAAGGCTTGGTGAGCGATAAAGGGCCTAGTTGTTCTCTTCTTTACTGGATTGTGGGCTCTATTAAAAAGTAACCACGGTTCTGAAGTCGCGCAAGATCTTAAATATGTCACCAGATTGTCATTTACCGCACGTGCCATTAACCCTAGTATAGCTAATTGATTGAACTTTGAACGGCATTTCACAACTTCAGTTGCATTTTCTGCATGCCAGTGTAGATCAAAATCAGAGTGCACAAAACTTACAATGTGATATTTAATCTACACTGTCTGCTTTGTACAGACATTCTGTACAAACTGAAAGTGTCGGCAGGGTTTGTTCGTTGTAAGAAGGGCTCGTAAAATAGTGCAAAATAATAATTTGGCTGTTAGTGCTAGTATATCCAACAATCTATCGAAAAGTGTAGATCGAAGATCGTATTGCAAGTTCTGGGCTGTCTGATCTCGATTTACAATTTCTGCAATAACAACCTAAAGTTTACATCAGTGTGCAGTGTGCTTCGAGGTAAATATAATTACATTTCATGTTCCAAATTAAGATATATCGTCGGTGTACTTCCAAAACCTCGTAACTACAGCTTGTTACAAGCTGTAGTTACGAGGTTCTGGAAGTAAACCGACGATATGCAGCTTGTCCTTGTACTTTTTAACCCTTTTCATAACGAACATGTTTTTTTTTTTTGTTACGGAGAAGGCTTGTGAAAACGAAGGGGGAAAGAGAGAAATTTTGGTGATCAGTATTTTGCCGTTTTCCCAACGACGTTTTCTAATTATTTTAATTACATTTTAACCCTTAGGCTGCTCGAGGAATTTTGCAGTCTAATCTTGGATCTACACTGTCCGATCAGGAGATATCCCCGCCCCCATAAAGGCTTTTAAATAGCAAAATTTTGGTTTTCACTATCGGCTTGAGAGCTTCATTTCGTTTATTCAGCAGGATAAGGGATAAAGCCTAGTTACATTTGTCGTCTGCAAGCGCTTGCAATACTGATGATATGTCTAAAGTTTTAACGTCTGGTAAAGGGCTTAACTGATCTGTCGGCGGACATCAAAGAAGGAAAATTGATTAACGATATACTCATGCAGTAAAACTCATCAAAATGTCGTGTCAAATTTGTGCAGATATTGCCGTAAAATTTGGAAGTTTTCAAAGCTCACGATTTGTCAAAAATCTATTTTCGAAACATTAATCTACAAATATGTCAAGTAGTGTTTATGTAAGACAAAATGTTTAATTGGCTGATAACATCATAAATTACAGGTAAAACCTTGTAATGAATTTCATACTCAGGTAAATGTGGGCTACAACCCTTTGCTTTTCAAAGCTATGCAGCTCTTTGTAGGTTTAAGTAACTGCAAACAAAATTTCGTAGAAAGACAATTATTTTCTTTAGCTTATAAAAAAAATGTATCATGAGTGTATTACTGATTAAAGGTGCGTACAATAAAATTACGAATAGTTGGTTAACGCTTTGTCGGACAGTCCCGAGTTTGAACGAACTTCAAGGATACGTCTTGCGAAAACATGTGGGGAAAAGGAGAAAATGCTGGTAACCAGCATTTTCTCCTTTTCTCCACAAAGTTTTCTACCCCTTAACAGTCAAATCCCATTGTGTGAGAAACGTTTATTTTCACATCTGCTTATGCTTTCAATTTTGACGTCTAAAATCTTGTCGTTTGGTAAAGAGTTAAAATACGAAAAGTTTATTAAATCATATCAAAGTAGTCTTTCTTTTCGTAATGAGAAATGCATCGACACAAATATCCTAGTGAAAAACTAATAATAGATCTATGTAAAAGATTGAGAGGTCCTCGGTGATTAAGTTCTGTTAACCCTTAACCAGACGACAAATTAAAGTAAAAACTTGATATTTCGAGTCTCGAAGTACTTGTTATGTGGGAGTGCCATTGGACAAGCGCTTTAGAGCCCCAGTCCTTTTACTGGTGAAACCCAGAAAGACACAAATAAGAATGATTTCGCGGTGAGATGCCTGAATTCCTGTTTCAGGTGCTCTATTTAACACTGTATTACAAACGAGGCTGCTAAGCGCGACTCACTGACCTTTTGCGGACAGTGTAGATCAAGATCAGACTGCACAGAATGTGCAGTCTGATCTTGGTCTACACTGTCCGATTTAGGAGATAACGTTAGTTTTCTCCAAAAAATGAATTTAAAAAAGCATCATTTGGGTTTTCTTATCTTATCGGCTTGAAAGTTTCATTGAACTTCTCTAGCAGGATAAGAGTTAAATATTACCAGAACAGAACAGAATATTTTATTGACTTAAACTACACAAAGTTTTTCGTGTGTGAAGGACTCCGAGGTAAAATGCTGTAGAAAACGTCATTGGAAAAGGGGAAAATACTGGTCACCTGCATTTCTACTTTTCGCACAATGTTTCATAGATATATTCTATCATTTAAGCCACATTTAATTTGACAACTGTAAATTCTTTGAGTTTGGACGAGTCTAGAATTTTGTCATCTAGTAAACAGTTTAACTATATGAACATAATTGCGTAGATGGACGTGTTTTCTTGCCATTCTGGCGGCAAACATCTTCTTTATTGGTTCATGAGCCCAAATGGCTTATCCGGTGAAATTGTTCGGCGTTTAATGCCGTTTACAATATTATTTCAATAATGTCACGTATTTTTAGTTTCTTTTACAAGTACGGCGCATTATGTTCCTCTAAGCAATTGACTGCATACCCAAATTACCATCGTCGAAGCAATGATAAGCAGTGAAAGAGGAATAAATCCTTGTGCTATGACTATCAGCAGTCCTCGGAAAGAAATTGGCCGAGCTGGGGATTCGAGCCTGCAGCCCCCTGCTTTGACAGCGCCGCTTTCAACGGCCATTTATAGGGTATCGAGTATCGTTTCCTTCTTTCCTTTTGTAACATCGTTTGAAAAAGTGGGCTGCTTCAAGACACACGATGTCTTCAGCCGGTAATGTCACCCTACCAAACAAACCAATTTCGGCCTACCGAAATCGAAGGCATTTACAGTTGACAAATTTGGTGCAACGCAAGTGATGGCATTAATCTTTAAATATGTAAAAAAAAACCTTGTGGAAATGGAGATTTTTCCACGCATTTTCTCCTTTTTCTGACAATGTTTTATAAATATAAAGATTTCTCACCTCGGCATCGTTTGATATAGGGTTGATAAAGGTCTTCAGTGTCTGGTGGTTAATAATTACGAGTGTTGACATTTTACATCATAAAGAACTGGGGAGATGACATGGCATGTAAATTTCTGATTATAATTATATTATCTGCCTCATCAAAATTTCAATTACCTCAAAATAACACTACGCTCTATTTGAGAACTTCTGTTTGTTAATTGGAGCAACCACGTGCCACCTCTTCCGTATACAGATAGTTATAGTTTTAAACTTAATGATATGAACCATGCTCTGGGAAAAGAGGGTTAAATACATCTCCGTGTAGCATTATACCATGTAAGCCATCTCATAATTATGGATCCATTATGTCCAACAGCCAACTGAAGCGTGGGGTAGAATGGCCCTTTGACATCCAGAATTTTTAACAGCAAAACGTTTCGACCCAGGTCGGACTGCGCAGGCTGACCAGGGTCGATACCTTTTGCACATGCATCAAACCCCTTTTTCACAAAGCAGAGCTCATATCTATTTTACTTCACTTGTGAAATAAGTTCTTCCTATTCACATTCATCACTCTAGATGATTGTTTCCTGGAAATTAACCCCATGTCGTTTGTTGTTTTAAAGGTTGTCCCGCCCATCAGGGAATTCGAACCTGGAACTTTCAGTGTTAGAGGCTGGTGCTTTACTCTAAACCGCTGTCTCTCGTACACAGATAGGTGATGGAATATATAAGCGTTCATGGGCGGAAAATGGACGCCCTTTGGCTTTTGAAAACTGTCCACGTCCTTAAAATGTCAAAGGTATTCCCCAAATATCGAAGGCATCTATGAGTGAAGCACGAGAGGGAAGCTCCCAACCCCATCCCTAACTTGAGGGGTGTGTGTGTTTTGCCCTAACCCCCCCCCCCCCCGAGAAAATTTAATCCAAAACGTCTCTGGATTTGTTTCTAATGTATTTCGAGTTCATTCTTGACTGAAGTTCAGCTGATTTCTACGAATATTTGCTGTATTTCAAGCAATGATACTACCATAAACCTAGCCATGTCTGCCGAAAAGGTTGTTGGGGCAATTCCACACCGCCGGCAACGGCTTTGCAAAACAACTCTAATATCCCAATGTATAGGTGACACCAACAAACTGAAGTTAATTTTACCAGGAATTGAACCCGTCTCCTCTGCTCCTATACTGTATACTATCGTAGAAACTGTATGCTATCTTAGAGCTTAGTAAATTTGTATTCAGTTAGTAAATAAACGGAAGGAGCATTTTCACCCAGCATGAACATGTACAGCAAATTCAGAGTTTTGGCCAAATTTTCCTGAATGTATCTGAATAATGTAGCACCAAGATCAGACGGCGCGTTCTCTCAGGGCTGTTTTTTGTCTACAATGGCAAAAAAAATCTGCTATTGTTACTCTAGCATCGGACACTACGTGGAATAGAATGAAGTGAAAAAAAATGGATGGTAGGAGGTCCAGGATCAGACTGCAAGTTCTACTGGCATACTTGCTGGCAAATTCACGAAGTTTATCTTTTTTAAAGATGTTTCTTGTTTTTATTTTTTTAAAATGTTTTTGAAAAGAGATCACCAGAATTTTTTTTTTCCATATCTTTTTCAGAACTGTGTCTGCGCCAAGCTTATAACTCTACCTCTTTCAATGGCTGAAAATACAATCTGCTTAAATTCAGAAAGATATTTACCTTGTAACTTCACTCTATACCAGACGACAAAACTTTAAACATGTCCAAACTGAAAGCATTTGCAGACGACAAGTTTAATGTTGACCCAATGATTTCCTTTTCCCCTCCATATTTTCTAGTATTTCATATTCAAACACCATTATGCGAGTTGCATTTGATTTGTCCTCTGCAAAAGCTTTCATTTCAGACAAGTTTGAAATTTTGGCGTCTTTCGGAGAGTTCCATGGAACTGTGATGGAAGTGAGCATTGACTTGGGTATTCGTTGTATATGTATAAAACAATTCTTTCAAAGTGATTTTATAATACTTTTATCTGACATTTTTCTATTTCAGCACTTGCATACACCTGGAGCTTTTCAAAATGCCGCACGTGAGCTTCTCGAATGGTGTTCCGATGTAAGAGCTTTCCAGGGACCTTTTGAACAACCGCTAATTTCATGTTTAACAGTATGTACCTTATTTATTGTAAAACTGCTTTAACGTCGAAGTTATTACCAGTGAGTCATGCTGTGTAAAAAGGTTGTTTAATGCATAGATCTGCAAAACGTTTCGTCTCAGGTTAGCCTGCGCAGTTTGCGCAGGCTAACCTGAGTTTAAACTTTTTTGCTTTTGGTAAATTTTCTGCATGTCAAAGGAACATTCTACTTCCTGATTCAGAGGGGTTTCATGTTACATGGATCTGTAGTATGCGACGAGTTCCTCTTTGGTAGAATGCATTTCGGAGATGCATTAAACCACTTTTCCCAGACTACCGCTCAATGGTATATTCTAACTATTATACTAGTATACAGATTGCGCACTCATTTTGCACTTTAGAAAAACATGCGCTCTATAAATTTATTAAACCTCTAGTGCATATATTTCTCGAGTGCATAACTATTGCGCAAAATCTGCATAACAGAACATCTTTTACTATAAACGATAAAACACTTTTATAATTCTATTCCTTTACCCGTGACGTACCATAAATCATAATGGTAGATAGTGATGTAAGGGTAGAGCGTGCTCCTCTCGCATCCGGGTTCGAAACTTGTGATATCTGGGATCGTCTTGGAACTATCTTCATCATGACGCGACTAATAGTTGGATTAATAGGAAATAATCGTCGAGGGTGATTGATCTGTCTTGTAAAACCTCGTTGATCGATGTAAGGTATATATGAGCCATGCTCTGGCAAAAGGGGGTGGGGCTTATAATGCGTTACCGTGATCCATGATACCTAGCAAGTCACCACATGATTATGGACCCTTAAAACCCATTATATCTAAAAACCAACTGAATCAGGAGGTACACTGGTCTCTTGATAGGCAGAAAACTTACCAGAAGCAAAAAGTATCGTCCCAGGTCAGCCTGCGCGGACTGCGCAGGCTGACCTGGGTCGATACTTTTTGCAATGTATTAAGCCCCCTGCTGTCACAGAGCATGGCTCATATACAAGGTGAAATGGTAAACCATAGTACAAGGGACGTAAGGACTTCTCTCTCCAGAGCTCGGGATTAAGGGAAAACAGGGTCGTCCTCGGCGCTCCAGCCAATGCCCTACCACTTTTCAGGTAGTTTGTCGTGCTGAGACTGCTGATAGAACTTTCCGTCTTTTTTCTTTATCATTTTTTTAACGCAATGATCAAAATGTCGATTCATAAGTTGTAAGTGGGGCTAAAAATGTCTCAGACTGTGGCAGAATCCATTGAAATCGCTTCTGGAGACCGCTTGCATTAAAATTAGAAAAGGAAGTGGAAAATCGGGAAGGTCCCTCGGACTTCGGTTCTCGAGAGGGGAAAGCCCATTTTAGTGCTGCCCCCTCCGACTCGTAGAAACTTTTGGCGTTCCTTAGCTGCACTACTTTTCATATGGAAACGATAGACCGGACAAATCATTTGTTCCACAGTGACTGATTAAAAACTGGTTCAAAATATTCACCAGGATAAAAGAATACGTGTATGTAAACTTGAATGAGCTTTTAATAAGTAAGGTTTGGCGGGAAACGTCTTGAACCACTAAAGAAAATTAAGAAAGCCGTTTTCCAAATCTTTTCAGGAATAAAGGTAATTTTCCGGCTAACAACAAACGTTTAAACTGTAAAGTTCTGACAGTGCGCATGCGCAGCTTAATATGAGTCTGTGGAGGATGTGCATTATATATTATGATTAAACGGTGTTGATTTATGCTTGAATTAATTCATCTGGAAATACAATTCTTTGTTAATTACGTAATCAAATACAATAATATGCTAATTCCGAGAAATTCGCCTATTATCTTTATTGTTGGCAAGAAATGTGCGAAAACATTTTTCGCAGTGAGTCGAACATCATCCAGGAAGTAGCATAATTACGTGCCCCTTTTGTACTTGCTTCAATGGAAGATCGACTCCTTTTACCAAGCTATCGGATATTCTAAGGAAGACAAGAAAGGCGCCTTTTGAAAACATTGTGGGAATGGACAAAATGCTGGTAACCAGCATTTTTTTCTGTTCCCACAGTGTTTTTTTACCCTCTTAAAGACAAGCCCCCATATTTCAGCCGCATTTAATTTGTTGCCTGTAATTGTGTACGGGATGGAGGAGTCACAACCCCTTCCAAACGACAAAGTTTCTAACTTGTCCAAATTGAAAGCATTTGCAGACGACAAAATAAATGAGGCACAGATACCGAAATTTGTCATCGGAATCGTAGAAAGCATTGAGAAGAACACAGTGTTTTCAAAAGCTATCTTCCGCAGGGCCGTGAAAAGCTGGGGTCGTGTGGTAAATGGTTAAGTATTGTCGTCTGGTAAGATTTCACCCACTATCAGACGTCACAATTTTAGACTCGTTCAATATATAAGCATTTGCAGACGACAAATTAAGTGTGGTTCAGATGACAGGATTCGTTCTTGAAAGGAAAGAAAACACTGTGAGAAATGGAGAAAATGCTGGTTCTCAGAATCTTCTCCTTTTCCAACATCGTTTTCAAAAGCCGCTTATTCATCATGGTCGTCAAAACGGGATTCAATTCGTAAAGGATTGAAATGCTAATTAAAAAGAAAAGATGGACCGGTTGTTTCTGCCCCAATATCGTGGTATCGTGGTAGCAGATACACTGAGGCTGCTTTTGGTCTGCTTAGAGATAACTTATTACAGATAAGCCACGCTCGGTAAAAGGGGGCTTAATGCATCTCCGTGATGCATGATACCATGCAACCCCTCAAATAATTATGGACTCATAATAGCCATCTTTTTTAACCCTTTCGCAAACGGTAAATTTTGGACCAGACCAAATTGAAAGCATTTTGCAGATGACAAATTAAAAGATGCTAAAAAGATGATTTTTCTATATGATAGGGTAGAAAACATTGTGGGAAAAGGAGAAAATGCTGGTTACCAGCATTTTCTCCTTTTCCCACAATGTTTTCAAAAGGCTTCTATTCCTGGCCCGTAAAAACCAGGGATTGTTTGGGAAAGGGTTAGCAACTGACTTTACGATAAGGTAGAAAGGTAGACTGGTCTTTGGACCAATAGTGAAAAGTTTCGGTCCTGGTCAGACTGCGTGGAATGCACAGGCTGACCGGGTTGATACTTTTTGCAGACGCATTAAACATCCTTTTCACAGAGCATGGCTCACTTATATTAATGCATTGTTTACCTTAATTTATGATCGGGAAAATGGCATTGATGATATGTTTTTTGTTGCAATAACCGGCATTATTGTGTATTCTTTACCGTCTTAGATAATGAAATATGATTTAAACTGTTTCGTAAGAATTTGCTCTTCAGAATTTTCCCTGTTCATCGAATCTCATCAGCTACATCTACACAGAGGGCCACCCGACTCAACAAATAGCAGTGGAAAATACTCGAAATAATTGGCCAGATAAATTACAGTCTGAATATTTTAACTCAGTATCAAACGTCAGAATTTAGACTCGTCCAAACAGAAAGCATTTGCAGACTATAAATAAATTGTGGCTCAGATGATGGCATTTGTCTTTGAAATGGTGGAAAACATTGTGGAATAAACAGGAGTAAATGCTAGTTCCCAGTACTTTCTCTTTTTCTCAGCGACGAACCGAGGCATCTTCTTGCTATCCCTGAACTAAATACCGTCGGCGTTCCATGACTGAAGCTCTTTGCAAAGGGCGACGAACAGGTCTACGCGGGCGTCTTCTTCAAACATGTTATAGCTCTGCATTTAGTTGATGAAGGATAGATTGCCATCTTATGTAGGTGGACATGTGAGAGAAAAAAAACAATTTAAATGTCATGAAATAGAATTCTCCCGCCCTCATTTCCTTTCCTACTACCTACTAGATCTACACCGATCCTTATTTCCTCAATTACGCATTTCTTTGACACCGTATTTGAAACACATCTAGAAAAAAGCCATAATTTGGATGATATGAAAATAATAAGAAATACTGTCGGAGAGACAGAGAGTCTGCGATATGCTCTGAGCAGTTTCTTCTGTCCGCTTACCCATTAACCCTTTACCAAACAATCCCTGGTTTTTACGACCCTGAGATAAAAGCCTTTTGAAAACATTGTAGGAAAAGGAGAAACCAGCATTTTCTCCTTTTCCCTCAATGTTTTCTACTCTGATGGAAACAAATTTCAATTTTTGAGTTACGTTTATTTTGTCGTCTGCAAGTGCTTTCAGTTTGGACCAGTGTAAAATTTTGTCGTTTGGTAAAGAGTTAACTAATTACCAAACAATCCTGAGTTCTAACGATCCTATGGAAGAAGGCTTTTGAAAACATTACGGACAAAAGAAAAAAAATGCTGGTAACGAATTTTTTTTTTTCCTTTTCCCCATCGATTTCTACTGTAACTATGTCTAATTCCTTCATTTGAGCCACCTTTAATTTGTCGTCTGCAAATGCTTTTAATTTTGACAGGTCTAGAATTTTGTCATCTGGTAAAGAGTTAAAATAAACAGGCAAGGTTTAAAACAATAAAAAAAAACTGGAAACTCGGGATACACATGTCAAGGAATAAGGGAAACGTTTCTCAACAGAGTGAAACCATTGTGGTAAAAGGTTGTCACATATAATCGCTATGAATCGACTATAGGGTGATAACGTCATATTTTGTGTTATTCAAAAGACACCTGCTTCAGAAGTGCATGAAATAAAAGGCTTTAGTTTATATGTCTCAATAAACTGTTGAATAAAGTTTATTACATAAAATGCCAAGATCTGTGGTTATGTTCCCTTTCTTTATTTCTTGAATTTCTAGCCTGCTCTTTATCTATGATAAAACTCTTTTTCCCCCTTACAGAAAAATCAAACGGAAAGTTAGTGGTGGCCTTTATTGATATTTATCATTTTTGGGTATTGCATAATTGCATTATAAAGGACGTTTAATTGAATGAGATCTTTTGCGTAATATGGCAATATTTCAAGAAAGGTGTCAAGCTTTTTGTCATACTGCCGTTCATTTTAAAAAAAGAATGGGTTTTGGGTTACAAAAAAAAATGTAATGGTATTGTGGGGGCTATTACTGTCGTGTTGGTATTCCTTGAAAGGTGTTATTTAAAGGTATTTGAAATGGTTTCTACCTTGTTAACCCTTTACCACACAATCCCTACTTTTGACGACCCTAAGAAAGACGCCTTTTGAAAATATTGTGGGAAAAAGAGAAAATGCTGGTAACCAGCATTTTCTCTTTTTCCCACAACATTTTCTACCCTTTCTAAAACAAATTTCAATTTTTCAGTCACGTTTAATTTGTCGTCTGCAAATGCTTTCAATTTGGACTTGGTGAAATTTTTAGCGTTTGGTAAACAGTTAATCCTCTTACTTATTGCTTCTTCGGTTTCGATCTAAATGATTGGATAAATTTTCATTTTCCAGAAAGTAAAGAACACACAGTCTACTAATGGTACTGAGCTATTGCTTTTCCTACAGATGGAATTATAAACCTTAGGACCTCATTTACAATTTCAAATCTACAGTCTGATCGTTGGTCTTCAATCTCCGACAATTTTGTTTTTTTTTTAAAAATGTGCATGTTTAACATCCTGAAAGTTTCCCTTAACCCATTTAGGGCCAAGGGCAAAATCAGGGGCTTTTACGGGCGGCGTAGGTCAAGATCAGACAGTCTGACAGAAATAGCTTTGAAGCTTCAATTGATGCATCTTTAGTAATTACTTTGACGTCTATAGAGGATCTTACATGAGTGTTTATGTATTATATTATATTTATCTAATAGACTTAAAGATATGAGACATGCTCTGGCAAATAGGGGCTTATTGAACCTCCGTGATGCATAATACCAAGCAAGTCATCACATGATCATGGGTATATAAAGTCCATTTTGTCTAACAACCAACTTAATCATATGGTACACTGGTCCTGTGACATGCAGAAAATTGACCAAAAGCAAAAATTTTCGACCCAAGTCAGCCTGCGCGGACTGCACAGGCCGACCCAGGTCGATACTTTTTGCAAATTGAATAGGCCCCCTTTTCACAGAGCATGGCTTATATCTGTGCTGCTTTTACAAGGGTGATACGTTCTTAGGCTTTGGCTCATGGATTCCGATATGGCTTGCAACACGCGAAAAGGGGCATTCGTACATTTGCGTAAAGTGTCATCTCGGATCAGCCAGCGCAGTCCGCGCAGGCTAATCCGAGACGGCACTTTACGACTACATTAGATTTTGTGCTACAGTAGACATGCGCAAAACAGAAAATTGCATAAAAACGGAAAGTGTCGTTTCGGATTAGCCTGCGCGGACTACGCAGACTGATCCGAGACGACACTTTACGCAAATGTCCGAATGCACCTTTTCGCGTGTTGCAAGCCAATTATCATGTTAATAGAATACCACTGGCATGATGGGAACTCAATATGCTAAAGAGTTCACCCTTACAGCACCAGAGACGAAAATGTGTTTTTTTTAGACTTCATACGTGAATTGATATTAGACTGCATGGGATGTGCTATCTGATCTTGGATCTACAACGTCTGCTTGTATAGTTAAACTTTCAAAAGAAAAAAAAATGTCCAACTTTCAGCGAATTGTATTTCCAGCCGTCGATATAGGTCAACTTTATATATTTGGCGCTGAAATATTGAACCGTTATTCTGCGGAATAAATTAGATGAAACTTTTCAAACCGATAGTAAAAACCCAAATGAAACTATTTCAAAAGCATTTTTGAAGAAAAAATATCTCCTTATCGGACAGTGTAGATCCAAGATCAGACTGCACGTTCTGTGCAGTCTGATCTCGATCTACACTTTCCGCAAAAGGACAGTGAGTCGCGAGTAGCAATCTAGGGGTTAATAAATGTTTCCTTTTTTGTATTTCTTTGAAAGCACGTCAGAAAGACATCTTGTTTAAATGTCAAGTAGAATTCCATTGACCGTATGACATTCATGTATCATGCTTATAGTTAATTAACTCTGTACCAAACGACATAATTTTAAACTTGTCCAGACTCTAAGCATTTGCAGACGACAAATCAAATGTAGCTTTAATGATGGGATTTCTCTTTGAAAGGGTAGAAAACATTATGGACAAAGGAGAAAATGCTGGTTACCAGCATCTTCTCCATTTCCCACAATGTTTTCAAAAGTCTTTTTCTCAGGGTTGTTAAAAGTTTAGTAAAGGGTTAAACGACGCTATGTGTTACTCGATAGTGCTAATTAGTGGTAAGATTAATGCAAATGATATACGATGAAGACTTAATTAAATATCACATCACCACGTTTTTATAATAAGTGACATAATAATATCATTTTCAATAGGATTTTTAAGAATATATCCACGAACCTCCAGGTTTAAACTATGATGTCAATTATTCAACATTATAACATTTTTTTTTTTGGGGGGGGGGGAGATTTTTCTGAAAGAACTACCATTTTTAGCTCTACTGGCAAAAGGCAAGCTAGCGTATATCGCGATCCTGTGTCCGTCATGCGTGCATCCTTGTGTGGGTTTACTTTTCAAACATTCTCTCTCTAAAACTATTGAGCTTGACCAGACTTCACAGAATTAAACCTGCCAAGGTCCCCTTCAAAATATCTGCACAGAATTGGATTCCATTTTAATTAAGATTTTCATGGGTGGAAAAAAATAACATGAAAAAGGTACATGACAATACTTTGAGATATTTTTCTCCAAGACCGCATCAAGGACTTTTATGCACATCGGCGGACCTCTGTCATTTTGTTTTGATGAACGAGATTTTTCATCCATTTTTAGGATAGATAGGATTATAGATATCTGAATAGCCCACCTTCATGGTTTTGTCCAGATGTTGTGGATATTTGAAATAAGGCAAGGTTTGCAGCACTCTATTATTTGTTTATTTGTTCCAATACTTTACCGTTCATGCCATAGAAAACAGGTTGTCCGCTACTAAATGTTTTGAGACCTTCTTGTGAAAAATCTTAAGAGTTCATGGATATTTTGTGTGAATGATCCATGGTTAGTTTTCCATGTATTCATCTAACTGGCTTATAAAAGCATAATTTGTTTTTCTATTTTGTACGAGGAACATACCAGGATTCTTTTCTCTATAGAATGTTACAGGCTTCTTGTGGTTTCATGCATCTTTCTGTGCAAATTGTATCGCTTAGTTATCTATTATGGATTGGAGCGATACAGGGCAATCATGACCCTCATGTTTCATGTGGCCATACTTGACTGGTGAATTTCAAACAAAAAGTTTCATGATAAATGCAACTTCACACAAGTCACATACCTGCCTGTTTTGCGCCTTTACATGCCGCAATATGACATACATAAAAGAATGAATTGCCAAATGCCAGCGTGAAGATGGGAGACCTACCTCGATGATGTCGTAGAAGTGGTCTTTTTAATGCGTTACTTCATAGGCCAGCTTTGGACAAATTAAAATCAAGCGCAAATGTCACAAAGGATAAACACGGAGGAAGTGAAAGTTGGAACATCGTGTGTAATGAAGCTTGTTATGAGCAGTTTCCCCTTCTTTATTTCTTTCAAAAACTCTTTTTCATGGCAATTAAATTTCATGCTTTTTGATTTATTCATGAAATGATCTTGTACAATGGTAATACTTATATATTTTGTTTGGGGTTTTCTTATTTATTTCTAGTGAAAAAGCATATAATTTCAAATCAACCTGATCACTCTATGAATCAATATGCTTAAAGATACTTTAACTAAGATTTTGTGTATTAATAGCTCATCTTGGTAGGAAGTGTTCAACGATTAGTTGTTTTGATCGTTGTTTCGTCCGTCCGTCCGTCGTCAACATTTGCTTTAAACGTTTTCTTCTCCAGAACTATTGAATTAATTTAGTACACAAAAATGTTCATTTTAATACCCTGTATCAGAATTGCTTAAACGGTTCCGTCCAGCTGAACAAATTGTTCGTTGATTGACACTGCAATATTGGTGCACATTAATTGTTAAAATGGTCCCAAAAATTCAAGGAACTCCTTAAATAGCAGAAGAATGAGTTTTTTCAATGAATTTAAAAGATTGATTGATTGATTGATTGTATGGTGTTTAACGCCGTTTTCAACATTATTTCAGTTATATCGCGGCGGCCAGTGCACCTATCCCTGCGTTTCTGGAGTCTCTTTTACCAGTACTTCGCACAATTTTCTTTCCAAGCCACTGGCTGCTTTCCCACATAATCACCGTCGAAACAATGGTCAGCGGTGGGAGAGGAATGAATCCTGTCGCAGTGACTATCATCAATCCTCGGAAAGAAATTGGCCGAGCCAGAGGTCATAGCCAGGGATCGAACCCTGGACCCCGTGTTCGCAAATCCTGCAGACTACCGACTGAGCTACCGAGCTTCGGCGAATTTAAAAGAAATGACCATGGAGTGACGCTGTGCACGAAATTTATCAAAATCTTTCCACTTCACTTAATAGGAGGGCCGCCAGAGCCTGAAAAAGATAATAAAATAGTTCTCGTCCTGGATCAGTGAAGGGATTTTTTTGACTTGAGAACACTAGTTTATTATCATCGCGAGTGACCAACAAATTCTTTCTGTTAGAAATCGTGATTCTGCCAGTTAAATATGACAGTGAAGACTTTGAACGATGTCTGCTTACTATGTCAAAAACTAACGAGATTTCATGGATAACATTCAAGATGTTTGCTTATATGTAAATTAAGACAGTGACCTTTGCAAATTAAGCCCACCTTTACTTATCCCAATGCAATTTCTTTTTCATCTGCGCCTTTTCTGCGGATGTTGTGGGTCTCGTCTACCTTCGAGTTCTCCCGACCGATAAGAAAGTGAAGCATGGAAAGTAAATATAAAAGTGAATTCTAGAAAGTGTCCAAATGCCAAATTATCATATTGATATGCTCTTCATCAGCTAAGTAATCTTTTCATGGCATTTTCTATTTTGACGAGTAAATGGCTATAAGCAATGGGTAAAGTCACCAGTTTGGACCGGATTAAACTTAATAACCGGATTGGATCGGTCCGAACCGGATAAGACGTTATAACAGGATTGGACCGGAATGGACTTGTCAACCGGATCTGATAATTTTTCTAAAATATTGTATGGACCAACCAATTTTTATCTTTACCAAGTCCGTCAATTCTACATTCGGTTGTCTAGCAGTACTTTCGATACTTTGATTGTTTTCAGATTTCATAGGAATGCTAATTGGTGACCCGCACAGTTGCTGAAATTGTTTACCTCCGCTTACCAAGATGGCTACGTAAGCTAAAAAAAAAAAAATTAACAACTTGTGTACAAAACGGATCGAGGAGTTTGAATGTTTAGTTGACCGGAGTTGTTCTCGGGTGGAATATTTACTAAAATTGCTCGTAGTCTCCCGTGCATATGAACGAGAACATGGAAATGAACATTACAGACCTAAAATTTCGTTTACAAGTGTGATATGGTGAACGGTCTACGGCCACCATAGCACTCTTGTTTTGACTTCTGGCCTACAACTAGCAATTAAAGTCCTTTTTTACTCAAACTTTACACCTCATTGATCGATATCATGTTCCGATAAACTGATTAACTACTACTGTCGTCTATTTACTAGTACTTTGTAATTCATAAGACAATTATCTATTAGACAATGGGTAAATTCAACTGTTTTCTATTGATTATGTCTTTGTTTTTCTTCAGATTGTCTCACGAAATATCGTTTATAATTGCTACAGTCTGATAGAAGTATACGATCTTCTTCCGGAAGATTTGATTTTGGCCCCTGCCATTGTTGCTAATTGTAGCTCGGCCAATCAGTGAAGTATTTTCTAAAGTCATTCGGTTCATCCTTTAAAAAGAAATACAGTGTAAATAGACTGGAAGCTTGCCGTTCGTTTGATTGCGCTGTCAAAACTTGGAAGTAGTTTTTATATACTTATTAACATTGACCTGAAGATTTTGGGAATACTTGTAGTAGGGGGCTGAACTTAGTGAAATCGTGTGTTTGACTGGTCCTGTTTCCACCAACCAATCTTGATAACGTTTTAAGTCAAATTTTTTAGCTCACCTGAGTATGAAATACTTAAGGTGAGCTTTTGTGATCGTGCTGTGTCCGTCTTCCGTCGTCAACTTTTACCTTGTGTACGCTGTAAAGGCCAAATTTTCAGTCCAATACTCGTGAAACTTCGTCAGAACTTTTTTTTTTTTGATAATATCTCGGACGAACTCAAAGATGGGTAATGTCGGGCCAAAAGCTAGGTTGGTAGGTCAAATCTTAGAAAAACCTTGTATACACTATAGAGGCCACATTTCAATCCAATTCTTATGAAGTTGTTCAGAAAGTTTGTCTTGAATACATCTTTGACGAGTTCGAAAATGGATCACAACGGGTCAAAAACTAGTTCACTACGTAAAATCTTTGAAATACCATGTGTACACTCTAGAGGCCATATTTTCAGTCCAATACTCAGGTTGGTCAGAATGTTTGTCATGATAATATCTGGAACGACTTCTAAAATAGGCCATAATCTAGATCACCAGGTAAAATCTTTGAAAAACTTTGTGTACGGTCTGGAGGCCACATTTTCAGCCTGATAATTTTGAAACTTGGTCAGAATGTTTGTCTTGATGGTATCTTAGATGGTCATGTTGGATCAAAAGTTAGGTCAACAGGTCAAATCTCGGAAAAATCTTGTGTTCAGTCTGCAGACCACATTCATGAAAGGTGGTCAGGATGTTTGTCTGGATAATTTCTACAAGTTTGAAAATGGGCCATGCTGAGCTAAAAAATAGAGAAAAAAAAAGGACAAATTCCAGAAAAAGCTTGTGAACACTGTATACGCCATACTTTCAGTCCAATATTAAGGAAAGTTTGTCAGAATGTTTGTCATAATATCTGGGAAGAGATTAAAAATGGTCCATGTTTGGTCAAAAGACCCAGGTGAGCGCTTTCATGGCCATCATGGCTCTCTTGTTTTAATTTTCAAAGTAACACAAATTCTGATTAAGCCAAATGATTTAGCCAATAATAAATTGTGTAATTCTCTAAATTAAGAATCACACCAAGAATGCAATTTCGGATAGTCGGTGAACCCTGGTGTCGTGCAATTTAATGTTACGTAACCGTGATCATTTTGATGTCGCAAAACGTGAATATGCCAGAACAGGTTTAGCCTATTAGCCTATTAGAACCTGCGTGAACAAAGAAAAACACGCTGGAACAATAAAATCAACCGTTTTAGTATTTCCCTGTCAGACAAATGTAAAGAAATAAATCATTCTATTATTGCTCTATTTCTTGGCATTTGATGTACACCGTAGTTGATATAATGGGTAGCTTGTTATTGACAACGTTAAGAGACATGCAGACAGTTTAAATCAAGTGCAGGGCCTGAATTCACCTACGGTTTTAAATTCTATTGAAATTCCAAGACTATAGGTTGGTGTCTGATTGACGTAATGTCTCAGCCAAATTTATGATCTGTCCTGAAATTCAGAACATAAAAAAGTTACAATAGCGGCCAAAACTAAACAATAGGGTGTTAAAATGCATCTGGCTTTTATTCATACCGTGTAAAAATAAAGACATTATTGTAATTATTGTAAAGATGAAAGTATGTTACCGTACAGTCGGTCCAAGCGTTAGTCGCGTTTGTCACTAACAGGAAAATGAATTTCAAAACCACGTAAAAGTATACAAAAGAACGAGCGACCTGGCAACTTTTGACCTAACTTTAAAATTCATTTTTCTGCCATCGACTAACACTTGACAAAAAACAGATTGTCATCTTCACAATTGAATGGTATTATTTAAATTTAAATGCATTTTACCACTTCCGATGTTTACCTTTGGTTGCTACTGGACCTTTAAATTGCATTGTCGGTAAATACGGGTCATCTGATTGTATGTTGTTTAACGTCATTTTCAACATTATTTCAGTTATAACGCGGCGGCCAGTGCACTTATCCATGCTTTTCTGGAGTTCTTTTTAACCAATGCTTTGTATAATATTCTTCCCAAGTCACTGACTGTTTTCCAACATAACCATCATGGAAACAATGATCAGTGGTGACAGAGGAATGAATCCTATTGCAATGACTATCATCAGTCCTCGGAAAGAAATTTGCCAAGCTTGGGATTCGAACCATGGACCTCCCACCCCTACCCCCCCACCCCGTTCTCAAGTCGTGAATGCTACCCACCGGGTCTCGGCAAATACGGGGCGTATTCACCATTTTGCATTCTAATTCTTAATAACTTGCCAGATTTCAAAACTGGATTTATGATAGGCTAAAACAAATGGTTTATCCAATTGTCAAGTGTGTAACTTCCTAGTTTAAAGTGACAACAAAGGCCAAAAGTAAACAAAGTGGGTGTTTAAATGCATTTGAATTTATATCATACCATTTAAAAGTATGGAAATTATTGTGAAGATGACAATCTGTAATTGTACGGTCGGTCCAAGTGTTAGTCGCTGACAGGGAAATTAATTTCAAATCTAGGTTAAAACCTGCCAGGTAGCTGTGTCTTTTGTTTACTTTTTTTGCCTGATTTTAATGGTTTTTTTTTCCAGCGACTAACATATGGCCCAATAACACGATAACAGACTGTCATCTCCACAATATTTTCCATACTTTTAAATGGTATGATTTAAATTTAAATGTATTATGACACCTGCTTTGATATTTTGGCCTTTACTGGGCCTTTAAGAAATAAACTAAAATGCTATATGTACAATGAGACTGATTTGTGAATCAAGGCCCTGACAGAGCATAACGAGCAGCCTTGGCTAGAATCTCAACTGCACGCTGAACATTAGCCCTTGAAGCCCCGAATGGACAAAAAAAAAGGCTTTTTCAGTCTCGAAAATGATTGCATATATTGCATCTGCAAGGGTGCTTTTGACTAAATTATACGAACATAGGCGGACAGTGTAGATCCAATATCAGGCTGCACTTTTTGTGTCAGGGTTTAAGTATTTGGATATATGTTTTGGCCAAAACTCCCTCAGAATGCAATGTTTTAGTTACGTACCGGTAGCCTACTTCTTGCACGAACAATGGGGGAAGGGAAGCTGGTGACTTGTTCTTTTCAGTCGATAAAGATTGTTAATTCGTTCATTTGATGACCGAGAACAATAAAATGTACGTCAACAATGTCACAGCTTTCTTTGTATATCACCGTAAAGGAATCTATACTTTCTTGTAATATACATCCTTTTAGAAAGTGATCAATGAATCTGAGGCATATAGTGAGCGCAGGTCGGTGTTTTTACTACCACCACTCTCTTGAGGAAAAAAAAAAATGAATTGTAAACCTAGAAATGAGCCATGCTGTGTGAAAAGGGGGCTCAATGCATCTGCGAAAAGTATCGATACTGACCTGGTATTGCTCAATTTTCTGTATGTTAAAGTACCAGTCTACCTCATAATTCTGTTGATTGTTAGACTAAATGGATTTTACGGATCCACGGTCATGTGATGACTTCCATGGTATCCTGCATCACGGGGATGCATTAAGCCCCCTTTTGTCAGAGCATGGCTCAAATAAACTTGCCAACAAATTCTAGTTTTAAGATTCGTATTTCTGCCAGCGACTGGAAGTTTTGCAAACTGTTGGTGCACTGGTCGCTGCAATACCAGAAAAATAATGTTGAAAACGTCGTAAAACACCAAACAATTTGTATAATCGCAAAATTAAGCGAAATTTACATCGTGCAGTATTTCCATTGCCAGGTAACCTTGTTATATAACATTTAATTTAATGTTCTTTTCCCTGAAATAAAATCTGTCAAGATGATAATTGTTTTATGTTTATTTTGCAACGCAATACTATACGGAGTTCCGTTCGGTCCAAAAAACGTGTATCTCCGTATCTGTGCCATTGCATTTACGTAGTTTTACTCTAACGTTACAGCGCTAAGTATACGGTAAGTCGATCTCTTTCGAAGGCTGAAAATACAATCCGCTGTAAGTCAGAGAGATTTTTATCTTAAAAGGTTGACTAATCACGCGGATGGTATAGATCCAAGATCAGACTGCACAGAATGTGCAGTCTGATGTTGATCTATGCCGTCCGCAAAAGCCCTTGATTTCGCCTTCGGTGCTTAAAGGGTTAAACCTGTCATAACATGACGGTACATTTCACTTCTACGCACTACGTGGTTAAGTAATGAAGCGTTGGACCTGTATTCTGGAAATGCCTGTTCGAGTCCAGCTGGCGGTGCTGTAGGTCTGGCGTGTTGTGTACACGATATCATAGAGCCATAGCCAAGTATTGGTAAAACCAACCCAAAACACAATTTATTGAGCTGTTGTCTTTATAATGACCGAATAATGTTAAAAGTGGCGTTAAATACAAGTCAGAACGTGTGTGGAAACGGCATGTATAGCTCTCTGGTCCAGATTTCAGCTATTCCTTTAGCCCAAAAGGTGCATCGTATCTCAGCAATTTGTTTTCAAATGGCACTTTCTGTCGGACTGAACCTCTCTAACATAATTATAAGCTATAAATGGGGCCCTCGGTCACGTTCTTAATGGGTGGCAACTCTTGAATGATTAATTAATGACTCCTTGCCTAATGAATGGTTTTCTTTGAGTTTTAACTTAAAGAATTACATATATTATAGAATTTCAATTGAATTACAGGCTTTCATTTTCCTATAAGGATCCGTGAGATTTAAAGGATTCGTCTTATGATCGGGTGGACGTTGGTTTAAGCCTCGCCATGTGATGCCAAAGACAATGTAACCATGATTGATGATAAACAAATGTAATAGCGTCCTTTAGATCAACATTGTTTTATGATAAACCCTTCTCCAAACTACCAATACTTCATCGTTGATCGTTGAAAATATCGAAACCAAATTACTTATCAGTTAGTTCATTGGCTGTTAGGCGTCTTACATAGTCCTTATTTCACCCAGAAGATGGTGGTTTATAGCACTAATGGGAGGCATTAAATGAATTCCTATATCGAAATTCGCAATTAAGGAGAGTGCAAGATTGTCTGGTTGTTTTGCGATACCTACGGTATAAACCAGACTTCAGCAGACGATAGATAATTCGACTTGTATAAATTATTGACATTATTTACTAAATAGTTGGCTGGAGGTACGCAGCGAGATACGGCAGCAGGGATGTTGGACGTCTGCCCAATGAGGGACCAACATGAATTTAATACTGTGCTTCGTTGTATCTTGAGAAATTGTCTCCCAATGTAGTCTAGGGGCATTTTAAATGGCCTCTTGACAACCAAACGAACGCATTGTCTCACGAAAGAGCTCAAAGTGAACTTTGCCTGCAATGAATAACAGAGCTATGTACAACACAAAAGGTTAAGTGGTTAATAGGATGGAAAGTCAATATACTGAGATAACACACTTTGTAAAGTATCTCAGATCAAATGGATGGCAGCCCTTTTTAGCTCACCTGAGCACAACGTGCTCAAGGTGAGCTATTGTGATCGCCCTGTGTCCGGCGTCCGTCGTCCGTCGTCTGTCGTCCGTCAAGAATTTCTTTAAACATCTTCTTCTCTTAAACCACTGGGCCAATCTTGATGAAACTTGGCAGGGATGTTCCTTGGGTGAAGCTCTACCAAATTTGTTCAAAGAATTGAATTCCACCCTTAACTCTTGTTGCCATGGCAACAAAAAAGAAAAAAAAAAAAGCAAAATCTTTGAGAATCTTCTCTGATGAAACTAGAAGGCGTAGAGCTTTGATATTTGGTATGTAGCATCTCCTAGTGGACCTCTATCAAGTTTGTTCATATGATGCCCCTGGGGTCAAAACTGGCCCCGCCCCGGGGGTCACAAGTTCGAACATAGGAACAAAGAAGGAAAAGTTTAAAATTCTTCTTCTCTGAAACTGGAAGGCATAGAGCTTTGATATTTGGTATGTAGCATCTCCTAGTGGACCTCTATCAAGTTTGTTCAAATAAACCCGCTGGGGTCAAAACTGGCCCCGCCCTGGGGGTCACAAGTTCGAACATAGGAGCAAAGAAGGAAACTTTAAAATTCTTCTTGTCTGAAATTGGAATGCGTAGAGCTTTGATATTTGGTATGTAGTATCTCCTCATGGACCTCTACCAAGTTTGTTCATATGATGCCCCTGGGGTCAAAACTAGCCCCACCCCGGGGGTCACAAGTTCGAACATAGGAGCAAAGAAGGAAACTTTAAAATTCTTCTTCTCTGAAACTTGAAGGCGTAGAGCTCTGATATTTGGTATGTATTATCTCCTCATAGACCTTTACCAACTTTGTTCATATGATGCCCCTGGGGTCAAAACTAGCCCCGCCCTGGGGGTCACAAGTTCAAACACAGGAACAAAGAAGGAAAACTTTAAAGTTCTTCTTCTCTGAAACTGGAAGGCATAGAGCTTTGATATTTGGTATGTAGCATCTCCTAGTGGACCTCTACCAAGTTTGTTCAAATAAACCCGCTGGGGTCAAAACTGGCCCCGCCCTGGGGGTCACAAGTTCGAACATAGGAGCAAAGAAGGAAACTTTAAAATTCTTCTTGTCTGAAAATGGAAGGCGTAGACCTTTGATATTTGGTATGTAATATCTCCACATGGACCTCTACCAAGTCTGTTTAAATAAACCCCCTGGGGTCAAAACTAGCCCAACCCCGGAGGTCACAAGTTCGAACATAGGAACAAAGACGGAAAACTTTAAAATTCTTCTTCTCTGAATCTGGAAGGCGTAGAGCTTTGATATTTGGTGTGTAGTATCTCCTCATGGACCTTTACCAAGTTTGTTCATATGATGCCCCTGGGGTCAAAACTAGCCCCGCCGCGGGGGTCACAAGTTCGAACATAGGAACAAAGACGGAAAACTTTAAAGTTATTCTTCTCTGAAACTGGAAGGCGTAGAGCTTTGATATTTGGTATGTAGTATCTCCTAATGGACCTCTACCAAGTATGTTCATATGATGCCCCTGGAAACAAAACTGGCACCGCCTCTGGGGTCACAAGTTCGAACACAGGAACAAAGAAGGAAAACTTTAAAATTCTTCTTCTCTGAAACTGGAAGGTGTAGAGCTTTGATATTTGGCATGTAGTATCTCCTAGTAGACTTCTACCAAGTCTGTTCAAATAAACCCGCTGGGGTGAAAACTGGCCCTGCCCCGGGGGTCACAATTTCGAACATAGGAACAAAGAAGGAAAACTTTAAAATTCTTCTTTAAAACTGGAAGGCGTAGAGCTTTGATATTTGGTTTGTATTATCTCCTAGTGGACCTGTACTAAGTTTGTTAGTCCACCGGAGCACAACATGTTCAGTGAGTTTCGAAAATGGGTCACCTGTGGTCATAAACTAGGTCACTAGATCTGATTGAAGAAATACCTTGTGGGCACTCTAGGGGCCACATTTCTTGCTCATTTGACCTGAAATGTGGTCAGAATGATTTTCTTGATGAAATCTGTGATGACTTTGAATTTGGGTCACTTTGGGTCTTAATCAAGGTCACTAGGTCAAATTAAAGAAATACCTTGTGGGCACTCTAGAGGACATATTTTTCAACTCAATTGACTTGAAAATTGGTCAGAATGTTTGTCTCTATGAAATCTTGGATGAGTTTGAATTTGGGTCACCTGGGGTCATAAACTAGGTCACTAGGTCATGTTAAGGAAATATATTGTTGGCACTCTAGAGGCCACATTCGTTGCTCAATTGACTTTAAAGTTATTCAGAATGTTTGTCCAGATAACATTTCACATGAGTCTGGACTTAGGTCACCTTGTGTCATAAACTAGGTCACAAGGTCAAATTAAAGAAATACTGTGTGGGCACTCTAGAGGCCACATTTATTGCTCAATTGGTTTTAACATTGGTTGAAATGTTTGTATTGATGAAATCTAGGATGAGTTTAGAATTGGGTCACCTGGAGTCATAATATAGGTCACAAGGTCAAATTAAAGAAATACCTTGCGGGCAGTCTGGAGGCCACATTTCATGCTCAATTGACATGAAAATTGGTCAGAATGTTTGTCTTGATGAAATATCGAATGAGGTTGAAATTGAGTTATAAACTAGGTCATTAGGTCAAATTAAAGAAATTTATTTGGGCACACTAGAGGCCACATCTATTGCTCAATTGTTCAGAATGTTTGTCTTGATAGACTGTATGATGAGTTCTAAATTGGGTCATGTTGGTTCATAAACTAGGTCACTTGGTCAAATTAAAGAAAAATCTTGTGAGCACTCTGGAGGCCACATTTATTGCTCAATTGACTTGGAAATCGCTGAGAATATTTGTCTTGATAAAATCTAGGATGAGTTCAAAATTGGGTTACCTAGAGTCATAAACTAGGTCACTAGGTCAACTTACAGAAAGAAGCAAAAAATCTTGCTAAGTTGACCTGAAAATTGGTCAGCATGTTTGTCTTGATAAAATCTTGGATGAGATCAAAATTGGGTCACATGGGGTCATAAACTAGGTCACTAGGTCAACTTATGGAAATTCCTTGAGGGCGCTTTAGAGGCCACATTTTAAGCTCAATTGACCTGACAATTGGTCAGAGTTTCAATCATGACCCTGGAGTGAAATTTTGCCTATTGAGTGAGGTGAGCGATCCAGGGCGATCAGGCCTTCTTGTTATTATTTATTGCAGAGTTGCAAACTTAAGACTTATAACTTAATGATCACGTGGATTGTTTTAATTGACACTGAGGAAGAAGGCAGTTCAAAAGGAAGGTACTAGTAAGAGTTATTTCCCTTCCATTTTCACTGGGTTTTCATAACAATCTGCAAAAGGAATCCCATCATTTAAGCCGTATTTAACCCTTAACTCAACGTACATATTCGGACCAGGAATAAGACCTTATCAATTGCATTTCGATGGTTGCTTTTATGTATTTTGATTTAGGAAAGCGGACAGTGTACATCAAAGATCAGACTGCACGTTTTGTGCAGTCTGATCTTGATCAACATTGGCCGCAAAAGCAACTAAAGTTGATAAAGGCACTTTAATGGTTAATTTGTCATTTGCCGTGGAAATTGTGTAAAATCTTACTCTGTAAAGAAACAGGCTACCATATCTACGCATTCCTGGGTTATCTTTACCTGCACTTAGCTCAAAACCCTGTCCCAACCACTGGCTCCCACATAATAAGTCGAAATCATGGAAGAGGAATGAATCTTGTCACAATTACTTTCATAAAACCTCAGCAATAGGTTTTTTGTCGGGCCAGAATTCAAATTCTAACTCCTGCGCTTAACAGCAACTCTACAGGAGCTAAGGAAAGCATCGGATGAAATGATATTTGAACTATGCCCTGTGAAAAGAGGGGTTAAGCATGCATCTGCTGAAAGTGTCGACTCATGTCAGCCTGCGCAGGATGAAATTGGCCTATATGTTTTGCTATCTTTGATTTTTCTGCATGTCAAACGACCAGTCTACCTCATGATTCAGCTGGTTATTAAATGAAATTGACTTTAGCGGGTATGTGATTATTGCCTGGAATAATGGAGCATGGAGTTTCATGAAACCCCCTTGTGCTAGAGCATGGCTCATATGTAAAGGAAGACATAAAGCAGGATGAAATATCAAGAAAAAATTCAAAAATAAAGTTGGAAGAAAAAGTGCATTTTTCCAATCCCAGCGGTCTCGTCCTCAAATATCTGTAACTGGCTTAATTCAGGAAATCTGTAAAAAGCAGACTAGCTCCATAATTGAGTTTTGTAAAAGATGTGATTTCAATCAATATCCATGGAGATTGGCTGAGATATAACTCACAGTGGACAATGATTGTTCAATTAATGACAGTATGGAACAAGAGCTGAAACTTCCTCTCCGGAATTATTGAACATTTTTCCGTGTAAACATAGCAACAGACAGTTCTTTATCAGACCCGCAGAATATTGTTGATTAAAGGTCACATGACAGTCACTTTTAAGGACATGACCCGTCGTTTAACTTATTAACTCCGAAGCCAATTTGTTTTATTTAATACATGAATTATACGTTGTAGAAAGACTGTGAGTATGACGCTGAAATATGGCAAAAGCATACATTGCTCTTTTGTAACATTTTCTCCTATTGTGAGCAGTTTTTATACACAAGTCTTTCGATGGACAGAGAGCTTTTTTTTCTTCTCAGTCATTCAAACGGTTTGTATGGATTGAATACTGAAATCCTTAACCAGCTCGCATAGTTCAGGTGGTAGAGCTTAAGACTTGAAAACATCAGGTCTTGGGTCACTTGAGGGTGTGGGTTCGAGCCCCACGGCTGGCCATCTAAAATTACTAATAGTCTTTTGGATGAGACGTTAAACCGAGGTCCCGTGTGACGGTGATTTACACCGAGCACGTTAAAGAACCTGGCGTAACTTAGGATGGGTTTCGTCCTGTATCTTGCACTATCTGCCGTAACAAAAACCAACAGTCTTCAGGGGCGTCACCCATATGGGCAACCGGTGGCGACGATTATAAAGGCAAATTCAATCAATACTGTAACAGTTTATCTTGAACCATTGCTGCTGAGACCCATAGTTGGCCTATCTCTTACTGGACGGGTCGGCAAAAGAAGGCCATTTGGTAGGCCTACTCACTGATTATTGGTAGAGCAGCGGCAAAGCTTTCTTATTTCCTGAGAACACAGAATGAAAACTTCAATATAATTAATTTTTATTTACGATACATACAAAACCGAGGAACTAAAATAACCTTACCAAGATGAAAATTATAGTAGGAAAAAAGGGATTTATTTTGTTGAATAAAAACGAGGTTAGTGTGCTCTTTTTCAGTCATTTAACCCGTTGCATAAGAAACAATGAAAATAACGTAACTTTAGTTATCGCCTGAATATTGAACCCAGTGACAGTTATTGACACATTGTAAACTTCGGGAACCATCCGATGTTCATTTGATTGGCTAATTTCACAGATGCTGTAGTCATAGACCGAATTGATATCTGGGAAATTGATGATTTGGGAAGGTCTGCCATCTCTGTATTTCTGTAGAAATGGTTTATTTCCCCCCTGAGACGGCCTTTAAGTGAATTGGACATTGCTGTGTTTGATATATACTGCTGCACAGCTTTTGAAAGATAGACCTTTCCAATATTGACACTTGCTGTGTAACAACATTGTAATCTCGAATTACCTCTTTATGGAGAGGTTTTTCGTTTTATTTATGAGGCCGATTGCGAGTAATTGATTGGTATTTCACTGCGTTTGATGAGACTTTTTTCAGCCTCGTTGGCATTTACATTAGTCAAAATGCATGTATTTGTGGATTGTTTAAAATGGTTGTTAGTTGTAAAGACCACTTTCTATATACTGAATGGCATTCAAAATTGATAATGGTACGATAATCTCTGCAAGCACAGTGGTCAATTTTTAATATATGCACACAAAGATCGTAACATAACTGACCAAGAAAATAAATTTAACCAGTAGAGCAGGATGATTCCTTCCTTTTTTTTTTTCCTGACAATTGAACTTTGTCAATGCAATAGACGAAAACAGAAGTTTTTGCGGTTGACATATATCAAGATCACACTGCACAGAAAGTACAGTCTGATCTTGCTTTATGTCGCCCGCTTGTTTTGGCTCTTTCTGAGTTTCAGTGGTTTGTACTTTCAGTTGTCGAAAGAGGTCGACTTGGCGCTGAAATAGTTAATCCTTATCCTGCGAAATAAATGAAATGAAACTTTCAAGCCGATAGTAAAAACTTAAAATTTGCTATTTCAAGGGTAATTTAGGGGATAAGATGTCTCCTTATCGGACAGTGTAGATCCAAGATCAGACTGCACGTTCTGTGCAGTCTGATCTTGATCTACAATGTCCGCAAATGGTTCCTGAGTCGGGCTTGGCAGCCTAAGGTTTAACATTGTTGACAGATTACTGAAACGGTAAGGACAGTACTTAATAGATGTACCCTAATGTAAGGCGATTTGAGGCATTTTTAGACAAAAGGATGTGTGACCTTTTTTGTAGCGATTACGGATATTGGCTAATTGGGATTGACAGAAAATCTCATAACATAATGAATCCTGATAATTATTGATTTGACGAAAAGATTTGGCTGGTCCTTTGGGACTGCCAGGGTGGAAAATAGTCACGTGATCTTGTAAAATCGCTAGGAGATTTCATCATAATGGCAATATGGCAGGCTTCTACGACCGTTTCCCGATTGATGATAGTGCAGGTCGATTTGAAGATTAAAAAAAAAAAGGTTTTTTTTTGTAACAGAAGGTTTTTGCATTGGTACGAAACTTGCCGAATAAAGAAAATCGAAAAGCTTTTCACGTTCCTTTTGCTATTATTCTGCAAAACTTGCTCGGTCAGCGATACTTAAATAGTTTCCTTCGTTTCAGCTTTTATAGTTTGATTCATCTTGATATATCCCACCCACAACGCAGTTGGGGAATATACTACGAGACACAATTTTGCGTCCTCGTCTCCTCAAATTTGACCAATTTTATTGAAATTTTGCTGGAAGCCTTTCTACTATAGGAACTTGTGCACCTTGAGCATTTCGTTATAATTGGTCGCTTACAACAGCAGTTCTGGTCCTGTGCTTTTCTTTTAATCAAGTGGAAAGGAGACTAGCTGGGGTATTGGTCAGCCTGGAAAACCTCTTGTAAAAATTACTCTCGTATTGAGCACTGTCGCACATATTTTTTTGTTATGTGTTAGCTTACAGGTAGGGGTCGAAATGATGTTTTTAACTGTCTTTGAAAAGCGCGTTTTTTTTTAAACAAATAATATTGCATGTTAATGGCCAAGTTCTCTCAGCCCCTTTCTTACAGTTAAAGCGCCTTTCATGACTTAAGTTGCCCGTGTTGGCAGTATAGATCAAGATCAGATAGCACAAAATTTGCAGTCTGAATCTCTGATCTATACTGTCCGCTTTGCTGAAACACTATAGACAAAAGCAGTCATAAAATTGCTATTATTTGGCTTTTATCTATCTACAGAAAATGTCTGTTTGGTTTATTAGGCGCTCTAAGGCTTAAAGAGAACCATGCTTCATAGTGATTGACTGCTTGGTTTTGTTACATGTTTTGCACCTTATTAATCATAACCGGGAATAGCAGTTTTAAATGTTGGTATGCAGATTTGTTTTCGCCGTGTCATCATATCTCTCTTAGATGAAAGGAAAACAGAAGTTGTGATCAAAGGATTACTACTATATTATGATTTATAACTGTTTAAACAAGCATGCACAGTCTAACAATGGCTATTCACTTGCAAAATGAAAGATCCTGCGTATTCGATTGCACTGGCCTCCCACGTGGTCTGTCCCTAGACTACGTAGGAGTTTTTAACAAAGTTTCTCAATAAAGAAAATTTCTAATTTGCTGCTTTACATTTAACGGCAACAAGAAAAGCTTAAATTTTCATGCAAGTGCACATATGGCCTGCAACACGCGAAAAGGGGCATTCGGACATTTGCGTAAAGTGTCGTCGCGGATCAGCCTGCGAAGTCCGCGCAGACTGATCCGAGGCTACACTTTACGACTACTTTCGATTTTGTATTACAGTAGATTGCATAAGAACGGAGTGTCATCTCGGATTAGCCTGCGCGGACTGCGCAGGCTGATCCGAAATGACATTTTACGCAAATGTCCGAATGCTCCTTTTCTCGTGTTGTAGGCCATATAATAAAGTAAAGCAAAAGACGCTATACATTTAGATAAAATAGAATCTTAAATTAATACAATTGAGTTTTCATAGAGTAGTTAAATGTCAGATATTTAACGTATCACAGGGCACGAAAGGAAACGCCGAGTCGTAAATAAGGATCTGTTTGATCTGTTGCCAGAGTTAGAATTGTTTACCAAAATTTTGGCATCTTAGGATATCAACACCCAATTGAATAACACACTCTCTCAAGTTTTGTCGCTTTATATCAAATATTTCAATCGTGAAATGACGCATTGCTTGAATAGTTAAAGAAGAAAATTTGCGTTTGAACGCTAAACTATAGTACTAGCCATGCTCTGGCAAAAGGGGGCTTAATGCATCTCCGTGATGTACTGTACCAATCAAGCCATCACATATTTATGGATCCATAATAGCTTCTTTTTTTTTTACAACTGACTCAATCATGAGGTAGACTAGTCCTTGGACACAGAAAATTTACCAAAAGCGAAAAGTTCCGGCCCAGGTCAGCCTGCGTGGACTGCGCAGGCTGACCTGGGTCGATACTTTTCGCAGATGCATTAAGCCCCCTTTTTACAGAGTATGGCTCATATATAGCATGATATTTCTAAATTTAGCTTTTCAAATGTTTGGAGCACTAGATCGTATAATTTGCCCCCAATAAGCAATATCTTTTCGTCTACAGGTTGTTCGTCGTGTAGCAGCTCAACCAGGTTATGACCTTGACCTTGGGTATAGGTTGTTGGCGGTATGCTCGGCACACAGAGAGAAGTTCTCGCCTAAATCTTCAGGTGAGTCACGTTTGTCGTGTGTAGATAGTGCAGAGTGAAAAACACACTATGCACCTTAAACTATTTACCGGATAATTTATAATTGATAGACTTATTGATTTTAGCTATGCTATTGCATAGGTGGGGGGAGGGGCTTAATGCATCTTCGTGATGCATCATACCAAGCAAGTCATTATGGATCCATAAGATGCATTTTGTCTAACAGCCAACTGAACTATAAAGAAGAATGGTCCTGTGACATCTGAAAGTTTACCTAAAGCAAAAAGTTTCGACACAGGTCAGCCTGCCTAAACTGGGCAAGCTGACCTGGGTCGATACTTCTTGCAGATGTATTAAAACCCCTTTTCACAGAGAATGGATCACTTAATAAATGAAAGTCAATCCTGTTGTGGCTTATTCCAGACCTGGAAAATCTATGTTGATATATTTTAAGCTCACCTCAGGACAACTTGCTGTGATAAGTTGTTATGACCGTCCATTGACCTTCATGCGCCTACGACGTTCGTGGCCACCGCTCTCTAGTCTATCAACTATGACTTTAACTCTTTACCCGACGACACTTTAGACTTCTCTAAATTCAAAACATTTGCAGACGACAATTTAAACGAGGTTCAAATTATGGGATTTGTAAATCCAGCACTTTCTCCTTTTCCTACAATGCTTTCAACAGTCTTCTTCATCAGGGTCGCTTAAACACGGCACTGTGTTTAAAGTGTTACACAAGTTTTTCAAGAAACTCTGGCCAACCAACCCAAGGCAAATTTCAAATATAGACTACCCATTATACACGTAGATGAAATAAAAACTTGCCCAAAACGTGTAGTTCACATGACTACAATAGCTGCTTTTACCAACTGTGGGACACATAAAAAATTGAAATATACATTTAGGATAGTTTTCGGATAAATTATCTGGGACCACAAGAACTAAAGTTTGAATATTTTTGTTGCATCATTGAGTGATCTGTTCTCAAAGTTTTTTCCCCAAAAGAACAGTGTGGAGGAAAGAATTGCCGATCCGAGGGGAACATGTTTGAAACTGAACAATGCAGAAAACTTTGAAGGTCTCAGTTTTAAACATCATGGCTCACAGCCATTGTGTGTCAAACATTGAAACATTGCTTTCTCCCGGGGTCAGTTTTTTATGTATCGGAAAAACTCAAATGTATTCTTAACCTAATGAAAAGGTCCATAGGTTTTTTTAGTTTTGGAAGTATGTAGCATCACCTTTCGGACCTCTTTAAAAGTTTCTTTTTATTCAAATGATAGTATGACAGCTAAAAGTGGCCCCTTTCCAGGGGTCTGGGCTGTCTTTCACTAAACTGCGTAGATTTAAGAAAATTGTGTGGGATTGTATATACACACATACGATCCCTGCTTCACACAAAGGTATGAGCTGGCGTGAATTTATACAAATATGTATTCAAATCGTTAAGTTATACAGTTTATTTAAACTTGTTTTCAGACTTGATGCTTACGCACCTAAACTGCGTACACCAATTTTGAGCGTAGGCAGTTTAGTGAAAGGCAGCCCTGATGTTTTACACAGTTAAATATCTGGTTTAGGGTGATCATGGCTCTCTTTTTTCCACACTATTTTCAATACATTGCTCATGCCTGGGCTTGAATAACTCTATTTCCATGGTATTGTAAACATTTTCCGACGCTGAAGTGGAACAGGTATAACGGCAAAGCGGACACAAGCTATAACTTGGTATGTATATTCTTTTTTGAAATGCATCACTAAACCCTTGACCTACGAAATGTATTCGTACTATACAGTGAAGTCTTCCAAATAGAATAAGACCAATAATGTGGTGCCAGAAAAAAGGACTGTTGCAACATAGACATTGTTTCAGATGATACAGTATTCAATTTTACACCGATATTAAGGTAGTGGACCCGTAAGAGAAAACAGCTATTTCCACTATAATAATATCCTACAAAATTTGCTATGATTAAAAATGAGTATTATTGTACTACTATCACCGAGCCACTTTTTCGTTTTCTTCCTTCTTAGAATTATCATTTATAAATCTAAAACCACTATATTCTCATTACGAAGTGAGATAGTAGTTACCTCCCTTCTCTAGAAACTAACAAAAGTATCAACAAATAATTTCAAGATAGACATCAAAGGAATTTCTGCTCGTTTAAAAATGTACAAAATTATCATATCAGTATAAATCCTTATTTATCAACTATCAAGAAATTTTATTCCATGTTGCACTAGAAGCGTTAGGGGTCTACTACCTTAATGTGTTTTGTTGGACAGTGTTACTTACAATACTGTCCTTAGTTTTTTTTATTTTGTTTTATTGTCGCTAAACCACGGGTCTTGTCGACATTTTAAAGTAAAACTCGATGAAAAATTTAATTGCTGTGTTGTGCTATTTGATTGTTCCTATCTTGTGATACATTTGCCTTCTGCAGGCGGTTTTTGGCTTCCTCTTGCAGCAGCCCACTTCTATTATGTGATTATTTATTGAAACTTTGATATTGATATGCGAATGGGCCTGGTTATTTTTTTGTGAGAAGACAGTGTCTAAATTTCCATCCGTTGTGCTCATGTTTTATGCATGATTTTAGAGTTTTTAATACCATTTGTTGATGGCGACCTTCTGCAGGCAGGCTGGAATATCGGTTTACAGAGCTCATTGATTACAATATCGAGAAAATTTAGCTAATGGAAACAACTGAACTTTTCCGAGAGCGGAGTTTTATTACATTTCTAGCTATTGTAATCCTTTCCGTGCAAAAGGCGGATTTAGGTGATTTTGCTGATACTGTATGTCAAGATCAGACGAGATATAATGTATGATCTGATCTTGTATTTACTTTTTCGGCATAATATGAGATACTCGGAAACCCCCCCCCCCCCCAAAAAAAGGCCATTGATTAACAATATGTTGATCTATTGAGCTTACTATCACCAATCTTTCACTCAGAGTGTTAACCCTTTACGACATAATCTCGACTTTTCACAAGCCGGAGGAAGAAGGCTTTTGAAAACACTGTGGAAAAAGGAGAAAATGCTGGTGGGAAGAATGATGTTGGAAAAGGAGAAAATGATGGTAACCATCATTTTCTCCTTTTCCCACATTGTTTTCTACTCTGCGAAATACAGATTATTTTGAGTTATATTCAATTTGTCGTCTGCAAATCCTATGAATTTGGACAAGTCTAAAGTTTTGCAGTTTGATATAGAGTTTAGCACAAGCTAAGGTGCTGTCTATGGACGGTGTGGATCTACATAGGTTTGCAAAGAATTTAGAGTCTGATCTCTGGTCGACATTATCCGATGTTTTGAAAAAAAATATTTTTGTGAATATATTCTTTAGATGTCCATTATTTTTTATTTTAGAGCGGTATATGTTACGCTTTAGGTTGAAGGATGAGCAAAATAAGCTTTTAGGTCTATTTCAGACTACCAGTTGTTATAAATGGCGAGACTGAAAATGATTGTAGCCCAATAATGGAATTTGTCTTAAAACGGAAGAAAACATCGTGGGAAAAGCGCAAAATACTTGTTGCTTGCTACATTTCCTTTTCCCACATTGTTTTCAAAAGCCTTTTTCCTCGGTAATCTTTACATACCTTCCCGTATCCGCCCTTAAAAACTGTAATCCCTTCTTTTGATACCTTATTTGCTTGAGGTAATCTGAAAATTTTCTTGGAAGTAAATCCTTTCGGCCTTCAAGCCCTGCTGATAACGACAAAAGTATCAGTAAAATGTTAACCAGCATTACTGATAACCAGCATTTTCTCCTTTCCCACACTGTTTTCAAAAATCTTCTCCCTCGAGATCATTAAATCATATTCCTGATTGTCCTTGCAAAGGTTATTGTCTGCTCAACTGACTGGTAAGTTGATCTCAATATAAATAGTATAAAACGTGACCAGTTGTTCCATTTATATCTTCTTTTATTAGCAGATTTTGAATGGTCAGCACTTTCTCCACCCTTTTGTCCGTTTATTACGCACTCCCATGTTTTAGTGACCCCGGAAAAGAAAGTTTTTAAAAGATTTTACATAAAGGAGAAAATGCTGGCAACCCACAATGTGCCCACCCTATCAAAGACAGTCTTCATTATCTAAGCCACCTGTAATTTGTTGTCTGCAAATGCTTTGAAATTGGAGAAATCTTACATAATTGTCGTCTAGTAAACAGTTATAAGGACAAATTCGGTTATTTAATCCACATTTAGTCTGTCGTATGGAAGTGCTTTCAATATGGTCGAGTTTAAATTTTGGTCGAGTTTAACTTTTGCCGTCTGGTAAGACATGCAGATATAACAAAGTCAGATTGAGTCAAAAGATGAGAGCTCCTTTTCCGGCCCTATTCTATACTATATATCTTTTTATGCTTATTTCACACCGATGATACAATTGACCATTCATAAATAAGGGCAAGACAATCCGGATATTCTCCCTTTCTTGCCAATTAACCTTTTACCACACAATCCCGAGTTTTACCGACCTAGTGGAAGAAGCTCTTTGAAAACATTGTGGGAAAATGAGAAAATGCTGCTAACCAGCATTTTCTCCTTTTCCCACTGTGTTTTCTACCGTATCAGAGACAAATTCCATCATTTGAGCCACATTTAGATTGTCGGCCGTAAATGCTTCCAAGTTTGGACAAATCTATATTTTTGTGTTTTGAGGTAAAGAGTTAAGCCTTTACCAAACAACCCCGAGTTTTAACGATCCCCGAAAACAGGAAGGGTTTTGAAAACATGGTGGAAAGGAGAAAATGTTTGTAACCAGCATTTTTTCCATGTCTCGCAATATATCCTATCAAACCAAAGATAAATATCATCATTGAAGACGTGCTTACTTTGAAGTCTGCAAATACTTTCAGTTTGAACAAGGGTACAATTTTATGGTCAGGTGAAGAGTTGGGTAAAGTGTAAGCAAATCTCCAAGGTTTTTTCGAAGAATCTTCGAAAAGGAAGACGCGCTTGCTTCGTCATCGATAAATGTCGTAACAGACCACCTGTAGGCGATTCTTTGTTACATTATCGATGTTATCAATTATGATATTGCGGCGCACTTCTGTTTTTGCTGGCTGCAATATTTCCATCATGCTCAAGTATTCTTAATCTCTGCCATAGTTATGACAAAATCTTATACTTGTCCGGATTGAAAGCATTTGCAGACGAGAAACAAAATGTGGCTCAATGGATGGGAACTGTCTTCGAGTAGATTGAAATCATGGTGGAAAAGGATTAAAATGCTATTTAGCATTTTTTCTGCTTTCCACGATGTTTCCGAAAGCTTTATTCCTAAGGTTCGTGAATACCCGTGATTTTTGGTGAAGGGTTATATAACCCTTGCGTTGACGCTTTGAGCGTCTCCAAATCTGGTACAAGGTAACAGAAATCAGACACATTAACATCATACATGACTTCAATACAAAAAAAGGTGGTAAAAGAAACCATCTTAATCTAGATCGAAAATGTCATGAAAAGGGAAAACGAGAAGGGAAACAGTTTTAGATTAGGAGAGCCTGACAACGGGTTGATGCCACCCACAAGATGACGTCAATTATCTTGTTGTCATGAAAAGGTGTGGCCTATGTCGTTATTCCCATCGTTTTTATGTCATATTTTCCTTAAACTGCGTAAATAGCGAACACATCCGTGTCTAAAAAACGATCATATTTATTTCATTTTATCCCATGGGCAAATAAAGATTTGGCTGTTTGTTTTCAATACCGTATTCAACTTAATGTAAGAAACGCTAAATTTCGTCTGTCGAGATTTTACCAAAATACCAAGTTTGGAGTCTTGCTTTGGCATGCCATGGCTAACCATAACCAGCGTTGGCAAGAATCAAATACGAGCTGTCCGGGAGTATCAGCATTTACGCCTTTACCCACAACGTTTATAAAAGCGGATTTCCCTAAGGTCAATATATGTCGGTAAAGGATTAAATTCAGCTATATTTCTAAACGCCAAGAATTATTGACGTCTCGACTACTCAAAGAGTCAGTCTTTATTTGGAATTATTGGTAGATATTTATCTCGGTTGTACTTTTGTCATCCGCAATAAATGACCTTAGCTGTCGATGCGTGATTCATTCATTCTTTCATTCATTCACCTACATTTGAATAAATCAAACTGTTGCATTGCCTGAAAATATCTCAATTTCACCCAGCAATCTGAGCCCTGATAGTGCTCATCTGCTGATTGAAAGACTTAAATATATAGTTCACTGATTACAATATTCGCTATGAGTATTTTGTCATCAATATACTAACAGATATACATGTACATGAACTAGTATTGAGACTAGGTGCCGAGCCCCGATAGCTCAGTCGGTAGCGTGCAGAACTTGAGAACAGGGAGTCGTGGGTTCGATCCCTGGCTCGGCCAATTTCTTTCCGAGGATTGATGATAGTCGTTGCGACAGGATTCAATCCTCTCCCACCGCTAACCATTCTTTCGACGATGGTTATGTGGGAAAAACAGCCAGTGGCTTGAAAAGAAAATTGTAAAAGAGACTCCAGGAAAGCATGGATGGATTGGTGCACTGACCGCTGCGATATAACTAAAATAATGTTGAAAACGGCGTTAAACACCAATCAATCAATCAATCAGTCAATCAACTGAGACTAGGTATAATTATATGGCAGTTCATTTTAACCTGTTTACACCTATACAAAAAAGAGTATCGATTTTGGAACGATACCATGGGAAACAACAGCGTCGTTCTACAATGACGTCACGGAGGAAATTCTAACTATAAATAAACAATTTTGACCCTTTTCTTGAACGAAGCTAAATTTGGCGGGGGAGGGTGAGTCGGTATAAACTTTGATATGTGCGATAACGAAGACTGCTGCTGCTGCTGTTGTTGTTGTTGTTGTTGTTGTTGTTGTTAATGCTTCCATTCATTGTCTCGAAGCGCCCCCTTCGCCCCCTTTTGCAATGCAAAATGAAAGTTTTAAAGTTGAATGATGTAAATTGTTTCGAGGTCAAAAGTAAAGTGATTTGACAGGTTCCATCTAGAAATAATACAGCATTAAGTTCAATTTCAAGGTAACATGTTTCAGCAAAGCGGACAGTGAATATCAAGATCAGACTGCACGTTTTGTGCAGTCTGATCTTGATCTACACTGGCCGCAAGTGCATCTATAGTTGTGAAAAGCGCAGTTACATAAGAGTATGCAGTAAATACAAACCCGTAGAAAGATCGCTTAACCTTGTACCAAAAGAGCAAGAGTTGTATCGACTTTCACGAAAGAGATTTCTTCGGAGAGGGAAAACAGTGTAGGAAAAGATGAAAACGCTAGTAAACTTTTTTCTTTATCCTTACGGAAACAAATTTCAAAATTTTGCCGCTTATTATAGGGTTAAAATAGAAACCCGACTGTTTTCCAGTCCGAAGGGAAGACTTAACTATTAGAAATTCAGTGCTGGTTAGACCTTTATCTGATGATCCCCAATAAATAAGGCTTTTGACAAAAAAGTTTTTAAGAACACTGAAGAAAAATGAGACAATGTTGTTTACCAACATGTTCTCCTTTTCCCACAATGTATTCTTCTCTTTTGAAGATAAATCCTACTTGAGGGACATATAATTTGTCGTCTGCAACTGCTTTAAATTTTCATCGGCGTAAAATTTTGTTATTGGTAAAGGGTTAATTGTTGTTTAGGCCTCTCAGAAATCAGGGACATGGTATAGATCTGTCACTGCAGATGCAAGAATACAGTGTATAGTTGGTATAAGCTGTAAGGATTGAACTTGCAGGGCGGAGCTTTGTTGCAGTTCACTGCATATTAGATTGAGGTAAGATAGGTAGTTCGGAAATGAGCGTAAGTAGCCGTTTGGAATGCAAAATAAAGATAATGAACGCGAGAACTGAACTACATAAATAAATAGCGCACCTTTTTCCACAATATTTTCAGACTGTAAAAGATTATGCACTCCATGTGTCCATAAAGCAAAGGATCTATAGATTATTGTTATGATGCACGTGTTTACGTAGATTTACGACGAACAATTCTGAGCTGGCTCGAGGCCACTTAAAAGAATAATACGCTTGTCGACTCGTGTCAAAAGTTAGCATCGTCAGTTCTTACAGCCAGGTCAATTTTTACAGCCTATAGTATGACCTGTTTCTTCAATTGCCAGCAAAACAAATATTCGATTGCCATCACCATGCAAAGAGTTAAAGAATCAAGACATGTCTAATAATAGAGAGGTTTCTCGTCATTTCCTCAATGTTCCTAGCCAACATGACGTCACTGACTTGTTTACAAGATTTTTCTCCCCGCTGGGAGTGAACTATTTTCACAATGAAGTTATTTACATAAACGTTGTTCCCTACTGAGTTGCTCCTTATTTATCGGATTTTTCTCTTCTATGAAGAAATTTTCAATCAGGACTTAACCATCATTTGGAGGAAGTGGTTAAGAAGTGGTTTACTATATGTCAGGAGCGTAGTCTTGAAAGTCGTCTGCTGCGGTATAAATGAATTATTTTACCAGTCCTCAAAAGTTTAGACTTGTACAAAGCCAAACTTTGGTCTATTCTTATCCAAGAAGGTAAAATAGTCCAAAAAGGATGATAGGGTTGGTATTCACCAGTCATTATCTCAAGAATTTTCTAAATTTAAAAGTAACACAACTTGTGATTGGCTAAACCAAATGGTTTAGCCAATCAGAAATTGTGTTACTTTCTAAATGTATAATTAGACTGAGAATGTTATGAAGAATGGTTAGTGAATACGGACCTTGATCTAATACGGTGCACGAGTAGACGATGTCAAGCCGTCATAGACAGCAACAGGTCACATGCTTAAAACTAATTCTGTACCAGCACCGTCTACTTTTGTTTGCATAGTTTGAAAATTACATATTTTCTGAATTTTATCAGAAACAGAAAGTGTTTCTGACTGTCATCTTTATGCTACGTTTACACCATGTTTCCGGCGAAAACGGCAGCCCCGTTTGTTGGAAACCTAGTGCACCGTGAGATTTTCGTAGTTTTTTTCTCCATTAACCATGTTCAGTCAGGTCTAGCTAGGTTACTTTACGGTACCTCACGATATCCGTAACAAGCAGCGGAAGGAAGGGGTTGCTCATTTCCACGGTGCCCAAAGGACTATTACGGTTCGACCTGCATTCTACCACGGATGCGAATGTTCCACACCAGGGCACCGTTTTACTTACAATTAGTTACGCTTGCGTAAGTAGTTTAGTAAAACGGTCCCCAGACCGTCAAGTTCTGATCAGCCCTCTCACGTTTCTTTCACCACGGGTGTGAATGTTCTACACCAGACCGTCAAGTTCTGATCAGCCCTCTCACGTTTCTTTTAATGTCTTACACGTTCTTTACGATCTATCAAGGTCTTCGAGGGATAGAACGTGGCTGTCGATCAATTTTATATAGGTATGATAAACATGACTTATGAACAGGCTATGTGGAAAAACATTGATAACATAGGAGAAAAAATTGCTAACAGGAAATTTCTACTCAGACAACACTGATTAAAAAGCGGCCAGGTACGAGACAAGCAAGTCGTGTGCAGGTGGTCGTGTTTTGACAACGTATGACAGCAAAGTGATGTCGCTATGCCATAATTAGACATCAGAATTGACTCTGAAAGCACAACTTACTGTAATTGCTATTGGGATCGGTATAAAACAAGAAGCTTTTTGTCAGATATTGGATCTATCCTCCCCGGAAATGTGTTAGATATTACTGCTAAAAAATCCTTGATACCGCAAGATACGTTTCTTCAACAACTGAAATATCTCTTTCACTTCTAATACTTCACTATGACGATGGTCCATAATGAGAGCATTTGCAAACAACAAATTAAATGTTCAAACGATGGGATTTCATTTGTCTTTGATAGTAGAAAAAGTGGAAAAGAAGAAAAAAGCGTTGCTTTCTACTCTTTCTATAATATTTTCAAAACCTTAAAATTCCTGAGGGTGAACTTGGTGATTGTTTGGTAAGGGGTAAAGCTCTGCAAGGATGACCTCGTCAGTTCTCAATACATAAACCTGACACTTATGATATAAATGCCGTGACTTGGAAAATACTTAGATTACAATTCCGAGCCGGACGTTGTAGTCTCAAGACCGAAATATACTGCAATATGTCACCTTGTGTGGCATTTTAAGTGTATTACACATAGACAGCAGGTGACAAGTTATGAATTACGACTTGACGAAACTTTATGAAATTAATTTAGTTGTTTTAGACGTAGAGAAAAGAATAACAAAGATAGCAAAACAAAATTCCATCATTATTATAGGCAACGAAACTTCCTTGATTTCGTAATTCTGGAAGCCATGACAAAGTCTTGAGTCCAACAGTTTCTTGTATTAGACAATCGCCTTTAAACTCATTGGAGTATTTTTCATTATGTCTCCCCCCGTCAGGGTCGGGAGACATTATTAGTTGTACGGTCAGGTGATTCACCACAGCCGTGAACAAGTTTCCAAGTCCCCTGCCACCTGACCGTACAACGAATTTATTATACTGCAAAGTTTTACCATTCCAACGTGTGTTAAGCGAATTTTACCTGTTTTTTGGTTTCAAAAATTAAGTAAGCTGATGAAGTAGAATTTCCCTTCTGAGTGCCCCAATTCAATGAAAACTGACGTCACTGGGAACTGACGTCACTGAAACCTTGGTAAAACGTGCTAAAACGTGCAGTTCGGCGCATAATCTTGATGTTAATCTTGATCGACGCCGACATTTTGGATGTTGTGTTGATAGTGTAGTCATGTATACGGGGCTCCCGAAACGGAAACTGCTTTTACGTTGGTTTTGCCAGTGTACATGATATATATGTTCGGGGCATATTATCCAATCAGATCACGAGAATTTTTTTACAGTATAATAATTTTTTTTCCCCGTGCGTTCGTTTGTCTGTCTGTCTGTTTGTCTGTCCGTCACAAATCGTGTCCGTTCTATAACTCGAAAACCTTTTAAGATATTTTGATAAAACTTCACACATTTGTAAAGCACCATGAGACGAAGTGTCATTCACAAGAACCATAACTCTGGCTTGTATATTTTTCGAGTTATTTCCCTTTGATTAATTTCCTTACTCATTTTACGTACAATTTCGTGTCCGCTCTATAACTCGAAAACCGTTAGAGAAAAATGACCATCATTTCAGTTAGAAATTGCCTTGGTGACATATCAATCCTTCTGACAACCAAAAAGGGGGGAGACATCTGGTTTTTTTTTGTAGAAAAACAAGTTCTAGTTATAAACTAGTCTTTATGAAACACGCCATTGCTGTAGCTCTAACAGGCGATAAAATTTGGGACTGTTCTAACTTTACAGCGTCTGTGAACGACAAATTAACTTTTTCTCAAAGGAAGGGATTTGGTTTTCAAGTGGCAGAAAACACTGTTGAAAAAGAGAGAAAATGCTGGTAACCAGCATCTCCTCGGTCTTTTCCAACTTCTTTTTTTTTTTCAAAAAGGATTCTTTCTCGGGCTCGTTAAACCAATGGATCCCCCAGTAAAGGTTTGGGAGGCTAGATTCATTTGTTCCCGTACATCGCTGCCTAAGATAGAATTGATCGGCTATGTTGTAAAATGTCATTTAAACGGACCTTACAAGGACCCTATAAGGAGTGTGGCAACTTTTACAAACACCGTGGCATTAAGAGACTAGCCTTGCCACAGAACAATCCCAGTCATTTCGTGAACAAGATACATAATTGCTCATAGACTGTCTGAAGGAAAAGAAATGTTGAACAGACGAATTGCTGTATAAATGCTGACATGACATATGAAGTAGGTCAAATTGGTGTTACAAATGTGGGCTAATTACATAATGACCGACTTCATCTTAAAATTTTATCTGCCGAGTGTTACTTGGAGTCCTTACATGGAAATTAATACACCTAACGGATTGTTAAATACCGAATTTATTACTACTTTGTGTAACTGTACAATTTCGCTCATGACTTCCATACTTGTTTCATCTGGGATGACAATGGCTTCGCCCTCCGTGCACCGTGGATTCATCTGTACGGTGTTCTTTTACCATGTAAGATCCGGTTAAATATAATTTGCGATAAATGACAATTCACTTAAACAAGCAATTTGTGCATGTTCACTCATTTTTCAATATCACTGTTCATAGCTTTATATGGAAGAAAAGGGAATCTGTGCAGAACAGATAGTAATGCTAAATTACTGAAACTTCTTTCGAGAATAAATTATTATATGCCGATTTTGGACTCCTTTTAATGTCTGTCATTGTAAAACCAGGAGATAAAAACTTGAAACTGTAAGGACATTTTCTAATTGTAGACATTACCCGAAAGGGAACTTGATGAGCAAAGAAGCAAGTGTTGAGTATTTACATATAAGATTTAATTAGGCTTTCTTTTTATCATGTTCATGTCATATCTTATCTAAAAAGTAACCATCGAGGCCAGTTTCAGACAATCAACTTACTAGTGAAGGTGAATAAAAGAGAACGGAAAGTAAATATCTTTATTGGTATGACAACTTTTGCTTAAGAAAAGAACATCTTCTTTGATGAAGTAATGTCTCCTCGTCATACAAGATCTTTAAAAGCGCAAGGGATAATTTAGTATTCATATGACGATGGTTTTATAAGGTGTAGAAACAAACATAAAAGGATAACTCTTAATGAAACGACTCCTTGTTTTCTCGACCCAGATGAAAAGGACTGTCGAAAAAAAATGTTGGAAAAGGAGAAAATGCTGATTCAGCGTTTTCTCCTTTCCCAACAATATTTTTTTACGTTTTCAAAGGAATTTTAAACCGTTTTTACCACAGCTTATTTATCGTCTGCAAGCGCTTCAAGTATCAAATGTACACTTTTGTCGTCAGGTACTGAAATGATTAAAAAAAAGTCAAGGAGAAAATGGAACATTTTATTGTCAATTATAATTAACACAGTTTATTCCTAATTAGGACCTCATAAACATTTTTCCCAGTTGTATCTGTTCACGTTTTCAAAATTGTCATTTTGTTTTGTCCTCGATTTCCCAAAATGTCAGTGAAGACGGGTTTTTGTCTCTAAATAACGTTAGGTCAAAGGAATCGCATTCACTCCGTCTGTCATCAAATCAAATTTACCGGAAAAACCAATAAACTCACGAGGAGAAGCAAAGTGATGTATCTGTCATGAAACCAATTTAGAACAAGGTCATTATAGCAGCACATGGTGACTAAAAATCAGTGGTCAATCAGATACTCTAGTGAAACAATAGAACTGGTTCCCTTTTCCCATAAATAACCGTTCCAAAAACAGTTAACCAGATGGTGTGAACGGGACAATGGGGACGGGCGACAGCCATGGAACCCCATCAAATAATTGCACATCTGAGCTTGTAATTATTCCTTAACAGCGCCGCGTGCAGGTCTTTGTCTGACTTCCTTTCATCTTGTATTCTTCGAAATATATTTTAGCAGGTCATTTTTCCCCTAAATCTTTAACCGTTTAGGAATTTTAGCTCCAATTGACATTTGTATACTGGCACTAAACAGTATTCTAAAATGCTAGTTACGAAAAAGAACAGGTTAAAAAAAAACTTTTTGTTTATTGCAACAAAATAACTAAAAGTTTCCAGAAAATAATGGGACAAAGGGTTAGAATTCTAAACAATGTGTTATTTGTCTTAAAGTTGAAATAGCTACAAGAAGGTCAACTTGAGAATCCATTGTGTATTCATCATTCAATGATGTCTGGGTTGAAGCTATTTTTGACAGAGTTCGAGGAAAGTTTTTCTTAACTCTTTCCTTACTATGGACGACAATATAGCTTTTGTGGACAGGGTAGATCAAGATCAGACTGCACAGAACGTGCAGTCTGATCTACCCTGTCCACTGCTTTATTCTAGATTATGACCAAACTGCAGCGGAACTGTATTTGTTGCCATGGAAAACATAATTTTGTTTGTCTTGTGGTGAAAGAATAAACACTTTACCGTACAACAAAATTTTAGACTTGTCCAGATTGAAAGCATTGTCGGACGTCATAGTTGGCCTGCAACACGCGAAAAGGGGCATTCGAACATTTGCGTAAAGTGTCATTTCGGATGAGCCTGCGCAGTCCGCGCAGGCTGATCCGAGACGACACTTTCCGTTCTTACGTAATTTTCTGTTTTGTGCAAGTCTACTGTACAGGCTGATCCGAGACGACACTTTACGCTAATGTCCGAATGCCCCTTTTCGCGTGTTGTAAGCCAATTATTTAATTTAGCTCAAATAATGGGACTTGTCTTTGAATTCGTGTGGAAAAAGCATAATATGCTGAATACATGCGATTCCTGCTTTTCCAGCAATGTTTTTAATATTTTGGTAAAGAGTTGAAGTATGTTGAAGGTGGTTGTAGTCTGTGAAGTTTCAGACAAGGTTCAATATGCAATATCTCACTCTGAATATGTTGTTTCAAAACACGGTATATGTCCTATTTAACATCTGAAGGTCAATGTGCTTTAAACCGTATTCAGTCCTTTAATCCTTTACCAAACAATCCCGACTAAACGACCCTTAGAATAAAGTCTATTAAAAACATTGTGGGAAAAGGAGACGATGCTGGTTTTTTCTCCTTTTCCGACATTTTTTTTTTTTCTATTCTTTCAGAGACGAATTCCATTATCTAAGCCAAATTGAATCCGTCGTCTGCAAATGCTTTCTATTAAAACCAGTATAAATATTTTGTGTGTTTGATAAAGAGTTAACTACCAGCCTCAGTTTTCCAACTTTTACAAGTAAAATTCCACTGCAAGATGAAGAAACACTTCGGTCATAACAAAGTAGAACAAAGAACAAAGTAGTGGACAGTGTTGCTCAGATGTAAGACTGCTGGTTACCGGCATTTTTTCTTTGTCCCATCATGTTTTTCAAATTCCTTTTTCTTGTACAGATTTTTTCCAGAGTATATCAAGACTTGATCTACTCTGGAAAAAAAATCTGAACAGGTAAAAAGGAATTTCAAATCATGGTGGTACAGAGAGAAAATTCCGGTAACCAGCATGTTCTCCTTCAACCAAAATGCCTTCCTCGCTTTCGTAACTTGTGTGACAAAGTTGGTCATTTGGGTCACATGTCGCCTGAGAAGGATTTCATTAAGAAAAAGTCTTAAATTCGGTTGCCTGGTAAAGAATTACATGAACGCAACTGTTTATCATAACGTTATGATATTGCCGACCTGTTGTTGTAAAGGTGTAGCAGTAAAACAAGGTTTCTTCTTGCAGACGATGGGACATCTTATAGGGCTTGTACAACAAATGGTCATTGAAATAGCATTGTGTTCCAGCGATTTTTCGTTTTTGTCACGTGTGCATGTTATCAGAGGAAGGAAACCTAGAGTAATGTTGATTATCCGTTTTTAAAAGTCGTCCTGTGTAATTTGTTTCAGAAGAAAATGAGTTGAGGTCATCGGGGTTGATTTTTCTTACTAATTTGCGCAGCCTCTGAACGGTTGAATCACTTATTTAACCCTTAGGCTGCTAAGCGCGACTCACTGACCTTTTGCGGACAGCGTAGATCAAGATCAGACTGCACAGAACGTGCAGTCTGATCTTGGATCTACACTGTCCGATAAGGAGATATATTTCCTCCAAAAATAATATTCAAAAAGCAACATTTGGGCTTTTACTATCGGTTTGAAAGTTTCATATCTTTTATTTAGCAGGATACTGGTTAATGGTTTCTTGGGCATTTTTATGGTCATGATACCTTTTTTAAAATGCTCATCTTGTATCAACCGTGTAGCTGTCTCAGTGTTATTCCTCGCCGAAGCGAGCGATATTGTTCTCGTATAACCCGTCTGTCCATGTGTCCATCTGCAGCAATATCTCGGAAACAACTGGGCTGGATTCAATGAAACTTGAAAATGCACGTGTTTCTTATCATAAAGCGCAGATACATTCATCGTCCCCCTTTTTGTTAATTGATGCAAGTTGGCTGACTGGCTGTCATTTTGAATGAAGCACCTGATAAGAAATTTTGATTTTTAACCTGTTTAGAGGGGTTTGTCTACTGACAAGATGACATTGAGTAAAACTTTATAATGTACTCTTGAAATGAACTGATTAATATCAAATTTGTCTGAGATGGAAATCAGGATGGCTGACGGGCGATCATTTTAAATGTTATTGTCTTAACATTTTCTTGATACTGAATATTTTGAGAGAGGGTCAGCAGACACCAAGGCAATCCTTTTTCCCTTTCATTGCTCTCCTGATATTGAAGAGTGTTTGAAAACCGTTCAAGGGAGTTCCTTTTTGCGCCTATTACCATTTAAGCTCAGTGCACATGTATAATGGTTAGAGTTCTATGATTAGAAAGTTTACTATAGACGTTGAAAGTCTCGAAATTAGGTCGGTTTTACAGTTGGACACCAATATAATTGCCCGCACAAGATTAAAGAGTGAAATAATCGTTACGTCTAGGTATGCATGAGTCAAGCAGGATTAATTGTTTTAGAAGCATGTATGTTTTTTTTTTCAATTTTGAAATGATGTGTGTTTGACACTTCAATTAAATATGCCTTATCCACAATCATGTATTAAGTCCCTCAAAAACTGGTCGGTCCACTTTATCTCCATCAAAATCGTGGGAATATAGTCAAATTCAAACATATATATATACATGCACTCCTGTTGCGTTTGAGTTGATATCTATACCTACTTTTTATTCAGATGTTATACTAGAAGCCATGTGCGTTCTTCGTCAGATGATCTACCCACTTCATGTTTAATGTTTGATTTTCGATCAATAAGTGTTTTGTTTGGAGAGCTATCAGAACATCATCGTTTTGACGATGCACCAGATCAACTCTACTTAAAATCCATTTATGACGTAAAAACGGTGTAATTATGTAACCATGCTACAATTATAGGACATTTACAGTGAGAACAACGTCATTTTATACCTTTAATCAATGTGATGAGATAGGTCAATCTTTGGAACTACCATATGGCGCGAGTACTGATTCGGTTTTAAAGAAGCAATCACCGTGAATGATTGTTTCAGGTTGTAAAAACTGGTTTTTGAACCGATGATAATACATAATTCGGCTTGATGTACATTAATTATTGTGAAATATTCTCACTTTTTAAAGGTAAGAACCATGCCTCCCACTGTAGAAGGAACTGTTTACATGTGGAATCATATAAAGTGAAAAAAATGTAAAAATTTGTAAGTTACGATCTGTCCCGATTTTAACTTTTTTTACGTGCGTCAAGCTATGGTAAAGTCGTCAGCATTAGTTATTGGGACTTTTCTCTGTCAACCCTTATTCTGCAATACACCGATATTGGTGTAAGTTTCAGAGAGTGTTGACCAAGATCAGATTGCACTTATATGCAGTCTGGTCTGTGTCAGTTCTCTGCTCGCCTATTATTGGTTTTAGTCTCGTAAACCTCACGAAGGCAATGCACTTAACGAATGCAAATCAATCAACAATATGAATTCGGGGGTTATCGGTTAGTTTGTGGAGAGAAATGACAGAGAGAAAGACGACAGCAAATAAGCAAATAAATAACAATCAGCGTTTTCATGGTAATCACTTTAACGAAGTCTCGAGAGGTCTCGCGCCATTTTGTGAGGTCTCGCAGAAAAGACGGCGGATGAGAATCGGATGAACATCATTATGAGAGGGAGAAAAATCAAATCTAATATAGCTTTTGGTGCCATCTATTTGTGGTAAATATTGATTAACTGTTAGGAACTCTGTCTGAACGTTCCACAGATGTATATAAATCATTCTCTTCCACGACTCCATTTACCGGATCGGCTTCTCTTTCCACTGTTCGCAGATTTGACAATATCTAGAAATTCCGATGAATCAGAGAAACTGCTTTAAGCTAATCTCCCCCCCCTCAAAAAAAAAAAAAGAATAAAATGAAGTAAACAAAGCAGCATCAGTTTCGCTTGGTCATGATATTAATGATCGGTTTACGTGAACTCCTCTGCCGATAAATGTACCCGTAATCTGCTCACTTATACGGAAGTACATAAATCATGGGACAACTTCTGCTCTTTGGCATGTAAAATACTCATGGTCTTTCTCGAAGTTCTTTTTGAATGAGCATTTCTTTCAAATTCTCTTTCGATTTTTTTTTTTTAAATTTCCTTTTCTTAGTTCAGTTGTACTTGTTAACCTTTTACCACACAGTCCCATGTTTGAACGACCCCGAGGAAAAGATCTTTTGAAAACTTTGTGGAAAAAGGAGAAAATGCTGCTAAACAGCGTTTTCTTATTTTCCTACAAAGTTTTCAACCCGTTCGTGGACAAATCCCCTGGTTTAAGCCTTATTTGAGTCGCCATGCAAATGTTTTCAATCTGTATAAATCTAATACTTTGTCATGTGATAAACGGCTTGTTGTGAGTCAAGGTCAAACTGCTAAATATAGAAGCTGAGGTCCCAGATAAACATATTACCTCCTCTTTTGAAACGATTGGTGAAAGGAGAACTCGCTCTTAGTCAATTTCTCCATACTCTTGGTATCTCTTGTACTTGGTTTCTCCGGATTCTATTCGTTCTCTGTATTGTTGTTTGTGTAAATAGTTTGCGATTTAGGGATTGTCGCAGGATGGTACATAATACGCAATATTTGTCAGACAATACAAAATACTTGTTTTCGTCAGTCAAGCTATTAGTTGTACCGAGGCTGTAGGACATGTTTGTGGTTTATAGAAAAAAAAAAGTCTTAAGGTAAATCCAATTTTGTACAGACATGACTTTTTCTATCGAAACCGTAGACTTCTTTATGAAGACATCTTGGGAAAAGGAAAAGTTTCATGTAATAAGCAATTTCTCCTTTCCCGACGGATGTACAGTTTAATCTAGGCCAATCTTCCTTCTTTAAGCGCTTACATAGGGTTATATATTGATCAAAGAGTCAGGTATGACACATATAAATAGAATCAAGGACTGAACTTTTATCATACAGTCCGAGTCCCCAGTAAGGAAACCGATAGAATAAATAGCAAGGTGCACTTGCTGTCGTGATATAATTTTGTTGTTGTTTTGTTGAGAAAAAGCGTTAAACACCAAACAAACAATTCATGATTGGAAAAACAAAGTTCAGGGGAAGGGCAATATCTGATACAGATCGATGATCTCCTAAACAATGTTAATAGAGAAATATATCAGGTTACATGTAAACAGGGATTGCTACTCTTGCCTTTTCTGTTTCTGCAGAATGTGCTTGTGATGAGCAAAACACAGTTGTGTCTTAGGTTTACGCAAGTACATAATTTCATATGTGCCCAAAGTTCAAAAGTCCGTCTGAATTTTGCCACTTTGCCATACTACCACATTTATGGACTGATTTTAAAGCAACTTGGCATAATTGGGTGAAACTGAAGGCCACTGGTAGGTCATAAATTGAGCTTGTCTGACCCATGGCACAAACTCTTCGTCTTGAGTAGAACTATCTAGTGAAAGATTTGCTGGGGTTAAGGAATACTTGAGAGTCAAATAATTGCATTTTCATAGACTTGCTTTTCCGGGCCATGATTTTGATATTTATAGGTTGATTTCATAAGAAATTGACTCAGCTGTTCTTCTTGATATGTAGAAAGGTACATGCCTCTAGACAGGTCATGTAATACATTTCTTCAAGAATGTTGAAGGTCAAGGTCACAGTAACACAGCAGTTTCCTTAATTTAAGTTTCTTCGAGCCATTTATTTCTCATACATGAATTGGTTTTAAAATAATTCAGTTTAGTTGTTTTCCTCGATGAGTAAAACTGTAACGTGTTCAATGTTTTATTCATGTATGTTTAACGTCACACTTACCGGTCTAAAAATGAGATTGTCATATTTTAAGTAGTGCTGAACCCAGTCTTTACTTAAAATTTGTCAGTAACGGCTGGTTTGAGATTTCCATTGAAGATGCGTAGGCTTGAGACAGAAAATACGAGAAGTGAAAGAATCTTCCAAGTGTTTGGGAAGAAAGTGAATCAAGATATCTTTAGATATTAACATTTGGACTACTTTGGGAACATTTACTCCTATTTCGGTATACTAGTATACATATTCCTATATTAAAGAAAAAAAATTTTTTTCCCACCAGAATGTTTATGACAAAGTCCATTTAAGAGCCACTAATTGCACTAATTTACATGCACTTGGATAATGTACATCTTATGGTAAATATTGAAAGGAAAATACAACAATATAATTATATTGGAATTGAACCATTCGTTTTGAAAAGGTGATTTAATGCATCTGTTTGCGCAGGCTGAACTGGGTCGAAACTTTTTACTAATGGTACATTTTATGCATGTTAAAGGATCATTCTACCTAATTATTTAGCCTGCTTTAAGATGTCATATTATGCAACGACTTGCTTGGTTAATGCATTACGAAGATGCACTAAACCCCCTGTCCCAGATCGCCACTCAACTGATAATAACGAAACAATCCTGTGTTTTAACGACCCTGAAGGAGGTTTTTGAAAACATGGCGGGAAAAGGAGAAAATGCTGTTCACCAGCATTTTCTCCTTTTCCCGCAATATTTTCCACCCCATCAAAGATAGAAATCATCATTTAAGCTATATTTGATTTGTCGTCTGCAAATGCTTTCAATTTGGTTGAGTCTAAAATTTTGTCGTTTGGTAAAGCGTTAAACATTTCTACCCACACTTATCTCGAGCTTTCAAAAAGTATTAGGAGCTTCTGCAAACTAGACTTGATAATTGAACGTTAATTGTTTCTGAAATCTTGTTTATCTTCTCACGGATTTTTGTTGAAAATTTATTGGAAATGTTCGCTGAAACTACATCAGTATAACTCTTTCGCTGCCAACTAAATAGATTCTATCTTTTCTGGGTTCTAAGAGTAGATTTATGCTACAATGGATTATACTTTTGATGAAAGTTTAGCATCAGATAGTGTAGATCCAAGATCAGACTGCACGCTCTTTACAGTCTGATTTTGATCTGCAGCGTCTGCAAAAGCTATTTAAGTTGTAATTGGCAACGAAAGACTTAACGGATCAATGTAAGTGAGAGGATCTGTTAGACGAAAGCCAGGTAAACTTAGATCACGTGATATCACATCGATCTGCTGTATCACATCCATTGCAACTTGCAGACGACTTTTTCGTCTAGCAAAGGCACGAGTTTGAAGCAAATTGCTTCTGAAAGAGAAATTGCTCCTTTTGCCACATTTTTGCTCGTGGTTTTATCATTGCCATGGTATGGCTGCTTTTGCGTGTCGCCATGGTGCGAAATCTTTTACGTATTCTCATATCATTGTAATTACTAAAGATAATTATCTCAAACTTGGGTGTTGTTAACTATCAAGAAGGAAACCCATACCAGAGGACCAGCTGACTCTCTTGGCACAGCTATACCCCTTTTTCGACTTGAAAATTTCGCTGAAAAACCAGTCGAGCTTTCGAAAATTGCAGCCGAACGCTGGTACCCTTATGCGGTGCTCTTCATTCGTTGATCAAGTCCCTCGGCTGTATCACCTAGCTGGATATGCACATACACGGTACATTTCTTAGCCGGAAATACACCGATTTACCGTTCTTGAAATCGTGACACTCCACTTATAGAAAACAAACAATAGTTACAATTTTCTATCAGAATCTTTCTAAATACAATTCCGGTGACAACAGTTTGTATGTTCATTTTTATACGCCCGTCGAAGACGGGATGTATTATGGGATCACCCATGGCGTCTGGGCGGGCGAGCGGGCGGCGTCCAGTTCTTTGTCCGGAGTATAACTTTGTCATCTCCAGTCCAATTGACTTGAAACTTGGCATTTGTGTTTGTTGCAATGATATGGAGTGCAGTGCGAAAGAACCATAACTCTACCTCATGCTGTCTTTTAGTTATTTCCCTTTGATCGTCATTTTTACAGCATTTTCTGCTTGTCCGGAATATAACTTTGTCATCTCTAGTCTGAACATCTTCAAATTTGGTATGCATGATTGTTGAAAAATTACGGAGTGCAGTGCACAAGAACCATAACTCTTCCTAGCACGAAATTTGAGTTATTCCTCCTTTGATCTTCATTTTTATAGCATTTCTTGCTTGTCCGGAGCATAACTTTGTCATCTTAAGTAGGAATGACTTGAAATATGGTATGCTTATTTGTTGCAATATTTGGAAGTTCATTGCGCAAGAATTGTAACTCTACCTCGTGCTGTCTTTGAGTTATTTCCCTTTGATCGTCATTTTTACAGTATTTAGTGCTTGTCCGGAATATAACTTTGTCATCTCAAGTCAGAACGACTTCAGACTTGGTATGCATGTTTGTTGCAATATTACGGAGTACAGTGCGCAAGAACAATAACTCTACCTAGCGCGGAGTTTGAGTAATTCCACTTTGATCTTCATTTTTACAGTATTTCTTGCTTGTCCGGAACGGAACTTTGTCACCTCAAGTCAAATTGACTTGAGACTTGGTAAACATGTTTGTTGCAGTTACGAAAAGTGCAATGCACTGGAGCCGTAACCTTACCTAATGCCCTTTTGGAATTATTCCCTATTCATTATTTTTTTTACAGCTTTTCATGCTTCTCTACAATATAACTTTGTCTTTTCATGTTAGAATGACCTGAAACTTTATATGCATGTTTCCTTAACATTAGAGGAGACATTCATGCCTATTCAATCACTTAAATGATTTCTGCTGCACTACTATTTTCCTCTACCTGCCCTTTACGATTATTATCCCCCCTCGACAACTGGCGGTGGGACGGGCGTATCTTGCGACAATTTTCCGCTCTTGTTTAACTTGGTCTATCAGTCTCGTAGACATTTTTCAGCACCAGGTCACTTATCACTGTGGCTGTTGTCGCCATCCTAATCGACTTGTAAGGGCGCCGCCATGTTAAAGATCATGTGACTGGCACTATTTCAAAATGGAAAACCCCTTGATACAGACGAGGTTAGATGTAGGTACGGAATCGACCGAGTTGTGACGAGAGCGGTGCTCTTGCTACTATTAACCAGCATGTGCACTAAGTTCGTATTACTGGATTGACCGATCGAATTGGATTTTTCACTTGCATGATTAACTATAGCTTTGTCCTTCAACTGCTGTGATATTTCTTACATAAAAGAAAAAAAAAAAGTGATATTAATCTCTATGAGATATACTTTGAAACAAGATACAAGCATTGTGGATTGTTTACCGTTTGCTAGACAAACCCTTTTTGAAACAGCTCTAAATATCGCGAACTTTAAAAACATTTTTGGAAAAGGAGAAAATGCTAGTAAACTGCTCCTGATACACGCACCACCAATTTTTACTGGATAGGTTACAAATTTAATCTTACTTGTGTCAGCCCGTTTAACAGAACGGAAAGGGAAGTTTGAAAACATTGTCGGAACAGGAGAAAATGCCAGCATTTTCTTCTTTTTCCACAAGTTGTTACCGTTTTGAAGACAAATTTCATTATTTGACCCAAATTCAATTCTTCATCTGCTAATGCTTTCAATTTGGATAAATCTACAATTTTGTTTCATTAAAAAAGAGTTGATAGGAATATGAAATTGCGTGTAGCTTTTCTTCTAGATATAAAAGAATGAACATCACTTTTAATAACCTACGAGATCACAATGCGTTCTTACAAAAACACATTCCACAGTAATGTTTACTGAGTCGTTGAAGGAAGAAAATTTGTCGGTGTTTTTATCTCTGTCAACATGTTTACATAACTTTTAGATTAAGCAAGATTTTGCACATTTGACCCTTTTTTACAAGTTAAAAGCATGTTTACTGTTGCTTATAGAACTGAAACGCTTTGACTGCCATCGACAAATTAACTTTATGACACAACCTCCCTTGTTCGCAGTGTAACATATTCATCACGAACTTTCTTACCTTAAACATATGTGATATAAGCAAAGTGTGACATCACATATATGATGTCATTTCATACTTCGTTCAGAGAATTAAAGTGGTTTTTAGTCATGGAAATTTCCGCGTGTGCATGTACGGTTTTGCATATTCTGAACGATAATTCGTGAAATATCGGTATGTGATTTAAAAAAAAAAATCTAGCATAAGTTGGCTTTCGATATACTAGTAACATCTTACTAAACTCGTCAAAAACAAAAATGTTAATACAGCTCGCCAGAGGCTCGCTTAATTATACTTTTCTAGACTCGTTTAATATCATTTTCTCTCAAATGCCAGCTTATGTCGAACCGGAAATGAATAAATTTATAGAAATTTACGAATGGTAAAACATGCTGATACTTTCATTCGGCAGGCTCCCTCAGGCTTATTTGATCAACTCCTGTGTGATTGTTATACATTGAAATGAGATACAGATATTATGAAATATACATGGAATGTTGCACTGCATTTTTTAAGTGGGTGATATATGGAAACCAGCTTTGACTTGCCTTAGGCCCTGTTAAAAGTGACACAGTTAGCATCATTAATTCTGATTAAATACTTTATGTAAGACAAATAGGTCGTATGACAGAAACTAAAATAACGCTTGATCGTGTGATGGATATCGTTTTCTCTTTCACCTCGTGATTTATTAACCCTTTACAAATCCTGTGAAAGAAGCTTTGGCTTTAAAAAACATAATGGGAACAGGAGAAAATGCTGGTAACCAGCATTTTCTCCTTTTCCCACCATGTTTTCTACCCTTCGAAAAACGAATCCAATCGTTCCAGCTACATTTGATTTGTCGTCTGTGACTGCTTGTAATTCGGACAAGTCAAACATTTTGTCGTCGAGTAAAAAGTAAACTTGTTCACAACTCATGCCAAAAGTACATCAACGCATTACCTCATGCACTCGATTTTGTTTAGGTCATGCAGCAGACCATTTCTGTTGCGACAGAAAGAGATTTTGATCATCACAAACACTGTCTCCATTAACCACAGCGGCTTTATTTGTATTCCGACATTACTTTACATAGATTCATGCTGATTATGATGATTTCACGAGGACCCGTTTTCAAAAAAGGTAAAAAATGTCATTTGAAAGGCCATAATGAAAAAATAAAAGCTCATTGATATGGTCTAGTAAGTTTGCGAAAACGGGTCCCTGTGACCGTAAAAATGCCTTCTGACTTCAATCGTCATATTCAACATCCCATTCTTGGGCAACAACTCAAAATGGTTGAAAAGGACATATAACTGCACTAGAACAAGTGACACTCCCGCCACCCCCACCCCCGTCAAAAACGTTACGACAAAAACTTTTGTTTTAAAAATGCATGGAGCGGGCTAGGATTCTCATTGTATATAATAATAATAATAATAACGTTATAAGGAGTTAATTACTGGAATGGCATTGATAGCAAGTTGACTGTTGATCAATAAACTGATGATCTCCCTAATAAAAAACACATTATTCTCCTCGCTACGACAGGGCTGCTGTAAGGATATACTTGTCAAGCTTAACTCTCTCGGCGCCAATAGGCGAAAACATGGACTGTTGCGGACGGTATAGATCTAGTTCAGACTGCACATTCTGTGCAGTCTGATCTTAGATCTGTACCGTCCGCTTTTTTCTGTCAAGCTAATATGATAACAGACTTTCTAAATTTCAGTGTATAGTATTCTCAGTCGTTTAAAGAGTTCGAGTTTATATATTTGGCGTTGAAAGAGTTACGTATATTGTTCTGTTCGCGTATTTCCGTTTTCATTGATTTGTCAGTAGTTTGTGACTGAACCTATTTACCTGCTGCAGACTTTCTTTGTTCTGTAAACATGTTACTTTTGAAAATACTGTGGCTCTTAGGGGCCAACTTACTATAGGAGACCTACGTGGCTTAGTGGTGAAGCAAGCATTTGATTATACCAATGGCTAACCCTGCGGTTCGATCCCCATCGCGGTACTGGGTACACAGACAGATCCTCTGGATTATATATTATTATATTATTATATATTATAGCCCTGGCCTGGAATTCGTGAAATCAAGAAAAGTAATGAATTAGGCGACGTCGCCTTGATAAAACTTTTAAATAATGTTGAAAGCGGTCTGGAACACAATTTAATAAATCAGTCAGCCCGTTTTCAACATTTTAACCTCAACTGTCTACGAGACGACAAAATGACAGACTTGTTTAAATTGAAAGAAGCAGGCGAAAAGTTAAATTTGGCTCGAATGATGGCACTTACCTTGACAGAGTAAGGGTAGAAAATATTATAGAAAAGGTAAAAAATGCTGGATGATCAGCATTTTTTTTCTAACAACGGTTTCATTAGCCTTCTGCTTTAAGCTCATGAAAACACGGGATCTTTTTGCAATGGATTACAGATTAAAGGCCCATTAGCGGCAACAAGAAAACAATTCAAGGGAAATATTGCAGGCAAATGTAATTCATTCCATTTGAATGCATGGATATCATTTTGAGTCTGATAGTGTCTTACAGAGCAACCAGTCAAAGTTCCTGTCGCTGGCAGAAAAATGAATCGTAAAACTAGGGAAAAAAAACGTTGGCAACTTTAATGCTATTTTTGCAATACATATTTCTGTCAGCGACTGCAGCTCTGACAGACTCCGAGGTAACATATTGTCAGACTCATAATAATATCCAAACTTTCAAATTGGATGAACTAAATTTGCCTGCGAATCGTTTTCTTGTTGCTGCAAGTGGGCCTTTAATTCATATTAATAATTTTTATTTACAATGCTGTTTACAAAGTCGTCTGCCATAACTTTGTTTCAGAGGGTGATGAGTTAAATAATGTTTTGTCTTGCCGGTTATTCGCCACCTCAGACAAAAAGACATGAATATTTCATTGCGGTTATTGCCGATAACATCTACTCTACACGGATCTTTAACCTGCAACCCTTCACAGAACAGTCCCAAAATTTAAAGACCATGACAGAGAAGGCCTTTTCAAAACATTATGGAAAAAGGAGAAAATGCTGGTAACCAGCATTTTCTCCTTTCTCCCGTAATGTGTTCAAAGACGGAGTCCTTCATGTGAGCAATGTTTAATTTGCAGTTTGTATGCAAATGTTTTAAGTTTGGTCTGGCCTTGAATTTTATCCTCTGGTTAAGAGTTATCTACCCGAGGAGGACATTTTCGTAATAACAGTGATAACATTGTGGCAAATGCAAAAATGCTCCTTGCGAGTAATTTCTCATTTACTCACATTTTTTGAGGGGTCCGGCGTGGCTTAGTGGTTAAGCGTAGGACTCGTGACCTGGAGGCCCCAGGTTCGAGCCTTGCTGGATCCAGTGGGTCTTTCGTGGGAGTGCTCTTGGGCAAGAAACTTCAGAGCCATAGCCTAGCACTGGTGAAATCCAGAAAATACATATGTGGGCTGTCGCCGTGATATGATCGAAATAATGTTTTTTTCACCTGTATGTATTTATAAACTCTTTACCAAACGAGAAAAACTTACACTTGTCAAAGTCGAAAGCATTTGCAGACCACATATTAATTGTAACTAAAATGATTGGATTCCTCTTTAAAAGTTTAAAAAGTATTGTGGGAAAAGGAGAAAATATAGGTTAACAGCATTTTCTCCTTTTCCAGCAATATTTTCAAAATCCTTCTTCCCAAGGTACGTTAAGCGTCGGGATTGTGTGGTTAAGGTTTAACCTTTTACTTCACGAAAAAATTTTAAACAGATCCAAATTGGAAGCATTTCCAAAGGACATAGTAAATGTGACACAAGTAATGGGATTTGTCTGTAAAAGAAAAGAAAACATTGTGGGAAAAGAAAAAAAAATGCTGGTTACCAGCATTTTCTCTTTCTCCCACAATGTTTTCAAAAGATTTCTTTCTCAGGGTCGTTAAAGCTCGGGATTGTGAGGTAAAGGGTTAAACCGTCATTCATGTTGATTATCGTCCTTATTTTAACCCTACGGCTGCTATGCGCGACTTACTGACCTTTTGCGGACAGTGTAGATCAAGATCAGACTGCACAGAACGTGCAGTCTGATCTTTGATCTACACTGTCCGATAAGGAGATATCTTTCCCGAAAAAATACCTCTGAAATAGCAAAATTTGGGTTTTTACTATCGGCTTAAAAGTTTTATTTCAGTTATTAGCAAGATAAGGGTTAACAGTAAAGTAATGTTTGAAAAGTGGGATCTTGTGAATTTGTTTCAGACTGGTTTTTTCTACAACCTTGGGGTAGAGAACCTATTATAGCATAGCAGAAAAGATGAGAAAGTCTTAGTAACCAGCGTTTATACCTTTTCTATCCTTCAAATTGTAAGCAATCATTCGAACGACATTTAATGGGGTCGTCTGCATCGCTTTTAGTACAGGCAAATCTAAAATAATGCCGTCTAGTAGAGTCTTAACTCTTTACAAAACAATTCCAAGTTTCAACATCTTTTGGTGACAAGAAGACTTTTGAAAAACATTGTGGGAAAAGGAGAAAATGCTGGTAACCATTCCAAGTCTTATTCCAAAGATTAGATGAAAATCATGTTTGACGGTTTTCGCGTGAAGCTGTAAGTAATCCAAGGGAAACAACTCTTCCTAAAACTACACTACTTAAAGAGGCTCTAAAAAGGCTGACCTATACGCTTTCACGCTTCCTTGTGTATATTTTTTACCCTTTTTCTGCCATACGCACCGTTGGATTTGAGCCATGCTCTGTAATAAAGGGGTTTAATGCACCTGCAAAAAGTATCGACCTACGTCAGTCCGGGCAGGCTGACATGGGTCGAAACTTTTTGCTATTAGTAAATTTTCTGAATGTCAGAGGATCATTCTACCTCGAAATTCAGTCGGTTGTTTGGCAAAATAGATTTTATGGATCCCAAATTACGTGATGACTTGCTTGGTATAATACATAACGGAGATGCATGAAAGCTTTTTGCCAGAGCATGACTCGTGTGAAGAAAGTGTAAAACAAGAAAAGTATTACCATAGTGCAGCACAATCTAGATCTCTATCTCTGTTTATCTGTTTCGATCGCACAATTACTATCGAAGTCCAATATTCATTACTTTCTGCAGATTACCTGTTTTTGAGGAAATCTGTTTTAAAAGTATTGTGACGAAATATTGTACTAATATCGATCATTTTCTCCTTTTGTCAAAATCTCTTCCATCAGTTTTAGCTCACCAGAGCTCAAAGAGAGCTTGTGTGATCGTGCTGTGTCCGTTGTAGTCGTGCGGTCGTCAACATTTACCTTTTGTGCCTCTAGAGGCCACATTTTTCAGTCCGATACTCATGAAACTTGGTCAAAATGTTTTTCTCGGTAAAACCTTGGACAAATTTGAAATTGGGACATGTCGGGTCAAAAAGTAGGTCACTGGGTCAAATCTTAGAAAAACCTTGTGCGCACTCTAGAGGCCACATTTTCAGCCTGATCAAAAAGTAGGTCACTGGGTCAAATCTTAGAAAAACCTTGTGCGCACTCTGGAGACCACATTTTCAGCCTGATCAATACTCTTAAAACTTGATCCGAATGTTTGTTTTATAAAATCTCGGACAAGTTCGAAATTGGATTCTGTCGGGTCAAAAAGTAAGTCACTGGACAAAATCTTAGAGAAAAAACCTTTTTTGCTCCATAGGGGCCACATTTTCAGCCTGATGCTCATGAAACTTAGTCAGAGCGTTTATCCTGATGATATCTCGGATATGTTTGAAATTGGGTCATGTGGGTTGAAAAAGTACGTCACTGGACCAAATCTTTGAAAAACCTTGTGTGTACTCTAGAGACCACATTTTTAGCCTGATACTCTTGAAACTTGGTCAGAATGTTTGTCTTGATAAAATCTTGGACAAGATTGAAATTGGGAAATGTCGGATCAAAAAGAAGGTCACTGGGACATATCTTAGAAAAACTTTGTGTGCACTTTAGAGGCCACATTTTCAGCCAGGTACTCATGAAACGAGGTCGTAGTGTTTGTTTTGATGATATCTCAGGCAGGTTTGAAATTGGGTTTGCTGAGTCAAAGAGTAGGTCACTGGGTCAAATCTTAGAAAAACCTTATGTCCATTATAGAGGCCACATTTTCAGCCTGATGCTCATGAAACTACATCAGAGTGTTTGTCTTGATGATACCGATGATAAATTCGAAATTGGGTCATGTCAGGTCAAAAAGTAGGTTTCTTGGCCAAATCTATAAAAAAAAAAAAAAACCTTGTGAGCAGTCTGGGAGCCACATTTTCAGCCTGTTACTCTTGAAGCTTAGTCAGAATTTTTGTCTTCTTGATATCTCGGACAAGTTCGAAATTGGGTCCTGTCTGGTCAAAAAGTAGGTCACTTACACTAACTTGTTTTACATCACTGAAATCAGAACATCTTCAGATTTATCAACTCTTGATGACTTTACTCAGGTGAGCGCTTTAGGGCCAATGCCCTCTTGTTTCTTTACTTGATCCCGATAATCTGTATTTTACACTGTCGGGATTCTCGCGGTCTGCAATTGCAAGTTGTTCCAGTAGGTCATTTGTTTGGTTTCTTTTATACTAGATGCCCTTTTAAATATTATTTTAATTATACCGCGGCCGCCAGTGCACCAATACATGTATGCTTTCCTGGAGTTTCTTTTATCGGTACTTCTTATAGTATTATTCCCAAGCCACTGGCTGCTTTCCCACATAAACATCGTCGAAACAATGTTAAGCGGTGAGACAGGAATAAATCCTGTCACAATGACTATCATCAGTCCTCGGAAAGAAATTGGCCGAATTGCGGACTCAGTTCAACGACCCCCTGGTGTCAAGTCCTGTACGCTACCTATTGCGCTAGCAGGCTCGGCTTAAATAGGTCGAAAGCTATCAAGATTCTCTTGCTCATTATAGTGATAAAACTGTTAATTCAAACGTTAGATTCTACGCAACGTTATCGTTGCAAATGCCGCTTTGCAGACACAAGTTCCTTGCAAATCCCATTTTTGTTGCAAATCACGTTGCACTCCCTGCAATTTCTCGGTTCTATCCTTAGAAATTGGCTTGAATGCTGGGGTCTTGACCAACTTTGCGGGAGGGCTTTCCTACTAACCCTTTATTAATCTACACAACTTTTTTTCTTGTCCAAATTGAAAGTATTTGTAGACGACAGATTAAATGTGGCACAAATAGTTTAATTTGTTTGTGATAGGGTGAAAAGGAGAAAATGTTGGTAACCAGGCAACACACTTCAGGACCTGAAAGTGACTATTTGCTCCCTCTAGAGGTTCAGCTTTGAGAACTATGTGCCTCTGAAAAATGAAAGCAAGGAGTTCTTGGTGAACGGAAGCCTTGCCTTCCTAACTGAGAAAAACAAGACCCATCCTAACTTAAGGTAGTTTTTCTGTCTGTGTTTCACCTGCGACAGGAATGTTACTCTCATTTTGCAGTAGAAGAGTTAATGTCCGATTTGCATAATGATTAACTGTCTATCAGTGTCACTTATCTTATATACTCTTTTCCCTAATGTTACCTATCGGCAGTAACATGTTACGAATTCAGTTTTTAATTACTACATTGTCGTTTCTTTCAATATGTATTGCAATTAATGTATATATGACTAGAAGCTGTATAAGCTTACGTCAAATAAAGTTTGTCTTGTATTGTCTTGTCTTGTCTATAACTCACCGGAGGAGTCTATGGCACCAGCGATCTCCCTCTCACAGCAACAACGTTACCTTCGCAGATTTGTTCTGTGTTAACACATAGTTGCATCATGCCCAAGCGTTTTATCAGAATGTTTGGCCTCATCTACAAAATACAAATTTGTTTACCATTCGTTGGTTTGAGTAGATTTGAATGTACAAACACAAAACGGACAATTCTTACAAAGCCACAGGAACGTCGCTACAGTGACACCTATCTTGGACCGATAATAAACTGATCCCCAACCTTGTCCCAGTTTTATTTTCTTTTGGAACGGGGTGAAATAAGCCTTGACTGGGACTTTCACTGTTGAAGGTCTAGATGAAAGCTTACTCTTACCGACAGTTTACAATTTTAGGCTAGGCCATATTTAAAGCATTTGCAGGCGATAAATCAACAGTGCGATGGGACTTGTCTTTGGATGGATAGCGAACATTATGAATCAATGCCATTTGGTTTAGCCGATCAGAACTCGTGTTACTTTCACATTTAGAAAATCTTGGAGAATAAGACAAAGAATATTCTTAAGAATGGTTGGTGAATAGAGATCCAGGTTCCGTATTCACTAACCATTCTAATGTAGAACAAAACACAGAATGCATTTCAGAATGATTTGTGAATAAAGGCGCAGAAAGCAGGGACCGTTCTCTTTGATATTTTGTAAAACTGCACAAATTATTTATATTGTAGAATCCAAGACTTGCGTTTTGCCAATCGAATTGCAACATTTGGAATTCAAGATTAGGATAAAGAAATTTTGGTAAATACCTGCCTGACAAAAACAGCCTGGGGAATGCGATACTTTTACCTGTTTTCGTTAATAAGCATATTTCATTTGATTGATGTTGACTTAGGATACGACTTTCAAAGTTGTTGAAAATAAAAATTGCGAGTAAAACGAGCAGGGCTATAAGTAAGTACAGCACTTCCTTTTTTCTTCTCAGCGTTTTCCATTTTATTCATAGGAGCTATGTTCCTTTCATCTATGAACTTCTCCTTTCCGCTATTAAATATTAATACTATTGAATTTCATATCTTAAAACAACGAGCATGCCATTGAGTCAAATCTGTAACACGTTGAACACTGTACAAATGGACAACGACGTCAGGCCTGCATGCGCCTATATGGTGATGCTGATGCACGGATTTTAAAGCGCAAGTGATTTAAAACATTCTAGTTAAAGGAGGATTTACTTGTTACCAGCAGATACTTTCTTTTCCAATATGGCCTGCAACACGCGAAAAGGGGCATTCGGACATTTGCGTAAAGTGTCGTCTCGGATCAGCCTGCGCACTCCGCGCAGGCTAATCCGAGACGGCACTTTACGTCTACATTAGATTTTGTGCTACGGTAGACTTGCACAAATCAGAAAATTGCATAAAAACAGAAAGTGTCGTTTCGGATTAGCCTGCGCGGACTGCGCAGGCTGATCCGAGACGACACTTTACGCAAATGTCCGAATGCCCCTTTTCGCGTGTTACAGGCCATATCATTTTGACAAGTCCTTTTGATCAAGACAAAAAGTCATCTGCAGTAGCTAATGAGGTAACCATAAGTTAATCTTTCAACGCCAAATAAATGAACATGCTCTGCTAAAAGACGTTAATGCATCTGCAAAAAGTAGGACAATAGAACCAGAGCAGTCCGCGCAGGCTGACCTGGGTCGAAATTTTTTTGCTTTTGGTAGATTCTCTGCATATCAAAGCGCGGGTCTGCCTCATGATTCAGTCGATTGTTCGCCAAAATAGATTTGATGGATCCATAGTTAGCCGACGTCAATCCGTGCTCAGTATAATGCATCACAGAGATGCATTATTAGTTGTACGGTCAGGTGGCAGGGGACTTGGAAACTTGTTTACGGCTGTGCCAAATCATGTCGCCCCGAGCCGAAGGCGAGGTTGCGACATGATTTGCTACAGCCGTGAACAAGTTTCCAAGTCCCCTGCCAACTGACCGTACAACGAATTTATTATACTGCAAAGTTTTACCATTCCAACGTGTGTTAAGCGAATTTTACCTGTTTTTGGTTTTAAAAAATTGAATACGCGGACGAAGTAGAATTTCCCTTCTGAGTGCCCCAATTCAATGAAAACTGACCTCACTAGGAACTGACGTCACTGAAACCTTGGTAAAACGTGCAGTTTGGTGCATAATCTTGATGTTAATCTTATCGACGCCACCATTTTGGATGTTGTGTTGAAAGTGTAGTCATTATACGGGGCTCTCGAAAGGGAAACTGCTTTTACGTTGGTTTTGCCAGTGTACATGATATATATGTTCGGGGCATATTATCCAATCAGATCACGAGAATTTCTTTGCAGTATAATAATAATCCCTGTTTTGCCAGAGCGCCACTCAATTATATGTACACCATTTCAAATGAATAGTGATTTATATTAATAAATTACACCTCTTTCGACGGCTGAAAATACAGATCACTGACAAATATTAAGAGATTTTTTTTTGTCTCATAAAACTGACTAACTGAGCGGACGGGATAGGTCAAAGATCAGAACGCACGTTCTGTGCAGTCGGATCTTAATCTGTACCCTCTGCAAAAGCCCTTTTTTAACTTTGACGCTATTCTTGGTATACTTAACCTAGGGGCAGGTAGTAAAATTACACTGATGTTAACAGATATGAATCCATTCACAAGCGTTAACCCTTATGCTGCTAAGTGCCACTCAAAGACCTTTTGCGGACAGTGTAGATTAAGATCAGACTACACAGAACATGCAGTCTTATTTTGGATCTTCACTGTCCAGGTTTTGACCATCGGCTTGAAACTTTCATGTTACTTTTTTAGCAGGGTAAGTGATAAGATACTAATATACCTATTTAGTAAATACTGGATTCCTATCACGACGCGCCATCTTTGGTCACCCACCATGCTTTGATTGTAATGGGCAGTGGTTGTTTGTCTGATATCCTTTCTATTCATTTTAACCGAAGGATCAAAACAACTGTTCGTCGGGTTCGTAATTTAAAAAAAAAAACACACACATTCTAGACGATGTTTTATTACTATTCAAGGATTGGACCACTCAAATGTATCGGCTTCGACATTAGATTTTTACCCTTATCCTGCTAAATCAGTAAAATGAAACTTTTAGGCCGATAGTAAAAGCTCGAATTTTACTATTTCAAAGATGTGGGGCGGGGGGTATGTCCGTATCGGACAGTGTAGATCCAAGATCAAACTGCACGTTCTGTTCAGTCTGATTTTGATCTACGCTCTCCGCTAAAGGTCCTTGAGTCGTGCTTGGTAGCCTAGGTTAACCCCGAATGATTTGTCAATTGGGGCCCAAGATAACTTCGAATACCAAATCACGATCCTCGACATACACCTCGTCCTGCAACTCCGTTCTCGTATATATATGAGCCATGCTCTGGCAATGGGGGGAGGGGGTGCTTAAAGCGTATCTCCGTGGTGCATGTGATACCAAGCAAGTCATCACATGATCATAGATCCATAAGTCCATTTTGTCCAACAACCGACTGAATCATTTGGTAAACTGGTCGTTTGGCATACAGAAAATTGACCGATAGCAAAATGTTTCGGTTCAGGTCAGCCTGCGCGGATTGCGCAAGCTGACCTGAGTCGATACTCTTTTCAGATGCTTTAAGATCCCTTTTCACAGATCATAGCTCATATTTTTGCACCGTCTTAAAAGAAAGATGTTTCCACTAGTGTGAAATAAAATATTGACTGCACGGACAAGGTCAGTTCACGCTTGACTCAAAACAAGCCTTCGTGTGTCACTGATGTGTAGAAGTTTTGAATGCCCATTAAATGGCCACATTTTTATTGCTGTCGGGCTAATGGACGCATAGAGTGACCAAAGATCCGACAAAATCAATTGTTAATCTCCGCTTTATCACGGGGACAATAATAGGGAGGTGTCCAGTGTCCATCCATTGACCACTGAACAATGTTTTTGTACCAAAATGTGTAGTGTCATTGAGGAGGTTATTTGACGTGCTTGGGTGCTCTACAATTGACGCCTTTGCTTTTACCCTTGGCTTCAGGTTTATGCATGTCAGGGAATCTTCTCAAACCATTTTATTGCGTGCTAGGGAATAACATTGAAAATATGTGTGCAAAATAAACAAGGATACAAGCTTCGACTCTTAATAGAAAATAGAGGATTTGCATACTGCGAGCGTTTTCTTCATTTCCACCAAAGTTTGAAAAGATCCCTTTGATTACTTATCAGTGTGTCCTTAAATGGTGGTAAGGATTTCAACTGTTATCTCAGATGAAACTACAAGATCATTAGAAACCACAGTAAAAACATATGGCAAAAATACATCTTGATTATGACATGACTAGAACAAAAATACTATTAAAAAAACAACGCGCATTTCGAAAATATTCCTTTTTTTACCCACAAATTTTGCAAGGAATTGTTTAAAGAGTTATAGAGCAGTAACTGTCTACATGGAGAAGGGTATTCAATGTTCAATATTGACACCAATAGGGAAATGCTTGGCTTCGCTGTTCAGGGCATACGTTTAACGCCATCCCCATATTAACTTTAACTAGAAGTTAGTGGTGTTGGTGTAATATTCAACAACCATGATGGGTGCCCTTTTCTTTTCAATAAAGCATGGCTCATTCTACAAAATATCTGTTCATTATAATGAATACGATGTTTGCATGGGCAATAAACCCACGTTGTGTTCACGGAAAAACTTTTTCGGACGTAAAATATCCTATTCTATGTCCTCTTTGCCCGCGTTTCGGCTTCAAAGCATCTGGATTTCTATATTATTTCAAATTCGTCATTTTAACTTTTTTACGAATTTAACAAAAAAAGTATGATCTTCTACGCAAAGGCCACAAAAACGGGTCAGAAACCGTCTTGGATGCTCGGGTAATGTATAAAAATCAAGCTTTCATTGGATGAATAAATACTATTCGACGTTTCTTATCATAGAAAAATTATTATTACTTATTTTGTCGAGCTTTCTACCTAACCCAGGCGACAAGATTTACCCGAACACTCTCGGTGAAAAAAGGTTGAAGAATACGCTAACCAGCACTGATAGTGCTTGTGCATTGTACGCTTGAGGCAGATAGTGAAAGAGTTGTGCAAGTCATCAAGTTTTAAAATTTACTTTGCATACCATAAGACTCTTTCTGAGTCTCTGTTGCTGTACATAATCATTGCTAGATAAAACAAAGTATAACAGTTACTAAATTACTGGTAGGTGTTATACATTGCATAGACGAGATTTGCGTGCCACATGGACTCTTCAAGGATTATATCACATAAGTAAACAACCGAATGAAGAGGGATTTAGCCTTCATCTAAGGAACTAAGAAAAGAGTTGTCGTTTGTTTGAGGAAAAGTGTCAAAGCAAATCGAATTTGTTTCACTGTAGGATAATTTGAAAAGATACGAGAAATCCCTTGCTTACTTGCCGCAGTTACTTGCCATTGCCTACCATAGGTTTTTGTAGACTCATTTTCCTGAAGCAGACGGTACCAAAAACAGGGACAGTATTTAACTCCTTTCCAAACAACAACATTTTAGACATCAAAATTGAAAGTATTTGCAGACGACTAAATAACTATGACTCAAACATTGAAGTTTGTTCTTGGAAGGGCAGGAAAAAAAAAATGTGGAAAAAGAACAACATGCTGCTTACTAGAATTTTCTTCTTTTCCCTTAATGTCTTCATTCTTCCTCAAGATCGCTAAAACTCGGGATTGTGTGGTAAAGGGTTTAACTTGTTTTGTCTTTCTGGGGAAAATCGGAACAAAGGCCACGACTCAGGAGTTTTCAATTTAGAGGGTTTTATAAGCACGCTAGGTTTATACAGTAATAGATCATTAACGTTTTAGCCCTCAGAACTAAATGTCAATCATCGTATTAGACGTGAATTCAGGGATATTGTCCAGATAGCTGAATGGTTACTGGTCAGCGAACCAACTTGTGATAGAGTTCGCGGTCATTAAGTGTTGTTAACCGCCTGTTTGTATGCTGATCCTGGCAGATACGAAATTCCATGCTAGAAAGCTGTATCTCAACATAATATCGAAGATGAGTTACACTTGTTCATTATTTGCTACTTTATTATTAGTTCGGATTTTTCCAGAAACCGGTAGTTATAATGTTGTTATTAAAACGTTCATTTCACCTTCACCGTACAAATAGAGTTTTGATTGAAGTAGAAATTGTTGTGGTTTTTATGATACATCTGCGAAGAAGAGTGTTATTCGACATTATGATACTCCAGAAGGCGCTATGATACATGAAAGTTTTTTTTTTAATAGATTTCGACAGTCTTTCCCGTTATATCAGCCCGTTACGCACCTGTGAAATTATTATAAGCCTAAAACAATGAAAGAAAAGAAGTAATCCATTTTGGAGAAAAACAAGTAGAACTGTTTACAGGAGAGTTACTGTAGAAAAGTTAGGTCATAAGTGTAAGCGACTTACGATACGAAAAAAAAAATGATACGAACAAAATGATGAGTTGGTTACAAGCATTTTATCCCTTTTTTCACTGTGTGTTTTTGAGGATTCTTCATCTGGATTGTGTGGTAAAGGGTTAAAGCCCTATATATTTAAACGCTTGGTTTGAGCATACCAGGAGATATTTTCCAGAACTCCAAAGACAAGACCTCCATCGCAAGACTATGAATATAAGCAAGGGGACAAAATACTCTGTTGGCTCTTAATGGGTAAAGTAGTGCATTCAAAAACATTTCACCGGATGTCGAAGTGTGCATGTCAAGACCAAGACAAGACTCCATGAACATACGTACAAACTTATATTTGGGCTGTGCTCTGTGAAAAGGGGGCTTAATGCATCTGCGTAAATTATCGACCCAGGTCAGCCTGCGCATTCCGCGCAGGCTGACCTGGGCCGAAACTTTTCGCTGTTGGTCAATTTTCTGTATGTCAAAGGACCAATGTACCTCATGATTATGTGGGTTGTTTAAAAAAGTGGCTTTTATGGATCCATAATTATGTAATGACTTGGGCTGGTATCATGTATCACGGCGATGCATTAAGTCCCCTTTTGCCAGAACACGGCTCATTTGTTTTCTCTCTTTCCAAAGGACTTCAGACGTCATGAGTTCTTGTATGATCGAACGTGTGCATGGATCCATACGTGTTGGAGCTGCTATGATGTAACCGAATTACTGTTAAAAACGACGTAAAATACAAAAAAAAAATAATTGCCTAGTTCATGACACTAGCCTCCAGACCAAAGTTAGTAAAGCCTAAGAATCAATGGTCCTATATGAGGACCATCAACAAAGCGGTCGAGCCAAGTATAACTGGCAATAATATGATTACATTACTTTACAGTTGCCCCGATCATTGACCTTTCACTTTGGATAAAAGCTAACATCATCTACATTCAAAGACACCAGAAGTTCGGTTTAGTGGGGGTAAAGTCAAACTTAATTCAGTGGTCATCTTCATTATGTAACCAACCTGTCCTCAGCGTCCAATGGTTCAGTTCTAACCGAAGACGGATTTAAACGCCTGTCCAATGCGGGTTTTACAGTATTCAAATCCAAAAAGAAAATATCGAAAAGTATATCATTTCTTCACTACCTACTATGTTTTGGATACTTTCGAATTGTCACATGACGACATACACAATTAGTGCTCACAGAAAAAGATATAAGTGAAGAACATAGGTGGTGTTGCTTTATCAGTCCGAAGATACTAAATTGTACTTTTACAAAAAGAGACCTTTACGCAACGACTCTCTTTGTGACCCGTAAAATGAATGAGCCATGCTCTTGCAACAGTGGAGGGGGGGTTAATGCATCTCGGTGTTGCATTATACTAAACAAGTCATTATGGATCTATAACTTCATTTTGTCTACCAATCGGCTAAATGCTGAGGCTGCATGGTCCTTTGGACATGCATAGAATTACCAAAAGCAGTAAGTTTCGACGAGGGTCAGCCTGCGCGGACTGCGCAGGCTGACCTGAGTCGATACTTTTTGCAAATGCATTAAACCATGTTTTCAAAGAACAGAGCTCGAATAGTTTTTGAAATTTAAGGGTGTAAAGGTAAAAATAAAATATAGATTGTAGTTCAGTAACAACAAATAAAGACTCCGCTAGTTACGATTATTTCTAGACAGTTTTGACCAGAATATCTCAGAAACTATCAGGCATTGTACGTTGTCTGCGCATGTCATATTCTTCGAAGATTGGACCTGTCTGCTATGACGCATCACCCATCCCCGTATACCTGGGAAAAGTAGGGCTTACACCGAAGCTATAAGCCTATTACCCAAACATGTAGGGGCTGTTTTAATAAATGGCCTATGCATAGGTTACATGCTAGCCGATCATAGCTGAATGAATCGCACCTGGTAGCGTTTTATTGAATAAACGTTTATTTCATTTTGTAATTCAAAGTAACGGTTGTTTTGAAAAGTAGTCCGGTTCTGTTCCCAGAATGCCCAAATTAGATAGATGTGTATTTCTAGAATGCCATCTAGCGGGAGATCATGAGACATTGTATATCCACAGCACACGAGGTCTTGCTCGTACTTTGCAGTCAGCTGAAACACAACGTTCTGCACGCGTGAGCTTTCGTTTAGCGACAAACCTCGTCATCTGTATAATGTCAAATGTAACACTTATATTTTAGATATAGATGGTGAGGTTAAGGTCTATGGCCCCTAACTCTCATATTAAAAGACGGAAGCTTCCGAGATTGGCCGAATAGCCTTTACGAAAAGTCGATGTTAGCCTACACGATATTTACCGATGAGTTAGTGAGTCTACGGCCCCTAACTCTCATGTTAAAAGAAGGAAGCTGCAGAGATTAGCTGAATAGCCTTTAAGAAAACGTCGACGTTTACCGATGAGTTAGGGGCCGTAGACCTTAATTGCAAAACGAACGCCTGTGTTGTTCTGTCCGAAACAGTCATATTTTTAAAAGTGGTCTGCAGCAAGTCGAACAGCAAGATCTGTTGGAGGTTGACCGTTTACCAAACAACTCCAGGTTAACGACTCTGAGGACGAAGGACTTTGAAAACATTGTGGAAAATGGAGAAAGTAGTGGAAACAGCATTTTCTCCTTTTCCCCTACATTGTTTCAGAAATAAATCCGATCATTTGAGCCACAATTAATTTTTTCTCTCTTAAATTTTAATGCTTTCAATATGGACATGTCTAAGAATCTGCCTTCGAGAGTTAAATATATTGAAAATCGACTTAACCCATTAATCTGAAAAAAAAAAAAGCATTTTACGCCCTCTTTTATTATACATCCGTTGGAGGTAAAAATATACCAGGAGCAATTTTTAGTGGCTCTCCCCCCACCCCTGGTACGATCCATATCTTCAAGGAAAATGAGAATTTAGTTTCACTTGGTCTTATGTTAAATAATTACCTAGATGGATTTGGTTAAACTGTAACATGGGACATTATATGATTATCTGATGGATAACGCTTGGTACGTTTTGGAAATGTCTTCGAATAAAACGATCGATTGAAGTGAAAGGCCAAATACTTGAAATAGAAGTGTCATGCTCCGGTTAAAGGCGGCTTTAACGCATCTCCGTGATGCATTATACCAAGCAAGCCATTACATAATTACGGATCCTAAAAATTCATTTTGTCAAACGACCGACACAGTGAGGTAGAATGGTCCTTGGACATACAGTCAATTGGAAGATAGCGAAAAGTTTCGGCTCATGTCAGCCTGCGCGGACTGCGCAGGCTGACATGAGTCGATACTTTTCGCAAATGCATTAAGCTCCCTTTTCACAGAGCATGGCTCAGATGTTTTATAAAAACGGCCCAAATTGTTGCAGTTTAAGTGAGCTTCCTATGGCAAGAATGCCATTTACAATAGCGTACAGTGTACATTCAATATCAAACTTCACATTCTATCGAAGTCTGATATTAATCCCAGCAGTCCACTGATGCTACTTCAGTGGCCCTTGGTGGTGAAAGGAGTGAAAGGCTGCATTTTTTTTTGTAAACTTTAATTAAGAAAGTCATTGCATTTTAAAGTCTTTGTAGTCAAGGTTTTTAAGTCAGGCTATCTCGCTCATTAGCAAAGGGTGGACATGTAGATACAAGATCAGACTAGTTGTTCTATGTCGGATCTTGATCCACTTTTTCTTAAACCATAGTTTGCCTGTACCGCGAAAGATTAAATTATTAACTGTGAAACCTGATACAGCGCCAGCTTAAAACCCTTTACCGGACTATCCCGGCTTTGAAGGATCCTACAGAAGAAGGCTTTTTGAAACATTGGACTGGAAAAGGAGATGATGCTAGTCACAATCAATGTCTCCTTTTCCTATAATGTTTTCTCCTGTTTCGAACACAAACGTTGTGTTTTTAGTTCATTTGTCGTCTGCAATGTTTTTCTATTTGGACAAAGCCAAATGTTGTCGTCTGGTAAAGGGTTGAATCCAACACCAGGACTCGGTATCGATTGTTTCGCAGGTGGGTTACTAACAAAGCCTTTACCATCTGATATTTGAACCACTTAACGCATTGCCATGAAGACTTGTTTCTAATATCAACCCTTTATAACTCCTAGCTCTTTCACTGATAATGTCGATTTTGATAGCTCTGCGGGAAAGTTTAGATTAAATCAAACTGCACAGAACGTGCATTCCGATCTTGGGTTTACTCCGTCCATTACCTGTGCTGAACTGTGACCAAAGATATCACCAATTACTGCAGAACTGTATATGAAATACCTCGAACAAATATCTTTTTAGGTCACCTGAACACAAAGTCTTCAAGTTGAGCGTTTGTGATCTTGCTGTGTCCATCGTTCGGGCGTTAGGAACTACATCGTGTACACTGTATCTAGAGGCCACATTTTCAGTCAAGTACCCATGAAAGTTGGTGAGAATGTTTGTCTTGATGATATCTGGTACGAGTTCGAAATTGGGTCACATGGGGTCAAAAAAGTAGGTCTCTGGGACAAATGTTAGAACAACCTTGTATGCAATCTGGAGGCCACAATTTCAGTCCAATACTTGTGAACGTTGGGAAGAACCTTTTTTTTTACAAATCTCAGATATGTATTTAATGAGTCTCATCATGTCGAAAAGTAGGTAAAAATTGTTTGTCTTGGAGATATTTATGAGGAGTGTGAAATTTATTGACATCGTATGAAAAAGTAGGTAACTGGGACCAATTTTAGAACAACATTGTGTGCACTGTTGCAGTCCGATACTCGTGAAAGGTGGTCAGAATGTATCTTTTCCTGATATCTGGGATGATATTGAATCACGTCAGATCAAAATTTAGGTCACTAGGACAAAATTTAGAAAATCCTTACCCCCAATCTAGCTACATTTTCAGTCTAGTACTCATGGAAATTGTCATGATGTTTGTCTTGATAAAACTGGGATAAGTTTATAAATGGGTCATGTCGGGTCACAAAGTAGGTCACTGAGACAAATCTTTACAAAACCTTGTGTGCATTCTAGAAGCCATTTTCATTCCATAACTTTATGAGTCCCAGATAATTTTACTTAGATGAGCGCTTGTTAGATAAAGAACTGAGTCGCTTTTCAGGATAATGAAGATCAAGACTAGATTCCACAGCACGTGCAGTCTTATCTTTTAATTACGTTGTTAAACATTTTCGAGATGTTCAGATGAAGATCGTCGACGTTGGGCTATCTGGGGCTCATTTTACTAATATTTACTGAAAAATGTCAAACCTGTCTGTGCCATGCTCTGGCAAAAGGAGGTTTAATGTATCTCTGGTGCATAATATGAAGCAAGTCATCACATATTTATTGCTCCATAAAATTCTTTTCATCTTACAACCGGCTGAATCCTGAGGTAGAATAGTCCTTCGAAACACAGAAAATTTACCGACAGCAAAAAGTTTCGATGCAGTTCAACCAGCGCATATTGAACTCATTCGACTCTTTTTGCAAATGCATTAAACCTCCTTCTCTCAGAGCATGGCTCGTTTAAATCAGCATCATTTGTCCAAGAATAACCTGTACAGTAATGGGTGATCATGAAGAATAACCTTTACAGAAATGGGTAAAGAGTTAACCCTTACCATCAACAATCGCTATTTGAGACCTTTGGCCGTAGTGTTGGGCATGTACTTCAAACTATCATGACAATTGGATACATTGTCGTTAAGCGAACAGTTTGCACAAGAGACAATATTATACTCTCGAAATTTTGCCACGGCCAAAAGTACAATCAAGTGAAATTTCGAAAGATTCGTATCTGTAATGCTTGACCACATATGCGGGCGGCATGGATCAAGATCAGACTGCACGTTCTGTGCAGTCTGATCTTGATCAATACCGTCCGCAAAAGCCCCTGGTTTTCGCCCAAGGTGCTGTTCAAAATGGCTAAGTGTGCTTGAACTGCTGCCAGTTCGAAAAGTGTCTGTAAATCGATAGATTTTCCAATATAAACTGTATTTGTGAACGAATTAGAATGATATAATTATGATTATGTCTTTGAGACAGAAGTTGACCCTTTACCACACAATCCCGAGTTTTAATCCTTATCCTACGAAATAACTAAAATCGAATCCTCAACTGGATATTAATTACCCAAATATTGCTGTTTCAAAGTTATGTTTTGGGGAATAATATCTCCTTATCGGACAATGTAGATCAAAGATCAGACTGCACGTTCTGTGCAGTCTGATCTTGGTCTACATTGTCCGCAAAATGTCAGAGAGTCGCGCTTAGCAGCCAAAGGGTTAACAACCCTCACAAAAAAAAAGTTCTTTAGGAAACATTGGAGGAAACGGAAAAGTGCTGGTAACCAGCATTTTCTCCTTTTCCAACAATATTTTCTACTCTTTCTAAGACAAATTAATTCATCACCTGCAAATGCTTTGAATTATATAAGAGGAAAATTTAGCTTGTTATACATCAAACACTTTTCAAAATCACTATACGATATGGTTTTTGTTTGGGACAAGCTTTTTAAGGAAATACTGTATGACCTTGTGTATCCAGTAATTATTGACCTAGTAACAACGAATTTGCAGGGTTGTGCTTTACCCCGCCCATCGTGTTTCTTTGGGTTTCATTTTAACTGCACTAGGAATTTATACATGGTGCATTGTCCACAGACAAACCCACGCGACTAGGTTATAAGTTTGACGCACTGAACCACCGAACATGGATTCTGAAAGACTTCGAAAGAAGTGAGCCTTGCTCTGGCAAATGGGGTTCAGTGTATCTCCGATATGCATTATACCAAGAAAGTGATCATAATAATTTTAAATCCATAAAGTCCAATTTGTCTAACATTTGACAGGAAACGGAGGTGCATGCAGAAAGTTTACCACATTTAGCAAAAGCATTGTTTCCACTCAGAACAGCCTGCATGGATTGCTGTCCTGGGTCGATACTTTTGGTACATGCATGAATCCCCGTTTCCACAGAGCATGGCTCAGATTAGTGAATACTCACTTCTGAATCAAACGATTAGTGGCAGGTATCGTGCACTTACCAAGTGAGCGTAAGCAGGGCTTGTGCGAGTGCACGTTTAAACTTTGAATCACCTTGAAGAGAGCTAAACATACAAAGGCTAAAAGACAAATAATCAACGCGATGAGATTGTCCCAGATTCAGAGCGCTACAATCGCTAATAAAACTGATAGAGTCGTGTCACATGTAACTCTTGCTAGTATTTTGTAGTGGAGAACAATTATTATTGATTATCTTGTTCGCTTGGAAATCCTCTAACAGCCAACAATACCACTCGTATAATTAATCGATTCCGTCTTCTTGTTTAACGCACTTCATCTATTTACCGCTGCTTTCTTCGCAGAAAGATTGTTAGCACAGCGATTGGCTGACCTTTTACTGTTGTTGACTTCCAGCTCCGCATGTAAGATCAAGTCCGTGCTTTCACCGTCTGGAAACTCATACCTAGTGCGAGATCTAATGCTGTTAAACATTAATTCCACGTACGTCTTTGTGCAATAAGTGGTATCAACCCTTTTTATCGATTTGGGTATTCCTAGAAATGCCATGCCTTGCAACAGTCAAAGTACATGTTATTGGTATGATGCGACATGGTATCCGATGGAGAGACAAAAGAGCCGAAGTACGGGGGTGGGGGAGCTTTACAGATCTGCCGGTAGTTTCATGTATGTCGTGGTGCAGCTACTTTAAGCCCAGGGTCCATGAAGCGATCTAAGTAATGGTAAATAAATATGTTGTGATTCAGACGTGGAACAAATTCAACAAAATAAATTACGATTGATCAACTCGTTTATCACATTCTCATTCTTGGTCCAGTTTAAGAATCACTTATTTTCATAATACGTAATCAAAATTAAGCTTATAACTAATGATCTGTATTGTGTAACTTTTAACTTTTAGCGCAGGTATAAAATACCTATTAGTTAAACACGTGTTTGATGTAAACAATACTAAGTAGGAAGATAGGTTTCGCAGCCTACAGAACGATGGTATCCTGAATCAAGCAGTCTGTGAAATATGACAAAAATATCTCTATCACTGCAGAGGCAGCTTGTAATTAAATAGTTTCATTTTCCTCTCGATTCATCCCTAAATACACACTAAGCTACATTCTTGACAAGTTGCTTGCTGTTTTTGTGTTCTGTACATATTGTGAACAGCAGGTAATTAGTGCAGAAGATTTTTGTCGGGGGAGGTATTGTTTACTACCGTTTGTCAGGCCACTTATTTGGGATTTGTATCAGACTGTTTGTGACTAGAACAGCAATATGTACGCGTAATTTATATAAGAGTTGTTAAACTGGCCAACGTCGACTTTTAAATCAATTAAGCGTCTTCGGTAGTTAATCGGGTCATCAAATCACTCTCGTGTCGTCTGCTACAAAGAACGCCGCGTTTAACAAACATTCAATTATGCTGTTTACAGGGCCGCAGTGAAAATGAATATTCATCACTGAATGAGCTACGCTTTTGTGTTGGGTCTGTGTGTATCAAGTGATTTGTAAACGGTTATAAAGCGTTAAGTGGCAAAAGACATGTTATGATCTTTGTTCAAGATATTTAATGAAGATTCATCTCATCAGTCTGAGAAAAGACGTTTGTGGTAAGCAAATTTTACGGACCGGTCGACTTTAATGGGCTGTGCCTAAAGGTAAGTGGATTTAAATTTGCATGTTACTTTTTTGCAGGATTATATAGTATCGGTAATCTGCTGTTTGATGTTGATTGTAAGGATCATTGATAAAACACCCAGGTACAATATTTGTGTTATTAGCACTTCATGATACCATTGTGTACACATGGGGCGGGTATTTCAAACCGGGATCAAGTTTTCGTCTGCTCTTTAGCGCAAGATAGCAGACGAAAATATATCACGTATTCTTTGCTGATTTTCTCTTTATTTGTGACGTTGATTGCCTGAGTTTGTTAATTTAACCCTTTACCGCTTTCTCCTGAGTTTTAATAACGTTGAGGAAAAGACCTTTTGAAAGGATTGTGGGAAAAGGAGAAAATGTAGGTAGCCAGCATTATCTCCTTTTCCAACCACGTTTCTGCCCTTTCCGAGTTTACTCCTATCAGTTGAATCACTTTAGTTTGTCGTCTGCAACGGTTTTTGGATTGTATGAAAAAGTTTGTCGTTGAAAAAGAGTGTTTCTTTTAACCCAACACTACTGAATATGTCGTTTAGGCTATGAAAAAAGTTTTGAAAGAGAAGGTTTTTGCATGAAATAGCTTCCTTTCCCACAGCACTTTCTATCATCCATGAGAGATGGAACTTTTTTCAGCTGTTTATCTTTCTTATCAATTGAACCAGTTCATAGGTAACCTGTCTTAACTCTTTACCCAACAACAATATTTTAGACTAGACCAAATTGAAGGCATTTGCAGATGACAAATTCAATGTAAATCAAATGATGATTTTTGGCCTTGATAGGGTAGAAAACTGTGAGAAGAGGAGAATATGCAGGTTACCAGCATTTTCTCCTTTTCCCACAATGTTTTCAAAAGGCTTCTTTCTCAGGGTCGTTAAAAGTCGGGATTGTGTGGTAAAGGGTTAACAGTTTACCATACTATCCAGAGTTTTAAATGTCATGAAAAGAAATACTTTGAAAACATTGTAGAAAGAGGAAAAACTGATGGTAACCAGCATTTTCTCCTTTTCCCACAATGTTTGAAAATGCTTTAAATTTGGACAAGTCTTAAAATTTGGTAAAGAATTAACACTTTACAAGTTTACAAAAATTTAGACATACATACTGAGTGCATTATGCAGACAACAAATTTACTAGGGGCATCAAAAAGTTTGTAGACAACTCCAATAACTACAGAACTATAAGAGATACATACATTTATCAATTACTTCTTTCCAAAGTAACGACCCTTTGCTCGAATGCATTTGTCCCACTTTTCCGTCCACGCACGAAACGTGATATAAGCCTTCACGCGATGTCTCCCGTAATTGCTTTTTACAGCCGTACCGAGCTCATTTATGCTTTCAAATCTGTGTATTCCTAGACTTTCCTTCAATGTGGGAAACACCCAGTAATCACAAATAGCCAGGTCTGGGCTACAGAGTGGGTGCGGTAGTAATTCTATAGACAGTGCATCCACAGTTTCCTCTGCAACATGGCTAACGTGACAAGCCGTGTTATCCTGATGCAAAATGATTCCTGACTGTATAATGTATGGATGCTTTTTGATTGCCTTGTACAATTCAGTTTTAAGTAATGTTGAAAAAACGCGATATATATGTGACGTCACAAATGTGATGTGACGTCGACGTCAACATTTGTGTCGTCATCATGATATAACGTCAGAAGAAAGCTTGAAAGGTATTCCTAAATCAGCATGCGGAGTTTCGTTTTTCTAAGTCTTTTTGTTTGCAAATTATTCGAGTTGTCTAGGAACTTGATCCCCCGTCATAATGTGGTCACAATGGCGGGATTTATCTTTAAAATGATTAAAAACTTAATGAGTGAAAGAAAAAAAAATAAGCATACAATATGTCAACATTCTAGAAAGGCCCAGATTCAAAGAACTTGCAGGCAATAGATCACTTATGGCTGAAATGACAGGACTTGTCTTACAAAGAGTTAAAAACATTGTTGCAAAAGTAGAAAACACCAGTTACCAGCCAAGCATGATGGCACAGCTGGCAGCCTATAGGATTTGAGATTAGGTAGTTGCTGGTTCACATGGCCAACTCTTTTCCCAGGATTGATGATAGTCATTGCAACAGGATTCATTCCTCTCTCATGGCTAGTCATTGTTGGATGATTTTTATGTGGGAAAGCAGCCAGTGGTTTAGGAAGAATATTGTGAGAAGAAATTGTATAAGAAATGCCAGGAAAGCATCATTGGTTCACTGGCAAGATACCTGAAAAAATGTTGAAAATGGCCTTAAACATCATACAGATACAAACAAATCCTTGTCCCCCAATACTTTCAAAAGCATTGAAACAGTATGCTGTTTACCAGAAATGTGTCCTTTTTTTCCTCAATGATTTCAAAAGCCTTTAGTCTCAGGGTTGCTAAAAAATGGATCATATGAGATGAATTAGCTTATTTAACCATTTATAAACCAATCCACAGTTGTGATAAGCCTTTAACCCTGTACTACACAATCCCGAGTTTTAACAAACCTGACCAAGAAGGCTTTGGAAAACATTGTGGGTAAAGGAGAAAATGCTGGTAACCAGCATTTTCTCCTTTTCCCACAACGTTTTCTGTCCTATCAAAGACAAATTTCACTATATGAGCGATAGCCAATTTGTTGTCTGCAAACACTTTGAATTTGGATCGGTCTAAAATTTTCATCTTTCGGTAAAGAATTAAGAAGAAAACCTTTGAAAGCATACTAGAAAAGGAGAGAAAACTGGTAGAAGCCAGCATTGTCTCCTTTGCCCGCAGTGTTTTCTACCCTATCAAAGACAAATTCCATCATTTGAGCCACATTCGAAGTGTCGCTGCAAATGCTGTTCTACCCTTTAACCCTTTACCACACAATCCCGAATTTTAACGACTCTGAGGATAAAGGCTTTCGAAAACATGGTGGAAAAAGGAGAAAATGCTGGTAACCAGCATTTTCTCCTTTTCCCACCATGTTATCTATCCTGTCAAAGACAAATTCCTTTATTTAAGCCACATTGAAATTGTTGTCTGCAAATGCTTTCAATTTGGACAAGTCCATGATTTTGTTGTGTGGTAAAGAGTTAAAAGACTGTTCCATCATTTGAGCCACTTTAAAATTTTTGCTTGCAAATGCTTTCAGTTTGGACATGTCTAAAATTTTGTCATTTGTTAAGCGCCTTTCACTAATACAGTTGCCTTTGTGGCCAGCGTAGACTTAGATCACACTGCACAAAACACTGATCTACACTGTTTTCTTTCCTTGGACAGTCTGAACTAAAGGAACTATAAAATCACCGGTACCATTATTTGATTTTTTTCTGGACTGAAAATGTCCTTTGGGTTTGTTCTGCATTCTAAGGGTTAAAACTCCATTGGACCCTTTACTAAATGACAAAATTTTAGATTTATCCTTTTTGCAAGCATTTGCAGATGACAAAGTTAATGTGACTCAAATGATAAGACTTGCCTTTGAAAGGGCATAAAACCTTGTTGTTACCAGTAGTTCCCCTTTTCCACACATTTTTTTCAAAATCATTCGTTCACTCAACACACCAGCATGGCATTTTCATGATTTTTATGGGAATGTTTTTGGCAAGGCTCTGAAGAGCCCCAATCTATATGCTGACACCCAAAAAGTATAATGTGACTTAACTCTTTACCTAAAGATTCAGATGTTAATCAACCTTACCTCTTTCACTACTGTATAAATAAATTGAAGTTTCTCATTGGCTACAAATACAGTCCTGTTACAAGATCAGTCTTGAGACAGTTCGTTCATACTCTAGAATAAAACAGTGGGACAGTGTAGATCAAGATCAGCCTGCACATTCTGTGCAGTCTGATCTTGATCTATACTGTCCACTTAAGGTTCTGGTGTCATCTGTGGTATGAAAAGATATAAGGAAGAAGGCTGTAGAAAACAATATGCTAAAGGAGAAAATGCTGTTAAAAAATTCTGAGTCTTATTGACCTTGAAGAAGAAGGCTTTTGAAAACAGTGAGGGAAATGGTTGACCTCGAAGAAGAAGGCTTTTGAAAACAATGAGGGAAAAGGAGAAATTGCCAGTAACCAGGATTTTCACCTTTTCTGTCAATGTTTTCTATCATTGCATAGACTAACCATGTCATTCAAACCAGATTTCATTTGTTATCTTCAAATGCTTTGGCCAAGCACCAATTTTGCAGTCGATAGCATACAGGATTCAAGAACAGGGTCGCTGGTTTGATTCCCTGCTCGGTCAATTTCTTTCTGAGGATTGATGATAGTCAGCGACAGGATTCATTCTTCTCTCACCACTGATCCTTGTTGTGACGATGGATATGTGGGAAAGTAGCCAGTGGCTTGGAAAGAATATTGTTCTGAGTACTGGTAACAAACTCCTGGAAGGCATGGATAGGTGCACTGGCCACCGCGATATGACTGAAATAGTGTTGAAAAAGGTGTTAAACATCATACAATCAATAAATTAACTTCAAATGCTTTGAATTTGGACTAGTCTAAAGTGTCATGTGGTAAAGAGTTAACCCCTAGGCTTGCCATACAATCATAAGTTTAATAACCCCACCCTCGATGAAAACATAACAGGAGAAAATACTTGTAACCAGCATCGTTTTTGCCCTTTCCTCTCAATGTTTTCCTTCCTTGCTAAGGTATATCCCTTTAACCCTTCACCAGACGACAAAAGTTTAGCCTTGTTCAAATTGAAAGCATTTGCAGACGACAATTTCAATGTGGCTCAAATGGTGCAATTTTTCTTTGACAGGGTAGAAAACATTGTGGGAAAAGGAGAAAATGCTGGTTACCAGCATTTTCTCCTTTTCCCACAATGTTTTCAAAAGGCTTCTTTCCCAGGGTCGTTAAAAGTCGGCATTGTGTTGTAAAGAGTTAATAGTGTCACATTTGTGGTTTGTAAATGCTTTCTATTTGGATAAGAGCAAAAGAATTTTGTGGTTTGGTAGAAGAGTCAAAGCAATCACGATGACATTGCATGAAAAATTGATTACAATATACCTGTGACAAAATACCTTGAGTTTTATTACCAATCAATACAAGAGAAATAGAAAGAGGCTATTTGATAAAGCTAACTAGGGTTGTTAGGCACATAAAAGGAGATAAACTCTCTCTTGCTGGCTCCTTGACTTTATTTAACTCTTTTATTACTGAAAGAATAAATTGAATTTTCTCAAAGGTAACAGAGTTCTGCTGCAAGATCAAGAGACAGTTCGGTCATAATCTGGAATAAAGAAGTGGACAGTGTAGATCAGAGATCAGACTGCACGTTCTGGGCAGTCTGATCTTGCTCTGCACTTTCCACAAAAGCTTCTGGTGTCGTCTATGGCGAGGAAAGAGTTTAAACCTTTCTTTATCTCTTTAACCGTTCTGCAAATAATCCCATGTTTTAATAACCCAGAGAAAGAGGCCTTTTAAAAACATTGCCGAGGGAAGAGAAGATGCTGGGAACCAGCATTTTCTCCTTTTTCCTCGTGTTATCTATCCTTTCATGAACAAATCATATCATGTGAGGCATATTTATCATTTGCAAATGCCTTGAATGTAGAAATGTCCAAAATTTTGTCCTTTGGTGAAGGATTAACCCTTTACCACACAATCCTGACTTTAGCGACCCTGAGAAATAGGCCTTTTGAAAACATTGTGGGAAAAGGAGAAAATGCTGGTAACCAGCATTTTCTCCTTTTCCCACAATGTTTTCTAACCTTCCCAAAACAAATTTCATTTTTTCAGTCACTTTTATTTTGTTGTCTGCTAATGCTTTCAATTTCTAAGTCTAAAATTTCCTCGTTTGGTAAAGAGTTAAATCACCATGAAGATCCAAACAATGATTTTAAAGGCTGTCTGCTAGAAGGTGTCAAAATTTTATAATTTGTGATTTATATTAGATACATGAAAAGGAATAATTGGAATGTCAAAGGTCATTATGATCTTATAGTGTTTAACACCATTTTCAACATATATTTCAGCTATATGCAGAAGCCATTGCACCTAACCATGCTTTCCTGGAGTTTCTTTTACCAGTACTCCGCACAATATTCTTTCAAAGCCACTGGCTGATTTCCCACATAACCATGATCGAAACAATAGTAAGTGGTGATAGAGGAATGAATCCTGATGCAGTGACTATCATCAATCCTCAGAAAGAAATTGGCTGAGCCGGGAATGGAACCAGCAACCCCGTTCTCAAGTCCTGTACTCTACCGACTGAGCTACTGCGTGCTTGGCGAATGTTAAAGAAATTTGATTTCTCTGCCATTATTCCTTCTCCAAACAATTTTGTGTCTAAACGACCGAGGAAAAAGGCTTTTGAAATCATTTTTGGGAAAAGGACAAAATGCTGGCAAGCAGCATTTACTTAGGGTCCCAAAATGATTTTCTACCCTTGACCGACAAAGCCAGTCATAAGAGCCACATTTAATATGTCTTCTGCAAATGCTTTCAATTAGGGCCAGTCTAAACTTTTGTCATCTGGCAAAGGGTTGCCTCATTCTTTACCTGCTGAAACAACTATGCAATCAGATGAAATTGAATTGTTCTTTAAAATAAAGAGAACTAATAGTTTTATGCACATTTATATATTGCCAGAATGTTATCAAAACTTTGTCTGTTGCAAGAGATAAAAGGTCGGCTGCCTAAGCTAACAATTTGACCCTTTACCACACAATCCAGACTTTTAACGACTTGAGGAGCAAGGCTTTTAAAATCATTTTGGTAAAAAGGAGAAAATGCTGATAACTAGCATTGTCTGCAGCATTCCCAAAAATGTTTGCTATCCTTTCAACCAATTTCCAACATTTTAGTCGCATTTAATGGTTGTTTGCAAATGGTTTAATTTGGACAAGTCTAAATCTGTGCCGTCGGGTAAAGAATTAACCATTTATGAAACAATTTTGAGTTTTAATTACCCTGAGAAAAGAAGGTCTTTGAAAACACTGTTGGGAAAGGAATGGTTTCCAGCTTCTTCATTTGCCAAAACATGTACTATTCTTTCAGGAAAAAATACCATCATTTGAGCTACATTTATCTCTTTACCACATGGCACAATTTTAGACTAGGCCCAATTGAAAGCCTTTGTAGAAGACAAAATTTGATGTAGCACAAATAAAGGTTTTTGTCTTTGATAGGCAAGAAAACATTTTCGGAAAACGAGAAAATGCTGGTTGAACCAGCATTTTCTCCTTTTCCTAAAATGTTTTCATAAGCTCTCACTTTCAAGTTCGTTAAAACTCGGGATTGTGTGGTACAGTTATATTGTCATCTGCAAATGGTTTAAATTTAGACAAGTCTTAATTAAGATTTTGTACTCTGGTAAAGAGTTAAGCTAGTTTTTTTTAGCTGTGCATCTTGTGTGATACTTCAATCCTCGATTAAACCTATCTTTTTCGCCTTTGTCACTGTACACTAGCTAAATTTGTATGGTCGGATAGTATATCTACATCATATTAACAAATTCACATGCATTAAGATTTATAGTTTTCAAGAGGATGTCACAGAAAAGGGAGAAGTCTTCGAAACTTATGAAATTTCTAGGCCTTCTTTTAAATTGACCCTTTACCAGGTGTCAGAATTTTATATGTGGCTAAATTGGAAAGCAACTGTCAAATTAAATGTGGCTCAAATGATGTGGTTAAATCACAGAAAGAGTAGAATTTGAAAAAAAAAATATTGCATCAGATGGAGGAATTGTTTGAATGAACATTTTGTGTAATTTCTTTCTTACAAAATGCTACAACCTTGAGTATTAACGACCCTGAGAAATAAAGCTTTTGAAAAAAATTGTGGAAAAAGTATAAAATGCTAGCACTTATCTTGGTCCTATTTCTAGACTGAAAAGGTGAGGGTTTTTCCATGCTGTAGGGGTTATTGTACAAATTGTGTGAGATTTACTACTCAAAAGTAGTCAACAGGATAGAGTATAATTGATAAAACCCATGTACCAGTTTATTTTAATTATATGGTTTTGGTTACGTTTTATCATGTCACATCCCGAAATGTTGCTATGCCAGCAAAAGTGTACAAGTCGAGACAGATTAAAAGTATGCTAGTTATTTCTCTGTTGATTTGAAGAAAACAGAATATAGGTCAGCTTAACAGTATCATGTTATATAGCCAGATGATATATAAATATGAGGACTCTTAGCTTTAAACTAGACTTAACAAAGCTGTCGCTTTCTTAATGGTGATGTCTTTTTTTAACAGTAGGGTCTTCTTTGTATAGGTTATTTTGCCCCACATTAAAATGAACAAAATTTGATATCACTGTTACTTAATTGACTGCACATGTGCAGTTGATTGCTTTTGAAAACATTGTGGAGAAAGGAACAATTGATTGTCACAAGCTATTGCTTCTTTTCCCATAGTATTTGCCATACTGTTGTAATAAGATATATTTGCCATACTGTTTTAATAACTTATTTTCCTTTCCTCTTATTGTTTTTCTTTCACGTAACTTGTAATCGTTATCAGTAGGTCTGAAAGTAGCCTGTGCAGTAATGAATCAATGCAGGTTTAGTTATTTCTCGGCAAATTGTGAAAATGTTCAGGATTACAGGTTTTAATGATCTAAGTCCTTAAAGCACTTTTCACAACAATAGTTAGCCTTGTGGCTAGTGTAGGTCAAGATCAGAGTGCACAAAATATATATTCTGATCTTTGCTTTACACTGTTGGCTTTGCTGAGATATTCTTGGCAAAACAACCCTAAAATTGTAAATATTTTGCATCTATTTCTAGAATGAAAAAATGAATGTTGGGTTTATTGGGTGCTCTGTGGGTTAATCAAGCTATCATGTGTCTTCTTATTTATTTCCGTTTTCTCTTTCTAAGATCACTTCCGTTTTGTCTTTCTAAGATCACTTCCTTTCACAGATGTATAAAATCCATTATTTCATTTAGCCTTTGACCGCATAATCCTGAGTTTTAACAACCCTGAAGAAGAAGGCTTTTGAAAACATTGTTGGAAAAGGAGAAAATGTTGGTAACCAGCATTTTCTCCTTTTCCGACAATGTTTTCTGCACTATCAAAGACGGAAGTCATTATTTGACCTTCATTTATTTTGTTGTCTGCAAATCTTTCAATTTGATTTAGTCCAAAATTTTGTCGTTTTGTACAGTTTTGTAAAGAGTGAAAAGGCAGCTATTCAGGATCTTATAATCCTGCAAAACTTACAAAATGAATTATCACTGAATTGAATAAGCCCCTTTAAAATCCCATTAACTCTTAAGATTCTAAGATTTTATCATGTGGTAAAGAGTTCAGCAAGTAAAAGTGACGAAAGAGGACAAAATGGCAGGAAAGGAAAGTGTCATTAAATTGAATGAAATAGTAAGCATGAAAAGGAGCAGTTAAATGCTTGTAACATACAGTGGTCATTGTGAGCTTTTCTTTCCAAGTTGGCCTTGACCTTGCAACTTTTTCTTAATCCTGCATGGCTCAGTGGTGATTGAGTATTTGGTATTCTATGCAGTTTTCACCATTAATTTCAATTATATCAGGCAGCCAATACACCTATCTTAAGTATCTTTCTATTCCTGGTGTTTCGTTTTACCAGTACTTTGCAGGGCTTAGTTGGTGGTATTGGATGCAAAACAAAGTGGAGCCTGCAAGTTGGATCCTCACTTGAAGTGATGGGTTTTTCCTGGGTGTGTTCTTGGGCAAGAAATACAAAGCTCTAGCCTGGTCAGACTCAGAACATACGTGAATGTCACCACGACGTAAAGGAACTAATTTTGAAAACGGCATAAAGAAGCATTTAACCTTTTTCCACACAATCCCTTGTTGAAATACCTTGAAGAAAGAGCCTGTCGAAAACATTGTGGAAAAAGGAGAAAATGCTGGAGAAAATGCTGGTAATCAGCATTTTCTCCTTTCCCTCCAACGTTTTCTACGCTTTCTAAGACAAATTGTACCATTTAAGGCATGTTTAATTTGTCGTCTGTAGATGTTTTCCATTGTTTAACCCTTTCCCAAACAATCCCTGGTTTCTATGACCCTGAGATATAAGCCTTTTGAAAACATTGTGGGAAAAGGAGAAAATGCTGGTAACCAGCATTTTCTCCTTTTCCCATAATGTTTTCTACCCTGCTGGAAATAAATTTCAATTTTTGAGTTACGTTTATGTTGTCATCTGCAAGTGCTTTCAATTTGGTCCAGTCTAAAATTTTGTCGTTTGGTAAAGAGTTAAGGCATGTTTTGTCTTCTGCAGATGCTTTCAGTTCGGACAAGTCTAAAATTTTGTCCAGTGAAATCATCAGCCTTTTCTATGGACTAAGTGTCTATTTCATTTATTTGCACTGGGCTATAATTTCCATTTCACTTGGGGTACAAGAAATTTGGTAGCACAGAACAAAATGATAAAAGTTAGAAATGAAAAAAAAAAATTTGTTGCAAAGTATTCCCAGATTTCCAGGTTTTGCTTTTTGTTAATCAAAATTTCAATTTGGGCTTCATGCTGTTTCATGGCTTTTTAACAGGAATTGTTGTAGATGACTATCAGTCAGAGCTACAGATCTCAAGGAATTGTTATCATTTTAAACCCCTTACTAAACAATCCCATGATTTAACATCCCCCCCCATGGGAAAAGGATTTGAAAACATTATGGGAAAAGGAGAAAAGCTGATAACCACAATGTTTTCTGTTCTGGAAGATAAAAATCATCTGATGAGCTACATTTGATATGTTGTCTAAAATACATTCAATTTGAGCAAATGTAAAATTTTGTCCTTTGGTAAAGAGTTTACAAAATTGTTAACTTATTATGGGGATAGTGGGAGATAGAAGCCATAATTCATGCCTGGTTCTTTAACCCTTCACCACACAATCCTTTGTTTTAACGACCCTGAGAAAGAAGATTTTGGAAAACATTGACGGCAAAGGAGAAAATACTGGTTACCAGCATTTTCTCATTCTCCCCATTTTTTTTTTGTTCTATTAAAGACAAATTTATCATTTGAGCCACATTTAATTTGTCGTCTGCAAATTCTGTCAATTTGGACAAGTCCACAATTTTCTTGTTTGGTAAAGAGTTAATGTGCATGGCATACAGTATATTATCATTACAAGGAACCTCATTTTTACATCTCATTCAAAAGACGTTTTAATAGCTTTTTGGCTGGCCAGCAGTGGGGCTTGAATCCACATCCTCAAGATTATGGTTTTAAGACTAGAAATATGTATGATCTTCACCCAAACCCTTTGTTTTGGCATGCACAGTTAAATGCAATATGGCAAGCATATTTACCTCCCTTTAATGAATGCAAATGAGATAGGCTGTTTGGTTGCTTGTGTAGGCATATCATCTGAGGGCTAAAGCATTGCTGCTATTCTAATGTAAGATGCCTCAGTCAGATCTTTGTCGACCAGCCCGCATAGCTCAATAGGTAGAGCGTAGGACTCGTGAACGTGATGTTTCGAGTCACTTGAGGGTGTGGGTTCGATCCCCACGGCTGGCCATCTAAAATTACTAATAGTCTTTCGGATGAGACGTTAAACCGAGGTCCCGTGTGACGGTGCTATACACCGAGCACGTAAAAGAACCAGGCGTAACTTAGGATGGGTTTCGTCCTGTATCTGCACTATCCCCCGTAACAATACTAACAGCCTTAAGGGGGCGTCGCCCATATGGGCAACCGGTGGCGACGATAAATAAACGCAAATTCAATCAGATCTTTGTCTGCTGTTAGTGTCCCGGTTGCTGGTGCCTTCACTGCATTAATTTTATATGTAGAGCCCAATCCTGTTGATGAAGCACATGAATAAGTGGGCTGATGAAAACACATGAATAAGTGTGTCCAGCCCGCATATCTCAGTAGGTAGAGCGTAGGACTCGTGAACGTGATGTTTCGGGTCACTTGAGGGTGTGGGTGTCGATTCCCATGGCTGGCCATCTGAAATTACTAATAGTCTTTCAGATGAGACGTTAAACTGAGGTCCCGTGTGACGGTGCTATACACCGAGTACGTAAAAGAATCAGGCATAACTTGGGATTGGTGTCGTCCTGTATCTGCACTATCCCTCGTAAAAATACTAACAGCCTTCAGGGGGCATTGCCCACATAGGCAGCCGGTGGCAACATTAAATAAATGCAAGTTAAATTAACCATGAATAAGTGACATGTTGCAGTGATATACCTGAAGATGGTTAAAAACAATTACTCAGACAAGCAATAATTTTATTGCTCTGTGTATCATATGTAAATAAGTGAAGCCAAGATTACAATCTTATTTAGCATATTCAGGTTGGGTATTTGAAATTTCAAATGATAAAACCCTCAGATAGCCTCTAGTAATTAATGGTGTTTTAGCAGACTATGAAAGTCAAGATCAGACTGATTAGAACATGTAGTCTGACCGAGGATCTGCACTGGTCAACATGTGCCATATTCAGAACAAAAAAAACAAAACTTTACATTGCAATATTTTGAAACTTAACTGACTGCTAAAAATCTGATTATTTGTTTGTCACTCTAAGGATTACATATACCCAAAAGGTCAAATAAGGTTGCCAGTTGAAACTCTATCAATATTCATGTTTCCTTATGGGTATGATTGACCTTTTCATATTATAAACCATTGACCCAGAAATCCAGTCCTTGAACAACACCCTAGCATAAGCCTCTTGATAACACTTAGGGAAAAGAATAAAACTATTTCCCTCAATGTTCTCTACCCTTTCTGATACAATCATGCAAGTCTGTTGAAAAAAAAAAATTTGTTCCTTTTCTACAAATGTTTGCCCAGCTTGGCCAATTTTTTTTCCAAGAACTGATAACAGTCAATGCAACAGGATTCATTCCTCTCTCACTGCTGATCAGTCTTTCGTCCATGGTTATGTGGAAAAGCAGCCATGTCCAACTTGAAAGCAATTCAGACGACAAATTTCATATAGCTGAAAAGATAATTTCTGTCTTGGAAATGGTAGAAAAAACACTGTGAGAAAAGAAGAAAATGCTGGTTACCAGCATTTTCTCCTTTTCCCACTATGTTTTCAAAAGGCTTTTTTCTCAGGGTAGTTAAAAGTTGGGATAGCGGGTAGGGTTAAAGACCATACAAACAAACAAATGTTTGTCCTTTGTGCAAATTGTAATATTTCAGGATAAGTCTAATTTTATAGTCTAGTGATACTGGGTTAACCCTGTAGGAGATTACAAAATTTCAGATTAAATTGAAAACATTTGCAGATGACAAATTAAACATGGCACAAATAATGATTAGAAGAGTAGAAAATATTGTTGGAAAAAAAGAGAAAATGCTGGTTGCGTTATAAATTTCTTTTTCCAACAATGTTATCAAAAGACTGCTTCCTCTTGATGGTTTGGAAAGGGTTGGCCTAACAGACAGGTATGTTATAAGTGAAGATCAACAGAAGCTGATATAAGTGGCTTGCTATGCTATATTATAATCATACACCTTGCCAATGAAACACCTTTATTGCCCTCTTCACTCTATACCTCACAATCCATAGAATGAACGACCCCGAAGAAGAAACATTTGAAAACACAGTGGGAAAAGGAGAAAATGCTGATAACCAGCATTTTCTCCTTTTCCCACAATGTTTTCTTGCCTTTCAAAGGAAAATTCCTTCATAATGCGTTACATATGGAGTGTGGTTTACATATGCTTTCTGAGTTTGGATCAGTCGGTCTAAGATTTTGTCCTCTCGTAAAGAATCAACTCATTTGGTGTACCTCGGCTATAGGCATTTTTGTCTGACAGAAAACCATGTTTAAAAATAATTGTTGCACAAGGAGAAATTGCAGGTAAGAATCAATTTATTTTTTTACTACTTATAATTATCCACATGCATTCATATGTACTGAACCTTATCCCTTTACAAAACTAAAAAATAATTTACTTACCCATTTGTACCTTTAGAAAAATGTTTCCTGCTACTTAAGCTTTGGAAATCATCAAAGCATTCTTTGATATTTGGTATGAACAATACTTCATTAGACCTGCATGTTTGGCATAGCCGAATGTGCTGACTGTTGACCTACTTTTTGATATTGATGATAAATGAATAAACAAATTTGTGATTGGTAAAAATGTAGACATATTTGTTTTAAGGGCCCCTGCCTATTTGCTGGCAAATTAACGCCCTCTATCTTTTTTAAAGATATTACTTGTGTTTATCAACATCATCTTTGTATCTGAAAAAAAAAACATGATTTTTTTTGGGGGATGGGGGGGGGGTCTAGGCTGTTTTCTCTATGAAAGTTTATTGTCATACTTCCTTCCATTCTTATTTTGATTTAAGCAAACGATGCATTCATCGATAAGGCAGTGGAGCGATATAGGGCCATCATGGCCCTCTTTTTTAACTTGGTCTCAGTTTTTGGAGACGTTGTATATCTAAGATCAGACTGAATGAACTGTGCAGATCTTGATCCACACTATCAGTAAAAGCATTTATTGTTATCAATCAGTACTTTTAGGCTGCATCTTATTCCAATCAAGGAGCATGTGTTATGATCCCTGCTCCAACAAAATCTCAAAGTTGAGCCTCTTTTCTAATAGTTTGTTTAATTACTTCAGGTAATACAGGTTGGCTGTGATTATATATATATTTTGTCTGAAAAAAAAATATAAATACTTTTTGTGAGAGCTTGGCAGCCTGCCAATATAAGATTTAAGTTGTGTTTTGTGATAATTGTATACATTTATTAATGCAACAGTTTAGTATAAGTTCATTTTCATTAAGATGATATTCACAGGCAGTTTTTAGAGGATAAGGCATTTTGATCTTCTTTTCTTTTTGTCTTGATATTTTGATAACAAGTAATTCCAACTAATTCATTTTACACGGCATGTAAGCTCCTGAGTTACCTCTTTTTTGTGATGTATTGAATCAAGATCCGAGAAACTTCCCTTAGCGAGCCATTGACAGAAAATGAGCTGAAGAGGTGTACAAACATGTGTCATGCTTGACTTTTTACCACCACGGCACTGTTTGTGCCTTATTTGAAAAAAAACAAAAAGGAAGTAGAAACCACATAAAAATGACCAATCTTCACATTATATGGCCTGCAACACGCGAAAAGGGGCACTTGGACATTTGCATAAAGTGTTGTTTCGATCAGCCTGCGCAGTCCGCACAGGCTAATCCGAAACGACACTTTCCGTTTTTATGTAATTTTCTGTTTTGAGCAAGTCTACTGTTGCACAAAATCTAATGTAGTCGTAAAGTGCCGTCTCGGATTAGCCTGCGCGGACTGCGCAGGCTGATCCGAGACGACACTTTACGCAAATGTACGAATGCCCATTTTGGCGTGTTGCAAGCCATATGGTATTTGATATGTAAAATAATCATTTTTTTTTTTTTAAATCGTAAAAGTTGAATCAAATTTCTTACAAAGACCTTTTCCTGAGACTTATTCCTGTTGATTCTTCTTGGTAATCCATTTTACAGAGATAATATTTAATTCTTTATCAAATGACAAAATTCTAGACAAATTGAAAGCATTTGCAGACAATAAATTATATCAGGCTCATATTGTAAGATTTGTCAGTGAAGGGGTAGAAAATGTTGAGGGAAAAGGAGAAAATGCTGGTTACTAGCATTTTCTCCTTTTCCTACAATGTTTTCAAAAGCCTACTTTCTTAGGGTCATTAAGACACAGGATTGTTTGGTCAAGGGTTAAAGTCTTTCTTCTAAATATTGCTTCATTAAGCAACAAGTTGAATTGAAAGTGTATTTGTAAACTAAAAGGGTGAATAATGTCACTTTGCTAGGTTTATAATAATTATCGGAGTTAACATTACAAAATTGAGGTCTAAGTACCCAGTTTTGGGGCTATTGAATTTTTCAAATGAATTGGTGTATTCTTTGGTTATCGAGATTTTGAAACTGTTATTCTTTCTTCCAATAGTTTAACGCTGCTAAAAACTTATTTGAATTATAGCATTACATTTATAATTACCTTAAGTAAAGATTTGAGGCCATTTTCCCCTAGCCCTTAACCCTTTACCACACAGTCCCGAGTTTTAATGACCCTTAGGAAGAAGATCTTTTCAAAACATTGTGGGAAAAGAAGAAAATGCTGGTAACCAGAATTTTCTCCTTTTCCCACAATGTTTTCTTCTCTACCAGGAGCAGATTTGAACTTTTTAGTCACATTTAATTTGTCGTCTGCAAAGGCTTTAAATTTGGACGAGTCAAAAATTTTGTTGTTTGGTAAAGACTTAACCCAACAACTCGAGTTAAAACAAGCTTGAGGAAGATGGTTGAAAATGTTGCACTTTGTCAAAGAAAGGATTGAAAACATCATGGGAAAAGGAAAAAATGCTGGTAACCAGGTAACCAGCATTTTCTCCATTCCATAATGTTTTCAGTCCTTTCTTTGACAAATTGCAACACTTTGACCACATTCAATTTTTCGTCTGCCAGTTACTAGCTTTCAATATGGACTGGTCTAAGAATTATTTTGTAGCTCAAATCACGACACCTGTCTTTCTGTCACTGTTTTTAAAAGCCTTCTTTTTTCAGTGTTGTTTAAAGTAGGGATTGTGTGATAAAGGGATAAATCTAACGTTAAGTGTGTCTTGCCTGACATTGTTTTTTGGCTCCACCGGCCATATTGGATCATAGATCATCTGCAGTTGCAATCAATTTGGACCAGTCTAAAATTGTGTAGTTAAGACTTAACCCTTTACCAAACAATCCAGAGTTTTAGCGACCCTGACAGAGAAGGCTTTTGAAAACATTGTGGGAAAAGGAGAAAATGCAGGTAATCAGCATTTTATCCTTTTCCCAGATTGTTTTTTTAACCCTTCAAATGGAATTTCAGTATCTTAGTCACATTTAATCTGTCGTTTGCAGATGCTTTCAATCATGGCCAGTCAAAATTTTGTTGTTTGGTAAAGGGTTAACCCTTCATCAAAATATCAAGACTTATGACAGTCCTGAGGAAAAAGGCTTTGAAAACATTGTGGGATTAGGACAAAATGCTGGTAACCAGCCTTTTTTCCTTTTCCCACAGTGTTTTCTAGCCTTTGAAAGACAAATTTCATGTTTTCTAGCCTCTGAAAGACAAATTTTGATTTGTTGTCTGCAAATGCTTTCAATTTAGACAAGTATAAAAATTTTGTTGTCTGGTTAAGACTTAAATGCCCCAAAAGAAATTATTCAAGCTGGGCGTTATACACTTATCAAGATCTCTTGCGGGCTGTGGCATTGTGTTAAACTTGTTTTCTTTTTTCCTCCGGATTAAACATGCAGATAAAGCGAGTTTATCTGTGTTTCTGCCTGTAAAGATATCAGGAAACCCAGGGAGCTACATCAATATAGATATAACCACTTAACACATTTCCTCCGGCAGACTGAGCTTTTTTCAATGTTTGCAGCTCAAACTTTTGAAAACATACAAGTCAAAGGAGGAATTGCTGCTTTAGCTTCAATGTTTTATCGCATTTATTCATGTAATTGACCTTGATTTATGTTGATTATCCAGATTTTTACACGATTACTTCTAAAGTTGTCTGCTTTTATTGTCTGAATTTATTCAGAAGAACAAGGTAGGTTCTTGTGATGTTACAAACCCTTTACAACACAGTGTTTTAAACAGTTACCACAGAATCCTGAGCTTTAACGACCTTAAAAAAGATGACTGTTGAAAACAATGTCGGCAAAGGAGAAAAATGCTGAAAACCAAGATTTTTCCTCTTCTATTTTATTTTCGACCTTTCAAATCCAACCACTGGAGCAATATTTTTTGTCATATGCAAATGCTTTCAATTTGGAGAAGTGGAGTTCTAATTTTGTCTTGAGATGAAGAGTTCAAATATTGAAGAGGTCTTGATATTCTTCATTGCTATGGCACAAACTTAGACAATGAAACCGGTAGTAGCAACAGTTACGTAAGGGGGTTGATCTTAGAGCTGAGTAGAGGTTTTTTCTTGTTTTTTGTCAGTTTTTTTTCTCAGATGGTAATCAGATAAATGATCATTAATTTTGATCATTACCCTGATTAGGGTACTAGGTTTGATCAGCTGATAGAGTAAGGGAAGTAACTGGTACTCTGACATTCATGATAACAACAGAATGAACCTGTAGAAAAGCACTGTGGGAAATGGAGAAAATACTAGTTTCCATCATTTTCTCTTTTTCCGGAGAAGTTTTCAAAAGCCTTTGTCTCAAGGGTTCTAAAATATAGGATCGTTTGGAAAATGGTTTATAAATACATAGCATGATCAGTTGGAAGGAAAATCCAATGATTATAGTCTTGATTTAAATTTTTGTCTGTAAATGCTATCAATTTAGTAAAGTCTACAATTGTGTTGTCAAGCAAAGAGTAAAACAATGCAATATTAAGGCCTTATTGACCAGAGTAAAGATGGTAATAATAAATGTTAATATAAAAACTGGTCGAAACAGGGATAAAACTCAGAGGGATGAGTATACTAGACCTTTCCTGAATCAAAAACACAGCTCAGACTCTTCCAAACTGAGATTATCTACAGATGACAATTTTGGAAATGGTACAAATGAATTAAAGTTCTTTCAAAAAGAAAAAAAACACTGTGAGAAAAGGAGAAAATGCTGGTTTCCAGCATTTTCTCCTTTTCCCACAATGTTTTCTAAAGGCTTCTTCCTCAGGGTCTTTGAAACTCAGGATTATGTGATAAAGAGACAAATGTTTATCTATTTCCAGCAGAGAAAGACAGAAACCCAAAGATAGCACCTTGGTCACCTCCATGTTATCTCATTACCACCTGTGGACAACCTTTTTGTCTAACAGTGAACCATGTTTAACTCTACATGATGACAAAATTTTAGATCTGTCCAAATTGAAACAGTTTGCAGAAGACAAATTATATGTTGCCAAAATTATGGGATTTGTCTTCAATAGGGTAGAAAACATTGTAGGAAAAGGAGAAAATGCTCTTTACCAGCATTCTCTCCTTTTCCTAAATTGTTTCAAAAGCTTTCTCTGAGTCGTTAACACTCTTGATTGATTGTTAAAGGATTAAAACATTGTGATTAAAAGAAAATTGCTGGCTATGAGCAGTTACTCCTGTTGTTACATTATTTTCATCATTAATACATATACCAAACCTAAACAAAGTTGATTTTCCATAGTTCCAATGGATGTTTTCAAACACATCTGCTGCAAACTTGTCTCAAGTGGAAAGAAGTTGACCAACCCTTTACCAAACAATCCTGTATTTTAACAACTCTGACAAAAAAGGCATTTGAAAACATTGTGAAAAAAGAAGAAAATGCTGGTAACCAGCATTTTCTCCTTTTTCCCACAATGTTTTCTACCCTTTCAGAGAAATTCTATCGTTTAAGCCACGTTAAATTTGTTGTCTGTAAATTCTTTTAATTTGGAGAAATCTAACAGTTTGTAGTGTTGTTAAGAGTTTATTGGAACACCTACCTGTATAATGCTAACAAACCTTTTCACCAAAATCATACTGATGATGATTATATGCAATCCTTTCCTATCTTCAGGTAACCTTTCTGCTCAGCCAGGTAGCTCAGTCAGTGACATACTGGCTTTGAAACCTCAGGATGGCTGGTTTGATTCACAAGCTTAGCCAAATTCTTTAGGAAGGTTGATGATAGTCATTGCAGTAGGTTTCATGCTTCTATCTCTGCTAAATACTTTTTGACAGAGTTTGAGTTGAAAAGCAGCCAGTTGCAAGGAAAGAATGTAGTGCAAAGTATTTGGAAAAGAAACTCTAGAATACCGGTAAGCATGAATAGGTGCACTGGTAGCTGTGACTTAACTGAAATAGAGAGGGGGTTTAACATTTTGTTCAGGGGGTTTAGGTTTAACTGTTTAGCAGACGGACTATATTTTAAATGACCCTGAGGAAGAAGACTTGAAAAGCTTGAGGGAAATGAGAGAATTTCTCCCTTTCCCACAGTTTTTTATCATTTTCAAGACAAATAAAATTATGTTGATTTTAACAACATTCAATTTGTTGCATGCAAATACTTTCGACTTTGAAAAGTCTAAAATTTGTGCATGTTCTGGTAGCTCAGTATCTGACATGTGAACTGGTGGTTGTGAGTTAGATACCTGGTTGAGGCAAAATTTCTTTACGGCGATTTTGTGCCTCTCACCTCTGATGCATGTGAGAAAAGTAGTCAGTGACATGGAAAGAAAGTTGTGTCAGTACTGGTGTGAGAAAGCCAGGAAATACATGCGTAGGTGCACTGATGACCCCGATATGACGTAAGCTGTGAAAATGGTGTTTAACGCTAATACAAACAAACTAAAATTAGTTGTTTTGGAAAGAATGAACCCTTTACCACACAATCCCAACTTTCAGCAATCCTGAGAAAGAAGCCTTTTGAAAATATTTTGGGAAAAGGAGAAAATGCTGGTAACCAGCATTTTCTCCTTTTCCACAATATTTTCCATCCTTCTCAAAATAGATTTCAATTTTTAAGTCACATTTATTTTATTGTCTGCAATTGCTTTCAATTTGGAAAAGTATAAAATTTGATGTTTGGGAAAGAGTTAATTCTTTACCAAATGACATCAGTTTGGACTGGACCAAATTGAAACCATTCGCAGACGACAAATTCATTGCTGCTAAAATGATTGATTCTGTCTTTGATAGGGTAGAAATTATTGTAGGAAAAGGAGAAAATGCTGGTCACCAACATTTCCTCCTTTTTTCAATAATGTTTTCAAAAGGCTTTATTGTCAGGGTCGTTAAAACTCATGATTGTGTGGTAAAGAGTTCAAGACAACTTTTTTGAGCCACATTCAATCTGTCGTCTGCAAATACTTTCAATTTGGACAAGTCTGAAACTTTGTTGTCTAGGTATATGATTACCAGATTATAAATATTTTGGTATGTCAAAGTACAAAATATGGGTCAAAGAGTTGACTGTTGTGAAAAGAAAAATAAAATTAAGGAAAGAGTTTATTTGGTAAAAATGGTATCAAGTATCAAAAGTGTTCCACCCAGTTTGTAGGTAGTTACCCCTTTAACACACAACCTCAAGTTTTAAGGACCCTTTTGAAAACAGTATGGGAAATGGAGAAAATGCTGGCAACCATCATGTTCTTCTTTTCACAGAATGTTTTCTACCCTCCTAGAGAAAAAATGCATCATTAGCACCACATTTTATTTATCAAATGCTTTGAATTTGGACAAAATTTTGTAGTTTAATAAAGACTTAAACTTTTTTATCAGACAATGAAAGCATTAGACTTACCCATTTTGAGAGCAATGTGCAGAGAACAAATGAAATGTGTCTCAAATGGTGGGTGGGATTTATCTCTGAAACATTGTTTGAAAAGGAAACGATGATGGTTACCAGTATTTCCTCCTTTCCCTTCCCACAATATTTTCAAAAGTCTTGTTTCTCAGGGTGGTGAAAACATGAGAAATTGTGGTAAAAAGTTAACTTATTGGCTGCTATTGTATATATTTGGATAAGTTGAACATATGACACAAAGGAGAAAAACGTCTTTTTTTAATGATTTGACGAATTACTGTCAGTGAAGGAGCAATAAGCATTGTTTCTTTTCCCACGTTGTCTGCAAATGATTTGTACTACAGGGAAGAAGTACATGGACAAGTATGCTCAGAGCTTCAGATAGAGGGATTGATTTTGATTTCAAACTTAAAAATAATAATAATTCTGCACTAAACTCTATGTTATGGGTGCTCATTAGAATTGTCTCATTGAGACGATTCTAATGAGTACCCACAACCTAGGGTTTGGAGGAGAAATAATGGATTTAGAATACAATCACTCCCTCTTATCTGGAGCTCTGATGCTAATCTAATATAGGTACCTAAAATTAATTAATACATAGGTACTTTCTGAAAAAAAAAAATTTAATCCTTATAGCACCTTTCACACCTAGAGTTAGTCCTTTGCAGCCAGTGTAAGTTAAAATCAGACTGCACAAAATATCCAGTATAATTCTTGACCTACACTGTATACTTTGACAAATTAGCAAATTAAAATTTCACATTATTTTGGTTTAAGGTCTACGTCTCCTAACTCATCGGTAAACATCTACGTTTTTGTAAAACTATTCGGCCAATCTCAGCAGCTTTCATCTTTTAATATGAGAGTTTAATAGGGGCCGTAGACTTACTAACTCATCAGTAAATATCGTGTAACATTGACGTTTTCGTAAAGGCTAATTGGCCACTGTTGGCAGCTTCCGTCTTTTAATATGAGTGTTAGGGGCTGTAGAGCTTAATTTCAAGACTAAAAAATGTCAGTTGGGAATTTTTGATGCTTAGGGGTTAAAACAACCCGTGAGGTAGAAGGCTTTTGAAGACAATGTGGAAATAGGAGAAAAATGCTGGTAAGCAGCATTTTCTCTTTTCACCACAATACTTTCTACCTTTTTGAAAGACAGATTTGAAGTCATTTGAGCCACGTTGCATTTGCTGTCTGCCAATGCTTTTGAATGGACAAGTTTAGATTTCTGTCACCTTAAAAAGGGTTAAAAGACTATGAACATTTCATTGGAGTTTGATACTTGTTTTTAGGATATATATTTATCTGGAAGTGTATACCTGTATTTAAGCATGCATTTATCTGTAATCCAATGCCACAAATAAAGCATGTATCTATCTGATGACTGTTTTAAGCTTATTTTTGTTGGTTAAATACTCTCATATTTGTTATCTTCAACTCTTTAGCAAAACTTCAATTCATCATTGTTCTACAGTTCCGAGTATCGATGACCCTAAGGAAGAACCTTTTGAAAACAATGTGGGAAAAGGAGAAAATACTGGTAACCAGCATTTTCTCCTTTTCCTACAATATTTTCTATACTTTCAAAGACAAATTTCAGTTTTGAGTCACAATCATTCTGTCATCTGCAAATGCTTTCAATTTGGACGAGTATGAAATTTTTTCGTTTGGTGAGGGGTTAACACAATTGCAGATACCAAATTAAATGTGGCTCAAAAGATGAGGGTTGTTTCTTTTAAAAGAGTTGAAACCACTATGCAAAAAGGAGAAAATGCTAGTTTTCAGCAATTTCTACTTTACGACAATGTTTCCAAAAGGTTTCTTGTTTAGGGTTGTCTCCATAGGATTTCAATTTTGACAAGTATAAATTTTCGTCCTCCTTGCAGGGTCGAAAAAGAAGGCCACAAAAAGAAACAAAACGAGGCCCAAAAAAGAAATAAATTGTACAAGATGATTATTCAGCCTGTAATGGAATCATCTGTGTACTTATTGATAAATTACTTACCCACAGTCCTCCAGCGGTCGCTCAGAAATGACAGCGCTGCCATACTTATAGATATCTTCATTTTCCTCCCCAGTCAGAAAACAATCTACTGTTTGAAATAATCAATGACATGTAGCAAATGAACTATAAATCCTGTCTTCTCGCTTTTCTACTCTCAACCCTTTACCAGACAATCTGGGCTTAAATGGCTTGCAACATGGGAAAAGGGGCATTCGGACATTTACGTAAATTGTCGTCTCGGATCAGCCTGTGCAGTCCGCGCAGGCTAATCCAAGATGGCACTTTAAGACTACATTAGATTTTGTGCTACAGTAGACTTGCAAAAAACAGAAAATTACATAAAAACAGAAAGTGTTGTTTCAGATTAGCCTGCGCTGACTGCCCAGGCTGATCCGAGACAACACTTTACGTAAATGTCGGAATGCCCCTTTTTGCATGTTGCAGGCCAAATGATCCCTAGCAGGAAGGCTTCTGAAAAGATTGTAGAGAAAATGCTGATAAACAGCCTTTTCTTCAGTCCCCACAATGTTTTCTAGCTGTTCAAAGGTAAATACATGTATAACCATTTAACCCTTTACCACACAAAGCCAACTTTTTCCGACACTTACCAAGAGAGATTTTGAAAACATTGTGGGAAAAGGAGAAAATGCTGGTAATCAGCATTTTCTCCTTTTTCCACAATGTTTTCTACCCTATCAAGAACAAATTTCATCATTTGGGAAACCTTTGTCGTCTGCGAATGCTTTCAATTTGGACCAGTCTAAAATTTTGTCGTCTTGTAAAGAGTTAAGTCACGACAAATTTGTTGTTTGGAAATGCTTTGAATTTGGACAATTCTAAGGTTATGTCATCTTGCAAAGGATTAAAAACTCTTTTCCAGAAAATAAAATTTTAGACAGGCCCATTTTGAAAGCATTTGCAAACCAAAAATTGATGATGGCACAAATGATAGAATTTGCTTTTAAGTGGGCGGAAAACATAGTGGGATACGGAGAAAATGTGAGTTACAAGCATTGTCTCGTTTTCCGACAATGATTTCTATCCTTTCTTAGACTAATTCCATTGTTGTTTGCAATTATTTTCAGTATGGACATGCTTAACTCTTTACCAAACGACAAATTTTTTGATTGGACCAAATTCAAAGCATCTGCAGACAACAAATTAAATCTTGTTAATATGATGATTCTGACTTTGATAGGGTAGAAAATATTGTGGGGAAAGGAGAAAATGCTGGTTACCAGAATTTTCTCCTTTTCCCACAATGTTTTCTATAGGCTTCTTTCTCAGGGTCGTTAAAAGTCGGGATTATGTGGTAAAGAGTTAAGATATTGTCGTTTGGTAAATAGTTAACTGATTACTCCTGCAAAAAGTTACTGCAGATTGATTGATTTTGGTTTACTTACTGTTTGTGAACCATATTCCCATATGGGCTTCACTCCCCAGAAGACATTTATGTTGCTGGGGATAGTGCAAGATACAGGATGGAACTCATACTTAGATTGTGTGTAGCACGGTCACACTGGACCTCGGTTTAACATCTCGTCCAAACAAACTATTTATATTTTTCCTTTTAGTTGTCCAGCCTTGGGAATCAAGCCCACATCTGTAAGTGTCACAAGATTTTGTGCTTACAAGTCTAACCATCCTAGCTATTCTGGCATACTATTTCTGCAAATGTCTTTGAGGCGTATATAAGTATGTGATACAAGTTATTAATGATAAAGGTTTGATATATATAAATACATTTGAAAGCATTGTGGATTTGTAGAAATTACTCTTTTAGTATTAATATCTTTTTTTTTTTATCACAATGTTTTCAAAAATAGTTGGCTGCAAGATGAAGAAAAAAAGACTTTGTAAGGTAGCACATGTAACATGTTTAAGGTGTTACTCATTTAGGTAATCAGTTTCCCAGAATTACCTCACTGTATAACAAAATTATGATAAATTTTCTTGTGAAGACTGATTGATGATGGACGACTTAGTTTCAAACCAAAAGATAGAGACAGGGAGTTCTCCATTTTTCTCACTATTGGCTTCTTTCTTCAGCATGGTCATTTCATTTAGACATTACTTCCTAAAACAAATGAGCCATGCTCTGTGAAAAGGGGGCTTAATGCATCTGCGAAAAGCATCGACCCAGGTCAGCCTGCGCATTCCGTGCAGGCTGATCTGGGCCGAAACTTATCACTATTGGTCAGTTTTCTGTATGTCAAAGGACCAGTCTACCTTATGATTAAGTTGGTTATTTCAAAGAGTGGCTCTTATGGATTCATAGTTATGTGTTGGCTTGGGCTGGTATCATGTATCACGGAAATGCAACAAGCCCCCTTTTGCCAGAGCATGGCTCAAATACTTTGACAACAATTTTGTAAAAATTAGGGTGGATCATCAAGAACAAAGATTTAGCACATAAATCCATGTGAAAAAATTATTGCAAAAGGCAGTACTGCTCATAATGAGTATCATTTAAAAAGAATGTTAAATATATTTCAAGAGATTTGGGTAACATTTATTGGACAAGAGTTCAAATACCAGTGAATAATGTAGTAATGGCTGAATGTTTGGTTAGTATGCATTATTAATTAGATAGAGTGTTGGGGAGAATGGGAGATTCTCTCATTTTCAATTCTGAACTCTTTACCAGACAACAAAATTTTAGACTTGTCCAAATAGAAAGCATTTGCAGACGACAAATTGGGCATGCTTCAAATGATTGGATTTTTCATTGAAATGTTACAAAACATTGTGGAAATGGGAGAAAATGCAGGTTACTAGCATCTTCTTCTTTTCCCACTATGTTTTCAAAGTCTTTTATCTCGGGGTCATTATAACGCAGGATTGTTTGGTGAATCACCAGAATTCCTCTGGAAAATCACCGCTTTGTCTGTGTTGAATTTTTTATAGGCTTTATTAGCAATCAATCCGGATTTTTGATTAGGAAAAGAGGTCATTTCATTAAGACTGAAGTTAAGAGTTGTGCTTTTTGTAATTCTTTAACCTTTTGCCACATGACAAGAAAATTAGACTTGTCCAAACTGAAAGGATGTGCAGATGACAAATATAATGTTACTTAAAACATAAAATTTTTCTTTCGAAGGATACAAAACATTAGGGGAAAAGGAGAAAAAGCTGGTTATCAGCATTTTGTCCTTTTCCCACAATGTTTTCAAAAGCTCTTTCCATCAGGATTATTAAAACTTGGGTTGTGCGTTTAGCCAATGGTTTAGCCAATAAGAAGTTGTGTTCTTTGAAATTTAGAAAATCTTGACGAAGAAAGTTTGTTAAATACGAACCCGGGAGTCTTAGCCTAAACACAAGCAGCTGTCGTGTATCAGTTTTGATGGTAACTTGTAATAATTATGTACTTCTTTACAGTTTGGCATCTCTGTTGAAATTTATAGTTTCTATCAACAATGTAAGTGTATATACTATATTTACTGCAGATAAGCCATAATACTTCTTGTGTAATATTTGGGCAGACAAGCTGTAATGGTTCTTGTGTAATATTTCACCCACTCCTTGGGTGATCTACCAGTCATACCCAGATTTTTTTTAACCCCCAAGAGCATCAAATAGACCTATCAGACACTTTCAACCTAGAAGTATGACCCAAGTAATAACAAGTTCATGGCTGCTTTTGCCTACAGTGTTTCAGCAAAGGGAACAGTGTAGATAAAAGATCAGGTTGCACGTTTTGTACTGCCTGATCTTGATCTACACTGGCCACAAAAGCAACCATAGTTGTGAAAGACATTGTAATGGTTAATTTGTTGCTGGAGGACAGAATTTTAGACTTGTCCATATTGAAAGCAATTCACAGACCACAAATTAAACATGGCTCAAATCATGAGATTTGTCTTTGATAGGATAGAAAACATGGTGGGAGAAGGAGGAAATGCTGGAAATTGGACTATCAAAATTTCTTGTAAATACTAATAAATACAACTAGATTTATTTTTCCTTAACAAGCATTTGAGCTGTATGGTTGTATTCAATAAAAAGATGCAATTGGGGTGTTTTAATAATGGGATGGTCATGTACTAACATCCCCACATGTCTTTGAGAATCTGAAAACACCTGAGGATGCTACTTAGCCCATTAAGGTAATACATTGAAAACCTTTTTTTTTTTTCATTGTTTTTCTTTTAGTGGTGATATGCCAGCTTTGGGCTTAATTAATTCATTGAAAAATACAATTTTGAAGTTTAGTGAGATTTTAAAAATCTGAATAGCTGCTTCTTTTCAGGGGGGGTTTCATTAATCCTTAAATCATTTAACCCTTTACCACCAGCATTTTCTCCTTTTCCCACAAAGTTTTTTACCCTATCAAAGAAAAGTTGCGTCATTTGAGCCACTATGAAATTGTCGTCTGCAAATGCTTTCAATTTGGATAGGTCTTAAATTTTGCCCTGTGGTAAAGGGTTAATGGGGAACAAAAGACTACCTAGCATTTCCTGCATTTCCCCAGATGATTTTAACCCTATCAAACTAGAATCCCATCATTGGAGCCTTGATAATGAATTCCTGCAGGAAAAGGCTTTTTGAACAGTCATTCTGGGAAAAGGAGAAAATGCCAACAATGTTTTTTAAGACATATCCAATCATTCTAGCCTTATTTAACCCCTTACCACACAACCAATTTTAGACCTGCCTGAATTGAAAGCATTTGCAGAGGACAGTTTCAATGTGGATCATATGAAATGAATTTTCTTTGATAGGGTAGAAAACATTGTGGGAAAAGGAGAAAATGCTGGTTACCAGCATTTTCTTCTTTTCCCACAATGTTTTCAAAAGCCTTCTCTATCAGGGGTGTCAAAAGTCGTCATTGTGTGGTAAAGGGTTAATATGCTGTCTGAAAATGCTTCCAATGTGGACAATTCAAAGGTTTTGTTGTTTGGTATAGTGTGAAGCCCTGTACCATGCAATCTGAAGTTTTACCAGACCTGAGGTAAAATGCACTTAAAAACATTGTCACTGTGAGAAAAGCAGAAAATGCAGTAACCAGCATTTTCTCCCTTCTCCACTTTGTTTTCTCTCCTATCAAAGGCAGATAATTATTATCATTTTCACAACATTTAGTTTGTCTTCTGCAAATGCTTTCAGTTTGGTACAGTCCAGGATTTTGTAGCTTGATAAAGATTTAAAGTAGAGCCCATGGGAGACTGGGTAAAAATTTTTATTGAGATAGTCTTTAAGTTCACCTCCAAAATATTGCCATTTTGACCTTTCACCTGTGGTTGTACCCCAAACTGTTTACAAGCTGGTTAGGCCCTGGAGTGAGCATAATTGACAAATATTTGAGCAAATAATCTCCCCTCTTCCAACAATGAGGGGGGCAATAAAAACCGTAAATTATTTGTATCAAATACTGTGGCTGTTTGCCTATTAGCTTAACACATCCCGGCAGTGATGTATTTATTAAGCTCCAACACTCAAACAAGGAGTTCAAGTTGTTAGAAGTGTTTAACAGATTACCACTAACAGACTTGCAGTAGCCTACTTTTTTGAAAACATTGTGGCAAAGGGAATATTACTTGAAACGGGCAATTTCTCTTTCACCCTGATATTTTTAGAAGTATTTTTTAAACCTGAGCTCTGTACTAGACGATCAAATTTTAGACTTTATTGAGTTTAACCCTGTACCAAACAAGTTTAACGACTGAAATGAGGATGATGGTTTTTGAAAACTTTTTAGGAAAAGCAGAAAATGCTAATACGCAGCTTTTTCTTCTTCCCACAATGCTTTTACACTTTTTGAGACTAATCGTAACATTAGTGTCAAAGTCATGTTGTCATCAGCAAACATTTTCAGTTTGGACCAGTTAGAATTCTATAGGAGAGTGTTAAATTGAAAGCATAAAATTTGCAGATCACAAATTAATTCGAGTCACTCAAATCATGAGCTTTGTTTCTGAAAGATTGGAAAGTTAGTTGAACACTGGATTTTGTCTTTTAAAAGGGTAGGAAACATTTGGGAAAAAAGGAAAGAGAGTTGATTAGAGGCATTTCATTTGTACTTTCCTTAAATTTCATGAAAAGCGGTCTTGTCAGGGGCTATAAACAGACTGTTTTGGAAAAGGACTCTGGGGAAGCTGCTGGAAACCACAGCAGATGAATGTTGTTTTATTGACAGGATATAATTCACAATTACCTTTGGATATTTGTCGAGGGCTGACAAGCATTAGAATGTTGTTTTGTTGTTTCATCTTGTATGTTTAAACTAGCAGAAAGCTAGATAATCCATTACTTTCTCAAAACTTGTATATTTTCATGACCTTGCAGTTGACAGCTTTGAAAATTAATGTGGGAAAGGTAGTAATGACAATGAAAGACATGTTCATGATGTTCTTTCAAGTTATTAAGTTGGTTATGACATAAGCATGACATGTGTTTGAGACACAAAAAATGACAAAGATTCATACGACTTTAAAAACTTTAAAATTGATGTGGCTGTGACATAGTGGTTATGATTTATGAGCAAAGGACAAAACATAGCACTAGTTTCCATGTACCTAATGTGATAGCCTGTTATGAACCATTTTATCAAGGAATCACAGATAACATTAAAACTCTTCACAACAGGATTCTGTATGCTAAGAATCCTGCTTAGTACAAGACTTCATGAGACAATCAGAAAAAACAACATGGCATCTGTACTAACATGTGTCTGATGGGTGCAAAGTTCATAAATTATGACAGTGACAGGGATATAATAGTTGACCCCTTACCATACAGTCACAAGTTTTAATGAGCCAAAGAAAGCAAGCTTTTGAAAATGTAGGAAAAGGAAAAAGTGCTGGTAAGCGGCATTTTCTCCTTTGCCCACAATGTATTCTACCCTTTCACAGACAAATTCCATCATTTGAGTTTCAATTAATTTGTTACATGCAAAAGTTTTCAGTTGGATTGAGTCTAAAATTCTGCCTTGTGGTAAAAAGTTAAATGATTGACAGATTGATTGAATGGTGTTTAATTCTGCTTTCAACATTATTTCAGTCATATAATGGTGACAGCTCACATAGTCATGTAGGTCCTGGATTTCACAGGTACTAGGCTAGGGCTCTAAAGTGTCTTGCACAAGGACACACCTAAACAAGAGGGCCATGATGGCCCTGAAATCGCTCACCTGAGTCATTTGACTAAACATGACCCATTTTCAATCTCTTTTGAGATATTATGACAAACATTCTACCAAGATTTTCATGAGTTATTGACCCACTTGCAAACTGGTGCAAGACCAACATTCTGACCAAGTTTCATAAGTATTGCATTAAAAATGAGGCCTCTAGAAAGTAAACAAGGTTTTCTAAGATTTGACCTAGTGACCTAGTTTTTGATCCAACATTACCCATTTTCGAACACTTTCAAGATATTATCAAGACAAACATTCTGACCAACTTTTAAGAGTTTCGGACTAAAAATGTGGCCTTTACAGCATACACACGGTTTTTCTGAGAGTTGGCCTAGTGACCTAGTTTTTGATCAGACATTACCCATTATCAAACACTTTTTAGATATCACTAAGACAAACACTCTGACCAAGTTTCATGAGTATTGGACTGAAAATGTGGCCTCTAGAGCATACAAAAGGTTTTTCTAAGAATTGACCAAATGACCTAGTTTTTGACGTGACATTACCCATTATCAAACTTTTTTGAGATATCACCAAAACAAACATTCTGACCAAGTTAAAAGAGTATCAGACTGAAAATGTGGCCTCTAGAGCGTACACAAGGTTTTTCCAATTTTTGACCCAGTGACCTAGTTTTTGACCCCACATGACCCAAATTTAAACTCATTCAAGGTCTCATCAAGACAAACGATCTGACCAAGTTTCAGGAGTATCGGACTGAAAATGTGTCCTCCAGAGTGTACACAAGGTTTTTCTAAGATTTGACCTAGTGACCTAGTTTTTGACCCCACATAACCTATTTTTGAACTCATCCGAGATATCATCCAGACAAACATTCTGACCAACTTTCAAGAGTTTTAGACTGAAAATGTGGCCTCCAGAGCGTACACAAGGTTTTCCTAAGATTTGACCTACTGACCTACTAGCCTGAGCTATTATCAAGACAAACATTCTGACCAAGTTTCAAGAGTTCTTGACAGAAAATGTGGTTTCTAGAGCGTACACAAGGTTTTCCTAAGATTTGACCTACTGACCTAGTTTTTGACCCAACATGACCCATTTTCAAACTCGTCTGAGATATCATCAAGACAAACATCCTGATTAACTTTCAGGAGTTTTGGATTGTAAATGTGGCCTCCAAAGTGTACACAAGGTTTTTCTAAGATTTGACCTAATGACCTAGTTTTTGACCCCACATAACCTATTTTTGAACTCATCCGAGATATCATCCAGACAAACATTCTGACCAACTTTCAAGAGTTTTAGACTGAAAATGTGGCCTCCAGAGCGTACACAAGGTTTTCCTAAGATTTGACCTTCTGACCTAGTTTTTGACCCCACATGACCCATTTTCGAACTCGTCCGAGATATCATCAAGACAAACATTCTGACCAACTTCCAAGAGTGTTGGACTGAAAATGTGGCCTCTAGAGCGCACACAAGGTTTTTTTGAGATTTGACCTAGTGACCTAGTTTTTCACCCGACATGACCTATTTTCGAACTCGTCCGAGATATCATCAAAGCAAACATTCTGACCAACTTTCAGGAGTATTGGACAGAAAATGTGGCCTCTAGAGCGTACACAAGATTTTTTTAAGATTTGACCTAGTGATCTAGTTTTTGACCCGACATGACCCATTTTCGAACTCGTCTGCTATTTTATTGAGACAAACATTCTGACCAAGTTTCATGAGTATCGGACTGAAAATGTGGCCTCTAGAGCGTACACAAGGTGAAAAGTTGACGCCGGACGCCAGACACAGGACGATCACAATAGCTCCCCATGAGCACTTCGTGCTCAGGTGAGCTAAAAAAAAAAAACAAGTGCTCCCAGTGGGGGCTTGAACCAGGGGCCTCCAGGTTACAAGTCCTACACTTTACCACTGAGCGACACAGTACCCTGGTAAAGAATTTAAGAGATACAACCCATACCAGTCAACACTGCACTACACTGCTCAAAAGAATTAAAGGAACACAGAAATACTGGAATTCAAATCTTTCATTTCACTAAACACTCAGTCATTGTGCTCTGAAAACCAGCAACTTACATTTTTACCAGACAAAGTGGCTCAGTACTAACCTTGTTTGTTTGATTTTAAATGCTGATAAGCCATATTAAGAAGAAAATCAAGCAATTTGTTTTCCTGGGTCTTTTGTTAAACAACTTGCATTTTTCCAACCTTTTGTTGATATTTTTATCAAATCATATGAAAGAAAAAAAAAGAATAGATAAATGACACCTCCATTTCTCTTAAAAGCCTATCAAAAAGATGGCTTGTACAGGCATAGCCCATACATCTTTTGTTCAAACCAAATTGTTTTGCCTGTTCTGAGATTTGCACTGAAAGAATTATCTTGAGATCAAAATCAAGGACATGTGTTAATTTTTTTTGAGCAGTGTATTTAGATGCTAAATTGGTTCTATGTATATGTTGAGATTGCATGTAGTATCAGGAAGCCTCTTGGTAGAACCAGTTGAATTATGTGAGGGATGGGTGAACATGGAAACTCAGGTGTGCCATCGGTGAGAACTTGTTATAAAACAGCAGGAACTATTTCCTAAAATACATTATCCTCTTCATTCATTTCTCAAAGTGCTCATTATACATGTATTAGTAGTGCTTTCATATCTATGCTTATTTACATTACTGTTAACTCTTTCACAGCAAAAGTTGCCTTGGAGAATATTTTGGGACCGCATAGATCAGGATCAGACTTCACATTACATGGAGTCTGATCTTCGATCTATACTGTCTGCCACCAGATACTCATTTTTTTACCAAAATTTGCCTCACAAATGCAATGAAAGTTTAAAGACCTCGATAAAATTTGAATTTACTTAGTTGGCAGCCAATAACAGAGTTAATGGACTATATGGCATGCAACACACGAAAAGGGGCATTCTGACATATGTGTAAAATGGAGTCCTGGGTCAGCCTGCGCACTCTGTGATGACTAATCTGAAATGACACTTTTCTGTTTTACGCAAGTCTACTGTAGGACAAAATCTAATGTAGTCGTAAAGTGCTGTCTCGGATTAGCCTGCACGGACTGCGCAGGCTGATCCAAGACGACACTTTATGCAAATGTCGGACTGTCCCTTTTCGCGTGTTGCAGGCCATATTATACATTTTGGCAAAGTAGATGCATTCTTGTTACAGATTTCCATATGAGTATTGTAATTTCAGTTTACTTGTCACCTGACTACAGAATTATATATATTGCGCATATTGATAACATTTACAGACAATATACTGAATGTTGCCCAGAAGGTGGATTTGTGTTTGAAAGGGTTGAAACATTGAAGGGGAAACATAAAAATGCTGGTAGCTAGCATCATTTTTAGCTTTGCTGTTTTTGAAGAAACTGTTAAGATAATGTCATAACCCTGTTGTCTGCATCCTCATGTGTTACTGCATTGTAGTCTGTGTCATCATGCAAACACTTTGTTACTTTAAAATATGTCTGTCATTACTCAAGATATTTACTTCAAACTTGGACTAGTTGTTAACTAGGGGAATCTTTACTACAGGAGCAGGTAAACATCAAAATATTTTTGACAGTCATGCCCCTTTTTCAAGAGAATTTTCACTGAGATTCAATATATTTCCAAAAGCAATGCAGCGGAGCGTTGGCACAAGCATGTGATACTCTTGTTTCCTTTTCCCACAATGGTTTCAAAGATCCTTATCACTCATGGTCATTAAAACACAAGATAGTTTGATTAAGGTTAAGAAAGACTTTTTCTGATATAAAACTATTAATTTTTACATGTCCAAAGTGAAAGTGTGACCAGCCAGCATAGCTCAGGTAGTACGGCGTAGGACTTGTAAACATCAAGTCTTGGTTCTCTGGAGGGTGTGAGCTTGAGCCCCACAGGTGGCAATCTAAAATTACTAATAGTCATTTGGATGAGATGTTAAACCAAGGTCCCCAGGTGTGACGGCACTATACACTGAGCATGGTGAAGAACCAGGCGTAACTAGGGATGGGTTTTTACCTGTATCTTGCACTATCTCCATAACAAAACTTAGTCTTCAGGGGGGCGTCACCCATATGAGCAACCGGTGGGGATGATAAAAAAATGCAAATTCAATCAAGCAGTGAATGTGTTTGCAGATGACAAATTAATCAGACTCAATTTATGAGATATATGTTTTAAAAAAAAAGAGTAGAAAATATTGCTGGGAAAGGAGAAAATGCTGGTCTTTATCCTTTTCTTTTCTCTGGGATCCTTATTCCAAAAGGTGGTTAATTACTGGATTGTTTGGTAAAGGTTTCATGACCATGAGAAAGACACCTTTTGAAAACATTGTGGGAAAAGGAGAAAATGCTGGTAACCAGTATTTTATCCTTTTCCCACAATGTTTTCAACCCGTCCAAAAACAAATGTCAATTTGTGAGTCACTTTAATTTTGTTGTCTGCAAATGCTCTCAATTTGGACCAGTCTAAAATTTTGTTGTTTTGTCATTTGGTAAAGAGTTAATCAAAATTAACCATTATCCAGTATATTAATTTTCAGCTGTCAGTATTAGTCACTCATTCCGAACAACATTGACACAAAATACCCTATTATCTGAGAGATGTGGGCCTCGATTAACTCTTACCACACAACAAAATTCTATACTTGTCCAAACTCAAATCTATTTCAGGTGACAAATTAAATGCGACTGATTCTGATGATGAGATTTGTCTTTGAAAGGGTAGAAAACATTGTGGGAAAAGGAGAAAATGCTGGATACCAGCATTTTCTCCTTTTCTAACAATGTTTTCAAAGCCTTTTCTCCCAGGGTCATCAAAACTTGTGAATCTGAGGTACAGGATTAACCCATTGCCAAAAAATCTTGCGTTTAACCTTTTACCACACAATTCGGAATATCAAAAGACTCTTAAGATGTAAGTCTTCTGAAAACATTGTGGGAAAAAAAGAAACTCCTCCCTCATTTTCAGTTTCTAGAATAGGCATTGCAAAAGTCTTTCCATCAGGATTTTTGTTTGGCAAAGGCTAGAAAAGTGTGAAGGGTGAATCAAGTGCTTGAAAGATTGTCAGGATAGCATAGTTAATAGCAGGGTCGTGTGTTGACAAACAAAGTAGCTGTCAAAGCAAAGAGAATAGTATCTGTTTTAACCAATTACTGTGAAGGTTATTTTTAGATGGACTAAATATAATGTACTTGCATAAATGACACAGGAAAACATTAGAAGGAAAGGAAAAAATATTTTGTTGAAATGCCTGAAAAACATAGTACCCGGAAAAATTGTAATTTCTTGTAACAATCCATCTACTGAAAAGAAATATCTATAGTCTAACGATTATACCAAATTTTTTTACAAAATGACAAAATTTTAGACTCGTCTAAATTGAAAGCATTAAATTTTGCAGACAATAATATTAAAAGTTAATAAAAATGAAGGGATTTGTCTTTGAAAGGGTAGAAAATATTGTGGGGGAAAATGAAAATGCTGGTTTCCAGCATTTTCCTCTTTTCTCACAATGTTTTCAAAAGATTTCTTTTTCAGGGTTGTTGAAATGCAGGATTGTGTGGTAAAGAGTTAAACATTTAATGGAGAATTTCTAACATCACAATAATAATATATTATTTGTGAGAAACACACAAGAAAAAATATGCATCCTAATTATGAGGTGTGTCAGTGAAGAAAATTTAGATTCACCTTTCATAGACCAGGGTCTGTTGTCACCAAAAATTGTTATGAACATTCTTGGTCTAATTCTTGATTTCAGGAAGTAAAACAACTTGTGATTGGCTAAACCAAATGGTTTAGTCAATCAACAGTTGTGTTACTTTCCAAATTTAGAAAATTTTGAAGAATTATGAAGACCAAGAATGCTTTTAAGAATGGTCGGTGAATACGGACCCTGATTATTGAATAGCCTCTAGTGACTTTTAACCAAACAATGCAGTGCTTCGATGAACTTGAGAAAGAAAGCTTTTGAAACATTGTATGAAAAGGAGAAAATGGTAGTAACCAGCATTTTCTACTTTCCCATGATGTTTTCTGCCCTGAAGTAGACAAATTTCATCAATTGAGCCATGTAGAATTTGTTGTATGCAAATGCTTTCCATTTGTACAAGACTGAAATTTTGTCGTTTGGTGAAGAGTTGATAGGCAAACTGCCATTATCAAAAATTTCATGGCCCTAAAATTTGAACTAGTGTCATAATATCGTGCAACTAGATTTATGATAATACAATGGTCTGCATATTGTGTAGTTTGATCTTGATCTGCTGTATCTGCCAAAGCAACTAAAGTAGTCCATAACAAGCAAAGAGTTTATTTTGGCAAGTCAATGACATCAGTGTCTATTAATTGTTTACCAAACGATAAAATTTTAGACTAATCCAAATTGAAAGCATTTGCAGACAACATAATAAATGTGACTGAAAAATTGAAATTTGTTTTGGAAAGGGTGGAAAACATTGTGGGAAAAGGTGAAAATGCTGGTTACCAGCATTTTCTCCTTTTCCCACAATGTTTTCAAAAGGCTTCTGTCTCAAGGTCGTTAAAAGTTGGGATTGTGTGGTAATGAATTGAATCACTTTTTAACTCTTTACCACACAATCCCGAGTTTTAATGACCCTGTGAAAGAAGGCTTTTGAAAACATTGTGGGAAAAGGGGAAAATGCTGGTAACCAGCATTTTCTCCTTTTCCCACAATGTTTTCTGCACTTCCAAATAGAAATTTTACTTTTTGAGTCACATTTGTTTTGTCGTCTGCAAACGCTTTCAATTTGGACAGGTCTAAAATTTTGTCGTTTGGTAAAGAGTTAAGTTCACTCACTAATCATGCAATTTTTGCTACTCTTACTCTTTACAACATGACAAAATGTTGGACTTGTCAAAACTGAAAGCATTTGCAGACAATGAATTTAATCTAGCTTTTCCTACAATGTTTTCAAGAGCCTTCTTCTTCAGGGTCATCAAAACGCAGGATTGTGTGATAAAGAGTTCAAACGAAGCACATTTCAATTAAAAGATAGTCAAAAAGACTGAATTTAAATGAAATTAATTAAAAAGTAATGTTGAACTTAATATATAGGTCAAAACTTAATAACTGATATGTCACTACGAAAGGACCAATTGTGTTTACCCCCAGGTAAGTATGAATAGGTTTTGACTGACCTACAATCCTTGGGGTCAGTTGCTAGATCCCCAACAGGCAAATTTAAATTTCTCAACCACCCCATTTTAGTCATGTACTCATGACCCTTACAATGTTGAACAGGACTAAACTCTTTACCAGATTACAAAATTTTAGACTTCACTTCAGAGGACTTGCAGAAGACATAAGTGGCTAAGATGATGCATTTTTTTACCTTGTAAGGGTAGAAAACATTGTTAGAAAAAAAGGACAGGATGTTGTTAGCTTGATCTTTACCTAAACTAATATATTGAGATGAGATGGCTATGATTGTCAGCATATTTCACATTTTGCAATCTGATCTTGAACTATACCATCTGGTACATTTGAGCCAGAGGAAATGGGTCTCATGGATCCATAACTATATGATGACATGTGTGGTATAATGCATTAAAAAGCTGAATTAAACCCCCTTTTGAAAAAGCGCTGCTCTTATGTATGTAGTAGGCATTCCTTAAGTTAAATCAATGGAGTTCAACTTCAAAGACCCATATACACATGTATAGGTGTTTTGATTTAAAAAATTAAACCCACCCTATAAATATTTACATGATTTTCCAATGATATAGATACCTGTTTCTTTAATACGTAAAAACTTAGAGCCACACCTAGACATTTTTTTCTCTTCTTTAAATGATATGGAAGTTAATAGGAGACAAAAGACAGTTACTTCCCTTGATAGCTCTCCACTACATACTAGGTCCTGAATAAGGTATTACTTGGTTTTCATCTTTGATATTCTTTGCACTGATTAGGAATGTTCAGGTTTAATTACCTCCTTCAAAAATTATCAAAGCACAAATTTGATCTATTTTGATGCATTTCAATGGTAATAGTATGTGAAATTCGATTTGTAAATGTTACAAACCCCTTACACTTACATCGTAAGTCGAATTCTAATAATCACAACATCTGGTAGAGCAAGGATAAAAACAAAGGAAATCAAATTAAAGGACCCAGTAGCTATTTGGTTACCTTGGTTTTTATCTAACAAGGGAGATAATTTGAATTTCACTTTTTTCTCCCATTCTGCACAAAACAACAAAACTTTAGGCTTGTTCAAATTGAAAGCATTTGCAGAGGAAAGATTTAATGTGGCTCAAGGTATTTGTCATGGAAAGAGTATGCAACAAATCCTGAAGAAGAGTTTGATGGGGCTACAGGCTTCAAGCTTGCATCCACTTGATTACAATGACTGGCCCACTGTGTTGCAGTCTGAATGTAGTTGGCTCAGCTACCATATTTGCATTTTCATTAGAAAACAAAAAAATAATATCCATATTAATTTTGTAGTGTAATAATTAGAATATATATTTGTTTCTGTATTAAAATTTAATTATTAACGTTTGATCCTTGTGGTGCTAAATACCAGTAATTGAAACTGACATTCTCAGACAGAACCATAGATTCAAAAAATGTAATTTCAAGACTATTTTTGTCAGGTTATCTCGCAAGGCAGTGGCCTGTATACTCGAAGATCAAAGATGAGACTGCAGGTTTTGTCAGCATGTTCAGTAACTAAATCAGTTTTATCCTTTAACCCTGTACTACACAGCAGCAATATTTTAGACTTGTCCGACTCCAAAGCACATGCAGATAAGATCTTAAATGTGGCTCAAATTGCAGAAGTTGTCTTTGCTAGGTTAGGAAACATTGGGGGAAAAGGAGAAAATGCTGGTTACAATCTTTTTTTCCTTTCCCCACTATGTTTTCAAATGTCTGCTGTCTAAAGGTCATTAAAAGTTGAGATTGTGTGGTGAAGAATTAATCGTTAAACTTACACATGAGGTTTTTAGGAAGGAAAGCCAGTGAAACCTGACAAAATTTGAGTGACAGTACGAGGAACATGGCAAAGATTAGACAATGAATTTGGAGAAAGGAGAAGAACCGGAGAAATATGGCAATCCTGGTGGCAGAAATTAGCAATCGAGTAGTCCTGAAGTATTATAAAGCAATCTTCTGGGAAAAGACTGGTTCCCGAGACCTCTGTCATTAAATTATCAGATTTCTCGATTATCCAATCAACGTTGGAACTGTTGTTCCAGTGTAGGCGAAATGTTATTTTGAGAAGAAATCTATTGATTATTGTTTTATACAGAGCCCGTTGTTGATGTGATCTGTATAAATGTTTCCCCAAGATTGATAATGTTGTCACTGAGCAGGCATAATTAACTTGAAAACCCGATCATTACAGTTTAGTTAGTATTCTTTGCAATCTGCTCAATTAGTGAGCTTAATAGAGTATTGGAACCAACTCCTGGAATCGAGCAGGTAATCCCTGGAAACTTATTTGCCTGATGTGGAAGTGGTTTTATATTGAACTGTGGCAGAAAGTGTCCTTGTCAGAGGTCATTCATCCTTAGAGGTCACTGCAGACAGATTGTTGTGTCTCCTTCATGGGTGACTTTTTAAAATATTGTGACTAAGGGAGAAATTGCTTGCAGTGAACTATTTCCCTTTTTGCCACAATATTTTTAATGTAACCTCACACTAAACCTTTAGATTGGTGTTGATAACCTTTTTTGTAGAAGGATGGTTACAAAGGTGGTTTACTCTGTACTAGTCAATCCCATGTTTTAACGACCATGGGGAACAAGCCTATCAAAACACTGCTGGAAATTGAGAAACTGCTGGTGATAGTCATGAAGACGGGAATCATTCCTCTTGTGCTCCTGAAGGTTGTTTCTGTAACATTTATTTGGGAAAGCAGCCAGTAGCATGGAAAAAAAAGTTGTTCATGGTATACTGGTCAAAGAAACTTGAGGAAAGCAGGGGTAGATGCTCTTGTCTGCAGCAAAATTACCAAAATAATATTGAAAAACATTGAAGTCAAACAAACAATTTAAACCTGCTGTAGATCACATGTATGAAACAAAAAACTGATTGTGAAAAAGCACTTTACCTCTATTTGCCTTGGTTTACATTCTTTTGCATGAAATGTAGATTCAGATCTGACTGCACACCATAATGATGCAGTTTGATGTCAGCTACTTTATTGTCAAGCCCACCTGTGGTGAGCGAGACATAGTTGTCACAATGTTGCTTCGGTGTATACGGAACACTGTTAGGGTCATCACCTATGAATTTGTTGATTTTAAACACGATGCTCGATAGTATGATGGTGATAACACGAAATCACGATACTACGATGGTGATAATGCGATAGTATGATGATGATTGTGCGATATAATATCATGTTTTCATTATGTACTATCACTTTATCATCATCGTACTATCGCGTTATCATCATTGTACGATCGCGTTATTACCATCGTACTATCACGTTATCACCAACATACTATCGCGTTATCACCATCGTACTATCGCGTTACCACCATCGTACTATCGCATTACCACCTCCGTACTATCGCGTTATCGTCATGGTACTACCCCGTTATCACCATCGTACTATCGAGCATCGCGTTTAAAATCAACAAATTCATAGGCGATGGCCCTAACGGTATTCTATCATCATCATGCTATTGCGTTATCACCATCATACTATCACGTTATCATCATCGTACTATCGCGTTATCACCATCGTACTATTGAGCATCATGTTTAAAATCAACAAATTCATAGGCGATGGCCCTAACAGTATTCCTTAGTTGTATGTGTGTGTATGTCTGGATTTTTTACGGAACAGAATTTCTATATTTATGGATGGATTTCAAAATAATTTGGCACAATTCTTATCCTTTATGAGTAGAAGTACCATTTGAAACATTTGGTCAGGTAGGTCCAAGGTTAAGGTCACACTTGAAGTTCATTCACCCAAGGCTCAGATTTGGTATTAATCTTTGAAAGTTTTTAAAGCATTGTGGAAAAAGAAGACGTAGTTATGCATATAGGCATTTTCTCCATTTTCCCACAATATTTTCAAAGATTTACTTCAGGGTTGTTAAAACTTGGATTGTTTGGTAAGGGGTTAATGAACAATGTAGATCAAGATCAGACCTACCATATTGTGTTAATTACTAGCATTTTCTCCTTTTCCAGTATCTCTGCTTTCTGTGATAAATCCTATGATTTGAGACATATTTATTTTTTTTTTTTGGCTGCAAATGGTTCCAATTTGTACTCAAGTCTCACACATTTTGTCCTAACAGGTTTTGTCTTTCTGTAACGGGTTTATTCTTTGCTAAAACCCATAATTTTGACTTGTCAAATTTGAAAGCAACTGCAGATGACTAATAAGATTAGCTCAAATGGTAGGATTGATCTTGGTAAGGGTGGAAAAGATTGTGGAAAAGAGGAGAAAATGGTGGTAACAATACTTTTCCAGCAATGTTTTCAACAGATTTCTATATTGGAGTCATTTCAATTTTGAATTGTTTGATAAAGTCTTCAGCTAAACAGAAGGCTGAAAGATTTTTTCATTTGAGAAAAGTCTGAAATAATTAGTGTTATAACCCTTTACCACATAATACCAATTTTAACAAGCCCTGAGGAAAAATGACTTTTAAAAACATTGTGGGAAAAGGAAAAAATGCTGGTAACCAGCATTATCTCATTTTTTCACAATGTTTTCTATCCTTGTCAAAGACAAATCAAATCATTTTAATAATATTTAATTTGTCATCTGCAAATGCTTTGAATTTGGATCAGTCCAAAAAAATCTAGCATGTGGTAAAGGGTTAAGGTACAATACACTGGCTACCAACAAAGTTAATGAAAGCCATTCCATTAACCCTTTACCAAACAATCCCTGGTTTTTACGAACCTGGGAAAGAAGGCTTTTGAAAACATTGAGGGAAAAGGAGAAAATGCTGGTAACCAGCATTTTCTCCTTTTCCCACAATGTTTTCTACGCTATCAGAGACCTAAAGGTCACTTGTAACCATTCTGAATTCGTCGTCTGTGGATGCTCTCAGTTTAGAAGAGTCTAAAATTTGTTGTTTGGGAAAGGGTTAAAGAGGTCAAAGGTCAGTTAGAGAAACAAGGAAAACTTACTAAGCAAATTTCAAGCTTTCCCTTAATGGAGAACATGGCACAGACAACTTAATAAATTTGACTTTTAAGTTGAAATTTACTTGTTGATTTGTAGAAACAATTGTGGGAAAAGGAGAAAATGCTAGTAACCAGCATTTTCTCCTTTTCCCACAATGTTTTTTAAAAGCTTAAAAGTTAATAGTGAGGATTGTTTGGTATAGGGTTTAACTCTTTTTTCCTCAGCCACAAAAATTTTTGGTCTGCTTCAAGATGAACATCAGTATGGAGCACCACATGTGGGTGCCAAACTTTGGCAACTGTTATGTAGACCTATAAAAGGAGCATAACTGTGTCAAAAATTCTGAGGGTTGTCCGTTCTTCTGTTATGGGTTCCCGTTTGATATGTTAACAACTACCTTCTGTTATAGGTTACTGCTTTCAGTAGTTTGAGAGAATGATATTAAAAAGTGTCAAATTGTCTCATTAGAACCATGCCCACAATCTCAGGGCAAAGAGTACCACAATATTTTCTCTGAAATGGGCCCAGCTAGAGATTGTAATCTGCAGATAGTGGTAAAATCAACTTTTAACTGTTTTAACTCTTTAGCAAATGACAAATTCTAGACTGGTCCAAACTGAAAGCATCAGGAGACGACAAATTTCGTAAATGGTACCAATGAAGTGAAGTTCTTTGCTAGGGTATAAAACATTGTGAGAAAATGATAAAGTGCTGGTTACCAGCATTTTCTCCTTTTCCTGGAATGTTTTCAAAAACCCTTTCCTTCTGAGTCAAAACTCAAGATTGTGTGGTAAACAGTAAATATATTTGAGCCATGCTCTGAGAAAAGGGGGCTTAATGCATCTGTGAAAATTTTCGGCCCAGGTCAGCCTGCGCAGTCCGCGCAGGCTGACCTGGGCCGAAACTTTTCGCTATTGGTCAATTTTCTGTATGTCAAAGGACCAATCTACCTCATGATATAGTCGGTTGTTTAAAAAAGTGGCTATTATGGATCCATAATTATATGATGACTTGCCTGGCATCATGTATTACGGAGATACATTAAGCCCCCTTTTGCCAGAGCATGGCTCATATCATTTGTCTACAGATGGTTATATAATTATGAACTTTAAGAACTATGAAATATACATCATTAAGTGTCATGATTATATTATAATTGAGCCATCCTCCTTGACAAGGGGGCTTAATGCATCTGCAAAAGGTTTTGACACAGGTTAGCCTGCTCATGCCGTTCAGACTGACCTTTGTCAAAACTCTTTGCTTTTTATAAATTTTCTGCATGCCAAAGGACCATTTTGCCTAATGATTTGTTCAGTTGTTAGACAAAATGGATTTTATGGACCCATACTTACGTAATGACTTGTTTGATAAAATAATCACCGAGAAGCACTAAATCTCCTTTTGCCAGAGCATGGCTCATTTATATTTAGCATGTTAACCTTGGATATCTAAGTACAGGAAGCGTATTTTGTGCGAAGGACAAACCTAAGTAGGTAAGATGCAAATCTTAAGCCCTTTACAAAACTACAAAACTTGAGACTTGTCAACATTGAAAGCATTTGCGAATGACAAATTCTGTGTAGCTCAAAAGGTCTATTCTGCTATTGAAATGGTAGAAAATAATGCGGGAAAAGGGGATATGCAATTTCTCCTTTTACCACAATGTTTACAATATGTGTTTTCCTCAGTGTTATTATAACAGGGTTTGAAGGTCAAGGACTGAGAGGTTTATCTCTTTGCCAAACAATAAACTTTGAGCCCTGTCCAAATTGAAGGCATTTGCAAATCACAAATTAACACCTTTACCAAACAGTCCCAGGTTTTCACGGTCCTGAGAGAGAAGCCTTCTGAAAACATTGTGGGAAAAGGAGAAAATGCTGGAGACCAGCATTTTCTCCTTTTCCCAAAATGTTTTCTACCCTCCCTCCTAAACAAATTTAAATTTTTGAGTCACGTTAATTTTGTCATCTGCAAATGCTTCCAATTCAGACTAGTCTAAAATTATGTCGTTTGGTAAAGAGTTAAACACAAGTTAAAACATGGAACATGGTTAAAAACATAGTGGGAAAAGCATTTTCTCCTTTTTCCTCAACCTTTTCAAAAGCTGGCAAATTGAGTTAGGCTCAATGATTGGATTTAACTTTGGAAAAATGAAAAACATACAAGGAAAAGGAAAAAATTCTGCTGACCAGCATTTTCTTCTTTTTTCCCCGCAATGTTTTCAAAAGCCTTCTTTCCCAGTGTTGTTAGAACAGGGACTGTTTGGTAAAGGGTTAAAGCTACAAAATACCAGATTTTGAGCAAAGATTTTTTTAAAGCACTTACTTTTCCACAATGTTTGCAAAATTCTTCTCTTTCAGGGTGGGTAAAACTCTGGATTGTGTGGTAAAGGGTTATTTCAAACATTTACAGCAGGCAACTTCAGAAACATTCTGAATGTCAAATGGTCTCAGCCTCTCCTAAATTCTGTTTCATGTAAGCATAACCATTCAACTGCCTTTCAAAACCTTAGCTGCCTATGGAGCTAGTGTAAACCAAGACCAGGCTTCTTAAGATGTGCAGTCTGATCTTTGATCTACACTGGTCCCTTTGCTTTAGGGGTTAACAATTTATTAAGCAAAACAATTTTTAGCGTTGTTCAAGTTGAGAGCATCTGCAGATTACAAATCAGATGTGGTTTTGATAGGATGTGCCTTTGAAAGGGTTGAAAATATTGTGGGGAAAAGAGCAAATCCTGGCCACAAGCAATCGCTCCTTTCTCCACAATGTTTTTTCTAAAGCTTCATATCCCAGGCTCTGTAAAACACAGAATAGTTTGTTTAAGGGTTAATGAGGGCCATGCAAAGACCCCAGGGAATTGAGCGGAAAGCATCATTATGACATTTTATCAGCCCTGCTTCCTGAATTATGTAAGTCAAAGATATGGCAGGGGCCAGGCAGGGGCTAGTTAGAGGTCAGTTGACCATCAAAAGTGGCACCATTCTCAATTTACTCCATAATGCTGCATTTAGTTCCTGTCATAAGTGTGCAGGTAAAAAGTAGTTGTAGCTGTTTGTTATAAATTTCGTCTTTCCCAAACAATGCTTATTATAAAATGAACTTACTGTGTCGAATCAGACTGCACATCATACTCACAGAATATGCAGTATGATCTTGGACCTGCAATATGTATTATTTTGTGACCCACAGTGCCTATGGAACCATTAGAAATGTGTCTTCTTCTTAGAACTTAAATCTTTTCCGAAACAATCCCTAGTTTTTACAACCCTGACATAAAAAGCCTTTTGCAAACATTATGGGAAAAGGAGGAAATGATAGTGTCCAGGATTTTCTTCTTTTCCCATAGTGTTTTCAAAAGGCTCCTCTCTCAGGGTTGTTCAAACTCTGGATCATGTTGTAAAGGGTTGCAGGTAGAAAATCTTGCAGAAGAGAATTGGCTGGTTTCCTGCATATTCCCCTTTGCCCAAAATCTCAAGAATATATGAGTCAATATCATATCAGGCACTGGACTGTCAATGAACATGCTGTTACTCTTTCCCAGACAATAAAATTTTATGCTTGTCCAACTCTTAACTCTTTACCAGATGACAAAATTTTAGACTGGTCCAAATTCAAAGCATAAGCAGAGGACAAAATTAAAGTGAGTCAAAAATTGAAATTTGATTTGGGAAGGGTAGAAAACATTGTTGGAAAAGGAGAAAATGCTGGTTACCAGCATTTTCTCCTTTTCCTACGATGTTTTCAAAAGGTTTTTTCCTCAGTGTCGTCAAAAGTCGTCATTGTGTGGTGAAAGGTTAAACATTTTGTAGATGAAAAATTAAATGTTTCTGAAACTTTGGAAGTTGACTTTCATAGAGTAGAAAACATGGTGGGAAAAGGAGAAAATGCTGGTTACCAGCATTTTCTCTTTTTCCCACAATGTTTTCAAAAGGATTATTTCTTAATTCAGGATTGTTTGGTAAAGAGTTAACTCTTTACCATTATGATAAAATTGTCAACCTGTGGGAATTAAGAAAATCTGCAGGCAACAAATAAAATATTGCTTGAATTTCGGAACTTATCTTGTTAGGGTAGAAAATATTGTGGGTAGAAATCATTGTGGAAAAAGGAGAAAATGCTGCTCACCACCATTTTCTCCTGTTCTGGCATGTTTCAGTCTTTTCAAAAACTCCTTTTCCAGCAATGTTTTCAAAAGCTTTCTTCCTGAAGGTTGTTTAAACTTGCGATAGTTTGTTAAAGAGTTAATTCCTCCTGTGCCTTATGAATACAATGAATCCTCTAAGACTCAAAGACCTTTCTCTTAACCCTTGGACCGACAAATAAACCTATCACACATTTTCATTGTAAAAATATGACAAAAATAATTGCAGATTCATGCTTGTTTTTGTCAACGGTGTTTCAGCAATGCGGACAGTGTAGATCACAGATCAGGCTGCACATTTTGTGCAGCCTGATCTTGTTCTACACTGTCCACAAAGGCAGCTGTAGTCGTGAAAGGCACTTTAGGGTTAAAGACAGTTTTTGCCAGAAAATCTCACCAAATACATGACAGTATAGATTCAAGATAAGCCTTTAATTTCTATGCAGTCTTATCCTAGTCTACACCATTTCTAGTTATTTAACCCTTTCCCGAATGACAAACTTTGGACTGATAAAAACATTTGCAGACAACAAATTTGAAGTTGATAGGAAGAAAACATTGTGGGTAGAGGGGGAAATGTTGGTTATCAGCAATTTCTCCTTTTCCTGCTGCATTTTCAATAGCTTTCTGCCTCAGGATCATTAAAACTCAGGATCGTATGCTAAAAGGTTCAATTGCACTTGGCACCCAAACTGTTTAGATTGTATTTTCCTCTACAGTGATACAGTGTGATATATGAGGGAAATTGATTGATTCCTTTACATATCAATAATTACATCGGTGGTAGTGAACAGTTTCAATAACAGTTTACCAACTTCTATCTGTGGCAGTGAAGAGTTTCAATATCGGTTTACTGTCATCTTTATTATTACTGACATCCATCAGACTGGAATGCAGTGTTATTGCTTATGAATCTCTCAATGTAAACAGAAGTGATAAACTTACAACAGAGGTGACTTTGTCAAAAGTCTGTCTTCCTAAGGCTGTCTGTCCACTGTGCTGAAACATTCTGTACTAAAGCAACCTTGAAATGGCAGTTACTTCTAGGTTTTTTTTTCCCAGGCTGAAAATGTCTGCTGGGTTTACTTCATTTACTTTATTGTATGCAAATGCTTTCAATTTTGACAAGTCCAATATTTTGTTGAGTGGCTTATGGGCAGAAAACATTGTGAGAAAAGAAGAAAATGTTGGTTTTCAGCATTCTTAGCTCACCCTGTGTCTGTCGTGCGTCGTGACTCCAGGCATCAACAATTACATGTACCTTGTGTACACTCTAGAAGCCTTATTTTTAGCCTGATAGTCATGAAACTTAGTCAGAATGTTTGTCTTGATAATATCTAGGACAAGTTCAAAATCGGATCACATCAGGTCAAAATGTAGGTCTCTGGAAAAAAAATCTTACAAAAACCTTGTGTACCTTCTTTACGCCACATTTTCTGTCTGATACTCATGAAACTTGGTCTGAATGTTTGTCTTTATAATATATCAGACAAGTTTGAAGTTTGGTCACAATAGATCTAAAAGTAGGTCACTGGGTCAAATCTTAGAAAATCCTTCAGTGCCTTCTAGAGGCCATATTGTTAGCCTGATACTCATGAAACTATTCAGAAAGTTTATCTTGTTGATATCTTGGACAATTGTGAAATTAGGTCACATTTGGTCAAAATGTAGGTAAAAATCTTAGAAAAACCATGTGTGCATTCTAGAGGCCACATTTTAAGTCTGATACTCATAAAAGTTGCTTAGAATGTTTGTCTTGATGATATCTCGGACATGTGATAAATTGGGCCCTGACGGGTCAAAGAGTTAGTCACTGGGTCAAATCTTAGAAAAAAAACTATTGTGCAGTCTAAAGGCCACATTTTCAGCCTAGTTCTCTTGAAACCTTGTCAGAATGATTTTCTTGATATATCTGACAAAAAGTAGGTCACAAGCACTCATATAATTTACATCATCTCAACCAGGCTCTCTTCAGCTTTATCAATCCTATATGACTTTACTCAGGTGAACGCTCTAGGGCCAGTGGCTCTCTTGTCTCTTTTTCCCAAAGATAATCAAAAGATAATCACTAAAATAGTGTGGCAAAGAGAGACATAACTTTTTCTCAACAACTCCTCCATCTGCCACCTTGTTTTCTTTGGTTACTTTGGGTAGATGGTGAAATGAACCATCATAAAGCTGGGAGTAACCACAACATGCATACAAATTTGTCATGAGTATGTCATTTTTTCCAGTCTTAACCCTTTACCAAACAATCCTGGGTTTTAACGACCCTGGGAAAGAAGCCTTTTGAAAACATTGTTGGAAAAGGAGAAAATGCTGGTAACCAGCATTTTCTTCTTTTCCAACAATTTTTTGTACTCTATCATGGACAAATTCCACCTTTTTAGCCACCTTAAATTTTTCGTCAGCAAATGCTTTCAATTTGGACAGGCCTAAAATTTTGTTGTTTGGGAAAGAGTTAAAATGTTAATCCTTACAGCCCCGTTCACAACTATAGTTGCCTTTGTGGCCAGTGTAGATCAAGATCAGACTGCACAAATGTGAGACTGCCAAGACAGTCCTGGCAAATGCAACCTTGAAACTGCATCTGGTTGTTTAAACTTGGGATTGTGTGGTAAAGTGTTAATTTATGGAAAGCAGATGATTTATCTTCTACATGGACAAGCAAGCAGCAACATTTCACCTTTACCAGAGAAAACATTTCCAGGCAAAAAAAAACACAATTTAATATGATACAAATGATGAAACTTGTCTTTTTAAATCTTCAACATACAATCTAAAGTTTTACTGACTATGACAAAGAAGGCCGTCGGCAACATTTTGGGAAAAGGAAAAAATGCTGTTTACTAGACTGTTTCATTCCTTTTCCCACAGTGTTTTCTACCCTTTCAAAGCAAAATCCAAGTTTGTGTGTTGTATGCAAATGCTTTGAATTTTGACAAGTCTAAGATTTTGTTGTGCAGGAAAGGGTTAAAGGGTAGAAAACATTGTGAGAAAAGAAGAAAATGCTGGTTATTAGAATTTCTTCTTTTCTCACAATGTTTTCCACAGGAATTTTCCTCAAGCTCGTTAAATTACAGTATTGTGTTGTAACTGGTTATAATAATAATAAGTACTTTGTTTTAACTCTTTACCAAACAACAAAATTTTAGACTGGTCCAAATTGAATGCATTTGCAGACAACAAAATAAATACAATTCAAAAATCAAAATCTGTTTGGGAAGGGTAGAAAACATTGTGGGAAAAGGAGAAAATGCTGGTTACCAGCATTTTCTCCTTTTCCCATCAATGTTTTCAAAAGGTTTTTCCCTCAGGGTCGTTATAACCTTGGATTGTGTGGTAAAGGGTTAAGAGGGTGAAAAACTCATTTATATTGTTCGATGAAGGGCTTAAATGACACAAAAATTACTGCACAATTTATGCTAATTGTTTTCAAAGAGGGTTCTGTTCGTAAGCCATCAACCTTTCCTAATGATTTTAGACATCAATGATGTTTGTTTGTTTTTCCTTAATAGTAGAGCTTTTATGCAAATGAAACACAATTTCAGTATGATGACAAAACCCACTTTAAACAATTTCTAGACTCTTTGAGACCAGAATATTCTGTCACTTGATCAGACGTTGAAGATCAGTGATCAGACTACACTGCAGGTGCAGCCTTATCTTGATCTGCACTGGCGTCAGGAGAACCTTGTGCTGCCTGAAGCATTCTTAAGAGTTAGCCCTTTACAAAACATTATGATGTTTTAACTACCCCAAGGTAGAATCCTTTTCAAATTATGATGGTAAATCGAGAAAATGCTGGTTGCCAGCATTTTCTCCTTTTCCTACAATCTTGTCTATCCTTTCCAAGACAAGAACCATTATTTGAGCTACCTTTAATTTTTCTTTGGTTTTAAGTTTTCAGTATGGACAAGTCTAAAATTGTATTGCTATTTGCTAATTGACAAAAACTGATGAGATCAGTTGGTTACCTCCCCTACATATGTTAAACTAATTATGCAACCTGCTGGAATTGAGTTACCTCCCTTGACCAATAACACTATCAGCTTGAAGCCTGTGGGATGTTTACTGTCAGATCACATTCATTGTCCCCACTCAAATTGATGGATAATGCTTGAAGACATTTCTGCTAGCTCAGAAAAATCAATTGAATTCATTTTTCTCTCGGTGCTAAAACACTGACTAATCTTCTAATATTGGAGACCGAAACAAGCTCACATATGCGTGCTGTGATATCTGTGAAAAAAGGGGTCAGTCCGGATTGTGTGTCAGTTTCTGTCATTAGAGACAGTTGCTAAAATCACTCTCTGTATTAGGAACAGATTTGACCCTTTGCCATACAGTCACAGGCTTTAATGACTCAGAGTAAGAAACCTTTTGAAAACGTTGGAAATGGAGAAAATGCTGGTAACCAGCATTTTCTCCTTTTCCAACAATATTTTCTACCAATTCACTGACACATTTTATTATTGGATGAACATGTAATTTTTTCATTAACAAAAACTTTCAATGATGGCCTTGTCTATAATTTTGTCCGTTGGTAAAGATTAGCCTTTGGGTGCCATGGAAATAAAATGGATATTTTCAGTCAGGCAAAAAGACTCTTCTATTTGATTTTCAAGGCAGGGCGTGTATTTTTGTGGGTCGGAATATCTCACAAAATGTTAGAATGCATCATGTTGAGATCAGACTTCACATTGCATAAAGTCTGATCTTAATCTTGTTTAGCATGCCAAAGCAATTCTTGTTGTGCTCAGCTGTCATCATAGCCTGCTTATTTCAATTTGTCAACGTTTTCCTTCACTGTACTCAGTATTTCAAATCCTTTTTCCACAATGCTGTCAAATGCATTCATGTATTTGCCATTTAACAATTAATGTCTTCTATTGATTACCCTGAGAATGCAAATCTTTGTGAAAACGTGGTAAGCAGCATCTTCTCCTTTTCCTACATTTTCAACCCTATAAAAAAATAATTCTCATCATTTGAGCCAGATTTCATAATTATGTTATCTGGAGAAGCTTTAAATTTGGATAAGTCTGAAATTTTGTTATGTTGTTACAAGTTATTCTAAGTTCATGCTGAGTAACCATATTTTTTGGAAGGAAGTTGTCAAAGTAGTCAACTAAGTTTTATTTGTTTCACGAGGAATAAAGTAATTGACTTAGCTATAATTAATTCCGTATAATTAATATCATATTTATACGAGTAACGCGGAGTTATTAATATTCTGTAATTAACAAGTTATGTTAGTCTCCCAACATGGATTATCAGATAAACATGAGCTTGCAATTCCAATAGTTTTACTCAGCATTTACTCGTCACCTCCTAAAACTGCTGTCGATGACTATTAACTCGTTACCAAACGAGAAAATTTTGGACTTGTCCAAATTGAAAGCCATTGAAGACGACAAATTAAAGGTGGCAAAATTGACACATTTTTCCTTGATAGAGCAGAAAACATTGTGGGAAAAGGAGAAAATGCTGGTTACCAGCATTTTCTCCTTTTCCCATAATGTTTTCAAAAGGCTTCTTCCTCGGGGTCATTAAAAGTCGGGATTGTGTGGTAAAGAGTTAACTCTACCAAATGACAAATTTTGAGACTAGTCCAAATTGAAAGCATTTGCAGACAACATATCAAATTTAACTTAAACGGTGGTAATTGTCTGTGAAAGTTTAGAAAACCTTGAGGGAAATGGAGAAAATGCTGGTAACCAGGGTTGTTAAAACACGGGATTGTGTGGTAAAGAGTTAAAAAATCTTTGTAAAATATGGACTACCAACATTAATTATTATTATACTGCAAAGAAATTTCTCGTGATCTCATTGGATAATATGCCCCGAACATTGATATCATGTACACTGTCAAAACCAACATAAAAGCAGCTTCCCTTTCGTATACATGGCTACATTTCAACACAACATCCAAAATGGCGGCGTCGATCAAGATTAACATCAAGATTATGCGCCAAACTGCACGTTTTAGCCATTTTACCAAGGTTTCAGTGATGTCAGTTCCCAGTGACGTCAGTTTTCATTGAATTGGGGCACTCAGAAGGGAAATCCTACTTCGTCAGCATACTCAATTTTTGAAACCAAAAGCCAGGTAAAATTCGCTTAACTCATGTTGGAATGGTAAAACTTTGCAGTATTATAAATTTGTTGTATGGTTAGGTGGCAGGGGACTTGGAAACTTGTTCACGGCTGTGGTGAATCATGTCGCCACCTCACCTTCGGCTTGGGACGACATGATTCACCACAGCCGTGAACAAGTTTCCAAGTCCCCTGCCACCTGACCATACAACTAATACTGTCATCCTTTACCACACAATCCCAACTGTAAACTACTTGGAGAAAGAAAGCTGTCTTTAAAAACATTATGGAAAAGAAGAAAGTGAAGGTAGTACCCAGCATGTTCTTTCTTCGATGTCTTCTTACCATCTGAAGAGAGATCTCATTATTTGGTAAGTAAAATTTTGTGGTTTGGTAAAAATTTGATGGGTGATTAAATTTACAAACATAGCAGCAATAGGAGAAATCACTCATTACGAGCCCGTCTCCATTTGTCTTATGTTTTCAAAAAAATACCTGCTACAAAGACTAAAAGATTTGTCTATGAAAGGGTATATGGCGTCTGTGATATTAGTTGCTACCTTGAGACCAAATGGTTTTCTGCCATAACTGGAAACTTTGAAATGGTTTCTTGTTCAAAATGTTATCAAAAAATATTACTTTATTTTTCTTGCATGATTCTTCAGTGTTTCCTTTGTGACATTAAACCAGATTTTCCTTCAGAAAGTCAGAAATGATCAGTATAAAACCTGAGAACCTGTATTTGGATGGAACTACCATACTGAAAGAAATAGAACATGGCTGTCAGTGAAGTTGCTGGTATTGCTTGACTCTTTACCATACAACAAAAATTTAGACGTGCCCAAACTGAAGGCATATGCAGAGGACATTCTGAAAGTAGCTCAGATCATGGAATTTGTCAGAAAAGAAAATATTGGAAATCTTGTGGGAAAAGGAGAAAATGCTGGTTACCAAAATTCAAAGTACGGTATTTGCAGACGTCAGATTGATTGCAGTAAAAAGTAAAGGAATTATTCTATGAAAAGGTTAGAGCAATGTGGGAAAAGGACAAAATGCAGGTTACCAGCATTTTCTCATTCCCCACAATATTTTTAAAAGCCTTCTCTCTTTATTGTCATTAAAACTGGATTGTTTGGTAAAGGGTTAGAGCTTTTCATAGAGAATTCATGTTCCCTGCAAACAATTCATTTACTCTGCATGATCCAAAAACAGATTGAAAGCGGAAACTCAATTATTTCCCAAATTTACTTGCTACCAAGGAAGAATTGGAATCCCTTCTCTAGATTGCTCATTTCTGAAAGAGATCAGACAACAACAGTTACTGTAGTTGCATAAAAAATATCAAGATCAAACTGCAAAGTATGTAATCTGATCTTTGAATTACAGCGCTGGATATTGTTATATTGTGAGGTAATACTAGACTAAAGTAGCCTTGAGTTTATTTAACCCTTTACCACACAATCCCGACTTTTAACGACCCTAAAGGAGAAAGCCTTTGAAAACAATGTGGGAAAAGGAGAAAATGCTGGAAACCAGCATTTTCTCCTTTTCTCACAATGTTTTCAATCCTACCAGACAGAGAAATCACCATTTTATCAACATTTGATTTGTCGTCTGCAGATGCTTTGAATTTGGTCCAGTCCAAGATTTTGTCGTTTGGTAAAGAGGTAACTTTTCATATTCAACTCTTTACCAAATGTCAATTATGTAGACTTGTCCAAATTGAAAGCCTTTGCAGACGACAAATTTGCCCCTGAAAGGATAGAAGACATCATGTGAAAAGGAGATAAGGCTGGTAACCAGCATTCACTTCTTTTTCCAAATAGTTTTTTTTACTTTTTCAAAGACAGATCCCACGATGGAGCCACATTTATTTTGTTGCTTGAAAAGTCTTTTCTTATGAGCAAGTCTAAAATTTTGTTTGCCATGTTAAGAGTTAACCCTTTACCGAAGACAAAATTTTAGACCTGCTCAAATCCAAAGCATATGAGGATGACAAAAACAATGTGGTTAAAATTGTGGAAGTTGTCTTTGATAGAGTAGAAAATATTGTGGCAAAAGGAGAAAATGCTGGTCACCAGCATTTTCTCCTTTTCCGGCAATGTTGTCTTAAGTCTTCTTTCTCAAGGTCGTTAAAAGTTGCCTTTGTGTGGTAAAGGGTTAACTGTCACATAATCAAACTACAAAATTGCAGACTCATCAAAAGTGAAAGCACTGACTCAAATGATGGAAATTGCATTTTCTCCTTTTTCCACAATGATTTCAAAAGCCTTCTTCCTCAGAATTGTTAATTCTAGGGATTGTTTAGTAATGGGTTATTATATTTCATTTCTTGAAAGATTTCTTTTTGGGCTTATAAGCAACTGCAACAATTGATGATGAATCAACAAAAAGGGAAGTGAATGAAAATGCCTTTAATATTCTGTTTGCACAGCCGGGTAGCTCAGTGGGTAGCATATCTGGAATGGTAACCTGGTGGTTGAGGGTTTGATTTGCGGTTGAGGTAAAAAAAATTTCCAGGGATTTATCATTCCTCTCCTCTGATGCATAATTATGAGAAAAGTGGGTCAGTGACTTGGAAAAAAAAGTTTTGTCGGTAATCATGGTGTTAAAAAGCCACTAAACACATGTGTAGGTGCACTGACTGCTGTGATATGACATAAGCTGTTTAAATGTTACTAAACTCCAAAACAAACAAATACATTCTGCTCAATTACTTCCCAACCTTCACCTTGTGAGATGTTTTGACAAACAAAATAAAAGTCAAGTTCTCTTTTTTTTCTTGATGAAAAGTCGAATGTCCCAGATATTTTGCAGCAGACACAATTTCTATGTTATCCCATCATTCCCAGCTGTGTGACTCAATATGAATTTAATAACCCTATCAGAATCAATCAGCACTTGATCCTTTACCCGAACATTCGTATAATTATAATGCGTCTTTGGAAGGGCATTGGGACCCGTTAGCATTGCACTGTTGTTAAAAGTATTGATAAACGTAAAACTTCACAGAAGAAGCAACCTGATCTGAAATCTTCACTGTCTTAAACTTTAACCAAATAATCCCCAATTTTAATGACCCCATGGAAGAAGTCTTTTGGAAACATTGTAGGTAAAGGAGAAAATGCTGGTAACCAGCATTTTCTCCTTTTCCAACAATGTTTTATACCCTTTTCTGAGACAAATTCCATCATTTTAGTCACATTTGATTTGTGGCCTGCTACTGCTTTCAATTTGGACCAATCTAAAACTTTTTTTTGTTTGGTAAAGAGTACATTATAACCTTTTACAAAACAATCCCTAGTTTTAAGGACCCTATAGGCAAAGACTGTGGTGAAGGGTTACATACCATTGCGAGCAGTGCTTCAGTTATGCTGTAGTGGCCAGTGCACATATCAGTGCATTCCTGCACTTTCTTGCCAAAGATAAATTGCAAAAAAACTCTTAAGCCAGTAGCTGCTCCACGATGGAAACATGGCAGACATTTTGTGCAACTGTGTGAGAGGAATGAATGTGACTGCAATGAATTTGATAAATTAACCTTTTAGTGCACGATCCCCAAATTTTAACAAACCTGAGGTAGAGGGCTTTTAAAAACACACTAGGGAAAGGAGCCAGTGCTGTTATTTTCTCCTTTATCACAATATTTACAATTACAATTCCATCAATTTAGCAACATTCATCATCTGCAAATGTTTTGAATTTGGACTACATTTAATAATTTGTCATTTTGGGTAGGGATAGTTAACCCTTTACCACACAGTACCAAGTTTTAAAAATCCTGAGACAGAGGGCTTTTGAAAACATTGTCAGAAATGGACAAAATGCTGGTGAGGATTTAAGAGTTACGATTATTTTTCCATAGGCAGGATAAGTGGTACTTGCAACAAAAGCAATAATTGTAATATAGGACAATTGTCAGCTCACTTGATTCTTGATGAATCAGCAGATTATGTAAAGTTACATTAGTGACACATTACATTTAATGATGATCTTAGGGAGGTGGGGGAAAGATCAGCAGGCTTTTAACTCTCTACCACATTAGCAAATTATAGTCTCTTCCAAATTTAAAGCAGTTTAAATGTAGGTAGCTGAAATGATGGAGATTCGTCTTTGATAAGGCAGAAAACATTGTAGGAAAAGGAGAAAATGCATTTTCTTCTTTTCCTAGAATATTTTCAAAAGGCCATTAAAACTTGGGGATTGTGTGGTTAAGGATTAACTAGTGACATGTACCAGCAAACAGAATTTTATATTTATCTATTTTTGCAGACAATAATTTATGTTAACTCTTTCCCAAACATCATCATTTTAGACTGGTCCATATTCAAAGCACAGGTAGACAAAAAAATAAATGTGACTCAAAAATTTATCATTGTATTTGGAAGGGTAGAAAACATTGTGGGGAAAAAGAGAAAATGCTGGTTACCAGCATTTTCTCCTTTTCCTACTATGTTTTCAAAAGCTTTCTTTCTTAGGGTCGTTAAAACTCTGGATTATTTGGTAAAGGGTTAAATGTGGCTCAAAGATGGGATTTGTTTTTGAAATGGTAGAAAGCTTGTTAGTTTAGTAGAAAATACTGGTTATGAGCATTTTCTCCTTTTCCCACAATGTTTTCAAAAGCTATCTTCCTCAGGGTTGTTATTACAGGCTTCTTGTATTATAGCGTCACTTATAATAATGAACATTTATAACCATGATGTACGAGATCTTAACTCCAGACTAGGTCCAAACATTTGTTTGTTGGACTTTTGTTTAAAACCCATTACCACAAAATCCCAAGTTTTAACGACCCTGGAAGATCAGACTTTAAAAAACATTGTGGGAAAAAGAGAAAATGCTGGTAACTAGCATTTTCTCCTTTTCTCACAATATTTTCTAACATTCCAGAAACAAATACAATCATTTGAGCCGCATGTAATTTGTCATCTGCAAATGTTTTCAATTTGGACCAGCCTAAAACTTTATCGTGTGGTACAGAGTTAACTGCTGCTGTACAACACATTCAACCCTTTACCACACATACCTGGGTTGTAACAACCTTGTGGAAGAAACCTTTTGAGAACATTGTGTGAAAAGGAAACATGCTGGTTACCTTTTTTCCCAGGGGGGTCGCTGAAACTGGTGATTGTTTGGTGATGGAATGAAGTGATGAGCTTCACCCTTTACCACACAATGCCAACTTTAAATGACCCTTGGAAAGAAGCCTTTTGAAAACATTGTGGGAAAAGGAGAAAATGCTGGTAACCAGCATTTTCTCCATTTCCCACAATGTTTTTTTACCCTTTCAAGGAACATTTGCACCATTTGAGCCACATTGAAATTGTCGTCTGCAAATGCTTTCAATTTGGACAAAGCTAAAATTTTGTTGTCTGGTAAAGAGTTAAGATTGTATTTGCTATGTGATTTTACTTGATTTAAGCCTATACTAGAAATCCCCGACTTTCAATTCTGAAAAAAAAGGCATTTGAAAACATTGTTTCAAAAGGACAAAATGCTGATAACCAGAATTTTCTCCTTTTCCGACAATGTTTTCTATTGTATCAGGGACACATTTCGTAATGTTTAATTGTCATTTGCAAAGGCTTTCAGTTTTACCAGTCAAAAATTTTGTTGTTAAATGGTGCAGGGTTTAGTTGGCTAGATTGCCCATGAAGCATGAATAACTGAACAGCTTTAAATTCACTTGACTCTGTACCACTTATGACAACAGTTAAGATTTGTCCAAATTGAAACCACTTTGCAGACGACAAATCGATGTAACTCAAAATAATGAGATTTTTCTTGGAAAGGGTAGATGTTATTGTGAGAAAAAGCGGGTAACCAGCACATTTTCTCTTTTTTTTGCAATGTTTGTCAAATGGACTCGCCCTATTTGAGATTATGGTGCATAGGGTTAAGTGAAAAAAATAAAATGTTTTCATGATTTATATAATGTAATAGATAAAAGTGAGTCATTAAAACATTGTCAGCTGTGTGTTTTAAAACTTTATGCTCTATGCACAATTTAAGATCTTGCAGGTTGAGATCAGATTGGGCAAGATGATTTGTAACTTACACGGTCTGATCTTATACATTGTATTGTTAAAATACTGTTTATCTAATATGGCCAAAACAATTGGGCAGATGCCAGTATTCTGGGTCTGTATGCACCAACCATTTTCAAGAACATTCTTCTATTTCTGGATTTAGAAAGTAATACAACATCTGATTGGCTAAACCATTTAGGTTAGCCAATCAGAAATTGTGTTACTTTCAAATTTAGAAAATTCTTTAGAATAAGCCTAAGAATGTTTTTAAGAATGGTTGTTGGAATCAGACCCTTGTCTCTCCTATCTCTTTAACACTTTACCACACAATCCCGACTTTTAGCACCCATGTGAAAGAAGCCTTTTGAAAACATTGTGAGGAAAGGAGAAAATGCTGGTAAACAGCATTTTCTCCTTTTCCCACAATGTTTTCTTCCCTTCCTAAAACAAAATTCAATTCTTTAGTCACATTAATTTTGTCGTCTGCAAATGCTTTCAATTTGGACCAGTCTAAAATTTTGTCGTTTGGTAAAGAGTTAACAGTAAAAAAACACATTTCATATAGGTACATACTTGGTTTGATCCTTTCCAAAACTAAAATAGTTACACTGTTCATAATTTAACACATAGACAAGCAACAAATTCAAGCATGGTACAATTAATTTGGACATTTCGTCTTTGAAAAGGTAGAAAACATTATCTGAAAAGAAGAAAATGCTGGTTACCAGCATTTTCTCCTTTTCCCAAAATGTTGTTAAGTCTTCTTTCACAGGGATTTTCCTCAGGGTTGTAAAACACAGAATTGTTTGGTGAAGGGTTTTATGAAGGTTCATTACCCTTAACCAAACAATCCTAAGTTTTAACAACCTTAAAGAAGAAGAAGATAATTGAATACCTTGTGGAAAAAGGAGGAAATGTTGGTCAATCAATCCTACCCAAAACAAATTTCATTTGCTGAGTCCCATCAGTTTACTTTGTTGCTTGAAAATGCTTTCAATTCGGACAAAAGTCTATAATTTTGTTGTTTTGTTAACAGTTAACCCTTTTAAAATTTGGGTGTTATATAAATACTGTACAAGGATTTGCAGAAAACAAAATGTAGCTTGAATGAAGGAATTTAAAAGGTAGAAAATTTTGATAACCAGTTTTTTCTCCTTTTCCCCATAATGTTTTCTACCCTTTCAAAGTCAAATACCATCATAAGAGCCACATCTAATTTGACATCTGCAAATGCTTTTAATTTGAATGTGTTTGTTTTTGTTTTGTTTGCGTAACCCATTACCGCACAATACTGAGTTCTAAAATTCTTGTGGAAGAAAGGTGTTTAACCCTTTACCAAACAACAGAATCTTAGACTAGTCCAAATTGAAAGCATTTGTAGACGACAAAATAAACTCAACCCAAAAATTGAAATTTGTTTCCAGCAGGGTAGAAAACATTGTGGGAAAAGGAGAAAATGCTGGTTACCAGCATTTTCTCCTTTTCCTACAATGTTTTCAAAAGCTCTCTTTCTGAGGGTCGTTAAAAGTCGGGATTGTGTATTAAAGAGTTAAACTCATAACATTCTCAATTTCTAAATCAAATGCATAATTATGCATGTAAGTGGGCTATTGTCCAGGTGGGCTATTGTCCCAGTGGGCAATTGTCTTACACCCAAATAAATTCTGTAAGCAGTCTCTGTGATACAACTGAAACAAGTTATTTTGTTCAAATAATATCCCGACAGAAAAAGACCTTTTTTGGTGAAAACATCAGTGGAGGTATTGTGGTTTGCATGTACTCGTGGCCTCTTTCGTATTGGTCTATAATGAAATTATACATTTATACAAAGCCCCCTTTTTCTTTAAGATGGAATTTCATTAAATAAAGAAATAATGATTGTCTGTGGCTTATGATAAACAATATAAATACTGTACAAGTGGAAATTTTTGCGATGTGGAAATTTTTGCATTTTCACGAATTTGAAAAATTCACAAACTTTTCTGTTCGCGTATTTAACAACATGTATAACAACAAATAACGACTGTCTTGAATTCGCAAACATTTCCCAACGCAAAATGTCTGTAATAGGTAATTTGCAGGTTTTTCGACACGCATATATATCCACATATACAGTATGAAGTCTCATAAAATTTTATCTAGTAGTTTAACCCTTTACCACACAATGACGCCTTTTGACGCCCCTAAAAAAGAGGCCTTTTGAAAACATTGTGGGAAAAGGAGAAAATGCTGGTAACCAGCATTTTCTCCTTTTCCCACAAAGTTTTCTACCCTATCAAAGAAAAGTTGCGTCATTTGAGCCACTATGAAATTGTCGTCTGCAAATGCTTTCAATTTGGATAGGTCTTAAATTTTGCCGTGTGGTAATGGGTCAAGAGATACTGGTCCATAATGTTGAAAGCAGTGTATTTACTAAATCAGTCCTCTTTCTTTCCCCCCACCCAACTTAAAGCCTGCCATTTGAACATCAAGTTTGACAAAAAAATTATGAAATTATGATACATTGCATAATATTACTGGTATGTCACATAGATTCTAAAGGTAAAACAGATTATATTCCTCCAGCAAGAACTGAATAATTAATTGATTATCTTGTTTCACAATAAAGCTGTCATGTGTGATGATCCTTCTTTAAACACTTTACCAAACGACAAAACTTTAAGCTGGTCCAAATTGAAAGCATATGCAGACGGCAAAACAAAGGTGACTGAAAAATTGAAATTTGTTTTGGGAAGAGTAGAAAACATTGTGGGAAAAGGTGAAAATGCTGGTTACCAGCATTTTTTCCTTTTCCCACAATGTTTTCAAGAGGCTTCTTTCACGGGGTCGTTAAAAGTCGGGATTGTGTGGTAAAGGGTTAAACACTTTACCAAACTATCCTGAATTTTAAAGGACCCTGGCAAGGAGGGTTTTATAAAACATTGTGGGAAAAGGAGAAAATGCTGGTAAGCAGCATTTTCTTCTCCACAATGCTTTACACCATTTCAAAAACAAATCTTTTTATTTTAGCCACATTCATTTTGTTGTCTGCGAATGCTTTCTGTGTGGACGAGTCTAAAATTTTGTCCTCTAAATGAGGGTTAATTCTGTACTGAACAATCCAGAGTTTGAAGAACACTGAGGAAGAAGGTTTTTGGAAAACATAGTGGGAAAAGGAGAAAATGCTGGTAACCAGCATTTTCTCGTTTTCCAACAATGTTTTCAACTGCTTTTATTCCTCCATTTAGTTTACATTTGTTACCTGCAAAATTAAAATTATTTTTCAGTTCTAACACACCAACAGCTCACTAAGCTAAAATCTTAAGCCTTGGTCAGACAGGCTAACGGATATGTAACAGAGGGAAAACGGACAAAAACATGCAAAATTTATTTATCTGGTGACAAAATTCATCTCCTCTACAGCTCAAGGCTCATGCAATTGGAACGTGGAGCGAAGAAGCCACACAATGACCGCACGAGTACCGCACATGTAACGGAAAAAACGCACGTTTACTGGATATGTACCGGATAATTAATGGTTTACTAACGGATATCACCGTACGAGTAACGGATTTGTACTGGATAAAACGGAAGTGCAACGCATGAGAACCGGTAAAAATGTTCTTCCAACGTACGATGAACAGAAATGTACCAAACACCAACGTACGAGGAACGTTCCAGTCATGCGACATGCCGAGGTTATAAATAGTCAGATGCATCCAAAGTCTGTAATTTGCACGTCTCTGTCCGTTTTGTCTGATGGAAATTTTGAACATGCCCAAAACTTCCCACCGGATGGAACGGATATTGACGGACATTGCCAGACAAGTAGCGGATTCACCGGATAAGAAACGGATACGAATGGATAAAATTATTTTTTATCCGTTTCTCGTCCGTTAGCTCGGTGTGACCAAGCCTTTACAAGTACTATGCTAGGGATCTGCAATGCTCTGTCCAAGAACATTCCAATGCAAATAATACCACCAGCAGGGATCAAACCAGAATTTCCAGATAATTATACAATGATTTTCAGTTTGAAGGACTCAAGCACAGGAGAGTACAAGCTTGACCTTTTGCCAAATGATCTCATATTTTTATGATCCCATTGCTTGGTAAAAGGTTAAATAAGGATTGAGGAATTGATGTGGGCAGATCATTATGTTAATGATGAAACATACAAGAAATGCGACAGATTTCAGTAGTCTTTTTACACAATTCATACCTTTTAACCCTTTTCCTTACTGTAGACGACATGAGAAGCTTTTGTGGACAGTGTAGATCAAGATCAGACTGCACAGAACTTGCAGTCTGATCTCTTATCTACTCTGTTCACTACTTTATTCTAGATTATGACCATAGTGGTTCTTCATCTTGCAGTAACAGTGTATTAGTGGCCTTTGAAAAAGCTACCTTATTTATGTAGTGGTTAAAGGGTTAAAACCACTTTCACTACTGTAGTTGTTTATGCAGTCAGTGTAGGTTGAGATCAGACTGCATAAACTGTGCAGTCAAAGGTTTGATCTACATTGTCGTTTTTACTGAGACAATCTGGAAAACAGCAACCTTGAAATTGCAGTTATTTCTAGATTTAAGATGCCCGATGGGTTTATTTTCGCTGTAAGGGTTAGGTGAAATCAACAAAAGATAAGATCTATTAATAGAACATGGAGAACTGCATTTTCGATGTTGACCTTATTATTAATACTGCGTATAAATGTAAGATTTTAAACTTCTTTGTGAAAGGGAGAGAAGTTGATACACAAAACTTTACCTATACATACTTGACAGATAGCTGACAGATAGCGGAGGTTTGTTTGCACTAATGGGCCTTTTTGACGAACCAGGTAATTCTATACACCTGCTCAAGATTTCACTTAAGCTCTTTCAAAATCAATTAATCTGGGGCTATTTTGTCCCATTAGTTTATGAGCCTATTATGACAAAAATTTATATTTTGAAAACTAAAATTTAAGAAATGAGCCTTTCCCTGATGCATGGGGCGTTTGTTGCTGCTGCAGACTGCATTTTTTTTCTAAACTCTTTACCAACAACAGAAATGTAGACTTGTCCAAAGTCAAAGCACTCACAGACAAAAATGTAAGTGTGGCTCAAATGATGATATTTTTATTTGATAGGCTAGAAAACATTGTGGGAAAAGGAGAAAATGCTGGTAATCAGCATTTTCTCCTTTTCCCACGTTTTCTAAAGCTTTCCTCTACAGAGTTGTTAAAACATGGCTTTGTAAGGTAAAGGGTTAAACATTGTGGTATAAAAAAAAAAAGAAATTGAAGACCAAAGTATTTTTCTGTTTGTTTTCCCGATTTTTTGCATCCAAATTATCCCATAAACATTTGATCTTCATTCGTTCCTACATTAGCTGTCGAATTAGAAAAAGCCCAAAATGTTTCTGGAGCAGACCATGTTTGATAATATTGTGACAAAAGGAGAAATGGCTCATATTGAGCACTACTCCTTGCGTCATATTTTTTATGTATATCCATGTGACCCAGAAAGCTCTGACGATATATTAGTTATCTTTGCAGACTGTAGATCAAGATAAGACTGCACAGAATGTGCAGTCTGATCAAATCTACATTACTCCTTTGCTACATTTACTAGTGAAAGCAGTCTTAAAATACAGATATTAATATTGTGGCTTTTTCTGCTTTTGTACAAAGGTTCTTTTGTTAAACTCTACCACACAACAAAATATAAACTCATTTAAATTCAAAGCCGTTGCAGCCAACAAATTAAGTGTGGCTTTAATGATAAAATAAATCTCTTAAAGGCTAGGAAACATTGTAAGGAAAAGGAGAAAATGGTTGTTGTTGGCATTTTCTCCTTTTCCCACAATGTTTTCAAAGAGCATTTTCCTCAGGGTCGTTAAAAGTCAGGATTGTGTGGTAAAGCGTTAATGATCAATAGTCCTTACGATATGATTTATTTAGAACTCTCTCACTGCTGAGAATTGTTTGTGTGATGTTTATTGTTTATAAAGCTGCAAGCGGCTTGGAAAGAAAAGTGTAAGAAGTACTGGTAACAAGCTCCGGGAGAGCATGGATAAGTGCACTGGCTGCTGTGATTTAAACTGAAATAATGTTTAAAATGACGTTTAACACTAAACATAATTACAAGCATTTATATTCTGTCACAAAAGCTGTTTTGTCTAGAGAGTAAATTATGCATATAAGGGTTTGGATTTCATTAACTTATACAAGAGGTCAAAATTTTAGACTCCAGATTCAGAGCATTTGCAGACGTCAAATCAAAGTGGTTTACATGAAGTAACTTGCCTTTTATATTGAATAGAAAAAATTGTGAGAAAATTCTGCCTACCACCATTTTCGTTTTTTCCCAAAAAATGTTTTCAAAAGCTTTCTTTCTCAGGATCGTGAAAACTGTGAATTGTTTGGTAAAGGGTTTATTTCTTCGGGGTAAAAGTGTGTTTTTTTGTGAACTGAAAATGTGGTGTAAAAAGGGACGCTCCTTTGTAAAACAGAGGTTTTAGGTATCTGTGGAATTTTTTGTTTCTCTACACTAGACTGTCTTGTTTTTGCACCTGAATTTGTGGTGGGATGTCTGCCAAATCTTATTGACTTGACTTCTTCCTAGAGAACGGGTAGATATTATATACACATGTTTTCATAGATAATCATAAATTATCATCACATGGCCCAGTTGAAATTCAGATCTATAGTGTGATGGGCTTTCCAGCAATAGTTGTCTCCCTTGTCACTGTCATTAAGCCTTAACCCTTTCCCAAACAACAAGTTTTAGACTCTTACAAATTTAAAACATCTTCAGAAGACAAATTCTAAATAGGTACAAAAAAGCTTAAGCTCTCTGATAGGGTAGAAAACAATGTGGGAAAAGGAGAAAATGCTGGTTTCTCCTTTTCCCTCAATGTTTTTAAAAGCCTTCTTTTGTAGAGTCGTAAAAACCCGGGATTGTTAGCTCCACTGGCCGAAGGCCAGCGAGCTATTGTCATGGCGTTGTGTCCGTCGTGCGTCCGTGCGTCCATCTGTTCGTTCGTCTGTGCGTGCGTCTGTAAACTTTTTCTTTAAAAAACTTCTCCTCAGAAACTATTGACTGGATTTTTACCAAATTTCACAGGAATGTTCCTTTGGTGGTCCTCTTTCAAATTCCTTCAAATAATTGTGTTCCATGAAGAATTCTGGTTGCCATGGCAACCAAAGTAAAAAAACTTTAAAAATCTTCTTCTCCCAAACCGCTATTTGGATAGCATTATTATTTTGCAGGAATGTTCCTTAGATACAGGTTTACAGAATTCCTTAAAAAAAAAAAGATGTCAAAAAACATGGCTTTTATGGGAGACTCATTTTCCTTTTATGGTATAAAGTAAAATCTTTGAAAAATTTCTTCTCTAAAACTATTCATTGGATTTCATTGTTGTTTTGCAGGTAAGTTCCTATGGTGGTTGTCTACCAAATTGTTTCTTCAGTGAGCTAAAATGCAGGATTGAATGATAATTGTTAAAAACTTCCTTTCGCCATTATAGAAATATCAGGCCTGTGGAGCGATACAGGCGCTCAAGCGCCTCTAGTTTGGTAAAGGGTTAATCAAAGAATCCCTCTCTTAACCCTTTACCACATGACAAAATTTTAGACAGGTCCAAATTGTAAGCATTTGTAGATGGTAGATGCCACTCAAAACTTAAAATATATTTTATCAAAGGTTAACCCTTTACCAGAGGACAAAATTTTAGCCTTGTCCAAACTGAGAGCATTTGCAGACAACAATTTCAGTGTGGCTCAAATGGTGCAATTTTTCTTTGATAGAGTAGAAAACATTGTGGGAAAAGGAGAAAATGCTGGTTACCAGCATTTTCTCCTTTTCCCACAATGTTTTCAAAAGGCTTCTTTCCAAGGGTCGTTTTGAAAATCTGCATTGTGTGGTAAAGGGTTAAAAAACGTTGTTGGGGGGGGGGGGGGGGAAAGGAGAAAATGCTGGTTACCTGTATTGTCTTCTTTTCCAATGATGTTTTCAATAGACTTCTTTCTCAGGGAGGAAAATACAAGGGATTATGTAGTAAAGTGTTAACTAGTTTCCCCCATGAAATGCAAGGGCATTGAGAGAGCTAAAGAAAGGATTATACATGACTTACAGAGCCAATCTGATCTTGATCTTCACTTTAATTTTATCCACTTTACCTTCCTTTTTCTCTGTCATCATCTCAGTTAGGCCCTCCATTGTGTCTTGGTTTAAAGAAAAACCCTCCATTGTGTCTTGGTTTAAAGAAAAACCCTCCATTGTGTCTTGGTTTAAAGAAAGGTAAGCCTTTTAATGCCCAGTCTGATCTTGATCTACACTTTGATCTTGACTATTCAAAATACTCCCTTTTATTATGATGCATTGCAATTTGAAGGGCTAATTCAACCCATTTAAAGTCATTAGCTTTTAGAAAACTATGTGGGAAAAGATGCTTGATTATCCTATGGTTCACTTTTTCCATGATGTTTTACATGTAGTTTAGAGCTGTTATTTTCTTTTCTAGAATATTCATGTCATTTAGGGTGTCTATTCTATTTTAGGGTTAGGTCTTAAAATAGCCTTCAAGTAATGGGTCAAGTTTACTTGAATGATTATAATTAGCTTAGTTTCATGAAAGTAGTTGATTTTAGGTTGGGTGCATAAACATGCACTGGGAATAAAAGGAAGTTTTATGGGATGTTTAGATGATGAAAAAACTTTCCCTCTGATTGGCTGACTTCTGAATTACTTCCTCTTAATTGGTTGATAGAAAATTTGTACATACTTTCCCCATATTGGAAACTTTTCCCCTGTAAAAATTTTGCTACTCAAGCCATTCAGTGCTAAGGAAGGAGCTTTTGCATGTGGGATAGATCAAGATCAAACTGCACAGGATAAGCACAAACTGCACAGGATAAGCAGTCTGATGTTGGGTCTACACCATCTGCTGACACCATGACTGCTTTTGTAGGCAACCATGGTCAAAAGCTGCGAGAGGAATGAATCCTATGACGATGGCTATCATCAATCCTCAGGAAGAATTTCTTTGGAAAGAGCTTGGGATTTGAACCAGCAACCTTATGGCTTCAAGTGCTTTACACCAAAGACCCATAATAAGAAAATTATACTATTCTATCTTCCCTAAAATGTTTTGAAAAGCCCGCTTCCTAGAGGCAGTAAACTCTTTAACAGACAACAAAATTTTAGACTTGTCAATATTGGAAGCAGACGACATACTATATGTGTCCCAAATTTAGTGATTTGTCATCTATAGGAAAGAAAACATTGATTGGAAAGGAGAAAAAGCTGGTACCTAGCATTTTCTCCTTTTCCCACAACGTTTTCAAAAACCCTTTTTCTTGGGATTGTATGGAAAAGGGTTAGACCAAGGATTGGTCTGGTTAACCCTTTACCACACAATCCCGACTTTTAACGATTCTGAAAGAGAAGGCTTTTGAAAACATAGTGGGAAAAGGAGAAAATGATGGTAACCAGCATTTTCTCCTTTTCCCACCATGTTTTTTACCCTACCAAAGACAGAAATCACCAATTTAGCAAAATATAATTTGTCACCTGCAAATGCTTTTAATTTCGTTCAGTCCAAAATTTTGTCTCTTGGTAAGGAGTTAAAAGATATTCTGGTAACTGTTGTTGTGTGGACTCACTTGAAATTTCCTTGATTTATCATAGAGTACTCACAGTGGTACTAGTCACTAGATCTATTTCATTCAGAGCAAAATTGTTTTAACCCTTTGCCACACAATCCCGAGTTTTAGGAAGAAGGCTGTTGAAAATAGTGTGTAGAAAACTCTATGGGAAAAGGAGAAAAAAAGTGGGGTTGTGTGGCAAAGGTAAAACTCTTTAAAAATCAGCATTGATATTGTGTACAGACAAAAATGAACATATTGCTTTAGTTTGAAAGCTCTTTACTAAAACAGTATGCAGGTCCATACTTCAGAGAAGTAATTTTTTTCCATGAGCATGATATAATGTACCTGTTGAACCAGGATCATATGCCACGTTTGCGACATCTTACCAGAGTCTACATTGTTTGTTATTGTCCACTTACTTTGACAAGAAGCTTGGGCTTATTGGCTAAGGTCTTGAATGAACTATGCTGTCAGACTGCATTGGAGTTTTCATTGGCAAGGCACTGCAGGATGTCCAGCCTAGTACTGATTGGGACCTGGAAAGCCATGATAAGTGAGACATCTCCAGAATATAACTTAACTCTCTACCAAATGACAAAATTTTAGACTGGTCCAAATTGAAAGCACTCGCAGACGACAAAATAAACCTAACTCAAAAATTGAAATTTGTTTCCAGCAGGGTAGAAAACGGGGGAAAAGGAGAAAATGCAGGTTACCAGCATTTTCTCCTTTTTCCCACAATGTTTTCAAAAGGCTTCTATCTCAGGGTCGTAAAAACCAGGGATTGTTTGGTAAAGGGTTAAACACTGATCAACGAATGTCTTGCAAAAGGCCTCAAATAAAGTCAACAGGAATAGCATTAACCCTAATCGAACAAATTCTGTGTTTTAATGATAGTAAAGAAGATGGCTTTGCAAACAAATTTGTGGAAAAAGGGGAAAATGCTGGTAACCAGAATTTTCCTCTAAATTTGTTTCTACAGAAACTGTTGTACTGCCAAATTCCTCATATCGAGCCACGTATTATCTGTTGTCTGCAACTGCTTTCACTTTCAACATGTTTTAAAATTTAATGATGGAGGTACTTATAGACATAAATATTAATCTAATACTTATAATTTAATACTTATAGACACTCAATTTCCCTTTTCAGGTCTTCTTTCTATGTGGTGTGAGGAACTGAGTCATCAATTGTTACTGAGACATCCGAAAAATCATCCTGCAGACTCCAAAAACTCCAGGGACATGCACCCACAGCTCCAGAAACCAATGGGGCCAATGGGAGCATGGTAAGTTCTTGACCCCATGTAATCACCCTGATGGACCTTTTTTTGTCCTGTTTGTGTTATATTTTATGAATTATTATACCTCAAGAAACAATCCTGCTGCAGCATCAAGTGGCTGGGTTCTCTGTCCTTCAGTGCATCTGTTCATGCACCTATCAGTTTATCTGTCTGTGCTTCCATAATTTATTTCAAAGAGTATGCCCCAGTTTTATCGATTTCTTGTTTTGAGATTTACTCACATTGATGGACTCAGAGATGAATGGAAATAAAGAAAAAAGTTGCACTGACAATCAAGTGTAATGTAGTTTACCTTTTGTAAACACTGTAAAATATCATCAGACTGCACAGGACATGCAGTCTGATCTTGGATCTTCCCTGTCTATGTGGTATTGGCATTCAGCTCAGTCAGTTACATCAAGTAACCGTCAGATTTCTTCTAAATTTGGATATTTTGGCTCGATTCATACACTTTCTTGTGTTGCCTTTGCTTAAAGTGGAGAAGTAGCCAGAGGCTTGAAAAGAAAGTCTTGAGTAGTTCATGTATTGCTATAATTAAAACAGTGTAAAGAAACTGCAGGAATGCATGGATAGTTGCAATGACCATTTTGATTTAGGTGTCCCCAAGTAACTTTCAGGTATAGCATAACAAACTTGACAAAAGGTAATTTCTTCCATGTGATACCTTAACTCTTTACCAAACAATAAAATTCTAGACTTGTCCATATTGAAAGCATTTGCCGATGACAAAATAAATATGACTCAAAATCAAAATTTGTGTCTGTAAAGGTAGAAAACATGATGGGAAAAGGAGAAGATGGTGGTTAGCTTTTGTATGGATACAGGTGATGAATAATTATGGTAGAAATGTATGAGTCAAAACAAAGCTATCAAGCAATTTTTGCTGACGAATATTGAAAGATAAAAAAATTAGATGTAATTTGAACCTGATGAAGTAAACATGTTTACATGAATAGATGACTAAAATGCAGGGCAATATACTGTTAACATTTTCTTCTTTGTTGACAGTTACAAATATAGGTCATTGCAGGTTAATTGGCTTTAGCAGATGACAAAATATTAGACTTCCAAAGTTAAAACTTTTGCAGACAAGAAACTGAATATGGGTCAAATGACAGGATTTTTCTACAATAAGGTAGAATACATTGTGGGAAAAGAAGAAAATGCTTGCCACCAGCATTTTCTCCTTTCCAACTATGTTTTCAAAAGCCTTAGGGTGATTAAAACTAAGAATTTTTTGGTAAAGGGTTAATAGTGTGTGATATATGTCTTTTCTTTTAGTTTGGTGAGAGATTTGTCAAAATTTTGTTCCACAAACATTAATCAAAAGGTTGATAATGTCGGTGATGAGTGCATGATTGTTGTAATTTATGTAAGACACACAAATATATACCTATTGTACAACAAAATTTGGTCCCGTCTAAAATATTGCCATCTTGTAAAGAGTTAACTAAAAAAGAATTTCTACTTTATGGACATTGCTGCTGAAAAGTCAGTGTCTGAGTTTGGTAATTCCAGCTTTAACCGAATAAATCCTCAGTTCCTGAGGAAGAAACCTTTTGAAAACATTGTGGAAAAAGGAGAAAATGCTGGTTACCCATTTAGATTGTTTTCTCTCCAAATCCTATAGTTGAGCAACATTTCATTGTGAAATGTAATTGCTTTCAATATGGAAAAGTATAAAACTTTGTTGACTAGTAAACTTGATATCTTTTTAACCCTTTACTGTAGGATGCCGACTTTTAACGACCCTGGAAAAGAAGCCTATTGAAAACATGGTGGGAAAAGGAGAAAATGCTGGTAACCAGCATTTTCTCCTTTTCCCACAATGTTTTCTACCCTATCATATAAAAATTGCACCATTTGAGCCACATTGAAAATGTCGTCTGCAAATGCTTTGAATTTGGACAAGCCTGAAATTTTGTCCTCTGGTAAAGAGTTAAACCCTACAGGGTTGAATAAACGCAAAGGACATCTTTAGAGTAAACAGAAGGACTCACGATATTTTCTTTTATGGATGTCTCATTCAGTATAATCTAAGAACATATTTGACAGTAAAATTAGATCAAAGATCTTAACTAAAGATTTTGTGATGAATGGTCTTTAACTGCACTTTCAGAAAAAGCCATACAGCTTATGCTCAGCTCTTAACTCTCTGCCTCACAAGTAATTTTGAACATGCCCTAATCCAAAGCATTTGCACATGACTAAGTAACTCTTAATACCACACAAGACTTGTCCAAATTTTAAACTATTGAAGACAAAAAAATATAACTGTGACTCAAAAATTGAAATTTGTTTATGGAAGGGTAGAAAACAATGTTGGAAACAGAGAAAATACTTGTAAACAAGCTTTTTCTCTTTTTCCCCACAAGTTTTTCAAAAGGCTTCTTTCTCAGGGTCATTTACATGCAGTATTGTAGGTAAAGTGTTGAATACGTCTCAAATGATGGAATTTGTAAATGAATGTGAAAGAGTGGAAAACATTTTTGGAAAAGAAGAAATCGCTGATTACAAGCACTTTCTTTTATTTAACTCTTTACCACACAATCCCGACTTTTAACGACCCCGAGAAAATGCCTTTTGAAAACATTGTAGGAAAAGGAGAAAATGCTGGTAACCAGCATTTTCTCCTTTTCCCACAATGTTTTCTACCCTTCCCAAAACAAATTCAATTTTTGAGCCATACTTATTTTGTCATCTGCAAATGCTTTCGATTTGGACCAAGTCTACAGTTTTGTCGTTTGGTCAAGAGTTAAAAGAAACGTTTTCTGAAGGCTTCTTCAGGGTTGTTAAAACTCGGGATTCTATGGTAAAGGGTTAATTTATGGCACAGTCATCAAAAATATTCTACATTGAAGTTTTGTAACAGTCCTTGTACTTTAACTCTATACCAAACAACCTGAAGTTTCAGTGAGCATAAGAAATTAAGCTTTTGAAAACATTGCAAGAAAAGCAAAAAATGATTGTGTCTTTTACTTATCCTTTTTTCTATATTTTCTAAGACATTATCCATCTACTGAGCTACATTTAATTTGATAATGAATGAAGAGATTTACTCTTAAGCATAGAGAAGGGAGGAGAGCAGACAAATTAATTTACTAGTCAAAGGGCAAGTAACTGTCAGTGTTAAATCAGGTCTGTTTGTGTAGCAAATAATATAAATACCTGTTGGGATAGTCCCTTAGCCTAAATACACACCTTGCAGAGTTCAGTGAGGATCTTTACCGTTGAAGTTTGACGTGCATTCTTGAATTATGAATCTAACATAGAGTATGATTGTGTTGTAAGCACAATAAGTAGCGAAGAAAAATGGTATTATTGACAACTGCACTCTTTCTGACAATAAATCACCAATTGCTTGAAGTAGACAAGGGATGCAAGACCCTGATTTTCAGCATGGTTATGCTGCCTTGCACACTCGGGGGTATCCTATCAAAGACAGAAATCACCATTTGAGCTACCTCTAATTAAAATTTTGTTGTCTGCAAATGCTTCGAATTTGGTCAAATCTAAAAATTTGTCATCTGTTAACCCTTTTTACCACACAAGAAAAATTTAGACTTGCCCCAATAGAAACTATTTGAAAGGCACAAATATTATGTAGGTCAAAAGATGATTTCTGTCTTTGAATTGGGAGAAAACATTGTGGGAAAAGGAGAAAATGCTGGTTACCAGCATTTTCTCCTTTCCCCACAATGTTTTCAAAAGCCTTCTTCAGGGTTATTAAAACTCGGGATAGTGTGGTAACTGGTTAAAGACTTAAAATGATAGTATTTTTGACTGAAGCCCAGAATACACCCAACAGACTTTTCAGTCTTGAAACAAGACCCAAATAATTCCATTTTCAAGGTTACTTTTTGTCCAGACTGTCTTGGTAAAGTAGGCAGTGTAGATCAAAGTTCAGACACATTATGTGCTGCATGATCCTGATCTAAGCCGGTTGCAAGGGCTGCTTAAGTTTTGATACATGCTTTTAGGTTAATTCTGTGAGATCTTGTTTTTCATATTTTGAACTGCTATAATGAGAGCTTTCTCCATACTGATTTTTCTGCCAAAACAAGAAGTCGCTTGCTCTTTCAAATTCTGTTCCTAGATAAATTTTACTACTTTTGGACAGCAAGAAAACAGTTCCTCTGCAAATGAAGACACTTTGTTCATAATTCAGAATGAGGTGTCAGACATTATGCACAAAGTTTCAAGATCAGATTGTGCATTCCTGTATAAGTGGCTTGAATGAAATGGCTTATTCAATCTTCGTAGCTCTTCAAAATATTACCGTCCACTGTTTGATTGGACAGGGATATCTGACAGAAGAAAAACCCTACAGTGTATATTCACGATCAAACTTGATTTGCTCTGCAGTCTGATCTTACACTTACAGTGTCAACAGTAGCACAGCATGTTGCCCGGGGCCTGCTAAATGGTGCACCAAGAGATGCTCTGTAATGTGTTGAGCACTGCATACATCTCTTCTACAAGGCAACAAAATTTTAAGAATCATCCATAAAAGAAGCATTTTGCAGGTAACAAATTACAATTAGGTGATTTGCTTTGCCTTTGATAGGGTAGAAGACGTGGTAGAGAAAGATGAAAATGCTGGTGACCAGCATTTTTGCTCTTTTCCTACAATGTTATCAAGGGACTGCTTTCCAAGGCCCTTCAAAATAATTATGTTGAGATAGTTTGGTGGTACAGGGAGAGAAGGGTTCAGTTTGTATCTCCACACAAGATAGTGTATTTTGTTTGTGGAAGATACTGGTTTTCATAGAAATAGCTTATCAGTTCATATGTAGAGATACACCTTTCTCATTAGCATGAAGCATTTTCCCAGTTGCACCCTCAAGTGTGCTTCCCTGGAGTGAAATTTATTTAGCATTAACCCTTTATTACATGACCCTGCAAAAGAAGCCTAAAATGCTGGTAACCAGCATTTTCTCCTTTTCCCACAGTATTTTCTGCAATTTCTATAACAAAAATTGTCATGTGAGCACTTATTTTGTCGACTCTAAATGCTTTGAATTTCATCTAGTCTGCAATTTTGTTGTTTGGTAAACAGTTAACTCTTATCCCTTTACCTGGGAGAAGGCTGTAGAGCAGTTTGATCACCTATTGCAGTGATTTCATAATTCAATTTGAACAAAAAAAACAACTGAAAAAGAACAGGAACAGACATTTTTAGTCTAGAAATAAAGATCCATAAACATGTTGTTGTAGTATAAAGGTTACTGTTGTCCAGAATGTCTCCAGATTGATTGTTGATTGTATGATGTTTAGCAACATTATTTCAGTTAATCGCGGCGGCCAGTGCATCTATCCATGCTTTCCTGGAGTTTCTTTAACCAGTACTCCACACAAATTTTCTTTCCAAGCCACTGGCTGCTTTCCCACATAACCATCGTTGAAACAATGGTCAGCGGTGGGAGAGGAATGAATCCTGTCGCAATGACTATCATCAATCCTTGGAAAGAAATTTGCCGAGCCAGGAATTGAACCCATGAACCCCTGTTCTCAAATGTCTCGAGAAGGGGACAGTGTAGATCAATGATCACAATGCACATTTTGTGCAGTCTAATCTTGATTTTACACTGTCCCAAAGTCAACTATATTAGAGAAAGGCACACTGAATGTTAATTTTCTGCCCCTTTTATCCCTCTTTACCAAACAACAATTTGGAATGGTAATTTCAATACCAAAGTGAATGATACTGAACCAATCTGATTGGCTAATGGAATTTAGTGAAAATTTAACTTGGAAAGCAGCCAGTGGCTTGGAAAAAATATTCTCCAAAATACTGGTTAATCCTTTTCCAAACGATCCAAAATTTTAATGACCTTGAGAAAGAGGACTTCTGAAAACATTCCCCACAATGTTTTCTACCCTACCAAGAACATATTTCAGTTTTTGAGTCACTCTGTTTTGTCGTCTGCACATGCTTTCAATTTGGCCAAGTCTAAAATTTTGTCATTTGGTTAAGAGTTAAAGAAACTACAGGGAAGCATGGATAGGTGCACTGGCAGAGTGATAATGCTGAAAATGAAAACAGCAGCTTACAAGGAAATCTCGACCTCTAGCCCTGTGTTTTTTACCAACTGAACTATCAGGGGCTCGTATAGTAAAGGGTTCAGGTAGACAATGATAATTTCCCTGTACAGGTACATGGATAGTAAATGTAGATTTGTTAGAGTGACAGTTAGATTTGACACAGTTTATGGTAGTTTATTGGGGCACATATGAAAAGATATTAGTGTGATAATATCCCTCCCTAAATACTTAACTTTGCTGTGGCAGGTGAAAAGGAACTTTCTCTTCAAAACTCTCTACCAGACTGAAAAATTGTAGACATTCCAAATTCAAAGCATTTGCTTGCAACAGATGTAGCTTAAATGATGGGATTTGTCTTCACTATTGGCAGTGGCCATCGCAGGAAAAAGGAAATATAACTGTTACCAGCATGTGCTCCTTTTCCCACATTGTTTTCTAGTCTTTGATTGTTTTCTAGTCTTTGAAAAACAAATTTCAAGTTTTGAGCTGCATTTACTTTGTGGCCTGCAACTACTTTCAGTGTGGACAAGGCAAATTTTTGTTTTGTTTCATATGGAGTTTAACTCTTTACCACACAGTCCTGAATTTTAACGACCCTGTGGAAGAAGGTTATTGAAAATATTTTTGGAAAAGGAGAAAATGCTGCTAACCAGCATTTTCTCCTTTTCCAAAAATGTGTTCCAACGCTTAAATGATAAATTCCAACGTTTGAGCCACATATAATATGTCATCTGCAATGCTTCCAATTTGGACAAGTTTAAAATTTTTCGACAGCTTAAGAGTTAAGATGGAAAGGGCTAAAAGTTGTCCTAGGTGTTGAAAAAGTCTAAATTCTTAAACAATCTTACTAAAAATTATCAGTGTATTCAAGACTTCTTCCTCTTTTACGGTACTTCTATTTAGCTCAGAGCATGCAAATGGCAACCAACATAAAGTGCTTTTTTTGAAAGTATAGGTTAAGAGCAGACTGTAGTCTGATCATTGATATATATGGACATTGTTAGATGTATAAAGTGCTGTGTTACTCAAAACGACTCTGAAACTGCTCCTTGTAGAAATCGTGTAACAATGTGATTGTTTCATTCACTTACCCTTTTTCCTCACAATCCCAAGTCCCAGCAACCATGAGATAGAAGATATCTTAAACTTCTAAAAAAATTGTACTTCTAAAAAAATTATGGAAAAAGGAGAAAATTGTTTTCTCCCTTTCTCACAGTATTTTTCTACCCTTTGTTAGGGTAATCCAATATTTTGAGCCACACTTGTCTGTAAAGGCTTCCAATTTGGAAAATTTTAAAATTTTGCTGTCTGGTAAAGTCAGCAGTTGAAGAGTTAAACTTCTGTCACTATTATGTATTGTTCTCTTCCTTATTCAGATGAAGAAAACATAATCTTATCATTGAACAGATCTACACTTACCTCTTTACCATACAACAAAATTTTAGACAGGCCCAAGTTAGAAGCAATTGCAGAAAAAAATTCAGATGTTGCTCAAAAGATGATTTCTGTCTTTGGTAGGGTGGAAGACATTGTGGGAAAAGGAGAAAATGCTGGTTACCAGTATTTTCTCCTTTTCCTACAATGTTTCAAAAGTGTTCATTCTCAGGATCGTTACATCTGAGGATTGCGTGGCAAAGGCTTAACAGAGACGGAAATAATATCTGTAACCAATTATCACTTCACTCTTTCCAAGACAAAGACTTTCTGAAATTGAAAGCATATACATACGACATAGTTAATGACTGATGCGAAGGATGCTATTTATATAAAAGCTTATTCAGGAATAGGAAGAAAAATGCTTGTTTACTAGATCTAGCATCATGTAGCTCAGCTGGCCAAGGACCAGCAAGCTTATGTCATGGCTTTGTGTCCATTGTGTAAGACATGGCAACAAATTTGGATTGAAAATCTTGTGTACGCTCTAGAGGCCACATTTTCACTCCAAAACTCTTGAAAGTTGGTCAGAATGTTTGTCTTGATGATATCTTGGACAAGTTTCAAAATGGGTCATGTCAGGTCATAAACTAGGTCACTGGGTCAAATCTTAGAAAAACCTTGTGTACACTCTAGAGACCACAATTTTAATAAAATACTCGGTAAAGTTGATCAGAATGTTTGTCATAATGATATCTTGGATGAGTTTGAAATTGGGTCACATCGGGTCAAAAACCGGTTCGCCAGGTCAAATCTTTAAAATAGCTTGTGTACCTCTAGAGTCATCATTTTCTGTCCAATACTTATGAAAATTAGTCAGAATGTTTTTCTCGATGATCAATATGATGAAATTGAAAATGGGTGTCATTAGGTAAAAAACTAGGTCGCCATGTCAAATCTTGGAAAAACTTTTTGTACACTCTAGAGGCCACATTTTCTGTCCAATACTTTTGAAAGGTGGTCAATATCTTTTTTTGATAATGTCTACAGTGGGAAAATGGGCTATGTTCGGCTAAAAAGTAGATCACTGAGAGAAATTCTAGGAAAAGCTTGTGTACAAGCTAGAAGCCAAATTTTGTGTTAAATTATTATGAAAGCTTTGTAAATTGTTTGTCATAATATCTCAAAAGAGATTGAAAATTGGTCATGTTTGATCAAAAGACTCAGGTGAGCGACTTTAGGGCCATCATGGCCCTCTTGTCTTTTTTTTATTTCCGTCATTTAGGTCTATTTGATTTGTTATCTACAAATGCTTTCAATTTGGACAAATATAAGATTTTGTAGTCTTGTAAAATGTTCTTTACCATACAATCAAGAGTTTTAAAAGGGCTTCTGAAAACATTGTGGGAAAAGGAGAAATACTGGTACATGTAACCAGCAATTTTTCCTTTTCTCACAATGTTTTTTTAACCTTTAAATCACAAATATCAGTTTTTGAGCCTTGTTTAATTTGTCATCTACAAATACTTTTAATTTGGAAAAATCTAAAATTTTGTAGTCTGATAAAGAGATTAGAGGTATGACAAGTCATACTTGCAGGTAAAGGATTAAATCCTGTTGGTGTAGATGGACTGGTAAACAAAAATACTGGAATTAAAAAAAAAAAAGATTCCATGCATTTAACCCTTTCCCACAAGTCCCGAGTTTTAACAACCCTGGGAATAAAAGCTTTTGAAAACATTGCTGGAAAAGGCTGTATGGAAGTCATTGCAACAGGTTTAACTCCTCTCTCACCATTGAATTGCTTTTTTTTTTTTGACAGTGTGCGAGTGCAAGCAGCGACTTTTAACTTTAGACAGTTGTGCAAATTACATCAAAGTACATGTATGGATAGGTGCACAGGTGCAATATAACTGACACTGCCTTGCAATATAGTCTTAAAAATCAGGTAAACAGATCATTGTTAACTAACATTTTCACCTCTTGCCAGTTTTCAAAGGTTTTAACCTGCTAAATAACCTGCTAAATAAGTAAAATGAATACCCAGATGTTGCTATTTCAAAGTTATTTTGGGTAGAAAAGTAACTCTGTATCAGACAGTATAGATCCAAGATCAGACTGCACATCATGTGCAGTCTGATCTTGATCTACACTGTCTGCAAAAGATCCTTGAGTCACGATCAGCAGCCTAAAGCTAAATGCACAGGATTATATGGTGGAGGGTTACCTCAGGATAGAGAAGGGTAAGAAGATGTAGACAGATAAATAAGTATGAATGAAATGTGTAACAGTAAATTTTTTGCTCCATGTGTGCTATATAGGTATTCACCACTTGATGGGGGATGATTATAAACCACTAGCCTGTTATTGCACAAGTTTTTTTTACATGCCTACAGAAACTCATTAAACACTCTTGAAAATTATGAATGCAGTTGTCAACATGAATTGAGGTTTTGTCTATGTGTATAGTTGGAAACATTGTGCCAAAAGGAAAAACTTGTATTACATTGGGACGTCAAACATTGTGGTAAAAGGACAAAATGCTGGTTACCAGCTTTTTCTCCTTTTAACACAATGTTTTCTAACATTTTCTTCTTGGAGGGTTGTTTGAACTCAGAATTTTTTTTCTTAAAGAGTGAAGAATATGAGCATTTTCTTCTTTTGCAACAAATGTTTTTAAAAGAGGTCTGTCTGTAGACATAAAGAGCCGTTTGCTGGAGGTTATATGATAAAAAGTTTTTGAAAACACTAAAAAACCAGAATCAAATTGCTTTAACAGGTCTTTCTTTAACATATGCCTTGAATTATATTGAACAGATCAATGGAAGGGGAAAAATTTCTCCTTTTACCATCATGTTTTCTTTGATATAATTCAGGAAAAGTACAGTGAAACCTGGCTAAAGCACCCTTCTAAGGAAACACATCTGACATCTTACAAGAGCCTTGTTGTTTATCTCATTACACTTTTATATTGAGTTTGTGATCTTGAAGTGATGGTTGCATAATACGGATGGCTGCTAAAAACAATTGATCATTATCGCAGCTTTGACTCTATTTGCGCATCTTCTTTAATCCAGTTTCAATGAACCTTAGGAAGGGAGAAAATGCAGGAAAATAGCATTTTCTGCTTATTATACTATGTTTTCTAACCTTCCAAAGACAAAATTTAATACAAATGTTTGAGACAGATTTTATACAGGCATATCTATAATTTTGTTGTTTGGTAATGAGTTTATACTTTACCATCAAATCCTGACTGAACAACCAAGAGCCTTTGGAAAACATTATGGGAAAATGAGAAAGAGCTGGTAACCAGAATTTTCTCCTTTTCTGACAATTTTTTCTATCCTTCCAAATACTTCTTTCTATTTTTGAGTCACAATTATTTTGCTGTCACTGTATAAAAGCTTTAGATTTAGGTAAGTGGAAAATTATTTAATTTTCAAAGAGATACAGCAACCTGGTTACTTAACTTGGACATGTGTATTACGGTAATGGCCCTTACTGCTTCCTCTAATAAACGCTCGGGGACCAAGGGACTCCAGCTTTTTTCTTACCAAAAACAGGCTTACCAGACAGCCAATCCATGGATAAGTTGAAATTAATCAGCTGGAATAAACTTACAGCACTGACATAATCATAATGACCGGTACCTCACAAATGTCATTAACACCTGACTATCTGAATATACATTCATTTCCAATAACGTTATTCACATATGGCTGCATAAAATTTGTCAACTAACTTGGAAAAACTTTACGAAAGTGAAAGTATTGAAGACCAATGTCCCATATTAATCTTGAATCCTTTTTAACATCCAAATGAATCCTGATTGGCAGTAAATTTGATATCATTAAGCATTAAGATCTATGGCCCCTAACTCTCATATTAAAAGATGGAAGCTGCCGAGATTGGCCAAATAGCCTTTACGAAAATGTCGATGTTACACGATATTTACCGATGAGTTAGTTAGTCTACGACCCCTAACTTTCATATCAAGAGACGGAAGCTGCCGAGATTGGCCTATAGCCTTTACGAAAATGTTGATGTCACACGATATTTACCAATGAGTTAGGGGTCGTAATCCTTAATACAGTGGGTTTCTCAAATGGTGATCGCTTCATAGTTTGCACTGACTAAAATCCAGATGGTTATGTTATTGTTGTCCTCAAAAAATTCCATGTTGTTTTATCTCTGTTAATTGCCCCCCTTTCGGAAATTGTAACACCCCTGGTGGCATTAAAAAAGAGACCACAGAGTAATCATTTAAAGTCAGGGTTTTGAAGAGATGGTTACATAATACAGATGTCTGCTTAAAACAAATGACCACTTAAACAGGTTTGACTGAAGGAGCTTTTGCCTACAAGTTCTACTAAAGGAGCTTTTACTTCAAGTATTTCTCAAGTATGTCTCTTAACCATTTCCCACACAACAAATTGTAGACTGCCATAGTTTGAAATATCTACATATAATAAATTCGAAATTGAAACATTACCTAACAATTGGATATTTTTACGATCCTAAGGAATAAGATTTTTGAAAATGTTATGGGAAAATGGGATATTGCCTGTAACAAGTATTTTTTTTCCTTTTTCTGCAATGTTTCCTATCATGTCATAGATCTGAAGTTCATTTGTACCAGTTTAAAATTACTGTAGTCATCTGCAAATACTTTTAAGTCAAAAGAGTTCAAAATTTGCGGTCTGGGAAAAGGATTAGTGTATCCATTGAATCCTGTTACAAAACCACTGCAGATAACTTTGAAAACCTTTTTATATAAAGCATGAATAATCTAACATAAATTGAGGTGTAATACATGGATGCAAGTTAAAACATAGCAAAAAAAAAACAGGAATTACTCATTAGGAGCAATTTCTCTTGGACAATGTTTACAAAAGTGCACTGCTGCTAAACAGGGGTGGGGTGTCCTCTGCATTGGATAATTGATGTGTTAACCCTTTACTGAACAATCTTGTGTTTTAACAACCCTTTCAAAAAAATAAAACTTTCCAAAGAATGTGGGAAAAGGAGAAAAATGCTATTGACCAGCATTTCTCCTTTTCTCACTATGTTTTCTATCCTTTCAAAGAAACAAAAATTCAATTGCGTCACCCTTAATTTGTCGTCTGCAAAAGCTTTCAATTTAGAGTAGCATGAAATTTTTTCCTCTGGTAAAGACTAAAGAGTTAACTCTTTACCAAATTACAAAATATTGGACTCAACCAGATTGATAGCAATTGCAGAAGACAAAAGAAATGTGGTTGAAAATTTGAAATTCCTGTTGGGAAAGATAGAAAACAATGTGAGAAAAGGAGAAAATGCTGGTTACCAGCATTTTCTCCTTTTCTCACAATGTTTTCAAAAGGCTTCTTTGTCAGGGTCGTTAAAAGTCGGGATTGTGTTGTAAAGGGTTAAGGTAAGTTTATTAGGATGTGCAATCAGGAGGTTAACAGTCGAAATACACCTGTGAGCAGTTAAAGGGGAGCAAAGCGTAACAGATTGAAAAGTAAGCCTGTAACATATAAAAGTGAAATTCTACATTTATCAAATTAGCGTTGAGGGGCGCTCACGCATATCATTTACAAGTTTATTCACAATACTGTACATATATGAAACACTGGGTCAGCCAGAGTAATACTGTATCAGTTGAGTACTTCAGTGCAATAATACCATAAATAAGGCATAAATGAAGTCCTACTTAAGTGGTTTTACAGCAGAGGATAGAGAATCTATTTATCTGTTGTTAATGTGAAGCTTTTCTTTTTTTCTCCTTTTGATATACAAAACTTAAACCCTTACCACAGTCGAGAGTTTAACGACCTTTAGGAAGGAAGCTTTTAAAAACATTGTGGGAAAAGGAGAAAATGCTGTGACCAGCATTTACTGCTTTTCCCACAATACATTCTACCCTTTCAAATACACCCATTTGAGCCTTCTTTAATTTGTCGTCTGCAAATGCCTTGAATTTAGAAAGGTCCAAAATTTTGCTGTCTGGTATTGAGTTAACTCCTGTAAACTTTACTGTTATCAATATAATCACACCATTTAACTCTTTACCAAACAACAAAGTTTTAGACTTGTCGAAATTCAAAGCATTTGCAGACGACAAATTAAACATGTATCAAATGATTGGATTTGTCTCTAAAAGGGTAGAAAACATTGTGGGAAAATGAGAAAATGCTGTTTATCAGCATTTTCTCCTTTTCCCGCAATGTTTTCATAAGCCTTCTCTGTTGGGGGTCCTTAAAACTCAGGATTGTGTGGTAAAGGGTTAACACTTTTTCACTCTTTACCAAAAGGCAAAATTTAAGACATGGCCAAATTGAAAGCTTTTCTTGAGGAAAAGTTTGATACAGGTAAAATGAAGTGACTTGTCTCACTGGAAGCAGCGGATTTTTTGAAGGAGTGTCCTTGGGCAAGACACTTCAGAACCCCCTCTAGTACTGGTGAAACCCAGGACATACATGAGGATTTGAGCTGTTGCTGTGATACGACTGAAATAATATTGCAAGCAAAATCAAACACAATTCAATCAATCAATCAATCAAATAATCAATCAATCAGTCAGTCTGTTATGAACATGGTTTGAAACTCAGCGGTCTGCAGTTTGATATGTGACATTATTAATTACTCCTTTCCTGCTGAACACCATCTTGAAAAAGTCTATGGAAAACAGCCAGTGGCTTTGAAAGAATATAATCGTGCAAAGTACTAGTAAGCATGGAAAGATGAACTACAAGCTGCCATGGTACCACTGATATGATGTTGCAAACTGTATGAAAAACAAAACAAATCCTTTTTACATTTTTTGGCTTCACTGGCCATAGGCCAAAGGGCAGCAAGCTCATGACATGGCCCTGTCTCTGTCATCTGTTCATGTGTCTGTAGATTGACAATGGCTTATTACCTAACAACAAAAACATAATTGCATGTTGGCTCACCTTAGTATGTTTTGATCCACTTCATGCATTTAGATAATATTGTGTAAACTTTATTTTGCAAGTTTCATGCAGGCCCTGAAGATAAATCACACACCAAATTATACTAATTGCAACATCCCTAAGTGAAGCAAGGATGTTAAAAAGAGGCAATCAAATGGAAGAACCTAGGTGCAGTTACCTGGGTGTTAATCTAAACAAGGGAGATAAGTGGAATTTCTCTTTTTTCTCACATTTTCATAGTGCTGGTCAGAATGTTTGTCTACATGATCAACAGGTTTGAAATGGGTCACATCAGGTCAAAAAGTATGTCACTAGGTCAAATCTCAGAAAAACCTTTTGTGTAAATTCTTGAGGCTCCATTTTCAGTCCAAAAGTAATGAAAGTTGGTCAGAATGTTTGTCTTGATATCTACAGTGAGTTTGAAAAAGAGTCATGTAGGCTAAAAAAGTAGGTCATTGAAACAAATTCTTGAAAAAACTCGTGTACGATCTACAGGTCACATGTTCAGTCCGGTACTTATTTAAGTTTGTTAGAATATTTTTCTTGATGATGGAAGAGATTTGAATAGGGTCTTGTTGAGTCAAAAAGGCTCAGGTGAGCAACTCGGGCCATCATGGCCCTCTTGTTTTGGTAAAAGCATGTGCACAACATGGAAAAGGAAGTTGTTTCTTTCAAAAGATGTAGTTCTTACAAACTTTGTGTTCAAGAATAATAATTCTATTGTAGTTTTGAATAAGGAAGATAACGATCGAAAACAAAACATCTTGTGATATACAGTACTATGCGACTTTTCAAGGAAGTTGGTCAAACACTTTGATACTGTACCACATGACAGAATTTTTGACTAACTAGTCTGAATAAAAGGTATATGCAGACAACACATTTAATATGGTTCAAATGAAGGTATGTCTTTCATTGGGTAAAAAAACATTATGGAAAATGGAGAAAATGCTTGGTTCCATAACCTTCTTTGCTTGGATGGTAAAAATACAGGATTGTTCGGTAAAGGGTTGATATAAATGTTATTGGAGGCCTGTTAATACCATGTATCTGCAGATCAGCATTTACATTTTACATTGTAAAGTACATTTGCAGCAGTGTTGAAAATATCCCTTTAAAATAGTGTTAATCATTAGTGTTGATTAAAGTCCAATGCATTCACCAAACAATCAACAGTTTTTACACAGAAAGAGGCTAATGAAACAGTTGTGGGAATAAGACAAAATGCTGGTTGAACAATATTTTCAACCCATTTAACTCTTTACCACACAACAATATTTTGGACTCCACCAAATTAAAAGCATTTGCAGATAACAAATTAAATATAGATCAAATTATAATTTCTGTTTTTGATAGGGTAGAAAACATTGTGGGAAAAGGAGAAAATGCTGGTTACCAGCATTTTCTCCTTTTCCCACAGTGTTTTCAAAAGCCCTTTTCCTTTGAGTCGTTAAAAGTCGGGATTGTGTGGTAAAGGGTTAAAGACACAGTCCATCATTTGATTCACAATTTATTTTTTGTCAGCAAAATTTAAAGCTTTATATTTGCACAAGCCTAATATTTTGTTTTCTACATGGATACATGTGAACACAAATGTCAAAAGCTGGTATTGCTCATTATGATCAGTTGGTCCATTTACAAAAATTATTATTTTAAAGGTGCTGTGCTGGGGAAATAGTTGTGTTACTCTTTACCATACAAAACAATTTACATTTGTCCAAATTGAAAGCATTTGCAGTCAAGCAAATAAAATTGATTCAAATTCTGGAATGAATTTGTCTTTGTTAGAGTTGAAAAATTAATGGCTAAAGAAGAAAATGATGTTTACAAGCATATTCTCCTTTTCCCACAATGTTGTCTACTACGGTTTTGTACTCTGGAGTTGTTAAAACTTGTGTGGTAAATGGTTAACACTGAACCAAACACTCCCTTGCTTTGACCACTCTTAGGCCCTGTACAAATTTGCAGTAAACAACTTAGATGTGAAATAGTGTCAGTCAACATTGAAGTTAACTTTAATGTTTGATGAGATGTTGCAGCAAAAACTGAGAGAAAATATTGAATGCCCATAACACAGGTTAAAGATTTAGGTAATTACTTTTATTTAACAAGAAAACCAAAACTTGTCCATTTGCAGATGACAAGGTCATAGTAGCTCAAAAGATGTTTCATGTCTTTGAAATCATCGAAAATATTGGGGAAACAGAAGAAAAGGCCGGTTTTCCGAGGATTGTTCAAGTTGATCCCACTTGTGGAGACCAAAATGAAATTTCTGAATCCTTAGCGAAACAGGCAAATACTTGGGTGATTTTTGTGGACAGTGTAGATTCAGATTAGACTACAAAGAAAATTAATCTGATCTTTTGTCGGGTATTTTGCATAAAATTTTCTTCATCTAAGCTCAAAATGTCTGTTTATTTACCTTACTAAACAGTCTTGTGTTTTGAAGAGAATGAGGAAGAAGGCTTCTGAAAACATAGTAGGAAAATGATAAAATGCTCGTTAACAGCATTTTCATCTTTTCCCACAATGCATCATAAGGTCCTTTTTTTTTTTTCAGAATGGTCAAATCTGTATCTTTTGTTACAATAAAGCAAACGATAAACCATAATCTTTTCTACCCCTGTAAATATCAATTCCATCATTTGAGTATCATTCAATTTGTCATCTGCAAATGCTTTCAATTTGAACAAGTCTAAAATTTTGTCGTCTGGTAAAGATTAATCAATGTCTCGGTAATAAGTACATCAAGATACAAATACGATTAAATGTCAACTTGGGATACTGCATACACTTTGACATTTCTGTGTGAACGCTACAGAAATTCCACTTTGGTTATTGCTTCTTGAGATACATGATATTTTCAACCTTCCTTCACATACTTTTTCAGTTCATGAGAAGCCCAAAACCGCAAAGTGAATTCCATTGAATTGTCTTTATTCTTAGCCTGGCTATATAAATCTTTTATCAAGCGAAAATATTTTAGACTGGTCCAAATTCAAAGCATTAGCAGACGACAAAATAAATGTGACTCATAAATTGAAATTTGCTTGGGAAGGGTAGAAAACATCATGGGAAAAGTAGAAAATACTGGTTACCAGCATTTTCTCCTTTTCACACAATATTTTCAATAGGATTTTTCTTTAGGGTTGTTAAATCTTGTGATTATGTAGGAAAGGGTTGAATAGGTCATGATTTCCTGAACATAATTATTTGTGACAGACATCTTTGAAATACAGTAAACTATTTTCAACCTTACTAAATCTTTTTAGCAAACATTATCGGAAAACAAAATATCTGTTGTCAAAATGTACTTTCTGCTAAAATTGCCTTACTTCATGTTTAAGTTTACAAAAAAGCAATTCACTTCAAGATGATTTAATCCTTTACCACACAATCCCGACTTTTAATGACCCTGACAGAGAAGGCCTTTGAAGGCACTGTTGGAAAAGAAGAAAATGCTGGTAACCAGCATTTTCTCCTTTTCCCAAGATGTTTTCTACTATGTCAAAGATAGAAATTGTCATTTGAACAATATTGAATTTGTTGTCTGCAAATGCTTTGAATTTTGTCAAGTCCAAAAACTTGTCGTTTGGTAAAGAGTGAAGTCCTTAGGGTACCACCGAACAAAATTTTGGACTTGTCCAAACCCAAAGCATTTGCTGACAAAAATCAGATATACTTATTGGTAGAATGGTTGAATTCATCTTTAAAAGGGTAGAAAACATTATGAGAAAATGAGAAGATGCTAGTTAACAGCATTATCTCCGTTCCCAAAATGCATCATAAAGCCTTTTTTTCCACTAGGGTTGTCAAACCATGACATTGTTTGGTACAGGGTTAAAAGAACAAAATATCAAGACCCTTTTCGAAGTTATGCCCAGCATCAGGTATACCCTTGCAATATGTAGAGATGTTCCTTCTTTTCCTCGTTTTCAAAAGCTTGCTTTCTTGTTGTCATAAAAACTAGGGATTGTTTTGGGAAAGGTTATAGAGAAGCATAAAGTTGCAACAATGTCTTACCATGTTTTGGAAGATAAATCTAGATCTGGGCCATTTTGACCCTATACCACACAATCGAGCGTCTTAAAAACCCTGCAAAAGAAGGGTTTTGAAAGCACTGTGGGAAGAGGAGAAACTCATGGTGATTGGCATTTTTTCCTCAAAGTTTTCTACCCTTTAAAAAACAAATCCCATCAGCTGAGTCACACTTAATTTGTTGTCTGCAAACTCTTCAAGTGACTTTCACGACTATTGTTCCCTCTGCGGTCAGTGTAGATTAAGACCAAGCTGCCCAAAATGTGCAGCCAGATCTTCGATCTATACCGTCCCATTTACTGAGACATTGTAGACAAAAGCAACCAAAGAAATTGCAATTACTTGGTCTTATTTCTGTGATGAAAATGTCTGATAAGTTTACTTGGCGCTTTAAGGATTGAAATGAACTTGTCTAAAATTGTTTCGCTTCGTAAAAATTTAAGTCTTTACTGCATAAAATAGACTTCAAAAGTGTCTTCCAAATGGATTGTCAATATGCACAAAGTCAACTATTTACCAAACAACAAAATTTTAGACTTATTCAAATTGGAAGCATTTCCAGACAACAAAATAAATGTAGCTCTTAATGACGATTTCTGTGTTTGAAAGGATAGAAAACATTGTGGGAAAAGGAGAAATTGCTGGTTACCAGCATTTTCTCCTTTTCCCACAATGTTTTCAAAAGGCCTCTTTCCAAGGGTCGTCAAAAGTCGTCATTGTGTGGTAATGGGTTAAGGTAATTCAAATCATGTCGAAAGACTGTGGTCAATGGAGAAATATAGCAATTTGATTAATTTCTCTTTTACTTTTTACCTTATTTTAGATTATAGGGCTATGATACTGATACTCACTTGCAGGTAGTAACTCTGCCAATGAAAAGATGGGATGACATTAGTCTTTAAATAGCATCAGTAATACTTGTATACAGACAAATATAGAAGAGAAACAACATGAAAAGACACAAATCAAAGGAAATTTTTCCTCCTTAATTTTTTTACTTTACTCTTTACCAAACGACAAAAGTTTTGACTCGACCAAGTTGAAAGCAGTTTTGCAGACAAATCAAATGTAGCTCAACAGATGACTTTTGTCTTTGATAGGGTAGAAGATGTTGTTGGAAAGGGAGAAAAATGCTGGTTACCAGCATTTCATCCTTTTCCCACACTGCCTTCAAAAGCCCTCTTTGTCATGGTGTTTAAAACTTGGGATTATGTGGCAAAGGATTAATTTGATTGCATTGTCAAATCACCTGCTTTAATATTTGCGCTTTGGTGAGTGAATATAAAAGTCATAAGAAGAAAATCTGACAAATCTATAGTTTTGAGAAAACTTAGACACTGAAGGTTGTCATCTTTTCATACAGTGCATAAAAGTCAAATTTTCTAGGAGCATAATTTGCCCGGAAGGGGTCTATGTATACATTGTTATAGATATTAACCCTGTACCACACAATCCCGACTCTTGAGAAAGAGAACTTCTGAACAACATTGTGTGAAAAAGGAGAAAGTACTTGTAACCAGAATTTTCTCCTTTTCCCACATTGTTTTTTGTCCCTTCACAGATTAATTTCATCATTTGATACTTGTAACCAGAATTTTCTCCTTTTCCCACATTGTTTTTTGTCCTTTCACAGATTAATTTCATAATTTGAACCTCACTTCATTTGTTGTCTGCAAATGCTTTCAATTTGGACAAGTCTTAAATTGTGTCATTTGGTAAAGAGTTAACACACAACCTCTTGCCAGTAATTTATTTTTTCTACAGCAGACCACTTCTGTAAACATTGCAACGAAAGGAGGAATTACATGTATTAAACAATGGATTCCTTTGCTTCAGAATTTTTTAAAAGAACCTGAACTCTTTACCAAATGACAAAAATTAAGACTCATCCATATTGAAAGTAGATCTATTTACAGACAACAAATCAAAATCAATGTGGTTCATTTCGTAATGGGATTCATCTTAGAAGGTAAAAAAGATTGTAGAAAACAGAAAATCCTGATTATCGTCATTTTCTCCTTTTCTCACAATGTTCTCCATAAGGCTTCCTCCTTAAGCTTGTTAAAAGAAAGTTTGTTTGGTAAAGGATGATTCAAAGTTATTATCAATATTAACCCTTTTCCACACAATCTCTAGTTTTGATGACCTTCAGAGAAAGAAGCCTTTTGAAAACATTGTGAGAAAAGAAGAAAATGCTGGTTACCAGCATTTTCTTCTTTTCCCACACTGTTTTCTACCCTATCTATAACAAAATCCATCCTTTCAGCCACATTTGAAATGTCGTCTGCAAATGCTTTCCATTCAGACTAGTCTGCATTTTTGTTGTGTGGTAAAGAGTTAAAAAATGTATTAAAAGTTGTCTGCTGTAGATTATTATTATTATTTATTATTAATATTATTTATTACTATTATTTTGTTGCCTGCAAATGTTTAATCTTATTGTGTTGTCTGTAAATGTTTTTATTTTTAACAAGTCCATTTTTTTCTGCCGAGCCCGGTAGCTCAGTCGGTAGCGTGCAGGACTTGAGAACACGGGGTCCAGGGTTCGATCCCTGGCTACGACCCCTGGCTCGGCCATTTTCTTTCCGAGGATTGATGATAGTCACTGCGACATGATTCATTCCTCTCCCACCTCTGACCATTGTTTCGACGATGATTATGTGGGAAAGTAGCCAGTGGCTTGGAAAGAAAATTGTGCGAAGTACTGGTAAAAGAGACTCCAGGAACGCATGGATAGGTGCACTGGCCGCTGCGATATAACTGAAATAATGTTGAAAACGGCGTTAAACACCATACAATCAATCAATCAACCATTTTTTTCTGTCTGGCTGAGAGTTACAGTAATCCAGAAGGTTTACATTGTATATTATCATGTATAAAACAATATGAAGTCAGGTTTTTCCAGCTGTCACCAAGCGTTATAAATCGTAATGTGTAGTCTATTGATTCAAAAGCTGGCCGATTAATGTCGTACTCATTTGCAACAATGTTTAAATAACGTTTATTAATAATGGTGATTTTTTAGTATATTGATTTCTTTAATGCATGAAACAAATGCTGTTTTATGTATTGTTTCAGTTGCCATTACGTTAATTACCTTCATTTGCTGGCAACATGCATCAATTTCATTTTCAGATTATTTTGTATCAGTGGAACAACCAGTATTGGCCTATAACTCTTTACCAAACAGCCAAATTTTGTATGCATCCAAAGTGAAAACATCTGCAGACGACAAATAAATTTATAATTACCCGGTAAATAATGTAATTTGTCTTTGAAAAGAAATATAATGGACTAGCATTTTCTCCTTTTCTCACATTTATTTCAAAGCTGTTTTCTATAGGGTCTTTAAAAAAGAATGGGCTTGTTTGGTATTGTACGATACAGCAGAATTAACTCTTTACCACAGAATCCCAAGTTTTAATGACTAGGCGAAAGACAGTTTCTGAAAATGGGGGAATAGACGCATATGCTGGTAACCAGCATTTTCTCCTTTTCCCAAAATGTTTTCAACGATTTCAGAGACAAATTCCATAATTTTTTTAGTCACATTGAATTTGTTGTCTGCACATGCTTTCAAATTAGGTAAGTGTAAAATTTTATTGTTAGGTAAAGGGTTATTAAGTAAGGTATTGCTGTGATATAACTACAAGAAGGGTGCTGTGGGGTGCTAAAACATTAACTGTTGCTTTGACGGTGCTGCTGAGTTGGTAGTTACATGATATGACACTTTATGTTTTTGAACCTCCATCCTCAGTCTTTTAACAATAGATCACAACACAGACAGTACTTGCATTCCTGTTGAAATCATTAATCCCTTACCACATGACGAAAATTCAGACGCGTCCAAGTTGAAAGCATTTGCAGATGACAATTTCAGTGTCGCTCAAATGATGCAATTTTTCTTCAATAGGGTTAAAAACATTGTGGGAAGAGGAGAAAATGCTGGTTACCAGCATTTTCTCCTTTTCCAACAATGTTTTCAAAAGGCTTCTTCCACCTGGTCGTTTAAAGTCAGCTTTGTGTGGTAAAGGGTTAAGCTAAATATTGTTTTTTAAATACCATCCAAAGTACAATACATGTACTTTTCACCCTTTCTTTCACTGATCTACTTATGTTCTAGAAACACCCACTCCTCTCTTCCTTTTTCCTCCTGCTTTAAATTACACAAAGGCCAAACTTAGAGGTGTTCCACTGAAGTAGAGTGCACGTATGCAGGCACCTTCCTCTTTCCCTAAATTGTCACCCTAGAGTTTAAAAGAAAATGGGTTCAAGGAAGTTATCTGACACAAAGTTTTGTTTCCCCTAATGTAAGCCATAAATATCTATTGTTGCGGTACAGTTATTGTAAGCTGTCACCACCGGATACATGATGATGGAAAACCTTCATGTTGAAAAATTCAATCAAATTAACTTGTTACTAGATGAGAGAATTTTAGACTGGTCCAGATTTAAAACATCTGCAGACAACAAATTGAATTGAAGAGGGTTCAAACTATGGTATCTGTCTATAAAACTTGATAGAAAACAATTTGGAAAAAGGAGAAAGTGCTGGTTCTTCTTTTCTCACAATGTTTTCAGAAGTCTTGCTTTCTTTGGTCTTTGAAAGACAAGATTGTATGATAAGAGTTGAAGTTACTGCATGTTCTCATGTGAACCCTTAGAATGCTTTTTACAACTGTAGACAGTGTAGATGAAAATCAGAATGTTATAGAACATGCAGTCTGATCTGAGACCTTTGAGATGTCATGTGAGATATTCTCACAAAAACAGTCTTACATTTGCAGTTTATTGACTTAAAGTGCCCATTTAATGTGTTTTTTTCACTTTACCAAACAACAAAATTCTCAAATATACCTAAATTCAAAGCATTTGCAGACAACAAATCAGATATCACTCAAATATTGAGATTTGTCTTTGAATGACCAGAAAACAATGTGGGAAAAGAAACAGTGCTTATTTCCAGCAATTTCTCCTTTTCACACAAAGTTGTCAAAATCCTCATGGCCATTAAGTTGTTCATTTTTTATTTGCTGAAAGAACATTCTTTGCTAATATGAGGGTGGATTGATAAGTTGTGAGCACTGGATTGAAGGTGTTAAGGTTAGGGCACCCTAATAGGATTCATGTAACATTGCCAAAATCATGCGGATTCGGCTAAGACTCGGGTAATCCGTAATCGATGCAGGGAAGCAGCGTCTATTGGCCGATCGATTACGGATTACCAGAGTCTTAGCCGAATCTGTATGTTTTTTTGGCAATGAAGGGCGATGTTACACGAATCCTATTAGGGTACCCTATCCTTAAGCAGGATTGTCCTTTTTCAGCCCTGTAATTCCCTGACTATTTAAGGTTATGTACCTGAAGACTGGTGTCAAAATTGGTCAGTTTCTGTCTAAAGTAAGCAAAGGAAGTGAATTTTGCTAAATGGACAAAATCACTGATAGAGCAGTGATTCAGTAATTTGCACAAGAAAGCTAGGTCTAACACCTGAGAATATCCATACTGATGAAAACATTAGGGAAGGATGCCTTTCCAAAGCTACAGTGAAAAAGGTGGATGGCGGAATTTAGGCATGGCAGGCAGAGCCTTGAGGATGATGCCTGTCCTGCAAGGCCTGTCACAGTTACGACCCCAGTTCATGATATTGTTATGGGTGACAGGCAAGTTACAGACAGATACATAGCCAGTACAGTTGGGATTTCACAGGAAAGATTATATCCCACACATGCAGAAGATCTTGTAATGAGAAAGCTCTACTAAGATACCTGACATTTGATCAGAAGCACACTAGGCGGATTTTGTCGCATGCTAATCTGAACCTTTTAGAGGCAGATCCTGCTAGCAATCTGTTGAGGTTTGTGACTATGGATGAAATGTGGGTCCATCATTTCACCCCAGAGGCAAAACAATAGGTCTAAACAATGAAAGCACCATGGTTCATCCCCACTAAAGAAGGCAAAGACTGTTCCATCAGCTGGAAAGGTTATGGCCTCTGTTTTCTGGGTTGCTGATGGTGTTCTGATGGTAGATTATCTACAAAAGGGACAAACAATCAATGGCACATTGCATGCATCACTTCTTAGGCAGTAAGAGAAACTATTAAATTCAAGTAAAACTTGGTAAAGGTGCGTTGTTGCACCAGGACAATGCCCCTGTTTGCAGGTCTGTAATTGCCATGGCTGCAATTAAAGATTGTGGCTTTGAATTGATCGAGCACCTGCCTTATTTGCCTGATATTGCTCCATCAGACATCGAAAATTAATAAGGGCCATTTCCAGTACCCACTTCGTCAGAATGATGAGGAGATCATATATGCAGTAGAACTCTGACTTTCTTAACTGTCAAGAAAAGGACTTCATTAAAAGTGGGGTTAACTGTCAAGAAAGAACTTCTTTAAAAATGGCGTTGAAGCCGGGAAGTTGCACGCCACTGGCAGAATTGCACAGATACAGAAGGAGATTATGATAAACAATGATGCAATGTGTCTGCCAAAATTCAAACCTGTACAAATGAGGCTTACAACTTATCAATTAGTCCTCGTATAGTTAGGTTTCAGTTATCATTGAAAACTTAATGTCTTTCATGCATTCATAATTTTAATATTATTTCTTAAATTAATGGTGCAAATAATGCAGATCTGTAAGATTTCTTTTGTTGCTTGTGAACCCCCAAAATTATACTCAGCGTCAGTGAAAAGTCACCAGGTAAGAGAGGAAAAGAAAGTGAACCTTGGATAGTTTGCCCTCAGAAAATTGACTAGAATTCATTTTTGCAAGTGCAAATAAAGATGGACTACTCAGATGTGCAAGCATGTGAAATTTGTCAGATATGGGTCGGGAAATGAGTATAATAATGTTCAACATAATTGAAAATTTCTCTCTTGTGGCAAGGTGAAAATTATTCAACTTTAGTACCTGGTGACTTTTCATTGACGCTGAGTATATTCAAATGGCTTATGGCCGAGGACGTAACCAGTGGTTTAGAATCATTACCCACTCCAAATCTCGAGTGCTATATTTCACCTTTGGCTGCTTAGTGTGACAAGTGTGCCTTTAGGGACAGTGTAAACTAAGATCATACTGCACAGATTATTCAGTCTAATCTCAATCTATTTAGTGTCTGATACTCTGACTTTTCCACAGAAAAGAAATATAGGATGAAATCACAGTATTTGTTTTTTTACTATCAGTTAAAAACATTTTTTGTAGCAGTTTTAGGCTTAATAATGAAGAATGTGTTTTTCTACATTACACACTTGCACATTGTGTGTTATTGACAGTATACCCTTGCAATTGCCTATCTCAGATGTTTAGAGTTAAGGGTTACATGCCTGTGGATCTCGATATTAACATAATAGTTATATTATATATGTGACAGATGTTTTATTCTTTTTCAAAAGATGTGATTTTTAGCTTCAATATTGGATGATACCATCATTAATTACGAGCAAAGCCAGGGATGTTGCAAGGACAAAAATCATGACAAAGGCCTTACCTACTAAGTTCTCAAGTTACTGAACTGTTTCATTCATCTCTTTTTCCTGAAAAGGCATACTTGTAAAAGGCAAACTTGTAAATATTGATGTAGAAGCCAGGTCTCCAAGGTATCAGCCTGGCTATTGTAACCTAATACTTGTTTATGCAGTTTATATCAAGATAAGACCCCATTGACTTTAGAAACATCATATGAGAAGATATTTTGTTTCAAGAAACAAGTGTCCTTGGCTTGAGTGAAGGTGTAAATTCATATCTTTCAGTTATACCTTGCAGTTCTTTCTTAGAAGGCCACAACTGTTACAGAAAGATTATTGGGTCTTTTCTCCTCCCTGAAATGCTGTTTTGAATTTTGTTGTTGTCCATAGGTTGTATGGATTTTTAAGTTATCTCTTTACCAAACAACAAAGTTTTGGACTCTACCAAACTGAAAGCATTTTCAAATCAAATGTGGTTTAAAAGAAGACTTCTGTTTTTGTAATGGAAGAAAATGTGGGAAAAGATGAAAATGCATTTTCCCCTTTTCCTAAAATGTTTGCAAAATATGTTTTCAGGCACTTTATTGTGTAGTAATGGTTTTGCTTGTACTCTACAAATATTCATTGAGTCAGTGGCTTTCTAAGTGAGATTGGTCATTTATATACCGATACTTTGTTGGCTTCCTTCACCGTTTCAATCTAGACAGAGCTGTGCCGCCTTTGTAGTTCAAGGTCAGACTGCACGAAATGTTTGATCTACAGTGTTGGCTTTCCCGAGTCATTCTGGAAAAAAGCAACCTTGATATTGCTCTGGTAAGGGTTTTTAGCTCCACTGGCCAAAGGCCATTAAGCTTACATATGTATGTCATGGCCCTGTGTCTGTAATCTGTGCATGGGTCTTTCAAACATCTTCTTCTCTGAACTACCCATCCAATTTTGACCAAACTTCACAGAAATGATCCTGCCATGGTCCTCTTCAGAATTTATTGAAATAATTTGATTCTAATTAAAAACTCTAGTTGCCATGGCAACAAAACTGAAAAATATTAAAAATCTTAGAAAATCTTCTTGTTGGAAACCATAAGGCCTAGGGCTACCAAATGTGGCGTGCAGCTTTGAATATTTAATAGACCTCTACCAAGATTCTTCAAAGTATAGCCCTGGGGCCAAAATTGTCCCAGCCCCAGGGGTCAGAAGGTTTACATGGACTTTTATAGTGAAAACTTTAAAAATCTTCTGGTTCTAAACCATATGGCCTAGAGCTTCCAAAATTGGCATCTAGCTTTGCCTGATGGACTTCTAGTAAGAGTCGTCAAATTATAGCCATGGGGTCAAAGTTGGCCCAGGCCCTGGGGTCGCAAGTTTTCATGGGTTTTTACAATGAAAACTTAAAAATCTTCTTATTCCTAACCGTAAGGCCTCGGGCTACCAAATTTGGCACATAGCTTCATCTAGTGGATCTTCTTCAAAATTCCTCGAAAAGCCCTCGAATACAGATAAGCTTTGCCTTTCATGTTTAATTGAGGAAACTTTGAAAACCATTTTTTTTTTATAACCATTTGGCCTAGACCTGTATTATTTGGAATGTAGTTGTATCTTGTTGACCTCTAACAGGATTCAAGTAATTAAAAATCATAATTATTGGTAAAAATCTTCATTAAAGGTCAAAAATGGACTCGCCCTTAGGTCACAAGTTTCACGTGGGCTTTTATTGAGAAAACTGTATGTCTTCTTGTTCCAAACCATATGGCTTTGAAATGTAATGTTTGGTGTTCATGGTTTGTACTTAACAGCCAGTGAAGTGATACAGGGCCATCATGGCCCTCTTGTTAATCAAGGCTGAAAAATGTATTAAGAGTCACTTTTGGGGCTTTCAGAGTTTAACTCTTAACCAAACGACAGAATTTCGACTCAACCAAATTGGAAGCATCTACAGTCTTGACAAATTAAACGGAGCTCAAATGATGACTGCTGTACAAGATATGGTGGAAAACATTGTTGGAAAAGGAGGAAATGCTGTTAACAGCATTTTCTCCTTTTCCAACAATGTTTTCAAAAGCCTTTCTCTTCAGGTTGATTAAATCTGGGGATTGTATGGTAAAGAGTTAAATATAAACTGTAAAAGGAGATAGATCTAGTTAGAAATAAAAAGACTAACTAGAACATGTGAGAAAATAAAGAAGATAAGAAATAGTTACCGATAGAGAACAGAATCAAGAATCTGGGACAAAAATGAAGAGCAAGAGACGTTCAAACCAAGTAATGTGAAAAATCAATTGTTTTCCATACGACACCAGCCTTAGATGGACTGTATGACTTTGCCTGTCTGATTGAAATGTATTACATGTTGGCAATAAGCAAGCCATTACTTCTTGAAATATTGATGAGATCTGGGGCTCTCTTCTAACACTTTCTCAAACAATCTCTTGTTTGAATGACCCTAAAGAAAAATGCTTTCGAAAATGTTGTGGACAAAAGGGATGCTGGTATCCAACATTTTCTTCTTTTTCTGCAACATTATCTAGTGATACAATTTCAGGGCATTTTTTACCAATTTCTGCACTCATCTGCAGAAGCCTTCAAAGTGCCAAAATCTGTAGTCTGGGGAAGGGAAAACGTTTTCTCGTAAAGATGCTGTGTCTCGGCCTGAAGTCATCCTCAAAATACAATGAAATGACATAATTCTAATTCAGTGCAAATCGTTTTTTTGCCATGTTAACATTTAAAGGCTCTGCTTGAAAGAGTAAAATATGACAAAAGGACAAAATTTGAGACAATTGGTTGAATTGTCAAAATTAGTGTTTTCTCTGTAGGTGCAAAAGAAGGGTGATTACTGTATTCGATGCTATTTAAATGGTTGTAATTCCTAAGTTTGTCTCAAAGGTAATAGTTGTTGGAATTGCTTCACAGAGACAACTGGAACAAGTATAGACTACCTCATGGGTTTTTGCATACCACTTTTGAAAACATTAAAGCAAAAGGAGAGATTTCTTGCATGTATTCATTTATTAAACTCATCATGACCAATCTTAGCTTTAAGAGTGCTGTTGGAGTCATCTTCAGTAGATTTTTTTTTTCCCCTCGGTGTATTTAGCCTAACCAAGACAAATTCTTTCTTATGAGCCACATTTTAATTTATTTGCGGTTAGCAAACACTTTCACTTAAACCAATGAATCTTTAACTCTTTCAGCATCAAATAAATAAACTTGACCTCTTTCGACAGCTCTAAATACAATCCATTGAAACTTACAAAGATTTTGATTGTATAGGCTTGACTACACAAGCGAAAGGTATAGATCAAAGATCAGACTGCACGTTCTGTGCAGTCTGATCTTGATCTATGCCATCCGCAAAAGTCTCTGTTTTCGCCTATGGCACAGAAAGGGTTAAGTTCTGTATTCATTATTATCGATACCTAGCTTGACATAATTAATGACTCTTGTGCATCCACTATTTTGCCCTAACTTTGCCGCTGAATGGCCTAAGATCCCTTTCCATGCTTCTGAACCCTTGAGTAAGCAATAAGTATTTTTGACGGATGAATGCTCTTGGAGACAATTGTGGGAAAAGGAGAAAATACTGTTTGGACAGCATTTACTCCTTTTTCCGCAATCTTGCCAAAAACAAATCCCATCATCTGAGACATTTTATTTGTCATCTGCAAGTACTCTCAATTTGGAAACATTGAAAATTTTGTCATAGGGTAAAGCATAATTATACTAGTAGATAGATTTGACTGTATTTTACAAGGTGTTACTCTGGCTTCAAACATCCATATTTTCCTTTTTTTTTTCTTTGAAACGGTTCAGTCGCATGTTTCTGCCTTTCGTGTTATATTAAGTTAAAAATAAATGTAAAACGAACATTCTACTTCTTCCTAATTGAAATTGTATTCCCAATGTTCAATTAACTCTTTACCATATTACAAAATTCTAGACTTGTCCGAATTGATAGCATTTGCAGAGCAAAAAATAAATGTGGTCGAAATGATTGGATTTTTTTATCTTTTGAAAGGGTAGAAACATTGTTAGAAAAGGAGAAAATGCTGGTAACCAGCATTTTCTCCTTTTCCAACAATGTTTTCTAAAGCTTAAGTCATCGGGGTTATTACAGCATGGAATGTTTGGTAAAGGGTTACGAATGTCATCAGTATCATTGAAATGCTGATCCTAAATCAATACCAGTGTTTTTAGTCTTGAGTTTTGATATATTACTTCCAGTATACATGAACATAGTTAAAAAAAGAAGAAATTTCTCCCAATGTGCAATGTTTGCCTTTGCTACAATGATAGTAAAATTAATATGTTTGTATTTGGCATCTTTATTGATGTTGATTAGCTTATTTTACATTTGATGACTTTCAGTCTTTACCAAACAATCCGGTATTTTAATTTGTCATCTTCAAATCTTATTGTCTGGTATAAAGGGCTAACTCTTTACCACATGACAAAATTTAAGACAGATCCAAATCGGAAGCATTTCCAAAGGACATAGTAAATGTGGCGCAAGTAATGGGATTTGTCTGAAAAAGATAAGAAAACATTGTTGGAAAAGAAGAAAATGCTGGTTACCAGCATTTTCTCCTTTTCCCACAATGTTTCAAAAGCTTTCTTTCTCAGGGTTGTTAAAACTCGGATTGTGAGGTAAAGGGTAAAATTAAACCTTCACTATACAATCCAGATTTTTAACTACTCCAAAGAAGAAGACTTTTGAAAACAATGTGGAGTTACAGGAGAGACGCTCAGGTAACAAGCATTTTCTCCTTTTCCTGCAATGTTTTCTAACCCTTTTAAAACAAATTTCAATTTTGAGTCATATTCATTGTGTAGTCTGCATCAGCATTAAATTTGGACAAGTCTAAAATTTTGTGGATTGTCAGAAGAGATTAAGAACCATGCAATAAGACTTGATGTTCCTCAGAGGGTTGAGTCAGTACCATTTTCTCCTTTTCCACTGGTGTTTCTCCCCAAGGGTTGTTAAAAGATGGGATGATGTGATTATTGATTGATTGATTGTATGGTGTTTAACGCCATTTTCAACATTATTTCAGGTACATCGCGGCAGCCAGTGCACCTATCCATGCTTTCCTGGAGTCTCTTTTACCAGTACTCCGCACAATTTTCTTTCCAAACAACTGGCTGCTTTCCCATGTAATCATCGTCGAAACAATGGTCAGCGGTGGGAGAGGAATGAATCCTGTCGCAGTGACTATCATCAATCCTCGGAAAGAAATTGGCTGAGCCAGGGGTCGTAGCCAGGGATCGAACCCTGGACCCCGTGTTCTCAAGTCCTGAACGCTACCGACTGAGCTACCGGGGCTCGGTGGATGATTTGATTAACAGTTACTTGAAATACTGATTGAAAAAAACATAAAGCAAAAACATAAAGCAAAAAGTATGACTGTCTTATTATAATGGTATTTTTTTAGTACTAATGAAATGTTATTTAAATTAGAGAAAGTGCAAATACAGTCAAACCTGTATTAAGAGACCTTCATTCGGAATCAGCCAATAAGGTCACATATGACAGGTAGTCTCTTAATACAGGTCTGGACAAAATCAGGATTGTCGTCAACTCTTATATGTACATGTACTTGTATATTGTTATGAAAAAAATTGAATGTATGCTATTAATAAATAAAATGCTTTTAAAAGAAATACATTCGCCTTTTATTTTGATCCATACTAAAAATACTTTGACTCATCCCTCCAAATTTTATGTTATGGCGTTTTACGAAGCTTTCCAGCCATCCCCTTTACGCCTTGAACTCCATTTTATTTAGTCTTGTTACGAAATCAAGAGCCTTCTCTTGTAATAATGGACCAGTAATGATAATCCATCTGCTGACAGCGTCTTTAAACCATTCATACATTAGATCGTTTATTTCCTCATTTCCGGTTAAATAGCGACAACGCTTTGTCTCACTCGGCACATTGTTCTCCAAGTCGTTTATAAGTTCACTTTTCCTTTTTCTGAGATTTTGGATTTGAGTTTTACCAACTCCATATTCTTCTGCAATTTCGTAAGCTGGTTTGCCTCGATCCATCATTTCTATGGCCTTTATTCTTTGTTCAAGTGTCAAAACCGTTCTCTTTGTTTTCTTCAACGCCATTTTTAAACAAGTTAAATTGACAGTCTCCTTCACGGTTGAATAAACGTGACTACACAGTTTATCGGGGGTTGTCTCAAAGTCGTTAAAAACAGACGCGATAATTGATTTAGGGGTCGTATAATACGGTCGCTAGTCGCGTCAGACAGGAAGTCGTTTAATTCAGCACAATTTTTTGAAAATCCATCGTGAGCAAAAAAAATGGGTCGCATATGACAGATAGTCGCTTAATTCAGACGGTCGCTAGGGCAGGTTTGACTGTAAATCATGAGCAACATTTCAAAGTCCTTTTATGGACTAAAACTGAATTTATTTGCATTCTTTCATGACTCTGAATGGATGAACTTGCAATTTCAGTCAAAAGAAAACCCTCTGGTCTGATCAGGATATCAAAATACATGTATCGGACAGTCTAGATTGGTGATTGGAATGCATTCTCTATGCAATTGATCTTGATATTTGAGTCTGCATAACTAATAAGCATGTTATATTGTCTTTTGCATGCCAGTGGTTAATAGTTTCATACAGATGCTTTAGAAATTGGTGCTGTCTGGGTTAGGCTGTAAAGTACTTTAATCATGTCAATTCTTCCTTACTTGGCCCATGGCAATCAGGACCCAGTTTCACAAAAAAAAACTTGGGTCTCATTTTGCTCTTATCCTTTAACAGATTTATTTTCCGACTGAAGTTGAATTTGTTATTAGAGATGAATTTCACTAATATTAACAGACTTTGCAAATCCTGAGTTGACATAATATTTCAGACTCATCTCAGCAAAATAATGAAGTTAAGTCTGTTTTGCAGATTAGGGCAAAATGAGAGACTCAAGTTTTTTTTCGTTAAACCAGATCAGACTGCATGCCTGTCCACTCTGCTAAGACATTCCGGCCAATAGCAACCATGAAATAACAATTATTTGGATGCTTTTCCAAACTAAAAGCTTTGATTTTACTTATTTGGTACTTTCAGGGTTGTATTTCAACAGCCCTGAGCACCAAATGAATGAAACAAGACATATTCTATCAGTAAAAAACCCAGATATATTATTTTCAAGGTCAGAGTATGTCACATAACAGTGGATAAGTAGATCAGTGATCAGACTGCAGTTCTCTTATCATGATCTGTGTTTGCCAAAGCAGCATGAATTCCCTATGGTACAGTGAGAGTTAAGCCATGAGTTAAATTTCCAACATAAAACATAAATGTCTAACCTTTAATCCACACAATCCTCTGGACTGGAAATCTATCATTATCTCCCTGTTGTAATCCAGCCTCCTTCAGTCTCTGCAAGAATCGGTCACTTTTGCAAAAGTGTATTGCTTACCTGAGCACAAAAGTGCTGAAATAAACAATTTCAGTTGTTTGATGTTCCCAGTCAATTGACATTCTTTATTGTCCATTTGTCTGTCTACTACTGATTAACCCTTAACCAGAAGACAAAATATGTCCTAGAAGACTTCTCCAAATTGTAAGCATTTGCAGATGACAGCATAAATGTGGCTTAAATGGTGGGATTCATCTTGAAAATCTAATAGTGTAGTGGGGAAAGGAGAACATTATGGTTACTAGCATTTTCTCCCTTTTAAAAATGTTTCTGAAATCCACTTTCCATGATATCCTTCAAAAACAGGATGGTTTAGTTAAAGGTTAACTCTTTTCCATGCAATCCCGAGTTTTCATGACCCAGACAGACAAGGCTTTGGGAAATGGAGAATTTGCTGCTAGCCAGCATTTACTCCTTTGCCCACAATGTTTTTTACTCTTCCACAAGAAAAATTCAGTTTTTGAGTCACATTTATTCTGTCATCTGCAAATGTTTCCAATTTGGACATATAAAAAATTTTGTCATTTGGTAAGGGGTTACAACAACTTCTTACTAGACTGCGGGACCTACTCATATCCAGAATTCCTAGGTTACAGGAAAGAAATTTCTTGTTTTCATAGAGCTCAGGTAACATGACAAAGTTTACTATCACTTCTATATTTAACAGAAAGGATAAAGATCAGATTTTATCCAGAACAGGATATTAGATGGTATTGAAACTTGGCATGATGCATCAGTATCCACATTACAGTAAAGTTTACTCAAATGATGTCTGTTAGTTTACCAATTACAATATTTTGGATGGGTAAAAAAATCCTGCAGCATCTTGGTGGATATTTGGCATGAATAGTCTATGTGAACATATCTATCAGATTCTTCAATTACAGACTATCTCACCATCTGTATATCCGTAATGATTAAGTTTCTTTTTTCAGTGGAGCAGTACAGGGCCATCATGGCTCTCCTGTAATTCATTACTATACTTATACATTTTGTTAGCTCATGATAGTGGTAACTTTTGTAATCACAGAATGAGAAAACAAGCAATTACTTACAAGCAAAAGCACTGACCACAAAAGCACTTTGGAGGATTATAAACAGTTTACCAAACAATCCCAAGATTCCTTGGAAAATCTTGTAGAAAAGGAAAAATTACTGGTTATCAGAATTCTATCCTTTTCCAACAATGCTTCTTACTCTTTTGGAAGCAAGTCCCATCATTGAAATAGATATATACTTTGTCGTCTGCAAATGCTATCTAGATCTATTTGGATATGTCTAAAATCTTGTTGTTGGGTTAAGTGCCCACTTTCATGTGCAACAGCATTTTACTTTGTGGTTTTTGTACTGTCATATTATTTTTCAAGAACACTTTGCCAACCTTGACAATGTCAAAATTTTGAAAATATAGTTGTTTGACAATAATGACAAAAGGTGAAGGTCATCCAACGGTTTCCATGACAAAGACACACCACCCCGTCAACAAATATGCAGTGGAAAACTGTGAGACATCCATCTACAAAATGGATAAACAACATGAAATTAGGTTTAATAGATGAATACCTTGTAAAGAATCGTGGCAAATGGAGAAATTGCTCGCTTTGGCTCACAGATTTCAGAACTTGTCGTTTGCAAAACAGAAAAGCCTTCTGCAGGAGTTGGCACTTTACCTAACAATCCCAAGTTTTAATGATGCTAATACAGACAGCTTTTGAAAACATTGTTGGAAAAGGAGCAAATGCTGGTAGCCAAGACAAGTACCATTACTTGGGTCACATTTAATTCGCCTTCTGAAAATGATTTGAAATTGGAATTGGAAAAGTCTAAAAATCTGTTGTTTAGTAAAGAGTTAACTTCTTCCTTCTCTGTTCTAGCCAATGTATTAGACTTGAGCGAAAAGTTTTGGCTATGTGCTTCAAGAATGTTAACCTTGGCACAGAAATTGTTATTGAGACCAGCACCTTTGTGAAGATAGCAAATGATAAGCACTAATATCTGATGGTACAGTATTACTTTTGAAGGCCTGTGAAAAAATAATTATTTTTCCCTTTGCAGAGGGTTGTGACCAATCACCTCTCAAAAAGGACCCTCCAAGTTGTGTGGCAGCAATGTCCGGAAAGGGAGAATTAGTTGTGTTAACCCTTTCCCAAACAGCACATTTTAGACTCATCTAAATTGAATTATGTATGTATCAACAGGCCAGAAATTCTAAATTGGTAAAAATGAACTGAAGTTGTTCAAGGGAAGAAAACATTGTGGAAAAAGGAGAAAATGACCTGAGGAAAAAGGCTTTTGAAAGAGCTGGGAAAATACTGGTGAAATCATTTTCTCTTCTCCCCAAACTTCAGATTTTAATTATGTTTGCTATGATGACCCAAGTTATTTTGTTTCCCAGAAATGCTTGCATCAATATGTTTTATAACAGACATGAGAATTGAAATTACCTATATACTTATTATCACCAGTCGGAAAGACTTATCTCTCCTTGGGCACTCTTGTGCATGTATGGTAAGAAAGCGAACAAGTCTTCCAAGACCGCGCCATATTATCGTAGCATACACAGTGCCAGTACTGTAGCCAAAGCTTTAACTAAACCGTAATGGGAAAAGAAAATGAGAAATGAAAGCCTGAATGTACTTGTTGGACACTGCAGTGGAATGAAATGTGCCTAGGTTTGTACAGATAGTTGTGTTTCATTGTACTTAATAAATGCCTCCACTGGTGTATTTTTACATGTCATTCTGGCAGTAGGTCTAAACGTGCCTTTAACTTGAAGAGTCCACTAAATGAAATAAGAGTATTGGATGATGGGAAACATTTTAACACTATATTTTCCTGATGATTCTTAATATTGGTCATTGTAGGTTTTGTCTTGGCCTTTTATCTTGACAGATTAAACAGTTAAGCTGGATGGTAGATGATAAGGGTATTGTTTCTCATCTAATAATGATCCACACTACTTGCAAAATCATTACTGGTACTGTCGTAGGGTCAAGACCAAATGATGGAATATACAGTCCAACTTGTCATTTGCAGCAACATAAGGATGCAATTGAAACTGGCCTCTGAATGCAAATGGCTGTTTAAGACAGACACTGACAATTATATTAGGAACCAAGCTCTGGGCACCTATGATGATGGTTGCTTACTACATAAATGGCTGCTCAATGCAAGTGGATGTTAATAAAGGTTAACCGTTAGACTAAATAATTAAATTAACAGATTGATAGAATATTAACCTGCATGTACACATCTGAATGACAGACATGTCATGAAAAATCAGAAATTGATTGACATATTACCGAATTTGACATTGGAATCTATATGATTTATTATCCCCTTTGATGTGGACAGCCTGTAAAACCCCAGGATTAAAAATAATCAGTTGATTGTAATGAGAGATTCAGTTGCTCTTTAACACTTTCAGAAACGATCCCAAATTTTAAAAATCTAAGAAAGACAGAATTTGTAGACATCATGGGCAAACGAGAAAAGGCTAGTAACCAGTAATTTCTCCTTTTTCCACAATTTTTTCTAATCTTTCATAGACAAATTTCATCATGTGATCCACATGCAATCTGTTGTCTCCAACTGCTTTAATTTGGACAGTTCTAATTTTTTTCTTTTTAAAACAGTTAAACTTAATATTTCCGTATGAATCATGTTTGGTATCGGTCAGTACTTCTGATATCGGATTATATGGAATAACAGTCTGTATCATGTTTATGTAGGAAATACATACATGACTGTACCATCACTTGTTTGTGCAGGAAATTGTTATTGGTCAAGGCTGCCGACTATCCTATGTTTCACTCTTTACCAGATAACAAAATTTTAGACTGACCTTAACCCTTTACCACACAATCCCGAGTTTTAACGACCCTAAAAAAAGAAGCCTTTTGAAAACATTGTGTGAAAAGGAGAAAATGCTGGTAACCAGCATTTTCTCCTTTTCACTCAATGTTTTCTATCCTATCAGAGACTAATTCCATCATGTAAGCAACAAGTGATTTGTGGTCTTCAAATGCTTTTAATTTGGACCAGTCTAAGATTTGGTTGTGTGGCAAAGGGTTAATTGAAAGCATGACTTGTGTAGCTGACAAATTAAATGTGGCTCAAACAAACAGATTTGTCTTTGAAAGAGTATAATAGCATTCAGGGAAAAGTAGAAAATCCTGTTCCCACAAAAGTTTCAAAAGGCCTCTTCAGCAGGAAAACCATGGGGTTATTTAGAAAAGGGTTGATATAGTGGGGGATTTTTCTTTTCTTTCCTCAGCTACCTCCATTTGACAAATAGTAACATAGATCTACAGTTTCTGTGATAAAATGAAGCTCTTTACTGAACGAAAAATTTGTATACTGGTCCAAATTGAAAGCACTTGCAGACGACAAATTAAATTTGCTGAAATAATGATTTCTCCCTTTGATAGGGTAGAAAACATTGTGTGAAGAGGAGAAAATGCTGGTTACCAGCATTTTCTCCTTTTCTCACAATGTTTTCTGAAGGACTTTTTCCTAGGTTCGTAAAAACCCGGGATTGTTTGGTAAAGGGTTAACTCATTACTGTTTACCAAACGATCCCAAGTTTTGAAGACGGTTTAGACCCTGTTGTGATTTTGAAATAATTTTGGGAAGAAGAAAAAATGCTGGTAACTAGCCTTTTCCCACAATGTTTCCTTTCCTTCAGAAGACAAATTTTAGTTTATAGTAAAGTTTACATTGTCAGTCTGTAGATGCTTTCAAAAATGAACGAGTCTCAAATTTTGTCATTTGGTAAAGAGTTAACCCCTTTCTGTAGTGGCCGTCTTAAAACGTATTCAGCGCTATAGAAACCAAACAATTGGACAAACATTTGAAGGAAAAGAAAATGTTGTCTTCTGATTGTTTTGAAAACATCTGAGAAAAAAGAGCAACTACATGTTATTTTTTCCAAAGCTGTCAAAAAACCCCCAAAGTTTAACCTTTGTAAAGGGAGTTATTTGTACAGCAGAGGGTCAAATAAGGATGATGATCTTGAAATCATACAGGAAAATTTGTGATGTCTGATTGGGGGGAAAAAAAAAAGATATGAATCATGCTCTGGCAAAAGGGGGTTTAATGCATCTCAGTAATGCATTGTACCAAGCAAGACATCACATAATTAGGGATCCATAAAACCCACTTTGTGTAACAGCCCACTGAATCATGAAGTAGACTGGTCCTTTAACATGCAGAAAATTGACCAAAAGCAAAAAGTTTTGGCTCGGACTGCACGGTCTGACCAGGGTCAATATTTTAGCAATTGCATTAAGCCCCCTTTTCACCGAGTATGGCTCGTATATGTTGGGTTTTGACTCTTTACCAGACCACAAAATTTTAGACCCTTTACTGCGCAATACCAAGTTTAAACGATCTGGCAGAGAAGGGTTTGAAAAACATTGTTGGTAAAGGAGGAACTGCTGGTAATTTGCATTTTATCCTTTTCCCACATTTTCTCTCCTTTCTGTCGTAAGCTTCATATTTGAGCCAACTTTATTTTTGGTGTGCAAATACCATTAACTCTTTAGCACACAATCCCGACTTTTTACAATCCCGAGAAAGAAACCTTTTGAAGACATTGTGGGAAAAGGAGAAAATGCTGGTAACCAGCATTTTCTCCTTTTCCCATAATGTTTTCTACCCTTCACAAAACAATTTTCAAATTTTCAGTCACTTTTGTCGTCTGCAAATGCTTTCAATTTGGACCAGTCTAAAATTTTGTTGTTTGGTAAAGAGTTACATTTGACAGTTTAATGTTTTGTTGTTTGTTTGACTCTCTACCACACAACAAAGTTTTAGACTTGTCCCAATCGAGGGCATTTGCAGATTATAAATTAATTGTAGCTGAAATGATGGGATTTGTCATTGAAAGTGAAATGATGGGATTTGTCTTTGAAAGGGTAGGAAACTCTGTGGTACAAGGAGAAAATGCTGGTTACCAGCATTTTCTCTTTTTACCCCAGTGTTTTCGAAAGGCTTTTCCCTCAGAGTCATTGAAACTTGGAATTATGTGATAAAACGTTAAGGGTTAACCCATTACCAAACGACAAAATTTTAGACTTTTCCAAATTGAAAGCATTTGCAGACGACAAAATAAACATGACTCAAAAATTGAAACTTAACTTTGGAGGAGCAGAAAACATTGTGGGAAAAGGAGAAAATGCTGGTTACCAGCATTTTCTCCTTTTCCCACAATGTTTTCAGAAGGCTTCTTCCTCAGGGTCGTTAAAACCAGGGATTGTTTGGTAAAGGGTTAATATGAAAGTAGCAGCAGATGACAAATAAATGTTCTTTGGCTAATAAGACTTCCGTCTGGAACAGGAGAAAACATTGCCTTGGAAGAAGAGCAACTACTGGTATCCAGCTTTTTATTTCCTGTCATGTGACTTGGGTTGGGTAACTTTACCCATACATTTGAGTGGCACTGTGGAAAAAGGGGGATTAACCCATATCAACACAATTCTGAGTTTTAATGATCCTGAAGTGGGAGGATTTTGAAAAAATTGTTTGAAAAGGGGAAATGCTGGTAACCAGCATTTTCCTCATTTCCCAAAATGATTTCTACCCTTTAACCCTTTACCACACGGCAAAATTTAAGACCTATCCAAATTGAAAGCATTTGCAGATGACAATTTCATAGTGGCTCAAATGACACAACTTTTCTTTGATAGGGTAGAAAACTTTGTGGGAAAAGGAGAAAATGCTGGTTACCAGCATTTTCTCCTTTTCCCACAATGTTTTCAAAAGGCCTCTTCTTCAGGGGCGTTAAAAGGCGTCATTTTGTGGTAAAGGGTTAATAGACAAATTCTATCATTTGAGCCACATTCGTTTTCTGCAAATGCTTTCAATATGGTTGAATCCAAAATTTTGTCATCTGGTAAAGACTGCACGGCCCGGGGGCTGACATGGGTGAATATTTTCATTTGCATTAAAACCCCTTTTGACAGAGCATGATCCATTTGTATAAATTTTTATTGGAATTGTGTTCAGTGTGTGTGTTGTTTTGTGCATTATTTCAATAATGTTGCAGTAAGTGCGCCCAATATGACCTAAGTTGTCGACGGGCCTTAAAACGCTATTCATCATATTCATCATCAATAATGTTGCCTTTTTTGTTTTCAATGATATTTCAGTTATGTCACCAAAGCCAGTGCACTTTTCCATGTGTACCTTTACCAGTGCTGTGTTTCAAACCCTTTCCAAACCACTTGCTGCTCTCCCTACTAATCATGCCTGCTTTGCCACCAACACAAGTCATTATTTTAGTGTAGTGTGTAAATTTTAGGGTACTTTGAAAAGACATTTCATCAATATAATACAGTTAATCTTTTGTCTCACAAATGTCACATAAATGGAATTAATGACCACGAGGAAAAATACTTTTGAAACATTTTGGGAAAAAGGAGAAAGTTTGGCTAATCAGTATCACGGACAGGAAACATCTTTTTAGGTACATTAATTTTGTCATCTGCAAATGCATTCAATTTGGTAGAGTCTAAAATTTTGTTGGCTGGTAAAAAGTTAAGGTAAATACTGTGTCACTTCTTTATCTTTGAATATAGAAACTATTTGACTCTTACCATGCTATGATTCTCATCCTGCCATTATGAACTTTTAGGCAAAAACAATGGTGAAACTGTAAAAATTAGTTTTTAACAATATTTTGTTAATGAGAGAACCAGTCTAATCTTAATTTTTTGTTAATGAGGGAACCAGTCTAATCTGATGTCTTCATTGGCAGCTTTTACACTTGTCAAAGTAGGGAATAAACAGAAGAAGTCTTGTTAATCTAGTTAATTGTCCTATGTCTTGCTAACTTGAAAAATGCTGCCAGGATGAATTCTACATGCATTTCCATGCATATACAACACTCTCTCATTCAGTTACAGAAAGACACAGCTTTTGTAAGGTTATCATTGTACCAGCTTTTATAAGGTTATCACTTTACCAATGGACACAATTTTAGACTTGTCTACGATGAAAACATTTGCAGACAACAAATTATATGTGGCTCAAATTATGAGGAATTTTTTGCATAAGTAGAAAATATTGTGAGGGAAAAGAGAAGTTGCTGATCACAAACAATTTCTCCATTTTCCCACAATAATTTCAGAAGCTTTCCCCTTAGGGTTATGAAAAAACAGAAGTGTGTGATAAAGGAAGAAGTTGAAGCCTGCAGTGTTCTCTATGATACAGACAGGGACAGTTGGTGCCCATTTTATCAGCTTGTAGTACTTCTGCATCTAGCCTTTTATCTCCAAAACTGATTTTGAGGCAGTTGACTTTGAAAATATATATTGAAGATGGCAATGTCAACAAGAAGTAAGGTTTAATCTACAAGAGTACAATGTCGCGTAAATTTTTTGTGGCTAAAGGAGAAAATAACTGTATTTATTACTACTTGTGAGCAGTTTCTCCATTTGCTACAATCTCTTCAAAAATAGCACTCCTACAAAATGAAGGAAGTTGTCAGCAGGAGATAATCAGTTAACTCTTTAACCTTTATCTTGCCCTTCGCTACCGAATATGTATTTTGCAGCAAGTGTAAAGAGATCGGCCTGTACTTGCGTGCAGTCTGATCTTTCTCTATACTCTGCTGCTTTATCAGTAGTTTGGTCATATGAACCTGGCACAATGCCAATAAACTTAGCGGAGTCTATTTATGTAATTGTCAACAAGTTAAATTCGGCAGGATAAGGGTTAATGAAGGACAAAAGGTTTTACTATCTGAAATTAACAGCATTTGCAGACAACATATTCAATTGGACTATTATACGAAGAATGCATCTAGGAATGGAAAAAAAACACTGTGTGAAAAGAATAAAGTGCTGGTTACCAGCACTTTCTCCTTTTTGTAGAATGTTTCAGAAACGTTTTTTAAGCCTCTAGGTTGTGAGGGAAATGGTTAATTATTTTTCAGACAAAAGTTTTAATGATCTAAAACAGTCATATTTTGAAAAAAGAGAAAATACTGGTAACCTCTTTTGAGATAAGACAAGTTATGTTTTTTTTAGTCATAATTTTGTTGCCTGAAAATGCTTCTGACCAATGTGAGCTATTTTGAAAATTTGTTAACCCTTTACCTGATACGCCAATTTGAGGCTCTTCCATTTCAGCAGCAAATAAAGATATGATGTCAAAGATATGGACAAATGAGGATACAAATATCTGATTGAGTGGAAAACATTGTGGGAAAAGGAGAAATTGCTCGTTACGAGCAATTTCTCCTTTTCCCACAATGTTTTCAAAAGCTGTCTGTTGTTGATACGTCAAAATGAGTATCTATGGAGTAAAGGGTTAAGTGGTAAAGGGTTAATCGATTGCCAGAACAGCAATTTAACCCAAAAAATGCTGAATGCAGATCAAGTTGCTTATGCGGACATTGTAGATCACAATGAGGCTGTACAAAATGTGCATGATTAATTTCTTACAATGAGGACACGATTTTGCCAACAAGTCATCTGCAGGAGGTGCTTATGTGAAACCCTATGTGCCATGGTAGGAATCCTTTGCTATCTCTGTTTATACCCTTTTGTATGACCCACTTTCTTGAACCCGCAACCTAGTGCTCTGGATTTGAGGACTGTGATCTCCAGGCTGTCCAGATAGTTTGTCACATGGGCATGATTTCATTTATGTCAGTGTCCTGTGCTGATAAAGATTCAAACATTTGTCCATGGATTAAGACAAAATGACCCATCATAATGCACACAGGTGGGACATTGTCCTTTTAAGATTTATTTGAGGATGAGTCTTGAACACATTTGTCTCTCTTAACCCTGTATCACATGACAGGATTTAAGAGTGGACCAATTTGAAAGTGTTTGCAGACAGAAAATTAAATGTGGTTGAAATGATAGAGCTTGTATGCTAAAGGGAAGGAAACCTTGTGGGAAAAGGAGAAAATGCTGGTTGCCAGCATTTTCTCTTTCTCCACAATGTTTTCAGAAGCTTTCTATGTCAAGGTCTTTAAAACTTAGGATTTTGCTGTAAAGGGTTAACCCTTTACCAAATACCAAATGATCCAGAGTTTTAAAGACCCTGAGGAAGACAGTGTCTGAAAACTTAATGTATAAAGGATGAAATGCTAGTTATCAGCATTGCCCCTTTTACCACACTGTTTTCAACTCTTTCAAAGGCATGTTCTTCAATTTGAGCCACATTTTTTATGTCATCTGCAAAGTTTTCGCGAGACTTTGTGGTGCGGAGGTCAAATGACCTTAGAAATTTCAAATGAATAAAAGAAAGCACACATATAAATTTTGGGTGTCATTTTAGATGATTCGGGGGTCCAAATTCAAAGAAATAGGGGGTCAGGGAAACCCCTTGTTGTCTGCAAATGCTTAAGTTGGATGAGTCCAAAGTTTTGCTGCTTGGTTATGAGTTACTGTTTAAAAATGTTTTTTAAATTTTTTGTAAGTATATTGGATAGTAACTTTTGTCCCCTGTCTGAATGGTCCTTCAAGGACAAAAACATGTCATCTTAGCTGTATTTGTCGTCTGCAAATGTTTGCAGTATGGGAGTCAAAATTCTTGTCTGAGATTTGATGCTCACAGCAGTTGATAGCTGTGTAAAGCATGATGGCTGCATCTTTATATTTGTGTTACCCATGATTCATCATTAATGGAGGGTGTGCAAGCATTAGGAAAAGAAATGCAAACCTGAAGAACTAAGATAGTAAGCAAACTTTGAAGATACAGTGTTGGGAAAAGAATTGAGGCTAAAAAAGCCATTTGTTGCTCTTGTTTAGCAATTTCTTGATATTGCCATGATTCTGTCCTTAGTGTCTGTTGCAAAAAGCTGACCAGTTAAATAAATAGATCTAGCGGATCTCGGTGATAATGCATATTCATATATCACAGAAAAAAAGAACAAATAAACACTAAATGAGCCATGCTTTTTAAAATAAGGGTTTGATGCATCTGCATAATTTATTAACCCATGTCAGTCTGCACAGTCTGCAGCGGACCTGTCTCAAAACTTTTTGCTATTGGTAAATTTTCTAGTTGTCAAAGGACCAGTCTACCATATGATTCAATTGGTTACACGTAAGACAACATGGATTTAATGAAACCACATTGACTTGCTTGGTATAGTGCATTACGGAGATCCATTAACCCCCCTTTGCCAGAGCACAGCTTATTTATAAGCAGGATAGTGTTTTGATAATTAAAAGTCGAATAAACTCATTCTTTTCAACTTCCCCCAAGCGCAATCCTAGCCGGTATAGGATAATTAAAAAAGATGGAAATTACTTCATGATATCCCTCCACATTGAACTTTTCCCGATATTTTAAATCGGCCCTGTTACAATACCATTGTGTTGATCTAAACAAACTGCCCGAATCGAGTCAGCAAATCATTTTTAACAAAGATTACCGTGTTAATATTGATATTCTATTTGCCATTTCATCTGTTTATTTTGCCCAATAATCTTCATTGAACTTCTCAAGCGAGTAGCCAGCCTTTGTTACTGTCTGCCTGCCGCTAGATATTGACTGAACGTACTTAGCGAGTGTATGGATTTTTAGGATATTTACAACGCTGACTGTGTTTACACACTAATATTGAGACACCTGCATAGCTCTCTGTTAGCTTTAGATTGATAGTCATTTTGTTAACAGGTATCACTTAAACGTTTAATCAGATAAATAGCAATAAACTTTGTTACCTATCTAGCGGATCGGACAGTGAATTTTTTTCATGTCACAGTGATTTTGTTGCACATTTTTGTAGTTGACTTGTCTTAGATATTGGATAATTAAGAGTTAAGAAGGAAATTATCACAAAAGAAACGGACGCTGATCATTTGTTTCAATTACAGACGTTATTAAAGGAAGAATTGAAAGTGGACGGGTACCCTAGTTTAACCTATGGATATAAATTGGTCAAATCTGGCCACGGATCTTCAGATTTCTGTACAAACTGAAACAGACTTTAAAAGGTAAAACTTAGAAATTTTGTACTTTCTGTTTGATTCATCCGTACCGTAGTGTTTCGGATAAACCGGGCAGCCGACAAGTGTGTAGTGAATTTACGGTAGCGCTTTACGGTCCAAGGGAAGTAACTGCTACAAATTCCGCTGTGATTTATACTAGATAATAAGATTTTAAGTGACAGCCTAGACAGATCTTTTGTTTATTTCAAATGGGTATCGTATTGTTCTAACTGTATAGTTTGGTGACCCGATCCTCTTCTGAGTATTTTATATCCCTTTACTCACTAAACACAAACCACATTATAGAATGGAAAAATTCTTGATTCTGGACACTTTTTTTTTTAGCAAATTTACTGATGGTGTGATTTATGTCTTCTGATAATTGATTTTGTAGATAATGGTGTACAAGTTCAGGCTATTTTTTTTTTACCTCAAATGATACACTAGTAATGATTTTTTTTTTTCATAGTTAATTCTATCTAAGTTGAGACATTAGGTCTACCACCAGCAGATGACAAAACATTTTGGCAAAAGGAGAAATTGCTTGTATGAAGAGATGTCTCTCTTTACCTTATCATTTTCATAAACATTTGTATATTTATTCATGCTGACAATCCACAATCTAGAACGATTTTTATCCAAGTTGTCTGCTACAAAGTAGTTTCAGGGCTTATAATGAGCTGTAGTTTTGCTACTAGAAATACATGAATAATTATACATTAATATAGTAACAATCATTAATGCTGACAATATGGTAAGACCTGCAATTTCTTTAATGGTGCACTTTACTCTTTACAATATGGCAATACTATTAGACTTGTCCTAAATGGAGGCACTTGCAGACAACACATAGCTATCAAATGATGAGATTTGTCTGCAAAAAAAAAAGTTGGAAATAGTGGTTACCGGCATTTTTCCTTTTCCTACAATGTTTCTAAAGCTTTCTTCGCCAGTGTTATTCAAACAAGGGCTTTTGTGAATATTTTGAGTTTTTGAGTAGAATGAATGCAATGACGTGTTTATTGAATATCATATTGGGAATTTGAAACATTTGTACAAAATCTCTAATCTGGAACGGTTTAGGGTCATTGGGTTTATTCAGCAAGTTGATTTACCAAAACTTATTTTCCATAATTCTGTCTTACTCGACTGACCCCAAATTCAGTAAGATTTTGCCAATACCCTTTCCTTGTTCTTGGAAGATAAAAGCCCATGTATTGGACGAAACTGTCCTGAAAGTTTGCCATGATTCTTAACCCTTTACTACACAATCTGAAGTTTCAACAACCCAGAGGAGGAAGCTTTTTGAAAACATTGTGGGAAAAGGAGAAAATGGTGGTAACAAGCATATTCTCCTTTTCCCACACAGTGTTTTGAACCTTTTCAAAGATAAATTTCAACTTTTAAGTTGCGTTTATTTTGTCTTATGCAAAAGCTTGCAATTTGGACAATTCTAAATTTAAGTCGTTTGGTAAAGAGTAAACTCTACCAGGTGACTTTAACGCTTTACCAAACGACAAATTTTTGAACTGGACCAAAGTCAAAGCATCTGCAGACAACAAATTAAATCTCGTTAATATGATGATTCAGACTTTGATAGGGTAGAAAATATTGTGGGAAAAGGAGAAAATGCTGGTTACCAGCATTTTCTCCTTTTCCCACAATGTTTTCTATAGGCTTCTTTCTCAGGGTCATTAAAAGTCGGGATTGTGTGGTAAAGAGTTAACTCTATACCAAATGACATAATTTTAGGCTAGTCCAAATTGGAAGCATTTGCAGACGACAAAATTAATGTGACTCACAAATTGAAATTTGTTTTGGAAAGGGTAGAAAACATTGTGGAAAAAGGAGAAAATGCTGGTTACCAGCATTTTCTCCTTTTCCCACAATGTTTTCAGAAGGCTTCATTCTTAGGGTCGTGAAAACCCGGAATTGTTTGGTAAAGGGTTCATTTTAGACTTGTTAGAATTGAAAGCCTTTGCAGACGACGAGTAAGATTTTTCTGAAATGTTAGATTTTATTTCTGAAAGGAATGAAAATATTACGAGAAAAGAAGTAAATGCTGATTTCGAGCATTTTCTTCCTTCCTACAATGTTTTCAAAAGCATTTTTCTCAGGAACGTTAAAACACAGGATTTTTGGTATAAGGCTAATCATACAACTACATTGGTGACTTTTTTCGCCCACGCAATTGACATCAAGAAGAAAAAAAATAGAAAGAAAGGAGTAACTTTAATAATGTTATGATTTTTGCTCCTCCTCCCACATTGTCTTTCACATGTTCAAGTAATACATCTTCCATTCTTCAAATATCTTTAGCACTCCTTTCACAGTGTTCTATCTTTATCTTATACCAGAAAACAAAATCTAATCCCTTCCCACACAATCTTGGCTTTTAACTATCATTTGAAAGAAAGCTTTTGAAAGCATTTTGGAAAAAGGAGAAAATGCTGGTAACCAAAATGTTTCCTACCCTTCGAAAGGTGTATCACATCATATGAATAGAGTTAAATTTTTCTTCCAATGCTTTCAGTTTGAGTAAGTCTTTAGTTATGTTGTTTTGGTAAGATTAAAGGCACATACCTGTCTTTTACTCTTTACCAGGCAACAGAATTAGACTGTTCCAAATAGAAAGCATATGCAGACGAAAGTTTCAGTGTGGCTCAAATGATGTGATTTTTCTTGGATAGGTTAGAAAACGTGGGAAAAGGAGAAAATGCTGTTTACCAGCATTTTCTCCTTTTCCTACAATATTTTCAAAAGGCTTCTTCCACAGGGTCGTTAAAGGTGGCCCTTCAGATTTTGGGACGAAAATTTTACAAAAATACAAAAAAAATCATCCTTATACTCCCAAAGCCTTTTAATTTTCATTCATAAAACCCCAGTAGTCGAAAACCATCCGACGACAAGAGAAATTAGAGATTTACTATGGCCCAGGTCGACACCGACGGGAAACACGTTCTATTTTTACAGAGCAACTCGCTCATTTACATACCAGAAATACACAGACAAAGCTTCAAACATAGCGTCCGAAGAAGACATTCTGGAAAATAATTACATGTTTGTTATGTTATGGAATTTAAGCGTTATTAGTCACGTGCCAGTCACTTGACGTTCCCACAATGCTTTTTTTATTTCTGGCGCGAAATCTAAAAATACCTTAAGAGGCTACGTAGCCTTTCAAGGGAACACCATCAAAAAAATTTTTTTTGTAATTTTATTATTCTTAATTATTGATGATTTTTATTGTTTTTTCATATAAATTTCAGTGATATATATATTTTTTAATTTTGTGAGATGTGAAAAATCTAAATACCCACCTTTAAAAGTTGGCATTGTGTGGTAAAGGGTTAAATTAACTGAAATCATCAGCAACTGAAATCATTAGCATGACAAATTAACTCAATTAATGAGATTCGTCTATAAAAAGGTACCAAAGTAATACAATTCCTCAATAGATGATTCTTCTTTTCCAAAAAGTTTTCAAAAGCCACTTTCCAGGGGGCTGTTAAAACACATGGTTGTTTGGTAATGGGTTTAGGCATCTGCAAATCATCAAGCAGGAGTGGAGCAAATGAAAAGGGTGAAAATAAATACTGTTGGAAAAGCAGAAAATTATTTTTTCGCAAACATTTTTCCAGGTGGGTAAGGTAAAACACAGTATTTTCAGGTAAAAAGTTGAATAAATTTTTGTGTAAAATGATCTTGTTGGGTAATGGGTTACTGGGGGATTGTACTGTACTTCTGACTTCAGGTGTCAAGTAAGGTCAGTGATTAATTCAATGGTAGGTTTATTTGGTAAAATATGAGATCATATAGTTCACAGTGCTTGGATTTCCTTTAGCTGCAGTTCCATGTTAAGCTTGTCCCTAGTATATACAACCTTTAGAGAGAAGGCTTCTGAAATCATTGAGGATAAAGGAGAAAATGCTGGTAACTAGCATTTTATCCTTTTCCCACAATGTTTTCTAGCCTTTCAGAGACAAAAATCATCAATTTAACCGCATTTGATATGTTGTCTGCAAGTACAATCAACTCCTTCCTAAACATGAAACTTAAGACACTTCAAATTGAAAGTATTGGTAGATAACATTCTAAATTAATAGAAATGAGCTGAAATTCTTTGAAAAGGCAGAAAACAATGTTTTCTAAATTAATAGAAATGAGCTGAAATTCTTTGAAAAGGCAGAAAACAATGTGGGAAAAGGAGAAACTACTTGTTGCAAGCAAATTTCTCCTTTTCCCATTATGTTTTCAAAAGCCATCTTCAGGGTCATTTATGAAACTAAGGGGTACGGTAGAGGATTAATTCTGCAGTAATTTTGCAGCCATTCTGTTTTGGCCTTGTAATATTTTGTCTTGCAATGATTAATATGCACGTCAACTTGATTGTTGATATTTAACACCATTCTTTCTGTCATAATAATGATAGGGGCCAGGGAGTCTTTCCAAGAGTTCTTGGAGTTTTTTACCACACCCATCTGAAGCCACAGAGGGTGCTAAAAAGTTTCGTATAAACATCATTTCTTTACCAAATGACAAAACTTGACTTGGTCAAATTGAACACATTTGCAGATGACCATTTATAAATGACTCAAATGGTGGAAATAGTCTTTAATAGGCTAGGAAACATTGCAGGAAAAGAAGAAAATGCTGGTTATGAGAATTTTCTCGCAGTGTTCCAAAGTGCCCAAGGTAAAAAAGCGTGGGATTGTGTGATAAATGGTTATTGAAACAGGGTTCAGTGGGGCAGTGGTGAGAGGGGAATCAATGACTGTTGTCAGTCTTAGGAAAAAGTTTAGCTTAGCCCAGGGATTTGAATTTGCAACCCCAGGTTTACTAGTCCTTTAATCAACAACTAGGTTCATTAAGTACAGTATTCATGACTTCATTGATGGGATAGAAAACATACTTACCAGCACTGTTTCCTTTTCCCACAATGTTTTCAATAGCCCCTTCTTCCTTCAGGCTTGATAATACTGAGGATTGTGTTGGTAATGAATGAAATGAGACAATGGAAGGTTAGTTGCTGTTGAAGGATAAGAAGCAGGGTTTGAGGTTGATAACCTGAAGTGAACTGAGTAACTAGCAGGCAATAAATGTACTAAATTTTGCTATTGATTAATATTGAGGATGAGCAAACAGACCTTATAATGTAAAGATGAAGATTAGACAGCACAGCAACTACAGTCAGCTCTGCACTGTCTTGCCTATAAAATAATAAGAAATTGTCGGGTTAAAATACCCATTCCCTCAAGCCCTAGTTTTAACAACCCTGACAGAGAAGGCTTTAGAAAACATTGGTGGGAAAAGGAGAAAATGCTAGTGACCAGGCAGCATTGTCTCCTTTTCCCACACTATTTTATATCCTTCCAAAGAAAATACATTTTACCCATGCTCTGGCAAAAGGGGACTTGCTGCATCTCGGTAATGCATTATACCAAGCAAGTCGTCACATAATTAGGAATCCACAAAATCCATTTTGTCAAACAAAAATGTATGAATCATGAAGTAGACTGGTCCTTGGACGTACAGAAAATTGACCTATAGCAAAAAGTTTGTCCCAGGTCAGCCTGCTTGGAGTGCAAAAATTGTTAGCAGTATGTCTCCTTTTCCCGTAATGATTTCTGACATATCAAAGACAGTTTTCAAGTATTGAGTCCTATTTTTGTTGTCATCGGCAAGCAACTTCCAATTTGGACAAGTGTAAGTTTCTGTCATTTTTTAAAAGTTTATAATAATCTACTTTTTTTTGCAATCAGTTATCTATCTGTTAATAAACTCTACCGGAAACCAGTATTTTGAACAAGTACGTAATGCCAGCATTTGCAAACATAAGATTTACTGAATATGGCAGTGAAATGAAAATCGAAAGGGTTACTAATACAATCTGTTGGAGGATAAAATGCTGGTTTCTGTAATGATTTCAAAAACTTTGCTGTAGGATTGTTCTGTGAGAGCTAACCTTTGCTAGCAGCAGATGACAAAATGTTAGATTTGTCTGAATTGAGAGTACTTGCAGATGTCAAAGATGTTCCTCAAAGGACAGGATTTGTCTATAAATAATGGTTAAAAAACCTTTACAAAAATGCTGTTTACCTGGTTGCAGAAAAAGGAGAAAATGATGGTAAACAGTATTTTTACAATTGTCCACAATATTTGTAACCTCCCACAGGCAAATTTCTGTATCATATTGTTGTCTGCTAAAGCTCTCAATTTTGTAAAGTCTTAATTTTTGTTGTTTGCTTGGTAAAGGGTTCATCTACCTCAGAACCTTTCAAATGCTACATAAATGAACAATTATTAGAATAAAAGACGGGGATATTTTAAAAACTTGTGATGAAGAAAAACAAATTAAATAATTTATCTTGCTGAAGTAGCCATCAATTTGAAAAAAAAAAAAGGTCCTTTAGAATTCTAAACCTGAAGATATTCTCTGCAACAGCTTTCATGCCTCTTTTGCTGCTGATTATTGTTTTGACGAAGTTCATGTGGAAAGCACTTGGTGGCTTAGAAACTGTCCGAACGTGTTTAGTGCGAAAGCCTGGGTACAAGTAGGGTAAACTGGTTGCCATATGATTGAAATGATGTTAAAAATGACGCTGAATGAAGTTTAACATCAAATGAACAAAATTAATGTCTGAATGAGACAGAAAATGGTATAGACTTGTCCCGTTTGAAGAATGTATGGTTACAATTTAATAAGTACTTAACATTCAATCAATAAATGTAGGGACCCAGATAAGAAATCAAGCCATTATCTACCTGTACTGTGTTTATCAGTTCATATATACATATTATACCTGTCAACATGATTGTTGAGCCTTCTTTGTGAAGATGCTCTTTTGAGGCCTGTAACTTTCTTAACCCTTTACCAAACAATCATGCGTTTTAACAACCCTGAGAAACAAAGCTTTTGAAAACACTGTAGCAAAAGCAGAAAATACTGGTAACTGCTGGTTACCAGCATTTTCTCCATTTCCCACAATGTCTTGTACCATTTCTGTTGTTAACCCTTGTAGTAGACTTTTTCAGTTTGTACTGCAGATGCAGAAATAGAAATATCTCGCAAAGAAGTGGGCAGTGTAGAATGCAATATTAGATTGCGAGTTCTGTGAAGTCTTATCTTGATCTACACTGTCTGTAGAAGCTATTGTTCTAGGGTTCAGCAGTAAGGGTCTGCAATACTTGGACTGCCAAAAACAACTAAGGCTTCTTTTTGAGAAAATGTAGATCAAGATTAGATTGTAAGGTACATGTATTTAACCCAGAACAGCCGTAAAGGATTCTATTTAGACTTACATAACTATGCCAAACTTACAGAATTATTTCATTACTGAATTTTATAAGGTAATAATTGTAATAGCTGGCAAATCATCTCAGTGTTCCCACAAGCTTTCTATTTCAAGGGTACACTTACCCCTGAGCTGCGAATCTGGGGGTAAAATACCATATTAGAGGGTATGACAGTAATGGTTCCCAACTAGATGTAAAGCATTCCATATTGATGATTTGCAACAAAAAAGTGTGTTATATTAAGATATTTGTATAAATTTACTGCTTAAAGTCATTAAAAAGCTGAAAAGACTGTCTGAAATGACTCTGATCAGACAATGTCAAAGAGACATTTTGTTGTGTCACGGGTTTCCATGTTTTTTACACCCGATCAGTTTTTCATATCTGTTAATTTCTGGATAGGTATTTCCACATGATTTGACAAAAAAATTGTCAATAAGGGTAACAAGTAGCTTCAAAACCTGTCATTTTACACAAGAAAAGCAGATAATGGCCTTTTTTGTCCATGCATTTTTATTATGCCTCCCTTCAATGAAGTGGGGGTATATTGCTTTGCTAATGTCAGTCGGTCGGTTGGTAGACCTTACCTTGTCCGGATGATAACTAGACACAGAATTGACCTAGGTTCGTCAAATTTGGCACAGACATGTGTCTCGGAGTGTAGATGATCCCTATTGATTTTGAGGTCAATCCGTCAAAGGTCAAGGTCACAGTGACCGTCAACATGTTGATATATAGACCAAACCTTGTCTGGATGATAACTAGACACAGAATTGACCTAGGTTCGTCAAATTTGGCACAGACATTCGTCTCGGAGTGTAGATGATCCCTATTGATTTTGAGATCAATCGGTCAAAGGTCAAGGTCACAGTGACCGTCAACATGTTGTTATATAGACCAAACCTTGTCTTATGTGAAGTCTCTGGTGTAACCAGAATTTGTTACGTGAATTTCAATTCTGTAACATGATTTACGCAATAATTTGGCAGTGCGAACACTGCATCTGTAAGGAAGAAAGACAAGTATAAGAAAAACTATCTTGAACCCTTTACCAAACATTCCAAACATTGAACAACCCTGATAAAGAAGCTTTTGAAAATGTGGGAAAAGGAGAAAATGGTGGTAACCAGCATTTTCTCCTTATCCCTCAATGTTTTCTACCCATTCACAGCCTAAAAGCATAATTCCACCTCCATTTAACCCTTTACCACACAATCCCAACTTTTAACGACCCTGGGAAAGAAGCCTTTTGAAAACATTGTGGGAAAAGGAGAAAATGCTAGTAACCAGCATTTTCTCCTTTTCCTACAATGTTTTCTACCCTATCAAAGAAAAATTGCACCATTTGAGCCACACTGAGATTGTCGTCTGCAAACGCTGTGAATTTGGACAAGGCTAAAATTTTATCGTCTGGTAAGGAGTTAAAGTGTCGTCTGCAAGTGCTTTAAATTTGGTCAATTCCAAAATTTTGTCATTTGGTAAAGTGTTTAACCCTTTACCACACAATCCCGAGTTTTAACGACCATGAGGAAGAAGCCTTTTGAAAACATTGTGGGAAAAAGAGAAAATGCTGTTAAACAGCATTTTCTCCTTTTCCCACAATGTTTTCTACTCTATAAAATACACATTCCAGCATTTGACCTACATTTGAATTGTCGTCTGAAACTGTTTTTCTATTCGGACAAGTTTACATGTTTGTCATATGGTAAAGAGTTATATGGCATGCCTTAAAGGGATCTGTAGCCTTGTAAGACATCTCCCTGAACCTGTGGTTAAGGTGTTGGGTAATTAATTCAGGAGTTCTTTGTATGATCATCACCATTCGGAGTATCCTTGGGCAAAGCAGTGCAGAGTATGAGCCTAGTACATGTGAATTTTGAGGAGCACACAAGTTACTGGGCTGTTTCCATGATAGTGACTAAAATAATTTTGAAAGCTTTGTAAAACACTATTCAATCATTTGTTAATTTGAATTATACCTTTTCTTGCAATGCTTGCTTTGTTCTTTAGTTGCAAGGTAAAAAAGTCTGCAAGAGGTATTGAATTATTTTATCAGTTAGAGTTCAACTTCCAATGGTAAAAATGTCCTAAATTTGAACGAAAGTAGTTTACAAACTTGGGAGTTGACAAGATTAAAGCTTATATAAACACAATACCAGTATAAAAACCCTTCTCCAATTAAAGGATACAATTTTGCCTTGCAAGAAAGTATTTTAAGGACAGGGCACCCGAATGGGATTTGTGTAACATCGCCTTTCCTTGTATGTATTCGGCTAAGACTCGGGGTAATCCGTAATCGATGCGGGGAACCAGCATCTATAGGCAGATCAATTACGTATTACCCAAGTCTTAGCTGAATCCGATGAAAAGCGATGTTACAGGAATCTGCATTAGGGTACCCTTAAAGAAAAATTGATTGCTTCATCTCAAACCAACCAATACATGAAATGATGATGATTGCAATGATGGTGAAAGGCTTAACTCTTTACTAAAAAAAGAGACTTATCCAAATTAAAAGCATTTGCAGATGACAATTTTGATGCAGTGCAAATGGTATTTTTTGTCTTTAAAAGGATAGAAATGTGGGAAAAGCAGAAAATGCTTGTTGGGAGCAATTTCACCTTTTGCCACAATGTCTTCAAGAGAAGGCTGTAGCATAACTACAAAAGTGTACTGTATGTGTTAATGTCTTTGATCATGTTTTGTAAGTCATTAGGCCAAAAAATCTATTAGTTATGATTATGCAGTTAGATGGTTACATCAGTTCATCTTGGTAAATGTAGGAATATACAGCTTTATATTTTTTACACAATGTTCTATTTTGTCACACTTGATTTCAACAAAATCTCTCAAACAGTGAATCTGAATAAAATTTACATATTTATTGAGTTAATTTTTTCCAGAGTTTGACCGAATCAATAACAAATCTGTCAAAATTCAATAACATCTAAAGAGCAATACTACACCTGAGGTATGCTTAACTTCAGCTTAACTCTTTAGTCTTTACCACAAGACAAGATTTAAGACTTCCAAAATAAAGGCATTCGCAGACGACAATTTAAATCTGTCTAGAATTGTGATATTTTTCTGTGGAAGGGTAGAAAACTGAAAAGAAGAAAATGGTGGTTACCAGCGTTTTCTCCTTTTCCAACTATGTTTTCTAGAGTCCGTCTGGCTGGGGAAGCTGTTAAAACCCTGGATTGTGTAGAAATGGTGAAGGCACAAACCCATTTTGGGCGCAAATTTTATCTTTCTGTGTCCATACAGTTGAATTTTATTCAAAACATCAAAGATATAGGTACTTCATTGCAATGGGCAATTGCTCCTTTTCTTGCAAATTTTTTTTTCATCCAAATATCATGACAGGTAGATCAACTCTCATTGCCTTCTGATCATTTGGAAGTAATATTTCTGTAACGTTATAAGTATAAAAATAGGGATTTCAGAAAGGAATGATGAGAAATTCTTGCATTATTTTTGAAACAGATGAAGGACATATTTCCATTTCCTGCACTGAATTTTACAGCTAGGATTCCACTACCAATAAAAAGGAGGGAATCGGCAATGTTGGTGAGAGAGGAAAGGGTAAAGGAAAAATGTGATTGTATAGGTATAAACTATTATATCTAAGCTGACCTATTCAATAGATTTCAGCTCTGAATATCTTGCTACATCAGACAATAGGGTTTTCGTAGGTGTATAAATGTTTTGCCTTCTAGCTATATTTATCTTGCTGTAAATACTGTTGAACATCATGTCCTACCCTTTTCTCAACCGAACCAAACCACCCAAAAGTAGTTAATGCAGCCTGTCTACCTATAGTTTCTGAGTTAACCTTTGTAGATCTAGTGCTGAAAAAAAAATGATGGGGATGTTTTTTGTGTTTGAGATGCAGACATTTCAGTCTTAAGGCTGTTTTTGTGACTATGCTTCAAGGAAGTGGACAGTGTATATTTGAGATCAGCCAGCATGGTCAGTACAGTCTGATCTTGATCTATACTGCCCACATAAGCAGTTAAATCCAGGTTATTATGCTACAATCATTTGCAATCTGTATCTAGTTTCCTAGTTGATGCAGTCAGATCAATTATGATAGTACATTGTTTTACTGCGTTTTCAACACTTTTTAAGCTACACTACTGTGTTCAGTGTACCGTGTCTATGTATTCCTGTGTTTCTTTTGATAAGCATCATGCATAAATCACTTTCCCAGCCACTGGCTGCTTTCCCATTTAAACAAGGTGAAAACATTGTTGAGCCCGAAGCCTGTCCGATTATGATTTTCTGTATAGGAGTGGACAGGGTAGGAGAGATTGGACCTTACATTCTGTCCAGTTTGATCTTGAACTACAGTGTACACTAAAGCTTTTGTGCCATTTATGTTAATGAAGACCTTTAAAGTTTATTGGAAGAAATGCTTAAGTAACTCTAAACTGCTTAGTAAGTGAATCTGAGATTTTTGCATAGCAGACAGAACTCCAGATAGAGGGAGTGATTTTGATTTCAAAATTGAAAATATTAATTATTCTGAGTACCCACAACATAGGGTTTCGAAGAGAAATAATGACTTTAGAATTATTGTGCTGGTAAAATACTGGTTTAGTGAAATTCCAAGATTCCATGTACAGGTGTGCTAGCTGCTGCAACATAATTGAAATAACACTGAAAATGGTGAGAAATACCATAGACAACTAATCAAAGCTGCAGAAAATGTAATGAACTATAATAACTCAAAATAGTGGATAGTGAAGATCTAAAGATCAGACTGTACTGTACATAGATTGTGAAGTCTGATCTTGACCTTCACTATCTAATGCAATTACAGAAATTGCAAGTTACTTCTGGCATTTAAAGATGCCCGTCTACAGCCGGTAAGCAAAAACGCTGTTAAATTTCAAACAATTTAGAATGGTACAGAAATCAGTTCTCTGTGTAAACATGGATAAATTACTGACATATATGGTGTAATTGAAAAAAAAGAAACACGGAGATTTGTATCAGAAACCGAACATTGGTCAGTAGAAAACTGGCTGACGATCGAAGCTGTAAACAATGGTAGTGCGTCAAGGAAATTTATCGTTGGTTTCCGCCTAGAGTTGGATACGGTGTAATTTGCATTTAGGTCGCGACCTCCGTCTGAAAATCGAGGCTGCAACAGAGAAGCCTCCATTTTCCTTTGTTTACCTCATTAGACGCAGGGCGAAGGTCAAATATAGTCACGTGACAGAATGCATGATCTTCATACGAATCTACCCGAGTGTATAACGGATATATCGAAATCTTCGATTCAAAAACTGGAAACGACGAGTCTGTTTACATGGAAGGCCGCAACTCAGCGAAATGCATTTTCTATCGACTGTAATCTAAGCAACCTTGCAACCGTCAGGCGCAATATTTGGCATGAAGATATAAGAATGACTATAGTTTGATAAAATAAAGACAAAATGAGTTAAAACTGGCTGAAAATGAGTATAAGGGCCTCTTTAAAGTAATGGTAGTTCAATGTGTTGAATGAAAATTGCTGCTATGTTGAAGGCTGGCTAAGTCATTACAGATTACAGATTGTAATTCTTACCTGGATTTTTCTCTAACCTCAGAAATCATCTACTTAGATAATCTATCCTTATCATTATTATGCATGGCTTTCTGCTGTTATTATAATGTAGGCTTATTTGTTTAACCCTTTACCACACAATCCCGAGTTTTAATGACCCTGAGAAAGCTTTCAAAACATTGTGGGAAAAGGAGAAAATGCTGGCAACCAGCATTTTCTTCTTTTCCCACAATGTTTTCTTATCTTTTACAGACAATTCCCATTACTTGTGCCACATTTATTATGTCCTTTGGAAATTCTTCCAATTTGGATCTGTCTAATATTTTGTCATATGGTAAAGAGTTAACCCCTTACCAAACAACAAAAGCTTTGAATCTTTTACATTGAAAGCATTTGCAGACGACAAATTAAATGCTGTTCAAATAACTGGATTTTTCCATGAAATGTTGGAAAATATTGTGGGAAAAAGAAATTTTACAAGTAATGACACCTGTGCCCACAATGATTTTGAAAGCAGTCAATTTTGAAGGGGCATAAAAAGCGATATATTTTGTGATAGAAATGGGATAAAATGGTGTGTACCTGGTTAGATGATACAATGTGGAAAAAGAAGTCATCACTTGGAAAGCTGTTGACTGTAGGGGTATTGAAAAAAAAAAGCCTGTATTTTTAACCCTTTACCTAGCAACAAATATTTAGACATATCCAAATTGAAGACATTTGGAGACAACAAATTAAATGTGGCTAATAATGTTGGAATTTGTTTTAGAATGGATAGAAAACATTGTGGGGGAAAAGGAGAAAATGCTGGTTTCCAGCATTTTCTCTTTTTCCCCCACAATGTTTTCAAAATCCATACTCTTTAGAGTTGGTAAAACTGGATTGTATGGTTTGTAAAAGGTGAAAATTATGTGTCTGGCTTTTCAAAGACTTTGAAATAATGCTGTAATAATGTCTCAAAAAATATCTAGGATGCTCACCCCATTTCTTCAACAATCCAGACACAAGTAGTATTTGCAGATGGTGCTGATCAAGAGACTAAGACCACACATAGTGAATAATCTGATCTTTGCCTCCTCCTTAATGCAAACTATGTCAAAAAGTCTGTTATTTGTTGTTGAAATTACATTAGTATGAATATGAGTTTATAGACCTCAGATAGATGTGAAAATTTATTTCATGTCAAGAGAGTTAACTTGAAGACTTCACAAGCCTGATTCATGACTCAACCATTTAGGTAATATGCACTGGGCTAGAAAAAAAATGTTATACTTGTTTACCCCTTTACCATACAATCTGATGCTGTCATGATTGTGAGGAAAAAGCTTAACAAAACATAGCGGAAAAAGGAAGAAATGCTGGTACAACGTAACATTTTCTCCTTTTTCCACAATGTTTCAAACCCTTTGGAAGACATATCATTTGATTTGTTTAGTCGGTAGTCTTCATGTGCTTTCAGTTGGAAAACTCTACAGTTTTGTAGTATGGTAAATAGTTCATTTTCTTCTGTTTCCACAATGTTTTCAAAAGCCTTCCTCGAGATCTAGACATGACAAAAATGAAAGCATTTGCAGACAAGAAAATAAAGGTGAGCGTCAAATACAGAAGTTTGTTTTTGAAAGGGAAGAAAATATTGTTGAAAAAGGGAAAAAAAAATGCTAATTACCAGAATTTCCTCCTTTTTCCACAATGTTTTCAATAGGCCTTTTTCCCCCGAGTAGTTAAATTTCTGGACTGTGTGGTAAAGGGCTAAAAAGAAATAAAACGGGCTTGTTTGGTTCATGCTTGGAACCTTGGATCTGTGGTAGAACATTACTACCACAACAGTAATTTACATAAACAAGAGTTTGCAACACGTTAAACATAATGTTTTCAATATTATTTAAGTAATATTGTGGCTGCCAGTGCATCTACCCATGCTTTCCTGAAGTTTCTTTTACCTGTATTTTGCTAAATATTCTTCCTAAGCTGCTGGCTGCTTTCCCAAATAGACATCGTACAGAAAAGTGTTTTGGTGTGAGAAAGGAAGGATTCTTGTTGCAATGACTTTCATCAATCCTCTGAAAGAAGGATTTGGCAGAGCTGGAGATCCGAACCAGCGACCTCCAGGTATAAAGCCCTGTATGTTACCCAGAGAGCTACCCTAACAAGAGTAAAGAAAGACTCCACTCCTTATGTAACTAATGTAGTGTACTAAATCTTGGGCTCTTTATCATTGTAGCTCAGTTTTGTGGTATTATTTGCTCAACTTCTAACACATTTCCCTGACAGTCAACTCTTTCTCAAAGCACAAAATTTAGACAGGTCCAGATTGAAAGCATTTGCGACTGACAATTTATACTTGACTTTGAAACTGATATTTGCCTTTTGAAGGACAGAAAACATTTTGGTTAAAGGAGAAAATGCTGGTTACAAGCAATTTCTACTTTCCCCAAAATGTTGTCTAAAGCCTTTTACTTCAGGATGGTTAAAACATAGCTATCGTGTGATTGTGCTGGAAAAAGGGTTAAGCTAACAATTCATGAAGTTGACCTCTGGTCTTTTGTGAAGATTTACTTTGTTTACTTCAGTATAAACCATTATTTTGTTTACTTTAACAGTTATATAGAGATTGATAAACCCTTCTCATTTTTATGTGAATCTTTATACTGGTAGCTATTCTTTCGATTTGTCTTTATTGGTAAAATCTAGTGAGTATAAGTTACAGACAACACTAAGTCTTGAGGAAGAATTTAGAGTTAGTTAATGTTTGCTTAGTGAATATTCTGAAAGACTTAAAGTATGATCTATAATCATGTTGCTGATTTGATGATTCTCCCCCCTTCCCCCCCCCCCCGAAGTAGAAAGAACTATTAAATTTTGCTGCCTGCGTAAGTTGTCTATCTTGCAACTGATGTTTGCAAACATAAATTACAGAAGAAATTGCTCGCCTGAGCAAATTTCTTCTTTTGCCCTTGTAGTGTTTTGTTGTATTTGTGTATCAAATCTGAATTTATTTTGATAATCCAGACACACAGTTTTATGTTTACAAGGATTTTTTCAAAGTTTTGTTTCGCATAGGTAAAGACTCATTCTCTGCACAATGAAACCAAGAGTTTAAATGCCTGTTTGTTGGAAGGCCTTTGAAAACATAAAACGCTGGTATACCAGCATTTTCTGTTGTTCCCATGTTTTCTACATTACAAGAGCTCTACAGCTCACTGCACCAATATTTGTTATCTGCATCCACTCTCAAATTGGAAGAGTCTGTAATTTGATGTTTAAGAAAGGGTTAAGTCAAAATGTGATATCCATACACAAAAATTCGGGGTTCTATTGTTAGTCTGTTGACTGAACTGGATTCACATTGATTTATCCCTGTGGCTGAACCCAGTACCTCATAACATTGTTTTAACTCTTTCCAAAATTTTGAAATTATAGACTTGTCCAAATTTGAAGCTAAAAGTCTTGAAGACAGCAAAGTATGGCTTTTGCAACAGATTCTGTCTGTAAAATATTAGAAAACGTGGGTAAACGATAAAATACTGGTTTTTCTTTTGCCAGACTCTGTTTTGAGAAAGATGGCTGTTGCTCTCCTAAACCATTGGAGCTGCATTTGCATATTGGTACAATTAACTTTCATAACAGTTGACCTACAAGCTATTCTTGTAAAATAGGGATAACCAACATAAATTGAGGTTTAATGGACAGATTCACATGAAAACATTGTTGATAAAGGAGAATTTACCCTTATCAAGTAATTTCTCCTTTTGCCATAGTGGTTTCAAGAGTGACCTGTTGCAAGGTGAAAAAAAAAAAGACGTTACTCAGGAGGCAAGGAGTTAACCCTTTACAACACAATCCCAAGTTTAAACATCCTTCAAAGAGATTTTTAAGCTTTTGAAAAAATTGTGAGAAAAGGAGAAAATGCTGGTAGCCAGCATTTTCTCCTTTTCCCACAATGTTTTATACCCTATAAAAGACAGAGATCATCATTTGTGCTACATTTGCTTAGTCATCTGCAAATGCTTTCAGTTTGGTCAAGTCTACAATTTTGTTGTATGGTAAGGAGTTAAAGGAGAGAATTTCATATTAGTTACAGGCCCACCTATTTTTACAGAGATCATTATGTCATCTAAACACATTCACTGGAAAACCATCGCTATCAGGGGGGCAAAAAACAGAGGCAGAAATTTTCCAATCAATGATTCTTGGAGAGTAGAAACAGCTCTCATTTTAGCTGTCTTTTTTTCTCCATAAAATTTCTTCAAATCTGTTGAATAATTAATGGCAAACAGAGTGTTCAGAAATTGATTTCATCTAATAATTGCAGTTTCAACCAACAGCCCCGGAATTCTATCCTTATTTATTTAACCAAAAGTAGACAAACTATTATCTAGTAGTTATGTAACATTTTTAGAGTTACATAATGTGATCCATAACAATACAAATCCAACTTTTCATGTCTTTCCATAATCCACATGGCAGTTTTTGTTCCTGTTTTTGGAAAAGGACCAATTGCTTGCAACAAGAATTGTCTCCATTTGACCAGATTTTTTCCTTTACAGTTTAGAGAAAGTATTTTCTTGTCCTTAACCCTTTACCAAACAATCCCAAGTTTTTTCAACAGAGGAGCAAGACTTCCGAAAACATTGTGAGATAAGGAGAAAATAATGGTATACAAGCATTTTCTTCTTGTCCCATAATTTTTTCTACTCTTGCAAAGACAAATCCCCCAAGTGCAGTCACATTTCCTTTGTTGTCAGAAGATGCTTTGGATTTGGGCAGCTTGCTGAGAGCGAGACATTGTCGCCACAACTTCAGCTTGGTGTTTGTGTGTGTATGCCTATGTGTGTCTGTCTGAATTTGACCAAGTCATAACTTCTACTGTAAGTTATTGATGGATTTCAACCTAATTTGGGGCAAGAGTGTTCTCCTTCACAAATAGAAGAGCTGTTTGAACCGTTTCAGATTGGTCTATGGTCAAGGTCACGTGTGAAGGTCATATGACAAAATTGTCATATTGAGCTTGTCTGAGACATGATTTCTAGATTTATGGATGTATTTCAAAATAACTTGGCACCATAGTTCTTCACACTCGGCATGTTGACCCTCAGGAGTCTTCTAAGGTTGTGAAGCTTTTGTTGCTTGCTCTACGTTTTCCATAGTTCCTGAAACAACATACATGTAAGTGTCTTCTGTGACTGAATAGTTTACTCATAACAGACAACAAAGTAAGACTTGTCATAATTTAACTCATTACCAAACAACAGTATTTTAGGCTTGTCCAAATCGAAAGCATTTGCAGACGACAAAATAAAAGTGACTAAAAATTTGAAATTTGTTTTGTGAAGAGTAGAAAACAATGTGGGAAAAGGAGAAAATGCTGGTTACCAGCATTTTCTCCTTTTCCCATAATGTTTTCTAAAGGCTTCTTTCTCAGGGTCGTCAAAAGTAGGGATTGTGTGGTAATGGGTTAAAGAATTTGCAGACAAGAAAATTTAATTTATATTGTTTAAATGATTGGTTTTGGCTTTGACATGGTAGAAAACATTGTGGTTAAAGGAGAAAAAGTTGGTTTACCACATTTTTAGCTCACCTGAGCACAATCAGTTTTGTCCTTCATGTGTCGTGGGGTGACACACTTACCTTGTATGCACTCTAAATTGGGTCATGTTGGATCAAAAAGTAGGTCAAATCTTAGAAAAACCTTGCGTGCACTGTACATTCCTTATTTTCAGTCAGATATTCATGAACTGTGGTCAGAGTGTTTGTCTTGATCATATCTTGGATAAGTTTGAAATTGGGTCACTTCAGGTCAAAAAGTATGTCAGTGCGCCAAATTTTAGAAAAATCATAAGGCTACATTTTCAGTCTGATATTTGTGAAACATGGTCAGAATGTTTGTCTAGATGATATCTCGGACATGTTCAAATTTGGGTCACTTCGGTTCAAAAAGGTCATTGGAACAAATTTTAGAAAAACCTTGTGTGCACATTAGAGACCTCAGTGATAGTCATGAAAATTGGTCAGAATATTAAGATTTTTTCGTGATGATGTATCAGACAAGTTCATAATATGGTCACATGTTCAGTGTTGGGTCAAAACGTAGGTCATTGGTACAAACCAAAGAAAAACCTTGTGTGCACTCCAGAGGCCACATTTCCAGTCTGATACTTATAAAACTTGGTCAGAATGTTTCAGTTTGTCTTTATGATATTTCTGACATCTTCAGATAAATCACATCTGTAAAAATTAGGTCAATAACATCCATGTGTTTTACATCATCACAAGCAGGATCTCTTCAGCTTAAACCTACCAGGCCCTCCCGTGTAGCACAGTGGTTAGCATATTAGACTGGTGACCTGGTGGTTGTGAGTTCGATGCCCGGTTGAGGCAAACATTTTTTTTCTCGCGATTTTTCGCTTCTCACCTGATGCATGTGAGAAAGTAGTCAGTGACTTTGAAAGAGAGTTGTGTGAGTACTGGTGTGAGAAAACCAGGAAACACATGTGTAGGTGCACTGACAGCAGTTTATTTGACCTAAGCTGTTAAAACGGCGTTAAACTCCAATTCAACCAATGAACCTACCTGACTTTCCTTAGGTGGGCGTTTTAGGATCTATTGCCCTCTTGTTCCTTTTACCACAGTGTTTTCAAAGGCTTGCTTTCTCAGGTTTATTTAAACATAAAATTGTGTGGTAAAGGGTTCAAGAATGCAATACACAATTTTTTTTGACAGTGTTTTATTACATTGGGTTTGACAAAACTTTGGAACAGAGGCCTACTTTATCTTTCAATCAATTAAGCGGTGTAATTGTAGCTAATTAATCATAGTTGTTAGCCTTGTACAATATGTGTGTTGAACATACCATTTATGTACTTGATGTATTGCAAGCTTTACCCTTCCAGCATTTTAAACTCTAGCTCCTTTGAACTGACTTTACCAGACAACAAAATTTTGGGATTGTTCAAACTGAAAGCATTTCAACTTGACAAATTAAATGTGGCTCAAATGAAGGTATTTTGTCATTGAAAGGGTAGAAATCATTGTGGGAAAAAGGGAAAAAATGTACAATAATGTACTGTAATATCTCCAATATTTAGACTAAACTTATATCTGTCTTGTAATTGGTTAACCTTTATTAGAATGACAATTACATATGGTAGATTTTACTACCATAATGAGATAAATAGCCAAGCTTATATAGTAAAAGCAAATAAGCATGTTTATTCACTTCCAATTGTGAATAAGGGTACTAAAGATTAGCTGGAGGTGCTCTGGAAATTTTTCATTGTTTCCTTTTGTACAGTGGCATACATGTATAAGTAGATGGCTATGTACCTGCTAGAAAATGGTACACCGTGTAAATATAATAAGGGTTACGGATCAACACTATGTGACAGTTGCCACGTTTTGACAGTTGATGTGTTGCCTGGAGGACATTAATCTTCAGTCACAAGTCACATGATCTGAAAATGTCAAAAAGTCATGTGCCCACTAATTCCACCTCTATCTTTTGGTTAATTCTAAATTTGGGAGTGTGCGACCTGATGCAACATTTTGGTAAACATTCTGACCTATACTTCTCATTTGATTGACATCTTAACCTTTTAAGATATGTAGTCTTAACCTTTTAAATAACCTTTTAAAATATTTTGAAATAGTTTTTTCGTATCATTTTGAAATGTTGTAAAGAATCTGATAGATGCTTCTCCTGGCAATTATCCTTTACATGCTTGTTACTCAATAAATATTAAAAGTGCTTAACCTTTACCACACAATCCCGAGTTTTAACAACCCTGAGGAAGAGGGCTTTTGAAAACATTGTGGGAAAAGGAGGAAATGCTGATAACCAGCATTTCCTCCTTTTCCGACAATGTTTTTCACTCTTTCAAAAGACGAATCCCACTTTTTGAGCAACAGTTAATTTGTTGTATGAAAATGCTTTCAATTTGGACGAGCGTAAAATTTTGTCATGTAGTAAACGGTCAACCCTTTACCAAATAATTGCATCCTTAACCCTTTACCAAACAATCCCTGGTTTTAACAACCCTGAGGAAGAAGCCTTCTGAAAACACTGGGAAAAGGAGAAGATGCTGGTAACCAGCATTTTCTCCTTATCCCACAATGTTTTCTACTCTCCCAAAGTCAAGTTTCAATTTTTGAGTCACGTTTATTTTGTCGTCTGCAAATGCTTTGAATTTGGACCAGTCGAAGATTTTGTCGTTTGGTAAAGGGTTAAACGACATTGAAGAAGCCCTTAAGAAAACATGTTGAGAAAAGGAGAAATGATGGTGACCAGCATTTTCTCCTCTTTCTGTGATGTTTTTCATCATATTGAAGACAAGTCCTTCATTTTAACCTCATTTTACCCTTTACCACACAATTCCTAGTTTTAACACCCTCTGTAGGAGTAAGGGTATGAAAACATTGTAGGAAATGGAGAAAATGCTGGTTACCATTATTTTCTCCTTTTCCCACAACATTTCCTATCCTATCAGAGAACCTTTTTATGTTTGTACCAACTTCGAATTTGTTATCTTCGGATGCTTTGAATTTCAATGAGTCCAAAATTTGTAATGTGGGAAAGGTTTTTACAAGCAGTCTGCAAATGCTTTCAATATGGAAGAATCTAGAATTTTGTCGCCTAGGAATAAAAATGCTGCATTCAGTAAGTTTTGCTGTAAGGGACAAAAGCCAGTTTTCATTGACAGATTAAGGTCTGGGTTCAGAAACTTAAGGTATGAAGTATGACAGTAACTTAATCCTTAGGCTGCCAAGTGTGACTCACTGACCCTTTGCGGACAATGTAGATCAAGATCAGACTGCACAGAACGTGCAGTCTGATCTTGGATCTACATTGTCCGATTAGGAGATATTATTCCCGAAAAACATAACTTTGAAATAGCAATATTTGGGTTTTTACTATGGAAATGAAAATTTTATTGTAGTTATTTAGCAGGATAAGACTTAAAAGACAAACTACAGTATGTAAAAGATTGAACGGGGTGATCGAGTTTTGTTATGATATTGTCTGTCCTTCACCCGTCAGATAATGTATATCAATCAATTTGTTAGACCTGGGGTGATAACTTTGGCTTATGACATGTTAATTAGAGATAATGGCAATTAATAAAACAAGACTTAAGTGTGGGCTGTAAAACCGTGGTTTTTGCAGGTTATATGAAGTATGATTGATTGCTCGCCCTGTGCTCTGATTATTGGAATGTATAATTTTGTCATATTGGCCTCAGACCTCTACCCTTTACCGGACAGTCCTATGTTTGAACCAACCTTGAGGAAGAAGGCTTTTGAAAACGTTGTGGGAAAAGGAAAAAATGCTGGTAACCCTCATTTTCCCGTATTGTTTTCTAACCTTTCCAACCAAGGCTGATTTCATAAGTGAGCCATGTTTAATTTTTGTCGGCAACAGCTTTGAATATGCACAAGTCTTAAGATTTTCATGAGTTAATTTGAACGTGGCTGTCATATTGGCATTGTTGCTTTTGTATTAGGTTGGTTGTTTGGTATTATACACTTCACCACACAAACCCGATTTTCAATGACCTCGAGAAAGAAATCTTATGAAAACATTATGGGAAAAGGAGAAAATGCTGGTCACCAGCATTTTCTCCTTTTCCCACAATTTTTTTCTGTCGTTTAACTCACAAATTCCATCTTTAGGGCCAAATATAACTTGAGCTGGGAAGCCAGTGATCCTAAATGGTTTCAAGCCCTGTCTCCAGATTGAAATATGGGGTGCAGCTCTGTTTGGTATTTGGTACAATTATCGTTGCTAACTGTTTTGTGGTGTTGGGCTTTCAGAGCAATAATTTCGCCAAACATCAAACCATTCTAAATTTGGTTAAAATTCTAACTTGAAAAAATAAACCTCCATTAGATAGGCTTAGCCAAAAAGATTGCTAGTCTGGAAAGTGAGAAAAGAATTTCAAACTGTTGGTGAAAACTATCCCAGTCCAATGCTCCCAAATATACATGTATTCAAGCAAACAATTCAAAGCATATGCAAAAGTAAGTGACAACTTTTTTTTTTTGTGAGGAATATGTATCAGTTTTCCTCTATATGAGTACTTAGAGGGTTTTCAAGTGTATGTTTCCGCAAATCTCAGCAATCAGGATGTCAAACCTAGCTTGGTTACAGAATTGCTGTGACAGTTCTTTACCAAACAATTATGTGTTTTCACAACAACCACAAAGAAAACTGCTTTTCCAAAACATAGTTTGTAAAGGAGAAAATGCAGGTCCTTTTTCCACAGTGTTTCCTATCCTTCTAGAGATAAATCCCATCATTTGAACTGCAGTTTTTTTGACTGCAAAGGCTTTCAATTTGAAGTAGTTTTTACAATTTTGTAGAACTTTTTTGGTGTTCAAATCAAATGCTGCAAATTATAGATAGGATAAAGACCCAAGATCGTTGGAAATAATGGATATGCAAGAAATGTTTACTACCACCAGTAGACAGCCTGGCAACAATCTGATCTTGATCTTCACAAGATCAACTTGAGTTGTAATACTGAGGGTCAGGGTATAAGGGGCAGTCTTATTCCTAAATCATCAGTGATTAGTTACAAGTACATGTACCAATATTCACAGTGTCTCACCACACGGCTCTTTTATGTGACCCGCACAGCTAGTCATTGGTAATCAAACACAACCTTTAGATTTTAAATAAATCTATCAGGACCTTAAAACCCTTAAAGCGCCTATCACAGCTATCATTGCCTTTGCAGCCAGTGTGTATCAAGATTAGACTGCACAAAAATTGAAGCCTGGTCTGTATTAGAGTCTGAAACACTATAGGCAAAGGCAACCTTGGAATTGTACAGTATGGGTTTTATTCCTAGACTGAAAATGTTAGGTATACTCAGTGTTCAAAGGGTTTGAAAAACTGAGAGTAAAAATGACTTGAATGGTAGATAAAAGATACCGGTATGTGCAAAATCATCTTGATAATTTTTTATTGTCTTTGATATAAAAAATGAGTGTTGATAAAAGCCATTATGAAATTAAACACTTCTTTCAAGAGGTTATTTTACCACTCCCAATCTGAACTCATTACAGAACACTTACCAGTTTTATGCCCCTCTAATCAAGAGAGTTTTTCAAAACATTGTGTAGAAAAGAGCAAGTGCTTGGTCTGGTACACGCATTTGCTCCTTTTTCCACAAGCTTTCCACTATCGTTAAAGCATGTTATTGTTTGGCACAGGGATATAGATGATGGTATAAATGCATAAAGCATTAACACAATGAACAGAAAAAAGGGATAAGCATCTGAAGGTCCAAATTGACAACTTTTGCTTATGACAGCAACCAATTGGCTCAAATGAAGGGATTTGTCTTTGATAGGGTAGAAAACATGGTGAGAAAAGGAGAAAACACTGACATTTCCTCCCTCACTCAGTGTTTTCAAAAGCTTTCTACCTCGGGGTTGTTGAAACATCGGGAAAGAGTTACACATTTTAAAAGTTTTAAGTTGCTGTTTTGTGGTCCAGATACAGTTTTGTGGTGCAACATTCAATCAGGGAGGTTGTAAACAGGAAGCGAGCAGTAATAAAGTGCATGTCTTGAGTTGATTCACACAATTTGTTTCCCTACATATGGACTGATACAGATCTTAGTCTACTTTACCCTTCACCAAAGAATCCGAGACGTATATCAACTCTAAGAATAAAGGCTTTTGAAAACATTGTGGGAAAAGAAGAAAATGCGGTAACCAGCATTTTCTTCTTTTTCCCACAACGTTTTCTACCCTCTTACAGACAAACCCCATCATTTCAGCTTCATTCTAATTAAATTTTGTTGTCTGCAAATGCTTTCAAATTGGACATGTCTCAGACTTTGCAGAGTGGTGAAGAGTTAGACCCTTATCATACAAACTTCCTTTGTGGAGGAAGGTTTTTGAAAAAACACTGTTCGAAATGGAGAAAATGCAGAAAACTAGCATTTGTCCCTTTTCCCCCAACTTTTTCTACCGTATCAAAAATAAAAAGCATCATTTTAGCTTTACTGTGACAGTTGTTTTTCTGCAGTCTTGGAATGCTTTCAGTATTGAGCAGTTATACATTTTGTTTGTTGACCAAACAATCCTGATTGCAAATGACCTGGAGGATGAGGGTTTTTAATAAAATACTGGGAAAAGGAGAAAATGCTGATAACCAGTATATTGGACCTTTTCCCCCACAATGTTTTCTTTTCTTTGAAAGAAAAATTTATTGTTTTTTTGGTAACATCACAATTTTGTCATCTGCAAATTGCTCTCAATTTGGTAAAGAGTAAAATTTTGTTGTCTGGTAAAGAGCGGACTCTTTTTCTGTAGAGGCTACTTTGAGCCTCTTATGACTTATAACCCTTATCCTCCTTAACCGAACAGTATTGTTTTTCACAACCCTGAGGAAGTGGCCTGTTGAAAACATTATGGTAAAAAAGAGAAAATGCTGGTAACCAGCATTTTCTCCTTTTTCCATAATTTTTTCTACCCCAAAAAACTTGGTCATTTCAAATTTGTCTCCTGAACTCACTGATGCTGTCAGTTTAGAAAAGTCTAAAGTATGGCGTTTTGGAAAGAGTTAATCATACAAGGGAAAAACTACTACAAGTAACAGAAAGGAGAAAAATCTAAAGACAAGGAAGGAGGCAATGGCTTTTTACAGACTAAGCCTTCTTTTCTGTAATTGATGTAGAAAGTTGTTTGTACCTCCTTTACCCTCAATGTTATGAAAATGCTGTGTGTACCATAGGGAACAGGTTTGACTAATCTCCTGACCAAAGGACAAAAATTTAGAGACTTCTCCAAATTGACTGCATTTGCAAACGACAATATAACTGGTTCAAATGGTAGAAAAGCAGAAAATGCTAGTTACCAGCTTTTTCTTCTTTTTCCACAATGTTTTGAACAGCGTTCCTTTCTCAGGGTCGTTGACAGCCCCGATTGTGTGGTAAAAGGTTCATAAACCCATTACCTCTTGCCGGCAACTTTATTTGTCTGGCATCTGACTACTGTTGAAAACAGTATTGACATGGACAGTTTCTTTTTTTGACACAATGTTTTCATTAATATTTGTGCATTAAACCTTATTTCTTATCATTGATTATTGCAATTTTAAAAGGATGTTTTCAAAGCCAAAGATCAGCTGATTTTTTTTTTGAGGATTATAAGTTACAACCAGTCTAATTTGTTGACTGCAACTGCTTATAATTTGGACAAGTCTAGAATATCATTGTGTGTAGAAAAGTTAGTACATATCATATTTCAGCACAACTTATTGATATACATGTACCTTTCATACAAAAAAACAGGAAAAAAAATGGAAGGGAAACTTTTTAGGTCAAAGTTGAACAACAAACTGGGCAATGACTGCAGTAGGCTTGGTCTTGTCGTCATGTACATTTTGTATGAATTATAGTTACAAGTATGTGCTAAAAATAGCTGGAGGGCAATAGAAGTACATACATATATCAGGATGATGAAAATATAGAGATAATGTTAGCTAACATAATACATGTAACTTCATCTGCTGAGATGACCCATTTTCTCAAGCCATTATTATAGAAAAATTATTTCTATGCCCTTGCTTGGAAAGAACAGATTTAGAAAGTCTTTGTGGGTACATAATGCAGGTACCTTGCAGGACACGCAGCTTTTTTTACACTTAACCATATTACAAAATTTTAGATTTATTTTAATTGAAAGCATGTGAAGATGACAAATTAAATGTATTGCAATATATGATAATTGATATTCAAAGAAGAGTAAAAACCTTGTTTTCATAAGCCCTCTTGTTCAAGGTCATTAAAACTCGGGATTCTGTGGTAGAGGGTTAATTCTTTAACCAAGCAACAGAATTTTAGACTATACCAAAAGATAAAAGCATTTGCAGACAACAAGTTCAGTTAAGCTCTTACGATTATAATTTCTAAATACTGGTCACCAGCTTTTCCCTGTTTCTGCAATCTTTTCAAAAGCCTTCACCATCAGGGTATTTAAATCCAGGAATGTTTAGTAAGGGTTGACTGTCATAGGTCTATATACATGTATGAATCAAAGATGCAGATATTGCAATTTTTTAAGACTGCTTTTGTCAGAAAATAATTGTAAAGAAGCAGACAGTGTAGATCAAGAGCAGACCACATTTATTTTTGCAGTATGCTCTTGGCTCTACAATGTAGACATAAGCAGCTAAATTTGAAATCAGCACTTCAATAGTTCATTTGAAAAAACCTTTAGAATGATACAGAAAACCATGTGACCCTACCAAGCACTTTGTACCTGTCACACTTACTGTACTGAACGGGTGAGCTCCACAGTTTTCAAGACGTTATGTGTTTAATCTGACAATCCAGGTTTAATGCTTGCAGGTGGTGCTAGTCATTGGGATGTCTTTGTGGCAATAGGCACTTTAAAGCCCCAGCCTGTACCATTTAAATACAGGAAATCTGGAAGTGAAGAGTCACCATGATTTAAGCTGAATGCTGTCAGCATTATATGCAATTCAGACTAAGAAAATGCATCACATGCTAATAAACCCTTTACTTTACAATCTCAAGTTTTAACAACCCTGAGAAAGACGCCTTTTGAACATATTGTGAGAAAAGGAGAAAATGCCAGTATGCAGCTTTCCCCCGAATTTCCACTATGATTTTTACCCTATCAAAGACAGATTCCATCAGTTGAGCCACATTTCTATTGTACATATATGTAAAATTAATTTTTTTTATTTGGACAAGTCTAAAATTTTGCTATTTGGTAAAGAGTTAATAGATAAGTTACCAATGAACAGCTGTATTTGTCAAAATATGACTGCTTATGATGATAGGTGAAGAATGCCACATGTGATGGTATACGGGGTTGCAGGTTATATCATTACTTTCTGAAACATTTGCAGCTGACGACTTTGGAATCATCAATGTTAACTTGCTACCACACAAGCCTGAGTTTTAAAGACGGCAAGGAATTAACCATTCGGAAACCTTGTGGAAAAAGGAGAATATGCTGGTAACCAGCATTTTCTCCTTTTCCCACAAGGTTTTCTACATTTTCACAGACAACTGCCCAGCATTTCAGCTACATTTTAGTTTGTAGTCTGCAAATGCTTTCAATTTGGACGAGCCTAAAATTTCATAATTTTGGTAAGGAGTTAACTTACCACCAGGCAACAGTATTTTAAACTAATCCAAAATAAAAGCATTTGAAGACAACAAATTTCATGTGGCTCAAAAATACCGGGCTTGTCTTAGGAAGGATGGGAAAGATTGCTGGAAAAGGTCAGAAAATGGTGATTAACTGCATTTTCTTCTTTTTCCAGGAATATTTTCAAACACTTACCTTTTTTAAAGTTTCCTAAAATGGGGGATTGTTTTAGTAAAGGGTTCAACCTGGATAATGAACATGATTTAAGATTTGCTAAAAATGCAGTGGCAGATTGAGATTGTACTGCATACAATGTAGGGTATTTCTTCTGTGTGCAAAAAGTTTTAAAAACAAGTATGCTGTCTTACAAAAAAAAAGTTGACACCGCATGTGGTTCTGTGTATAGAAATCATTGACGTGTAGATGTTGTGAATCTCCTATGGCTGCCTATCTCAAGATGTCAATGCTTTAAATATGGTGATCTTTATCATGCTGCACAGTGAGAGCCAGAATAGGGCACATTTTCAACACCAGTAGGATAGTAGCTGTTAACTCTTTACCAAATGACAAACTTCTAGACTAGTCCATGTTTAAAACTTTGACAGATGACAACTTGAACATGGCTCAGATCATGAAATTTGTCATTGGAAGGCTAGAAAACATTGTTGGAAAGGGAGAAAATGCTAGGTGATGCTGGCATTCCTAGTGTTGTTTAAATGTAGGATTGTTTGGGTAAGGGCCAACTCTGTACCAGACATCAAAATTGGAAGTCTTGTCAATTTATAAAACATTTGCCAATGACTAATTATGAATCAAATAGTGCAACTGTTTTAGAAAAAAAAAAGGTAGGAAAGGTGAAATGAAAACCCATCTTTTGAGGCTGAATCAGTTTGTTGTCTGCACATACTTTTAAAAATGGACTCGTACGAAATTTGTCTGGCAAAGTAAAGGTAAATTTTGTACTAAGACTTTGCTAGTCAGTTCTTTGCTCACTTCTTTATAATAACTTTCTTCTTTTTATCTATTTGTAGCGACCCTAATGTGGGCTGGCAAGGTCAACACGCAGGTGGCGGGGCTGGTCCCCAACAGTCACTGTCGGTTGTAACAACTGTTTGGGGAGTCACACCTACAACTCAGACAACACCCTACAACCATACCACACCAGCAGGCTACAACACTAACACCACCATGTCCAATAATAGTTACACACAACTGCCTCAGGGATATCCGGCCAATCAGATGCAAAAGCCGGGCTATGAAAATGCCCCCGGAATCTACCAACGTAGCAACTCATACCCCTGTCCCAGGTAGGTGTTACTGCATTACCCACTTGCACTATCTTGTTTTAATGACCCTTAACCCTTTACCAGTCAATGCCGACTTTTAACAACCCTGAGAAACCAGCATTTTCTCCTTTTTCCACAGAGTTTTCTACCATATCAAAGGAAAGAAAGCTTCATGTTAGCAACATTTGAATTGTTGTCTGCAAATTGCTTTCAGTTTGGTAGGCCAAAATTTTGCCATTTGCTAAAGAGTTAAGAGATGGCCTTAGAATAAATGCAAAAAAAAGGAAAGAAATACTTGTAACAAGCATTTTCTATTTCCCACTATGTTACCTAGTATCAGTCCATTCAAAGACTACCACCATATTTTATTTGTTGTCTACATCTAGTTTGAATTTGAATGAGCCTTAAATTTTGATGTCTGGTGAAAAGAGTTACCGGTAATCAAGCTCTGAACTCTTTACCAAAGGACAAAATTTCGGACTCGTCCAAATTGAAAGTATTTGTAGTCGACAGTTTAAGTGTGGCTTAAATGTCTAGAGTTTTCTTTGAAAAGTTTAAAAACATTGTGGGAAAAGGAGAAACTGTTTGTTACGAGCATCTTCTTCTTTTCCTTCAACGTTTTCAAAAGAATTCTCTTGCATGCTTGTTAAAACTCAGGATTTTGAGGTAGAAGGTTAATGATCATCTATTTTGTGAGTATGCTTGCTGACAGTTATGAATACAGACCACATTTTGATATTAATGATTGTAGTCAACAATACCAAGGCCTGTTGTTAGTTCTTTTAACTGTGTTATCAAATGAAAAATTTTCGACTAGCCTAACTTAAAACCATATGTAGAAAACAAATGTGAATGTTATGATGAGGCATGTCTTTGTAAGAAACTAAACATTGTAGGTAAAGTAGAAAAGACTGGTTAGATGCAATTTCTCCTTTTCCCACAATGTTTTCAAAATGCATCTTCCCCAGGGCCGCAGGATTATTTGGTAAAGGCTTAAACATTGTTTTGAAAATGAACCCACAAAACTGCATAGATGGAGCCAAAGACTGAAAAGCAACTGTAATAGTAAATGATCTCTTTGCTCTTGTATTTTTTACCATTATGAAACTCTTCAGTGTTTGTAGAGTTCGTTTCCACAATGTGATGCCTCAAAAGCATGTTCGTGATTGATGTGCAAAGCGTCACGATAGTATTTGTTTTTGTAAAGGTAAGCCAAAGTTGTGACACAGATTCAGTTGAAACCAGAAATAGACTTTGAACTCATAAATTCCATATTTTTTGCCTAACTTGCATAATTTTAGCGGAGAGTTTAATTGTTTATGAGATACATGTTTGATTCCAACCTTTTACCAAACAGTCCTTTAGCTTTAATAACCCTGAAGAAGGAGGGGTTTCTTTTTAAAAATTGTGAGAAAAGAAGAAAATGCCGATTACCAGCTTTCTCCTTTTCCAACAATGTTTTCTTTCCTTTAAAAGACAAATTCAATTATTTGCGTTACATTTAATTTTTGTCTGCATAATGCTTTCAATTTGGACAAGTCAAAATTTTGTCAATTGGTAAAGAGACAACTACATGACATTATCAATCATCCTAATTGTATCCGTCAAATGTTGCCAATTGTTTTGAATAAGGTTTATGCAGATAGATGAAGAAAAGAAGAGAGATTGTGTCATTTTAATGTATAAATAGAGCTCCAGCTCTGCTTCTTGGCTCAGTCTGACCTCTCCATCTTAATATTTTACTCTACTGGTAATTTCTGGTCAGAAGATATGTGCCTATTTGCACAAATGCATTGGACTAAGCAAAAGCCAAATTTACTAACAAGATTAATTAACTTATTTGTCCGTTAAAAGGAAACTGACAACCTATTTGTATGTGAAATTAATGTTATCAGATGTCTTGAAAATTTACCTGTCCATTATTTGCTGTAGGACAGTATAGACCTTGCCAAGCCTTTTCTGTGTGAAAAGGTGAAGAATAGAAAAAACAAAGACATAGGTGATATTAGTAAATACAACTTGGCTCCATTTTGTAACGGTTATCTGGTAAAATACATAATAATGTAGGGAGGTAACATAATATGCACTGAGGGCATGTCCAAACTTGTCTCATAATACTATTCAACCTTTCATCTCTTTCCCAGACAATCCCAGTTTTCAACCACCAAGGTGGACCTTTTAAAAATAAAGTGGGAAAAGGAGAAAATGCTTGTAATTCTTGTTTCTACATGATGAACAAAGCTTTCTATACATGAGAATGTGATACATGTATTCATTCCAATCACACGAAACTGTGGTGCTGTAAGGGGTAATGTTTAAAGCACCTTTCACAAATTAGGTGGCCTTTGCAGCCAGTATAGTCTGAATCTTTGATATACCCTGTCGACTATGCATAGACATTCTGGACAAAAGTAAGCTAGAAATCACAATTACAGTGTCTATTCTAGAATCTGAAAGTGAGGGAAATTTCCCCTCTCCGTCTCAAAAAATAGGGGGGATTTGCAAAAAGTAGGTGGGACAATTTTCGAACAGGAGGAAAACATAAAGACATTTATTCCTGTGCAAGACCGTACAGTAGACTTACTGACCTATTTACATGTCAAAAGAGAGTTTCTGGAGTATCCTTCTGTAGAAATTAAATTCATTTTCAAAAAATAGATATGAGTAAGACATTTATAAATTTCATTCTGATGAAATTTATTGCAATAACAGAAGTCTAAGTAAAGTAGGCTGTTTTGACCCACTTCCTGTCAAGGGAGGTTACTCTAGTGGACATTATATGTTGCAAAACAGCTTCTGCAATGATGCCGTTTTATTTAAAACAGCAGTATTTTTGGTGAGGCAAGGGTAAATTCTTTGTTTGGAACTTTTTCATTGTTTATATTTTATGGGGGACTGTTATGCATTAGGTCCAAATTTATGCGGGATCTAAAAAAAATTTAGCATGAATAGACACTGCAATCACTTTGGTCTCTGTCCTATCTAGAATGAAAATGCCTGTAGGGTTTATTCAGCAGTCAAAGGATTGATCTAGAAAACATAGTTGTTACAATCTGGAAGAACATTGCCAGGTATCTGTCATGCTTCTGTCTGAGTGCTTTTGAAAGGTTCCAGTTGTGTGGCTGTATATTCATATTTCAATTTGGCTCTGTATAGTGCTTTAGTGTTGGGGATGGCTTACCCTTAGAGCACCAGATAAGCAAAGTAGTATTCCTGTTAAAAAATCAGACCAAAATAAATACTTTTATCTAGAATGTCTCTGCAAAAGGGAGAGTGTAGATTCAAGACAACATTTTTGTTGTGCAGTCAGATCTTGATTTACAGTGGCCGCAAAGGCTACTGAAGTTTTGAAAGTTTCTGTAATGGTTGATGTGTTTTTCATTTGAACAAATGTTTTTGTGGAGATGGTCTGATTGCTATTCCAGACACAGAGGTAGACAGGCCATTGCAAGGTGTAACTGTAAAGGACCTTAGTGGGAAGAGGCTTGGAAAGATAGTACTATTCTGGCCAGTATCGATTTGTATATGCATTTCACATGATTTCAGCATACCTTGAAGAGTCTTCTTTACCTCATTTATGAAGGTTGTTCCAGAGGTTGTGGGTTAGATCCCAGCAAGCAACGTTGGCCCCTTTTTTACCAGAAAAGTTCCATGATTATCCCTTTATGTGTGTCTGAGTATGCTGGGGTGACCATTCTCATCCATGATGATTGCAAGGGCACATGTGACATCCAGGTTCTAAACAGAAGACAGGAGACATTACCTGTTACAGTGAATTAACCATTTACAAAACTACAAAATTTTAGACTTGTTCAAATTGAATGCTTCTGCAGACAGCAAAAAAGCTGTGACTCAAAAATAGAAATATGCTGTTGAAAGGGTAGAAAATATTGTGGGTAAAGGAGAAAATGCTGGTTACCAGCATTTTCTTCTGTTCCCACAAAGTTTTCAAAAGGCTTCTTCCTCAGGGTCATTAAAACTCAGGATTGTGTACTAGAGGGTTAAACGATCAAGGTAGAAAGCACAAATGGAATACAACAGTTGTACTATGTACTATGTAATTTGTAAGAGAACCCTTCACAACTTCGATCTAGATCAGTGCATGTTTTATTTTTTCCTATTTCAGTGGTTACCCTCCCACACCAAACACTCCTGGTTCGAACACCCCCGTCTCCATGAACATGAACTCAAAGAATGATTATCATGCCCCTCCTGGAGCCCTCTCAGCTGCAGCATTGGTAGCTGCAGCTGCTACGGCGACAGCAACAGCCACAGCAACAGCCACATTGTTACAAGAGCAGCAGAATCATCAGCAATTGGACATGCAGATGGGAATGAACAACCAATATAATCCCCAGATGCAGGTGTGTAGTTTCATTCAACTTCTCGCTATACCCTAAAATAATTAATTGATCCTACAATTTTTACACCCTGAAGAAGAAAGCTTTTGATAGCATGCATTGTGGGAAAAGGAGAAAATCATGGAAAAATTATGGTAATGCCGTTTTATCCCAAATGTTCTATATCCTCTCACAGACTCGCCATGTAGCTGCTCCTTTGGTTGTAGTGGTAAAATTACAAGCAGTCTATTTTTTCCCAGATCTAGAATTACAAAGATCAGTTAATGCAGTTTGTCACATTTGTAGACTTCGGTTGAAAACAATGTGATCAAAGGAGAACTAGCATAATTCCTAGTGGTAATGTTCTTTTCCAAGGCACTATAGAGCTTGAGCCTAATGGTGGTGTAGCTCTGTGAATGATACCATCAAATTTTACCCTTTACCAAACAAGCCCAGGTTTTAATGACCCCCAGGAAAATAATCAATGACCTTATGGAAAATAACTTTTGAAAACATTGTGGGAAAAGAAGAAAATGCTTGTAACCAGCATTTTCTTTTTTTCCCACAATGTTTTCTACCCTTTCAAAGACAAATACAATAATTTGAGCCTCATTGAATTTGTCATCTGCAAATGCTTGCAACTTGGACAAGCCTGCAATTCTGTTGTTTGGTAAATACGTGTAGTTAAGTAGCTGTAGATATGACTGACATACCGTTGAAAATGGCATGAAGCACCATTCAAACCAACACTTTACTTCGACTATAATATTTTTTCCGTATATTTGTTCCAGACATTATTTATCAGTTTTGTTTTGTGTTCCTCTTTTTTTCTTTGTCTCTGATTAATTATGAAATGGTTAACAACAGTGTTACTGTACAAGAAATTATATAAAAAGTATTCACCACCATAGATGGACTTTCGAAATATTGTGAGAAATGGCATGAAGATCTGGTTTTGTCTTTGTAATTATACTTTGTTGTTGACAAACACACAATGACCTTGACTGTTGAAAAGTAAACAACCAAGTTCATATTGATTGTTTCATCCTGAATCTTAACAACCCTGAAGAAGAAGGCTTTTGAAAACACTGGGAAAAGAAATAATGGTAACCAGCATTTTCTCCGTTTCTCTCAACATTTTCTACCCTATCTACAGACCAATTTCATAATATTAAGCAACATTGAGATTGTCATCAGGGAAAAAAAAAATCAATTCTGACAAATTTAGTCCGAGTTTTTGTCATCAGGTAAAGGGTAATAGACAAGATAGCAAAGATAAAGTTGAATATGTTGATAAGAATGAAAACAGTACCAAAAAGTTACCAGTAACTCTTTAGCAGATTACAGAATACTAGACTTGTCCAAATTGAAAGCATTTGCAGGTCGAAATTAAGTGTTGATCAAATGATGGGTTTGTCTTTCAGGGATAGGGCACCCTAATGGGATTTGTGTAACATAGCCTTTCATCGCCAAAACCGTACAGATTCGGCTAAGACTCCGGTAATCCGTAATAGATGGAGGGAACCAACGTGTATCGGCCGATTGATGAAGGATTACCCGAGTCTTAGCCGAATCTGTGTTTTTTCGGTGATGAAAGGCGATGTTACAGGCATCCTATCAGGGTGTCCTATCCTTAAAGGGTGGAAACTATTGTGGGAAAATGCTAGTTATCAGCATTTTTTCCTTTTTCCACAATGTTTTCAAGAGCCTTCTACCTCTGGATCATTAAAACATGGGATTGTTTGGTAGAGGGTCAAGTAGACCACAAAATGTTGGACTTGTACCTATCAAGAGCATTATGAAAAGCATTAATTTCTGCAGGTATTAAATTGAAATTGCCTAAAAACACGGCTCCTAAAAGTATTGGGACTTTCTGGAAATCACTATTTTATCGTATTTTAAATAAGCTTTCCCTTTTGCCACAATGTGCTGAGCCTGTTAGCAAATTCGCTATTCTACAGGACTTGAGACCAGGGGGTGACTGGTTTGAATCTTCAGCAGGGCCAATTTCTAAATGAAAATTGATGACAGTCATTGCAACAGGATTCATTCCGCTGTCACTGCTGATCATTGTTTTGGGAAGGCAGCCAGTGGCTTTTGAAGAATAGTGTGCAAAATACTGGTAAAAGAGAATCCAGGAAAGCACGGATAGCATGCACTGGCTGCCACAATATCATTGAACTAATGATGAAAGTAGTTTTAAACACCATACATAGAGGATCTTATATGAGTGTTTATGTATTATCATTTTTAGCTTCACTGGCCGAAGGCCAGCGAGCTATTGTCATGGCGTTGTGTCCGTCGTGCGTGCGTGCGTGCGTCCGTCCATCCGTTCATCCGTCCGTTCGTCCGTGCGTGCGTCCGTAAACTTTTTCTTTAAAAAACTTCTCCTCAGAAACTATTGACTGGATTTTTACCAAATTTCACAGGAATGTTCCTTTGGTGGTCCTCTTTCAAATTCCTTCAAATAATTGTGTTCCATGAAGAATTCTGGTTGCCATGGCAACCAAAGTAAAAAACCTTTAAAAATCTTCTCCTCCCAAACCGCTATTTGGATAGCATTATTATTTTGCAGGAATGTTCCTTAGATACAGGTTTACAGAATTCCTTAAAAAAAAAAAGATCTGTCAAAAAACATGGCTTTTATGGGAGACTCATTTTCCTTTTATGGTATAAAGTAAAATCTTTGAAAAATTTCTTCTCTAAAACTATTCATTGGATTTCATTGTTGTTTTGCAGGTAAGTTCCTATGGTGGTTGTCTACCAAATTGTTTCTTCAGTGAGCTAAAATGCAGGATTGAATGATAATTGTTAAAAACTTCCTTTCGCCATTATAGAAATATCAGGCCTGTGGAGTGATACAGGTGCTCAAGCGCCTCTAGTTATCAAACGAGTTGACTAAAATTGTATGACGCAAGCCTTGGCGAGCGTCAAATACATTTTAGTCAACGAGTTTGATAAAAATTATAATACATAAACATGACTGTGAGATTCTATTTATCACATAAAACGAATGACAGACAGAAAAATATCTCGCATCATCACCTTCAGCCTCTATACCGTTCACGGGTCCATGTTTATGTTGTAGTTTGGTTTCAAATGTGTACATACACAACTAGATAGTTCTGTGATATTTACACCAAAAGAAGAGTGAAATAGTTTATAGAGGGGTTAAGTCCACTTATTTCCGCAATAATATTGATTTTAAGAGACTTTAGCTGCATTTCTTGGTTTTTATCAAACATGAAAATCAAAAACTTATCACGCGTATACGTCTTAGCAACAGTGACGTCATTTTTCCCCGAAACGGCGTAACGGTACAAATTCCCACACAAACTGTGGTTGGTTTCTCTTGCTTCACACGCTCGTGACTGAAAACTGATCAGAACCGGGACCCAAAAAACGATAATACACTAGTGTGTTATCAAAAATAAGTCATGGGTTTAATACACAGCCGGAGGAGGTTTTATGTGATAAAAACAAATACATAGACAAAATTCCACAATTTTTCACATGTAATTGTGTATTAAATCTGTACTGGACAACAAAATTTTAGCTTTGGCCAAATTCGAGGCATTTGCAGACAACAAAGTGAATGTTACTCAAAGATAAATTTGTCTTTCATAGGGTAGAAAACGTGGGAAAAAGGAGAAAATGCTGTTAACCATTTTCTCCTTTTCTCACAATGTTTTCAAAAGCCTTTTACTTTGTGATAGTTAACACAGGATTGTGTGGTAAAAGGCTAAAGATTGGTTGAAATATCTCTATTGATGGAAATATGCTTGAACAGATTGTTTTTCAAATGTCACGAGTGAAAATAATTACACGATAAAAGCATGTATACATAGTGAAAAGACTTACTGCTAATAGGTCATATCTCAAGTGACTGACCTTTCCTTGGAAATATTCAAGCCGTTTCCACAGAATTGGCATACTTAATGTTGATTTACAACCCCATTACTGTAAAGCCACACTACCAGATGACAACATTTTAAACTTGTCCAATTTAAAGGCATTTTCAGATGTCTAACCAAATGTTACTCATATAGCGAAATTGAATATTAAGTATATTGTGGGAAAAAGAGTAAGAATAACTGCTTGTTTCAAGCAGTAACTCCCTTTCCATACATTTTCTTACAGCAGTTGAAGCGTGGATCTGTTTCTCTATGGTAATGGGTTAATCTTTTACCGAACAATACCAAGCTCTGAGGAACCTGAAGAAAGAGGCTTTTTGAAAGCATTGTGGTAAGAGGAAGAAATGTTGGTAACAAGCATTTTCTCTTTGCCCACCATGTTTTCTACCTATTAGTGAAAAACTTTATTTGAGCAATGTTTTAGTTGTCATGTTAAGCAAGTCCAAATTTTGTTGTCCAGTAAAGATTTAAATCTGTTGCCTCATATTCTGTCTGTGTACAATTAGACATTTTGAAAAACTGCTCTTAAGTCACTATGCCCACTGCTGAACCCGTTATCAGCATGACTCGGTCGTTAAGTGTAGGCCCATAACCTGGAGGCTCTGGGTTTGAGTCTCTCTGGAAACAATGAGCTTTTTGTGAGAGGACACTTCAGAGCCCGGTATATGTGAAACAGAATGTACATGAATATGTGGGCTGTTGCTGCGATATGACTGAAAAAAAGTTGAAAGCCATTCAGTCAATCTGTTAATAACCCTTTACCACAAAACAAAAATTTTAGACTTACTCAACTTGAAAGCATTTGCAGACAACACATCAGTTGTTGCTGAATCCTTTACCACACAATGACCACCTTTAACAACCCTGAGGAAGGAGCCTTTTGAAAACATTGTGGGAAAAGGAGAAAATGCTGGTTACGAGAATTTTCTCTTTTTACCTCGGTTTTCTACCACATCAAAGACAAATTCCATCATTTGAGCCAAATTCACATTGTCTGCAAACATTTTCATTATGGACTAGTCAAAATTTTTTGTGTGTGGTAAAGAGTTAAACTGGGTTTTTGTCTGATAGGGTACAAAACAGTGGGAATAAAAGAAGACGCTGGTTACCAGCATTTTCTGCTTTTCCCACATTTTTTTTAAAAGTAAAAAGTGATTGCCAATTAAAAGCGACTTTATTTCACCCAAACGGTTTGTTAAAAAGAAGACATTTTTCTTCCCTTTGATTTAATCTCCTTTTTTTCACTTGAACTAGTACATGTAATTGTCAATTGGTATTGTTGAAGAACAGCGCCTTTTAAGTTCTATCGGGAAAAGGCTTCAATCAATTCAATATGGCAACACACAGCTTATTGGACATGGCTGAGGGGAGAAAATAGCTAAGCAAATTATTGTCTGTGCTGTTTGTATGATGTGAACAAAGATTTGAACCATAGATATTTCATTACTTGCCACTTAATCCTTAACTAAAGAATTCCTTGTTCTTATGAGCCAGAGGAGGAACGCTGTTTGTTTATTTGTTTGTATGGTGTTTAATGCCATTTTCAACACTGTTATATCTTGGCAGCAGTTATATCTTGGCAGCAGTAGCACCTATCAATGCTTCCTGGAGTTTTCTGTTGCCAGTACTTTGCAAAATATTTTTTCCAAGCCAAAGGCTGATTTCCCATAATAACCATCATGGAAATAATTATCAGCAGTGAGAGAGGAATGAATCCTGTGGCAATGACTATTATCAATCCTGAAAAAGAAATTGCTCTTGCTGGAGATTCCAACCAACAACCTGGTCTCCAGTCATGTATGTTACCAACTTAGCTACTAGGCTCAGTGGAAACATTGTAGGAAAAGAACAGAATGCTGGTAACTGGCATTTTCTCCTTCCCGCCCATTGATATGTACCCATTCAAAGATGAATCCTTTCTCTTAGACGAACTTATATATGAGTCATGCTCTGGCAAAAGGGGGCTTAATGCATCTTGATCCCTTGTACTTACAGAAAATTGACAAATAGCGAAAAGTTTCAGCCCAGGTCAGCCTGCGCGGACTGCGAAGGCTGACCTGGGTCGATACTTTTCGCAGATGCATTAAGCCCCCTTTTCACAGAGCACGGCTCATTTGTTTTCTAATGCTATCAGTATGGAAGAGTCAATATTTTGTCTTCTAGTAAAGTTAATTCTTTCAACACTAAATAAATAGAACAAACATTTTCTGTCAGTTTAAGAAAAGCCTGTTTGATATTAAATGTTGTTGTGTTGAAGCCTGATTAGATTGCTGTTGCAGACAGTGTAGATTCAGATAAGACTGCACTTGCAGCACAGAGTGTGCAGTCTGATCTTGGATCTACACTGTCCATTACTTGGCCCGACAAAAACAGTTTTGAAAGTGTTGTATCTGCATGTTTACTACTGATTAAGAATGTCTTTTTCATTCATTTATCACCATAAGCATGAAGGCTATTTTACTCAGAATGTAAGCAAATAAGACAGTAAAGTTTCAAAATCAGTGTCCTTTTTATCAACACTGTTTGCTAAAGCAACAAAAGCTGTGACATGCACTCTAAGGGTTAATTTGTAAATGAAGTAGTCGGTAGAGGATAGAGAAAGACTGAAGCAGCCTGCAGGAAATCAATAGAACGACTCTGACCCTTTTATCTGGAAAATCAGTATTCAAGTGGTGGTGTGACGTTTTCTTTAAAAAAGGTTACCTTGATGCAGGTGTGACTGTTCAAAAAGATGTATAAAGTCACAGGTTTGTTATAAGGCAATAATGGAGAAACTGTTTCTGCAGTGTTTGCTGTCATTTCATGCCTGTTGAGATGATTTACTGTGCGAAATTGTCTTCAGGGTTAAATGATCACTTGACTGTTGTTATCAGATCCATTGTAATAGCCTAGATGTGATGGAGTTGCATTATCTCCCTTTAGCCATGTTGCAAAAATGTAGGAGTAGTCTCCCTTAACTGGTTTTAGCAATTAAGCAGGCAATGAAATTGACCTGTCCAATTTGAAAGCATTTGCAGACATTTCATTCACTATACAGTATGGCTTACATGATTTATTGGCTAAAGAATAGAAAAAATTGTGGGAAAAGGAGAAAATGCTACACACCAGAATTCCCTCCTTTTCCCTCATAATGAGTTTTTCAGGGTCATTAAAAGTGGAGATTGTATGACAAAGAGTCAGAAGTCTTCTTCAGGACTGTTAACTCTTTACCACACGACAAAATTTTAGACAGATCCAAATTGTAACATTTCCAAAGGACATAGTAAATGTGGCACAAGCAATCGGATTTGTCTGTAAAAAATATGAAAACATTGTGGGAAAAGAAGAAAATGCAGGTTCCCAGCATTTTCCCCTTTTTCCACAATGTATTCAAAAGCTTTCTTTCTCAGGGTCTTCAAAACATCGGGATTGTGGGGGAAAGGATTAAACTCGGGACTGTATGGCAAAGGGTTGACTTCTTCACCAAACCACAAACCAAGTTGTCCATACTGAAAGTATTTGCATGCAACAAATTTAATGTTGCTCATCAGATGGGATTTGCATCTGAAAGAGCAGAAAACATCATGGAGAAGAAAATACTGGTTGCTAGCATTTTCTACTTTTCCAACAATGTTTTCAAAAGGTTTCATTAACAGGGTTGATATACACTAGTGTGTTTGGTAAAGTGTTAAGATGTTTCAAATAGGAAACCACTTAAACATGAAATAGGAAATAAATTTCTATCAGTAACTGGAAATTTACTCTGCTCCTCATTGATTTTTTTTTTAATTTTTGTAACCTTTTTCAATAAACTCTTTTACAAACACCATTGTTTTCAGCAGCCCCGAGGAAGAAAGCCCTTGAAAAACTGCCATCCAATATTTTTCTTTTCTCTCTATATTCTCTACTTTTTCACAGGAAAGCCCCATTTAGCCCTTTATAATGAACAATATCGAGTTTTAAGGACCGTGACAGAGAGAGCTTTTAAACACATTGTGGGAAAAGGAGAAAATGCTGGAAACCAGCATTTTCTCCTTTTCTTCAACATGTTTTGCCCTTTAATGTCATACCACACAATCCGAACTTTTAACAAACCTGAAAGAGGAAGCTTTTAGAAACATTGTTATTTGATTACTAGTATTTTCTCCTTTTTTTCTCACAATGTTTTCTACCCTATCAAAGACAGAAATCATCATATTTGAAGCAGCCTTTAGTTTGTCTGGGAATGCTTTAAATTGCATCTTGGCTAAAATTTTGTTGTTTGGTAAAGCGTTGAAAGAGAAATCCTATCATTAGAATCAAAATTAATTTTACAAATGTTCTCAAATTGGATGAGTCAAAGATTTTGTTGTTTAGTACAGGGTTGTCATCAACATAAGTGCTTCCAATATGGATGAATCAGTTAATCTAGCTCATGATTTAAGTTTGTAGACCTCTGAGTGGATTGTTACTCTTTACCAAGAGGTCTTTACCGAAAGATCTTTAGGAAAAGATAAAATTGTATCCTTGGCCAAATTGAAAAGATCTGCACACTACAAAAGAGATGTAAATTAACCCTTTACCACACAGCATTATCTTATGCTCATCCATTTTAAAAGAATATACAGACCACAATTAAAACGTTTTTCAAAAGAAAGTATTTGTCATTGAATAGGTATAAAACATTGTGGGAAAAGAAGAAAATGCTGGTTACCAGCATTTTCTTCTTTTACTGCAATGTTTTAAAAAAACCTTCTTTAGTTAGGGTTGTTAAAACTCAGGATTGTGTGGTAAAGGGTTAAAAGTTGAAATAAGTTTTGTGACAGGTAGAAAACATTGCCAGAAAATGAGAAAATGCTGATTACCAGCATTTTCTCCTTTTCCTACAATGTTTTGAAAAGGCTTCTTTATCAGGGTGGTTAAAACTTGGGATAATTTGATAAAGGGTTAAACAGCATACAAGTGAGCCATGCTCTGTGAAAAGGGGGTTTAATGTATCTGCAACAACTATGTCAGGCTGTGCTTTCTGGGCAGAATGAATAGGGTAAAAATTTTTGCTATTTGTAAATTTTCTGTATGTTCAAGTACCATAGTACCTCATGAATCAGTTGTGAGACATAATGGATTTTATGGATCCATAATTATGCGATGACTTGTTTGGTACAATACATCACAGAGATGCATAAACCCTTACCACAAATTCCTGAGTTCTAACAATCATGCGAGAGAAATCTTTGGAAAAGATTTTGGGAAAAGGAGAATATGCTGGTAACCAGCATTTTCTCCTTTTCTAACAATGTTTTCTAACATTTCATACAGAAAAATACAGTCATTTGAGCAACATTTAATTTGTCGTTTGGAAACGCTTTCAATTCTGAAGAGTCTGAAATTTTGTTGTTTGGTAAAGAGTGAAACCTTCTTTTGCCAGAGCCTCACTCAAATAAAAAAGAAAATATTCAAACAGGAGCAATAACCAACTAAAGCAATATATTGTCATTTCTTTACCTGCAAAGAACTTTAACTCTTTGCCACACAATCCCGACTTTTAACGACCCTGAGAAAGAGGCCTTTTGAAAACATTGTGGGAAAAGGAGAAAATGCTGGTAACCAGCTTTTTCTCCTTTTTCCCACAATATTTTCTACCCTACCCAATACAAATTTCAATTTTCAAGTCATATTTACATATATTTTGTCGTCTGCAAATGTTTTCAATTTGGACAAGTCTAAAATTTTGTCGTTTGGTAAAGAGTTAAAAAGCTGTGCACTTAATGATGCAGAAATTGGGAAATTTGTGGTGGTAAATCAGTTTTTCTCCTCTTGTTTTGTCTTCTCAGGACCAATTTATTTAGCTCTTTATCCAATGACAAAATTTGGTCCATATTTAAAATATGAGTATTTGCAGATTTTTTTTTTTGAAGGGTGGAAATTATTGCAGAATAAGGAAAAAAATGATGGTTACAAGCATTTTTGCTTTATTCTACAATGTTTTCAAATATCTTCTTTAGGATCATTAAAATTCAGGATTGATAGTTAAAGGGTTAAACAGTAATATATGATGGGCATTTAGCTGAAAAAGACAAGTAGAATGGTTTTAACCATGATACACAACTTTTACCTTGTAAATTACAACAAGGTGCTTTACCAGGGTATTTTCTTATTGACATTTGCTTTTTAGCTCCACTGGCCAAAGGCCAGAGACCTATTGTCATGGCGTTGTGTCCGTCGTGCGTCCGTTCGTCCGTCCGTCTGTCCGTCCGTCCGTTCGTGCGTGCGTCCGTAAACTTTTTCTTTAAAAAACTTCTCCTCAGAAACTATTGACTGGATTTTTACCAAATTTCACAGGAATGTTCCTTTGGTGGTCCTCTTTCAAATTCCTTCAAATAATTGTGTTCCATGAAGAATTCTGGTTGCCATGGCAATCAAAGTAAAAAACCTTTAAAAATCTTCTCCTCCCAAACCGCTATTTGGATAGCATTATTATTTTGCAGGAATGTTCCTTAGATACAGGTTTACAGAATTCCTTAAAAAAAAAAAGATCTGTCAAAAAACATGGCTTTTATGGGAGACTCATTTTCCTTTTATGGTATAAAGTAAAATCTTTGAAAAATTTCTTCTCTAAAACTATTCATTGGATTTCATTGTTCTTAGCTCCACTGGCCGAAGGCCAGCGAGCTATTGTCATGGCGTTGTGTCCGTCGTGCGTCCGTCCATCCGTCCGTCTGTTCGTTCGTCCGTTCGTCCGTGCGTGCGTCCGTAAACTTTTTCTTTAAAAAACTTCTCCTCAGAAACTATTGACTGGATTTTTACCAAATTTCACAGGAATGTTCCTTTGGTGGTCCTCTTTCAAATTCCTTCAAATAATTGTGTTCCATGAAGAATTCTGGTTGCCATGGCAACAAAAGTAAAAAACCTTTAAAAATCTTCTCCTCCCAAACCGCTATTTGGATAGCATTATTATTTTGCAGGAATGTTCCTTAGATACAGGTTTACAGAATTCCTTTAAAAAAAAAAGATCTGTCAAAAAACATGGCTTTTATGGGAGACTCATTTTCCTTTTATGGTATAAAGTAAAATCTTTGAAAAATTTCTTCTCTAAAACTATTCATTGGATTTCATTGTTGTTTTGCAGGTAAGTTCCTATGGTGGTTGTCTACCAAATTGTTTCTTCAGTGAGCTAAAATGCAGGATTGAATGATAATTGTTAAAAACTTCCTTTCGCCATTATAGAAATATCAGGCCTGTGGAGCGATACAGGCGCTCAAGCGCCTCTAGTTTTAATCACTCTTGGTTTATGTGGGTTACATGCTGAAGATGACTTGTAATATATGATGGGCATTTAACTGAAAAAGACAAGTAGAATGGTTTTAACCATGATACACAAAACTTTTACCTTGTAAATTACAACAAGGTGCTTTACCAGGGTATTTTCTTATTGACATTTGCTTTTTAGCTCCACTGGCCGAAGGCCAGCGGGCTTATGTCATGGCCTGTTGTCCGTCGTGCGTCCGTCCGTCCGTCCGTCCGTGCGTTAACTTTTTTTTAAAACGTCTTCTTCTCTGAAACTACCCATCCAATTTTGATGAAACTTCACAGAAATGATCCTGCCATGGTCCTCTTCAGAATTTCTTGAAAGAATTTAATTCCTTCAAAAACTCTGGTTGCCATGGCAACAAAACTGAAAAATTTTGAAAATCTTTGAAAATCTTCTTGTCTGAAACCGTAAGGCCAAGGGCTACCAAATTTGGCATGTAGCTTTATCTAGTGGACCTCTACCAAGTTTCTTCAATTTATAGCCCTGGGGTCAAAATTGGCCCCGCCCTGGGGGTTACAAGTTATACATGGGCTTATTTAGGGAGAACTTTAAAATTCCTCTTCTACCTAGCCATAGGGCCTAGAGCTACCAAATTTGGCATGTAGCTTTATCTAGTGGACCTCTGCCAAGAGTGTTCAAATTATAGCCCTGGGGTCAAATTAGGCCCTGCCCGGGGGTAACAAGTTTTACATGGGCTTATATAACAAGTTTTACATGGGCTTATATAGGGAGAACTTTAAAATTCTTCTTTGACCTAGCCATGGGGCCTAGGGCGACCAAATTTGGCATGTAGCTTTATCTAGTGGACCTGTACCAAGGGTGTCCAAATTATAGCCGAGGGTCAAATTTGACTTCGCTCCGGGGGGTAACATGTTTTACATGGGCGGGCTTATATAGGAAAATCTTTCGCATCTAGCTATAAGGGCTAGGGCTATCAAATTTTGCATTTAGCTTTATCTAGGGGGTTTCTATCAAGGGTGCCCAAATTGAGAAAAATTTGAAAATCTTCTTGTTTATAACATTCAAGAACTGAATTATTTGGTATGGAGCTTTATATTGTGGACCTCCACCAGGATTCAAATAATTATAGCTTTGCGATCAAAATTGGCTTTGCCCATGGATCACAACTTTCTCGTAGGATTAGATAGAAAAATGTTTGCATGTCCTCGTGTTTGAAATCAATTTGCTGAATATTGTAATGTTTGGCTTGTAGTGTTTTTACTTAATAGCCAGTGGAGCGATACAGGGCCATCATGGCCCTCTTGTTTTAATCACTCTTGGTTTATGTCGGTTACATGCTGAAGATGACTTGCAAATTTAGACTTTTTCTCTTATTAGCCCTTTTCCACACAATCTCCAGATTCAATGACCCTGATGGAGGAGAGAAAGCTTTTGAAAACATTGTGGGCAAAAGAAAAAAATGATGGTAACCTTATTAAAGACAAATCAGCATCTAATTTTGTTGTTGGCAGATGCTTTCAATTTGGACCAGTTCAGATTTTTGATGCTTGGTAAGGAGTTAATACAACGTTATGTGGGTGACTTAAGCAATGTTTCTCATATGAAAGGGATTGTCCCTTATATTTGTTGTGGAATTACTCATGGCTTGACCAAATACAGCTATATGCAGCTCATGAGCTTCTTCATTAAAAAGAAAAATGTGTACTCGTGCAACTTATGTTAACTCTTTGCCAAACGACAAAATTCTAGACCGAGTCATTTTGAAAGAACATGTATAACTTATGGACAGCAAATTAGATGTTGCAAAAATGGTGGGATTTGTAACAGAAAGGATGGAAAACATGGTGGAAAAAGGAGAAAATGCTCGTTACCAATGTTACCAAAGTTTTCAAAAGCTTACTTTATCAGGGTTGTTAAAACTAGGAATTGTGTGGAATAGGGTTACAAAAATAAGTAAACAAATTTGAACTTATGACAAGATAAAAGCTATTTCAGGAAAATGAAATTGCAGACAGGTCCAAATTAGGCTTAGAAAGGATACAAAACATTGTTGAACAACATTGCTGAAGAAAAAGAAAATTATTGTGTACAAGCACTCTCTCTCTTGCAAATTTTTCAAAAGCCTCCTTCAAGGTTAATAAAACAAGGGACTGTTGAATAAGTAAGGATTGAGGAAGGAAAATATTCTTTCCTGTTAAACAGTCATGTGTCCAAGTCATATTTGGGAAAGTTTCTCCTTTTACCACAAATATTGACAAGTCAGCAAGAGGGTTTATAAGTCATATTTGTGCTGTAATAGATTACAAAGTTTATGAATGCAATTAAAAGCCTGTACCGTCTTACTCAGTGCTAGACAACAAAATTTTAGACTTGTCCATATTTAAAGCAATGCTTAGCAAATGATGGATTCAACAAAGCTCCAATGATAGAGTTTTATCTTTGAAAGAGGAGAAAACGCTCCCCCCCAAAATGCTTTTCAAAAGCCATCTTCTTCAGGGTTAAAATGTATGAGTGCTTGGTAAAGGTGAACATTTTACCAAACAATCGAATGTTTTAACTCCTTACCAAAATTTTAGCCTTGTCCAAACTGAAAGCATTTGCAGATGACAATTTCAGTGTGCCTGAAATGGTGCATTTTTTCTTTGATAGGGTATAAAACATTGTGGGAAAAGGAGAAAATGCTGGTTACCAGCATTTTCTCCTTTTTCCACAATGTTTTCAAAAGGCTTCTTTCTCAGGGTGATTAAAAGTTGGCATTGTGTGGTAAAGGGTTAATGACCTAGAGGAAGAGGGCTTTTGAAAAGCAGAAAATGCTGGTAACCAGCATTTCCTCCTTTTCCCACATTGTTTTCTGTGCTTCACAAAACAAATTTCAATTTTTGAGTCCAATTTATTTTGTCTTTCGCAAATGCTTTCAATTTGGACTGGTCTAAAATTTTGTTGCTTGTTGATTGATTGATTGCATGGTGTTTAACACTGTTTTCAACATTATTTCAGTGATGTCGTGGCGGCCAATGCACCTATCCATGCTTTCCTGGAATCTCTTTTACCAGTACTCTGCACAATTTTCTTTCCAAATCACTGGCTGCTTTCCCACATAACCTTTGTTGAAACAATGGTCAGTGGTGGGAGAGGAATGAATCCTGCTGCAATGACTATCATCAATCCTCGGAAAGAAATTGGCCGAGCCAGGGATCCAACCCATGACCCCGTTCTCAAGTCTTGCACGCTACTGACTGAGCTACCGGGGCTCGTCTTGTTGTTTGTTAAAGAGTTAAACTCAGTAAACTGTATGAACTAAATTCAGACCAATGAAAAGCAAGTGTAAGTAACAGATAAAGAACAGCATCATAAGGACAGGAAATTGAAATAACTAATCTTGAAGTTTAAATTATTATTATGTATTTGGAAAACTTTGAAAGAAAAGAAGCAATTCACAACAGTAACAAGCTGTCCACTACACAGACATGTTTTAGTTATTGGTAAATTGTGGTTGTGAAAAGGAAGTCTTTACATTTATGAAAAGGATTTAGTCTTTGTAATTTAAACTCTAACAAGCGACAAAATTTGAGACTTGTCTAAATTGAAAGCATTTGCACTCGACATATTAAACATGACTCATGTGATTTGTCTTTGAACAACCAGGAAACATTGTAGGAAAAGGAGAAAATGCTGGTAGCCAGCATTTTTTCCTTTTCTTACATCGTTTTCAAAAAGCTTTTTCCTCAGGGTAGTTAAAAGTCGGGATTGTGCAGTAAAGGGTTAAATTTCACTATCTTTGCCTGACATCAACAGTCAGAACATGCCCAGGTAGTGATCTATTCATGTAATGGTTATCATGTGTTATATTTAAGATGTGTGGGTGTGAGGGACATCCTGCATAAACCTTTTACAAACTTGTTCCAATTTTAAAGGACCTACAGGAAGAAGATTTTTGAAAAAAAAAATGTCTTTTACCCTTCTGGAGACTACCCTATAATTTGAAAATGAGCCAGTGATTTACTTTATCAAAATGCTTTTAAAACTATCAAGTCTGAATGGTAGCCAGCATTTTCTCTTTTTTCCCCACAATGTTTTCTACCCCTTTTAGGAAAATTCCATCATGGGAGAGAAAATCAAAGTAACCTGCAAATGCTTTCAATATGGAAAGGCCTAAAATTTTGTTACCTGATAAACAGATAAACAACCAAAATTAAAAGCGATTGTCAACACTAATGCTGGCTTAAGCCTTTACCACACAATCCTGACTTTCAACGACCCTGAGAAAGAAGCCTTTTGAAAACAATGTGGGGAAAGGAGAAAATGCTGGTAACCAGCATTTTCTCCTTTTCCCACAATGTTTTCTACCCTTCCCAAAACAAATTTCAAATTTTCAGTCACATTTATTTTGTCGCCTGCAAGTGCTTTCAATTTGGACTAGTCTAAAATTTTGTTATTTGGTAAAGAGTTAAATACATGTATTTTTCTATCTTTAGATGGGTCCTGGTGGTCCAGCGTCACAGTACAATAACCAAGGATATGGAGGAATGCCCCATAGACATCCAGGTCCAATGGGTATGGGTAGAGGGCCTGGCCCGGGTCCAGGGCCAGGTCCTGGCCCCATGAAATCCAACATGATGGCCATGTACCAGAGAAGGGCATCCTCGGCTCCATACCCACCATCCATGATGGCTGGAATGGCAACCAAAAGAAGCATGGCACAGTATCCAAATGGTGCCCAGGTGAGTCATTAGAATTTGTTTTACCCCTTGCCAAACAATCTCAAATTCTGATGACCCTGAGCAATAAGTCTCTTCAAAACATGTGGGAAAAGGAGAAAATGCTGGTAATCAATATTTTCTCCTTTTTGCCATGGTGTTTTCTGCCCTTTCAAAGGTGAGTTGCACCATTTGAGCTAGGTTCAGTTTGTTGTCTGCAAAAGTTTTCAATATGGTAGTCATAAAACTTTTTCGTCTGTCAAAGAGTTGATGCATCACAGGTGCAGATACATTTTTCATCTTTGAGGAGACTGCTTTTGAAAACACTATTGGAAAAGGAGAAATTGCTTGTTGCGCGCAATGTCTTTTGTCACAATAATTTAGCATGCTTTTACTTCTGTATTAGATCATAATTCATTTTGTTGTCCATATCATGCAAGGATGATTTAAAAGTCATTGAAGGTAAATTGGTTTCAGGGCATCATGAGTCAAGCTTTTGACTGCTACCTGCATTAGTTTGGCATAAAAAGTCGATCGATTGTAGTGTTATGGGCATTTATGCAAGAACACAACAGATAAAATATACAAACTGTAAAACCAAAGTAGTTTGCTTGTTCTTGTTTCACATTATCTTTAGAGTACCATCTTGTCCCTTTCTTTGACCAAGGTCAGGCCATCTCAAATTAACCTGTTCTTTGTCATATAAGATTCAAATTGAAAGCATTTGCATATGACAAATAAAATGTGCTTTAAATGTTGAAATTTGTCTTTGAAAGCTTAAAAAATGTAATGGGAAAAAGAGAAAATGCTGTTTACTAGCATTATCTCCTTTTCCCACAATGTTTTCTAAAGCCTTTTTAGCCTATGTGGTTAAAATGCGGAATTGTTTGGTAAAGGTTTTAAACTTTTTCACGTGTTTTTCCTTCAGTATGGGCCACAAGGGCACTATTCGCAGTACCCAAATAAACCTCAGTACCCAAGCCAGCAGCCTCTACCATCTCCAACCTACGTACCCCAACCAGGGATGAGACCCAATGGACCCTATCCAAATGGGCAAACACCTTACATGAACCCGGGTCAGTTTCCACCCACGAGACCCATGAATGGGCAGGGTTATAACCATTTTAGCTCCAGTCCAACACAAAACAACTTCCAGGTGAGTGGATAAAAGATTGTACAATTTTGACTATTATTTAAGGTTTTTGGAACTGCTAAATCAACGAAATATAAATTTTGTTCCTCAACAGATATTATTTGTTTAACTCTTTACCACACAATCCTGAGTTTTTACGACCCTGATGAACTAGCCTTTTGAAAACCTTGTCGGAAAAGGAGAAAATGCTGGTAACCAGCAATTTCTCTTTTTCCCACAAAGTTTTCTAGACTATCTGATACAAATCCCATCATTTTTGACATATAAATTCTGTTGTTTGCAGGTGTGTTCATATTCGACTCATCTAAAATATTATTGTTTGGGATAGAGTTAAGGAGCAGAGAAATTGCTGGATACTGCATATTTTTCCCTTTCCATAGTGTTTTTCAAAGTCGACTTTCTCAAGGTCACAAAAGCATGGGATTGTATGGTAAAGGGATATAGTGAGGATCAAATATCAATTCAAACAAGGGAGGAAGTTACAGAATACAAAGAAGACTAACTTTCATGTTATGTTCAGTCTTTTACTGAATTAAGCCATGTATTGAAGACTTTGAGGAAGAACACTCCTGCTTACATCATGAGAGAGAAAACAATGTTATCTTAGTACCAAATGACAAAATTTTATATTCTACCAGATTGAAAGCATGATTGTGCAGATGACAAATTAAATGTAGCTCAAATGACGATTTTGATCTTTGATAGGGTAGAACATATTGTGGAAAAGTGAGAAAATACTGATAACCAAATGTTTTCAGAAGCTTTTTACCTCATAGTTTGTGAAACTCCCTTTAACCCATTACCACACAATCTCTACTTTTGACGCCCCTGAGAAAGAAGCCTTTGGAAAACATTGTGGGAAAAGGAGAAAATGCTGGTAACCAGCATTTTCTCCTTTTCCCACAGTGTTTTCTACTCTTCCCAAACCAAATTTTAATTTTTCAGTCACCTTTATTTTGTCGTCTGCAAATGCTTTCAATTTGGACCGGTCTAAAATTTTCTCGTGTGGTAAAGAGTTAAAAGACAAGTCTCATCACTTTAGCCACAATTAATAATGCTGTTTGCAAATTAATACAGTATGAACAAGTCAAAAATTTGCATTCTGTTAACCCTCTAGTTACTAAACAACAAAATTTTGGAAGCGGCCAAATTGAAAGCATTAAAATTTTGCAGACAACAACATGAATGTATGTCAAAATTAATGATGGTTTGTGTCTTTTATAAGGCAGAAAATTTTATGGGAAAAGGAGAAAATGCTGGTTACCAGCATTTTCCTCTTTTCCCACAAATTTTTCTAAAGCCTTCTTTGTCAGGGTCATTTAAACCCAGAACTGTTTGGTAAAGGGTTAAGTCTTTACAAGAGGACATACTTTTAGACTGGACCAGACTGAAAACATTTGCAGATGACAATTCTTTGAAAGGACAGAAAACATTGTGAAAAATGGAGGAAATGTTGCTTTTCAGCATTTTCTCCCTTTCCCACAATGTTTTTAAAAGGTTTCCTCCTCAGGTTTGTGAAAACAGGATAATTTGGTTATGGTATAAAGAGTACAACTTCAGTTTGTGGTTTATCACATGATTTTAGTATGGCTAGTAAGGAAGTCATTTCCTGTTTTGGTAATGTCATCTTTTAGCAAATTAACTAATTAGCACCATATAAGTCAACAAACATTTTCAGGGTAGAAGTAAGACACAAAAAATTCCTATTTCATAACTGTTTTTGTCTGTAGCATTGCAGCATTTTGTGCACTTTTTTCTTGATCTACACTGGCCACAAAGGCAAATTAGTTTTGAAAGGTGCTTAAACTCTTTAGCAGTGGACAAAATTTTAGACTTTTGCAAACTGAAAGCTTAAAAATTTGCAGAAGACAAATCATCAGTTACTCAAAAGATGCAATTTGCCCTTCAAAGGTCAGAAAACGATGTTGGTAAAGGAGAAAAAGCTGGGTACCAGCATTTTCTCCTTTTCCCACAGTGTTTTCAAAAGACTTTGTCAGGTTTAGTCATTTCAAGTTAGCAATGTTTGGTAAAGGGTTAACTCTTTACCACACAACAAAACTTTGGACTGGTCCAAATTGAGAGCATTGGCAGACCACAAAATAAATGTGACTCAAATACAGAAATTTATTTTGGGAAGGGTAGAAAATACTGTGGGAAAAGGAGAAAATGCTGGTTACCAGCATTTTCTCCTTTTCCCACAATGTTTTCAAAAAGCTTCTTTATCAGGGTCGTTAAAAGTCGGGACTGTGTGGTATAAAGGGTTAAGGATAAAAAAATGGATGTTTCTAAAACTGATGCTTTTCTTATTGCAGCCAAATACCAACATGAACTACCCTCATTCGCCATTACCTGGTAACCCCACCCCTCCAATGACCCCTAATAATGTACCTCCCTACCCAGCTGATGTGAAACCTAATCCTGCTATGTTAGCTGGGAGCATAAAGAAAGGTAAGCCCTCATGCTGGTTTCTTGACATAGATAGAGAACTGTAACAGAAAGTAGCTGGCTATTTTTGAGAATTATTATAACTATTTTCTGTGTTTCCTGACCAAGTTCCTCTAGCTCATTGGTAAAATACTGGGTTAGTATGAACCATCTACCAAACAATCCAGGGTATTAGCAACCTAAAAAAGATGGCTTTTAAAATCAGTGTGTGGAAAGGAGATAATGTTGGTAACCAGCACTTTCTCCTTTTCCCACATTGTTTTCTACTGTGTCAAAGACACCCTGTCAAAGACAAATCCCATCATAAGAGCCAGTCGTCTATCAATGCATTAATTTTGGACAATTCTTAAATTTTGTCATCAGCTGGAGAATTAAGGGAACAGGGGGCAATGTTGATCATATTGATGCATGACAAAAATCTTCGGAGGAATGATAAAAGTCATTGCAATAAGAATTTCTCTCACTGATAAGCATTGTTGGGATGTGTTTATATATGGGAAGACGGCCAGTTGCTAGGAGAGCATGCCATATACAGCTTGATCAAAAAGTTGTAAAACTACATTGATAGGTGCATTTGCTGCTGTGATATAGCTGAAATACTTTTGAAAATTAAATTGAACACTAATAAACACTTTTTGGAAGGAAGTTAAAACTAACATTTCCTATCTAATTATGTGATATCAAATTCTTTTTTTTTTTTTCATTACTTGACTTTGAATTACTTATTACCCACGTTCATTTGTTTATCCAGTTAGGGTATTTTCATCACTACCCTTAGGTCTTTATCACATATTTATATTTTAAAGGGTAAGTTTGTGAAAACATCTTTATGATTATTTGGCGGTATTTTATGTTTGGTATTTCAGAAGTGGTTGATGAATTGCGTTTGACGTTTCCTGTACGAGATGGTGTGGTTCTGCCTCCATTTAGACTGGAACACAATCTTGCTGTCAGCAATCATGTCTTCCACCTCAGGGAGTCAGTGTACCAGACTCTGATGTGGAGGTAAGTTTTTAAACTGGTAACTAGCACTTAACCTTTTCCCACAATGTTTTCTGTCCTTTCAGAGAAAATTTCCACCATTTAATCCAGATTTGAATGGAGATCTGCAAGTAACTGTCTCATCAGCTACTTGTTATGGTTGCCAGCATTTTCTCCATGTTCAGCAATGGTTTCAATTCTGTCCTTTTGAGGGACATAAAATTACCTCGTTGTTTAGTAAAGGGTTATTCCATTTCCACTAAGCTATTTGAAGACCCACTTAAAACCAGTGGTAATATCTGAAAGGAAAATTTGGTGGAGTGGAGAACCTTTTTCTGAATCAGTCAGAAAATATGATAGGAAAAGGACCAAATACTTGCAATTAGCAATGGTTCCTTTTCCCATAATGTTTTAAAAGCTGTCAATTACAAGGGTATGATGGTTAATATGCTCTGGTTTCATGTAACTTGGATAAAGTACCTTTATTTTTAACCAAACGACAAAATTTTAGACTTGTGTAAATTGAAAGCATTTGCAGACAACAAAATGGGTGAGACTGAAAAGTTGAAATTTGTTTTAAGAAGGGTAGAAAACATGGGAAAAGGAGAAAATGCTGGTAACCAGCATTTCTCCTTTTCCCACAAAGGCCGTCTAGATCAGGGTCGTTAAAAGTCAGGATTGTTCTGCAAAGGGTTAATCATCATTTATGCCATTGTACAGGTCTGACTTAGAACTACAACTGAAATGTTTTCACCATGAGGACAGACAGATGAACACCAACTGGCCAGCGTCTGTAACTGTTAGTGTGAACGCAACTCCATTACAAATCGAGCGAGGGGAGAACAAAACTTCACATCGTCCATTATACCTCAAAGAAGTTTGTCGGCCAGGCAGAAACACCATACAAATCACTGTTACTGCTTGTTGTTGTGTGAGTATTATGCGACATTTCACTCTTCACAAAGCAACAAAATTTTGGACTGGACCAAATTGGTAGCATTTGCACAGATAAAATGTAACTGAAATGAGGATTTTTGTCTTTGATAGGGTAGAAAACATTGTAGGAAAAGGAGAAAATGCTGGCTACCAGCATTTTCTCTATTTCCTATACTGTTTTCAAAAGCCCTCTTTTTCAGGGTCATTAAAACATGGGATTGTTTGATAAAGAATGAATTCTTTGTGAAAACTGTGTGTTATTGTTACACTGATGAAGATAGCTTTGGAAAATATTAGGGGATGATGAGAATGGCTGAATATATGAGTATGATTAGTACACTTCTGCATGCATGGAAAATATTGAGAAAAAAGGAGCAGTAGCACGTAGCAAATTTTCTAACCCTAAACTGCTAGATTTAAATAGAAATTTCTTGCTGGTATTCGGCGTGATTTTCATTTTTTTTTGTTTGACAAATATCAAACTATGGAATAATGAAGATCCAAGATAAAACTGCACATTCTGTGTAGTTGGATCTTATTGTGCACTGTCTGCAAAAATACATTTACAAAGTACTTTTGGGCTTAAGAGTCTATGAGTTGAAATTTTCTCCTCTAACTCTTTACCAAACGACAAATTTTTAGACTTGTCCAAATTGAAAGTATTTGCAGACAACAAAATCAATGTGACACAAAAATTGAAGTTTGTTTTGGGTAGGGTAGAAAACATTGTGGGAAAAGGAGAAAATGCTGGTTACCAGCATTTTCTCCTTTTCCCACAATGTTTTCAAAAGGCTTCTTCCTCAGGGTCGTGAAAACCAGGGATTGTTTGGTAAAGGGTTAATATTTTACCAAATGATGGAACTGTATGTAGTGTTGTCCAAAGTCAAAGCATTCACAGACAACAAATTCATGGTACAGTATTTTCAATGACTGAAAATGTCATTGAGGGGGTAGAAAACATAGGTGGAAAAGGAGAAAATGCTGGTAAATCCTTTTCCCGCAATGTTTTCATCCACCTTTCTCCTAAGGGTAGTTAAAACAGGATCAGTTGGTAAAGGGCTAAGCCAACTGTACTAGTTTTCAGTTGGCCATAGAAAAACCTCTGTGGTGATAGATGAAAATTTATATGAGGATTAAAGTAGTTTACATCTATTGGTAACCCTCTCCGAGTTCCATTCTCTATTTAATTTTTACTATGTGATATTTTTCAGTCTCATTTGTTTGTCCTACAACTGGTTCATCGGCCTAGTGTGAGGTCAGTTCTTCAGGGTCTTCTACGCAAACGTCTCCTACCTGCAGACCATTGTATTACAAAAAGTAAGTTAGTTTGAAAACTTTTAGCTAAGTTGTTTTGGAAGAAAATGTTGATGTATTGTTATAGTCCTGGCATCATTGTCTGCGTCGTCATGCTAAAACTTTGACATTTTATAATATCTCTGTCATAACTGAAGATGTTTACTTCAAACTTGGACTAGTTGTTAAGTATCAAAAGGGGAACCCATACAATAGAGGCAGGTAACGAAATAGTTTTGACACAGTTGTGCCCCTTTTTTGACTAGAATTTTCACTAAAAGCAACTGCAGTCTTGTGTTGGCTTTCAATTTTGACATGTCCTGATTTCTGTTGTGTGGTAGAGTTAACTGATTGTGGCAAGGTAGCTGGACAGCTGATTTGATATTACAGCTACTTAAAATGAGATTTTCCATTACTAAGAGTACCCAGCTGTGGAAAACTTATTGGACAGGAAGGAATTTTTACAATAAATTGAAGCAGTCAGTGGCTTGGAAAGAAAGTTGTGTCAGTACTGGTGTGAGATAGCTAGGAAACACATACATAGATGCACTGTCCACTGTTAAAACAGTGCTAAACTACATTACAACAAATAAAATATAAGAAATTGCCCTGTTTTTGCATTTTTTCTCTATGTTTTCCTAATGATATTATTTTTCTGTTAAAATGTTCCTCCTTTGAAATTTTTGTACTAGCTATTGGTAAGGCGCCAGATCAGCATGTGAAGTATTTATTAACAATGATAAAGTGTAAAGTAAAAGCCTAGGAAAAAAATTAATGTTAAACAGAACTTGGTACAAATCAGCATATATTTTACTTAATTTTGATTTATTCCTATTGTGTTTGAAATATTTCAGTCAAAAGGAACTTCACCAATGGTGCATCCAGTAATAATGCAATAAATGGTGATGACGGAGTGGAACAAACAGCAATTAGGGTTTCATTAAAATGTCCGATAACTTATCGGCGAATAACACTGCCTGCACGGGGCCACGACTGCAAACATATTCAGTGCTTCGATTTAGAATCCTATCTACAAATGAACTGTGAAAGAGGACAGTGGAGGTGTCCAGTCTGCAAGTAAGCACTCTTATTTATCTTTTTCTTTAACCCTTTACCACACAATCTCGAGTTTTAAGGATCTCAAGGAAAACATTGTGGGAAAAGGAGAAAATGCAGTAAATCAGCATTTTCTCCTTTTCCCACAATGTTTTTCCATTTATAAGTGCAAGTTTCCATAATTTTAGCCACTTTAATTTTCTCTTCTATGTGTGCTTTCAATGTGGACAAGTGTAAACTTTTTTCTCGCTATAAATTCTTTCAGAGCCAAATACGTAGACTCAACCCCTGTCCATGGCTGAAATACCATCCTCTGAAACTCAGAGGCATATATCTTTAATTAAGTTTAGGCTTGACTATACAAGTGGAGAGTACAGAATGCAAGATCAGACTACATATTTTGTTGCTGTCTGATCTTGATCTATGCTCCCTGCAATTTGCCCTGTTTTCCCTTACGCTGCTCGATTATACCTATACACATAATATGAAATAAATGACAATTTTCATGCAGTTGTAGAACTGAAGTATTTGGAATATTGCAGTTTCAAAGTTCTTTTATTAGAAAAAAAAAATATATATGTATTAGAGTAGATTCAAGATCAGACTGCATGTTCTGTACAATGTTATCTTGATCTTCACTTTCCACTATAGTGTAACAAATTGCACATAGCTGCCTGTTTAGATACATGACCTAAAGGATTGGCTACCTTAAGTCTTGGGAGGAAATGATTTGATGAAATAACTGATCATACTACTTAGTTTGTTTTTGTCAATTGTTTCATGTTTATGTATGGTACAAGGTTGTGATACACTGATACAGATGAAAGCATTATGGCAAGAGGAGACGTTGGGAATAATAATTTGATTGACTACTTTTCTTTTTCTTTTTTACAAGGAATGTCGTGCACATTAAATGTTCTTATTAACTCTGGGTTTACTTTTCTTCAAACAGTAAACCAGCATTACTGGAGGGCCTGGAGATAGACCAGTATATCTGGGGAATATTGACCAACTTACAAACCACAGAGTTTGAGGAGGTCACCATAGATCCTACAGCAAGCTGGAAACCAGTTCAACTCAAGAATATCAAAGAGGAAGATGCTAATAGTAAGTGTCTACTCTTTCTCATTATCTTCTAGGCTTGTTCCTGTGTTGTTCAATAGTTATATCAGTAGGACAGTGATACAGATGTTCCAGGCTTACAACCAATCTGCATCGCTGATTGTGATTGAGTGTCTGTGCATTGAAAAGCTTTGACTTAATACTGGCAAAATGCATGAAGTAAATAAGGCTGTGACTATTATGTAAATGAACTGAAAACTGAAAGTAGAGTTTCACACAATTCAAATAAAAACCTCTTAAAAGAGGTAAGCAGCGGGCAACTTTAATAATATCTTGTGTCGAAGATAAGACATGAATTAGCGATTCATTGATAAATAAACATATGTGTAAAAACACTGCCAAAAGGAGAAATTAAAAGCTTCGAGCAGTTCCCCTTTTCTTAATTCTTAGAGCCCCTCTCACAACTTTAGTTGCTTTTGTGGCCAGTTTACATCAATTTCAGACGGCACAAAACATACAGTCTTGTCCTTGATCTACACTGTCTGCTATGCTGATACATTCTGGACAAAAAGAACCTGGAGATTGCGTTTATATGGCTCTAATCTCTTGAAAGAAATTAAGTGTTTGGTTTTTTCAGTACTTTAAGGGTTAATGTTTACTAAAGTGGTCCACTGCAAGATATGAAAAAGTCTCCTGCATTTGACAATGAGTCAGTCTATTGTTAATCACTCTAGAAATGAAACTGGAAAAGTTTCCTGTGCAATAAAGATAATGCAGTACTAAATTATTTCCGAACAGCCCGCCCGGGTGGCTCAGTGGTGAGCGTGTCGGACTCATGACCTGGTGGTTGTGAGTTCGATACCCGGTTGAGGCGAACCGTCTTTCCGGCGTATTTTCGCCTCTCACCTCTGCTGAAGCATGTGAGAAAAGTAGTCGGTGGCTTTGGAAAGAAAGTTGTGTTAGTACTGGTGTGAGAAAGCCAGGAAACACATGTGCGTCACCGACCGCCATGATATGACCTTAGCTGTTAAAGTGGCGTTAAACCCCAATACAACCAACAACCAATTTCCGAACATTTCAGGTGAGCCCTGTGCACGCTGGATGAAAGCAATGTCACCAGCAAGTATGCAATTACCCACAATGAGTTCCTGGGACATGGGTCCACAACATTCACCTTACAGTAATATGCCCCCATCATCAGGTAAGTTCTGATCCTCACCTGTGAAGCTGGTTTCTCGTCCTTGGGCGTGACACTGCAGGGAATCGGCTAAGTAACAGTGAGCATTTGGATGAGGTAGCATTTGGATGAATGAGCTGTCTGTATGATAATTATGATTGAAGTATTGTTGAAGTCGAGGTCAAGCAGCATTTAACTCGCAAAAATGTAAGACTTGTCGAATTTTTAAGCTTGAATTTGAAGGTTCCAATGAGAATGTGGTGTAAAGTGATCAGCATTTTTTACCTTGTTTTAAAACTGCATCCTGATACAAATAATACAAATTATTAGCAAGAGTATATTGAGAAACACATGAAATGCCCCCTTATCAGTTAAAAAGACTTGGGTATTTTATTTCAAGGCTCTATGAAGATTGATTTTTTTCTGAAGACTATGTGGAAAAAGGCTTTTGAAAACTTTTATGTAGCTCTGAAGACTTTATCTGTGCTTCTTACATTTCAGCTCCCCCATTCTCATCAGGAAACTATGGCACTGGGCCAGGTCAAGGTGTAGGAGGACCTGGTACCCCAGGCAGTTATCCCCAGAACGGCCCACCTAGTGGGGACTTCACTGGAAATATGTTACCAATGTCTCCCAGTATGAACATGAACAATAATGACATGATAAACAAGCAATTAAATAATTCTGGGCCAACCCAGTATCCATTAACGCCAGACTCAAATTCATCTTCTCATATGCGACCACTTGACCAAGGTATGAATAATCACAACACACCTTCCAGTCAGTCACAGCCTGTGAATAGTAATACTAGTAATAATCATAACACACCGGATGGAACACACCCATTGTCCCACCCGCAAGCTCCGCCCGCAAATCAACAGCAGAATTCTGTAGGGGATGATCTGAATTTTGATCCCACAGCCATTATTGATGGAGATGGCCCAGCACCAAGTTTAGAGGTAACTTTTGTGTATTCTTATTTTTTGTTAAACTTCATATTATTTTATTGATCAATACTGACCTCAGTTTTACCAGATAATTCTGTGTTTCACTGACCCTGACGAAGAAAGCTTCGCAAAACACTGGAGAAGGAAAAGATGCTAGTTTCCAGTATTTTCTCCTTTTCCCCCAAAAGTTTTTTTTCACCCTTGCTAAAAATCCCATAGTTTGAGCCACATGAAGTTGTCTAGTAAAGAGTTATTGCATGTTGAATGCATTCACAGAGGGGTCCTGCGTGGCTCAGTGGTAAAGTGTGGAACTCGTAACTGGAGGTCCCGGGTTCGAGCACTGGGGTTTTTTGTGGGAGTGTCCTTAGGCAAGACACTTCAGAGCCCTAGCCTAGTACTAGTAAAACCCAGGAAATACATTAGTTCGTGAGCTGTTGCCGTGATATGACTGAAATAATGTTGAAAGCCGCATAAAACGCCATTCAATCAATCAATTCAATCAAAGCATTGACAGAGATGTTCATACTGTTTCTAGTCTCTTTCCTAATTATAGGTAACTATTAGTATTCAGTGAACGTTTGGCTTGCATTTGCTTCCTACAGTTGCAACCTATGTTTTTAAATTAACAGTATTTTATCTTCAAACCTAGCAGTCAGAGATGTCATGATTGATATTGTCCATGCTTTTAGTGCAGTAGTTGCCAGAAAATATGCTTTGCTAAAAGTCACCATTCTGTACATGATAGAACAAAAAATCAAGATTCGATGAAAGGTAGACCAGATATTTCCAGTTATGGTTTAAACTTTCTGTTTTTCAGTTGGATAACCTTGGAGATCCTTTGGAACTGTTATCCTACCTGGGTCCATCTGAAAGGTCCGACGCAAACACCCCAAACAGCACCAACAATCCAGGCAACCATAATACCAACTCTGCAAATACAAACACAAGTGAAGACATTTTGTCCTTATTTGACTCATGAAGACATCTGACATATGATGTGAAACTTGTTATTGTGAATGCAAAGTGAGACTGACTTGTGTGGACATGTGAATGTGATGTTTGCTGTTGATTAGAGACACATGATGGAAGTGGTTCATTGAAGGTTTAGTGCTTTACAGGAAGTGGCAGGCAGAACCATGTGACAACTTACCTCCATAGTGCTTTGATTATTTGTTATATCTGAGTGATAATTTTTTCTCTTCCTTATCTTTTGTTTATGGTGAAATGACATGACACATTAGAACTGAGATGAATATGGAGACAGGGGGTTAAGGCTGTGGTATTTGAATATTCATAAGATATATGGGAGTACTGTCTAATTGTTGTTAAGTGGACTGTAAGCAACGATATAGCATTATTAAAGGTCATGTGAAGTCAGTGGCCAGTGGTCTTGGTGGTTGATGGCAATAGATGAGTTAATCACTGGATATGTTATGGACAGGGAATATATTTACATTTATGTGAAACTTACAGTATCATAGTTTCTATGTCAAACTATGGCCGAGTTCTCATTTACAAGAATTTCAAGTGACATCAAGCAAAAGTGGGGTGACAGTTGTCACAGTGATGAACAATGCAACATTGGATCAAATTCTTAGAACACTGGTAATGTATTTATCAGAAAAAATCATAATTTATGCTACAGCAAAGAGGGATGATTTTCAAACTGTATCAGTGATACATATATGCCACAGGGTTAGATTTCATGCACTGTTGTGCAAAACCACAGGGGCTTGTTGTGTCATGGATTTAAATCTTGATCTCAAAGGGACGTGAGGTGTTAAATGTCTGAATTATATCGCAGACGAAAAGTCAACAGCTGCTGAAATGGATCAGGTGTAGAGTGGCAATTGACTGTGTTTACGCATGGAGAATACACATATGTGCTAGTTGATGATCATAATTAGTGGTATTGATTACCTTTGACAACACAGACTTGTTGCAACAATGATAGTGTGACATTTATTTCTTACAGCGTTTAATCAGCATATTTATTAAACATTTTTGTCAGTATTCTGACATAAAAACTTGGGCAAAGAGAATGAGAGTTTATCACTCTCTGTGAGGCTATATACCACTGTACTTTGTTATGTGTGGTTCAAAGACATTTTTGTCTCCAAAATGTTGAGCAGGGAGCTTCAATCTGTGCATTAGCAGTTAATTTGTTACCAAAAGAAAAAAATATTAGACAAGTCCAAATTGAAAGAATTTGCAGACAGCAAATGAAATATGGTACAAATGCTTAGATTTGTGTTTGATAGGGTTGAAAACAGTTTGGGAAATGGAGTAAAATCTGGTTACAAGCATTTTCTCCTCTTCCCACAATGTTTTTGAAAGCCTTTAGCGTTAGGGTGTTTAAATAGAGGATTGTTTGTTAGAGAGTTAACTCTTTCAGCGCCAAATAAATAAACTCGACCTCTTTCGACGGCTCTAAACACAATCTATTGAAACTTACAAAGATTTTGACTGTATAGGCTTGACTACACAAGCGGACGGTATAGATCAAAGATCAGACTGCATGTTCTGTGCAGTCTGGTCTTGATCTATGCTGTCCGCAAAAGTCACTGTTTTCGCCTATGGCGCCGAAAGGGTTACATGTCCTGTAATATAGAACTTTATTTAAAAATAAATTTGGGTAGGATAGTATCAGAGGATCATAATGTTTGTGTTTAGTGACATTAAACCAGCATTTTCTCCTTTTTCCACAATATTTTCTACTCATCCCAGAACATAATTCTTGATATGAGTTGCATTTATTTTGTGGGCTGCACATTTTTTCGATTTGGACAAGTCTAGAATTTTGTGGTTTGGTGAAGTGTTATAGAGGGAAACTAAGAAAAGTTTGACAAAAAATGCTTGCTGGTTTATTTTGTGTACCAAGGGTTAGAACAATGTAATCGTGTTACAAATTTTTATTCTTGATGAAAAGGCAGCAAAAAAGTTTAAAAAGAATTATCATATTGTTTATTTGTGACCATTCAGTTACTTACTGTAGATTGATATCATAATTTATTGACGCTTAATTCTTTACTAGATGACAAATGTTTAGACCAGTCCAAATTGAAAGCATCTGTTGACAACAAATTTAACTCTTTACCAAATGACAAAATTTTAGACAAGTCCAAATTCAAAGCATTTGCAGACGATAATTTAAATATAACTCAAATAATGGGACATGTCTCTGAAAGGGTAGAAAACATTGTGAGAAATGAAGAAAATGCTGGTTACCATCATTTTCTTCTTTTCCCAAAATGTTTTCCTAAGGTATTTTTTCTCAGGGTCGATAAAAGTCTGGATTGTGTGGTAAAGGGTTAAAATGGATGATATAAAAGGATTCGTCTTGGAAATACTAGTTAACATTGTGAATACAGGAGGAAATGTTGGTTATCTACATTCCTCCCTTTCCCACAATGTTTTCAGATGCCATCTTCCTCGGGGGTTTTAGAAACAGAATTGTTGGTAAAGGACTAAACTATATGATTATTTAACCACATTGTATATTATAGAAAGAGAAAACATTTTCATCCACATTTATTCATGACATTTTTTGTTACTGTTTTCTGTGATTGCATGTATTCGCCTCCTACAGATGACTTGAAAATAATGTGGCAAAAAGAGAAATTGCTTGTTTTGAGTAATTTTTCCGTTTGTGATAATATTATCATATTGTTAGGTTCTTGTATCAACCTTTATTCATATTGATGGTCTCTACAAAAACACATGAAGGTCGTCCACTGCAGATTTTGGATGAAGAGGTCATGAATTTTTTTACGAGACAAAAATGTTTTAATTATCGAAAGCGAAAGCATTTGCAGTTGACAAATTAAATGTGGCTGTAATGATGGGATTTGTTTCCCTAAGAACAGAACACGTTGGAAAAGGAGAAAATGCTGGTTACCAGCATTTTCTCCTTTTTCCGCAATGCTTTCAAATTATTTCTTTTTAAGGGTCTTTGAAAAACTGGATTGTGTGGTAAAGGCTTTATTTGATAGATAGTAAATTTGAGTCCAACTGAAACCAACAAGTTATGGATGGTTAGATCTAGTTTGTTTGCCAACTACAAAAAAAAATGAGAGAGGAGAATGTTGTAATTGGGGTAATAAACCTAGAAAAGGTAAAAGTTTTTGTCAATCATGCTTACTTTTGGTTATTTTTAGAGAAATGTGTGTTTTTTTTCTCTTTACCCTTTACCAAACAATCCGTGTAAAGCCTTTACCAAACAATACGTGTTTTAACCCTTTACCAAACAACAAAACTTTAGACTGATTCGAACTCAAAGCATTTGCAGACAACATATTAAATTTAGCTAAAATGATGGTAGTTGTCTCTGATAGTGTAGAAAACCTTTCTGAAAAGACGAAAATGCTGGTTACCTGCATTTTCTCCGTTTCCCCCACAAGGTTTGCAAAAGGCTATTTACGCAGGGTAGTTAAAACTTCAGATTGTGTGATGAGGAGTTAACCACCTGGACAGAGAATCTGTAGAAAAGGAGAAAATGCTTTGTATCCTTCCGGCAACTACCCGTATTTTTAGCTACATTTTACTCTGTCATCTGCAATTTTTTTTAATTTGGTCAATTCTAAAATTTTGTTGCTTGGTAAAGGTTTTACTTGTCTTAACTTTTCAAAGTTCAACAATACTGTTTTTTCCTGTTCAAAAAAAAAAAGAATAGTATTTCAAATTCAACAATTTGTGATTGAATGAAGTACAAGGATTTAGGCATACTCTGTATTGAAATTGTATGAAGACATAAAAAATTGTACCATGTAGGATGCTAACAACTTGATTCGCTTGTGTGGCAAGTGTAGAACAAGACTGCACAGAAAATGCAGCCTTGTCTTGGATCAGCATATATTAAGGCCCTGATATTTGGACAGGCTTCTTCAACTGAGTGAAAATGTTCATTTCATGAAGTGTGAGATCCTGGAATTACATTCACACAGAATCTGCATCATTTCTTCTTTCATCATATGATGAGGACAATGGGGCAGGGTGAGGGAGGGGTGTTTAAAAAGCTCTTTTGTTATTTTATAGGAATTCTCTCTTCAAGATACTTCTGATGAGTATCTACAATGTTACGCTTTAGTAGAGAAGTAATGGTTTTAGAAAATGATGACACCCCCACCTCTGCCGGATGCAATCTTCGTTTTGTTATTGCCATATAGTCATTATCTTTATTTCTCATTCAGATCAGGATTCCCATCCATAAATCAGTTTTAACCCTTTATCACACTATCCAGTGATTTAACAACCCTGAGGAAGAAGCCTTTTGAAAACATTGTGGGAAAAAGGAGAAAATGCTGGTAACCAGCTTTTTCTCCTTTTCCCTCATTGTTTTCTACCTAATCCAAGACAGATTTTATCATTTGAGCGACATTAAAATTGTGGTCTGCAAATGCTTTCAATTGGCACAAGTCTAAATTTTTGTTGTGTGGTAAAGAGTCAAGAATCGTTCATATTCTATCCTTAAAGACTAACCATCTATAGCTATGGCTAGTCTCTAAATATAGAATAAGAACTGTAAAAGAATACTTATTGAATACATAATTTTTTTCATAGGTAACAATTACATTGTATATTGTTATTAATGAGAACCAAGTTGTATATATTAATTATAAGTTCAAAGGTCATTGTAACTTTTTCTCTTATTGTAAATACATTGTGGCCACAAAACACTTTCTCTCTTGTATTTTTTACATCAGATTCAAAGTTGTTACTGAGAAGAGAGAGAAAAAAAGTGTATATTTTAAATGGAGCAATATTTACTTATTTTGGCTATGATTGCAAATAGCCCAGTGTCTCGTTAACATGTTTATTTATACTACAATTTTGAATGTTTGTTTATAATGACTAATTCTGCTCTTTATACAAAGCTGTAAAGACAGACATGTGCTTCTTTACTTTAAAGACATTGAAAGAGAATATTAACTGATGGTTATAATTCTGATAATGGTGAAAAGAAAGGGAAGTAAACATTGTGGCAAAAGGAGAAAATGCTTGTCGGTTATTTTCAATGCATTGCAATATGTTAACATGAAATTAGGATTTTTACCAGTATTAAGGATTTTTTTTTTTCAAGCATTAATGATCTTATATGAATCTAGGCTGCATGCACTTGTGGAAGAAAGAAAAAAAAAAGGAGTAAAGTGGAATTTTATTTGAAGAGACTGTTAAGTAGTCATGGTGATTTATGGACTGATTGCTCATTTGAAGCAACCTTTCCTTTTGTCAAAATCTCTCTAAACATTATCAGCCTGTGGTGTCTGTTCTAACTTACCGGTACCTACAATATTGACCAGTGAAACTGTGACTTTAAAAAAAAAAAGAGTTTAGGAAAAGTTACATTTATTGCAGTAAGTTGAAAGAAGTCTGAGTTTGTTACAAATTTGAATTTGCAATGTTGTTACAAGAAGAAACTTTGAAAATGATAAATTGTACATATAACTCTATCACACGAAAAAATTTTGGAATTTCATGAATTGAAAACATTTACAGACAACAAATTAACTGTGTTTTCAATGAGGAAAGTTGTCTTAGAAAGGGTAGAAAAAATTGTGAGAAAATTTTTTAATGGGTTAACCCATTATAAGATGACAGTAATATAGACTTCTCCATATTGAAAACTTTAAAGATGAACCCTTACGGTCAGAGAGTAAACAAACGCTGTTAAAACTTTACAGTGTGTAGAATCTAGATAGCCGTGTAAAAGTAGATGAAAAATTGATATAAGGTATATGGGATAAAGAGGCGCCAGGGATTTGTCTTCGATTTAAACCGGAAACTGTGGTTGTAATGTCTATGGCTAGCCGCAATAGAATGAAATGCATTTTCTATCTATCGTAATCAGTGCAATCTTGCAACCGTCAGGGGCAACATTTGGCACGAATGTACAAGAATGATTATAATTTCATAAAATAAAGATAAAATTGGTTACAAAACTGGATGAAAATGAGTAAAGATGCATCTTTAACATTAAATGGTTAAATGTTCCTGGTTACCAGCATTTTCTCCTTTTCCAACAGAGTATTTAAAAAGCCATCTTCTTGAAAAAAACAAGGGATCGTATGTCAAAGGGTAGAATCAATACCTACACAAGCAAATTTGCTGCAGCCATGCAGGAATCCTGGTGAAATAAAGAAAATAAATGGGAATTAAGGTAAATATCCTGTCCACATCTAGGCAAAAGAAGAATCATTTGTGACAAGCAATTTCTCTTGTTGCCAAAGTGTTTTGAAGTAGTCTGCTGTAAAATTAAACCTTTACCAAATGACAAAATTTTAGACTGGTCCAAATTGAAAGCATTTGCAGACGACAAAATAAAAGTGAAAATTTGAAATTTGTTTTGGGAAGGGTAGAAAACATTGTGGGAAATGGAGAAAATGCTGGTTACCAGCATTTTCTCCTTTTCCCACCATGTTTTCAAAAGGCTTCTTTCTCAGGGTCGTTAAAAGTCGGGATTGTGTGGTAAAGGCTTAAGTAAACAATTGCCTTCAGAAAAAGAGGGAACCCATGGCAGTTGGTTCAAAATACATGTAACCCTTTGCCACACAACCCTGCGTTTTAATGACCCTGAGAAAGAAACTGTTGGAAAACATATTTGAATTTTTCAGTCGCATTTATTTTGTCATCTGCAAATGCTTTTAATTTGGACTAGTCTAAAATTTTGTCATTTGGTTAAGCGTAAAAGTGAAACCCAAACTGATTCATCAAGCTGTTGTATGTACATGTTTATCAGTTGTTGATTATGTTGCTTCATTATTTGTACAAAGACAAAAATGCTGTTAATATTATTACAATTTTTTTTCTTTCCCTTGTATTTTAAATGTGTTTGTGAGTAGATAGTTTTGTAAATATTATACATATTTAAAGACAAAAACAACATGTTTAAGTATTAGTATTTTTTCTGTCTTCATTTATTCTGTTCTGTTGCATCATACAAAACTTTTGACATCTTTCCTCTGACTTTTACATATCTTACTATTGTGCTCCATTCTCTTTCTATCCATATCATTTATTTCTAAATTCTACAGAATTCAGAGTAGGTTTTGTTCATCTTCATCCTCAAAGTTAATTTAAGCAGATAAATGATTATTTTGGTTTTCATTTAGCATGCAAGATACTGAGATGTGTGCTGGCTTCTTGACCAATTGCTGCCTCAGTATGCCTTTCATCCCTTTCTATCAAATGTCATGGCATGAACCAGCAGTTGTAATTTTGTTTCCAAAGAGTATTATTATCCATCTAAAATGATCTAAAATTAAATGAACCAGGCACATTATTACACTCTAAAAATTAGTTCTTGGAATTTCTTCGTATTATGCTGTTCTATCAGGTTTGCATTATACTTTTTAAGTTTTTACGAGATGACAAAACTTTAGATTTGCCTGAATTAAATGCATTAGCAGATGACAAAGTAAATGTGACCCAAAAACTGAAATTTTGCAAGTGAAGAAAACACTGCGTTTTTAAAAGTGGCCTTCAGGGTTGTTAAATCTCAGGATTGTTTTGCAAAAAGTTAACTCTTTACCAAACAATCACAGGTTTTCACGACTGGGAAAGAAGCCTTTGAAAACATTGAGGGAAAAGGAGAAAATGCTGGTAACCAGCATTTTCTCCTTTTCCCTGTATGTTTTCCTTCCTTTCCAGAACAAATTTCAATTTTTGAGTCACATTTTGTCATCTGCAAATGCTTTCAATTTGGACCAGTCTAAAATTTTGTTGTTTGGTAAAGAGGTAAGACAGAAAATGTATAAATTCAGGTACTGTATCTTATCTGGATTTCTTGGTTTCAAAACCAGGTTAGTTTCCACTGTTGAATTATTGACAAATTTTCAATTAATTGGATGGTCTTTTTTCAATGTTAAATTTTTTTTGGTCCAGTAAAGATAGTGAACAAAACTTGTGGAATTCAGATTTTCATTGGTCACATAATGTTTACTGATAAAAAGAACTCTTTTAGATTTCAATCAGGTTGATTTGCTCAGAATGACAGAAATTTGAATTGCTCATTAGGCGAGTCATTTTGTCAGAAAACTTGTGGAATCATTGTTTTTTCATTAACTTGTGTAATAATGTTTCCTTACAAGCAAAACATCTCATTAACTTCAAACTGTTATTCTTCCCTGCTGACCAGCATTTTCTCCTTTTCTCACAATATTTTCTGCTCTTTCTGATGCAAATCCCACTATATTTGCCACATTTGAATACGTCATCTGCAAAATTGAATACTGTCAATTTGGGCTAGTCTGGATTTTTGTTGTGTGGAAAAAGAGTTGATCACATCAGTTCTATACTTTAACTCTTTACCAAACAACAAAATTCTAGACTTGTCCAAATTGAAAGCACTTGCAGACGACAAAATAAATGGGACTCAAAAATTGAAATTTGTTTTGGGAAGGGTAGAAAACATTGTGGGAAAAGGAGAAAATGCTGGTTACCAGCATTTTCTCCTTTTCCCACAATGTTTTTAAAAGGCTTCTTTCTCAGGGTCATGAAAACCCGGGATTGTTTGGGAAAGGGTTAATGGATCCTAGATGTACTTTATACTCGCAATGTTAAGTCTGCTAAAACAGAAACAGTTGCACTCATTTTCAGTAATTTTGCCATTTTTTAGTTTCCTTGTAAACGGGCAAGGCCCAGAGAAATGTTTTTTTTTGCATCAGCTATTTTGTTTACTTCCCTTTTTGTTGATTTCCAAGTGTCATGACTAAATTCTTTTCTGCATGCATTTCTTTTTTTTTTGTCTTGCCAAACATAACAGAAAATAATTTATTTTTTTTTTGACAAAAAAAAAAAAGGTTATTTTTTCTATAGTGCAATTTACTTGACTTTGCAATTACAAACTGTAGGTCCATGCAATATTTTCTCCTATGCATTGTTTATCTTTCCATTTATTTTTCCAAGTTTCCACCTCTCACTCTCTTTCCCACCCTCTCTGTTATTGTTGTTTTAGTTTGTAAGAACAAAAAGCTATTTTCTCTGATCAAGTTAGCTAAAAATACTGAATTTTTTTAGTCATTTATGGTGTGAAAGCCATTCACATAAAAAAACAAACTGATAATGTATACTACACTACTATATTTGCATTAAATCTGGGCAGTATCTTGGTGCAAAGCTCTGTGAAGCCCCACCCTAGTACTGGTGAAACCCAGGACACATGAGTAGGTGACCTTTGGCCATATGACTGGTGCCTCGTTGGAAAAAGGTGACATGTTTACCACCATCAACCAATATCTTTTTGCTCCAGACTAATTTTGAATATGTTTTGGCTAAAGGATAAATTTGTTGAGAGCAATTTTGTCCTTTGTCACAATGCTTTAACATATACTTACATGTGTATAATTATTAGCCAATGGTTCCTGTTTACTTTCCATTTTTTATGAGGATGTCAAAGTCATCTGCTGAAAATTTGTTTAAGTAGGTAAAGTTACCTATATCTTTACTGCACAATCTGGGGTTTCAACAACCCTGAAAAGGAAGCATTTTTGAAAAGCTTGTGGGAAAAGGAGAAAATGCTGGTAACCAGCATTTTCTCCTTTTTCCCACGTTTTCTACACTTTTCAGTATAGAAATCACCATTTAAGCAATGAATGTCTAATTTGTCGACAATAAGTGCTTTCTATTTGGTCCAGTCCAAAATTTTGCCGTATGGGAAAGAGTTTAACAGAACACTGAAGATTTAGAAACATTACATGGTAAAACCTTACTTTTCAACAAGTAGTAAATTACATTAGAATATACTCATCACAAGTTTCTAAAGAAAGGAAACAGTTTCAACTTACTTTTGAGTGAGTCTTAAATTAGTAGCATATATCAGGGAAAAAATGTTTTTGATGAAACCAAAATGGCTACTCTTTTTGTATAACGTCATGTTGTGCAATCACTGTAGTGATGAGAAACATGACTGGTCTTGCAATGAAAGACTTGTGATACTATGATTTGTCAATCTTCCATACTGTTTGGAGATCAGAATCTGAACTATAATCATCTTACCACCTTGTTTGATGAATGAATGAATTTGAGTTTTGTAATATGCCTCTTGAAACAGAGCTTTTAGAAAGGAGAAATAATATAGCTGATAAGAAGATGACTAAATTTTGGACATGTTTCAGTCCAAAGCATTAATTTCGTACACAATGTATTAACCCTTTACCACACAATCCTGACTTTTAACGACCCTGAGAAAGAAGCCTTTGGAAAACATTCTGGTAAAAGGAGAAAATGCTGGTAACCAGCATTTTCTTCTTTTACCAAAATGTTTTCTACCCTTCCCTAACCAAATTTCAATTTTTCAGTCACATTTATTTTGTTGTCTGCAAATGCTTTCAATTTGGACCAGTCTATAATTTTGTCGTTTGGTAAAGAGTTGAGTGTGGCTCAAATGATAGGATATTTCTTTGATAGGGTAGAAAACATTTGGGATTAAGGATAATATGCTGGTAGTATTACTAGTATTTTTTTTGTAATCTCCTAATGTTTTCAAAAGTTCAATTTATCTGGTTTGTTATAACAATTTTGCTTGAACAAGAGTTCGATTATTACCTCCTGTGCAAAACCTGGTGCATCTTGCTAAATTCCAGTATTGAAATCACTGTGGCAAGAAAAAGAGACCACCTATTAAGAACAGGTTCTTCTGTTGCCACAATGTTTCCAGTAGTATTCATGTTTGCAACTTAAACATGTTGAATAGCTTTAATCTACAATATGTGTTGGTAGAGTTGTCAGCTACAATTTGTTTCAGTTCAAGTGCAAAATAGTGACGGCATGAAATGGACCAATGTTTGATATCCAAAAATAAACATCTTTCTCATAAGCAAAGGAAATTAGGGGAAAAAATACTTTTCTTTGGATGTAAAGATGAGAAAGTTAAGAATTGATCAAAGGTTGTCCATAGAACTTTGTTTTAGATTTATAAAAATATCTGTCAGAAAATATGGAAGGTTGATCGTTCATGTATTACGTCTTCATTTATTTCTGTATCTTAGTCCCCTTTAATGTGATCATCATTATTTATCTAATAAAAACAAAATGTACTTTGAAAAAAGATGTTTCACTTGTTATTCTTGTGCAAAACGTTGCCACAATGGGATGTTTATCTCTACCACACAATCCTTAGATTTAACAACCCTGAGGAAGAAGCCTTTTGAAAACACTGTTGGAAAAAGGGGAAAATGCCTGTCATTATCTCCTGCTAGATGGCATTCTACAAATACACATCTATCTAATTTGGGCATTCTGGGTACAGAGCCGGACTACTTTTCAAAACGACAACCGTTACTTTGAATTTCAAAATAAAATGAACATTTACTCAATAAAACACTACCTGGTGCGATTCATTCAGCTATGATAGCTAGCATGTAACCTATGCACGGGCCATTTATTAGAACAGCCCCTACAGGCTTGGGTAATAGCTTGGGTATACGCCCTACTTTTCCCAAGTATATGAGATGGGTGATGCGTCATAGCAGACAGGTCGAATCTTCGAAGAATATGACATGCGCAGACAACGAAATGCCTGTATCCAGCATTTTCTTCTTTTCCCACAACGTTTTCCACCCAATCAAAGATGAGTTCGCTCATTTGTGTCACATTTGAATTGTCTGCAAATGCTTAGTTTGGACAAATCTACATTTTTGTCATTTGGTAAAGCTATCCACCTTTTTGATGATTGCAAAGAAAGAATACTGCTACAACCCATTTTAACTCTTTACCACACAATCCCGACTTTTAAACCCCCCCCCCCCCCCCCCAAGAATATAGCCTTTTGGAAACATTGTGGGGAAAAGAGAAAATGCTGGTAACCAGCATTTTCTCCTTTTCCCACAATGTTTTCTACTCTTTCAAAAACAATTTCCACCATTTGAACCAACTTTTGATATTGACGTTTGCAAATGCCTTGGAATTTCAAACTTCGAAGATTTTTTGTTTGGTAATGGGTTAAACCTTTACCAAATGACAAAATTTTGGACTGGACCAAATTGAAAGCAATTGCAGAAGAATAATTAGTACCTTGAATGATGATTTTTGTCTTTGATTGGGGTAAAGAACATTGTTGGCAAAGGAGAAAACGCTGGTTACCACAATGTTTTCAAAAGCCTTCTCTCTTAACCCTTTACCACACAGTGATGCCTTTTAACGCCCCTGAAGAAGAGGCCTTTTAAAAACATTGTGGGAAAAGGAGAAAATGCTGGTAACCAGCATTTTCTCCTTTTCCCACAGTTTACTACCCTATCAAAGAAAAGTTGCGTCATTTGAGCCACTATGAAATTGTCGTCTGCAAATGCTTTCAATTTGGATAGGTCTTAAATTTTGCCATGTGGTAAAGGGTTAATCTTATGTAGTAAATAGATAGGCTCAGCTGTTGTGAATGAAAACATGGAGCTATTGTCTGTCTTACTGTCAAAGTGTCAAAGCCCTGTTGTCAACTGTGCTGAGCGAAAATTTTCCTTCTCCATCTTAAATGAAGAAAAATTAAGAAATTGTCATAACTGTAGATATTCACTCCAGACATCGGCTAGCTGTTGACTATAAAAAGGGGAATCCGTATCGGCATGAAAGGTAACCCTCTTTTAAAAGAGTAGATGCCATTGTTGGCAAAAGAGAAAATGCTGATAACCAACATTTTCTCCATTTTCTATACTAAAATGTTTTCAAAAGCCGTCTTTCTCAGGGTTGTTAAAACATGTGATTGTTTAGTAAAAGATTAATGAAACTGATAATATTTGTTTAAGAAATCATAATATGGAGAGAAATCAATAGTTAAAAAAATAATATGGAGAGAAATCAAAGGTGACTCGAATGTCATGGAAAGAGGGGAAAAAATAACCAAGGGAGGTAATCCCTTGCGTATAGTTCACATATTTAATTGCAGTGATCTCCCTTGACTCGATTTTGCAATTCATTTTAAGTTTCGTAAAAGATCAACATTATGGTGGCATATTTCTGCCACGAGATACGAGGTAGCCATCATGATAATTTTAGAAAACTATCGCGATAACTTAAAGTTTCCTGGAAATTTTATCGAGATAGTGAAAAGTTTCCTTTTAAAAAAATATCACGATAAACCTAACATTTTAACCCAAAATTTCTCAATGGTGCACGAAGCTGACGTTCCAGATAAATTTATCGTGATAGTTCTATCCGTTTCTCGATATCTAATATGAAAAAGGCAAAGCCTCAATACGAGCGACGTGAATGGTTTGTGGAACAAATATCTATTAATTCGAATGACGACTTAGATTCTAGATCTTGAAATCAAAGAGTTTTGAATTCGGATTCCGGCTTTGCCAAAACTAATTTTGAGCGTTGTCAGAAGTAGAAAGCATTTTTCTTTCGTAGATTTAAACATGTGAAATAGGGCGAACAGTTCCTTGACAATTTCGTTAATTTATGTCCAGAAAAACATCTTGGTATGATTATTGGTTCACATACCTGTAAAGACCATTTTACGGGAACATTTCCTCACTGCATGTAGATCTACATCTATATAAGAGAGACTTTGATTTTTACGAGGAATCGGTCAGTAGGTTGGGAAGAATACTAGTATTGAGCAGAGTACTGGTAAAAGGAACTTCAGGAACGCATGGTAGGTGCACTTGCCGCCGCAATGAATATACACACAAACGGAAAAAAACAAACAATCAAACAAAATCTTTCTTTCATTTCTTCGTTAGTGCACAGGTCTACCCACGTTTTACCAGGAGTTTCTTTAAAATCAGAGTGCTTAGATCGCTAAGATCAGATTATAGACTGTGTGGCTTTCCTTTTTCATCCCATCTGCTTTCCTTCACATCCATCGTTGAAACAGTGATCAGTGCAGAGACAGGAATGAATTCTGTCTCAATGACTAGATCTAGATCTATCATCAATCCTACGAAAGAAATTTGCCGAGCTTTCGGATAGATATCCAACTTATGGCAAAAAACGCCAAACTTTTCGATCTATTAACAAGCTTTCGTAACATTAAATAAATATATATGAGCCATGTTGCGGTAAATGAGGGTTTAATGCATCTCCGTGATGCATGATACCAAGCAATTCGTCACATAATTATACATCCATATTGTATGATAACTGACTTAATCAAAAGGCATGCAAACTGGTCCTTTGGCATGTAGAACGTTGAAAAATAGATCTAGCAAAGAGTTTTGACCCAGGTTAGCTTGCGCGGACTGCACAGGCCGACCTTGGTCGATAGTTTTTGCAAATGCATTAAGCCCCCTTTTTACAGATCATAAATCCGGCTTTCTCTGTAAATGGTATTTTGAAACAGCCAAAAAACTAGTTTAGTCATGATTTCTTCGACACAATGTTTTCCGCAAAAAACGGCTTGTGCATGACGTAAGAATAGTATGATTAATGACGTCATTATTTGCTAGCATAGATCATTGCGTATGTTTATACACCAATAGACGCTTTTAAATACACTGAAAGTAAGTAAGAAATTAGATAATCTGTACTCATTAAACTGATAATGATTTTTAAGTAATCATCCGATCGGTTTATAATTTTTGTCATTTTTGACCAATCAGGTACTTGTGCGAAAGATTGTCATACGTGTGACGCTGTGCGACTAACCGGAAGACACTCAATTTTTAGTCATCCCTATTTAGATTTAGACTAAAACCCAGAACGAAGTCGGAATTTCAATTTTGAAAGTCTAGAACGGTGTTACCGCAAAACGAGCTTCGCTTGTTACAGGCTTCGCCCGTAAATCGCTGTCGCTCGTTATAAATAGAAAATTCACCATTTGGATGAGCTCGGTAGTTTTTGACTTCACTTGATTGCAGTAAGTAGAAATTCGAATTATTATCAGTTGTAGATTAATTGATAAATTTTGACAAGACCCGAAATAAACAGAAGTCTGTAAAATCACAAAGACGCCTCGAAATGCCTCCTACGAACAACTTTAAAACCATTCAGGGAAAAGGCAAATTCATAACGTTGTAGACGAAGATGTTCCGAAACCGTATCTAATTGTATATACCGTGAATATCAGTTGTGGGCACGAAAGCAGAAAAAATCATGATAACAGTTAGAATTATCGCAATATTTTTATCGTGAAAATTTTTTTTATCTAGATAATATTTCCAGGAAACTTTGTTTTATCACGACAGTTCTCCTAAATTATCGCAATAGGTATCTCGTATCTCGCGGCAGAAATATGCCAACATGGTTTCAATCGAAAAATGAAATGTTACTTTTGTCATCTTACCTGCTAAGCAATTAAGGATTTTCAACCCTTTACCAAACAATTCTGTTTACCATGAAGAAAACTTTTAAAACATTGAGTTAAAAGTAGAAAACATTTCTAGCTCAGCATTTTCTCTTCTTTCGGCGTAACTGAATATGCTGGCTTTTGACACACTTCTTTGGTATTAAAAAATGAATAAACAGTGATTGGTCCAAAATATGGATATGTCTATTCTCCGGGCCCCTGCAGACCTACAAGCGTTGCTACGCCGGGGTATGGAGTCGCAAATGAATATGATAGGAGACAATCCTTTTCTTATACAAACTGTTATTCTAATATTTTTAAGCGTTACCACTTTTAAGCCATTACTGGATGTGTACATAAATCTTAGCGGCAACTGCTCCTTTTCAAACAATGATTTGGCTTAGGATCTGAGCACAGTCTGTTCACTGAAAGAAAATTCAACAAATATATCAGTTTTTAACTTTGGAAAATGTATTTTTCCTCTTTATTCTATATAAACCATACCTACAGTTTTAAAGTTAAAAAAAGGACCAAAAGTTTCTTTTGCGAAATTCATAAAACTTAGTTCATTTGAAAGAGAATAAATTGAATTTTCTTACCTCACTTGAGATATTTTTCAATTCTGAAAATTGATGAAGTTGTAAGCGTTTATCTACCAAGGCCCTTCATAATTCTATATAAAAAAATACAGGTAAGATTGGCCGATATCGATTTTTCCATGTCTGCGAAAGTTGGCTATGGGAAGACCTGGGTCGTAATATTTGGCTATTGTCAATTTTCTGCTACTCAAAAGACCAGCTTATCTTATGATTCGGATGGTTTGTTAGACAAAGTGGATTTTATGGATGAAGAATTATATGATGGCTTGCTCAATACAATACATCACTGTGATGCATTAAACCCTGTTTTTCAAGAGCATGTATCATTTTCTTTGTCATCTGCAAATGTTTTCACTTTGGACAAGTCTGAAATTTCGTCATCTGGTAAAAATTTTTATCACATAATTCCCCTTGTTTTCAATGTAATACAGCCATTACGAATTTCCTTGTCTCACGCACGTTTGAGATAAGAAAATAGTGCCGTATTTGGTCAACATTCTGTAATCATACATCTCATTTCTAAAACATTACTGACCTAGGTTGTTGAGTGAAATTAACGGTCAAAATTCGTAATCATGATAATGTTTATAATTCATTCACGTTACGATTCAAAACAAAATCAATATATGCAAGTTTCTTTGGAACTACTTTTCGTTCGTAATGTACCTGTCAAAGAAGCGACTAGGCTTCATGTTAATTTCATTACACATTATACATGTATGCCTATGTTTTAACACATTATGGACTATAATTCTTGTTATACAGTTATGTGATAAAAAGAATCTGACATTCGTTGGCTTTTGAGGTAAAAATTTATGAAACTCGTCCACAAAAAATGTTGTTAAGCTCGCCAAAGGCTCGCTTAATAACATTTTATGTAGACTCGTTTGATAAAATTTTATCTCAAATACCAACTCATGTCAGATCCTATATATAACTAATATTAGAAAGGGGTGTTTTTAGATGTTTTGAGCATGAAAATTTGAAAACAAAACAATTAAAAACCCTTGACACTCAAACACACAAGCATGGGTCGCTAATATGTTTTGATATTAAAAATTAATATCAAATTAAACGTAAGAAAACTCCAGCTGTACATCGGGACTCAAGAAAAATAAATTCCTATCGCTGGCGGGAAAAACAGGGTGGAATAGAGAATTTGCTGGAAATGCAGACATAAACGACAGAATGAACCCCAGGTAACTGGTAAGTGGACCCGTTTCAAGGGAGAGATCCTTTTTAGCTTTCAAGTCTCACCAAAAGTTATACCATTTCAAAGAATATTTCATTATGTCTGATTTACTATGGTTCACGTTTGCAAAGTCTTTGAATTTGGACTTGTGCAGTAGTAAAATTTCCCTGAAGTAGCGCGTTATTGGAAGTCGCTAGAAAGCGGCTTCCAGTAGGAATGTAGGCTACCTAAACTATTTACCATGTAGATGATCAGTAATTATTCGATTGGTTACTATTTTTGGAAATTTTCTAATAATATCGTGTCAGTGTTACAAAATTACTCCACATGGCTTTTTCTTAAATATTCAATCAGACCTACATGAATATCAAGTCTGGTTTTCTTGCAATATAAGTTCATTCCCAAATAACAACGAATATACAGAGAAATAAACTTCCTTTTATTGGCTAATCCCCCGAACTTTTCCAACTTAAAGGATTCCTTCCTAGTTCTCAAACGAAATTGTAATGCTTTCCGTCTATCACAGGCTTTCCCACCTCTGAACTGTTTTCGCATTTGTCTACTTTTTTACAAGACAAAGTAATGATAATTATGAGATGGAGAGCATCTTAGAATATGATAATCAGAAGCAGTTTTATGTACAAGTGTTTCGTCCAGTTTTAATCTGTAAAGATAATTGGGCGGTTAACCTTTGATCAAATTATAGACTGGTTACCTCCCCACACAGTTTAATCTACAAAGAGCAGTCTACATCAGCTATTTATAGAAAACTTGTGAAAAGATAACCCTTTTTTCTTCCCTTCGTCGACACTTTAGCCAAATGGAATTTTGTTACATGGACGATCTACCTTATGAGCCCTGTAAAATTTAGCATTTAATGTATTGTGTGTCGAAGCTGTTATGATCAGACTGTAAGTTCTGTAGAATATGGTCCTGATCTTCTATACCCGTGAAAAATGTATGGATCGTAATGCAAGTTGTCCACAAAAATTACCAAAGTTGTGCATAGTGCTCAAGGTTGAAAATGTTCGGAAATGACAGAAATAGATCAAGATCAGACAGTACATAGCCTGTGTAATATTTTTCAATATTTTATATGGTAAACGTAAAAATGTCTTGTTTCTTTTTCCTTACTCAGTATATTAATTTCATTTGGTATAGTTGAAAGGATAACGTTATTGCCGAATTGCCTATCACTGTACATATACAACTTTTTACGTCGCTGCCGGTCAAGGGTTTGAATGACTCTTGAAGTTTACATTAGAAGTTTTATAGGTTTGTAACGTTACAAGGCCTATGCAGAAAATGGTTCAAACTAATTTTTATTAAACGATATACGAGTATATATGGTAATAATATATGGTAAAGAAATAATTTTTTTTTTAGTGGTTCGCGCCAAATATGAAGGCTATGAGCAGAAGAATTTTGGAGATATTATGCAAAAGTCTCTAATTCTGGAGTATAAATGTAAAATTTCACTTTGTTACAAGCAGGCTAAGATACTTTTAACAAGCGAAAAGAAAATGTTTTAGAAGAAAGTTGTTGAATATTTTTTTTCTTTTTGTAAAAAAAAAAAGAAGAAACACAAAGAAAATATCACCGAAAAAATGTAAATACATGTAGATTTACGTGAATAACGATCTAAATATCACTTTGAATAATTACTTACTTACATAATTCCGCAGTATTGCCTTTGATGCCCCTACAGAAGTTTGTTTTTTAAAATCATTTAATAATGAAAAATGCTGTACTTGAATGTGCAATTTTTCCATTTTCAAACTTTGAGTAGGAAATTGAAAATTCCCATGCTTTTACATGTTTTCTCACATAGGCATTATCACCCTAAATGATAATAATGATTATGATGATAATAATGGTACAAGATAATTTAAGATTCCTCTCTTAACTCCTGCCTTTTTTTTCTGCATTTTAGTATCATTTGTCATTTTGGGGGGGGGGGGGAAACAGATACAAAAATGTCATCACATTTTTTCTAGAAAGTCAATATTTCTGAAATTGTCCTACAAAAGGTGCGGCTTCTATGATGCCATGTATCATAAATTTGTCTTGTACTACTTTGTCCAGTATTTTGTCGTTTTTGTTGAGAGTCAACGCCGTTTCTGTCACTTTAGTTAAGTCACAACGGACAGAGCACCATTAGCATACGTTCCTATCTTTCATTCCAAACCATTGGCTGAGTTTCGACAAACAAAATCGACACGAAGTTCAGCAATGAGGGACGAATGAATCATGTCGGACTTAATTACATTAACGATATAAAAGAATTTTTCCAACATGTGAAGGAATCCGTGGATAGGTGCACTGCCCACCCGAAATATCTGAAGCAAAAATATAAACCACCTGCCTCTTTAGATGTCTTGTTGCATTTTTTACTGAACCTTTTACCGAACAATTCCGAGTTGTAACGACCCTACAGAATAAGTACTTAGAAAGCATTGTGGGGAAAATGAGAAAATGCTGATAACCAACACCTATCCATGTTTTCTACCCTTTCAGAGATAAGTCTATTTGTGCCATCTAGTTTGTCGTCTACTAATGGACAAGTCTAAAAAGAAAATTGTCATCCGGAAAAACAGCCAGCAGTGTGAATAAAATGACGTGCCTTGTCATTGGTAAAGCAACATCAGAAGGTGCACTGTTTGTACTGATATACATGACATGATTAGCCTATAAATAACAAAAAAACATTTTAAAAAAAGATGTTTTGCATCAGATTACATGTCTCTTTGAGCACTAGAGGTAACCATTTTCTGTCGACTTAAAAAAAATAGTTCTCGTCAATAATTATGTTTAACCCTTTACCACAAAATCCCGACTTTAAACGACATTGAGAAGGAAAGCTTTTGAACAATTGTAGGTTAAGGAGAAAATATGGCAATCAGCATTTTCTACTTTTCCCACAGTGCTTTCTACCCTTCCTCCCAAAATTTTGATTTTTAAGTCGCATTGAATTTGTCGTCTGCACCTGCTTTCAGTTTGGACTAGTCTAAAATTTTGTCGTTTGGTTAAGAGATAAAACATCAGAAAGGAATAGTGTAGATCAAGATCAGACTGCACATGCTGAACTTGGTAAACATTTTCTGTTGCATACACGACAGGAACACCCGCACAGTTACAATTATATCCACAGTCAGACCCCCCCCCCCCCCGCCCGCTTTCCCAACAGCACAACCACCAAAATAGCAGACTTTGCACGTGCTTCATTTGCGCATGTTTTGTATTCACAGTTCAGTGTGCTATTCATTTGTGTAAAATGTTTGTTTAACAGACAATGTGTTTTTCAGACAATTTGGTGGATTATTTATTTAATAGACAAGTTTTGGAAAATATTTTACATCGAGGTTGGTGAATTTATTGGTGTGGTTTTCCTCTTCTCCTTTTTAAATGTAATTTTTGTGTAATCATCATAATACCCTCCGTCGTCGTCTTTCACCACACCCCATCCCCAACGTCGTGATGGGCTCAATCGGTAATGTATGGGGCTAGAAAATCCAGGAGTTGTGGGTTCGAAGGCTAAGCTCGATAGCCTAGTTGGTGATAACAGGGCTTGAAAATTAGGGATTGTGGGTTCGATGTTGAGCCCGATGACTCAGTCGGTGACGTAAAACATGAGAGTTCGATTCCTGGCTCGGCCAAAGGGTTGCAACTTGATCAAGTAGTTAAGGTGTCATATTCATAGTCCGCCAGTAATGGGTTCAGTCTCCAAGTGAGGGATAGTGATTTCGCGGGAGTGTCCTTGGGCAAAACGCTTCAGAATCCTACCAAACACAAGTGGGACGACTGAAGACATAAATAGGAATAAGTTTGCTGTCGCCGTGCTATTACTGTATTGATGTTTAAAGCGTCATGAACCACTAGTCCGACAAGGAACCTTCCGCAAGGCTCGTAACCTGGAGGCCCCAGGTTTGAGCATCACTGGATGCACTGGGTTTTTCATGGGAGTGTCCTTGGGCAAGACACTTCAGAGCCCTAGCCTAGTACTGACGAAACTCAGGAAATACATGTGTATGAATATATAGGTTGTCGTCTTCATGTAACAAAGGTAATTTTGAACGTGGCGTAAAACACCATTTGATCAATCACCCGCAAGGTGAAATGATTGCCATTGTGACATAAATCGTTTCTCCTAAAATTTACATTTAGTAACGGGAAAGCAGCCGATAACTTTATCACGATAAACATCAATTTTATCAGACAAAAAAAAAAATTGTCTAAATTGAAGTAATTTGCAGACAATCAATTAAACTTTTAAGATTTGTCTAAGAAATCCTGGTAAATATTGTGGACAAAGGAGAAAAATCTGGATACCAGTTTATCAATGTTCACAAACACTAGACTACATGGCTTTTCAGTGCTTTGCCCAGGGACACTCCAACAAGAATAAACCTGCAAGCGGTGATCGTTCAAGAATTTGATTTTTGCAAATCCAAGACCTTAGCCCTTTACCAAACTATTTAGTGTTTGAACGACACGAGAGAGAAAGCTATGGAAAATATTGTGGTGAAAGCAGAAAATGCTTTTCCCACAGTATTTTCAAGGTCTACCATAGACAAATTGATTAGCCATATTTAAATTGCCATCTGCAAATACATACAATTTGGACACATCGAGTACAATTTTGTCAACTAGTAAAGAGTGAAGGTGTTCGATATATATAAATCCAGAGGTTCTGGGGTCGATCCTCACCGGCCATACTGTTTTTTCGTTGGAGTGTCCTTGGGCAAGGCGCAATACCAGGCTAGTATTGGTGATCTTCAGGAAACACGTAGCAGACAGTATGGATCAAAATCGGATAACGCATGACAGGTAGTCTGATCATAGTCTGAACCCTTAGGCTGCTAAGCGTGACTCAAGAACCTTTGGCGTACACTGTAGATTAAGATCAGACTGCACAGAATGTGCAGTCTAATCTTGGATCTATACTGTCCGTTAAGAAGATATTTTACCCCCCAGAAAATATAACTTTGAAGTAGCTAAATTTTGGTTTTTTCTATCAACTTGAAAGGTTCACAATAGTTATTTAGAAAGTTAAGGGTAAAAAAAAAACCTTCTTGCGTCCTAGTAAATTGGATTTGGTTGGCGCTCTAGGTTTGGATAGACCATATCGCTACATGTAATTTCTTCAATCGTCTTTTTGTTTATTTTTCCATACTTCTCAGATAATGACAATCTATGTATGCTTCTGTTTTAACCCTTTACCAGACAACAAAATTTTAGCCTTGTCCAAATTGGAAGCATTTGCAGAAGACAATTTCAATGTAGCTAAAATGATGCAATTTTTCTTTGATAAGGTAGAAAATATTGTGGGAAAAGGAGAAAATGCTGGTTACCAGCATTTTCTCCTTTTCCCACAATGTTTTCAGAAGGCTTCTTTCCCAGGGTCGTTAAAAGTCGGCATTGTGTGGTAAAGGGTTAAGCGCGTGTGGAGTCGTAATTGTCGCTTGCATTTAATTAATCTATAAACATGCAAGTGCGGTTTTATGCTGAATGAAAAATGTTTACATGATGAAATAGCGAAGTGTCGCCGTGATATGTTTGTACTTTTGAAAGCGGCATAACGACAGCTTGGGTTCCAGTCTTATCCCCTTTCTATCTATATTGTTGACTGGTTGTATGTTATTTAACGCCGTTTTCAACATTATTTGTTATATCACGGCGGCCAGTGGACATATCCATGCTTTCCTGGAGTTTCTTTTACCAGTACTCCACACAATATTCTTTCCAAGCCTCTGGCTGCTTTCCCAAATAACCATCGTCGAAACAATGATCAGCGGTGAGAGAGGAATGAGTCTTGTCTCAATGACTATCATCAGTCCTCGGAAAGAAATTGGCCGAGCCGTGAATCTACACTGTACGATACGGTATTTTCTTTCCTGTGAAATCAACTTTGAAATCGTAAATATTTGGGATTTTACTTTTGAGTGGACATTTGCATTTCATTTATTTAGCAGTTTCAGAGATTTATGTAGACCGTACGCGTGATAAGGACAAAGTAAGAAACTATTGGCACCTGGATCCAAGCTGAACAGCTCCTTTTGTCACAATCTTTTCACGCGCATTCATGTTTTGTATCTTTACCGTCAGTATTTTACAGAGATATTTTCAAAGCTATCTGCTGCATACATGTTTAATTGCAAAGGTGCCGAGTTACATGTATGTATTTTCAGTTGAAGTGAACGTTTTACCAGACGGCAAAAATAAATATGGCCGAGAATAACCACCTGTGCAGACGACAAATTAAATGTGGTTCAAATGATGTGATTTGAAAACATTGTAGGAATAGAGAAAATGTTCGTCATTTTCCATTTCTTCCACGATGTTTTGGAAAGCCTTGTATGTAGTTGTTAAAGTACGGGTCAGCCTTGTAGAAAGTTGTGATTGAAGAAGATAAGTCGCGTGGCGTTTATAGCGAGACCTCCGGCAGAACTTTTTTTTTTCTATGTTTTTATAAGACATTGTATTGAAATAGAAACTACAAGCTTATTTTTATAGGCTCCAAAGTGGCGCAATGGTTAGGGGAGTCGACTCGGAAGGCGACAAACCGAGATCGAAACGCGCACCAGCCAGCAAAAAAAAAAAAACCGCACATGGGGGAGGGGGGAAAAAAGAGAAAGGCAGCCGGATACAGAAACAAAGAGCCGGACAGAGAACGGGCAAGAAAGACACTTGGTTAGGCGATGGTGGGACACAAGAAATTACCTTTTACTACTCTGTGTATTTGAAATTCAGTTTTAATACTGAGGTGTTTAATAATTAAAAGATGAATATGTACTTGATTGTTTTTTCTTATAAGTTTATAGAACTTGTTTTTTCTGTGCAGAAACCAAGTTAAAGCAAGAAGAATAACAAAGCAATTTCAGAAAAATTTTAATGCTCAAAATGAAATGTTGACGAATACAAAACAAACATATTACCAAAAGATTAAATTCAACAACCTTAAAAAAAAACAACATTGTGGCAAAAAAAGAAAATGCCATATTCCAAAATTTTCCCCCTAACAAAACAAATCAAACAAAATGTTGAATTGATAGTAGAAAATCTTAAAATGAAAAAGGATTAGGTGTTACTTTTGATGTGCATAAAACAAATACAAAGTCTTAAATAAAATCATTAAAAAGATTGAAACAAGTTCATTGCCTCTCCACAAAACAACAAAATTTTAGACTTGTCTGAATTGAAATAGACGAATTGAATGTACCAATGACCACGCAAATTTGTCTTTAAGGTGTAGAAAACATTGTGGAAAATAGAAAGTGCTGGTTACAAGCACATTCACCATTTTCCGTAAGGTTTTCAGAAACCTTATACATTTTTTGTTGAAGCCTAACTACACAATCCTGAGTTTTAACAATCCAGAAGAAAATACTTTAGAAAGCATTGTTGGAAAAGGGGAAAATCCTGGTAATCAGCATTTTCTCCTTTTCCCACAATGATTTCTACGTTTCAAAAGACAAATCCCATTGTTGGAGTTGTATCTTTTTTTTTTTGGCCGCAAATGCTTTCAATTTGGCCAATTCTACAATATGGCGTTTCAACAACCATGAAAAAGACGGCTTTTCAAAACAATGTGGGAAAGGAGAAAGTGCTGGTAACCAGCATTTTCTCCTTTTCCCACAATATTTTCTATCCTATCAAAGACAGAAATCATCATTTTAACAACATTTATTTCTTCATCTGCAAATACTCTCAATTTGGTCAAGTCCAAAATTTTACCATTGGTAAAGAGTTAAGTTAACCCTTTCCCAAACGAGAAATTTTAGACTCTTCCAAACTGAGAGCATCCACAGACGACAATTTCAGAATTGCTACAAATTAGCTTTAGGTCTTTAATAGGGTAGAAAGCATTGCGGGAAAAGGAGAAAATGCTGGTTACCAGCATTTTCTCCTTTTCCCACAATGTTTTCAAAAGCCTTCATTCCCAGGGCCAGGAATTGTCAACAAAATTTCAGACTTGTCCAAATTCAATGCATTTACAGACAACACAATAAATGACTCGAAAACTAAAAGTAGCTTCATGAAGGGTAGAAAACATTGAGGGAGAAGGCGAAAATAATGATTACCAGCATTTTCACCTCCCACAATGTTTTCAACAGGCTTATATTTCTGGGTTGTGAAACACAAGATTGTGTGGTTAAGAGTTAAAAATTTTATCTTAAAATTTGGTAAAGGGTTAAAAAGCTCTAAATACCAAATGAAATTTTGGACTTGTCTAAACAGACAATATTTACAAGTTAGATGTGGCTGAATAGATAGCATTTACAGATGAAAAATTAGATGTGGCCAAAATGACACATTTTGTCTATAGAAGGATGGAAAACATGTAGGAAAAGGAGTAAATGCTGCTAACTAGCACTTTAACCATTTTCCCCAATGTTTTCAAGAGCCTACTCGTTCATGTTTTTTTTTTGAAACAAGTCATTTGATAAAGAGCTGAAATTTAACCTTTACCACACAATTCCAACTTTAAACGACCCTAAGAAAGAAAGCTTTGAAAACATTGTGGGAAAAGGAGAAAATGCTTGTAACAAGCATTTTCTCCTTTTCCCCACAATGTTTTCTACCCTTCCAAAAACAAATCCCATTGTTTGGGTCCTACCTTATTTGTTATCTGCAAATGCTGTCAATCTAGACTGGTCTAGAATTCCATCGTTTAATAAAGAGTTAACCCTTTACCAGACGACAAAACTTTAGCCTTGTCGAAATTGAAAGCCTTTGCAGACGACAATTCCAATGTGGCTCAAGTGGTGCTATTTTTCTTTGATAGGGTAGAAAACATTGAGGGAAAAGGAGAAAATGCTGGTTACCAGCATTTTCTCCTTTTCCTACAGTGTTTTCAAAAGGCTTCTTTCCCAGGGTCGTTTAAAGTCAGCATTGTCTGGTAAAGGGTTAAGACAATTTCATCACACAGGACAGACTATTCAAACTTCTTACCAAACAATAAAATTTGAAATCATCTACATAGGACATAATTACTTATTATACTGCAAAGAAATTTCTCGCAATCTGATCGGATAATATGCCCCGTACATACAAGTCATGCACACTGGCAAAATCCACGCAAAAGTAGTTTCCCTTTCGAAGGCCCCGTATACATGACTACATTTTAACTCATTACCACACAATCCCAACTTTTAACGACCCTGAAAAAGAGGCCTTTTGAAAACATTGTTGGAAAAGGAGAAAATGCTGTAACCAGCATTTTCTCCTTTTCCCACCATGTTTTCTACCCCTCCCAATACAAATTTCAATTTTCAAGCCCAATTTACTTTGTTGTCTGCAAATGCTTTCAATTTGGACAAGTCTAAAATTTTGTCGTTTGGTAAAGAGTTAAACACAACATCCAAAATGGCGGCGTCGACCGATACAAGTTGCCCCTGCACCGTTATTTCTAGTTTCCCTCGATGGTTTTCATTAAAGCGGAAAGAATGGGTTATTTTTTAAACTAAATATATAGTTACAAGATTGTTGTCATTCTAAAACAAATACAAGAGGTTAAAACAAGTCATGCCTTTGTAAGGTAAGCAAACTGTGAAGTGTCGAAACTCACTCATTGTAACGTTAAAAGAACAACCAAATTGCGTTTGTGGTCTAATGGTCTTTAACTTGACAACAAATTATTAAAATGCATTATTACTTTCCTTAAAGTTGTTTAAGTCCATTTTCAAATAAAAAAAGACGAATTTCTCTCGCAGTGACATCACCAAGTTCATTCACCAAACTGCATGTTTTATCAAGGTTTTAGTGACGTCATTTTTCAGTGACGTCAGTTTTCACTGAATTGGGGCACTCTGAAGGGAAATTCTATGTCATCAGCATACTCAATTCGTGAGTACATATAAACGGGGAAATTTCGCTGAATACACATGGGAATGGTAAAACTTTGCAGTATAATAAATTCGTTGTACGGTCGGGTGGCCGGGGACTTGGAAACTTGTTCATGGCTGTGGCGAATCATGTCGCCACCTCGCCTTCAGCTCGGGGTGACATGATTTGCCACAGCCGTGAACAAGTTTCCAAGTCCCCTGCCACCTGACCGTACAACTAATAATGTATATGAAATGTGGCTTAATTGATAGAATTTGTCTTTCAAGAGATACAAAACACAGTGTAAAAGGAGAAAATGATGGTTACAAGCACTTCCACCACTTTCAAGGATGTTTTCGAAAGCCTACTACAAAATTATGAGTCACACTCTGGCCACAGGGGGCTTAATGCATCTCCATGATGTATGATACCAAACAAGCCATCACAGTTTTATCGATCCACAAAACCCATTTTCTCTAACAACCGACTGAATCAAGAGGTAGATTGGTCCTTTGAGCTGCAGAAAATTGAGTTATAGCAAAAAAAATTTGGCCCATGACAGCCTGCCTGGACTCTGCAGGCTGACATGGGCCAATACTTTATGCAGATGCATTACCATTAGCCCCCTTTTCACAGAGCATGGCTAAAGCAGTTTTATGGTTTAACAGTAATATGGTTTGACAAAAGGTTAAAATCAATACAATAAGGTTAAAATCAATACAATACGGTTAAAATCAATACAATAAACTCATCACAATACAGACTATTTTAACAAAAGCTCACCACGAGCACTTTATGCTCAGGTGAGCTAAAAAATCAAAATTTTCCAACCAATAGCATAAAGCCAAAATTAATATTGTGATTTCACCCTTTCCATTTTTGATGGAAAATCTCATTGTATTGGACAGTGTCAATCAAGATCAGACTGACTGTTCTGTGCAGTATGATCTTTGATTTGCACTGCCTGCAATAGTGTACTGCCCTGCACTTAGCAGCCAGAGTGAAATAGTACTCTCAATTTGGAGTGCATAATATTCAAAATCCCTTGTTATGCCTTGGTTATTTGATGTTATCTGTAATTGTTATGAATTTGGACGAGTCTAATTTTGTCAGCTGGTTAACCCTTTCCCAAACAATCCCTGGTTTTTTACGGGTCAGGAATAGAAGCCTTTTGAAAACATTGTGGGAAAAGGAGAAAATGCTGGTAATGCTGGTAACCAGCATTTTCTCCTCTTCCCACAATGTTTTCTACCCTATCATATAGAAAAATCATCTTTTTAGCAACTGTTAATTTGTCATCTGCAAAATGCTTTCAATTTGGTCTGGTCCAAAATTTGCCATTTGGGAAAGGGTTAAGAGTTTAATGTCATTAACTACTCCCTTTAACCTTTAGAGCCCTGGGCCTAATTCACCAACCATTCTTAAGAGTATTCTTAGTCTTCTTCTCCAGAATTTTCTAAATTTGAAAGTAACAAAACCTCTGAACACGGATCCTTAATTAATAGGATGTTTCTTATTAAAATTTTGAAAACTTAGCCAAATTGTTGCCACATCAATTGGCCAGAATATGTTACAAATTGTGGACTGTGGAGATCCAAGATCAGATTGCACAGTCTGATCGTGATCTTCACTGTCTGCAAAAGCAACTTAAGCATTTGCAAACAAAAAATTTGTTGTACCTCAAAACATAATTCTGTTTTTGAAATGGGAGAAATTTTGTTGGAAAAGGAGAAAATGCTAGTTAACAGAATGTGTTCAAAGGCTGTCTTCTTCAGAGTCTATGAAACAACGATTTCCTTGTAAATGGTTAATCCAAAAATTTCTATAATACAACATAGTGAGTATAGGCCAAGCCTACAAAGTTACGCTTTTAAAACACCAAGATAACATCAGTAAATATACTTAGAGTCTACCCTATGATCCTTCATGCCAAAGAATGAATTCCAACAAACTGTTTTTTGACACATTTCCAAAATTCATAACCTGACAATCCCTTTTTTCTATGAGTGTGAATGGTAAAGTTTTTCAAAAAAACACTGGATTAATACAAATATTGCTCTAAGCCCAATATGAAACACATCGAAGTAAAATCTAAAATACATGAAGCAAAATCATTTGAGTTTTATTATGAAAGAACACTGAAAAAACTCAAATGTGTACAATACTAACCATATTGCAATGAGTTATTTCCCTTTGACAATCATAAAACATACGTGCAATTGCTTTTTCAGAGAAAACAAACCAACTTTACAAAAGCCATTATTTTTGACACAACATAATTCTTTCCACAATTATGTAATACATCCACCCATGGATCAAGTAACACATTACAAAACAGCAAAATTTTACACTAAAGCATTTGTGGACGTCAAATTCAATTGGGCTGAAATTACAGCATTTGCTTCTCAAAGTGAAAAGCTGCTTACCATAATTTTTTACCCCCACAATGTTTTCAAAGCCCTATCTTCCACCGGGATTTTATAGTTCAGGGTTATTTGGTAAAGGATTAGTATTCCAAACAAGGAACAAGCAGCTCTTTACAGACTTTTGAAGATTTACAAAACTTTTCATTTTTGTTGCATTGGCAATCAAAGTTCTTGATGGATTCAAATTCTTATGAGGAATTCTAAACTTTGATAAAAGATGATTCAGATATTTCATCAGCGAAGGTATTTGACATAAAAGTTAATAGGCACACAGATGCACTGACAGACAGTAGCAAACGCAGGCACCAGGTCAAGGCACTATAAACTTGCTTGCCTTGGGCCAGACAAGCTGAAAAGAAGGTTATCAACATTAATCATAATTAAATGCTTCAATGTTTTAAGAACTGGTTTGCTGGGAGTCAATAAGACTTTTTTCCAGTGGTAATGTGATAACCCTCTCCCAAACAATCTCAGGTTTTCACAACCCTGTGGAGGAAAACCTTTAAAAACATTGTGCAAAAAAGGAGAAAATGCCGGTAACAGCAGTTTCTCCCTTTCCTACTGTTCTTTTACAATTTCTTTAAAATTTCTTGACCATTTCAAAGACAGATTCCATCATTTAACTTTTACAAAAACAATTTAATGTTTTAAAAACCAATAGAATACTACCTTTGAAAACACTGTGGGAAAAGGGAAAACGCTAGTATTTTCTCCTTTTCCCATTTTGTTTTCTACCATTTCAAAGAATTTTGCACAATTTGAGTCACATTTGTCATCAGGAAATGCTTTTAATTTGGTCTAGTCTAAAATTTATTGCTTGGTAAATAGATTAGCAACACCAGTGGTCATGCTTTCAATATGGACAAGGCCAAAGTTTTGTTGTCTGGTAAACGGTGAAGTGAGATATCAAAAAGTTTCCTCTAAAAAAGGGGTTTTCTTGCTTTCCAATGTTTTCAGTTAGTTTACAACCTTCATCATCTAATGCAAATATTGCTAAAGAGTATTACATCAGTATGTATTTACAAACATTTGAGCCGTGCTCTGGCAAAAGGGGGCTTAATGCAACTCCGTGATGCATCATACCAAGCAAGCCATCACATAAATATGGTTCCATAATAGCCACTTTTTTTAACAACCGACTCAATCATGAGGTAGATTGATCCTTTGACATGCAGAAAGTCGACTAATAGCGAAAAGTTTCAGCCCAGGTCAGTCTGCGCGGACTATGCAGGCTGACCTGGGTCGAAACTTTTCGCAGATGCATTAAGCCACCTTTTCACAGAGCGCGGCTCATTTTAATGTGTTTGACTAAAAAGCTATAAATCCCTTAACTCTCTAACATACAAAAACATGTTAGACTTGTCTAAATTGTTGCAGACAACAAATAAAATATGGCTCTAAAGAGCCTCCTTCCACAGGGTCTTTAAACTCGTGATTGTGTGGTAAAGGGTTAAATCTTCACCATATGACAAAATTTTGGACTTATCCAGGTTGACAAATGAGGCTCAAATCCAGGTTTTGTCTTTGATAGGGTAAGAAACATTGTGGGAAAGGGAAAGATGCTGGTTACCATCTTCCCACAATATTTCCAACAGTATACTATGGCAGGGTGATTAAAATTCAGGATTGTGTGGTAAAGGGTTAACCCTTTGTCAAATGAACCAAACACACATTTACAAGATTAAGGTTGTTTTTGTCTAGAATGTCTCCCCAATGCAGACAGCAGATCAAAGACACGACTACATGTTTTGTGCAGATTGATCTTGATCTACATTGGCCACCAAGGCAACTTAAATGTGAAAGGTACTCCAAGGGTTAACAGACGAAAAAACATAAAAACAATCCAGAATATTGAAATTAAAAAAATTGGTGAAAAATATTCGGACTTCCTTTTCATCAAACAGTTTAACTCTCTTTCATTAAACAGTTTATCTCAGACAGTGTAGATGAAGATTAGACTGTAAGAGGTAGTCTAATCTTCATCTACTCTATCCTGTTTCATATTTAGACTAAACAGCATTTTGAAATTGCAGTGTCTCTTTTTCCACAGACTATAAAGTGTCCATTTCGGTTATTTGTCACTCTAAATGTTGAAAACTACAAGGAAAAGATACCTGAAAACTGGATATCTTTAAACCCTTTATCAAACAATACCACAATTGAACAAACCTGAGGGAAAAAAAAGGCTTTGAAGATGTTGTAGGTAACCAGCATTTTCTCCTTTTTTCACAATGTTTCCTACACTATGAAAGACAAATCCCATCATCTGAGCATCATTTGCAATCTGCAAATGCTTTCAATAGAGATCAGTCTAAAATTCTGTTTCATACACAGCTAAACTAACAAGACTCTTGAAAATATTGTGGCAAATGGACAGAAACCTCAATAAAAGCATCTGATCAATTTGTGACATCATTTTCACCTGCTGCATGTAAAAATAATTGCAGATAAAGGAAAGGAATCAACAGGTGACTACATTTTACGCTGATGTAAATCCATGCCTCAAAAACACCAGTAACAACATTTATTTTCCCTTGGAGTTCCAAATTACATAACTCCTTTTTTCACGATATTAAAAACTTGAAAATATTATGGGAAAAGGAAACAAGAGGGCCATGATGGCCCTGAAGTCACTCACCTGAGCCTTTTTATCATACATGGCCCATTTCTAATCTCTTCCAGGATATAATGAAAAACATTCTGACAAACTTTCATTAGTATTGGACTTAAAATATGGCCTCTAGTGTACATAATGTTTTTATCTAAGACTTTACCTAGTGACCTAGTTTTTAACCCCATGTGCCCCATTTTCAAACTCATCCAAGATATCACCAAGACAAACATTTTGACCATGTTTCAAGATTATTGGACTGAAAATGCAGTCTCTAGAGTGTACACAAGGTTTTCAAAGTTTGATCTAATGACCTACTCTTTGACCCAATGTAACCTACTTTCGAACTCGTCAAAGCTATCATCAAGACAAATAATCTAATCAACTTTCAAGAATACTGGACTGAAAATGTGGCCTCTATAGGGTACACAAGGTTTTTGTAAGATTTGACCTAGTGACCTTGTTTTTGACCCAATGTGACCCATTTTCACATTTGTCCAAGATATCATGAAGACAAACATTCTGACCAAGTTTCATGAGTATCGGACTGAAAATGTGGCCTCTAGAGTGTACACAAGGTTTTTCTACCATTTGACCTAGTGACTTAGTTTTTTGACCCGACATGACCCATTTTCAAACTCGTCTGAGATATTATCAAGAAAAACATCCTGACCAAGTTTCAAGAGTATTGGACTGAAATTGTCGCCTCTAGAGTGTACACAAGGTTTTTCTAAGATTTGACCTAGTGACCTAGTTTTTAACCCGACATGACCCATTTTCACATTTGTCCAAGATATCATCAAAACAAATACTCTGACCAACTTTCAAGGGTACTAGTACTGGACTGAAAATGTGGCCTCTACAGTGCATACAAGGTTTTTTCTATGATTTGACCTGCAGACCTAGTTTTTGACCAGACATAACCAATTTTCAAACTTGTCTGAGATACCATCAAGACATACATCCTGACCAAGTTTCATGAGTATTGGACTGAAAATGTGGTCTCTAGGGTGTAAACTAGGTTTTTCTACGATTTCACCTAGTGACCAAGTTTTTGAGCTGACATGACCCATTTTCAATCTCATCCGAGATATCATCAAGACAAACATCCAGACCAAGTTTCACAAGTATCAGACTGAAAATGTGGCCTCCAGAGTGTACACAAGGTAAAAGTTGACGACGAACGACGGACACAGCACGATCACAAAAGCTCACCTTGAGCACTTTGTGCTCAGGTGAGCTAAAGATGAGAAATATAACAAGAAGTTGGATGTCTCTTAAAAAGGTAATAGAACATGACAATTTAAGTTAACCCTTTACCACTCAATACCGACTTTTAACGTCCCTCAGGAAGAAGCCTTTTGAAAACATTGTGGGAAAGGAGAAAATGTTGGTAACCAGCATTTTCTCCTTTTCCACAATGTTTTCTTTGCTATCAAAGACAAATTAAATCATTTAAGCCTTATCTTAATTGTCATCTGCAAATGCTTTCAATTTGGACAGGTCTGAAATTTTGTCGTGTGGTAAAGGGTTAATGCAGAGATAGCGGTGTAGATCCTTGATCAGACTGCCTATTCTATTTAGTGTGGTCTCGATTCACACCTGCCAAAAATGCAGCTATTTCTTGCTACTTATTTCAAAGATTATTACATGTATCAAAGAAATCAATTCTTTTTCAGAACATATTTGGGGGGAAAAAAAGCATTTACAAGCTTATTCAAAACTTAATTAACATTGAGGTGCTATTTCTGATTTCACAGGGTATAACTGAAAATTGGTAGTGGCCTACCAGTTCTGCCTTTCAGTTTGGAAAAAAGAAGATTTCTAAAATTTTCACGGTACAAGCCTGCATAAAAATTGTGAACCCTCGACAAGGGTATTTATCCGGGGCAACATTTTGAAAAAATCTTGGTAATGGTCCACTAGAGGAATCTACATGTATACCAAACTTGGTCGGCCTAAGCTCTATTCTTTAACTCTTTACCAAACGACAAAATTGTAGACTTGTCCAGATTGAAAGCATTTGCAGACGACAAAATAAATGTGGCTCAATAATTGAAATTTGTTTTGGGAAGGTTAGAAAACATAGTGGGAAAAGGAGAAAATGTTGGTTACCAGCATTTTCTCCTTTTCCTACAATGTTTTCAAAAGGCTTCTTTCTCAGTGTCATTAAAAGTCGGGATTGTGTGGTAAATGGTTAAGTTAAGACAATTCTAAAAGATCTGCTAAACCTCCCAATGAGTCAAAACAGCCTTGAAATTACAGTTCTGTTTTTTAGGCAGTAAGAGTTTAAATCTTAACTCCATAGCCCAAAACTCCTGGCTGGAAAGATTCAGTCTGATAACCATCTCCACGTCACATTGTCTTCCTGAAAATAGACAACAAAATTCACATTGATTTCGACTCTTCTTCGTAAAACCAACAAGTGCCTTCCACAACCTTAGTTGCCTTTGCAAGCAGTGAAGGTCCAAGATCAGACTGCATGTTTACTGCAGACTGACCTGGGATCTACACCAACCATTAAGTTCTGTGGAAAGACAGTTTCAAAACTATAGTTGCCTTTGCAGCCAATGAAGATCAAAGATCAGACTGCATGTTTACTGCAGACTGACCTGGGATCTACAACAACCATTAAGTTCTGTGGAAAGGCAGTTTCAAATCTATAGTTGCCTTTGCAGCCAGTGAAGATCCAAGATCAGACTGCATGGTTACTGCATACTGACCTGGGATCTATGCTGACCACAATGCGGAGACATGTTCAAAGGCAGATTTTAAATGGCAATTAGGTGGCTTATTTTTCTGAAATGACTGTAAATTTTAATTTCGTTTACTTCACACTTTCAGGGTAAATGCATTACTATTGTTTACAATGTAAGCATACGGTACCTGTAAGCACATAAAAGTCAGATGAGAAGCAAACTTAACAATTGAGGTTCAATTGATACTTCTTTTAATTGAATGGAGTTTTATACTGCTTTCATCATTATTTCAAGCATATCACAGCAACAGCTCATTCAAGATGATCATGGACAAAGAGGACTAGGCTAGGGCTCTGCAGTGTCTTGCTCGAGGACTCTCCCATGTTAAACCCTACCCAACATCAAAACTGACATATCTTTTATGACAATATACCAGTGCAAAATATCAACCCCAATACAGTATTTCAGGAGGTTACAAACAGAAACCTGTACTATACCAAAAAATGGTCATAACTCACTTAAATTAACAAAAGCTGCCAAAAGTAATCAAAGCCAGTGTTAAAATGCATTCAAATTTAAATCATACCATTTAAAAGTGGAAATTATAGTGAAGGTGACGATTTGTTATTGTATGTTCTGTCCAAGTGTTAGTCACTGGCAGAGAAACTGATTTCAAAACTTTCTCAAAAAGTGCAAGGTCACTCTTTCTTTTGCTTACTTTTTGCCTCATTTTGAAATTCATTTTTTCTGCCTGCAACTAACACCTGGACCGACCACACAATAACAGATTGTCATCTTCACAATATTTTCCTTACTTTTAAAGGGTACAATTTAAATTTAAATGCATTTTAACACCAGCATTGTGTTTTTGGCCACTACTAGTGGACTTTATCATAGACTAGACTCAAGCTTCCTGACCTTTGACCTATATTTTGTCATTATTTACATGTTTTTGAAATATTGATCCCATTCATGATGTATTCAAAGATGACAAACAGAAAACATTTTCCTTACTGTTAACAGCATGTGTATGACACATTTACAAACAGCAGGGATACCATATGCCGCCTGCATTTAAAATAGCTGGAGCATTGAAAGAACTTTGATTATTAAGAACAAAGTTTGTACATGTACCTTTGTCCAATGTTCATCTGCAACCAGTCACAGATTTGTCCCCTTCTGGTGTTTTACACCACTTTCAGCAATATACCAGTTACATCATTGCAACAGCTAATTAGTTCATCTGTTTTCTGGGTTTCATCAGGCTTAGACTATGGCTCTGCTGTGTAGTTCCCCAGGATACACCCTAGAATATCACCGCTGAAGTGAGGGACAAACCCAGAATGTCTAGATAGCAAATCTTGAAATATATTCACCATGTCACCTGTAATTAAATAAGATTTATCACTGTAAATAAACTCTCTACCAGACAACAATCATAAAGAGGATATTTGTTTTTTTTTTTGAAGAAAGATCAAAATTTATTTCAATGAGTGAACATCATTGGTAATATTTTCACAAGTGGTGTAGCCAAACATGAAAATATTACAGATGATGTTCACTCGATAAAGTAAATTTTGATCATTCACTGAAAAAAAAATCTATTAATTTCATGCTTCAAACCCCTTTTTAATTGGGACTTCCAACAAAATCCAGTACAGTTGTTTTTGGTAATTCCCTGTGGCATACCCCCCCACATATCCCAGCATTTGGTATTCAACGCTTTCATTGGTGCGTTACTTTATATGTGGCAACCAGTAGTCAGTGTTTGTTATGGACAGAGGCAATTGCGCGATTCACACTAAAATCGTCTAGGTCACCAAAATATTGCTACATAATGTGCGACAAAAAAGGAAAGATAAGATGAAAACAGATGCAAAAAAGATTACATAATTATATAACATAAACTCGAAGGTAAATGTATAAAATTTTCATGGAAGGGAGGTAACCAATGACACTTCCTGAAAACCTGATTCATCAAGTTGTTCTACTTTTGGACCACTCACAGACATTGTGCTAATAATGGGGAAAAAATCCTATTTCTCTCCACATTCAAGCGTTATGAACACAGTTGGGATACTCAGGTTGTATAATCATTATCTTTTGACACTAGTCACAGTCTAACCTGGAAAAATCAGCGATCATTCTAATTCAATAATTTCAGTAAAATATATCAGACTTTGTATGCAAACCGATTACAAAACGTAAACTAATAGCAGACGCTTTTTCCTCTCGATTGAGTTTCAGATTTTATTTGCGCGCAAAGCTGACAAAGATTAGCAATAGCTGATTTCCTACTAGATCTAGTTTAACTTCTGATGAAGATCTTAGACAAAATTATCTTTCTCAAGGAACAAACTAGACCTAGATCTAGTCTATAGTAGTTCATAGCATGTGACTTTTGCTGCAGTGTCGTAATTTAAATGAAATGATGTCCCATAATTGGTGTAACTACAATAAAAAGCTGAAACTGTCAGATGCAAGGAATACTAAACAAATCGATGCTTTCTTTGAGTCCAAAACTAAGCCAAAATTCAATGAATCATCAGAATTAGAGGCTGATGAACAATCCAAGTGTAGGCAGTTGGTTGCCGATCCTGGATCAAACAGTGTAATTATCTAAGAAATTGAAAGTATGTAATTGGTATCGACTTCCTCTGCCACTAGTCAGCTTTCTCTTGTTTATGAAACTGAGAGTTCAGTACCTGATAGTTCCGTGTTTGTAAAACAGTTTAATTCAGTTTCATATTTTAACCCTCTACCAAACAATCCTTGGTTTTCACGACCCTGGAAAAGATGTCTTCTGAAAACATTATGGAAAAGGAGAAAATGCTGGTAACCAGCATTTTCTTTTTTTCCCACAATGTTTTCTGCCCTATTAGAGAGCTAAAGCTCATTTGTACCAAAGTTGAATTAATCCTCTGCACATTTTTGGAATTTAAGAAGTCTAAAATTTGTCGTTTGGGAAAGGGTTATGTGTTATTGAAAGATTAATACCAGTGTTCTATTATTATACCAGTGTTCTCCGTAAAATGTTCTTTAAAAGTATGCGAACCAGTTATCATCCAAGTTATCTGACTCTGAATCTCAGTTACCAAAATTGTCGGGGAACTGTCTTTATTTTGTTTAGAAAATCTGGGACCATTCGCCCTATTTCACACGTTGATCTCTAAAGAAGAATGTATTCTACTTTTGACAACACTCAAAGTTAGTTTTGGCAAAGCCGATATTTGAACTCAAAACCCCATGATTTCAAGATCTAGCCAATCATTCCAATTACATGTACATGTATAAGATATTTGTTCCACAAATCAATCATGTCGCTCGTATTGAGGCTTTGTCTTTTTCATATTAGTACATAGTGTATAATGATGTACGCCAACATATGTTGCAAGACAGTAAATTTTCCCCAAATATGGCCTTTGTCACATGTTTTTTCCTCATTTGACCAGCGTCCAGTGTGTTCCCCAAACCAAAAAAAAAAAAAAGCCCTCTTTATAGTAAAATAGTGTCTCAGGGGACCGTTTTACTTGAAAAAGTTCTGCACTGTAGTTCTGTACTGGTCGCTATGAAATCGGTTAATTTCACTGGTTGTAACCGTAAATGATCAAACCTTATAATCCACCTTTATTTCCATATAAGTTACCAAAAAGCATGAAATAATGTTGTTACAATGACGAATTGTTCTAATTGAAAGAATTTGTGGAAAATAAATGTAGAAAACATTGAGCTTAAGAAAAAGAGAAAATGCTGGTTACAATGATTGTTTTCTCCTGTTTCCAAAATATCTTATTAAACCATGATAAACATCTTCTTTCTAATAGTCTTAAAACAGGAAACTATTTCCTAAATGGTGATAAATTTTTGCTAGATTAGCATAACCTTTTAGTTTTATTAAGGCAGCATAACTCAAAGATACATCTTTACTCTTTTTTTCCAGGTATTTTTCAGCAAGTTTTTTACCCATTTCATCCTTATGTTATGAAACTATAATCATTCTTGTATCTTCATGCCAGATGATGCATTGTTCAATCTTGAGTGTGTAATTGTGCCATAGGTCCCCTAAAGTCCCAGATGGCTAAATTCTATACCAACCTCCGCCCACACAGGCGCATTTGATCATAAAAGTGCCACTCCACGAATTAGGATCCTTTTCGTCCGTTTCTGTTTTTTTTTCTGCTCAATAAGCATAATGCTGAGCTTTCTAGTGAGAATTTATCAATAACCTGACGAATGTTATGGCCAATTTCAATTTCATTTCAGTAATAAAGTATGATTTTTTATGTGTGGCCCCCAGTTTTCCGAAATAGCCCCCTATATCAATGCCTGTGGGCCTGATCGGCCCCCCCCTACAAGCAAAGCTAGATTGAACACTGAATGTTGCCCCTGATGGCTGCAAGATTGCACCGACTATGAGGGAGAGAAAATGCATTTCATGTTTTGGAAGCCTTCCCAGCAATCGCTGTTATTGTTTCTGGTTTAAATGAGGACAAATCCCTTGTGTTTCTCTATCCCTACACCATATAAATTTATATTGATAATTTATCTGTTTACACAGCAGAGCCATTTTAGACACTTTTGAGTTTGAACAGCGTTTTTTCCCCTCTACCTGTAAGGATGTATTTTCCACAAAACATTCTGTAGAAATTTGTAGTCTTCCTTCTCCTACTCAATATGTGCATGTCACAATAATTTGACAAAAATTGAGAAAAACCATTAATAAAACATTGACATGTAAATAAATCATTCCATGATATTCTAATTCAGTTTATATAGTCTACTTAACATTTACTTTAAATCTTGATTTCGGACAATAAAAAAGTAGCTTGCAATTACGTTCGACGAACAAGCCAGGACGAACGTGCACAGGGACGAACTGGTTTTGGGACAAACAAGCCTGGAACGAATAAAAAATGTGGGTCAGAACCACGAGCGCCAGTGGGAAGAACGCTTGGTCCTTTCTATACTTCACATTTCCTTTATTGTTTGTCATCTTTCATCTACTATCGATTCATAAAAAGGTTTGCATACCATAAGGACTCTCTCTACTGAATCGTACTTTAGAAACGAGAAATTTGTCTACAGTAGCGTTCTGCACGTACTTCAGAAACGTTGTCTGCGCATGTCATATTCTTCGAAGATTCGACCCATTATTATCTTCCGCTAGGTAGCATTTTTCAAATGTACACGTCTATCTGATTTGGGCATTCTTGGTACAGAAGCGGACTAGATCTATCAAAACGACAACCGTTACTTTGAATTTCAAAAAATAAACGTTTGCTCAATAAAACGCTATCTGGTACGATTCATTCAGCTATGGTCAGCCAGCATGTAACTTATGCACCGGCCATTTATAACCCCGCCCCCCTTATAGGCTTGGTTTATAGCATTCGGCATACTTCGGGTGATGGTTAGATGTAGGTACGGAATCAGCCGAGTTGTGATGATTGGGTTAATATTCGATATAAGCCCAGCACTTCTTGTTGATAAGTATGTTGAAAAACCCTGCACGAATCCTGTTTGCTGTTTTCTATATTAATTCAGTTATTCTATGATAGCAAGTGCACCCATCCATACTTTACTGGAGTTTCTTTTTCCAATACTTTGCAGAACATTCTTAAGAGACCGTCGAATGCTTTCAACATAAACATTATTCAAACAATGTTCAGTTGTGTGTGTGTGTGTGTGTGTGAGAGAGAGAGAGGAATGAATCCTGTTGCAATGACTATAATTAATCATCAGAGAGAATTTGGCCTAGCTCCAAGGGAATCAAACCAGAGACTCTATGGTTAATCAAGCGTTGCATTGATTGAAGTATTGTGCTAGGCTATAGCATAGCATTTTCTCCTTTTCGCCTTATTTTTCTCAAAAGACCTTCATCCTACGCGTCATTTAAACACAAGAGTGCTCGATACAGGTGAACGATCAGAGTGCACTTTTTGTGGTTGTCTTATCTTAACCTACACCATCCACAACAGCAATTTAATTTGTGATACTGATAATAACGGGAGTTTAACTCTTTACCAAACAGTCCCAGCTTTAAACGTCCAGAAAATGTTATTAAAGAAGCCTTTAGCGAGCATAACATTTTTTTTGTATACAAGTTTCATGGAAGAGTAAGGTTAAGAAAATTCGTAATGGCTGTATTACACCGAAAACTAGAGAATTATGTAATAAAACATGATATAACATACTTATCCCATTTAATCCTTTACCAGACAACCCCCAAGTTGCAGAAGGCTTTTGAAAGCATTTTGGGAAAAGAAGGTAATACTGGTAATCAGCATTTTCTGCTTTTCCTTCAATGTTTTATACATTTTCAGCGACAGAAATCATCATTTGAGCTATTGGTACATCTTATTTTGTCATCTGCAAATACTCTCAATTTAATTACGGTCTACGGCCCCTAACTCTCATATTAAAAGACGGAAGCTGCTGAGATTGGCCGAATAGCCTTTACGAAAACGTCGATGTTACACGATATTTACCGATGAGTTAGTGAGTCTACGGCCCCTAAGTCTTATATTAAAAGACGGAAGCTGCCGAGATTGGTCGAATAGCCTTTACGAAAACGTCGATATTACACGATATTTACGGATGAGTTAGGGGTCGTAGACCTTAAGTTTAATAATTTTGATGTTTAGTATAGGGTTAAGTCATTAACCCCCGATATACATTTGTAGCAGACAGGTTTGACAAAAGATTTGTAAAAGATTTATAACTTACATCAATAAACCTGCTGCAACACCATTCTTTTCCTTCAATGCTTCGACCCTTTCAAAAGAAAATCCCATCATTTGAGTCACGTATAGTCTACCGTCTGCGAATGATTTTAAGTTTGATCGTCTGGTAAAGAATTAAACCTGTTTCGGGAATACATAACATTTTCCCTCTGCCTCTCATTCTTCGGACCACTACTTTGCTTTCCCGGTTACATATGGCGCCCTGCGTGGGGTTCAAACCCTGGACTCCTCGCTCATCATTGCCAGTGCTGCAGTCTATCAAATGAGAATGCGGCCATGCCCGGTCCCGCACACGGTTTAAATTTGAGACTTGATTGTATGGTATTTAACGCCGTTTTCAACATTATTTCAGTTATAGCGCGGCAAGTGCACCTATCCATGCTTTCCTGGAGTTTCTTTTACCAGTACTCCGCACAATATTCTTTCCAAGCCACAGGCTGCTTTCCCACATAGACATCGGCGAAACAACCATCAGCGATGAGAGAGGAGTTAATCCTGTCGCAATGACTATCATCAATCCTCGGAAAGAAATTTGCCGAGCCTAAATTTGAGACATGTGTACCGTAACCCAAGGGTCCTATATTAACTTAATGCTTTACCACACAATCCTGAGTTCAAGCGATTTTCTCCCTTTTTACAATGTTTTCTACCATATCAAAGACGAATCCCATCATCTGAGCCACATTTGAGTTGTCAGCAGTAAATGCTTTCAATTTGGACAAATCTACATGTACCTTTTCTGTCGAGTGGTGACCAGTTTAAATACAATACCCGCGTCACGCATCTACCTACGATTACAACTTACGTTTTCTACCAAATCTGCGACTAACCCTTATTTCAGGTTTTACTATTTCAAGTGTATACAAGAACGCAGCGTATTTTTTTCTTAACTTTTTTTTTATTTCGTTCTTTTTCAGTCGATTGGTATATCTGTGTCACATTATGTGTGTCGAAATTCAAGACCTCTTCAGGTGTCACGGGAGATCGTCCCATCCAACAGTCATCTGATATAGGGGCTGGATAATTCATACAGTTTATAGCTGTCACTCTTTCCTGATACAGGGCTAGATGAGGAGAGGCGATTTAATTAAATGTAAGGATGCAAGTACACGTACATTGACGTAATCTTTTCCCCCACCCCAACTGGACATCAGCAACAAGTTCCGATCTTGTCGCCAACGGTTGCAAGAAGGGCAGGGCAAAAGATAGGAACATGCATGGTCTAGCTGAGTAAAGCGCTGAATACTGAAAGCAGACCGGAACGTCCGTCCCAGCTTACATCCACATCCAAGTATTCTTCACCAGTCGGCAAAATTTTACACTTGTCCCAGCAAAAATTAATTGCAGAAGACAACTTGAATGTCCGGAGCTCATAGAAAAAGTTTTGGAAACGGGTTTTGGATCATGTTGGTTATACAATTTTCTAATTTTCCGAAATGTTCTAGCAGCCGCTTCATTGGATAGTTTAACGCACAATCGTTTAATGCTTTACATCAAAATCATAACTTTTAACGACCCTGAGGAAGAAGGCTTTTGAAAACGTGGGGAAAAGGAGAAAATGCTGGTAACCAGCATTTCTCCTTTTCCGACACTGTTTTCTATCCTATCAAAGACAGAAATCATCATCTGAGCAACATTTAATTTGTTATCTGCAAATACTTGGAATTTGGACTAGTTTGGTTAACGGTTAATAAATGGCTAAAACAAATGTGGTACTGCGTGGGTTCGCCCAAGCTTCTCACATCGAGAGCGGGATAATTCTTCACAACTGCGCATATCATGGCATGAATTCTCGCACTCTGACCACACTGTTGTCTTCTTTCCTTTTTGTGGTATTTGTCGAAGACAATACCACTATGAGTTCAATACTGAATTTCGAAGACCATGCATCGTATTTTGTGCAAAGCCGAAGGAAATAAACCCAATTAAACTCAATTTTTCTCAGGCAAATGAGTTTTCCGGTAGCACTCAGATATGTAATTGGAAATGGCATGTTAAAATACACTGGGTGAGGCCATCGATCGTTGAAATACTAATTTTTGATTGAAAATAGCTTCACTCGCTCATAGCCTACTATTGGCGCACTGATACAAAATTTGTCTACCGATCGCTTGGTCCTAGGCTTTTTCGTTCCAAAACCAGTTCGTCCCATGGCTTGTTCATCCCATGATTGCGCGCAACTCCATTTGATAGGCCATAAACATTTATAGATCGAAATAAATGAATGTAATGTTGGGAATTAAATGTTAATGGCCAAAGATATTTCAAAATCATAGTTTTCAGGTACAAACTTAATTTTATTCTATATATTCACATGGTTTCTCTCTCTATCCATCATGCATCCTACAGTCAAGGGACGTTACTCCTGACTCCTCCTAATGATCAAAGGGAGACCACCAATACACAAATAATCCTAACTTTGTCATGGGTACCCTCCCTTCAACCAAATTTAAAAGGTATTCATTTGCCTAGTAGGTTGACTTTCAAGCCAATACTTGAATAATATTTCTCTTTTTCTTTCAAATTATTAATTCCACACAATGGCTTCCTTGACAAATACCACTTCAGCATTCTCAACACTTTGATTCAACAATGGTTTTAGGTGAGCTAATATATAAAACCTAAATAAATGCTGGTTATCCACACTTTACACTAACGTTCTTAAGTGTTTGCTGCAAACTTGTATTTGTTTTAATCAACTCTTTACCAAACAACAAAATTTTAGCCTTGTCCAAATTGAAAGCATATACAGACGACAAACTAAATGTGGTGCAAATGATAAGATTTATCTTTGAAAGGGCTGAAAACATTTTGGGAGAGAGAGACAACGCTGGTTACCAGCATTATCTCCTTTTCCCACTATATTTTCAGATGCCTCCTTCGTCAGGTTCGTTAAAAGTCGGAATTGTTTAGTAAAGGATTAAGAGATTAGTAGATGTGCTCAAACTACAGTGAAGCGAGTTCCATTTCTCATCTTACATAATGTCACTCACTGTCAGTTCAAGTTTTTTTTTTATCCTCTTTGTTGTAGGCAAAAGTAGAGGGAACGAAAGTTTTATTTTCTTTTATTACCATAATAACAATGCTGTGCTTTTATCTTCACAAGTCTGATCTTAAATGATTTACATATTTTTAGTCATTCACATGTTTTATAAATGGGAAGGCAAGAAGAACGTAAGTTTTTATATGATATGAACAAAAAAAAATGCTTTTGACAAAGCAGCCTGTTATACCAATCACCTAGATTTAAAAGGAAACTAGTTAATATTTTCCATGCTACCATCAAACGCAGATGCATACAGTACATCAGCATGCCACTGGTGTAATTTTTGATTTACAGATAAAAACTTAAATACATATTGCACTGTTTGAAATTTTACCCTTCACCAACAATCCATGTTTGAAAAATCCTTATGAAAAAACGGTTTTACAAACAATGTGGAAAACGGATAAAGGGCTGTTAACCAGCAACTTCTCCCTTCCCCACAATGTATTAGACCATTCCACATCATTTGAGCCACTTTTAATTTCAGCATTTAATATGGACAAGTCAAAAATTGTTATTTGGTACAGAGTTTGAATGTCTTTTTCGTTTTTTCTTTGAAGACAGTGCAGCTACAGTTCTGAATCCATTTAAGTAAGCAGACCTTCTGCTACACTCCCTTCTCGTAGAATGCCCCTTTAGGCATATATTTTGAATTTAGCATTTTTTTGGAAATAGTTATACTCGTAGGTTTTAAAATTAGCAAGTTCATTGTTTGTCGAAATTTTTGAGTATGGAGAAATGGGTTTACAGTTAAGTCATTCAAAATCTTGCAAAAAGAAATACTTTTTTAGTTATTGGAACAATGCATGTGTATGTTTACATAATCAAAACAGCAAACAGTGACTGCAGCAAATAATTTACATGTACCTGAAAAGCATATATACATTATGTAAACAATACTTACAAGATAATAGAAAACAGTATCTTTTTTAACAAAACAAGTCATAAAAAAAAACAACAACATAATGCATACATTTAACATCACATTAAATATGGAAATATAAAAATATCACCCTTCTCCAAATATTTTTCAAAACATCTCAAAAAGAAAAAAAAAAAAAAAAAAAAACAAGACATACTTCTTCATGTGTTTGTAAAACATGTGAACATTTTTGACACCAAGTACATTATCTGAAGAATCTTATTTAAGTCTTTATCAAATGACAAGACTTTATCCTGGTCCAAATTGGAAGCATTTGCAGACGAAAAATTCAGTTTCACAAATAATAAAATTTGTCTTTGAAAGGGTAGAAAACATTGTTGGAAAAGGAGAAAATGCTGGCTACCAGCATTTTCTCCTTTTTCCACAATGTTTTCAAAAGGCTTCTTCTCAGGGTCGTTAAAACTCGGGATTGTGTGGTATAGGGTTAACCCTTAACCATACAATCCCCACTTTTAACGACCTTGAGAAAATAGCCTTTTGAAAACATTGTGGGAAAAGGAGAAAATGCTGGTAACCAGCATTTTCTCCTTTTCCCATAATGTTTTCTACACTACCATAAAAAAATTCCAATTTTTGAGCCACGTTTATTTTGTCGTCTGCAAATGCTTCCAAATTGAATAAGTCTAAAATTTTGTCGTTTGGTAAAGAGTTAAAAACCACTAAATGATGTACTGGATATAAATGGAATATTACAACAGTCAGCATTTTTGTGTGGTTGGATGAGGTTGAATTGCAAAAGCTCACCTTGAGTAGTATAAGCTTAGGTAAACATAAAACTCAAAATGGTAACATTTGTTCCTACAGCAGTAAGAAGTTACAATGGTAAGAGAAGAGACACTGCACTCCAAAAAAAATGTTGGAAAATGAATTTGGAATAAACTTTTAACTTGAATCAATTTTAATACATGATTATTTTAGAACATTGGAGCAGTTCACTCTTCCTGATTACAAGGGTCATCCAATAAAGAATGGGACTTTTTGAATAGCACACTCATTTTACATGATCGACTTATAGAAATTGGTACATTCATGGTGCGTCCTATTAGTCATCTGCACGTAACGTCAGGAGCGCGAACAATGACGTCATATATCGTGACGTCATGTCACGCGAGGATATTCGGAGGGCAATGGCCATGTTCACTGCCGTTGAACGAGTGTACATAAAAATTGAGGACTTCAGAGGTACTAAAAGTGTTGAAATACTGAATACCCTGTAAAGTGTTTGCGGGAAAGATGCTCTACTGAAAAGTACAGTGTATCGATGGATTGACGAAATTTAAAAAAGGGAGGACTGATGTTGAAAGCAAGCATAGCTCGGGTAGGCTGGTTGAGGTAACCACGCCAGAAAATACTGAAAAAGTACATGAACTTTTGAAAACTGACAGAAGATTGACATGCGAGGACATAGCCAGGGAAGTAGGTGTAAGCTGTGGTTCGGCTCATACAATTTTGACAACTAATTTAAACATGAGACGCATCGCCGCGCGTTGGGTACCTCACTATCTATCTGACGACCAAAAGTCCGAGCGCATGAACATCACCAAAAGTCTGTTAAATAGATATAAAAAGGAAGGTAATAATTTCCTAAATAGGATAGTTGCAATAGACGAGACATGGATTTGCAGTTATGAGCCAGAACTAAAGCGGCAGTCATCTGAGTGGCACACACCTGCCTCACCAAGACCAATAAAGTTCAGGAGAAAACAAGGAAATTTAAAAAAGATGATGATTTTCGCATATGATTCTGTTGGTGTTTTAGCTTCAGAGTGTATACCATTAGGCAAAACAGTGAATAAAGAAGTATACAAAGACTTTCTGATGAAAAAATTATGCCCAGCTATCAGAAAGAAATGCAGAACATTTTTAAATGAAAAGCCGTTGATCTTATATGACAACACATCTTGCAACAAATCTGACAGGGTGTTGTCATTGCTGGCGTCATACGAGTGGGACATATTGCAGCATCCGGCCTATTCTCCGGATATGAGTCCCCCAGACTTTGACCTTTTCCCTAAACTCAAAGAACCTCTTTGGGAACTTTGCTTCGAAGATCTAGACGACCTAGAATGCGAGGTGTCCAGGCAAATTCACCTGCTTAACTACAGTTGCCTAGCAACAAGGGTTAGCGACCTTCCAAAACGATGGGAGTCTGTGATAGAGAAGCAGGGATGTTATAATGAAGGATTATAGAAAGGTTAGTCATCATACTACGTTACTTTTGCTTCTATCAAAAAAGCCCCATTCTTTATTGGATGACCGTCGTATTTTTCCTTTTGCCAAGATCCTGAACAAGTGGAAAAAAACTTACCTCAGATCCCCTCTCTCTCTCTCTCTCTCTCTCTCATATGAATGAATGAATGAATGATAAAATGTAACAGATAAAAACGTGATAGTGTTTCAACAAGATCACGTATAACATATTACAAGTTATTCAGAGCAAGAGATTCGCACAAGTGGGAATATTTGAATCCTGAAACATTATTGCCTCACTAAAACTAATGTTGTTGATACTCAGTAGAATTGTCTTGGTGACGAAATGCTACCAAACATCACATGTACATGTAGGTTTTAAAAAAGAACAAAAGTGACATTTTTTGTTTTTAAAACAACGTATATAACCCTTAACCCTCTACCAAACAATCTTGTATAACAACCACCCTCAATTCTTTACCAAGGTCCGTATCCACCATCCATTCATAAGAACATTCTTATATAGTCTTATTCTCAAGAATTTTCTAAATTTGAAAGTGAAAGAAATTCTGATTGGCTAAACCAAATGTTTTAGGTCAATTTGGTTTAGCCAATCAGAAGTTGTGTTACTTTCTAAATCTAGAATAAGGCCAAGTATGAAACTAGGAATGGTTAGTGACAAAATTTGACACTCATCCATATTGAAAACAGTTTCAGAAAGTAAATCAAATTAAGAAAAAACTTCTTTCTATCATGGTTTATCATTTAATAAGCCACAGTTGTGAGTTATGAGGCACAATAAATAATCCACGAGGGCAACAGCCCGAGTGGTTTATTCATTGCGCCTCATAACTCACAACGTCGTTTATTGAACGATAAACCATGATAGAAAGAAGATTATTTCGATTCTAACATGACCAACTCTTAATCAAAGGAAAACAAGTTCATACTTTGTGTAAAAACGTGGATGCGGATTATATTCTATTGAATAAACCACGGCTGTTCCACTTACTTACCAAAACAAAACCCCTTTGCCCAGTCGGTAAATATGAAAACAAGAGGACCATGATGGTCCTATATCGCTCACCTGAGTACTAAGCAGTAAAGGTCTACAATGAAGATAAATACCAAATATTGAGGTTCAAGGCCAAATGATAATGAAACAAGAGCGGCAAATTGTCGCAAGATATGCCAGTCCCACCACCAGTTGTAGAGGAGGTATAATAATTGCAAAGGGCAGGTAATGCAAGAAACATGTTTACGAAGTCTCAAGTCAATTTGACTTGACAATTCAAAGTTACGTTCCCGACAAGCAAGAAATACTGTAAAAATGAAGATCAAAGTGGAACTACTCAAAATCCGCACTAGGTAGAGTTATTGTTCTTGCGCACAGTACTCGGTAATACTGCAACAAACATGCATACCAAGTTTGAAGTCGTTTTGACTTGAGATGACAAAGTTATATTCCGGACAAGCACTAAATGCTGTAAAAATGACGATCAAAGGGAAATAACTCAAAGACAGCACGAGGTAGAGTTACAATTCTTGTGCACTGCACTTCCAAATATTGCAACAAATAAGCATACCATATTTCAAGTCATTCCTATTTAAGATGACAAAGTTTTGCTCCGGACAAGCAAGAAATGCTATAAAAATGAAGGTCAAAGGGGGAATAACTCAAAATTCGTGCTAGGAAGAGTTATGGTTCTTGTGCACTGCACTCCGTAATTTTTCTACAATCATGCATACCAAATTTGAAGATGTTCAGGCTAGAGATGACAGTTATATTCCGGACAAGCAAAAAATGCTGTAAAAATGATAATCAAAGGGAAAAAACTCATAGACAGTATGAGGTAGAGTTATGGTTCTTTCACACTGCACTCCATATTATTGCAACAAACACAAATGCCAAGTTTCAAGTCAATCAGACTGGAGATGACAGAGTTATGCTCCAGACAAGCAGAAAATGCTGTAAAAATGACGATCAAAGGGAAATAACTCAAAGACAGCATGAGGTAGAGTTATGGTTCTTTTGCACTGCACTCCGTATTATTGCAACAAACACACATGCCAAGTTTCAAGTCAATCTGACTGGAGATGACAAAGTTATGCTCCGGACAAGCAGAAAAAGCTGTAAAAATGACGATCAAAGGGAAATAACTCAGACAGCAAGAGGTAGAGTTATTGTTCTTTTGCACTGCACTCTGTATAATTGCAACAAACACACATGCCAAGTTTCAAGTCAATCGGACTGGAGATGACAAAGTTATGCCCCGGACAAAGAACTGGATGCCGCCCGCCCCTACGGACGCCCGCCCGCCCGCCCATTTGCCATGGGTGATCCCATAATACGTCCCGTCTTCGACGGGCGTATAAAAAAAGTTAACGCACGCACAGATGGACGCACGAGGACACCAGGCCATGACATAAGCCCGCTGGCCTTTGGCCAGTGGAGCTAAAAATCAAAATTTCAATGAAAACTTAGGCATCAAACACAACATAATAAACCGCACCGTTTTACTGTTATAATTTCTCCCTTTTAAATGACAAAGAAGAATGAATGTATTGTCAAGTATTGGAGCCGTAGTTGCTTCGAATGCTCTGAATATTACTCCACCCACTCCCAATCCCATTTCCAATGCAACACCGGTCAATTTTGAACTAACCTTCAACTTGAAAAGACACTTGAATTACATATGTTTACTGGTAACATTTCAGATAGAGTAGTTCCATCGTTGTCAATTTTTATCAAAACAGTTAATATCGGTAAATCCTTGAGGATTTTCCTTCCTCCTTGGTCAAGGAATGGAAAATGACAATTTGTTTATGTCAAGTGACTTTCATTGATAAAATATTGGAGGGCAAAGACATGGAACAGCCACAGGCGACTTACTTGATACAGAATGATGTCACTCTATATAGAATGACATAGATTTCACCAGGCTTTTGTTAACCCATTACCACACAATCCCTACTTTTGACGACCCTGAGAAAGAAGCCTTTAGAAAACATTGTGGGAAAAGGAGAAAATGCTGGTAACCAGCATTTTCTCCTTTTCCCACAATGTTTTCTACCCTACACAAAACAAATTTTAAATTTTCAGTCACTTTTATTTTGTCGTCTGCAAATGCTTTCGATTTGGACAAGCCTAAAATATTGTTGTTTGGGAATGGGTTAAACTGTGTTTATAGAGCCGAATTCACATGTCATGTTAGAATGTGGCTCAAATAATGGATTTTGGCTGTGAAAGAGTATGAAACATTGTTTGAAAGGAAGAAAAAGCTGGTTATCAGCATTTTCTTCTTTTCCCCACAATGTTTTTATGTCTCCTTTTTTAAGGTCATTAGAACACAAAATTATTCGGTAAAGGGCTTAGAATAATGCCTTTGAAAACATTATTGGTAGTGAAAATTTTCTCCGTCTCCCATGACGTTTTTTACTAAAATATTTTCAACTCGGTAAACTCAAATTTTTGTTGTCTGGAAAACTTTACCAAATAATAAAGCTGAACAACAAAACTGCAGACTTTTACAGATTAAAAGCATGACCACAAAAAAAGATGGCTCAAATAGAGAGATTTGTCCTTGAAAGATCAGAAAACATTGTTGGAAAAGGAAAAAACTCTGATTACCAGCACTTTCTCCTTTTCCAAAATGTTTCCAAAAGTCTTCTTCTGTGAGGTCGTTTAACTCTTTACCACACAATCCTGACTTTTAACGACCCTGAGAAAAAAGCCTTTTGAAAACATCGTGGGAAAAGGAGAAAATGCTGGTAACCAGCATTTTCTCCTTTTCCCACATTGTTTTTTACCCTTCCCAAACCAAATTTCAATTTTTCAGTCACATTTATTTTGCTATCTGCAAATGCTTTCAATTTGGACCAGTCTATAATTTTGTTGTTTGGTAAAGGGTTAAACTCGGGATCGTTTGGTAAATGGTAAACTGAAGAGTTTCTGAAACTTGCCAATGTTAAGTTTGACATGTATAAACATGTATACATAAAGATAAAACTTAAAATCTTTCTGAGTTTACTATAATGAGGACTTCAGATGAAAACCCTTGGGCTCATAGCCCCCTTTTGAAGAGTGGTCTACAACAGTCCATCTGTAACTGGGTTTGAATTCTTGTGTCTGTATCTCTGCCAAAATTTCTCCAATCTTTGCAATAACATGATCAACATCACCTTTGTTAAAGCACATGGGTGGTTTAAACTTGAGGACATTTTCGTATGGCCCATCTGTACTTAGTAATATTCTGTGATCCTCCTTTAGTCTGTAGGTGTAGAGTATGATTTTCATTCATCTTTAGCATACCAAAATAAATTTATCCTTTTCAGACTAGCAACATTTTCTTCTTTTCCCTCTGTGTTTCCAGTAGCTTTAATTCTAAGTGTTGTTAAAACTAAGAATAGTGCGGAAAATAGTTAATTGATGTTAGTTGTGCATCTTTCATGAAGATTTTTTTCACAGCTGTCAGCTGCAAATGTATATCGGGGGTCAATAACTTAACCCTTTACTGAACAAAAAATTTTAGACTTGACCCAACTGAGAGCATTTGCAGACAAAAAAATCAAGATGTAACTCAAATGTTGATTTCTGTCTTTGAAAGAGTAGAAAAAATTGTGGGAAAGGTAGAAAATGTTGGTTACCAGCATTTTCTCCTTTTCTCAAGATGATTTCAAAAGCCTTCTACTCCTGAATCATTAATAAATCTGGGTTGTTTTGTGATGGATGGAATGGATAAGTACATTATAAAATGTTATACATACACTGACTTAACTTTGTGGCCTTCAAATAAATAATTAAAACCATTTGGACTCAACCTATTTAATTCTGTAAAAAACTAAATCACTTGAATATGTTGTGAAAATCATCCTCAAGGGCATCAACTCAACCATCAAATATACCTTTAAATGGTAGTTAAAGAACAAACACTAAATATCGCATATTCTAATATATTTTTAGCTAGATATAGATATATGTACTCAGTAAAATGTTGATCTTAAACCAGACTGTGCATTCTTATTTGTACCTACTTTGTCAGAAAAAACATTTACAGCATAGATTTGCATTGAAAGTAAAAGAATCTACAAGAACTTGGCAGTACTATATTTGGCAAAAATAACAGCCAGAAGATATTTTGCAAAATTTCATCTCATGATAACAAACACAATGAATTCCCTTCATCTATATCAAGGTTAACTTACTTTCTGACAATATATTTAGCCTCCTCAGTGGCTGGTTCCCTGGTTTTTCTGTTTCTCACGAAATCAATGCCAACAAACAGACCTGCCCCTCTCACATCACCAACTAATGGGTACTTCTCCATTAAACTGCTTGCACGTGTCATAAGGTATTCTCCCACAACACTAGCATTTTTCTGCAGCTGTTCATTCTCTATGACATCAAGAACTTTCAAAGCAATGGCACATGAGACTGGATTACCTCCAAACTGGAAAAAAATCCAGATTGTTATCTACCGTAAACTGTTGCCCTTTAACAGACGACAAAATTTTAGACTAAGTGGTTGCAGACAACAAAACAAATCTAGCTAAAACTATGAAATTTGTTTCAGAAACTGTAGAAAACATTGTGGGGAAAGGAGAAAATGCTGGTTACCAGCATTTTCTCCTTTTCCTACAATTTTTTCAAAAGCCTTCTTACCCATGGTCGTTAAAACTCTGGATTGTGTGGTAAAGAGTTAATAATGTATAGTAATGGAATGTAAAACTGAATATGTGAACAGTTGAACTTTAGTTAGCTGAAATGTTTAAGTGGGCAAAATGCTATTTCCAGTTTATCAAGGCAAAAAACAAGTTTCAAAACTCATGTTAATCTCTTTCATCTAATCATAGGCCACTGAAACTCCACTGAAACTGGTCAATTAATAGCAAATAAGTGACTGCCTCTATATCTTGCCTAGTAACAAAAGGTGTGCAACAGAATCAAAGAAAAATTGACCCCTGTCTCCTTTCAGAGGTAATATTTAACCACAAACGGAAAAAATAAACCTTGTTACCGGTGCAGGTTAGCCAGAGTTCCAGTCCATTCATTATTTCCTTTTCTACCATTCAGACGATACACTGTCAAAAATGACATCGCAAAGACATCTACTTTATTCCATCTCACCGTGGGGTAAAATAGATGTCTCTGCAATCGGTTTTCGAACATAAATGGCTAAAAACAGATATCGAAATTCCAATAACCTCGGTTTGATCACTTCCTGTTTGTGAGCCATCTTTGAAAATATTGACAACAAACTTTCAAACGGGTGATTCACAATGACTTTGGAGGATAGTTTATCAATGAAAAGGGTTGTTGAAGGTCACAATGTATTTTTGATGGTACCAACCTGTTTGGGAATGTCACTCATATATGAAATCACCCCCGCAGTATTTGAATTGGTCTAAAAATGCGTGAATCATCTTTTTCAACATTGTGATGTCCCGCGATAAACAAGTCTATAATTAGATTATTTGCATAATTCATAGTCATGGGGAGACCCTCGAATGCCTCCAGGCAGTAATAATAAAGGAAGCGATAAACAGAAAGAGCCAAAGATCTATAGCAGACTGCGATTAACACAGCGTGATATGGAGTAATTAAAAGTTATTACCACCTGGACCCAGGCTAGGTGCAGGTGGGTTCACAAATGATTTTTCTTCTGTACCCTGACCTTCGAAAGTTCCCAATGGCTCTTGCGATTCTCCAATGCGTTTTTACTGTTCACTGGTCAAAAAGTTTGGTGTGTCTTTTGACAGTAAATTCACGTAAGTTATTAATCGCTGCATCATTAAGAAATTGTGTGATGTCAGCACATGGCGATCCAGAAAATAGGGAAGCTTTTAATTTTTTTAGATCAGAGCTATTGCATGATTGCAAGAGCCATTTGGAACTTTTGAAGGTCAGGGTACAGAATAAAAAATAATTTGTGAACCTATCTGCACTGGTAACTAGGTTTATTTTTCTGTTTTCCTTGAAATATTATCTTTGAAAGGGGACAGGGGTAAATTTTTCTTCAATTTCGTTGCACACCTTGTCTTATTATATACATATAGAGGCATTAGCCAATGTGCTATTTATAGTAATGGTGTCAATGAAATTTGGAGTACCGGTATTCCGTGATATACAGGCAATCCACTAAAATGGTATATAAGTGTTCGATGACTGATCAAGGGAAAATTTAGTGTTCTGCGATAGACAAATGGAGCTTCACAGGCCTGTGATCTGATCAACAGCTATGACTGGTAAATGAGATAACAGTAAAACCCAAAATAATTACAGGGGTGAACTTTTGAGAGGAGAAAAGGAGATTCTTACGTTTTTTAATGTTTAAGCTATTTATCAGGTAGACATTGAATTACATACAGTATTGAAGTAGGTCATTCCACTTCCTTTGAATGCAGCAGAGATAGCTTTTGTTGTGACCACAGCTGAGACAGGATGTCCATTTCCCATGGGCTTTCCCAGTGTCACAATATCTGGTATTACACCTTTGAGGAAAAATACATAATACACACTGTACTGAGATTTATTTTTATTTCAATCATCTCATTAAAATGGTAATTAACCCTTTACCACACAATCCCGACTTTTAATGACCCTGAGAAAGAAGCCTTTTGAAAACAATGTGGGAAAAGGAGAAAATGCTGGTAACCAGCATTTTCTCCTTTTACCACAATGTTTTCTACCCTTCCCAAACCAAATCTCAATTTTTCAGTCACATTTATTTTGTCGTCTGCAAATGCTTTCAGTTTGGACCAGTCTATAATTTTGTCGTTTGGTAAAGAGTTAATGTATTCAAAGTAACAAAAGCTCTACAAAGTGGTTATCTGATAGGTCGTCCCAGAAAAACAATAGTATATTAGCCATGTTCTGCAAAAAGGGGGATAAATGCTTCTACAAAAAGTCTCAACTCAGGTCTGACATTGGTTGATACTTTTTGCAGATGCTCTTGATCCCCTTTTCACAGAGCATTACTCAGTTTCAAAGGTTACCTGCCTGTCTGGTACAGGTTCCCCTTTTGATATTTAATAGATAGATAGATAGATTCTTTATTGACAAGTACAATGTACATAGTCACAAACGTCACAAAACATGTATAATACAATATCAAGGTCATTTTAAACTAACCATGAAATATGAATGTATCTGAGAAGTACATAACTAAAAATAATAGTTTCTGGAAATCTTGAAAGGGGAAGGAAGAAGTAGAAAAGAAGGCCGTTTTTTAATAACTAAGCAAGTTTGTAGTACATATCCTCAGAAATAATAGAGTTATATGAAAACCTCAAAGTTTTAACACCATGCCAGCCTTTTTTTCATGCTCAACTCATGTGAGCATGAAATCATACAGAATTGAATTGATACACCTCACAGAGCAACTTTTTACATTTAATGCTTCTCATTCTTTCTTACTAAATGAAAGTCTTTCTTTCTTACTGTCATACTTACAGAAGTACACATGAAATTTTAAGATTGAGCCTAAACTCAGTTAAGAATAAACTCAAGTTTAATAAGCACCAGCCCATGATTATGCAGCTGATATGGTGACATGCCTATGACAATACTTGAACTTTTCTTACAAAACAGCCAAGCTAAAAATTACTTCTACATGAAAACCCTAAATGCTTTCACTCCTTACCAGATGACAAAATTTCAAACTAGTCAAAAGAGGTCTAGTGTAACATAATGTAAACATAGCAGATGATCAAGCTGATTGTTAACCTTTAGTAACTGATACCTGTTTTAATGACTGTGAGGAAGAAGGCTTTTGAAAACTTTTGGGAAATAAATAAAATGCTGGTATCCAGAATTTTTTGATTTTCCAACAATCTTTTCTCCATTTAAAATACAAACACCATTCACTGAGTCATCCAATTATCTAAAAATGCTTCAAACATGCATGGATCAAGAATCTTTTTATAGAAAGTGAAATAAAATCTAAATGAACTAGTATACAAAATAATATACTGGTACCTTGTGTTTCAAAAGCCCAGAAATGGGAACCAACACGTCCAAAGCCCACTTGTACCTCATCTGCAATACATACACCTCCTGCCTCATGAATGTGTCTGAAAAGGGAACCAACAATAAAATCTCCAATGAAAATCTATCTTCTAACTCTTTACCGCACATCAAAATTTAAGACTTGTACAAATTCTAAGAATTTGCAGACAGCAATTAAATTATGGCTCAAACGATGGGATTTAACTTAAGACAGGGAGAATACACTGTGGACAAAGAAGAAAATACTGGTAACCAGCATTTTCTCCTTTTCCCACCAAGTTTTAGAAAGGTGCCTTTCTCAGGACCATTAAAATTTGGGACTGTTAAGTAAAGGGTTAAAGCAGGCAGTCTCGTATGGTAGCCAACAACTTTCCCTTTTTTTTAAAATTTTTTGCTTGATCATGAATGTGATCATGAATATGCAGTTTTATCTTTATTTACAAACATTTAAACAATAACACCCAAAATTCAAAATTAACTGGCATCACAGGAATGTTTCTTTTTCTCGCGATAGTAATTCTAACATAGACTAGCTTGCAGACAACTGGTACTTGAGTCCAAATTCTGGTGGAAATTGTAAATGGATTTTCCTAAAATACAGTATTTTTTAATTACCCTGGTTTTTATAGTAAATGAAAATTTTTGATACAAGTGGGGTCCTATACTTAGGACATTTTGAAAAATAGACACGGGTTTCCTCTGTATTTGCATTAAGCATGTTTTTATCTCTAGTTTATCCACGGGCGAGTCCACCACATTTGTAACATTTCTGCGATCAATAGCAGATGGGTTGTGACATTTTGCCCTGATTTGGTTTTGACAGGCTTTGATTTCCTTCAAATATGAGAATTCCACATGGAGTAATAAATAGTTACATAGATTGTATTGTATATATAACAATTTAGTCCTCTATTAATAAAGTCTTTCTATAACAGAATTACGGTGTTGAGTTGTTTGGTTTGAGAAAGGTATAGTTATGACTTTTAACTATACTCAAATGGTATTCAGATATTTTTTCCAAACCTGTACACTTGTTTTAAATAGCCTTCTGGATAAATTATCTGTCCACCACAGCTCTGCATAGATTCTGCAATGAAGCAGCAGACATTTTTCCCTTTACTTTGGATGACCTTCACAATGTCCTTGACCTCATTTGCATATTTTGTACCAAGATCTTCCCCAGGATAGTCACAGTCTGCATATATACCTCTGTAAATATCTGGACAGGGAGCCTGTAAAAAAATCACATTTTGTATGTAATGCTATCTCAGCCATCTTTAACAATTAAATCTTTACTTAACGACCAAATTTTAGACTTGTCCCAATTGAAAGCATTTGCAGACGACAGATTAGACTTGGCTCAAAAACTGAAATTTGCCTTTGGAAAGGAAAAAAAACATTATGGAAAAAAGGAGAAAATGCTGGTTACCAGCATTTTCTTCTTTTTCAAAAATGTTTTCTAAAGCTTCTTCGTTGAGATGGTTACAACACAGGATATTGTGGTAAAGGATTGTGTGTCTTTACGACTCTAAAAAAGTAGGTTTCTAAAAATTTGTTGAAAATATAGAAAGTACCAATAACCAACATTTTCTCCTTTTAAAACAGTATTTCCTACCATTTCAATCTAATGACATATCCCATCATTTGAGCCACATTTTATTTGTCTTCTTCATCAAATATTTTCAAAAACTTTCTTCCACAGGGCCTTTAAAACAAACCTGTTAGCAGGTAGCTAATAGAAGAATCCATATCAAACCATTAGCTAACATCAGTATCCCAAATCATTCATTTATGACAAATTTATGAAGACAAAATTCAAATCTGTAGATGGAGAATTGGATACATAGAGAGAAACAGGTGTACAGTGTGACAAAAAGAGAAACATCTGGTTGAGAGCAATGATAAAAAGATTGTTTAAGCCTTTCCCTAATGATCCTGTTTTAAAGCCCTGAGGAAGGGAGCTTTTGAAAACACTATAGGAAAAAGAGAAAATGCTTGTAGTCTTATTTCTTTTCCTACAAAGACAACTACCCTTTAAAGACAAGTGCCATCATTTAAGCCATATTTGTTTTCTGCAAATACCTTCAATAAGGAAAAGTTTAACCCTTAGGCTGCTAAGCGCAACTCACTGACCTTTTGCGGACAGCATAGATCAAGATCAGACTGCACATAATATGCAGTCTGATCTTGGATCTACATTGTCCGATAAGAAGACATATTTCCTCCAATGATACCTTTCAAACAGCAATATTTGGATTTTTACTATCGGCTTAAGAGCTTAATTTCTTTTATTTAGCAGGATAAGACTGTGTTCAATTATTATCATCTGGTTTGGAGTGAAAAGGAGCTTGTATGATGGAAAAGGTTCTATACTAATTGAAAACTAATGGTTGTTAAGTGATGTATCCATTAAGGATGTCTCGAGTAACCTTTTACAAAATACTTCTCTTTTTTTTACGACTGTATTTAAAAAAGAAGACAAAACATTTTGATTCCTTCATACCAAAAGCATTTGCAGCCAAAAATGCTATTTTGGTAAAGGAAAAAAATGCTGGTTATCAGCATTTTCTCCTTTACCAAAAATAATTTCCAGTCTTCTTTAATGATTCTATGCAGTCCGATCCTGATCTTCACTGTCTTTATAAGCACCCATGGTTGAACCTACTGAGGTAAGGGTTCAGATGCTGTAAAATATACACAAAAAGATAATGATGTTGTATATTTATAGCAAATCCTATGCATGTATAGGCTTCTGAATGTTTAAATATACATATACCTTTTCAATCATTTCAATTTTACATCTGTTTTAACCCTTAGGGTGCAAAATAAACCCAACAGATATTTTCTTTCTATAAATAAGACTATGATAAGAGCAAAGTTCAAGATCACCCTTGTCTAGAATGTGTTGGCAACGAAGACAGTGTAGATCAAAGATCTGACTGCATGTTTTGTGAAGTCTGATTTTGATCGACACCGGCCACAAAGGCTATTTAAGTAATAAAAGGCGTTTTAACCCTTTACAACACAGCAAAATTTTAGGCTCTTCCATATTGTATGAATTTACAGATGATAATATTAACGATTTTCATATTATAATAGATCTTTATGAATAGGTTGAAAACATTGTGGGAAAAGGAGAAAATGCTTGTTACACCAGCATTTTCTCCTTTTCCTACAATGTTTTCAGAAGGCTTTTTCCACAGGGTTGTTAAAACTTGGCATTGTGTGGTATACAGTTAAAGTTTAAATATTTTCACTCTTTACCAGATGACATTATTTCAAACTTGTCCAATGTATTATAACACTTAACAGGGTTTTCTGTAAGACCAAAAAAGCATCTTCAGAATGTAAAGAGATAACCCTCTCAGGATCTTTCACAAATTAACCCTTTACCACACAATGACGACTTTTAACGCCCCTGAAAGAGAAGGCTTTTGAAAACATTGTGGGAAAAGGAGAAAATGCTGGTTACCAGCATTTTCTCCTTTTCCCACAAAGTTTTCTACCCTATCACAGAAAAATCATTTCATATGAGCCACGTTAAAACTGTCATCTACAAATGCTTTCAATTTGGACAGGTCTAAAATTTTGTTGTGAGGTAAAGGGTTAAACTGTGTGTAAAATTTTGGTGTTTTGATTAATTGGTTGGTATATGATGCAACTTTCTTAATTTTTTCAGTCATACAACGGCAACACCTCAAATATTCATATAATATTATGTCCTTGGTTTCACCAGTACTAGGCTAGGGCTCTGAAGTGCCTTGCCCTAAGACATTCCCACAAAAATCCAGTGCTTCTAATGAGGCTCGAACCCCTGGCTCCAAGTAACAAATCCTACATTTTACCATCAAGCCACACAGGCCCCTTGGGTGTTTTTTGACAGTCCAATTAACCCTTAACCACTCAATCCCGACTTTTAACGACCCTTTGGAAAATATTGTGGGAAAAGGAGAAAATGCTGGTAACCAGCATTTTCTCCTTTTCCCACAATGTTTTCTACCATTCCCAAAACAAATTTCGATTTTTCAGTCACTTTTTTTTTGTCGTCTGCTAATGCTTTCAATTTCCACTAGTCTAAAATTTTGTCATTTGGTAAAGAGTTACCGGTAAGCTTCAGTGGCCTGTGATTTGAAAATGGGTTAAGGTATGTTTGATGCTTGAAGGGATAATAAAATATCATGTAATTGTTTTTTTTTTTTGACATAGTGTTTACTATCAACAAAAATAACTACTATCAGAGTAGCCTACAATACATCTGTAACCTAAAAAATGATGTAGCAAACTGTTTTGTGTCCCAGAATATCTATCACCACTTTTAACTATTTTTCTCATTTATACATGGTACCATAATTTCTGGTAATAAGTTTACAGGGACAGAACAAAGCTTCCACCCTTTAACACACAATAGTTTCAACAACCCTGAGCAGGAAGGCTTTTGAAAACAGAGTGGGAAAAGGATAAAATGCTTGTAATTAGCATTTTCTCCTTTCCCCCCACTTTTTTTCCAACCCCCATCACAGAACTTCAGCTTGTTAGTGCCAATTTTGAATTTGCCCTACTCAGATGTATCAAATTCAGAAAAGTCTAAAATTTGTCATTTGAGTAAGGGATAATGGTCTGATAATACAGGACAATATTTTAAGTTTTACAGGAGATAATGAAATCATTCGACATCATATGTCATTCAAGATAGCAAACATGGACCCTCACTGAAAAAGGTCTATCTAGGATTTGTTAATATTACAAGATATCAACACTCGAATAAGCCACATAGTAATCAACAATTTTATTTCACAGAGAGACATTTCTATCAAGCAAAGTGGCATCACAATCATGTAACATATCTGTATGACATTATATTCAATGCTAATATGCACACCAAATACAGTTTTATAATGCATTGATTGCTGTTATCTAGTTTTTATAAAGCCACTTACTCACATTCAGAATTCTGAGCACTTGAAATGGTAACAGATACAACAGGACATGCTCTAGATAATGTATTTACTCACAATGTATGTGTTACTTGGGCAGGTGTGAACCCCATCTCTCTGAACCTTCAGTTTGTATGGACTGATATCAATACATGATATAACATGACCATGGTATGCACTGTAGAGAAAAAAAAATAAGATCATTGTATCATTAAAACTTTGAAAACAAGATACAAACATTAGAGCCTTGAAAAGAAAACAAATTTAGAATATATGTAAAACTGATGCATGCTTCCCAACTGTGGATGCATGTATGGATGCACAGTCAAATGGACATAATATGGACAAGCATTATATCAGCTGTAACTAAACTGGACACCAAATTATCTCTGATAGCATAACAAATTCTCATATTAAAGCTAAAAGACAAGGGAAGGGTCTAACTCTTTACCAAACAACAGAATTTTGGATCATTCCAAATTGAAAGCATTTGCAGATGACAATGAAAGTGTGGCTAAGATAATAGGATTTTTTTATGAAAGGGCAGAAAACATTGTGGGAAAAGGTGAAATTGCTGGTAACTAACAATTTCTCCTTTACCTACAACGTTTTCAAAGGCCGTCTTCCTACAGGTTGTTAAAACTCGGGATTATTTGATAAAGGCTTAACTGTTTACCAGACGACAAAATTTTAGACTGTTCCAAATTGAAAGCATTAGCAGACGAAAAAATTAAAGTGACTCAAAAACTGAAATTTGTTTTGGGAAGGGTAGAAAACATTGTGGGAAAAGGAGAAAATGCTGTTCACCAGCATTTTCTCCTTTTCCCACAATGTTTTCAAAAGGCTTCCTTCACAGAGTCGTGAAAACCAGAGATTGTTTGGTAAAGAGTTAACTCTTTAGCATAACACAAAGTCTTGACTTGTCCGAAGCAAGGGTAAAAGACATTGTTGGAAAAAGAGAATATGCTGGTTACCATCAATTTCAAAAATGTTTCGAACAGGTTTTGTGGCAAGGGTAAGGGGTGAATGAATATAATCATAATGATATTACCTGACAGGTTGTTCAGCTATACTGTGGATGCTCATATCATCATAGATTTTTTAAAGTTTAGATAGTGGTTTGAGAGAATCAATAGCGAAATTAGAGAATCAATAAAGCCTCTTTATGAACAGACCTTTGAATAATAAATAACATAAATTTATGCATGACCTTTGTTTTTGCTCAGTATAAAAAACTTATTTCAACGTCATTCACTGAATTCTGCTTGTGGCATTGATGGTGTTTTTCTCTAAAAGAGAAGAAAAGATTGTAAGAAAAGGAGAAAATGCTGGTTATCAGCATTTTCTTCTTTTCCCACAATGTTTTCTATAACCTCTTGCTGAAGGGTCAATAAACTTGTTAAAATGTGGAATTTTATGGTAGAGCGTTGAATTTTGCTTTTTATTTACAAAATACTCACTGGTCTAGAGTGATATTTTCTGTGGCCTTTGTGTAATGCTTGGCAAGTCTCAGAGCTAGATCATTTGCCTCTGACCTACAATTTAAGAGAAAATAATGAACATACTCATGACTCTACATAATACTAACAAGAATTATGCATTAATACTTCTTTCTGAGATAATAAAAGGGTGGTTTTAGTTTGTATTGCTGAAGTAGACTGAAATAGACTGACTGTAAGAAAACAGAATAAAGTGGGGGAACGAGTATGATAGGTCCTGGAGGAAATAATCTTTTAGTTACCCCTTAGCATGCTCTGTATTAACAGTCAACACATATCTTAAGCAAAATTGACAAACAGTTCCATAATAATGGAAATTTTAAACTAGATTTATATAATTTTTATATAACGGGAAAAACATATGCGGCTGGAGCACAGGCTACTGAACAAGAGGACCATGTGATTTTTACACTGTCTAGAGGGATTGTTTTTCAGCTTTACAGTATCATAGTCTAGAGGTTGTTGACTTTGCTCTTTCAGACTTTGTCCAAGATTAACCCACTTCTATACCATACTGCTTTCATGCCTCTGCTAATTAATTGGAAAAATGTTGTGGAAGAATTAACAATTTTCTTTTGAGACAAGCAAATTACTCTTATTCCCACAAGGATTTTTCATACATGTACTTATCACAGAAACAGTAATCGTAACATTTCACTGTGCACAAATGTTATCCCTTTGCTTAACTACAAATAAGTATAAGCTTTAAGTTGGTCTTAGCTTATCACTTATCCCTTTAAATGACAATCCCATCAATTAACAATCCTGAAGGAGGAGGCTTGTGAAAACATTGTGGTAAAAAGGAGAAAAGGCTGGTAACAAACATTTTCTCCTTTTTCAACTATGTGTTCTACTTCTTCAAAGACAAATTTAATCAATTAAGACACTTCTTCAATTAGGACAGGTTGATAATTTTGTCATCTGGAAAAGAGTTAACCCTTTACCACACGACCAATTTTAGACCTGTCCGAATTGAAAGCATTTGCAGAGGACAGCTTCAATGTGGATCATATGAAATGATTTTTCTTTAATAGGGTAGAGAACATTGTGAGGAAAGGAGAAAATGCTGGTTACCAGCATTTTCTCCTTTTCCCACAATGTTTTCAAAAGCCTTCTCTATCAGGGGTGTCAAAAGTCGTCACTGTGTGGTAAAGGGTTAATGGGTTTAGGGTCATTTTGAGGACAAAAATCTTTACCATTTTACATGCAAAAACTTTTCTCCTCAACACACTTGACAAGCCTTATTCATCAAGGTGAAAAAAAGCAAAAGGGGGGGGGGGGGGGGGGGGGGAGAGAAAGATTTCCTAATGGCTATTCTCTCTGTTTGACTAATTATAATTGATGATGTGTTGTCTCCGTCAAAATCTTGACAATAAGGGCATGGCATTTCAATTATGATGTAGATGAAAGAAAACAAAAAGTTTGAATAAAATTATTAAACTTTTCATGCCTGTTCCCTCATGTTAATGAACTGTAAAGCAAGAACAACAGACAACACAGTACAAAGTAAAATAAGTTATTTTGTTGAAACGATATTCCCTTCCGAAAAAGACCTTTTTTGATAGAAACATATACTAGTAAGAGGTACTGTGTTTAGCACGTACACTTGGCCTTTTTGTTATTGGTCCATAATGAAATTTTATTAAGCCCCTTTTTTTCATGACATGGCATTTCATTAAAAAAAAAATCATGATTGTCTGTGGCTTATGATAAACAATATAAAGTTTCATAAAATTTTGTCCAGTAGTTAGAGATATTGGTCTATAATGGAAATTTACATCAAGTCCCCTTTTTCTATTACAAGGCTTCAAAAAAAAAAGTATATCAGCAGACTATCATAAAGAACACATGTATGAAGTTTTATCAGTTTCAATCAAGGATTCTGAAAGATATGTGTCCGGATGGACCGATGAACAGACAGACAAACAGATGGACAACGCAGAACTACATCCCTCCGCCTTCAGGAGGGATAACAACTCTTTACCAAAAAACAGAATTTTAGACTTGCCCGAACTCAAAGCTTTTGCAGACAAAAAAATAATTGAGACTCAAAAATAGAAATTCATCTTCAGAGGGTAAAAAACATAGTGGGAAAACTAAACCTATCAAAGATAGGTGTCATCATTTGAGCTAAATTTATTTTGTCGTCTGCAAATGCTTTGAATTTGGTCCACTTAAGTCCACATTTTGTCATTCGGTAAAGAGATACAGCTTGCAGTGCCTGGGCCAAGACTTGTCCACTGCCCTGATCACGACTAAGTGCATAAGTGTCAGAACACTTAAGTTCACTGACTCCACTCAAACTTTATCTTTGAGACATTTAAACCTTGAACAGCAGGAGTACAACATTTTTTTAAGCCTTGGATGCCCTGAATTAAAGATATACTTTTTCCAAGTAGGAAAAACTGCTAAAACATAGCTATTTCAACTTTGCGATGGCTAGAGTACACAGCAGCAAACACTATTAAATCTTTACCAAACGACAAAATTTGAGACTTGTCTGAATTGACAGCATTTGCAGACGACAAATTAAAGGTGGTTCAAATGGTGGATCATCTTTGATAGAGTAAAAAAACATTGAAGGTAAAGGGGAAAATGCTGGTAACCAGCATTTTCTTCTATTCCCACAATGTTTTCAAAAGGCTTTTTTCCCAGGGTCATTAAAAACCGGGATTGTGTGGTATAGGGTTAATCAAAGATCAGACAGTATTCCCTTTGTGCATGACCTTCTTTTTTTAATTTCTGTTTCATTTTAGCACAGAATGCACATAATATGGTCTTAAAAATAGCACATAACTTATTCAAATAAAAAGTTGAATATGTTGGCAATGCATTGAACCATATCAGGCACATCAGCATCAAGGTCCAAGGATATCACAAAAAAAGTAATGAATCCCTTTTTTAACCCTTTACAAACAACCCTGTCTTTAAATGACCCTGAGAAAGAAGACCTTTGAAAACATTGTGGGAACAGGAGAAAATGCTGGTAACCAGCATATCTCCTTGTCGTACAAAAGTTTTCAAGAGTCTTCTTCCCAAAAGAATGTTAAAAACATGTGACTGTGTGGTAAAGGATAAATTTTCCTCATCTAGATCAGGACACAGATATAAATCTGACCAACAGATACACGTGCTGACAATTCAAACTGGATCTTCAAAGAACGTTTCCGAATACAGTAACTGTTCTCCTTGAAAATCTCCCTTTGTCAAAGCGGCTTATACTGAGACTTCTACTGCAGATCCATTTAAGTTTGACAATACTTAACCCTGTACCTAAAATTCCCATGTTTTATTGACTGACGAGATCAGAAATTTCCCTTTTCTGAGAGTTTTCTACACTATGAAAGATAAATCCGTTTGAGCCACATGTGATTTGTCTGTAAATGCTTTCAATTTGGACCAGTCTAAAATATCCTCCCTTGGTAAAGAGAATAAGCATCGTTTAACTTTTTACCAAACAATCCCTGGTTTTCACGACTCTCTGAAAGAAGCCTATTAAAAACATTGTGGGAAAAGGAGAAAATGCTGGTAACCAGCATTTTCTCCTTTTCCCACAATGTTTTCTACCCTTCCAAAAACAAATTTCAATTTTTGAGTCACTTCAATTTTGTTGTCTGCTAATGCTTTCAATTTAGAACAGTCTAAAATTTTGTCGTCTGGTAAAGGGTTAATACGTCATCTGCTTATGCCTTTAACCCTTTACCTTACAATCCCAACTTTAAACAACCCTGATAAAGAAAGATACCCACTTGAGGCAAGCTTTCTATCCGGTAATTTTGGTGTTTTTTCGCCTCTCACCTCTGATGCATGTGAGAAAAGTAGTCAGTGACTTGGGAAGAAAGTTGTGTCAGTACTGGTGCGAGAAAGCCAGGAAACACATGCGTAGGTGCACTGACCGCCAATGTATGACCCAAGCTGTTCAAACAGTGTTTAACTCCAATACAAACAAACAAATCAATTCTTTTTAGCTACTGAATTTTACATGAAAGCATTTAAAGTTGTTTGCTGCAAACTAATTACAAGAGGTAAAGAGTTAACAAAAAGTTAAGAAGGTAGAAAAGAACAAACATCACGCTGTTGCAGATAAGGCAAGTACTAGTATTAACTCTTTACCACACAATGCCGACTTTTAACGACCCTGAAGAAAAAGCCTTTTGAAAACATTGTGGGAAAAGGAGAAAATGCTGGTAACCAGCATTTTCTCCTTTTCCCACAATGTTTTCTCTCCTATGAAAGATAAATTTTCTCATTTGAGTTACATTAAATTGGCATTTGCAAATGCTTTGAGTTTGAATAAGTCTACATTTTTGTCGGTGTGGTAAAGAGTTAAGTCTTTACCACATGACAAAATTTCAAACTCAACCAAACAGAAAGCATCTGCTGACGACAAATTCAAGGTCACTCAAAAAAATGACTTCTGTCTTTGATAGGGTAGAAAACATTGTGGGAAAAGAAGAAAATGCTACTAGCATAGCTAGTCACCAGCATTTTCTCCCTTTCCCAAAATGTTTTCAAAAGCCTTTTTTGTCAGGGTTGTTGAAACTCTGGATTGGGTTGTAAAGGTCTATGGGAGTGTAGAGGCACCAGTACATGTATTTTTTAGTAACCCTTTTCGAAATGATAAATTTTAAGCTCTTTCATTTGAAAAATCTGCAGCCTTAAATTCAAAATTAGTGCAAGAGAGCTTAAGTTCTCTGAAAGAGTAAAAAACTTAGCGGAGAATAGAAGAAAATGCTGGTTACCAGTTTTCACCCCTAGGGTTGTTAAAACTGGGGATTGTTTGGTAAGAGATAATCATTAAAGTTCCTTTCAAACTTTACTTGCATTTTAAGCAATTGTAGATCAAGTTCAGACTGCATAAAATAAGCAGCCTGATCTTTGCTCTACACTGTCAACTTTCCTAGGATAATATGGACAAGAGGAAGACTGACAATATATGTACATGTATTTGGGTCTAATTTCTACTCTGAAAATGTCTGTAAGGTCTTTTTGGTGCTAAATGGGTTAACTCTTTACCATACAATGAAATCTTAGTCTTGTCCAAACAGAAAGCATTTCCAGATGACCGCTTGAATGCAGCTGAAATGATGGAATTTGTTGTTAAAGGGGAGAAAATATTGCTGGAAAAGGAGAAAATGCTGGTAACCAGCACTTTCTCCTTTTCCAACAATATTTTCAAAACCCTTCCACCTCCGTGTTGTTGAAAGTTGGGATTGAATAGTAAAGGGTTAGGACCTATATAATATCACCTTTGGGATTTGAGGGGGGTGTTTGTGTTTCATCCATTTAAACTTTTTTGTCACATAATCCCAAATTTTAAAAACTTGTACAAAGAAGGCATTTAAAAACATTATGGGAACAATAGGAAATGGTGGTAACAGCATTTTCTCCTTTTCTTACCATGTTTTCTACTCTTTCAAAAACAATTTACACTATGTAAGCCACATTTATTTTTTGACTGCAACTGCTTTGAAGATGGAAAAGTCTTGTTGTTTGGTAAGGTTTTAAATATCCACAACATTCTTTTGGGAGAGGAAAAAAATATTAAGAATACTAATAATACATCCATCTATCAGGAGACATTACCCTGAGTTACACATATAGACAACATTTAACTGCTCTGGTAGAGTTGCAGAGATTCTTTCAGCAAGTTTGACGATGTTGTCGTGGAGAAAGCGACTGTTGGTATTGAGTGTTTGCATCTGTTTGTAGGCTGCTTCAACGACATCTTTGTGGCAATGTCCAACTGCAAATACAAGGTAATGTATTGACAGAATCTACAAACAAAAGGAATTTTTCGGGAATGAACTCTTTACCGAATGACAAAATTTTAGACTCGCTCACTTTCAAAGCATTACTTTTGCAGATGATTTGACTTGCTTTTGAAAGGGTACTGTACACTATGCATAAGGAAATTATGCTAGATATTGCATTTTCTCATCACCTGCTTTGTTTTCAAAAGCCACCCTCTCATCTGCATGGGATGTAAAAATACAGGATTTGTAGATAAAATGTCAACAATGTATTCATGTACATTTTTTTTTAACCAAAGGGTTGCCACCTAGGAACAATAAACAAGGGTAATGAACACACTCAAGCGGTTTTTAAAAAAGCCTAAACTGTTACAGTTTCATGTCACTAGGTAGTCTAAAATATCTCTGCCATCTTATAGACAGAGAGATCCAAGATCATACTGCATGTTCTAAGCAAACTGCTCTTGATCTACATTGTAATCTAGAGCAATAACCATGTTCTTTGCATTTCAAGGGTTACCTTAAACTTACAGGTTTGACACATTTTACACAAAAAATTCATCTGTCAAGCCAAACGTGATCTTGAATAAAATTAGATCTATTTTATAACTACCAGTAACTCTTTACTCTATACCAAATGTCAACATTTTGTACTTCTCCAAATTGAAAACATCTGCAATAACAAAATAACTAAAAATTTTTTTTGAAGGGTAGAAATCATAGTGGCAAAAGAATAATATGCTGGTTACCCCTGGTTCAATTTTTTTTACTACCCTTTTAAAGATAATCCATGCAATTTAAGCCACATTTAATTTGCCCTCTGCAAAACAAAAGTCTTTCAACTATGTGGCTTTTGTGGTAAAGATTTCAGTACATTCAAATACACCATGTTGTAAACAAAATCTGATATTGATTTATGAATACAAAATGAGATCCACACTGGGGCTCTCACCGTGGAACAAATGAAGACGGTAGGCCTATCTCAGTACAAAAAAGGCCCATGTAATGCAATTTCGATGTTGTTTGGGCTTTAATATCTCATTAAACCTTTAAATGTTGACAAAATCACAGAATAGACCAAACTCAAAGTATCTGCACACAAAATAGTAAATGTGGCAAACATAATAGAAATTGCCTTTGAAATGGAAAAAAACAAGGGCCATGGTGGCCCTGTATCAATCCACTAGCTAATAAGTACAAACCATACATACCAAACATTACAATTCTAGGCCAAATGGTTTTGTCAACTTTTGAAAAAGAAGACTTATAAAGTTTTCCCTACAAAAGCCCATGTCAGAGTTGTGACCCCAGGGCAAAGCCATTTTTGACTACAGAGCTATAATAACTTAATCCTGGTAGAGGTCCACAAGACAAAGCCACCTGCCCAATAATACAGGTCTAGGCTCTGTGGTTATAAACAAGAAGTTTTTTTTTAAAGTTTCATCTATATAGAGCCCCTGTAAAACATGAGACCTCTAGGGCGCCATTAATTTTGATCCCAGGGCTACATTTTGAACAAATTCAGAATTGATCCAAATTTGGTAGCCCTAGGATTTAAAGTTAGGAGCAAGAAGGTTTTTACAATTTTCATTCTATAAGCACATGTTATATTTATGACCAATGGTGTTGGACCAATTTTAACACCAGGCTTCAATATGAGCAATTTTGGAAGAGACAGTTAGATGATAACACTAAAAAATTTTACAGCTGTATCTCAAGGTCAGGACCAAGATGATCTTTAAAGTTTTAACTATATAAGCCTTTAGATGTAAAAGTTGAGACTTCTTGGGCTTGGGGGGGACAAATTTTGACCCCAGGGCTATAACTTGAACAATCATGGTAGAGGTCCACTACATAAATACACATGCAAAAATTTGTAGCCCTAGGATTTATGGTTAGCAATGAGAAGATTTTTAAAAAGTTATCACTATATAGGCTCATGTAAAACTTGTGTTTGCCAGGGTGGGGCCAAATTTGACCCCAGGGCTACAATTTGGGATATCTTGGTACAAGCCCACTAGATAAAGCTAAATGCAAAATTTGGTAGCCCTAGGCCTTATGGTTAGAAACGAGAAGCTTTTTAAAATTTTCACTATTTAAGCCAATGTAAAACTTGTAACCCTTCTGGGTGGGTCAACTTTGACCCCAGGGCTATAATTTCAAGAGTGCTAGAAGAGGTCCACTAGATTAAGCTACATACCAAATTTGGTAGCCCTAGGCTTTATGGTTTAGAACCAAAAGATATTTTAAAAGTTTTCAATATATAAGCCTATGTTTTGGACAAGAAAATTTTCATTGACTTTGAATGTTTTCCAGTTTTGTTGCCATGGCAACCAGAGTATTAAAAGGAATCAAATTCTTTTAACAAATTCTGAAGAAGATCATGGCAGGATCATTTCTGTGAAGTTTGGTGCAAATTGGATGTGTAGTTTCAGAGAAGAAGATGTTTGAAATAAAAGTGAACGCATGTTCGCATGGACTGACAGACTAAAGCACAACTGACACAGGGCCATGACATTAGCTCACTGGCCTTTGGCCAGTGGAGCTAAAGAACAAATCCTGTTTACCAACATTTTCTCCTATTTCCATACTGTTTACAAAAGCCCACTTAATCAAGGTTATAAAAGCAGAAACTGAAAGCATGGAGCAATGAAACTTGGGTATGTTTCATCACCTTAAGAACTTTAACACTTTACAAAATAATAAAATTTAAGATATGTCCATGCTGAATTCATTTACAAGCAACAAATTAAGTATGGCTCAAATGATTAGGATTGTTTTCAAAACATTGGTTTACAAATTTTCCACACAGTTCCAATTTTTGGATAACCCTGAGTATGACACATTTTGAAAACATTGTGGCACAAGGATAAATCGCTGGTAGACAGCATTTTCTTCTTTTTCCACAATGTTCATATCCTTTCCAAAACAAATTTCGATTTTTAAGTCACATTTGTTCTGTCCTCAGCAAAGTTTGGATGGGTCTAAAAATTCCTCATTTGGTAAAGAGTTAAGTGAAGAAATAATGGTTGTAGGATTTGATGACCTCCATCATATCTGGACATACAGTGATTGAAAAACTTCTTACCATGGCATACATTGTTGATACAATCTAGGTACTGATTTCCTCTCTCATCATACATGTACTGCCCACTTGCTCTGGTTATCTTAAGAGGGTTAGAGGAGAAGAAAAGCTGGCAGTTATCTCTGAAATAGATATTGAAACCATGTCATAATTTTATTTCTGAAATTCATCACTTAAGTAAACTCTAATAAAAATGTTTACCCTAAGAGTCTTAAATGAACTTAACAGACATTTTCAGTCTCTACAAAAGACCCAAAATAATTGCAATTTCAATGATTAATTGATTGATTGTATGGTGTTTAATGCTGTTTTCAACATTATTTCAGTTATATCGTGGCGGCCAGTGCACCTATCCATGCTTTCCTGGAGTCTCATTCACCAGTACTCCACACAATTTTCTTTCCAAGCCACTGGCTGCTTTCCCACATAACCATGCCATTTCAAAGTGACTCTTGACTAAGTTCTTCAGAAAAGCAGACAGTGTAGATCAACTAGAGGCCCTTGAGGGCCTGAAATCGCTCTACTGGCAGTGATTTTGCTTTTTTGCTAGCATACATTATGAATTCATGATGCAAACAGAAAAAACACAAAAATGTGTTCTTGCAACTGGGCTTGAACCCACTAAGACAGCATAAGTAGGCATGGTGAACTGAACAAACAGTGAAAAAAAATGAAGTGCAATTTCTCAAAACTGATTGTTTGGAATCCAGCCAAATTTGATAGGCTTTCAGAACACCTTGTGTTACACAATCCTAGCAAATTTCAAAGAAATGTGACTAATAATGTGGACTTTGTTGAGTAAACGATACTAAATCATCAGATGGCTGCTTTTCCTGAATGGTTTACTAGATTTTCTTCACTTTTAATAGAGTTCAATCCCTTAATGAATCAAATAATCTTTGCAAGTTTCACAAGATTTGGATCAACACTGTGGACTTCATTGCCTAAACAAGAAATGGAAATTTTCAACTTTGAATGGCTGCTTTTCCCAAACTGATTGTAAGAATTTTTTCAAAATCAATAGGGTTCAAGCTGTTTATGATACAAAGCAACTGTGCAAGTTTCACGAAAATCCAACCACAAATGCTGACTTCATCGCGTAAACAAGAAATGGAAATTTTCAATTTAAAATGGCTACTTTTCCCATACTGTTAGTTGGATTTTTTTCAAAATCAATAGAGTTGAAGCTATTGATGAGATAAACAACCTGTGCAAGTTTCACGGAAATCTGACCACAAATGCAAACAAGAAATGGAAATTTTCAACTTGAAATGGCTACTTTTCCCATACTGTTTGTTGGATTTTTTTCAAATTCAATAGGCTTAAAGCTACTGATAAGATAAACAGCTACTGATAAGATAAACAAACTGTACAAGTTTCACGGAAATCTGACCTCAAATGTGGACTTTATCGCGTAAACAAGAAATGGGAATTTTCAACTTGAAATGGCTACTTTTCCCATACTGTTGGATTTTTTTTCAAAATCAATAGGGTTGAAGCTATTGATGAGACAAACAAACTGTGCAAGTTTTACGAAAATCTGACCACAAATGTAGACTTAATCGCGTAAACAAGAAATGAAAATTTTCAACTTGAAATGGCTACTTTTCCCATAATGTTTGTTGGATTTTTTTCAAAATCAATAGGGTTAAAGCTATTGATGACAAAAACAAACCGTGCAAGTTTCACGAAAATCTGATCACAAATGAAGACTTTATCGCGTAAACAAGAAAAAGACTAACGGGCGGACGGACGGATGGACGGACGACCGAAACCACGCCATGACATAAGCTCTGCTGGCTTTCAGCCATTAGAGCTAAAAATCAGACTGCATGTTTTGTGCAGTCTGATTTTGATCAAACCTGGCCTCAAAGTCAACAACAGTTGAGAAAGGCTCTTTAAAAGTTCAGTCTGCTTACCTTTACTCTTTACCACCAGACAAACATTATGACTTTGTCTAAAGTGAAAAAAAACCTAAGATGACAATCTAAATGTGGATCAAATGATGAAATTTGTCTTTGATATGATACAAATCATTGTGGAAAATGGCTTCTTTCTCAGGGTTGTTAAATCTAAGGATTGTGTGATAAAGGGTTAACCAGCATTTTTCTGATGGTTTCCTCCATAATGCCTTCTACCCTTTCAAACACAAGCCCATGTATAAATGAGAGTCATTTGGTAGAGGATTTATAGGGCCTAATAAAAAATATCTGCATTTAGGGTTTCCCTACCCTACCTAGAAAATGCTGCTGACCATAAACTTTTTTTGCTATGATTGAAAAAAAAAAATCTGTCGGGTGTGATTTCATTACGTGTTCCATGTAAAAAGTTTTTGGGAAAAAAAAAATCCCTACCTACAGTATCTCTGACTGAAACCCTAAACATAGATATTTTTTTGTTAGGCCTAGGTCCAAGTGAATGGTCATCTAGGTTCTAGCTATTATTATAGAGGGCCAAGGTGTACAAAGATAGAAGAAAGATATTTTTTATGTCCAATTATCAAACAAATAAAACTTTATACATCCCTGCAGCTGACAGCTTTGAAAACAGTGGGCAAAAAAGAGCAGATACATACTTTACAGAACTTTTTTTGTACATTTTAACAGTTGATTTTCTGTGTAACTGTTTTCCATTGAAGCATTAGCAGTATGTTGGTAAAACATAAAAACAGTTATATGGGGGAATTGGTTTTTGAAAGGAGGTTTTCTTTACTTTTCTAGCCTTTATTTTGTATGCAGTGACTGTTAACTAGAATTAATGTTGTGTTATAAAATATGTCTTCAAAAGACAAATCCACTGGCATCTACTTTCATTTTCATGATAACCTTTTACAAAACAACAATTTTTTTTTATTCATCCAAATAGAAATCATGTGCAGACAATAAATCTAATGTAGCTCAGATGACAAAACTTGTCTCTTAACCCTTTACCACACAAATCCGAGTTTTAACGACCCTGAGGAAGAAGCCTTTTGAAAACATTGTTGGAAAAGGATAAAATGCTGGTAACCAGCATTTTCTCCTTTTCCCACCATGTTTTCCACCCTATCAAAGAAAAATTGCAATTTGAGCCACATTGAAATTGACGCTTGCAAATGCTCTCAATTTGGACAAGGCTAAAATTTTGTCGTCTTTAAAGGGCTGATAACATTGTGGGGAAGGACAAATTGCTGGTTCATCAGCATCCTTTCCTTTGTTCCCACACTATTTTCAAATGCCTTCCTCATCAAGGCTGTGTAATCATGGGATTTTTTGGCAAAGGGTCAATTACGCTACTTCCTGCAGACTTGCAGCAGACTACTTTCAAAGCGTTTTCATTATGTATTCATAAATTAAACCACGACTCATGTCATTTATCCATTTACAAAAATTAATACAAAATTTTTGGTTGCTTTTTAACCCATTACCACACAATGACGACTTTTAACACCCCTGAAAGAGATAGCTTTTGAAAACATTGTGGGAAAAGGAGAAAATGCTGGTTACCAGCATTTTCTCCTTTTCCCACATTGTTTTATACCCTATCAAAGAAAACTCATTTCATATGAGCCACATTTGAAACTGTCATCAGCAACTGCTTTCAATTCGGACAGGTCTAAAATCTTGTCGTGTGGTAATGGGTTAAAGTTGTCTGTTGCAAATTTTCTAAAAAGAGCAATTTTTTTAAATAATACCACCCAGTCAAGTCTACTTTCAGTTTCTGTGAGGTCTACTTTCAGTTTCATATTAATAATAAATTGGGACATATTTTTGTCATTGATGGCAGATTATACTCTTTTCCAGAAGGGCAAAGTTTGAATTTGCCCATTGGATTCACCTTTGAAAAGGTAGATCTACAAAGCATTGTGGGGAAAAAAAGAGAAAATGCTGGCAACGGCATTTTCTCCTTTTCCCAAAATGCTTTCAAAATCCTTCTTTCTTACTGTTGTAAAAGTTTGGCATGGTTTTTTAACTTGTTGACTCACACTCATTTCTTTCTGCCATTCTTCATCAAATGCTGTGCACAGTTACTTAACACACCAACAGTGTGTCATGAGTGTAGGAAAAAGATACCCATAAGAATTTAACAGATGCAGTATTTATCATGAGTGAACTTTGAGAAGTCTTCACAATTAAGTAATAATGCAGAAACTTTTACAATTCAAATGGAAAGCGTAATAAAATGTTATTTCAGCTAATTATATCAACTTCTTCAATTATCTGTGATTGAAAAAAGTATCAGATTACAAGATTATACAGTACGGTATCGATAATTTATTTGCTTACAAATCCAAGGTCGTGTCTATATTTAGACCATAGCATTTTACTTAACAAAAAGTATGTCGTCCTCAATTACGTCTCATTTTATTCACAAACTGGTAAAGTGTGTGGATGTAAGAATAATTAAATGATTCATTCAAATATTTACTCGCAGTTCATTTCCAGCATCCGCAACCCAAAGTATGCCGAGAAGAAGTGGGTCGTTACTGTAGAGATTAAAAGCTATTGACAATAAAGGTGAGGCTGACATGCGGGTGCAGCCCATAAATTAGGAAGATGCTTACCCTATATATTGTTTACGAAGGGCCTCAGTCTCTTTCTTCGGTAAAAGTTCCATTTTTATCTTTCCATACGTCCGGCGATTTTTCGATCGCGGTCGCCAATGTTGACAAACAAAGATATCTACAGTAGCATTCCGAATACAAGTCACGTGATCATAAAGTGGGCGGTTATTGAATTATTCCACGCCCAACTACGCGCCTAAATTAGCATTAAATTTTATGTAAGATGGCCAGCATTTTCCAGTGGAGACAGGGATCGTAAATTACATGTTAGAGATCTAGGTCTATATAGCTACGACCCCAGGATGAGATCAAGCGATAATATGTTTTAAAATACTTCTTATCGCGGTCTCTTTTCACGATTTATACATGTCAATGAACTGTTGATAATCGGCTCCTTTATCGTCACTTTTGACAAAGTAACGTCCGAATAGATCTAGATGTACGTAGATCTATCTAAAATGAAACAAGAAATATCTTTAAAGATAGATCTAGACGGCGTAAGAGATACTAGAATATGAATATTAAAACTCTTTTGTGGCTTAATATGAAGCAAAATAATGAAAAGTAACCTCGCGAGCTATTGCCTCTTTTACCTTACCTTTCTTCCCATTTTGTTGAAAGGCACTATTAGGTTAAATTGGGCGACGCTTGTGAAAATATCCAATTTCCAAATAGAACAAAAAAAGGATCATTTTATGAGTCAAGGCCCCATGGTATCGATTAGCGGTAGCAACGTTTGTACATAGTGATTCATAAATGTGCGAGCAAAAGGGTGACACAAAAAAATGCCACCCATGAAATTGTTAATAAAATTCACAATCCTCTCTGCAATCCAGCCACATTTGGTACAAATGAACTTCAGTCTATGCCCTACATGTCCACCAAGTTTCAGCCGTGAATGTCCAGCAGTCTTTGTTTTATCTTCATTCCATGATATGCTCCAAATGTTCGCATTGCAAGCAACATGCAAAATTGACAATAACTCAGACACACTCGTCCCTCACTGTTGATTGCTTTGAGTGAACTCAAAGAGTAACATCTGGGGGACAACCCTACCAGAAGATTGTCTGCAGAGGCCTGGGTGCCCTCCATCAAGTACACTGTATGGGTTGCAATGTCAAAAAATGGGATCATCGGTCTGTACTGGTTTGAAGACCAGAATGAACGGTCAATCACGATCAATACTGAGCGCTACCTTGTGCCGGTTGTTAAGAAGTTTTGGGCAGACAAAGAGGTGTTGTGAGGGATGAACAGTGGTTTCAACGGATGGAACAACTCCCTAACTTCAAATGACTCGTTGGAATGGCTGCTGGGACACTTTGGTGATCGTCTCATAAGTAGGAGGTGTGATCCTGAATGGGCTTCACACTCACCAGACCTTTAACCCCCCCCCCCCCCGATTTATTCCTGTGGGGTTATCTCAAAGATAGTGTCTATCAAACAACCCCTAGACTATTCCTGAACTGAAGAGGGCCATCATGCCAAAATCAGGGCAATACTGAGGGAGGAGTGTGTGTCAGAGTTATTGACAATTTTGCATGTCTTACCAAGGTGTGCTTGCATCGCAGATGTGCACATCTGGAGCATATCATGGAATGGAGATAAAACAAAGACTGCTGGACATTCATAGCTGAAACTTGGTGGGCATGTAAGACATAGACTGAAGTTCATTTGTACCAAATATGGTTGGATTGCAGAGAGGATTGTGAATTTTATTAACAATTTCATGGGTGCATTTTTTTTTTGTGTCACCCTGTATGTTAGCAAGGGCCCGCCGAATAAACATGTGCACCATCATTTATCAGTACCAAGAAGTAGGTTCGAAGCAAGCGCATTCAGCTGCGTCGAAAAATATTCGAACTGGAACCCAGGATATGTCTAGGGTGGACATAAATTTAGCAATCGTAGGCCTTATATTATAAGGCTTTATCTAATTATAGTTCTTATGCTGTACATCGAAATGTCTGGTATGAAACTGATCAATTTTATAGACTAGATATAATTTCTTAGCAATTACTAAACTGTACTTGTAAACTATTACATTCAGTCAAGGTGGTGATATTGTGATGTTCGTTTTTCAATCGCACTCGTCCGATCCGTACCTAATTGTAACATTATACCGTTGTCTGCGCATCTCATATTCTTCGAAGATTCGACCTGTCTGCTATGACGCATCACCCATCCCCCGAATATTCGGGAAAAGTAGGGCTTACAGCGAAGCTATTAGCCTGTTACCCAAGCATGTAGGGGCTGTTTTAATAAATGGCCGATGCATAGGTTACATGCTAGCCGATCACAGCTGAATGAATCGCACCAGGTAGCGTTTTATTGAGTAAACGTTTATTTCATTTTGAAATTCGAAGTAACGGTTGTTGTTTTGAAAAGTAGTCCGGTTCTGTACCCATAATGCTCGTGTTAGATAGATGCGTATTTGTAGAATGTCATGGCCCGATACTGCCAATTGCCACAAAAACTGTGGGAATTAATTGAAAAATAACTTGATATTTGATATGTTCAAATTAATTGTTTATCGTATCAGAGTTAAAGTTCAATTCATATCTAAGTTTTTTTTATCATTACTTTCTCAGAATGTGTGATATGTCATCTCCGTTACATCTTTAAGATAAGACTTTCAACTCCGTTACATTTTGTCATCTTCGCTACATGGAAGTTTTTGACGGTTTTTCAAAATATGTTAAATTTTTCAATGACTAGCTTTACTGCAAAGTAACGTTGTTTTTATATAAGGATTTGAGCAAAGTGGATTCGTTAGAAGTATTTTTGATAGGATTATTTACACTACCAAAATTTTACCTATTATTTTTTTTGTAATGTTTAACATAGCATTGTTGTGTAAAAAAATGTGTCTCTTGTAATCTGCTAGTGATAATTCTGTGAAATAGATAGATAGATAGATAGATAGATAGATAGATAGATAGATAGATAGATAGATTCTTTATTGACAAGTACAATGTACATAGTCACAAACGTCACAAAACATATATAATACAATATCAAGGTCATTTTAAACTAACCATGAAATATGAATGTATCTGAGAAGTAACTGACGGTACAAAACTAGAGATGGTGATTTTTCAATTGTGGACATATTCGTTTGGATGAAGTTGTCCAATATCTGCTGTCTAAAAATAGGTATAAAAGATTTGACATTAACAGAAAATGGATTTTCCCAAACATATGAGAACCCAGTTATTTAAACCGTTCAAACAATCTTGTTTTGCAAAGTCATATACCTTTTTCAGCAAAATATTGTTTGTATTATTCATTTTAAACAGGGATCTTATATACATATTACGATCCCTGCTTTAAACCAATACTTAATTATTTTTACATAGCGCGTGATATATAGTGGGTGACGTCCAAGTTCTGCATAAACAGTGGCATTACTAGTGCTCTTCCTTACTTTAAGAATACTCTTACAAAATTTAAGGAGAATTCTTCTATATCTTTTGATTTAGAAAACCCGGATATTTCTGCTGCATAGTTCAATATACTATCAACGAATGAATCGAACAATTGACATAATATTTTAGGTTTTAACTTATATTTATGACAATTCATTAATAATACATTCAATGCTTTTAGCGCTTTGCCAACGATTTGTTTGTTATTCTGTTCGAAATTGCCTGTATATGAAAAGACAGTACCCAAGTATGAAAAGTTGTCAACATTTTCGAGTTCCTCATTTCCATAATAAAACTTTTCATTCAGAAATGTTTTTCCTTTTTTACGAAATACCATAACTTTGGTTTTTGAAGCATTTACTTCTAAACTCCAGTTGTTACAATTTAGGTTGTTTTGCAAGTCCTCTGTGGAATTTCCAAAAATGATCATATCGTCTGCAAATAGTAATAAAATAATGATTATAACGTCAATAGTTATACCCGAATTGGGACCAACTTGTAGAAACATCTCTAAGTCTTCAATAAAAAGAGCCCACATCAGGGGCGAAATTATTTCCCCTTGTTTAAGACCGAGTGAAATGTCGAAATATTCAGAGTAGTTATTGTTAAATTTCATGCAAGACTTAACTGTACTGTAGCATTTAACGACGTATATCACAATTTTTTCTAACGGACAGATTTTTTAAAAACTTTGTACATACAAAGCTCATCATGTCTCTAGGAGATTACAGTAAAGAAAGATAAGGGTCATTGTGCTCGTTTCTGAGAAATTTGCCTTTGAAAAAGGTATATACAGTTCCAAAATTCAGCTTATATTGGACTTAACACGCATTTCTGTAATAGTCACTTAAACAGGGGAATTACCGGAAGAATATACAAATATACATCATTTTAATAAATATTCATTTAGTTTTGCACAAAAAAAATATAAAAAAAGCCTGGTTTTGAGCATAGTAAATGTATAAATATGCATGTTATATACAGAACGTTGGGTTATAAAGGGAGATAATTTGACCAAATTAAAGGTTAATCCTTAATAAATACATACTTTCTAACGGACAGATTTTTCTTAAAATTTCAACACTTATAGTATTCATAATTCTGAACAATGAGAAAAAATAAAAATGGACCTATCCGTGCTTATTTCGCCAGAAAACAAGGACACAAGGATGAAGGTCACTGTGGAAGTTAATTTTTTCAAAGAAAAAAATATGATAAAAGCTCAGCAGACATAGTGCGAAAAGGAGAAATTGCTCATTAGGAGCGATTTCCCCTTTCCAACAATAATTTTCAAAGTGGAAACAGCTATACTTCCACAGCTTTAAATTTCCTGCCTTTGCTTGCTTGTTTGGTGTGTAACGCCGTGTCAACAGTATTTTATTAATTTCACGGTGATGTCCAGTTCACAGATCCATTTTTTTTTCTCTTTACTAATACTACCTGAGGGAAGTGCTTCTTGTTTCAGTGCACCAATAGTGTTACCAAATGTGAAAAAAAAAAGTGCACTTTTTATTCACTATCCATGAAAAAAACATATGCGCATTAGGATGCGCGCGAACATTTGTGATGTACGCCGTTTATGTTACAAAGAAAAAAAAAAGTTGATGTACATGTACAGTAAAAAGGTTTTAGATCTATGTATTGATATAGATCTAGACTAGTCAGAAACATCTTCGCATAATTTATATTATTAAATATGATTCATTTCAGTTTCCTGGCGATCCTGCAGACGACTGTTTTAGTCGTGCACCACAAGTATTTGTAAAACATTTTGGCAAAAGTAGAATTTGCTTGTTTATTTAACCTCAACACATAGTTCTGTAAACTATGTAGATTTACATCTGGGATCATAATCCCGGCTACGGTCTATAAGTTCAATGCTGATACACTCGTGAATTCGTAATGAATGTTGATTATCTAGATCTACATTTTACAGGATTCTTTTGAGTCTTAAGATGAATATTTCTGTTAGTTAACGCTTTTACACATGGAAAATTTGTCCACTTTACTTTTCGAAATTGAATGCACTTGCAGACGACTGTCAAATCATGGTGGCTCACTAGACTAATTGGCTGAATGATTTGAGACAACACCTACGGGAAAAGAGAAAATGTTCTTTACCAGCATTTCATCTTTTTCCTCCTGTTGTTTTCAAACGACTTTTTTTTTTATCTTCAGTGTCATAAAAAAACACACACACACACACACACATTTGTTTTCCGAAGGGCAAATATTGTTTTGACTCGGCTTGACTCCGACTACCACCTTTTTTTTTTTTAGGACCGGAAGTCATGTATGGAAAATAATCGCTCCCCACATAGTTTCGGTGGTTTGTTTAAACATGGCGAACTATGCAGAGTCTGGGGGCTTCTGGAATGCACCAAAGGTGCAATACAGCCAACAAACTCACACTCTCCTAAAAGGTAAGTGACAGACGTAAACATTAATAGATGTTTTTCTCTGATGCTTATATATTTTGTCTACAGTCAATGAGTGAGAGTGAATGAAAAGAAAATAAACCCGTAGCAGTATACAGTGGCTTTGTCTACTGAACAAAACTATCCCATTGACCATAGGTTATTCCTTAAATTTTACGAACCAAATTTCGAATTAAAAATCTGTGTATTTTATATTGTATTCCTTTGTAAAATAAGACATGAAAAAATATCCTTTATTTGCTAGAACTGATTTATATTTCTAGCTCAATTTTTTCTGAAGCTGTTACATCAACCTGTGTAGTTAGTACAGATAACTATCCCCAAATGCCAAAGGTGATGTTACTTTTTGACTGGTCGCCTCTGGATACAGAGACGATCAAGACAAAATCAGTTCAAAGCTCCGCGCAGATTTTGTGTGCAAGTTTCAATTCTTATAATTTCACAAAAAGAGCACAAACTAGGATTTAAAAATACCTGTTGTGTGTGTATTTAATAAGCCTTCGTTTGAAATACAAATATTTTAATTATAAATGCTGAACGAAAGAGAAAACCGTGCATTTTATCTGTTACTCGAGTTGTTTATGTTCCCGAAAACACACAAAATGGCCACCACTCATGATAGATTTCGTCATTTTTTTTTCTGAGATTTACATGTTATAAACAACTTCTACATGCTCTTAAGGTAATGAAAGGTTTAATGATTTGTCTTTGGTCATGTTTGTTACTAAAAGTTAATTGCATTTCGCAGCAATACAGATTAAATCGACGAAACAGAAAGTCAGTATAGTGCTCTATCTTTGCTACTGGAAAATTTACGGTGGACTTGAGACGGTACGGTGCACAATAAATATCCAAATATGAAAAAAAAAATCACCGTAGCGTCCCATTATTGAGACTACCTGTGTAGTGTGTAGCAGTGTAGTGTCGACAGACCTGTTTTCGGAGGGCTTAATTTAGTTTTATTTCATGCGTATATAAATGAAGTTCGGATTACCAAAATTATTTTATAACCAAAAAGATCAATTTTAAATGCCTGTATAACCAAAATCCCTGCCTGAATCATGCATATTCAAAGATAATAACATATTTCACCCTTCAATCTTGGGCTGGAAGCTGAATTTGGGCATGGGAAAACCTACCCTCATTTCATGGCTTTCAAGATCCATTGAACAATTCATGAATAAATGAAGAAAAACACCATGTATACCAAAACTCAACTAAAATGTTTCCTATCACTAGAAGGAACTGTATTTAGTAATATAAATGAACATTTCTAAGTCGGTCATTTTTAGTTTTTGAAGAGTGATGAACGGGACGGATGAGTGTCATGGCGGCTATTGGCCCTCTGTTGACAGTCAGCACTAGAATACCAGAAAAGCAAAAATTAATGCATTTTGGTCCCTTCTATCAATTTATTTGCACTATGAGGACAGATCAGGAATTCTTTTAAACACTTCTGTATCAATAAAAAATTTGAAAATATTCAGTGTCTTAATAAAGGGGTTTGAAACATTTACTCTCAGTAACAGCCAGTGGTCCGGAAAAGTTGTTCCATCGTAAGAGACTGAACGAAAAAGGTCACGAAGTTCTCTGACAGAGAATTTGAAATGGGCACTATGGGGTTGAAAAAGGTAATAAAAAATTTGTCACTAAAACTGATCTTTCCTTTAGAAACATGTATACCGTCTTGTTTTGGTTGCAGTTCATAAATTAACAGCAGTGAAATTGTTCTTTGCATTCAAATAAGTGGTTCACAAAAATCCATGATGTCATTCACTTCATAGTTTGCAAGAAAACTCGGATATCACTTAGGGTTCGAAAACAGATACCCCTTGAAAACAGGTCACGATACATACTGAGTAGGGACCCTACTAATGCGGTCATTTCTTTAGCAGACTACAGAGTTTTATACTTGTCTGATTTGAAAAAAACATTAGTAGATGAAAGGTCAAATGTGGCCCAGATGTTGGAATATGACTATTTAAGGGTAAAAAACATAGGAAAAGGAGAAACTGCTGGATACCAGCATTTTCTCCTTTTCCTACTAGTTTTCAAAAGCCTTATTTCTTAAGGTTTTTAAAAGGTGGGATTGTGTGGGATAGGACTGATTGTGTCCAGTTCTCTTAAAAGGTTGCTATGCTGTGTGTTTGTCAATGTTGTATTATCAAATATCTAAATACAAAAAGAAAAATTATTGCCAGTGAAATTGAGGAGGAGAAAACAAGACAACATGGATGTTTTACAAGAAGAATGGAAGAAAACACTGAGTTTGATGAAAATATGAAATATGCCTTACTTAGTTTGTCGTCATGATAAAATACCTTAGATTTACCTATATTTTCACATCACGTTAAGCAATTTTTTACATGACAAACGGATGGGTTTTGATCTTTTTTGCTATGATAGTGTATCAAATACTTATTATTCCTAGTCTGATAGAGTTATCTCTATTTTAGCATGCTTGTACATAATATTGTAAGACAATGAACAAGTCTTGCTTGACAGAGAGATATTGTTGGAACCTTTATGGTGCCCATAATGTAGCCAAATGGTTGACTTACCCATAACTTGAAAATTTAATGTGAAACCAAAGCCTTAATATACCTGTTAGACTGCATCAACATGGTCCTAGAAGTAGGTCTAAGTTCACCTTTACAGATAATCCCAAATTTTAATGACCCTTAAACAGAAGGCTTTTGAAAACATTGTGAGATGAGGAAAATATGCTGGTAACCAGCATTTTCTCCTTTTCCCACACTGTTTTCTACTGTTCCAAAAGCAAGTTTCAATTTCTTTTGATTTGGACAAGTTAAAATTTTGTTGTTTTGTAAAGAGCTAACTTGAAGAGTTCCACTAATGGAAATCTGGCTACACTGACCAATGATAATGTCACAGAAATAATATTAGAAAACTTTTTGTATGCTGAAATTTTCCAGGATTTTACCAGAGCTCCAGATAAGAGGGAGTGATAGTATTATAAATTCATCATTTCTCTGCAAAACCCTATGTTGTGGGTACTCATTAGAATCGTCTTGATGAGACGATTCTAATGAGTACCCATAACAGGGTTTAGTTGAAAATAATTAATTTTTTCAATTTTTAAATCAAAATTGCTCCCTCTATCTGGAGCTCTGGTTTACCTTTTAATATCAGGTTTTTTGTCCAAAACTTTAATGCAAGTGACTGGTGAATTGTTAAAGAGAATGCATACCTAGAGTATTAGTATGCCTGTTTTTATTAGACCAGTGCCTGTTGTGATACATGAAAGAATGTTAAAATTTCCATATGCTTTATGCAGTGAATACCTTTTTTTTTGTTTTTTAAAAATGCAATCAGTTTGCTTAAAAGATTTTCTTGTAGATACATGTGCAGTCTTAAAAACCCGCTTTTTTTTTTAAATACCTGTTTTTAACCCAGAAAAAGTCATTGACCATTGACCTAAATAAATTATGTTATCATACTTGAGTAACATTTCAAATTAGAAGATTTCAAATTTTATCACATATTTTGTTCTCTCACTTATGGCTTAAATTCTTTTCTAAGAACTTGGAAAGTAAAATGTTTCCTGTCCCAAACTGTGTAGATATTCAATTTTTCAAGGTGTATGTTGTTGTGTTATACACTGTTTCCAATCTGCTATCACCTTTGCATCCAAATTAGTTAAGCGGACAAGAATACCTCATTTTGACAGTTACTAGGGAGTTGTTAGATTTCTTACTTTAAGTCCCAAGTTTCCTAAATTATTGGGGTCTGTTTTGGCTCAGAGACCTGTACAGATGCATTGTGATAATTGGTTCCTAGTCTTCTTTGTTCACTTGTAGTATAACACCATTCCTCAAACTAGTGTTGGTGCCCTTTCCAAAAACTGTTCAGATGCCATGACGCTCATCTGTTCCAGACATTCCTCTTCATTTATTGAAAAGTGAATTCATACAGCAGCAGCACATGTGATGTTGGTATCATCCCACAGCATGATTGTAACTTGGACAAGTAAATTTTTCAAGAACTTTGCTCTATGATGACATCATCAGTAGGTAGAGAATGAATTTTCCATTAAATCCTTTTCCAGATGAAGAAATTTTGCAGTTTGGAACAACTTGTTTATTTAACATGAGTTTTCACATAAAGGCTTTTGGAATGGTAGAAATGCTGGTAACCAGTATTTTGTCCTTTTCCAGCAGTGTTTTCCACACAAGATGCAGACAATTTTTTTTCAGTTTAAACACAATTTATGTGTCATATGCAAAAGCTGTCAATTTGGACAAGTCTAAAATTTCCAAGTGTGGAAACAAGTCAATACATTTTTTCTACTTACAGAAATGATGCAAGAATCAAAGCTTACAAATTTTCAACAGAGGCAGCTTCAGAATCAGCTACGAAGTAAGTTCATGCAATTATTTTTTCCTGGGACCAGATAGGCAAGAAATTTCAGGACAGACTTAAAGATGCTGTTTTTAGTGCTTTACACTTTGAATGACTTACCCAAAAATGTGAGGATGATAGGCTATTAGGGCTTACTCAGGCTGTAACTGTTGTGGTAATTACCTTATAAAGTACATTTTACTGAAAGTATTTTATTGGTTGAAATAGAGATTTTACTCTTTACCAGACAAGAAAATTCTAAAGTTGTCCATATTGAAAGTATTTGCAGATGACAAACTCAATGTTGTTCAAATAATGGTGTTTTTCCCCAAAACAATATCTTTTAAAGAGTTGAAAACACTGTAAGAAAAGGAGAAAATGCATGTAACAAGGGTTTCTCCTTTTCCCACGTGCTTTTGAAAACCTTTTTAATCATTTTAGATAAAAAATGGGCTTGTTCGTGAAAGGGTCATAAATATGACCTCATAGGGGCTTTCAGATTTTTTGAATTTTGTTATACTAGACATCACTCTTGATTCTAGTGCAATATTTCAGGTGGAGGAAGTTTGCCTTTGCAGTGTCACCCAACATCAAGTGCCAAAAAGAAGGAGCCACCACCACCAAAAAGATTACCAAAAGTTCTGAATCCAAAGTTAGTTGTATTCCATGATTTTTTACCTGTATATGAAACGTGAATCTAATTCATTTATTTATTCAAAAGACAACAAAATTAATGTAGAGTAGCATTTAGCAAAAAAATGGAGTTGAAGAACAGGCATAACTCCCACAATAATTGGTGGATTTTACCCTTAGTTGATCTTGACCAATACCTATTATTTATATACCTGTACAAGAAAAAAAAAGGGGGGGGGGGGTCCAATACACTCATGTTTTAGAAGATAACCAGCATATTAAAAAAGAATGAAGTTGAAAAAGGGCCATAATTCCTACATAATTGGTGGGATTTATCTTCAATTGACCTTGAGAAAAAAAATTTATGACTTTGAACCTATGCTTCCCCATTGAAAATGACTTGGGTGGAGGAGGGGGCATAAAACGATGACAAAGTGAAATTAGAATGGTAATTTTATTGCGATGCAATACATCACTCTACATAAAAATATGCACGTGTGACTGTAGTATAGGGAAAGGTATCAGTCTTTGGTTTCGCCATAAAACTGATATGTGGTGCTCATGGTCGTGAGGTAAAGCATCAGCTTCGTAACCATAAGGTTCTGAGTTTGATACCAGGGAGCGGGTGTCAACTTTGGGCCTGTTCATTGGCCCACACGTTCAGTGCAAGTACTGGTGTATTTTCCAGGAAGCAGAATCGAGAGAGACTGGTATTAGTTGTAAGAACTTTTCTCAATCAATGTAGAATAAATACGCTTAAGCTCATAAATAATTGTGGTCAATCAGAAAAACTATTCATGTTGGACAAATATTGGTTAGACTTGCAGGAAGCATTCATTCAGAGAGAGATTGAGAAAAGTTGTAGAACTTGATTCACAATCAGTGTCAAATAAATAAGTTTTGACTGAACTAATGATATGAGACAGAAAGGAATGCAAGTTGATGCTGAAATGTAAGAAATTTATATACATGTAAAAATATATTTGAGATGTGAAAAAAATAGCATCTTCCCTTGATTGAGAGCTGTTCATTTGCTTTGTTTTTCTTAAGGAATTATCACAGTAATGGTGTTCGATCAAAGGAGGTGATAGAAAATTCTGGAGCTTATGAGAGACCCCAATATGAACCAGGACCTTCACACTGTAAGTTGTATAACCCTTTATCAACAACACAGTGTTATAACAATCTTTAGGATTTATTGCTTGGTTTATTTAGAGTTCGATATCACAACATTATTTCAGTCATATCATGTCATATGATGGCCAGTGTACCTATCCATATGTTTCTGAAATTTGTTTTATCAGCACTTTGCACAACTCTACTCTACATATGTATCTGGCTGCTTTCCCACATAAACATTGTCGAAACATTGTTCAGCTTTGAGAGATGAATTGAGCTTGTCGACCCTTGTCAAGGAAAAAAGGTTTTGAAAACATTGTTAATAGTAACAATAATAAAAAGAAAGCTGATAGCAGACATTTTCTCCTTTTCCCATAATGTTTTTTAGTTTTTACTTTGTCTGCAAACTTTAATGCTTTTGGTGTGGACAAGTGTAAGGTTTTGTTTGGTAAGGACTAAAAAGGTAACTCTTTGAATCCTGAATACCGAAGGTGTTAATGGAACATCAGTATGTACCAATTACATTAGAACATACCAAAAATATTGGAGAATGTACATAGATCATAACTTATAGCTTATTACCTCCTGAAATTTGCCAAAGATAACTTTGAAGACATTCTCGCATAATAGGCATTATCAGCATGAACTACTTGGTTTACCCTTTACCAGAAAATTCCACATTTTTATGACCCCCGAGGAGGAAGGCGTTTGAAAACATTGTGAAAAAAGGAGATAATGCTTGAAACCAACATTTTCTACTTTCTGATAGAGTTTTCTACCCTTTCAGAGACAAATTTTATCATCTGAGGCATATTTGATTAGTCTCAAGTATTGTCATTTGGTAAATAGTTAGTACATGTACTTGAATGCTTGTAAAAACATAGCTGATCAGAACTCTATACTTATGTTCTGTTGTTAGTCATTATTATAATGCAAACTTGTCTACAGCCTCTGCGTGATCTCACGTCAGCGGTACATGTTTGCAAAGCACATATTTTAAACTTTTTCTTAAATTCAAGCGTTTTAAAACACAAAATAAATTAATACTGTCACACCCCTCCAACGTTAACAGCTGTTTATTTGGGAGCCGAAATAGCAGACAGCGAGGCTGTACATCGGGTAAAATAAATGCGATGATCTGATTGGTCAAATATCGATTTCCATGGATTCATGTATTACTTTGCAGGGTTCAAAGATTCAGGGAAAGAGAAAGAGAAGCTGGCTAATCTTATGGCTTTTGGACAAGATTTACCCCCACCATCAGAGGCCAGGAGAATCAAAAGGAAACCAAAGGAAGTGGACTTCGAGGATGAACCTGTGGTGGATAGGTTTGATGAATGTGAGTAGGCTGTTAGCTGTAGTCATGGTGTGAGCCCTTAGCTCTTTGTCTGATCACAAAATTCTACAGGTGTCTAAGTGAAGCCTATGCAAGACAGTCACGAATTTTAACAACCTTGAGAAAGAGGTCTTTTGAAAAAATTGTGAGAAATAGAGGAAGTGCTGATAAGTAGCATTTGCTCCTTGTCTCATAATGTTATCTACCGTTTAAATGGAATGAGTTTCAATTAGAACTATCATAAATTTGTCGTCTGCAAATGCTTTGCATTTGGCTCTGAAATTTTGTTTTGTGGTAAAGAGTCAACTTTTTACAAAACGACAAAATTTTAGACTGGTCCTATTTTGAAAGCATTTGCAGACAACAAACTTCATGTTGCACAAGTTAGGAAATGGTAGAAAACATTGTTGGAAAAAGAGAAAAGGCTGATTACCAGCATTTTCTCCTTTGCTCACAATGCTTTCTGAAGTTCCCTTTCTTGCGGTCGTTAAAACACAGGATTATGTGGTAAAGGGTTAAAAGATTTGCATACGATAATTAGAGGTGACACAAATAATAGGATGTAGGTATGAAAGGGTAGATAACACTGGAGGAAAAGTAGAAAATGCTGATTACCATCATTTGTTCCTTTTCTATGTTTTCAAAGGGATTTTATCCTCGGGTTCATTTAGACATAAAACTATTTGGTAAAGGATTAAAATGAGATTATCACTAGATAGGGCTCTTAATATGAGACTGTCATACTGTTGCTAAAGCAATTTCTTGGTGTCTTGAATTTTAAAAAAAGCATCGATGGTTTTATAAAAATTGATTCATAACAATTCATTTTATGTACTAGTGACAGGGTTTGGAGAAGGACCAATAATTTCAGGAGTATCCCAGCTTAGCTGTATCTATGAAAATACGATAATCGTTCCCCAGGGAATGATTCTGGGGAATCATTCCTATGGGAATAGGTCTGCCATAGCAAATGATTGCCATATTGTCAGAGGTTCAGGTAAGCTGAGTTATTCCTGAAATTATTGTGTTTTTTTCCAAACCCTGTTGTGAATACATCAAATGAAATGTTATGAGACAATCGTTATGACCTCCATCAAAGATTTTTCTTTGAACGTAAATATTATTGGTTTATACAAGTGTAGACACAATGCTTCTATCTTTAATTATAGGCATGGTTTGTGGAAAACAAATAGTTGACTCTTTTAGACAAAAGCTCTCTGAACCAGTTTTAGTCCTTCATAATTGAAGATAATTAGAAGATAGAAATGCTTTTCCTATTTGTCACAACATCATATCATTTGTCCAAAATGTATCCTTTAGAAATGCATGTATTTCAGATGAAATATCTTGATTGCATGCTTGAAAATACATGTAAATTGCATGAAATGATATCTCAATACCTTTGAAGGGTATGTCATTCGATTAAAAAGACAAATATTGCTGCAATGGAAAGCCTGTTTATGTCAGGATATTGGACAGCGAAGATCAAAGATCTAACTACACAGTCTGTTCAGTTCTGTTCTGTTCAGCCATATCTTAATCTGTTCTGGCAGGCTAGCAGCATAACAGATAAATGTCTTGCTATGCATTTTCAGGGTAACATTATCACAAAATTTATTGTTATTGTGTTGCAGTACAAATGGAAATACAGGATCGGCGAAACTTCTTACAAGAAATGGAAAATTTAGGACAAGCAGATAAACACAGACCTGTCATTGAAACACAGATATCTCAGGTACATATTTTTTCAATCTTCCAATTATCATGAATTTCCATTCGTAGAAATATAGGTTTTTTTTTTTCTTTAATGCTTAACCAAATAGTTCTGTGGTTTAACAATACTGAGGAAGATTACTTTTGAAAACACTGTATGAAAAGGAGAAAATGCTGGCAAGCAGCATTTTCTCCTTTTCCCACAATGTTTTCTATCCTTTTAAAGAAATCCTACTTGGTTTACGTTTTATTTGTTGTCTGCTAGTGCTTTCAATCTGAAGGAGTTGTCTGGTAAATGGTTTATCTATTGTTGCAAGATTCACTGATACATGTGATTTTCGTTTTTCTGGATATTTTTTTTTCCTTATTGGGGTACAAACTTATCATGGGATGAAACAAGAAGTATCAATTAAAAAGAAAGATGGCAGAGGAGGTACTGGAATATGAATATTGAAACTCATTTGTACTTCAAATGTAGAGAAATGATGAAAAGCATCCCTGCCAACAATCGCCTTTTTCCTCATTGATTTGCATGTTGTTGAAAAGTTGAATATTTTCAATTAGATATATTTTTCAAGATTAGGTGGTAACCATTATTATCGTCAGAAAAGGAGCAAGTTGCTGCTAAAATTGATGTGTCTGTAAATACATGTAGACATACAGCAATGGGTTGTAGTGTAATGCTTAAAAAAATATAGGCAATAGCAACACTTGTATGTTTTGGTCATTAATTTGTCTGCAAATTGGCTTGCTAGGGCCCGTTGAACAAACATGTCCACATTTTCTACCAGTTGCAAATTACCATTTATTTTTTCAAATATATCAATGCCAAAGAGTATGCTGAAAGCCACCTTAGTCAGCTGCAGAAAAAAGATTCACAGAGACACTTTTAATTAGAAACATGTATCATTTGAAAAAGTTCATCATGGTTAATTGATAATTTAACCAATTGCTTTTATCTTTGGGAACCTTGCAGCTGACTAGTTTGAAGAAGTCTTTATAAAATATGAAATGTAGGTTTACCCCTTACCAAACAATCAAGAGTTTTAACGACCCTGAAGAAAAAGGCATTACTAGTATTGGGAAAAAGAGAAAGTGTTGGTAACCAGCATTTTCTCCTTTTCGCACAATGTTTTCTAGCTTTTCAAAGAAAAATTGCTTTATTTAACTCTTTACCACATGACAAAATCTTAGACTTGTCCAAACTGAAAGCATTTGCAGATGGCAATTTAAATATTATTCAATTGATGGAATCTGTATTTGTAGGGTAAAAATCATTGTGGAAAAAGGAGAAAATGCTGGTTATCAGTATTTCTCCTTTTCCCACAGTGTTTTCAAAAGATCTCTTCCTCAGAGTCTTTAAAACTCGGGATTGTGTGGTAAAGGGTTAAGCCACATTAATTTGTCATCTGCAAATGCAGTCAATTTGGAGGAGTTAGAGATTTTGCTGTCTTGTAAAGTGTTAAGACATGAGTACAAGTAAATAAGCCATGCTTTGTGATAAGGGGGTTTAATGCATCTGCAAAATGTATCGGCCCATGTCAGCCTGCGCAGCCTGCTTAGGCTGACATGGATCAAAACTCTTTGCTATTGGTCAATTTTCTGCATGTCCATGAACCATTCCACCTCACGATTCAGTTATCTGTGAGACTAAATGGATTTTATTGATTGATGATTATATGTTTGCTTGGTAAAATGCATTAAATCCCTTTTTGCCAGAGTACTGCTCAAATTTATTGTGGTAAAAGGGAAACTTGCGAGTTGCAAAGAATTTCCTCTGTTGCAACAATGTTTTCAAAAAGTCAGAAACTACCGATTATCATAGTTTTTACCCTTAAAGCGCTGGAACCAACTTAAGTTGTTTTGTTGACAGTGTAGATCAAGATCAGACTGCACAGAATGTGCAGTCTGATCTTGGATCTACTCTGTATACCACTTTGTAACATACTCTGGCCTAAACAACCTTGAAATACCAATATTTGGGCTGCTTTGACCTACAGAAAAGGTCCATTTCATTAATTCAGCATTCTAAGGGTTGTAAAAACACAGGATTCTATGGTAATGGGTGAACTATACTTATGATTTTTTTTTCAGTTAATAAGAGAAATGGAGCTTATAGACAAGAAAAGGTCCAAAGAGTTGGAGGAAATGATAGCAAGAGAAGAAGCAAAGAAAAGTTACAGATAATGAAAATTTATACAGGAATGTTATTGAAACTCATTAACTTCTGAAACAATTGAAAAATTGAAGCAGACGACTTTGAAAACTTACCTGTAAAATAGGGATTTTCAACATAAATTTTGATAAATCAATATTTGTGGATGACTATTTTCTCCATTTGTAAAAATATTTTCAAAAATTGTCTGCTATAAAAGAAAAAGTTTTTGCAAGAATTTAGATACACATTGGGTTGAGGTATGCAAATGTTTGCAATTTCAATTTTATTTGGTCAGAATACCTCAAGGAAGTAGGGGATGGGGCTTCTCCATGATCAGACTGCATGTTTTATACTTTGATCTACACTGTATGTAAAATGCACCTTTTGTCATCAGAAGTATGCTCTGAAATGCAGTTTAACTCTACCGGACTGCAAAATTTTAAACTTTTCCATATTGAAAGCATTTGTAGACACCAAGTTTTATTTTTCTGAAAACATGGGATTTGTGTTGAAAAGGGTATGAAACATTTTGGGAAAATGAGAAAATGGTGTTTACCAGCATTTTCTCCTTTTCAAATAGTGTTTGTGAAAGCTTTCTTCTTCAGGGTTGTTAAAACTCAGTGTTGTTTGGTAATGGGTCAATATTACTAAGAGACATTTTCACCAAACATATGAATGTTTTTCAGCCCGTTTTCATGGAAATGGGTTTGTTGTAGGCTAAAATGATGAATAATTGATATATGTTTGTGTTCAAGCAGGCAATTTTATTTTGTTTATATATGAAATTTGAATTTTCATATGTATATGTAGGAATATCTGCATAAGGTCATCAACATTGTGGAGTCAATAATATCTAGATACATACTGGCAATGTCATTTGCAAATTATTTGGAAAGAAGGCCTTTTAAAACAATGTGGGAAAAGGATCAGCATTTTTTCTTTTCCCATGTAATTTTCTACCCTTTCTTATGCAAATAAGAAAATTGCGACCACGCTTAATTTTTCTGCAAATGCTGCCGATTTGGACAAGGTTAAATATTTGTCTTTTGACAAAGATGTAAGGATGTTTATGTGTAAAATATTGTTTTCACATTTTATTATTTATTCATTTCTTACCATACTCTGTGTTGTTCTTGCATGCAGTCATAGTGATTGCTGTTTTTATTGTAATGTCTGAAAATTAAACAGTTTATTAACCATGAAAGCACACCACATGAAGATCAGCTACTCCAATTTTTTTTTTTAACTGTATTACACATTTGAATACATGAAGCCATTGATGATCCCTTTTGATTTCTGGCAAAGTAATATTACATATTGTTTTCAGCTCACCTTAAGTATCGCCTAGACTGGTGCTCGTAGGATTTTTTTTTTTTTTGGGGGGGGGGGGTTAGTCATGGTCTGTCATACACTATTCCACGTTTGCAGCAGTCATTTCCTTTATACATCTACTCATCCTGTACCGCATGGCCAATTTTTGTCATATGTCTTACTAATAATTTTTAGGTGGGCCTCTTGTCAGATTTCTCAAATGGAACCACACGTCAAGTTTCTATCAGTAGTACTAGAAAGATCAACTGATGACTGTATGACAACAAACATTGACATATTTTTGAATAGATATCACCTTTGACGACTCTGTCAGGCATACTGTGATGAAAAACTTCAATGTCGTCTTGTTTTATAATCGGAGGACGTACAATTTTGATATGTCTATGTGTAAAGCCCCTGGGATCAAAAATGGCTAAATATTTCACAAATGGGAAAATTTAATGGAAGATCTTACTGTCTGTAAGCAAATCACTGTATTTCTTAAATGGAGAAAGTTTAAAGGATCTTCTCAAAAAGTATTAGAAATAATGTTCTGATATTTGTTGCCGTGAGGCATCATCTAATGAATCGCGATGCCAGTAGCTACGTGGTTAACAGGGCTTGATACGTTGGGGTCGCTGGTTCGATTCCAATCTCGGCTACATTCTTTCTGGGGATTGTTGATAGTCATTGCTTCCTTTTCACCTCTGAACATATTTTTTTTCAACGATATTTACAAGCGAAAGTAGTGAATGGGTTTGAGAGATATAGTGGAAAGTGCCGGTAAAAAGAATTCCAGGAAATAATGAATAGGTGCACTAGTCACCGCAATAGAAATGAAATGTACGCTTAATATGTTTAAAAGGGCTAAACTGGGCCAGATACGGAGGTTTTAGGTGTGCGATGTTGGGACTACTATGGCCCTCTTGTTTGTGTGATATAAAAGCTGTGATGGTTTGTGTTTCGGTATTTTATCATTAGTCTCATTATTCTGTAATTCATTTTTATCATGTGTGTTCTTTTGAATAAATTATGTTTACAGATACTTGCATTACAGTTATATTTGTATTCTACCACTCAAAATATTTTTGATACTGTTTTGGTCTTTTAGTCCGTTTCCATTGTGAAAACTCCTTGCCAGACGTCGAAATTTCAGACCCGACTCTAAATTCAAACCATTTTCAGAGGACAAATCACATGTGGTCAACCAGCCACAATAGCACAGGTGGCAAAGCATCTTAATTATGAATGTCAAATCTCGGTCGGCTTGGGGCCGTGGATTTGTTTTACACGACCCGCCACTTAAAATTACTAAAACGTCTTTCGAATTTTAAATCTAGGTCCCGTGTAACGGTGCTGAACACTTAGCACGTTAAAGGACCAGGCGTAATGTAGGATGGCTTTTCTCCTGTATGCTGCACTTTTCCCCGTAACAAAACAGTCTTAGAACTGGTGGCGTCCCCCATATAGGCAACTGGTGGCGACGGTAAATAAACGAAAATCAACCAACTAATCAAATATGTCTCAAGTAATAGAACTTATCTGTGAAATTAAAGAAAGCATTGTGGAGGTAGGTCTAGGATGAGACTGTCCAGTCTAATCTTAGTTTACAACCGGAGTTAGCCACAGCAAGTCCATTATTTTTTTGATATAGTATGAAGCATATTGTAGGCTATTTCCATTATGAGTTCAGAACGTACTTGTTTGATGTTACCGATACCTAGAACCAGCGTACATATCCCACACGACACTTTTAGATACGTAGGCCTAACATTACTATTTAAATCATCCTAAGTTATCAGTCAAACAATGCACAGCAATATGATAATATTTGTAAGTTTATTCATTCACACGATACACAAGTGTGTGACACGAAGGCCTATGTACTTTGTAAAATCTGCTAAACACCAAGTCAGGTAAGTCGATACTCTCTCTCTCCCCCTCTTCCTCCTTCCCCCCGTCCCCCACCCCCATCCCCAATGAAGCTGCTATGACATGCAGCACGGGCGGGCAACCCCTTCAAGATTCGCTTGCTCTTCTGTAAACTTACCTTGATTAATTGCATGCCACAAAGTCTGAGATGATTATCCGACTAGCCTTGTGTCTAACCTTCGACTGCTATTTGATAAAAAACAAAAACAAAACACGTCCGATCCTGTCATTATTTTTTTACCGACCCAACAACAAAATGATGCTATTACACAATGATTCATAATTCGATATTTCGATATATCGGTAAATTCGAGATACTGGCTAGAATTTACATGTTTCGTGTCAAATCATAGCAACCCTTCTAATTGCTCAGTTGAACAACGAAAGTTATTGTTGTATCATTAAAAATGCATGATAAAGAAAAAAAATGATTATTTCTATCGCATTTTGTTTTGTTTTCTCAAAATGTTCTAATATTCTATTTCTGAGTCCGAAAGGCAAAAGTCATCTGATTGGCTGAACGTCACAGAACGTCTCAGCGAATCATGGCTTGTCCTTGAATTTAGAATGGACCAATATTTTGAATTGTTCGTGAATACTGGCCCCTAAATTTCTATATAATTTCCATTAAAAGCCTGAAACACAGATAATTTGACTAATTGTTTGTCCATTTGAGGTTTACAAAATCGATATTATTCTGGAATCGTAACTTGGCAGCCATTCCAAAGCCATTTTTACTTGAATTTTCTAGACTAGCTGTCTGATTTGTTTAAAGATGCCCGTCTACAGCCGGTGATCAAAAACGCTTTTAAATTTCAAACAATTTAGAATGGTACAGAAATCAGTCCTTTGTGTAAACATGGATAAATTACTGACATACATGGTGTAGTTGAGAAAAAGAAACACGGAGATTTGTATTAGAAACCGAACATTGGACAGAAAAAAAGTGGCTGACGATCGAAGCTGTAAACAATGGCGGTGCGTCACGGAAATTTATCGTTGGTCTCCGCCTAGAGTCGGATACGGTGTAATTTGCATATAGGCCGCGACCTCCGTCTGATAATCGAGGCTGCAACAAAGAAGCCTCCATTTTCCTTTGTTTACCTCATTAGACGCAAGGCGAAGGTCAAATATAGTCACGTGACAGAATGCATGATCATCATACGAATCTACCCGAGGGTATAACGGATATATCGAAATCTTCGATTCAAAAACCGGAAACGACGATTCTGTTTACATGGAAGGCCGCAACTCTGCGAAATACATTTTCTATCGACCGTAATCTAAGCAACCTTGCAACCGTCAGGCGCAATATTCGGCATGAAGATATAAGAATGACTATAGTTTGATAAAATAAAGACAAAATTAGTTAAAAACTGGCTGAAAATGAGTATAAGGGCTCTTTAAACAGAATGTGTCAGTTAACCAGATGGCCAGTTCTTTAACTGCGTTTAGCGACCATTAGAAAGTTTTACTATTTCTGATTGGCTGAGCCAGCTAGTCAGAGATTGCGTTCCTTTGCAATATTGACAAATTATGAAAACAAGAATTAATATGCTATTTCAAATGGTTGGTGAATACCGTCATCCTTTTGGATTTATAATTAAAACAGTATGAAGATTGGTCGGTGAAAACGGAACTTTCTATTTAGAGTATGGTACCCAATCGAAAATTGATTATAGACACGGACGCAGGCCTTGATGACGCACAAGCTATTCTCATTGCCCTGAGTGTGCCTGACGTAGAAATAGTTGGTATTACATGTGTGGCTGGCAACGCAGATGCCATTCAGGTTGGACGAAATGTTCTCAGAGTTTTGCAAGTAGCAGAAAGACTTCAGGTATGACATTACCTATTACGTACATATCTCGCTATGTTACAGGACGACTGCATATGTTTTTTTTTGTGCCCCTAATCAGGCAAAACTTGCTGTAGATGGTAATAATTATTGTTCGCTAGCAGTTACCAACATTGAGTGAAGTGTGCCTTGAACCTTATTCCTTTATCAAGGTGTAGAATATAATAATTTAGTTACAAGTTATAATTATTTGTATGGCCCTATCTTTTTTGTCAATGTGACTAAATTACAACAGATATGTACATGTGTGTCGTTTTACAGATACCAGTGTATGTTGGATGCAATGAACCGTTGCTTGGTAACAAAAAGCCTCGGTCAGACTACCATGGATCCGATGGGTTGGGCGATGCTCCTGACCCCGATGCCCCAGATGACAGTCATTTAAAAGAAGAGCACGCTGTTCAAGCTCTGATACGCATGTCTGAGGAACATACAGGTGACTGTTTGTCACTTTCACTTAACTTTAATTTATCCATCTCTGTTCTTTTACTAGAAAACTAGAGGTACAGATAATACAGGGTGTCTGGAAAGTAAGGTAACACCTTTGTACATTTATAATATGGCTTTAATTTTGAAATGAAGGGACAGAAATATTTATACATGTTTATAAATTATGTAAGTTTTTTTATGTGATAATTTCATTCAATTTTCATTACATTAAAGGCTTATACAGATTTCAAATCAGGAGTACCTTTCCGTCATTGGCGTTAGTTCAGTAAAATTTTAATGACGTTCTGTCACTTCCTGTTCTCTGGACTTTTTTCTAAACAGAATAATATTATGTAGGTACATGAACAGCCAAACTGTTGCACAGAGATACCGCTGCACAGTGAAAAACTAACTGCATGGTGTGCAATGTCATGCCACGGTATTATTGGGCCTTATGTCTTGAACGACACTATTCCTAGCTCTCGCTATTGCTTTTGAAAAACAAGTCTATTCCATTGCTTATTCTAGTACATTGCGAAACATTGGTTTATAAATACAGGATAATGCTAATGACTGTGATCGAATTTTTATACGCTACGTTCGGTGATAAGGTAACATCAAGACGCTATCCGGAGGTAAAAGATTGCAGAATACTGTGGCCTGTGCACAGACCTGACCTCAACCCGTGCGACTTCTTTCTTTCTGGTTATTTGAAGTCCGAGGTCTGCAATCACAAACCAGACAGCACAGACATGTTGTTAAAGAACATTAAACGTGAAATCAAGAGGATTGATGTTGGAATATGCTTTAAAAGTGATTTACAGTTTCATTGTACGTGTTTGGCACCGAAAGAGTATAAAAGGCTGCCACATTGAAAACGTCATTAATTAATGAAATGACGCCAATGACAAAAACGTACTTCTTATTTTAAATTTGTATAAAAGAGCGTTCGTAATGTAATGAAAGTTGAATGAAATTATCACACACAAAAAAACTTACACATTTTATAAACATGTACATGTATATTTTTATCTGTTGATCTGAAATCAAAAGCTTTATTACTCATGTACAAAAGTGTTGACTTACTTTACGGACACCCTGCAATATATCGCTTCATACAAGGCAACTTGAGTGAAACATTATATTCTTTATCTATAATCAGAACGTGTTGAAATATTATGATTTGACTACACTTAATGAAATACGTTTAGCTCTCGAGTCCGAAAAGTATCACAGTTTTGGTATACACAGATGACTGTGAATAACCGTAAAAAAGTTTGAATTGCCAAAAAACACTCATAATGATGTCGACGGAGATATGGTCCTAACATCATAATCGTCATGATCATCATCATCATCATCATCATCATCAGTAGATCAGTAGCTTTACTACTAGGTCTATTAATGGCATAATTTAAGGTGATGTGTCACTGGTTGCAATTGGTCCTCTGACAAACGTTGCTATGGCAATTCGTTTGGACCCAGGTTTTGGACAGCGCCTGAAGCACTGTTACATGATGGGAGGAAATTATCTAGGTATTTATTTTTTTCCAGATGACAAATGTTCAAAGATTTTCGCATTGCACACGTTTACAGACATATTTGACATATGCATAGCTCAAATGGCAGATTTGTCGTTGAAAGGCTAAAAACATTGAAGGAACAAGAGGAAATACTAAAAACCAGCGCTTTTTCTTTGTCTCATAATGTGTTTAAAGGTGCCCTTCCCCAGGCTCATAGGCCTATAGGACCGTTTGGTAAGGAGATGTTTAGAGGTAATGTTTCGAAATCATCCACTCTTCAAAAAAATAAAAAAAAAAACAAGAGCTTCGCAAAGCGGCGCATATACGCCCCAAGGGGCTTGTCAGTGAAAAGGGTTAAAATTAAGGATGTACCGTAAAAGAACAAGACACTGGACAGTTAGGGATCACATATGAGACCATGGAGTTATTTTGCACAATAAGGAAAATAAGTCTTGATCATCTGTAATAGTTTATTGAAAAAAAAAATAACCCTCAACCACACAATCATAAGTTTGTACCACTCCATAAGTGAAGACTATGGACATCAAAGAAATACATTGTGGTAAGTTTCAAATTATTGTGTTGAAATCCATATGAGAAGAAAGCCACCGAAGAAATTAGTAATTTTTCCATTTCGGAAATCAAGGGAAGATAACTCTAGAACGCCTAAAGAGACCCAAATGTAAAGAGTCACATGCACAACTAGACATCATAGAGATTCATTGTGGTAAGTTTCAAGTTATTCCAATAGAAACTGTAGAAGATAGCCGCACAAGAAATTGGTTATTTCAGAATTCAAGGGCAGATAACTTTAGAACGCTTAAAGAGATCCAAATGTAAAGAGTCACATGCACAACTAGACATCATAGAGATTCATTGTGGTAAGTTTCAAGTTATTCCGATGGAAACTGTAGAAGATAGCCGCACAAGAAATTGGTTATTTCAGAATTCAAGGGCAGATAACTTTTGAACGTCTGAAGAGATTCAAATGTAAAAAGTCACATGCACAACTAGACATCATAGAGAATCATTGTGGTAAGTTTCAAGTTATTCCAATGGAAACTGTAGGAGGAGTTGCGCACACAAGAAATTGCTAACGGACAGACGGACGAACGGACGGACGGACGACCGGGGCCATAACACAGTACGACCCTTCGGGCGTATGAAAAAGAAAATAACCCTCTGCTACAAATAGAAAAAAAACCCCATGATCATAAATTACAATCAAGTTGCAAACGATAACATATCCAAAACAAAGATCTAAAAACTACTTATACTAACCATGGCTGTGACACTTAACCAAACCGTATGGACCAAGTTATCGAGCATAAGACTTGTTATCGACGAGTCTCGGGCCACTTGAGGGTGTGGGCTCGATTCTGATGGCTGGCCATCGACGAGTCTCGGGCCACTTGAGGGTGTGGGATCGATTCTGATGGCTGGCCATCTGAAATTACTAAGTGTTTCGGATTAGACGTTAAATCTAGGTGCTGTGTGACGGTGCTATACACCGAGCACGTTGAAGAACCAGGCGTAACTTAGGATGGGTTTTGGTCTGTGTCTTGAACTATCCCGCGTAACAGAACTTACAGCCTTCTTGGGGTGTCGCTCGTGTTGGCAAACGATGGCGACGACAAATAAACGAAAATCAATCAATTAATGGCCGTGACATGGACCTGTAAGATTTTTATTACCTCAGTCTCATAGTCACTTTAAAACCCTTTTCTTTTTACTTGTCCAAATTGAAAGCATTTACAGACGACAATTTAAATGTTTACAGAATTACAGTAATTTTCTATAGAAGGGTAGAAAACATTGAGGAAAAAGAAGAAAATGATGGTTTCAGCATTTACTCCTTTTTCCACTATGTTTTCAAAAAGCCTTCTTCCTCAGGATTGTGAAAACACGAGATTGTTTGGTAAAAGGTTAACGGATTAAATGAACCTTTTTAATTTGTAAATTTAGACAGCCAAAGTATTGCAGTTTAATAAATGCTGTTTTGGCCAGAATAAGCCTATGTTACACAGAAACAAGCAGCGTTAATCCAAGATCCAACAGCACGTTCATTCTCAGTCATGTTTTCAACGTGTATTTTTTGTATATTTACCTTTATTATAAAGACATCTTTGTAGACAAATAAAAGTCATCAGTTTTTTGTCGCAATTTTCCCAAAAGTGTGCGAAACGACATATTTTCACATGCCTCTTTAAATAACTCTTTACGATAGCACAAAACTTTAGACTTGCCCTAATTGAAAGCATTTGTAGACGACAAATAAAATGCTGCTCAAATGATGGAATTTAACCATTGAAACATTAGGAAACATTGTTGGATAAGGAGAAAACGCTGTGAACCAGCATTTTCTCCTTTTCTCACAAGGCGTTCAAAAGCCTTCCTGCCTGGGGACGTTTAAACTCGAGATTGATTGAGTAGGATCTTAAAGAGTAAAGGTACGGCTGATTCCGTATGAATAATTCACCAACCATTCTAAAAGACATCCGTGGTCTTATTCTCCAAGATTTTCAAAATTTGAAAGTAACGTCACTTCTGATTGGCTAAACCAAATGGTTTAGCCAATCAGAAATTTTCTAACTTTCAAATTAAGAAAATTCTGGAGAACAAGAATAAGTATGTTCTTAGGAATAGTTGTTAAATACGGATCCAGATGTAATGTAACTTCTCTCCTTACTTTCTTTTCGTCTTTCACGTTTCTCTGGTTGGCAGGTAGAGGCAATGCGACTGTCTCTGCAGAGTTCAACTTCTTCTGCGATCCTGAAGCAGCTTATGTGACCTTGAACCAGCTGAGAACACCAATAACCCTCATTCCCTGGGAGGTGTGCATCGAACACACATTGCCTTGGGTACGGATTTGTTTTTTTTTACCTTTAAAGCGCCGATTTAATCCAACAGACATTTTCAATCTATGAAACAAGACAAAAAATTGCAATTTCAAGGTTGCTTTTTGTCCACAATGTCTCAGCAAAGAGGACAGTGCAGATCAATGATCAAGATCCGTATTCACCAACCATTCTAAGAATATTAATCTTGAACGTTCTAATTCATTTTCTCAAGAATTATCTTCTCAACGCTGTGGAGGTAATTTTAAAGCCTACAGAAATCGCCTTTCACAACTTATATAGGTCACTTTCTTTTGCTGCCAGCATTGAACAATTGATATCATCCTGCACAAAACGTGCTATCTGGGTCTGTATTGACCAACCATTCTTAACTGCACTCTTAGACTAATTCTATATTTAGATAGTAGCGCAACTCTCTGGTTGACTATCTAAACCATTTGGTTTAGCCATTCACAAGTTGTATTGTTTTCAAATTTAGATTTTACACTTTCCGCAAAATACAGTTTAACTATGGTCGCGAACGGCAGTAAAATAGTTTTAAAAACTTCATCCTACCTACTTTTTCAACAGGATTGGCATGTAGAATTTCATAAAATGAACACCAAAAAGACGCGATTTCTGGCTGAAATCGAAAGGAATGTCACCGACAGATTTTACAAACCAGCTCTTGAGAAAGGTTTAAAAAAAGGCTATGAAATTGTCGACCAATATGCTCTCGCAGTGGCCATATTTGATGACGTCATGATGGGTTCCGTAAGGACCTTCGCGACGGTGGAACTAAAATCGCCAATTACGGAGGGACAAATGGTTACAGACTGGATGAACGTACTTGGAAAGGAGAAAAACATCACAATTGTAACAAAGTTGAACACTGAAAGAATGAAACACTACATGAAGTTAATTAGATGATGGAAACAGTAGCTTCTGATCATTTCTTTTGATTTACAACTGTCTCACTTTAGCTGACATATGCAGTAAGTGGCCATAGATGTACTTTCATCAAAGTCAAAATCCCCACCGACTTACATGTATTTAAAACTTTACTTCTTAATTCTGTGGGTTGAAAATTGTCCAGCTATACTTTTGAAAATTATATGAAAATAAAGCAAAATGAATTTTGCAGTGAAATACATAAAACGCAATATTTTGAATATTGATAATTACTTGTATTAAATAATTACAGGTATATAAAAAGTGATCACTATTTTCGAAAACGGTTTTAACATTGACGTCAGTGGCGACGTAATAACACAGCAGTGGTTTAGGGAGCTCAAACTTTGATGTCAGGCGACGAACACTACTGATCAACATTTTAATGTAAATAGCTCCAATAACCTCTCTTTCTACTAGTATAGTTTTTTTTCTCTATGATCAAATGATCAGAAGCAGCGTAGATCTACTTAGTTTTCAGTTTTCTTGCACGCTCTAAAATACATGAATTCAACTGGAATTCGGAATTTGATGACATGTTTATGGCCACTTATTGTAGTTAAGTATAACAGAACAGATATTCAATACCAAAAATCTTGGACTGAACTTGTACACTTTAAGTTCACACTGAATATATCTTTCAAGTTTAGACACTTCAAACATTTCTGACAGCATGAAGATTTGAAAGATTTTCTGGCACCCATTTTGTTCAGCCAAGCAGAACCTTTTGATAAATTTCCATAAAGGGTCACTTTAAGAGAAATTCATTTGTGAGTTTTTTTTTTTTAAAAACCTTCTGCCAGGTTCAGGAAGGGAGTTTATTATTTTTTTTGTCTTGGTTTTCAGCTCTTGACTAGATACTGCAAAACCCTTTGTTTTAACGAAAGCAATTTAACAAATATCATACAGTATACTTTCAACAAGTGGAAGTATGATCATCATGCTGCCACATATTTGCCAGTAGATGGGTTTTTAATGGTTTCAACAAAATTAATATTTTGGTCATCAGAAACATTCGATTTGATCCAGTTCTTGGGCGGTTTTGACCAAAATAGGTAACACATTATTTAGTTATGTAAGATTGGTGTTGATGTTATGTTCAACTACATTTCAGTCATATCACGACAGAAAGTGAGTGCACCTATTCAAGAAATCCATCAATCAGATGTGCTGTATAACACACCCCAAAACAAGATCAAAGATATACAAAATATATCCACAATTTTCTTTATAAGGATAAATCCCGAATATGTAACATCCTGATCTGTTTGTGACTTTACATCCACTTCATGGATAGGTCTACACACTCTGAGAAACGGGCAAGCCATAGTTGATGGCTAGTTTATAAGTCGCACAGGTCTACTCGTCAGTATAAATAATAAATGATACTTGTAATGAAAATAGCTGTGTTATTGTAATCGTAAATGAAACCTGCTGGGAATGGTAAACATGTCGACTACAATTTCAGCGCTGTCAGCGCTTTGATTTCTAGAAACGTTTCCTTTTGGTTTTTCATGTAATATAGAATCAAGCTCTATCACATATAGCCTCGAGTGTCCGTATTCCGTGATGATAAGGAAAAAACATGATGAAATTAAGAATTAAGACAAGAACATGAGTTAGAAATCACTTGCCTTCATCATAAAATCATTTCTGGTCACTTTCATGAACAAGAATTACTTGGATAACAATTTCCAAGTTCACTGTTCATAAATAAAAAACATGCTGTCGGCCTTCTTGAGCACACATGGTGTGACCTAATTCCGGTAGCTCGGTAGAAATTACAGCAGAAAGTCGTAGATCTTTGCATTTTTTGAAAAGGAACACTATGTAATGGTTAGAGCACAAAAAAGAGAATTCTTCGAGAAAATAAGAGCGAAGGCGCATTGCGCCGTAGGTTTTATTTTCTCGAAGAATTCTCTTTTTTGTGCTCTAACCAACTTAGTGATCGACTAACTTTTTTATAAACCGATTTTATTGTGGCGCCGCATGAGCGGCGGCACTATATTTTCATTCGCTTTTGAAAAGTACCTATGGAGGCAGCCATATTGTTTACTCGACTTCCAGTCGTTTCATAACTAGGCCATTTCATACGATTTTGGTCATTTCGTACCCATCTATACTTTTTATTTTGGTCATTTCGTACTCACTTTGATCATTTCGTACCCACTTTGGTCACTTCATACCAAGTTTTTAATATCAATTTGGTAATTTAGAACCTAGTTTTAATACTATTTTCTTGTGTTGTTTGCCGAATGACAACTGCTTTTGTACATAGCTCCAACTGAAATTATGTTAAATTGCGCCGAAGAATGGCTATGATTGTGTCTTACCATTATTGGTTCTTTCTTTTTTAAGTTTGATTTGCATTCTAAAGATTGTTTAGGACTTCTCAGTTCATTTCTCACCGAGTTCTGCATAAATTTACTTTGGTCAATTTGAAATGCGTTAAAAATTTACTGGAGAGAGGCCACATTTTTGTTGTGTTCTTCATAAATCATGTTGCAAAACCATGACTCTTTCTTAGACTTTAACTCTTTACAAAACAACATAATTTTAGACATCTGAGAGCATTTGCAGACGACAATTCGAATGTGGTTACCATTTTCTCCTTCTTCCACATTGTTTTCAAAATGATTCTTCCGCAAGGTTGTTAATACTCGGGATTAATACAATGTCTTAAATGGTGCAAACTTTAAAAATCTTCTTGTCTAAAACCAGATGGCCCAGAGTTTAAATATTTGTCATGTAGTATCACCACGTGGATCTCTACGTGTTTGTTCAAGTGATGCCCTTGGCGTAAAAAATTAACCCGCTGTAATGTGCCCTATTTCAGAAACAACTGATTTGCGGCGCCATTGATGTTATGCATCAATATTTTCTTGTATAAACTTTATCCGCTATAAAGTTTATCCCACTTTTTATGCAAAGACATGCCCATGTTACCATGTGACCATATTGACACGCCCACAGCACATGCGACCCTTTTTTATGTTCCTTCACACAAATTATAGTCATTACATGTCGTTAAAGCTACATTTTATCATTATGAATGATTATTTCTAATAGTTACACACTATCTTTACAACCCAAGTTCTTTCCATGTAAAATGTTAAATCAAACAGAAAACAATGTCCTTTAAGCGCATTTCAAAATCGAAGAATTGTACAATAATTCAATGCAAAACTAGTGTAAGCAGCCAAGAAAGCCTGTTTTCTACAGAATCCTTTTCGGGCTACAATTTTCTTCTTTTATATAAGATCCCTGATTTAAGGCACCTGTAAACAGTTTGCTTCGAATTGGCCATGTCAAAATTAGATATAACTGAGAAAGGTAGGTTTTCAATGCAATTTTGATAAGAAGAGTAGTTATTACACCCATGAATTGTGTTAGATTAAGGAAAAGAAGCGTTTGGTTTGTCTATGAAACAGTAGGTCATGACCTTTCGTTCTTTGTTCTATAGTTTTGACCCCAAATGCGAAAGTGAGGGGTCATGGAGCTAGCGGCTTTTTTTAGCCGCGAAAACAAGGGTAGGGTCAGGGCACGAAAGATTGCGAAAAAACGGCATGGTAATGTGCTATTTTGGATTTTATCCCCAGATTATGAGTTGTTTTGAGTTTCAGTTTAGCTTGGCATTTTCAGGCTAGCTTCCTGGGTTTGTATTTTGTGAATTTTGGAATATAGGCTAAAATGGCATATTTTGTCAGTTTTTTTCCGACCGTGCCACTTGCCTATATTGATCATTAATTTCACTATTTCACAAGTTGAACATGATTTATTGATAAAATCTAAAGAATTAGGATTGTGCTGTTGCATTTAAGTGCTCTTTATAATTTCAAGCTGATTATATAGACCTTTGTTTGATGAAGTTCTGTTTGGCCTATTGTCGACCGAGACGAGTTTAGCTGAAAACCGTGTTCTGCTACCTAAATAGACAAACGAATTTATCGGGGTTTTAGATGAAGAAAATCTCCCAAAATACTGGTCTCTGATTGGACGAAAAACTAGGACGATCACTTATTAGATATAAAAAAAAAAATGTAAATTTCTTTTGAATAAGATAATTAATTGATTTTTACATGTAGATCTCTATTTGTCTGGTATTTGGCTGAAATTCAAGGGCAATGAAATGTTCAAATATTGGTAAGGGTTACGAGCCAAAATACCGTGTGACGTCATCAAACTCTAGATCTACATGCTTTACGAGATGTAAACAAAATTCACCGATTTAAGGACACTCACGGAATAAGGGCACTCGACGATATATATATATATATATTAAAGAACATGCGAAGAATAAACGGGTTGTGTAGCTAATTTTACAGATTTGTCATTGAAAAGGGTAGTTCTAAAGCATCCCGAGAATTGGATTTGAAAGAACAGCCATTCAAATAGATCAAAATCTTGTACTAAGACAGAACCATTAAAATAATTTATAGATCTAGATCTATGCGATAAATTCAAGTTCTCGAGTCTCCAAAGTCAAGAAACCTTTTCGAACTCAAACGTTTTATCGAAGTCTGGAAAGTTTGAGTTCGGTTATTTGCTCAAGTCGTAATCAAGATTAAAAATATATACGCTGCCTCTTTCATATCTTTGAAAAATTGTCTATTGTAAGAATGAATTTTTATAACCATTTTCATAGCCGTAGCGGGAGATAGTGCGAAAAAGCAGTCGAAAGTTCAGGTAAACGGAGCCGAATGCAAAATCGGTTTTAATTGGTTCAATTGCAATATATCATCCAATAGAATCGATCCTAACACATGTGATAGGATCAGTCAAAAATTGAACGCCCGGATGAAAACAAACACAAGCTACAAGCTACAAAAAGTCTTGGAATGCTTATAGTGAAAACATTCGTTATAATAGTATTGTTGTATTTTTCAACTGCATTGCGAGTATCAACATATAACCTATGGAATTTGATGTTCAACTGGAAAGTGAGACGTTTATTGATAGGTGAACAAGTATCCTTTAAACTTACAGACATATGTTGAGAGTGACAGTCACTGGAAAACTCGATCCACAACGAATTTGGCCCACTGCAAACTCGACCTTTGACATATTTGGCTCATACTTTGCAGAGTATCGAAGGAATAGCTTGATATCAGTGCTCACTGCTCAAATAATAAGAGCATTACAACGTAGGTTTTGTGAAGAGAGAAAGTTCTTTTTCTTGTGCCATGGGTATTAGATTTTCCCGTCTGTCTCTTTCACAACACCTTGTGCAAATTCTATTTTTGCCCCATTTATGAGCCCTAAGTTATTTTACTTTACATTTTAACATGAGTCCCTTCATAGTTTTATTTGCAAACTCTAAATAGGTACTCTTTGAATAGATATTGCGGTGGTTTAAATAGAATTTGTTCTAGAAAATGTACATCAGAATGTTTTTATTATTATAAGTAATTGGTACAGAACTTGTTAATACGTGAGCTAAAACCACTCCGATTGTACACTACTCTGTTATGTTATAAATTGGTATGGAATAGATGCAAACCTTTCGAATGAAACAACAAGTGTGACTTTGATTCATGATTCATGATATATCTTTTATAAACAGATTTTAGTTCTTCTCAGTCTAGTTTGATTATTTTAGCTGATTTCATCAAATTAATTGGTATTCCATTTGAGTTTGCTATGCCACCATCTGTATGATAGAAAAACATGGGGGTGACCCCATCTACAATCTGATAAAGTGTTTCGAATGAATTCTGAATAAATCTAGCCACTATTTACCAAGACAGCAACTGAGTATTAAAGAAAAAACATCTTCTCTTGATGGTAACTGAAGTTCTTTTACATAATTGTATCAGTTGAACCAAATGGGATTCATTTAGATATTCAGGGCCCGCGCTGCCAATTGCCATTTTCACCAAATTCAAAAATTCTGAACAACTGGCGAATTTTTTCTTTAACTGGTGAAAATAAATGACGAAAGTTTTTGTTTATCGGCAATTTCCTCAGTTTTTGTCTCAACTCACAAGGTAAGTGGAGAAAGGGTGAAGGGGGGTTTCTTATCAGCAATTTATTATCAATAATCCGGTCCGATTTCACAAGGTGTCAGTTTTCCTTTGACTGGTCTGACTTTTGTAAGCAGACTAAAACAATCGATAAAGTTATGAACATGGTACCAGACATGTCGCACGCTTTACATTTGTCATAAATTGTTGACAAATTGTGTATTTGCACCTGTTCAATTGCTCTGCGATGTTGATTGGTAATTTTGATCCAGTAATCAAAACTGTGAGGTTTGATTAGTAAATTAAAGGCTATCATTCAGGTAATTAATAATTATCTGTAGCAATTATTTGTAAAACATATTTTGAAGTTGATATTTAGGTTCAGCACCGACTGGACGGTAAATTAATGGGTGTGCATGTTTGCAAGTTTCTTCCCTGAAAATATTTTAATCATAATGGGTGAATACAAGCATCTACTATGTCTCCACTATAAATTTTGGCTGCGGATCGTTTTCGTTATCATTTTCAACATGACTTTGAAACAAACTCTTGATATTAATATATCTACAGGAAAGCGGACTAAGAAAATAAAATTAGCGAATTCACCCGCTAGAAACTTCAAAGATTCGTGGAAACTGGGCAATTATTGGTTCATATATGACCTTAAAACAAAAAATATGTACTGTGACATATGCATTAAGTCTGGGAAAAGAAACACATTCACCACTGGGTGCAACATAATGAAAAAGAAAATGTTACCAAACCAGTATTTTCTCCTTTTCCAACAATGTTTTCTAAATTTCTACCCTATCACAGACAACTTACACAATTTTGGCAACATTTGAATTGACATCTGCATGTGCTTTGGGTTTGGATGTGTCTAAAATTGTGTCATGTGGTAAAGGATTAAATCCCCATTATGATAAAATACGTTATGTAATTTTCATCATTCATGTTTTCATGTTTGTTCAAATAAATTAAAATTGAAAACCTTGTTCTCTGTGTCTGATCCCTGAATGGAATAAAGGGGGATAAATGGTGGTAAAAAAGAAAGTAGCAAAAAAGTAGAAAGAAATGGCTCATAAATTGAGAAAAGTGGCGAAAGAAATGGCAAATAAATTAGAAAAAGTGGTGAAAAAAATGGCTCATAAATAAAAAAAGTGGCGAATATTTTTTTAAATTGGCAAAAATAGTGGCAAAAGAAAAAAAAGCCAGAGCAAGCCCTGGATATTACATAAAAAAGAAAATGTGATATGCCTGATACTTTTGATAGATGAATGTTGAAAGGTAAATAAGCATGTCTACATTCAAATATTTGGACTGATTCTATCTCTCACTTGCCATAATTATTACACTCAAAAATAATTGTCTTAACCTGCATATAGATAAGGTCTGATCATGTTGATGTCATTGGCTTTCAAGAAGTTCGAGGTGGTTCGTACTCAACCTCAGCTAGTCAGATAAGTGAATTGAGATCACTGCTACCAGGTAGATACAGGTGGAGTGTTTATGTACCAGCAAATAATGTGACTTTTATACCAGACAGTATTTCAACTGACTACCCATGTGAAGGTAAAATGTTTTTCTTTAGATTAGTCTGTACTTTATAGATATGACTTTTTATGCCTCTCTCATCGACAGTTGTGGAAAATATCATAGTTAAAGGAGCAAATGTCAGTTGACAGGTGTGGAAAATATTATGGTAAAAACAGTAACTGCTTGTAACAGGCCCCTTTTACTACATTTTTTTTACCACAGACTCTTCTTTCCACAATATTTTCCTTACTTTTAAAAAGTAACTGTTTTACCTTCTTCAAGTATTTATCCTGTGTGTAATATGTGATTGCCATCATTCTTAGAACAGTCAAAAGTGGAATTCTGCAATAACACATTTCCTATCCTGAACTGACAGTTATCATTTTATTCAAAATAATATTTTCTGTAATTAACCCCATTCTATTCAAGTACTTTTTAACATCCATTTAGTTGACTAGGTTTAGAAGCAGTGTGGGAAAATAAGCAATTACGTTTTGACAGGTTTTGCTCCCATGTCTGGTGATAGTTTAACTCAAAGAAAGACTTGTATCAGTTGATTGTACTCACATTCTGGGTGAAGGGTCAGATTGCAGGTATTTATTGAGATATTCAGACCTAAATACTGCTTTATTCGTAATGCCTGGTTCTTCTTTCATTCATCTTCACTGATTGCACTGGTTCCTCTCAGAGGTTTCCTTTCACACGGTGCTGCAGAGCGCTGGCCTAGTATTGGTTAAAGCCAGAAAATACATGAATGAGGGAAATGTCACTGAGTGAAACCATCGTTGAAAGGAGTGTTAGACATTCAAACCAATATCAAACTGATCTACATACCATTTGTAGTTCTTTCATATTTTGCAGTTTTATAGTGATTAGGTTAAATTGATATAAAACATCTTTTTTTATTGTAGACTTTCTTTTCAATATTTTATATTCTAGGTGTTGGGCTTATAAGCAGTCTTCCAATCCTGAGGACATCTATGAGAGCTTTGACAACAGACAAATATGACCCTGATAAAAACAGAAGAGTTATACTCCATACAGTTCTAAAAGATACCTCAGGAACATTTATCAACGTAATAGTATTACACCTGTCATATTTCAGAAAGCAACAGTGCAAGAACATTGCAGAAGTTATTTCATATATAGAAGGTATGGACTCTCATCAGGCAAAGGGCAGTGTAAGGTGTTTTTAAGGACAATGTAGGTCAAGATTAGACTGCACCTGGTTAATAGATATCATAACAGTTTGCCAAAGGAACAAAATGTATTGTATAATATTGGCCATATAATTGAAGCAGTTGAAGACGACATGCCGAATGTTACTTAAAACACAAAATTCATCCTTCAGAGAGTAGAAAACATTTAGGGACAAAGAGAAAATCCTGATTACCAGGATTTATTTGTTTTCCCACCGTGTTTTCTGAAAAGCCTATGTCCTTTGGATTATTAATACTAGGAATTGTTCAGTGAAAGTTAAATTATCCTTTAGATTACCAAGCACAGTTTAAATTGCTTTTTGCAAAAAAACTGCAGGTAGAGACTTTACACGAGGTGTGGTCTTATGTAAGATTTTCTCTGTCCCAGTACTTTTTAACCCTTTACCACATAATCCCGAGTTTTTAACGACCCAGAAGAAAGAAGGCTTCTGAAAACATTGTGGGAAAAGGAGAAAATGCTGGTAACCAGCATTTTCTCCTTTTCCCACACTGTTTTCTACCCTATCAAAAACAAAAATCAGCATTTTAGTTACATTTACTTTGTCATCTGTACATGTTTTCAACTTGGACCAGTCTAAAACTTTGTCATTTGGTAAGGAGTTAAGGTATTCTCACACTGTAAAAACATTAAAAATTCAAGGCCTTTCTTGACTGAAGCAGAAGGTAGATAACAATATACAGCATTTTGCTATTTGTGTAAAATGGCAATTCTTGTACTAAAGGCTCAGTAGTGGCAAAAAATACGCAATGAGGTTGTGAAATGCATTTAAATTTAAATCATATGGTTTAAAAGTATGGAAATTATTGTGTGGATGACAATCTATGATTGTTCGGTCCAAGTGTTACGAATTTTAAAACCAGATGAAAAGTAAACAAAAGAATGAGTGACTTTAAAACTTCTTTAATTTCTAAAATTCATTGTTCTGCCCCCAGGTAACACTTGAACCGACTGTATAGTAACAGATTGTTGTCTTCAAAATAAGTTTCATACTTTTAAATAGTATGATTTAAATTTTTGTGCATTTTTATACCTGCATTGTTTACTTTTGGCTGCCAAGGGGCATCTAAGCCATCTCTGCAAGTAAAGAGCACTTTATTATACTGCAAAGAAATTTCTCGTGATCTGATAGGATAATATGCCCAGAACATATATATCATGTACACTGGCAAAACCAACGTAAAAGCAGTTTCCCTTTTGGGTGCCCCGTATACATGACTACACTTTCAACACAACATCCAAAATGGCTGCGTCGATCAAGATTAAACTGCATGTTTTTCCAAGGTTTCAGTGACGTCAGTTCCCAGTGACGTCAGTTTTCATTGAATTGGGGCACTCAGAAGGGAAACTCTATTTCGTCAGCGTACTCAATTTTTGAAACCAAAAAAACAGGTAAATTTCGCTTAACACACATTGGAATGGTAAAACTTTGCAGTATAATAAATTCGTTGTACGGTCAGGTGGCAGGGGACTTGGAAACTTGTTCACTGCTGTAGTGAATCATGTTGCCACCTCACCTTCAGCTCGGGGCGACATGATTCACCACAGCTGTGAACAAGTTTCCAAGTCCCCTGCCACCTGACCGTACAACTAATAATGTTCATACACAAGGAACATCTTAAACTTATTGACCTTAGCTTGCAAAGATGGCCTTTGCACCAATTCCTCCCTACATCTCGGCTTCATAAAACCACCATGGTTGATGCCCGTAACATTTGCAGCAAAAAAAGTAGTTGCATTTAGAGCTTGCACTTTTTTAGCATAAACAGATCTTGGTGCCAGTTACATGCGAGTATCTTGGGCAAGATACTTTAGAGCCCCAGCCTAGTATGTTTTGATGAAATTCAAAAATAGATATATATAGATGAGTGAGCTGTCACTGTGATATGCTTGAAATAATGTTGGCCTTTTACCGTAATGTTGGCCTTTTTCCAAACACTTACATATTTTAAAGACCCTGAAGAGGAAATATGTTTGAAAACTTTGTAGGAAAAGGAGAAGATGGTATTATCTTCACCTTTTTCCACAATGTTTTCTTTCTTTTCAGTGACAGATCCCCTCATTTTAGCCATATCTAACTTGTCATCTGCAAATGGATTCAATTTTAACAGGTTAAAACTTTGTTGTGTGGTAAAGAACTGAAAGCAGAGTGATACATCATGCAGTCAGACAAAATTTACCTGTATTAACTTTTTATTTCAGACAAAAAACTTACAGATATAATCATAGTTGGTGACTTAAACATATATCACAACTACGAAGGACCTGTAAAACTTCTCACAGACAGAAACTGGAATATAAATCAGTGTAGGAATGTATTGCGCAACCGGGACATACCCATGTTTGATCCATTTGTTGATGCATGGAGAACAGTTAACCCTGACAAACCTGGACTTACATTTAGTAACATGGTGAGTGAAAGGCTCATGTATGACTATCTGATTACCTTACAGGCTAGTTCCACCCTTTACCAAACAGCAACATTTTGGACTAGTCCAAATTAAACCTTATGCTGCTAAGCACGACTTATTGACCTTTGGCGTACAGTGTAGATCAAGATCAGACTGCACAGAACGTGCAGTCAGATCTTGGATCTACCTGGCCGATAAGGAGATATTATTCCCCAAAACAGAACTTTGAAATAGCATTACATGTATTTGGATTTTTACTATCAAATGAGGGCCATTCCTGTATGTCAAATTATCTCCCTTGCTAGATAAAGACTAAAGGTAACCAAACAACAGATTGGTCCTTTTACCTGTATTCCTTTGTTTTTATCCTTGATTCCTTTGGGGATGTTGCGATAAATATAATTTGATTTATGATTATTCATTAGGTCCCCATGTGGTTTTAAAGCAACTTCTGCTCTCCAATATCAGAGAAATGCGTATATTTTTATTTTTAAAGCGATCTAAACAGATTTAGTTGAGATATTACCTCAAGAACATATCTATGTAGTGCAAGAAAATTTAGGATAAAAATCAAGTAATCCCTTTATCAGGACCAATGTAGTACTGGAGAGGAATCAAGGGAAATAACTGAAGAATGGTCCTCATTGAAAATTTCATTTTAGTTATTCAGCAGGATAAGGGTTAAAAACATTTGAGCCGCGCTCTGTGAAAAGGGGGCTTAATGCATCTGCGAAAAGTTTCGACCCAGGTCAGCCTGCGCAGTCCGCGCAGGCTGACCTGGGCCGAAACTTTTCGCTATTGGTCGATTTTCTGCATGTCAAAGGATCAGTCTACCTCATGATTGAGTCGGTTGTTAAAAAAAGTGGCTATTATGGATCCATAAGTATGTGATGGCTTTCTTGGTATGATGGATTACGGAGATGCATTAAGCCCCCTTTTGCCAGAGCACGGCTCATTTGCAAAACACACATGAGATATAGCTTAATTGGTTGGATTGTTTTTGAAAGGATAGAAAACATCATTGGAAAAGAAAAACATGCTGGCTTACCAGGATTTTCTCCCTTTCCGTCAATATTTAAAAGAAGTATTATCCTCATGGCTGTTAAAGCTCAGAATTGTGTGGTAAAGGACTTGGACATACCACAGACTAAGGCAAGTCATACAAAGGAGAAATGTTTTAACTCTTTGCCAGATGACAAAATTTAAACTGGTCTAAAGTTAAAGCATATGCAAACAACATTTTTAACTAGTCTTCACTGATTGCATTTGCAAACAAATTTAAAGTGACTCAAATTAACAGCTTTAATTTTGTCTTTGAAAGAGGAATAATTCGTGGAAAAGGAGAAAATGCTGGCTACCAGCATTATCTAATTTTCCTTCGGTGTTTTCAATGTTTTCAAAAGCCTTCTTCTTCAGGTTCGTTAAAACATGGCATTATTTGGGAAAGGGTTAAGGAAAGGAAGAACTGCTTTTTTGTGAATAAAAGAGCAACTGATGTTACAAGCAATTCCTCCTTTCCCCATAATGTTTTTAAAACCTGTATACTGCAAGGACAAAACAGTTGTCAATGTATGTGCACTGCTGTGGGGAGTATCCATTTGGCTCTTTACATGTAGATTTATGAAATGACATATATGAAACCTAACCTTCAGACTGCCAAGTAACAGTAATGTCCTGTCTTGAAAACTTTATTGCATACAGACAATTTCTTTTAGCCACAACGTTTTCACATGTTTTCTAATGTTAAGCATGTTATAACCGTTTACAGAACAATCACATGTTTAAACAACCCTGATTGAGAAGCCTTTTGAACATATCATTTGAAATAGAGAAAATGCTGGTAACCGGCAGTTTCTCCCTTTCCCACAATGTTTTCTGCTGTATCATAGACAAATGCCACCATTTAGGCCAAATTTTGGTTTGTTGTCTGCCGATTTGTTCAATTTGGAGAAGTCTAAGATTTTGCTGTTTAGTAAAGAGTTGATGTCGTCTGATAAGTCTTTGGGGTTTTGTTACAGCCTCATCCAGGTCTGGTTAGCCGTCCGGATAGAATTCTAGTTAGTCCTTCTATGAAGGTCAAGTCAGCAGTATTGAAGGGTGATGGGAAGTACTATAAACAGCAATATGACAGAACCATTATCTTCGAAAGATTCCTGACTGTTGCCAGAGCTAGTTACCTCTCTTACATTGGGACAACAGGATATTCGTGTCTGCATGACTGCGGACCTCATGGATCATGTCAGTGTGGAGTGTGTGTGAGTGGCGGGAAAGATAACGGGTGCTTGCTCGAGCATTGTTTGTCCTGTGATAAAATAATGTATCAAAATTTAATCATTTATACAGCTGTATTTGTTATACTAGTCTTTCATCTGTTCTATGCAGTATTTGCTATTCTCATCATCGCTTCAAATTCATACGGTGATGCTGTTTATAATATATTAGGATTTAGTTGTTGTTTGATGAGCAAAGAATTATTTGTTAGCAATTTTCAGTCATATAGACGAAAATATAACATTCTGCGTTTTTGTCGAATTTGGCCTTTATTCAGACTTCCACCATATTTTCAGCTGCTGGTAAGTCTCATAGGCTTACTTTGTTTATATTTTAGAGCTAAGTTGCTGTTTGCACCTGCATTAGATATTACCTACAGTATTATGGATGAAGAATATTTTCCGTCTGATCACCAAATGTTAACTGTGGATATTGAGATATAAAAGAAGAAAAAACTGAAGTAATGTCCCTTGTGATACTGTATTGTGGGAAAAGCAGAAAATGGTGGTTACCAGCATTTTTTCCTTTTCCCACAATGTTTTCTACTCTGTAAAAGGCAAGCTCCATCAATTAGCCACATTTGATTGTTGTCTTGAAATGCTTTGAATTTGGACGTGTCAAAAATTGCAGTGTGGTAGACCCTGTACCAGACGACAAAATTTTAGACTTGTCCAAAGTGGAAGCATTTGCAGACAACGAATGAAATCTGGCTCAAAACGTAGGATTTGACTTCCAAAGGATAGAAAACATCGTGGGAAAAGGAGAAAATGCTGGTTAGGAGCATTTTCTTATTTTCCCACAATGTTTTAAAATCCTTCCTCCTTAGGGTCTTAAAAACAGGAGAATTGCAGTTACCACCATTTTCTCCTTTTCTACAATGTTTTCAAAACCCTTCCTGTTCAGGGTCTGTAAACAGGAGAATATTTGTTATATGGTTATAGATAAAACGCATACATTGTTGAATCATGGGAAAGCATAAACAAATATTGGAAGTCAACCTACATGGTATATGAAATAAAGAGTGCCTGTCATAGATGTATCATGTTTTAAAAAAAATGTAGAACTGTGAAACATTGGAAAAAAACTAGTCATGACACACTTTTGTCATAATCTTCCTGTTAAAAAGTAGAGAATTGTTATTTTGTTATTTATCAACACTTACTTACAAGCAATTTTATATGTCATATGTTATGTATTTTGTTAGTTGATTGTATTACTAAAGGAATAAAGTTCATCTATCATGAACTTTCATTTGTGTATAAATTTTGTGTCAATATATTTCTTTCTCACCTTACATTATTCGGAACAAAATTATATTTGAAAATATTCCGGATAAAAAAAAAAACTAATCAGAATGAAATTTGGTTTGATACATAAATACAAATGAAAAAAATTGTGTTAAAGGGGAAATAACTCATAACAAGTGTTCCTGTTGTGATACTTTTTATCTGTATCTGATGAAAGGGCTCGCTTAATAAAATTCTGTCTCAAACGCGAATTTATGTCAGGACCTATATATGTTACGCTCTTTAACTCTATACCAAACAACAAAGCTTTACACTTGTCGATTGTGAAGACACTTGCAGATGACGATTTCAGTATGGCTGTAATAACGGGAGATGTCCTTTTAAGGGTAGAGAACATTGTGGGAAAAGTAGAGAATGATGGTTACAAGGATTTTTATCCTTTTTCCCACAATCCTTTCAAATGGCCTCTTCCTCCGGATTGTAAAATGACAGGATTGTTTGGTAAAGGGTTAACACTCAATAACTACTTTAAACCCTTAACGTGCTAAATAAGTTTAATGAAACTTCCCAGCCGATAGTAAAAACCCTTACGTTATTAGTACAAACTTATTTTTCGGAGATAAACATCACCTTACCGGACAGTGTAGATCCAAGATCAGACTGCACGTTCTGTGCAGTCTGATCTTGATCTACGCTGTCCGCAAAAGGTCACTGGGTCGCGCTTAGCAGCCTAAGGGTTAAGCTCAATCGATAATGTACGAAACCAGTATTCCTAACTTTTCGAGGTCGAATCGAAGCTCTGCCAAACTCTTTACAAAGTGTTGGTGATCGTAAACGGATTCGTGATTGCGACAGGACTCATTCCCCGCTCAGACTCAAATTTTAGCATCGTTTTTGCGTTGTTTATAATTATTGGAAATCAATCAGTGCCTTTGAAAAAGTGTCATGCATAGTACTGATTATAAAGGGCACCGACAACACGTAGACAGGTGCACTGACCACCGTTATGTAACTGAGGAACGGTAGAAAATAACATTATAGCATTTAACCCCCCCCCCCCCCCCCCCCCAAGCGCTGCAACCTTCTTAAGTTACCTTTTGAGGACAATGCATATTCCAGATACTGCACAAAACTTGCAGTCTGATTTTTAATATGCACTGTTCTCTGCTTTATTACATTTTCTGGCCGAAACAACATCGAAATAGCAGTACAATAGGACCTGTCTTAGTGACCACCGTTTTAAAGCAAGAAACCTGCACCAAGCAAGCTCATATTGATTTCCCACAGAAAACATAAATGTTGAAATGTACCTGTACTAAGCGAGCACCTGTCTTAAGCAAGCACATTTTGAGTGTCCCTTTGGTGCTTGCTTAACCCTTTACGTATCCACAAAACTTTAGACTTGCTCAAATTGAAAGCTTTTGTAGACGATTAAATAATTGGGACTCAAAAATAGAAAATTGTTTTTGGAAGAGTAGAAAATATTGTGGAAAAAAAGGAGAAAATGCTGGTAACCAATGTTCAAAAGGCTTCTTCATTAGTGTTGTTAAAACTCGGGATTGTGTGGTAAAGGGTTAATACAGGTTCGACTGTATTCCGGCTGCTTTTCCTGACTGAATAGATCCATTTAGTAAACTCAACAACTCAAGGGTTACTCTAAACAAAGTCATAAAATATTTAGTGGTAGGCGCCTGTATTGAGAATTGTGTTTTTTTTTGAGAATATTGGTGGAATCAAGGAATTGGTTTTTCAAAAAAAAAAAACTTTCGAGAGATTGACTGAATCGCAGTTGCCTGGTCATAACCATTGAGAAAAAGAAAAAAAAAAAGTCATTTAACCAAACTAGAAAGTTCTTTTTCAAATTCTTTTATTGCACAAAATCATTAGGCATGCTCGAAGGTATTTACATTTTGACATTTTCTTCGCGGCTTTCAAGTTTTCAAGCATTTTTCACTCAATATTCATCACAATTAAAGTTAGCAAAAAGTACAATACTTTGTGGCTTCAACAAGGCTTTTACATCGAGAACATAATAAATTACACGTAGTATATATAACAGCATCTGCAAAATCTTTTTACAATGGCATATGAATGCAAGTCAATACAATTCTGAGCAAAACATTCTCGTGTCATCCTACATCATTTGTATTGTGATTATAAGTGCGCTTTTATGTCTTTTCTTGGTGAGTTCTCTCTGATACCCAACAGCTGCTGACGTTATGATATATAATTTTGGGCTTGTATATTATGAGAGCATTTGAATGCTGGTTATCAGTTTTACCTACTTTTCCCACAATGTTTTCAGAAGTTATCTTCTTCATGGTCGTTTAATCACGGCGTTGTTTTGTAATGGGTTTAGGTTTTAGTTTATACATCAATAAAATGATAAAAAAAAAAATAACCCACTGTGACAAAAGGAATAATCCCAGTTAGGAGGAATTTCTTCAGTAGCAGCAATGTTTTCAAAGTGGTCTGTTTCAAGACAAAAATATTTTTCAGTGGGGTAATTTATTGATTAACCAAGGATTATACAGAATACCCTCTTACTGCAATATTACACGACCGGCCCTTAGTGTAGACCAATTTTAAATAAATTTGCTACATAATGATTTAAAGATACATCTGTACTCGTTTTCAGCCTGTTTTTAACTCAGTTCATCCTTATTTTATGAAACTATAATCATTCTTGTGTCTTATGCCAAATGTTGCCCCTGATCACTTCAACGATTCACAGGTTACGACGGAAAGCAAAATGCATTTCATGTTTTGGAGACCTTCAAAGCAATCGCTGTTGTCGTTTCCAGTTTAAATGTGGACAAATCCCTTGAGCTTTTCTATCCCATAGACCATATATATTAGTAATTTATACATGTTTACTCAGCTGAGCCATTCTACACAGTTTCAAGTTTTAACCTTTAAGTTGCTAAATAGATGAAACGAAAATTTCCACTCGGTAGTAAAAATCCAAATATTGTGATTTCAAAGTCGATTATACAGGAAAAAATGCAGTATCAGACAGTGTAGATCCATTTTGTGCAGTCTGATCTTGATCTACACTGTCCGCAAAAGCGCCCACGAGTCGCACTTAGAAGCCTAAGGGTTAGCGGCTTTTTTTTCTCAGTAGCTGTAAGGAAGTATCTTTAACATGCTCACGAGGGTAATTTGGAATTCCTAGTAAACTTTTGGAAATGAAATCGTCATCGATACGGCACAGATTCTCCAGTTTTCCACTGAAACATACATCACGTGATTTTATCATCCAATCGGCATAACGATAACAAGCTCTTGACATCAGACGTCTTCGCTGAATTTGTCTATATCCGCCACCAGTACAATTATTATAAAACTGTATTTTGCCTTTTTAATTGTCAGTAATACATTCTTGGAAAGCATATTGGGGGATAGCCACAACCCCACATATTTAACGTGGCAAATATTTTTAGCTTAGTGTCATCTTATTTTAAATAAATATGCTACATGATGATTGAAAATGTTAACGACGATAACTTGAAGTTCTTGGTAGACTATTGAACACGCAATCATCATAAGTAGACTATTGAATACGCAATAATCATAAATACGGCATACATTCTCCAGTTTTCCAATGAACAATAGATCACGTGTTTAAATCATCCAATCAGCATGACGATAACAATCTCTTGACAACTGCTAACATCTTGGCGTAATCCAGGTTCCATACCTGCAGTCAAATCTATTATTACAAAGTTCAGGTTTTTGATTCTAGTTCGATAAGGCCTACAGTTATACGAGTGTATGCCAGTGCATCACTTGTTCTTTCTGGTTCGAGACCATTTCATTCCAATGCTGTAGTTCTTTGCCTCTGGCGAACATAAACGATCCGATTGTGACTTTTCCGATGATCTTATCTGCAAATATAACAAATCTTCGTTAAAGTCCATACATGCACTATCTTAGCCTGGCATTCAGGCCCTGCATTTGAGTCATTCTCATAAACAAGGTACACAACTATAGTAAACTCACAGAAATATGAGTTGTTACTTGCCCTTTATCTGAAATACAGGCGTTAAATCAGACATTCAGACCATAATGTTAGCGTATTTTTTTGAAGTTTTATTTGATGGTCTTTTTTTTTTTACTGAAAATACTCTATTTAACGGACTGATACCAGTCTAGCACTATCTATGAGAACCTCATAGGGTTTTAAGCTACTTAACTGTCATATTTCAGGCATTTTGTTCCAGGAAATTCTACCAGAGATCTGTGACACTCGAGTCACTCTCCAAGATTGTCTACCTCTCTATCAAACGACAAAAAATAAATGTCAATCTCAACCAGGCAGACAGCATTTGCAAACGGACTGGAAAAAATAGGCTAATGGTAGGATTTGTCTCTCAAGGAGGCAGACAACGTTGTTCCCATGATGTTTTCAAAAAGCCATCTTCCGAACAATCGTTGAAATACGGTGGGATCCCTTGGGAAAGGGTCACAGTTTATGTATATATGTTGTGTTTTTAAAAGGTGACAACACGACAAATATAGCATTGTCGTATTCCAGTGAAGCAAAATTAAATGTGCCAGTAACAGATTCTTCAACTGTCAGATATCATAAAAACTGCGAGGATGATAACAGAAATAAAGTCTAAATTTTTTTATGGTATTAAATTACATTACGACAATGTCTCGCTTAATTTGGAAACTTTTACCCACTACGGGTAAAAGGAAGTAGATTCTGGAGATAACCCTGTACCTGATTCTATGGGTTAAACGGCCATGCTCTGTGAAAACGTGGTTTAATTCATCTCCAAAAAGTATCGATCCATGTCAGCCTGCGCAGTACGCGCAGGCTGACATTGGTCGAAACATTTTGCAATTCGTAAATCTTCTGCATGTCCAAGGACCATTCTACCTAATGATTCAGCTGGTTGTTGGACGTAATGTATTTTATGAATTAATAATTATGTGATGACTCGTTCTGTATAATGCATAACAGAGATGTATTTAACCCACCTTTCCCAGAGCGCCCATTATTTACTTTAACGGAACGAACTGTTCCACTGCCAACTAAGTAAGCTCGATTTTTTCGATGTCTTTAAGCAGATTTCCACTGTAATTGACGATGATCTTGGTCGAAACTTAGTATCAGGTAGCGGGCGGTGACGATCCAAGATCAGACAGCGCTTTTTGTGAAGTCCAATCTTGATTTAAGCCGCCCGCAAATAGTATATAATCTCCATTGGTAACGAAAAAGCCAATCGTTTAACCGAAGAGCGACAAATAAGTTGACCTCCGGTGGTTAAAAGACCTCGAATGTTTTAGTTTATTTTACTTCGATTGAGAAACAAGTTCCTAAAACTCATATCAATCACTCCAATGATCGCTATCTTAAATAGTAATATTAACCGTGATATAAGTAGTTCCAAAGCTTGACTCCGCTCATCACGGGATTCGAACCCGGAACCCAGCTTTGCTAAGAGGTCGATGCTCTACCCCTACACCACTGTCTCCCACGTTCATCCGAATGTTGCAATCTCAAGCCTGGTTTTGGTCAGAATATTTCTCATTTTCTACTCAAAATATCAAGCAGACGGTAATACGCCGAGAAAAGTTGGCGACGAAAATCATGTAAGGAAGATCCTTGGCAAACTTCGGCTGATCATTTAATCAATCTAGACGCTGTTACGAAATAAGCCGAGTTGTGACGAGTGGTACGGAAGACTGGAAGAGTAACACTCGTCACAATTCGGCCGAATCCGTACCTACATCTAACCTCGTCCATAACAAGGGGGTTTCCATGTTGAAGTACTACCAGTCACATGATCTTAAGCAAGGCGGTGCCTGTAAATCGATTAGCAACGGAAACAACAGCCACGGTGATAAGCAATCTATGGGTGAAAAATGCAAACATAACTGAAAGACCGAGTTAGAAAAAAAATGAATAAACTGTTGTCATTGGAAATGTATACTACTCACACTTTGATAGGGATCACTTAAATACATGTATTTCAATACGGGTATATCTTACAACAATACAGTTTTGCATTAATGACATCCATTTCCACAAGTGGTTTGTGTCATCAGGGTGGCAATGCAACATTTAGAAAGATTTCCAAGAAAACTTGTGGCTGTCACTCGTGAAATATTACCGATGATGTTCACGAGATGAAATAAATTTCGATCTTTCACAAAAAAAAACAACAAATATCCTATATTTATTTTGCCCCGACAAACAAATTAACGTAACCTTTATATCCACTTTGATGTTGCATAGCAGTGATTGTAATATTAGCCGTATCGAGGGAGGCAGCGGGCAGTTTGAAGGTGAAGGACTCGTTAAACACAGGGTTCTCACTCTTCTTCACCACCTCCGTTTTTTTAGTTTTGATAGTCTTGTTTTGGACCATAAGTTGCACTTTCACATAGGAATCTGTGGAGAGAAAACAAAATAAGTAAACAAATAAGTGAATCGAATCGACGATACAACAACAACAACAATGAAACACACAAAAAAGGTAAATTAGAGTTCATTAATTAATAATTCATGACCTCTCTTCTAGCTGACAAAAAATTTAGACTTGTCCAAATTGACAATATTGTAAACGACAAATCCAATGTGCCTCAAATGATCTTATTCGTCTTTTAAAGAAAGTATTGTTGGAAAAGGAGAAAATGCTTATACTTTATACGGTATTCAAGTCGTGTGCAAAAAAAAATGTGTCTCAACGAGACGATGTTGTTTTCTACTTGTCCAAACTGTAACATTCGAAAACGACAAGTAAGTTGCGGGATTCGTCTTTGAAATATTAGAAGGTGTAGAAAAAAGTCGTAGATGAGAATGAAAAACGATGAACCAGCAATTTCTTCTTTCCACACAATGTTTAAAGAAACGTTATTCATCAAGGCCATTAAAACGTGGAATCGTTTGGTGAAGAGTTAAATTGGTATACATTTAATAATACATGTAGTTGTCTCCCTTGATTAACTAAAAAAAGTCACCATAACGATGTTTAGATCGAGACAGCCGGAGCCAGAATTCTGTACTATTCCCAATGGAAATCCGTGGTCAGTATGCACTAATAGTTTTAGAATAGGTTCATAGTCTAAATCCCAAAACTAGTCATCTCTTTTTGCGGAACATGGTGTCTCAGCCACTCGGATGATTTATCTAGGTTGAGTTTCTTTTCAGAACAATACTTGGAGCTATTTCTGAATAAGAACCGTCAAATTTTATAAATCAGTCGACTATGTCGGATCATAAATCCTCATAACAGCACAAAGACAACATTAGCAACGAAAATGATAACATATTGGTAAAATAAATCGAGAAAACGACAGAATCACCTATTAATGGAGAACCGTCTCCATTGAATGACTTTCCCTCATAAATGCCGACTGTGACTCGCTCCAAATGATTGTTGTACGTCAAAGAGACCATTACTTCGCCTCGTAAATCAGCCGTCGTCTGCAACAATAACCACACGAAAATAATTAATCGTCTGTGACAGAATTAAGGAGTAAAGTGTTTAGTGAGAGAAAGGAGAGAGCATCGCTAAAATTTAACGCATAAAATAAAAACATGAAACAGAAAAATTATTTCCGAGTTTGTTTTTTCTGTTTGCCACAAAGTTCTCAAAAGAGGTTTTCCACAAGACAGACAGGATCTGACATGAGTTGATATTTGATATAAAATTTTATTAAAAAAGTTACGAAAAAATTTATTACGCTAGCCTTTGGCGATCTGAATAACTTTTCTGACGACAAATTAAATTCAATTTTACCGTGTACATGTGTCTTGAAATTTGCATGAAACTTATTCGCTTCTTTGACAGTTGTGTACATCACGGATGAAAGATAGTTCGGAAGAAACCTGTATGTTATGATTTTGTTTGAATCTAAAGGTAATAAAATTTACACCTTCAATCATCATTTTTGACGGTTAATTTCACACGGCAGAGAAATTTGGGTCAGCAATGTTTTAAAAATTGGACGCATGATTACAGAGCAGTGACCAATACGGCACTAACTGCTTATCTCAAAAGTTGTTAGCTAAAAAAAAAAAATCGTAAATTGAAAAAAAGAGTAGCTATGTGATAAAATAGCACCCCCCCCCCAAAGTATATAGCCAATATATGTACTGGCTATCTATGCAACTAGTTTAGAGGCGGTTGAAGAGGTTACCACAATAAATGCGTTGGTGCAATCTGTTCTAGGGTCTACACCGTCCACTTCTTCCGTCCCAACCCTACAGTGCCTTTGATGCCTTCAGTAGCTTTTGCGGCCAGCGTCTGACTGCACTGGTCGCTATGCTCACGTACTGTGGACAAACACGTAGACTTATCCAAATTAAAAGCATTTGCTGACGATAATTGAAATGTGACTCAAATAAACACATGTTTTCCAACTTAAAAGTGACACGTGACTTTGTACATCGATTGCTGTGGGAGCTTGATGACATCAACCATAATTTATCAATTACATTTACTGTTCAATCTTTTCTTTTTTCTTTAGGCGTATATCACTAAAACGTGACACAAAATAGAGTAAAGAAGAAAGGGAGAAAGTACTTTTTGAAAAATGTCGGAAAAATTCTGGGAGAAAGAACAATTGCTTGCAACAAGTAAATGCCCCATTTTTTTTTAAAGTTTCCCCCTTTTTATTTTTTTTTTTCAAATCTGTCTTTTTGTGGGACAGTCAAAAGTAATAATAGTATTGTAATGGGTCAAAGCAATTTAGATTGAGACGGGATATTTATTCAAACTTTGTATTCTGTTCTATATTTGCATATCACTTCATCTGCTTCAGTTGATGCATTAAGCACTTATGTGATCGAGATTGCTTTTGTATTTCTGAAGTAAATATAAACTGACTCTTCCTTTCAGTCCGTCTGACTGTCTGTCAGTCCCTCCGGAAACTGGTCTTTCTGTCTGTGTCTGTCTATGTTTTCGCTGTAACTGATTTACTTAGATCCCCACTATTTAATAGCAATCAAATCAATTAAAAGAAAAATTACAATAGTTTCAGACATAGCAACCCGTCGAATTTTTAAGACCAGAGAGCAATGCAGAAAGTAAAGACCAAACCTATTTTTGACCAAAGGTATCTACTACTCCAGAAACGTAGAGCAAGACTGCACTCTCGCAGAGTGTAGATTCAGATCAGACGCCTAGAATATCATCCTTAGCATTTCAAAAGTTCAGTCGGTTATTTGCTTTCGAATTGTAGAATCTGTTCGGAATCACCAAAGAAAGTTTAGGCAAAAACAAAAAGGTACACATATAGGCCGTATAATGTGTCGAAAGAAAACTAAATGTACAAAATACAAATTCTCGTACTCCTAGAAATTTGGAGAATTAGTTTATTCTAAAAACAGTTATTATTCTTAAGAGCTTACGGGAGAAACCTATGAATAATTGATAAAGTTAATTAGGCGTTGTGTTTAAAATAAACATTAGGCTTTGATGCAATACACCAAAGCAGCTGTACGGTACTTTTTAGCATTTGTATATATGAGCTGCGCTCCGGGGGGAGGGGGTTTAATGCATTACTATGATGCATTATAGAAAGCAAGTTATCGTGATTATTAGTGTGGATCCATAAAATCCATTTTGTATAAGAACTGGCTGAATCATGTGTTGACATGGAGAAAATTGGCCTGTAGCAAAAAGTTTTGATCCAGGTTGATACTTTTCGCAGATCTATTAAACACTCTTTACAAAGAGCATGACTCACACACACACACACACACACACACACACACACACACACACACACACACACACACACACACATATATATATAACTAACTAACTAACTAACTAACTAACTAACTAACTAACTAACTAACTAACTAACTACTTTCACATATACGTATAACGTCGATGTTTCGTGAATGAAATAATATTTTATAGGATTAAAACCGCATGGACATGCCCATTTACGCAATCACATTTGAGACACTGGTAACGTTATTTTTGCTATATCACAAAGCATGATGTAGATTATAATTCCTGAACAGAGGTTGGCAGTGTCCCTTACTATAGTGTTGCTTTAATTCCTTCACTGTCAATGGCTACTGTAAGTCGCCGAGCTTTTGCAGACGTCGTAGATCAAGATCAGACTTCACAGAACGAGCTGTCTGATCTTGGATCTACACCATCCCCTCCCTGTTACTAAGCCATGACTAAAATCATCGTCAACAGTATTTGAAAATGTAATTTCAGCCCTCGAAAGGAAGATAAATTCGTTAACCCTTTGGCTGCTGAGCGCGACTCACTGACCTTTTGCGGACAGCGTAGATCAAGATCAGACTGCACAGAACGTGCAGTCTGATCTTTGATCTACACTGTCCGATAAGGACATGTTGTCTTCTAAAAAGTTCACTTGAATTAAGAAAACTTCGGTTTTTACGATCGGCTCAAAAATTTTATTCCACTTATTTAGCAGGATAAGGGTTAAGTTGACAGCGAAAGAGTTAACTCTTTACCAGACTACAAAATTTCAGGCTTGTCCGAATCGAAAGATTAATAGACAGAAAGAAAGGCAAACAAAGAGGATAACAGGAAGAAATGGGAAGCACGATGAAAAAAGAAAGACTTTTCAGGACAGGTGTCCTCAACATCTTTGTGAAAATCGCCTCTCCTCACATCTGAGGCTCTCTCTTCTTTACCCTTCTTGGGGAGAATTCCCAAGACCCCTTTCTTTTTAGGGCGTACTTTAATTTTCACCATAGGAGCGTCCCTGGAATTGAACGATTAAACTGGGAAGCTATCATATTGTAGACATAAATGTGGCTCAATAAAAGTGTCATAAAAGTTATGTATGACCATGAAGCATACCTCTGTGACCTCTCGTTCCAAATCTCGCCAGATAACGAGACGTTCATTACTGTCACAGTCGTGATCTTTGAGCGGGTAGAGGGCGTGTCCAATCACCTGATGCTTCTTATGTCGGTCCACGTCATATACTGTTAATTTAAGAACTCGATCGTTCACACTTCTGTTGGAAACCTGAAAAGATAGAAATTCCCAACGACTGCTCCATTTCCAACAACATTTTCCATATTATCAAAGGAAAGTAACTTCCTTTCTTTAAAAGGTTTGTCTTTCACGTGACTTGTTTGCAGTTTCAAAGTTTGCATATGTAGAGTTAAGGTCAACTGGTTATGAATTGATTTTGATCTTGAAAGACTGATAGTAGCAGGTTACAAATCAAAAAGTGACTTCTTTACTACTAAAATTCCACTGTTAACGTTACTTACACAGTGGACAGTTCTTACGTTTTGTACATCATTGAATGAAGAGTTGTAAGCAATTGCCTAAAAAAAAAAAACACTTTCGTTGTCTCGCTTGCAAAAGTTAGTTGAACAGTAAATAACCAGAATGGTCATGATGTAATTCTTTACTAGACGACAATTTTCAGAACTGTCAAATTTAAAAATATTAGCAGACAATAAATTAGTCCTAAGGCTGCTAAGCGCGACTCAACGACCTTTTGCAGACAGTGTGGATCAAGATCAGACTGCACAGAACGTGCAGTCTGACCTTGGATCCACACTGTCTGATAAGAAGATATTTTCCCCCTATAAATAACTTTAAAATAGCAACATTTGTATTTTTTTTACACTAGGCTAGAAAAATTGAATTAACGTACTTAGCAGGTTGAGGATTAAACGCGGTTATAATGTTAGAATTTGTCGTTCAAGTCAGGGATCTTATATACGATCCCTGTTCAAATGGTGGCATACATTGTTAGAAAAGGAGAAAATGCTCGTCACCGGCATTCTCTCCGTAACCCAAAACGGTTTCTACAGCCTTTTTATCCAGGGTCGCCCCAACCATGTTTGTGTGTAAAAGATTAAATTACATGATGCGTTTTCGAGTATGAGTAGAAATATCATAATAATGATACAAACTTCACAAGGCTGTGCCCGTGACTATGGACACATCTACTCCTGCGGACTTTTTTTGCATTATGCTGAAGACCACCTTCGAAAACATTGTGGGAGGAGCAAAAATTGCTCGATTTTAAAGGCTGTTTTCGAAGGTCATAGCGGCTGTAATTTTCTTCAGTTAATGAAACAACCCTTTACCACACAATTCCCGAATTTAAAGGACTCTACTGAAGAAGGCTTTTGAAAACATTGTAGGAAAAGAAAAAAATGCTGGTAACCAGCATTTTCTCCTTTTCCCACAATGTTTTCTTTCCTTTAAATGATAAACTCCATCATTTATGCCACGTTCCAGTTGTCATTTGTAAATGCTTCAGACTTAGACAAGTCCAAACTGTTGTCGATTGGTAAAGAGTTAAAAGGTTATAATAGACAACGAAAAAGTTCTTTTCCATGCCTTTGGATGCCTTAATTTTGTCTTGTAATCGGAAACCAACAAATGAAGGAAAGAAAATCCCAAATAGACTCGTTGCCGTCAGCTTGTTAGAACTTATTCACGTCTTTTTTCCCCAGAAAACACGTAACAACGCGTTTTGTATAAATCATTATACGGCATATGAATTCAAGGCTTTTCACAGGAAAGATATCTCTACTATGCTTTTTGTTCTGTTTCTAAAGGAAGTGTGCATTTTACTGGAGAGTTCCTCGAAATTCATAAGGTCTACAGCCCCTAACTCATCGGTAAACATCGACGTTTTCGTAAAGGCTATTCAGCCAATCTCGGCAGCTTCCGTATGAGAGTTAGGGGCCGTAGACCTTAACATCTTTGCTGTGTTGCAGACTAACAGAGGGTGAGAATCATCTTCGGTATAACCATTGAGTGCGTAGTTTAAAGATACACCTATACTCATTTTAAGGCAGTTTCGCCCAGTTTTTAACCCATTTCATCCTTATTTTATGAAACTATAATCATTCTTGTATCTTCACGCCGAATGTTGCCCCTGATGGCTGCAAGACTGCACAGATCACTACGAATAGAAAATGCATTTCATGTTTCGGGGGCCTTCGAAGCAATCGCTGTTGTCGTTTCCAGTTATAAATGAGGACAAATCCCTTGGGTTTTTCTATCCCTTACACCATATATTTTTGATAATTAATCTATATTTACACAGCTGAGTCATTCTACACACTTTCAAGTTTTAACAGCATTTTTTCTCTCTTGCTGTAGGGATGTATCCTTTAAGGTTGACACTACACATCATTTGTACACAGCACCATCGGTTAGAGAGGCCGAGGCTCTACCCGTATCCCACTGTGTCCCTATATCATCATTGAAGATGCAATATACAGCCGGAATATAAATGAGCCATACTTTGACAAAGGGGATTAAATCCGTAATGCATAATAGTGATACCATGCAAGTCATCATATCACTATGGATCCATAAAACCCATTTCGTCTAAAAACCGACTTAATCCTGAGGTAGAACGGTTCTTTGACAAGCAGAAAATTTACAAAGAAGCAAAAAGTTTCGACCCATGTCAGCCTTCGCAGACCGCGCAGGCTGACATGGGTCGATACTTTTTGCAAATGCATTAAGCCCCCTTTTCACAGGACATGGCTCAAATTTACTTTGATATTTTCATACATACCTGAAAAACATAACTCTCTTCAAATTTCGGATTACAAGTTTTCTTCTTGAATTTTGATTGTAAGTATCGGCGCTCGTCTGGCATTAGATAAATTCTGAAAAGAAAATCGACATACAAATATTATTTTGTCATGAACGGAAATTACAAAAAGCTAAACACCTGAGGCAATGTTAAAAGCTCCAGTATCAAAGTTGTAATTCTGTTTTTGTGTCAGACACTCGAGAACATAACCACGCTACCATCTACAAATGAAAATGAGGACTCTGTAAGATAGAAAGGAAAGCTACAAATAAAACAAACAGGAAATACTTCACAGAGGAAAATATGTAATTTTGATGATATTGAAAACAATATGGGAAAAGGAAGTATTGCTTCTAAGGAGCTCTTTTCCCACTACGTTTTCTGAAGCTGTCTACTATATTGTAGGATAGTTAAAAGTTTTGGGGGTAAGGGTACACAGCCCCATAGACCTGATGGGTCTATAGCTGTATTCCTGACATTTTTTTTTTTTGGGGGGGGGGGGGCTAAGGACAGCTACCTTCTTTGTCCAGGTTACTATTTGTCCAAAAAGACACCCCTAAAAAAAAGACCATCGTTTGGTCGCGTGTGGCCGCCGAAAGTTCCACAACGATAGACAGAAATTTGCGGTGTGGAACAAAGCAATGACTGGTACAGGGACACAAAAATATTTCCCTGATGCATTATACCAAGCAAGTCATCACATAGTTTTGGATACATAAAAACTATCTTCTCTAAAAGCCGATTGAATCATGAGGTAGAACGGTCATTGAACATGAAGAAAATTATTGATATAGCAAAGAGTTTCGACCCATGTCAGCCTGCGCAAACTGCGCAGGCTGACATGAGTCGAAACTCTTTGCAGATGCACTTAATCCCCTTTTCACAGAGCATGCCCCATTTTATTGTAGACACGGAAAGTTTCAGTAAAACGAGCATTTGCTTATAAAAAGCAAATGCCACAATACGCTCCATGTTCTAAAAGAAAACCCGTCCATTGGAGGGACGCAAAAAGTTGTGATGGTAATGACAACCCTATTAAAGCCGATAAGGGCCCATTATTATGATTGCTGTATTGACCTGGTGACTTTATTGCATTAGGATCTATAACTTCTCGAGCTAACGAGTAAGAATTGTCGTAGCAAGACAGACAAAATTATCCAACATTCAGCGCAGCATTTACTACATTGTTCGTCTGTTTTGATTTTTAGTTTCACTTCCTACCGTATATATTCAGTCTTTTTTAAATGATACTACCTCACTAATCGCTTACCAAAAAAGCCCGACATTTACAACCCTGAATAAGGTGGCTTTTTGAAAACGTTCTGTTAAAATGAGAACACGCCTGTTACCACCTTCTTCTTTTCCAACAATGTTTTCTGGAGCCTACTTCCACAGGGTCGTTAAAACTCGGAATCGTTTAGTACAGGGTTAAACGGTTCAGTAAATAAATAAGTAACTAAGAACAAAATCTGTAACTATTTCTTGGTGTATGCAAAATATTACGCTATACCATTTCGCTCTTACATTCAAAGTCTGGCTTTTACGAAATCAAATAAATCAAATAGGATATAAATGTGCTCTTGGTAGACTCCTGTATAAATTTCTCATTAGTTTGTCCGTATTTAAATCACTTGTGTACATGTAAACGATTCTTGGTTCTCCCCCTATTCTCTATTGATACAGAACTACATTGAGATGTACTTTCTTGTTTTTTCGGCGTAGATGAATGCGCTGGCTTTTGACCTAGTTTTTGGTATTGATATTATTCGAATGAACAAATAAAAATTTGCGATTGACTAAAAATATGGACATGATTACTCTGCGGGCCCTCGTAGACCTATCTGAGGGCAATTTTACGCCATCTGTCTTTTTTTTTTTTAAATTAGAGATATTTCTTGTTTTTAGGTGTGCAGAAAATGCATTTAAATTTTATCATGAGAAAGCAGCCTGTCTAAGACTAACGGAGCAAGATCACTCGTGACAACTCGGCCGATTGTGTAACCATACATGTATCTAACCTAATCCGTATCAAGGGCGTTGTCTGCGCATGTCATATTCTTCGAAGATTCGACCTGTCTGCCACGACGCATCACCGACCCCATATACTAGGGAAAAGTAGGGCTTATACCGAAGCTATTACCCAAGCCTATCTTGGCTTTTTCATAAATAGCCGGTGCATAGATTACATGTTAGCTGATCATAGCTGAATGAATCGCACCCGGTAGCGTTTTATTGAGTAAACGTTTATTTTATTTTGAAATTCAAAGTAACGGTTGTCGTTTTGAAAAGTAGTCCGGTTCTGTACCCAGAATGCCCAAATTAGATAGATGTGTATTTGTAGAATGCCATCTAGCGGGAGATAATGGTATCAAAGGACTATATTAAATATGGCTGCGGTAAGGAATTATTTAAATCAACGACAGCAAAAACTACATTTAAATTGTTTACATTTATAAATGTTATAATATAGTCTGTTGTGTAAACGTAGATAAAAAATCAATGTAAGGTGTATGGGGTAAAGATACTGTAGGGATTTGTCTTCGATTTAAACCGAAAACGGTGGTTGTTATGTCTATGGCTAGCCGCAATAGAATGAAATGCATTTTCTATCTGCCGTAATAATTATGTGCAGCCTTACAAGCATCAGGGGCAATATTTGGCACGAAGATACAAGAGTGATTAAAGTTTCATAAAATAAAAAAAAAAAACGGTTAAAAAACTGGATGAAAACAAGTTAAGATGTATGTTTAAATATCACACAACACTGTACAGCTGAGGGACTTGATCGGCGGTTCATCCTAGGTTTGTCGAATTGGGGCCAGACATTTCATAGAAGAAAAGCGTAAAAATGAGACACTCATAGAGCCCTCGACATAATATTTTATATTTTCACTCAATCTTTGATACAAAAAACATTTTTTTCGTATATGTAAAGCATTTGCAGACAACTAATTAGATGTATCTCAAACTTTGGAATTTGCCTTTAATAGGGTTGAAAACATTTTCGGGAAAAGGAGAAAATGCTGGCTACCAGCATTTTCTCCTTTTCCCCACAATGTTTTCCAAAGCCTTCTCTCTCATATTCGTCAGGAGACGAAACAGTTTGAAAAGGGATTAGATAAAAAGCCAATCTCTGTTTTCAGTCACAATATTAGTCTGTAATAACGCGTCGTCTGTGAAACGTTCAGACTATATTTCAATCTATAACGAATTTAATGTGCTTTTCTTAAAACGGCTGTCACTGTCGTCTGCTACAAAATTTATTCCACGAGGCACTTTGGTAAATCAGTGACCATAAACAATTTTGGAAAAGCATAAATTTCATGTAAGACTTTAGATGTACCAAATAATCACATTTGCTTGACCTCAAAGAAGAAAACTTTTGATAACATTGTGGGAATAGGAGAAAATTGTGGTTACCAGGATGTTTTTTTTTATTCCCATCATAATGTTTTCTTCCCCATTGTAGACAACCCCATTATTTAAGCCACACACTGAAACGAGTCAATATTGCATTAATATTTCAACCTATTCTTTTAAATCTGTGGTATGTAGTATGTGAACTATTTAAACCAGCCTTCTAGTTTGAAGTTTTAAAGAGAAGACAGTAGTGCAAAGCTAGAGCGACGGCCTCTGATATTGGAAGGTCTGGGTTCGAATACCGTAATGAGTAGGTCAACCTTAAGAACCATCTGCATCATGAAGCTAGTACAGGCCGGTGTTCCAAGAAGCAATCATCACGAGAGATTCACGTGAAAAAGGGCATTCGAACATTTGCGTGAAGTGTCGTCTCGGATCAGCCTGCGCAGTCCGCGCAGGCTAGTCCGAGACAGCACTTTACGACTACATTAGATTTTATTCTTCAGTAAACTTGCGCAAAAGAGAAAATTACATAAAAACGGAAAGTGTCGTTTCGGATTAGCCTGCGCAGGCTGATCCGAGACGACACTTTACGCAAATGTCCGAATGCCCTTTTTCGCGTGTTGCAGGCCATTTTTGTGGTATTTGTCGAAGACAATACCACTATGAGTTCAATATTGAATTTTGAAGACCATGTATCGTATTTTGTGCAAAGCCGAAGGAAATAAACCCAATTAAACTCAATTTTTCTCAGACAAATGAGTTTTTCGGCAGCACTGATGTGTAACTGGAAATGGCATGTTAAAATACACTGGTGAGGCCATCGATCGTGGAAATACTAATTTTTGATTGAAAATAGCTTCACTCGCTCATAGCCTTCTATTGGCGCAATGATATATATGAAATTTGTCTACTGATCGCTTGGTCCTGGGCTTTTTAGTTACAAAACCAGTTCGTCCCATGGCTTGTTCGTCCCATGATTGCGCGCTACTCCATTTGATTGGGCATGAATATTTATAGATCGAAATAATTGATTGTAATGTTGGGAATTAAATGTTAACGGCCAAAGATATTTCGAAATCATAGTTTTCAGGTAAAAACTTAATTTTATTCGATATATTCATATTGTTTCTCTCTCTATCCATCATGCATCCTACTGTCAAGGGACGTTACTCCTGTCTCCTCCTAATGATCAAAGGGAGACCACCAATACACAAATAATCCTAACTTTGTCATGAGTACTCTCCCTTCAACCAAAAAGGTATTCATTTGCTTAGTAGCTTGACTTTCAAGCCAATGTTTGAGTAATATTTCTCTTTTTCTTTCAAATTATTAATTCCACACAATGGCTTGCTTGACAAATACCACTTCAGCGTTTTCAAAGCTTTGATTAGACAAGCGATTATAAAATCGCTTGCCTATTGCTATCGAGAGTGACCAAGATCCAAATGTGAACAAAAAACAACAAAAAACAAAGTAGCTAAATACTGTCCACAGAAAACAATTCTTTCTGTTAGAAATTGTCATTCTGTTGAATATGACTACCTTGAAATAAACTATAAAATCAAAACCTCTCATATTTGAACGATGTCTTCTTATAGAGTCCCAGGCCGAACAAGATGTCACCGAAAACGTACAAAGTGTTTGCTTATAATTATGTAAATTAAATCAGGCTCATCTTTACATTTGCCATCGCAACCTTTTTCAGTCTAGTGTTCTTTTGCGGGTGTTGTAGGTTTTGTGTAGCTACGAGTTCGTCCGATCGATTTGAAAGTGAAAAAGCATTGAAATTTCATTTAAAAAAGAACTATTGAAAATATTTAATGCCAAGTCATCAAATTGGTATATTATTTATTTGTTTTTTTCCAATTATAGACCGATCAACAAACAAAACTTTCTCATGGTACATGTATTTCTTATTGTGACAAATAAACGGCTATGAGCGGTTGGTAAAGTCACCGATCATTTGACTATAATTTGTAGATCTTGTGTCAAAATCAATGTAAAATAAGTCGGTTTTAACTGAATGTTGAAAAAGGGGGTCAAACATACATGTACTTCTGTGAATATGGCCCCATTTGTTTTCTGGTTTCCTCTAGTTTTAAGAAATTGCTTAAAAGTGTCTTGCCAAAGGTCACTCCGTTAAGTTCTAACACCGCTAGCAGGAATCGAACCAGGAATTCCTCATTTCAGAATCCAAACACCTTAATTTGAGCCCAAAAGTCCCTCACCTTACGCGATAAAAAAAATATTTTAAAACTAATGGTTTTATAATTCATAGTATGCTGGTTAAACCCTTTATCAAACAGTCCGAGTTTTAACGTCCCTAAAAAAATAAGAATTTGAAAATAATGTGGAAAAAGGAGAAAATGCTAGTAATCAGACAAGACTCAAGTTTTGATTCACATTTATTTTATTGTCTGCAAATGTATTAAAACTGGCCAAGTCTTACATTTTGTCGTTTGGTAAATATGTTAAAGGATACCGTTTTCTTCAAGCCTTTTGACATCTCCCCCTCGTACAGGAACCAATCACAAATATTTATAGAGACCTTGCGTGATGTGAATACTGGCGAGGGAAATGCAGTGTTAAGTGCATTAATACCCTTCGGCAATCGTTTTTCAAGACTCATTTTACAACCTTTTAACCCTTTTATCGTCCTGCTGATATCTTAAACCTTTAGCGAACGATGTGGATCAAGATCAGAGTTCACAGAACGCGCAGTCTGATCTTGAATCCACACCGTCCGCCTATTGGATCTGAATAGTGACCAGGAGGTCTTTTCTTTTGTCATGGAATTGTGTGGGAGCACTCGAAAATATTTCGGGCAAAAGAATTAAGCCTTTACCACACAATCCCGAGTTTTAACAACCCCGAGGAGGAAACCTTTTGAAAACATTGTGGAAAAAGGAGAAAATGCTCGTAACCAGCATTTTCTCCTTTTCCCACAATGTTTTCTACCCTATCAAAGGCAGAAATAATCATTTTAGCAACATTTGATTTTTTTTGTCTGCAAATACTTTCAATTTTGTCCACATTTTTGTCCTCTGGTAAAGAGTTATAATATGCTGCCATTTCGTGCCTTTTGGACATAAAACTATGCATGAACAGATAAACGACCTTTCAGTTTATATTGATTTCTAGATTTATTGGGAAGGACGATTGTTTCCTATAATAGATCCAACGGATGAATCAAGAAAGTCTACAAAGCATCCCAAGCTTCCGTGTTACCTACTGACCTAATACAGACATCTTTTTGTAGTCGACATCTTCTGATTTTTTATATCTGTTTCTTAAATATTCAACGTCGTTTTCATTTTTATTTCAGTTATATATCGCAGCGTCCAATGCACTTGTCCTCATTTTCCTAGGGTTTTCCTGGTTTTCACCAACTATTTAACAGAACACTTTTGGTCATGTTCGCAAAATTTTCTAATTTGAAAGTAACACAGCTTCACCAAATGGTGAATCCCAATGGTTTAGTCAATCAGATGTTATGTTACTTTCTAAATCCAGAATTAGACAAAGAATGTTCTTAAGAACGGTTGGTGAATACGGGTCCTGAATTTACTTTTACAAGTTCTTCTTAAAATATTATTTACAAACCACTGGCTGCTTTCCTACGTAAATATTGTCGAAACCAGCAGTGGGAAAAAATATGGCCGATAAGGGAATATCCCTTACTTTAACGCTCTCCCAAACAACAAAATTTTAGACCTGTCCCAAATTGAAAGCATTAGCAGACAACAAATTAGATGTGACCTAAAAACTGATTATTTTGGAAGTGTAGAAAACATTGTGGGAATAGGAGAAAATGCTGGTAACCAGAGAAAAGGCTTGGTCGCTTTTGGCAAAATTAAGACTCGGTCGCTTTTGACAATTTTTTAAAACTTGTAGTCTTGTACTAGTTCCACAATGAGAACGTCAAATGCTGTCTTTTATTTTGTAAATTAGAAGTTCTTTTGCACGAAGTTCGTTCCATTTTAACCCTTTCAGTGCCAAATAAATAAACTCAACCTCTTTCTACGGCTCTAATACAATCCATTGAAACTTCCAAAGATTTTGATTGTATAGGCTTGACCACACAAGCGGACGGTATAGATCAAAAATCAGACTGCACGTTCTGTGCAGTCTGATCTTGATCTATGCCGTCCGCAAAAGTAACTGTTTTCGCCTATGGTGCTGAATGGGTTAAAACCACTGAATATGTAGCCTTTGTTAAAAAATATTGATACAGCAGTTCTTGAACAGTTTCATACGCTGAAATCGTGAAAGGTTTCCGAAAAAATCTCACAATGCAAATTCCTACACTTATAGCTGAGGACTACTTTCAGGTTAGCGAATTTGAAAGCATTCACTTACTGTGATGGCTTCCGACCGGAACTAAACACTATCATATATACGCATGCGCTCTTCTTATTTTACAATGTACCTTCAGTTTTGAATTTTACACCATGTTAAACCCTAAGCAACTGAGTGAGACTTACGAACCGTTTGTGGACAGTGTAGATCAAGATCAGAGTTCACAGAATGTACGGTCTGATCTTGGATATACACTGTTCGAAAAGAAGATATCTTTCCCCCAAAAATACCCTTGAAACGGCAAAATTTGGGGTTATACTATCGGCTTGAAAGTTTCTTTTCACTTATTTAGTAGGATAAGTATTAAAATGTGAAGGAAAGCATATATTTCATTCATCCATGCTGCTTTACAAATCTGCTTTTCAGCACTTTAATTCCCGTGAAATTTGTCATGCAGCAGATCACTTTAGAAACCATTGTGTAAAAAGAGAAATCGCTCGTAAGTTATGCTTCACAAATCCGCTTTATTGCACTATTATCCCGTGATTTTGTCTTCCAGCACATCATTTCGGAAACCATTGCGGCAAATGAGAATTTGATCTAAACGAACACGATCTCCTTTTCGCACAATGTATCCAAAGCAGTTATATTGCTTATCACTACTTTACATGACTTTTTAAAAGTTGTCAGATACAAATTAGTGTCTTGGAGTAGCGAATTATGAATGGAACAAACTGTGTGACTGGGGCCTCATTATTGGGTCATGTTCTGTGGCTGTTATGATGGTGACAAAAAGATAAATAAATCTTTCTTGTTCTAAATGAATGCAAAATGAATCGGTTAAAAGTGAATTTTAAAAAAAAGCCCGGAAGTATACTTTCGTGAAAAAGGCCCCATTTGTTTTCCGAGTTCTAGTTTTAGGATTTGGCTTTGTAGTGTCTCGCAAAACGTTACTCTTGCGTACTATCATCGCGGGGGGGGGGGGGGGGGGGGAACTTTCCGTCTCAACCAAGCAGATGGGTTGTTTTGAAACTTTGAATCACGTTCGAACTTATAATGGTTGTTGAGTGCTATTCTTGGTTTTTAAACCTTACTTGCCTGTCACAAGTTCATGAATAAAAGATCAAATACAAGAAAACTGTCATACAACACAGTCAGTGGGTTGCTTCCTTGACTTGCCCAAAGTTTATGATACATGGAATTACACAATGTAATTTCCTTTCGCCGCGCATGACAATAAAAGACACCATGCAATTGCCAAACAGCCCATTCTTGGGAAAACTACGATCATAACCCTTTCAGCACCGTCGCCGAAAACAGGGACTTTTGCACAGGGCATTGATTAAGACCAGACTGCACAAAACATTCAGTTTAATCTTGTATCTATATCGCCTGCTTGTTTAATCAAGCCTATAAGAAAAATATTTTTGAGCTTTACTGGATTGTAATTTCAGCCGTCAAAAAATGTCGAGTTGATGTATTAATCGCGGAAGGAGTTGATCTTTCATGCTGTTGAAATAATGAAGTGTTTATTTTCAGTTGGTAAATGAAACTTACAAATTTAAATATAAAGCAAGTTTGTGCAGAATATCCAACCAATTACAGGTCAATGTAGATTTAAGACCAGGCTGCACGTTGCCTTGATCCACACCGTCTAAAAGGTAACCACAAGTTACCGCCATGAAGCTTAGGGTTAGCAATAAGGCTTCCCGCGCAAGATTATGAGACCTGAAACCACACAAATACGCAATTATTGCGAAAAGAAGAATAATTCGCCAAGTAGCTCTGATGCACCTCGTTAATTGAATCGTAACGCGTATAATTCTAAGCCAGATGTTAGCATGTTCTTGTCACAGTACTCTGCCGGAAATGCAGGGTGCATTGTCGCCAAAAAGGTACTCCTACATTGAAAGTAAATCTCTATTGTTGTTTGTTGGATCTAATTATCATCCTTTACAAAACAAGTTTTAACGACCCTAAGTTATAAACCTTTTGATAATTTTGTGAGGAAAGAAGAAATGATGGCTACCAGCATTTTCTCTTTTTTTTCCCACATAGTTTTCTACATTTCCGAATATAAATCTTGACCAAAATTTAAGCTAGCATCAGGAAAAGCTTTCATTTTGGGCTAGTAAATGTTATCGGCCTATAAAGAGTTAACTCTCGTAATTAGATAGAGAGAACTGTCATCTGAAAAATAATGATTTCTCCAACAATTACAAGTTACAACAAATTTGTTTTTTCTGTACGGTAGACAAACAAGGCCTTGGTGTCAGTACTGAGTCTTTGATTATTCAGTCTAAGGTATAACCACAGTGGGGGAACTCCTTGTTCTCAAGAAAAACTGTCAACGAAGTCTGAATTCCAGCGAAAGCATTTCCTCGTGTGGGTACACAGACTCATGTCAAATGCATTTTCTTTTGGAAAATTAACATATAAATACGACCTACTAGACACCTTTAGACTCCTCGCCCATCTGTTCACTTTTACAAACAATTTTCTAAAACCGATAGTATTTACCTAAGTATTAACCCTTATCCTGGTAAATAACTAAAATGAAACTTTCAAGTCGATAGTAAAAACACAAATGTTGCTATTTCAAAGTTATTTTTGGAGGGAAAATATATCCTTATCGGACAGTGTAGATCCAAGATCAGACTGCACATTCTGTGCAGTCTGATCTTGATCTACACTATCCGCAAAAGGTCAGTGAGTCGCGCTTAGCAGCCTAAGGGTTAAATACCCTGTCTGTCAAGAGTTTCACCTTTGTAAGAGTTCTTGTATAATTTAGTACTATGTATAATATGTTTACGGGTATAGGCGAAATAACTAGCTGATGAATCAAAGTGCTATAACGATAAGGAAGCGTCATAGGGCGTAGACCGCTGTCAAAATTGGTCACAATTTACGCTTCCGTAAGTATCAGAAAAATGCGCTTGATATGTTTATATCTCAAAACAAGAAGCATCAAGTTTTAGAAAGTTTAACGGTTGAAATGAATGATTTCTTAGTTGATTAACTGAAATAGTTGTAGACGTATTCACCAATCATTCTCAATATTGTTTTGCTTTACATTCCACCACTCGCCAATCGTACTACAGACCATCGGTCCGTTTTCACCTACCATTCTCAAGAGCATTCTTAGTCTAATTATTTAGAAATTATATTTATTTGATATAAAAAGTAACACAACTTCTGATTTGCTAAACTAATTGTTTTAGTTTTACAAGTTGTATTACTTTCAAATTTAGAGAATGCTTGAGTATAAGACTAAGAATGATCTTAAGAATGGATGGTGAATACAGACTCTCTCGATACTAAACCAGTAATTGATCCAATAAACCATTATAATTGCCCGGAATCTTATCCTGTAAAATTCTACAAGAACCGATGCCTCAGTGTGAAATAACGACCGACCGTGTCTGGTAATGTCTCGAGAATTTCGATAGCGGACAGCCCAAGTAATTGTTCTAGAGACAAGAAACCTATTATAAAGCGATTTGTTGAGAAATAATATCTCTTTTCGAGTAATTGGCGGTCAACGAAATTACACCTACACCATGGCGCAGAACATATTCTTATGTCGCCAGTTTTTGTTTAACTCTTTACCAATCGACAAAATGCTAGACTGGTTCAAATTAAAAGCATTGGTATACGATAAATTAAACTTAGTCCAAATGATAGGATCTGTCTTGACTACGATAGAGAATTTCGTTGGAAAAGGAAAAAATGCTAGTTACCATCATTTTCCACCATTCCCACGATGTTTTCAAAAGCCTTCTTCTCAAGGGCCGTTGAAACACGGGGTTGTTTGGTACAGAGTTAATTCTGTGTATTGCAGAGAAGAAATCAGCGGCAAAACATTCTCTTTTTGAAACAACTGCCATTTTACAGTATGTTTGCAAGGATTCCTAATTGATTCCTCTGTACATATCTAAATGGTTGAGCTAAAGGATTGTAAATCAAATATTCTCGGTTCGATTCTCCGTGATTAGCGGCGTAAAACGTATTGGGGTGTTCTTAGGTAAGGCAATCCGAAACCGAGAGCCATAGCCCAGTGATAGAGAAACTCGAAAAAGCTAGCTGTCACCGTGATTAACATGAAATAATGTTGAGAGTGGAGTAAAACGCTACACAAATTAACTTAAACCAAAATATGCTTTTATACATGTACACCAATGGACAAATAGGCTCCTATACCGCAATATCTAAATCTTTAAGCATGCCGATGGCGATATCTTATCAGGGTCTATATTTACCAACCATTTTTAAGAACATTTTTAGTCTTATTCTCCAAGATTTTCTAAATTTGAAAGTAACACAACTTCTGATTGGCTAAACCATTTGGTTTAGCCAATCAGAAGATTTGTTACTTTCAAACTGAAAAAATTCTGGAGAATATGACTAAGAACGTTCTTAAGAATGGTTAGTGAATATAGACCCAGATCTTATATGAACGTTGACAAATGAGTCATGCTCTGTAGAAAGGGGGATTAATGTATCGGCAAAAGGTGTTGACTCAGGTCAGTCCGCGCTTTCCGGGCAGGTTGGCCTTGGTCGAAACTTTTTTTTTGCTATAGGTCAATTTTCTGCATGTCCATGGACAATTTATATCATGATTCAGTCGGTTGTCAGAGAAAATGGGTATTATGGATCCATGATTACATGTACGAGGGTTGATCAATAAATTCGTGGACACCGTCGATATCTCCGTTACAAATTTTTATGTGAAATTTATACACCATATTCATAAAAGATCAGAGATATTTTCTACAATTTTCGCTTTGTTTTTAAATACAAAACAAAGCATTTGCGGGCGGTGTCCACGAATTTATTGATCAACCCTCGTATATGATGACTTGCTTGGTATAGTATAATGTATCAGGGAGATGCATTAAACCCCCTTTTGCCAAAGCGCCGGTCAAATATATTGCGAGGTATTCTGGCAATCACACTTTTCCAATCGAAGGAGGGCCTCAATTAATGTATTGAACCTGTATTTGGGACCTTTGGTTGCGAATTAAATAGAGTTTATTTCATCAGCTTGTGGTTAATATGGGGAAATATTTGCCGAAAAAGGGAAAGGTATGCGAAAATAACGAGTGCCGTAAGGCACGAGTTATTTTCCCGGACCTTTCCGTTTTGAGGCAAATATTTCCCCATATTAACCACAAGCTGATGAAATAAATTATACATTATATTTCCTCTTATTATTTTGTCAACGAATGCCACTTTTAAAACTTAAAAATTTAAAAAACTTAAAAAAGTAGTTCCTGATTTTCGGCAGGAGGAAAATATTCACTGTGACGGGGAAATAATTCCCCCCAGCTTAAATTACGACATTTCTTTACCCATAACATTACTAAAAATAGACACATGAAATATAATATAAACTTTTACTGACTGTAAGCTATCGTATACATACGATGTCTTTATAATCAAATACAAAGCGACCTGTAGGAGAACTATTACAGTAACGAAACTTACCGGACAAACGGGTCACATCCATTTGAGCCTCCAAATGTCCTGTTCGGTAGATTCTTGGCCTTAATTAGAGTCACTAGAAGTTTTTCCGTTTCTCGTTCGTACTCTACGGCGAACCAGATTCGACCTAGATGACCGTGCGGTATCTCGTATTCGTCGTCCTCATCCGATATGCGGTACAGGCTGGGATCTATTGACCCAAGGGCATAGGCACCTGAAAAATAGATAACAACTAGCCATGTATACAGTGTTTTCATACGCATATTACAATCATTCTCAAAATGTGTTAATTATGTCAAGTTTTACACGAAGGCAAACTATGGACCTTATCTCTAAACAATTAGGTGTTAAACATGGGACCCACATATTCCGTTGTAGATAAAAAGTGCTGAAACAGGTACCTGATACCAGTCTTCGATAAAGAATGAGTTCGATTGACCCTTATCCTGCTATATCTGTGGAATGAAATTTTTGAGCCGATTGTATCAACCCAAAGTTTGGCATGTTTTTGGTGGACAATATGTCCTTAACGGACAGTGTAGATCAAAGATCAGACTGCACGTTCTGTGCAGTCTGATCTTGATGTACATTGTCCGCAAGAGGTCAGTGAATCGCGCTTAGCAGCCTAAGGTTTAAATATTTCGGAGCAGAACAGATAAGTTTCTCCTCTTTTTCGTAGGAAGAGATCAGTATCTGTATAAAGAGCTCGTTTGTCATTTTCTCAAAAACAGGAATAGACCATTAAGGAAACATCTGATATAGACCTTGCGGAGACAATCTTTTAAGAATAGAAGCGCCTCTTGTAATTTTGTTAAATGCTGATGCTAGTTTCGTTTTGTGAAGTAAGTAATTGTTATTAATTAGATCTACGACTGAAGTTAGAAGTTGCTCTTCAGTGACTTCAAACTCAAAAATAAACCCATAGCCTGTCGTATAAGCGGCTGCTTTCCCTTGGCAATATTTTTCAGAGCTGCCACCCGCTGGTTGACTATGTTTGGCTAATCCTCCTGCAAATTTCAATTGTTCAACTTGTTAACTTATTTTCCATAATATTCAAATTTACAACTCATTAACTTTTTGTTTTTTTTATTTGGCAACCATAAGTTATTTCCTTATTGTTCTCTTCAGCTACAGCACGATGACATTCCATTATGTATTTTTCATGTCTGATATGACTATGTACTATGTAAATTTTTGTCATTAAGATATTTCATTCGTTCGTTCGTCGTAAACCGTTCTGGAAACAGGGAAACTTGAACTTTTGACCCTAACATGATTCTAACGCCATTTTTTATTAACATTCAGCTCAAATGTCAGATAATTTAATTATGTGTTTTCCTTTGCTTTATTTTCTGAGACACTGAACCATGCAGAGTTTCAGCAGTTATTATAAAGACGGAAAGAATTTGATGAAAGACAGGAAATAAAACTAGAACTGTCGTAAAGCGGACAAATAGCCCCACCAGCACCTTGTCACTTAAGAAGCACAATCAGAGAACGGAGATGATTTTCAAAACAAAGATCACCTGTGACCTTGACCTTTGACTTATGGTACCCCAAAACAATAGGGCATCTCCTTGAGTCATGAGCAACACTTCTATAAAGTTTCAGGGTCCTAGGTCAAACAGTTATTGAGTTATAGCATGGAAAATATTTTCAAAACAACGGTCACATGTGGCCTTGACCTTTGATCCATGTGACCAAAAAAACTATATAGCACCTCCATGGGTCATGAGCAACACTTGTATATAGTTTCAGGGTCCTAGGTCAAATAGCTTTTGAGTTAGAGCACGGAAACGAAAAGTCTACGGAAGGACAAGCGGGCGGACGGACAGAAATGGTGAAACGCGTACACGTATATCTCCCTCTACTTCGTAGGTGGGAGGTATAAAAATCCAATATGGACATAGTGAGTCTATGAAAAAAGCTGAAAGAAAGCCCTAATGCATTTTAATTTCAAGGTTGGTTTGCCGTATTCACCAGTTATTCAAATTTGCACTCCTAGTCTTATTCTAGATTTAGCAAGTAAGGTAATTTCTGACTGGCTAAATCACTAAGTTGGGCCAGTCAGAAATTACGTTACTTTAAAATTCAGCAAATTATTTAGAATTTAAACTAAGAATGCTTTCAAGAATGGTTGTTGAACACGCAACCTGAATGCATGAGCTGTGCAGCCCAATCATGAAGCTGTAATGTTCTTTACAACATTTATAGTAGCTTTTACACTTCACCACAGATATACTCGTCCAAAACCAAAGTTCTTGCAGACAACATTTTCAGTATGACCAAAATGGTGAGATCCGTCTTTGAAAGGGTAGGAAATATTGTGTAGGAATGGAGAAAATGCTGGGTTACCAGCATTTTTTCCTTTTCCCACAACGTTTTCCAGGGTTTTTCTTCATGGTTCTTAAAATACTGGATTGTTTGGTGAAGGGCTAAGGGTTCCAATGGTTTATAATGACTCGGTTGATGTTTGTGAAAGCACAGACATTCTGTCTTCTAGATCCCACATCAAGACAAGCAAAACTGTAATTATCGTAGAGTTTATGGATGGCCACAAATAGAGCGGAGCCGTGAAGTATCACCAACACAATTATCTATTTACCCATTACTGTACTAATGCGATTTCTTATCTTGACAGCTTTGGAAAAAATGCAGACAAGGATTTGTTTGTTTCGTTGTATAGTATTTAACGCCGTTTTCAACATTAATGTAGTTATATCGGGACGGTCAGTGCACATATCTCGTCGTATTTTATCGAATTTTATATGTTCCAGTCATTGTTTAAATGTTGAAGTTGGTAGACATTAAAATGTTGATTACCATCTCAGATTTTGTAAACTTTGTATTGATATCAGTGTGTACCTTGTGGAAGATGAATATCATTTTTTGTTAGTTTGTCCAGTATATGAAGATCTCCGTAAATTGTACTTTCAAGAAAGATGGAAAAGGGCATACCCAAGCAAAAGATTATTTTATGAGATTATGCAAGACAATAGACCCTTACATGTAAAGTCACTGGCAAAGTTTCTCACTGAAGCATTCAAATTTCGAAAGTTATTATTAGATAATGATATATGAATTCGTAAAACAATTGAAAAGTTACTAGTTTATTTGTTTTACACGTAAACCTATTTGATATGACGTCACTCATGTTTGTAACTATCTAATAGGTATTTGTTATGTATAATGGGCCGGAGGCCTTTATTGCAAATAAAGAATTGTCATTGTCATTGTCTCCTGCAATTTCTTTTACTGGTACTTGCACAATCTTCTTCTCAAGCCACCTGCTGCTTTTCCACTTAACCCATGTCGAAATATTTGTCAGCAGTGAGAGAGAGGAATGAAACCTGTCGCAATGAGCATCGTCAATTTTCGGAGAGAAATTTATCGAGCTGGGGATTCGAACTAGCGACACACTTGGTGTCAAGTTCTGTACGCTAGCGACTGCGCACCGGACTCGGCCTGCAGGAAAGGAATCCATTGCTTGTATTTTCAGCCATTCAAAGAGGTCGAGTTTATAGGAGCCATGCTCAATTAAAAGGGGGTTAACCGCATCTACAACAGGTTTCGACCCATGTCAGCGGACGCAGTCCACGCATGCTGACAAGGGGCGGAAACTTTTTGCTGCCTTTAAATTTTCTGCATGTCAAAGAACCATTTTTACCTCATGTTTCTGTCGGTTAATAAACAAAATGGGTTCTAGTGATATATGATTACATGATGACTGGCTTGTTATAATGCATTAGGGAGATTCATTTCATCTCTTTTTGCCACAGCGTGGCTCATATATTTTGTGCTAAAAGACATAAGGCGATTGTTTTATGTATATAACTTGTAATAGTGTTTAGCACATGTAGGTCAAAAATAGTTTGTAGAATGACTTGTTATGTATTTTGCTACATTGCAAAAAATGGCTAGTTTACTCATAGAATGTTTAGCATTAAGTTTTTTCTTGATCGGAACAAATGTGCAGCAGCTCAAAACAACAAATGGCGGCGAAATACAACCACATCGTCAAGCAGTGGACGGAGACAACAAACTGAAGTTTCCAAATACCCCAACACCAAAGCTGTCACAGCGGACAGAAAAGTGTAGGTTAGAACTTGACAGAACGTGCAGTCCTGCCATGGATCCACAATATTCAATATTTTGCAAACGTTTACTGGTCATCACAGCCACGAAAATGCAATATATTGTTCTTTCATTAACTCTTTAGAAGACAGCAAAATGCTGGACTAAACAATAATTCAAGGCATTTGCAGACGACAAACTAAACATGACTCAAAAATTGGAATTCGTCTTGGGAAGGGTAGAAAACCTTGTGAGAAAAGAAGAAAATGCTAGGTACCAGCATTCTCTCCTTTTTCCCTCAATGTTTTCATAAGACTTTTTCTTCATGGTTGTTCATACTCATGATTGTGTGGTGAAGCGTTAAAAAAGAAATATCTTTTGATAATTAAGCAAAGTAAGCAATTATTCTATTTTTTTCAACGGCAGTTTGGTCAAATCACTTATTCATGTATTTTCCAGTCTAACCAATTTTAGTTTTAGGCTCTAGCGTGCTTTGCTTATAGTAGAGAGTAAAAAGGCAAAGTTATATCTCCATCGCTTTACTTTTTTGTCGGAATAAAACATTTGGCGGCAATTGGACCTGCATTTCCGGTAGTGCTCTGTAACAATAGCAGGCTTAAACCTGTGTGAAAAAAATCCTATTGTTTAACAGCATGGAAACCAATAAACGTCTTTTATTATGAGATGCGATGCCAATATTGATGGTTTTTAATTACATAGCTGAATGAACTCGGCAATCAAGATCTATTATTAATAATGAGTGTTCATTCATAGTATTGTGTCTGGTATATAGACTGAACGAAAACGGTTATGTGTAGTAAGTGGAATGTCATCCTGTGCGAAGAGTATGGATCAAGAACAGCTTGCACGGCCGCGAAGTCCGATCTTTATTTATACTCTTCGACTTCCAGTTAACTCTTTACCAAATAACAAATAATTCAGATTTGTCTTATTTGATTGCATTTGCTGGCGACAAAAACATTTTTGGAAAAGGAGATAAAATGCTGGTTACCAGCATTCCTTTCCCCAAATCTTCTCAAAATCCTTCTTGCTTTAGGTCGTTAAAACACGGAATTATTTAGAAAAGGGATTTTAATTGTTGAAGCTTTATGACACTTATTTTCAATTAAAGGTATACTGGCGACCAAATGTAAACAATGCTAGGCGCAAATTACAGACAAATTTTAATCGTGCCATTTAAAGGTATGAATAATACTATGGATCTGATAATTTGATACAGTATGGTCTTTCAAAGTTTAAGTAGCTGGCAGGAAAATGAATTTCAAAACTAGAACAAAAGTTGGCTACTTTTGTTCTAGTTTTAAAATACGTTCCTGCCAGTGACTGCTACTTTGACAGTTTGTAATGTAACTCAGTGTAAGACTTATTATAATAGCCATACTTCTCGTAAATGGTATGGATGGAATTAGTCTGCATTTTGACTCCGGAACTGTTTGCTTTTGGCAGCTAGTAAACCTTTAACTAATGAATCCCAAACTATGGTGGCATATTTCTGCCGCGAGATACGAGATAGCGATAATTTAAGAGAACTATCGTGATAAAACAAAGTTTTCTGGGAACATTATCTAGATAATAAAATTTTTCACGATAAGAATATCGCGATAATTCTGTTATCATGATTTTTTTTTTTTGCTTTCGTGCCCACAACTGACATATATGATATCTATATTTAGATACGGTTTCGGAACATCTTCGTCTACAACCTTATGAATTCTCCTTTTCCTGAATGGTTTTAAAGTTATTAGTAGGAGGCATTTTGAGTCGTCTTTGTGTTTAACAGACTTCTGTTCATTTCGAGTCTTGTCAAAATTTGCCAGATCAGCTACAACTGTAAATTATTCGAATTTTTACTTACTGCAATCTTGTGAAGTCAAAAACCACCGAGTTCATCCAAATTGTGAATTTTCTATTTATAGATGTCGAGAAACGGATGGAACTATCACGATACTTTTATCTCGAATGTCAGCTTCGTACACGATTGAGAAATTTTGCGTTAAAATTTTCTAGATAACAAAGTTTATCGTGATATCTTTTGCAGGAAACTTTTCACTATCTCGATAAAATTTCCAGGAAACTTTGACTTATCGCGATAGTTTTCTAAAATTATCATGATAGTTATCTCGTATCTCGTGGCAGAAAATGCCACCATACCAAACAACGGCTGGTTCCGTTTATCGTATTGTAAAATTCATTTAGATCAGGCTAAAAACATATATACCCTTTGTCAAACAAACACGTGTTTATATGAACCTCGGGGATTTGAAAAAAAAGTGAGAAGGGGAGAAAAACACGACCTGAGCATATACTCTTTTTCCTCACATGTTTTGTACTATTCGAAGACAAATCACATCATTAGTGCCACATTTTATTTACCGTTTGCAAATGCTTTCAAATTGAAAATGTCTAAATTTTGTCTTCAACTAGAATTCAGCTTTGTTTTTGTATAAAAGACCCTTTGCAACATTATTTAAGTTATGTCGCAGCCACCAGCGCATCCACCCACATTATCTAATTTGCCGAGAGTTTCTGTCTTAACTAAACAGATGACTGCTTTGGAGTTTAGAAATGAACTATATAATGGTTAGTCCAAATAGATTTATACTGTGCTTTCTTGATATTCACTGTCCGTGAGAGCATCTTGTACGAATATTGCTGATAGCGCTAAAAGAGTATGGCTACCAGACACAACTCCTTCAGCGTCATATTGTATAGGAAAGCCTATAAGAAAAACGTCTTTCTGAGTTTCAGTGGATTGTATTTTCAGTCTATCGAAAGAGGTCGGGGTTTTGACTTCCAAAGAGCTAAGCTATACGGAACAACTGTAACACATGTTACTGTAATAAGGTTATAACTATAGAACAGTGGCATCGATCGAATTCATAATTATTTGGTAACAGCCCCATTTATTGCATTTATGTTGAACTGTGTCTCTGGCAAAAAGACAAGATAAACAGAATTTGGAATTTCTCCAGACAACATAGAAAAATATGTTTCGACGTGACACTCAGTCTCAGTGTCGTATCAGCGAATAGAAAATTAACCGTTATGAATTCACCAAATGAGCATACCGATGTTTTCACGCAATTGATGTCATTTCTAAGCTGGGCTTATCCCATGGAAATATACAGAGCTGAATATTGACATCATTTGTATCCGTTTTCTTCCTTTACAAACTTACAACAAAGGGGAAAATAAACTTTTAACTTAGGATCGAGTTAACTCATTCTTGAACACTATTAAAATAATGTATTCTGCTCAAAATAATTCAAGAGCCAGACGAAAACGCAGCTAAGATCTGAAACCAACACCAAGAAGACCGCTGAACAATTAATCAGTTGCTTAATTAAATCATTAAATATGACAAATTACGTTAACTAAACAATGATGTCAATTTATTTTTTAAAGTTGTGGGGTTCGAATGGCATAACCTCTTTGTTATACAGAAAAACTCCAAAATAATATTTTACAAAATGTACCTATTCTTCATTCGCTTTAAAGCAGGCAATATCTTTATATCACGGAGGTTACAAAACTACCGAGATAATCTCAAGAATATCTTCCCAAGCCAGCAGAAAAGAATTGAACAGCTGGCCCAGATTTGCTTCCGGCGTATAGTTTCCTTTGAGTTGGCAGCGAAAAATGTAAAAAATGTACTCGGTGGAGGCCAGAGAGACTGTATAGGGTGCGATTGCAGCTCTATTCAGATGACATGATACTTCTCCAGGGGTGATTTCCGACCCTAGCCTAGAGTGGTTAGACGTGAATTGTTATCGATTAGATTAGCGGCAGGGTCAGTGGCTTGCAGTGCACGAAGCACCAGTGGGTATAGGATGTACCTGTAGATCTAGCACATGTCTGTCTTGTCCCCTTGTACTCGGTCCTCTTGTACTTCCCCGTGTCATCCGACACTATGATAAACCCTACATCATATCTTTCACGCTCTATATTGATGGCGTTCGGGCAGCGCTCGCCTTGTTATCTTTAATTACAAATTTTGCCATAGTGGAAGAAGGGGGACATCAGAGAGGGACCGTCATCAGGGTGCAGAAGGGTAGCCAAGAACTTCCACCTATGACGTATGCGGCGGTTTGTTTCTCTCAGGCTTTCGTTTAGTGTATTTAAGTCTGATCAAAGATCTTGACGCTAGTGGTTGTTGGCAGTTGCTTCATATATTACTTGCAGAAACTGTTCTATCTATCTCGTAGTAGGGCTGACAAAACGCTTACTCTGTCCAGCTGTCTCGTGGTGGATCAATGACGATCAAGCCGCGTTATTAAGCCACAAGTTCCCATGGCTTTGTATAGAGATCTTGTAGTCTTTAAATGCCTGTATGGTCAACTCCAGTTCGACACTCAGCCACTCATTCTCCAACTCTATCTTGATGTCGGGCAATGACTCGGTCTCTGTCATTAGGGCTAGAATGTTTATCCTTACGTTGGAAGTTATGCATTGTATGCCTTGCCTGTTGTAAAACTTGTCTTCTACAGCTCAATAATGTTTTCATATGCAGCGACAGTCGAACTGCACGCGCTTTTGCGGCATTTTTAATGGACGTTTTCATATGACACCTACGCTATGTACAATTGCATCAAATCTTAGCTATCTTCAAAACCATGTTTAATGCTAGATGGTTCATACACAAGTATACATACTCAAACGAGTACATCTCTCTCTCTCTCTCTCTCTCTCTCTCTCCAGTATGATTGCAGACTAAAATTTCCCGATGTCGTGTTCTTGAATGATGCAACACATTTTTGTGACATCTGACGATAGACCTAGCGTCTTGAGATTTTCTTTTATATAATTCTTCTTTATTGGACACGAATCGAAAGCAAGAACCCTGGCACCAAGTGTCTATCATACAAATTTCATGCAAATCTATTAACGTTAAATCTTAACACAAGCCTTTGGCGTGCCTTTTCCAACTATTGATACTTTTGCCGACGGTGTAGATGTGTACATTAAGATCAGATTGCTGAAAAAATAAAAAATGTAGTCTGATATTTGATAGACACTGCTCGATTTGTTAATATCGGTCATGGAATTGCAATATTTGAGTCTTTACATAGTGCATTTTTTCATGTCGGCATCATAAGGGTTAATTCTACAATACAGAGGGAAAACACGTGAAATAAATAACAATTATGACTTGTTACTCGTAAAAAACTTGACTTGCTCATCATTGTGGCAATGTTCGCAAACCCATTATGTAAATAGAACATTACTTCAGTAAAATATGGAAAAAAAAAAAAAAAACCACTGAGAGGACCTAGATGCTGTACAGTGTGTACACAGTGTATTTTGCCGGTTTTTCATCAAACATTCTGAGTTTTAACGACGCCGCAGAGAAAGTCTTAGGGGGAAAAAAAAATGGGGAAAAAGCAGATAATACCTGATACTAGCATTTTCTTATTTTCCCTTCAATGTTCTCTACCCTTTCAAAGACAAATCCTGTCATTCGAGCCACATATAACTTAATTTATCACATAAAACCTCCTCCGGCAGTGTATTAAACCCATGACTTATTTTTGATAATACACTAGTGTATTATCGTTTTTTGGGTCCCGGTTCTGATCAATTTTCAGTCATGAGCGCGTGAAGCCGGAGAAACCAACCACAGCATGCGCGGGAATTTGTAGTGCTATGCCGTTTCGTGGAAAAATGACGTCATTGTTGCTAAGACGTATACGCGTGGAAAGTTTTTGATTTTCATGTTTGATAAAAACCAAGAAATGCAGCGAAAGTCTCTTAAAATCAATATTATTTCTGATATAGGTGGACTTCACCTCTCTTTAAACTATTTCATTCTTCTTTCGGTGTTAATGTCAAAGAACTATCTACTCGTGTATATACACATTTGAAACCAAACTACAACTGAAAACATGGACCCGTGAACGGTAAAGAGGTTAAAGGTGATGATGCAGGATATTTTTCTGTCTGTCATTCGTTTTATGTGATAAATAGAATCTCACATTCGTGTTTATGTATTATCATTTTTATCAAACTCGTTGACTAAAATGTATTTGACGCTCGCCAAGGCTCGCGTCATACAATTTTAGTCAACTCGTTTGATAAAAATGATAATGCATAAACACTCATGTAAGATCCTCTATATCCTCTTTGTGATGTTTTTTGTACGACACTTGGACAGAAAGTCTTTCAAAATTATTGTGGTTTAATGTGAAAATGCCGGTAAACAGCATACCTTTTTAAAAGACAAAAAAAAAAAAAATACCGTCAATTCAGCAAAATTATTGTGATTTAATGAGATAATGCCGGTAAACAGCATACCTTTTAAAACACAAAAAAATACAGTCAATTCAGCAAAATTCAATATGTCTGTAAATGCTTTCAATGATTGTATTGTCAGCGTCTGCTTCTTGTTCGCAGTATTTTTCGCTATCTACATTGGTAGCTTACAGGATTTAAAAGAGATAATGCAGGGGTAGAACATCGGCCTCTTGCCTAAACCTTTAGATTTACCAACATCATGGCACGAATACTGTCTAAAGTTTCCGGAAAGCAACCATCGACTGAGATTTACATGAGCTATGAGAAGTTATTTCACAGTCGATGTAAAATGAATAAGTTTAATCCTTTACTAAAAAGTCACATGTTCTAACAAGGCTAGCAAAAGAAAGACTTTTGAAAACAATAAAGGAAAAAACAGAAAATGCTGGTAACCAGCATTTTCTGCTTTTAATGTTTTCTACCACTTCAAAGACAAAATTCCATCATTTGAGTCACCTTTAATTTGTGGTCTAAATATAAATTAGGTTTTCCATTTCGACGAGTCATAAATGTTGTCGTCTAGTATAGGGTGAAACTAATAGGCATTAGCTGGTTCAGTGTGACGCCTTCAATTATATTTTCCTTTATTTGTTCAAAGGGTTGATGCTCTTTGAAAATTGTTTAGAACATGTTATCTCCCGTGTGCACTATTTCCAGAAAATTGCGATCAAAGTTTTTGTCTTAATTTTGAATGACTGATCTAATACACTTGAAGTCTTGAAGACATTTTGTCTTTCTTTGTCGTTTAGTTAAAGCAACAACTTTTAAAAAATATATATACTTAGCCCTCTCTGCGCTTTTCTTTGCAGACTCTGTAGATAAAGATAAGACCGTGTAGAACGTGCAATCTGACTCTGGATCTACATTGTTCGATAGTTTTGGAAAGGTACTGACCAAGAAAGAAAAAGCCCTAAAACCGGAAAATTTGGGGCCTTTTTTGCCGATTGAAAAGTATCATTTTCACGGTTTAACCCTTTCCCAAACAATCCCTGGTTTTTACGGGTCAGGAATAGAAGCCTTTTGAAAACATTGTGGGAAAAGGAGAAAATGCTGGTAACCAGCATTTTCTCCTTTTCCCACAATGTTTTCTACCCTATCATATAGAAAAATCATCTTTTTAGCAACTGTTAATTTGTCATCTGCAAAATGCTTTCAATTTGGTCTGGTCTAAAATTTGCCGTTTGGGAAAGGGTTAAAGATCTTTACCCTTATCAAATAAACCAGAAAGAAAAAAAAAAAAAGTTTTAAGATCCTCGAGAAGAAAATATCTTGGGAAAGGAGAATATGCTGGTTACCAGCATTCTCATTTCTACTGACCCGCTCAAAGTCTAATTTCACAACTTGAACAGCGTTTAATTTGTCGCCTGCAATTGGTTTCACTTAATACACGCCTTAAATTACGCGTCGTCCGGTAAGGCGCGAACATTTTCTGCAGGCAATTTTATTGCTTTCTGGAAAACAATTATACAATTCCAGTGCAAATGAATGAACCTTTCGGACACAGTTTAGAAAACAGTCGATCCAGGATCAAGACTGCACGTTCTGTGCAGTCTGATCTTGATCTACGCTGTTCGCAACACGTATTGAAGTTGCCCATGGACGTGACAGGGATTACATAATAATTGGCTTGCAACACGTGAAAAGGGACATTCGGACATTTGCGTAAAATGTCGTCTCGGCTCAGCCTGCGCAGTCCGCGCAGGCTGATCCGAAACGACACTTTCCGTTTTTATGTAATTTTCTGTGTTGCACAAGTCTACTGTAGCACAAAATCTAATGTAGTCGTAAAGTGCCGTCTCGGATTAGCTTGCGCGGACTGCGCAGGCTGATCCGAGACGACACTTTACGCAAATGTCCGAATGCCCCTTTTCGCGTGTTGCAGGCCAATTATATATAGTCGATTCTTATAAGGGTTAACCTGTCGTCTGCAAAATGACTGCAGAGAACATTTTCGATTGTTTCAAAATACCGAAATATTGCAAAATTTAACATGTTAAAGTCAGTCTTGCAGTGGGATACAATTTAGTGATTAGCATATAAATAAGATTTTAGAAGTCTGATTCTTGTCATTGCCTCCCAAATCTGAAAAAAATACTCCTATTTAACAGCAATATAAGGATCATATGAACATAGGTTGAGGCCCGTTAGTTCTTCGTAATCTGTTTTTGAGTAACTAAAGTACATGTACATAACTTTTGAAAATACAAATGGAAATTAGCCATTATTGCTGGTCGGAGGCAGCTAATCTTTATGGCTAAAAGTTTCTTGCATTTCTCTACTGATAAGTTATTTACTTACATCTTCTGCTCAAAGCCTCAATCCTCGAAAAAGCATATGACGGAGCAAGGAATCGAGCCAGCGACCCCTGGTTTTCAAGCCCCTTGCGTTATGGGATAATGGTTTTGGCATTACCCATAAGACCAACTATTGTAGTATGTCTACAATTGTTCTTTGTAGTAACAGGTTAATTAGGCGGGTAACACAAGCTAAATATTGTTATTTCTTCTCGTCAATACACGTGAAAAATCGTGGCAAAAAGCAGGATTGATTTTTCCAAGCAATCTTTTCAAGATTATATACACAGTGGTTTCGAAATTGCAGCATAGGTAAAACGTCATCTGTAGGACGTAATGAGTCCATCTGCAAATGTTTCAAATATCAAACATAATATTTATGACCGTGTTGTAGAAAGTGTGAGGGTTTATCTTATACCTTAGGGGGATGGACGCCCCTACCCTGCAAGTCCATCGCTGCCTTGTGGAATGTTTTTGACAGAATTGAAGGCTAAGGGAGTCAATTCTGACAAAAAAAAAAAAAAAAAGGCAAACGTAGAGGCCCAGGGCGGTCGATGAACGGAACCCCCGTCTTCTTTCGGCCATCCACTGCAGGGACTAATAGACTACACCAGTCTCGACATGTTCTTGCCGGAGTAGAACAGGTAACTCCCCGAGTGCTGCTAGTAACATGCAAAAGCCAACATTACTCTAAACTCTTTACAAGTAATTTCATGGAATAAAAAAACAAAGAATCTCAATACCGGATCGTTCGTTGCACGGAGCAAGGACCGCACTATTCGATATCATCTTCCGTCGACAGTGAAAAGTAAGCTGTGAAGACAATCCAAGAACTTGACAATGGCCCAGGTGAATGTCAGGACGCTTATTGACTGTATAGATGAAGTAAACAGACCAAAAAGACGAACTGCATTAGTGCTAATGGAGTTGACAAAGTACGGAATTGACATTGCCGCTCGTTGCGAGACAAGATATTCGGAGTCTTGCAGTCTCACTGACTTGGACAACACCTTCTGCTGCGGTAGCTGACAAAAAGGAGAGAGAAGAGAGGCAGGAGTATGCTTTGCAGTCAGAAAGGACAACGTCTTAAGGCTGATAGAGCAGCCATAACCTATCAGTGACAGGATTATGTCAATGCAGGTCCCAGTACGGAAGGATAACGTTGTCACACTCATCTGCGTGTATGCACCAACAATGACAAACTCAGATGAAGCAAAAGAAGCTTCTAACAACCAATTTACATGCATACTCAAACAAGTCCCTCCTACTCAAAAGCTTGTACTGATGAGAGATTTCAATACTAGGAAACCACTACAAATGGCCAATGGTCTTAGGAGAACATGGTTTGGGCAAATGTATTTCAAATGAAGAGTTTCTACCCTCTCTTTGTTCAGAATTCAAATTGATTGTGACAAACACCTTGTTTAAGCAGAGAGATGAAAGAAAGACCCCAAGGATGCACCCTCGCTCCCGGCAATAACATATGACAGACTTCATTATAAAAAGACACAAGGACAAGACAGGCTTTATCAGTGCAAGAGTTATGCGTGGAGCAAATTGCAGGACCGACCATCAGATGCAGAGATGAAATATTGCATTCCGCCTTCGACAGAAAAACAACAAGAAAGGTCCTAAGAAGCCCTCCAAGCTGAACACTACCAAGCTCATATCTGCTGTCAAAAGGCAGAGCCTAGCAGAAGATATAAATGACACCATCAACATTCTTGATGTGATGTATGGATCTTCCGTGGTACAAGAACGGACAGCTCCGCAACAAGTTTTCTATAATACAACAAAAACAAGTCTCGACGAGACAATCAGAAAACACTAAGATTGGTTTGACCCAGTTGGCCAGGAACAACGCCAACTGCTGGATAAGAGAGACAGAGTCAATCATAAGGTGCTGCAGACTAGGAGTATCAGATTGACAGTTGCAGCACACAAAGATGCCTGCAGACAACTTCAGCAGCACACCCACTCTCTTAAAGCAGTCTGGTGGAACAGAAAAACAGAAGAAATACAAGGAGCGGCCGACAAAAATGACGTGAAAGGATTCTACAACCTACTGCCTTCATAATACACTGCCTAAAATCCATCCCGAAAGTAAGCTGGAAATTATTGTGAAGATGACAATCTGTCATTGTACGGTCGGTCCAAGTGTTAGTCGCTGACAGAGAGATTAATTTCAAAACTAGGTTAAAACCTGCCAGGTAGCTGTGCCTTTTGTTTACTTTTTGCCTGATTTTAAAATTCTTTTTTCTGCCAGCGACTATCACATGGCCCGACCACACAATGACAGACTGTCACCTTCACAATATTTTCCATACTTTTAAATGGTATGATTTAAATTTAAATGTATTATGGCACCTGTTTTGATATTTTGGCCTCTACTGGGCCTTTAAAAACAGTAGTAATTGTAGAAGCTGTCCGTAACGTGCAATTTCTTGCGAATGCATCAAGGTGCAACTGTGTACTAACACCTGATTTACTATGGTTATCCGTATTTCAAAACGAACACTTAGAAGTAATCGATCGGAGATTTATTACACGAGTTAAAGAGTAAACAATTTACAGATATATACCTTTATGAATAGGGTTTTTAAAAGTAAAAGTCAACAAACATAAGAATTAACGGTTCTCTGTCACATAAGAAAAACACGCACAGAAAAGAAATCATCATCAGTTGAAGCAGTTAAAGCCGTTTAAAAATGAGCCGTACCCAGAGAGATGCAAAGTGCATCTGCAAAATGTTCCGACTTAGGTCAGCCTGCGCAGTGCGCGCAGGCTGACCTGAGTCGAAACATTTTGGTATTGGTCAATTTTCTGTATGTCGAAAGACCGGTTTGCTTCACGATTCCGTCGGCTGTTAAACAAAATGGGTTTTATTGATCCATTATTATCTGATGACTTGCTTGGTACAAAGCATCACGGAGATGCATTAAACCCGTTTTTTTATGTAGCATGCCTCAAATGTTTATTGCAGCAGAGGTGGAATAATTTTACTGCGTTAGAGCCATTAAAGGCATTTCAGTTTTTCACAATATATTTCTCTCTTTGTGAATGAAAGGTAGCAAACATTTTCCTTTGTTTCCCAAATAAGTAAATAAGATTTAGGTCATATAGACAGTAAAAAAAAAACTCGGATATTCAATTAATTTTTGTTCGGCTTTTCTAGTCAAACTATCTCAGAAAATCTCGGACAGTGAAGACCCAACATCAGACTACACTTTCCGTGCAGTGTCACTTTGATCTACACTATCCACAAAATATCTACTGCGACTCTTAACGCCATAAAAGGATAACCTGATCACGAAAAAGTATCAAATTTGACATATTTGAGATCATTTTTCATCAACTACAGACACAACAAATGTACTAAGTAATCTAATATCACTGTGAAACATATGGAAAATTTGTTTTCACTTAAAACTTCAAACTAAAACGTTCAAACTATATATCAGAAAAGCTTGCGCTAAAAGGTTTTTAGAAAGCACTTATTTATACGTTTAAAATGCAATACTTCGAGATGAAAGATACTTAAAACACCAACCAACAATCTAGAGATAAAGTATGGTTGAAAAATCAAAGCATTTAAGCATAATTTTTCACATACAACATGTAGCCATTGCACTTAAAGGCTACATAAATGGAACGAAAATTTCCTGCCTAAAATAAAACCCCAACTATGAGATAATTAAAGTTCTTTCTTGCCGGACACATCTCACCGCGTCGTCCCGAGCCCCGATAGCTCAGTCGGTTGCGTACAGGATCTGAGAACAGGAGGACGAGGGTTCGTTCCCGGCTCGGCCAATTTCTTTCAGAGGAATGATGATAGTCATTGCGACAGGATTCATTCCTCTCCCACCGCTGACCATTGGTTCGACAATGGTTATGTGGGAAAGTAGCCAGTGGCTTGGAACGAATATTGTGCGAGGTACTGGTAACAGAAACTGCAGGAAAGCATGGATAGGTGCACTGGCCGCCGCGATATAACTGAAATAATGTTGAAAAACGGCGTTAAACACCATACAATCAATCAATCACCGTGTAGGGCGGGGACAGGAATTTAAACTTGTAAAATCATTTTATAACCCTTTCAACGCTATAGGCGAATACAGTGGCTTTTTTTTTTCGGATAGCATAGCTCAAGCTCAGACTGTACAGAACTTGCATCCTAATCTTGATATTCACTGTCCGTTAAAGCGCCTTTAGTCCCGCTTACCAGCTAAAGGGTTATCGTTCATTGATGCAGACATCGCCGGCCATAGCCTGAGTTACTTCCCGTTTGTAATCATAATGGATATTTGACTGCCGAAATATGATTATCATCATTATTCAAGAGCTGAAAGACTGACTGTTCAAAGAATCAAATATCGTGTTTTATTTGAAAAATCTTCAACATAAAGTCGGTCCTGCGTGGCTCAGTTGTGAGGTGTTTACAAGATTCGTAATCCGAAAGCCCCGTATCCGTTTCTCACTCGAAGCAATGGGTTTTCGTGAGGGTATCCTTGGGCAAGACATTTCAGAACCCTAGCCTAGTAAGTGCACGACCCATGACACACATGAATAATGAGCTGTCAGTGATTGAAATAATGTTGAAAGCGGTGTTAAACACCATTTAAGAAACTGGTCATTTTTAAAAGAGAATTGAGCTTTGCTTATTATAGACAAACAATCAATTCATTGGTCGAAAAACAACATGCTTCATGAATAAAACATATGAACGAGATCCCGACAGCCTAATACCCGACGGTACGTTTAAAAAACCTATCGTAGTTAAAGTATAGTTGGAAAAGGACACTATTAGTTGTACGGTCAGGTGGCAGGGGACTTGGAAACTTGTTCACGGCTGTGGTGAATCATGTCGCGCCAAGCCTTCGGCTCGGGGCGACATGATTCACCACAGCCGTGAACAAGTTTCCAAGTCCCCTGCCACCTGACCGTACAACGAATTTATTATACTAAAAAGTTTTACCATTCCAACGTGTGTTAAGCGAATTTTACCTGTTTTTTTTTTCAAAAATTGAGTACGCTGACGAAGTAGAATTTCCCTTCTGAGTGCCTCTATTCATTGAAAACTGACGTCACTGGGAACTGACGTCACTGAAACCTTGGTAAAACGTGCAGTTTGGTGCATAATCTTGCATTCGGCATACCTCGGGTGATGGGAGCCATCATATCCCCCGATACATACCCGGAAATACGCCGGTTTACCGTTCTGAAAATTGTAAGGCTCCTCTTAAAAAAAGAAAACTTGAGTTTCAATTTTCTATAGAAATCTTTCTAACTATGTTTCAGTTGAGTTAGCAAACAGTTCGTACATTCATTATTTATCAATTCCGATTAAAGTTTTCACCGACAGATAAACATATGTGAATAACTTCATCGAGGTTGTTTATGTCGTTGCTAAACGACTGACAGTGGCGCGCCATGTATATAAGATCACGTGATTCGCAGTTCAAATGGAAGCGACCGTTATACGGACGAGGTTAGATGTAGGTACGGAATCGGCCGAGTTGTGACGAGTGCATAATCTTGATGTTAATCTTGATCAACGCCGCCATTTTGGATGTTGTGTTGAAAGTGTAGTCATGTATACGGGGCTCCCGAAAGGGAAACTGCTTTTACGTTGGTTTTGCCAGTGTACATGATATACATGTTCGGGGCATATTATCCAATCAGATCACGAGAAATTTCTTTGCTGTATGATAATGTGATTTGGACAGTGTCGGCTAGAACAATGAATCGTATAGCATCTAGTCGATGCCACGGTTCTTTAACTATTTACAAAACATTGTTTTAAGTTGTCTGAGAAAAACAGCTTTTGGAATCATTCCGATAAAAAGGAGATTAGCCAGCATTTCCTCAAATGTCCCCTCAATGTTTTCCATCATTTCCTGGACAAATGCCATAAAATTTATCCAGGTTTGTTTCGTCACCAGCAAATGTTTTCAGTCTGCACAAGTTGACCATTCTCATCGGAGTAAATGGTTAAACCAGTCTGTTCTTTTTAGCGCCTGAACTTTATTTTTTCAGCACCAAATATACATGCTCGAGCTCTTTCGACGGCTAAAAATACAATGTGCTGAAACTCAGATTTGTCCGTAAGCATTGCCTAGGCAACAGGGCGGCATAGATCCAATATCAGACTGCACGTTCTATGCAGTCTGATCTTGGAATGTGCAGTCTGATCTTGATGTATACCGTCCGCAGAAGACTCTGCATTTGTCTATGGCGTTGAAATTGTTTAAAGTTGATAAAACAAATTCACATTTCTGATAATGGTAACGGTTTGCTTCCGATATTTTCCTGGAAAAGAAAAAAAATTCAAGTGATGTAACAGGTTGTTCCTTTTACAGTAAACATCATAGAGACGTAAAAGCGGCGTCTAATGTTTTTTATTGTTATAAACTATCGTGTCTCATATTAAACTGTCAAGAAAATAATCCACTAACTCATCTGTAACGTAGTAACATGTGTTTTTATTTTTTGAATTGTTCTGATCTATTACACACAGCTGTTTCTAACGTAACTTCTCTATTTAACCCTTTGACTGCAAAGCGCGTCTCGTGCGCTTTTGCGGACAGTGTAGATCAAAATCAGACTGCACTAAACGTGCAGTTTGATCTTGAATCTACACTTTCCGATACACTATTTTTTCCCGGTGAAATCAACTTTGAAATCACAATATTTGGATTTTTACTATTAAGTGGAAATTTCGTTTCGTTTATTCACAGCCTTAGGGTTAAACATCCATAGTCTTGCGTCATCAAAATACTCTTTTTATACGGATATTGAACTCTCTTCCGTTAACTCATTACTTCTTAAAACAAGTTTGCAGCAGACCATCTTGGAAATATCTTCGAAAAGTTATGAATAAACAACACGACTGAAAAGTTGAAACATGAACACTTGTGAAAAGACTTTGGCAAAAAGAGACATTGCTCGTTAAGAAAAAAATTCTCCCTTATGCCACCCTAAAAATGTGTTTTGAAGAAAAGTACTGATCTATTACGTCAAAAACCAAACAAAACTTAATGTTTTCACTAGAGGTCTCAGAAGTATTGACCAGTTAATATCCAAGATCAAACTGCAAAAGTTCCATCCAACTGGCAGTTGTCCAGAGCCTAAGCCGTCATCAGTAATAACTTGGCGTAATAATATCAAAACCGATTATAACTTTGCCAAGTATTATGAGCTGTATTGATCTCTTGTGGGATATAAACCTAACCGGTTCATTGCAAACTTGTAGCATCAGATTTTCACAAACTTTGAGGACTTATGAACTTTTATTCAAAGCAATATTAGTGCTTTTTACGTTTTATGTTTAGTTCAATCAAGTTTTATTTTCAGTCTCAAGTAACGTCCCAACAAATCTTATTCAAAATCTGACAAGCAGATAGTCCTTACAAGACATGTACGAATGTCTACGCTTTTACACTTGGCAATCTCCTGCTGCCGATCAAAATAGACTTTGTCTAGTTCTACTTCACTTGTACAACTGGAAGTCTGTTGCATGTCTAATAATGGCCTACATGGTCATTTTTGTTCTGCTTGTGGAAAGTTATTAGAATACCCACGGATATATGTTAGTCAGTGAAAGAAAAGGCAATTGTTGCAATTTTCAAGGCGCTTGTGGCCAGAAGATATACACATATGTCAAATAGCATTAAAGTATCTTAAATCATACTCAGCATCTGAAGGTTGGTAATAAAATAGATGGCATGGGAATAGACTTCTCCAACTCACCAATTATGCATACTACATCAATTTACAGACGGATAAATGAAAAACCAAGAGCGCATCCAAAGGCTTCAAGGCTTAATATTTGCATGCTTTTGACTTTTGATAAAAAACAAGCTTACATTTGCTAGTATGAAGTCCGCCGTGCAAAAAAAAAAAAGTACAAGTGTAATGTAAACACAAACCCATAAAAGAATATATGTTCTTTTGAACTATTGCAAGTATAAATCCAAGATAACAGAATCAGCATTCTAGGGCCTACTTAAAAGAAAAAGGTAAGCAGATAGAAATAAAAGGAACATCTAGTGATCTCAGTGTGCAAAAGTTCTTTGTAATTGGCAGTTGTCCAGAACTTAAGCCGTCATCAGTAATAACTTGGCATAATAATATCAAAACCGATTATAACTTTGCCAAGTATTATGAGCTGTATTGATCTTGTGGGATATAAACCTAACCGGTTGATGGCAAACTTGAAGTATTCTGATAAACTTCCATGGCTTTTGAACTTTGATTCAAATGATTAGACGAAATTATATTGCCAATCTAAAATAATAAGTTTAATTCCTGTCTCGAATACCATCCTATTTTGTATTACCAGAAACGCATATGGCCCATTACAAGACATGTGCGACTGTTTATGTCTTTGCACTGAAAAGAGGAAACATCGATCAAAGAGCAGACTGCACTTCTGTAAAAAAGACATCAATGAATGATTCATTGAATTACGTTTTATGCTGCTTTCAACATTATTTCAGTCGTATCATGGCGACGTCTCTCTTTTTCATTCGTGTATGTCCTCGGTACACCAGTACTTGGCACTGGCTTTACTGTGTCTATACCGGTGCCAGCGCCTTAGACACTGCTCATCATCGTGCTCAATATCATACTTAATATCTCAAAGGCCGATAGTAAAACAAATAACATGAAGTTAGACTTTTTCCCTGACCAGCCCAGAATATATTATTCGTTTTTAGAGATAAAAAGAAACGAAAAAGTGCGTGCAGACGATTCCAGGCTCGATGAATTTGTTGAAATATTGAAGAAGCATGGACTCCAGCAATCAAGCATATGGCATGTGCTAATGTTATTAGCTTAAAACTAGTTAAACTGATGCCCAGTTTACACTTTGGCTACAACCTACGTACCGTACGATGCCTGAATCGCTGTTGGCGATTGTCCGATCATCGTACAGATTCACGGGCACAATAGCCTCTACGATTTTGTTTTAATCTGCACAAAAACATATTTTGAAAATGACAAACCCGTAGCCCGTAGACACGTCGGGATAGCATCGCACGGGCACTGCACAGAGACCGTGCGATGACCGTGCAGACAACGCACGATCATTTGAGCCCCGGAAATCGTTAGATAATCGTAGGGCCCGCGCGCGGCTATGGCAAGGTTGTAGCAAGGTTTTTGTGTTGAGACTGCGCGAATGCTGCACGATTTCCGTACAATCTCCATACCGCTTTGTCCCATATCCGTCGCCGAAGATAGCACAAGAAATCGTCCGATGCTCGTATACAATGTAACCACACATACGCCGTAGCCTGTAGCCACCTACGATGCCTGTAAAACCCTACGGAAAGTCGCAGACAACTAAATTGTGCAGCGCATGTAGCAAATGTAAACCCTGGATGTAAACTTTAAGCCACTTTAGTTTGTGATCTTTCATTATACATTTCCGTAGCTTCAATAAACACGAAGCTACCGTAAGCCTGTACCGGACGTTGACGAGTATAATAGACGACCCTGAGGAAAAAGCTATTTTGAAATCATTATTTTTTCACAATGTTTTCTACCCTTTCAGAGGAAAATTTTATTATTAAAGCCTCATTTAATTTGTTGTCTGCAGCAGTTTTGAATTTTGAGTAGTTCTAAAATTTTGTCCTTTGGAAAAGATTTAAACATAACCTATTGCATATAATGCTGGTAGACTATGCAGACTGTCGTTGTAAAACAACTAAACCGAAGAGAATAAAAGATAATTGAGCCATACTCTGGCAAAATGGGGCTTAATGCATCTCCATGATCCATAGTACCAAGCAAGTCATCACCTAAATATGGATCCATAAAATCCATTTTGTTCAACAACCAACTGAATCATGAGTTAGAATGGTCCTTGGACATACAGAAAACTGACCAATAGCGAAAAGTTTCGGCCCAGGTCAGCCTGCGCAGACTGCGCAGGCTGACCTGGGTCGATACTTTTCGCAGATGCATTAAGCCCCCTTTTGCCAGAGCATGGCTCATTTATTTTTTTCTTGTTTTAAAAAGAGTTATTTTAACAGAAACCTACACGCAGTTTTTCCCTGTGAAAACAATGGAATTTACTAAGATAAAATAAACAAGGTTTTCGTTTTTGATGCTCGTTTATCTTTTCTCATCAAAAATGCATTCTTCTCGATAACAAAGCATTTCGTGTCGTTGGATAATTATTTGAAGATCTTGCTGATTAGGCAAAAACGAAACTGTTGTTACGCAAAAAGATAACGATCTTTTAAACATCACGCATTGTTGTGTTAGAGTCTGTAAAATATTTCCGCCTCACCCTTCATAACTTTGTCAAAGCCGTTCGTGTTCGTTAGTGTTTATTTCACGCCGTTTCAAATAGTATTTAAAGCCCCAGTACCGGCCAAAAGTAAACAAAGCGGGATCTAGACATTTCTATTATTTGTGTAGTATCCGTGGTTGTGAGGTAGAGTGTCAGCCCCGTAACCAAAGGGTCCCGAGTTCGAGACCCGGGAGCGGGTGTCAACTTTGGGATTTTTTCATTGGCCCACACATTCGGCGCGAGTACTGGTGTAGTTCCCAGGAAGCAGAATCGAGAGAGATTAGTATAAGTTGAAAGAACTTGTTTCTCAATCGATGTAAAATAAATATATTTACGGCCGGTCCATGTCTTAGTCGTTGGCAGAAACATTTAATTCTGAAACTAGGTAAAAAGTTGCTAAGTCGCTGTAGCTTTTGTGTACTGTTTACTTGATCTTAAACTGCATTTTTCTGCAAGCGACAAACACTTGGACAGACCGTACAATAACAGATCGTCATCTTTACAATAATTTTCATACTTCTGAACAGTAATTTTCAACTGCCTTCACTCATTAGCGCTTGAAACGACCTTTTTTTTTCGACTTGCTAGAGCATATTTATCTATAAAAAGCTTTCGTTTCCTTTCACTAGATCACGCATTACGTTGAATATATTGACACACAAAAAGTTGAAATAATCAACGGCGAGAGAAGAATGGCAATAACAAATCCTCGAACAGATTTTGGTCGACCTTAGATATGAGCCATGCTCTGTGAAAAGGGGGCTTAATGCATCTGCGAAAAGTTTCGACCCAGGTCAGCCTGCGCAGTCCGCGCAGGCTGACCTGGGCCGAAACTTTTCGCTATTGGACAATTTTATGTATGTCTAGGGCCCAGTCAACCTCATGATTAAGTCGGTTGTTAAAAAATGTGTCGCTTGCTTGGTATCGTGAATCACGGAAATGCATTAAGCCCTATTTTGCCAGAGCACGACTCATATGAAATCACAACCTCGAATCATACACCACGTATACTTAGACGCCGATGTCTAGTCACTTGTATATAAACAAAGGTTCAATACAAAATAGAGAATGGAGTTTTGTCAAATTTGTACGAGAATATACATACATGAAGATTTTTTGATGTAATATATAGTTTGAAATATTTATTTAAGCTTCGTTTTCCACCTGTTCTATCTAAAGTGCAACTGCTTTAAACATAGCACGGTGACATACCACTTGTATAGCCGTTGAACTGTACGTTAGCTAAGTTGACTACTTTTGTAATTATCAGGACCGGTATTTCCCAAACATTCTTAATAACCTTCTTAGTCTAAAGCTCAAGAGTTTTCTACATTTGAAAAATACCCCAGTTTTTTCACTGGCTAACCCATATGGTTTAGGCAATCAAAAAATGCGTTACTGTCTAGATTTATTGTATTACACTAGGTATAAAACAGTGTTCTGCCGGGACGGGGGTGGGGGAGGATTCTGGGACATTGTCAAAATTGACACAATGTCCCATCACAATGCTCATTGTTGGGACTTTGATCCTTTCAGATTTATTCGAAAAGTAGTCCTCAGTGCCTTTGTCGCAAAAATTTCTGCAAATGACCCATACTCTGTGAAAAGAGGGTTTAATACGTGTGGGGAAAAAGTATCGATCCAGGTCAGCCTACACAATCCATGCAGGCTTACTTGGGTTGATACTTTTTGCTATTGGTCAATTTTCAGCATGTCAAAAACCCTTCTTCCTGAAAATTCAGCCGGTTATTGGACAAGACGGAATTTGCGGATCCATAATTATGTGATGACTTGGTATAATGCATCACGGAGATGTATTATGCACCCTTTTGCCTGTATATGGCTTAAATAGACGGTACTATCGTCCCCCTCTCTGAATAATTCCTGGCAGAACACTAAATCAGAACACTGATGCAATTTAGAACTGTTGGTCTATACGGTCCCATGGTATAGACCTTTTGTAAGACATATGTTATGCGTCATGTTGTTGTGACTGTTTGTTGGGATATCTCCTACATTCCAAACCAGATGACATATTGACGTGCTTTTATCGGATCGAAGTGACTGCCTGTCCAAGACTCCAGAGAGCATCGGTTTCTTGCGGAAAATTATGTAAATATTTACTATATATTAATTCCGACAGCGACATCTAAAAACTGTTCGCTATAGGTGATCTTTTTATTGATTAGTATTTTTTTGTTTGGCTGATTTGGATGTTTACGCCGCTTCCAACATTATTTCAATCATCAGGGCGACAGATCACTCATTCATGTCTTTCCTGGGTTGCAATCGAACTAGGCTTGAGTATTGTACAATCCTGTCCAAGGATACTTCAACGTGACCGTCGCGGCAAGCAGTAATTAGGATTTTCAAAATGTAACTCGAAACCCTGCTACACTGAGCCACATAGGACCAAGATGATTTTATAATGGCAGACTAAGCTTCTTTGAGCATAGTGCCTGGTAAAATACAGCTGAATGACCGTTAAATCTGGTAGTACGCATGAAGCTTCATGTTTCCACTGCTTTAACCATTTTACCTCGCAATCCTGTACTTTAACGACCCGAAGAAGAAGGCTTTTAAAGCCGTAAAAAGAAAAAGAGAAGACACTTGTAAACAGCATGTTCTCAATTACTCACAGTGTATTTTTTTCTGCACGGTACAAGACAACGCCACCCACTGAGCCACATCCAATTCGTCGTCTGCAAGTTGTAACTATTTGAGTACATGTAGTTCTAAAATTCTAAACAAGGCGCACATGCCAAATGAGAGAGGTGACGCATGAATACGATGTATCCGTCTGTGTGTGTGTGTGAGAGAGAGAGAGAGAGAGATCATTTGTATTATTAGTACAAAACCATCGAAAAGATTGTAACAACGCGCATTTTTTTTTTTTTTTTCATTCGGGTGAAAATCCAGTTCCAAGAGTTATTGTTTATTCAACCACTTACATACGCTCATGACTGACTTGCATTATTAATAAAAGTGTATCTTCGTACAAAGAAATGACCATTCCATCCTTGAGCTGTCAAAGTAAAGCTTACATTTCCTTTTCGCATCAGTAGCTTATCCATTTGAATATCTATATTGCCATAGACATTTCTCATAACTCGCATCTGAGACTTTATGAGATAAAAACAATGCTCAGATACATCTATGGTAAACCAAGGACCATCCTTAATCAAATTCCTGAAAGTACTGACAGACTAGCGAGTGGGGGAATGAGCGGCCTTGTGAGCCAATTTATGTTACACACAGGTAAATACCAATCAACAGAAAGCAAAGGCAAAAGCTATTTCATATCATTGTATTTGCCTTGTTTCACACTGTTTTCAAGCAAACATGCACCTTTTTCTCCATCTTACTCTTATTTTATTTTATGTTTTTCCAGCATTTGTCAAGGTGAAAAGATCAAATGTTAGTTAATGAAGCCCTTTCACGCTCAGCAATGATCCCCTCCAAGTGCGCTGCAAATGTAATAGTATATCAGTTTGGGTTTCTTGTTATTGCATGATTACCATCTATTTCTGTTCTCAACATTTTCCCTAGGATCGTAAAGAATGTCCAGTCATAAAGTCTGGACCGGTTCCACCCAGTCTAATCCGATTACGAAGTTCGATCCGGCTCACTTCGGTGACTTTACCCACTTTGCATAGTCATTTTTTTCGTCATAATAGGAAATGCTATAAAAATATGTTTGTTGATCTTTTATTGAGGGTAAAAAAAAGCAAATAAAGCACAGAATCATCAGTTCGATGATTTGGCATTTGAGTTCTTTCTAGAGTTCACTTATCGATGAACTTTCCATACTTTTTCACTTTCTTTTCGGTTGGACAAACTCGTAGTTGGACGAGACTTACAACACCCACGAAAACACAAGAGGATGAAATAGGTTGAGTTGGGATAAGTAAAGATGAGCTTGATTTGCATAGGTCACTGACTTAATTTACATGTAAGCAAACATTTTGTATCTTACCAAAAACATCTTGTTCAAGCTATGACTGTGTGAGAAGGCATAGTTCAAAATTGAGAGGTAAACATTTTGTAGTTCATGTCAACATCGTGATATTTAACGGAATTTAGATATCTAACAGACAGAATTACTTTCTGTTGAGCTGTATTTGGTGACAAGTTTTTTGTTGCTCTTGAATCTGGGTCAATCTTGATGACAACATTCGGTAGTCGAAAAAGGATACATATCCATTTTGTTTCAGTATTTATTAAACAATGCCTTGTTCTTACGACTCTATACAATACCGAATTTTTAAAGACTGTGAGAAAAGGGGCTTTTAAAAACATCATGAAAACGCTGGTAACCAGCATTTTGTCCACTCTCATGAAATTTTCCAATTTTCATGCTTCTGCAAAAAGTATCGGCCCATGTGAGTCTGCACAGTCCGCGCAGGCTAACCTGAGCTGGAACGTGCTATTAGTGAATTTTCTGCATGTCAACCAAACATTAATGTCATGAATAGTCAGTACCAGTAATTAGACAAAATTGATCCTTATACGCAACGACTTGCCTGGTATAAAGGTACCGGAAATATGTGTAACTAAGTTACATTTAACGCCCTTGTTCCAGAGCGCCGTTCATTTGTTTTTCACGTTTGACGGGTGAATCGTACATTATTAGTTGTACGGTCAGGTGGCAGGGGACTTGGAAACTTGTTCACGGCTGTGGCAAATCATGTCGCCCCGAGCCGATACTGCAAAGTTTTACCATTCCAACGTGTATTCGGCGAAATTTACCTGTTTTATGTATTCACGAAATGAGTACGCTGACGCAATCGTATTTCCCTTCTGAGTGCCCAAATTCAATGAAAAGTGACGTCACTGGGAATTGACGTCACTGAAACCTTGGTAAAACGTTAAGTTTGGTGAATGAACTGGATAATGTCACTACGATAGGCATTTGACGCATTTTTCTGTTAACGTGGATTCAAACAACTTCAAGGTATGCAGCTATGCATTTTAATGATTTGCTGGCAAAAGTAAACGACTGTTAGTTGCCTCAATCGACCATTAGGTTATCCTTTTAACGCTACAATGTTCGAGTTTCATATGTTTATCTTGTGAGCGGCTCGTATCGATAGACGCCGCCATTTTGGATGTTGTATTGAAAGAATAATCATGTATACGGGGCTCCCGAAAGGGAAACTTGTTTTACGTGGATTTTGCCAGTGTACATGATTATTTGTTCGGGGCATATTATCCAATCAGATCGCGAGAAATTTCTTTGCAGTATAATAATAAAATTTTCATGATTCGTGATGATTTACGTAGTAACCAATTTTTAAAGCATTACGATGAAAAAAGAAACTCCCGGACAATAGAGATAATTAGCTTGTATTAACCCTTATCCTGCTAAATAAGTAAAATTAAACTTTCAAGCCGATAGTAAAAACCCAAGTTTTGCTTTTTCAAAGTTTTTTTTGAGAGGGAAAGATATCTCCTTATCGGAAATTGTAGATACAATATCAGACTGCACGTTCTGTGCAGTCTGATCTTGATCTATACTTTCCGCAAAAGGTCCTGGAGTCGCGCTCAGCACCCTAACAAAATTGAAATTATGGCAATAGGGAAAATTGCCTTTTGCTCCCGTTTTTTTATTTCTTTTTCATTTCTAACAATGTTGTCAAAAGCTGTCTGCTGAATTTGTACATATATCTTAAGGTAAGGCGATGACCTGCAAGGGTTGTCAGCAGGTTATCTGTGGTTAGGTGTGTTTCAGCATTAGTATAAATTTCTCCATTTGCCAAAATGATTCCAACTACATAACGAAATTTGCCGGTTGCAGTTGACAAGGTGTCATAAGCAGTAAATGATACTGCGGCGACAGGATGTTTATTTCATTCATTCGTGAACACAGTGAGCTTCAAGGATCATATAATTGTTATCGTAATTAGCACTGAAAGAGTGTTACAAGAATCTTTGCTTTTTTCCTCTCTCACCTTTATTGGGTTTCGAATAGTGCATGGTGCTGCACATACAGAAATTAATAGTTGAAGTTAATATCGTCAAATGTTTCAAGAATTGATTACCTTTTGTCTGATTGCATTAAAAGGGGGAGGGGGGGGATAATTCACTGACGTCATTCACAGAGAAGCGGTGAATGTAAACCAATATCAGACTGCTCGTATTTTGCAGCCCGACTTGTTCTATAACCTTGGCAAATAACGTCTAGACTCGATAGCTGTAAGACAGGAACTGAAAGTACAACGACGCCAAACTTACCTGGAATTTCTACCGATGGTCTCTTGCCGTTCGGCGACGAAGGTTCCGAAAGATAGCTTTCCTCATCCGGGTTCTTGTGTCGACTGGCAGTGGGCGTGGTACAAGATTGCTGGGGCACCATGAAGGGTATCTCCTTCATACTGGAAGGAAGAACGATTAAAGAATGATAACGTTTTAATGTCTTTTGCATGTTACAACGAAAAACTTTTGGGGAAGTTTGTAACTGTCCTTGGCTCAGAAATGTTCTATCGACACTTTGTTAGTACATGTTTATGGCATATTCCATCGAGATATTTTTAATTCCACAATTACTGAAACATACATTTTGTACAATCACCATCAACAAATACTGATCACCATCAACAAATACTGAATAATGACTTAAAAACAAAGTACGCATTGAACACAGTTTCACTTCGCTTAGACACACCGTGTTATCGACCCTCGACCCTGAAAATAAAGCTTAAAGCTTTTGGAAACATTGTGGTAACCGGCAATTTCTCGTTTACCCACTATGTTTTCTACTCATTCGGAAAAAAGATAAAAACATGCCAATTGAGCCAATTTAAGTTTGTAATCTGCACAGTGCTTTCAATATGGGTGAGTATAATATTTTTGTCTCTGGTAAAGAGTGTATCCATTTTTCAAACTTTTTCTGGACACAGTATCATCTCGTATAAGTGACACAAAAAATATTCTTTTGACGAAAATCACTATTTTCTTTTTCAAACTGACTCTGTCATGATAACTGCCTACAATAATCAATTGCTCATTTTCTTGCAATATTTTCTAGAAGCTTTCTACTGACACAAAATCATTTTTGTTTAGAGATAATGTGCGAGCGTAAACATGCAACACTTTACTTAAATTGTACTTTTAAATAAGTTTCACGCGTTCGGACGTGAATGTCCCTGTAAACTAAGTTGAGTTGACTTCTGTATGAAACGTCTTTTTGCATTATTCTTTTACATCTTTTCCAATATTTATGCGCTCGACACAATGTTCTTTTTACACCTTTCCCAATCTTTCTGCACCAAACACTTTCTACAGATCACTTTTCCTTTACATATCAACGTTAGAGAACAAATATTGCTCGTAAGAAGCACTTTCTGCTTTTGCAACAATATTTTTACGGATGCCTTCACATTGTGTGTTGATGATCCATATTTCACAGAGATATTCTATAAGTCTTCTGCCACAAAATTAATTTGTTTTCGGGGATAATAATTCATTTTTTCCCAGTACAAATATCCACAGTACATATATGTAGATCCGACCCTCGATTCTTATACATAAGTATAATGTTACCTTGGAAAACACTTTCATGACAAAAAGACATATCCTCTAGTAAGAGGCTTCTACTTTTGATTCTCTCCTACACTTGAATCTATAAAGCGGTGTCAGTTTTTATCCTATGAATGAGACAAAAAAGCATCAGGTTTGTTTTTTTCCCAATAAACCCACTCGTTGCTTTGCCGTTTAAGTCTCTATTGTAAACGCACGTTTTTATAACAATGTAACCATTTATGGACGCATAAACCCTGAGCACAAATTTCTTTGTAGTTGCGAACAGCATAGATCAAGATAACACTTGACTTAAAGCCGTAGATAGTATTTGCAACATACGGAGGAGGGGGGGGGGTAACTCCTCTGAAACTGCAGTACATGATCCGCTAATCTAGTTCGATACTTTTAGCAGATGCATTGAACCACCTTTTCACAGAGCATGGCTCACAAACATTGAACATTTGCAAGGAAATTCTCATCTTTTTAGGATCTCGAAAAAAAGAACTGCGGGAAAATTTATGAAAAGCTTTTCTCAGTGCGTCAGAGTTGTTCCTAACAATGGAAACTTCAAATATAAAGTCAAAGAAATGGAGAGGGAGAGAACAAAACAGAATAGTTATTTTATTCTATTTTCGTGCACCACATAGAATACGACAGTAATTCTAACATAGTGAAAAAAAATCTTGCCACGTGACATTTCTACAAACAAACATTAATTATCAGGTTAATTTTGGTTCCTTTGATATGACTGATTAAAGATTGAATATGTGTTTAAATTCAATAGTGGTCCTGCCTGACTCAGATAAAGAGTAGAACTCGTAACCTGGAGGCCCCGGGTTTGATTCTCACTAAAAGCTCTGAGTTTTTCGTTGGAGTGTCCATGTGCATGTGTATGTTTAAAGTAATGTTGACAGTGAAGTAAAAAACGTGTCAATAATTCAAACAATGTATAAATATCACAGGAACGGTTACAGTGCTCAACTTAATAGGCTTTTACGGACAAGCTTGGACAAGCTCTGAGATCGCACTTTCTGAGACAAAACTATTTGGAGATCCCTCGTCTATTTGATCTAATACCAACCACAGACATAAAGGTGTCCCTTATTTACTTTCTTAAACTTTTTATTTGAAAAAGAAAAATAGACTCATAATAGCCTTCTTTTCCAGGGCCGTTAAAACCCGAGATTGTTTAGGCAAGTGTTCATGAAGGTATTCTTCCAGTTCATTTCATTCAATTCTAGACACAGAGTTGTTATTTTTATCATCATAAAAAGCAGCATTCAATTATTTCTGTCTTAAAGAAATCATGTAAAAAGAACAAAACAAAAGTGCAGTGACACATAAAAACCAATCTTGTTGCACTTAGAAGGGCAATCCTTTACATTTTATACTAATGCTCTCTATCCTATTACATTCGTCATAGTAAATCAACTCAAAACAAGCCAAGAGGGCTATGATAACCCTTTATCGCTCCCTGCCTTTTTAAATAAAAGTGCCATACACTTCATTGGCATTGACAGACATGTCAAGCAATAAGAAGTTTGTGTGGCAATAAAATGTCATTTTTTTCCATTGCTTAGATGGCAAAGTTCTGGAACAAAAAATACAACGAAACCAATTTCATGTTGAATATTCACTTCATTGGCATTGACAGACATGTCAAGCAATAAGAAGTTTGTGTGGCAATAAAATGTCATTTTTTTCCATTGCTTAGATGGCAAAGTTCTGGAACAAAAAATACAACGAAACCAATTTCATGTTGAATATTCACTTCATTGGCATTGACAGACATGTCAAGCAATAAGAAGTTTGTGTGGCAATAAAATGTCATTTTTTTCCATTGCTTAGATGGCAAAGTTCTGGAACAAAAAATACAACGAAACCAATTTCATGTTGAATATTCACTTCATTGGCATTGACAGACATGTCAAGCAATAAGAAGTTTGTGTGGCAATAAAATGTCATTTTTTCCATTGCTTAGATGGCAAAGTTCTGGAACAAAAAATACAACGAAACCAATTTCATGTTGAATATTTAAATCATATGAGATCAAGTTTTAAAATCAAAATAACTTATTATTACCAAAAAACTGAACAATTTCTACTCAAAAATCTTTAAGACACAACACCAATTACTACATTGCAGATTGATCTAGGGAACCAGCATTTTCTCCTCTCCCAACAAGGTTTTCTACCCTTTAGAAAATAACATGGCTTTTGGCACACTAGTTTTGTCGTCTGCAAATGCCTTCAAATGGTTCGATCTAAAATTTTGTCGTGTGATAAAGAGTTAAGGAGTTAATAGATTTCAACTGTACAGTCGCCTGGAGACCAGTTTATTCAATTAAAAGGAACAAATGTGTCTAGCTTATCTTTTGGTAACCATTTAATAGACGACTTGGGAGTAAAGTTAGATAACGTTTAACACGCGGTAGACAGAGGCTTTCCATCCATTTAACTTGCACCTTCTTCCAAATTCTTACCATGATTACTCCGGCTAAATCATGGTAACATCAGCCCTGCTGAGTAGCTCAGTGGTAAAACTTATCGGAGTCGTGACCTGGTGGTTACAGACTCGATAACACAATCTTTCTTTCCGACGAACTTTCGCTTTACACCTCTGAAGCATGTGAGAAAAGTAGTCAGTGGCTTGGAGAGGAAGTTGTGTCAGCATTGGTGTAAGAAAGCCAGGAAACACATGCGTAGGTGCACTGACAACCGTGATATGACCTAAGCTGTTAAAACGGGGTTCAACTCCAATAAAAAAAAAACTTACATAGTATTTTACAATTTAGCTTCAGAAAGATTTCCAAAATGATTGAGAAGAAAAGAAGTTAAACCTGCTGCTAAATAACGCTTATCAAGGAACATATTACATAATCATGGATCAATGAAATCCGTTTTGCTTGACAATCGACTGAAACTGGAGGTGGAATGGTTCTGTGACATGCAGAAAATATAACAATAACAAACAAGAGGGCCATGATGGCCCTGAAGTCGTTCACCTGAGCCTTTTGATCATACATGACCCATTTCCAATCTCTTTCGAGATATTAAGACAAACATTCTGAAAACACTCATTAGTATTGGACTTACAAACATGGCCTCTAGAGTGTACACAAGCTTTTTCTAGAATTTGTCTCAGTGGCCTACTTTAAAGCTCAATATTGCCTATTTTCAAACATGTAGAAATTATCCAGACAAACATTCTGACCACCTTTCATGAGTGTTTGAGAGAAAATGTGGCCTATAGGGTGTACAGAAGGTTTTTTCCGAGATTTAACCTAGTGACCTAGTTTTTTATCCAACATCACCCATTTTCATACTAGTCTAAAACATTATAAAAAAAAAACATTCTGACTAAATTTCACGATTATTTGACTGAAAATGTGGCCTCTACAGTGTACACAAGGCTTTTCAAAGATTAAATCTGGTGACCTAGATTTAGACCCCACGTGACCCATTTTCAAACTCATGCAAGATATTATCAAAACAAATATTCTGACCAAGTTTCAAGAGTATTTGACTAAAAATGTTGCCTTTAGAGCGTACACAAGGCTTTTCTAAGATTTGACCCAACCTGACCCATTTTTACACTCGTTCCAGATATCATTATGACAAGCATTCTGACAAACTTTCAAAAGCATTGGACTAATAATAGACTGTACACAAGGTTTTTCTATGATTTGACCTAGTGAACTAGTTGTAGACCCGACCTGACCCATTTTCAAACTAGTCCAAGATACCATTAAGACAAACATTCTGACAAACTTTCAGGAGCATTGGACTGAAAATGTAGCCTCTAGAGTGTACACAAGGTTTTCCTAAAATTTGACCTAATGACCTAGTTTTTGACCCAACCTGACCCATTTTCGAAGTTATCTGAGATATCATCAAGACAAACATTCTGACCGAATTTCAAGAGTATTGGACTGAAAATGTGGCTTCTAAAGCGTACACAAGGTTTTTCTAAAATTTGACCTAGTGACCTAGTTTTTGACCCGACCTGACCCATTTTGGAACTCGTCCGAGATATTATCTTGACAAATATTCTGACCAAGTTTCAAGAGTATTTGACCATAAATGTGGCCTCTAGAGCGTGCACAAGATTTTTCTTAATTTTCACCTAGTGACCTAGTTTTTGACTCAACCTGACCCATTTTGGAACTGGTTTGAGCTATCATCAAGACAAAGATTCAGAACACTTTTCAAGAGCATTAGACTGAAAATGTGGCATCTAGAGTGTCTAAGATTTAACCTAGTGACCTAGTTTTTCACCCGACCTGACCCATTTTCGAACTCGTCCGAGATATTATCAAGACAAACATTTTGACTAAGTTTCATGAGTATCGGACTCAAAATGTGGCCTCTAGAGCGTACACATGGTAAAAGTTGACGACGGACGACGCACGACGCACGACGAACGCCGGACACAGCACGATCACGAAAGCTCACCATGAGCACTTCGTGCTCAGGTGAGCTAAAAAGCTTCGATTTAGGTCAGTCTGCGCGGACTGCGCAGGCTGACCTGGGTCGATACTTTTTACAGATGCACAAAACTCCCTCTTCACAGAGCATAGCTCATATATCTTTCTTAATTAGTATGTTTCTACATATTGTAAACTGTGCTAGTTTTCAGTTTGTCTAAATTTAGCTAGTACGGTGTCTGGTATACCTAGTTCGTCCCCCACAGGTATCCATACAGTTTTGTCAAAAGTATTAATAAACTTTCATTTCTGTTTCTCATTTTATCACCATATAATTGTTATTTTTGGGGTCTGCAGTTTACTTCATGTGAAATGAGTTACCCGGTGCCCGTCAAAAATAATTGCTGATAATTTCCTAATCTCTGGTCGCATTAATTGAATTAAAAGGTTCATTGTGTCTTAAATATCCCCTATTGTATCGAAACACGTAAGGGAAGATCTGGTCGTCATTTGGGTGGCATTGCAAAAATGTTCCAGGTCAGAGAATTCATACAATTTTTACTCTTCATTTATGTGACATTGTGATGTCCGGGGTCGAGAGATATACAGTCTCGGCCTTGTAATCATAAGGTCCTAAGTTCGATTCAGTGCAGCGAGTGTCAACGTTTGGACTGTTCATTTGCCAAAACATTCGGCATAAATACTTGTGTGGCTTCTAGGAAGCCCAATCGATGTTTTGCAATCGATGTAAAATAAATGTTACTATTAAAACAAATACATGTATCATGTGACACTGAAGAATATGGCATTGTTAACTCTATCAGTGCCAAGTATATAAACTCGACCTCTTTCCTCTGCATGAAAAAAAAAAAAAAATCCACTGCAACTAAGGAAGATTATACACTCGACAAGACCAGACGGATGGCATAGATCTAGATCAGAAAATGTTGATAAGTCTATTTGCCGTCTGCAAAAGCCCTGTCTGTCCTTGCCCAAGGGTTACCCGATATCTGCCGTGCAAAAAGTGAATAATTCAGAGGATAATTATTCTCTACATCTATTTGATGACAGATGGCGATATCATTTCCCTCGCCAAGCCATTGGTGAAAGTATAAAATGTTTTGTTCTCAAAAGAAATTTTTGAGAAGAATCATGTTTAAAAAGTCCATTATAAATGGTTTTTATCGATCGACTCAAGTTTTTCTCGCTGAACGTCCTTGACTCCATTAAGACGGTGTCAGGTGTTATGTTGTTACTTCACTGGTGTGACGTCATCATAATTCAACCTCTGTGCATCAAAAATAGAAAAGTTAGATGTTTTTTTTAATTAAAACGGAGGGTTATCCAATAAGCAGTAAAAATTTTCTGTGAAATTATCAAGTTTGGTTATCCAGGTGTTTTCTTCCTTCATTCATGAATGTTACACATACAGGTTAAGGACTATGGGTGTGAACGAAAAAGGTAGAAACTCATCAAATTTGCAAAAAAAAATTGTCTGCCTCGTGACAGAGAAAAAAAGTCGTATGCAGTTGATACTGTATGGAACGATACAAAGAGAGGCCGACCGACTGGCTAATAGATCTAATTCAAATAGTGCTAGCACCATCCAGTGTGAAAACAAAAAGGAATTTTCAGAACTGGGTCCGTATTCACCGAACAGTCTTAATTTCAGTCTAATTCTTATTCTACGTAGATTAAGAAAGTAACAAAACTTCTGCCTTCCTTGGAATTCAACTTTGAAAGGACAACTGGTGGTAAGACTTTTTGTAAAGAAAATTTTCACGCCCAAAAAGAGCAAAGTAATCTCTATAGACTCTTCCATATTGAAAGCTTTTGCAGACCAAAAATTGAACCACGCTGAAATGATGGAGTTTGCCTTTGTTAGGACAGAAAACATCGCCGGAAAAGGAGAAAAGTGAAAATGCTGTTTACCAGCATTATCTCCTTTTGCCACGATATTTTCAAATGCCTTCTTTGTCAGGGTCGATATTCTGTGATAATGAATAAACCGATTTAAGACAAAAAATATGGTCAGCAGTTTCCTAATGCCGGATCGCCTCGAGACCTATTGATTCAATTAATAGATACCATATGTCTGATTGATGTCCTAATGTTTAGTGAACGGTAGACCTATCTGCACTCTTACACTTGTCTGAATTAGAAACATCTTGATGTTCGGAAAAAAAGACTTTTCGAAAAATGATGAAACAAAGGAAGAAACAGACTGACAGGATCTGACATAGATCTACAAGTTGGCATGTGAGATAGAATTTTATCAAAAAGATCTAGAAAATGTTATCGAAAGATGAGTTTGATCAAGTTTTATCTGAAGAGCCAACGAATCTTTTTTTTATCATATAACGACACCTTACTGATTATAGGTCAGAATATGCAGAACCATACACGTAAACCTGGTGTACCTGGTAATTTTAAGTAAAACACGACTCACTCCTGTGAAAGTATACTCAACAAAAAAGTTAAGGAAATTGTATTTGAGGGTCTATGAAACAAGATTTAAAAGATTTTAAGAATTTTGAATTGCACAGTGTTACAAAATATTTATTTTTCTTCAGATGGATGCTTTATTTAAGTTTATAGCCCTTATAGCGGGTTAAAAAAATAAATTTCAAAGTTGACTATTCTTCCCGCCATTTTTCGCAAAATTGCAGTATTGTTTGGTTTAAGAGTGTCACTGTAGTATTTCACCCAAAAAAGACTTTAATTGGCCCTTAGGCTATTTAATTGTCTCAGATCACCTGCAATACTTTCCAGACTGCGGCAACAATTCAGTTTTCCAATCAGTTCAATATCTCAATTGCTATTGATATAATCTAAGGAACTGATGTTGAGAAACGCCGCACAGATGGCGATTTTCAATGGAAATGCCAAATCAAGCTTTAGGAATGCTACATGGTGGCGTGACACGGACTTATGTTGCCAGGCAAAGCGGGGTATTCCCTAGTGTCATCCATCGTTTGAGCTCAAGATTTACAGGTATCAACAGCACAGTAAACCGACCTCCTACTGGACGTCTATAGTGCACCATGCCGCCTGAAGACTGTTGCCTGCCGGGGCGAGTCCTTATTTGCCGCTGACGGGGGACACACTCATTACTGAAGCGATACATGTATTTCGAACATTCTTATCTTCCATATGTGCCATTTGATGCTATCCTCAAAAAAAGCGAATCTTCTACTATGTAGACTTTTATTTTGCGAAAAATGACTTTGACCCCTGGGTTACTTGATTCAGTGTCGTAAAAAGGATATTAATGCTATCAAACTAAAGGAACCATTTTTTTACAAGCGATGAAATGTATCTAATATGAATAAATAAGAACTGAATTATAGTTTGTTTTTGTGTTCTTTTGTTCAATAGGTTTTTTTTTTTTAAATTTCCTTAACTTTTTTGTTGAATATGGTATATGAAAACGTCATACCACACATGACTTCACACAGTGCTTATCTCAAGCCTGTGTAAGATAAGAAAATTCGTTCTGTCAAAAAATAAGGGAGGTTATGTGAGAAATTCTATTACAACAAAATATGGGCAGTAGTTTCCTGATGCTGGATCGTACAGAGACACATTAATTTGGGTAATACTTTACCAAACAATCCCGTGTTTTGACGACCCTGCGTGAGAAGGCTTTTGTAAACATTGTGGGAAAAGGAGGAAATGCTGGTAACCAGCATTTTCACCTTTTCCCACAATGTTTACTACCCTTTCGAAAACAAAGCCATAATTATATTCGCATTTAATTTGTCTTGAATAACAATTAATCTTTTCCCCCCAATGTTTTCATAAAAATATTGGCAAACAAAGACTAAGTCTTAACGATTCTCCTCGTCATTGTAATTGTTTAAGAGCATGAAAATAAACATTTGGACTTCATTCAGAAGCACGGTCCCCATCATTTAACTTTTTACCATACGACAAAATTTTAAACCAAACCAAATTGAAAGCATTTGTAGAAAGTGAAATAAGTATGTCTATGAAATTAAAATTTGACACGGAACAGTAGAAAATCGTGACCGTTGAGGAACGAACAAATTCTGGTTACTGTGATCGTTCTTTTGTACCCCAGCTGTTTTCTATCCACAAAAATATTTTTTCTTATTTTCTGAGTCACATTAACGGTGTCGTCTAAAAATGCTCTGAACACAGGAAAGTCTACATTTTGTCGTCTGCTAGAACGTAAAGTACGGTGGCACAAAAGTGACATGGAAGATATATTTTATACTACGTGCGCACGCAGTAGCTAATACGTGCACACGTAATAAGTAATACGTGCGCACGCAGTAGTATTACGTGCGCACGTATTAGTTATTACGTGCGCACGTAATAACTAATACGTGCGCACGTAATAGCTACTGCGTGCGCACGCAGTAGCTAATACGTGCGCACGTATTACATATTACGTGCGCACGTAATAATCCACCAATCAGAATCATGAACGGAAGCCATTGTTTCAAGATGGAAGTGGAAGATAGACATTTATTGATCCTTATAAACTGATTGGTCGATTATTACGTGCGCACGTATTAGTTAATACGTGCGCACGTATTAGTTAATACGTGCGCACGTATTAGCTACTGCGTGCGCACGTACTAGCTACTGCGTGCGCACGTAATAACTATCACGTGCGCACGTATTAGCTAATACGTGCGCACGCAATAGTATTACGTGCGCACGTATTAGTTATTACGTGCGCACGTATTAGCTACTGCGTGCGCACGTAGTATAAAATATATCTTCCATGTCACTTTTGTGCCACCGTAGTAAAGCGCCAAGCAGGTAAAATGGGCAATATTTCTCTTTAGTTTCTCTTAACCCTTTCGGTGCCATAGGCGAAAACAGTGACTTTTGCGAACGGCATAGATCAAGATCAGACTGCACAGAACGTGCAGTCTGATCTTTGATCTATACCGTCCGCTTGTGTAGTCAAGTCTATCAATCAAAATCTTTATAAGTTTCAATGGATTTCTTTCAGAAACGTCGAAAGGGGTTGAGTTTATTTATTTGGCTCTGAAAGAGTTAAATCTTTATCAGATGACAACATTTTAGACTTGACCAAATTGAAAGCATTTTGCCGACGACAAATTAAATCTGATCAAAGTGATGGAATTTGGCACTGACAGGATAGAAAACATTCTGGAGAAATGAGAAATATTAGTAACCACCATTCTTTCCTTTTGCCACAATGCTTTTAAAAGCCTTCTTCCTGAAGGTTTTTAAAACTCGGGATTGTGTGTTCAAGGGTTTAGGATACTCGGGTGCCCCATATATAGCACATAGATAGACTAGTGTTGACCAAAGATCAGGGACCACATTTACTATACAATTTTTCCATTTTTTTATTCAATTCTACAATTGAGCCACGCTTTGGCAAAAGTAGGCTTAATCCATCTCCGTGATGTATTATACCAAGCAAGTCCATTTTGTCAAATAATCGATTGGATCTGGAGGTAGAATGGTACTTTGACATACAGAAATGTTACAAAAAGCAAAAAGGTTTCGATCCATGTCAGCCTGCGCGGACTGCGCAGGCTGACATAGGTCGATACTTTTTGCAGATGCATTATGCCCCCTTTTCACAGAGTATGTCTCATATCTAAATTCCAAGACAAGCTGTCTAAGACAGATGGTCTTGAAATTTAAAAGGAGAAATATATAATCAGAATGGTAAGTCCGACCAAATAATGCACGTTCTGTGCACTCTGATCTTAATACACATAGCCTGAAATAGCACATATAATTGCCCTGATTGCTAAGCAAGTTAATATAATTAAAACTTTGACAAGTTACGAGTACACCAGTCAATGAGACAAAAAGCGTGGCAGTCCCTTGACATGGAATCGTTTCTTCCTTATGAAAAAAGGTGTAGATCTACCAACAGTGATAAAGTAAAAAAAAGATGCAATGAAACTTTCAAAATAAACACATTAATATCCAAAGTGTCCTCATAGAATATATCCCATAAACCAAATATTCCATATACACTACGAAATCATTCGCTTTTTTTCTCGCTCAAACATACGTAATCAAATGTCACTTGATCAAATTCTTCCGTCCAAATAAGCCCATTCAAGACAAAAGGACGAAATCCGATAGATATATAAGTTCAGGGAGAATCGTTCGGATGGCGTCTTCTTTGACTCGGAGCGTCAATATTTATGTCCCGTTCAATATATCTCCGCTCTGTACAAAACGACCATTTTTAGAAGGCTTATCCAAATTACAAGCATATGCTCACGACAAATTAAATGTGACTCAAAAACTAGATATTGTCTTCCTAAGGATTGAAAACATCATGGAAAAGTAAAAAATACCCATTATCAGCATTTTCTAATTTTCTCGGTTACCAGCATACAATTTCGACACAGGTCAGCTTGCGCGGACTAATGTGGGTCGGCATTTATTGAAAAGGCATTAATTAAACCAATTTCATAGAGCATACTTCATTTATGTTATCAAATGTATTAATTCATTAAACTCTATTCTCGCCGACTATCCGTATTCAACGTCGACGATTTTGAGGCTATAAATTTGTTTCTGGGGGTAAGTGGAAGTGAATTTATTCTTTTCTATGTGAGACCTTACTAGAATCCGTACATTTTTATGGTGGTAAAATTAGAAGTGCTGTAGCCATCCATGACTCCTTTAACTTCCTCTTTGTCTACTTCACCACTTGTACATGGTGCACCTGCTCTGATCCCTCTATATGAGGAAAGAGCAAGGGAGAAACGGACAAGTGAAGCACGAAGAATTCAAAGATCAATCCAAGACAAATTTTTAAATAAAGATCATATTAGTTATAGTGAACGCCAAGTTTGTTACTGAGATTTGAAGATATGAGATTTCAAGGTTTTATATCTCAAGAACGAAACTGATTACGACGCCATAATATTACCCGTACAGATTGATTGTATAATTGTATGGGGTTTAACGCAGTTTTCAACCTTATTTCAGTTATATCGTGGCGGCAAGTGCACCTATCCATGCTTCCCTGGAGTTTCTTTTACCTGTACTCCGTACAACATTCTTTCCAAGCCACCGGTTGCTTTCCCACATAGCAATCGTTGAAACAATGGTCAGCCGTGAGAGAGGAATAAATCTTGTCGCAATGACTATCATCAATCCTTGGAAATAAATTGGCCGAGCCAGGGATCGAACCAGAGATGACATAATACAGAACGTAAGAAGACAAGGACAAATAGAATTTAACTGAGTATATCACAATTTTTTCTGAAGAACAGTTTTTTTTTTAAACTTTGTACATACAAAGCTCATCATATCTCTTGATTACAGTAAAAAAGATATGGGTCACCGTGCTCGTTTCTGAAAAAAAAAAAAGCTTTGGAAAGGGCATAGACAGTTCCGAATTTCAGCCTATACTGGATTTAGCATTCTTTTCTTTAATAGTTAGTTCAACAGGGAGATTACTGGAAGAATACACAAATATACATCATTTTCATGGAAATTCATCTAGTTTTGCACCAAAAATATATAAAAAGGCTTGTTTTGAGCATGGTAAATGCAAAAATATGTACGTTGTAAAAGACCATTGAGTTTTTTTTTTTATAATTCTAAACTATAAGAAAAAATAAAAGCGATATCTTTCCGTGCTTATTTTGTCAGAAAACAGTGATAAAGGTCATTGTGGAGTTTTTTTTTTCCAACGAAAAAAATAGGATAAAAGTTCAGCAGATATAGTGGGAAAAGGAGAAATTGCTCATTAGGAACGATTTCTTCTTTTCCCACGGTAATTTTGAAAGTGGAAACAGCTATACTTCCACAGCTTTACATTTCCTGCCTTTGTTTGCTTGTTTGGTGTGTAACGTTGTGTGAACAGTATTTTGAATATTTACAGATCCCCCTTTTTTTTCTCTTTATTAATACTATTCGAAGAAAGTGCTACTTGTTTCAGTGCACCGATAGTATTACCATTTGTGCGAAACATACACAGGCGCACTTTTGGTTCACTATCCATGACAAAAGCAAACGCGCAATACCGATGGGCGCGAACATTTGTGATATACGTCTTTAGGTAAGGATAAATAAAAAGGTTTTAAGGTAGACAAAGGGCGTAACATCATAATATTTATAAAAGACAATAATTGATGAAGTGAAAGCCACATTGGCTTTTACTAAGATTTGATAGCACAAATGTAACAGCAAAATGATGAAACTGGAAGAAACCCAAAGTTTAAGAAGAGATCAATGACAGACCTTGGGTCTATGAATAAAAGAAAGCGATTGAGATTTTAAAATTATCTCATAGTATGACTCATCGTCAATTTGAATGCATTAACAATGAACACAATACAAATGAGGGTTTGTAAAATATCCCAACTCACTGTTCTTTGTGGTTTTCAGTTTCGCTTCGATTTTATCTAACTCTTCTCTGTAAGTGTTGGTACTTTGCGTTTCACATAGTATACCAAAAATGAACAACGGTAGATATATTCACCAATAATTCTGCATGCGATTGTATCTAAAATTTTTAAACTGTCTGAGGAGGTTTAAACCCAACCTTCCAGCCAAACAGTTAGATAGTCTTGAAACTAAGAGAAGAAAATATCAGGATTGAGGATTAAAAAAAAAAGAAATAAATCAGCGTGAAGATTGGCAAAATGCAGATACCAGTTTGTCAATGAATGGCTATCTGAACAAAACATTACAAGAATTTACAAAAAAATTGTTGACATAACTTTGTCCATATGTACCAATGCAAGTTGTTGCCATGATACCTTGAGATGATAACATTTTGGAAGAAGGATTAAGACTTTACAACCTGCAGACACCTGTTTTCCTCATTCACCTACAGGCTGAACGTGGGCAATTTTATTCACAAAGGATATCAGAGGTTATAATATACGAGCCACGGGTTAGAAAGGTTTCAAATCTGAGCAAGAATCCGAAAAAATCACGGTGTGCTGGCATATTGATTCGTCCAAGGAATCCCACTTCGATTCAACGGCGGAAAAATAAATATAAATAAAGTGATGAAACTGTCAAGAAAGAGTAATTACTTATGACATGAGATATGGCTAACTTGGGAAACAGGCAAAGAGTTTTATCGAAACCATTCAAGTATTCTTCACAGTTCATCTTCAGTTCACTTCTATGTAACCCGAGATTCTTAAGTTCTTCTCTCGATGCCATATACATTGATGAGCGTCTTATGCCTGTGTACTTGAACAGAATCTTGCAAATTTCAAAATACCAGCAGAAAAGAGACAAATTGATAGTACTGCGTACGACTTCTCATGTTGAAAGCAAATACTTGTAATCGGTGCACGATCAACGTTGTCCGATACAGCATAAATTTTTCACGATGACCAAAAATTAGACGTAAGTGAAGAGCATAAAAGAAATAGGATACTAGTAATTGTTTGTTTCGGTGTATGATCGAAATTCTTTCATCTCGTGAAAAGCAAAGGCCATATTTTCACTCGATAAAAGAAATTTCGATCATACACCGAAACACACAATTATTCTCTATATTGAAACTGCTATGCATTCACATATTATTTTTTACCAGGGTGGACATTGCCATTAGCACCAGCGGAATATGTTCGATGGTGAGGACTAGCACTGCTACCTCCCTTTAACGAATACAAATGTGGTATCCAAAGTATTAAAGTACTTGTGCTTTGTTGCGACTTTCTGGTCGTAACATCATAATTAAATCTTACAGATCAAGCTGTATGATCTCAGATTTACAGCGCCCTCGGCAGAATCCAAAACCATAACCCAAAGTACTATATACAATTGTAGTGAAGTTGAGTTATGCCCTATGAGAAGGGGTATAATGTATCTGCAAAAAGTATCTACCCTTGTGTAGAAACCTCTTGCCATTGGTCATTTTTTTAGGATGTCCCAGGACTATTTTACCTCATGATTCAGCCAGTTTTTAAATAAAATGGATTTTATGGATCGATAATTAGGTGAAGACTAGCTTGGTACAGTGCATTACAGAGATGCATTAAACCCCCCTTTGCCAGAGCGCTGCTCATTTATTTGGCAACTCAAGAGTAAACACCATGTCGAAAAGAGTCATGCCATTCCAGACACTTGGAACCTATAGTTACAGCCGATACCAGACAAAAATCGGTAGAACATTTCACCCTTATTGTAAACTCTAGACAAATCTGCTGACAAATGTCAGATAGCTGGTCTTGAATGTCATTTTTCGCGGACGTGTTTGATTTTTGTATCGACAAATGAATGGCAATTACTCGATTGTCAGAACCAGACAAGTTGGCTGTACTGTGGTCTACTCTCTTTGTGTGGTTGACGTCTTGATTTACATACATACAAACAACTTACGACTGCGACAATCACAGACAGAAAAAATAATCATTGAAAAATTTTGGTCCTGATATTGATGCCGTGCCGTGGGTACAGTGTTTTGTTGGACTGTTGTTTGACATTGCTGTCCACAGTTATTTCAGTAATACCAAGATGGCATCTTATTTATTCATGTGTTTCCCGGGCCCGCATTCACCTACAATTCTAAACTTCATTCTTTGTTCGATTCTGAATCTAGAAAGTAGCTCAATTCCTGAATGGCTTAACCATTTTGGTTTAACCAATCAGAAAATGTGTTACTTTAAAATTTAGAAAACTCTTGAAAATTAGTCAGACTGTAATTAGAAATGGTTGGTGAATAAAAGACCTGGGCCAGTTTCACGAAAAAACTTAAGTCCCTTATTTTGCTCAAGTCCGCTAACAGACTCATTTTCCGACTTAAGCCGAGTTGGTTATTTCAGACGCACTTCACTAACATAAACAGACTTTAAAAATATTCTCATATCCAAAGTTGACTTAACATTTCAGACTCAGCTCAGCAATATAATGAACTTAAGTCATTTTAACAGACTTAGGTTCATTATTTTGCTGAATTGAGTGTGAAATGTTGTGTCAACTTAGGATTTGAGAATGGTTCTTTACTCTGTTAATATTAGTAAAATGGGTCTCAATTACAAACTTAGTTAAAGTTGTAAATGGGGTCCGTCAGCAGACTAGAGCAAAATAAGAGACTTAAGTTTTTTCCTGAAACCGGGCCCAGACTATCACCAGTACTTCTCTACTATACCTTGCCCAAGGGCGACCGCATGGGAATAGCTCTAATAGCTGAAGTCGAACTCAGGGTCTCTGGATTACGAATACTGACCTATGGAGGATCCCTCGCTTGTCTTAAAATCGAACGTAGTTGTGATATCTTCTTTAACAGTACATTAATCAACGTTACATTGCTTCGCTCTTTGCATTGCAAAATTATTAAGTCGTTACGAAGTCTTTTTTTTTTTGCTGCGACGTTTTTAAATGTTGTTCGCTGCAAGACGCAAAAGTAGGTTATGAGATAACCCTTATCCTGCTAAATAAGTGAAATAAAACTTTCAAACCAATAGTAAAAACCCGAATTTTGCTATTTCAAAGGTGTTTTTAGGGAAAAGTATCTCTTTATCGGACAGTGTAGAACCAAGATCAGACTGCACGTTCTGTGCAGTCTGATCTTGATCTACACTGCCCGCATAAGGCCAGTGAGTCGCGCTTAGCAGCCGAAGGGTTATAAAGAAACAGAAAAGATAGACTAACAACAGATAGTCACCCTATGGATAAATCAAACTGTCTGGATGATAACGTCAGGCTTTCGTGAAAGTTGTAGCCTTTACTTTCCATAAGTCTGGGTATTTGTAATTCTTTCATGTCTATCCACTGTACTCGTATTTAACCTACAAGCATTTCTCAAGTATAATTGTCCAAGGATACTGTGAACACTGGAAAATATAGTATGATCCACAACAGGGGATTCAGAATGATGCGTCAACTGGAATTATCTCCGTGGAAATTTTTGTGTATAATCACCTTGCCTCATGCAGACGGCTTCTTTCATTTCGCAGAACGATGATCAAAATATTGTGAAAATATTCAATATTTTCTGTCTGTTCAGATACCAATATTTGAGCCGCACTGTGGCAAAAGGGGGTTTAATGCATCTCCGTGATGCATTTTACCAAGCAAGTAATCACTTAAATAATGGATCCATAAAATCCATTTTGTCAGACAACAGACTAAATCACAGTGTCCACTGGTCCATAGGCATGCAGAAAAGTGACAAATAGCAAAAACTGTCGAGCTAGGTAAGCCTGCGCGGACTGCGTAGGCTGACCTGGGTCGATACTTTTTGCAGATACACAAAGCCCTCTTTTCACAGAACGTGACATCTTTTGTTGTAAACAGGCTCAAATATTACTTGAATGTCATAAACTTTATCGAATAAGCTTTGAAGTTTGTGAGCCGATGTTTGTACAAGTGTTATTACCATTATAACCATCGAGGCGACGATTTGCAAACGTCAAGAGTTCTAAGTCACGCCACAATGAAATGAAAGTCTCATACATGCGAAATTCATCTCCTTTTATAGCCATTTCGTCGCTGTATATTGGAATTCTAATATAAACGTTGCGTGCGTGTGATAACTTTTTATGAAAAACGGCGGTTTGTCTAGTCGTTAGATAATGTTTGCTAGTTTCCATGTACCATGTTAATTTTGTGAAAAAAAGATGTATTACTAAAATCGTAGAGGTTGAGTATGCCAGAAAAGTCTGTCAAACTCTATTCCAAACAATCCTTTGTTTTAAAGACCCTAAAGAAGAAGATTTTTGAAAACATTGTGGGTAAAGGAGAAAATGCTAGTAACTAGCATTTTCTCCTTTTCCCCACAATATTTTCTGCCTTTCAAAGATAGATCTCCCTAGTTTTAGACACATCTAATTTGTCACCTACGAATCCTTTAAATTTGCAAAAGTCTATAAAATTTTATCACTTGATAAAGATGTAAGTACCAAATATGCCGATTGAAGTCAGTTGTACAAGGAAAGTAGCGAATGAAGTTAACTAGAATATCAGCTTTTACCGGCTTTACCATACCCTTGAGGCCCGGACGCGTTCGATGTGCAGCAAAGTTTGATGATCTGATATAGTGGATCAAAGGCCTAAACTCTGAGGGATGATAACTATAATCAAATTTTATTGCGATAAAAATCAATCATGAAGTTAACCTTTTATTTTCACTGAATTACAACGTTGAACAAAACAAACCATGGTTGAAGATCTGTGGCCCTTTAAATAACAATGCTTTTTGACAAAGCTTTGAGAATTTGGTATCGAAGAGAGCATGCAAAAGTGCATGGATGTAAAGTTAGAGTTTTTATTTAACTTATTGGTATAAACGACATTATGATATTATGTCTTTTGCTGTTTACAAATGTAAATGAATAATAACAAATAGATACCAAAACAAACACTGACAATTTTGGGCGTGTTGACAGCGCTAAGTGCCTTAAAGATACAACTATACTCGTTTTCAGTCAGTTTTTAACCACTTTCAACCCATTTGATCCTTATTTTACGTAACTATAATCTTTCCTGCATCTTCATGCCAAATGTTGCCCCCTGACGGCTGCAAGATTACACAGATTACGACGGATAGAACATACATTTCATGTTTTTGAGGCCTTCAAAGCAATCGCAGTTGTCGTTTCCGGTTTTAAACGAGAACAATCCCTTGAATTTTTCTATCCCTTACACCAATATATTAGTGACTTATCTAATCACTTTCAAGTTTTAACAGCGTTTTTTTTTTCTCTCTTGCTGTAGGGATGTATCTTTAAGAGGACCGACACAAAGACAGCTAAGTTTTTCTAAATGTGTACTAACTACCCTAATATACGAAACTTGTCAACACAGTTCAAAGATAAATTTCACCTGACAAGTAGAGATGACTGCTGGAATGATATTCAACCGGTCGGACATACGGTAGACCAATCAGAAACGTCTAAAAGTGACACAAAGCGTAATGTTGGAAAAAGGAAAACAAATTCTAAGAACGTTATTATAAAAGAAGTAAATATTTCTTAAGAATTAACCTGAATATTCCAAAAGCACACAGAGATGTGAATATTCCTACTTGTGAAAGGTTGACAAGGTTCTCAGAAACCGAGCCTAAACAAAAATTCTCTGGGAACTGAAGGCCAAATGGCGAAGCCAATTAACCCTTAGGCTGCTTAGCGCGAATCGCTGACCTTTAGTGGGTAGTGTAAATTAAGATCAGATTACACAGAAGATGCAGTCTGATCTTGGATCTAACCTGTCCGATAAGGAGATACCTTTCCGTAAAAAAATACCTTTGAAATGGCAAAGTTTGGGTTTTACGATCGGTTTGAAAGTTTCATTTAACTTATTTAGCAGGAGAAGGGTAAAAAGTTGTGTTACTATCTTAATGTTGAACTAAGGGTGCAATTTAGAATGGTTGGTGAATAAAGCCCTTAGTTACATAATTAGAATTAAATATAGATAGAGTAGAATTACTCCATTCAAAGAATAGGACTGCAGATTTACTTTTGACGGCGGCAACGTACATTGTTTACGGTGATGCTAAAACCAGTTCCGGTTAACCAAAGTAACGACAGCAGGCCAAAGTCTAGCTAATCAACAAGTGGTTTTACAAGGGATCCCACCATGAATTCAATTCTGATACTGACATTCTAAGAATATCCAACCAAACAGACAATCAGATAGCAAATCTTGGAAATTAGAATCAGAAATTATTTAGAATAACAATTGGTGTATAAGGCCCCTTGACAGCAATCTGAGTTCCATGTACACCGTTGGATCAATTCACTTGAGTCAAGACTAAATATTCAAATGTATATGCATGGCAGATCTTTGCGTGATGATTCAAGTCAGAATTCGGAATTCGGCATGCAAATATATTCACAAATTGAATTAGGCTGAAAGATCGTATTCGGTCAGAGAAACACGGCATTTGAGAATGGCCTTATGTAAGGTATAATGTCAAAAAGTGGTGTCATACATAAGCTGTTGAAGGGCTCAACCCTTCCTAATCAATCCTGATTTTAACGACCGTGAAAAAAAAAAAAAGGTTTTTGAAAACGCTATGTGAAAAGGAGAAAATACTGGTAACCAGCGTTCTCTCCTCTTCCTGTAATTTTTGTATCTTCTCACAGACAAATCCCATGATTTGTTCTACATTTACTTTGTTCTCTGCAAATGCTTTCTATAAAGATGAGTCTAAAATTTTGTCGTCTAGTAAAGGGTTAACAGCTTGAGTTTACTAAGAGACTCATGGGTGATATCTTTATGAATATGCATGACCAGTGTTGTTTGCATCCGTTTTCTGCGTAAAACAAGAAATAAACCCCGTTACCCGTCTCTAGTTTTTTTTGATACGTATTGAATACAGCTTTACGGTCCGCATCTAGTGTTTTCTTCATACATATTGAATACAGCTCTACGGTTACAAAAAAGAAATTTTAAAACCGTCCCAGCTGAAGTCATAAATTCCTAAAACAAGTTTAGAGCAGAGAACAACTGTAAACATATTTTCGTGAAACAAAGCTTTTCGAAAGAAATTTAACGATTCAGTGTACAGTATGAATACCTGAGAAAACATTGTGGCATAGAAGAAACTGCTAATGGCGACAAAAATTATCCTGGTGCCACAATGTTGAAAAAGGTCTTCTGCAGAAAGTAATGAGGTACCAAACACAGAGCCAGTAGTAAAGGGAAGCTTACTTGAAACTTGATTTGTCCAGAAGGACGGTAATAATACAAAAAAGCTTACCGGTACGTGAAAAAACACATGGTCAGAAAAATATTGCAGATCGAGTAAGAAAAACAAAATTTCTCTAAAACAATCGTTGGCGTTTTAATCCCTTGCTAAAAGTCATGTGTGTTGACGGCCCTCTGGTAGAAGGCTTTTGAAAACATGAGGGAACAGGAGAAAATGCTGGTAACCAGCATTTTTATTTTTTTTTCTTTCCAAAAAAAAGTTTTCTATTCATTGTAAGACAAATAACATCATTTTAGCCATATTCCAAATGTCGTCTGCCAATGCTTTCAATTAGACAAGTCTAAAACTTAGTCGTCTGGCAAAGGGTTAACAGTCTAATTGATAGATGGATTCTCGCACACGTGACGTCATCTGTAATCAGTGAAATAATTGGCACCTCCGAGGGCAAAAACTGGTTCAGAGATCAGGCTGAAGCGCCACAAAAATTGTCTGATCGCCAGATGTTGACATCGAATCGTGTCTCAGGGTCACGTCTTGTCCTGTATTACAAGAAATCCGATTAAGGTAATCATTCTGTATTGAGAATTGTGTGATCGTGCATAAATCGGAGGACTGTCGTTCGCTGCATCGAAAATGATTTCACAAAAACATACAAATGCGCCTGGGTTTGCTTTCGTCTTCATCAAAAGAGAACATCCTTATGTTTATAAATGTGTAAACTACAGATAAATAAGCCTCCTCAACTCATTACGTCATTACTCTATTAACTTTTATTACAAAAAAGGTCTGTTGCTAGACGAAAAAAGGTGTCTCCTTGAGGTAAATGTTTAATGGCTGGACGCCGAGTTACTTACGATCGTTAGTAAAACATAATACAACTCAGCCGCCTTGGTCGAGGAATACAATTTAAATCCTCAGGGAAAGTTACACTTTGAGTCTGCTAAAAATACAGAATTGAAATTTCAAAGAAATGAACAAATGGCACCAAAGAGGTCCATTTTTTGACCGATGGGGCTCCTTGCAAACCCGCCCGCCAACTGTGAAAAAAAAAAAAAAGAATTGGCACCTCGAACTGGTGTAGAAATACGGCTGAAACATAGCAAGATGTTTAACAATCTGGGTCTGTATTCAGCATTATTCTCTAGAATATTCTTCGTTTTATTCTCAAGAATTTTCGAAATCTGAAAGTAACAAAACTTCTGACCAAATGTTTAACCAATCAGAAGTTGTCTTACTTTCTAAATCTAGAATAAGACTTCAATGAAACTGAAATTAGGTTGTAAATATAGATCCAGCTGTTGACAGGAAACCTTGTACCAGGAAAACATCCTATCCGTGACATGATTTAAGACAATTCATTTAATTATTTCGTTATTTCATTATTCAAATGCACGTGATCGTGCATAAATTAGCGTACTCCAGTTTACCACATCTTAAAAAAATACTTAAGAAATGTCTCGGCCTACTGTGTCCTTTATCACACAAAAACTGTTAGTGCATGGTGCTTATGATTAGGATGTAAACGTCAGAAACAGGTGGCATTTCACTCATCATTTCATTACTCCGTCTTCTTTAATTTGTCTGCTTCTATACGATAAAACTTGTTTACAAAATGAACTGAGTCTAAAGATAATGAGTCACCTATAATCACGTACACACTATGCTAGGTGGAAAGTTGAAAACGACTTTGCCAAACAAACAAACAAAAAAGAAGAAAAAAAAAACAACGCTGTCCATTTGAGTCTAAAATTTAAGGGAAAGAAATTTTGAAATAGCAAAAAGGTTCTATCATATTTGGCGTTAACCCCTACCTAACAATCCCGAGTTTTTACAATTTGATGCTGTGAAAAACGTTGGGTCAACATCAGCAAATGCTGGTAACCAGCATTTTTCCTTTTCCCAGTATGTTTTGAAACCTTTCATAGAGAAATCTAAGTATTTGAGCCAAATTTACACAGACAGGTCTGAAATTTTGTAGTCTGGTAAAGAGTTAATTCACTTGTGTATCATTGACGTTTGTGACGTCAACCCAATCACTAAGGTAATTACTTAGCTCTTCTGAAAGTCACAAGTTGGTGTAGAAATCCGACCGAAGGACAGAGTGTTTGCGCTTAAGATGTTGCCCTCAAACATAGTCCCGAGATCACGTCTTGGTCTTCATAATGTGTAATCTGATTTACGTAATTATCGCTTTATCAAAAAACACGTGATCATGCATAAATCAACGCACTATCGTTTGCTGCATCATACAAAAACTCGCAAAAGGTTGGCAACTTAATCCGAATTAAAAAACCTGCAAAATTTAAATCGAAAATCTCAGTCTGTAGACTGATAATCTCGGTTACATAAAAATCCCCTGTTGCCCGTTGGGTTTAAAAAGATTAGCCATCTTCTAGACTGATACTGTGGCTTCGATTCCCATGGCTTGCCACCTAAAACTATTTTATCTTTCGGATGAGACGTTAAACCTGGGTCCCGTGACGGTGCTTAACACTTTGCAGGATAAAAAACAAGGCATTATCTAAAACGGGATTGTCCCATATCTTGCACTATGCCCCGTAACATAACTAACGGTCTTCAGGGGGTGTCTCGCATATGTGCAACCGGTTGCGAAGACAAATAAATAAAAAAATCAATCAGATTGATTCTCTCGGTAGCCAGTAATCTCCTTTTGTCACTTGAAGTTTACAAAAAAAGCCATGTGAAAGACTGATACTGTAAGTAGCTATTGTCTTCTTTTGTCACGTAAATTTTGAAAGATAAGCCGTCTGTTAGACTGATATTCTCGCTGACTGCATGTACTAATCTCTTTTTGTTACATGAATTTCACGTGTAATCAATGTCGAACCTCAGCTCTTGTCGTAAACACACAATTTACGATTGTGTCTCCAAAGGTTTCCTATGCAAATGAGCCATGCTCTGTGTTAAGCTCGGTACACACAGTAAGATTAATCTCAGAGATTTTTGAATCCGAGACAAACCTTACTGTATGTACATTCCTAATACGTGTATCATAAGATTTTTCTGGAGTTTCATAAAACTGTATTAAATTTAGGGCAATGCTCTATTTTCTAAGATTTGTATTAGGGTACAGGCCAACCACAGCTTAGCATTTCCTGAATGGTGAGTTATCTGTAGATTTGTTGACGCTGTAAAATGTATACACATTGTGTAAACGACTTCCTCATACACAAAAAATGGCAGAAAATGTATTTTTCACGAACAGGGTCCGTATTCACCAACCATTCGTAAGAAAGTTTTTTGTCTTATCCTCCAAGATTTGCCAAATTTCAAAGTAACACAACTTTTGATTGGCTAAACCGTTTGATCTAGCCAATCAGATGGAGTGTTACTTTCAAATTTGGAAAAATCCGGAGAATAAGAATGGTACGTGAATACGGACCCTGGTCCAACATCTTCGAACCAGGAATGGTCTGTCCACGTTTTCCAACGCAATGGCAATAATTATCATGCATAATGCCATGATCACTTTATCTTGCTCTGTAAGCACCATTTTTACACTAGATCTACATATTGGAATAATTCTGGAGGGGAAGCCCGACAGGTAAGAAGAGTATCATGAAATTCGTATTTGTGTGTGTACAGAAGTGTATTATGATACAAAAATCTCCGAGATTAATTTCAAGACAAATCCTATTGTGTGTACTGGCCTTCAGGGGCATTAAATGCATTTGCAAAAAGTATAGAGCAATGTCAGCCTGTGCAGTCCGCGCAGGCTGACCTGGGTCAAAACTTTTACTATCGGTCAATTTTCTGTATATCAAAGGACGATTCTACCTCATGATTCGGTTGGTTTTAACACAAAATGAATTCTGTGAACACATAATTATGTGATGACTTGCTTGGTATAAGCATCAAGGAGATGCATTAACGGCCCCCTTTGGATAGAGCACCCCTAAAATTTGTAACAAGAGGTAATGTATAAACGTATTCGAGGTCATGTTCTTGTTATCTATTCCCTTCCTATCCCCCATCTATGGCTTCCAAAAAATCATAATCTTATAAAAATACATAAAGGATATTTTTTTCTTTCGGTTAAAGATCGAAATCTATTTCATCGAGTGAACATCATCGGTAATATTTTCACGAGGGGCTGCGCCACTCGTGAAAACATAACGATGATGTTCACACGATGAAATAGATTTCGATCTGCACAGCACTCGTGAAAATATTACCGATGATGTTCACTCGATGAAATAGATTCCGATCTTTCACCGAAAGAAAACAAATAATTTATTTACTTCATGCTTCCAACCTCTTTTTGTTGGGACTTTCGTCAAAATCCAGTACAGTTGTTTTCGGTAGTACCCCGTGGCGTACCCCTTCCACATAGGAACGCATTACAATATTACGTAAAGCACGAGAAATGTAGGGTAAATGCCCATGAAATATCAAACCATAATCCACCATTATTTCTCGATAAACTTCTGAAAAACATTAATCAAATGTATTTCATTGCGAAGTTAAATTTCTTTTCAGTTATCCTTTATGTACTCTTTCCAAGGATACAGTCTATACCAGTAACTGTTGTTCCTAAAATAAATCACGCCAGCATATTATATGATAACAAAATGTAAGACGCTTTTTTTTGCACTAGATTTGTCTGTCGTCTCCATAAAGAAAGTGGTATCATTTATAAATACAGCGATTTGAATAATTGCTTTGTACTGTTATCGAGAGGTTTATCGCAAGTAGCCCTAAATATGAACTCTGCATAGACAGTAATTTAAAGAAATCCTATAACTTTAGCAATCATGATCATGTCTGCAGTAATTTGAATAAATTCTTGTAACTTTCAACAAGGGATTTACCGTGGAAGCACTGATATCAGTGCCAGGGTACGATCTATGTCGAAAATGTTTTCTAAAAGATTAAGATAAATACGTTTATAACAAACAATGCTTAATTTTGTTCAGTAATTCAATTCAGAAGCGTGAGTAGAAACGATCTAGATCTATTAATTGTTTGGTTGACTTCCATCCAAACTTACAGCATTGTGGCAGAAATTGACGACATTTGTTCTGTATACAATCAAATACCCTCACAAAGCAATCATAAAACGCGATTAATCCTTTTAGTGGCATAGGCGAAAAAAAGGCACTTTTGCGGGCGGTATAGATCAAGATCAGACTTCACAAACTTGCAATCTAATATTGAATCTACATCGTCTGCTTTTTTAGTCAAGCCTGTAAGATAAAGAAATCTGTCTGAGTTTCAGTGGATTTTATTTTAAGCCGTCCAAAGAGGTCGAGTTTATATATTTCGGCCTGAAAGAGTTCAAAGAATTCTTCTCGATAGTGAGGAATGTGATGCGGAATAAACAGACTTTCTATACAGTCACTCAGCACTTTTACATATGTGCTCCTCATTTTTAAGCCAACCATTACTTCTAAGGAACTGATACATACAAGACTGTATAAATATAGCACTACAGAACTGCATTCAAGGGAAGTTACTGCCTATAAAACTGGTCATACAGAAAGATTCGTCTCCCCTATAAGAAAGGCCTCTTCACATTGGTCTTAGATTGTCCAAACTGAAAGCATTTGCAGAAGACAAAATAAATGTTGTTCTGAAGGGTAGAAAATATTGGGGGAAAAGAAGAAAATGCTGGAAGCCAGCATTTTCTACTTTTCCACGATGTTTTCATTTTTTTTTTCAGGCTCGTTAAAAGTCGGGATTATGTCGAGAAGGGTTTTAAAGATGGCCCACAATGATAATAATTGTCTCAGAAAGGAGACAAAGAGTTTCTGGTAAAAAGGAGAAAACCTATTTATTTCAAAACTTTTCTGTCGTTTTCCGCAGCGTCGTAAATATACGTGATTGCCTGGCAAGGAGTACAGCCTTCTGGCAAAACAAACACATCTCGCGATTAAATTTCCTGAACTACCCCATAAAACAAAATTCCAAAAGAGAACGTAAAATCAATTGACACTTTACCTGCTGCAGCCGATTTTTATGTTTGTCGTGCAGCAGACGACTTTTGAGCACAGTGGCAAAAAGGATAAATTTCTTGAATATCATATTCCCCTTGTTGCCTCGGTGTATTCATTTGTATTCAGCATAAAAGTAACAATAGCTGCCAGAAGTAAACAAAGCCGGTGTTAAAATGCATTTAGATTTAAATCATATCATTTAAAAGTATGGAAATTATTGTGAGGATGACAATATGTTATTTTACGGTCCGTCCCAGTGTTAATAGCTGGAAAAGAAATTAATTTCAAAAGTAGGTTAAAACCTACCAGGTCACCTTATCTTTTGTTTACTTTTTGCCTGACTTTAAAATTCATTTTCTGCCAGCGACTAACAGATTGACCGACCACACAATATTTTCCATAATTTAAATGGCATGATTTAAATTTAAATACATTTTAACACCTGTATCAATTTTTTTGGCCGCTATTATGCCTTTGATTAATAAAATGTAATGAAATCTATATCGAATATATATATATACGAGGGTATTTACAGAGCTCTCCTCTGAAAGTTTTTCAATAGGTAAAAATATTCCCTATCATCGCCATAGACGAAAACGGGGGCTCTTGTGGATGGCAGAGATCACGATCAGACTGCTATGCCATTCGCTCGTTTAGTCAAGCCTATATGATACCAATCTTTCTGTTTTTAGTGGATTTTATCTTCAGCCGTCGGAAGAGGTCGAGTTTATTTATTTGACGCTGAAACTGTTAACCCTTTGCGACACGATTCCGAGCTATAACCATCCTAAGAAGGCTTTTGAAAACATTGCGGGAAAAGAAGAAAATGCTGGTAACCAGCATTTTCTACTTTTCCCACAATGTTTTCTATCCTTTGAAAGACAAATCCAATCATTTCAGCCGAATTTAATATATCATCTGCTTATTATTTCAATACGTATGTGTCTAAAATTTGGTAGTGTAGTAAAAAGTTAATGAAGAAAACGTTCGGCCGACAATTATCATCCTCCCACGACCGATGACAGTTATTTATGAACAACTCTGTTCTATTTGTGGAAACAAGGGAAGTTTGGGCGGTAAAGATATGGTGCTGTTTCGTGGACAGATTTGGAATCTTTCGATACGCATAAAAACATCGTAATCCTCCTGCCTGTGTTACGTTGTATCGTTATAGAAGATTGAGTAGATGTGTCTCTATACATGCCGTAATTATGGTGTTCTTCATTCTTTTTTTCACACTGATTTAAAAGAGTTGTTTCTTCATCTTCAGTGGCAGAATTTTATCACTTTTCTTTTCATGGGTCTATTAAACGATAAGACATTATCACTCTGATCTGATCTTTAATCTGCACTGTCCGCCACTTAGTTACATGTTCTTGCCAAAACAGCCTTAGAATAACACTATTTCGGATTTGCTTTCTATCTGAAGAGGTCGACTGCTCTGATATCAATTTAACTCTCAATATGACTACATGAGCAATTATCTGGCAAAAGGGGTTCTCCCACGTGCACCCCCGTGATGCATTATACCACGTGTGTTATCACCTTACAATGAATCCATAAATCCGTTTTGTCATGCTTACAACTGGCTGAATCCCGAAGTAGAATGGTCCCTGTGCATCATGCAGAAAATTTACCAAGGCTGGAAAAGATAGGAGCGGCGCTTTGGGAAAAGGGGATGCATGCTGGTAGAATAATATATCGAGTAAGCCGTCTAATAATATGGATCCAGCTTGTAAAAAAAAGGACTGAATCATGTGGTAGAACGGTCCTTTGACATGCAGAAAATTTACCAACATCAAAAAGTTTAGAACCAGGCCAGCCTGTGCAAACGGTGCAGGCTTATAAAGGTCGATACTTTTTATTAGATGGATTAAACCAACCACCTTTTCATAGAACATGTCTCATAGAGTTGTTCAACTGAAAAGTTTACTTGGGTTTGGGTCCTAGAAAGTATACGCACATTTGAACATGACTGACAACAGAAATTGTAGCACATTGTTTTTAACAGAAGACAACGAGGAAAAGAAGTGAGAAAAATCAAAATGGAAGAATTATGTTTTCACTCTCAACAGTGTTTCAGTATTATAACAGCAACAGCTCACATATTCATGTTTTTCATGGTTTTCAACATAATGAGGCAAAGGCTCTGCAGTACCTTTCCCAAGAACACTCCCATCAACACCAGCTGTCACCTAACCAAGAATCTCCGGATAACAGGTCTATCGCTTTAACCACTGAGTCATAGAAGGCCCCGGTTGCTCACAAAAAATAAAGCCAGAAGAAATCAAATGAAAGGACAGCCATTGATAAAAATGAGGACAAATTTGCATTTTCTTCTTTCTTTTCTTAAAATAATGGGAATCCGTCTCCAGTGGGTGCATTAATATTTGTATCTTTGAAATTCAAGATGAAAAAAATCCATGGCAACACAAAACAAAAATATTCGAGATGTATTGAGCAACTACAAATAGAAAATCTAACCATAAAACTAACACGTACAGCGCAAAGTGAACCCTTTGAGCAGATACACATGTAAATAGTAAATTCATTCGCTGAGAAAGATACAATGGTGCCATGCTGTGTGAAAAGGGGGCATAATGCATCTACAAAAAGTATCGACCCATGTCAGCCTTCGCAGTCCGCGCAGGCTGACAACACTGGTTTTTTTTTTTATCTTTTCAAAGACAAATCCCATCATTTGAGCTACAATGAAACACAGTCATATGGAAATGCTAGACTCTCTAAAATTCTGTCGACTGGTAAAGATGTAAAACTGTTTACCAGACGACAAAATTTAAGACTCGTCTAAATTGAAAGCACTCGCAGACGGCAAATTAAATGTGGCTCAAATGATAGAATTTGTCTCTGGAGGGTAAAAAGCATTGTGGGAAAAGGAGAAAATGCTGGTTACAAGCATTTTCTCCTTTTCAAATAATGTTTTCAAAAGGCCTTTTCTAAGGGTCATTAAAACACGGGTTTGCTTGGTATATAGTTATTGAATCATGCCTCGGAAACTAAAATCTTTACAAGTTGACTCATTAAATCTATCCTTAGACATGACTGTAACCCTTTCAGCGCCTCAGGCGTAAATAGGGCTTTTGCAGACGGAATAGATCCAAGACCAGACTGCACAGAAGGTGCAGTCTGATCTTGAATCTACACCGTCCGCTATTTTAGTCAAACCTTTTAAACTAAGAAAGAATCTAATTTTAAAGAAATTGTCTCTTTGCTCGCCGAAAATAGCTGAATTTATTCGTTTGGCACCGAAGACTTGACGAGTATGATAAAATATGAAAAAAATAAAGCGTAAATTAATGGCCAATGCCTTTGGAAAAGTTTTTTAATAAATAAACTGCCCGTTACCAAGAATTTCTCCTTTCGCTTAAATGTTTTCAAGCGTGGTCTGTAATGTCGGGTGTTTACGTGTTACATTATATTTGATCCATAGTACCGACAGAGTAGATCAAGATCTGACTGCGCAAATATGTTATAAAATACTGGTGACTTAAAGGCATTGTACATCAGTTTGTCAACTTTCTCTGTGCGTGCTTCTAGTGGTTCTTATGAGACGATATGTGACAAGGATCATTGTGTTCTGGGTATTTTGTTTCAATTAGAATCGCACCGGGGATTTTATAACGCAAAAACAAAGCTAATAAGACGCCTCTGAGATGTTGAAAAAAACTGTTGTAGCGCTAATCAGACATAAAGTCTACAACGATCCTTAATCAGAGCATTCAAACCTTTAACCCTTTCCCAAGCGGCAAATTTTGGACCAGACCAAATTGAAAGCATTTTGCAGATGACAAATTAACAGTTGCTAAAAAGATGATTTTTCTATATGATAGGGTAGAAAACATTGTGGGAAAAGGAGAAAATGCTGGTTACCAGCATTTTCTCCTTTTCCCACAATGTTTTCAAAAGGCTTCTATTCCTGACCCGTAAAAACCAAGGATTGTTTGGGAAAGGGTTAACTGCTAAATAAATGAAGCTAAAATTTCCACTCAATTGTAAAAACCCAAGTATTGCGATTTAAAGGTTGGTTGATTGATTGTATTTGCGTTGTATTTATCGTCGCCACCGGTTGCCCATATGGGTGACACCCACTGAAGACTGCTAGGTTTGTTACGAGGGATAGTGCAAGATACAGGATTAAACCCATTCTAAGTTACGCCTGGTTCTTGAACGTGCTCGTCGTAAGCGCCATCATGCGGGAACTTGGTTTAACGTTTCATCCGAAAGACTGTTAGTAATTTTAGTTGGCCAGGCATTGGGCTCGAACCCACACCCTCAGGTGACCCAAGACTTGATGTTTACAAGTCCTAGGCTCTACCACCTGAGCTGTGTGGGCTGGTCCAATACGGTTCATTTCTCTGCAAAGAAAATACCGTATCGGACAATGTAGATCAAAGATCAGACTGCACGTTTTGTGCAGTCTGATCTTGATCTACACTGTCCGTAAAAGCGGCCCGGGTCGCGGTTAGCAGCGTAAGGATTAAGGTACCATACGTAGAAGGACTCCTAGAGCCATAGCTAGAGCTGGTGCGTATTCTATTTCACCCTTGGATCTAGTGTCTCCAGACAAGTCGGCATATTCTGTAAACCTTAGTTACTATGTTTCCTCGCATTCTTTACCAGACCGCAAAATTGTGGACTTTTCCAAATTGAAAGCATTTACAGAAGACATTTTGCTAAAAAAATGAAATTTGTATCAGAAAAGGAAGAAAACTTTGTGAGAAAAGGCGAAAATGTTGGTAACCAACATTTTCTCCTTTTCTAAAAATGTTTTCATAAGTCTACATCTTAGGGGTCGTGAAAACGCGGTATTGTTTCAAATACGGTTTAAAAAAAAAAAAGATGGCAGCATAGTTTTCGATGATAAAATAGAAGGACAAGCTTATAAGAGGGTGTCAGGTTCGATAGAAATCAGTGTATGATCTGGCTAGGAAAAATTACGTAATAAATGGCTTGCAAAACGCGAAAAGGGGCATTCGGACATTTGCGTAAAGTGTCGTCTCGGATCAGCCTGCGCAGTCCGCGCAGGCTAATCCGAGACGGCACTTTACGACTACATTAGATTTTGTCCCTTAGTAGACTCGCGCAAAACAGAAAATTACATAAAAACGGAAAGTGTCGTTTCAGATTAGTCAGCGCGGAATGTGCAGGCTGATCCGAGACGACACTTTACGCAAATGTCCGAATGCCCCTTTTAGCGTGTTGCAAGCCATATAGAAGCGCTTATGTGTTGGCAGAGCAGGGAATATACACCCAAAAAGGAGAAAACAGGGAGGATGCATGTTGTGTCAAAGTGCTAGATCAAATGTAGGTTCTCTATTTAAATTCTACATACATTCTTCTATGGCTTCTATTTTTTTTCTCCTACATATTTATTTAAAAGCACAAGTAAATATGCAATCAGTCGGAGGAACAAAAGCACAAATAGAAAGTCAAGGCATTTCGGAGTTCGTTTTCACTTATTTCAAAACTTTAGGATGACCCATTGCTTCCATGTAAAAGAGATACTTTTCCTTTATGCAAAAAATATAGCTGTAGTTTTGTTTCGCATCTGTATTGCATATCTTTAGATCGAAAGTTCATAAATATTGCACAAGGATTGTTTGATAACTCTTTGCTGCCAGTAAAAGATATTTGACGGAATGGAGATGTAGATAGATACAAGAATATTCCGCCTCACTATCAGTATCTTGTCCAACTATAATCCTAGGTGAATACGTGTATTTCTATTTGTTTAAATGTCGTCTGAAGTAAGCGTGAAAGCCTATCAAGCGTTTATCATTTACTGAACTTATCTATAATGATAACGTAGCAAATAAAATAGCTAAGATGCTGGAATTTGTCTGTGACAAAGTTGACAATGTGGGAAAGGAGAAAATGCTGCTTACTAGCATTTTCTTCCTTCCCCACAATGCTTTCAAAAGCATGTTGTTTGCTGATGGCACGAATTCGAGATCTTGTAAAGGTCTTGTATAGGGGTAAACAAAATTCACCCTCATATAGTAAAGGTTTGCTGAGTCAATTTTGTCCGTCTAAAGAAATCCAGGCAGATTGAATGTGACATCTTGGTTTTAGCTAAATAACAGGAATAATGTTAACCTTCTTTCCTGGGAGAGTGTAAATTACCTACATAAAAAAACACATGAGCCTGGCTCTGACACAAGAGGGTTTAATGCACCTCGAACCAACAAGTCATCACATACTTGTAAATCCACAGTCAATTTTGTATAACAACCGACTGAATCATGAGGTGCATTGGTCCTTCGACATGCCGACTGGAAAGAATATTGTGTGGAGTACTGGTTAAAGAACCCCAGGAAAGCATGGATGGGTGCAATGGCTGCTCCGATATAACTGAAATAATGTTTTAAACGGCGTTAAACACCATACAATCAATCAATCAATCGACATGCCTAAAACTTACCAAAGCAAAAAGTTTCGACCCAATTTAGCCTGCGCGGACTGCACAGGCTGACCTGATGTCGATGCTTTTTGCAGATGCACTAATCCCCATTTTCGCAGAGCTTGACTTACAGGATTCGGTTATGTAACTGTTACAAGCTTTGAACAGCCTTGTAATCGAACAATGTAGTGTCCGATAAGAACGCACAGCGTTTGCATAGTGTTCATCGTCTGTCCTTTCTCAAAGAAACATCGTTTACGATTATTATATCGCATAAAAAGAGCAAATGGAGTATCCAGACAACTTGGGCGAAGGAATCTGATTTGGGACACTGTACTCAGAAAAGCAGACTGGGGAAGCGTACATTGAAAAAAGAAAAAGCTGACTTGAGTCTCAGCTTATTTACTCACACAAGCACGCAAATACAGGATGTCCGGAAAGTAAGGTGACACTTTTGTATATTTATAATATTGCTTTTGATTTCGGATAAAGATATGAAATTCTGTATACTTGCATATAAAGTGTCTAAGTTTTTTGTGTGATAATTTTATTTAATTTTTATTACATATTTTACATACACGCATATGTATTTTTATCGCTTCATCTGACATTTAAAGCCATATTATAAATGTACAATAGTGCTACCTCACTTTCCGGACACCCTGTATTTTTCCTGCTCTATCTCATTCGCATTTATTTAAGGGGGCAAAATATGCTATCCATCCTCATATCAACTAAAAATATCTATTAAATTCTTTAACAGATTTAAGGCTAGATGCTTGTAAAAATAACCGGACGAATAGCTTAGGAAAATTATCATGTATAAAAGAAAGTATCAAAAAAGACCAAATCTTGGACATTAGTTGACGACATGCGTCCCTGACCAAGCTGTCAGGCAAAATCTATTATCTGTTTTGACAGTTTATTGCAAGCTGATTCCATGAGGGCACCATAAAGATATGTTCTATATAATTTTCTTCCATTCACTCTTCATAAATTACACCCAAGTTTCTTTCCATCGAGCGTGAGAGCTAGCCCTTTCCATGTTTTACGTCACACAATCAAAACAATCAAAATTAATTCTTTACAAAAAAAAAAAAACTTAAGACTAAACTTAATCGGAAGCAATTGCAGACACCATGTCAAAATATCCATGCTGTATCTTAAATGGTAGGAAACTGTTTGGGAAAAGGGGTCCCTATAAAGTAAGAAACGGAACCGAAACGAATAGAAGTTCATTCAAAAGAACAATAAAAAAAGTCGTCAAAATAATTATCAAGATTCACAATAATAGCACGATCATCGTACGCACAGCCGCCATCAACTTTTAATTTTTACTTTGTTACACTTATTGCGACCATTTCGTTGCGTTTTGTTCCGTTTCGTCGCGTTGCGTTGCTGTTCGTTTCGGTTCCCTTTCTTACTTTATAGGGACCCGGGAAAAGGAGACAGTTCTGGTAACTGTATTGTGTGAACACTTGTATATTTACATTGTAGGGGAAGGGTCGATCTCTAAGTTGTTATAACTTGTGACCCAACCCCATTTCCATGCAAACTTGAGGGAAAATAAATATGTTTAAACTATTAAACTGTATTGTCTATCCGAGCTCGGTGGCTCAGTCGGTAGCGTACAAGACTTGAAACCGGGGGCGGGGGGAAAGGGAGGGGCGGGGGGTTTAGGGGCTAGTTCAAATTCTTAGCTTGGCCAATTTCTGTCCGAGGACTAATTGAAAGTCATTTCGAATGGATTCACTCTTTTCATTAATTTGGCCAAACACTTATTAGAATTAGCGAAGTTGCACTGTTTAGCTTTATACCCAACAACATAATTGTATAGAACTATCCATATCCAATGGATTTGCTGACGACAAAGTAGATGCTTCTAAAATCATGGAATTTGTCTTTGACATTATAGAAAACATTGTGGGAAAATGAGAAAATACTCGTTACTTTTTCCTCACCATGTGTCAAAATCTTTCTTTTTTAGGGACTTTAGTCACCGGCTTGTTTGATGAAAAGGAAAATGAAAAGATCATGCAGTAGCATGAGAGTAAGTGATGCACATGAATGTGAGGCATACTCTGGCAAACGGGGGTTTAATGCATTTCCATGATGCGTTACACCAAGCAGGTTATCAGATAATTATGGATCCATAAAATCCATTTTGTCTAACAACCGACTGAATCATGAGGTAGAATTGTTCTTGGACGTCGATTTTACAAATACCAAAACAAGTGTCAGACATGGTCGATACTTTTTGCAGATGCATTAACTCTTTACCAAACGACAAAATTTTAGACTGGTCCTAATTGAAAGCACTTGCAGACGACAAAATAAACGTAACCCAAAAATTGAAATTTGTTACCCGTAGGGTGGTAAACATTGTGGGAAAAGGAGAAAATGCTGGTTATCAGCATTTTCTCCTTTTCTCACAATGTTTTCAAAAGGCTTCTATCTCAGGGTCGTAAAAACCAGGGATTGTTTGGTAAAGGGTAAAACCCCCTTTTCGAAGAACATGGCTTGTATGAAATTGAACTGATACAAAGTTCAATAGAGAAAAATAAGCTAATTCCAAAATTTGTTTGCTGATCTTATTATAAAACTACATTTTATTCATGATAGCAATAGGCTGATGTACTTTGCAATGTGTATCACTGATATCAAAATCTAGCAAGCATCGAACTGTCCACCTTGTTAGTAGAACTTTCTTTTCACATGCATTCTGAGAAATTGATAAATACCTATCTCATACATTCATTTAATTCCATAAAAAATGTGCTATGTATCAAGAGAAGGCAAACATGATACTGAATTAGATTGTGATCAATGTCTAATCATTAGAAATATTACGGCAATAAAATACATATCCAATAAATGTTGTATCTCTTTGTGAACCAAATAAATAAATAAATAAATAAATAAATAAATGAATAAATAAATAAATAAATAAATAAACTACATACCGAAATATTGCCTTCATTCTCCAATGCGAACAAAATCCCAAGTACTCTAATAGTGTCACCTTGTACGTGATGTTAAAAATTATCAAGTTCGCTGCCTATCTCGCCCAAAGCATTTCACATCAATCCATTCGCACAAGAGATATTTCGGATCTCAGAGATATATCACCATTACATATAGCGTGAGTCTATTCATATGGCCATTGAACAAATGGGATTAACATCCAATATGGAGATGCTGACCGTATTTGTAGCGTTATTTGCCAATAACATAGTGACTTGGTAACAAAGAAATATCATGTTTCAGGTGCTTTTTCGCAGTGTTTGACAAAATACTTGACCACGCTTTACACTTTTTCAGAGCTGAGTCAATACACTATTAGGGACACCACTTTATGCTTAGTAGACAAATTACATCTAATTGGTGCAACAACACTGTCTTGTATCAAGTAAAAAATACTTGGCCCAAAGCCGCTCTCAAAACTGTTATTTCGATTAGATTTTTATGGACGTGGGACTGTATTCGTCAAATTTATTTAAATTATTATTCTATGTTTGATTCTAGATTTCATGAATAGTAATCTGATGGGTTGAGACAGGATATCTGTACTGAGACAGGATGTCTGTACTGAGACAGAATACCTGTACAGATACAGAATGTTTGTACTGAGACAGGCTATCTGTACTAAGAGAAAATGTCTGTACAGAGAGAGAAAGTCTGTACTGAGACAGCATGTCTGCACTGAAACAGAATGTCTGTTCAGAGAGAAAATGTTTTTGTTGAGACAGGATGTCTGTACTGAGAGAGAATTTCTGTTTGAGTAAGGATGGTTTTACTAAAACAGGATGTCTGTACTGTTACAGAACGTCTGTACTGAGACAGAATGTATGTACCGAGAGAGATTGTCTGTACTGAGACAGGATGTCTGTACTGTGAGCGATTGTCTGTACTGAGACAGAATGTCTGTATTGACACAGGATATCTGTACTTAGACAGAATGTATATACTCAGATAGGATGTCTGTACTGAGAGAGAATGTCTGTATAAAGAGAGAATTCCTGTACTGAAAGAGAAAGTCTGTACTGACAGTGAATGTCTGTACTTACAAAGGATGACTGTACTGATTCAGAATGCCTGTACCGAGACAGAATGTCTGTACCGAGAGAGAATGTCTGTCTTGAGGCGGGCTGTCTGTTCCGAGAGAGAATACCTTTTCTGAGACAGAATGTATGTGCCGAGAGAGAATGTCTGTACTGACACCTAATGCCTGTACTAAGAGACGATGTCTGTACTGAGACAGAATGCTGTACTGATAGAGAACGTCCGTACAGAAAGAGAATGTCTGTTTAAGACAGGATGTGTAATGACACAGACTGTCTGTAGTGAGATAGGATGTCTGTTCTGAGACAGAATGTCTGTACCGAGAGAAAATGTCAGTACTGTGACATAACGTTTGTACTGAGAGAAAATGTATATACTGAGACAGAAAGTCTGTATTAAGAGAGAATGTCTATACCGAGACAGAATGTCTGTACCAAGAAAGAATGTCTGATGTCTGTACCGAGAGAGAATGCATGTACTGAGACAGAATGTATGTACTGAGACAGAATGCATGTACTGAGACAGAATATCTAGACTGAGATAGAATGTATGTACTGAGACAAAATGTATGTACTGCGATAGAATGTCTTTATTGAGAGAGAATATCTTTACTGAGACAGAATATTTATGCTAATCAGATGGCAAGTCATGGAATTTAGAGATACAGTTCAATTTAGAATGGTCGGTGAATACGACCTTATGCATTTTGACTTCAATCTTCATTCAGATTTACGGAGAAAATTACGTTTTCGTGTAATATCTTCATATTTCAAAATGTTCTCAAATGCAACCTAACAATTGTTCCTATTGAAACACTGATATCCAAAATGTTGAAAAACAATGCCCACCTTTTATTTAGAGGTTTTTGCACTGTGTAATTTGTAATAGTTTCTGGTACATCCTAAAAATGTGCCCCAGCAGAAGTTATTGAATTCTAAATCTCACAACTGAGAACAAAATGCATCTTCGAATTACAGTAGTAGATCTAGTCAATATAGAAAATAATATAATTATCTTGGGAAATTGGAAAATGTCTTTTCGAAAAAAAGATGATTTAAACTAATGACTTATTTCAGTTAGTATTGTGATAAAGAAAAGAAGATTACGCACAAGTTACATAAACGCTGCCATTAAAAAAGACGTCCTAGTAAATTAAAAGTGACGAGTTATTTACAACGAATGTGGGGAGTCTTCCCTCTTATCCAGAACGACTTGCGTAAAGAAATTGTATATAAAGGAATATAGCTTGAAACCAAAATAAAATAACTCACTAGGAAATCTAGCGGTTAAAAAAAAACTCTGCTATAGACAAAATCTGCAAACATTGTAGATCTAGATAATTTAGTGACAGAGTGTATAGTCCAACCTAAGATATCATAGGCTACAATGCTCAATTAGAGACGTCATTATCTAAAGCACTGTTTTCCTATGCGTTACTTATTTAAAATAAAATCATATCCGACCCAGGTTTTTCGGTCAATTTCAAATCATGTAACTGTATTGTCTACTGCCTGTGAACTATTCTTACTCATGTCAAAGCAGCGAGTTTGTTTCATTCAATACGAGCCATAACCTGTGAAATGGTTTCATGCATCTGCAAGTATTATTGGCCAAGGTCAGCCCGCGCAGTCCGCGAAGGCTGAACTGGGCCAAGACCTTTTGCTACAGGTCGATTTTCTTTTTGTCAAAGGAACATTTTACCTCATGATTCCGTCGGTTGTTTGACAAAAATGGACTTTTATGGATCCATAATTGTATGATGACCTGCTCGGATTCATGCATCACGGGGATGCATTAAGCGCCCTTTTTCTACAGCATGGCTCATATGTATGTTTCGAACATGTTATATTATATTTCATGAGTCTATTTTTAGAAATGTTATAGGTAAAGAAATGTCGTAATTTAAGCTGGGGGGAATTATTTCCCCGTCACAGTGAATATTTTCCTCCTGCCGAAAATCTGGAACTATTTTTTTTAAGTTTTTTAAGTTTTTAAGTTTTAAAAGTGGCATTCGTTGACAAAATAATCAGAGGAAATATAATATATAATTTATTTCATCAGCTTGTGGTTAATATGGGGAAATATTTGCCTCAAAAGGGAAAGGTCCGCGAAAATAACTCGTGCCTTACGGCACTCGTTATTTTCGCATACCTTTCCCTTTTTCGGCAAATATTTCCCCATATTAACCATAAGCTGATGAAATAAACTCTATTTATTGACTGTATAGATCTACATGTACATGTAATTCTTGCGGTGCATATGTGATATAAAGAATCTTACATTGTTAGGTTTTTGGATAAAAAGGTTATTAAACTCGTCAAGAAAAAATAATATAAAACTTGCCAAAAGCTCGCTTTTCCGAGACTCGTTCATAAAGTTTGATCTCAAATACCAACTTATATCAGATTCTACATTTCTGTACTAAATTTAAAGCTGAAGACAATGGCATGAAGATGAGTCTTTTCTTGAAAAAGGACAAGAGAAAGATCGTGGCATATTTGAAAATACTAATTGTAGCACTATATCTGGAATAGCTTCGAAACGGAAATTCAATGAAAACTTTGGTGGAATGGTAAATTTCATTGAATATTTCAGCACTAGAGCACCATGCTTACCTGGGTAATGTACCCCATAACCCTTCAGTTGCGGTACTCATTCTGCCTTTGCGCTTTTGCGGACAGTATAGGTTAAGATCAGATTGAACCTTAATTACAGTGTCCAATTCTGTCAGGGTTTTCTACCGAGAAGAAGTTTCGCAATCGCAATAGTTCGGTTTATACTACTGGCTGAAAATTTCCCGGTCATTTAGATCTATTACAGTTAAAGAGTTAACCGTTCTGCAAACAATACCAACTTTTAACGACCCTGAGGGAAAGGCCTTTTAAAAACATTGTGGAAAAAGGAGAAATGCTGGTAACCTTTGAATGCCAGATTTCTTTTTAAGTAGCATTTAATTTGTCGCCTGCAAATGATTACAATTGGACAAGGCTAAAATTTTGTCGTTTGGCAAAGGGTTAATGAAGCAAACATTGTTTATGACATATAATTTACTAATTCTAAATTAGTAGAGTAAGGCTAGGATTGATATAATCTTGGCCCGTATTCACCGATCATTCTTAAAAATATTCCTAGTCTTATTCTCAAAAAACATTTAAGTTTGAAAGTCACTACTTAACTTTTGATTGGCTAAAGCAAACGGGCCGCGCTCTGTGAAAAGGGGGCTTAATGCATCTGCGAAAAGTTTCGACCCAGGTCAGCCTGCGCAGTCCGCGCAGGCTGACCTGGGCCGAAACTTTTCGCTATTGGTCGATTTTCTGCATGTCAAAGGATCAGTCTACCTCATGATTGAGTCGGTTGTTAAAAAAAGTGGCTATTATGGATCCATAAGTATGTGATGGCTTTCTTGGTATGATGGATTACGGAGATGCATTAAGCCCCCTTTTGCCAGAGCATGGCTCAAATAATTGAGTTACTTTCTAAATCCAGAATAAGACTACTATGAAAAGGAATGGTTGTTGAATACAGACCCTAGTGTGAAAGAGTCAATACCGTTATCAACACTGCACAGATGAAGAGGCTGATCTTGATCTGAATCATCGCAAAATACGGCGCAAGTTGCGATTCACGTGATACCGATAAAAGTGCTAAATTTGTAAGAATAGGTGAAATAGACATTTTATTTAGCCGACCAAATTTACGTTAGTATGGAATTTAGAAAATTCCCAAGATTATTCTAGGAATGGTTGGTGAACAAGGGCCAAGTCGTCATGTTCTCTGCACTCTGATCTTGATTAACACAGTCTCTGTACGCGCAACTGCATTTGCGATAGAATCGTAGGGGTTAAAATATAGGTGGTATGAATAGCTTAATCAATTACAATAATACTGGCAATTTCAGGTCATCGTCCTTGGTTCTGCCATTGTCATGTCAGATCCTATATATCACAAAAGTAACATGATAGAAAAATTCAACTACGTGTAACTAAATGAAACAAGCCTCCTGTATTACAACACATTCTCTGTACCAGATCTTCGCCTCTTCCATACTGAAAGCATTTGCAGGTGATAATTACACGTGTCTCAAATGATAGGATTTTCCTTTGACAGGGTTGAAAACATTATTGGAAAAGGAGAATATGCTAGTTACAAGCAATTTCTCCTTTTTCTACAGTATTTTCAAGAGCCAACTTCACTTCATCTGGATCGTAAAAATACTTGTTGTGTAAAGCGTTGAAAGTCCAAGAATCTACGAGCCATAAAAGGAAAATTTTAACGGCTTTAGTTCAGACAGAAAAGTATTAAGTAACTCATATTTCTAACACAGAAAACTTATAACAGGGACCGATTGTTTGCTGATCGTGTCGTTATTCAAAGCTAAACCCATTACTATACAAATATGACTTTTTTTCGTCACCTTCCCTATAGAAGACAGCTCTACACTCTTTACTAAACAATTCTAACTTTCAACCACCCGGGTGGTGGGTAGGGGGTGGGGTGGGGTGGTGGGCTTGTAAAGACATTGTGCGAAAAAGGAGAAATGCTGATAACCAGCTTTATCTCCATTTCCCATGCTGTTTTCTATCATATCACAGAGAAATCTCGCCATACGAGTGGTACTGAATTTTTCGTCTACAAATCCTTTCAGATTGGACCAGCCTAAGAATTGGCGTTTAGTAAAGACTTAAACACATTTGGGGAAATGAGCTATAGCTTGCTACAAACTATTGCTCGTTTTCCCACAATGACTTTTTCTTTAAATAGCAGTCCTAAAAGGTGTTTTCCTCTGCTCCTAATAGTTCATTCTTTGTCCTAGCTATAGTAACTTGAGGGACCAGTTCAAATAAAGTTTTCAATATGCTAATACGTCCCTCGGGAGATGACTAAATGAATTCTCGAGTTTGCACAAAGTTGTATGTTACAGTAAAGTAGTCTACCTTTTCTCTTCCAGAACGACCTTGCCTATAGAAATTGTCCCATCAAATCTTATCCTGCAACTTGTCATCATAGCGAACAGTGAAATCCAAAATTAGTCTACACATCAGTACACTCGAATCTTGATCTGCACTGTTCGCAAAGTCACAAATTTCGATATAGTACACTTTTATTCGCATTTGAGAGAAAAAAAAAACTTCAAATAGAGAAAATAGACTGTCTTCGACCTTTAGTCAGCAGGATAAGATGAAATAAGATGATTGATGAAAATAACGATTATTGTAAGGATAGAGGGAGGATGGCCACGACTTCCCCTATCCAATATACATGGCTGATAAAGTTTAAAAAAAAAATTATGGCTTATACGAGCCTTCTTAACTGCTAAATTGTGTTGTTTTTTTAAAAATTCCGTAACATACATGTATGAACAGGAATACTTCAAATATTGCGACCAATATATCAGCGAGCTCTGACAAAAGGGGGTATAACGCATCTCTGAGATGCATTATACCAAGCATGTATGTAACGACCGGCTGAATCCTGAGGTGCACTAGTCCCTGGACATGCAGAAAATCTACCGAAAGCAAAAAGTTTCGATCCAGGTCAGCCTGCGCGGACTGCGCAGGCTGACCTGGGTCGATACTCTTTGCAGATGCATTAAACCCCCTATTCACAGAGCATGGCTCAATATGTTTTAAATGTTTCCTACGACTATCTGTATGTATACACTGATGGGTCATTTTAACCCTTTACGAGCCAATCCTGAGCAAACATCCTTTTGTAAACTTTGTGGGAAAAAGATAAATGCTGGTAACCGCTATTTTTCGCCTGTTCCTACAATATTATCCTCTCCTTCCTGAAAAGTTCCCATCACTTGAGCCTGATTAAGAATGTCGTCTGCAAATGATTTCAATTTTGAGGATTGTAAAATTTTGTCGTCTAGTGAAGAGTAATGTCAAAGGTCTCTTTCGTGTTCGAACTATCGATATCTAAATTGTACATGGGCGGCGCTCCGGGAAAAGAAACTTAAGAGGGCTGTTCGATAAATTCGTGGAATTTTGTGTTTAAAACAACGTTTTTTGATCTTTTGCGCCAAAAGTTTGCCTATGATAGCATGAACAGATTATGAACTCGATATAAAAATTCTGTAGTTTTGAAACATTTTAAACTCGAAATATGCGTAACCATAGTAACCCATGTAATGTACGTTGCCGGGCTAAAGTTATCTTCCGATTTGAAACATGTTATTTTGTGTAAAATTAACATTTAGAAATGTGTAAAAACTATACCAATTTCGAAGACAGTCAAATAACATCATAAAGTGATTTCCGTAAAACATTGTTGTTGTGGCACCTCCTGTTACTGTGATAACAAAGTTTTTTTGTCGTCAATGCCAAGTAATTTTTAACGCAATTCCCGTCTTTAATGGATGTTGAATTACGCGAACTAATGATTAAATTCTGTTTCCGACTCAGTAAAATACAAAAACAGATTCTAGAGTTGATTAAGGAGTCGAAAACTTCAAAATTCTGTATTAGATAATTAGTATTTCATTTGTCTAAAATCGGCGTGAGCGATTCAGAAATAAAAAAAAAACTATGCTTGAAGATGATCCTTGTGAAGGACGGCCTGCTAGCGTAACGGCGTCAAGTTTGGATACAGTGTGCAACAAGGTGAATAACGACCGGCGGGTTACACTATGAGCCATACCGGCATTTAGGTATGTCTTTGTTCCACAGTACATCGTACACAGGATCTAGAAATGTCTACAATGAGCGCGGGCTGGGTGCCAAGACTCGTTAAGGACATTCGAGAGAATTATTTAGAAAAAGTACGCTGATCTCTTGACTTGTAATGACGTTGACGTTATTTTTTTTACGACCGGAGTCCGGCAATGTACGTTCACATTTATTTTGTAATTCTCTGTTGAAAATGTAATACTTGACGAAATAGTATGAAATTTGCAGGATGGCTCGGATATAGATTATTCAAAATTTATGCAAAATATGATCGTTATTAGTTTCTTAGTTTTATTTTTACAACAAAATTCCACGAATTTATCGAACAGCCTTCGTAGTACATTTTCTTGATACATTATACCTAGCAAGTCGCCACTTGATATGGATCCACTTTGTGTAAAAACCGGTAGAATGGTCCCTTGAAATGCAAGAAGTTTTTCCTTGACTGTGCAGTCTGACATGGGTCGACAGGTGTTGAAATTTCATAAAACCTCATTTTCACAGAGCAAGACTTTTATAAATTAGAGGATAAAATCAAAACTTGTTTGACCTACCTCGTGATCCCGTCCATCACGTGACTAAGGTCGACTTGCGAGTGACGTTTATGTTCAGCTACAATTTTCTCATAACTCGACGAGCGTTTCTTCCGAACGCCACAAACCCGCCATACTACGACTAGAATGGCCACTATCAATACAGCTGCAACGACTGATCCTGCTACGATGGCCGCTCCGGGCACTGAAAATATACAAAATATCGTTACTGTCCATGATCGTAACTACTTTTTTATGCATAGCCCATTTAATGCAAGGTAAGTTTAACTCCCTACTATGCAACTGAATTTTACACTCTTTCAAACTGAAAGCACTTGCAGTCGACAAATTAAGTTATGTTCAAATGAATAGGAATTGTGTTTGAAAATGTCATGAGGGAAATGGAGTAAATACTGGTTACCAGCGGGTTTTTCCTTCTTCAATGTTTTCAAAATATCAAAATGTATGTTCTTCAGAGTCGTTAAAACACAGAATCGTTTGGTAAAAGCTTAATAAACCAATGTTAGAATATTTGGGCGAGGCTGACGCTTCTTATTTCAATGAGTGATGTCCGTATGTCCTGTTAAAGTACACTAGATGGGCAGCGTCGTATTCTTGAAAACGAATTAGAAGATGTGCCAGTTTCCTGTCTAAATTTAGCGCACTGTCGTGAGCCATCGGCTTATTCTTAGACTACTACGTAATAGATGTCTTAAAGTCCTATCTAAATTCAGTGCACTAGGTAGGCGATGTCGTCGTATTCTTGAACTAGGAAATAATAGGTACATGTTTCAGTGTCCTGTCAAAATTCAGTGTACATGTTTTGCATACTGTCGTGTTATTGGACTCAGGAGTAATAACGACCGTTGTTCAAAGGAATTCCGTTATAAGGACCCGTAATAACTAACCATTCTTAATTGCGTTCTTAATGTTATTCTTATTTTTTTTCATTTTTGAAGTAAACATTTTCTGACTGATAAAACCAGTCTGTTTTGCTCAATCGAAAATATTTTACTTTCTAAATTCAGAATTAATCTAAGAATCCCATTCAGAATGGTCAGCAATGCATCCTTTTGCAGGTTTTATTCCCCACGCTTTTGTGTTTAAAGGAACAACTACTTGTGGCACTGCCTGATATTTAGCTCGAAATTCTAACCAAACTTACTGGCGAAATATTTAGGCCTTTTCATACACTGAAAATTCCAATTCTACATAATTCTCACTCTGAGGGTAAAATGTGTGATATTGCACTGCTGACACGCCCACTTGGGTTCAAAGATCGGGCATTATCACACATCTTGAAAACAAATACATTGTTTAACCCTTTATCAAATATTCACGTGTTTTAAAGACACCTAGGAAAAAGGCCTTTGAAAACCTTGTTGGAAAAAGAGAAAATGCTGGTAACCAGCATTTTCTTCTTTTTCAATAAGGTTTTCTAACTTTTCAACAACAGATTCCAGAATTTACGCCACACTGAAATTGACGCTTGCAAATGTTTTGGATTTGGACGAGTCCTTTCTTTTTATTTTCGTTATGCAAAGTGTTGATAAGATTCTTGTTTACTGAAATGTCGTCCATAAAGATACAAAAAAATATCGAATTTATACATGGGAACGAGTGCAGACGAAACAGATGGTGTTTTATTAAAATATTATACGGTCACAACTAAAACAAATGGTATAGCACGTTTTGTTCGATAACATAAGCTTCTAACACTTTCTTGCCATTCGTTGGCACATGCTTTTAAAACTTTCATTGCGCCATTTTGATGACACAAACTTCTGATGCTTTCTAACCCTCAGTTTGTTTAACTAGTGCAAAGGCCAAACACTTTGTGGAAAATAGTTTAGCAAACAGAGTCCAAGATTTCACTTGTCAAGCCCAAAAGGAGGTAAAGTTTGTCTCGTTAATAAAGCTCATGTTGTGTTGAATATTATCGTTTTTTTTTTCATATCGTGTTTCTGTTGTTATCAGCAACGAAGTGTGGATTTCTTCACTTTTTAGGTGATGTTTCACGATCTCTTTTCATTTACACCCAGAAACAACTTTAAAGCATAGTGATATGAACACAGTCCTGTATAACATGGATACTCAACATGAATTTAAAAAATACCTACGTGTAGAAAATACTCCAACAAAAGAGATTGCTCATTACGCATAATTTTATCTTTATATCACAATATTTTCAAATGTCGGGTCTACTTCAAAATAAACAAATAGTTCAAACCTAGTGGTAGTACATTGATTAGATATTAAATCTGAAAATAGATTTTGTAAAAAGTTGCCAGACACAGGAAATTGAAAATGAGATCCATTTCTTAATAAATTGTCCGAACTGTTCTAATTAACGGGAAAAACTGTTTTTGTTTGTTGTTAAAAATTTTAAAAATTTTGAAAACTTGTCCTATCAGAACAAATTCATATGGTTGATGACTTCAGAAGATACAGATATCATCATGAAGTTTTCTCATTTTATTCATAAATTCTTTGAAATAAGAAAAAATATCTAAGAAGCCTCATTTAGCCTCTTTCAAATATATTCATAACAAAGAATTGTCGATTTTCAACATGATTTGAATTACCTGTGATATGATGTGAACATTTGATCCGGCACATGACATATTTTACAATTCTATTGGATACGCACACTGAATACTCACACTTTGATATGAGAGGCTTCCTGTCCGGCTATAGAAGCTACCCATAGAGCACACATCAAGGAGCCAGATGAGACTGCTACTTTGCTGGGTGTCCTTGTCTATTTGTGGGTAATGTCATGCGGTGGCTCATTTATGATGTATTTTAATTAATATATATTAATATGTATGTTTCAATTAAAGATCCCACTATGGGAATAATAGACTATTCTTTTCTATTCTATTGATTAACCAGACGAGCAAATTTTAGTCTGATCCAAATTGAAAGCATTTGACGGGAAATTTATTCTTGCACAAATTATGAAATTTTTGTTGGAAAGGGTAGAAAACATTGTGGGAAAAGGCGAAAAAGCTGGTTACAAGTATTTTCTCCTTTTCCAACAATGTTTTTAAAATATAAAGTCCCGTTCTTTGGGTCGTTAAGACTAAGGAATATGTGTTAAAGGGCCAATTCACATCCCTTCTTTAACTCTCTACCAAACAATCTAATGAAATCGTTTTCAGTAAAACTCTTAAGTGGTACTAATGTTATGTCCAAACGAAAGTGGAAGGTGAATCATTGTCAACAAAAGGTATTTTTACATAATATCGAAATAATGTCGTCTGTAGGATTGAATGCGTTAACTATTTACTAGTCAAAAAAATGTAGACTTGTCCAAACTCAAAGCATTCAAAAGACTACATAGCAAATCCAACTTAAAAAACTGAAGTGTGTCTTTGGAAGGACACAAAACACTGTTGGAAAAGGAGAAAATGCATTTTACCAGTATTTTCTCCTTTTCCAACAATTTATTCAAAAGCGTTCTTCCTAAATGTCGTTAGTTTCCTGTATTGTGTGAAAAGGGAAAATAGACATATCACAACACGAAACAGTTCGTCTGGATCTAGCCAAAACGTTCGTCTACAAGCTATGGCATTCAACCAAAAGAGCAGGGTGCATTTACATCAACATGGTGAATCGCCGTGCTGAAAAGAATTTCAACAGTAAATTGATAGTTGTTTCTTAGGTGTAACTTATCGATCGGATTTGAAAGAAATTTGATGTTTTCGGTCATTGTTCAAAATTTGCGAAGACATACTGTTAATCATGTGCAAGTTGTTTGCATTTGCAGGAAGTACCGCATTGTTCTGGGAACAAAATTCTGATGGACCTTCCTCTGGCTTTCTTTTAATGTTTATAAAATGCAGTCATATCTTTAAATGTGTTGTCCCAATGTGATCAAGCTTTGTTTGGGGATATTTAACGTCATATTCAACGTTAGTTTAGTTATGAAATGGCTGTAGTACATTTTTTCATGTGTTCAAGGTCTCATACAATGATAAAGTTTTTGGGAACTAAACTTCCAACAGCCCTGGCAAAAGCAGAGCTCAAACTCGTGGGATTTCCTCAGTAAGGGCTGCAAGCTATACCTCAGATAGAGGTCAGACGAACGGAAATGACACATCATGACAGGGCAATGGCAATGTTATCTATCGATAGCAAAACACTTCAAGCATTTTACAAATTATTAAGTTTTATCAAAGAAAGGGAAAAAATGGACGATAACAAATAATAAAGCACGTTATGGAAAATTTATTTGCCATTACATGTTAAGATATTTGTTTATGGTATTAATCGTGCATGCTTTTTCCGGCAAATCTGTCAAACTTGAGTGCATGATCGTGACTGTCAGGAAAGCCTGTGCTTTTTGAAGTGACTTGATCGATAGCAAGGGACTATCGATTTACCCATCAGTGTTATTTGGACCGGTATTTACCAACCAGTCAAAATTGTATCCTTAGTCTTATTGTAGAAAGTAGCGTAATGTCTGATTGGCTAAATCGTTCGGTTTAATTATCAAAAATTGCCTTACTGTAAAAAGTAAAAAAAAAACATAACTGTCAGAAAATGTTTGAGAGATATCTGCCCTTCTGTGTCACCTCTTGATAGTTAACAACTAGTTTCTAATTGGTGTGAATCTTTTTAGTAAAGACAGGGATATAGAAATATGTGAAAGTTTTTCTGTGGATGCAGATAACTACAGGTCTACGGTAATACATCGACGTTTTTTTTTTTCCCCCTCTCGAAAACAGCTGAGCAAAAACCCGACTCAATACCATTTCAATGCAGTTTTGGCAAAGGTATGTTTTACCCGAAATTTATTGAGTAACAGCCTGTGTTGTTGAATTTGTACGACGAAAACAGTCTATTCAATATAGAATGACAAACTCGGCCAATATCAGCAAACTGGACCAAAACGAGAAAAACTGGACCAATACGAGAAAACTGGACCAAGACGAGAAAACCTCGGCCAATACAAAAAAAATACCTCGGCCATGACGAAAAAAACCCGACCATCAAGAGAAAAACCCAATCATTTCGAGAAAAACTGGACCAAAACGAGAACAACTCTCGGCCAGTATGACATGGCCAATGTCAAATCTAAAATGCACGACAAATCCCAGCTGTTAATCAATAAAACTATCATTAATCAAGTAATTTCGTGCTGGCTGTGTTAGAGGTCCGAGATCTGTGGTTTAGGCTCGAGGATGAAGGCCGGGCTTTTACCGCAGATCTCGAGCCTGTATGTCGGCCAATACGAAATCACTTAACGATGTTACAATAAGACGACGTGGATCCATGACCAGATGCCATATATTCCCTAAGTCGTGGTCTAACTCTCTACAATTTCATCGTCATAGATGCCCTTGATATGCCAGGAGTATACTCTTTACTAGACAACAAAACTTGAAACTGGACCCAGTTAAAAGCATTTACAGGCGACAATTAGATGGTGTGAACATGACTGAAGTTGCCTTTAGAAGGACAGAAAAAATCGTGAGAAAAGGGGAAATGCCGGTAAACAGCATTTCTTTCTTTTCCCACACTGTTTTGAAAAGCCTTCCACTTTAGAGTCGTAAATACCCGGCCATACTTGGTGAAACGTTAAACAAAGAAATCCTTGTCATAAAAAATGGTTTCATTACAGATATACGCCTGCTTTAGGAGAAATACACAACAAAAAGTTTATTACTTTTTTGGCGAAATTAAGTCAACAAAAGATTATAAGACCGTGCTATACAATTAATTTCCAACAGGGGATAAATGAACAGCCTTTCTCGATGTACCTCCTTACCATTAACCTACTAAAATATTGCTATTTCAAAAGTATTTTTTTTTTGGAAAAATGTCTCCTTATTGAAAAGTGTAGATCCAAGTTCAGACTGCACGTTCTGTGGAGTCTGATCTTGATCTACACTGTCCGTAAAAGCTCTTTTAGTCGAGCTAAACAGGCAAAGGGTTAATTCGGGTCCGTCTTCACCAACCACTCTATTTTGCATTCTTTGTCTAATTCTAAGTTAAGACTTTATACAGTTTCTGAGTGGCTGAACCATTTGGTTGGCTAATTCATTTGGTAACGCCAATCAGAATTTGTATTACTTTGTAATTTAGAACATTTTATGAGTTAGACTATGCAATAATAATATTAAGAACAGTTGGTAAATACAGGCCAGGAGTCCGTTTTCACCAACCGTTCATAATAACATTTTTTTAAAATCTTATTGTCAAGAATTTTCTGAATAAAAAAAAAACAAAAACGAACAAACAAACAAAACACCTGCAATTTCTGTTTAGCTAAACGAAATGGTTAAGCCAGTCAGAAGCTGGGTTATTTTCAAAACCTAGAATTAGACTGAGAATGAATCTGAGAATGGTTGGTGAATACGGGCCCGTATCTTCAGTTGATCTTTGAGTGAAGCACAACCTTTGAATTGTTCACGACTACTTTTTTACGACCGTTCAATAGACGGCTTTTTCATTGCAAGAACTACGGTCGACATTCCTCCCAAGCTACTGGCTGCTGTGAAACATAATAAGAGTACAAAAAGGGATCGGGGGTAAGAGAAAAATTGCGGCTATCCGACATGGATAGAACATGTACATTATCGGAACACGTACATGACGGGGAAATACCTACGGAAAACTTTGATTTCTGATCAAAGTGATCTGGAGCCTATAGCAACTGTGCAATTGATTCGTGTTCGAATTTGTACGTCTAATTTGAGTGGTACTTTAATCACTCTCGGCAAGAATTTTGACCGAACTCTCAGTCTGTTGGTCTCTGGATTCTGGATTAGAAGCAATGCGTGTTACCACTCAGCTACCGGGACTACAATTGACTGAAATGTATTATCCCCACTTTCAAAAGTATTTTAATCGTAACACGCGACAGCTTACTCACTTATGTATGTCTTGGGTATCACTTGCAGTAGGCTAGAGCTCTGAAGGGTCTAGCCCAGAGGCACTCGTACGAAATAACCAGCGCTTCGTGTGAGGATCGAACCCAAAGCCTACAGGTTTCGAATCCCAAACCTTCACCGCCGACCACGGCAGAATCCCAATCGGATGCATTCCGAAAAGTGCGATATTCATTCAGAGAAAAGAATGACCCAAACTCTTCTGGTAAAGGAGATTTTGGCCATATTTACCGAAAACGGCCCATATTTATAGATTAATGTCTGGAATTTAGTGAACACAGTACCCCTCTGGTACCATTAAAGCATCATACAACTAAATATTTTGATTGAACGTCCGCCTCATTGAACCAAACTTATTGTATTATCATAACTTGTACTACAGCAAACGAGTCTCAAGGGAGTTTGCTATGGTGTACTATATTACTGTTCAATTGAAATAATCAACAGAAATAACCATTGTGCTGAATCAATTCATTAGGAGAGTAGATTAATGCTTAGACAAATACATGGTCATTATCGGTAAGAGTATATGAAGATCAGACTAAATTTGCATGTAGGCTGATTTTTGTCTACTGTCTACACTCTTCGCAAAGGATATAAACAGTCTGGACATGCGATACGAAAGGTATAAATTTAATCCTTTACCAAACAACCTCGTGTTTAAAGGACCTTTGAAGAAGAGCATATGAAAAACTTGTGTGAAAAGGAGAAAATGCTGGTAACCAGCATTTTCTCCTTTTCTCACAACGTTTTCTGTTCTTTCAAAGACAAACTGCATCGATTAAGCCACTCTTAACCTGTCGTCTGCAATCACTTTCAGTTTGAGGATGGACTAAAATTGTATCATCTGGTAAAGAATTTATCCTTTACCAAACAATAAATTAACCCCCGTCGAAATTGAAAGCATTTGCAGACGGCAACTGAAACTAAAGCTCAATAACTGAAAGTGCCTCTGAAACGTTAAAAAAACAATGTTGGTCAAAGAGAAAATGCTGGATACCAGCACTCTCTCCTTTTCCCTAAACGTTTTCAAAAGCCTTCTTCGTCAAGGTGGTTAAACCTCGGGATTGTATGGTAATGGCTAAAACGCGATTCATGTCCAGAACAATATACCAATCAAGAAAAAATGTCTACATATAGAACATTCAAATCACGTCATAATGTCTATTTTGACAGTTAACTGGCACTTTTCGCTATTAACTAGATACTTTAGTCTTATGTTTTGTATTCTTAAGGTAAGCGTGCTCGTTCAAGATATTATGAGAATTTTACCCGGTTTCGTAATATTTACTTATAAAACAAGAGGGCCATGATGACCCTGAAGTCGCTCACCTGAGCCTTTTGACCAAACATGATCCATTTTAAATCTCTTTCGAGATATTATAACAAACATTCTAACATGCTTTCATAATCATTGGATTGAAAATTAAGCCTCTAGTTTGTACGCAAGCTTTTTCTAGACTAATCCATGTCATCAAGACAAACATTTTGACCAAGTTTCATTAATATTGAACTTAAATTGTGGCCTCTAGAGTGTACACAAGGTTTTTCTAAAATTTGACCTAGTGACCTAGTTTTTCATCCGACCTGACCCATTTTCAAACTGGTGTAAGATGTCATCAAGACAAATATCCTGACCACATTTCATGAGTATTGGTCAAAAGTTTTGTGGCCTCTAGAGCATACACAAGGTTTTTAAAGATTTAAACAAGTGACCTAGTTATTGACCAGACCTGACCCATTTTCAAAATCCTCTAAGATAACATCAAGACAAACATTCTGACTAACTTTACAGAGTATTACACTGAAAATGTGGCCTCCAGAGTGTACACAAGGTTTTTCAAAGAATTGACCTAGTGAGCTAGTTTTTGACCCAGCGTGACCCATTTTCAAACTCATCCAAGATATTATTAAGGTAAACATTCTGACCTACTTTCAAGAGTATTGGACTGAAAATGTGGCTGCTAGAGCGTACACAAGGTTTTTCTAAGATTTAAACTAGTGGCCTAGTTATCGACCGGACATAACCCATTCTAGAAGTCATCCGAGATATCATCAAGACAAACATTCTGATCAACTTTCAAGAGTATTGGACTGAAAATGTGGCCTCTAGAGCGTACACAAGGTTTTTCTAAGATTTGACCTAGTGACCTAGATTTTTACCTGACATGACCCATTTTCGAACTCGTCCGAGATATTGTCAAGGCAAACATTCTGACCAAATTTTAAGAGTATTGGACTGAAAATGTGGCCTCTAGAGCGTACACAAGGTTTTACTAAGATTTAACCTAGTGACCTAGTTATAAACCCGACATGACCCATTTTCACACTTGTCCAAGATATCATCAAGACAAGCATTCTGACCAACTTTCAAGAGTATCGGACAGAAAATGTGGTGGCCTCTAGAGTGTACACAAGGTTTTTCTAAGATTTGACCTAGTGACCTAGTTTTTGACCTGACATGACACGTTTTCAAACTCATCTTAGATATTATCAAGACAAACATTCTGACCAATTTTCAAGAGTATTGGACTGAAAATATGGCCTCTAGAGCGTAAACAAGGTTTTTTTTAAGATTTGACCTAGTGATCGACCGGAAATGACCAATTTCGAACTCGTCCGAGATAATATCAAGACAAACATTCTGACCAACTTTCAAGAGTATTGGACTGAAAATATGGCCTCTAGAGCGTACACAAGGTTTTTTCTAAGATTTTACCTAGTGACCTAGTTTCTGACCCGACCTGACCCATTTGCGAACTCGTCCGAGATATCATCAAGACAAACATTCAGAACAACTTTCAAGAGAATTGGACTGAAAATGTGGCCTCTAGAGTGTACACAATGTTTTTTTTTTAAGATTTGACCTAGTAATTTAGTTTTTGACCCGACCTGACCCGTTTTCGAACTCGTCCGAGATATTATCAAGACAAACATTTTGACTAAGTTTCATGAGAATTGGACTGTAAATGTGGCCTCTAGAGCGTACACAAGGTAAAAGTTGACGACGGACGACGCACGACGGACGCCGGACACAGCACGATCACAAAAGCTGACCATGAGCACTTCGTGCTCAGGTGAGCTAAAAACTGTTCAAGACAATGATGCTTGACTTAAAGCAACCCGCTAACAAGATTTTGTTCAGATTTATATTTTGCATCTTAAAAAATGTGGCAACCATCTATATAATGCTCTGCTAATTAAAGAAACATTAGCAGCTAAAAGTAAACAAATCGGGTATTGAAATGCATTTAAATCATACCATTGAAATTATTGTGAAGATGATAATCTATTATTGCACGGTCGCTCGCAGAGAAATTAATTTCAAAACTAATTTAAAAATTGTCATGTCACTCTATCTATTGTTTACGTTTTGCCTCATTTTTCTGCCAGCGACTAACCGCTGGACCTACCACACAACAGTACTGTATAGGAAAATGATGCGCGTGTCGTACGCTTCAAATATCTATCGTGTAGATATGGCCATAAAAGGGGCTTTGTAGGGGCTTTATCTAGTGATACTTTTTCGTCTCAAGTTTTTTTTTTTGTGTACATAAATGATGGTGTATCTTGTCCAAGGACACTCATATGGCACCACAACCGGATCTAAAACAATGATATCGTGATCTAGTAATTATTCGTTTGAATCACACCATAAATCAAGTCGCTATTAACCCTTTTCCAAACAACCCTGGGTTTTAACGAGTCTGGAAAAAGCTCTGTTGAAAACATTATGGAAAAAGGAGAAAATGCAGGCACCAGCATTTTCTCTTTTTCCCACACTGATTTCTACCCCTTGAAAGATAAATCCAATCGTTTTAGTTACACAGAACTGTCGTCTGCAAATGCTTTCGATATGGGCGAGTCGAAAATTTTGTCATTTGGTAAACAGTAATTTGACACAACCACGTCTCTGCACCGTAGTTCTTTGAGTATTTCTTGTAAGATTTACATTTGTTCTACAATTATGAAACATTTATTGCATAAAACACGGGTCTATAAAGAAAGGAAGGCTGATCCTCTTCGGAAATCTAATTGGTATTTGGTCAGGAATTATGCCAATAAACAGAAGACCTTTGCCGCATCAAATTTCCAAGTAGGTTACTGAATCAATCGAAAGAACCGTTTCTTTGCCAATAGTCTGTCCAATACAATTAGATCAGATACGGAAAGTGCCTGAATACAATTTATGATAATCTGCATTGAACAATATTTCGGAATATGTCCTATTACTGTAATTAGTATACCATTATTTTACAGTAAAAAATCAACGATTTAAAAAGGCTTGTTTCTTTAGTGCGAGCTTGTTTTACACCCACTATCGGGATAACTCCCTTATATGCCTTTCTTAACAAAGTCACAGCATTTCTCATAGGATGAAGTCGCAGTATTTCAGCTTTAAGTATTGGCTTGAAATTTTCTTTTCATTTACACAGCATTTTAAGGGTTTTAGCGATTTATTCAAAACATGATAATGTTAAAATAATCGAGAAACTTTCATAACTTCTCGCCGCTTTTTTTAAAGCCCACTTGTGTTCAGAATAAACAATTAGGGGACCAAGTGCAGGCAAATCTAATTCATACCATTTAAAAGTATTGATATTATCATGAGACTGAAAATGTGCTAGTTCTATCTACCAAAGCACTAGTTACTGACAGAAGAATAAATCTAAAGCTAGAAACGAAGTTTGCAACTTTAAATCTAGTTTTACAATTCATTCTTTTGCCAGCGGCTGTAACTTTGAAGGACTGTGCAGTGACACATTGTCAGACTCATAATAATATCCATACTTTTAAATGGTATGTATTAGAATTCCCTTCAGTCTGAATCCTGCTTAATTTTGGCTGCTGGTGGACCTTCAAAGGCCTTGGGGAAAGTGGAATCTATAAAGGAGTACATAGAAAAACAATTCTTTTTATTTTTCTGAACGTGAAATGCAGATTAATAGCTGTATATTTTTTCCAATGTCTGGATCCTATGTGATCATCAATTGAATTTGACGGGAAACAAAACACAAAAGGAGAAAATTTCAAAAAAAAAAAAAACTGGAGGCGTATTAATGTCTCCCAACTGGATTTTACAAAGTAAACTTGTAATAATAGTTGCATAATCACTCTGAAATCCCTCGGTGATCCGAAAAGTTAATGTCTGCCACTGACTTTATCTTCATTTAACGAGTTTGAAATCATTCGTTTTGTACATTTGAACCATGCACTATAAAAAGGTGGTTTCATGCATCTTCATGTGTAAAAACTATCGATTCATGTCAGCCTGCGCAGTAAGCACAGGCTGACAGGGGTCGAAACTATTTCCTATTGATGAATTTTCTGCATGTCAAAGGACTATTCTATCCATATGCTTTATCATTTTTTGCTCTAAAGACAAAGTGTATCCATGTTGTGTGACGACTTACTTGGTCTAGTACATAATAAATATGCATTAATTCCCCTCTCCCCAGAGCGCGGCTTATTTCCATTGTGCCAGGGGTACAATGAGCAAGACGCCGATTTTTTTCCGTTAAATGCTTCTTAGACATGGGTTAGGAGGTTATCAATACAACAAAATTATCTTTTTGTAACTTGTTTCTGTTACAACATTTTTACTATCACTATTCAGCAATGTGTTAGTATACACAGGGGTCATATTCCCACGTAGAAAAGAATCCAGTCTAGTCTTATCCCACGTCTTTAGTCATATTTTATTTTACTTTTCATTACCAAAGACATTTTCGATTGATAGGGCGGATGGTGTATATCAAGGTAAAACTGCACAAAACATGAAGCGAAACGGACCAATCAAATAAAAATATTAGACATACTTCCTCAATGATTTCCCAAACAAGCCAAACTGACAGTTCATTATGTAGTATTAGGTATGAATTTTATCTTTAGAGCAGGTTTTGGATCTGAACGAGCGGACAGGGAGGTTTAAGATTATAGCCTGCGCAATCTGAAACTAATACCACAGCCCTAAACAAGAGGGCCATGGTGGCTCTGGATCGTTCACCTGAGTCAATAGGCTAAATTTCACTCCACGTGCATAATTCAATTTCTGACCAATTGTCAGGTCGATTGAGCTTAAAATGTGGCCTCTAGAGCGTCCACAAATTTCCGTAAGTTGACCTAGTGACCTAGTTTATCACCCCACGTGACCAAATTTAGAACTCATCAAAAAATTTATCAAGACAAACATTCTGAACAGTTTTCAAATTAATTGAACAACAAATGTGGCCTCTAGAGTGCCCGCAAGGTATTTCTTTAATTTGACCAAGTGACCTAGTTTATGACTCCAGGTGACCCAATTTCAAACTCATCCGATATTTCATCAAGACAAACATTCTGACCAATTTTCAAGTCAAATGAGCAAGAAATGTGGCCTCTAGAGTGCCCACAAGGTATTTCTTTAATTTGACTTAGTGACCTAGATTAAGACCCCAGGTGGCCCAATTTTGAACTCATCTTAAATTTCATTAAGAGAAACATTTTACCAAATTTTCAAATCAATTGAACAATAAATGTGGCCTCTAGAGTGCCCACAAGGTATTTCTTTAATTTGACCTAGTGACCTAGTTTATAATCCCAGGTGACCCAAATCCAAACTCATCCGAGATTTCATCAAGACAAACATTCTGATTAAATTTCAGGTCATTTAAGTAATAAATGTGGCCTCTAGAGTGCCCACAGGGTATTTCTTTAATTTGACCTAGTGACCTAGTTCATGACCCCAGGTGACCCAATTTCGAACTCACTGAACACGTTGTGCTCAGGTGGGCTAACAAACTTAGAACAGGTTCACTACATACCAAATATCAAAGCTCTACGCCTTCCTGTTTCAGAAAAGAAGAATTTTAAAATTTTCCTTCTTTGTTCCTATGTTCGAACTTGTGACCCCCAGGGCGAAGCCAGTTTTGACCCCAGCGGCAGCATTTGAACAAACTTGGTAGAGGTCTACTAGGAGATGCTACATACCAAATATCAAAGCTCTACACCTTCCAGTTTTAGAGAAGAAGAATTTTAAAGTTTTCCTTCTTTGTTCCTATGTTAGAACTTGTGACCCCCAGGGCTGGGCCAGTTTTGACCCCAGGGGCATCATATGTACCAACTTGGTAGAGATCCACCAAGAGATGCTACATACCAAATATCAAAGCTCTACGTCTTCCAGTTTTGGAGAAGAAGAATTTTAAAGTTTTCCTTCTTTGTTCCCATGTTCAAACTTGTGACCCTCGGGGCGGGGCCAGTTTTGACCCCAGGGGTATCGTATGAACAAACTTGGTAGAGGTCCACTAGGAGATGCTACATATCAAATATCAAAGCTCTACGCCTTCTAGTTTCAGAGGAGAATAATTTTAAAGTTTTCCTTCTTTGTTCCTAGGTTCGAACTTTTGACCTCCAGGGCGGGGCCAGTTTTGATCCCAGGGGTATCATATAATCAAATTTGGTAGAGACCCACTAGGAGATGCTACATACTAAATATCAAAGCTCTACGTCTTCCAGTTTCAGAAAAGAAGAATTTTAAAGTTTTCCTTCTTTGTTCCTATGTTCGAAATTGTGATCCCCGGGGCGGGGCCAGTTTTGACCTCAGGGGCATCATATGAACAACTTGGTAGAGGTCCACTAGGAGATGCTAAATGCCAAATATCAAAGCTCTACGCCTTCCAGTTTTAGAGAAGAAGAACTTTAAAGGTTTCCTTCTTTGTTCCTATGTTTGAACTTGTGACCCCAGGGGCGGGGCCACTTTTGACCCCAGGGGCACATATGAACAAACTTGGTAGAGGTCCACTAGGAGATGCTAAATACCAAATATCAAAGCTCTACGCCTTCTAGTTTCAGAGAAGAAGATTTTCAAAGATTTTTTTATGGGTAGAATTCAATCTCTTGTACAACTTTGGTAGAGCTTTACCCAAGGAACATTCCTCCCAAGTTTCATCAAGATTGGCCCAGTGGTTTAGGAGAAGATGTTTAAAGAAATTGTGGACGACGGACGACGGACATTGGGCGATCACAAAAGCTCACCTTGAGCACTTCGTGCTCAGGTGAGCTAAAAATGCATCTTGACCCTTTACCATGCCATTTTTAGTTTTAAAGACCCTGCCAAAGAAATCATTTGAAAACATTATGGAAAAAAATAAAAGCTCGTAACCAGTATCTCACCCGTTTTTACAATGTTTTCTAACCTTTCACAAACAAACCCAATCATGTGAGGTACATTTAAATTGTCGGCTTTAAATACTTTCAATTTTGACAAGTTTGAAATTTTGTTGTCTGATAAAGAAATAAATTGGCGCCAAAAGTGTTGAAACAAGTCATCTGCGTGTATGTCAGTCCATTAAGACAAAAGAAACATTATGTTGTTTCATGGATAGCGGAAACACGACATCGTATGTTGTTTACCGATACGGAATTATGGATAAATATTAGCCTCGTTTTTGTAATGGCGTTAATGCCTTTTTGATATTGATACTGTCGAATTAGATTGCTTTGTCTAATGCCAGATATTGATTGAAATATTTGTTCTTTATGAAACAAAAACACAGTGTTACATTAATGTAATTCTATAACTGATATGCTGCCATTTCTTCAATTTGACTTATAGCCTCTGTCAATCAAACCGAATGACTGACCAATCAGTAAACGCTAAAATACAAAACTTTTATCACATAACAACCCTTGTTTTCTTTGCACATAATACAGCCTTTACTAAACTCCTAATCTTACGAAGGTTTGAGATAACTATTATGTGATGTCATTTTATACTAGTTCACGAGAAGTGAGTCGGGTCTTAGAAATTCCATGTATGGTTTGCATATTTTGACAAATAAAATCGTTAGATATTGTTACGTGATAAAAAGGATCTTGCTTTCGTTTGCCTTTGAAAGAATTAAAAAAAAAAAAAAAACTCGTCAAGACAGTCTATCTTAGCCAATCAGATATCTATTGTTGAAATTTAGAACTTGAGTTAAAACTAGAATAACTGGTAAATACGGTTCTGTTTTTCAGTTCTTGACATAGCAGAGACAAGGCCTATTCGTCATAGTAACATTTCGATGTATAATTGAGCCATGTTCTGTGAAATGGGGGTCAAATACATCTTTTTATTATATTCCTATCAGTGAATTACTGGGATTTCTCAGTGTGTTATTTTTTCAGTTTTTCACAGTGAATAACATCACTAGTGATGATACCATATCATCACTAGTGATGTTATTCACTGTGAAAAACTGAAAAAATATAATTTTAGACTGTTTGCCGGAACTACTTTTTTTCCTATATTGCTCACAGTCTAATGTTTCTGTCTCTGCTTCAAACATCTTTAGTAAACAATAGCACAGTGAAAAGATTTTCGATACAGTTTTTCCAAACAACTCTGAGTTAACGACCTTGTGGGAGAAATCTTTCGAAAACGTTAAAAAAAGAAGATAGCTTTCGTGGGAGAGAGCTCATGGGAAATATTGTGGAAAAACGAGAAAATACTACCAACCAGTATTTTCTCCTTTTTCCATAATGTTTTCTATCCTATCAGAAAACCTAAGATCGTTTGTACCAATTTAGTATTTGTCATTTGGAGATGTTTTTAATTTGGGAAAGTCTTAAAATTGCCATGTTGGAAAGGGTTAACTGTTTCTTCTTCTAATTTCATATCCATGGCTGGTTTTAAATTATAAAGGCGCAAAAGAATGCATGCCTTCAAACGGAGAGATAGATGACGTAACATACCCTCGAGCCTTACGTAATCTGTTGCGTCAGCTGCTTCTGCCGAAAATGGATCATGTGTTTGTAAAGAAAAGTCCTATACATGTATACCTACCGTTCTTGATAATTATTAGCAAACAAAAGGAGAATTAGGAATATAATAAATAGAATAATCAGCTTGTGGTGTGTGATATTAAAAATCTGTCACTCGAATGGGGTATGATACAGTTAAAAAACTCGTCCTTCGGACTCGTTCTTCAACCGCATCACACCCCATTCTAGTGACAGATTTTTAATATCACACACTAGTTGATTATCCTCTATATAATACACTACACCAAGCAAGTTGTTGCATAAGATAGACCCATTTTACCTCGGAACAGGCTGGACCAGGAGGTAGAATGAGGTAGAATGGTCACTGAACATGCAGAAAATTTACCAATAGCAAAAGGTATCGACTGCACAGGCTTACATGGGTCGATATTTTTTGCAAATGAATGAAATCCCTTTACTACGGAGCATGGCTAAATTGGTTGCTAGTTTCAGAAAATATAATGGGGTTAATTCTCTCGTGCTATTCAGTTGATTACAGAATTAAATAAGCGCGTTATGAACTGATAATTGCTGCCTATTGTTAGACTAGCGAAGCTAGTCTATAGGCATCCAGATTGAGCCAGACTCAATGTAAACAAAAAACCCCACAGTTGCCAAATACTGCCTCACAGAAAAATAACTCCTTACTGTTAGGAATCTTAATTCTGTCATATATGACAATTTTGACAAAAAGCACAGACCCTCTACCATCCCGATTTGAACATGTCTACTTAAAAAGTAATAGACTGTACAAGATGTCATTGATAAGGTGTATGATGTTTGCTTATATGTAAATTAAGTGACCTATGTAAATCAGGCTCATATCACTGATTCCTACACAGTAAAACTTAAAAGTATGAATGGTTCTAAAAATAGATACCCCCCATGTAAATTGTAGCAAATCCCGCTACACAAACCACCACTGAACACGGAACCCTTCTCATTCCTTCAGTCATTCATTATTTGGATCATTGTGAACGTGAAAGTGAAATGTTAAACTGTTATTTTACGTCTTGTATATTAACCCTTTACCACACAATCCCGAGTTTTCACGAAAGTGGGGAAGAAGCCCTTTGAAAACAATGCGGGAAAAGGAGAAAATGCTGGTTACCAGCATTTTCTCCTTTTCTCATATTGTTTTCAGCCCCTTTTAGAATATGGTTTCATCAATCGAGCCACATTTAACTTTATGGTCTGGAACAGCTTTTAATGTGGAGGGGGGTAAATTTTTTCGTTTTGTAAAGAGTTAAATAGTTAACTATTGCGTCTTGTGCTTTTGATTAACTATGTAATCCAATTTAATCCTTAACCTGCTAAAAAAAAAAAGTTGAATAAAACTTTCAAGCATATGGTAAAAACCTGAATATTGCTATTTCAAAGTTATATTTTTGAGAAAAATATATCCCAAAGGTTATCAGATAATGTAGATCCAACATCAGACTGTACAGTCTGATCTTGATCTACACTGTCTGTCTGTCTGTCTCTCCGTTCGTCCGTCCGGACAGACATCTTTTAAAATCCTTGATGAAAATTGATGGAACTTTCATATATACATGTATTCCTTAAAATAGTCCGCCGATAAAGATTTTTTTCTTTTTTTCATTTGATGCCGTGTCATCGGAAAAGGGGGCTTGATGTATATTTCCATGATGGACTGATATCTCTTTAACTATCGGATAAAATTTTATGAAACTTCATATTCATCTTGTTTATCATAAGCCACAGACAATCGTTATTTGTTTTTATCTAATGGAATGCTATGCAACGGAAAAAGGGGGCTTAATGGATAATTTCATTATGGGCCAATAACAAAAAGGCCACGTGTACGTGCAAAACACAATACCTCTTATCTCATATCATCTCATACTGCTTGAATACAAATGAGCTATGCTCTGGCAAAAAGGGGCTAAATGAACCTCCGTGATGCATGATACCCAGCAAGTCATCATATGATCATGGATCAATAAAGTCGATTATGTCTAACAATGGACTGAAACACAAGGTAAACTGGTCCTTGGACATGCAGACAATCGACTGTGCAGGCTGACCTCGTGCGATACTTTTTGCAGATACATTGAACCCGCTTTTCACAGAGCACGGTTCATTAATACTTTCCAAGTGAATATTCACAGCGGAAATATATCTTTGATACAAATTTGCTCAATCACATTTTTTATCATATAGTGTAGATCCAAGGTCAGACAGTACGCACTGTACAGCCTAATCTTAATTTACACGGTCTGAAAACGTAACTTAAAGTGTAGTTAGCCATATAATGATTGGAACAGACTGACCTATTAACCCTGAGGCTGCTAAGCGCGACTCGACGACCTTTTGCTGACTGTGTAGATCAAGATCAGACTAAAAAGAACGTGAAGTCTGATCGTGGATCTACACTGTCCGATAAGGAAATTTTTTTATTTTTTTTAAAAAATGGGGGATTGAAAATAACATTACTCAGAATTATACCATCGACTTGAAAGTTTTATTTCACATATTTAGAAGGTTAAGGGCTAAATATATAACTATTTACTTTCAGATTCCGCAGGGGGAATGAATGAACAATAGTTTGTCTACAACCCTTATACCTAGTACTTCACAAAGCTTTTTACTTACGTCCATGCACAAGAGAGCAAGGAGAATTTACGGTTGCATTTGTTACAAGTGATTGAATCTTTTTCCAACTGTTTTCAATATAAAAAGACATTAACCTTTCCATGTTCGATCAATTTTGATCCGAAGATTGTTGATAGTCTTTGCAACGGGATTCATTCCTCTCTTATCGTGGGTCATTCTTTCGACGATAGCTATGTGGAAAAGCAGCCAGTATTTTGGAAAGAATATTGTATTGGTGATAAAAACTCCAGGATAAATGGACAGGTACACTGACCACCGCGACAGAAGTGAAATAATGTTGAAAACGGCATTAAATACCATATAGATTATTTCCTTACCGTCAAATACCTCTTCCTTGTGTCGTTTGTATCAGTTAGTGATTTACAAGAGCAACTGCATGTAGAAAGCGATAACATGTCTTCCCACATTGTTTTCTGTATCACTCAAAAAAGACATTTTCATTTCCTTTTTATCGTTTCTCTTTTATGTACGTATTTGTTCTTGGCATGTTTAAATACAGCCTTTATGGCAATGAGCAAAACAGCCGCTGTGATCAGCTTTTTATTCATAGAACTACACCAGCTGGCAAAGACACTTGTTTTCATTAGACAATCACATACATAAATGTATGATTATTTCCATACAAAAGAAAGGTACATTTGGTGTATTGGTCTCCTTTTTCTCAAATTGAATATTTTCATATAAAGTATAGTGTATCTTATTTTTAAAAAGTAATATCCAGCTTTTTTTTTTACAAGTTGTTCATTGCTTATATTCCCATTTTTGCAACGAGGTAACATTTAGCTTCCTTTGTAATATCTTGGACTGAAGTACTTCAACGCACTAGCAAAGGACAGAAATTCTTATTTCAGTCAGAAATATAGCAGTTCGAGCTTGGGCTAATGCACAATCCATGAATATAGCAGTTCGATTGAGGCTTGAGCTAATGCACAATCCGTGAATATAGCAGTCCGACTGAAGCTTGTGCTAATGCCAAATTCTTCAAGGCGTCAAGGCAATTTTACTTGATTTCAAAGACTGCATATCAAACGCATTCTTCGTAGAAAATAACATCTAGTCTCCGATTTACATTGTTTAATGTTTTGTAGGATATCCTTCCACAAATAAATAAATAAATAAATAAATGATGACCTCTTGATTGCACCATCTTTTTCTATGGATAATATGAACAAGCAGAAATATTGCTGATCAACGGGCTGATAAATACACATGGGGCCATAGGCATAGGAACTTAGTTCCCCTACAAAAGAAATGTGTCCCATGTGAATAGTAATCTTCGACTTTCCAATTTGAATAAGTTACAGATAATGGTCCAAGAAATGCTATTATAGCGTGGTTTATCTGAGTATCGTCGTCAAAAGCACGGCCGGAAACAATGAACAGAAATTATTGTACAGTCATGGCCCATCCCATAACAATAAGACCTTGTATAATAATAACTCCGGATGACCGTGACCTGCTTCCGGAATGGTTTGTCAGATCTCATTTAAAGCTTATATATGTAAAGAAGAAGGTAATAACTAACGCCAATTAATTATTTTATCATTTAACTTTGTGAACTTTGTGAGCCATTTATCAGCCATGCTCTTTGAATAGAGGGTTTATTGCATCTGCAAAAAGTATCGATTCAGGTAAGCTGCGCAGGCTGACCTGGGTCAAAAATCTTGCAATTGGTCAATTTGCCTTATGTTAAAGGTCCATTCTACCTCAAGATTCATTCGGTTGATAGGCAAAATTGATGTTATGGATCAGTAGTAAAGGACGGTAGCATACGGACACACTCCGGCCTGAGTGTGTCCGTATGCTACCGTCCCTGAGTGCCGTACATCACCCTCCCTGACAAAAATGTGTCCCTAGTTTGCCCTCCCGAAAGATTTTTTTTTTATTTTTTTTTATTTTGTCCCTAGGCTCCCGTCCCTGAGCGGAATTTTTTGCAAAAGGGGGGGAGGGGAGTTTTTCCTATGCTCATGACCCTGAGAGGGATTTAGCATTCAAAGTGCAGGCCTTATGACTGACAGACTGGGTAAAAAATGGCCAGATCACTGAGTTGGACTTAGTTTTTTTCACCCTATGAATGATTTTTTTCTCTCTAAAAGGAATTTGTCCCTATATCACTGAGTTGGACTTAGACTTTTTCTTATCTATGATTGATTTCTTCTCTCTAAATGTCTGAGCACTGAGTTGAACTTAGACTTTTTTTTACCCTATGTATGATTTCTAAATGTCTGACCATTGAGTTGGACTTAGTCTTTTTTCACCTATGAATGAATTCTCTTTTTAATTGCCTAAGCATTGAGTTGGACTTAGACTTTTTTCTACATCTCTATGAATGATTTCTCTTTTCTAAAAGGAAATTTATCTTATATCACTGAGTTGGTCTTAGCTTTTTTCCCCTATGAATGATTTTCTCTCTTTCTAAAAGGTTGACCATTGAGTTGGACTTAGTCTTTTTTCTACACCTATGTATGATTCTTACTCTTTGCAGTATAACTCTCTGGAGTGTATCTCTTCTAAAAGAAAGATAGAACTTTCGTGGTAGATGGTTAGTCCTGAAAAGGACTGTTGGGTTAGCTCTGAAAAGAGCTGTGACAATTTGAAGAAATGACAATTTGAAGATAGAACTTTCGTCTGACAGCTTGAAGATAGAACTTTTGTCTGACATCTTGAAGATAGATCTTTCGTGGTAGATGGTTAGTCCTGAAAAGGACTGTTGGGTTAGCTCTGAAAAGAGCTGTGACAATTTGAAGAAATGACAATTTGAAGATAGAACTTTCGTCTAACAGCTTGAAGGTAGAACTTTCGTCTGACAATTTGAAGAAATGACAATTTGAAGAAAAGATAGAACTTACGTCTGACAATTTGAAGAAAGGTAGATCTTCCGTGGTAGATGGTTAGCCCTGAAAAGGGCTGTTGGGGTGTCCCTAAAAGGGAGCTGGTTTTGGAGGTTGTGTTTTTAAGCACAACCTCCAACCTTTCTGCAGGCTGGACAGCTACTTGCTGCCCGCCTCTTTAGCCTCTTCAACTCCCGTTCATCCAGTCCAAAGTCCAAAGAGAACGAAGGCTCAGCGTCTTCGTTCCAATCTTCGGTCTGGGGCACGACGAACTCCTTCTTCTTCTTACCGTCCATCTTCTTTACTTTTGTCGATAGCTGGGCAAGGTCCCAGAAATCCATATCTCTTAAAGCACATTCCATTTTTGTTGTAAGTCGGAGAGATGAATGATGTGCGGGAAAATAACGCTGGGTTTTATAGCTTTACAGGAGGATTGAACTAGTTGACCCATGACGTCATTTTCTCCTATGTTTTTCCCGCGTCGGCGTTTCATGCTGTTTTGGCTACAAATTAATGTTATCCAATCAGAATCAGCGTTGTTTTTTCTAATACTAATTGTTTTATTGTTGACCAACCCGTGGCTTTGTTACATTTTCTTGTTCGGGTTAGAAAAAACTAGAGTTTAATTAACCTATGACTTTTTTTGATTATGAGTCTTTTGATAAAATGAAAAGAAAGATGATTATTTAAGATAGCTAGCCCCTGAAAAGAGTTGCTTTTTTGTACAGAATGCACTTTTTTATACCCCTCTCTTTCTTTTGATTGATTCCATTTTATCTAGCATTTGCATCAGATGTTCAATTTCATGTCTGATATATCTGAAATGTTCTCTTTCTTCTAACCAGAAGAGCAATAAGAGAAAAAAATGTTAATCCATACATTGTACGATACTGGCTCAGGTTTTACAAAAAAGTTAATGGTGAATGAGAAAAAATAATCAAGAGTTTAGTTTTTATATGTGTAATGGATCACTTTTTAGTTTTTTTCATCCTATGAATGATTTTTTCTCTCTAAAAGGAATTTGTCCCTATATCACTGAGTTGAACTTAGACTTTTTCTGCATCTATGAATGATTTCTAAATGTCTGAGCACTGAGTTGAACTTAGACTTTTTTTACCCTATGGATGATTTCTCTTTTCTAAATGCCTGACCATTGAGTTGGACTTAGTCTTTTTTCTGCATCTCTATGAATGATTTCTCTTTTCTAAAAGGAAATTTATCTTATATCACTGAGTTGAACATAGACTTTTTTCTCCCCCTATGTATGATTTCTAAATGTCTGAGCACTGGGTTGGACTTAGTCTTTCTGATTTTTTCTGCATCTATGAATGATTTTTTCTTTCTAAAAGACTGACCATTTAGTTGGACTTAGTCTTTTTTCTGCATCTATGAATGATTTTTACTCTTTGGAGTGTAACTCTCTGGAGTGTGAGTCTTTGGAGTGTAACTCTTCTAAAAGAAAGAAGTTTGACAATTTGAAGAAATGACAATTTGAAGAAAGATAGAACTTTCGTGGTAGATGGTTAGCCCTGAAAAGGGCTGTTTTGAGAAGAGCTGATTTTATGAAAATGTTTATTCAGTATCAGCATCAGTCGATTCGCTGTCTGACTCACTCCTTTCAGTGGCGATTTGCGCACGGAAAAGACGGGTCACCTGCTCAGTTTTTAAAATAACATACTGAAAATACATCTCAAGCATGCCCTCAATAATGAGTTCCTTCATCCGAAGGTTATAACAGAACAGCCTGTTATTAGCAAGCTCAGCCCTCTCGTATCGTCTTCTCACTCCAGCTAGACGTTGTTTAAGTAAGACGATTTGTCTCCTTGCTCTTATTAACTTTCGCTCAGTATCCATCCAAGTGACGACTGGTGATTGTCTTGAAGCCATTGTGAAAAATGAAATGCATGGAAAATAAATCGCCGAGATTTATAGCTTTTCAGACGGATTGAACTAGTTGACCCATGACGTCATTTTCTCCTATGTTTTTTCCCGCGTCGGCGTTTCATGCTGTTTTGGCTCCAAATTAATGTTATCCAATCAGATTCAGCGTTGTTTTTTCTAATACTAATTGTTTTATTGTTGACCAACCCGTGGCTTTGTTACATTTTCTTGTTTGGGGATTTTATTGTTGACCAATCCATGGGTTTGTTACATTTTCTTGTTCGGGTTAGAAAAAAACTAGAGTTTGGCTAATCTATGACTTTTTTTTGATTGTGAATCTTTTGAGTTTTTTTTGACAATTTGAAGAAATGACAATTTGAGGAAAGATAGAACTTTCGTGACAGATGGGTAGCCCTGAAAAGGGCTGTTTTGTTTTTTTGGAGGCTGTGTTTTTTCCACTTTTAATGGCAACACCCGAAATTCGCTTGGCAAATGGGGCATGCTGTAATCTTCCTCCCGAACTCGATATCAACCAAGATGATATCCGGTGTTGTCTTTAATAATAGCTGAACTAACCTTTCACCGAGATCTTTGTATGGCTGTGTTATACGTTGCAGTTGGTTTTGTTCCTCCTCTCCTACGAGACGAGTGGTTAGTTGCAATAACTGCTGCCCTGCATTTAGATACTCTTGGAGAGCCTCACGTAGTTGATGATTTACCTCCTCCATATTGATAATGTTTCCGAATATTGACACTGCTTTCGAAGTGATCGTTAGCTGAGAGTCAAAGAAATGGTGAATGTATGAAAAATAACGCGGGGCTTTATACGTTTACAGAGGATTGAAATTTTTTAAAGAGCTCGGACCTGGTAGAAAGCACATACATTTTTCCATGCTACGTTTCATGCTGTTTTGGCTCCAAATTAATGTTATCCAATCAGATTCACCGTTGTTTTTCTAATACTAATTGTTTTATTGTTGACCAACCCGTGGGTTTGTTACATTTTCTTGTTCGGGGGATTTTATTGTTACCCAATCCATAGGTTTGTTACATTTTCTTTTTCGGGTAAGAAAAAACTAGAGTTTAACTAACAGTTATGAGACGTTGTATGGAAAAATGTAACCAGAACAAGTCTTTTGGGGAAAAAACAGAATGAAGAACTCTATTGTTTTTGAACTTTTATTTATTGAACTTTTATTTACTGAACAGAACTAAACATTGAAACATTTTTTTTGCAATGCATCATAAAAAAATTTCTTGACAATGAAAAAAATTTCTTGACAATGAAAAAATCACAATGAAACATTTTTTTTGCAATGCATCATAAAAAAATTTCTTGACAATGAAAAAAATTTCTTAACAACTAAAAAAATCACAAGCAAACATTTTTTTGCAATGCATCATAAAAAAATTTCTTGACAATGAAAAAACATTTTCTTAACAATGAAAAAAATCGCACTGAAATATTTTTTCACAATGAATTATTCACAACGATTTGATCACGATGAAAAAAAACACACTGAATTATTTTTTCGCAATGAATTATTCACAACGATTTGATCACGATGAAAAAACACACTGAATTATTTTTTCGCAATGAATTATTTACAATGAATTAATCGCAAAAACAGTATATAACAAATTTTTATAATGCAAATTCGCAAATACCACGAGTTTCACGTTTGTTTTCATATTCCGTAATGTCTTTATGCATTTGCTCATACCCAAAAAACATTGTATACTCACTGTCCATATCGTCGAAATCTCGTAGTCCTATGAATGGAGCAACATGTCTATAAGCGTCTTTTGTTGAAAGAGTTGAATTCACTACTTCTTCTGTAACATCTCTATCAAATAGAATATACCCTGACATGGTTTCCACTGTTTCTCCGTAGGAATCATGAACAGATCCTTTTTTGTAGCGTAAGTAAAAGTCAAATAGAACTGATTTCATTTTCACAACGTTAAGAAAACTTTCTTCTGTTGTTCCTATGATAAAAAATGTCCATCGGCTTGTGGATCGAAACAGTTTACTAATAACATTGTCTTTCATACAGCTATCTGCTAAATAAGTCTTGAGAACGAGATCCATCCCCGAATCGTCCACCATCATCGCAATAAAGTTGAATATAGCATACACTTTGTAGGACTTTTCTCCTTTTGCAACCCATTTAAACATTTTTTTGATCCAAATTTTCACACAGAAAAATTTAATGTTAAGCTGTGTTTGTTCATCAAGCGTATGCTGTCGAACAAATTCTCCATAAATTTTTTCACGTAGTTCTATTGGTAGCGGCAACATGATTGTTATTTTTTGAACAGTTGTTAATATTTTTTCCCCGACTTACTTTGAGTGATTGGTACACAACAATGTGATATGAAATTATTTTCTCAAGCTTTTATAACCATAGGGTACAGTATCAGTACCATTTACAATGACTCTCTTGGTGTATACAGAACGAAACGTTTTTGTTTGTGGCTCACTGGTAACCGTTCTATCTCTGTGTCTTTTAATTTTACAATCATACTGAATTTTGATTTCTACTGTACGATCCAAAGCACATTTCGAATATGTATCGAAATTTACCACCTGTTTTGTATTGTAATCCAGAGTAACCCCCTTTACTTTACATTTGCTTATCTCTTTTCCATCTTTTGTTTTCATTTTGTAAGCATAATTCTTAGGTCCAAGTCCTCTGAATTGAGTAATTTTACAAGCAGGTTCTTCATCAGTCCATTTTCCTAACCGGCTGTTAATAATAGGGGGGTTCCATAATTCGGGGTCGTGAATGTACATACAACTATCTGTATCGAAATACAGAACTCTATCTTTTAACTTTTCAAGAACACTGTACAATTCCAACCTTGCATAAGCTGTTACGTAAGAACCTACTATCACATTGGCTGTAGCATGGGTGTCAATATGTTCCAACTTTGATTCATAGTTAACCAAGATGAATGAACAGTTCTCATCAAAGATTTCTACATGCTTTACAATGAAATTGGGATTGGTGACTAATTCAAAATATTTAGACGGATCACTGATGTATTCCGTCTGGATCATTTTTTCACGCTGAGCTAATTTTCCCCAAAGACAGTTCAACATAATCTTAGCAAATGATCTTCTCCCAGGATTTCTTTGAATACAACTTGGATCAAGACGAACACCTTCTGCCTTCTCATATTCACAAACGAACTGATCTTTTTCTGAGTCTGATTGACAGCTATCTGGATAACCACTGGCTTCTTGCTTAATTTTCAAGAAATTGTCCACATAATGTTTAAAGAACTGATCTGACACAGAATTGAAATGCCAAATTTCATACACTTGCAATAATCGATAACCGCAGTCAAGAGCCTTGAATAATTCAAAAGTAACCCAAGTTCCGACCAAAGCCCTCTCTTCTTTACCATGTCTACAAATGTTTGAGCTTTCTTCTGCACATTTCATACAGAGGGGAAACATCATTTTGTTGTTACAGTGAACTGGAAGAACGGGGTGAAACAAATCAGTTGGAGGCAAAACTTTGCATTTGATTAATCCCTCATATTGGCGAATATTGTTCATATCAATATTCTCAGTAGACAAAATTTCTGGATGACCTACAGGGTAGGATTTGTGTTTACAAACATAAGGGTATAGAGAACAGATATCGATGTACTTGATTTCCTTTTTAGTTTTTTCATCAACATCATATCCAATTTTTATTGCATTACATCTTCCCCCGGACAAACCATCCCTCGGATCGATAGGGTCCAAATGTGGATATAACTTTTCAATGTGTTTTTTGTACTCTTTATCCTTCATCTTAGCATCAAATTCGTGTTCCCAAATGTACACTACATTATATCCCATGTCTTCGATATCTACTATACGTTCAAAAGTACGTTCGTACAATTCAGACATGGGTTTTCCATTAATAGGATTGATCTGTTTTCGATCTGTATAGCATACAGGACAACCATGATACAAATCCCCAAGAAATTCATAAACAGTGTTTGATTGATGGTGAAAACCATCTACACTATATTTCCCGATTTGAGCTTCACCACCATTTTTTGCATGCTGAATATTAATACCTTTTTCCTGAGCAACGCTTTGAAGCCATCGTACCGCTTTCATAGAAAAGCGACGTCTGGATGAGTCTTTACTTGAAATGATAGCTATTTGATTTTCTGGTAAATATTTGCTTCGCCACACCTTGTTACAGGCATCTGCGATGGTAATCGCCTCTAAAAATGGACAAATACCACCCTGTTCGATAAACAGCTTTCTGAATTCAGCACACCCTCGTCTGAGGATATCAACGTCTGACCTACAGTACATTTCCATCTCCTTCTGAAAATTGAATTCCTCACCATTTCGAACTTTGTCATTATACCAAACTATAAATTTTGACCTAGCCTCTTCAGACATTGAGTCGGGCTTGTAATAAGACATATCCAAGTAGGGTCCGATGTAACTCCAAAATTCATCTGTATTCGCCCAGTGAGGAAAGTAACCTTTTTTCATTTCTTGAAGGCTAAAGGTGGATGGAAATTTTGCCAAACCAAAACTCATGAAATTGAAAGAATCGATCAGACGTACACCGTTCAGTTCTAACTTCATAATATTGTTTCCATTCATGATCAATTTTGGAAGTTTTAACCCAACTTTGACAATATAGTCAAGAATGAACTGCCCGTCATAGCCTTTGAAATTATGGGCAATAGCCGTAACCCCTTTATGATGTTTTGAAAAGAGCCAGTTGCAAAATTGACTCAAAGTTTTTTCACCTTGAAAAATAACTTCCCTACCCTCTTCAAATTCACTGCATGTAGAACAATGAAAATCAAGTGATTTATCGATACATTCATCACACGCTCTGTGTGCGATACAATAATTTGGGATATGTACACCTGTGTCTTGTTTGCATTCAAAATCAAAGAAAATAAACTGTGGTTTTTTGACTACAGAAGAACTCGTCTCGTCATCGCTGTCATGGTTCAACTTACTTTGGTAAGGTTGAATATAGCATTGATGAGAAAAGTTAACAATTCTCTTACAGATATGACATTTTTTCTTTCCATTGCAAACATGATTTTTCTTTCTGACATGATATTGTGCACCGCATTTCGAACAGAGTTTCACTAATTCACAAATGGATTTCTTTTCTTTACCTTGAACATTTCTGTGATTTTCAAAGCATTCAGCACTAAAAAATCGTCTACTGCAAACACTGCAAACATATTCTTTTGATTCTGATGGACATTTTCCTTTGCGGTAACAACCTTTACAGATATTTGAACAAGTATGACTTTCCCGGTGAGAGTAACCCGTATCACAGAACTCACAATAATATCCACAACTAAGAAAACCTTTGATAGATTTAATGTAGTCATAATGGTTTTGATGAAAGTACAAATGTATGATCTTACTATTGGCTTTCACTTCTGGATGCTTAAATATTTTTTCCACTTTTGAATGCTGTTGGTGAACTTTAATGACATAGCCTTTTTCATACAAGAATGTTTGAATTTTTTTGTATTCATCAATTCCTACAGACTGTGTTGGTGAAACTCCAGCTTCATGTAACAATTTCTCAGCTTCAGTCTTTTGAAGAGGACGGTTTGAACGACAAATACGATCCCATTTTCTTTTCCATGCTCCGGTGTTTTCACGTTCACTGTAGCAAATTCCCACAACAACGGCTCTTGCAAAACATAGTTGGTCATGATTGTCAATTTGAATAATAGATCGCTTCTTCTGGGTGAAAAACTTTGAATCTAATTCTGACGATCTATTTTTTTTTTTTTCCGCTACCACTTGGTGGTATTGTATGTGTGATGTCAAATGTCATGAATCCATCGTTCAAGACGAAATCTGTATTCGATTGTAAAACTCGTTCAATTTCATTCAGCATAGTTTCACCTTGTAACTGGTCTGCAGCTAAAAAAGGAATATGGATTCCCATTTCCAACGAAGGATGATTGATGGTAATTCTAATCATGTCCGTCGGGTTGGCATTTAACTTTCGAATGATTTCACGGGTAACATCGTCAAATAATCCAAGGAGTCTCTGAGGTATTAATTCTTCAAATTTCTTAAAACTCAGCATCAGCACATGTGATTCTGTTTTAAATTTTCTTGACCTCTTATTACCCTTTTCTGTTAAATCATATAGACTTTTCATGTCTAAGTTAGAGTTGGTACTTTCATCGTTGCTATCATTTTCTTCTTTCAACGGTCTAGTTTTTTTCTTTTTTGTTGGTGGAAACACCTCATCGTCACTTTCTTCTTTCAACGGTCTAGTTTTTTTCTTTTTTATTGGTGGAAACACCTCATCGTCACTTTCTTCTTTCAAAGGTCTAGTTTTTTTCTTTTTTATTGGTGGCAACACCTCATCGTCACTTTCTTCTTTCAACGGTTTAGTTTTTTTCTTTTTTATTGGTGGAAACACCTCATCGTCACTTTCTTCTTTCAAAGGTCTAGTTTTTTTCTTTTTTGTTGGTGGAAACACCTCATCGTCACTTTCGCTGTCTGAATAGGTTATTATTCTTTTTCTTTTACCCATCGTTTTAGCTCTGAGTGAAAAGACAATAATGCAGAAGTGAGAAAAAACTATCAATTTATATACCCTCTCCGTTGTAACAGTGTATAAATAAGCCGTTAGTTGTGAAAATTATTCATTCTCCTACTCGATCTCAGTCAGTACAGCTGATAAAAAATATGAGTGAGTTAAAGCTGCAAAATACATCACCACTTAGAAAGAGGGTGTATCTGTATGTTAATCCATACACCCACGATTATGAGATCAGCAATATACCATCAAAGTATAATGTTAAACATATCGGAAACTATGTGGGATCATTTTTTTCCCAGCAACATTTAGAAGAAAAAGATGTTTACCGTACTACCAGCTACAGAGTTTTGGATCAAGCGACGCTCGACAAACGATATGGTGCGAATGGTGTAAGAACAAATATTTGTTTCACATGCAACGAAGCAGGACATTGGGCCAAAGAATGTCCAGAAAAAGAAAATCAGCTAGGAACATTTGTTTTTGTCTACGTGAACCCACACAGTCACGACATTGAGATTTCACCATCATTTTACAACGTTGGTGGATTCAAAGATATGAAATTCGTCGGGACACTAAATTCATTCTGCAGTGAAAATACATGGAAAAAAAGTTCACTACAAGCTACATCCTCATCGATTGTAACTCAGATCGTAGACATGCAGAGCGATACAGCGGCTAACAGCGATTCAGAAATCTGCAAAATAACAGAACAGACAGAGAAAAAAATATCTACAAACGATAATCTAAGAAAACAACAAACTTTGGATCTAAAAAACGAATTTTCTGCAGAACCGGTTTGTTCGTACGGAAAGGAAAAACAGCAAAACATCGAAAAGAAGAAAAAACGAGTAACAAAGAACTATTTCTTTTACAAATCAACAAAACATGAGGACAAAATCTGTCCAGATGTGGAATTAAAAAACAACAATAGGAAAAGAAAACGTAAAACCAAATGTGAATCTGACATCTCAAAGAAAAAGAAAAAACATACTGAGTGAAAAAAGATTTCAATACAATAATGATTATAAACAAAAAAGACTGACTTGATTTTTTTCATTCATTTTTGTCTTTTACAGTTCATTCATTTTTTGTCTTTACAGTTCATGATTTGATTTTTTCATTGTACATAAGTTCTTTTTGAAATAAAAAATATAAAAATAATTACTTCTTACTTTTGACTTTTTTTCTAGTTATGACTGTAAGTCTTTTTTTTACTTTTGACAATTTGAGAAGAAAGATCTTTCGTGCTAAATGGTTAGCCCTGAAAAGGGCTTTTTTGAAGGATCTCACATTGACATTCAGCTCTACGATTCTTCCGCCCGATCCACTGGGATGATTTCACATCCACAGTGTTCGCAGCAAATCGTCGAAGCTTCATCGTCATCATAAAATCCTTCATCTGTATCTGGACAGTTATGCTTCTGCCCAAGATACTCGAGTATGGAAAAACATTTCCCACACTCTATCAGACATCTGTTTGCACAGTGAGGACATACAAGAATTCGAACCATTCTGGAACAAATATGATTTTTATGTAAAATATCACTGGGCTTTATAGCTTTACAGGAGGATTGAACTAACTGACCTATGACGTCATTTTCTCCTATGTTTTTTCCCGCGTCGGCGTTTCATTAACATTGTGCAATCAAATCGATGGTTATATCGGTGTTTTTTACCACTCCTAATTCGGTGTCACACAGTACAATACCGGTGCTTTCCGCCAGGTCCGCCCTCTTTAAAAATTTCAATCCTCTGTAAACGTATAAAGCTCAGTGTTATTTTCATACATTCACCATTTCTTTGATTCTCAGCTAACGATCACTTCGGAAGCAGTATCAATATTCAGAGTCAGTTACAATATGAAGCACAACTTAGATGAAATCAGCTTGGACGATTTTCCATCAGTGGAAAACAATGGAGACGTTCTTTCATCAGTTATGAATTCGACAATTATCAATCCACCACCGGAGTTAAATTCGACAACCATCATTCCAGCGACAGTGTTTGACAACATTTATGAAGAGGTAAAGCAGCTAAATTTGAAACAAGATAGCATGATGATCCGAATCATAGATCAGCTGGAGACTTTAAACAGGCATTTGGAGGAAATTAAAACTTTAACCGTAAGTACTGATCACCTCAGTAGAAATATCGAGGTACTACGTCAACAAGATCAGCGCATTTCAACACCTCCTGTGAAGATTCCTGTGGAGTTCGAGTTTGATAAATCCAATCTTCACAACTTAGTGGACTCTATCGTAAGTGTTGTGAAGAAAAATCAACCAAAGAAAAATCAGCCAAAGGAAAAACAACCAAGAAAAACAACAAAGCGGAAATCTGAGGAAGATGGTAACCATATCCACAAGAAGCAGCGAATTGATCAAAAACCAACTATACCAATATTGACAGGACAGGGTAAATACGGGAAAAACATTGACAATCACGTTGATTTCAAGATACCGAAAAAAACAAAGACAGAACGAAAACAACCAAGAAAAAACAACAAAACGGTAGGAATATGAAAAAAATATGAAACTCGTGGTGTTTGCGAATTTACATTATAAAAATTTGTTATATACTGTTTTTGCGATTAATTCATTGTAAATAATTCATTGCGAAAAAATAATTCAGTGTGTTTTTTTCATCGTGATCAAATCGTTGTGAATAATTCATCGCGAAAAAATAATTCAGTGTGTTTTTTTTCATCGTGATCAAATCGTTGTGAATAATTCATTGCGAAAAAATAATTCAGTGTGTTTTTTTCATCGTGATCAAATCGTTGTGAATAATTCATTGTGAAAAAATATTTCAGTGCGATTTTTTCATTGTTAAGAAAATGTTTTTTCATTGTCAAGAAATTTTTTTATGATGCATTGCAAAAAAATGTTTGCTTGTGATTTTTTTAGTTGTTAAGAAATTTTTTTCATTGTCAAGAAATTTTTTATGATGCATTGCAAAAAAAATGTTTCATTGTGATTTTTTCATTGTCAAGAAATTTTTTTCATTGTCAAGAAATTTTTTTATGATGCATTGCAAAAAAAATGTTTCAATGTTTAGTTCTGTTCAGTAAATAAAAGTTCAATAAATAAAAGTTCAAAAACAATAGAGTTCTTCATTCTGTTTTTTCCCCAAAAGACTTGTTCTGGTTACATTTTTCCATACAACGTCTCATAACTGTTAGTTAAACTCTAGTTTTTTCTTACCCGAAAAAGAAAATGTAACAAACCTATGGATTGGGTAACAATAAAATCCCCCGAACAAGAAAATGTAACAAACCCACGGGTTGGTCAACAATAAAACAATTAGTATTAGAAAAACAACGGTGAATCTGATTGGATAACATTAATTTGGAGCCAAAACAGCATGAAACGTAGCATGGAAAAAATGTATGTGTTTTCTACCCTGACCAAGCTCTGTAAAAAATTTCAATCCTCTGTAAACGTATAAAGCCCCTGCGTTATTTTTCATACATTCACCATTTCTTGATTCTCAGCTAACGATCACTTCGAAAGCAGTGTTAATATTCGGGAGCAATATCAATATGGAAGAGCTAAATCATTAACTACGTGAGGTTCTCCAAGAGTATCTAAATGCAGGGCAGCAGTTATTGCAACTAACCACTCGTCTCGTAGGAGAGGAGGAACAAAACCAACTGCAACGTATAACACAGCCATACAAAGATCTCGGTGAAAGGTTAGTTCAGCTATTATTAAAGACAACACCGGATATCATCTTGGTTGATATCGAGTTCGGGAGGAAGATTACAGCATGCCCCATTTGCCAAGCGAATTTCGGGTGCTGTCATTAAAAGTGGAAAAAAAAACACAGCCTCCAAAAAACAAAACAGCCCTTTTCAGGGCTACCCATCTGCCACGAAAGTTCTATCTTTCCTCAAATTGTCAAAAAAACTCAAAATTGTCAAAAAACTCAAAAGATTCACAATCAAAAAAAGTCATAGATTAGCCAAACTCTAGTTTTTTTCTAACCCGAACAAGAAAATGTAACAAACCCATGGATTGATCAACAATAAAATCCCCCAAACAAGAAAATGTAACAAAGCCACGGGTTGGTCAACAATAAAACAATTAGTATTAGAAAAAACAACGCTGATTCTGATTGGATAACATTAATTTGTAGCCAAAACAGCATGAAACGCCGACGCGGGAAAAACATAGGAGAAAATGACGTCATGGGTCAACTAGTTCAATCCTCCTGTAAAGCTATAAAACCCAGCGTTATTTTCCCGCACATCATTCATCTCTCCGACTTACAACAAAAATGGAATGTGCTTTAAGAGATATGGATTTCTGGGACCTTGCCCAGCTATCGACAAAAGTACAGAAGATGGACGGTAAGAAGAAGAAGGAGTTCGTCGTGCCCCAGACCGAAGATTGGAACGAAGACGCTGAGCCTTCGTTCTCTTTGGACTTTGGACTGGATGAACGGGAGTTGAAGAGGCTAAAGAGGCGGGCAGCAAGTAGCTGTCCAGCCTGCAGAAAGGTTGGAGGTTGTGCTTAAAAACACAACCTCCAAAACCAGCTCCCTTTTAGGGACACCCCAACAGCCCTTTTCAGGGCTAACCATCTACCACGGAAGATCTACCTTTCTTCAAATTGTCAGACGTAAGTTCTATCTTTTCTTCAAATTGTCATTTCTTCAAATTGTCAGACGAAAGTTCTACCTTCAAGCTGTTAGACGAAAGTTCTATCTTCAAATTGTCATTTCTTCAAATTGTCACAGCTCTTTTCAGAGCTAACCCTACAGTCCTTTTCAGGACTAACCATCTACCACGAAAGATCTATCTTCAAGATGTCAGACGAAAGTTCTATCTTCAAATTGTCAGACGAAAGTTCTACCTTCAAGCTGTTAGACGAAAGTTCTATCTTCAAATTGTCATTTCTTCAAATTGTCACAGCTCTTTTCAGAGCTAACCCAACAGTCCTTTTCAGGACTAACCATCTACCACGAAAGATCTATCTTCAAGATGTCAGACAAAAGTTCTATCTTCAAGCTGTCAGACGAAAGTTCTATCTTCAAATTGTCATTTCTTCAAATTGTCACAGCTCTTTTCAGAGCTAACCCAACAGTCCTTTTCAGGACTAACCATCTACCACGAAAGTTCTATCTTTCTTTTAGAAGAGATACACTCCAGAGAGTTATACTGCAAAGAGTAAGAATCATACATAGGTGTAGAAAAAAGACTAAGTCCAACTCAATGGTCAACCTTTTAGAAAGAGAGAAAATCATTCATAGGGGAAAAAAGCTAAGACCAACTCAGTGATATAAGATAAATTTCCTTTTAGAAAAGAGAAATCATTCATAGAGATGTAGAAAAAAGTCTAAGTCCAACTCAATGCTTAGGCAATTAAAAAGAGAATTCATTCATAGGTGAAAAAAGACTAAGTCCAACTCAATGGTCAGACATTTAGAAATCATACATAGGGTAAAAAAAAGTCTAAGTTCAACTCAGTGCTCAGACATTTAGAGAGAAGAAATCAATCATAGATAAGAAAAAGTCTAAGTCCAACTCAGTGATATAGGGACAAATTCCTTTTAGAGAGAAAAAAATCATTCATAGGGTGAAAAAAACTAAGTCCAACTCAGTGATCTGGCCATTTTTTACCCAGTCTGTCAGTCATAAGGCCTGCACTTTGAATGCTAAATCCCTCTCAGGGTCATGAGCATAGGAAAAACTCCCCTCCCCCCCCCCCCTTTTGCAAAAAATTCCGCTCAGGGACGGGAGCCTAGGGACAAAATAAAAAAAAATAAAAAAAAAATCTTTCGGGAGGGCAAACTAGGGACACATTTTTGTCAGGGAGGGTGATGTACGGCACTCAGGGACGGTAGCATACGGACACACTCAGGCCGGAGTGTGTCCGTATGCTACCGTCCTTTACTACTTGGATCCGTAAGTAAGTGATTACTTTCTTGGTATAATGCATCTCGGTGATGCACTAAAACCTGTTATGCCAGAGCGCACAACAAAATTATCTTCAACAAAAAAGTAAACATACATATAACTCTTCTGTAATTTTCTATGTAATCGAACAAATCAGATTCTTGTAGATAAAATAGGCCAGACGTATGAAGAATAACTGGTTCTTTTCGCCTCTAATTGAAGCTCTCTTAACAATAAGAAAAAAAGAACCACCAGCAGATGTAAACAATTTTGTTGTAGCTGAAATCAACCGAAGTTTGTTGTTAGAAGACGTTTTGAGCCGTTTCAACAGTATTTCTGTAATAAGGCGGCAAGTCAGGTATTCTTGTGTTTGTTGGTTGTGACAATTGCTAGACAATGGCTTTATAGTGTTTGCCCAAAGACCTTCCAAAACTTCCAGAGTCGCCAACGGAAAATAAAGTCTAGCACCTGTATTCACCGACCATTCTTGATAACATTCTTCGTCTAATTCTCAACAATTTTCTGAATCCGAAAGTAACGCAACTTCTCATTGGATAGACCAAAATGGTGTAGCCAATCCGAAGTTGCGTTTCTATCAGAATGGTTGGTGCGTTTGTATGTTTGGATATGTATACGATTATTGATTTGTTTTTTTGTTTTGTAAGGTATGAAATATAAGGGATAGCCGCAGCTCTCTCATCCCAATGAACGTGACTAATAAAGCCTGAAAAATCTTTTGTTGTCAACCGTTTCATCCTGTTTTTAGCTCTGAATAAGAATGAAGGGGGAGGGTCTCGACTGTACAAAATGAATTTTAAATTGCCGTGACGCCATAGTTGATGGTACAGTACAAACACATCCGCTTTACATCGATCATTTTGAGATTACATCATTTTAACTCAGTACCTCCTTAAGACCTCTTTTTCCCGTTGTTCAAGGAAAATACCTTAAAACACTGTGTAAAAAAGGAGAAAACAATTCAGATAAGAAATCTCTCGTGCAGCGGACAAACTTTAAAAAAGGTGTAGAAACAGAGCAATCCCTCGTTATAAGCATGATGCCCACATTTCCCCCATATCAATCAAGAATGAGATTGTTCTTCCCTCAAAAGTTTCCTAATTGTGTCACTGGTATCAGCTTTAAAAATCTAACAACAGCCTTTGTCGTAACGTATTAGAACAGGAAAATGGTACACCACTATGACTGTTTATATGTTCCGAACTGCATTTCTAAAGAGGTTGTGGTAACCAACATTTACTGACATAACCTGCAAAACCCTGGCCAATAGCAACACGTTTCAACCCAGGTCAGCCTGCGAGGACTGCACAGGCTGACCTGGTTGATACTTTTTGCAGATGCACTAAACCCCCTTTTCACAGAGCTTGGCTCAAATATTTTGGTCCTTACATTGTTTAATATTTTCATTCCACGTAAATAGGGCTTTTAGCGGAATATCTATCAGAACAAAACGCGATCTATTCCCATAAAACGAAGTCACTTCAATATCTGGTTACCAATCACATTTTTAGATTTCTTTTTTTAATAATATCATTTTCGTTGATTATCCAAACCTGATATTTTCTGTCAATCTTGTACACTTCGTTTGAATTTAAAATTAGATCATAGTTGGCCTGCATCGCGCGAAAAAGGGCATTCTGACATTTGTGTAAAGTGTCATCCCGGATCAACCTTAGCAGTCCGCGCAGGCTAATCCGAGACGACACTTTCCTTTCTTATGTAATTTTCTGTTTTGTGCAAGTCTACTGTAGGACAAAATCGAGTGTAGTCGTAGAGTGCCGTCTCGGATTAGCCTGCGCGGACTGCGCAGGCTAATCCGAGACGACACTTTACGCAAATGTCCGAACGCTCCTTTTCGCGTGTTGCAGGCCAATTATACACTCTTGACATTTAAAATGGAAGTTAGCAGCACTCTGGCAAAAAAGGATTTAATGGATCTATCTCATGCATTATACCAAGCAAGTCGTGATTTGATTATGGATCCTTAAAATCCATTTAGTCTAACAACAGACTGAACCATTAGATAGACTGGTCATTCCTCATGTAGAAAATTGATCAATAGCAGATGGTTTCGACATAGATCAGCCTGGGACCCAGGACTGCGCAGGCTGACATGGGTCGATACTTTTTAGCAGATGCATTAAGCCCTCCTTTGCAGATGCATTAATACATCTTTTCACAGAGCATGACTCATCTTAATTATTCATAACTTATTTCTGTAGTTATATGAAAAGAATAGTACGATACTGAAAAGAAAAAAATCATGCCTTTACAAAATGAGTACATCTAGAATAAACATGTATACACCCATAACAAAATGAATGTTACTGTGCCTACGGAAAAAAATCACTCAATCCACGATTCTCAACCATAATTGTGCAGGCTTCTTCATTGTCAAACAACAGTTTTGAAAAAAAAAAAGCACTGGAGACAAATATTTGAAGAGTAGAGAAAATGAAAATAATGTAGCATTTTTCAATAGTAAAAAAAAAAAAGGTCAGAGAAGAACCAGTCGTTTTTTAATAAATAATTGCTTCATTTCCCATGGTCTTCTTCTAAAAGCTGTCAACATCATACATTAATATCCTATTTGTACAGTAATAGTGTTATGTTTCGATAGCATGCACATTTGTATTGATTGGTATGAGGGTAAAACACTCGCATGGGAATTAGTGAAATAAGCGAACCTTCATTATTGTAACCTAAAATACCTTTGATTTTCATTTCGATGCAGATAAGTGATCGTTGGTGAGATTTGTTGAGATTTTTTTGCAATGAAAATATGACGCACATCTCTCAGTCGTCTGATAACGGTTTGACCCTTTCAGCGCTATAAGCGACACTTTTGGCTTTTACCGACGGCATAGATTAAGATCAGACTGCACAGCAAGTGCAGTCTGATCTTCGATCTATACCGTCCGCTTTTTAGCTTAGCCTACAAGATAAGTATCATTCTGAATTTCAGTGGATTGTATATGTAGATGTCGAGAGAGGTCGATTTTATGCACATTAGCCATTCTCTCGCGAAAAGGGGCTTAATGCATTGCTGTGACGTATCATACCATAAAAGTCATGGCATAATAACGGATCAATAAAATCCATTGTCTTGCAACCGACTGAATCATGAGGTACACTGGTTCTTTGAGCTGCAGAAAATTGATCCATAGCAAAAAGTTTTTGCCCATGTCAGCCTGCGCGGACTGCGCAGGCTGACATGGGTCGATACTTTTTGCAGACTCATCAAGCCCCCTTTTTACAGAGCATGGCCCACATGTACATGTATTTGATACTGACAGAGTTAATGAAAAGGGACCCTTCATTATTGTAATCTAAACGAAGCTTTGATTTTCATTTCGATGAAGATGTATGATCTGACATGAGTCGGCATTTGAGAAAATTTTACTAAACGAGTGTGAGCCTTTGGCGAGCTTAAGAATAATTTTTTGTCGCCGAGTTTAATTAAGAAATAATCTGCTTTCTATCTTGGTTTATCGTTCAATAAACCACGGTTGTGAGTTATGAGGCACAATAAATAATCCACGAAGGCGATAGCTCGAGTGGTTTATTCATTGCGCCTCATAACTCACAATCGTGGTTTATTGAACGATAAACCACGATAGAAAGAAGATTATGTCGATTCTAACATGACCAACTCTTAATCAAAGCAAAAGAAAACAAGTTCATACATGTATTTAGTATAAAAACGCAACACCACTGACCAGTCGGTAAATATGAAAGAAACCGAAATTTCAATAAAACCGTCTTATAGGCATCAAACACAACATAAAAAAAAACGCACCGATTTACTTTTATATTTTCTCCCTTTCAAATGACAAAGAAGAATGAATGTATTGTTAAGCACCAGAGTCGCTTTTGCTTCGAATGATCTGAATATTACTCCACCCACTCCCAATCCGTATTCCAATGCAACACCGGTCAATTTTGAACTAACCTTCAACTTGAAAAGGAACTTGATTTACATATGTTTACTGATAACATTTCAAATCGTTCCATCTTTGTCATTTTTTATAAAAAACAGTTAATATCAGTAAATCTTTAAGGATTTTCCTTCCTGCTTGGTCTAGGACGGAAAGTGGCAGGTGACTTTCATTTATAAAATATCGGACGGCAAAGACATGGAACAGCCACAGGCGACTTACTTTATACAGAATGACGTCACTCTATATAGAATGACGTAGATTTTACCACGCTTTCGTTGCACTGTGCTAATTGAGCCGAATTCACGTGTCAAGATAGAATAAGATGTTTACCTCAAAAGCAAACAAATTTCAAATTCTGTTACCACAAAACTGTTTCTCAAGAATTATAGGTCATGATTTACATAAGGCTACATGTACGTGTACATTGAAATTTACGAGAAGCCTATTCGCTTCCGTGACATGCCAATACATCACGGGCGACAAATAGTCCCTAAGAAACTTGCATAATATAGATCTATAATGATTAAATTTTGAATCTAGAGATGATAGAATTCGCAGCTTTCTTTTATTCACTAGTTTTGACAGTTAATTCCAGAATGAAATCTGGGTCAGCAATGTTTTAGAAATGATACGTTTTTTAATAGAGCTTTGACCAAATGCGGCAGTATTTGCTTATCTTAAATGTGTGTAAGGTAAGAAAAATATGCATAGTAATCGCTGTATTGCATTGAAAACAGGGGAAGTTATGTGATAAAACGATCTCTCGTTAGATTTATTGTCAAAACATTTATGTAAAAAATTTATGACGCCCATCTATCACTAGGTTTTCGAATCGTTTTTTATAATTGCCTAAAGACGTAATGTAAGTGTAACTCGTATAATGCCAGAGTAAATATTTTCAAACCTCATTAACTAAACAATGCTGAGTTTAAACGTCCTTCGGAAATTAGACTTTTGAAAACATTGTCGGAAAAGGAGACAATGCTGGTAGCCAGCATTTTCTCCTTTTCCCACAATGTTTTCTAATCTTTCAGAAACAAATCCAATCATATGAGCCACATTTAATTTGTCGTGTACAAATACTTTGAAAGATTTTGTCTTGTGGTAAGAGACTCTCAGGGAAAAATGGTCAAACTCGACCTCTTCCAGCAACTGAAAATACGCCACTTTTTTCATTTCCAATTAAAATGGAACTTTTTTCTAGGTTATTGTACTACTATGGAGCGCACTTTTCGATACAATATACACCAATCTCTTATGCCGTTAACTCGAATTCATCATGTAAGAGAAAGAGATGAAATTTGATAGATTAGTAGAAATTAGTCATTTCTTAAAAACTCGAACAGCACCAAATATTTTCACTAGGTAACTTTCGACGGCTAAAATTACAACCCACTGACTCATAGAAAGTTTTATTTTAAATCATATAGGCTCGCCTAAGCAAGCGATGTTTATGGATCCAAGATGAAACTGCGCGTTTAATGCCCTCTATTTCGCTTATGGCGCAGAGAAGATTTATCTCATGTGTATAGCCTGTATACTAGTATATCTTTATTGTTTTTAGGCTAAAACGACTGTTGAACCATAATGCATGTGGTTTTATTGTCTTGCAACATGAGAATGACATAATGCACTGTCACATCCCTACACGTTGTCATTGATCACGCTCTGCATTAGCAAGAAATCAATGAAAAGGATATAAAACTTATTCTCATAAGAGTTCGTTGGTAAGAGATATTATTCAACAAAACAAATAATGGGTCCCCTGGCCTAGAGCCTCGCTTTGGAAATAAATCATATACTAAATTGAGGATATTTGTTTATTTCGGTGAAAAATCGCAATTTATTTCATAGAGTGAATATCATCGGTAATATTTTCATGAGTACAAATATTACCGATAACGTTCACTCGATGAAATAAATTGTGATCTTTTATTAAAATAAAAATCTATTTATTTCATGCTTCTAACCCCCCCTTTTTTGGGGGGGATTTTCATCAAAGTCCGGCACAGTTGTTTTTCGGTACTTCCCCGTGGCGTACCCCCTCCACATAGCAACGCATTACAAAATGTAGGGTAAAACCGCATGAATTACGTCATATTTCCGTGTTGTTGCATGGCACGCACTGTTTACCCAGGTAACTAATGTCTGGGAACTACTGTTTCCGCTTTCAATTGATGAGTTAATAAATATGAATTCGGTAGTTCTCACTGGTCGTAACCATGAAATATCAACCCATATTTCACCATTATTTCTCGATAAAGTACCGAAAAGCTTGAAATAAATAGGTAGATCAAATACCGCTTGTTACTAATCATCCTTTGGATACTAAAAAATAAGAAACAATTCGTAGCAATCGAATAAATCATGATAAAAACCATGTTCTTTTTATTGTTATTTCCCATCTACAATGGTGAGCAACTTTCAGAGCTAAATATAGTAAATCCCATTCGGGTATCCATGAGGAGGGGCTAAGATTAATCTGCTCAAAATTCCAGGCTGACCTTGTTTCAATTTCTGGGGTAGGGATAACAAAAGTCAAGAAAAATATACACAGGTCGACAGAGAAAAGCTTTGAGTAATTTGTCCCACATCTAAAAATACCAGTAAACCATCCTAACCCTTATCTATTTTCAGGGAGGACACCGTTCATTGTCTACGCAAAAAAAAAACCTTACTGATTCTTAAAAAAAGATATAATAACAACTCGAACAAATACCTTGATAATCGAAGAGAGTAAAGCAAGATCAGACTGCACGTACTCTCTTCACAAAAGGTCGACATACAGAAGATATGGTTCAAACTCCCTCAAGCTTTCTCGGTGTACTGAACCACACTAATACTTAATCTATTATCACAATGCAATGAAAATATCAAAGCTTGCGAAACCAATAAAACTGGCCTGTGAAAATAGTTTTAGACCTAAAAGTGCCTTTTATAACAACGACTCCCTATGCGGCCAATGCGTGTCAAGATCAAACTAAACAAAACGTGCAGCCTGATCTTCGACCTACACAGTCCGCTTTACTATGATATTATGGACAAGAACAACACTGAAATTGCAATTATTTGGAGCCTATTTTTAGATTGAAAAATACCTATGTCTGTTCGGAGCACCTATGGTTAAACGCTTTCATGCGATTTTTTTTCTTTCGTTATAAATATAAATTCATTGTATGAATCTAGTAACTGATGGTAAAATATATCAAGCTCGAATTGCCATCTGAATATTGAATATATTTGAGCTATACTCTGTGAACATGGGGCTTAATGCTTCATACCAAAAGTATCAACTCAGGTCAGCCTACGCAGTCTGCGCAGGCTGACCTGGGCCGAAACTTTTCGCTATTGGTCATTTTTCTGTATTGGTCAATTTTCTGTATGTCTAAGGACCAGTCTATCTCATAGTTAAGTCGGTAAAGAAAAAGAAAAAAATAATTAAAATAGATAAATAATAAATTAAAAATGGTTATTATAGATTCATATTTATGTGATGACTTGCTTGTTTTCATGTATCAGGGAGATGCATTAAGCCCCATTTTCCAGAGCATGACTCATTTGTGAAAGGTCTAAAAAAAGTTTATGTATCAATTATAGGTCGGCTCTAAAACTGTTCAAAGCGTGTCGTTTATGGCCATATCTTAAACTGTAGTTCAACCCGGATCTAAGTACATGACTCTTTATTCAGACGACAAATATTTAGACTTATCCAAATTGAAAGTGTTTGCAGACGAAAAATTAATTGTGACTCAGTTGATGAGATTTGTCTGTGGAATGGTAGAAAACGTTCTGCGAAAAAATGTTCACTTTTTTTTTTCAAAAGCCTTCTGTCGCGTGGTCGTTACAAATCGGTATTTCCTTGTAAAGGATTAAATGACAGGGCAGAGAGAGAAATTGTCAATAACTGATGTTTCAACGCAGAGTGTACTGAATTTGACATTAAAACTCGATCTAACTTTGATATGAATGAACAATGCTCATGACGTGGAAAGAAACAAAGAAGGTAAGAAAGAAGGAACGAAGAAAAAAAAAAAGAAATAACCTGACTTTGCAGGCAAGTAAATAAAAGGTTCTACAGCTTAATCTACTCCCGTCGTTGAAAGAAAAAAGTGCTAGACATTTCATCTAAATCCAGACTTAAAGAAACTTTCTGATCTCGATTCTTTTCAAACATCTTGATCAGACAAACACAACAGTTTATGCCTCCTTCTCCCAAGATGACTTTTGTTGAAAACATCAAGGGAAATGAGCTCCTACTCAGGCAATTTTACCTTTTGCCACAATGGTTTCTACATCATTAAACAATGTTTTCCTTTTCTTCAAATGTTTCCCATTCGTGTGACTTATAATAGCTTTTGATCTATTATGTCTATTAATATGATTTATTCATAGACCAATTAAGATTCTTCTTTGGAATGTTGCAGCCTTCTCTTTTTATGTATGCTTTAAAAAAAAATAAACTGTCACATTTCTAAAAGAAAAATGTAACGATTATAAGTAAATGAAAAGAAATAACTCATCTATCGATACAACTGGTTTGACCGAAACAGAAATACAGCGCTACCCAGTACATCGATAATCCGAAAAAAAAAACTCCCGAAAGTTACAAATGTCAAAAAATGATATGGGTATCTATTACGTCATCTGGTCATACCAAATATATGATTCTGTAAGAAAACATTGTGGCAGCAGTTCTGATTGCTCATGCGAGCAATCAGAGCTGCTGCCACATTGTTTTCTTACATTATTTTATTTTCTATGCTAATACTTATTTGAAAAATCCTGTATATCTTATTAGAAAAACTATTCAGCGATTCCATTGCGCCATTCAAATTAGAAAAAAAAAGGTATTCTTACCAATGTCCATTATTTTAACGTTTTATCTCATGAAAGTAATATGACTGTCAATATTTATCTGTTTATCACAAAGTTACAAACCATCTAAACCAGTGACACTGGTATCAGTCAATGAATATTTTATTGCTGTGTGAAAAATGAAATATGGTGAAATGTTTATCTTAAAAGCGATCAAATTAAACTTCGGAGTCCCTCAGCAATTTCTGAACAATACCGTAAAGGGTCAGTGCAACTATACAATTATTGTGTTCATTACCGAAGAAGTTGATCAGTAAACCTTGCGAAAACTTATAAACATGACACAAAGGAGGAAGATTTAAGGGAAAGGAGAATAAATTTGTTTTGAATTGCATTGTAATGGGGGGGGAAGGTTGGTTGGTTGTATGGTGTTTAACGCCGTTTTCAACATTATTTCAGTTATATCGCGGCGGCCAGTGCACCTACCCATGCTTTCCTGGAGTTTCTGTTACCAGTACTCCGCACAATATTCTTTCCAAGCCACTGGCTGCTTTCCCACATAACCATCGTCGAAACAATGATCAGTGGTGAGAGAGGAATGAATCCTGTCGCAATGACTATCATCAATCCTCGGAAAGAAATTGGCCGAGCCTGGGATCGAACTCACGACCCCCTGTTCTCAAGTCCGGGGGGAAGGAGCAATGCTTGTAGCACAGTGTTAATGCTAAGAGCAATTGCTCCTTTTCCCGAAAAAATTTTTTTTTTTTTTTTTAAAAAATAGGGTCGCCAGTAACTCATTCAATGCCAAATATATATGAGCCGTGCGCCGGCAAAAGCGGACTTAATGCATCTCCATGGTGCATGATAGCAAGCAAGCGATCACATACTTATGGCTCCAACATAGCCACATTTTTTAACAAACGACTTTATTATGAGGTAGACTGGGTCCTGGACATACAGGAAATTGAACAATAGCGAAAAGTTTCGGCCCAGGTCAGCCTGCGCGGATTGCGCAGGCTGACCTGGGTCGATACTTTTCGCAGATGCATTAAACCCCCTTTTCACAGAGCATGGCTCATTATATAAACTCAACCGCTTTCGGCGGCTGAAAATACAGATTATTGACACGCAGATAGATTTTATTTTTTCTTTTTATCTTATAAGCTTGACTAAACAAGCAAGCCGTATAGAACCACGTTCTGTGCAGTCTGATCTTGATCTATGCCAATCGCAAAAACCCTATTTTCACCGATTGTGCTGAAAGGATTACAGGGTAAGACAAAGGTTGTTACTGGTTGTGACTGTTATTGTGGACGTGACCGGTATTTATTTATTTCAATTTCCTGGAGATACAGATTTGCAGTAAACGACTTTGATAATATCCCCGAAAAATATGGATAAAGTGAAAATCCATATTGTGAATGATATTATCTAAGAGAGGTATAGACGGACGGACGGACGGACGGACAGGCAGACAGGCACTCACAACACCCGCACGCAAGCACGCACTGAGACAGACAGACAGACAGACAGACAGACAGATAATATTTTTTTGTTTTGTTTGTTTAGAAACCCCGTTGTAAACATCTGCAGCCAATAGCAGAAAATATTGCCGTTTAAAGGTTACTTAAACGGGAAAAATATCACCGTAACGAACTTTCACCCTGTCTGATCTAGACCGACACTATCATGAAAAGCACAGTGAGTCCCACGTGAGAGCCTTAAAGTAAACTTTACTCTTTATAACTGGTTAAATCTCCACAACTACATGTAACAAATGCCCCGTTAGAAGAAATAAATTGAATTACGTTCGATAAATGATCCAGACATAATAAGTGAAAAACCTGTTTATCTCCCCTAGATTCCAGTGAATTTAATACAACTTGATCTGGAGATTCTAGCTTAAAAGTAGATTGATCTCAAAACATTGTGATCAAAGGTGAAGTAGATCTCACGAAGCTTGCTTTTCTTTTGCCGCCATGTTTTCACATGTTTTCGCTGTATCAAGTCTTTACCACACAATCCCGAGATTTAATGACCCCGAGGAAGAAGGCTTTGAAACAGTGTTAGAAAAGGAGAAAATGCTCGTAACCAGCATTTTCCCCTTTTCCCTCAATGTTTTCTGCCTTTTAATAGAAGTACTCCATAATTTCAGCTATACTTAAGTTGTCGTCTGTAAATGTTTTGGATTTGGACAAGTCTAAAATTATGGCCGCGTGGTAAAGAGTTAAACTGTATTTCATGTTTATTATTTCAATACCTAACAATAATATTTCCATACTGTCTTCTGCAGCAAATTTGTCTCAAAAAGCATTGAGATAACGCCGTTTGCGACAGTATTTTAGTGATATTGCAGTTACCAGCACTTCCTCATTTTTTCTCACAGTGTTTTAACTCTTCACCACACAATCCCGAGTTTTAACGTTCCTCACTAAGAGGCATTGAAAAACATAGCAGGAAAAGGAGAAAATGCTGGTTACCAGCATTTCCTCCTTTTCCCACTACGTTTTCTACCCAATCAAAAACATGTTTCATCTTTTGAGTCAGATTTAATTTTTCGTCTGCAAATGTTTAGCATTTTCGAAAGGTCAAATAGATTGTCGTGTGCTTAAGAGTTAAGGATTACGACCCCTAACTCATCGGTAAATATCGTGTAACATCGACGTTTTCGTAAAGGCTATTCGGCCGATCTCGGAAACTTCCGTCTTTTAATATGAGATTTAGAGGCCGTAGACCTTAACGAGTTTTGTGCAGTCTTATCAAGATGTGTAATATCTATGAAAGCGACTTAAATTCATCTCGGTGTCAAATGGAATAGCTTAGAGCGTCCTTTCAGTTTTTAGCGCACAATTTCTCCCACTGTATAAATGTTTTCAAAGGATTTCTGCTGAAAACCGCAAAAAAACTCTTCTGTAGCTGGCAACAAATCAATAAAACTTTCTGATCAAAGGAAAATGTTTTACAAAAAATGAGCTGTATTTTACCAATGAACAAAATAAGTCCATTTCCCTAGCACGGCGCTTAAAAGGTTTAACTCTTTACTACACATTCCTGGCATTTAACACTTTTAGGGCCAAATAAATAAACTCAACCTCTTTCGACGGCTCTAATACAATCCATTGAAACTTACAAAGATTTTGATTGTATAGGCTTGACTAAACAAGCGGAGGGTATAGATCAAAGATCAGACTGCACGTTCTGATAACCAGCAGTTTTTCCTTTCCTCACAGTGTTTTCTACTCTTTCAAAGGCAATTACCACTATTGGAGCCACGTTTGATTTGTGGTCTGCAAATGTTGTGGATTTGGACAGGTAAAAAACAGGTAAAAAATGTTGTCGTTTGGCAAAGAGTTAAATTTTATTTGAATGGATAGACTGCTTTGAAATGTAAAGTTGAGCTTTTAGTAAGTTTTGTAAACTTATAAACATGTAATAAAAAAGCTTTGTTGTTTTATATCACTTACGAACACACGAAATTTCTTAAATGGCGTATGCAAAGTACATGTACATTATATTTTACAGAAAATAACTGAGGAATTTCCCAGTCCATTTATTTTGAAAAATATCTGACAAAAGCGTGAGAACAATGGAAGATAATTCATAGATAACTGAAAAAGAAGACACATGTACAGGGAAAGCGAGAGAGAGAGAGAGAAAGAGAGAGAGAGAGAGAGAGAGAGAGAGAGAGAGAGAGAGAGAGAGAGAGAGAGAGAGACATAAAAAGAAACGTGAGACAGGAAACAGGGAGAAAGTGACAGAGGGTCAGACAGACACACACAAAGACAGAGAGACAAAGAAAGACAGAGACAATAAGTTTTTTTGAAGTTTAAACACTTCAGACTAGAAAGCAATGCAGAACAAAACGGGGCCTACCTGGCATCTTCTAACGTCAGAATACGTATATACTTAAATGTCTCGGCTGGTTAAAGTCCGAGATGTCAGATTTTTATGTATAAATGGATTTCTTAAATTCACCAGATTAATTTAATCGTGATAAATTGAACTAAAACGTAGGCGGTGTTGCTAAACCATTTATGCTTACTGTAGTTCGGTATTTCAAATGCCTATAACTCTTTACCAAACGACAAATTTTCGACTTGTCCAAATTTAAAGAATTTGCAGACGACAATTTGAATTTATAAAAAAATGATATGAAATGATTGTTTTCGAGACAATGGAAAACATTGTAGGGAAAAGAAGAAAATGCTGGTTGCCAGCATTTTCTCCTTTCCCCACAATGTTTTCAAAAGGTATCTTTTCTATAGGGTTCGTATAAGCCGAGATTGTTTGGTAAAAGGTCAAGTCGGCTCCTACTCCAGACAACTTGGTGCATCTTATAGCAGATCACTCTTTTAAAATAATGTCGCAAAAGACGAAATTGCTCATAACAAACTACTTTTCCATCAACCGCAATTTATAGTATCATTTCGATAACCTGAACTTGATTCCATGCATTAACTCTTCACCAAACGACAAAATTTTAGACTGGTCCAAATTGAAAGCATTTGCAGATGACAAAATAAATGTTACTTAAAAATTGGAATCTGTTTTGAGAAGGATAGAAAACATTGTGGGAAAAGGAGAAAATGCTGGTTACCAGCATTTTCTCCTTTTGCCACAATGTTTTCAAAAGGCTTCTTCCTCAGGGTCGTTAAAAGTCGGGATTGTGTGGTAAAGGGTTAACTCTTTACCAAACGACAATATCTGTTATATGTCCAAATGCAAAGAATATGCAGATGACAAGTTAAATGTTGTTGAAATTGTTGGATCTGCCTTTTGAATGGATGAAGATATTTCCGGATAAGGAGAAAATGCAGGTTGTTACTCGGGACTGTGTGTTAAAGGATTAAATGTGAAGATTCAGATCACTGGATGTTGGTCATCAACGTCTCCTAGTATCCCAGTCCGGTAGCTCAGTCGGTAAGAGAATACAGAATGACTAACAAAGCTTGAAGCCCGTTGTTGCTGGGACTGGGTTTATTCCTCTCACACCGCTGAACATTGTATCGACGATCTTCACGTGGGAAAGTGGCCAGTGACTTGGCAAGATTGTTTTGCAAAATTCTGGTATAAGAACTCCAGGAACGTATGGGGAGGCAGTAGATGCATGGGCCCCAGCGATATAACGCAATAATTTTGAAACAAAATTAAGTATCATTGAAACAAAATAAAACATCAAACCAAAGTCTTCTGCTGCCAAATTATTTCAGAAGGTATTGTTGATCAAATGAAAAATAAGATATAGAGGATATTTGTATTTTTCGGTGAAAGATCGAAATTTATTTCATCGAGTGAACATCATCGGTAATATTTTCACGAGTGGCGCAGCCACGAGTGAAAATATTACCGATGGTGTTCACGAGATGAAATAAATTTCGATCTTTCACCGAAAAATACAAATATTCTATTTATTTCATGCTTTTAACCCTTTCTGGGAGAAACTTTATCAAGATCCAGTACAGTTCTTTTCAGTTATTCCCCTCCACATAGCAACGCATTACAATATTACGTCAAGCGCGAGAAATGTAAGGTAAATGACGTCATATTTCAATCTCGGTTGTGAGTCACGCGCATTTTACCTATGTAACTAGAATATAAAAATCGGTATTTTCACTGGTCGTACCCGTGGAATATCGAAAAATATTTTGACTGCTATTTCTCGATATCCTACCAGAAAGCATGAAATAAATAGAGGTTATTACACGGCTGATGAGGGCCGGAGAGTGATATCGGCCCGCCAGCTTGATATCTGCCCCGAGGGCTTTAGCCCGAGGGCAGATTTCGAGGTGGCGGGCCGATATCACTCTCCGGCCCTCATCAGCCGTGTAATAACCTGTTTATTACATTCATTCATAATTAGCTCGTTTTTTTTTTCGTTTTCTAACATGTAAAAAAACTTAAAACAGAGATATTCATGTCTTTATTCGACTTTCTTTTTACGCGGGTAAACGTCACGTTCATGACGTAATCATGCGTCATTCATCATGGCTATCGCAGCTGCATGTACAGACGTTTAAAAATAAACAGTTCTTCATCTTTCTTCACAATTAAAAATATGTCGGTATGTGTGTTTTTCCGAGCCAAATATTCAATTTAGTATGATACGGATTATAAATGAGAAACAGAATAAGTAGAATAGATGGTTGGTGCTTCGGATTGGGAAACTTAAGATTTCAGGCTCGGTTCCCCCGGCTCAACGGATATGACTCGTAGAACTACTAGCCTATAGACACCACGCCTTGCCCGATAAATTTTCCTAATCCAAGACAACAACAATTTATTCTCTATTATGTCTTTGCTGGATTTGCGATTCAATCATTGCCTGTAGTGCTAACGATTTGTCCGCTAGCGATTGCATGACGGATCAGCCATTTTTTTTTTTTCAAACCGGATGTTTTGAGAACGTTAGTTAACGAGCGAGCGTTCTGTTGCTATAGATTTAGAATAAATATCTTGTCAACGGGCAGGATATCTGCCATATCTGCCCTCGCGTGACACTGATATTACACCATTTTCAGTAGAAAATGTTACTATTATTAGTAACAGAATGTAATAAAGGCCTATATTTCCCGAATGTTTACATCAAGATCAGACTAGCCAGAACGTTGGACCTAATTTAGGATCGGCAATCACATATTTCCATTGAGATAATAGAACCAAAAAATGCCGAGCTTTAATCCTAACAGCGATAATCACAACAAAAATCCTTTTATCACAATGTTTTCCAAAGATTTCAATAGCAGGTGCGTTTTTAACGAACCCGGCTAACGATATCGTGTTTTAGTTATTCCTAAGGAAGAAAATTTAAAACCTTAACCAAATATACCGAGTTTTAACGACATTGGAGAAGAAGGCTTTCCAACCCATTGTGCGAAAAGAAGAAAATGCTTTACCAGCATTTTCTTCTTTTTCCACAATGTTTTCTAACCTTTTAGAGACAAATCCCATAAACTCAGCCACATTAAAGGGGTTTTCGGGGCCCTCCATTGGGACATGCCTAAAACTTTGCTGTGTGGTAAAAAGTTAAAATGGCGTTGAAAATTTGTACAGTCCCTAAAGACGGACCCCGTTATTTTAACTACATTTTGTTTGTCGTCTGCAACTTGATGCTTTTAATAACAACAAAACAAGAATGTTATCGTCTGGGACGAGGTTAAGGAAATAAGAAAGAATAATATTAGAGAAAGCCTCTTTAATCTAATCGATTTTCTTATTGATACGTTATGAAAACAAGGTAACGATTAGTTTCAATGTTAGTTCGAAAATAGTAGTTCCATTGAAATCTTGGATTTTTTAATTCGAGTTTAAAGTTTGATTGATATTGGTTAAGTAAATATTAGCACTGACTTTAAAATCTTACAGAATAATGAAGTTACTACCAAACTAGCCAAAATGAAAATAAATTGACTGATTGATTGTATGGCGTTTATCGCCGTTTTCAACTTTATACCAGTTATATCGCAGCGGCCATTGTTCCTATCCATGCTTTACTGTAGTTTATTTAACCAGTACTTTGCATAATATCTTCCCAAGCCACTGCCTGCTTTTCTACAAAGGAAACCATCGTCGAAACAATGAACATCGGAGGGAGAAGAATGAATCTTGTCAGTATGACTATCATCCCCGGAGAGGAATTCGCTTAGCTGGAGATTTGAATTAGCGACCCCCTGTCCTCAAGTCGTCTACGCTACCAACTGCGCTACTGGGAATCCGCCCAAAATAAAAAAAAAGGAAGCCCAAATAATCATAAAAGATACCTAATAGACCTAATAATGTTAGCAAAGAGTATCGTACTTGTACAATTAGTGGACAATAGACCAGGGTCTTCTGATCCTGCCTTAAGGCAGTGTTTGAGCTTTTTTACTTCATCGGCCATAATGGATTCTATTTACGAACCTTTTATTTTTACAGTGAATTATCTTTATTTCCGATTAAAGTGCACCTTAATCTTTAAAAAATGTTATTTAGAAAAGGTGACGAAAAGGAGTTTATAATCTTTTTAAATGGTCTAAATCCCTTAATGATTAAAAAGCCGCATGTGTTTGAGCCATGTTCTGTGAAAAGGCAGTTTAATGCATCTGCAAAAGGTATCGACCCAGGTCAGCCTGCGCAGTCCGCGCAGGCTGACTTGAGTCGAAACATTTTGCTATTGCTCAATTTTCTACATGTAAAAGGATCAGTCTACGTCATTATTCAGACAAAATGACAGAATTTCTTACTTTCTTTCTGCTCATGTTTTCAAAAATGTTCTTTACAAAAACGCAAAAGGTAGTATTTGTTTTGTAATGGATTTATTATGCCATCTCAAAAGTAGTGTCGTTGATTTAAGGATATTTAAAACCGAAAAAGTTTCGACACAGGTCAGCCTGAGCAGACTGTGCAGGCTGACCTGGGTCGATACCTTTTGCAGATGCATCAAGACCCCTTTTCAGAGAGAATGGCTCATTTATTTTGTCATTGTTGTTTCATACTGGCAACAACAGATATGCACAAGTTTGTCGATTTTGTGATTTTTCAAATCTACTTTATCGAAAAAGTAAATCCGTAATTACTCCAACCAGTTAAAAGTTTTTCAAATCCATGTATATCCTATATTTTTATAACTAGTACCGTTTTGCACTTCTTGTGTGCATTAATACTTTTACAGATTTTTTTGTGCCTGAAGATTGTTGGTTGTCGAGATTTTACAGCGCCATTTTGTCCTGCTCATCAATTTTCTAATCGATGCCAGTACAGTAAAAGCAGCTATAAACACCTAAAAAGATATCTAATTCGAGTAAATGTCATATATTAAGGTAAAGTGAAAATGGTCTTTGGCGATCACATTGTAAACAAGGGTTACTTCCCTTTGAATGAATATAACGATGACAGCAAGGTCGTTTCGGTAGCAAAACAGATAAGGTACTCTTTGAACTCGCGTTTATGTGCAGTTGGTGAAATGCACGCGATAAAATGTGTGTTTTGTATAATTATGAGCTATGCTCTGTGAAAAGGGATACAATGCATTTGCAAAAAGTATCGACTCGGGTCAGCCTGCGCAGTCCGCGCAGGCTGACCTGAGTCGAAACTTTTTGCAGAGGGTAAATTTTTTGCATATCCAAGGAGCATTCAACCTCAGGATTCAGCCGGTTTGTTAAGGAAAAAAAAAAAACCCGGATTTTATGGATCCATAAACTGTGTAATGACTTGCCTAGTATCATGCATCACGGACATACATTAAACCCCCTTTTCCCCACGGCATGGCCCATACGTTTTCGTAGTCAGACCTTGGTAAACACACTGCCATGCATTGCATGAGATATCTTGACCTTGTAATCAACCCTTATGAGGAGATATACTGTAATCATTCAGTCTGTAAGTAAGCTTAGCTGTAATATTTACAGACTGATTCATTAGGGTATCTCCGCATAAGGTTTAAGAACGATCCAAAAGATAAAAAAAAAAAAAATGCATAGCATGGTTCCAGCTTTTTCCGACGGGAATCATTTACAATTTAGGTTTACATTTGTTTTAAATGAAGTGCTGAAGACAGGACAAGACCATCTTAGAGTTAAAGAAAAAAAAAACAGAAACTTTTTAGAAACCTCTCAAATGATACTTTTTGTATGTATCATAAATGCTTTAGAATTAAGACTTATTTTTACACCAGGGGTCCTGCGTGGTTCAGGGGTTAAGTGTAGGATTAGTAACCTTGAGGCCCCGGTTTCGAGCCTCGCAGGAAGCACTGGGTTTTACGTGGTAGTGTTCTTTGGCAAGACACTTCAGAGCCTAGCCTAGTACTGGTGCAACCCAGGACATATATGAATAAGCGAACTGTCGCCGTGATATGACTGAAATAATGTTGAAAACGGTGTTAAATAACATTCATTCAATCAATCCATTATTTTTCACATCAACTAAGGACTGAAAGTGTTATGAAGTCGAGGGAAAAAAAGCAATCGCTTGTTCTCGAGCTTTCCAGTATCTACAGCACAGTTCGTAAGTATAGGGCCAAAACATACTGCCTTCAAAGAAAATAAGAACTTTCTATAACAATATATATAAACATTCCCAGTATTTAGTTTTCATAGTTTAAAGAAGAAAGACCGGGATATATAAAAGTATCACGGCGCCTAATGACTCTCCTTACCGCTATATAAACAAGGCTCTTGTCTCTGTCTACCATTTTTTATGTATTGGTGAAGATACGAAACGTTTAAAAACACCAGATATACTAGTACCTACCTGAACGCATCGAATTGCCTGAAGAAAAGAGGATGGAAACATTTATCTCTTAAGTAGAACATGCTCTGAAAAAATGTTTCATTTACCTAGAGATCAAAACGGCTGACGAAACTTATGTCACCTGGTAACTGTCAAAGACCTTACTAGCTTAACATCTGAGGTTAAATAAGAATTTAAAAGATGCTTTACACGTAAAATGGGTTGCAAACACTAATTTTTGTGTTATTGTCTTGTTTTTACCGCACTTCATACCCTATTAGCAGCGAGACCGCAACATTATGCCCAAATCGCTTATCTCATTCACCGCATAGTACACATGAAAACTTGTGCAAAACCGGTCAAATCAATCAAATCTAGATAGTGTTCTAACGTGACAATAACACGTTATATGGGAGCATACTGGGAGACAATATTTTAATAATATCAATAATATTCAGCAAATTATTTTCCTTTATATAAACAGTTAGTACTTGAAGATTTTTCGCAGGAAATTTTTGGTTCTCTGAATTAAGTTCAGGTGATTTCTGTTAAAGAGCTCATAAAACATAATTTTTCGACAATTGCTTATGTCCAGGACCCATACTTTTGTTCACCATTCTGTGATAATCATTGACAAAAGTTTTCACAGGATGGTGAAGGAAGGACCGGAAATGTCAGTCAAGATTGATGACACCACGCATGCGTCATGATAATTATTCATGACAATTATATTTCTTGTAAATATAGTAAATATTGTTTTCAAGCAAAATGACAGATCGATGACCAATGTATGTAGATTAAATGTAAGAATTTCAGTGCGTCGGGTATGAGCGACATTTCTGGCAAAAGCACATTGACCTACTATCTAGAATCCATCACCATACTTGACTTTCTTAGACTTGCAACTGACTGGTTCGAATAATGGAAGTTGCTATTTGTCAGCCATCTTTCCCTGCACTTAGTACTGTTAGAGGTGTAGTGTCGCCGGGATATGGCTGAAATACAGTCAAACAAGTCTTCGCCCTGAATAAATCTAAGGTTAACTAAGCGAAAATCACTTGCACATGCGGGTGTACAAACTTTTATGGATGGACAATGTATAGTATCTAAATTTAAATTATCTTTCTCGATCAGATCATGAAGGAACATGAATATATGCTTGCTGCTCGACAGTTGCTTTTTCTTAAAAATCTATTTTACAATACAACACAGTAAGGTTGTTGAACAACATTTCCATTTATAGAAAATGAGCAAGATAAAAGTAAAAATGTATTGTTTACTGCAGCGGACTTTTTCAAACATCCTCTCAAATATTTAGACAAAGGTTGCAATAAAAAAGGTCGGATTGGGACAAGGAACACAAACCATAGCTATTTCTCCAAAGCAATTACGTGTATTGCTGATACAAGGATGCTCGGGAAAAAAAAAAACTGATTATTTGATTAAAATCTGATGCTGTCAAACAAAAAAAAAAGAGCAAGTGTTCCGTGCTTTTAGCTTGATGACATTTTAACTTGACACGAAAATCAAACTTGACCATAAAATAGCAGGTTTTGTTTCTGTAATCAGATTGTACTTTTCTAGCCTTAACACACCCTTGACCTAGATCTTCAATACGCTTATGGAGAAGATTTATAAGTTTTTTTTTTTTATAACAGTATCAACGTTCTTTTTGCCGCAGGAAATCTCTCAGTTTCGGATGGTGTAGATCCAAGATCAGACTTCACGTTCTGTGCAGTCTGTTCTTGATCTACTCTGTCCGCAGAAGCGTATTGAATCCGCGCTTAGCAGCCTAGGGGTTAAAGCAGTTTCACAGCCATTGTTGATATTAGCAGCTAATAAAGACTATATAGATCTAGACCAAGATCTTTCTGCTTTTCTATTTGAAAAAAGAAACGTTATTAACAACGGGTCACATTGGTGAAATTTGAAAGGAAGAGTGTCTGATTTATTATTTATTTATTTGGTGGTGAAAAAGCTACGCTCTCAACCAGCAATTATCAACCGTAAACATATAGATTGCCTAAATGATGGAGTGTACAAAGCATTCCCATTCCAGATGCACGGATAGAAAAAAAAAAGTTCCTTTGAGACTGTTACATTCAGACAACTTATTAAGTTAGTACGCAATTTTATGTGTTTTTTTCGAAGCAGGGAATGCTCCGACCAACTATGATATATGATTGAAGCAGACATTAAAACAGAAAATCATTGTTTGATGCAAAAAAACAGACTAAACTGATTGAATATTACAAAGAAAGAATTGGTTTAAAAAACAGCATCATCGTCTGATATAATAGATCTATAGCACCAAAGAAAACCCTCGGTCAATAAATTTAAACGGTTGAAATTTCATTGTCGGTGTTAAATCCGTCCCTACCTTTTCTTTGACCCAAACAAATCACCATTCCATGAATTGCACCATGAAATGATGATATCTATGATCTGTTTCGAAGAGAAAGTTTTGAAAAACTGCAAGTTTGAAAAGAAAAAAAATCTAAAAACCTGCAAGATTCCTTTTCATGTTTTGTGTATAAAGGTCGCCTCATCTGATCCACCCCTTGCAAATCCAACTTATACCACATGAATAGGTTCCATCATGTAAAAAATAAGATTTGATTACTCGTGTAGGTGATCTTTCTAAAACCTTGTTAAATTTAATTCTTTTTTTGTGTTTAATATTTTCAATTGTGGACAATACAGTCAAGATCACTACTGCATAGAACATGCTGATGTTTTTGTAGACTATCCAATATTGTCTAATCTGTTCTTGACATGTACTTACAAATTACGTTCTGCAGTATGGACAATATTTAAGAGGAATTCACTTGTACATGTACCTTGTTTGCCGAATTTGTCCTCTTCGAACTCTCCTTCTTAGAGGTTGCCAATGCCTCGAATAATAAGTAAATTTCGGTCACGCATATCAGCGGAATAATAAGGTCGTTAAAAATCATTACAAAGCCTTAATGAAGACACATGTCACTGAGGTTCATGTAAGAAGAGTGTTTTCCGCTGAAAAAGGAATGCATGTATTTCTTTATTTCTTTATTGATTATTAATCACCAAAAAAATATAAAATCGGCCTCTTTCAACGGCTAAAAATCCACCGAAGTTCAGACGGATTTTTGTCTTATAAGCTTTACTATATATACTGCTCAATAAAATTAAAGGTTCACATGTCCTCGAATTTGATCTCAAGATGGTCATTTAGGTACAGGACAATGCAAATAATTTTCTGCACATAAGTTCATTCAGTCTTAAGACTGTAAAATCTCAGAGCAGACAAAACAATTTGGTTTGCACCAAAGATCAATGAGCTGTTCCTGTCAAAGCCGTCTTTTTGATATGCCACATAGGCTTTTAAGGGAATCAATGGTGTCATTTTTTCTTCTCGTTTTCTTTTTTCATTAGATTTGACAATAATATCAATAAAGGATTGGAAGAAATAGGAGTTGTTTAACAATAGAGCAAGGAAACAAATTTCTTGATTTTCTTCTTTACATGGCTTATCAGCATGTGCTTATCAGCATTTAAAATCAAACAAACAAGAAAAGTTTTAAGCCATTTTGTCTAGTAAGAACGTAAGTTGATGGTATTCAGAGCACAAAGACAGCAAAATGCAAGATTAGAATTTTGGTATTTGTGTGATCCTTTAATTCTTTTGAGCAGTGTATAAGAAGAGAGTATAGATCCAAGATTAGACTGCGCGTCATGCTGCGCGTCATGCGCATTCTGATCTTCCTCAAAAACCTCGCTTTTGCATATGGCGCAGAAAAGTTTTAAATCTATGTTGTTGACACTCATCATAATTGTCTCATTGAAACAATTTTACTGATCACCAAAAATACTCGTACCTTTGTTTAAAGGGAAAAAAAAAAACCGTTATGTTCTAGAATTTGATAACGCCCTCTTTTCTAGACCACTATTACAGTTACCAAATATTTTCGGGGCAATTTCCAACCCATGCGGCCTGGCTATTTATTTTTACGGAAATGGAAAGAACACGAGAATAGTAATGTCAATTGAATCCATTAGGATGACAAATTAGGGCTTCGTGATGTAACGTAAGCTGTACTTTCTATTGAAGCACAACAGTCTGATAGACAGTTCGCTGCTGTCATCTTAACTCTTTACCAAACGACAAAATTTTAAACTTGTCCAAATTGAAAGCATTTGCAGACGACAAAATAAACGTGACTCACAAATTGAAACTTGACTTTGGAAGAATAGAAAACATTGTGGAAAAAGGAGAAAATGCTGGTTACCAGCATTTTCTCCTTTTCCCACAGTATTTTCAGAAGGCCTCTTCCTCTGGGTCGTTAAAACCAGGGACTGTTTTGTAAAGGGTTAACAAAAGAGCGCTGAACATTTTCAAGTAGATACGGCAATTATTGTAACTTTGAAGACTCTCCTGGTTAGATTATCTTTGAAGACATCGGTCGATATATAGTTTTAAACCCTATCCTGCAAAATAACTAAAAAGAAAGTTTCAAGTCGACAGTAAAAACCCAAATACTTCCATTTCAAATTATTTTTTCGGAAAAATATCTCCTTATCAAGCAGTGTAGATCAAAGATCAGACTGCACGTTCTGTGCAGTCTGATCTTGATCTACACTGTCCGCAAAAAGGTCAGAACGTCGCTCTTAGCAGCCTAAAGGTTAAAATCTGTCTCAACGTTTGTAACAGATTTTCCTTGATCTGTACTGTCCACAAAATCACAAAATTTTTGAGAAGGGTTTTAAGGATTAGGACCAATAAATAATGAAACTATATCATCACAAATTCAAACAGCACATCACCTATTCTTGTGTTTCCAACGATTATTCAATTCTTCGGTTCTTTGATTCGAGAATGGCATAAAACTTGCAATCTGATCATGATCCTACACTGTCAGACATTTTTGTTGTATACAAGTATATTGATACTGACTGCAGCAATTCTTTTCGTTCACTTGACGCTACAGGAGTAACGTCCTGGAATTTACCATAACAGACTTGTGCAATAAGTGAACGTCCAAATGCTTCCAGTTATGATGACATAAGAAAGGGCAGCAAATATACGATAATGTTTAACTATAATGTATTTAGTGGAAAGACGATGTCTTTGCGTTTGTATATATTATTAGTTGTACAGTCAGGTGGCAGGGGACTTGGAAACTTGTTCACAGCTGTAGCAAATCATGTCACCCAGAGCCGAGGGCGACACGATTCGCCACAGCCATGAATAAGTTTCCAAGTCCCCTGTCACCTGACCGTACAACGAATTTATTATACTGCAAAGTTTTACCATTCCAACGTGTATTCAGCGAAATTTCCCTGTTTTATGGTCTCACGAATTGAGTATGCTGACGAAATAGAATTTCCCTTCGGTGTGTCCCAATCTAATGAAAACTGACGTCACTGAGAACTGACGTCACTGAAACCTTGGTTAAACGTGAAGTTTGATGCATGAACTTGATAATGCCAGTGCTGCAATAGACATTCGACGTATTTTCTATTTAAACATGGATTTGAACAACTTCAAGGTCAGTAACTATGCATTTTAATGATTTGTTGGCAAAAGCAAACGACCATTAGTTGCCTCAAACAACCATTAGGTTATGCAATGAATGAGTTTCGACACTTCACAATTTGCTTACCTGACGAAGGGATGGCTCGTTTTAACCCCGTGCATTTGTCTTAGAATGACAACAAACGATGATATTTGTAACTATATTCATTTATTTGCAAAAATAATCCATTCTTTCCCCTTAAATGGAAACCCTTAAGGGAAACTAGACTGAATCTAATATGGTGCAAGCTACTCAGTATGTTTGCCTTTTGGGCGGCTCGTATCATCGACGCCGCCATTTTGGATGTTGTGTTGGAAGTGTAGAACTTTATGTATACGGGGCTTCCGAAAGGAAAACTGCTTTTACGTGGATTTTGCCAGTGTACAGGAATATGTGCTTGGGGCATATTAGCCAATCAGATCGCGAGAAATTTCTTTGCAGGATAATAAGTTATTATGGATAACGATTTCTGCATGGTCCAAATAAAGAAACATTTTATCTAAGCATTGGACTGACTTTACTTTGGTTTGATTCCTATTAATAACATCTGATACTGGATTGTATCGGGGCAATACAAATTTCTAAGCTTTGTAATCCCTCTATAAGAAACGTAAATGTTTGCACTGCCGCCATCAGTGATTTTAGACGTACACCTGATGGCGGCAAAAATTTAAAGAGTCATGCTCTGGCAAAAGGATGCTTAATGTATCTGCTAAAAGTATCGACTCAGGTCAGCCTGCTCAGTCCGCGCAGGCAGGCTGAACTGTATCGAAATATTTCGCTCTCTCAATTTTGTATGTTAAAGGATCTGTCTATCTCATGATTCAGTTGGTTGTTAGACAAGATAGATTTTATGGATCCACAATTATGTGATGACTTGCTTGGTATAATGGATCACAGAGATGCATTAACTCTTTCCATACCAAATACAACAGCTTTTATGGACAATGTAGATCAAGATCAGACTGCACGTTCTGTGCAGTCTGATCTCTGATCTACACTGTCCACTGCTATATCCTAGATTTTGACCGAACTGTCTCTTGATCTTGCAGACAAAATATATTTTTAGCCTTTGAGAAAATGCAATTTATTTATTCAGTAGTGAAAGTGTTAAAATCCCTATTGCCAGAGCATGGCTCAAATAGTCATGATTATATTAATGATAATAGTACCGACAACAGAACAAGCTATTTTCTGAGAGACTGCTCAACTTTCAGCCACATTTCATCGTCCAGACAATATTGGCTGATGAAACCATTTCCCGTTTCTGCAATACAGACGTTTAGCGAACTATGTCTCTGACTGATTGTCATATTTGTTTTATTCTTCCTTAGACTAGGTCTTGGGATTGTCAGTAATAATTCAAAGCTATTTTTGGAAAGGCTGGTTCCAGACAAGTGGCGTCCATGCCGTTCCCAATGTCAAGGACATACATCAAGGGCATATCAAAATGTTCCAAGCTTTTCCAGATAATTATGTAACATGATTTCTTGCCGTAAGCGCTCGGGGGAGAACCCGTCCGATTAATTGTCTACCGTTTTAAGCCTTTACTGAACTATCCGTGTTAAGAAAGTAGTGTCTGAAAACAGTGTGGAAAAAGTAGAAAATGCTGGTAACCGGTATTTTCTCCTTTAATAACTCTGTTTTCTATCCTTTTAAAGATCTGTCCCATCTCTTGATTTACATTCAATATGTCGTCTGGAGATGTTTTCAATTTGGACACGTCTAACATTTTGTCGTCCAGTGTAAGGGTAAAGTCATATCTCCGAAACACCTTCAGCAGACGACTTCCAAAAATACTTGTAGGCGATGTGAATTGACACATTTTGCTCATAACAAGCAATATCCTTTGAACAACGCCTTTGGAAAAGGGGGATTAATGCATCTCCGTGAAGATTTACACTAAGCATATGATTCCATAATTATGGATCCATAAAATTCATTTTGTCTAATAACCGATTGAATCCTGAGGTTGACAGTCCTTGGACACACAGAAAATTCAACGATATCAAAAAGTTTTGATCTAGGTCAGCCTGCGCGGACTGTGCAGGCTGATATGGATCGACAGTACTTGCAGATGCATTAAACCCCTTTTTTCACAAAGCATGGCTTTTTTTTCCATTCAAAAACTTCAAAGGCGGTAATCTGCAAACTGAAAATGTTGCTTGCAGGTGGCCATATGTTAATGCCAAGTTACGTAAAAGGCTTTATGGTTCATACCCTCTCTACGATATCATGTTTCTTATACCATTCTCTATTGCTCTATTGTTTGTAAATTATCATCCTTTTCTAGCCCTTTCTCTACTAAAACTGCAGTCGGGTCATTAAAAACTTGAGATCGTTTTGGGCAGAATATTCCGCGCCCACATTTACCAGCCATTCTACAATGTATCCTTAGTCTAACTCTAAATCTAGACAGTTATACAATTTGTGATTGGCCAGACCATTTCGCAAATCAGAAGTTGCGTTATTCTAAAATTTAGAAAATTCTTGAGAATTAGACTAACAATGTTGTAAAAAATTGTGAATACGGTCCGAGATCTTTATAAAATATTGGACCATGCGGACCTTTACAGTGTACCTTTCATCTATTTTGTTCTCATAATCACCTAAAATCGGTATTTTCTACAGTTGAAGAGAGAAGGATGAAAAACTAGACCTACTGAAAACAATCGTGGTTAACAAATCTTTATTATTGAAGTCAACTTCAATAAAATGATAAAATGTCTGCGTTCTGCAATGATTACGAGCATTATTGCTACCAGCAATTGCAATTAATCTTCTAGCCCCGTGCTATCGAATTTATACACTTCCATTGAGGTTTCGCTTTGAAACTGCCAGACTGAAAAAGACATCATTTTCACATTGCATTTTAGAAAATGACTGTAAAAAGTGTGAGAATTTGAAATTGTGTGCGTGCGTTTTAAAAAGTGATGAATCCAAAGACAGACTCTTTCTCTCTCTCTCTCCGTACATAATCTTTTGTTGCTTCCAGTATATCGAAATATCTTTTTTTCAGCTTAAAAAACAAGTTTTTTGTTATTATAACTTCATGGATAGCTTGTATTTTAAAGATACATCCATACAGCTGCAGAGAAAAAAAACGCTGCTAACACTTGAAAGTGTGTATAAGGGCTCAGTTGTGTAAACACAGATAAATTACCCATATATATTGTGTAAGGGATAGAAAAACTCATAAGATTTGTCCTCATTTAAAACGACAACAGCGATTACCTTGAAGGCCTCCAAAACATGACATGCGTGTCGAAATCTGTGCAATTTTGCAGCCGTCGGGGGCAAAATTTGGCATGAAGATACAAGAATGATTACACTCATGTAGTGTAATAAAATAAGGATGAAATGGGTTAAAAACTGCCTGAAAACTGCCTGAAAACAAGTATAGATGTATCTATAATTCGTCTTAAAGGCATTTTCTTTGCTTAACCAAGCAACTGAACTGTTGGAGACACGCATTACTCATACCACACCTTAGTAAAGCAGCTTCGAGATATTTTCGAATTACATGCATTTTACTCTTTTACACAGGTATGCATATACATGTCGGATTTTAAAAATACATGGACCTTTAAGTCATTGTTTAAATGATGTAAAGAAACAGAAATTAAGAATTTCGAATGGTCGATACTCCTAAAAAGAAACGGATTTACCGAGATGTAATCCTTTTTTGAGTTAAATACTGGTATATTTTGAAACTGTTAGGACATAAATACATAAGCTCTCGTAGACTTCTATTGAAAATCGCTCTCAATTCGGACGGCGGAGAAATCTGTGCGGAATCGTCTTAGACTAGTAAAAAGAGAAACATATTCATATGTGATGAGAATGCAACAGGTATATAGACCCTTATCAAAATTCGGCACAGATCTTGAAAGCGAGCAAGAATAAACACAGAATCTCTCCAAACTGTATCCGGGACAAATACAGAAGCCTGCAAATAAGGAGGTTGACACTTGATCATTGAGAAGGACAAAATAATACAATACGATCTATCATTTTATGGGCCTTATTCTTCCGCTCAAAGGTCGATTCCAAGAAATAAAGAATCGTCTATAAAAGGTAAACCATGTTATCGAATAGTCGAATGGATAATACGTCGGACTAGACTGTATAGTTTGGTGTTTGTGCATATTTCAATTCTACCTTCTCACACTCAAATTTATTATTGAGCCCCTTTTCGAGGCTTTACCCAATGGCTACGTTTAAACCCGTTCGGCGTGGGGTGGGGGGGTGCACATGTAACTACACATTGTCAACAGTTTTATTTCATTTTTCTATCTATCATCTAGAAAATAGACTGCTCCTAGGATGACTGCTCGTGTGGTACAAACTTTATTCGGTTATCGAAAAAGCCACATACAATAACAAAGGTTCAGATTCCTGAACCTTTGGAACTAATACAGTTCTAATCAGATTTAGAATGCTTTCTGAACCAAAGTCTAGGCAGACGACATTCACAACATCTTCGCTAAATATCAAACTAGAAATATCTTTAAAATAAGATAGACAGCGTAAATTTGCCTTCAAATGGACCTGCAGGCGCGCACTAAATAACCATGTCTACATTTTTGACCAATCGAAAATTTCAATTTATTCATTCGAATACTGTATATCAATATCAAGCAGTTGGTCAAAAGTAAGTGCATTAAGCTACGCCGAAAAAAATTGAAATAAAAATACACTATTATTAAATTGTACATCGGAAACACAGTGGCATTGTTAGAGTAATTTCTAATTTGAACAGTATCTTCTAATTGGATCAAATGCAAGACAATTTAAGTCGTTTGAAGATAGCCAATGCCTTAACAAGTAGACATGGTGATAAGCGTACAAAATTTGATTATACTTGGGGGGCTTATCTTTGCAGTTTGTTTATTTTCTTCCGTCAGATAACCAGAAAAATTCTCCGATCGCTCTATTTTATGGAGAGTCATACCGACTGGAAAAGGTCAAATTATGCATGTAAATTCTTGTGATTGTCTTTTCGCTGTCAATCATATCTGATTATCTTGCATCATTTATATGAGCCATGCTCTGTGAGAAGGGGGTGTACTTGATCTGCTAAAAGTAACTTCATCCGCAAAAAGTATCCACCTTTGTCAGCCTGCGCAGTTCGAAACTTTTTCCTAGTGGTCAATTTTCTGCATGCCCAAAGACCATTTTACCTCATGATTTAGCTGGTTGTTAGACAAAATGGACTTTCAGGATCCATGAATATGTGATAACTTGCGTGGTATAATGCACCATCCAGATGTATTACGGCTACTCCCCTCTTCCCAGAGCGCCGAACAATATTAAGACGAGACCCATTTCCCCAACCTTGAGCCATCTTGCGTATTATCTCTTTGCCAGAAGATAAAACTTCAGGCTTGTCCAAATTGAACACATTTGCAGATAGCAAATTAAATGTGACTAAAACACCTATAGTTGTCCATGGAAGGGTAGGGACATTGTGGGAAAAGGAGAAAATGCTGGTTGTCAGCAATTTCTCCTGTCCCACAAGATGTTTTCGAAGGCCTTTTTCCTCATGGTGATCAAAACACGTGATTGTTCGGTAAAAGATTACAAGATAAAATTCTATGAATTTAAACTGTACCTTTGCTAACAGGGCTCGTATCAAACACCAGATCCAAGCTGTTTGTTGTTAATAACAGTTCTGGTTGGTGTTGTATCCTAAATTCCAATACTAAAGCCATCTGCTCGCCAAGATAGAACATCTACGCAAATTGACAAGCTGTCCGCTCTAGATAACCAAACATACTAGTTCCCTTTCTCATTCGAAATTACAGAGTTAGCTACCTGATTGCTGACAAGTTCTTTTTCAACAAATCAGAAAGCTTGCTTTGGAAATTCAGCTTTAAAAATTGTTGTTAGGTATGATTTCTGGTGTGCTTGAATTTGAAATCTACTAGTCTTGTCCGCAAATTAAAAATGGCTGCTGAATTTATCTAGTATCCTTTAAATCTTTACCAGGCGATAATATTTTAGATTTGTCAAATTTGAAAGTATTTGCAGACGATATATTCAGACTACGTGTTCCATATGTAGACGATATAATCCATTTGGATCAAATGTTGGAAGTAGTCTTTCGCAGTGCAATGGTAACCAGCATTTCCTCTTATTTCAATAACATTTTCAAAAGCCTGCTTCGCCAGGATGGTTAAAACTCAAAATTATGTTGTGAAGGGTTGAATATTAAATCGACTAGATTTGGCTGTCCCACGTGACTTTAGTATTAATCATAATCAGCGTCAGCAAGAAGCTAATGAGGCGCCTCTGCGTCAGTCACTCCTATGTCAGAGACAAGCAAGTCTGTCAATGACCTGCATTGACAACTGTAGACAATGTACCGCGGTAAGCATTCCATGAAATCAATATAGGGTAATTACGCATGAAATAGGAAGAGTCTCTCGCCGTATTTCTTCTGTACTGACGACATTGGCTATACTTAGCCGAGATTATGTGAGAAACTCTGCCAAAAACAGCCATCTGTTGTAATATTTACATCTTTTATTTATTAACAAATGAAAATGACTAACTGCATTCTATTGGCACCCTAACGTTAACTCATTTACTCTAGAAATGAACTTAGTTTAGTTTAAAAATATTTGAGTCATGCTCTGTGAAAAGGGGGCTTTAAGCTTCTACAAAAAGTATCGACCCATGTCAGCCTGCGTAGTTCGCGCAGGCTGACATGAGTCGAAACTTTTTGCTATCGGTCAATTTTCAGTATGTCCAAGGACCAGTCTTGCCCGCGATTCAGTCAGTTCTTAGACAAAACGGATTTCATGGATCCATATTTATATGATGACTTGCTTGGTATGATGCATCACGGAGAGGCATTAAGCCCTGTTTTCCCAGAGCATGGCTCATTTATTTTACATCGATTGAGTAATACATTCTTGCCAAATAAATTAATCTCTATCGAATCTGCTTCCCGGGAACTACACCAGTGCTCGCGCAGATGGCACCTGTTACCGGGCATCGAACTCGGGACCATATGGTTGCGAGGCCGACGCTCTACGTCAATACCACGAATGCCACAAACGAACTTGTACCAAATGGAACATAAGGTTGTGAAATATGGAGATATGACTTCAGATGAAATACTTAGGAAAACATGAAAAATATCTCGTTTCAAAAATTTCGCCTGTTTTTGTACCATTTTCAAGGGCTTTTACTGCAATCTTTTACCAAACAATCATGTGTCTTAACGACTCGCGAAAGATGGATCTTTAAAAACATTGTGGAAAAAGACAAATTCCAGCATTCGAGTAATGTTAATTTTTTTCGTCTGCAAATGCTCTGAATTTGGACAAGTCTGAAATATTGTCGTCTGCTAGAGTGTAGAAGCTAAAGTGAAAACGCTAAATGCGTTTAACTTTTTTGAGAAAATAAAACAATAGAAAAGTGAAAACGCGTATCTAAAGGCGTGAATTCGTGACAAATCTACATAACTGCAAAGTTCACCCGATAACATTATATCATATTTATAATAACCTCTACAGTGCTCTGTCGCTATTCCCATATACCCTTCACCAAGCAACTCTGTGGTTTAACGTCCCTAGGGACTATGGCTTTGAAAAAACATCGTTTAAAAAGAAGAAAATGCTGGTTATCAGCATTTTCTCCTTTTTCCACAATGTTTATACTTTTTAAATCTTTACCAAGTGACAAAATTTTGACAGGACCTAACTGGAAGCATATGCAGACAAAAAAATATACGCAGCACAAGTACGAATTTTGTGTTTTAAAGGATAGATAATATTCTGGGAAAGGGAGAAAATGCTTATTACCAGCATTTTCTCCTTTTCCATCACTGTTTCAAAAGCGTTCTTCATCAGGGTCGCTAAAACTCAGGATTGTGTGGTAAAGGGTTAAACGACAAAATCTATCACTTAAGCTCTTTATAGTATTTCGACTGCCGATGCTTTACGTTTGAAACAGTCTAAAGTGTTGGCGTTTGTTAAGGAGTTGAGCTTTAGAGTACTAATAAGATGCAATAGACTTTTTTCTGCAAGTGGAAAAGATCCAGTTTTTGCAAAGATGGTGCTATTTTGCCAAAGTATTTCAAAAGAAAGTAAAGTGCACGTTCTGTACAGTCTGTTCTTATAATTGGCCTGCAACACGCGAAAAGGGGCATTCGGACGTTTGCGTAAAGTGTCGTTCCGGATTAGCCTGCGCATTCCGCGCAGACTAATCCGAGACGGCACTTTCCGTTCTTATGTAAATTTGTTTGGTGCAAGTCTACTGTAGGACAAAATCTAATACAGTCGTGAAGTGTTGTCTCGGATTAGCCAGCGCGGACTGCGCAGGCTGATCTGAGACGAGACTTTACGCAAATGTCCGAATGCCTCTTTTTGCGTGTTGAAGGCCATTTACTCTTTCACCACCAAATGAATAATTGCGACAGATACAGTTCCGCTCAAAGATATAGAGACTGTTTTATTATACTGCAAGGAAATTTCTCGTGATCCGATTGGATAATATGCCCCGAACATATATATCATGTACACTGGCAAAACCCACGTAAAAGCAGTTTCCCTTTCGGGAGCCCCGTATACATGACTACACTTTCAACACAAAATCCAAAGTGGCGGCGTCGATCGATCGAAACGAGCCGCCCACAAGACAAACATACTAAGTAGACTGCACCATATTATTACTAGTTTCCCTTGATCATGATGGTTGTCATTAAAACAGAAAGAATGGGTTATTTTTGAAAATAAATGAATATAGAACTGAACATGTACATGTATTATCGTTTGGTGTCATTCTAAAACAAATGCACAGGGGGGTTAAAACGAGCGATGCCTTCTTCAGGTAAGCAAACTGTGAAGTGTCGAAACTCATACATTGTGCATAACGTTAAAAGGATAACCTAATGGTCGTTTGAGGCAACTAATGGTCGTTTACTTTTGCCAACAAATCATTAAAATTCATAGATACTTACCTTGAAGTTGTTAAAATCCATGTTTAAATAGAAATACGAAGAATGTCTATCGCAGTGAGATCATCAAGGTTATGCACCAAACTGCACGGTTTACCAAGGTTTCAGTGACGTCAGTTCCCAGTGACGTCACTTTTCATTGAATTGGGGCACTCAGAAGGGAAATTCTAATTCGTCAGCGTACTCAATTTTTGTGACCATAAAACATGGAAATTTTGCTTAACACACGTTGGAATGGTAAAACTTTGCAGTATAATAAATTCGTTGTACGGTCAGGTGGCAAAGGACTTGGAAACTTGTTCACGGCTGTGGCGAATCATGTCGCCACATCGCCGAACAAGTTTCCAAGTCCCCTGCCACCTGACCGTACAGCTAATACTGTTCTTATGTACAACAAAGTAGTGGACAGTGTAAATCAGAGATTAGACTGCACGTTCTACGCTAGTAGCCCATGGTATTTTACGGCTAAAGCTATTATTTTATTACAGAGCAAAATAAATTTTTCACATTACTCCATCTAGTGATAAAAGGTCAGATTTTCAGGAAACAAAAAGTTACTCGACTAATACGGCAAAAGTTGCAAAAGGAGGAGAAATTTTTTTGTAATAAAACATTTTTTTATATATTTCCAACATTATTTTTAAAACAATGGTGCGGCAAGAGCGCGCAGGCTGACATGAGTCGAAACATTTTGTTACGGGTAAATTTACTGTATGTCAAAGGACCATTCTACCTTATGTTTCGCTCGATTGTTTGATAAAGTGAATACGAATCCATAATTTTGTGAGAACTTGCTTGGTGTAATGCACCACAAAGATGCCTTGACCCTTAGACTGCTAAGCGCGACTCGCTAACCTTTTGCAGACAATGTACATCAAAATCAGACTGCACAGAACATGTAGTCTGATCTTTGATCTACACTGTCCAATAAGGACATGTTTTCCATAAAAAAATTAACTTTGAAATAGCAAAATTTGGGTTTTTACTATCGGCTTAAAAGTTTCAATTCACTTATTTACCAGGATAAGGGTTAAAATAAACCAATCTTTGCCAGAACGCCGCTCATCTGTACTTATTTGAAAGTGAACCTTGAATTATTTATTTTCAATCCATTGTATATTTCTAGAACGTATGCAGTTAATGGCAGCGACAAGTTTATTCAGCTTATCAGTCGATAGTTTTCAAAGAAACATAAGAGATTCTGAATAATACATAGTCATTATCAGCCAACAAACGCTAAGACTTGTCATTTTTGAAAGCATTTGCTAACGGTATATGAAATGTGGCTCAAATGGGGATGTAGTATTTGCGTGATTTAAGATTATTGGCATGCAGAAGTACATTAGCTATACTCTGTGAAAAGGGGGCTTAATGTATCTGCAAAATAGTTTCGACCCATGTCAGCCTGCGCAATTCGCGCAGGCTGACACTGGTCGAAACTTTTTTGCTAATTGTAAATTTTCTGCATGTCCAACGACAATTTTATCTCATGATGCATTTTGTTGATAGACAAAATAGATTTTGTTGGTCTATAATTTTGTCATGGCTTGGTATAATGCATCATGGAAATGCATTAAACCCCTTTTCACAGAGCATGGCTCACATATACGAGTTAATCATTGGTGTGCAAACAGGATCCAGTTTGAAAGATCCACTTTCAGAAACAATTCTGATTGGACGCTTACTTTCTATAGTCAGACTTCACGTTCTTGGCGGTCGACTGATGTAATTCGGGCATCTTTTAGTGTTATAAATAGCAAATTTGTGCTCGAAGAGTAGGCTATATAGAACAATTAATAACCGATTTTTTTTTCCGGACACAAAGCTTGTCCCGTCTAATTTGTTCTTGACAATTGACGTTGTCATATTTCCTCTATATTTGCATGTGGTTTCTATTCATTTCCATATATGTAAATGAGGAAATAAGTCAACTATCTAAAAAGTAAAATACTGCCATTATATTTCAATTTGTCTGTCTGCATGTACGTATGCGTCTCTCTGTCTCTCTGTCCGTCTCTCTGTCTGTCTGTCTCTCTCTGTCTGTCTGTCTGTCTCTCTCTCTCTCAAACCTATTGCATGACTTAACCAATGAATGCTAAATAAATTGTATAAGCTGTTGTACATACATCTGACAAAACCATTTTTTTTTTCAGTTCTAGTGCAGCTTTGACCAGAATATCTCTGAGAATGACAAATGTTTCAGGCAATCGTGTTGGAATTTAGAATGAAAATAATATTTAACACTGTTGGTAAACACGAATTGCTAATGCAAGTTCAGATCGGTTGCAAGTTTCTGCATTCAAATTCTTAGAGAAACACCAAAGTTCGTGTTCAGCATCTCATGTCATATTGCATGCAGTTTTATCAGGTACCCACATGGACGAGCACAAATACAAAACTTGTCATACCGTGACTAACTCTAAGTGCCTTTTAATACTCGTAAACGATCCTGAGTTTTAACAAGCCTCAGGAACAAAGCTTTCGAAAACATTGTGGGAAAAGGAGAAAATGCTGGTAACCAGCATTTTCTTTTCCAACAATGTTTTATGCCTTTTTGAACACAAATCGCGCCATTTGAGCCATATCTAATTTGTCGACTGCAAATATTTTCAAAGAGGACAAGAGTACTTTTTTGTTTTCTGGTGGTAAAGGGTAAACGCATTGATTCGATTAGGGCAATCCTGTTTTATGATAAACATTTCCGATTTTCTTAGACAATTTCAATTTCTGCAGGCTTAATCGTCATTTTATATCTTTGCCATCCATTAGGACGCTTGTTTGAAATGGAAATCTGTTACAGCAGACGAGATTTTTGTCACTCCGCTCATTAGGTCTCTTAGAGATCTGCGGGTTGTAGAGTGCCCTGGATTGTAACGATTTGTTTTTAGTTTGGGCGATGTTTAACTCGGCTCTCTACAATATTTTAGTTTTATAACGGCGCCAGCTACTGTATTCGTTACTGTAATCCTTTTAACACACAATCTCGGCTTTTAACGACTCTGAGAATGAAAGCATTTGAAAACATTTTGGGAAAAAGAAAAAAATTCTTGTGACCAGCGTATGCATGTAATGTATTTTTGAAGTACACTTTTTTCTCGTCTGCAAATTGCTTTCAAGTCTAAAATTTTGTCGTTTGGTGAAGAGGTAAGTGTTTCGCCAGATCTGGCCATGCATTCTGTAGTGCCTTGGCTAAGGCAGTGACCAGCATTTCCAGCGAAAATCAAACCAAGATTTACTGATAACAAACACTAAGCTATGGATGACCCCTGTTCATATTTGTCAGACGTAAGAGAAATCATTTAATCTACAGACGAATAAAACTTCGATGACGTTTTTTTTTTTTTCCAGAATGCCTTAAAAAAAAATCGAAGGGTAAAGATTAAAAATCAATATCGTATTTATTATTTAGTTGATTGTAGTTTTCAACAGAATTTCAGTCATATCAAAGCGACAGCTCTTTTTTCCAACCTTTCATTGGGGTTAACTGTAGGCTTAAGGCTGCTTTTCTCACTAGCACTCTCGCGTGATGCGCACCACGGTTTCCTGGTAACAAATCCGATAAGCAGGCCACTTAGGTAATGGAAGTCCCTTCTTTAACGGTCGTGGAAGAAAGTTTAGGCTTTATTCACCAACCATTCTCATTCTAACTAAAAGATTTTGTACTTTTTAAAATAACACAAAACCGGTCGGCCAATCATAAATTGAATCACTATCTAGATTTAGAATAAGAATTAGCATGTTGGCAATATCAGCAGGAGATCCGAAAAGTGAAGATCTTACAGAGGTAGCCGGGAAAAAGAATCAATGATATACAAAGTCTTTTCGAATATTCTACGAAATCATAGCTGCACGATTTGTTTCACGGACCTAAAACCGAAATTCAAGAAAAGGAGGGAACAAAAGAGTTCTTTTCGCCGTAGATTTTCTTTTTCAGAAAATAAAATGAAATCAACACGCCCCTTTCTATTTCTGGAGGGAAACACGAATGTTCGTGTGAAATCGACATCTTGCAGGACACTAACAATATAGCCTGATTATGTTTCGTATTTTTTAACAAAAAAACTTGATTTCCGCCAAATTCCCTTAAAACCCTTTCAGCGCCATAGACGAAAATAAGGACGTTTGGGGACAGCAGAGATCAAGATCAGACTGCACAGAACGTGCAGTCTGATCTTTGATCTATGCCATCCGCTTGTTTTGTCAAGCCAATGAGGTAAAAATCTTTCTCAGTGTCAGTGGATGGTATTTTAAGCAGCCGAAAGAGGACAAGTTTAGATATTTGGTGCTTACAGAATTAATCCTTAACCAAACAATTAAGTGTTTAGACCTAACCCTTTACCGCACAATGCCGACTTTTAACGACCCTGGGAAAGAAGCCTTTTGAAAACATTGTGGGAAAAAAAGAAAATGCTGGTAACCAGCATTTTCTCCTTTTCCCACAATGTTTTCTACCCTGTCAAAGAAAAAATGCACCGTTTGAGCCACATTGAAATTGTCGTCTGCAAATGCTTTCAATTTGGACAAGGCTAAGATTCTTTCGTCTGGTAAAAGGTTAAAAACGACTCCAAGGAAAAAGCCTTTTGAATACACTATAGGAAAAGGAAAAGAATATAGTGACCAGTATTTCCTCTTTAGTGTTTTCTAACCTTTCGAATGCAAATCCCATTGTTTGAGCCACATCTGATGTATCTGCAAAAACTCTCAAATTTGGACAAGTCTAAAATTTTGCCGTTTCGTCAAGAAGTAACGAATTTACGCTTGAAACGAAGTTATAGCCGTACACTTTGAAAATATCAGATATATATATAGAGAAAACTCTCATTCACCAACATTTGGTGTATAATTACATATGAAAACAATATGACAAAAGTCCGAATTGCTCGAGCCAAGCAATTTGGAATTTTGCCATATTGTTCTCGGAAGTCGTCTGGTGCAAGAAAATAAAGTCGTCTGCAGAATGTAACGCGTTCATTTGCAGACACATTTGACATTTTTCTCACGAGCTCCTATCGGCAATTACCAGCTGGAATAAAACTATTAGAGGAAAGACAAGGAGCCTCTTGCTGTAACGAGTGAATATCGGTGTAAACATCTTCACCGCCAAGAGCGACACCAGTTGCTTTTATGGACGATGTAGATCAGTACCAGACTGTTTGAAGCGAGCGGTCTGATCTAGTATCCATAATTTCTACTACGTCATTCTGAATTTTACCAAAACTTTTAAGTATTTCCCATTGTAATGGGACTATAATGTTATAAACTGTCGCAAAAGAAAACCCACAATACTATTTTTTAGGCAGCAACAAGAACTTAGTCTGGTTTTCCAACTATGAGACAGAGAGGTAGGGTTACTTTTGTGTGTAGTTGTTTTACATTTTCGACTAATTAACTCGGAGATCGGTGGCATTTCTCATGGTGTCACAATACTGTTTTGCTTTTTGCTACGTATATATACATTGAAAATAGAGTGAAAGTCACTAACTTTGACCCCTTACTACTGTTCTTTAATTGGCAAACCCAGAGCTTTCTTGTTTGTTTCTATAAAATACATAATGCGAACATGTAAAAAAATGGCACCTCATATATTTTTATATTAAATTAATTATTCCACCTACAACGTACCTTGAACAATCAGTGAAAAAAAAAATCTAATGGCAGATCATATTCCTTTAAGTGTTCACAGAAAGAAAGTAGTTTCCTAAGAAATAACAAACCTGCTCTCTAATTCCACAGAAACCATCAACACTGGAAACACATTTTAGGCACTTTTTCCTTTTCACTGGAATAACAGTGCAGTAAAGTGTGCTCAGTGCCACAGCTTAAAATAAGACTATTTTTGACAACTACATACTGGCTGCACTTTGGAGTGGTGCGCCACCTCATGGCTTGTGGTAAGTTCCTTTTTTTACGTGTGCCTTATGCTTTCCGCCGTTTTACGCCGTCAGTACATAATTTTCAACAGTATTTCTAGCGTACATATCCGATCATTCTCGAGCCACCGGCTGCTTTCCAAGATAGACAATTCTCAGGAGTGCGTCGGGAATTGGTTCTGTCATAAGACTTTTACCAATCCTGTCTCTTGTTTAATACTGATCCTGACTGAATGCACTTTTTTAAGTAATTTTCTGCTAAAAGGGTTTACTAAGGAAATCGTTTCTTTGATAAAAGTTATGCGTTTTAAATGTATACCAGACGAAAAAACTAAATACTCTTCCATACTGAAAGCGTGTGCAGACGGCAAATTTGATGTGCCTTACTACGTGTACATAGGATTTATCTGTAAAAGGAATAGACATTGCGAGAAAAGGAGAAAATGCTAATTGAGGATAAATGAAGCAAAAAGTTGTAAGCGACCTTTATAGAATACTAGTTTCCGAACTTTTTCGAGTATCGGGTGTTTATTTCCTGATTGTATGTTGTATGTATTTTATAAAGCGAGATGAAAGCGTAGTAACAAATAATGTTCATTATTGGCCAAAAGTTACAGTAGAAACTGTCAATTAATGTCACATACCAAAACCTAAAGATCACCTACAACTTTTCTTTTTTTCTAGAACATGTTCTTCTTTCACGGAAATAGAAATAAAATGCAGTCGATACAATAAAAATTTTCAGTTTCTATCTAACCCTACTACCCGAAGACATTTTTTTCGGCATCGCTGAATGTGCTGGCCTTTGACCTACTTTTTGGTGCTACTTTCTGATATAAAAAGAATGTATAGAAATTTATGATTGGTCAAATATGTAGACAAATATGTAAACATGTTTATTCTAAGGACCCCTGCCTATTTACTGGTAAATATACGGCGTTTATCTTTTTTGAAGATATCTGTTGCATTGTCTCGCAGCAGATTGTTATAAAAGGGGAAACACCACGGAGCTAATTTCACACTTTGTATGCAGTATGGGTGAGAGAATTGTTTATGCTCTGGCAAAAAGGGGGTTTAAAGCATCTCCGTGATACATTATATGGCTTGCAACATGCGAAAAGGGGCATTCGGACATTTGCGTAAAGTGTCGTCTCGGATCAGCCTGCGCATGCCGCGCAGACTAATCCGAGACGGCACTTTACGACTACATAGATTAAGTGCTACAGTAGACTTGCGCAAAACAGAAAATTAAATAAAAACGGAAAGTGTCGTTTCGGATTAGCCTGCGCGGACTGCGAAGGCTGATCCAAGACGACACTTTACGCAAATGTACGAATGCCCCTTTTCGCATGTTGCAGGCCATATCATGCAAGTCATCACAGAATCATGAATCCATAAAATTAACAACTGCGTTGTGAGGTAGAATGATACTTGGAAATGCAAAATATTTACCGAAAGCAAAGAAAAAAAGTTTCGACTACGCAGGCTGACTTGCGTCGATACTTGCTTGCAGATTCATTAAAGCCCTATTTCACAGAGCATTACTAATTTATATTCACCAATCAAACCTTGCTTCATGCTTCATTTTTCATCTAAAGTCGAACCTGTCCGAGAGACTCTCTGTTATAAGCAATCTACTGCTTTGAGAGATCATTAGTTTGATGTTACATCCAGTCTTGAATCATCTCAATTGAACCTGTATTAAGAGACAACCTGCTGTAAGAGACCACTTATCTTACTTCCCTTTGGTGCTCTCTGTACATACCTGAAGCCGTAAATGTGACCATGGGTTTTGGAAGTGAATGAGCCGGAAATTGCTGATCGCTTATTCTGCCATGCCGCCTTGGAAGACAAAATGTTCTTCCAAAACTACGGTCAACTACAGTACACACTACGGATAAGTACGGTTAATTACGGTTAACTACGGCCAACTACGGTCATTAACCACTGCGGTCAACCACGCAAGGTGTGACCACGGTTTTAGACTGTATTTAACAAGGTTTATTATCAAAGATATCTCTGCAAAAAATTTATTCACCAATTTCAACGCACAAAATAGTAAAATCGACGTCATTCGACGGCTGAAATAACAAACATAAAGATTTTCATTTCATGGACTTGATTGCATGCGACTCAAAAAGCTTAAGCAGAATGCGTAGATCAAGATCAGACCGCATAGAACCATCCGCTTATTAAGTCAAACGAATGAGATTAAAAAAAAAAATGAGTTTCGGTGGATTGAATTTTCAGCCGTCGAAATCGGGTGGCTTTATTATAATTGGTGCTGAAAGAGTCAAGAGGGAGTCGTTCACTTCAAAACAACCCAAATATAGCATGATGAAGTACCATTTGTAATGATTATTAAGATGTACTACATGCATCAAAAAAGCAATGACGAAAATTCATGCAAACAGGCAATAATTTCGATCAATTCACAGAGGACACGTAATGTGACAAAATAGAGAAATGCACCCTTCAATTATTTTATCAACTGAGCGATTGGGCAATTGGAAATCTTTATTAGAATTACAAACAATGGTGAAGGTCGTAGTGTTTCTGCAGACGCAATAGTTAGACGCCAGTCATTCAATCGTTAATGTTCAGTTTGACTTTTATTGACGCCATGTTTGGGATTTTACTGGCTATCCTTTCTAGATGAGTATTCCTTAGAGCGCTGAATAAATCAATTGGACCGTTTCAATCGGGAAAAAGCCAAAATGCCAATATTAAGAAGCCTATTTTGGCCCGGGTATATTAGAAAGTAGCGTACAGTGTAAATACAAGATCAGACTGCATGTACTGTGCAATCTGATCTTGACCTAAACTGTCAGCGAAACCAATTTAACCCGGTTTCCGTGCTTTAATGCTTAACACTAAGTATTGCTGGCTACTCTATGCTCGCGCCCAGTTTCAAATTACAGCATATAAAACAATACGCTCTGACGCTGTAATTCTAGATATCACGTGATGTTTAGCCAAGTCATAAAATACATGACCGATCAAACGACAAAAATTCGCTAGCGTAAGATTTTACTACACAAATTGGGTCATCTATCCAGTCACATCTTCTTTATCTCGGATTATAGACATGAAAAAGTAGTCTTTATTCGATGCTCATTATGTCTGCATTTCATGTCTGTATTTCTAATCACGGGTCAACTTCGATCTGGCGCCCAGTTCCTTCCAGAAAATACATAATTAACACTTTTAACGACCGACATCTATGAACCACGCTCTGTTAAAAGGGCTTATGGGGTTAAATCCATCTGCAAAAAGCATCGATCCATGTCAGCCTGCGCAGTCCGCGCAGGCTGACATGGGTCGATACTTTTTGTTATTTGTAAATTTTCTGAATATTCAAGGAACATTTTACCCCGAGATCAAGTCGATATATGACTAAACTGATGTTATGGATCCATAATTACGCGATAACTTGGTTGGTGTAATGCATCACAGAGATGTATTTAACACACTTTTGCCAAAGCATGGCTCCTATATTTGGTAGAGATATCGGCGCCATAGCTACTCCCTGCCTTGAGAGTTTAAAACTGATTCAAAGTGACACAAAATAAAATTTTGACTGTGATCACGTTTTTTTTTTAGAAGTAACATGTTTTAAGCAAGGAGTTATTGTGCCTATTTACTCTTCGTTGGGACATAAGATACGCAAAAAATCCCAGAAAATCATTATACCATCGCTGGGATTTGAATTTATGAACTGTAAAATCAGTCCACCGACTTTGCGCAGCATCTACTTCGCGAATTGTAAAGAAAGTACCGGCCAATAAAAGTATCAAAATAAGAATTAGTCGTATATCTGATTTGTTTAAATATATTCAACAGCTTTGATATGTTTAACGTAATGCATATCAAAGTATCTTCAGCTTCAGTGTTGATTTAGTCAATAAAAGACTCTAGACAATTAACCATTACTTACCAATCTCGATATACTGAATCTGACATGAGTTGGAATTGTGATTAGATGCGCTGCGTAAGGAATTTTGACCTTCGGTCTCGCGCGATACCAAATTTTCTCACGCTGCTCGAATCAAATACAAGCACCAGGAAAGTTACTACAACATAATATTCCGTATTTATGTCATGCTCAGATTGAGACAACTAAAGATGGTATTGTCAACGACGCAAACAATCCGGCTTATACAACAATACTGCCATGTTCTGTTTTCATGGTCAAAATTGGGGCGTCGCCATATACCTATACTGTACTTTTGACCTCATCACCTGAAATGGGACACAAGCTCCTGTTTAGAATCTAGTTAAAATTGCAGTTTTGATACTTAGATTGACCGAACTATTCATATTAGTCACAGCGGACATAACTTTCTTCGTAGCTATTCAAAACCTTTGTCACGCTAGCTCTTCAGAAGCCATATAACTAGACTCGTTCTATTTCTATGGCAAAAAAATTCAATCCACTAAAACTTATATTCTGGTCTTGACTAAGCAAGCGGAAAGTGTACACAAGACCTTACAAAGATTGGACCTTGTGACCTAGTTTTTGACCCCATATGACCCATTTTCACATGTGTTCGAGATTTTACAAAGACAAACATTCTAACAAACGATCATGAGTATTGGACAGAAAATAAGGCTTCTAGATTGTACAAAGGCTTTTTCCAGGATTTATATTAGTGACCCCCCTTTTGACCCACCATGACCCATTTTCAAACGCGTTGTAGATATCATCCAGATGAACATTCTGACCAACTTTCAAGAGTTTTGGATATAGATTGTGGCCTCTAGAGTGTACACAATATTTTTCTGAGATTTGACCTGATGGCCTAATTTTTTACCCGACATGACCCATTTTCAAAGTCATTCACATATCATCAAGACAAATATTCTGATCAACTTTGCTGAATATTGGACAGAAAATGTGGACTCTCACGTGTATGCTGTTTTTTTATTTCTTAACAATTTGACCTGGTGATTTAGTTTTGAACTGATGAGACCCATTTTCATACTTGTCTTAGCCATTTGTATCAAGACAAATATTTTGACATGCTTTTAATAGTATTCGGTGTAAAATGTGGCCTCTAGAGTGTATACAAGGTTTTTGTGAGATTTGACTTGATGACCTACTTTTCTTATTTATCTGAAATAACCCATTTTAAAACTCATTCGAGATATTATTTAGATAAACATCCTGGTCAAATATCATGAGCATTGGGCTGAATTTGTGGCCTCTAGAGTACACAAGGTTTTTCTAAGTTTTGACTTGGTGACCTATGTTTTGACCTGACTTGACTTTAAAAAAAAAAAACTTGTATGAGGTATCATCAAGACAAACCTTCCGCTTAATTTTCGTGAATTTTGGACAAAAAATGTGGTGTCTAGAGTGTACACGAGGTTTTTCAAAGATTTGACCTAGTGACCTGGTTTTTTACCCTACATACCTATTTTCAAATTATTCGAGGTTTTATCAAGACAAAGCTCCTTATTTTTATTGGACTGAAAATGTGGCCTTTGGAGCGTACACATGGTTTTACAAAGATTTGATCTGGTGACCTAGTTTTTTACCTGATGTAACCCATTTATGAAATTGTTCGAAATATTATTAAGACAAATATTCTGACCAAGTTTCATAAGAACCAGACTGAAAATAGCCTCTAGAGCGTCAACAAGGTAAAAGTTGACGACGTACAACGGACGACACACAACAGACGATGGACACAGCACGCTCACAAAGCTCAACTTGAGCACTTGTGCTCAGGTGAGATTAAAATTTAAAAAGAATTGAGCATCTCTTGCAGGGTCTGTAATACAACAAAACATACTGTATTGAAAATCTACCGCCATTGGAGAGTCCATGGTTTATCTTCCTTGACTGACTGAAGAAACCATACTTGTAATCATGCGATTTGAAAGTGAAACCTAACAAGTGACTTTGAAATCTGCAAGCACATATGAACCATGCACGCGCAAAAAAATTACACGATATTATCACGATACAGAAACGACGTCTTCTATCCTTGGGCATTTTGAATGTAAGCATTTTGGGCGTTTCTAATGTTAACATGTTGGAAAAGATTAATTTGTAATTGTTACTCATATACATGTAAGCATTAGATCTCTTTGCCAAGCAATATGAATCAGATTACTGTCTGATCTTGAGCGTCATCGTCCGCTGCTTGATTCTAATTTATGACCAAAAAAGTGTTTTATTAGAAATGGATTTGTATTTTATGCCTGAAAACAAATCGAATATATTTATTCGGCAGCAAAACAGTTATACGAGAGTTCCGCATGGGGATGCAAACGCTTAGCTGCAGTTGCTTTTTCAGCGAAACCTCGAGGGCGAAAAAGGGCCATAACTTTGTCACAAATACATTGAGGATTACCTGTCCATGCAGTATTGGTCCTCTTTTGACAGTTAACAACTAGGCCGAGTTCGAAGCAAATTTATTATACTGCAAAGAAATTTCTCTTATTTGACAATATGCTCCGAATACACATTGCTGTCCACTGGCAAGCTCAAGGGAACATGACAGTCCCTGTCGGGGCCCTGTAGACTTGACTTATGCACTTTGAACGACGCAAAATCCAAGATGGCGGCGTCGAAAAGAAGCGATTCGCCCACATGACAAATACACCTTATTTTCCTTGATGGTTGTCATAAAAGCGGAAAATATGGAATATTTTTGAAAATAAATGTAAATAGTTGTATACATTATCTAGTTGTACGGTCAGGTGGCAGGGGACTTGGAAACTTGTTCACGGCTGTGGTAAATCATGTCGCCCCGAGCCGAATTGAGTACGCTGACGACATAGAATTTCCCTTCTGAGTGTCCCAATTAAATGAAAACTGACGTCACTGAAACCTTGGTAAAACGTGCAGTTTGGTGGATGAACTTGGTGATGTCACTGCGATAAAAATTCGTCATATTTTTATTTAAACATGGATTTAAACAGCTTCAAGAGAAGTAACTATGCATTTTAATGATTTGTTGTCAAAAAGTAAAAGACCATTAGATACCACAAACGAACATTTGGTTATCCTTTTAACGTAACAATGAATGAGTTTCGACACTTCACAATTTGCTTACCTGACGAAGGGATGGCTCGTTTTTACCCTGTGTATTTGTTTTAGAATGACAACAAACGATAATTTTGTAACCATAATCATTTATTTTAAAAAATAATCCATTCTTTCCGCTGTAATGACACCCATCAAAGGAAACTAGAAATAATACGGTGCAGGCTACTCATTATGTTTGTCTTGTGGGCGGCTTGTACATAACGGTTTACGCCGCCATTTTGGATGTTGTGTTGAAAGTGTTGTCATGTATACGGGGCCTTCAAAAGGGAAACTGCTTTTACTTAGATTTTGCCAGTGTACATGACTTGTATGTACGGGGCATATTATCCTAACAGATCGCGAGAAATTTCTTTGCAGTATAGTAATATATACTGACGTCCATAAGAAACGCCTCATCTCCCTCTGTCACGTCATATTTCATGAATTAAATATCGAATACATGATTTTGTAATTTAAAAATGGACTTTGTCAATATTTCTGTGCACATCACATGACACAAGCGTTTAGCTAAATATTACACAAATTTAACAGCCATTTCAACAAACTCACCCCCTCAAATTCATCAATACCGTGTATGGCCTCCTTGACTTGCTATCAGTGCCTGCAGTCGCCGTCACAGGGACCCACACAGATTACGCAGGAGGTAGCGTGGAATGCGAGCCCACTCTTCACGAAGAGCATTTGTCAATTCTTGGACGTTTTGCGGCTGTGGGTTACGTCGACGTAAACGACGTCCAAGGATGTCCCACATGTGTTCGATTAGGTAACAATCGGCAGAGTTAGCAGACCATGGCAGCACGGCAATATCATTGGCCATGAGAAAGTTTCTGGTAAATCTGGCCGTGTGGGGGCGCGCATTGTCATGTTGAAATGTAAGGCTACGGCGTTGCTGAAACATGGGAACGACCACAGGACGAAGAACTTGGTTTACATACCGTCTGGCATTTAAATTACCATTAATAACCAATAGGTCAGTTCTAAATGTGTGGTTTATTGCTGCCCAAACCATTATACCACCACTACCAAAACGGTTGTGCTCCAGAACAAAACTTTGGATGTACCGTTCATTACGTCGACGGTAAACGCGGACTCGTCCATCGGCATAGGAGAGGTTAAAACGGGATTTGTCACTGAAGACCACATCACGCCAACGTCTTCCAATGTTGTTTTGAGCCCACTGCCGACGTTCCCGACGGTGGCGGTCAGTTAGTACAACACCACGGTACGGCCGCCTGCACAATATTCCACGCTCCCGAAGACGTCGCCTTACTGTATTCCGACTTACATGTCTTCCACGATTCCCCATAACCATCGACGTTGTGGATTGCGCTGTGACAAAACGGTTTCGCAAGTGACGTTGACGGATGAAATTGTCTTGTCGTACAGACGTCACACGCGGAGCACCAGGTCGGGGTCTATCACACAAGCTCCCTGTTTCGTTTACCCATCGAGCAAGACGCACTATTGTTGATCTTGCAACGTTAAAGCGTCTTGCAACGTGACTTTGAGAAAGACCGCTTTCAAGCATACCCAAAATGCGTGCTCTTTATTCATTATTTTCTCTTGGCATTTTCGAAATTGATGTTTTCAAAATATTGCTTGGAGTACTTAATTGTAAATCAATTACTGTATACACATGAGTAATTTTGACCGACATAACCACTTGGGGAAAATGCATGGGGCGCCTGGGCAAAACAGTGCCATGAGCCATGGTTGAAGAAAACATAATAGACTGGCACGAAATTTCATGCTTCAGTAGATTACAGAAGTGAAAATTCTATGGTAAGCAAAAAGTGGCATATATATTCTAGGTATGTACAAAGCTATCGCACTTTTTCGATGAGGCGTTTTTTATGGACGTCAGTATATTTTGTTGTTATTCTAAAACAAATACACGGGTTAAAAAGAGCCTATCCTTCTTCATGCAAACAAACCGTGAAGTGTCAAATGTCATATATTGTAATGTCAAGAAAAATAATCTAATGGTCGTTTGATGCAACTGATGGTCGTTTTCGTTTGCCAACAAATCATAAAATGAATTGTAACTTACCTTGAAGCTGTTTAAATCCATATGTTTAAATGAAAGTTGAATCGCAGTGACTTCATGCACGTTAAAACACAGTTTTCAGTGACTTAGATTTTCAGTGAAGACAGTTTTCAGTATGTTAGGGCTCTCAGAAGGGCAATTCGATTTCGCAAGCGCACTCAATTCGAGAGACCATAAAACAGGAAAATTTCACTTGAATACATGTTGGAAAAGTAAAACTTTGCAGTATAATAAATTCGTTGTGCGGTCAGATGGCAGGCACTTTGAAACTTGTTCACGGCTGGGGGGGATCATGTCACCACCTCGCCTTCGGCCCAAAGCGACATGATCCGCCACAGCACTGAACAAGTGCCCTGTCACCTGACCGTACAACTAATACAGTCATGCTCTGTGAAAATGAGCTTTAATGCATCTGCAAAAAGTATCGACCCAACCCACCCTGCACAGACCTCAGTAAATTTTTTGTAAGTCCAAGGACGATTCTAATTTATGATTGAGTCGGTTGTTGGACAAAATAGATTTTACGGATCCATAATCTTATTATTGCTTGCTTGGTATAATGCATCACGGGGATGCATTCAATCGCTTTTTCACAGATCATGGCCTAAATATCTTTACTGGTGACAGAGATATAAGAAAATGCCAAAGTTTTCGCGGGACAACGGCGGCGAGAAAAGCAGATGACGCAAGGAATATGACCTCTTCGTTTTCTTCGAATACAGCCAAGCACAGAATGAGTTTTGCTATTCTGCAAAATAGTATCCCTATGTGTCATTCATAATTGTTTTTTGTATGTCTAGCACTGCAAACTACCATAATGCGTTAATGAGGTCTCTATGGATAATTAGCTAGTGCTTCCATCATTAATCGTGATTACAGCGTTTATAGTATTTTTTGTTTTGTGTTAATTATCTGTTGTTTCTGTTGTGTACGACAAAAAAACCTTTTTCATTTTGCGATTTTACCAAAACGAAACCTATGGCCTACTTTCCACCAAATGCAAATTTCCTGAGTATTTTTCTAGACCGACATAGCTCCACAAATGGAAAACTTGAGTAAAAATTCAAGCTGTATAGTCTTGATCGACATTGCGCCAAAAAACTTTTTCCTGCAGTATATTTGTAACGGGCTGATAAATAAGACACCCTTTGCAGAATTAAACCCGTGACCTTCTGGTCTTGGAGCAATCACTCTACCATGTCGCTACGGAATTTAGCACTGCAGCAAGGCCATACATGCTCCAAATTTTATGTAAACTACACCTGCCTACATATTCAAAATCTGTATATTGTAGAGGCGTAAAATATCGTATTTTGTAAATATTATGTTATCACGAAAACAAGAGCTGTCAGCCTGTCATCTGACATCACGGTTCGACTGGAATAGTTAATTGTTGCAGGTGGCGATCACTCAGTTTGGAAAATCGAGTTTTAGAAAAACTTTAACGTGAAATTTCAAAATCTTAACCTTTAGATCATGGGTATGGCTTGGGTATTGTCCAAAGAAACTTTGGACCTATATCTGTCTACAAGCCAAATATGAACCATATCCATAAATTAGTTTAGAAAGTGTAAGCTCTTAAAAACTTTAAAGCAACACTTTGAAGTAAAATGTCAGTCTACGACTTTGAACTAAGGATCATATGCGTTGCCGGGGGTATTACTGGAGGAAAATTTGGACTTATATCTATCATCATACAAAATATGAAACCAAATCTATCATATGGCTTGCATAATGTGAACTCTTGAAGAACTTTAACGTGAAACTTTTATGCAAAATATCGAAGTCTAGGACCTTGACCTTTTCCCCCATGGACGGGGGTATTGCTGACAGAAACTTTGGACCTGTATCTATCATCATACCCAATATGAACTACATGTAATCCCATCCATGGCTTGGTACATGTGAGCCCTTAAAAACCTTATAGCTAAATGTGGACGAGGACTCTGAACGACGCCAATGTTAAAGGCAAGGCCAACGCCGACGCCGTGGGTACTGCGATAGCTTTTGCTTGACTTCGTACAAGCGAGCTAAAATGGGTGAAAAGCAATACAGTAATTATTTCAGGCAAAGTTCGGAAAGAGATATTTTTACCCCTTTCAAAATGATAAAATTTTAGAATTTTTGATGTGATTTGCTCGTGCAAGGACATAAAACATTGTGGGGAAATGAGAAAATGCTGGTTATCAGCATTCTCTTCTTTTCAAACAACGTTTTCAAAATTCTACATCTCTCATATCTTAAGAACTCGGGATTGTTTGGTAAAGGGTTAAATGAAACCAGCAGTAAGATACACGGCAAGCAATACTTGTTACAAAGACCATTTCAAGTTCTGGTGAATCCAGAAAAGACATTCATCAACGAGTTGTTTCCGTAGTATAACTGAAATATTGTTGTAAAATCCTACAAATGGCCGAGCAAAGAGTAGCGGCATCAAATAGATAAACGGCTCTCTGGCAAAGGGAGTTTAATGCACCTCGGTTATCCATTGTATCAAGGAGGTCAACATATAAATGAGCCGCGCTCTGTGAAAAGGGGGCTTAATGCATCTGCGAAAAGTTTCGACCCAGGTCAGCCTGCGCAGTCCGCGCAGGCTGACCTGGGCCGAAACTTTTCGCTATTGGTCGATTTTCTGCATGTCAAAGGATCAGTCTACCTCATGATTGAGTCGGTTGTTAAAAAAATTGGCTATTATGGATCCATAAGTATGTGATGGCTTTCTTGGTATGATGGATTACGGAGATGCATTAAGCCCCCTTTTGCCAGAGCACGGCTCAAATTAAAAAGCATTTTGTCTTACAACCGACTGAATCATGAGGTCAACGGGTAGTTTGACATGCAGAAAAGTGACAAATGGTATAAAGTTATGACTTAAATCAATACTTTTTTTGCAGATGCATTGACATGCAGAAAATTGACAAATAGCATAAAGTTTTGACTTGGATCAATACCTTTTGCAGATGAATTAAACCCTTTGTTTACAATATAAGACTCAAATGAATGTATAAAACAGAAAGCCGACTCTGGTGGTTCGGTGATAATACGCTAATAATCTGGTCTTGGACAATTCCTTTCCGAAAACTGATTAAAATCAAAGCGACAGGCTTTCAACCGATAAACTTTCTTTTGAACTTATTCGAGAAAGCAGTCAGTGGTTTGAAAATAGTCCAGCAGAGCTCGCCAAAAAAAGAGGTTTGTATGGGCACATGAAGATTTGTGATAGCTTGCGTGATATAACAGATGGAAATGGCGTTAAATACAAATAAAACGATACAAGCAAACGGGAAAAATGCGGAAGCTAAACTCTGGTGTCTTGATGGAGACAAGATACCCCATACTCACGTATCACTTCCCTTTAATGGGGTTTAATAGATTTGTATGAAATGTCATAATTTCCTCCGGGAAATTACTAATACGAGTCTGCATGACATACTTCATGCAGTATGACTAACAGCCTATCCTGTCTCTTTAATTCCGAAGCAATCTTCATAAAGAACAATTATCAAGATCCTTTTAGATTGGTTTCTTTAAGAAACATCCTGTAAGCCAGATAGAGAAAAGGCTGTAAAAGCTTGATAGACTATAGAATGGTTCAAAATTTAGTTAGCTGTGTAAACACAGATAAATTACAGATATATGTATTGTGTAAGGGATAAATAAATACATATCGTCGGATGCCCTAACTGCGCCCCTGATCTCACTCCGCCACCTTTCTTGTTTTCGACAAAATCTCGTGATGTTTCAGCGTGCGCGAGACTGACAGTGAGAAAAGTTTTTACTACATCGTAGTAAATACATTCCGATGATTTTCAACCCAAAATGAGATATAAGCAGATATTTGTCTCAATTTTTATGTCTACTTACTGTTTTTCTGTGTATTTTCGTAACGCCGTTTTTTTTTTCCTTAAAAATAACCTCTAAAGTCATAAAATACGAACGTTTACACATCTTAAACGCTTCGTCTGCAAATGTTTACATTTTATGAATGAAAATCAGAACACAAAACAAATTTCTCAAAGGCCAAGCATTTCTTTATAGATAGGTTTTTTCCCCACGGTCGTTAACTGATATTTGCTTTCTCCATTTTAATTCAAGCCCAACTCATAAAAGATCAGAAGAACAAAAAAACAATATTCCCATCATGCACTTCATAAAGCTTACCAAGAAGTTGTAGAGAAGAACATGCCAATAAAAAGGGCTGCTAGATATTTAATGCTCCTCGCACCACTCTCAGGTACAGGTTACTAGGAAAGATGCACCCTAATACTGTAACCACTGGTAAACCACCTTTATTGACGCTGCTGGAACTAGTGGATCACATAAAAGCAATGGCAAACTCTTGCAGTTATTTATTTTAAAACAACTCAATGTTGAAGTTACATTTGTTAAAAAAAACAATGACAGTAATAAGTTTGCTTTATTTTTCGAGACCTGGGAGAATTTGTTACGTCACTCCAGGGGGAGGAGTTAGGCACACAAAAAATGGCGGCTGTTTGTTGACATGCAGTTAGTTCTATCAAGTTTTGGAAGTTTAATACTAATGTATACATGAATTTTGATAGAGATTGATGGATATAGAAAATATTTGACTTATGCATATACTTTTCTTTTTGTATATCATCTATTTATAGTTTTGTTCCCAGATAAAGCTTAGAGGGGCGCAGTTAGGGCATCCGAAGATATGTATATGGGAAATCTTTGATTTAAAACCGGAAACTTCAGAATAGTGATTTCTTTGAATGCACCGAGAAAATTAAATGCATTTTCTATCAGTCGTAATCTATGTAACCTTGCAGCCGTAAGGGGCAGCATTTGGCATGAAAATACATGAATGATTATACTATAATAAAATAAAGATGAAAATGGGTTAAAACTCGCTAAAAAGGAGTATAGATGTATCTTTAACTCCTTACCAGACGACTAAATGACTTTGTCCAACTTAAAAGCAAATTGCAGACGATAAATCAAATGGGGCCTGTTGTTGGTTTTTGTCTTGTGTACAAAAGGGTACAAGGAGTTTCTCTTTTCTCACAATGTTTTTTAACCTTTCTAAGATATATGCAACCATTTGAGCCAAACCGAATTTGTCGATTGCAAATACTTTAAATTTGATGAAGTCTAAAATTCCATCGTCTCGTAAAGGGCTAAACAACATTCTAACTAATTTAAAAAGACCAAGATAGTGTATACTTTGATCATTAAGCAGCTTAGTACATGCAAATTAACCGTTTTGAAAACATTGTGAAAAAAAGGAGACATCGTTAGTACCCAGCATTTTCTCCCTTTCCCACTAATGTTATCTGCCCTTACAAGGAAAAATCCTTTCGTTTGACCCATCTTTATTTGCCATCTGCAAATGCTTTCAAATTAAGTAAGTCCAAAATTTTGACGTCTGGAAAAGAGTTAAACGCACATAATGAGTCTTCAAGCAAAACTTGACATGTGTCAAATTCATGGCTGTATTACACAGACAATTGCCAGGAACGTGGTAAGAAGAGCAGACTCCTGGTATCTAAGTGTAAAAAAGAGATGTACCAATTTTTGTCCTTGATTGCGTTTTCTTGATATAAGTAACGTTACATATATCTTATAGCTTCTCTTCAAAAACTCATTTCATATTTACATGCGCTTTTTTTTTCTCGTTGGCGTTATATCGTTTTTGTCTTGTTGCTTATTGGTGACTTTGAACGTTTGAAAAGTTTTGAAATACCAATTTCGTTCATTTGTTCGTTCACGATTATTTCTTGACGACTAATAACCAAAACATGATTCACAATACTCCGAGATCTTCATTTCTCTCTTTTCTGATTGGAAAGTATTGATGGTTTTCTGCTAAATTCTGATAAAATTCATTTCTTTTAGTCAGAAGAGCTGACGGAAGACCAAGGCAATATGAGATAAAGCAAACAGAAACACCGTAACTGATTAGTTCCCTCCCCTGAGATCATTGGGTTGCGCTGTAGGTGTCACACTTCTGACAAGAGACTGAAGATAGAGTTAGGGTGAAAATCACTATATTTGACCCTCTGCTGTTCTTTCACGATTGCAGCGGAACCATTGCTGATTGAATCTATTAAACGCAAGTCCCATGCCCCGTTTAAAGTATGGAAAACATAGACTGTGTTTCGTGCTTTTCCTAAGAGAGAGAGAGAGAGAGAGAGAGAGAGAGAGAGAGAGAGAGAGAGACACAGAGAATTGGCAACACACAGAAAAGGCGCCGTGAAAAGAGCCTCTTTACAGTTGAAGACCATGCTTCTAAATAATGCCACAGCCACTAAATAGTTTCCCGTGTAATTGCTAATTAATTCTCAGCTTCAGTAGACATCATTGAATCAACGTTCGAAATAGATTTGAGATATGTCGACTCAGAATAAAATAGTGTAGCATAAATGTGCAACAACAATTTTTCGCAAAGAATAGATCGTGTACTTGTGACTACAACGAACCGGAAGTATTCCATGTGGCGTGCTACAAGAACCTGAAACATTCCGTCGTGGCGTGTCGCAATATATGTTTCCCTTTAATATTAACTCCACATTAGAACTTTTGCTGTAAATTTAAGGTGATAATTTACTGAGAAATAGCATAAGCTTTAGCATAAGAAAGTTAGATATATAATCCACCGCTTATAACGACTGAGACAACCTGTGAGCTGTTCTTCTTTAACTTAAACTTGGTTGATGCTCCGATCACTGAAGCTTTTCTTCCCATTCAAAAAGGTCTGGTTTATTATCATTTTTTCTGTAAGTCTATGGTTGAACCCATCATAACTTAATTAAGTACGCTCACATAGTCAAGAAAAGGACCTAATTTGTTTTACAGGTAATATCGCTTTTACTTACATTTTTTCTTTTAAATGAAGGCCATCAAGGGTCACAGACATTGACATACAAACCTATTAGGGAAACAAAAATTGAATAGGTAGAAAAAAAGAGTTGCTGATAATACTGTGTGAAAATAAGAAATTGTGTGTCACAGGAGTTTTCTCCTTCATCCTTTTTTTTTTCCAAAAGCTAAACACCACAGGACAAAAATAGTCAAATTTCTGTGGTGACAGGATCAAGAGCCTCTATCACTGTAAATGTTAAATTTAAAAAAAACAAACAAACTTTGCAGCGCTCATGCCGCGACTCTCTGTGTAAGTAGGAAAGAAAAGAATTCGATAAAGAAACAATGGTATAAAGAAAAAAACAAACAAACATAAAAGCTAAATTCAATTACAGCATATTATAGAAGCCTGTTAAGTTGACATTGAATGCAAAGAAACAATTATGTGAGCTTGAAAGTTCAAATTACATATTCCCCAAAGTACAATACGTTAATGGATTTCATTGTTTATGCATGCATTTTATAGGAATTGATTGCCTGTATGTCACGGGAAACGTGCCAAAATATCGGAAAAATAATAAGACAATAAACAATTTTCAAGTACTTCTCAGAAATGAGTATATATTGAGTATTTTCCTTGTAAAACAATGTGCTCTAAAGTAATTTAAACATATGTAATTTAAAGAATTTCAGTTACACCAGAAATTATGATAATTATGATAATATTTTGTAAATTTTGGACAATTTAGGTGAAAAAAAAGTTTATATCGACAAATTTCTTTGCCTCAACAACTGACCCTGAAAGCGCTGACAGGACTAAATTTGCTTTAACCCCTAGGCTGCTAAGCGCGTCTTACTGACCTTTTACGGACAGTGTAGATCAAGATCAGACTGCACAGAACGTGCAGTCTGATCTTGGATCTGCACTGGCCGATAAGGGGATATTTTTGTCTAAAAAACAAGTTTGAAATAGAATTATTTGGATTTTTACTATCGACCTAAAAGTTTCGTTCAACTTATTTAACAGGATAAGGGTTACTAGAAAAAGTAGATCACTATCAGACTGCAAAGAAGGTGCGGTCTGATCTTCGATCTACACTGCCCGCTACTTTGTGATATATTCTTGCCCCAATTTTTTTTTGCCATGGCAATCTTTCGGCTGGTTTTCACCTGGGAAGGACCATTCCATTAAATAAGGGTTTTATAGGCTAATAGCCCTGTACGATTTGGATTGCTGCTCCAGACAAGTAAATTAGGCCACTCTGTTTCTCGGCATTTCGGACTTCGTTTTTCCAGAGTTTTGAAACATTAAATTCTAATAAAACATTATTACCCATTCTTTTTAGCAAACAATGACTTCATGCATATATAATTTCATAATATTCTAATCGCATTTAATATTTCAAAACTCTTGAAAAAAGGCAATAGCCGAAATATAGAGAAGGATAGTGATTCAGTGTAGAGTGTTTCATTGGTAATTTACAGTCAGAGTGTTTTTGGTCAGAGTGAATTAAGATCAAACTTTACAGAATTTGGCCATAAAACGCTTCCTTTATCGACGCATATCACAAATGTTCGTGCGCATCCTACTGCGCATATGTTTTCATCATGGATAGTGAATCAAAAGTGCGCCTATGTATTTTTCACACATATGGTAATACTATTGGTGCACTGAAACAAGTAGCACTCTCTTCGGGTAGTATAAGTAAAGAGAGAGAAAAAAAAATGGATCTGTGAACTGTCACCGTGAAATAATTAAAATACTGTTGGAAAAAATCATCAAGATTTAAAAAAAAATGAATCAGTTAAATGATGGCAAAATACGTGTCTTTTTTTTAACTGACCGAAAATGTCCTTTTTATTGTTTGCAGAGACTGTCGTATTGAATAAGTCAATGACATGTTCTTGTTACCACGAATGGAGATCACCATCAGTGAAAAGAAAAAAAAGACCCATCGATCGTTGAGACAGTGGTATTCTTTTGTATGGCTGCCTTAATTAACCCTCAAAGCGTCCGGTAAACGAACTGGACATCAAAAGTCAGCAAAAAGATATCAAGATATTGCTGTATCTACGCTGTTTTAGATAAGCTATCCCAAAAAATTACGGACATTGTAGATCCAAGATCAGACTGCTCTTTGTGCGGTCTGATCTTGGATATACACTGTCCGCGAAAAGCAACAACGTTGCCGTGGGCGCCTTAAGGGTTAACCCCAAGATGGCTATTCTTCCTTCTGGAATCTATTTGACCTAAGCCATTCATCGGGCGCGAAGGTATGAATAGAGGTTAATTTGATACATATAGATCCTTTATCTACAATTAACTAAGATTTCCTCCCTGGTAATGGATCTAGCACGAAACATGATTGCGATAACCAGTTATATTAAGGTTAAGTTATGGGCGTAGGAGGGTTTGTAATGTTGTAGTGACACTTCTATGAGACTTATTTTTTCTCTCGAGAAAAGGGTAACATTAGTAAAGAAGAAAACAAAACAAAAAAAAAAAATAGTTAAAATTGGGGAATAGCCTTTGTCCCATCTTATTTCCAGAGGGAGGGGCTTCCCCTGCTCCCCTTTCGCTCGACCATCCCTGTGTTCTAAATGCTTAATAAAAAAAAAACGAACAGACCTTAACTCTATGGCTGCTAGATAAATGAAAGCGGCCATTGTCAATGTGTAAAATTCTTTGATGTCGGCTACTTTGCCAGAAACATGTCACAACATGGTGGACCATATCGATCAAAGATCCTATTGCACAGTCAATTAGGTCTAATCTTGATTCCAAATGTTCGCTTAAACACAACAAATTTTCAAGAAAGAGAGTTCAAACAGAAAAAAATATTCTGCGCAATTTTACTTGTACGATTCGCCTATAGACTTTAACCTCTGAGCATTGAGGCTGATTTAAGGGTACGGCCCCTAACTCTCATAAGACGGAAGCTGCCGAGATTGGCCGAATAGCCTTTACGAAAACGTCGATGTTTACCGATGAGTTAGGAGCCGTAGACCTTAAAGGGACTATTAACCAGATTGCGAAAACGCAAAATGAAAGTAAATTTTCAAAATAGACAAAATAATTTATTTCGTTTTGATGATGAGTTTTTTGTGACGGTTGTTTGAAAGAATTAGGGTCGGGAGCAAAAAAAAATTGTCATGTTTACATGAATTCCATTGTCTTTTTCTATCCCGTTAGTAACGGTATAAATGTATTTCAAGAATACTCACGTGATTTTTCGGGCATGCATAAACACAATCCTGCAAAACCACTACACGAATTCCACCGAAGAAATCTGAGATATGATCAATGGATTACCCGAGGTTTGCCGAATGTTTCTTTCAATATTACAGCGCACTAATTTGCAGTTATAAATAAGCTCATTATGCTACGTTTACATAACCCACGATGCCCACGATTTGAGAGAAGCGTGGTGAGCGTGTGGGTTCGTTGGATCGAATCCTGTTGATCTTGAGGGAACTTGGTGCTATCGGGATGATCGTAAGGATATTTACAGAATTTTTGACGGACAAAAATTTTGTTACGATTACGTCGATTTAATATTAAGCTACGAGCTTCAGCGGTTTGTTACGAAAACTAAAACGATTCTGGTAAAGATAATGCCACGATTCTCATTACGTTTTCTTAAGTTCTCTCTAGTTCTCTAACGATTACTACAATATGCTACAACTTGTGTCAACGATTTGATCGGGATTATCATTTTTTGCACACGATTTGGGTATAATTTGATGGCATGGGTCACCCATCCTCTAATCGTGACTGATCGTGTTTCAAAGTACACCAAGATCAACCACGATAGACCATCAAGGTCTGATGCGCCGCGTTAAGGTCTGTTAAGTTGTGCTACCTTCTACTGCGATTTCTACGTTATATTACGCTCTCCCAAGATTAACAATAAATCGGGGTAATACTAGGTTCCCACTATCACGATTCGCACCACGATTGAAATCGTGGTCTTAATCGTGAGCAAGTCGTCATGATCCTGTCAAGTCGTATCAGAACTTGATGTTACTCGTGGCAATCGTGTTAATCGTATTAATTTCTTTTGGATGTCAAAAAATTTTCTACGATCAACACGATTGGTTTTCAATCGTAGTCATCGCATCTAATAGTATTGAATTGTAACAAAACGCAGTAGATCGCATCAAATCGTGCTTCTAAATCGTGTTGATCGGGACCAATCTTGGACAAGGCAAAGGCCACGCTGTGTTTCGATTTGCTGGATAATAATGCTAGGTTCCCACTGTCCCACTAGACCCACGATTCGTAATCCGCAGCTAAATAATCCTGAAACTTTGAGGAATTTTTTGGTTTGGATAAGAGATGATATGAGTGGATACGTGAGGATACGATGAGTTACGCTTGGATGCGATATGATTGCGATTGGTCAATTTCAGTTCACACGACCTATTACTACCAGGTCTTACGTTCGTATACGATCCATTCCGATCCGATAAAGGGGCCATTTCACCGAAAAATCTTCCCGAAAGACCGAGTTGCGATCTCAGAGCGTGGCTTGATCGCCGCAGGTCGCAAGAAATCAGCGGTTGAACGAGTGTTGGTCTCTCCTTGGTCTTCCGTGGTCGCACAAGGTTGAGAAAAGGTCTTCCCGAAAAATAGATCGTAGCTCGGTTTTTTGACATGTTAAAAAACCAAGCTGCGACCTGTGCAACCTGGAAAATCGCAGATATAGCGTCGGAAGATCGTGCAAGGTAGAAGAAAGGTTGCATTGGTCGAGGGACAATTGAGGCTAGATCGGAGATGAGCGAGGCTCAGTCTTCCGGAGCGAGAACTGATTGCGCGCATAGTCGTGCTGCACGACCAATCCCCGACCTTCTCTCAATCAATGCGACGTTGTTTCGCTCTTATACGATCAAGCTTCGCTCTGCACAACCTTTAAGCCGACCCTACTTGAAATTCGTGTATAATATTGCACGAAAACAAGCATCAGTCATATAGCTCGCCAGTGTCATGATAATGTGACTGGGCAAGTGCTGGTTTAACTCTTTACCAGACAACAAAATTTTAGACTTGCCCAAATTGAAAGCACTAAAGACAACAAATCAAATGCGGCTAAATTTGTTGTTTTTCTTTCTGAAAGTATGTAAAACACTGTGGAAAAAAGTAGAAAATGTTCATTTTGAGCATTTTCTCTTTTTCCCACAATGTTTTCCAAACCCTTCTACGTCAGGGATGTAAAATCTAGGGCTCAGCTAGGAAAGGGCTGATTTATTTATGAAACACTCTGCTCACGAACGCGCTCTCTTGAGAAAATGTGACCTTCACCTTTGAAGTCAACCTTAATCAAAAAACCTATGAAGTAGTTTGAGTACTTAGGAAATTGTAAGTCGGGAAGATTACAGACAGACGGACGCATTGACAGACGGACAGGCAGGGGTAAAATGGTATGCTCCCGATTACTAGTATTTGATACGGGAGCATAAAATGCTGGGTAACACGAGTTGTAAAAAAGTCTGTTAAATAACTGACATGCTATTAACAAAGCCTTCGACTAGAGCTCCAGATAAAAGGGAGTGATGAGATTTCATTGGAATGTAATTAAAATTGTTTTCTATCAGAACCTTTATTGTGGCCACTCATCAGAATCGTCTCGACGAGACGATTCTAAGGAGTGCCCCCAATATAGGTTTTGGATAATTATTTAGGGACCTAAAAGTTGGGTCACTTTCTCTTATCTGGAGCCCTGTAAATTCAATCAATTACAAACAAACAGAATTTGGAAATCAAGTTTTACTCCCTAAACCACAGCAGTTATAAAACATTCACAATGTTAGCAACAGAGTGGTGCACTAGTTAAGATACCATAAAACTAAAAGAGTTCCAGTTAGACTTATACAGTTGATTTGATTAACTCGGAAGACTCTACGCTTGGCCGACACCATTTTTTCTTGCCAAGGAACAGAACCAGCAGGGCTGTTGAAGTAGTTCTTCATGTAATCCCTGACTTTCTTCCCATCAGCGTTGTCCCTATTGCGACCCAAGTGGTAGGCCAAATCTTGCATCTCGCATGAATTTCTCCACTCTCCAGGAATCAGGTTGTGTTCTGAATCTTCCATATCCATATCTGCATTCTGGAGTGCTGGATACCTCATTCTCATTATGTTATGCAGACACACACACGCTTCTACGATGATTCTGCAATTATCAGGGTTCTGCTGTAGAGTTGTTAGCAGACACCTGAAGCGGGAGGACATGATTCCAAGTGCGTTTTCGACCACACGCCTACCTCTTGAAATTCTGTAGTTGAAGACTGTCTCTTCTTCGGTTAAACCTCTCCTGGTATAAGGTTTCATGAGGTAGGGTTTCAGAGCAAAAGCATCGTCAGCTAGTAGAAAGTATGGTACATCCACGTCGTCATTGGTAATAAATTCAGCAGCTGGCAGATTAGCTGAGCCATCGACGATACATTCTCTCAACTTACTTGCGTTGAATATCTGAGCATCAGACTGGTGTCCCAAACCACCGACATCGATCCACAGAAATTGTTAGTTAGCATCGACCAAGGCATAAAGAACGATGGAGCGAAACTTCTTATAATTGTAGTACAGGGACCCAGAACTGGCTGGTTTTCTGATGGATATATGTTTACCATTGAGAGCTCCAATTGCATGAGGAACATTCCATCTTCTCTCAAAGTCATCAGCAATGGCTTTCCATTCTGCAGCTGTGCTGGGACACTGAATGACTTCATGCTTATACTCATCCACAATAGCTTGACACACCACGGCAGGAAGAAGGCTACTGTATGGCGAGACACTCTGAAGTCATAGGACAGGCTTGGGTAGTCCAAGCCACTTGCAAGGTGCCTAAGGGTGGCAGTCAACTTCACTCCGCGTTCTAAAGCTCTTCTATAGTTTGTGTCCATCTTCGAAATTCTGAGACCAACCCTTGCCAACAAGTCGTCAAACATCTCTGGGGGCATACGGAGAAAGGTCCGGTAGGTAGCTTCATCTCCGAACCTCAGTTCCTGCACGAGGGAGCTGTACTGCCCATAATGTTCTCTTTGAAGTTCGCGTAGCCAGGGAGCAACCCAATACCTCTTCTTGATATACTTCCTTCTCATTTTCAGCATGTTTAGAATAATTAGGGAGTCTTGCTGCAGTTTCAGGGCATGGTGCTGTAGTATCATTGCATGATGCAGAGCAATTGGATCCATTTTGTCCTTTAGAATGCTGGTGAAAACTGTTGATCGGCTACAGATCGTGAGGTATTTTTATACGCTCGTAGTGGGTCGTGAGCAAATCTGGGCGACCATGAAGAATTTGCGCGTAGCTCGGTCGAGAGCCTGTAGAGAAATTATCAAGGATTGAGCGTACAGAGAGAGACTAGATCGTTTAGATCGAATGTAGGTCGTTTTGACTGAGAGTATGTCGCAACTCTTAAGTACCTAGATCGGCCGGGGATGATTCTTGGTCGACTGTGATTGAGTCTTGGTCGGCTGAGGTCGTGGGCATGCGAAGATAGGTCGCCGCGACATTGATGCTAAGTCGTACGTTGGTCGTACCGAGAGAGTCTTTGTCGTGTTAAGATCGCGTCAAATTGACTAGCTAGACGCAAGTTGATCGCATATACAGCGTATCTAGAGCGTGCATGGTCATAGGTAGAGCGTATTTATCGAAGGTCAATCGAGAAATCGTCGGAACTAGAGCGTACATAGAGAATAATGGGGGAGGTCGCACGGATTTTGCCCGCGACCTTGAGGAGACAAAACTACGACCATAGTCGCCTGTGGTCGCATGCGATTTTCCTACATCGTACTCGGTGATATGACCCCATAAGATTGTCCTGTTCTAGTCTGCGTTTGAGTCCCGATTCGATACGTTCATTACGAGCGCAGGTCACGAGTTATGACGATGTAATACATGCAGATACATGCAGATAGGAAGGATAAGTCCAGATACGTTTACTGCGAATCGTAGCGCTCTGTTTCGCTATGATACGATTGTTGTCGCGACGTCTTTCACGATCAGATCCGAGGGAGAGCTGCGATTGGACCCCGATGGGTATATATGAACCACAACTGTCCATAGACTTCATTGTTTTTCCTCAACACTGACCTTTGAGGAGATATGTAATGTTACATTTGCAGAATGCATATATTATCGCAAGAGAGGAAGAAGATGAGCAGCTCCCAGACCAGCAACAACCACAACCCGCTGGGGTCAGGAGAGCGGTAGTCAGACAGTTTTGGGCGCGACCATAGCTCATAGAAGAAAGAAGCAACAATTTGATCCTAGCCTCCTAGACATACCCTACAAAAAGAAAAGAAATGTTCCATCCCTTAGAAAAAATAAGTGTATTCAATCATTTTCGCTGCATATCTTTAGGATAAATTAAACGAAATTACTCCTTTTTTTAATTTTGGAGAGAGAAAGTGTGGCACTAACTTAGTTCTCTGGAATTCTCTATTCCCAACCTCTCCTTTCGGCCCGACCGATCCAGGCTTGCAGGCTTTTGGGAAGGCTTCTGGTGATGTTTCTAGAATCGTTGGTGTTGGAAAGCTGATAAAAGTAGAGGCTGAATGATCGATATTGGAGGGATTATTTTCGTTTTTAACAGCACCTTGTACTGCTGCTGCAAAGGAGACTACATTTTATCCCCATGTTAGGGATCAAAAAGGAGAACTTATCCTATCCTATTATTCAGCAAACTGAAACAGAGAGTGGCCTTTGCCTTGTCCAAGATTGGTCACGATGAACACGATTTAGAAGCACGATTTGATGCGATCTGCTGTGTTTTATTACGATTCAGTACTATTGGAGGCGATAGAGAATTCCAGAGAACCGAGTTAGTTATGCTTAAGTCTATTTGATATATCTATCATCAAGGCAACTTCAATCTTTTTGTAGGATGTGTCTAGGAGGCTAGAAAACTGACCAAATTGTTTGCTTCTTTCTTCTGTGAGCTATGGTCGCGCCCAAAACTGTCTGACTACCGCTCTCCTGACCCTTGCGGGTTGTGGTTGTTTTTGGTCAGGTATAGCTGCTCGTCTTCTTCCTCTCTGGCGATAATGTCTGATAACGCAAAATTATCACTCTCCTCAACAATCAGTCTTCACGAAAAACAATGAAGTCTATGGACAGTCGTGGCCCATATATACTCATCGGGGTTAAATCGCAGCTCTCCCTCAGATCTGATCGTGAAACACGTCGCTACAACAATCGTATCTTAACGAAACAGAGCGCTAAGGTTCGCAATAAACGTATCTGTACTTATCCACACGTATTTGCATGTATTACATCGTCACAACTCTGATCCCCGCTCGTAATAATCGTATCGAAACGGGAGTCAGTCGCAGACTTGAACGGGATAATCTTATCGGATCGGAATGGATCGTATACGAACGTAAGACCAGATCGTAAATGGTCGTGTGAACTGAAATGACCAATCGCAATTATATCGCATCCAAGCGCAACTCATCATTTCCTCGTGTATCCACTCGTATTATCTCGTGTCATAGCCAAAAAGAAAATCCCAAAGTTTCACGATTAGCTGCGGGTTGCGAATCGTGGCTCTCGTAACTAATCTCGCGACAGTGGGAACCTAGCATAATCGTGACCAAATTTTTGACGGTCAAAAACTTTGTCACGATCCTTACGATCATCCCGATTGCGCTACGTTCGCTTAAGATCAACACGATTTGGTCCGACGATGCCACACGCTCACTACGCTTCTCTCAAATCGTGGACATCGTAGCTGATGTAAACGCTGCATTATGTGTTTCACTACTTCAAAAACGCAATGAATCGTGGAGTTCCGCGATGTTTTGAAATCGTGGACATTGTAGTCATCGTGGTTTATGTAAATGCAGCATTAGGGCTCGTAATTCTTAGTCAAACACTTTCGAACGATTCACGTCGCACATCTATCAAAGTTTTTTTGTGAACTTAAACCTAACTATGATTAAAAAATCCAGATATGTTTTTCATTTTCACAAGTCGTTTTTTTAAGCGTAGTTAGATGCATTGCAAGCGCTATTTTACACTTTTACTCGGGTTTGTCCGTAAGTGCTTGGATATGGGTTGAAATGTTGGTATACATAGTTACTATGGCCTTCGGCTTGCCAAGCAAAGCCCAGGCCAAAAATGATAATTCAATGAATATGCTTCATGGAAATCTGACATTAAAACTAAATATAAACAATGCAAATATGAAATAGTAAATTCAGTTTCTTGTAAAGCTATAAAAAACATATTTGTTCAACTCTTTCACCATACAAACCCGGGTTTTACCAACCCTGAGAAATAAAGCTTTTGCAAACATCAAGGGAAAAGGAGAAATGATAGTAACCAACACTTTTTCTTTACCCATAATGCTTTCTACCCTTTCAGAAACAAATCCCATCAGATGAGCCACATTGGATTTGCAGTTTGCAAATACTTTTAAATTGGACTAGTCTAAACTTTAGTCTTCCGGTGGAATGTAAACATGTTCTTGAGGTTTTTTTTTTTTTGTTCATGGCAATGCTGAAAATAAAAGTTAGGAGCTATATCCTTTGACAGTATGTTTCTTATTACAGTTTAGGCTGTTTCCTTATATATTTTACTCTTAACATGTCTTGACTGACGCAAATGGGTTGTAGATGGGTATTGATATCGTTACTGTTTCATCTCAGTAACTTCTTAGCCTCTACAGACGACTTCTTTCTGCTTCAAAAAGACTCCTTTTGAAAGCAGAACAAAAACGAAATTTGCTCATGGATACCAATTTGTCTTTTAACTACAATACTAATGTTTTCATATACATGTAAGGATGTAAAGGTAAGTGATGGTTTACTATCATGTCAACTCTATCAGGTAGGGACAGCCATTTAAAATCTGATTTGTGAGACAAACACTATTATAGACCCATACACATTTACTTCCAAAGTCCCAACTTTAATACCGAGTGCCATGGCATACATGTAATCACTTGGTTATAATTTATAATTTTTAATTAGTTACGAGCTCATCAACAGTCCATATCAGAACAACACCCTCTGCCATCTGAACTCAAACTTTTACAATCCTGCTTTGTTGACAGATACCATTAAAAACCATTTTGCCACAGATTCATGTTAATTATCCATATTATACAAGGGTGTTTGTCATTTGCTGCAAAATGGTTTTAGGAGATGATGACTTAACAATAATTCTTTCTATACAAAAATGACTTATTATCAATTTCATAATAGCGTCATGTATTAACTATTCTAACACCTAACATGCTCACATAACTAAAACTTAAACATACATCTTCACTCGTTTTCATCCAGTTTTTTAACCGTTTTTTTTTTATGAAATTATAATCACTCTTGTATCTTCATGCCAAATATTGCCCCTGATGGTTGCAAGGTTGCACAGATTACGGCAGATAGAAAATGTATTTCATTCTATTGCGGCTAGCCATAGACATAACAACCACAGTTTCCGGTTTAAATCCCTACAGTTTCTTTACCCCATACACCTAAGTTATATTGATTTTTATCTATGTTTACACAGCTGACTAGATTAAAACAACGTTAAGTTTCAACAGCGTTTGTTTATTCTCTGGCTGTAAAGATGCCTCTTTGATACTGGTTGTAGTGTAACAGGTTTTGTGGTAGACTATTGACTAATTGGGATGGATGCCCAGTGGGTGAAGGCGTTACTTCTTCTGTAAATGCGAGTGTGTATATATATATTCTGTAGAGAGAATGGCCCTGTTTGAAATAAAATAATTACCATTATATGTCCCAAGAAAGTGTTGGAAAGTTAAAAGCATTCTGAATTAAATTTGTCTTGCTTTTTTTTTTTTTTCTTTTAGACCGTTCTGCATGCCAACTAATTCAGGGTCAGAATTTGTTTTGCTCCTTAATCTAGACAAAAAGTAACTGCCCTCCTTTTGTAACTGGCAAAATGTAATTTAGCAATAGATACGAAGTAAAGGTACGGAAACCGAATGGACGAAAAGTGAAAGAAAATCCTAATTTGCTTTGACAGAAAAGGCGTAAAACATAATTATTATATTATCAGTGTACTCTTTCTTTTTTCAATATCTTTTGACCGAGATTACAAAGGGAGAAAGAATTAAAATCCTGGCTGTAAAGTTCTTCTAATAATATTACCAGCTGTCGATCTGTTTGGTCTAACAGCCCTTAGGTGTTAGTTATATTGTGCATAAGGAAAGATTGCTCTTAATAACCTTTTTTTTTTTTTCATTTGCTACTAAGTCCTCACTTGTTTTGATTGTATTAAACCTTAAGTCTTTGAAAGCCGTAGGCAATAAAACAGAAATCTAGTGGAGAGCGTAAATCAAGACGGGAATGCACCGTTTGCTTCATCTGTTTTCACAATGATCAACATGCCTCTATATTTCGAATGCAATTGCTTTTAGCTTTCGGGAAAGTCGAATTCAATCATTTTAGTAATGAATTAGTTTAATAAGATTTAATTTCCATTTAAAAAAAAAAAATGATTCTTTAAGTTGTCTGGTGTTGTTTTGGTAAAGAGTTGATATACAATCAGAACTACACTGTAAATCGCGCAATTACAATATACTGGCGGTGATGCGCCCTTGATCTCCGATTGAACACCATTGTGACAGTCGATTACAGCCTGCCTTGCACATCATCAGTTTTTTGTTACAATAGACAAAGCCAATATTCTACCATTTTCTGCGTTTTAGCTCTAGATGAATGAAATACAATACTGTCAAAGACCTCATATAACCTTCCATGGAACAGGAGCAAAAAGAAATAAGAAACACAAATCCTACTGGGGATAGTACAACTCATCAGATGTTACACTGATTTACATATCTGTTATTCAAGCCTTATATTGCTGATTGAATGAACGGGGACCGCATTCACCAACCGCTCAGAATTGTGGTCTTAGTTTAAAGTCTAGGTTTAGGAAGTTGCGCGATTTCTGATCAGCTAAACCATCTTTAGCCAGTCAGAAATTACTTTTCTTTTAAATTTAGAATTTCCTGAGAATTAGACATAGAATGTTTTAACAAGCGGTTGGCGAATACGGGCCCATGACATTTAAGTCAGTTGTAAATACATATAGATTTTGACATTCCAATACAAGCTTTGCAATAATTTATCAGAAAATAAGGAACATAGTTTATCAAAGGCCATGCTTTCATGTTCTATAGTCTGACCTTGGGTTGGAAATTCTAGAATAAAGCTCAAATTCTCAGCATTATATTATGAGCAAACAAGGCTACATCTACTACACCAGAAAACATCGTGATGTCTTCGATCTGTATTACGACGATTCTTTCAAAACAGTTATAAGTTCAATGAAAAAATAACTTTTGCCACTGTGATATCCACCGTTTTGAAGTTTTTAACAAACTAAATGTTTGCTTGTATGGATTGATTTCAACATCGTTTTCAACATTATTTCTGTTAGAATTATATCGCTGCGGCAAGTGCACCTAATTATACTTTTCCAGAGTTTCTTTTACCAGTACCTCGCACAATAGTCTTCCTAGGCAATTGGCTGCTTACATAAATAACGATCGTCGAAACAATGATCAGCGATGAGAGACAAATGAATCCTGTCACGATAACCATTATTAATCATCGGAAAGAAATTGACAGAGCTGGGGATTTGAACCCACGACTCCAAGGTTTCAGGCCCTGTATGTTACCAACTACGTCACCGGGCACGGCTCTAGCAAGTTATAGGTATAGCATCGGGATTACTTAAAAAAGAGGGCCATGATGGCCCTGAAGTCGCTCACCTGAGTCTTTTGACCAAACATGACCCATTTTTCAATCATTTTCGAGATATTATGACAGCTTTCACAATTATTGGACTGAAAATTTACCTCTGCCTTGTATACAAGCTTTTTCTAGAATTTCTCTCAGTGACCTACTTTTTAGCCCAACATACCCCATTTTCCCATTGTAGATATTATCAAAACAAAGATTCTGACAACCTTTCATGAGTATTGGACAGAAAATGTAGCCTCTACAGTGTGCACAAGGTTTTTCCAAGATTTAACATGGCAACCAAGTTTTTTACCCAATGTGACCCGTTTTCAATCTCATCTTATTGATCATCAAGAAAACCATTCGGACTAATTTTCATAAGTATTGGACAGAAAATGTTGGCTCTAGAGCGACACAAGCTATTTCATAGATTTGACCTGATGACCTAGTTTTTGACTGATGTGACCTATTTTCAAACTAATTCCAGATATCATCAAGACAAACATTCTGACCAACTTTTATGAGTATTGGACTTAACATGTGGCCTCTAGAGTGTACACAAGGTTTTTCTAAGATTTGACCTAGTAACCTAGCTTTTCACCGACCTAACCCATTTTCAAACTCATCCAAGACGTCATCAAGACAAACATTCTGACCAAGTTTCATGAGTATTGGACTGTAACTGAGGCCTCTAGGGCGTACACAAGGTTTTTCTAAGACTTAACCTAGTGACCTAGCTTTTGACCCGACATGACCCATTTTCAAACCTGTCCGAAACATCATCAAGACAAACACTCTGACGAATTTTCAAGAGTATTGGACTGAAAATGTGGCCTCTAGAGCGTACACAAGGTTTTTCTAAAGTTTGACCTAGTGACATAGTTTTTGACTTGACATGACCCATTTTCAAAGTTGTCTGAGATATCATCAAGACATACACTCTGACAAATTTTCAAGAGTATTGGACTGAAAATGTGGCCTCTAGAGCGTACACAAGGTTTTTCTAAGATTTGACCTAGTGACCTAGTTTTTGACACGACATGACCCATTTTCAAACCCGTATGAGATATCATAGAGACAAACATTCTGACCAACTTTCATGAGTATCGGACTTAATAGGTGGCCTCTAGAGTATACACAAGTTTTTTCTAAGATTTGACCTAGTGACCTAGTTTTTGACCTGACATGACCTATTTTCGAACTCGTCCGAGTTATCATCAAGACAAACATTCTGACTCATTTTCATGAGTATCGGACTGAAAATGTGGCCTTTAGAGTGTACACAAGGTTTTTCTAAGATTTGACCTAGTGACCTAGTTTTTGACCTGATATGACCAATTTTCGAACTCGTCCAAAATATCATCAAGACAAACATTCTGAACAACTTTCATAAGTATAGGACTGAAAATGTGGCCTTTAGAGTGTACACAAGGTTTTTCTAAGATTTGACCTAGTGACCTAATTTTTGAACCGGTATGACCCATTTTCGAACTCGTCCGAGATGTTATCAAGACAAACACCCTGACCAACTTTCATGAGTATCGGACTGATAATGTGACCTCTAGAGCGTACACAAGGTAAAAGTTGACGACGGACGACGCAAACCGCACGACGGACGACGGACACAGCACTATCACAAAAGCTCACCTTGAACACTTTGTGCTCAGGTGAGCTAAGAAATAAGAAGTGGAAGCAGCTCAAAAGCCCGTTTGTTGGATGGAGAAAATGCTGCTTACCAGCATTTCGCTTTACCCAACAATTTTTTCAAACATCTTTCCCGCCAGGGTCGTTAATACGTGTGATTGCGGGGTAAAGGGTTGAACACCAAGGAAACTTTGCGTGTGTGAATGGCAATGCATGCCACCTTCATTCAAAAGGCGTACAAAATTATCTCAAGTAAGCTGGAATTCAAGACTTGGTTAATCGAATAAAGCATAAACTGGACGAGCTCGGTCGCCGCATCAACCATAAACCATCATTAACCATCGATCAAGGAAAGACTAGAATTTGAAGTATGGTCTTAGTTTTTCACATTCCGATATAATGACATACTCCAGCCAAACAGCCTAGACAGTGATATATTTTGCTCTTACACTGACAGAAAAGTTCTATGTTATATAAACTGAGCAATCAAAAGGGGGGGGGGGGGCGGGGGAAAACCCAATATCAAGTTTTATTTTTACTTTGTGACTATGGATTTTAACTTGATTCATCTATTAAACTGAATTCAAAACCAAGAACTTTAAATAACTTAACTCAGAAAAAATCACTTGATGGTTTAAAGTATTGCAACCCTCAATTACAACGGTTAAAAGTTTTCAGTACCTGATGTAACCCCCCTGCTTCTACGCAAGCTAAGCAGCGTTATCTCAGACCGTCTTTAGGCATTCCTTTCCACTCTTGAATTCAAGGCAGTTGGAAGCTCGCCAAGAGTTGTCGAGTGGTTTTGAGTCGCCTGGTTGCTCTCATTAATATCATACTGATCTATGGCGTGACGTAAGCATACCCACGGCCTTTTACTGCTTCCTTTCCCAAGTTCCGGTTTGCGAGATGAAACATACTGTTGCAATTATTCGGTGAAAAAGCCAGTCTTTTCTGTTGTAAATAACTTACAAATTGTGCCTTTGTGATGATACATATGTCTATAAAGACTGTACTATTTAACGGTTCGAATCTTTGAAATATTCATTTTGTCCACGAGGGTACATGATAACCAATTGCTTACACAGACATCAAGTGCAATTTACATATCTAGAATTAGCGGTCGTGAACTGAACAAGTTTGCGGACACGCTGAAAAATACTCTTCGACTAAAAGCGTTTTTTCTACGGCACGCTTTGTGGAGAATTCTCAGCGAAAATTGTTTAATAATTAACCATAGGAAGTACACCATAAATCTCACGATCTGACCCTAACTTGAAGTCTTATTTCACTTCAACATTCAATCTATGATCGGAAAAAGAAAGACGATACCGAGTTACATGGAAGCTTTCAAATGGAAATTTTTCCCAACAGTAATGTTTTCGAACAAATTTACACCGACTAGGTGTTTGCGTTGACTTCTTATACATTATTACACGTTGTTTCTTCACAACGTTTTACTCTAGTACGGTTCTTGTACCAAGTCATCGCTTAGCAGGTGCTTTCTGGAATGTAGCAGTTTGACAAATATAGATCTTGTAATCACGTGACGTATGACGTCATTTGTACCTAGGAATTTTTCATAAATTTACATAGTAATGAATCAGTCGCTGAACCGGCCTTTATTTTAAGCGCACACCGACCTAACAGTTCACCGATCCACGCAGAAAGAATGCTATAAACTGTGTTTGATTCATTGTTTGTCGTCCTTAAGGAAGTGAATTTTGTCAAAGTCTGCTGATTTTTATAAATGTGCGATTAACCAAGATCAGGTATTCAGAAATGAAACAAGAATCAAAAAGTGCGGGTTTCAGAATGCCAGGTGCATTCGTAACTGCCAAAATTTGAATTCACTCCAGAAGATGGAATTTGACTGGAAACTACGCAGTTCTAACAACCAGCAATCTAAGAGCTTGACTTTTTACTCCACTATATTTCAAATACCCTAAATAGAGCATCTAGATCAATAATAACCCACTCAAATAACAAGTTCTTTATTGCAGTGTTTGTCAGTATTGTAAAGGGTAACAGAGCTTTGCGAATCGCGAATATTTCGTGTACATCTAAGCAAAATACATGATCTCTACAATTTTCAGTTGGTGTGGAAGCAACACTATTTTTATCTCCCCCATTAAATTTCAGTGTGTGTGTGGGGGGGGGGGGGTATCGTTTTTGCGATGTCCGTGCGTTCGTTCGTCCGTCCGTCCGGACAGATATCTTCTAAAGTCCTTGACGAAAACTGATGTACATCCATACCGGTCAATGTATCAAAATGTGTTGAAAAATATCGAGAAGTAAAACTGAAATGAAAAATATGGTAGAATATTCTGAACTGAAATCATGCTGAACCAGATTTCATCTAGATTTTCAAAATACTGTATAGATAACCTAGATCTTGCACCCGAAAGAGTATGTATGAAAAAGGCACAGGAAGTTTTCTTTTTTTACGACAAGGGTATTTTTCTCTAATGATTTTACAACATTCAGTCAAATGTATCGGTGATCTCGGTGATCAAATATCAACCAAATTTGATCATGTTTAAGATTTATTGGTTGATTTCTGGTTTCAAATAGACAATTTCCATGCAATATTTCGTTGGTTTTTGCCAAAACAGCGACAAGAAAAATCAGTTATCACCTAGACAGCTCCATTATTCATGTAATCCGGGGTTTCAACAGTTTTAGACTCTGGTTAAAATATCCTGGCAAAGGACAGACCTGTCAAAAAACTTAACCGCCTCGATTTGAATTGAAACCAGGGTGTCAAAGATTTAAAACTCAAATCCCACACCTTCACCACTAAGCTACGCAGAACTCTTCTTAAATTAAAGATCCCGTATGTACTCCAAAGGACATATCTTCAATCAAATTCTCCGTCAGAACTCCGTCAGAAATCTACAATTTTTGTCTTGATAATATGTCAAACAAATTAAAAAGTTCTCTGGTCAAAAAGTTGGTCAAATAGTCAGATTAAAAAAAAGTCATGCGCACTCTATGGGAGTATCTTCCGTCCGACACACATCAAGCTTGGTGGAAATGTTTATTTTGATGAAATACATTTTTGAAATGGGTTGCCTTCTGTAAAAATGTTGCTCATTAGACCAGACATAAGAAAAAGGTTTAAAGGCTGATGGTCATGCCATGGGGTTATATTGGTTTTCTTTAGCTGTACATAGCAGCCGAATTCTTGGAGTCCATTGTGGACAAAACTTGAACTCAAACAGCAACAAAAACAAATTATATCCAAAGGACATGTATAGTACTGAGTCAAATATTTGTATGTGCTTCAGCAGCTATATTTCAGTCCATTGTTTATAAAATTGCCCGAATATTTGTCTAAACAATATTTTCTATAAAACTGAATATGGTTCACCTGGCCGTGGTTAAAAGAAAAAGTTTGTCACTAGGCCAAATCAGGCAAAACCGTAATAGTGCTATAGAATCTATTTATGTTCAATCGAATACTCATGAAGGGCATTTTGGTCTAAAAGTATGTCAGTGAATCCTATATCAGAGGCCAAAGTTCAATTGAGTGTTGCCAAGATGGTCCTCTTGCAAAATTGTTCAAGTGGTTCTGCCCTGTTACTATAAACTTCACAGAAGCTTCAAAATTAAGTATTAACATTTCAAAATCACTGCCTCTGAAACTGTTTAAGCAATTATACCAAAATCCATATCCAGCTTCATGTAATTGGAAAGGATAATCATTCAAGTTAACCGATATACATATAACCATATGGTCCGATTTTAGAAAATGTGTGTCATACAAAAAGAACTTGTTCTAAATCTAGAGAGAAAAAGTTTGCCCTATTGTACTGAAATTAATCAGAATGTTTGTTTTGGCAATATGTGTAATAATTAAGATATAAATGTAAGTTAAGTCACCAAGATTCTAAACTAGAAAAACATTTTTATCAACCTAGAGTCTTATTTTTGTCCACATTTTTTAGAGGCATTATAAAGCTAGGGAGAACCGCAAATATTGATGGAACTTCGACAGTTATTTTATATTGGTTGTACCTTTTGATAATTATTTTTTAATGAAGTAAAATGAAGAGACTTTGAACTTTTTAAATCTGTTCCTTATGCATAAATTTTAGTTCTCACATTTTTTTTCATGTGAATTTTAATTTTTATGTTTGTAATTTTAGGATGACAACACAGAACTAATGCTTGCATAAAATAATATCTCATTGTTAGATTGTCTTGTATCTTGAATGCTTTTAATAGATTTTCCTTTTGAAATTTAAAAAGGGTGAAAACTTCTAGCCCATTACCCACCAGGCGACTCTCAGGACTATCAGTCCTTTGATTATGTTTTGTTGATGCTGCGACGAAGCTCGTCCCATACATGTGAAGTACGATTAACCCAGTCTTGAACTCTAGCTTACTACAGATAATTTTGCTCGACTTTTGAATGACGGTAGCATGCAATGCCATTCATAAAAGCAACTTTCCTTGGAGTTCAACCCTTAACCCCATAATCGCGCGCATTAACGACCCTGACGGGAAAGTCTTTTGAAAACATTGTAAGGTAAAGCCGAAAATGCTAGTAAACAGCATTTTCTCTTTTTCCTGGAATGTTTTTTATCCTTTGTAAGACAAATTTCCTAATTGTAACAACATTTAATCTGTAGTCTGAAAAGGCTTTCATCACAAACGAGGCTAAAATTTTGTCTCCTTTAAAGGGTTAAGCAAAAGAACACAATTTTCATAATGGGATCATTCTGTGCGCCTTGATCTATACTGTAAAAAAAAAAACATCTGTTGTTCCTTAACACGTTTAGATTTTACTTCCGTGTGACAGTGTGATACAGAATCCATACCATTGTCTTCATCGGTAGAGCAGTGAATACAACAATGTGTTTTCCTATAAAATACTGTGTTGACTTGTAAAAATTGACAGTGACAATCTCACGCACATTTCGTCTGATCCCCCCAAATCGAACGAGACGTATGCGATAGAATAAAGTTACTTTATAGGAGCTAAGTTATCGCAAGAGAAAAATCAATTACACGGGTTTTTAAGCATGCATGAAGTACTTCACTTTGAATTCTGCGTTATTAGTTTTTATTATACAACTTGCGGGCTTGATACTTTAAAAATCATTCATAAACATTTCTCTAAAAGAATAGAATGAATTTTATGAAGAGAAAATTTTGACCTAGGGCCCTCTGCGATTGTCCCTTTCCCTTTCAGAGATGTTTAAAGTAGCAAAAATTGTCCGTTTGTTGCAACTTTCAATCTCGTTCTAGTAAAAGATTTTATACAATGTAAAAGGTTGTAGCTTCAAGATCAGAGTGCAATTTCTGTACACTATGATCATAATCTACACTGTCCGCACAAGCAATCCAGACAGACAATGGCATCCAAATGGGTGATGTGTAAGGTTTTCTGCGTGACAAGACTGATGCTAATTGCGTTGGATGTGCACAATAAACGTTTGTTAAAGCTGAATCTAAAATCAACAGAATCCCAGAGAGCGCTTCTTGACAAATATAGCACATTTTTTTTTGTTTACCTTTTTTTCGTTGCTTTTCAATCTGAAGTTTGTGATCTGATGTAGGGCGACTTATATTTTCATTTGTTCGCATCTTTTCATTAAGATCTTTATTTATACTTCAAAAACATAATTGTTCACATCATGAACAATTTGAGGCATGCTCTATGAAAAAACAGTTTAATGCACCTGTAAAACGTATCGACCAAGGTCGCTTGGTATAATGTATCACAGAGATGTATTAAATACCCTTTTGCCAGAACATCGCTAATTTACAGAACATTTTCGGGGGCACGGCAGCAAGGAAAAGTAATAGCGTAAAGTTTTTCACCTTGAGTGCAAAACATTGCAATGTCATGACTGTTTCACCAGAATAATTCTGATATTGATCTATACTGTCTCCAAAAGATATTCTATTCTTTGTCTACATTACCTACAAAAAAGTTGTGCTCCAAGTGTAACTATTTAAATGAAAACAGGAAAGCCGTATTCTATAAAACTAAGACCTGATTAAAAGAGAACTTTTACATCATGGTAATGCAAGATGCTTTTGAAACTTTGAACTGCTATCAAAGATCATTTCTGTTCAATAAAAAGAGGGGAAAAGCTTTTAAAGATACCGAAGTTTCAACCAAAGTGTACCCTGAGGGTTATTTTTCCACGCTATATGAGTAAACATAACGGCCTGATCTCGACACTAAGCTAAAGCTTGCTCTACCAAATACAGATTGCCAGCTTCATCTTTTTTCGTTAAATGAAGACTTTTACTAGAGCACTTTTACCAACGGAAAATCAGTTGGTGAAATGTCTAACAAGGAGAAAAGCCAAACTGCGGTAAACAGCAACCTTTGTATAATGTATAATTTGAATCTCTGGAATTTGCTTCAGTTCACCATGTTTGCCCACAGAGCAATTGCCTGTCTTTTAAATACATTATATAAAAATACACCTTGCGAAACTTTTTTCAACGTAGATGTATATCCAGGCCTACCTAGTTACAATGAGATTTTAATTGTAGTACAATTATATATAATTAAGATTCAATTGTACAATTACATCTGAAAATAATTTAAGAAAAACAAATCGAAAAAAGAAACTTGAAAAAAAGAAAAGAAATTGGGGTCGTTATCTAGATGCAAGTTTTATCACAACCTTATATTTAACCTACTAGTTTCATTTATCTTTTAATTCAAAGTTTCGCTTTTTGATTGATTGCTAAGCCAATTGGAAAACTTTACCCATGCAGTACACATAGTCTTGATAACACTGTTCTTTCCAAACATCAATATCGTTGTCAACTTGTTTTAACTAATATAACAATTTGGCAAACCATCCTATTCAATGTATAATGGATATAAGACTGTCTTCCGAGTCATGAATTATTTATTATTGCTTGTCCGTTTATGGAAATGTTTTTCTTTTATCTCATGTTTACTCCAACCCCAGCTAGGCGCCAACAAATGAAAGGTGGTGCTTTCAGTGTAGCTGTACATAAACATCACTGGCTCTCAGGTCTATGTCAACTTTTTAAGCACCAGATGCTAGACCATTCTTCTGATAAATCATTCGACAATGAATATTCATGAGTACCAGTTACCTTGTATCTGTCAACTGTCGTTACTGGTGTTGTTTAGCCATTGCATTTATCACTATTATGAAACGAAACCGTTTCGTAGTAACAAGTCATACCAAACTGAAATGTGCCTAGATCCATATGATATAATTAAGTTAAACGCAAATATTATTTGTGTAAGAGAAGAAGTCAAACTGTCCTTAGTTTACTGCTACAGACTACTCAATAGAATAGGCACCATTTACAATTCGTGAAATAATGTGATCTCATGTTTCTGTAATACATGTAGAATTTTACGTTGTTGTACATTGTGAAGTGTGTAAGAGTCATTTGTGATATGCCAAGTTTATGTATTACACTTTGTTCATCATCGCAAAGAAACAGAGGGGGAAAAATATAGAACATATGGTGCAACTGGTGTCTAATCAAAATAAGATACATTAAAACTGAAGAGTAGGAAACAGATCTTTCAAACTTTTTATGAGGAGATAACATTAACGAAAATCTACAGACGGTTTAAAGAATATCATTACATTTATCTACAGTTATTCATTAGTAACGGAAAGAAAGATGATGGTTGTTAAATCCTTCAAACTGAACAACTAGGACTTATTCCTTTGTCTGAACACAAAAATATATGTAAGCCATGCTCTGACAAAAGGGGGTGTACTGCATCTCCATGATGCATTCTACCAAGCATGTCATCACATGATTATGAATCCATAAAATCCATTTTGTCTAATAGTCGGCTGGATCCTTAGGTAGAATGGTCCTTTGGAATGCAGAAAATATACCAAAAGCAAAAGTTTTCGAACAGCCTGACCTGGGTCGATGCTCTTTGTATATGCATTTAAACTCCCCCCCCCCCCCCGAAATTTTCACAGAGCATGGCTCATACATTTCGGCCACAAATTAGAGACGATATATGAAGTGATTTAGATACCATACCATAATCGCATGTTCTCTCCAGTTGGATTTCAACTGGCAATGTTCGTAAAGCTAATGATACTAGCTATGGCTATGTCAGTGTAAAACTTCAACCCTTAACCTGCTTAGTAAGTTAAATGAAACTTTTAAGCCGATAGTAAAACCCCAAATGTTCCTACTGCAAAGTTATTTTTGGGGAAAAATATCTCCTTATCGGACTCAGACTTCACGTTCTGTGCAGTCTGATCTTGATATACACTGTTTGTAAAGGTCCTTGAATCGCGCTTAGCAGCATAAGGGTTAAGATTTATATACTTCTATTCAGGCACCCCGTCCCTATGCATAGTTTTGCTAAAAGCTTTAACAATTCAGTTTCAAGGTAACACCTTAAAATTGCCCTAAGTACTGTAAGCTGCATTCCTTTGTACGAAAACTAAAGTTCAAATATTCTTCTTATTCATAGTTTTTAGCCCTCACAGAATCTACTTAATTATTTGACAATAACAGTTCACTTGTGTATGCTTCCTGAAATATTTCAAACCATTGTCCATTAAGTCATATTACCGGTACTCTGACAGAGGTCGACTAGACATATTGCTGCCCTAGTTAGGCCTACATTTGTTGCTCAGATCGGAAGTCGTTAGACCTTGATCGTCTTTTGCAGGAAACGGCCGGGAATCGGAAACAAGAAAAATAGTATCACAGGCTAAATAACCAGCACCTTTCGTACACAAGGGCGCAGCTCCTAAGGTTCGCTAAGGTTGACCATTGAGAGTCTTATTCATAGCCACACAACGAAACTGTTCAAGGTATTTTTTTAAAACAATGTTCTTAAATGTTAAGCTTGTGATATTCATTTGCAACTGATTACGAAACAATCTCTACAGAAGTCAGTAAGCATGCTATAATCAATAACTATATGCCGACCTTACCAGACTGTACCAGACAAATTGTGCATGATTAACTCTTTCAGCGCAAAATATATAAACACGACCTCTGTCGACGCTTGAAAATGCAATTTACCGAAAGCTGGAAAGATTTCTATTTTATAGGCTTGAATATACAAGCGCACGGCACAGATCAAGGATCAGACTGCACGTTCAGTGCAGTCTGATCTTGATCTATGCCGTCCACAAACGACCATGTTTTCGCCTATGGCCCTGAAAGGGTTGACGTCAATGCAGTGTTTGTACAATGACAGACGACGATTAAGCGCTTGATACATTGATATTGCTACGCGCTTGGGCGACCATCTAGTACACTGGAACTATTCAGGTGGCAAAAGGCCCATATAATTCTCGTGTTTATCTTTTAAGTCAGATTATTGTACCATGTTTTGGACAGCATAGACGCAAGATCAGACTGAACGCTCTGTGCAGTCTGATTTTGATCTACACTAACCTCAGCTCAAAATGAGTTGAAACCTTATTGTTCTGACGGAGTTAACCATTGGCAAAAATTGAACGTCTCCAAGGTAAGACGACGGACACAAAATGGCAGAAAAGATGGACATATTTCGATAGAAAAGATACGTTCGAAAATTTAGTAATATGCGGAGACTTGCTAACGTTGAGTAATTTCTGGAATTTTAAAGGCCCACTAGCTGCCTAATATAACATTGCGGGGTCAAATTACAGACAAATTCAAAGTTGGCTACTTTTGTTCTAGTTTTACATTACATTTATCAGCAGCGACTTGAATTTTGACAGATTGTAGTGTAACATGTTATTAGACTCATTATAATACCAACACCAAGTTTTAAACTGTACGAATTATATTTGCATTTTGACTCCCGTACTTTTTACTTTTGGCTACAAGTGTGCCCTCAAAGTCTTCTTCTGACCGATTCTTTTCGACTTAAGATAGACTTTTTATGAGAGGAGAATTTGTGTACCTTTAAAAAGATGTGTGTCGGTAAACTTTCAGGTGACGTCATCGAAGGTGAGATAACAAAAACAAAAAGTGTAGAGTTAATGTGCCTGCCGAGTTACTGTTCTTTTACGTTAATAGTTTCACTTTTAGCTCTACTGGCTGAAAGCCAGCAGAGCTTATGTCATGGCGTGTTTTCCATCGTCCGTCCGTCTGCCCGTCCGTCTGTGTGTCTGGCCGTCCGTTAGTCGGTCTGTCCGTCCGTCCGTCAATATTTTTCTTGTTTACGCGATAAAGTCCCCATTTGTTGTCGGATTTTCGTGAAACTTGCACAGTTTGTTTTTATAATTAATAGCGTGAACTCTATTGATTTCTATTGATTTCGAAAATAAAACCCACAATCAAAAGGTAAAAGTAGCCATTTAAAGATGAAAATTTACATTTGTTGTTTACGCGATAAAGTCCCCATTTTTGGTCGGATTTTCATGAAACTCACACAGTTTCTTTATATCATCAATAGCTTGAATCCTATTGATTCTGAAAAAAAAAAAAAAAAAAAAAAATCGGGCAATTAGTAAGGGAAAAGTAGCCAACTAAAGTTTCAAATTTACATTTCTTGTTTACGCAATCATGTCTGCATTTGTGGTTCGATTTTCGTGTAACTTGCACAGTTGCTTTATATCATCAATATATTGAAAGCTGTTGATTTAAACAAAAACAAACAATTTGTACGGGAAAAGTAGCCGTTTAAATTTGAAAACGTACATTTCTTGTTTACGCAATATAGTCCACATTTTTAAACCAGTTCTTTTGAATTTTGGAGAAAATTTCATACCTGTATTATCAAATTAAGTATTAACCAAAATTTTCATCCTAAGCCGCTCCACAACTAGGTTTCCTATCCAATATAATAATATAATGACAGGAATTCACGAAGGGGAGGGTTTTTGTCCCAGCGACTAAACTGAAATGCTGTTGAAATGGCATTCAAAACCATAACTTCAAGTAATGGAGCCATTTTCTCAGTAATCTTTAGCATTTATCGTGGTACTATCATTTGTTTTTCTTCTCACTGAAACTAGTGCCGTGAGCTAAATTGATTCCAAGGTTTCTGTCTTTCCGGTGATTGCAGTCAACATTTTAGTTAAGCATGGTTGCTTTAATTACAGACCCATTACAAAACAAAAATGACCCCTCACCCTTGATGTAGACAACCTACTGAAACATTTCGGGAAGGAACTGCATCTTACAAACAAGTATACCCACTCTTTGTCACCAAATGTTTTTTACTTGTTCATCTGAGAAAAAAAAGACATGCTCCTTTCTATTTAATCCTTTTTTTTTTTGTGTTATTTGCACTTTTCATCGGTATGTCTAAAGCAGCCTTATTGCAATTGGTCATCAGGTTATTGACTTTGTTTTACAACAGTATGAAGCAATCAAACTGTAAAACGAGGGTAAATACCCAATACCGACATCAGTAATTGATAAGTCAAAGCCTTGCTAATGCAATACAACCTAATTAATCTACCCCTGTTTTACACGTGTCAGTAAGCAGATCCAAATGAAACAAATCAGACTATCTGTGGGAAATTTAGAAATAGTGCGAGGTAATGTACAGCGTCTTTATACCCCAATTTCACTGGGCGGCGATTCCACTGCGCTCATGGCACTTCTCCAAAATCTTCCAAATCGCCACAGAAGCGCCTACATGTGCAAAATGTTGTGACTTCAGCGTTTCCCGTAAGGTAATAGTACGCTTCAATTACGATCTTGCTGTGCTGGTCAGGATCCTGTTGCGCTGTTGTTGCGCTTCTACGGCGCTTGAGATCTTTCCAAGGCGCTTATACGACCCTTATACTACGGACTTAGAATTTCAAGCTACGCTAATTAGTCTACGCTAAGTACGTTGCTGCTGCGACCTTGATACGACCTATGAACAAGAGCTGTGCTTCTATTGCGCTTTTGGAACGTTTCTCTATAAAAATCGGCGGTTTAACTGCTTTGGCAGCAGTTGACCATCAGCCTTCGAAGAAAATGGATCGGTTTGTTACAGAAGCTGCGCTCCAGATTGTGATTATGAACACTTGATTGATAAGATTAGGTGTTGAGAGACAAGTCATACCGAGATGAGCCAAAAAGTTCTTGGTCCGCCCATGGTTGTCTGTAGAACAAAGGCTCCAATTTGGTCATCATGAATAACTTATGAGAGAACTAAGGATGGAAAACAGCACTTCATTTTTCAGTTATATGAGAATGGATCCTCACGTGTTTGATGAGATCTTGCACAGTGTTGGTCCTAGAATCCAAAAAGGTAACATAAGATTCAGGAAAGCACTTGAATCAGGCCTGAAGTTGGCTAAATATCTACGACGCTTTTGCTCCGATGCAACTGCGCTTGTGCTACGTTGCTCGTGCTGCAGGTGCGATACTACTGCGTTCATGAATTTCTTAATACGTTTTTGTGTCGAGTCTACGTGATCTTCCGATACACTTCTACTACGATCAAGGCGTTTTTACTGCGCCGTTGTCGTTCCTGCTATGAGTCACGGTGTTTCGACCAAAATTTCGAAGCGTTGCGGAATCGCCGCTCGGTGGAATGGGGGGGGGGGGGATTATACCAACTGTTGCTGTATATCTTTCAATCAACATTGCGCTTTCTTTAGAAAGTTGGTGTTGTAAAATCCTGTAAAATGTAGATATTCGGTATCAAGATTTTGTTTTCTCTGTTTCCTTGTTAACTTTTTTTCAACACGATAAAAAATAATCAGTAACGTTTTAAGTTGATGCGAAATCGGCCATTATTTTAATGCAAAACATTTAACACAATTCCAAAGCACTAACAGGGATAAATCGTTCTAAGGTATTTATCTGGTATCGCGATAATATGAAAATTATCATTAAAGTTTTAACCCATAATCTGCTAAATAAATCAGATTGCCAGCCAATAGTGAAAAACCATAGTTTAAGATTAAAAGAATTTGCTCGTCGGAAAAAAAATCACCGTATCACGTTCTGTGCAGTCTTATCTTGATCTACACTGTCCGCAAAAGCCCATAGAGTCGCACTTAGCAGTCTAAGGGTCAAGATAACTTGCAACGCGAAATATACACCATTATTTTCTGCTGTGTGGCGGCAGAGCAATGCAACCATAGTTTTTGGTAGATCTTCGGCCATTTACATCAGAAATTATGGGTACGAATCCTGGACACCTTGCAAGTACTGTTTAAACTTTCAAGGGGACAGTAATCGCTGGTGAAAAAATTAATTTGTAGAACCTTTTTGATTTTCACGATCGATATAAAATAAACAAGGTTCAACTAAACAAACCTATAATATGCCTAGGCGTGGAACTTAGGAATAGAACTAAATTTAGAAAGGTAATTATTTGAATACGAACTCATATTCTGCAATCTAATTGCTTATAAATAAAACCAAAACTAACCAAAGAAGAATAAAAATACAACATGTTTTATCTTTATTCTTACGTTGAATGTCTTTTGTCCTCATTCCAAAAGATAATCTAATACATTCATCACGGCATTGATGGGAATCAATAGATTGTCTTTACTGTATGTCAAACAAAGTATAGATAAGCAATGAAGACACTGTCGTTTTCCCAATAGGAGACGAGCAAACAATCGACCGCAGTAAATATAGCATCTAAAACAGATCACTTCATTTTGCGACACTGAATCAACAATCTCTAGACACAATTCTGAGAAAGTTTATTTCCTCCAGACATAAACTGACAATTAGAAGTAAAGGAAGGTGTTGTTTGGTGACTTGAGAGGGGCAAAAAACGTTCGACATTACAACCAGGGCTGTCTTGATGTCACTGACTTTTCCAGATGACTGTGCTTTTTGCAGCTGATCACTTTTGACAATACTGCTGCAAAATGAGAATTTGCTCGAGAAGAAAAGTTTCTTCTTTTACCTTGCACTTGAACTCATGTATTCATCGAGCCATCCCGTGATTTAACGACCCTGAGGAAGGAGCCTTAAAATCATGAGAAAAGGAGAAAATGCTGGTAAGCAGAATTTCTTTCTTTTTCTAAAATGTTTTCGACTCTTTCAACAAAAATTCAAGGGAATTCAGTTTAGAGGAATCTAACATTTTGTTGCCTGCTAATAAGTTTAATCGTTTCAAAAGTTAAAGTTTTCCGAAGGAGTAACTTTTGGTTTCAGAAAAACTTGAGAGTAAAATTTTGATTGGCTGCAAAAGTGTACCATGTTTAAGCTGTTGTTAGATCAATTTGCAGAAGTTTAGTCAGCCTGAAGAGCTCACTTGGTATCTAGCACCATTCCCTGTAACATAACTAACAGCCTTATTGGGACGTCGCCTACATGGGCAACCGATAGCTTCGATAAATAAACGAAACATCAATCCATCAGTTTGCAGCATCTTTCGATGACATAGTCTGGGATAGCTAACAGGTGACGCGAGGTTATTCAAACAAAATCTCTTTTGTCAGTATTCTAGTTTCAGTTTTTTCCTCGACGACTGGAACGAAGCCCTAACGCTATTTGTACAACAAGAAGATTGCATGAATGAAGCCCACATTTATTTTTGTCCAAAATCTGTTGATTGATATTAGATCTACAAACGGCAATGAAGGAAACACCCACTTAATAGATGCTTGTTTGGTCTTTGGTGCCTTTTTAACAACATGTCAAATATTTTCCAGCGACCAGTCTTCATATCAATGTGTCACAGATTTCCTTTAGCCAGTTTGAGGCCCAAAGCACTTCCACAGCCACCGGCTGCTATCAAACGAAGTTATCACAAAACTCATTGGTGACAGAGCAAGGAATGCTGAAGCATGGACGGGCATAAATCTTGGGAAAGAATTTTGGTCGATCCGGGGTTCCAACTCGTAACCTGTAGTTGATAATTGGTCCGGTATATTACCACTGGGATTTCCTAACTAGACTCTGAAAAAGAGATTTTGTCTTAATAACCTCGCCTACAACCAGCAGTCGTCTTCTCTCACAATGGTTTATAATGCTTTGAATTGTAGAGGCGAAAAAGGTCGTTCTTGTACAGTAATGGGTTAAATGGAGAATCTACATCTGCAACGTATTGAACCAGTCTGTGAAAGATAACGAGCCATTAGTCTGACCAAAAGCAATTCAAATGACGGAATTAACATTGTACTAGACGACGACATTTTAGACTGGTCCATTTTGACGGCATCTGCAGACGACAAATTCTACCTAGATCAAGTGATTAGATTTTTCCATGAAAAGGTAAAAAAAATTGCAAGAAGACAAAAAAAGAAAAAGGAAAAAAATCTGGCATTTTCTTTAACGGGTCAAGCTTTTATTTCTCTATACTGGCACTAAGAAATGGCGGATTTATAAGTCAGAGAAGGGACCGGACGGGTAAGTGGAAGCACAATGACTTTTTGACCTTACGGGGCCCCTCCAATAACAAGTTGTGATTCCATACCATGGGAAAACTGTGTCAACAGTTGCTCTGATTAAAATTCGCAGATTTCTTTGAAGTTAACGAAACCTGCCTCCAGGTCATCGCATACAGTGAGTAATTTAATTTCGTAACCAAATGAGTTTTCACTTTGTCAACAAACAAGCGGTAAAATTTGAGATTACGGGAATGACAAATTAATTCTTAAAACAGTTACTCTTACCGTAAAACATTTTCATTTTCATCAGAAGGATAGAGCTCAACTCTTTACCAGATAACAAAATTTCAGATTTATCCATGTTTAAAGCATTTGCAGAAGATGTATTAAGTTTGCCCCATTTATTACCAGCATTTTCTCCATTTCCCTCAATATTTTCAAACATCTTCATTGTCGGGTTCGCTAAAACTCGGGATTGTGAAGTATAGGGTTAAACGGATCTGGTTTAAACGTAACGAAATAATGTTGCAGGCATAGCACGCAACAGATTTTTATGTTTGTGTACAAAACGTCGCAGTTACTTGTAACTTTATAGCTTATAACTGTTGCAGTGAAATGTCAGGCAGCTCTGTTGAAGTTGAAAATTTTATTACAAATATCCGTTTTATTACAACACAGCTCCCCGTGTGTACGAGTAGTATACTCAGTTCCATAAATAAGTGTGCACTTAATTTTCTTTTATTTCTCGTCGCATGTTTTACTGACGACCAATGAATCTGGCATCATACTTTAGTTCCGAGTCAGTAGAAAATGCCAGGCTAATCAGATTTTGACTAACAGAAAGTTTAAGTTAGGTTTTTGAAGTTTAAATGAAGGTGGTACTAAAACCAAAGTTGCAAAAGTACTCAAAGACTAAGGTAACATTAAAGTTAGGTTTTTCTTAAAGTTCTTGTAATTTTTCAATCAATATCTTGTATGGCCACCTCTGCTGTCGATACAGGCAATTATTCGACGTTGCATAGACCTTACATAACGTAAAATCATTGCATCAGGAATGTTATTCTATTCCTGAACGAGAGCGGTGGCCAAAACCTAACTTTAATGTTACCTTAGTCTTTGAGTACTTTTGCATATTTCTCGAAGTGCAACGATTTTTTTCCCGGACGTGCTACGACCTATTACAATATACTACGATTTACTACGCTTTCACCCCGATTTTCTCCCGAAGTACGACGAGTTTTGGAGCCCAGGTACTACGAAGCATCCCGATATACACCGACTGTCCTAGTTTATATGAACGAAGGACTACGATGTAGAACGAAGAACGGCAAACTATACCGCCAGGTCAGGATCTGCTACGACTTTCAAATGTTCTCCAAGAATTTGCTCCCGAATTTGAACAAAAGCCACACCCCCAGTCTATAAATTCTAAGATTTTAAGTTGAGAATAAGTCATCCTAAAACTTTTGAAGTGACAACGTGCCAACCACAACTGAAGAAGTCATCATTGCCATCTTGTGCTACATCTTCATAGAAATTGAGAAGACGGAGAAGGCTTGGCTGAACAAAGTGTTGTTCGGCAACAGCAGGGGCTGAAATACGAACAGCACTAGCCACAGCTTAAGCATAAGAAACAAAGGCGGTGGTTGGTGGGGCCTTGGCTTACCAAAGACAGGAGGCAGAACACCGGATAGTACAATCATGTGCTGCAACAAGGGATAGTACGCGGAATTAGGGCCAGTTTCTTACCCGGACAATGCCGAATTGACTAAAGTTACTACGAAGGACACCGAAACACTACGACGTAGTACGAAGTACCGTGAGGTGCACCGAAACACACGATTAATGATCAATTCGGCTCGACCTTTAAATTCGGAAAAAAAAACTGCGCATGTTGAAATTTTTCTCCCGGAGTATTTCTGAGCCCGAATTGACGCCGATTTGATTCACGAAGCACTACGACTCTCCCGAAGCTAGCTGAATTCACTGCGAATTTGAAAATTTCAAATTCGGGATTGATTCGGTGTCTGTAAGACCGGGGAGTTATTTACCAAAGACGACTCAATTTTAGATATGTCACAATTGCACGCATTTGCAGATAAAGCATTGTAAATGGCTAAAATGATATGGTTTGTCTTTGAAATGATAAAAAACGATGTGGGAATTGAAGAGAATCCTTGTTACAAGCATTTCTCCTTTTCCCACAATGGTTTCAATAACCATCCTCTTCAAGGTCGATGAAACACAGGACTACATGGTACATAAAGGATTAATTCCCAAACCATTTACATGTATACCATAACGTCAGCCTTCAAAAATATATGAGCCGTGCTCTGGCAAAAGGGGGCTTAATGCAACTCCGTGATGCATCATACCAAGCAAGCCATCACATAAATATGGTTCCATAATAGCCACTTTTTTTAACAAGCGACTCAATTATGAGGTAGACTGATCCTTTGACATGCAGAAAATCGACCAATAGCGAAAAATTTCGGCCCAGGTCAGCCTGCGCGAACTGCGCAGGCTGACCTGGGTCGAAACTTTTCGCAGATGCATTAAGCCCCCTTTTCACAGAGCGCGGCTCATATATAAATATAGGGTTTTTGCCTTCCAAAATATCCAGGAAGGCTAGAAGCGGGGAAATATTGTCGGTCATAACGCATGAAAGAAAATTTGGTCTACGCATGGAAAGAAAGTAGGAGTCGATTTAATCGTTGCTAAGTTCAACGATACATGTCACTTTGAGAAACAGAATATCCGCGTCATAGGACGAATCTGAATTTCAAATGAGTAGGAAATCAATCCTAATAATCATGTGACAGGAAGGGCTTAGTTTGTTAACTTGTTCAAATATGTCAAAAACAACATTTTAGGGATGGTCGTGCACCTGCCTTTAACATACTACAAAACATCGTCTGCTGCTTGACCCATAAAGCTGTCTGCAGGGTAATGAGGTACACTGTCAAATAAATGGAATTGGCATTTTAACCCTTTACCAGGAGACAAAATTTTGGACGACCCCATATCAAAGTCATTTGCAGAATACCCTAAATTGTTGCTCCACTGTTGTTGCGAAATTTGTAGGTTAAGGAAAATTGCTGGTTTGCAACATTTTCTCCTTTTCCTATTATGTTTTCAAAAGCCTTTTTTTCCTGGGTGGTGAAAATTTGGGATCATTAAGTTAAAGGTAAAGGTTGATTCAGTAAAAAGATGACCAAAGCTCCAGAATCGTAATTTCGAAGCTATTTTTGCCAGAATATACATATAAATATAACTAAATATAACAAAATATCGGACTGAGTGGATCCAAAAGCAAGATTAGACTCGATCTTCTGGCTAAGATCTTCTACATATACATCTAAGGATATAAAATCGAAGTAATAGTTATAGCGTATATAATTATATAAGCATTGGCACAAAATCATTGCGGGAAAAAAAATCATCATTTGAAATTACGTTTGTGTACAAGAATCTATACAAAATATCCTAAATGATTGAATAATACAGTATTTAAACAACTAAGAAAAAATTTATTCGTAAAGATGTTGCCCTGCCACCTACATGCATCTAAAATTCAGACATTTTCCTCTGTAAACCCGACTAAAAGGGGCTTTAAACCAGTTTTCGTTTTGCTTTTATTTAGAGATTCTAAAAATGATTCACTCGCGTGCAAAGATGGCTTTAAATCCTCTGCTACGGTCGCGGGTTTGAATTATCATCAGAGCATTTTTTCCGGCATTTTTTTTTCTGCTTTACCCAAGTACAGTTTTGAAGGTCGCGGGTTCGAGTTCCACCAGAGAAAATTTTTCATTTAGCTTTTTTTTTTCTTTCTGTTTTTCCCGTTAGGGTAAACAGTCTCATCGTTATGATTTGCAAATGATTTACAAAATATGAACTTTCTCAAGAAAAAAATGGGTTCAAATCTGGTTTGATGCCCCTTCAATGAATTTGCGATTTTGTTAAAGATTCAATAAGACAGTTGGTAAAACACTTTTAATGTTACGCGATCATAAATTATGATTTCTGGTTAGTTTAAAATATACAAACACACATAAAACGGTTTACGAAATTTTCAGATATGAACTTTTTTTCAGTTGGTTTTGCTAAAACTCAAAAAGGATGTTTGTGTATTTTGCTACAACTCTAAATCAGAATGTCCTTCAGTCGATCTACTGACAGATGATATCAAGCTTGACAATTCAATGTCATGCTTAATTCATTTTGTCGCATCCGACCATCACAGTAACCTTGTTATGTAAAAGGCCCGATCCCAAAACGAAGTCTCAAATGTTTTTGAATGAAATTGAAGGTTAATGTTTTGTTTTGAACAACAATGATTTTCACAAGGAGAGCTGTAAACAAAACAATTTAACGCTTCACCACACAACAAAATTTTAGACTCATCCATATTGAAAGTTTTCGCAAATAACAAACTCAATGAAGCTAAAATGGTGTAGGCTGTCATAGAGTATAAAATATTGTGGGAAAAGAAGAAATGCTGATAACAAACATTTTCTCCTCTTTCCCCAATGTTTTGAACAGCTTTCATTCTCAGAATATAAAACAGACGGAATTGTTTGGAAAACGGTAACTCAACCCTTTGCCATACAATTCCGTGTTTTGACGACCTAGAAGTCTTTTAAAAACATAGTCGGGAAAAAAAAAAACGCTGGAAACCAGAATTTTCTCATTTTCCCACAGTGTTACTTACCATTACAAAGACAAATCCGGTCACTCGAACCACATTTATTTTGTCGTCTGCAAATGCTTTCAACTTGAACAAATCTAAAATTCTGTCCTTTGATAAAGAGTTATTACTGCCATGGGCGATACGATGTTTTCAAATTTAGAAAAACCTTGAGAATTAGACAAAGAATGTTAATGAGAACGGTCGGTGAATGAGGTCCCAGAAGTTGAGTCTCTTAATCTAGAACTAGAATAACATTCCGAACTGTCCTTCCTGTCATGAGTAAGAAATGACTTGTCCCAAACATGAACTGATAATAATGTGGTATATCACGGCGGATTGACAGGAAGTAGTCTCTTTCATTTTACCGTTTTCGTCTCGGAAGTTTCCGTGGTCAGATCTCTTGTAAGCAATGTTGCAAAGCTTAATTTTATCTTGATTATCATAGACATAGACACAGACATTTTATTCAGTATCTAGGCCACCGGCCCATAATATAAGGAAATAACATACAAATATTTGACAGAGAGTGACTACTTAATTTCTAAGAAAATAATTACTAATAAAATAGATTTTTGTTTTGTTTCCGAAAATGGAGTACATGCTCATGATCATAATATAACGAATTAAATCGACCCTTAGATACTTAAAAAATTAATGGAGAATCCAAGGACAATACAAATAACTGAAATATGAGATGAGAAAAATTCTCATGATTGGAATTAAAAGAAAAAAAGGCTCCTGCATCAGGCAGTAGAATTCTAGGATCAGACAGCACACACTTATTCTACAAGGATCTGTTCAAAGCAGGCTTCGTGGCTAGGTGGTGAAATGTAGCTCCCGTAACCTGGAGGCCCTGGGTTCTAGCCTCGCTGGAAGCAATTGGTTTTTGGTTGGATTGTCCTTGGGAAGGATATTTTAAAGCCCTAGGTTAGTGAAACACAGGACATACATGAACATGTGACCTATCGTAGTTATACGACCGAAATAATGTTGAAAGCAGAGTGAAATATCATTCAGCCTTAAAATATTGTTTCAGGAAGCATCCAGTTAACTGTTAACCAGACGACAAAATTTTATCATTGTCCAAAGTTGAAGCATTTTCAGACGACAAATTGCATGTGGATCAAATTACTGGAGTAGTCTTTGATTTATTAGAAATTATTGTGGTAAACGGAGAAAATACTAGTTGAAAGCATTTTCTCCTTTTCCGAAGGGACAATAAAGCCCATGGTGTGGTGAAGAATGACAATAGATATTACCTGTAGTTAGATACTGAATAATATAGGCAGTAGTCAAATAAACTATAAATGCTTGTATATTTCCCTATAGTTAGATCAGTCATAACATATCTATTATCACTAAATGTTGTTTTAATAAGTTTATCTCTTACCTTTATACTTGTGCTTAATTTCCGTTTTCCTCATGCTCACCATGAAGAAGAAAAGATAAAGCTCATTCAAATACTGTATCTAATAGACTGTCTTTACGCAACACACAATAATATCTGTCACAGAAGAGGCACCGTCGCTTTTCCGATAGAAGTGCCAATAAAAAAAAACTAGACTCGCGTAAATATGACAGTTCACACAGATCAGCTAACCCTTAACCTGCTGCAGTAAATAAGTTGAATGAAACTTTCAAGCCGAGAGTAAAATCGCGAATAATGCTATTTCAAACTCATTTTTCAGAGAAATAATATCTCCTTATCGGACAGTGTAGATCCAAAATCAGACTGCACTAAACGTGTAGTCTGATCTTGATCTACACTGTCCGAAAAAGGTCAGTGAGTCACGCTCGGTAGCCTATGGGCTAACTGTGTACTGTACAGACTATTTCTAAACCTGTCAAGAACTATTAAATATATCAAACAAAGGACAAATATTTGTCACAATTACATACTGTATCCAACAGACTGTCGTTACTTAACGCCTAACAATGTCTGTTACAACGGAGGCACTATAGCCTTCCTGATACAAGTGCCAATGGACAACTATAGATATACCACAAACACTGACCATACATGTGCGAGTAAACAGGTAGCACAGGTATTGGTTTAAATACCAGAGCGGGAATCTAATTTAATTCTATGACATGAATTATTTCAGTCAGTCATTCTAGGTAATTGGGTGTGTGATAATAAACAATACCCTTGTACTTTAGATTAAAAACGTTGAATTTTGATACAATTTATATGCTTTACACCCCTTCACCATGGACGAGTCAATCGTTAAAAGTGCATTGATGTCTAAATGTCTGTGATATATCCCGAGTCTCGCACAAACATCGCAGTGCAAGCAGATATATGCAGCCCAACACTTTACCAATCAATCCCGAGTTTTATCGACCCCGACAGAGAAAACTTTCGAAAACATCGTTAGAAAAGGAGAAAACGCTGGTAATCAGATCACAAACCTAGCGCTGATACCATCATGTTCAAGTAAGACCCACATTAGGTTTTGTAAATCACTTTCACTACCTATGCTTAAGTTCCCGGCTGACACACCTCAGAGGTCCGAATCTACTGGCATCTTGAGCCATAGTATTATTAGGATTTGAATTTGAGCTAAAATCTTTCCCTTAAACAACTCGCATCTTGAGCCATAGTATTATAAGGATTTGAATTTGAGCTAAAATCTTTCCCTTAAACAAATTAGAACTTTATCATGTCTTATTGTTCGAGAGTACTTTTAATGCAAACTCAGGAGCTATACTTCCTAGTGTCATAGAGCTTCAAAGAAAATTACCTTTCCCATCGTTGCCAAATTCCCAACAAGTATCTACGTCAAACTTATATTAACGTTTTTTGCGTGATCCTCTTTGATATCCTGTGGCAATCACTTACTGGTATTGACATTGACATATGTTAATTTTGATTTTTTTTATCAGTCAAATGCGATCAATTGCGACTCCTTTCGAAATACTGCGTCAGCTCGCAAGACACCATGCGAGTGGTCGTGCAACATTGCATAAAAGTGTTGGAGGCGGTCGTAAACCGGTAGGCAATTGCGAAAGGGGTCTAAACCCACTTGATTGGAAAAAGAACTTTACTATATCGTTTTAGCATTTATGGGTAGAGACATAAAACATTAACAATCAACGCACCGGCTGTAAGGTACCGGTAATTTCAAAATCGGAAAAGCACATTCATCTAGTGTCGAGGACTAAAGACAAACCTAGAATCATGGAAAGAAACTAGTGACGTCAGTGCTCACTCTAAATTTGCCCAAATCAGAACCACCAAGATTACTAACGAGTTCCGACAATCCGGTGAATAACACAAATGAACTATATTTGTCACTTTAAGGAATAAATGACAATGAATTAATATAAATCATACTGTAATGTCCTTACAACGAAGCTTCTGTGATATCAACTAGGACGTCAGGGATATATACTATATAATAAGTTCCGTTATCCTTTGTTTGACTCTGAAATGTGGCCGATCATGTCATATAGATGCTTTTTATGATAATTTATGACAGGATGATAGTTTGTGTCTACAGGATACAATTACCCGATCTTTTTGTCGTCTTATCAAGAAACAGTGGAGAATTAAGGAAACGAATTAGTTCATTTACGAAAAGATAAGGGATGCTTCAAAAAAAAGCAGTGACATTAACTAAAAGTCACAGGCATGATTATGAACATATGACAAATGAAAATAGCATTAACCCTTTACCATACAATTCCATAATCCAACAACACTTTTAGCAGCCTTTTGAAAACATTGTGGGTAAAGGACTAAATGCTGGTAACCAGCATTTTGTTCTTTTCAAACAATATTTTCTACCCTTTCTAAGAAAAATACCATCATTTGGGCCACAATTAATTTGTCGTCTGGAAATGTCTTCATTTTTGACAAGTTTAGAATTTTGTAGTTTTGTAAAGACTTAACATTGTGTCATAGATGTAAGACAGGTCCACACATTCCAATTACCTCCCCCCCCCCCCCCCCCCCCCGCGAATTTCTCATATAATGTCGCATGGTTTAGCTCTACGAATCGACAGCATATTCATGGGCAGTCTATCCCTGATCAACTACATAATCCATAGGTCAGAGCAAGCTTTGTATAACAAACAAATGGATGAGAATATAAGATCAAACAACCGATGCAATAAAAGGGACAACTTTGGAGAAATGGTATCAGTGTCGCTTTCAAACCAGGTAAGTATATTGAAATGTTCAGTGGAACGACTCGGGCTTTCGACACCAAAATGAGATTTCAACGTCTAAAACAAGTTGAAAACTTGGCCATGCCCTTAGTTTTTCCAACAAAGACTGACCAGAATGCATGATAAAGTTAGTGACTTTCTCATGTTTTTTTTTCTCTTTTCTTTCAAAAGTTGGATGTCGCTCGCTCGCTCTCTCTCTCTCTTTATAATATATGTAATATTCTGTTGAATGCGTGATGAAAGCATCATGTGAGCAATAAGCACCCCGTCAATAACTTTCGTGACATTTTGCTAACATCAGTAGTAAATGGTACTATAATGCATAGAGTACTTTTCTCCAATCTGCTGCAAGACATAAAAGACACATGCAAGTGAGCATTCTCTGGCAAAAGCGGGTATAATGCATCTCCGTGATGCATGATACCAAGCAAGTCATCACATAATTATGGATTCATTTAAACTATTTTGTCAAACACTGAACTGAATCTTGGGGTACACTGATCCTTTGACATGCAGAAAATTGACCAATAGCAGAAAGTTTCGACCAAGGTCAGCCTGTTTGGACTGCTCAGCGTGACATGGGTCGATGCTTTTTGTAGATGCAATAATGCCCCCTTTTCAAAGATCATGACTCGGGGGATATTTCACATGGAAATGTACCATGGTGTTTTGAACATCAATTATCATTTACTCCCGAGGCTTGTAAATAAGTTTTTGTTTTCACATTGCTGTAGAAAATTTTATTTTCAAAGCAAGATTAGAACAAAATCATTCAAAGTAATTCACAGGTTCTGTTGATTGCATCATACATTAATTGTCACTCAATTTCAGCGTCACGAATTAAGTGCCACCTTTTGTCGAATCCATCTGTTGTAATTGTAGACTCTGGTATAAACACCTGGTGAACGAACGTCTGAAAAGATGAATCAACTTGGGAAAGAACTGACATTTAGTCCATGAAAATGGACACTGAAGACTTATCGCTTCCAGAGATTCCTAAGTCGTTACTTCGTGAAGGCTAATTACCACAGTCGGCTTTTGAAAAACTATCGTAATCAGATGAATCTTTTTCTGACCTTTATCGGTCTGCATTCTACAATCACATTATTAGGAAACCACGTAATTCTCTTCAATTCTGTGGAAAGAGTCCACGCTTTTTTGAAGAATTCATTTCGCAGTAAATAGTTTTTCGATATTGGCCACACTCTAAAGAAATAAATTATATCAATAAGTTACGGTGGCACAAAAGTGACATGGAAGATATATTTTATACTACGTGCGCACGCAGTAGGTAATACGTGCGCACGTAATACTACTGCGTGCGCACGTATTACTTATTACGTGCGCACGTATTAGCTACTGCGTGCGCACGTAGTATAAAATATATCTTCCATGTCACTTTTGTGCCACCGTAATAAGTTGATGTGATTATTTGGAATTTTGTTTCGATCGACCAAGAAGAGGCGACCTTAAAAGTCATATCAGTCGCGGCGTTGGAATACACACATCATTCTTTGAAAATATTCTGTGGACAAGTATACTCTTCATTTTACCTCAATATAAAGGGAATTTTTCTAAAATGAAAGCAAATTGCAATCCATTTGAAAGTCTATATATTTTCTAAAATCATTTTTAAACTTTACAAATATAATATGAATTGTTCTGTTTGTATAAATGATGTTTTACGCCGCTTTGAATTTATATCAATGCAGACGCTAGGTGACTGTTATTTTCAGCGGTTCCAGTATGACCCTCGCTGTCGACGGGAAACTGCCTTTTCCTGTATTTCAACTGTCTGAGAAAGGTGCTCTTCTAGAACATGTTCATGGACACACCCACGTGAATAACACCGCTAAAGGGAATCAAACCAGGGTTCTCTGATAACAAATCAAATAACTTAATGACCGAGCCACGGAAGACCGTTAAAACGACTACAATTTCCAAAACTTATGAGCCATGCTCTGTGAAAAGAAGGCTTAATGCATTAGCAAACATTTTCGACTCATGTCACCCTGAGAAGTCCGCGCAGGCTGATGTGGGTCGAAACTTTTTGCTATTTGTAAACTTTCTGCGTGTCAAAGGACCATTCTAACTTATGATTCAGTCAGTTGTTAGACAAAATGGATTTTAAGGATCCATAATTAAGTCATGACTTGCTAGGCATTATGCATTACGGAGATACATTAAGTCCCCTTTTGCCAAAGCTTGGCTTATGGACTGTTTACCTGCGCAACCGGAGCCAAACGACGTAATGCCTTGAATGTTCCAAACATTGTCTTGCTTTACAACAAACGGACCCCCGCTGTCACCCTGGGAAATAGACAGATTACCGATTTACCGTTAAAGATGACTTAAGAATATTTTGGAGACGGCATGGATCAATATCAGACTGCACCAAACGTGAAGTCTGATATTATTAGTTGTACGGTCAGGTGGTAGGGGACTTGGAAACTTGTTCACGGCTGTGACAAATCATGTCGCCCCGAGCCGTAGGTGGCGACATGATTTGCCACAGCCGTGAACAAGTTTCCAAGTCCCCTGCCACCTGACCGTACAACGAATTTATTATACTGCAAAGTTTTACCATTCCGATGTGTATTCAGCGAAATTTCCCCGTTTTATGTTCACACGAATTAAGTACGCTGACGACGTAGAATTTCCCGTCCGAGTGCCCCAATTCAATGAAAACTGACGTCACTGAGAACTGACGTCACTGAAACCTTGGTAAAATGTGCAGTCTGGTGGATGAACTTGATGATGTCACTGCGATAGACATTCGTCATATTTTTATTTAAACATGGATTCAAACAACTTCAAGGTAAGTAACTATGCATTTTAATGATTTTTGTCAAAAGTAAAAGACCAATAGTTACCACAAACGACCATTTGGTTATCCTTTTAACGTTACAATGAATGAGTTTCGACACTTCACAATTGGATTACCTGACGAAGGGATGGCTCGTTTTAACCCCGTGTATTTGTTTTAGAATGACAAAAAACGATAATATTTGTAACTATATTCACTTATTTTAAAAAATAAACTATTCTTTCCGCTTTAATGACAACCATCGAGGGAAACTAAAATAGTAAGGTGCAGGCTACTCAGTTTGTTTTGTGGGCGGCTCGTATCGGTCGACGCCGCCATTTTGGATGTTGTGTTGAAAGTGTAGTCATGTATACGGGGCTCCCGAAAGGGAAACTGCTTTTACATGGAATTTGCCAGTGTACATGATTTACTAGTATATGTTCGGGGCGTATTATCCACTCAGATCACGAGAAATTTCTTTGCAGTATAATAATAGATCTTCACTCACTGCTACTCCATTCTAAACTAAGACATAAGAGTCACCTTTTAGGTGAAAGTATTTGTTTATAGTCGCCATTTTTTTTTAAATTATAAACGCTCCAAGAACGAAACAGACATTTTACGAAATATGAAAAAGGTCTAAGAATTGAAATTTTCAGCTTTCCTTCCGAAGGAAATCACACAAGACATCGGACAGCAGGGATTAAATATCAAGAGTGCATATTTTGAAGGTGCCTCTTTTTTTAAAAAAAAATCTGCGAGGTCTGCAAACTTTATACTATCGCATAACCTCCAAAGGTTGTTTTCGGTGTAGTATACCAATAACGTGTTTTCTTATCTTTGTTTTACACGTTTGTGTGACGTCAGTTGTGAAGTCATTTCGTACCTCTTTCAGAGTTGTGAATCAGGTTTTATCATGGAAATTATCATGTGTGCAAGTATGGTTGTGCATATTCCGACATATTATTCACGAGTAATCACTATGATATTAAAAGAATTAGACGTTCATTGGTTTTTTAAATAAAGTTTTATCAAACTCGTATACAAAAATGTTCTGAAGCTGGCAAAATGCTCACTTAACATTTTTCTAGACTCGTTTAAGTAAACTTTTATCTCAAATTCCAACTTTTGCTAGATCCTATATATTGTCGTTTGTTTGTTTGTTTGTTTGTTTGGTTTTTTTTTGTTGTTTGTTTTTTTTAAGGATCAAGATTTTGCATCATTTCCGTGAATGCTCTGTTCTGCATTTGCTTAACTCAAATTTTATAGTCTTGTACATTTAGAAAAAAGAGTAATGAAAAAAAAAGTTGCAAATATGCACTGCAGGTTTTATTATAGCATGTAACAATTACGCATTTGTTTCCAAGGCAACCTTTTCTTGAACGTGAGGTAATAACATGTCTTGCATTCAAATGAGAAATGCGTCAAAATTAAACACCACACAGAATACAGTCAACAACTCAGACGTACTATTATTGACCCATTTATGTTATCTAACCCTTTATGACCCTTTGGGTGTGGACCATTAAAAACATCGTTAGAAAAGGAGAAAATGCTGATAACCACCATTTCTCCTTTTCTTACTATGTTTTTAACCCCCCCTTTCCAATGCATAATCACATTGTATAATTGGCATTGAATTTGTAATCTGCAAGTGTTTTCAATTTTGACAATTCTGAAATTCTCTTCTTTTTTTTATCTGTTAAAGACCTAGATTAGACAGATAATTTCAGTCTGTATGAAAAGCTGTAGACTCCACTAGTATATTGTAATTTCAAGGCTTTGGCCACAATATTAACCCTTTTCCTGCTAAATAACTAAAATGAAATGTTCGATTCGATATAAAAAACCCAAATATTGCTATTTCAAAGTTATATGGGGGCGAATAATATCGCCTCGGACAGTGTAGATCCAAGATCAGACTGCACGTTCTGTGCAGTCTGATCTTTATCTACACTGTCCGCAAAAGGTCAGTGAGTCGCGCTTAGCAGCCAAAAGATCATACGATAAGTTCAGTACAGTATGATCTTGGTCTTCACTCACAACAAAAGGACATAGGATCGTCCGTGCTCAGTTCCAGAAGGATTCAAACATGCTCTCAAACCGCTATACTTTATCTAGCATTAGAAACACAAGGCAAAAGAAAAAGGGGGGGGGGGGTAACAAGTTGTCTACCCACACACTGTATTTATTTTAGTGTGTTACACTTCCCCTTTTCTTTTCTTTATTCAGTTTTACAGGTGTTTCCACGATCGGGGCCCGTCAGGTTCCAAAGTGACGCAATTTCTGATTGGCTGAACCATTTGTTTTAGCCAATCAGACCTTGTCTTACTTTCTAAATATAGATTAAATATGAGTGTGCAATTTAGAATGGTTGGTCCCAGAGAATGCTGGAGCACCTCTTTCAGTTCGAAGAACGAATGTACACAATGTCATTCTCTTGACAGCATTTTTTTCCCACCATGGTTTCAAAAACTCTCTGCCGAAAGGTCGTTAAAACACGGGATTGGTGAAGGATTAAATTGGTTAAATCGGTAGAATCAAAATTTCGTAAAGATCAAGAAGCGATACTTGGGTGTTATTCAAGGCAACTTGCTTTATTCCTTGTTCGAATCATTTTATCGAGCAAAACCTTTAGTGTACTGTGATACCTATTTATCGACTGCGAAATAAGTTAAGGCCCAACAGCGACCAAAACATCAAAGTAGGTGTTAAAATGCATTTAAATCATACCATTTAAAAATATGGAAAATATTGTGAAGATGACAATCTGTTATTGTGTGGTCGGTCCAGGTGTTAGTCGCTGGCAGAAAAATGAACTATAAAATCAGGCAAAAAATAAACAAAAGATAGAGTGACAACCAGGTTTTAACTTTGCTTTGAAATTAATGTCTCTGCCAGCGGCTAACACTCGGACCGACTCTACAATAACAGATTGTCATCTTCAAAATAATTTCCATGGTTTTAAATGGTATGAGTTAAATTGAAATGCATTTTAACACCAGCTTTGTTTACTTTTGGCAGTTATTGTTACTTTAAATGAATTATGTAAGAAATAACATTTTGTCTCAATGAAAAATAAACGCATAAATGATTCAGCATTACAAGGTTTTGAATCCATCTATTTAGTGGTAGCCCTTTTTTTTGCCTTTCAGCATAAACTGCAATTATTACCTGACATGCGTCAACGCCGCCTGCCTCATATCCGGCACAAAACATGTCGTCTGTCACTTGGTTTCCAAGGTGATCTGGCTGGTTACATAGCGTGTTATTTATCACCGGAAGTCTGGCTTGTTTTAAAACGCCTGGGCAACACGTGTCTGTTTGGAGCAAGGAAAGAATTAAAAGTTTATCTGTTACTTCATAGGGTCGCTAAATGTAACGTTTTTGCAGCAATATTGCGTATCTCAGTGATTCTATATTAACGTTGTGCGAAGTATTTCGGTTATTTTAATGCAGCCAATGCATCCGTGCACGTGTGTCAGGTGATCGTTTTCTATCATAGGTCTGTTAGATTGACTCTTGCGTTCTCGTATAAGCAAATCTCGACACTTAGTTTTGGCATGGAGAGAGAATCAGTGGTATTGCGGTTATTTCTATAAGTCCTTGAAAAAAGAAAGTTCGCCGTATCGCCAATACGACAGAATAGAAGATTAAATTGTTTTTGACAGTTATTTGTTGTTTGACATATAGAAGACAATGAGTCTTGTTGAGAAATATATATATATGTATAATTCATATACTAGTACAGATAATTATCCCCAAAGGCGATGTTACTTTTTGACTGGTCGCCTCTGGGTACAGAGACGATCAAGACAAAAACAGTTGAGATCTCCGCACAGATTTTGTGCGCAAGTTTGAACTCTCATAATTTCATAAATAGAGCACAAAACTAGGATTTCAACATACCTGTTACTTGCGTATTCAATAATCCTTCGTTTGAAATACAAATATTTTCAATTTAAACGCTAAACATAAGAAAAATCAGTTCATTTCATCTGTTACTCGAGTAATTTACGTTCCCGAAAACACACAAAATGGCCGCCACTCACGATAGATTTCGTCAGTTCTTTTCCGATATTTACATGTAATATACGACTTCTACAAGCTCTTAAGGTAATGAAAGGTTTAATCATTTGTCTTTGGTCATGTTTATTGCTAAAAGTTAATTTGCATTTCGCTGCAATACAGATTAAACCGACGAAAGAGAAAGTCAGTATAGCGCTCTATCTTTGCTACCGGAAAATTTACGATGGACTTGAGACGGTACGGTGCACAATAAACGTCCAAATATGAAAAAAAAAAAATCACCGTGCGTGTCTCATTTTTGAGACTAATTCATATACTTACATAAAATCTAAACTCATTTTTTTCCTTATGCGTTGAGGTTTTTGAAAGTTTTTTTTTTTTACATTAGACATAATGAACATTGTACTGTTGAAAGTACATGTACTTTTATATCGAAAATAAATGGTATATTTTGTTATTTTTCAACCCTTTCCGAACCGACAAATTTTGAACTCTTCCAAACTGACAGCACCTGCAGTAGGAAAATTTGAATTTGGTACAAAATAGGTGAAGTTCTCTGATAGGGTAGGAAACATTTTGGCAAAAGGAGGAATTGCTTATTACAAGCAATTTCTCCTTTTCTCACAGTGATTTTCTTGAAAAAAAAAAAAGAAAAAAAAAAAAAAAAAGACTTTCCTCTTCAGGTTCATTTAAACTCGGGAATCTGTAGTATAGGGTTTAAATAGTTACAATGTGTACTTTCCCACGAGTACAGGCTTGTTCAGCTGAAAACCTCGGTTGAGGCAGAGAAGTCGTATCCTAATCGAGCACATGCCATGGCTCTTCAAGGTTGGTTTGGCTCCTTTTCCGTGTAATTGAAGTCAAACCATGTTTCAGCGACTCGAAGGGATTACTTCAAATGGTCATTGGAAAAAAAAAACAGCAGTCTGTTTTTGAGAGGTCTAATTTATATTTATGCCAAGAAGTCTAGAATATTTTATGGAGTGCGTTTTTGACAGCCTTCTTTTTTATTGTTAGTCTGTTTGTAAATGCATTTTTTTCTACACGAAAGAAACAGTACATGGACTACAAGTTCACAGAGAGCGATAATTCTTATTCTTACTTTCAATAAATCCCCATCCAGTAACAAAGCCGTACTCCCCTGCAAGTAGAGACCTGTCTGGTAGACAAACCTTGTCTACATATCTGTTCAGGCGAAATGGAGTCGTAACTTTAATGAGGGCAATGTCGTTAACAGACGAGAGAAAATTATAATTTGGGTGAACTATAATAACATCTGTTCTCCGAATTTGATTTGTTGGCTCTTGTTTAGTCTCAGAATGGCGCCCCGCTTCAATAGTCCAATCTATACTCCGTCTGTTTCTGAAATAGCATACATGAAATTGATTATATTCCAAAATTCTATAGATATGTATCAGACGGTCCAAAATCTTTATAACCATCTGAAACGTTGCGTATGAAAATGGGATAGTTCAATCTCAGAGACACTGGAGATTGAAAATCCAGGTTTATATTTCAATATCAGTGATTTACGTTGTCTGCAAAGGAAATGATCTCCGACTTTGTCAAAATGATTTAGCCAAACAACCATGAATTTTTGGCGCTTAATTTCAAGGAATCAGACAAGTAGTTACGTAATAGGTACGTATACATATAATTGATCAAGACATTATACTAAAAAGTTCACAAACACTATGGTGAAGAATTTAAATAGTGTTTTGTTTTACTTTCAACAGTATTCAAGTCAAGTCACGATGACATCTCATTTATTCATATGAGCTACGCTCTAGGAAAACAGGGTATAATGCATTTTAGTAATGTCATCACATAATTATAGATCTATAAAACGCTTTTTGACTAACGACCGACTAAATCATGATGTGTAAGGGTCCTTGAATATGAAGATAATTTACAAAAAGCAAAAAAGTTTCTCAGACTGCGCAGGCTGACATGAGTCGATACTTTTTGTAAATGCATTAAACCCTCTTTTCACACAGCAGATGTCAAAATGTTTCATTCCTTTTACTATTGCTAGGCCGTGATTCTGATGTACATATAGGCTACCGACACTTCCGGCACATTCACTGAATCTTCAGATGGTAATAAAAGCGCCTTGAAACAATGAAGGAAAGCAAACAGAGGTCAAGGGGTATGTAAAGGGATGGAGCGAGCGTTTGACAAAGAAATAAATAAATAGGAATATGTTAACGAACAAACGAACGACAGCACAAATCTTGTTTGGATTACCTTTCAAAACAGTGTCCGGCTGTTATGACCCACTGGTCATCTATAATGGCGCCCCCACACTGATGTGTACCATTCACCCTCAGAGAGACCATCCATGGCCAACTGTTTGGTATCGCCTCCCTACCCCCTACGATCTTATAGTTAGATTCTACTGGCTGTATGGTTGGTTTACCGCAAGAACTGTCTCCTGCAATGGTGCATAAGCAAGAGAAATAAGAGATTAACCTATCCTTTACCTAACAATCCCATGCTTTGATGATCTTGAGAAAGACCTTTCAATTTGGTTGAGTCTAAAATTTGGCGTTCAGTAATAAAAGACGTATGATAGCTTATATTTAAAACGTTATAAATTACAGCTAGATTTCAACCCGAAACAGCAGTTAGAACTGTAAGATTTGAAAAGATTATATTATACAGACTCTACTGTTTAGTCTGCCTGTAAGGGGTGAGAGAAACACCATATAAAACAACGTTCAACACAGAGATTTAAAGAAATGAATTCAAAATTACGAGTAACCCCCTCTTACGACCAAGCAACCGCTGTATATCGTTTGATTGATTTTCGTTTATTTATAGTCACCACCGGTTGCTTTTATGGGCGACGCCCCAGAAGACTGTACATAAGCTTTGTAAAGGGGAATAGTGCAAGATACAGAACAAAGGCCATCCTTAATTACCTCTGATTCTTGAAGGTGTTTAGTGTATAGCACCGTCAAACAGGACCTCGGTTAAACGTATCATCCAAAAGACTTTTTAGTCATTTTAGGTGGCCAGCCGTGGAAACCGAAATTTGACGTTCTCAAGTCTTATGCTCTACCACCTTAGCTATTTATGCCGGTCGTTCTCTATGGGGTAATGAAATGTTTATAAAATATATTTAAAACTTGTCAAGTGATAGCTGTTACGCCATGACCAATGGAGTAACAATTTTCAAGAAGAAATAACATATAATTGGGCTCTGGGTTTGTTTTTGACATGTTTGTTGAGCCAATATCCTGTAGATTAGCTAAGTTATCGGAAAGCTTTTTGGAATTTCCAAGAAAGAACTCTGTTGGAGAAAAATTAATTTGGAGCAACTACAATGTCTCCTGTGATTGCTCTAATTTTGAAAACAAATAAAAGGGTAAAAAGGTAATGTTCAATATTCAAAGATGAAAAAGAAAAAAAAAAACTGTAAATATATCCTCAGTTCATTTTTAAACCTTTTACCAAATATTGCTGGGTTTTAACGACCCTGATTGAATTTTTTTTCCTGAAAGGTTGTGTTTAGTAATGACTTTGACTTAACCTACTGCAAATAACTTCATCTGTATGGTCAGGGCATTCCACCATTTTGTTGCAGATCATTTGATCAAGAATACAGCTTCCGTCTGCACACTCAAACATTGAACATCGACCTGATGAATGGGAAATAATATTCTGCGAACATTAACGAAGAAAGGTTGACTCATTGGTACAAGCAAAATCTCTCCCACATACTTTCCCATACGCTTTAATTTGCGTTAAAGAAAAAAAAAAAACTTTTCCTTAAGTAATTTTTCATTGAGTTGCTTTTACTGGTTTATACCCGAACCCTGTAGCGCACCCGGTAGCGTACAGGACTTGAGACTAGAGGGTCGCTGGTTCGAATTCCAAGCTCGGCTAATTTCTTTCCGAGGATTGATGATAGTCAGTGCCACAATAGTCATTACTCTCTCACCGCTGATCATTGTTTCGACGATGGTTATATGGGAATGGAGCCAGTGGCTTGGGAACAATAGTGTGCGAAGTACTGGAGGAAGAAAACTCCAAGAAAGCACGGTTAGGTGCTCTGTCCGCCGTGATATAACCGAAATAATGTTGAAAAACGGCGTTAAACACCAAACAACCCTATCCAAACTGGTTTAAGGAAGGTCTTTTTATAACAAGTCTTACTTATGAAGAGAATATTGTGTAAATAGAGCATGCGTTGATTAAGTGTACGAGTTATACATGAGGTATCATCACCGTTTGAAAAAGAATATATGGACGAGACCAATCGTCACTATCAATCGTTAGTCTAGCGCAAAAATCTATACAGCAGAAGTCATATTTAAACATAATGTTTGATTTGGTAACATACTAGTGAGAAAAGAAAAATGATCAAGTTATAGAAATATGAGCCATGCTTTGTGAAAAGGGGTTTACTGCTTCTGCAAAAAATATCGACTCATGCCAGCCTGCTATATCTTAAATTTTTGCTTTTCAAAGGACCATTCTACCTCATGATTCAGTCGGTTGTTACACAAAATTGATTTTATGGATCCTTGATTATGTGCTGACATGCCGGGTATAATGCATCGATGTAATAAAAGGCCTGCAACATGACAAAAGGGGCATTCGGACATTTGCGTAAAGTGTCGTCTCGGATCAGCCTGCGCAGTCCGCGCAGGCTGATCCGAGACGGCACTTTACGTCAACATTAGATTTTGTCCTACAGTAGACTTGCGTGAAACAGACAAACCACATTAAAACGGAAAGTGTCGTCTCGGATTAGACTGCGCAGGCTGATCCGAGACGACACTTTACGCAAATGTCCGAATGCCCCTTTTCGCGTGTTGCAGGCCATATATTAAACCCTTTTTGCCAGAGTGCCGCTCATATGTCTCGTCTTCGTTGTTATTAATCTCATGTTTACAAAAGAAAGAATAAAATCTAACGATTCCGTATTTTAACGATCCTGAGGAAAAATCCTTAGAAATTGTGGGAAAAAGGAGATAATGCTGGTAGCCAGCATGTTTTCTTTATCCCACAATGTTTTCTGCCCTGTCAGAGATCTTCTGTTTATTTGTACCAATTTTTATATTGTCGTCCCCAGATGCCATCAATTATGTACTACAAAGTTTGTCATTACACAAAAGAATTAAATAACGTTAATCCACAGTCTTTTAAGTGAACCATTACAGATTTGGTTAAAAAACCGAACCTGTGGGTGTTTTGAAATGGTTTGTTAAATCTATACTATTGACAGGAAAAATTGTCTCGAACCAGACATGATAAAAGGAAAATATTAAAGATAAAGCCGCCATAATTAAGGTTGCTTGTAACAAGCGAATTCAGCTTAATCGACTACCAAAGAATCTAGAGCTTTAACGACCTAACAAGGGCTTTCATCATTTCCTCTTATACCCCACATTGGTGTCTACCCTTTCTTAGGCAATTATGATAAACGCAGCCATATTTGACTGATAAGAAAATGGTTTCAGTTTTGACAAGTAAAAAACCTTGTCATTTGGTAGGGTCTTAACCTGCAATATGTTCAAATTCAACGTGCTTTGCTGGCAATTGAGGTTGGTTTGTTCTATAAAGAATCTAGAAAGGCCCGTCAGTGGTTTTAAATTGGAGAGTTCAATTGAAACCAGTCCTTCATATTTCGGTGTCAGAGAAACGGCATTTCTGGTGTAGGCTACTTTGTCCCATAGCTGGCGTCACAAATAGAAAAGGTAGATAGGTGAATATCCATCCGTATACTTTGAAAGGGACATAAAAAGACGAAAGATCAATTTATCTTTTTCTTCTATCATTATAAGACAGGAAAAACTTTGGGGGGTATAGCAGCAACTGATCCTTTACTCAAAATCTTATAAAAGCTGCACACAACATGGGCATAAAATTTGCACTTTGTACGACAAAGAATTTATGAAACGAACCTGTAGGCGTTTTAAAATTATACGTTAAATTGAAACCAGTCCCTCCAAAATCTGGGTCAGAGAGGAAGGAAATAAACACGGCATTTCCAGTGGAAACGACATCATCCGGGAACTGAAGGCCGCACAGGTGTAAAAGGAGTGGCGCCGAAGCAAATGTTCCGTCGTAAATGTTGACATAATCATACGTACAGCCTGTAATGGTTTCCGTTAAAAAGTCCTAAAAAGCAAAACATACAAGAAGAGACATATTTGTACATGTATTACAATACTATAGATGAACTGAAATGATAAATTAGACAATATGTATCGTGTCACCTGTTAAAGTATTTTTCAGAAATGAAATGTGAAAAAAGAACAGCTCAGCAGTAATTCTGTTTGCTCTTAACAGTAATCACAACTCCTGTCGCATTGGTTTCTTCGAGGAAATTTTGTCATTCAAACTTGTGCATAGACTCTCTGACCTATTACAAGCATCAACTTATTATTTTAAAGCACAAACCGTTTTGAGTGACGCTATTTCTTGCCATCGATATGCTAAACTTTAACATGACAAAAAACGTCTTCAACCCTGGCATTATATACATGTATATGTACGATTGATTGATATATATCATTGGCCGTATTCGACAGGACGAGCCGTTTGATTAATTAAAACAGAATATCTCATCAAATTAGTTTGCTTGTCTTAGGACTTAGAATAGAAAAAATAACTGTTGATGAAAAGGAACCCTACTCAGGAACTTAAATACTCATGAAAAGGAGAAAATGCTGGTGACCACTATTTTCTCCTTTCCCCACAATGTTTGCGAAGCCCTTTTCCTCAGAGTCGTGAAAAATTGGCTTGTGTGATAAGGAGCTGAACTGATTTTTCTAATTTGCATCTTACAAGGCAATGCCTGTGCAGGGGACGGAAGGACCATACGGAAAAAATGCACATACTCGAAACTTTATATGGATGACTTGACCTTTGGGAGCTTCTATAAACCAGCTGCAGTTGAGGTTTGGTTCATAAGGTGTTAAACCGTCGTATCCTGGAGACGCGATAAAACCACTACTCTCATTTACATACTTGTAATGTCCGTTACATCCGGGGTAACTGTATGTCGGTAGTGTTGGAGCTGAAACATTTTTTTTTGCACGATCAATCTTTAAAATCGATAAATAAAAAAGACGAGGAACAATTGACGCTGTCATTGTTTGTTTCAATTATGAGGAATCGAGGTGCAGTGAAATGAATATTTTACTTAATTGACTTTTATCAGTGGTACAAAGTTAAAATGGGCGGCTTTGAAGGCATTTTTCTTAAATGGTGTATCATCAGAGATTATGCACTCGTAACTAAGGCTTTATGTATGCATAGGAATACATTCGAGTCAACGAGTAAATTCTCATTTTGCGACAATGCTTTTGAAAACATTGTGCTGTTTGATGACAAATTTCATCTGGCGTTATATGTTGATTCTTAAACGTTACTCGTAAACGGAAATAGAACACGCTTTCAATAGCTTCAAATGGGATGGTGCGTTTTATCCGGTGATTAAGGGAATTTATTTCAAGATTTTCTTTTTAAACTGGCTATTCAACTTAACAAACAGAAACAGAAAAACAGAACGACAAAAATAAATTTAGATTTTGAATTTTCATTCGTATTTCAACTAGTTTTTTGTCTGATATAACCATACAAAGAGATTTCTGGAAATATTTTGATGCAAAACCCTAGAACCTTAGCTGTGGAAATTAATCTAAATTTACATTATCCAGTAATCAATTTCTGTAATTTCAGTAATTTGATTAAAGAAATTTGCTACCAGTTTGGACAACTGCCTCGTAGGAAATGTTGAATCCAGTCGATTCTCCGGAACCGTCACTGTAGAAAAAGATTACCATTTCATTTCCCGTTGACGTCAAATCTGGAGGTATCACGTGGCCACAATACTGTCCCAATACATCAGAAAATGCATCGAATCCGTCGAAAACGGTCACGTGATCTCCAAAACATCGCCTGGTATTGGGTAAACTAGAAATGATAGTAAAGCGTTGTAAAGTTTGTTACTGAAAGCGCTGAAAGCCATAGGCGTCTTTGCCATAAAATATAGAATGAAAAAATCAGTTAGTGACGAACGAATCTGTTGTAAATAATTGCAATCTGTGTCCTTACAGATTTTTTTTTAGTTGAATGAGCTGGCTATTTACCTATTTTTTGGTATCAGTAAATTAAAACAAGAGGGCCATGATAGCCCTGTATCACTCCACTGCCTTATGAACAAATGTATCATGCACTTAACTGGAGGAAAAAAGCTTAGTCTCACCCTTTTCCCCCCCCCCCCGAAAAAAAAGTATTTTTTTTTAAATGCAAACATGATGTAAATGAATACATACAATCAGGTCTAATCGAGTATCATTCATACCATTGTACTCTAACAAAACAAGCTTTAACAACAAGATTTCCAAAGCTTTGGTGGCAGAAAACAGTTCTTTTTAATTTAAATGGCATGAATGGAACAAAAAACTAAACATTGAATGATACAAACCTCACTTCATACTGAATTTTTAACTCATCTCACAATCTAACAATTAACATCAAAGTAAATCACTCTCACTGATAACTGACCATTTTCTATCCAAAAAAACATTCATGAATACCCAACACCAATGATGTAATCCTGCAGTTTGATTATCAAGGTAGGTAAATAGTAATAAACTGAGATATATCTGTCATGAGTAAATATGATTTATTTCTCTTGACCAGTATGTAAGCTTCAGCCATATTGACTTCATGTACTACCATATAAAACCCCAGGGCAGAGCTGTGTTTGACCCCAGGGCTATAACCTGGACATCATTGGTAAAGGTCTATTAGATGAAGCTGCATGCCAAATTTGGTAGCCCTAGGTCTTACAGTTAAGAACAAGAGGAATTTTGAAGTTTTCACTCTATTAGCCTATGTAAAAACTTGTGACCCCAGGGTTGGGGCCAGTTTTTATCCCAGGGCTATCATTTGAATTATCTTAGTAGGGTTTTACTATATAAAGCTACTTGCTAAATTTGGTAGCCCTATGCTTTTTGGTTAGGAGCCGGAAGATTTTTAAAGTTTTCATTGTATAAGCCCATAGAAGACGTGTTACCCCTTGGGTTGGGCCAATTTTGACCCAAGGGCTTTAATTTGATTTATCTTAGTAGGATTTTACTATATAAAGCTGCTTGCTAAATTTGGTAGCCCTATGCTTTTTTGTTAGGAGCTAGAATATTTTCTAAGTTGTTATTGTATAAGCCCTTATTAAACTTGTCACCCCAGGGATGGGGCCAATTTTGACCCAAGGGCTATAATTTGAAGAAAACTGTTAGAAGTCTATTAGATGAAGCTACATACCACATTTGATGGCCCTAGGCATTGTGGTTTGGACAAGTAGACTTTCAATGTTTTTCAATTTTTTTGTTTTGTTTTGTTGCCATTGCAACCAGAGTTTTGACTAGAATCAAATTCTTTGAAGAAATTCTGAAGAGGCCTATGGCAGGAACATTTCTGTGAAGTTTCATCAGAATTGGGTGGGTAGTTTTAGAGAAGAAGATGAAAGTTAATGCATGCACGCACGGACACACGGACATACGGACGCACTGGCGAACGACAGACACCGGGCCATGACATAAGCCCGCTGGCCTTCCGCCAGTGGAGCTAATGAATAAATAGAAATATGCGATTAGTCAAAATGTGAGCATGTTTATTCTGCAAGCCCCTGCAGGCCTATTTGCGGACAGATTTACGACTTCTATTTTTCTTGAAGATACTTCTTATTTGAGCTTTACCGCTTTGATACCAGGGATCGGAAAAAGAGAATTTAATCTTGGTTATAAACGACGCCTTGTATCACGCTCATATGATTAATGTTGTCTTCCTCGGAAGAAGAGTTAGGATCAAGAAATCGTTTAACACGAACACACACACGCCTTCTACCGCTCTGTCTGTCTGTCTGTCTGTTTGTCTGTCCCTCACTCTCTCTCTCTCGTTTCAGGAATTATCTTTTTTTCCAGTGGTTAGATTTTTTTGTCATTGCCAAAATATTTTGCATGATGTATGTGTGTGTGTTATGTGTGAGTGTTTTTTTTTTTCTCGAGGCGGGGCGAGGGAGTAAATAAAGATCGTCTGTTTCTTTAATTATCAAACAGATAAACCGTTTACTTTAATTTTAATTTTTGTATTTAATGGAAGATTTTTTTTTTTTACCAATCATCTACTAAACGAAACTGGAACTATAACCTAAATTAAGCTATTATTTGGTTTGTATTAATTGGGTTTCAAAAGTTCCAGCCGTGAGTTTTGTAGTGCCGCACCCAAGATAAAAGGTACCATAGCAGTCTCAGTCCTTATCCAAACATGTAAAATAAAACAAATTGTAATTTTCAGTTCTCGTAGCAATCTGATTCTTCTTGTTGTTTATGTGGTGTTTGCTTGTTATGTTGTGGTTTATTTGAACATTGCATCAAGATTAAATCTTTCATTTGAGCACGAAGCCATATCGCGTAGTTTTAATTATTTCGTAGCGTCATAAACTGCATTGAAACAAAATCGATTAAATCAATTTTTACACTTCTTCCTATTCAGTTTCTTCTCATGATACTTGTATGAGTGTGAACATGAATGTTAACCCTTTACCAAACGACAAAATTTTACACATGTCCAAATTCAAAGGTTTTGTAGACGACAAATGAAATTTGACACAATCGATGGCGAGTTTCTTTAGGGGGGGGGGGGAACAGAAGTGTTGTGGACAAAGGAAAAAATGCTAGTAAGCAGCTTTTTCTCCTTTTCTATCACGGTTTCCAAAGACCTTCCATCTATGCTCGTCAAAAAATTCTTGGTAAAGGGTTAAGCAAAAGAGTAAAAAAAAAAAACTCCATATAGAACGCGACCTTTTTGAAAGGGAAAAGGAGAGTGAAAATCCGTTGTCTTCGTGACATCTGATCCTGTTTATTTCCAAGAATGTAAGGCCGAAAACTCAACAACTTGTCTGTCTGGAAGAGATGAAACTTGAAGAAAGTTTTACGACCTTGCTTGCCAAGAATTGCAGTAATTACAAACCATTAAAAATGTATAAAATCAAATTAATGCTGGCAATTACCGTTAATGGTTTCGAAAGATGGCGATAAAGATCGGTTTAGAAGGAAATACAACAATCTAAACTGGCATGTCATCGTATTCTTTGATTTATGAGAACCTTCGTCAGTCAAATCATCTTTAAAAAATAATACTAAGAGTTCAGATGACATTTAAACTATATATAGATATGGTGAACGCCATTTTAGTTTCTTTAGATTTGTCTGCCTCTATATTAATGGGAGATGGTTCTTGACGAGCTAGAAACAGAATGAAAATAGGATAGATCATGAATATCACAGAGGTGCCCTAGCTGTATTCTGTGCACCCTAGCCCTCTAACACATTTGACTCTTAAATCAAAAAAAAAAAAGTAAATCGTCGCTATGCATATGATGTAAGGGTTATTTTAGTCCAAATAGCGGGATAATTGGCATTTTATTTTCGAGTACTATTTTTTATGTGTGTCTGTATTTAAGATCTTTCCCTGGCTAACAGAGTTAGAAGAAGAGATCAAAAAAATATTACGAGTAATATATATACTAGTACTTGTGTTGGATTTTGTTCTTCTGATATCAAAAAGATCTAAAAGTTTAACTTTTAACCAAGTGTTAGAATATATTGTAATGGTAAACTCAGGAGGGTATCAGGATTATTGTATAACATCTGGATTTTTCAGCATATAAACTGTAAGTTCTAATTTTACCTCATTAAAGTTAGTAATATTGTGAAAATGCTTGTTTCTCTGTCGCTTTTGCCTTTTATTCTAAAACCAGAATTCATCATTATTTCATTGTACATATAAGAATGTACCAAGGGAAAAGAAAAAGAAACGCTTACTCAAAACTGTTGAATGTGACACGTATGTTTCTGTCTGCAGTGGTGATAAGATGCCAAGTACAAATTGTGTTTGGCAGGTAGTCAGAAACCCCAAAATTCTGGGAGGTAATAAAACCACTGGACGTGACATTGATGGTATTCTGGCATGGCTGATCAACTGCAACAAAAGGAAACACGTCTGTTTGAACGGTGTTTTATATATGCATTGAAGGGTATTTCTGTCAAATCAGATCATTTATTGTACTAAGGTGGAGATATTCAGTGTCTTGCTCATGGATACACCAGATGACAAGCGGATAGGGATAATACCAAATTTCTCTGATACTTACTCGTATACAATGCTTCAACGAGTGAGCCATAGGGGATCCAGAAATTAAAGTAGAGGGGCCTATATCGGAAAAATCAAGCACTTAAGATTAAACAAATGAAGCCTAAATAAGTGTTTTATATATCATGAGTTCCAAAATTGCAAAGTCAGATCATGGTCCGTGTTTACCAATCGTTGTAACCTCCATTCTAGTTAAAGTTTCAAGAGCTAGCAATTATAATTCGCTGAAACAGATCTGTCTCAGCAAGTCAGATGACTCGTGTTTGGACTTTACAACTAAAACAATAATCAGAATTGTTGGTGAATACCGCCCCGAACAACAATTACTGAAAATCGTTACATTCTGTATTTTGGTAGACGTAAAAATATGACAAGGGTTTACCGTAAGAGTATTAGAAATTAAAAAATACCCAAAATGTTGAAGTAAATCAACCACTGTCAAACGGTAAGACAACTACTTTAGATGTTAGATAGTGCTTCTTGAGAGGTTTTATAAATAAATATAATTTCATTTTTTTTTTTACAGATTTTCCAAAGTTATTCTATGCATGGGTAGGACTTTGTTTAGTTGACGCCAGCTATTTCCAGTGACCATCTTTAATCTTTTCAGCATGATAAGCGGCATAGATCAAGATCAATTTGTGCAGTCTGATCTGGGATCGATACCTTCGACATGTTTGTTCAAGCCGAAAAGATGAAAATCTGCCTGAGTTTCATTGGATTCTATTTTCAGCCTTCCAATGTGGTTGATTTCATATATTTGTCGCTAAAAGAATTAGGATTCCAAGACCAGGAGTCTTAGTAGAAAGTAAAAATGCAAAGCTTGGAGATTAGAGTATTAACACTTTTTTCTTCTTACAATCTCTGAGCCTAGAATGAAAAAAAAAAATCAAATAGGCATGTAGATGACATTTTGACGCTTTGTAATACGAAAAAAAAATGGTGTTTGTATTTCCAGTTTATTTGGTAATCATTTGTCATCGAAGCCACAAACACAAAGAGAGTTATTAAAGCATTACTTTGAACAGAAGAGTTTTTGCCTCATGTCTATTATCAACACTTTCCTGCAAATGGAAAGTTTGCTCATAACCAGAAATTGTTTATTTGTGTTTTCAAACGTATGCATGTATTAAGCCCATATTCATGTTGATTTCCCTTATTTTAGAAGTTTCTTTTGTTTACAAACCTTGACCTGCTAAATAACTTAAATGAAACTTACACGCCGATAGCAATAGCCCAAATGTTGCTACTTCAAAGTTTTTCTTTTTTTTTTGGGGGGGGGGGGAATAACTCTTTATCGGACAGAGTAGATCCAAGATCAGACTGCACGTTTTGTGCAGTCTGATCTTGATCTGCTCTGTCCGCAAAAGGTCCTTGAGTCGCGCTTAGCAGCCTAAGGGTTAAATTTGTCTGGTATACTTTTGCTTCAGATGGTAATGGGATAAATTTTAGACAGGAACAAAAATCCTTGTTTTGTCCTTTAAATGTCAACTAAAGATACTGTCTAAATAGTCCATGTTTCCTTCAATGAGGAGATTCGTTTCTTGACGTCGGATAAAACGGTACTGTACTTTAAAAAGTATAGATTATTTATCACATAACCTCCCATGTTTTCAGTGTAAGATACCCATTACGAATTTCTTATCTTATGCACGTTTGATATCACGTCATTTTTGACGTCATTTTTTACGTATTTCATAGTTGTGAATGAGTTTTATGGATATTACCCGAGGGTGCATCTATGGATGGTTTTGCATCTTCTGATCTATAATTTGTGATTATCGTTATGTGATAATAAGAATCTGACATTCGTTGGCGTTTGAGATATATAGGATCTGACATGAGTTGGTGTTGAGATAAAATTTTATGAAACGAGTCTAGGGAAAATGTTATTAAGCGAGCCTTTGGCGAGCTTAATATCATCTTTTCTCGACGAGTTTAATAATATTTTTAACTCATACGCCAACGAATGTCAGATTCTTTTTATCACATAACGATATTTTACAAATCATAGACAAGAAGTTGCAAAACCATCTATAGATGCACACGCGGTAATATCCATAAACACTTCAATGAAATTTACGTACAAAATGACGTCAAAAATGACGTCATACAATAGTGATATTAAACGTGTATGAGATAAGAAAATTCGTAATGGGTATATTACACTAAAAAAAAAAAAAGGGAGGTTATGTGATAAAATTTTTTTATAAAACTCGTCAAGAAAAAATGTTATTAAGCTCGCCAAAGGCTCGCTTGATAACGTTTTCCCTAGACTCGTTTAATAAATACGGAATATTATGCAGGAGTGATTTTCCTGGTGCTTGTATTCACTTCGAGCAGCGTGAGAAAATTTGGTATCGCGCGAGACCGAAGGTCGAGCGAGATGCTAAAATTTTCTTACGCAGCATGAAGTAAATACAAGCACCAGGAAAATCACTACAGCATAATATTCCTTTTATTATATACCTACACCTTTTCAACGACAAAATATTGCAAATTATTGACATTTTATTCGAAAACGGCAACCAAAATAAAACAAATAATGGTGTAGTAGCCAGTAACTTCGTTTTTATGAATGGCGGATAACTATTACAGCGTAAAATTTTGACCAATGAACTTGCAAATGAATACATACGTATACCGCACGTGAGTTACGTCATTATGATGTCATCATACCATATTTAGAACCGTATTCCACTGAGTGTAGATACGGATTTTTTTTCCGTCCTGTGTGATTTTATCCGCGTGCGACGCATGTATTTAACCCGGAAAACTTACAGGTATATAATAAAATTTTATCTGAAACGTCAACTCATTTAAGGTCCTATATATAAGCTGCGCTCTCTGGCATAAAGGGGTTTAAGGCATCTTCATGATTGCACTATACCAAGCCAGTCGTCACATAATTATGGATCCATAAAATTCATTTTTTTCCTTCACAAACTGAATCATGAGGGTGAATGATCCTTTGACATCAAAAACATTTTTCGATAACAAAAAAGTTTTGGCTAATGTCAGCATGCGCGGACTGTGCAGGCTGAACAGGGTCGATGATTTTTGCAGATGCATTAAAACCCCCTTTTCACAGAGCTTGGCTCGTATGTATAAATAAGCAATAAATACATACCTATCAAACGTTTGTTTCTTCTATTGCTCCTTTTAGATTTCTCTGAAATGAATTCCAATCGTCTTTTAAAATGAAGAACTTGCCTCCATTTCGGCCCGCCCTGGTAGCTGAGTGGTTAGCGTATCTGACTAGCCACTTGGTGGTTTCGGGTTCGATACCCATTTGTGGCAAACTTTCTTTTCGGCGATTTTTCGCATCTAACCTCTGATGCATGTGAAAAAAGCAGTCAGTTGCTTGGAAAGAAAGTTGTGTTTGAACTGGTTTGAGAAGGCAGGAAATACATGCGTAGGTGCACTGATCGCCGTTATATGACACAAGCTGTTAGAACGGCGTTAATCTCCAATGAACGCAAAGCCTCCATTTCAAATGCAAAAATAAAAGCAAAACAGTGGCACGTATATATTGATGTTTGTGTGTGTGTGTTTGTATGTTTGTTTTTATCGTCAATGTCGTTTGTTGTTTGGATGTTTCTGCGTTTTGTTGATGGAATTCTTGATACCACGAACACCAGTAGGGATAAGACACAAGTTTGAATAGACTGTGTATAAAATTTACAGCATTATTAAACACAGGATAAATGGTACTCAACAAAAAATGGTTAGCGACAAAAAGCCAATTTGCTCTCTGTCTGTCTGTCTGTCTGTCTGTCTCTCTCTCTCTCTCTCTCTCTCTCTCTCTCTCTCTGCCGGTGTCTGACATTTTACGTGGTGGTAAGCTGCTGTATTTTAGCTTGACAGAACGAACCGGAGTGACCCGTCTTAAACCGTTTAACACCGTTCATGAAAATTCGATACAAATAACCTGTCAAGAACACACTACCTATTTAAATGAAAGTATATCTGGCTCTGAGGTAATTTCCGGAGAATAAATCATAAATAACGATTTTCTGTGAATTGGTTATATTTTGAATTACAGACAGATGTTAATCATATAAAACTTTCGTAAAAATATTGTTTTTTCTGCAAACAAAAGTAACACAATATGAAACAAAATAGATTGTACAGAAAATTGTTTTTTTAATTATTGTAAGTCTATAATATTTGAAAAAAAAAAAGAAATGATAATCTTCTAAAAATGAAGGAGAGGTCGGGCTTTGACAGGTTCCAAGATTTTTCAGTTTCCATTTCCGAGTCTCTATTGGCAAGGGAGATTACTCTGAAAGAAGAAAATAGAATTATTCAAACAGAGTAATACAACCTTGACACAACGGACGTAGAAATGACCTATTCGATTATGCAAATAATATCTCGTACAGTTTTGTGAGCTTAAAAAATAGAGTAGTAACGTTTTTTTTTCATCTTTTCTTTAGGTATCAAAAATAAGAATGAACAACATCGAGCGGGTTTTGTTCTTCGATCCATGAATTTGGTGACTTTTTTTAAAGGAAAAAAAAAAAAAGCCGAGCCCCGGTAGGACCTGAGAACACGGGGTCCAGGGCTCGATCCCTGGCTAGGACCCCTGGCTCGGCCAATTTCTTTCCGAGGATTGATGATAGTCATTGCGACAGGATTCATTCCTCTCTCACCTCTGACCATTGTTTCGACGATGATTATGTGGGAAAGCAGCCAGTGGCTTGGAAAGAAAATTGTGCGGAGTACTGGTAAAAGAGACTCCAGGAAAGCATGGATAGGTGCACTGGCCGCCGCGATATAACTGTAATAATGTTGCAAACGGCGTTAAACACTATACAATCAATCAATCATTAAAGAAAAAAACTTATTAAAAACTTATTCCTGATCAATAAACATAATCGAGCATTTATATAAAGTTTGACAACAGACATTTTCATTTTACTCGGCCGAGCTCCGAGCGTAGAGGACTTGAGAACCGGGGGTCGCAGGTTCGATCCCCTGCTCGGCCAATTTCTTTCTCAGGAATGATGATAGTCATTGCAACAGGATTCATTCCTCTCTCTCCGTTGACCACTGTTTCGAAGACGGTTATGTTGGAAAGCAGCCAGTGGCTTGGAAAGAATATTGTGCGGAGTACTCAAAGAAATTCCAGGGAAGCATGGGTAGGTGCACTGGCTGATGTGATATAAATGAATAATGTTGAAAACGGCGTCAAACACCATACAATCAATCAATCATTTTTCTTGTTGATTGTACATTTTTGTCGGTATAAAAGATATCTATACATAATTTTCTTACACTTGAAAAGAATAATAGGCCTATAGAAAGGCTTAACTTTCTGATTCTTCAAACTTTGAAAAGAAGGAAATCTCTTCTCTTTCAATGTATTTTTTCCTGTTCGTAAGCGGACTACACTAATGGATAATCCGTCTTAAAAAAAAATAAGATTTTAGTCATGGGAAAAATAATGCAAACACCACAAAACAACAGCAACGACAACAAACGACAAGAAACAGAAAAGAGAGACTTATTGTGATGCGTTATACTAAGCAAGTCGTAACATAGGTATACTTATGGATTCATAAAAAAACATTTTGTCTTACAACCGACTTCATCAGACGGTAGTATGGTTCTTGGACATGCGGAAAATTTACCAATAGCAAAAAAAGTTTCGACTGGTGTCAGCCTGCGCGGACTGCGCAGGCTGACATGAGTCGATACTTTTTTTTGCAGATGTATTTATCCCCCTTTTCACAGAGCACGGCTCATATCAATTTTACAGTCATTTCGGTTATTTCAAAAGATAGCCAACAGTTTAGATCTGAGATCAGTCTTCGACCGTAAATACCTACTGCTCTTACTATTTGGCGCCATAGACACAAATAGGGACTTCGGCGGATGGCATAGATCAAGATCAGACTGCCGAGAACGTGCAGTCTGATCTTATATCAATACCTTCCGCCTGTTAAGTCCGGTGTATCAGAAAAAAAAAATATGAGCCATGCTCTGTGAAAAGGGAAGCTTAATGCATCTGCGAAAAGTATCGATTCAGGTCAACCTGCGCAGTCCGCGCAGGCTGACCTGGGCCGAAACTTTTGGCTATTGGTCAATTTTCTGTATGTCAAAGGCCCAGTCTACCTTATACTTTAGTCAGTTGTTAAAAAAAAGTGGCTGCTATGGATCTATACTTATGTAATGGCTTGCTTGGTGTCATGCATCACGGGGATGAAATTAAGCCCCCTTTTGCCAGAGCATGGCTCATTTTTAAGTTTCAGTGGGTTGTGTTTTCAGCCGTCGATAGAGGTCAAGGTTACATATCTGGCAGTGAAAGAGCTGAGTACTGCTCTTATTCCAAACTCCAGAAGCGACGGAGACAAATGTCTTAGCCGATTAGATGGCTAGTTCTGAAGTTATGAATTCGAATCAAAGTTGTGTGTTGTGTTTATCGCCTCTATCATGGTCTTTGGTCTTTATATCCATACAGTCCATAGGAACCTCTGATATAGTACCTAGATCTATACATACAAGATTAAATCAATGTCAACACAGTTCTACCTACCAACAGCCTTCCAGTTCAACATGAAACCCGTGTATTCATCCGAGCTATCCGAGTCGAATTCTACATAGGCAAGGTCACCCGGTATGGTGAAGGCGTTGGGGGCAACGTCCCCACAGTAGGGACCTATGTAATAGAAAGTGTACGGTATATGTATTACAACATGTCGCCTTGAAAATGGTTTGAAATCATTCACACGGCCAATGGCGCTTAAAAAAAACTGGAGGTATGCCCTGACAAAAGGGGGTTTTATGCATTCCCGTGATGTATTATGCCAAGCAAGTTATCACATTCTGGATCCATAAAATCCATTCTGTATAACAACCAACTGCATCATGAGGTGAACTGGTCCTTTGAATTGGAGAAAATTGACCAATAGCAAACGGTTTCGACCCAGGTCAGCCTGTGCGTGGGTCGAAATTATTTGCCAATGCATTAAACGCCATTATCATAGAGCATGACACACTTATTTGTGGACGATGTAGATCAAGATCAGACAGCATGGAACGATCTACCCCATCCACAACTTAGAGCCAGCTTACAACCAAAATTGTTTTTACTTGCAGTAGAACAACACATTTACGCGTGTAGGGAAAAAAGAAGAATATTTTCAGTAGGCTGACAAAGAGTTAACCCTTAGGCTGCTAAGCGTGACTCACTGACCTTTTGCAGACAATGTAGATCAAGATCAGACTGCACAGAACGTGCAGTCTGATCTTTGATCTACACTGTCCGTTTGGGTGATACTTTTCTCCCAAAGAATAAGTTTGAAATAGCACTATTTTGATTTTTACCGTCGGCTTGAAAATATTATTCATTTTATTTAGCAGGATAAGGGTTAACGTACTGTAGCAGACCACATAAAAAACATTGAGGCAAAAACAGAGGTCGCCATTAATAAATATTTTGTCCTTTTAAATTTTGGAACATTTACTGTCGACATTTCACCAGAATGTTGTCGAAGTTCATGTGCCTAAAATCATTTTAATTTGGTGGGTATTTAGTGAAACGGCAAATGAATTACTATTTTACTTTGGCGAATATCTAAAGTTAGATTTCTTGAAGAAATACTTGCACAATCGACGCATTTCACAATACATATAGAACATAGATTGATTAATTGTATGCAGTTCAACGCCGTTTCAGTTATATGGCAGCGGCCGGTGCACCTTACCATGCTTTTCTGGAGTTTCTTTTACCAGCACGTCGCACAATATTCTTCCCAAACCACTGGCTGCTTTCCCACATAACCATCGTCGAAACAATGATCAACGATGAGAGAGTAATGAATCCTCTTGCAATACTTCTTATGTCCATAAGCTGACTCTTGAGGTTAAAGGCACGTTTAGATCTACTATCGGAATCATACGTAAACAAAAATCAATGGCAGCATATCTGGAGTATAATCAAATGCAGCCGTCTTTACTAACGGAAGCAAATTTCATTACGATGCAGCGTCTATTGAGTATACTAATGCTTTCATATCTCAATTCCCTTTCCCGTTGTGGGTACATTATTAGTTGTACGGTCAGGTGGCAGGAGACATGAATCATGTCGCCACAGCCGTGAACAAGTTTCCAAGTCCCCTGCCACAAGACCGTACAACGAATTTATTATACTGCAAAGTTTTACCATTCCAACGTGTATTAAGCGAAATTTCCCTGTTTTATGGTCTCAAAAATTGGGAACGCTGACGAAATAGAATTTCCCTTCTGAGTACCCCAATTCAATGAAAAGTGACGTCACTGGGAAATGACGTCACTGAAACCTTGGTAAACCGTGCAGTTTGGTGCATAATCTTGATGATGTCACTGCGATACACATTTGTCGTATATTAATTTAAACATGGATTTAAACAACTTCAAGGTACCGTAAGTAACCATAAATTTTAATGATTTGTTAGCAAAAGTAAACGACCGTTAGTTGCCTCAAACGACCATTAAGTTATCCTTTTAACGTTATGCACTTTGTATGAGTTTCGACACTTCACAATTTGCTTACCTGACGAAGGGATGGCTCGTTTTAACCCCCCGTGTATTTGTTTTAGAATGACATCAAACGATAATACATGTAAAGTTCTATATTTATTTATTTTCAAAAATAATCCATTCTTTCCGTTTTAATGACAACCATCAAGGGAAACTAGTTATAATATGGTGCAGGCTACTCTGTATTTTTGTCTTGTGGGCGGCTCGTATCGATCGATCGACGCCGCCATTTTGGATGTTGTGTTGAAAGTGTAGTCATGTATACGGGGCTCCCGAAAGGGAAACTGTTTTTACTTGGGTCTTGCCAGTGTACATGATATATATGTTCGGGGCATATTATCTAATCAGATCACGAGAAATTTCTTTGCAGTATAATAATGACGATTTAGCTACGTTACGGGCGCCGTGTAGTTTCCAATAATGTCGCGCTGTCTCACGTGGCCTGTTCATTTTCTTACCACAACTGCATAAGAGTGTTCAAAGAGATATAACTATTGGGCTGGCAATAATAAATGAGTCGTGCTCTGGCAAAAGGGGGCTTATTGCATCTCCGTAATGCATTGTTCCAAGCAAGACAGCAAATAGTTATGGATCTAAATAGCCACATTTTTTAAAAACCGATTTAATCATTAGATAAACTGTTCCTAGGATATACAAAAATTGACTAAAAGCGAAAAGTTTCGGCCTAGGTCAGCCTGCGCGGACTGCGCAGGCTGACCTGGGTCGATACTTTTCGCAGGTGCATTAAGCCCCCTTTTCACAGAGCAAGGCTCAAATATTACTGTCATCAATTCTTGGAAAGAAACTGACCGGGCTGGAGATTTATTAAAAATGGTAACGTACTAAAAGTTTTAGGTTTAGTTAGGTGTTATTTTGTCTTACTGTCTATTTATCTTAACGTGTACACAGAAAGAATTTGTTTCGCATAACTCTGTTACTCAAATTTTCATTAGTTTTAGCGCATTTTACGATTAGAAAGAACGATAAGAACTCTTCAGAGACTGAGATAACTAGCTAAAAACAGAAAACAATACCATGTTTGTAAGTTTTTCCATCTGCGTATACTGTGACGTAATCATAGTCACAAGAGCTGTCTGGCTCAACATGGAAGTTGGAATCAAATGAAAACTGTATAGACTGAAACAAAACCAAATGAGATTAAGTACGCAGTACAGTAATTGACAGTTGTAAATACATGTAACTATACATATCTTTAGAGAATGTAGTGCTAATGCATGTCTGTAAGGTTTAGTTTAGGAAAATATGAAATATTCTCCTTTCATCATTATTTATTCGCCGCGACGATTCGAACAAGCACCCGTCGTAGGCTTATCCTATCACTGAAATGTGTAGTAATCAAAATTGTTACTGATGTATCATTAGCACTCACATAGTAGGCAAAAGGATACTTTTTGACTAAAGGCTAAACTCTTATCCAAAGAACATAACTTTGTCCAAGTTGAAAGCATTTGCAGACGATAAAATATATGCGACTTAAAAATTAAAAATTGTTGTTGGAAGGACAGAAAACATTGTGGGTTGCCGGTTACCAGCATTTTGTAGTTTCCTACAATCTTTTCAAAAGCCTTCGTCCACAATCTCGTTAAAAGTCGGGACTGTGTGGTAAAGGGTTAATGCATTTGCAGGCGAAAGATAGAACGTGGCTCAAATAATTGAATTTGACTGTGTAAAGGTAAAAAACGTTGTAAGAAAAGGAGAAAATGCTTGTCACAAACAATGTTTTCAAAAGCCTTCCTCCTACGATCGTAGGAACAGGGAATTGGTTGGTAAAATGTTAGGAGATTTTGTAGCAATTTGACAGAAACATAGGACTCCTATATAGGAAAATAATGAAGACCTGAAAATTGTTCTCTACAAACACGACTTCTTTGGCCCTTACAGATGGAAAGGATTTGGGGGAAAAAGTAGCGATTTCTTTTAACAAGGAATGAAACCCACATCAGCAATGTTCTCAATACTGTTGAAAAGCTGTATTTTCTTTATCTTCAAGTGTTTGTCTAGTATATGCTATTTCAACAATGACTTTTTAGGATAATATCTGTAAGTAAATTTCTTTAGTGTTTTCATTATTTAAAAACTAGCTTTTTTTTTAATAGATCCTATGTATGTTTTAATAATGGTTTTTATATAAAAAAAGTAAATAAATAACTATAATAATAATCATAAAGATAAAAAAGTATAACATTCATGTAATTTGTAATAATCTATGGTAGTCCGATAGTCGAAAAGCACAGTTATCCCACGATAACTGTGAACTTAACGAAAGGACGGACATTCGCTAACTAAGGGTGACGATCACTACGTTACTCTATTTACCCCTGGCTGATCAAGTCGAAATTTGTAATCCCTGCGATTGGCCTCCTTCTGGATTTTGATTGTGACCAATCCTATAATTACTTCATCGAAAAACAATCAAACGTCGCGTAGCATATACCTTTGGGCAAAATTCACACACGTATTTTGACACTCGATCATCTGGTGTTGGAATGTAATATGAAACTTCATTCAACTGATTTGTTACAGTAAATCTTGAAATAAATGATGATCGTCTATATCTTTTTTTGTAATGAATCCCAGAATATCCAACGGTCGGAATATTTATTTACGTTTTGCTAATGATGGATATCAAATGTAACGGACTATTTGATTGGTGTCTTCAGAACAGACTGCAACCAATGACTGCGCGTAATGCGGGGTTTACAAATTTCAACTCGATCAGCCAAGGGTGAATAGAGCAACGTATTGATCGTCACCCTTGGATAGTGAAGATGACTGAAGGAGCGATAGTACAATGCACTGAAATTATCCGAAGACAAAAATGATGATATTTACCACATTGCCGCAGTGCCACTTGTAAATGAATGCTTTCGTATCGCAGACCACTTATGAAAACTATATAGCAAAGCAAGATATTGCTCTTGACGAGCAACTTCTCTTTCTGTCAAATGTAAATGACCAACAACAATTTCCACAAAGTATTGATTATGAACTCTTCTTCACAATGTTAATTAACCCTTTACCTAACAATCCCGTATTTAAACGACCCTGAGGAAGACATCAGCATTTCCTCCTTTTCCCACAAAGTTTTCTAAACTTTCAAAGATGACGTCATTCATTTGAGCTACATTTAATTTAAAGTCTGCAAATGCTTTAATTTTAGATAAGTCTAAAATTGTGTCTGCTGGTAAGGAGTTAACTCTTTATCAAACGACTTTTTTTCACTGAACCAAACTGAATGCAATTGCAGACGACAAATTAAATGTTGCTTAAATGTTGCTTAAATGATTATTCCTGTCTTTTGTGGGGTAGAAAACATTGTGGGGAAAAGGAGAAGTATTAGTTGGCAGCATTTCTCCTTTTCCCCACAATATTTCCAAATGCCTTCTCTGTCAGGGTCGTTAAAACTCGGTATTGTGTGGTAAAGAGTTGACATTTAAGCTATCATGGGAAAATGATAGCGTTAACAATCGAGGGATTATTTTGTACTTAGTGAGAAAAAACACACACCTTTGCTGCAGGGGCCGAGATCACGAATAGGCAGTGAGCACTACTTGGGTAGTGGTTGGGGTAATTTGGGCTCGTAAAAACACCGGAAGTGCCCGTTTGGTTACTAGGACCGCATGACACTAATGAAAAGAAAAAAACACTATACAACATACAACCAATCCAAGAGATTGGTGATGAAAATACATAGAGCAAGGAAACAAGAAATAGTAATATTTGATTTGTTTTCCACGAAGGTTTAAACTGATACATTACAACTGTCACGCCAAGCCCAGTAGTTCAGTTGGTAACGTTCAAAGTTTGAAACCAGGGGATCGCCAGTTTTACCCAAACTCGACCAAATTCTTTCCGAGGATTGATGCTAGTCATTGCGACAAGATTCATTCCTCTCATACATCTAACCCTTGTTTCAATGATGTTTACCAGCAAAAGCGGTCCGTGGCTTGGAGAGAATATTGTGCGAAATGTTTGTAAATGAACGTACGGATAGGTGCACAGGCAGCCGCAATACAACTAAACTAGTGTAGAACACGGAGTTAAAAGTCAACTAAACTATTGTTACTGTTATTACATCATTACAACCAGTTTTAACTGACAGCAGCAGATAATATACCATGATTGAATTCTCGAGATACTAGAGCAGATATAAATACTTTACCACTTTGACAGTTGGACGGTATCTCGTCACTATTGTCGTTACAGTCGTCATCTCCGTCACAAAGCCAATCCTTTAAAACACATTGTCCGTTGGCACATCCGAACTCGTCAGCATCACACCCTGAATTGAGGGTAATCATAAGGAATATTGTGTTTTAGTAATTTTCCTAGTGCTTGTATTTGTTTCGAGCAGCGTGAGAAAATTTGATCATATGTTGCAAAAAAGATGTCAAAATGTTCTTATGCAGCAAGAAGCAAATACAAGCATTTTTTTATTATATACATACAACTTTTAACGACAAAATTTCGCAATTATTGATATTCTATTCGAAAACGGCAAACAAATTGAAACAATTGTTAGTGTAAAGGGTGGTATAGGTAGTTTGCAGTGTATAGGGTCCCCATGAATTTTGAAATATCTTGAAAAATCCTGTATCAATTTTTATGAAACTTTTCAAGGTCTTTTAAAATGACCTTACCAACTCTCACAGTGAAATTTAGAATTTTTCTTAAGCAAGAAAGAACATTTTGCCTATTCCAATGGTGTTAAATTTTTGCTCTGAAGCTTAACATTCTCTGACGGTTTCGCACAGTAACCAGATTAGCAAACATATCTGGACAAGTGCATGACTTCAGCACCTCAATTCAGTTAAATATGACTCCCTAAAATTGTTTTTTGTACACTTTACCTTAGATATCAGTCTCGTCACTTTCATTCAAACTTTGAAGTCTAAAATGATTTGTCCAATGTTTTCTTATATGGTGTCTGTTCTCCAATAATTGATTAAATTTTATTTTCGGCATGACTTCAAGTTTTTATACTACTTCTGTTGAGATATGTGTTCCAATTAGACTTAAAAGTCTTTCATGGTTTGTTTTGAATTGTTTTTCGCTACGATTTTTTCAGTTCGCCTAACATTAGCTCAACTGTATTTTTGTCACACTCATAGGGTGGTAATCTCAAAGACACTGTGTTCCTTTGACCGTAAAAATTCACCTACAACAATACTGTTGAGCTTGTTTATGTAACTTAACCACTTCATACAATGCACCCTTCTTCATTTTATTGTTGTATGCTATACCACATGATGTGAGCCAGAGTTTGACTGGGTTTCGGAAAAAACATCTATGGTTGGGCATGGAAAAGAAAACAGTGTAAACAAGTGTATGCAAGTCTCAAATATTGAATCATTAAAATAAAACCCAAATCAAAATTGATACCAGGGCCTCAAAAGTTGAAGTTTTTACTAATCAAACAATAAACGACCACAACTACTGTACTTGCATGAGAACTGTTTTCATAAACAGGTAAATCCTTTACTCGGAATAGCCTTCAACACTCCCACCGTTTTAAAGCTTTCATGTTCATACTTTTTAACAATGCACTGAATGCAAAAAAAAAGTCAAACTAATTTGTCAAAAATTCTGAATATTTCACCCAGAGTTGGTAATGGTAATATTATCAACTATGCAAATTTTCAGTACAATAGCTAAAGCATTTTTGAAGATATTTCAAAATTCGGGGGGGGGGGGTTCTCAATGAACCTCAAAATACCTATGACTTCCTTTTTTATCAATGGCAGAGGAAAAGTACGGCGTAACAGTTTGACTAATCAAATCGCAAATCAATGCATGCATATTCGGGGCTCGAGAACCGTTATGATACCATATTTGGAACCGTATTTGACACTATGTAGATATATTACTGATTTTTTTTCTAGCCTGTGAGTTATTTTATCCGCTTGCGACGCATGTATTTTAGTCGGAAGATTTACTGGTATATTAATAAATGAGCCATGCTCTGGCAAAAGGGGGCTTAATGCATCTCCGTGATACATGATACCAAGCAAGCCATCACATACTAATGGATCCATAATATCCATTTTTTTATCAACCAACTTAATCATGAGATAGACTTGTTCTTGGGAATACAGAAAATTGACCAATAGCGAAAAGTTTCGGCCCAGGTCAGCCTGCGTAGACTTCGCAGGCTGACCTTGGTCGAAAGTTTTCGCAGATGCATTAAGCCCCCTTTTCACAGAGCATGGCTCAAATATTTTTTATCTGGGCCCATCCATTATTGACCGACCATTTTCTTAATAACATTCCTACTGCGATTTAATTCTGAAGAATTTTCTGAATTTGAAAGTAAAGCAATATATGAATGGCTAAACCAAGTGTTCGGTTTAGATTAGCGATTCTGGAATTGTGTTACTTTCTAAAACAAAAACCGGACTAATAATGCAAATTAGTATGGTTGGGGAAGACGGCTCCTGTTTATTCGAGCCCTTTACTCTGGTCTGCGATGTGAGAAGACGAACATCCGCCTGGACTCACAAGCAATCTGGTCTTGGTCTGCATTTTTTCATTCATGAGAATGTTCTGAACTATTTTGGCGTTTGTTTGTTCAAACCTTGAAGTATAAGTCAGTTGCTTTAGAATTAGGAAAGTTATGTTCTGGGGGAAAAAAACTAAGGGCAAGGACTCAATAGACAAATAGACTGCTTTTGCTGTGGACAAAAATCTGATTTGTACAGTAACTAAGGGCAATAACTCCACAAATGGTGAAGACACAGTTATGGTTCTTGTGCACTGCATTTGTCCTCAATGAGATCTATCTACAAATGAAGTTAAAAGTCAATAGCTTTTATACTTAGGAAGTTATGCTCTGTACAAAAATCTAAATGGTAAAGCAACCAAGGTCAAAAACTCAAAAATAGTGAAAACAGAGTTAAAGTTCTTGTGATCTGCACATGTTTTCAATGTTATCTATCTGCAAATGAAATTTAAACTCAATGCTTTGGAATTAATGCTTTGGACAAAATTTGATTTTTTGAATAACAAAGAGCAATAACTCCAAAAATAATGAGGACAGAGCTATTAATCATTTTCACTGCATTTGTCATTAACATGATTTATTTGTATATGAAGTTTGAAGTCAATAGCTTCCATACTTTGGAAGGTATGCTCAAGTTGAAAATTTAAATTGTAAAATAACACAGGGATATCAGTCAAAATAGTGAAGACACAGTTATGGTTCTTGTGCACTGAACACATATTCAGTGTCGTGTATCTGCAAATGAAGTTTGAAGGCAATGGTTTTTATATTTTTGAAGTTAGGATTTGGACAAAAATCCAATTCTAAAAATAACAAAGGACAAAAACTCCAAAAATGATAATGACAGAGTTATGTATCTTATGCACTGGACTTCTCTATAATGTGATCTAACTGCATATGTAATTTTAAGTTGATAGCTTATATACTTGGATATTATGATCTGGAAAAACGTACTATATGTAAAATAACAAATAGCTATAATTGAAAAAATACTGAGGACAGAGTCATGGTTCTCGGGCGCTGTACTTTTCCTTAATTTGGTCTATCTGCATATGTTGTTTGAAGATGATAGCCTTTATACTTTGGAAGTTATACTCTGGACAAAAATCGAACATGTAAAATAACAAAGGGCAATACCTCCAAACAATGATGATGACAGATTTATAGATTTTGTGCGCTGCACTTTTCCTCAATGTGATCTATCTATATAAGAAGTTTGAAGTTGATAGCTTTCATACTTTGAAAGTTATACTCCGGACAAAAATCCAACATTTAAAATAACAAAGGACAATAACTCCTAGAATAATGACCGAGTTATGAATCTTGTTCACTGCTCTTAACCTCAGTGATCTATCTGTACATGAAGTTTGAAGTTGATAGCTTTCATACTGTCATGGATCTTTTGTACTGCACTTCTCCTCAATGTGATCTATCTGTATATGAAGTTTGAAGTTGATAGTTTTTATACTTTAGAAGTTATGCTCCATACAAAATCCAACATGTAAAATAACAAAGAGGAATAACTCTAAAAATAATGATGACAGATTTATTAATTTTATGCACTGCACTTCTCCTTAATGTGGTCTATCTGCATAAGAGTTTTAGAGTTGATAGCTTTTATACTTTGGAAGTAATGCTCTGGACCAGATTTCAGCGGACGGACGGACGGACGGACTCCAGTATACCCCCACAAACTATCGTTTGCGGGGGTATACAAACCCCCACAAACTATCGTTTGTGGGGGTATACAAAGAAACGAAAGTGACAACAATAGGAGTATTGCAAGCCCAGTAGGTTTGTGTGATAATAATACAGCGAAAAAGATAAACGTCTGTGAGTTGTAAGAGAGAAAAACTATCAGTGCAATACAGTAGAGACAGCAAACGTACATGCAGATTCATCTTACAGCATTATTTTGTTGGGAAAAATTAATACGGTAAAGGGTGGAAGCGTATAAAGGGTATAGCGTAACTGTATGACCAATCAGATCGCAAACCAGTCTGAACGTGTTTCGCTTGCGGGTTTCTTCGTCATTCCATATTTGGAACCGTATTTGACTCTGTATAGGTATGGATTTTCCGCCGTGTCCGATTTTATTTAAGTGCGATGCATGCATTTTAGCCGGAAAATTTGTAAGTTTATAATAAAATACATTACTGACCATTGGATCCCCCGCCTGTTCCACCGGCACAGTTCCTCTCATCACTGTCGTCACCACAATCGTCATCGTTGTCACACCGAAAGCTGCTGCTGACGCACTTTCCATTGGCACATTGGAACTCCGAGGAGTGACACTGATCTTCAAGTGAGTAATAACCGACAAGAAATTAGCTCTTTACCAGACGACAAAACATTTCAGACTTGTCCAATTTGAAAGCATATGCAGATGAAATATCAAATGTGTCTCAAATGACTCAATTTGTCTTTGAAAGGGCAGAAAACATTGTAAGAAAATGAGAAAATGCTGGTTGGTCTCATGGTGTCTGACGTCAAGTCTAACGTTAATAGGATTATTTGATTATACATGTATTTTAGCTCAACTGGCCGAAGGCCAGCGGGCTTATGTCATGGCCCAGTGTCCGTCCGTGCGTGCGTGCGTGCGTTAACTTTTATTTCAGACATCTTCTTCTCTTAAACTACCCGTCAAATTTTGATGAAACTTCACAGAAATGATCCTGCCATGGTCCCCTTCAGAATTCCTTGAAAGAATTTGATTCCTTCAAAAACTGTGGTTGCCATGGCAACAAAACTGAATATATTGAAAAACTTTGAAAACCTTCTTGTCTGAAACCATGAGGCCTAGGGCTACCAAATTTGGTGTGTAGCTTTATTTAGTGGACGGCTACCAAGTTTCTTCAAATTATAGCCCTGGGGTCAAATTTCGCCCCACCCCGGGGGTCACAAGTTTTATATGGGCTTATATAGGGAAAACTTTAAAAATCTTCTTATACCTAACAATAAGGCTTAGGGCTACCAAATTTTGCATGTAGCTTTACCTAGTGGGCCTCTACGAATAGTGCCCAAATTATAGCCATGGGGTCAAATTTGGCCCCGGCCCGGGGGTCACAAGTTTTACATAGGCTTATATAGGGAAAACTTTAAAAATCTATTTGTACCTAGCCATAAGGCCTAGGGCTACCAAATTGTGCATGTAGCTTTACCTAGTTGGCCTCTACGAAGAGGGCCCAAAGTAAAGCCTTGGGGTCAAGTTTGGCCCCACCCCAGGGGTCACAAGCTTTACTGGGGCTTATATAGTGAAAACTTTATAAATCTTCTTGTTACTGACCATGAGACCTAGGGCTACTAAATTTGGCCCTGTCTCAGGAGTCTCATGTTTTACAGGGCCTTTTATTGAGGAAAATCTTCTTGTTTATAATCACACATTCTAGACCTGTATTATTTGGTATGGGGCTTTATCTTGTGGACCACCACCAGGATTCAAGTAATTGTAGTTTTGTGGTAAAAAATGACTTTGCCCTGGGGTCATAACTTTCTGGTAGGATTTCACAGAAAAAAAATTGTATGTCTTCTAGTTTGAAACCAATTGGCAGAGTATTGTAATGTTTGGCTTGTAGTGTTTTGACTTATTAGCCAGTGGAGCGATACAGGGCCATCATGGCCCTCTTGTTTATCTGGAGGAATATATTCCAAGTTCCAGCAAACCCTGTTTAATCGGAGATGCTGCAGAGACGAGCCGATGAAGGAAGCATTCTACGATAAAATACCTAGCATAATACTACAACTACTTACGAATAATTGTTGTCGTAAAGTTGTAGAACATGCTGAATCCACTCAGCTGCGTGTCGTCATCTGTTACAAACTTGAGGGTCAGGACATTGCCTGTTGAGGAGATAGGATTGAATCTACTTCCACAAAACTTGCCGAGGCTTGGTGAGTCTGTACCGTCACCATCGAATAATTCTAGATAATCGTATGCACACCTGTTCATGATAAGGGAAAAGGGACAATGAACAACTAAATGAGTGAGCGGGTTTGTCAAGAAGCTCTGTCAACTCATACAGCGCCAAATATACAAACTCGACCTCTTTCGACGGCTGAAAGTACGATCCACTGAAACTAACAAGGTTTTTTATTGGCTTGAATACACAACAGGACGGTATAGATCCGAGATCATACTGCATGTTCTGATCTTGATCCATGTCGTCCCATGTTATCGCATTTGACACTAAAAGTTTTAAAGCAAAGTACTACATCTATTTCTGCCGATCGTTAATATAAGAACCATCTTGACTATTGTGTGATTTAAAATACGCCGCGGTTCTGTCAAACAATACTGTTTTTTTTTTAAGGAGACAGTCTTTTATCACGGCCTTTGCATGTAGTCGCAAATTTCATAAACTCGGCCTAAAAAGAGTTGCAATCAGACCTAAGGAACTGAAAAGAGAACTTTAAAACTGTCCGAAACGCGAGTTCTTATCATTTACAGATTGTTTGTGATGAACAGTCGTTTATCTATTATCATTAGTGGCATTAATTATAAGGTAAACCGAGTGCTCTTAAGCGGATAGAAAACTTGTTTTTAAGAAACTAGATTAGAAAATGGTTAAAATAGAAATTTAAGTCGATTTTCTTTTCTTTCACGTAGGTGACTCTCTTCAATCAATTTTTGCACATGGTATTTTCAGACCAGCAGTTTTGGTACAACTGGTACATATGAAACACATTTAAAGTCACAACTGTATTTTCAATGAATTAAATGGGCGTGATCGAAGGAAAGTAGTCAAATAACACGCACTCGTTTTGTGTACATACAAAAGGTACTCAGAATTTTAAAAGGTTATGACCTTTCAGATCTCACCCGTCAGACTGAAGTCCCGTGAAGACAGAATCATTCCTCTGTTTCAAGAAATATACGTCCTCATAGATCAAAGGGTAGACGCGTCTGTGTTATTTGATACCAGTGTGAAAATAACACACGGATTGAAAATCTGTGCGAGCCAATTTAGCAAAAAAAAAATTAACTTCACAGTTAAATGTCATAGAAATAGCTGTAGGTTTAACTACAGACCCCAAACCACTCGAAAAACATCCAAAACCACTGTCATTTTACCCAAACAACTTTTTTAACACCTAAATCCGCATGCAAAACGCTTAGGTACACGATTTCATTGAAAACAGTCATGAAATAATACTATCAGTCTTAGAAAAAATGTTGTGAGCCATCAGATGAATGAATTTTTAGTAGGTTTGTCCACTGATAAATCTTATTTGCTTACAAATATTTACCATCACCTTCTATTAGCAGTTTCAGTACTTTGATTTTTACAATGTACCATCTAGCCATCTTTATTTGGGAAAAACGCCTGCTGGTAGCTAGAAACCCCCGCCATCGAGTCTCCACTTTCTAGTTTATCTTTGAACTGTCAATCAACTTGTGCGACGGAATCTCTCCGAAGAAAATTCAGCTTATAAGTTATGTAGCACCGATTTCTTTTGTTTCCCAAGATGACACCACTATTATACATTCTTTAAGGCAAAGTTAAAAGTGAAAAGGGTTTTGGGATTTTAAAGGAAAGATAATCATGTTAAATGGTATGGAAAGCTGACTGCTTACTCCTTTATCTAATCAGCCTCAGCGAAGCGAAATCTCGTATATAAAAAGTTTTAAATTTCAAAGAAAACGCCTGGTATTTTCCACTACCAATAGAAATGTCTTTGGAAAAAGTAATACTCACGCAGAGTCATCTTCTACGTTAAAAGATTGAGCAACTAATTCTACATAGTTTCCCTGAGGAGCCTCTATTTTCCATAAACAGTTTAAATTCTTTCCGTAATTGTGGCCCGCGTCAAATCCAGCATGAGACTTGACGACCCCATCATCAGTGGTCAAGTAGCTCGGACTTCCACAGGAAAACGCTCTTGGCACTGAAATAATTTAAACCTTCAATTACAAAAATATCAATCAGTGATTTCCCCTTACTTCTCACCTTTGACAACATGGATGTTACAATAGAATGTTGTTAGGCCGTCAATAGATGTTCTCTTTTAGAATTTTAAATGAAACACTTCTACCACAATTTTTTCTTGTCAAAAAGATGAAGGGGTAGGAATTAAAGTTTTTGTGGCTGACTTCAGAAGTTTAATATAATTCAATTACTGTTTAGGGGAACTGTTTAGTATCTTTTATCACAGAAAGTAACGTCAGAGTCCTTATTCATTAACCATCCTATTAACACTCTTTGTCATATTCTCAAGAATTTTCTAAATTTGTGAATAACACAACTTCTGATTGGCTAAACTATATTCTTTCTTAATCTATTATTAGACCAGGAATATTCTAACGAATGATTGGTGAATACTGACCAGGTCTACAACCTGTGAGGTCCGTTCTGTAGGAATTATAATTTGCTTATTTTTCTAATTCGAACGGTAGGAAGAAACAGTAAGATTCACGCTACAAAAGGGGAAGAGCAACAGTATCAGGTTTTTTTTTTTTGGGGGGGGGGGGGGAGGGGGAAAGAGAGAGAGAGAGACAGAGAGAGAGAGAGAGAGAGGAGAACAGTAACGGTGTGACAGCATTGGTCTGGTCCTGGTATGTTGCTTGAAATTTTATCTTTGATTTAGTAAGCACTGTATGAATGTGTTCATCTGAATCTTATCAGAATGCCAAGCCGTTTTATTCACTGATATGCATAACACATACATGTAGGAACTATCAACAAGCGTTTATAGCTATAATATAGGTAGTCAACTTTGAATAAGAAAAGCTTCTCAATCTTTTATAGCAAACTTGACTTTGTAATTTTAATATAATACCAACCTTAAAATTAATGATGAAAAGTGAAACAGTATCAAAAGGAAACCAAAAGAAAAAAACACACACACACACACAGAGAAATCTCACCTCTTGCAGCCTGTGAGCTAGTTAGACACAGCACTATAGCTATAAACTCGAACATCTTTCTTCTATGTACATGAAAACCCAAAAGACAGATTTAAAATTTCAACTTAAGGGCCGTCCTAATGTCATAAATTCGAAGATAAATAGATAAGAAAGGAACAAAAGTATGCCAAGGTCGTGACATCGGCCAGCGCCGTTGAAAAAATGTTACCGTAGAAGTTATAACATGGTATCGCTTAAAATATTTGGGTATTTTTCAAAGTTAGAGTTGCTTTTGTGGACAGCGTATATCCAAAATCGGGCTGCACAGACTGCGCAGTCTATCTTGGATCTACACTGCCTCTTTCTGTAATTCAACCTAACAAAAAAAAGTCCTTCAATTACATTATCTGGATAGGATTTTCGTTTGACAGAAAATGCTCATTCTGTCTATTTGACCCTCTAAGGTTTGAAATCTATGAGCGTGTGTTGGTTTATTCGTTTTGGCAAGGTTGATGTGCATGCGTTACAACTTTAAAAAAAAAATGTCGAAAACGAAATGTTCGTTCGCTTGTATGAGCAATTGTCCCTTCTCCAACAGCGTTTTCCACATAGATCCCAGTAGAAAACGATTATGTCCCTTCCTCCAAATGAGGAGCTTTCACTCTGACATAAGCTTGTTTTGATGCTTTAACCCTTATCCGGCGAAATAAATTGAAAGAAACTTTCAAGCTTATAGTAAAACGCCGATTGATGATATTTCTAATTTATATTTTTGGAGAAAAATATCGCCTTATCGGACCGTGTAGATCCAGGATCAGACTGCACGTTCTGTGCAGTCTGATCCTGATCTACACGGTCCGCTAAAGGTCAGCGAGCCTAAGGGTTAAGGGTCAGTTTAGTTAGTTTATTGTTTTCAACTGTCTTTCTTTGTGTCAAATTTTGAGCCACTGTTTCCGTAGACAGAATTTATAAAACAGTTATGTCTACTCGTATTTGTCAATCAACCACGACTAGTCATGCTAGCAAGTTGTTGCTGTTGTTGCTGTTAGCTATACTTAGCTCGAAGCAGTTTCCCTTCTTTTCGCAGCAGTATAGACTTTTGACTTGGAGGTGCATGTACGAAGGAATTCATGCGTACGATCTCCTCAGGGAGTGCTAGTCGTGCCAAAGCAGGTTTTTGGAAAGGTTATGCAGAAGCTTAGAATGGTCATGAAATAAATGAAATACATAAAAAGGTGAGCTGTCATTGTTATCTGACTGAAATGGTTTTAAAGTCGATTCAGACCAACATACAAATTACTTCATTTGAAGTAAGCACTCATTATTAAAGGTCTGCTTCCAAATGATAATAGATACCGCGCACTGAATGATCCTGCACCAGAATTTCAACTAACAGCAGGCAAGTTTAAGCACCAAATGAACTGATATACCTTTTCAGCGAATTTGCAACGACTTGTTGTCCTTGTTGAACTTTTCATGTCTTAACTCTTATCCGTTTCCCACCGACAACAAATTTTAGACTCTTCCAAGTACGAACCATCTGCAGACGACAAATTCAAAATCTGTTCTATGGTATGGTGGAAAACATTTCGAAAAAAGGAGAAAATGCTGGTTCCCAGCATTTTCTCCTTTTACCACAATGTTTTCAATAGCCTTCTCTTACAGGATCGTTAAAACTCGGAACTGTGTTGTAAAGTGGTAAACCTAACAGACATTTTCAGTGGAGAAAGTAGATCTAGATAATGGGTGATGTCTGTAGTGTTGCAGCAATTTGGACAGTGTAAATCTAGGATCAGACTGCACGTTTTGTGCAGTCTGATCTTGATCTACACTGACTACAAAGGCAACAATAGGCGTCAAAAGCTTTTCAAGGACTTACAATTGTGTGTTGGAGCTCTCCTGCATGCTGTTAATTGAATAGAACAAAATATTGGCGACCATGCATAGACTGCATCACAATGATAATCAGATATTAACGCCCATAGGGCAAAACTGTCACAACTTACTTCTCTTTGTGGACAGAGCAGATTATTAGCAGCCTGTACAGAACATGCCGTCTAATTTGGGATTCAAGACATTTTTAGACAAAAACAACTTTGAAGTTCCACTTTTTTAGTTTGTTTCTTTAAATCTAAAGAAAAATTCCAAACATACATGTATCTACCGCTTTTGGGAATAAGTGTCACGCAAGCTGACAAAGTGGGGTGAATGGCTAAAGTACTCATAATGAATATTTCTTCATTTATGACAATGTTTTCAAAATTCATGCTCCACAGATCATCAAAGACATTTCTCATTTGAAGGAACCTGAACCATTGGACTTCTTAACTTTTACCACACACAAATACATGTAAATTTTACTATGCAAACTTAAGTTTTGCACGGCTCGTTCAAATTAAAAGCATTTGAGGACGGCAAATTAAATGTAGCTCAAGTAATGAGATTAGCTTTGATAGGGCCCAAAGCATAGTGGAAATAGGAGAAAATGCTAGTCACAAGAAGTTTTTCTTTTACCACAAGGGCCAACTCGATAAGAGTTGTGAAAAAACGGGATTGCATGGTAAATGGTAAACCAAATTTGGCTTGTAACACGTGAAAAGGGGAACTCGGACATTTGCGTAAAGTGTCGTCTTGGATCAGCCTGCGCGGTCCGCGCAGGTTGATCCGAGACGACACTTTCTGATCGTGTGTGATTTTCTATTTCACGCAAGTCTACTGTAGGACAAAATCTAATGTTGACGTAAAGTGCCGTCTCGGTTCAGCCTGCGCGGACTGCGCAGGCTGATCCGAGACGACACTTTACGCAAATGTCCGAATGCCCCTTTTGGCATGTTGCAGGCAATATCATGTATAAGGGATTTTTAATATACGTTTAACCCTTTACCACGCAATCCCGAGTTTTAACAATCCAGGTGGAGAAGACTTCTAAAACCATTGTTGGAAAAGGAGAAAATGCATTTTCCAAATGTGTTTTACTCTTTCACTGACAAACTCCATCATTCTAGCCACATTTATTTGTCGTCTGCAAAAGCTTTCAATTTGAACAAAACTTAAATTTGTCGTTTGGTACAGTGGTAAAATAATCATGTGTATCTTGATTGACGACGCTGTGATCCGTTGATCATTTCAGCCCGTTAAGTTTAAGATAGATTGTAAGAACATACAGCCGATAGTTAAAACCCATTCAGTGCACCCATTCAATGCAATCTGATCTTGATCTACATTGTCTGCAAAAGCGTATGGGTCCTTTAAACGATTTCAAGTAATTATCGTAACTTTGCTTTTGGGAACATTAAGCAACAGTAAAACTTTTCCCGGAATAGTACGGAAAATATTGCTAGAATATATGACAAGCAAATAGTATTTTTTCCAGCAATACATGTGAACCGTGCTCTGTGAAAAGGGGGCTTAATGCATCTGCGAAAAGTATCGACCCAGGTCAGCCTGCGCAGTCCGCGCAGGCTGACCTGGGCCGAAACTTTTCGCTATTGGTCAATTTTCTGTTTGTCAAAGGACAAATCTACCTCATGATTAAGTCGGTTATTGAAAAAAATGGCTCCTTTGGATCGATAATTATGTGATGACTTGTCTGGCATCATGTATAACGGAGATGCATTAAGCCTCCTTTTGACAGAGCACGGTTCATGTATTTTTCAGAAGCTTTCTACTGCTTGGAAATAAAAACTTAAACTTGTTTAGCTAAGTTATATGGCGAATACAATGCAGGTTTCACGTTAAAATTTTGCGTAAGCACTTATCATTCTTTACCAGACAACGAATTGAAGACTTCGCACACAACAAATAAAATGTAACTCAAATGATTGAAGTCGTCCATCGAAGGGAAAAAACAAAGTCGGAAGTAAATAAAATGCTGATTACCAGTATTTCCTTCTTTCCACAATGTTTTCACGGCTTCCTCCTCAAGGTCGTAAGAACACAGGAGAGTCTGGCAAAGGATTAGAAAATATCCGCAACTGCTGAAACTTTAGTTTCGCATCACTATGCACGAGCAAATTTACTTTAGGTATTAGTTTGTATGAACTACATGTGTACTTGGTATTAGGGAAAGTTAAACCACTAAATGTCAAACAAAAGCATTTCATGCCGATGCCAAGGCTGGGCTGCAGTTCTTTTCAGAGAAAATTCTGTGCAGCAAAAGGGGCATAACTGTGTTAAAAAGCATTCCAGGGTTACATGCCCCTTTTGTATGGTTTGCCCATTAGATAGTTGTCCAAGCAGATCCTTTACCAAACACTCCTGAGTTTCAAGGAAGGAAGTCTTATTAAGGAAACATTATGAAAAAAGGAGAAAATGCTAGTTACCCCCATTGACTACTTTTCCAACAAAGTTTCCTTGTCTTTCGAAGATAAGTTCAACTATTTGAGTCATATTTAATCAGTCGTCTGCAAAAGTTTTCAATTTGGACAAGTCTAAAATGTGTCTTCTGGTAAAGTGTTAAAGCCATATTTTCAGTGATCTGAAAAAATGTCCAAGTTTCAGACGACGACAAAGACCCAGGCGCAGATGACGACAGGGTTGTGGCAATACCTCGGTTTTTTATCGAAAACAGTCGAACTAACTCGTATAAAAGAGGGCAAGGAAAAGCTAATCCCACACATAAAAATTAATTTTATTGGCACAAATTAACATTTATAAGTATACAATGTTATTTACAATGCATGCATCATTAATGAATAACAACGAACATTTGCATGATGCGACATTTGGATGAAAGTCTTTGACATTAATATATAAAAAAAATGCTGAGATTGTCACAACTAGGTTGCTGATCTTAAACCCTATTATTATGCACATAATATTAGTAGGCACTTTGCGGTTAGTGAAATAACGTCTTCTTAAAGGTCAAGAAATAGTTCTTACTAGAATTAATTAATAATAAAGCACGAATGCTTATTCAGCTCAAAACGTCACGTATGTAACATGACGGTAATTCCAAGTTTCTAATTATAGAAGTTGGAGAATTCTGACTGGGTGTTGTCGAAGGTCAGGAAGTTTTCGTGGCTTGGGTTATCGTCCATGTTGCCGTTCATGGTGTTGTAGATCCATTTCTTGAAGAAGGATACTCTGGTGTAGAGGGACTGGTAGTTGTCGCTTCCACATCCCATGGTCATAGAAATGACTCCGGTTACACGCCAGTCTCCCTGAGGTCCAGTTGGACACAACAAAGCGCCGCCGCTGTCACCCTAAAAATGCACAAATATTCACATACACAAGTGGTGTCTATAAGTGATCAAGGCTTGAAATTAAGATGTTATATATCGACATTTCAAATTTTAAGAGTATCGCAAAATTTATGATTTAACCCTTTACCACACAATCCCGACTTTTAACGACCCTGAGAAAGGGATCTTTTGAAAACATTGTGGGAAAAGGAGAAAATGCTGGTAACCAGCATTTTCTCCTTTTCCCACAATGTTTTTTACCCTGCTGGCAAAAAATATTCAATTTTTGAGTTACGTTTATTTTGTCGTCTGCAAGTGCTTTCTATTTGGACCAGTCTACAATTTTGTCGTTTGGTAAAGAGTTAACTCGTCATCAAACGACAAAATTTTAGATTTGTCAATAGTCAAGCAATAGCAGACAACAAATTAAATGTGGCTCAAGCAATGAAATTTTTCTTTGAAAGGGTAGGAAACATTGTGGGAAAAGGCGAAAATGCTGGTTACTTTACGTTATGTTTCCTTCTGTTAGATATTGTAAATGAAAACTGTTCAGAAGAGAACGAGACATAAATTCAGACATGGAGGGGTACAGAGACGGGGGGGAGATAGACGAAGACCGGCAAAGAGACATTGACATACAGACAGACAGAGAAAGAGCTCTTACAGCACATGCATCGTTGTTCTGATCCTTCATTTTGGACTGTTTGGCTGGGGGCATACCGGCACAGATGACGGAATCGTCAATGTAGAAGTTCATACCCATGTCTTCAGGGTCCAAAGCGCTGTACTGATCCCTGCAGTAGTCATTGTCCAAGATGTAGATATCGGTGGCCAATGGAATGTACATTCCCCATCCGTATGGCTCTGAAGAAAATAGTTCGTTTGACATGTTACTGTTAAAAAAGGAGTCCATTGAAGGAAATACCAGTAGAAATTTGCCTTACAGAGAGTTAACCAGACATTTTGAAATATCGCAAAAACAACTTCTTTTTCGTAAACTGAGCAGCGATCTGGGTACATGGGGATTTAATACATTTCCGTGATGCATAATATCAAGCATAATTAGGGATCCTTGAAATCAGTTCTCTCGAACAACTAACTGAATCATGTAGTAGAAAGGTCTTTGGACATGCAGAAAATTTAAAAATATCAAAAGGTTTCTACCTATGTCAGCCTGCGTGGACTGAGCAGGCTGAGCATGAGTAGATACTTAAAATTCGCAGATGCATTGAATCCTGTTTTCACAGAGCATGCCTCGTTCCTTTTATGTCACAAAAGATACCTTTAATGTTGTCAGTAATAGGTTTTTCATAATATGTCTACTACTTCATATCAGCGAAAAGCACCCTTTCACCTTTGAGCTCGGGGTCAAAAGTGTGTTAACAGTAGCACTTAGGAAGAACAGTCAATGTGAGAGCTCCCCATAGTTTACTGTGAAATTAGCCTACTGATGTTGATATCTTTCACAGTTGAAACGGTTGCATTTTTCACACCACCCCTATGAAATATCATATCTAATTTGCACACCTAATATATATTTGCTAAAAGGTCCCGTAACAGCATATAGGCAAGTCCGTGGCATAAAATCAGTTTATTAGAAAAATTACGAAAAAAAAAGTACCGATATGTTTAACCCATGCTCTGTGAAGAGGGGGCTTAATGCATCTGCAAAATTACCATGTCAGCCTGCGCAGTCCATTTCAAAACATCTTCGAAGGCTGACATGGGTCGAAACTTTTTACAACTGATAAAATGTCTGTATATCAAAGGACCAGTCTACCCTGGGATTCAGCCGGTTTTTAGACAAAATGGATTTTATAGATTCATTATTCCATGATGACTTGCTAGGTACGATTGATCACGGAGATACATTACCCCCCACCCCACCCCACCCCACCCATTTGCTTGAGCATGGCCCATTTGAAAGAGAATACAGAACACTGAAACACGGATTTTCCTCCCACACTGAGTTACATGATTTACGACCTTTCCAACAAAAAGTGCGGATCCACCCTTTGATTAACTCTTTACCACACAACAAAATTTAGACTTGTCCAAATTGAAAGCATTTGCAAATGACAATTTAAATGGGGTTAGAAAAATTAAATTTCTTATGGGAAGGTTTGAAAACTTTGTGGGAAAAGGAGAAAATGCTGGTTACCAGCATTTTCTCCTTTTCCCACAATGTTTTCAAAAGGCTTCTTCCTGGGGGTCGTTAAAATCGGGATTGTGCGGTAAAGGGTTAATCCCTTCGGACCTTAACCCTTATCCTGCTAAACGAAACGAAACTTTCAACCCCATAGTAAAAATCCAAATTTCAAAGTAACTTTTATGGGGAAAATTTCTCCTTATCGGACAGTGTAGTTCCAAGATCAGACTGCACGTTCTGTGCAGTCTGATCTTGATCTACACTGTCCGCAAAGAGTCATTGAGTCGCGCTTAGCAGCCTAAGGGTTAACGTGATCCCTTTGGCAATTCTTCGGTCGCTTGACTACGTAAATCTAAGTTGAATTGTATAAATTTAAGTAAAACTGTAGAGACAAATCATATTTCTTTCCATAATACCTGCTTAAATTGAGAAAGTAACAAGGACTTTTGATGAAATTTTCATTGTTGTTAGGCATCCGCCCTCAAAAAGTGAACCAACGCGAAATCGGCATTTTCTCTTTTTCCCATATAGGTGTCTATTCCTTCAAAAACAATTCCCGTTATTTGAGCTACATTTTCTTTTTTAGATCATGGATTCTTTACTGAAAAGTTTTTTTTTTTTTCGTCTACCTCATTGTTATGCTTTTAAAAAGCGTTAGCGTATTAGAAGGAAAACTTACGTGGAGAGACCTGTCCCCATCCGGCAATGGTACAGTGCAATCTGCTCAGATCTTTCTGGTCGTCTTCATTGATGCCCATAAGTCCAACATACTGGGAGATTTCGGCGTCTTCAGCAAGTTCGAGCAGGGCGATGTCGTTCAACAAGTTGTCTGCAATAGAGAAAATATTTCAATATTCGTTGGTTCTTCGATTCTCGCTGTTGGTAGGATTGCATTTTAAGCCTTTACCAAAAAAATCCCTTTTTGGAGGATCCCAACGAAAAGAAGGCTTTTGGGAAAAAAAGTGGGATAAGGAAAAAATGTTGGAAAGCAGCATTTTCTCCAAGAACGTTTTCAATCCTATTAAAGAAAAGGCCTATCCATTTTGAGCAACTTTTATTATTGTTAAAGGAGTTTTAAAATTGTGGTCTTGAGTTCCCAACAAAACATATCTTTACTGCGTTCAGATATCAGTTTGATAACATGTTTTGGTTTTATTATTGTTTTCTCCGCACAAATATACACTCAGCAAAACTTCTAAACGGTATCTTTTAAGCCGGAATTTCGCGTAGACCCATTTTTAGCGTCACTGTCCAGAAAAGAGACAATTCATTTGGTTTGATTTTTGATTTTGGAGACTAATTGACCAGTGTTAAAGCATACCTCAGCCTAAGTCTGAAAAGAAATCCTTTATCGTTCTTTTGAAAGGAACTTCTTTAACATTCATTCACGCAACATCGAAAATTGAAAAATCAATTTTTAGAAACTTTATGCTCCTTCTCTTTGTTTATATTTTTGTGCAGAAAATAATTTTCTTTTTTATTATTGCTGACAAGATTTTATGCCTCTCTTTAAACCTGTCTTGAATGATAGACACCACACATGCGCAAACCATGTTTTCCTTTTTTTGAAAAAGAGATGCCTTCTGTTGACAAAATCGAGAATCTTTTCATTATACAATACTATGGCTAACGTCCAGATTATACATGTATGTTATAATTGGGGTTTTCTTTACCCGTCTATTACTTGGTCAAATTCACATGAGAAACAAAAATGGTCACATTCTCATATTAACAGGAAAATTAAAATTTGAAACATATGAGAGTTCTGTCGCTTCAACGGCGTGATATATTCTTAAACGTAAATTAAAATAGGAAATACGAATATGTGTTATAATTTGGAAACTCGACCTTAAAAAATCCCGTGAATAACTGACTGGACGGTGTTTTACGCCGTTCACCTTTGTATCAGACTTGTCACGGTAACAATTCATTCCGTCATGTATGTCCGGGTTAAACCAGAACAAAGCTAAGGCTCTGAAGCGTCTTGCCCTAGAACACTCCTGTGAAAAAACTCTTGTAAACGATCAAGATGAAAACGACAAAATATTACATACTTTCTCCTGCATAGTCGTACTGTGGATGGATGTAGATTCCGATGACATTCATAATCTGTTCGCCTTCATCTTCCAAATACTGGTTGTGTTCACCGAGGATAACTCTCCACTTGGAGGGATCGTTGTATCCGGGGTAGGTGGAGTCGCTTGATAAATAGAACAAAATAATCATTGAATTACAGAGACGGTCGTGAAAAAGAGACTAGTAACGGGTGTAAAAGTTTTATTAAACATTTCTTGTAAACTACAGATATATACAACTACATGCATTTTGCTTTTAATCGTTTAAAATTGAAGATTATTAAAAGGTGCAATTTTGCGCGTTTAAATAAAGGGATGGTAGTTTAACAATCGGCAACTCCGTCTATTTTTATTACATCAGATATGACGTCATTATACTGATTTGAAGACAAATTCTCGTGATCTACGGGTTGATCATGTGACTAAAATTACCAAAGTGGCTACGCAGCTCCTTAAGGAAATACCATCGAAAAATATTTTTTTCTTACTTTTGTTTTTCTTCTTTTCTGATGATTTTTCAGCCAACGTCCAACTTAATTGAATGATTAATCATTTTTTCCAGTTTGATGAGATTATGAAAATCTGAATAGCTCCCTTCAAAGTTGGAAATGTAAAGTTAAAATGTTTTTGTTTCGTACCCAATCAAATTATGATTCTCCCGTTATTTTCCTAAAATGCCACAGTATACATAATTTGATTTGACATAAGAAATCTGCATAGTCTGTGACTTTTTATTTTCCGACTTCGAAAATCAAGCCGACTCGATCTCAGTATTCCCTGTATCGGTAAGCGATTGTCTCATCCATTCAAGCATTTTGAAAGTGCATTCTATTATAAAGTTTTATAGTACTCTACCAGACGGCAAGACTTTAGATCTGTCCAATTTGGAATCATTTTCAAATTATTTGATTCTTCTCTGAAAGGGTAAAAACATTGTGGGATAAGGAAAAACTGATAGCTACTAGTATTTTCTTTGTCCTTTTCCAACCTTGTTTTCGAAAGCCTTTTCTCTAAAGGTCTTTCAAACTCAGTATTGTGTTATGAAGGTTAAAACGCATACATGTGTGTCATGGTTTTATACAAATTTACACGAACGTATACTGAAGTACACCGGCGGAAATTATATTTTGTCTCAAATCAATCCGAGAGATAAAATAACAATAATCGATAATCCTAAACCTACCTGACACAGTGGGCAGCAGTAAGTACCCATCTTCGTTCAATAAGGGTTCCTCCACAGACATGTGACAACTGGGTTTTCTCGTTAAAGCGGGTTTCTTCCATATAATGAAGGGATACGAGCCATGGGTATTGACCTCTTTGCATGGCCTTACCGTTGACGATCCTCTTCAAAATGGAGCTTTCTGACAGCGCCACAAGGACGCAAAATACTAAAATAATGATTAAAAAAAAAAGGGAAAATACAATATATAATATCCTTTTTTACTCGAATGGAATAAATATGAGCCATACTCTGTGAAAAGGAGGTTAAATGCATCTTTTTTAAAGCACTATACCAAGTAAGTTGTCGCATAAGACAGAACAATTTTACCTGAAGAGCGACTGAACCACGGGTAGACTGAGGTAGAATGGTCCTTTAACATGCAGGAGAATTTCTAATAGCAAAAGGTTGCGACGCAGGTCAGCCTGCGCGAACTGCACAGTCTGAAATGGGCAGATACTTTTTTTGCAGATGCGGTAAACCACCTTTTCACAGAGCATGGTTCATAGGTAATAAGTAAATTGTGTTTATAAATGGGCCATGCTCTGTGAAAATGGGGCTTACTGCATCTGCGAAAAGTATCGACCCAGGTTAGCCTGCGCAGTCCTAGCAGGCTGACCTGGGCCGAAACATTTCGCTATTAGTCAATTTTCTGTATGCCCAAGGACAGGTGAGCCTCATGATTCTGTAGGTTGTTTTAAAAAAAAACGGATTTAAGGGCTCCATAATGATGTGAATACTTGCTTGGTATCATGCATCACGGAGATGCATTACGCCCCCTTTTACCAGAGCATGTCTGAAATGAAAATAACACAGTCGCTGCAGTTCGATATATAGCTTACATCAGCATAATTATGTGGATCGGAGAGAGACCGTACTCAGCCTGTCTAATTCCTAAAGTTAAAAAAAAAGCTATCTGATCCGCCAAGATAAAACGCTGCTCGGTGTCTAGGACATTTTTGTCCCAGCCAATAAGATGGCCAGTGTTGCAATTCAGTCTAAACTCTTGTCCTGACTGCATCATCTTCAAAGTAGCCAAATTTGACCAAAAGTCCCTCAAGATTTCATAAAAAGTGTTGCACAATCCGATACATTTAATAAATAAAGTTGTCCTCAAATTTCACAATTTTTTGCAAGATGTGTTTCAAATCAAAATGTGATGTTAGCTGACAGTGCAGATTGTCTGCTAGATAAGAAAATGGCCCTGATAAAACATACGACTAATTGAAACTGATAATTATATTCACTTTGTTTCCCATCATAACAAGTCATTCGTATTTGGAATAAGAAAATAAGATAGAAGAAATGAAATCTAGTGTACAGTCACCACTGCCCAAGAGTTTGTCAAATATTTCGACCTAAATAGCATTTGACCGTTTTGGTGCAGTACGCGAAAACAGCTTTCGCGGACGGCATAGATTAAGATCAGCCTATACAGAACGTGCATTCTGATCATCGAATCGATCCATACCCTCCCCTCCATACCCTCCCGTATTTCCCACCAAAACCTATAAGATAAAAATCCTTTTTTTGATTCTTGAAAGATTTAAAGTTTATATGTTTAGCGCTGAAAGAGTTCGGGCCACTCTGCTTTGGTATAAAATTTCTATTTGATTTTTCAACAGGTAAGAATAAAGTCTAAATGCCGACAAGAAGAGTCTTGACGACCCCACGCAGTAGACTTTCGAATTGTTATTTCTAAAACAGATTGTAACGCTGTTTTTATTTAGATGTTAACGATCCAAAAGAAAATATATTGATTTGTCTGCTTTTCAGAAAGAAATGAAATTATTTAAGAAATAAAATTCTAAACTTCTAACTTAAATTTTCTTTAACCCGTTTCCAAAAAAAACTTGCGTGTAACGACCTTGATAATAAAGGTTTTCGAAAACATTATGGAGAAAAATGCTGGAAACCTGCATTTTCTCCTTTTCCCATATTTTTTTATCAATTTCGACAAGTCACATGTTTTAATGACCCTGAGAAAGAATCCAACACGAAACATTGTAGGGATTCTTTTTTCCCCACAATATTTGTAAACTTTCAAATACGAATCTATTTATTTGAGCCACAACTAATTTGTCGCCTACGGAGCTTCTTTTTTTTTTGTAAAAATCACTATTTTAGTTTCAGAGGCATATCCAGTCAATGGAACCACATTTGATTTGTCATTTCCAAATGCTTTCAGTTTCATTAATATAGAATTTTTTCATCTAGTAAAGAATAAATAGATCTAAGACAAAAAAGAAAATTATATTTCTTTACCTGCTAGTACCTTCAGCATCTTGTCAACCGTTGTGCCCAGTCCTCTCGAATGGTGAGGAAGGCGTGAACCAGCCTCGTTTTATACTTGGACTACCTTATTAACTCTTAACCATACAACAACATTGTAGACGTTTCCAAATATAAAAGCATTTGCAGACGACCAATCAAAAGTAGTTCAATGATGGAGATTTGTCTTTAATAGGGACGAAAACATTGTTGGAAAAAGGAGAAAATGCTGGCTAGCAGCATTTTCTCCTTTTCCCACAATGTTTTCTTCAGAGGCCTTTTTCCCAAGGGTCGTTAAAATACGGGATTGTTGATAAAAGGTTAACTCTTTTACGGTCAACTGAATTATATCGACTTTCTTTTCGAGATTTAAAAGTAGATTTCTGTTGCAATTGAATAAGATTTTGGTCAAAATTTAACACTACAAAGGGGATGGTGAAGATCCAAGATCAGATGGTAGGTTTTGTGCAGTCTGATGTTGAACTACGCCGTCCACAAGAGTTTTTTTTTTTTAATTTTTCCCTGGACGGGGAAAGAGTTAATTACCCCTGATACAGTCGTAAGATCTCTTTGCCGCCCAGAAGAAAGATATACATAATAACTAGATATATATGCGGAGTAACCTTTACCGAATAAAATATGCAAGGCTTAATTGATATTGCTGACTGGAAAAATGGTTTTGATTAGGCCTTATAGAAATTGCGATAGAATAAATGAATAGTCGAAGCCAGCTTTCATCATGTTTTTGCGAGTATCCCATTTCCCCATCTCCAGTTTTTTTTCATTACGTTTGTTCACTTTCAATGCCGTTTTCGGCTACGCTTGGGTGCACCAGAGCACCTATCCATGGTCTCGTTGCTTTTCGTCAACCGGCATCGAGGACAACAACTATCGTCTGGTACTGAGTTACTGTGTTATTCTTCACTTAAATCCTGAATGTAAAAGTTTTATCTCTATAACATTAACCATGTGTCACACAATCCATAGTTTCAACGACTCTGACGAGGACGGCTTTTGGAAGCATTGTAGGAAAGGAGAAAATGCTGGTGACCAGCATTTTCTCGTTTTTGCACGTTTCCAATCCTTGAACAGACAATTTTCACAAACTTATCCACATTCAGCTTGTCATTGGTAAATGCTTTGGACATAGGCAAGACCTTTCTTTTTTTTGCATCTGGTAGGGTCAAGACTTTCTCTAAGGCACAGCAGCGGTAAAAACTAAAAAAAGCCGGTGTTAAAAAGCATTTAAATTTACATAATACAATTTAAAAATATGGAAATTCTTGCGAAGATGACAATTTGTTATTGTACGGTCGGCCCAAGTGTTAGCCGTTGAAAGAGAAATGAATTTCAAAATTGGGTTTAAAGTTGCCATGTCCCTCTTTCGTTTGTTTATTTTTATACATGAGTTTAAAATTCATTTTTTTTCCATGGACTAACACCTGGACCGACCATACAATAAGTGATCTTCATCTCCATATTTTTAAAAGCCATGCTTTAAATTTCAAATGCATTTTAATTCCTGCGTTGTATTTTTGGCCGTTTGACGAAAATTTGTTTCACGAGGTATTTATTTACGTAAGTAGTGTATACAGACCCTTCTTTATCTCTTTACCAGACGAGAATTTTTTAGGGATCTTCAAACTGAAAGTATTTGCAGACGACAAAGTAAAATAATTCCTTTTCTTTTAGTATCATCAAAAGTCTTCTATCTTGGGATCTTTCAAACTCGAGGGTTTGTTTGGTTTGTATTGGAGTTTAACGCCATTTTAACAGCTTAGGTCATCGAGGGTGATTGGTGTTAGGTGAAGAAGAGCCTAATGGTTGGCCGAAAAGTTTTGTCAGTTCTGTCTTTTCATTGAGTGAAAATTTTACATTTAAGAGTGTTACGCCGCTTACAACAGAATTTAAGATGTCAGACTCGTATAAAGGCGACAGCTTAATTGTTACATGTATCCAGGGTTTAACTTATCCCACTGTTCGGCTCTTCACTGCCTTTCCATGCGACTAGTGCCCCTCGGGATTGAAACCTATACATATCTAGACTGAAAATCCAACAGTACCACCACTTGGTTACTAAGGAAGCTAGTCTCAATAATGAGACGCTACGGTGATTTTTTTCATGTTTGGACATTAATTGTACACCGTACCGTCTCAGGTCCATCGTAAATTTTCAGGTAGCAAAGATAGAGCCCTGTCCTGACTTTCTGTTTCGTCTGTTTAATCTGTATTGCAGCGAAATGCAATTAACTTTTAGTAACAAACATGGCCAAAGACAAATTATTAAACCCTTCATTACATAAAGATCTTGTAGTAGTCGTTTATAACATGTAAATCTCGGAAAAATCACTGACGAAATTTATCGTGCGTGGCGGCCATTTTGTGTGTTTTCGGGAACGTAAACAACTCGAGTAACAGATGAAATGCACGGTTTTCTCTTATGTTCAGCCTTTGAATTGAAAATATTTGTATTTCAAACGAAGGGTTATTATATACGCAAGCAAAATGTATGTTTAAATCCTAGTTTTGTGCTTTATTTGCGAAATTATAAGAGTTCAAACTTGCGCACAAAATCTGTGCGGAGCTTTCAACTGATTTTGTCTTGACCGTCTCTGTACCTAGAGGGGACCAGTCAAAAAGTAACATCGCCGTTGGGGACAGTTATCTGTACTACTAAGGAAGCGTGCATCCAGGTACATAATGTTCTTAAAGGCACACTAGTAGGCAATAGTAAACAAAGCGGGTCAGAATACAGACAACTTAAAATTTAATTCATACAATTTAAAAGCATGGATACTATACTCAGTTCCATAAATAAGTGTGCACTTAATTTTCTTTTATTTCTCGTCGCATGTTTTACTGAAGACCAACAAATTTGGTATCATACTTTAGTTCCGAGTCTGTAGAAAATGCCAGGCTAATCAGATTTTGACTAACATAAAGTTTAAGTTAGGTTTTTGCAGTTTAAATAAAGGTGGTACTAAAATCAAAGTTGCAAAAGTACTCAAAGACTAAGGTAACATTAAAGTTAGGTTCTGGTCACCGCTCTCGTTCAGGAATGGAATAACATTCCTGATGCAATGATTTTACGTTATGTAAGGTCTATGCGACGTCGAATAATTGCCTGTATCGACAGCAGAGGTAGCCATACAAGATATTGATTGAAAAATTACAAGAACTTTAAGAAAAACCTAACTTTAATGTTACCTTAGTCTTTGAATACTTTTGCAACTTTGGTTTTAGTACCACCTTCATTTAAACTGCAAAAACCTAACTTAAAGTTTCTGTTAGTCAAAATCTGATTAGTCTGGCATTTTCTACAGACTCGGAACTAAAGTATGATACCAGATTTGTTGGTCTTCAGTAAAACATGCGACGAGAAATAAAAGAAAATTAAGTGCACACTTATTTATGGAACTGAGTATATAATGAGTTTGATGTGTTACAGTTCAGTCTACCGAAGTCGCTGCCGGAAATTTTTATTGTAAAACTAGAACAAAAGTTGCCAACTGCATTGCAAATTGACACCGAATCGTTTATATTTGGCAGCTTGTGGAACTTTAATGTTATACGAAATCAAATACTGGTATTTCATTTTTTAACAGTTCTTTTTCATTCAATTTCAATTGAAATGAAGTATCTGATTCACTAAAGTAACGTTACCACTTTGACTAACTTTACATAACGAATCTGAAAGGTCAAAGGTTTAATCTTTCGCATCTCTTATCAGAGAGGCAGAGAGAAAGGAAATGCCAGCATATCAGAGAGGTCCGTAATTTCATTAACATAAATCTCACTTTTCATGTTCTTTATGATAATGAATTCACGTTATACTATACGACTCGTATACATAAGGAATTTCGCGAATTTTAGTTGTTATGCAACGTTTAATTTTGATAGTTATGAGAGATGAATATTCGAAATAAAACAGTAAAAGTCTTAACCCTTAGGCTGCCAAGCGCGACTCACTGACCTTTTGCGGACAGAGTAGATCAAGATCAGACTGCACAGAACGTGCAGTCTGATCTTGGATCTACACTGTCCGGTAGGGAGATATATATTTCCCAAAACATAACTTTGAAATGGCAATATTTTGGTTTTTACTGTCGAATTGAAAAATTAATTTTAGTTATTTAGCAGGAGACGGGTCAAGCTTTTCTTCAGCAAGATGCCTGTCTAATGCTCTACCCCAATTAGACACAGGCTCATTCTAAATTTACACGAAATCAGTATCAGAACAGGTAAACATTCGCAGTAAAGAAAGAGAAAAGACCCCTTTTATGGTATAGTACATTTATTTAACCCTTTAACAAATAACACAGTGCTTTACAATCCTGTGAAAGAAGGCTTTTAAAAACACTAAGGAAAAGAAGAAAATTCAGGAAACCAACACGTATTCTGTTTTCGGCTTTGATATTAAAAGACAAAGCCCATCATGTGAACCGAATTATTTTGATTTGTCGTATGTAAATGCTTTCTATATGTGCAAGTCTACTCCTCCTCTGGCAATAATTCATTTGAAAAATAAGGACAAGACATTTTATTGAGCATACCTAATTTTATCAAAACGTTCCGGCAGGGGAGGTAGGGGGAGGGGGATCGTGCATGGATCTGTGGTAAACCATAAACCAAACAATTCCGTTCTTTAACCCTTTACCAAACGACAAAATTTTAGACTTGTCCAAACTGAAAGCATTTGCAGAAGACAAATCAAGAGTGGCTTAAATGGCGGAATTTGTCCTTGACAGAGTAGAAAACATTGTTGGAAAAGGAGAAAATGTTGGTTACCAGCATTTTCTCCTTTTCCAACAATGTTTTCAAAAGGCTTCTTTTCCATGGTCGTTAAACCAGGGCTTGTTTGGTAAAGAGTTAACGACCCAGAAGACGAAGATTCTGAGCACACTGTGTGGAAAGAGGAAATGCTAGTAAACAGCATTTTCTCCTTTTTCCTCAATGTTTTCCGACCTTTTTCAAAGACAAATGCCAACATGTGAACCCCAGTTATAATGTTGTATGTTAATATTTACATTTTGGACGAGTCTAAAATGTTGTCGTCACAGAAAATTTTAACTTATCTCCGGCCATTGACTATAGAAAATAAATTGGTGTTGACTTGAAAGGTAACATTGATAACATTAAGCAGGTAGCGTAGACCAAGAACAGACAGCAAGTACTTGTAGTCTCATCTTAGTCCACAATCCCCGAAAAAATACTTTCAAGTGTGGCCTTTGGCTGGACTATTGATAGTGATGTGTAACTTGTTACCCGGATGTCTGAAGCTTGATCTCTTAGATTTTGTATGTGATACTATATATCCTTTCGAAAGGATATTTCCATGCTCAATTGCTTGAAGACTATTATAGACTATTTCCTAGAAATATGGATAGATACACTGTCATCACATTGTTACTGAAATATTGTTCAAAGCGACATTAAAGATAATCAACTGAAATTTACGGATGACACATTTACTTATCGTCTAACTTAACCCTTTACCACACAATCCCGCCTTTTAACGACCCTGAAAGAGAAGGCTATTGAAAACATTGTGGGAAAAGGAGAAGATGATGGTAACCAGCGTTTTCTCCTTTACCCACAATGTTTTCTACCCTTCCCAAAATGAATTTCAATTTTTGAGTCATGTTTAGTTTGCTCAGGGATCTTATATACACATATAAGATTCCTGGTTTGCTGTCTGTTTGCGATATTTTTTCCAAAAAAAAAAACAAACTAGATACAGTACTAATTTTGTTTCAGACCACAGAAATTAGTAAGATTATGAAATTCTTTCTCTTCCTGAAAAGTCTACAAATCTATGCTGATAAATGTACGTTGCTAATTTTAGTGGAAGATATGGGGGAAAAAATCATAATTATACTTAACAGTTGAATACTCGTATTACATTTTACTTCTGCCATTCTGTCTTAGTGTCTGCCTGATTGCCCCCTCTCTCCCAAACCCCCTTCCCATTCTCTCCTTCTTTCTCTCTCTCTCTCTCTCTCTCTCTCTCTCTAAATGTACGGAAAATGTTAGCTTTAGAGATAAACATATATTGTCGGGGTATATTCACCCTTTGTGTTAACCTTTATTCTACTAAATAAGGGAAACGAAACTTATAACCAATAGTAAAAACCCAAACCTTGCTATTTCAAAGGTATTTTTGGGTGGAAAATATCTCCTAATCGGACAGTGTAGATCTAAGATATTGATCTACACTGTCCTCTAAAAGGTCCCTTAGTCGCGTTTAGCAGCCTAAGGGTTAAGCGCACTAAACCTATATCACATACCAGAAATATCGAAAATCATTATCACACTGTTATGACGTCATTATCTATTTATAGCCATGACCCTCTTGAGGTAATTCCCCACTGAATTTGTTTATTGACATGTTTGTTACGCATAACCAAAACAAACGCCTGTCATCACTGACAGAATGCTCACTATTTTCATTTTTATTTGATTTATTGACCGTTCTCGGTGGATTAGGTCGGAAACTATCGTCGAGACATTCTTTTATCCAATTTCGTCAAAAGGGTTCGTAACTTAACATACTCGTACTTTCAATTTTGTTCTATTTTACATTATAAAAACTATGTTCGCATTACTAACGTTACTGGTATATCAAATGAAGTTTGGTACATACAACGATTTTCGTTTTGGAATCTATTGCAATCTATCTGTCTATCTAGTCTATCTAGTCTATCTAACCTATCTACCTATCTTTCTACTAGTCATGGAATAAGATATTGTTGGGCTTCTCAACTGAAGAACTAGCTAGACTCAATAGCAGCCAAAAGTAAACAATGCAGGCGTTAAAATGCATTTGAATTCAAATCATACGGTCAAAAGTATGGAAATAACTATCAAGATGACAATTTAATTGTTATTATACGTTCGGTCCAAGTGTTAGTCGCTCGCAGAAAAATTAATTTTAAAAGTACATGTAGGTCAAAAGTTGCCAGATCGGTCTATTTTACTTCCTGTTTACTTCTTACCTAGTTTTAAAATTCACTTTTCTGCCAGTGACTAGCACTTGGACCGACCATACAATAACAGACTGTCATCTATTGGGGATTTAAGAGATTGGCTTTTGTCAAGAGCTTTAAGCGTGAATTTGACAAACTTAAAGAAAAAACGTTTTAATTTAATCTGTGCGACATCAACACCTATACCTAGTTCTAGTGAAACAAACGGGACGTGTTTTCTATTTCAAACATAAAAAACCCACAAATATACAAGATACCTATACAGAGGTATTGCGCTATTTCAGGCAAATATTTACAACTGACAAGGAAACATGGCTTCATGCTGCTTTCGATCCTGTGATAAAGGGGTTGTTAGTGACATTACGGGTAAAGTTGACGTCAGAGGCTTCCAAGTCAAGTCAGATGAATCTAAAGAATTAAAGGTAAGTCGAGATATTCAATAAATTGACCCATAAAAGTCCTTCAAAGACAAATATTTTCTTTAATAGAGAGGAAGAGGTCATATCAGCCTTTTACGAATATGGTAAATACATGTAGGAAAGGGTGACTCTAGATCGTTAAACAGGCTTCTTATTAGAGAAGGGTGATGAATTAAAAACCGTAATTGTACTCACTAGATCTAATCCTAGAAAATTTTGCCCAAATTTTATTTGTAATATATTAGGAAGGATCACATCAGCCTTGAGAAGGTATGCTTATTTAGTGTAGGTGTTATATCGCTAATATTGATCAGCAGTGTCTGCAAAAGCTGTATAAGGTGTATCTAGCTTTTAATTTAGAAGTGCAAAATGAATAGAGCAAGACAATGTATTAACTGCAGGCGAACTGGGACGAAAACGGCGATGCTGCGTTTCATCACGAGTGTTGGCGACATATGAGGACATTACAAAGAGATGGTAAACTGTGTGAACTAGAGGAAAAGCTTGTCAAAGAAGCCAGTAAGACTGCAGAGTTCCACGATTCCAATGACTGGCTGAAAGCAGAAGCCAAAAGAATCGTCCAAATGCTCAGAGATGCAGACTACTGTATTGCCTTTACAGGTTTGGAATGCATGTCGCACTGCACCTTTTATTACATACTTTCTCTAGATATAGTAGACCCTTAGCAATTACTGCACGTGCTGTTTCCTTCTAGTTCTACAATGTTCGATAATACAGTGAGATGTTGTTACCGAGACATCTTTGAATTTTCAACATCCCGACTCAGTGTGTCCATCATTATCTTAGTAGTCAGGGAATGAACCTCTTTTGCTGTCTTGTACTGCCTGTTATTTTATTTGTGTTCTGGACAAATTTCGTCGGAGTACAGTGCCAGTCAAGTAAAGGTGTAGGCTTTCGGCACCCAATGTATAGGCTCGGTCTCTTTCGACGGTGAGAATACAATCTACTGAAACCCAGGAAAAATATTATCTTACAGGCTTGACTATACAAGCGTACGGAACGTGCAGTCTGATTTTGATCTATGCTATTGGCAAAGGTACTTTTAGTCTATAGCACTGAAAGGTTATAATGACAATTGAGAAAGAATCATGTTTGTGCATGCAGTATTACTTGCACATATATTTGAAATTTCTCCAATAATGTCACATGATATTGTGAAAGACATATTGACGTGAATCATAGGCAGACATATTTGCAATCCTTTTTCAAAAAAAAAAAAATTAGAGTCCACGGATATTTACTTGTGAAAGTTTCAAGGTTTAATATGTTTGTCTTGACCAGTTCTATAGAATAGATGGCGAGAGTGTTTCTTTTTAATCAAGACATGCACTAAAAGACCTTCCTCCTTTACCCTTTAGGTGTCTAAGTCAACTTTTTTTTGCATATTCTTATTGCACATTAAACGGTAAAGCAAAGGTAGGTGAAACGCTGACTCAGTCTAATAGGGTTTTTCGTATTAAGTGTAAAACGGTTGAATAATTCTGTATCCACCTATTATATTTATTCCTCTCTTGTGAATGATATCCACGTTTTTTGTTCATACTATATACTATATTAATATTATGTAGTCTTTCACATATCAAAAACGAAAAAACTTTTTCCCTCCTTTACTCCCGTGGCATTTAGAGGTGTTAAGCAGATATTTATTCACCAATTTTATTATACATTGTATTATTCACTTCTTCTTTCCAGGCTTCAAGATCTTCTTTCTTTCTTTTTTCTTTCTTTCTCTCTCTGTCTCTCTCTCTCTCTCTCTCTCTCTCTCTTTCTTTCTTTCTGTCTGTCTTTCTTTCATTCTGTCTGTCTTTCTTTCATTCTATCTGTCTTTCTTTCCTTCCTTCGTTTCTTCTCTCTCTCTCTCTCTCTCTCTCAGTATAATTATATCTTTTCTTTCTTTTCTTCGCATTCACTTTTTTTTTCTATCCCTTTTTCCTTTTAGCTCGGTTCTGTATTGTCTTCTTCTTCGTCGTTGCTGTCGTATAATAAAATAAAGTGAAGGCATTCAAACTTTTCTAAATCATTAACTTTTAACCACAGACAGGATATTAAAGCAAAATCTTTTTTTAATCAAATGGTAGAAAATTGAGATGACATGTAGGAAGCGATGGGAAGAAGGTTTCCCCACCTTACGCAGTACAAAAAAAAGCAAGAAAACTACCGGACTAGGTTTCAAAATATTGATTATACCGCTGAGTCTGGATTCGATTGCTAATGCGAACAGTGTAGATCAGGATCATACTGCACAAAACGTCAGTTTGGTCTTTGATCTACACTGTCCACTGCTTTGCCAGATAATTATTTTGACGAAAACAGTTTTGAAATTGCAATATCCGCATCTTTAGTACTTGACAGAGAATATACATTTCATTTATATAGCACTGCAAAGGTTAACCCTTCACCACGCGACAAAATTTTAGACTGGTCCAAATTGAAAGCATTTGCAGATGACAAATTATATGTTATTACGATGTTTCGATTTGTCTTTGAAAGGGTGGAAAACACTGTAGGAAAAGGAGAAAATGCTGGTTACCAGCATTTTCTCCTTTTCCCACAATGTTTTCAAAACCTTTATTTCTCGGGGTCGTTAAAACTCTGGATTGTATGATAAAGGGTTAAATAACTCATTATCATTTCAGGTGCCGGTATATCAACCGCTGCAGGGATCGGGGATTTTAGAGGTAAAGATGGAAAATGGACAAGAAATGACAAGATTAAAGCCTACGGTATGTTATCGATAACTGTCAGTCACTATCTTCTGTCTGTCTTCTGTTAATTTCTATAGCCTTACTGTGCTTAGGCCAAAATGGGCTTTCGCGGACGGCATAGATCCAAGTTCAGAACGTGCAGTCTGATCATGGATTTATACCATCTGCTTGAAAAGTAAAGCCTATAAGATGAAAAGAAATCTGTCTGTGTGGAAGTGAATTTAGTCTTTTTCAGCCATCTGGGGAGGTAGGGTTTCTCAATTTGGTATTGAAAGAGTTAAATATTAAAACTCTTTTAAGTCTCCTTCCATTGAAAATAAATTTATCACATATTCAGCCGTCCATTCGTTTCAGTTTTCATATATGAGTACATTCAAATATGCCAATATGCGTTAGGCAAGCACCCGAGGGATACTTCAGATGAAATAACTTAAGACAGGTGCTTGCTTAATACAGGTAAATTGCAAAATATTTGCCTCTAATGAAGATCGGTGAGTGCTATCGATTGATTGATTGATTGGACCGACCAACCGACCCATTTACTCGTACTTTACTATATTACGGCGACAGCTCGCCAATTCATGTCCTTGGTTTCACCAGTACAAGGCAAGGACTCTGAAGTGTCTTGCCCGAGGATACTCCCAAGAAAAACCTTGTGCTTCCAATATGGCTTGAACCGGGGCTCCAGGTTACGAGTCCTAAAATTTACTACTGAGCCACGCAGGACCCTTACATAAGTGTTTAACTCTTTTCCATACAATCCCGACTTTTAACAACCCTGAGAAAAAAAGCCATTTGAAAACATTGTGGGAAAAGGAGAAAATGCTGGTAACCAGCATTTTCTCCTTTTCCCACAATGTTTTCTACCCTTCCCAAACCAAATTTCAATTTTTCAGTCACATTTACTTTGTCGTCTGCAAATGCTTTCAATTTGGACTGGTCTAAAATTTTGTCGTTTGGTAAAGAGTTAACTCTTTTCCATACAATTCCGAGTTTTAACGACCCTGGTGAGGAAAGCTTTGAAAACATTATGGGAAAAGGAGAAAATATAGGTATCATGCATCACGGAGTTGCATTAAACCCTGTTTTGCTAGAGCACAGCTTTTATATTTCTACACAGGTGCCAAAGGGGGATCAAAGACGTCCAAAGGCAGTCGCTATGCAAACTTGAGACCGACTTATACGCACGAAGCCCTTGTAAAGCTAACTGAAATGGGGCTTCTTAAATATCTCATCAGCCAAAATACGGATGGCCTTCATCGCCTGTCAGGAATACCTGCGGCGAAAATCTCCGAGTTGCATGGAAATGCTTTTACGGAAAAGTGCGAAAAATGTGAGCGAAGATACGATTTGGCGATGAGTTACGGAGCTGACCAAAGAGCGCGGGAAAGTGTGCCACCAAATATATGCAAACGATGCCGAATAAATCATAGAACGGGCCGAAGATGCCAAGCCAAGGTAAGTTAAAGCACATCTTTAGAAGTAGTATCCACCGTCAAAGTAGCGGTAGCATGAGAACCTCCTTTGTCCATGCCAATTCTTAAGCTGTTTTAGGAATGAATTAGGTAAAAAGAATTCAAGCCAAAAGTGAAAGTCCATATTTTCAGACTTCACATTCCTTCTCATGTGAAATTTCCCAATGTGTCGGACAGTATAAAACTAAGATCAAACTGCACAAAGATGTTTATACTCTCCACAAAAGCATACCGATTCGCGCCTAGCAGCCTTACAACTAACAACTCATGCTTTGCTCCTCTTGAAGGCCCAATAGCGGCCAAAAACACAATGTTGGTGTTAAAATGAATTCAAATTTAAATCGTACCATTTAAAAGTATGGAAAATATTGTGAAGATGACAATCTGTTAAGTTGGTTGGTCAGTTCAAGTGTTAGTCGCTGGCAGAAAAAACGAATTTCAAAATCAGGCAAAAAGTAATCAAAAGATGGCATGACCTTATAACTTTTTACCTAGGTTTGAAATTAATTTCTTTGCCAGTGACGAACAGTTGGACCGACCATACGATTACAGATTGTCATCTTTACAATAATGTCCATTTTATGAAGAGGCATGATTTAAATTTAAATGTATCTTAATACCTGCTTTGCCTATTTTTGGCAGCTGTTGTTGTTTCAAATGAATAAAGTAATACAAAAACTTAAAGAGATGTTATTCCATGTAATAGGAACAAAGGCTGAAATATTACAAAACTCGCTCAACTCATTGCTTCCTGACATAACTTTGCAGCAGAAGATTTTGAAAACAACAAAATAGATATTACTAAAATTCAGGTTAAACACATAAATGAGCCATGCTCTGTGAAAAGGGGGTTTAATGCATCTGCAAAAAGTATCGACCCAGGTCAGCCTGCGCAGTCCGCGCAGGCTGACCTGGGCCGAAACTTTTTGCTAGTCGTAAATTTTATGCCTGTCCAAGGACCATTCTACCTCATAGTTCAGTGGGTCGTTAGACATAATTCCAAGGATCCCTAATTATGTGATGTCTTGCTTTGTACAATGCATCACGGAGATGCATTTAGCCCCCTTTTTACAGACGACAGTGATCTAGCAAAGGTTTGGTTCCGACGTTAAAAGGCACAAGAGCTCGATAACATTAAAACTTCTTGAGCAGTGCTCTGTGAAAAAGGGGCTTTAATGCACCTGCAGAAAATATCGACACAGGTCAGCATGCGCAGGTCGATATTGGTCGAAACTTTTTGCTGTTGTCACGTTTTCTGCATGTCAAAGGATCAGTCTTTCTCAAGGTTCGATTGGTTGTCGGACAAAATGTGTTTTATTTAGCCATAAAAGTATGATGACTTGCTTGGTATAATACATCGTGGAGGTGCATTAAACCCCCAGTTGCCAAAGCATTTTTTTTCCATTATTTTGCTTTACCAGGGTTGTAACGGTTATTTGATGAATACCATTATCAATTTCGGAGATTATCTAGAAGAGCCAGTCCTGGACAGTGCCCAAACAAACGCACGTAAGGCAGACCTGGTTCTATGTCTTGGTACCACACTTATGGTCTCTCCAGCAAACAGTCTCGTAGAGATGGGAAAGCAACCGATACGGTTGATAATCTGTAACAGGTAAGTCAGTTAATATCTGAGAGTTTAGTATGACCATTAGTTAGTTTTGCAGACAGTGCAGATCAAGATCATACTGCACATAATTTTCAGTCTTGATCTTGAATCTCCACTGTCCACTGTGCTGACAGATTATGTCCATAACCAGAGTTGTAATTTAACTTATTTGAACTTTAAAAAAAAAATGGAAAACGTCACTTTTAGTCATTTCGAAACCGAAGATTTATATGTTAGAGGATCCTGTTAAACCCTTTAACTCTTTCAGCGCAAATTATATAAACTTGACCCTTTCTGGCGGCTGAAAATTTAATCCACTGAAACTCTGACAGGTTTTTATCGTCTAGGCCTGACCTATCAAGCGGACGGTATAGATCCAAGATCAGACTGCACGTTCTGTGCAGTCTGATCTTGATCTATGCCATCCGCAAATGTTCCTGTTTTCGTCTACGGTGCTGAAAGGGTTCTAATGAATATTCGTGCTGGAATCTTAACTGACGATTACCTCGTTTAATGGAAAAAGCCGATTGTGACTTTGTTCATTGTCAATCGTTTTCTGTACAGCTCTCTCACTTTTTCTGTAACACTCTCATTTGTAATTCAATGAAGTCGTGCGTAATATGCGTCAACAACCTATCACAATGGTCTCCTAACGGGCAAGTCAAAATGTAAAGGTTTTTAAATTAAATGAATCATTACAGACAAACGACGCCATACGATGGCTATTGTTCTGAGAGAGACAGCAAGGGTATTCCGGTTGGGGCTCGTATATTTGGAGACTGTGACAAGCTCATGCGAGAGGTCATGCTTGGAATTCTGGGTAAAGATGGCCTCGAGGATTGGGAGGAAGGCAGAGAAAACAGACTTCGAGAATATGATAAGAAAAGGCAGCAATAGGAAATTCGGACATTTCGACCATAGACTGATTTGTTACAATATCAGCTTAATTGCTCCAGCTTTAATCGTTGTTGTAAATCTTTGTAATTTAACTCTTACGCTGCTAAGCGCGACTCACTGACCTTGTGCGGACAGTGTAGATTAAGATCAGACTGCACAGAACGTGCAGTCTGATCTTGGATCTACACTGTCCGATAAGGAGATATTGTCTCCCCAACAAATTACCTTTGAAATAGCAAAATTGGGGTTTTACCATCGGCTCAAAAATTTCAATTCACTTATTTAGCAGATAAGGGTTAAGCTTGACTTAATATTGCTTATGCAACCTGATATTGTTAGCAAACAGCGGGAGGCTGGTGTCTTGTCAGGATGGACTAGGGGTCTTAATTTATCATTTTTTTCTTCATTGAGTTGTTATTCTAATTTTCTAGACAAGACATCTGATTGGCTGAGACGTTCTGTCTCAGCCAATCAGATTTCTTGTCATGGAATTTAGAATCGAAATTGAATTAAAAGTCGCCGCTGATTGGTCTTGGTGTGAGGCGAGTAAAGAAAATAATGTGGCAAAGTTAATGCGATTGTTGCCATTTTATCATAATTATGTCAAAAAACGTTTGCATAAAAAAAAGCCAGTTGAAGACAGACCAACACACGCGTGAAGGCAAGGATAATGATTTTGTTAAAGGCCCAGTAGCCGTCAAAGGTAAACAATGAGGTGTTCAACTATATCTAAATCTAAATCATACCTTTATAAAGAATAGAAATTAGTGTGCAGATGACAATCTCTTATTGTACGGTTCGTCCAGGTGTTAGCTGCTGGCAGAAAAATTAGTTTTAAAATCAAATAAGAAATAAACAAACGATAGACCGACCTAGCAACTTTTATCCTGGTTTTCAAATTCATTTTTCTATCAGCGACTAACACTTAAACCAATCGTACATTAACAATTGTCATCTTCACAATAATTTCCACACTTAAACATGGTATGATTTAAATTCTAAATATATTCTAGCAACCGCATGGTTTACTTTTGGTCGCTATTTAGCCTTTAAAGCTTTATAGGCTTTTTTTCCGACTCATCTCTAAATAAATGGCCCAATTTTGTGAAAGGAAATGAAAGAAATTGGCGTTAGATGGTTGCTAAGCCATATTATCTTTGAGGAGATTCCATCTTAAAAATAACACAAATTGATTGACGGTCCTAAATATAACCCAGGAGGTGGAGACTCAGTGACGGGTTTCCGTCAACCTCTTGGTGATTTTTCGTATCTAAAGGTATTATCTGTAAAAAAGGGGGTTTAATGCATCTGCAATAGGTCTCGGCCCAGGTCAGCCGACGCAGTCCGCCCAGGCCGGCATGGATCGAACCCTTTTGCTATTGGTTAATTTTCTAAGGACCAGGCTGCCGCATGATTTAGTCAGTAATTAGACAATATAGATTTCATGGATCCATAATTATGTGATGATTTGCTTGGTATAATGCATCACTGAGATGTATTAAGCCTCATTTTGTAGAGTACGGGTCAGATATATTTTGTCATGTAACAAAATCCTAACGATACTTATGCTGTGGGCATAAAGTGAGTGAAAAAACTGCATGTAGTTTCTTGGCCAAGCGATAATCGCGAGATCTGGCTACTCATAATCGTTCGAACAACACCATGAAGAGTGTCTCCTTTACTTAAATGGCGGAAGAAATGTCCCATCTAATAAGGATGTATGTCACTGTTACCCGTTGCATCTGCCATAACCGTCCGATCGATTAGAGGCTGTCAGTTTAGAAGAGGCATCTACTTGCTCAATAAAATAGGATGTGTTTGTGCCTATGCTCGTATAAAAAATACCCTTGCTTCATTATAACATTATACATGTAGATCTTACGCCGTAATGTGTATTTCAATTGAAGTTGTTAGGAAAAATATAACAACACGACAGGGTATCTTGTTTGAAACTATTATTTACCTATGTATCGGCTCACCCTGTTTTCTAGGCCAATGGAACCAGGGATGAGACTCTGGTAGTCATTTACCATAATAGGGAATCATTTGAAACCATTAAGATAAATGTTGTTAGAGACTAGACTGCACAGAAACCGGACGTTTATAGAGGCTGATAATGTTCTCTCTGTTTTTTTTTCCTCAGCAAAGTACATCGTCGCGTAAGGTAGCACAACGGTTTACATGAAAATTAATTTTCAAAAACTTACTCATTCATTTCCAAATATTGCGTCAAATTATGTTTACGAAAATTGACTTTAACATATTACAAAGTTGTGTTTGTTACGATTAGACCGGCCGTACCGAAGAAAAAGCCTACAGGTAAACTTGCTGAAAATTTAATCCAATTTCAGCATGAATGACAAAAATTTCTTTCAGTAACTGTCAGTAATGTTTTATCTGAGGACAGAAATTTAGACTCATCCATATGGAAAGCATTGGCAGACGACAAAATAAGTATGACTGAAGTGACTGTTTTTTCATAGAAAAGACAGAAAACGATGTGCATTTTCTTAATTTCCCACAAGGTTTTCAAAAAGCTTCTTCTTCGGTTCCTGTAAACATGAGGTCGTTTGTTAAAGGCTACTTATGCGCGTACTTCTTATGGTTTTACAAGAATCAACTGGATTTATGAAACAATTGCATATTTAATAAACACAATAAAGCAACAAAATTATACCTAGTACATAATGCTTTGTCTTTATTATTTTCCTACAACTTCCCCACCTTCAGTATCATACAAAAGAAATCCCGAGAATGTCGACAGTCGCATGTCTGGATATCCTTCAATATGTGAGCCCCAGGTATTGTGTTTAATCATTACTGTGTCCCCCTTTGAGACCTTTAGGATGACGACATTGCCTCCTTGAGAGTCGTGCGACGTGCTGACAGTTTCGGCTCCGGCATCTGACTTAGGAACCCCGTTAACAACAAGCTTCACAAACAGTTGATTTTGGCCTCTTTCACCTGTGCAACAAGACAAATTTCCGTCAATCTAATGTTTCATTTTCAAATGCATAAAAACTTTTGATGTGTCTAAAGCATTTTGGAGGGAGGGACACAACGTCAAAGTGTTGCAGGCTTATGCCCTTACAAGAGGGTGTAGTGCTTGGTAGAGTATTTGTCCATGTTTTGCTAATAGTATTTGAAACTCCCACTCATCTAACTTGTTCGGTGATTGGTGCCGTTTCAGTGATTTTTCAGTTAATATCACCGCGGCGTGGGCACCTTTCAATGCCCTGCTGAAGTTTTTCTACCCGTACTTCAAACGGCTCAACACTCGTATTAACCCCTAGGGCGCCAAATAAACCTAATGGACAGTTTCGGTCCAAAAATGAAACCATAACAGCAAATTCAAGGTGCTCTCGTCCAGAATGTCTCAGTAACGCGGACAGTGTAGATCTAAAATCGGACTGCGCATTTTGTGCTGTTTGACCTTGATGTACACTGCCGTCAAAAGCAACTACATTGTAAAAGGTTAAGCCTATAGATGCTGTCTCACACAAGCGAATTCCAAACAATACCGTTATCTACCGGTGACAAACCCGTCTCGTCTAATCAGTTGACGTAACTTGAATGTAGAATTGTTACTGCATTCAAGAGGTTTATTAATGCATCTTAGAATAAGCCAATCCTATCGGTTTTATCTTCTGGACTTCTGACAACACAAAAAACGCTGAAAATCGGAGAAAAATTCATTTCTTAGTACTTCTTGTCTGAAAATAAATGTCCCGAGATAAGACTATACGCTATTAGTTGTACGGCCAGGTGGCAGGGGACTTAGAAACTTGTTCACGGCTGTGGCAAATCATGTCGCCCCGAGCCGAGGGCGAGGTGGCGATATTATTCGCCACAGCCGTGAACAAGTTTCTAAGTCTCCGGCCACCTGACCGTGCAACGAATTTATTATGCTGCAAAGTTTTACCATTCCAATGTGTATTCAGCGAATTTTCCCTGTTTATGTACTCACGAATTGAGTACGCTTACAACATAGAATTTCCCTTCTGAGTGCCCCAATTCAATGAAAACTGACGTCACTGAGAACTGACGTCACTGAATTCTTGGTAAAACGTGCAGTATGGTGGATGAACTTGTAGTACAGATAACTGTCCCCAAAGGCGATGTTACCTTTTGACTGGTTGCCTCTGGGTACAGAGACGATCAAGACAAAACCAGTTGAAATCTCCGCACAGATTTTGTGCGCAAGTTTGAACTCTCATAAGTTCACAAATACAGCACAAAACTAGGATTTGAACATACCTGTTGCTTGCGTATTCAATAATCATTCGTTTGAAATACAAATATTTTCAATTTAAATGCTGAACATAAGAAAAAAACAGTTCATTTCATCAGTTACTCGAGTAATTTATGTTCCCGAAAACACACACGATAAATTTAGTCATTATTTTTCCGAGATTTACATGTTATAAACAAATTCTACAAGCTTTTAAGGTAATGAAAGGTTTAATAATTTGTCTTTGGTCATGTTTGTTACAAAAAGTTAATTGCATTTCGCTGCAATACAGATTAAATCGACGAAACAGAAAGTCGGTATAGCGCCCTATCTTTGCTACCGGAAAATTTACGATGGACTTGAGACGGTACGGTGCACCATAAATATCCAAATATGAAAAAAAAAATCACGGCAGCGTCTCATCAGTGAGACTAGATGAACTTGATGATGTCACTGCGATAGAAATTCGTCATATTTTTATTTAAACATGGATTCAAATAACTTCGAGGTAAGTAACGATGCATTTTAATGATTTGTTGTCAGAAAGTAAAGGACAATTAGATACCACAAACGACAATTTTGGTTATCCTTTTAACGTTACAATGAATGAGTTTCGACACTTCACAATTTGGTTACCTGACGAAGGGATGGCTCGTTTTAACCCCGTGTACTTGTTTTAGAATGACAACAAACGATTAATTTGTAACGATATTCATTTATTTTCAAAAATAATCCATTATTTCCGCATTAATGACAACAATCGAGGGAAACTAGAAATAGTACGGTGCAGGCTACTCATTATGTCTGTCTTGTGGACGGCTCGTATCGGTCGACGCCGCCATTTTGGATATTGTGTTGAAAGTGTAGTCATGTACACGAGGCCTTCTAAAGGGAAAACGCTTTTAAGTGGATTTTGCCACTGTACATTACTTGTATGTACGGGGCATATTATCCAATCAGATCGCGGGAAATTTTTTTGCAGTATAATATTGTTTGCTGCCTGATCTCGACATATGCTGTCCGCAAATTCACCAAACCGCAGATCATTTTTCCATTTTTGTTAAAAAACGGATGCTCAAATATCCATTTTGAATGAAGACTTTTGCCAGAAATAATGTATTTTCTATTTTAAAAACTGATCAAAAAAAAAAAAGAAAAAAGTTTTAAAAAGGGTGAGATAAACGCCATACCTATAAAGAAAGTGAATACATAAACGCCGCTGACCGGGACAGTAAATGCGCCCGTGTGTTCATTGTAAGCGTTGCCTGCGTTCAGTTGAACCTGGTTAAAAACTATCACTTGATCTGGTCCGAGGTTATCCACATTATGATCTAGATATGTGGAGAATGCTACACCAGACGGAGATCCTGTTGGGTAAAGAAGAGAAAAAAAGGGGGTTAAAAGCATCTGCACAAACCATCGACCTATGTCAGCCTGCGCAGGAACCGCAGGCTGACCTGGGTTGAAACTTTTTGTCACGGGTTATTTTGGTTAATTTTCTGCACGTCAAAGGATCAGTTTACCACATGGTTCAGTCGGTTGTAAGACAAAATGGATTCTTTAGATCCTTAATTCTAAGATTTTTTACTTGTTATAATGTATCACGGAGGTGATTTAATCTTCCTTTTGCTAAAACGTTGCTCATATGTCTTTTTTTTCCAATTCGAAATTCTTGTTGAAATACTTGTCCTCTTAGAATATCTAGGCATGTAATTAAAGTTTATAGGTATTTTGCTTTGACTGCGCCTTTAAGTAGCCATTGGCATTGGTGCCAATGAGAGTATCGCCATTTGCCACATTGTTTAAGGAGGACAAAACTAATCAAGTTTTTGACACGAGATCATGATTCTGGGACCATCTTAAGGCTCAGCTTTGCGACTTAATTGCACCGACAGGCTTTTTCGTCCATGGTCTTTTTCGACCCGGTTCTCTCAGGCTTGTTTGTCCATATTTTTTAATAATACACTTATGTGTAATTTGATAGCATGGACAGCAGGCTGACCTGGACCGAAACTTTTTGCAATTTGTCTATTTTCTGCTAGTCCAAGGACCAGTCTACCTCATATTTCGGTCGGTTGTTTGACAAAACAGCCTCAATGGATCTATGATCATGCGATTGCCTGCTTTGTATCATGCATCACGGAGATTCATTAAGCCCTCTTTTGCCAGAGCACGGCGCACGTATGTTTGTCAGGGTCTTGGCAGTCCTCCATTGCACCTTACAAATAAATCACGTTTCTCACAACAAACATGGTTTGTAACATTTTGTACCTCTGCATCTTTAGGCAATAGTTTTGGCTAATTTGTCCATGTTAATCAGCGCCATTTTTATTTCAGTCATTCGCTTCATCAGGTTGTCTCTTTTTTCTGTAGTCATCTGTGAAATATGTTAATGTAATATACGCGTATACTTCTATCACGGTCCTAATATAATAAGATAAGAATCACCTCATTTTACCAATCTGTAATTTTCGTTGGCTGCGAGAAGAAAAAGTGCAAATGGGTAAAAAATATTATTCAAAAGAAAGTAATTTGCATAATTAACCGCTACCTAATTGACGCCGATCAGTAGATGGTAGGAAGGCCGCCCGGTTTAGCTGTAGCCTCGTGATGGTCCGGTTCAAGAGTTCACCTTTCGCCTGTACATGTTTAAAATAGCATGAATTAGCATATGGCTTGCAACACGCGAAAAGGGACATTCGGAAATTTGCGTAAAGTGTCGTCTCGGATCAGCCTGCGCAGTCCGCGCAGGCTTATCCGAGACGGCACTTTACGACTACATTAGAATTTGTGCTACAGTAGACTTGTGCAAAACAGAAAATTACATAACAACGGAAAGTGTCGTTTTGGATTAGCCTGCGCGGACTGCACAGGCTGATCCGAGAGGACACTTTACGCATATGTCCAAATGCCCCTTTTCGCGTGTTGCAGGCCATATAACCTCCCCTGGAGGACATTGTGTCCTTCTTGTAGCTGACCACTTTAGAGAAACAATACATAAAAGCTCTGTCTATAAATGAAACAAAAAAAAAATAGGTAAGAGTAGAAAAATAATGATTTAAATGACTGAAAAGTATTGACTGTCCTTGAACAGTATAACACGTGAACCATGCCTTTGCAAAAGGGTTTAACGCATCTCTGTGATGTATTATACTAGGAAAGACATAACATTATTATGGATCCATAAAATCCATTTTGTCTGTCAACCGACTGAAATTTGAGGTAGCATGGTCCTCAGAAATGCAGAAAATTTACAAAGCGAAAAGTTCCGACCCGGGTAAGTCTTGCGAGGACTGACCTGGGTCCATACTTTTTGCAGATACATTAAATCCCCTTTTCACAGAGCATGCTCATTATCTTTTTGGGACTCGAACTGGAGTTGACAAGAAAAAGGAGTTGAAAATTTACGTAGAATGGCGGCATTACATTTTGGTATCCTATGACAACGAAGTACCTCCGCAGCGCAGTTGTCAAAATCAGTTCTCGTTTTGATAACTGACGTCCAGTATTTCTGCTGCACTAATTTGTTAGAGTGGAATAATTTGTCAGACGGAAGGAGAGTGCATTTCTGATGTTGCTTTGACCATTTCTGTTTGAATGGAACTGAGTGTAGTGGTGTTTTGTCATGAGGAATAATATGATGCCTTTGACTTAAAAAAGGCAAATGGTCTCAAACTGGTAAGACTTTAACTCTTATCCTGCTCAATAAGTTATGGGGATGAAATATTTTCTTGTCGGACAATGTAGATCCAAGATCAGACTGCACGTTCTGTGCAGTCTGATCTTGATCTACACTGTCCGCAGAAGGTTAGTGAGTCGCGCTTAGCAGCCTAAGGGTTAATTTTCACAATGAATTTTTCGAGGCTAAATTTGTTCGAAGTGGAATAAAAATAATGCAATGGTTGGAGTGTAGTTCTTTTACCGGCTTGTTGAGGCCATTACGTAAATGTTTCTAAGAAATAACCCGTATAAATCTAGCTTTCTTATTTAGGGAAAGAGTTGCACAGAGTCAATGTTCAGCTGGTTCCACTATACACCTACTATTGGGGGTAAATGCTTCCACTTCCGGCTGAATATGGTACCAGCAATAGCTTAAAGCTCGATTTACTTATTACTTCCTATATCAAATTTAAAGAACATCCCTGCGTAATATTGATAAAAGCCAGAATGAAGATTTCGTGTTTAAAAGAATTTAAAGAAATGTAGCAAAAATGCAGAAAGCACATTCTCCTTTACCCACAACGTTTTCAAAAGTTATCTGCTGCAAAAAGACAATTGTCGTCTGAAAGCGGTGCGTATTAAAAGAATTTTACCTTGATTTCGGACCACATTTCTGTATTCTCAATCTCCTGTCTCCTCAGTCTGTTCTCCAGTTCCTTATTCTTCTTCTCCAGCATTTTAACTTTATTCTCAAGCATTTCATTATTCTGAGAACATGTCGCTTGAGCCTCTTCTATCGCAGCAATCCTTCCCAACATTTGATTTTCTGTAACATTTGAGAGCACAGGCGTGCAAAAGTTACAGAACGTTAACGAAAAAAGAACCCCGAAACAGAGCTGTAAGTACGCCATTTTACAGTCTATGCCCTGCAATATTGCAAGAAGGCCGGGCTATGAATCGAGCTTATCTATCTAGAACAAGTGAACGAGCTGGTTTTGCTATGGGAATTTTATTTCAAGGAAACATCTGAAAAAGCTTTTTCATTGCAAAGCCTTTGAAATGGTTTGTTTTCTTTTTTTTTTTCTTTATGTCACAGGTTCCACTTGTTAAAAAGATAAAAAAAAATCTGTCTCACGCTCAGTGGATTGTATTCTCAGCCGCCCAAAGAAGTTGAGTTGACATATTTTGCTTTAATAGAGTCAAGAAATAGAGGAAGAACCAGTCTTGTGTACATGACTCTCATTAAGCGCTTGTCAGTTCTGGGATTCAACAAACAAGTCCTGGGTCCGTCTTCATCAACCATTCTTCAGAAAATTTTTAGCCTTATTCTCAAGAATTTTCTAAGTTGTTAAACAACTTCTGATCGGCTGAACCAAATGGTTAAGCCAATCAGAAATCGCATTACTTTCAAATTTTCAGAATAAGACTTAGAAAATTCTTAAGAACGGTTGGTGAATACGAAACCTGGAATACTAGCCCTATGTATTACCGCTGGCCTTCCGGACCTCGGTCTTCGAAATAAGTCTGTCAACGTCACACATGTAGGATTCATACGAACTCTCTTTTCTTAAATATTCCTAGTACAAAGAGTTTTTGCTCTTCCAAATTTCAGGCTAAATAATCACACGAGGCTTGACTGCTGCCGTTTTCTTTTTTATAGCTTTTGTGCTGTTTTAACACTTTGTCAGTTATATCACGACAACAGTTCACCTGTGCGAGGTTGGGGCTCCAAAGTGTCCTGTCCAAGGACATCCCCATTACAAGTGCCTCTTGGGCAGTTCAAACCAAAGATCATATGGTTTGGACATCCTGCAGTTTGATCTCTTGGCCACACAGGACATCTAACTTTTTTAATGTCAAATAGACATTGGATTTTTCTCGGCTAAAAGCAAAGGAAGAATCTGCTATTTCTATGATTTAGAAAGAACCTGGAGCGGACGGCATAGATCCATGATCAGGTTTGCACTTTTCGTCTAGTCCAATATTGGTTTTCGCCGTTCGCAAAAAAGACTTTTGTCGCCAGTGACATTGAAGGAGTTAAGCCAGTATCACTGCACCAAACTTTTCCATCATATTACAACCTTGACGATTAAAAAAATCGTAATATTAGGAGAAATTTTTGAAACCTGCCTTATCTACTTTTCGGACCAAATTGTCTAACTTTTCAGGGACAATTCCCATCCCTTTTTGATGTGTATCGTCTGCCATTGCTTTCGACATGGAAGGGTCTAAAATTTTGTCGTCTGGAAAAGCGTAAAAGAGTCGAATTTCAATGATATGGATTCAAAAACAGATTTCTTCATGTTTAAGCACTTCCTATGCTAGAGGCCCCGTCTTTAGCATGAAGTTACAATGTCTTTTTAAAACAAATAACTATTCTAACATGACACGCGAATTCGGCTCTATAAACACAGTGCAAGGAAAGCGTGGTAAAATCTGCGACATTCCATGCAGAGTGGCGTCATTCTGTATAAAGTAAGTTAGTGAGTTATTCAATAGAACATAGTCTTCATCCGCATTTTTACTCTAAGGATGAACTTGTTTTCCTTTCATAAAGAATTGGTCATGTTAGAATCGAAATGATCTTCTTTCTTTCGTGGTTTATCGTTCAATAAACCATGTTGTGAGTTATGAGGCGCAATGAATAAACCACTCGGGCTATCGCCCTCGTGGATTATTTATTGTGCCTCATAACTCACAACTGTGGTTTATTGAACGATAAACCACGATAGAAAGAAGATTATTTCTTAATTAATCAAGCAATATAGTGTTCTAATGACCCAAAGGAAAACGGCTTTCTTAAGCATCGTCGGAACAGAAGAAAATGCTAACCAACATTTTTTTCAATTCCAACAATGTTTCCACTGTTTCAGAGACGGAAATGATATTTCAATTACATTAGAGTTGTCTTTTTTTTTTTCAATTTGGCGCAGTCTAAAATGTTGTCGTTCGATAAGGAGTTAGATCCAGACTAAAAACTTAAAAGCCTCTTCTACCCTTTATCAAACGAAAATAAAAAAAAAAAAGACTCATCCGTATGGAAAGCATTTGCAGACAACAAATTAATACAGCTCAAATGAAGTGTAGGCGACATTGCGGCATTTGCTTTTTTAGCCACCATGTTTTACCTATATTTTGCAGAATGAACGCAGTCTACGCATGTCGTGATGTGGTCATAAACTGAAAATTTCTAAAGGTTGAGATCATTTTGATGTAATATGATTGTCTAACTTTTGAGACTCATACAAGGTTTGGTTGATTTTCGTTTATTTATCACCGGTTGCCTAAATAGACTACACTCCCAGACGGTCGTTAGTTATGTTACCGGAAATAGTGCAAGATACAAGACAAAACCCTACCTTAGCTACGCCTGTTTCTTTAACTCTTTACCAAACGACAAAGTTTTACACTTGTCCAAATTGAAAGCATTTGCAGACGACAAAATAAACGTGACTCAAAAATTGAAACTTGACTTTAGAAGAGTAGAAAACATTGTGGGAAAAGGAGAAAATGCTGGTTACCAGCATTTTCTCCTTTTCCCACAATGTTTTCAGAAGGCTTCTTCTTCTGGGTCGTAAAAACCAGGGATAGTTTGGTAAAGGGTTTAAGTGCTCGGTTTTTAGCAGCATCACACGGGCCCTAGATTTAAAGTCTCCTACGAAAGACTATTCGTAATCTTAAAGGGGGGGCAGCTGTGGGAATCGAACCCACACCATCAAGTGGCTCAAGATTTGTGGCTTAAAAGTCATATGTTCTACCACTTGAGATACTCAGGTTGGTCATTATACAGGTTTTTTTTTCATCGTTCACGGCTATAGTGGGACAACTATACCTTTCCTAATATTGTCTGTGTAAATGCGTACTTTTTTCGTATCTTTGTTGTTGGGCCTGGCCTGGTAGCCCAATTGTTAACGTATCAGACTCATGACCTGGCGGCTGTGGATTCGATTCCCGGTAGTGATTAACTTTCTCTGGCGCCTCTCATCTCTGATGCATGTGAGAAAAGTAGTCAGTGCCTTGGAAAGAAAGTTGTGTCAGTGCTGGTGTGAGAAAGCCAGGAAATACATGTGTTTGTGCACTGACCGCCGTGATATGACCTAAGCTTGTAAAACGGCGTTAAATTCCAATGCAAACAATGTGTTGTTGGTCAGCCAAGATTTGTTCTTATTAGCAGTAGGACATGTTTTTCTGTTGTATTGAGCTTGGTTTGCTTTGAGTTGTTTTACTCACATTTTATCTATCATCATGCCACTGCAAGATCGCACTTATCAACCCTATAGTACCACATAACAAAATGTTAGACCTGTTCATACTAAAAGCATTTTATCACGAAAAGATGATGTTGCTCAAATAATGCTATTCGTCTTTGAAAGGATAGAAAACATTGTGGGAAAAGGAGAAAATGCTGGTGACCAGCATTTTCTCCTTTTCCCAAAATGTTTTCAAAAATTGTCTACTTCAGGATTGTTAAAACTTGGCATCGTTTGGTTAGGGGCTATCGGGCTCCATCAGGAATACTTTGAGCCCTCTGTTCTCTGTCCTGCCTTGTCCTACGATGTTTTAACTTTTACCAAACAACCCCGTGTTTTTACGACCATGAGGAAAAGGCCTTTGAAAACGTGTGATAAAAGGAGAAAATGCATCATAGCCAACTTTCACGGACATGCCTTATCAGCAGTCTCGCATACCAAGAAATCGATGAGAATAATCGATATCATACGTAAAGGTTCGGGAGTTTCCGGAGTTTGGCGAACTTAAACCGTGTATATACTAGTAATCCATATTTGATATCCCGCAGCTATAAAAGATAAGAGAAGCGTAACATCGCGATAATTTACCAAAATTATCATGATAGCTATCTCGTATCTCGTGGCAGAAATATGCCACCATACGTAACAGTAGCCTGCATCAAATTTACAATCCTTGCCTTGACTGTATATCTGCCCTGGCGGTTTTTTTTTTCGGATTTCAACCTAAACCCTTTGTCTCCTTGAAGATCAATATATGGCAGCACAGAATGTGCACCCATATCAGAGTGCTCAGAAAATTTGATTTACATTGGTCATCAGATACAGCAAGATTTTTCTTTGGAAAAGACCATTGAAATTGTTGTATTTAAGCTTTGTCAGTTTGTAAATGAATTCATTCCTCTGTTTAAGGGTCAAGTTTGGATTCTCTGAAACATTACTGATCCCTGCTGTTCGGCCCTTAAACTGCTCTGTGCGTCTAAATGCACTTTTTGCTGACAATGTAGACCAATAATTAATAAACTGCAAAAAAAGTAGTCTCATCTTGAATTCTAATTCGTCCAAATGCACTTTTGTAGACAGTGTAGATTTATAACAAGCTTCACAAAAGAAATAGTCTGATCTTGGACCTGATCGATTCTGTGCGTCGATTTTTAAAAATCCTTGATATTACTATATCAACGGGTTGCTGCATCCAGCAAAAAATTCGGCATTTTAGGATTCCGGTTTAACAGTCTAACTGACCTGAAAGAAAAGCCTTTTGAAAACTTTGTGGGAAAGGGAGAAAATTCTGGTAACCAGCATTTTCTCCTGTTTCAAAGACAGGCATTATAATTTGAGTTGCATTTAATTTGTTGTCAGCAAATGCTTTTAACTTGATCGAGTCCAAAATTTCGTCATTTGGTAACGAGTTCAACTTTTGACGGGAAAATGTGCTATAAGCAGTTAAATACTAGTACCTAAGCAAATAATTCCATGGTTTTACGACCCTAAGAAAGAAGGCTTTTGAAAACACACGGAAAGGTGAAAATCTTTGTGATCGACAAGTTCTCATTTTCCTACAATGTTTTCTACCCTTTCAAAAGCAAGTTTCATTATGTGCCTCATTTGTCATCTGCAAATGCTTTCAACTTGAAAAAATAAAACTTAGAATTTAGTCGTTTAGTAAAAAGCTAAAGGTTATATCTTGATAGGGTAATTAAGTCAGAATTTACAAATTGTATTTTGTGTGTGTGGTTTGATTGTTTTGATTTGTATAATTTCCACTTCGTCCGATTAAAGAAATAAAAAAAAGGTGGGGGAGAAGGAGAAATAAATCCGATTTATAGCACATATATTAATTTTGAATACTGCTCAGAACCGTCAGAGTAAATGTACATTGTTTTATGCACACGAAAAGTTACAGATTCAGCATATAAGAAAGCATCCATTTAAAGTTGGTTTTGATCGAACAAAACGGAGAAAATGTTTTGTTCCGAATATTCCATAGACCGTGTGGCGCCGATTTCTATTCGGTAATGCTTTTGCTTAATGAGCGATGTCGCCTTTTCTCACAATGTCTACTACTATTAATAGTTCTATCCATGCATTGAACTATATTTTGATACATAAAGATGGGTACAACCTTTTCGCGGTTATGCTTTTTGCAGGTTGCGTCGTTTTAAATATGGAAGAATCAACAATTAGCCCCTCACTGTTTAGACTAATTTTTACCAATGAACAATGAATATATGAAAGTTGTTATAAGGGGAACATTTGGAAGATGCAAGAAACTGTTTGACTGATTTAAAAAAAAAAAGAGTTGTTTGAAAAAGTTAGAGATCAACTGCATGGTCTTTAGAAGTCGTATTTTATACAATAGGTTAAATTTGTAATTTAATTCTTCACCAAACGACAAAATTTTAGACTTGTCTAAATTTAGGATTTTTTAAGACAAATAAAAGGTGACTCAAACGATGAAATCTGTCTCTAAAAGGATCAAAATCAGTGCGAGAAAAGGAGTAGATGCAATAACTTTTTACAAGCTGTTTTCAAAAGCTTTCTACTACAGGATCGTTAAATCTCGGGACTGTGTGGTTCAGGGTTAAGTATTACCTTTTCCCACAGAGCAATTTTAGAAGAGGCTATTTCTCTGGGGTTTTCATGAGTGTATATGTAAATGATAATTATGCAGAAGCTAACTTTTTAAGTCATTTGTAAAGGAATATTCGTTTGTTTTACTCCCTTTTTCCACAATATTCATAGTCTATTTCAATTTTAATATTTTGGATCTAGTACTGTCATTCTTTTTACTGTTAATACTCTTTGTAGCAGAAACTGATTGAGTGGTGTAAAAAATATTTTTTTGAAAAGAAGATAACTTGTAAAAAGTTATTGCACTCGTTTCCATATCTTATCCTAAACAATCAACCGTATTTGTACAGCAATAGGTTAAAGTTGTTATTTAAATCTTTACCAAAAGACAAATTTTCAGATTTGTTCTATTTGAAGTCATTTAAAAAAAAATGAAACATGACTCAAACGAAGGAATTTGTCTTTTAAAGAGTTAAAACATTGTGAGAAAAGGAGAAAATCAGTGGATTTGTCTTTGAAAGGGTAAAAAACATTCTCGGTTAAAATCCTGGTTACAGCATTTTCTCCTTTTCCTAAAATGTTTTCAAAAGCCTTCTGGCTCGGGGGTTGTAAAAATTCGGAATTGATTGGTTAATGGCTATAAAGCTAGGTTCAGCTATAATTGCCAATACAAACAGTGCCGATCAAGATAACACTACGCAGTCTGATCTCCGCTACTTTGGTCTGGTCAACACAACCTTGAAAAGCCTTCTACTTCAGGATCATTAAATCTTGGGACGGTGTGGTTGTGTAAAACTCTTTTTAGAGTATTGAGATTAGCCATTTATCTCTCATGGCTAAACTTTTTTTTTTCAACTGAGTTTGTAAGTAGCTAGAGCCCAATACCTCAGGCCGTGGCGTACAGGGCTTGACACTGGAGGTGGCCGATTCCAGTCCCCAGCTCGGCCAATTACTTTCAGAAAATTGATAATAGTCATTGCTACACGATGTATGCCACTCTTACCACTAGTTTCAACGTTGTTTAAACGGTGGTTACGAGAAAAGGCAGACAGTAGCTTGGGAGGAATATTGTGCCAAGTACTGGTTATAGGAACTCCAGGAGTGCACGGATTAGCGGGTTGATGGCTATGATAAGACTGAAATAATGATGGAAAATGGATCAAACACAAAACAACTAAATCTTGCTTTCAAGACAATCTGTGTCATTTGACAGCACAAATATCATCTATACGCTATACTGCGTTTTGATTGGCTGATATGCTTCATTTCACTCCACTACATCCCCTTACAACTGAATCCTTTATCTATTAACGCTTTGGCTGCTGTGCGCGACTTATTGACCTTTTGCGGACAGTGTAGATCAAGATCAGACTGCACAGAACGTGCAGTCTGATCTTTGATCTACAATGTCCGATAAGGATATACTTTCCTTCAAAAAAACAATACCTTTGAAATAGCAAAATTTGTGTTTTTACTATCAGCTTAAAAGTTTTATTTCAGTTATTTAGCAAGCGAAGGGTTAACTCTCTCACTACCACTTAAATGAGCCATGCTCTGGCATTATACCAAGCAGGTCATTACATAATTATGGATCTATAAAATCCATTTTTTGAAACAACCGACTGAATCCTGAGGTAGAATGATCCTTTGACATGCAGAAAATTTAAAGATAGCGTAAAGTTTCGGCCCATGTCAGCCTGCACGGACTGTGCAGGCTGACATGGGTCGATACTTTTCGCAAATACATTAAGCCCCCTATTCCCAGAGCATGGCTCAAATACATTCTACTTTTTTCGAAGGCTTTAAATAAATTTACGTTGCGTTTGGAGCTGACTCTAGTAAAAGATGAACATGAGGTAGCGGAAGGTGTAGATCAAAAATCAGTCTGCACATTTTGTGCAGTCTGATCTTGATCTACGCCATCCGCAAAACTTATCCAAGGCGACCTTGGCATTGAGAGTTAAACATGTTTTTATGACCCTGAGTTGGTGGACTCTTGAAAACATTGTAGGAAAAGAAGAAAATGCTACATGTACTTTCATTTACTCAGTTATTTTTACTCTTCTCTTTCCCCCCCCCCCCCCCCCCACTATTTTAGCCATGTTTGGTGCATTATATCATCTGCAAAGTCTTTTAATTTGGACAAGTCTAATTTTTTTTTTTATACCTGGTAAAAAGTTTAGCTAGGTAAGCTAGCATTTGTTTCTTTTCCCAAAATGTTTTCAAACACTTTTTAAAAGAATAGTTCCATCACACAATACGGACAGAGCTGAAAATTAACCGTATACCACACAATCCTATGTTTAAATGGCCCCTAGTTAAAAGATTTTTTATGAACATTGTGGGAAAAGGAGAAAACGTTGGTTACCAGCATTTTCTCCTTTTCCCCAGTGTTTTTTTCCAAATTCCATCATTTGAGCCATATACGTTGTCATCTGCAAATTTGTCGTCTAATAAAGGGTGAAGGTCAATCTGTGTAATGTAGGGAATAGCCAGTATAAAAACAAATGGAAAATGTTCAGTGTAGGAAAATCAACTTTGGTTCAAACCCCTGTAACAAACAATTGCAAGATTTATTGAACTTCAGGTAGATGACTTCTCAAAACATTCTAGGAAAAGAGAAAATGCAGGTAAACATAATTTACTCCTTTTCTTATAATATTTTTCATACTTTCAAAGCACATTTGTCTTCTGAAAATGTTAACCAATTGGACAAATCTAAAATTTGGGTTGTTGGTAATGGGTTAATTCAAAAACAAACTACATGTAAATGTACTTCATTTCTTTTTTTTTTGTAACCCTTTACTAGACGACAAAACTTTAGCCTTGTCCACTTTGAAAGCATTTGCATACGACAATTTCAGTGTAGCTCAAATGTTTCGATTTTTCCTGAGAAGACATGGTTAACAGTCTTTTCTCCTTTTCCCACAATGTTTTCAAAAGGCTTTCTTCTCATGGTCATTAAAAGTCTGCATTATGCTGTAAAGGGTCAAATGGTGTTTAATGGCGCATCGACATCTATGGTCATTTAGCGTGCTTAAAAGGTAATGTATTATCAATAGTTGTAAGAACTAAGTGGTAATTTAAAAGTTAATAAACTGCTCAAAAGTATTAAAGGATCACACAAATGCTAAAATTCAAGTCTTTCACTCTGCTAAACACTCGGTCTTTGTGTTCTGAAAACCATCAGCTTACATTCTGAAAACCATCAGCTTACATTCTTACTAGACAAAATGGCTATCTAGTTTTCTTGTTTGTCTCATTTTAAATGCTAATAAGCCATGTTAAGAAGAAAATCAAGAAATTTGTTTTCCTTGTTGTTTTGTTAAACAGCTCATATTTTTCCAATCTTTTGTTCATATTCTTGTCAAATCTAGAGAAAGAAGAGGACGAGATGAAATATTGACACCTCCGATTCTCTTAAAAGCCTGTGTGACATATCAAATCAAAGCGTTGAGAACCCTGAAGTGGTATTTGTCAAGGAAGCCATTGTGTGGAATTAATAATTTGAAAGAAAAGGAAAAATATTATTCAAATATTGGCTTGAGAGTCAACATACTAAGCAAATTAATACTTTTTTCGTTGGAGGGAGAGTACTCATGACAAAGTTAGGATTATTTGTGTATTGGTGGTCTCCCTTTGATCATTAGGAGGAGTGAGGAGTAACGTCCCTTGACAGTAGGATGCATGATGGATAGAGAGAGAAACCATGTGAATATATCAAATAAAATTAAGTTTGTACCTGAAACTATGATTTTGAAATATATTTGGCCATTAACATTTAATTCCCAACATTACAATCAGTTATTTCGATCTATAAATATTCATGCCCAATCAAATGGAGTAGCGCACAATCATGGGACGAACAAGCTATGGGACGAACAAGCTATGGGACGAACTGGTTTTGGAACGAAAAAGCCCAGGACCAAGCGATCAGTAGACAAATTTTGTAAGTATCATTGCGCCAATAGAAGGCTGTGAGCGAGTGAAGCTATCTTCAATCAAGAATTAGTATTTCCACGATCGATGGCTTCACCCAGTGTATTTTAACATGCCATTTCCAATTACATATCTGAGTGCTACCGAAAAACTCATTTTTCTGAGAAAAAATGAGTTTAATTGGGTTTATTTCCTTCGGCTTTGCACAAAATACGATACATCGTCTTCAAAATTGAACTCATAGTGGTATTGTCTTCGACAAATACCACAAAAAACGGCTTTGACAAGAATAGCCCATACATCTTTTGTGCAAACCAAACTGTTTTGCCTGCTCTGAGATTTTACAGTGTTAAGACTGAATGAACTTATGAGCAGAAAATTATTTGCATTGTCCTGGACTGAAAAAATTATCTTGCGATCGAAGTTGAGGACATGTGATCCTTTAATTTTTTTGAGCAGTGTAATACTTCATGAACAAGAATTAAAAATTAAAGCAGAAAAATGTGGAATATATCTATTATATGATTGTAAGTGCTAGTAGACTTTGCAACGAGGCAATCCTCATTGCAGAGTCATCCAGCGTGTTTTATATTTATGTCCTAAATTTAAAAATTCTATATTTTATTATAAAAATCTATGTCTTTCATATATTGTAAGATGTTATTCTGTTTAACGTTTAAAGATAACATGTACTTCATTTTTCATAATGTGGTATCAATTTGTAAAATATCTTAACCCATAACCATACTGGCCAAATTCAGATACAGCATTTGCTTCTATACCCTAGGGCTGTACATGTGTCACCGTAGCCAACATATTTTCAAATAACTTGAATGAATTCAAAGTACACAGAGGATGACCAACTGGTTGTGTTTGATATTTAAGATCTGTCACTCAAATGGGGTGTGATGCAGTTAGAAAACCACATCACACTGCATTTGAGTGACAGATTTTTAATATGTCGTCTGCAAACCCTTTCAATCTGGACAAGCCTACCCTTTTGGTATTTGGTAAAGAGTTAATCTGTCTACAGTAGGGATGTGAAGAATGTTGGTAATCGCTGGGACTGTATCTTTTACACTTGTATATCACCAAATGCTTCAACTTTCAAATATCATCTCAGTTTTGCCTTCCATGGTCTGTCTGTTTTGCTCTAGATCTGTACTTTACCTAAAATTAAACAAAAACAGAGGTAAGGAACTACATCCACATCCCCAAGTAGGCCAAAGTGGTCATTTGATTTAGCCTGTAGCTCTCAAAGAATTATGTTTTGATGATAAGAAATAACTTCATTAATGTGAAATTTATTTAATTCCTTTCCCTTTAAGCTGACGTAATATTGCATTCTGCATTACAAGCATTCAACCAGACAAGACTGTTCACATAGCACAGTGTGGCTAATATTTTAGCGAATATATTACAGGCATGTTCATGGTCATTTTTTTTTTCAAAACAAATGCTCATTTTGGTGTCAGCTTTGTAATGATCATTCTACTGTCTGCTGTGTCCTTTTATCTCAAAGACCAAAACCAAAAACCCTGTATGGGAATAAGTAGAAACCATTATTTTATATGCTGACACAATATATAATATTTATTTTATACACTCCAGACATCAGACAAGACTGTCTACCTAGCGCGGTGTGGCCAATATAGGGAGGAGCTTTTTCTCTAGGCATGTCGATGGCCATTTTCTTCCTTGCTCCATACAGTGTGGGTGTCAGCATGTAAATGGCCATGTTGATGTCACTATGGAGTTATATTACAATGTTTTCGGACATGCCTTGGCCTGACAGTCTTACATGAGAGACGGGCGCAAATATGTAAAGTAAATTAGTTGGGTTGAGGTTTTAATGAGACTAGGCAGCGATCCTATAATCTCTATAGATGATCTCTGCACCAGGGTACCCAACACACTCCATGACAGTACTATCTTTACCTGCAAATACTTTGCAACAGAAAAGGCATAAGGCCCTATATCCTCTCTGTACACTGGCCATATCAGGTACACTTTTGCAGGCCGGTACCTAGGTTATCAATGTGGGGATAGCACTGTCCACAAAAGCTCCTCTAAAGTATGAAATAAGCATGAAAAATATACAAACAAAAATAATTCTGAATTTAGAAAATTTTAGAAAATTATTAGAGTTTGTTACGAAGAGGTTTTCTGGTACTTGTTTTTTCATTCATTTTGATACAACACAGCATGAAGAGCCAACAATCCAGATGTATAAGAACAGAGATGCAAGACATTCACAGCATTGGCTTCAAGTGTACAAAGTTTGATTTGCTGATAAAGACCTTAAGTAGTACTTTACCAAACGACCAAAATTTTGCTTGTCCAAATTCAAAGCATTAGCAGACAGCAACTTAAATGCAACTATTATGGCAGAATTTGTTTTTGAAAGGTTAGAATGCATAGTGGGAAAAGGAAAAAATGCTTGTTACCAGCATTTTCTTCTTATCCTACTATGTTTTCAAAAGCCTTCTTTGTGAGGGTTGTTAAAAGTCCAGATTATGTAGAAATGGGTTAAATCTTTAGTCTCAGACTCTTCCATAATGAAAGCACCTGCAGACAACAAATTAAATGAAGCATGTATGATGACCGTTTTCTTTAAAAACCTTCTCAAAAGAAAATATTGTGGGGAAAAAAGAGAAAATGCTGTTTAAAAAAAAATTATTTGCCAGCATCCTCATTCAACTACAGGAAAGACCTTTTTTTTTTTGATTCCATGATGTGCATTTGACCTATTTACAAAAAAAAAAAGATAAATGTTATTTTGAACCACCTGATAGCTCAGAAATTTCTTGTTTTCGAAGTGAAATTTATGTACGGAAGTTATTTAAGTGATCTCTTTTTTGATGCTTTGTTATGTCTGACCTTGAAATGAACTTTACACTTTCATACTTTATGTATATTTGATGTAGTTACATATAATTTGAAAATGTTTTTGACAGCAACCCTGATAGTTGAAACTTCCATTTGTTTTATAAAACCCCTGTCCCTGGCCACAATGCATATGTACCGGTAATGGAAATTCCAACTGTCAGTCTGCCGGCCGTCACTTGCCTTTACGAACCCAATGTAAGATGTTTTGTTTATGAACTTTTAGTCTAATACTCTGATTTATTTTTAACCATTACGCTAAAAGTAGGTTTTCCAAGAGCTTCAATCCAATTTTCACTAAACTTGTTACTTTATGCCATAATGCCTATTTAACCTAACAGTTTACATATAGTTTAAGGAAGATATTGTCAGCAGCTAGATTTTGCAGTCTGTAGGTCTTCTTGAGTTAAAGCTTATATTTAAGAACTTTTTACTGGATAATTAATGAATATTTTCTACCTCTTTACAATTGAAGTTTTGCCAGCAACCTGATAGTTGAAACTTCCATTTCTCGTTTTAACCCCTGTCCCTGGTCACAATGTATATAATGGAAATTCCTACCATCAGTTAACTGAGCCTCACTTGTTTATATTAACTTTATATTAAGGTAAAGCATTCTCGGTCATCAAAAGAACTTTTAGTGCTTAGTTTGAAAATAAAGGCTTTAGAAACAAATCCTTCCAAACATTAAATTTGCTTTTTCATTGTTTATGAACTTCTTTACTGTGAAAAAGTTTAAAACTGTCATTTCCTTATTGCTTTAACTAATTGCCAAACAACAAAATTTTAGACTTATCCAACCTTGAAGACAACAAATAAAATGTGCGCCAAATAACGGTTTTTGACTATGGTATGGTTACCAGCATTTTCTTCTTTCACCACCATGTTTTCAAAAGCCTTTTTTGCCGTAGGGTTTTTGAAAGTTTGGATTGTGTGTTTAAGACTTAACCTATATTCTGTCATAAATATTCAGAAAGAAAGACACTTGAAAATATAAAGATGTTATATGGAAACTAAAACCTAGCAAAACTTTGTACAAACAGGACAAGTATGAATGTCTTGCACCCAGTGTTCCTCCTATTGTGTCCATACCGATAAGATGAAGTGCATTGCAGACAGGGATTTTATGCACAAAATGATGAAAAAAAAAATACACTAAAACCTTCTAAGCTCTACTAATAAAAGATTTGTTGAGCCAAATACATGTGAATTTAGAAAACTTTAACAATAGTACAGCTAAAAACTGACAGACAACTTTGACCTACCTCAAGTCCACAATCACCCCGAAATTTCCATATAGGCGAGTTCATTCCCTCCCTGCAACAGATTTCAAAAGAATAATAATAAACTTTAAACAAAATTTATCATTCTACATATACATAATTTTAGCATAAAATCAACACCTACGTAAAAGACATGTACATGTACCACAATCATTGATTGATTGTATAGTGTTTAATGCTGTTTTCAACATCATTTTGGTTATATCGCACCGATCAATGTTTTCTCCACACAATAGTCTTTCCAAGCCACTGGCTGCTTTCCCACATAACGATCATCAGGACAATGGTCAGCAGTGAGAGGAATGAATCCTGTCGCAATGACTATCATCAATCCTCTGAAAGAAATTGGCCGAGCCAGGGATTGAACCCATGACCCCCTGTTCTCAAGTCCTGCATGCTACTGACTGAGCTACTGGGGCTCGGCATGTACCACAATGAATGAATGAATGAATGGCGAGTCAGCAAGGCATTGGCATCTAGGTCTTTAACCCGTTACCACACGCCTAAGTTTTAACCCTGCTAAAAAACTAGTATGAAATTTTCATTTCGATAGAACAAACCCAAATATTGCTAGTTCAAAGTTTTTTGGGGGGAAATAATAAATCCTTCTCGGACAGTGTAGATCCAAGTTCAGACGGAAATTCTGTGCAGTCTTATCTTGATCCACACTGTCTGCAAAAGGTCAGTGAGTCGTGCTTAGCAGCCTAAGGATTAAAGTCCTTGAGTAAGACGGCTTTTGAAAACATTTTGGTAAATGGAGAAAATGCTGGATACTAGCATTTTCCCCTCTTCCAACGAGGTTTTTTTTTACCCTTTCAAGGACAATTTCATACAAAGAGATACATTTGTCATCTGCAAATGGCAATTCTAAAAATTTGCCATTAGGAAGAGTTAGATACATTTGAGTAATGCTGAAGAATACATGTACATTAGAAGATACTGTGGCAAAAGGCATATTCCTCATTTTTCCACATATTGGCATATTCAAATTAAGGTCTATGGCCACTACCTCTCATATTAAAAGACGGAAGCCTCCGAGATTGGCCGAATAGCCTGTACGAAAACGTCGATGTTACACGATATTTACCAATGTGTTAGTGAGTCTACTGCCCCTAACTCTCATATTAAAAGATGGAAGCTTCCAAGATTGGCTGAATAGCCTTAACATCAACATTGATGTTACATGATGTTTACTGATGAATTAGGGGGTCGTAGTCCTTAAAATGAATATTGAAAATGCCTATTTTACAAGAGTGTTCTCAAAGATACCTGCAGCAAATTTACTCAGCAGGTTGCTAAATAAACTAAGTGGATATTTTCCATTAGTTTAAACTTTTACCACACATTCTTAAGTTTCAAAAACATATTAAAAGATGGAAGCTACCGAGATTGGCAGAATAGCCCTTATGAAAACCTCAATGTTACACAATATTTACCGATGAGTAAGTAACTCTACCGCCCCTAACTCTCATGTTAAAAGGCGGAAGCTGCCAATATTGGCCGAATAGCCTTTATAAAAATGTCAATGTTTACCAATGAGTTATGGGCCGTAAACCTTAAATTTGTTGTCTACATATACTTTCAATTAGTACAAGTCTAAAAATTTCATTTGGTAATGACTTAAAAGACTGTCAAGATACATGTATTACAATTTCATGTCATGTTGAGAGAATATCTGTACAGATAATCGTAATGTAGATCTCAGATCAGATTGCGTATTTTGTTCAGTCTGATCATACCACACAATCCCAACCTTTAACAACCCTGATAAAGAGACCTTTAGAAAACATAGTGGGAAAATGAGAAAATGCTGGTAACCAGCATTTTCTTCTTTTCCCACAATGTTTTCTACCCTACCCAACACAAATTATAGTTTTGAGTCACATTTATTTTGTTGTCTGTAAATGGTTTCAATTTGGTCACATCCAAAAGTTTTGCTGTTGGTAAAGCTAGGGTTAACCCTTTACCACACAATAAAATTCTAGACTAGTCCAAATTAAAAGCATTTAAAAATGACCAGAGAAATATGGACCAAATGATGAACCCTGGTCTTTAAAAGGGTAGAAAACATTATGGGAAAAGAAGAAATGCTGGTTACCAGCATTTTCTCCTTTTTCCATAATGTTTTCAAAAGCCTTATTCCATAGGGTTGTTAAAACTTGGGATTGTGTGGTAAAGGGTTAAATACCTGATCTGTGTTCAACTTCCCATATAGATGCGCTGCTGAGTTGTAGATTGTTCTGATAACTGCTGCTGACAAAGTGTCTGCCATCTTTTCCAAGCAATGCCACTTTGAAACAATCTTGAATTGAAAACCCTAAAAAAAAATAAAAGAAAACCTCTGTATTTTATTTTGGAGGAGGGTTAGGGAGATGGGAGTGGGGAATTGTTGTGAGGCAGTTTATAAAGTTACTTTGTGTTGTTATTTTTTACTTTTCTGTTTTTTCAAATCTTTGCTTGTTTCATTTATCTCTTTACCACACAAGCAAAACATAGACTTGTCCAAATTGTCAGTTTTTGCAGACAACAATTTATGTGTGGTTGAATTGATGGAATCTGTATTTTATAAGGTAGAATTAAAACATTGTGGGAAAAGGAGAAAATGCTGGTTACCAGCATTTCCTACCTTTTCCACAATGTTTTCAGAAGGGGTCTTTATCAAGGTCATGAAAACACGGGATTGTTGGGGAAAGGCTAGAATACAAAACAACAGAATTTGACTGTTATTGAATGGTGTTTTATGCCTCTTTCAACATTATTTCAGTCATATCACAGCAACAGTTCACATATTCATGCGTTTCGTGGATTTTACCAGTACTAGGCTAGAGCTCTGAAGTGTCTTGCCCAAAGACACTCCCACGAAAGGCTCAGTGGATCTAGTGCTGCTTGAACCCAGGGCCTCCAGGTAACGAGTCCCACACCACTTTACCACTGAGCCACGCAGGACCCCGACTGGTCCAGAGTGGAAGATTTTCCAGATGACTAATATCATTCAAATCATGGAATTTGTCTGCGATAAGATAAAAAACACAGCAGGAAAAGGAAATAATGTTGGTAACTATCATTTTTTTCTTTTCCCACAATGTTTTCAAAGGTTTTTTCCCAGGGTCTTTAAAACACAGGATTGTTTGTTGGCGGGGTTAACCCTTCACCACACCATCCCGAGCTTTAACAACCCCGAAAAAGAAGCCTTTCGAAAACATTGTGGGAAAAGGAGAAAATGCTGGTAACCAGCATTTTCTCCTTTTCCCAAATTGTTTTCTACCTTTCTCAGGACATGTTTTAATTTTTCAGTCATACTGATTTTGTCGTTTGCAAATGCTTTCAATTTGCAATGACTTAAAATTTTGTCGGTTGGTAAAGAGTTATAGGACAATTTAGACTATTTTTCTTTCCAAATTGTTGTTTTGGAAAGAATATCTGTGAAAAAAGAAACAGTTTATGTTTATGCATAGTCTATTTAGCCTGATCTTAATCTACCTGTATAGCTTTTAACTTACCATGTAGATACACTGCTACTTGTAGATTTTTCTCATTATGGCCTTAGGCAAGGTGTCTGTCATCTTTTTCAAGTACATGTATTACCACTTCAAAGCTGTTGGATCTTAAATTGAAAACAAAAAAACACAACCTCTGGTTCCTTTTTTCTATGGGGGTGGGGATGGGGGTGGGCTAGTTGTAGGAAAAGTTGTTTCCTGTAACTTTATTTTGCTTTTTTTGTTTCTTTTCTGATTTATACACTTTAGATTGTTTTAAATCAATATGAATATTTTTGGTTAAACTGTATTTCTATTGTAAGTAAATCTTAACTTATGTGACTCACAATTCAATTTTTCTTGCTCAAACCTGTGTTTGTAAGTGAGAAATGACCTGCTGCTGTAGAAAGCTGACTGTATGCATTCTCAGTGTGAACATTTTATTTTTGTACTGTTAATGCAGCTTTACTCATTTTTATCTTCAAGCTTGAGGTAGTTTTTAGTATTCATTTAATCAATTTTTCTTTCTGATAACAGGTTTTAAGATTTTTAGAAAGGTCCAAATTGAAAGCAATTGCAGATGACAAAGTAAATGGCACTCAAATAAGAAAGTTTGTCTTTGAATGGGAAGAAAACATTGTGGAAAAAGGATAAAATGCTGGTAACCAGCATTTTTTCCTTTTTCCTCAGTGTTTTCAAAAGTCTTATTTCTAACAGTAATTAAAACACAGAATTGTATATTATAAAGAGTTAATAAACCACACCCTTATTTGTTTCCTTTTTTTTTTTGTTTTTCAATTTAATTTCATCTTAATATGAATATATACATGTAATCTTGATTTCTTTGCTCTTGCAAAGGAATCAATCTTAAACTTACTATTCAAAAGACTTTATTGCTCGCCTGTGCTTGTGACCTGCTGCTGTTGAAATCTGTATGCATATTTAACTTGTTAATCACACTTTTTGACTGTAACTTTATATTTATTCCTTTATGTTTTCTTGAAACATAGAGTAAACTCTGTTTCTTATATGTCAATATTTCTATTTTTCAATCAAAGATTCCTCAATAAGAAAGTACTGAAAGTTTTAGGTTTATTATCTGTATCCTATTTCATGACTGTTGATCAACAGTTTAAATATTCTTTGGTTTTAAAGTTTGTATCTAAGGTAACTTCTCCTGATGTTTCCTTCGCATTTTACAAATGTGTATGTTTTAGTTCAAGCTGAAAATTGTTTATGTATGCAAATTCCTGTCATTACTTAAAAAAAAAAGGATTATGGATAATGCTTGCTTCTGATACTTTCTGCAATACTTTTGCCAGGGACAGGGGGTATCAGAAACAAACATATTCCCATTGAAAACCTCTAAAGAAAAAACCAATAATGATTTTTTCAGTACTACATGTACAACTTTGCCTATAAATAATTCAAGTACACTGCACAGATGTGATTATTTGTTTAACCTACAGAAAAACAACTTGTATAAATAGAAAATGAACATTAAGGTTTACTTTAATGCTAAAGGTGAGTAAAATCATATTCCTAACTTTTTTCCAAATGACCATTTCATTTTGTCCAAATCGAAAGCATTTGTAGACTATATATTAATATGTGGCTCATATGGTTGTAATTGTCTTTAACAAGCTCATAAAATATGTTGGCAAATAGAACAGAACAGAACAGAACTTTTTTTTTTTAGAGAAAATCCTGATAGCAGTGTTTTCAATTTAAGCCTTGATCCTCAGGGCCTTTGAAACTCAGGATTATCCGGTAACGGTTCAATATTAATCTACGGTACTTAAGATTACACCCCTTTTTTTTGCATTTGTGAGTAAAAATTAAGTTCTTGCTTTATGTATAAAGCTAACTGTTTGTTTGAACTTGGCAATGTCATTTTTTTGTATTGTAACTCCATTTTTTGTGTTAGAATTTAAAGCAGCAGTTCTTGTATTTCTATACCTTTTTTATCCCCAATATTGTTTTCTTTTATTCATATATTCTTGTATAATTTTTTTTCCCTGTTACCATTTTATTCTTGATTTATTTTCTTTTTTTTTTTTCTTTGTAACTTATTTTTTTCTAATTATTTTTATTGCTTTCTTGTCATGTTTTTTAATTTTTATTTTTTTTTACTTCATGTTATTTTATTTCATTCCTTTTCAAGTTTTTCATTTTTCACAAGCTTTTTTTGATAAAATGTTTTGCATTATTATCATTACCTTTTTGTTTTTGGTCATTTATAATAATATATATATATTTTTTTTCCTAGTTTAGTTTTGTGGGTGTTTATTCTTTTCTGTATTTAGATATTCCTTTTTTTCTATTTTTTTTTTTTGTGGTTCAGTGTTTTTGTTTTATGATAATTATAATATTCTTATATTTTCCTGTATTCCTATCCTTTGTTTTGGTTCATTTGTGTAAATGTCCCTATTTGGTGTGGAAAACCATTAGCTCAGACACAATGGGGATGGGACACTGATTACTTACATACTTACAGCTGAGACAAATCTGTTTCGCTTTGTGTGTTTTTGCTATTTTAAAAATCTGTTTTCAATGAAGTATCCAAATAAATTATCAGTGTTCATGATCCACTATGACCAATACTCCATTCAATCAATCCCACAAATCTCCATAGGATGAATGGAATTAACTACCCATGATTTACCCATTACATAGTTGATATTGAAAGTTGCAAATACATGTATGTTATTTACAAGATATTTATTGAAGTGTGCTTGAATTATGCTCTTACCTGTATGCGAATATTGTTGACACATTAAATGTGTAGTGTACTGGGATCATCTAAGCTAGAAGTTCATTAGTTATTAAGAAATGTTCCAACGATTATCAAGCATTCCTAGGCTTGCCAAAATTGTTGAAACCAAGACAAAACGTCATTATCCTCATTTTTGCATTTGAACTTTGAAATAATCTAGCAACACTTAAAAATTATGATGTCTTTGTTTTCCAAATGACACTTTGAAACATGACTGGAAATATAGTATATGACAAGTTTCTTTAACAATTAAGTCTATATGAACTTGGACTTGGATAGTAAATTTCTTGGCTGGTAAAGTGTTTGAAACCAGCCTAGCATTTATGATCTGAACCACTGCAAATTCAAAGTAGATATTTTCCTTTACTGTTTTGATTTAACAGAAAAAAATAGTAATTCAAACATCATAAATGTAATGTATTGCTGTTGTCTTCGTTTTCTTAAATAACCTTTATGCAAATACTTTTAAGAAAAGCCCCTAAAATGAAATAGTAAAAATTTGCATGCATAAGTTGCAACAGCTGTAGCATAAATTATAATTTAATACATTACATAGAAAAGTTTGTTATAAGGTTTTCATGGTGTGGCTGGTTTTGGTATTCAAGGTATTCCAACAGCTGATCTGTATGTGTTACTACATTGAAATCAGACAATGTCAATGCATTTATATATAGACCAGCCAATGAACCTTTTAAAAGCACCAAGTCTTTGATTGTCCCCAATATCTATTTGATATTGATTCCCCAGTTTGATCCAAAATCTTTTTATAGAAAACATCTTTGAAATGTTTTTAAACCAACTTTACTTCTCAATATATTAACTCTTTGCCAAATGACAAAATCTTAGACTTGTCCAAATTGAAAGCAGTGGCAGATGAGAAATCAAATGTGACTCAAACACTGAACTTTTCCCTATAAGGCTAGAAAACCTTGTGGACAAAGGAAAAAATGCTGATTATCAGCATTTTCTCCTTTGTCCACAATGGTTTCAAAATTCTTCCTCTTCAGGGTCGTTAAAACTCAGGATTATGTGGTAAAGGGTTAAATACACAATACAACCTAACCTAATAATGATAAATAAAAATACCCTCTTTATTACAAAGGTCAGCAAGAGATGCATTTATAGACAGTCAGATCACATAAAATTGAAACCTACATGTACTATACTGAGGAATAAAAAGGCTTTGCTATTTTAAGCCTTCACCACACAACAAAAAATTGTACCATTCCAAACTGAAAGCTTTTGCGGCAGACGATTTCAATATTGCTCAAATGATGTGATTGATTTTTGTTTGATAGGGTAGAAAAAAATGTGGGAAAAGGAGAAAATGCTGGTTAACAGCATTTTCTCCTTTTTCCTCTATGTTTTCATAAGGCTTCTTCCTGAGGGTCGTTAAAAGTTGGCATTGTGTGGTAAAGGGTTAAATCAAATGTGAAAGAAAGGAAATGAATGAATGAATGAATGAATAAATAAATGAAAATATTTAGGACAATGATAATAAGATAATTTGATCAAGGAAAATTTCAAAAGAAAAAATAAACATAAGTACATTAATGTAGATCTAATATAAATACATGTATAAAGATAAATGTACAGTACCATTAAGCTCTACATATCTATTTTATATACCCTTCAAGTGCCAAACAAACTAAGTAGACATGGAACAGAGGCCAGAAAAAATGTCATTTTAATGCTGAACTTTACTCATTGGGTAGAGCAGATCTAAGAGCAGGCTACATTATACAGTCTGATCCTGATCTGCACTAGCCTGAACAAATCTAAAGTTGTGAGAGGCACTTGACAGGTTAAGATCCTTTTCATTCCAAATTACATGAACCTTATATACATTGACACACACACACAAAAACTGTGTGGTCTTTTAAACCCAGTACCAAACAATCATAAGTTTTAAAGCCCAAAAGGAAGGCTTTTGCAAACAGTGTGGGAAAAGACGAAAATGCTAGTAACCAGAATTTTCTCCTTTTCCCTCAATGTTTTCCACCCTTTCAAGGGCAGGTCTTATCTTTTGTGCTGTATTAGTGATGGTGTCTGCAAAGGCTTTTAATTTTGAAAAGTCTGCAATTTTGTTGTTTGGTACAGAGATATGTCTAATATTAAATATGAAAGGCCAAAAATCTATATATTGTCTTCGTCAGTCTAAAGGTAAGATAAATGCATTCACATAACTTGTGAAAATGGATCTTTTTTTTCACTGATAAAATTGTTTTTCAGTGACATGTACTTTGGTTTTGATAAAAGGGCTCAGATAAGGTTAACTTTGCAAATGAAACACAGCTGCTGCCCCTGAATAGACCGACAAACCTTTCTGACTTGCCTTGATCTATCATTGGTGACAGTTTATCTCTATATTTTTGTTTGTTCATGATTAAAAAATCTTGCTGCCCCTGAATAGACTGACAAACCTTTCTGACTTGCCTTGATCCGTCATTGGTGACAGTTTATCTCTATATTTTTGGTTGTTTATGATAAAAAAATCTTGGTCAAAAGACAAATTTTTCCTGGATGCCACCCAGTAATCAACTCTGTCCTGACTACATGTATCTCTCTGCTGTGTTTCCTGGATTCTAACCAGTCCAAGGTAATCATCAATTGGGCAAGGACAACCTTTCTGAGCAATGAAGTATAAAACTAATTTTGTTTCATGTATTCTAATTTGTAACTTATTTTTTCAAAAAAAGATAAGTATACTTAATACAAGCCATTTTCAGAATTTACATGAACAGATTTTACTTACTTATCAAGCTATCATTCAAATTCTGCTTTTTTTTCATGATCAGTCTTATCAAAGTTGGATTTAAGATCCTTAACATCAAAAACTGTGTGAGCTAATGAATTATTTCTTGTTTACTTCTGGATCTAAGATCCTCTACATCAAAAATTGTATGAGATAAAGAATTAATATTTCTAAGATCCTTAGCAACACAGGAATTGCTTGGGACTTGGGTAAAAAGAAATGCAGTGTTCATTTCAGAACAAGTTTCTGTACAAAAAAAGATGGTATAAAATCAATGCAACAAGAAGTTAATGGTTGGCTGGGTGGGCCACAAAAAGGGTAATCAGGTGCAGTAACAATTACTTGCCTGTTGATCTCCAGTTTCTCTAAAATTAAATTTTTGCAGTATTTGGTCAACATTGAAAGTATGATTTTTATTTTTATTCGCTCATATTTACAAATCTTTAATTTTGATTGAAACTGTCTTTCCATGTTTTGGTCAGTTTCCTTAAAAGTAGTTTACCTCAATTAGCTTGGCCCATGCAAAAATAATTTAGGAGCCAAGAGCCCACCTCAAACAAAAACTAAAATGAACCCTGCAGAAAAAGATCTTTACCAAATGATAAATTGGATTTGTCTACTTGGAAACATTGCAGATGACATATTACATGTGGCTCAAATGCTGCAAATTATCTTTGTAAGGTAGCAAAACACTGTGAATAAAGAAAAAAATGTTGTTCCTCTTTTTCTCACAATGTTTTTAAAAGTCTTAATGTTTCTTTAGGATTACAATGAAGCAGGATCATTTGGTAAAGCTGGATGCGTTCTCACATAATCATCTTCGAAGCAATCAGCAATGAGAGAGGAACGAATCCTGCTGTAATTACTTGTAATTAATACCCGGGAAGAAATTTGCCGTTGATTCAAACCTGCAGCCCCTGGTCTCGAAGCCTGTGCGTCACCTTTAACAAATTACTCTATCTTTATCAAGACAGATGAGCCATGCTGTGGAAAACAGGGTTTTATGAATCTCGGTGCTGTACTTTACCGAGCAAGACATCACATAATTATGGAGCCATAAGACCCATTTAGTCTAACAATCGACTAACTCGTGTTAGGCAGACTGGTCTTTTGGCAAGCAAAGAGTTGACTAATAGCAAACAGTTTCGACCCGGTCAGCCTGCTAGGAATCCATAGGCTGACCTGGTTGGAAGCCTTTGTTTGCAGATACATTTAAGTCCCTTTTCACAGAACTTGGTTCAGATAAGTGCTACTTTGTAATCAGGGCTTGGCTTACAAATGCTCCCTGCAAGTTTAATTTAAGGGCATGAATGTCAGAGGAAATCAATAAACACTTCATTCCAGAATCAGATTTTATTAGGATTTGCTAGCTCGTATTCAAACTATTCCATTTTCAAACAATCCCTTGTTTTAATGACCCTTTGGAGAAAGGCTTTTGAAAAATTGCGGGAAAAGGAGAAAATGCTGGTAACCAGCATTTTCTCTTTTTCCCACAATGTTTTCTACCTTTTCAAAAACAAATTTCATTACATGTATTTGGACCTCATTGAATTCGATATCTGTTAAATGCTTTCAATTTGGACGAGTTAAAGATTTTGTCGTCTGGTAAAGATTAGCCCTTAAACTACATCATCCAAAATTTTAACGACCCTGAGGGAGGCGGCTTCAGAAAATATTGTGGGGAAAGGAGAAAATGCTGGTAACCAGCATTTTCTCCTTTTCCCACAATGTTTTCTACCCCACCAGAAACAAATTCCATCATTCAAGCTACATTTAAATTGTCGGCTGCAGATGCCTTGAATTTGGAGAAGCCTACATGTTAATTGTTTGGTAAAGACTTAAACACTCATTAATACAAGTAAATGATACTTTTCTACTTTAGACCGAAATCTTTCAAAGACGAATCTCATTATTTGAGCCATGTGTCGTCTGCCAATACTTTCAATTTGGACCAATCTAAAATTTTGTCGTCTGCCAATACTTTGAATTTGGACCAATCTAAAATTTTGTCGTCTGCCAATACTTCAATTTGGACCAATCTAAAATTTTGTCGTCTGCCAATACTTTCAATTTGGACCAATCTAAGATTTTGTCGTCTGCCAATACTATCAATTTGGACCAATCTAAAATTTTGTCGTCTGCCAATACTTTTAATTTGGACCAGTCTAAAATTTTGTCGTCTGCCTTTACGTTCAGTTTGGAATGGTCTAAAATTTTGTCGTCTGCCAATACTTTCAATTTGGACCAATCTAAAATTTTGTCATCCGGCAAAGAGTTAAACAACAATCTGCACATACAGTTTGCTACGATTTATACTAGTGTTTCTTATCGTGTATTTTATTGTCTCTTTCTTTCAGATCAAAGTAGTAGAAGAAGAAATGGATTTAAAAAAATATGAAAAGAGAAACAATTATGAAAAAAATAATCAAAAAGCAGAAATATAATCAAAACCAATGTCTGTTTTTGCTCAATCCTTGACAAGTACTTATAAAACTTAAATTCACCATGATATAGATGTCATCTAAACCTGCAGCGCACAATCCCATGATTTAACTACCTCTTGGAAGAAAACCTTCTACTGCATTATGGGAAAAGAAGAAAATTATGCTAACTAGCATTCTCTCATTTTTCCATAATGTTTTCTACCTTTTGGAAGACCAACCCTATCATTTTATCTACATAAAATTTGTCATCTACAATCGCTATCATAATGGATGCGTCCAAAATTTTGTCTTGTGGTAAAAGGTAAACTTTTTACCATAATATGAACAAAATTTGTACATAATGAACGGAAGTTCAGACTGCAAATTCAGTACCAACGAACTGGTGGAAATTGCTTTTAAAAATTGAGAAATATTGTTGGTAATGGAGACGCTGCTGGTTACTAGCATTTTCTCCTTTGCCAACAATATTTTCAAAAGGCCTTTTTCTCAGCATTGTCAAAAATCGGGATTGTATGGTCTATAGAGTAATTTCTGATTTTAACAGCTTTTCCTCTTTCTGCTCATGAAAATTAATGTCTCCATTTCAATTTTTGCCTCCTTAAAACTGAAACTTAAGTCTTTCGGAATCAAATAGATTCGGGTTTTTCGACTACCGAATTCGCCAAACATTGAAAATTAGAAAGATTTTATCTTATGGGATGTAGTTAAAATGCCAACGGTGAAGATCCAAGTTAAGACAGCGCATTATTTGCAGTCCGTTCTTGATCTATGTCGTACCTAAAAGCTAATTTTTCCTCCTTTGCCAGTGGCGCAGAAATGGTTAAAAGTTTCAGAGTTTCTGCGCGATTTCATATCAGCATGACCTTAAATTTTACAAGTAGGTGCCCTAATATATAGGTCTACGAAGGATAGAGCAGAAAGCCAGAAAATGTAGAAAGCCGAATGCTTGAGGAGCTCTCAATGTGCGAGCCCCAGATATTTTTTCGGATCTTGACGCGGTCCCCTCTTCTCAGTTTGAGAACAACGACGTTGCCCCCTTGGGAATCCTGCCAACAGGTTGTTGTTTCCACAGCCGCGTCAGATTTGCCTATTCCATCGACCACAAGCTCCACAAATATTTGATTGTGACCACGTTGACCTTCAAATATATAATATTTTAGAGTATTAATTTATGACCTTTTTTAAATAGACCCCCCCCCCCTTGTTCTTTAAAGGCTCTGTAGCTACCGAAAGTATTTCAGTGCTGGTGTTAAAATGCATTTAAATTTAAATCATACCATTTAAAAGTTTGTAAATAATTGTGAAGATCACTTTAGCGAGTTACTAAGAAAAAGTGAAATGTTTACATGCTCGCACCCAGGGCTTGCATTCACCAACCATTCACCTGCATCATTAGTCTTTACCTAACTTGATTTAGAAGGTAACGCAACTTCTTAGTGGCTAAACCAAACGGTTTGGCAGATATTGATTTTAAACACTGATAATCAGATATTGCGTTTTATTTCATGCTTTCCGGTAGGTTATCGAGAAATATAGGTGAAATATTTTTCGATATTTCATGGTTACGACCAGTGAAAATACCGATTTTTATATTCTAACTCTTCAATTGAAGGCGGAAACAGTTGTTCCCGCGCACTAGTTACCTAGGTAAAATGCGCGTGCCTCACAACCAGATGGAAATATGACGTAATTTACCTTACATTTCCCGCGCTTGACGTAATATTGTAATGCGTTGCTATGCGGAGGGGGTACGCCACGGGGAGTAACCGAAAAGAACTGTACTGGATTTTGATTAAGTTCCTCCGAGAAAGGGTTAAAAGTATGAAATAAATAGAATATTTGTTTTTTCGGTGAAAGATCGCAGCCACTCGTGAAAATATTATCGATGATGTTCACGAGATGAAATAAATTTCGATCTTTCACCGTAAAAAACAAATATCCTCTATATGTCCTTTCAAAATTAGCGAATTTTTGAAAGTAATAGATATCTAATCAGAATATTTTTAAGAAGGGTTGATAGATACAAACCAAGATCATTTAACCCTGATCCTGCTAAATATGGTAAATAAAACTTTCAAGCTGATAGTAAAAACTCGAATAATGTTATTTCAAACGTATCTTTTGGAGAAAAATATCTCCTTATCGGACAGTGTAGATTCAAGAACAGACTGCACGTTCTGATCTACATTGTCCACAAGAGGTCAGTGAGTCGCGCTTAGCATCCTAAGGGTTACGCCTTAGAAAAAAGAAAGCGATATATATTTACCGATAAAGAATGAGAAGACATAGATCCCTTTCCTTGGTGCGGTGAAGATCCCTGTAGATGCACAGTAGCCTCGGCCATAGTTAAGTGAGGTTCTGTCGAACTTCACCGTTTGTTTTCTTCCAAGATTGTTCAAATCGCTACTCAGGTAAGCTGAGAAGGCCACTTTTTTTCCTATATGTAAATAAGTAAGAAATGATATACGGTGGCATAATACATGTAGATACTACCCTACATTGACAGAAAAGATTAATGATATACATCGGCCCTACGAGCACATCATCATCATCATCATCATCACCATCATCATAATCATCACCATCGTGGTCGTCGTCGTTGTCATCGTCAACAATATTACCATTTTCATCATCATTTTAATAATAATAGTAATAATAATAATAATAATAATAATAATGTGTTACTTCAAAGTTGAGAATTCAACCAAGAATGTTAAGAATAGTTGGCGAATAGGAGAAACATTAAACCCCATTTGCTCTAGCATAGCTCATATATGCTTCTGCCTAATCCGATCACAGTCAGTAACGTACACGGCTATTTGTCCAAAAGTTTTGAGTTCGAACCGCAAACGGCCAAACTCTTTCGAGGATTGATGACAGTCATTGCGACAGGTTTCATTCCTCTCTCTCTCTCTCTCCCCGCTGAATTTTTTTTTTTTTCCGAAAATGGTTATGTGGGAAGGCAGCCAGTGAATTGTAAGAAGCACTATGCGAATCCCTGTTAAAAGAAAATTTCCGCAGCCCGCGTTATATAGCAAACTTTTCTACGCTCATGCCGTTCGTCTACATGGACTTGCCTCTTTACTAGATGACAAAATGTTTGACTCGTCCATATTAAAACCATCTATAGACAACATACTAACCCTGAACTCCTTACCACTCGACAAAAAATGTAGACTCGTCCAAATTCAAAGCATTTGCAGACGACAATTTATATGTGGTTCAAATGATGGATCAAATGATGGTTCAAATGATCTTTGATGGGGTAGAAAACATTGTTGAGAAAGGAGAAAATGCTGGTTACCAGCATTTTCTCCTTTTCCCACAATGTTTTCAGAATATTTTTTCTCAGGGTCGTTAAACTCGCAATTTTGGTAAAGCGTTGAAGCGCTTTTCACAACTATAGTTGCCTTTGCAGCCTGGGTAGATCAAGATCAGACTACACAAAACACGCAGCCTAATCTTTGACCTACCCTGTCCCCTTTGCTTAAATATTCTGGACCAGAAGAACCTTGAAAGCGCAATTGTTTGGGTTTTATTTCTACACTGAAAATCTCTGTTGGGTTTATTTGGCACTCTTCGGGTGAAGTAGGGACTTGTTGGGACATGTGTGTGAAAGGGTCGAAAATGTTATTGGACAAAGAGAAAACTGTTTTTCCTTAAATGATTCAACTTGTCTTAGAATTGACATAAATCACTGTGGAAAAATTAGATGTTGCTGGTTACCAGCATATTCTTCTTTTCCCATAATCTTTTCATAAGCTATCTTTTAAAAAACATGGTGTTAAAGTCAAGGTTTTACTATAACTTACGCCTGCATCCGTCTCGTTCAAATAGCAGATTCTGTAGCGTCTGGTTGACCAGGTCTTCTCTCTCACTGACATATCTGCCAATGTTCTGTATAGAAAACAAAATTATACTTGCCATTGTACAGTGTACAGTTTAGCCTGGCATTCAGGCCCTGCATTTAAGTCATTCTAATAAACAAGGTACACAACTACAGCAAACTCACAGAAATATGTGTTGTTATTTGCCCTTCTTCTGAAATACAGGTTAAATCAGACATTCAGAACATTGAGAACACAGAGTATTTGTTTTGCAGTTTTACTTGATGATATTGTTTTAATGAAAATTCTCTATTTAACGGACTGACACCAGTCTATGTACAGTTGTATGTAGCGCTGTACAGGATACACAATTATACGTAGCACAGTAAAAGAATACAAAATCATATATAGCACTGTATAGAATATAGAATTAAATGTACCACTGTATGGAAACAAAAGTACAAGTGGTGCGAGCTGCAGACACATTTAATCACTCAAAAAAGATGTATTTCTTTCCTCCAAATGTATAGCTTACCTCGATATTCTTCTTCGAGTAGTAGCCAGTGGTTTGTCCCAATAAAACCTTTTGAAAGAAATACATTTGCGCCATTCCCAGGCCGAAAAGGAGTGTTAGATTTATTAGGCGCTCTCAGCGTTAAGTGAGAAACCAATTACGTAATATTTCAAATTTGTTTTATTCTATTCATGGTAATTTCTACCCTCAGTTTCTTCGAGGATGTTAATGTTGGGAAGCGGCTAGTTGCTCGGAGAAATAGAGGATATTTGTTTTTTACGGTGAAAGATCGAAATTTATTTCATCTCGTGAACATCATCGGTAATATTTTCACGAGTGGCACAGTCACTCGTGAAAATATTACCGATGATGTTCACGAGATGAAATAAATTTCGATCTTTCACTGTAAAAAACAAATATTCTATTTATTTCATGCTTTTAACCCTTTCTGGTGGGGAATTTAAACAAAATCCAGTACAGTTCTTTTCGTTTATTCCACGTGGCGTACCCCCTCCGCATAGCAACGCATTACAATATTACGTCAAGCGCGAGAATTGTAAGGTAAATTGCGTCATATTTCCATCTGGTTTCGAGGCACGCGCGTTTTACCTAGGTAACTAGTGCGGGAATAACAGTTTCCGTCTTCCATTGAAGAGTTAGAATATAAAAATCGGTATTTTCACTGGTCGTAACCATGAAATATCGAAAAATATTTCACCGGTATTTCTCGATAACCTACCGGAAAGCATGAAATAAAAGGTGATATTGGTAGTAATGGTTAATATCTTTCCAAACATTTTCTAGTTTTTACAACCCGACACAAAAAAGCTATGTAATCTGCTAAAGATTTTACTCTTTACAAAACAATAAATTTTAGACTTGTCTAAATTGAGAGCATTTGAAGACAACAACATAAATGTAACACACACCTTTTTTTCTTTTTTTTTTTTTTATTTCGAAAGATAGAAAACATTGTAGGAAAGGGAGAAAGTGCTAGTTACCAGCATTTTCCTCTTTACCATATTGTTTTCAAAAGCTGTCTTTCTCAGGGTTGGTAAACGTTGAGATTGTGTGGTGAAGAGTTTAACAATACCATACAAAAGATGATAAATTCACCATGATTTTCGCCTCTGTTTCGAACTGCTGCACTTTCAACTTCATCCTCAAGTCGTCGTTTGACTTTTCAAGTTCTTTCAGCCTTTCATTGACAAGGTCTTGATTTCTAGATTGTGTCAGTTCCAGATCAGAGACCCGTCTTTGCATGTCATCTTGGTACCAGTCTACATCTGTCAAAATAAAGCCCCATCCAGACAACAAAATTTTGAATTTGTCAAAACCGAAAGCAACGGCAGATGATATATTAGCTACAACTAAGTTTATGCATTTGAAAAGATAGAGAACATTCCAGGTAACTATTATTGTCTCGTTTTTCTAAAATTTTCACAAATTGTATCTACCTCAGAGTCACAAAACACGGAACTCTTACCAAAATTGTTAAAAGAATCAAAGCGTTGAGAACACTGAAGTGGTATTTGTCAAGGAAGCCATTGTGTGGAATTAATAATTTGAAAGAAAAGGAAAAATATTATTCAAATATTGGCTTAAAAGTCAACCTACGAAGCAAATAAATACTTTTTTCGTTGAAGGGAGAGTACTCACGACAAAGTTAGGATTATTTGTGTATTGGTGGTCTCCCATTGATCATTAGGAGGAGTCAGGAGTAACGTCCCTTGACAATAGGATGCATGATGGATAGAGAGAGAAACCATGTGAATATATCAAATAAAATTAAGTTTGTAACTGAAAACTATGATTTTGAAATATATTTGGCCGTTAACATTTATTTCCCAACATTAAAATCAATTATTTCAATATATAAATATTCATGCCCAATCAAATGGAGTAGCGCGCAATCATGGGACGAACAAGCCATGGGACGAACTGGTTTTGGAACGAAAAAGCCCAGGACCAAGCAATCAGTAGACAAATTTTGTATATGTCATTGCGCCAATAGAAGGATATGGGCGAGTGAAGCTATTTTCAATCAAGAATTAATACTTTGACGATCGATGGCCTCACCCAGTGTATTTTAACATGCCATTTCCAATTACATATCTGAGTGCTACCGAAAAACTCATTTGTCTGAGAAAAATTGAGTTTAATTGGGTTTATTTCCTTCGGCTTTGCACAAAATACGATACAGAGCTCCAGATACAGGGAGTGGTTTTGATTTTAAAATTGAAAATGTTAATAATTCTCCACTAAACCCTATGTTGTGGGTACTCATTAGAACTGTTACATCGAGACAATTCTAATGAGTACCCACAACATAGGGTTTCAAAGAGAAATAATGGATTTACAATACCATCACTCCCTCTTATCTGGAGCTCTGACGATACATAGTCTCAAAATTCAATATTGAACTCATAGTGGTATTGTCTTCGACAAATACCACAAAAACTACAGCTTTAAGAAAATAGATTATGGTACCTCTACAAAGTGCTTTAACCCTTCAGCTGCTGAGTGCGACTCACTGACCTTTTGCGGACAGTGTAGATCAAGATCAGACTGCACAAAACGTGCAGTCTGATCTTGGATCTACGCTGTCCGAGAGGGAGATATTTTTTCTCCAAATAATAAGTTTGTAACGTTGGTAACATTATTCGGGTTTTTACTATCGGCTTGAAAGTTTTAGTCAACTTATTCTGCAGGATAAGGGTTAATTGTAAAGAGAGGACAGATGTTCGACGCTAATTAATGCGCATGACACAAAAACTGTCAAATTTCAAAGGGAGATAATTTTTTTACGTCTTAGAAATCTTTCATCGCAAACTATGTAAACTCGACCTTTCACTACGACTGAAATTATCGTCCACTGAAACAGGGGTAGTTTTTAATCCCAAAGACTTGACTTAACCAACGGACGATGTAGATCGAAGATCAGACTGCACATTCTGTACAATCTGATCTTGAACTTTGCAATCTGTAAAAGTCCAGGTTTGCCCCTATGGCAGTTAAAGGGTTAAAGGCCGATATCTGAACATTTAGTTACTTGGCAACGACAGTGCTATGATTTTCTGCACGGTCAGCAATACTATGACATCGCGACACAAATGAACACAGACGGACGGTCGACAAATTGTATGAAGACGGATAGCCGGTAGGATCCAGTTAATGTGGGATCCTTCGTGGCTCAGTGATTAAGTGCAAGACTTGTAACCTGGAGCCCCCTGGTTCGAGATCTACTTGAAGAACTGGGTTTTTCGTGGAAATGTCCTACCTAGTGCTGGTGAAAACCACAATCATCACCGTTAACATCGTAGTAATTATCTTCAATCCAAAAAAAGGCAAAACATGCCATATTTAGGCTCACCAAGCAAAATGTAAACAATTTGTTTCGAATTGGTCATGTTCAAAATCAGTAATAATGGAGAAATAATAAGTAATAATGGAGAAAGGTAGGTTTTCAATGCAATTTTGATAAGAAAAGTAGTTATTATAACTATGAATTGTGTAAGTTTGTTTAAAACAAGCATTTGGCTCATCTTTGAATCAGGATGTCATGACCTTTCCTTCTTTAACCCATAATTTTGACCAAAAATTCGAAACTCTCAGAGGTCATGGAGCCAGTCGTTGTTTTTACCCTTAGAAATAAGGTTTGGGTAGGACCATGAAAAATTGCGAAAAAAAAAACGGTATGGTAACGTGCTATTTTATGATTTTATCCCCAGATTTCTAGTATGTTTGTTTTGAGTATCAATTCAGTCTGTCATTTTCAGGCTAGTCCACTGGGCTTGGATTGTGTGAATTTTGAAAAATAGGCAAAACAGGCCTATTTAGTCATGTTTTTCAGACGACACCATTTGCCGAATAAGGTCAGTGATTCCTCTACTTTACCAGTTGAACATGATTTTATTGATAAATACTGAATATTTGGTCTAAGTTGTTATACTTACTTGCTTTTTCCATGGCAGACTGATTGTTTGACCTTTGAAAACAGAAGTTCTGTCTCGCGTGTTGTCGGCCGAGAGGACTGATTGATTGTATGGTGTTTAACGCCGTTTTCCACATTATTTCAGTAATATGGCGGCAGCCAGTGCACCTATCCTTACTTTCCTGTAGTTTCTTTCACCAGTACTCTGCACAATATTCTTTCCAAGCCACTGGCTGCTCTCCCGCATAACCATCGTCGAAACAATGGTCAGCGCTGGGAGAGGAATGAATCCTGTTACAATGACTATCCTCAATCCTCGGAAAGACATTGGCCGAGCTGGGAATCAAACCAGCGACCCCTAATTCTCAAGCCCTGTACGCTACCGACTGAGCTACCGGGGCTCGGCCCGGCCGAAAGGAGTACAGTGAAAGGCCGTGTTACGCCGCTCAAGTCGCTGAGGCGATTGTGGAGACGATTGCCGAGGGAAAAAACTCTGATTTTTCCGCAATTAAGAGTACAGAAATTTATCTACCTTCTTTAAAATGCCGATTACACGTATAAGAAAAAGTTACCTGATCATACAGTATATCACAAAAACTAAGATACGAATTTTACTGTAACTTTTTACTAAACAATCCCTAATTTTAACTACCCTAAAGATGGCTTTTTGAAAAATTTGTGGGAATCGAGAAAATTGCTGGCAACCAGCATTTTCTCCTTTTCCAACATTCTTTTCTACCCTTCCAGAAATAAATTTCATTTTTTAGTCACATTTATTTTGTCGTCTGCAAATGCTTTCAATCTGTACAAGTCTAAATTTTGTAGTTTGGCAGATATGTAATCTAAGGCACAAGGGTATGATTCTATTCTCACACGTCCAAATGTTCAGAATGACTGTTATTTATTAATATCAGAATATGATTTAAATATTTTTTGGGGTTGAAGAACACGTGAAAAGGTATTGAAATATGAAAAAAAGTCAATTTTGGTAAAAAGTGTTGATAGCCCCTTCTGGCACTCAATATATGATTTATTTTATGTTGTTGAATTAAGTTCGATTCCCGTATAGATCAATGAATCTGCAAAAAGTCCAAGGCTTGACTCATATCAGCCTGCGCAGTCCGCGTAGGCTGACATGAGTCGAAACATTTTTGCTATCGTTAAATAATGTGCGTGTCCAAGGACCATCATACGTCATGATTCAGCCAGTTGTTAGACAAAATGGATTTTATGGACCTATAGTTATGTGATGACTTGCTTGGTTTAATGCATCACAGAGATGCATTAAACCCCCTTTTGCCAGAGCATGGCTCATACATCTTCAGTCTTTGAGATTTATTTGTAAGAACATGTAAGTAGATAACGTTTAGGATTTCGTCAAAAGAATCAGGTGATTCCTGTACTCATACTTATTTTTCATGTAATCTGATACCATCATTCAATTTTTTTATGCAATAATAAAAGGAAATTGCTCGTATTTTTCAGTTCTCAAGTTTATCACTTAAACTTTTTCCACACAATCCCAAGTTTTAACGGGCCTGAGAAGGCCTTTGATAGTTTGAAAAGGAGTAAATGCTTGTAAATAGCTTTTTTTTTTTCATTTTCCCACAATGCCTTAGAACCTTCCAAGTACAAATTTCATTTCTTGAGCTACCGAATCTATATTTCTTTTTGCAAACTTTCCTGGGATTTCTTTTACCAAAAGTCACCACAATATTCTTTCCAAGCCACTGGTTGCTTTCCCACATGGTCGAAACAATGTTCAGTGGTAGGAAAGGAATACGACTTGTCGCATTCACTATCATCAGTCCTTAAAAAGAATTTTGCCGGGCCGAGGAATCGAACGAGCTACCCCTGGGGTTTCAAGCTTTTGCCGTTGACAGCTGAGCTACCGGGCATGGCAAGGACGTTACTAGTTGCAATTTAAACTCGCGTCCATATTGGATTTAAAAAGTGTGGGCATTGGAATCCTAAAATCAGTTGTTGTGGTTTTTTTTTCTTCACTGATACCTATGTTATAGTTACTTACTTGAATTAATTCATCAAGGTTGGTTTTAGTAAAGAACAAAAACGAAAAACTCTTTTAATCTGTGATTCTTAACTCTTTATTTCAGTTCCAAATGTATGGGTCATACTCTGGCAAAAGATGGCTTAATGTATATCCGTGTTATATGATACCAAGCAAGTCATTACATAATTATGGATCTACAAAATCCATTTCGTCCAGGAAACGACTGAATTCTGAGATACACTGTTCCTTTGACATACAGAAAATGGACCAATAGCAAAATGTGTCGACCCATGTCAGCCTGCACGGCATGTGCAGGCTGACATGTGTCGATACTTTTTGCAGATGCATTAAACACCCCCCCCCCTTTTTCACATGGTACATGTAAACTCGACCTCTTTCAACGGCTAAAAATACCATCCGCTAGAACTTCTAATTCTTTCCTTATAGCTTGACTATGCAAGCGAACGGTATATATCTAAGATCAGACTGCATTTTCTGTGCAGTCTGATCTTGATCTATGTTGTCCGCTAAAGCCCCTCTTTGCCGCTATGGCGCTGAGTGCATTTATTCATATGCTACTAACAGACCAACAAAAACCCAGTTCAAGTTTCAAAATGGAGAAACAATAATCAAATTGGAGGATGAAGTATAAGGTATGTTGCCAACCAAATAGTTAAGTAAACTACTTATAATGTAAAGAAGAGAAATGAGTAACTGAAGAAATAGTTACTACAGAAAACCTTGCAATAGTTAACCCTTAGGCTGCTAAGCGCGACTCACTGACCTTTTGCGGACAGTGTAGATCAAGATCAGACTGCACAGAACGTGCAGTCTGATCTTGGATCTACACTGTCCGATACGGAGAAATTATACCCCAAAAGATAGCTTTGAAATAGCAATATTTGGGTTTTTACTATCGAATTGAAAATTTTATTTCAGTTATCTACCAGGATAAAGGTTAATCATATACGATAATCTTTACCTTGATCTCTCTCGGGGTCTGCATCCATAGCCTGATTTTCAACGGCAACGGGTGGAGTCATTTCTGGGTAGTTATCCTGCTCTGTGGAAATCTCGAACGCAGGACCATGAGTCACATCAGGTTCCCACAGTAAATCAACGCTATCATCATCTACAGGTGGGGCGGAAGAGAAAATGGCATTTGTAAAATGAGCAATGACCAAAAGCGTGACGATAAATCTTGCCATGATACAATTTGCTTTTTTAATTCGTCGGAAAAAGTGCTGCAAAACTGTAGAGCTATCTAGACAATCAGCTGGTTTATATAAGTTTTGGTTTGACAAATGAACAAACAGATTTGTGTTTATCTATTTAAATGATCAGCTTTTGACGAATGAAATAGCTAGTGTCTTTGGTGGGGTTGGATACAACTTTATTCAGGAAGTGAGGCAATTGTCAAGGCCACGGAGCTGGACATGTACGTTTTCCAGCAATGAAAACCCTTCCTTATTGGTATAATTTTTTCCGTTGCTCTGAACGTAAATGGTGATATTTCCCTTCATATGGCTTGCAACACGCGAAAAGGGGCATTAGGACATTTGCATAAAGTATCGTCTCGGATCAGCCTGCCGCAGTCCGCGCAGGCTAATCCGAGACGGCACTTTACGTCTACATTAGATTTTGTTGTTCAGTAGACTTGTGCAAACAGAAAATTACATAAAAACGTAAAGTGCCGTCTCGAATTAGCCTGCGCGGACTGCGCAGGCTGATCCGAGACGAAACTTTACGCAAATGTCCGAATGCCCCTTTTCGCTTGTTGCAAGCCATATTGTGTCGTTAACTTGAGCGACGTTCTGGGAAAAGGGTGGTTAATGCGTCTCCCTGATGCATTATACCAAGCTAGTCATCACTTATTCTACAAGGACTTTTTCAGAGTCACCTGATGTAGATTTGTCTATATAATTCCGGTAACATTTCAGTTAACCCTTATCCTGGTAAAAAAATGAAATGAAACTTTCAAGCGCAAAGTAAAAGCCCAAATTTTGCTATTTCAAAAGTAGTTAGGAGGGGGGGAAGGATATCTCCTTATCGGACAGAGTAGATCCAAGATCAGACTGCACGTTCTGTGCAGTCTGATGTTGATCTACACTGTCCGCAAAAGGTCATTGAGTCGCGCTTAGCAGCCTAAGAGTTAATATCTTGCGATGTATGGCAGCCATAGCAGCCAGGGTCTCAAGTTATGCGATCGATTTCTTTAGATTTTTTTAACTTTTATCCTGCTAAATAACTAAACTGAAACTTTCAAGCCGATAGTATAAACCCACACTGTGCTACTTCGGGGGAATTTTCTGGAAAAAATATCTACTTATCGGACAGTGTAGATCCAAGATCAGACTGCACGTTCTGTGCAGTCTGATCTTGATCTACACTGTCCGCAAATGGTCAGTGAGTCGCGCTTAGCAGCCTAAGGGTTGAAATGTTGGAAATTCTGATGCTACTGATTTAGTTCAAAATGGTCGCATTAGGTCGCGCTCATATATAGTAGTACGAGTTTTGTACATTGCAAACCGTCGCCTGTCCGGATCTTTACACGGGGTTTTGGTCGCCTTTACGTCGTGCAAAGCTCAGACATGTGCAAATAAACTCCAAAGATCAGTCATGTGTTCGGCAGCGTTTGTAACACAGATATGACTGCTTTCCACGATTCGCATCGCATTTTGCAAAAATGCACTATCAATGTAAGATCAGTGACTGGATGCGACTATTTCTGTAGTTATTTATATCTATAAAACCAAGCATCAGCGTTGAAGGATCCAAAACCTTCGAGACAGAGAGAGAGGGGTGGCAGCTGCTATTCCGGTACAACCTCTCTGATTGCTCCCGCACGCCCTCTCTGGTTTTTCCGGTACACCCTCTGTGGTTGTACGAGTTGCTTCTGCTCGTATATCCCTCACCTACACAAACGACGGATCCCATGGTCTCGACCTGTATTCACAAACCATTTTTGATGAATTCCAAAGAATAGTCCCTTTTACAAAGAAATGCAATTTCTGATTGGCTAAAGCAATTGGTTTAGCCAATCAGAAATGTGTTACTTTCAAATTCAGAATCAGACTCAGAATGCACTTTAGAACGTTTGGTATCACGGACCTTGCTGAAAACTACTGTTGGCTGAAAACAGGTTGGACTTCAGAGTGCAATCTCCTTTATCAAAACATACAAAAATTCAAACCTGTTGTCAATTCGAAGTGTATTTATTGGCACTGTCAAGTACTGCTCGTTACAAGCAATGTCTCCTTTTGCCATGATGTTTTCAAAACTGTGTCTACAGCAAGACAAACGATAGAACGGACATTGAAATTTTATTTGATTTGTCGATTAGTAGGAATGAACTGTATACTGCAATCAATGTCTTCCTTCATCTTAACTGCAAATAATTGCGCTTCTGCAGCATTACGGTAAACTCTGTCACAATCATTATATTCATCGTTAAATACTCTTGTTTACTTCACCCAGATGGCTAAAAATACAACGCCACTGTAAGGAATGAGACTTTAAAGCCATACTGTAGAACTGAGTAGCAGACGGTGTAGATCCAAGATCAGACTGCACGTTCTGTGCAGTCTGATCTTGGATCTACGCCGTCCGCAAGAGCTACTTATTTTGCCTCTGACAATGAAAAAGGGTACACCAAAGAAACTGAGTTTTAGATTGTATCTTTCCACATAGTCACAAGTTTTGCCATTGTCTTCCTTCTGATAAAGGAGTTTAACGACGTTATTTATTATCTGCTGGAGCCAAGTTCATTTCATTTCCGATGCGTTGTTTCTTACGATGATAACGACTGCGTTTCTCTCCTATCGATAAGTGATAAAGTAAACACTACATATACGCCGAAAAAGCCTCCTTCTTGGAACGCCTCAATTGTTCTTGTGTTTCCTATATAACCCTTAACTCTTTGTTTATTTGTTCGTTCGTTCGTTCATTGTTTTGTTGGTTGGTTATTGGTTGGTTGTTTTATTGATTGGTTGTTTTGTTGGTCGCTGTGTAACGCCGTTTTCAGCATTACTTCAGTTATTTAACGGTGGCTAGTGATATCTATGCTTTCCTGAAACGGTTTATCAGTAATTCGAAAAAATAGCCACTTGCTGCTTTCCCCCCATTACTCTTGTTGAAACAACGAACAGCAGTGAGAGAGGAGTGAATCCTTTCGTGACGACTGTTATTGATCCTTGCATAGAAATTCGTCGAGCTTGGGATTCGAACCAGTGACGCCCTGGTTTAAAATTCCTGTGCGCTACCGACTTCGCTGTCGAGCTCGGCCAGTAACTCTATACAAGATGGCAGAATTTTGAATTAGTCCATAGTAAAAGTCTTTCTGGACGACAGGTTAAATGTGTCTTTCAAGAAACGACGGATTTTGTCTTTGAAAGCGTAGAAAACATTGTTGGAAAAGGAGAGGTGTTGGCTAACCAGTATTTTCTCCTTTTTCCACATTTTCTTAGAATCCTCTTATGTTTGGTAAAGGGTTTGAGATACTGACAATAGCTGTGCGTAACCTGATGGTGAAGGGGCACTCTAGGCAATGGGCTCATGATGGATCGTCCCTAGGCTCTGTGAAAAGGGGATTTAATGCATCTGAAAAAAGTGTCGGCCCAGGTCTGCCTGGGCGGACTGCGCAGGCAGACCTGGGTGAACACTTTTTGCAGACAATCACAGCCCTGGTGAGACCATAGACAGACACGAATAATTAAGCGATCGCCATGATATTAATGAAATATCTTTTTTCAAAGCGGCATAAAACACCGTTCAATAACAAATAAATAAAAGTAACGAACAAGGAAGATAATTCTAAAAAAGATAAACTGTGTAATACATATAGGTACTCCTATATGAATATAGATACTCTTAAAAATTTGTGGTTCTATACGAATAGAAACAATGAAAAGTAATCGCACCAGCAATGGATTCCCTTTCCTCCTTGTTTTGCATATTGTTTAAAAGTGAAATTTTCAATTAGATATATTTATAAAATTAGTTTTACGTCACCTTTTCGTTGGAAAAGGAACACTGCTGCCAATAGAAGTGCGTGAAAACACGTGTAGACCGCATAGACTAAACAAGTTGGCTTCTTTACAAAAGTCAGGAGAGGTCAGCATCAATGTTTTTAAATAGTTTATTGTCTTTTAATTTCAATATATTTTGGTACATGTAAACAAACAAGTAAGGCAAAAAACCTCTTATGCCTTACATGACAGTCATGTGACCTTCTTCCCGCGTTTTCAAGTCGCATGATCTTGTCCAGCGGTCTTCTTTCTCTTTTTTAACGAAAATCTTCTTATTTTTTCTTCTGCTTAGATTTATTTGCTTAATGAAAAATTACAATTATTTGAGAGGTCATTTGCAACCATGGCAAATTAATATAACAAATCTTTTCTGAAATTCGTCCCATAAAGATAAACCACGTCTATTTCCTGTTCCGGTTTTTTGATTTCGCTTTATTTAAAAAACCATGACGAAACAGACTGTGTATCAGACCAATTTCGCAAGAAAACAGGATTTAGACAGCAAATTTTGTGGCAGTCTGCCTTTTAAACTCACCACTATTAGAGAGGTCTGATGACCTCTCCAATCATAAAAGAAACTCAATTACTAATAAGTACAAGAAAAGGATTATGCCCTTTCATATCCATCTGCTGGTGTATAAATAAGCGCCGCAGCTATGGTTTAATGGTAGCAATCCTTGTATATAAATGGGCCTGCAAAAAGGCCGGCAGAGGCCCGCAGGATAAAGCTGTCCAGATTTTTTACCAATCGTAAATTACTGTTGAATCCTTCGAGACTGATACCAAGAAGTAGGTCAGAAGCCAGCTGAAACAAGTTGCTTTTTTTTGGAGGGCAGGATAGATCTAAAATCAGTTGCATGGAATCTGCGGTCTGGTCGTTGATCTATGGACACCTTCAGGTGTATTTTGAGAAATCTCACCTCAAATAAAAATGTATTTTGCAAGAGGATGAATTTGTCTACTGAGGCGCTCCACGGATTAATTGCTTTTCTTCTGCTTTCGTTGTAATATCCACAATACTTCGAAAGAAAAATATTGATGAGATTTCTACCTAAAGCATGCAGAATTTTCACTGAATTGTTTAAATCGAGAAACCTTTTAAGTGCAACATGAGCTGCACGGAAAGATTCTTTTGTGAGTAAAGTAACGACCAGTGTAAATACTAGTATCCTCGCTGAGTTCTAGGTCTAAACATTTCACGTTTCTTTCACAAGAATTACACGGGCAGAATGTCCAACCCATTTCTCTTTTAAAAGATAAAGGTGACATCAAAAGTTTAACTTCTGCTTCTACAACCTTCCCCCCCCCCTCCCCCCAATTGTCGGGACCTCTGTTCTTTGGACTTTTTCCTGTGGGGTGAAATAAAGGATAGGATATAAACCACACAGTCTGCAGCTCTTACTGACCTGAAAAACGTAATCCAGAGAGCACCAGTAGAAACGTGGAAAACTTCAAACGTCATGTTCAACTTCTAAAAGGGATGGCCATTTTGAACATGTGATTAAACATAATAATAATCAAGATAAAGAAAGTATGAACTCTTTACATAATGAAATATTAATAAGACATAAGTCAGACTGAATATATATCTGTTTAATGTTATTAGTACCTGTTCCGATTTTGACATGGGACACCCTGTATATAGCAAATATTGTTAATCTTTCTCACATGTTTTTGTTTTATTTTGATGATGATAGAATTGCCTCTGGAGGAGTTATTTTACGGGTTAACTTTTAACGCGGTTGGTCATGTATACATGAAATATGACAATAAAAGAATTATATATATTATGGTAAGGAGGGGGAACACAGCTTAGTTTAAACCACAGCGATAAAACTACTTGACAAACTTTCCGGTTTTACCTTTTTGGTGAGTTTTAAACCTCTTAAAATCTGGTTTTAAGCGGATCTATCTTAGTCTCATCCATATTAAAACCATTAGACAACGACAAATCAAAATTGAGTCAAATCATGTAATTTATCTGTGAAAGGGAAGAAACGTTGTGGAAAAAGGAGAAAATGCTGGTGACCAGCATTTTCTCCTTTTCCCTCAATGTTTTCAAAAACCTTCATTTTCAGGGACGTTAAAACATGGAAGTGTTTGGTGAAGGGTTGAACATGAATGCACTTTTCTCCTCTCTGCATCTATCTCATGCAAATAAACATTTTATAAACCTTTATATGATTACATATATAAGATTATATGATTTCCTCTTTTTTCCACAATGTTTTCATAAGCCTTCTGCGTCAGATTTGTTGAAACTCAGGATTATTGAAACTCAAAATTATAAAGTAAAGTATCAAAAAAAGATTATTTTCAGACAATAGTTTGTATGCATTCTATAATTATGCGATTCGTGTATTTTGTGGTTAGGTGGCGAAACGTTCGTAGCTGTGAAAGAACGATAAATTAAAGGACGAACTTCCACTTTCCTTGTTGTGAGGCGTTTCAGAACTGATGATCAACATGATTAAGACAACAATATGGTACATTCCTGTGCATTTATGTGATAAGGCTTATCGACATTTAAAATGTGCTTCCTTTATTTCGTGGTGTAACGCAGTCGCAACATTTTTTTTTTTCCTTTTGTTGTTGTCAAAGCTATTTTCAATATTAGCCTAGTTTTATCGCAGAAACCAGTGCATCTATCCATGATTTCCTGTTTTTTTTTTTTTTAGTTTTTAACCAGTGCAGTGTAAAATTTCCATAAGACTTAGTAGAAAGTAAATAAACAAACACAAGCTTGAAAAAAGATATAATGGTCGTATTTCCTTGCGGATACGTAGCCTGTTCATTCATTTCCGCCAAACCCAGAAGCGTAGACGGGAGCGTACAAGACTTGAAACCAGGAGGTTGCTGGTTCGATTAACCAGCTCGACGAACTTCTTCCGAGGACTGATGATAGTAATTGCGACAGAATTCACCCCTCTTTCACCGCTGATTATTGTTTGGACAATGGTCTAGGGAAAGCAGCCAGTGGATCAGGAAGAACATTTTACGAGGTACTGGTCATAGAAACTCCAGGAATGCTTGGATAGGTGCACTGGCCGACGCGGTATAACGAATAATGTTGAAAAAGGCGTAAAAGCCATACAAACACAACTCATTTCCAATAGCTTATTTGTATTCTTTATATTTCTGTGTGTCCTCCCTGAAACATACGTGAATGTTTCTCTTGATTATAGTTTTAAAATATATTGCATCTCCTGGCATTGGGCTTTACATTATTCTAAGAAAAAGTCTGGATGGTCAGAGTGTTGTGGCCATTCCTGACAGTCTGAATGAAATACACTTTTGCAAACATTTTTTAGTCTTTCATTTATGCTTACAGTCATGCATGGTTTCGCTCCATCTTACTGATACAAAACAAAAACAAAAAACAAAAAAACGCTGTACATATACTTTCAATGATATCATTTTTACTTCTAAGCATTCGAATGCAATTCTTCTTCAGAATGTTCAGATAGCCGCCCTTTTTTACAGCGGCGACATTGCCCTCGTCATCTGCGAAAAAAAAAACTCACAAAGCCGTCTACACTGAAAGCAGCCTGTGCAGTAATCGTCTCATAAAATACCAGATTTTTAATATGAAAATCCTATTTTTCTATCACCAAGAACCATATTCTTCTCCCTGTAAACCTGTACGTTTAATCCTTAAACTGTTAAGAGCGAGTCACTGACCTTTTGCAGACAGTGTAGATCAAGGTCAGACTGCACAGAATGTGCAGTCTAATTTTTAATCTACACTGTCCGATAAGGACACATTTTCCCCAAAAATATATCTTTGCAATAGTAAAATTGTTGTTTTATTAACAGTTTCAAAGTTTCATTTTACTTATCTAGCAGGATAAGGGTTAAACAAAGACTTGATGTTATCTAAAAGCCCAGAATTAACGTTATGTGGCACACTTGTTCTGTAAAATGGACTTGGCAGAAAAAGTGTAGTAATGTTTATATGCATAATATTTCGCATAAAATTGTACTGTGTCTGCTACAAGGTGGTAGCTTTCCATTCATTTCAAACCCATATCAGGAGCGTAGCTAGCCCAAAGTTCAGTGTACGCAAAGGTAATACCAAATACCGAAGGTATTACCTTTGCCATTAAAACCCGATTTTAACGACCCCAAGATAGAGGACGTTTAAAAACATTGTGGGACAAGGAGAAAATGCTGGTAACCAGCATTTTCTCCTTTTCCCACAATGTTTATTACCATTTCGAAGAAAAAAAAAATCCAAATTTCTGTAACATTTAGTTTGTTGTCTGTAAATGCCTTAAAAGCCTTCAATTAAGACTAGTATTTAAGCTATTTTTGAAGCTATTAATTTTGGTAACCTTTAGAGAGGTTTTTTTTTGCGAATTTGACTTTTGTTTTTTGCAAAGTTGACGCAACTGCATTTCTGCGCACAGGCAGTTACGCCCCTGCATATGAGTAGACAATATCAATGTTCAGAATAAGGACAGATACTTTGCAATACCCCGTACGTGTCTTTTCTGGGTTTCATCTGTTATGCAATGCCATGCCTAAATATACTCCCATGTGACGGCGCCGCCAGCAAGAATCGAAATTTTGACTTCTGATGATCATACCTCGTACCTTACAAATCTGCCCCAAAGGACCCCGACAGAATAATAAAAGACAGGAAACTTCTCATTTATTTCCTAACAGAAGAAGCACAACCATATCATACTAAACGAGTGTAAAAATAGAGTTGCTTCCCTTTATACTAGTAATTATATGTACTTTAGACAAGCAGCGTCAACCACTATCCTAAAATCAATGCAGCAAATTGCTCGTTACCGAAAAGTAAACGTATAATTTGTTTTGATGGTGTTTTTTGCCGCTTTCAATAATGTTTTCAGTTAATCCACAGACACAGCTCACCAAGTAATGCCTTTTAGGTGTGCCACCAGCACTATAGATTTGAATTCTGCGATGCCATTAATGAACCATTTACCAAATAATTCCGAGTTATAACGACCTTGAGAAAGAAAGCTTTTGAAAACATTGTGAGAACAGGATAAAATACTGGTGAACAGTATTTTCTTCTTTCCCCCCCCCCTCAACCCAACGTTTCCTACCCATATAAAGAAAAAATTCATCATTTAGTCGTCATGTTATTTGTCGTCTGCAATTTTTTTTAGTTTGGACAAGTCCAAAACTTTGTCGTCTAGTACAGTTAATTGTGATCAAATAGTTCTCCGTGGTTAATTTACTGTGGCCTTTTTAACGGGGAAATCCAGGTTCGATTTCTGAGTGTTGCAAAAGTCAAATGAAAATGGGCGTTGGCTAGACATGGAGGAAAAATCTTACCTGGTGAAACCCCTGAAATACATTGTTAAGTAAGCTGTTACCGCCATATGACTGAGATAGTTGAAACCAGTGTGAAACCTCTGTCAAATAATCATAGGAAAAACATTAAATCATAAGATTAAAAAAGAAAAAAAAGTTCTGACAGACTGGTGAATGAGGAATAAGCGGGCCTCGGTAAAGGTAAAATTTGGTTGGTCCATACAACATGAAGAAAAATGGCCCGATCCCGTTGGATTTCGTTGCTAGATAAGACTTGCACCACCGACAAAAACATGAGAATGAAAAAGGTTGCCTTGGGATAAGTAAAGATGAGCCTAACTTGCATAGGTCACTGAATTAATTTACATATAAGCAAACATCCTGTCTTCATCGATGACATCTTGTTCAGTCGACGACTTTGTGGGTAGACATCGTTCATATTGAAGTGGTAGATATTTTATAGTTTATGTCAACATTATCATATTTAACAGAATAACGGTATGTAACCGAAAGAATTACTTTGTGTGGGGCAGTATTTGTCTACTGTAGTTTTTTTTTGTTTACATTTGAATCTGTATAACTCTAGATTGCAGTAGACTTGCTAGTCTAAAAAATAAGCACTTTATCACGCGGTTATTGTGAGCTATTAAAAAGCAAAGCTTTTGGTAAGCTGTCAATTTTACAGTAATCCACGTTGAAACAGATACATACTGGACAGTTCAAACGTTGCTATAGTATGAAATGAGGAAATTATTCAAATAAACCACGATAATTTTCGTCTTTCAGTTTCGTCTTTTCGAAAACAACAAGAGAATGTCCTCGTCACGAGTGTCCCTGTGTCCTGGTAGACACAATACTTCTCTATTTATTTCCGTGAATTATGCATACTAGTATATGGCTTGCAACACGCGAAAAGGGGCATTCGGACAATTGCGTAAAGTGTCGTCTCGGATCAGTCGTTAGATTTTGTGTTACAGTAGACTTGCGCAAAACAGAAAATTACATAAAAACCGAAAGTGTCGTCGGATTAGCCTGCGCGGACTGCGCAGGCTAATCCGAAACGACACTTTACGCAAATGTCCGAATGCCCCTTTTCGCGTGTTGCAGGCCATATAATCTTAATTACATGTCCTTATTCCTCAAGTTGCTTAACGCGGCTCAATTCGCTTTGGTGGATATTGCGGATCAAGATCAGACAGTGGAGAAAATGCAGATTGATCTGTGATACTTCCTGTCCGATATAGTGTGATGTTTTTCGGCTAAAAGAACCTTAAAATTGCAACATTTGGATTTTAACAAACTGCTGAAGTTTTTCGTTTTATATAGACAGCAATTTATGGTTAACAAGAATGACAAAGATCTTCTATGAAGACTTTGTTTCAGCAAGTATTGAGTTACGTTATAATTGATGACATTTCCTATCTTTGCCGACCGTCTTGAGCGACGACGAATTGGATATTCTGGGCACTGGCGTCATATAAATAGATCTGAAAGAAACGCGTTAAATTCAATTTCCTGTAAGACATGTGGCATGTCAAAAAAAGTCCGTCGATGATATTTCAGCATAACACGTTCACGACATGCTGACTAATACTAGTTTCTCTGATTATTGTCCTTCTTTTCTAATGGTGAAGACTGGGTCCGTATTCACGAACCATTCTTAAGAACATTCTAGGTCTTGTTTCCAAGAATTTTCTAAATTTGAAAGTGACACAACTTCCGATTGGCTAAACCATTTGGTTTATAGCCAATCAGAAGTTGTGTTACTTTCAAATTTAAAAAAAATCTTGGAGAATGTGATTTAGAATGGTTGGTAAATACGGACCCTGCTGTTTTTAATGCCACTGGCGCAATAATGAAATGGAATGCATTTAATTGAATCAATGAAAAATAATAATATACAATCACATAATTATTTGCCTGTTTCTAGCAGCTGTTTTCTTTGATTCATTCTAACTAATTTTCCTAATGTTCTTTTTTTTTTAGGGGGGGGATTTTCACCAAATGAAGGTCACTTAAATTGTCAACTTGAAATGTGCATTCAACGCATTGAAACCACGTTTGCTGTAAACTTGGACGAGACCAATATAAGCCGGGATTGCTGTTGTTATGGATGCGTCACATTGAAACAATGATTGGTGGTAACAAACATGTGACGCACTGAAGCAATGATCTGAGATGGAGTACATTTGTTTAATAGTTAATGGTGTTTTGTTGTTTTTATTGATGGGATACATTTTGGTCATGCCCTGTAAAAAGGGGGTTTAATACAGCTGCACAGACCATGGAGGCTGGCCTGAGTCGACGCTTTGTGCTATTGTACAATTTTCTGCGTGTCAGAGGACCGGCCTACCTCATAATTTAGTTGGTTGTAAGACAAAAAGGATGTAAAGGATCCATAATTATACGAAAACTTGCTTGATATAATGCGTCACTGAGTTCCGTTAAAACTCGTTTTGCCAGAGGGCCGCTCATTCGTACATATGAACCATGAATTCCATGATTTGCGTATCCATGGATATGGCACACTGAGACCATGCTTTGTGTTACATTTAACCATAACTGTTGTTGTGTCCATACAACTGTGACACAACAAAACCTAGGTCGATGTTTTAATTGAGTTTAAAACTCGAAAGTCTTGTGCAGTAGGTAAGGAGTTCGTAAAACACCCATTTCCACGAACTCGTCGTATAACAAGGTAAACAGGAAACGTCTTTATAAGCCTAATGCGTTCATGAATATTAGTCTTTGATATACCTTTAGCAAGATCCTGATGGCATTCTAGTATTATGCCTTCGCTGCCCACGAAGACTTCACTTCCAGGCTGCACAAAGCGTACAATTTGAACAAGGATCAATCCTTTAACTCTTTACCAAACGACATAATTTTAGACTAGTCCAAATTGGAAGCATTTGCAGACGACAAAATTAATGTGATTCAAAAATTGAAATTTGTTTTGGGACGGGAAGAAAACAATGTGGGAAAAGGAGAAAATGCTGGTTACCAGCATTTTCTCCTTTTCCCGCAATGTTTTCAGAAGGCTTCTTTCTCAGGGACGTGAAAACCAGGGATTGTCTGGTAAAGGGTTAAATGATAGAGAGCCAAAGTTGAGCTTAAACATTCTCTTTATCCCTTTACCAAACAATCCCGAGTTAAACCCTGAACCAGTCGATAAAAATTTTAGACCAGTCCAAATTGAAACCCTTTGCAGACGACAAATTGAATGTGACGAAAATGATGTGATTTGTTTTTGAAAAGACAGAAAACGTTGTGAAAAGAAGAGAAAAATGCTGGATACCAGCATTTTCTCCTTTTCCAACTATGTTTTCTAAAGGTTTTTTCTTTTTTTCTCCGGGGCTTTAAAACTCAGGATCGTGTGATAAAGGATTAAACAAGACTGAGGAAAAAGGCTTTTGAAAGCGTCTTTGGAAAAGAAGAAAACTCCGGTAACCCTTTCAATGACAAAATCCAACATTTCGACTAAATCTAATTTGTCTTGTGTAAATGCTTCCAAATGAGTCTTCAGTTGTGTCATTTGGTAAAGTATTTACGACCCTGAAACAGAGGGTTTTTGAAAAGATAAAGCATTTATTCGTTTTCCAACAAAGTTTTCTACTCTTCCCGAGACAAATTCCATCTTTTGTGCTAAATTACTCGTCATTATGACGTCTACAACATGCTGTCGACCAGGGACCTGAGTAAACTTTAGTCGTTTAGTAAAGAGTTAGGGAAAGTGAAATTCAAAACTTCCGTTCTTATCTTATAATTATCTTATCAGAATTCGAACAGCGTGCGTTCAGGAATTTATAACGTGTGAGAGGGAGTTAGCAACAGTATAGAGAATATATAATTAAGTCATGCTCTGTGAAAAGGGGGCTTAATGCACCTGCGAAAAGTATCGACTCAGGTCAGCCTGCGCAATCCGCGCAGGCTGACCTGAGCCGAAACTTTTAGCTACAGGTCAATTGTCTTTATGTCCAAGGTCCATGATTAAGTCGGTTGTTAAAAATTGTGGCTAATATGGATCAATAAGTATGTGACCGCTTGCTTGGTATCATGCATCATGCAGATGCATTAAGCCACCTCTTGCCAGAGCATAGTTCATATTCTTTACGTCCTTATCCTGACGAATTTAAGTTGTTGACGATAACAATTATAAATTCTTTTACATTCTTTGACTTTGTATGGAATTTACATGACCAACACTTCTAAAAGAGCAGCGAAAATTGTTGAGCACGATCAGAGTGCGTAAATGCTAAGCGCAACTCACTGACCTTTTGCAGACAGCGTAGTTCAAGATCAGACTGCACAGAACGTGCAGTCTGATCTTGGATCTACACTGTCCGATCAAGAAGTCACTTTCCTCCAAAAATACCTTTCAAACTGCAATATTTAAGTTTTTTACTTTTGGACTTGAAAATTTTATTTCTTTTATTCAACAGAATAAGGGTTAATCTCTCCGCAGAATACACCTACGGCCACGAACGCAGGATAAGAGTTTAAGGTAGTAGACCCCTAACGTTTCTAGTGCAACATGGAATAAAATTTCTTGTTAGTTGATAAATAAGGATTTATACTGATATACTTTTGCACATTTTTAACCGACCAGAATTTCCTTTGATGTCTATATTGAAATTATTTGTTGATACTTTTGTTAGTTTCCTGAAAAGGGAGGTAATTATTATCTCCCTTTGTAATGAGAATATAGTGGTTTTAGATTTATAAATGATAATTCTAAGAAGGGAAAAAAGGAAAAAGTGGCTCGGTTAAAGTAGTACAATAGTACTCATTTTAATCATAGCAAATTTTGTAGGATAATATTATAGTGGAAATAGTCGTTTTCCATTAGGGGTCTACTACCTTAAAATGAATCGGCTTATCTTTTACTACAACAGACATTTATTTTAAACTCGTTTTGGTGATGCTTCAAGTGCTGGAAAAAGTGAATTGAAAAATTTCATTTACGGTTATGAAACTATTTTGTTACATTCACAAACCAAAGGACTGAGAGTTCTGAAAAGATATAATATTGTCCTAAAAATTATTGAAAATAACAATGAGTCCTCTGGCCTTAACTGTAAGGCTGCTAAGCGCGACTCACTGACCTTTTGCGGACAGCGCAGATCAAGATCAGACTGCACAGAACGTGCAGTCTGATCTTGTATCTACACTGTCCCACAAGGATATATTTTTCTCCAAAAAATAAGTTTGTAATAGCATTACTCGAGTTTTTACCATCGGCTAGAAAGTTTCATTTTACTTATTTAGCAGGATAAGAGTTAATTCATCAGTTTATACAATTACAGAACAGTCATACATCAACGAAAGATAGACCCTTAATCTCAGTCTAAAGAATCATATAATTGTGTGGTAGGATAAGATATGAATCTCATAAGAGTTTGTCTGAAGCAATCTATGAAAATGATGGCAACTTGTTTCCTGCTGGATAAGTTAAATGAAACTTTCAAGCCGATAGTAAAAACCCGAATAATCTTATTTCAAATTTAGTTTTTGGAGGAAAAAATATTTCCTTATCGGACAGTGTAGATTCAAGATCGGACTGCACGTTATGTGCAGTCTGATCTTGATCTACACTGTCTGCAAAAGGTCAATGAGTCGCGCTTAGCAGTTTAAGTGTGAATATGAACTTTTTTTTTTTTAAATGCGAATTTCAGCGTATGAAGGACAATGAAAAAATACGCATTCACTTTCTATATGTGTTGAATTTAACTTTTGAAAACAATATAAACATATTCTGTGTTCCTTAGAAATATTTTCTAATCTTTCAAATGCAAATTTCACCATTTGATGCACATTTTATTTGGTTTTACAAATGCTTTTAATGTTTTGGACAGGTCAAAAAATGTGTCGATTAGTAAAGAAACTGTTAAAAAAACATTACGTGTATACGTTCCCGAAATATCGTTAGAAAATATACACTGCCATGACAAGAAATTTTTCCGCCGTAATTGCGAATCAAACTTCCTGCCAAAATGCTGACACGTGTTTCTACGAGTGAAAGGCTCACGGGCGACCAGATGTTAACAATTCTGTATATAAAAATACATCTAAATTTCATTCAATTAATCTTTCCAACATTTGTCCTAGTTTAATTTTTATATTTCTGCCAGAGGAACTTGAATCAATACTTCAACAGACTGTACAATAACCGGCATACTCTTTAATGGTATGAATGAAATTTACCCGTGTTTTAAACTCAGGATTGTTTACAGTTGGTCTTTATTGGGCTTTTGAATGTTTATCAACGTATTTTCGAAACCGCCCGTATCGTATCCTATCACAGTATCGCTTAATTTGCCCAAGTTGTCTGAGTGCATTCACGTTAGTCTAGTTCTATTGGATTATCCCTTAAAGAGCCTTTCACGATTTTAGATGCCTATGTGGCCAGTGTGGATCAAGTTTAGACTGCACAAAATATGCAGTTTGATCTTTAGTCTACACTGTCCACTTTGCCGAGATAATCCAGACAAGAAAAACTTGGAAATTGCAATTAAATGGGTATTAGTTCTAGATCGATTATGTCTGTAAAGTAAACACTTTACTTCGCAAAATCCCGACAACCCTGAAAGAGAGACTTTCAAAAACATGGTGGGAAAAGGAGAAAATGCTTGTAACAAGCATTTTCTCCTTTTCCAACTATGTTTTACCATGTCAAAGACAAATCTCATCATTAAAGCAGTATCTATTCTGTCGTCTGCAATTGGTTTCAGTTTAGACAAGTCTTATAATTTGGTCTGGGATTATTATGGATACAGAGAGCGTTGTTAGCATTCTACCGATAAGTACTTTGAACTAAACGAGGTCAACCTGTTTTCTGTTTAACCCTTACGCTACTACGAACATTTTTTTCGCGATTTGCAGCAAACTAGTACTACTTTGGCAATCGAATATTTCTCCATTGGAATACAGTAAAGTAGGGGTAGACCATTGACCTTCCACATCAGAGGTTTCGGGTTCGAATCCCGAGATGAGCAAAAGTGGGTCAACCATTGGAACAGCCCGCTGCACGGCACATGTACGAGAAATGGTCTGCTTTCCAGGAAGCAATCATCGGGAGTGATTGATTTATGTTTTAAGAGTTTGTAAATGTAAAACAAATAGATTTAAATTAACCAAGCACTTCAAGTTTTGCCATATGTTTTCTCACATAGTTTGTTAGACCTAGCTGATGTTGAATTTCAATACGTTAAAAGTCGTCTGTGGCAGATTTGTCTTAGAAGTAAATAAATCTACGACTGTGGCCTGATTCCGATCTCGATTTTATCTGATTCTGTATCGTTATGAAATATATACATTTAGCTCTCGAAAAAAAGCCACCAGACGCACTACGAACATACGAACATAGGAATACAATTCACAAACGCCATTAGAAGTGTAATGCGCATATACCATCTGAAGTAAAATGCACAGACACAATTAAAGAACTATTGTACAAACGCCATGCGAAGTACAACATCCATCAACCATTTGAGGTAGAATGCATTATAATGCCTTTAGAGGACATTATACATACTTCATTAGAAGTACAATGCTCCTACGATGTTAGATGTACAATGTACAGACAGGGTGATTCATAATATCTGATACAGTTTCAATCCTTAATATTCTTTTTCTACCGGCACATACCTTGGTATAATTCATATAACAATACTCTACAATAATTACAGTTTTGTTTGATATACAATCTTAAGTAAATACTTACATATGAAATGAAATAGGTCAAACTTTTTGACACCATTTAAACGGTATGCTCCATATGACGTCCATTCTGGGCTATTGGGACGTCAAGCCTCTCCTGAAAGTTTTCTATCACCGATGCACGCATTTCTCATTTCCCGACGAATAGCTTGTTTCAATTCTCCAACAGTGTTTTGTTTAGGTGAATATACATTTTCTTTCAAGTGTTTCCAAGAGAAAATGTACAAAGAACTACGGTCCAGGGTATGGGGGAGGGGGGGGGGAACATTGTCAGACCTGAAGGAGATGAAGTTTTCCCGAAAATTTCATAAAGCAATGACAATACTGAATGTGCTGTATGTGGAGCTGCTCCATCCTGTTGGAACCAAATGGCTTTAATCGCCTTTTTTCTGTAAGCAGGCAAAAACTTGTTTTTCAGCAATGTCAGGTAATGTTCACTGATTACTGTCTGCATCTCTCCACCTTGTTTAAAAAAGAATTGTCCAATCAGACCACTGTAACGTAATGCCGCCCATACGGTAACTTTTTCGTCATGTAGAGGATTTTCATAATAAATGTTAAGTAACACCCCACACAGCATATTCGGTATTGTCATGGCTTCATAAAACTTCCGGTAAAAATTCTATCTTCAGGACTGACAATGTTTGGCCCCGTCCTCCCCCTTTCCCCCCCCCCCCTTATTTCCCAGACCTTAGTCCTTTGAACTTTTTCTTGTTGGAACACTTGAAAGAAAATCAAGAGATGAGAAAAATATCCCCAAAAACGTGTGCATCGGTGATAGCAAACTTTCAAAAGAAGCTTGACGTCGCAATAGCCCAGAATGGACGTCATGGAGAGCATACCGTTTAAATTTTGTGAAAAAGTATGACCTATTTCATTTCATATGTAAGCGTTTAAAGTACTTAACATTGTGTATCAAACAAAACTGAAATTATTGTAGAGTATTGTGATATAAATTATAACAAGGTATGTGCTGGCAGAAAAAAAAAAAATTATCGATTGAAACTGTATCAAATATTATGAATCACCCTGTACGCCATGAGAAAGACATTTCAAATACGCCGTAAGAAGTATGACGCACATACGCCATATAGGTATAGTGTACATACGCCATTGGAAGGACGACAAACATAGGCGACAAGAAGGACATTACTTACAAGCTTTCCAAGGCACAGTGAACATTTGTCACCAGAAAGACAATGCACATGTACTATTAAAAGGACAGCAAATGTAGGCCATCAGATGTGCAATACACAAAAACCATTTAAAGCACAATTTACAGCCAATAGAAGTACAAATCCTATAAGAAGGACGATGCAAATTTGTCATCAAAGATACCATGCATATTCACAACCAGTCGAAGGACCATGCACATGCACTATCATAAGCACGCTACACATACGTAACTAGAAATAATTATAAATTGCACTTAAGGTATTAGCAGTACATTGCACATAATAAGATGAGAAGAATATTGTACACACATCAAAAGGACAATGCACTTATGTCTTGAGAAGGAAAAACTATATACTTCATCAGAAGGACAGTGTACATTCGACAACAGAAGAAATCAAAGGACTGAAAGTCCTGAAAAGCGGATTTGTTGAACAGTTTTAAGCTATGATTTGATGTAATGAAAATTATTCTTTTACCACATGTAATACGTGTATAATATGTAAATAATTAGTAGAGTAAGCAAGGGCAATGGGAGTCGAAGTTGTTCTACCAAGTGTGCTGCCCAGCAGCTGTTATTTTACTACTTATTAGAGTTTTAATTTGATCCAACAATTTGATGTTGTTTTTTTTTTTCTGCTAGTATTATATTTAGGACGGTAAACACGCATAGGACTGGGAAAAAAAACCAAGATAGATTTATAAGTGAAAGTTATTTGACAAATATATAGAACACTTCAGTTGTTGATTTGTTGATGAGTAAGACTTAAAAAACTATACAAAATAGGATGATGATATATAATGGTATTTCTGTAAAAACATATTGTTAACGTCTACAGCTGTCAATCAGTTTCAGCAATCATGAGCAAATTTGATCAAAGAGTACAATATATTGCTACTTACACATGTATGCAATATGAAATTTTTGTGCCTTCTTGTTGAACTTCTTACCAGAGGACAAGGCTTTTGACTACCCCAAATTAAAACCAACTATTCAGATTTTCGTACCCTCAACAAACTCAAAAACGACTTACTGAATTATAGCTGGAAAATCATTAGTGAAGAAGAAAGATAAGATTTAGAAAAAAATACCTGAATTGATACTTCGTTATGCACAACTCAGCCTCTTTGGGTACTATTAGATTTCATGCCACAGTTTTGGAAAGCTTTGAGGGAATGGTACTTAACCAATAACATGCGCCATAAACAAGGACTTATATATTCAAATCAGTATCAAGACGGCATATCTGGTGTAATAAAAATAAACAGAGAGACCTATTGCTAAAGTAGCCTACAATTCCATTATCAAACGCCCAAAATTGCATGATTTTACTGAATTTAACCATACACTTTATCGAAAATAGATTTATATCTGGTAGTATTTATTGGCCTTTTACGAAATAATTTGATTTGTGGCAAAAAAATCAAATAGCTTGCTGTTTAGAGCATAAACAAACAATTCACTAAATATGAAGCCCTAAGATTATGTGGTTTGTATTTGTAAAAGGTAGAAAAATTTCTGGAAGAAGAAAAAAAAAATACTGATGTTTTGTTTTCCAACACTGTTTTCATAAGCCCTATTACACATAAAACATAGGATTTATCATGTGTTAAAGGGCTTAAAAAAAAGAAAAATCCTCAAAAATTCTCCCAATTTAACTTTGTAGGACATAAAATTCAAGGGTCAAATATGGGCCAAGTTTGGACAAACCGTAAGGTATTTTGAATACTGATTACATGTATCTGTAACAGTTCTGCTGTATAGACCCAAAGGCTGGGATTGAACCTAGAACCTTCAGGTCCAACTCCGTAGGCAAACACTCTACCACATTGCTACAAAAGCTAGCTGTATAGCAAGACAGATAAGTGTACCCTTACACTGGAGAAAATTTTGATTGGGGTTTATTTTAACACTTTACTGAACACTCATGTTAACCCTTAGGCTACCAAGTGTGACTCACTGACAGACCTACTGCGGACAGTGTAGATCAAGATCAGACTGCACAGAATGTGCAGTCTGATCTTTGATCTACACTGTCCAATAAGGAGATATTTATCATCCTCAAAATTACCTTGAAATAGCAACCTTTTGGATTTTACTATCGACATGAATGTATCATTTGAGTTATTCAGCAGGACAAGGGTTAATAACCCTGAAGGAAATAGGCAATTGAAAGCATCAAGGGACAAGGACAAAATTCTGGTAAACAGTATTTTCTCCGGTTCCAACACTGTTTTCAGTCATAAGAGTGAACTCCAGCTCATTTGTATCAGTTTCTGAATTGTTGTCTGCAGATACATTTAAAGAGCCTAAACCTTGTCATATGGGGAAGGAATGAATAATGAAATAGCATCCATTTAATTACCATTTTTTATTAAAAAACAAAAAAGTAATTTATGCATAGATGGTGGACATAGATTAATCTGAACAATCTTACAAAAATTAACTCCCTTCTAAATGTACTGGGGTCCTGCATGGCTTACTGGTAAAGTTTAGGACTTGTTACCTGATGGCCATATGTTTTTCTGTGGGAGTGTCCTTAGGCAAGACATTTAAGAGCCCTTGCCTAGTACTGCTGAAACCCAGACATACATAAATAAGCTAGTTGTAGCAGTTATATGACTGAAATAATGTTGAAAGCGACATTAAACGCCATTCAATTAATCAAATGTGGATCTAACATTGGCCTCCTGCAAGGTTAACCTTTATCTGACATTTCTGTCAGCCTCACAAAATGTAGCTCTTAAGTTTTTGAAAACATTGGTAGACAAACAGATTTTTTTTCATTCTTACCAAAGTCATTTTTCCCCATTCCATAACACCATAAAGGATACAATGTGTTTTAACTAAGGTAAGTGTGGCTATATTATTCCATTTTGAACGATGTTCAGAAAAACTTTTGAAACAACTTATACGATTGGCTGAGCTTTATTTGGCTGTACTAAAACTCGAAGGTTTTCAGAAGGACTAATGATGGTGGTTTTTGTCTGAGATTATGCTTTAAGTCAGATTGAAAATATCAACAGCTTACCCTAGGGTTTGTAAACATTTGAGCTTAAATAAATACATTAAACATGATGACTACATTTTCCTTTACAACAGCATTTTAAGCATTTCTAAAATCATTATAAAAATAAATCATCATTATGCAAGATTCTTTTGAAATATTGAAACTTCTGTACTCAGATATCAAGGTTTTGATTTTTAAAACAGCATTTTACAATCCTAGTCAGACTATAAACACAACACTTTCTAAACTTTCATATAGTGGATATAATCATAGAGACTGCAAACAATTCAAATCTAAAATAGTGTGCCTATAGGAGTGGGATTTTACTATGTTAGGTGGTCTGATCTTAATCTACTCTTGCTACAAAGGAGACAAAGTGTCCTCATTCTGAAGTATAAAGCATGCATTGTTTTGAAACTAGTATGATTTAGTTTAAACCCTTACAAAACAATCCTGACTTTGAACGACCCTGAGGAAGAAGGCTTTTAAAAAAAATTTGGGAATATGAGAAAATGCTGGTAACCAGCATTTTTCCTTTTCCCACATTGTCTTCAGACCTTTCAAAAATAAAATTCATATTTTGAGTCACATTGATTCTGTTATCAGCAAATGCTTTTCCATTTGGACAAGTCTCAAATTTTGTTGTGTGGTAGAGAGTTAAAAAAAAAAACACTGGAGTCCTCTCAGGGAAATAAAAACAATGGCTTTTTGTATGTAATTTCTTACTGAAAGCACACTGTCCTTTCCATGACTCTAACTCCTATGAATCCCTTCAAGGGTTCTTCCTTATTACTACACAACTTGAAACTATTAATTTCCAAATGAAATACAAAATCAAACTAGACACAACAATTTGACTGTTCAGATACAATGATTTCTTCTTTCTTCTAAAAAGAAAACTCTTGGTTTTATTCCTGACCTAAAAAAATGTTATGTAATAGTCTGAAAGGTGAAAACTAAATGGTGTGTTTTGTATTTTCTAAGATTTAGGCCATGTGTAATTCATGAGTATTGAATATACCTTCCTTCTCTAACATAAATGAAAATTCACCTTGTATCATCATAAAGACACAAGTCAAGAAATAATGATTTCGAAAAAGGAAAGTAAGGTTAACTCATGCACTGGCACAAAACATGAAATTGATTGTAAACTACCTTAAGAATAATTTGATGTTTGACTGATTTCTGGTGGTTACATTAGTTTCAACACTGTTTCAGTCTTACAGTGACAACAACCCATTTATTTGTGTAGGGCTTGGGTTTTACTAGGGCTAGGCTGATTCTACGCAGTGTCTTGTCTATAGGCACTCCTACAAAATCCTGGCAACTAGGTGAGGATAAAAAATCCGGGATAACTCAACCGACACCTTCACCAATCAGCCACAGTCTCACAGAACCTCACTAAATGAATGAACAGGATTATGTCATTTCACCGCTATATTGGTGCAAATGTTAAAAAAAAACATCAGCTGTATGGGTTCAAGCTTAGACCTCATATTCTGCACAGTCTGAACTTAAATTATTATTCACAGTTTCAAAAAAAGAAAACCGGTGTTACACTTAACTATAAAAAATGGACTAATACTTAGTAATTTCAAGTTCATTTTATGAGTATCACATAAAACATAAGAGGCCTACATGTAATATGCCAACTCACATTCTTGGGTCCATTTCTATTCAATCAAAAAATGCAGGTGTGAATAAGTACAATGTAAAAAGTGAATTTTAGTCTCACATGTAATGAAAGTTAAAGTGTGAAGGGATTTTAACATTTTGTCAGTGATTATGTAAGTTTTATTCATTTACATGTACATATATCGTAGATGTAGATTCCTTTTTGAAGTTTTGAGCCACGTCTTTGTGAATTTGAGTCATATTACATAATTGAACCACAGCAGGGACATGTGCAAAAAAAAACATGATGTAGCATGATGTCAGAGATACTTGAAATTCAATATTAACACGGGTAAAACGGCTATTCATTACTTCCAATGCAGTTTTGAGCGAATCCATTTTCATAGTCTGAAGAAAAGAATTACAATCATCACTCATCACCTGGAGGAACATAGTCCAGATATTATTTGCTTTTTGATATCTGCAAATCCCTGCCCTGGGTACAGCTGAAGCAGCCAGAAATGACCAAGATCACACTCAGTGTAACAAGTTGCCATGCAAAGTAAAAATTGACCTTTAACTAAAATGAAACTTTCAAGTCGATAGTACAAATCCAAATATTTCTATTTCAGAGTTATTTTTGGGGGAAAAATACCTCCTTACCAGGCAGTATTGATCAAAGATCAGACTGCACGTTCAGTGCAATCTGATCTTGATCTACACAGTCTGCAAAAGGTCCTTGAGTAGCACTTAGCAGCCTAAGGGTTAAAGGAATTGGTCCCTGTATTAAACTTTAAAAACTATAGGCATACTTTCATTCTGAGATTTGAATTACTTGCTGTTTACATGAAGCACAGTTACTGTCTCTAGTATGGGTTGAGCAGCAGTTCATCATAAATATGTACTTTATTAAACAAAGTACATATACTTCAATCTCAAAGCATAAAAAAATATATCAAAGAATTTAAATCCACATGTCCAAATAGTAAGACGTATAGATCTAGACTAAGATGTATTCCTGTCGACCCTTTATCAAACATCTGTCTGAAAATTCTGCATTCTCAATTCTTTTGCATGAAAGGTAACAAAATGAAATTCAAGCATATTAGAAGGACTATGAATGGACTTTTATACCTTGAAGATAATTGAGTATCTGAGGCTTAGGTACAGGATGTTGGGTTAAGTTAGTGGATGTCCAGTTCACTTAGAAGGACACGATTCCCCATCGAAAATCCTCAGTTTAAATTCACGTCACGGGTTCGTACTTGATCGGGGCCGTTTGTGAACACAGGATTTCTTTATGTCCCATCGATAACTGGAGAGAAATTTTGGAAGCAGTCTTGCATAAATCAACGTCAAATATTTTTTTTAAAAGACTACACGATCTTCATTTTTTAAAACGTTTCACGGAAATGTTTCAAACAATTCGCAAATTCATCGATAGTGCTATACGAGGTCGGTACCTAACAAGGTGCCGAATCGACTTTATGGGTTCTGTGTATTCGTTTATCGAAAGGGTTTTAAATCATTTACGGCCAAATTCTAGCTAGCTATCTGAATAGTTAAAGATGTTTAATATGATACAGAGTTTAAAAATGTAATTTCACTAAGAAATTATTGCTTAATCTCCTTGTTTATTTCGACAGCGGACGACACAAGTTGTGAATGAACATTTCTTGAATGAAAATGGGGGCAGTCTGTGTAAACAATATTCATACGCATATGGCAATATTAAATGAAAAAAAAGAGAACAAACTTTGTTTAAGTAATTAGAGTATCTCAAACTGGCAATTTTTATAGTTTTGACGAAATTTCGATAAAGAAATCAAACATAACATGTATGATTTGTTCAAAGTCAGAGCTGAATATCATTTGTAGATCTGTGTTGTTCGTCAGGCTACGCCAGCAATACAAAACTTAAAGTGAGCGTGCATGCGTCGTTACGCATGATGTATTTGGTTCCGGCCAAAACGATCACAGTAAGCGGATTTGCTATATAGCAAATCCGCTAAAAAGCACATACATCATCAATAGGACAATGAACATACGTCATCAGAAGGATACTGTACAAACGCCATCATTAGGACAATGTACATAAATCTTCTCATCAGAAGAAAAAAGTACATTCGAAGTCAGTAGGGCATTGCACATATGCCATTGAAAATACAATGTCCATATGCCATTTTACGGTCAGTGTACGTACTTCATCAATAGAATAGTGCGCATATGAGTCAGAAGGACAAATCATATACATCATCAGAAGGACAATATACATAGGCCATCAGAAGGAAGATGTACATACGCCATTGGAGGGACAAGATAAATACGTCATCAGAACAATGCACATACGTCATCAGAAGGAAAATTCTCATATGCATCAGAAAGACAATGTACATTACACCATCACAGGTCAACGAACACTTATCATCTGGAGGACAATGCGCATACGCTATCAGAAGGACAATTTATTTACGTCATCAGAAGGACTATGTAAATACGTTATCAGAAGGATAACGTACATAGGCCATCAGACGGACAATGCACATGCGTAATCAGAAGGGCAATGCATCTACATCATCTGGTCGTCACTAGAATAACGGTGCACAGAGATGATAGTAAGTGCAATGCACATTCGAAGTCAGAAAGGCATTGCACATAATTATGTCATTTGAATTACACGTTCTCGGTTGAATAGTGCACATACATCATCGGAAGTACATTGCACATGCGCATCAGAAGATGTAAATTTATACGTCATTAGAAGGACAATGCACGTGCACCATTACAGGAACAGTACACATCCTTTATTTGAAGCATTGTGCACATGCGTCACTGGCATTATGTAACAGTGCACTTTAATAAAAAGTACTATGCACATTCAAAATGAGATGGGCATTGCACATACGTCATTCGAAGGACAATGTTCATATGCCTTTATATGGTCAATGTACATACGTCAGAGAGTAATCATACGTCATTAGAAGTACAGTGCATATACACCATTAGATGTGCAGTAATTATAATGTCAATAGAAGTACAGTGCCATACGCTATAGAAGACAACAATTGCGTGTTCCCCTTTACAAATTTTTCTAGTAACCTCGCTTTAAAAGAATTTAGCAGAGGACAGCTGGGGGGGAGGGGGAGGGGGGTGAACAGACAAGCAGTAATCATATGAATGAATAAAATGAATTATATATGAAAGCATTGTGAAGAAAAAGATGTTTTTTTTCCCTACAATTTCTTATCTCATTACAGTGTTCTAACCTTCCACCAAATAATATTGAGTTTTAACCACCCCTAGGAGTAAAGGCTTTTGAAAACATTGTTGAAAAAGGAGATGCCCATAACCAGCCTTTGCTACTTTCCCCTAATTTTTTCTACCTATTTCAGGACAATCGTTTTAGCGATGCATGAGTTTCCGTCTGCAAATGCTTTCAATCTGGACAAGTTCAAAATCATATCGTTTGGTACAGAGTTAACCGTGCTGCAAGACGAAAACAAATCGTCTGGAGTGGTAAATAAATGAGCCATGCTCAATGAAAAAGGGGCTTAATGCATCTGCAAAAAGTATCGACCCATGTCAGCCTGCGCAGACTGCGCAGGCAGGCTGACATGGGTCGAAACATTTTGCTTTTGGTTAATTTCTGCATGACATAGGACCGTTCTATCTCTAGATCCAGTCGATTGTTAGACAGATTGGAGTTTATGGATCCCTGATCATGTGATGTCTTGCCTGTTGTAATGAATCACGGAGATGTATTTAAGCCCCTTTTGCCGAAGTATGTCTCAAATGATTTCTTTTTCATAGTCGAATAAAGGTTATGACATTACTATTGCGTCTGCTCGACTTCCTCTGCTCTACGTATTTCAATGGCTCGGCTCGGGAAAAAAAATAATATATAAAAAAGAGAACGCCTGAATGACGCATTTAATCTTTATCCGGCTACGCTCATCTTCAAACACATTGCGAACGGTTTAGGTCTAACAACAGACTGAAATTTTAGTGCAGTCCTTTTTAAATCTTCACGGTCAAGTATTTCCGATAAAACTTTTGCCGAAAACGCCTTCAAATTTCGAAATTTGAGTTTATTTCCGTGAATCTAAAAGTGTTTTCTCGTCCAATACGTCATCTATAGGGTAAAAGCCAGGGACTTACGCACGTGTGTGCGTGTGTAAAAGATTTATTGGCGGGAAGGCAAGAGCTCTTGGATTTGCCGACATATTGTCACGTTTCAAGGATCATTAGCGAGTTGCGTTGGTGAATCGATATCATCTGTACGTTTGAGAAATGCTTTACGCAGTTTCGGTATCTTTGTTAGTTAGAATGGTGTTTTACGCCGCTTCTAACAAAAATGAGCCATGCTCTGACAAAAGGGGGTTTGGTGCATCTCCGTGAAAAATTTTACCAAGCAAGTCATCACATAATTATTGATCCATATAATCTGTTTTTTGACGACTGGCTGAATCATGAGGTAGACTGGTCCTTTCACATGAAGAAAATTGACCAATAGCACACAGTTTCGATCCAGGTCAGCCTGCGCAGACTGCGCAGGCTGATCTGGATCGAAACGTTTTGGAGATGCACTTAGCCCCCTTTTCACAGAGCATGGGTCATTTTCATTCGTATCACATGGACAGATAATGTTCAAGTTTCAAAGACTATAGGAGCGTTGTGCCTGTGAACGTATGCGTGTAGGTACAATACATGACTGTTGGAAAGGTCTTTGATCCATGATCAAAATACAAAAATGTATAGACACATATTAGTTAAATAGGCGTAAGAGCCTTTCCATCAATTATATTATGTTACAGTGACTAGGGCAACTGTCTTTGCGTTTCTAGAGTTTCTTTACAAGTCCGAAGCACCACCCTACTCAAAAGTTACTGGCTGCTTTTCCACAATACGAAGCTAAAAACACATCTGTAGGTTGGCTTCAGCAGCGAGACAAGAATGAATCCTTTCGCAACAACTGAGTCTTCGAGGATGTTTGATCGATCCGAGATTCGAACGCACACAACCTCTGATTTACTACATTTTACAGAACCCAATACATCGACATGAATAAGTGATCAGATTTTTTGAAATAAATGAAATATTGTTAAAAGTGGAGTTCAGCCCCCTTTAAACAGAGAAACACAAACCACATAGTTATTACATTAATTTTTCAAGGCCCAAGGTAAAACAATATGGCGCCTGAACAAAAAAATCAAATAACAACAATGTTTACTTTGTTTTTTCACCGTCAAAGTTTAATTTTCCGAGTTCTCTCTAGAGTTTCGAACGCGGGATAGTATTGTTACCAACTGCAATACATATGAAGTCATGATGCGTAAATAACGAAAAGAAACAATAGAAGAAAAGAAAATCAATTTTTCGAACGACATAGAAAACTTTAAGGGAAAAGTTACAAGCAATTGCTCCTTTTCCATGAATGTTTTCTACACCTTTCTACTACACGGACATAAAAAGGATCTAGCATGTATAGTATTGACTTTTTTTTATGACGCGTCAAAGGAGAGACTTGACGTCCAGCTAGGTGTTTCAGACTCGTTAATATCGTAGACATGGGGGATCTAAAAATAGCACACGATTACGCAAAATGTCTGGTTTATCTGACATCATAGGGTTCTTTTTATACAGTACTTAGAGATAAAAGAAAGTCTACAATCAGATACATGTACATTTTTTATAGAACTACGTAACGACACGGTTGCTCGATGGCTGCAATTAAAAAGTGATTAATGCCGCTTTCTTCACTCATGTCACGGCGGCCGCTGATTTACTCACCTCTTTCCTTGGTCTTACTAGTCTTTAGATATAGCTATTTAAATGAAAAACTGGCAAGTTTTGAAGGAACATGTCCGTTCTTAAAAGAGATAACTGTCCCCGAATGCGATTTTAGTTTTTGACGAGTCGCATCCGGGTTTAGAGACGATTGCGAAAATGAATGATTGGAATCTCCGCACAGATTTTGTGCGCAGGTTTAAACTCTCAAATTTTCACAAATAGACGACTTTAAAAAATATATATCTTTTGCTTGCGCATTCAATAATCCTTCGTTTTGAATACAAATATTTTCAAGTTAAACGCTATACATGAGTAAAAAATGTTTTAAATCATCTCTTACTTGAGATGTTTATATTTCTCAAAATAGACACAAAATGGCTGCCGAACACAATAGATTTCCTGAGTTTTTTCAAGATTTGCACGTTAAAACCGACTTCTAACAGCGCTTTAGGTAAAGAAACGTTCAATGATTTGTCCTTGGTCATGTGCGTCACTAAAAATTTATTGCATTTCACTGCAATGCAGATTAAGCCTACGATACAGAAAGTCGGTACAGTGTGTTACATAGCCTCTCGCCCGTAAAATTCACTACGAACTTGAAACAGTACGATGCACAATAAACCTCCAAATATGAAAAGAAGCATCGTAACGTCTCATTATTGGAGAGGTCATCAGACCTCTCCAACAGTGGTGAGTTTAAAAGGCAGACTGCCACAGAATTTGCTGTCTAAATGCATTTTTCTTGCGAAATTGTACTGATACACAGTCTGTTTCGTCATGGTTTTGTAAATAAAGCGAAATCAAAAAACCGAAACAGGAAATAGACGTGGTTTATTTTTATGTGACGAATTTCAGAAAATATTTGTTATATTAATTTGCCATGGCTGCAAATGACCTCTCAAATAATTGTAATTTTTCATTAAGCAAATAAATCTAAGCAGAAGAAAAAATAAGAAGAATTTCGTTAAAAAAGAGAAAGAAGACCGCTGGACAAGATCATGCGACTTGAAAACGCGACTAGAAGGTCAAATGACCGTCATGTAAGGCATATGAGGTTTCTACTCGGCGGCTTTTTTACTTGTTTGTTTACATGTACCAAAATATATTGAAATTAAAAGCCAATAAACTATTGGAAAACAATGATGCTGACCTCTCCTGGCTTCTTTTGTAAAGAAGCCAACTTGTTGAGACTATGCCTGTTCTTTGCCTTCCTTTTACAGATGATCTGTTTGACTCTTATACCAAGGGTATAATCAATAGTCATTTATATACATGATGCGTGTTATGAACTAGAGGCAAATTTGCGGCGATAAAATGTTCTGAGCTCTGAGTGATAGGCTCGTTCCTCAGGCACATGGTATTTGACAAGTTAACCTATAACTTAATTATGATACTTGTATTTTAGGTTTCTGTCATATCACGGCGCCAAATCAAAATTTCTTCATCTATGTCCTGGGTTTCACCGGTAAGAGGCTGGAGGTTTGAACTGTCTCACCAAAGGACACTCCAACGAAGCACCTGGTGCTTTCGAGTGGGGCTTGTGCTTGGGGCCTTCTGGTTACGAGTCCAGCACCTTACCACTGGGCCTAGCAGAACCCTATATTTAAGATTATAGATGACACAGTTGTCAAGAACAAAGTGCCTGTGACTGGGGCCCCGTAGTGCCTTCTTAAAATTAATCTCATGTACCGTCAGCGGGGATCTAGCCTGACTTTTCTTTAGTATACAAAGCCAGTGTCATAACACTTTACCAGACGACAAAATTTCAGACTCTTCCTCATTGAAAGCATCTACAGATGACAAATTAAATATGACTCAAATGATCGGATTTGTGTTTAATAGGCAGGAAAACACTGTGGGAAAAGAAATAAATGGTGATAACTGGCAATTTCTCCTTTTCCGACATTGTTTTCTAAAGTCTAGGAATTGTTTGGTAAAGTGTTAGCCACTGACCTGAGGTGCCAACTACGTAACAAATAATTATGAGTGATTCACGTAGATCGAATTTCCTCCCTTATTATATAATTGGCTCCCACATCGATTATTGATTGTCTCAGGGTTTTCCGACAATTTTCTGATGGATTACGGTGCAGCCGTATTCCTGTCCGGTTCTATCCTTATCGCTATGATTCTTTTGTAACGCCAATTTCAAATTTATTTCAGTCGGCAAGTGCACCTATATATGAGCCATGCTCAGTGTAAAGGGGGCCTAATGCAACTACGAAAAGTATCGGCCCAGGTCAGCCTGCGCAGTCTGCGCAGGCTGACCTGGGCCGAAACTTTCTGCTATTGGTCAATTTTGTGTATGTCCATGGATCAGTCTACCTCGTGATTACGGTAAGTCGGTTGTTAAAAAAATGGCTATTATGGATCCGTAACTATGTGACGGTTTGCTTGGTATAATGCGTCAAGGAAATGCATGAAGCCCCCTTTTGCCAGAGCGTGGCTCATAACGCGTTCATTGGGTTTCTTTTACCGGTACTTCGCAAAACATTCTTTCAAAGCTAATGGCTACTTCTCACATAAAATTGTCGAAATGCATGTATCAGCTTTTCTAAACTTTTGCGGACAGTTTATATCAAGATCAGACTGCAAAAATGTGCAGTCTGATTTTTAATCTAACCAGTCTGATATTTTTGTAAGATATACAACAAAGATATACAAATTTGGTATCGCAATATCTGGGTCATTTCTCTTAAAGGGGCATTAAACCAGACTCTGATCCCATTTGTAGCGAGGGAAAGCGTATCTTTTGTATGAAAAACTATTTAAGTCGTGACTGTTTACTTTTAGTTGGGGAAAACCAAAAAATGCCGAAAATAATTTCCTCTTGTGGGACTCCAACCCATGACCTTCAGGAACTGAGACGGCGTTTCTACCCACATAGCTATAGAGACATCAGAAAGACTTCTATGTTTAAACTGTATGAGCTATACTCTTTGAAAAGGGGACTTAATGCATCTGCGAAAAGAATAGACTCAGGTCACCCTGCGCAGTCCGCGCAGGCTGACCTGGGCCGAAACTTTTCTCCATCGGTCAATTTTCAAAGGACCAGTATACCTAATGATTCAGTGGGTTGTTATACAAAATGGACTTTCTTGGAGCCATAATTATATGATGACTTGCTAGGTATAATGTATCACGGAGCCCCCTTTTTCCATAGCATTGCTCGTATTTATCCCTTGTTACGCAATAACGGCTATACCGTTAGTAACGGAATAGGAAATTTTACTACTAAAGTACCAAAAAAAAAAGAAAACATTACATGTTTTTCTACATGTATTTCTGTCTATGTCTTAATTTTAAAGCCATCTTTATATGCCAATAAAAACTGACAGTCTTTGTAAACATCTTTAAAAAAAAACTTGGGAAACTGAATCCGGTTTAAAGTTCCAGTTATTGAAAATTTTCATTTCATTCATTTATTTAGCAGCTTTGTGTAGGTAAATCAGTCTTGTGAAATAAAGCTCTGCATATTTAACCCTTTACAATGCCGACTTTTAACGACCCTGGGAAAGAAGCCTTTTGAAAACATTGTGGGTAAAGGAGAAAATGCTGGCAACCAGCATTTTCTCCTTTTCCCACAATGCTTTCTGTGCTATCAAAGAAATATTCCACCATTTGAGCCACATTGAAATTGTCGTCTGCAAATGCTCTCAACTTGGACAAGGCTAAAATTTTGTCGTCTGGTAAAGGATTAATATGATGAGGGACCCTTTCACTCATACGAGCCTCATAGCTGATGGCGGCGTTTCGGACAGTATAGGTTAAATAGGACAGTATAAAACATACAGTCCGATCTTTTATCCATACTGTCTGCTTGTTGATTCTTTGCTGTGAGAAAAAAAATCTATTCTTACGCAACGAGATGAAGTATTTAGCTTGATGTCAGAGTCGAAATTATCTGTAAGGCGATGCGACAGTGAGGACACGAAACTGATGGAGGAAAAAGTAGAGTTCAATTTTTTACGGCTTTTACGTAGGTCATATATTAAATTGTAATTGAATATCATTTAAAAGGTCATACACGTGTCTAACCGATTAAACAGTTCAGAGGTGTGTTTTATTAGAGCGACGAATAAAACCAACAGACAATGTAAGTCTCAAAATTTTACAAACCTAATTCCTACTTTATGCTTACTTTTTGTCTGCAGCGTTTTTGCAAAACGGCCAGCCTTAGATAAAAGATCAGACTGTACGTTTCGAAAAGTCTTATTTTGATCCGCACTGACGGCAAAGGTAACTTTAGAACTCTTTGAAAGGCGCTTCAAGTGTTAACGCTCATACGAGTGTGTCTTTTTTATCATACGATTATCCACAGGCTACTTTTATCCTGGGCCTATCATAGATCATATTGTGCATGTGTAAGAATTACATCCTAAGAAAGGTCCTCAATCGTCACACTACATCGTACTTTATCGTATCGAGGAGGTCGCCTCTACTTTCAATCATATGATCTTAAACATGGTGGCGCCTTTAAAGTCTTTAATCAACGACGACAACAATTACAGTGAATTTATTTGAGTCGTGCTCTGGCAAAAGGGGGCTTAATGCATCTCCATGACACATGATACCGGACAAGTCATCACATAATCATCGATCCATAATAGCCACTTTTTTAAACAACCGACTTGAGTATGAGGTAGACTGGTCCTTGAACATACAAAAACATGACCAATAGCGAAAAGTTTCCGCCCAGGTAAGCCTGCGCGGACTGCGCAGGCTTACCTGGGTCGATACTTTTCGCAGATGCATTAAGCCCCTTTTTCATAGAGCATGGTTCATTTATATTAATCGGTCTCTCAGTGAAAACTGCCAACGAAATTGATATATTTCACGTCTAAAAAATGTTGGTTAGGAATAAACTGTTTGTCATGGGAATTTATTTTGAACAATTTCGATTGAGTATTGTCATTCATGAATTTCCTTTTCAGTCAAGTCATGTTGTACAAATTGTAAAGTGGTACTATTTTCGGAGGAAAAAAGTATAACGTTTGTGAATATCACCCAAAGTAATACAGCCCACAGATTTGATCAACGGATCATCCAACGTTTGCCGAATAAGACTGATTGAATTTCGATTATCGTGCGAGATCTTACGTAAACAGGCGTAAGTTTGTTATGTCATGCGAAAATCGCAGGATATGATTTTACGGTAGAATTTCATATTGGTACAGTCGACGATAAAACGCAACCAAAAACTGGGAGAAAAAAAAGTCTATTGACGTCTCTGGATCAGCGTAAAGACCAAACAATAGAGAGGTCGGGATTAGATGCCATGGAGGGGGGTGATGTTCATTGTAAACCTTAAAGCGCCTTTGACATCTATTGTTGCCTTGGCGGCAAGTGTAGGTCAAAATCAGGCTACACAAAACATGAAGTCTAATTTTTGATCTACACTGGCTTTTTTCTGAGACATTCTGTACAAAAAGCAACCTGAAAATTTCAATAAGTCGGGTTGTATTTCTAGACTAAAAATGCTAGCTTGGTTTATTCGGCGCTAAGGGCTAAGTAAATGTATTTGCTTTAAACTCCTAAATAAAATACAGGCAATCAACATAAATTAAGATTTAATGCATGGATATAGAAAGACAAAAACATTGTTTTATCACTGACATTCATAGCGGAAAACGTGAAGCTCCTAAATACCTCAAAACAGCTTTTTAAAATTGTAACAGTAAATAACCTGCCCATGACGGGCATCGAATCCCACGCACTCCCACTTTACAACAAACAGTCTGTGTGAACAATGTCGTTACAACAGCTAGCTCTGTAGCAAGGAGGCACAAAGGCAAAGTTATACTAGACATAGCTACATAAACTCTCTCTATACGAGTATTAACCATCAACTGCTAAGCGCGACTCGCTGACCTTTCGCGGACAGTGTAGATCAAGATCAGACTGCACAGAACGTGCAGTCTGATCTTGTATCTACATTGTCCGATCAGGAGTTGTTTTTCTCCTAAAAATAGATTTCAAGTATAATCAATCGAGTTTTTACTATCGGCTTGAAAGTTTCGTTTAATTTTTTTAGCAGAAAAAGGGTTGAATTCGTCTTCAAATTTCCTAGAGACAAGAACCGTTGTGGAAACTGTCTGGAACCGTTCTAATGCTGGTCCAGGTTATCTGTGCTCAGCCATACGTTTGGCGCTATATGAAACCGACCTATGGATAGCCGGCCCAGCACAGGGATCGAGCCACGACCTCTAGGCTTGAAAGCAAACCCTCTACCATACTACCAGTAAAGATTGCTATAGTAATGAAGTACACCAGCCAACTTACACTAGACCTGGCTACAAAATGAGCAAATCAAAGCAAGACGTCAAATTTCAAAGAGAACGAAAGAGGCTCACTTTTACGTGAACTATTTTCTTATTCCCTATTATCCGCATGATTTACTTCTTTAACACGCAGTAGAAATTGCGTCGCTATTTCATATTAAATGTAACCCTTTAACACACAATCCAGACTTTTAACGACCCTGGTCCTGAAATGAGCTTATGAAAAAAACATAGTAGGAAAAGGAGAAAATGCTGGTAACCAGCATTTTGTCCTTTTCCCACAATTTTTTTTTTTTCACCCTTTCAGAGACCGATCCCATCGTTTGAGCAACATTCATCTTGTTGTCTGCAAATGCTTAGAATTTGGACAAGTCTACATCTTGGTAAAGTGGTAACTCTCTTAACACCAAACAAATCTTACTCGCTTTTATGTTAAATGTGTAGATCAAGATCAGACTGACTAGAGCGTACAGTGTAAATTTGTATAGATACTCGCTGATACTGCCCAGAGCAGCCATGACCTATGACATGATTTAGCTCTTATTTTCTACTTGAAAAGTATATTCTTTTCTTTGCTATCATTTACTCGGCTTTTCTAGGGTCGAAGTCTAAGAGCAAAGCAAATGAGGACATGGTGGATCAAGATCAAACTTAACAAATTGCACTGTCTGACCTTGGACCAACCACTAACTTTTACGGATATTCCATAAAAGAAACAAGAAAATGCAATACATTACACAATAATTGAGGTATTTTTGCCCTATCTAGCAATATCTATTTCTATAAAAGTATGTGACGTTCTAAGGAGTATGTATAAATATGACGCAGTTCACGCTGTGATGAATAATATGTTTATCTGATTTGTCTGGCCCTTTTGGCGTTGTTGAGCTTCTGTCGCAGTGCTTGTCGCTTCTCTTAACCCTTTACCGGACGACAAAATTTTAAAATGGTCCAAACTGAAAGCATTTTGCAGGGGACAATGACGAACAGATGTTTATTCAACGATTGTATTTGTCATTGATAGGGTGGAAAGTTCAAAAGTTTTCTTTCTCTGAGCAATTAAAATATGGGACTGTTTGATGCAGCGTTCAGTATTAGGCCTATATAAAGCCTTGCCCAGAGACACTCCCACGTGACAAGCGTCGCCAACTGTGATCGAACCAGGATTTCCTGATTACAACTTCAACGCCTCCACCAATGGAGCCATGGAGAGAGCCTCTAGTAGATATAATAAACGATGTTTTAGGAGGAAACTTCTTTTTTTTTTCCGGCGTATTTGAATGCGCTGGCTTTTGACCTACTTCTTGGTACTGATAAAAATGAATAGACGGTAATTTGCGATTGGTAAAAAATGTGCACATGTTTATTCGGCGGGCCCCTGCTGCCATATTTGCTCGCACAATTATGAAACAGCTATTCCAAGCATTGCTACCGCTAATCGATACCACGGGACCTTGATTCATACCATATCAAATTAGTGTAATAGAAAATGGACCTTTTCTTGTGCAGTTTGGAAATATAATACATGTATTTTCATAAGCGTCACCCAATAACCCAATACTACTTTTCAACAACATGAAAAACGGTGAGGAAAAAGAGGCAATTACTGGCGAGGTTACTTACCATTATTCTACTCCATATGGCTTGTAACGCGCGAAAAGGGGCATTCGGACATTTGCGTAAATTGTCGTCTCGGATCAGCCTGCGCAGTCCGCGCAGGCTAATCCGAGACGGCATTTTACGACTACATTAGATTTTGTGCTACCGCAGACTTGCGAAAAAAAAGAAAATTACATAAAAACGGAAAGTGTCGTTTCGGATTAGCCTGCGGGGACTGCGTAGGCTGATCCGAGACGACACTTTACGCAAATGTCTGAATATCCCTTTTCGCGTGTTGCAGCCCATATGGACCCAATAAAGAGTTTCAATATTCATATTCGAGTATCTCTTACGCCGTCTATCTTTTTCAAAGACATTTCTTGTTAGTCATAACATAATTCTTTATCCATAAAACAAAATTTGTGTAATAACCTACTAAATCATGAGGTTGCCTTTGACTTGAAGAAAATTGACCAATAGCAATAAATTTCGACCAAGGTCAGTCTGCGCGGATAGATCAAGGTCAGCCTGGTCGATACTTTTTGCAGATGCAATAAACCCCCTTTTCACGGAGCATGAATCGTATTCTTTTACCACAGTAAATCATAATGTTTACGTAACCGTTAGAACGCTGAATAATGTACTGTACTATATGTACACGTGCAAATGTAATGCTAGATCTATGGACATTTTTTGTCAGGAAACATTAGATAATATCAGGCAGTGTCGATGCAAGATATGATTGCAGATTCTATGCACACTGATCTTGATCTACACTCTCCACTAAGGCGACTTACGTTGTGGTAAGCACGTATATCATAATTACATATGCGGCGCATGGAATTTTTGTAAGTTAAAGCCCCAACAGCTTTCAAAAGTAAACAAATTTAAATCATACCATTTAAAAGTATGGAAATTATTCTGTAGATGACAATCTGAAATTGTACGATCGGCCTAAGTGTTATTCGCTGGAAGAAAATGAACCTTAGACCTAGGTTAAAGTTGCCAGGTAGCTTTATCGTTTGTTTACTTTTCACGTGGTTTGAAAATACATTTTTTTTTTTTTTCTACCGGAGACTAACGCTAAGACTTAAGGTTCAATAACAGATGGTCATCTTCACAATAATTTCCATACTTTAAGTTGGTATTATCTAAATTTAAGTGCAATTTAAAACCCTTTTTGTTAACTATTGGCAGCTATTGGGGCTTTAATGAAGTCACACATTATTTGTCAGAGTCATGCTTTTCAACGTATTTCATCATATCTTTAAATCAAAATTTGTTTTTTTAACGCTGTAATTCATGCATTTTTGCTTTTAAGATGAACGATACACGTACATACAAGATTACAAAAAAGAACAAGAGTACCGCATGGGTGTAACAACGCCCGCCTGAGTTTGCTTTTCCAGCAAATATTAAAAGTCGGAAAAGATGCATAACTGTGTCAAAAGTATAAAAGGGTTACTCGCCCTTGTTGCATAGTTTCCCGTTTTGATATTAACTCTTCCGGCGCCATAGGCGAAAACAGAGACTTTTGTGGACGGCATAGATCAAGATCAGACTGCACAGAACGTGCAGTCTGATCTTTGATCTATACCGTCCGCTTGTTTAGTCAAGCCTGTACAATCAAAATCTTTGTAAGTTTCAACAAATTGTATTTATAGCCGTCGAAAGAGGTCGAGTTTATTTATTTGGCGCTGAAAGGGTTAAAGCTTGCCAGAGTTTAAGGTAAATGTCTTCAGTGATAACAGATTAGTAAGGAAAAAGTCACTGTTCACAGGTCGACGACGACACAGACTACGAAAAGGTTGACAGCCAAGCTCGCAAGCACGGAAACTGATTATTGCAGCAGTGTTTTATCGACTAAGCAGGTATCTGATATTTTTACGGAAAATCACTGTTCACTTACGTTCTCCTGAAACCGGTTTGCTGTGCGCCTTAATCCAATGTCACCATAATTTTTGTTTCATCACGACGACAACTGCTCTTAGTCGTGTCTTTGTATGAGCAATAATACATTACACGCTACATTCTTTTCATGCCACTGGCTACTATTCAACATTAACAGAGTTGACACATTGTCCAGTTGTGGGGAAATAATGAATCATGTCCAGGGACTGTGAAAATCTTTGTAAATTTCTCTTGTCCACGAACAATTGGTGTTGAAAACTCACTTGCCAATATGAAAATCTTACTTCTCCATTCTTTTTTCTCAAATTCTGAATAAATTATTGGGAAAGATGAAAAAAGTTCGTGTTTCCTTTTTAAATGTTGCTTTTCGTTCTGCCAAAAGCAATATTTTGCTTTCTTTCAAATGTTTTCCTTTTCGTACATTGTAACGGTAAACCGTTTTCTCGTAGATTTTGAAGTAAGCCCCTAAAGAAAAGAGATAACCCTTTCAGCTTCACTGGTTAAAAGAGGCGCTTTGGAGGACGGCGTAGATCATGATTAGACTGGACAGAACGTGCCTGATCCTGGATCTATACCGTCCGCCTGATTAGTCAGGTCTATAAGATGAAACACCTATCCGAGTACCACTGGATTGTATTTTCTGCCGTCGAAAAAGGTCGAGTTTATCTATTTGGGAAGAGTTAACCCTTCACCAATATTACCGTGATTTAACGACCCGAAGACAGTGTATTAAAAGGAGAAAATGTTGGAAACTAGCATTTTCTCATTTTGCACAATATTTTCTATCCTCTGAAAAACAAATCACGTCTTCTGCGTAACATTTAAACTGTCGTCTACAAATGCTTTGAGATTTGACGCGTTTAAAATTTTTGTTGTTAGTGAAGGACTTGACACGGACGTGCGTCATACCATTGATCCGCAGGACACAGAATTATACAACTGAAAAATTTTTACGTGTGACCCCAGACGATAAAGAACGGAAAAAAGTAAGGCGACTGTTTGTGTATGCTTGACATGGCGCGTTCACGTTTTATTAACGACAATTTTAGAACAGACGATTGATTTAGGTGTCGCCTGATTCAATTATTACTAGATTTATTTCTCCACCAGCTTGTATTGATCTCCCCTTTTCTGCGAGTGGTAATAAATCGCAGAATGAGAGTTTGATCGTCCTCACAGCATGAAATTACAAGGCGAACGTGGTGCCGTGTTTGAAACTTGAGCTTTCTTCCACAGTACATAATGCACCAACATTGATTGATTGATTGATTAATTGATTGATGGCATGGGTTGGTTGGTTGGTTGGTTGGTTGGTTGGTTGGTTAGTTGGTTGGTTGGTTGGTCCCATTCCAAGCCATTACATGAATCAAACGATGAAAATTGTCCAGTTTAACCAGTACTGAGTAAATAAAACGTAAATGGTATAAAGTAAGTAGCTGTTTACGTACAAAATGAAATGAAATAGGCCTTTTTAGATTTTTTTTTTTTTCTGTGAATTAAAAGCTTTTTTTGAACGCTAACAAATAAGAAATACAAAAAAAAAACTTTATGCAAACATAAAGAAAGTGGGTGGTACATGCAGTAAAAACGTGAAATTCCGGGTCTCAAATATCGTGTTCGTCGTCTTGAACTCGGAAACTCCGTCTTTTTATGAGATCAAATATGACGTCATTGCATTAATTGAATACAGTTCCACATAACTGACGTATGTTATTTATAATGTGACATTCCCACAAACCTTTGCGAAATTCTGGCGGGAAAATCTGAAAATAAATAAAGAGGCTTCGTAGCTCATTTAGGAAATACCAATGAAAAATAATTATGTTCTCTTACTTTTTTTAAGTTTGGTTCTTTAGCTATTGCCTTACTTCATTCAGTAATAAATGATTTTTTTTTTTTTTAATTTGGTTCTTTTGTAAAAATCTGAATAACCCCCTGTAACTGTTTTATCACTCTGAGTATTAAAAATTGAGATGGATCATGTGTTCAGGATCCATATTCAGCATCCATTCTTAACACGTATCTTACTGAATAAGTTAATTGAATCTTTTTAAAGCGATATTAAAAACTCGAATAATGCTGTTTCAAACTTATTTTTTATAGAAAAATACCTCCTTATCGGACAGTGTAGATCAAAGATCAGACTGCACGTTCTGTGCAGTCTGATCTTGATCTACATTGTCCGCAAAAGGTCAGCAGGTTGCGATTAGCAGCCTGGGGGTTTAGAACACTCTTGGGTTTATTCTGCAGAATTTTCTAAATTTGAAAGTAACACAACTCCTGACTGGATAAACCATTTCAGAGGCCGTGTTACTTTCAAATTTAGAATATATTGGAGAATAAGATTAAGAATGTTATTGAAAATGGTTGGTAAAAATGGACCCAGAAATATTTAGTACTAAATGAATTGAAATTGAGCAAATTTTCTCAATGAATTGGATTCCTTTTTGTACGGGTAGAAAACAGTGTTGGAGAAGAGCATGTATTTTCTCCTTATTCAACTTAGTTTTCAAAAGCTTTCTTCCTCGTGATCGTAAAAATTGAGACCTTTCAGTAGTCGGTTTCACATACTAATTTACTGATATTATGTGATGAAGAAAAAAAGACAAACTATAAGCTGATATATGGCCTGCAATACGCGAAAAGGGGCATTCGAACATTTGCGTAAAGTGTCGTCTCGAATCAGCCTGCGCAGTCCGCGCAGGCTAATCCGAAACGACACTTTCCGTTTTTATGTAATTTTCTGTTTTGCGCAAGTCTACTGAAGAACAAAATCTAGACGTAAAGTGCCGTCTCGGATTAGCCTGCGCGGACTGCGCAGGCTGATCCGAGACGACACTTTGTGCAAATGTCCGAATGCCCCTTTTCGCATGTTGCAAGCCATATCTGCCTACATTTTTATGAGAACAGTTCATAATTTCAACCGAGCATATCTCATACTGGGACTACTTCAAACGTCGTGATCTGAAGTCAAGTTATATGCGCAATTCATCCTGCTTGACTCAACATGGTTTCAGTATTATCAATAAATGAACCATGCTCTGGCAAAAGGGGGTTTTAATACAGCTCCGTGATGCATTATACCAAGCAAGTCATCACATAATTATGGATCCATGAAATCCGTTTTGTCTTACGATTGACTGAATCATGAGGTAGACCGGTCCTTTTACATGCAAACAATTGACCAATAGCAACAGGTTTCGATCCTGGTGGGACTGCACAGGCTGACCTGGTCGATACTTTTTTTTTAAAGGCATTGAACCCCATTTTCACAGAGTATGGCTGAAATATATTTACTAATGAGGCGTTAGCCGAAACATGTTTGGTTTTTATCTGGAGTTTATTACATATAATACATTCAAAGGCGTGTGTCAGTTTAATAAATTATTTGGACACCCACTTAACCATGTGTCGGACCGGAATTCGCCATCTTTTCCGTTCCCTTGCATAATATACTCGTATATCGGTGCTTTACAATAAATTGCGATTTACGACATATATGATAAACTAGAAAGACCCCCTTCAAAAGTACATCGGCGTGTTGCATTTCTACAAGTATAGCTGTGGTTGTTGGTTTTGTTGTTGTTGTTGTTGTACGACTTGTTGCACATTAAACAACAAGGATCCAAATTTCCAGCAACGATACTTCGTGAAAAAAACGTCATTTCCTACGCACTTTGTGGTTTTATTGTTGTCTCTTTTTTGAGAGGTTTTTTTTTATGTCTTCTCACGTATACTTTCTACCACTTTTTTGCCTTTACTCTTATCCCGAGGCCGCACTTAGCCATGATTCGTAAATTCAATACAAATTCCAAGACTATAGTCATCTGAATTGTTAAGAATTTCGTCTTATATGGTTAGTATTAAAATTTAGAAATAGAACAATGTTGTAGAACTATAACCAACTGTCGGATTGATTGATTGATTGATTGTATGATGTTACACGCAGTTTTCAACATTATTTCAGTTATATCGCAGCGGCCAGTGCACCTATCCATGCTTTCCTGGAGTTTCTTTTACCGATCGACCGACCAACCGACCGACCGACCAACACAATATTCTTCCTAAGCTACTAGCTGCTTTCCCACCTAATCACCGTCGAAACAATGGTAAGCGGTGAGAGAGGAATGAATCATCAATCCTCGGGAAGAAATTGGCCGAGTCGAGGATCGAACCTGCGACCCCCTGTTCTCAAGTCCAGTACGCTACTGTCTAACCCACCGGGGCTTGGCCCAACTATCCGAACATTAATCTGTTATTGTAAGATCGGTCTAAGCGTTAGTCGCTAATAAAATCAAAGCGTTGAGAACGCTGATGTGGCATTTGTCAAGGAAGCCACTGTGTAAATTTAATAATTTGAAAACAGGAGGGCCATGATGGCCCTGGATCGCTCAACTGAGTCAATAGGCGAAATTCACTCCACGCGCGTCTGGTCAATTGAGTTTAAAATGTGGCCTCTGGAGCGTCCACAAGGAATTTCCTGAAGTTGACCTAGTGACCTAATTTATCACCCGATGTGACCCAATTTAGAACTCGTCAAAACATTTATCAAGACAAACATTCTGAACAGTTTTCAAGTTAATTCAGCAATAAATGTGGCCTCTAGAGTGCCCACAAGGTATTTCTTAAATTTACCAAGTGACCTAGTTCATGACCCCAGGTGACCCAATTCCAAACTCACCCAATATTTCATCAAGACAAACATTCTGACCAATTTTCAAGTCAATTGAGCAAAAAATATGGCATCTAGAGTGCCCACAAAGTATTAGTTTAATTTAATCTTAAGACCTAGTTTATGACCCCAGGTGACCCAATTTTGAACTGACTGAACACGTTGTGCTCAGGTGGGCTAACAAACTTAGAACAGGTTCACTACCAAATAACAATGCTCTATGCTTTCCAGTTTTAGAAAAGAAGAATTTTAAAGTTTTCCTTCTTTGTTCCTTTGTTCGAACTTGTGACCCCCGGGGCAGGGCCAGTTTTGACCCCAGCGGCATCATTGAACAAACTTGGTAAAGGTCCACTAGGAATTGCTACATACCAAATATCAAAGCTCCACACCTTCCAGTTTTAGGGAAGAATAAGTTTTCCTTCTTTGTTCCTATGTTCGAAATTGTGACCCCTGGGGCGGGGCCAGTATTGACCCCAGGGGCATCATATGAACAAAATTGGTAGGGGTCCACTAGGAGATGCTAGATGCCAAATATCACAGCTCCATGCCTTCCAGTTTCAGAGAAGAAGAATTTTAAAGTTTTCTTTCTTTGTTCCTATTTTCGAACTTGTGACCCCCGGGGCGGGGCCAGTTTTAACCCCAGGGGAATCATATGAACAAACTTGGTAGAGGTCCACTAGGAGATGCTACATACCAAATAGCAAAGCTCTACGCCTTTTAATGTCAGAGAAGAAGATTTTCAAAGATTTTGCTATTTTTTTCCTTTCTGTTGCCATAGCAACCAGAGTTAAGGGTGGAATTCAATCTCTTGAACAACTTTAGTAGAGCTTCACCCAAGGAACATCCCTGCCAAATTTCACCAAGATTGGCCCAGCGGTTTAGGAGGAGAAGATGTTTAAAGGAATTGTGGACAGACGGACAGATGGACGCTGGACAATGACCGATGACAATACCTCACCTTAGCACTTCGTGCTCAGGTGAGCTAAAAAAAAAAAGAGGAATATTATTTAAATATTAACTTGAAAATCAACCTCCTAAGCAAATTAATACGTCTCTTTGGTTAAAGGGAGATTACTGGTGCCTAAGTTTGCGTTAATTGTGTATTGGTGGTCTCTCTTTGATCTTTCAAGAGGAGTCAGGAGTAACGTCCCTTGACGGAAGGATGCACGATGGGTAGAGAGAGAAGCCATGTAAATATATTGAATTCAATTAAGTTTATACCTGAATACTATGATTTTGAGATATCTTTGGCCGTCAGGACCTAATTCCCAACATTACAATAAAGTTTTCTTTCTGTAAATATTCATGCACAGTCAAATGAGTAGCGTGCAATCATGGGACGAACAAGCCCAGGGACGAACTGGTTTTGGAACGAACAACCCCGGAAGCAAAGCGGTCAGAAGACAAATTTTGTGCATATCATTGCGCCAATAGAAGGCTATGAAGAGGTGAAGCTATTTTTACTCAAAAAGAAGTATTTCCATGATCGATAGCCTTTTGCAGTTTATTTCAATACGCCATTTCCAATTATATATCTGAGTGCTATTGAAAAACTCATTTGTCTTGAAAATTTGAGTTTAATTGGGTTTACTTCCTTCGGTTTTGGACAAAATACCATACATGGTCTTCAAAATTCAATATTGAACATTTATTATTGATCTCATAGTGGCATTGTCTTCGACAAATGCCACAAAAATGAATTATAAAACTAGGTCAAAAGTTACCAGGTCGCTGTATCTTTTGTTGCCTTTTGCCTACTTTGCATTTGTCTGCCAGCGACTAACACTTGAATCGACTGCACAATGACAGATTGTCGTCTTCTTCCATACTTTCAAAAGGTATGATTTTAAGTTAGTTACATAATAACAGCCACATTGTTTACTTTTGGCCGCTACAAGGACTTTAAGGCGTTGGCTTTGCAATCAGAAAATTCAAAGATCGATCCAAACTGACAGCACAGGTCACGTGGAAGTGTCCTTGGGTAGGGCAAGGCAAGGCAAAAAATTCTTGCCTATTATTTGTGCTGAAAACCTGAGAAAGACATGAATGAGATAGCCTTCGCTGTTCTATGCCGTTATCTTTTAAAGCAGAGTAAAACACCATTCAAACAAAGAACAAACTGTTTATCAGGGCCTGGACTTAAAATATAAATCAGACGATTAACCATTCCGTGCCATGAAGGAGAAAACGGGGCCTTCTTTGGCCGGTGTAGATCTAGATCAGACTTCCAAGAACGTGCATTCTGATCTTGGATTAATGTCAAGCCTGTAGGATGGAAATCTTAGAGAGTTTTAATGGATTGTATTTTCAACCGTCGACAAAGGCCGAGTTTGTATATTTGGCACTGAAAGAGTTAACCCTTATCATCCTGAATAAGTGAAATCTTTACCACACAATGCCGGCTTTTAACGACCCTGTGGAAGAAACCTTTTAAAAACATTGTGGGGAAAGGAGAAAATGCTGGTAACCAGCATTTTCTCCTTTTCTCACAATGTTTTTTACCCTATCAAAGTCAGAAATCACATCATTTGAGCCACACTGAAATTTTCATGCACAAATGCTTTCAGTTAGGATCGGTCTAAAATTTTGCCGTGAGGTAAAGGGCTAAATGATACCTACTAGTCGACAGTAAAAAAAACCCAAAGGTTGCTATTTCAAAGCTTTTTTCTTGGGGGGGGGGGTATATTCTGTGCAGTCTGATCTTGATCTACACTGTCCGCAAAAGGTCAGTGACTCACGCTTAGCAGTCCAGGAGTTAATATCGCCTGATGTAGAAGAACACACTTTTTCATGACGCAGGCGTTTCTGTAAGTATTTTCAGTTCGTGATTATTTGATTTACGCGATCTCGTGCGGAACGAACAATAAATATCGGTGAAGCAGAGGCGTTTTTCCCTCGTTTTTTTTTCCTCACGCGGCGAACAGCGAAAAAAACGTACGAAAATTTTATCCTACGGACCGCTTAGCTCAGTGAAACTTTCGCAGTTTCTCAAAGACTATCTCTGTGAGTTCAACTTCAGCCTCAAGCACGTCTTATAGTGCTTTGACAGAACGTGTAGGTGAGACCTCAAAAGCTACTGGCTGCTCTCGATCCTAATTTTTACGATTATTTAGAAATGAGCCGTGCCCTGGAAAAAGGGTATAGCCGTCATGCATGGTACTTGGCAAGTCGGTACATACGTAGCCTAGGATCCAGAAAAACCACTTTGTCTAGCAACCAATTTGATCATAAGTAAAATTGGTCCTTGGTCATGCAGAAGATTCACAAAAAGAAAGTTTTGACCCATGTCAGCCTGCGCCGACTGCGCAGGCTGACATGAGTCGATACTTTTTGCAAATGCATTAATCCCCTTTTCACGGGGCATGGTTCAAATATTTTCTTGCAAAAGAGAAACCATTGAAATTTGATTAATTTGGCTGTTTCTCATTTTATTTATAAAAAAAAATACTTCATCAATCGAGTTCTCTAACGGTATAAACTGTTTTGACCAAAATATTCAGAATCAGACTGCACGCTCCAGGCGGTTTGATCTTGTATTTCATCCAACACATAAAATCCCTTATGAGCCCCACAGATATACGACGCAGCTTATCAGCACACCAAGTAAGGTCATAACGAGGCTAAAGCGCACCGAGAACGGTCAGACCATTAATATAAAAATTAGAAATTCCTTTGTTTAAAAAAAAAGATGGATATAACATGTGATTATGATACTTCCGACAAAAGAGAAGAGTACGAGGTAAGAAGCAAACTACATTCATTTGATGTTTATTTTTTACATACAAAATGTGTATTCCATTTATATAGAAACTGACGAGTTGAAAACACTGAACAATACGTATTCGGGAAAAAAAAAAAACAACTCAAAATAATTATTGAGATAGATGAATATGGCTATTCCATAGATAAAATTCTTTTCTTGAAATGGTATCCACATTTCAAACATATGACGGATATTGAGTCAAAAAAGTTGTTATGTCATGATTGTACCACGGATACCAAGAAAAAAAAAATGCTGATAATTACTGGTGAAGAACCATTCAATAAATACGACGAATACCACGCCGAACTTTAGTCCGTAAAAATATATTTGTTTCTTGAAATGGATATCACATTTCAAACGAACGACGCATACCACGTCGAAATTATCTCTTTTTCCCAAAATAAGGTGTTTATTTCAATGCACTACGGATACCACGTAGAAAAATGGACTAATCAACCCTTGGGTTAGATTTCACAATGTATACGACGGATACCACGTCGATCATTGGTCTTTGTTCTTTCTTGAAATTATTTCAAGTGCATGACGCAAGTCACGTCGGGAAAATCAACCGAAATATGAGCAATTTGTATGACGGATACCACGTAATACAAATGCAATGGCGTTTTATAATCCTTTCAATTTTTGTCATTCGCAATCACTGAAAACTAAGAACACGAGATTTGATATATATTCAAATCCTTACACAGAGCTGATGCTTTTCAGAATGAAACGGCAGTGGATCATGAAGGAAAGGACAAAGATCAGGCGCATGCGACGCGGAACATTTCTGAGGAATTAAGCTACATGGGCAATGAAACAATAACTTCGGCGGAAAGCTCCGTATTGGCCAAGATCACGACTTGTTTCGAATCGATGAATGAATCAATTAGGGGACTACAAACAGAGATTAGAACAATTAAGAGGGCACATTCCAAGGAACATGATGACCCCATGCCGCTAGAGAAACAAATGCGGCTCGATAAACAGGCGTCTAATTGCGATGACGATATCGCACATTATCTCTCCGATGGCAGTATCGGAGAGGTATCCCAAGGGGACGAAAATGAATGGGAGGATATCACAGACTTCCTCATTGAGGATAAAGAGCAAGGCGAGCCCATACCAGAACAACTAGCCTTACTGGCGAATAAATCCCTTCGATGTAAATCAATCGACGAAAAATTGAAAGAGCTGAGAAGCAAACACAAACGACCAGAAAATGTCGAAAATCTGCAAATTACAAAGGTCGATGATATTCTCTGGAGTCAACTGAGACCCGAGACGAAAGCTTTTGACTACAACCAACAGAAGATGCAAAGCGTTCTCAGTCAGGCATTAGTACCAGTCATAAAGCTGATGCAAACTGTCAGAAAAGAAGGAAATAAGGAAACTAGAGAACTTGTGGCAGACACATTCAAAATCTTGACACAAGGTATCGTTACATCGAACGAGAACAGACGGGAAAAAATAAAGAAGAATCTACTACCTAACTACAGAAAGCTTTGTGATAACCCACCATCGGCAACAAAATTATTCGGAGACAAGTTGGAAGAAGACATAAAAAAGATGAAAGAGTCGAAAACAAAACTGACACCTTTTCTACAATCACAGAACAAGCATTTTTTATCCAAGAGGGGAGGGGGGAGCCGACCACTTTACCACAACAAATCCTATCCCTCCCAAAACAACCAAACCTTCCAAAACAACCAAACCTTCCGAAACAACAACAGCTACAACAGCAACAACAACAATCAGTGGAGGAGACGCAATCCAAAAATCAACAAGCAGATTCAAAAGTAATTGAAGTAAGTAAAAACATTACTATTCACATTCACAATACTACTGAAAATTTCCGTGGGGGAAAAACAGCAGACAATATAAAAATATGGAAAAGTATCAGTACTGACAAATGGATTTTAGATACAATAAAAGGCTGTACGTTAGAACTTACAGACATTCCAAAACAGACACTTATCCCTAAACCTATTAAGTTTTCAAGTGAGGAAAAAATAAAGATACAGCACGAACTTGATCGATTCATTGAATGTGGGATAATTGAAAGAGCTTCAGATGACACGGAAAACGAATTCATTTCGAATATTTTCATTCGACCGAAAAAAGACGGGCGAGCAAGAATAATTTTAAATTTAAAATATTTCAATGAAAATTACGTAGAAAAATCTCATTTCAAAATGGAATCACTTAGATCAGCAATAAACATGATGAGAAAAGATTGCTATTTGGCCTCAGTTGACCTCTCGGACGCGTATTACTCGGTCAGAATAAGAGAACAAGACAGAAAGTACCTAAGATTTATTTATGACGACCAGAAGTGGCAATTCACCTCTCTGGTTATGGGTTACTCTTGCAGTCCGAGAATTTGGACGAAATTAATGAAGCCCGTTTTCGCTTATCTGCGGTCAAAAGGTCACAGCAGCGTTTACTTCATTGACGACTCGTGCTTAGCGGGTTGTTCCTACGGAACTTGTAGCCAAAACATCTCAGATACTGTAGAATTAATGGATAGCCTAGGTTTGACAGTAAATTTGACAAAATCCATACTTACACCATGTAAGAAAATAGTAAACTTAGGTTTTCTTTTTTGCACATCGACAATGACAATTACGCTTACGGAGGAAAAGAAGAAAAATATAATAGAGGAGTGCAAATCCATGATTTCAACAAAGAGAACCACGATTAGAAACTTCTCGAAATTAATCGGGAAATTAATTGCAGCAGAACCGGGAGTTCAACATGCCCCGCTTTATATCCGACCTTTAGAAAAGGTGAAAGACATACAGTTGAGGAAACATAGGGGCAATTTCGACACTTTTATGAGAATTCCAAGTGGTGTCCATCCTACTTTGCAATGGTGGATAGATAATACGCAGAACAGTTATAAAAACATTTCCTTAACAGTTCCGGATGTTGTAATATACACTGACGCGTCCTTACAAATGTATGGTGCTTATAATGAGACAGATAACACCAAAACAAATGGGTTTTGGGACTCCTCAGAACAAAAGTTACATATAAATATACTTGAACTTAAAGCCTGCGAAATAGGAATCCATACTTTATGTAAAGACATAAACAATAAACATTTACGGCTCTATACTGATAACACTACTAGCTGTGCTTACATCAACCGTTACGGTGGTAAACATGACTCATTAGATTCCATTGCGAGAAGGATATGGACTTGGTGCATTGACAGAAATATTCAGCTATCAGCCGCTCATATTGCTGGTTCAGATAATAAGGAGGCCGATAAACTTAGCAGAAGTGTAAATGATGACCTTGAATGGTCGTTAGATCAGCAGATATTCAATAAAATACACGCACATTACCCTCAAATGGGGATAGATTTATTTGCCTCTAATGTGAATGCAAAACTGGAACGGTTCGTTTCAAGACTACCAACAAAAAACGCTTTTGCGGTGGACGCATTTAGTATACAATGGACTAATCATTTGTTCTACATTTTTCCTCCTTTCAGTCTTCTACCAAGAATAATGCAAAAAATAGAAGAGGACAAGACGCAAACAATAATAATTGCTCCACTCTGGCCAACACAGGTGTGGTGGCCAGAACTCCTCAGATTGACCAAAAGCAAAATCCTCGTGTTACCGCCGACGCAAGAAATTCTACGATTAGAACACAAACCAGGAATACTACACAGACTGACAAAGATGCAATTAGCTGTTTTCAGTATATCAGGCAGGCACTGGGAAAGCGAGGCATTTCGGAAAAATCTCAAGACATCATTCTCAACTCATGGAGAAAAGGGACAAAACTCCAATACAACACTTATGTTAAAAAATGGATATATTTCTGTGAAGGGAAAACAAATCCCCTTAGTGCATCTGTAAATACAGTCATCGAATTCTTGACTTTTTTGTTCACACAAGGTTTAAGTTATTCCACGATTAATACAGCGAGATCAGCTGTCAGCAACTTCCTAAAAATTACCGGGAATGTAAATATTCACTATGATGAAATGATAAGTCGATTCATGAAAGGGGTTTTTAATGAGAAACCATCATTACCCCGATATACAAGGACTTGGGATGTCCGAGTAGTGTTGCAGTACTTAAAGACGATGGATATCACATCGTTAATTGCACTTTCATGTAAATTAGCTATGCTTTTTCTTCTTGTTACAGCACAACGTTGTCAGACACTTCATGTCATAAAGCTAGGTGATATCGATCATTCACCTGACGGCATTGTCATAAATATATCTCAATTGATTAAACAGAGCAGACCGGGTGTACATTTAGCACCGATTGTATTGAATGCATACAAGACAGATGAATCACTTTGCATTGTTAAAACGTTGAATATGTACATTGCAAGAACTGAATGTCTCCGAAAGGATGACAGTTTACTGATTTCAACAACAAAACCACATGGTAAAATATCAAAACAAACTGTAGCTCGTTGGATAAAAATTGTTCTTAAGCAGGCTGGTCTCCCCAACGTTTATACAGCACATAGCACTAGAGCTGCAACAACTTCAAACGCATATGATAAAGGTGTTTCTCTGCAAAACATTATTAAGGCTGCTGGATGGAGTAACGCAAGGACTTTTGCGACATATTACAAAAGAAAAATAGAAAATGACAATTTGTCTGTCCATCAAGCTCTAATGGAATAATTCCGTTTTTCTTTAAGAAAGACTTAAATGGTAATGAAATATTGTAAATGACATGATTTTGTGAGAAATAATGCAAAAAAAAAAAAATTCGGTTGATTAAACACAATGTCAATATTTCTCAGGTTCTCTAAACTATCTGTGGGGCTCATAAGGGATTTTATGTGTTGGATGAAATTGAATGATTAAACTAGACTTACCTTAGTAAGGTGAAGGTTGATCATAATTTCATCCGACACAAAAATCCCTATGAGCTCACACACCCGCCCTTGAAGAATACCCTGCCCGATATCGGATTCCTTTCGAAATATTACATTTATTTGACTCTAAAATATGACCTTACTTGGTGTGCTGATAAGCTGCGTCGTATATCTGTGTGAGCTCATAGGGATTTTTGTGTCGGATGAAATTATGATCAACCTTCACCTTACTAAGGTAAGTCTAGTTTAATCATTCAATTATACGACGTCAGAATATAGCTGATAAGACCCCAGTTAGCTCAACGGTTTGCTTTTCCTAACAGATGGAAGATTTACAACACACCCTCCACTCCGAAGCTGTGGTGCCTTGCTCAATTAATAACACTCGGGCTTTACTCTCCAGAACTGCTTTTCACTCAGTTGCGTAAGCACGAAATTTGCGGATGAAGGTTAGATAAGAAAACGTCGAGTCTGAGAAGAAATTTCACTAAACTGCATAACTTTACCATTTATGTAAATAGTTGGATAACTTTACGCCAGCTCACACCTGTGGGTAAAGCAGGGATCGTATGTGTGTACATACTATCCCAAATGATTTGCGTAAATCTACGCAGTTTTATGAAAGGTAGCCCAGGTTTTGTGAGTACTGGGTATGTATATTCACTAACCATTCTTAAGAATATTCTTAGTCTAATTATAAATTTTGAAAATAACACACCCTCTGATTGGCTAAACCATTTGGTTTAGCCAGTCCGAGGGTGTGTTACTTTCAAATTTAGATAACTCATTGAGAATAAAGCTAAGAATGTCCTTAAAAATGGTTGGTGAAGACGGACCCTGGACCCGTGTTGACGTATTCTTGATTTCACTTTAAGTCTAATTCTAGATTTAGAAAGTAACACAACTTCTGAATGGGTAAACTATTTGGTTTAGCCAATCAAAGCGTGTGCTACTTTCAAATTTAGACAATTCTTGAGAATAAGACTGAGAATGGGTGGTGAATACGGGCCCTGGCCCCGCCAAATGCTTTCAAATGGTGGTCGTTAACCCACTCAAACAGACACAAGCATCAGATAGGTAAGAAACAGGTGTCGACTTCCAAACAACACCTGGCTTTAACGACCCCAAGGAAGGAGTCTCACGTTTTAAAAACATTGTTGGAAAAGTAGAAATGCTGGTAACCAGCATTAGCTCCTTTTTCCACGATGTTATCAAAGCTACATTTAATTTGCAGATGCTTTCAAAACGGACAAGCCTAAAATTTTGATGTGTGTAAGAGTTGAGTTTAACCCCTTTTGCGGGCAATGTAGATCAAGATCAGACAGATCTTGTATCTACACCGTCTGCTCCCAAACAGTTAATTACGACAATAATCGTCTTTATCTTTAATTGCAGTGGAAATCTACTGTTCGAACTAAGAAAAAAAGTAGACTAGTTGAAGTTGCTTGTGCAAGAGTTAAGAAGGAAGGCAGCCAGCGGATTAGAAAGATTGTCATGTTCAGTGCTGATACAGTAACAGCAGGTCCAATACTTGTGCTGAGCATGAAATTTCCTACGTTATATAAATGAACCATACTCTGGCAAAAGGGGGGCTTAATGCATCTGCCAAAAGTATCGACCCAGGTCAGCCTGCGCAGTCCGCGTAGGCTGACCTGGGCCGAAACTTTTCGCTTTAGGTAAATTTTCTGTATGGCCAAGGATCAGTCTACCTCATGATTAAATCGATTATTAAAAGAATGGCAATATTATGGATGCATGATTACGTGATGGCTTACTTGGTATAATGCATCACAGATATGCATTAAGCCCCCTTTTCCCAGAGCATGGCTCAAATCAATTTAACCCTTTACCAGATTAAGTTTTAAACTTGCCAAATTTGAGAGCATTTGCAGATGACAAATCTAATGTTACTCAAATGATGGGACTTTACTTAAACGGGATAGAAAACACTGTGGGAAAAGGAGAAAAAAAAGTGATTGCGACTTACACAGTCTGAACAAGCTATTTGAAGGTTGTGTACATGTCTATCACTTTAAATGTTTACCATGTACGCACTGAATCCGGGTTCAATCTCCTATGTTGACAGTGTAGATTATGATCAGACAGTACAGAACTTGCATTCTGATCTTAGATCTATATAGTCCATTCATATTAACACCTTTTCCTGCCAAAACAACATTGAAATAGAAATACTAGTATGTTGGTTGGTTTTTTTTTCTCAATGAATAGCCCCAATATATTAATTCAACGCTCAAAATGATCGATGGTTATTTCTTCACCACACAACATAAATCTAGACTGGTCCATATTGAAAGCATTTGCAGATGACATAATAAATATGGCTGATGTTAAATAATTATTAATACGAAAGAGAAGAAAATATTGTGAGAAAATGAAAAAAATGTTGGTTAACAGCAGTTTGTCCTTTCCCGCAATGTTTTCTAAAGCCGCCTTCCTCTAAGGCGGTTTAAACTTTGGATTGTTTAGTAAGTGTTAACCCTTTACCAAACAATCAAGAGTTTTAACAACCCTGAAAAAGAAGCCCTTTGAAAAGATTGTTGTTGGAAAAGGAGAAAATACTGGTAACCAGCATTTTCTTCTTTTCCAACAATATTTTCTACCCTCTAAAAGACCATTTCCACTTTTCAGACACCTTTAATTTGTCGTCGACAAATGCTTTGAATTTGGACAAGTCCAACTTGTTGTCATTCGTCAACTCATTACCAAACGACAAAATTTTAGGTTTGTTCAATTCGAAAGCACTTGCAGACGACAAAATAAAAGTGACTGAAAATTTGAAATTTGTTTTGTGAAGGGTAGAAAACATTGTGGGAAAAGGAGAAAATGCTGGTTACCAGCATTTTCTCCTTTTCCCACAATGTTTTCCAAAGGCTTCTTTCTCAGGGTCGTCAAAAGTAGGGATTGTGTGGTAATGGGTTAAAGAGTGAAATAATTATGTAGGAGGCTAAATATAAAACAGGATATACGGTAGTTTTGTTGACAGAACGGGGCTTTATTTTTTATCTCTTAAAATATTATATTACGTAAACGTTGGCGGAGGGAAAAAAATCATAATGATTCAAATTTTAAATCTTTGTGGCTCCAAAAAAATTTTTTTTATGTGATTGCTGGATTGTTTGTTTCATGTTTAATGCCCAAACCAAAATTATTCAGTCAATTACTAGTATATCGCGGCAGCCAGTTCTCCTTTCCATGGTTTCCTGGAGTTCCTCTTAGCAGTACTTTGAACATTCTTCCAAAGCCTTTGGCTTCTTTCCCACATAAACATCGCCGAAACAATGGTCAGCGGTGCGAGAGGAATGCATCATATCGTGATGACTACCATCAATCCTTCAAAGAAATCAGCCGAGCTTGGAATCACACCAATGATTCCTGAGTCCAAACCTTGTTTTTACCGACTGAGCTGCTCGACTTAACCCTTTGCACAATCCCGAGTTTTAACGACCGGTAACGAAAGCTTTTGAAAACATTGTGGGAAAGGAAAAAATGCTTGTAGACAGCATTTTCTCCTTTTCCCACAATATTTTTTACCCTCTTGCCACTATAAATCCACGTCTAAATTTTCGTCTGCAAATTCTTTCAATTTGGACGACTTCATATGTTTGTTGTTTTGTAAAGAGTAAAAAATGTGTACATTGGACATACAGAGTCAAGAAAAAAAAAACAATGAGGTGTATGGGGGGGTGGGGTGGGGCTGGGTTGGGGCTGGGGATCTTTATATCTTGCATCAAATCGGACAGTGTGATATATCAAGATCAAACTGTACTGTACGTTCTGTGCAGTCTTGTCTTGTATTACCCTATTCGCCAAAGCAAATTAGTTCGCCCTTTGCACATTTCATTTATCGTCTGCAAATGCTTTCAAAAAGGACATGTCTGTAAAATTGTCGTCTGGTGAAGAGTTAAATCAGTAATTGATTACCGACCAATGATCGATTTCGCCGATATTTTTATTGAACGGGGATAAAATTATTTGATATCTCCCGAAACCATTGTGCAGCAGAAGACTTGAAAACGTTTATTTAAATCTTTACCAAACGACAAAATTTTAGACTGGTCCAAATTGAAAGGATATGAAGACGACATACTTATAAAGTTTAGTTTAGCTGAAATAATGGTAATCGTCTGTGAAAGTGTAGAAAATCTTGTGGGAAAAGGAGAAAATGCTGGTTACCAGCATTTTCTCCTTTTCCCACAAGATTTTCTAAAGGCTATTTCCCCTTGGTCGTTAAAACTCGGAATTGTGTTATAAAGAGTTAATATATTGGCCAATCAACATGAATCAAAGTTTGGTGGAAGACTACATGTTAAGACTTTTTAGCAAAAGGAGAAAATAACTATCTCCATTTCTCATAATATTTTCAAATATACCTTCTACCTCATGGTCGTTTTTATCAAGGGATTGTTTGGTATAGGGTTTATAAGTAGCGTTGAAACTCGATTGCCCACAGGAATAAATATAAACCGATAGAGAGTCGTAAATCGTACACGTGAGTGCAATAAAACGAGACTACGCAAACCGTAATTATCTTTACGTCCGGAAAGATATATCGGTTACTCATAGCTTAATGCGGAGTTTTTCCACTTCTGAAATATCGTGAGAAATGGAGATATTGCTCAGGGTGAGCAATTTCTCAGTTTGTCACATGTTTTTTTTTTGTATGTGTTTAGGTACTAAACTTAATTCATGCTGGTTAAACATATTTTACTGGGGTGCTTTCGAAGTCGTTTTGCCGCAGGTTAATCCCCTACCACACAATCCTGTGTTTTTACAACCCTGAAGAAGGCTTTTAAAACATTGTGAGAAAAGGATTAAATGCTGGTAGCCAGCATTTTCGTCTTTTCCCACAAGTTTTACTACCCTTTCACTGGCAAATTCCAACACTTTATCTACATTTTTTCCCGAATTGGACAAGAATGTTGCTGTCCAGTAAAGAGTTAACCCTTTACCACACTATCCCGTCTTTAACGACCCTGAAGAAGAAGGTCATTGAAAACATTGTGGGAAAAGGAGAAAATGCTGGTAACCAGCATTTTCTTCTTTTCCCACAATGTTTTCTATTCTACGAAAAACAAATTTCTTCCTTTAGGAGACCTTTATTTTGTCGTCTGCAAGTGCTTTTAATTAGGGCCAGTCTTAAATTTTGTCGTTTGGTAAAGATTTGAGAGTACACTATTAAGCCGCTGCACTGCGATGAAAAATGGATCTAATTATCCGTTTTGGATCAACATATTGATTCTAAATGGGTACAGAAATGTTTCTGGGCAGAAAAAAACTTCATGAGGTATCTAAGTGTGTAGGCCAAAATCAGTCCGTTCATTAGTGTAAGCTAATCTTGGTCTGGTCTTTTCGAAAAGAACATGGAAGGTGTCGAAAGGTAGGCAATGGGTTGAATGTAATCGTCTTGCTCGTATAGATAAGCCGATAACACGTATCATTGGATTTTGAGCCGCGCTCTTTTCGTCCCGTAAAGTAGTCTGATAGTTTGTTTGGTGTTATATGGAATATTCATCGGTATTTCAGTAATATTATAACGACCAGAGCACATATCTATGTATTCCTGTTTATGAGTGCCACTCATTGAACTCTTTCGTAGCAACTTGCTACTTTTCGGCGTTTCATAGGTCAAAACAATGTCTGGCAGTAAAAGAGGAATGAATACGCTCGTACTGTCGAAATGACTATCTACAGACCCGGAGGTTTTCTACTGGGTCGGGATCGAATAAAAACACTTTACTTACTAGCAGTGAGCGATACTATTGCGCTGTCGCAATGTATATTGATTGCATGGTGTTTAACGCCGTTTTCATCATTATTTAAGTGAAATAAAGTTAAACCAGGTTACATATCCATGCCTTCGTGGAGTTTCTTTTACTACTAGTACTAGTACTTCGCACCAGCCACTACATGGCTGCTTTCCAATGTAGTCATCGTCGAAACAGTGGTTAGCATTGAAAGAGGAATGAATCCTGTTGCAATGAATATCATAAATCCTTTGAAAGAAATTGGCCGACCTCACCCCTTTGTCTCAAGCCCTGTACACTAACGACTACGTTACCGAACTAGACAGGACATTTTTAATGTCCTTTAAAGTTGGTTTAGCTGCCTGGTTAGGCAACCAGTATAGCCCTTGCTGGAAGACATTGTGACAGAAAGTATCCCTATATTAACCTCGTATCTCTCGGATGTTGTTTAGCTGCTTTCAATTATGTTACTACTCTATCAGCACCAAATATAGACACTCAGCCTCTTTCAACGTCTTGAAAGTACAATCCACTGTCAATGAGAAAGATTTATCTTGTACGCTTGACCAAACAAGTGGATGGTATAGATCCAAGATCAGACTGCACGCTCTGTGCACTCTGACCTTGATCTATGCTGTCCGCAAAGCCAGTGTTTTCGCTTAGGGTGATAAAAGGCTTACATATAAGTATTCGTATTTATTCCCGTCTTCCTGTGATTCACAGGGACAAGGCTGGGGATCCGCAGCGTCGAACTTGCACGTGACCAACACAGCCAACGAACTGTTTCGTCGTTGAGTATTGAACAAGGGTGTCCTAAAAGGCTGTCTCCACCATTGGAAACTGGAAGATAGTCAAACTCTGCAATGATTACTTTAACAACGCATGATTTAGACTTGTCTAAATAAAAACTAACGAATACGGCGAACAGAAGGTGTATGAAATGATAAAATTTGTCTCTGGAATGGCGGGAAACATTGTGGGGGGAAAAAAAAGGGGAGAAAAATGCTGGCTACCAACATTTCTTCTTTCTCCAAAATTGTTTTCCAAAACCTTCTCCTTCAGATTTCGTGAATGCCGGGATTGTTCGTCAGCCCTTTGGCTGCTAAGCGCGACTCACTGACCTTTTGCAGACCGTGTAGATCAAGATCAGACTGCACAGAACGTGCAGTCTGATCTTGGATCTACAATGTCCGATAAGGGGATATTATTCCCCAAAACATAGCTTTGAAATAGCAATATTTTGGGTTTTTACCGTCGAATTGAAAACTTCATTTTAGTTATTAAGCAGGATAAGGGTTAACTCTTTACCACACGACAAAGTTTTAGACTGGTCCAAATTGAAAGCACTTGCAGACGACAAAATAAACGTAACTCAAAAAATGAAATTTGTTTCCAGCAGGATAGAAAACATTGTGGGAAAAGGAGAAAATGCTGGTTACCAGCATTTTCTCCTTTTCCCACAATGTTTTCAAAAGGCTTCTATCTCAGGGTCGTGAAAACTAGGTATTGTTTGGTAAAGGGTTAAAGGTCTAATCGGATGAAGTGGGTGAAGACGAGAGCTTTGCTTGTTGTTTTATGTCTTTGGGTAGTATACCTATGAGTCATACTCTGTGAAAAGGGGGCTTAACGCATCTTCCAAAAGTATCGACCCAGGTCAGCCTGCGCAATGCGCGCAGGCTGACCTGTGTCGATAACTTTTGGGGTTTTTTTTGTAAATTTTCTCCATGCCTAAGGACCATTCTACCTCAAAAATCAGTCGGTTGTTACACAAAAAGGATTTTATAGATCCATAATTATGTGATGAATTGCTTGGTACAAAGCATCGTGGAGATGCATTAAACCCCTTTTTGCCAGAGCTTGGCTCACATGCTTTTGATTTATTTTGATGAGTGAATAGTGTTAAAAGCCGCTTTCAACATTCTTTTCATTAAAACCACGGCGACAACTTACTTTATTAGTTGTACGGTCAGGTGGCAGGGGACTTGGAAACTTGTTCACGGCTGTGGTGAATCATGTCGCCCCGAGCCGAAGCCGAGGTGGCGACATGAATCACGACAGCCGTGAACAAGTGTCCAAGTCCCCTGCCACCTGACCGTACAACGAATTTATTATACTGCAAAATTTTACAATTCAAACGTATGTTAAGCGAATTTTACCTGTTTTTTGGTTTCAAAAATTGAGTACGCTGACGAAGTAGGATTTTCCTTCTGAGTGCCCCAATTCAATGGAAACTGACGTCACTGGGAACTGACGTCACTGAAATCTTGGTAAAATGTGCTAAAACGTGCAGTTTGTCGCATGATCTTGATGTTAATCTTGATCGACGCCGCCATATTGGATGTGTGTTGAAAGTGTAGTCATGTATACGGGGTTCCCGAAAGGGAAACTGCTTTTACGTTGGTTTTGCCAGTGTACATGATATATATGTTCGGGGCATATTATCCAATCAGATCACGAGAAATTTCTTTACAGTATAATAAAATTATATGTGTTATTTGTGTCACCAGGGGTAGAGCAGGACTCTGATGTGTCTTGTCAAAGGAAACTCTAACGAAAAGGTCCAGCAGCTTCAAGATGGGGCCTTCTTGACAGTGCTTCGCACAAAACTCTCCTCAAGGCACTACCTGCTTTCCCACATAAAAATCGTCAGCACAAGACTTGATAGACGGATATTATAATCTATTCAGAAAACAACTGAACAGTTTAATCGTATGCATCTTTGTAGCACGTCGTGTTTTGAGCCCTTCTGCAACTGATCCACCGTTTTTGTGATCATAGGAAGAAACACATCGTGAGAAAGGGAAAAAAAATCTTGACAACAGTATTTTCTCGTTTTTCGCATGTTTTCTGTCCTTTCAAAGGCAAATCCTTGCTGTTGAAACGGATGTAATTTGTCGTCTGCACTCGCCGCTCATATGAAGGGGTCTAAATTTGTGTCCTCTGACACAGGCTTAAACGCTTAGAGCGTCGACCGACATTTTGAGTCTAGAAGTAAGGCCAAAAAAATTGGAATTTCAAGGTTGCTCTCGTCCAGCACATCTCAGCAGAAGCGGACAGTGTAGATCAAAGATCAGACTGCACATTTTGTGCAGTCTGATCTTGATCTACACTGTCCGCAAAAGCACCTAAATCTGTGAAAGGCGCATTTTACTGGTTAAAACAACGAAAAAAACAGAAATTGATAATGTTGGATTTTGATAATACCGGTATATGAGAGAGGTAAGATTTTATTTCTTGGTCGATTCGCATAGGAAAGGGGAGAAAAGGTGTTTTTTAACCGAAAAGTGTAAATTATCGGTTTTCTCATTGACGTAAAAATAAGTTCAACGCACGAAAGAATAATTAAATCGTGTATTTTACTCCGTTCTGTCTGCAAGCATTCAGCCGCAGTCATGTGAATAAAGCAGCTCCGGGATAGAAAACGAACGGAAAAAATACGTCTTTTTTATTTATTTCGAATATCCCGTTAATTTAGACAAGTTCATTCCGAAAAGTGGGCGAAAATAGATTAACCGCGTTGTAACATTATAGATCCACGTTCAGTCGCGTGCTATTTGATATCGAACGCTATTTATAAAGAAAGCAGACGAAATTACGGAAATGGAGAAGCGTCACAAGAAAAATGGAAGTCGTAAAAGTGTGTCAGACGGTTTATAGCGGTAGAGAAGAAAACTCGGTTATAAACGATCGCTATACGAGAAGAGTAAACGGGGAGTTTTTACGGATGTTGCGTCAACCGCTATTACCGCTGTGAATAAATCCACAGTCCGGCACGGAAGTTAAAGAGAGATAAAATTTTAAACCGTATCGTGCGATACACTGATACGAGACCTACACATAGTTGGAGGCTGAAAGACGGAGTTGGTGCAATGGGAATAAAATCCGAGTTAAATAATAACTGTGAGGATACAAAAATGGTTCCTCGAACGATAGACGGGGAAATGTGTTTGGATGTTGAGTGTGGCTCAAATAAAGCTGTGTTATATGTGTCTAAACTGTTTGCTGGAAGTAAAAAAGAGTGCGTTTTGTATGAAAATGAATGGCTTACGCCGAACGAATTTCAGAATGTGAGTGGACGGCGGTCAGCTAAGTATTGGAAACGGTCAATTCGACATAATGGAATTAGTCTTAAAACTTTAATGGAGAGTGGCTTATTGAAAGCCAAAGATGATTCTTTGCCTCAAGCAGATGACGAACATTTTACAGTCGATAACAATAATGGAACAGTAACTGTAAAGGTATCACTTTTCTCCAATTTATAATTAATCCCTTTATTCTTTTATCGTTATTTACACCAGCTTCTTTACTACATAATTCCCCCTCTCCCTCCCTCTCTCACATTTTTTCTCTCGCCTTCTTTCTCTCCCGCCCCCTCTCCTTGCCCCCCCTCTCTGTCTCTCTCTCTCTCTCTCTCTGTCTCTCTCTCTCTCTCTCTCTGCCCCCCTCTCTCTCTCTCGCTTTTTTCCTCTCTCCCTTCTCCTCTTTCTCTCTTTCTTTCTCTCACAACACTGTCTTCTCCTCTCTCTCTCTCTCCTTCTTTCTCTCATTTCATAATACCATTCCTTTCCACACATTTCCAATAAATTACCTTATTTGATTTATGAAGACAATTATTCCCATCAATGAAACACCTACTCGTAGATTTACCCTAAAACATAGGGTAGATACGCCAAACTGTCACGACCCAGCCATCTCTGGTTTTTACAATCCTGAGAACGAAGCCTTTTAAAACATTGTGCGAAAAGGGAAATATCGCTGGAAACCAGCATTTTCTCCTTATCCCACAATGTTTTCCACCTCTTCTTGGAAACCACCACTTCTTTAACTAACTTTGATATGTCGCCTGCAAAACCTTTGAATTTGGACAAGTCTAGAAATCTGTGGTCTGGCAAAGACTTGAATCGTGTCCCTCAACCCAGTACTGGTAGATGCACCAAGAGAGGGAAACCCTCGAAGTTTTACGGATTTATAGTAGAACTGAAAGATTGAACCCAAAGATAGCGTTTCACAGCCTCAAATGCAAGGAAAGGAAAGGGAAAACAAAGATAAAGATTTATTTTCATCGATTTCAACACTTTACGCGCAAAAGTCGACTTATGTTGCTAAACGAAGATTGGACTGAAGAGTTTGCAGTTTCGACATTTATTACACAATTTTTGATAGGTTTGTGAAGTTGTTAAAAGTCACATGCCATCAAGTGAGCTACATATATTTTGTCGTCTGTAATTGCTTTTAATTTGAACAGGTCGATTTTTTTGTAGTCTAGTAATTAGTTAAATCCCGCCTCATCGAAGTGCGACATCGCGAGAATTATCGCGTATTTGCCTTTTGAATATGTGCAGTATTCTCGCGAGGATTTTAGACTTTAAGATAACTCGCATTCGGCATGATCGTGTGATCCGTCTATTATTTTCGATAGAAATGTATTACGGAATTGGCCGAGTTATGACGAGTGAAAAGCCCGTACTCGCTGAAAGAAGGGACAGAAGAGCAGCAATAGCTCAGGTGGTAGAGCGTTAGACTTGTGAACGTCAAATATCTGGCCACTCAAGGGTGTGGGTTCGATCCCTTCGGCTGGTCACCTAAAATTACTAATAGTGCTTCGGATAAGACGTTAAACTGAGTTCCTTGTGACAGTGCGATACACTGAGCACGTTGAAGAACTAGGTGTAACTTAGGATGGGTTTTGTCCGGTATCCTGCATTATCCCCCGTAACAAAACTAACAATCGTATGAGGGGCGTCTCCCATTTCGGCATCCGGTTGTGACGATAAATAAACGAAAATCAAACAAATAAACAGAAGGACGACAACGGAATAATCATCTTTCCGGTCGTGTTTTGCAGGAACGAAATAAAATTTGGCGCGAATAGAACTCCATACTATGGTACCAAAGTGTCTGCAACTGTTTGATTGAATCACTCAGCTTGTGGGGAAAAAAACTGATTGTTGTTGACAAACAGTTTCTACGTTGTTTCAATATTTTGAGTCTAGGATGAACGCATTTTAGCGGTTAACCGAATTACCTCCAGGAATAAATTACCTGCAGAGAACTTTGAAAACGTCCTTGTAAAGTGTTTATAACCAACATTCCCTGATGGATACATATAAAAGCATTATGGCAAAAGGAAAGAAGTGTTTGTTGGAATTCTTTTTGCTTTTCCCACTATACTGTAAAGCAGCAGTGGGCTGCAAAGCCAAAAAAAGGCGTCTACAGGAGATAGGACGCTTTACTGTACCCTTTCGTCGTCATCTTAATAAATTTGATCTTTTTTCGAGGTTTATTTTTAGTCCGATGACAAAACTTTACACTCACCTACGTTGGAAATGCGTTTATATACAAAAAATTACTCTGTCTAAAATTTTGGGATTTATCTGTAAAAGTAGATAAAACATTGTGTGAATAGCAGAAAGGCTTGTAACCAGCATTTGCATTTTCCCAAAATGTTTTCGAAATCCATCTCTGTCATTGTCGTTAGAACCGAGTGGTCAAGTTTTAACAGAATATTTCCGCAGCAAATTGAATAGGTGAATTTGGTCATACTCTCGCACCGGGTAGTTGACGTTGTAGATCTAAGATCAGACTGCACGTTCTGTGCAGTCTGATCTTGATCTATGCCGTCTACGAAATGCCATAATCGGTGAAAGAGATACAGAGGAAATGGTTACTTTGGTACAACCATAACCGAGTTTTACTGACAAGCTTACACTTCGAATGCAAGATAAGGCCGAGAAACGAGAAAAAATGATGTAGTCACTCGGCGCCATTGTTTTTTTCCGAGATTGCAAACCGAAATCACTTATCTCACATCCCCCAGAAGATGGATTATCGCGTTTATAAACTTTTATCAAACCATCTCGTGTTGTAACCAACCTGAGGAAGAAGGCTTATGAAATTATTACAGAAATATGGGAAAATACTGCTTAACAGCATTTTCTCAAAATATCTTTAATCCTCTCAAGGATAATTTCAGTCTTTGCCATCCAATTATTCTAGTCGTCTGGAAGTGCTACCAGTTTGGACTGGTTAAAATTTTGTCATCGGGTAACTGACACAACGGCTACAGTTCTTTTTTCTCTCTTTTTTAACCCTTTACCAAACAATTTCGACTTGTAACAATTTCAAAAAAGAAAACTTAGGAAAACATTGTGGGAAAAGGCGAAAATATTTGGTAACCAGTATATTCTCCTCTTCCCACAATGGTTTCAACTCTATCAAAGACAACTTCTACAGTTTGAGCTACATTAAATTTTTTGTCTACAGATGATTTGGAACTAGACAAGTCTAAAATTTTGTCACGTGGTAAAGGATTAATATTTTAAGCAAGGAAAGGACGCATGCACACTGACTGTGACTATTAGACAGCGATGCTTGGTAGCTCAGTCGGTAACGTGCATTGCTTGAAACGCAGTGGTCGCTGGTTCAATTCCCCAGCTCGGCCAGTTTCTTTCCAAGGATTGACTGTGGTCATTTTGCATTCCTTGTTGACCGCTGAACATTGTTTCGACGATGTTTATGCGGGAAAGCAGCCAGTGGCTTGGGAACAATATCGTGTAACTGGTAAAAGAAACTTAAGGAAAGCATAGGAGATGCTCTGGCCGCCACGATACAACTGAAATAATGTTGACAACAGCGTTAAGCACCATGAAAACAAACAACGAACAAATCAGACCCTGAACTACTGTGTTTGATGCATCAACCCTGTACTTAACAATCCCATGTTTTAAAGACTCTAAGGGAAAAAAATTTTAAAGAGTGTTGGAAAAGGAGTAAATGTTGGTAACCAGCATTTTTTTTTTTTCTTTTTACCTTAATGCTTTCCATCATTTCATAAAAAGAAATCGTCTTTTGGACTACGTTAAATTTGTCGTCTGTAAATGCTTTCGAGTCTAAAACTTTGTCGTTTGGTAAAAAAGTATAAGTGAGCCATGCTCTGTGAAAAGGGGGCTTAATGCATCTGCGAAAAGTATCGACTCAGGTCAGCCTGCGCAGTCCGCGCAGGCTGACCTGGACCGAAACTTTTCGCTACTGGTCATTTCTCTGTATGTCCAAGGACCAGTCTACTTCAAGATTATGTCGCTTGTTAAAAAAAGTGGCTATTATGGATCCAAAATAATATGATGGCTTGCTTGGTACCATGGATCACGGAGGTGCATTAAGCCCCATTTTGCCAGAGCATGGCTCAAGTTTGATTATGTTAGTAGTGTATTCTCCTGTTTATTTTTTCGTTTCTGATTTATTACTTTCAGCCTCAGATTTTTTATCTTTACCTCTTTCAACGGCTGAAAATACAATCCTCTGAAACTCAGAGGTGTTAAAAAGCAGCATGGGACCGAGCAATGGAAATTCTTCTACGTGAATATGTTATGCGTGCATTTTTTTTTATAGTTTTAAGACCCTGCAGTATGCAAATTACCTCACACCTCATTACCATATTTCTGGTTCTTGCCTCGAATTATAAAAGAGGGGTTCCGTAATTATCTTATTAATAAAAGCCTCAGAGAAGTAAACCACTTTCTTGTATCTTTTCTGAAAGTATTTTCTACCTTCAGTTTACTTCAATTTCTTTGTCGATTGGTTTTTTTTTCATCAAGGTGGGCATTGGGCTTTAAACAAGTAGATGGTAAAGATCCAAGTTACGACTTCACGCTCTATGCAGTCTGGTCTTAATCTGTTTCTTCTGCAAACGCCCCCTTTTCGCCAATGGCGCTAGAAGGCTAAAACGTCAATTTTTCGAGCAAAACGCCAGCCGTGACAACTGTAAAGGGTTTCCTACCGTTACCGAAACCGCAACTTTTTTTTTACGATTTCCGACGTGGGGAGTGTGAGAGAAAAAAGTAAAGACAGTCGATTAACCGTCTTCTTGCGGAAATGCTTTGTAAGATAGTGTAGATTAAGGTCAGCCTGCACATAATTTATCAGTTCTTTAAATCATCTTGTCTGATTATTTAAGAGATTTTTTGAGAATTGTTTTGACACTTGTTATTTTTAGGTGTTTCCTGCTTTCTTAAAATTTCCCCTTTCCGTACGGTATTACCCACCACCACACACCCGAAACAAGCTTTTGGCGAATCACTTCGTATAACTTTATGTGTAATATATAGGTAATGAACGTAATTTCAGGTTTGATAGTTGAAAACTTATGAAAACATTGTGGCAAACAAGAGAAATTGCTCGTTGCGAGCAATTTCTCTAGCTGCCACAATGTTTTCAAAAATCGTCTACAGCAAGACGATTAAACTCGTCTGCAGACAGTAACGTGATAATTTAGCGCTCTGTGGGTTCAGATTAAATACGGCGTGAAGCGACATGAATTGATTTTCTCGTTCCCGCCAGACGAGTTCAACCAACGGAGAGACAAGACGTCGTCGTATCTAAGGATAACCAGTAAGCGTCTTTAAATTTGGGCTTCTCCGTGACACTGTGGTTAACTCTTTACTACGCAACAAAATTTTAGACTTGTCCGTATTGAGAGCATTCGCAGACGACAACTTAAATATCGCTTAAATCATCCGTTGTTTTTTGAATGCGTAGAAAACGTGTCCACATTTTTTTTTTGTATAAACTCGATATGGTTTTGTAAAGGTTAGGCAATGAATATATTATCAGGAAATCCTGGTTCGATCCTAACTTGTATTTATCTTCCCTTGGAGCTCAGTACATGGTTAGCTCCACCGTGAACCTGCTTAATAAGTGAAATGAAGCTTTCAAGCCGATAGTAAAAACCCGAATTCTTGCTATTTTTTTTTGGGGGGGGGAGGGGGGGCGGGTGGACATCTCCTTATCGGACAGTGTAGATTCAAGATTAGCCTGAAATTCTGTGCAGTCTTATCTTGATCTACACTGTCCGCAAAAGGTCGGGTCTTCAGGTCGCACTTAGCAGCCCAATGGTTAATAGAGATTTCTTGCTCAATAAAGGTGGCCACGAATGACACGTTTACTGTATTTACAATTAGACTTCTAGATCAGAGAGATCGACAATACATCACTTTACAAGTATTTTTCTGAATAGTCTTGCAACCAATACCAGAAAATAGCACCATATCGATATTAATACCGCAGCTTATAAGCCCATCAGACCAATGTACTGTTAATACAAAATAAGTCGGTTAATGAATTGTTTTCGGTTTCGAGAAAATAAGGCAGGCAACAGCATCATTTTGATATTGACAGTGAAATACAGTCTGTTATTGTACGTCAGAGTGTGAATAGAAACTCGGGCAATCTGATGTTATGATAAGAGACTTTACGATGCAATGATGCATCGTCTCCGCTGACGATGTAGGGTTAAATACGTTCCTTCAACCTACCACGAGAATGTGATCAATAGCACCCATCGGTTAAGGATTACGACCATTAACTCATCGGTATATATCGTGTAACATCGACGTTTTCTTAAAGGCTATTCGGCCAATTTTGGCAGCTTCCGTCTTTTAATGTGAGAGTACGGGGCCGAAAGACTAACTAACTCATTAGTAAATATCATGTAACATCGACGTTTTCGAAAATGCTCTTCGGCCAATCTTCCGTCTTAAGACCTTCAGTCGAAATGTATTCAAATAGGTATGATGACGTCATATCATGTCCCATAAAAATAAACAGTTTCCGATTGCAAAACGATCCTTAATTATTTAAACCCCAAATTTCAGTCTTTTTACTAACTATAACTCTCTTGTTGTTTTAAGCATGTAAAGAAATGTATTGAGCTGTATTTATAAGTGTCAAACAAGAAATTTTTAACGAACGGAAAAACTGTTAGTAGGCCCCTTTAAGACAGGCTTGTGGTGTTATATGGCCTGCAACAGGCGAAAAAGGGCATTCGGACATTTGCGTATTGTGTCGTCTCGGATCAGCCTGCGCCGACTGCGCAGGCTGATCCGAGACGACACTTTACGCAAATGTCCGAAAGCCCCCTTTTCGCATGTTGCAGACTATATATAAAACGTGAGATATACAATGCCGCTATGGTTGCCTTCAAGCTACTTTGAAAGTTTTGACTCTGTACAAAACAAGCTCATGTCTTACTGCCTTAAGGATTAAGGCAAGAAAAGATTTTGGGGAAAGGAGAAAGTATTACTTATCAGCATTTTCTCTTTGTCAAACAAAGTTTTCATGTCCTTCAACAGAAAAATTCCATCATTTTAGTCGCATTTACATTATCTTGTGCGAATGCTTTAGTTTGGACAAGTCTAAAATTGTTTCGTCTGGTAGATGTTACCGTGATATTCGTGTAATACTTGGGGTAAATGACCGAGATAAACTCTGGAAGGGTAAATACGTGTAGTGTACTCTATACACTTGGATAATAGAACGATGATATCAGCCTATTGTTTCCTATTATACATGTACATTGCGTATTTTGTTTTCTTTGTTTGTGTGTGTGTGTTTGTTTGTATGGGGCTTAACGCTATTTTGAAGATTATTTCATTTATATAGCAGAGGCCAGTGCACCTATCCACGCTTTCCTAGAGTTTCTTTTAACGATAATTTGCACAAGCCACTGCATACTGCTTTCGCACATAACCATCGACGAAACAATCATTAACGGTGAGAGAAGAATGAATGAGGGTCGTTAAACCAGGGATTGCTTGGTAAGGGGTTAACAAAAAGTTGGTGTATGCTTTGCGGACAAGATCAGATTGGCCCACGTGACTGGCACGGCCACAAGGGATCGAACCGCGGATGATGTATTTATAAGATCTGCATGATGACTTAAACCATATGGCCTGCAACACGCGAAAAGGGGCATTCGAACATTTGCGTAAAATGTCGTCTCGGATCAGCCTGCGCAGTCTGCGCAGGCTAATCCGAAAAGACATTTTCCGTTTTTATGTAATTTTCTTTTATGCGCAAGTCTACTGTAACACAAAATCTAATGTAGCCATAAAGTGCCGTCTCGGATTAGCCTGCGCGGACTGCGCAGGCTGATCCGAGACGACACTTTACGCAAATGTCCGAATGTCCCTTTTCGCGTGTTGCAGGCCATATCGTGAGGTATACATCACCTTACCCATAATCTAACAATCATATTGCATATGAGGGATTTTATCACAAGGCGATCAAGTTTATGATTATCTGGCGCCTTACACTGTAACTGAACGCACGTTTTGACCTCTAACCCTTATTCTCCCAAATAACTGAAATGAAACTTTTAAGCCAATAGTAAAGACCCAAATTTTGCTACTTCAACAGTATTTTTTGGGGAGAAAGATTGTCCTTATCGGACAGTGTAGACCAAAGATCAGACCGAACGTTCTGTACAGTCTGATCTTGATCTACACTGTCCGCTAAAGGTCAGTGACTCGCGCTTAGCAGCCTTAAGGTTAACTCTTTTTCAGCGCAAACTATACACTGCGTCTTTCGACGTGTCAAGTTACAATCCTTAGAAACTTGGAAAAGATGCTCGAATAAAGAAGCCGACGGTATAGATACATATACAATAGTAGACCGTATCTTCTGTGCAGTCTGATCTTGATCTATGTCGTCCGTTTGTTTTCCAGTATGGTCACAGACAGAGTTAAAACTACGTGCGTAGTATCACGTTTACAACACACCCTTGATCTTGCAAAAATATTACAAATTACGTAAAAGACGTTTGCATGAGTGCATTTTTTTTTTTCATCAACAGTAAAGAAAACAGACCAACTCTACAAGACAATCCCATTTCTTTTTTATTTTCGACCCTGAGCAATAAGGCTTTTGAAAGCAAATGCTGAAAAAGGAGAAAATGATGTCATCCCTTTTCGAGACTTTTTCTTTTTTCGTTGAGCAACATTTCTTTTGCCATCTGCAAATGCTTTGAATTTGGAAACGGCTTCAGTTTTGTCGTCTGGAAAAGGGTGAAAAGCAATTTTTTTTTTCACTTTTTTTTTTTAATAAAGCAAATCTACAGATTTTTATGTGGGGGAGTAAAATGTCATAATTTTACAGTGTTGTGTGAGATATTGAGATTCAAAGTTTACTTGAGGAAGTTTTGTCGTGATAATTATTTTCATTTTCAATGTCGACTTATACACTTTTCTCCACGTAGGCCAGTTTCACTCTTAACATTTTACCTACTAAATAAATGAAATGAAAATTTCATGCCGATAGTAACAAATCAAATGTTGTTATTACAAAGGTATATTTTGGGAGAGAATATCTCCGTATCGGACAGTGTAGATCTAAGATCAGACTGCACGTTCTGTGCAGTCTGATCTTGATCTACACTGTCCTAAAAAGGCGCTTAGCAGCCTTATGGTTGACAAGACGGCAAAGATATTTGTCCAAACTGAATGCACTCACGAGAAATCAAAGGTAGCTTAAATGACGGACTTTGTCTGTGAACTGGAAGGAAACGCTGGTTACATTCATTTTCTCTTTTTCCAACAAAATTTTCCAAAGCCTTCTTCACATCGAGGTCCATGATTGTTTGTTACACGGTTGACCCATTACCAAACGACACTTTTTTTTAGACTTGCACAAATTGAAAGCTTTTGCAGGTGTCAAAATAATTATGAATCAAACATAGAAATACGCTTTTGGAAGGGTAGAAAACATGGTGGGAAATGGAGAAAGTGCTGGTTTACAGCATTTTTTGATTTTCCCACCATGTTTTCAAAAGGCTTCGTTCTTTGGGTCGTTCAACTGGGTGGCTTACCGATATATTTTACACAATAGAGACATACTACTGAAAATGGCGATGGGCAATGTACCCTTAATTTTGTTACCTAGATATGGCTCGAAAAAGAGCAATTTCTTGTAAATAATTCTAACAGCGGTTTAGATAGAAGAAACATTTAAGAAGTAGCGCAACAATGCGAAAATACTGCCCCCATGCAAGGATAGTTTGAAGTGTACTTCATGTAATCGATGGTAGTATTTTATAAAATAGTTACGTTAAAAAAGAAGTCGTGGTGGTCGATATTACACACTTAGGCTGCTAAGCGCGACTCAGGGACCTTTTGCGAACACTGTATCAAGATCAGACTGTACAGATTGTAAAGTCTGATCTTCGATCCACACTGTCCGATAATGACGATAATGATATATTTCCCCACAAAAAGACTTTGAAGTAGCAAAATTGCGGGTATTGCCATCGGCTTGAAAGTTTCATTTCACCGTGATACCACAGAGGCAGCTCGCTCCGTTATTGCTTTTACTGGATTTTACCTAAACTAGATTGTGGCTCTGCAGTGCCTTGCTCAAGGACACTCCTACATGAGTTTCGTCGCCAACGAGACTTGAACACAAATCAATGCCTTGATCACTAAGCAACGAATAACTCCGAAATGGCCGCCTATATTTGAATACACTGACAGGATAGCATACCACAAAGCATGAAGGAGGGCAGATCGCACCCCGTTGCGTCTCGACGAGATTTTTGACATCTTGAGATACTATTGTATTGACGTAGAATCTATTTATAGACCAAGGCATGACTTTCCGTAGTAATCATGATCTTTTGGAAACATATGATAACTTAAGTTGGCTCTACAGACAGTGAAGGTCAGACAGTTAGAACATGGACTATGACCTGAGATCGACTGTCGACTTTCTGTGATAAATCCCGACCAGTGTCGATATCCGGACAGCTATGCGCTAATCGATGCACTTCTTGAGGACAGTGCCGATCAATATCAGACTGCTTCGTTCTGTGCAGTCTTATGCTGATCTTTGTTGTCCGCAAAAGCCCCTGTTTTCACATATTCCCCTAAAAGACTTTTAAAAAAGTCTGTTAGCTGACACCCTTTTATTGCACTATAACTTTCATCATATCACGTGGACACACTCTCCAGCCAATCAGGGGGCTCGGCTTGGAAGTAAGTCAGAGTGTGGTTTTAAGATCAGAGTTCATATTCACCAACCATTCTTTAGAACATTCTTGGTCTTATTCTAGATTAAGAAAGTAACACAACTTCTGATTGGCTAAACCATTTGGTTTAGCCAATCAGAAGTTGTATTACTTTAAAATACAGATATTTCTTCAAAATAAGACTAAGAATGTTCTTTAGAATGGTTAGTGAATATGAATCCAGATGAAAATAGCGAAGTAAAGTGTTTTTGCCCTTCCACTTGCTCTTATTTCCCTGACACGGCGGGAAAACCGATAACCGACGCACGAATGACGCACATTTTGTTTATACATAGAATTCCGATAGCAGCGCGTTCGTGCGTATTTAATGATTAATTTACGAAGGGAATAGTTCCCGTGACTACGGCTATATCGGTTTTACAGACTCTTGTCACACGTTTAACGCGGATTAAGCCGAGTAGTAAGAAAATGGGGGAAACCTGCTGGTAATCGCTATTAGGGTTCTTTTTGTGTTTACTCAAGGCAGAATATTTAATGCTTTGTATTGGTCAAACCTTTTTCAGCCATGTTCTGTGAAAACGATGCATCTTTGTAATACACTATACCAAGGAAGTTGTCGCAAAGGATAGACCCGTCTTGACTTTTCGCAGATGCATTAAATCCCCTTTTCAAAGAACGTGGCTCATTTAACTCTTTCCTTACTGTTGATGACACCAGAGGCTTTTGTGGACAGTGTAGGTCAAGATCAGACTGCACAGAACGTGCAGTCTGATCTCTGGTCTACCTTGTCCACTACTTCATTTTAGATTAAGGCCAAAGTGTCTCTTCATCTTTTAGTTGAACTACATTTATAGCCAATGAAAACGTGTAAATCATTTATTTGGTAGTGAAAGAGCTATACAATATGAAATATGCTAAAGGGAGATAAATACGCTGACTGTAACAAATTATTTATGTCCAAGAATGATTATCATGTATAGGTATGTGGGCGGACCATCGCAGATAGCTATACCCCTGCTCGGCCGTCCGAGTTGTTGAGACAGCTTTATAAAGGACTGGTATTACGTGATAAGTGAACCCTTACAAAGCAAAATTAGTCAATCGGACATTCTTAGATGAAAAGATGCTCGAATGCAGTTTCGAAGCTGTTTCTGTCTGAATATCTGGCAAAGTAGAGGACAGTGCACATTCAAGATCGGAGTTTGCTATATCAAAATACTCTTACGCTTTGAACTGGTCAAACATACTTACACAATATTAGATGTGACTGAATTGAAGGGAGATAAGCGATAATATATGTGTGTGTGTGTGTGTGTGTGTGTGTGTGATAAAAAGTACGGTTTTGCGTATAATCTGCACATACGAATACATTTCTGGGTAGGACCACGATTGTCAGAGCCTGCAGCAGAGCGTCGCGTCATGCTCCGACTGAGACATCCTATATTGTTCTGTGGAGTTTGTTGCCTTTCCTCTTCCAATTCTGCCCTGGTTCATCTTTCAGGATGACAGTGCACGGGCTCATCGTGCAATTGTTGTAGGAGAGTATCTTTAGGATCAAAATATCCGACATTTGCCATGGCCAGCGATGAGCCTAGACCTATCACCTACCGAGTATTTATAAGATTTCATTGGAAACGAGCAAGGAGGTGCAATCCATCTCCATAGACGTAAGGTGAACTCTGTACAGCATAACAATAAGAATGGCAGCAGATCTCATAGGACACTATCTAACGTTGCCTTGGTACTGTTAGACGTCGCTGTATTGCATGCTGTGACAACTGAGGCGGTCCTACCCGGTACTAGCTTCAAGTGAAAATTGACGTTGACGAAAAGTATTCGAAAATAGTGATTCAACGTTAAAAGCACTACATTGATATTGTTTGTTGATGCATTTCTATTGCCACTAAAAAAAAAGGTTAACATCTTGTTCATCTTTTTCACGTTGAAATGAAATATTTCCCACATTTTGTGAACAATATATTAGTCACTCTCGTAACAGAACGATGTATTGGTCTTGAGTTTTTCCCCATCCACTCACATAATCTTTCTAGAAAAAATATTTCATGGGTTCGTATCAATCTATATCTTGAATAAAACACAAACCATCGGACTGGCTGACAAGTTATGTCTTAGCCAATCAAATGGCTTGCTTTAAAATATAGATGTAGATATGAATTTAGAAAGCTCAGTGAATACGAATCACGTACTGATTAGTCGAGTAGAAATAGCTAGAGGCTTTGAACACTTTCAGCGCGATAAAAGGGGCTTTTTCAGAACGTGCAGTCCGATCTTGGATCTATACCGTTTGCTGCTGTAGTCAAGCCTGTAAGATTTTAAAAAAAGAACTCTTGAGTTTTATTGGATTGTAATTCCACGTGATGTGTCGATAGAGGTCGAGTTAATTGCATACGCCCTGATAGAGAAAGAATACGTAAAGGTTTTCTGCGTGACTCGGTCGAAGAGCCGAAGATTTACGCATTCTTATCTCTCATTCCACCTAGACAAGACGCAATTAATGTAAAACGGTGTCGGTGCGGAGGGTTTTTATTTTTTATGCTGATGTATGATGTATGATAAATACATTATTGAAGTTGAAATCAAAGGCCTGAAAGTGCCGATATATCTGAGCGCGCACAAACGTGATAAAAGTACACGCCAGTCGCCAAAAAAATCCGTAACACCACAAATATATACGTTAGCTAAAACATTACTGACAAAAAAATATTAATGCATAGCATCATGTTCTCCACTAGTTGTAAGGCCGAAAACGTGACAGCCCTGGAGTGCCTAAATTTGACCTTTCCCTGTTCTCAGCGAACATGGTGAATATTGCGTCTTATTATAGATATTTGCAACGCCCTTTACTTGTATTTTACTAATGAATTAACTCATGTGATCACTTGTTTTACTACAACTCCTTTGTTTGTCCATCAATTAATTTATTATGTGATCAGATAATTTCCCGCGCTAAGTTAAAAAGAAAATCACATGACTTGCTGCAAATAATAACGATGTACATGTACCATGGGACCGACTTGTTAACTCGAATCGGACTGACTAATATTTTTTTTCAAGGATAACTGAAACAAGATCGTTCTGAAATACTAAACTATGGTGGCATATTTCTGCCACGAGATACGAGATAGCTATCATGATAATTTTAGAAAACTATCGCGATAACTAAAAATTTCCTGAAAATTTTATCGAGATAGTGAAAAGTTTCCTGAAAAAAATATCACGATAAACTTAATATTGTAACTCAAAATTTCTCAATGGTGCAAGAAGCTGCCATTCAAGATAAAATTATCGTGATAGTTCTTTCCGTTTCTCGATATCTATAAATAGAAAATCCACCATTTGGATGAGCTCGGTAGTTTTTGACTTCACAAGATTGCAGTAAGTAGAAATTCTAATTGTTATCAGTTGTAGCTTTTTTGGTAAATTTTGACAAGGCCCGAAATAAACAGATGTCTGTAAAATCACAAAGACGACTCGAAACGCCTCCTACGAACAACTTTAAATCCATTCAGGGAAAAGGCAAATTCATAACGTTGTAGACGAAGATGTTCCGAAACCGTATCTAATTATAGATACCGTGAATGTCAATTGTGGGCACGAAAGCAAAAACAATCATGATAACACTTAGAATTATCGCGATATTTTTATCGTGAAAAGTTTTATTATATAGATAATATTTCCAGGAAACATTGTTTTATCACGATAGTTCTCTTAAATTATCGCAATAGCTATCTCGTATATTGCGGCAGAAATATGCCACCATACCAAACACAGTGACAAAATTTAACACCCGAATTTCTGTTAACTGTTGTGTCAATATATCGATGTTAAAATAAAAATGATGAAAATTGTCACGCAGACACACACAGACGTTCCCAAGCGAATAAAAATGTAATGTCGCCGCTCCTTTGTCTTACTGCGGCACAATAAGGAGGATGAGAGGATGTTTTCGACACTGTTGAAATTATGCTTTTCTGCAAATATTTGTCTAGGTTGTAATGTTGTATAGATTATAGGAGATTTCAAAATATAAAATGTACGGTAAGAGCTTAAACACCTAAATACACAAGACTTACCTACATGTACCTAATGACTAGAAAACTATCTTTAGCCCAGGACATCATGTGCAAAAAATGTGTATCTTGCAAAACACACCTCCTATAAATGTATAGAGGAGAGACGCTTTTCATCCTTAATTATTAAGGGTTATCATGACTGTGACGATATTCAATTGGTACTACATGTACCTGTTCGAAATTCCAGACCTAACCTCTTGATTTCCTGAGACATTTTGTCTCAGCTAAGTAGAAGGCAAGATTCCTTGATTTGTTATCACTTAACATTATCTATTTTCAGTTCTAATTCCAAGCCAAACCATCTAATTAACTGAGAGAAAGCGTCTCAGCCAATCAGATGGTTACGATTGAAAATTAGAATTAATACGGCCCTTGCAGTTTAGAACTAATGCAGATTTGGTATGACACATATGAATCGTGCTCTGGAAAAAAGGGGACTTAATGGATCTTCGCTATGCGTTTATCGAAGCAAGACTTTGCTAAATATGGATCCAGTCTGTCTAACGACTGGCTGAACCATGAGGTAGAATGGTTGACATGCGGAAACCTTCGAGGACTGCGTGGGCTGACACGAATCGATACTTTTTACGGATGTAATTAAACACCTTTTCACAGAGCATGGCTCATATATATCTGTAGATCTACATGCTTAGATATATATCCGAATTCTTGATAAAAGCGATACTTCTCCGCAGACCAGCTTTTTTGAATTAGAACAGCCCTCATATATATAAAGGTATATTATGATGAAACGATTACGAGGTTGTACTCGGAACGTTTGTATCTCATTAGTATCGCAAGAGATGAAATAAATCGTCTAGACAGGACGAGGCGTTATCGGCAATCTATGTATCAAAAACCTTTCGGAAATTCGTCTCGATATTTTCATTTACGCAAAAATGTTGCATCTGAATGGCGACATCTTGGTTTTTAGATCGTTTTCTTTCTGCTATTGTTCAGCGCTCAACACGGTTTTGGCTTTGTTTACCTTTTCAGGAAAACAGTGTGTTGCTTGGTAATTCGTCTCATCCGCCACTGCTTTTTTTACGCAATATTTTGCATCTGAATGGCGACGTCTTCGTTTTTTTGCGTTGTTTTCTCTCTTGAACTCTTCAGCTATCATCATGGTTTTGGCCTTGTTTACTCTTGAAAGCAGCCGGTGGCTGCGAAAATTGCCTCAACAGTTTCTATGTTCGCAAAATGTTGCTTGACGACATCTCTTTTTAAAAAAATACACTGTTTTCTTTCCGCTTTTATCCAGCACTCGATAAGATTAAGGCTTTGTTTATCCTGGAAAGCAGCTGGTGGCCTGCAAAGAGTGTGGTTCGTGGTCTTATTACATTCTCTTTCTTTCACAATATTTACTACCCTTTCAAAGACAAACATCATGACTAGAGCCAAATGTAATATTTGTTTGCTTTCTATTTGGTCGAGTCTAAACTTTTGTTGCCTGGTAAAGAGTTAAGCTTAAATTTACATTATGTTTGCTTCATGGAATTGAACTTAACGGGCCATAGCGGCCGAAAGTAAACAAAGTGGTATTAAATGCTTTTCAATTCAAATTGTACCATTTAAAAGTATGGAAATTATTGTGAAAATGACATTATCGGTTATTGTACGGTCGGTCCAAATGTCAGTCGATGACAGAAAAAAAAAAATCAAACACCAAATGAAAAGTAAATTAGACAAAGCAACCTGGCAACTCTTTTACTAGTTGTAAAATTCAATTTTCTGCCAGCAACTAACACTTGGACTGACCGTACAATAACATATCGTCATCGTCACAGTAACATCCATGCTTTTTAAAGTAATGATAGAAATGTAAATGCATTTTAAAACTCGCATTGTTTATGTTTGACTGCTATTGGGCCTTTAAAAGGTTATCCGTGAGGTTATCAATGTATTGGTATTTTGTCAGTTTGGTGATAATTTGAATTCAAGTGTTTGCTACTATGAATTAACCCTTAGTCTGCTAAGCGCGACTCACTGACCTTAAGCGGACAGTGTAGATCAAGATCAGACTGCACAAAACGTGCAGTCTGATCTTGAATCTACACTGTCCGATAAGGAACCTTTTAAAATAGCAAAACTTTGGTTTTTACTGTCGGCTTGAAAGTTTCATTTGAGGTTATTTAGCAGGATAAGGGTAAAAAGATGGACGGATGGACAGTTTGTGAGGCAGTTTGATGGATTGGTAGATTTTTGTTTTTAATCTTTAAAACAACTCAATCAAAGTTCACTTCCCGAAATACTTCACAAGTTTCAGAATAGAAATGGAGGAAATTTTTAAGCCATTGTCAGTATGTAACAGTCGATAAAGTCGAAACTTATCAACCCTTCACCTGCTAGATGAATTAAATCTTTATCAAACGACAAAATTTTGGACTATACCAAATTGAAAGTGTTTGCAGACGACAAATTAAATGTAATGCATATGATGATTTTTGTGTATGAAAGGGTAGAAAACATTGTGGGAAAAGGAGAAAATGCTGGTTACCAGCATTTTCTCCTTTTCCTACAGTGTTTTCAAAAACCGTCTTTCCCAGCATCGTAAAAACCAGGGATTGTTTGGGAAAGAGTTAAATCTTTATCAGACGACAAAATTTTATACTCATCCAAAATGAAAGCCTATGTAGACGTCAAGTCAGATGTGACTCAAATGATGAGGTTGTATTTGAAGGGGAGAAAACGTGGGAAAAGGAGAACTTGCCGGTTGCCAGCATTTCCTCCATTTTCCACAATTCAGAATTTTATCCTTTTCCAACAATGTTTTCAAAAGTCTTCTTTAGTGTCGTTAAAAGTCGGGATTAAGTGATATTGGAATAAATGAAAATTTCCGCCCGATAGTAAAAATCCAAATATAACGGTTTCGAACTTCTTGTGGCTGAGTGTTTTTGACTTTTAAGTGGAAACGGTAAAGGATTTTCCACTTCGGAAACTCGGTGCATTTGATGTACTCCGAGCACTCGAGTAAACTTCCTGTAGAACAAAGTACTTTATGGATATTCGGAAGCATACTGAGTTAACACCTCCCTGTGCGCGGACGACTTGCAGCCGACCATTTTTAACCCATAGAGCGCTTAATGAACCCAGTAGATATTTTAAGTCTAGAAGTAAGATCCAAATTATTGCCAATTCAATGTTGCTTTTGTCTAGAATGTCTAAGCTAAGCGGACATTGTGGATCAAAGATCGGAATGCACGTTTTGTGCAGTCTGATCTTGATCTACACTGGCCGCAAAGCCAACTAGTTGTGAAAGGCACCTTAAGGCTGTAAAACACCGTGCAAAATGGAGAAATTCTTCTTTTGCAAAAGTATTTACACATGTATTTATGTAGTAAATACGCTGTAAGGCCCATAATAACGCAATGAATTGTTTGAAATAAGACGGGAACGCGAATCATGCAAAATGAATAGAAAAAAAACCTTTCTTGTACATATACCTATACTTTTACATCGAAACTGAATAATGTTTCAAAAAATAAATATTGAAATTTCCATACAAGTACTGGTAATCTTTTACAAGGCATTGAACTTAAGAATAAATTAAGCGCCAGTCACATCATAACGTAAGGAAAAGGCCTCATGAACACAAAATCTAGTGACGTACTGTATTTAAGCAACTAGCTGATGAGCACATCGGATGTGAGAGGAAACAGTTTTAACTCATCACCAGACAGGCTATTCTTAGACATTCGAAAGCTTATTTCAAATGGCACAGAGGTCAAAAGCTTGAAAGAAAGGAAAATGTCCAATTCAGATACATAGAAAAGTATTGTGGGCAAAAAAGAAATCTCTTGTTTAAAACCACTGCTCATGTTATGGCCATTTATGTTTTCGAGAGCTTTGTAGTGCATGGGGTAAAAAAGGGGGTCATTTAGTTAAAAAAAGCAAAAATAAAGGTAATTAAAAATACATCAATTTTGAGTCGTGCTCTGTGAAAAAAGGGTTTAATGGATCTGTAAAAAGTATCGACCCATGTCAGCCTGCGCCGTCCGCGCAGGCTGACATGGGTGGAAACTTTTCGCTATTGATACATTTTCTGCATGTCAGAGTGCCATTTTACATCATGATCCAGCCGGATTTTAGACAAAGTTGATTCATATGAAATGACGACTAGTTTTGTATACTGTAAAGCGAAGGTGTAATGAATCCCCTTTTCCCAGAGCGCCGTACAATTGTTGCATAACTTAATCATTAAGATATTCTGTCTCATTTCAGAGTCTTCAAAAGAAATCCAGTAAGAAATTGAAAAAGAAGCGCTCCAATATTAAAACGAACACAGACATAGATGCGCCGACAGTGCAAGCCGAGAGCGGACGTGAGTCAGATTCCGATACAAGTGTAACAGTAAACCATGCTAGTATTGATGAAACCAACGGCGAAGAGAGCGGTAAAGCTACTGATAGTACAGTAGACTATGCTGCAAATACAGATGTACAGTGAGTGAATTTTTTATGCCTTTATGTATATATGAGCTATACTCTGTGAAGAGTTGGCTTTATGCATCTGCAAAAAGTATCGACCGAGGTCAGCCTGCGCAGTCAGCGCAGGCTGACCTGGGTCGAAACTTTTTGATATTGTTCAATTTTCTCCATGTCCAAGGACCAATCTAAATCCAGATTCAGTTATTAGTTAGATTAAATGGATTTTATGAATATATAATTATGTGATGACTCGCTTGGCATAATTGATCACGGAGATGCATTAAGCCTGCATTTTGCCACGGCATAGCTTATATGTCTTATATTATCTCGACGCTCATCCTGCCAAATTTATTGTGCAAACTTGCAAAAAAATAGCCTCAATTCACAACCCTTTACCAGACGACAAAATCTCAGTCCTGTCCGATTTGAAAACTTTTGCAGACAATTAAATGTGGCTCAATTTTTTTATTTCGTTTTTGAAAAGATAGAAAACGTGTTGGGAAAAGGAGAAAACGCTTGTTACCAGCATTGTCTCCTCTTCCAACAAAGCTTTTAAAAGCCTTCTTCTTCGGTTTCATCAGAACAAGGGGATGTGTAGTGACCGGTAAAGTTATTTGCATGTGGTGGGTAATTTATTTCATGCTTTCCGGTAGGTTATCGAGAAATATCGGTGAAATATGTTTCGATATGTCATGGTTACGACCAGTGAAAATACCAATCTTCATATTCTAACTCTTCAATTGAAGGCGGAAACAGTTGTTCCCGCGCACTAGTTACCTAGGTAAAATGTGCGTGCCTCACAACCAGATGGAAATATGACGTAATTTACCTTACATTTCTCGCGCTTGACGTAATATTGTAATGCGTTGCTATGCGGAGGGGGTACGTCACGGGGAATAACCGAAAACTGGATTCTGGATTTTGATTAAGTCCCCCCCCCTCCCCCACAAGAAAGGGTTAAAAGCATGAAATAAATAGAATATTTGTTTTTCTGCGCCACTCGTGAAAATACTATCGATGATGTTCACGAGATGAAATAAATTTCGATCTTTCACCGTAAAAAACAAATATCCTCTATTTACTTTATGACCTACTCTAATGAAAGTGTGTCTGAAATGGACCAAGATCAATTTGACATGTAACATTTTATCTCGGAATTATAGGGTCTTTACAACTGTGTAGGCTGAACCTGGCATAATATCCCCTGATATTTTATCCGTTGTAGCGTATGCCAGGCAAAGCTCAAAAACTTTTCGCACTAAAACACTGGGTATGGATACCCGATCTCAAAGTTCAGACTGCATAAATCGAGCAGACAGCGTTAGAGTAATATTATGGAAACTGTCATGTGGTAACACATTTCGTGTTGTCTCGTTAAAACAAACCTTAACGACAAAAAGATACGTCATTTCATTACATTTGGTCTGTATGGTGTTTAACGCCGTTTTCAACACTATTCCAGCCTTATAGCGGCGGCCACTGGACGTGTCCATGCTTTTCTGGAGTTTCTTTTACCAGTACTTGCACAACATTCATCCCAAGCCAATGGCAGCTTTCCCAAATGACTATCGTCGAAACAATAATCTGCAGGTAGAGCAGAATGAGTTCTGTCGCAATGAGTATCATCAATCATCGGACAGAAATTCGCCGAGCCGGAAATTTGAACCAACGACCTCCCTAGTCTCAAGTCTTGAACGCTATCGACTGCGCTACCGGGCTCGACTATTTCATTACAGCGTCCCATAAGTTGTTCTTATGTTAGATCGATTATATTTCGTTCCCGAACACCAAAATTTACTTTCTTCTTTCTTTTACGGCTGGCTTTGCATTGTTCTCCATTTGTGACAATAAAGTTGAAGGATTTGTCCGCTAGAGATAAGAGTATTTCGACTATATAAAGATCTAATAATTATCATCGTTGCGTGGATCCTCTATTCTAATATGTCATTATCTTTCTGAAAGAAATTAGAGGAAAGAAATATAAGACGGTAATGAGTAACCATAGCAATTCTACTAGAAGTGTATAATCGTTTCATAATAACGGTTAACCCCTTTGCAGACGTCAAAATTCTTGAAAGTCCCAAATTGCAAAGCATTTGCAGACGACAAATAAATATTGTTAAAATGATAGGATCTGTCTTGGGTGCGGTTGAAAACATTGTGGGAAAAGGAGAAAATGCTGGTAACCAGCATTTTCTCCTTTTTCCACAATGTTTTCAAGAGCCATTTTTCTCAAGATCGTTAAGATTCAGGATTGTTTGGTGAAGGGTTAATACCTTACTACATTTGGCCGACCTCTTTTGAAGATATTGTGGGTAAAGGAGAAATTGCTCGTCATCAGGAAGACCTCCTTTAGCCACAATGTTCTCACATGTAGAACTTTATGAGTAATGCCCGAACCTGTCCGAGCCGACCTTTCTTTTGCAAGGATGTTTTCTATCTCGTTTAAAGCAGTTTTGAGTTGTGGAGCTAACAGATTGCTTCTTTTTTTTCCTCCAGGTCTAAAGATGACTCTAAATTTAGCAACTTTGATCAAAGTACGCAGAGTTCGTCATGCGAAGTTAATAGACCAAATGGTAGGTACATTATTCTGTTTGATTGATTAGAGTCAGACTTCGTAAATTCGGTTAATAGAGTAAAGATTCGTAAGTCCTAAAGGAAAGCGTTTGATTTGTAATTCTTTACCAAACGACAAAATTTAAACCATTTGCAGACGACAAATTGAATGTAACTTACATGATAGAAATCGTCTGTGACAGGATAGAAAACATTGTGGGATAATGCTGGTTAACAGCATTTTCTACTTTTCCCACAATGTTTTCCAAAGCTTTCCTTTTTAGGGTCGTTAGAACTCGGTATTGTTTGGTGAATTATTAAATTAATCAGGAAGTCGTGGTTCGTTTCATGCAGATGACGCAGGTCACGTGGGAGTATCCGTGGGCGAAGCAGCGGATAGCCAAAGCGTAATGCTGGGAAAACCTTGGAAAGACACGAATACGTGAAGTGTTGTCATGATTTGACTGAAATAGCTTTGGTACAGAGTTATTTAAACGACACAAATATCATTTCAACACGTGGCCATTGGTCAATAAGTCTAGTTCATAATTATATTCCTGAAATAGATTATAGAAGTAAACAGGACATAAATACACGTCGATAAACGTCCACGAACTAATCCTGTACTAAACGCCAACATTTTAGATTGGTCCCAATTGAAAGATTGAATGTGACTTAGGTAATGATATTCTGTTCTTGAAAGGAAGAAAACGTAATTGAACAAGGCAAAAATGCTGTTTGTCAGCAATTTCTCCATTACCCACAGCGTTTTCTAAATCCTTCCTTTTCAAAGTCATTAGACAAGAGGATGCTTGGTGAAGAGTTGATTTGGATTTCTCAAAACGTTTCCGCCAGTCGGAAAGCTACTTTTGGAATTCCGAAATAAACGACCACCCACAACTATGTTGTCAAAAATCAAGTCACAGAATACTGGTTTCTGTAAATCCCATTTTAAAGTGACACGTCGTTTCTATTTTCTATTGTCGTCTGCGGCATATTCAAATCTCGTTCGGTAGCGGATTCTATGTCTCGTCACGCGCAAAACGTGATTACAGCGATAATAATTCGAATTTATGTGAAGGCCATTTCCCAAAGACTTTGGCGTCTCATAAACTTGTAATTTTATCCCTTTTTTCAAGAGGAAGAAATACGACTTGTTTTACTCACAGAAATATTGGTCATTGTGTAATGGCGCCTACCCGTTCAACTCTTTCAATGCCAGATTTAGAAATCTGATTGCTTTCGACGGCTGAAATGACAGACCACTGAAACCCAGAAAAACACTTAATCTTATAAGGTTGACTAAACGGGTGTTAAAAAAACAGATCAAAGTTCAGACTGCACGGGTTTGCAGACGCCAAATTCAAATGAGACTCAAAGGACGAGATTTGTCCATGAAAGCCTGGTTACCAGCTTTTTCTCCGTTTTCAAAAGTTTCTTCCTCACGGTTATCAAAAAGGGATTGTGTGGTAAAGGGTTGTATACAATGACCTATGCTCTGTCAAAGGGATGTTTAATGCACCTGCAAAACGTATCAAAGCGGGCCAGCCTGCACAATTCGCGCAGGCTGACCTGGATCGAAACTTTTTGCTTTTGGTAAATTTTCTGCATTTTCAAGGACAATCTTACCTCAGAATTCAGTCGTTTGTCAGACAAAATGGATTACATAGATCTATAATTGAGTTATGCTCTGTGAAAAGGGGGCTTAATGCATCTGCGAAAAGTATCGACCCAGGTCAGCCTGCGCAGTCCGCGCAGGCTGACCTGGGCCGAAACTTTTCGCTGTTGGTCAGTTTTCTGTATGCCCAAGGACCAGTCTATCTCTTGATTAATTTGGTTTTTAAAAAAAGTGGATATTATGGATCCATAAAGTATATAATGGCTTGCTTGGTATCGAGGATCACGGAGATGCATTAAGCCGCCTTTTGTCAGAACGTGGCTCAATTATATGATGACTTGTTTGGTATAATGCATCACAGAGATGCATTAAACCCCTTTTCGCCAAAGCAAGGCCCATTTGTACAACATCAGATAGGTAACCAAATGAAACCAGGTTGTTTAGGTCAAACTACATGTATCTCAATCGATATTGGTAAGACTAGATCCAAGATCAGACTGGTTCTTTGCAGTCCGGTCTTGGTATCAAATAGTCTGGTTTCGAAATGGTGTTGTTTGGTAAAGAGTTGAATGGGTATTTTGTGCTAAACTGAAATGCCTTTACTCAGAGCGAAAAGCAAATGGAATGACTGTGCAAATGATGTATTAAGTGAACTGTTTCCTTTTTACAGAAATCCATGGCAACACACAAGGTTGCCAAGCTGAAACAGCCGCAGAAACAATAGAAATATTTCCTCAAGACATTTCTCAGAGAATGTGCGATAAAGGAGACGAACACGAAACTAAATGCAGAGAGACACGGAGAGAAGTGATTCAACCTTACGAAGTGACGGTTACACCCCCGCCTACCCCGCCTAGCGAGGTCATAAAAGGACAGTTTATTGGTCAACAGATACGAACAGCACAAAAAGGGGAAGAATTCCAACACAAACTAACAGTAGCCTTTAAGCCATACCTTCTAGACCATTCAAATGCTCACACATCATCAAATGCAGTCGCATCACATAAGCTAACTGAGTCGAGGGAACTATTCAACAACAAACTAGATTATAATACCCAGGATTTAAAGGGAGGTAGTCCAGTGCCAAGAATTACTATCGAACATGTAGTTACTTCCCCTGGCAATTTTAACACATTCCACGAAGATCAGAGAATTCCTCCTTTGAACTATGATGCGGACAGAAATAGAAATACCAGAGATGTATCAAGAGAAAATATTCACAGGTAAATAATCTCAACCTATCACTCTATCAGGTCCAAATATGTAAACTCGACATCATTTCGATGGCTGAAAATATCGTGGACAGAAAATTAGAAAGATCTTAACAAAGCCTGATAATACATGCGGAAGATATAGATCAAAGATCAGACTGCAAATTTTGTGCAGTCTGATCTTTATCTTTACTGCCTGCTAAAGCCCTTATTTTCGCCTCTGGTACTGTTAAGATTAACATTTCCTAATGAATAGACCATTAATTCATCCTTTTCATTTAATTATGACAATCGTCATCATCACAGTCATCAATATTATTATTTTTAGCTCCACTGGCCGAAGGCCAGAGATCTTATGTCATGGCCCTGTGTGTCCGTCCGTCCGTCTGTCCGTCCGTTTATGCATGCGCTCATGTGTGCATGTGTTAACTTTTATCTTCTCTGAAACTACCCATTTGATTTTGATGAAACTTCACAGAAATGTTCCTGCTATTGCCCTCTTCAAGAATTTGACTCCAGAGAAAACTTTTGTTGCCATGGCAACAAAACTAAAAGATATTGAAAATCTTTAAAAATCTTATTGCTCGAAACCATTAGGCCTAGGGCTAACAAAGTTTGGTATGTAACTTCATCTAGTGGACCTGTACCAAAACTGTTCAAATTATAGCCTTGGGTCGAACTTGGCCCCGCCCCAAATTTGTCAGGTAGCTTTATCTAGTGGACCCCTCCTAATGTTATGCAAATTATAGCCCTGGGTTCAAAATTGGCCCCACTCCAGGGGTCATAAGTTTTACATGGATTTATATAGTGAAAACTTCAAAAATCTTCTTGTTCTTAACCATAAGCTCCATGGCTACCAAATTTGGCATTTGGCTTCATCTAGTAGATTTCTACCAACATTGTCCCCAATTATAGCCCTGGGTTCAAAATTGGCCCCACTCCAGGGGTCATAGGTATTTATATGGGCTTATACACTGAAAACTAAAAGAATTTCCTGATTCCTAACTGTACGATCTACGTTTATCGAAGTTTGCAGGTAGATTCATCTAGTAGGCCTATAGAGCAAGATTTAGAATAGGGGTAAGCGGAAAGGGGGGGTATAACAAAGATTACAAGGCATTTTTAGTGAGAACGTTAAAAATCTCTCTGTAGTACAATATAACTTAAGCCTATATATCGATTAATCATCATCATCATCATCATCATCATTTGATATATGTAAAATTAAAGTGTGGTATATGAGGCGTTTGTCCGAGGACCATTCTACCTCAGGATTCAGTCGGTTGTTATGTAAAACGGATTTTAAGGAATCATCACTTTGTGTTGACTTGCTTGGTGTATTGCATCATTAAACCTCCTTTTCCCAGAGCTCCGCTCATTTTTTTTGAGCTAACAAACGTACGCGAACGTACTTCAACGAGCTTAAAATAAACTTGGAACCATGGGTTGACGAACATCAGCGTTCGCCCACGTTTGTCAGCGAATCTAAAACATCTTCGTAGGCTGGCATACGCTGGGTTAATTCCTTATAGTGAAAAAGCAATTTTATAGATGAAATAGATTACATCTAGATTAAGATTGTTGTTTCTCTATTTTCCAGGCCACATCACTCACCTCGAGAGGACAGAATTTATCGGTATGATACGTTACCATACTCCAGTATTACACCCACAAATCATCATAGTGCTCCATATAGCCATACTAAAGGACATGGTACCACTATCAGGTCATGTGATTATCCCAGTGCGCAATTGTTCGGCAATAACTCATGTAAGTGCAATAGTATGTGCAGCCCGACAAAAACTTTCTCAGATCATTGTAAAGACATGTGTGAAACACCAGATATCAAATATAAAGCATTGAAAAGGCAGTACAGTGACATATACGATGATGAACCTTTAGATTTGTCAATGAAAAAGAAACGGACCAGCAACGATGGGAATGGGTCACGTGACCAGGATATGTCACGTGACAATAAGCAGGTGACCAACCAGAATGTCCAAAAAGTTTGGAAACCGGAACATAAGAACTTGCTCCTTGAAAAATTGAGAGATCCTGAGCCAGTGATAAAGCATACAAACGGGACATTTCATCCTTTTATGAATGCCTTGCGCAGCATGCATTTTGCACACAGTGTTACCAAGTTGAGTCCGTGCTATTGTAGTCTGTGTATCAATCCAGTGTCTCTGTATGTACCCTGTGCGGTAGATTGGAAACACGGTCTGGAATATAAGATATAGTATGGCACATCTTCATGTCGAGGCCCGTTTTCACCAATTAAAGTTCAAGTCTATTCAAATATCTTAAATCTCAGAATAACCTCGTTCTTGTCTCAGCCCATCAGGTGGCTAGTATAAAAATATTTGAACCGGTGGTAAATACGAACCCCGTGATAATAGAGGACCGTCGTATGGACTCTAAGTCACAGAAACTTACATAGGAGCAGCGCTCTGGCAAAAAGGTGTTTAATGCATCTCCGTAATGCATTAAACCTAGCAATTCATCACATAATTATGGATCCATGATATCTGTTTTGTCTGACAACCGACTGAATCGTTCGGTAGAATAGTCCTTGGACATGCAGAAATTTGATCTAAGCAAAAAGGTCTTTAACTTATAGCAGAAAGTTTCGACACAGGTCAGCCTGCGCGGACTGCGCAGGCTGACCTTTGTCGATACTTTTTGCAGTTGCATTAATTAATGATCATGAGATAACAACAGACACGAAGTGAGATAGCTCAATATATAATGAGTTTGGTCTCAATCATTTATCAGGTTTCCCTTTGTTTTCTTGTAAATAAATACGTTGTACCACGCCAAAGGCTGTCAGTCTTTCAAATGGCCTTAGGCATAGAAAGTAATTCGAATTAAGTTTAAATCTCATATAGAGCAAACGGAGATTGTCTTTTCTTATCCATTTGAAAGTACAGATACACTGGATTTCTTGAGTGGAATTTCAAATCGCTTTATTTGACGTATTTACTTAAATCGTAACCAATCAAACCTGTGTTTTAACGATCCCAAGGATCAGTACCTTTGAAAGGGTTGCGAGAAAAGGAGAAAATGCTGGTAAACGGCATTTTCCTCTTTTTACACAATGCTTTCCAACATTTTAGAGACAAATACCATTATTTTAGCACAAGTGACATAATCGTCAACCCATTCTTGCAATTTGGGTACGTCCAAAAATTTTGTCATCTTTACAAAACTTGAATTGAAACGTCGTATGAAAAAAGTATAATACTTAACAGTTGTAATTGCTCATGCTATCGGTCAGTTGCCACTTACCGGATAGAAAACTGCAATGATCAAACTCGGTCTTGATGTAGTTAGCTTTGGAACAAGCACTTTCTGTACATTCTGATCCAGATCTACATCATGCTCAGATGCAATTTAAGGTCTGATTGGCATCGGTTAATGTTCAATTGGTATCCCGTCGTTTTCTGTGACTTATTGTATCGTGTTTTTGGCTCTAAAGAGTCTTAAGTTTTCTGTGTGTGAGTGTACATTATCATTGCTTGTTTTATCTAAAAAGTACGTGTATGCCCTCGTGTTTTCTTTGCCAAACTCTAGCCTGTTATTGCAGCGGAACCGGAAATTTACTGTGCATTATGGTCAACAGAATGTATATGCCGTGTCGAAATGCAGACTTCTAACAAATAACGTTAAATATTCCTTTTCGTTGCGACAAAGCCATAGTTCACCAAATGTGCAGGGTACATCACTGTCAACAAAATGGGTTGCTGTGATGGAAAGAAAGTTTCATTGCATTCCATAAAAATCCACTTTCTACAACATTCGACTGAATCATGAGGTACAGCTGTCCACTGACATGCAGAAAATTGACCAGTAGCAAAAAGTATCGGCCCAGGTCAGCCTGTGCGGACTGCATAGGCTGACCAAATTCGATACTTTTTAGCAGATGCATTCATCCCCCTTTAAAGAGCGTGTCTCATTTTTTCCTTCAAAATGAAAGTCAAAATTACCGGCTATAGAAAGTATTATTTCCAAGATAAAGTCAACCCAAAGTTGAGGCAGGCTGACCTGGGCCGAAACTTTTTGCATTTTGGTAAATTTTCTGAATGTCAAACAACCAGTGTACCAATGATTTAGTCGGTTGTAAGATAAGATGAATTTTCTGGATCCATAATCATGTAATGACTTGCTTTGTATCATAGATCACAGTGGTGCATTAAGCCCCCTTTTGACAGAACATAGCTCATTGACATTCACGTCAACACAATGTATTACTGTGATTAAAAGTAAAATATCGAACGCAACGAGCAATATGTTTTCATCATTTATTTGTAAATTGAAAAATCTTGGCAGTATGTACTTCCAGCACTTTGAGGCTTGATTTGTGTACAATACACGTTTTTTTTCTGTATTTTACATTGTAATTGTAAGTGCTATGTATATGTTGATGAGGTGCAACTTTTTTTTTTAATTGAATGTACATGTAAATGGAGTAACTCACGTTTATCGTCTCAGAGGTTTGTGTAATAAACTGTTTTGAAATCGAAATGAATGTGACTGTCATTTACTTTTATGTCCTTCCCCCCCACCCCCGAATTTTTCCATCAGTTTTTGACAAAAAGGTGTGGTTGAATAATACGATACCTAACTGAAACATTGTTTGCCTTACCTTTCCAAAAGGATGAGCTTTAGGAAGATAACATTTGAGTTAAACTCTTTGAAAAGATGGTTTAGTGCATCTGCAAAAAGTATCGACCAGATCAGCCTGCGCAGTCCGCGCAGGCTGATCTGGATCGAACCTTTTTGCTATTGGTCAATTTTCTGCATGTCAAACGACTATTATGCCTTATGCTTCAGCTGATTTTAATGCAAAATGTATCCATATAATGAGACGACTTGCTTCGTACAGTGCCTTACGAATCTATCGATATCTTTTCCCTCAGCGCCGCTCGTAAGTATTACACTCAACTTACACACCACTATGTCTATACACGATGCCACCGATTCCGATTAGCCTCAGTACCATTGTAAAACTACTTACTCACTTGGACCACTTGGGAGTCGGCCTAGGATAAAAATATGACATCCTCCAACTACTTTCATGTAAAGAACTCGCATTTTATTTCATACTTTTCGGTAGTTTATCGAGAAATAATGGTGAAATATTGTTTGATATTTCACGGTTACGACCAGTGAAAAATACCGATTTCATATATTCTAACTCTTCAATTGAAGGCGGAAACAGTAGTTTCCGCGCACAAGTTATACCTAGGTAAACAGCGCATGCCATTCAACAAGAGGGAAATATGACGTATTTTACGTGCATTTACCCTATATTCTCGCGCTGTACGTAATACTGTAATTCGTTGGGGGTGGTGGGGGGGGGGGGGGTAGGGGTTTACGCCACGGGGTATTACCGAAAATTTTCTCTTAGCCTGGGTTATAAGGACACCTCCGAAAATGACATTTAAAAATACTGTGGAACAAAGAGAAAATGCGAAAATGCTGTCTATTCTTGCAATGAAATATCCTACAATTTGAAACACAATCAATTTGTCGTCTGCAAATGCTTCCAATTTGGACAAGTCTTGAACTTTGTCATCTGGTACAGAGTTAACTATGAACATATCAGATCTAAAAGCAGATCTAACCGTCCTCGATAGGTTATCACAACCTCTAGATCCCTATAAGTTAAAGTCTAAATGGTCTGCAACACGAGAAAAGGGGCATTGGGACATTTGCGGAAAGTGTCGTTCCGGCTCAGCCTGCGCAGTCCGCGCACGCTAATCCGAAACGACACTTTCCGTTCTTTTGTAATATTCTGTGTTGTGCAAGTCTGATTTAGGACAAAATCTAATATAGTCGTAAAGTGCCTTCTCGGATTAGCCTGCGCGGAATGCGCAGGCTGATCCGAGACGACACTTTACGCAAATGTCCGAATGTCCCTTTTCGCGTTTTGCAGGCCATATAGTGTCAACGAATCAATTCGGCAAGCTTTGTAATTAGCCTTCTGCTTTGTAAAGGACATGTCAAGAGTAAAACTTTCATGATGTCAATTTTGGGAAACAACTATCAAAGCCACTAAAGCAATGATTGTACACTGAAACCCTTGGCCAGATGAATTCAATGATCCTTGGTGAAGCGACACCCCTTTGTAAACAACCATGATAGCAAACTTAGATCCACTGGGAATCCAACGTTGAGGTATGTATTCTGTTGTAAATAAACATTCACTCGTATCTCCATAAAACCGCTGCGTAGAAACCTCTTACGCATAACACAATGTCACATGAACTTTTTCCTGCGTTTTCAAGTCGTGTGATCTTTTCCCGCAGTGTTCTTTCTCTTTTTTAACGAAATTCTTCTTTTTTGTTTAGATTTATTTTTTTAATGATAATTTCAGTTTTTGGAGAGGTCATTTGCAATCAAATCAATATACCAAATCTTTTTTGAAATCCGTCATATAAAAACAAACCACGTCGATTTCCTATTTCAGTCTTTGATGTCGGTTTATTTATAAAACTATGACGAAACAGACTGTGTATCAGAACAATTCCCCCCCCCCCCAAAAAAAAAAAACGAAAATTGATTAAGACAGCAATTTCTGAGGCAGCTTCCTTTAAAACTCACCACTGTTGGAGAGGTCTGATGAGACTGTACAACACGTACTGAAACGTGTGGTGGTGAGCGAGGAATAGATCCCATGAAAATGACTTTCACAATATTATCTGTCAGTAGGATGCAACTTGGTGTCGAAGACAACCGCTATACACAGACGTACAGAATGATCTTGGTACTATGGTTTACATCGATCCACATTTTCTGTACACTTGCGACCTCTGAGAAAACAGGTTTTATTGCCAGACAACATTGTCGATCTTAAGAGATAATGTTTCAGTCTCTGAAAAGATTATTCTTCTGTTAAGGTCAAACCAGAAACGGATTATTTTACAACCATGACAAGACAAATGTATCATTATCGGAACTCATCAAATATACAGCTATCACCTTGGTACTTTTGTCCTATCAGTAGCAGTCCTTGTGTATCCCCTTCAGACGAATAAAAAGAGAAAAAAGTCCCTTCCATAGGACAGCGAGTTCACTTTCAAACTGTTTTGGAAACACTTCGGTGATGACAATGTTGAAAACAGCTGCTGGTAATAACAGTAATGATTGTAAAGCAACATGAAGTAGAAGTACAGAATTCTTATTTCTTTGACAAGAACAAGTTCAAAGTTGTGAATGAAATAATACATTATTTCCTTAAGACTATTAAGACTATATAAAGGGAAATATTACCCGGAAACAACTTAAAATTGTGAAACCAAATGGCACTGATGTTGAGAGAACTTTTCTTGATACTCTTTGTTCATACGATTCAAACGCTGCTGCAGCTGTCGATTGTCGGTTTTCAACGTACGTAAATGGTTCGAAAAATGCGTTCTTTTTCATAACACGATTTTAACTGAGTGAAATATTAAGTGGATTCAAGAAATACAGGAACCTCTCAAAATGATTTTTGCACTAAAGAACCGGCTGATTTCTATTACATAATTAACGAAACCTTGCAAGAAGAAGGTTAAACAAACCCTGTTTTTGCGAACTTCAAAACAGAACAAGTTAATGAGAAATTGAAAAAAAAACTACAAACAAGTTTGTTTAAATTGGAACAAGGTATTTGTTGTCACAGTAAATGTTTTTAAACCCGTAACATGTTATCGCAGTCTACAGAGGGTTTCGATTACAAACCAAACGGTGTAATCGTGTGTAACACTTGCAACACGGAATATTACAATTCACTGCACAATAATTGGGAGACAACCAGATCGGATCTCGGCATAAACATGAGTAAAAGTGCCTCAAACTCGGAAAATAACCTCCATTTCTTAGGTAAGTAGATCAAAGCAAACCGACGTTTCGGAGTTTTTTGGAGCTTTTCTTTTAACAAGTACATACAATAATATTCCGTTTTCAACTTTGTCACCCTTTCTGGGCGATAGGCGAAAGAAGATTTTTTCTTGCATACGACATATATCAAGATCAGACTGCACAGAAAGTGGAGTCTGATTTTGGATCTATCCTGTTTGCTTGTTCAGTCAAGCTTACAAGATAAACATTTTTTTTTTTTCAGTGTCAGCGGTTTGTATTTTCAGCCATCAATAGAGGTCGAGATTATATATTTGATGCTGAGAGCGTTAAAATTGATTGATTGTATGGTGTTTAACGCTGTTTTCAACATTATTTCAGTTATATTGAGGCGGCCGGTGTACATGTCCATGCTTTCCTGAAGTTTATTTTAACATTACTACGCACAATATTCTTTCCAAGCCACTGGCTGCTTTCCCCATCGTTGAAACAACGTCAGCGGTGAGAGTGGTATGAATCCTGTCGCTTTGACTATCATCAATAATTGGCCGAGCCGGGGATCAAACCAGCGACGCTCTATTCTCAAGTCGTGTACGCTACCGACTGAGCTACTGGAGCTCGGCGAGAGAGTTAAGAGCTGCATAAGCACAATTACAAATGGTGTAGAACTGACTCCTTTGTTTGAAAAATCGAGTAAAATTTGAACTTGCACGCATAATTTTAAAAAGTATCCAGTTCGGTACCGTTAGATAGATTTTATGGTGCCTGCTGTAAGCTTTAAAGTGTGTGGTGTAATAACGTATACTGGACATGTAACTAAGGGAAAAAAATTTCAAAATGCGATTTCTTCGTCTCCTTCTCCTCATCCTTCTTCTTCTTCTTCTTCTTTTCTTCTTTCTTCTTCTTCAACTTTGTATTTCAAAGGTTCAGCAATCGATCGCTTGTAAGAAAAAAAATGTTGGTGGCCATCAGACTGCAAATACTTGCAAGCTGATCTTGATCTGCTCTGTATATTTTAGGGGTCCTGCGTGACTCATTGGTAGAGTGTAGGACTCGCAACCTCGAGGCCAAGGGTTTGAGCCTCACTTGACATACTGGGATTCTGTAGGAATGTCCGTAGGAAGGTACTACAGAAATCAAACCTAACACTGGTGAAATCAAGTGTAGCTGAATATGTAAGCTGTCACCATGACATGACTGAAATAATATTGAAACCGGCGTAAAGTACCATTCAATCAATCATTCAACCAAAACATTTTGACGAAGACGCCATATTGAATACTTTGTACATCAAAAACTATCGACTGTTTTGCGGCCAATGAAGGCGTTTAACTTTTCCACTTATAAAACGGTTCTGGATTTTAAAGTCTTTAAATTAGATGCCTTTTGAAAAAAGAAAAATGTGGGAAAAGGAGACAATGCCAGTAACCAGCGCTTAGTTTTCTTCTCTGTCAAATAAAATTCAGCCAGTTGAGCAAAATGTGAAGTGTAAAAAACTTTGCCTATTGGCAAAGACTTAAAATCACAACTCTGCAATTTAAACAATATCTTTGATCATAAAACAGGAAAGGGCAGCGGGCGGTATGTACAGACCCATGCAGTCTGATCTTGATTTACGCCAACGGCAAACGTGGTCGCCCACCGCAGGGAAGGTGTTAAAGCCTATGTACGCTTATCATATCATATCGAGTTTTAAGTTTGCGTTTGGTTAAGTATCTTCTTTTTGAATTTATGTTCCTGATTACCAAGATATAGAGAAATAGAGGATATTTGTTTTTTACGGTGAAAGATCGAAATTTAATTCATCGAGTGAATATCATCAGTAATGTTACCGATGATGTTCACGAGATGAAATAAATTTCGATCTTTCACCGAAAAAAAAAACAAATATTCTATTTATTTCATGCTTTTAACCTTTTCTGGGAAGAATTTAATCAAAATCCAGTACAGTTCTTTTCGGTTATCTCCCGTGGCGTACCCCTTCCGCATAGCAACGCATTACAATATTACGTCAAGCGCGAGAAATGCAAGGTAAATTACGTCATATTTCCATCTGGTTGTGAGGCACGCGCATTTTACCTAGGTAACTAGTGCACGGGAACAACTGTTTCCGCCTTCAGTTGAAGAGTTAGAATATAAAAATCGGTATTTTCACTGGTTGTAACTATGAAATATCGAAAAATATCTCACCGATATTTCTCGATAACCTACCGGAAAGCATGAAATAATACTGGTTATCTTTTGTGAACAATCGAAATTCATTTCATCGAGTGAACATCATCGGTAATATTTTCACGAGTGGCGCAGCCACGAGTGAAAATATTACTGATGATGTTCACGAGATGAAGTAAATTTCGATCTTTAATCGTATAAAGAATATTCTATTAATTTCATGCTTTTAACCCCCTTTTTTGGGGGGACTTCAGTCACGGAAACATTTAGTTAAATTTCACTGGTCGTAACCATGAATTATCAAACCTTATAATCCATCATTATCTACCGATATACTACCGAAAAGCATGAAATAAAATTATCGTGATGACAGTTTCTGTGATACTTATCCGTAGTGCCGTACCCGGTAGCGCTGCCTACAGCATACAGGACGTCAAAGCAGGCGTTTGCTGGTTCGAATCTTCAGCTCGATCATCATCTTTCCAAGGATTGAAGATATTCATTCCTCTCTCACCGCTGATCATTATTTCAACAATGTTCATGTGGGAAAGCAACAAGTGGCTTGGGAATAATATTGTTCGAAGTACTGGTAATAGAAACTCCAGGAAAGCATGGATAGGTGGGTGCACTGGCCACTGTGATATAAGTGAAATAATATTGAAATCGGCGTAAGACACCATACAAACAACTTTGTCTGTTGTATACTTTCACTATGAAGGCAAAATAACCGTTGATTATAGGGCGTTTGTTTTACGTCGATTGTAACATTTTTTGGCCATATCACGGCGACAGTTCACTTAAATGTGTGTGGTCTACTTGTACTTTGGAGAGGGACGCTAAAACCTTATATTGGCTCTCCTTCTAATCCTTTTGTAATATATTTACACACAAGTGTGTTTAAACTATTAGTATGTGTTCTTGGTTCCACCAGTACTAAGTCAGGGCTCTGAAGTGCTTTGCTTTGTGACAATCTAAAAACTCAGTGCCTTGATTGAGGATCCAAGCCCTGGCTTCCAGGAGGCAAATCCAACACCTTCATTACAGAATCAGGTAGGACCTCTACTGTGAGGGAAGAAGGGAGAATCAAAAACCATAAGAGCCATGCTCTGTGAGAAGGTGGATTAATGCATCTGCAAAAAGTATCGACTCATGTCAGCCTGCGCAGTCCGCGCAGGCTGACATTAGTCGATACTTTTTGCTATTTGTATATTTCATGGATGTCCAAGGACAATTCTACCTCCATATCCAGTCAATTGTCAGACTAAATAGATCTCTATCTAATGATTAAGTATAATACACTAATGACTTGGTATAATACATTGCAGGGATACATTACATCCCGTTTTGTCAGAACACCACTCATATTTATCGTGATAGTTTCTTGTATTTCAATACCAATTGTGTAGAACAAAGACCACATCAGCTTGAATAGATTTATCCAGAAAGGATTATATAATCGATCCGTCACCTATAATTCTGTCATCTTTTCCATGTTTTCCGAAGCTAATCGCTGATTATATCAGTGTTAAAATACATCGGCATGAATTACAGTTAGATGAGCACAAACATATTTTTTATGGAAATTTGAAAGAACCAATTTATTCGGGAATGGCTATTTCTGTTTTCCGTTATTTATTTGATAATTTGAACACTGAATAATTTTGAAGTTATTTGCACTCTAGATCAATAGAAATGAGAGGTCATTAACTGATGATAAGCAAACATAGTTCCTATAGACCTTTAATTGTAACTAAAGCCATTCGCTCATGTCACAGCGCACAATGAACCATCTTGCGCATTACATGTGGCTTGCAACAAGCGAAAAGGGGCATTCGGACATTTGCGTAAAGCGTAGTCTCGGATCAGCCTGCGCAGTCCGCGCAGGCTAATCCGAGACGGCACTTTACGACTACACTAGCTTTTGTCTTCAGTAGACATGCGCAAAACAGAAACTTTCATAAAAACGGAAAGTGTCACTTACGCAAATGTCCGAATGTCCCTTTTCGCGTGTTGCAGGCCATGTACTTGTATTTCCTCGCACAATATGCATTTGCTCATCAACAACTGCAAGGTAATGCTTAGAAGTGTGAGTAGAATTTTTCCTTCTACTTTTTTTAGACCTTTGACTGTGAGTATGTCCAGCTGGAATTCATTATTGCAACCGATGTTGTACATTGACGCCATTTTACATTATTGACAGAGACAAAGGCCAACGCTTTGAATCAACGATTCCTCGTAAGGCTTGACTTTCACTCCATACAGAAAATATTCGAATTTAGTCAGAAAAAAAAAATACATTTCATAGAATGTTTTACACCTCAATAGCGTGTTCGTTGTTCTTTGATTTTTGAAAAACACATTAAACATGCGTTTTCAAGCACATGTAGACAGGTCTCTTTCACATCTGACAAGTAAAAAAACAAGTTTTATTTCAGCGTAAAGTTGTTAAACCCTTAGCATAATGTAATCAATATAGATCAAAATCGCGCTGAACGTTTTCTAACATACATATATAACAAAATAAACAAGTAATCATGAGGGAGCCATGAAATGTAGTAGGTTACATTTCGTATAGTCTTAACCCTTAAACTGCAGTAGGTATTTTAGACAAATACGTTAAATTACTGTGGATCAAAGATCAGGCTGTACGTTCTGTGTTGTGTGATCTTGATTTATGCAGACCGCAAAGGCACATTTAGTAGGGCTGAGTATCCTTTGGGTTAAACATTTATCGTGTTCATCCTTATGCACTTAACTCGGCTTTGGGAGTTGCTTTTACGAATAGCACAGGCCAAGATCAGACTGCGTAGAACCTGGACTCTGTTACTTTGTTACTATTCTGACCAGCAATATTTTGACTATTCCTTGCCAATGGCAATGGGCCATTCCATTCATTTAGCGCTTTGAAAGGTGTCCGTATTCACCAAGCATTCTTGCAACAAGATCCGTACTCAAAAATCATTCTTGACTCTTTCAAAAACGAAAAATGAAAACTTGTTGCAAAATAAAAGCGTCTTCAGAAAAAAATTTTGATGTACCTAAACAGGTGATTTCTGTTTGTTAAATGTTAGAAAATATTGCAAGAGAATGAGAAGATGCCGGCATTTCAAAAGCTGTTTTCAAAAGCCTTTTTCTTCACGGTCGTTAAAACAGGGCACTGGGTAAAGGGTTTTGATAACGTTCTTACTCTAATTCATAAGAATTTTCTAAATTTGAAGTGACAGAATCTCTGTGTTACTGTCTAAATTTTGAGTAAGACAAAGAATGTAATCAAGAAATATTAGTGAGTACTAGCCCAGTTCTAAAATTGCACCGCACAAACCGCTTAAAATGAATTTCAATATTCGCCCTCGGTTATATCATCTTGGTTCTGAGTGTTAGAAAAAATGTAACAATACGCCACTGTGCTTCACATCCACTTAGTGCAGTACGTTATCACTTGATCCGTGTCAGTAATTCCATAGGAAAAGAAAGAAAATAAAATTGAGCTAAGAACCCCTTTGCCCGTATTCACCAGTCATTCTTCAGATAGTCTCAATCTAATTCTCAAGATTTCTTTTAAGCTGAAAGTAACACAGCTTCTGATTGGCTAGACCAAATGGTTTAGCCAATCAGAAGTTGCGTTACTTTCTAATCAAGAATCGGACTTAAATGAAATTACGAATGGTTGGTGAATACAAACCCTGAATTGTGGGTTTTTTAATTTACAACTTACACAGCGCAACGTCCTTCACATTTGATCAGCACCACGTGGCCATGGACATACCAAGGTCATTGAAGCTGCCTTTTAAAAAAAGGCCTGACTACGTGTATGGATTTGTTTTTAATCTTGCAAGGACAGTAAAACATTTTTTCGCAAACTTTTATAAATGACATTATTCGCAGGTATATCAAATACAGTGTGTTTTTAATAGGGCAAACTTCAACTATACATCTTATTACCTCAAAAAAGAAGCTCCAAAAATAGCAAGTTTGTAGCGTTTTCACTTTAGGAAAGTTTCTATCATCTTAACAAGGGTTCTTAGACCGCCAAGGGTTTAGTAAGTTTTCTTTCTAAATTCGCTTGCATCAAAAAGGCAGTGAATGCCACCATCCCAGACAGTGTAGGTTCAAGACCTGGTTACGCGTTCTGTACTAATATCAAGCCAAAGAGACACTGTCCAAGCACCTATTCCTTCAGGACACTCTTTCGCTATTTTTCCTTAAAGAAGCGAACTTCAAAGATTGATGTTAAAGCCCGGGCTTCTGGGCGCCTGCCTGGCTACATGTAAGGTGTCAGGAAGTGATTGATAAGCTATTACTTATTGATATTTTCATACACCAGCACATTATACGAGGGATGCCAATTGCACCCATGACATTCCTTTATTCTCTTGATTCAAGCTGAGTTAATTGTTTTTCAATTCACTCATACTGCATTGAAACGCAAAACGTGTAAATCATTCCCATTTTGGTCAACAACATTCAAAATCACACGTCATTATAATTCTCTGAACAATCATAACCTTTTATTTACTCTAAATCTAAAATATGCAGTACCTTTTTAACGTCGAAAATTTTGCTTAGAAAAGAAACTGTTTTAATCAAATTTCAGCTGGAACTTATTCGTTTATCGAAGATCAAATAGATTCAATATCGAAAATGTATTTCCATGACCATACTTATCCCGAATGAAGGAAGACCACAATCTCCTCTTGACAAGAATAAGAGCATAGTCAAAGTTTTTCCTAACAAGATCTCGAACGGTTCATACGCATGTTCCCATTTCTCTTTAGCCATTCTGTCATGCATTTCAAATACAAGCGTAGAATGAATCAGATATATAGAACAGATACGGTCAGTGTTGATGATTTTCGATGTATATTAGACAAAGACATATTTTCATTACTTGAAAATGATATCCCGATGTCTATTCGGATATAATCTAAATTTTGCTGGTCATTTGGAGAACTAGCTGTGTTCACAGAACTAGTAAAAAAGTTAATTTCTACTTGGTAACCTTTTATGCAGATATGAGAATTTCCTTACGTTTCATTGACATTGGTGATTCAATAAAAAGTTTACCAAGGCTTTTTTTTTCTAGAATGAGAGTGATACGGTACCTCTTAAAGTTTATTGAAGTCAGTCATAATTAAACGACAAATCAGCCCTGAAAGCATAAAGAAACTGAATATTTAATATGCAGTAAATAGTGTGATTGCTTTTTAATTAGTTAACCGGTATATCTTTATGACAGCAATTGTGACGTCATCATACTTATTCAAGGTAGTCTATCGATCATGTGACATTCCTTACATGTCTTTCTAAGCAATCAGCGCAAAAATTAAAATAAAATAAATAGACTGCGTATTCCATTACGGAATGACATGAAAAGATATTTTCACATTGATGTATGTACGTCACATTATGGATATTTTACCAAGTAGTGACGTAGTCTATATATTAGATTGTACGTTTATCGAGTTTTGAAGTATGACGAAAACGTATATTTCCCTTTAAACTTGCAGGCAACTAAATGTCAGGGGCACCTTTCACTAATCTGCGTAAATTTATGCATTTTTTTTGTTTTTTTTTTGAGGGGGGTTGAATTTAGGGGCCTACACACGTACGATCCCTGCTGTACCCAAAGATATGAACTGACGTAAAGTTCTGCAAATATTTACTCAAATCGTAAAGTTATGCAGTTCTGTGAAACTTGTTATCAGACTTGATGCTTGCTTACAAAACAGCGAACGCATATTTCATGCGTACGAAGTTTTGTGAAAGGTGCTCCAGGCGTCTCTCAGGGTTATCAGTCCTTTGATTTGAAATCATTTTTAATATGTGTTTTTATAAATTTTCTCCAAAGGGAGGTAATTTGAAGGATGAATCTTTTGGGTATGAAGTAAACTGTTAACGACATTTAAACATTACTAATGATAATCTATACTGCGAGACACAGACGATATGTAAATAACAGGAAATATCGATTTGCGATAATACCATGTTTGTTCAAATAGAACAAATATTGTTAAACATTAAAAAGTGTAAATGAGTTGAAAATACTCGAAACTTTTCCTGTTTTTCCCTTTACCAGAGGAATTATTTTAGACCCGTCTGTATTAAAAGTACTTGTAGAAGACATATCAGATGTGGCTCAAGCTATGAGATTAGTGTATGAAAGGGTAGAAAACATTGTAGGAAAAAGACAAAGTGACGGTCACTATCATTTTCCCCTTTACCTACAGTGTTTTCAAGATCCTTTTCTTTGGTGTCGTTCATTTAAAACACATGATTATTTGGTAAAATGTTAAGCCATTACTATTCAAAATAGAAATGGGCCTTGCTCTGGCAAAGAGGGGCTTAATGTATCTCCGTGAAAAATTATACAAATCAAGCCATCAGATAATAATAGATCTATAATAGCCACCTTTTTTAACAACCGACTTAATCAAAAGGTAGACTTGTCCTTGGACATACAGAAAAATAGCCGACAGCGAATAGTTTCGCCAAAGGTCAGCCTGCGCGAAATGGGCAGGCTGACCTCGGTCGATACTTTTCGCAGATACATATAGCCCCCTTTTCACAGAGCAGGGCTCAAATGTTTTCACTCCTACATGTAAAACATATTAGACAGGGATCTATCGGTCGGTAAAAGGTTTTTCGTTCATTTACCTTTCCTCAAAAAAATGTTTCTCGTTTGTTTATATATTCAAGTTAATGAAAGTTTTAAAATGGCATTTTCTTCCGATTACCATCATTTCTCCTTATCACACTATGTTTTCAGAGGCCTTCTTTATTTGGGTCATGTACACACGGAATCACTCGGCAATAGAATAACAGTATATCACATTATGATTGTTAGAATGGACCGAAACGGATTTGGAAGTAAAAGCATATCAGCAGCTTATACTGCTAAGGCGAGCAATCAGATAGGTTGATGGGTGCAATGGCCGGCGTGGTATAACTGACATGCCATGGAAAACAGTTAAGCATCAGACACCACACAACCAAGCACCGCTACTGTCGTGTATCGTACAGTCTCCGACAGGCGGTAAAGGCAAGAGATATAAATACAAGTTTTGACTATGAATTCACCTTGACCTTGCTCTGATATCATTTTAAGAACAAATTATGTGGTATTTATGACTTGTGACATTTCTTGTCATCATACCGTAGGGAGAAATTCTTCTTCATTAGAACAAGTAAATAGCACAATGAGTATACTGTAGAACATTAAAAACGCCCCAATTCGAGGTTTATACTGCGCGCTTCTCTGGCAAAAAGGGGTTTAATGCAATCCGTAATGCATTATACCGAGTAAATCATCATATAATTACGGAACCATAGTCATAACAACCGGACAAATTATGAGGTAGAATGAACATCAGACATGCAAAAAATTGACGAAGAGGAAAAAAGTTTCCCCCTAGGTCAGGCTGCGCGGCAGGCTGACCTGGGTCAATACTTTTTTTTTTTCAGGTGTATTAAACCCCTTTTCACAGAGCATGGCTAATATATTATTGAGCGTAGCTCTTGGAAGGAGGCTTAATGCATGTCCGTGATGCATCACAACAAACAAGTCTTCATACTCGTATATTTATGGATCTATTTTGTCCAAAACTATGAATGTAATTAAGAATGGTTGGAGACTATGGACCCTAGACTTATGGTATGATCGCAACCTTTCACACGAGCCAACATTACTCAAACTATTGTGCGTCACCATGTCCTCAGCAAGGTCACACAAACGTTTCATATTTATTTGACCCTTTATCATATTGTTTACGAAAATTGATGATCATGTGACCTTATAGCAAATGCAGACAATCTACAAACGCCTACAATGAAGGACTTCTGAAACCATAAACATAAATTGCTCAAATTCTGAAAGCATTTGCTTCAATATTTTTCGAATACCAACCTCTGCATCACAATCTTGAACCAGAAGAGTAGTTTCTTTTCTTTAGTTTGTTTCCTTTTGAAGTTCTCTTGTATAAGGTAGTAAGTTGACGAATTCTCAAGTCATCCATGATTGTTGGAGACAGCAGTGTGGAGTAAAACGCCTGACTTTTATAAAACAAAAAATATTCTGAGTTGGATTCTTGTGATGGACCGCTGGACTTCTGGAACTAACCACATCATGGCAGAAGTACTGGTAAAGTTCTCAAGAAGCAACCATCTAGAGTGTTTATGGTACGTTATCAGATTTTGTTCACCATTGACGTGAAAACGAAAGTTGAAATTAATCCCACCCCCATACAGTAACGATGTACACCATTTCATAAAATAAATATGTTGTAAAGTGCATCATTACTGTAAATCAACTAAAAATGATATTAAGACAACCGGAAACATTGCTGTTATCGAGCAACATCTTCATTTGTGACAAAGTATGCAAAAGCCGCATTCAGCAAGTATCAGACGGAGCCATCATAAAGGAAGAGGTTGAGGCTTCGTGCGAAGTAAATTTTCACTCAGATGTAAAATGACAAGGTTTTACGTACACTGTAACATTTTGTAGATGACAAACGATATTTGTCACCTCCATTCATCACCTTTAACACGCTACCATCTGCAGACAATATTTATTTTTTCGTCATGCAGTAGATTTGCCTTTAAATAGCACAGGATTACTAGGTCGCTTTTCCAAAAATGCGAGCCTAGTGGGTTAATCAAATACCCCTTTTTGCCCACTATCTGAACACTGTCTGGCTTAGTTGCAACTGAAATTACGTCAATATGTTTGAATAACATTTTCGGGCAGTGATATCAGTGCGATATTATGGGCACAGTAGAGGTACTTCTCATGCACCGTGTGGCAACCTTGCAATAGCTACGCCGAGGGGGAGGGGGGTTACGATTATCCTTAGCGTCTACGATCATCCTGCGATACCTTTGGCCGAAATGACCATTTGAAATCTTGTCCCGAAGAGCACCCCCTGGCCTCTGTGCGGTACCGGTGCTGGGATCATGCAATGCAACTTACGACCTGTCAACGGGCTACGGAGTCGCAATCTTGTAAGATTTGTCAGTTTTCAGAGTTAAATAACATTATTGAGGCTAAGGCGCCCATGAATCGTTGTCTGCGCATGTCATATTCTTCAAAGATTCGACCTGTCTGCTATGACGCATCACCCATCCCCGAATACTTGGGAAAAGTAGGGCTTATACCGAAGCTATTAGCCTATTACCCAAGCATGTAGGGACTGTTTTAATAAATGACCGATGCATAGGTTACATGCTAGCCGATCATAGCTGAATGAATCGCACCAGGTAGAGTTTTATTGAGTAAACGTTTATTTCATTTTGAAATTCAAAGTAACGGGTGTTATTTTGAAAATTAGTCCGGTTCTGTACCCAGAATGCCTAAATTAGATAGATGTGCATTTGCAGAATGCCATCTAGCGGGAGATAAAGGCCCGTGAATCCATTCGAAAATCGCACGGCTGCATCTGTCTCCATATGGAGGCCTCATAAAGATAGGGAGTTGAGAACATTGTATATGCCCTAAGCTCTGCGCATGCCAAATGTTATAAAAGTATTAGTAATAGTAATAAATTTTTTGTTTGTCCCTGCTGTTCGACATTGCACTATGCTCATATAGGTAATGTGTATGTTCATCTTGAGAAAAATTATTCTGTATAAATAATTTCTCATTTATATCAAAACGCTTGGGAAAAAAAAAAAGTGTCCTGCAAAACAAAAATATGTCTTCTGTAGGTAGTGTCAGTAGTGTATCAACCCTTTACCGTACAATCCTGAGTTTTAATGACCCTGAGGAAGAAGACTTTTGAAAACATTGTGCCAAGAAAGAGAAAATGCTGGTAATTAGCATTTGCTCCATTTTCCCCACAATGTTTTTTACTCTCTGGAAGACAAACTTTTTGAGTGACGTTTAATTTGTTGTCTGCAAATTCTTTCAATTTTGACATGTGTATGTGTATTAAATGGTCTGCAATATGCGAAAAGGGGCTTTTGGACATTTGCGTAACGTGTCGTCTCGGGTCAGCCTGCGCAGTCCGCGCAGGCTAATCCGAGACGGCACTCTACGTCAACATTAGATTTAGTCCTACAGTAGACTTTCGTGAAACAGAAAATCACGCACGATCGGAAAGAGTCGTCTTGGATCAGCCTGCGCGGACTACGCAGGCTGATCCGGGAGGACAATTTACGCAAATGTCCGAATGCCTCTTTTCGCGTCTTGCAGGCCATTAACAGTAAACAGAATAATTATCATATATTTAATATTCAGTCGCTAAAACCTTGAATTTGAAATGTAATTTACATTAGACGAAAGTTGTGTGTTAAAATTCTGCGTGCAAGCATGGTACAGTTTTCCTTGATTAATTAGCCACTTTGTGTTACGAGTGTGTGACGGTAACTAGATTTTTTTTTTCATTTTATGTAAAACTGATTAAATGTAGCTCAGCTAACAAAGATACGCAGTAAGTACTTCGTAAATTACTTCATCGTTTATTTTAATTGTTCCCTAACCCAGAGTATGAAGAATTTTATTAAACCTTCAACGATAAAATACATTCATTGTTTTTTCCATCCCAAAGAAGAAACATAAATATTATATTTTCAAAGTTATTAAAATACACCATATCGGAAAATGTAGATTCAAGATCAGTCTACGCATTCGGTGCAGTCTAATCCTGATCTAAACTGTCTGCAAAGCTCATTTAATCGCGCTTAGCTGCCTAACGGATATAATTTTACTAATCTAGGATAAGTGAAGTACATTTTATTCAATATTATGCAGTGCATCCTGCACAGTCGTTCAAAATCAAAATGCTTTATAAGAATCTATTTATTTCCATGCTGGTGGTAAATGGCTTACTGTAAAAAGCTCAAAGGTACAGAGCCATAATTGTATGGAATAAAAAGGCTTTCTCTCTGTTATAAAATCTTCTTTTTGTTCCAAACAAGATGCATTCTCTCAAAGAAAGCATTACCAATATAGCTTGACGTCATTTAAACTTATGCGTAGGAACAAAGCTTACAACTTAATGTTTTGATCACAGACTTTTTTGCTATTGTTTGTGGGTTGATTTTGACCCCACCCCTAAAAAAGTAATTATCTGACAAGGGCATTAATTATTGATCTTTGCAAAATAACTAGCCTTCTCAAACTACTTTGCAACAGATGCCTTGGAAAACATTCTTGTAAAACATGAATAATCAAAAGAAATTAACGTTCAACAATTGTGAAAACACTGTGGCAAAATAAGAAACTACTCGCGTTATGTTAACGGTCTTTTTCAAAACGGAAAAGGACTCTTAGTAGTTTCATAATGCAGCATGGAAATTCCTTATTTTTATTATACTCTAACCACGGGTAGGAAACTTTATATTCAGAGCCAATGGCGCTGACGAGAAAATGTGTTGGTCTTCCGTTTCTGAAGATGTCGGCTAAAAAACAACCAAAAAACAGGTAAGCTTGTCATTATTTGTAATCATGTGTTCTTATGTCTTTGAAATTCCAAAAAAGGAGAATGTCATGCAATGCTCTGGTCTTTCAACGTGTTTTCTACACTAAGGAAAGTTGTAACAAGTGTACGATGTTGTCTGAATCATTTGTGGCGTGGATTGACCTTAGCTAAAATAATACGTCACGGACCTAAATTCAGTCTATTATTGCCATATAATTGGCAATTAAAAGAGAATCTTGCTGTCCCAAAAGCGTGAATTAATGTCTTGAAATGTTACATTCACTGCTGGTAAAGAATTGAAAAGAAATAGCACAAAAATGATGAAAATAAAGAAGGGCTCCGATTATGTGGACCGGCTCTGAATATGTACTCGTAAGTCGGCACAGATTGACGAGGGCTTCTTTCAAAAATTTAGTTTCCTGTAAAAATGTACTTAGGAAGCAGGCTATATTTTCTCCGTTAATACCTTTTAGTCCAAAATGTAGTACATTTGTTGGATGGAAGATGACCGAATTTATGAAAATACAAAGGACTGGTATTGTCACGACTGAAAAAACCTGTCGAACATTAGTCTATCTAAATTTTGAAAATACTTTTGTGTAGCTTTTGATTAACAGAATGGTCTATACATGTATATAGCATCTGTCATGCTTTCATCGTAACTGCAGCCCACATGTAAGCAAAAATATGAAAAATATTTGGCATCTTCGGAAGACTATCTGGTCTTGAAACAGTCATTAAAAAGCTAAATGGAAGATGTACCGACCGTAGCAGAGGTACTGAATAAAAAACTTTTGCAAAGCGTGAGAAATACAATTAAGCTATTCGCATTACACGCCTCAGGGTATTCATAATTATGTGTGAGCACTCTTAACTCTTTTCAACACCTAACACGACACAACAGTATGTCAGGTGGGAGGGGTATATACAAGTCTTTAACAGAAAAAAAATCAAATTCACAAACATGTCAAGATCAAAAAATTTTCATAGATCCCTGATTTTGATTGTACACACTCAGATCTTTCAATGTTCAATTAACCAAACGCATATTAGATCAGAATATGTCATATATTAGTTATTTTCTAAGCCGATGATAAACAAACATCCATCCAAGCGAACAGTCACGTTTTGTGCAGTCTAATCTTGATCTACACTGGCTGCAGAACCAACTGTAAAATTTTTTTTTTTTTTTCTATTCAGTATCTCTGCTACGGTCGGTACATTTTCCATTTAGCTTTTTAATGACTGTTTCAAGACCAAAGATGCCAAATATTTTTCATTTTTTTTGCTTACATGTGGGCTGCAGTTACGACAAAAACATGACAAATGCTGTACACATGTATAGACCATTCTGTTAATCAAAAGCTACACAAAAGTATTTTCAAAATTTAGATAGACTAATGTTCGACAGGTTTTTTCAGTCGTGACAATACCAGTCCTTTGTATTTTCATAAATTCGGTCATCTTCCATCCAACAAATGTACTACATTTTGGACTTAAAGGTATTAACGGGAAAAATATAGCCTGCTTCCTAAGTACATTTTTACAGGAAACTAAATTTTTGAAAGAAGCCCTCGTCAATCTGTGCCGACTTACGAGTACATATTCAGAGCCGGTCTACATAATCGGAGCCCTTCTTTATTTTCATCATTTTTGTGCTATTTCTTTTCAATTCTTTACCAGCAGTGAATGTAACATTTCAAGACATTAATTCACGCTTTTGGGACAGCAAGACTCTCTTTTAATTGCCAATTATATGGCAATAATAGACTGAATTTAGGTCCGTGACGTATTATTTTAGCTAAGGTCAATCCACGCCACAAATGATTCAGACAACATCGTACACTTGTTACAACTTTCCGTAGTGTAGAAAACACGTTGAAAGACCAGAGCATTGCATAACATTCTCCTTTTTTGGAATTTCAAAGACATGAGAACACATGATTACAAATAATGACAAGCTTACCTGTTTTTTTGGTTGTTTTTCAGCCGATATCTTCAGAAACGGAAGACCAACACAACATTTTCTCGTCAGAGCCATTAGCTCTGAATATGAAGTTTCCTACCCGTATCTAACGGATAAAACATTTTTGACTTGTCTCAACTTTGCAGACCATATATTAGATAATTAGCGAAAAGGGGTATTCGAACATTTGCGTAAAGTGTCGTCTCGGATTAGCCTGCGCAGTCCGCGCAGGCTAATCCGAGACGGCACTTTACAACTACATTAGATTTTGTCCTAGAGTAGATTTGTACAAAACAGAAAATTACATAAAAACGGAAAGTGGTGTTTCGGACTAGCCTGCACGGACTGCGCAAGCTGATCCGAGACAACACTTTTCGCAAATGTCCAAATTCCCATTTTTGCGTGTTGCAGTCCATATGGCTCAAGTGATTGGATTTGTCTTCGAAAGGACGGAAAATATTGCAGCATATTGAGAAAATTCTGGATACCAGCATCTTTTTCCACTATGTTTTCAAAAGCCATCCCTGTTTGGGTTAATACATGGCGATTGTGTGATAAAGGGTTAACTATATCCTAAATGTCACGTCCTCTGATATTGTCTGATTTGCGAAAAATTTAATGAGACCAAGATGAGACTGCAAGTCTATGCAGAGTGATCTTAATTTGCTCTTCCTAAAAAACGGGATAATTTGAACTTTACGATATTTGTCTGAAGTTACTTAGTAGGTGATAAATTATACTTGGGTTCGTTTTTTACTCTTGCAGCCGAGATTAACACTTTACCACACGATCCCGAGATTTAACAACTTTGAGAATGAAGGATTTTGGAAAAATTGCTGGTAACCAGCATTTCCTTTTTTTTCTCACAGTATTTTCTAGCCTTTGAAAGACAAATTTCTTCATTGCACTTACACTAAATTTGTGTGTGGTATGGAAATGCTTTCAATATGGACGAGTCTTAAAATTTTGTCATTTGGTGAAGAGTAAAAGATAAATTATGTGGGAAACTTCATCAACTATGCCTTTAGAAAGTGTCAGAAACTGCGTCAATTCAACTCTTTACCAAACGACAAAATTTTAGACCTTCCAATTTCGAAAGCATTTCCAGACAACAATTTTACTAAGGTTCAAATTATGAGGTTTGTCTTTGAAAGGGTAGCAAACATTGTCAGAAAAGGAGAAAATGCTGGTCACCAGCATTTTCTCCTATTCTAACAGTGTTTTCAAAGGACCATAAAAACTGTCCATTCATTAACCTTGAAGGATTAAGACCTTAATATAGACAGTCGTGCTTTTTGCTACCATAGGCATTTCATAGGCGATTGTCAGGCATACAAGGTGTTCTTACCTATCGTGTTTTGTCGTTGTTTTATCTGGCAGGCTTACCAGGCATGGCGACCGGGGGCGACCACAAACGGCGGCTTTCTGTTACCCAGAATGTCCACAGAGTCTCCTTCTCCGTGGATGCACCGAGAAAATCATCATGGTAGGATTTTTCTCTGTGACTTTGTTCATTTAAAAAAGTTTACTTTAACAGTGCGTCCGTAATCGCCAACCGATGCTAATTGCATTCCTAGTTCTATTCTAGAATTATAATTTTCTTAATATGTGATTGGCCAAATTATTTGGTTTAGCCAATGAAAAATTGCTTTGCTTTGTAATTTAAAAGAACTCACGATAATTATTAGGCTAAAGGATTAATATTAAGAACGATTGGTGCATACGTGTCCAGATAACAAAATTGTAGACTTGTCCTGGACTGATATCATCTAAACTAAATTTTGTTAATGACAAATTTTATCTGACTCAAAGTTTGGCACTAGGATTAAAAGGCTAGAAAACATTACGGGAAAAGAAGGAAATGCTGTTTATCCCCATTTTAAAAGAAGTTTACAATTATTACTCTGATTTCTTTCCGGCGATTTTTCCCCTCTCACCTCTGTCTGATGCATGTGAGAAAAGTAGTCAATGACTCGGAAAGAAAGTTGTGTCAATACTGGTGTTAGGAAGCAAGAAATCACATGCGTAGGTTCACTTACCCCCGTGATATGACCTAAGCAGTTAAAACGGCGTTAAATTCAAATACATACAATTTATTTATTTATTTATTTATTTATTTATTTATTTATTTATTTATTTATTTAGTAGTAGTAGAAATCAAGTAATATGCAGCAAACTTGTTTAGGAGGTAATAGATTGACAAAATTAAAACTAAACTGAGTTCCGTTGTGACAGGTCATATCAGTTGATACGCACTGTACGTATGTGTTTTGCATTCATTTGTTTTAAATGCGTTAACTGAGTAGTTGGTGTTCCAGGGTTTAATCCTTTACTTCAAAAATACCGAGTTTTAATTAACCCTAGGAAGAAACCCTGTGAAGGTAACAAATATTTTCTGCTTTTTCCATAATGTTTCCTACCACTATTAAGACAGTTGTCAACGTTTTAGACACGTTTTAGATGTCGTTTGCAAAAGCTTTGAATTTGGACGAGTCCAAAATTTTGTCGTCTGGTAAAGAGTGAAGTGAATAATACATAGGATTACACCTACCACGAATAAGATACCTTTAATAGTGGAACTGATTTTTAATCCAATAATGGAAATGCTATTTAGGCGTTCCGGAAACTTTCTCTTTTTTTTGACACAAAGTAGAAAAAAAAATCGAAGAAAAGGAAAATATCTGGTTAATTGATATTACAAATATACTGGAGAAAACAATGGTTTTTCCTTCCAAGCATTTTGTCCTTTTCTCATAATGTTTCCACAAGCTGGTCTACGATAGGGGTGTCAGTTTTACTTGTACGGCGATTATTGTGATACTTACCAATCAAATAAGGTAAACTTCTTGACGGTTTCTTGAGACACGGTTGCAGGAGCAAGAAATTATTGATTGATTCAATGGTGTTTCACGCCGCTTTTATCATAAATTCAGTCATATCTCAGTAAAAGCTAACTTATTCATCCCTCAGTTTCGCTAGTTATATGCCAGGGCTCTCAAGTGTCTTGACGAAGGACGGGCCCACGGGGATAAAGTGGTTTATTTAAGTAATGAATAAAAAGTCAAGATTTCAAGTGGAACTGGCAAGCTATGAACATAACTTTAAAAACAACAAAAATCTTTACACCCACAAAATTAGTCCGATTTTCGTCTATTGCAAAACAAAATAAAAGATCGTCTGCAATTGTGAAATTAATGTTCACCTGTAAAAAGAATGTATGAACTCTTCTCCTGCCGATCGTGAGCATGGATGTATGTTGCTAAGAGTGTAAAGCAAAATCAGCCTACACATAAGTGACGTCTGATCTTGCCCTACACTATCCGCTGCTCTATCAATTGTTTATGTCATATAAAATCAATTTAACGCTATTAAAGTCAACGTAATCTATTTGTGTAATCGTCAACAACTTGAATTCGGCAAGATAAGGTTTTTGATGATAGGTTGTACGTTAAGCGCGGCGACGTGTAGCATAAACGTTACATGACATTGGCATAAACATGGTCTCGTTCATGATGAAAACAATTTCAGACGACAAATTACATTTTGCTGAAATAGTACAAACCACGACGGGAAAAGGTGTTGCTGGTTACCCTAATTTTTTCTTCCTTTTTTTTTGACACGGTATTTCGAGTTTCCCAAAGACACATTTCAGTTTTAAGTCACATTTTATTCGCTGAGCCCCGGTAGCGTACAGGACTCAAAAAAAGTGGGTCGTTGGTTCGATTCCCGACTCGGCCAACTTCTTTCCGAGGATTGAAGATAGTCACTGCGACAGTATTCATTCCTTTCTCACCGCTGATCATTGTTTCGACGATGGTTATGTTGGAAAGCAGCCAGTGGCCTGGAAAGAATATTGTGCGGAGTACTGGTAAAAGAAACTCCAGGGAAGCATGGATAGGTGCACTGGCCGCCGTGATATACATGTAGCTGAAATAATGTTGAAAACGGCGTTAAACATCAAACAATCAATCTACAATCACATTTAGTTTGTCGTCTGTAAATGCCTTGAATTTGGACAAGGCCAAACTTTTATCGTTTGGTTAAGAGTTCAGTAAAAATGGCTGCTGAAGCTCGTTATACATGTAGGTGCGAAAGATTAAGAAAGATGGTTTGATGCCATGTGCATCCTTTAGATGACCTTGTGTATTGATGTCCTATATGTCAAAGGTCTGAACTACTTAGTACCAATCTTAATGATGCAATTAAATATTGCTGTAGTAGAGGGTCAAATGGTCAAAATGAATAAATATGAGCCAGAAAAAAAATAATTCAACACATTTGTAAATCGACGCAAAATTTTCTCTCTCTCTCTCTCTCTGAGGGAAAGCTGGTAGTAATGTGCTAAGTTCCAATTTCAAGTTTTGAGAGACGACTACGTATTTCTAACGTCATTATTGCCATTATGTAGTCTGTTGGAGGGGGGGGGGGGGGGGGGTTCGACTTTCATCTCCATTCTAATATCATATTACACAGACATTTTCAGACCTAGCACTGAAGATAAGTAATTGAAAGGATACACAAGAATGCCTTTTTTTTAAATCTACTTTATAGACATCGAAGGAAATTTTTATGTTATATTTACTAGAATATTTTTAACATTGAAGTCGCGTAAAGGTCAAATTTCTTTGATGATTAGTTACACCTTTTCCCTTATGACCAAATAAGGTTTCAAATATTCGTTTATGTGAGAGAGTGGTTTGACTCGGATCAGGTGTCGTGCGTGTTTGAATTGCTTGGAATTACTCAACAAATCGCAAACATATCACTGAAGTGCTGGGAGAAAAAGCGAGCAATACCTTTAAAATAAATAACTGCAGATAATGAAGTTTTAGTTCCCCCCCCCCCCTTGAGAAGTAACACTGCAAAGATAAGATATTAAAAAAAAATTACCGAAATAAGGACAATGAAATTTCTTGACAATTATCATTTTATTTTACAGTCATTGTGACTCAGTGATGAAGATGCGGCGTGCTCCCGCAGCAGGACACAAATTCCAAACAATCAAGCGGCAATTTTCCAACATACAAGATGTCAACCGAAAATATCCACCAATATCCAAAGCATTTAGGAAAGCGTGTAAAAAGAAGCCAAACAGAACACCGCGATATTTCTGTGAACAGATCTGGAAGGGCATTCGAAGTTATCTACCTTTGATAGATGTTATTAAATCTTACAATGTCAAGGAAAACCTGGTTGCAGATCTTGTTGCAGGATTGGCAGTCACCGGTTTGCACTTTCCACAAGGTCTAGCCTATGCCTTACTGGCCGGATTACCTCCCATTATTGGAATGGTGTCCACGATATTTCCTATCGTAATCTACATGGTGTTTGGAGCAGCCACACATACATCTATTGGAACAAATGCTATCGTTTCTATTATCGTTGGAGATATGCTTACAGAACCTGCAATTCGAGACAATATTATGAAAATCATGGATACGGAACAGATAAACACGTCGCTTCTAGCAAATACAACGACGATGGGTGCAGACCTTGCAACAGAAAGCGAAGCAGTTATGAAATATAAGATTGCTTTGACAGCTGGGATGACCTTTTACACAGGGCTGATATTTCTTGTGATGGCCGTCCTAAAAATGGGATTCCTTGTAACATATCTGTCACAGTCCTTCATGAGCGGTTTCACAACTGGTGTTGCGGTCCATATATTTAGTAGTCAGGTTAAAACGGCTTTTGGTGTGAAACTTCCCGCTATCAGTGGAGTTGGCAAACTTGTTAAGCTCTACTACGGTGTGTTTGCTAATATTACAACTGCAAACGTAGCAACAGTAATTATTACCTTGATTTGTGTTGTCATTCTCCTGAGTGTGAAAATACTTATCAACGAGAAACTGAAATTGAAAGTTCCTATACCAATCGATTTCATTTTGCTTCTTGGTGCGACAATAATTTCCCATTTCGCCAGCTTGCCAGAGAAATTCAGTATTAAAGCACTTGGCACAGTAGAAACAGGAATACCGTCTCCAGAGCTACCAGCATTCAGCCCAATTGGAACTCTATTCGTTTACGGAATCCAAGTCGGCCTAGTGACTTTCTTCCTCAATATATCAGTTATCAAAATCATTTCTCGTAGAAATGGACAGGAAATTGACGAGAACGTTGAAACAAGTAGTTATGCTATGTGCAACATTATATCTTCTTTCTTCTCAAACATTCCAGCAAGCATCGCACCGCCGAGATCGGCCCTTTTGTCTAGCATGGGCGCTAGAACTACGCTTAATGCTCTGTCAACCTCTGCCATCATGCTTATACTTATATTTTATTGCGGTCAGTTCTTTGAATCTTGTCCACAATGTGTTTTAGCATCTATGATCATGGTGGCAATGAAGGATCTGCTGAAACAGGTAATGGTGTTGCCAAAACTCTGGAAGGTAAACAAAAACGATTTCACCACATGGATTATAGCAGCCCTTGTTTGTATTTTTGCGGATATTGCATATGGCCTCATTTTTGGCGTTCTTGTTTCGCTTATTTCAGTCATTAACCAAAGTCAGAGAGGTTGGGTTTCAATACTTGGAAAAACACATATGGAGGACCTATACTTAGACAAGGATGAATATGCTGGAGTTCATGAAATACCAAATGTTAAGATAATTAGGATGGAATCTTCACTATATTTTGCAACGGCAGAAAACTTCAGGAAGGCAGTGCAGAAATGTGTAGAAACTGAGGGTGATACGTCTGATGATGAAACAACCCACCAGGAAGAAACAAAGTCAAACCTCTCAGTAAGCGATGCTGAAAACCCGTCGGAAATAATGATAAAACATGGCGTAAATACTATTGCTGAAGAGGAGAACGAAAGAGAACAACATGCAGGGGAAGAAGAAACCACGAGTCCAAACAAAGTGAAGACTCTCATCATTGACTGTATTCCAATTAACTTTATCGACGGGACGGGATTAGATATGCTGAAACTGGTAATCTTTGAGCTTGGGTGTTTGGATATAACAGTTTACCTGGCACGATGTTCTAGATATATGTTACGTCTATTCGAAAAATCTGATATTTACGATTTCTTCCCGAGAGAGAACGTGTATGTCGATCTTCATGATGCTGTCTATGCTGCTATTAGTTCTGAGCCGACACTTGAACACAAGCAAAAGATACATGAACAGGAGCATGCAACAAGACAGCGAAATCGGAGTAGAATCATGTCAATAGTATCTCGAGATACAGAAATGGAACAAGCCTATGATCATTTTATGGCTCGCCATGGCAGTATTTATCAACTATAAATGTATATCATTGCGTAATAACAAAGCGGGCCATAGCTATCATTGGTATATTGACCTGTTGAAAGGTTCTAAACTGAGGTATCCGGCATCGTTGTACACGAACCAGTTATCTTCATGTATTAGTTCCATGGCTCCTTTTCACATATTGACAACGGCTACTGAAATACTTAAGATGTGCAAGTTGAACCGTAAATGCTAGCGCGGTATCTATTACCTTCTCTACGCTGTAAACTAGCTCTGAAACAGTAAAAACATAAAATCGTCTAAGAAATTTCATTTTTAGTTATGTACACGTTTGTGAATCTCTCAAGCGATATTTTATACATTTGAAATTCATTGCTAAACTCTACAGATAAGTTTCTAATAGCCTGATAAACTGTGTACCTAACTCTCATAAGGCTATATATTCTCGAATTATGTAACACAGGAAACATAAACAAATGTTGTAAATACGGACCACTGACCTTTGAAAACAACAGACCAAAACTTTAATTGAAGGGAAATAAGGGGAGAAAAAACTGGACAATGAACTAAATGAAAAAAGGGGAGGGGAATCTGGGCAATATTTTTAGCATAATGGCTAAATTACGTTTTTGCATATGGCTTTAGTGATATTTTGACTATTAAACGATATTAAATAAAACTTGTGTACGTCCAAAATATGTATCAATTTATCATGCGTGTACATTAGTCCTGTCAACATATTGACACGCTCTTGTATTTATTTACCTGGGTAGGTTGTATATGTACATATCTATCAAAGGAGCCAAAAGGTTCCATTCATGTAAGAGTCAATACATGTATACACGAAGACATGTGTAGATCTATACAGTGTTCGCATCTTATGAACTAATTCTTGAAATACAGTTATATGATAAATAAGAACCTGACATTTATTTGCTTTTGAGGTAAAATGTTATTAAATTCGTCATGAAAAAAAGTCACTAAGCTCGCCAGAGACTCGCTTTTTAATCTTTTTCTGTACTCGTTACACAAAAGTTTATCTCAAATTCGGACTTATGTAGGATCCTCTATATCTCAAAAAACAATTTTTGTCGGATCCTATGTATCTCAAGAGCTTTCTCTTTTCTCCTTTGCTACAATATATACTCTATATACATTCGTATATAAATCTATTATTCATTCCAGACTGTACCTTCGCTGAGTTGCTCGTAATTTTCATAATATTCTTGAGGTTTTGTTAACAGTCGTAATAACGGAGTCGGAACCCACAACTTGTTGCATATTGATATCGATTCATTTTGTAAAAAAAAAAAAAACGCTAAATTGAGGAATAGAGTGGTCGTTTGACGAGCAAAAAAATTTACTCATAGCAAAAAGTTTCGACCCATGACAGCCTGCGCGGACTGCGCAGGCTGATATAAGTCGATACTATATGCACATGCATCAAACCATCTTTTTATAGAGCATGACTCATATCGAGATAGATTTAGTTGGTTTAGATGTTTTGTTGTCTCAAGGTATACAAACAGCATTTTCTCCCTTTCCAACAATGTTTTCAACCTTCGAAGAAGTTCAGTTCATTTGTACCATCTTCGGATTCTTCATTTTGCAGACGCTTTTAAAATTTGTCGTTTGGTAAAGATTAAAATTGTCCCCATCATTCCCAGACAAAAAGGAGCAGTAAAATGGTCCAGTAATAAACTTTTTGGTACAGTATTAGTGTTGTGGTTCGATAGAGTCGAGTAACTGGTCCTGTCATTCGTGACCTGCAGTTTACAAGTTGCCGAACGTGGCATTGTAGATGGTGATTCTAGTTGAAATCTTTTTTTTACCCTCCGTCTTACTTTTGTAGCTGATTGTCCTGGACAATTAGTGTCCCATAGAAAATTTTCCACATAGAAAGGAAGCGTTTACTAATAACGTTACCTTAATCTTTATCAAAGAGCGAGGACCACTTTCATCCTGTATTTCTCCATGTTTCAAAACCGCTACTTTTTACGTTAATCAATGGAACATCGGCGGGATATGGTATTATGGTTGATATTATGTTTAGGGTAAGAGTTTTTCTTGGTCAAAAACAAAAACAACATTTTTTTTTCAATTTTTTTATCTTGCTCCGAGAGCACAATAACTAACATTGAAAGATAGAACACAATAATGGAACAAAGACTAATCGATCAGTCTTTGGACTCATTGGTTGTATCTTATGTACAGCATGACTTCGTGGCTTCTTCATCTCCTGTGGGCTAATACACTATGTATATTCTCCAGTGGATTGCACAGTCCTAAACAAAATAAAATACTAATTTCACTGTATGGTTCAATACTTATACATCTATCAAACCTGTAGCTTATAGTTTCATAAGCTTATAATTAATGCCCAGGAATGTTTCAATCATTTTTTTTTCAGTTTGCTAATGCAATCAGCCTTCCCAAAAGCAGAAAGTAGAACTTGAAATATGATTTTTTTTCTTGTACTGTAACGTTTTGCAGTCAAGCAACCAATAAAGTTTACGCAGTCGTTCTATAACTCTCTACCAAACAGAAAATGTTTAGACTTGTCAAAATTGACAGAATTTTCAGAGGACTAATTTTATTTGACTTATACAATAAGATTTGTCTTTGAAAGGGTAGAAAACATCGTAGAAAGAAAGAAGAAAAATAAAATCCTGGTTAATAACATTTTCTGCTTGTTCTAACAATGTTTTCAAAAGCCTTCGGGGAGGGGTCGATAAAATTCAGGATTGTGTGATAAAAGGTTAGCCTTGGTCATAGTACAGCCGTAGCACAGTGAGGTAGGCCTATAGTGCACAAACTCGCACTTATTTCAAATAACAAGTACATGCTGTTGCTAGATTCTTCTCTCTTGTTGTTGCTTAAGGGTCGAATTTGAGTCGTGCAAATTATCATACCTTGGATGCAAACCTTAATGTCTGCCATATTTTGATAATCCATCCGAAGGCGCTGCACCGCGTTGTCTGCAATGAAAAGATACAATCTTTAATTTAGAAAATACACTAATTTCTAAATAGCTAAATTCTAACTTTGCACACGAGAAGGGAAATAGCTCATACTATCTCGTATAGACATGTCATTGTTGATTCCAAACCAGTGAGGACTAAACAGATTCCTTCTCGTATTTTGTGAGAGACGAATCTCCTTATTTTGGTTAATTTTTGTCTACTTTTGAGATACATATATGTTTAATTAAAGAAAAGAATAAAGGTTGATTTCTTCTATTCATTAATTGCTATTTTGAAAGTTTGTCAAGGGTCTCTTCACCGATTGTGTAATCTACATGTGTGTTGAGAAATGGAAGTTACTTCCCTTAGTACAGATTTTCTTTAACTTGGGACAACGAAACAAAGCAGATCTGTCCTTAAATGTCCCAACTATGAAGGTAACTACGTATCATAATGGTACAACAATCCCGTCCCGTATCAGGCAAATAATGAAGCTTACAAAAAATATTTTTCTGAACAGATTGCACAAAGTTTGTATTCCCAGTGCGCCGATGTGTGTCCCCTCTCCACATGTACATTTAACAACCCTTTTTTTGTTTTATATGTTATCCAGCACAAAAGTTGTGTTTTCATTAAATAGCAAAAGGAAACTATGAAACAGGTAACAGTAAGATAATAAAAACAAGGAAAAACTGGTGAAAAAAGAAAGCAAAGACAAATTTAAATCTCAAGGATTAATGAAATAGTATTTTGATCATGTTAATATAAACTAGCTGTCAAGTGTATTAGTTATCCACTTATAGTTTTACAATTCATTTTTCTACCAGCGACCGGAACTTTGACGGACTCCGCTGTACATATCACATTATCAGACTCTTAATAAAATCCATACTTTTAAATGGTATTTATTGAATTTGTCTGTAATTTGACCTCGACTTGTTTACTTATGGCCCCTAGTGTGCCTTTTAAAGGCAATCTAAATAGTCTCTCTTTTTTTTTGTGTGTAAAACTCGCCTCTATTACTGTTGTGAGTTGCAGTTGCCCCTTTCTTTGTAATTAAAAGATATGTACTTTTGGACAACAATTACTGTATGTGGGTCCGGAATTTTGAATTTTATTTTTTTTTTAAATAATGAGGAGAGTATTTGTAACGCTGCTTGGTTGTTGCGTATCCAGGGGGTATGTTATCAACTGTAAGATGTGCGAAATAGTATGGTTATGTTTCCTGTAGTTTCAAAGATATATGATAAAAACTGACAAAGGTATGACAATATCACTAGCTTTTCTCCTAGCAAGTGCCTGAAATTCTATCATGAAGCAATGATCCTATTTAAGGAAGGTATTAAGGCAGTTGAAACCACTTTCTTAGAACGATGTCTACCAGACCTAGATTTCTTACAGAAAATAAAATACTTAAAACGCTAGGACTACATCCCATTTACTGGTACATATTTATCAGCAACCCGAAATAGTAAATAGTGTCGTACATAGTTTACAACAGATACATAAAAATGATAAAGTTATTTAAGGATCACACATTGTAAACGATGACTTTCGTGTCTCACCTCCTCTCCTCCTTCGATGATTGCTACGATCACGGTGTGCCCAAAGGCTGTGTATAGCATCTCCGGGTACACACATACCTGGAAGAATGAAAACAGAAACAAAACCGGTTGTTACTGTCATTTACAGATTTATGCCTGCACAAATCTCATTAAGAGGTGACTAACCTTTTCATTCAGATTAAGATAGTAGCATCGGGTAATTTCCTAAATATATACCGAGGTAGAAATCTTAATTACTCGCAAAAATCAATAAATATGTATAGATAAAAGTATATAAATAAATGATATTACAAAAGCAAGAGGGCCATGATGGCCCTGAAGTCGCTCACCTGAGTCTTTTGACCAAACATGACCCATTTTTAATCTCTTTCGAGATATTATGACAAACATTATATCAAGCTTTCATAATTATTGGACTGAAAATTTGGCCTCTAGCTTGTACAAACGCTTTTTCTAGAATTTCTCTCAGTGACCTACTTTTTAGCCAAACATAGCCCATTTTCCCATTGTAGATATCATCAAGACAAACATTCCGACCAACTTCCAAGAGTTGTGGACTGAAAATGTAGCCTCTACAGCGTACACAAGGTTTTTCTAAGATTTGACCTAGTGACCTAGTTTTTGACCTGATATGATCCATTTTGGAACTCGTCATGATGTCATCAAGACGAACATTCTGACCAACTTTCAAGAGTTTTGGACTGAAAATGTGGCCTCTAGAGTGTACACAAGGTTTTTCAAAGATTTTACCTAGTGACATAGTTTTTGACCCCACATGACCCATTTTCGAACTCGTTTGAGATGTCATCAAGACAAACATTCTGATCAGTTTTCATGAGTATCGGACTGAAAATGTGGCCTCTAGAGTGTACACAAGGTTTTTCTAAGATTTGACCTAGTGACCTAGTTTTTGACCCCACATGACCCATTTTCGAACTCGTCTGAGATATTATGAAGACAAATATTCTGACCAAGTTTCATGAGTATCGGACTAAAAATGTGGCCTCTACAGCGTACACAAGGTTTTTCTAAGATTTGACCTAGTGACCTAGTTTTTGACCCGACATGACCCAATTTCGAATTCATCCGAGATATCATCAAGACAAACATTCTGACCAACTTTCAAGAGTTTTGGACTGAAAATGTAGCCTCTAGAGCGTACACAAGGTTTTTCAAAGATTTGACCTAGTGACCTAGCTTTTGAACCCACATAACCCTTTTTTGAACTCGTTTGAGATATTATCAAGACAAACATTCTGACCAAGTTTCATGAGTATCGGATTGAAAATGTGGCCTCTAGAGCGTACACAAGGTTTTTCTAAGATTTGACCTAGTGACCTAGTTTCTGACCCGACATGACCCATTTTAGAACTCGTCCGAGATATAATCAAGACAAACATTCTGACCAAGTTTCAGGAGTATCGGACTGAAAATGTGGCCTGTAGAGCGTACACAAGGTAAAAGTTGACGACGCACGTCGCACGACGGACGACGCACGACGGACACAGCACGATCACAAAAGCTCACCTTGAGCACTTCGTGCTCAGATGAGCTAAAAAGACCAGCCCGCAAAGCTCAGGTAGTAGAGCGTAGGACTTGTAAACGTCAAGTCTGTGGTCACTTGAGTGTGAGGGTTCGAGCCCCACGGCTGGCCATCTAAAATTTACTAACAGTCTTTCGTATGAGTGGTTACACCGAGGTCCCGTGTGACGGTGCTATACACCGAGCACGTTAAAGAACCACGCGAAACTTCGGATGGATTTCGTCCTGTACCTTGAACTATCCTACCTAACAAAAAAAACTAACAGTCTTCAGTGGGCGTCGCCCATATAGGCAACCGGTGGAGACGATAAATAAACGATCAATTCAATCAATTCAACTAAAAGAAAAAATGATGTGCTATATCGTATGTTCTGTAGGAAAAAAAGAATCATAAAAAGTAATAACACATAAATTGTAGAGAACACATCCTAGCTGACACTTTACGAAGCAAGGTGATTCGTTGTCCTCGTATGAATTGTTTATAACTACATAAATCCATTTTACATGCCAATCACTCATTCTGTATCTATAACTTTATTTACAAAAATACACGAAATGAAGTTTTTACCAACAGATGATAGAAAACTAATAAATCCAAAATAAGGAAATAAAGATTCTGAATGGTTAAAATACGACTATGTTCCAGAGGTCATCAAACGACTTTTATTTTATTTCATTTTTTATCTTTATTTGCACGTTTGTCTAGTTGAATTGGATATAACCATTCAAGTTATATTACATGCTTTTCCGATATTCTGTATCTGTAGTTTATCAACGAAAATGTATCCATGTAATAGGAAAATTTACAGATTGAAGATTGAATTTCTGAATGTAAGATAGACAAATAAACTTGAGTGATGGATACACGTTTATATACCATTCTGTGCGTCAAAATTGTCGTTTACTTTTTTGCGTTTCAATTAAGGAAACGACCTTTAATCGTCACGCATTCAAGTCAACTATCTCAATCTTGAAATCATTTGTCCATACCCGGAATGCAAACACCAATCACTGCATATGTTGATAATGTGTCATCATGCTCCTGTCGACGGTCGGGTGCATTTTCTTGTTGTAAATTCAACCTACCTGCAATAAAAGGCGGTATTCAAAGACTTATAATTTATGGTCTGTTAAAATTTGATTCTAGGTTACAGATTTCTTTCTGTTCAGTGAGTGCTAAGCGGTAGTCGCCACATTCAATATAATTTTCTCTTCTTTCAATTAATCAAAGTCTTAAGGTTAAAACAGTCTAAAAGAGGTTACAGGGTTGTTATTCATCTTAAATTTATTAAAAGATGGAATGGGTTCTTTGCTAGTAAAGAGTATAGATTTGATCGGTAATATTAAAGAAATCCAGCTTAAAACCCTGACGACAGTTGTCGCGCAGAAGTCAGTTGGTGAGGCATTTTAGTGTTCCTGCCTTGTACTAATGGAATTAAGGAAATGTAAATAAGAAAATATGTAAATGAGCTGAAGGCGTTTTATATCTAAAACATGGTTAAACAAACCATTCAAACAATACAAGAAGAATGTGACAATGGTAAAGAGACCACGGAGTATTCCCGATAATCCGAATGTTTTTCACGCAGTTCCTTTTTATACATGATTGACAAGTTCGGATAAGGATGTCCCACGCAAGCTATGGGTGGCATCTTTGGGTAAGCACATCCTTTGCTAAAAGAAAGGGTGTGATTATAATGCTCAAATATAAACTTCAAACGTTCTCAGGCTTCCGCGACAAGTCCTTAAAATCAGATATAGATGTAGTGGGAACAGGTGAACAATGCAGTCTTATCTAATACACTACGTGAATCATTTACACAGATATACAGGATCTGACATGAGTTTGTGTTTGAGATAAAATTTTATTAAACCTCGTCAAGAAAAGATGTTATTAAGCTCGCCAAGGCGAGCTTAATAACATCTTTTCTTGACGAGGTTTAATAAAAAATTTTATCTCAAACGCCAACGAATGTCAGATTCTTTTTATCACATAACGACATTTCACAAATTACAGATCATAAGATGCAAAACCACTTATAAATGCACTCGCGGTAATATCCATAAAACCCATTTACTTCTATGAAGTACGTACAAAATGACGTCAAAAATGACGTCACACAAGTGATATCAAACTTGTATGTGATAAGAAGATTCGTAATGGGTATATTACACTGAAAACAAGGGAGGTCATGTGATAAAAATATTTTGTTGTTATGCTTTTTTTTCACATCAGACTGATCAAAGTTTGGTAAATCATAACCACATGCTGAGGCGATTTGTCATAAGCTCAGGCCATAGGAAAGAATACAAAAGCATGGTAAAAGTAATTGTAGATTATTATGAAAAATAGAAAAAGCATACAACAGCTAATGATGCCAACAAAACCAGTGTACGTCCTCAAATGAGTTTTGATAATAGCACAAAAACCAATACTTCTGGTTAATCTGGAAATAATTTTATCTGCAAAGGAATTCTTTACCTAAAGTAACATAATCTCAAATTTAAACACATTTAAGTCTCATTGCAACCATTTTTTCAATGCAGAGCACGTTTTACTCTTGTACCTTAACCCTTCCGGAATACAGCCAATTGTTGATAAATATTTTTGATTGATAGGTTTACCTAGTACAAGTTTTCAGCAATCCCTCTAAAAACAGTTTGTGCCGCTTATAATCATTTTTTCGGGACTGACTTGATCGCCTCTTATTTTAATAGACTCTTTGGATTAGGGCAGCATAAATAGCATATAAAATAATGGGTATTAGTCTAATATTGGTAGAGAGAACACACATAATCGTCAATGCCTGATGTTGTTTTTATCTCCTGTCGACTCGAGGCTTAGGATCAGAATGTTCCCTACAGCTATGGATCGCTTCTTAGAGTTAATACTTACCGTAACGAAACAGATAGGCTATCGTTTGTTTTCTCTTTTAACTGCACGGATCTATGCAAACAAATCTGATCAGTTTCGTCATCAAAGTGGAACGATAAATTGATCAAGACATGAAAAATATCACAACTTGTGACCTTGATTTGGTCAAAACACTTAGTTTAGCATGTTAGAAATATACTATATGTCTTAGGTTGTTTGGCATTTGAAATGCTTTTAAACAACAAGGATATGTTATATTCTTTGTTCTTAAGGATTTTGTCCCGCAACAGGTAAATGATACGTTTCAGTTGAAAATATGAAAGGTCTATGTACATTGAAAACAGTGTGGACAATTATAAAAATTATTGTGTCATACCTTGAATGAATACAGGAAGTTGAATCCGACCGCCCCTTGTTCCGAGTGAAATGGTTAGTTGCACATGTGTCCTCCCTTGAATGTGTAATAAAAGAGAAGTTGACTTTATATTGTTGCTTTAAAAAACTTTTGTGTGTGTATATTAATGGGGGGGTGTCAATGGAAAACCGCATTATTCTTTGTTAGGAAGTGATACCATGGATCTTGCATATAACTCTACCAGTCATGTATACTGCGGCATGGGAATTACATGTAGTCCATCGTTGTGCTGTCTTTTGGTACTAACCAAAAAACTTGAGAAGTCCCAGCCGGCACCATTTAAATCATTGCACATGATGTGATTATGCTTTACAAATTTTCATTTCTTTCATCGTGTATATTTAACATATAGCTATAGTTGCTGTACCGTATGTATCATACACACGACTTTTCTTGGATCCTGGACACAGATTTGTAATTCTTTCGATTTGAAATACTGTCAAAAAGGACCTAATATTGGCTGAAAGCATCAAGTATCCATAGTTATCCGAACAATTTTATCTACCTTCAATGGCAGCATAAAACGTGGAAACAGGGTTTTTAATGTAGCCTTGGTTTAGAACTGACTGTGCAGGACCAAAAAAGCTATTTTTTTTCCAGGAGAAACTAACATGGATATATACTAAGTATTGATACGCTTACAAATGTTGTGTTGTGATCATGCAATTATTTCGCCTGCGAAATGACAAATTCGTCTTAAAATCAAAATGGTTTTCAATCATGGTTTAGAAAAGAATGTAAATCAACCGCTCGGTGTGGGCTTAGTCTACGTCTTCTTTAAAAGCAATCAATGCCGCCTAGGGAGCAGAAAGGGTTACGATGGGGTAAGGAAGTCCGCCTGGGTTTCATTTTCGTTCGAACCCGCTACGTATAGATAACTGTTGAAAAATGTAATCTTTTTCGGCAACATTCATAGAATAGTTTAGGTATCGAAAGGTTTAATTAGATCAGTCGATACTTTTGCGTATATGTCAAGAAAAAACCTACTGTTAGCCATATTTCTAAACCAGAAGACTTTACCGGAAGTGATATGGTCAAATTTACAGGAACCAAAATATTGTTAATTGACGGAACCAAAACAATTCTATCTAACACATATAATTAAACTGGTGCCTTATCCCTATGTTCTGATCTGAAAACTCATTCCGAATCCAAGACTAGAGATCGAAATGGCTAAGCAAATCATGCTGCTAGACTTGAAATTGAGAATAAAGTTGGTAAATGCAAACCCGACATTCTTCTTTACTTCACAAATTTTCCATTGGATAATTTTACCACTTCCCACACTAGTATACTTAGGCAGAAGATCACACCAGGCGTTCCATAATCGCTGCAAATTTCAGTCTTCACAACATTTACCATGATACAGTTTTACAAAAAATAATCCAGACTTCCGTACTTGAAGTCCTGTTAACAACAACAACAATATATATTATTATTGTTATTATTATTATCATCATCATTATTATTATTATCATCATTATTATTATAATGTTTCGAGAAACACTTTCAGTGTCAAATGCAAAAAATGTAGATAGAAATCAGGAAATTAAGTCTGCTCTTCGAACTAAACTGTCTGATATTTTGTGAAATACCCTGACCAAAACAATCTTGATGAAGACGGAATAGAAAAGCTTATTTTACTAAATTACACATTTCACTTATCCGGCACTAAAACAAACACGCTTTGAAGCCCTTGAAGTACAACAGTAACTGTTCTTTTTTTACAAATCAAAGAAATTTGCTCGAAACTACCCATAAACTAGTCAGTCAATTTCTTGTATTTAGAAATAATGAATATTAAGAAAAAAATCGTTTAAAATAAGCCAATTTTAGATTTCACAAATGCAAATGTATAGAAAAAGTCGGTACAATTTTACAGTCTTTGTAAAATGTAGTATACATTAAATGCGAGTTCTACATACCAATACAAAGGTATAGATAAAGCAATACACCTTATCTAATAACTTTCCTTATATGTCTATTCCCACTACCGGGTATTCTCTTTCAGGTATAAATCAAAACTAGCTATTGTTTGCTTACCAACAAAGTACTCGTAAATATAAATCGATTAATCGATATGTAGTCAATAACCACACCATATCGTAGACTTATCTTTTTTAACGCGACAAAACATGGTTTCTGTTGAAGAATATGATATACAAAGTTAAAGAAAAAGGATGCAACTTATGAAGGATAGAGTAAATATAATGGTAAAACAAAACAAAAAATGTGAAACAGAATAAACATGAACGTACACATACGAACACACACTGCGATATGCTCTTTTTTTTTTTATTGGTACAGGGGAGGGGTTGGATGTAAGAGAAACATGTTTGCTCTTCGAAGTATATTGGCATAGTGATATTTGGTTAGGTGAATGACTTCAATGATAACAGTATTCTATAAATTAACTGATCGACTAAACAAATTTGCTTCAAATTTTCATCGACACACTTAAACGCTCGCGGTTACATGTCCCCCACGAGCGTCATTAACTGCCTAGAATGTCTAATTACCAATGAATTATTACTGGATATTGCTATTTATTGCGCACACGCAAGTTATTGCAAAGATTCGGAATAAAGGTGGTCATTCAATGTTATTTGTTCAGATTGCTCTAAAGTATTAAAATGGAGAGACTTAGACGGTCATGGAAGAGCTTTCGCCTTAAAAACTGTTGCCACAAGTAAAACTGTAGTGGTCAGTTATTGCTGCATAACATGAAATACATGTTACATGTTTAGGTACATATTCGGTATATCAGGGCATTAGAGCATACCGGTTGGATTTTACATGTTTCAGTATATTAGCGCTGTAACACTGTCTTGACTGTTGGACCAAGCCAGTCTTTCATCAATCCACCCTGATAATAAAATGATTCCACTTGTTGCAGTTGGTCGGCATAAAGACTCTCAAACCCACCTAGTAGCGTCTGTCTTGACGGTTTTGTGGAGTAAGAACAATGGCATTCCTGGATCTAATTCTAGCTGCTCATCAAATGTTACGGGCCAGATTCTTGTCAAGCTTTAAAGGGGAAAGGCATTGTCGTAGAAGTAAAAATCTTTCAAATTAACATTTAGAGATATAACTACCTCGGACATCACTCTTGACTGGCCAGAAAGTTAGTCATACAGCTGGAAAGACGTGTGGAAAAACAAACAGGTCGATTCCACTATAACGGAGGCCATTTTGAAGGGGTATAATTATTAAGACTTGCCGATTACCATTACAATGCCAAATAGTAATTTACACAAAATTGTCGTCCTAAAAAAAAAAGAGTATGGTAGAGTGTTAGAAAATCAAACTAGGTGACTCTAAAAATTGTGATTTCTGAAAGGGAATCTAAGTTGTGAGACCCTTTTGCTCTGTCATTAGATTAGTACGTATATAGTATAGTTTTGTATTTTAGTATTGACTTGATAATAAAATGTTTAAAGGAAAAAATCAAATTTCAGTAAAGTTTTGGACGTGTGTTTGTATTAAAGTAAGGGTTAAATCGTTAAATCAATACGAGTACTGTTTTTTCAAAAGGCCGGATCATGTTATCGATATAGAATACCCTAGTTTGTGAGATCTATTCGTGTATATGACGTATCCTTTAACCCTTTACCAAACAGTCCCGTGTTTTTCAGCCTCTAAGAAGATAAAGCTATTGAAAACATTGTTGAAAAAAGAGAAAACGCTAGAAACCTGCATTTCTCCTTTCCCTACAATGTTTTCCAAGCTTTCTCTGACAGCTCCTGTCATTTGAGTCACAATTGATTTGTCGTCTGCAAATGGTTTCAATTTAGAAGAGTGTAAAATTTTGTCTTCTGGTAAGCACTTAAGTAAATTTTCTACTCGAGTAACAACTAAAGTGGCCAGACTTTGTTTTGGCACCGAGTTTTAAAAAAAGCTTTACTAAAAAAACTGATAATACAGACGACCGTTTTATGCGCATGTTATTCTTCGAAGATTCGACCTGTCTGATATGACGCATCACTATCCTGTACAGGATAAATATCAATACGCGGTGTGTAAACTAAAACTCACCGCTAATAAAGTAGCAATGGAGAAAATGATTATAAACAATACATCTATGGAAAAATGTTGCCTGTTTTTCGCTCCAAATTTCTTAAAAATTTGATTATTTCAAAAGGGAAAAATAGTTTTTATAAATACTGTTATATTACTTCACATCTTTGAAGACAGTTTTTAAATATAGACTTCAGGGAAACAAGGATTCGTGCAGGGTTTTTCCACAGACTTATCACCAAGAAGTGCCTAGGTTATACCGAAGCTATTACCCAGGCCTGTAGGGGCTGGTTTTTTTTTTTTTTTTTATAAATGACCGGTGCATAGGTTAAATGCTAGCTGGCCATAGCTGAATAAACCGTACCAGTTTATTTTATTTTGAAACTCGAAGTAACGGTTGTGGTTTTGAAAAGTAGTCCGTTTCTGTACCCAGAATGCCCAAATCAGAAAGGTCTGTATTTGAAAAATGCCACCTGACGGAAGATAATGTACAGATGACATGTTAACAAAGTACATGTGGAAAACACGAGGGGTGTTATATTTTTCTGTGAAATTTTTACCGCATTTAACTTATCAATACGTAGCCGTTAACTCTCTGAACATATCCGACGGTTTTTTTCGCAGTTGGCATAGTCGGAAGAAATTCCTGACAGTAGTTATGACAGTAGTTATGACGGTCGCGATTTCGTATCCTTTTAGTATATACGAGTATATCAGTTATCAATGGTAAGAAAATTAGTCGTGACATGGTTGTCAGCAAATCTTTCCCTACATCCCGGTAGGCCTATTTTCTTTTCAGTAACATACATTTTTCAAGCCACTAGCAAGTGTCTTGCGTGAACAAAGTTTACAATTAGACAGTAATAGTGTAAACGATACTTGCCACAACTGCGTGAATCATAAAGACAAAGAATGTTGGCAAAAAAATGCCAATCCTCATTACAAAAAAATCGTCCCATTAATTGTCTATGTGCTTGGCCACAGTTGTTTTCATAGTCAGGGACAATGAGACGGGATCTGTAAAACTGACGATAATTCAGGTCAGAGAAGTTCCTGGCATACATGAGATGTGTTCTTTGTTTTCAAATGTAAATTCTATTCAATTGATTGTATGGTGTTTTGCGCCGCTTTCAACATTATTTCAGTCATATCACGGCGACAGCTCACATAATTCATGTATTTCATAGGTTTTACCAGTAGTAGGCTAGGGCTCTGAGGTGTCTTACCCAATGACACTCCAACGAAAAACTTAGTGGATCCAGTACGGCTCGAACCCGGGGCCTCCAGGTCACGAGTCCTTCACTTTACCATTGAGCCTAGTAGGACCCCTCAAACTCTATTCAAACACATTTACAGAAAACAAATCAGATCTATTGTCATTAACCACTGAATTTGTTCATATGTTAATGTACTGCAAGTGTTAATGAATACTTCTGTTTGCTTGAAAAAAAAAATGAGTATCTCCATTCAATCTTAATTAAAAGCCGTGACGACTGTATGAGCCCAGTTTCAACAGTCTCCAGACTGATCGTCGTAGTTGATGTTGTACCGATATTCACAGCTGATCTTGAATGTAAGAGATGGAGTTTTAACCTGAAGTTGTGACTAACGAGTATCAGTTTGAAAATACACTTGGGCATTATAACCTGTCTATTCCTGTTGTTATAGTCCGAGATTTTCAGGCAATGAATATCACGGAGTCTTCAGCGCTTTGAATTTAGTTCTCATTTAATAAGCTACCCTTTTGTTGCTAAATGACATTCAAATAATTTATTTTTTCCTGTGCTATCATTTTTCTTTTAATTCATTGTTCCTTTTAAAGGAAGGAAACAATGCAGTCAATCCATTTAATTTTGTACGTCATAAACTATCAAAATTTACACTTCTCATGATTACCCTACTATTTCGAAAACAAAAAACGTTTCATACATACATGTATATAAGCTCGACTCTGTGGAAAAAGGACTTACTGTATCTGCAAAATATTTTGACCCATGCCAGCCTACGCAATCCGCGCAGGCTGACATTGGTCGAACCTTTTTGCCATTTGTAAATTTTTGCATGTCCAAGGACCATTCTATCTCTGGATTCTGGTGGGTTTAAAACACATTGGATTTTATGGATCCATAATTATGAGTTGACTTGCTTGGTATAATAAATCACGGAGATGCATTAAACCCCCTTTTACCAGGCATGGCTCATATGGCCTGCAACACGCGAAAAGGGGCATTCGGACCTTTGCATAAAGTGTAGTCTCGGATCAGCCTGCACAGTCCGCGCAGGCTGATCCGAAACGACACTTTCCGTTTTTATGTAATTTTCTGTTTTGCGGAAGTCTACTGTATCACAAAATCTAATGTAGTCGTAATGTGCCGTCTCGGATTAGCCTGCGCGGACTGCGCAGGCTGATCCGAGACGACAATTTACGCAAATGTCCGAATGCCCCTTTTCCCGTGTTGCAGGCCAAATTATATAAATCTGAAAACATATTTCATTGTATTATTAAAACTTCTGAAACAGAGCAGGTTTCAACACGGAATAACACGCATAACAATTATATTCGTGTTAGATATATTCATGAAGGTTTCTCTATTGATCTATAATAAAGTAACCTGATCTTACTGTTCGATTTATAGGGAACTATTTAAATTTGTATAACCTCACCAAGCTTTAAAAATGATTTATCACTGAATTAATTACGGAGATAGCTGGCAAATCATCGATAAAATAGAAAAACATAAGTAATTAAAAAAAATTGTTTTCGGTAATATTACCTTCATGGGCTGCGTAGCCTCTCAAGATATTTTTAAATTTCGCGCAAGAGTTTTGCTAAGGCATATGAAAATATCTAAACATGCGTCGATTACAAGGATTCGTTTTCAAATCAGTATGATGACGTCATATCCAATATAAAAAAAAATAGACGGGGTTACTGATTCCAAAACGACCATTCCTCTATTTAAACCCCCAAAATTGAACCCTTTTACTGAATGTAACCATATAGCTTGTTCGATTTCAAAGACTAGAAATGTGTCACCGACACAGATGCCGCCGCAACATGCAAAGGTCAGATTCATGCTAAGTTCCAAACATACAGCCATATTTGTTGACAAAAACATTTTAATATATATAAATATTAAACATGCGAATTATTTCGACAAGGACTGTGACCTTGACCTTTGAGCTGGCAACACTTTTAGCTAATAACATGTTGTCTTTTTTCGGCAATCATTTGTGCCAATCATTTCGAAATCAACCAATGCAGATCAAAGTTAAGGCCAGACATAACCAGCAACTTTTCCAAAAACACAAACAAACAGAGGTAACACTATACGCTCATCTGCCAGTTTATGGCTGGGACATAATAATGGCAGTTTCTTGCAAAGATAATAGCTCTCGAAGCATGTCTGAGAAACTCAATTTTGTCTTTGCTAGTAAGTGATTTTCAACAAAGAATCAATAAATCATGAAAATAATATGGCCTGCTGCATGCACTGCTGATAAGCTGCATTGGAAGTGGAAGTAAGTGAGGTAACTCCAACAATCAGGTCAGAGTTATCCTTCTATATCGTGACCCCCCCCCCACCTCATGTTCTTAGCATCTCTACTAACTACCATTTAAAATGGCTCCACTCATTAAGAGTTATGACATGCACAAGATTTTACCACCAAGGGAGATCACTGAAAATAGACGGAGTAAGCCAGAGTTACAGCTCTCTCCTTTTTGATGTCCTAAGCATTCTTATTAATAACATGTATCACCAAAATATCACATTTGGTAGAGGAGTTTGACCTTAAGAAAATTATACTACCATGGGGGATAAGTCAAAAAAAAGAATCGGACTTGTCTTTCTTGTATGCAACATACCGGCACCTATTTAAAAACCTTTACAGCTTGAGGGAGTTTCATGAAAATATATCGACGGGTTAACGGGTTGTTCCGGAACAAAATGTGACAGCTATTGGAGATAACTCATGGAGTCAACTGAAAACTGTGACCTTGATTTTAACTCTGGTGATACGGTTCCTGCATGTGACATCTTCTATCCATGGTGATCTTCGTGCTAAATAATTTTGAATCCAACCAAGTGGGCTGGACAGGAACAACCATCATTACTATATATGTATCAAAAATTGACAAAAGTACAACCAAGCACTGTGACCTTGACCATGGAACTGGCGACACGTTTGTTGCACAAGACACGTCAGCTATCCATGGTGATCATTATTACCACACTATTCAGAAATCCAACATGCATGTCGCACTTGTGGGCCAGAAGGAACATCCATCATCACTAACTGTATCAAATATTGACAAAGTTCAACCAAGCACTGTGACCTTGACCTTTAAGCTGGCGACATGCTTTTGCACATGACACATTGTTTATCTATGGTGATCATTTGTGCCAAATCATTTTAGAATCGGACCATGCAGCTGCAAGTTATTCACCGGTAACACTCGTTATCATTATAATCGCAGCAAATATTGACGAAGTCTAACCAAACACTGTGACCTTGACCTTCTAGCTGGCGACACGGTTTTGCACGCCACACATTGTCTATCTATGGTTATCACTCGTGCCAAATTGTTTTAGAATGGGATGACGCACCTGGTAGTTATTGGCCGGAGAAGAAGAGCACCTGTTATCATTATAATCAAATATTGACAAAGTTCAGTCAGGCACTGTGACGTTGACCTTCGAGCTATCGGCACGGTTTTGCATGTATCACGTCGTCTATCTACAGTAATCACTTGTGCCAAACTATCTTAGAAGTGAACTATGCACTTGGAAGTTATTGGCCGGACACGAAAACCACTATTTACCAAAAACACACACACGCGGACGGACAGGTGTAACACTATATCCCTCCCACGTTTCATGGCAGGATATATAAAATATATCTAGTTGTATTAATAGATGTTTTACACAAAATTTCGCTTTGCGGAATAAAATAAGCCCCTTACAAAAAAATGGACATTTTACTCTGAGAAACAGACCAAGATTATCCTATTTCAGGTTCATGCTGGTCTGAAATTCTCCCAAAATATCTGACAGTTTTAATCGAAAATCAGGCTACATGGTCTTTGCAGTCTGATCTAGGTCCAAATTTCCCGAAAAAGTAATCAAAAAGCGTTCATTACAGGTTTTCATTTAGCCATTTCAACTCAATGAAAGGCGAAAACACGGGCAAGTTTAAATCAGGATCTGGCTGCACAGATCGTATATGTGATCTTGGCTCTGTACCAGTCGCTTGTTTAGCCAAGCCTATAAAATTTGCATATTCAGACATGAAAAGAGGTGAAGTTTAGATCTACATGTATATATTTTGCGCTGAAAGGGTTAAAACTCGACCTTGCTAAGTGTACACTATCTTATTCTTACATCTATACTCGTTTTCAGCAAGTTTTCAGCCGGTTTTTTTACCCATCTCACCCTTATTTTATGAATTTATAATCATTTTTGTATCTTCATGCTAAATGTTGCACCTGACGGCTGCAAAGTTGCACAGATTACGACGGATCATAGAAAATGCATTTCATGTTTTGGAGGTCTTTAAAGCAATCGCTGACTGTCGTTTCCGGTTTTCTTTGAGTTTTTCTGTGCTTTACACCATGTATATATAAGTACTTAATTTATTATGTTTACGAAGGTGAGCCATTCTACACACTTTCAAGTATTAAGAGTTTTTTCCCCCTTAGCTGTAAGGATGTATCTTTAACTCATAACATAATTTCAGCTGAGTGGGTGGAGGAATGACAGTTTTTGACGAAAAGCGTCATAATTTCCTGACATAAAACAAGAAACACGCAGTTCCAGGTTGTTAAACAGTTCACATTTCTACATGAATTCTTTAGCCAAATGATATAAAGTATATCAAAGCAAAAGCATATACATCAGAACAAGCAAGAACACATGTTGCCTACTTGATTTATACGGTAAGAAAACAGACTGAATGCTAGCCTACCTTTTGATCGTCGTGAAGTTCTTTGATTATCCTGGTCTCCCGATCATGACGTGGAATTTGTGAAATACTGATTTTCAGTGATGACACAAGCGCTGAAAATGTTCAAACAGGTTTTGATATGCTTAGAAAAGTATTCTAAATGTTTTTTGTTTAAGGTGAAGGCGATGGATACTCCATCTCAATTTAAAAATAAGGCTAGTTTGCCTTAGTTCAACGGAAAAAAACATGTCTTTATACAAAATCTGCACCTTGCGTAACCGCAAATTCCACACACACTCCATTCTTGATGAAAGTGGTCGCTCCTACTTTAGTTCAACCAACCTCATAAGGGATCTAAAACCCCAAAAGAAAAAACAAGTTAAAAAAGATTTTTCAGACACCAAAACTGAATGAAGAAATTAACATTGCTTTTAAATAGATCTATTTGAATCACAGACTGTTTATAAAGAGCGTTAATTTGAAATGTTCTCTCAGCGCCTCTTGAGAACTATATAGAGTTTATTTCATCAGCTTGTGGTTAATATGGGGAAATATTTGCCTCAAAAGGGAAAGGTCCGCGAAAATAACTCGTGCCGTAAAATATTTGCCGAAAAAGGGAAAGGTATGCGAAAATAACGAGTGCCGTAAGGCACGAGTTATTTTCGCGGACCTTTCCCTTTTGAGGCAAATATTTCCCCATATTAACCACAAGCTGATGAAATAAATTATATATTATATTTCCTCTGATTGTTTTGTCAACGAATGCCACTTTCAAAACTTAAAACTTAAAAAACTTAAAAAAGTAGTTCCAGATTTTCGGCAGGAGGAAAATATTCACTGTGACGGGGAAATAATTCCCCCCAGCTTAAATTACGACATTTCTTTACCCATAACATTTCTAAAAAAAGACACATAAAATATAATATAAAATTATTTTGTAACTTAAGTAAGTTACCCCTAGATAAATGATATTGTCTGACCCGAACCTTGATATAGGGAAATATCCCTTTCGTGACATAAGAAAACTTAGATATGAAATATTACTTTTAACCATACAAAACGTAGCTAAATATATAAAAGAAAGCGTTGCAAAAATCCAAGTTTAAAGATGCCCGTCTACAGCCGGTGAGCAAAAACGCTGTTAAATTACAAACAATTTAGAATGGTACAGAAATCAGTCCTTTGTGTAAACATGGATAAATTACTGACATATATGGTGTAATTGAAAAAAAGAAAAACGGAGATTTGTATTAGAAACCGAACATTGGTCAGAAGAAAACTGGCTGACGATCGAAGCTGTAAACAATGGCGGTGCGTCACGGAAAATTATCGTTGGTTTCCGCCTAGAGTCGGATACGGTGTAATTTGCATATAGGCTGCGACCTCCGTCTGAAAATCGAGGCTGCAACAGAGAAGCCTCCATTTTCCTTTGTTTACCTCATTAGACGCAGGGTGAAGGTCAAATATAGTCACGTGACAGAATGCATGATCATCATACGAATCTACCCGAGTGTATAACGGATATATCGAAAATCTTCGATTCAAAAACCGGAAACGACGAGTCTGTTTACATGGAAGGCCGCAACTCAGCGAAATGAATTTTCTATCGGCCGTAATCTAAGCAACCCTGCAACCGTCAGGCGCAAAATTTGGCATGAAGATATAAGAATGACTATAGTTTGATAAAATACAGACAAAATGATTTAAAACTGGCTGAAAATGAGTATAAGGGCCTCTTTAAACTTTACAGCAACATTCTGAACACCTGAAATGTACAGAATTAAACGTAGATTTACATACAATTACTTCTCGGTTTTTTTTTTTGTTTTTTTTTTCAACCCTTATCCTGCTAAATAAGTGAAACGAAGTTTTAAGCCGATGGTGAAAATCCAAATTTTGCTATTTCAAAAGTTTTTTGGGAAGTAAAATATGTCCTTATCAGACAGTTTAGATCAAGATCAGACTGCACGTTCTGTGCTGTCTGATCTTGATCTACACTGTCCGCAAAAGGTCATTTAGTCTCGCTAAGCAGCCTAAGGGTTAAAAGAAGGTGAAAACCCTACTACGGAAACCCCATCTGACTGATAATCATACATATTGTCCTTCATTCCTTTTACTGTAATTTTGGATTGACTTTTAAAGGCCCAGTGGGCGACAGAATTAAACAACACGGGTGTTGAAATGCATTTAAATCTAAATCACACCCTTTAAAAGTAAAGAAATTGTTATGAAGATGACAATCTGTTATTGTGCGGTCGGTCTATGTGTTAGTCGCTGGCAGAAAAATGATGAATCTTAAAACCAGGTAAAAGAAAAAGAAAAGATAGAGCGACTTGGCAACTTTTACAAAGTTTTAATAGCCAAGTAGCCCTATGTTTAATTTACCTTTACCCGATTGTAAATTCATTTTTCCTCTGGGCCTTTAAGTCTATTTGCACCTTACAAATACTATATACTTCTGTAATCTAACAACATCTACTTCTGTAATCTAAAAGTTTAGACATATCTTATTCAATGAATGAATGAGGACAAGCCGCAAGCTAATCCAATTTAGATTTTACCCTTCCCTACAATAAAATGAAAAATACACGAACGGGGTCGGTCCGCAAGCTCTTCCAACGTAAATTTGGTCCTTCGACAATCAAATGAACAATGCAAATTGATAGATAATGGCAACAAAAAGTATAAAAGACAAGCTGTAGATAACAAACTAAAAAAATGTACGAAAAAAAAAAAGAGAAAGGGAGAGGGAAAAATTGAAAAGAGAGGAAAAAAATGAAAGAGGGGAATGAGGAATTGGGTAACCATGCTCTGTGATGGACGGTTGCTACTTTGATAAGAGACTGTAAATTTTATTATTGAATTTGTAATTGTTACCGAAAGCGACCCGACTATTTAATGTATTATAAGTGAACTGGTTGAAATAATGACCACTTTTCATCGTTGTTCAGGTTTTCATCACAAAATAACAAAGTTTCAACATTTAAAGGATTCAGTGCCCTTGCTGATAGAAAGAAACATGATTCCGATATCAGAATACCTGCTAAACTTGAAAAAAAAATAGTGTTCTGCATTTTCAGTGCCATTTCCGCAGTCACAAATTTCGGCTGCAGTTCTTTCTTACTCTAGCATAGAGAATTCTTGTAACAATTGTGTTCTTGCATGTATATTTCCGTAATGTAATTTTGGCTGTGCCTTAACTGGTATTCAAATCTATTGCCAACCAATGTGGGTACAAGTTCATCTATGTATTGGGGAACAAGACCATTTGAGACTTTATATATTAAGACTAGTTCGCACTTTTCCTCCTGGAAGGTAATGTTTCTCAACCACATTCTTTATACAGATTTTCAAGAGTTACTGGTCTTGTAGGACCTGTTACGATACGCGATGCTTCATTTTGTATCTTTCTTGAATCAGAACACAAAACTGAACAACCATCCCATGCTAGGGAAGAGTACTCTAGAATTGGTCTGACATACAAGTAAATTTGATTCAATGCTGCCCGTTTAAGAGTAGATTGAAGTCTTCGCAAAATCTGTAATATTTTTGAAGCTGCTTTTAAGTTATTGTTTTGGATGATCAATCTATTGGCCTGCTCAAAGTTAAACCCAAATGACTATGTTCGTTTACAGTCTTTATCCTAGTATTACCGAAAAATTGCGATGCTTCATAATTTTTTTTTTTTAGAAAAAATGACTGCTTCTATTTTAAATATACATGTATCTGGATTGAATTCAACCAACCATTGTTTTGCCTACATTGACACAATTCTCAGATCATGATTTACTATTCTCTCTAAATCACATAATGAGTTTGCAGAGTAATACAGGGAACTGTCGTCAGCATACAGTTTATTTAGGCTTAAAAGAGAATCTGTGATGTCATTTACGCCAATATGGAAAAGGGGGCCTAAAACAGATCCCTTGAGTACTCCAGCTCTTGGTGTGGTGAAAGGCTCGATTGAATCTCTGCTTTCTGTTTTCTATTTCCAAGATAACTTGTAAACCAGTTTAGTAGGCTATCGCTTAAACCATGCTCTTTGTGTTTGAATGAGAGACCACTACGTATTTTCTTTAAAAGTTAAGTCCGTTTTTTCCAACCACTATTCAAAACTCTACTGGATTGGGAGACAATCTGGTACACTTCTATGAAGCAAACTGTCTGAACATTTAATTTACATCGATGTCGATGGTACATGACACCAATACTATACTTCCAGGTTTTCAGTTGAAAACCGTAAACAAACTTACAATTGATGAAGTTACGAAATCGGAAAATAGAAGATGTCACCCACTCGGTTGTCAAAGCAAATAAAGCCTGTAGTCCTGACAACATATGTCAAAGAATGCTTAAAGGGTGCACTAACTCCATCAGAAAACCACTTTACATTTTATATTAAGCGCTCTATTACCGAATGAGTTTTTCCTGATTTATGGAAGAGAGCGACCGTTACACCACTATACAAGAAAGGTGACAAGTCTTTGCCGTCTAGTTATAGGCTGTCTCTCTTCTCAGCAGTTGTGGAAAGGTCCTTGAAAGAGTTATTTTTAAACACATGTACAATATCTTGATGACATATGAACTAATATACAAGTAACAATCAGGTTTTTCGCCAAAACATTCAACAAACTACCAGTTTATAGACATATATCGCCATATTTGTCAAGTAATGGGTCATGGTTGGTTCTCTTGCATTTTTTTCTATGATATATCAAAAACATTTGATAGGATGTGACACAGATGATTTTCCAGAAACCCCTGTCATCATTTCGTTTAATGACAAGCAAGTTCGTTTCGAAATTATTAACAGAAAATATTCTTTCAACAACCCGTAACAAGTACTTTGTTACTTATTTGCCGTCTTACTAAGGCTGTGTTCGGTTACGGCACCGTATCCCTGTCCCTCGAATCTTTAGGTACAGTACCGTACACCTAGCCTCAAAGGCCATTTTCTGTGTATGTCATATTCTTGGAGGATTGACCTGTCTGCTGTTACGCAGCACTATCCTGTACAGGTGTGTAAACTTAAAAACTCTGCCGCTAAAAAAAAACAAGTGGAAAATGTCTATTTATAATACGTCTGTAAGAAAATCAAGTCTAATTTTCGCTCCAATTTTCTTAGAAATATAATAATTCTTTAAAAAACGAGGAAAAAAATCTTAAAATACCACTGCTTACTGCTATATCTTTGCATAGTTTATCAATATATACATGAGATAAATCGTGACGTTTGCAACAGACAGACAACAAACACAATGATCCCTACCATGCTGGGCTTGTAACAGGGCTATTTCTCTAGCTTATAGGGGCTGTATTTATAAATGACTGGTCCATGGGTTATATGGTAGCTAACCATGGCTAGATGAAATCGTACTAGGTAGCGTTTTAAATGAGTAGGCCTAAACGTTTATTTTGTTTTGAAATTTACTGCGTCGATTGCCGTCTTCAAAAGTAGCCCGGTTTTATACCCAGAATTCCCAAATCAGTTAGCTATGTATTTGAAAAAATGCCACTTAGCAGAGGATAATGGTCTTTACCTAAACACTGACTGAAGCACAGGATAGAATCAGGTTGAATGGTCCATTAACATGTAGAAAATTTACCAATAGAAAAAGTTTTGACCCAGGTCAGCTTGTGCAGATTGCGCAGTCTGGCACTGCTCGAACACTTTTTTTTTTTGCACAGAGCATGGCTCAGTTACTGGAAGAGCTTTAACTCGTAATTATCTGAATTCATGAAAATAAGACTCGCAAAGGCGAATAAATATCGAGTCCAGAGGCTGTCGCGGATATTTCATGCAGAAGCCTACACGGTGAATCATTCATAATTTTAATTAAAAACTAAAGGGAACAAGACAGATCCAAGACTCGGCTTTTCGAGAAAGCTCTCCGACAGATTTAAAAATAGTTCCCCGACATTCTTAAGTATACAATTAAGTCATGTGACTCTTGCAAAATGGACAAAATATCTCAAAAAATAAGTCTGCCATTGCCATGCCTGCCGTTTACCATCGTGGCTTTGAGTTGATCGAGCATCCCGGCGCTTTATTCGCCTGCTGGTCTCGCTCAAGCAGATTCTCATCTATTTCTAAAATTCAAATAAGCCATTTCCGGTACCCACTTTATGTCAGATGATAACGTCATTCAGTCAGTGGAGGACTTTTTGAACTGTCAAGAAAAGGACTTCATTATAAAGTGGCAATTAGGCCCTTAAACATCGCTGGAAAAGTGTATAGATCTATGCTGAAGAGGATTATATTGAAAAATAATGCAATCCGCCAAAATTCAAAACCTAACACGTAAGGCCCGCAACTTATAAATCAAAATTAGCCCTCGTAGGTATATCGAGCTTCAGGAAAACAATATCTTGTTTTTTTTTTCATTGTTTTTCTGTGACTGACCGGTACACACATGCATACGCCCGCATGTGCGTGCGTGTGTGTGAGCTTATCGTGAGTTTGTTAATAATCGGTTACGGTGTGCAGTGTGCATTGTCATTTGTATGTCTCAGCTTCGTCTGCCGGGACGGAAGTGGGTCAACTCGGCCTGGTACCAACTCGGCCCCTGAGTCAACTCGGCCTCGGGTCAACTAGGCCGGGTCAACTGGGCCCGTTTACATTCCATTAGGCAAAATGGGGTATCAGATATGTAAATAATTTAAATTTGTATGTTTTAGGTATTAATAAGTGATTCTGAGATGGTATAATGTTTAAGTACTTGTCAGAATATGGCGGAAAGAGCGTTCAGTTACAAATGTATAGAGTGTAGTGTTCAGCGAGTATTCATAAACATTTCATGTCATTCTTATCAGTATTCTTTCACGGGCATTTGACATCCTGAGAGCATTTAACCAAGTTAAACGCCCAGAAAACCCTTTAAACACGCTTTGTTAATATGTAATGAAAGACAAAAACGGATGAACATTTCTGGTGAAAATAAGGCGAATATAACACAAATAAGTATTCTTCCTATTTCAACCATCTTTGTGTATAAACTTGCTACCAACACACGCCCAGATACCTTTTAATGTATAAGGCCGAGTTGATTTGGGCCGACTTGACCCGAGGCCGACTTGACCCGGATTCGCCGGGACAGCTCCATGACCGTTGCTTAATACCAATATATCAAAACGCACTGCATTTTCCTACATAACTTACAGTGAATACAACAGCATGATGTTGTTATTAATGAGCCAAAGTCAAGAACTGCAGTCATGAGCAAGTCAAAATAATTCTGCAAGTCATAAGCAAATCTCTCTCTCTCTCTCTCTCTCTCTCTCTCTCTCTCTCTGATTTTAAGGTCAACGTTTATCAGACCAGTGCCTAACGATTAAGACTCAAAACTTCAAAGGGCGGACATAAAATAGATTTTTTGTGAGTACAAAAATACACAAACGAAAAGAAATATGAATAAACATAGAGTACATAATATAAAAATGATTTATTACTCTCAGACGGTAACATGAATGTCTTTTTACAGTCGGCCTGTATTCTTCTCTTTTAAAATGCTCGTTGTACTGATTACATGTGGGGCTAAATAATTAAAATATTTCGGTATTAACCCATAACTTGCTAAATAACTTGAGTGAAACTTTTAGGCCGCCGGTAAAATCCTGAATTTGGCTAATTCAAAGTTATTTTTGGAGGAAAATTTTCCTTATGGGACAGTGTATCTATCCAAGATCACACTGAACGTTCTGTGCAGTATGATCTTGAATCTACACTCTCCACAAAAGGACATTGAGTCGCGCTTAGCAGCATGAGGGTTAAATCCATAATACATGGATCGAAATAAGCTAACGGATTTAACTAATAACGTACCTTGACATACAACTTATGTACGAAAAATTTGGGTATGAAACAAACTGATTGAATACCGTCCTGCACGAATATGAAGTGAAACGCTCGGTACCAGGTACTACTGATTAGCTTCCGGTAAAAGTGAAAGTAAGAAGGACATGGCAACGCCAGCGCTGAAAAGACTTGCTCCGATTCCACCTGATAAGGGAAGCTTTCCACTTGACCACGAAGGTTGAATTTTTTTAATTGTGACGTATTTTAGCAAATTTTAGTCAATACTATTTGGAATGTTTGCTGTTTGACATCCGTTTTCGCGATATCAATGGGTTTCATAACAACTCGATCTATTTTTCGGCAAGGGTTTTATCACTGACTGACCGTCTCTCGATACCCTAAGCCGTCTGACAAGTATTTTTGAAGGAAACGACAAAGATGCAATTTCAGAAGGAAACTTTATGTCAGGCTGAAAAGGCAAAGGCTAGCAGGACGATGCCTTATTTCATTCGTCAATAAACATAGGAGAACCCTGAAAACTAAATCAATTCGCAATTTTCCTTGAGTGGAAAAGATTTTACTGCTGACACTCAACATTTGTAAAGAAAGATTATGAAGTAAAATATATTGATGTGTCCTGATGTCCGTCAAACCACAGAATGATAGGTGATGGATAGTTTGGTAAGAGACAAGTGCAGTAAATGGAAATTTTATATTCAGCTGATTTGAGGTTCAGTCACAAGTTAACTGTATGTAGTTTTGATACACAGTGTTGCTTTACCTATGTTCAATTTTTTTCTTAGGAATAAAACCAAGTCCTGAAAGGTAGAGACCATTTTGATAATTACCTGGTTACCTTCAGTCCATTTACTATTTCTGTCCAATGTAATGAACTTGTCTGTCACCAAAACCACTGTAAATCAAGTCAGACTTCTTCTTGGATTCATCCATCTTATCCACCTCTGTAAATTTTTAGGCTGATTTTGGGTCCACAATGATTCTTTTTTCTTTTCTCCAATACAAAACAGGTGTTTGCAAAGAGTACATGAGAAAGTTTATGCAATGTATTGTTAAACAGAAAGAGAATTCAAAGTGCAGAGTGGAAACCAAAGAATATATGCAGTGTAGAATGGATAAGTATGTTATTTTTACTTTCTTTTCAATTGTTGGCTGTAATCCCTTAACAAACAGTCCCATGTTTTAATGACCCTGAGAAATAATTTAATTGCAAGAATTGTATCAAAATGAGTAAGTAGATGCTGGTTAATACTAGCATTTTTTGCTTTTCATACATTTTCTACCCGGTCAGAGAACTTGTGTTCCATTGTACCAATTTTCGATCCACAGATACTTTCTATTTCACTGAAATCTTAAATCTTTAATTCTTAGTTAGGGAAGGGTAAATGCCTTCTAGTATTTCCCCCTCTTCCCCCAAATCTTTAATTCTTAGTTAGGGAAGGGTAAATGCCTTCTAGTATTTCCCCCTCCCCCCCCCCCCTCCCCCCAATAATTCTAAAACCATAGTGGAAATAGGAACAATTGCTTGTAATATTAAACAGTTTTATTCTACACTGTTTCCATGCTACTCAAAAAAGGTTCTCTGTTTTCTCACATATTCATCTCTGTGCAGTTTGCCCAAGTTTTTGTTTTTTCTAGAAATAGTCTGTGTTTAAAAAATTGAACCATTACAAAACAATCCTGTGTGCTAACAACCCAATGAACTAAGACTTGAAAACATGTTAGGAAACCAGCATTTTTTTATTTTCCACACTGTTTCCTCTACCCTGTCAAAGACAAATTCCTCCATCTGAGCAATATTTTGTATTTCATCTGCAAATGCAAAATGCATTCAGTAGGGCCTAGTCTAAAACTTTGTGAGCTGGTAGAGTTACATAATATCTCTGTACAGTACATGTATACATTTGAAGAAATGGCATAAGCAGACAAGAATTTTTGCTAATTTAGGTACAAGGGCTGATTGATAAGTTTTGATCCTTCATACAGGATCTGACTTTTAGCAGACGTATTGCATAGTTTTCAACATAATCCCCTTCAGTATCTATGCACTTCTGGTAGCGATGTTTAAGGGCCTCAATGCCACTTTCAACTCTTTACCAAATGACAAAATTTTAGACTTGTCCAAATTGAAAGCATTTGCAGACAACAATATAAATGTGACTTAATAACTGAAATTTGTTTTGGGAAGGGCAGAAAACATTGTGGTAAAAGGAGAAAATGCTGGTTACCAGCATTTTCTCCTTTTACCACAATGTTTTTAAAAGGCTTCTTCCTTGGGGTCGTTAAAAGTCGGGATTGTGTGGTAAAGGGTTAAAGAAGACCTTTTCTTGACCATTCAGAAAGTTCTCATCTGAATGTATGACGTCATCATCTAACTGAAGGTGGCTACCAGAAATGGCCTTTTTTATCCCCCACCGAAAGGCAGCAGGGGATATGGTAATAGTAGCCGTCCGTCATTTCGTCTGTCTGTCCGTCCTTCTGTCCCAGTTTCTTGTCCAGAGCATAACTCAAAAATTATATGAGGTGTAAACATGATACTTCACAGGTGGGTAGATCTTATCAAGGAAAAGTGCAGTGCACAAGAGCCATAACTCTTGATTGCATAATTTAGGAGTTACTGCCCTTTCTTATTTTTCATACTTTAATTTTGTCCAAAGTATAACTCAAAAACTACTTGAGGTATAAGTATGATACTTCATAGGTGGATAGATCCCATCATGGAAGTGCAGTGGACAAGAACCATAACTCTTGATCACATAGTTTAGGAGTTTTTGCCCTTTGTTATTTTTTCATACTTAAATTTTGTCCAGAGCATGACTCAAAAAGTATAAGAGGTGTAAACATGATACTTCACAGGTGGATACATGTCAACAAGAAGAAGTGCAGTGCATAAGAACCATAACTCTTGATTGCATAATTCAGCAGTTATTGCTCTTTGTTATTTTTCATACTTATATTTTGTCTGGAGCATAACTCATAAAGTATAAGAGGTGTAAACATGATACTTCACAGGTGTATATAGATCTCATCAAGGAAAAACGCAGTGCACAAGAACCTCAACTCGTGATTGCATAATTTAGGAGTTATTGCCCTTTGTTATTTTTTCATACTTAAATTTTGTCAAGAGCATAACTTGAAAAGTACATGAGATATAAACATGAAACCTCACTGGTTGATAGGTGATACTGAGGAGAAGTGCAGTGTACAAAAACCATAACTTTCAGCCCCATAGTTTAGGAGTTATTTCCTTTTGATTTTTTTCCAAATTTTGTCTAGTGCAGAACTTGAAAAGTATTAGAGCTGTAAACATGATACTTCCAAGGTGCAGAGATCACATTGCGGAGAAGTGCAGTGCACAAGAACCATAACGCTTAGTAGCATAGTTAAGGAGTTAGTGCCTTTTGTTTTTTTTTTTCTTACTTAAATTTTGCCCAAAGCATAACTTGAAAATTACATGAGATATAAACAAAAAACTTCACAGGTTGATAGATGACATTGAGGAGAGGTGCAGTGTACAAAAACCATAACTTTCAATGCCATAATTTAGGAGTTAATGCCCTTTGTTATTTTTCATACTTAAATTTTATCCAGAGCATAACTGGAAAATTTCAGAGGTAGGCAGATTTCATTGAGAAGTGCAATACCATGATGTTGGAGTTATGTCCCTTTGTTAATTTTTGAGTCTCAAGGTTTATGTGGAGCATAACTCAAGCTGTATTAACTTCACAGCAAGATAGTAACTGTTGTCTCTGAGGAGGATTGCAGTACACAAGAATGACAAGTCTACCTTCAATATTTTTTCTAATTATAGCTCTTTGTTGTTTTTATGCCCCCGCCATGAAATGGGGGGCATATAGAGTTACCTGTGTCCGTCTGTGCGTGTGTGGGTGTGCGTTAGTGTGTGTGTCCCATTCTTGTCCGGAGCATAACTTCTACATATATCAATGGATTTCAAAATGATTTTGCACAATTGTTCTCCTTAACAAGTACTAGTGTCATGCGAAAAGTTTGTTTCGATACGCCCAAGGTCAAGGTCACAGTTGAAGGTCAAATGTTTAAATTGACCTTGTCCGGAGCATAACTTCTACATTTATCAATGGATTTCAAAAAACTTCACACACTTGTTCTCCTTAACAAGTACTAGTATCATGCGAAAAGTTTGTTTCGATACGCCCAAGGTCAAGGTCACAGTTGAAGGTTAAATGTTTTAAATTGACCTTGTCTGGAGCATAACTTCTACATTTATCAATGGATTTCAAAAAGACTTCGCACACTTGTTCTCCTTAACAAGTACTAGTGTCATGCGAAAAGTTTGTTTCGATATGCCCAAGGTCAAGGTCACAGTTGAAGGTCAAATGTTTAAATTGACCTTGTCTGGAGCATAACTTCTACATTTATCAATGGATTTCAAAAAACTTCGCACACTTGTTCTCCTTAACAAGTACTAGTGTCATGCGAAAAGTTTGTTTCGATACGCCCAAGGTCAAGGTCACAGTTGAAGGTCAAATGTTTAAATTGACCTTGTCCGGAGCATAACTTCTACATTTATCAATGGATTTCAAAGTAATTTTGCACACTTGTTCTCCTTAACAAGTACTAGTGTCATGCGAACAGTTTGTTTCGATACGCCCAAGGTCAAGGTCACAGTTGAAGGTCAAATGTTTAAATTGACTGTTCAACCCAGTTTTACATCCTGCTCAGCAAAATTCTGATATGAAGAAACAGTTTTGGTTTTTAAAAAGACTCATCCAAAGAACTATTGCAGAGAATATTGAGGCTGCAACCTACCCTTCAAATATAGTCCAGTGTGATAATATTTGATCCAATTTGTTCCTGTCTCATAGAGGAAGTCCAACAAAGTAATTATTATTGCTATATTTCTCACTCTTATTCCTCAAGTTAAGATCTTCATAATCCTGAGTATAAGTAACCCTCAGTTGAAAGATTAAGGAAAACGCTGAATAAAAAGAAGTTAATGCTCAAAACCAGCATTTTCTTCTTTTTCTCACAAAGTTTTCTACCATATGCAATACAAACGATATAATTTATTGTCTGCATATTGCTTTCAACTTGGACCAGTCCTCAATTTTGTTATCAGGTATAAATAATCTTTTATCTGCTTGGCTATATATATAACAAACCTTCTTAACCCTGTCTAAGCTGTTATCCAAAACAACAGTTTTCTGCAATACCTATTGATTCACTCATATGACATATCTGTGACCAATACCATTTAGAGGGGGCATCCATGTCTCTGACACACCTATTTCTAGTTCAAATTTTTTTTCTGTCTGATTTCATATGTGTTTACACTTGTCAACTATATAAGAAAAGTGTACCTTCTTGAAGTTTTTTATTGTACTATGTATTTAACATTGCCAGAAAATAATTCTTAAATCTAGCCATATTGGCCTTTAAACCAACATACAAGAAGACACACATCTTCAATTGAGCAAGCATTTGGCGGGGGATGGCCATGTCAGCATGGCTCTTGTTAGTTTTGGAAATACTGGTAGATGAGAGTGATGGAGGGAGATAAGGTGAATATGGTGGACGCTCAATCAGTTCAAAGCCACAATCAAAAAATGGCACGCATGGCAAAGAAAGACTTGTAAACAAGAGCATTGTCCTGGTGGAACAAGTTAGAGTTTTCCATGGCGCTTTCATTTTATAATTTCTTTTTCTTCTTAAAAAGTGATGCATAATGTGATTGTTTGCACCTTTTGCAGATAATCTACCATCAGCATCCCAGAACCATAATCTTTCATGCTGATGGAACAATCTTTGCCATGTTTGGAAGGGGAGAACAGGGGTGCTTCCACTGTTTACACTGGGGTCTCTGGGGTCAATAATGGACCCACATTTCATCTATAGCCACAAACCTCTGCAGAAAGTTAACAGGATCTTCCTCATAAAGGTTCAGATTAGTACATGGCAAAGTCCACTGATGTGCTTCTGATCAAATAACAGAGGTTTTGATACCAAACTGGCTTAGAGCTTTCCCATTGGAAAATCTTACGTTAGAATGGAATGTACTCTTTCCTGTGAAGTCCCAAACCCCATGGCTAAATATCTTTCTGTAACTGGCCTATCAGCCATTTGTTCAATATCGTGGACTTTATTGACCATTCCTGGGCTTGCAACAGTGACAGGCCTTCCAGGACAAGTGTCATCCTCAAGACTCTGCCTGCCACACTTTAATTCCACCAACCACCTTATCACATAAGCATATGAGGGGGCATCATTCCTAGTGTTGTTAGGTATGGATATCCTTAGATGCTAGACATTTCTTATGCAAGTATTGAATTACTGCTCTTTTACTGATTTTGTAAATTTTGCAAAAGTCACTTGCCTTGTTTTCATTAGAGTGCTACCTCTTGACTTAGACAAACTAACCAGTGCAATCAGTCCTTGTATTTGATGTACTACCATTTTACTAAATTTCAAGCAGTATTCCCTTTTTTTTGTGTGAAAATTTAAGATTTTCTGCTATTATTTTCTCAATTTTGTATTCCATGCATTAAGCTATAAGAGCTCTTGCATTTTGGCTTGAAATTTTTTTCAAATTTGTTGCAATTGCACCTTTTGTAACTTTTTACTCGACATGTAGAGTACCTACACCACATTAAAAAAAAAACAACTATATTTTTCCCATGGGTGAATATTCTCATTTCTGGTGATGTGTCACCTAACCATATCTAGCAAAAGTACTACGCACAAACCTGATTGATTTAAACAATATCGGGGTTAATGAAACGGTTCTTAAGATTGACCTCGGCTACTCGATGCCTATGTTCCACAGTACTGGTGTAGTCAGATTGTCACTTTTGTTAAGAAGTGGAACACAATAAAGATAGACCTAGGTACATCTACTGCAAAGAGGTCAAAGGTGTCTTGCATAGTACAAAGGCTCTGTAACATTACAGATGGTACTTCACTTATGCAGAGCTAGAAGCCCAAAACCGGATACCTTGATATGCCATAGTTTCTTTTGTGTGTATTTTCAGCAAACTTATGACGAAAGAAGACTGGAAGTATCTCGGCCTAGCTGATGTTGAAATAAACAAACCAGAAACTCCAGGCTGAAAGAATACAAGTGCTGTGATGGGGGGGGGGGGGGGGGGGCCTGTGTTAATCATTTATAGATATTTCTGTTATCATTTGAACTACTGGTATCTTTGTCATATGCAGATTCTTTCTATTTGTTCAGGACTGAAACATTGTTTTCTGGCAAATGGTTAATGAGTATACATGTACACATAAATAGTGCTACAACCATAGACAAGAAGAGCTCAAATTGTATGGATTTTTACTGTATCATCTTTTGTCTTAATCCTTTACCACACAATCCCAAGGTACAATGACCCTCATAAAAATTGCTTTTAAAAACATTGTGGCAAAAGGAGAAAATGCTGGTTACCAGCATTTTCTCCTTCTACCACAATGTGGTCTATCTACCCTTTCACAAATCCAAGAATTTCAGCCACATATAATTTTCAGGTTACAAGTTCTACAAGTGCAGGCAAGTCTGAAAGCTTGTTGTCTGGTAAAGAGTTAACTCATAAGGTGCAAAATTGATGTTACAGAAATTTTCAGGCCAGAGATAAGACCGAAATGATATACTACTCGAGATTGCTCTTGTTCAGAATATCTTAGCAAAGCGGACAGTGTAGATGAAAAATCAGGCTTAAAGTTTTGTGTGGTCTGATCTTCATCCACATTGGCCAAAGATAAAAAAAAGTTGTGAAAGACAAAAATATAGTCCTTTTCAGAACAATCCGGAATTGTAGCGACTCCCCTCGAAAAAGACCGGAAATATCTTGGAAAAGACGAAAAAGCTTGTAACAAGAATTTCTCTGTTTTATGCCCCCGCCATGAAATGGCAGAAGGGCATATAGAGTTACCTGTGTACGTGTGTCTCTGTGTGTGTGTGTGCGTGTGTGTGTTAGTGTGTGTGTCCCATTCTTGTCCGGAGCATAACTTCTACATTTATCAAGGGATTTCAAAGTAATTTTGCACACTTGTTCTCCTTAACAAGTACTAGTGTCATGCGAACAGTTTGTTTCGGTACGCCCAAGGTCAAGGTCACAGTTGAAGGTCAAATGTTTAAATTGACTGTTCAACCCAGTTTTACATCCTGCTCAGCAGAATTGTGATATGAAGATACAGTTTTGTTTTTTAAAAAGACTCATCCAAAGAACTATGCCAGAGAATATTGAGGCTGCAACCTACCCGTCAACCATAGTCCAGTGTGATAATATTTGATTCAATTTGTTCCTGTCTCATAGAGGAAGTCCAACAAAGTAATTATTATTGCTATATTTCTCACTGTCATTCCTCAAGTTAAGATCTTCATAATCCTGAGTATAAGTAACCCTCAGTTGAAACATTAAGGAAAACGCTGAATAAAAAGAAGTTAATGCTCAAAACCAGCATTTTTTTCTTTTTCTCACAAAGTTTTCTACCATATGCAATACAAATCATATAATTTATTGTCTGCATATTGCTTTCAACTTGGACCAGTCCTCAATTTTGTTAACAGGTATAAATTATCTTTTATCTGCTTGGCTATATATATATAACAAACCTTCTTAACCCTGTCTAAGCTGTTATCCAAAACAACAATTTTCTGTAATACCTACTGATTCTCTCATATGACATATCTGTAACCAATACCATTTAGCGGGGGAATCCGTGTCTCTGACACGCCTATTTCTAGTCCCAAATCATTTTCAATCTGCCAAAACAAATTTTCAGGTTTGAGTCACATTAATCTTCATTGTCTGTTACTGCTTTCAATTTGGACAAGTCGAAAAATTTGTTGATTGGTAAAGAGTTATCTGTTCAAAAGGGTAATAACACGCTGAAGCAAAGTATTTGCAATAGCACTTTCAGATTTATGCCCCTTGCTGAAAAAAAAGGGGATCTCAAGATTCCTTAAGTTTCACAGCAGAACTTTTATTTGAAAGTTAAAGCAACTTTAAGTGGCTGTTCCTGACTATCAGATTTTGACCAAAATCTTTTGTGAAGACATCTGGTGTATGAAAATTATTTTTCATGAAATCATGACTCCTCATCATACTGGGGTACCATGAAACATACCACAAAAAAGGACTAGTAATTGGGAATGAAACCTGCAATCCCATAAAATTGAACAATATGTTAACAATTTACTAAACAGCAAATTTAAGATCTGTCTGAATTTGAAATATTTGTAAGCAGGAAGCAGAATGTGAGACAACATTACATACTGCTACACTCAATGGATTTGTTCTTGGGAGGAGTAGAAAACATTGTGGGAAAAGTATTTTGCCTATTGATCACCAACAGATAAAATATACATGTAGGATTTATGGTTATAATTAGGACAGAAAGACAATTAAAAAAAAAAATAAAATATTCTCTGAATTATCAGATATATTTAAATTTAATTTATATTGAATTGTTACTTGTTTTACATGTAGTGAAGATATGCTGCATATGTAGGAACACATTGAAGAAAAAGTGTTGCCATTTTATCATCTTTAATTCCATCTATATCCTAACAATCAAATGATTAAAGAAATACATGTTCTGGCATAGAGATTATTTATGATGTGAAAAAATATCCTTTAGAACTTTAAAACAGCACTTGCAAAAAAATACCAAAAAAATACCAATATATGACCTTGAGAATCCTTAATTGGGCTATAATTGAAAATTAAAGAACAATGTATTATTTAGTAGATTAACAACTTTCTTATTTAATTAAATTTAGTCATTAAAAATTATTACGTGAAGGAGAAAAGCTCTTGAAATAAAAATTGAAATGATATTAGATTATATTAATAATTTAATATGCTATTTTCTGTAATTTTTGATATGTTGTTTATAATATTTAAATGAAACTTCTCGAAATACTACTTCATTTTCATTCAAATTAATCATTTACAAATGAATATTATCCTTACATAAAGTATTAATGCTTCTTTAGGAGAATATATATGAGTGGTGGGGTTTTGTCCACCCTGCTAATTTTGGTGGTGGGGTTTTGTCCGGTGGGGTTTTGTCCGATGGGGTTTTGTCCTGGTGGGGCTTTGTCCATACCCCATGAAACTTTTTGCTTTTACTACTTTGTAAGCATGTCCTATGTCCTTGGACCATTCTACCTCAGGAATCAGTGATGACTTTTGTGATGTAATGCATCATGGAGATGCATTAAAGCCTCCTTCGCCAGAGCATTGCTCATACATAATTCACTCACCAAACCTCTGATGTGTGGGGGTCGATGCTCTACCCCTACACCACTGTCTCCAACGCCATAATTGTAGCTATTTGAGCTACAAGTAAACTGTAGTCATACACCTTATGGCTTTACCAAACAACCTGATCACCATCTCCTCATTTCCACTATCTTTTCTACCTTTTCAAACACTAGTCATATCATTTTAGCCACTTTGAATAGTTGACTACCAAATGCTTTTAATTTGGACAAGAGTAAAATTTTGCCATCAGATAAAGAGTTCAATGCTTTCAATAATGGATGTGTCTAAGATTTTGTCTTCAGGTGAAGGGTTAGCATACAGCAATATGTAAAACAAAGGGTGCCAAACCCTTTACCACATAATCCTGACTTTTAACTAACCCTTTACCAAACAATCCCTGGTTTTAATGACTCTGAGGAAGAAGCCTTCTGAAAACATTGTGGGAATAGGAGAAAATGCTGGTAACCAGCATTTTCTCCTTTTCCCACAATGTTTTCTACCCTTCCAAAGTCAAATTTTAATTTTTGAGTCACGTTTATTTTGTCATCTGCAAATGCTTTCAATTTAGACAAGTCTAAAATTTTGTCATTTGGTAAAGGGTTACTGATCCTGAGAAAGAAAGCTTTTGAAAACATTGTGGGAAAAAAAGGAGAAAATGCTGATAACCAGCATTTTCACCTCTTCCCACATTTTCAACCCTTCCTAGAACATATTTAAAAAATTGAGTCACATTTAATTTGTCTCCTGCAACTGCTTTTGATTTTAGCAAGTCTAAAATTTTGTCTTCTGGTAAAGGATTAACACTACCAGTAGATATGGCTTGTCAACTTGTGGCAACTACTTCGTTACAAAATACAGAGTTTAAACAAAAAGAAAACGGATTAAATAAGTAGACCACTGATGTATTATCTAGATAGATTTTCTGTGTAAAATTTTTTTAAGTCTTTTTACCCGTTGTCTGTGCATGTCATATTCTTCGAAGATTCGACCTGTCTGCTATGACGCATCACCCATCCCTGGATACTTGGGAAAAGTAGGGCTGATACCAAAGCTATTACCCAAGCCTAAAGGGGCTGTTTTAATAAATGGTAAGTGCATAGGTTACATGCTAGCTGATCATAGCTGAATGAATCGCACCAGGTAGCGTTTTATTGAGTAAACGGTTATTTCATTTTGAAATTCAAAGTAACGGTTGTTGTTTTGAAAAGTAGTCCGATTCTGTACCCAGAATGCCCAAATTAGATAGATGTGTATTTGTAGAATGCCATCTAGCGGAAGATAATGCTTTTTACCAAACGACAAATTCTAGACTAGTCCAAATTGAAAGTAGTTGCAGACAACGAAATAAATGTGACTGAAAGATTGAAATTTGTTTTGGGAATGGTAGAAAACATTGTGAGAAAAGGAGAAAATGCTGGTTACCAGCATTTTCTCCTTTTCCCACAATGTTTTCAAAAGGCTTCTTTCTCAGGGTTGTTAAAAGTTGGGATTGTGTGGTAAAGGGTTATGTTCATCCTGAAAAACTAAAGACTGTGAGATACGTAAATTGTCACAGAGAGCCCTTTGACCCTTTACCAAACAACAAAATTTAAGACTTGTCCAGACTGAAAGCGTCTGCAGATGATAGATTAAATGTGCCTAAGAAACTACAAAAATCCTCTAATGCTGGCAGCATTTTCTCCCTTTCCCACAATGTTTTCAAAATCCTTCTCTGTCAGGGTCAATAAAACTTGGAATTGTGTGGTAAAGGTTTTAAAACTGAAGATTGTCAGTTACATAAATTGTCACAGAGAGCTCTTCGACACATTACATTTGAGCCATGCTCTGATAAAAGGGCTTTGAATGAATTTCTGTGATGCAGTATACCACAAGTCATAATATTATCATGGATCATAAAAATCCATTTTGTTAAAGCAGCAGAACCTGGAGGTAAAATGGTCCTTTGACAAGCAAAAGATTTAACAATCGCAAAAAGATTGAACCCTGTAAATCAAAACCAAAATATGTGCAATCCAATGACAGCTCTTTACCAAAGTTGTTTCACCAAAAAATCAGACTGATTTGTAGTCTGATCTTGATGTACACTGCCAGCAAGAGCAACTTTGATTGTTTAACCCCATACCACACAATAACGAGTTCTAACTCTTTACCAAAAAATCTTTAAAGTTTTAGACTTGTTCAAGTTAAAAGCATTTGCAGACGATAACGAAATAATAGTCTGTAAAAATGTAGAAAACCTTGTGGAAAAAGGAGAAAATACTGGTTACCATCGTTTTCTCCTTTACTCACAAGGTTTTCAAAAAAGGCTATTTCCTCAGGGTTGTTAAAACCCTTTTGTGTTTGGTAAGGGGTTAAAGACCCTAAGGTAGACAGCTTTTGAAAACGTGAAAAAAAGGGAGAAAATGCTGGTAATAAGCATTTTCTCCTTTTTTCACAAAGGTCTTCTACCCTTTCAGAGAAAAAAAACCATCATGTGAGCTATATTCACCTAATAATCCTTTAATGTTTTCAATATGGACAGGTCTAAAATTTTTTTAGGCAATAAAGGCTTCAGGTGATTTAACTCTTTACCAAACAAAAAAATTTTAGACTAGTCCATATTGAAAGTAGTTGCAGACGACAAAATAAACGTGACTCAAAACTTAAAACTTGACTTTGGAAGAGTAGAAAATATTGTGGGAAAAGGAGAAAATGCTGGTTACCAGCATTTTCTCCTTTTCCCACAATGTTTTCAGAAGGCTTCTTTTTGGTAAAGGGTTAAGAGTTAATATCTAGATCGTCTTAACACTACATGTAATAGATGGAATTTGTTTATAAAAGACTAAAAAGCAAAAGAGTCTTTGACATTTTGATTTAACTAAGCATGCCATTGGTAATTTTTCCCCATGACATCAATATTATTACGCTGGGGGAAAATATGCTGAAGGAAAATCACTGTCTCTCTTTGCAAGACATCTACAAGCTATATCAGCCAGGAATATACATTTGCAGTCAAACTCAGTTGTTCCAAGGTTGTACACATATTTTTGTGTAGTCATTCCTCGCAAAGGTCCTTGATTTTTTCTAGCCCACTCAAGGTAAAATGGCCGTAGTGTTAACAGGTCTTCACCGACAACTATTTTATGGAACAGGTCCAGATCAGTTACTTTCACATGATAAACAAAGTTTTCTAACCCTGCGTCCTCATCCATTTTGTTCTGCATCTGATTCATTCTCAGATTGAGACTTATTTTGAGCAAAGCTTCCATTAAGACTTGGTATGGCCTGGTCTTTTTGTAGACCTCTGTTTTTCTAGGTATACGACTGTGCGTAATATACATATTTGATGGAGGGACTAATTTCAGTACAGATGACATCTGAAACAGACAAACAAAAGAAAATAAAATCAACCCTTTACCTGCTATATAAGTTAAATGGAACTTCCAAGCGGATAGTAAAACCCGTAATAATGCTATTAGATAAAGATATTTTTAAGAAAAATATCTCCTGATCAGAAAGTAGATCCAAGATCACACTGCATATTCTGTGCAGTCTGATTTTGATCTACACTGTCCTCAAGGTCAGTGACTTGTGCTTAGCAGCCATAAGGTTAAATCTGCCAGACAAGAAATTCTTAGAAAGTCTATCTTGGGAACATTTGCAGATCACAAGTTGGATGTGAATGAAGAGATGCTTTTGATAGGGAAGAAAATACTTAGGAAAAGACCAGCATTTTCTCCTTTATCTATGTTTTCTTCCCTTTCAAATGCAAATCTCACCATTTTCAAATTTAATCTGGTCTGAAAATGCTCATTTAAAGAAATCTTAAAGGTTGTTAAATAATTTAAAGGCAGTGCAGTGCATAGTTTGATTAACCCCTTACCAAACAATCCCAAGTTTTGACAACTCTTTCAATACTTTTGAAAATATTGTGGGAAAACAAGAAAATGCTGATAACCAGCATTTTCTCCTTTTTCCGGTAACACTTCCTACCATGTCAACATAAATTTCAGCCATATCCAATTTGTCATCTGCAAATGCTTAGAATTTGGATGAGTCTTAACTCTTTACCAAACGACAAAATTATAGACTGGTCCAAATCGAAAGCATTTGCAGACGACAAAATAAATGTGACTGAAAAACTGAAATTCAATTTGGGAAGGGTAGAAAACATTGTGGGAAAAGGAGAAAATGCTGGTTACCAGCATTTTCTCCTTTTCCTACAATGTTTTTCAAAATGCTTCTTTCTCAGGGTCGTTAAAATTCGGGATTGTGTGGTAAAGGGTTAACTCTTTACCACATGACAAAATTTTAGACAGATCCATACTGAAAGCATTTCCAAAGGACACAGTTAATGTGGCAGAAGTAATGCCTGGATTTGTCTGTAAAAGATAAGAAAACATTGTGGGAAAAGAAGAAAATGCTGGTTACCAGCATTTCTCTTTTTCCCCACAATGTTTCAAAGTGTTCTTTCTCAGAGTCGTTAAAACTCGGAATTGTGTGGTAAAGGGTTAACTTTTGTCGTCTTAACTTTTGTAGTGTCGGAAGGAGTAAAAACAAGAATTTAAACATTTACAGAGAATTGTAAGCATTACTACCTACCATTGCATGATGTTTGTCTGGGTTATAATCATTTTGCTTTTCTGTAAGTTCATGTGTGCCTGTATCCAGAAGCTCTCTACTCGGTGTCATCACAGCCCATGAAAGGGTATTGGCAAAAATATCTACACCAACTACATTCTCCACATTCTATGAATACAAAAATAGTTATTTAATCAGATATAAATATGTAACTTTTCACTTCTATACCCTTCAATCCTTTCCCAAACAACACATCGAAGACTTCCAATTCAAAATATCTGCAGACTGCCAATTTGAAATTTGTACTTGTATCAGTTTAACCCTTTACCACACAGTCCCGACTTTTACCCTAAGAAAGAGGCCTTTTGAAAACATTATTGGTGAAAGGAGAAAATGCTGGCAAGCAGCATTTTTTCATTTTCCCACAATGTTTCTACCATAACAAAGACAGATTCCATCATTTGAGCCACATTTAATTCGTCGACTGCAAATGCTTTCAATTCAAAAGTGTCTACATTTTTGTCCCGTGGTAAAGAATTAAATTCTTTGATTGGTTAGACAACATCATGGGATAATAAGAAAATGCTGGTTACCAGCATTTTCTCCTTTTCCAACAGTGGCTTTAAAGCTGTCTCCCTCAAGGTCCTTAATATTTGGGATTGTTTAGTATATGCTTAATTTCTAAGTAATCACAGAGTGTAAGTTATTGCACCCTGAAAAAGTTTGCAGGCCACAACACTTCAACATCCTCGTACAAAAATCTTCAGGAACCAAGGTTATTTAGTTATATTATGCATACATATGAAAGCATCGCGCTTATAATAAATTTCTCTTCTTTCTGTAATGTTTTCAAAAGTGATTTACTGCAAGGGAAAGAGAAAAGAGACCTGAAGGAGATGTTTTGGCAGTAATTGATTGATTGATTGGTGTTTTACATAGCTTTCAGCATTATTTCAATGTCTCAGCCATAGACCACATATTCATGTATTTCCTTTCTTTCACCAGTACTAGGCTAAGGCTCTTAAGTGTAACTTTCTCAAGGACACTCCCATGAAAAGCCAAACTTACTTCCAGAGAGGCTGAAACCTGGGATCTCCAGGCTGTGAGTCTTTTATTTTACAAGTGAGCGATGCAAGACCCCTTTTACTGCAAATTATATCTTTTAACCCTTTACCAGACGACAAAATTTAAGCCTTGTCCAAATTAAAAGCGTTTGCAGACGACAAATTGAATATTACTTTGTTACGGGAGACCACTCCTTCATGTGCATGGCTTCGTCCCGATTTAAATACAATACCTGACAACTGCGTTAGCTCAGTGGTTATGGTATTGGTCTTTTAAACCTCGAAGAACGAGGATCTTGTCCGCCGTGAGTTCAAATCCCGCCAGATGCTGTTTGGATTTCAGCCATGCATTTATACATTTGTTTCTTTGTTACGGACTTTGTTCGTAAGAACTTAAAACATGAAATTGAAAGGACAGAAAACATTGTGGGGGAAAAAGAGAAAAATGGATGATTACATGAAGTAGAGCATATTTCCAGTTCAAATAACAGGTTGCACACTCTGCAATCAGTTACTCCAATCTATTTTTATGTTTTCTCAACCCTTTGGCTGCTAGGTGTGTTTCTAGGTGCTTAACTCTTTACCAAACAATCCCTGGTTTTTACGACCCAGAGGAAGAGGCCTTCTGAAAACATTGTGGGAAAAGGAGCCACAATGTTTTCTACTCTTCTAAAGTCAATTTTCAATTTTTGATTCATGTTTATTTTGTCGTCTGCAAATGCTTTCAATTTGGACAAGTCTAAAATTTTGTCGTTTGGTAAAGAGTTAAGCCACAGAAGGTGCAGTAATGGGTATATACTAGTCCCAATAATGAGACGCTACGGTGATTTTTTCATATTTGGACATTTATTGTACACCGTACCATTTCAAGTCCATCGTAAATTTTCAGGTAGCAAAGACAGAGTCCTGTCCTGACTTTCTGTTTTGTCGGTTTAATCTGTATTGCAGCGAAATGCAATTAACTTTTAGTAACAAACATGACCACAGACAAATTATTAAACCCTTCATTACATAAAAAGCTTGTAGAAGTCATTCATAACATGTAAATCTAGGAAAAATCACTGACGAAATTTATCGTGCTTGGCGGCCATTTTGTGTGTTTTCAGGAAGGTAAACAACTCGAGTAACAGATGAAATGCACGGTTTTCTCTTATGTTCAGCATTTAAATTGACAATAATTGTATTTCAAACGAAGCATTATTAAATACACAAGCAACAGGTATGTTTAAATCCTAGTTTTGTGCTCTATTTGCAAAATTATAAGAGTTCAAATTTGCGCACAAAATCTGTGCAGAGCTTTCAACTGATTTTGTCTTGATCGTCCCTGTACCCAGAGGCGACCAGTCAAAAAGTAACATCGCCTTTGGGGACAGTTATCTGTACTAGGGTCTATACTATCATATACTGATATTTTTGTTTCTTAGTTAAAAGGTTATTATCATATCAGACTATTCCACTGAAAAATAGTACTATAAAGCTGGAGCAGGAAAGTAATCATTATATACCTTGCTGTTAGACTAATAAAAATTAATACATAATAAGCATCTTACAACCATACAGATAACAATATCAAATAAGCGGTAAAAGAGTTACTACCTTAAACTACTAAATAACTACTAAATAACCTATATAGAAACCTCTGCTCATAGTAATAACCAGAATGTTGCAATTTCAAAGTCAGGCAGTAAAGTCTCATCATATCTATCAAAGATCAGACTGCACATTTTATGCAGTCTGATCCAAATCTTTTCTTTTGGGAAAGCACATGCCGAGTTCCACTTAATTGGAAAAGGGTAAATTAATCATTTTGGGTAAATTAATCAATTTTTTTCAAAATCATTTTTGTTTTTTCCAATACAGTGTAAAAAATATTCCAATTTTCTGTCATGGATCACTAACAGATGGTACAAGTACCCTATGACCTAAAACTATTGCACACTGACAAATACTTTCCCCCCCAACACACATAGACACACACAGAAACACAATCCAGTCACCTTGTACCTGGATTAGTAAAAAGTTCAAATAGTTATTACTCTTGTTAAAGCCAACCAGTGTCAATAAAAATTACAGGTGCAGAAGATCCTATTTTAGCAAAGCTTCACACAAAATTTCAGCTAGAATGGTTTTAAGGAAAAAAGGGGATCATTAGAAAAGAAAAGTCTGTACTATCGGAAAGTAGTGTATATTTATTATGACACAGAAATAACCCTTTACCACACAATCCCTGGTTTCAACAACCCTGAAGAATGCTTCTGCAAACATAGTGGGAAAAAAGGAGAAAATGCTGGTAACCAGCATTTTCTCCTTTTCCCACCATGTTTTCTAACATATCAAAGACACATCCAACACTTTGAGCAACATTTAAATTATCATCTGCAAACTCTTTCAATATGGATGAGTCTTAAATTTTATTGTGTGGTAAACAGTTAAACCTGTAGCCTCCTGCCATTAATTTTTTCTTTCAGCCACTGAGATGCCAAGCAAATTTCAAAGCTAGATACAGTTAGTCTGAATTACCTTGGTTTTTGCTATTGGAAACTTCTGTGCCAACCTTGGTATACCAAACTCTGTGGGTTCTTTTAGCTTTAATTTATTAATCATATCGTAAAGTCTCAGTAATTTAGAGCTATCCATCTTGGTACGCATCACTAAATCATCTATGTCTATGTAACTACAAGGTTTGTTTTCAAAGTCCCTCTCTTCGCAATCTTTAACATCAGTCAATTGGAAAAAAAACCTGAAACTTCTAATAAGCTTTTTCAAAGTCACACGATCACACTTATTGAAAAAGTATACGATTTCTTCAGCTTCCTCGGGTCTCAAAGTTCTGTCCTCTACTTTTGGTTCATTTTCTTTTTGTTTCTTCTTGTTCCGTTTTCTTGACTTTTTTGCTTTAACTAAATCATCTGTCACAGGTGTTGAGATCTCTGATGGAGTAACAGTATCTTTTTTCACCACTGATGAGGATATACATCTCTGAAAATACATCAACCTTTACCATACAATTTCTACTTTTAATGACTCTTAGAGGGTTCAATGTGTTTGAAAACATGTGGGAAAAGAAGACAATGCTGGTGACAGCTTTTTCTTCTTTTCCCTCAATGTTTTAACTCTTTCTAGAACAAGTTACATCACTTTTTTCTTTCTGCAAAACCTTTCATTTAGGAAGAGCCTTAAATCTGGTTGTGCAGGAAAGGCTTTACCAAATGATAGCATTTAGATTTGTCCAATTTGAAAGAATGAAGATGACAAATAAGGCGTGGCTGAAATGATACCATTCATCTTTTGAAGGACATAAAACATTATGGGAATGAAGAAAATACTGTCTAACAAGTATTTCCTCCTTTTTCAACTTTGTTTTTAATAGCCTACCTCAGGTTCATTAAACCTTTTATTTTATTTGATTATTTGATAAAGGGTTAAAACACATAAATACAGAAGTTATTTTATATTATACTTATGTAATCAAGCTTGACTCAACAAACAATTCTATGACGTTTGTCCCGGAGGTTCGCAGAATTGTGTATTAAAACTTGAAAAGCATACACTTAAGTATATTGATAGAAATAGATTAAACTTGTACTTTATACCCTATACAAAAATGTGACAATAACTGAGAATATGATTGTGACCAATAAAGAGAGAGTTCGTTTCCATAGCAACATGGTGTTGAATGCTTGACACAGGTCATAATTTCAATTAAACCTGTATCCTAAATAAAGCTTGAACCTCAGTCTCTTTAACTGACATTAAAATTGTCTATTTCATTCTGCTGGAAGTGAAAGGGTAAGATTTAATTACAACACATAATTATAAATTATAAATGGTAAGAAGAAAAAAGGCTGGAAGAATGGGTGATCCATATGTCAAAAATAGGATACAGGAGAACGAGACAAGAACTGGCTCACACAGTTTAGAAGATTTTATGATACAAATGGCAGGAAAATGCCCTTTCGTGGTAATAGACCAGTCAAAGATTGGCTAATGGCATTTCTAACCGTTTACCATACGAGAAAATTTAGACTTGCTCAAATTGAGAGCCTTTGCAGACAACAAATTAAACATGAATCAAATGATAAGATTTGTCTCTTAAAGTGCAGAAAACATTGTGGGAAAAAAGGAGAAAATGCGTATTACCGACATTTTCTTTTTTTCCCATAATTTCTACAAATCCCTTTTCATCAGGGCTGTTTAATCTCAAGATTAGTAGAGGGTTAAACAACATCCTGACTTTACCCTTCAAACCACCTTTAGACTTGGCAAAGAATGCGCCGTTATTTGTACTGAAACAAGGGGGCCATGATGGCCCTGTATGCTCAACTGGCTATTAAGTACAAAACATACATACCAAACACTATAATTCTAGGTCAAGTGGTTTCAAACAAGAAGATTATCAAAGTTTCCTCAAAGCCTATTTGAAAGTTGTGACCTCAGGGTGAGGCCTTTTTTTACCACAGAGCTATAATTATTACTTGAATCCTAGTAGAGGTCACCATTTGGTGCCTATATAATCCTTTACATAACCCTATCTAAAACCTGTGACTTGCTTGATGAAACAAATTTTAACCCAAGGCTATAATTTGAACAATCTTGGTAGAGGTTTACTTGATAAATAAACATGCAAAATGCCTAGGCCACATGGTTCGGAACAAGATAGTTTTTATTACTGTTTCAATTGTATAAGCCCATGTAAAACTTGTGACTGCAGAGGCAAGGTCAAATTTGACCCCAGAGCTGTAACTTGAACAATCTTGGTACACGCCCATTAGCTAAAGCTACATGCAAAATCTGGTAGCCCTTGGCCTTACGTTTAGGAACAAAAAGTATTTTAAAGTTTTTACTATATAAGCCCATGTAAAACTTGTAACCCCTGTGACAGGGCCAATTTTGACCTCAGGGCTATAATTTGAAAACACTTTGTAGAGGTTCATTAGATTAAGCTACATGCCAAATTTGGTAGCAACATGCTTTATGGTTAGGTACACATAGACTTTCAAAGTTTTCACTAAGCCCATGTAAAACTTGTAACCCAGGCAGATTAATGAATCAATCAAAATGAATCATGATTATCAGGAAAATCTATATTCTGCATTAATTCAGCAGATTCTTCAAATGGCCATTGCTTTGCAGCTGGCACTAACTAAAGCCCGGATCAATAAATGTGTATGATATGTATCTCAGTTTGTGCTACTCCTAAAGAACATGTATCATATCATATGATTGCAATTATATTTCGGTAAACTGGCTATGAAATAAGAGAGGAATTTTGCATCACGCCCTGGCATGTTAATTAGGTGAAATAGTAGTTCTAGCCAATTTTACATTTCAGCAACCAGAGCATGGTATGTAGTAATTTTAAAGACTTTTTTTAAAAACTCCAAAATATTCTTAAATAGCCAATGTCTGTGTTCCAAAGTGTTGATTCATTCAGTAATGGCCTCTCTTAGACTATGGTAGGAACTTTAACACATTGTTACTAGGTAATCACAGCAGTTTATAGATAATGTTCGTATAAGAAAGAGTAAATTCAGTTGTACTAACTTACATGTCAAACATATGTCTATCTGTGCATATTACCAAACAACTAAGAGTACCGTTTAACTGTTCAGAAATACTCAGCCTTGCTCTATGATTATATTACATTACCAGAACAGGCCTGTTAAAATCATTCAAAATTAGCAAAATAAAATGGAAACACAATATATTTGAGTTTCCAAATACTTGTATTGGGTCTTTATCCACCAATAGCTGTTTTTACCTGTATGCTGTAGTTGATCTGATTTCACACCCAGACTTTTAAAAAGTGATAAACTTATGGTCAACTGACCTATTTTCCGGGGGTACCTGTTTTTAAATCTGAAATGATATCAGTTTTCTTGCAAACTATGCAGTGAATGCATGAATGAACAATTTTTCAAGAACATTCGCAGCTTCCGAAAGAAAGTGTGTCAAACCCTTTCATATATTCAACATATTCAGATGTTTTATATTAAAATGGTGTTTAAAACAATTCTTAATCTGTCCTCAGAGGTGCATACAAATTGATGAAAGGGACCAAAATGTCTTAATTTTCGCTGTTCTGTTATTGTGATGCTGCTGTCACAAGAGGACCAATTACCACCATGACACTCATCCATCCCTTTTATTGTGCTTCAAAAACTGAAGATAACTGACTTAGAACTGTTCACTTACATTGTTCAAAACAGTTCCTTCTTGTGATAGTATAGTCACGACATGTAGGTTCAAGGTACATGTTGCTTCAAGGTAATCTGTATTTTTCCACCATAACAAAAATCAGCACCCTCTAGCAGCTTGTCTAGCCTCTATTAATTACCTAGACTCATACATTTCTTTTCCTTAGTTAACTTCAATTTCCAAAATAAAAGTTTAGAAAGGAAGAAATATATAATAGAAGAGAAAAAGATGTCATCGGCACCTACATGCTTAACACAATCAACCCCACCTTCTAAAATCATTCATTACTTGCAGTTTTACTAAAAAACATATATGATGACATATTTAGATCATCTGTTAGGTCAAGTGGTAACATTTTCAAATCATGTGACTGCAAATTGGCGCAAATATATCAAGTTGCAATGATTTTTTGACGAAAACCATCAAAGTTATATGAATTAATTATAAATGACAGCAGGACAGTGGTGAAGGTCAAGGTGGATTTTTTTTCAAATGTTTGGATGAAACTGAATGATATTTTCTGTGACGCTAATTAAAAGCTGAAATTTGTAAATTATTTGGTGACTGATTCTATACTCTGTTAAGATTTTGGCTTTTTCTTGATCGGACCGTAACTACCATGATAGTTTCAATAATGAGACGCTACAGTGATTCTTTTCATATTTGGACATTTATTGTGCACCGTACCATCTCAAGTCCATTGCATAATTTTCAGGTAGCAAAGATAGAGGGCTATACATACTTTCTGTTTCTGTTTAATCTGTATTGCAGCAAAATGCAACTAACTTTTAGTAACAAACATGACCAGACACATTATTAACCCTTTCATTATATAAAGAGCTTGTAGAAGTCATTTATAACATGTAAATCTCAGAAAAAACACTGACGAAATTTATCCTGCGTGGCAGCCATTTTGTGTGTTTTCGGGAATGTAAACAACTCGAGCAACAGATGAAATGCATGGTTTTCTCTTATGTTCAGCGTTAATTGACAATATTTGTATTTCAAACAAAGGGTTATTAATATGCAAGCAACAGGTATGTTTAAATCCTAGATTTGTGCTGTACTTGCGAAATTATAAGAGTTCCAACTTATGCATAAAATCTGTGCGGAGCTTTCAACTGATCAACTCTGTACCCAGAGGCAACCAGTCAAAAAGTAACATTGCCTTTCGGGAGAGTTATCTGTACTACTACCATGAACCATTGATCCGCAAGGCTAAATTGGGTTTCGGTGTACGTGATGATTTTTAGTCCTTTATTTATGAAATTTTCTATTGATACTAAAGCCTCGAAATGAGGGTATGTTCACTCATACCCCAATTTTCTTTCTAAGTTAATGCAACATTTTAACCAAATTGGGCCTTGGGAGACGTTTTACTTGTGGGACGTTATGACTCATAAATTGTGAGTAAATCTGTACTAATTTGTCAGTAAGAGTACAAAATCTGTGTGAAAATATGCATTTCAAGAGTAGACAGTGAATCAACATCAAGTATAGAAGTAAACTGGTATATATTGCAACAAAGAAATAAACTGTCACCTAATTTTTTGAAGCACAGTATACTTTACAATGAAAGGGAGACTACTGGCGAAAACAAATGACGTCATTGGAAATGACTGCTTTCAACATAGGTCAAGGTTGTTGTAATTTTTTATGGTTTGTTTGGAATCACAAAATATGGCACTAAACACTGAAATATGTTAGATTTCGTCATGTGTAAATGAAATATTCAGATTGATTATTATTTTGATTACGGCGAAAAGTATCGGTTTATTCTTATAGTGGCGAAAACCCATGACGCCGGGTTACTCCAGTCTAGTGGAGGGATTTACATAACAAAGCAAACAAGTGGTGGACGATTTGATCGTAAACCAGTTCGTAATATTTATCACATATCAACCATTCAAAAAGAGGCATAATACCGGAAAACGCCCCGCCATAAATCGTGAAAACCCATGAAAATTAAAATTAAGTGTCAAAGAAAATTGCAATTTTTTTACGGATTCATATTTGTCAACGGAATGAAGCTGAAAATTTTATTAATTTCTTCTTTTAACTCAAAAAACATTGTCACATGTATGCATTGACTGTATAGGGGCGGGGCGTTTGCCGGTATTATGCCCGAAAAGAACTATTTACCCGTACAAAAAAGAAAGATTGACGTATCAGAGGAAAATTTATCGCCCCGAGAACTGTTGAAGCCATGACAAGTTCTTAACCTTGTTGTTGTTGTCGTCGTCGTTATCGAGTTGTTGTTGTTTGTCGCTTGTTGTTGTTGTTTGAAGAGGTCAACCTACAACGGCGAAAAGCCTCTAGAGTCAAGTGTGCCACTGGGTAAAGCTTAAACTAAATAGTTTTTAGATAGAAAGATTTAGAAGATAAATGATTTTCACCAGGGATCGTATTTATAGATCTAGATCTTATTTCGATCCGTATTTCTTTCTACCCACAAAACGCAGACTCTTTGAGTCAGTTCAGAGACTGCGCACAGTATGGGTTCGTTGTCTAATGTAGACCGATAATTTTGATCTTTAAAATTGTCTTTGGGATGAAACCAAAGATCAATTTGTCGACAATGTGACAAGGTGAGCTAGATGATAGTGGGTGAAAGTTCACGAATGCATCTTTGGGGAGAACTTTATAACTTTGTATAACTTAGTGTAAATTTGAAAAAGGGAGACAACAACACACAATAAAATTTCACAATTAGTAAGAGTTCTGTCCCTTGTAACACTTAAAAAAAAAAACTTGTTCCGATTCTTACTTTGTTATCAGACGTCCAAAGTTTGAATCAAATTCAAAGAATTACTCCAAACGGATTGGATCTATCACTTTTTCGAGTGTAATTCAAAGCTGGTGTTGTCTCGATTCGTATCAACTGCGTCGACTGAGGAATTTGAATTCCTAGACTATCTGCCGTACAAAACATTCAGCCTATTTGTACCGATTTCGAATTTGTCGTCTGCAGTTGCTTTAAATTTCGAAAACTTTTACTGTACAGATCTAGATTTTTTGTTTTAAAAAAGTTCAATACTAATTATCAAGCCACGTGTGAAAGAAGTACAATTTTAATTTAGTAAAACTAGTAAACCCACTACCAAACAATCCCGTGTTTTAATGATTGGAGAAAGAAGGCTTTTGAAAACATTAAGTGAAAGAAGAAAGGCATTGGAAAAACAATGAAGGAATGAGAAAATGGTGTTGAACAGCCTTTTCCCCTTTTCCCATAATGCTTACCACTATTTCAAAGAGAAATCCTGCGATTTGTTTTATGATTGTGGTCTCTTCTGCCCTGCCCCTTGCTTCAGTGCCAATCATTACAAACAGATGCTGAGAGCGTACCATGCATAATCCATCTTGATAGAGCTAGCGGTCTTTGAAAGACTGAGGTAAAGCAACAACACTAGCTGAAGATGGGCTTTTAAAACCCTTTCAGTTCCATAGACGAAAACATGGTCTTTTTCGAACGGCAAAGTTTAAGATCAGACTGCACAGAAAGTGCAGTCTGATCTTAGATCTATACCGTCCGTTTGCTAAGTCAAGCATTTAGGACTACAATCTTTCTCGGTGTCAGTGGGTTATTTTAAGCCGTAGAAAGAGGCCAAGTTTATAAGTATGACCCTCAAAGAGTTTTCACTTTACGCGTTTTACAACCTTGAGGAATCAAAGCATTGAGAACGCTGATGTGGCATTTGTCAAGGAAGCCACTGTGTAGAATTAATAATTTGAAAACAGGAGGGACATGATGGCCCTGGATCGCTCACCTGAGTCAATAGGCGAAATTCACTCCACGTGCGTAATACAATTTCTGACCAATTGTCCGGTCAATTGAGCTTAAAATGTGGCCTCTGGAGCGTCCACAAGGAATTTCCTGAAGTTGACCTAGTGACCTAATTTATCACCCGATGTGACCCAATTTAGAACTCGTCAAAACATTTATCAAGACAAACATTCTGAAAAGTTTTCAAGTTAATTCAGCAATAAATGTGGCCTCTAGAGTGCCCACAAGGTATTTCTTAAATTTGACCAAGTGACCTAGTTCATGACCCCAGGTGACCCAATTCCAAACTCACCCAATATTTCATCAAGACAAACATTCTGACCAATTTTCAAGTCAATTGAGCAAAAAATATGGCCTCTAGAGTGCCCACAAAGTATTAGTTTAATTTAACCTTGAGACCTAGTTTATGACCCCAGGTGACCCAATTTTGAACTGACTAAACACGTTGTGCTCAGGTGGGCTAACAAACTTAGAACAGGTTCACTACATACCAAATAACAAAGCTCTATGCTTTCCAGTTTTAGAAAAGAAGAATTTTAAAGTTTTCCTTCTTTGTTCCTTTGTTCGAACTTGTGACCCCCGGGGCAGGGCCAGTTTTGACCCCAGCGGCATCATTGAACAAACTTGGTAGAGGTCCACTAGGAATTGCTACATACCAAATATCAAAGCTCCACACCTTCCAGTTTTAGGGAAGAAGAATTTTAAAGTTTTCCTTCTTTGTTCCTATGTTCGAAATTGTGACCCCTGGGGCGGGGCCAGTTTTGACCCCAGGGGCATCATATGAACAAAATTGGTAGAGGTCCACTACGAGATGCTAGATGCCAAATATCACAGCTCCATGCCTTCCAGTTTCAGAGAAGAAGAATTTTAAAGTTTTCTTTCTTTGTTCCTATGTTCGAACTTGTGACCCCCGGGGCGGGGCCAGTTTTAACCCCAGGGGCATCATATGAACAAACTTGGTAGAGGTCCACTAGGAGATGCTACATACCAAATATCAAAGCTCTATGCCTTCTAATGTCAGAGAAGAAGATTTTCAAAGATTTTGCTATTTTTTTCCTTTCTGTTGCCATAGCAACCAGAGTTAAGGGTGGAATTCAATCTCTTGAACAACTTTGGTAGACTTCACCCAAGGAACATCCCTGCCAAATTTCACCAAGATTGGCCCAGCGGTTTAGGAGGAGAAGATGTTTAAAGGAATTGTGGACAGACGGACAGATGGACGCCGGACAATGACCGATCACAATACCTCATCTTAGCACTTCGTGCTCAGGTGAGCTAAAAAAAAAGAGAAATATTATTTAAATATTAACTTGAAAATCAACCTCCTAAGCAAATTAATACGTCTCTTTGGTTAAAGGGAGATTACTGGTGCCTAAGTTTGCGTTATTTGTGTATTGGTGGTCTCCCTTTGATCTTTCAAGAGGAGTCAGGAGTAACGTCCCTTGACGGAAGGATGCACGATGGGTAGAGAGAGAAGCCATGTAAATATATTGAATTCAATTAAGTTTATACCTGAATACTATAATTTTGAGATATCTTTGGCCGTCAGGACCTAATTCCCAACATTACAATAAAGTTTTCTTCCTGTAAATATTCATGCACAATCAAATGAGTAGCGTGCAATCATGGGACGAACAAGCCCAGGGACGAACTGGTTTTGGAACGAACAACCCCGGAAGCAAAGCGGTCAGAAGACAAATTTTGTGCATATCATTGCGCCAATAGAAGGCTATGAAGAGGTGAAGCTATTTTTACTCAAAAAGAAGTATTTCCACGATCGACAGCCTTTTGCAGTTTATTTCAATACGCCATTTCCAATTATATATCTGAGTGCTATTGAAAAACTCATTTGTCTTGAAAAATTGAGTTTAATTGGGTTTACTTCCTTCGGTTTTGGACAAAATACCATACATGGTCCTCAAAATTCAATATTGAACATTTATTATTGATCTCATAGTGGCATTGTCTTCGACAAATGCCACAAAAACCTGTCAAAGCTTTAAACGCTTTACCACATGGCAAATTTTTAGACCTGTCCATAATGAAGGAACTTAAAGACAACGATTTGGATGTTTCTTTAATGACATTATTTGTCCTTGATTAGGCAGAAAACATTGTGTGAGAAGGATTAAATGCTGGTTACCAGCATTTTCTTCTCTTCCCACATTGTTTCCAGAAGCTTCTTTCTCAGGATCGTTAAGATTCTGGATTGTGTGGTGACGGCCTAAAGCCTTCATCAGACGACAAAATTTTAGACTTATCTAAATTGAAAACATGTGCGGACGACAAATTATGTGTGTTGCAATTGATATTTTTTCTTTGTAAGATTAGGAAAAAATTGTGGGAAAGGGAAAAATGCTGTTAACCAGCATTTTCTTCTTTTCCCACAATGTTTAAAAAAAAAACCTCTTCCTCGTGGTCGTTAAAACTCGGGATTGTGTGGTAAATCGTTGGAGAAGTAGAAAATGCTGATTACAGATATTTTCTCCTTTTCCGTGATGTTTGATATGCTTTCAAAGCCGAATAAGGTACTATCATTTGAGATAACACTAATTTGTCCCCAACAAACGTTTTGTCAGATTGTTATATTGTATTGGATATTTTATGATCTCTGATCGACAAAGCCATTTATTCACTTCTCTAAGGCATAAATCTTTACCAGGCGACAAAATTTCCGATTGGTCCAAAATAAAGGTATGTTCAGACGAAAAAATCTAATTTGTTCGAATGATGGCACTTATCTGGAGAAGAAATGAAAACATCGCGGGAAAAGGAGAAAATGCTGGTAACATTCGCTCTTTACCATAAATTTTAAGGTAAAGGGTTAACCTTGGTAAATATGCAGGAAGTTTAAGAACCTTTCATGTTGTCAAGTCCATTGTCTCAACAGCAATTCATTCGCGTCACCTAAATTACGTTCAAACAGAATGACCGCACATAAATCTTTAACCCAAACCTTTGGCAGGAATTTTATAAAGAAACTTCTGACGAAGAGAAATCGGAAATACCTCAATACCGAAACATTTCCGATATGACTATGTTGCCCCGCCCACTTTCGCGCCGATTTACGTTGCAGACGAACTTTACAGCTCGTGCACTGAAGGGAGAAAGTAGTGTGTAGGTAAAATTGTGTTACAGATTTTCACTGTAAGTTATACTCACAATTTCTGAATTGCTATCGGAATAAACAGTGCAATGGGTGAACAACAGCCGGAAATGTTTACTATCCAACTGTCCCGTAGGGACTCGGGGATATCTTGGGGATTTCGTTTACAAGGTGGAGTGGATTTTAAGACCCCCTTATCGGTTCAAGTGGTAAGGTATTTTTATATACATACAATATTTACATGCTCTCTTCGCCAAGTATATGTGCGCATAACAGCTACTGTTTATGCTATAGATTTTCAGATTGAAATAGATACACTGGCATAGGTATAAAACCTCGCTCTTGACACATTTAAAAAGGTATACATGTACTTGTTTATAGATCTACAAGTATAGCAGTTTTCAACCATGTATAGGAATCCGTAGCTTTTAAAGATGGAAAACCCGTCAGCTTTGTAGATCTATATTGAAGCCAAAAATAACCCCAGCATTCGCCAGATGATTTTTGATTGACAGAAAGTGTAACTTGAGAAATGTAGGTGGATGTCAGAGCATTGTATATAATGTTTTCGTATCGTAGCCTCGTCTTGAAGTCGCTATCTATATATGGCATAGGTACGTTGTCGTAGCAACAAGAAAACTGATTCCTGGTTGCATATTGATGGTAATGCCTTCGTCTACATCTCAGCGCGTCATCTATAAGCTGCACACCCTCATTGATGCACTCTTTACCCGGCAACGAAGTTTTAAACTTGTCCATTCAAAAACTGAATCAAGGAAGATGACTGCCTAAAATGATAAGATTTCTCTTTGAAATGAAAGGATAGAAAACTATGTGCAAAAAGAAGAAAATGTTGGTCACCAGCCTCTTCTCCCATGATATTTGGAAAAGTGTTGTTCGTAAGGGTCATACAAAGAAGGTCCATTTGATAAAGGGTTAACTGCATTTTACCCTTGTCCTTTTTAATCCATGTTTACTTCCAAGAAAATCCATCTGGTCAATACCGTTGGCATTTGATCCAGATTTTATGGCCTGCAACACGCGAAAAGGAGCATTTGGACATTTGCGTAAAGTGTCGTCTCGGATCAGCCTGCGCAGTCCGCACAGGCTAATCCGAAACAACACTTTCCGTTTTTATGCAATTTTCTGTTTCACACAAGACTACTGTAGGGCAAAATCTAAAGTAGTCGTAAAGTGCAGTCTCGGATTAGCCTGCGCGGACTGCGCAGGCTGATCCGAGACGACACTTTACGCAAATGTCCGAATGTCCCTTTTCGCGTGTTGCACGCCTTATGGTACTAACCTTTAACACTTTATCACACAGTCTCAAGTCTTAACAGTCATTGAGAAGGAGGATTTTGAAAATTTTTTAAGTACAAATCTAACCATTTAGGCCACATTTAATTTGTCATGTACAAATGCCTTTAATTTGGACTTTTCTAAAATTTTGTCATTTTTTATGAGATTGAAAACTTCATTTGCTTTTATGGTCAGTGCAGCAGTGCAGGGATCGTATATAGATAAGATTCCTGGTCAGTGTAAAATAAGATCAGATTGCATATTTTGTTCTTTCTGTTCACTTTGCTGAGACCTTCTGGACAATAGCAACCTTGAACAATTATTAGGGTCTTAATTAAAGAAGAACAAAGAGTGTGGAGGAAGATAATGCAGGCATGCTGATCTTGGTCTTCACACTCTGGGAAATACATCCATTGGTCTTGTGTAGCAAAATTATGATGAAGTGAAGGTAGAGTCTATAAGGTTGGTAATTTGCTACAAGTAAAATACATTTTGTAGATTGCTTATACCCTGATGCAAAGAAAAACAGCTTACATATATGTATATTCAGATATAATCACCACCATAAATTCGTTTGATAAAGGATTAACCCATTACCAAACAGTTCCATTTTTCAATGGTCCTGAGATAGAAGGCTTTTGAAAACATGGTGGGAAAGGTAAAAAATGCTGGTTACCAGTTTTTTTAACCATTTCAAAGACAAATCTCATCATTTGTGCCACACTTAATCATGCTTCTTATCTGCAAATTCTTTCAATTTGGACAAGTCTAATTCTTTGTTGTTTTGTAAAGGGCTAAGGCTCTGTCAACAGCTTTTCATGGGATGTGGTAGCAGGTTGCTTAGGAAAAAGCGTACTGTACATCCAGCTGTTTGATCAAAGTCATCAATTCATTCTACGTAAAATTTTGTAACAGGAAAATTGTTTTTTTTATAAACACGAGAAACACACAATGCATAAAGTTTAGCATCCTACCTGTGTGTTATTACTTGGTGTATGTGGAGCAGCTGAGCCTGGTAGCTAGGTTGGTAACATACAGGGCTGGTCCGAATCCCCATCTTTGCCAATTTCTTTCTGAGGATTTATTATAGTCATTGTGCCAGGATTCATTGCTCTCTCACCTCTGATAATTGCTTGTACGATAGTTTTGTGGCAAATAGCCAATGGCTTTGGAAGAGTATCGTGTGAAGTACTGATGAAAATTTTCCTGGAAAGCATGGATAGATGCACTGGCTGCCATGATATATCTGAAATAATGTCGAAAACAGCATAAAACACCATGCAAACAAAAAAGTATTTGGAGAAGTAATAACAATTTTTTTTCCCCACTGTGCGTAGTTGGATATGAGTGGAGCCTGTCAGTTAAAACATTAACATCATTCTTTTATCCTTTTTCAGATACCTTTCTGAACTTTGCTTGGTGAATGCTTTACCATTTATTTACATCGTTTAACCCTTTACCACACACAGAAACTTTTAACTCGTGTATAATAAAAGCATTTGTAGAGGAGAAACTAAACATGGTTCAAAAGGTAAGATTTGTTTTTGATAGGGTAGAAAACATTTCTGGAAAAGGAGAAAATGCTGGTTACCAGCATTTTCTCCTTTCCCAAAATGTTTTCTAAAGGCTCCTTCCACATGGTCGTTAAAAGTCGGGATTGTGTGGTAAAGGGTTATTAGGACATATGCCACAGTTTTTCCCATGGACAGATTTTCTTCATGTCTGCTCAAATGATAATATGATGTATGCAGAGTGAAAAAATGAAAAGAAAGTCATATGTTGTGGTGCAAAATACAAAGATACAGTTCCTTAAAGGGAAAAGTGAGGAAAAAGGAGCAAATGCTAGTTAGCAGCATTTTCTTCTTTTTCCCACAATGTTTTCAAACAACTTCTCCATCAGGGTCATTCAAAGTCATGATTGTTTGGTAAAAGGTTAAACAACGTTCTGCCCAACAAGATTTGTTTCGTGACAGCTTGTGTATTCTGCCACTTTTTCAACATTTTTCGCTCACCTGAACACAAAGTGCTCAAGTTGAGCTTTTGTGAAGGTGCTGTGTTGGTAGTGTGATGTGTATCGTCCGTTGTACATCATCCAGGCATCAACAATTACCTTATATGCACTCTAAAGGCCACATTTTCAGTCAGATACTCATGAACTTTGTCAGAATGTTTGTCTTGATAAAATCTTGGACAAGTTCTATATTGGGTCATATCAGGTCAAAAAGTAGGTCACTGGGCCAAACCTAAGTAGAACCTTGTGTTTTTCCAGAGGCCGTATTTTCAGTTGATAATCAAGAAAATTGATCAGAATTTTTGTCTTGATGATATCTTGGACAAGTATGAAATTAGGTCATGTCAGTTCAAAAAGTAGGTCACAGGACCAAATTTTAGTAAAACCTTGTGTGCCCTTCAGAGGCCACATTTTCACCCCAATACTCATGAAACTCCGTCAGAATACTTGTCTTGATAATATCCAGTACCAGTACGAAATTTGGTCAGGTCCAGTCAAAAAATAGGTCACGGGGCCTGAGAAAAACATTATCTGCACTCTAGAGGCTATATTTTTACCCCGATACTTATGAAGCATTCCCAGAATGTTTGTCTCTAATATATCTCGCACAAGGCTGAAATTGGGTCACGTCCAGTGAAAAAGTAGGTCACAAGGCCAAATCTTAGAAAAAGCTTGTGTGTAGTCTAAGAGACTACATTTTCAGATACTCACGAAACTTGGTCAGAATGTTTGTCTTGATGATATATCTGTCAAGTTTGATTGGGTTACCAGAGGTCAAAAAGTAGGTCACTGTACCAAATCTTAGTAAAAACGTTGTGTGTACTCTAGAGGTCATATTTTCAGCCCGATATTCACGAAACCCCGTCAGAATATTTGTCTTGATGATATCTCTGACAAATTCAAAAATAGATTAGTCGGCCTAAAAGTAGGTCACTAACACTCATGTGTTTTACATCATTACAACCAGAATCTCTTCAGTTTTGTCAATCCTATACAAATTTACTCCTGTGAGTGCTTTAGGGCTAATGGCCCTCTTGTTTTAACAAGCAGTGGCAATTTTTTTTAGAAAGAAAAAAGAGTCTCAGGTGGGTGTTTAGGGCCTCAAGGTCCTTTTGTACATGTATATCCTTGAAGGCTAGACTTTACTGAACTTTGGGTAGTTCTGCTACAGCAGAAAAAAATGAACTTAGTTACTCTTTCCATTGTTTCAAACGCAGGTAACACAACAGAAATCTATGCTGACAGCAGCCCATTTTTATCCCTCCTTGGAAGTGTTACTTAACCTTATACCTCATTGCATGGACATCTTGTTGATGCTTTCTTGCTAGGAGATTAAGGAAAAAAGTGACAACAACAGGATTTATACTCGAAATGTTTAGCTGTTCCACATTTATCAAAAATTTCTTTTGTTTGCATCTATGTAACAGACTTTTTGCATATTTCAGAACACTTTTGAAAACATTGTGGATAAAAGAGAAACTACATGTACTGTTATTCTTCATACATTAAATCTTCTTTCTTGTTGATTATCCTAGGGGTCCTGCATGGCTCAGTGGTAAAGTGTAGGACTTATGACCTGTTGTCCCCAGGCTCCAGCCTCACCGGATCCACTGGGCTTCTTATTGGAATGTCCTTGTGCAAGACATTTCAGAGCCCTAGCCTAGTACTGGTGGAATCCAGGAAATACATGAAATACATGAAATGCGAGCTGTCATCGTGATATAACTGAACAAGAGGGCCATGATGGCCCTGTATCGCTCCACTGGCTAATAAATAAAAACACTACAAGCCAAACATTACAATACTTGGCCAATTGGTTTCAAACTCAAAGACATATAAGATTTTTTCTATAAAATCCTACAAGAAAGTTACGACCCCAAGGCAAAGCCACTTTTGACCACAAAGCTATAATTACTTCAATCCTATTGGAGGTCAACAAGATAAAGCCCCATACCAACTAATACAGGTCTAGAATGTGTGGTTATGAAAAAGAAGAAGATTTTCAAAGTTTCCTCAATAAAAGGCCCTGTAAAACATGACACCCCTGAGACAGGGCTAAATTTAGTAGCCCTAGGTCTTATTATGGTTAGTAATAAGAAGATTTATAAAGTTTTCGCTATAAAAGCCCAAGTAAAACTTGTGACACCTGGTGTGGGGACAAACTTGACCCCAAGGCTATAATTTGGGCCCTCTTGGTAGAGGCCCACTAGATAAAGCTACATGCAAAATTTGGTAGCCCTAGGCCTTATGGCTTGGTACAAGTAGATTTTTAAAGTTTTCCCTAAATAAGCCCATGTAAAACTTGTGACCCCCGGGGTGGGGACAATTTTTGACCCCAGGACTGTAATTTGGGCACCCTTGGTAGACACCCACTAGATAAAGCTACATGCCAAATTTGGTAGCCCTACGCCTTATGGCTAGGTACAAGAAGGTTTTTAAAGTTTTCCCTATATAAGCCGATATAAAAATTCTGACCCCGGGAGCTTGACCAAATTTGACCCCAGGGCTATAATTTGGGCACTCTTGGCAGACACCCACTTGATAAAGCTACATGCCAAATTTGGTAGCCCTAGGCCCTATGGCTGGGTACCAGAAGGATTTTAAAGTTTTCCCTATATAAGCCCATATAAGAATTGTGACCCCCCGGGGCTGGGCCACTTTTGACCCCAGGGCTATTATTTGAAGAAACTTGGTAGAGGTCCACTAGATAAAGCTACATGCCAAATTTGGTAGCCCTAGGCTATGGTTTCAGACAAGAAGATTTTCAAAGATTTTCAGTATTTTTCAGTTTTGTTGCCATGGCAACCAGAGTTTTTGAAGGAATCAAATTCTTTCAAGAAATTCTAGAGAGGACCATGGCAGGATCATTTCTGTGAAGTTTCGTCAAAATTGGATGGGTAGTTTCAGAGAAGAAGATGTTTGAAATAAAAGTTTACGCATGCACGGATGGACGCACAGACACCGGGCCATGACGTAAGCCCGCTGGCCTTCGGCCAGTGGAGCTGAAAATTATTGAAATTGTTGAAAGCGGCATAAAACACCATTCAATCAATCAATCAATCAATCATTGCTGATTGTCCCTTTTTTACAATGATGTTTTCAAAGTCATTTGCTGCAAATTTAATTCCAAATACAGTGAATCAAAGTAAAGGGTAAATTTCAAGGTAATCCACAATTCATGCCTAAAATGTCAAATTCAACAGTATATTGAATTTCACATGAAAATCTGATATTGAAATGGAAATTCAAATTCGTTCAATTTATGAAATTTTAACATCACTGGGTGTACAAAAAAGTGTACTTTTGACCCTGTTATGCTGTATTATCTCTTTACCAGACAACAAAACTTTAGACATAACCAGTTTGATAGCACTTACAGATGACAAAGTAGATGTGCCTCAAACTGAATAAGGTATCTCATTGAAAGGATAAAAAGTATTGTGTAAAAAGGTGAAAATGCTGGTAACCAGTATTTTCTCCGTTACTGCCAAGGTTTTCAGAAGCCCTCTTTTTCAGGGTAGTGTGTTTGGAAAAGGGGTTAAACCACACACCAGGTAGATGTATACATCTAATGCCTGTTTACCTCATTACCTACCAAACAATCTACATGTGTTTTCATTACCCAGAGGATGATTAATTTTGTTTGGTTTTGTTTGTATGGTGCTGTTTTCAAACATTACTTTGGTTATATCATGGCGGCTAGTGTATCTGTCCATGCTTTCCTGGAGTTTGTTACCATTACTTTGCGCAATATCATTCTCAAGCCACTGACTGCTTTCCATAACCACAGGGGCTGATCCAGGATTTTTTTCCAAGGGGGTCCAGAAAATCAAAAAGATCATTACATATTCAAATTTGATACTGCATAAAATTTTTAGCTCACCTGAGCATAAAGTGCTCAAAGTGAGCTTTTGTGATCGTGCTGTGTCAACTTTTATCTGGTGTACGCTCTAAAGGCCACATTTTCAGTCCAATACTCATGAAACTTGGTCAGAATGTTTGCCTTGATCATATCTCGGACGAATTTGAAAATGGGTCGTGTCGAGTCAAAAACTAGGTCACTAGGTCAGATCTTAGAAAACCCTTGTGTATGCTCTAAAGGCCACATATTCAGTCAAATACTCTTGAAAGTCAGACAGAATTTTTGTCTTGATAATATTTTGGACGAGTTCGAAAATGGGTCACATCAGGTCAAAAACTAGGTCACTAGGTCATATCTTAGAAAAACCTTGTGTAAGCTCTAGAGGCCACATTTTCAGTCCAATACTCATGAAACTTGGTCAGAATGTTTGCCTTGATGATATCTCAAATGAGTGTGAAAATTGGTAATGTCAGGTCAAAAACTAGGTCAATAGGTCAAATCTTAGAAAAACCTTGTGTATGCATTAGAGGCCACATTTTCAGTCCAATACTCTTGAAACTTGTATGCCTTGATGATATCTCAAATGAGTTCAAAAATGGGTTATGTCGGGTCAATAACTAGGTCACTCGGTCATATCTTAGAAAGACCTTGTGTACACTCTAGAGGCCACATTTCCAGTCCGTTACTCATGAAAACTTGGTCAGAATGTTTGTCTTGATATCTCGGACGAGTTTGAAAATGGGTCATGTCAGGTCAAAAACTAGGTCACTAGGTCAAATCTTAGAAAAATCTTGTGTACGCTCTAGAGGCCACATTTGTAGACGTATACTTTTGAAAGTTAGTCAGAATCTTTTTCTTGATAATATCTCGGACAAGTTCAAAAATGGGTCACGTTGGGTCAAAAATAAGGCCACTTGGTCAAATCTTAGAAAAATATTGTGTACTTTCTACAGGCCACATTTTCAGTCCAATATTCTTGAAAGTTAGTCAGAATCTTTGTCTTGATGATATCTCGGACGAGTTTGAAAATGGGTCATGTCGGGTCAAAAACTAGGTCACTGGGACCAATCTTTAAAAAAAGTTGTGTATGCTCAACAGGCCACATTTTCAGTCCAATAGTCTTGAAAGTTGGTCAGAATTTTTTTTTTTTGATAACATCTCGGATGAGTTCGAAAATGGGTCACGTCGGGCCAAAAACCAGGTCACTTGGTCAAATCTAAGATAAACCTTGTGTATGCTCTAGAGGCCACATTTTTAGTTCAATACTCTTGAAAGTTAGTCAGAATCTTTGTCTTGATGATATCTCGGACGAGTTCGAAAATGGGTCAGGTGGGGTGAAAAACTAGGTCACTAGGTCAAATCTTAGAAAAACTTTGTGTACAATCTAGAGGCCAAAATTTAAGTTCAATACTCAAGAAACTTGGTCAAGATGTTTGTCTTGATGACATCTTGGATGAGTCTAGAAAAAGCTTATGTACAAGCTAGAGGCCAAATTTTCAGTCCAATGATTATGAAAGCTTGTTAGAATATTTGTCATAATATTTCAGAAAATATATGAAATGGGTCATGTTTGGTAAAAAGGCTCCAGTGAGTGACTTCAGGGCCATCATGGCCCTCTTGTTGTATTCCCTGTCAGTGTGTATACTGGTATTATAGTATATACCTGCTAATGCTACATTTACACCATGTTCCCAGCAGCCATGGAAGCCCCGTTTGTCTGAAGCGTGGTGTGTCGGGAAATTTTGGTCGTTTTTTTCTCCATTTACCAAGTTTAGTTAGGTCCCTTTATGGTACCTCACAGTATCCGTGAAAAGCCGTAGAGGGAATGGGTTGCTCAGTTCCAAGGTGCCCAAAGATCTTCCAAGGCTGGCCCGTCAAGTTCTGACAAGCCCTGTCACTTTATTATGTTCCTTTGACGGTCTAACAAGTTCATCACATTCTGTCAAGGTTTTCAAGATCCATGTGGCTGTGCGAAAGGATAAAGAAAAAAGGAAGCAACACCTCGGCCACTGCTCAATCATTCTGACTGCACTGAAGATATCAACACATTGCAAAACTATCTGAGGATACCTCCAGAGCTCTTTTGATAAAATGCTGGAATGGGCAACATTAGTCATTGAGAGAAACAGCGAGAGGTACAACTTTGCTTTACAACCTTATCGGAAATTATTCCTGACTCTTAGAAATCTGACCATAAGAGACAATTATTCATCACTTCTGTGCATTTCGATGTAGTAAAACAGTCAGATCTAGCCATGTGGTTGGAAAACTTTGCAATGCATCATCAAAGCATACAATGATAAAGTGTTTGCTGTTCCTGTGGCGCCCGATGAATGGAGAGCACCGACTTGGGAGTTTGAGAGACATCAGGCCCTGGATTATGAGTTTGAACCTAGTCCTTAACATTGGAGGTGGTACCTTTTTGTCCTTGTGGTTCGAAAAATGCCAACTGACTTCCTGGACTCAATTTCCTATTGCAGCATTTATATGCTCCGTGACCATGTACGTCCGATCAGGCCGTAGTAGAGTGCAACACATCAAAACATGCCGGATCCATAAACCAGTACATTCTGGGACGTGCCTTGATAGAATACAACAAAACGCGACAAAACCTGACAAAAACTTGAAAGAACCATCAGATACCGGTGAAAAAAGAGTACTTCCACGTCCCAACACGGATTGTCTCTGAATCTTGTTATGGCTTGTTACGTGCTGGTAAGTTTTGATGTGATCAACCTGTTCTGCTACAGTCTGTTAGGTTTGTATTACAGATGCCGTTTTGTCCACTGTTGTCAGAAATATGGCTGCGGGGAACATGGCGTAAACGTAGCATAACAATACTACTAGAAAGCCTATGCAAAGAAATATTTTTTTAATAATTTATATAACGCATGTGTGGATGTTGGTCAGTCAGAGTCAAACGTTGCCTAGTTCTAACCACGAGGAAGATCCCCTACACACTATTTCTAAATGCATTTCAAGTTGTTAGAACTAGCTTTTAGTGGATTTGATTTACTAGTATGTTTTGGCGCAGATTTAGAATTTACTACTACATTCATACTTGGTCAAAACTTCTGGCAGATAGCAGTTACTTTGAAAACTGGTATCTTTAGGAAGATGGAAGAGCAAGTTTTATTCCAAGAATTTTATTGACTACAGGTGCAGCCAAAAAGTGTTGCAGAACGATGTGGTTTGAGACCTGGAGATGGGATCATTCTGATCAACGATATTAATTCAGATGAGCTTACACACGAACAAGCAAAAATGGCAATAATTCGATCTTGCAATGATCTTGAACTTACTGTATTAAGGTAAAAAAAAAATTATATCTTCAATTCAATCATACTGGATGAAAATGTGGGTTGCATCTGCAAAAAGTTTTGACCAAGGTCAGCCTGCGTAATCAGGGCAGGCTTGCCTGGGTCAAAACTTTCTACCATATGATTTTGGTAAATTTCTTCCTAATAATTTTGCGGTTTTTTAGACAAAGTGGATATATGGCTTGCAACACGGGAAAAGGGGCATTCGGACATTTGTGTAAAGAGTCGTGAACTGCACAGACTGATCCGAGACGGCACTTTACGTCTACATTAGATTTTGTTTTTCGTTAGACTTGTGCAAAACAGAAAATTACATAAAAACAGAAAGTGCCGTCTCGGATTAGCCTGCGCGGACTGCGCAGGCTGATCCGAGACGGCACTTTATGCAAATGTCCGAATGCCCCATTTCGCGTGTTGCAGGCCGTATACATGTATGATGTGACCACATTCTTGGTACATGTTTGATGTATTATGAAGATGCATTGACCCTTTACCACAAGACAAAGTTTTAGTCTTGTCCAAATCGAAAGCATTTGCAGACGACAATTTCAGTGTGGCTCAATGGTGCAATTTTTCTTTGATAGGGTAGAAAACATTGTCGTAAAAGAAGAAAATGCTGGTTACCAGCATTTTCTCCTTTTCTCACAATGTTTTCAAAAGGCTTCTTTCCCAAGGTCATTAAAAGTCAGCATTGTGCGGTTTTTCAAGAGCAAAGAATACAATACAGTACATAAAGATATACAGAGCCAAAAGTCTGTCTGTATGTCTGAATATCAACCTTTTTATTGAGTTAAAACAAATGTTAGTGAGGAAATCAGAATTTCCTGCAAGGAGGTGCAATTGCTGCAGATATGTTTTGTAAATAGAATGCTTGATATTTAAAACAGATGCTGTAATTGTTATGTTGCAGCTGTATTTACATCAAGATGAAACTGTTTCGCAATAGATTGTCATACTTCTGCCAAACTTTGATGGATGATTACCTAGTTACCATACTAACCTTGAGAAAGAAAGCTTTTGAAACCAGTGTAGAAAAAAGGATTAAGTGTTGGTAATCAGTATTTTCTCCTTTTCCTGCAATGTTTTCTACACCTCTGAAGACAAATTCAGTCATTTAAGTCACATTTCATTTATTGTCTGGAAATGCTTTCAATTAGAAAGAATAGATCTATTAAATTTTGTCTTTGGTATTTTAAAGAGTTAACTCTTAACCAACCGACAAAATTTTGGACTGTACCAAACTGAAAACATTTGCAGAAGACAAATTTAATGCTGCTAAAATGACAATTTCTGTTTTTGATATGGCAGAAAACACTGGGAAAAGGAGAAAATGCTGGTTACCGCAATGTTTTCAAAAGTCTTCTCTTTCAAGGTCGTTAGAAGTCAGGATTGTGTGGTAAAAGGTTAAGTGCTTCCTTCCTCTTCTTCTGCTGTAAACCCTTCAAAGTAGCTTGAGTGATGCCCAGCCTGTACACTGTACATTTTTTATTCACTACGGAATATGGCCTGTAACACGCTAAAAGGGGCATTCGGACATTTGCGTAAAGTTTCGTCTCGGATCAGCCTGCGCAATCTGCGCAGGCTAATCCGAAACGACACTTTCCGTTTTTATGTAATTTTCTGTTATGTGCAAGTCTACTGAAGAACAAAATCTAATGTAGTCGTAAAATGCCATCTCGGATTAGCCTCCGAGGACTGCGCAGGCTAATCCGAGACGACTCTTTACGCAAATGTCCAAATGCCCTTTTCATGTGTTGCAGGCCATATAAAAGGGATGCATTTACTCCTTTTCTCTGGTTTGTAACTTTTGGACTTCTCTGTGTTCATATTGTTCCCAACAAGAGAAGGTCAAAGAACATGTATACATGTACTGCTGAAGCTTGGGTGAACTTTGAAGACATTACATACAGAGACATTGTTGTCAGGTTCAAAATAACTACCTCGTGTATTCAAATCATTCCTGTTTTTTTTTTTTAAAATTGTTAAGGCTTTGCCAAGTTTTAACAACCCTAAGGAAATATTGTGAGAAAGGGAGCCTTTTTAAAACATTGAAAGCTGGTAACCAGCATTTCCCTTGTTTCCCACAATGTTTTCTACACTATCAGAGAATTTCAGCTCATTTGTGCTTATTTCAAATTTGTTGTCTGCAAAATGCTTTCAATTTGGAATTATCCAAAATCTGTCATTTGAGAAAGGGTTAACCCTTTACCAAACAATCCCTGGTTTTCACATCCCTTGGAAAGAAGGCTTTTGAAAACATTGCGGGAAAAGGAGAAAATGCTGGTAACCAGCATTTTCTCCTTTTCCCACAATGTTTTCTACCCTATTAAAGACCTAAAACTAATTTGTAGCAATTCTGAAATTGTCGTCTGCGGATGCTCTCAGTTTGGAAGAGCCTAAAATTTCTTGTTTGGGAAAGGGTTAAGTGTTTACCCTACCACAAAATTATAGACTTGTTTAACCCTTTACCACACGACAAATTTTAGACCTGTCTGAATTGAAAGCATTTGCAGATGACAGTTTCAATGTGGCTCAAATGAAATGATTTTTCTTTGATAGGGTAGAAAACATTGTGGGAAAAGGAGAAAATGCTGGTAACCAGCATTTTCTCCTTTTCCCACAATGTTTTCAAAAGCCTTCTCTATCAGGGGTGTTAAAAGTCATCATTGTGTGGTAAAGGGTTAAATTGAAAGCATTTGCAACTGACAAAGTAAATGGAGGCTCAAAATGATTTGAATTTTATTTGAAATATCTGAAAATAGGTAACTAGCATTTTCTCTTTTTCCGACAATGTTTTCAAAAGCTTTGTTCTTCAGGGTCATTAAAACACTAGTTTAATTGGTAAAAGTTTAATAACACCACATGATAGCAAACCGGTTACCATACAGAACAGTTTTAGACATTTCACTAATTGGTACAAATGATGAAAGAGATGAAAGTGTTCTCCAATGGCAACAGATATAGAAGATATTGTTGGAAAAGAAGCAGTTGCTGGTATCAAGTATTTGCCCCTTTTGTGTCAGTGTTTTCAAAGGCTGTAAAAAGACATCTTTGTTTAGGTTTGAGTTAACTCTATACCACACAATCCCAAGTTTTAATGACCCTGAAAGAGAAGGCTTATGAAAACATTGAGAGAAAAGGAGGAAATGCTAGTTACCAGTATTTTCTCTTTGTACAATGTATCAAAGACAGAAATCATCATTTAACTCTTTACCACACAGCCGCGACTTTTAACGACCCTAAGGAAGAAGCCTTTTGAAAACATTGTGAGAAAAGAAGAAAATGCTGGTAACGTGCATTTTCTCCTTTTCCCACAATGTTTTCTGCTCTATCAAGGAAACATTGTGTCATTTTTGCCACCTTTAATTTGTCGTCTGCAATTGCTTTCAATTTGGACAAGTCGAAATTTTTTTCGTTTGGTAACGAGTTAAACTATATTCATTTTGTTGTCTACAATTGCTTTCAGTTTGGTCCTGTAAAAAATTTTATCGTTTTTAAAGAGATAAATGATTGCTAAATTTTTTTCAGAGGGGCCGTGCAGATTTGGAAACCAAAGGTGACCAAGATTTCAGAGCTCAAACCTAATGAGTTACAACCAATCAAAACAGCAACTGGAGATGAAGTCTATGCTATTCAAAAAACCTCTCTGGCTAAGGAAAACCAAGATGTAAGGCATATCTTTTAACAAATGATAAACAATCAGATTTATGCAACTGAACAGCTTTTTGTGGAAAGTTTTTAGGTGTTTAACCCTATACCACATGACAAAATTTTAGACTTGTCCAAACCCAAAGTATTTGCAGATAACAAAATTAAATTGGCTGAAATTGTAGAAGTTGTCTTTAATAGGGTAGAAAACATTGTGGGAAAAGGAGAAATGCTGGTCACCAGCATATTCTCCTTTTTCCATAGTGTTTTTAAAAGACTTCATTCTGGAGGTCCTTAAAAGTGAGAAATGTGTGGTAAAGAGTTAATCAACCAAGTATATTTGGTTGTATTCACCTGAAGAAAGAGTTTTTGACAAAGTTGTTGGAAAAGGACTGAAAACATTGTTGGAAAAAGAAGAGAATGCCAATTACCAGCATATTCTTCTTTTTTTTTTGGCAATTTTTTCTAGCCTGTCGAAGATAAATTCCATCATTTGAAACACATTTTGTTTGTTGTCTTCAAAATTAATGCTTTCAAAATTGTCAAGGCTAAAATTTTATCATCTGATAAAGACACACAAGGTTCTATCATTTGCTAATCAGAAAAATAGGTTGAGTTTGATTCATAAAAGTATGCAACTTGCATTTTCTAAACTAATAAATTCAATAAACAGATGAATGGTCTCTCGAAACAATACCCGAGCAAAATGAATAGATCTGTTCAGCATAATTACCATTATGTTATTGATAAGTATAAATTTTTTTTGTTGTTGTTGTTTTTTGTCTGAAAAAAATATGGACTTTATTTATTCATAGATAAACAGTTTACCACACAATCACAACTTTTTATGACCTTGAGAAAGAAAACTTGTGAAAACTCTGTGGGAAAAGGAGAAAATGCTGAAAACTGACATTTTCTTTTTTACCCCTCATAATGTTTTCTACTCTCTCCAAAAACAATTATTAGTTTTTGAGACACATCTTTGTGCTGTCTACAGAATGATGTTTTTAATTTGGACTATTCTAAGATTTTGTTATTTGGTAAAAGGTTAAGTGCTGTCAGGGAAAGTAATCATGTTAAAAAAAATATTTTTAGGAACCATTAAAAATTGGCAGTTCATATAACAGATCAGCAAAACCTTTTGGTGGATTTGGACAACAACAACCAACCCAATACAAACCACCACCACCACAACAGCAGCCTCAGTATAAGGTTCAGTCACAGTATGGAGGACAACCACAGTATGGAGGGCAACCACAGTATGGAGGACAACCACAGTATGGAGGGCAACCACAGCATGGGGTGCAACCACAGTATGGAGGGCAACCCCAGTATGGAGGTCAACCACAGTATGGGGGCCAACCCCAGTATAGAGGACAGCCCCAGTATGGAGCCCCTCCACAGTCTCCCAAAAGGCCTGTGCCAAATGTTGTACATGCTCAGTTTAACTCTCCAATAGGCCTCTACTCTGCAAGCAATATAGCTGAAACTTACGCTGCTCAAGTCGATGGAATCAAGAAACAAATTCAAGGGTAAATTCTAGATACCATAGATTGCTATGTAGATGTTCATACACAAATAGATAATAGTTTCTCCATATATTTGGCCAATGGAATACTCCTTTGCTGTGTGGTAAATGCCATGGATGTGTAATCCAACAATCCTTTTGCGATCTTGGCTCAGAGCCCAAGTGATGTGGGGATGTCCTTGTGCAAGGCAATGCAGAGCTCAAGCCAAGTATCTTTAAAATCCAGAAAAGCTGTGAATAAAAGGACTCTTGCTGTGATATGACTAATCACCAATGAAAGTAGTATAGAAAATAATTCAATCAACCATTTGCCAAGACATATGTTTTCCTTTCAGTGGCCTGTAGTTAGAAATAATCATTTCTGAAGGAATTTGTAAACTGACTCTCACAATGCAGGAAAAACTAGAGTGACAGATTACATGACAAAAAACTTTTTAGAACCTTTATTTAAATGCAAAATTAATTTTAACAGTTTTATCCCATCTTATGCAATAATGGCTATATTGTTACTAACAGTTTAGGGACTATACCGTTACTAACAGTATATGGAATTTACTGTTGACAGACAAAAGTCTCAGTAATTCTTGCGTTTTTTACATTGTATTTATTTGTATTCCATTTTAAATTCATCTACGTATGTCAATGACAACTAAAGGCCTTTGTTGAGATTTTCTGAAAAACTTGGCATACAAAATCTGGTTTAATCCCCCCTTACATTATACTTTCTTGTAGTGAATGATTGATTGTATTGTGTTTAATGTTGTTTTCAACATTATCCTGGCGTTTTTTTCCAGTACTCTTCACAATACAGTATTCTGCCCAAACCACTGAATACTTTCCCTCATAACGATCGTCGAAACAATGGTCAGGGGTGAGAGAGGAATGAATCCCGTCGCAATGACATCAATCCTCGAAAAGAAATTGGCCAAGGCGTGGATCAAACCAGCTACCTCCTGTTCTCAAGTCCTGTCCGTAACCAACTGATCTACCTTGGCTTGGCCTCTTATAGTGAAATGTCTAGAGAACTCACAGTAAGGCATGAAAAGGGATTGAACTCTTTACCAGACTACAAAATTGTAGACTTGCAGAAATTGAAAGAATTTGCAGACAGCAAATTAAATGTGGCTAAAATACTGGAATTTGTCTGTGAAGGGGTAGAAAACATTGTGGGAGAATGAGAAAATGCTGGTTACCAGCATTTTCTCCTTTTCCCACAATATTTTCATAAGCCTAGCATTTCAGGGTGCTTAAAAGTCAGGGTTGTGTGGTAAATAGCTAACATAAAAACACCATGATTCACAGCAAATAGAATAAGTCTAAAAACATCATCTGGCATCTATATTGATGTTGACTTACAGATGTTGCCAGTTTTACCTTGTCTATATTCTTTACTTTTCTGAATCTATTCTCATGTACAGCCAACCTATTCTGTTTTGTGCAAAAGATCATTAGATAGTTTTACTTTAATTCTTAAATCCTTTACTAGACAAAAATTTTTTGAGCAATTTGAGAGCATGTGCAGACGATAAAATTAATGTGATTCAAATTATGTCTTTAAAGGGGTGGAAAACTTTGTGGAAAAAAGGAGAAATGCTGGTTACCAACAATTTCTCCTTTTCCCAAAATGTTTTCAAAATACTCTAACTCAGGACTGTTTGGTAAAGTGTAAAGTACCTTTCCTAACTATGAGTACTTTTGGGGCCATTTTAAGTCTAGATTACTTAGTCTTACTTTCCTAATTTAAAGGTTTAGGGGTTTTCTTTTGGCTAGCTTTGTTTGTTTTATATTGGACTCTATTCAATAACAAATTTGCATGATATGCTTCAGGTATTTTTCAAAGTTCCTACTGAAGTATGTGCTAGACTACAAAACCTTTGTCTCATCAATATTGAAAGCAGTAGCAGCAGACAAACCAAATGTGACTTAACTAATGAGATTTGACTCTGAAAGGGTAGAAAACAACTTCGAAAAAGGAGTAGGTGCTGGTTGCAGCTTTTTATCTTTTTTCTACTATGTTTTCGAAGGCCCTCTTTCTCAGGTTCATTTAAAAAATGAGGTGTACAGAAGAGAGGAAAATTATCACCACCTATAACATAATCCAGAGTTTTAACAACCCTGAAAAAAGGAGGTGTTTGAAAACATTGAAGTCTAAAACATTGTCTTCTGAAAGAGAATTAATGGAAGTGCAATGTATATTACCTATTTACCACGCAATCCTGACTTTTAACGACCCTGAGAAAGAAAGCTTTTGAAAAGTTTTTAAAAACACTGTGGGAAAAGGAGAAAATGCCGGTAACCAACATTTTCTATTTTTTTCTCAAATCTTTTCTACCCTTCCCAATACAAATTTCAATTTTTTAGTCGCATTTATGTTGTCATCTGCAAATGCCTTCAATTTAGACTAGACTAATATATTGTTGTTTTTAGAGTTAATGTTCTTCGAAAAAAGACCAGAAGATGTTTATCAACTAATAAGAGAAACATCTATTACATAACATGTCTTTTTTCATTTTCTGATCAACCCTTTCAGGACCATTGGTAAAAACAGGGGCTTTTGCAGATGGCACAGATCAAGATTAGACTACAATGAGCATGCAGTCTTATCTTAGGTCTATACTGCCTGCTTATGAAGTGTACCCTATCAGATTAAAATCTTCCCAAGTAGATTGTTTTTTTCAGCTGATAAAAAAGGTTACATTTTTGGCACTGAAAGAGTTAGGTTGGATAAGTTGGAGAAGAGCTATATTAACTGGAATGCACTTTACGAGGGTTGTTATAAATGTTTTGAGATTGTGTTAAGAAATCTGATTGTGAAAAGAAATCTGTTTTTATGAAATGATATCTGCGTCATCAATGTAATCCAAAGTTTGCTTTTAATGGAAAGCGCATATAATGAATATGTCTTGAAACTGGACAATTATTTTTAATCGCTACAAGCATTTGAATATGCAGTAGTATTTCAACATGGAGCAGCTTGACAATGCCAACATAACTTAGTATGTCAAATTAAAATTTCTCAAAATACTCATACCATTCTTCTGTGGAAAAGAACATGAGGGAGTCATCTAATATTAACCTTTGACACATATAATTCTTCTTTGTACAAATGTATGGATAATTTAATTACATGAAATGAAGCTATATGTCTCCATAGGAGTCATTCCTATGTTTGCACAATGTTTGATTAATGCTCTGTGTTCAACATCTGTGTTTTTGTAACAGTTTACAAACACTAGTTTCCTTCTTATTGAGTTTTTGTGGCCATTGTTTGTGCTGTGGCATTTTAATAGACATTCAACATTCTGACTTTTCATAACTTCTTAGGATTCTTTGGTGCAATATACAATTTTTGCCAAAGGTTTCAGGAAAATTGAATATTTTAGAAAATGGAAAATGGAACATTTCAAAGTGCTTCATGACACTCAAGCTACGTTGCCTTGATGTTGTGATATGGTAACGATAAAGATCTGATAAAATTTATGATTTGCATAAAACTCAAGAAACATGCTGCTTCATGTTGGTATGTATATTGTTCTGTGCAAGCTCAGAAGATATAAACGGTCTTGAAACTGTAAGAACAACCCTCATATATCATGCTGCAACTAAGTAATTGATTGATATAACACGTTGTTTATGTTGATGATACAACTGCTTTCATAACAGATTTGTATATGAGAACACTTTTCCATGATAAACAGTGCATTCATACATTCAGCTTCTGGGTAGGGGGTGGTTATTATATGGTAATTTACATCATCTTTATAATATATATTTTTAACCCTTTAGCACACAATACTGATTTTGTTTTATGACCCTGAAGGCTTTTGAAAAGATTGTTGGAAAGGGAGAAAATCCTGGAAACCAGCATTTTCTCCTTTTCCCAAAATGTTTTCTTTTCACCAATAACCAGCATTTTCTCCTTTTCCCAAAATGTTTTCTACCTTTACATCAGTAAATCCTCTCCTTTGAGCCACATTCAAAAATTATACTTATAATATGGATAAGCCATATGGATAAGCCTAAATTTCTGGTGTCTGGTAAAGTGTTAAGATAATCATTGCTCTCAATTATATGTAAATATTTTTCAAAAAAAAAGACTTTAAACTTGTCAAAATTGAACGAACTTGCATTCAGTTATTCAAAAGTCTCTTAAAGTGTTGGATTTGTCCGTGAAAAGGTACATTACATTAAGAAAAAAAGGAGGAAATACTAGTTATCATCATTTTCTCCCTTTCATGTTTTCAGAGGAGCCGTTACTCAGGATAGATAAAAAATGTGATTATTTGGTAAATAAGTGAAGCATTTTGACTCTATACCAAAATACAAAATTTTCGACTTCTCCATATTTGCAGACGACAAATTAATTGTGGATCAGATCATGGAATTTGCCTGTGAAAGTATAGAAAAGATACTGGGAAAAAGAGAAAATACTGGTTAATGGCATTTTTAGCTCACCTGAGCACGAAGTGCTAAGGTGAGGTATTGTGATCGGTCGTTGTCCGCAATTCCTTTAAACATCTCCTCCTCCTAAACCGCTGGGCCAATCTTGATGAAACTTGGCAGGGATGTTCCGTGGGTGAAGCACTACCAAAGTTGTTCAAGAGATTGAATTCCACCCATAACTCTGGTTGCCATGGCAACAAAAAGGAAAAAAATAGCAAAATCTTTGAAAATCTTTTTCTCTGAAACTAGAAGGCGTAGAGCTTTGATATTTGGTAGGTAGCATCTCCTAGTGGACCTCTACCAAGTTTGTTCATATGACGCCCTGGGGGTCACAAGTTCGAACATAGGAACAAAGAAGGAAAACTTTAAAATTCTTCTTCTCTGAAACTGGAAGGCATGGAGCTTTGATATTTAGCATCTAGCATCTCCTAGTGGACCTCTTCCAAGTTTGTTCATATGATGCCCCTGGGGTCAAAACTGGCCCCGCCCCGGGGGTCACAAGTTTGAACATAGAAACAAAGAAGGAAAACTTTAAAATTCTTCTTCTCTGAAACTTGAAGGCATAGAGCTTTGATATTTGGCATCTAGCATCTTCTAGTGGACCTCTACCAAGTTTGTTCATATGATGCCCCTGGGGTCAAAACTGGCCCAGCCCCGGGGGTCACAAGTTTGAACAAAGGAACGAAGAAGGGAAACTTTAAAATTCTTCTTCTCTGAAACTGGAAAGCGTAGAGCTTTGATATTTGGTGTGTAGCATCTCCTAGTGGACCTCTACCGATTTTGTTCATAGGATGCTCCTGGGGTAAAAACTGGCCCAGCCCTTGGGATCACAAGTTCGGACATAGGAATAAAGAAGGAAAACTTTAAAATTCTTCTTCTCTAAAACTGGAAGGTGTAGAGCTTTGATATTTGATATGTAGCATCTCCTAGTGGACTTCTACCAAGTTTGTGCAAATGATGCCACTGGGGTCAAAACTGGCCCCGCCCCGGGGGTCACAAGTTCGAACATAGGAACAAAAAAGTAAAACTTTAAAATTCTTCTTTTCTACAACTGGAAGGCATACAGCTTTGTTATTTGGTATGTAGTGAACCTGTTCTAAGTTTGTTAGCCCACCTGAGCACAACACGTTCAGTCAGTTCAAAATTGGGTCACCTGGGGTCATAAACTAGGTCACTAAATCATATTAAAGTAATACCTTGTGGGCAGTCTAGAGGCTACATTTCTTGCTCAATTGACCTGAAATTGGTCAGAATGTTTGTCTTGATAAAATCTCAGATGAGTCTGGATTTGGGTCATGTGGGGTCTTAAATTAGGTCACTAGGTCAAATTTAAAAAAATACCTTTTGGGCACTCTAGAGGCCACATTTATTGTCCAATTGATTTGAAAATTGGTTAAAATGTTTGTCTTGATAAAATCTAGGATGAGTTCAAAATTGGGTCACCTAGGGTCATAATCTAGGTCACTAGGTCAAATTAAAGAAATACCTTGCGGGCACTCTAGAAGCCACATTTATTGCTCAAATGACCTGAAATTTGGTCAGAATGTTTGTCTTGATAAAATTTCGGGTGAGTTTGGATTTGGGTCACCTGGGATAATAAACTAGGTCACTAGGTCAAATTAAAGAAATACCTTGTGGGCACTCTAGAGGCCACATTTTTTGCTCAATTGACTTGAAAATTGGTCAGAATATTTGTCTTGATAAAATCTCACATTTATATGAATTTGGGTCAACTGGAATCATAAACTAGGTCACTAGGTCAAATTAAAAGAAATACCTTTAGGGCACTCTAGAGGCCATATTTATTGCTCAATTGACTTGAAAATTGGTCAGAATGTTTGTCTTGATAAAATCTCATATGAGTTTGAATTTGGGTCATGTTGGGTCTTAAACTAGGTCATTAGTTAAAATTAATAAAATAGCTTGTTGGCACTGTAGAGGTCACATTTATAGTTCAATTGATTCGAAAATTGGTCAAAATGTTTGTCTTGATTAAATCTAGGATTAGTTCAAAATTCGGTCACCTGGGATCATAATCTAGGTCACTAGGTCAAATTAAAGAAATACCTTTAGGGCACTCTAGAGGTCAAATTTCTTGCTCAATTGACTTGAAATTTGGTCAGAATATTTGTCTTGATGAAATAATGGATGAGTTTGAAATTGGGTCACCTGTGGTCATAAACTAGGTCACTTGGTCAAATTAAAGAAATACCTTGTGGGCACTCTAGAGGCCACATTTATTGCTCAATTAACTTGGAAACTGTTCAGAATGTTTGTCTTGATAAATTTTTTGATGAGTTCTAAATTGTGTCACGTGGGGTGATAAATTAGGTCACTAGGTCAACTTACGGAAATTCCTTGTGGACCCTCTAGAGGCCACATTTTAAGCTCAATTGACCTGACAAATGGTCAGAAATTGAATTATGCACGTGGAGTGAATTTCACCTATTGACTCAGGTGAGCAATCCGGGGCCATCATGGCCCTCTTGTCTCTTCCTCCCATTATGTTTTTAAAAGTTTTCTTCCTTAGGGTTGTTAATTCACAGGGTAGTTTGGTAAAGGGTTATACAAAATTTCAGTACATAATTTGGAAAGCTTGCTTGTAGAACATGAATAACCAAATTCTACTTTTGCCAGAATGTTTTTGAATTCTAGTCTGCTGAAAGATTTAACCCTTTACCAAAAGACAAAATTTTAGACTTGTCCAAATTGAAAGCAATTGTAGACGACAAATTACTGGTGATTCAAATGCCAGAATTTGTCCTTGGTTGAGTAGAAAACCTTGTGGGAAAAGGAGAAAATGCTGGTCACCAGCATTTTCTCCTTTTCCGACAATGTTTTCATTTGGTTTCTTTCCTGGGGCTGTTAAAACCTGGTATTGTTTGATAAACAGTCAAAAGTGGTGTGCAGAGACTTTGCCTGGATGACCATGTAATTTTTTCATACATATTTATGCTTTCAGCATTGAGAAAAACACACAAATATCGAAAAATATGCACAGGTTATTAGGGTTCATAATTAGCAAAATATTTGATTTGACTCCTTACCACACAACAAAATTTTAGACCAGTCCAAATTGAAAGCATTTACATAGGACAATTTCAAATTTGATATAAATAAGCTTAACCTATCTAACAGGATAGAAAACATTGTGGGAAAAGGAGAAAATACTGGTTACCAGCATTTTCTCCTTCTCTTACAATGTTTTCAAAAGGCTTCTTCCCCATGGTTGTTAAAACATGAATTTCCCCTAATTCTCACAAGGTTTTAAAAAACCTACTTAACCCTTCACCACTCAGAGCCTACTTTTAAAGACCCTTGGAAAGAAACCTTTTGAAAACATTGTGTGAAAAGGAGAAAATGCTGGTAACCAGCATTTTCTCCTTTTCCCACAATGTTTTCTATTTTATTAAAGAAATATTGCACCATTTGAGCCACAGTGAAATTGTCGTCTGCAAATGCTTTCAGTTTCCACAAGGCTAAAATTTTGTTGTCTGATAAAGGATTAATCAAGGACATTTTACAGACAAAACAGTATGGTAAAGGGTTTACAATTTCAATAAAAGTGCCGAAGATTTTGTCTCTTACCAGTGTATAATATTTTAATGTTTTAGATATAAAAAAAAAAAACAAGAATATTTCTTTCAGAGTTTGTTATTGATGATTTTTTTGTGAATGAAGATGTTGCATGATATGGATTAACTCTTAGCCAAACAACAAAATCTAAGACTGGTCCAAATTGAAAGCATTTGCAGATGACAAAATAAATGTGACTGAAAAGTGGAATTTTGTTTTTTGAGAGGTAGAAAACATTGTGGAAAAAGGAGAAAGTGCTGGTTACCAGGCTTCTTTCTCAAGGTTGTTAAAAGTCATGATTGTGTGGAAAACGGTTAAAGATGCTGATCCAAGACTAGATTGATTCATGTAATGTATTGAAAATTATGTTTACATGAATAATTACAAATCATGTTTTGATATATCGAAAAACTGGGTAAATAACATCAGAGTAAAATTGGTTGAGTTGATATAGAATGGAGACAAGTGCATATCACCTTTTTATCAAATGATATATTTAGACTCTCCCAACTGAAATCAAGTGTGGCTCAAAGGATGGAATTTTTCTGTAAAAGAGTAGAAAACTTTGTAGGAAAAGAAGAAAATGCTGGTTTCCAGCATTTTCTCCTTTGCCTGCGATGTTTTCAAAAGCCTTCGTTATTAGGGTCATTTAAACAGGAAATTGTTTGGTGAAGTAGTGAAAAAGAATGCAGTTTTCTTCTCTCTGCATCAACCCCATGCAGTAAAGGTTTACAGGTCTTTTTATAATTACATAAATTTTGCATGTGTCATACATTCCCAAGGTTAGAGTTACACAAAGTACTTAGTAATGGAATGTTTGCTATCTATAAAGTTATTGTCCAGATATTTAGTGCTGCTTCATGCAGTTTGCTTAACTTTGTTTCTTTGCTACTTTCTCATTTGCCACTTTATCCCTTTACCACACAATCCCAACTCTTAACAACCTTGAAAGAAAAGGCTTTGGAAAACATTTTGGGAAAAGGAGAAAATGCTGGTAACCAGCATTTTCTCCTTTTCCCAAAATGTTTTCTACCTATCAAAGACAGAGATCATCAATTTAGCAACACTGAATTGGTCGTCTGCAAATGCTTTGAATTTGGTCCAGTTAAAAATTTTGTTGTTTGGTAAAGATTTATAGAAATCATCAGGAGGCATAACTAGAGTTTTGAATTCATAAAGCAAATGTTTCCAAACTGATGTTTAATGATGAGAATATTATTTTCTAAGATGACAAAAATCATACTTGACCATTACCTATATTTAGCTCAGTTTAGCTATTATGGTAAGTCAATGTCCATCCTTTTCATGGAAGTGTCCTTGGGCAAGACACTTCAGAGCCATAGCATAGCATTGATGAAACCTAGGACATACATGATTAAGGAAGCTGTCACCATGTTATGACTGAAATAATGTTGAAAGCAGCATTAAAGACCAGAGCTCCAGATAGAGGGAGTGATTCTGATTTCAAAATTGAAAATATTATTTATTCTCCACTAAACCCTATGTTAATCAGCATTTTCTCCTTTTCCCACAATGTTTCCTATCATATCAAGGACAGAAATCATCATTTGTGGTACATTTGATTTGTCGTCTGCAAACACTTTAAATTTGGTCTAGTCCAAAATTTTGTTGTTTGGGAAAGGGTTTTCAAGACAACAAAATTTTAAGTTTGTCCAAAGTGAAAGCATGTGCAGATGAGAAATCATATATTACTCAGAATAATTATATTTGTCTTTCAAAGGCTAGAAAACAGTGTGGGAAAAGGAGAAAAATTAATGCTTACATGCAGCATTTTCTCTTTTTCCCAAGAATGCTCCAGAAGCTTTCCTTTTCAGGGTTGTCAAAGCAAGGGATAGTTTTGTAAAGGGTTACATGCATACAAGGATACAATATGAGACGAAAGAAAGTATGAAAACTTGTAAACTGCATAACATATCCAGTTTGTGAGAATCACTTGATCTAGATCTATTTCGATGTTAAACTCTTTTCAAAACAACCAAGTTATTGACTGGTCCAATTTGAGAGCATTTGCAGACAACAAAAAAATGTGACTAAAAAATTGAAATTTGATTTAGGAAGGGTATAAAACTTTGTGGGAAATGGAGAAAATGCTGTTTACCAGCTTTTTCTCTTTTTCCCACAATGCTTTCAAAAGACTTCTTTCAAAGGGTTGTCAAAAGTTGGGATTGTGTGGTACGGAGTTGAAAGAATTTACACTGATGTAAAGAGCACCACAGGAAACTGTGCGTAGAGATTCAGGGTGTACATTATACCTGGAATCCAGAAAGGCTGGAAATAAAAGGATGTGGTGTTTTACCCTTTACCAAACTAATCTGTGTTTTAGCAAATTTTCAGGAAAATGCTCTAGAAGACATAATGGGAAAAGAAGAAAATGCTGGTAGCCAGCATTTTCTCAAAATCCTGACCTTTGAAAAACAATTCTCATAAAATGAGCCTTGTTTATTTGTCGCCTGCAAATACTTTCAATTTGGACCAAATGTGAAATTTTGTTGACTGGTATAGAGTTTATCCATTTTCTGTATAGAGTCGCAAAAATCTAGTTGAGGTGGCAAAAAGGAACACAAAAGAGGGAAAAATTGCATGCTTTATAACAAGTTACAGCATCCGTTAGACTCAAAGTTTTCAAAATTAACCAAAAGTTGTGTTAACCCCTTACCAAACAATCATGACTTTTAATGACCCTGAGGAAGAAGGCTTTTGAAAACATTGTTGGAAAAGGAGAAAATGCTGGTAACCAGCATTTTCTTTTTTTCCCACGATGTTTTCTATTCTATCAGGGAATGCTTTCATCATTTGAGCCACCTTTAATTTGTCGCATGCAAATGCTTTCAATTTGGACGTGTCAAAAATTTTGTTGTTTGGTAAAGAGTTATGCAGGGTATATGAAAACTTGTATTTCTGTTGTAGTTGGCCCATTACCCAGTCATACAAAATATCAATTTTACTTACCTTTAGTGTTTTTGAATATTTATATATTGTGGCAAAGTTGAAAGATGAAATTGCTGCTTCTTTAACTCTTTACCACACAACGTTGCCCCTAGGCTTTTAAAAACTTTATGGAAAAAGGAAAAAATGCTGGTAACCAGCATTTTCTCCTCTTTCCACATTGTTTTCGACCATTTCAAAGACAGAAATAATATTTTAGCTATACTAACTTTGTTGTATGCAAAAGCTTTGAATTTGGACAAATCAAAAATTTTGTCGTTTGGTAATGGGTTAATGCCAGGGGCATAGCCAGGCATGTAATGAAGCCTATGACTTAGGCCTGGCCTTGGCCAAGCTTCCACATATTTGACTAGTTTGCTTTCCTTCCTTTCTCAATAGGACAGACATGTACATGTACTTGTAAAAATTTATGTTGAAGCCAGGACTTCTAAGCTCCTGCCTGGCTAAGCACCTGCATGCAATTACTCTCTTTTTGCAGTGCTTTCTGTTCCATTAAAAAATGATACTTTCTTGTTCTGTAGCAAAACCCCTAATTTGTAAAAGGTTTTGTTAATAAGAGAAAAAAAGAGTAAAAGAGAACTCATTTTGTAGCTTTTCTTTTGTTCCATTAACTGTGCAAAATGACAAAATTCTGAGGACATTATGAGATATTTTTTAAGACTTGTTCAAATTGGCAGCATGTTGAGACAACAAATTAAAGTTACTCATATGGTGACTTCTGTCTGTCAAAGGATAGAAAACATTGGGAGAAAAAGAGTAAATTCTGGTTACCAATGTTTTCAACAGGTGGTCTTCCTTTGGGTCATTAAGGAGAAGATTGTGTGATAAAGGTCTAAATAACTGAATGTCAGCTTTCATCATCCCCAAGTTCAAACTTCTTTGATGTAATTACCTGTTGGAAGAGTCAGACGAAATAACCTTGACATTAAGACTGTGCCAAGTCTATCAGTATTCCAGATTATTATTCCTTGTTGTTTATCAGAAAACCAGTCAAACATGAGGGATTTACGTCTTCAGTTTGTTTCTGAAAATAAGTTGAAGGACAGAAATTACATATAAACAATACACAACCCAAAGAGGCCAAATTAACTCCCTCAACATATAGTTGTATTTTGTATGTTTTACTTTTGTAAATATATTATTGTTAGAATCACTCTTTCTGAACTACCATAAACTCTTAACCAGACGACAAAACTTTAAATGATGCAATATGAAATTCTTTGCAGACATAATATAAATGTGCCAAATACATGTTTCAACTTTTGAGTCACATTTATTTTGTTGTCTGCAAATGCTTTTACTTTGGACAAAAATTTGTTGTTTGATAAACTGAAAAGAGTAATACTCACCCAGAGGGAGATACTACATAAATCCATTTCATTCATGGAGGCACATTTTACTATTTGGAAAGCATGTTGATAAGTGAAAAAACAGCTTCTAATCAGTAATTTTTTCAAAGCTACATACATGTGGAATATTATGTTGTAGTAACTTTCTTTGTGCTTGTATTTAATTTGAGCAGTGTGAGAAAATTGGATATCGCGCGAGACCGAAGGTCTCGCGCGATGTCAAAATTTTATTACGCAGCGAGAAGTAAATACAAGCACCAGGAAAGTTACTACAACATAATATTCCTTTTATTATATACCTACAACTTTCAACGACAACATTTTGCAATTATTGACATTTTATTCGAAAACAGCAAACAAAATAAGACAATTAATAGTCAGGATGGTAGTAACTCTGTTTTAATGAATGGCCGATTAATATTACAGCGTAACATTTTGACCAATGAAATCGCAAATCAATGCATGCTTAGTCTGTGCATGACATACATCATGATACCATACTTGGGACCGTATTTTACTGTGTGTAGATACGGATTTTTTTTCTGTCGTGTGTGTTATTTCATCCGATTCAACGCATGTATTTGATCCTGGAAAATTTACTGGTATATAATAAATGTAGTTCTTTCAGAGTCTGTATTCACTAACCACTCTCAATTTCACTCCAAGTCAAATTTATATTTTTCATTTCAAAATTTCATTTATTTTTCAATGCCACTGAGTATGTATCGTATGTATCTTATACATAGAATTAGGCGTTTTATCAAATTTTCAAGTTTCAAGTTTTCAAGTTTCTATATTAAAAAGTAATACAGCTTGTAAATGGCTAGACCATTTGGTTAAACCAGTTAGAAGTTGTGTTTCTTTGTGTTGTAAATTTGAAGTTGTGTTACTTTCAAATTTAGAATATTCTTGAGAATAAGACTATGAATGTTCTTAGGAATGGATGGTGAATACCAGACCAAGTGTTTTGTGTTTTCCAAACTGCGTTTGCCACATCCCATGATATTACAAGTAAATTTGACCTGTTGGAACAATTTGCAGTAAGATATCTGCACATACCAAGTCAATTTTTCTGTCTAGCTGTATAAGCTGGTTTTTGACCCACCTCTTGGTATTAGATTTAAATGAATAAATAGTAATTTGCGATTAGTGAAAAAAGGAAAAATGTGGGTATTCTGTGATTGGTGCAAAATGTTGACATTTTTATTCTGCGGGCCTTTTTGAGGGCCCATCTGTTACACTAACTAAGAAATAATCTTCTTTCTATCATGGTTTATCGTTCAATAAACCACAGTCGTGAGTTATGAGGCACAATAAATAATCCATGAGGGCGATAGCATGAGTGGAATATTCATTGCGCCTCATGACTCACAACGTGGTTTATTGAACGATAAACCACGATAGAAAGAAGATTATTTCGATTCTAACATGACCAACTCTTAATCAAATGAAAACAAGTGCATACTTAAAGAGTAAAAATGCAGATGCACATAATATTTCATTGAAGAAACCACGGCTGTTCCACTTACTTACCAAAACAAAACCCCACTGCCCAGTTGGTAAGTATGAAAAGAATCAAAATGTCATTAAAACCTTAGGCATCAAATACAATATTAAAAAAACGTATCTTTTACAGTTATATTTTCTCCCTTTCAAATGACAAAGAAGAATAAATGTATTGTCAAGTACAAGAGTCGCAGTTGCCTCGAATGCTTTGAATATTACTCCACCTACTCCCAATCCCATTTCCAATGTAACAACGGTCAATTTCAAACTAACCTTCAACATGAACAGACACTTGATTTACATATATGTTTACTTGTAACATTTTATATAGTTCCATTGTTGTCAGTTTTTATTAGCTCCACTGGCCAAAGGCCAGCGGGCTTATGTCATGGCCCGGTGTCCGTCCGTCCGTGCGTCCGTCCGTGTGTCCGTCTGGGAGAATATCTCCATACCATTGGACAGAATTTCGTGAAACTTTATATGTGTGTACAATAACCCATTCCGCCGAGACGCTTTTTTTTTGTTTTTTTGATTCGATGCAAAAAGGCCGACTGGGAGCGATTTTAAGTTACGCGGTTGAGTGAATTTTTGTTGTTTTCAGTCTTCATTTTTACAGCATTTGTTGCTAGTCCGGAGCATAACTTTGTCATCTCCAGTCCGATTGACTTGAAACTTGGCATTTGTGTTTGTTGCAATAATACGGTGTGCAGTGCGAAAGAACCATAACTCTACCTCATGCTGTCTTTTAGTTATTTCCCTTTGATCTTCATTTTTACAGCATTTTCTGCTTGTCCGGAGCATAACTTTGTCATCTCCAGTCCGATTGACTTGAAACTTGGCATTTGTGTTTGTTGCAATAATACGGAGGGCAGTGCAAAAGAACCATAACTCTACCTCATGCTCTTTGAGTTATTTCCCTTTAATCGTCATTTTTACAGCATTTTCTGCTTGTCCGGAGCATAACTTTGTCATCTCCAGTCCGATTGACTTGATACTTGTCATTTGTGTTCATTGCAATGATATGGAGTGCAGTGCGAAAGAAACATAACTCTACCTCATGCTGTCTTTGAGTTATTTCCCTTTGATCATCATTTTTACAGCATTTTCTGCTTGTCCGGAATACAACTTTGTCATCTCTAGTCTGAACATCTTCAAATTTGGTATGCATGATTGTTGAAAAATTACGGAGTGCCATGCACAAGAACCATAACTCTTCCTAGCATGAATTTTGAGTTATTCCCCCTTAGATCTTCATTTTTATAGCATTTCTTGCTTGTCTGGAGCAAAACTTTGTCATCTTAAGTAGGAATGATTTGAACATGGTATGCTTATTTGTTGCAATATTTGGAAGTGCAGTGCGCAAGAATTGTAACTCTACCTCGTGCTGTCTTTGAGTTATTTCCCTTTGATCGTCATTTTTACAGCATTTAGTGCTTGTCCAGAATATAACTTTGTCATCTCAAGTCAGAATGACTTCAGACTTGGTATGCATGTTTGTTGCAATATTACAGAGTACAGTGCGCAAGAACAATAACTCTACCTAGCGCAGATTTTGAGTAATTCCACTTTGATCTTCACTTTTACAGTATTTCTTGCTTGTCCGGAACGGAACTTTGTCACCTCAAGTCAAATTGACTTGAGACTTGGTAAACATGTTTGTTGCAGTTACAAAAAGTGCAATGCACTGGAGCCGTAACTTTACATAATGCCCTTTTGGAATTATTCCCTATTCATTATTTTTTTTTTACAGCTTTTCATGCTTCTCTACAATATAACTTGTCTTTTCATGTTGGAATCACCTGAAACTTTATATGCATGTTTCCTTAACATTAGAGGAGACATTCATGCCTATTTCAATCACTTACATGATTTCTGCTGCACTACTATTTTCCTCTACCTGCCCTTTACGATTATTATCCCCCTTCGACAACTGGCGGTGGGACGGGCGTATCTTTCAACAATTTGCTGCTCTTGTTCATTAAATGTCATGTCATAGAAAAAGGGGGCTTGACAAATATTTTCATTATGGACCAATATCTCTTTCACTACAGGACAAAATGTAATTAAACTTCATCTTTATTAAGCCACAGACAATAGTTATTTGATTTTATTTCATGAAATGCCATGTCATGAAAAAAGGGGGCTAAATGTATAATTTCATAATGGACCAATAACAGTTTGCCCATTCGTCCGCCTGGACAGATATCTTCTAAAGTCCCTGATGAACATTTATGAAACTTCATGGATGTCTTCCTTAGGATAGTCCGTTGATACAATTTTCTTTTATATATAATGACGTGTCATGGAAAAAGGGGGCTTGATGTATATTTTCATCATTTGTTTTCATTTAATGAAATGCCATGTTATGGTAAAAGGGGACTTAATGTATAATGTATATATGGACTGCTTATATATTTTTCATTTAATGAAATGCTGTGCCATGGAAAAAGGGGGCTTAATGTGTAATTTTATCATGGACCTTTAACAAAAAGGCCACATGTTCATGCAACACACAATACCTCTAATATGTTTGTATCAAAAAAGGTCTTTTTCGGCGGGGGATATCATTTCAACGAAATTGTTTGTTTTAAATATTAATCAAGGGAAATAACTCCTGTTATACAAGATAAAGTTTGTTACTGTTTACCTCCCTTGATTATCAAACTGCACTTATACATTATTGGAGTTTGGTATTCAAGTTTTTTGGAGAGGAAATGTTCTGTTTTAAGGGAGAGTGATTTATTTTGGTGCTAATGGTTATGCTCACATGAATGGAATGTTTGATTTAAAGTAAGGTTTCTACGCTCAAATTTTTTCAGAACTTTACCTTTCACGCTAATGAATAAACTTGCCATTCACTGACATTATCTTTGCATTTAAAAAGATATGACTGTTTTTGTTTGGCCGGCTGGGTGGAGCTTATGTTTTCAAAGTAAGTTTATTACCATACAGACTTTTTATGCTGTATGTCTCTGTCAATGCCAATTAAGCGCATGATACGTTAATTTTACTCTTTAAGAAATGACAAATTTTTTTTACTGTACCAAGTTTAAAGCCATTGCAAAAAGACAAATTGAATGTAGCTTAAATGACTATTTCTGTCTTTGATAGATTAGGAAACGTTGTGGGAAAAGGAGAAAATACTGGCTGACAACAAGTTGTCCTTTTCTCACGATGTTTTTGAAAGCCTTCTCTTTCAGGGTCATTAACACTTCGATTTGTGTGGTAAAGAGTTAAAAAGCCAGTGGAGCGATACAGGGCCATCATGCCCCTCTTGTTTAAAAAGAACTTAATATCGGTAAAGCCTTGAGGATTTTCCTTCCTCCTTGGTCAAGGAGTGAAAAATAATGATTTGTTTACATCAAGTGACCTTCATTGATAAAATATCGGAGGGCAAAGACATGGAACAGCCACAGGCGACTTACTTTATACAGAATGATTTCACTCTATATAGAATGATGTAGATTTTACAGCGCTTTCGTTGCACTGTGTTTATAGAGCCGAATTCAGTGTCATGTTAGAATAAACAATAGTTACTACTGTAAATCAATACCACATCTAATTCCTCTGTCCCCCATCCCTGCTCCACTCCCCAGTACTCTTTTTCACACCTTAGCAAATGATATGAAAGAGAATCATTCTTTTTTTATACTAATTCAGTTTTTTGTTGATTTATTTGTTACCCCATAACCCAGTTCTTTACCGCCTACATGTATTTTCAGAGATAACATTTTTAAAAGCAACTGCTCCTTTTCCCAGGATGAGTTGGATTAACATATAATTTTGAAAAAATATATCTTAACTAAAAATAGATATAAACTACAAGAGTTTCAATATTCATATGCCAGTACCTCTTATGCCTCAATATTTTTTAGTTCACCTGGGCACGAAGAGCTAACGGTGAGCTGTTGTGATCATGCTGTGTCCATCATCCTTTGCGCATTGTCTGTTGTTCAACAATTACCTTGTATGCATGTAGAAGCCACATTTTCAGTCAGATACTCATAGAACTTGGTCAGAATGTCTTTCTTGATAATATCTTGGACAAGTTTAATTGGGTCATGTCTAGTAAAAAGTAAGGCAAATCTTAGAAAATCTTCGTGATCTATAGAGGCCACATTTTCAGTCCAATATTTACGAAACTTAGTCAGAATGTTTATATCGATAATGTATCACAGAGTTTGAAATTGGGCCATGCTGGATCAAAAAGAAGCTCACTGGGCAAAATTTAGAAAACCCTTCTGTACTTTCTAGTGGCCACGTTTTCACTCTGATACTCATGAAAGTTTGGTCAGAATGTTTGTCTCGATGATATCTCGCACATGAATGAAATTGGGTCCAAAAGTAGGTCACCAAGGCAAATCTTAGAAAAACCATGTGTGCACTCTGGGGGCCAAATTTTCTGCCTGGTACTGATGAAACTTAGTCAAAACGTTTATCTTGATGACATTGGACAGAGTTGAAATAGGGTCACATTTGTAGGTCACGGGACATATCCTAGAAAAACTTTGTGCGCAATTTAGAGGCCACATTTGCAGTATGATACTCATGAATGTTTATCTTGAGGATATCTCTCACAAGTTTGAAATTTGGTCAAGTTGGGTCAAAAAGTAGGTCACAGGGCAAATCTCAAAAAAAAAAAAACCTTGTGCGGACTCTTGAGTCCAAATTGTAAGTGCAATACTAATGAAACTTGATCAAATTTTTTATCTTAATGACATCTTTGACAAGTTTGAAATTGGATTAAAAAGTATGTGACTGGGACAAATTTTAGAAAAACCTTGTGTGCACTTTAGAGGCCACAAATTTAAGTCTGATACTCATTTAAGTTGGTCAGTATGTTGCTCTTGATAATATCTCAAACAACTTCAAAATTGGGATACATCAAGTCAAAAAATATGTCATTGGGACAAATCTTAGAAAAACCTAATGTGCAGACTAGAGGCCACATTTTCAGTCTGATACTTATGAAAACAAGGCCACAATGGTTGTTTTGATGAGATATAGGACTACCGGTAGTTCAAAATTGGCTCATGTTAGGTCAAAAAGTAGTTCACTAACAATCATGAGTTTTACATCATCACAACCAAGATCTCTTCAACTTACTCAATTCTGGATGACTTTACCCAGGTGAGCATTCTGGAGTCAATGGCCCTCTTGTTGGAGATCTTTACTTGTTACCTGTATCTTATGAGAAGATGATTTCATACCTAAGAAGCTTGTATTAAACTACAATTCCTATCACAAGCGATCATAGGACCTGAATGATATTGGGATGTGAAAGTATTTGTTCTCCAGACTTACAGCAAGCACAGTGTAGACTGGTTACAATTATACTTCTATAATTTCTTTTTCAGTTTGGATGTAGATTCTGACCCAGTTGGTACTAAAATGTCTGGTACATATCAAAGACTAGACTCAGACCAAGCAGACCCAACCTCTCCATCCTCTAACCCAGGTGATGAAGTCAATCCTCCACCTTTGACAAATGACATCTCTGAGGATGTGAACGAACGTTTACAGCCAACTGACACTAATAACAGCTTGCCGCCTGAGAGTGATGATACCCCTCCCTCTACGCATGCTTCAGTAGAAACTGTTCAAACTAATAATTCAGTTAACAAAAGTATGTTACGCATTTTTCATTCTATTTTATTTTTTTTTAAACCCTAGCACACTGGGGACAATGTCAGTTGTTTAGTCCTTACCATATGACAAAATTTCAGATTTGGCCATGTTGAAAGTATTTGTAGGCAACAAATGAAAATTGGCTGGGATTAATGGCTGAAAGTGTAGAAGACATTGTGGGAAATGAAGAAAGCACTGGTCTCCAGTTGAACTTTTTTCCAACCAACAAAACTTTACACGTGGCCAAACTAAAAGCATTTGCGGACAAAAAATTTTATGTGGCTTAAAACATTAGATATAAATTTTACAGGGTAGAAAACATTGTAGGAAAAATTCTAGCATTTTCACCATTGCCTTCAAGGTTTTTGTAAGTCTTCTATCTTATGGTCGTAAAAAGTTGTGATTGTTGGATAAAGGATTAAAGTTCAGTTTTGTTTGATCCCTTTGATGGCTTTATTTGGCTTTATGCCCTTGTTCAGTCCTATCTCTGATGTATTTTGAAAAAAAAATATGTCAAATAGTAACTATGATATGTAAACATTAAATTGCCATTTAATGCAATATTTCATTGCCATCATCATAATTACTGCTTTTACCTTGTTGTTCATCTAACAGAAGAGGTATGTTAATTTTTTACCACTCTAAAAAGTTTTACACTAGTCCCAGTTGAAAGCAATCACAGATGAAAAATTAAATCTAACTCTAATGATGGTGTTTGTCTTTGAAAGAGTAGAAAATAAATAGGGAAGAGAAGAAAATGCTGGTTACCTGCATTTTCTCCTTTTTTCATAATGTTTTCAAAAGCTTCTTACCTGATAGTTGTTGAATTTGTGGGTTGGTTGTTAACCCTATACCACACAATCCTGAGTTTTAATGACCCTGACAGAGAAGGCATTTCAAAACATTGTGGGAAAAGGAGCAAATGCTGGTAATCAGTGTTTTCTACGCTATCACAGACAAATTCCATCATTTGAGCCACATTTAAAGTGTCGCTTGCAAATGCTTTCAATTTTAACTCATTACCACACAATCCCGACTCCTAGAAAGAAGCCTTTTGAAAATATTGTGGGAAAAGGAGAAAATGCTGGTAACCAGCATTTTCTCCTTTTCCCACAATTTTTTTTCTACACTATCAAAGACAAATTCCATCTTTTGAGCTGTGCTTAAATTGTCGTCTGCAAACACTTTCAATTTGGATAAGTCGGAAATTTTGTCGTGCGTTAAAGAGTTAACAAGTCTACATTTTTGTGTTGAGGTAAAGAGTTAAAGGAATGGGATAAGCGGTTGTATTGCATGCATGCCTTTGATTTGGTATGAATAAGTTTGAATCTGCATAGAAAATTCTAGAGAATTATAAATGTCAGAGGAAGTGTGCATAATCTTGTGGAGTACATGTTTCTTTTTCCTGTAAATTCCCTTTTAGCCTATAACTCTTTACCAGACAACAAAAATGTAGAATTGTCCAAATTGAAAGCATTTGCAGAAAACAATTTACATGTGGCTCAAATGATGGAATTTGTCATTTTCTCCTTTTCCCATAATGTTTTCAAGAGGCTTCTTTCTCAGGGTTGTTAAAACTCAGGATTGTTTGGTAAAGGATTGGTTGGTTGGTTGTATTGGGGTTTAACGCCACTTTAACAGCTAAGGTCATATCATGGCGGTCGGTGACGCACGTATGTTTCCTGGCTTTCTCACACCAGTACTAACACAACTTTCTTTCCAAAGCCACCAACTACTTTTCTCACATGCTTCAGCAGAGGTGAGAGGCGAAAATACGCCGGAAAGAAAGTTCGCCTCAACCGGGTATCGAACTCACAACCACCAGGTCATGAGTCCGACGCGCTCACCACTGAGCCATCCGGGCGCGCCCTTGGTAAAGGATCGCCTAACTTTGTGTTCAACATCTTTTCACCAATAACATCAGTACACATGCTTTTAACCATGCCCCAGGTATTTATCACATTGCACCATGAGTGACCATTATTTTACTGGAGGGAGGTGGGATCATAATAGAGTTCCAAGTTTATGAAATAAAAATTTATGAACTTGGTAATTCTTAATCTGTCAGAAATAAAAATGCAAAAAATTAAAATCCCTTGAGTATTTCATTGGCTGAAAAAGTATGTTGAACACCTAGGAATTATAGTTGATGCATGGTTGAATGTCTTCGAGTGATCATCTATGAAACTCATTTCTATTCAGTATGTATCTCAGATATCCTTTGCACAAGGATTTGTTTGTTGGGTGTTTAAAACATTTCATCAGTATTTTAGTTACACCACTGCTGCAAATGCATTATCCATGCTTTCCTTTAACCCTTTACTACACAATCCCGACTTTTGACGACCTTGAGAAAGAAGACTTTTGAAAACATTGTGGGAAAAGGAGAAAATGCTGGTAACCAGCATTTTCTCCTTTTTCCACAATGTTTTCTACGCTATCAAAGACAACTTTCATAATTAGAATCACATTTGATTTGTCATCTGCAGATGCTTTTGAATTGGAAAAGTCTAAAATTTTGTCATGTGGTAAAGAGTTAAGTTCATTTTTCCTTTGCTTATCGACATATTCTTTCCAAGCCAATGGCTTTTTTTCCACATAAAACATGGTCAAAAGAATGTTCAGCAGTGAGAGAGCTGCTTCAATGAGTATCATCAATCCTCTAGGATGAAATTTTGACAAGCTTAGAATCTAACCAGTAACTGAGAAACAGCATTTTCTCCTTTTCCAGCAGTATTTTCTACACTATCTTTAGTCAAATGTATCATTCTAGCCACATTTAATTTGTCATCTGCAAATATTTCTGATTTCAACAAGCCTACAATTTTGTTGTCTGGTTCAGAGTCAAAGGTGAGAAGTTTGTGTTCTGTTTGAATGTAGATGTAGAGTATGATGCTCATATTTTGTATTGTAGAGCTGTTGTGTTTTTATACAGTTTTGGTGTTTTAGATCTTAGGAGTCTGTTGTGTTTAAAAATTTTTGTAGAACTTTTAATTTTGAAAAAGAAAATGACTTGCAAAGTAAAAACAAAAGTTATGTTATACATTATCTGCTGTGCAGTTTAATCAAATGACAGATGATAGATCACTCCGCCCACTGAAGTCACATGGTCCAGGAATCAAAAACATCTGTTAAACAATATGCCATTGTAGCTTAGATAGTAGACCTGTGTTAGTTACCGGAAGATGTTTTAACAATGAAATAACTGTTCTAGACAAGATGATAATATGAACAAGACAAGGAAAGATAGTTAAGTCTTTGGAATTAGGTTGTCTGAGTAATAGTAGTGAAAATTGAAATATAGGCTGGTTTATTTCAAGGTTAGATGTGAAATGCTTCATAACACCCCTTACAGTTGCAAATGTATTAAAACAAATTCCAAAATAATATCTCAAAGTCATTGGTGTGTTAAGGCAATCTATCTTTTAGACAGAAAGGAAAGAAGCTTCTCTATAAATAACATTTTTTAAGACAATACTTTGTTTTTGACAATAATGTTGTTGATTCACATTTTATGCAAAGGCTAATTGAAATAATCACACAAAAGAGTTATTTACCAGTATTTGATATAGCACGTCAACTCAAATTGAAAATAAAAAAGGAAAAAGAAAATAAGTAAATAAACAAAAAACTTAAAAAATCCAGTCAGTTGTGTAAACTTTTATTGTATACATTTCTATTTGTAAAATGAAATGGGTATCTTTTGCTACAATTGAAATTCTGGAAAAATTAATGACAGTATGAAATCCATGTCTCAAAAATTTATTCATTTATACCTTTACTTTCTTTTTGTGTATCAATAGTTTAAACTGGTTTCACCTTCATATCTAAGTCTTGAAATCATGGTTGGAAGGATTAATTTCGGATATCATTTAAGAAATAATCTTTCTGTAATTGTTTATTGTTCAATACACCACGATTGTGAGTTATGAGGCACAATAAATAAACCATGAGGGCAATAGCCAAAGTGGTTTATTCATTGCTCCTCGTAACTCACAATGTGGATTATTGAATGATAAATCACAATAGAAAGAAGGTAATTTCAATTCTTGATCAAAGGAAAACAAGTTCATACCAAGTGGATGGGATTGATTCCCTTGAATATAACACGAGTGTTCCATTTACTAACCAAAGCAAAGCCAAACTGCCCAGTCTGTAAATATAAGGAAAAAAATCAAAATTTCAATAAGCCTTAGGCATAGAAATTACTATTTTATGTTATCCCTTTCAAACGAAAAAGTAGAATGAATGTAGCGTCAAGCATTAGAGTAGCAGTCGCTTCAAATGCTCTGAATATTATCCCACCCATTCTAAATCCCATTTCCAATGTAACACAGTCCAATTTCAATGTTGATCTTCCACAGATAAAGATACTTGATTTAAACACGTTTACTGGTTACATTTTAAATAGCTCCATCATTGTCAGTTTTGATCAAAACACAATAAATATTGGTAAATCCGAGTTTTTCTCTGAGTAGCAGACAACTTGTTAATGTCAAGTGACTGATTTTAAAATATCCGAGGGTGGACATAGGAACAGCGATTTACTATAGAATGACATCGATTTTACCACGCTTCCGTCGCGTTGTGTTCATAGAGCCAAATTCACATACCATGTTAGAATATAAGTTTTATAGTTTTTTTTAGCTCACCTGAGCACGAAGTACTCATGGTGAGCTTTTGTGATCGTGCTGTGTCCGGCGTCCGGCGTGCGTCGTTCGTCGTCCGTCGTCAACTTTTACCTTGTGTACACTCTAGAGGCCACATTTTCAATTCAATACTCATGAAACTTGGTCAAAATGTTTGTCTTGATAATATCTTGGACGAGTTCGAAAATGGGTCAGGTCGGGTCACAAACTAGGTCACTAGGTCAAATCTTAGAAAAACCTTGTGTACACTCTTGAGGCCACATTTTCAGTCCAATGCTCTTGAAAGGTGGTCAGAATGTTTGTCTTGATGATATCTCGATAAGTTTGAAAATGGGTCAGGTCGGGTCAAAAACTAGGTCACTAGGTCAAATCTTAGAAAAACCTTGTGTACGCTCTAGAGGCCACATTTTCAGTCCAATACTCTTGAAAGGTGGTCAGAATATTTGGCTTGATGATATCTCGGACGAGTTTGAAAATGGGTCATGTCCGGTCAATAACTAGGTCACTAGGTCAAATCTTAGAAAAACCTTGTGTATGCTCTAGAGGCCACATTTTCTGTCCAATACTCTTGAAAGTTGGTCGGAATGTTTGTCCTGATGATATCTCAGAAGAGTTTTAGAATGGGCTATGTCCTGTCAATAACTAGGTCACTAGGTTAAATCTTAGAAAAACCTTGTGTGCGCTCTAGCAGCCACATTTTCAGTCCAATAGTCTTGAAACTTGGTCAGAATGTTTACCTTAATAATATCTTGGATGAGTTCGAAAATGGGTCATGCTGGGTCAAAAACTAGGTCACTAGGTCAAATCTTTGAAAAACCTTGTGTATGCTCTAGAGGCCACATTTTCAGTGTAATACTCTGTAAAGTTAGTCAGAATATTTGTCTTGATGTTATCTTAGAGGATTTTGAAAATGGATCACTTCGGGTCAATAACTAGGTCACTTGGTTAAATCTTTAAAAAACCTTGTGTATGCTCTAGAGACCACAAAATGTTTGTCCAATACTCATGAAATGTGGTCAGGATGTGTGTCTTGATTACATCTTACACCAGTTTGAAAATGGGTCAGGTCGGATGAAAAACTAGGTCACTAGGTCAAATTTTACAAACCAGAGGCCTAATTTTTAATCCAATAATTATGAAAGCATGTTAGAATGTTTGTTATAATATTTTAAAAGAGGTTTAAAATGGATCATGTTTGGTCAAAAGGCTCAGGTGAGCAACTTCAGGGCCATCATGGCCCTCTTGTTTTATATTCTCACGAATATTTTTATATATAACTATGACTGGTAAGGATTCAGAATATCAAAGGAAAATATCGACAAAACGCCTTTGCATGGAAAAAATGCTGATCGCTGATTGGTTTTTTTGTCAAGCCTGCTTGCGTCGAGCAAGACATAGCTGTCACAATGTTGCTTCTGTGCATGTGGGTACAACTGTGCCTGTGTGCGTTCATCCGTCTGTCTGAACTAGAACTTCTACATTTATGGATGTATTTCAAAATAATATGGCACAGTTGTTCTCCTTTATGAGTAGAAGTGCCATTTGAAACATTTGTTCAGGTAGGTCCAAGGTCAAGGTCATACTTAAAGGTCAAATGACAAAATTGTCGTGAATGGAGCTTGTCTGAGCTACAACTTTTACATTTATGGATGGATTTCAAAATAATTTTACACAAGTGTTCTCTTTTACCAGTTTTAGTGTCATTTGAATCATTTGTTTAGGTCCAGGATCAATGTCACACTTAAAGGTCAAATACTGGAATTGTCTTAAATAGAGCTTATTCAAGCTACGATTTTTACATTTATTAATGGACTTATCAGTGGATTTAAAAATAATTTTACACAAGTGTGGTCCTTTACCAGCAGAAGTGGAATTTGAGTCATTTGTTCAGGTAGGTCCAAGTTCAAGGTCACACTGAAAGGTTAAATGATGAAGTTGTCAGTGATAGAACATGTTTGAGCATCTTTGAGCCATAAATTCTATGCTTTGGATAGATTTCAATATAGATTAGCACAATTATTCTCCTTCATGAGTAGAAGTGCCATTTAGAATCCCCCATGGCTGGCTTGACATGTTGGCTGTGGGTAATCTTCTAGTTAGCTCTACTGGCTGAAAGCCAGCACAGCTTATGTCATGGCGTAGTTTCCGTCATCTGTCCATCTGTTGGTCTTTCTCTTTTTTTGCGTGATAAAGTCTGTATTTATCGTCAGATTTTCGTGAAACTTGCACAGTTCAATTATATCATCAATAGCTTGAAATCTTTTGATTTTGAAAAATATCTGTTAATCAGTAAGGGAAAAGTAGCCGTTTAAAAGTGGAAATCTACTTCTATTTATTTTATTTTTATTTATCTATAAAGTCTGCATTTGTTGTCAGAATTTCGTGAAACTTAAACAGTTTCTTTATATCATCAGTAACTTGTACCCTATTGAATTGTAAAACAGTCAGACAATTGGTAAGGGAAAAGTAATCATTTAAGGTTGTTTTTGAGATAAAGTCTGCAATTGTGATTTGATTTTCATGAAACTTGCACATTTGCTTTATATCATCAATAGCTTGAACCCTATCAATTTTAAAAAAGATCTAACAATTTGAAAGGAAAAAGTAGCCAATTAAAGTTTAAAACTTTTATTTTTTGTTTATGCGATAAAGTTTGGAGTTTTTATTCAATTCTTTTGAAATTTGAACAGATTACATACTTATGTTATCACGGGATTGAATCCTATCATATAATTATGAAGAAGATCAAGCCATCAGCTTAGGAATAGCAGCCTCTTGATGACTTAGTCTTGTTTACTCAACTTAACCCACATTATTGGTCACATGTCTTTGAAACTTGTAGGGATTGTTTAATACAATTTTAGTACTGGAACCCGATCAAATTTGGCTGGATTCCAAACAGATGGTTTTGAAAAATTATACATTGTACTTCTATTGTTTTACATTTTGAATAATGATATACGCTAGAATATAAGCAAAATCACTGCCAGTAAAGCGATTCAGGCCTTCATCATTTGGCCAATTATAATAAAGGATAAATTCATACTATGCAATACTTATATATTGTATATGATGGTTCTGAAATTTATTCTGCTTAACCCTTAACCCTATACCAGACGACAAAATTTTAGTCTTGTCCAATTTGTAAGCATTTGAAGACAACAATTTCATTGTGGCTCAAATGGTGCCATTATCCTTTGATAGAGTAGAAAACATTGTGGGAAAAGGAGAAAATGCTGGTTACCAGCATTTTCTCCTTTTCCCTCAATGTTTTAAAAAGGCTTCTTTCCCAGTGTGGTTAAAACTCGTCATTGTGTGGTAAAGGATTAAAGCCCCTTTTCACAACTATACATTCAAAGTCAGTTAAAGTGGCATTTTCATCTTTTCTCTGTCACAGTTGTTTTTCGGGGTCTTCTTTCTAAAATACATTCACATGTACCATGTAATCATTACCAAACAGCCTTATTTCATGGCAAACCAGATTCAACCAATACCTGAATGGGAAGATGGATTTGCATGGTCACAATACAGATGATAGCTAGAAAGCAGTTAAAACTTGCCTATCGCAAAGTGGATTTGGAAAAACTGACCAGTTAGTGTAAGATAAATTTGGCACATAACCCCAAACTATGTCAACTTCTTAATGCTAATTTGACATCTGATTTTGTAAAAATACTTACCCACATGTTTATTTTCAAAACCAATTGCAGACAACTATTCAAACATATCAGAAAGTAAAACAAACATGCTTAAAGAGAAAAAAGTTGTAATTTATGTGGATTTCAACTACTGCAAGCCAAACATGCTTTGGCGTAAGCATTAGGTGACAATTGCCCAACATTTATAATATTCAAAAGTGGGACGAAAGGAAATTGTCAAGTACGTGAAACCTTCTGCTCAGCAAAACATGCACAACAGTGTTTTTAAATGTCAAGACACACGGTTTTGTTGTCATCTGTATAAACCCAGTTTTTGCCACATGACAAAATTTTAGATTGGTCCAAACTGGAAGCATTTGCAGACGACAAATAAAATGATACTCAAATGATCAGATTTGTACCAAAAGGGGTAGAAAACATATTGGGAAAAGGAGAAAATGCTGGATACCAGCATTTTCTCCTTTTCCCAGTATGTTCTCCAAAGGGTTCTTCCTCAAGGTCGTTAAAACTCATTATGTTATGATCAATACAGTCAAGGACATGGAAGTAAGTATGTGTACTTAATTGTAGTTTTGATGGTTTTCTCGACTGAGTTTACAGTTATTGGATGTGCAAAGATTACTGGTCCCAATGTAGGTTCTATGTTTACTAGCAGCTATTCCTATCCAGCTGAAACTTCACAGAAAATGTTATGCCAGTTACATTAACTACATCTTAAAACCAAGCGGGAATAAGTTCTATGTGGGTTGTTGATGCTTTCTTGCATAAACATAAGTAGACCTTGCTACATATTTAGTGTCCACATATTAAGTTTTTTCAAGTTCTATGTGTTCCAGTTTCTATATTTGATGATTAGGTATGCTAACAATGGTAGTACTGTGAAAACAGCAAGTTATGGAAAATGACTCCATTCATGTTTTCCATTGGGGTTGAGGTTAGTGAATGTTTAGTAAAGTTAAAAATATGAAAACATGTCTTTCATTTTCTATCATTTTGTAGCACAAACATGCTTTTGTTAAATGACTTTGAATGTATAGTTACCTATGCTGCCAGGGTAGAACTAGATCATACTACACAAAATGTGCAGTCTGATCTTTGATATGGTAACCAGTTTTTTCTCCTTTTCTGGAAATTTTTTCTGTTCTTTGAAAGACAAATTTCATTGATATGGATTAGAAAGACTGTTGGGAATGGGATTAAATCTACCACAAGACAAAATTTTGGACTTACCCACAGCAAAAGCATTTGCATAGGACAGATTAACTCCCACCACAAGTGTAGAAGACATTGTGAGAAAAGAAGGACATTCTGGTTACCTGTGTTTTTTTTTTCTTCTCCACAATGTTTTCAAAAGACTTTTTTGTCAGGGTTGTTTGAAGTGCTTGTTAAACAGTCACATTCCATAAAATCAAAATTAAAGAAGAAGTTCACCATTTTCTTCCATATGCTTCTTAACTCTTTACCAAACGACAAAATTTTAGACTAGTCCAAACTGAAAGCAGTTGTAGACGACAAAATAAATGTGAGTCAAAAATTGAAATTTGATTTGGGAAGGGTAGAAAACATGGTGGGAAAAGGAGAAAATGCTGGTTACCAGCATTTTCTCCTTTTCCTACAATGTTTTCAAAAGCTTTCTTTCTCAGGGTCGTTAAAAGTCGGGATTGTGTGGTAAAGAGTTAAGTTAAGAACTCAGCAATTATTTCACTTACAGCGCTTTCCTTTTAAAAAATATTTCCATTTAGCCTATACCAAACAATCCTTTCATTTATCATCCCTGCAAAAAAAAAAAAATGTTGAAAACAGTTTGTAAAGAGGAAAATGCTTTTGACCAGTATTTTTTTCCTTTTCATACAATGTTTTCTACCCTTTCAGAAAGCAAATTTCATCTTTTGGACTTCCATTAATTTTACGTCTGCAAATGCTTTGAATTTAGATAAGTCTACAATTTTGTGGTATTGGAAAGAGTTGGTGTTGACATCTTTATGTTTTTCACATCTTTCAGGCCAAGATTTTGGCAGTAGCCAACCTGGAGGGTTCAAGTCCGTGAGAGCTCCCACTGGCCCACCCCCAGGCACAACTAGCGCCCCTAAGCTAGACAGTATGTATTGTTCTTCAGGCTGTGGTAAGATTGTCAGGTAAGCGAACCAAGTTTCAAGCTTTATGATTTCCCTCAGCACTTTTACATTAAAATGTGATATGAGGTACGTTCATGTAGAAGTTTTTTGTCTGGTAAAGTGTTGTACATATTTGTTTTAGATCAGTTGTGAATCAAGTTTTCACAACTTTTGTCAATTAATCACTTTTCATAATTGCTTCCTGGAAATCTTAACCAGTACTTGACGTTGTGCCTTGATTAAGATAATCTCCAGCTTATTGCTGGATTTGTCCTCAGAACTTTTTCTCATATCTTTGTTATTAGTAAAGATATTTACTTCAAACTGAAAATAGGCTAGTTGTTTATAATCAAAAGGGAAATCCATGGGAGAAGGGCAGGTAACTCTCAATACATACTTTTAGAAAGTTATCCCCCAATTTTATGTAGAATTTTCATGGAAAAAGAGCTGATAGCACTGGCATCTGTATGCAGAGCTCTTGTTGTAGCTTTGAACCCAATTTAAGGGAATATTTAAGATTACTTTTCAAGTTTGACTCTTCTTTCATATTTTTCAGTGGTGTGTTTGTTCGGGTGAAAGGTCAGCCATTCTGTGAGAAGTGTTTTAGATGTTCAAAATGTGGTGTTAATCTGAAACAGAAAGGTGGGAAGCCATTGCTTGTTGATACAGCTGCTTACAAGCTAAATTACTAACTACTGTAACTCTTTAACTGTCAACTTCATTTTTTAACAAACAACACAATTTTAGTTTATTGATTGGTTGAATGGTGTTTTGTGCAGCTTTCAACATTATTTCAGTCAAATCATGGCAACAGCTCACATATTCATGTATTTCCTGGGTTTCACCAGTACTAGGCTGGGGCTGTGAAGGACACTTCCACAAATAAGCCCTATGGAATCAGTGCGGCTCAAACCCAGGGCCTCTAGGTCACGAGTCCGACACTTTACCACTAAGCCATGCAGGACCCCTAACACAGTTTTAGACTAGACCAAACTTGTTTGCAAAAGGCATATTAAATGTGTCTCAAATGATGGGATATGTCTATGAAAATGTCAAAAATATTATGGAAAAAGAAGGAAATACTGGTTACAGCATTTTCCCTTTTTCCGACAATGTTTTCAAAAGCCATTTTGTCAAAGCAGTAAAATCACTGGATTGCATGGTAAAGGGTAAAACGGGGTGTAGATACCATTGATCAAGGTCAGCCTGCATGCAGTCTCATCTGTATTTTGCATTTTGACAGTTTACTTTTTGTCAAATTATTGTTGCTTCAAATCTCCAAATCTCTGTAGGGTATTTTATGATCGAGGGCAAGCTGTACTGTGAGAAATATGCTAGGGAAGTAGCTCAAGCACAAGGTGACAACATGAAAATTGCTGGAGCAGTCTGTAGGTAAGTTGGTCTTTTACCACATAGTTAGATGTTTTAACAACCACAGAAGATGAAGGCTTTTAATAAGACTGTGGGAGAAGGAGCAATACTGGTAAACAGCATTTTCTCCTTTTCACACAAGAGTTTATCATCTCAACTCTTTTCAGTCTGAAGATATTGTGGGTTTTACATTTACTGACCACACTTAATTCTTGTTAGCAAAGGTGTTTTGAAGAAAACACTGGTATTGTCATCGTAATTGTCTGCATCTTTATGGGAAAGCCTTTTGACTTTGTTTGATGTCTCAGTCAATGCTTATAATATTTACTCTAATTCTGGTTGATTGCTCACAATCAAAAGGCAAACCATACCAGAAGGGCAGATAACCAAAATATATTTGAAACAGTTATGGCCCCATTTTCAGTAAAAAGATTTTTCACTGAAGAAGTCAGTGCAGCTGAGAGTCAGCAAAGGCATACCATGAGTTTGTTTTTATCCTGGCCAAAGGTGGAGGGATATAGTGTTTGTGTTGTCTGTCAGTCCATCTGCTCGTCTGTCCATCTGTCTGTCTGTCTGTCAGTTTGTTTGTCTGTCTGGACAGATATCTTCAACAATCCCTAACGAAAATTTATGAAACTTCATACAAGTGTTTCTTATGAAAGTCTGTCTATAAATATTTTTTTATATTATTTAATGCCCTGTCATGGAAAAAGGGGGCATAATGTACGTGGGGTGATCAGAAAGAACGCGAACCACCCGATTATTTCAAAAACTACTTTACTTAAGATAACAAAAATTTGCACAGATGAACATTAATTACCTGGTTACTTACTCAAGCGTTTAAATGACGTCATAGGCAAATAAAAATGAGTGACGTCATTTCAATGACATCACATACTGCGTTAGCGGTTCACAATGTCGGATGACGTTTTATTTGAGCAGAGAGTAATTATAAAGTTTTACGTTAAACTCGGAAAGTCTTCATCGGAAATTAAGGCCGATTTAGATAAAGTTTATGGGGACTCAGCACTTAAGAAAACCAGTATTTGTAAATGGATTGGACGATTTAGAGAAGGACGCGAAACCGTTGAAAATGACCCTAAATCTGGCCGTCCATCAACATCAGTAACGGACAAAACTATCGCGGATGTGCAGCAGCATGTAAAGCAAGATCGTCGAGTTACTGTCAGGGAAATAGCTGACACATTTAGCATTTCCTATGGAAGTGCACAGGAGATTTTAACTGACAAACTTGGAATGTCGCGTGTTTGTGCAAGGTGGGTGCCTCGGCTACTGACGCCCGAGCAAATGGGGGTTAGGGTCGAAATTTGTTTTGAAATTTTAGAACGCATTAGGAAAGAAGGATCAAACTTTACTGATCGTATTGTGACATGCGATGAAACATGGGTACACTTTTACGAGCCCGAATCTAAACAACAAAGCAGTGTATGGAAACATCCAACATCGCCGTCCCCTGTTAAAGCCAAACTTTCTAAGTCTGTTGGTAAAGTTATGTGCATCATGTTTTTCTCTTCTCAACGTTTTCTTCTAAATCATGTTGTACCTATACATACTACAGTCAATGCTGAGTATTATGCCAGCATTATTCGAATGAATTTAATACAGGCCATCCGAAAAAAACAGCCGGAACTTCTATGGAGAGGCGTCATTTTACATCAAGATAATGCTCCCGCTCACAAAGCCAAACTTGTACAGGAAGTTTTGAAAAAACTAAACATAGAAACATTAGACCATCCTGCCTATAGTCCAGACCTGGCCCCATGTGACTTTTGGCTATTTCCTGTTTTGAAAGATTCTCTACGTGGCACGCGCTACGAGAGCAGAGAGGAGCTAACCCATGCCATGACCGGGTCGTTGAGAGTGATGTCACGTGACGGGCTCGCGCACGTGTTTCGCGCATGGGAATCAAGAATGAATAAGTGCATAGAACACAAAGGAGGTTACTTTGAAAAACAGTAAACATTCCAAGTTGATTTTTATAACAATATTCCGATAAAGGCACTGGTCCGCGTTCTTTCTGATCACCCCTCGTAAAATTTCATTATGGACATATAACAAAAAGGCCATGTGTACATGAAAAACACAATACCTCTCATATCTTTCTATCAAAAAAAGTCATTTTCACCGGAGGAAATCGTTTCAACAAAATTCCTTTTTTTATCCCCCACCATAGGCGGAGGGATATAGTTTTAGCGTTGTCCGTCCATCCATCCCTTCGTCCATCCGTACATACGTCCATTTCTTGTGAACGCAATTCCTCCCACATTTCTTGACGGATTTGGATAAAATTTTCATAGAATGTTTCTCATCATGTGACCTATTGCATATTGTCAAGGTTTTGCGATTTGTAGATGCGTCATGGAAAAAGGGGGCTTCATGTTACATTTCATTCCATTTCTTGTGAACGCAACTCCTCCCACATTTCTTCACGGATTTGTATAAAATTTTCACAGAATGTTTCTCATCATGTGAACTACCACATATTGTCAAGGTTTTGCAATTTGTAGCTGCGTCATGGAAAAAGGGGGCTTCATGTTATACTTCATTCCATTTCTTGTGAACACAACTCCTCCCACATTTCTTGACGGATTTGGATAAAATTTTTACAGAATGTTTCTCATCATGTGACCTAGCGCATATTGTCAAGGTTTTGCGATTCATAGCTGCATCATGGAAAAAGGGGGCTTCATGTTATATTTCATATTTCACCAATATCTCTTTAATTACTGGACATTTCTCAACGGATTTGGATGAGATTTTCACAGATCATGTGACCTAGTGCATATTGTTAGGGTTTTAGAATTTATTGCTGTGTCATGGAAAAAGGGGGCTTCATGTCAAACTTAAACTGCGTCCGTCCCTACGTACATCCATTTCTTGTGAACGCAACTCCTCCCACATTTCTTGACGGATTTGGATGAAATTTTCACAGAATGTTTCTCATCATGTGATTTATAGCTGCGCCATGGAAAAAGGGGTCTTCATGTTATATTTCATTTTTCACCAATATCTCTTTAATTATTGGACATAATTATCTCAACGGATTTGGATGAAATTTTCACAGATCATGTGACCTAGCGCATATTGTCAGGGTTTTGGAATTTATTGCTGTGTCATGGAAAAAGGGGGCTTAATGTCAAATTTTATTTTTCATTGATGTATCTCCAAATAATGGACATAATTTCATGAAACTTCATATTTTTATTGGTTAATCAAAGCCAATGACCATTGAGTCCGTCATGCATCCGTCTGTCCATCCATCAGTCCGTGCATAAACCTTTTAGATCACAAGTAACACAATATATCCATTGAGCTACCCAGGTAGGTGCTAGAAATTCCAACACTTTAGTCTCTATAGCTAGCTGCTTGAAATAGCAGCCATGTGGCAGCGTATAGTGTGACGACAGCACTCTTGTTTTCTATATATAATGCCGTGTCATGGAAAAAGGGGACTTGATGTATATTTCCATTATTTGTTTTCATTTAATGAAATGCCATGTTATGGAAAAAGGAGACTTAATGTATAATCTCGTTATGGACCAATAACAATAAGACCATGTGTACATGCAATACATATACCTCTTATATATTTTTTACTTAATGAAATGCTGTACCATGGAAAAAAGGGGCTTAATGTATAATTTCATCATGGACCAATAACAAAAAGGCCACATGTACATGCAAAACACAATACCTCTAATATGTTTGTATCAAAAAAGGTCTTTTTCGGCGGGGGATATCATTTCAACGAAATTGCTTGTTTTAACCCTTTCCCAAACAGTCCCTGGTTTTTACGGGTCAGGAATAGAAGCCTTTTGAAAACATTGTGGGAAAAGGAGAAAATGCTGGTAACCAGCATTTTCTCCTTTTCCCACAATGTTTTCTACCCTATCATATAGAAAAATCATCTTTTTAGCAACTGTTAATTTGTCATCTGCAAAATGCTTTCAATTTGGTCTGGTCCAAAATTTGCCGTTTGGGAAAGGGTTAATTCCATGCATGAGGTTAACCCTTTCCAACAATGAATTTTAGACTTCAAAACTGAAAAGCATCAGCAGACGACAAATTTAAGATTATCACAAATGAACAGAATAATGTTCTCACAAATGGTGAAAAGCCTACGAAAAGGAGAAAATGCTGGCCAATTCCACAAAAGATATCAATAGGGTCCCCACACAGCAAGGGCAGATAAACATCAAAATATTTTTGACACAGTTATGCCCCTTTTTCAACTTACAATTTTCAAGCAACTGCAGCTGAGTGTTGACACCCACATGTGATGCTCTTGTTAGCTCCACTGGCCGAAGGCCAGAGAGCTATTGTCATGGCGTTGTGTCCATCGTGCGTCCGTCCGTCCGTCCGTTCGTTCGTCCGTGCGTGCGTCCGTAAACTTTTTCTTTAAAAAACTTCTCCTCAGAAACTATTGACTGGATTTTTACCAAATTTCACAGGAATGTTCCTTTGGTGGTCCTCTTTCAAATTCCTTCAAATAATTGTGTTCCATGAAGAATTCTGGTTGCCATGGCAACCAAAGTAAAAAACCTTTAAAAATCTTCTCCTCCCAAACCGCTATTTGGATAGCATTATTATTTTGCAGGAATATTCCTTAGATACAGGTTTACAGAATTCCTTAAAAAAAAAAAGATCTGTCAAAAAACATGGCTTTTATGGGAGACTCATTTTCCTTTTATGGTATAAAGTAAAATCTTTGAAAAATTTCTTCTCTAAAACTATTCATTGGATTTCATTGTTGTTTTGCAGGTAAGTTCCTGTGGTGGTTGTCTACCAAATTGTTTCTTCAGTGAGCTAAAATGCAGGATTGAATGATAATTGTTAAAAACTTCCTTTCGCCATTATAGAAATATCAGGCCTGTGGAGCGATACAGGCGCTCAAGCGCCTCTAGTTTTATATTGCACTAGTGGTATAAACATCTTGTGAATATTCAGGGAAAAAAATCTTGCTGGCAACAAGTTTGTTTTTCTGTTCTATGAAGAAAGAAGTTTTCCATGTCAATTTTCAGTTTTAACCCTTTACCAAACAATCCTGAGTTTTAGCAACCCTGACAAAGGAGGCTTTTGAAAACATTATGGGAAAAGGAGAAAATGCTGGTAACCAGCATTTACTCCTTTTCCCACAATGTTTTCTACCTTTCACAGGCGGAATTTTAGTTTCATAGTCACATTTAACATTATCTGCAGACGCTTTCAACTTGACCAGCATAGGAGGTTGTCCTTTGGTAAAGGGTTAAAAGATGTTAAGATGCTTGAAATGACCAGTAAATTTCTTACATTGAATCTAGCCAGTTGCAATTTAGGATCTACATTTAAATGTCAAAAGCCACTTCACTCACTTTTGTATTTTGTTTATGGTAAAGAAATGCTGATACAAACATTATTATGGTCAGAGAACACAATTTAGTTGGCTATGGTATGAATAGAATATCATGCATGGGTTTACTAGCTCCACTGGCCGAAGGCCAGCGGGCTTATGTCATGGCTCGGTGTCCTTCGTGCGTCCATCCGTCCATCCGTGCGTTAACTTCTATTTTAAACATCTTCTTCTCTGAAACTACCCATCTAATTTTGATGAAACTTCACAGAAATGATCCTTCCATGGTCCTCTTCAGAATTTCTTGAAAGAATTTGATTCCTTCAAAAACTCTGGTTGCCATGGCAACAAAACTTAAAAATATTGGAAATCTTTGAAAATCTTCTTGTCTGAAACCATAAGGCCTAGGGCTACCAAATTTGGCATGTAGCTTTGTCTAGTGGACCTCTATCAAGTTTCTTCAATTATAGCCCTGGGGTCAAATTTGACCCCGCCCTGGGGGTCACAAGTTTTACATGGGCTTATATGGGGAAAACTTTAGAAATCTCCCTGTACCTAGCCATAAGGCTTAGGGCTACCAATTTTGCATGTGGCTTTAATTAGTGGGCCTCTACCAAGAGTGCCCAAATTATAGCCCTTGGGTCAAATTTGACGCCACCCCGGGGGTCACAAGTTTTACATGGGCTTATTTAGGGAAAATTTTAGAAATCACCCTGTACCTAGCCATAAGGCCTAGGGCTACCAAATTTTGCATGAGGCTTTGTATAGTGGGCTAATTTTGATGAAACTTCACAGAAATGATCCTTCCATGGTCCTCTTCAGAATTTCTTGAAAGAATTTGATTCCTTCAAAAACTCTGGTTGCCATGGCAACAAAACTTAAAAATATTGGAAATCTTTGAAAATCTTCTTGTCTGAAACCATAAGGCCTAGGGCTACCAAATTTGGCATGTAGCTTTGTCTAGTGGACCTCTATCAAGTTTCTTCAATTATAGCCCTGGGGTCAAATTTGACCCCGCCCTGGGGGTCACAGTTTTTACATGGGCTTATATAGAGAAAACTTAAGAAATCTCCCTGTACTTAGTCATAAAGCATAGGGCTACCAAATTTCGCATGTAGCTTTATCTAGTGGGCCTTCACCAAGAGTGCGTAAATTTTAGCCCTAGGGTCGAATTTGATTCATCCCCAGGGGTCAGAAGTTTTACACGGGCTTATATAGTGAAATCTTTAGAAATCTTCTTGTAACTAACCATAAGAACTAGAGCTACCAATTTTAGTCCTGTCTCAGGGATCTTTTGTTCAAAACCAATTGGCCAAGTATTGTAATGTTTGGCATGTAGGGATTTTACGTATTAGCCAGTGGAGCGATACAGGGCCATCATGGCCCTCTTGTTTTTTATATCTTTTTGACATTCAAAACAGCATCATGCTGGATCAGTGTTAAGTCATGCTATGGTGGATGGATACAAGCTCTTGGGCAATATGTCAACGCAAGGCACTACTGCGTCTTGTTTGTTGTATTTTCAGATAAAAGTCTCGGAGAACATGATGGAATCTAGACTGTATGTACAGTGTTTAGAGATTGAAGTGTATCCATAGCAACCAATTCCAGAGGTCCCCTCCTAAGTCTGTGTTCATATATTGTTAAATTTGGAGGAATTTTGTTTTTACCTCTGTACCAAAAGATTTCTAAGTGGTTTTTTTTAAACTACTTAGATGATGCTGATTGTATTTATCATGCAGATAATACATTTTACTTAATCTGTGGATTGGGATTACTTATTTTACTTTAACTCTACCAAATGACAAAATTCTAGACCTGTTCTAATTGAAACCGTTTGCAGACAACAAATTAAAGGTAGCCCAAATGATGATCTCTACCTTTGAGTTGTTGAGTAGGTAGAAAACATTGTGGGAAAAGAAAAAAATGCTGGTTACCAGCATTTTCTTCTTTTCTCACAACGCTTTCAAAAGCTGTCTCCTTCAGGGTCGTTAAAACAAGTATTGTTTGGTGAAAGATTAAATGGAAAAATCACTATAGTGATTCCATTGTGCTGAGCTGTTGTATTCTTGACACTAAAAAACAAAAGTGATCAGGTCAATTTTTAACCCTTTACCAAACAATCCTGTTTTAACCACCCTTTAGGAGAAGGCTTACGCAAGCATTGTGGGAAAGGGAAAAAAATGCTGATCACCAGCATTTTCTCCTTTATCGACAGTGTCTTCTACACCAGGGATCTTTGGCCTGTTTGTACCAATTTTGATGTTGGGATCTGCAGATACCCTCAATTTGAAAAGAGTAAAAAAAAAATCATAAACTTTAGGGATTATTGTTAGTTGATATAATGAGATATTAATGATATTACTTGTATAGAGCATTTGCCTATTTTCATGACAGCCAGTGGAGCCTGCACAAAGTAATGTATGCTTAACAAAGCTTTCTACCCTCTACCTCATAGTCAATTTTGCCACCTTTTCACCAAATTGTTGAAAACTCTGGAAAAAGGAGAAAATGTGGGAACCAGCCATTAGCATTTTTGCCTTTTCCATAACATTTCTAACCTTACAAAGACTAATCTTGTTACTTGTGCCTCTTCTTTGTTATTGAATACTTTTTGTTTGGACAAATTGAAAATTTTGTCATCAGTTCTGGTAAAGATTTAGGCCTGAATGATGTAATAACTATTTGAAATATGGTAAGGAATGCATAGATCCTGGGAAAGATACTAAAATCTGGAACATATCAGAAGGGGAATCTCAGCATTTCCTTCTTTTCCCACCATTTTTTTCCCCACAAATCCCGTCATTTGAGCCACAATTATTTTGTTGTCTGCAAATGCTTTCAATATACATGTAGATAGGCCTGTATTTTTCTGATCTGAGAAAGAGGTTGGACAAGGGTAGACATTATGTCCATAGATAGGAGAAATTCATTGTTACCAGCTTGCCAAGCCCTGATAGCTCAGTCAGTAAGGTGCAGGACTTGAGAACAGGGGGTCTTGGGTTCGATCCCTGGCTCGGCCAATTTCTTTCAAAGGATTAATGATAGTCATTGCGACAGGATTCATTCCTCTCACACTGCTGACCATTGTCTCAACGATGGTTATGTGGGAAAGCAGCCAGTGGCTTGGAAAGAAAATTGTGCCGAGTACTGGTAAAAGAGATTCCAGGAAAGCATTGATAGGTGCACTGGCCACCGTGATATGATATGAAATGATGTTGAAAATGGCGTTAAACACCATACAATCAATCAATCAATCAATCGTTAGCAGCATATTCCTTTTTATTGGCTTGGTTTATCATTGCAACCAGTTGCCCATGTGAGCGATGCCTTTGGAAAACTGTTATGTTACAGGGGATTGTGCAAGATATAGTAAAACCCATCCTAAGATATGCCTGGTTCTTTAACCATGTACCACACAATGCCTACTTTTAACGACCCTGTAGAAGAAGTCTTTTGAAAACATTGTGGGAAAAGGAGAAAATGCTGGTAACCAGCATTTTCTCCTTTACCCGCAATGTTTTCTACCCTATCAAACAAAAATCGCATCGTTTGAGCCACAGTGAAATTTTCATATGCAAACGCTTCCAATTTGGATAGGTCTAAAATTTTGTCGTCTAGTAAAGGGTTAACAAGATCACTGAATAGCAGTCACACATGACCAGTAGGTACAACATCCAAAAAACTTTTTGGTAAGTTCAGATGGCCAGCCATAGGGATTGACCCCTTCAAGTGGCCCAAGATTTGACACTCACAAGTCTCATGCTCCACCAAATTGGCTATTAGGGCTGGTCATCTTGTTCATTTCATGCCACAGTGCTATTTTATTAAAAGATGTCTGTTTTATTGCAAAAAAGGTTTTATTCCTTTACCAAACAATCCGGAGTTTTAACAACTCTGTAGATGGATGCTTTTTTGAAAACATTATGGGAAAAGGTGAAAATGCTGGTAATTAGAATTTCTCCTTTTCCCACAGTGTTTTTTTTCTACCCTGTCTCTGACATGTTTTATCATTTGAAACACATTTATTATCTTCAAATGCTTTCAATTTGGACTTGTCTAGAATTTTAATGTTTGGTAAAAGGTAAAGAGTTAAGAGGTGGCAATAAAATAAAACTGTTATACACTTTTCAAAATGACGTTAGCAATTTAGTAAGGTCAATCTTTGTCCTAAATTTGGGTCAGTATTGTTTTGAAAATGTTTATTTCTCTTGGCTCAGATTCTTTTGCTGATACTGTGATTGAAAATCCCAACCCTTTTTGCTCATTTGTATTTTTGCCGTGAAGATTGACAGATTTTATTTAATTTATTGGATGTACATGTTATTACCACTGATATTCTTTGTTGTCCTTACTGCAAACCTGCAGTATATTATGAAAATAGATAATGTGTCATCAGCATACCTTCAATCACCACCTTTTATCATATCTCTTTCAGAGCCAAAAATATTTGGCTTTTTTGGATGGCAGAGTACATATGTCTGAAAATTAAGGAGATCTGACATGTTTGACTAAGACAGGATGGTGTAGATCCAAGATGAGACTGAGCGTTCTCTGCACGCTAATCTTGATGTATGCCGTCTGTAAAAGTTTCTTTCATCAATGGCACCTAAAAGGTTTATGAAATGATGAAGATCTGCTCTACACAGTAAGATATTTAATACATATATGTGAGCCATGCTCTGGCTAAAGGGGGCTTAATGCATCTCCGTGATCCATGGTACCAAGCAAGCCATCACATAGTTAGGGATCCATAAAATCCACTCCGTCTAATGAATGACTGAACCTGAAGGATGAGTGGTCCTTTGACATACAGAAAAATGGCCAAAAGCGAAAAGTTTCGGCCCAGGTCAGCCTGCGTGGACTGCGCAGGCTGACCTGGGTCGATACTTTTCGCAGATCGATTAAGCCCCCTTTTCACAGAGCATGGCTCATGTATAAATTTAAAAAATTTTCATGGGCAATTGAAACGTAATCTCTCATATTACGGTCATGACTTTTGATGTCCCCTCAATGGACAGCTGTTGAAAAAATTCAGACTTTTAACCATCCTGTGGAAGAATAATTTTTAAAACACTGTGGGGAAAAGGAGAAATTGCTAGTAAGTGGTATTTTCTCCTTCTCCCACAGTGATTTTTTTATTCTATCAATGTCAAATTCCATCATTTCAGCTACCTTTTACTTTGTTGCCTGCAAATGCTTTCAATTTGGACTAGTCTAAAGTTTTGTTGTCTGGTAAGGGGTTAAACTGATTTTAACAAGCAATTGCTCTTTTTCCCTTCAATGTTTGCTTTACAGATCGGGGAAGTTTTTTTGTCTGACCCATGTATCTATCCTCCTTACATCTTTGTGATAGTGTTTAATTGTTCTAAGATTCTCATGTGGAGTGACGGATCAAATTCCAAAACAATTATGCAAATGTAGTAAATCAATACATTTGTTATAAATAAATAAAATGAACTTTCTCTGTCAGTTCCAAAGAAGCAGATATTGCATTCCAAAGCCGTCCTTGACAAAATATCTGGCAAATAAGCAGACAGTGTTGATCCAAGATTAGAGACCACTTTCATGCAGTCTGATCTTGATCTACACTGTCAACATAAAAAAATAAGTTTGGGCTCAGCATTACAAGGGTTAAATATCGAGTGAACTTACAGTTAGCTGTCAGAGTGCCAGTTGCTTATGCAGTCTTTGTACAACTGTGGTCAGACTGCACAAGTTAAGCATTCAGATCATAGACCTTTACTTTCCTCTCTGTATGGACATTGTTGACAAACGTAGCTCTGAAGTTACCCTTAGTTTGGTGTTTTTTCCATACTGAAAATATCCATTCTGTACATAAAGGGTTCAAAGGATAAGCTCTGTTACCATTTGATTATAGACTTGTGCAAAATGGATGCATTTGCAGAGGACAAATTAAATGGGTTTTTTTTGTTCTTTGAAAGGGTAGTTCTAAAGGGTACACAACAGAGTAGGAAAAGGAGAAAATGCTGGTTACAGGCATATTCTCCTTTTACATCTTCTTTTCAAAGGCCTTTTTCCCCGAAAGTAGTGAAAACACTGGATTACACAGTTCAATAAAAACACGGGTCTCAAACTTGGTTGTTTGGTAGAGAGTTAAGACTCGGTTAACTCTTTACCAAACAACCAAATTTTTTATTGGACTAAATTAAAAGCCATTGCAGATGACAATTGTAGCCTAAATGATTATTTCTGTCTTTGATAGGGTAGGGAACATTGTGGGAAAAGGAGGTAACCAGCATTTTCTCGTTTTTCCACAATGTTTTCAAAAGCCTTCAATTCCAGGATCGTTAAAACTCAGGATAGTGTGTTAAGAGAGTTAAGAGTTCAAATCTGTGCTTTGTTCTAGCTACATTAGAACTATATTGGCTGCAATATGCATGGTTTGCTCCTATTGCAGCAGAACTTACTTTTAATTGATACTGTTTGATAATGTAAAATAATCTTTATATCAAGTTGACATTATCTGCTTGTATATTATTTATGTTAAAGCTGTTTTATAGTATTAAACTTGTTAGAAAGATTTAAGTGTATGTACTTGTCAATCTCCAAAGCTCCATTTCCGTTAAGAGAAACAGTTGTGGTCCTTTTGATTAACCTTCATACAGCTAAATAAAGATGGAGAAAATAGTAAAGTAACCCCATTTCGTGATATCAGTCTTTTTCACAAAAAATGTTCTCACTATGTCAGACACAGACTGCATATCTGTGCACTCTGATTTTGATCTATCCTGTCTACAAAAGTGCAGTGAGTCTTGCACTTTTTTGTCTTGCAGTAGAACACATCGTGGCTTAAACAGAAATTAATCACATTACTTAAACATGTATCACAATGTAAAATCAACATTCATTATCTGTATTTCAAAGATAATTTTTAGTTTACTGGAGCACTAAGTCCTCAAAGTAAGCTACTGAGGCAAGTCATTATTGGCATGCATTGTGCCTCAACAATTCTGTTAACCCTTTACTACACAATCCCGAGTTTTAACAACCCTGAAGAAGAGGGCCTTTGAAAACATTGTGAGAAAAAGAGAAAATGCTGATAACCAGCATTTTCTCCTTTTACCACAATGTTTTCTACCCTATCAAAGGCAGAAATCATCACTTGAGCTGCATTTATTTTGTCGTCTGCAAATACTTTCAATTTGGTCGAAACCAAAATTTTGTCGTTTGGTAAAGTGTTAAACATCTTCTTACAAACAAAGTCCGTATTGTATTTAAATCGGGACAAAGCCATGCATTAAGGAGTGGTCTCCCGTAATGCACCCCCTCTTAAAGTCATCATTTATTGATGACTCAAAGTCTTTTTAGGCATTAAGTCTATTATTTAGACAACAAATGTCCGTTTTTTGGACAACAAATGGGATTAATGGCTCAATGGCCAATCCCAGACAAGCCCCCATCTTACGAACAAAGTCCGTAACAAAGAAACAAATGAACAAATGCATGGCAGAAATAAAGGGAGCGGGCAGGATTCAAACCTAGAACTCCCGGACGAAAGGCCAATACTATAACCACTGAGCTAAAGAGATATCTCCCTAACGCAGCTGTTAGGTATTGTATTTAAATCGGGACGAAGCCATGCATGAAGGAGTGGTCTCCCGTAACAATCTCCTCTCAAAGTACATTGCTGTTTACTACCAATCTTCAGATATATTGCATGGGTCAACCTCTTCAAGGTTTCGAAGAGTTTAATTTTATGCACAGCACCTGAAAAGGGAAAATTCGGCAAATCTTTCTAACTCTTTGTTGCTGAAAACCACAAGTCTTAAATTACCAAATTAGGCATGTAGCAACATATAGTGGATCTCCACAAAGACTGTCGAAAGTATAGCCCTGAGTTAAAAATTGGTTCAACGGGTAGGCAGTGTCAAAAAGTGTTGTCAAGTGAGCAGTAAAGGGCAATTCTGGCCCTCTTGTTGGAGTTTTTGCTGCTTATTGTTTAAGCAGGTAATGAGTTAACTTGTTAAGTAGCAATTGCTTGTAATAACGAGTGACAGCGAATTACGGGCAAAGCCTGTAACGAGCAAAGCTCGTTTTGCGGTAACACCATTCTAGATTTTTAAAAATAAAATTCCGACTTCGTTCTGGGTTTTAGTCTAAATCTAGAGGTGGATGACTAAAAATTGAGTGTCTTCCGGTTGGTCGCACAGCGTCACATGTATCATAATCTTTCGCACAATTACCTGATTGGTCAAAAATGACAATAATTATCTACCTATCAGATGATTATTTAAAAATCATAGTTTAATAATTACAGATTATCTAATTTCCTCCTTACTTTCAGCGTATTAAACGTCTGTTTTTGTATAAATATACGCAATGATCTGTGCCAGCAAATGATGACGTCATTAATCATACAATTTTTACATCATGCACGAGCCATTTTCATCATTATTTAAGTTATATCATGGCGGCCAGTGCACCTACCCATGCTTTCCTGGAGTTTCTTTTACCAGTACTCTGTACAATTTCTTTCCAAGCCATTTGCTGCTTTCCCACATGGTCGAAACAATGATCAGCGGTGAAAGAGGGATGAATCGTGTCGCAGTGACTATCATCAATCCTAGGGGAGAAATTGGCCAAGCCGGGGATCGAACCAGCGCCCCATGTTCTTGAGTCCTACACACTACCGACTGCGCTACCAGGGCTTGGCAACTAGTTTTTCGTCTGTTTCAAAATACCATTTACAGAGAAGAAAGTCAGATTTATGATCCATGAAAAGGGGGCTTAACGCATCTGCAAAAACTATCGACCCAGGTCTGCCTGTGCAGTACGCGCAAGCTGACCTGAATCAAAACTCTATGCTAGATCTATTGATCAATTTTCTGCATGTCAAAGGACCAATATGCTGCCTCGTGATTCAGTCAGTTATCATACAAAATGAATTAGATCTATATGGATCTATAATTATGTGATGACTTTCTTGGTATCATGCATCATGAAAATGCATTAAACCCGCTTTTACCGCGACATGGCTCAAATATATTTATTCAAATGTTATAACGTTAGAAGCTTGTTGATAGATATAAAAGTTTTCTTTTACCGTAAGTTGGATACCTATCTGATAACTCAGAAAATTTCTTTCCTAGGATTGATGATGGATCTAGTCATTGCGACAGAATTCATTCCTCTCTCTACACTGATCACTGTTTTAACGATGGACGTGTAGGAAAGAAGATGGGATGAAAAAGGAAAGCTACAAATAATCTGATTTTGGCGATCTACGCACTTTGATTTTTTTGACAGATCTACAAGTGAAATAATGTCGAAGTGTTAAAGTGTTAAAAATCATAGTCGAAAAAAACATCATCTCCAAAGATGGAGAGATCATGATGTGAATAAGGTCTGAGAATGATCAGATGTCGCTGAAGTAGTGCCCGGGTAGCCATGGAAACAATCCAGTCAAGCTTTAACCCTTCAAAATGTGGCAGTCACATGATTCCCTGGCGATCAAAGCCACTGGTGGTATTGCAGAAATACAGTGCTCAGTGTTCCATGGAATTATATAGATCTATAAAAAGTGAAGGTTTTTTTTCCCCTTTCTCCTTTTTACATGCAATGTGAAAATGTGACCATGAATTGCTTCCTTTTTCTTTTCTTCTCTCTCTCTAGATCTACATGCAGTGAGGAAATATCCCTGTAAAATGTTCTTTGGAAGTATGTGAAACAATAATAACTCCAAGGTTTTTTATTTCTGGATATAAATTAACAAAATTGCAGAGAAACTGTCTTCATTTTGTTAAGGGACCGTTGGCCCTTTTTCCACTTGTATACATCCACGAAAGAAGCATGCATTCTACTTTTAACAATGCTCAAAATTAGTGTTGGCAAAGCCGGAATTCGAACTCAAAACCCCTTGATTTCAAGATCTAGAATCTAGGTCGTCATTTGAATTATTAGATATTTGTTCCACAAATCATTCATGTCGCTCGTACTGAGACTTTGCCTTTTTTCATATTAAGTAATACTTATGATCCCTAGACCGATAGAGTTATCTCTCTTTGAGTGCTCTTGTATCTGTTGAGATGGTGAGATAATGTATTAACAGGGCATAAATAGTGCCCGTAATGTAGACAGAATGTTAACTAAGCCATATCGAAAATAACAGATCAGCAATTAATTATTAAACACTGCATCCTAATGAGATATGCCTCTGTTAGTAAAGATGGCTGCATTTGACTGTACTTTATACATGATGCCATTGATTTTTGTTTATGTGTGGTCCTGGTAACAAGTCTAAACCCATCTTTAGTAATGTAGAGTTCCTCTTATGGTAATAATAAGTATTGTTTCATTTCCAACAGTACATTCTATACCATTTAGAGGAAAGTACTTTCCTTTCCCTCAAGTATTTCCACATTGTATCACCAATACAACTAAGTAGTCTGTCTAAAAATAAACAGTAACTATAAAATAGGTAGAGCATTACAGCAGATAGAATTATAAACTCAATATTTACTTTTATCACTTTATTGCTTTTTTATACATCAATCCACGGGAACAAACTAAATACAAAAGCAGAGGTTATGATGGAAATACCTACGAAATTATATGCTTGACTCAATGTTGGACACATGAAAAGGCAGAAAAAGAAATATTTATTACTAACCCTTTACCAAACAATTCCAAATCTTAAAAACCCTGAGGAAGGAGGCTTTTGAAAACATTGTTGGAAAAGGAGAAAATAATGGTAACCAGAATTCCTTTCCCCACAGTGGTTTTTAATCTCTCAAAGACAGGTTTTACCATTACAGCTGTTAAATTTTCCAACAATTGCTTCCAAAATGAACAAGTCTAAAATTTTGCCATCTGGCAAAGGGCCAAATATCAACAGCGCAAAAGTGTAGCAAAAAATAGCCTCACTAAAAGTTGTTCTAAGCCAATTACATACCGGTATAAGCACATTATTTTTAGGGAGTGATTCACATTTGCCCTGCAGCAGACTTTTTTCGAAAACATTGAGGCTAACAGAGAAACTAGCAATTTCCCCTTTTGCCAAAATTTTTTCTCATTCACTCACATTCACAAAAAGTTGATATTTCAATGTGTTGGAGTTTAGAAACCCAAGGTGGTTTTAAGTGAGCAAAAACTAAATTATGCAGAGAAGAACAAGTATGTACATGTATAAATGATTTTTTTCCATGGATTTGATAATAAACACTGGCAATTGGATAAAAGCTTTTAGGCTGATTTAATGACAAGATATCAGTGAGAAAACAAAGATTTTCAGAACCCATTCGCTGTTTACCCTACAGTTTTAACCTCTCTTCCTTTAATACACAATATTACATCTATATTAAATGTAACATTGTGATATTTTAATAATTCCCAAGTAATTAATGTATTACAAGTCTCATCTAAATGGTCATCTGCAGAATGCTTTTAATTTGGACAAGTCTAAAAGTTTGTTTTCCAGTTCAGAGTTGAAAAAAAACTTCAACCCTTATAAACTGCTAAGCGCTCTCATGGACCTATTGCTGATAGTGTAGATTAAGATAAGACTGCATAAAATGTGCAGGTTGATCTTTGATCCACACTGTCCATTAAGGAGTTATCTTTCATCCTGAAATACCTTTTGAATAAGAAAATTTTGGTTTCACTTTCGGCTTGAAAGTTTCATTTCACTTATTTAGCAGAATACGGGTTAAAAAAGAAAAAGTGATCAATAGTTAGTAGGGATGATGAAAATGACAGCACATAGATGTGTAATGAGTAAGGTAAAAACAGCAGTATCTATAACAAAGGATATGGTAATCATATATAACAAATAACATACATAGAAAAAGGTCAACAATTTAGAATCACCGACTTAACATGTTGCTTTACCCTTTATAAGAAAATAAAATTTTTAAACTAGCCCAAATTGGAAGTATCTGTGGTTGACAAATCAAAATGTGGATGTTTGTAGAGTATGATTTTTAAACAGGAAGTAATGAGTTAACTTTTTCCAAAACAAACTTGTTTTAATTAACAGGCATCCTTTCAAAGACAAATCCCAACATATGAGCCTCACTTATATTGTTGTCTGCAAATGCTTTCAATTTGGGCCAGTCTAAAATTTTGTTGTGTGGTAAAGGATTAAGCCATATTAAATTAGTTGTCTGCATATAGTTTCAATTTGGGCAAGTCTAAAATTTCATCATCTCATAAAGGGTGAATCTGTTTAGAAAAACTGATAGTTCAGCCCATCAACTGATAAATGTTTCTTCAATCGCAGTGATTCTAGTTTTATAAAAATTTTTGTAATATACAAACATAACACTCCCAACAAGACCATGGTTATTCACTTTTGTAACATGCAGTTTGTTGTGGCCGACATTAACACTTCTATACTTTATACATAAAGTAATAGCCATTTGTACATCTTCCTTTCTTATCCTAAATTAAGTTGTGATAGAAAAGGTACAATATACCCACAATAAAACAATCAATACCTTCATAAGCTTTTCTCAGACCACATCCATTCAACCTATCACAAAATTTGCATTGTGATACATTTAGCATTCAAACCCATCATCTTGTAATAAAAAGTTGTAGCAGGCAATTCTGACAAGTCTTTATGAAATAATGAAAAGCAAACATGAATCAAGGTATCAATATGAAGACATGAGAAAACAACATAAATTAACCTAAATTCAAGTTTATTATACTTATTTCACAAGTATATTTTTTAAGCTGTCTGCAGCAAGGTTACTTCATGTGGTAACAGTTATTGTGGTATTGTCAATTGGTAAGGGATTAAACCAGTTCAAGAATATAGACAAAGACTTGTAAGTAAACAATCACTATATAAATAATTGACCACTAACAAAATATACATAACAAATTCCAGCTGACAGCACCATCTCATTTTCTCTTCAACGATAACCATCTTATTTCTCCTTAAAGTTAACCCTTCACAAGAACGAAATTTTAGAATTCTTCCAGTTGTAAAAAAACACACATAAAATCATAAATGAGGCTTTAAAGAAAGACCCTGTCTTTGAAACAATAGAAAACATTGTCGGCAAGGGAAAAATTGCTGGTTACTAGCATTTTCTCCTTTATCCACAATGCTTTCAAAAGCCGTCATTAATAGCACAGGATTGTTTGATAAAGGGTTACAGTCTCATTCTATCAACCTCTCAAACTATGGTCAAACCTGCATTTAACAAACCGCACAGGAAGTATTAAGAAGTACTTTCTTAGAGCAGGTATTTGCCTGGATGTTAATTTTTTTCTCTTGCAATCAGTAATCGAAACAGTGACTTTTTCAAAAAGGCTGATTGCTCAATAGAGGTGACCAGTATGACGAAATTGACAGCTCTCTGTGGTAGTGAAACCAAAGTTCTTAAATTCTGAGATTCATTGATCTACTTATTGTTCTAAAACAATTATCTTTGCCCCTGAATTTGATAGCTTTTCGGAAACAATGTTGGATAAGTATTGTTTGAAACAATTTTTCTTTTTTCCTCTGTTTCAAATTCATAATTTTCTTTCCTTAGAATTTTTGTCCAATCTTAATTTCGTAAGTTTCTGTAGTGTCTAAAAACTACCTTGACTGCAAATGTGTTTATACTGGAGTATAAATCTGAAACTTATCTGCACTGAAAAGAGAAAATCATTTTAGGTTCCTATAAAAATATCTCATCCATAGAAAAAATATCACAGCAAAAAAGCTGTACATATAAATTGGGTATTCAAGAATTTTTCATTTAAACTGAAGGCACTTACAAGTCAATGTTCAACCATATTTCTCTCTGTTGCATGCATTTTAATGCATCACCTTAACAAGATGTTGAAAACATCATGACAAAATGAAACATTGCTCCAGTAGTAGCAATCTCTACAATAATATTTGCACTATCCCTTTATCCATACTAAAGTTTTAGATATTTTCTAAAGTACTTCCATTATATTAGGGGGTGCCAAAGCATCTATCCATGGGTTTCTGGAGTTTTTTCACCAGTAGCACACTACCTTATTTTCAGATCAATGACTGCTTTTTTTCAACTCTTTACTGAATAAGAAAATTTTGGACTTGTCAAAATCCACAGCAATTGCAAACTGGATGTTTCTTTGTAAGGATTGAAAACTGAAAACATTATAGGAAAATGAGAAAATGCTGGTTACCAGCATTTTTTCCCTTTTCCTGTAATGTTTTCCACTTAACTCTTTACCACATAGTCCTGTGTTTTAACGACCACGAGGAAGATTTTTGAACATTATGGGAAAAGGAGAAAATGCTGGTAACCAGGATTTTCTCCTTTTCTAACAATGTTTTCTATCCTATCAAAGACAGAAATCATCATTTGAGCCACATTTGATTTGTCTTCTGCAAATGCTATCAATTTGGTCTAGTCCAAAATTTTGTCATTTGGTACAGAGTTATAGACAGATTTATCATGTGAGCCACTTTAAATTTGTCATCTGCAAATGTTTTGACAAGTCTAAAATTTCGTCATGGATAAAGGACTAGCCAAATTTTGCAGAGCAATTTTTTAAGCAGTTGTTTGTAAATTTGTTTTAGAAGGTAATGAATTAAACCAACAGTTCCCCAGTCAAGATCTATTAAATTACATTGAACAAAGGGATATCACTCTATGTGCATAACATATATAGGCATTTGTCTAAAAGTTCTTGTTGTAGTTTATCGGGCATGTTTCTTGCAAAATGGTTTACCTCCCTTGGCATAAAATGCTTGTCCTTCTAGGTTCACTTGGCAAGTCTGTGAAAGAGAAAATCAAAAAATAAAAATGAAATTCCAATAACAGACTATCATGCGAATTGATGCACTAATATTGATTTTAAGTAAATCATATCAAAGAAAAGTGTGCCTTCCATTTAATTCCTTTAGAATGACACAATTATGCTTGTCTTTCTCTTTAAAATAAGAACCAAATGAAACATATATATTCTAATTTAAAATTACTGATACCAAATAATAGCTCCCTTTTTACCCTTATACTGCATATTTTCCCTTTGCTGTCACATGTATACCTATTTATACACCCCCCCCCACCCCCCCACCCCCCCCACGATTTCTCAAGTCTGTATTCAATGATGGCTGCAGCAAATTTGTTTTAGAAGTAATGAGTTAACAGCAAAATCAAGAATGTAATAATCTAATCTTTACTTCTGAAGGGGCTTCAAATTAGAGTTGGCAAAAAAGTTTTTATGTTTGCTTGTCAGGTATCTAACACCATTTTCAGTATAATTTCATTTACATCCTGCAGCCAGTGCAACTAGTCATGCTTTCCCAGAGGGTCTTTAACCAGTACTTTGCACAATACTCTTCCAAGGCCTCTGACTGCTTTAGAACAGAACAATATTCAAAACAGTAATCAGCAGTGATAGAGGAATGAACCCTGTCGCAATGACAATCATAAATCCTTGGATACTAATTGGCGGAGCTAGGGGATTCAAACCAGCAACCCCTTGGTTTCAAGTTGTGTACACTACAGACTGTGCTACATGGCTCAGCCAAAAAACATTGCCTATGACAAATTTGTCTAAATCTCATAGAAAAGGGATATAAACATATGAATATAAAAGACAGGATCGATATATTTGAAACTTACGGAGCAGTTAAAGCACTCTGAATGGTAGTTCTGGTTCAGAGCTTCCACCCATTTGTCGCCAGGTTCAATTGGGAAATCACAGGCATTACACATAGTCTGGAACATTTGACGCCAGTCTGGAAAAGAAATGCTGAATAAAATAGAAATCTAAATATGACTGATTTCAAATTCAGAACTTAAAAACTGTTAATTAACCGTTTATCACACAATCCCAAATTTTAACAACCCTGAGGAATAGGCCTTTTGAAAACATTGTGGGAGAAGGAGAAAATGCTGGCAACCAGCATTTCTCCTTTTTCCACATTGTTTTCTTCTCATTCAAAGACAAATTTCATCATTTGAGCTACATTTAAATGGTAGTCTGAAAATGGTAGCAATTTTGACAAGTCTGAGATTTTGTCATGTAGTAAAGAGTTAAGCAACATAATTTCTCAAAGATTCATAAAGTATAGGCTCATTTTAACTGCATTTGTCTCTGAAATGACTGAAAACGTTATGCTCAACAGATCAGAGTTTTGTTTGGTAAAGAGTTAACCCTTTACCAAACATAACTCTTATCAACCAATTCTAAGGTTATTGACCCTATAGAAAAAGACATTTTAAAAACATTGAGGAAAAAAAAGAGGAAATACCGGTAACTTTTTTTTCTCTTTTCCAACAACTTTACAGTGTTTTCTAGATTTCCAAAAACAAATTTCGACATCTGAGTCACATCTATGTTTCAGATTGCAAATGCTTTCAATTTGAACAAGCATACCATTTTGTTGTTTGATACAGACCTAAGGAAATTTCATTAAACATAAAGGAATTTTATGAAACCTTCATAATTATGCACTATTCGAGATATCAATTTTTGATCCAAGAATTTGTTCACTCCTATCCCTCTATTTAAAGATGACAGCCTTTTGAAATATCATGCTTATTTCATTCACACCTTACCACACAATCCCGAGTTGTAGCGACCCTGAATAAATAGCCTTTTGAAAACCTTGTTAGAAAAGGAGAAAGTGCTGGTAACCAGCATTTTCTCCTTTTCCCACAGGGTTTTTCTACACTTTCACAGATAAATTTCATCATTTCAGTCCCATTTGATTTGTTTGATTGCAAATACTTTTAATATGGACCAATCTAAAATTCAATTGTTTGGTAAAGAGTTAAACTGCAAGAAAAACTTACAAGTAACTCGAAATAATCACTTCTGCAGCAATTTAATGGAGCCCTTTAGAACAGATTCCAGTGGAAAACAGCTTTAGAAAACTTTGTGGGAAAAGGGAATGCTGTCAGCCAGCATTTTCTCCTTTTCCAAAATGTTTCTTTCATTTTTACAAACAAACTGCAGTTTTTGAGTCAAATTTTTTAAGTTGTCAGCTAATGCTTTGAATTTGGGCAGGTCCAAAATTTTCTTGTCTGGTAGAGAGTTAAACTCACATCAAGGTTTATACGGTATTGGATCTTTGGCACTGACACTTTAACACTAATGTCTAGAATTTTATAAAACATTTGCAAATATTTTTACAACTGAAAAATTTGCCAATAAAATCTACAGGAGAAATTGCTCATCAAACAAAAGAAGCTTCTCCTTTTGCCATAACAACTTCAAAAAGGATCTCCTCCAAGATATTTACCACATGACAAAATTTTTGGGATCACCCAAATTGAAAGCATTTGCACACAAAAAACTATATGTGGCTCAAGATGATTGGATTTGCCTCTGAAAGACTAGAAAATATTGTGGGAAAAGGAGAAAATGCTTGTTTCCTGAAGCCCACACTCTTAAGATTTTAGAACTATGGATTGTATTAAAAAGGGTTAACCCTTTGCCAAACAATAAATAGAGTTTATTTCATCAGCTTGTGGTTAATATGGGGAAATATTTGCCAAAAAAGGGAAAGGTCCGCGAAAATAATGAGTGCCGTAAGCACGAGTTATTTTCGCATACCTTTCCCTTTTTCGGCAAATATTTACCCATATTAACCACAAGCTGATGAAATAAATTATATATTATATTTCCTCTGATTATTTTGTCAACGAATGCCACTTTTAAAACTTAAACACTTAAAAAACTTAAAAAAGTAGTTCCAGATTTTCGGCAGGAGGAAAATATTCACTGTGACGGGGAAATAATTCCCCCCAGCTTAAATTACGACATTTCTTTACCCATAATATTTCTAAAAATAGACACATGAAATATAATATTGCTTTTTCTCAACCTTGAGGAAGAAGGCTCATGAAAACATGGCAAAAGGATAAAATGCTGATCACCAGCATTTTTGTACGACAATGTTTTCAATCCTATCAAAAACATATTCAATCTTTTGAACCACATTAATCCTTTACCACACAATCCCGAGTTTTAACGACCTTGAGGAAGATGCCCTTTGAAACCAATGTGAGAAATGGGCTAAATGCTGGTAACCAGCATTTTCCTCTTTTTTTCCACAATATTTTCTACCCTGGCAAAAACAAGTTCCATCATGTGAATCACATTTAATTTGTCATCTGCAAATGCTTTCAATTTGGACAAGTCTAAAATTTTGCTGTTTGGTAAAGAGTTATTAAATTTTATTATCTGCAAAAACTTTCAATTTTGGCAAGTCTTACATTTTGTGTTTGTAAAAAGTAAAGTCAATCATCTGAAAAAAAACTTATTATCAATATTTCAAAATATTTACGTGTTTCACAGTATGGGTGCCCGTCTTCCAAATGGAACTGGTTCCCTCCTATGGGCTCTTCACAATGGTGACACAGGAAACAGCCTGGGTGATATTGCTTATTGAGAGCATTGACACACTCCTGAAACCATGTCATAAACTCAACTCAGTTCAATGTTATTCCACATAAAATAGCACCAGCATATTCATAGCCAATTACATACAATATTATGAGGCTATTTAACATGCCAGGATACAACACTTAGTTTTATTAGATGAGTATACAGTAGAACTAGTCTTTAATTTTGGACAACGCCAAAGCCTTGTTCTAAAAAATTCAAACCCAAGCCTTGTTCTGACAAATTCATATTTAGAACTCAACAGCATCCAGCATGGATTCAGATATTTATTACTCACACAGTAGTATGAAAACTATTTCATACAGCATCATTTTGTAAGTGTGAAACAAATACAAGTAACACTAATGCAAAAGTTGGTGGAAGACAAATTAATGATAGAGATAGACAGAATAGCAGATAAATGTAAAAGTTTAGAGAGCAGTATGCTTTCAGTTTAGACTAGTGTAATTTTTTGTTGTGTGGTAAAGAGTCGACTCTTTACCACATGACCAGATTTTGACTCGACCAAACTGAAAGCATTCGCATAGTACTACGACTAATTGACCCTTAACCCTTTACCGCACAATGCCGACTTTTAACGATCCTGGGAAAGAAGCCTTTTGAAAACATTCTGGGAAAAGGAGAAAATACTGGTAACCAGCATTTTCTCCTTTCCCCACAATATTTTCCACCCTTTCAAAGAAAAGTTGCACCATTTGAGCCACATAGAAATTGTCGTCTGCAAATGCTGTTAGTTTGAACAAGGCTAAAATTTTGTCATCTGGTACAGAGTTAAGGTGCCAAATAAACCCAATGGACATTTTCATTCTACAATAAGACCTAGATTACTGCAATTTAGTGGCTTCCTTTTTTCTCTAGTGTTTCAGCAAAACAGACAGTGTAGATCAAATATCAGACTGCACGTGTTGTGCAGTCTGATCTATATACTGACCACAAAGGCAACAATAGTAGTGAAGGGCCCTTTCAGAGTTAATTAAGGCTCAAATGGTGAAAATTGTCTTTGAAATGGTAGAAAACACCAGAATTTTTTTCAGTCCCCACAATGTTTTCAAAAGCCTATTTCCTCAGGGTTGTGAAAACTTGGGATTGTTTGGTAAAGGGTTAAAGTGTGTCCAAAGTTCTGACATTGTGGGTAATGGAGAAAATGCTGTAGTTTTCCACCATTTTCTACTATTTCAGAAGCAAATCTCATCATTTGAGCCACATATGAACTTCCCACTGAATTGTTCTGGCATCCAATTTAACCGTTTTTTAAACAGCCAAGAGTTTCAATGACCCTGAGAAAGAGGACTTTTGAAAACATTGTGGGAAAAGGAGAAAATGCTGGTAGCATTTTCTCCTATTCCTACAATGTTTTCTGCCCTTTCAAAGGCAAATCTCATCATTTCAGCTGCATCTAATTTGTTATCTGCAACTGCTTTCAGTTTGGGCAAGTCTAAAATTTCATTGTTTGCTACAGGTTTAAATTCACTTACCCCTACAATAGCACCATCACACTTGGCACAGTGTGGGGCAAAGTAGAGCCCATAGTCCTTCTCACAGTACAAAAATCCTCCCTCCTCCACAAACCCTATGTCAATCAGTTTGATACCACACTTTGGGTTGGCACAAATAAAGCAATCTGGGCACCAACATTTACCCATAGCTGTCACAAATGGACCTCTAAGAGAAACAAAATAGAAAAGATAATGCCAACTCTTAACCCTTTAATGGAGGATCCTGATTTTAAAAACCTTCAGGAAGAAGACTATTAAAAAAGTTGTCGGAAAAGAAGAGAATGCTGGTAACCAGCAGTTTCTCCTTTTCCCACAATCTTTTCTGCCCAAAAAGACAAATAGCATTGCTTGAGCTACATTTGATCTGTTGTCTGTAATTGCTTTACACAAGTTTCCAGCTTTTGTCGTTTGGTAATGGGTAAAAGCGCCAAACAAACAAAATTGAAACTTTTGGTCACCCAAATAACTGCCACTTTAAGGTTGATTTTGTCAAGAGTGTCTCAGCAGAGGGGATGAAGATCAAAGACCAGACTGCCAGTTCTGGTGAAGTCTGATCTTGATCTACACTGGTGGCAAAAGCAATTACAGATATGTAAGGCACTTTACAATGATCTCAAGTACCTGTATCTTTTTTTTTACCACATACATAACATTAACATAACATTTTATTTTTGACTTAACCCTTTACCAACCAATCCCTGGTTTTAACGACCCCGAGGAAGAAGAAGCCTGAAAACACTGTGGGGAAAAGGAGACAAGAGGACCATGATGGTCCTAAATCGCTCACCTGAAATGCAACTCAGCTGTCATTGTTATAGCCACTTGCCTCTTTACTGGAATGTTTTAGTTTTGAAAATGATTCATCCATATGACAATACCAATAATCAGAGCAGGTAAGAAAATGATAGAGTGGAAATTATAGGCCCTAGAGTGTAAACAATGGAATTGTCATCAAGATCCCCTATTTTGATGCTTTTAGCTTGTCCCCATTTTGATCAGATTTGTCCTTAGGTCATTATGAACATCCAGGGAAATTTTGAGTATGACTGAGCCAGAATTGTGGTTGCTGAGTGTGTTCATGTTCATGTTCACAACCTTACAAACATTCTGGGCGATGGATCAAGATTATGCTGGAATTCCGATAGCTATATAATAAACAGTGGAATTTTGGCGACGCATATTCAAGGATACATAAAAGCTAACCATGAGTATGTTATGCTCAGGTGAGCTGATAATGGGTTTTCAGACAGAATCACATGCCAAATGTATGTTGTGTGCCATACAATATAGAACAGGAGGATTCCAAGAATACACTCTTTACATATTTGATCCCACATTGTGACTACAAAGGACTTTTTGTGATTCCAAGGACGAAATTTGGTAAATGCTATTAGCAAACAAGAGCTGTCAAGTGGTTGTTGAGAAATCGCTTCGGACAGACAGGCGAAGTGGCGACTATATGCTCGCCCTTACGGGAGCATAACTATCCACCAGTCCATGCTGAATATGAAAGCTCTTGGGTTAATGTTTGGATGAAAGAAGATTTTAAAAGATCTTTTATTTGGATGTGGAAACTGGGACCCAACTACAAAGCACTTTTTTTTTTTTTCCCAAGGTCACAATTCGATGTACTTTGGTTGAGTGCTACTGTTGCCAATTAAGTTGTAGGCTTTTTGTTTGGGTTGATTTTTTTTTTCCAGCAGTCGACATGGAAACCAGAGTTGTTCATGAATTCTAATTTGTCAAAGGGCAATACAGTTGATCTTGCTTAGCTAAGTGACTACTTTATTAAGCCAACACTTTTATTAAGAGATTGGAATTCCAATGTCTCTGTTGAAATATATAAAACTAGCTGGAATTGAATGCCCCATGGATTAAAGCCTTTATGCTGAGCTAAATCCTATGTTGTTAGTACTTATTACAATTGTCTTGTGAAATACGAGAACCTACAACATAGGGCCATTTTCAACACTAGGGCCATAATTTGAAGTATTTTGGTAGAGGGCCACTAGATGATGCTACATGCCAAATATGAAAGCTCTAGCCCTTACGGTTTGGGACAAGAAGATTTTTAAAGATTTCCTTCTTTATCTCTATGTGAAATCCGAGACCCCACAACATAGGGCCAATTTTTAACACCAGGACCATAATTTGAAGTATTTTGGTAGAGGGCCACTAGATGATGCTACATGCCATATATGAAAGCTCTAGCCCTTACGGTTTGGGACAAGAAGATTTTTAAAGATTTCCTTCTTTATCTCTATGTGAAATCCGAGACCCCACAACATAGGGCCAATTTCCACACTAGGGCCATAATTTGAGGTATTTTGGTAGAGGGCCACTAGATGATGCTACATGCCAAATATGAAAGCTCTAGCCCTTACGGTTTGGGACAAGAAGATTTTTAAAGATTTCCTTCTTTATCTCTATGTGAAATCCGAGACCCCACAACATAGGGCCAATTTTTAACACCAGGGCCATAATTTGAAGTATTTTGGTAGAGGGTCACTAGATGATGCTACATGCCATATATGAAAGCTCTAGCCCTTACGGTTTGGGACAAGAAGATTTTTAAAGATTTCCTTCTTTATCTCTATGTGAAATCCGAGAACCCACAACATAGGGCCAATTTCCACACTAGGGCCATAATTTGAAGTATTTTGGTAGAGGGCCACTAGATGATGCTACATGCCATATATGAAAGCTCTAGCCCTTACAGTTTGGGACAAGAAGATTTTTAAAGTTTTTTCTTTCGGTTGCCATGGCAACCAGAGTTCTTCATGGAATTCAAATCTTTGAAGTATTTTGAAAGTGCATCACCTAAGGATCATTTCTGTGAACTTTCATTGAAATCTGATTGGCGGTTTCAGAGGAGAAGATTTTTTAGTAATTGTTTACGGACGGACAGACAGACGGACAGACGGACGACAGACATTGACCGATCGCAATAGCTCACCCTGAGCACTATGTGCTCAGGTGAGCTAAAAATGCTGGTAACCAGCATTTTCTCCTTTCCCCACAATGTTTTCTACTCTTCCAAAGTCAAGTTTCAATTTTTGAGTCACATCTATTTTGTTGTCTGCAAACGCTTTCAGTTTGTACCAGTCTAAGATTTTGTTGTTTGGTAAAGAGTTAAAGCATACAGTTCATTGTCAGACAATTGTCAGACAATACAAATCAATTCAATACATACCTGGAAAATAATCAGATATACGGACATAAAATTGTTAGATATAGCTGAACCATAATTGTTCATTTCTTCTCTTTTTTTTATTTTTCCAAAAGAAAATATATGAAAATTTAATGGCCTGAAGTCTATCTCCAGAATTCTCCAAAGTTACGTTATTGTCTGCAAATCCTTTCAGTTTGACAAGAGCAACATTTCTGTTGTTTTGGGTAAAAAGATTGTTTAGTCAAGTATAAACCTACCTGATTGAAGTCCCACAGGAGGCACACATTGGTACCCTAGTAGAATCACTCTTGATGACAGCATCCCCTATCTTACCTCGCATAGCACCAACACCACTGGGCTTTGCTGGGGGCACCCTTGGTGCAGCAGGGACAGGGGCAGAGACAGGGGCAGGTGGGGCAACAGATGGAACAAAAGGCTTGGCTGTGGGTGCACCACCTGCAGGCTGTCCTGGTGACCATACTCCTGGTTTGGGTGCTTAAAAAAAGTACATGACAATTAGTCTCTTCAAGATTACAATATTCAGGATGCGTATTCACCAGTCATTCTTAGGAACATTTTTAGTCTTACTCTCCAAGAGTTTCTAAATTTGAAAGTAACACAACTTCTGATTGGCTAAACCAAACTTTTCAGCCAATCAAAAGACATGTTACTTTGGAATTTAGGAAATTCTGGAGAATAATACTAAGAATGGTCTTAAGAATGGTTGGTGAATACTGACCCAGAGGTTTCACAATTTGACGAAAGTCTTTGTATTTCAGTGGCTTAGCTATTCAGGGCTTGCAACTTAGAACTCCAGTTCTGCAAAAGCTCTTTCAGGCATTGCTGAAAGCCATCCTTATAGGTGTAACTCTTTACCAAATGAAAAATTTAGGACTAGTCCATATCAAAAACATTTGCAGACAACAAATTAAATGTTGCTCAAGTGATGAAGGGAAGAAAGGGTTATAAACATTGTGGAAAAAGGAGACAATGGGATTGTAAAGGATTAATCACAAAAGATCTTTGATCTACAATGTCTGCTTTACTGAGACATTATGGACAAAAGCTACCTTCAAAATGCAATTATTTGGATTTTATTTCTGGACTGAAAGTGTCTGGTTTATTCAGTGCCCTAAGGGTTAATACTAATAAGAGAAACTGCAGGAACACATGGATAGGTTGTTACCAATCAGATTCCATGCAATATGTCAGTGAACTTTCTTATACCTTTGTTTTTCACAGTCTTTCGATTCATCATTCAGAATCACTATCATTCCAAAACAGCTAGAATCCCATCTTTTAACTTATTGTCAAATTATTAAAAAGTCCACATTATGATCACATTATGACCAAGTTCTCCATTATCTTTATGATTTTATAAGCAATGTGTTGGTGATGAAAGAGAATTCAAATACATAGTAAAGCATAGAGAAACACCAAGATCTTTTTAATTAAGTGCCTCCAAACATTCTGTTTTTCTTCTTGCAGCAGTCTACATTAGAAAATATTGTGGCAAAAGCAGACATTGTTCATTACAGCATGTGACACAACTGCTACACATTGTTACATGATATTCATTTACAAAACCTTAACCACACAATCCCGAGTTTTACCCATGCAGAAGTGGACAGCTTTTGAATAGACTGTGGGAAAAGGAGAAAATGCTGGTAACCAGCATTTTCTCCTTTTCTCACAATATTTTCTTCCTTATCAAGTGCAAATCCCATCATTTGAGCCACATTTAAATTTTCATCTGTAAGAGCTTTCAATTTAGCTGAGTTCACATTTTTGTCCTGTAGTACAGAGTTGTTGTTTCTTTTTCCATTTTTCACCTGGATATTTTTTCAAAGCCGTCAGCATGAAATGTTTCAGGAGTTATTGAGTATAATAAAGAAATATACCTGCGGGGGCTCTGTTCTGTACTGGAGCAGGTGGTGGTGGGGCTTGCTGTTCACTAAAACATAAAGTTAGTCATCAGTCAATGCTATATGGTAATTACCATAGTCAGTGATATAACATGAATTTATGGTAGCTATAAAATCTTTTATGCCCATGTCTACTTTCTTTGCATAAATCTACACTGAAAATAATGTCAAATCTGATGTATTCTGCTGGATATAACATGTATTTTTCTGTTTCTGTTACGCATTGAAAAAAGTTTAATACATGTATAAATCTTTTTTTACCTCCTTGACAAATTTCTGTAGACAATTTGGAATACATCCTTATAGAGTCTAGATAACTAATAGAAATTTAAATCTTTACCCAACAGCAAAATTTTAGACTAGTCCAAATTGAATGAGTTGCCGACGACAAATAAAATGTGGCTAGAATAAAGGAATCTGTTTAAGAAAAGCAAGAAACCACTGAGGCAAAAGGAGAAAATTCTTGTTACCAAAATTAATGTTTTCGAAAGCCTCATCAAAACTTGGGATTGTTTGGTAAAGGTTTAAAACAGATGAAAAAATTTACACAAAAGGGAAAATTGCCTGAAGTAGTTTCTCTGTTTATCATGTTTCAGAATTGGTTTGCTGCATGAAATAAAGTTATGTTTGCAGAAGGTAACAGGTTAAATAGCGTAGGACTGAAAAAAGCAGAGGTCTACACAAAGGACACTGAATAAGCGGTTTTGAAATTTCCGATTTTTTTAGCCTTGGTAACAGAGATACAAGGGTCCAATTTGTAGAGAGATATGCAAAGCCAACAACAGTAAATAGCGTAAGCATGGAAAGTAGAAGTAATATTGCAAGATTTCTTCTTACATGTGGCTATATATGGCCTACACCACGCAAAAGTGGGCATTCAGACATTTGCATAAACTATCGTCCCAGATCAGCCTGCACAGTCCGCGCTGATCCGAGACGACACTTTCCGATCGTGTGTGATTTTCTGTTTCACCCAAGTCTACTGTAGGACAAGATCTAATATTGACATAAAGTGCCATCTCGGATTAGCCTGCTCGGACTGCGCAGGCTGATTCGAGACGACACTTAACGCAAATGTCCGAATGCCCCTATTCGTGTGTTGCAAGCCATACAGTAAGCTAGACTAGAATTCAACTGCTAAAAATTATATTTCTGATTCACTCTTAACCAGATGACAAAACTCTAGACTTATCCAAATTGAAAAAATATGCAGATGACACACTAAAATTTTGTCTTGTATCTAGTACAACACAGTGTGGGAAACTGAAAATTGCTGGTATTTTCTCCCTCTAGACTCATCCAAACTGAAGCAATATGCAGACAACATAATGAAAATGTTTGTCTTTTATAGAGTACAAAGCAGTGTTTGATATGGAAAGAAAGCTAGTATTCACTCCCTTTTCCACATTTTCAAATCTTTTTCCTAAGAGACATTAACCCATAAAGCGCTGGAACCGAGTTAAGTTGTTTTTGCGGACAATGTAGATCAAGATCAGACTGCACAGAAGGTGCAGTCTGATCTTGGATCTTCACTGTCTGCTACTTTGTTACATATTCCGGCCATAACAACAATGAAAATTTGGTACTGCAGATTCTTTTCATAATTGAAGCCGTCCATTATATTAATTCAGCACTGTAAGTGTTAACTCATTACCAAACAACAAAATTTTAGGTTTGTCCAATTCGAAAGCATTTGCAGACGACAAAATTAAAGTGACTGAAAATTTGAAATTTGTTTTGTGAAGGGTAGAAAACATTGTGGGAAAAGGAGAAAATGCTGGTTACCAGCATTTTCTCCTTTTCCCACAATGTTTTCTAAAGGCTTCTTTCTCAGGGTCGTCAAAAGTAGGGATTGTGTGGTAATGGGTTAAAACACAGCATTGTACGGTAAAGAGTTGAATGTGTCTAAGCCTTTGTATTCTTTTTTTTTTTAAATCCTGTGTTTTAATGACCCTGAAGAAGACTGGTCACTAGCATTTTCTCCTTTCCCTACAATGTTTTCTACTCTTTAAATGCAAATTGCATCAGTTGAATCATATTTGATTTGTCATCAGCAAAATTTAATGGTTTCACTTTAGATGTGTCTAAAATTTTGTCATCTTTTTCATTTCACTAGTTTCCGAGAAAAAAATATTCTGCTGCAATTTGTTTTGGGATGTAACATGTCATGTACATGATTACAGAAAAAAAATAAACAGATTTGCAAACGTAAGAATGTTCATCTTATAAAAATTTGAATCCAGCTGAAATTGAAACATTTGACAGTAAAAGCATTGCAAAGCAAAATGCTATACTAGAACTTGTTTTTAAAAAAAAAAACAGATGTCTCCCCCCTTTTTGGTGTCAGAAGGATTGATATGTCACCAAGGCAATTTCTAACTGAAATAATGGTCATTTTTCTCTAACGGTTTTCGAGTTATAGAGCGAACACAAAATTGTACATAAAATGAGTAAGGAAAATAATCAAAGGGAAATAACTCAAAAATTATACAAGCCAGAGTTATGGTTCTTGTGCATGACACTTTGTCTCATGATGCTTTACAAATGTGTGAAGTTTTATCAAAATATCTTAAAAGGTTTTCGAGTTATAGAGCAGACACGATTTGTGAAGGAAAATAATCAAAGGGAAATAACTCGAAAAAATATACAAGCCAGATTTATGGTTCTTGTGCATGACACTTCGTCTCATGGTGCTTTACAAATGTGTGAAGTTTTATCAAAATATCTTAAAAAGTTTTCGAATTATAGTGCGGACACGATTTGGGAAGGAAAACAATCAAAGGGAAATAACTCAAAAAATATACAAGCCAGAGTTATGGTTCTTGTGCATGACACTTCGTCTCATGGTGCTTTACAAATGTGTGAAGTTTTACCAAAATATCTTAAAAGGTTTTCGAGTTATAGAGCGGACACGATTTGTGATGGACAGACAGATGGACAGACAGACGGACAGGACAGACTGACGGACAGACGGACACACGGGGAAAAACAGTATGTCTCCCGACCCTGACGGTGGGAAACATAATTATATCAAATCAAAAAAATTACTAGCTCAATTTTTACAAGTCCTACCAAATCTTACAAGAAGCGAAAACTATCCTACTCTTAAACATGAAGACAGAAACAATAATAGATAACTTGATTTGAATTTGTTGATTTGTTTATTTGAAGTTTATCACAGTTTCAAAAGTATTTCAGATATGTGCTGGCAGCCAGTGCACCTAGCCACATTGTCCTGGCATTTCTTTACCAGCACTTTGCATAGCACTCTTTCCAAATCACTAGCTGTTACATAAGCAATGTCAAAAAAATGTTAAGAAAAGAATAACTAACATAATTTCTTCACAAAAATGTCCAGCAATAATTTCTCGCCCAGAAAAAAGAAATCCCTGTTTGTAGACATCTTTTAAGTGTTATAGATAATGAAACAAAAACCTATCATACATATAGAAAACAAAATAGAAAGCACCTTCCACCATAACCGTATCAATAGACTTGTCCATACTGAAAGCAGTTGGAGATGACAAATAATATAGGGCTAAAATTATGGCATTGCCCTTGAAGAGGTAGAAAACATTGTGGGCAAAAGTAACCAGGATTTTCTCATTTTCCAACATGCATTTTCTCGTTTTCCAACATTTTCTACCCTTTCAAAGACAGTGTCCATCACTCCAGGAACATTTCATTGTTGTCTGCAAATACTTTCTATTTGAGTAAGTTGAAAATTTTGTCCTCCGGTAAAGGTTTAGTATGTACAAGCAATAAAAGTTAAGCATACTGTTAACTGAAGTATACTATGGCATCACTCTGTATTATACATCTCACAATGCATTCAGCAACACTCTGCATTTAGAAGCCACACCAAGCTCTATTCATTCAAGCTGAACACAAGGTTTTACCCAATTAACTGGTTTTGTATTTCTTTAAAAGTACGAGACTGTTCAGGGACATGGACCTCAACTCTATGCACTTTATGCTCATGCTCATGCACAAGATGAAAGGTTTCAGATGGGTGATACACTTTCAAGTCCCCGGGTTCTGAGTTATTCTCTACAGTTTTGGGACTATCTGTTGGTGCATGGTGATTAGCAGTGCTGTTTATAATGATTTAAAGATCTTTGTGTTAGTAGGCATGCTGAATTTCTAGAAGATTCTGCTTGTTAAGTTCTTTAACCCTTTGCCAAACAATTCTATGTTCTAACAACCTTGATAGGGAAGGATTTGAAAACATTTTAGGAAGATGAGAAAATGCCAGTAACAAGCATTTTCTCATTTTCCCACAATGTTTTCCACTCTCCACAGACAAATCCAATAATGTCAGCCACATTTAATTGTTTGTATCTAAATGCTTCCATTATGGACCAGTCTGAAATGTTGTCATCTGGTTAAGACTTACCATGTTACTAACAATCTGTAGATAACTTTTTCTGTCGTGTAATAGACCACTTTTAAAAACATTGTGGCAAAAGATGAAAAAGATATGTAACCAACATTCTTTTCTTTACCAAAATGTTTTCAAACATATACATATACTGTATAAACCATATTTTACAAAGATATTTTCAAAGTTGTCTGCCACAAATTAGTTTCAGGTTTCAAGGAAGGAGCGTCTTTTCATCTCTACTAGATGACAATATTTTAGAAACGTCAAAATTGTAACTATTTGCAGACAACAAATCCGGTGTGGCTCAATTGGCTGAAATATCCTTTGAAGTTTATAAAACATTATGAGAAAAAGGAAAAATGCTGGTTACCAGCATTTTCTCCTTTTCCCACAGCATTTTCAAAGGCTTTCTCCTTCAGGGTCGTCAAAGGGCTAAGCAAATTCAGTAATGTATGGGATAAATCTATAAAGAAATTAACTCATTACAAAATTAATAACTTGAACCACATTTGATTTGTTGTCTTCCACTAACTTCATTGTAGAAAATTTCAAAAATTTATCATTTTGTAAAAGATTGAAAAAGAATTTCATCTATTGACGACTGTTGGATTTGTCGTCTCCGTAACCCTTTACCACGCAATTGCAAGTTTTAACAACCCTGATTGTTAAAACTTTTGAAGACATTGTGGGAAAAGGAGAAAATGCTGGATACCAGCATTTTCTCCTTTTCCAACAATGTTTTTTACCCTATAGAAGACAAATTTGATCATTTGAACCATAGACAAATTCTTGTCTGCATAAATTTTCAGTTTGGACAAGTCTATGATTTTGTCATTTGGTAAAGAGTTAATGCTTTCAACTTGGACAAGTCTAAAATTTCATCATCAGGTACAGAGTTAAACGGAAGACATTTGATATCTAGTGTACATGGACGGAGACTTTGATTAAAAAACAGGCAATATGTATTGATTACATTTTTCACCTTATCCCTTTACCAAACAATCCCGACTTTTAACGACCCTGTGAAAAATCCTTTTGAAAACATTGTGGGAAAAGGAGAAAATGCTGGTAACCAGCATTTTCTCCTTTTCCCACAACGTTTTCTACCCTTCCCAAAACAAATTTCAATTCTTAGTTACCTTTGTTTTGTCGTCTGCAAATGCTTTCAATTCGGACCAGTCTAAAATTTTGTCGTTTGGTAAAGAGTTATTTAGGCACAGAAAAGATAAGAATGAGTTTCTCTTAACAATCAAAACCACCTCATAACTGTACATAACTCTATAACAACTAAATCTATTATATTAGTGACCCAAAAAAAGAGACTTTTGCAAACATTGTGGAAAAAGGAGAAATGGCTGATAACCATCATTTTTTTCTTTTTCCCACGATGTTTTCTACATGCTCTCTACAAATACTTAAAAAATGGACAATACCAAAATTTCATCATCTGGTTAAGGGTTAAGGGTTATGAAGGTCTCATTTAATCCTTTACCACACAATGGCAAGTTTGAACAACCCTGAGAAAGAAGCCTTTTGAAAACATTGTGGGAAAAGGAGAAAATGCTGGTAACCAGAAATTTTTTCCTTTCTCACAATGTTATCTACCATATTAAACACAAATTCTGTCATTTTAGCCATATTTAAATTGTTGTCTGCAAATGCTTTCAATTCGGAGAAGTCTACATTTCTGTCGTGTGGTAAAGGGTTAACTCTGTATAGAAGAATCAGTTATTACCCTTCCAGCTGTTTTTCTAAAACTTTAATGGTGCGAGTTTGGTGAGGTGCCACCGGTTTGTCTTTTGGTTTTTCCGATAAATTTTCCTGTTCCTGAATAAGTTTAAATGTTTCGGATGGACGATACAAACGTTTACCCTGAGCATCAAACTTGGAAACTTCCTCCTCGGTGTCGCTGGTCCTGTGAATATGAACATGCAAGTAACATGCAGGTGCTTACAGAAAAGGGTTAGATAACAGTGCAAAGTCATATTACACCATACATTCTCTCATTATTTAACTCTTTACCAAACAATCACTAGTTTTAATGACGGGATGAAGATTGTTTAAGAAAACATCATGGGGACAGGACAAAATGCTAGTAGCCAACATTTTCTCCTATTCTCACAGAGTTTTCTACCCTTTCAAAGGTAAATCCCATCCTTTGGACCAAATCTGATCTCTTATCTGCAAATGCTTTCAAACTGGACATTTATAAAATTTTGTTTGGTAAAGAGTTTATCAACTACCTCAGACAGTCCAATTAACACTTAACCACACGATCCCCTATTTTACCATCCCCAAGTATGGAGGCTTTTGAAACAGCATGGGAAAAGGAGAAAATGCTGGTCAACAGCATTTTCTCCTTTTCCAACAATGTTCTCAACTCTTTTCTAAGACAAATCCCATCATTTGTGATGCATCAGATGTGTTGTCTACAAAGGCTCTCAATTTGGGCCAGTCCACAAGTTTGCTGTCTGGTAAAGTTAATGTCAATTTCAAAGGATCACCCAGACAGACCTCAGTGCAAAAGAAGTATTGCTATTTTATGGTCCAATGATTTTTGACAGGGACCTATGACAACTTTAAATTTTTTACCAGACAACAAAATTTTAGAATTGTCGAATCTGAATGCTAAAACTGCTGGTTACCACAATTTTCTCCTATTCTTACAATATTTTTTCAAAAGCTTTTTTCCTTTGTGTAAACTCATGATCATACGGTAAAGGACTGATCAGATATCCCTTGAGACATTTCAATTAATGACAATTTCAAAAAAGAACCTTGATATATACTTAACGACTAAAAAAACCTGACACTTTTTAAAGACCCATTTTTTCCAACATAAAGCCCCTATAATTTTTATTCTAATATTGACGAAATACCAGCTTTTGGTGCATGTCTTTGCATAGTTTAATGATTTGGCTCAGTGAACGTTACCCACATTATTCATGTGAAGTATGTTTTTGTCATATACAGGTATGTATACATAACCGTAAGCTTTAAATAAATTCCGATTGTGGATGCTAGGAGTCTGATACCCGTCTGACAAAAGTGCATCATAAAGTTTTTACAATTCCTTCTCAATAAATGGGGAGACTGAATGAACGTCAACGTTCTAAGGCCATTGGAATGTTGAGAGCTGGTTCTAGCATAACCAATGCCGCTAGACACTTCAATTGCTCTAGGGATACACTCTACCAACTGCAGAGGCGATATCAACAGACTGGGTCCGTCTCGGATCGTCCAAGAAGCGGCAGGTAGCGAACGTCGTGAGGTTACATCGCAGGAACTGACGTAAAACAGCCGTTTCAACCGCCAGAGTTACCAGCGGGAATCATGGGTAAGTGCTATTAAGTTTGATTTTCAACAAGCAAAAGTAAAGTGCTAAACGAAGCCGTGGAGTAAGTGGGGTTTTCGTTTCATTTCAGTCGATTTGTCCAACCTGTCACCATCAGAAGAGCGCTTAAATCACTTGGTTTGAAGTGTAGACGCCCTTACAAAGGTTTACTGCTGACTCAACGTCGTCGTGTTGGAAGATTGAATTGGGCAAGGGCGCATCTAAGGTGGACACGGCATCAATGGGGCTCCGTTTTATTTAGTGATGAGTCAAAATTTAATCTAAGCTTTGCTGACGGCAGGCAGCGTGTGTGGCGACGTCGCGGAGAACGGTTTGATGACCAATGTGTGACTGAATTTGATCGTTGGGGCGGAGGTAGTGTACACGTTTGGGGTGGTATTACTGCATTTCAGAAGACTGAGCTCGTTGTGCTCGATGGAAATGTGACCGCTCAAAGTTACATGATTGATGTTCTAAGACCTGTTGTTGTTCCTTTTATGCGTTGGCATATACCCAGAGGTGTTTCAGCAAGGCAACGCAAGAGCACATAGTGCTCGAGCCACTATGCAGTTTCTTAATCAAAATGGCATAAACGTTCTTGAATGGCCTTCATTTTCTCCGGATTTATCGCCAATAGAACATTTATGGGACGAACTGGGACGAGCAGTACGCAAAAGGAACCCACCTCCACGAAATGTGCAACAGTTACGACAGGCCTTAATTGCAGAATGGCGTAATATTCCTCAACAAAGAGTTGTGAATCTGATTCAGTCCATGAGAAGGCGAATTCAGGCATGTATAGACTCGAATGGTGGACATACAAAATATTGAGAATTTCAACTAAGGGGTACATTGGATTTACACCTGCGCATGCGCTTAACTGTAAAGCGTTATACCAGAATTTGCATCGCTTAACTGTGAAACGTTATACCAGAATTTGCATCGAATGTTGTTTTATCAAATTACCAAAGCGCAAATGTTTAGATCAACTGCAAATTAAATTTTTTCACACTTTTGTAAGTGTCAGGTTTTTTTAGTTGTTAAGTATAAAAAGAAGTATTATTCATGGTTTCATTGTTAGCCTTGATATTGGACAGACTGACTTATGTCAACTTTTAATAAGATACCGCTTTGCTGTTTTTTAAACCCACACCCTTTCATACCATAGTCAGATGCTCTCAATTTGTTGCCATCTAAAAAATTAATCACATTTAAATTTAATACCAGCTGATTTTACATTATAAATAGTCACAAAAAAATGGACCATGCTTTCTTAAAAGGGGGTTTAACGCATCTGTGCAGTCTGTACAGGCTGACTTGGGCCAAACTTTTTGCTAAAAGTCAATTCCCTGCTTGTCAAGGGACCAGTTTACCTCATGAATAAGAAAGTAAAAAGTGGAGAACAAGAGTTGAGTGCACATAGTCTATTATATATAGGTTGACCTTGGTCTTCTCTTTCTGAAAAATTCTTCCCTTTGACTCATTTGACAGGATATGAGACATGGTTTCAGTTTCGAAACATTTACCATTTTAACAAGTACATGCAATGCAATTAGTCAGACATTGATACTTGGTTAAACATTCTCTCACTGATTGAAATAATTCTTATGTTAAATTCATTGTCAATAACTAAATCAAGTCAAAAACAAGGAAAAACAATTTGATACAAATGAAAATTGCATTATAAATGCATCACAAAGCAAACTTTACTCATCCACTCATTATCACTTGTGTTTGTAGTTGCACTCCAAAACTAACCCAAGAAGTTTCTAATGGAATTAAGTTTTTTTTTGTCAGTTTCAAACCATGAAATGAAACTGTCAATATATTCACGTTTAGACTCAATTACAGCAATTTCAAGGTCCTTTTAGCCAAAGTATTTCCTACAGCAAGACAAAAATGCTGAATATTTGAATAAAATTTTCTTATTTTTGAAAGTGTAAATCCACAGCAAAAAGTAAGAATCATTCATACAATCTTAACCTCATAGTTTCCAAATAAGACTTGTCCGAAATCTTTGAGTGCTGCAGCTATTAGTGCACAGTTATTACTCAAAAGTAGACCAGAATACAAGAAGAACAGTAGAAATTAAACATCACAAATCATTGCCACTGTCTTCTAAATTTTCAATTTTCAGTCAGTTTAATCACAACAAAAGAGGCTATATTCACCAACCATTTCAAGTGCTTTTCTAATTCTAAATTTGAAGACATAGTCTGAAGGGATGTCTCATCAGCCACTCAGATGGCTAGTCTTCAAATTTACAATAAGAATTCAGATTAGAATGATTGACAAATACAGCCAAGAAACTATGAAGTAAAGGGCACAACATCAAATAAACTAGCATAGACAAGAATATTGCATTCTAGAGGGAGAGCATTCTAGGCTAGCTTTCAATACCTCGCCCATGGAGGAGGAGCCTGTGACTGAGTGGGCTGACCTGAAAAATTGGTAAAGGCATTCAATGTTAACAATTAGATGTGAAATACATGTATATAGCATTTTTATCTATTGTGACTGTTGCCCATGGAAACATTTTTATTACAACTTCCGATACATGAAAATTGTATTCTGAATAGACCATCGTTAGCTGATGCCTTCTGCATAATTTTATGCTCTTCAAGACTTGTGAATTACAACTTTCAAAACACTAAAGACCTTTGAAAACAAAGTAACAATTATCATGATATCATAATAAATCTATAGTTAATTCATAAAACTTCAACTACTGTCTCTCTAAACATTTGGAAGCAAGTTTTGATGGCAAAAAAGCCAAATCATATCCCTTACTAATTTTTCATATAGCAAAACTCAAAAAATGTGACTTTCTGATGTAAATCTCTGAACAATTTTGACATACAACCTTGCAAATTTTAAACCTTTCATTACTCAGAAATAAAAATATTTCCATGACAACAGAAAAATGAGTACGTTGCATATATTCAGATTTTTAATTCATTACCCATTTCTCGTCTCAGAAACTGTGAGGTTTTGCTGTTTTTGAACATTTTCATTTGAGTATAGGCCTACAGGTGAATTAAACTGTCTATTTACACCAGGACTAGGAGATGGGCTTCTTCTAAGATCAACTGTGGGTCGTAGGGCACTGGGTGGCTCTGGAATAAACTACAACTTGCAGTAAAATTGCTTAAAGTTAATCACATGACAAAGTCTTATGCATCCAGTCTAATTATATTATAGAATAAAAGGTCTAAGTATCAAGCTTCTTTCTTTAAGGTTTTCTTTTTCCTTTTGAAAAATAAAGTACAATTTATTTCTTCATGCATTTTGTCTCTACCTGAATAATCTTGATGAGCAAGTACAATTTATTTCTTCATGTATTTTGTCTCTACTTGAATAATCTTGATAAGCAAGTACAACTTATTTCTTCAAGTATTTTTGTCTTTACTTGAACAATCTTGATAAGCAAGAACAACTTATTTCTTCAAGTATTTTTGTCTCTACTTGAACAATCTTGATGAGCAAGTACAACTTATTTCTTCAAGTATTTTTGTCTCTACTTGAACAATCTTGATGAGCAAGTACAACTTATTTCTTCAAGTATTTTTGTCTCTACATAACATCTAGATGAGCAAGTACAACTTATTTCTTTCAGTATTTTTTTCTCTATCTGAACAACCTTGATGAGCAAGTACGACTTATTTCTTTCAGTATTTTTGTCTCTACTTGAACAATCTGATAAGCAAGTACAACTTATTTCTTCAAGTATTTTTGTCTCTACATGAATGTCTAAATGAGCAAGTATAACTTATTTCTTCATGTTTTTTTGTCTCCACTTGAACAATCTGATGAGCAAGTAATCATGCAAACACAACAGAAAATTGAGTTTTCAAGGTCTACTTATCCATCATTTCCTCTTCTTTTATGAGAAGCAGCCAATAGCTTAGAACAACTGTTGTGCACAATACATGTACTGGTAATAGTAACCCCATGATCATGTGAACAGGTTCCATGGCAGCCATGACATTAACTAAAGTACTGTTGAAACTTGCATAAAAAATATACGATACACGCAAAAGTAATCTTTTAAAAGGCATTTTCATGCCCTTGCAGATTGACTGTTTACCACACAATCCTGACTTTAAATGATCCGGAGTAAGAGGCGTTTTGAAAACATTGTGGGAAAAGGAGAAAATGCTGGTAACCAGCATTTTCTCCTTCTCATAATGTTTTCTAATCCGTCATGGGCAAATCCCACCATTTTAGTCACATTTCATATGTCGTCTTCAAATGCTTCCAATTTTGACATGTCTTAAATTCTGTTGTTTGGTAAAGAGTTAACTCTTACCAAACGACAAAACTTTACACCTGTCGTAATTTAAACCTTTGCAGATGACAATCTGAATGTGGCTCAGATAAGTAAATCTGTCTTTAAAATGTTTCAAAGCATAGTGGGAAAAGAAGAAAATCCTGATAACCAGCATTTTCTTCTTTTCCCATTTAGGCCTCCTCCATATGGGTTGTTAAAACTGGTTTTAGTGTGGTACAGGATTAACTCTGTACCAAATGACAAATTTTTAGACAGGTCCAAACTAAAAGCATTCGCAGATGACATAATAAACATGATTTAAAAATTGAAATTTGTTTTTGGAAGGGTAGAAAACATTCTGGAAAAAGGAGAAAATGCTGGTTACCAGCATTTTCTCCTTTTCCCACAATGTTTTTAAAAGATTTTTTCTTTGGGGAGTCGTTAAAAATCATGATTGTGTGGTACAGGATTAACTGACAGATAACTGTTTACCTTGTCCACTTTCAAGGGTATCTTGTAGAAATTTAAATGACCTTGACTGTGTGGATTGGGTTGGCTTCTCTTCCACATCTGCATACTTTGAGTAACTGGGTGCGCTGTATAGACAGACAAGAAAAAAGTAGATTATAAACAACTTAAACACCATTACAAGTTTTTACAACCCTGTAGAGTACTATGGGAAAAGGGAAACTTCTTTTAAAAGAAATTGCTCCTTTTTTAAAATATAAAGTTTCCAAAGCATAAAGAGAAGATAAAGACAAGTTCCATTTCATCTTTTGTTTCTTTTGCAATATTAAAAATTATTAAGTAATGGTTTAACCCTTCACCATACAATCCCAACTTTTAATGACCCTGAGAAAGAAGCCTCTTGAAAACATTGTGGGAAAAGGAAAAAATGCTAGATACCAGCATTTTCTCCTTTTTCCACAATGTTTTCGACCCTTTCTCTGAAAAATATTGATTTTTCAGTCACACTTATTGTGTCACCTGCAAATGCTTTCAATTTGGACAAGTCTACATTTTTGTTATGTGGTTGTGTGGTAATGAGTTATCTCCCCACACTCTAATGGCATCTTTCACATCTACTTATAAGTTTTAACATTATTGATGTGCCAGTGGCTTGGAGAAAAAGTTGCCTATAATTATGCCTATGCCTTAACCTAACGATAAAATTTTAGACTCATCTAAATTGAAAACATTTTGCAGACGACAATTTAAATGCTTCAAAAATTATGGAACTCTTCTTCAACATGGAAGAAAAGATCAAGGGCAATGGAGAAAATGTGGGTTACCAACTTTTTCTTTTTCCACAATGTTTTCAACAGCTTAATTCCTAAGGGCTGTTAAAAATTGGGACTGGTTGGTAAAAGGTAAACCCCTTACCAAACAATCAGACATTTTAAAGACCCCAAGGTAGAAGCCCTCTGAAAACACTTTGGGAATAGGAGAAAATTCTGATAACCTGCATTTTCTTCTTGTTCCCACAACATTTTCTATCCTTTTCAGAGACAGGTCCCATTACTTAAGCCATATTTTTTTTTTTATCTGCAAATACATGTGCTACAGTTTGGTCAAGTTTATAATGTTGCTGTGTTGTAAAGAGTTCAGGAAATACCAGAAATAAATGTATAGGTGGCCTCTCCTATACAATAAGGCTAAAGTACTGCCAAAAAAGTATACAATTCCGATCAAATATGTATGTACATGTACTATCATTACATTTCAATTTAACTATTTACCACACAATCCAGAATTTTAACAACCCTGAGAAAGAAGCCTTTTGAAAACATTGTGGGAAAAGGAGAAAATGCTGGTAACCAGCATTTTCTTTTTTTCCCACAATTTTTTCTACCTATTCAAGGACAAATACTACAATTATCTTAAAAACATTAATTTTCCTGTAAATTCCTTCAATATTGACGAGTCCAACCAAAATTTTGCTATGTGGAAAAGGTTTGTTTGTTTGTTTGAATGGTGTTTTACGCCGCTTTCAACATTATTTCAGTCATAGGAAAAAGTTTAAAGTAAAGTGACAATAATTGTATTGTATGAAATATGCTACAAGCCGGCAACTCCCTCTATAAAGAGGGATTATGAAATATGCTACAAGCCAGCAACTCCCTCTATAAAGTGGGATTATGAAAAATGCTACAAGCCAGCAACTCCCTCTATAAAGAGGGATAAAATTTTATGGGAGAAAAAAAAATTGTTCCCATGATATTGCTTTTTTTTTCTGTTCATGGCTATTCACAATAAAATCCTTCTCATAAGAATGCTCTGTCACAATTTATAGCCCTCTTACCTTATATTGAGGTTTTGCGTCTGCTGAGACAGGTTTATTTCCGCATTGGAAGAATAAGGGGTCGGTGATGGCTTATTAGTAACTGCAGATGAACCAAAAGGCTTTGGGGCTGTGTTGTAAGTCTGAAACAAATAAGCAATAAATTAACTCTTATCCCTGTACCACACAATATCACCTTTGAAAAACTCTGAGAAAAGAAGCTTTTGAAAATATTGTGGGGGGAAAAAAGAAGAAAATGTTAGAAACCAGGATTTTTTTTCTTTTTCCACAATGTTTTCAATGTTTTCCAAAGCTTTATTTCTCACGGCTGTTAAAACACAGGATTGTGTGGTAAAGAGTGAATTTCCTATTGTGAAGGGTTAACCCTTTACCAGACGACAAATTTTTAGACTTGTCCAAATTGAAAGCATTTGCAGACGACAATTTAAGGTGGCTCAAATGACAAAAGTAGTCCTTGATAGGGTAGAAAACATTGTGGAAAAAGGAGAAAATGCTGGTTACCAGCATTTTCTCCTATTCCCACAATGTTTTCAAAGGCTTTCTTCCTCAGAGTCGTTAAAAGTCGTGATTGTTTGGTAAGAGATTAACCCTTTACCAGACGACAAAATTTTGGCATTGTCCAAATTGTAAGCACTTGCAGATGACAATTTCAATGTGGCTCAAATAGTTCAGTTTTTCTCTGATAGGGTAGAAAACATTGTGGAAAAAGGAGAAAATGCTGGTTACCAGCAATTTTTCCTTTTCCCACAATGTTTTCAAAAGCTTTCTTCCTCAGAGTCGTTAAAAGTCATGATTGTTTGGTAAGAGATTAATGTATGATACTGACATTCCACAGACTGGTTGATATGTATCAGTTCACACCTACATAATTATGCAGTATATCTAGCAGATCCACTCTGTAATCCATTCTGCAATAATAAGGTAATACCCAAAGAAATCAATATGGCAGCCATTCTTCTCATTATTGCTCTCATACTGTGCCAGATTAACCCTTAGTCTGCTAAGCTCAATTCACTGACCTTTTGTGGACAGTGTAGATCAAGATCAGACTGCACAAAACATGCAATCTGATCTTTGATCTGCACTCTCCAATATGGGCATATTTTCCCAAAAAAAATAACTTTGAAATAGCAAAATTTGGGATTTTACTATCGGCTTAAAAGTTTCATTTCACTTATTTGGCAGGATAAGGGTTAACAACAACACAGTATCAAAGAAATTGATTGTAGCATGATGTTTTTCTGGCAATGCTATCAGTCTTAATTCTCTACCAGACAAAAAAACAATTAAGACTTGTCAATGCTAAAGGCAAATTATTACAGACAACATGTGGCTCAAAATGACAGAAAGGAGAGAAAACCATGCTGGAATAGGAAAAAAAATGGTGGTTACCAGCATTTTCTGCTTTGCCCACATTTCTTTTTTCTAAAGGCTTTTTCCTCAACCCTGGATTATTTGCAGTTAACCCTTGCAGTGAACAAATAAGTTACTCTTGCAAAGAGTGCACCATATATCCAGATCAGGCTCCACAATAAATGTACAAGTAGGATCCATTTTTTGGAAAATAACCAGTTACATCCTAAGAATTTATAAACTCTTTATCACATGGTTCCAGGTTCAAACAACCTCAAAGAGGGAGGCTTTTGAAAATTTTGTGGGAAAAGAAGAACATGCTGTTAAACAGCATGTTTCCCATATTTTTTTCTACCCTTTTACTATTTACCACACAATCCCATATTTTAATGACTCCGAGACAGAAGGCTTTTGATGACATTGTGGTAAAGGAGAAAATGCTCATTTCAAGCATTTTCTCCTTTTGCAACGGAAATGCTTCAAAATTTGACAGGTCTAAAACTTTGTTGAATGACAGAGAGTTAATAGAAAAATACTTAATTTCTCTTCTGCAATACATTGTTTTCTATTTGGTATAGTCACAGATAAAATTGTCGTTAAGTGAAGAGATATGTTCTTCAACCAAACTTAATAAATCAAATCAAGAGAATATTTTTATTTTCAAAATGAGCAGTTTATTTGCAACCCTTTACCATACCATCCTGAGTTTTACAGACCCTGAAGAAGACAGTTTTTGAAAACATTGTGGAAAAAGGAGAAAATTCCGGTATCAAACTAGCATTTTTTCCTTTTCTCACAATGTTTTCTGCCCTATCAAGGATAGAAATCATCATTTGAGCTACATTTCTTGTTACTGCAAATGCTTTCAATTTGATTGAGTTCAAAATTTTGTCATTTGGTAAAGAGTTAAGTAATGGCTGAAAAATAATACATCATTGACGGCCAGGAAGATTCATTTTCATACCATTACATGCATGGATGCTCCTTTTTAGATGCTAACTGTTTTTCTATGAATTAAACAAATCTTTTATATTTATACTTTCACTTTACTTTTCCATAATTATTATATTCCCATACAGAGGTAGAGAATCAACTTCTTTTGTTTTTGTACACATTGTTGATCAAAATTAGAATTCACAGACAATGCAGTCAGAGACCCCGGATAACAGATATGAGCCATGATCTGGCAAAAGGGGGCTTAATGCATTTCCGTAATCCATCATACCAAGCTAGCCATCACACACTTATGGATCCATAATGGCTACTTTTTTTTTAACAATTGACTAAATCATGAGGTAGACTGGTCCTTAGACATAAAGAAAATTGACCGATCGCGAAAAGGTCAGCCCAGGTCAGCCTGCGTGCACTGCGCAGGCTGACCTGGATCGATACTTTTCGCAGATGCATGAAGACCCCTTTTCACAGAGCATGGCTCATATATTGAAGTATAATATGAACAAAACAGGGTTGAAATTGCAGTAACAGATAATTTCTTTTTTCCTCATTGAAAAAAATCTTTTGTGAAATAAAAGAAAGTGTAGACCAAAGGAAAGAATGCATGTTCTGTGTTATGCTCTCAGCCTATGTTGTCCAAAACCCAGCTTGGACCTCTACTGGCTCAGATGACAACATTATGGACTTGACCAAATTCAAAGCAGTTACTGCCAACAAACTACTTATGGCTTAACCCTTTTCAAAGCAATCCCCTGTTTCAATGACCAAGTAGAAAAGGATTTTATAACCATTGTGAGAAAAAGAGAAAATGCTGGTAACCAGCATTTTCCCATGATGTTTTATATCCTTTCAAAGGCAAATCTCATCATTTGAACCACACTCTATCATAAATTTTGCTGTCTGCAAATGATTTCATATTTAAAAGGTCTGAATTCCTGTTGTCTAGTAAAGGGTTAAATGATAGGATTTTTCTTTGAAAAGATAAAGAATAATTGTGAAAAAAGAAGAAAATGCTGGTTAGCAGTATTTTCTTCTTTTCCAATGGTTTCCTAAAGGTCATTAAAACACTGTACTGGTTGGCAAAGGGTCAATCAAACAATGCATAAAAAACATAAACAAAACTTAACCCTTACAGCACTTTTTAAGACTATGGATGCTTTTGCAGCCAGGTAGATCAAGATCAGGCTGCACAAAACGTGCAGCCTGATCTTTGATCTACACTGTCTGCTTTGCTGAAACACTGTAGACAAAGGCAACCATGGAATTGCTATTATTTGGGTCGCACTTCTAGGATGGAAATGTCTGGTAGGTTTATTTGGCAATCTTAGGGTTAATGTTTCAAAAAACATCAAGAGAAAATTACATTTCAATGTGTTTGAGTTTCAATGAATTATTTACATAAGCAGTACTCTAAGAAAAGTAGGTTTAATACATCTTCCTAATGCATAATAACAAAACAATCAAATAATATAGTTGAATGGTCCTTTGACAGGCAGAAAATTTAACAAAAGCACAGAGTTTCGACCTATGTGGGCCTGTGCAGACATGTAGGCTGACAAACTCATTTTTTCCAGATACCTTAGACCACCATTATACAAAGCATGGCTCACAGACTAATACCCCATTCCACTAGGCCTCGATCTACGGCGCTCTGTGCGCTCACAGACAGCGACGTAGATCGTCTCAGATCGCTGCCGGATTGGTGATTATGAAGACACTCCCGCTCAGATAACAACCAGATGACCGAGTGCTACTGCATCTCTAATGGTCGCTATCGGATCACATCGGAGCGTGATGACCAGCATACTGGCGAACATAGCGATAGCGATTTAAGCGATTAAATAGCGATGTAATGGCATTCTGAACAGATCGCCACGGATCTTTGTGCAAGGGAGTAGACTGATGGCGATCTTGGCGGTCCGTTAAAGATCTGTTAGCGTTCTTGGCGTTCTTGGCGCTCTGCATGGCGATCTACAGCGCTCTGTGAGAGCGCCGTAGATCGCGGCCTAGTGGAATGGGGGGTATTAAATGTATATGTACACCTATTTTGTAAACCAAAATACATGGCCTCAAGGTAAGCCATCTAATAATTAACCCATTACTACACAATCCTGAGTTATAAGGACCCTGGGAAATTAGGATTTTGAAAACATGGTGGGAAAAGGAGAAAATGCTGGTAACCAGCATTTTCTCCTTTTTCCAACGATGTTTTCTATTCTATCATAGACAAATCTCACGATTTGAGCAAGAATAAATCCTGCAAATCCTTTTACTTTGGACAAGTCTCAAAATTTTAATAATGTCATTTAGTAAAGAGTTGATACATACCGAGCTGCCGCCTCCAGGGGTACTAGCTGGGCTCTGATATGAGGAAATGACCGGTGTGGAAAAGGTTTCGTAAGTTGGAGCTCCGCCTCTGTAATATATAGACAAAGATATTGACTTCTATGTTTAAAACGTCTTATGGCCTGCCAACAAGCAAGACTTTCATCCATAACCTGTTACACCATGAAATTTATGAATGATCAGTAACACCGTATCAACACTACTTTTAACATTCTTTCATTCATGCATGTCCTGGGTTTGGCTAGAACTAGGCTAGGCTCTGAAGAGTCTTGCCACGGACATTCCCAAGAAAAACCCAGTGTTTTCAGTGAGGCTTGAACCTGGGACCTCCAGTCTATGAGTAATGCACTGAACCAGGCAGGACCTTTCAAAAAAAAAAAATAATAACATCTTTTAACAACCCTGAGTAGAATGTCTTTCGAAAAAATAGTTGGGAAAAGCAAAAATGTTTATGACCAACATTTTGTCTTTTTCCACCAATGTTTTCTACCCTGTCCAAGACAAATCTCATCAGTTAACCAAGATAAAATTTGTCTGCAAAACTTTTAATTCAGACAAGTCCAAAATTCTGTTGTTTGGTAAAGAGTTAATTCGGTTCCTGAAACATTGCCATCTTGGCTCAAAATAAACAGGTAAGACTGCAGTCAGTAACAGTGAGGCATGCTTCCTTCTATATAACAGTAGATAAATTGTGAAATAAATTAAAATCCATATCAATACAAAAATAGTAACATGCATTAAAATCATCTCTCAAAAAGATAAAATGTCATCCATAAAATCAAACTAGAGGCGCTTGAGCGCCTGTATCGCTCCACAGGCCTGATATTTCTATAATGGCGAAAGGAAGTTTTTAACAATTATCATTCAATCCTGCATTTTAGCTCACTGAAGAAACAATTTGGTAGACAACCACCATAGGAACTTACCTGCAAAACAACAATGAAATCCAATGAATAGTTTTAGAGAAGAAATTTTTCAAAGATTTTACTTTATACCATAAAAGGAAAATGAGTCTCCCATAAAAGCCATGTTTTTTGACAGATCTTTTTTTTTTTAAGGAATTCTGTAAACCTGTATCTAAGGAACATTCCTGCAAAATAATAATGCTATCCAAATAGCGGTTTGGGAGGAGAAGATTTTTAAAGGTTTTTTACTTTGGTTGCCATGGCAACCAGAATTCTTCATGGAACACAATTATTTGAAGGAATTTGAAAGAGGACTACCAAAGGAACATTCCTGAGAAATTTGGTAAAAATCCAGTCAATAGTTTCTGAGGAGAAGTTTTTTAAAGAAAAAGTTTACGGACGCACGCACAGACAAACGGACGAACGAACGGATGGACGGACGGACGGACGGACGCACAACGGACACAATGCCATGACAATAGCTCGCTGGCCTTTGGCCAGTGGAGCTAACAACAATGAAATCCAATGAATAGTTTTAGAGAAGAAATTTTTCAAAGATTTTACTTTATACCATAAAAGGAAAATGAGTCTCCCATAAAAGCCATGTTTTTTGACAGATCTTTTTTTTTTAAGGAATTCTGTAAACCTGTATCTAAGGAACATTCCTGCAAAATAATAATGCTATCCAAATAGCGGTTTGGGAGGAGAAGATTTTTAAAGGTTTTTTACTTTGGTTGCCATGGCAACCAGAATTCTTCATGGAACACAATTATTTGAAGGAATTTGAAAGAGGACCACCAAAGGAACATTCCTGTGAAATTTGGTAAAAATCCAGTCAATAGTTTCTGAGGAGAAGTTTTTTAAAGAAAAAGTTTACGGACGCACGCACGAACGGACGGACGGACAGACGGACGGACGCACGCACGCACGCACGACGGACACAACGCCATGACAATAGCTCTCTGGCCTTCGGCCAGTGGAGCTAATAAAACGATAAACATTAACTTGTAACTTGGCAATATCTCAAAAACAAACATGCATAATACACTGTAACTGATCAGGTACTAGTCATTCACAAGAAAAACGAACAGCACCATAATAATAAATTATGTGGATGCCTACTGTTTGTTGTTGCCACTTTTTCTAATAAAAATTTTAACCCTTAAAGCGGCTCCACAACTATAGTAACCTTTGCAGCCTGTGTAAATCAAGATCAGACTGTGTAAAACATGCAGTCTGATCTCTGATACACACTGTCTGCTTTGCTGAAACACTCTAGACAAGAACAACCTCTAATTGCACTCATTTGGCTCTTATTTTCAGTGTGAAATGGTCTGTTAGTTTACTTAGTTCTCTATGGATTAACTCAAAGAGCAGGCATAACCTATAATGTCAAAAATATTTTGAGGGTTACCTGCTTATCTGATATGGGTTCCATTTTCATTTCAACAACTAGCCTAAGTTTGAAGTGAACATATAGGTAATGACAGAGACATCAAAAAATGTCAAGGGTTTCACACAGGTGCAGACTATGCCTGGGCTATGACAGTACCTCAGTGCTGTCTCCAAAAACAGCCAAGCTAAAAATCAGCAAAGATTGCATTACAACAGACCGATTACAAGTTGCATAAAATGTCAATTACTTGTCATGCAAGACCAATATTATTTACTATGGTTTTCTATCCTAAAAAACTGGAACCAGCATTTTCTCCTTCACCTTTGATATTTACAGAGTGTTCTTCCTCAGGATCACCAAACTGTTATTGTTTGGTACAGGGTTAATTCTTAAGAATTATTTCAGTTGAAAGTGGATCTGCACCCACAATCAGTCATTATTACAGGTCAAACATGCCTGGGCTAATAACATTGGTAGTAATCTAAGGTTAACATCTGAACTGCTATGGGCAGATCGAAAACCATACAGGTAAAAAGATGTGTTCTGTAAGCAGAAACAAAATCAGCTAATTGCTGTTATGGATTATCAAACAGTAGTCTGTATAACCAATTACTGTGTGAACATGACTTTTATGAATTGGTGAAGAACAGTAGTTGCTTCAGTACCCAGTTAGCTCACACAGCCTCTTTACCAAATGACAGCATCTTAAACTTAACCAACAACAAAATTAGGGGTAGCTCAAAAGATGATTTCTGTCTTTGAAAGGGAAGAAAACATTGTGGGAAAAGGAGAAAATGCTGGTTACCAGCATTTTCTCAATTTCCCACAATGTTTTCAAAAGCTTTCTTCTTCAGGGTCATTAAAATACCAGATTGTTTGGTGAAGAGGATGAACTTGACCTTTTTCTCAAATGGTAGCAAGGTTTTCATAATAAGGTAAATTTTCCACAAATTTTTGCCCTGAAATACTTCTGCTTTTTGCAAGAAAGATTTTCAAAAGTGTTCTGTAGCAAGATATAATGTTAACAAAAGTCTGTGAATGGTATCATGTTAAAATTGAAAATGTAGCCAAAAAAAAAGACCATTTTGACCAGAATATATCCAAACAAGTCCGACAATATAGGTCCAAAAAGCACCTACAGTTGTCATAGGTAACAACAGTGATACATAATTTATTAATTATCAACACTGTGGTTTACTAATTTTCAACACCCCTATGATCTAAAAATAAGGCTTTTAAATTATGTTGTTTGAAAGGGAGCATATCCTGGTCACCAGTATTTTTTCCAACAATGTTTTCTACTATTTTGAAGACAAATTGCATCTTTTGAGTCTTATTTAATTTTTTATCTTAAGGTAGCAAAGACTAAGGATTCTGAAAGATGTTTATGACATACTGGTTCAAAACATTTGAGACAGATAGGTATTTTGTTTTTCTACATTTCTGTTCTATACTTCACCTTTCAGATTCTGGTGTGAAGATTTTGTATTGTACCTGAGCCAATTTACACTCCTGGAATTCCTCAGTAATAAGCTTGTTAACCATTTCACCCCAAAAAGTCAAAGAAGTAAGTATTGCAATCAGCATAGATCAAAATGAGACAGCACAGAAAATCAAAGCTGGTACTGAATCTATACTGTTTGCAACTTGGGTCTAAAATGTAAACAAAAGCCTGGATTTGCCACAGTATTGTTTACTAAGACCACCCCAACCAAAAAAGGACAATTTTATTCAGCAACCAAAGAATTAATACCCTGCATATCTTGTATTGTTTCTAAGCAATATTTACATCAAAAGAAAACACCTCTCCTAGACAAATCTCACTACAAGGGACCTTTACATTCTTAACTATGGTTAGCCTGGAGAACAGGGCTATTTTTGACCAAAATAGTATGGAAAGCAGATTAAAGATCAATCTGCACATAATAAGCAATCTGATCGTGATATACACTATCCACAACTTTTGTTGGGATATGTACTATACAGGTTACAATAAAAAAAAAACATCTTAAACTGTCATGGTGACTGCTAAAATAGTCTGAAGCAAAAAAATAATATAGATCTCTCAATGACAGAGTATTAGTCTAAAAACCCCAAGAACTAGATAACAATGATTGAAAAAATCATCAGTTTTCATAGAGGAACACTTATTGAAAACCATGAATTTTTTTTTCCAAGCAATTTAGAACTTATATTGATTGTAACATAAACAATTCCAAGACGAATGCAAAAACATTAAATGTTACCCACATCTTTATCTCTTTAATCATAATGTGGGTGCCTGCCAGAACAAAAGCAGTTTTGTTGTCCTTCCTCGGGTTTTCAAGTCTATTCTGTCTGTCTCTTCAGGATACTCTCTACAAAGAGTTGAAGTCTGATAGATTACTATTGCCAATCATACTTTTAAGTGTTATCACACATTACTGGTGAGGTTGAAGCAGTTGGGGTGCTTTTGCTGACAGAACACTTTAGGATCTTGGGTCTAAGGTGTCTGACAAACCATTTCAGCATCTTGGATCTGTAGTATCTGACAAACTATTTTAATACCTTGGGTCTGTAGTATTTGATAAACCATTTTTATGTCTTTAAACTATTGTGAAACCATTACAATATCTTGTATCTATACAGTCTGACAAACAATTAAAATGTCTCTTGTTTATTGTTTCATTATCTTAGATCTGTAGTATCTGAAAGATCATTTCAAGGTTTTGGATCTATAGTGTCTCACTGATCATTTCAAGATCTTGGATCTTACATACCGCATCTGACAAACCATGTCAATGTCAAAGATCTTAAGTGTTTGACAAACCGTTTACATATCTTTGATCATTAAAAATCCTACAAACTTTTCGACATCTTGAATTTTTATAGTATCTGATTCATCATTAAAATGTCTTGGATCTAAAGTGTATGTCAGATAATTTCAAGATCTTGTATCTACAGTGTCTGAAAAACCATACAAGGTCTTGGACCTTAAGTATCTAACAAACCATTAAAAGATATGGAATCTACAGTGTCTGACAAATCATTTACCCGTTTACCACACAATCCCGAGTTTTACAGACCCTGAGAAAGAGGCAATTTGAAAACATTATGGGAAAAGAAGAAAACATGTCCTCTGTAATACTTTCTGTTTGAACAAATCTAAAATTTTGACATTTGGTAAAGAGTTAAATGTCTTGGATCTGTAGTGTTGAATATGGTTTTCATTCTTCTGATGAATAACCAACTTGGATTTTTTTATGACTGAATACATCCTTTTATTTAATGGTAAAAATTGCTGTCCAATGCAGAACAAAATTTAAAAGTGTTTGTGTTGAAATTTTAATAATGATGCATGAGTACTGGAGTAAATTTCTACATTTGTTACAAAACTTTAAACAATTATATACCAAAGATAGTGTCAACAGATGTCTGTCAAAGGGAATGTATTTATCAAAAAGCTCCCGGCTGTTCAGGATTATACTATGGATACAAACTAACAATAAACTGTTCCATTCATTTAATCTCACTGTCAACTACCCATGGGGTAGGGTTGCCAAAGTCATGACTCTAGATAAAAGTTTCACAATCATTTTGACACTGGGTATCTAATTAAATTGTAAAATTTCTGATATACACTGATCCTGAGCCATTAATGTAAAGAGCCCTTTATAGATTAAAAATGGACATTTTTAGCATATGAAAAATGATCTACAGTTGAATATTACAATATCAGCCTTTTACTAAACAACCTGCAGTTGTGCCAACCCTGATGAAGAATGCTTTTGAAAACATAGAAAGAAAAGTGATCAGCATTTTCTCCTTTTCCTACAATGTTTTTTTTTCCTATCTAATAATTCCATGCACATTTAATTTTTCTAAAAATTTTGTGGTATGGTAAAGACTTAAGGCTGTTTTACCTACAGAGGATCACCAAACCAAAGACTAGATCCAAGATCATATATTACACTCCATGCAAATGGATCTGGAATTTTGTGCTCTGTCGTCTTGTTAACACTTTACCATAAGGCAAAATGTCATTCTTGTCCGATTCAAAAGCATTTCCAGCAGATATATCAAATGTGGCACAACAGATAGTAACTGTCCTTGACAGGATAGAAAACATTGTGGGAAAACGAGAAAAAGCCGTCGCCCTCAGAGTCGTTGAGACTCGGCACTGTGTGGTTAAGGGTTAATACAGTTTGCTTGCTTAGCAGAGGTGGCCACTTTTATCTGCAACAGTTCACAGGTGCATGTGTCTTGGACAATATTTCTTAACTTTTTCTATCTTAGTCACTATTTCTTCCTAACATTACAATGACAATTTTGGCAACAATGTGGTCACAAAAACAACCCCAGATCTGAAGGAATGTTTTTGCATTTGTTGTGTCCCTTTCCATTCATGGCAACCATTTTCACCAATATTTCAGTTACAGTCACAAACAGCTATGTGATAACTTGCTGAAGGAAAGAGAGAGAGCTTGCTGAAGGCTGGTGCTTGCTTAACCCTTTACCACACGACAAAAATTTAGACTTGTCCAAATTAAAAGAATTTGAAGACTGGACAAATTACATATTTATCAAATAATGGTTGTTTTCTATCATTGGGTAGAAAACATGGTGGGAAAGGGAGAAAATGCTGGTTACCAGCATTTTCTCCTTTTCCCACAATGTTTTCAAGAGCCTTTTTTCTCAGGGTCATTAAAACTTGGGATTGTGTGGTACAGGGTTAAAACACACTTTTTAGATCCTTCATTCTTTTTCACATTATGGGAACTGTAAGTCACATGGCATCTTAGGAAAGGCAGCTGCTTGACAGAGGTGGCCACTAGGTCTGTATGATATATTGGCAGCAAGTGCTCATATCTATGCATTCCATGTGCTTTCTCACTTTAAAACTTTAATGCACGACTCATTGACCAAGTACATGTAAATGAAATTTGCCAATGGAAAAGGCAACTTGTACTAATCTTTGTCTGATTCTAATGGGCATGCCATTCATATACATATTTTTTCAAATAAAATGACAAGCTTTTAAGACACACACAAAAAAAAGGGTTACAGCTGCACCATAAACTGTAATTTACATCTAATTGGAGTTTAATTCTACAGTTACAGGTCAGATGGAGGCCAAATTAGCAGTTATAACTGTGGGCCAAAATAGATTGCATACCACTGACTGTGAGCCAAATCTATAACTATAAGCAATAATGCTGATGTGCAGTTAAATAAAAACTGAACTCATTACCTCCTGAAACTAATTTCTAGCTCACCATTTTGATAACATTCTTTTAAAATATGGATAAAAAACACTTTAGTTGCTTTTGCAGTCGATGCAGATCAGACTGCACAAAACATGCAATCTAATCTTTGATCAATGCTGTCCTCTTGTTCAATCATTCTTGACAAAAGCAATCTTGAAATTGTTCTTACTATGGTCTTAATTTTAGAATGAAACTTGTGTTGGGGTTTATCTGGTGCTCTTCTGGCAACATAAATACATGTGTTAAGGTGAATTTAACCCCTTACCAGATGACAAAATTTTAGCCTTGTCCAAATTGAAAGCATTTGCAGACGACAATTTTAATGTGGCTCAAATGGTGCAATCTTTCTTTGATAGAGTAGAAAACATTGTGGGAAAAGGAGAAAATGCTGGTTGCCAGCATTTTCTCCTTTTCCCACAATGTTTTCCAAAGGCTTCTTTAACAGGGTCGTTAAAAGTCGGCATTGTGTCGTAAAGGGTTAAAACACATACAAACATGTAAACAAAACAAGAGGGCCATGATGGCCCTGTATCGCTCCACTGGCTTTTTAACCCTTTACCACACAAATCAAAGTGGTAATGACCCTGAAAGAGAAGGCTTTCAAAAACATCGTGAGAAAAGGACAACATGTTGTCAGCCAGTATTTTCTCCTTTTCCCACCACGTTTCCTAACCTATCAAAGACAGAAATAGTCATTTAAGTTACATTCAATTTGTCTTTTTGCAATGGCTTTAAACTTGGTACAGTAAAAAAAAATTGTCATTTCTTAAAGAGTAAAATTAATGTATCATGCGCTTAATTGGCATTGACAGAGACATACAGCATAAAAAGAATGTATGGTAATAAACTTACTTTGAAAACATAACCTCCACCCCGCCCGCCAAACAAAAACAGTCATATCTTTTTAAATGCAAAGATAATGTCAGTGAATACAAGCAGGTTTATTCATTAGCATGAAAGGTAAAGTTCTGAAAAAATTTGAGTGATAGAAACCTTACTTTAAATTGAACATTCCATTTATGTGAGCATAACCATTAGCATCAAAATAAATAACTTTCCCTTAAAACAGAACATTTCCTCTCAAAAAAACTTGAATACCAAACTCCAATAGTGTATAAGTGCAGTTTGATAATCAAGGGAGGTAAATAGTAACAAACTTTATCTTGTATAACAGGAGTTATTTCCCTTGATTACTATTTTAAATTTCAGTCACTATATAAGCCCATGTTAAACTTGTGGTCTCCGGGACAGAGCCAATTTTGTCCCCAGGGCTATAATATGAAGGAATTTGATAGAGGTCCATTAGATAAAGCTACATGCCAAATTTGGTAGCCCTGGGCCTTATGGTTTCAGACAAGAAGATTTTCAAAGATGTTCAATTTTTTTCAGTTTTGTTGCCATGGCAACCAGAGTTTTTGAAGGAATCAAATTCTTTCACGAAATTCTAAAGAGGACCATGGCAGGATCATTTCTGTCAAGTTTCATCAAATTTGGATGGGTAGTTTCAGAGAAGAAGTTTTAAAAACAAGAGGTCCAAGATGGCCCTGGATCACTCAGCTGAATTTTTGAGAGGAACATAATCAACTTTTTTTGGAGTATTGAAACTCTGGAAACAAAATCATTATTTTGCCAAGCAATTTTGAAAAGGTCACCTGTAAATGTCATTTCAAAATCTGTCACCACCCCTATAATCATCACCACAGCAATGAATTTGATGAATCAGAATTCTGCAAATAAATTTTTGGATAGATCACCCAAGGACAATTTCTTGAAGAAGAGCACATGCTCAATAGTGACTAAAAACATGAGTTGAACAAGAGCACCACATGCAGGTGCCAACAATTGGCTGTTGTTTTTTGACGGATAAAAATTTGCCTAACAAATTTTGAAAAGGTTCACCCTAGGAACATTTCTGTGAAATTATTCCAAAATCTGACCAGCCGTTCCAGAGAAGAAGAATTAAGAAATTCCTCTTCATGTCCCTGTAGTGCAAATAGCCCCCACCATCAGAGCCATGTTTCTTGACAGATCACAATTTTGTGAACAATTTTTGAAAAAAGTCACCCAAGGAACATCTCTGTGAAATTATTTCAAAATCTGACCAGAGGTTTCAGAGAAGAAGAATTTTTAAGAATTTCTTCATTTCTGTATAGTGCAAGTAGCCCCCATTCACCAGAGCCATGTTTCTTGATGGATCCAAATTTCGCGAACAATTTTCGAAAAGGGTTACCAAAGGAACATCTCTGTGAAATTACTTCAAAATCTGACCAGCGGTTTCAGAGAAGAAGATTTTTTAAGAATTTCTTCATTTCTGTATAGTGCAAGTAGCCCCCATTCACCAGAGCCATGTTTCTTGATGGATCAAACTTTCGCAAACAATTTTTGAAAAGGGTCACCCAAGGAACATTGCTGTGAAATTATTTCAAAATCTGACCAGCAGTTTCAGAGAAGAATAATTTTTAAGAATTTCTTCATTTCTGTATAGTGTAAGTAGCCCCCATTCACCAGAGCCATGTTTCTTGACGGATCAAAATTTCGCGAACACTTTTTGAAAAGGGTCACCCAAGGAACATCTCTGTGAAATTATTTCAAAATCTGACCAGCGGTTTCAGGAGAGAAGATTTTTAAAGAATTTCTTAGAAAATTCCATTTGGTTGCCATGGCAACCAGAGTTTTTGATGGAATCAAATTCTGTGACCATTTTTTTAAAAGGACCTCCCAAGGAACATTCCAGCCAAGTTTGGTCCAAATTGGCCCAGCGGTTTAGGAGGAGTTGATGTTTAAAGAATTGTTGACGATGCATGACGGACGACGCACGACAGATGACGGACACCGGGTGATCCTAAAAGCTCCCCTTGAGCACTTTGTGCTCAGGTGAGCTAAAAAGTTAACACATGCACGGACGGACGGACGCACGCACGCACGACGGACACCGGGCCATGACATAAGCCCGCTGGCCTTCTGCCAGTGGAGCTAGAAATGGTTACCAGCATTTTCTGCTTTTCCGACATTGTTTTCAAAAGTCTTCTCTTTTCGGGCCAAATATTCATTCAATTCTTTATGGTAATGAGACAACTCAATACCAAACAATCCCATGTTTTTACAACCTCGACGAAAAAGGCTATTGAAAACATTGTGGTAACAAGAGAAAATCCTGCGTTCTATTTTGCCACATTTTTTTCTATCCTTTCAGAGACATGTGAAATCATTTGAGACAAGTATGGTTTGTCATGACCGTTTATGTTTCCCATTTGGACTAGTCTAAAATTTTATCATCTGGTGAAGAGTTAAATCTAAAGCATATTGTGGAGAGAATATCTCAAAATATCTAACAGTGCAGATCTCAAACCAACCTGCATGTGACATCTGATCTTGACATACACTCTTTGTAAACTCTTTAAAAAAATTCAAAGCTGCTGTGAAGTAGCAGCCTTAGCTTAACGCGCAACAAGAATCTGTAAAAGTACAAATAATTCTACTAGAGTTACAAGAGCAGTGGGCTGGAGGATTCTCTCATTGAAAATTTTAAAATGTTTTTGTAGCTATGGTAACCAAGTGATTTATTTCCCAGGTATCTTACTACCGAATTTCTAAAACTGATGTCTTGGCATTCCAGTCAGCTCCACAATAACAATTAACCGATTTTTCACTGCGGAATTTCCGTTATGAATAGTGACTCAATCATCTATTTCAAATGAACATATCCTGAACACAGGCCTTTGAAGCTCCACTGGTCCATAATGGAACATTAAAATTTTCCTTGGTCGCTCATCGAACACTTAAAGCACATTGGTGCTTTGCCTGTATCCACAATAACAATTAATCAATTTTTCACTGCGAAATTTCCTGTATGAATAGTGACTCAATCATCTTTTTCAAATGAACATATCCTGAACACAGGCCTTTGAAGCTCCATTGGTCCGTAACGGAACACTAAAATTTTCCTTGGTTGCTCAAAAACTTAAAGCACATTGGTGCATCGCCTGTACATCACGCAATATACTCAAATTTTCTGTAACACCGTTTCTATGAATAGCACATTGGCGACTCCCTCTATACTGTATATAGTAAGACAAGGTGTGCAGGGAAACTGAAAAACTTTGAGCCTCTCCCTTTTCAGAGATAATATTTAACCGAAAATGGAAAAATAAACCTAGTTACCCATGCAGGCCTTTGAAGCTCCATTGGTCCATAACGGAACACTATAATTTTCCTTGGTTGCTCAAAAACTTAAAGCACATTGGTGCATTGCCTGTATATCACGGAATTTACTCAAATTTTCTGTAACACTGTTTCTATGAATAGCACATTGGCAACTCCCTCTATACTGTATATAATAAGACAAGGTGTGCAGGGAAACTGAAAAATTTTGACCCCCCTCCCCTTTCAGAGATAATATTTAACCGAAAGTGGAAAAGTTACCAATGCAGATGGATTCATAAAAGATTTTTCTTCTGTACCCCATCAGGGTACAAAAGAAAAATCATTTGTGAACCCATCTGCATCAGTAACTAGCTTTTATTTTCTATTTTCGGTAAAATATTAACTCTGAAAGGGTATGGGGATCAAATTTTCTTAATTTTGTTGCACACCTTGTCTTACTATTAACGATATAGAGGGAGTTGCCAATGTGCTATTTATAGTAATGGTGTCCGATAATGAAAATTTCCCTTATCCCTTGATAGACCAATGGAGTTTCAGGGGTCTATGAACCTGAAGTACAATACACTGGCACCTTGTAAACCTTAAGAAAGGTTTTGTTCATAGCCACCATCCTAAGTTTCAAATACAGTCAAATCTCGGTAATTCAAAGTGATAGGGACCGTCAGATTTTCTTCGAATTATCGAAATTTCGAATTTTTGAAATCAGCAGTTTTCGGAAATGTTCACAAGTTTCCATTAGGTAATGATATTTGACACACATTTTGCCTGTTGGCGATGTACACAGACTCCTGTATTAGCATTAAAAATGATGATCAAAGTTTCTCATCGCTCCTTATGCTTGACAACCCTTGAAAACAAAACAACATGAACTTACCTTTTTATTTTATTTACATCCTACAACAGCGTGAAATGTAATATCAGTTAGTCTCATACTGTTGGACTAATTCACCAATAAAAAAAGCGGGATAGAAATGGCTCATGTGAGTGGCCAGCAATGATCTGCATCAAAATGCAATAAGCACGCTGCTGAAGATCTTTGCAGGCAGTCCACATTTTACTAGTCACGTCCGTTATGCACTCGTCACAACTTGGCCGATTTCGTAACTACTTCTGACTTGATCAAAGGATCACCCGAAGATAATGCCAAATGGTCTGTTATGCATTTTTATTTTCTGCTTTTACTTTCAACTGTCCTTGAATTCTCCGAAAATAGTCTACTTTCAGTTTCCCCAATATCTAACTCAATACAGATCTAATGTATTTCACGTTCATGATACTTTCATTTTTACTGATCGTCCATACTCTGAAAAAATCACGTGATCAGCGTTTATTTTTTTAATGATGCCCAATCAATGTTTAATCAATTAAGGATTATCACTCAAGCGAGTTAACGATTTGACAAGGTGTCAATTACTTGTGTATGAAAAATACAATGTACCTGTGAAATCAATCAGGTGTGTAACAATCGATGTTTATTGCTCAAAGGAAACGTGACCTTTATGCTTGACTGTGCTGGACATTTTTTAACTTCGAACTATGAGATGGATTTTAATGGGAATTTCTTTGATCGGGACCGACAGATTTATTCGAAAAATTGAATTTTTCGAATAATTGAAATTCAAAAAATCAGTAATATTTTTACATGAAATAATAGCCAAATACATCGGGACTGACGGTAAGCTTCGAAAAATCCGATAGTTTCGAAAAATCGGCGTTCGAATCACCGAGATTCTACTGTAAGTGAAAAATATACTCCCCTCCCAAAATATCCAACCTTTAATCTGCCACAATGGATTTGCAACTTACAACTGTTACTCTATTTATCCCTTTTATACTGGACAAGCTTTCTAATGGCATCACTGTTTTGTAAAGGTGCATAATAAAAGAGTTTCTAATAACTGTATTGTGGGATTCAGGATAAGATTTTTGAAAACCAAAAAATGAATTAAATTAGCTTTAAATCTAAAGATGTAGAGAGCAATCAAGATCAGGCTACAGAGAACAGGAATTTTGTCCCTGATCTGCACTTTCTGATCTTTAACCCTTTACCAAACAATCCCAAGCTTTAACCCCTCATGAGATTGAAGGCTTTTGACAACTCATCTCTCCTTAAAAGTCCCAGTAGCGGCCAAAAGGAAAACAATGGGGCGTTGCAATGCATCTAAATTTTAATCATACCATTCAATAGTATGGAAGTTATAGTGAAGATGACAATCTGTTTTTGTACCATCCGTCCAAGTGTTAGTAGCTGGCAGGGAAATGAATTTTTAAACCAGGTAAAAGGTAAACAAGAGATGGAGCAACCTGGCAAATTTTGACTTCGTTAAAAATTCATCTTCCTGCCAGTAACTAACACTAGGATTGACCATAGAATAACAGATTTTCATCTTCACAAGAATTTCCATACTTTTGAATGGTATGATTTAAATCAAATGCATTACAACACATGCTTTGATTACTTTTGGCCCCTATTAGGCCTATAGAAAGTGGATTGTTCAGTATGGGAATAAACAGGCAGATTTTGGGATAATGACACAACTGAGTCTGCTTTTTCCCCCAATCACAATGGGCCTTGGTAATCATTTATTCATGTCACCAGAACTGAACAACAGAATAACAAATAAATGTAATGGGATTTCTTCTCTAAAAAACATTCTGTAAATAATACATTTAGTGAGAATATCGGAAAAACATAGTAGGTGTCCAAGTTAAGATCAGACTGCACATTTTTGAGCAGCCTACAATGAAAAATTTCTTTTATTAAACACATGCTGTGCCTCACATTTTTCTGTGAATTCATACTTCAATGACAAATAAAAATACACACACTCATGCTTTCAAAATGCAAAACTAGAACACAAAAACATTAAAAATATGACATCAAAAAAAAAACTTAAAGGGGTTATCAATCTTTGTTATAGTATAAACTCATGGATAATTATAACCCATTACATTTGACAGAACCATGACCCTTCATGAAACAACAAAATTTCAGACTCATCCAAATCCAAGGCACCTGCAAACGCCAATTTAGATTTACCTCAAAGAGTGGTATTAGTTTATCAAAGCGTAGAAAACACTTTGGGAAAAGGAGAAAATGCTGGTGACCAAGATTTTCTCCTATTCCAACAATGTTTTCAAAAGGCCTCTTCCTCAAAATCCACAGCCTCATTTAAACATGATGCAGAAGCATAGTAAATCTTATTTAATTTCCTTTCAATACCAGGCATCTTTTTCATGACTACTTTTGAAAATATTGTAGCAAAAAGAGAAACAGTTCACTCATGACAAGTCATCTATCCTTTTGTCTACATGTTTTACCTGTCATCTATTGGAATTTGTCTCATGTATAAAACTGTCAATGAATATCTTTATTTTTACAATCTTTTATCATAAATTAAAAGTTTGAAACAAACAACTTTTTATTTCATTAAACAAACAACAGTTACTGTTGTTGCATTTGGGATTGTACATGACTAAAAATACAATAAACATCATTGTGACAAAAACAATGAATGCATTGTTTATTGAAAGTTCACCCAAGCAAGTATTATTTACTGTTTCCTCTCAACACAAACTTGATAAGTTTTGGTTTTGAAAAGTACACTACAATCGATGAAAAAGGCCATCATCATTTACAATGGCAAAAGAGACTGAAAAATACATCACTATGCTTCAAAAAATTATTATACACTAAATGCTCAGTTTGAATGAAAACTGCCCCCCCCCTCGCACACACATACAAAAGCTGCACATTAAGTATCTAACAACACATGCATTATTGTTAACCCTTACAGCTTCAAATAGGCCTGATGGGCATTTTCATTCCAGAAATAAGACCCTAAGAAGAGGATTCTCAAGGTTGCCTTGGTACAAAATGTCTAAGCAAAGTGGACTATGCAGATCAATGATCAAACTACACATTTTGTACTAACAGGTGTTTTAAGGGTTGAAATGTTTGTGCAGGTAATATAAGACATGAAGTCAAAAATTTTCAACACTTATCCCATGATATCATTACGCAGTTTGTATAATGATCTATAACATGTTAGTAAAGAAAAGGGCAGATACATGTTGAGATGTACATCAAAAGAATAATCTTTTTCATATAATTTGAAGACATTTTCAAAAGTACTGGTATTTCTTTGATATTAAATGGACTATTACATTTATTCAGACTTTTTGGGTCATCTCATGGTACTAGAGCTATGGAAAGCTCCTTGCCAGAGAACAACGCAATATGACCTACAGTATCCAACTCATGATGTTGAAGGCTCAAATCCTACACTCTGACCCTTTCAAAAACCATACTTGTTCTATTGACTCTCATGCACTCTGACACTTTCAAAAACCATACTTGTTCTATAGACTCCCATAAAGAAGGACTAGTAACCAGTATTTTCTTCTGGTACAATTTTTTCTATCCCTTTAGAGACAAATTTTATAATCTGAGCCAAACAGACAATCAAAGAAATAATACAAGAGGGCAATTGGCCCTAAAGTGCACACCTGAGTAAAGTCATCTAGGGTTGAGCTTAAGAGATCCTGATTTTAATGATGTAAACACATGAGTGTAAGTGACCTACTTTTTGACCAGACATGACCAAATTTCAATCTTGTCCGAAATATCAACAAGACAAACATTCTCACCAAGTTTCAAAGGTATCAGGCTAGAAATGTGGCCTCGAGACAAACACAAGGCAGGGTTCCACATTAAGGCACGTCCGAGCGACATTGTCTAGCAAAAGATTGGTTCGGGCTAGTAGAGGCAGCTTCCAGCTAGCCCGAATGGTCTAGTGCAAAAATTGAGACAATTACTTTAAGTGTCAATTTCATGCTTCGCATAAGTGACGAAAATCGACCTTACATGTCGTTTGCTGAAAAAAGATCGTTTATAAAACTTGCGATTTTTTTCAAGCAGCGATAATTTCATTGACACCTTCTTAATTGTTAACAGGAAGACGGTAGCACATGCGCGGTAGCCCATAACTTCACTGGAAAAACCAAATTGAACTGAAAATAGAGTAAGGCTAGTAGACCGGAGTCCATGGTATGTCGCTATTTCATCGGCCACGATAAAAGTCATAAATTTTATCGTGACTGTTATCATTTTGTTAGAGTATTTGATCTTTTAACAAGAATTTCTTATGTCTACCTCTATTTTGGAATACCGTAGTTTCATTTTGACGAATATGTCGTCCAGACGTTTACCTAGACAATGGAGCAGACGACCGGTGAATACCAGTATGCAAAGCTTGCATAACTTCAAAACAACATCTGATCGGGGAGGAGCGAAGTCATAAAATGAAGCTAAAAAACAGAAATGAATCGAAACAAAAGTAGATCTAGATGAACAGAATTAGATCTAGTTCACAGAAAAAAGATCATTTTAGACCTTGAATGGAAAGCTAATTCGCGCCGTTGGTTTGTTTGATTCAGAGGAAAATGTTACGTTTTCTTTGCGGACAGTTTAATAAATGGAATATTTGTTCCAGGATCTGATAACATTATACCAAAATGTTTTTATCCTTTTGACTCAAATTCTGTTTTTTTGAGCATTAGTTAGACTAATATATTGTCCGTGATTGCTTTCAAAATGGATGTTGAAATTGTTGTCCTCTAGTAAAAACTCGTAATTGAAATAATTAATGGGGAAACATTCAATGATCATGATAAATTGTGCCGAGTTAGTTTGGGGCGATACCTGTCCTTTAGTGGCTGTTAATACTTGCAAAGGTGCTAACTTCTGTATTTTGTAACTTCTGACTTCGTGGACGTCCACACAGTTGATTATCATGACATTGTCATTTTTTGTTACAATTTGGTATAATTGCAAGGGAAACAACAGAGCTTTTGATCTATTTTATACTTTTCTTCATTTTGCAAAACTGGTCTAGTAGAAATCTGAAGTGGTCTAGTAAAAATTGCAAATTACTAGTCCACTGGTCTAGTTGGAAAAAATGTTAATGTCGAACCCTGCAAGGTTTTCAAAGATTTGGTCCAGTGACCTACTTTTTCACCCAACATGACCCAGTTTCAAACTTATTAGAGAAATCATCAAGACAACCACTCTGATCAAGTTTCATGAGTATCAGGTTTAAAATGTGACCCTAAGAGTGCACACAAGGCTTTCCTAAGATTTGGACCAGTGATCAACCTTTTCGCCCAACATGACAAAATTTCAAAGTTGTCTGAGATATCAACATAAACACTCTGACTTAGTTTTATGAGTATCTAGCTAAAATGTTGCATCTAGAGTGCACACAGGGTTTTTCTAAGATTTGGCACAGTGACCTATCTTTTGTTTCAATGTCTAAGATACCATTAAGACAAACGCCCTGACCTTGTTTCATGAGTTTCTGGCTGAAAATGTTGCCTCTAGAAAGCACACAAAGTTTTTCAAATATTTGGACATGTGACCTACTTTTCAGCCTGACATGACCAAATTCAAAACTTGTCCAAAGATATTATCAATACAAACATTCTCACCAAATTTCAAGAGAATCAGGCGGAAAATGTGGCCTCTAGAGTGCACTCAAGATATGGCCCATTGACTACTTTTTGACCCGACATGACTCAATTTCAAATTAATCCCAAGACAAAAACTCAGACCTAGTTTCATGAGTATCAGGCTGAAAATTTGGCCTCTAGACCACACACAAGGTTTTTAAAAATTTGACCCAGAGGCCTACCATATTTTTTGACCAAACATTACCAAATTACAAACTTGTCCGAGATATCATCAAAACAACTACTCTGATTACTTAAGTTCCAAGAGTATCAGGTTGAAAATGTGGCCTCTAGAGCACACACAAGTTTTTCCTAAGATTTAGCTCGGTGACCTACTTTGTGATCTGACATTGCCCAATTTCAAACTTGTCCAAGATATCATCAAGACAAACATTCTGACAAAGTTCCATGAGTATCAGGCTGAATATGTGGCCTGTAGAGTGCACACAAGGTTTTTCCAAGATGTGGCAAAGTGACCTACTTTTAGACCCAATATGGCCCAATTTTGAACTTGTGAAAGATATTTTTCTAGACAAACATTCTGACCAAATTTCATGAGTATCTGATGGAAAATGTGGCCTCTGGAGAGCACTCAAGGTAAACATTGACAAACGCAATGATGCATGACAGACAGCAGACTCAGGATACAGCACAATCACAAAAGCTCAACATGAGCACTTTGTGCTCAGGTGAGCTAAAAAAAGACTTACTGACATGTACAAAAATTGGGGTTTTTTGCAGTTTTCTCTTTTATCACAATGTTTGTTTTCAGAGATATTTAGTCAAAGAAAAGACAAAACAATCTGTCAATATGAAGAAGTAGATTTATACTTAGATGTGCAGATTTACGCACAATTTATCATTCATCCACAGAGGTCAAAACTTTTCGTTCAATGCGAAAGGCAGGGACAAGAACATCTTACTTTTGTCAAAGCTATAGATCAATCAGACACCTGAGAAAAAATGTTTCGAGGTAATTTTGCAGAAAAAGCAGATCAAGATCAGACAACTACAAATGTGTAGTTTCATCTGCACATCTCGTGTAGTCTGACCTTGGATCAATCGTGTCAAATAGTCTGAGAAATTCTTGTCAAAAGCCATCTTTGCAAAAGCATTATTTGATTAAATTTTAACTTGTAAGATGTTGCCAGGTTTTAAATATAGTCCGGTGTTTAATAGACGAAACAGTTATTTCTTTGCTACACAAATCCAAGGTTTCAAGACATAGGCTTTTGAAAACACTGTGTGAAAAGTAGAAAATGCTGATCACCAGCATTCACTCTTTTTACCATAATGTTTTCTACCTTTATACAGACTAACATCATTATCTGAGATACATCCGACTTGCTGTCAGCAAATGCTTTGAATGTGGACAGGTCTAAAATTTTGTCATCTGGTAAAGGGTTAAAGTGGTATCAAAGGTAACACGCAGTCATAATGTTGTCATTTCAGGCCAACAGTTTGTACTTACTGTGGACGATCGTGATCAAACCTATGTGAAAATGAATGGCAGCATTAGAAATGAAATGATGCATCACCATATTTGTATAAAACAAACAATCTAAATAAACACACAAGCTTTTTCTTTCTAAACACTAGATTTTAATGCATAAGAGTACCCATCACAACACCAGTTTGCACAATATAAATCAAGATCAGGCTGTGCAAAGTATGCAGTCTGATCTTGGATCTACAGTCTGCTTTAGTCATTCATTCTAGCCAAAATTTAGCCTTGAAATTACCATTAATGCATGTACATGTATTTGGATTTTTTTCTAGAAAATGTCAACTGTTTTATTGGCACTCTTTATCCTTCACCAAACAATCTTGTGTTTAAATGATCGTATGGAGGAAAGTTTGAAAAGACTGTGAGCACCCTCTCCTTTTCCCATAATGTTTTGATCCTTTGAAGGGCAAACCCTATCTCTTGAGCTACAATTGATATGTTATATGCAAATGTTTTCAGCTTGGAAAAGTTTACAGTTTCAATGTTTGGTGAAGTGTTAATCTAAGTCAGCATCAGCAAAAACAAGTATCTCACCAAGAGAGAACAGAAACAAATCAAAAATATAAATTATGTGTGGCTGTTATCAATTACTGCTTGTTAACTTCCTGCAGCAAACAGAGAAATTCTGGTAGTAATTGATAAATGTAAATTGATTAACTGATTCCAGAGAATTGCACGATACATCTGTGTTGCTCTGTTCTTTCTTGTAAGTTTTGCTGATGCATAAAAAAATTATCTTAGTCACATATGCAAGCTATTTATAAACAACAAAACATTCCATCTTGTCTACGTTAAACTCTGAACGTATCATATCATTTGACCTTGGCCTTAACTTACCCATAACCATTTTGCATCTTCTTCTTTTCACGTATTCTATGAGCAAAACACAAAATTGATACCATTTAAATTCAATCAATTCTTATCTATATTCAATACGAGAAAAACAGCAGCATTTTACTCTGTATTCCGACCTTCTATGACCATGACCATAAATATAAGCGCCTCTGAAAACATTGTTGGAGAAGGAGAAAATGCTGTTGACATTTTCTCCTTTTTCAACAATGTTTTTTACCCTTTTCAGGAGGAATCTCATCAATTCAACCACATTTAATCAATTTGGCATCTGCAAATACTTTCAATATGGACATGTCTAAATTTTTTTCATCTGGTAAAACAGGTAACTCTTTACCACATAACTAAATTTCATACTTGTTCAAATTTAAACCAGAGCTCCAGATAGATAGAGTGATTTTGATTTCAAAATTGAATATAATAGTTATTCTTCACTAAACCCTATGTTGTGGGTACTCATTAGAATCATCTCATCGAGACGATTCTGATGAGTACCCACAACATAGGGTTTTGAAGAGAAATAATGGATTTAGAATACCATCACTCCCTCTTATCTGGAGCTCTGCTAAACTTTACTCCCATATCTATGAAGATCACAGTATTCACTCATTAGATATGATGTTTTCTTGACTGGGCTAAAAAACATGTCCATTGCACGATTGGTCAACAGATATCCTAGGTCTGTATTCACCAACCATTCCTAAGAACATTGTCTTATTTTCCAAGATTTTCTAATTTTGAAAGTAACACAACTAATGATTGGCTAAACCAAATGGTCTGCTAGTAAAAAATTGTGTTACTTTCATATTTAGAAAATTCTTGAGAATAAGCTTAGGAAATGTTTTTCAGAATGATTGGAGAATAAGGTCCCTGGAATTGAAAAGTTGCAAACCTGTATCATCCAAAAACAATTCTGAAAGCATGGTACCATTGACAAGCCCACATTATGCTTATTGATGGGTCAAGTTTGTTAACAGCTAAGGTATGTGATAATACACCATAATATCAATGCAATGATAGAATGGAATAACTTTAAATCTTATCTGGTTTTACAAAGTCCAGATACTTAAACCGCAATTCATAACTCTGTGATTGCGAAGAAACAAAATCAGCTACAATATTCACATTAATGAAATTCAATCCCATGATGAAGAATGCTTTTGAAAACACTGCCTGAAAAGGAAAAAACGCTTGCAGTCACCACTTTCTCCATTTCCCACAATGTTTTCCAGCCCTTTAATCATAAACCCTATCAAATTAAATCCTTTACCACACAACCCCAAGTTTTTACCACCCTGGGAAATTAGACTTTTAAAAACATAATGGGGAAAGGAGAAAATGCTGGTAACCAGCATTTTCTCCTTTTTCCATAATGTTTTCTGTCCATCAAGGACAAATTTCACATTTGGTCCAACTTTAATTTGTTGTCTGCATATGCTTACAGCATTTTCTTCTTTACCCACAATGTTTTTAATAGTCTTTTTTTCCCTGAGTTGTTAAAACACTGAACTGCTTCGTAAAGGGTTTATGCCTATATTTTCCCAACAAGTGAAATTTCTTTATGCCGCAATATTTTTGCAAATAATTAAACACTTGTTACCAGCATTTTCTCCTTTTCCAACAATATTTTCTTACCCATAAAAGACAGAAATCATCATTTGAACTCCATTCAAGTTGTTGTCTGCAAGTGGTTTCAATTTTGGTCAAGTACAAAATTTGTCGTTTGATGAAGAGTTAACAGATGAGTGCTACAAATTATTTCAAGAGGCAAAGCCTTCAAATCAATGAATCTTTTTACTGCTAAAAATATTGTTGAAAACTGTTTATTGCATACCCTCAAGCAGTAATGAATTAAGCTTTGAATATGACAGTATTACAGTGTTTCAGTTGAATTACTGTATTTCATTAGGTAAACTGTATTTGCAGTAAATGATTTAACAACTATTCAATTTTTCAACTACTCTTATTCAAAGGCTTATGTAACTTTACAAGGTCAGTTTATACATTCCTGTACAATACCATCTAGAAATGACAGTAGCAAAAGACCTCTCTTGAGAACATTGTGACACAAGGGGAGACTTCTCATAACAAGTCATTTCTCTGTACGATACCACTGTTAACCCACACTTAATTTGTCCTCTGCTACAACTCAGAAATATAGACAAGTCTAAAATTTTGTCATTTGGTAAAAGTTAACTGGATGCTTTCAAAGTTGATTGCCGCAAATTTATTTCTGAAGGTCACTGAGTTAATCCTTTACCGCACAATCCTGAGTTTTAACCACCACAAAGAAGGAGGCTAAATCTGAAAACATTGCTAGAAACCAGCATCTTCGTAACCAGCATTTTCTCCTTTTCCCACAACGCTGTCTACCCTATCAAAGACAGAAATTATCATTGAACTTCATTTATTTGTCGTCTGCAACTACTTTGAATTTGGTCAAGTCCAAAATTTTGTCGTCTGGTAAAGCGTTAAACTTGGATAAAATAATACCATCAATGATAGACATCGCTCATTCAAGCAATTTCTCCAGCAGTCACAGGGTCCTGTGTGGCTCAGTGGTAAAGTGTGCGACTCGTAACCTGCAGACCTTGAGTTCGAGTCGCACTAGATCCACTGGGTTTTTCCTGGGAGTGTCCTTGGGCAAGACACTTCAGAGCCCAAGCCTAGTACTGGTAAAACCCACGAAATACATGAATACATGAGCCGTTGCCGTGATGTGACTGTGATAATGTTGAAAGCTGCATAAAACACCATTCAATCAATCAATCCAGCGGTCACAATATCTTTATTTGATGATAAGCCTATAACTATTCAGTTGTGAGCATGGGTAAAAGACTTGGCCCTTTACCCAATAATCCTGTATTTCTATGACTTGAGGGAAAGGCACTTTAGAAAATAATTATATTCAGAAAATAAGAAATTGCTGTAAACCGGCATTTTCTTCTTTTTCCACAAAGTATTCCATCCTTTCAAAGATGTGTCTCGTCATTTGTACCACTTTCTTTGTCACCTGCATTATGTTCCCTAAATTAATCCTTTAACAGGCAATCCCGAATTAAAACAACACTGAGGAAAAAGCCTTTTGAAAACATTGTGGAAAAAGGAGAAAATGCTGGTGCCCAGCATTTTCTCCTTTTCCCACAATGTTTTCTATCCTATCAAAGACAAATCTCACCATATAAGCAATATAACAAACATGTCGTCTGCAAATGCTTTCAATTCGAATCAGTCTAACAATTTGTCGTTTGGTAAAGAGTTAAGAACAAATCTAAAGTTTTGTGGTCTGGTAAAGAATAATGTAAACACAGACTTCATGACTAAGTGTCTGATAATCCAACCATTCAAATTTAACCCTTTACCAGACTACACAGTTTAAAACTAGGCCATACTGCCAGCATTTACAGAAAACAAAATCAATGTGGCTCAAAAAATGGGAGTTTAAAAGGTAGGAAAAACGCTGCTGGAGGAGAACAAGATTTATTTACCAGGATTTAATTTAATGTTCTTTTAAAGGTCTTCTTTCATAGGCCAATAAAAAAAATGGAATCATTACGGAAAAGATTAAAGGGATACTTGGTAATGGATATATTTTTGTTCCCTTACCCATTTAAATTGCCTGGTTTTTTTTAAATTGAACCTATGGATTGACACACTATGCATATCGAAAAATCAAAATAAATCCTACCATCAAAGGCTATGCAATAAAATTGTATGACATCATACAAATCTACTTTAAACCCTTTACCAAGTAAGTCACCCAGAAGAAGAAAGCTTTTGAAAAACATGATCAGAACCAGCATTTTCTCCTATTTCTCAAAATGTTTTAAACTCTTCAAAGACAAAATTTGTCATATACTTTTTCGACTGCAATTACTTTCAATATGGATACAGCTGGAATTTTGTTGTCTGGTAAAGTTTTGACCATATTTTAAGACTGATTCAATGGTGAATTACATTTTCAACAAAAACATGTCATCTGAAAGTGACGTCACTGAATCTGGTAAGCTGACAGCCAAACAGTAAATGAGAATATTCACTCTTTTTTTTACTCTTTGTCACAAAAGAAAAGTTTAGACTTGTCCAAATTAAAAGCATGTGCAGACGACAAATTTAATGTGGCTAAAATGATCAGGTTTGTTTTATAGAAGATAGAAAAGATCGTAGGAAAAGGATTGATTGATTGATTGTATGTATGTATGGTATTTAATGCTGTTTTCAACATTATTTTAGTTATATCGCAGCGCCTAGTGCACCTATCCATGCTTTACTGGAGTTTTTGTTTACCAGTACTCTGCATAATATTCTTTCCAAGACACTGGCTGCTTTCCCCCATAACAATTGTTGAAACAATGGTCAGTGGTGAGAGGAATGAATCCTGTAGTTAGACTATCATCATTCCTCAGAAAGAAATTGGCCGAGCTGGGAGTCGAACCAGCGAACCCCTGTTCTCAAGTCCTGTACACTACAGACTGAATTAACAGGCCTTGGCTGTGGGAAAAGGAGAAAATGCTGTTTACTAGTATTTTCTCTTTTTCCCACAATGTTTTCAAAAGCTATTTATCATGGGGTCTTTAAACTCGGGATTAGCGGTGAAGAGTTAAAAGATTTATTTAGCTTCCCAAAATCATATTTGCTTTTATCCTCTTTAAGAGAATGCACACCTCAGGAATTCAATGAGTGCTTTACATAAGCCTGCACCCTTAGCCAATTACTGTAGAGGATAATTCTTGATGGGCTACTACAAAATACAATATGAGGACAAGTATTTGAAGGAAATAAATACAAATTTCCCAGCAGTATTGAAAGCATCATGAGCAAAGATAAACGATATTGTTGTTTACAACAAGTACTAAAAGCCTCTTTTTCTCCACAGATTTTTCCGAAGCTGTTAAGACTGCAAGGGCACAAAAAAGTTCTATTTGTACAGTTATAGGGTTGAACCACAAATATGTTGAGTAATTATTAGGTTATGGTGTGTCACATGCTTTTTTCCAACCCTGTAACATATTTATTACTTTAACTCTTTGCCAAACAATCCAGTGTTTTAATAACCCTGAGGTAAAAGCTTTCAAAAAACCTTGTGAAAAAAGGAGAAAATGCTGGTAACAAACTTTTCCTCCCTTTCTCACAATGTTTTCTATAATTTAAAACAGATAAATTACCTTTGAACTGCAATTAATTTGTCAACTTCAAAATTTAATGCTGTCAAATATATCAAGATCTAGCCTAAATTTGTTGTTGAAATTGTATAGGTCCCTATTTCCTGCCTTTCATTTAATTTTTTTTTCCTTCTGAAAATTTGGGCAAAGATAACCATGAGTTGACGCAATACAGGATGGGCATTATTGCCTGGCAAACCTTGTTTCAACCCTTTACCACACAATGACACCTTTTAACGCCCCTGAAGAAGAGGCCTTTTGAAAACATTGTGGGAAAAGGAGAAAATGCTGGTAACCAGCATTTTCTCCTTTTCCCACAAAGTTTTCTACCCTATCAAAGAAAAGTTGCGTCATTTGAGCCACTATGAAAGTGTCGTCTGTAAATGCTTTCAATTTGGATAGGTCTTAAATTTTGCCGTGTGGTAAAGGGTTAATTCATTAACCCTTAACCAAACAGTACCATCCATGTTTTTGCCATCCCTACAATAATGGCTTTTGAAAACACCGAGGAAAAAAGGAGAAAATGCTGGAAATCAGGATTTACCATTTTTCTCAAAATGTTTTTAACCTTTATAATGCAAATACCATTACTTTAGCCTTTAAAGTTGCATTTGTGGTTAATGTAAACCAAGATCAGATTACACAGAACAATTTTTGCAGTCTGATCTTTGATCTTTGTCCGCTTTGTTGAGACATTCTGGACAGGTGCAACAAAGAAAATGCTCCAATTTAGGGTCCTATTTTTAGAATGAACATGCTGAATTGGTTTGTTTGGCGCTCTAAGGGTTATGTCATATAAAGAGCAAATTTACTATTCCAAAACTTCGTCTGAAGGAGAACTTGATACTTTCTTCTACTTGCACATACTTTGCATAGCTAAATGATTACCCACTTCCTAGGTTTATCTTAACAGTCCTCTACTTAGTCATTTATCAACTTGTTTATGTTCCTTCCTTTCTCTGCAAGGAACCTGCATACAGATCAAAAAGTCTCAATTTTGATTATCAGACTGTCACTGCACAAATACTACATTTTATATCCTTCCTATTGACAGTTTGACCACAATGAAGGTTGTAACTCTCTTCTACCAGACAACAATTTTTGACTTGCCCGAATTGAAAGCATTTACAGACAAAAAAAATCACACGTGGCTCAAATGATGGGATTCAATGCAAAATTCTACTGAAATCTGCTGTTTTATAGCTAATTTACAAATCTGATACATAAAAAAAAATCATCAGGCAGAATTGAAAGGTAAGCCTTTACAAAATAATCCCACGGTTTTACTACTAACTAGCATTTTCTCCTCTTTCCACAATGTTTTCCTCCCTACCCAAGACAAATCCCATGGATTAAGTCGTGTTTCATTCGCTGTCTGCAAATGCTTTGAAATTGGACAAGTCTAAAAATTTTGTGAACTAGTAAGATTTAACAGAGAAAAGAGTTGATGACAAAATGCAGTTTGTCCTCATGTGAACTCTGTGGTTAAGTTTGTGATCAAGTTCACTGGCTTGATTACAATCTTGCCACTATATGGAAAGCAAAAACTCCAATATAAGGAATAGAGGGTAGAACTGGAATGGCTACGTTGCATCGAAACATCACAAGAAATGGAGCAATAGCTCAGGATGAATTAACTGCTTTCTAAAATTACATACAGCTGGGGATAAAAGAACATGTATCAGTGTGGAAATATATTAAGCCTTCAATTGCCATAATGACCATTTCCATTTTATAAGTACTAATATGCTTGATGTTTGTGGTTCATTGCCAGCTTAATCCCTTAACTCTTTACTTCACAATCCTGAAATTTAACAACCTTGATGAAAAAGACTTTTGAAAACATTGCAGGAAAAGGAGAAAATGCTGGTCACCAGCATTTTCTCCTTTAAGCACGTTTTTGATCATTTCAGAGACTAGTCCTATAATTTAAATAAATTTTAGTCTGCAAATTTTACCAATTTAGTACAGTCTGACATTTTGTCATTTGGTATAGAGTCAACTCTCACAAGACTTTTGAAAAAAAAAATCAGAAAAGCAGAAAATGCTGATAAAAAGCATTTCCTCCTATGCCTACAATGTTTTCTACAATTTCAAAAACAAATCCCTTTATTCCAGCCACATTTACTTTGTCATCTATATATGATTTCAATACGAAAGCATCTAAAATCATTTTCATCCAACAAAGAGTCACATGGGAGAAGTGTTGGTACTTGTGATTGCAAATGCACCTACCAGGAAATCTGTCATTAAAACCTTTTAAGTGCCTTTCATGACTATACATAGTTGCATCTGCAACCAATGTAAACCTAGATCAGACTGCAGAAAATGTGCAGTCTGATCTTTGATCTATACTGTTTGCTTTGCTGAAATACTGTGGACAAAGGCAGCCACTGAAACTGCAGTTATTTGGTTGTTATTTTCAGACTGACTAGTCAAGGCCATGTCATGCAAAAGGCTAGTAATCTAGAAAGTTTAAGTTCAAGCCCTGCCTATGCAAAATTTCTTTGCAAAAATTAATTTAAGCCATTGCATCAGAATGTATTGGTCTTTCACTGCTGAATGTTGTTCTGAGGGCTTGGTGGGAAAGCAACTGGTAGTCTTGTAAAAATATTGTCAGGGTACACGTACACCAGAAATGCATAGATAGGTACACTGCCCAACATGATACAAATGACATTTAGGTGAAAACAACAAGGGAATTGGAGCAATTACTTCCAAGAAACATTATATGCATACGTCTGTATTCACCAACCATTCTTAAGAATATTCTCAGTCTTCTTTTCCAGAATTATCTAAATTTGAAAGAAACACAAGTTCTGATCGGCTAAACCATTTGGTTTAGCCAATCATAAATTGTGTTACTATAAAATTTGTAACACACATTACCTTCTTTACAAGCTATTGACTTCTATCTCAAATAAATAAAGCAAACAAAAAAATGTTCAATGGGTAGAGAAGTATGAATCCTGCCCCAACAAGCCAAAAAAACTTTCCAGTTGTGAGAAATGACTATTGTATGAATTCCAACCCAATGAATGTGACTATCATCTGAGTCCTTGAAAAGAGTCTGGCCAACCTTAGATTCAAACCCACAGCCCCTGCATTACTTGCCCTGTGTAAGGCTAACTGAGCTTACTGTACACGACAGAAGTATTCTCTGAGTTAGTACTTTTTTATTTTTCAATCATTACCTCTGCAGAAGCAAATCTAATTTGTTGCCGTAGGAGATGATGGTATCCTGTGCATCTTTGTGTTTCAAGATCTCGCTGGCTTTATTTCCAATCTTGAGGATTAAGTCCCCTTGCTGCAGTCCACATTTAGCGGCCAAGCTACCTGGGGTGACCTGTTAAGATAAAATTTGATTTATCATTACTCTTTCCAACAACATCTTCACCAAAATAATACTGGCATTCTCTAACGACTTCGTGAATTGTTCTTGTATGGAGCATACCGGTGGAGGTACTTTCTATTTCTTAATGTAGAGTGCAACTTAATTTCGAAAAACATCTTCAGATATTACATTTCCATAACATTTTGCGCAGAATATCTTACAAAGTATCAGAAAATGTAAATCAAAAGACTGCATCTTCTGTGTGGCATGATCTTGATCTATACCCCCAGAAAGCAACTTCACTTATGCTTAGCACTTTTATTATACTGCATACTCTCAAAGTTGCTATCCTGTTCAAAAAGTGTCAGCAAAGAGGTCAGAACAGATCAAAGATCAGACTGCATATTTCATTTCACCCTTTACCACAATCCCGAGAAAGAAGGCTTATGAAAACAATGTGGAAAAATGAGAAAATGCTGATAACCAGCATTTTCTCCTTTTCCCATAATGTTTTCAAACCTTTTATCTAACCTTTTAAACATGATGTCTACCATCTGAATAACATTTAATTTTGTTGTTTGCAAATGCATTGGATTAGAACATGACAAAAATTATGTTCAGGGTACTTTCAGGGTTTAATTCTGAAATTCAGCCTAGTTTTCAGATAAACTGAAATGAAAGGCTAGTCTTAGATTTCAAATGAAAATGAGAGTGGGTATTATATGGCATGTAACACGAAAAATGGGGCATTTGGACATTTGCGTAAAGTGTCGTCACGGATCAGCCTGCGCAGTCCGCGCAGGCTAATCCAAGATGGCACTTTATGACTACATTAGATTTTGTCCTATGGTAGACTTGCGCGAAACAGAAAATCACATTAGAACGGAAAGTGCCGTCTCAGGTTAGCCTGCGCTGACTGCGCAGGCTGATCCGAGACGACACTTTACGCAAATGTCCGAATGCCCCTTTTCACGTGTTGCGGGCCATATAAGGTGCTTAATCCTTCATAGTACGGTCAGAATGTGAAACTGCCACCTGCCAATTTTTAGACATTGGCGGATTCTTAAAGTTACATGCCGCCGGCTGATTTTTTACAAATCGGTGCGAGTGGTCAGGCCGGCAGCCATCAGATTTTACCTGCCACCGCCCGGCGACCTGGCGCACACCGGCTATTTACACCAGACACCGGCCGGCGATCGGGCGTTCTAACTGCCACCATCCGTAGGAAGGATTTAAAGCCTCCATGGGCTTCCATCCGCAGCTCGTTCATGAAGGTGTCGTACTGGCCGAGTAGCACTCTTCGCTGCAACGATGGCCGCACCCAACAAGTCCGTCTTCTTCGCTGCTGTTGGGCACGCTGTTCTTCTTCAAGCAGTAGGGAAGTCAGCAGCAACTGCTGTCTTCTTTCAATTCTTTGTAGCCTCCATCTCAATTCGGCGATACACAAGTCTCTGAGTCGCTCTGGTGCTATTAGAATCACCATGACGACTATTTTGTATGGTGGATGGCTCGGATTTATATTCAGGGGCCTGGGAGTCTGCACTCGGCAGATCGCCGTCCTGCCACCTACCAACACCAATAGCCGCCTCCCAGCTGCCTTTCAATCTCCGCCCTGCCGCCGGCAGATATTTTGAAATCTTACGGTGGCATGTCGGTAGCATAACGGCAGCAGGCCGGATGCTGGAGAGTGGCAGTTAGTTCCTACCGATCACCGGCTGAAGTTTGAAGGCCCTCGAACCCCACATCCGAGTAAAAATCGTGCTGCAGCCCGCCTGCCGCTTGATAGCCACCGCGCAACTTCGAAATGCATGAAAACTGGCAGTTACCACGCCGGCAGGCGGCATTAAGTGATTTGTGACCGTACTATCACCACACAATCTCCAGTTTTAACTGACATCAGAAAGAAGGCTTTACAAATTACTTTGCTGAAAAAGGAGAAAATGCTGGTAACCACCAATTTTTTTTCCTTTTTCTACAATGTTTCTACAGCATTATCTGCAACTGAGCCATTATCTGGCAAAAGGGGTTTTAATGCATCTCCCTAATGCAATATACCAAGCAAGTCATCACATACACATGTAATTATGGATCCATACAGGGTTTTCCTTGACCCCTGTTACCTCAAATTTAGACCCTCAAATTTTCTAAATGACCCCCAAAAGTTATATGTGTGCCTTCTTTTATTCATTTGAAGAGGGGGGTTAAATGACACCCAGATCAAAAAGTCCTGGGAAAAACCCTGCCATAAAATCCATTTTGTCTGAAAACTGGCTGAATCATGACATAGAATGTTATCATTAAACCTCCTTTTCACATGGAATTGGTCAGAAGTTTTCAAAAAAAAAAATCATGGACAAGTCTTCTGGTAAAGAAACTGTTTACAATACGACAAAATTTTAGCCCTGTCCAAACTGAAAGCATTTGCAGACAACAATTTTAATGTGGCTCAAATTGTGCCATCTTTCTTTTATATGGTAGAAAACATTGTGGAAAACGGAGAAAATGCTGGTTACCAGCATTTTCTCCTTTTCCCACAATGTTTTCAAAGGTCTTCTTTCCCAGGGTCGTTAAAAGTCCGCATTGTGCAGTAAAGAGTTAAATATATCACTGTTGAGTCTATTATCACACATTTTTGATGGCTACAAATAAAGTTCTGCTGCAAAATGAAGCAACAGTTTGGTAATACATGTACTTTACCCTTATCCTGCTAAATAAGTGAAAGGAAACTTTTAAACTGATATTAAAATCCCAACTTTTGGTATTTCAAAGGTATTTTTTGGGGGGAAAATACATCCTTATCGGACAGTTTAGATTAAAGATCAGACTGCACATTCTGTGCAGTCTGATCTTGATCTACACTGTCTGCAAGAGGTCACTGAGTCGCGGTTAGCAGCCTAAGGGTTAAGGTTGAGTAGCAGAAAGTGTAGATCATATATCTACGTGATCCACAAAAGCTGTTTGTTTTGTCCATGACAAGAAAAAAATCTTATACCTCAAGCCTTTAACACAGTCTGGAGTTTTTGTTGGAAAAAGAGAAAATATTGGTAATAAGCATTCTCTCATTTTCCCATGATGACTTCTAACCCATGAAACTAAAATTCTATCATTTAAGCTACCTTTGCCGTCTGTAAATGCTTTCAAATTGGACAAGTCTAAAATCTTGGGGTTGAAGGATATTACTGCACAGTCCTGAGAAAAAATATTTCAGGAGATGCAGATGTTTTCTTACACAGGAAAGGATATCATCCAAAAGCATAAGTTCCTTGCTACAGTAGATACCTTAGTAATTTTTATTTCAAAAGGTGAGGGGCATTAACTCTTTACCAAATGACAAAATTTTAGACCGGTCCTAATTGAAAGCACTTGCAGACAACAAAATAAACGGAGCTCAAAAATTGAAATTTGTTTCCAACAAGGTAGAAAACATTGTGGGAAAAGGAGAAAATGCTGGTTACCAGCATTTTCTCCTTTTCCCACAGTGTTTTCTTTAGGCTTCTTTCTCAGGGTCGTTAAAAGTCAGGATTGTGTGGTAAAGAGTTAAAGTAATATGTTTTTGAAGTAATGGGTAAAAAAACAGCATAGACACTTACAGGGAAGGATTCAAGTAAATAAAGGCTTGCATTGCAACATTCTTTTGATTAGATTTCTCTTTCACATACTTTCTGTTCATACTGACTTACATTTCCTTCACCCAATAACCACATAAATACAACTTGTTTTTATACTTAATTGCTTTCCAGGTATGTATTGAATTTATTTGTATTATCTGACAATGAGCTGTATGCTTTAAGTCGAAAATAAAATGTTATGTTATGTCATGTCATGTTATGTTATGTTATGTCTAATTGCCATGCCGGGATGGCAAAATTCAATTATAATTAACCCTTGTTACTGAAACTGGATTTAATTACTTTTGCAGGCAAAGTCATACAGATCAGACTGTACGGTACATGCAGTCTGATCTTAGATCTACTCTGTCTGCCTGCTTGCCAGAAATTCTGACAAAACAGACTTGATATTGCACTTTCTGCATCTTTTGTAGACACTGTGGGAAAAAAAGAAACTGCTAGATACTGGCATTTTCCCCCTTTTCCCACAATGTTTTCAAAAGCCTTTTCCAGCAGGATTATTAAACTTTGGGGTTGTGTGGAAATATCTCAATACAGATAATATGTGAATACATGAGACCCCATGGCAAAAGGATAAATTGCCTGTTCTTTGAACTTTGTCCTTGGGGAGCATTTTGCCTCAATGTTTACAGAAAAGATCCATTACAAAAAAGGTGTTCAGCAGAGGATAATGACCAAAAGCCAAAATACAGAAATCTTGATAGCACAAAACATAGTTAACATGTGTGGAAATATCTACATACATAATATTCTATAGATCTATATCCCTTTCTACCTCCAAAGTAAAGTTTGCCAACCGAAATTACATGTGGCTAACATAATGGGATCTGTCTGAGACAGTATAGAAAACATTGGACAAAAAGGAGTATTTTCAGTTGTCAGCATTTTCTTCATGGTTCAACTCTTCAACACCTGACAGTTTAGACTCTTTCAAATTTATAGCATGAATTTTTGGAGATAACAAATTAAATGTGGCTTAAATGATGTTATATGTCTTTGAAAGAATGGAAAACATTTTTGATACAGAGGAAAATGCTGTTTACCAGAACTTTCTTCATTCCAACAATGTTTTCAAAAGCCTTTTTCCCTGGGTCATTAAAACATTGTGTTTTACTGTAAGGAGTGAAATCCACCTTCCCTTTGATCCAAAAGCATAGCACTATGAGGTGAAGGGATATACTACAGGTATACATACACATAAACAAGAGGAATGTAGATTTCAGACTCAGCTGACTGGGCGCCCAGGTTTCCACAGGTGATGCTGGTTTCTATCATTCTATATTATCTCCCATACAGCAGACTACTTATCAGAGATTGTTGATCAACTGTTTCCTTCATGGCCTATTACCTATGTTTACTTCTTGTTAATCATCTGTTTTATCAGGCAAAAAAATTTACCAAAGTCCAAATTCAAAGAATTTGAAACTACAAATTTGCATGTTATTCAAAACATAAACTTATCTTCCATAAAGTAGAAAAGAATGGTACCAGCATTTTCTCCTTTTCCCATTATATTTTCACTCAACTTGTCCAAATTAAAAACGTTTGCAAAGGACAATTCAAATGTAGTTCAAATGATGAAGTTTATCTTTGATAAGGCAGAAAACACCGTGGGAAAAGGAGAAAATGCTGATTACCAGAATTTTCTCATTTTCCCAAATTGTTCTCAAAAGGCTTCTTTACCAGGATCGTTAAAACTCGAATTGTGTGGTAAAAAATTAATGGTCAAGGTGTTGTATTCATAATGTAGAGGTCCTGGGTTCAGTCCCTGCAGGCAACACTAGTCCCCTGGGAAAGTCTAATGGGCATTTGGAACTTCAGAACCCCATGCTAGAATTGATAATACCCCAAAAATACAGGAAAAAATGAGCTGTCACCATAATTTACCTAAAATAATAATGCAAATTTATAAATAAACTAAAGGCAAGAGTTATACAAAAGCTTGTGGATACCATACAATACCAAAATTTTGGATGAAGAGTTTATATTAAGGACTTGACCTAGATTAACCCTTTACCACACAATGATGCCTTTTAACGCCCTTGGAGAAGAGGCCTTTTGAAAACGTGGGAAAAGGAGAAAATGCTGGTAACCAGCATTTTCTCCTTTTCCCACAAAGTTTTCTACCCTATCAAAGAAAAGTTGCGTCATTTGAGCCACTATGAAATTGTCATCTGCAAATGCTTTCAATTTGGATAGGTCTTAAATTTTGCCGTGTGGTAAAGGGTTAAGAATTATTAAACACCTTGACCAGCATTCAGTAACCAGCATTTTCCCCTTTTGCCAAGATATTTTAACTCTATCAAAGACAGAAATGATCATTTGAGCTACATTTATTTTGTAGTCTGCAAATGTTTTAACCCTTTGATAGGGTAGAAAACTTTGTAGGAAAAGGAGAAAATGCTGGTTACCAGCATTTTCTCCTTTTCCCACAATGTTTTCAAAAGGCCTTTTCTTCAGGGGTGTTAAAAGGCGTCATTGTGTGGTAAAGGGTTAAATTTGGTTGAGTCCAAAGTTTTGTCATTTGGTAGAGTTAACAGTATTTCAGTTATATCAAAGCAGCCGCTCAATTGCTCCTAAACCCCATCAGTGCTAAACCTGACCTGTTGGACAGCTGAAAACAAAATCTACTGTCAGTGTTCTGCCAAGGATTTTGAATAATAGAGACATATGTCTCACTCATCTAGAAAAGTTTGAGACATTTCTAAAAATTTGGGGATGAAATTTAGTAGGCATAGAGATGGTTTGAAAATAAGAAATTTAACTTAGTTCCTCCATAATCATAGCCAAAATATGGATTTATAAGCAACTAACGCGGCTGATTCTTTCTCACTGAGACTTTCCCTACAGGCTTTTTAAAATCCCCTTGTAAAGACTCGGCCATGAAGGCTGATCTATGATAGATGTTCTCTGTATGTCGTACAGAAGAGTTGAAGTTCTGGAGTTAGATTTTTTCAGTAAATGCGTTCTTTTTAATACAGTTTACATTTCCATGAAGTTGCTGTTGCATTCATATTCCAAAGAAGAATATTCTTGTAACTACTTGACTTGGAATTCTTGTACAAAACGTTTTTACCATCTTCAGATGATGCTGATTGAGTGGGAGAGGTACTGGACATAGGAAGATTATCGGACTCTGGACTCTCATTGTTTGTTTGCTTTGGCTGACCATAGAAACTTAGGATGATACCTGATTTTTTTGCCGTGGCAACAAAACCATTTTCCAACTAAGATTGCAGAAGACACTATTTTATGACAGTAAAGTACACGATAAATACTTGGCTGATGTTTTCAATCTGCATCCAGTCAAAATTTATTTTGCATGTAAGCACCTTCTGCACTCGTGAAATACACTTAAATTGTAAAAGTTATGCGGCTGCTTCCATGATTTTTTATTTTCGATAGGAATCACTTTTTACCAATTTTTTCTGCAACATTTTGAATTTTTTTAGCGAGAAAATTGCAAATATGCGGCCTTGGCAGAACACTGTCTACTGCACCTCATTGTGTCACTGCAGGACCAGAAACACTATATTTCATTTGCTTGGGAATGCCTTTGTTTTTACTGTGTGATTGTTGCTTAATTTTTTGTTTTACTGTCAAAGTATTGAGAAAAAATTTCAAAAAGTGTTTAGTATTCCTGGACAATCTGTTTTTAGCCATCTTTGAAAAATAATATTAGTCAGTCTGATTTAAAGTAACAATAAAGCCCAAAAGTAAACAAAGCAGGTGTTTAAATGCATTTGAGTTTATATCATACCATTTAAAAGTATGGAAATTAATGTGAAGATGACAATCGGTCATTGTACAGACGGTCCAAGTGTTAGTCAAGTGTTAGTTGCTGACAGAATAATTAATTTCAAAACTAGGTTAAAACCTGCCAGGTAGCTGTGTCTTGTGTTTACTTTTTGCCTGATTTTAAAATTCTTTTTTCTGCCAGCGACTAACATATGGCCCAACCACACGATAACAGACTGTCATCTCCAAAATATTTTTCATACTTTTAAATGGTATGATTTAAATTTAAATGTATTATGACACCTGCTTTGATATTTTTGGCCTTTACTGGGCCTTTAACCCTTAACCACACAATGCCGACTTTTAACGATCCTGAAGAAGAAGCCTTTTGAAAACATTATGGGAAAAGGAAAAAATGCTGGTAACCAGCATTTTCTCCTTTTCCCACAATGTTTTCTACCCTATCAAACAAAAATCACATCATTGAGCCACATTGAAATTGTCGTCTGCAAATGCTTTCAATTTGGACAGGTCTAAAATTTTGTCGTGTGGTAAAGGGTTAATTGACAATGTTGGTCCAATGGTACACAATATAATTATGCAAGTTACGTGATTTCCTTTTTTAACATAGTGCAGGAAACCAAGTACATGTAGCCACCTGACTTAATTCATCATAATGAAAAACAAAGGAATTGTAAATATCTATAAAGAGACTTGATTCACTCCATGAGGGCAGCGTAAGGCAATTTTGATCAAGGCTGCGAAGTATTTTGTGCTGTACAATTCATGGCAATCTTGATGCTATCCATCAATCTTTTCCGGTTATGATTCATATCTTATAGGCTTGATCCAACAAGCTGGCAGCATAGTATCAAAGTCTGATGCCAAGTTCTATGCAGTCTAATCTCGATCTATACCATCAGCAAGGTTCGTTTTTGCTTACTGCTTGAAGAGTTAATGTTTCATCTCTCCACCAGTGCTATGTATACTCCAACCTGACTACAGTCTAGCAAGTATTTCCCAATCATATCCATGGCCCTAAGAATAGAGCAGTATAAGTACCTAATTTTTCACCCTAAGAGCCCAGAATTATCCCAGTGAGCATTCTGAACTTAAAAATAAGACCCAAATAAGTACTTTTTTAAGGACAGTAATGATAAAAGATCAGACTGCACATTTTTTACAGTCTGTTCTTTATCAACATTCATATGGGTCCCAAAGACAACTAAAGTTGTGAAAGATACTTTAATGCTTCATACAAATGCTGATTATGAAAGAAAAGGATTTCATAAGAAATACGCCTTCACATTTATTGATGTGCTATTAGGTATCCAAGTTACCTATAGTTAATTGATCCCATGTGTTTGTGTAGATATTTATCATTAACTTCCCTCCTAACAATCTTTGCAGACAAGACGAAGAAGTATGTACGCCATCTTCTGTGAATGCCAAGATTCATTAAATGTTGCCAACTTATTTCCAAAACCAAGTAATATTTCCAGACTGGTATCCATAAAATGACGTTCTGAAATCTTCATATGCTGTATTAACCCTTTACCACACAACCCCATGTTTCAATGACCCTGATGACAAAGGTCTTTTGAGTTTTGCCATCCCCTTGAAATTCATTGTTAAACCTTGACAGTATTTAATAAATCCTTCAAATCCCTTCTGTTACCAGTTTAAATGAAGATAATGTCTCAAAAGACACACAGTCTAATCTTTGTCTACACTAATTTCTATGCTGAGACATTCTTGATGACAGTACCCTTGAAACTGCAGTTATAGGGGTGTTTTGTTCTGACTGAAAGTTTTGATCTTGTTTAGTTGGCACTTAATCATTTACCTTCTTACAGAGTAAGCCCTTTACCTCACAATCCTAAGTTTTAACGACACCTAGAAAGAAGGCTTTAGAAAACATTGTGGGAAAAGGAGAAAATGCTGGTAACCAGTACTTTTCTGCTTTTCACACAATGTTTTCTACTCTTTCACAGCCAGATCTCATAATTCTAGCCACATCTGAGTTGTCATATGCAAATGCATTCAATTTGGACATGTCCTAGTATTGGCGTTGGACAAGGGGCTAAATTTTAAGCATATACATGTAACCCCTTACAAAATGCAAAAATTTTAGATTTCTCCAAATTAAAACCATTTGCAGACAGCAAAATACATGTGACACAAACATTAAAAAATAAATATGGCTTTTGGCAGTGAGAAAAATCATGGAAAAAGGAGAAAATGCTGGTTACCAGCATTTTCTCCTTTTCCCGCAATGTTTTCAAAAGCCCTCTGTCTGAGAGTCATTATAAATTGGAATTGTATGGTAAAAGGTTAAATACATGCACTTTCATGAAAAGAGTAGATCTGTAAAGGATACTCATTGATCTGTCATCTTGTAAGATGTTCCCCTCGGCTGAGTACATTTAGACCTTCAAGACTGACTGTGTCTTTATCAATTTCTTAGAGCTATCTCAAGGTTGGCCATTAGACCCATGAGAACAAGGTAAGTACTTTCTTTGCAGTTTGAGAAGACTGTACACAACTTATAATATAGTCTGGTCATAGATCCCCTAACTCTTTTAAGGTTTTGGTTGAAACGTTCTAGAACATTCTATGTTTAGGTCTTTCTCAGAGTACTTTACACCTTTGCAGATGACCATGGCAGATAAACCAATAAACTGATACCTTGCATGGTTGATTTCATATTTGTAACAAAGTTTCAAATGTTGTCCATGCATCTTTTTACACATTTTTTAAAGCAGAGACCTTCATTTACTCATGAAAGTAATATCAATTTTTCAAAATTAATCCAGTTAATCAAGTCTTCTGAAGAGCTGGTCTAACACTGCTCACCAATATGACAACAACTTTCCAAGAAAAAAACTCTTTTGAAAACATTGTTGGAAAACAAACAATTCCTTGCAACAGGTAAGTTATGCACTGTTTTCTATACCGTCGTGTCGGGTAATCTTGCGCGTCCGGTAATCTTGCGCACTTCAGTAGAGTCCTGTCCCGCGACTTTGTTTGACAATTCTATCCGTGTCTGCAGTGTTTCTTAGGCCATAGGAATTCAGAATAACAGAACAACCTTCAGAAGGTAGCTGTAGCTAAATTTTGTACCTGAGAGTGTCTAAAGATTGTCTATGACATCATCCTGACTAATTATTCATAAACACGCCCCATGACCCGTGTAACGATGAGGCTGGCTGTAACATGTTTTATCTGTCAAAAAATCGAGGATTTCATGTCTCATCACAAAGACAAATCAATTCAACACATATTTCACAACTTTATTAGATATTAAGAAACGGTGTTAACATTATTTGCTTTATTTTCATGCAACCCTTTCCAGACGACAAATTCATTTCCTATTTGCCGCCATTTTGTCAAAGTTCTGAATGAAAAGTCCGAATAGAGCATAACTACTTATTTTCTACAATTATTCCTTGTGTGGGCCAAAAATACTTAACAAATCCTTTGCAGTGACGTTATTTGATATAAGTGCGCAAGATCACCTGACATTTTTATGCCTGACAAAACCTCGCTGTGAGTGTTTTTTACGTGCATGTTTGTGTTTTTCGGGGAATATTTTTATCACTATCTTCAGTCATAAGCTAGATAAAATATTGCTCTAAGCAGATAAATAGCCGTGGGGATCTTGCAATTCCTGTTAGTGTCATAAATTTACAGTAGTTTGCTTAGGTGCGCAAGATTACCGGACAGCATCGTAATGCTGGTGATATTGATCTAACACTGACATATTCCTCTCTTTGTACCAAAAATGACAGTTTTTTTGTGTGTGTATCTCTAGTACTATACATAAAATCCTTTACAATCTTGAGATTGTTAAAAAAATTCTGGTAATTTCCTAAGTCAGCTCTGCATTCATTTCAGTGTTAGATTTTTTTTTTGTTTACTATTCTTTAATGATTAGTTACAGGGCCCTTTTGGTAAAAGAGAAAGTTTAACCAATATACGAATATAGGAAAAACTCAATTAAAGACCAAAGCTCTACAACATCAATTGAAAAATTTACTGCTAGTCTAGATCTCATCTAGCCAAGCCTGATAGCTCAGTGGTTAGCATATCTGACTCATAACCTGGTGGTTGCGAGTTAGATACCTGGTTCAGGCAAACTTTCTTTCTGGCAATGTTTGCCTTCTTAACTCTGATGTGTAACAGAAAAGCAGACAGTGGCTTGGAAAGAATGTTGTTTCAGTTCTGGTGTGAGAAAGCCAGGATACACTTTCATGCCTATGTGCACTTACTGCCTTTATAGATATAAACTATGCTGGGAAAAACGTTCTTAAACTTGCATACAAATAGAAATCTAATCTTTCTTTGATTTTAAAAACTGTCCTGTCGAAAAGTGTCATTCCATTGACAGTTTAAAATAACATATTTTGTCAATAAGGACACTGGTACAACACACTACGTTATATGATTCATGCATCTGACACAAGTGTTTTTTTTTTAAAAAAAAGAATAAATAACCTTACCCTCGCAATTGTTAGTGGGCTGCTAAAATCTTTCCCTCCTTGCATACGAAATCCCCATGGGGTTGTTGATTCCTGTCTCTCTAGCTTCGCTTCAAGAGTAAGAAGCGACATTTTTTCAAATGAGTAATAATGAACTCCGTGTTCAATCTCCACACCTTAAACGTGTTTACCTCTTTATGTTATTTCCTGATTTCTTAGCTGTCAAGTTTTGCACACGAACCGAAAGTAATCTTCGATTCGTCCCGGCCATATTTCCTACAAATTTGTTTCGCACAATTAGTATTCGTTCCATTTCTTTACAACACGAGAACATTTTTGGTTTTCCTAAAAAAATCTCGATTGCAAGAGCAAGATTCTCTTTGTTCTTTCTCTCAGAAAAAGAGAAAAAGACGTTTTGTAATAAACTAGTCAATAAAACCATTTGAGGCAAAACCTATCGCAATCATAGATCTACTCGATCCGAGCTATTTTAAAAGTGCAGAAATAATCCCCCGACGACCGGTTTACAACCATAATTATCATGTCTGAGGAAAATTAAATGTAGGAAATCCTCCGACTAAAAACCTTTAAGGTGTAAGCAGCAGTCTTGGAAAACATACACACAGATACCACGCTTGTGTTACGTTATATCCATCTAGCTGTCGACTGGGAATTCTTCCACTGAATTACAAAATGCAATGAGTAGTTTCACTGACAGTTGATGACTGACACCGCAAGTGTTTCCCCTTTTTTTTTGCCATAGCATAGGCGTGATAATGCTAGTCAATCCAGCCGACTTTATGAACAGAATGACGATTGATCTGTTCAGAGACATCTGTGTATTGTATATCTCTGATCTGTTGCAAACTGCCATTATACTCTTTACCAAGCTTCAAAATTTTAGACCAGTCCAGAATGAAGGTCTTTTCAGACGACAAATAAATGTAGGTCAAACGACGGGATTTGTCTTTGAACGGGGCGAGAAAAGGAGAAAGTGTTGGTCACCAGTATTTTCTCCTTTTCTCACAATGTTTTCAAAGCTTTCTTCTTCAGGGTGGTTAAACGAGGGATTGTTGGTGAAAAGTTAAAGACCACAACCTAGAAATATACCAGGAAGACCATTTTCTTAGTAAATGGATTGAAAACTCATTCGTCAACAGACATTTTGATCTACAAGGTTGAAGTGGTTTGAGATATAGATCTAGCTATCCACATACTATAATTTTAAAGTCAAGGCTGCGTTTGTAAGAGTATAGCTCACTGAAATGTCGGAACGTGTAGTTCGACTGCGGAGTGAGCAGTGGTTAGGCTAACATAAACAACTAAAAAGAAACAGTTGGTTCATAGGTAAAGCTGAGTTTGCTGACAGCAACACTGACTTAACCATTAACCCTTTCCCAAACAATCCCTGGTTTTTACGGGTCAGGAATAGAACCCTTTTGAAAACATTGTGGGAAAAGGAGAAAATGCTGGTAACCAAAATTTGTAACGCAAATTTGTAATCTTTCGATTGAAATTACACTAGATAATTTTACAAATTTCTCAAATCTTGCCAATACGTTTTCGAACTTAGTTCTCTGTAGGCTTATTGAATCAATCATAAATATGGTACATATGTTACTAGTAACGTTATATATCGTTTAAAGTCAGGTCAATACTTGGCCATTTTTCTGGTCCATTAATTTGAATGGTTTTATTGGTAAAGTAAGGCCGGAGGTTCCATCGTTAAAATTCCTTTACCAAGTGACACGCAAAAACAAAAATTCTGATCCTGATTCTACACTGTCTGAAGTTTTGTGGACGAGAAACAAGAAAAAAACCTTGATACTGGAATAAGGAGTTCCGGAGTTCTATTATTATTATCATTATTAAACAAAGATTGTCGCTAACCGTTTTACTTATTTGGAGCCCAAAGGATTCGCAATAAAGCATGTGCGTCGTGATGTTCTGCGCCATGTTTAGAGGCACATATCCTAAATTTGTATTAACTTTTTACCGGACGACAAAACTTTTAACAAGTCCAAATTGAAAGCATTTTTCAGACGGCATATTAAATGTAGTTGAGACACAAGAAACTTGTCTTTGATAAGATAGAAAACACTGTGGGAAACGGAGAAATGCTGGTTACCAGCATTTAGTCCTTTTTCCACAATGTTTTCAAAGCCTCTTCCACCAGGGTCGTTTAAACACGGGATTGTTTGGTAAGAGGTTGAACTGAGCCGGAAATTTAAACGAAAGGTTTAGCATCGCTCAAAAGCTTTATGTATTAACCATTAGGCTGCTAAGCGCGGCTCACTGACCTTTTGCGGACAGTGCAGATCAAGATCAGACTGCACAGATCGTGCAGTCTGATCTTTGATCTTCACTACCCGATAAGAAGATATCTTTCTCAAGAAAAAATCCTTTGACATAACAAAATTTGGGTTTTTACTCTCGGCTTGAATGTTTCATGTTAGTTATTTAGCAGTATAAGGCTTAACCCTTTACCAAACAATCCCTGGTTTTTACGACCAAGAGGGGGAAGCCTTCTGAAAACATTGTTGGAAAAGGAGAAAATGCTGGTAACCAGCATTTTCTCCTTTTCCCACGATGTTTTCTACTCTTCTAAAGTCAAGTTTTAATTTTTGAGTCACGTTTACTTTGTCGTCCGCAAATGCTTTCAATTTGGACCAGTCAAAAATTTTGTCGTTTGGTAAAGAGTTAAGAGAGTCCTACCTGTAATAGTTAACCCTTTCCCAAACAATCATGTTTTATCGACCCTGGGGAAGACACCTTATTAAAACAGTGTGGGGAAAAAAGAAGCAAACGCTGCCAATTAGCGTTTTCTCCCATTTCCACAATGTTTTATAACATTTTACCACACCAATTGTGCCCGATTTAAATTGTCGTCCGCAAATGCTTTGAATTTGGACGAGTCTAAAATTTTGCTGTTTGACAGATAGTTAAACTCACAGAGAAAAAAATAAAACTTTTTCAAGCTATCCTTATAAGTAAAATCGAAGACCAATCAATAAATTGACCCCTTAGAGTACCAAGATTAGTGAATCCGATTTGTAAAGCTACACACAAAAAAAAGATCGTAAATTCTTATGCTACACTATGTCTTGTTCTGAATATCTCACACAAAAAATGACGGACAGTGTAGATTCAAGATCAGACTTCATGTTCTGTACGTTCTGCTCTTAATCGACACCGTCTGCAATATCCACTAAATTTGCCTGGCATCCCAATGGTTAAAATAAAGGAAACACAACTTGTCTTGTCATACAATTTTAATGAGAAAAGGTTTACAATTTACCCTTTAACTTGCTGCAGAGTAGACAGCCTGACACAGTCCTTTGATGTGCAAGGCTGATTTGGCTAGAATTTCGCAGAGAATGCCAGCGCTATAGTATTTGACCGTGATACAAGTTCAGAATGCAGTTTTCTATGCAATCTGTTACTGATCTACACCGCCGTGCTTTGCTGCCTGTTTCTGATCAAACTATCTGCAAAAGGATCTTACGTTATATCAGCATCCAAAGTGTTCATCTTAAACGAGTCTTACTGTTCCTTTACTACTTAATCCCGTGTTTTAACGACCATAAATGAAAGGCCTTTGAAAAAAATGAGAAAATGGTGGTAACCAGCGTTTTCACCTCATCTGACAAGTTTTTCATATTCTTAAAGAACAATTTTAGGTCTTTTAATGTATTTAGATAATTTTTCGTCTGCGAATTCCTTCAAACTAGCCAAGTCTAAAATTTTGTTGTTCAGTAAAGGGTAACGACATGTCCTGGAGAGGTACATCACGCACTCAAAGACTATCGGTGATCGTTATTATAGGGACTTACTTAATGTACATCACTAGATGAGGCAGCTTGTACGTGTGACTTCGAGTGCTTTTAAGTTCGAGGAGAACATTTTGTTGTCGGACAAATTCATATCGCGAAACTGTTCTAAATACCATCTCGTATCTGTATGAAATTACATATATTAACATTTCAGCGCTTTTTAAATTCGATCTCTGTGGACGGCTGAAAATACGATCATCTGAAACAGAAAGATTTTATCTTAACTCTTTACCAAACGACAAAATTTTAGACTGGTCCAAATTGAAAGCACTTGCAGACGACAAAATAAACGTAACTCAAAAATTAAAATTTGCTTCCAGCAGGGTAAAAAACATTGTGGGAAAAGGAGAAAATGCTGGTTACCAGCATTTTCTCCTTTTCCCACAATGTTTTCAAAAGGCTTCTATCTCAGGGTCGTAAAAACCAGGGATTGTTTAGTAAAGGGTTAATAGGCTTGACTAAACAAGAGGACGGTATGGATCCAAGATCAGATTGCACTTTCTTTGCAGTCTGATCTTGATCTATGCCGGCCACAACAGTCCTTATTTTCGACAGAATATTTCTTGGCTGGCAAGAGCTATTTGTCACACTGACTGATAAATTGCGAAACTTCTACCAGCATCTTCTTTCATCAGAAGTTTGTCAGAAATGAGGACTTGTGGCAAATAAATTTGGACAAGGAGATAGAAAACGATTTTGTTTTTTAAATATAAGCGTCTTTCTCAAAAGTGCGCATTTGCCACGATGTTTTAAAAACTTTTTTACGCAATAGAAAGACCGAGGGAAGCAGTAATAAACCTTTGACAAACATAAACTTTCTGTACACGTATTTTTTTTTCATGTGACACTGAATTGTGCAGCACTGTGTGACCGATCATCGAGTTATTGACAAATGCTTCAAATTTCGTGTGCTTTTTAATGCCCGATTAATTAATGAGCCATGCTCTGTGAAAAGGGGGCTTAATGCATCTGCCAAAAGTATCGACCCAGGTCAGCCTGCGTAGTCCGAGCAGGCTGACCTGGGCCGAAACTTTTCGCTATTTGTCAATTTTCTGTATGTCCAAGGCCCATTCCACCTTATGATTAAGTCATTTGTTTAAAAAGTGGCTACTACGGATCCATAAGTATGTGATTGCTTGCTTAGTATCATGCATCACGGAGATGCATTAAGCCCCCTTTTGCTGGAACACGGCTCATTTATATTTGAGTCACGCTCTGTGAAAAGGGGTTTAATGCATCTGCAAAAGGTATCGACTCATGCCAGCAAGCGCAGCCAACGCAGGCTGACATGGACCGAAGCTTTTTGCTATTGGTATTCTTTATTCACGTGAAAGGACCATTCTACCCCATGATTTAGTCGGTTGATAGAAAACATATATCTTGTGGATCCATGCATAATTATGTGATGACCTGCTTGGTAAAATACATAACGGAGATGCCTTAAACCCCCTTTCCCCAGGGTACTGCTCACTATAATTGGTATGCAATTCTCAGTATAGGGGAGTAGAGCCATGCTTCTCACTGTATTGATGCTTTCATACGTCTGACGAAATATTCTTTGTACTGTATAGTAATCATAGACAATATGTCTGTGGATGACGCCCATTTGTCAGATATTCGGTTCGAGGAGATTGTTCGAATTCTGGAAGAACACAGAGAAGCAGGAGAGAGGAAGAGAGTTAGATTTCGAGCCAAACTTGACTTTCTTAAAGAAAGACAAGAATTATTACAAGAAAGACGCGTCGATCGACTAAAAGAGGAGGGAATAGTTATTGATATCGACACCGTGAAGAGGAAGGCAAGACAAAGTCGGTTTTCTGTTTGGCGTGAAAGAAAACCCGACAAGGAGGGAACGGATATTAATGAAGGTACACATGGATCTGGGGATGAACTGGACGATTATGAAAGTGATCTTGATTTCGGTCGCCATTCACGGGGAGGAAGTGGAGCATTGGTTCACATGGACTCGACTGCAAGTTTAAACAGGCACTCCAGACTTGGAAGAATAGAAGAGGAAATCGAGGGTGCCGTAAGTCGTAGAAAAACGGAAGCAAAAACTTCGATACATCCAGCTCTTCAACGAGCAGAGACGAAGCTGTCCGTGGTGAAATCTTTCCAAACTCCTGGTCGTCATGAGCAGTTAGACGATTTACCGGAAGAACAAGTGCGGAAATCAAATGCTTCACGCAAATTTACGAATGCAACAAACGTTGTCAAAGCAATTGGTGCTTTCAGATCCGCGGCCTTATCTCCAAGAAGCTGGAGAGGAGCTGGTAAGCAAGGCTATAAGCATGGGACAAATATGGAAAACAGACCCAGCAGTGAAAGTACCAGTTCACCAAATCCTGCCGCAATGTCTCGAGAAAGTAAAGCGAAACATTTGTTTTCGTATTCTGGATTTAATAAGAAATAGGATGTTGAAAATGTAATAACTGATGCTATCTCTACACATATTGATGTCTGTATAATGTTTATCATAATTGAGCTATACACTGACAAACAGGGATTAATGCATCTCCGTGAAGCATGATTCCAAGCAAGTCATCACATTATTATGGATTCATAAAATCCATTTTGTATAACAACCGACTGAATAATGGGGTAGACTGGTCCTTTGACATACAGAAAACTGACCAATACCAAAGAGTTTCGACCCAGGTCAGCCTGTGCACAGATTGCACAGGCTGGCTTGGGTCGATATTTTTTTGTAGATGCATTAAACACTCTCATTAAAATTCTTTTAGCTTCATTACATGTAAACTTGTTCTCCTTGGGCGGCTGAAGGAAGAATCCTTTGAAACTTTATAGAGACTTATGTGCTTGACTAAACAAGCGGACAGTTTAGATCAAAGATCAGACATCATTTTCTGTGCATTTTTATCTTTATCTATGCAATCATCGAGAACTCGAGTTGTAATCGTGACATGACCAAGTGGAAAAACATGGCTGAAGGAGAAATTGTTTGTTATGAACAACTTCTCCTTCTGCAACAACAGAGCCCCAGATAGAGGGAGTGATTTTTATTTCAAGATTTAAAATATTAATTATTCTCCACTAAACCCTATGTTGTGGGTACTCAACATCTCAACGAGACGATTCTAATGAGTACCCACAACATAGGGTTTCGAATAGAAATAATGACTTTAGAATACCAACACTCCCTCTTATCTGGAGCCGTCTGAACAATATCTTTTTAGTTTAGCTGGAGTCAGACCAAAAACGGCGCTTGCACCTGGTAATATCTTATCATACCTCGGAAAGAGTGAGTGGTCAAATCATTATTTTTTTGTTAACGACATCTCGGTTATTAAAACCGAAATCTTTGACTACTAAACAAGTTCTTTGCACGGACTGTATGTGAGCTTTTTGGTATGTTAGAGCACAGGCCTTTGAAGCTCTATTGGTCTATCACGGAACAATAAAATTGTCCTTGGTCGATCATCGAACACTTATAGCACATTGGTGCATAGCCTGTATATCACGGAATATATATTCAAATTTTCATTAATACTGTTTCTATAAATAGCACGTTGGCGACTCCCTCTATATCGTATACAGAGTCTTACTATATAGGATACAGAGGGAATCTCCAATATGCTATTTATAGTAACAGTGTCTGACAAAGAAAATTTCGTTATCCCTTGATAGACCAATGGAGTTTCAGAGTCCTATGGTTAGAGGGACTCTCAAGGATCAACGGACAACGTTCAACGTCTCGATGTCTTTCGGACGTAAAATGCGTAGTAAAATGTAGTATGACTGATTGTACTGCAAAATTCAACTTAAAGAAAATATAAGTGTACGTGAGAAAGATTCACTCAGAAAGTTTTATTTTTCCTCTCTAATACTTTTAAAAGAAGGTACTTCCAGTTGGTGAATGAGGAAGTTACTTTGCCTGATTTGTGTTTTATGGCTTTCAGCTGTAGGTCTTCATAGATTTCAGTATTTTGGCGATGACTTTATCATAATATTGATGTGTTTCCACTGTTGCAGTATTCCTGGACTAGAGTCTGAAAGGGATTGCCAAAGAATTTGACTTGCATCACCAGCAGGAATCGATCTCAGGATCTCATGACTACAAAACAACTGAACCAGGGTTGAACCAGCATTTGGTTGAACTCATTCGTCGTAAATTAACTCCTCCGAATGTCTGGCACAGTGTTCTGTTAAAGAATGACGACTGAAAATGTTAACAGAGAAGCGGACAGGGTAGACCAAGATCAGTCAAATTCTGGTAATACAACATCAAACCAGTCACTTTGCAAAATAGTTTTCGCCCCTATCCTTCCGCTGTTTGAAAACACTGTGGAAAAGTGAATGATTCATGTTAAAAAACACCTGGTAGTTTTCCCACAATTATATCTAACTTTCAAAACAAGAATTTTCCTGTCGATCAAGCGTGTCGCCGTGTGTGACATGAGTTCATATTCACTAACCATTCATAATTCTAAGTCTAATTCTGTTTAGAAAGTAATACAACTTCTGACTGGCCGAACCATTTGGTTCACCCAATCAGAAGTCGTGTTACTTTCGAATTGGGAAATTTTTTGAGATTAAGACTAAGAATATTCTTAAAAATAGTTTGTGAATACGGACGCTGTATATCTGAAAACGGCTCTACGATAATAGCGGGTACAATTGCAGCTGGTTACCAGCATTTCCCCTTTTCCAACAATCACGGGTTTTAAAAGTCTTCTTTGTTGGGGTCCGTAAAACTCGGAATCGTGTGGTAAAGGGTTAAAAGATGATTTCTTTCTTTGAAATGGCAGAAAAAATTGTGGGAAAGGGATAATTTGTCCGTTTTCCATATTTTTTTCAAATGCCTTCTTCAGGAGGGCCAGTAAAACTCAGGATTGTTAATGAAAGACTAAGTCGCCGATGACCGTGATGTAGCAAATCTCATGCTGTGGACAGATACCATACCTAACCAAAGGACACATCCATCAAGACCGGTCTACCTTGATCCTTAATTTGTATCACGCGACAAAAATGTAGATTCATCAAAATTGGCTGCATTTACAGACGAAAACTTAAGTGTGGCTGAAGTGATGGGATTTATCATGTAAAGGATAGAAAAGGCTGTGTGGAAAGGAGAAATTGCTGTTTACCAGCATTTTCTTCTTTTGAACACATTTTTTTTTTCAAGGGTCTTCTTTCCCAAGTCGGTTAAAAAAAAAGACGTTATTTGTAAAAAGATAAAGCAATGATAACCCGGTCATTTTTCTTTAGAAAAAAGTAACTTTTTTTTAATATCTGTAATATACATCTGGCAAAGACCAAGATTAGGGTAGCAGGCTCCTGCAAACCCAACTGATTCCTAGGTACCCCCAAACTGTTAAATGTACTAGTTGAAAACGTACTAAGCCTAGTTCTTGTAAAAAGTATTTTTTTTTCCACAGCGGCAAATTTACAGCACAACACCTCTGTCCAGGCCACTGGCTTCGTGTTTGAATAGGGAAAGACTGAATGAGAGAAAGCTGATTCGTTCAAAATATTACTTCAGTGACTTCAGCACTTTGATTATTGCACATTAGAGTAGCCCCTCGTCACAACTCGGCCGATTCCGTACCTACATCTTGATGGCTCCCATCACCCAAGATATGCCGAATGTAGAGTAGCTCTTTCATTTGCAGACGATTTTTTTCGACCGTGCTGCGGAAGACTATGCTTCAAACTGACTAGATCTTTCTATTTCTCTTTTTGCCACATCTTTTTTTAGAATTCATATCTCTTCAATGAACCCCGGTCATTGTCAAAACCAGGGATCATACAGAACTAAAAATGATGTCCTACTTCCGTTTACAACTGAGATCATGTTGAACTTCATTTCTGTTTTTTTTTTTATCAGAATCTTATCAAAATCGTTTACCGATGGTTGAATAAAAAAAAAAGATTTTGTAACGCTTTAAAAGCTGATGATTCAACAATCCCACACGCATTAAATTTCGTGCAATGAAAAAGAAATATTTTTAGCTATTATTTTCATTGTCGCTGAACAAGTATCTCAATAGCTCTTCAAAAACGAAATCTCAAAAATAACCATTTCCGCTTTCAATTTTCCCGAACTTTTTGTAACAACGTGTGTCTGAATCTTCAAAGAAGATTTATTTGAAATTTAGTCGGTGTATTTCTTTAACTGGCAGAGTAAATAAGCTAACAACTTTAACGATGGCTGAACATGTCGAAAGAAGGTTGGAAGACATGCTTCCTGAACTGGAGCAGTTAGAGAGAACTGGACTGTTCACAAGCAAGCAAATAAGGTAGTGTCAAAGTTTTGTCAACTAGACCCAATTACTACACAGTCTCGCCTGTTGACGACCCTACAACTCTTAAAAAACACTGTGAAAGAAAGGGATAATAAACTGGTAATCAGATGTTTGTATTTTACCACACAATGTTGTCTGCCCTTTTCTAGGACAATAGCCATTTATGTGGGTGACACTTGTCGTCTGCAAAAGCTTTGAATTTGGGCAAGTCTACAATTTTGTCATTTGGTAATGTCTATGAGTTTATAGAACAACTCTGTTTTTAGCCTATCATTAAGTAAGACTTGTAACATATGTAAATACACTTTATGGTTCTACCAATTTCATTCTCCGTTTCACTTTAGACCTTTTACTGTGAATTAACAGCAAAGCAAACAATAGTCATTCAGACAGTGTTTTATTTTAATTTGATGTAGAGATCTATTAGGTGCCAATGATGACCAGAAAAAAGCTGAATTTGTGAGCTGTTGTCATGATAAGGCTGAAGTATGGTTGATAGGGTTGTAAAACATATTTAAACAAAGTATCATTTTAGTGTAAATTTTTTGTTCTTGGATATAAATTAATGAAATTATCATTGAGGGTCCTTCGATTGTGCCCGTCCTTCAGTTGTGCCCCCAAGCATTTCGATGATACTGATGTCATATAATAGGTTGCCAGCCTACGACTTACTTCTAGAACCTACATCACCAAAAATTGTGTGACAAAATAGGTTTTAAAAGAGTAAATATAAGCTTGATTGGAGATATGCTCCCAAAATAAGACAATTTACTTATTCCCATTTATCAAATACATTTTACTGTCATAAAACACCTGAAATATTTGTCCAATGTGCCAGTATTTTCACATTGCATTTGTCAATGTTTCCATTTTAAGACAACCTCAAGCACCGTTTTCAACAGTAAGGCCAAAGAAATTGTATAATGTGTTTTATTAAGAGGGTTCCATATACATTTTCAGTCCTGCAATTATACAGTTATTAACTATGACATAAAAACATGATATTTCTACTGAGAAGAGAATCCCAGACTTTATTTTGTATAAATCTGCAAGTATCCTGTACGATTTCATCCCTGTGTGAACATGACAGCTTTAAAGGATGATTGAAATTAGCTTGGCCTGTAAACGAAGTGTGCATGACGTCATCCAACCGGGGCACAACTCAAGGATGGTACTTCCAAAAATAGAATATGATCAAGCTTGGTTTTAAACGTTAATAATTAAAATGAACAGAAAAGAGAAATAAAAGAACAACATGCATACAAAGTACATCCAATTAGTTTATTTCACTGATGTAGTTTTTTTTTTAGCTCACCTGAGCACAACGTGCTGAAGGGGAGCTCTTAGGATCACCCTGTGTCGATCATGCGTCGTCTGTCATGTGTTGTCAACAATTCTTTAAACATCATCTCCTCTTAAACCACTGGGCCAATGTCAACCAAATTTGGCAGAAATGTTCCTTGGGAGGTCCTCTTTAAAAATTGTTCACAGAATTTGATTCCATCAAAAACACTGGTTGCCATGGCAACCAAATGGAATTTTCTAAGAAATTCTTTAAAAAACTTCTCTTCTGAAACCACTGGTCAGATTTTGAAATAATTTCACAGAAATGTTCCTTGGGTGACCCGTTTAAAAAATTGTTCACGAAATTTTGAACCGTCGAAACACATGGCCGTGGGGTGGGTGGGGGGGGGTTGCACTCGTGCTGTGTCAACAATTCTTTAAACATCTTCTCCTCCTAAACCGCTGGGCCAATTTGGACCAAACTTGTCTGGAATTTTCCTTGGGAGGTCCTCTTTAAAAGTTGTTCACAGAATTTAATTCCATCGAAAACTCTGGTTGCCATGGCAACCAAATGGAATTTTCTAAGAAATTCTTTAAAAAACTTCTCCTCTGAAACCGCTGGTCAGATTTTGAAATAATTTCACAGAAATGTTCCTTGGGTGACCTGTTTAAAAAATTGTTCACGAAATTTTGAACCGTCAAAACACATGGCCGTGGGGTGGGTGGGGGGGGGGGTTGCACTCGTGCTGTGTCAACAATTCTTTAAACATCTTCTCCTCCTAAACCGCTGGGCCAATTTGGACCAAACTTGTCTGGAATTTTCCTTGGGAGGTCCTCTTTAAAAGTTGTTCACAGAATTTAATTCCATCGAAAACTCTGGTTGCCATGGCAACCAAATAGAATTTTCTAAGAAATTCTTTAAAAATCTTCTTCTCTGAAACTGCTGGTCAGATTTTGAAATAATTTCACAGAAATGTTCCTTGGGTGACCATTTTCAAAAATTGTTCGCGAAATATTGATCTGTCAAAAACATGGCCATGGTGAAGGGGGGGGGGGACTCTTTGCACTCTTTCGGTGTCAACAATTCTTTAAACATCTTCTTCTCCTAAACCGCCTGGCTAATTTGGACCAAAATTGGCTGGAATGTTCCTTGGGAGGTCCTCTTTAAAATTTGTTCACAGAATTTAATTCCATATAAAACTCTGGTTGCCATGGCCACCAAATGGAATTTTCTAAGAAATTCTTTAAAAATCTTCTCCTCTGAAACCGCTGGTCAGATTTTGTAATAATTTCACAGAAATGTTCCTTGGGTGACCCTTTTCCAAAGGTGTTCGCGAAATTTTGATCCGTAAAAAAATATGGGGGGGTGGGACGGTGGGGGGCTCTTTGCACTGTATGGACTTAAAGAAATTCTTTGAAATTCTTCTTCTCTTAAACCACTCATCAATTTTGAAATAATTTCACAGAAATGTCCCTTGGATGCCCCTTTTGAAAACTTGTGTGCGAAATTTTGATCCGTCAAGAAACATGGTTTGGTGGTGGGGGGCTATTTGCACTATACGGACATGAAGAAATTCTTAAAAGTTCTTCTTCTATGAAAGCAATGGTCAGATTTTGAAATAATTTCACAGAAATGACCCTTTGGTGCTAAATTATGCCCCTTTTTTGAATTAGAATTTTAACTTACTATCCAGCACCCAACAGCCAATCATTGGCACCCGCATGTGGTGCTCTTGTTTTTTTTATTGAAGTTATTGAAGAAAAAGTTTTGGAATAACAAAAAAAAATTGGCTATGGTCCTCTCAAAAATTCAGGAGAGCGATCCAGGGCCATCTGGGCCCTCTTGTTATTATAGATATCTCCGTAGATTGTTTGTTGGTCCTTGCATATGGGCACCAATCATGGATGGTCAAGGATACTTAAAGAATAAGAGTTGTTGTTGTCTATAGTTAAGCTTCAAGTGGATGACATGAACTATGCTGGTATTGGCTTCCTAAATCATTTGCAGACTGGTATAAGTCAAGGGCTAAAATTCATGGATTGCACTGATTGCTAGTTATACCATTATGTAATAGTGTCATTGATACTAATTGAAAATGTAATAGACATATTTTTTTTATTTGGTTTTCAGAAAAATTGTAATGAAAAGAAAGACCTTTGAATACAAGTTGAAAAGAGTGACAAAAGTAAAAGAAGACTACATTAACTACATACAGGTACATGTATATCTGTTTGTTATACAAGCATTTTCTATTTTTTTCCTCTCAAACAGTCATATAGGAAACATAAATGTAAACATACTCATTTTGTATGTGAAACTGATATGCAAGTAAAAAGTGAATGAATAGCAAGTCTTTATAGACTTATATAAGTAAAGTTAACCCTTTACCAAATGATCTCGTGGTTTTATCACCCTGAAGAAGCTTTTGAAAATATTTTGGGAAAAAGAAGAAATGTTGGTTAGTAGCATCTTCTACATTTCTCTGTTTTTTTTTTTTTTTTTTCATTTCAAAGACAAAACTCATCATTTTAGCCACATGTTGTTCAGGTGTCTGTCAGTTTTTCCTATTTGAACAAGTCTAGGATTTGTTGTCTTATAGAGTTGAGGGAATGGGAGCCAGTCATTGAATTCATCCAAATGACCAGGCTGAATATCTCAAAGGATAGCACAACTTCAGTCCTTATCGAATGAATATATATCAAGATCAGGCTGTACAGAACATGCATTCAGGCCCTAGATCTATACTACACATGTGACATTTTTAAATATACATTGTACTGACAAAAATTAGCCTTGAAATCGCAATATTTGGATTTTTTTCCAATGTGAAAGTATGATTCATTTACCTCTGAAGTGGTTAACAACAACTGGAAAAAAAAATAAGTGTAATTCAGAATGGCTCTATTCACCAGCCATTCTGAATTACACTTGTGGTCCTAATCTACTGTTAGAAAGTAACACAATTTCAGTGGTTTAGTCAGTCAGAAATTCTATTACTGTACAATTTAGAAAAATCTTTAGGATTAGACTGAGAATGCTAGTAGGAATGGTTGGTTAAAACAGGTTCTGAATTCATGAAGTATTAGTGTCTCACATTCATCTTTAGGGTAACTGCCCAAAGTCATTTTTAGGAAAATTCAGGTCACCCTATCCTGTAAGTCATCAATCCCAGGTGTCCCGTCTAAAATTCTGGTTTATCGGGGCCCTGTATCATTGTTAGTGTCAAAACCCTGAATGGCAAGGTTCAAATTCTTCCATGGGAACATCCCATGCTGTGTGCAAAAAATCTTTATTCATGACTAACATTGGATATGCATATACAGACCATATCTGTATTCTTTCACACAACATGCAATGAACCCAATATATTTTTCTTGTTTTTCAGTATGAAATCAACTTACTTGCTCTTATAAAGAAAAGAAGACATGTAAGTATATAGTCATACTTTACCAAACAATTCCAAGTTTTAATGACTCCTGAGAAGAAGTCTTTTGAAAATATTGTGAGAAAAGGAGAACATACTGGTTAATCCCATTATTTCAGCAATATTTGGTTGGACAGCTGCAAATGCTTTCAATTCATAAAAGTCTGAAATTTTATTGTCTGGATAAGAGTTAATACAAATACTCCTTTAACTTTGGCAGAATTTTTTGCCGGGGAATTTTTTGTGAATGCCTGTTTTTCTATTCTATTCCCCAGACAACAATTTTTCAGACTCATTAATTTTTAATGATTATTAATTTTTAAGATTAACATAGGACAAAATTTTATATGGCTGCAATTTTGTCTTTGGAAGGGTAAAAACATTGTGGGAAGAAAAAAGTTCCTCTTTGCCACTCAAAGTGAACTGTTATGTTGGGGAATTTATAGTATAGTGTATTTTTCTCTCTGGTTGTTTATTACAGGAAATGAGATACTTCTTTAAAAGGGTGGAAATTGACTTCAAGATTGAAGCAAGAATCAATCAGCTATTTAGGGTAAGACAAGTGTTAAACCTCATCCTAAAGGTTTAACTCTCTACCTAATGGCAAAATTTTAGAAAGGTCAAAATTGACAGCATACCCAGATGACAAAGGTTGCTTAAATGAAAGTTTTTGTTTGTGAGTGGGTAGAAAATTTTGTGGAAAAAGGAGAAAATGCTGGTAACCTGCATTTTCTCCTTTTCCCACAATGTGTTCAAAGGACCTTTCAATAAGGGTCATTAAAATTTGGAATCATGTGGTAAAGAGTTAATATTGTTGACTATCACAATGGTAAATATGTCTTGGAGATAATTTGCATCTACCTGTACATCTTTGCAAAACAGCAAAATTTTATACCAGTCCAAATTGAAAGCATTGACTGTCACCAAATAAGATGCATCTGAATGATGGATTTTGTCCTCAAAAGGAGGGAAAACATTGTGAGAAAAGGAGAAATGCTAGTTACCAGCATTTTTTCCTTTTCCCGCAATCTTTTCTAAAGCCTTTGTTCTTAGGGTTGTTTAAATTCAGGATTGTTTGGTAAAGGGTTGAAAGGGTAGTATGACTGAAACCAGTACGAGAGAAGCAAAGAGTGTGGGCCAAGATCATCACTTACATGTATGTGCTGCTTTATTTGGATCTACACTCTTTGCGAAATTCATCAATCCTGGCTCACAGCAGAATTAGAATTAACTTTACCACACAACAAAATTTAAGATTCAACCAAATTGAAAGCCTATGCAGCAGCCAAATCAAATGTATTCAAATAATGCTATTTCTTTATGGTAGAAAACACTGTGATGAAAGGAGAAAATACTGCTTACAAGCATTTTCCCCTTTTCCTACAATTTTTTTAAAAGCCTTTTTCCTCAGGGTTGTTAAACCACATGATTTTTCTGAAAAGGGTTAAAAAATAATATATTTGCATATATATTTATATGAGCAGTTATTATTCAAAAGCAGTTTTAAATCTAGGATGATAAAAAATTATAATTTTTATCAAACAAGTTGACTAAAATTATATGACACAAGCCCTAGTGCGTGTCATATACATTTTAGTCAACAAGTTTGATAAAAATAATCATACATAAGCACAAATGTGAGATTCTATTCAATCACATAAAACAAATAGAAGACAAACAAGTATCCTGCATCATCACCTTCATCCTATGTACCAGTTATGGGTCCATCTTTACATTTGTAGTTTATCTTGAAATGTGTAGATAATAATATAGCCTTTTGACATTTGCTCCAAAAGTAGAATGAGACGGTCAGATTATTTCTGCAGTATTGTTGCATTAAAAGATTTTTCGCTGCATTCCTTGTTTTCACTGAACATGAAAATCATGAAACTTTCCACGCATATACATCTTAGCAACAGTGATATCATTTTCCTGCCAAATGGCGAAGTAATACAGATTCCGCCACATGCCTATCATATTCTTTTTTTTCTTCCTTTCAGATGGCCCATTTGAGATTCAGTGTAAGTAAACATAACAAGTATAACTTTAACAACTTTAGTTACTTTTGTAGACAGTGTAGACCATGGATTTTATGGATACATAATACGTGTCATGTGATGACTTGCTTTGTATAACCCATTACCACACAATCCCGAGTTTTAACGACCCTGGAAGATCAGACTTTAACTCTTTACCACACAATCCCGACTTTTAACGACCCTGAGAAAGAATCCTATAGAAAACATTGTGGAAAAAGGAGAAAATGCTGGTAACCAGCATTTTCTCCTTTTCCCACAATATTTTCTACCCTATCAAAGTCAGAAATCATCATATTAACAAGATTTAATTTGTTGTCTGCAGATGCTTTGAATTTGGTCCAGTCCGAAAATTTGTCGTTCGGTAAAGAGTTAAAAAACATTTTGAGAAAAAGAGAATATGCTGGTAACCAGCATTTTCTCCTTTTCTCACAATGTTTTCTAACCTATCAGAAACAAATACAATGATTTGAGCCTCATGTAATCTGTGGTCTGCAAATGCGTTCAATTTGGACCAGCTTAAAACTTTATCGTGTGGTAAAGAGATAATGCATCATGGAAATGAATGTAAAACTCCCTTTTTACAGAGCATGGCTCAAATACATCTGACTCTACTCTTGTCTGGTATTTTGTAAGATGTTCTTACAAAAAGAGCCAATTATTGCAATATTTTGCTGTTTGTCACAGACCAAGTTATGTCAGTTTTATTAACCCTTTACTAAACAATCCCTGGTTTTTACGGCTCAGAGGAACAAGCCTTCTGAAAACATTGTGGGAAAAGGAGAAAATGCTGGTAACCAGCATTTTCTCCTTTTCCCACGTTTTCTACTCTTCTAAAGTCAAGTTTCAATTTTTGAGTCATGTTTATTTTGTCATCTGCAAAAGCTTTCAACTTGGACAAGTCTAGAATTTTGTTGTTGTTAAAGAGTTAAAAGTGCATTCTAGATGACTAAGTTTTGAACTGGTCCAAGCTGGAAGCATTTGCAGGCAACAAAACTAAATAAATGTTGCTTGAATGATGAAATTTGTCTTTGAAAGGGTGGAAAACATAAATGATTATGAAAATGCAGTTTACAAGCATTTTCTTCTTTTTTGACAATGTTTTTATAACTTGTCTCTGTCAGGATCGTTAAGACATGCGATTGTTTGGTAAGGGTTAAGTCTGCTGTATAATTTCAGACTTCACCATTTTTGGAACATTTGCAGACAACAACTTGAATGTGGTTTAACTCTTTACCAAACAATCCCAACTTTTAACGACCATGAGAAAGAAAGCTTTTGAAAACATTGTAGGAAAAGGAGAAAATGCTGGTAACCAGCATTTTCTCCTTTTCCTACAATGTTTTCTACCTTTCCCAAATCAAATTTCAATTTTTGAGTCACATCTATTTTGTCGTCTGCAAATGCCTTCAATTTGGACTAGTCCAAAATTTTGTCGTTTGGTAAAGAGGTAAATGATACGGTTGTCTGAAAATATTACAGAATAAGGAGAAAAGTTTCGCTACCTTCATGTACACTTCAACCTTAGTTTTTTTACAGCATGATATAAAAGCAAAACGTATGTTTAACCTGCATGCTCCAAAAGCTTTCTTCCTAAAGGCTCATCAACAAGAAGATCATCTTGTAGAGATTAAAATCCCATTCTACCAAAAGTTTTTAGACTTTGCTGTTCTGGGCGTATGTCTGTTTTGGTTCAAAATGTTTAACTCCTCACCAGGGTACCAGTTTACTACAGAAACTTACACAAACATGAGTAAAAGACTTTGTAATTTTTGTGTAAGTCAGTGTTTTGTGTCTCAGTAAATTTTGCATAACTAAGTACAAATTTAAGTTTTTGCATAACTTTACATACAAAAATATCTGTTGTAAATAACATAGGCTGAAATCTGAAAGCATTTTTCGTATTGCGCCATCATAGAGGAAGAAATTTCAGAAAACTTATTAATTATTTTCACAGCTATCTGCTGTAGTCATAAAATTCATTTTTTGATGAATTTTTTTCACACAGTATCCATATTTGACAGAAGCAGCTGACATATAAGATGATGTAAAGCACAAGAAATGTAGGGTGTAGGTGCACAAATTGCATCAAATTAAATTATTTCCCTCTGGTTGAATGGCATGCACTGTTTACTGAGGTAAAAAGTGCAAGAGAGCTACTGTGTCTGTCCCCCATTGAAGACTTATAGAAATATTTACTTATGCAAATTCACAAAGTAACGAAAGTTTAGTAAAACCGATATAGGAATTTCATAAATCTGAACATAGGCAAAAAGCTATGAAAATTCTTACACAATAACTTACAAATTGTTAGTAAATTGGTACCCAGAAGACAAACTGTAGATTGTTCCAGCTAGAAACTGTATGTAGATGATAAATTAAACATAGCTCAAATAATGGGATTTATCTGTGAATGGATAAGAAAGATTGTGGGAGGAGGAGAAAATGCTAGTCACCAGCATTTTCTCCCTTTCCCAAATATTTTCAAAAGCCCTCTCTGCCAGGTTCAATAATCTCAGGATTATGTAAGGTAAAGGGTTAAATGACTTGTATTTCATTTTTGTTTCAACAGGAGGATGTTAAGTTATGGCTGTCTCACATTGCTTTCTGCAAACAAAGGGTAGGTCACACTACATACAGAATTTGTTTGGATCCATTTCAGGGGTTTAAATACCAAATAACAAAATGGTAGTCTTATCGAAATTGAAAGCATTTTCAGAGGAAAAATCAAAAGTGGCTGACTTGACAAAATTGGTCTATAAAAGGCTAGAAACCATTGTGGGAGTAGTATAAACTGCTTGTTAGCAGCAGTTTCTCCTTTCCCACATTTTTTTCACAAGCTTATATACTCATAGTCATCAAAACACAGGATTGTTTGGTAAATGGTCAACAAATCTCGAGAAAAATTAATAATTAAGATAAATGAACATGTGGTATATGACTACTTAGCATGTAAAATCATTGTCGAAATAATGTTTATGAGCATTGCTTCTTTCAGCAGTAATTTTTTTAAAACTACGAAAAGGTTGGAAGCTCTATTTTGCTTTTCTTACCTTTCATATTTATACAGACTGTAAGGTTAAAATAGATGATTTCTTATATGTATTTTTTGCTACTCTTCGAGTGCCAAATAAACCCAAAGGACACATTTAATCTAGAAATAGGACCCAAATAACTAATTTCAAGGTTGCTTTTGTCCAGAATGTCCCTGCAAAGTGGATAGTGTAGATCAAAGATCAGACTTTGTGCAGTCTGATCTTGTCTAAAGGCAGCTAAAGTTGTGAAAGATGCTAAAAGGGTTAAAAAGTACATTTCTGTGTTATTTTGTGTGTGTTTGATAGCTTAAAAAATGATTCAATGACAGTAAATTTCTCTATGCTGTGAGTAATTTTTGTTTGAATAAAATATTTTTTTTTGTTTCATATATACTTTTCAGAAACAAATTAAAACTGTCAGTAAACTGTTTACTACTATGCTGAAGATGCACAACAAGAAACCAGGTAAGTAATCCCATATTTTTGTATGGGTCCACTCTCTCCGAAACCACAAAATTCTAGACTTGCCAAAATGGAAATAATTTGCTGATTACAACGTAGATGTAGCTCAAGAGTTGATTTCCTTCAGTAAAATGGTAGAAAACTTCATGGGAAAAGGAGAAAATGCTGATTACCAGCATTTTTTCCTTTTCACACAATGTTTTCAAAAGTCGGTCATATGACAGAATTTGTAAGTGAAAGGACAGAAAACCTGTGGAAAAAGAGAAAATGCTGGTTTTAAAAGCTTTCTCTGTACGATCCTTAACACTTTACCGAATGACAAAATTTTAGACTGGTCCAGATTGAAAGCATTTGCGGACGACAAATTAAAGGTGGCCCGAATGATGACATTTATTCTTGATAGGGCAGAAAAATTTGTGGAAAAAGGAGAAAATGCTGGTTACCAGCATTTTCTCCTTTTCCTACAATGTTTTCAAAAGCGCTCATCCTCAGGGTCTTTAAAAGTCAGGACTGTGTATGTTTACTACTGGACCAAATTTGCAGCAGACAATACCAAATTACATAGTTAGAAAAGGAGAAAATGCTGGGTATCATAATTTTCTTTTTTACCGGAATTTTTTCAGAAGCCTGCTGCCACAGGGTCATAAAGACTTTTGATTGCTTTAGCAACCAGGCTGGATATTTTGTATACTGTGCAACATTTGTGCCCTTCTACCTTGCATAATTCCTGTCTTACAGATTTGTGGATATATGCTGCCAAGTGGGAGTTTGAAGACAACGCCAATCCTGATACAGCCAGAAATCTCCTACAGCGTGGACTGAGGTTTAACAAAGCATCTAAGAAATTGTGGCTGGAGGTAAATCCATACTGGCAGAACGATATTTTCATGATGTTTTGACAAATAAACCAATTACATTTCAGCTCCTTTTCATCATTTCAAACAATTCTTTTATTGCATATTTAACCCTGTCTTGTGTTTTAACAATCCTAAACAAGATGGCTATTTAATCCTTTACCACACAATCCCAAGTTTGAACGGCCTTGAAATAGACAGCTTTTGAAAACATTGTTGGATAAGGAGAAAATTCTGGATAACAGCACAACTTATTTCAATTTGGATATGTATAAAATTTTATCGTGTGGTAAAGGCCATAATGGGTGGTAATAAGCAGTAAACCCATTACAATATTATCCCATTTTTTAACAGGGTTTGCAGATCATTTTTCCAAGGATTGATGAAAGTTACTGTGAAAGGTTAATTTCTTTCATGTAGTTGTTTGCAAAGAGAATGTTTTGCAAAGCTTTGGTAAAGAAAATCTAGAAATGTATCAGTAGGTGTATTGGCCATCAGTATACAACAGAAATACTGTTTAATATAACATGAAACACCAAACAAACAGCCTGATTTAAGAATGGCTGACTTTTTACCAAACGATCCTGTTTTTTTACAGCCTTACAAGAAGGCTGTTTATAACAGTTAAGAAAATTTTGGTTAAAAGCATTTTCTCCTATTCCTATAACCTTTCCAACCCTCTTAGGGACAGATCCCATTATTTGAGCTACATTTAATTTGTCCTCTGCAAATGTACTAGAAATGGACAGGTTTTTCTCTCATCCAGTAATGGAGTTAAGACTGGCATTTTTCTTTCTTGCAGTATTTCAGGTTTGAACTGTTGTATGCAGAAAAGGTGAGAAAATTTCCACATTTTCAATCTGTAACTTATAAATAATATGTAATGAATTTACGACTTAGCAGACTTATCCAAGAAGAAACTGTAAATTAATACCTTCTTAGTATCCTTGCTTTCTTTACTCATTACAGCACAGTCCAGAGTTTTAATGACCCTGACAAAGTAGAGTTTTGAAAACATTGTGGGAAAAGGAGAAAATGCTGGTTATCGGCATTTTTTTTCTTTTCCAACAATGTTTTCTGCCCTAACAAAGAAAACTGTCATCACTAGAGCTAACAAAACTTTTCAATTTGGTCAAGTTTGAAAATTTACTGTTTAATTCTTTATCTTCTGAAGCTAATTTGACCACTTTTAAAATATTTATATAACACATGAATTGAGATTATGCGATATTACCTTCAAAAGTGGTACACTGAAAAAAAATAACAAGCCCCAGTAGGGTAGTTGGTAGCATACAGGACTTTAGACTAGGGGGTTGCTGGTTTGAATCCCCAGCTCAGCCAATTTCCTCTTGAAGGTTGATGATAGTCATTGCCACAAGATTCATGTCACTCACACCCCTTATTATCATTTCGACGAATAGTTATTTTGGAAAGCTGCCAGTGGCTTGGCAAGAACATTGTTGGGACTACTGTTGAAAAAACTCCAGAAAAGCATGGATAGGTGCACTAGCCATGGTAATATAACTGAAATAATGTTGAAAAAGGCATTAAGTACCATACAAACAAACAAATTACAAGACAAAGAAGTTGTCCTCAGGAGATTATGAGGTTAAGAAATGTTAACCATTTTCCTTTTGTTAATGATTTTTTTTCTTACATCCAGATTGGGGAGGGGGGCTGATTGGTCAATTAATAATAACAGCAAAAGAAAATAAAAATCAGGGAATAACTGTACTGTATTTTTACATGTAATAATTTTCATGTATAAAATTTTGTTCACATTTGGAAAATTTTTACAATGTAATTTACTGTTTGGTAGATATCTATGGTGGTGAAAGAGTTTTTTGTGTCAGTGTGGATTGATGGTGCAACAGCTTACTTCTTCATGTCTTCCATGGGTTTCACTAGTTCTAGGCTTATACTTTGCAGCCCATAGACTCTCCAACATAACCTGCAGCAGCAAGCAGGGATTGAACCTATAGCTCCTTGTAAAAAAAAAATCAAGCATTAACCCACTACCCTAGCACTGTTGAAAAGCTGGGAAGAGTTTAGGAACACTTTCTTCATGTAGATGCTGAAAATGTTATTACATTTACCACTAATGAGTAATTCTACTCCCTTTTGACAATGTTCTCACACATGGTTGTGTTTAAATTTACTTGGTCTCAATTACCCCTACTTTATAAACATGTATTCCAATCTGTCCTCAACAAATCTGTTTATGTAGGTATTGACTTTAGTGAACTGTTGCCACAAAACAAGCAAAATTATTATCTCTAAAGAGGCATTAAACAGCAAACAAAAGTTCTTATATCTTCTCAAGTATTTTCTTAAGTTATCTTGTTATGTAAGGGTCAGTTGTAATATTTTGCAACTTTGTCTTTGCCAAATAGGCATTAACTCTAAGACTGCAAAATATACTCATGTAGTTTCAGTAACCCTTTACCAAACAATCCCATGTTTTAACCCTTAACCTTACAATGCCAACCTTTAATGACTTTTGGAAAGAAGCCTATTGAAAACATTGTGGGAAAGGGAGAAAATGCTGGTTATCAGCATTTTCTCCTTTTCCAACAATGTTTTCTATCCTATCAAAGAAAAATTGCACCATTTGAACCACATTTTTATTGTCATCTGCAAATGCTTTCAACTTGGGCAAGTCGTTAATATTAATATTTAATAATCTAATTTAATTAATTTGATATTTGAAAAGATATCATTTTAAAATACTGGACTGTATTGTTCAGTGATCAGACTCCATGTTTTGTAGCCTGATCTTGATCTTCTCTTTCCACTACAGCACTTTATAATGCCCTTAGAATACAAAAGTTAAAAAAATGAAAAAAAGTCAACTAGGTATAGTTAAATTTGCTATTGTAGATGAGGAAACGCCAAGAAATGGTGACTGAATCACTGGAAGCAGAGCAAAAAGTAGATGATAAGGTTTTGAAAGGAGATGTTGCTGTTGTTGTGTACAATCAAGCCAAACTTGCTGTACCAGGTAAAGTATATAGTGGTGTTAATCTTAGAACCACAGCCTGTTCTTATAAAAGTTGAGATCATGCTGAGCTGAGGTCATGCTAGATTTTGTTTTTAACGATGTTAACTCTTTTATCAGACAGTGAAAATATGGAATGTTCCGAATTGAAAGCATTTAAAAGACACATTTCAAATGTGACTTTGATAGTGAGATTTGTCAAAGAAGGGGCAGAAAACAATGTTAGAAGAAGAGAAAATGATGGTTACCAGCATTTTCTCTTTTTCCCACAATGTTTTCAAAAGCCCTCTTCTCAAGGTTGTTAAAGCATGGGTTTGCTTGGTACATGGTCCTCTCTTCAACAAAGGGTAAACCAGGATTTTGTCCTTTTCCCACAAAACTCTGGATAGTATGGTAAGAAATTGTAGTTAGAAACCTTGAAGAAGAGAGACTAACTTTGACATGAAGAAAGATAATTTCCATTTCTGAGAAAGTTACTTTATAAGGTGAATGGAAATTACATGTCTGAGGTATTTCATGTCCAGCTAAGTTGAGTAGGAAAAAAGTTCTATAAGCATGGTTATGCTTATTAGAGCAGAAAAAATTTAATTAATAAGCATTGCTGTGATGCTCATTTTTTCTCCCTTTACCACACCAAAAAAAGTGTGAACTTGTCTAAATTAAAAGCATTTGCAGATAACGTAATCAATGTGACTCAAAAACTGAAATGTGTTTTGGGAAGGGTAAAAAACATTGGGGGAAAAAGGAGAAAATGCTGGTTACCAGCATTTTCTCCTTTTCCCACTATGTTTTCAAAAGGCTTCTTTCTCAGTGTCGTTAAAAGTCGGGATTGTGTGGTAAAGGGTTAACAGATGACAACATGTTAGACATTGAACTTGTCCAATTACAGACTTTTCAAGATCAAAAGCATTTGCAGATGACATTAAAGGTTCGCCAAACAAGCCTGAGTGTTAACAACCTTGGGAAAGAAGTATTCTGCAAATATAGGAAAAGGAAAAATTGCTTTTAACCAGCTTTTTCTCCTTTTCCCATAATATTTTCTATCGTTTTAAAGACAATTCCTACTATCTGATAATGTTGTAGTTATTGTACATACTAGTAACTATTCACAGCACTGTTCTGTCAGATGAATTTAAATTTATTGTATCAGTCTATTCACTGTACTGCTCTGTCAGCTGATGTCACAGATATTGTATGTATTTGTTATTTTTTCATTGTATTGCTCTATCAGATGATGTTATTCTTTTCATCTATGCACAATACTGCTGTGTCAGCTGATGTTGCAGATGTTGTATGTACAATGTTGCTTGGTAAGATAATGTTCCATTTTTTGTTTATGTGTGTGTGAGCCATTCTCTGTGAAGGGGGGGTTCAAGGCATCTACAAAAACTATCAATCCAGGTCAGTCTTGGCATTCCAAGTAAGTTTGCCTGCGTCAAAACTTTTTGCTGTTGGTCAATTCTCTGCTTGTCAAAGGAGCAGTCTATTTCATGATTCAGTTGGTTATTATTTTATGAATCCATAATTATATGATGACTTGCTTGGTATAGTACATCAGAGAGATGCATTAAACCCTTTACCACACTATTCCGTCTTCCAATGACCCTGAGAAAGGAGTCATTCAAAAAATTTCGCGAAAAGAAGAAAATGCTGGTATCAAGCATTTTCTCCTTTTCCAACAATGTTTCCTTACCTTTCAAAGACAACTTCCACTTTTTGAGTGGCATTCAAATTGTCATCTTCATAGATAAAAATTTGTCATACGGTATAGAATTAAATCCCATCTTGTCAAAGCCACTCTAATACATGTATAAATTTATGTATTTGAGCCATGCTCTGACAAAAGAGAGCTCAATGCAACTCCGTGATGCATGATACCAAGCAAGTCATCACATGATAATGGATCCATAAAATCCATTTTGTCTAACAACCAATGGAATCATGAGGTAGACTGATCCTTTGACATACAGAAAATTGACCTATAGCAAAAAGTTTCGGCTCAGGTCAGCCTGCGTGAACTGTGCAGGCTGACCTGAGTTGATACTTTTCGCAGGTGTGTTAAGCCCCTTTTCACAGAGCATGGCTCATTTATTTTGACATCACCATTTCAGATGATGTTGCATTTATTGTGTCATTTTTGCCTGTATGCCAACAGTTTGATTTTGCCATGGACATTGAAGATAGGATATTCATAGAGTAAGTGAGATTTTACCACCATCACACCAAACTTGTTCTCACTCCGTTCCGAAAATTGTTGCCAAACGGACTTAAACTGTGTTCGGACTGAGTAAAACGTATTAGCAACCTTCTACGATCTGTTTACGAACTTAATGGACAGGTTAGGAGGGAAGGATGCTCCAGAACTTTGACCCTGCTCAAGATCTTTTGCCATCCATTCAGTCCTGTAATTAGACAGAGTGACAACGTACTTAAAACAAGATTGAAGTACTACAAACGGAACTGCTCTACTTTGATCCTATTAGAGACGCAGTGCAGTCTGGCATCAATTGGCAGTGTGTTTGCATTTTACCGACTGAAATTACACGTCCTATCCTGACCGCAGCCGGTTTTACGATTTTGTTGACTGGGTAAGACTTTCTAAGAAAAGGTTTGGTGAGATGGAGGCTTCAGGTATTATCAGGCCAAAAATACATGTTCTATCCAGCAACCCATTTTCCGATTATGTCAAGACGGGGTAAGACGTTCTAAGAACCAGTTTGGTGTGATGGGGGCTTTTACTGTAATCCTTTACCAAACAATTCAATGTTTTTACGACTTTGACAAAGAAGGCTTTTGAAAAATTTATGGGAAATGAAGAAAATGCTGGTAACTAGCATTTTCTCCTTTTCCCACAATATTTTCTTCATTGTCAGAGACAAATCCCATCATTTTAGCCACATTTTATTTGTTGTCTGCAAATCTTTACAATTTTGACAAGTCTAAAACTTGTTAAAACTCAGGGTTGTGTGGTAAAAGGTAAAAAGATTCTTCTAATCTGAGACCACAAAGCTCAGACATTTAAAATATTTTATCTTTCTTGCATTATATTATATAAAATGGTTTACAAATTGTCTCTGGAGTAGCAATTGTTTTTATCCGTGAGTCTGATGTTTACACATGAGGTATTAAAGAAATGAAATATCAGATAGTGAAGTTTCTAGTGTGTGATACCTAGAGGCTGCCTTAATCCTCTTGTTTCTAAACATATTTGCTTTCTTTTTGCGAATTGCTTTATTATGATCTGTAGAAAGTTGGTAATGGACTTGATTGGATATCTTTTTAGTCTGGAAGACCAATTTCCGAATTCGGCTCTGACCTGGGATGCCCTTGCAAGACGCAGACTGGATAGGAAAGACGGAACATTTAAAGGTGCAGTTCTAAATCCATATTCAAAATTTAGATAGGTTACAGTGTGTTAAGTCATATTGCCAAAAGATTTGCAGCAGAAGGTTTTTAAATCATCCATATAAGTGCCATGCACTGGCATGTGGGGGTGTAATGCATCTCTGTGATGCATTATACTAAGCTAGTCAAGACATTGATTATGGACCCATAAAATCCATGTTGTCTATAAATCGACTGAATCATGGGATAGAATGGTCTTCAGACATGCAGAAAAATGTTCATTTTGGGAAAGGGGACTATCCAGTATTTTTCCTTTTCCCACTTAGACTTCAAAAAACTTCACCTAGGTTATGTAAAACACAGGTTTGTGTTGTAAAGAGTTAACTCACTAGTTCCTGAGACAGATTAGCAGCTTTTGGCTTTCAAAATATCCTAGTATGATATTAATAATGTACCTGTGTTAAGGATTTTACAATCACAAGGCAAAATCTTAGAATTTTCCAAATTGAAAGCATTTTCAGATGACAAAGTCATGGTGACTCTGTCAGTGGGATTTGTCTTTGAAAGGGCAGAAAGTATGATGGGAATTGGAGAAAATGCTGGAAAACATTGTTTGAAAAGGAGAAGGTTCTGTTAACCAGCCTTTTGTTTTCTATTTTTTCTGAGACAAATCACAACATTTGAGCCACATTTGCTTTGTTGTCTGCAAACTCTTGCAATATGGACAAGTTTAAAATTTTGTTGTCTGGTGAAAAATGAAGCCTTTGTTTGCTCAATGTGCATTAGCCTTGTTTATTTTGAAATTTTACTGATTGCAAGTTTAATTCTTTACCAAACAAATTTTATACTTCTGTGAAAGGATTTGTAGACGATAAATGTGGCTGAAATGATAGGATTTTCTGTGAACGGTCAGGAAACATGAAGTAAAAGGAGAAAATGCTGGTCACCAGCATTTTCTACTTTTTCCAAAATGTTTTCCAAAGCCTTTTCTAGTCTTGTTCTATGCCTAGAACTAGAGGCAGATGTAGGAACTGGGCTGTTATTAGCCTGCGACATAATCTCTTGTTGCTGAGAACCATCAGCTACTGATACTTCAGCAAAGGTCCGAGTCCTTTGTCACTGTGTTTTCGGAGGACCTGGGTTTAATTCGACATCCCCACCCAGTGTTATTAGCATGGCAGTGATTAGTGTGGCTCGAATGACCGTACTTATGGTAGTTTTACTCACTTTTAACGTCTTTATTCTGACTCTACACTTTCTCGGCATGACAAATAATCCAATCCTCATCCTATAGGACATCAAACTATCTCCCATTCTTAGATTTTCACTTTCTTGTTTGAGCTCATGATTTACCGTGCATCATCCGCAAGTGGCGCAACTCATCCATGTTCAGTGATGTTAAAACTCGGAATTGTGTGGAAAAGGGTTAATGGTTCGTGCAGATCTCTTGTTTACTTTTTAACATTTTTATATATGAATGAAAATTTATGTTGAAAAAGAGAAAATTTGTAAGCATTGCACGCATTTAACCCAGTACGAATCAATTCCAACTTTTAAGAGCATTGAGGAATAAGGTAACCAGCATTTTCTCCTTTTCCCACAATGTTTCAACTATTTCAAAGATATATTTAGTGGTATATACCGGTATATTTTTTTGTCAGCAAGTGCTTTGAATTTGGACAGTTTAAATATTTTGTTTTCTTGTTAACACAAATGTTACCATTTATGTCCCTGAATTAGGTATCTTTTGGGACAAAAAACAATGATGGGAAAGGAAAGTTGTCTTGTAACAATTGCTATTGTCCCAAATGTAATTCATACCTCTATATACAAAATATTGATTCCTTTGCTTTTTGCAATCACTTTTTAGATGGCAAGAATCCAGAAAAAGAATTCCATGCTGTTTATGAAACTGGGGTACAGGCTGCACCATCAGGTAGGACTACCACCCATTCCCTTGTAATCTAAAGTTATCTTATTTACATGCTTTTTGAATGTTTTAATAATGAAGAAAATACCAGGGAATCATCATAGCCCTGTGGTTACCTGATTGTTAATGGGAACACTTGGACATTGTCTGGTATCTCTCTCACTACTAAAGATATTGACTTCAAACTCAAGCTAGTTGTTAGCAATCCTTAGGGAATCAAAAAAGCACAGGTAACCCTCAAATTATTCTTGACTCAGTGTTATGTTCCTCTCACAACTTGAAATTTTTGCTGAAAATTAACTTTTTTCTGATACTGCCCCTCCTAATGTTCTGCCTTTTCTCACTCACAATTCCAGAATGTGTTTTAATCCTCACAATTAAGGTACTTCCATTTTAATGTATTTGCGTATTACTGCTGCTTGAAATCAAGCATGCCTTATATGTTTGAAACATGCTCACGGGGTTTATTGCATCTTCAAGAAGTATTGACCCAGGTGTTACGGGAGACCACTCCTTCATGCATGGCTTCATCCTGATTTAAATACAATACCTAACAACTGCATTAGGGAGAATTCTCTTTAGCTCAGTGGTTATGGTGTTGGCCTTTCGTCCGGGCGTTCTAGGTTCGAATCCTGCCCGGTCCCTGTATTTCTGCCATGCATTTGTTCTTTTGTTTCTTTGTTATGGACTTTGTTCGTAAGATGGAGGCTCGTCCGGGATTGGCCATTGAGCCATTAATCCCATTTGTTGTTCAAAAACGGACTTTCTGCCTAATAAGGCTTTGAGTCATCAATAAATGATGACTTTAAGAGGGGGTGTGTTACGGGAGACCACTCCTTCATGCATGGCTTTATCCCGATTTAAATACAATAGCTAACAACTGCGTTAGGGAGAATTCTCTTTAGCTCAGTGGTTATGGTGTTGGCCTTTCGTCCGGGCGTTCTAGGTTCGAATCCTGCCCGGTCCCTGTATTTCTGCCGTGCATTTGTTCTTTTGTTTCTTTGTTATGGACTTTGTTCGTAAGACAGGTCAGCCTGGTCAGCCTGTACAGTAACTTTTCTGCATGGCCAAGAATCATTCTACCTGAGGATTCTGCTGATTGTTAGACAAAAACGATTTTATGGATCCATAATTATGTGATGACTTGCTTGGTATAATGCATCCAGGATATGCATTACCTACTTGGAGCTCTGAATAAAAGCCTTACACAGCAGATATTTTAAAAATATAAATTACTTCAGCCTCAGCAGGTGTTCTGCCCTGGCTAACCCTAACACACTCTATACCATCAGATAATTTTAAATTGTGTCACTTTAGTTACGGATACATCCAAACTGACAGGTATGGTAAAAGTGTGTGAGGGGTTAAAGAAGAGTAGAATATAGCTTATTTACAAATCTCCAAATTTACTCTTTACCAAACAAATGCTTGAAACTAGCATTTGTCTCCTAAAAAAAAAAAAATAGAAATTACATCACTTACATATTTATTTTGTTGTCTGCAAACACATTTAACCCTTTCCCAAACAATCCCTGGTTTTCACGACCCTGAGAAAGAAGCCTTTTGAAAACATCGTGGGAAAAGGGGAAAATGCTGGAAACCAGCATTTTCTCCTTTTCCCACAGTGTTTTCTACCTTCCCAGAACAAATTTCAATTTTTAAGTCACGTTAATTTTGTGGTCTGCAAATGCTTTCAATTTGGACCAGTCTAAAATTCTGTCGTTTGGTAAAGAGTTAAGTTGGACATGTTCAAAATTTTGTTGTCTGGTATGGAGTGATTGCTTTATCTCTTGCAGACATTTTGCAGAATGCAACAATGAACTTTGAAAATATTGAAGCAAAGGGATAAATTTATCACGAAATGCAGTCTCTCCTTTATTGGCATTCATGTATCCAACTTTAACTCTTTACCAAAGGACAAAATTTAACACTACTGCACATTGAAAGCATATGCAAATGTCAAATTAAATTTTGCTCAAATGATGAAATTTGTTTTTGAAAGGGTAGGAAAATATTAGGGGAAAAGGAGAATATGCTAGTTACAGCATTTTCTCTTTTTCACATAATGTTTTCAAAGGTCTCTTTCCTTGCAGTCATTAAAATTTAGGGTTGTGTGGTACAGGTAGTTAATGTTGACAGTTGGTCCTATATCAGCCTGGCTAGGTAGCTCAGTGGATGTGTATCTGACTCATCACGTTGTGATTGCAGGCTTGTTACTGGGTTGAGGAAAACTTTCTTTCTGGAAATTTTTCGCCTCTCACCTCTGATGCATGTGAGAAAAGCAATTAGTGGCTTAGAAAGAAAGTTGTGTCAGTACTGGTGTGAGAAAGGTAGGAAAAAGATGCATAGGTGCACTGACCGCTGACATGTGACCTAAGCTGTTGAAATGGCGTTAAACTCCAATACAAACAAATGGACCAATGTCACATGGATGAGTTTAATTTGTTTCAGGCATTAATAGGTATACTTTAAAGGTAAAACATTACTAACAGATTTACATTTTTTGATACACTGATGCCAGATATTGATATAATGTTTGAACCTTGATGATCTGATTTTAAAGTATTAATTTTGAATGATTGAATCTGATCTTGTTGATGGTGGAGGGTGGGGATATTTCAAAGGGAGGTAAATATGCTAGGTTCAAAAGAGAAGTTATTGTATGGTTTATTGAACTTGTTATTAGATGTTCAGAAAAATGTCTCAGTAAAATTGTGTGTCTATGCTTTCCTTCCTCCTCATGTTGCTCTCCTCTTGTTAAGTTGACAAAGTTCAGGGGGCTGAATTGAGCTAAAGTTGTCTATTAGTACAGAAATCCAGTAGGAACAAAAATCTTGTATACATGGTTTGGTACAGGAACATCTGCTTCTTCTTTGCTTTTACAAGACACCTAAATTGTGAGTGGCTTAGATGATGGAATTTGTCGATGAAAGGGTAGAAAACATTGTGGAAAAAGGGTGAAAATGGTAGTTACCACAACGTTATCAAAGGCCCTCTTCTTCAATGTTGTTAACCCTTTAACACACAATCCTGACTTTTAACGACCCTGAAAAAGAAGCCTTTTGAAAACACTGTGGAAAAAGGAGAAAATGCTGGTAACCAGCATTTTCTCCTATAACCACAATGATTCCTACTCTTCCTATAACAGTCTTCGAAATTTGAGTCACATTTATTTTGTCGTCTGCAAATGCTTTCAATTTGGACTAGTGTTAAATTTTTTTCGTTTGATAAAGAGTTAACCCTTTACCACACAATGACGGCTTTTAACGACCATGGGAAAGAAGCTTTTTGAAAACACTGTGGGAAAAGGATAAAATGCTAGTAACCAGCATTTTCTCCATTTCCCACAATGTTTTCTACCCTATCAAAGAAAAATTGCACCATTTGAGCCACATTGAAATTGTCGTCTGCAAATGCTTTGAATTTGGACAGGGCTAAAATTTTGTCATCTGGTAAAGAGTTAAAGTAGGGGATTGTTTTGTAGAGAGTAAATCCTGTTCCAAACAATCCAATGTTTCAATGACCTCACACAAGTTGCCTTTTAAAAAGTTCTGGGAAAATCAGTGAATGCTGGTAACCAGCATTTACTTATTTGCCTCAGTGGTTTACTAGCATTCAAAGATAAATGCTAGTGTTTTAGGCAGACTTTACTTTCTTCTTTGTAAATGTTTGGAATATGGAAAACAAATTTGTTGTCTGATTAACTGTATATTATTTACCCTACTTGCAATACTAAAATATTCCTCTGACATTTACATATAACACAAAGGAGAGTACATGTAGTTGAAGAGAAAGAAAACACTTTTCCTGAAAGAAGGCATTGAGGCAAAAGGTGTGAATAATTGTTACTCCTTTTCCCTCATTGTTTTAAAAAGTTTGCCTGTATTTTACTAGATCAGTTATTTCCCTTTCCTAGACAGTATCAGTGTTGCTGCAGTTGATGCTGTAGATCATTTTAAATGACCTCTTCTTGTGGATAATCAAAAGTTTTTTTTCTTTCTTTTTCTCTGTAAGACTCAGTGGTATAATTATCATTCTGTCCCACTGTTTCCTCTTTACTTCGATACAGATTTATCAAATTGTAAAGTGTTAAACCTTTTACTCATGACCAAACGACAAAATTTTAGACCGGTCCAAATTGTAAGCATTTGCAGACAACAAATTAGATGTAGCTCACATGATGGAATGTGTTTCTGAAAGAGTAGAAGAAACTGTGGGAAAAGTGGTTACCAGCATTTTCTCGTTTTCCCACAATGTTTTCAAGAGTGTTCTTTCTTCAGGATCATTAAAACTCTGTGTAGTAAAGAGTCAAATATTACGCAAAGGATAACTCTTAAAACAAATTTGAAGCTGAATGCTTTTAGAATATCCTTTTAAATATGGACAATCAATATAAGGTGTGATATGAGTTCATACAAAAACAAAGTTGCAAAAGGAGACATTGCTCATTTTAGCAGTTACTCCATTTTCAATAATTTTTAGAAAAGTGACTGATACAAGAAGCAGAAAGACATGTACATGAGGTAATGTTTTAACCCTCAAAGGACAGAATTAACAAAATCAAACTTTTAATTTCAGAAAAGATACCAAAATAACTGCTGTTTCAAAGGCTGCTTTTAGCCATACTGGCTCAGAATAGCAGACAGTGTAGATCAAAGATCAGACTGCACATTATGTGCAGCCTGATCTTGATCTACACTGGCCTCAAAAACACTATAGTAGTAAAAGACACCTTTAGGATGAAATGTTTTGTGTTGCATGGATGATAGATTAAGACAGATTATTGTGATATAGCCTTGTGTAGACAGGCTCTTTATGGTCCCTTTTTTGTTTTAACACTTAAAGTGCCAAGCACAAGTTTACTTGCTTTTATAGACATTGCAAATTAAGATTATATGTCACAAAAAATTCAATCTGATCTTGAATCTACACTCTGTTGTTTTTTTTTTTCCAAGCTGAAGACCAAAACAGCCTTAAAAATGGCAAAATCTGACACTTTTGTTTTTTTTTTTCACTGTAAAGAATTACTGTTTTATTTATTTTTGCATAATAAAAGTTGAATTTTCTCTTTGCAAAATCCATTCTCATTCCTCAGGAGTAGACAGCAGAAAACATTATGGGATATGGAAAAACTGTTCAGACATACCTGGTGCTACATTATGTAGGCTCTTTTTAGCTGACTTTTATCTTAACCATTTCCTCCATAAAATTACATTAATTAAAAGTCGAGTGCAGCAGACCCCTTTTCATTTAAACTTTCAGCAGTTCCTTTGTTTTCAGTCTTCTTAATTCATTAACAGACAAAATAAATTTTAGAGTTTTCATTTTGAAACCATTTACAGGATGACAAATTCTGTGTAGATCAAAGATTAAAATTGGTCTTTGAAATGGTAGAAAACATTTGGGCAAAAGAGAAAATGCTGGTTATCGGCATTTTTCTCCCTTTTTTCCCCACAATGTTTTTAAAAGTCTTCTCCCTCAGGATCATTAAAACTCGGCATTTTGTGGTAAAGGGTTTACTCTTTCCAAGACAACAAATTTCTAAACCTGTCCAGATTGAAAGTAGTTGCATACAATACACAACATGTAGCTCAATTGATAGAATCTCTCTTTGATATCAGCATTTTCTCCTTTTAATACGCCCGATGGGTCGTATTATGTTATGGCCCCGGTCATCCGTCCGTCCGTCTGTCTGTCTGTTAACAATTTCTTGAGTGCACAACTCCTCCTACAGTTTCCATTGGATTAAGTTCAGACTTACCATAATGAATCTCAATGATGTAGTTGTGCATGTGACTCTTAAAACGTGGATCTCTGTAGACGTTCTAGATTTTAACGCATTTCACTTACAAGCCCCTTCGGGCATATATGCGCCGCTCTGCAAAGCTCTTGTTCCATGATGTTTTCAAGAGAGTTTTTCCTCAACGTTATTAGAAAACGGAATTTAGTAAAGTGTTTAAAGAAATTCAGTCTTTTCTTTATGGATATGTTTACAAAGTAAATATCAGGAAAAAGGTTAACATCGTAGGTTGTTTTTTATCATACCAGCAAAAGTTGTGTTTATTTGTACCCTATGTGGCAAGGCACAACTTGGAAAACATGACTGTTTTTCATACGATTATTTCAGATTATTTTATATGGCTCAATAAATTCAACTATATTTTGCCTCCTTACCAGACAACAAAATTGTTTGGTTTGTCCACAATGAAAGCTCTTGCAGACCATGAAATAGATATAACTTAAATGATTGGCCTTGTCTTTCTGCGGGTAGAAAACGTGGAGAAAATCCTTATAACCAGCATATTTTCCTTTTCCCAAAATGTTTTCAAAATTCCTCTTCCATAAAGTCTTCAAAACATGAAAGTTTGGTAAAGACCATGTCCTTGTGAGAAAAGAATACTAGGTTTCTGACAGAGACATCATAGCTCATTACATGTATATAACAAGACAATTTGTACACAAACAATTTATACCTTAACAATTCATATGAGGACAAGTTATGCCGAACATTTCTTATGCAGGACAACTCATTCATAGTACAATCGGTACATGGGACAGCTCGTACCTGGACAGTTTGTATGAGGACAATTGTACCCAGGACAACCTGTGAACAGTTCTTACCTGAACAGTTCTGTAACCAGGACCATTGGTACCCAGTACCTCTGCAGCAAGTGTAGGTCAGATTGCACAAAATGTGCAGATTGATCTTAGATCTACACTATTTGCTTTGCTGAGACAGTGTGGACAAAAGCAACCTTGAGATTGCAGTTATTTAGAAGTTATTTCTAGACTGAAAAAGACTGTTTGGTTTATTTGGCACACTAATAAGAGTGAAAGTTTTTCTGAGTTAAAATTTCTGTCAAAGGACTGTGTTTTTCTCTCATTTTCATGTCAGAAGTGCACCGGCCGACTACATTTGAAACCTGATAAAACCAGCATTTGTTCATGTTTTCTCAGTTTTGGAATGTTGTTTTCCTCCAAATTCTCTGAAAATGGAACGGCACTACAGTACTGTAATAGTATGATGAGGGATCTGTTGTGTAAAAATCAAGCTTTGGTTGGCGAAACTTTATTGGAGGACCCCTAAAGTTTTTTCTCTTCTTCTTGTTGGAAGTTTATCTGTATAAAACCTCAGAAAGTGTAATAATACGAAAACCCTGATAAAACCAAATTTTATTTGGGGTTTTATTCGGTTTTGAGAAATTGTTTCCATCTGATTCTCACAGAGAGGAATGATATTACCATAATCCCATGGTATAGAGACAGCTGTAGTCGGAATTTTCATTTAGGGTAATGAGACTTTCCCAATAATCCTGTCTGCACAAGAGATGTATTGAGACACTGAAAGTGAAACTTAGTGATACCTTGTGATTATCTCTGTTTTTTTTTCCAATCCTTTACTGGGGGTCCTATTTGGCTCAGTGGAAAAGTGTGGGTCTCATAACCTGGAGGCCCCAGGTTCGAGCTGCAATGGATCCACTAGGTTTTTCGTGGGAGTGTCCTTGGGCAAGACACTTCAGAGCCCTAGCCTAGTGCTGGTAAGACCCAGGAAAGCATGAGTATGTGAACTGAGGCTGTGATATGACTGAAATAATGTTGAAAGTGGCGTAAAACACCATTCAGTGATGAACCCTTTACTGCACAATCCCTAGTTCTAACAACCATGGAGGAGAAGGCTTTTGAAAAATTGTTGGAAACAACAGAAAATGCTTGTAACAAGTTTTTTGCTTTTTTCTACATTGTTTTCTACTCTTGTCACAAACAAACCCCATCATTTTAGCCACAACCAATTTGTTCTCTGCAATATCTTTCAATATGGATGAGATCTCAGTTATCATTGTTGTCTATTTATATTTAAATTAAGATATTTGTCTGTGAAAGGCAAGGAAATGTTGTGGGTATAGGTGAAAATGCTGGTTATCAGCATTTTCTCCTTTTCCCACAGTGTTTTCAAAGTCTCTCTCCATCATGGTTGTTAAAACTCTGATTGTGCCGTAAAGAGTCAAACAAGTAACTTACCGGTGGTATAAGACATCAGACCAAGACCAGACTGCTGGCCTATGCAGTCTGATCTTGATCAACTCCCATGGCAAAATATGCCACTATAGACAGAATGCATGATTAGGCTTCATGAGCAGATCAAGCATTCAGTCGGAATACATTTTTCTGTGACATGGCCTATCATGCAATCTGTTGTCTGCAGAAAATCAGGGACAATTATTACAGTTATGTTTACTTACACTTGTACAGCCATAAACCTTTATCAAACAATCCTGTGATTTGATGAGCATGAGGAAGAAGCCTTCTCAAAAAATTGTGGGAAAATGAGAAAATGCTGGTTACCAATACAATGTTTTCTACTCTTTTTCAGACTAATCTCAACCTTTGAGTAACTTTTAATTTGTTGTCTGCAAATGCTTTCGATATGGATGAATTTCCATATGGATGAGTTAATCCTTTACCAAACAATCCGTTGTTTTAACTCTTTACCAAACGACAAAATTTCAGACTGGTCCAATCTGAAAGCGTTTGCACACGACAAATCAGATGTGAATCAAAAATTGAAATTAGTTTTGGGAAGGGTAAAAAACATTATGGGAAAAGAAAAAAATGCTGGTTACCAGCATTTTCTTCTTTTCCCATAATGTTTTCAAAAGCTTTCTCTCTCAGGGTCGTTAAAAGTCCGGATTGTGTGGTAAAGAGTTAAAGACTGTGAGAAATAGGCCTTTTGAAAACATCGTTGTAACAGGTACTAAATTTAATACGTCCACTGCATAATAAATTATACTTTCAAATTCAACAAGTCCAAAATTTTGCCGTTTGGTAAAGAGTTGAACAGTCTATATTATATAAGAATGGCTTACGAGAAAATAGTAGCTTTTCACAATCCATGTTAGATGCAAGACAGATTAGTGTTGCAAAACCATGTAAATTTGCATTCCCCCTTTTCCACAATTTTTTTCTAAAGAAATGGTTTATAAGAGGATTGATTGGTAAAAGATAGAGAAATACTAGTTACAAAGCAGTTTGAATGAGTCCTTGTTTGTAGCTACAATACAAGTACATAACAGAATGATAGTTGTGTTGAATTTTATTTTTTATTCGTCCTCAGTCCCTTACATTTGACAGTTTAACCCTTTACCACACAATCCTGAGTTTAAACGACCCTTGGAAAGAAGCCTTTTGAAAACCTTGTGGGAAAAGGAGAAAATACTGGTAACCAGCATTTTCTCCTTTTTCCACATTGTTTTCTACCCTATCAAAGAAAAGTTGCACGATTTGAGCCACATTGAAATTGTCATCTGCAAATGCTTTCAATTTGGACAAGGCTAAAATTTTGTCATCTGGTAAAGGGTTAACAATGTTGAGAAAAAGATGTGGTATAAAACAGTGTGAAAAAAGGAGAAAATGCTGGTAACCAGCATTTTCTCCTGATCCCGCAATATTTCATACCCTTCTAAGACATGTCACTTTGTTTGAGCCTTACTTGAGTTGTCATATGCAAACTTAATTCATGCTATCAGTTTAGGTAAGTCCTAAATTTTCTGGAATCGCTAAGAATTGAATCCTTAGCCATCTCTTAGGAAACAGGCTGTTGAAAATATTCTGCGAAAATGAGAAAATGCTGGTAACCAGCATTTTCTTCTTTTCCAGAAATGATTTCTGACCTTTCAAAGAAAATGTCCACGAGCACTATTCACTTTGTCATCAGCAAATGCATTCCATTTGGACAAGTCTAGAAATTTGTCCTCTTGAAAAGAGTTAAGATTATGCATGTATATAACTGCAAGTGTTTGGCTGCCATGAATTATTGCTGAATTTGATGACACTGGGTCAACTCCTGTCCTCATATAATCAGATTTGTGTGATGAATACGCTACAAAAGCTCAACCAAAGTAGAAGATAGTTCAACTTTTATATTGACTTTTTCATGTGGAACAGTTTAACCCATTACCACACAACGCCAAGTTTTAACAACCCTTAGGAAGAAGTCTTTTGAAAACATTGAGGGAAAAGGAGAAAATGCTGGTAACCAGCATTTTCTCCTTTTCCCACAATGTTTTCTTCCCTTCTAATGGCAAATTTCAGTTTTCAAGTCACATTTTTCATCTGGAAAATTAATGCTTTCATTGAGGATTAGTCTTAATTTTTTCATTTAGTGAAGAGTTAAAAAGTTACAAACTTGAAGTATTGCATTGGAATGATATTATCTTAGAACAACCTTGGTGCACAAATGAACTTGGTATCCGACATGTCATTACTATTGTGTGGTATTTCACAGCAAAACCCCAAACCTGTAGACATTGTGCTACAGACTATTTAACACATTACTCAATGAATATATTTTTTTGTCTCTGTTATGCACAGATTATGAAAACATTTTGGGAAAGGAACAGTAAACTCTTGCTTGCAAGATTGCTCATTTTTTCAGTTTTTCCTATCACTCCAAAAATAAAAAAAACATACCAGGTATTTGTGATTTGCTGGAAATTTTCATGTAGATTTAAATCTTTTAGCAGTTACTGAATCAGCATTTTGTGCTTTTTCCACATTTTCTTCTACCCTGTTAGAAACACATTCTATGTTTTCATGCACAATTGATTTGTTGTCTGCAAAATGCTTCCACTATGGACAAGTCTGACATTTTAATGTGTGAGCCCCGATATTCACCAATATTCTTTGACCAGGGCCCATGTTCACCAATCATTCTTTAGAACGTTCTCAAAGATTTTTGACATTTTGAAGTAAGCACAACTTCTGATTGGCTAAACCAAATGGTTTAGCCAATCAGAAGTTGTATTACCTTTAAATTTTGAAAATTATGGCAAATAAGACTTCGAACGTTTTTAAGAATGGTTGGTGAATAAGGACCCAGTTCTCAAAAACTTTTTGAATTTGAAAATCGGGATTGTGTGGTAAAGCTTTCGGAATGGTCCTTGGTGAATAGGGGTCTTGCCCTGGTAAAGAGTTAACCCTTTACCACACAATCCCGACTTTTAAAACGACCATGAGAAAGATGCCTTTTCCCACAATGTTTTCTACTCTTTCAAAGATAGAAATCATCACTTCAGCTACATTTATTTTGTCATCTGCAAATGCTTTCAATTTAGTTGAGTTTAAATTTTGTCGTTTGGTTAAGAGTTAAGAATAATTTGATTGGTTGGCTCACTGCCTCATGAAACAAATTTACAGCAGACGACTTGGAAAACATTCCGGCTAAATACATGTATACATGATCATAATAGGTTGAGATTTGATTCATGAATACATAAAATAGTTTGGCAAAAAGAGAATTTGCTTAAAAAAAATTTGCTTTTGCCACTATGCTTGTAGAATTGTTGGATGCAGAACAAACCAACTTGTCAGCAGATGATAATATGCGAGGCTAGTCTTCCTTGTTATTGGGGTTGAAAACAGTTTTGTTTGGTGACAAACATTATTAAACAAACGATCTGTAAAGAGAAATCTTTTTCACCAAGGCCCAATTTGGCAGGTATTCAAATTCTCAGTGTTTATTTACGTGTTATGTAAACCGATGGTATTTACCCAAGGTGCATGTTTTATTTGATATTGGACGACCTGTCATCCGCATTTCAAACGGCCCTTGTTCTCGCAATAGCGTGAGCTTAAGTCTTGAGATAGGTGCACTGCTAATCAATTGTTGCTAAGTTGATAGTTTCTATTTGGAGTCAAGAAAAAACCTTTTATGGATTATTTGAATTGGCAACTTTGTCAACACGGGACTTTTTCTAACCTCAAGAGTTTTATATCTATACCTCTATACTACTTTTGTATCACAGAATCTCATAACATGGAACCCCACTGTCTTGGTACCTCCCAAAACAACAATGTAGCAGATAACATTGAAAATGCCCTTTCAGAACATGAGAAGTCGAGCATGAGCTCAGTTTTTATATGAGAAAAGTTAACAATAATGTAGCAAAAGGGAAAATTGTTTACCACAAAAAATCTCTTTTGTAGCCCAAAGATTTTCAAAACATGAGTGCTGTAAGACACAAATAAGTTGGTTGTCTACAGGAGATCATTGACTTTTTGCAGATAAGACAGTTAATGTAGCTCAAATGGTGGGATATGACATTGAAAGGTTAGATACTGTTGGGAGAAAAGGAGAAAGTGCTGGTTAACACAAGACTGTTCGGTAGAGGGTTAGGCTACTGAACACAACAGTTGTCTGGCTGTAGGTACTTTTGTGAACAGTATAGATCGGGAACAGAATGCACAGCATAGTTATATAGTCTAATCTTGGATTTACAAGGTTCTTGTTGAAGATGCAATTGCCAAATAGCCTTTAACTTGCAATGTAATAGGGGTTTTCCATCTTGGGTTTTCTCTCCAAAATAAAAATATTCATTTCTTAAAGCTTTACCACACAATCCCAACTTGCAGCAGATAACTTCTGAAAACTTAATTGCAAGATGTTATGTACAAGAAAATCTGTTGCAAGCAACTTGTTCTTTCATTATTATTTTTCACATTTGCATTAACTCTTCACTACACGACAAACTTTGAGATTTATCCATACTGAAAGCATTTGCAGCCAACAAATTAAATATCATTTAAGACACAGACTGTGGCTTTAAAGTGTGAAACATTTTTGGAAATGAAGAAAATACTGTTTACCAGCATTTTCACCTTTCCCCACAATGTTTTTAAAAGCTATCTCCTTCAGGATCATTACAGAATATTTTAGTGACTTAAACTGCATAAAGTTTTTGTCATCAACAAGAAAAATAGACATAAATGTATTAAGGTATAGGTCAGTGACACACATACAGAAAGTTTTAGCCAGACAACAAAATAATGCTGTTGTATACATTTTTACAATAAACAGGGCAAAGAGAGAGAGAGAGAGAGAGAGAAAAAAAAGGGAAAAAATGAATACATGGGAAAAAGTAGGGTATTAGATAAAAAGGGCATTAGGAGCAAGAACATAATGTAATTTTAAAAACAATTCGAGTGATAATATCATGTAATATATTGGTATTATCTCTTTACCAAACGACAAAATTTTAGACTTGTCCAAATTGAAAGCATTTGCAGACGACAAAATAAATGTGACTCAAAAATTGAAATTTGACTTTGGAAGAGTAGAAAACATTGTGGGAAAAGGAGAAAATGCTGGTTACCAGCATTTTCTCCTCTTCCCACAATGTTTTCAGAAGGCTTCTTCCTCAGGGTCGTTAAAACCAGGGATTGTTTGGTAAAGGGTTAAAGTGATATTTCATTAAAAGTCTGGAATGTTTGGTAAAGGGTCAAACCCTGATTTATGTTGATTATTCATATTTTACAAGGATTTTTCTATTTTGCTACCACACTGTGTTTCAGGAGGCACTGAGGTTAACCTTTGTGGCACTGAAACCAGATTTGATTGCTTATGCATTCAGTGTGGATCAAGATCAGACTGCAAAATTAACATGCCTGCTTCTTTGCCAGATTGTCTGGCAAAAGCAAGATGTATCAATAGTACTAACTGAGAATGTCTGTTTCATTTGTATAGCACCTTAAGGAATATCCCTTTACCATACAACTCTGAATTTTAACGACCCAGAGTATTGAAAGAACCTTTGAAAACATTATCTGAAAAGTAGAAAATGATACTAATCAGCTTTTCTCCTTTTTCCAATTAACTAATCAACATTTTTTTTCTTTTCCGACACACTAATCAGCATTTTCTCCTCCCATAAAGTCTTCTACCCTAACAAAGACACATCCAAATGATTTAACTGCTTTCATTTTGTCATCTTGCTGCATATGCTTTCCCATGAGACAAATCTAAAATTTTGTTGTCTGGTGAAGAGTTAAACTTATTTTGAGTAATTGATTGCTGTTTGAGTTCATCTTTTTCATGGAAAACAGATGTTGTAGGTAATAAATAAGACTCTAGAGGATTTCAAGCTAGTTCAATTGCTGTCAGTTGAATTACCTGGTATTATAGCAAGTTTAGCATGTTGAGCAATTAATAAATGGAAAGAACATTTTCTGTCAGGAAAAATTATTTAACCCTTTACCATATGGTAAAATTTTAGACTTGTCCAATTTGAAGGAATTTTGGTTACCAGCATTTTTTCCGTTTCCCACAATGTTTTCAAAAGCCTTCTTTTTCAGTGTCGTTAAAACTCAGGAGATAGGGTCAACAGTTTGTGAAATTAATTTAATGTTAGAACAACCTTGAGGAAAGAGGATTTTAAAAACATAATGGGTAAAGGAGAAAATGCTGGCAACCAGCATTTTCTCCTTTTCCTACAATGTTTTCTTCCTTCTCAAAAACAAATATCATTAATACAGACATGCTTATACAAAGTTGTCTTATATAAATGCTTTCAATTTGGACAAATCTGAATTATGGGGTAAGGTAACAAGTGAAATGGAAAGACATTAATTCTTGAAAGACAACATGATGTAGTAAGACTTGCCTATATCAGAAAAAATTGCATGACATAAATGAAATATTATAGCTCAAATGATGATATTTTTCTTTAAATAGATAGAAAACATTGTGGGAAAACAAGGAAATGCTGGTTACAAGCATTTTCTAATTTCCCACAATGCTCTCAAAATTTTCCTGCTGAAGGTCATTAAAATATTGGCTTGTATGGTAAAGGATTGTCTGGAAGTATTTTACATGTATCATTAAAAAGAAATAATTGATAGAGAATAAATGGGTGGTTCCTATAATTTCAATCCATATGGTGTCGTTTAAATTACATCACCGAATCAAATGACAAATTGGATGATAGCTTCGCCCCTTTTTAATAACAGAGCTCAGCATTGATCAGCTTTGAAAACTGTTTAACCCTTTCACTTTTAGAGGTCATACAATATTCATATTCTTTCTTTATTCAGATATAATATAAGGCCTCTGGCCCACAATACAAAAAAAAACAGACATATACAAAACCACAAGTAGAAGAGGTTGTTAATTATTAAAAAGTCTTACATGATAACAAAAATTGAAATAATGAGGTTGGTAGAGAAAGATCAACTTAGGGTATTGTAAATGTATTGATTATAATGTGGACCACGTGTTGTGAACCTTTTCCACAAAATGAAATATGAAAAAGGTTCACTGTGGTCAATATTAAAAGTGTAATGCAAAGTAAATACAAAAATTTAGACGAGTTTTACAAAATAAGATACATTTCATTTACTTCAATGTAAACAATATACATTAAGCAAAATAACATTAACTAGATACAAATAGTAAATGTTACCCTTTTTTGATAAATGGTCTTTTTGAAATGGGATGAGAGTAATTTAGTTATATAGCTTTTGGAGTCTGTGAAAGCCATGATCAAACTTGATAAAACATGCAGTTTGATCATGGATCCACATAGTCTGCTCAGCATCATTTTTAAACCAAACATCAAAAGTCTTTGAATTGTTACAGTGGAGTTATGTTTTTTTTTTTGTGACATGAATTTGTGTATTTTGTGGTGAAAAAGTTAATGTCAATGGCTGTCAGAATTTATAATTCTAACATTCCAACAGGGAATAAAACTGTTTTTATTCAAATTTCGAGCAAAAATAAATACCTAACCCTTTTCCAGACAGTCCCACAGTAGACCCTAGAGAAGAGTTTTTAAAATATTGAGGGAAAAGGAGAAAATACTATCAACTCTTCTTTTCCCACATTGTCCTCTACCCTTTCGCAGACAATATCCAACATTTGAACCACATTGAATTTGGCCGTCTTAAAATGCTTTCAAATTTGCCAAGTCTAAGATGTTGTCATCTGATACAGTCTCATCCTTTACAGTACAATCCTGAGTTTTAATCACCCTGAGGAAGAAGGCTTTTGAAAACTTTGTGGGAAAAGGAGAATATGCTTATAAGCAGGATATACCTATTTCCATAATGTTTTCTGACGTTTCAAAGACAGATTTCGTTGTTTGAATCCTAGTATTTAGTTTGTTGTCTTCTATTGCTTATAATTTGGTCAGGTCTGCAATTTTGCTGTTTAGCTAAGTTTGAAGAGAATAGGAGATAGATTTTAATCCTTTACCACACAATCCAGAGTTTTAATGACCTTGAGAATGAAAGTTTTTGAAAAAAATAATGGGAAAAGTTGAAAATGCTGGTAACTGGTAACCAGCTACATTTTAGTTGTCGTCTGCAGTTGCTTTCAACTTGGACAAGCCTAAATTTTTTGTCTAGTAAAGAATTAATACATTTCCTTCTGCGGGTGATAAGTGTCTTGCAGCAGAGCAGTTTCGAAATCAGAATGGCATACAAAGAAATTGTAATGAACTTATTTTGATGCAATATTTTCATCATGTTTTCATATTATCAAACCATATTAATTTTAGCGCCATATTTTATAAAGATTTTTCCTTTGTAGTCTGCTGAAAACTTGTTTCAAAAGATAATATGATTAAAGGAAAAACGCACCAGAAGAAAATTGATGATAAAAAAAGGCAGTATGTTATGAACAGTTAAGACTGTGAAGATAAAACATTGCTCATCAAAATTAAATATAACACAAAGAATATAATTCTATTGATCAGTATCTCAATTCACATCAGAAAATAAAATAAGCCACAAACACTTGGTCCCATTTCTTCATTATTCAATTGACATGTAGATGCAGAATCTGTTTAGAAAACACTTTATATGGCATATACATCTAGAAGAGTTTTCTTTGTGGGGAAAAAATTCTCATTTTATGTAATTCATGGAATCTTCTGGTAGATGATTTTGGCTGACAGTATTTGTTTGTTTGTAGTGAGTTTTACACAGCTTTGAACAATATTTTAGTCTTGTCATTGCAACAGCTCACTTACCAGTGTCTTTCCTCGACTTAACCCTTCACCACAGACAAAATTTTGAAGTTGTCTAAATTAAAAGGATTTGCAGATGACAAATTAGTTGTCTGTCAGTAGAAAACATTGTGGGAAAAGGAGGAATGTTGGTTACCAGCATTTTTCTGTTTCCCACACAAATTTCTAAGTTCTTTTCTCCAGGTTTGTTTTGTAAAAGGTTAACCCTTTACCAAACAATCACTGGTTTTTACGACCCTGAAATAGAAGCCTTTTGAAAACATTGTGGGAAACAGAGAAAATGCTGGTAACCAGCATTTTCTCCTTTTCCCACAATGTTTTCTACCCTGCTGGAAACAAATTTCAATTTTTGAATTGTTAGCTCCACTGGCCGAAGGCCAGCGGGCTTATGTCATGGCCTGTTGTCCGTCGTGCGTCCGTCCGTCCGTCCGTCCGTCCGTGCGTTAACTTTTTTTTAAAACGTCTTCTTCTCTGAAACTACCCATCCAATTTTGATGAAACTTCACAGAAATGATCCTGCCATGGTCCTCTTCAGAATTTCTTGAAAGAATTTAATTCCTTCAAAAACTCTGGTTGCCATGGCAACAAAACTGAAAAATTTTGAAAATCTTTGAAAATCTTCTTGTCTGAAACCGTAAGGCCAAGGGCTACCAAATTTGGCATGTAGCTTTATCTAGTGGACCTCTACCAAGTTTCTTCAATTTATAGCCCTGGGGTCAAAATTGGCCCCGCCCCGGGGGTCACAAGTTTTACATGGGCTTATTTAGGGAGAACTTTAAAATTCCTCTTCTACCTAGCCATAGGGCCTAGAGCTACCAAATTTGGCATGTAGCTTTATCTAGTGGACCTCTGCCAAGATTGTTCAATTTATAGCCCTGGGGTCAAATTAGGCTCTGCCCGGGGGTAACAAGTTTTACATGGGCTTATATAACAAGTTTTACATGGGCTTATATAGGGAGAACTTTAAAATTCTTCTTTGACCTAGCCATGGGGCCTAGGGCTACCAAATTTTGCATGTGGCTTTATCTAGTGGGCCTCTACCAAGAGTGCCCAAATTATAGCCCTTGAGTCAAATTTGACCCCACCCCGGGGGTCACAAGTTTTACATGGGCTTATTTAGGGAAAACTTTAGAAATCTCCCTGTACCTAGCCGTAAGGCCTAGGGCTACCAAATTTTGCATGTGGCTTTATCTAGTGGGTCTCTACCAAGAGTGCTTAAATTATATCCCTGGGGTCAAAATTGGCCCTGCCCCGGGGGTCACAAGTTTTACATGGGCTTATGTAGAGAAAACTTAAGAAATCTCCCTGTACTTATTCATAAAGCGTAGGGCTACCAAATTTCACATGTAGCTATATCTAAAGGCCCTTCACCAAGAGTGCGTAAATTATAGCCCTAGGGGGGAATTTGATTCACCCTGAGGGGTCAGAAGTTTTACATGGGCTTATATAGTGAAATCTTTAGAAATCTTCTTGTTACTAACCATATGAACTAGGGCTACCAATTTTAGTCCTGTTTCAGGGGTCTTATGTTCAAAACCAATTGGCCAAGTATTGTAATGTTTGGCATGTAGTGATTTTACGTATTAGCCAGTGGAGCGATACAGGGCCATCATGGCCCTCTTGTTTATTTTGTCGTCTGCAAGTGCTTTCAATTTGGACCAGTCTAAAATTTTGTCGTTTGGTAAAGAGTTAAGCCATTCCAAGTTGGGACTCTACAATACTTTGTCAAAGGGATGATACCTTAGATGAAAGAGTGTGGGAGAAGTAGAGGAATGAATACCTCTTACAGGGTTTCAAAAAGCTTTTCATGCTGTGGAAGTTTAACCGTTTACCAACAATCCTGTCTGTTAATGACCATTAGGAATGAAGCTTTCGAAAAAACATTTTGTCTGGTAAAAGTTGAAGCAGATAACCAAGTGTACATCATCCATCTGTCATCATCCAGTACATTAAATTGTTTGTTTAAACCACAAATTGGTTACCACTATGGTGTTAAATAGATTTTCAATCCATAAATTATATACTAAAGGGATGTGGGCAGTTTGCAGCCAGTTTCAAACATTCAAATGCTGTGCTGTCAAGGCACTTCTTGGTAGACAGTATCTCACTTTAATAGGAAAAAACAGATTCAACATCATACATTTTGTGGAGTCATCAGATCTCCATATAAACTATCAGCACTTGCAACATGGCAAGTTACACTTGGCAAAGTAGTACTCAACTCAAAGAATATGCAAGTTCAGCCAATCTTTGATGTTCAAACGGCGCATTTAACAAAAGTGTGGGAAAGTTCAATGTATTAGATATTGGTTATTATTATGCAGTTTGTAAGACTGTTTAACTCATTTCCAAATGACAGAATTTTAGACTTGTCCAAATTGAAAGTATTTGCAGACAACAAAGTAAATGTAACTCAAGAACTAAAATTGCTTTTTTGAAGGGTTAAAAAATATTGTTGGAAAAGGAGAAAATGCTGGCTACCAGCATTTTCTCCCTTTCCCACACTGTCTTCATAAGGCTTCTTTCATAGGGTCGTTAAAACTCGGAATTGTGTGGTAAAGAAATAATTGCACTCCCTGATGTAATACTGCATTGCTTATGCAGTTCATGTATCTGTATAAATGTTACTGTTAAGTTTTTATTTGACTCCCCCTCCAGTTATTGCTTTCCCAGCTTTTCTGTGACCAATTATTGATCTACACTGGTTGTTTTTCTGAGGAAATCTGTGGACAGAAGACAAAATTTCCACAAGTTAGTTTACTAGGCCAACTGCTTTTGCATTGTAAGAGCTAAAGGCAGAAAAAATCATGCACACACACAGAAAACTTACAAGGAATTTAGAGTAAGACCAAAAACATGTGGCAAAAAGAAAATAGCTAAACTCGTAGATTACCAAATAACAGAATTGTAGCCTAGTCCTGATTCAAAGCCTTTACAGTCAACGAAATAACATGACTTAAAAATTCAAATTCATTTGGAAAGGGTAGAAAACATTGTGGGAAAAGGAGAAAATTCTGGTTATCAGCATTTTCTCCCTATCCCGCAACATTTTTATTTTTTTTTCTTCATGATCAACACTGAGCTGATTTTGTGGTACAGGATTGATACAATCAGTGTTTGTTTGTGTTTGCCACAATTTTTTTCATTCAGTTTTATTTTGCTGCAGATGTTTTAAATGGCATCTGCTAACAGAAAAAAAAGTTGAGTAAGAAGTTCTCAGTCTTATGCACTTGTAGATTTATTTTATTAAAAGTACCACTACTATTTTTCAAAACATTCCCGTGAATAAATGTAGAATTTTCACATTTCATTTTCTTCAATTCATGATGGCTGACAAAACACTTCCACAGAAATTTGCTAATTCTGAGCAAGTTCTTATTTTACCAGTGTTTCCTATAGCCATTTTTGGTTGGTGCCTCAGAATAATTATGTCTAGATAAGATGCAGATGGAAAAAAAGAAGAAACATATTTCTTCAAATTGATACAGTTTCAGTGTCACTGAGAGATCTGTCTTTTCTCCAGTGATTGAATAATATCTGTGTTGATCCAGAAAACTTTCTGTTCATGGAAGTTTGTCATTTGCAATCACACTGACCGCCCAAATTGAATTATGGCAAAACTTAGCCGACATCTGTACAAACTGGGCCTAATTGAGCAAAAACATGAGGAAAATATCAATTAATAGATGCACCCAATTTAAAGCAACAAACCCATTAATTTCTATGAAACCCTTTTGTTGGGACTATTTTCAAAGGTCAAGCACAGTTTGGGTATCCTTACGATCACATTGTGGCTGTGGACAACAAAAGCACAATGTCATTTAATATGAGCATTTGATTTGTTTCAGGATTTTTCTCACCTGTTCTTTGACAATTCAACCCTTTTCAGCAATCTGCCAACTTTCTTCAGGTTTGGGAGTTCCAAATTTTATTAAATTTCTCACAGCTTTAAATTTTTGTCACTTTCCTTTTATGTATTTTATGAATATGGGAAAAAAAAGCAATTCTTGAACAGACTCTTTTTCAGCAACCATTTGTAGATACATTCTTTGTCTAATATTCAAGAATTCTCTAAATTTGAAAGCAACACAACCTCTGTTGGCTAAACCACATAGTATAGCCAATTAGAAATTGTGTTACTGTTCTAAATCTAGAATTAGACTGAGAATACAATTTAGAATACTAGGTGAACATGGTCCCAAAATTTGAATAAGTAATTAGGAAGTCATGGTACAGTCTACGCTGATGCTAGTCTGGTCAAATGCACTCTCAAGCCTTTTGCTAGTGAAATCCATTAAAGACATGGAAAATAGAGATTTTCCTTTGTAATGTCTCAAACTCTGATCTAATATACCAAATGTCTGCTGTAAAACTCAAATCGTAAGGAAGAGATTATGGAATAAATCTAGTGGACATTTTCAATCTAGATAAAAAAAAGATCAACATTATAAATTATTGCAATATCAAGGTTGCTCTTTTCCAGAATGTCTCAGCAAAGTAAACAGTGTCAGTCAGAGATCACACTGCTCATTTTGTGCAATCTGATCTTGATCTACACTGATTTCAAAAGCAACTATAGTTGCAAAAGGGGCTGTATGGGTTTATACAAAAAAATGGGCATATAAAATAATCCAGTAAAGGGAGTACAATTAGCGTAGCATGTTAATGTTACAGTGTTTTCAAAATCTGTCCTGTTGAAGGTGCATCAGTATATTGGTCCATGAAGGTAAAGGTCATTGTGGAATAAAGTGTCATTTAATCTGCCTGTTGAAGCCTCCTGTTTGACAGATTGCTCTGCATAGTCGGGTTCATATTTGTCATTTAGGATGAGAGCCAGATTAACTCTTTCCCCTTACCAAACAATCCATCTTTTAAAGACACTGACATATAGCTTTTGAAAACATTGTGGGGAAAGGGAGAAAATGCTGGTAACCAGCATTTTCTCCTTTTCCCACATTGTATTCTACACATCAAAGACAAATCACATTGTTTGAGCCACAGTTTGTCACCTGTATAATCCTTACAGTATGGACTAGTCTAGCAATTTGGTGTCTGAGAACGAGTTATTGCTATAGGCAGCATCAGGTGATTATGAAATAGTGTCGATCAAGATCAGACTGAATAGAACATCTAGTTTGATCTTTGATCCACACTGTCTGATACTGTGATATTCTGTAGAAAAAAATACTATTAATTCTGTTTTTTGGTAGCTAAGAATTATGTAAAAATGACCCATGTGACTTAAATTACAGATTTCTATTAACTTAACTAGCTGTATGAATTTCTGAGTTATTTCCCTTATTATAAGGTCACCTGACCACGAAGTGCTCAAGGTGAGCTTTGTGATAGTGCTGTGTCCATTGTGCGTTGTGCCATATGCGCCGTCTATAGTGAGTTTTCTATTGTGTGTCGTCAAGTTTTCGCTTGTGTACACTCTTGAGGTTACATTTTTAGTCTGGTCCCCCTGAAACTTTGTCAGTATATTTGTTTTGATAATATCTCAGATGCGTTTCAGAATGGGTCAAGTCAAGTCAAAAACTAAATCACCAGATCAGGTTCTTTGAAAAACCCTGTGTACACTCTTGAGGACACATTTTCAGTCCAATACTGGAAAAAATTGGTAACAGTGTTTGCCTTGATAATGTCTTTGACATATTTGAAATTGGATCAAGTTGTCAAAAAAATATATCACCTGGTCAAAAATATTTGAACAAATTTGTGTACATAGTGGCAGTATTTTCTGTTCAATACTCATAAAAGTTGGTCAGAATGTTTGTCTGGATGATATATATCAGATGAAGTTGGAAATGGGTCATGTTGGATCTAAAGTTAGGTCATCAGATCAAATCTTTGAAAAATCATGTGAACACACTGTATGTCTTATTTTTAGTCCATTACTTCTGAAAATTGGTCAGAGTGTTTGTCTTGATGATAGCTCAGATGGGTTTGAAAACAGGTCATGTTAGGTAAAAAGGTAGGATATCGGGTCAAATCTTTAAAAAACCTTGAGTACACTCTAGAGGTTTTTTTGTAAAACTGTATGGCTGGAACATAACTAGAGTGTGATAATGCAGCTAGTCAAATGACAGAATTTTTGTTTATAAGAAACATAACCACAGCTATTTTACTTACGAAGTTATCTTCCCTTTTTATACGCCCGTCAAAGATGGGATGTATTATGTGATCACCCATGGCGTATGGGCGTCCGGGCGACGTCCAGTTCTTTGTCCGGAGCATAACTTTGTCATCTCCAGTCCGATTGACTTGAAACTTGGCATTTGTGTTTGTTGCAATAATACGGAGTGCAGTGTGAAAGAACCATAACTCTTCCTCGTGCTGTCTTTGAGTTATTTCCCTTTGATTGTCATTTTTACAGCATTTTCTGCTTGTCTGGAATATAACTTTGTCATCTCTAGTCTGAACATCTTCAAATTTGGTATGCATGATTGTTGAAAAATTACGGAATGCAGTGCCCAAGAACCATAACTCTTCCTAGCACAAACTTTGAGTTATTCCCCCTTTGATCTTTATTTTTTAGCATTTCTTGCTTGTCTGGAGCATAACTTTGTCATTTTAAGTAGGAATGACTTGAAATATGGTATGCTTATTTGTTGCAATATTTGGAAGTGCAGTGAGCAAGAATTGTAACTCTACCTCGTGCTGTCTTTGAGTTATTTCCCTTTGATCGTCATTTTTACAGCATTTAGTGCTTGTCCGGAATATAACTTTGTCATCTCAAGTCAGAACAACTTAAAACTTGGTATGCATGTTTGTTGCAATATTACGGAGTACAGTGCGCAAGACCAATAACTCTACCTAGCGCGGATTTTGAGTAATTCCACTTTGATCTTCATTTTTACAGTATTTCTTGCTTGTCCGGAATAGAACTTTGTCACCTCAAGTCAAATTGACTTGAGACTTGGTAAACATGTTTGTTGCAGTTACGAAAAGTGCAATGCACTGGAGCCGTAACCTTACCTAGTGCCCTTTTGGAATTATTCCCTATTCATTATTTTTTTTTACAGCTTTCCATGCTTCTCTACAGTATAACTTTGTCTTTTCATGTTGGAATGACCTGAAACTTTATACGCATGTTTCCTTAACATTAGAGGAGACATTCATGCCTATTTCAATCACTTACATGATTTTTGCTGCACTACTATTTTCCTCTACCTGCCCTTTACGATTATTATCCCCCCTCGACAACTGGCGGTGGGATGGGCGTATCTTGTGACAATTTGCCGCTCTTGTTATTCTTATTTATTATTTGTTGTGACCATGATTACACCCTTTTATTGTAGCTAGTCATATGAAATTTCAGAGCTGGACCGGGAAGTGCATGTTAAACATGAAAAAAATGCAGAAATTATTTCTCTTTTTACCAAATGGTTTAAATTTTATTCATGTATTAAACTCTTTTTCATGCTGTATAACCATACTTTAACCCTTTACCCAACAGTCATGTGTTTTAACAAACCCTGAGGAAGAGGTCTTTCAAAAACATTTGTGGCATGGATCTGCAGGTACTAGTATATTATGGCACATAAGCTATTCATATTGACCTGTCTCTGATGGTAACAGACTGTACCATTGCGCCGAACTAAATGTAATGATCCACATGAATCTGTAACAATCCATAATTTTGAATTGACTGCAGTCAGTGATATGTTGAACGTCAGACTGAGTATCAGTTAGATAAGGATAAGATACAGATTCATGCCTTCAGTTATGGAAAATACATGTGTGGTTTGAATTATTTGCGCCTGAATTTTGACAGTTTTCAAAATTATTGTTGTGGGGATCATCCAGACCCTATGGATATGATACGGACAGTTACTGATAAAGGATGGTATTACAGACCATTATGGATAAAACAGATAATTATATTTGGGCTGTCCATTATATCCACAGAATCTGTATGGGTTTGTGTGACTGTAGCATTTTAACGAAAAAATAAATTACTAGAACTATTATGAATTTAGTAACATAACTTTTGAAGAGCCATAAGCACAATGAAAGTTGAGATAGCAGACAATTTAGATGAACATCAGACTGCGTTTTGTGGACAGTGAGTGTATTCTTGTCTAGCATCTACACTGTCCTCTTTTTTGTGAAATACTATAGGAAAAAGAAAGGACCTGATATTCCATATATAGGTCAGTTTTGCTGACTGACCTTAGTAATCTATTTGATTTATTTAGCATTTTAAGGGTTAAGATTGTAGTAAAAAGTCAAACAAGTAAGGTAAATCAACCTCCAAGGACAGAAATTTGAACCAGCTGCAGTCAGCATGAACTGTTATCTAATACCCTTGTAGTCTGCAGCCATTTTGTTCATTGCAGTCATTTTGTTCATATGATACAACAGTTACACTGACTTGGTTGTTTTTTCTACTATTTTGTTTATTTGACCCTGATGTAAAATGGACTTGAAAACATTGTGAGAAAAAGAGACTATATTGGTGATTACCTCCCTTTTCTTCATTTCCCTATAGGTTAGATGAATTTAATCATTTGTGCCATCTGGAGTTGCACTTGATATTGACAATGGTAATGTTTTATTGTCTGGTAAAGAGTAAGTGTGGTATGGGGAACGTTTGAATCCATTGTGTTCTCATTAACTCTGAACCTTACAATCCCTAGTTTTAACAACTATGAGGAAGAAGCCCTTTGAAAACATTGTGGGAAAAGGAGAAAATGCTGGTAACCAGCATTTTCTCCTTTTTCCACAATGTTTACTATCCGATTAATATTTGTCGTTGCAAATGCTTTCAATATGGGCCAGTCTAAAAATTTTGTCACTTTGTATAGAGTTAATTCTTTACTGGAGGACAAAATTTTAAATATGTCCATTTTGAGAACATTTGCTTACAACAAGTTTAAATGTGACCTAGATTTTGAAAAGTGTCTTTGAAAGGGTAGAAAACAATGAAAAAAGGAGTAAAAATCTAATGCTGTTTACCAGCATTTTCTCCTTTTCCACTAAGTTTTCAAATGCCCTCTTGGTCAGAATCCTAAAACATGGGATTATTGTGTTGAAGGGCTGAACCTTTAACTGAATGCTGTTGAAAGCTAGCTGCCTAACACAAAAACTCAAACGAAACACATCATAATCATTACTGGACAAAATTAACTACCAAATTACAAAATTTTAGACTTGTCCGTAGGGAAAGTATATATTCAGTATATAAATTCAGAGTGTCTCAAGTGATGAAATTTTTTTTATGTAAGGTAGGAAAACACTGGAAAAAGACAAAAAAAAAAGCTGGTTATTTACTCCTTTTCTCACTACATTTAGCCTTCTTCCTCAGGGTAGTTAAAACAAGGCATTGTTTGGTAAGGGGATAAAGGAAAGCCAAAGTCAAAAGAGTGACTTGACTAAGCTTATTTAAATGCTTTAAAGTTTATTTAGAATGGTATACATGTATTCATAAATACATAAAAATCTCCATTACCAAAGCTTTACCTTGATGTTGTTTTGGGCAATTTTGCCATGACGCCCATTGTTTGCCGGTTGTTTTGGAGATAATCCACTGAGCCGGAAGACTAGTTTACAAGTGTTTCACTGCTGCTTTTCTCTTTTGTTACAAAAATTGTCACACTGAATCTTTAAGGGGCTCTGAGGTCACGTCCAATGTCATTTGCGGATTAAATCTTAATGTGGGGTCACGGGCATTTTGTTAGGTCACTTGAAATGAAACCTGACCTTTAAGTTAACCGTTTGTAATTCATGTGCAGTTTGAAGACTCTTCAGAAATGAAGGCATCTGAAGATGAGGAGATCCGTACAGGAGAAGTCTTAAATGTTTCAATCATAATAAAGAAACTGCTGTTTGTGACAACTTTTTTCATTTTCTACAAGTGAGGTATCCATCACAAATACATTAAAAACTGCTTCATTTTAGCTGAATTTTCTCTTTGCAGCAGGTAACTTTGAGAACATCCTTGTACAATAAGGATAATTCTCATAAATAAATGAAACTATATGTAAGAAATATATTGTCGGAAAAAGAAAAACATAGGAAAGCTTGATAACTTAATTACAGTAAAATAATATCTAAATAGCATTTTACTTTCTTTTTGGTCAAAGAAAACCATGGGATTATGCCACAGACCTGTTTTGTGAAAGCTTTGACATTTTCTGATATGTCATTTTAGAAGATATGTACTTCAAACTCATGATAGTTGTAAACTGTAATAACTCTTTACTACACGACAAAAATGTAGACTTTTCCAAATCAAAGGCATGTGCAGGCTGTGATTTAAATTTGGCTCCAATGCTGAAATTTGTTTTTGAGAACATTTAGAGAGCATTGTTGGAAAAGTAGAAAATGCTGCTTACCTGCATCTTCTCCTTTTCCCTTAATGCATTCAAAAGTTTTCTTTCTCAGGGTCTTACCTGTAACCCTCAAAATTATTTTTGGTTCAGTTATAACCTTTCTTCAACTTAAAATTTTCTCTGGAATAGCAACTGCAGCCAAGTGTTTGCACCTGCATCATCCAGGGGTACACTTTTGTGATGTTTTAAATGTTCTAAGAAAAATTAAAATGATTGATGATTTTTTTACTCTGTATCAAAATGACAGGATTTTAGACATGGTCAAGGCATCTGCAGAGGGCAACTTAAGGTCTGTGGCCCCTAACTCTCATATTAAAAGATGGAAGTTGCCGAGATTGGCTGAATAGCCTTTACAAAAACGTCAATGTTACACGATAGTTACCAATGAGTTAGTGAGTCTAAAGCCCCTAACTCTCATATTAAAAGACGGAAGCTGCCAAGATTGGCCGAATAGCCTTTACAAAAACGTCAATGTTTACCGATGAGTTTAAGGGGCCATAGACCTTAACTGTTTACCAGGCAACAAAAAATTAGATTGGTTCAAATTCAAAGCATTTGGAGACGACAGAAAAAATGTGAATCAAACATTGATATTTGTTTGTGGAGGAAAACATTTTTGAGAAAGGAGAAAAATGCTGGTTACCAGCATTTTCTCCTTTCCCAAAAATGTTTTAAAAAGCTTCCTTCCTCAGGGTTGTTAAAAGTCGGGATTGTGTGGTAAAGGGTTAACTGTTTACAGACAACAAAATTGACTGGTCCATATTGAAAGCATTTTCAGACGACGTTTAGTTAGAATGTAACTGTATCTAATGATGGGATTTGTCTCTGTAAGGTTAGAAAACTTTGTAGGAAAAGGAGAATATGGTTGTTACCAGCATTTTCTCACAATGTTTTCTGAAGCTTTCATTCTTAGGTTTGTTAAAACTCTGGATTGTGTGGTAAAGGGTTAAGTGTAGCTCAGACAATCCAAATCACTTTGAAAGGGTAGAAAACATACAGAAATAGAGGATCTTACATGAGCGTTTATGTATTATCATTTTTATCAAACGAGTTGACTAAAATTGTATGACGCGAGCCTTTGCGCACGTCAAATAGATTTTAATTAATGAGTTCGATAAAAATGATAATACATGTACTGTTTAACTCTTTACCAAACGACAAAATTTTAGACTTGTCCAAATTGAAAGCATTTACAGACGACAAAATGAATGTGACTTAAAAATTGAAACTTGTTCTGGGAAAGTTAGAAAACATTGTGGAAAAAGGAGAAAATGCTGGTTACCAGCATTTTCTCCATTTCTCACAATGTTTTGAAACGCTTCCTTTTTCAGGGTCTTTAAAAGTCGGGACTGTGTGGTAAAAGGTTAAGTGGAAATTATTACGATGTGGAAATTTGTGTGATTTCGCAGAGTTGGAAAATTCGCAAACTTTTCTGTTAGCATAATTATTTTACCACAGGTATACCAATAAATAACGAGGGTCTTGAAGTCGGAAACATTTCCGTAAGCAAAAATTCCATAACAGATAATTCGCAAATTTTTCGACATGCGTATATATCCATGTATACAGTATATAAACACGAATGTGAGATTCTATTTATCACATGAAACGAATTACAGACAAAAAATATCCTGCATCATCACCTTTTACCTATATACTGTTCATGGGTGCATGTTTACAGTTGTAGTTTGGTTTCAAAAGTGTACATACACAAGTAGATTAGCTCCGTTACATTTACACCGAAAGTAGAATAAAACAGTTTCTAGAGGGGGTTAGTGTAACTAATTCAGCAAGTTTGTTGTTTTTGAAAAGCTTTCGCTTCATTCTTGCTTAAACATGAAAATCAAAAACTGTCCACACATTTACGCCTTAGCAATGTCATTTTTCCGTGAAATGGCGTAGTAGTACAAATTCCGGCATTTACTGTGGTTGGATTCTCAAGCTTCATGCGCGCATTACTGAAAATGGATCAGGACCGGGACCCAAAAAAAACGATAATACACTAGTGTATTATCAAAAATAAGTCTTGGGTTTAATACATTGCCAGGGGAGGTTTTTATGTGATAAAAAGGAGAAAATGATGGTCATTATTACACAAGATGGTTTGGTCAAGGATTATTACGGATGAAAGTTTCAAAAGGAAAGAAATGGATATATACCCTTGATAGAAGTTAGATTTCATGGGTGCATTTTATCAATATTACAATGCTTGCTGGATGAAAATTACTGCAAGATTTTCAAAATCGTATGACCAAATTGACAGAATGCACCTGAGGACTTTTCTTTTTTACTGAAGAGAAGAGAACTCAAGGGTATATACCATATTGTTAAGTTAGTATTGGCATTTTCACTCAGAGGATAGAGAAATTGAAAGGTGCAATAAGCAAGTACAGTGTAGACCACAACATTCTTGAGTATGGTGAACAATGTGAGAAAGCTCAGGTAGTCCAACAAAATTACAGACTATGGCTTAATTAGGATCCAGAATTCACACTTCCCACTGTACAAGGTGATCAAACTTGTGGTAGGTTATGAAAACTGAATGGAGGGATTGTACACTTTTGTAGGTACAACACAGTTGGATTGTTGGCCCATTTTCTGAGTGGGCAGGAACCTTTGGGTTCATTATCCCTATACCACATAATCCCTAGTTTTAAGGACCTTAAAGAAAAAAGCTTTTGAAGACGTTGGGAAAGGAGAAAAGAGTGACATTGTGGGAAAAGGAGAAAATGCTGGTAACCAGCATCTTGTCCTTTTCTCACAATGTCATCTACCTTTCTCTTATAGACAAACTTTAATTTTTGAGTCATATTTTTATTGTCTGCTGCGAATTCTTTTAACGCAGAAGAGTTTAAAATTTTGTTGTTTGGTAGAGAGTCAGACCCCTCAAATACAAGGTCATGAATGACCCAAAATTTAAAAGTTAGTTTGCCCGAAATATTTAAAAGAAAAAGGAGGATACAAGGTCAGACTGAAGTTTAAAACAGTCTGATCTTGATTTTCACTTTTGAAAATAGGACTTTTTCAGATGACAGGGAAGACAGGAAATTGCATTCTCTAAGCCGCATTGTCCAAAATGTCTGACAAAAGTATCAAACAGGATAGGTATAAGGTCACGGTGCTCAGAAGGTGCACCTGTGCGCCATATGTATCAACCATTCAAAACTAAGATCATAAACTCCAAAATTAGCTAATTAACCCTTTACTACACAATCCGGAATTTTAATGACCCTTAGTTAGAAGCTTTTTGAAAACATTGTAGGTAAAAGTGTAAATGCTGGTAACCAGCATTTTCTCCTTTTCCCACAATGTATTCTACAATTCCAAAAACCAATTTCTGTTTTTGAGTCACAATTATTTTGTTGTCTGCAAAAGCTTTGAATTTGGGCAAGTTTTGAATATGGGCAAATTTTGTTTTGTGGTACAGGATTGGCTGAGATAGAACTTCAGTATATACTGGTAGCATTTGAGGTTAGAAATCGCGAAGAAATATCACAGTTCTGTAAAATTGAAACACTGTTGCAGTCCCTGAATGTAAAATTCCAGATATGGTTAAAGATACCCGTCTACAGCCGGTGAGCAAAAACACTGTTAAATTTCAAACAATTTAGAATGGTACAGAAATCAGTCCTTTGTGTAAACATGGATAAATTACTGACATATATGGTGTACTTGAAAAAAAGAAACACAGAGATTTGTATTAGGAACCGAACATTGGTCAGAAGAAAACTGGCTGACGATCGGAGCTGTAAACAATGGTGGTGCGTCTCGGAAATTTATCGTTGGGTTCCGCCTAGAGTTGGATACGGTGTAATTTGCATATATAGGCCGCGACCTCCGTCTGAAAATCGAGGCTGCAACAGAGAAGCCTCCATTTTCCTTCGTTTACCTCATTAGACACAGGGCGAAGGTCAAATATAGTCACGTGACAGAATGCATGATTATCATACGAATCTACCCGAGTGTATAACGGACATATCAAAATCTTCGATTCAAAAACCGGAAACGACGAGTCTGTTTACATGGAAGGCCGCAACTCAGCGAAATGCATTTTCTATCGACCGTAATCTAAGCAACCTTGCAACTGTGAGGCGCAGTATTTGGCATGAAGATATGAGAATGACTATAGTTTGATAAAATAAAGACAAAATGAGTTATAACTGGCTGAAAATGAGTATCAGGGCCTCTTTAAATGGAAAACTTACAGCCAGATGGATCAAGCTGCCACAAAGCTCACATACACAGGTTTTGTTCCCCCTCAAAATGCCAGTCATTTCATAACACTGACAGCTTTTTTATGGTAATGTTTTATGATTCAAAGCCTTTTGTTTGGACCATTTAAGTTCACTCTTTATTGCAGAATGAAAAATTTAGTTGATATGTTAATAAATAAACATCATAATTTGATAACATCTCTTTTGTTGTCTCTTATACGGGAGCAGTGTCAAGGATAAAAAATGTAGAGTAAGCGGATTATGGTAGTTTATTTTGGGATAGCAACTCCTGACAAAATACTGAACAAAAAATGGTGGGAAACAAACACCTCTGCCAAAATGACATTTTGGGTTTATTTTGTTAGTGGTCTTGAGCCTATCCATTGCTTCAAGTACTTCATACATACCTTTTTTTGGAGTGTGTTGGGATTTAAACTATTACTTCTTGGAGAAAAAAAGAATGCTGCGAACATTAGTTTGATAATTGGGCAGTTAGCATAAATCAAGCTTAAATACATGAAAACATTGTGAAAAAATGAAGACAAAGAGAGAATTTGTTCATTATGAGTCGCTTCTTTTTGCTCTCAAGTTTTCTAAACTGGTCCCCTGAAATACAAAAAAAGTTGTCTTTAACCCTTTACCAAACAGTCCCGACTTTTAACGACTCTGAGAAATAAGCCTTTTGAAAACACTGTGGGAAAAGGGGAAAATGCTGGTAACCAGCATTTACCCCTGTTCCCACAATGTTTTCTACACTTCCAAAAACAAATTAATTTTTTTCAGACACATTTATTTTGTCGTCTGTAAATGCTTTCAATTCAGACAAGTCTAAATTTTTGTCGTTTGGTAAAGAGTTAAGCCATGATCTGTTAAGGGATAATTTAATTCTGAGAGCTTAATAAAAACCTTTACTGCTGGTGCTTATTAGTTGTCTTGCCAAGAACAATTCAAAGAATGCTCAGATCACATTGCTTTCGGACAAGAGAGACTGTTTGCAAAACAAAACTAATGAGAGCTGGTCCGGATTCGAGACCCTGAGCCAGACTATTTCAATGAATCAAAAGTAAAAAATAAAGAAGTAGCATGTAATGTCCGATTTACCCTCAACCCTGTACCAGACCTTCCCAAGATTTAACGACCCTTAAGAAGAAGAACGCATTTGAAAACCTTGAGGAAAAATGAGAAAATGCTGGTGAATTTTCTTCTTTGCCCACCATGTTTCTCACCCATTCAGAGAGGAATCCCACCATACAAAGGTAGTTGTCTGTGAATTCTTTCAATTTGGTCAAGTCTAAAATTTTGTTTGTGGTGAAGAAAAAAAGGGATGAAAAACCAACATTTTCAAGCTAGAAAAAAGACCAATAATCACAATCATAACCCTTTACCACACGACAAAATTTTAGACCTGTCTAAATTAAACGCATTTGTAGATGACAGTTTTAACATGGCTCATATGAAATTTTTTTCCTTTGATAGGGTAGAAAACATTGTGGGAAAAGGAGAAAATGCTGGTAACCAGCATTTTCTCCTTTTCCCACAATGTTTTCAAAAGCCTTCTCCATCAGGGGTGTTAAAAGTCGTCATTGTATGGTAAGGGGTTAAGGTTCCCTTTTGTCCAGATTGTCTTAACAAAGCAGACAGTTTAGATTTTGTTCAATTTGATCTATGCTGACTGCAAAGGAAAATGAATTCTGGGTACCAAAGTCATGGTAGTTCAGGTGTAAAGCAAGTATAGTGTATGGAAGGGTCGGTTTGTAGTAAAAATCCAGTTTGAGAACCAAAATTTCTTGCAAGAGTTTTTTAATGTTTATGATTTAGGATACATCCTATTCTACTGCAAACATTTTTCACTTTGAAGCTCACCTGAACACAAAGAGCTTAAGGTGAGATTTTATGATTGTGCTGTGTCCGAGTGCGTCATCCGTCATCAACATTTACCTTGGGTATGCTCTTGAAGCCACATTTTCTGTCCAATACTCATGAAACTTGGTCAGGATGTTTGTTTTGATATTTTGGACAGGTTTGAAAAAGGGGTCATGTTGGTTCAAAAACTAGGTCACTAGGTCAAATATTAGAAAGACCTTGTGTACTCTCTAGAGGGCACATTTTCAGTCCAATACTCTTGAAAGTTGGTCAGATGATTCTTTTGATATATCTCGGATTAGTTCGAAAATGGGTCTTATCAGGTCAAAAACTAGGTCACTAGGTCAAATCTTTGAAAAACTTGCGTATGCTCTAGAGGCCACATTTTTAGTCCCATACTCATGAAACTTGATCAGAATGTTTGTCTTGATAGTATCTTGGACAAGTGTGAAAATGGATTATGTTGGGTCAAAAACTAGGTCACTATGTCATATCTTAGAAAAACCTTGTGTACACTGTAGAGACCACATTTTCAGTCCAAGAATACTCTCGAAAGTTAGTCACAGTATTTGTCTTGATGATATTTTGGGTGAGTTTGAAAATGGGTCAGAACGTTTGTCTTAATAATGTTTTGGACAAGTGTGAAAATGGGTTATGTCGTGTCAAAAACTAGGTCACTGAGTCGAATCTTGTAAAAACCTTGTGTAGGCTCCAGAGGCCACATTTTCAGTCAGATTATTTTGAAACTTTGTAAGAATGTTTGTCTTGATAACAGCTTAGATTAGTGTGACAATTGGTCATGTCAGGTCAAAAACTAGGTCACTAGGTGAAATCTTTAAAAAAAACCTTGTCTACACTCTACAGGCCACATTTTCTGTCTGATACTCATGAAACTCGATCAGAATGTTTGTCTTGATATCTTGGACTAGTTTGAAAGTGGGACATGTTAGGTCAAGAACTAGATCACTAGGTCAAATCTTTTAAAAACCTTGTATACCCTCTAGGGGCCACATTTTCAGTCCAATACTCTTGAAATTTGGACAGAATATTTGTCTTAATGATAGCTTTGATGACTTTGAAAATGGGTTACGTCGTGTCAAAAACTAGGTCACTAGGTCAGATCTTTGAAAAACTTTGTGTACATTCTAGACGCCGCATTTTCAGTCTGATAATCTTGAAACTTGGTCAGAATGTTTGTCTTGTTGATATCTCAGATGAATGTGAAATTGGGTCACATTGGGTAAAAAACTAAGCCACTAGGTCAAATCTTAGATAAACCTCATGTACACTCTAGAGGCCATATTTTAAGTCCAATACTCATGAAAGTTTGTCAGAATGTTTGTCATTACATCTTGGAAGAGATTAGAAATGGGTCATGTATGGTCAAAAGCCTCTTTTTTTTTTGTAAAGGAATCAATGGCTTGGAAAAGAAAGCAGTGCATAGACTAGCCACCATACTATGACTGACATGCTTTTCCACTTAGCCCCACCTAACAAAATTTTAGACTGTACTAGATTCGAAAGCACTGGCAGATAACAAATGACCTGTGGCACAAAAGATGACGATTTTGTCTTTAGAAGGGAACAAATGGTTTGTGGGATAAGGAGCATATGCTTGTAACCAACATTTTCCTCCTTTGCCTGAATGTTTTATCTGTCATACTCATATGAAACATGGGGTCACTGGTAAGGAGGCTAAAATGGTACAAAGTAATTCTTTACCACACGACAAATTTTTATACTTATCCATATTGAAAGCAATTGCAGATGAAAAATCAAATGTGACTCAAATGATGAAATTATCTTTGAAAGGGTAGGAAACATTGTTGGAAAAGGAGAAAATGCTGGTTACCAGCATTCGCTCCTTTTCCCACAATGTTTTCAAAGTCTTCTTTCTCAGGGTCATTAAAACCTGGGATTGTGTAGTAGAGGGTTAAGCACAAGGAAAATCAATCTCAATTTTAAGAGATAAGGTAAACTCTGTGAAGAAATAGCCTGAGAGAAGGGGGTTGGCAGATATCAGACTGTTCTTGTCTGAAATCCATTTATTATGTTTGTTTAATTCTGTGTAATTAAATCCAATTGATCTGATTCACAGATGTTTTATCTAGCCAGAAAAAAAATATCTTCTCTGTTTACTTCAAAGAGCAGAGGGATGATTATCCAATTGGCACAGACTTCCCTTTCATTTGAGAAGAAATCAGGCCCTTGTATAATACTTAGATGTTTATACCTATAACCGAAAAATACCAAAAGTTTTAACAAAAGAACTAAAGAAGAAGACTTGAAAATATTTTGGAAAGGGGAGAATTTACTGGTTACCATCATTTTCTCCTTTTCTCACAATGTTTTCTACATTTAAAAAAAAAACAGTTTTCAAATTTTGAGTCGCATTTGTCACGTGCAAATGCTTTCAATTTAGACAAATCTAACATCTGCTGTTTGGCATAGAGATACTCTACCAAACAATAACATCTAATGTATGTCCAAATTGAAAGCTTTTGCAGATCACATTTAAAATGTGACTAAATTCATGGGACTTTCCTTTGAGAGTCTAGAAAACATTGTGGGAAAAGAGGAAAAGATGGTTACCAGCATTTGTCCCTTTTTGTCAGTGTTTTCAAAGGCCATATTCCCCTCGGTTATTAAAACATTGGATTGTTTGGTAAAAAGTTAACACCATTTTGACTTATTCCCTATATATATATATTTTCTTTTTTCACAGTTCTGCTGAAAAATTTAAAAGACAATTCTGTAATAATCTAGAATATAGTAGTGCACAGCATAGATCACAAATCAGACTGCGTGTTCTTTGAAGTCTTACCTTGATCTACATTGTCCAAAAAAGCTTCTTGTGCTGTGGGAAGGAAAAAGATGAACTGTACTGGTATTTCAGATTTTACAGGGTCCTGTGTACCCATTCATGGGTATCTGTAACCAGTAGAGGTCCTGTGTTGGTCAGTGGTAAAGGTGGTGTATCGTAATCTAGAGGTTTCAGATTTGATCTTCACCCACAGTGCTGGTTTTTCATGGGCATGGTATTGTAGAGGCCCAGTCTATTACTGGTGAACAAAGGATATACATCAATAAATGAGCTGTCACCATGATATGAATGAAATAAATTTGAAAGCAGCCTAGAAGACCATTCACTTAGTCATTTACCCTCCAATTAGCCAGTCACTGCTTTCCCTTAAAAACAATGTTAGTCTGTTTCCAGTGGTGTGAGAGGAATATACCATATTTTGCTTAAATTTTGGGACAGTAAAAAATAATTTTTTTTTTTTCGTGTCCCAATACTTTGGTCTATAAAAAATAATTATTTTGTCAGCTGTCCCAAATCTTATGGTCAGACAAAACAAGCTGTCATACTGTAGTCACTGACCGCTAACCTGTCAAATATTGCCGATGTTACGATATTGCTACGTCACCGATTTCAGTAAACCTACGATCATTTGCAGGTTAGTCTATTTTTAGACAGATTGGAATTCCAGCTGTCAATTTGTGCACTAAGAGTTTAAAACTTCACTTTTTCCTCACAGTTTTCGTTGATGATTAACTTGTCTCTTATTATTGTCTGCGTCCTGGGATCGTGATGAGGACTGTTATTTTGTGTTTGTAGATAAATTCGCAACAAATTTTACCTGCTTATGTGAGGTGAACGTCGTAAATTCCACTCTGACAAGTACCTGCTCAGCCCGTTCTCAAATTTCATTGGTACATCGATCTTCGATCGATAAACCTTGGTTAGACTAGAATATTGTCCCTTGATTTCTGTTTATAAACAACAAACCCGATTGACCGTGAAGTACATGTGTGTCAACTCTATGTCAACTTCGGATGTACATGTATACGTTACGTAACTTGGATACAAGTTTATCACACCCTTTTTACACTTATATCGTTTCTTTTTTTGAATTGGGGTTTAAAATAGTCTGTCAGGTGATCGCGTTTTTTGTCTTGAATCGGACTCCCATTGAAATCGGGAGGGTTGGGAAGCATGCTTACGATGTTACGTGTGTAGAAATGAAACTGCGCAAAATAATTGCTCGTAAACAATGGGTATCAAACGGATTGAACGATTTTCTTTTTGAAGAAAAATATTCACTGTCCCAATTCTTTGGAACAAAAAAATACCGATCTTGCTGTGAAATTTTTAGTATGGCCCAAATCTTTGGGTCACGAAAAATAATTATTTTCGCGATTTTTGATGGTGTCCCAATACTTTGGGTGTCCCAAAACTTAAGCAAAATACGGTACCCTAGTTAACCCTTTTTGATTCTCCTTATAGGATGTTCAATTTGTCCATGTTACATTATGTTTTTAGATTTTGTCAGCTAGATGTCTCATAGCACGTAGTTGGAATATAATGCATGATCAAAACAATGTGCGTTTCAAAAGATGCCTGTGGACAACTTCTGTTGTTTTACTCTTTACCACACAATCCCGACTTTTAGTGACCCTGAGAAAGAAGCCTTTTGAAAACATTGTGGGAAAAGGAGAAAATGCTGTAACCAGCATTTTCTCCTTTTCCCACAATGTTTTCAACCCTTCCCAAAAGGAATTTCAATTTTTTAGTCACATTCATTTTGTTGTCTGCAAATGCTTTCAATTTGGACAAGTCTAAAATTTTGTCATTTGGTAAATACTTAACTGTTTACCAAAGGACAAAATTTTAGACCTGTCCATGTTGTAAGCATTTACAGTTGACAAATTCAGTGTGGTGCAAATGATGCAATTTTCAGTTGAGAGGGTAGAAAACATTGTGGGAAAAGGAGAAAATGCTGGTGACCAGCATTTTCTCCTTTTCCCACAATGTTTTCAAAAGTTCTTTTCAAAGGGGTCGTTCAAACTCGTGATTGTGTTGTAAAGGGTTAACAGCAAACCCCTTCTGAAAATATCTTTCAAACCATAACTATGCAAATACCACATTTTACACCCCTTGCAGTTCAAAGCTATGAAAAACATTAAGGGAAAAGGAGCAATTGCTTGTAACAAGCAATTATCCCTTATCCCACTTTGTTTTCCAAACAAGCATCTTGTCTTCCTAGTGACCTTTTGTTTTCTATTACTGGTTCTTTTCACTTTTAGTTTAGAAGAGTTAAAAGTGATTTTCTAAGGTGATACGGTTTTGTGATAAATCTTTACCCAAGGGAGAAAGACAAGTCTAATCAGTCGTTAGCCAGGTTTGAATATTTCACAAGTGAATTAGCTAAGCCACATTTTATGGTTATGCCCAAATCTTTTCAACTTTAAATCACGTTAGATGTTCTGCTTTCAGACAGTACTAAAACAATCCCATTTCTGAGAGACTGAAGAAAATGCTTCTGAAATCATTTTGGGAAAAGGAGAAAATCCTGGTTACCACATTTTCTTTCCCACAACGTTTTCTTGACCCTTTAAAAATAAAATTCCTTTAACTTGAGCCATATTTGGTTTGTTTTCTGCAAAAGCTTTCAACTTGAACAGGTCTAAAATTATCATCTGATGAAGAGTTTAAACTCTTAACCAAAATCAAAAATTCAAGACTTCTCCAAATTGAAAGCTTTTGCAGACAATGTAATAAAAATTAATGTGGATCAATGACAGGATTCATTGTTGAAAGGAAAGAAAACATACTGAGAAATGGAAGAATGGTAGCAATTTCTTCTTTGCTCACAATGTTTTTCAAAGCCTCAGTCCTTGAGGTCATTTAAGCACTATATTGTTTGATAAAGTGTTAACTCTTCACCACACATCTAAAATTTCACTGCCCTGAAGAAATTCATAACTTTGTTGGAAAAGGAGACAATGTTAGTATCCAGCATTTTCTCCTTTTCCTACAAGGTTTTCTACACTTTCACAGACAATCACCATCATCTCCGCTAAATTTAATATGTTGTCTGCAAGTGCTTTCAATTTGGACAAGTTTAAGAGTTTTGTCATTAGGGTAAAGTGATAAGCTGATATGAATAAAATGCAAATGTAAAGCATGCAGATGCTCCAGACAAGCTGTGGTTGCTATGGTCAGGAGAATTTCTTAAATTTTTTATAGCCCAGTCTTATATTCAATTTGAAGAAAAAACAAAGCTGTTATTTCTCTTGTTTAACTCTTTACCATATGACAAAATGTGGTACTTGTCCCAATTCAAAGCTTTGCAGATGAAAATTAGAATGTTGCTAGCATTGACCAGCATTTTCTCCTGTCCAAACAATTTTTTTTCAAATCTTTCCAAGGCAATACCTTCGAGTCACGCTGAGCCCAGGTAGCGCAGTCGGTAGTGTACAGGACTCAAGAACAGGGGGTCGCTGGTTCGATCCCCGGTTTGGCCAGTTTCTCTCTGAGGATTGATGATTGTCATTGCAACAGGATTCATTCCTCTCTCCACTGATCATTGTTTCGGCGATGGTTATATGGGAAAGTAGCCAGTGGCTTGGAAAGAATATTGTGCGGAGTACTGGTAAATGAAACTTCGAGAAAGCATGGATAGTTGCACTGACCACCGCGATATAACTGATATAATGTTGAAAACGGCATTTAAAACACCATACAATTAATCATTCAACCTTTGAGTCACATTCAATTGTCATATACGGTTGCTTCCAATTTGGAGACCAGGCTAATTTGTAATTAAGCCTTTGACATATAATCAAAGACCCCAGGAAAAAAGCTTTTAAAAGCAGACTTAGAAAAGAAGATAACGCCGGTAACAAGCAGTTTCTCTTTTTCCCATAATGTTATGTACACTTTCCAAAGCAAATTCAACCATTCGAGCCCAATTGTAATATTGTCATCTGCAAATGCTTTCAATTCGAACAAGTCTACATTTTTGTCATTTAGTTTTTTATTGAATTTGCGTTTATTTATCGTCGCCATCGGTTGCCCATATGGGCAACGCCCCCTGAAGGCTGTTAGTATTGTTACGGGGGATAGTGCAGATACAGGACGAAACCCATCCTAAATCATGCCTGGTTCTTTAATGTGCTCGATGTATAGCACCATCACATGGGACCTCGGTTTAACGTCTCATCCGAAAGACTATTAGTAATTTTAGATGTCATTTGGTAGAGAGTTAAGTGAAGGTAGTCACTTAAGGTATTACCATCCTAATGCTTCTAGTGCAACATGGAATAAAATTTCTTATTAGCTGATAAATATAGATTTATACTGATATAATATTTTTGCATATTTCTGACCGACCAGAAATTCCTTTGATGTCTATCTTGAAATTATTTGTTGATACTTTTGTTAGTTTCCTGAAAAGGGAAGTAATTGTTATCTCCCTTTGTAATGAGAATATAGTGGTTTTAGATTTATAAATGATAATTCTAAGAAGGAAAAAAAGGAAAAAGTGGCACGGTGAAAGTAGTACAATAATACTCATTTTTAATTATAGCTAATTTTGTAGACTAATATTAGAGTGGAAATAGCTGTTTTCTATTAGAATGGTACTACCTTAATCTATCATGAGACTGTCACTGACATACTTATTTTTAATTTTAGGACAGTATGGGCAGTAAAGGACAGTAAGGGGTCTTGTGCAGAAGTGATCACTTTGTGAAAAGCTTTGTCATCCAAACAGTATAATGTAACAGGGAGATAACCAGGGGTTCAGAATCATTAAGCACTCCGAATCTAGAGTACTATTTTACCCATGGGCTACTCAGTGTGAATCTGTGCGCTCTTGCGGACATTATAAATCAAGATCAGACTGCAATCTGATCTTGCTACATTTTCCGGTACAGTGAGATTTTCCATCGAAAAGAAAAGGGATGAAATAGCAATATTTGGCTTTTCACTATTTGCTGGAATTTTTCATTTTTTGACCAGATTTAGGCTTATTTATAAGATGAAGTTGTTCTACAAAGTGAAGGAGGAATGTTTAGCCTGTTCACAATACTTCTGCAATACAGGCTTGGGTATTATGTGTTATGGATGCTACCTTTGATGTATTATATACCAGACATAGATTACACTAAATACATGTAGGTAGTAATGTCTGTCAAGATTACACTAAATACATGTAGATGGTAATGTCTTTCACAAAGCAAATGTCTGTGTACTTGTTGATGGGGATAACTCTGTTTTCAATTTGACTGACAATTAGTGAATAGGAAAAGCTGAGTATGATGGGATGATCAGTCATCACAAGCCAGACAGAGATGGATTATGCTTATTTATAGGGTGACTTTTAATTCGGAGTACATGTATGTGCAAATGCTCTCACAAACACGTCTTTCCTGGGCTGCGCAACCACACACACACACACACACACACACACACACACACACACCCCCCCCCACCCCCCACGAACACCCTGCCCTAGATAACTTTTTTTAAAACATTGTAGGAAAAGTAGCAAGGGCTTCTTACAAGCAATTGCTACATTTTTTTCATAATTCGTGCCATAAAAAGTTTAAAAGATTTTAATTTTCTGTGCCAGTAAATGTTTCTTATTTATTGTAATTGCACTTGTTTATGATTGGTGCTAATTTATTTGGTACGATAAAGATTTACCAAACAATACCGAGTTTTGATGACCTGGAGGAGGACTGAGGCCTTTGAAAAGATCGTGGGAAAAGGGGAAAATGAGGGTAACTACAACCTTCTTGAAGGAAAATGCCATTGCTTCAGCTTTATCTTCCGTCTACAAATCCTCCGAATTTGGACAGTCTTAAATTCTGTTGTCTGGTAAAAAATTAAATACATGAAGTTGCCATCTTTAGTCAGTAGAAAGGTCTGAAAATTGCACTTTTGCTCTTATTTTTGGTCAAGATATTTTATGAAAAATTGGACATAAAGTTTCTGGTTCTGTGCAGTTTGATCTTGATCAACACCGTGCACAAAAGTATCCTGATAGCAGCTTTTTCTCCTTTTACCACAACAAACTCACCAATAAAGCCACAAATAGTTTCTGTCTGAAAATGCTTTTAATTTGGACCAGACTTGAATTTTTGTCATTTTGTAAAAGATCAAGGCCTAGAAATGTCTCATTCAGTGTATTTTGTTGTCTGAGGTTCAAGATTATTCATACTGAATATTTTTGGTAAGTTTTATTTCGTAAGATGTTGTCAGTATGTCCAAAAGGGTGTCTAACTGATATAAATGGACTAAATTGCTGGGAGAACTGCTCTTAATCTGATTCATTCATCAGACTCTAGGGGAAAAGGAAAGACAGTATGATGACTTTGAAGTGTAGAGAAAAGCCTGGAGCAAGTTTGAATATTTTATGAGCAGTTTAAGTTTCTAATCCATCATGATAGTGTTTCCCTTAAACATTGACAGATGTACATGTAATTGATTAAAAAAGTGGTAAATGAATGATAAGAGTCTACAGTTTAAAGATACATCCTTACAGCCAGAAAAAAAAAACACTATTAATATTTGAGACTGTAGAATGGTTCAGAATATAGTCAGCTGAGTAAATAAAGATAAATTACCAATATATATGGTGTAAGGGATAAATTCATATGTCAGAAATCTTCTACTATAAATCGTAAAAGTTACAATTGTGATTTCTTTGATGGCCTCCAGAAAAATGCATTTTCTATGGGTCACACTCGATGCAATCTTGCATCTGACAGGGACAACATTCGGCATGAAGATATGGGAATGATTATAGTTCGATCAGATGAAATGGGTTAAAACTTAAAAGCTGGCTGAAAACCAGTGTACATGTATCTTTAACTCTTTACCAATCGACAGAAAAATGTAGACTTGTCCAGATTTAAAGCATTTGCAGATAACAATTTAAGTGTGACTCAAATGATTGTGGGAAAAGGAGAAAGTAGTGGTTACCAGCATTTTCACCTTTTCCCACCATGTTTTCAAAAGGCTTCTTCCTCAGGGTGTTAAATCTTGGGATTGTGTAGTAAAGTGTTAAGTCTTTTCTGCTGGTAAATTGCAGGCTCTTCCATACTGAAAGCAGATGCAGACGGCAGATTATTCTGGGCCTTTCAGCTGTAGCCTACTCATTGTAGCCCATAATTCAGTAATTACGGGTTAACAGTGTTAAAGTTTGGGGAGGAAATGTAAAAAGCTCCCTTTAATTGTGGCTCATATTAATTGTCTTTTAAAGGGTAGAAAACATTATAGAAGAGGGAGAAAATAGTCCTTACATTTGTTTTCTCCTTTTCCCATGATGTTCTCAAATATCTCTTCTTTTTGGCCAAAAAACACAGAACCATTTGTGTTGTACAGGGATGACTGTTTCCTGATACCCCACCCAGTGAATACAGTCTCATTATACTGGAAAGAAATTTCTTGGGATCTGATTGGATAATATGCCCAGTACATACAGTCATGTACACTGGCAAAATCCATATAAAAGCTGTTTCCCTTTTGAAGGCCCTATATACATGACTACACTTTCAAAAGAACATCCAAAATGACGGCGTCGACCAATATAAGCAGTCCACAAGACAAACATAATGAGTAGCCTGCACAGTATGATTTCTAGTTTCCCTTGATGGTTGTCATTTAAGCGGAAAGAATGGATTATTTTTGAAAATAAATGAATATGGTTACAAAATTATCGTTTGTTGTCGTTCTAAAACAAATATACAGGTTTGTAACAAGCCTTCTCTTTGTCAGGTAAGCAAATTGTGAGGTGTCAAAACTTATTCATGGTAACGTTAAAAGGTTAACCTAATTGTCGTTTGAGGTACCTAATGGTTGTTTACTTTCTGACAACAAATCATTAAAATGCATAGTTACTTACCTTGAAGTTGTTTAAATCTTTGTTTGAATAGAAATATGACAAATGTCTATTGCAGTGACATTATCAAGTTCATCCACCAAACTGGATGTTTTACCAAGGTTTCAGTGATGTCAGTTTTCAGTGACATTAGTTTTCATTTAATTAGGGCACCCAGAAGGGAAATTCTATGTCGTCAGCGTACTCAATTCAAGAGGACATAAAACAGGGAAATTTCGCTGAATACACATAATGGTAAAATTTGCAATACAATAAATTTGGTGTACAGTCAGGTGGCTAGGGTCTTGGAAACTTGTTCACGGCTGTGGCAAATCATGTCGCCTCGAGCCTACTTGTTCATGGCTGTGGCAAATCATGTCGCCCTGAGCCTTTGGCTCGGGGCGACATGATTGGCCACATCCGTGAACAAGTTTCCAAGTCCCCTGCCACCTGACTGTACAACTAATAATGTTATTGCCACTGAGTTGAGGTAAACTTGATCATGAGAGCATGTGACTGCAAAATTTACTGACAGGTAGAGAATCGCTGATCAAAAGCAATTTCTTGAGTTTATTGCACTATTGTACAATATCTTTGTAACAATCTGGAATCAACAGTACACCAGCATAAAAACAACATTATACTTAACCCTTTACCAAACAACAAAATTTTAGATTGGTCCAAGTTGAAAGCATTTACAGGACAACAAACTGAATATTGCTCAAATGGTGACAATTGTCAGTGATAAGAAAGCAAACATTGTTGAAAAGGAGAAAATGCTAGTTTTCACATGCTTGCCCATGTAGCTCAGTAGTTAGCTTATCAGACTCGTGACCTGGTGGTTGTGAGTTTGATACCTGGTTGAGGCAAACTTTCTTTGCGGCAATTTTTGGCCTCCTACCTCTGATGCATGTTAGAAAGTAGTCAGTGACTTGGGAAAAAAAGTTGTGTCAGTACTGGTGTTAGAAAGCCAGAAAACACATGGGCAGGTGCACTGACCACCGTGATATGACCTAAGCTGTTAAAACGGCGTTAAACTCCAATTCAATCAATCCTTTTCCATAATGTTTTCAAAAGTCCTTTTCTTAATAGGGGCTTTAAAACTTGAGTTGTGTGGTAAAGGTTTAAAGAGCATTATAAATTGAATATTGGGAAATGTTTATGAATGCATTTTATTTAGCCAGAAGCATAAGCTTTGTATTTATCAAGGTCTGTTACAGTTATTCTTTGAATGTTTATCTGAAAGGCAGAAAAAAAATCCGAGACATCCAGCCGTTGCTTGGATTTCTTGTCAGACTGGCTATAAACACTTGGAGAGAGTTAGATAATTACTTGTCAAAAATATATACTACCAACATTCTTTCAGACATTCTTGTCTTATATTGTACATTCTGGGTATTATTTTTAGTCTTTCATCATTGCTTGTTTAGTTTTTTTGTTTATTTTTGTGATGCATGCAGTCACTGCATTGGGAAATATCAGACTGATCGGAAATATGTTTATCAAGGATACATCTTCATTTATTTTGGGTATAAGAGAACCCTTAATTAACTCTTTACCACACAATCCCAACTTTTAACAACCCTGAGAAAGAAGCCTTTTGAAAACATTGTCGAAAAAGGAGAAAATGCTGGTAACCAGCATTTTCTGCTTTTCCCACAATGTTTTCTACCCTTCCCAAACCAAATTTCACTTTTTTAGTCACCTTTATTTTGTTGTCTGCAAATGCTTTGAATTTGGACCAGTCTAAAATTTTCTGGTGTGGTAAAGAGTTAATGTTTTAGCCCTTAACCAAACAATTCAGAGTTTTAATGACTCAGAAAGAAAGACTTAAGAAAACATTGTGCAAAAAGGAGAAAAGGCTGGTAGCCAGCATTTTACCCTTTTTGCACAGTGTTTTCTTAAACTTTTTGAAGACCAATTGCCTAATTTGAGATGAATTAAATTTGTGGTCTGCAAATGGGTTTAGACTGTACAAGTCTAAAATTTTGTCATTGTTGGTTAACTGGTACCAAATGACAAAATTCTTGACTTGAGCAAAATGAAAGTGCTTGCAGACTGCAAATCAAATATAACCCAAATGATTTAACCCTTTACCAAACAATCCCTGGTTTTTACGACCCTGAGATAGAAGCCTTTTGAAAACATTGTGGGAAAAGGAGAAAATGCTGGTAACCAGCATTTTCTCCTTTTCCCACAATGTTTTCTACCCTGCTGGAAACAAATTTCAATTTTTGAGTTATGTTTATTTTGTCGTCTGAAATTGCTTTCCATTTGGACGAGTTTAAAATTTTGTTGTTTGGGAAAGGGTTAATATGTCAATGAATGACCAGAAAACAATGTGGGAATGGGAAATATGTTGCTTACCAACATTTTCTCCTTTTCCTCAATGTTTTCCAAAGGCTTTTCTCTGCGGGTAATTAAACTGGGGACTGTGTGGTAAGGGTTTAAGGTTTTAGAATGTATGTGAATCAAGAAAAAGGCAAAGAATTTGTCTGGTAAGCATATTTTGGATCTCTCAGGGATGCCCTGTGCTGTTTTATGATGAAGCAAGACCATCTCAGTATGTTTAACCCTTTACCAAAAAGTCCGGTGTTTTCATTGCCATGAGAAAGATTGTTTTAAAAAAAAATATTGTTGTTAAAGAAGGAAGTGCCAGTAAGTAAAAAGCATTATTTTCTTTTCCAATGATCTTTTCTACTGTTTCAAAGTCAAGTCTTATCATTTTAGCTATGTTCCTAGGGACAATCTGAAAAAGAAAAAAAATATGTCTGATAAAAAGTTAACCCTCTTCTGCAGATGGACAAATTTTAGACTAGGAAATAATAAGCAATTGGTTGTAATAATGGAACAAATGTTTAGATAAATGGTAAATTTGCTTACTGAGTGATGTTGAAAAGAGTCCTTGTTTCGTAATAATGTTCCATTTCCAGAACGTTTTCAAAGCTAGTAGTATGTAACAATATTTGTGCATAATTGAGTTTGCTCAAATTTTTAAATTGTCTGAAATACTGCAACTATACTCAGCATTGCTTGAAGCAGATCTTCTTCAACAATAATGGACAGTGTTTATCCATGATCAAACAGCACATTTAATGCAGAGTGATCTTGATTGACAAGGTATCTAGTACTTCATTACTCATTTTACTCCTAGCATGCAAAAGGTTCAGTGTAAGTCTAGAAGAAATTCATAGCTGGTAACCTTTGCATTATCGACTGTATTACATAATTTTTATTTTCCAGATTTTGCCATAAATTTTATGACCTCACTAAGTTATCTTTATTTGTTTTACAAGCACAAAAACAGAGAAAAAATTGTGGGATACCTTTCGAAAATGTAATAAAATAAAGAGCTATTGCTGATAATAAGTAGGCTGTTAACCCTTTACCAAACGACAAAAATTTTAGCCTTGTCCAAATTGAAAGCATTTGCAGACGACAATTTCAATGTGGCTCAAATTTTGCAATTTTTCTTTGATGGGGTAGAAAACTTTGTGGGAAAAGGAGAGAATGCTGTTTACCGGCCATTTCTCCTTTTCTCACAATGTTTTCAAAGGGCTTTTTTTCGAGGGTAAAGTGTTAAATGTATGAGTGGCGCTCTGGCAGGAGGGGATTTAATGCATTTTCTGTGGTGCACTGTGTAATTAAAAAATCTTCGTATAATCATGGATCCATAAAACCCATTTTGTCTAGCAAATGACTGAATTATGAGGTAGAATTGTCCTTTGATGTTAAGAAAATTTACAAATAACTAAATAGCAAAATACCTGACACAGATGGATACTTTTGGCAGGTACATGTATATTTAACCTCCTTTTCACAGAGCATGGCTCATATGATTTAGCTCACCGAGGCACAAAGTGCTCTAGGTGAACTTTTGTGATTGTGTTGTGTGAATCGTGCATTGTGTGACGTCTGTCGTCAACTTGTACCTTGTGTATGCTCTAGAGGCCACGTCTAAAGTCAAATACTCATGAAACTTGGTCAGAATGTTTGTCTTGATGATATCTCGAACAAGTCCAAAAAAATGGGTGATGTAGGGCCACATTTTAAATTCGATACTTATGAAACTTGGTCAAAATATTTGTCTTGGATGATTTCGAAAATGGGTCATTTCAGATCAAAAACTAGGTCACTAGGTCATATCTTAGACAGACCTTGTGTTTACTGTAGAGGCCACATTTTGAGCCCAGTACTTTCAAAAGTTTGTCAGAATGTTTGTCTTGATATCTTCAACCAGTTTGATAATGGGTAATGTAGGGTCAAAAAGTAGGTCGTTGGGTCAAACCTTTGAAACCTTATGTATGCTCTAGAGGTCACATTTTCAGTGATACTCATGAAACTCGGTCAAAATGTTAGTTTTGAAGATATCTCAGTCGTTTCTGAAACAGAGTTTGATCAGGTCAAAAACTAGATCACTTGGTCATATCATACAAAAACCTTGTGTGCACTCTAGAGGCCACATTTTAAGTCCAATACAAATGAAAGTTGGTCAGAATATTGTCTTGATTATGTCTCAATCCATTTTGAAAGTGGGTCACATGGGATAAAAAACTAGGTCACCAGGTCAAATCTTTGAAATACTTTATGTATTTCCTAAAAATGTTTGTCATCATATATTGGAAAAGATTGGAAATGGGTCATATTTGGTCAAATGGCTCAGTTGAGTGACTTCAGGGCCATCATGGCCCTCTTGTTTCCTTCTTCTAGCTCTTTATTGTTTTAATTGTTAGTACATGTATAAATTATTTTACCATAAACCACCCAATTCCATTGTTTAACAGTTATGACTTAAAAGGCTTTTTTGAAATAACTGTCCAATGAAGGGAAAATTCTGGTAGTAGTCATCTTAATCCATTACCAAACAATCCCGAGTTTTAATGACCTTTGAGAATATTGTGGGAAAGTGAGAAAATGTTGGTAATCAGGTAGCGTTTCTCCTTTTCCTGCAATGTTTTCTATCCTATTAAAGACAAATTCCATCTTTTGAGCCAAACTTAACTTGTCTCCTGCAAATACTTTGAATTTGGACAAGTCTGCAATTTTTTCGTGTGGTAAAAAGTTAGGCTGAGCTGGTTTTGAAGGTAATATCGAGGTATGGTCATAGCATGGTGGTTGTCTCTGTTCTTGTTGTCATGGAAAAACTTGAAATCTTCTCATATCTCTGGTTTTCCTTAACAGTTTACCAGACGACAAAATTTTAGCTTTGTCCAAATTGAAAGCATTTGCAGACGACAATTGTTGCTCAAATGGTGCAATTGTTCTTTGATAGGGTTGAAAACATTGTGGGAAAAGGAGAAAATGCTGGTTACCAGCATTTTCTGCTTGTCCCACACTGTTTTCAAAAGGCTTCTTTCCAAGGTTGTCAGAAGTCGGCATTGTGCAGTAAAGGGTTAGGATATTTTGTTCAAACTTGGGCTGGTTCGTTACTGTTCAAAGGGGAGTCCATACCAGAAGGGTAGGTAACTTTCAAAACACTTTCAACTCTTTACCAAATGACAAAAATGTAGACTTTGTCCGAATCAAAAGGAATTGCAGACGACAAAATGAATGTGACTCAAAATTTGAAACTTGCTTTTGATAGGGTATAAAGCATTGTGTGAAAAGGAGAAAATGCTGGTTTACAAGCATTTTCTCCTTTTCCAACTATTTTTTCAAAAAAGTCTTCTTCGTCAGGGTTGTTACAAGTCTGTATTGTTTGCTAAAGGGTTAACAGTTATGCTCCCTTTTTTTTACTTTTCACTGACAAAGCGCCTGCAGCTGACCAGTACATGGCAACCACATTGAGAACTCTGGTGTTCCTTTTCCCATAATATTTTCTAAACTATAAAACAGTGTAAATCTCACTATATGAACCAGATTTATTTGTTGTCTGCAAATGCTTCCAGAATTGGCATATCGAACATTTCGTCGCTTTGGAAAGAGTTCATCTGTTTTTCACAATAATTGAATACATTTTAACTATTGCAAACAAAATGATTATTAATTTCATATGACTGTGTTTCAGTTATAGAACATGCTGATTATGAAGACAGCACATAGGACACATAAAGAAATTGCTAATTATGATTTGTCCATTCATCACGATGTTTGAATTTCTGTCAGGACATTGACAAGTGCTTTCAGTATGTTCTGTGTCTATACAGTGCAAAAATCACTGGCTAAGTAAAGGCCAAGGATTCAAAAGATGTTACATCATTGATATTGACATAATGTATCCCTCTGTTGTAGCTGTTATATAGAGTTTATTTCATCAGCTTGTGGTTAATATGGGGAAATATTTGCCGAAAAAGGGAAAGGTATGCGAAAATAACGAGTGCCGTAAGGCACGAGTTATTTTTGCGGACCTTTCCATTTTGAGGCAAATATTTCCCCATAGTAACCACAAGCTGATGAAATAAATTATATGTTATATTTCCTCTGATTATTTTGTCAACGAATGCCACTTTTAAAACTTAAAAACTTAAAAAACTTAAAAAAGTAGTTCCACATTTTTGGCAGGAGGAAAATATTCACTGTGACGGGGAAATAATTCCCCCCAGCTTAAATTACGACATTTCTTTACCCATAACATTTCTAAAAATAGACACATGAAATATAATATAAGATGTTACATCATTGATATTGACATAATGTATCCCTCTTTTGTAGCTGTTATATATTTTTACGTTAGTATTTGTCAAATGTCTAGGGTTTGGCTGCCCTACATATTTACATAGCTTGGTAAAATACCCTAAAGGTTTAGACATACCCAAAAGGAAGTAGCAACAGAAGAAATTATTATCTCTTTTACCAACCTGCAAAATTTTATACTCATTCCGTGCTGAAAAGATTCACAGATGATAAATCATATGTGAGCCAAATGCTTGAATTTGTCTTTGAAAGAGTAGAAAACAATATGAGAAAAGGCAAACAAAATGCTGGTTACCAGCATTTTTTTCTTTTTCACACAATGTTTTTATAAAAGCCTTCCTCTTCAGGGTTGTTAAAGTGGTCAGACTATTTGGTAAAGACTTAAACAAGGAGCAGGTTAAAAGTATTCCTTATTTAACTCTTTACCACACAATCACGACTTTTAACGACCCTGAGAAAGAAGCCTTTTGAAAACATTGTGAGAAAAGGAGAAAATGCTGGTAACCAGCATTTTCTCTTTTTCCCACAATGTTTTCTACTCTTCCCAAAACAAAATTCAATTTTCAAGTCACATTTACTTCGCCGTCTGCAAATGCTTTCAATCTGGACAAGTCTAAAATTTTGTTGTTTGGCAAAGAGTTAATAGGTTCTTGAAAATAAATGTTTGACAAAGCAGGGCTTATAATGATGAATTGAGCCATGCTCTGTGAAAAGGGGTCTAATGCATTTGCTAAAATTATGGACCCAGGTCTGCCTGCATCGAAACTTTTTGCATTTGGTCAACTTCCTGCATGCAAAAGGACCATTCTACATCAAGATTCAGCCTGTTGTTAGACAAAATGGATTTTACGGATCCATAAGTAAAAGTATGTGATGACTTGTTTAGTAATATGTTAAATCGCCTTTTCCCAGAGCATTGTTCAATTATTTAGGCAACTAAATGTTATGAGCCTTATCACAATCTTTTGCATTTTGGTTGATGATTCTCCAAAATGTTCTTTATCCTTTGAAAGACAAATTCTATCATTTGAGCCACATTTAATATTATGTCTGCTAATACATTGAATGTCTCCTGTAGCAGTTTTCAACCATAGCAACTTGTGCACCTGTACTTTCATTATGATTGGTCGACTTTTACAGGAGTTATAGCCCTTTGATTTTTGTGGTATTTGTCGAAGACAATACCACTATGAGTTCAATATTGAATTTTGAAGACCATGTATCGTATTTTGTACAAAGCCGAAGGAAATAAACCCAATTAAACTCAATTTTTCTTAGACAAATGAGTTTTTCGGTAGCACTCAGATATGTAATTGGAAATAGCGTGTTAAAATACACTGGGTGAGGCCATAAATCGTGGAAATACTAATTCTTGATTGAAAATAGCTTCACTCACTAATAGCCTTCTACTGGCGCAATGATATATACAAAATTTGTCAACTGATTGCTTGGTCCTGGGCTTTTTCGTTCCAAAACCAGTTCGTCCCATGGCTTGTTCATCCCATGATTGCGCGCTACTCCATTTGATTGGGCATGAATATTTATAGATTGAAATAATTGATTGTAATGTTGGGAATTAACACGGCCAAATATATTTCAAAATCATAGTTTTCAGGTACAAACTTAATTTTATTTGATATATTCACATGGTTTCTCTCTCTATCCATCATGCATCCTACTGTCAAGAGACGTTACCCCTGACTCCTCCTAATGATCAAAGGGAGACCACCAATACACAAATAATCCTAACTTTGTCATGAGTACTCTCCCTTCAACGAAAAAAGAATTCATTTGCTTAGTAGGTGAACTTTCAAGCCAATATTTGAATAATATTTCTCCTTTGTTTTCAAATTATTAATTCCACATGACGGCTTCCTTTACAAATACCACTTCAGCGTTCTCAACGCTTTGATTTTTCTTGAGATCCGATGACAAGCAACCAGGTGGGGTGGTGAGGAGTATCCATCAGCCTGCTACACTTCTAGTTTGTACTGTGTTTGTTAGGTCTAAAATACTATGCAATAACGGGCAAAGTGATACAAAAGGCAATCACATGTCAATTCTTGGCCAAATCCTATGTTGTGGCTACTCAAATGATTCACTTATACAATTTATAGGAGTACAAGTAGTTTTTACATTGGTTGTGATGGGAAAAATGTATTCAGAGTGAAAATGTCTTTATCTGACAGACTAAGAATTCCATGTGGAGCTCATGTAACTTGTAATTGTTCTCCACTGGATAGTAAGGTAGCCCTTTGCCAAACAACTTTGTATTTGTGGGAAATATTGTGGGAAAAGGAGAAAAAGCTGGTAACCAGCATTTTCTCCTTTTTCCAGAATGTTTTCTACCTTTTCAAATAAAAATCTCATGAATTGAGCCATATTAAATCTTTTGTCTGCATTTGCTTTTAATTTGGACAGGTAGAAAGAGGTAAGAAATCTCAGTGAAACACAATAAAAAAAACCCAAAATTTAAATTATTAATATTTTTTAATTCATTTTCATATGACACTCTGTAACAACTTACCATATTAAACATAAGTACAAACAAGCAATGAAACACTATAAAATAACCTCAGCTCATCACATTGTACCTTCTGCTGACAACCTATGACATATGCACCACTTTTTGAAAACAATGTGGTAAACTCTTTACCAAACAACAAAGTTTTTAGACTAGTTTGAATTGAAAGCATTTGCAGACGAAAAAATGAATTAATATTTGATTTGGGAAGAGTAGAAAACAACATGGGAAGAGGAGAAAATGTTGGTTTCCAGCATTTTCTCCTTTTCCCATCAAGTTTTTAAAAGTTTTCTTTCTCAGAGTCGTTAAATGTTGGAATTGTTTAGTAAAGGGTTAAGGAAGAACTTGCTTTTAATTTCTCCTTTAACAACAATGTTTTCACGTGTATTCTGATTATCATCGACCTACATGTAGATAATCTTCACATTCATTACTGATTTCACAAACTACTCCATCATATGAAGTTTTACTGTTTCACCATTGATAGATTACCACATGAGCTTTTACATTATGAATAATTCTATCATAAATTCTCTCCATAAGTCTAATTTACTACATAGCAATGTGTTTACCCATAAACTACTAAATAAATGAAATGGTTAATTGCAGTTCATACATTGCTGCACGTAGATGAATTATTTCACTTGCAATAGACCACTTACGAAAAACATTGCAGCAAAAGAAAAACAAATCATACAGGAAGTTCGATGTCCCTCAATGGACAGCTTTTGAAGTTTGTGAGAGAAGAGAAGTGACTGCTTGTAAAAAAGTGATTGCTTCTTTTTCTCACAATATTTTAGTTTTAAAGACCCTGTTCTTTGAGGACATTTAAAACATGTGATTGTTGAAGGGCAAAATTAATATAGTTTTAGTAGGTCTAGAAGCAGATTTTCTTGCTATGGATGGACAGTCATTGAAATCAGTCTTGACCAGCTATCCTTGTCCTAAATTGAAAACATTTATAGACAAGAAAATAGGTGTGATTAAAAAATTGAATTCATGTTTGGAAGGGTAGAAAACAATGTAGGCAAAGAAGATAATGCTGGTTGCCAGCACTTTCTGCTTTTCCCACAATGTTTTCAAAAGCTCTCTTCTTCAGGGTCGTTAAAATATGGGATTGTTTCGAAAAGGGCTTTTCAAGGAGAAGGCTTATATGTTGTTCATCTTTAATTTTATAAAAGCTATGGTTTAACCATATTACATTATGTTTGTTATAAATTTATAACTATAATTATATTTTTCTTATGTAAAGATTACTTAAAATTGTATTAGACAGAGGTTTTCTCATTAAATGGTTAAATTTTTGGTTAGCTTTTAGCTTGCTTTAATTTGTGGTCTTCAACTTGAATAACTGATCTTAGTGAAATAATTTCTTGAAAATGTATTATCTTGATTAAGTATATATCTTTATCAGACAAAGATAAAATTTTAGTCTTGTCCATTTTGAAGACAATAACTTAGGCTCAAATGATGGAATTCTTTCAGAAACTGATTATCAGCATTTTCTTTTTCCCACAATATTTCCAGAAGCCTGCTAGCTCCCAGGGTCATCAAATGATGAAATTGTTTGATAAAGGATTCATGCATGGCATTAGGGATTTTCTTGTCATCAGTGAAATACATTTTTTGTATTGTTGAACAAAAAGCAGGTTTTTTAAAGTGCTTTCAGCACTTTGATTATATATTTATAGCAGTAATTTTCTAAACATCTTTTTTCAGCAGATGGGAGGAGGTCTGTGTTAGAAATAAATGAATAAGTTAACTCTTCTAAGAAATAATTACACCTGTATCAGTGTAAGATACTATATTAGTTGCTAAACAAGTAAAGAAAATGTCAGAAAATAATTAAATACAACCAAAAATAGTTGCCTCTAGCACAATCATGTTACTTTGTAACACTGGAATTTGCTTTGCAAATATCATTTGCACAGATTTAAAATCAAAAGTTTTGCAAACTTCCACTGTGAAAATACAGTCACTCAGTTACTGAAATGTCTCCCTGTCTATGCATTTACTCCAGACTGTCAAAAATTAGAACAAAAAATATCTTGTTTGTTCCACACTTGTAGTACTTTAAACCATATTCATTCTAGTCTGCAAAATCTACCATAAATAAGATTTTCAAAAATTTTGTACCACCCTCCTTTATTTAACCCTTTACAAAACACTCTTGTCTTTTAACAGCCTTGAGGAAAAAAGCCTGGTGAAACATTCAACATTGTGACAAACGAAGCATTGCTCTTGTTGGGCTCTCACAGCTTTTTTTTGAAAATGTTATATTTCATATCTCTCTGTTCTTTGTCTCATTATACATATTGATTGATTGAATGGTGTTTTACACTGCTTTCAATATTATTTCTGTCATATTGCAGCCACAGCTCACATATTCATGGATTTCTTGGGTTTCACCAGTACTAGGCTAGGGCTCTGAATTGTCTTACCCAAGCACACTCTCATGAAAAACCCAGTAGATCCATTGAGGCTCGAACCTGGAGCTTTCAGGTTACATGTCCTACACTTTTACCACTGAGCCATGCAGGATCTCTGTGATACATGTACTAACATACAAATTATACATAGGTAAAAATTGTGAACTGAGAGACAATATTCTTCAAAATAGAGCATTTTCCTGTGAACAGCTAATGCTAATTTTTCCCTGTTTTGTCATTCACTGTATTCAGTAGGGATGTAAAAAGCTGTATTTATAGGTTAATTGGTTAAACAACAGAATATAGAGAGGGATCACTAAGTTCTTCCACATAGGGTCTATGTACCATTGCTTGAGTCACTGTCAATGGAATAGAAGCTTCTGGCACTGTTTGTAAGGGCTCACTCATTTTATGTACACTTATTTCAGGCTGGATGGGTCGCATATGGCTGCTTTGAGAAATTGTGTAACCAGGTATGTTAGTCGAAAGAGGAAAAGAGCTTTGTGTAGGAAAATGGCTAGTTTGTGGTGGTTGGCACAAGTGTTCATTTTGGATGGGTTGGTTTGGACCACCTTGTTGTCCCACATTTGGCATGTAGCCAAGACTACTATTACATACACTGCCATATCCAATACTGTCAGCTCTTTGAATCAAGCCATCACCAAAGAAACCATGGTGGTGACCACAGTTATCCATAGTTGGTCTGCTTCCATAGTGACCAGGACTTGCTAGCGGACCATAATGACTGTCTATGCTATGTAGTCTCCCACCATTCACATCATAATTGGATAAACTTATATGCCGTGTACTACAGTTATGTCTCACATTCGGGGGTACACTATTTCGATGTTGCATTTGGGGAAACCCGACAGGCTGTTCCAGGTTATAGATGGAATTAAGTTGGTTAATATTTTGAGATTCTGATCCCATGTTGTAGATTGGACTAGATGTTGGGGGTTTTCTAAGTCTGTTGTTTCTGTATTTACCAGCACTTGAACTTCGGTGTATATACGAAACATGTGGTTTTCCAAATTCATTTGGATGAATTTTGATTGGTTTAAATAGAGGAACTGTGTCATGAACCTGACAACTAGACACAGCACCATGTGGATATAATTCATTTGGATTTCCTGCACTGTCTGTAGCACTATGAGTATATTGTCCAGATCTTGAGCTCCGAAAACCAGAATCGTCGGAATCATCAGATGCTTGTGAGTTCGGACGTAAAGCATCATTCATTGGTCTTTGCACTTCCGAGTTACTCACTTCACACTGAATTTGATTTAAATCCGAAAATCCACTGTCTCCATTAGTCTTGTACAGTGTATTTACAATTCCCTCCGTGGGTTCTGGACTTTCTTCATAATCATCATTTGATTTGTTTTTATTGTTGTTATTATTGTGCGAAAGACTTTCCTGGAAGAGTGTCAAACTGGATTTGAATGGAGGAGGAGGGGGTGGGGGAGGTTCATAAACCTGCCCCTCTTTTAACTTTTCAATTTTATGTGGATCATGTTTCTTATACAGTATTTGGTTTCGGATGCGCATTTTGTACCAGCAGTAACAAAACACCGCAAAGAGTCCAACTGTTACCAGGGCTGGTATCAGAACGCCAAGAAAAAACAGTAAGTTCATCGTGGATTGGTCCGTCATCCTGAGCCTATGCCAGAAAATGGGCCGTTAACTTTTTTCCTGGCAAATTTCATTCTTGAAAGTCAGTGTTGAAAGGTCACCATGGTTGATGTATCTGAAATACATAAGAAGAGGTAAAATTTAAACTGCCGTTTCTGTAGAACCTTTGTAAACTCCTTATCAGCTGAAGTCTGATTTGTTTTATGTAGAAAACACTGTTACAAAAGAGCAATCTTTGGTTATGAGTTCCTGAAATCCTAATTCTTGTTTATCATTGAATTATTTTACCAGCATGTTTCCATACTTGTTTGCCATGAAATTATTGTAGGGGGTTATGAGACATTTCTTTATCATACGATGTTATATTTTCATGACCATGAGAAGAAGGCTTTTGAAAACATTATTGAAAACGAAGAAAACGGTGGTATTCAGCATTTTCTTCTTTTACAATTATTTTTTTCTATCCTTTTGGAGAAAATTCCATCATTTGATTCACATGTCATTTGTTTTGCACTTTCCATTAGGGCGAGTCTAAAATTTTTGTACTCTAAAATAGTTACAGAAGCAGATTTCAAATGGCCATACAAAATGTTAAGCTTAACTTTTAACCCTTTACCACACAATCCTGATGTTTTAAAGATCCTGTTGATGAAGGCTTTTGAAGACATTGTGGGGAAAAGGAGAAAATGCTTGTAGCATTTTCTCCTTTTCCCATAATGTTTTCAACTCTTCCAAGGAGAAATTTTAATTTTAATTTCATGAGTCATATTTTATTCTGCCAATGCATTAAATTTGGACCAGTCTGAAATTTGTGTTGTTAAGAGTTAAATTTGTGTGTTATTGAGGATGCTTTAACCCTGCTAGTATAGTGCAATTTATTTAGGGATGAAAATATAAAAAGAAGACCAGGTTTCATCGTTTTGATGGACAGCACAGCATGGCATTGAACAGGACAACAAATTGAGATGTAAATTCTGTTGGGAGAAAGAAAAAATTTCCCATGCTGTTATCTCTCTATTCTTTGTGCTTTTATGACAATAATCTCTAAACCCGTTTTATGTTCAGATTTTAGATGGGATATCACACAAAGACGTTTTTGACTTATGTTTCTTTTGCCCCTCTTGCTTGACTGGGCCCAAACGTTTTTGATACAAAAGAATACTTTTTCACTGAATTTCAAAAAAGTTACTTTCACTTTACTTTTTAACAGACAATAAAATTTTAGACTCACCCATATTGAAAGCTTTTGCAAACAAGAAATCAAATTTGGCTCAAATGGTGTAGGGTTTTCCTTACAAATGGTAAAAAAAAAATAAATGAAGAAAAGGAGAAAATGTTGGTAACCAGCATTTTCTTCTTATCCATAGAGTTTCAAAAGCTTTTTTTTTTCCTATGGTTATTTAACGCTATCAAACGACAAAATTTTAGACTAGCCCATATTGCAGGCGACAAAATAAATGCAACTAAAAAAGTGAAATTTGTGTAGGGAAGAGTAGAAAACATTGTGGGAATAGGAGAAAATACTGGTTGCCTGAGCATTTTCTCACATTGTTTTCAGAAGCTTTCGTTCTCGGGGTGGTTAAAACTCAGGATTGTGAGGAATAGGGTTAACTCTTTACCACACGATCCCGACTTTTAACGACCCTGAGAAAGAAGCCTTTTGAAAACATTGTGGGAAAAGGAGAAAATGCTGGTGACCAGCATTTTCTCCTTTTCCCACACTGTTTTCTACTCTTTTCAAAACAGATTTCAATTTTCAAGTCACATAATTTGTTGTCTGCAAATGCTTTCAATTTGGACAGGTCTAAAATTTTGTCGTTTGGTGAAGAGATAAACATGCATCAACTGGTAAAGATCCAGAAAGTATCCATTTTGATGGAGCTAAAATTGTTATATTTCGTTTTGATTGAAAGATCTGACAGATTACAAAGATATTCATCAAACATTATTTTCATTTGATCAAACAAACATGTCCATCCCTTTTTTGACTTTTGCCCGCTTTTAACGCACAGTTTTGAAACTTTGCATCCACTTATTATGGCCTGAAATAATTTTGCAGCAGATAACTTTGTAGACATCCTTGTTACCAGACGACAAAATTTTAGATTTATCCCAATTCAAAGCATTTGCAAGCGACAAATTCAAGTGGGCTGAAAGGATTGAATTTGTCTTTAAAAGGTTAGAAAACATTGTAGGTAAAGGAGAAAAAGCTGGCTAACAGCATTTTCTCCTTTTTCTCAATGCTTTCAAAAGCTTCTATGGACAGGGTAGGTAATATATGGGACTGTTGTAAAGGGTTAAAGCATCTGCAGACTACAAATGAAATATAACTGGAATTTTGGGAGTTGTCTTTAAAAGGGTAGAAAAACTTTCAGAAAAAGAGAAAATGCTAGTTACAAGTATTTTCTCTCTTTTTCACAATGTTTTCCAACCTTCATTCCCAGGGTAGTAAGTAAAACATGCGATTGTTAGGTCAATACATAAATTGTCTTGTCAAAATGTAAAATTTCTCAATATGAGCTGAATTTCTACTTATGTCCCAAAGTTTTCAAAAGATGACTGCTGCAAGATCGAAAAAAGAATTAGTCTGTCAGAGATCGCAGTCGTTATTAGTGAAACCAGTCTGTTGAAAGGCAAAGTCCTTTGTCACTGTTACAAAAGATGAGATTTTTTCTGTAACCCAATATCTGAGGGTGTTATTGAAAAAAAAAATACCTGGGTATGCTTTTAATCCAATTTAGAAGGGTAGTCTCTACCCCAACAAAAAAAACATAAACCCATTCCCTTTTCTGACTTTTTTTGCAAATTTTATTTTTCCTTTTTAACCCTTTCCCAAACAACGAATTGTGGACTATTCCAAATTGAAATTAACTGCAGACAACAAATTTGAAACTTGCATGAATGAGCTGTATATCTGTGATAGGCTAAAAAACATTGTGGGGAAGGAGAAAATGCTGGTTACCAGCATTTTCTCCTTTTCCCACAATGTTTTCTAAAGTCTTCTTCTTCAGGGTTGTTAAAAGTTGAGATTGTGTGTTAAAGGGTTAATGTAAATATCTATAAGCAGAATGACAACCTATAGATGACTTTTGATGTCTTGAAGTTGACCGACTTTGAAACCATTGTGGCAAAAAGAGAAATTACTCATAAAGAGGTATTTCTCCTTTTTTCACAGTATCTTTATGTATTCATCCTTAACAAGTGTTGAATACCTGTATTGTACCAAAATGATTTCAGTTCATCTGTAGCAAGTTTATGTTAAGAGGTCTTAAGTCAAATGAAATTTTGCAAAATCTGCAAACTGAGGTATCATGTCTGCAATGGGAGAGTTTTAATACATCTGAAATATCAGACAATTTGTAACAATTATCTTTTCCAAAAACAAACCCTGTTTTACTGAAATTATTATCTTGGACATGTGAAAACATATAACACCCCCCCCCCCCCCCCCCCCGTGTTCTTACAAGCTAGTAACTTAAATGTAGCAGTTTCTTAAAAGAATCTTTCTCTTTTCATTTTGGAACAGTCTTGCACTATAGAAAACTTTTAAAGAGATTAGCATTTATACTAGAGGTTAATACACCATATAGAAATTTGTGTTGAAGTTTTGTATCAATGATAATTTTCTTTATTTGTTATCGAGAGCTGGCCATAAATAGACAGGATACTAAATAAATACAGGAGTTTATCCGGGTCTTAAACAAATATTTGACCATCTAGCCCTCTATAATTGAGAGAAAATATCAAGTCCAGGTGACAGAAAAACCTCTTTGTACATGATTAACTCTTTACCACAAATTGAAAGCTTTTGCAGACGTCGACAAAATAAATACGACTCAAAAATTTAAATTTGTTTTGGGAAGGGTATAAAAAAATTGAGGGAAAAGGAGTAAATGCTGGTTACAAGCATTTTCTCCTTTTTCCAACAATGTTTTCAAAAGGCCTTTTCTTTAAGGTCATTAAAACATATTATTTCGTGGTAAAAGGTTATCCTAACTCCTTACCACACAATAAAATCTTACAATGGTCCAAATTCAAAGCATTTACACATGACAAAATAAATTAAAATTCCTTTTGGGAAAAGTAGAAAACATTGTGGGATAAGGAGAAAATGCTGGTTACCAGCATTTTCTTCTATTTACACAATATTTTCAAAAGGCTTTTTTCTTCAAGGTTGTTTAAACTTGTCACTGTGTGGATTAGGGTTAACTCTTACAATGGTCGAATTGAAAGTATTTGCAGTCAACTATATAAGATGTGGCTTGAATAATGGAATTGATCTTTGATAGAGTAGAAAACATTGTGAGAAAATGCTGGTTACCCGCTTTTTCTACTTTCCTTGTGATGTTTCCGAATGACTACCGGTACTTCATCAGAGTTGTTAAAACTTGGAATTGTGTGGTAAAGTTTGTAACACCAGTCTAAAATTTTATTGTTTGGTAAAGTTTTAAAAACAGTACAACAAATAAAGTAGAAAAACTTACAAATAATGACCAAAGAGCATTAAAAACTCATTTGAAAATAATTTCAGAAATGGACGTAAATGTTTGTAGTATTGATCAATATAGAAATATCGTAATTGTTTAATGGGGCAATTTTCCCCATCTGAACCATTGTTCCCCTGTCTTTGTTTGGCTTTGGTGACATTACTTTTGCTGCAAACAATATCATTTCGAATATTATCGAGAGACATTTACAAAGTAACCTTACCCTTGTAAAATCCAAGACATTCTATTGATTTAAGAGTTTAAATTTCAAAGCTTTTTTTACCTTTCATGAATTTCTGAATAGTGTAGAACCAAGATCAGACTGCATGTTTTATTCAATCTGATTTAGACCTTTACACTTTCAACATCAACTAAGATCACCTTTGGTGCAGAAAGGGATAAAATATGAAAAATGTATACAGGTGATGCTTGTCCGATTTTTAATTTGACACACAGCAGGAAAATTGGGAGGGATAAGTTTTCAGTGCCGCAAATTCATTTTTTCGCCCCTTATGAATAAATTTTACCTCATTTCCATGGTTGTTAGCCTTTACAAAGCTAATGATACATGTAATAATTATTTTAATGATTTTAGTAGTCTGACGAAACCCACTTGTAGCAATTTCAAAGCTATTTTGACCTGAAATCTCTAAAAATGCTAATTCTTGTCTTGTCACAATGTTTCCAAGAGTCTTTCCTGTGAGACAGAATAAGTTCTCTTCATTTTGTAATGTAATGTTTTATTCTTCTGATATGAAGAAAATCTAGAATACTATACGACAGTGAAAGAAAGTGCTGTTTCCAAAAGGTTGTCAACAGAGAAGATTTTTGAAAACGGAAAAATTTTAGAATGGTTTAAGCCCTGCACAGTTGTCTTAAGTCTTTACCAAATGACACGATTTTAGACTAGTCCAAATGTAAAGCATTTGTAGATGACAAAATAAATGTGGCTAAAATATTGAAATTAAATTTGGGAATGGTAGAAAAGATTATGGGAAAATGAGAAAATGCTGGTTACCAGCATTTTCTCCTTTCCTCACAATGTTTTCTATAAGCTTTTTTCAATGGGTCGTTAAAAGATGTGATTGTATGGTAAAGGGTATATATTCTCTGCTGTACGAAGAGACATCTTTTAGACTTGAACATAATTCAAAACATTTACAGAGTAATGACTTTTGTCTTTTAAAGGACAGAAAACTATGCATGAAAAGGAGAAAATGCTGGTTAACTCTTTCCCAAACAGTGACGACTTTTAACGCCCCTGAAAGAGAAGGCTTTTGAAAACATAGTGGGAAAAGGAGAAAATGCTGGTTACCAGCATTTTCTCCTTTTCCCACAATGTTTTCTACCCTCTCAAAGAAAAATCATTTCATATGAGCCACATTGAAACTGTCATCTGCAAATGCTTTCAATTCGGACAGGTCTAAAATTTTGTCGTGCGGTAAAGGGTTAACAGCAATTTCTTCTTTTGTCATAATGTTTTCATAAATCGATATCCGTCCGGATCTTAGAATCACTGAATCGCTCAGTGAAGTATAAACATTGTTGCAGGGTGCTGAATTTTTCATGACCTACGCTATAAATAATTTTGGTAAATTTCACCCATAATGAAACATATGCCTTTGCACTCAAAGTATACACAGTACCCATAAAGAATTCATGGACAATACAAATAATTGTATGTACTTGGTCTTACTTATTATTGTACTGTATGAATCCTTTCATATGTACATTAAAAACATTCAGATTTTCTCCATTTTAGACATTTTATTTTCATTACAATTTGTAGGTAAGACTAAAACTGTAAGAATGTAAATACATGTATATAAACAAACTCATAGATTGTTACTAAAATCTATCCATTAAGTTAAAGAATTTCAGTCCTTTTTGAGGATACCTGTTATATCAAGGGTGAAGGATCCCACATAATAACTGCAATTTTCATAATAAATGACATGGCTGTTAGTCACCAGGTTTTACAACATTTTTAACATGTACTGTGTTTCTAAATGAAATGTGTCTCTGAATATGTAAAAATGTAAACTTTGATACATACAATGTATTTGCTTTCATTGTTCTTTACTAGATGACAAAGATTTAGACGTGTTCAAATTCAGAACATTTGTAGACAACAAACGAACTGGCTTAAATGATCGGATTTGTTGCTGAAAGAATATAAAACATTGTTGGAAACAGAGATGATTATGCTGTTTACCAGTATTTTCTGCTTTTCCCATAATGTTTTTGAAAGCCTTCTTCATCAGTGTGTGGCAATCATTAAAATTTTGGTAAAAGGTTAACCAGCATTTTCTCTACCTTCCACAAAGTTTTCTGCCCTCCCATAAACAGTTCCCTTCATTTAGGACACATGCACATTGTTGTCTGCAAATTCTTTTAATTGTTTTGAAATTATTTCTAGAATTTAATCTTTTGGTAAAGAGTAAAAATTATTTTTTTCTAAAAGAATTTACACAGGTGACATACCTATGATAATTTTTAAAAATGATGTCAGGTGACAAAATTGCTACCATAATTGGACTTACTTGTTTTATAACTATTTTATTTGCCCTCAGGAATAAACCTTGAATATTATGAATTTGGTAACAGTTTTCCATTTACTTTGGGTTAGCATACATATCACTCTGTCACAGTCTTTTTCATTCAATGTTATAAAACCAGAGGATTCCCTAAATTTGAATTTAAGTGTGGACAGCCTAAACCATCTAGCAGTCATTTAATTCACTAAATGGGTATCATCATGCAGACATTTTCTTGTGTCTGAGCTCAACTGGCTTTGAAAGTCATGTAAAATTGGTCCATATTAGCTGCGCTTTTACTTTGTTCATTCTTATTTTCTCAATGGACAGCGCATAATGCTATATATTTTATCCTTTGCTATGTTTTGTTAATATGGAACAGAACAGAATAGGTATTTATTAAACAAGTTCAAATGTTATGTTAAAATAGTATTTTCATATGCATAAGAAAGTGCACATTTCATAATTAAGACTTGAAATGCAACATAAAATGGCAAGTTGTGTGAGATACTCATTACCAGAAGTTTGAATTTCTGATGAAACCAGAAAAAATGTACAAATACATACATTTTGTTTATGTAGTGAAGAAAATTATCTATTGAAGGAAAAAATAAAATCCATATTCATGTAATAAATCATCCTAATGTCAGGGAATGTAAGCACAGCTGATAAAATTTTCAACAGCATCAGTGAACAAGACTATACAGGGTGTCCAAAAAGTCGTGCACCATCCTGAAAACACATCCATTGTTACAGATGCTCAAATTGAGCACCATTTTCAGTAATACAACGCTGTACTCTTTGCAAAAAGCTGTTTTGAACATTCCGTAGGGATGTTGTGAAAATGGTGCTTAATTTGAGCATCTGTAACAATGAATGTGTTTTCAGGATGGTGCACGACTTTTTGGACACCCTGTATAATATGTAGAAAGAATTACTATTGCCAAACAATCCCAACCCTAAAGAAGAAGGATTTTGAAAATATAATAGGAAAAGGGGAAAATTCTGGTCACCAGCATTTTCTTTCTGTCCCACAATCTATTTTTCCCTCTCAAGGACAAGTTACTTCATTTGAACCAGTAATTACCAGTCTAAGATTTCGTTATTTGGTAACAAGTGAATTTATTATTATGCATAGATGCCTGTGCCTAAGTTGCAAGCCATTTGCTTCTTTACTCAAACACCATTTCTATTTCTAATACATGTACCTGTATTATTTTCTCCTCTTTCAGTATCATACATGTTCTAAAAAAAGGGAAGAAAAAAAAAAGGGGCCAGCTTGTAGCCTATAAGAAGACTAGTTTTACTACATGTGTCTTCAACTGCAACGACTGTTGAAAACATGCAAGTTTACCTTCACATATTTTTTGAGATCTCTGTAACCTTACTATGTATTCCTTATTCTTATATTGCAAGAATATTTCGGAGTTGACAGTTGATTTCTTTCACAATGTAATGAGTCAAACTTAGCTGGCGTTACCCGAGATAAAGAAATGAAATGAAAAATAACTGAAATTTTTGTGTTACCTGCTATAAATAGTTGAAGAATACAGGAGGGAAAACAAAATCTAAATTCCGATTTCTAATCCTTTATACTTCTATCACTAAACACGTAATTCTTTGTCTATGTTTTGAAAAATGTATAAAATTGAGCCATTGCTCTGGCAAAACTGGGGCTTAATGCATCTCCCTAATGCATGATACCAAGTAAGTCATCACATGATCATGGGTACAAAAAGTCCATTTTGTCTAACAGCTAACTGAATTATGAGGTAAACTGGTCCTTGGACATGCAGATAATTGAACTATAGAAAAAAAGTTTCAGCTCAGGTCAGCCTGTGCAGACTGTGCAGGCAGACATGAGTTAATACTTTTTGCAGATACATTAATCCCCCTTGTCATAGAGTATGGCTCGTATAAAAAAAATAAAGAAATAACCAAGCACAAGCAGTGATACCACTTCATCTGAAGCACACAGCAGAGTGTGTGGATTATAACTATACCAGAAGCCAAAGAAATATAAAGCAGTGAAAAAGCTCAAGATAAAAATCTCCCTATTTGACATGAGCAATTAACTGAGAAAATTTCCCAGATTGAGGTATATAGCAAATCCGATAGAATATAATTGCACAAAATTTCTTTCAAATGTGGAAAATAATCTTTTAAGATATAATGTACTGCTTTTTTCGTGAATAAAAGGCGGGGGATTTGGAGAGAATATCAAGTCTTAAGAGTGCCCACAGGGAACAAATTGTACAATTAATTCTTTACGAGCTGACAAAATTTTAGACTCTTCCATATTGGAAGCATTTGCAAAAAAAATTTGGCTGAAATTATTGGATTATTTTTTAAATAGTGGAAAACATTAAGGGAAAAAGAGAAAATGCTGGTTTTCAACATTTTCTTCTTTTCCCGCAATGGTTTCACAAAGCCTTATTCCCAAGATTTGTTAAAAAACTTTGTGGATTGTTTTGTAAAGGGTAAAATATGAATTGTATAGCGGTAACTTTCTTTTTCCCCCTCTTCTCTCTTGATTATTATAATGCAAACTTAACATTATTGACTACCATTGCTGCAGATGACATTGAAAATTTCTTTGGATGAATATAATAATCATTATCTGTATATTTATCAATTGGCATTGGTTTTATGATATTAAGCTTATTTTATTCTTATCGCCTTTTATTTTGGTCAGTAATTAATACTCACTACCAGAAACAAGTTTCAAGTAGACAACTTTGAAAACTTTAATGTAAAATATTATTTACTCTTTACCAAAGGACAAAATGTTGGACTTGTCCAAATCCAGATCGTTTTAAGACGTTAAGTTAACTCTTTACCACACAATCCTGAGTTTTAACGACCCAGAAAGAGAAGCCTTTTGAAAACATTGTGGGAAAAGGAGAAAATGCTGGTAACCAGCATTTTCTCCTTTTCCCACAATGTTTTCTACCCTTCCCATAAAAAATTTCAACTTTTAAGTCACATTTATTTTTTCGTCTGCAAATGCTTTCAATTTGGACTAATCTTAAATTTTGTCGTTTGGTAAAGAGTTAAATGTGGGACAAGGAAAATGCTGGATACTAATTTGTGTTCTGCAAATCCTTTGAGTTTGAAAAAGAAAAAAGTGCCTTCAATTTGGATGGGTTGAAATTTTGTTGTTTGGTTGAAAGTTGATTTTGTGACTCTTGCATTAAATATAGAATAAGCTCTAATCTTTGTCTGTACTAAATAGATAAGAGACGGAAAGCATTGCTGCACTTTGATTTGACCTGAGAAAATGTCAAGGTTTATCCCATTACCAATCAATCCCATGGTTTAACAACCTTTAACAAGAGGAATTATAAAAACATAGTTGGAAAAGGAGAACACGCTGGTTATGAACTAGCATTGTTTCCTTTTTTCCACACTGTTTTCTAGCCTTTCAGCGACAATTTCAGCTACTGAATTTATTTGTAATCTGCAAATTCTGTCAATATGGACTAGTTTAAAAATTTGCTGTTTGATAGTTTGAACCCTTTATTGCTACACATATACTACGGTACTTACATTGTTAGAAAAGGAGCGATTATTAGGTACTAATTCTTCTCAAATGTCAAACTCCTTTTGCCTCCTTTATTTATCATGATGTTCAAAAAGTTATTTTCCTTTCCATGGATATTTTCCAGCCAGTGGTAAATTGTGTCTATAAATATCCTTTAAAGTAATGGGTTGGATTTATCACTTTTTAACGAGAGATGAAATTTTAGGACCTAATCATTTCATTTGCATTCAAAGCATTGTTGCAACATTTGACATTTGGCATTTTGAAAACTGGAAGTGTTCAAGATCCAATCAAAGCCTATGTTTAATAGACGATACTAAAGCATACCTTTTTTTTACCAAAGTGTTACCAAACGGCAAAATTTTAGACCTGTTGAAGCTCAAAGCTTTTGCAGATGACAATTTTTATGTGGCTCAAATTGTGGAGTTTGTTCCTGGAAGGTTAGAAAACATTGTTACAAGCATTTTCTCCTTTTCCTGCAATGTTTTCTAAAGGGTTCTTCCTAAAGGTCATTAAAACTTGGGATGGTGTGGTAAAGGATTAATGAGCAAAAATGAGAAGATTCCAATGCAAATTATTCTTGAAGGGTTTCAAAAGATTTTATCTGACCTTTTAATTTGCATAAATATTAATAGTTGCTTTCAAGTGACCAATAAGATTATTCATATAAACAAGAGAATGTGAGGTTTTATTCTGATCCTGACTGATCTAAAACCTTTTTCTTAACAATTTTGATTTTTTACGACGGTTTGTTGAAGATAAGGCTCTTGCAAACGCTATACAAGATCACATCCCATTTGAGCCACATTTAACTATGCACTAAACAACCCCGAGTTTTAACAAACCTGTGGAAAAGGTTTCTGGAAACATTTTGGGAAAAGGAGAATGTTGTGGTAACCGGCATTTCCCCTGTTGCCAGAATGTTTTGCTTTCCTGTCAAGGTGAAGTTACATTATTTTAGTCACATTTAATTTGTTGTCTTCAATTGCTTTGAATTTGGTCAAGTCAAGAATTTTGTTGTCTAGTAATGTGTTTTGTTTGATGCAAATGCTTGCAAAAAGGACATGTCTAATTTTTGTATGGTAGAAAGTTAAAATGTTTGTGCTGTCTGATCTTGATCTTCAGTACCCAGAAAAGCTCTTGAAGGGGACCCCAGTATTACTTAGGGTTAACTTCTGACCAGGCAACAAAATTTAGAGCATGATTGTCTGACTTGAAAACATTTGCAGAAGACAAACTGAATGTGGCTGAAACAATGAGATTTGTCTGTGAAAGGGTGAATAGCAAAAGTCTTCTTCATTGTTAGCGCCTGACACTCTAAAATATTAACCCTTGACCACACCATCCTAGGTTTAACGATCCTGCAGAAAGAGCCTTTCGAAAAGATTCTGGGTTTAGGAGAAAATGTTGGCAACTGGTATTTTCTTCTTTTTCCCTACAATGTTTTCTAGCCTTCCTAAAGCAAATTTTAATTTTTGAGTCACGTTTATTTTGTAGTCGACAAATGCTTTCTAATTTTGAGTAGTTTAAAATTTTGTCGTTCGGTAAAGAGTTAAGGTCTTAACCCTTTACCACACAATGATGACTTTTAACACCCCTGAAAGAGAAGGCTTTTGAAAACATTGTGGGAAAAGGAGAAAATGCTGGTTACCAGCATTTTTTCCTTTTCCCACAATGTTTTCTTCCCTTACAAAGAAAAATCATTTCATATGAGCCACATTGAAACTGTCATCAGCAAATGCTTTCAATTCGGACAGGTCTAAAATTTGTCGTGTGGTAAAGGGTTAAGCCTGATTTCAAGCAACATACCAGGATGTAAAATGGTAGACTCATCCAAATTGAGATTCAGAGTAGAAATTAATCATAGATAAGAATTACAAAATATCACGGTTGCAGAAGACTGAATCAAACAAAAAAGAAACCACATTTCTTAAAGTAGTTAGCATAACTATATGATAATCGGTAATGAGGGGGCTATTATAAATGCAGTCTTACAATCACACATAATGAAAGATGGAAAAAATGGACAAGTTATTTCTATGCCTTTTACCTCTTCACTTAACAATCCCAGGAGTTTTAATAACTTGAAAAAAAAGAAGGCTTTTTGAAATAGTGTAAGAAAAGGAGAAAATGCTGTTCAAAGACAAATCCTTATAATGACCAGAGAATCATTTTTATGTTGTCTTCAAAATGTTTTCAACATGGATGAGTCTAGAATTTCGTTGTCTACATGGTAAACTGTTAAACCTTTACCAAACGACGAAATGTTAGACTTGTCCAAATTGAAAGCCCTAGCAGATGACCCCCCCCCCCCCCCCCAAAAAAAAAAAAAAAAATTCTTCTAGGTAGGGTAGAAGACATTGGGGGAAAAGCAGAAAATGCTGGTTACAATCATTTTCTCCTTTTCCCACAATGTTTTCAAAAGCCTTCTTCAGGGTCATTAAAAGTTGGGATTCCATGGTACAGCCGGGTTAACTGGGTGTAAATGTAATAGTTATTTCTTAATGACTATGTTACAAGTCGAACATGAAAAGGAGTAACATGAATGATCTTGTTAATTTGAAAACCTTTCCATTTTCTTGACCTCTTGTAAAAGGGCTTTGACATTTTGAAGTCAAATAAATACATAAATTTTCATGCATAAAGAGAAATTGCTTATCATTTTGTGAGCAATTATGTTTTTCTTAACTGTTTACAGATCAAGGAAATTGCACTTTAATTAATTTTTCTTTTTTTTAACCATAATGTCTTACAAGGTTGCAGCAAATGCATTCTATGAATGTTTATCACTTTACCATACAATCCCGAGTTTAAACGACCCTGAGAAGTAGGCCTTTTGAAAGCAGTGTGGGAAAAGGAGAAAATCCTGGTAACCAGCAATCCTTTACCCACAATGTTTTCTAGACTATCTGATTCAAATCCCATCATTTGTGCCATATAAATTTTGTCGTCTGTAGGTGCTTTCAAATTGGACCCGTCTGAACTATTGTCGTTTGGGATTTAACTAAGGAGTTAAAACATCCAAATCATGGGTTTGAAACATGGATCAAGGCAAATTAGAGAATTCATTTAAAGCCATTGTTGCAAAGGAAAAGTTATTTCTCCAAACACATTTTTTTCATAAATCAACGGCAAGATGCTTAAAGTTGTGTGCATGTGGTAATTTGTTTGTCTCTTTACCACACCCTTTTGAAAACATTGTGAGAAAAGGAGAAAATGCTGGGAACCAGCATTTTCTCTTTTTTCCACAATGTTTTCTTCCCTATTAATGGCAAGTTCCATCATTTGAGTCAGACTTGAATTGTCTTCTGCGAATGCTGTCAGTTTGGACTTGTCTACGTTTTTGTAGTTTGGTAAAGAATTAAGCTGTTGATTGTACATGTACTCAATTTGCCTTAACCCTTTACCAAACAGTCCCTGGTTTTAACGACCCTGAGGAAGAATCCTTCTGAAAACATTGTGGGAAAAGGAGAAAATGCTGGTCACCAGCATTTTCTCCTTTTCCCACAATGTTTTCTTTTCTTCCAAAGTCAAGTTTTGATTTTTGAGTCACACTTATATTGTCGTCTGCAAATGCTTTCAATTTGGACCAGTGTAAGATTTTGTCGTTTGGTAAAGAGTTAAAAATAATTTCTGACAAGAACTGGTACTTGTGTATTTGTGCGAGTTTTTCACTGTTTACCAGACAACAAGATTTTAGACTCATCCAAATTAAAAGCAATTACAACTGAAAATTAAACTCGGCTCAGATAATAAGTTTTGTCACTGGATGGGTAAAAATACTTTTCAGGATAAAGAAGAAAATGCTGGTTACCATTGGCAGCTTCTTCTTTTCCCTACAATGTTTTGAAATGGCTTATTTCTTTAGGGTTGTTAAAACAGATTTTTGCTAATGGGATAAATTATGAGTTTTAGAATGAAAATCTAAGGTGCAAATATTATTCCTCATACCTCTTACTGCCTTCAACATCTTAACTCTTTAACACACGACAAAATCATAGACTTGTCCAAATTCAAAGCATTTACAGACGACAATTTAAATGTGGCTCAAATGATCAAATTTGTCTTCGACAGGGAAGAAAACATTGTGGGAAAAGGAGAAAATGCTGGTTACCAGCATTTTCTCCTTTTCTCACAATGTTTTCAAAAGGCTTCTTCATCAGGGTTGTTAAAATTTGGGATTGTGTGGTAAAGGGTTAATTAATCCTTTTCCAAATAATCCTGGCTTCTAACAAGCCTGAGAAAGAAGCCTTTTAAAAACATTGGTGGGAAAAAGGAGAAAATGCTGGTAACCAGCATTTTCTCCTTTTCCCACAAAGTATTTTTTCATACACAAACGCCATCATTTGAGCCACATGTAAATGACCAATAAAGACAATGGTCATAATAATTACATCTACCACATTTTCTACATGTCCTGTGTAACTTTCAAGGCCATCTAAATGCGGACAATTCATGGCATTTCACATTTGGAAAAACTTCAATCTTTCTTTCACCCTTCACTTATGATTCCCATTTTTTAATGACTTTAAGGAATAATGGCTCTTGAAAACAACGTGGGAACAGAAGAAAATTTTCTGATTGCTTTGAACCGTTTCAAATACAAATTCCATTATATGAGCCGCATTCAATTTGTTGTCTGCATTTAATGCTATCAGTTTTGACAAGTCTAGAATAATGTCGTCAGATTAGGAATTAATGGGTTGAAACATTTAAGTATTATTTAAGTATTGTCTCATGCTTTTCTTTTCTTGTGCATGTATGAAGAAAACTGAATTGTAGGAGTACATTTCATCTTTTTCTTGCATTTGTGATTTGGTAATTATGTAAATATTTTTATTGTAATCTGAAACAATATCACATATCCTTATTGTATTTTGGGTTCAGGTTGGACACACTGGCACTTCAAAGGTATTAGAGCAGATTAAAGTAATTCCTTAACCCTTTACCACCCCATAAGGAAAAGGATTTTGAAAACATTGTGGGAAAAGGATAAAATGTAACCACCATTTTCTCCTTTTCTCACAATGTTTTCTACCCTTTCAAAAACAAATTTCATAATTTGTGCAACATTTGATTTGTTGTCTGCAATTGCTTTTAATTTGGACCAGTCTAAAACGTCTTAATAATGTTTCAATTGACAAACCTGCAAAAAATAGCATCTCAGAAATTGTGAAAAAATGAGGAAACTGTATGCATCAAGTAATATTTGCTTTGACTAATATTTTTGCTTGATCAAATTTCCATGAGTACATGATTTTGTCAGGTTATATTTGCAGGGTAGCTTGACAAATATTGTGCCTTTATATCTGTGAGGAAGAAGGCTTTCAAAAACATTGTGATAGAAAAAAATGATGGTAGCCAAAATTTTCTTCTATTCACACAATATTTTCTACTGTCTTTTCAGAAATAAAGCCTATCAATTATCCAAAATTTAATGTTATCTCTAAATGCTTTTAATATGAAGGTGTCTGAAATAAAAGTTCGTTGTCAAGAGCTATCAGGGAATGGGTAAAATTCGAAATGATATTTTGATATGTTGTAATGTCTTTTAATAGGGGATATTGAATATTTCTCTGTGCCAACAAACATTTCAGTAAACTATTTGAAGAACTACTCTCTCATGTTGACCTAACTGAGATAAAAATGCTACATGTATATATTTTTGTGTGCAGGGCCATGAATTAGAAGATCAAGTATCAGGGACATTCAAAATCCTTTTTGGTTTTTAAATTTTCATGATTAATTTCTAACTGGTTACCAAAAGACATTATTCTAAGCTGTCTGAAATTGAAAGCTTTTGTAGGCAACAACTGAAATGTGCCAAGAATAATAGGGCTGGTCTTTTTGAATGAGAAGAAAACATTGGAAAAGGATAAAATATGGTTACTAGCATTTTCTCCTTTTCCCACAATATTTTCAGAAGCCTTCTTTCCCAGGGTTGTTAAAAGTCAGGATTGTTTGGCAAAGAGTTAACTCATTACCAAACGACAATATTTTAGGTTTGTCCAAATCGAAAGCATTTGGAGACGACAAAATAAAAGTGACTGAAAATTTGAAATTTGTTTTGTGAAGAGTAGAAAACATTGTGGGAAAAGGAGAAAATGCTGGTTACCAGCATTTTCTCCTTTTCCCACAATGTTTTCTAAAGGCTTCTTTCTCAGGGTCGTCAAAAGTAGGGACTGTGTGGTAATGGGTTAATTAAATGGCTATTTAAGTTCGGAGTACTAGCAGTGTAAATCAACGACTGAGATAGAACGGCACAGAATGGTCTGTCACATTCTTGATTTACTCTTTGTCTTTTTTGCGAGAAATTCAAGTAAGAACAGCAAAGAAATTTAAATATTGCCATTTAAATACAGACTGAAAATATAAGTTTCTGTAATTGGGCACTCTATCAGCTGAACTCTTACCAAACAACAAAATTTAGAGGCCTATACAAGTTCAAAGCAGTTTCAGGTGACATTATCAAATGTGGCTCAAATGATTGGATTTGTCTTTAAGTAAGAAAACATTGTGAGAAAAGGAGAAAATGCTGGTGACTGGCATTTTTTTCTTTTCTCCTAATATTTTCTACTATTTCCAAGAAAATACTATCAGTTGAGTGGCATTTAACCCCTTACCAGACGACAAAATTGTAGAGTGGTCCATCTTAAAAGTATTTGCAAACAACAGAGTAAATGTGGCTCTAATTATGGATTTGTCTGTGAAGTGGTAGAAAACATAATGTTGTGCAGGTGATGTCCTGTATTTTGTCTTTTTCCTACAAAGTTTTCAAAAGCCTTCTCAGTCAGGGTCGATCAATCTTCGGATTGTGTGGTAAAAAGTCAATTTTATTTTGTCTTGTCTGCGACAGTTTCAATTTGGATGTCAAAAATTTTGTTGTTTGATAAAGAGTCCAAGAAAATCCACAGATGTAGTAAACTTAACAGTATATTATTCATGTATTTAACCCATTACCATTCAAATAAAAGAGTCTTTGTGCCTCTGCAGCTGACAGCTTTTGAAAACACTGTTGTAAAAAAAGCAATTGCTTATTTAAGTGATTGCTCCTTTTCCAACAATGCTATCCCTTTTATATAACTCTTAAAGCCTTTACAACACAATTCCAAGTTTTAACATCCTTTATAAAACAAGGTTTAGAAAACCTTGTGGGAAGAGGAGAAAATGCTGGTAACCAGCATTTTCTCCTATTCCCACAAGGTTTTCTAGTATTTCAAAGACCAAAAGCATGATTTGAGCTACATCTATATTGTTGTCTGAAAATACTTTCAATTTGGGAAAGTCTTAAATTTTTGGTTGTTTGTTAAAGGCTTAATACTTCCTGAAAAGGGCTTTTAAAAACAGTGTTAGAAAGGATAATTACTTGAAACCAGTATTTCCTCCTTTTTGCACAATGTTTTCTACCCTTAAATGAAAAAGTCTATTGTTAAACTTCATTTGATTTCTTATCTACAGATGCTTTCTTTCAGAACAAGTCTAAATTTTTTTCTAGTGGTAATTAGTTTTGTAAAAAATACACTGTCCTTTCCTTCAACTGTTTCTTGTTATGTTTAAAACTAGCCTGCATGGTAATGGGTTTAACCCTATACCACACAGTCCCGAGTTTTAACGACCCTGAAACAGAGGGCTTTTGAAAACATTGTGGGAAAAGGAGAAAATGCTGGTAACCAGCATTTTCTCCTTTTTCCATAATGTTTTCCAGACTCTCTCAGGCAGAACTCATCATTGTAGCAATATTTAATTTATTGTCTGAAATCGTGCTCAATCGTGTCTGTTCCAGAATTTTGTTGTGTGGTAAAGAGTTAATAAAAACAACCAACAACTCTGCAATATGATTCCATACAAAAGTAAATCCATCCTGTTGAAATGTTATATCCGAACTAAATCCACAATATGATACAAGAAAACATGAACCACTGAATTTAAATCAGAACATTTTTTTTCCTTAAAGTCATCCATTGAAAAATGAATATATTATCAACATGTTGAAAACTTGCCATTATAAATAAAGACCCTGGATGAAAAACCGTTTGCTTTAAGCTAACAAACATACATACACTTAGTTAAAGCATGGTGAACATTCGGGCTAGAGAAACAAACATCGAATGTTGTGTGTATTACAGTCACTTCACCTTTTTGCTGATTATCTGCCTATCCTACAGTATTCCTGCTCTGTCAACTAGAAGGTAACCTTAACTCACTTGTAACATCCCTTAACCTTTTACCACACAATGACGCCTTTTGACGCCCCTAAAAAAAGAGGCCTTTTGAAAACATTGTGGGAAAAGGAGAAAATGCTGGTAACCAGCATTTTCTCCTTTTCCCACAAGGTTTTCTACCCTATCAAAGAAAAGTTGCGTCATTTGAGCCACTATGAAATTGTCGTCTGCAAATGCTTTCAGTATTTACAAGTCCACATTTTTGTCATATTGTAAAGATTTAAAACTTAACTAGACACGATATTTTGAAGCGCTTGCAGACCACAAATTAAATGTGGCTGAAATGGTGAGATTGTTTTTGGAAAGGTAGAGAACATTGTGGGAAATGGAGAAAATGCTCCTATTGCCATATATTATTTGCAGAAGACTTCTTCCATTGAGATGTTACACCTATCTGGTTAGGGTTTTATATACACTTTTCATTTCTGTATATTTCTTAACCCATTACCAAACTATGCTGTGTTTTAATGACAGTAATAGTAAGGAAAAAGGCATAAGAAAACAATCCAGGAAAAGGAGAAAATGCTGGTAACCAGCATTTTTCTCCATTTCTCATCATGGTGTCTACATCCTTTCAAAAACATTGAGTAGGCCTACATATTTATTTTGATTGTATGTGTATGCCCCTGTGGGTCAACTATGTTATTTTTCCCAAGCCACTGGCTGCTTTTCCACATAGCCATCATCAAAACAATGATCAGTGTTGAGAGAGGGATGACTCCTGCTGCAGTGATTACCATGATCAATCCTCAGAAAAAAATTGGCCAAGCTGGGAATTTGAACTAGCAACCCTCCTGTTCTCAAGTCTTGTACGCTACCAGTAGTTACTGTGCTCTCCTTAACTCTTTACAAAATGACAAATATTTAGACTTGTCCAAATTGAAAGTATTTGCAGATGACATATTTAATTTGGCCAAAATTTTGGAATTTCTCAGAAATTATAGAAAATATTGTGGGAAAAGGAGAAAATGCTGGTTACCAGCATTTTCTCCTTTTCCAGCAATATTTTCAAAAGCCTTGTCTCCTGGGGTTTTTAAAACTTTGGATTATCTGATTCACTCCAATTTGTAGCAGATGAATTTTAAAAAAATCCAAATTAGACATGGATAATGAATGTAAACTCGGGTTTTAAAAATGTTGTGATAAAGGAAGAAATTGGGCGGATGAGTAACTTTTCCTGCCGTGTTTCAAAGTGCCTAGGGAAAAAATGGTCTTCAGGTAGTACATGTAATACAATGTACATAATACATTTTTGATGGATGTCTTGTGAGGGCAATAGCGACCCCAAAAAACACAATACAGGTGTTAAAATGCATTTGAATTTAAATCGTACCATTTAAAAGTATGGAAAATATTGTGAAGATGAAGATCTCTTATTGTGTGGTCGGTCCAAGTGTAAGTCGCTGGCAGAAAAATTAATTTCAAAATCAGGCAAAAGTAAACAAAAGATGGTAGTGAGCTGGCAACTTTTAACCTACCAACTTTTAACCTAGTTTTGATATTGATTTCACAGGCAGTGACTTACACTTGAATGGAATGTACAATATCAGATTGTCATCTTCACAATAATGTCCATACATTTAAATGGTATGATTTGAACTCAAATGCAATCTAACACCTGCATTGGTTTTTTGGTCGCTATTGGGGCTTTAACCCTTTACCACACGGCAAAATTTTAGACCTATCCAAATTGAAAGCATTTGCAGACGACAATTTCATAGTGGCTCAAATGACGCAACCTTTCTTTAATAGGGTAGAAAACTTTGTGGGAAAAGGAGAAAATGCTGGTTACCAGCATTTTCTCCTTTTCCCACAATGTTTTCAAAAGGCCTTCTCTATCAGGGGTGTTAAAAGGAGTCATTGTGTGGTAAAGGGTTAAGTTCATTTCAGTTCGTTTTCAGGTCTAACTTCTTGACCTGGTTGCTTAAAAAAGCCAGTGTTTGTATGACCCTCAGGATGAGAGCCTTTGCAAACATTGTAGAAAAAGAAGGACATTATGGTAACCACCATTTTCTCCTTTTCCCACGATATTTTCAACCCTATCAAAGATCACATTTCTGCCCCATATTTAGTACGTTGTCTGCAAATGCATTAGATATGGACTAGTCTAAATTTTTTTTGTCTGGTGAAGAAGTAAAACTCATGTCTGCTGTAATTTACATGTTGCAAACATGCTAGGCTTTAGGTTTTTATGTGGCAATAACAATGGCTAAATTGCATGCAAGACAGACGTTAACAAGTTGAGTTAAAACTTTACCTGTACTTAAAATGGTGATAAAAGAATTGAATATTAAGTGGCGATTTCCGTTTTTAATGTGAAGGTGATACCCTACCTCGGGCTGTCCCTTGATGTCTCAGATCTCAACTTATGATAGATAGCTACACTCTTTACCAGAGGACATCTCAAACTTGCCCAAATTCAAAGCATTTGCAGACGATATATTAAGTGTAACTCAAAATATGAAAGTTGTCTTTCAAAGGATAGAAAACATTGTAGGATATTCGATAAGAAGCAAATGCGGGTTACCAGCATTTTCTCCCTTTCTAACGATATTTCGAAAAACTTCCTTCTTTCGGGTCATTAAAACCAGGGATTGTGTGGTAAAGGGTTAAGTTATTACCTCCTAAAACTGTACCAAACAATCTGGTGTATTGAGGGCAGAGGCTGTCAAAAACATTGTGGGAGAAGGAAAATGCTGGTAAACACTTGTTGTTCCATCTTAAAAATTAACTCTTCATCAAACAACGAAATTTCAGACATGTCCATATTGAAAGCATTTTGCAGACGAAAATTTTGATAGGACTCAAATGATGGTACATTTGTTTCTGAAAGAGCAGAAAACATTGTGGGAGAAGGAGAAAATGCTGGTACCAGCATTTTCTCCTTTTCCCTCAATGTTTTTAAAAGCCTACCTTTTTCTCGCCCAGGTGGCTCAGTGGTGAGCTTGTTGGACTCATGACTTGGTGGTTGTGAGTTCGATACCCGGTTGAGGCGAACTTTCTTTCCGGCGTATTTTCGCCTCTCACCTTTGCTGAAGCATGTGAGAAAAGTAGTCGGTGGCTATGGACAGAAAGTTGTGTTAGTACTGGTGTGAGAAAGCCAGGAAACATATGTGCGTCACCGACTGCCATGATATGACCTTAGCTGTTAAAGTGGCGTTAAACCCCAATACAACCAACCAACCTACCTTTTTCTGGGCTGTTAAACTTAAGATCGTTTGATACAGGGTTAGCCCACATTAGCAAAAGGGAGCAATTGAAAATAGTGTGACCAAAAGACTTCATCAATTCTTCAAAAGGTTTTAACCCTTTACCACACAAAGAAATTTTTAACACATGTATAATAAAAGCATTTGTAAAGTAGACAATAAAAGTGTTAAAAAAGGTGAGATTTGTTTTTAATAGACTAGAAAACATTTTGGGAAAAGGAGAAAATGCTGGTAACCAGCATTTTCTCCTTTTCCCAAAATGTTTTCTAAAGGCTCCCTCCACAGGGTCGTTAAAAGTCGGGATTGTGTGGTAAAGGGTTAATTGGCCAAGTCTGGATTGGTCATATTGGATACATTGGATTATAAGCATTACTTACTTTGACTCTTTACCAGATGACAGAATTTTAGACTTGTCCAATATGAAAGCATTTGCAGAGGACAAGTTAGATGTGGCTCATATGATTAAACTTGTCCTTGATAGGATATAAAACACTGTGAGAAAAGGAGAAAATGCTGGTTACTAGCATGTTCTCCTTTTCCCACAGTGTTTTCAAAAGGCTTCTTACTCAAGCTTGTTAGTAATTGGGATTGTGAGGAAAAGACTACACTAAGCTACTTTGGCTCAGCTGTTACTTCAACTCTTTGCAAGATCACAAAATTTTAGAATTGTCCAATTTAGAAGCATTTGTGGACAAAAAATTAAATGTGTCTCAAATGATGGCATTTCTCTTTGAAAGGGTAGGAGACATTGTGGCAAAGGGAAAAAATTCTGGATACCATTTTCTCCTTTTCCCAAAATGTTTTTAAAAGCTTTTTTGTCTCAGGCCTGTTTAAACCCAGAATTGTTAGATAAAGAGATAACAATGTGTTTTTCATCTTTTTGTTAGAAAAAGGAATTTGTTTAGCTGCGAAAATGATCATTTCAGTGAAAGTTCAACTCTTTACCAAACAACGAAATTTTAACCCTGGTCAGATTGAAAGCAGTAACTGTCGCAGATGACAAAAGAAATGTTACTCAAATATGGAAATGTGTTTTGGAAGGGAAAAAACGTTCTGGGAAAAGGACAAAATGCTTGTTACCAGCCTTTCTGAGGGTCATTGAAACCCAGAATTGTTGCGTAAAAGTTAAATGTACATTTCAGCCGACTAATTAACTCCTACACCTTTAAGAAAATAATGAAAAAAAAAATGTTCATGTGAAAAGCTCACTTTTTCCAGTATCTGTCTGAATAAGGCTTTTTTGAACAGAAGATCTCTAAATAATATATACTGAACTTATAATGGATGGATGATCAGACTTCTTTAAAGTCTGATTTTGATCTACACTGTCTGCAAAAGTGGCCTAATGTACTCTAAAGCATGTAACAAGTGAAGTGTATTTTGCCTCTGGAAATGATGATGTATATTGATGATAAACGATACTTTTTAACCTCTACATAAATACAGACTTCATAGCCTATTGCGTTTCATTATAGTGACATACCATGGTCGTTTTAGCCATTACCTCATCGGGCGCTTTTTCACACACCTGGGCCTTATACTCAAGTAGACCTGTATTCACCAACCATTGTTTATAATAATAATGATGATAATAATAATGATACTAAAGAGACAGACAAACTTTTAGTTTCATACCGATGTAATATAGTTACAGACTTAAGTCTAAGACAGAGCCATCTGAGTGGCAGGAAAACAATGATAGATGGAGAAATTGCAAATGAATGTACTGTTGCATTTGTTACATGTGTAGTTAGCAATTTTACCTTTAGCTATTTATCATTTATACTTTAGGGTCGAAATTTGTAATCCTCTACCAAACAACAAATTTTAGACTCTTCTGAATGGAAAGCATCTGCAGACAACTGATATGAAAGTGGCATAAATTAAAGTTCTTTGACACATTAAGAAACATTGAGCAAAAAGAAGAAAATGCTAGTTGCCATCTTTTTGTCCTTACCCGACAATGTTTTCAAAACGCATCTTTCTCAGGGTTGTTATCTTACAGACAAATTCTATGATATGAGTCATATTCACATGTCCTTTGCAAATGCCTTCAGTTTGGACAAGTCTAAAATTTTGTCATTTGGTAAAGAGTTAACTCTTTACCAAACGACATTTTTGGACTGGACCATATTCAAAACATCTGCAGACAGCAGATTAAATCTCGGTAACATGATGATTTCTGACTTTGATAGGGTAGAAAATATTGTGGGAAAAGGAGAAAATGCTGGTTACCAGCATTTTCTCCTTTTCCCACAATGTTTTCTATAGGCTTTTTTCTCAGGGTCGTTAAAAGTCGGGGTTGTGTGGTAAAGAGTTAAACAAAAAGTCACACCACTGCGGGTCAAAAATGGCTTGTCAAAGTGAGTTGTATTCTAGAAAGATCCATTTGAGTCATACTCTTGGAGCTTAACACATCTCGTGTGGTTTCCGTGGTCGTGAGGTAGAGCGTTGGCCTCGTAACCAAAAGGTCCCGAGTTCGATACCCAGGAGCGGGTTTCAACTTTGGGATTTTTCATAGGCCCACACATTCGGCGCGAGTACTGGTGTAGTTTCCAGGAAGCAGAATCGAGAGAGATTAGTATAAGTTGTAAGAACTTGTTTCTCGATCGATGTAAAATAAATATGTTTAACATGTCTCTGTGATCAATGGTACCAAGCAAGCCACCACATACTTATGGATCCATAATATCCGCTCTTTTCTAACAACCAACTTAATCATGAGGTAGACTGGTCCTTGGACATACAGAAAGTTGACCAATAGCGAAAAGTTTCAGCCCAGGTCAGCCTGCGTGGACTGCCCAGGTTTACCTTGGTCGATACTTTTTGCAGATGCATTAAGCCCCCATTTCACAGCGCATGGCTCATTCGTATTTATCCTCGGAAAATGATGAGTCAAACAGATTTAAGTAAATAAGTTGGTTACATGGTCCATGATTATAGATGCAGCAAGCCATATAATGTCCTTCTTTTTGCACAGTGCAGGAAAGCAAATGATCCCTTGAGTGAAGGAATTATAAATTGTTAGACATTATTCACCATCTCTGAAATCATCTTAACTCTTTACCACACAGTCCCGACTTTTAACGACCCTGAGAAAGAAGCCTTTTGAAAACATTGTAGGAAAAGGAGAAAATGCTGGTAACCAGCATTTTCTCCTTTTCCCACGATGTTTTCTATTCTTCCAAAGTCAAGCTTCAATTTCTGAATCATGTTTATTTTGTCGTCTGCAAATACTTTGAATTTGGACAAGTCCAAAATTTTGTTGTTTGGTAAAGAGTTAAGGGCAACGTTCAACAAGGCTTTCGCTGCTACATTGATGCTTTGCATCAGTACTTTCTTGCTATCATTTTGTCTGAAGAATATTTTCCAAAATGTATGCTGCTTTGTTGCTTTCTGGAGGTAATGATGTAGTTCCAAGTTTTACAGGGGATGGGGGGGGGCACTTAATTTACTCTTTACCATTACCATGTGACAAAAATATTAGCCCTGTCCAATTGAAAGCATCTGCAGACAACAATGTCAGTGTGGCTCAATAACAGAACCTGCCTTTTGCTTTAATTAAATAAAAAACGTTGTGGGTAAAGAGGAAAATGCTGGTGACCAGTTAAGAGTTCGAAGGTGGCTCAAATGATGAAACTTGGCTTTAATTCAGTAAAAAATAGTGAGGGAAAAGGAGAAAATGCAGGTTACTATGACTTTCTCCTTTTTCCCCCACAATGTTTTCAAAAGTTTTCTTTCTTGAGTCTGAAAACTCGGGATTGTGTGGTCAATGGTTAACCTATCATACAATCCTGTGGTTTGATGACCTATATGAAGACACCTGAAAACATTGTGGAAAAAAAATTGAAGAGTGGCCACCAGAACTTTCTCTTGTTTCCCACAGCAACACCTACCATATCAAAGACAAGCCCCATCATTTGAGCAACATTTCATTTGTTGTCTGCAAATTCTTTTAATTTGGACTGGTCTAAAATTTTGCCATTTTGTAAAGACGAAAGGTTTAACCCTTTACCACACGACCAATTTTAGACCTGTCTGAATTGAAAGCATTTGCAGTGGACAGTTTCAATGTGGATCATATGAAATGATTTTTCTTTGATAGGGTAGAAAACATTGTGGGAAAAGGAGAAAATGCTGGTTACCAGCATTTTCTTCTTTTCCCACAATGTTTTCAAAAGCCTTCTCTATCAGGGGTGTCAAAAGTCGTCATTGTGTGGTAAAGGGTTAAAAGGTTTTTGTTTGTACAAACCAGAACAAAAAAAGGACAGGAGACAATGAGAAAACATAAGCTTCAACTTCAGACAGATTATCCCTTATTTCTCCACAATCTTTGAAAAGCCAAAACGAAATCAAGCAATTTGACCCAATTATACTGATTGTGTTCTCTTGCACTGTTTTTTTTCTCTAGAAATTTAAAAGCATTATTGTGTCCACTCCTTTACAGGACGGTGTAGATTACAATCAGACAGCAGAGAAAAGGTGAATCCTGTTCTTTAGTCTACTCTGTCCAAAAGTCTGTGAGACATTTCAGTGAAAAAGCTTTCAGATACTAGTATTTATTGCTAACTGAAAACTGTTAATTCCATTTTATTCAGAATTTGAACTGATACAGTCATAAATGTGGCAATGCCAATGATTGTTATTTTATAGCAAAAAATACTGAAGCCAATTTTTTTATGTCAGAGCTGCTTGTCCAGTCTTTTTTTTAAGTGGATAAGTATAAGTCTGCTAGACATCAGAGTCATGTGAAGGGTCTTAAATGGAGACCTTTTCACCCCTATTATTTCGTTAGTTTTGTCACCACTGGCTAAGATTATGAATTGATTGCTGGTTGTTTGAACTACATTACCTCATATAGAACAAAGCTGTACAGCAGAACTTTCTTTTTTAACTTGCAGCAGTTGGAAATTTTGAGGAATGATTATCCCTTTATTAAATGGGCAATTTCTATCTTTTTCCCATTGTTTTCACACATTGTATTCATCTATTGCACAATTAACACTTTCTCAAACAACAGCGTTTGATGACAACAAAATTAATGCAAATGTTTTCTAAGATTAACTAGAAAACATTGTGGGAAAAGTAGAAAATGCTGGTTACCACTGTTTTTTACCATGTTTCTTGTGGAAAACTATTGCGGCAAACAAAGTTTGAGTAATTTCTACATTTTCCAGAGTCTTTTACCTTTTTCATTTCCTTATCTTTCATGTCTGCCTACTACAGATTTGGTTCAGTGGTAAAGGAATTGGTGCATCACAATACAATGTTTTTGTGGATCAACCAGAGCACAGGTTTTATTTATTGCACAATTTAGTGACATTCGAAAAATATCTCTTTTTAGCAACAATAAATATGTTGTTTAAATTGGAGCGATTGCAATGTTTTCACAAGATGTAAAGAGTCTCATATATGGAATGTTATAGGTTTAAATATAGTTCTTAAAGAATTCTGAAAAAAAAAAAAAAGGCATACCTGGTTCACTATTAGGTTAATATTATTATATCCATACCATAGCTGTTACAAAATGTCTGTATTCCAAATAAATATCACTTAGTCATTAACTGAAACATTTAGCTAAACTGTCCAGCAGACCGCTGTAAATATTTAAAAAAAATGTCCCACCAATGACATAACACAATAATAGAATGAATATAAGAGACTGCGGTCAGAACCCTAGACAACACCACTGAAACCTTTTGACCATTTACAGCAGTATTGACAAGTGACCAATTGGCCATTAACGGAAATATTGACAACTTAGTTGTCTAAACAAAATATTATATTGGTCTCATAACTGTGTAAACCAATCAGAATAGAGATTGATAATTTATTGTTCTGGGTTTCATTAATTTCTTATCAATTACTAACATCATTATCACCTAGGTGAGCCCTACCTTGACATTGATTAAGTCAGTAATGATAGCTCCCTGTGGACCCCTAAAGGGGTTGAAGTGTGCCAGCAACAGGGTCCTGTAATTACTCCCTATGAGTTTCCATATTGGAAAGGAAGTGTCAATAAAAGAAGGAGGTTATTAGAAAACAATAAGAGTAACAAAAGGGCAGATCTGAAATAATCTTTGATCTGGTGTGTTTTTCAGTCTGTCCAGTTTTTGAATTCAGCCCCCAGATAGCAGTGCTTTGAGTTCAGTATCATTTTAAGATAATGAGAAAATGCTGGTTACCAGCATTTTCTCCTTTTTCCACAATGTATTTTTCTCTAACTCTTTCATGAACAGATCTCCCAATTTGAGTAAAATTTAATTTTTCACCTGTTAATGCTTTTTTAAAATGAATGAGTTGAAACTTTTATCATCTGGTAAAGGGTTATTAATGAGTTAAAGAAGAAATAGAAAAATTATGACAAAGTTTTGATCAACATTTGAAATAAAAAAATAAAGTCTACACAAATTTTATTATATTTTTTCTTCATTCCTGTCTTCAACAAGGTTGGATGTAGGGAAAATCAAAGGCCATAAGCAATATCGATAAGATTTTTCAGAGAAGACGAATGTAATCATATTTAACAGGAAACAGTGATAAAAAATTATAGCAAATGAAAGGCAGGTATTTGTTGTAAAGATGGCGTTTTGATAATTATTTTTACTGTGTCTTTGAAGTCCTAGAAACACCTTTAATAATCTTTTGTCTAATCAATTAATCCCCTAATGCAGTGTGTGGTTTTAATGTCAATGCAATGATTTGTTTATTATTATCAATCAAAGGAATTTTCTCTTTACCAGACAACAAAATACTAGAAAAAAAATGAAAGTGTTTGCAGTTAACAAATGCAATGTGGCTAAAATGATGAGATTTGTCTTTGAAAGTTAACAATTGTGGGAAAAAGAGACAGTGCTGGTTATAAGCACTTTCTCCTTTCCCCTCAATGTTTCAAAAGGCTTCTCATTGAGGATTGTTAAAACTCAGGATTATTTGGTAAAGGGTTTACAGTTCTGGATTGCCTAGAAAAAAAAAAGAAGATGAGCACAGTACCACAATCTTATTTACTGTCCCACTTGCTATCATTTATCACCAGAACATAGGTATTGCACGGAAAAAAGGCAAACATCTTGCAATTTCATTTTTTTTTCAAGGCAGTGGACAATGAAAATTATACATCACACTACATATATTTTGTCTGTGTCTGATCTTTATTGCCACTGGTTGCTAGAAGCAAGTAAAATTGTGAAAGGTACTTTGAGGGTTGTAAACTTCGGACATTAGCTAGATTCATGACTGAAGAGAGGGCAAATATTTTCCATATAATTTTTTGGTCAATGATTAAAAAGTTTGGCCAGTGTTTAAAATGAAATCGTCTCGTTTGTTGGTCCCACAAGTGGTAGTTTGGGGTCCAACTTCAGTCTGTTCCAATAAAATGCTTCAGCAATATTTATAATTATACCTTCCCATTTCACTGGCCCCTTGTTATGTTGGAAATTTACTGCGATGTCCTCATATAACCTCAAGGACTGCTACCAAAGTACCATCACTACTAATATTTTGAAACTATTTTATTTGTTAGAAGTCAGAGTGTGTCTGAATCGTCTTATTAAATGTTTTAATGAGAGTTTTGAATGACCAGTGATATTTGAGTGCGCCCTTTACACACAGGAGGACATGAAAGTAATTGATTTTCTGTACATTATGGTTCATGCTTATAGTATTCCTACAAAAACTGGTACAAATGAGACAGAGAGGAACATTTGAAGGAATAGAAAATGGTTGGGAAAGGAGCAACGGCTTTTTTACAAATAATGACTTCTTTTTCTTTTTCAAAAGCTCTACAATGTATAGCTCAGGTTGCACCTTTATGCTGTATTGGCTTAACTCTTTACCACACAATCCCATTTTTTGATAAGTCTGAGTCTGAAGCCTTTTGAAAACATTGGGAAAAGGAGAAAATGTTGGTGACCCACATTTTCTCCTTTTACTGCAATGTTTTCGTACCTGTCATGGACAAATCCCAAAGTTTGAGTTGTATTTGATTTGTCGTCTATAAATACCTTCAATTTAAACAAGTCTTAGATTGTATTGTTTGAGAATGGTTAATAATGTTTAGAAAGATAGCTTTTGCAGAACAAAATTCAGTGGTTCAATGGACACATGGTACTGTTGTTTGGCAGCTACAAAGTATGGTGACAGCATCTGCAGGGCACAGTGTTAACTTTTTCATCCACTTGATCATTCAAACAAGTAGTTTGTGACAGGCTAACATGGGATCAATTTTTGGGTCAGCCCATGCAAGGTCATGGTCACTGTTACTGAAATTTGAAAAAGTGCTTCCCCACAGTCATTCATGTTTGAATGAACATTAAATATCATGAATGACTTTAATTTTTGCTGTATAGGATGTAAAGTGAAAAGCAAGCTTGGGATTGACTTCTGGGTTATTATGTGCAAGGCCAAGGTCACTGTGACTAAAAATAAAAAATGTATTCACTCTATTTTGCTCATGTTTGAATGAACATGCACGAATGAAATGAAATTTGCTGTATGAAAAACTTATGTGAAAAGCTGTCAAAGTTAAAGAATATTGGCAAAGAGGTAACAAAGATTTCTTATGTATGAACAAAGTTAATTTGCTTTTGCATATGATTAAAAAATTGTAAAATATTAAAATATGCCAACATTACATTGTAAATCACTTGGTGTCACAAGGCAGAATTTGTATTCAACATTCACACCTCACCTATAAAATTAGTGTAAAAAGTAACATTTAAAAAAACTGTGCATTAATTTATTACAGCCTTTTTTGCCTAGGATTGCCTGACTTGAAACAAGAGTTTTTTTTTTATACCATTCAAAACAGATACTTTCCTTCAGTTTTTTTTTTTGGTGGCTGCAATTCTTTGGTTGATCTAGAAATTGCCAGGGTGATGTGTTATGGGTAAAAGTGAAGCAAATCTCAGAACGTCAAAAGAAATACATGTATATGAATTAAAAAGAATAGACCACATATTGAAATTTGTGTTCACATATCCATGAGGCAAAGAACAATGCCTCAAATTATAAAAAGCAAACAGGTTTTTGTTCTACAATATTCACAAAGAAAATTAGAAGATAATTTCTTCTCAACAGTATCTATCATCTTGCCAGTTGCCAAACACTTTTGCTTCTGATGTGGTTCAAAGTAAGTTTAATGTTGCAATGGATAGTGTGGTGAAGACATTTCATGCATATCATTTATATACTTTCTTTGTTTACCTTTATAACTGCTTCTTACACCTGTGATATATTAACCCTTTACCACACAATCCGGACTTTTAACGACCCTGAGAAAGAAGCCTTTTGAAAACATTGTGGGAAAAAGAGAAAATGCTGGTAATCAGCATTTTCTCCTTTTTCCACAACGTTTTCCACCCTTTCCAAAACAAATTTCAAATTTTCAGTAACTTTCATTTTGTCGTCTGCAAATGCTTTCAGTTTGGACCAGCCTAAAATTTTGTCATTTGGTAAAGAGTTAATCTTTTACCACACAGTTCTGTGTTAAAACGTTCTTAATGAAAATAGCTTTAGAAAAAATTGCAAGAAAAGGAGAAACTGCTGGTAACGAGCATTTTCTCCTAATTCCCACAATATTTTCTGCTATTTCAAAGTGAAATTTCATCATTTGAACCAACTTCAGGATGTCTGCAAATGCTTCAAATTTCAACTAGCCTATTATTTAGTTGTATGGTAAATTCTTTTACAGTACACTGAGAGAAAACAGTCCTGTGGCAAGTTTATGGCTCTTTTGACGAGGATATCTCTCAAAATATCAGGCAATGTGAATCAGTAATCAGACTGCACATTTTTTGCTGTCTGATCTCATCCTACATAGTCTTAAAAAAAAAATCTTATGCTACCCTTACCATATTAATATGAGTTATTAGCGACTCTATCTCAGTGATAAAACTTTGGACTATGGACACCTGCAGATGACAAATTAAATGAGGCTCAAACTATGGGCTTTTTCAATGAAAGGATAGGAAACATTGTGGGAAAAGGAGAAAATGCTTGGTACCATCACTTCCTCTTTTACCCACCCTGTTTTCCAAAGTCTTCTTCATCAATATTGCTATTAAAACTTTCAGTTGTGTGGTAAAGGTCTAACATTCTCACATTTACCACAGAAAAGATAACCATTTTGATTCATCAGTATCAAAATATCAAAGGAAGTTATAATGGCGAAATAATCCATCAAACTAGCTTTAGATCTGACTTGGCATAGGTTTAGCTTCTTTATTCCTTTTGATGCACGTGTTATGAAATCTTTTACAGTGACATAAGCACTTTTATTAGTGTACTTTTACACATTTCCACCAGCCAAACAACTCTTGAAGACATCTTGCAGACAGATAAATGGTTTGATATGTTTTCTTAACTGTATTGTAATATATTAACCCTTTACCAACAGTCCCGAGTTTTAATGACCCCGAGGAAGGAGCCTTTTGAAAACATTGTGGGTAATGGAAAAAATGCTGGTAACCAGCATTTTCTCCATTTCCCACAGTGTTTTCTACTCTGCCTGAGGACTTCTGTTCTTTTTCACCTGTATGTGACTGTCATTCGAAAATGTTTTCAGAAGTCGAAGAGTCAAAAAATTGTCGTTCGCGAAAGAGTTAATTAACCCATAAAGTGCTGGAACAGACTTAGGTTTCTTTTTTTGCAGACAGTGTAGATCAAGATCAGACTGCACAGAACATGCAGTCTGGTCTTGGATCTACTCTGTCCACTACTTTGTCATATATTCTGGCCAAAACAACCTTCAAATAGCAATATTTCGGATGTTTTTCGTGATAAAAAAGGTCTGTTTCATTAATTTAGCACTCTAAGGGTTAAATCAAACCCCTGTTGATGGTATCCATGTTAGTAGGAGGTATCCAAAGCGTCTTCTGCCGCAAATTTGTTGAACCCTTTACCGAACAATTCAGGGTCGATCTTCACCAAACATTCTTAAAGATATTCTTTAAGCTTCTGATTGGCTAAACCATTTATGATTGGCTAAACCAATCAGGATTTGTGTTACTTTCAAATCTGGAAAATTCATGAGAATAAGACTAAGAACGTTCTTTGGAATGTTTGGTAAATACGGACCCTGTTTTAACAAGCCTGAGAAAGAAGGCTTTGAAAACTTCCATAGGAAAAGAAAATAGTGCTGGTGAACAACATTTTGTCTATTCCTCACAATATTTTCATCCTTACAGAAAGACAAATATCATATTATAGTGTGAGCCACATTTGATTTTTCTGCTGCAAATGCTTTCGATTTGGACAAGCTGCAAATTTTGCTGCTTTATAAAAGATCAAGGGTAAAATGAATAAGAAAAAGACTGAATTTTGCAAGAAGAATACCTTATGCTATCATCCTCAAAGTTTTAATTTTTGTCAAAGCGTAATATATGTTTACTTTGGTTTGTCCATGAATGAATTTGGATGAGTTTAAAAGTTGTCCTTTGTCAATTGAATAGAAACCTATTGATATTGGAGAAGAAAAGTGCAGGTGTTGAGGTAACCCTTTGCAGAAAGACATGTGCTATATATATTATGTGATATGTTTATTTTCTTGTAAGCAACAGATCTTGTTTGTCTTTGACAATATCCTTTGATAATAACTATAAAAAAGTTAGGCACAAAAACTAAAGAACTTAGGTAGCTCTTTTTGCAATAGGTCCAGTCCACAGTCGCTTGCTCCAGATGTGAGAAAAAAAAGGAAGGTGAAACTGGAGATTGAACCATTTGTGGAGGTAGATAGTTCATGCCTAATTTGACAAGTTGCCGGTAAATGGAGAAATTAGATTACTGCTTTACATCTAAAATTGCGTCATTAAAAGCCTATAAAGCGATCATCCACAGACTGCCGTTTATAAAATCCCTCCACCCATGACTGCTTCAGTTAACTATATGGGGTGATGGGATGATGTATGGCCCAACAGGAATGTTACAACCCAGGGCTGGCAAACATTTTACCTAGTATCACAGTGTGTTACAATATTCTACAAAGTCTTCTTAAATGTTTTTACCAAAACTTTAGACTTCTCCAAATTGAAAGCATATACAGACGACAAATGTAATGTTGCTTAAATGATTGGATTTGTCTCTGAAAGGTTAGAAGTCTTTGTGAGAAATTTAGGAGAAAATGCTGGTTACCAGCATTTTCTCCTTTTCCCACAATGTTTTTAAAAGTCTAACTTTCCAGAGTTGTTAAAACTTGTGAATACTGTGGTAATGGGAAAATGCGTTTGTTGTTACTTTCTTAATTCATCATATGCATAATAATTATTGTACTGTATCTTTGACAAAAAATACTTTAATTGTTAATACTAGGGGCTGTAGATAGAAACCATCCTAACTATTGTTCAAATTCTAAATTTAAGTCTTTGCTAATGACAAAATTTTGGTCTTGTTCATGTACAAAATACTTGGAGATGACAAATATGGACCAAAATGTGGGATTCATCTTTGAAGGGGAAGAAAACTTTTGAAAAGGGAGAAAATACTGGTCACTAGCGCTTTCTACTTTTCTCACAGTGTTTTTCACAGCTTTCTTCCTCATGGGATTGTTTGATAAAGGGTTAAAAAGCAACCATCTGATTGCCTGAGATGTACTGTCTCAGTAAGATTGCTAATCTTAGATTTAGAACTAGAACATTGGTAAGAGTGGTTGGTAAATTCTAACAGTGAGAGGAAAATTGTATATGATTTTCTATTAACACGTACACTGAAGAAAATGATTCTGTTGTAAAAAGAAGTTGATTATGACATTTCGAATGCAGTTTTAAATGTCAGTTTTTTCTCCTTATATTATTCATATGTATTACTAACGTGCAGTTTGTAAACAAGTGCTTCATTTTCCTCCTTCCTAATTATCATCCTAATTATATTGTTGTCTTTGTGACTTGCAGTATCATGAAAAATTTTTCATGCACTAAAAAAGTAGCTTCCATGACAACCTATGCTGTAGTTCAGATAGAGCATTATAAGTCATGTTGGTTCTTGGCATCAAAAGTCTTCCTAGTCTGGATTATTATACCCCCGCAAGACAAATGTTTTCGGGGGTATACTGGAATCAGCCTGTCTGTCCGTCCGTCCGTGTGTCCGTCTGTGTACAAAATACTAGTAATTTTGTGTCGCGAACTCCTCCTGCAGTTTTGCTGCTATTTTATTGAAAGTTTGTTGATACATTGATGGTATACTGAAGTTGTGCAAGACGCAGTTTTCAATCATCTACTCCTTATGATTCAAGGGTAATCTCCCCTTGAAGTTAGAACATTTTTTGTTAAATTGCCTGTTTCTGTCAAAGCGCTGGCGGGGGTATTAAGTCACATTCAGTGACAGCTCTAGTTTCATCTGTATTATTTCTCTGGTGAGCTTGGGAAAAAAAATAGCATATCTAAAATTTGGCATGAAAATGTAGCTGCAGAAGGTTTGCTAGCTTCATGAATGCTTTGTTTGCTCTTCAATGGCTACCAACAAAGGCTAGAATTCTGTACACATGTGCAGGCTCTCTTCAACAAAATGCATCTTGGTCAATAACTTGACGGAGATCTATTCTAGTCAAACATCCAGGAGATTCAATGATTTGTGATACAAATATTTGTACCATGAAGATGTTCAATGTTTCTGCCACAGGATCTGAAACAGTGTGAATCAAAGGCTATTTTCAGGCAAAACCAAGGAATTTTATGCCAGCTCTAGCCCTTTTACAAACTAGACCAAGGTTTTATGACCTTGAGAAATTAAGTTTCTGTCTAAGACTGTAAGAGAAAATACGAGCAGAAAAAATGTGTGGCAAACATTGTGAATGTCCCATTTTTTATTAAATTTTTGTGAATTTTTTGTAATGCATTAACTGATGAAAGAGACTGAAACATTAGCCAAATGAATATATTGTGCAGATATCCAGCCCTAGACTGTTTCTGAACAGTATTTGATACCGTGATTGCAGTGTATCTGACAGTAGATTACATAAAACTGTTACCTTGTCTACCCAGACCTATCATTATCATGGAAACCCTTTTTTGTCTTTTTTTTTTGCCTCTACATTTTTGCACGCTCACTCCCAATATTTCAATTCGTATGACAGAGGGCCTTAAAGGCCCAAAAGTGGCCAAAAGTAAATAATGCAGGTATTAAAATGCATTTAATCACACCATATAAAAGTATGTAAATTATTGTGAAGATGGCATTCTTTCCTTGTACTGACTGTCCATGTATTACTCACTAGCAGAAATATGAAATTTAAAATCAAGTAAAAAGTAAACAAAGAATTAGAGCTACCTGACAACTTCTGACCTAGTTTTAAGATTAATATTTCTCCCAGAGACTAACTAACATTTGGACAGACAGTACAGTAACAGATTGTCATCTCCACAAAATAGTGTTTGGGTTGACCGATTAAGCCATAGATAGATCAACCTTCAAGTGACATTTAAGAAAATTTAATTTTAGCAAAGATGATTGGAGGGGAAAAAGGTTTGAAATGGGGTATTTGCTTGTGGAAAAAGCTGTTTAGAGTCCAAAGCCCTAGCCTAGTACTGGTAAAACCCAGGAACTACATGAATATGCGCGCTGTCGCAGTGATATGACTGAAATATTGTTTATAGCGGCATAAAACACTATTCAATCAACCAATCCACATTGTTTTTAGCTTACCTTAGACGAAGTGCTCAAAGTGAGCTTTTGTGATCGCACTGTGTCCAGCTTTTACCTTGTGTACGCTCTAGAGGCCACATTTTTTGTCTCATACTCATGAAACTTGAACAGAATGTTTGCCTCGGTATCTCAGACAAGTTTGAAAATGGGTCATGCCGGGTCAAAACTAGGTCACTAGGTTAAACTTAGAAAATCCTTGTGTATGCTTTAGAGGCCACATTTTCAGTCCAATACTCTTGAAAGTTGGGCAGAATCTTTGTCTTGATGATACCTTGGACGAGTTTCAAAATGGGTCATGTTGGGTCAAAAACTTGGTCACCAGGTCAAATCAGAAAAACCTTGTGTACGCTCTAGAGGTCACATTTTCAGTCCAATACTCTTGAAAGTTGGGCAGAATGTTTTCCTTGATAACATCTTGGACAAGCTTGAAAATGGGTCATGTTGGGTCAAAAACTAGGTCACTAGGTCAAATCTTAGGAAAACCCTGTGTACCCTCTACAGGCCACATTTTCAGTCAAATACTCATTTAAGTTTGTCAGAATGCTTAGCTTGATGTTGTCTCAGAGGAGTTTGAAAATGGGTCATGTCAGGTCGAAAACTAAGTCACTGGGACCAATCTTTGAAAAAACTTGTGTATGCTTTAGAGGCCACATTTTCAGTCCAATACTCATGAAATTTGGTCAGAATGTTTGCCTTTATAACATCTTGGACTAGCTTGAATATGGCTCACTTTGGGTCAATAACTAGGTCACTTGGTCAAATCTTTGAAATACTTTGTGTACACTCTAGCGGCCACATTTTCAATTCAATACTTATGAAACTATGTCAGAATGTTTGTCTTGATGACATCTTAAATGAGTTTAAAAATTGGTCAGGTCAGATGAAAAACTAGGTCTCTAGGTCAAATCTTACAAAAACCTTGTGTACACTTTAGAGGCCACAGTTTATGTTCAGTACTCATGAAACTTGGTCAGAATGTTTGCCTTGATGACATCTTGGATGAGTCTTAAAAAAGCTTGTGTACAAGCTAGAGGCCAAATTTTCAGTCCAGTAATTATGAAAGCTTGTTAGAATGTTTGTCGTAATATCCTGAAAGAGATTCAAAATCGGTCATGTTTGTCATAATATCTTGAAAGAGATTGAAAATGGGTCATTTTTGGTCATTAGGCTCAGGTGAGCAACTTCAGGGCCATCATGGCCCTCTTGTTTTAGAGTTATCTTTTGCAGGGCTTTAAGGCCACGAGTTAACTAAATTTTTTCCAAACAGTCTCATGTTTTTACATTCTAGAAGAATAAGGTTGAAGAATAAAACATAATAGGAAAATGAGAAAATGCTGGTAAGCAGCATTTTCTCCTATTCCCAGTATGTTTTGTTGCCTTTCAAAGACAAATTTCATCTTTTGAGCTTTATTTAGTAAGTCGACTGAAGATGCTTTCAATTCAGACATGTCTACAATTTAGTTGTCTTTTAAAAAGTTAACCCTTCACCAAACAATCCTGATTTTTAACGACCCTGTGAAAAGAGGCCTTTTGAAAAAATTGTGAGAAAAGGAGAAAATGCTGGAAACCAGCATTTTCTCCTTTTTCCTCAATGTTTTCCACCATTTTAAAGAAAAATGCCATCCATTGCGCAACTTTTAATTTGTGGTCTGCAATTCAGACAGGTCCACAATTTTGTTGTCTTGTAAAGAGTTAAACAGAGATAATGCTGTGTTGATGATGGATAAGGGCCCCAGTAGTTATGGGTAAATCCTATCTTGTCATCAGTCTCACTAGGGAAGACATATTCTATCACCACTTTCTTGAGAAGAAACTCTCACAGAAAATCTGGTAATTGCCTAAATTGTCTTCATATCCCTGAATTATGTAATGTTAGATAATGGTACTGAATTTACTGACTGGTTACTAATATAAGCAGTTTCTTTTTTATCCATGTTTTCTGCATCATGCATTATGTTTTTCTTCATATTTTTTTCTCCTGCAGAGAGCAGTTTACCAAGACTTTAGCCCGACTTTAACTTCTTACCAAGTGACAAAATTTTTCACTCGCCCATATTTAAAGGCTTGGTCAGACCGGCTAACGGATATGTAACAGGGGGGAAACGGACAAAAACATGCAGAATTTGGTTATCCGGTGACAAAATTCATAGCCTCTGCCGCCCAAAGCTCACGCGATCGGTGTGTTGAGCGAGGAAGCCACACAATGACCGCACAAGTACCGCACATGTAATGGGAAAAAAACGCACGTTTACCAGATATGTACAGGATAATAAACGGTCTATTAACGGATATCACCGTACGAGTAAGGGACTTGTACCGGATAAAACGGAAGTGCAACGCATGAGAACCGAACAAAAGGTTCTTCCAACGTACGATGAATGGAAATGTACCGAACACCAACGTACAAGGAACGTACTGGTCACGTGACATGCCGAGGGTATAAATTGTCAGATGCATCCAAAGTCTATCATTTGCATGTCTCTGTCCGTTTTGTCCGGTGGAAAGTTTTGAACATGCTCAAAACTTCCCACCGGATGGAACGGACATCGCCGGATATTGCCGGACAACTAGCGGATTCACCGGATAAGAAACGGACATAAAACGGATACGAACGGACACGAACGGATAGAATGATTTTTTATCCGTTACTCGTCCGTTAGCTCGGTGTGACCAAGGCTTAAAGCTGATGCAGATGACTAATTAAATGTGGCTCAATTGATGATACCTGACTCTGAAAGAGTAGAAAACATTGTGGGAAAAGGAGACAGTGTTGGGACCAGCAATTTCTCCATTTACCACAATGTTTTACAAAGGCACCTTTCCTAGTGTCTCTAAAACTCTGGATTGTGTGGTAAAGGGTCAAACAGCCTGAATAGTAATGGCTTCACTCTTTACCAAATGACAAAATTGTAGACCAGTCCAAATTCAAAGCATTTGAAGACGACAAAACAAATATGGCTCAAAAATTGAAAATTGTTTTAACCCTTTACCACACGATGACGCCTTTTGACGCCCCTAAAAAAGAGGCCTTTTGAAAACATTGTGGGAAAAGGAGAAAATGCTGGTAACCAGCATTTTCTCCTTTTCCCACAAAGTTTTCTACCCTATCAAAGAAAAGTTGCGTCATTTGAGCCACTATGAAATTGTCATCTGCAGATGCTTTCAATTTGGATAGGTCTAAAATTTTGCCGTGTGGTAAAGGGTTAAGAAGGGTAGAAAACATTGTGGGAAAAGGAGAAAATGCTGGTTACCAGCATTTTCTCCTTTTCCTACAACGTTTTCAAAAGGCTTCTTTCTCAGGGTCGTTAAAAGTCGGAATTGTGTAGTAAAGAGTTAAAATGGTAACTATCCCATATTTTGAAGTCACTAGCCATATGATTAGTCTGTGAAAGGGTTTCCTTGGGCAAGGTATAACACTTATTATGTTACCCTAGCAAGTCAAAACTACTACAAAACCCGGCAAGCTATTTACCCTTTACCACACAATCCAAAGTTTTGACGACCCTGAGAAAGAAGCCTTTTTCCACAATGTTTTTTACCCTTCCCAAAACAAATTTCAATTTTTCAGTCACATTCATTTTGTCCTGTGCAAATGCTTTCAATTTGGACTAATCTAAAATTTTGTCGTTTGAAAAAGAGTGAAGAACATTCGGGAAACAGTTTCAAATAGTTTACATTAGCAGACTTTGTTATCCCATGGATAGATCATCAAGGTATCACTTCTGGTACTTATGCTCGTCTCAGGAATGTCCAAATAATTAATAATGCATTATAAATATTTATTGTCCGAAATTCCAATCTTTATGTTTGTTTCTGTGATAAAAATACAACTACTTCTAACTGATTACAGCATTTGAAGGAAAATGAACTCTGGTGTACTTAGCAGGACATATTTAACCCTCTACCAGACAATCCTGAGTTTTAATGACCCTGAGGAAACAGGTCATTTGAAAGCATTGTGGGAAAAGGAGAAAATGCTGGTAACAACATTTTCTCCTTTTCCCACAATGTTTTCTACCCTTGTCAAGGCAACTTTCAACATTTGGGTAACTCTTAATTTGTCATCTGCAAATCATCTTTCAACTTTGACAGGTCTAAATATTTGCAGTTTTTACAAATCTCTCATGAGGAAAAAAAATCATCATCTGAGCCTAATTTGGTTTTTTGTCTTGAAATGCCTTTTCCCACAATGTTTTCAAAAGCCTTCACTGTCAGAGTTGTTGAATCTCAGGATTGTGCGGTAAAGGGCTTACCAGTGGACAGACAAATTATTTTAGACTTAAAGATAAAATTTCATTCAAATGATGGCGCTATCTCTGAAAGACATTGTGGGAATATCTAGAACATACTGGTTACCTGCATTTTCTCAGTTTCTCACAATGTTTTCAAAAGCATTCCTCAAGGATTGGTAAAGAGTTTGGTGTTTTGCATTGTACCTTATTGTTCATGTGATTGATTTGTACATATCAAAAATGCACACTTAATGGCTGTTGTCCTCTTTTGATTTGCTCGGAAATGAGAACTTTTATTACTGTTTGCAACTTTGCATTTGATGACCTCTCCTGGAATGATGTGAATTATTCATTCTAGCTCTCTTTGCACAACTTTAATTGATTTGCTTAACTCTTTACCAAACGAAAAATTTTTGGACTGGACCAAATTCAAAACATCTGCAGACAACAAATTAAGTCTTGGTAATATGATGATTTCTGACTTTGATAGGGTAGAAAATATTGTGGGAAAAGGAGAAAATGCTGGTTACCAGCATTTTCTCCTTTTCCCACAATGTTTTCTATAGGCTTCTTTCTCAGGGTCGTTAAAACTCGGGATTGTGTGGTAAAGAGTTAAAAGAGAGGTTTTTTCCAAGCTTGTAACAGTTTTAATGACCCCAAGGAAAAGGACTTTTTATAACATTTTAGACACTTTAGAAAACATTGTGAGAAAAGGAAAAAAATGCTGATTACAATTCCCACTGTTTGAGTCAGTCAGTTAATTTTTCATCTGCAAATGCTTTTAACTCTTTACCACACAATCCCGACTTAACCACCCTGCAAAAGAAAGCTTTTGAAAACATTGTAGGAAAAGGAGAAAATGCTGGTAACCAGCATTTTCTCCTTTTCCCACAATGTTTTCTACCCTTCCCAAATCAAACTTCAATTTTTGAGTCACATTTATTTTGTCGTCTGCAAATGTGTTCAATTTGGACTAGTCCAAAATTTTGTCGTTTGGTAAAGAGTTAATTTGGACAATTTTGTCATCTAGTGAAGAGTTAAACATCCTTCTTCATAATGATTTCTTTTTTTTCAAGGGTGTTTTCAAAATTATCTCCTACAAATGAGGTAATAAGTAAAATTAAAGTACCCAAAATGCTCAAGATGGGGTATATTTTCTTCAAAAACTACAAGGAGTTTTATTTGAAACATCCATACAAGGCCAAAGGTTTAACTATTCCACATTCCAATGGCATTCCTAAGAAATGTAAATTGTCAAATAACCCTATGGTCCAAAAACAACTTAGCTGCAGACGGCGGGTAATGACTTAACCCTTTACCAAACAGTCCAGTGCGTTCATGACTTTTAAAAGTGATGTGAAACAAGGAGAAAATGTTGGTGACCAGTGTTTTCTCCTTTCCCATAGTGTTTTCTACCTTTGCAAAGACAAATCTTGTCATTTGAGCTACATTTGTCACCTTCAACTCCTTTTAACTTATAGGGAGTCTAAAATTTTGTACCCTGGTAAAGAGGTGAGTCACTTTTTCATAGATGACAAAATTTTAGACTCAACCTTTCACAAGCCAAAATTTGAACCTAGCTCAAATGGTGGAATCAGTCTTTGAAAGGACAGATAACATTGTGAGAAAAGTAGAAAATGCTGGTAACCAGCATTTTCTTCTTTTTCCAACAATTTGTTTAAAGGGCCTTATTTCTCTAGGTTGTTAAAACTCAAGATTGTAAAGTGCTAACCCTCTACCACATGACAAAATTTTAGATTAGACTAAATTGAAAGCATAAATTTTTGTAGATGACAAACTAAATGTTTCAGAACTTAGGAAATTTTTCATTGAAATGGTGAAAAAATGTGGAAAAAGGAGAAAATGCTGGTAACCAGCATTTTCTCCTTTTCTCACATTGTTTTCAAAAGTCCTTTTCTTTGGGTCCGTTAAAAATCTGTATTCTGTGGTAAAGTGTTAAACTGTAAGCTTGGGAAAAAACTCTTTGAAGCTACAGAACTTAGGAAATTTTTCTAATGGTTAAAAAAAAACCATTGTACAAAAAGAAGAAAATGCTGGTTTCAAATAAAACTCCTTGTAGTTTTCTACCCTTTCAAAGGCAAAATCCATTATTTAAAGCCACATATAAAGTTTTGTCTGTGAATGCTTTCAGTTTGAACAATTCTAAGATATTGTTATATAGGGCTAAATTGAAAGCATTTGCAGACAACAAATGTAGATTGAACAATGAAATTTTTACCAGAAAATACTGTGGGAGTAGAAGAAAATGCTGTTTACCAGAATTTTCTTCTTTTTTTTTTCAAAATGCTTTCATAAAGCCCTCTACCATAGGTTTGTTAATACCTAGAATTGTTTGGTAAATGGCAAAGGTAGACATAGCAAAGAAAAACATTGTATTGAAATGTAGAACTTTCTGATATCAAAGTTTCTTTTTCTCAATGTTTATAAACTAATGTTCAAAATGGAAAAGGATTACCAAAAGACCTCTTTGGAAGGATGCTGGATAGCAGTAGTGATTGTTTTCCTGCAATTTATTACTGTGGTGAGAATTTCATCAAATTGATGGGTGCTGGCATTGATGGTCAACTAAATTGTAGGCTTCAGCTATGAGCAATCTTTACGACTTATTGCCCACATTCATTTTGTTAGGACAATTCTACCAACTGTGTCGGACTTCGAAATTTTGATTTTCTGTTCATGTCGCGCTGAGGTTGATTAACTTTTGACCAAACAACAAAGTTTTAGACTTGCCCAAATTGAAAGCCTTGCAGATGACAAACTGAGTACCACTCAAACAATGCTCTGTATCTTTGAAAAGACAGAAGATGTTGTAGGAAAAGTAGAAAGTGCTGGTAACCAGCATTTTCTTCTTTTCGGACAATGTGTACAAAAACCTTCTTCAAAGTTTTTATGCCCCCGCCATGAAATGGCGGAAGGGCATATAGAGTTACCTGTGTCCGTCTGTGTGTTTGTGTGATAGTGTGTGTGTGTCCCATTCTTGTCTGGAGTATAACTTCTACATTTATCAATGGATTTCAAAATAATTTTGCACACTTGTTCTCCTTAACAAGTACTAGTGTCATGCGAAAAGTTTGTTTCGATACGCCCAAGGTCAAGGTCACAGTTGAAGGTCAAATGTTTAAATTGACCTTGTCCGGAGCATAACTTCTACATTTATCAATGGATTTCAAAAAAACTTCGCACACTTGTTCTCCTTAACAAGTACTAGTGTCATGCGAAAAGTTTGTTTCGATACGCCCAAGGTCAAGGTCACAGTTGAAGGTCAAATGTTTAAATTGACCTTGTCCGGAGCATAACTTCTACATTTATCAATGGATTTCAAAAAAACTTCGCACACTTGTTCTCCTTAACAAGTACTAGTGTCATGCGAAAAGTTTGTTTCGATACGCCCAAGGTCAAGGTCACAGTTGAAGGTCAAATGTTTAAATTGACCTTGTCCGGAGCATAACTTCTACATTTATCAATGGATTTCAAAAAAACTTCGCACACTTGTTCTCCTTAACAAGTACTAGTGTCATGCGAAAAGTTTGTTTCAATACGCCCAAGGTCAAGATCACAGTTGAAGGTCAAATGTTTAAATCGACTGTTCAACCCAGTTTTACATCCTGCTCAGCAGAATTGTGATATGAAGATACAGTTTTGGTTTTTAAAAAGACTCATCCAAAGAACTATGCCAGAGAATATTGAGGCTGCAACCTACCCTTCAACTATAGTCCAGTGTGATAATATTCGATCCAATTTGTTCCTGTCTCATAGAGGAAGTCCAACAAAGTAATTATTATTGCTGTATTTCTCACTCTCATTCCTCAAGTTAAGATCTTCATAATCCTGAGTATAAGTAACCCTCAGTTGAAAGATTAAGGAAAACGCTGAATAAAAAGAAGTTAATTTTCAAAACCAGCATTTTCTTCTTTTTCTCACAAAGTTTTCTACCATATGCAATACAAACGATATAATTTATTGTCTGCATATTGCTTTCAACTTGGACCAGTCCTCAATTTTGTTATCAGGTATAAATAATCTTTCATCTGCTTGGCTATATATATAACAAACCTTCTTAACCCTGTCCAAGCAGTTATCCAAAACAAGAATTTTCTGTAATACCTACTGATTCTCTCATGTGACATATCTGTGACCAGTACCATTTAGCGGTGGCATCCGTGTCTCTGACACACCTATTTCTAGTTAAAGCCTGGGATCATTTGGTATAGGGTTAAAAAACATAGTGATGAGGTCTATTATCTTGTAGTGCCAAGGTTACATAGGAGCCTTTTAAGGAACCAACCGTTCTAAATATTGATCTCATTCTGAATTCCAAGACTAACCCTCTGATTGGCTGAGACACTATGTTTCAGCCAATCAGATGGCTTGCCATTGAATAGAGAATTAGAACAATCAAGAAATGATTAATACAACCCTTTTGATTACCAATGAGAGGACAATGTTGCAGCATTGGTAAGATGTTGCATCAACTTTATAAGAATATGGGGGAAAAAGCAACTGCTTGTCCCATGTAATTGTTCATTATCCTGCAATTTCTGTAACATTCAGTGGACTGGTGTTTTCCTGTCCTTCCGTAAAAGCTTATTTGTTATAATAAGAGCAAAATTTTAATGTTAGTGAATCATGCTTGCTAGATCATACTCATCAAGTACATGAATTATCTTGGGAATGAGTTTCTTTGAACATGAACAGATATTTTGTAGAAGCAGAATTTTGTGTGGCTTATTTATGTCAACGAGGAAAGAAAGCTTTTACTACTGTTGAGAAGTAGCCAACTATGCTTGGATTGTATTATTTTTAGGTATCTTTGTCATTCCTGTTAGAAATTAGATAATTAATATTATTTCTTTTGGATGTGTTCCAAGAAAAGGTGATAAAAATTGCACTTATGATGAGGGTTTTTAGCTTTACTGACCGACATCTAGAAGGGCTCCATGGAGGTTTAAGGATTGATTGATTGTATGGTGTTTAATACTGTTTTCAATACTATTTAAGTTATATCGTGGCGGCCAGTGCACCTACAAATGCTTTTTTGGAGTTCCTTTTACCAGTGCTCCACACAATATTATTTCCAAGCCACTGGCTGCTTTCTCACATGACAATCGTCAAAATTGGTCAGCAGTGAGAGAGAAATGAATCCTATTGCAATGACTTGTCATCAATCCTCGGATGGAAATTGGCCCAACTGGGAATCAATCCAGCGACCCCTTCTTATCAAGTCCTGTATGCTACCGACTGAGCTACTAGGGCTCTGCTGGGGAGGTTCTAGGACAATTCATACATGGATGATTCATACCAAGACAATTTGTAACAGACCAGTGGTACTCAGAAAAACTTACAACTAGAACAACTCATAAGTGGAACAAATGTCCTGGTACAAGTTGTCTAGGTATGAATTGTCCTGTTACCATTCATGGTGGTGTTTCCATTAGTAATCTGTCATATGACAGATTTCAGTCTGTTGCACATTTCTTACTTTTAGCAATGTTATAGATTTATGACTTTGTTCTTCTGAAATGTTCACAGCAGTGGAATAAATCAAAGAGTTCTTCTTTTCCGAGGCTGTTTTCTACCCTCGATTGACTAATTCCATCATTGTAGAGGTCATCAGACCTCTCCAACAGTAGTGAGTTTAAAAGGCAGACTGCCACAGAATTTGCTGTCTAAATCCATTTTTCTTGCGAAATTGTACTGATACACAGTCTGTTTCGTCATGGTTTTGTAAATAAAGCGAAATAAAAAAACCGAAACAGGAAATAGACATGGTTTATTTTTATGTGACGAATTCAGAAAATATGCGTTATATTAATTTGCCATGGCTGCAAATTACCTCTCAAATAATTGTAATTTTTCATTAAGCAAATAAATCTAAGCAGAAGAAAAAATAAGAAGAATTTCGTTAAAAAAGAGAAAGAAGACCGCTGGACAAGATCATGCGACTTGAAAACGCAACAAGAAGGTCAAATGACCGTCATGTAAAGGATATGAGGTTTCTGCGCGGTGGCTTTTTTACTTGTTTGTTTACATGTACCAAAATATATTGAAATTAAAACGCAATAAACTATTGGAAAACAATGATGCTGACCTCTCCTGGCTTCTTTTGTAAAGAAGCCAACTTGTTTTAGCCACATTTGATTTGTTGCTTGCAGATGATTTCAGTATTGACAAGTCTGAAATCAAAACTATTGATATGGCATAAAACTTCTAAAACAAGTCAAAACATACATCAGTGAAAAAGTTGGAATAAATTTTAGGATGCCATTTGGATGATTGTTAGTCTGGTTGTTTGGAAAAAAAAGTCCTGATTTTGCCATAGCTCTGTCTTCATCATCTCTGTTGTCATCATCATTATGTGACACTAAGACATTTTGTCATACTGTATTTCTGTTTTTACTGAAGATATTTACATACTTCAAATTTGGGTGGGTTGTTTACTACCAAAAGGGGAACCATATTTGACAGGCAGGCAGACATCAAAAATTTGCTTACCTTTTTATGACTTGAACTTTTTCACTGAAAAAAAACCTGCAGCAGAATATTTTTACTTGCATGCTGTACTCTTGTTAGTCCAAATATTTAGATGTATACATGCTTGTTTGCCGTTCGACATTTATCTATCGGACATTTCACGTTTTACTTTTCTCTTGCATGTTACGTCTAAACGGGCCCCACTTAGTTCTATGTAGCAAATTCGATTTCCTAAAATCCGAGATAATGTTGAAAAAGCACTGAACTTAACATGAAAGATGACTTAACTGGATACAAATTTACTTTTTTCTCTCTGAAAAAGGGCCACATTCATGATATATTCATCTAAAATTCAATCGTGTAACTTTTTCAACACAAATGCCGCCATATTTACAAGCATATTTCGGGTTAAATAAAGAACCGACATTCCGAACGGTTTTTGAACGAAATCAGGTGTTACGCCGCCCCCCCCCCCCCCCCCCCCCCACCGGATTGTAACAATGGTTTTGGCAACCAATTTTTTTTTTTAACCTTTTAGATATTTTGAACTGCATTCAGCAATGATTATGAATTCACTGGCTCTGTCAATTGTATAAAGATCGGCGTTTTTGCATAATTTCCTGTGGCCAACATGCATTTCAGAATACGAATGAGTGACAGGGTGGACCAACGATTCGAAGGGCTTAATTGACGGTTCTATTTCACGAATATTTAAATGAAGTTCTGTTTACCAAAATTATTTTCATAACCCCCACATAAATTAATGTGAAATGCCTGTATAACCATAGTTCCTACTTGAATCATGTATATTCAACGATAACAATATATTCAGCCTTCGGTCTTGTGCCAGAAGCTGAATTTAGACACGGGAATACCCCGACCTCATTGCGTGGCTTTAAATATCCATTGAACAGTTCATGAAAAAACATAATGTATACCAAAACTCAACTAAAATGCTTCCTATCACTAGAAGTAACTGATTTGGTTAATATAAATGAACAGTTCTAAGTTAATTAGCTTCAGTTTTTGCAGCGCATTGAACGGGACGGACGAGTGTAAAATTTAGTGTCCCTTGGCCTCTTGACAGCAGCACTAGAATTCCAGAAAATAAAAAATAATGCATTTTGCAGTATTTCTGCTCAAGGAAATTAATGCGAAAATCAAGTTGTGGAATTGAAATTCACGTAATAAATTTTGGCTACACGCGAAACCTCACGCAAGAAAAAAAAAAAGCCATTTTTCCGTTATCTTGTGTAAAATGACAGTTTTGCAGTAAATTGACACCCTTATTGACATTTTCTTTGTCAAATCATGCGGAAATACCTATCCATAAATTAACAGACGCGAAAAATTGATCGGTGCAAAAAAACGCAGAAACCCATGACACAACAGAATGTTCTGTTAGACTTAGCCCGATCAGAGACTTCAGACCGTCTTTTCAGCTTTTTAATTACTTTAAACAGAAAAATTTCACAATTATCTTGATCTAACAGACTTTTATTTGCTGCAAATCATAAATATGGGTTGCTTAAGCTGTAGCTGAGAACCATTATTGTCCAACCCTCTAATATGAAATCTTAACCACAGATTTACAGCTCAGGGGCAGGGATCCCTGCTCAGGGGGTAAGTGTACCCTAAGCAGAAATATCGGTTTTGGTTCCTTCTATCAAATTTATTAGCAGCTGTGAAGAAGGACTAGGAATTTTCTTCAAAACTACTTTATCATAAATCACCTGAAAATATTCAGTGTCGTAATAAAAGGGTTGGAAATATTCACTCTCAGTAATAACAGCTAGTGGTCTGAAAATTTTTTTCCGTCGTAGGAGACCAAACAAACAAAAAAAAAAATCTGATCCAAAAAAGGTCATAAAAATCCCACTAAAACCGATCTTTCCTTTAGAAACATGGATACGGTCTTGTTTTGGTTGCAGTTCCTAAATTAACAGCAGTGAAACTATTGTTTGCATTCAAATAAGGGGTTCATACAAAAAGGTGACGTCTTTCACTTCATAGTACGCAAGAAAACCGGGATGCATGTCGGGTTCATGCACCCCTCGAAAACACGTCGATCGATGATAGAAGTTATTCCTCTTTCATGAAATGAAGCTTTTCAATATTTGCCAAAGTTATAGTTTACATAAATACTTGCAGCCTTACTGCCGTACGTTTATTTATGTCCATGTCTTTATCTACGTAAATAAAGCCATGCACATAAAACGTCTTAAAATCCGATATGTAACACTTCACCAGTCATTCAAGAAAGTTATCACTCTATTTAACACACCAACTCGAGAAAGTATCAGAAACTAATGTTGGACGAGGAATCCGGGGCAATCGATTCAGAATACGTGGGAACGATCTAGATTTGGGACAAATTACTAGGACATTCTCTCGGCGTTTCTTTTCTTTATAAATAGTCTTAAAACTCTATAACCGTCTGTTATGTACTATTAGACGATTCAGTACTTCTTTCTAGGCAAAGTTATGTTTGTGAATGAGGGTTGCCCCTTTCTGCAACACTTTAATGGAGGTATAGGAATTTCGTTTAAAAAAATTCTTTTAGTTGCGTTAACTACACACATACACACCGGTTTCACTTCAAAAATAGGGTAGTGTGAAATAGCAGCGGATTTAACTCATAAAACGTTAGTTTTTTACAACCAATTCTTTTAAATCGGTTCAATATTGATTTATCTTGTTACTGATGTAAGTTTTATTGGGCATTTTGTATTTTCAGTGTCCGAATTTGTTGCTCAAACAGCGACAAAATTCGATGTCGGAGTTTGCTAAAGAAACCTAAGAAGGAACCGATAAGACCCTACGTACACGATGAATGTCAAAATGTGAAATAACGTACGTAGGGTCTTATAAATAGGACTATGCTCTTGTTAGTTATTTAACTGGACGGTGTAATTCAAGATCAGACTGAAATGAAGGTACAGTCTCATCTATTAGTCTCTACCTTGCAATTTAGATGTGGTATTAGTGCTTTTAACCCTCTGCTGCATAATTCTTTGTTTCAACAACCCTCTTGAAAACATTGTGGGAAAAGGAGAAAAGGCTGGATCGACACCTTTTCTCCTTTTACCAAAATGTTTTCAAAAGTCGTCATCCTGAAGGTTGCTAAAACTTGTGATTGTTTGGTGCAGGGTTAGATGTAGATAAAATTACTTGCTGCTTCATTTATCAAAGGAAAGAAAGACAGAGATTTGGTGGACCAGATGACAGCCCTTGGGGTGAAAGTTACAATGTTGCAAAATATTAGAATGCATGTCATACCAAACTGACAGGTAAAAATCTGCCTGATAATGGAGATTATTCAACCCTTTATCACACAATCTGGAGTTTTAATGATCCTGGCAGAGAAGGCTATTGAAAATATTGTGGGAAAAGGAGAAAATGCTGTTAACCAGCATTTTCTCCTTTTCCCACAAATTTTTCTACCCTTTCACATACAAATCCCATAACTGAAGCAACATAGAAGTTTCTGTCTGTAAGTGCTTATTATACAGGCAAGTCAAGAATTTTATTTTCTGGTTAAGGGTTTACCAGATGGTAATCTACATTATCATTTATGACTTGACAGTTATGCTGGTGATCATTGGTGGCTTTTGTTTTGGCAAAGAAATATTTTGGCATGTTTTGTTTTGGTCACTTCTGGTCTTTTTCTGAGGCTGGCAGCTGGTTTTATGTCTTTCATAATATTTTACTGGTATTCCGGATGACAAAATGTGTAAGCCATTATAGAAAATATTTGCAGACAACAATATAAGTGTGGCTCAATGATAGGATATGACTTATTTCTTTACTAACAGCAAACTTAGACTTGTCCAAATTGAAAGCATGCCGAGCCCCGGTACCTCAGGCGGTAGTGTACAGGACTTGACAACAGGAGGTGGCTGGTAAGATCCAGGGCTTGGTCAATCTCTTTCCAAGGATTAATGATAGTCATTGCAACAGGATTCATTCCTCTCCCACCACTGGCCGTTGTTTTGACAATAGTTATGTGGGAAAGCAGTCAGTGGCTTGAAAAGAATATTGTGTGGAGTACTGGTAAAGGAGACTTCAGGGTGCACTGACCACCATGATATAACTGAAATAATATTGAAAATGGTGTTAAACATCATACAATCAATCAATCAATCAACCAAATTGAAAGCACTTGCAGACAACAAATTTGTCTTTCAAAGGGTAGAAAACATTGTGGGAAAAGGGGAAAAAGCTGGTTACCAGGATTTTCTACTTTTTCCAAAACATTCTATAGCCTTTTTCCTCAGGGTGGTTAAAAGTTGGGACTATGTGGTAAAGGGGTAGAAAATATTATGGAAAAAGCAGAAACCAGCATATTCTCCTATGCCCATGTTTTTCAAACTAAATTCTGCCTCGGGTTGTATAAAGAACAATGATTGTTTGATAAAGGGTGCAGCATTATCAAATCAAGCAGGTTTTGCCAATTTCAGAGAATAAACAGTTACAAAAAGAGTTTATTATAGTTCATTTTGTCAAGTAACCTATGCTTAAGACCATCAGTCAACTGTCAAAGCAAAGGGCAGGTTCAACAGAATGACTCATATCGTTAATTAACCCTTTACCTGAAATCCTCAGTTTTAATGACCCTAAGGAAGAAGCCTTTTGAAAACATTGTGGGAAAAGGAAAAAATGCTTCCACTATGTTTTCTTTTCTTATTTAGAAACAAGAAGCTTCATTATAGCAAAATATAACTTATTGTCTGCAAATGCATCAACTTTGGACAAGTCTGCAATTCTGTTGTTCGGTAATGGATTAGCCGTCACAGGAGGGTTTATGAAATAAATTGGACATTTGTTAGCTTTTTTTCTCAAAATGTTTTAAATTTTTTTCAATGACGAATCCTATTGCCTGAACCGTTATCATTTAATTTGTTGTCTGCAAGCAAAATGTACTTTTGATTTTGAAAAGTTTGATATTTTGTTACTTGGCAAAGAGTTAATTCATTACTACAATTTTTTTTGCATTTTCCTGTTTGGAGATGACAAATCATTCCAGTCATTTACTACTGTATTGAATTTCAAAATAAAAAGAAATGACTTGTCAAAATTTGATGTGGAGGGTAAACTGCATTGATGCCTCAAGCTAAACTTCCTTGTATAATGTCTAAATTTTCACATACTTTGATTTATATGTATTTTATGTGAAATTTAACCCAATTAATTTTCAACCGTCAACTAAGTGCCCTTCAGCCCTCCCAATTAGTTCAAATTTGTTTTTATTAATAAAGTGGATCAAAAGGTTGAGGAGATTCGAAGTCTGTCAAATTGTCTGAGAAACTTCAACTTTTCTTGTCAAGATGTATGAGTCAAGTAATCCAGTTTGAGCTCATTTCTGAATCCTCCCACTTACTGTTTCAACCCTTTACCAGTCAAAAAAATTGCCAACATTATTTCAATTGTATTATATCGGCTAGTGCACTTGTCAATGCTTTTCTGGGGTTTCCATTTTACCAGTTCTTCACACAATTTCTCCCCCTTGTTTTCCACATAACTGGTTGTTGAAACAATCATAAATGGTAAGAGAGGAATGAATTCTTTTGCTATGAATATCATCAATTCTGGAAAAGAAATATGCCCAAGCTTGAGATTGACTTGGGACGACTCCCTGGTTTTAACTTCTGAATGTTATCGATTAAGCTGCAAGACAAAATTTTCAACTCGTCCCTGGGACGGTGTAGATTAAAATCAAACTACACAGAACATGCAATCTGATCTTAGAATTAAACTGTCCACTATTTTGTGAAATTTCTAGGTAGGAACAATATTTAAGTATATTTTCTTGACTTTTCTTTTCTTGTAGACCTAAATGGTTCATATTTTCCATGCTTTGAAAACTGTGCAGATAGAATGGTAAACAGAGTACATCAAACTTCAAAAAATTTCTGCTTATCTTTTATCAAATAATCCTGTTTTTGAAGAGCCTCAAAAAGAAGGCTAAAATTTTGAAACTGAGAAAAGAACATTATGCCAGTAACCAGCATTTTCTACCTTTCCCACAGTGTTTTCTACCATTACAAGGACAAGAATCATCTTTTGAGCTACATCAGTTTTGCCACCATCTGCTAATGCTTTCAGATTGGACAATGCTTAAGTTTTCTTGTCTAGTTAAGAGTTAACCAGTCAGGCTTGTGCAGGCGAGGAAAAAGAAATACATATTTATTTAAAACAGTTGGTTAACTGTGGTCTTCACCAAAATTGGGGGAGAAAAAGATTTAAGTTATTTTACAAAGAAGAGTTTTTCAAGGTTTCAAATAATTATTTCAACTTTCAGTCTTAATGTCAACACAAACAACCAGAGATCAAAGTCCAATCTATTTGTGAAGCCACTGTAAACACAAAACTTTGCCGTGGGACCGCAAACACTGCAATGAAAGATTAGGCACAAAATATTCAATGGACAAAAATCCTTTTTCTTTATTGATTTCCAAATTCTTCATTGGACCCTCCCTTCCCCTTGACCTTTCGCCAAACAATCACGAGTTTTAATGGCTCTGTTAGTGAAGAGTATTTTCTGCTTTTCCCGCAATGTTTTCTACTCATTCTAAGATAAATCTCATCATTTGAACAATATTTTATTTGTTGTCTACCAATGCTTCTGTTTAGAAGAGTCCAAAATTTTATTGTTTGGTAAAGACTTAAAATTTAACAGATTTACTCTGTGGGCTGCACTTACGTATCAGGATTATCGCCCTAGTATGTACCTATTGGTGCATTTGCTAAGCAGTGCATTTGAAAACATATTGCCAGGTATAAAAAATGATGAAATATGAATATAAGCAAATGTGTTTTGAGCTATAATTTTGTAACCATAATATTTGTATAAATTTATTTCTGTTTTCCACAGGATCCCTCATGTTTAAGAAGTCTTGCTGATTCCTTTAGGTAATGAGTTAAAATTAAAGAACCCAAAAAAGGTGACTGATTCAATGGATTCATTTATGGACATTATGGTGTTCCCTGCAAACAGTTAATACTCATATTCTGAATGCCTTGTGGAGAGATATGGATGTGTTATCATTTTTTTAGTAAAATGTTTTTGCACCAAATTACTAAAACATTATCTGATTAACTCTTTACCATGCAAAAAAATATATATGAGCCATGCTCTGAGAAAAGGGGGCTTAATGCATCTCCGTTATACACGATACTAGCCCAAGTCATCACATAATTATGGATCCATAGGAGCCACTTTTTTCACTAACCGACTTAATCATGAGGTAGATTGGTCCTTTGACAAACAGAAAATTGACCAATAGCGAAAAGTTTCGGCCTAGGTCAGCCTGTGCGGACTGCGCAGGCTGACCTGGGTCGATACTTTTCACTGATGCATTAAGCCCCCTTTTCACAGAGCACGGCTCATATAAATATTGAAGACATTTAATTTTGCAGAGGACAAATGATATGTATCTGAAATGGTGTATGAATGTATAGAAAAACTTATTGGAAAAGGAGAAAGTGGTGCTTTCCAGCATTCTCTCCTTCTGCCATACTTTCAAGGCGTTCTGCTTCAGGGTTGTAAAACCATTGGAATCTCCAGGAATGGGTTTAATCCAAAGACAGTGACAGTCTTCCTATGAATTGTGATCTTTAATATAACAGATATCACTGATGCAATATACCTGTCAACCATAAGGCAATCTTTAATATTTCTTGTGTCTTCTTACTTAATTTCCATAATCATTGTGCTCTTGTTGCTTAATCGCAATGAAAGTTAGTTTAACCCATTACCATACCAGTCTAGCAAGTGCATACCTATGCACTCAAAGGAGAAAATTTGAAGGAAATGATACTGTCTTTTTCTAATGATGAAGGAAATTGATAAAAGTTTGATGTTACAAAAGCAGACAACAGAAAAATGGACAAAAGTTTCTCAATAAGAATACTTTTTAACATTTACTGGTAATCACAATTTTTTCATAACAGTCATTCTGCTAATGTCGCTTTATTTGGGCAACATTAGGTTTTCTGATGAAAAAGACAGATTGGTCCAACATCTGACTTTTTTTTTCTACACAAATGATGGAGTGTACTCAGTACCTCCAGCTGACCACTTTTCGTCGTGCAGCAGAACAATTTTTATAACCCCTCTCCCATGAAGAGGGGGGGGGTATACCGGTTTAATCATGTATGTCTGTCTGTCTGTTGATCCATCTGTCTGTCTGTCAATTCATCTTTCTATAGACTTTTTCGTTTCTGTGCTTTAACTCAATAGCTGTTTGACCTAGGACCCTGAAACTTTATACAGGTGTTGCTTATGACCCAGGAGGTGCCCTACTGTTTTTGAGTCACATAGGTCAAAGGTCAAGGTGACTGGTAAACATTTTTTGATAATCTCTTATGTGCTTTCAGTAGCTGTTTGACTTAAGACCATGAAACTTTCTGCAAGTGTTGCCCATGATCCGAGGAGGTGCCCTATCATTTTTGGGTCACATGAAACAAAGGTCAAGGTTGCTGAATAACTTTGTTTGAAAATAGTTTCTGTGTTCTAACTGAATAGCGGTTTGATCTAGGATTATCAAACTTTATACAATTTTTGTCCATGATCCAAGGAAGTGTCCTATTGTTTTTGTGTCACATGGTTCAAAAGTGAAGGTCACTGGTGATTTTTGTTTTGAAAACCATTTCTGATCTCTGATTGTGCTGCTTCAGTTACAGGGTGCTGGTTGGGGGGGGGGGGGGAGTATTTGTCTACTTTGTGACAGTTCTAGTGTAAACATCATGGCAAAAAGAGAAATTGCTCTCAGTGAACAATTTCTCCTTTTTTTCCACATGGACTACATGCACCTAAAGTCATCTTGATTATCCATATTTTTTATGGATGTCTTTCAAAGATGTCTGTTGCAAATTACTTCAGAAGGTAATCAGGAGATTAAATCAATTATTAGATGGATGGAGAAAATACCTGCAGAGTGATGGCTGGACAGAGGCAAGGTGCAATGTCATTGGCAATAACTTGCATAACTGTTATCTATGTAAGCAATAAATCATGTTTGTACTGAATTGGATACAGACGGCTGATACCTCAGTTGTACATTTCCAATCTTGTCTGATAAAACCTGTCCTTCATGCTTCACTTTAAAACCCTTTAGCTCTTTAGCAGATGACAAAACTTTAGACTGGTTCAAATTTAAAGCATTTGCATAGGACAGATAAAATGTAGCACAAAATATAAAATTTGTCTTTGAATTGGTAAAAAGCATAGTGTGAAAAGAAGTAATTGCTGATTACCAGGAAAAAATGCTGGTTAACAGCATCTGCTCCTTTGTCCACAATGTTTTCAAAGGGCCTTTCCTTGAGGGTCATTAAAACTCAAATTTGTATAAAGTTTTAAGAAAGTAGGAATTGGAAACTTAGTTGAGAAAAAGGGAAATGCAGATGCAAACTGCAGTTTCTCCTGGTTTCACAATGCTTTATACTCTTTCAAAGATAAATTCCATCTATAAATAAAGGTGAGTTTAATTTTTTTCATTTTGTAAAGAGTTAACAATGATAAGACGAAAATGATATAACCAAGATTTCCTGTATTAGGCTAATGGTGTCAGTGTTCAAGTGCAATCTTTGGACTTATCTCTGACATGTTTTAAACTCTAAAGACTTTACCAAATGACAAAATTTTAGGCTTTTCCAATTCGAAAGCATTTGCAGACAACAAAACAAAATGTGGTTAACATGATGAAATGTGGCTGCAAGAGGGAAGAAGATACTGTGGAAAAAGGAGTTAATGCTGGTAACAGCATTTTCTCCTTTTCGTACTACACTATGTTTTTAAAGGGTTGTTGAAAGATGGGATTGTGTGGTAAAGGATTCAATAAATCTGAAGGAAGAAAAGTACCGAAAAGAAGATGAGACTTGGGATTAAAAAAAAAAACATTGTGACATACAGGAAAAAAAATGTCTATGTTCATTTTAAACAAATTTCCTTATATGGGTAAACAAAGAATTCAAACAGCTCCATCAGAGAGTTCCTATTAGTCCATAAGCAAGAGACAAAATTTTAGACTTGTCCGAACTCAAACCACTGACAGAAGACAACTTAAATGTGGCTCAATTTGTGGAACTTGTCTTTGATAGGAAAGGAAACATTGTTGGAAAGGAGAAAATGCTAATTACCAGCATTTTCTCCTTTTCCCACAATGTTTTAAAAAGTCTTTTTTCCGAAGGGGCATTAAAACTGTGGATTGTTTGGTCAAGGGTTAATGTGTTGGTAATCCAGAAAGACATTTGTTCTGTCATAGCAGTTAAAGTGAAAAGCACTTTAAAATTCATTGATTATGAGGACTAAATAACAATTACACTTATGTCTCATTCCAAGAACTTTTTGTTAATAAGTTTTTGTGTCAGGGATTCGAAAAGTTGTACACTGCAAATATTGCAGACGAAAATACAAGGTGCATGGTGAACTTTTTAGGTGCCTAATAAAATCAATGAACTCTACTTTTTTTTAAATGAATGAAATTAATTTTTCAGAATAAATGAGAAGTTTTCTCTGTCTTCAAATTTGAGAATAAAATAGCAGACTGGTTCAAATCAAGATCAGACTGTATCTTTTGTGTAGTCTGATTGTGACCTGCACTGCCTGCCAAAGCTCCTTATAATGTGAAAGGATTTACATTTCTGTCAGTAGAAAAGTAATCTGTGCTCTTGAGACATTTTGAAGTGTTTTGGTGGTCCAATAATATTGCAACATTTTGAATGAAAACTTTAAGCATAACTAACATTTAAACTCTCTGCTAATGTTTCGAAAATATTATCATGCACCTTTTCAAGGACTTGCCATTATCGTTGATGCTTTATCGGTCATTATCAACCTGAGTTGAGTGTAACAGAAATAAAACTTTCAGAGATTATCAGGAAAAGAACCTGATACATAAACGTGTACATGTATTTCTGAGTTTTAAGGCCAAATTATTGGGCAGTGAGGAGTCAAGATCAGATTGGACATAACATGCAGTCTGATCTTGATCTACCACTGTAACCAAAGCAAAAGATGTGTTTTAGAAAGCTTTTCTCCGGTTTAAGAATATTCCTTAATCCTTTCCAAAACAACAAATTTTAGCCTCTTTCAAATTGAGAGCATTCTGCAGTCAACAAATCTCAAAGTGGTATAAATAAACTGAAGTTTTTTGACAGGATAGAAAACATTGTTGGAAAAGGAGAAAATGCTGGTTACCAGCATTTTCTCCTTTTCCCACAATGTTTTCAAAAGGCCTCTTCACTAGGATCTTGAAAACACTGGATGTTGGAAATGGGTTAACCTTATGCTGCTCAAATTATGATTGAAATGTGACTTCATATACCCAGTTTACTGCTGCTTTGATTGGGCTACAGTAAAACAATACATTTTTGAGCAACACTTACAAAAAAGGCTTTCGAAAACATTGCAGGAAATGGCAAAATGCTGGTAATCAGTATTTTTTTCCATTATCCACAAACAGTCCTACCTTTTCCTAGACAAATCATAAGCTATGAGTGATTCATCATGTGCAATGGCTTTCAATATGGACAAATTTTGTTTATTAGTCAGGAGTTTCGATATGAGAGTGAATATTTACAGATAATTTGAGAACTTTCATTACAAAAAAAAATTTGAAGGTTTAACCCTTCACAACATAATTCTGAGTTTTAATGGCCCTGGAAAAATACTTTAAAAAACATTGTGAGATTAGGAGAAAATGCTGGTAACCTTTCAGAAACAAATCCAATCTTTTGAGCCAAATGTAATAGGTTGTCTACAAGTGCTGTCCATTTGGACCAGTCTAAACAATTGTTGTGTGGTAAAGAGATAACCCTTTACCTAAAAATCACAGGTTTTTAACCACCGACTAGGAAGGCTTTTGAAATAAGTGTGGGAAAAGGAGAAAATGCTGGTAACCAGCATTTTACTGCTTTTCCCACAATGTTTTCGACACTTCAAAAAACAAATTTCAATTGTGAGCCACATTTATATTGTCATCTGCAAATGCATTAACTCTTTACCACACAATCCCGAGTTTTAACGACCCTAAAGGAGAAGGCTTTTTGAAAATATTGTGGGAAAAGGAGAAAATGCTGGTAACCAGCATTTTATCCTTTTCCAACAATGTTTTCTATCTTATCAAAGGCAAATTTCGCCTTCTGAGCAGTATTTAATTTGTCCTCTGCAAATGCTTCCAGGTTGGACTAGTCTAAAATTTTGTTGTTTGGTAAAGAGTTAAATGGACCATTGTAAAATTTTGTTGTTTGGAAGAGGGTTATATGGTACTGCTATGAGTAAATCAGCTGATGATATTGAACAGCTTTTGTTACTAATGACTTTGGCTCAAATTTCCCCGAGTCAAAAATCAAAACATCCATAGGGCCCAAACAGAGCAAACATTTCTCCATTTACATAATATTAAATCACTCGAAGAAATGTAAATAAGTGTTCGGAACAGACATGATCCCAATATAGGGTTGAAATGTTATACTTAGGATAGGGCAATATTTACTTTGTGCTTCAATTTATCTTTATTTTGCGCCCAGCACCACTTGACTGCCTACATCTGTGTCAGTCGATTAGATTTACTGAAATTGTAACTTAGTATGGTCCTTGTACCTAACATTTATGTGTCTTAATGATCCAACAGAACACGACTTTCGTAAACATAGTGAGGAAACGGGAAAATACTGGTAAAACAGCATTTTTCTCCTTTTCTCACAAGGTCTTTTAATTCTTTCAAGGATGAATTTCATCATTCGAGCCACATTTACTATGTTGTCTGCAAATGCTTTCAATATGGAAAAAAATCTAAAATTTTGTGGATTGGTAAAAAAGTCACTACAACACAAGCTATCATTTCGCTGCCCAATGTCTGCTTCTCCATAGAGAACTGAATACAATGTTTGTCCTCCTTTTGTCCTTCCACAGGACTACTACTTTCTGTCTACCTGGCAAGTGCACCTTCCTGTAAAAGTCAAAAGTTATAAGGCTACCTTCATCTTACTTTACATTTGGATGTTTGGCAATATGCATGTGCTGCATGTTTCTTTTAGTGAAAGGCTTAGGTCAAGGTCAGTGGAACTAAACATAGAAAAAAAGTCTGAAAAATCTTGAATAATTCATGAGCAAGGTTTATGACATTTTGCTTGGCAGTTACCAAGATCTTGATATAGATGAGGCTCATACTACATGTAATTATACAGCTGAGGTTAAGGTCAAGGACTTTGTTATTAAAATTAGGGGGGAAAAAAAACCCTAATCCCGCAAATAATCCAAAGCATAGTCGGGCTACTCTCATGAAACTTTGGTGGATAGATGGCAGTAGGTTGCAGATACTGCAGAACAGTTCCTTCTGAATTTTACTTTTTATCAAACAAAATTTTAGCCCTGTCCAAATTTAAAGCATTTACAGACAACAGATTAAATATGGCTTGAAGGATGAATTTGTCATTGAAAGAGTATGAAATGTGGTTGGAAAAAGAGAAAAGATTTGCTAATTCCTTTACTAAACAGTCATGTTTTAACCACCCTTTGGGGTTCACCCCTTTTCAATGGTCAGTCATTTTGGGATTGAAAGTTAAGCAAATAACAGCAATGATGGAATAATCTGGCAGGAAATTAATACAGGTGACCATTTACCAAACAATCCCACATTTTAACATTAAATTTTGTAAGAAAGCAGGTGGAAAAGGAGAAAATCCTGATATTCAGCATTATCTCATTTTCCCATGATGCTTTCTAATCAGAAAGAGATCCCTTCATTTAAGCCACATTTACTTTGTTGTCTGCAAATGAATGCTCTCAATTTGGACACACCTAAAGTGATGTTGTCTGGTAAATAGTTAAGTGGATTTATAAAAGGCTTCATCCAGTGTTGTCATCAGCTGAAGTGGGCAACATCTGAATGAAAGGCTAAATGGAAAGAGGTCAATCATTTTTGTAGTGCTACAATGGCATGATACACAACTAGTGGATGTATTTTTGACCTTCAAATAAACTGAAGTTTGTAAAAATCCAATTTATTCTCAAAAATTGAAGTCTAAAGTTTCCTTGTGTACACAGATTTTGAATACAGAAAGGCCATTATTGATCAATCCACCATTTATGGACTGAATTTCACCAAATGGTTCTTGAACTAGACGGACATGATGTTCTTGAAGTGTTGAAGTTGTTTATCATTTGGCTTACAGATTAAGGTCTGTTTGAAATTAGAGACTAGGTACTGTTTGCTTTTTTACCTGATTTTGAAGAGGGATCAATATGATTATTCTCTTTGGCTTGTTTGATGTTTTCTTTCTTCTCGATGTATAATTGGGTATATATGTTATATGGCCCATGCTCAGGTAAAAAGGGGTTTAATGCATCTCTGCGATGCATCATACCAAGCAAGTCATCATAATTATAAGTATGGTTCGTAAGATGTAATTTGTCTTTCAACTGATTGAATCGTGAGATAGCCTGGCCCTTGGACATACAGAAAGTTTGCCAAAAGCAAAATGTTTCGACCCAGGTCAGCCTGCATGGACTGCGTAGGCTGACCAGGTTCAACACTTTGTGCAAATGCATTAAACTCCCTTTTCATATATAAAAAGTGTGAGTGCTCTTTCTATTTAAATTTTTGTGAAAAATATTGTTGAGCAAATATCTTTTAGGTCAGAATAGCCATGGTCAAATGACTGGTTGAGGTTAGACTGTGAGCAATCCATTGGTAGTCCGTATGATATGAGATCCTACATGTAGCGTTGCTAATAATATTTGGTGTTCAAAGAAAATGATGTTACAGTGAAAACAATCTAGGGAAGGGGAAAAACACTGTTATTTCCACAATGTTTAGTACCCTTTCATAGATATATCACATCATTTAAGCCGTATGTAATTTGTTGTCCACACATTCTTGTATTTTTAACCCTTTCCCAAACAACAAAATCTAGACTCTTTCGAATTCAAAACATCTGCAGACGACAAATTCAATGTTAAGGGTTAACTCGGGACAAGTCAGGTTTTCTCAGTAATGATTTAACTCTATACCATTTGAGTGACTAAATTTTAACTAAGCCAGATTCAAAGAATCTGCAGACGATAAAAGGAATATGATTCAAAAATAGAAATTATTTCAGGGAGGATACAAAACATTGAGGAAAATGGAGAAAATGCTGGTTACCAGTAATTTCTCCTTTTTCCACAATGTTTTCAGGTCTTCTTTAGGGTTGTTAAAATAGGGAATTATTTGGTAAGATTTAATAATGATTACTGAACTCATTATGCAGTGTAAGTTATGAAAGATCACCATTAATTTAGGTTATTATACACAAATACATGATAAAACATTGTGGCATTGTGGCAAAACTTCGCTGTCTTCATATTCATGAAAACAAAATGTTACAATTGGAGAAAATAATGATACAAATTTCTCACTCACAGTGTCCAGTAAAGGCTGCCTCAAAGAGGCATGAAAATGCATTTGCACTAAGTTAATTGTTTGAAACACTTTGCTGTTTCATTTCAGTAGCTCAGTTGTTTTTTTTTTAGAAAATGTTGAGGTAATATTACCTTGGCGTTGTTGTCTGCATCGTGGAAAAAATTTTGACATTTTATAATATCTCTCATTACTGAAGATATTTATTTCATACTTTAGTTGTTTGATATCAAAAGCGGAATTCACACAATTGTGGAAGGTAACCATCAAAGTATTTTTGACAGTTATGCCCGTTTTTGGACTTAAAATTTTTACTACAAGCAACTGCAGCTGAGCGTTGACACCCATTTGTGGTGCTCTTGTATTTAACCTACTACAGTTTATGACCAGACTAATGCTCTATTTCTTCATTGATATTGTCATGAGAAATAAGACTCAAATATATGACAGGTTTACAAAAGGTAGAAAGAAAAGCACCTGATTTATTGGCCACTTATAAGCCCCATTTTGGATCTGGAGTATTGTTCATATAGCTATCTTATCACTTATGCTGGTACTTGACTAAAGAGTACTGATTTACTACTAAGGTGATTATCTCCCTTACCTTGACCTCTCTGACGTTTTATTTACTTTATTAGTATTAATGATTAGTTTTATACTTCAGTTCTTTTTTATGAAAATGAAATAAGTCCATTCTCTCAGATATAATATAAGGCATAATACCTGCAAACGCCCCTCCACTATACAGCCCTATGCATACACGTACTGTTTTACAAAATAAAAGATAAATTAATGAAATTCTGTGCTTTATTCCATAGGCCAATATTGTATTTGATGTATACGCAATGAATCCGTAAGAAATCAAAAATTCTTTTGACACACGATTTAGATTTTCATGGGTTTTCGCAATATAGTGGAGGGGCGTTTTCCGGTATTATGCCTAATATAAATTATTATGTTCTTGTTCTCAGTTGTATGGCACACTCAGACTTGGCTTAAAATTGGCAGTTGTGCTACACTTGTATGTCTGATAAACCAATACTGCAGTAATACTTGTACATGTATTATGTATGTGCTTAGCTTATCTCTTTACCAAACAACAAAATCTTTGCTTTAACCAAATTGAAAACATTTGCAGAGTACAAGATAAAATGTGACTCGAGAACTGAAATTTGTTTCTTGAATGGTAGGAAACATTGTCGGAAATGGAGAAAATGCTGGTTACCAGCATTTTCTCCATTTCTCACAATGTTTTCATAAGGCCTGCTTCTTCAGGGTCGTTAAAAATCAGGATTGTGTGGTGAAGGGTTAAAGCATTTTCTCCTTTTCCTATAATGTTTTCAGAAGGCCTCTTTCTACGGGTCATAAAAATATCAGGAGTGTGTGGTAAGAGGTTAAGCAACATTTAGCATGTCACATCCAAATGCTTTTATCATCTGTAAGTTTAAAATTTTGTCACATGATAAAATTTATTGGTTTTTATGGTGTTTAATGCCATTTTCAACATTATATCAGTTATTTTGCCACAGTCAGTGCACCTATTCATGCTTTCCTGGATTTTCTTCATCAGTACTTTGCATTTTATTCTTGCCAAGCTGCTTGCTAATTTTTCATAATAATCAGCAGTGAGAGAGGAATAAATCCCGTTGCAATGACAATTATCAATCTTCGGAAAGAAATTCGCAGAGCTGGGGAATTGAACTCACAATCCCCTTGTCTCAAGTCATGTATGCTAAATGACTGCACTACTGAGCTTTGCTTGTGGAATAAAGAGTAACAGTATATCAGAGGTATAAGAAGTTAGATAAAGAGGGTAAAATGAACAATTTTTTAGATGAGAGGGAAAATTAATGAGGGTTGTGTCACTTCAGTCAGTCAAGATGCCTAGCTGTGAGAACACTAATCACGTTTTTCTGCCTATGTGATCAGTTTTCTCCTTATGCAATATTTTTTAGATTTTTCTTCCGTAGATAAAATGCATTTTGAATATCCTGTGATAACAAATTTCTGCTGACAAATTTCATTTCTCCATTCTTCACATCCGGACTTTATCTTCTAAAGATTTAGTTTTCACATAATTTGTCTGCATTATTTAGGGGTTCTGCATGGTTCACTGCGGAAAAGTGTAGGACTTTTAACCTGAGGCCCGTGTGTGAGCCTCATTTGAAGCACTAGATTTTTCGTAGGAGAGTTTTTGGTAAAGTTTCACTTCAGAGTCCTAGCATAATACTGATGAAACCCAGGACATACATGAATATGTGAGCTGTTGCCATAATATGAATGAAACAGTGTAAAACACCATTTGATAGTCTGCATTGTTCAACCTTTGACCCTCTACTGAACAGTTCTGTGTTTTAACAAACGCTGAGGAAGCAGGCTTCTGAAAACACTGGGCGAAAGTTGGAAAATCCTAGTGACTAGCATTATCTCCTTTCTCTTGCAATATTTATTCCCTTTCAGAGATAAATTCCATCATCTGAGCCACATTTAGTGTCATACAGTGTCTGCAGACATTTTGGAATTCTAAAATTTGTAATCTGCCAGCCCGGGTAGCTCAGTGGTTAGCGTATCTGACTCGTGACCTGGTGGTTGCAGGTTCGATACCTGGTTGCGGCAAACTTTTTTTTACATGACTTATCGCTTTTCACCTCTGATGCATGTGAGAAAAGTAGTCCGTGACTTGGAATGAAAGTCAGTACTGGTGTGAGAAAGCCAGGAAAGATGTGCATAGGTGCACTGATCACCGTGATATGACTGAAGCTGTTGAAATGGCGTTAAACTCCTATACAAACAAACAAACAAAATTTGTTATACCCCTGCAAAACAAATGTTTTCGGGGGTATACTTGAATCAGCCTGTCTGTCAGTCCGTCTGTGTGTCCGTCTGTGTACAAAATACTAGTAATTTTGTGTTGCAAACTCCTCCTACAGTTTTCCTTCAATTGTATTGAAACTTTGCACATATATTGATCATATATTGAAGTTGTGCAAGACGCAGTTTTCAATCATCTACTCCCTATGATTCAAGGGTAATCTCCCCTTGAACTTAGAAATTTTTTTGTTAAATTGCCTGTTTCTGTCAAAGGGCTGGCAGGGGTATTAAGTCACATTCAGTGACAGCTCTAGTTTATATCTGGTAAATAGTTAAATTGATGGTTGAAAATTTAAAAGTCTTTAAATGGGTTTAGAGAGTGTATCAGAAAAAAATGAAAGGTGTGTTCAGGGATAGTTCAGATCAAGATAAGACTGCAGCACAGAATAAGGAGTCTGGTTAGAGATCTGCAGTTATTTTGCAAGTCAATAATTTCATCATATCTACACCCGTAGAGTGCATATCACAGTTTTGTTGCACTAGTGGACAGTGTAGATGAACATCAGACTGCATGGAAAAATGCATAATCATGTAGAGTAATGTTACTGCTACAGTGACCTTTCATTTCACTATTTATCACAGGACAAAATGTTGGACTCAACCAAATGAGAAGAGTTTACAGATGACAAAACATATGATGATTTCTGTCTTTGAAAGGGTAGAAAAGATTGTGGTTGTTGTATGGTGTTTAATGCCGTTTTCAACATTATTTAAGTTACATTGCGGAGGCCAGTGCACTAATCCATTCTTACCAGGAGTTTCTTTTACCAGTACCCTGCCACTGGCTGCTTTACCACATAACCATCTTCAAAACAAGGTCAGTGGTGAGAGAGGAATGAATCCTGTCGCAGTGACTATGATCAGTCCTCGGAAAGTCTCGACTTGGCCCAGCCTGGAATTGAACCTGCCACCCCCGTTCTCAAGTCCTGTACGCTACCTACTGAGCTACCTGGGCTTAGCAAAACATTGTGTGAAAATGAGAAAATGCTGGTCACAAGCATTTTCTCCTTTTCTCACAATGATTTTTTAAAAGCCTCCTTCTTCAGAGTCATTAAAACTTGAGATTGTTTGGTAATGGGTTAAATTAGTAGACATTAGATAATTTTTTGACAAGCGAACACTAGTCAATTTCCATCAAGAATGAGCCAGATTAAAATTTAAACAAAAAGCCCGCAGTCACCAACTGCAGCCCAGCAGAAAATAATTCTATCTATTGGAAAGTAATTCTGTTAAATATGATTGTGTTGACTTTAACTACAATATAGCTACTACTCCAAATTGAACAATGTCTACATATAGAGTCAATAGGGTACAAGATGTTTGCTTATATGTAAATTAAGTCAGTGATCTATGCAAATCAGGGTCATCTTAACTTATCCCTACGCAACCTCTTTTATCCTTGTGTTTTGCGTGAATGTAGTGTAAGTCTGGTCTAGTTATAAAACCAGTAAGAAAGTGAAAAAGGATGGAATGTTCATTTAAAGTGAACTCTTGAAAGTATTCAAATGCCAAATAATCAAATTGATATGTTCTTCATTTTTTTTTCAATTAAAAATCAACAAGTAGAATTTTCTCATGGCATTTCCTACTGTGACAAGTAAATGGCAGTGAGGGGTGGGTAAAGTCACCAGAGCACACCAGATCAAACTCAGATACAGATCAGATACGCTGAACTGGATCAGACTTAACAACTGGATTGGACAGTATCAGATTAAATAACCAGATTGGACAATTTTTCTTTGGTCTTGTATAGACCAACAAATTTTGCCTTTTCCAAGGGCTCTTATTCCACATTTGCTCATCTGTCAGTAATTTTAGTGCTTTGATTTTGCTCAGTCAGTGTTCAAACCTACTACCTTTGTCATCGCTTTAGTCCTTTGTTCTGTCAGAATGAGCTGCACTATAATAGCAGTTGTTATTAAACGAAAAGTCATCAAGGAATGAGGCTGATGGAGACCAAGGATCCTGAATGATAAAAATCATCTGCATATTATTAAGTAGGTTGGAAATAGCTTCAAGGAAATGGTAATAGGTCAACTGTGAACTGAATTTGTATTTTTTTTATACACAAACCCTTACCTCTGTACCAGACAACAAAATTTTTCTGATCGGATAAAAGAACATTGTGAGAAAAGGAGAAAATGCGGGTAATCCAGCATTTTCTCTTTTTCCCACAATGTTTTCAAAAGCTGTCTCTGAAATGTCTCTGATAAAAGAACATTGTGAGAAAATGTGGGTTATCCAGCATTTTCTCTGTTCCCACAATGTTTTCAAAAGCTGTCTCCAGCGGGGTTATTAGTCCGTCTTTGTCCGTCTGTCAGTCTGTCCGTCAGTCCTCCGGCAAATCAGTTTTCCAGACTTTTTTCCTAAACACTGGCAGATATTGAGCTGATTTTTGGTGTGTAAGTCAACCACCATGAGTTACAGATCAAGTTTGAGTTTCGTTCCGGTACACTGATTTTTTACGAAATTACGGGCCTTGGACTGAGAAATTTTCACCGAAAAAACAGTTTTCCCGACTTTTTTTCTAAACGCTGGCAGAAATTGAGCTGTGTTTTGGTATGTGAATTTACCACCATTGCATGCACACCCATATATAGATCCTCCCCCAGGTGGGTCCTAGGTAACTCATAGTTTTAACCCTTATCATGAAAACTTATCCTCAAAACTTTTCAGTCATTTCTCTGTATATTCAAAGTACTTAAGTTATAACACTTATACTTGATAAGCTGGTACCTCTCATTGGTACACACCTGCTGATGATAAGGTCAAGGTCATCTTTCAAGGTATAGGTCATATTTCTGAAAATTTGCATTTACGGGGGCATTTGTGTTTCACAAACACATCTTGTCTTAGTAAAACTTCTTCAATGAACTTACATTAACAAGGAAAAATTTTTATATATCTGGCTTTCATTAAAGCATTGCATACAAAGACAGACACGATGCTTATAATTCTGAAAGGGGGTCAAATACGTTCTTTCTCCTCCAGAGTTTCACAAGCTATATGTGCCAGCAATATATACGGCCGGTAGGGGACTTGGTATTGCTATGTAATACTGTCAGAATGCTTGTTTAAACTCTGGATTGTTTGGTAAAGGACAAACCCTTTACCACTCAATCCCATGCTTTAATGACTGACTGACAAAGAAGGCACATTGTGGGAAAAAGAGACAATGCTTGAGACTGGAATTTTCTCCTTTTTCCTCAATGTTTTCTCCTCATTCAAGGACCAGTTCTTTTATTAAAGGCACATGTTGTTTGCAAAGGCTTTCAATTTTGAAGAGCTTAAAATTTTTTTGTGTGGTAAAAAACTTTACAGTGATCATTTTGTGTCCCTGTTCTTTCTTACACTATTTAACTCCTGTGGGTATACTTGACAGTAATTTCTTGGTCTAAGCAGTGTGACAAATAGATACATGTCTCATAATGAATATTTTGTGTATTCGACTCAAAGTTCTTGAGACTTACCTGAAAGTTTAATGTTTTTTTTGCCAGTTGGTGTTGACTTTTACTTTTTGATAAAATTTCATACATCCATGAAATTTTGTTTTGGTTTGACCCATGACAGGGATTCTGCATGGCTCAATGTTCAAGGTATAGGATTTGAAGCCTGGAGGTTCCAAGTTTAATCCTAACTCGAGGCACAAAATTTTTCATGTGAGTGTTCAAGGGAAAAACACTTTCGAGCCCCGGGATGAGACCTAGTACACAAGAATAAGTGAGCTGTCACCATGACATAACAGCAAAAATTGATGAAAGTGGTAGTAAAACACCAACCAACCAACCAGCCGAGCAATCAACCAACCCAAATCAAACTAACCCAAATCAAACCAACCAATGAACCAACCAAGCAATGAACCAAGAAATGAACCAAACAACAAATGAACTAACCAACCAACTGACCGACCAACCAACCAACCAGTCAACCAATCAATCAATCAATTAATCAATCAATCAATCGACACATTACAAAATATGCCCTTTTCACATAAAAGAATCTGGTACATTGGTAACATTTAGGGATTATATATTAAATTTTAGAATATGAAGGAAAGCAGAATGTCATTTTTGATGTGGAAAGCCTAGGAAAAGAGGAATAAATCATTGCTGGTTACAAGCAACTATTTCTCTTCCCATAGTGTTGTCAAGCCTGCTGTCTACAAGAACATTAAGACTCAAGGGGTTCTATGTGGCTTAGTCATAAAGTGTAGGACTTGTAACCTGGAGGTCCAAGTTTGGGTCTCACAGGAAGCATTGGAATTTTCATGGGAGTGTCCTTGGGCAAGACACATCAGAACCCTGGCCTGGCACTGAAACCCAAGAGATACATGAATAAGCAAGCTGTGGCTATGATATTACTGAAATAATTGTGACAGCAGTGTAAAACACTGTTCAATCAATCAATCGTCAGAACTCCTTTTCTTAGGTTATGCTTGAAATTAAATATGCAAATGATTTCAATTTGTAGAGGTATTTGTTTTTCCAACTCTGTACCAAACAATCCTGCGTTTTCGTGATCCTTGAGAAAAACATCATCCGAAAAAGTGGTGGGAAAGGAAGAAAATGGTGGTTGCAAGCATAATTTTCCACCCTTACAAAGGAAAACTGGTCATTCAAGCCACATGGAATTTCAATGTCTGCAAGTGCTTATAATTTGGACCAGTCTAGAATTTTGTTGTCTAATTATGTTTAAAAAAGAAAAAAATCACAAAATAAGTGAATCACATTTTATCTCAAAACCCTAATACATCATTCCCACTGAAAAGAGGCCATAGAAGTCTAAAAGTTACAAAAACAAGGTAAGATAAATCACTCTCTTAAGAGTATTTAAGAATGACAAATAATGTGATAACATGCACTAATTGTGCACTGTCAACATGTCACACCCCTCAGAATGAGTTTGCCCTCTCATTTCAGTCCATACACTCACTTCATAGTTCGGAAAATATAATAGATCTAGTATAACTCGTTGTCAGACGACAAAAATTCCAAATTTTTAGTATTTCCACTAAGGAAACTTGGGCAGATGATTCAATTTTTCTCTTTATGTGTCAAAAAATTGTGTTTTAAAAGGCTCAGGGTCACTAAAATCAAGAATTGTTTAGTAAAAGTTTAATTACTTTTTGACAAATGAAGAAAACCAATAATAAAGATAGGGCGTCTGTGTCCTGAATTGAAGGTTGTGGGTGTGATTTCCAGCACTTGGTAGTATTTCTCTTGGTCAATCACATTTTTCAATCGGACTAAACCCTTTATAAAATAATCTGACTTTGAATAGTTTTCCTTTCCCCACAATCACAGATTTCTACCATTTCTAAGATAAATCTCGGCATTCAAGTTATTACAATTAATTTGTCGTCTGCAAATATAATATTTTCAGTGTGGACATGTTTAAAATTTTATTTTGTGGTTAAGAATTAACAGAGATAAGGTAGGGCTGCATTGGAATACCTGCAGACAATCTAACAGCAATTTTTGTCTCTGCAAAATTCAAAGAGAAACCGGATTTGGAGGGGTATATACTAAGCCAGGGGTAGTGAGAACTGACACTTGTACTGCTTTGCCATTACCTCTGTACCAAACGACAAAATTTTAGACTAGCAGAAAATGAAAGCATTAGCAGACGACAAAATAAAAGTGACTAAAAAATTGAAATTTATGTTGCGAAGGGTAGAAAACATTGTTGGATAAGGAGAAAATGCTGGTAGTAACTCGGGATTGTGTGGTAAAGGGTTAAGCTAACTTTGTGCAGATGTGGTAGAGCGTTTGCTTCTTGACTCCGAGGTTTGGTTTTTTAGCTCCACTGGCCGAAGGCCAGCGGGCTTATGTCATGGCCCGGTGTCCGTCGTGTGTCTGTCCGTCCGTCCATCTGTGCGTTAACTTTTATTTCAAACATCTTCTTCTCTGAAACTACTCATCCAATTTTGATGAAACTTCACAGAAATGATCCTGCTATGGTCCTCTTCAGAATTTCTTGAAAGAATTTGATTCCTTCAAAAACTCTGGTTGCCATGGCAACAAAACTTAAAAATATTGGAAATCTTTGAAAATCTTCTTGTCTGAAACCATAAGGCCTAGGGCTACCAAATTCGGTGTGTAGCTTTATCTAGTAGACCTCTATCAAGTTTCTTCAAATTATAGCCCTGGGGACAAAATTGGCCCCGCCCCGGGGGTCACAAGCTTTACATGGGCTTCTATAGAGAAAACTTTAGAAGTCTTCCTGCACCTAGCCATAAGGCTACCAAATTTTGCATGTGGCTTTATCTAGTGGTCCCCTACCAAGAGTGCCCAAATTATAGCCGTGGGATCAAATTTGGCCCCGCCCCGGGGGTCACAAGTTTTATATGGGCATAAATGGTGAAAACTTTAGAAATCTCCCTGTACTTGGTCATAAAGCCTAGGGTTACCACATTTTGCATGTAGCTTTATCTAGTGGGTCTATACTAAGAGTGCTCATATTATAGCCCTAGGGTTGAATTTGATCCCACTCCAGGGGTCAGAAGTTTTACATGGGCTTATATCGTGAAAACTTTAGAAATCTTCTTTTTACTGGCCATAAGACTTACGGCTACCAATCTTAGTCCTGTTTTAGGGGTCTCATGTTAAAAGCCAATTTGCCAAGTATTGTAAAGTTTGGCATGTTGTGGTTTTACTTATTAACCAGTGGAGCGATACAGGGCCATCATGGCCCTCTTGTTTTTTAAGGCTGCCTCGGGCAGGTTATAAATGTTTATCAATAATAGGTGAATGAAAATTTTTTGCAGAATAAATCTTTTATGATTAAAATTGTAAGGAAAAGATGAACAGTGAAGAAATTGTCTAGCTTTTAATCACTTGTTAAAATGACTTTTCACATACATAATGCTGAAGGTGCATAGAATTGCCTGTGTGAGGTAAATTATGACTAATAATCTTAATAACCCTTGACTAAACAATCCTATGTTATAATGATCCCAAGGAAGACTTCTGGAAGCTATGTAGGAAGAAGAGAAATTTTGGTTTCCAGCGTTTTCTGCTTTACCACAATGTTTTTATCTGTTTCAAAGACAAATTTCATCATTTAAATAATGTTAATTTGTCTGCAAATGCTTTCAATTTCAAGAAGTTTAAAATTCTGTCATCTGGTAAAGAATTAAGGTGTTGAAGACAATAAACATGATCAAAGTACTACAGTTGTGGCTGTTTCATCGGAATGTTCCGTAAAATATTCCACAAAGTACCAATATCAGACTGCATGTGAAGTGCAGTTTGAATTATAAATACTTAATCAAACCACAAAATTTTAGACTTTTACAAATGGCAGACAACAATTTGAATTTGGCATAAAATTAATGAATATATAATAAAGGGTAATAAAGATTGTAGGGAAAAAAAGGAAAATGCTGGTTTCCCCTCAATGTTTTCAAGGTCAACAAGACCCATAATTGTATGATAATGGTTAAAGAACAACGATCTACTACATCAACTATACCAATCAGAAGTTGTGTTACTTTTGTATCTAGAAAATTTTGATTAGGACTAAAAATGATCCAAAGAATGGTAGGTGAATACAGACCTTGGTTTCCAAACAACTGTCAAACTGTTTGAGAGGCATATTGTGTGTGTGTAGGTGTTTTTTGGGATTCAAATTATTCGGCGTAGCTGTGTGATCTCACTTTTGACCTACTTCGAGTACTAGGAGGAAATGAATTGTTACTCATTTTGTGATTGGCCTAATATATGTAAACTACGCAAAAAAATAAAGGTCACAGTAGAAATTTTCCGACACTGGATAAAAGTGTTAATGACTGAAAAAAATCACGTAATGCTCACATTTACCTATGTAAAGTTGTACTTTATGGCCATACAGATGTTAAACTCTAGAAAAACATCCATAATCTATATCATATGGATAAACTAATAGCAATGAGTATTGGCAAGTTTTCTATTTTGTTTAGTGTAAGAGGCTTGGTACCTGTTTTTCCTCGTGTAAAACTGAATACGAACTGCGATGGCAGGCTACAGCTCTATTGTCTTACACGAAAACGGGTTGTAAAACAACTTATTACGTTTCTTGTTACAATGAAAAAAGATGTTGTATCTTGAATTTGGTGATTCAGTTCGCGAGAAACTATGCCTACGTAGGGGAACAATCGGTTTTATTGTGTTGTTAACGAAGAAACTGGGTTCCTACTAAAATACTCATTGTAAGAGTAGGTGTGGTCAAGCATTGAGAAGGGTGATAAAACCCAGCCTTCTGATAACGACAAATCGTTGATGTTTGAAAGGTGCTTCATTTAAGTACAAAAACATGCTTCCCCATTCTTAAATGTTTTGATAATTACGCTTTCAACCATATTCAAAACAATTTAAAAGAGGCTACTTTCGGAACTGTTTTCATCATTTCTCTTCATATTATAGATCAACTACAAACGAATTTAACTATATTCATATCCAAGTACCTCTTATGCTGTCTATCTTTTTTTAAAGATATTTCTTGTATTATCTGGGCCCATATTCACAAACCATTCTTGAGAATATTCTTAGTCTAATTATAGATTTAAAAAGTAACACAACTACCAATTGGCTAAACCATATGTGTTACTTTCAAATAGAGAATTCTTTGAGAACAAGACTAAAAATGTTCTAAACCCATAAAGTGCTTGAACCCAGTTAAGCTGATTTTTGTGGACGGTGTATATCAAGATCAGACTGCACAGAACATTGAGTTCTCACATAAAGTGCTTGGACCCAGTTAGGTTTTTTTTGTGGACAGTGTAGATCAAGATCAGACAGCACAGAACATTGAGTTCGCAGACTATAGTTTTTTGGGAAGAAATACTAATTTCAGGGTTTGAAAACTGACAGATCTGGAAGGCAGCAGGTGAACAACTTTGAATATGGGTACTTCTCATGAGGAAAAAGCATGGGGGTGAACTCTCTATCAGAAGACAGAATTAAAGAAATGTCAGTATTGAAAACATTTGCAGAGTTCAAATTAGAATTGGCCGAGATGAGAGGTAATGTCTGTGAAAGGGTAGAAAACTTAAACATTATGGAAGGAGAAAAAATGCTGGTAACCATACTTTTCCCACAATGTTTTCATAAGCCATCTTGGTCATAATAACATTGGATTGCTTTGGTAAAGTGTTGCTGGGTAAAAGGGTCAAAGTACCATGAAGAGATTGTGGAAAGTGCTGTGTAGGATTGATTGTTGGTTATTGAACAGTCATTTATTTATTAACCTGGTGACATTGTGTCGCCCAGAAATGAGAATTTTTCTCCCCAATTAGCACTCCAAACAATGGCCATAAGCTGAGAACATTGCCATAAAATTGGTGTTTCATCAACAGTTCCCCACGCTCCTGCATCAGTGTACTGGATTTGCAAATTTTTAAGTGGCAGTATTTTGGGAAATTGTTTCTATAGTATTGTTCTACCTTTCTCTGTTTGTGAGTCCTCCTTTTTGATGCAAATTGCCACCAACCTTGCCCTCAAAATATGTCTGCCTTGTCTTGACCATACCATGAGAGCTGGGTATGAATAAGCTTTGGGATCCTTCCTGGCTTAGGCGTCAGACTTGTTTTTGAAGGATTCTTGGTTAAATCCTTGCAAGAGATACTCACAGGACAGGTCTGAGTGTCATCAGTTCAGACAATGATCTAGTTTTGGTTTAACATGGAAACACTAAAGAGCTTTGGTTATGATATACAGCAGGGGCATAGCCAGGAATGTATCAAAAAAAGAAGCTCATTACTTATCCAAGGCCATTACTTATCCAAGATTTTCTTTTGAACAAATTGTGGGATATGGAGCAAATACTAGTAAACAACAAAATGAGTGTCTGCAAATACTTTCAATTTGGTCTAGTCTAAAATTTCGTTGTTTGATGGAGAGATAATGTATCAGTAACCGTTAAAGAGTCTTTGTTAAAAGTTATAGTCTTTGTATAGTTTCTAAGAAAACTTATTTTCTGTACTGAAGGAAAAGACTTGATTGATCCTTGTTTTCGCAGTACTTTTTGTGGTGGTAGGATCAAAGTGATTGGTGGAGAAAATCAATGGCAATTGACAATGTGTCACTGTTTTGAGACTGGAAAAGTGTTGACCTGAAAGTGACCTGTTGCACCCATATTGATGCTGCAAGGGACAATTAACTCTTTACATCCACTTAAATTTTAGATTTGTCTGAGTTTGGAGCATTTGCTCATGACAAATTTAATGTTATTTGAAAGACTGGATTTTTCTGTGAAAGATAAGAAAATATTGTGAGAAAGAAGAAAATGCTGGTAACCAACATTTTCTTCTTTCCATAATATTTTCAAAAGCTTTCTGTCTCAGAGTCTGTGAAATTTCAGATTGTTGGGTACAGGGCTAATAAAACCCTGATCACAAGAACTTTCTCTTCACTCTTCTAATAATAATGACTGTTATTGAATGTTGGAAAATTAAAGCAATTCATCTAGTGATAGATTAAAGGTTTGAAAAATGAAAACTACATTTCAATTACGGATACATGTAATTATCTGTTCCACAGATTACCGGTATTCAAAGTATTTTTGGTTTTAAATATAGAAGAAAAAGCAGACAAAAATCAGTATTTTCTCCTTTTCCCACACGGTTTTCTTACATTTCAAAGATAACTCCTGTCACTTTAAGGCCCATAAGCAGCCAAAAGTATATGATTCTGGGGGTCAACTTAATGCGGCAAATATAATTCAAACTATACTGACATCCGTAAGAAACGCCTCATCTCCCTCTCTCGCGTCATATTTCATGAATCTAATATCAAATGCATGGTTTTGTTATTTAGAAATGGACTTTGTCAATATTTCTACACATATTACATGACACAAGCGTTTAGCTAAACATTACACAAATTTAACAGCCATTTCAACAAACTCACCCCCTAAAATTCATTGGAGAGGTCATCAGACCTCTCCAACAGTGGTGAGTTTAAAAGGCAGACTGTCTCAGAAATTGCTTGTCTAAATCAATTTTCTTTGCGAAATTATTCTGATACACAGTCTGTTTCGTCATGGTTTTATAAATAAAACAAAATCAAAAAACTGAAATAGGAAATAGACTAGTTTGTTTTTATTTGACGGATATCAAAAGAGATTTTTTCTATGGATTTTATTGCAAACCTTCTCTCTCAGAATTGTATTTTTTTTTATATAAAGCTGAATAGTCTAAGCAAAAGGGGAAAAAAAAAATTTCGTTAAAAAAGAGACAGAACACCGCGGTAAAAGATCACGTGACTTGGAAACGCGGGAAGAAGGTCACATGACTACCATGTACTGCATGAGAGGTTTCTACGCTGCGGTTTTTTTTTTCTCAATCATTGAATGTCCTACTTGTTTGTTTACATGTACCAAAATTTATTGAAATTGATAGCCAATAAACTATTTGTAAACATTGATGCTGACCTCTCCTGACTTCTTTTTTAAAGAAGCCAACTTGTCAATACCGTGTCTGGCCTCCTTGACTTGCTATCAGTGCCTGCAGTCGCCGTCCCATGGACCCACACAGATTACGCAGGAGATAGCATGGAATGTGAGCCCACTCTACACGAAGAGCATTTGTCAATTCTTGGACGTTTTGCGGCTGTGGGTTACGTCGACGTAAACGATGTCCGAGGATGTCCCACATGTGTTCGATCAGGTTACAATCAGGAGAGTTAGCAGGCCATGGCAGCATGGAAATATTATTGGCCATGAGAGAGTTTCTGGTAAATCTGGCCGTGTGGGGGTGCACATTGTCATGTTGAAACGTAAGGCCACGACGTTGCTGAAACATGGGAACGACCACAGGACGAAGAACTTGGTTTACATACCGTCTGGCATTTAAATTACCATTAATAACCACTAGGTCAGTTCTAAATGTGTGGTTTATTGCTGCCCAAACCATTACACCACCACCACCAAAACGGTTGTGCTCCAGAACACAACTTTGGGTGTACCGTTCATTACGTCGACGGTAAACACGGACTCGTCCATCGGCAAAGGAGAGGTTAAAACGGGATTCATCACTGAAGACCACATCACACCAACGTCTTCCAATGTTGTTTTGAGCCCACTGCCGACGTTCCCGACGGTGGTGGTCAGTTAGCACAACACTGTGGTACGGCCTCCAGCACAATATTCCAAGCTCCCGAAGACGTCGCCTTACTGTATTCCGACTTACATGTCTTCTGCAATTCCCTACAACCATCGACGTTGTGGATTGCGCTGTGACAAAATGGTTTTGCAAGTGACGTTGACGGATGAAATTGTCTTGTCATACAGACGTCATACGCGGAGCACCAGGGGTCTATCAGACAAGCTCCCTGTTTCGTTTACCCGTCGAACAAGACGTACTATTGTTGATCTTGCAACGTTAAAGCATCTTGCAAAGTTCCTTTGAGAAAGACCGCTTTCAAGCATGCCCAAAATGCGTACTCTTTCTTCATTATTTAGTCTTGACATTTTCGAAATTGATATTTTCAAAATATTGCTTGGACTACTTAATTGTAAATCAATTTCTGTTTACACATGCGTAATTTTGACCGACATAACCACATGGGGAAAATGCATGGGGCGTAGGGCAAAATGGTGCCATGAGCCATGGTTGAAGCAAACATAATAGACTGGCACGAAATTTCATGCTTCAGTAGATTAGAGAAGTGAAAATTCTATGGTAGGCAAAAAGTGACATATATATTTTAAGTATGTACAAAGCTATCGCACTTTTTAGATGAGGTGTTTTTTATGTACATCAGTATATTTAAAATTAAGGATATTGGTATGAGTCTGCCATTGTGTTATAGTGCAGTCTATAAAAGTTCCAGTCACAGGCAGAAGAATGAATTGTTAAACTAGAATCATTGAGCGAGTTGCCAACTTTTACAACTTAATTGTCTTCCAGAGACTGTAACTTTGACAGACTGTGCAGTGAGTGTAACACATTGGTAGACATGTAATAATATCCATACTTTTCAATGGTATCAGTTAGATTTGCCTACAGTTTGTCCCTCAAATTGTTTACTTCTGACTGCTATTTGGCCTTTAGGACACAATATATCTTTTTTTCTGCAAATGCTTTCAATATGCATAATAGGCTAAATTTTTGTCACCTGATGAAAAGTTCAAGCATATAATATGGGCCATTCAAGTAAAGCAAGGGCAAAATCACAGTAAGAAAATTTCATGAGAATTCAGGAGAACAGAGAAGAGATTAGTTTCCCAGTAGAAAACTGACGAACATTTTGGAAGATAAATTACAACTGCTGGTGGCAGTGTTTTTACAGGAAATTAATTCAACAATTAATGGCAATCACAGGCAGTCTATTGCAATTTTCTTTTCACCGCTATATGAGATGGATAATGAATTCTGTAGCCAGATCTTCAAAGTAATTGCATTGTTTATACTGTGTATAAATTGATGAAAGTCAATTGCTTTCTGTGAACTTTTTTCCCTCATATAAGTGGGTTTTTTTTTTTTACGAAAAGTCTCAGAAAAGAAAAGGTCAGATTTTTAAACATCTGAAAACATATTGACATTTGCAAAGCTCTGCAAAGCTCTTGTTCTACTAATATTTCAAACATGGTATAGTCCACAGCTCATAAAAAAACATTACACACTATCAGGAAAATCAATTACGAGGGTCGTCGTATGGGTGTCTATGAGACGCATTATATTAAATGCATGTATTTCATTAATTTCATCCCTTCAAAATATTCAAGTCTGGAAATCCAGTCTGTGAAGGCTGCAAAATAGGCTTTTCTGGGAATAACAGCAGACACTGAAAAATGGCACTTCCCAAGGCACTTTTAGATGCCCAGAGAAAGTTTTCTTCAATAAAGGAAAGAGAAAAAAAGTCACATGGGTTGAGGTTGGGAGAATAGGGTGGATGGGGAAGCTGTACCACCTTTTCCATTTTCAGGAAATTCTGAACAATTGCAAACTTGTGAGCAGCTGCATTGTCATGAATGAGGCATAGGTCCCTTAATCCGGTTCTAGGTCTCCAATTGCCATAGTGTTTCTTCACTTTTGAAAGAACATTGTTCTTGTAAAACTTGCCTGTAACCATTCAGCCGTTTGGTACAGGAATTTGAGCAATTGGACCGTCTGAATTAAAAAATATGGCATATAAAACTTATCCTGCGCTTTTTATTATACCCCCACAAAACAAATGTTTTCGGGGGTATACTGGAATCAGCCTGTCTGTCCGTCCGTCCGTCCGTCCGTCCGTGTGTCCATCTGTGTACAAAATACTAGTAATTTTGTGTTGCAAACTCCTCCTACAGTTTTGCTGCTATTGTATTAAAAGTTTGTTGATACATTGATCGTATACTGAAGTTTTGCAAGATGCAGTTTTCAATCATCTACTCCCTATGATTCAAGGGTAATCTCCCCTTGAACTTAGAAAATTTTTTGTTAAATTGCCTGTTTCTGTCAAAGCGCTGGCGGGGGTATTAAGTCACATTCAGTGACAGCTCTAGTTCTGTTTGTTATGATCGGCCTAGCTTGGTCTTTGCGCAGCCACTGCTTATTATTGACGTGTCTCTGGGGCTCAAAATAATCAATCCAGGTTTCATCACCTGTGAACAGTTCTGATATTCTGTGTTTGTCACAACTTTTGTACTATTTAAGAAGAATTTTGGCCATTTTTATACGAGTAACCTTTTGTTCATCTGTCGAGAGGTGGGGGACCCATAGAGTGCAAATCTTACGAAATTTTAATTTCCTTGGTCAAAATCTTATGAACTGACCCTGATGATATGCCAACTCTCTTAGGTATTTCTTTCACTGTAAGCCTGGCATCCTGCTTAATTATACCCCTCACAACGAAGTGGAAGGGGGTATACTGGAATCGCCATGGCTGTCTGTCCGTCCGTCCGTCCGTCTGTCTGTAGACACAATTTTGTCCGGCAAAATACTCCAACAGTTTTTCAGGTACCAAACTCAAATTTACACACAGTGTTCCTATATATATGAAGTTGTGCATGTGCAATTTCCATAACCCTGCTGTGATGTGTTGCAGAATTATCTCCCCTTGAACTTTTTTCATTATGGACCAAGAACAAATAAGCCACATGTACATGCAAAAGACAATACCTCTGATATGTTTCTCTCTAAAAACGTCTTTTTCAGCCTAGGATATCATTTCAAGGAAATAACTTGTTAACAAATGATCTGATTCATGAGGTAGACTGGTCCTTTGGTATGCAGATAATTATACCCCTCACAAACTTTGTTTGTCAGTAGCTATTTTGTCTGCTCTATTTCTCAATGACTACAGGGCAGATTTCAATCAAACTTCAATACGAAGCCAAGATGTGCATATTATAATTTTGGTTATGGTTGAATGATTTTCAAAAGAGCTATGGCCCTTTCAGGATTTTTTGTCCATGCTATTATTCAATAACTATTGGACAGATTTCTATCAAACTTCATGGAAAGTTTCAATTTAAGGCAAAGATGTGCATATTGTAATTTGGTTAAGGTTGAGTGATTTTTCAAATGAGTTATGGCCCTTTCATGATTTATTTTGTTCATGCTATTTCTTAATAACTACTGGACAGATTTCTATCAAACGTCATAGGAAGTTTCCATACAAAGTGAAGATGTGCATAATAAGAGCTGGACAGATTTCAATCAAACTTCACAGGAAATTTTATTACAAAGCAAAAATGTTTGTGTTTATTTTGGTTATGGTTGAATGATTTTCCAATGAGGTTTAGCTCATTGATGAATTTTTTTGTCCTAGCAATTTCTCAATAACTACTTGACAGATTTCAATCAAACTTCATAGGAAGTTTCAATATGAAGCAAAGATGTGCATATTATGATTTGTTCATTGTTGAATGATCTTCAACAGAGTTATGGCCCTTGATGAATTTTTTTGCTGCTCTATTTTTCAATTACTATAGGTCAGATTTCAATCAAGCTTCAACAGCAAACACTGATAAGCACATTGTATTATCATTATGGTTTGCTGATTTTCTACTGAGTTATGGCCCCTTTGTGTATTTTACTGATTAGTCCTTCCCCATGGTATTTCTCAAGTTTTACAGGAAGGATTTTGTTCAAATTTTAAGCAGGGAACACAGGTTTGCTCACTGTACTGTTATACTGGTAAAGCGAGTAAAGTGTTCTGCACTTATCCATACAATTTATCAAAAGAAATAATGGTGAGCAGAGTGCACTGAGTCATGAGGGGAATGGAAGAGGAGCCCATTTCAGATTGCTTTTCAAAGTTTCTTTTTGTTTCAGTATTTACTAGCTCTCTTACATTTTGGACTTAGGCATTGTGCATTTGTGTGACAAAGAGTTATTTTTTGACATGGAGCTGGTGGGGGGTATTCATCACCTTCAGTGATAGCTCTAGTTAAATCTGCCGCAGCAACAATATTTTCTTTGGAAGCTGCAGTTTTTGGGTTGACCAGGACATGGGTCATCTTTTAAGTAAGTTCTACCATCTTTAAATTTTTCATACCATCTGAAAACCGACCTTTTTGATACCACAGAAGCCCCATGTATCTGACATAATTCACTAAATATTTGTGGAGCAGAAATAATTAGACTAATGCAACTTTTAATATAGGCCCTAATTTCAAGCTTTGTTTTTGGGTTCATTGTACATTCAGTAATATAGCCAGTGTATAGTCAGTAACTTTTGAAAGAATGAACCTATCAAAACGAAAGTTCGTGCCAGTGTTCAAAACGACTTGCTTGTGAAAATACCGTTATTTCCGTGTGGTACATGTGGTCATGTGGTATGGAGGCCTATTAGTGACACAATTAAATGAACGACCCTCGTAGAGAGGAAACTGCTGTATTTAAATGATTTACAGAAATATTTTTATGCCTTCAAAAAGGAAAATTGACATTTTTTAGTCAGTCAGTCCAAATATTGCAATTTATCCACCACCTTACAAAATACATGTATATGAATCCAAGATCAAACCACATTATGTGTAGTCAGATCTTGATTTACAATACATGTACAAAGAAAAGCAACCAATTGAAGTTTTCGAGGAAATGGGTAAAGATGCCTTCCTATTTTCCAAGCAGAACTAAATAAATGATTTTTCAATCATTACAGATGAGACATGGAGTTTGTATCTGACAGGCTGTTTCCAGCTCATTTCACAGGCTAAGAAAGACAAACTCAAGGAGAAGGTATAATTTTTTTTCCTGCCAAATTTAGACATCAAGGCCTGTATTCACCAACCATTCTTAAGAAAGACTTTAGTCTTGATTCTCCAGTATCTTCTAAATTTGAAAGTACATTGTAACTCAAATTCTGATTGGATAATTTGGTTTAGGCATTGAGAAGTTGTGTTACTTTCAAATTTAGAAAATCTTGGAGAACAAGACTAAGAATGTTCCTAGGAATGGTAGGTGAATATACACCAAGGACCCCTATATTCACCAGCTATTCTCAATTGTTTTCTTATTAAAGATTTAGGTGGTAATGCAATTTCTGATTGGCTAAATTATCTAGTTTAGCTGATCAGAAATTGTGTTCCTTTCCAAGTTTAGAAAGTTCTTGTGATCCAGCTAAGAATATTATGAACCCTTTGCAAAGGACAAAATTGTAGACGGATCTAAATTGAAAGCATTTGCAGACAACAAAATGGATCTACATGTGATTCATATGTTTGAAATTTGTTTTTTGGAAGGGTAGTAAACATTATGGGAAAAGGAGAAAATGAAAGCAAATTGAAATTGAAATCCAAATTGAAAGCACTTGCCGACAATAAAAGAAACGTAACTCAAAAATTGAAATTCCTTTCCGGCAGGGTAGAAAACATTGTGGGAAAAGGTGAAAATGCTGGTTACCAGCATTTTCTCCTTTTCCCACAATGTTTTCAAAAGTTTTCTATCTCAGGGTCGTAAAAACTAGGGATTGTTTGGTAAATGGTTAAGAATGGTAAATGGTGGTCATGAACCATTCTGAATTTTATTCTTCTTCTAATTCTTCAAGAATTTTCTGAATTTCAAAGTAATACAATTTCTGATTGGCATTACCAGATGTTTAAACAGCCAATAAGAAAATGTGTGACCCTCTTAATTTAGAATCAGACCTTAGAAATGCATTTCAGAATGATTCGAACATTATACAATCCCATTTAGTTGTGTGTCGGATGGCTCTTGCAGTGCCCCTTTTATACTGTTGAATAATTATAGTTCTTATTAGAGTGGTACATTACCACATGCAGACACCGCTTTAGTGTTGCTGCTGAACAGTTTCGAAATACTGTGATAAAGGGAGAAACAAAGGTGCATGTTATGAGCTTAAATTTACCAGTAATTGTGACATTGTAGTCACTCTAGTATTTTGGATATCTTGCTGCCATCTAGGCATCCTTGGTGGCTTAGTAAGGAGAAGGCTGACGGAATCCCTGTAATGGCCACTTTGAGTATTTTTGGACAAGGCACTAGATGCTCAGCTTGGTAATCAGGAAAAACAAAAGGAAGACACAAACAAGTAATCTACATTGGTTATATATCTGAAATACAGCTGAAAATGTCCTTAAAACCCCATTTTAAATGTTGCCAGTTGATCACAATGATCATTGACAAAATGCTGTACACATTCAGGTCTGTGAGATACTGTTCAGAAGCAAGATTGGCAAAACAAGTTCAGGTGAAAGATGACATTTCAAGCCCTTCAAAAGGGTCAAAGATTGGCCTTTTGCATAGCAACCCTTTTTATTTACCCTGAGATACAAGGCGTTTGAAAACATTCTGAGGAAAGTCTAGCAGGTATTTACTCCTCTTCCCAGAATATTTTATATACTTTTAATGATAGACATCATTAAATTTTGAGTCACTTTAAATTTGACATCTTCAAACAATTTAAATTTGGCCAAGTCTCAAATTTTGTGTTCTGGTTAAGAGTTAATCAAGAAAGTGGGGCGATTGGGTACCACCCATGGGTGATTTACTTACTTATTGAGGTTGAAATTTTCATAGGTAATTGTAGCTTGTCAGATGATTTTTACATAAATTCTACCAGTTGCCATGTTATTTGAAATACATCAAAAATTAATAGAAATGAAAGATATTTATGTTTTATTGTAACAGTTACAATAGGCACTGTATTGATTTTACAGTTGTCAAACTTATTGGATACTTTTTTGGATGATTCATACTTGAATATTTTTAAGAAGAGTTGTGGGAGTTGACACACTGAAAAATTAATAATAAATGTAGGAGGAAAAAAGTTACTAAAAGATCATGAAATGGGAGGAAATGCCCAAACTCTTTACCAAACGATAAGCTTTTGGATTCGACCAAAATTGAAAGCATTTTCAGATGACAAATTATTTGTAGCTCAAAATGATGATTTCTGTCTTTGATAGGGTAGAAACCATTGTGGGAAATGGAGAAAATGTCAATTACACGAGAATAGTATGAATGGTTGGTTACTTCGAGCCGGTTTCTGTGTTACAGTATTGAAAAAAAAATGATTAATAAAGTGCCTTTACCAATTTTATTTGCTAAAATTATGGGTCATGTGGGTCAACATCAGACTAGACAAAATATGCAGTCTGATCTTAGCTGTACACTCTCTGCTATGCTAAGACAATTTGGACAGCAACCATGAAATTGTAAGTACATGTATTTGGATCATGCTTTTAGACTAAAGTGACCATAAGTTGTTTACCTTGAAGAAGAGACTTTTGAAAATATTGTGGGAAAAGGAAAAAAAATGTTGGTTACCATATGGTTTTCAAGAGTAATTCCACCACATGAGCCACATTTTATTTGTTGTCTGCAAGTACCTTTGAGTTTGACAGTCTATAATTATGTCGTCTGGTAAGAAATAACCCTGTACCACACAGTGCTGAGTTTTCACAACCCTGACAAAGAAAGCTCTTGTAAAAATTGTGGAAAAAGGAGGAAATGCTGTCATTCAGCATTTTCTTCTTTTCCAACAATGTTTTCTACACTTTCAAAGACAAATGATATTATTTTAGCCTAAGTTATTTTGCCTTCTGCAAGTTCTTTTAATTTGGAGGAGTCTGAAATTTTGTAGTTTGGTAAAGAGTTTAAGGTCTCCCCATTGGCTGAATCTATGCTTTATACTCTGGGAATGGTTTAGGAGGAACATTGAAATAAGCCTGTCAATCTGTCTGAGGTATTTACATATATAAATACAGATGTGAGCCATGCTGTGAGAAAAGGGGGCTAAATGTATCCATGTGTTACATTACACAAAGCGAGTCAGCATACTGTATAAGTGGAAATTTTTGCGCGTGGAAATTTTTGCGATTTCGCGAATTTGAAAAATTCGCAAACTTTTCTGTTCGCTTATTTTACCACAAGTATACCAACAAATAATGAGCTTCTTGATTTCGCAAAGATTTCCGTACGCAAAATGTCTCTAATCGGTAATTTGTAATTTTTTTGGCTCATGTATATATCCATGTATACAGTATGATTATAGATCCATAAAATCCATTTTGTCCAACAACTGACTGAATCCTGAGGTATGCTGGCCCTTTGACAATCAGAAAATTGACCAATGGCAAAAATTTTCGATTCAGGTCAGCCTGGGTAGACTGCGCAGCCTGACCTGGATTGATTCATTTTGCAGAAGTATTAAACCCCCTTTTTCACACAGCATGAATCATATATTTGAGCCAGAAATTCTTTTGGATGTTTTTAGCCCTATACTTGACAATTTAAACAACCCCAAGGAAGGGTTTTGAAAATGTTATGGGAAACGGAGAAAGTACTGGTAACCAGTATTTTAATTTTTTTAGCTCCACTGGCCGAAGGCCAGCGAGCTATTGTCATGGCGTTGTGTCCATCGTGCGTCCGTCCATCCGTTCGTTCGTCCGTTCGTCTGTGCGTGCGTCCGTAAACTTTTTCTTTAAAAAACTTCTCCTCAGAAACTATTGACTGGATTTTTACCAAATTTCACAGGAATGTTCCTTTGGTGGTCCTCTTTCAAATTCCTTCAAATAATTGTGTTCCATGAAGAATTCTGGTTGCCATGGCAACCAAAGTAAAAAACCTTTAAAAATCTTCTCCTCCCAAACCGCTATTTGGATAGCATTATTATTTTGCAGGAATGTTCCTTAGATACAGGTTTACAGAATTCCTTAAAAAAAAAAAGATCTGTCAAAAAACATGGCTTTTATGGGAGACTCATTTTCCTTTTATGGTATGAAGTAAAATCTTTGAAAAATTTCTTCTCTAAAACTATTCATTGGATTTCATTGTTGTTTTGCAGGTAAGTTCCTATGGTGGTTGTCTACCAAATTGTTTCTTCACTGAGCTAAAATGCAGGATTGAATGATAATTGTTAAAAACTTCCTTTCGCCATTATAGAAATATCAGGCCTGTGGAGCGATACAGGCGCTCAAGCGCCTCTAGTTCCAAAATATTTCCTATCCAAGCAGGAACGAATCCTACTATTTAAACCACATTTAATGTGTCATCTGCAAATGTTGTCAATATGGCAAGGTCTAAATTTATGTTGTCTGGGAAACAGATACACTTTGCACTACTATTATTCAGAAACTGTACTTGTGAAAAATCCAAAATCAGGCTCTTAGCTTTGACTTGTTGAAATATCTTCTCCCATGTGCTAGGAAATTTTTCTTCATGTTACGCATATTAGTTGTTAAACTCTATATCAAAGGAAAAAATTGTCCAAATCCAGAGGACGTGAAGATGATATATATATAGCTGAAGTCATGGAAATTCTTTAGTAGGGTGAAAAACATTGTGGGAAAACTTTTTTCTCCTTGAGGTTTTTAGCTCACCTGAGCACAGGGTGCTCATGGTGAGCTATTGTGATCGTGCTATGTCCGGCGTCCGTCATGCGGCGTGCGTCGTCCGTCGTCAACTTTTTACCTTGTGTACGCTCTAGAGGCCGCATTTTCAGTACGATACACATGAAACTTGGTCAGAATCTTTGCCTCGATGATATCTCGGATGAGTTCGAAAATGGGTCATGTCGGGTCAAAAACTAGGTCACTAGGTCATATCTTAGAAAATTTTGTGTATGCTCTAGAGGCCACATTTTCTGCCTAATACTCCTGAAAGTTGGTCAGAATGTTTGCCTTGGTGATATCTCAGACGAGTTTGAAAAAGGGTCATGTCGGGTCAAAAACTAGGTCACCAGGTCAATTCTTAGAAAAACCATATGTATGCTCTAGAGGCCACATTTTCAGTCCAATACTCTTAAAAGTTGGTCAGAATATTTGTCTTGATGATATCTCGGACGAGTTCGAAAATGGGCCATATCGGGTCAAAAACTAGGTCACCAGGTCAGATCTTAGAAAAACCTTGTGTATGCTCTAGAGGCCACATTTTCAGTCCAATACTGTTGAAAGTTGGTCAGAATGTTTGTCTTGATGATATCTCAGATGAGTTCGAAAATAGGCCATGTTGGATTAAAAACTAGGTCACCAGGTCAAATCTTAGGAAAACCTTGTGTACGCTCTAGAGGCCACATTTTCTGTCCAATACTCTTGAAAATTGGTCAGAATGTTTGCCTTGATGATATCTGACACAAGTTCGAAATGGGCCACGTCGGGTCAAAAACTAGGTCACTAGGTCAAATCTTAAAAAATCCTTTTGTACGCTCCAGAAGCCACATTTTCTCTCCAATACTCTTGAAAGTTTGTCAGAATGTTTGTCTTGATAATATCGCAGACGAGTTTGAAAATGGGCCATGTGGGGTCAAAAACTAGGTCACTAGGTCAAATCTTGGAAAAACCTTGTGTACACTCCAGAGGCCACATTTTCAGTCCAATGCTCTTCAAAGTTGGTCAGAATGTTTGTCATGATGATAGCTTGGATCAGTTTGAAAATGGGTCATATCAGGTCAAAATCTAGGTCGCTGGGTGAAATCTTGGAAAAACCTTGTGTACGCTCTAGAGGCCACATTTTCAGTCCAATAATTTTGAAATTTGGTCAGAATGTTTGTCTTGGTAATATCTTAGACTAGTTTGAAAATGGGTCATGTTGGGTAAAAAACTAGGTCATTAGGTCAAATCTCGGAAAAACCTTTTGTCCACACTAGAGGTTACATTTTCAGTCCAATATTCTTCAAACTTGGTCAGAATGTTTGTCTTGATGATATCTTGCATGAGTTTGAAAAGGGGTCACGTGGAATCAAAAACTAGGTCACCAAGTTTAATCCTTGAAAAACCTTGTGTATGCTCTAGAGGCCACATATTCAGTACAATAATCTTGAAATTTGCTTAGAATGTTTGTCTTGATAATATCTTAGACTAGTATTAATATGGGTCATGTTGGTAAAGAAACTAGGTCACTAGGTCAAATCTGGGAAAAACCTTTTGTACACCTTACAGACCACATTTTCTCTCAAATACTCATGAAAGTTTGTCAGAATGTATGTCTGGATAATTTCTACATGTCAAGTAGGCCGCTGAGACATATTCTATAAAAATCTTTTGTGCACTCCAGAGGCCATATTTGTAAGTCAAATACTAATGAGTGTTTGTCAGAATGTTTGTCTTAATATCTCTGAAGAGATTGGAAATGGGTCATGTTTGATCAAAAGGCTCAGGTGAGCGACTTCAGGGCCATTGTGGCCCTCTTGTTTAAACTTGAGATTGTGTTGTGGTAATTAATATAAAGAAAACATTTGTAAAACTTAAATAACTTAAAGGAAAGGGTTTCATAATTGCTGGGAGTAATTGGTTTTGACAGTTATTGTTCATATAAGATTCATCATTATGCCTGTACAATCTTTGAAGCTAGGCCAGTCTAGCATAATTTAATCATGAGGAGGCACTTGTACCACAAAGGACAACTTTTAAGAGAAAATGATTGAATGGAGAAATGTGATTTATGAAAAGACATATGAAATTAGATTTGTGCACTTCTATTTCACAGCGTAGAACATATCTTAACGTTTATCAGAAAGATCTAATACTAGAGTTTGCTTCTCAGCAGCTTGCTGAGCCCCAGTAGGGCAGTCAGTAGGGTACAAGACTTAATGACAGGGGTTTGCTGGTTCGAATCTGCAGCTGGATCAATTTCTGTTTGAGGATTGATGATGGTCACTGCAAAAGGATTCATTCCTCTCTCATTTATGATCATTGTGTCGGTAGGGTTTGTGGGAAAGCAGCCAGTGACTTGGGGAGAATATTGTGCTAAGTATTGGGAACAGAAACTCCAGGAAAGCATGGATAGGTGCTCTGGCCATTGCTATATAATTAAAATAATGTTAAACAGCCTTAAACACCATACAAATCTCAGCAGTCAGCAATTTCTTAAATAATAAGTAAAGGAGCAACACTGCAATATAAGCAAATGCTTCTTTTTCAGCATTGATTTCCTTACCATCTTAATGCATATTCTCTATTCCAGAAGTGAGATATAATGTGATTTCAACTGCCTTCCATTTTAGAGTGCCCTTATGGGATCTTCCATGGCTCAGTGATTAAGGTGTTAGATTTGTGACCTTGAAATTTAGATTTGAACCCCACTGATGGTGCAGGTTTTTGTGGCCGTTAACCTTTTCAAAAAGACAAATTCTAGACTCAAATTCAAAACTACTGCAGATGACAACTTCAAAATTGGTACAAATGAGCGATAGCTCTATGTTGGCATTCAAAACATTTTGGGAAAACTAGACTCAAATTCAAAACTACTGCAGATGACAACTTCAAAATTGGTACAAATGAGTGATAGCTCTATGTTGGCATTCAAAACATTTTGGGAAAAGGAGGAAATGCCGGTTACCGGCATTTTCTCCTTTTCCATAATGTTTTCAAAAGCCTTCTTTTTCACGGTTGTGTAACCTAGGGATTGTTTAGTGAAGGTTGAAGGTGGCAAGGCAGTATAGAGATCAAGCCTTATAGTTACTCAAAAAACGCAGGAAAGACACAAATAAGTGAACTACTGCCATGAAATACCTGAAAGGATAATTAAAGCTAGTTTTCAGCATTTTCTCCTATATCCATTGTTTTCTATCCTTTCAAGGACAAATTTTATCAATTATCATGTGATGCCATATTAATTTGTCATCTGCAAGTGGTATGAATTTGAACAAGTCTAAAATTTTTCGTTTGCTTCAGAGATCTTTTTAACTGACCACCATACAGGCAATTTTCAAACAAATTTCTCGCTAGTTGTGACACAAATTTGAAACTTTTGAAGAAAAGTATCGTGAATTTCATGTACTGGTACATGTACATCTTTTTTTCATTGACATTAAAACATTTCGGGAAAAAGAAGTAGCTTTCAGTACAAAAGCGTATTTAATGAAAAGGTGGATAAATCTATAAAGATCATGTATCTAAATTATGGATTTTTTTTCCTAAAATCCATTAGAATCAGGGTTTAGAGTTTTATTTTACATTGAACAATAAGGTCATTATCCAATCATTCGCTCGAAAAGAACTGACATTCCAAATACCAGGCCTTTTTGTGCGTGGACAGCTAACTGTCAGTATTAAATATGGATTACAGGTTGTTGCTTAGACTACGTCAAAGCTAGGGTTACTATTGGTAATTAATTTAATTGCTTGTAGTTTTCAAATGGTTCATCTAAAATGACAACAAACAATGATTATTATTTTATGATCCAAAAGTATAACTCTTTAGCTGCAGATGATATGACATGCACTTAATCAGTCAGCGAGACGATTGTTTTACATTTTAACCCTTTTATACCACCAGACGGCCAAAAGGAGGAGGGCATTTGAAAACATTATGTGAAAAGGAGAAAATGCTGGATACCAGCAGTTTCTTTTTCTCGCAATGTTTTTCATCCTTTCAGAGACAAATACTATAAGTTAGGTCACATTTAATTTGTGTCTGCAAATATTTTCAAAATACTTCTCAAGTAAGTGGACAGTTCACCCTTTACCACAAAATGCCAAGTTTTAATGACCTTGAGAAATAAGTCTTTAGAAAATATTGTGGGAAAAGAGAATGTGCTAGCTACCAGCATTTTCCCTCTACTCAGTGTTTTCTGTATTTTCAAAAATATTCTGCATCATTTTTAGCTGCAAAGAATTGTTGTCTGCAAAGCTTTCAATATGGAAAAATCTAAAACTTGAAATATCTTCTGGGAGGAGTTAACCCTTAACCCTTTCCCAAACGGCAAATTTTGGACCAGACCAAATTGAAAGCATTTTGCAAATGACAAATTAACAGTTGCTAAAAAGATGATTTTTCTATATGATAGGGTAGAAAACATTGTGGGAAAAGGAGAAAATGCTGGTTACCAGCCTTTTCTCCTTTTCCCACACTGTTTTCAAAAGGCTTCTATTCCTGACCTGTACAAACCAGGGATTGTTTGGGAAAGGGTTAAAGCACCTTTCACAACTATAGTTGAGTTTGTGGCCATTGTAGATCAAGATCAGGTATAAAACATGCAGTCTGATCTTTGATCTACACAGTCTGAGACATTCTGGACAAAAAAAGTTCTGAAATTCCATTATTTGAGTCTTACTTGTAGACAGATTTGGTTTAGTTGGCGCTCCAAGATTTAACATTGTCCTAGTTGCATTTTGTTCTTATATCAGTCTGATCAATATTATCTATTGTGTTTGCAAATTTACCCTACAATCCCATGTTTTCACAACCATAAGGCAGAAAGCTTTGGAAAAGATAATGGCAGCTGTATCATTATCGTGTGAATTTAAAGGTGCATTAGTCACTACAATTTTAACATACCAAAATGCAAGTTTTCAGGATTGAAACCCTGTAGACACATGTAAGGAAGAATCTTGCAATCCCAGCACTGAAGGTACTGTACAGAGGCAGTGCAATGATCATGAGGACAACACACAATTTTAGATTGTCATTGGACTCCAGAAGTTGTGGAATAATCATATAGTCCTGGCATGACTGTCATTTTTGCATACTGTCTACGCTCTGTGTACTGCTTTGCCCCTTTTTGCGCAAAAAGATAGCACAAGAAATCACATGATGTAAAGACAAAGGCCCTAGTCGGTAGCCACCTACTATGCCAAAAAAAAATCGTGCTGAAAGTTGCAAACAAAGAAATCATAGTGCCAGTGGCAAATTTAAACTAGGCATGAGTTTCAGATTTCAAAGGGCACTTACCTATGCACTCCATTTATTTTACACTGTTGTCCAATCATTCCTAGTATTTTGGGCTATAAAAATAGGATTCAAACTGAAACAATTATTTACAGCAGGCTTTTCTACTGGCTTATGTATTGAGACTTGTCAAATGTCTATCAAATTCAATTCCTTAGAAATTTCTAGGGAAGCAAGTTTGTTTGTTACAGATCCCAAATGGAGTAATTAAATTTTTGTCAGGAAAACAATTCCAGTAAATGTTTGCTCAATCTTCTTTAATTACAGATTTTCTGGGGAAAAAATGCAATCAGTGAAGATTTATTAAAGTCATTTACAGACCTTGTGACTGAATCTTTTTTTCCCCCTTTACCAAATTTTCAGTCAATGCAAGAAAATCCTAGAAAATGCATTATCATGGTTGTTGGATAGTGCAGATCCAAAATCAGATTGCTGCGTTCTATGCAGTTAAGTTTGATATACCCTGTAGGCTTAGTCTTTATGCACAACAAAATTTCTGACCGATCCAAATTGAAAGCACTTGCAGGTGACAAATGTGGCTCATAAGTAAAAATTTATTTTTGGAAGTTAGAAAACATTGTGGGAAAGGAGAAGATGCTGGTTACCAGTATTTCACCTTTTCCAACAATGTACATGTATTCAAAAGTTTTTTCTCAGGGTCAGTAAAACTCTGCATTGTGTGGTAAAGGATTAACATAGTAACAATGAAGCTTGGCTTGGCATTCTCAATCCTGTGCCGTTGAGCATTGCCACTATTGAAGGCACTTGCAGCCATATTTTGAATGTGGTTCAAATGACAGGGTTTTTCTCCAACAGGAATAAGATGGCTGAGTGCAGGTTTCCCTGTTTTTCTCCAACAGGGTAGAAGACAAAGCTGGTTACCATCACATGGTAAATTGTTGATGTTAAACAAATGATCTCATTCCTAGGCAAAAGCTGTCTTCAGATTTAGGTGTTTTCTTCAGCTTGATTACTAATACAACTGCCTGGAATACAAAAGGAGAAAATGTGTCCTTTATAGCTCTTTTTTCTTCCTCTTTTAATTAATATATTTGTCAGACTTTTTTTTTTTTGTAGAACTGTCCTTGTAATAACATTTTGTAAACCCTCAAAAAGCTAATGAAATGGAATAAAAAAAGTTACAGCTGATACCAACCTTATGCTCTAGAGGCCACATTTTCAGTGCATTGCTTGTGAAAGTTGGACAAAATATTTGTCTTGATGATTATCTCGGACCTGTTTGAAAATGGTTCACCTTGGGTCTAAAAGTAGATCACCAAATCAAATCTTTGAAAGACCTTGTTTACACTCAAGAGCCCATATTTCAGCTCAATATGCCCAAAATGGTAAGTTACAGTACTCATAACCTCGAGGCCCCAGGTTCAATCCTCACTGGAAGCAGTGGGTTTTTTGTGGGAGTGTCATTTGACAAGACACTTCAGAGCTTTAGCCTAGTACTGGTGAAACCCTGGATATGCATGAATAAGTGAGCTGTTGCAAAACACCAATCAATCACTCACTCAGTCACTCCCTGCTCAATCAATCAATCAATCAAACAAATTGGTCAGAATGTTTATCTTCACAATATTGTATTTTAGGTTTGATAAGGGTCATTTCAGGTGCAAAAGTAGGTCATTGGGACAGATCTTTAAAAAAAAAAAATTATGTACACTCTAGAGGCCTTATTTTCATTCTAGTGCCCTTGAAAGTTGGTCAGAATGTTTGTCCTGGTGATATCTCAAGTTCCAAAATTAGTTACTTTTTCTCTAAAAGTAGGTCAGTTAGTCAAGTCTTTGAGAAACTTCATGTACACACTTGAGGCCACATTTTCAGTCCAGTCCTCATTAAAGTTGGTCAAGATATTTGTCTTGATGACATTTTGTGTCACAGGTCTAAAAATAGGTCACTGGGATAAATCTCTAAGAGACCAAAATTTCACTCTGATGCATATCAAACTGGGTCAAGTTGTTTCTCTGATACCATAAACAATTTTGAAAATTTGTCAGCCTAGTGAAAATGTAGGTCACTAGGTCATATTAGAAAAACATTGGCTATACTTCTGTATTTTGTTTTCAAAGTTAAATAGGTGCAGGTGAGCAATTTAGGGCCATCACAACCCTCTTGTTTTCATATGACATAATGAGGGCCATTCTTGCAAGTTAAATTGTCTCCCTTAACAGATAAAGACTAAGGGTAACCAAATAACAGATTGGTCCTTTCACCTGGATTCCTCTGTTTTTATCCTTGGTTTCCTTGGGGATGTTGCGATAAATATAATATGATTTATGATATATGTGTAAGGACTCCATGTAATTCAAATCAAATTCTGTTCTTAATCATTAGGAACTACGTATATATTGATTTGTAAAACAATCTCACTGGATTTAGTTGAAATATTATCTCAAGAACACAGCCGTGCAGTGCAAGAAAAGGATAAAAACCAAGTAATCCCCTTTTCAGGACCAATGTAGTGCTAGAGAGGAATCAAGGGAAATAACTGAAGAATGGCCCTCATTGTGTGAATCATTGCTTATTTGTTTTTATTTTTCAGAGACAACAGAGAGTGTTGCTGGTGCTGGAAGAGGCAAAGAGTGCAGGGCATCTCACAGCACCTTTCTGGAACAAATGGGTAGGCAATTAGGATAGCCCAGACTTTAAACGACCCTAGCTGAGAAGGCTTTGGAAAACACCGTGGGAAAAAGAGAAAATGCTGGTAACCAGCATTTTCTCCTTTTCTCACAATGCTTTCTATCATTTCACTCTTTAATTCCATCATTCAAGTCTTTCCCAAACGCCAATATTTTAGATGGGTCCAATTTGAAAGTACTTGCAGAAGACCACAATTATACGGCACAAATGATGGGTTTGTATCAGATAGTCTAGTAAACATTGTGGGAATAGGAGAAAAAGCTTGTTACCAGCATTTTCTCCTTTTCCTACAATGTTTTCAAAAGGCCTACTTCTCAGGGTTGTTAAAACTCGGGATTGTGTGGTAAAAGGGTTAAGCTACATTAAATTCGATATCTGCAAATATTTTGAAATTGGACAGATCTAAAATTTTTGTTGTTTAGTTAAGGGTTAATACTTCCAGTATTCATTGTTGTACCATTTAAGTCTTCCCCAGTCAACAAAATTTTAGACAAGTCCATTTCCAGCATTTGCAGAGGACAAACAAGGTATTGCTGAAATGATTAGATATGTCCTTGAAAGGGTAGAATACATAGTGGGGAAAAACAGTATTTCTTTTTCCACAATTTTTTCAAAAGCCTTTTTTCTATTGGGGCATTAAAAGTCGTGATTGTGTGGTAAAGTATTAAAAGGAAGCTATAAATGCAGTGAATTTTGTTTATAGGGAACAACTTGAGATTTCAGGAAAGCATTCCAGTACATCAGAATTCTCCAGGAGATCTTTTTTTAAATTTACAGCAAACCAAAAATCTTAAGGGAACTTTTCTATGTTGTCTAATGTCCCCAAATTGATGAATAGTCAAACAGTAATATTTGACTAAGTTGTATTTTATATCTGTTTCTAACAAAACATAATTTTTCTGTTGCTACTATGAACACCGTATCTTTCAGTAGCTGTGACCTCTACAGGGAGAATAAGAAATTGTGTCTGTACAATAATAAGTTCACCCTTTACTAAACAATTCCATGTTTTAACAATTCAAGGAAGAAGTCTTGAATATGCTGGCAACTAGCATTTTTTCCTCTTTCAATGATGTTTTCCACCATTTCATTGACGAAATCCATCGCTTAAGCAAAATTTGATATGTCCTCTGGAACAGCTTTGAATTTGGACAATGCTAAAATTTTGTCGTGTGGTAAAGAGTTAATAAGCTTAATCAGAGAGAGAGAGAGGGGTGATAAAAAGTTATATAATGTCCAGAAAAAATTGCTCTGATAGATTGAATTCTGGGATTAATCATCCCAGTCTAGACACATAGTACACCCTGATGCAGCATAAATTCTGAAAAATTCTGTGAAAGCAGATGTAAGAACAGAACTTAAGTGTAGATTGGCAAAATTTGGTTAACACATTATGTCCTGAAACAAATTTAAAAGACAACTTTGAAAAAAATTTTGTAAAGTGTAGATAATGAATAAGGATTACTCTGTACCTAATAATCCAGCATTGTAACCCTTTACCAAATAATCATGAGTTTTGATTTGAGGAAGTCTTTTGAAAACATTGTGGGGAAAGGAGAAAATGCTGGTTACCAGCATTTTCTCCTTTCCCCACAATGTTTTCTACCCTTTCAGAGGTAAATCAGAGGTAAACCTTATCATTAGGAACACACTGAATTTTAATTATTTGTTGTCTGCAAATGTTTTCAGTTTGGATGTATCTGAAATTTTGTTGTTTGATGAAGGTTGAAAGATTCTGAGGAAGGAAGATTTGAAAAAAAAAAAGGAAAAAAAAAGGAAGAAATGCTGCTCACCATCATTTTCTCCTATGTTCATAATGTTTCTTCCCTTGTTAAGCCAATTTTCCTCTTTTGACTCTATTGTCTAGTGCTTTCGCTTTTCAATCTTGTATCCTTATTAAGTCTTTCAGCTATTAAAGTAAAATACTGTATATAATTTCAACCTTTTTTGATAGTTGAAAATATAATCCACACATACTCAAATAGATTTTCATCTCAAAGCCTTTCCTAAAGAGGAGGGGGGCTATAGATCAAAGATCAGACTATAGATACTGTGCAATCTGATCTTGATCCATGCTGTCTGCAAAAGCCCTTATTTTCGCCAAATGGGCTGAAAGTGTTAATGATGAAAGTGTAAAAATATATGTAAAGTGTTAAAAAAAAAAAATGTCTGCAGTGTGACAAAAGTGTTAAAATATAAGTTTACAGTGTGTTCTTTATTGCAAACCTTTCTCCCATGCAGATAGACTTGCTAACAAGCATGGACATGGCAGATAAAGCCCTACTGGTAGCTACTGATGCTACAACTGCTCATCCAGGGGAGATAGACATATGGAGTAAAAGATTGAATCTACAGATCTTGCAGGACGCTGACTTGAATAAGCTTCAACAACTACTGAAAATAGCTAAACAACATGTACCTCAAAAGGTTGGTCTTGCTTTAACCCTTAATCAAATGTTCTTGCGTTTTTATGACTCTGAGGAATAATGCTTCTGAAAATGATATTGGAAAGGAGAAAATATTAGAAACCAGCATTTTCTTCCTTTTCCATAGTGTTTTGTTGATGAACTCCATCAGTTGAACCACATTTAAATGCTTTGAATTTGGATGAGTCTAAAATTTTGTCCTTTGGTAAGTGATTAAGGATAATCCCATGTGCAATATGATCTTCGTTATGCGTTGTAAGATAGTCTTTGTGAAATATTTAGACTAGAACAGCGCATGAAATGTATTTTCTGTTTGTAGTGGGATCACATTTTGGCCCTCTCTCATACAACAAAATTCGGACTCTTCCCAATTGAAAACATCAGCAACTTAAAAATTTTGAATTGGTACAAAAGAACTGAAATTGTCAGATAGGGTAAAAAACAGTTGTTGCAAGCAATTTCCCCTTTTTCACAATATTTCAAAAGGTTTCATCCTCAGGGTTGTAAAAATATGGGATTGTTTGGTAAATAGTTTAGTCTCAGTAATAAGGATTAATTTATCTATTTGGTCACAGACGTCACTGAAGACAAAATGAAGTACTTGTATTAGCAACTTTTGTGGATATTGTAGATCAAGATCAGATTGCTCAGAATATGCTGCATATCTGGGATTTACATTCATTTCCATATTTGTAAGTTCTTTCAACTTTAAAAGAGTGTATTGCTGTGTGAAAAGAAGACCCACACAGCAACACATTGTTTGTCTTGTTCAGTCATTGCATACCAGTGTGTCCCAAGGTAAAATGCAAACATGCCACTTCATTTTGACGTACACTTTGAAGGACTGTATGTGCCATGGCAGATTGAATGTCGATATTTAGGATTTATAAAGATTACTGTCTTGTTCATTTTGTCACTGAATTTCTTCCTGTCATACAGATAAATTTCTACACTTTTATAGCAAGTTATTTTTAACTCACCTGAGCACAAAGTGCTCATGATGAGTTTTTGTGATCGTGCTGTGTCCAGCATGCATTGTGCGTCGTATATCTTGCAGTCATTTACTTTGTGGTCACATTTTCAGTCAGATACTCATGAAACTTGGTCAGAATGTTTGTCTTGATGAAATCTCAAACAAGTTCGAAAATGAATCATGTGCAGGGCTGAAAAATAGTGATAAAAGTAGCTGGGTCTGGGACCTTTTGGGCCTTATAACAGGAGGGTCCGAGTACACTTAGGCAGGTCCATACTTTTTTTCAGTCATTATATCCTACAGAGTAGTGTGCTTTGTCAGGAGATGACCCCCAAAACAAACTGTATCATTTCAATTTGCTTTTACTCTGGTAGCTTCAATGTAAGAAAAAAGTACAAACAATTAAACAATTAGTACTGTATTATTATATAGACCAATAGGAAATTAGAAATTTGGAAATTTCTTTTATTGTGCTAGTCTTCTTACGGAGCAACACAGTTGAACGGTTGCATTGTGGACGAAACCGTGAACCAACTTTCATTTCAATGTTGGAAGATCCCAACCCACTCTTTATTCTCATATTTAGCTCTAGATCTAGATCTGTTTTATTTTCTTCCGGCGTTTTCCATTTAATATTTGATGAAAATCCAAATGTGAATAAACATTTTATCGTAAACTTTTAGCGAAAAGCATAGATGATGAATAACTCGTACATTTAACCGGCTTCACCGCATGTACCCGTTTATTGACTGTAATCAAACCGGGAACCAGGGTAAACTGTTGATATACCAATGACTTAAATGAGTGTATGTGATAGCGTCCTTGGGCCCAGCGTACAGAAAATTTTAGAAGTAGTTCACTTCAACACAAAGATTGTCCTATACAAGCAGAATTATCATTCGAACAATTATCCTAAATGTAAGTCATTCTGAATTTATTTTCGGGTATTGGACTTTTTACTTAGAAGACTGAACAGGTCCGACCTCCATTTTGACAGGTCCGTCGGACCCTCACCTTGTTTTTTTCCGCGGGTCCGATCTCCATTTCAGTAGGTTCCCGACCTGGGAACAGCACTATTTTTCAGCCCTGATGTGGGGTCAAAAAGTAGGTCACCAGGGCAAATCTAAGAGAAAGCTAATGTGCACTCCAGAGGCCTTATTTTCAGCATGATACTCTTGAAACTCAATCAAGATATTTGTTTTGATGATACCTTGGACAAGTGTGAAATTGGGTTATGTGGGGTCGGAAAGTAGGTCACTGGGCGGAATCCTAGAAGAAAAAAATGATAGTCATAAAACCAGGTCAGAATGTTTGTCCTGATAATATCTTGGACAAGTTTGAAATTGGGTCATGTCGGGTCAAAGAGTGGGTCACTTGGCCAAATCTTAGAAACCTTGTGTGCAGTCTAGAGGCTACATTTTCAGCCTGATACTCTTGAAATTCAATCAGAATGTTTGTCTTGATAATTTTTTGGACAAGCTCAAAATTGGTTTATGTTGGGTCAAAAAGTAGGTCACCAGGCTAAATCCTAGAAAAAACGTGTATGCACTCTAGAGGCCACATTTTCAGCCTGGTACTCTTGAAACTTGGTGAAAATGTTTGTCTTATTGATATCTCGGACATGTTTGAAATTGGGTCATGTTTGTCCAAAAAGTAGGTCACTTGGCCAAATGGTAGGAAAACCTTTTGTGCATTCTTGAGGCCACATTGTCAGCCAGATACCCATGAAACTAAACCTGAGTAGTTGTCTTGACGAGATCTCTGATATGTTTGCTCAAAAAGTAGGTCACTGGGCCAGATCTTAGAAAAGCCTTGTGTGCACTGTAGATATCACATTGTCAGCCTAGTACTCATAAAACTAGGCCAGAAAGGTTCTCTTGATGATATCTCGGACAACTTTGAAATTAGTTCATCCTGATTGCAAAAATAGGTCACTGGGCCAAATCTTTGAAAACCTTGTGTGCAGTCGAGAGGCCACATTTTCAGCCTGGTACTCTTGAAACTAGGTCAGAATGTTTGTCTTGCTCATATCTCTGACAAGTTTGAAAATGGGTCACTTCAGGTCAGTAAGTAGGTCACTTACATTCATGTGTTTTACACCATTGAAATTAGGATCTCTTCGGCTTTATCAGCCCTAGATGACTTTATACAGGTGAGCACTTTGGGGCCAATGGCCCTCTTGTTATCCGTCGCCAAAGGCGGAGGGATATAGTTTTAACGTTGTCCATCCATCTGTCCATCCTTCCATCCTTCCGTCCGTCCAACTGTGTGTCTGTCCGGGACAATATCTCCAATACCATTGGACGGAATTTCGTGAAACTTTATATATGTATACAATAACCCATTCCGCCGATATACTTTTTTTTTTATTCGATGCAAATTGTCCGACTGGGAGCAATTTTGAGTTACGCGGTCACATAAATTTTTCATGTTTTGGGTCTTCTCTTGAAAACTACGCGGTTGCGTAAATTTTTTATGTTTTGGGTCTTATCTTGAAAACCATACAGAGTTTTTACATGGAACTTGTCACATCTATCAGCCACCATTAGGAAATGCAGTACAACAAGTTTCACCCAGACTGACCATGCAACAGCACAGTTATATGCCCTTGTTTTTTTTTTTTTTTTTAAAGTCGTGTTATGGAAAACGGGGACTTAATGTATTATCTCATTATGGACCAATAACAATAAGGCCACATATAGATGCAAAACATATACCTCTTATATATTTCTTTCAAAAAAGGTCTTTTTTTCCCTCCAAGGTTGCCAACATGTGACATTTTTTTCCATCTATTTGGACTTTTAGGATAATTGAAGTTTTTTTTTTCAGAAATATCAGCCTCTATCATGAAATGCTGCACAGTAAATTTTAGTTTGGTTATGCATGTGAATGTTGGAAGCGATCCAAGAAGTAACTTTGTGATCTGTGGAGTTTTATCCTGGATCTACATTGTGCAAAATATGTCCAATTTTGACAATCACATCCTGATCTAACCTTTGAATGCCAAATAAACCCAAAAGACGTCAGTTTAGAAAGTATACCCAAATTATTGCAGTTTTGCAGTTGTCTTTGACCACAGTGTCTCAACGTAGCAGACAGTATAGATCAAAGATCAGACTGAATGTTTTATGCTATCTGATTTTGATCTACACAGGCTGCAAAGGCACTTGAAAACAACTTTGTAAGCAGTATAATGGCATATCGGCATGGTTACATGTCTTCCAACTACAGAGCTTGAGAAAGTTGACCAACCATTTACCAGAGTGATGGGGTTCCAACATGGCTTGGTGTTGAAACCTGGCAGCCCCGGGGTAGATCTTCTCTGAAGGCTCCAGCTTTTTTTGTGGGAGTGTCACTTTTTATTAGTTTCAGTATATAGAAAGGTCAATACCATTATAAGGTCTTTGGCTTCTTTCCTTTCCTTCCAAAAACATTTGGGGTACCTTTCACTCAACTGTGTAGATTAACGCAATTTTTTTTAATTTAATAAACATATGTTCAATCCCTGTTTTACCCAAAGATATAAGCTGGCGTAAGGTGACGTAAATATTACTCAAATTGTAAAGTTTTGCCATTTAGTGAAACTTTTTTTCAGAGTGAATGCTTGCTTAGAAAAACTGTATATGCAAATTTTAAACTTTTTAGAGTCTTGTCCAGGTATAATTTGGTGTTTTTAGCTCCACTGGCCAAAGGCCAGCGAGCTATTGTCATGGCGTTGTGTCCGTCGTGCGTCCGTCCGTTCGTCCGTGCGTGCGTCCGTAAACTTTTTCTTTAAAAAACTTCTCCTCAGAAACTATTGACTGGATTTTTACCAAATTTCACAGGAATGTTCCTTTGGTGGTCCTCTTTCAAATTCCTTCAAATAATTGTGTTCCATGAAGAATTCTGGTTGCCATGGCAACCAAAGTAAAAAACCTTTAAAAATCTTCTCCTCCCAAACCGCTATTTGGATAGCATTATTATTTTGCAGGAATGTTCCTTAGATACAGGTTTACAGATTTCCTTAAAAAAAAAAATGATCTGTCAAAAAACATGGCTTTTATGGGAGACTCATTTTCCTTTTATGGTATAAAGTAAAATCTTTGAAAAATTTCTTCTCTAAAACTATTCATTGGATTTCATTGTTGTTTTGCAGGTAAGTTCCTATGGTGGTTGTCTACCAAATTGTTTCTTCAGTGAGCTAAAATGCAGGATTGAATGATAATTGTTAAAAACTTCCTTTCGCCATTATAGAAATATCAGGCCTGTGGAGCGATACAGGCGCTCAAGCGCCTCTAGTTAGTATCCATTACAGACAAGAGGCTTACTTTAATTGATTGGAAATTTAACTATTTTCATAACCATGTTCATAACTAAGAAAACCATGTGAAACTTTTGATTCAAAATAAGGAGCAGTGTTACATTTGTATTAACCCCATTACTGTAAAAAACTATGGCCTAGTTTGAGGCCTACCAAAACCTATTTCAATTTCCAGAGCTGTTAATTGCTTGGAATGAATCCTGCTGCCATGGCTGGCAATTGTATGTGTGTGTGTGGGGGGGGGGGGGCTCATAAAGTAGTGAATCTCCAGTAATGGGTTAAATCTTTACCAAAGAACAAAATTTTATACTCATCCAAATTGAAAGCCTTTGCAGACAACAAATCAAATTCTACACATATAATAAGATTTGTCTTTGAAAAGTTTGAAAGCGTTCTGGGCCAAAAGAGAGAAAAAATACATGTTTAACTCTTTACCAAACAACAGAATTTTAGACTTGTGCAAATAGCAAATATTTGCAGATGACAAAATAAATGTGACTCAAAAATTGAAATTTGTTTTTGGAAGGATAGAAAACATTGTGGGAAAAGGACAAAATGCTGGTTATCAGCATTTTCTTCTATTCTCACAATGTTTTCAAAAGCTTTCTTTCTCAGGGTCGTTAAAAGTCGGGATTGTGCGGTAAAGAGTTAAACAGCATTTTTTACTTTTCCCTCAATGTTTTCAAAAGATTCCTTCCTGTGGGTTGTTTAAACACAAGATTGTTTGTTAAGAGCTTAACCCTTTGCCAAACAATTACCCTTCTTTGTACTAAATTCAGTTTATAAGTCACATTTATTTGGGTGTTTGCAAATGTTTTTGACTTTGACAGGTATAAATTTTGTTGTCTTAGAGAGGGTTAAGAAAACTCTAACAAACGTATTCAATGAGAGGAAATTTACCATTATGCCTTAAATGCTCAACAACAATTTTGATCATTAAACATGCTTTATTGCACTGAAAGGAGATTTTCAGGTGTGCTATTGTAATGTCACAGTGACGAATAAATTGCATGATTTAATTTGACATTTATATAAGATTAAGGCATACATGCATGTGCTGTTTTATTATTTTATTGTGGGAGAAAAGCATTTTGTACAGAAATGAAGCAGGATGAATACAGAATGAATTACAGTGTGAATTACCCTTTTGTAGAGGACAAATGATTTAACCCTTTACCACTCAATCCTGAGTTTTAAAGACCCTGCAATAGAGGCCTTTTGAAAACATGATGGAAAAAGAAGAAAATGAAGGTGACCTGCACTTTCTTCTTTTCCACAACATTTTCTCCATTTTTAATTGCAAGTTCCATTATTTTATCGCTATTTATTTTTTTTCGTCTGCAAATACCTTCAATATGCACAAGTCTAAAATATAATCATCTGGTAACGAGCTAAATTAGTACAATAGAGTTGACAGCCTTAATCTTTGAGCTAAGCCCAGCTAGCTCAGCAAGTAGCATGAAGGACTTGAGAACAGGGGGTTGCTGGTTTGATCCCTGTGTGGCCAATTTTTTTCCAGGATTGATGAAAGTCATTGCGACAGTATTCATTCCTCTTTTACCACTGACCATTGTTTCGACAATGGTTATTTGGGAAAGCAGCCAGTGGCTTGGAAAGAATATTGTGCGAAGTATTGGTAAAAGAAACTGCAGGAAAGCATGTATAGTATAGGTGCACTGGCCGCAACATTGGGAATCGAACCAGTGACACGTGTTCTTGAGTCCTGTATGCTACCGACTGGGCTACCAGGGCTAGGTAACCCTTGCAAGACTAAGGTGCATGTGCTTGTCTGAATGATTGTACCTTTACTTGTGAGTGTGCGGCACACGTAACAGTGATTGATTTCACTCCAACTATACAACTGGTGTAAGTGGTGGTATTAAAGTATAATTTATCTGAACACCAAGAGTTGTATGACGGTAGCACAGTGTTCCATGATGTGATGGGAATTGTCTAATAACAGTCTAATGCTTGCAATCGAAATGTATGACTGGTACTTAGAGATCCCTGATATACGTATAAATGTTGCATGGCATCTCGGCATCTCAAATACAGTATCCAAGGCATGCAGTCTTATGTGTCTTGTTTTGTAATTTTTTACAACATTGTGCAACACTTATACAACTGTCAGTGCAACAAGTGCAAGTACTTTGATTACATGCAGTCATAACAGAGTGTGGAACATGTTCAAAATTAAATACAATCATTTGCTACTGCTTGGATCCTGCAATGACTGCGACAGCTTGCAAGACACCATGCAAGTGGTTGTGCAATGCTCTTAAAAAGTGTTGCAGGTGATCGTAACCTGTGTTCAAAGTAATTGCGTCCCTTTAGAGTGCCGACTCTACCAAATAACAAAATGTCAGACCAGTCCAATTTGAAAGCATTTGCAGATGTCACAAATTAATTGCACAGCTCAAATCAAGAAATTTGTCTTTGAAAGGATAGAAAACATTGTAGGAAAATGCTGGTTACCAGGTTTTTCTCCTTTTCTCACGATGTTTTCAAAAGCCTTTTTGATCACTGTAATTAGAACTCAGGATTCATGAGGTAATTGGTTTAGCCCAATAGATATTTTGAGTCTTTCAGAGATGTACAATTTCATTGTTTTTGTCTATGGTGTTTCAAAAATGGACAGTGCAGATCAAAGATCAGACTGCATGTTTTGTGAAGTTTGATCTTGATTTACACTGGCAACAAAGGCAACTGTGGTTGTAAAAGCTGCTGTAATAGTGAATATTATGTAAACTTTGATATAGTAGACTATAAATATATCTAAACTGTTGAATGACAGCTCAGACTTGTACAAAATTTGGAATACACAGAAACTTTTCTTTTAAATCTAGGTATTACAGATTGATTGATGTGACATGAGTCTATGTCAGTCATTTTGAAAGAAGTTTTTTATACCCCTGCAAAATGAATGTTTTTGGGGGGTATACTGGAATCAGCCTGTCCGTCCGTGTGTCCGTCTGACCGTGTGTCCGTCAGTCCATGTGTCCGTCTGTGTACAAATAATTGCCTGTTTCTGTCAAAGCGCTGACAGGGGTATTAAGTCACATTCACTGACAGCTCTAGTTTCTCATTTTTTCAAAAACCCTTTACTTTGTGCTCAACTATAGAAAACTGGTGATAAGAAAGTAAGAATGGTATTTTTGTGGTGATTGGCATTACCAATACAGTATTAGTTAACACATAAATGTATTTTAGGTCACCTGAGCACACGGTGCTCCAGGTAGGCTTTGGTGATTGTGCTGTGTCCATTGTCTGTTGTGCATCGTCTGGGTGTAAACAATTACCTTGTGTGCATGCACTCTAGTGGCCATATTTTCAGTTCAATACTCATTAAAAATTTCAAACTTCTTCAGAATGTTTATCTTGATGACATTTTGGACAAGTTTGAAATCGGGTTGTGTTGGATGAAAAGGTAGGTCACTGGGATAAATCTTAGAAAAACCTTTTGTGCACTATAGAGGCCATATTTTCTGTCCAATACTCACGAAAATTAGAATGTTTGTCTTGGTGATGCATCAAATAAGTTATAAATTAGGTCATGTTGGGTCAAAAGGTAGGTCACTTTGACATATCATAGAAAAACCTTGTGTGCAATCTAGAGGTAAGGTTTTCAGTCTGATTCTCATGAACAGATGTAAGAATGTTTGTCTTGATCACATCCAGGACAAGTTCCAAATTCGGTCTTGTCGGGTCAAAAAGTAGGTCACTTATACTCCATTGTTTTGCTTCATCACAAGCAGGATCTCTTCAACTTTATCAAATCTAGTTGACTTTACTTAGGTGAGCACTTTAGGGCTAATGGCCCTCTTGTTTTGCATCTTGCTTCTTTTCACCTTTGAAAACATTACTGCATAATGAGACATTATTAACCCTTTACCAAATGACAAAGTTTTTGACTTGTCCAAATTGAAAGCACTTGCAAACAACATAAATGTGACTCAAAAATTGAAATTTGAGAAGGGTAGAAAACATTGTTGGAAAAGGAGAAAATTACTTTTCTCCTTTTTCCACAATGTTTACAGAAGGCCTACTTCTCATGGTCGTTAAAAGTTGGAATTGTGTGCTAAAGAGTTAGATGAGTGATTTTCCTTCTTCCACAATTGAATGACAATGTACTCAGTCTGAATTTCATAGATTATTGTACTTAAATCCTCTGCACAAAATGTGTTAACCCTTTACCACACAATCCCGACTTATATCGACCCTCAGGAAAAAGCCTTGTGAAAACATTGTGGGAAAAGGAGAAAATGCTGGTAACCAGCATTTACTCCTTTTCCCACAATGTTTTCTACCCTTCCCAAAACAAATTTGAATTTTTGAGTCACATCAATTTTGTCGTCTGCAAATGCTTCCAGTTTGGACTAGTCTAAAATTTTGTTGTTTGGTAAAGAGTTAAGGAGGTAACAGGAAGCAACGGAAACTGCATTTTATTGGAAAGGGTCTGTAAGCAAAATTACTTTGGAAAGGGCATGGCTGGTTTCATTAAAAGTTTTTTCCCTTTGATTTCACTATAATACCAGCTCTCTTACAATTAACCAGTCCACTTCTAATGAATGAGCACAATTAAAATGTAATTAAACGGTAATTACTTTCAATCAAGAGGAAAAAAAAACATTTACAGGCTGGCAACCAGTCTTGGTAACCAATATGGCTGTCCACCATGTGATTGTTCGTTTCCCCCCATGGACTTGTTCTTTCTTTTCACAGTTTATGTATAAATTTTTACCGATTATTCCAACTCTTTACCAAACAAAAAGGTTTTAGAATTGTCCAAACTTGTAGCATTTGCAGATGACAAATGATGCCCAAAAGCTTATTTGTCTATGAAATTGTGGAAACAGTGGTTTCAAAAGGCTTCCTCCTCCGGGTTGTTAAAACACAGGATTATTTGGTATAGTGCTAGAAGTATTAGCAGGCTTCAGAAGGTGGCTTATTGGCTGAGAGTTGTCTTTTAAGAGTAGAAACATTGTGCAGGAGAAAATGCTGCTTTCCACAATGTTTTTGAAAGTGTTCCTCAAACCTAACAAATACTTGATCATTTGGTAAAGGGTTAAGTTAAAAATTTTGCTGTTTGGTAAAGAGTGAAAGATCCAGGGGAAGAAATCTGATGAAAACACTGTGGGTAAAGGATAAAGAATTGTTAACCCTTAGAGTGCCAAGTAGGTCTATCAAATGTTTTGATCGAAGAAATATGACCAAAATAATTGCAATTTCATGGTTGCTTTCCTCTACAATCTTTCAACAAAGACCACAGTGTAGATCAAAGATCAGGCTGCATGTTTTGTGCAGGCTGATCTTGTTCTACACTGGCCGCAAAGGCAACTATAGTCGTCAAAGACATTTGAATGGTTAAAAAGCATGTTCTCCTGTTCCCATTTTTAGCTCACCTGAGCACAACGTGCTCAAGGAGAGCTTATAGGGCACGCTGTGTCCGTCGTGCGGCGTCAACGATTCTTTAAACATCTTCTCCTCCAAAACTGCTTGGCTGATTTGGACCAAACTTGGCTGGAATGTTCCTTGGGAGGTCCTCTTTAAAAACTGTTCACAGAATTTGATTTCATCAAAAACTCTGGTTGCCATGAAATTTTGATCCGTCGAAAAAAATGGCCTTGGTGGAAGGGGGGGGGGGGCTCTTGGCGTCCAGCGGTGTCAACAATTCTATAAAAATCTTCTCCTCTGAAACTGGTGGTCAGATTTTGAAATAATTTCACAGATATGTTCCTTGGGTGACCCTTTTCAAAAATTGTTCGCGAAATTTTGATCCGTCAAAAAACATGGCCGTGGTGGAGGGGGGAGGCTCTTGGCGTCCATCGGTGTCAACAATTCATTAAAAATCTTCTCCTCTGAAACTGGTGGTCAGATTTTGAAACAATTTAACAGATAAGATCCTTGGGTGACCCTTTTCAAAACATGTTGACGAAATTTTGATTCGTCGAAAAACATGGTCGTGGTAGAAGGGGGGGGGGCTCTTGGCGTCCAGCGGTTTCAACAATTCTATAAAAATCTTCTCCTCTGAAACTGGTTGTCAGATTTTGAAATAATTTCACAGAATTGTTCCTTGGGTGACCCTTTTCAAAAATTGTTCGCGAAATTTTGATCCGTCGAAAAACATGGCCGTGGTGGATGGGGGGGGCTCTTGGCGTCCAGCGGTGTCAACAATTCTTTAAACATCTTCTCCTCCTACACTACTTGGCCGATTTGGACCAAACTTGACTGGAATGTTCCTTGGGAGGTCCTCTTTAAAAACTGTTCACAGAATTTGATTCCATCTAAAACTCTGGTTGCCATGGCAACCAAATGGAATTTTCCAAGAAATTCTTTAAAAATCTTCTCCTCAGAAACCGCTGGTCAGATTTTGAAATAATTTCACAGATATGTTCCTTGGGTGACCCTTTTAAAAAATTGTTCACGAAATTTTGATTCGTTGAAAAACATGGCAGTGGTAGAAGGAGGGGGGGGGGCTCTTGGCGTCCAGCGGTGTCAACAATTCTTTAAAAATCTTCTGCTCTGAAACTGCTGGTCAGATTTTGAAATAATTTAACAGATAAGATCCTTGGGTGACCCTTTTCAAAACTTGTTGACGAAATTATGATTCGTCGAAAAACATGGCCATGGTAAAAGGGGGGGGCTCTTGGCGTCCAGCGGTTTCAACAATTCTATAAAAATCTTCTGCTCTGAAACTGGTGGTCAGATTTTGAAATAATTTCACAGAATTGTTCCTTGGGTGACCCTTTTCAAAACTTGTTGACGAAATTTTGATTCGTCAAGAAAACATGGCCGTGGTAGAAGGGAGGGGGCTCTTGGCGTCCAGCGGTTTCAACAATTCTATAAAAATCTTCTCCTCTGAAACTGGTGGTCAGATTTTAAAAAAAAAATTAACAGATATGTTCCTTGGGTGACCCTTTTGAAAAAGTGTTCGCGAAATTTTGATCCGTCAAAAAACATGGCCGTGGTGGAGGGGGAAGGCTCTTGGCGTCCATCGGTGTCAACAATTCATTAAAAATCTTCTCCTCTGAAACTGGTGGTCAGATTTTGAAACAATTTAACAGATAAGATCCTTGGGTGACCCTTTTCAAAACTTGTTGACGAAATTTTGATTCGTCGAAAAACATGGCCGTGGTAGAAGGGGGGGGGCTCTTGGCGTCCAGCGGTTTCAACAATTCTATAAAAATCTTCTCCTCTGAAACTGGTGGTCAGATTTTGAAATAATTTCACAGAATTGTTCCTTGGGTGACCCTTTTCAAAAATTGTTCGCGAAATTTTGATCAGTCGAAAAACATGGCCGTGGTGGATGGGGGGGGCTCTTGGCGTCCAGCGGTGTCAACAATTCTTTAAACATCTCCTCCTCCTACACTACTTGGCCGATTTGGACCAAACTTGACTGGAATGTTCCTTGGGAGGTCCTCTTTAAAAACTGTTCACAGAATTTGATTCCATCTAAAACTCTGGTTGCCATGGCAACCAAATGGAATTTTCCAAGAAATTCTTTAAAAATCTTCTCCTCAGAAACCGCTGGTCAGATTTTGAAATAATTTCACAGATATGTTCCTTGGGTGACCCTTTTAAAAACTTGTTCACGAAATTTTGATTCGTTGAAAAACATGGCAGTGGTAGAAGGGGGGGGGGCTCTTGGCGTCCAGCGGTGTCAACAATTCTTTAAAAATCTTCTGCTCTGAAACTGGTGGTCAGATTTTGAAATAATTTCACAGATATGTACCTTGGATGACCCATTTCAAAAATTGTTCGCGAAATTTTGATCCGTCAAAAAACATGGCCGTGGTGGAGGGGGGGGGCTCTTGGCGTCCAGCGGTGTCAACAATTCTTTAAACATCTTCTCCTCCTACACTGCTTGGCCGATTTGGACCAAACTTGGCTGGAATGTTCCTTGGGAGGTCCTCTTTAAAATATGTTCACAGAATTTGATTTCATCAAAAACTCGGGTTGCCATGGCAACCAAAAGGAATTTTCCAAGAAATTCTTTGAAAATCTTCTCCTCTGAAACCGCTGGTCAGATTTTGAAATAATTTCACAGATATGTTCCTTGGGTGACCCTTTTCAAAAAGTGTGCGCGAAATTTTGATCCGTCGAAAAACATGGCCTTGGTGGAAGGGGGGGCTCTTGGCGTCCATCGGTGTCAACAATTCTCTATAAAAATCTTCTCCTCTGAAACTGGTGGTCAGATTTTGAAAAAATTTAACAGATATGTTCCTTGGGTGACCCTTTTCAAAAAGTGTTCGTGAAATTTTGATCCGTCGAAAAACATGGCCTTGGTGGAAGGGGGGGGGCTCTTGGCGTCCATCGGTGTCAACAATTCTCTATAAAAATCTTCTCTGAAACTGGTGGTCAGATTTTGAAATAATTTAAGAGATATGTTCCTTGGGTGACCCTTTTCAAAAAGTGTTCGCGAAATTTTGATCTGTCGAAAAACATGGCCTTGGTGGAAGGGGGGGGGCTCTTGGTGTCCAGCAGTGTCAACAATTCTATAAAAATCTTCTCCTCTGAAACTGGTGGTCAGATTTTGAAATAATTTAACAGATATTTTCCTTGGGTGACCCTTTTCAAAACTTGTGCGCGAAATTTTGATCCGTCAAAAAACATGGCCGTGGTGGAGTGGGGGGGCTCTTGGCGTCCATCGGTGTCAATAATTCTATAAAAATCTTCTCCTCTGAAACTGGTGGTCAGGTTTTCAAATAATTTAACAGATATGTTCCTTGGGTGACCCTTTTCAAAAATTTTTCACGAAATTTTGATTCGTCGAAAAACATGGCCATAGTAGAAGGGGGGGGGGGGTCTCTTGGCATCCAGCGGTTTCAACAATTCTATAAAATCTTCTCCTCTGAAACTGGTGGTCAGATTTTGAAATAATTTCACAGAATTGTTCCTTGGGTGACCCTTTTTAAAACTTGTTCGCGAAATTTTGATCTGTCGAAAAACATGGCCGTGGTGGAGGGGGGGACTCTTGGCGTCCAGCGGTGTCATTAATTCTTTAAACATCTTCTCCTCTGAAACCGCTGGTCAGATTTTGAAATAATTTCACAGATATGTTCCTTGGGTGACCCTTTTCAAAAATTGTTCACAAAATTTTGATTCGTCGAAAAACATGGCTGTGGTAGAAGGGGGGGGGCTCTTGGCGTCCAGCGGTGTCAACAATTCTTTAAAAATCTTCTCCTGTGAAACCGCTGGTCAGATTTTGAAATAATTTCACAGATATGTACCTTGGGTGACCATTTTCAAAAACTGTTCGCAAAATTTTGATCCGTCAAAAAACATGGCCGTGGTGGAGGGGGGGGCTCTTGGCGTCCAGCGGTGTCAACAATTCTTTAAACATTTCCTCCTCCTACACTGCTTGGCCGATTTGGACCAAACTTGGCTGGAATGTTCCTTGGGAGGTCCTCTTTGAAAATTGTTCACAGAACTTGATTTCATCAAAAACTCTGGTTGCCATGGCAAGCAAAAGGAATTTTCCAAGAAATTCTTTGAAAATCTCCTCCTCTGAAACCGCTGGTCAGATTTTGAAATAATTTCACAGATATGTTCCTTGGGTGACCCTTTTCAAAAAGTGTTCGCGAAATTTTGATCCGTCGAAAAACATGGCCTTGGTGGAAGGGGGGGCTCTTGGCGTCCATCGGTGTCAACAATTCTATAAAAATCTTCTCTGAAACTGGTGGTCAGATTTTGAAATAGTTTCACAGATATGTTCCTTGGGTGACCCTTTTCAAAAAGTGTTCGCGAAATTCTGATCCGTCAAAAAACATGGCCGTTGTGGAGGGGGGGTCTTGGCATCCAGCGGTGTCAATAATTCTTAAAAATCTTCTCCTCTGAAACCGCTGGTTAGATTTTGAAATAATTTCACAGATATGTACCTTGGGTGACCCTTTTCAAAAATTGTTAGCGAAATTTTGATCCGTCAAAAAACATGGCCGTGGTGGAGGGGGGGGCTCTTGGCGTCCAGCGGTGTCAACAATTCTTTAAACATTTCCTCCTCCTACACTGCTTGGCCGATTTGGACCAAACTTGGCTGGAATGTTCCTTGGGAGGTCCTCTTTGAAAATTGTTCACAGAATTTGATTTCATCAAAAACTCTGGTTGCCATGGCAACCAAATGGAATTTTCCAAGAAATTCTTTGAAAATCTCCTCCTCTGAAACCGCTGGTCAGATTTTGAAATAATTTCACAGATATGTTCCTTGGGTGACCCTTTTCAAAAAGTGTTCGCGAAATTTTGATCCGTCGAAAAACATGGCCTTGGTGGAAGGGGGGGCTCTTGGCGTCCATCGGTGTCAACAATTCTATAAAAATCTTCTCTGAAACTGGTGGTCAGATTTTGAAATAATTTCACAGATATGTTCCTTGGGTGACCCTTTTCAAAAAGTGTTCGCGAAATTCTGATCCGTCAAAAAACATGGCCGTTGTGGAGGGGGGGGTCTTGGCATCCAGCGGTGTCAATAATTCTTAAAAATCTTCTCCTCTGAAACCGCTGGTTAGATTTTGAAATAATTTCACAGATATGTACCTTGGGTGACCCTTTTCAAAAATTGTTAGCGAAATTTTGATCCGTCAAAAAACATGGCCGTGGTGGAGGGGGGGCTCTTGGCGTCCAGTGGTGTCAACAATTCTTTAAACATCTTCTCCTCCTACACTGCTTGGCCGATTTGGACCAAACTTGGCTGGAATGTTCCTTGGGAGGTCCTCTTTAAAAATTGTTCACAGAATTTTATTTCATCAAAAACTCTGGTTGCCATGGCAACCAAATGGAATTTTCCAAGAAATTCTTTGAAAATCTTCTCCTCTGAAACCGCTGGTCAGATTTTGAAATAATTTCACAGATATGTTCCTTGGGTGACCCTTTTCAAAAAGTGTTCGTGAAATTTTGATCTGTCGAAAAACATGGCCGTGATTTGGGGGGGGGGGGGGCTCTTGACATCCAGCGGTGTCAACAGTTCTTTAAACATCTTCTCCTCCTACACCGCTTGGCCGATTTGGACCAAACTTGGCTGGAATGTTCCTTGGGAGGTCTTCTTTAAAAATTGTTCACAGAATTTTATTTCATCAAAAACTCTGGTTGCCATGGCAACCAAATGGAATTTTCCAAGAAATTCTTTGAAAATCTTCTCCTCTGAAACCGCTGGTCAGATTTTGAAATAATTTCACAGATATGTTCCTTGGGTGACCCTTTTTAAAAACTGTTCGCGAAAATTTGATCCATCGAAAAATATGGCCGTAGTGGGTGGGGGGGCTCTTGGCGTTCAGCGGTGTCAACAATTCCTTAAACATCTTCTCCTCCTAAACCGCTTGGCCGATTTGGACCAACCTTGACTGGAATGTTCCTTGGGACATCCCCTTTGAAAATTGTTCACAGAATTTGATGCATCAAAAACTCTGGTTGCCATGGCAACCAAATGGAATTTTCCAGGAAATTCTTTGATAATCTTCTCCTCTGAAACCACTGGTCAGATTTTGAAATAATTTCACGGATATGTTCCTTGGGTAACCCTTTTTAAAGTTTGTTTGTGTAATTTTGATCTGTTGAAAAACATGGCCTGGGTGGGGATGGGCATCTTTGCACAGTATGGACTTAAAGAAATTCTTTGAAATTCTTCTTCTCCTAAACCACTTGTCAGATTTTGAAATAATTTCACAGAAATGTTCCTTAGGTGCCCCTTTTGAAAATTTATTCGTGAAATTTTGATCTGTCAAGAAACATGGCTGTGGTGGGTGGAAGCTGTTTGCTCTCTGAGGACATGAAGAAATTCTTAAAAATTTTGTCTTCTCTGAAACCACTATTCAGATTTTGAAGTTATTTCACAGCAATGATCCTTATATTATCCCCCTTATTTAGCTTAGCTGTTTTCAGGTATTGAAGGAACTCAAGGTATTGACATAGCCCTGTTGGCGTCATCTGCATTGTTGTTGTTGTGCAAAAACTTTGACATTTTGTTATATCTCGGCTTCCACTCAACACATGTACTTAAAACTCGGAATAATTGTTCACTAGTAAAAAGCAACCCCATACAACAAGGGCAGTTAACTCCAAAATTGTTTTGTCCAAATTATGGCCCTTTTGCGATTTGGAATTTTATTTTACTATCCAGCAAGGTTCCAACAGCCAATCATTGGCACTCTCATGGGGTGCTCTTGTTCAACTTAATATTTTTAGCCACTATCTGGCATGTGCTCTTGTTCAAGATAAGGTCTTTGGGTGACGTATCCTAAAATTTATTTGCAGAATTCTGATTCGTCAAAAATGTGGCTGTGGTGATGATTGTAGGGGTGGTGACAGATTTTGAAATGATTTTTACAGGTGACCTTTTTATAACTGCTTGGCAAAATACTGATTTTGTTTCCAAAATTTCAATACTTTAACCCTTTACAACACAATCCTGACTTTTAACGGCCCTGAGAAAGAAAGCTTTTGAAAACATTGTGGGATAAGGAGAAAATGCTGGTAACCAGCATTTTGTCCTTTTCCCACAATGTTTTCTCCCCTTACCAAATCAAATTTCTACTTTAGATTCCTGTTTATTTTGTCGTCTGCAAGTGCTTTCAATTTGGACTAGTCTAGAATTTTGTTGTTTGGTGAAGAGTTAAAAAAAGTTGGTTATGGTCCTCTCAAAAATTCAGGTGAGCGATCCAGGACCATCTTGGCCCTCTTGTTTTAACTGTTTCAAAGACAAATCCTATCATTTGTACTATGTTCAATTTTTTGTCTGCAAATGCTTTCAGTTTGAACAAAGTCTAAGAATTTGATGAGTTGAATCATGTTTCAAATGACAAAATTTTAGATTTGTACAAATTGAAAGGATTTGCAGACAGCAAAATAAATGGTACTGACCTTACTTGTCTTTGAAAGGATGGAAAACAAGAGAAAAGAAGAAGGTGCTGGAAATCAGCATTTTCTTTTTTTCCGACAATGTTTTCTAAAGCCTTATTCCTAAGGTTTGTTAGAACTTGGGATTGTTTGGTAAAGGGTCAAAGGAAAATATGGTTTCTCAGTAGTATGTGTGGGAAAAAATGTTGTAAATAGATCATACCCCTGTTCCAAGCACTTGCTCCATTCCACACATTGTTTTCCAAAGCTTCCAACTGCATTAGTTCTTCTTGTTTTTATTTTTAACAGGATATGTGGCCAATGGTTCGTGAAATCCTTGAGTTCAGCATTAGTTTCCTAGACAGAGGCACAACTATCAACATGTTAAAGGTAAAAATAGCAATTTTGAGGGAGATTTGTGAAACTAGAATAATTCATTGAGATTGGCGCATTGAGACCCACTACAGCAACCACACTTAATAAAACACAGTGGCATCATGTATAAAATATAATCTCATGCAGTCATCTATACAAGTGGAGGCACAGTTCATTGCGATGCAGTGTCTTATTAGCATATCAAGGCTTTCATTTCTAATTTTCTTTTCCACTATATGTTATAGACTAGTTAAGCCTTTACAACACAGTCACAAGTTGTAACAACCCTGGGGATGAAGGATTTTTAAAACATTGTGGGAAAAGGAGAAAATGCTGGTAATGCAAGAGTATGAATGCATTTCTTACCCAAATGTCAGGTCACCATCACAGCTCAAAGGCTATATTATACAGACTTCTTTTATCTGTATACAGTTAATATAACGTGATGGGAACTTTTAGAATAAGAAGGCTGTCCAATGTTGACCGATTACAGTGCTGACAGCACTTTAACTGTTAACTACATTTGGCCTGCAACACGTGAAGAAGGACATTCGGACATTTGCATAAAGTGTCGTCTCGGATCAGCCTACGCAGTCCGCGCAGTCTAATCCGAAACGACACTTTCCGTTTTTATGTAATTTTCTGTTTTGCGCAAGTCTAATGAACAACAAAATCTAATGTAGTTGTAAAGTGCCATCTCGGATTAGCCTGCGCAGACTGTGCAGGCTGATCCGAGACGACACTTTACGCAAATGTCCGAATGCCCTTTTTCCTGTGTTGCAAACCATTTATAAATGTTCACTACAATTAAGTTAACCCTCTACCTCACAATCAAGTGTTCTATCAACCCTTAAGGAAAAGACATTGTGGAAAAAAGGATAAAATACTGGTAACAAGAATTTTCTCCTTTTCCCACAATGTTTTGTACCCTTCCCAAGACAAATCTCAACATTTTAGACATTTAATAAGTAGTCTGAAAATACTGTCAACTTGGACAAATGCAGTAAAACAGTTAAAAATTGACAAGTGCATGTATGTGTGATTTCCAGACCTGTCTGAATGATTGTTTTGAACTCAGCAGTCCAGCTAAAGAAATTTACCTCGACTTTGAATATCTGAACAGTGGCATTGAACAGGCAAGAAAACTCTACACAAGGTAATGATTAACTAGCTGCCTGACATTTTTCTAGAAAAACATATTTCGTCAATGCATTTTGCTGAACACTTTACCACACAATCCCAAGTTTAACAATCCTGAGAAAGAAGCCTTTTGAAAATATTGTGGGAAACAGAGAAAATGCTGGTTGCCAGGATTTTCTTGTTTTCTCACAATATTTTCTTTAAAGTATCAAAGACTATTTTCATCATTTGAACCACATTTTGTCATCTGCAAATGCTTTCAATTTGGACAAGTGTATATTTTTGTTGAGTGGTAAAGAGTTAAGCAATGCTTTTTTGAATGCAATATTTCACCAAAAATGGCCAAAATTTGATCTCAGGTATGATGCTTGGTGGAAAATGTTTTTTGCAATCAATTTTTAGCTCCACTGGCCGAAGGCCAGCGAGCTATCGTCATGGCGTTGTGTCCGTCCTGCGTCCGTGCGTCCGTCCGTTCGTTCGTCCGTGCGTGCGTCCGTAAACTTTTTCTTTAAAAAACTTCTCCTCAGAAACTATTGACTGGATTTTTACCAAATTTCACAGGAATGTTCCTTTGGTGGTCCTCTTTCAAATTCCTTCAAATAATTGTGTTCCATGAAGAATTCTGGTTGCCATGGCAACCAAAGTAAAAAACCTTTAAAAATCTTCTCCTCCCAAACCGCTATTTGGATAGCATTATTATTTTGCAGGAATGTTCCTTAGATACAGGTTTACAGAATTCCTTAAAAAAAAAGATCTGTCAAAAAACATGGCTTTTATGGGAGACTCATTTTCCTTTTATGGTATAAAGTAAAATCTTTGAAAAATTTCTTCTCTAAAACTATTCATTGGATTTCATTGTTGTTTTGCAGGTAAGTTCCTATGGTGGTTGTCTTCGGCCAGCGAGCTATTGTCATGGCGTTGTGTCCGTCGTCCGTCCGTCCGTTTGTTCGTCCGTGCGTGCGTCCGTAAACTTTTTCTTTAAAAAACTTCTCCTCAGAAACTATTGACTGGATTTTTACCAAATTTCACAGGAATATTCCTTTGGTGGTCCTCTTTCAAATTCCTTCAAATAATTGTGTTCCATGAAGAATTCTGGTTGCCATGGCAACCAAAGTAAAAAACCTTTAAAAATCTTCTCCTCCCAAACCGCTATTTGGATAGCATTATTATTTTGCAGGAATGTTCCTTAGATACAGGTTTACAGAATTCCTTAAAAAAAAAAAGATCTGTCAAAAAACATGGCTTTTATGGGAGACTCATTTTCCTTTTATGGTATAAAGTAAAATCTTTGAAAAATTTCTTCTCTAAAACTATTCATTGGATTTCATTGTTGTTTTGCAGGTAAGTTCCTATGGTGGTTGTCTACCAAATTGTTTCTTCAGTGAGCTAAAATGCAGGATTGAATGATAATTGTTAAAAACTTCCTTTCGCCATTATAGAAATATCAGGCCTGTGGAGCGATACAGGCGCTCAAGCGCCTCTAGTTATCGTTTTTTTGGTAAACCATTAGGTAGTATTTATCATGTTTACTCTTATTTATAGTGTGCTTTTGTTTATTTATGTTCAATCTGCGATGAACTACTTAAAGGGGAATTGCTCATAACATTTACTACTAGGTGAAAGAAAACCAATTCCTCACAGTCATATTGAATTTAAATGTTACATGGATTTGTGGTTGAATTTCATGCAGATATTCTTGTCCTGTGTTAAACTTTTGGATGATTTTTAGCTCACCTGAGCACAAAGTGCTCAAGGTGAGCTTTTGTGATAATTCTATAATATTTTCCGTCGTCGGTCGTTGGTCATGCGTCGTCCATGCGTCAACAATTACCTTTTGTGCTCTCTAGAGGCTACATTTTCAGCCTGAAACTCATGAAAATTGATCAGAATGTTTGTCTTGATAATATCTCGGACAAGTTCAGAATTGGGTCACTAAGGGTCAAAAAGTAGGTCACAGAGCACAATCTTAGAAAAACCTTTTGTGCACTCTAGAGGCCACATTTTCTGTCTGATACTCATGAAATTTGGTCAGAGAATGTTTGTTTTGGTGATATCTGGTACATGGTTTAAACTGGGTCACATCTGGTCAAAAAGTAGGTCACTGGGCCAAATCTCAAAAAAACCCAGTGTGCCTTCTAGAAGCCACATTTTGTGTCTGATACTCATGAAATTTGGTCAGAATGTTTGTCTTGATAATATCTGGTACAGGTTTGAAATTGGGTCACATTAGGTCAAAAGCAGGTCACTCAAGAGAGGTTGAATCTAAGAAAAACCTTTTGTGCCTTCTAGAAGCCACATTTTCAGTCTGATACTCATAAAACTAGGTCATAATGTTTGTTTTGATAGTATCTCAGACAAGTTTGAAATTGGGTCACTTCAAGTCAAAAAGTAGGACACCAGGCAAAATCTTAGAAAAAATGTGTGTGCACTCTAAAGGCCACGTTTTCAGTCTCATACTCTATGTGCATTTCTCCTTTTCCCACAATGTTTTCAAAAGCCTTCCGTCTCAGGGCTGCTAAAATTGGGATAATTTTGGTAGATGGTTAACCCTATACAGAATGACAATTTTTTTGACTTGTCCAAATCAGAAGCATATGCAGACAAAGAATTAAATATGGTTGAATTTATAGGATTTACTGGAATTTTCTCCTTGTCCAACAATTTTTTGAAAAGCCTTCTTCCTTATGGTTGTTAAAACTTAGGATTGTGTGGTATAGGGCTAACTGTACGGTAAACTCTACACCAAACAATCAGGTGTTCTTGAGAGGAAGGCTGCTTTTGTAGGCATAGGAGAAAAGGAGACAAAAGCTGATAATCAGCTTTTTCTCAATTTTCCACAATTTTTTTTACCGCTCTGAAAGCAAATCTCAATTCTTGAGGCACATCTGATTAATCTTTGAATTTTGAAGTCTACAGTTTGTTGTTTGGGTTGGAGTAAAAAGTCTTTAAGGCTATTGCAATTGCAGTTCCTAGAAATACTATGTTCTCTGAGATTTATTATTTACCCATAAATGTTTCTGGCTCAAATACATGTATCCCATGCAAATGCAATCACACTGACAGAGATTCCTTATCTACAAAGTGTCAATTGCAGGTCCAAAAATATGGCATGACAATGTACATGTATGTACTGGTTTTGGATATGATTGGTCAAAACGTTTTGCTAAAATATTTATCTGCCATACATAAAAATGATTGAAATATTTTGTTGTTGAAAGTTGTAGATATACAATATGTGTAATATTATGTTGTAACTTTCCTGGTGCAAGAAAATTTTGACGTCTTACTTGACCTTTGGTCTTGTGCTCAAAGAAAATGCAAGCTTCAGGAAAGTTACTACACCATATACAACATATTCATTTCCTATTGGTTTGTTTGATGCCAATGTTAAAGTATTGGTTATGTCAAGTGATTGATGTCATCGACATGACAGTAATTTGTAGAATCATACTTCTGATATCATGAATGTATAGTTATCCCACAGACCAATATAAAATCCTGTTTACAATAATAGGGCCTCTGAAACCATATTGAAAAAGGAGTAAATGCTGATGACCTTCATTTTCTCCTTTTCCCATAGTATTTTCTAAACATGGATGGAAGACTTTAATCGTCATTTTATGCCACATTTAATTTCTTGTCTGCAGACTTTTGGATATAGATGTCCAAAATTTTTTGTCTGGCGAAGAATTAAAATTGTGTTTTTGTTGCAGAATTTCTCAATCCCCACCAGTTCCACTCTCATTTTACAACAAGTACATAAACATAGAGAAATGTCAGATCAAACATAAGATGAGTTTGATTCGTAGAGCTTTTGAAGATGCCACTCTTCAACATGGGAAAACCAACCCAGGTAATGTTGAGAAAAACTTTTTATACACATGTATCTATAAATGATCTGACTATAAATACTGCAAAGAAAATTTCTTGCGATCTGATTGGATAGCATGCTGCAAACATACATTGCTGTACACTGGCAATGCAGTTTCCCTGTCAGGAGCCCCGTATTTTTGACTTATGCACTTCAATGCAAAATCCAAGATGGCGGCGTTGATCGATACAAGTTGCCCACAAGACAAAAAACACTATTATTATTATTACTAGTTTCCCTCAATGGTTGTTATTAAAGTGGAGTGAATGGATTATTTTTGAAAATAAATGAATATGGTTAAATGTATTATCATTTGTTGTCATTCAGATACATGGGGTTAAATCAAATACATGAGGTTAAAACGAGCCATTCCTTCCTCATGTAAACAAGTTTGGAAGTGTCAAAGGTCATACATTGTAACATTGAAAAATAAATAACTAATGGTCGTTTGAAGCAACTAATGATTGATTACTTTTGCCAAAAAATCATAAAATAAATATTTTACTTACCTTGAAGTAATTTAAATCCACTGCGTGCACCAAACTGATTTCGTAAGTGTACTCGATTGGTGGGACGATAAAACAAGGAAATTTGACTTGGAATGGTTGGAATTTTGCAGTGTAATAAATTTGTTGTCAGGTCAGGTGGCAGAGTACTTGGAAACTTGTTCAGGCAGTGGCAAATCATTTCGCCCCAAGCAAAGTCTCAGGGCGAAATGACTTGCCACAGCCATGCACACGTTTCCAAGTGCCCTGCCACCTGACCGGACAACTACTAATGTTACTACCTACAACACATATACAACAGACCAGAATAATGTTTTCTGCATCACAGTTGACTCTGTGTAGGTTTTTCTGTATTATGCATGCACTCAGTATAACAGACAACTGATATGTTACTCATGTTTGGCTCTTTCTGTCAAATCCCAGAAATGTGCAGCTCTGACTTTTTTTGTTATTTATTTTTTGATGTTTGTTTTACAGTTATAGAGAGAGGATATATAGTAAAAGGAACATTACAACAGTCTGCATTTTTGTGTGGTCAGATCAGGTCTCTCTGCTTGTGTTAAGAGGTTTGCATCGGATTTAACCTTCGGTCTCATCCTATACACACCTCTTTAACATGCAATTCGACTTGATCTGACCACACAGAAATGTAGACTTATAGTATTCCATTTGTATATTACAATCATAAGACAATTTGTTTCAGGAGAGTTAACCTTTTACTGAACAATCGCATGGTTTTTTTTTTTATCCTTGGGAATAAGGCTTTTGGAAACATTGTCGGAAAAGGAGAAAAAAAATCTAGTAACTGACATTTTCAGCTTTTCCCACAATGTTTTTACACTGCCAAAAACAAATTACATCATTTAAGCTAGACTGAAGTTGTTGTCTACAAGTACTTTGGATTTTGTCATTAGTAAAAAGTAATTAAAACATTTACTTTGCCTAGAAGCAAATACAGATTTTTGGCATGAAACATTAATTTCTAGTTTCAAAAATTTAATCACTGTAATATTTAGATATACTTATTATATTTTGTTGAGAAAATTCGACACTACAGTAACTCATTTTCACTTTTCTTAAGTATGTTCAGCACAATGTTAGCATCACTCTGGTAAAAATGGGTTTAACACATTTTCTTTGTGAATTTTATAAGGTGAGTTGTTGCTTAATACTGATTTATTTTGTCTACAAACAGGCTAAATCATGAGTTAGAGTGGGCCTTTTGACATGCAGAAAATTGAACAATGGCAAAAAGATTTTCATCCAAGTCAGCCTGCTTGGACTGACAGTCCAAGCAGCTAACCTGGGTTGATACTTTTTGGCAGATGCATTGAATCCCATTTTCACAGAGAATGATTCATCTGTTTAAAACGTCATGTTAACCCTATACCACACAACCCAAGTTTTAACAACCCTGAGTAGAAGGCCGTTTGAAAACATTGTGGGAAAAGAAGAAAATGCTGGAAATCAGCATTTTCTCCTTTTCCCACAATGTTTTCTATCCTGTCACACACAAATTCCACCATTTAAGTCATATTTAATTTGTAATGCTTTCAACTTGTAAAAGTCTAAAATTCTGTCATGGGGTAAAAGTTAAGTAATTGACTCTGAATGTAATTGATATGGGCCACACTCAGGCAAAAGGGGGCTTAATGCAACTTTGTGATCCGTTGTACCATTCGAGCCATCACATAATTATGGACCCATAATAGCCACTTTTTTTTAACAACCGTCTGTAACTGCGCAGGCCGACCTGGGTCGATACTTTTCGCAGATGCATTATGCTCCCTTTTCACAGAGCATGGCTCATATTTTATTTTGTGTTTAGATATCTGGCTTGATTACATCAAAGCAGAGACCAAATATGGCAGTCCAGAAAAAGTTGGATCTATCAACATGCGAGCTCTGAAAGCTCTGGAAGGCAGCCATAATCAGGAGTTTGTGACACAGTTTACACTGATGCAGAACACAGGACGAATCTAAGGAGAATTTTCATTGTACATGTCTAAGAAAAACTCTCATTGGACAGATTTAACACCTTTCCAGACTTGTCCAAATTGAAAACAGTTGCAGATGACATCTCAAATGTTGGCATTAAATTTTTGTCTTATAACTCTTTATCAAACAACAAAATTCTAGACTAGCCCAATTTGAAAGCATTTGAAGATGACAACTTTGACTCAAAATTTAATGATGGAATGTGTCTTTGAAAGGCTAGAAAAGATTGTGGGAAAAGGAGAAAGTAATAGTTATCAGTATTTTTTACTTTTCTGTCAATGTTTTCGAAAACCTTCTTCGTTGGGGTCGTCAGAACTGAGGATTGTTTGGTAAAGTGGATAATGAGTAGAAAATCCAGGATATTTTCTAAAGATTTTTCCTCAGGATCATTAAAACAAAGGATTTTTCATTGAAGGATTCACTCTTTACCAATTGACAAAATTATACACTTTTCCAAATTGAAACCATTTGCAGATGACAAATAAATGTGAATAAGAATTTAAAATTTGTTTTTGGCAGGGAAGAAACATTACAGGAAAAGGAGAAAATGCTGGTAATCTGCATTTTCTTCATTTCCCCCAGTGTTTTTAAAAGTCTGCCTGAAATGCAGGTGACTTTTTAGCTCGGCCATTTTCGAAGAAAAAATTGAGGTATTGTCATAGCCCTGTCATCATCTCCACTGTTGTCTGCATCATTGTCATGTAAAAAGTTTGACGTTTTACAATATCTCTATTTACCAACTTGGACTAGTTGTTAACTATCAGAAGGGTAACCCATGCAACAAGGGCAAGTAAACATCAAAATAGTTTTGAAACAGTTATGCCCCTTTTTTGAAAAAGCAACTGCAGCCAAGTGTTGGCACCCACATGCGGTGCTTTTGTTTTGTCATGCAGCAGACCTTTGTAAAAATATCATGATAGAAACAGAAGATGTTTGTAAACAGCTCAAAATCTTTAAGATACAACACGGGTAGGAAACTTCATATTCGGAGCCAATGGCTCTGACGAGAAAATGTTGTGTTGGTCTTCCGTTTCTGAAAATGTCGGCTGAAAAACAACCAAAAAACAGGTAAGCTTGTCATTATTTGTAATCATGTGTTCTTATGTCTTTGAAATTCCAAAAAAGGAAAATGTCATGCAATGCTCTAGTCTTTCAACATGTTTTCTACTCTATGGAAAGTTGTAACAAGTGTACCATGTTGTCTGAATCATTTGTGGCGTGGGTTGACCGTAGCCGAAATAATACGTCACAGACCTAAATTCAGTCTATTATTGCAGTTTAATTGGCAAATAAGAGAGAGTCTTGCTATCCCAAAAGCGTAAATTAATGTCATGAAATGTTACGACATTCACGGCTGGTAAAGAATTGAAAAGAAGCCTACTTTCTAAGTAATTTTTAAGAGAAAACTAAATTTTTGAAAGGAAGCCCTCATCAATCGGTGCCGACTTACATATTCAGAGCCGGTCCACATAATCGGAGCCCTTCTTTTTTTTAGGCATTTTTTTGTGCTATATCTTTTCAATTCTTCACCAGCAGTGAATGTAACATTTCAAGACATTAATTTAGGCTTTTGGGACTGCAAGACTCTCTTATTTGCCAATTAAACTGCAATAATAGACTGAATTTAGGTCTGTGACGTATTATTTCGGCCATGGTCACCCCATGCCACAAATGATTCAGACAACATGGTACACTTGTTACAACTTTCCATAGTGTAAAAAACACATTGAAAGACTAGAGCATTGCATGACATTCTCCTTTTTCGGAATTTCAAAGACATAAGAACACATGATTACAAATAATGACAAGCTTACCTGTTTTTTGGTTGTTTTTCAGCCGACATTTTCAGAAACGGAAGACCAACACAACATTTTCTCGTCAGAGCCATTGGCTCCAAATGTGAAGTTTCCTACCTGTGTACAAGCAATTGCTCTTTTTACCAATTTGTTTTCTTTATTACTGGTATTAACTGCTTTCATAAGATCAACTTTTGTGTGATTTATACATGTACATGCAATTTGTTGGCCAAGTTGGCATACAACCAGCTTATATGTCCATGGTTGTGGGGGCAATTTTGCCAAGTTGATAATCTGTTTGAAACCTAATAAATAAATGCTCGTCAGCTTTTGTTATTTCCTGTATATATCATCCCATAAACCAAAGAAACTAGAGAAAGCTCACTTCTTTTTGGTTGGGGTTTTGTGTGTAAGTGTCCTTTGGTAAGGTAATTCAAATCCAACAATCTATCAACACAACTCTTTCCAAAAGATAAACAAAATTACTTTCTGGAAACTTAAGTCTTAACTACCAGTTTTAATTTAAGCCTCCTGTACTTGACTCTTTTTGCAAGTTGAAGCAAACAGTCTTTAGAAATATTTTGACAAATTGTTTGTGAAATTTCTAAGTACTGGTATGCCTGACAAGAGAAAATTGTTTGTGAAATTTCTAAGTACTGGCATGCCCGAATTCTTTCCCTTGTTTTCAGGAATTAACCTCAGGTCTGATTCATTATCAAGTTACTCTCCTAAGTAACTTGGAGAACTTGTCATTTTTGTTTGGGTTGCATGCTTGTGTGTTTATCAGGTTTTTGTGTCTTTGTAATCGCCCAAGTTTCCATAGTTCCATTTTCACACACTCTTGCAGAGCTGGGATTACACATAGAGGTCTGTAAGGTTAACTCCTTACCACACAATCCCGAGTTGAAGACTTTTCAGGTAAGAGAAGCCTTTTGAAAACATTGTGGGAAAAGGAGAAAATGCTGGAAACCAGCATTTTCTGCTTTTCCTATAAAGTTTACTACCCTCCTAAGAGCAAATATCTATTTTTGAGTCGCACTAGTAGGTTTACCTTTTACCAGTTGACAATTGATTGATTGTATAACGTTTTACCCCAATTTGAACATTATTTTAGTTATATCATGGCAGCCAATGCACCTATCCACGATTTCCTGGCATTTCTTTTTTCCAGTTCTCCGCATAATATTTTTCCAAGCCACTGGCTGCTTTCCCACATAACCATTACTGAAGCAATGGCCAGCGGTGAGAGAGGAATGAATCCTGTGGCAATGACTATCGTCAATCCCAGGAAAGAAGTTGGCCTAGCCTGGGATCAAATAAGCGACCGCCTGTTTTTAAGTCCTGTGTGCTACCGACTAAGCAATGGGGGACTTTGCTACCAGTTGACAAAATTTTAGGCTTGCCCCAAATGAAAGCATTAACTCTTTACCAAACAACAAAATTTTAGGCTAGACTGATTCAAAAGCAGACGACGAACAAAAGTTGGCTCAACCTATGGTTTTGTCTAGGAAAGGGTAGAAAACATTGTGGGAAAAGGAGAAAATGCAGGTTAACTAACATGTAAAACAAGAAACATATCGAATAAAAATTCTAAAGATCTGAGTCTAGATTGCAGACTTTGTTGACAGAAATTTTAACCCATTAGTTTAACCCTTTATCAAACAACACTTTTCTTACTCTTCAAAATTGACAGCATCTGCAGAAGACAAACTGAAAATTTGTACAAATTAGCCAAAGATCTTTAATAGGATAGTAAACATTGTTGGAAAAGGAAAAAATGCTGGTTACCAGCATTTTCTCCTTTTCCCACAATGTTTTCAAAAGCTTTCTTCCTCGGTTGTTAAAACGTTGGATTGTTGAACTTAGAGGGTTGAACTTGTTTTTCTTTTACATGATTCTGGAACAAGTGTTTTATCATTCATGAATGTTGGTCATTCTCAATGTATGCAACTTGTTTACAAATTTATCTCATTAAATCTATATCAGACATAAAGGATCTGACATAAGTTTGTGTTTGAGATAAACTTCTATTAACCCTTAACCTGCTAATCAAATTAATTGAAACTTTCACGCCAATAGTAAAAACCCGAATGTTGCTGTTTTAAAGATTTTTACTATGGGGAAAAAAAATTGTATTCGAGAGTGTAGATCCAAGGTCAGACTGCAGGTTCTGCGCTGTCTGATCTTGATCTGCACTATCTGCAAAAGGTCCTCGAGTCGTGCTTAGCAACCTAAGGGTTAATCAAGTCTAGGAATAGATGCACCATGATAATATCCATATAAACCCCCCTCCCCCCATTGAATTGTAGATGACAAATGTGCTTCACGTGATTTTACTGTGACTTGAAAGAGTAGAGAACACTGTAGGCAAAGGAAGAAATACTACTTACAAAAATTTTTCCCATTTGTGGTAACATTTCCAGAAGCCTTCCTCCTCGGGGGCCATATACATGTATATGATGTGTGAGTACAGAAATAGTTTGATTGTAGTGTTGGACAGGTCTGTATTTAATTACTCTATTTAATTACTCTTGCTGTCAGTGCAGATCACGATAGACTGCACAGAACATTCAGTCTGATCTTTGATGTAAAAATTCTGCTGCTTTGTAAGATATTCAGAAAAAAAAGGGATATTGTAATACCGATATCTGTAGCAGTGGCTGGCATTCGGCATACCTCGGGTGATGGGAGCCATCATATCCGTTAGATGTAGGTACGGAATCGGCCGAGTTGTGACGAGTGAGTGGCTGGCTGGGAATTATGGACATTTCGTACCATAACCATTTCGTACCAGTCATTTCGTACCATAGGATTGGTCATTTCGTACCATGAAATTACCATTTCGTACCATGATATAACCATTTCGTACCATATGTGTGGTCATTTTGTATCATGATTTCACCGAGAAAATCTATTCAAATAATAGAAAATAACAGTCGAACAGATGTAAAAAAGTTTATTTGATTAATAATACTCGCAATATAAGACAAGATTATAATAGATATAAACGAAACATAATGGATGAATGTATGGATAAATGATGCTATGATGATTTTTTCGCTTTTGCATTCGACATTTCTATTTCAATTTTGGAAACAATTCGACGGTTATATATACTTTAAAAATTATGTCGTGATTTACTCAATTAGCAAACACGGAATTTTCAGGTATCACTCGACATTCTATAATTAAAGGCAAACACCAAACAAATTATTTTCAAATTGTAATTACCAATCTTGTAACAAACATTAACCAAACAATGTAATTATCTATCAACTGTGTCAAACATCGATTGCTTCCTTTAATTGATTAACGAATATTTACTTTATACCAGGGATCGTATATACATATACGATCCCTGTTTATACGTATGCAACAAATGCAACTATTAAAACTTTTTACAATTATAAAAGCAACATTTTTTAAAAATTCATCGAAAAATACATTTTAATAATCGTTAGGTAATTAAACTATCAATTTGGTACGAACTCGTAAGTTATGGTACGAAATTGTAATATTATGGTACGAAATGGTCAATGCATGGTTCGAAATGGTAATTCTTTGGTACGAAATGGTAATATAACATATGGTACGAAATGGTTATGGTACGAAATGACTGAAATGACCGTGGCTGGAATGGTCCATTTCATTTACTTTCAGCAACAAGGATTAAAGGCCAACACAGTCTTTTAGATTTGGCAACAAACTGTCACCGGTTCAAATCAAGCACACATTATCCTCTTTTATCGTAACTTTACAACAATTAAGCTTAAGTTTTCAACTGAATCAGTTATCACAACAGTAAATTTAGACCGAGTGGGACTTTCTGTCGTTTTTATGGTCTAAGGGAAAAAACTCTTGCAATCTCTACTTTGAGTTCAATAGTTATGTCCCTTATACTTAACAAGGTTCGTCCGAAACCACATCGACCCGTATCTTTTCGTCACAAGACTTGTTCCCCGGTACCTGGCTCTACATATCATAATAATGACCAATTCTTTAGAAGCGGAATTAAATCTGTTCCCGAAATATTTTTTGTCTTTTAGCTCTTGGTGCGTATGCTCTTCTGTTCTAAATGAATGTTCGGTCTGTAAAAGGATGGTAAACACTGAGAGAGCAGGAGAATATGCTAGAAACAAGCACTCTCCCTTTTACCACAATGATTTAAAAAAATTATCTTCTTTAGGGTCATGTGACATACAAAAAATATTGTCATGGTTACTACGGAACAAAACTTGTAAAATCTGTGATAAAGTGTCTCTCATCGAATGTAAAATCACATCGTCCGATTGTATCAGAACTTCACATCTTGTTCGGATAAAAAGTAAAATGCATTGTTAGAAAAAAGAAGACAGGCCAGTTACCAGCGTTTTTCCCTATCCAAATGATTACGAAATGATTTTCCTCGGGGTCATTTAAATGACATGCATGAATATAAAGATTACTTTGGTAGTTATTAAAGACCAACACCTGTAAATTGAGCAACCACCTGTCTCCAATCGAAATCAAATTTACATCATCTAATCGTATCGGCACTTTACAACATTTTTAGCTTAAGTTTTTATCAATGATCGGGTCAGATAAAGGTAAGTAATACTTAGTACTTTAATCGGTGAAGCTCAACTTGATTATCCGTCACAAAACAATCTCAGGTAAAGGGTTATCTTTTCCCTCCCCTTACTACGGAAATCATAAGATTTACTCCCCTTACATTTTTTTTTTTAGAATTGTTCGTCCTAAAATCAGATCGTAAAAAAGGTATGTATGGCCGGACCTGTTTGTACCTTATTACCTTATAAATTGATTTGAGGATATTTCTGAAGAGCTGACAGGCTTTTTGATCCCAAAGCTGTTTGTTCCTCGTTTTTTTTTTTTTTGTCTATATGAATGTTCACGTTCAATCGATGGAATCGCGTTGGGGAAAAAAAACCTCAATGACAGATATATTGATTGAATGGTATGACTTGCATCTTTTAAATAATTCGCAATTTTTTTTTACACCTTTTGTTAATTTTTTTGACGTCTACAACTGATTGAAGTTTGAGTCAACAGTCGAAAATAAGGTTTCTAGATCTAGTCATCGGCTCGTGAAACAGGATGAAAATATACTGGTCTATCAATATTATGTTGAATATAAGAAGGAACAAAAAAATGTTGACAATCTACACATACATTTCGTCATATTTTATATCAAAACAGACATATAGAATAGATGGACATAGAGAATACTCACGCCGTTACTAACACACCAATTCTGTGTCAGTTTAGTATCAAACCTCTATATATGGAAAATTAAATCCAAAGTTTCTGTGAAACTCTTTGCATTGATTACGAATTTTACAACGCTTAAATTCGAGATTTTACCAATAAAACAATCAACTATCATAACAGATAAGACAGATATAATCAAGAGTAGCTGTTTGGATAACTCACTCGTTATTCTTTTATGTATTTATGAGTATTGAGTTTTTGGACTTATTTCATTTTTACGGTCTAAGGGAAAAAACTCTAACGGTCTTAATATAGTAAATCTTTAGAGTTATTTCCCTTATCAGCTGTGGGCACTATTCGTCCATAATCCATTTCGTCCAAAGAGGTTATTCGTCCCAAAGTAAGTGAGTGCTACTTAGTCAACGAAATCTAAAGGGAATTATCAAATGTTTTTCGCAAGAAATATCAAAAGATGGAAAATTGTTATCTGCATTTTGTCACAGACTTGAACTCATTACCTTGAAACTCAGTTGTGTCAGGGATCTTATACACTCTATATACGATCCCTGGTTGTGTGGACTGTTTAGTTACGAAAGATTCGTACCTTTAAATTTGGCGGCAATATGTCTACAATTGAAAACAAACGCAGCACCTTGTTGTGTTGGAACTTTGCAATGTTCTATAACTTAAAGATTTAATGGTTAGGATCACATCTGGTAAGGTGGCAGAAGATAAATAAGCTGTGTTAGAACTTCTTATTGTTTTTTCTTTTATAATCTCCATCACTTTGCTTCTGAAATCTGGAGTGTGACGCCCCTTTCATGACATTTTCCATTGATTTTGTATCGTACACAACAGTTTGCCGTTTTGAAGAATAGACTGGAACATCAGAATCTATAAACAATTTCTTTTTGTGACCGACAGAATTTTCATGATAAAACGTTTGTCTGTTTTAAAAAACCAGGAAACCCGTAGACGATCCTTGTTTGTATATGAGTGTAATTATGCAAACTTGCACTAAAATAGTTATAAAGTCGTAATATCGAAATATAGATCTATTACAATATAGGGTTCAAATGGAAAAGTAAGAAAACGTATAAAAATCTCCATTTTGATCGAGCTAAACAGATAAGAGTGACGCTGGCAAATCATCTTCTTTCAAGCATATAAGGGGAGCCACTCGTACTGAAGTTTTATTACAAGATTGTACGAGTTCTTTCCCTTAGACCATAAAACTATATTTATTTTTTGTAATGCTGTAAGCGATATTTCATTTCATGTGACAGATGCGTTTAATGCTGAAGTTAAATAGTAACTGGTGGTCAACATGATACTGATTAACCTTTCATAACTTTGTTTATGACAACTGGGGTTTTATTTCCTTGTAGTCTCAGGTGATGACAGGAAAGAAATAGACTCAAGTCTAGAGAATAAACATGCCTGACACATTCACCGAGACCGGAACACAATACAACAAATGGGTAAATACATTTCCTCCCCGCCCCACGCCTTTAATAAACATACGATTTGTTGTGTTTTGTATCCATGATCTGAGTATTCTTATACAGAAAGGGCTGACCGCATTAGCGACTGTTATAATCATTTCCGGTACAGCTGCTTTCCATGTTATTTGAAGAGAAATTGAAATGTTCAAATTAAACTTCTTTGTGTCCTGTGGTAAATGGACAAAAACTCCTTCAGATATCTGATCCCCCCAAAAATGCAATGCAGACAACCTTCGGCATTTAAGTTTTTGCAGTGGCAGGCTTTATCCCTCTCAAAAAGTAAGGCAGACATAAGCCCCTTAACCCTTTACCAGTACCACAAAATCCCAACTTTAAAAGACCCTGAAAGAGAAGGCTTTTGAAAACGTTGTAAGAAAGAGAAGAAAATGCTGGTAACCAGCATTTTCTCCTTTTTCAACAATGTTTTCTACTCTATCAAGACAGAAAACATCATCTGAGCTACATTTAATTTGTTGTCTGTAAATGCTTTAAATTTGGTGGAGTCTAAAATAGTCCCAATAATGAGACGCTACGGTGATATTTTTCATATTCGGACATTCATTGTGCACCGTACCGTCTCAAGTCCATCATAAATTTTCCGGTAGCAAAGATAGAGTGCTATACTAACTTTCTGTTTCGTCGGTTTAATCTCAGTCTGCCCAGTGTTCCTATTTTTCCTATTTTTTCTGAGCTTCCTATACATTCCTATATTTGGTGCCCATATCCTATATTTTTCATCAAAACTCCTATTTTTTTCAAAATGCTGCTGATGAAGTGCATTGATTTACAATACAGTTACATGTATTGTGTAGAAACTAATGTCAATGCACTGACTATCTATAGCTATAGCTTCAATAAGTGTTATCTGCATCGAAGGAAGGATCCAGTTAGTCTTATCTTATCCTTTGATGTTCATTGAAAAATGGTGTTTTGCTTTCTCAAGATCTTCACAAAGCAAATGGTCTAGTCAGCTTGAGTATTATATTATTCTAGTCAGTAATTTAAATGACTTGTGCTGGTCAAACACATTTATTTGCTGACGTAAAGCAATAAAGGAAATGAAAAAAAAAATTCATTAAATGAGATATCTATGTTGTAATAATAGAGATCGTGATTTAAAGGGCTGGCTGTAAGGGGAGGTGGAGGCCAGGGAAAATTCATCAGACTTTGGTAAAATTTGGACTTGCTACATTGCTTTTAGTCTATTGCCTTTCAAGTTAATTTAAGAAATAATCTTTTTTCTATTGTGGTTTATCGTTCAATAAACCACAGTTGTGAGTTATGAGGCACAATAAATAATCCATGAGGGCAATAGCCCGAGTGGTTTATTCATTGCGCCTCATAACTCACAATGTGGTTTATTGAACAATAAACCACGATAGAAAGAAAATTATTTCGATTCTAACATGACCAATTCTTAATCAAAGGAAAACAAGTTCATCCTTAGAGTAAAAACGCGGATGAAGACTATGTTCTATTGAATAACTCACTAACTTACTTTATACAGAATGACGTCACTCTGCATGGAATGTCGCAGATTTTACCACGCTTTCCTTGCACTGTGTTTATAGAGCCGAATTCGTCATGTTAGAATGTACATTTTAATGTTAATAGAAGTCCTTTGTAAGCCGATAATTTCCTATTTTACTCCTATATTTTTTACATTAATTTCCTATATTTTTAGGCCAAAAATATATATTTTGCACCAAAATGCACTGGGCAGCCTGTAATCTGTATTGCAGTGAAATGCAACTGACTTTTAGTAACAAACATGACCAGAGACAAATTAATAAACCTTTCATTACATAAAGAGTTTGTAGAAGTCGTTTATAACATGTAAATCTCGGAAAAAACTCTGGCGAAATTTATCGTGCGTGGTGGCCATGTTGTCTGTTTTCGGGAATGTAAACAACTCGAGTAACAGATGAAATGCACGGTTTTCTCTATGTTCAGCGTTTAAATTGAAAATATTTGTATTTCAAATGAAGGGTTATTAAATATGCAAGCAACAGGTATGTTTAAATCCTAGTTTAGTGCTCTATTTGCGGAATTATGAGAGTTCAAACTTGCGCACAAAATCTGTGCGGAGCTTTCAACTGATTTTGTCTTGATCGTCTCTGTACCCAGAGGCGACCAGTCAAAAAGTAACATCGCCTTTGGGGACAGTTATCTGTACTAGAGTCTAAAATTTTTTTTGTGTGGTAAAGAGTTAATGGGCAGACAACCATCCCTATGTCTTACAACACCATGCTGACATTTTCTCCTTCATCGACCTGAAGTCTGGTAAATGCTAATAAACCACATCATTGGTGAAATGTACAATGACTGGTACGCTACATGTGTGAAATTTTCAGACGTAGTTTAATCTTTAGTTTGTAAATTGCGGAAACATTCTTCATCCTAACAGTCCTTGTTCTGGTGTGTTATTACTCAAAATTGACAGTTTCAGTCTGCATTCCTTTATGGAATTTGGACTTTGTGCCTAAAGGCATCTTTATAGTTTGCCAAATGGACCTTCATATTTCAAATTCATTCAGTTATGAGCCCCAGCCTAGTACTGGTTAAACCCAGGAAAACATGAATATGTGAGCTGTCGCCATGATATGACTGAAATAATGTTGAAAGCGGCGTAAAACACCATTCAAACAAACAAATCATTCAGTTATGGTTCATGAATTTGACTTGGGAAACAAATGAATAAGTGACATTTATGAAATAGTAATGTAACAGCCCATAAAATAAAAAAAAGAAAAAACCCAACCCTTTGACTGCTTTATAGCATTACTGACGGCTTTTGCAAACAGTGGTGTCAAGATAAGACTGCAAAGATAATACGATTATCATTTTGTAGGCGGAATAATCTGTATCTTTATCAAGTAAGACTGACACCAAGTTACATAACTCTACAGAACGAAAAAAATTTTGACTTGCTCAGATTGAAAGCATTTGCAGACAACAAGTTAATTGTTGATCAAGTTATGACATCTTCCTTGGATTTGGTGGAAAACATTCTGTGGAAAGGAAGAAAAGCTGCATTTCTCCTTTTCACACAGTGTTTTGAAAAGTCCTTTTCCTTGGGGTCTCTAAAAGTCAGATTGTGTGGTAAAGAAATAATCTGCAACACATTCCTGCTATTGAAACAGTTGGAGAAAAAATGGCGCACACACACACACATACACACATAAAAAAAAAAGTCTTACATTACTTGTGACTGTTGCTCTGTAAGGGAAATCTAGGGACAAATGTCAGCCTTTGAAGGGGCATATGTGTGGCTCTGACATGATGAAGAGGCTAATGTTGGCCTCTGAGGTTCCACAAAGGAGCTAATGTCTGACATTGCAGAATGATAAAGGGGCTGTTGTCCACCTTGCAAGTTCATAGGGTAGGGGATGTAATGTTCAGTAGGGATTCTGTCCGCCATTTTGTGTCCTATACATATTTTATAACATGATTATCACAAAACTGTTGGAAGTAGCTTTCAAGCTCAACATGCCCAGAATACCGAGGACCACAGAGCTAAAGAGGGATACAGAATATAGCATGGAAAAGTCTGCAACATCCCATACTAGAGTGAGAGAGCCTTTACCTTACCACCATGTAAACTTTGCAGTGAAACAGGAAATTTGACCCTTTACTACATAACAAAATTTTAGATTAACCCTTTACCAGACAATCCCGACTTTTAACAACCCTGAGAAAGAAAGCTTTTGAAAACATTGTGGGAAAAGGAGAAAATGCTGGTAACCAGCATTTTCTCCTTTTTCCACAGTGTTTTCTACCTTATTGAGGGCAAGTTTTGTCATTTGGGCTACCTTCAATTTGTCGCTTGCAAATGCTTTCAATTTGGACCAGTCTGATATTTTGTCGTCTGGTAAAGAGTTAAGTCCAAATTAAAAGCCTTTGTAGATGACAAATTGAATGTTACTCAAATGATGTAATTTGTTTATGAGAGGGGTACAAATAACTTTTGTATGGGATAATAGTCTTCAAAAGTTGAGATTATGTGGTAAAGAGTTAGATAAAATCTTACGTCCTTTTTATGGAAAGAAATGAAATCTACCGGTATTGTCCTTTTTAAGAAACCTCTCTTTGAAATTAACAAATGCAAATGGGGTGAGCATTACCTCTTTACAAAAGAAAAAAAAATAGACTTGTCCAAGTTGAAAGTGTTGGTAGAGGAAAAATTATTTGGCTCAAATGATGGAATTGTCTTTGAAAGGAAAGAAAACATTGTGGGAAAAGCATTTTCTCCTTTTCCTACAATGTTTTTGAATGCCCTTCTTTCTGAGTGTTGTCAAAACTGGGGATTGTGTGGTACATTGTGTGGCACATGTTTAATTGCTCCTTTTCCCAGGGGGCTATACGTAGCTCAGTAGTAAAGCGTAGGACTTGTAACATAAGGTACCCAGTGGGATAGTCACTGTAAGCACCAGGTTTTTTGAGGGAGTGTTCTTGCGGAAGACACTTCAGAGCACAAGCTTAGTACTGGTCATACATGAAATAATGAACTGTTGCCATGATATGACTGAAATAATGTTGAAAGCGGTGTAAAACACCATGCAATCAATCATTTTCTCATACTGTTTTCCAAAGCTGTCAGGTGCAAAACCATAGAACCTTATGTCTGAAAAGTATTGGGTTAAACAACCGCAATCATACATTTCAGGTTGGTTTGGTGTATGTCTTCAACCTGATTGTTGGAACAGGAGCCCTGACCATGCCAAAAGCTTTCCAGACTGCAGGCTGGCTTCTTAGCCTCATAACCATCATTGTGCTTTCCTTCATGAGGTGGGTTCACCCTTTTCCTGCTAAGCGTGGCTCAACTGACCTTTTGCAGACAATGCAGATTAAGATCAGACTGCACAGAACGTGCAGTCTGATTTTGGATCTCCACTATCTAAAAATAGTTTAAGTAGCATTATTCAGGTTTTTTACTGTCGACTTGAAAGTTTAATTTAAGTCATTTAGCAGAATAAAGGAAAGGTTAACAAATTAACTTATAGAACGCCAAGTAATTCTATCAGACATTTTCATCCTTGAAATTTGACCCAAATAATGGCAATTTCATGGTTGATTTTGTCTACACTGTTTCAGCAGAGCAGACAGTGTAGATCAAAGATCAGGCTGCATGTTATGTGCAGCCTGATCTTGATCTACACTGGCTGAAAAGGCAACTGTAGCCATGAAAGGGGTTTTAAGGGTTTAGCACTTCATCAGACAACAAAATTTTAGACTTGCCAGAATTCAAAGCATTTGCAGATGACAATATACCCTTTACCACATGACAAAATTGGTGACCAGCATTTCCTCCTTTTCTAACAATGCTTTCTACCCTTTCAAAAACAAACCCCACAATTCAAGTCATATTTCGTTTGCCGTCTGCAAATATTATTAATCTGGGCAAGTCTAAAGTTTTGTAGTCTGATTAACCCTTTACTGCACAATGCCGACTTTTAACACCCCTGGGAAAGAAGCCTTTTGAAAACATTGTGGGAAAAGGAGAAAATGCTGGTAACCAGCATTTTCTCCTTTTCCCACAATGTTTTCTACCCTATCAAAGAAAAACTGCACCATTTGAGCCACTATGAAATTGTCGTCTGCAAATGCATTTAATTTGGACTTGGCTAAAACTTTGTCATCTGGTAAAGGGTTAAGGCCTCTTCTTCAGGATATTACAACACTCAAGATTGCTTTGTAAAGGATTGAGCCTGTCCATAAAGATTTATAGTTGTTGTCAAAGGAGGACAGGCTAATGTCAGTACTTTCATTGACCAAAGAGGGATTTTAGATTATCTCCCTTCTTCACTGTGTATTGAAGAATAATGACAAGTATGAAGGAGATGACAATTTGTGCATGCTTGGAATATCCCCAGACTTAACCCTTTACCAAACGATAAAATTTAAGACTTGGCCAAATTGAAAGCTTTTGCAGATGAGAAAATAGTTGTGGCGCAAAAATAAAAATTTGCCTTTGGAAGGGTAGAAAACATTTTGGGAAAAGGAGAAAATGCTGGTAACCAGCATTTTCTCCTTTTCCCACTATGTTTTCAAAAGGATTATTCCTTATGGTTGTTAAAACTCGGGATTGTGTGGTAAAGGGTTAAGAAAGCATTATTTAAATCTTTAAAAAATGATAAAAGTTTGTACTCGTTCAAATCCAAAGCATTTGCAGGCAAAATTGGCTTAGCCCTTTACCACACGACAAAAATGTAGACATGGCAAAATTGAAAACATTTGCAGATGATAATTTAAAGATGGCTCGAATGATGGAATCTGTCTTTGATAGGGTAAAGAACATTGTGGGAAAAGAAGAAAATGCTGGTTGCCAGCATTTTGTACTTTTCCCTCAATGTTTTCAAAGGGCTTCTTTTGTAGGGTCGTTAAAACCAGTGATTGTGGTAAAGAGTTAAATGATTAGAGTTGCCTTGTAAAGGGTCCAAAAGATTGTGGGAAAAGGAGAAAATGCAGTACATTGTGTGGTGAAGGGGTAACAAATCGACTTATTTTTTATTTAGCTTCTTGACAGTTACATTTGTGACAGAGGCAATGAGTATAGCCAATGCTGTATTAAAGGTAGACAAGGGGACTCAAGATAGACAGAGAGCTGTAAGAAAAGTTTAGCCTATTTTTACAAGGCAACATTTCCTTTAATCTTCACTAAATGACAAAATTTCATTCCCAGTCAAATTCAAAGCGTTTGCAGATGAGAGATAAATTGTGATCCATATACTGAGATTGGTTTTTGGGAGAATGGGAAACATTGTGGGAAAAGAAAGGAGAAAATACTGGTTACTAGTACTAGCATTTTCTCTGTTTCCAGCATTGTTTTCAAAAGCCCTTTTCCTCAGAGTCATTAAAACTCTTGATTATATGTTAAAGAGTTACACAAAATTGCAGCATTAAACTTTGTTAACTTTCTGTTTCTTAAATACATGTACGGAACTGACATTCAATGTTAACTCTTTACCAAAAAACAAAATTCAAGACAAGTGCAAATTGAAAACATGTTGTAGATGACAAATTAAGTGTGACCTTTTTTCCCAGAGCATTGCTCATACAACTCATTATGCAGTTGAAGATGTGTAAAGACTCAGTATTCAGACTTTAGGCTGAACTTTCTAACACCTGACAAATTTTTTGGACTCATCAATTGTGAAAGCATTGTGGATAACAATTTGAATTCAAATGTGGATCGAGTGATGGGATTCCACCTTTAAGTGGTAGGAAATATTGTGGGTAAAGGAGTAACCAACATTTTTTCCTTTTCCCACAATGTTTTCTACCCTTACAAAGATAAACCATATAAATCAAATGAAATCAGCGACTTTCAATTTTTTCCCTTCATATGCTTTGAATTGGAACCAGTCTAGAATTTTGTGGTTAAGTGAGGGGTTAATAATTGAATACACATGTACATGACTGTGAAGGCATAGTGTTAAAGAAAGAAATGGCTCAAAATGAGAACTTCTTCTATTTATCAAAAATTATTTGAAAAGTGAACTGCAGCAAGACAGAAAAACTCATCAGTAGATGATTGTATGGTAGATGAACAGTTTGCTTTTTTGTTTAGAGTATAAATGATGGAGATCTGAGTCAAACAGATTCCAGTGAAAGGCAGCCATTACTGACACAAAATACCCGTATAAATGGTGAGGTTTCATGCATGCAAGTCATATTGTGCTTGTGTTGTTAAATTTGTTTTGTACATAATCTTGTACCTGCACATTAGGGCTTTAACCTGTAACTGATCCTTCCTTAATCAATTATTTTAAAGACTCACCAATATATTGTATGTCAGATACTGTTTTAAGAAAAAATGTTTACTAAATAGTCATAACTTTAAATAGGACATTGAAAGAAATACCTGTAAGTTTTGAAAGAATTTCCCATATTTATCATTATTTGTGAAATCTCATAATCTGATATCAAGCACAGTATCAGAGTTGATCATAAGAAAACTGAAAAATACATTAAGTCTTGCCTTAAAAGCCCAATAACTTAGATGGTGAAAATCATAGCTTATAATTTGTACTTTTTATGTGGCAGTAACCCAAGTAAGTAGCTTGTTGTATGGTGTTTTTTTTCCCCTGTTAGTCTAAAGAAAATTGTACAAACAAGGTTACTTTATCAAATATATGACTTCATATTTTCAAATATAATATTCATGACAAAATTAGCTACCTCAAGTTTTTCCAAAACTTTGACAGCTTTGATAAGTCATGTAACTGAAATTTTGGAGGCATAGTTACAAAACAGAATGATACAACCACTTATATTGTGCTTAGTTTTCAAACAAACTGTCATATTGACAATTTATGAGTCATTAACTCTTTACCAAACGACAAAATTTTAGACTTGTCCAAATTGAAAGCATTTGCAGACAACAAAATAAAGGTGACTTTGGAAGAGTAGAAAACATTGTGGGAAAAGGAGAAAATGCTGGTAACCAGCATTTTCTCTTTTTTCCATAGTGTTTTCAGAAGGCTTCTTTTTCAGGGTCGTTAAAACCAGGGATTGTTTGGTAAAGGGTTAAAGACTATGAAGTCTTGTTTTAATGCTTTGTCTTCATGTGCATTGCTTGATGAATAATATTGAAAAAAGATTTGCTCTTCTTGCTTCCTAGATTGACATCTTCTTCAAATATGTTTTCATTTTGTTTTTCTGTTTTATTTTCATAATTAATTCTCTGAGTAGATATTAAGTCTGAGATTATCTTGTGATTGTCCATCAAATACATACTTATAACCTTACTTTCCAGATAACTATATGATCCATGCTCTGTGAAAAGGAGATTTTAATGCTTCTGCTGAAAGGATTGACCCAGGTCAGCCTGCACAGGCTGACCTGTGTCGAATCTTTTTGCTTTTAGTAAATTTTCTGCATGTCCATGTACCATTCTACCTCATGATTAAGTTGGTTGTGTGATAAAATGGATTTTATGGATCAATATTTATGTGATAACTTGCTTGGTACAGTGTATCACAGAGAAGCATCTAACCCCCTATTACCAGAGTTTGGCTGATATACATGCACATATATAGTAAACACACATTATTTATACCTATTTTCTCATACACAATTTGAACCTGTTGTAATCGGATATGATGACTTGCTTGGTACAGTGCATCACAGAGATGCATGAAACCCACTTCTACCAGAACATGGCTCCTATACATATACATGTACAGTAAACACACATCATTCATACCTATCACCTTACATGCAACTTTTGAACCTGTTGAAATTGAATGCGGCTCAAGAAGTAGATTAACTCTGTACCACACAATCCCGACTTTTAACGACCCTGAGAAAGAAGCCTTTTGAAAACGTGGGAAAAGGAGAAAATGCTGGTAACCAGCATTTTCTCCTTTTCCCACAATGTTTTCTACCTATTCAAGTAGAACTGCTATCATTTGAAAAACGTTTGAATTGTTGACTGTAAATGCCTCCAATATACACAAGTTCATAATTTATTGTTTGGTAAAGGGTTAACTAAAAAAAATTTATAAAGAGATTAACATGGATAGGCTCTGCATGTAGCAAGATAACCATTTTTGCACAATCATGTTTTGTAGACATTAACCCTTTACCAAACAATTCCAGGTTTTCATGACCCTGTAGAAGAGGTCTTTTGAAAACATTGTGGAAAAAGGAGAAAATGCTGGTAACCAGCATTTTCTCCTTTTTCCACAATGTTTTCTACCCTATGAAAGCAAGATTGCACCATTTGAACCACATTGAAATTGTTGTCTGCAAATGCTTTCAATTTGGACAAGGCTAACATTTTGTCATCTGGTAAAGGGTTAAATCATGTTTTGGAGACTGTCTGTCATTGAAACTTTGCATTTAACTCTTTACCAAAAGAAAAGTTTTAAAAGTTTCCGTAATGAAAGCATTAACAAAAGACACAATATAGATTTGGCTCAAATGATATAATTCTTTCTGTAAGAGTGGAAAACATTGTGGAAAAAGGAGAAATTGATGGTGACTAGCATTTTTTTCCGTTTTTCCGTATGTTTTTAAAAGCCCTCTTCCTTAGAGTCATCAAAAACCCAGGATTGTGTGGTAAAAGGTTAACACTTGCTGAGCAGAAGAAAAACAACAGTCATTTTCACTCTAAAATAAAAGAAATGAATTATTGCAATATCTAGGGTGATCTTGTCCATAATGTCTCAGCAGAGTTGATAGTAGAGATGTGAGATCAGACAGCATGTTTTGTGTAGTCTAATCTTGACACTGCTCTGGACACTGACCACAAATGGCAATTTAAGTTGTAACAGGCACTATGAGGGTAATTAGATTTCAAAACTATGTTCTAAAAGAAGAAATCACTCAACATTTGTCATGATAAATGCAAAAGCACAATGTAGTTTGTTGCAACACAGATGAGTCCTATTCAGGCTACAATTTAACTTCTGTTATGCTAAATAAGTGAAATTGACTGTCTGTGTCAGTACTAAAGATACTAAAATTGTAGTTGTATAGCTCTTTTTATCAGAATACCTGGCAAAGAAGTGGACAGTGAGTGTAGGTCTAAGATCAGACTGTATGTTCTTTGCTGTCTAATCTTGATCTGCACTGTCCACATAAGCTGTCTACTCAAGGTTTTGCTTCCCAGAGGGTTAAAGAAGATCTGATCACATGACTTTCCCTTCTTTCAATAGGAAACAGAAGATGAAAAATCATCACTGCTTGGTAATGAAGTATCAGTGAACAGTTTGTTACCCTTTGAACTAATGGTCATAATTTCATTAACCCTTTACCCACAATCATATGTTTGAAATTCTTGTGGAAGGAGACTTTTCAAAAACATTGTGGATCAAGGAGAAAATGCAGGTAATCTGGCATTTTGTCATTTTTCTCACAGGATTCTCTTCCTTTTCAAGACAAATCTCATCATTTTATCCATGTTTTGTGTGTGTCTGCCTATGCTTCCAAATTGAAGAAGGTATAAAGGGTTAATTTTTAGGCAGCTAAGCACAACTCCGGTTTTTAGCTCCACTGGCCAAAGACCAGCAGGCTTATGTGATGGTCCAGTGTCTGTTGTGTGTTATGCGTGCATGCGTCAACTTTTATTTCAAACATCTTCTGTAAAACTACTCTTCCAATTGTGATGAAACTTCACAGAAATGATCCTGTCACAGTCCTCTTCAGAATTTCTTGAAAGAATTTGATTCCTTCAAAAACTCTGGTTGCAATGGCAACAAATACAAAGTTACTGAAAATCTTGTTGTCTGAAACAAAAAGGCCTAGGGCTACCAAATTTGGCAGGTAGCTTTATCTAATAGATCTCTATCAAGTTTCTTCAAATTATAGCCCTGGGGTCAACTCCGGGAATCACAAGTTTTACATGGGCTGATTTAGAAATCTTCTTGTACCTAGCCATAAGGCCTAGGGCTACCAAATTGTGCATGTAGCTATATCTGTTGGGCCTTTACCAAGAGTGCCCAAATTATACCCCTGGAGTCAAATGTTGTCCTGCCCTCGGGGTCACAAGTTTTTCATGGGCTTTAGTAGTGAAAACTTTAGAAATCTTCTTGTTCATTGCTATAATGCTTAGGGCTACCATATTTTGCATCTACCAAGATGGCCAAAATTAAAACCCTGGGGTCAAGTTTGGCCCTGCCTCAGGGGTCACACATTTTACATGGGCTTATATAGTGAAGACTGTAAAAACTTCTTGTTTCTGACAGTGAGCTATAAATCTGATATTTTAATGAGCTTTATTATCTTGTAGGCCTCTTCCAAACTTGGTCCCACTGCATGGGTCAGTGCTTATAGACTGAAAATTCTAAAAATCTTCTTGCTCTGAACCTTAAATCGTAGGGCTACCAAATTTGGGACATAGCTTCATGTTGTGGTTCACTTCTGAACTTGTTCAAATTTAGCCTTGGGATTGAAATTAGCCCTGGAAACTTTGAAAGTCTTCTTGTTTATAACTATACATTCTAGACCTGTATTATTTTGTATGGGGCTTTATCTTGTGGACCTCTACCAGGATTCAAGTAAATATAGCTCTGTGGGCTCTGTGGTTAAAAATGGCTTCACCCTGGGTTCATTTTTTTCTCCTGGGCTCTTATAGAAAAAAAATATGTTTTCTAGTTTGAAACCAGTTGAGCAAGAATTGTAATGTTTGGTGTGTATGGTTTTTACTTATAAGCCAGTGAAGTGATACAGGGCCATCATGGCCCTTTTGTTTATTTACTTAGCCCTTTACCAAACAACAAAATTCCAGACTGGTTGCTAATGAAAGCATTTGCAGAGAACAAATTAATGGTGGCCCAAATTACAAAATTTGTTCTTGATAGGGTAGAAAAACATTGTGGGAAAAGGAGAAAATGCTGGATACCAGAAGTCGTCTTCCTCTAGGTCATTAAAGTTGGCATTGTGTGGTAAAGGGTTTTTCTATCTGAAAGGAGTTTAACAAATTGCATGCCATGATCATTATGTTGTAATCTGCCGAGTATTAGTTGAAGGGGTCACAGACGTACAGGACATAATATTATATGCAGTGTATTTAGAAATAGTGCCATAGTGAGTTTAACTAACAGATTGATTTAGAGTTAACCCTGAGAGTACCTTTCTTTACTTTAGTTGTTATTGTGAACATCATAGAGCAAAATCAGGCTGCTCTGAATATGCAGTCTGATCTTGATGTATGATGTACATGAAATGTTCTCATAGAACCAGCCTAGAAAATATATGCTTTGGTTTCTTTTTTTTCCCCAACTGAAAATCTCTCTCTTTGCTGGACGTCGAAATTTTAGACTTGCCCAAATTCAAGGAATTTGTGGGAGACAACTTAATTTTGGGCTCATGTTGGTCATGGTGTTTTTTTTTTTTTGCTCACCTGAGCACAACATGCTCAAGGGGAGCTTTTAGGATCACCCGGTGTCCGTCGTCCGTCATGCGTCAGTGCGTCATCAACAATTCTTTAAACATCAACTCCTTGTAAACCACTGGGCCAATTTGGACCAAACTTGGCTGGAATGTTCCTTGGGAGGTCCTCTTCAAAAAGTGTTCACAGAATTTGATTCCATCAAAAACTCTGGTTGCCATGGCAACCAAATGGAATTTTCTAAGAAATTCTTTAAAAATCTTCTCCTCTGAAACCGCTGATGACCCTTTTCATAAATTGTTCGCAAAATGCTGATTCGTCAAGAAACATGGCTCAGATGGGGGGGGGGGGCCCACTTGCACTATATGGACATAAAGAAATTCTTAAAAATTCTTCTTCTCTGAAAGGGCTGGTCAGATCTTGAAATAATTTCACAGAAATGTTTCTTGGGTGACCCATTTTGCAAATTGTTCGAGAATTTTTGATCCATCAAGAAACATGGCTCTGATGGCTGTGGGCTATTTACACCATGGCTCTGATGGTGGGGGCTATTTGCACTACAGGGACATGAAGAGGAATTTCTTAATTCTTCTTCTCTGGAACAGCTGGTCAGATTTTTGAAATAATTTCACAGAAATGTTCCTAGGGTGACCCTTTTCAGAAATTGTTAGGGAAATTTTTATCCGTCGAAAAACAACAGCCAATTGTTTGCACCTGCATGTGGTGCTCTTGTTCGACTTATGTTTTTAGTCACTATCGAGCATGTGCTCTTCTTCAAGAAATTGTTCTTGGGTGATCTATCCAAAAATTTATTCGCAGAATTCTGATTCATCAAAATCATTGCTGTGGTGATGATTGTAGGGGTGGTGACAGATTTTGAAATGGCTTTTACAGGTGACCTTTTCAAAATTGCTTGGCAAAATAATGATTTTGTTTCCAAAGTTTCAATACCTCAAAAAAAAAATTGGCTATGGTCCTCTCAAAAATTCAGGTGAGCGATCCAGGGCCATCTTGGCCCTCTTGTTTAAATGGTGGAAAACATTGTGGTTACCAGCATTTTCTCCTTTTCCCACAGTTTTTAGCTCCACTGGCCGAAGGCCAGCGAGCTATTGTCATGGCGTTGTGTCCGTCGTGCGTCCGTCTGTCCGTCCGTCCGTTCGTGCGTGCGTGCGTCCGTAAACTTTTTCTTTAAAAAACTTCTCCTCAGAAACTATTGACTGGATTTTTACCAAATTTCACAGGAATGTTCCTTTGGTGGTCCTCTTTCAAATTCCTTCAAATAATTGTGTTCCATGAAGAATTCTGGTTGCCATGGCAGCCAAAGTAAAAAACCTTTAAAAATCTTCTCCTCCCAAACGGCTATTTGGATAGCATTATTATTTTGCAGGAATGTTCCTTAGATACAGGTTTACAGAATTCCTTAAAAAAAAAAATGATCTGTCAAAAAACATGGCTTTTATGGGAGACTCATATTCCTTTTATGGTATAAAGTAAAATCTTTGAAAAATTTCTTCTCTAAAACTATTCATTGGATTTCATTGTTGTTTTGCAGGTAAGTTCCTATGGTGGTTGTCTACCAAATTGTTTCTTCAGTGAGCTAAAATGCAGGATTGAATGATAATTGTTAAAAACTTCCTTTCGCCATTATAGAAATATCAGGCCTGTGGAGCGATACAGGCGCTCAAGCGCCTCTAGTTTCTAAAGCCTTCTTCCACAGGGTCGTTAAAACATAGGATTGTGTAGTAAAGGGTTAATCAGTTTTTCTGTGCTTTACAGGCTAATTCATTTCAATGTACATCAAGTCTGTTCAGCCTTTTTTGCTTATGTCTTTTTTTTTTAGCTCACCTGAGCACAACATGCTCGAGGGGAGCTTTTAGGGGCACGCTGTGTCCGTCGTGCGTTGTCCGGCGTCAACAATTCTTTAAACATCTTCTCCTCCTAAACCGCTTGGCGGATTTGGACCAAACTTGGCTGGAATGTTCCTTGGGAGTTCCTCTTTAAAAATTGTTCACAGAATTTGATTTCATCAAAAACTGTGGTTGCCATGGCAACCAAATGGAATTTTCTAAGAAATTCTTTAAAAATCTTCTCTGAAATCGCTGGTCAGATTTTGAAATAATTTCACAGATATGTTCCTTGGGTGACCCTTTTCAAAAACTGTTCGCGAAATTTTGATCCGTCGAAAAACATGGCCGTGGTGGAAGGGGGGGCCTCTTGGCGTCCAGCGGTGTCAACTATTCTATAAAAGTCTTCTCCTCTGAAACTGGTGGTCAGATTTTGAAATAATTTCACAGATATGTTCCTTGGGTGACCCTTTAAAAAACAGTTCGCGAAATTTTGATCCGTTGAAAAACATGGCCGTGATGGGGGGGGGCTCTTGGCGTCCAGCGGTGTCAACAATACTTTAAACATCTTCTCCTCCTACACCGCTTGGCCGATTAGAACCAAACTTGGCTGGAATGTTCCTTGGGAGGTCCTCTTTAAAAATTGTTCACAGAAATTGATTTCATCAAAAACTCTGGTTGCCATGGAAACCAAATGGAATTTTCCAAGAAATTCTTTAAAAATCTTCTCCTCTGAAACCGCTGGTCAGATTTTGAAATAATTTCACAGATATGTTCCTTGGTTGACCCTTTTCAAAATTTGTTCCCAAAATTTTGATCTGTCGAAAAACATGGCCGTGATGGAAAGGGGGGGGGGGGGGGGCTCTTGGCGTCCAGCAATGTCAAGAATTCTATAAAAATCTTCTCCTCTGAAACTGCTAGTCATATTTTGAAATAATTTCACAGATGTGTTCCTTGAGTGACCCTTTTCAAAAACTGTTCGCAAAAGTTTGATCCATCGAAAAACATGGCCGTGATGGAGGGGGGGGGGGGCTCTTGGCGTCCAGCGATGTGAACAATTCTTTAAACATCTCCTCCTCCTACACCGCATGGCCGATTTGAACCAAACTTGGCTTGAATGTTCCTTGGGAGGTCCTCTTTAAATACTGTTCACAGAATTCGATTTCATCAAAAACTCTGGTGCCATGGCAACCAAATGGAATTTTCCAAGAAATTCTATAAAAATTTTCTCCTCTGAAACTGGTGGTCAGATTTTGAAATAATTTCACAGAAATGTTCCTTGGGTGACCCTTTTCAAAAAGTGTCCGTGAAATTTTGATCCGTCGAAAAACATGGCAGTGGTGGAGGGGGAGGCTCTTGGCGTCCAGCGGTGTCAACAATTCTTTAAACATCTTCTCCTCCTACACCGCTTGGCCGATTTGGACCAAACTTGTCTGGAATGTTCCTTGGGAGGTCTTCTTTAAAAACTGTTCACAGAATTTGATTTCGAAATTTTGATCCGTAGAAAAATATGGCCGTGATGGAGGGGGAGGGGCTCTTGGCGTCCATCGGTGTCAACAATTCTTTAAACATCTCCTCCTCCTACACCGCATGGCCGATTTGAACCAAACTTGGCTGGAATGTTCCTTGGGAGGTCCTCTTTAAAAACTGTACACAGAATTCGATTTCATCAAAAACTGTGGTTGCCATGGCAACCAAATGGAATTTTCCAAGAAATTCTTTGAAAATCTTCTTCTCTGAAATCGCTGGTCAGATTTTGAAATAATTTCACAGATATGTTCTTTGGGTGACCCTTTTCAAAAACTGTTCGCAAAATTTTGATCCGTCGAAAAACATGGCGGTGGCTGAGTGGGGGGCTCTTGGCATCCAGCGGTGTCAACAATTCTTTAAACATCTTCTCCTCTTACACTTCTGGGCCGATTTTGACCAAACTTGGCTGGAATGTTCCTTGGGAGGTCCTCTTTAAATTTTGTCCACAGAATTTGATTTCATCAAAAACTGTGGTTGCCATGGCAACCAAATGGAATTTTCCAAGAAATTCTTTAAAAATCTTCTCCTGTGAAACCGCTGGTCAGATTTTGAAATAATTTCACAGATATGTTCCTTGGGTGACCCTTTTTAAAATTTGTTCGCAAAATTTTGATCCGTCGAAAAACATGGCCGTGATGGAAAGGGGTGGGGGCTCTTGGCGTCCAGCGGTGTAAACAATTCTATAAAACTCTTCTCCTCTGAAACTGCTTGTCAGATTTTGAACTAATTTCTCATATGTGTTCCTTGAGTGACCCTTTTCAAAAAGTGTTTGCGAAATTTTGATCCGTCGAAAAACATGGCCGTGATGGAGGGGGGGGCTATTGGCGTCCAGCGGCGTCAACAATTCTTTAAACATCTCCTCCTCCTACACCGCATGGCCGATTTGAACCAAACTTGGCTGGAATGTTCCTTGGGAGGTCTTCTTTAAAAACTGTTCACAGAATTTGATTTCATCAAAAACTCTGGTTGCCATGGCAACCAAATGGAATTTTCCAAGAAATTCTATAAAAATCTTCTCCTTTGAAACTGGTGGTCAGATTTTGAAATAATTTCACAGAAATGTTCCTTGGGTGACCCTTTTCAAAAATTGTCTGCGAAATTTTGATCCGTCGAAAAACATGGCAGTGGTGGAGGGGGGGGCTCTTGGCGTCCAGCGGTGTCAACAATTCTTTAAACATGTCCTCCTCCTACACCGCTTGGCCGATTTGGACCAAACTTGTCTGGAATGTTCCTTGGGAGGTCCTCTTTAAAAACTGTTCACAGAAATTGATTTCATCAAAAACTCTGGTTGCCATGGAAACCAAATGGAATTAACCAAGAAATTCTTTAAAAATGTTCTTCTGTGAAACTGCTGGTCAGATTTTGAAATAATTTCACAGATATGTTCCTTGGGTGATCTTTTTCAAAAAGTGTTCGTGAAATTCTGATCCGTCAAAAAACATGGCCATTGTGGAGGGGGGGGCTCTTGGCGTCCTGCGGTGTCAACAATTCTATAAAAATTTTCTCTGATGAAACCACTGGTCAGATTTTGAAATAATTTCACAGATATGTTCCTTGGGTGACCCTTTTCAAAACCTGTTCGCAAAATTTTGATCCGTCGAAAAACATGGCGGTGGTGGAGGGGGGGGCTTTTGGTGTCCAGCGGTGTCAAGAATTCTTTAAACATCTTCTCCTCCTACACTGCTGGGCCGATTTGGACCAAACTTGGCTGGAATGTTCCTTGGGAGGTCCTCTTTAAATTTTGTTCATAGAATTTGATTTCATCAAAAACTCTGGTTGCCATGGCAACCAAATGGATTTTTCCAAGAAATTCTTTAAAAATCTTCTCCTGTGAAACCGCTGGTCAGATTTTTAAATAATTTCACAGATATGTTCCTTGGGTGACCCTTTTCAAAATTTGTTCCCAAAATTTTGATCTGTCGAAAAACATGGCCGTGATGGAAGGGGGGGCTCTTGGCGTCCAGCGGTGTCAACAATTCTATAAAACTCTTTTCCTCTGAAACTGCTGGTCAGATTTTGAAATAATTTCACAGATGTGTTCCTTGAGTGACCCTTTTCAAAAACTGATCGTGAAATTTTGATCCGTCGAAAAACATGGCCGTGATGGAGGGGGGGGCTCTTGGCGTCCAGCGGTGTCAACAATTCTTTAAACATCTTCTCCTCCTACACTGCATGGCCGATTTGAACCAAACTTGGCTTGAATGTTCCTTGGGAGGTCCTCTTTAAAAATTGTTCATAGAATTTGATTTCATCAAAAACTCTGGTTGCCATGGCAACCAAATGGAATTTTCCAAGAAATTCTATAAAAATCTTCTTCTCTGAAACTGGTGGTCAGATTTTGAAATAATTTCACAGAAATGTTCCTTGGGTGACCCTTTTCAAAAATTGTCCGCGAAATTTTGATCCGTCAAAAAACATGGCGGTGGTGGAGGGGGAGGCTCTTGGCGTCCATCGGTGTCAACAATTCTTTAAACATCTTCTCCTCCTACACTGCTTGGCCGATTTGGACCAGACTTGGCTGGAATGTTCCTTGGGAGGTCTTCTTTAAAAATTGTTCACAGAAATTGATTTCATCAAAAACTCTGGTTGCCATGGAAACCAAATGGAATTTTCCAAGAAATTCTTTAAAAATCTTCTCCTCTGAAACCGCTGGTCAGATTCTGAAATAATTTCGCAGATATGTTCCTTGGGTAACCCTTTTTAAAAATTGTCCGCGAAATTTTGATCTATTAAAAAACATGGCCATTGTGGAGGGGGGGGGGCTCTTGGCGTCCATCGGTGTCAACAATTCTTTAAACATCTTTTCCTCCTAAACTGCTTGGCCAATTTGGACCAAACTTGGCTGGAATGTTCCTTGGGACGTCCCCTTTGAAAATTGTTTACAGAATTTGATTCATCAAAAACTCTGGTTGCCATGGCAACCAAATGGAATTTTCCAAGAAATTCTTTGATAACCTTCTCCTCTGAAACCACTGGTCAGATTTTGAAATAATTTCACAGATATGTTCCTTGGGTAACTCTTTTTAAAGTTTGTGTGTGTAATTTTGATCCGTCAAAAAACATGGCCTGGGTGGGAATGGGCATCTTAGCACTGTATGGACTTAAAGAAATTCTTTGAAATTCTTCTTCTCCTAAACCACTTGTCAGATTTTGAAATAATTTCACAGAAATGTTCCTTAGGTGCCCCTTTTGAAAATTTATTCGCGAAATTTTGATCTGTCAAGAAACATGGCTATGGTGGGTGGAAGCTATTTGCTCTCTGAGGACATGAAGAAATTCTTAAAAATTTTGTCTTCTCTGAAACCACTATTCAGATTTTGAAGTTATTTCACAGAAATGATCCTTATATTATACCCCTTATTTAGCTTAGCTGTTTTCAAAGAAAACATCGAGGTATTGACATAGCCCTGTTGGCTTCATCTGCGTTGTTGTTGTGCAAAAACTTTGACATTTTGTTATATCTCGGCTTCCACTCAAAACATGTATTTAAAACTCGGAATAATTGTTCACTAGTAAAAAGCAACCGATACAACAAGGGCAGTTAACTCCAAAATTGTTTTGTCCAAATTATGCCCCTTTTGCGATTTGGAATTTTATTTTACTATCCAGCAAGGTTCCAACAGCCAATCATTGGCACTCTCATGAAGTGTTCTTGTTCAACTTAATATTTTTAGCCACTATCAGGCATGTGCTCTTGTTCAAGGTAAGGTCTTTGGATGACCTATCCTAAAATTTATTTGCAGAATTCTGAATCGTCAAAAACATGGCTGTGGTGATGATTGTAGGGGTGGTGACAGATTTTGAAATGATTTTTACAGGTGACCTTTTTGTAATTGCTTGGCAAAATACTGATTTTGTTTCCAAAATTTCAATACTTTAAAAAAAGTTGGTTATGGTCCTCTCAAAAATTCAGGTGAGTGATCCAGGGCCATCTTGGCCCTCTTGTTTAATTTCATATACGTTTTGCTACATAATATGTTCCTTCTTGAAAGAGCCTGTATACTGTTCACCTCTTCAGTTAAATGTGACTCAAATGATAGGATTGTCTCTGAGAAGTAGAAAAAAAGTTGGGAAAAGCAGAAAATGTTCATTTAATATCATTTTCTCCTTTTCCCACAAGCAGGTTTTCCTCTCATGTTTTGAGCAAAACTTAATGCTTTCAGTGTAGAGAAGTCTAAAAGTCTGTTCGTATTTGGTAAAGAGTTGTTTATCCCCTTCTTTTTCTCTTGAACTTTCTTGCTTTCATCTTGAAATTTTTAGAAAACCTGGTTTAAATTTCTACCATATGACAAAATTTTGGACATGACCAAATTAAAAGCATGTCAAAAGTCCAATCACATAATTTGAGACACATTGTGATTTGTTGTCTCAGAATAATTTAAATTTGGACTAGTCTGAAATTTTGTCCTCTGTTAATGAGTGAATGGTTGATGTAATTACAAAACTGATAGTAGCTATGAAGGCAACGTCATTGCACATCCTTTACAGAAAATGCTGGTAACCAGCATTTTCTCCTTTTCCGACATTGTTTCCACTCATTCAAAGACAACTTTCATAATTTGAGAGATAATAGTGACCATGACAATCTCTTATTGTATGGTTGGTACAAATGTTAGTCACTGGCAGAAAAACAAATTTCAGAAGCAGGTAAAAAGTACACAAAAGATAGAGTAATTTAACAGCCAAGATAGAGTAACTTAGCAACTTTTTACCTAGTTTTAAAATTAATTTTTCTGCCAGCAACTAATACTTAGACAAAGTAGGCCTTTAAACACTATATAAATTAAATTGACATTCTCTAACAGGAAAACAGACTAAAGCATTACAATTTAACCCTTTCCTAAACAATCCCAGGTTTTCCTGACCCTGAGAAAGAAGCCTTTTAAAAACACAGTGGGAAAAGGAGAAAATGCCGGTAACCAGCATTTTCTCCTTTTCCCACAAAATGTTTCTACCCTTCCCAAAACAAATTTCAATTTTTGAGTCCCATTTATTTTGTCGTCTGCAAGTGCTTTCAATTGGGACAAGTCTAGAATTTTGTCGTTTGGTAAAGAGTTAACTCTCTACCAAACGACAAAATCATAGACTTGTTCCAATTGAAAGCACTTGCAGATGACAATAAATTCGGCTCAAAAATTAAAATTTGTTTTGGGAAGGAAAGAAAACATTGTGGGAAAAGGAGAAAATGCTGGTTACCAGCATTTTCTCCTTTTCCTACTATGTTTTCAAAAGGCTTCTTTCTCAAGGTCGTTAAAAGTCAGGATTGTGTGGTAAAGAGTTAAAAGATATTACTTCTACTAAATGACAAACTCTTGGACTTGTCCAAATTCATAGCATCATTGCAGACAATAAACTAAATGTGGCTCAAATAGTAGACATTGTCTTTAAATGAGTAGAAAACATTCTGAGAAAAGGAGAAAATGCTTGTTACAAGCATTTTCTCCTTTCCCCACTTTATTGTCAAAAGCTTTATCCCTGAAAGTGGCTTATAGTGGAGATTGTGTTGTTAAGGGTTAAATCCAGAATATTTACATATTAGTGCGGACTGTAGATTCATGATCAGACTACATTTTCTGTGAAGGCTGATCTTGATTAACACTGTTGTTGGTGTCCACAAATGGTTTGATCTTGATCTACATTATCTTCAAAAATTATTTGCCGAGCCCCGGTAGCACAGTTGGTAGCGAACAGGAAGTGTCAATGCTTACTACATTTTTGGGTGAATTTTATATAATATATAGATATCTATATTATGTATAATAATATAAAATATGTTATCGTGAAAACACTGATTATTCCAACAAGTTTCTCGGTCACTCTTGTATTTGAACTGTTAGGGCTTTAAGGAATTTGATTGTAATTACAGATCTTTATTACAATTATTGAGACAAATGGTGAATTGGCTATTTACGAGCCACTTTTAAATTAGACTCTAAGTTCTGAAAGTTTCCTGTTGTAAATAATTCATTGCCAACCTATAATTCCCTGAAACATTTTAATTACACGGCAGACAATTTTAGAATGTCTTATACATACAGAAATACATTTGTATAGGTTAAAGGTTTAAGTTTTTATATTTTGTTGCGAAAAACATTTTTCTGTCTATTTCAGAAAAGGAAGTGTCTCCGTATGAAATTACAGAGAGAACTGAACTGGTAAGTTTATTAATTTCTGTGCTGTCTAAATTTACGGTACATCCACAAAAAATTACCTTAGCACAAAAAAGAGACAATGGAAAGGAATGCCTGTTTTATTATTAGAAATTCTTAACTGTTTACTAAATGGCAAATTTGAGGCATGTCCAAACTAAAAGCATTTGCAGAAAGCAACTAAAATGTGGCTTTAATAATGAGACTTATCTGTGAAAGGTAGAATACATTGTGGGGAAAAAGGAGAAAATGCAGATTAGCAGCATCATTCTTCTCTTTTTCCTATGATAATTTCAAAGGCTTTCTCTGTCAAAGTTGTTAAAAATCCTGATTGTTCGGTAAAAGGTTATTGAACAAATGCTTGTACCTAACATTTTCTCCCTGTACCATAATTTTAAGCTGTCCTGCCAGTGTAGATGTTAGAAATGCGTGAATAAGAGAGCTTTTTCTTCTTTCTTCTGGCAATTTTCTCCTACTTGATTCATGCGGTCCCTTCTTGTGTGTCTTATGAGTACATTGTAGTAATATTTGCATACATGTTTTAATTTTTTTTTAATTCACTTGTAGAGAGCTTTGTGAGAAAAATTTAACAAAATAATTTTTTTTCAGTCAAACAAGGTTTTTATGATTGCAAAATCAATCTCAACTAGAAATTTCTGTATTAGAAGAAAAAAAAAGGTCTATCAAAAGTCATGATGCTAAAATCACTCTTTAGTAGGAATTTCTGTTTTAGAAAAAAATACTATCATAAGGTCCTATGGCTATTCATAGCAATTTATCAAAATGATCTATTTTTAACCCTTTACCAAACAATTTTAAGTTTCAACAGCTTGTAGGAGAAAGACGTTTTAAAACATGCTTGGAAATGGCATGTCCTTTCTTTTTCCTCCAATGCCTTCTACCCTTTCAAAGACAAAATTCCATCATTTTAGCCTCTTTTGATTTTTTTGCCTGTTTTCAAAAAACAATTTGAAGTGTTGTTGTAGGTGTGTCATCATGGTCATATTCTGTGTTGTCCTTGTGCAAAAACTGCATTTTGTAATATCTCTGTTGTTACTGAAGACATTTACCCCTAGCTCGGACAAGTTGTTAACTATCAAAAGAGAAAACTGTGTAACAGTGGCAGATAATGATCAAAGTATTTTTGACACAGTTATGCCACTTTCTTAACTTAGAATTTCATTGAAAATCAAGCAACTGCAGTTGAGTACTGGTACCTGCATACAGTGCCCTTGTTTTGTCTGTAATTGCTTTCAATTTGGACTAGTGTAAAAATTTGTCGGATTTAAGAGAGGTTTACCGTAACTCTACCACACAATCCCATGTTTTGATGACCCTGAGAAAGAAGGCTTTTAAAAACTTTATGGGAAAAGGAGAAAATGCAGGCAACCAGCATTTTCTCTTTTCCCACATTGTTTTCATTATATTCAAGGACAAAATACTATGATTTGAAAACATTTAAATGGTCCTGTGTAAATTCCTTCAATATTGATGGGTCTAAAATTTTGCTGTTTGGTAAAGTGTTAACAGAGTGTTTACTGCAAAAAAACTGTTGTAGGAAAGTAAATGGTGATTGGAGTCATGTTTGCTGTGTATAAGTATTATGCATCAATATTTTTTATAATTTCAGGGACAGATGGCATCCATGTTCTTTAATAAAGGTAGGTTTCTTCATTTTGATATGAACAGGTATCAGAAACACAACCTTTGACATGTTATGGCAACTAAATGTGCAAACCATTCACCAAACAGTTCCCTGTTTTACCAACCTGAGGAGGAAGCCATCTGAAAATTTTATGTGAAAAGGAGAAAATACAGGTAATAAGCATTTTCTCCTTTTCTAACAATATTTACCACCCTTTCAAAGAAAAAATTTATTGTATGAGCCACCCTCAAGTTAATTTGTTGTCTACAGATGCTTTCAGTTTGGAATGGTTTAAAATTATTTTGCTTGGCAAAGGGTTAAATGTGAAATTTAAAATTTCTAGACTAAACCAATCACATAGCTATGTTTTGAATTCTTACAATGTCTGTTGTGAGAAAGATTGAAACTGATACTATTTCTTTTTTCAGCTGGTATCTTGTTCTTCAATTTATGCATTATTGTGTATCTATATGGAGATCTGGCTATCTATGCAGCAGCAGTGCCCAAGTCTCTGAGAGATATTACATGGTAAGTTTGGTTGTTATTTTCGGTGTGGAATTAATGGAATTTTAAAAAAATTTTACCCTGCTAACACCTTGTCGTAAAATTTCATGCATTTTCTGTCTTTCCTCATTGTGGTGTTTAATGCCATTTTCAATATTATTTTAGTCAAATTACAGTGGCCAGTGCACTTATCTGTGCTTTCCTGGAATTTCTTTTACCAGTATTTTACACAGTGTTCTGTACAAGCAACTGGCTGCTTTCCCACAATATTCAAAACAATGATCAGGAGAAACCTTTAAGCAATGATTCTCCAAGCTAAAATTTTTTATACTAATTTGTTTGAATTTCATGACAGTTTGCTAAGTGAATGAACTTTATGATGCCGTTCTGATATCATCAAATCTGGACAAAAGTTTCCTAGAATATGATGCATAGATCAATCAATCAGTAGAATTAAGGACAAAAGACAGAAAAAGCCATTTACCTGAACATCGTGTGAAAATTTTACCAGTTTTCTGTGTAGTATATCAAAATACAAATTATGTAATTCGCAAATGTGTTCCAATGTATTTGAGCCATGCTCTGTGAAAAGGGGGCTTAATGCATCTGTGAAAAGTATCAACCCAGGTTAGCCTGCGCAGTCTGCCCAGGCTGACCTGGGCCGAAACTTTTCGCTATTGGTCAATTTTTCTGTATGTCAAAGGACCAGTCTACCTCTTGATTAAGTCGATTGTTTAAAGAAGTGGCCATTATGGATTCATAATTATGTGATGGCTTTCCTGTTATCATGTATCAAGGAGATGCATTAAGCCCCCTTTTGCCAGAGCATGGCTCATTTATAATGTGAATGTGCACTTTAACTCTTTACCATACAACAGAAATTAAGACTTGTACATAATGAAAGCATTTACAGACACCAAATTAGATGTGGCCAAAATGATGTAGTTTATCTTCGAAAATGTAGAAAACATTGGGGGAAAATGAGAAAATACTGCTAACCAGCATTTTCACCTTTTTCAAAAAAGCCTTTTTTTCCCAGGTTTTGTTGAAATTCAGGATTGTGTGGTAAAGGGTTAACCCTTTACTACCCATCCCGACTTTTCATGATTGTAGGGAAGAAAGCTTTTGATAATCTGAGGTTTGCTTTGAACAACTCATAATATCAAAACACATGTATTTACAGAAAATAATCCTCATGATATGATATCCTTTAAAGATTATGAAAAAGGAATTAAAACTGTTGTTCTGTCGCTCTGGCAAGTACAATTTGTTTCCAGTTTTTAACGGAATGCAGTTTTGTTTTCATGTTTGATAGTTTAAGCACTAGGATTATTCAAACATTTTGTTTGTCCCTTTGGGATCTTGAATTATTGAAATTTTACTATATTCTGTATAATAATCTGTTGAATTGCTTTTTCATTTCATTGAATAGTTTGCACTCCATTTCCTGTACATGGGACTAACTTGATCTTTGTTTTGTTTCTATGGTTACAGTACATATAAGGTGCCTTCCTACATTGACACAAATGGTACAAAAATTTGTAATGAAACCCTGAAGGATGGTGATATTTGCTGGTCAGGGAAATCTTTCACCAGGTTGTTCATGTATAGGATGTATGTGGTAAGTTGTTGTTGGGTTTGAAAATTTTATTTGCAAGAAGTGAGAGCCAATATCATTATGTGGCACATGGAGAAAACATTTGAGCCATGCTCTGTGAAAAGGGAGTTTAATGCATCTGAAAAAGTACCTTCCTATTTCAGCCTGAGCAGTCTGCACAGTCTAGCATGGGTCGAAACTTACTGCTATTGGTCAATTTTCTGCATGTCAAAGGACCAGTCTGACATCATGATTCAGTTTGTTGTTAGACAAAACAGATTTTATGGATCTATAATCATTAGATGACTTTCTTGGTATTATGCATCAGGGAGATGCATTAAACTTCCTTTTGCCATAGTTCTACTCATATGTAGATTGCCATATGGCTTGCAACACGCGAAAAGGGGCATTCAGACATTTGCATAAAGTGTCATCTCGGATCAGCCTGCACAGTATGCTGTACTTTCAGCTGTAGAAAGAGGTGGGGTATATATGGCCTGCAACATGCAAAAAGGTGCATTTAGACATAAAATTGCGTAAAGTCCACAGTCCGCGCAAGCTAATCCGAGACGGCTTTTTACGACTACATTAGATTTTGTGCTACTGTAGACTTGTGCAAAACAGAAAATTACATAAAAGCGGAAAGTGTCGTTTCGGATTAGCCTGCTCGGACTGCGCAGGCTGATCCGAGACGACACTTTACGCAAATGTCCGAATGCCCCTTTTCGCATGCTGAAGGCCATGTGGAAATGTATCGTCATGTGGTATAACTACTTTTTCATTACCCTTTACCATACAATACAGAGTTTTCAAAACCCCTAAGGGGGAAAAAAAATCAAAAAACTTTGTGGGAAACAGAGATAAAGCTGGTAACCAGCATTTCTTTAATTTCCCATAATGTTTTTTTTTGTTAGCTGCAATTGATTTGTTGACTGCAACTTCTTAATTTTTCTGTTTGTCAGCTCCCTTGTAGTAGGTATAAAATTAGCCAGTATGATATTTGTTTAACTCTTTACCAGACAACAAAATTTGAGACTGTTCCAAATTGAAAGCATTAGCAGACGACAAAATTAAAGTGACTCAGAAATTGAAATTTCTGTTGGGAAGGGTAGAAAACATTGTGGGAAAAGGGGAAAATGCTGGTTACCAGCATTTTCTCCTCTTCCCACAATGTTTTCAAAAGGCTTATACATCAGGGTCTTTGAAACTCGGGATTGTGTGGTAAAGGGTTAACTATTTCGTTCATGTTTTCCAGCTGGTGTTTTTTGGTGCTTTGGGTGTGTTCACATTTTTCAATATCCAGAAAACTAAGTACCTACAACTGTTAACAACATCCTTCAGATGGATAGGTATGTCTTTTGTCCTATCAAACGATGTTGACTCTTTACCAAATGACAGAGTTTCAGAATCCTACAAAATCTTAGCTGTTGCAAATTAAGAGTGGCTTAACTCTTTGCCAAACGACAAAATTTAAGACTGGTCGAAATTGAAAGGATTTGCAGACAACAAAGTAAATGTCACTGAAAAATTGAAATTTGTTTTTGGACAGAAAACATTGTGCAAAAAAGGAGAAAATGCTTGTTACCAGCATTTTCTCCTTTTCCCACAATGTTTTCAAAAGGCTTCTTTGTCAAAGTGGTTAAAAGTTGGGATTGTGTGGTAAAGGGTTAAGTGATGAAATTTGTGTAAAAGGGGTAGAAAACATTGTGGAAACCAGCATTTTCTCCTTTTTATACGGCCGTCGAAGACGGGACGTATTATAGGATCACCCATTGCGGGCGGGCGTCCGTCCGGGCGGCGTCCAGCTCTTTGTCCGGAGCATAACTTTGTCATCTCCAGTCTGATTGACTTGAAACTTGGCATTTGTGTTAGTTGCGATAATACAGAGTGCAGTGCGAAAGAACCATAACTCTACCTCGTGCTATCTTTGAGTTATTTCCCTTTGATCGTCATTTTTACAGCATTTTCTGCTTGTCCGGAGCATAACTTTGTCATCTCCAGTCCGATTGACTTGAAACTTGGCATTTGTGTTTGTTGCAATAATACGGAGTGCAGTGCGAAAGAACCATAACTCTACCTCGTGCTATCTTTGAGTTATTTCCCTTTGATCATCATTTTTACAGCATTTACTGCTTGTCCAGAGCATAACTTGGTCATCTCCAGTCAGATTGACTTGAAACTTGGCATTTGTGTTTGTTGCAATAAGACGGAGTGCAGTGCAAAAGAACCATAACTCTACCTCATGCTGTCTTTAAGTTATTTCCCTTTGATCGTCATTTTTACAGCATTTTCTGCTTGTCCGGAATATAACTTTGTCATTTTTAGTCTGAACCTCTTCAAATTCGGTATGCATGATTGTTGAAAAATTACGGAGTGCAGTGCACAAGAACCATAACTCTTCCTAGCACGAATTTTGAGTTATTCCCCTTTAGATCTTCATTTTTATAGCATTTTTTGCTTGTCCGGAGCATAACTTTGTCATCTGAAGTAGGACTGACTTGAAATATTGTATGCTTATTTGTTGCAATAATTGGAAGTGCAGTGCGCAAGAATTGTAACTCTACCTCGTGCTGTCTTTGAGTTATTTCCATTTGATCGTCATTTTTACAGCATTTAGTGCTTGTCCGGAATATAACTTTGTCATCTCAAGTCAGAACAACTTCAATTTTGGTATGCATGTTTGTTGCAATATTACGGAGTACATTGCCTAAGAACAATAACTCTACCTAGCTCAGATTTTGAGTAATTCCACTTTGATCTTCATTTTTACAGTCCAATTCTTTGTCCGGAGCTTAACTTTGTCATCTCCAGTCCGATTGACTTGAAACTTGGCATTTGTGTTTGTTGCAATAATACGGAGTGCAGTGTGAAAGAACCATAACTCTACCTCATGCTATCTTTGAGTTATTTCCCTTTGATCATCATTTTTACAGCATTTTCTGCTTGTCCGGAGCATAACTTTGTCATCTCCAGTCCGATTGACTTGAAACTTGGCATTTGTGTTTGTTGCAATAATACGGAGTGCAGTGCGAAAGAACCATAACTCTACCTCACGCTATCTTTGAGTTATTTCCCTTTGATCATCATTTTTACAGCATTTTCTGCTTGTCCGGAATATAACTTTGTCATTTTTAGTCTGAACATATTTAAATTTGGTATACATGATTGTTGAACATAACTCTTCCTAGCACGAATTTTGAGTTATTCCCCTTAGATCTTCATTTTTACAGCATTTTTTGCTTGTCCGGAGCATAACTTTTTCATCTTAAGTAGGAATGACTTGAAATTTGGTATGCGTATTTGTTGCAATATTTTGAAGTGCAGTGCGCAAGAATTGTAACTAGCTCGTGCTGTCTTTGAGTTATTTCCCTTTGATCGTCATTTTTACAGCATTAAGTGCTTGTCTAGAATATAACTTTGTCATCTCAAGTCAGAACGACTTCAGACTTGGTATGCATGTTTGTTGCAATATTACGGAGTACAGTGCGCAAGAACAATAACTCTACCTAGTGCGGATTTTGAGTAATTTTACTTTGATCGTCATTTTTACAGTATTTCTTGCTTGTCCGGAAGGGAACTTTGTCACCTCAAGTCAAATGACTTGAGACTTGGTAAACATGTTTGTTGCAGTTATGAAAAGTGCAATGCACTGGAGCCGTAACCTTACCTAATGCCCTGTTGGAATTATTCCCTATTCATTATTTTTTTTTTTACACCTTTTCATGCTTCTCTACAATATAACTTTGTCTTTTCATGTTGGAATGACCTGAAACTTTATATGCATGTTTCCTTAACATTAGACATTCATGCCTATTTCAATCACTTACATGATTTCTGCTGCACTACTATTTTCCTCTACCTGCCCTTTACGATTATTATTCCCCCTCGACAACTGGCGGTGGGACAGGCGTATTTTGCGACAATTTGCCGCTCTTGTTCAACAATGTTTTCAAAAGCTTTCTTTCTTAGGGTGGTTAGGACAAAAAGTATTTTCTGCTCTTACCAAGATAAACCTTATCATCAAAATAATCCACATTTAATCTACCGTCTACAAATACTTAATTTGGATAGGTCTAAGATTTTGTTGTATGGTAAAGAGTTTAATGCAGTATATCTGTAGAAAACAATATGCAGTATACATGTAGTTACAATACCACCATCCTTTTTAGCTCACCTGAGCACGAAGTGCTCAAGGTAAGCTTTTGTGATCGTGCTGTGTCCGTCGTCTGTTGTGTGTCTTCCAGGCATCAACAGTTAGCTTGTGTGCACTCTACAGGCCACATTTTCAGTCCAGTGCACATAAAATTTGGTCAGATTGTTTCGTCTTACGAAATACAGTCATGTGTTGTCAAAAAGTACCGGTAAGTAACCAGGGCAAATCTTTTAACAACCTTGTGTGTACCCTAGATGCCTTGTTTTCAGCCTGATACTCATGAAAACTGCATTTTCATACAAGCTACATTTTCAGCCTGATACTCATGAAACTTGGTCAGAATGTTTGTATTGATGATGTCTTGGACAACAGTGAAATTGGCTTATGTTGGATCAAAAAGTAGATCAATGGGAATCTAAGAAAAACCGTGTGCACTCTAGATTCCTCATTTTCAGCCTGATACTCATGAAAATAGATCAGAGTGTTTGTCTTATTTTTTTTTTGTAGCATTTTTGGAAACAGAACGTTAAAAAAATAGTTAGATAAAGCTAACAAGCATGTTTATTGTTCATGCAAAATGAAAATGTTATTTACTCTTTACTGAAAGACAAAATTTTGCAGTTTTCTAAATTCAAAATATTTGCAGACAACAAATTGAATGTGGCCCAAATGGTGGAAATTGTCTTTCAAAGTGTTGTGGGAAAAGGATAAAATGCGGGTTACCAGTATTTCCTCCTTTTCCAACAATGTTTACTACCCTGTCAAAGACAAATTCCTTCATTCGAGCCATATTTGATTTGTTGTCTGCAAAATTAATGCTTTTGATATGTATTAGCTCAAATTTTTTTCTTTGATGAAGAAGAAAACATCAATTATCGTAGCCTTGTTGCTGTTGTCTGTGTCATCATCTTGATTGGTAAACTTTGAAATTTTCTCTATTATATCTGAGAATTTTTTTTTCAACTTGTACTAGTTGTTTACTATTAAACAGGGAACTCATACCAAAAAAGCAGAAAACTCTCAGAACAGCTATGTCCCTTTTTCAAGTGAGATATTTCCCTGGAAAAGCACCTTGAGACAAGCATAGCCAGCATTTCCTCTTCTTCCCACAATGTTTTCAAAAGTTTTCTTCCTCAAGATCGTAAAACTTGGAATTATGTGGTAAAGGGACAAGAGATACTGAAGCTATTTTTACTCTTTACCACGTAACAAAATCTAAGACTTGTCTGAATTGAAAGCATTTGCAGACAACAATTTAAATGTGGATCAAATTGTGGAATTATTCTTTGAATAGGTAGAAAACATTCTTGGAAAAGGAGAAAAGGCTGGTCACCAGCATTTTCTCCTTTTCCCACAGTGTTTTAAAAAGGCTTCTTTTACAGTCGTTAAAACTCGGGATTGTGTGATAAACGGTTAAATCTTTTATCTCATTTTCAGCCTTTGGAATGATGATAGTGCTTGCAATTACAAGGTTGACAAAAAGTGAAGGTCAAGGTCATCCCTCTGTTGCGGAGTTCAGTGGCATGCCAAATTTGTTCGGAGTGTGTGTGTATTCCTTCATGTGCCACCATTCATTACCGTCGTTGATAACACCAATAAAGAACAAATCAAACTTATATGTTATGTTAGGCTGTGATTACTTCATGATATTGTTGTTTTACCTTCTTGTGTCTTTCACTGGGATTTATGCATTCAGAGAAGTTGATGATATATATACATTAAATTTTCTCCCAGATGCCTGTGATACCTCCAAGTCCATTACAAATGTTGCTTTTATACAATACTTTCTTGCACTTTTTCCAGTGTTTACGCTCAGCACTAATTTTCCCATTATATCAATCACTTTACGCAATAACCTGAAAGCCATTGGATACAACTCTGAAAAACCATATTCATGGTTTGTAGACAGAATTGTTTTTCCATTACTTGCTCTCATTCCTCCTATGGGTATTGCCATAGCAACTAACCATGTAGAGGTTCTTGTGGGTATTACTGGATCGTATGCTGGAGCTGGCATCCAGTATTTGATTCCAGCATTACTGGTATTCTGTGCACGACGACAAACAAATGTTACTATAGAAGGCACAAATATACATGCCTCCCCCTTTAGAGGAAAAGTGTGGATTCTGTTTGTAAGTCTATGGGCCGTACTGTGTATAGGCTTTGTTACTGTAAATCATATTATAACCAGGCAATAAAAGCTGAACCCTTACCACACAAACCTGAATCTAATGAATATAAAGAAGAAGACTTTTGAACACATTGTGGGAAAAGGAGAAAATGCTGTTAACTCTTTACCAAATGACAAATTTTTAGACTGGTCCAAATTGAAAGCATTTGCAGACAACAAAATAAATGTGACTGAAAAATTGAAATTTGTTTTGGGAAGGGTAGAAAACATTGTGGGAAAAGGAGAAAATGCTGGTTACCAGCATTTTCTCCTTTTCCTACAATGTTTTCAAAAGGCTTCTTTTTCAAGGTCGTTAAAAGTCGGGATTGTGTGGTAAAGAGTTAAACAGCATGTTCTACTTTTAGTACAATGCTTTTTAACCTTTCAAGAACAAATTTCAATTTTTGAGTCATATTTATTTTGCGAATGCTTCCAATTTGGACTAGTCCAAAATTTTGTTGTTTGGTAATGAGTTAAGCCCTTCATTTCCAAGGGCAAAAACATAGACTTTTGCTGACATCATAGATCAAGATCAGACTGCACAGAACATCCATTTCTGATCTTGGATATATACCATATGCTTGTTTGGTCAAGCCTATAAGATAAAAATCTAGAACTGAGTTTTGGCAGATTGTATTTTGGACTGTGCAAAGAGATTGAGTTTATAAATTTGGTGTTACAAGAGTTAAAATAAAGTATTGTGTTTTCAAAGAAACAATTTTTATGTAATTTTACGATCATAATTGTATGACAAAGATATGTTTTTTTAAGTTTTAATTTTGTTAGTTGGTTGAAAGCTACATTTTAAATTTTTTGTTTCTGTCTCTACCGGCTCAAGTTTTATCGGCAGACTGATTGCATTGGTCTCTATGAATTGACGTTGGTCTTTATGAATTGAGCTACTTTTATCCCTAAATCAGGTGTTCTTAATGTGTGAAACCAATGTTGTTGATACTCAGACATTAGCTGCTTGCTGGAAATCTGATTGAACACCCTTACTGAAATCAGTCAATATTCACCATCCATTCTTATGAACATTCTTTGTCTAATTTTGTCTTTGAAAAGGAACACAACTTTTGATTGGTTATACCATTTTGCTTAGCAAATCAGAAGTTTGGTTATTTTCATATTTAGAAAACTCTTTAGAATAAGGCTAAAAATGTTCTTAAGAATGGTTAGTGAATATTCTACCTCAAAGCAAATATGTGTCCCAACAATGAAACTCTCCTAGGCAATCAAGAGTTTGTCATACAATCAATATCTTTAATGACAATGATGGTTTTACAACCCTCAGTAAGATGCTTTTTTGAAAACATTGTGGGAAAAGGTGAAAACGCTGGTAACCATCATTTTCACGTTTTCCCACAAAGTTTTTTTTTTATCACACCTTCAAAGACGATATCATTCATATTAACCACATTTGTCATCTACACATGCTTTCAAATGAACTCGTCAAAACTTCTGTCATTTGATGAGAGTTTACCTGTTACTTTATATCAGCCCTAGAAAATAATTTCTGTAACTTCAGTCAACACTTTTATCACTTTATGATTAGATGACATAATGACATTACATGTATTTTAGACTTTTTTGAATTATAAGCATTTGCAGATGATCAATTTAACTCATGACCAAACGACAAAATTTTAGGTTTGTCCAAATCGAAAGCATTTGCAGACGAAAAATTAAAAGTCACTGAAAATTTGAAACTTGTTTTGTGAAGGGTAGAAAACATTGTGGGAAAAGGAGAAAATGCTGGTTACCAGCATTTTCTCCTTTTCCCACAATGTTTTCTAAAGGCTTCTTTCTCAGGGTCGTCAAAAGCAGGGATTGTGTGGTAATGGGTTAATGTTACTCAAATGACGATTTTGTTCATTGATGGAGTAGAAAACCACGTGGAAAAGGGAGAAAATGCTGGTAAAACAGAAGTGGTGTTTTTCAGGATGAAAACATGGGATTGTTTGGTAAAGGGGGGTCCTGTTTGGCTCAGTGATAAATTGTAGGACTCATAACTTAGAGGCCCTTGGTTGAATCCACACTAAAAGCAGTAGTTTTTTTTTGTGGGAGTGTCCTTGGGCAAGACATTTCATAACCCTAGCCAAATACTGGTGGAACCCAGGACATACATGAATATGTGAGCTGTCGCCATGATATAACTGAAATAACGTTGAAAGCGGCGTACAACACCATTCACTCATGGTAAAGGGTAAAGTGGAAAATAATGTGACAACTGACATATTTTTTTAATCAAAATTTTTTAATCAAAAGAATGTTTCGTATCACAATTTTAAGGCTGTTCTGAGTTGTTATATAAGGGAATTCTTAGCTAATATTTATTCAAGAATAGACTGCACAAAACATGCAGTCTGATCTTGATTTGAATTTTCTAAAAAGTCACTTAATTTGTGCTTGTTGGTTTAACCCATTACCAAACAATCGCAAGTTTCAACAACCCTGCAGAAGAAGACTTTTCAGAAATCAGAAAGTGCTGGGAACTGCCATTTTATCCTTTTTCCCCAATGTTTTCTACCCTTCCTGAAACAAATTTCAATCTTTGGTTCAAATTCTTTCAATTTTGACAAGTCTAAAATTTTATTTTTTGGTAAAGAGTCAAATCTACCATACAATGTAAAGATTGTCTGGTTAAAGGTTAAATATGTTAAATGTATGAAAGTGACAGAATAATGCATTCCTGTACTTAATAAATCTGAATTTTGTTTTATGATATTATACATTTTTGTTTTAGATGATTAAAAACACCATTTAATTTCATTATGGTGTGAGCTTATTCATTCAGATACCATTATAGATTTACTGGCCAAAATCCAGAAAGGTCAGGGTACTGTTGTATAATTCTTTTACCAGTCAGCACATACTTTTCCACATTGAAAGCATTTACAGATGACAAATGTGGCTCTTATGATATGATCTATTTTAAAAAGGGGTAGACGATATTGTAAGAAAGGAGTAAAACTGATAGTCTGTCTTACCAAGGATACTTTCTGAAGCCTTGTGCCAAGCCCAGTACAACAGATGGTGGCATACAGGACTTGAGACCAGTGGGTTATTGATTGGAATCCCCAGCTCACCAAACTTATTTCCTAGGATTGATGATAGTCATTGTAAAAGAATTCATTCCTGTCTTACTGTTGGCCATTGTTTCAATGATGGTTATTTTGGAAAGCAGCCAGTGGCTTTGGAAGAATATTGTACAAAGCACTGGTAAAAGAAACTCCTGGAAAGCATGGATAGTTCAACTGGCTGCCGCAATGTAACTGAAATAATGTTGAAAGTAGTGTTAAACACCATACAAACAAAACAAGCAATCTAAAGCTGTGTTCGGAGATCATTTGGTAAAAGGTTAACTTGGTACTACCTAAACATCAAATGTCTAAAAGGCAACTTCTAAACCCTTCACTAAACAATCCAATGTTTAAACGACCCAGAGGAAAAATACTTAGGAAAACATTGTAGGAAATGGAGAAAATGCTGGTAACCAGCATTTTCTCCATTTCCTACAATGTTTTCTACACTTTTATGACTAAATCTCACAATTTTAGCCACACTTAAATTTTCCTCTGCAAGTGCTTTCCATTGGAAAAGTAAAAAAAAAGTTGTGATGTGTCGAGTAATTTATGTTCTATATGATTTAATGGTTGAGTACATGTAAAAAGCCATTGTTGCAAAAGTGGAAATTTGCCTCAAAGGTATGAACAGTGCAGCCATGATCTGCAATAGGACTGAAAACAGATGTCCACATGGGGTTATTGTGCTGAGGAATGAAGGAATACACTTGTTTTAGGCAGAAAAAGAAATGCCTAAGGTCAAAAAGCAATTATACTTATGTCGTCTTGGAACTCACACTAAGAATTGAACTCAAGAAGGTTAGTAAGTATGGCATCAGACTATGCAGCTTGATCTTGATTAACACTCTTAGCAAAAGTACTTCAAGTTGGCAATCTACTTGGATTCAAACATCAGCAAAGCAATATTTTAGTTATTTTTTTTTTCTTGAATATTCAAGTAGCCAAATTGCAGGAACAAAAAATTCACACCCACACAAATAGAAAGAAAGTGATAAAATCTTTAATGTACTGGAACAAACACAAAGCCGTGATACTTTAAGTGGTGAACTATAAAAAAAAAAAAGTGTACATAAGTAACAAAAAATCAAGATATTGCTAATGTTGCCCTTTAGTTCTTACCAAATGACAAAGTTTTAGACTTGTCCAAATTGAAAGTATTTGCAGAGGAAAAAATAAATGAGACAACGATATGATAATTTGGGTTTGCAAGGGTAAAAAACATTGTAGGAAAAGGAAAAAATGCTTTTCCCACAATGTTATCAAAAGGCTTCTTTCCCAGGGTAGTTAGAACTAGGGATTGTTTGGTAACTGGTCAAAAGAGGATATATCCCACAACCCCTGAAATAAGTTGTGGCAGGTTCCTTCGAAAAAGTCTATGTAAAAATAATGGATAACCAGTATAAAAAGTATAAAATAGCCGGTTACCAAACAATCCTGAGTTTTAACAACCCTGAGAAGAAAGGTTTTTGAAAACATTCTGGGCAAAGGAGAAAATCCTGGTATTTTATACTTTTTCCACAATGTTCCAACTCCTTCTAAGACAGCTCCATAATTTGAGCAACATTAAATTTGTCGTCAGCAAATGCTTTGAATTTGGACCAGTCTAATTTTTTGTGTGAAAAATTGTGATAAAGGAGAAACTGCTTGATAACTTCAAAGTTCCTTCTCTCATTTTTTTCCAAAACTGGCGTGTGTCAAGAAATAAAACGGCATTTGCAGGACAATTATAATGCATTTACTCTTTTTCCAGATGAAATATTTAATAGATTGGGCCAAACAGAAAGCGTTTTAATCACAACAAAATAATTTAATTTTGAATGGGTAGAAAACATTGTCGGAAACTGAGACATTATTGGTTTTTCTTTTTCTCACAATGCTTTATAGGCTTTTTCCCTAGGGTCATGAAAACATGGAATTTGTTTGTTTACAGTTTTTTTAAAACTCTTTTCAAAGACAAATACAATCATTTGAGCAATATTTACTCTGTCCTCTACAAATGCTTTGAAAGTGGACAAGTCTTACCCTTTACCACATAGTGCCGACTTTTAACGACCTTGGGAAAGAAGCCTTTTGAAAACATTGTGGGAAAAGGAGAAAATGCTGGTAACCAGCATTTTCTCCTTTTCCCACAATGTTTTCTACCCTGTCAAAGAAAAATTAACCCGTTTAAGCCACATTGAAATTGTCGTCTGCAAATGCTATCAATTTGGACAAGGCTAAAATTTTGTCGTCTGGTAAAGGGTTAAATTTTGTTGTCTGGTAAAGAATTAGGTAAGGTCAGATTTACCCTACAGTTATTTTCATCAAATCAGGGATCAGACTGAGGTAGAGGGGACAAGACCTATCTGTGGTAGCCCATAACAGATTTATATCTAAACTCTTTGGTAATTTCAGATTTAGGGTCTGGAGAGAGGGAACTCCATTGAGTTTCATTGCAGATTTCTAAAGGTGGACAATTATCTCCTAATGCAGCCGTAGTACATATATCCTCTGCACCCCACACCTGTCCTGATAAGTCATCGATCCATTTCAGAAGGTCAGAATTAAGTTTCTGTCCACTGATATTGGCTTTTTCTGACAAATGTTCCTTGTCAGTGACAATATAAGATCCTGACAAAAGCTCAGGATCACCAATAAAATAGTGGCCGTCTGGTCCATTATGATATTCCTCAACATCTTGTTTTGTAACCTTTTTGCCATTATAAATACTAAAAGGCAATACTATAAATTTCATCTCTGCCACTAATTTCTGTTTCTGTGTTACTTTAATGACCCATTCACCGGGCCTCAATGGAGTTTTCAGGTCGGGGTCAAGCTGAAGAATCTGCTTTCCTTTCTCAATTTTGATGCTTTTGTACTGAGCCACAATACCAGCTGGATCAATCCATGAAAATCCCATCTCCACTGGCTTTCCGTCTGCCCAAGAATGACGTAAACTAACATGGCTGTCAACTCCAATAAGTTTTCCAAAGTTTCTAAAAAGCTGCTCTTTTACATCATAGTCTGTTCCAACCTTAAAGTAAAAATAATATTTATATTCTTGAACACTGATTTTAACAACAAAGTTATAGACGTGAAGGAACTACACATATAACATTTGCTGACAACACTTCACATGTGGCTAAAACAAAGGGATTTATCTTTGAAATGGTAGGAAGCATTACGGGAAACAGAGAAAACGGTGGTTACCTGCATTTTCTCCTTTTCCAACAATGTTTTCTAAAGCCTTCTTGCAGAGGGTTTTTAAAAGTCAGCCTCATTAGGTAATTGGTTAACCCTTTACCACAAAAATCTTAAACTGGTCCAAATTCAAAGTATATGTGTTTGCATATGACAAATTGAAGTTAGCTTGCATAACACAATTTCCATTAGAAAAGGGTAAAAAACATTTTGAGAGAAAGGAAAAAATGATGGATGCCTGCTTTTCTTCTTTTTCCACAATTTTTTCAAAAGCCTTTCTATCAAGGTTGTTAATAATCAGGATTGTGTGGTAAAGGATTTAAAAATGCATTACCTCCTGCAGACGGTCTGTTTTGCAGCCTTCTTCCTCAGGATTGCCTATATAAACTTGGATTGCTTGGTAGAGGGTTAACTTTTTACCAAACGACTACATTTTAGACTTGTTCAAATTGAAAGCATTTACTGACTACGAAATAAACGTGATTCAAAAATTGAAATTGTTTTTGGAAGAGTAGAAAAATATTGTGGAAAAAAGGAGAAATGCTGGTTACCAACATTTTCTCCTTTTTTTACAATGTTTTCAAATGCTCTCTTTCTCAGGGTCATTAAAAGTTGGAATTGTGTGGTAAAGAGTCAAATAATGGCGCACATTGATTCTTGACTAGCGGGATATGTTTACAATGCCATATCTGAACTTAACCCTGAGGGATGTCTTTCAGAATTTCAGTTTCTTTTGAAAAGAGTTGACAAAGATCAAACTGGCCATTTCAAGCACCCTGATCCTAATTCTACGAGGGCTGTTCGATATGTAATGTGTATTGTACCACAGCGCGATAACGCTTTGCACGATTTCGTGGATGATGATACTCTTGAATAGCTCTATTCGATACCTTTCCAACGGTATAAACACGAGCCTTCAGCTCCACATAGTTTTAAACTTACAGTCATTTCAATAGAGCTAGTCGTTGACCACTGTTGTAAAAATGGTTGGGAAACGGATTAAGAATATTGAAGAAATTAGAGCTTACATAAAAGTTCGCACAAAACTCGGTCATTCGGTAATGCAGATTTTTACTGAATTGGGGGAAGTTTATGGGTCTGATAAGGTATCTTATGAGACAGTTCGTAGTTGGAAAAAGACATTTCTGACTGGCACAGAGTCCGTCAAAGATGCAGCAAAATCTGGCCGACCTGTGACTTTAACAGGCAAGGCAAATGTATCAAAAGTCAGGGAAATAATTGAAAGTGATGGCAGATACATGATTCGTGATATTGCCAATGCTGTTGGCATATCACTATCGCGGATGCATTTCATTTTGAAGCGTATTTTGAAAGTACGAAAGATTTCTGCCAGATGGATACCGCATGTATTGACAGATCACCAAAAACGGGTACGAGTACAAACCGCTAAGCAATTGCTCAAAATGTTTCCCAAATTCAATCAAAGACAATTTGCAAACATTGTTACTGGTGACAAAACATGGGTTCACTATTTCGAACCAGTAAGAAAAATTGGAAACAAACTATGGCTAACTAAACACGGTAGAAGGCCTGTAGTTGCCAAAAGAAGCACAAGCACAAAGAAGGTTCTTTACTGCATATTCTTCTCATGTGATGGTATAGCCGTACAAATTCCGGTGCCGAAGGGCAAAAGTGTTACAGGTCGGTATTACCGAGATGTTATACTAAAAAAGCTCAAGAAATATTATCTTAAATGACGCCCTGTGTCAGGATTTAGGCATGTTCGTCTACTTCATGATACTGCTCCATCACATACATCTGAGCCTGTGAAGCAATTTTTGAAGTCGGAAAAGGTTACCGTCTTGCCACACCCACCATACTCTCCAGAAATAGCCCCATGCGACTTTTTCCTTTTTCCAAAACTTAAAAAGTTCTTATCTGGTCGTCGTTACAAGTCCCGACAAGCCCTTGGCTCAGCCATCAGTCAGTGCCTCAGAGGTCTACCTAAATCAGCGTACCCTGACGCATTTCAGAAATGGATTCAGAGATTGAAATTATGTATTTCAAACCGCGGAGAATACTTTGAAGGGATGTAATGTTCATCTCACTATTTGAGTCAAATGCTTTTGAGATATCGTACAATACACATTACATATCGAACAACCCTCGTATGTCTGCTATGTTGAGTCATAAAAAGCGATACTTGTGTAAACAATGTGGCTGAAGGAGAAGGTGCTCATCAAGAAAAAATTATTACTCCTTTTGCCACAGCGTTTAAAAACAAGAGGGCTATTGGCCATAAAGCACTAACCTGAGTAAAGTCATACAGGATTGATAAAGCTGATATCCTGGTTGTGATGATGTAAAACACATGAGTGTTTTGACCAGTTTTCATGAGTATTGGACTGTATATAAGGCCTGTAGAGTCCATGCAAGGTTTTTCTAAGATTTGTCCCAGTGACATACTTTTTGACCCTATATTATCCAATTTCAAACTTGTTTGAGATATCATCAAGACAAAGATGCTGACCTACATTCATGTGTATCAGACCGAAAATGTGGCCTCTAGAGTGCACAAAGGGTTTTTCAACGATTTATCCCAGTGACCTACTTTTTGACCTGAGGTAACCCAATTTCAACCTCTTCCGAGATATCATCAAGACAAAAATTCTGACAAACTTTCAACAGTACAGGACAGAAAGTCTGGCCTCTAAAGTGCTAACAAGGTTTTTCAGATAGCATCAAGACAAAGATACTGAGCAACTTTCATGAGTAATTGACTGAAAATGTTGCTTGTAGAGTGTAAACAAACTTTTTTCTAAGATTTGTCACAGTGAACTACCTTTTGGGTGACATGCACCGTTTTCAAACTTGCCCAAGACACTTCAAGCCCAACAAACTTTCATGCCTATCATACAAAAAATATGGCTGCTAGAGTGCATACAAGGTATTCTAATATTTGTCCCAGTGACCTACTTTTTTTTAAATCTGCATGATACAATTTCAAATCTATCTGAGTTATCATAAGATTAAAACTCTGACCAAGTTTAATGAGTATAGGACTGAAAATATGGCCCCCAGAGTGGACACACATTTTTTTTGTAAGATTTTTCTATGATATGTTAAATTGACCTATAGGTGGTTTTCAAGCTGATAAGACCCAATTTCAAACTCTTCCAAGACATTATCAAGACAAATATACCAACCAATTTTCATGATATGCCTGAAAATGTGGCCTCAAGAATGCACACAAGGTAATTGTTGACACCAGTATGACAGACGATGGACACAGCATTATCACAAAAAATCAACTGTTGCACTTAGTGCTCAGGTGAGCTAAAAACAAAACTTGTTGAAAGACAAAGTGTAAGTGATTTTGGTTATAGATAAAACTGACCTCTAACTCTCTCAATCTTTTAACTCTCCCTTCTGGGTCATTTCTTCTTTGATGAGTGATTGTACTGAACCTTGCTTCCAAGGTTACAGGTTCTGTGTAACCTTGACCCTTTGGGACTGCTGAGTATTTGACTAAGTAGCTGAAGGTTGGATAACAGAAAAAAGTTTTACATGTATATTCAATTTTGATACAATAATCGAAGGTGCAGAGGTGCATAACAATCATTGGACAACTTTAATTACATTCACTAGTTGTATACTCGTTGTACTGCATATCATGCACAGTCAAAGAAAAAGTTTGTGCTCAAGCTGCATAAATAACTCATTAAAAATCCTATTCTTGACGTCAGCAACATTTTTTTCCCATGACGTTACTTTTCCGTAATCTCATGTCAGTTTTTGAGTAAATTGATCTGCTTGTCAGCAAAATGCTTTAAGTCTAGATCAGTTCTAATTTTTGTCATATGGTAAAGAGTTAGCCCTTTACCATACAACAAACTAAATGCGGCGCAAATGAAAGAAGTTGTTTTTGAAAGGGAATAAAACATTGTGGGAAATGGAAAAAAAATGCTGGTTACCAGCTTTTCTTGCTTTCCCACAATCTTTTCAAAAGGTCATTCCTTCAAAGGTGTTAAAACTCGAGACTGTGTGGTTAAGGATCTATGGATAAAAATTGCAGATTATAGTGTCTCAAAGTAAAACAGGCCATATCCAGGTGTAAAATCAACTTAGAAGAAAATTACCTGTGGAATTTGTCCTTCACAAATATGAGATTGGTCTCCAAAACCCTCTTCAATCTTAGTCTACATTTTGGAAAAATCTTGTCCACAATTTGGTGAGTGCGACGCAATATGGAAGTCATTGCAGTTATAAAAAGGTTGTGATCTTTATGACGACCATCTAAATAGTGATATTCATTCTGCCAGTAATGGCTGTAGCCCTGAATACCTACAATTAAAGTAGAAATTTTTAATCAGAAGCTTGCTAGGTGCTTTTCAGGACAGTATGGGCAAAGATCAGACCTCAGAGAATATGTGTTATCAAAAACAAATACTTTTACATGTGTTATAATATCTTCCATTAATACTAAACCAAACTTCAAAGTTTTAGACGTTTCCAAATTCAAAGCACTTCAAAACAACACAAATGTTGCTAAAATGATGGGATCGGTCTCTGAGAGGGTAGAAAAAATTGGGGAAAAAGAAGAAAATGCTGGTTACCAGCATTTTCTCCTCTTTTCACAATGTTTTCAAAAGCTTACTTTCACAGACAGTTTACTAATTTTAGGCGGCAAGCCCATAGGACTGAACCCATGACCCCAAGTGGCCCTATGTTTGATGTTTACAAATCTCTTGCTCTAATATTTTCATTGTAATTAGTTGATGAATACAGGATTTACAGCCCATCAAATTGTTTTCCTGATCCAGTGACAAACAAGTGATGGGGATTTTTTGACTGCCATGAGCAGACTAATTTTCTCTTTCACTGGTGTACATAAAAATTACTTTGCATTTTAACAACCCTGGAGAAAAAGGCTTTTGAACACATTGAGGGACATGGAGAAAACGCTTATAACCAGCTTTTGCTTCTTTTCCAAAAATATTATCCACTCTTTTAAATAGTAAATACAAATTACATCATTTGAGTAACATTTAATTTGTCATCTGCAAATGCTTTCAATTTGGTCAGGTATAAAATGTTGCTGTCTAGTATAGAATTAAGCACTTAAGTTTTCAAAAATATCCTTAAAACTCATGGAATGGAACATAATACATGTAAAAAAAAAATGTCCAAAAGCAAATTTTTGCTGATAATTGAACACATTTGATACTTATCTAATTTGAAAGCATTTGCAGATGGCAATTAATGTATCTAAAAGTAATGATGGAATTTGTCCTTTAAAGGGTTGAAAACATTGCACGAAAAGGAGAAAATGCTGGCCATCAGCTTTTTCTTTTTTTCCCATAATGTTTTCAACCCTTCAAAGAAACATTCCATCATTTGAGCCACATTTAATTTGTTTTCTATACATGTATTCAATGTGAACAAGTCTAGAGTTTTGTTGTTTACTGTTAGTGTTGGTAAAGGAGAAAATGCTGGTTACCAGCATCTTCTTCCTTGCCAACAATTTTTTCAAAGGCCTTCTTTCTTGGGGTCATCAAAAGTCAAGGCTGTTTGGTAAAGGGTTAAGGGTTAACAAACAAAATAAAGTTTAGATCTATACCTCTGATATCTTTGTGAAAATTAAAGTCCACATCATTGATAATGTTATTGCTGACAATGGGTTCAAACTTTCGGGCAAAAAAGGCTGTATCGTTGTACAATTTCTGCAAAGATTTACAGACTATAAGTTAAGGGCTTTTCAATTTTCAAATCAGTGCTATTCAAAATATTTTCTTATCACCCATTTACTGCCGACTTTTTCACTTTCTTTGAAAGTGAAATGTGCTCAGTATGTACAGTGTCATGTACAGGGTTTGAAACAAAGTGGTCTCTGTTTTGATTCCCAGCTCAGCCAAATTCTTTCTGTGGACCTGTAGTTGTCACTGCCACAGGATTAATTCCTCTCTGGCTGCAGAGCTTTGTTTTGATGATGTTTATGTGGGAAAGCAGCCTATTGCTTGGAAAGAGTGTTTTTTTTTTAGGCACTGGTAAAGGAAACTCCTGGGCACCATGGATATGTGTACTGGTTGCCATTATAACTGAAATAATGTTGAAAACAGTGTTTAAACCAAACAAAGAGACTCTCTATCAGATCTGCCTAGGGACCTAATCAGAGGTTGCACAACGTGGGTGCATGGTGGTTCAAGTTTTCTCTTTACCACACAATCCATGTTTTAAGGACCTTGATAGAAGAGCCTTTTGAGAACATTGTAGGAAAAGGAGAAAATGCTAGTAATCAGCATTTTTCCCTCCAAAGCTTCTGCCCTTTTGCATGCAAATCCTGTCATTTAAGATACCCCCAAATTTAATTTTTGTTTGCAAATGCTTTCAATTTGAACGAAACAAAAATGTTGTCGTTTAGTAAAGACTTAAAAACAATTTACCCTTGTAGTACTAAATAAATGAAAGTGAAGTTCTCAGTCAGTAGTGAAGATATAGAAATTGCATTTTCAAAGCTGTTTTTTACAGCATATATGGCAAAGAAGTGGACAGTTTGGATCCAAGGTCATACTGCGAGTTCTGAGCTGTTGTATCTGATCTTCACTGTTTGCATAAACAATAACATCAGAGTTCAGCCCTATAAGAGTTAAAACAAACCTACACTTGTGTTTTTAGTAAAAGAATATCATTATCAGACAAGTAAGGACATATAATTTAGATAAAATATGAGTCATGATCTCATGAGGGTTAATGCATCTGCAAAAAAGTATTGACCCATGTCAGCCTGTGCAGTCTGCACAGGCTAACATGGATCAAGACTTTTTGTTATTCGTGAATTTCTGCATGTCCAAGGACTATTCCACCTAATGATTCAGACAAAATGGGTTTTATGAATCCATAATTATGCCACAACATGCTTGGTATTATATAAATGCATTACCAAGATGCATTAAACTTCTTTTTCCCAGACCACAACTCACATTTATGTTAGGTTATCCTATTTTGAAAAATATTAGATTTTTGTCAACACATAATCTATAGCTAGTGACTTTTGACTGCTTAACACAACTCTTGAAAACATCCATGGCAAAAACAAATTTCCCATGAAGATCAATTTTTCACTTTGCCACAATTTTTTTCATGACTTGTATTCTTAGATCTTTTTGGGGATATTTGCAGCAAATTTGTTTAAACCTTCATAATGAAGATAAATAGCTTTTGTATTGTCCACATTGAAAGAATTCAATAAGCAGTGGACAAATTACTGCACCAATAATGAAGGAGTAGTCCTTGAAGGTTCGAAAACATTGTAAAAACAGTCAAAAATGTTGGTTACAAGCAGTTTTTTCTTTTCCGAACATGTTTGCAAAGTCTTCTCCCTATAGGTCTTATAAACTGATTCTTTGGTAATGGGTTTAAGCAGGTAATGAGCTACACGTATTTAAAGATTGAAAGAATTACTGTACTTTGATTTTATGCATGTCCTCTTGTTTGATGTCATTGGGGGAGCAGCCGCACCAGTCAATGATGTGCTTCTGTTGACACTGACAGCCAAGATCCCGTTTCCAGTTGATCATGTGAAGATTTGCGTTTATCCAGTTACCACAAAATGCACTGTTTGCAATCAGAGTATGAAAAAATGACTGAAATAAAAAATGACAGTAGGATATCAACAATAAACACAAGGAAGAAAGCTTTTGAAAACTGGTAACCAGCATGCAGTATGTGGTCTGCAAAATGCTTTTTTGGTAAAGAGTAAACCCAAAAACCTGCAGAATTATTTTCTCTATAAGAGGGAAAGCTTTTTAGCTCACCTAACCACAAAGTGCTCAATTTGAGCTTTTGTGATCGTGCTGTGTCTGGCGTCCATTGTGTGTTGTCCGTCATGTGTCATACATTGTGTGTCATCAACTTTTACCTTGTGTATGCTCTAGAGGCCACATTTTCAGTCTGATACTCGTGAAACTTGGCAGAATGTTTGTCTTGAAAATATCTCAGACGAGTCACTAGGTCAAATCTTAGAAAAACCTTGTGTACGCCCTAGAGGCCACATTTTTAGTCCCAAACTCTTGAAAGTTTGTCAGAATGTTTGTCTTGATAAAATCTTGGATGAGTTTGAAAATGGGTTATGTTGGGTCAAAAACTAGGTCACTAGGTCAAATCTTAGAAAAACCTTGTGTACGCTCTAGAGGCCACATTTTCAGTCCAAAACTCTTGAAAGTTTGTCAGAATGTTTGTCTTGATAATATCTTGGACGAGTTTGAAAATCAGTCATGTCGGGTCAAAATCTAGGTCAGATCTTAGGAAAACCTTGTGTACACACTAGAGGCCACATTTTTGGTGCAATACTCATAAAATTTGGTCAGAATGTTTGTCTTGATGATTTCTAGGACTGCTTTGAAAATGGGTCATGTTGGATCATAAACAAGGTCACTAGGTCAAATCTTAGAAAAACCTTGTGTACCCTCTAGAGATAACATTTTCTGTCAAATACTCATGTTGGTCTGAATGTTTTTCATAATGATATCTTGGCTGAGTTTGAAAATGGCTCATGTTGGGTCAAAGCTAGGTCACCAGGTCAAATCTTTAAAATAGCTTGTGTAGCTCTAGAGTCATCTTTTTCTGTCCAATACTTATGAAAATTAGTCAGAATGTTTTTCTTGACGATCAACATGATGAAATTGAAAATGGGTCACATTGGGTAAAAAACTAGGTTGCCATGTTAAATCTTGGAAAAACCTTGTGTACACTCTAGAGGCCACATTTTCTGTCCAGTACTTATGAAAGGTGGTTGGAAACTTTTATTTGACAATATCTACAATGGGAAAATGGGTTATGTTTGGCTAAAAAGTAGGTCACTGAGAGAAATTCTAGAAAAAGCTTGTGTACAAGCTAGAGGCCAAATTTTCAGTCCAATAGTTATGAAAGCTTGGTAGAATGATTGTCATAATATCCAAAGAGATTGAAAATGGGTCATGTTTGTTCAAAAGACTCAGGTGAGCGGCTTCAGGGCCATCATGGCCCTCTTGTCTAAGTTTACTTGCAGTATGCAGTACTTTTATTTTTGACTAAAACCATGAATTAAATCTTTACCACTCAACAAGATTTTTTACTTTTTCTTATTGAAAGCATTTGCAGACCATAAAATAACTGGTGCACAGATGAAAATTATTTGCTACCAGCATTTTCTCCTATAGACACAATGATTTTAAAAGCCCTTTCAACTTTTTACCAATTTCAACAAACAATCCTGAGATTAAACAAAGACAGCCTTTGAAAACATTGAGGGAACAAGAAGAAATGCTGGTAACCTTTCTTTTTTACCTCTTCAAAGACAAATCTCATCATTTGAGCCACACTGAATTTTTCATCTGAAAGCACTTTAATAGAGACAAGTCTTAACTTTGTTGTCTGGTAAAGGGTTGATTCAGGTTGTTAAATAACTGGATTGTTTGATAAAGATTTAAGTATTGGACAATGTGACTACATGTATATGTTGATCTTTGCCCACACTCTGTGCAAAGTTCATATCAATGGCCAAATATAACAGGATAAGGTTTGAAATAGCCATTGTGGTGATGGGTTATCTTTCTCCATAATTATGCAGTGTCAATCTGTTAAAACGGAGTCTCAAATTTTAACGACTCTAAGCAACAAGGCTTTTGAAAATGTGATAAAAGAAGAAAATACTGGTACCCAACATTTTCTCCTTTTCCCACAATGTTTTCTATCCTTTCAAAAAAAAAAAAAAATCCATCATTTGAGCCAAATTCAAAACATCATTTGCAAATTCTTTCAATTTGGAAGGTTCTGCAGTTTTGTTGTTTGGTAAAGAGTTAAAACTTCAAATTTGACAGCTTACAAGACTCTCTCTCACACAATCTTGCATGACTATGGTAGAAAATTGGATCATTTAATACCCTAACACTTTTAATTCCAAAATTTTTGCAAAATAGGAGACGACAGATGCCAATGAAATCTTTCCATTTTTTCATATTAAAATTTTAGCGTCAATCTGTGGTGAAAATTTTAACACCATAACTCTGTACCAAACAACAAAATTTTATGCCTGTCCAAATTGTAAAGCATTTGTAGACAACAGAATGAATCTTACTCAAAACTGAACTTGGTTTTTGGAAGGGTAGGAAACAGTGTGGAAAAAACAGTGTCAAAAAATGGATACCAGCATTTTCTCCTTACTCCACAATGTTTTCAAAAGTAGCTTTCTTTATGGTCATTAAAACTCCAGATGATTTGGTAAAGGCTTAACCCTTAGAGCATAAAATAAATTTTAAATGGACCCCTTCAAATTTGAAAACTTACATGTACGTCAATATTTTAATATAAGATTGCTTTTGACAGAATATGTTGCAAAATGGGGAACAGTATAGGTCCATGATCAGACTGCATGTTTTGCACAGCTGCACATACTGATCTCAACCTATATGTCCTTGTAGTGCATTCAAAGCAATGCCCAGTGCTTTAAGCTTTAACTCTTTCCAAGCGACAACATTTTGGTTTGGTTAAAATTGAAAGCATTTGCAGACGACAAAATAAATGTGACTCAAATACAGAAATTCGTTTTTTGAAGGGTAGAAAACATTGTGGGAATAGGAGAAAACGCTGGTTACCAGCATTTTCTCCTTTTCCCACAATGTTTTCAGAAGGCTCCTTCCAAAGGGTTTTTAAAAGTCGGGATTATGTGGTAAAGGGATAAAGGTAAATGCAAAAGCATGCATTTAAGGACACTTTATAAAGCCTCTTTCCACCATTGTTCAACTCTGCAGCATTTTTTAAAGCATTTACCAGACAAGAACATTTTCCACTTGTCCAAATTGAAAGCATTTGCAGAAAACAAATCAAATATGGCTCTAAAGATTGGATTTTTCTATGAAAGGTTAGAAAATATTGTGGAAAAAGAAGAAAATGCTTGTTATCATTAGTTTTTTCTTTTCACATAGTGTTTTCAAAAGCTTTCTTTCCCTAAGGATCATTGAAAGTCAGGATTCTGTGGTAAATGATATTGTGGTAAAGAGTATAATATGTTCTTTCCAGGACATGTATAAATCCTTTTGCTTGATTAGAGCAATACTAGGTGATTTGCTAACAATATGAAATAAGTCAGGACTGTAGAATGTGCAGTCTAATCTTGGTCCACAATATTTGATAATTCCAGAAAATTTCTGGAAGTCTTGAAAATGTGCTATTTAAATCCAGTAACAAGCTACTGCTCCTTTTACTACAATGTTTTTTTTTTTTTATAGTTTTGAAAACTTCCACTTTTCTGTAGATACTTTTCCTTTGTAAAATTTGTAATATTTTTTGAAAAGACTAGAAAAATGATATTAACCCTCTACCAAACAACAACATTTTTGACTTGTCCAAATCAAAAGCATTTGAAGGCTACAGCTTACCTTAGATATGGCTCAAATATTGGGAATTGTCTTTAAAAGGGTAAAGAACATGGTCCTAAAAGTAGAAAAAGCTGGTAAACAGCGTTTTCTTCTTTTCCTACAATGTTTTCAAAGGCCCTCTTCATGAACACCATTGAAACACAGGATTGTGTAGTGAAGGATTAAAGTGAGTCTTGTAATCAACAGAATTAGTAGTTAAATCCATTACCACACAATCCTGACTTTTAAAAACCGTAAACAAGAAGACTTTTGAAAAAAGTGCGGAAATAGGAGAAAATGCTGGTTAACAGCATTTTCTCCCTTTTCAACAATGTTTTCTAGCCCTCTCAAAACAAACTTCAGTGTTTGAGTCCCATTATTCTTCTACAAATGCTTTCAATTTGGACAAGTCTAAAATTTTGATGTATGGTATAGAGTTACAGCTATGCTCGGCATTTTTTATAAATTTGCCAGAGTGGAAAGGCTGGAAAGCAGGCAGAGGCTTTGAAAGCATATTGTCCTTAATACTCAAGAAATAATCTTCTTTCTATCGTGGTTTATCGTTCAATTAACCACGGTTATGAGTTATGAGGCACACTAAATAATCCACTAGGGCGATAGAAAGAAGATTATTTCGATTTTAACATGACCAACTTTAAATCAAAGGAAAACAAGTTATACAGAATGACGTCACTCTATATAGAATGACGTAGATTTTACCATGTTTTCGTTGCACTGTGTTTATAGAGCTGATATCACGTGCCATGTTAGAATGTTGATTAGACACTAGGAAAAAATGAATCATACACTGCAGATACATGTAGTAACATAACACAAATAATATTGAAAACAATTGACAGAATTTTAGACTTGTCCAAACAGAAAACATTTGCAGGGGACAAAATAAATGAACCATGCTCTATGAAAAGGGGGCTTAATGCATCTGCAAAATGTTACAACTAAGGTCAGCCTGTGCAGTCCGCACAGGCTGACCTGGGTTGTAACATTTTACTATTGGTAAATTTTCTGCATGTCAAAGGACCAGTCTACCTCATGACTCAATTGGTTGTTTCAAAAAAATGGATCTTATGAATGAAAGACTATGTGAAGCCTTGCTTGGTTTAATACATCACGGAGATGCATTAAACCCCCTTCTGCCAGAAAGTGGCCTAAATGAATTTTACACTAGTCCAAACTGAAAATATTTGTAGGGGACAAAATAAATGTGACTCAAAAACTGAAATTTGATTTGGAATGGGTAGAAAACTGTTGGAAAAGGAAAAAAAATGCTTGTTACCAGCATTTTCTCTTTTCTCACATTGTTTTCAACAGCTTTCCTTCTCAGGGTCATTAAAAGTCAGAATTGTGCGGTAGAGGGTTAACAAATAAACAAAGAAACAGTACCTCTGTTGAAAATGAAGTAAACTCATACATCCTTTTCAGTCCCCTGACCAATGGGTCGGAATTACTCATGATATACTCGACAAAATCACGATGTAGCGTTACCCAGTCACTTCCACCATCGAATCCAATACCCTTGGGTAATGTTCTACTACCAAGGCGCCACATGTGTTTATCACATTCATAAAATGTCTTCAAAAGAGCTTGATTATCCTCGAACCTGGAACATAGTTAACCCTTTATGAAATGACAAATCAAAATGTCCAAATCAAAAGCATTTTTAGACGACAATCTTAATTGGGCTCCAATGATGAAATTTGTCTTTGAAAGAGTAGAAAACATTGTAGGAAAAGGAGAAAATGCTGGTTTTCAAAAGGCTTCAGGGTTGTTAAAACTGGGATTTTGTGGTAAAGGATTTACCCTTGACCAAACAATCCCAAGTTTTAAAGACCCTTTGAAAACAGCGAGGAAAAAGGAGAAATTACTGGTAACCAGCAATTTTTCCTTTTCCCAAAATGTGGTGTACCACTCCAACACAAAATTTCAATTTTTGAGTCACATTTATTTCGTTGTCTGCAAATGCTTTCAATTTGGACAAGTCTAAAGTTTTGTTGTGTGGTATAGGGTCTTCTCATTATAGGTCAACTGAAACAGATTTGCAGCAGAACTGAAGAAAATATCCCAGTAAAACATTGATTTTTAAAACTGACATAAATTAACTCTTTACAATATGAAAAATATTTAGACAAGTCCTAATTAAAAGCATGCAGAAGACAAATTAAATGTGACTCAAACAATGAGATTTGTCTTTCATAGAGTAGAAAACTGGTAACTAGCATTTTCTCCTTTCCAATAATGTGTTCAAAAGCTTTCATTTTCGGTGTCATTCAAACTTAGAATTGCAAAGTAAAAGGTTAAGATCTAATACATAAATTGACCACATGCAATAATGTTGTTGTAGGAGGAGAAATTGCTTGTAAATAAAAACTTTCTTGACAACTCTTGTTTCAGACTGTGAAGGAAAACAAAAAGGATCAATAGACAATGCTTTCATAGTCTGTATTTGTAGTTGAAATCAAAATCAAGTGAGCTTTTGTCCTTTTGCTCTAGGATCTAGGGGAGAGATTTCTATCCTCTTAGAGATCACCTTAGGATACTTGTTTTACTGTTTGACAACCCAGTCAAGCTGGTTCCCAGCATTTCCTTCAAGCATCAAACATCAAGATTTTAGACTTATCCAAATTAAAAGCGCTTGCAGATGACAATTAAAAGGTGACCCCAATGAAGAGATTTGTCTTTGAAAGTGTAAATAACATTGTGGGGAAAAAGAAAAGGCTGGTTATCAGTATTTTCTTCTTTTCCCACAATGCTTTCAGAAGCTTTCTTTCTCAGGATCCTTAACACTCATAATTGTATGGTATAGGTTTATATTGTCTACATACTCAGAACTTTTTCTCCCTGCACAAGCTATATAGTTGTTTCCTTTATACTTGGTGAGGTACCATTCAAGAGCATGTAAAGGTCTGCAATAGAGAAAAATGTTGTCACTGGCATCATTATCTCCCTTAGATTATGCAAATAAAATAGACTATAGATAAGATTATGGAGTACTTGTGTTGTTATATAATTTGAGGCCAATGCAATTGCATGCAATTTTGACCAGCCCCAATAGCTAAGATGGTAGAGCATGAGACTTGTGAATGTCAAGTCTTTGGCCATATGACAGTATGGGTTTGAGCCCTACAGTTGGCCACCTAGAATTACTAAGTGTCTTACGGATGAGATGTTAAACCAAGTTCCTGTATGATGGTGCTGTACACTGAGCACATTTAAGAACAAGGCCTTTACTTAGGATGGATTTTGTCCTGTATCCTGCACTATCCCTCAAAGCAAAACTAACAGTCTTCTGAAGGCATTGGCCATCTGGGAAAGCAGTAGCAATGTAAATAAACAAATATCAAACATGAATGATGGATGTATCTGTCTGTGTGTCCACAGTAGGTCTTATTTACTCCTTGTTATGTTTGTGCTAGTGGGAGCAAATAAATGATCCATGCTCTGGCAAAAGGAACTTACTGCATCTCCATGATGCTTTATACCAAGCAAGTCATCATATTATCATGAAGCCATACAATGATTACAATCCATTTTGTCTAACAACCAATTGAATCATGAGATAGAATGGTTCTTGGACGTGAAAAAAATTGACCAATAGCAAAAAGTTTGACCCTTGTCAGCCAGCACAGACTGCGAAGGCTGACATAGGTCGATACTTTTTGCACATGCACTAAGCCCCCTTTTCACAGAGCATGACTCAAAAACAAAAATCAATAAATGAGTTATTTTTTAAATTTTTTTTTGCTACTTTTTATGATTACTCAACATTGTATCAAACAACAAAATTTTCTCTAATCCAAATTGTAAGAATTTGCACACAACAAAATCAGCATGACTGAAAAATTGAATTTCTCTTGGAAAGGGTAGAAAACATTGTGGGAAAAGGAGGAAAAGCTGGCTCCTAGCATGTTCCCCTTTTTTCACAATGTTTTCAAAATAACTCTTGCTAAGGGTTGTAAGACTCGGGATTGAGTGGTAAAGGGTTAAATAGGAAAAACAGTAAAGCTGTGATAATTTGAAAGTATGAGGAAACAGAATATCATTTGAAGATCATAAGTATTAAATCCTGCATAGTTCTAGTATAGAAACTCCAGCAATATGTGGATAGGTGCATTGGCTTAATTCTTTACCATACAATCCTGAGTTTCAATGACCATGAGAAAGAAGGCTTTTGAAAGCATTGTGGGAAGAAAAATGCTGGTAACCAGAATTTTCTCCTTTTCTACAATGTTTTCTACCCTTTCTAATACAAATGACATCATTTGAGTCACAGGTGCCATATATAAATGCTTTGAATTTGGACTGGTCTAAAATTTTGTTGTGTGGTAAAGACAATGTGAGGTTAAAAAAAATGCTGTTGAATTTTGTGCTAATCAACAATTAGACCAACAAAGCATTTTGAATACAACATCTGAAGATTAACCTTTTACTGAACAAGTACATGCTTAAAGATAAATTCACTTATCCAACCCTTTACCACACAATCTAGAGTTTTAACAATGCTGAGAGAGAAATCTTTTAAAGACATTGTGGGAAAAGGAGAAAATATTTGTTACCAGCATTTTCTCTTTTGCCTACAATTTTTTTATCCCTTTCCAAACAAATCTTATTTATTATTGTACTGTAATTTGAGCGACATGTAATTTGTCTTTTGTAAGAGCTTTAAATACAGGTAAGTCTTTAATTTTGTCATATGGTAGAAGGGTAAACTCCATCTAATATGTAAATCTGGGAACACTCTCCTAGTGCATACATGTGTCTAAGATCTTGTAGCCTGTTAACTCATTACCAAATGACAAAATCTGGGACTGGACCAGATTGAAAGCATTTGTAGACGACAAGTTAAATGTAGCTCAAGTGATAATTTCTGTCTCTTATAGGATAGAAAAAAATTGTGGGAAAAGGAGAAAATGCTGGTTACCACAATGTTTTCAATGGCCATCTTCTTTAGGATCATTAGAAGTCAGGATTGTTTGCTACAGGTTTAAAGGGTTAAATAGAAACATACTTAACTAGGTAGTCACTTTCACTGAGGTTCATGTAATAGTCCCATGACCAATCTATCATATCTAACAGTGACTTCATAAAGGAGAAGTGGGCCTGTAGTAAGCTTATTCCTGCCCAAATTGCTGGAAATCTTTCTCTGGAAAGTCGTAGATTGGGTAAAACTTGTTCTAGTTTTACTAACTCTCTGTACATGTATTGAGATCTCTGGAATTAAAGAAATAAAAAAGATAGACAGTTGGATGCCAAAAGATCAGCCTGTGACCATTTTTACCTATTCTGCAGCTGAAGTAAACTTTTTAAACCTTGACCAAATTGTATTGTAAAGAGTTAAGTAAAGCCATTAACATTGTCTTTGCCATGAAATGAGTCAACCAGTGGAATCCAACACAGTTACTGTACTGTTTTAAGCTAAATATATCCAAATCAACATTTTCATCCTCTTTTTTGTGAAATTTTAACAGTCACAGCATAGCACCTTGAAAGATGACTAGAGGCAAAGCAACTTGATGAAACAGGTGAAGAACTCAGGTGAGAAGACAAGATAATCAAATTTTGTTTTAATTTCAGTGCTGCTTTGACCAGAACATTTTACACATCAAAAGACAGTATTGATCCATAATAAGACTGCACAGAATATTCTGTTTGATCTCATCTACACTGTCCACAAAAGGATCTAAGTTATCAACAGTATCAAAGGCATGAGTGAAAGAGGACAACAATTTGAAACAGCAATTACAGTCATAGTCCCTGACTTTTACAGTTTATACTACTTTCAGAGGAATGAGTTGGGTTTTACTCAAGGTATGGTTTTGCATATTCCAACCTATAATTTGTGAGATTTTGTTATGTGATAAGAATAATCTGACATTTCCTTGCTTTTTAGATAAAATATTGTTAAATTGATGAATATGTTATAAAGCTCACCACAGGCTGACTTAGTAACATTTTTCTATACTTGTTTAAGAAAATTTTATCTTGACTGCCAATTAATACCAGATCCTATTTATCTCATGGCTTTATTTGTTCCAACTTCTAATTTTCAAATTTAAAGGAATTAGAAAATTACTGACAAGACAACTTACACTGTCCACATGTATGAAGAAGTAGTGATATGGTCTGTATAAAACTTTGATCAATCTTTTCACCTGTCTAACTGCACGCCCATAAACTGTTAGGACAAATGCAATTCGGACAGGTTTTAAGCCCTCCACTTCTGATTGGGAAAATACAACTCTGCTTGGAGTGCTTTCTTTGGCTGCAAATACAAGCATTAACTCAATCTAATGAAGATGCGTGACTCTTTGCCAAACAACTAAATTTTAGACTCTGTCTAACTGAAAGCATTTTGGGGATGCCAAATCAAATATGAGCTCAAATGGTAGGATTTGTCTTTGCAATTTATTTAGTGGAAAACATTGTGTGAAAGGGAGAACATGATGCTTACTGTTTTTTTCCTTTTCAACAATGTTTTCATGCTCGTTACCTTTATTTTCTCCTTTTGCCACAATTTTTCCAAAAGCTTTCTTCTTCAGGGTGGTGAGAATATGGGATTGTATTTTATAGTGTTAACTCATTACGTCCTGAAACAATTATTAGATCAGATGACTAGTAAACAGTTGATATCACAAAATGAGTTATGGTTTTGAAAATGCTTAAATACTTGTAAAAGCAAAGTGGTAAAAAAGAAACATCTCCTTCTGCCCAATTTTTCCTCTTGTCAAAGTAATTCCAAAATTTGTCTACTCATAGGTGAAACAAGCAATAAAAAGAAATCCACTTTTAATGCAAGCCATACAGTTTTACAAAGTTAATTGAAATAATAACATTAACAATACATAGATAAAAAGCATATCACAGGCTCCCACATTCTCTATGAATATCGCTGTACAGTCAATTTCTCATTGTCAGTTGAGACACAAAAAGACTGCTGGTTGCAAAAAAATGCATGGAACTATTGTTTGACAAAATTAAAACAAGACATCTGCATATTCAATGACCTGACTTTGGCACACTGGTTACAGCCCCATACATTGTGCAGGATCAACAAAGATGATATAATACATGTATAATGAAACTAATGTTTCTCAGTTCAATTTTGCCACACCATATTTAACCCTAAAAGCAGCTTTCACAACTGTAGTTGCCTTTGTGGCCAGTGTAGCTCAAGATTAGACTGCAAAAAATGTGCAGTCTGATCTTTGATCTACATTTTCCTCTTTGCTGAAACACTTTAGATGAAAGCAACCTTGAAATTACACTTAATTGTGGTTCATTCTTACAATGAATATGTCGGTTGGATTTGTCTGGCACTTAAGAATAAACTGATAAGCAAAGACCTATAACTGTTGGCCACAGGTCTACTCAAAACTTTACTGTGAAGTATACTAACCATGAAACCCGGTGCTGAATATTCTGTTTGAATTGGCTCCACCGCATGTTTCAGATTTGTTCCCTGGACAAGGTGATGAACATGTCCATTCTGGCAGTGTGCCATAACTCCCATAGGTGTTTGAACACCAACATTCGTACTTCCATTGCAGTCCAGCATACATATAACCTGGTAGGATTATAATTTCTTCACTGTTAGATCTACTATTGCAAGAACATTATAACAAGTGGGTTAAATTGCTACATGTGAAAGTTTCTCCATTGGGTACAATCCTGGTTTGAATATCCGATCAATATATGCAATTTATTGCATCTTTATACAATTCATGTCTATTCTTCAAAAGTAGTTTAATTTTGAAGTACGTTAAATTGAATTACTCAAAACAGTTTACAACTCTTTCAGCACTTAGGTAACATATACTCTACCTCTTTTGACAGCTGAAAGTACAATCCACTGAAACCCAGAAAGATGCTTAATTCAAAGGCTTGACCAAACAAGCAGGCATTACAGATCCAAGATCAGACTGCATATTTTGTGGTATGTATTCTGTGCAGTCTGATTTTGATCTATGCTATCCATAAAACCATGTTTTTCCACATTTTACTGAATAAGTTTAAAAAAGTATGAAAATTCTCATAGATTAGATCATACTGGATACCAATTAACCTGTAAACAAACAATTCTATGCTTTTCCATCCCTGAAGATGAAGGCTTTTGAAATCATTTTGGGAAAAGGAAAAGATGATGTTTAAGTCCATTTTCTTGTTTACCCACCATGTTTTCTATTTTCTAAAATCAAATCCCATCTACTGAGTCACATCTACGTTTTTGCATCCACAGGTTTTCAATGTGGTTAAATCACACTTTCTAGTATAGGGTTTATTCTCTTTTGTCTCTGAAAGTGCGAACTGGTAAAAATTGTACACAGATTTTGGTCAGACACCATCAAATATGGGGCCCATATTCAACAACCATGCTTAAGAACATTCTTAGTCTTATTCTCAAGAATTGTCTGAATTTGAAAGTAATACATGTTCTGATTGGCTAAACCATTTGAATACGCGCCCAGATATCTGTTGGGGGTTTGAAGTATCTACCTTAGGAAAAAGACATTGTTTATTAAGCTTGTGTATCTACTGTCTGGGAAAACTAATGCTTTCAGAACTAAGGCACATACATCAATAAATTCTAAACTTTTACTTCAGGCTGAAATTGGTAAAAGTAATGGCAGACATAATTTTATCACATGTACTACAAGCACTTACTTCCTGTTAAGCAGAATTCTATGCATCTCTCTGGTGAGTTGAAATCCTCAAAATTCTTTACATATCCAGTCAGATCCCTTTTAGCTTTGGAGTCCTTGTAGCAACCTAGATATGTCCCCTTCTCATGTTCAACTGTAAAAAAATTGTTTTTTCACTTAGACTAAAAGTCATACCTTTCTATATTTGTAACAAGATGAGTTCATCAGTTTCAATCTCTTTGTATACAGGTAAAGTTTGTGCACATAGGCTACAGATGTTCTCAGCCATATTCTCAAGAATTTTCTAGATTTGAAAGTTACACATCTTCTGATTGGCTTGACCAGAATTTTCCCCTTTTCCCACATTTTCAAATGTTTCTAAAGCCAATTTGATTACCTGAGCTACATGTACATTTGTCGCAAATAATTTCAATTTTAAACATGTCTAAAGTTTAGTTTCCTGATGAAGAGTTAAAACCTCAATTAATGTGGATAAACCCATATTTTCACATGGATGTTTTCAAAGTAGTCGGCAACATATTAGCCATGCTCAGTGAAAAAGGGGGCTTAATGCATCTGCAAAAAGTATTGACCCAGGTCAGCCTGCACAGGTTGTGCAGGCTGACCTGGGCCAAAACCTTTTGCTGTCATTTAATTTTATGCATGTCAAAAGAAAAATCTACCTCATGATTCCCATGGTTGTTAGACAAAATGGATTTTATGGATCAATTACTGCGTGATGGCTTGCTTGGTAAAATGCATCACGAAGATGCATTAAGCCCCTCTTTGCCAAAGCACAACTCATATGAGCCACACTCTGTGAAAAGGGTGCTTAATGCATCTGCGAAACGTATCGACCCAGGCCAGCCTGCGCAGTCCGCGCAGGCTGACCTGGGCCGAAACTTTTCGCTATCGGTCAATTTTCTGTATGTCCAAGGACCATTCTAACTTAGGATTCAGTCATTTGTCAGAGAAAATGGATCTAATGGCTCCAAAATCATGTGATAACCGGCATGGTATGATGCATCACGGAGATGCATTAAGTCCCCTTTTGCTAGAGCATGGCTCATATATTTGTTTCCGAGATAGATAATGAGTTAATCCTTTAACACAAGACAAATCTCAGACTTGTCCAAAATGGTTATGTCTGCAGATGACAATTTCTTTCATGCTCAAGCATTGGAATATGTCTTCAAACAAGTAAAAAGCATTGTGAGAAGAGGAGATAATGCTGGTCCCCAGCATTTTCTCCTTGTCCCATGTTTTCAGAGCGTTCCTTTCCAAGGGTTGTAAAAAAAATCGTGCTTGTTTGGCAGAGTGTTTAAAATACTAACCTTTAAGTGGACAAAATCTGGGCAATGTCTGTGGATAGAGCTTTTTCTCTTGATTTAAGCAAGCTACCGTAGTAAGCTTCTCTCTGCAAGCATCCGTCTCAACCCTTTGAAGCGCAGACAAAGCATCATCTGATTGTATAACGCACGTTCGACTGCGAGTTATATCTTCAAAATCGCTGGTAAAATTTTGAGTGACATCTGTGACTACTTTTGTATGGTTAATTCTGTCTGTTTGAATGTCCTTTGTTTGTTCATCTGATTTTGTATTCAAACTCAATAGGTGTCTTCCTTCACCTGTTTGATACTGTAAACATAGTGTAAGTTTCCAAGAAATGAAAGTTTCCACTTAATAGTAAAAAAGCCAAACGTGGCGAGGAAAAATATCTTAGCAGACAGTGTAGATCCAAGATCAGACTGCACATACCGTGCAGTCTGGTCTTGATCTACACTGTTTGCAAAAGCGCCCCGAGTCACGCTTAGCAGCTTAATTGTTAAAACATACCGAAAGTAATCATAACTGACATGAAGGATAAATATTTAAGACAAACAAAAATACAGGGTGTTCTAAACGTATATGTAACATTCCAAGTATTCATATATCATAAACTACAAATGGTAGCAAGATGAAAATGGTACCATTTAAAAGCTATAATCATCAAGTTTCCGTCTATTAATCCTGTTTTTTTGGTCTCTTTCAGATCCGGCAATGCCGTTCACAAGACAAGAATAGTCGTTTTGTGTCCTAGAATATGCTTAGACCGAGTCACGGACGATTTCGTACAAAGTGTACGATGCAACCACCAGACAGACGTTCCATTTTGAATTCAATAATATTGTCACATGCAATCGTCTCCTGAAAATACACCTAGCAGTTGTTGATGGGAGCTGAACTTCTCTACTGGCTCTTCTGGCTGATTTCTGGGGGCTCCGCAGGAAGGCATTTTGAACTTATAAAATCATATCTAAAGATGAGCGGCGTCCTGTTTCCTTAGCTGGGCACAAACACCCCTCATCCTTGAGTTTTGCATGCCAATTCAAAATGGAACGTCTGTCTGGTGGCATCTTTGTAAACTTTGTGCGAAATCGTCGTTGAACACGTGTCTGTGATTTGATTTAGCAAATTCTAGAACACAAAACGATTTTTTGTTTTGTTTTGTGAACGGCATTACAGGGTCTGAAAAGAGACAAAAACAGGATTAACAGAAAGAAACTTGATGATTTTAGCTTTTAAATATATAGTGCCATTTTCATCTTGCTACCATTTGTAGTTCATGATACACGAGTACTTGGAATGTGACTTATACTTTTGGAACGTCCTGTATTGTGTTTTTGTTTCAATAGCGGGAAAATATTTTGATAAAATGTGTAATTGCTTCTAATGTCTCATACACTTGATCACTTTTCTCACATTTTTTTTTTTTAAAGTTGTAAATTAGAGACGTAAAAAGTTGTATGTGGATGTGTGCAGTATTGTATTGCAATACAAGAAATAGCTAGAAAGTACCCTAGATCATAAATTTATTATCATAAAGTATGTTTTATTTGACCTTTAGTGCCCCAATAAACCCAAAGTGACGGAACGTGCTGTTTGGTCAGGCTTGGATCAACCGTCTACTATCTGATACCCTTGAATTCGCAATGTTTGGGTGTATTTTGTGGATTAAATAGTCCGCTTGATTATTTAGCACCTTAGCACTTATTGTTTGCTATCAGAGCATATTCTTTATTTTTGTATTTTTCCATGGTTCAAAAACTTAATTTATTAGATATAGATCTGATCTTAATTTATTCCATAAATTGTTTCGTCGATCTACAGTAAAAAATGCAATTCGAAAACTTCATGGCATATTGAGATTTGCGCATGAATTTCTCGCAATGATTTATCAACATTTGGATTTCTATCATGATCGCACATGACATGAGCAACGGCACAGGTAGAACGACAGGCCCGTTACCGTAGTTTAAAAACACATCTGAGCCATGCTCTGGCAAAAGGGTGTTTAATGCATCCCCTTTGATAGATCATTTATTTGTATATATATACTACAAGGACCAAATTACTAGGGCTATCGTCATCCTCCATCTCATCATCGTCATCATAAACATCGAAACGCAGTGATTCAATTTGGTATACAGCGTAATTAATATCTTGTATTGCAAAATTGATTTGAAACGCCGCCGAGCTGTGTTGGTATACGTGATTTACAAACATGAATAAGTCTATGAATAGAATCATGAATAGGTACGTGTATTATAACTTACCTTGTTAACTCTGTACCAAACGACAAAATTTTTACCTGTCCGATCTAAAATCATTTGAAGACGACCAATGTGGTTCAAATGATATTTCTCTTTGAAAGGGTGAAAGAGGTTGTAGGCAGTGACGAAATGCTGGTTACCAACATTTTCTCCTTTTCGGTTAATATTTTCAAAAACTTTCTCTGTCAGGGTTGTTAAATCTAGGGATTGTTTGGTAAAAGTTTAAATAAACTCGGCTTTTTCGATCACTCGAATACATTTTCAGTCCAGCTGAAAACATGTAGTCATAGTTCAGAGTGAAGAAGCGGACGATATAGATGGAAGATCCGACTGCACTTTCTGTGCAGCTTGATCTTGATCTACAATGTCCGCAAATGCTTGTCAATGTGATAGTTGCAGAGAAACAGTTGAACAACTGTTGAGAAAGATGTGTTTGGAGAGTTTCGGTGTGACGCAGTTATGTAGGTAATCCCTAAGTACATCTTTATGATGTGTTGGTAATTCAACAAAGGTTATTCGATATTTTTGTGTAAAAGGTTGAAAGATCAGCAAAAAATCGATATGCAACAAAAGAAAATCATTAACAAAATAAACGAAATTCGATAGTTCGACATTTCAATAATGCCATGCAAGTGAAAATAGCCACTATTTTACTTTTATCAAGTCTTTGTCGTCAATAAAGCATGTAAATGCATTCTACAAACTATCGGATTGTATCGTAAATCCCGCATAAGACTGCACGTTTGATCTTGATCTATGCTATCCGTTAAAGCAGCTAAAGCTAGCATCGAACTACAGGGTTTATTCCGTTGTTCAAACTGTATTGACTCTTTCGATGGCAGAAGATAAAATCCTCTGTCAAAACCTTTTTTTTTTCATCTTATAGGATTTACTAAACAAGCGGATGGTATAGATCTACGACCAGTGTGCACGTTCTATGCAGTCTGATCTTGATCAATGCCGTCCGAAAAAGCCCCCTGTCTTCGCATGTGGCACTGAAAAGGTTTTGAGGCAGAAACATGAAAGCAAGCCCGGATTTTAACTGTGCACCTACATTGGAAAATTCAAACAGCTGTAGCAGACGACATACATCAAGATCAGACTGCACAGAAGGTTCAGTCTGATCTTTGATCTACACCGCCTGCTGCTACAATCTTGACTGCAATTTTAAAGACAATTCAAATGCCTTTTAAGATGAAACAATATGTACAGCCGTCTAAAAAGTAAAATTTATTAACGCTTTACCAAACGTGAAAATTTTGGGACTTTTCTTAATTGATAGCATACACAGACGATCAATTTGATTTAGCTGAAATGATCAAAGTTGGCATTAATATGGTAGGAAACATTTTAGAAAACATTAGGGCAAAGTAACGGACATTTTCCAACGTTGTTTGCGAAAGCCTTCAACCTCAGGGTCGTTGAAATTCAGGATTGTATGCAGATACAGTTCTGCTGCAAAATAAAGTCATAACCTTGTGTAAAGTAGTGGACAGTGCAGATCACGTTCTGTGCAGCCTGATCTTGATCTATACTGTCTGTAAATGCTTGTGTCGTCTATGGTAAGGAATGACTTAACAGAATGATTTTCCAAGCTTGAAGGCTTGGGCACTCGACCGAACGTCTTCGGCATCGTATACATCTATACCAAAGTCCTTGCCACGCCCGACCTTATCCTGCTAAATCAATGGAATGAAACTTTCAAGCTGATAGCAAAAACCCAAATTTTGCTATTTCAAAAGTACTTTTTGGGGAAAGATATCTCCTTTTGGGACAGTGTAGATCCAAGATCAGACTGCACGTTCTGTGCAGTCTGATCTTGATCCATACTGTCCGCAAAAGGTCCTTGGGTTACGCTTAGCATCTTAAGGGTTAAAAGAACATCTTTAGGATGTACTTAAGATGAGTTTTTTTTTTAGGATTTTTAGCATTTATCCATATAAGCATATTTGTTGGACACTCAATTCAAACTCTATTCAGAACAAAAAAGAAAATTCAAGTATCTGAATTCTTCCAGCGCCAAGTAATTGGATCTTGACATTTTTTAACTGAAATGATTGTTTGTTTGTAGTTTAAAACCATTTTCAACAATATTTTTATTGTCGCCGCGGCAAGTGCACATATTATCCATTCTCTCCTGGAGTTTCTACTTACTAGTGCTTCGCAAATCTGTTTTTCAAAGCAGAGCTGCTTTCCAACATACACATCGTTGAAACAATGTTCATTGGGGAAGAGAGGAGTGAATCTAGTGCTTCCAGTGATGCTCGAACCCTTGGCCTCTAGTCCAGATTAAGAGTCCTACATTTTACGAAACAGCCACGCAGGCCCCGGATTATTATTTAGACGAAGTATATATAGGATCCATATTTACCGACCATTCTTAAGAACATTCTTAGTCTTATTCTCAAGAATTTTCTAAATTTTAAAGTAACGCAAGTAATGATTTGTTTAGCCAATTACAAATCGCGTACTTTCTAAATCTAGAAATAGACTTAGAATGAAATTAAGATTATTTAATGAATATGGCCCCTGGAACAACTCGAGTTTCTTCATTAGCATTACGCATAATGTAAACACATATACATTTCTGTATGCAAAATGCTTTCCTCCCCAAGCCACTGGCTGCTTCCTACCTGGACAAAGTCGTTGATATAGGAATGACAACGTAAGGAAACTTAGAAAAGAAATAACAATAATGGTTAGGAGGAGGAGCCGAAAACCTACAAGGAAGAACATGCTAACATACCTTGATAACAAAGATCACAGATAATCCAAACAGCATACACCCACACACCCACTTCTCCATTATGGGGGGAACGATCAAACAAACAAATAAACAATGAAAACAAGAAAATGAATTCAAATTCTGTCGAACAAACTCATTTTTCTCCACTAGATCTTTAATGAAAACAAAGGTATTGCAGTATTTTTTTTTTGAAAATGTAAATATTCAAAATATAGTAGGGACTCTTATACTTAGATGTTGATATTTTGTCAGTTGTGTATATACAGAATATCCAAAAGAACAACACAAAACGGGTATCGTTAAATTCGGAATTATTTTATATGTATAGTTAGGAATGAGCCATGCTCTCAGAAAAAGGGGGCTTAATGCATCTGCATAAAGGTATCGACCAGTGTCAACCTGCGCAGTCCGCCATGGGCCGAAACATTTGCTTTTTTTTTTTTAACTTTTGTGCATTTCAACGGACCAGTCTCACTCCTGATTCAGTCGGCTGTGAAACAAAATGAGTTTCAGGGGGTCCATAACTATGTGATGTCTTACTTGGTATAATGCATCACTGAGATGCATTAAGCCCGCTTTTGCCAGGCATGGGTCAAATGTAGTTTATCGTTTATAACATTTATTTAAGTTTAATCTTATATATTTCTACCGAAAAGCATTTGGTTGAATTTTTTCCGAGTGACAAAGTAACGCCGTTTTTCTATAGCTATACGTCCTAAAAGTATTATTTGTGACTGACTACCCATGCGTTCAGTCAGTATATACACCCGTCAACCCTTTTCGATTGGATAGGAAAACTGGCTTATCCGTATTGAATGGTGCCCAAGAATATATTTTGACGAATTGATGACATGCTCAAAAAGAATTAAATATTCATCGGTTAGGCTAAGATGTTTATTTGACCATCTTCTTCTCTTTGATATCTAAACATTTTTTTTTCGATCTTTAATGTCCTTGAAAGGATCTGTCATTAGCTGAATATATACGGGAATGGATGCCGTTTTCATGGAAAAAGCCGGGGTTCGACTTTTTTGTCAATACACAAATTTTTATAGATGGCTTAAATGTATGGAATGGTATAAAGTACTTTTCATGTAATGGAATTAAGTCTGAAAGGGTTAGAAAACATTGTGGGGAAAGGAGAAAATGCTAGTCACCAGCATTTTCTCTTTTTTCCACATTGTTTACAAATCCCCTTTTTTTCAAGGCTGTTAAAACATGGCATTGTTTGGTAAAAGCTTTATCCGTTGCAAAAACAACAAATCGATTTAAGCAGCGGACGGTGCAGTCTTATATAGTTCTATATACTGTCGGGGACCTGCGTGGCACAGTGGTAAAGTTTTTTAATCTCGAGACCCCGGGTTTGAGCCTCCCAGATTGCACTGGGTTTTTCATGAGATTGGGCTTTGGCAAGACACATCGGAGCCCAAGCTTAGTACTGTTGAAACCTAGGACATACATGAATATGTGAGCTGTCGCCGTGATATGACTGGAATAATGTTGAAAGCAACGTAAGACACCAACCAACCACCTACCCAACCACCTACCCAATCAATCAATCAATCAATCAATCAATCAATCAATCTTACACTGTCCAAAAAAAAGCAAGCTGGTAACCAGCATTTTCTCCTTTACCCACAGTGCTTTCTACACTTTCGGACTGAGCCCCCGGAGTGCAGTCGTTAGCATACAGGACTTGAGAATAGGAGGTCGCTGGTTCGAATCCCCAGCTCGGTCAATTTCTTTCCGAGGTCTGATAATAGTCATTGCTACAGGATTCATTCCTCTCTCACCGCTTATCATTGTTTCGACGATGGAATTGAAAAACATCTAGTGGCTTGGGAAGGATATTGTGCAAAGTACTGGGAACAGAAGCTCCAGGAAAGAATGGGTAGGTGCACTGGCCACCATGGTGTCACTGAATTGATGTTGAAAAAGGCGTTAAACAACATAATACAATCAGTCAACTCTACTCTTAGCATATCCCGCTACAACTAATTTTTCGTCTGCTATGCTAATACTTTCAATATGGACAAATCTAAACTTCTGCAGTTTGGTAAATACTTCAACCAGGCGCCAAAATGGTTATAAACCGTAGGAGACGTCACACCAATACATTTTGTTTCCCTCCTAAGCCTTTTACTAGACGATAAAACACTTGACCTGTCCTGATTGAAAGCATTGCAGACGACAGATTACATGTGGCTTAGATGATATGATTTGTCTTTGCTAGGATAGAACACATTGTGGAAAAAGGGAGATGTCGGTCTTCTGTATTTCCTCCTTTTCCCCCTCAGTGTTTTTAAAAGCCGTCTTCCCTGAGGTCGTGAACACAGAGTGGATCGTTGACGGACTTACCTATACTCTACTTGATGTAATGCCATTGATAAAGACGCGGAGATTATCCAGCGGAGAGCATAGATTCAGATCAGATCGCATGCACTTGCTGGGTGATCTTGGTCTGCAATCTCCACAAAACAGCCATGCAAGCGTATATCAGGACAAAGAGTGTAACGTTGGAGAGGAAAAAAAAAAGGAAAAAAGGGTAATTACAGTGCTGAACCAAAATAACAACACTGGCCATGCTAATACATTCGTTTCTCTTGTACATTCCACAAAACTTGCAAATTTTAATGAAACACAACCGTTTTCGGTCATTTTAGAAAAAGAGACAATTTTTACTTCAATCAAGGGATCAGGTTTATAATGAAAGAAATAAAAAAGGCTTCTTTACGCCCTTCAAAAGGTAGTTTTGTAAAACTGTGGTGAGAAAAAAGAGAAAATGCTTATTATTAAGCAATTATTCTTCTTTTCTCACAAGGAAAGGAGCTTTTGAAAACATTGTGGGAAACTGAGAAAATGCTGGTGACCAGCATTTTCTCAGTTTTCCACAATGTTTTCTGCCTTCTAACAGAGGAATCGACGTATCATTTGAGTCACATCTGATTGTCGTCCGCAAACGCTTTCAGCTTAGACAACTCTAAAATTTTGTCGTTTGATAAAGAGTGACATATTATTTTTTTTTACAAAATGTTACTTCCAGGAATATTTTGTAGTATGTATGTTAACAGTGCCCAGCCCGACAGCTCAGTCGGTACGGCACAGTGTTAGTGACCCAGAGGTTGCGAGTTCGAAAATACCTACCAGCCTTTCGAGGGTAGACGGTATTCATTGCGACATGATACAATTCCTCTCACTTTCAACCTTATTTCGGCTTTGTAAGGTTATATTGGAAATCAGTCAGTGCCCTGGAAAGAATGTTGTGCGCAGTTCTGTTAAAAGGAAACACAAGGAACACATGGATAGGTCTCCTGGCCACCGTAATGTAAATAGAAATACATTGAAAGTAGCGTAAAGCAACAAACATGGTAATCTGATGATAATCAGTAAATCTGAATGGATATGGGTCAGACATTACAGATTCCAAGTCATAAAAATGGTTACCAGCATTTTCTCCTTTTCTCTCAATGTTTCAAAAGAATTCTTTTTCAGGGTCGTTAGAACACGTGACTGTGCTGTAAAGGGTTAATTTGTGCACATAGTTCGTCTGTCAAATGTAAAAAGGGGTCGAAGCCGGTGTAATGCAGAGAAATGACCCTCCCCTACAAAATGACCCATGGGTCATTTCACTACGTTGAGGAATGACCCGGGTCATTATTCTACGTAGTGAAATGACCCATGGGTCATTTTGTAGGGGAGGGTCATTTCTCTGCATTACACCGGCGTCACTTTACTCAGTTATGATCCAGTGCTCTTACCAAGTATGGACATTCTTAGCCAATTCAGCATTTTTAATTCTACCAAACATTCTCGTGTTTGAACGACCCTGAAGAAGACGGCGTTTGAAACTATTGTCGGCAAGGGAGACAATGCTGGTCACCAGCATTTTTCTCCGTTTCCCACAACGTTTTCTACGCTTTAAAAGATAAATCTGGCATTTGAGCTGCATGCACAGTAAATGTGTTGTCTACAAAAACTTCAACTTTGAACAAGTCTAAAATTTTGCAGTCTAATAAAACGATAAACAATCAATTCATATGATTGTTTATTGTAGGTACAAACTTCACATTGATTTTCCCTTGCCCTATGACCGTCTCTAACTGTATTTCAGTTACGCTAAGGTGACCAGTGAACCTCTCCGTTAAAGGCCCAGTAAAGGCCAAAATATCAAAGCAGGTGTCATAAAACATTTAAATTTAAATCATACCATTTAAAAGTATGAAAAATATTGTGGAGATGACAGTCTGTTATCGTGTGGTCGGACCATATGTTAGTCGCTGGCAGAAAAAAAGAATTTTAAAATCAGGCTAAAAGTAAACAAAAGACACAACTCCCTGGCAGGTTTTAACCTAGTTTTGAAATTAATTTCTCTGTCAGCAACGAACACTTAGACCTACCGTACAATTACAGATTGTCATCTTCACAATAATTTCCATTGTTTTAAATGATATGATATAAATTCAAATGCATTTAAACACCCGCTTTGTTTACTTTAGGGCTTTATTGTTACTTTAATTGATTATTTGTGTTTCCTTACCATATGCAAATTGCTGCCTAAATAACAAAGTAGCACCAGCTTTAAAGTATTACAAAGTTGTAACTTAATTCTGACAGCATTTTTTCGCTTTGACAGTATGTGGTAATATTGTAAATTTCTTTAACTGCAGCACTTCCCTGGCATTTTAAAAGTTAAAGTTAGGTAGAGTTATTCAATCCGAATATTTACTTCTCAGTAGTTTCAAGAAGAAAGCAAACTTCATAATGATCACCAGATTCCTACTTGTGCTGAATTTAGGATGCTTGTCAATGGCACAAAGTTTAGACGAGAAGAAAGAAAATAAAATTTCAGGAATATGTGAAGTAGCTGCAACAAAAGCCACTGATTGTCAAATTCAGAGGTTGCAAAAAGCCGTGACGCGACTGTCAGGGATAGAACTGGGAGTATCTGAAACAAAAGAAGAAATGACTGATTTATTGAAGGACATGAAGGACATGAAAGGCTGTACAAAATATGACAAGGAGTTCAAAGAAAACATGGAGTGGCTTAAGAAGTACAAAGAAGAGATCACCAGTCAAAATTTTAAGAGCCCTAGTTTCATGACCGATTGGTTTCTGATGAAATCCCAAGACGCCCAACTATCACATGTAGAAGTTGAACACGGCCTTGATGCAATTCCAATCAAAGTTGATGTCCTGATCAAACCGACAGATGGTCCGAATGCAGGATGGATATTTCACGGAGACTCGGCCTTTCAAACGGATGATGACGACGACCATATTTACGGCGGTGTTATCTACCTCTATAACGAAACACACGTGCGACTGTTTGCTCCGAAACGTGCCAATAACAAATATGGTGGACGTATCGTCAACACAGGTGCCGAAGGAAGTCTGAGACTCGGTTCAAACCACCAAACCTCTGATTCTGCTCTAGTCTTAGTGAAAGTTTGGGGTCCCGATGATATGGCACTCCCCGATTACGAGTCGGGATGGCTCCCTATTGACATAGCAGATAGTGCAACATCGTTTTATGAAAAAAAGCACGGCATTGGTGATTATCCAGCTGTTGTAACCGTTCAAGTGCGTCATGTTCAATCTTCTTATATCTCTGAAGGTGTCGGGTCTACTGTTTCGTTCCGAAACTATCTAAATGGGGGAGGGGTGGCTTGGGCTTTTAATGATCATTCTATAAGGGTATGGTCTGCTTACATTCCTGATTATACAAATGACACAGTTACATACTATGGGAAGCCGATTTGCGATAACGACGGTTGGGGTATTTCCTACATTTTGACAGGTTTTGATGTGAACACAGCCAGTGTTAGACTGCGAGCCTGGTCTTCACACACGCTCAAATCGAAGCAAAACTTTTTTCAAAGACGAACAGACATTGCAGAGAACGAGTTTGGACCGGTGAGTACACAGTACACTCCGTCGAATAAAGATCTGCTTTCCTGCTTTACGGAGGCTACAAGCGGACCAAATAAAGGATATCGTTTTATTGGTTATGGAGGAGCACACGGTGAAAAAGAACGTTTCGGAGGCTCGGTGTTTGCTTACAACGAGTCTGGATATATACGTGTCTGGCCACCCAACTTGTCAAAGGATGGACATTACATTTTTATAGGGGATCCATATGGAAACGGCAAGTACACCCAGAGCTCAAGTGAAGCTGTGTTCGTTCAAACGTTATTAAAATCTTACCCTTGACAAATTTCACGTTTTTGATTTTCAAGGGATAGCTGCAGTACCCGCATTCGTAATGGACAGGATAGCAATTACTAGTATTCATTTACGTTAATTACTTTTGCAGATTGAGCTTTTGGCAATAGGAGGAAATGCATCTCTATCACGTGATGTCGACGTGCAAAGAAGCTACATACAAATGTACATTTTCAGTATGAACGGAATGATAAGATATTAAAAAATGATTTTGCATGCGTACTAATAATCTAATACTTTGGTAAAGTATCAGTTTTGCGTCATTTTAGCTTACTGGAGCCCTCAGTGCTCAATGAAAACTTTTATGATTGCTGACTGTCCGTCGTCCATCAGTCCGTTGTTCGGCCTTCATCAGCGATTTTACAAATCTTTTCCTCAGACACTAAAACGTCGTCCCATTTTGTAAAACTTTGTATAATACGTATTGTATCTGGTGGAAAGCTGTTTATTAGTTTAAATATAGACCTCAAATAGGGAAAAATGAGTAATTGGCCAGGAAGGAATGCAGTACTTGTGGCATTTTGACTGTTTCTTGTGAAAGCAAATTATCCGAAATATATTAAGCATGAAAAACACACAAGTACCGTTACTGTGTATTATTTCAATGTTGTCAAACATGAGCTGCATCAACGGAATACCCTATACTTTAGATAATTACAAGGACTTACTTCGTCGCACGGAAAACATTCATGACCTTTTAAACCTTGAAATAAGCACAATCAAGAGGAAAGTTTGGGTCGAACTAAGCGGTGATATCCAGGCTATGCGTGATGATATTGCATCGATGCGTCTCGATCTCGACAAATACCTGGTTAGAAGGAACAGCTCAAACCAAGCATCAAATCAATGGGAGTGCGAGTGTGGTGTCCAAAATGATAGGTCGGGTATGCTTGTAAGAGCTCTTGGACAAGAAAAGGTGATCACAAGAAATATGAGACGAAGGATGTCTGTAATGCAGAAAGTAATCGATGGTCTGTTGGAAGAGAGGTCAATGATTCTTACTGTTCAAAACAACACGACACAGAAAGTGAAATCGAACCAAGCTCTTCTCAATTCATTTCGAGAAGATATTGACGACATTGATGCCGACAGAAACAAAAATGAACAACTTTTGGAATGGCTTAAGTCGTACAAACAAGAAATAACCCGTGTTCGAAGTTTTAAGCGGCCTAGTTTTATGAGCAATTGGTTTTTGATGAAAGCTCAAGACGAGAATCTGTCTGATATAGTTGTAAGACACGATCTTGGCGTTATACCAAACAAGGTTGATGTTCTTATCAAACCAACTGATGGTCCGAATGCTGGTTGGATATTTTACGGAGACTCTGCGTTTCAGAACGACGACGACCATGAGTCTATGTATGGAGGTGTCGTTTACTTTTACAATGAGACTCACGTGAGATTGTTTGCTCCGAGAAAAAACAACCAAGCTGATTCAGGCCGTATTCTCTACACCGGGACACAAGATGAGAGAAGACTAGGGGATTATCATCAAATTGCTGAATCTGCCCTCGTCAGGGTGAAGGTCTGGGGTCCAAATGACATGCCTCCTGCAGATTTTGAAAGTGATTGGTTATCTCTGGACATTACTGATAGTTCCAAGTCTTTTTATGATATAGAGCATAAACTCGGAGATTTTCCTGTATTTATAAACATCCAGGTGTACAATAAGGATGCCCGCCTTATTTCAGAAGGCGTAGGATCCAGCGTTATGTTCAGACCGTGGCTGAATGCAGGGGGAACAGTTTGGGGGTTTAGTAATGAGTCTATAAGAATTTGGTCTGCTTTTATGCACAATCTTTCAGAGGGAAACAATACCTGCTACAAACCTATAGGTGGTGGTGATGGCTGGGGCAAAATGTTTATCAATCAGTTACAATCAAATACTGCTAAAGTTAGAGTATTAGCATGGTCTAAAAATAGCATAGAATTAAATCAAAATTATTTCATAGGAACGGAGAATCCGGCTTCTTTTCAAAGTAAACCGCTAGACCTCGAATACAAGCCGACCGATTACGATCTATTTTCGATATTTATCGAAGCTACTAGCGGGCCAAATAATGGTTTTAGATTTAAAGGCTACGGTAGTTCCCAGAGTAAACAAGAAAGTTTTGGTGGGAGCGTATTTGCCTATGGTGTGGATGGTGACATACGGTCATGGCCACCAAATCCTAAAAAGAATGGCCATTTAATTCACATCAACCCGCCCTACGGAAACGGTAAAAATACTCAGATCTCTGACGACGCAGTTTACGTGTATAGTTTAGTGAAAACGTGGCCAAAACAGGAGTGAAATTGACTTTCAGCATAAGTCTTAGCTTGTGTAGTAGAGTCAAAAAGACAAGATAAAACTTTTTTGCATAATCCCGGGAACTATCCACCATGGATTTTGCTGGGCAATTCTCGGGGGATACTGCAAGAAATGTACGGAATAAATGTTGAAAAGGTGAATACGCGCATTCAACATTTTACTTTCATTCCCTACATTTCTTGTGTTGTCCCCACCGAAGATTGCCACGCAAAAGCCATGGTGGGGAATTCCCGGGATAATGCCAATTTATTTTTTCAATGAGTTTCAGAGTTACCTTTGCACCAGAGGACAAAATTTCGTTTGATTTGAAAGCATTTGCGGGTGACAAACTAGATGTTGTTCAAATGATGAAATTTGCCTTGGTAAATGGTAAGGAGTAATGGAAAAAGGGGAATTTTTTCTTATCTTGTGAAACCAGTCTGTCTTTGTTTGACGGACTATCGCCCGAATAAAGCTTCTACACATGAAATGTGTGAAAACATTGTGACAAAGAAGTTTCTGTATTATCCCATTTTTTTCAAAAGACGAGTGCTGCAAGATGTGTACTGGAAGATGAAAAAAGTAATTAGTTAAAATGTGGTTGTTCTGGGATGGACATCGCTGCACCAAGATTTGTTTCACTGTAACCCTTTACCAAACTATCCCGGATTTGAATGGCCCTGAGAAAGAAGGCGTTTGAAATCACTGTGGTAAACGGATAAAATGCTGGTAACCAGCGTTTTCTCACTTCACCACAGCGTTTTCTACTCTTTGAAAGAGAATTTCAAACATTTAAATCACATTACATTTGTCGTCTGCAAATGCTTTTAACATTGGCTGGTCTAAAGCTTGCTCATCTGGTAAAGAGTTAAATAGAACAATTCGGCTATCTTATTTGGCTAGTTTTGCTTACTATTTTATATAACTCATTTATGTGTCCACGTAGTTCTAATAAATAAGATGAAAATGTTATTTCATCTTGATCTTTGTTTCAACTATGAAACCTTTGGTGTTAGTATTTGACCTGATTAGACCGTGTTTGTTACTAGCGTTTTCTCCTTTTTCTCAGAATGTTTTCAAAAGTTTTTAGCTACAAGACCAAAGGAGCGGCATGTAGGGGATATGATGAGTTTGTCATATATGAACCATGCTCTGGAAAAAGGGGGCTTGATGCATCTCCGTGATGCATGATACCAAGCAAGTCGCTACATGGTCATGATTCCATAAAGTCCATTTTGTCTAACAACTGTCTGAATTATGAGGCAAACTTATCCTTTGACTTGCACAAAATTAACCAATAACAAAAAGTTTCGGCCCAGGTCAGCCTGCGCAGACAAGCTGACCTAGGTCGGTAGTAGTAATTATGGCACTATGCAGGTCAAATTGCCTGCGGCACTATAGGGGCCAGGCCTTTGTCTTTGACAGTTCAGACTATTGTTAGAGGCCTTTGTCTGTTGGAGGTCAGACTGTCTGTGGCAATATGACGTAATCTTGCATACCTTTTGTCTGGCTTTCGTTGCCTCCCACCTGCCGAGGCTAGATGACAATTCCAAGCGTGTTTTGGCGCGTTTTGACCGATCAGGCCGGCGCCCGATTGTATAGAACCGAAAATTCAGCCAAAGCATTCGCCATTGAAAATGCATGAGAACTTTCTCTCAAAGAGGTTGCTCTACTAAAAATGCTTTTGTCTGTGAACGCTTTTACCCCCCTTACCATTCAAAGTCTAGGTTTTGTATTGACTTTAATGAATAAAATCGTATGGTGTTTAACGCCGTTTTCAACATTTTTGTTGCACTTAAGTCGCTGCGGCCAGTGCACCTATACATGCTTTCCAGCAGTATCTTTTACCAGGGCATCATTTTCTTTCCAAGTCACTGACTGCTGTCTCACATAACCATTATTACGGTCAGCTGTGGTAGAGAAATAAATGGTTTCACAATTTTCAGTCCTCGACCTAGCCAGGGATCGAAGCCACGACCCATCTCAAGTCCTGCACGCTAGCTATTTAAGAGCTCAGCTTTTAGGTCCTCGCTTCTACATGGAAAAGTTTGCGAAAAACTTACTACGATCCCCAAATAGCGGTGGCATAATATAAAATTCCCTGTTGGTTTGATCATTAGCTTTCTTAGAAATTCTGATTTTTTTTTTTTTATAATTCATGAGACCTTTCGATACTCTCCTGACAGAGTCGCATATCAAAATGATTTAATGTTTGAGAAATGTCGACACTCTTCCACGTGATGTCTGGCGCGATTGTATAATATCGTCTGAAAAAATTCAGACAAAGCATTCGCCTCTCATTAAAAATGCATGAGAAAATGTCGATATTCTTACAAAATAGGTCGCTTTCCGCTGATTAAAATGCGTGATGTCTGGCGCGATTGTATAATATCGTCTGCAAAAATTCAGACAAAGCGAATAATCAATTGGTCAGATGGAAAAAACAAACTGACCAATCAGAAGAGACTTTGTGACTATATTAGAAAGCTGAATTTCGTGTTTGGAGTCATAAGAGTTTTGACACTCGAATCAGCAACATGGTTAGATGTAAATTTAGTCTCGGTAACGAACGCTACGTACAGGTCAGTGAATGGAGGGGTGAACTGAGAGTCGATATCAGGGAATGGCAGGAAGACATACCTACTAAGAAAGGCATTAGTCTTACGCTTATGAGATGGAAGAATTTGGTAGATGCCTCTGAGTTTGTTGATCAAGCATTACACGGTAAAAAAGCATACAGCGCTCACCTAGGAGGAAACGTTTATTGCAGTATCGGTGAAAACAGCGTTTGTGTAGATATAAGACAGTATTGGAAACCAGACAATGAAGTGGTACCGACCAAAAAGGGTATCTGCTTAAGACCCGCTGAATATAACTCTCTTAAAAAACACGTGTCAGAGATTGGTAGGAATCTACCCGAGTTGGACGCTGTCATTCCCTGTTACCTTCAAAGTGATCATATGAACCAGTTAGGGGCGTTGCGGTGTTCTGAATGTAACCCTAACGATAACGGAAACTGGTAAATAGGCGCGATTGACAGAATTAACATCACATTAATAAGCACCATGTTCAAAGATTCTACAAAAGTGACTGCATATTCGAAGCCAGCCTTGATGTTATGTGAAGATAGACTACAAACGTATGAGCACTGGTCGAAGCAAATAAAGCCTGAGAAATGGTCATTAGCAAAAGCGGGCTTCTTTTACACCGGTACTGCGGATAAAGTGACGTGTTTTGCCTGTGGTGTCAACATAATGTCATGGGAGGAAAAGGACGATCCTTGGGAAGAGCACGAGAAATGGTCTCCGTCCTGTATATATTTGAAAATGACGGGATACACGAGTCAAATCACTTCAAGGTGTGATACACAACGAAACGCGTCTGTTACCAATGGAAGATTGTCCCGTGACGGTTCTACATATAACTGGAGTGCTTTGAATTCAGCCTTTTTCTAAAACCGATGTGAACATGTTCGGACTCATTCTTATATTTGTGACAACAATGAATGACTTCGAATTGTGGTTGAAATACAGACAATTGCGAAGAGACGCCGCGGAGGGTGTTGAAAGGCTCGTTGGCTTGTATATAGAAAACGAAAGAAACCTCTCTATTTACTATTTCTATTTGATGTAGTAAGAATGTATGGATGTCTATGTAATAAATAAACATGTCTGACTGGCAACAATATTTGTCTTCTTTGTATTTTGACTTAAAATCTCCCGCTAGCTATGGTGGTCCTGAAAAACTCTATCAACATGTTAAAGACGAGGGTAAATACAAAATTGGCAGGCACAGAATACGCCAATGGTTGCAGAATCAAGAAGCGTATTCTCTGACCAGGGGTGCTAGACGCCGCTTTAAACGTTCCAGGGTGATTGTAAATGGCATCGACAGTCAATGGGACATGGATCTTATGGACATGGCCAATTTACAGAAGCATAACGAAGGTGTGAAATACATTTTGATTGTTATCGATGTATTTTCTCGTTTTCTTTATGCTCAACCTGTTAAGAGTAAGCGAGGCGCTGATGTAGTCATGGCATTGAAACGTATACTGACAGGCCCCAAAAAGCCAAACACAATTCGTACGGACAGAGGAATGGAATTTAGAAGTAAAGAAGTAAATAAATATTTAAATAGTCAAAGTATACATCATATGTACGCATATAATACGGAAACAAAAGCAAATTACGCGGAAAGAGTTATTAAAACGCTAAAACACAAGATTTTTCGATACCTGCTCAAAAACAGAACTAGTAGATACATTGACATTTTACAGGATTTTGTACATAGTTACAATCACACTCACCACAGGAGTCTTGGAGAAAACCCAGCAGCAATTTCCGTGAAAAATGAAGGGGAAAGTCGTCTTCAACAGTATCTCATTAGAAACAAAGGAAGCAAAGGGGAAAAGCCCGTTATAAAAAAATTCAAATATAAAATCGGCCAGACTGTACGATTGTCACACATCAGGTCCGTATTTGACAGAGAATACTCGCAAAAATGGACAGGGGAGATTTTCAAAATCAGATCACGTTTCAAAAGACAAGGACTTCCAATTTACACGTTAGTAGACTGGGACAACGATGAAATTGATGGTACATTTTACGAACAAGAATTACAAGCCATAAACGTTGACGACGGTACCGACTTTAGCATCGAAAAAATTTTGAAAAGAAGGACACGCAATAAGAAACAGGAAGTCCTGGTGCGCTGGTTACACTGGCCAAAAAAGTATGACAGCTGGATACCGGAAACTGATATTAAGCAATACTCGTAAACAACCGAGAATATAAAAAGAGGCTGAAAACTAGCAATGTTCTATCATTTATGTCTAGACAGTCAAACGATCATGATCATCACAAACGTGCTTTACAGCGCTCAACTCAACTGTCCTATTGATTTAAGACAACTCTGCTCCAAAATAACGAATGTACGGTATGATCCAGCACGATTTCCCGGACTGATATGGCAACACAGAAAAGCTGGAGGAAACTGTTTAGTGTTTTCTAACGGTATTATCAACTGTAACGGCAAAGTTTCGAGTAAAAGAGAGGGGTACGAACGAATACGGAAATATGCGAGACTGATACAGAATTGTGGATATCCAGTGAATTTATCGGACGTGAAACTTTTAACCATGTCTATGAGCCATACCCTCAGTTCGGATTTGGATTTGAAGCGTTTGTCTGTCGATAAAGATGTCGTATACGAACCCCAGTTATTTCCTTCTCTTAACTTTAAAAGGGAAGGGGTGCATTTTTGTTGTTTTCATACAGGGAAAGTGGTCATAACGGGTGTAACCTCTTCACAAAAAGAGGACGAGATTGTTTGTCCCACACTAATTGAACTCGAACTCTATACGCGTAAGAAGGAATGAGTATTTTAACCGATTCAATCATGGAACACTCTACAGTCTATTTACAAATCGCTTATTTACTTCACCTACAAGAGACCGAAACAACGGTAAGGAAGAATTTACTGCAGAATTTAACGAATCGTCAACTAAAGGCTATCATCGAGGTGGCAAAACGTATACTTAATGGAGTCATTAATCCAATGAGAAGAGATGTTCAAGTTTTTGAAAGAAGGAGACTATTGTTACGCACACTATGCTCAAATAACGTTTCATCAACCCGTAAGAAGACTTTACTTCGACGATTTCATTCATTTATACCCATTTTATTACGCCCAGTTTATCTCATTCCTACTATACTAGACCAATTGAGAACAAGGAGAGAAGAATGACAGAGTTTTACTTGTATTTAAATTCCGCAGAATCTATCGATATACGTAAGAATAACGCAGATTTCTTGTTCCAGTTTTCTAAGGACTATATTTTAGAAGGAAGTTGGTTATGTGCTCTGGTAGAATCGTCATTGACCTGCGACTTTACACCTCAAAGTAAGCGGTTGTATTTGAATTGTGACATTATAGAGGAAACGTTTGTCAGGAATAAGTTACAACCCGTTCTCACCAATATAGAAATCGAAACAAGATACAAGAAATTTAAATTTACGGAATGTCTTCATCGACGTTATAGACCCGTGAGTGTCAAGAAATTTAACACTATTAGGCTGTCGTTAAAAGGCGAAGATTTAAAACCGATTGATTTGAATTCGAACGATTTTCACTGTGTCCTTCATTTCAAGAAATCATGGGTTCCATAGACGTCTTTGATTCAAAACTACAGAAGTGGGTTCCGTACAAAGAAGATGTGGAGTATTGGATTGATTATTTTAAACCGAAAGACCACATCCCAGATCAAATAAGGAATTTGGAGAAAATACTAGAAGAAAAGAATAAACTGCTGCGAGATATGGAAGAAAAACTTGAAAAAGTCAAAACTCCTCAGGTAAAAATGGTGAGCCCATTAGCCGAAGTAGTTGATAGGGCAAAATCTCAAATAAAACGTAAGAACGGTGTTGACGAAGATCGTAAGAATATCAAGCGTAAGAAGACTCACAAAACGTATCGCAAAGATCCCGACTGGGCGTTTTGAAAAATTAGCATGAATAGTAAAATTCAGCACAGTGAAGAATTATCGTTATTTAATCCGATCCCAAAAGATTCGTCCTTGTTATCGAAAGATTGGATCGAATTCCGACCCATTAATCCGGTAACCGATTCTTCATCGAGCTTGGAATTTAATATACCGCCACAGGCCAGCGCCTACATCAACTTGAAGGAATGTAAATTGAGGGTGAAATTGAGACTCGCTTTACAAGACGGTACACCCGTGTCAGAAGATGATACGCTGGGACTTATCAATTTACCTTTGCACACCATTTTCAGACAGCTGGACATTCATTTACAACAAAAACCACTCCCGAATAGCGGAACCACGCATCCGTATAAGACCTACATTGACACCTTATTAAATACCAATCAATCTATACAGGAAGCTTTTCTGACCAGTCAATTATTCTACAAGGATTATCGGAATCTGGACGATAGCGACCCCAAAACTGGATCAAATACCGGTTTATTCCAAAGATATGAAAAGACCAAGGGTGGTAAAATTATAGATCTGGAAGGAAGTATCCCGGTGGACTTGTTTCAACAACCCAAGTTGCTTATTAACGGAGTGCAAATGGGGCTTAAATTGTGGCAAGCATCCGATGCCTTTCGAATCATTACAGATGCGTTTACTCCGAATTACAAGGTGCAAATCGTTGACGCCCGTTTCAAGCTCTGTATTCAGCGGTTACAGAACGATTTGCTTCTGGCTCACGACAAAATGATTCAGGACACTCCCGCTATGTACCCATATTTCCGCTCAGAGATAAAAACAACCTCGATAGCGCAAGGACAATATAGTTTTCACGCAGACGATATATTTCAAGGTAGGGTGCCAAACAAAATCATCATAGGGACGGTTGCGAGCGTTTCATATAACGGAGACTACAAAACAAACCCATTCAACCTGAAACATTACGACTGCAGTTACCTCGGTTTCTTCGTTGATGGCCAATCCGTACCATCGCAACCTTTGCAACCTAATTTTGAAGGAAATCATTTCACCGACTGTTATCAGACCCTCACTTCCTGTAGAAATGATATCAACATCACATACAAAGAGTACAAGCAAGGATACTGCCTATATGTGCTGGATATCGATCCCTACTATTCTTTCAACACAAAAAGAAGAGGTCTTTGCCGTTTGGAAATCAAATTTGCTAAACCTTTACCAGAGAGTGTGACATTGTTGCTGTACGCTACCTTTCCAGAAATACTTGCAATCGATAAAGCGAGAAATGTGTATATACAATAAATACGGAGGGAAATAATAAAAAAAAAACCACACACACACACAATGACTCATGCCTTCTTTTATACTTTTATTGTATTATTCTGTTAATAAAAATATAAAATCATGAAATTGTCGAGTCGTTATTCAATAAGAAATCCAGTCTATATCTTTCTTTCGTTTCTTCTCTCTAAGTCCCGGAGGAAATAGTGTTAATTTCTTATTCTTCTTTTTCGAGGTATCTTCCCTTTCCTCTCTCTGCTGATCATCTTGTCTCCCAGATAGTTTTTTCAATCGCTCAAACTTTTCGAAAGGCACTAATACATATTTCTCCATTACTGTAATACGGGTTGTAAGTAGGCTGAAGCAATCTTCACCAATGTATGGATAATACGTTGTTTATGTTGGATAGCTTCCTTCTTTTTAACAAACCCCGTGTTACGATCTCCAAGCAAGTAAATAAAGCGTCTCTGCCTCTTTAAGGTGGCTTTTTCCGTAAGTGTCAATCTACCTTTGAACCGGATAATGTTGTACGCAATTTGACTAAGCGCCCTTAGCTGTTGACGGGTAATAGTTTTTAAAAGCGCTTTTCTCTGGTCGGCTGTAGTGTTGGCCACTAAATATAAAAAGTGACGTTGCTGTTTAATTAGTTCTACCATATTGTATTCTTATAAGCTATTTATTTCCATTCTTACGTCAAACGGTACACAATAGGATCTTCGTTGGGAAATATACGAGTCCTTAAACGGTACTTGTCGTCGGAGTAAGGGGACATGTCCACTATGAAATAACCGTGTCTCGTATTAAGGGCATCTTCGTAAGCCTTCATAAACACTCCGGATTTACCGGGATAAAGCTGCCGTCCTAGCACTCCTACTTGAGATATGTCACGAATATTTTTCATAAGCACCAGATACCATGTATTCAAAGCTATAGTTCTGGCATGTTTACCCCCAGGGTATAAGTTTTGTGTGATCATAATCACCGATACTTTTCTGTGATGGCAGCCTTGGGTGAACAGTAACTCCATTTCTTTACTCCGCATGACCTCGTGCATTAGGTCGTCTAAAATGATTAACTTGTGTTTTTTGTCTCTTGTGAAGTCATCCAATTCTTCTGCAGTAGGTAGTCCTTGCTTACTGTCAAAGTTTGGAATGGAACTCTCCATGACATCAAACAAGTCTTGGTGGATACCGTAGCAATAGAGAATATGAGAAGGGGGGTCCCGTCCGTACATGAGGTTTACTTGTTTCAAAAAGCGGTACACCCATTGGGTTTTACCACTACCAGTTTGTCCGCTAATACACATACTAGAACATGGTTCGAATGGAAGAGGGACGGCCATTATTTTTTAAGTCTAGGGTTAGGCAAAGCGTACCCGATACTGCTACTCAAGAGTGATACCCAAAGCTCGGTCGACCCGTTTTGCACTGATAGGTTAATGATGGACGTAATAATAATGATGTACACTATGATCATCTGACAAAAGTAGACAATCTCTGCTTGGGGGACACGGGTGCCCAGTAAATGCCACTTGTCACTATGGCTTTCTTCATCAGGTTTAGGGAAACGTAAAAACGTTTCTTTTTCGGGAGTTTCTGTCATATTCTTACGTTAGATTAACTCAAAACACAAAAAGAAACTCATTCTTACAATTTTTTATTTATAAGCAATACAATTATCACGTTAACAAATAAAATAAACAACAGTTGGTATCTAGAAAAATAAGCGACACTTTTAAGAAAATGAGTGACACTTTTTTGAAAATGAGTGACACTTTTAGGAAAATGAGTGACACTTTTTGAAACAGACCCTATGGGAATTTACCTGTAAAAGTATAAAAACGTAAAAACGAGTGACACTTTTTGAAAAATGAGTGACACTTTTTGAAAAATGACTAACACCTTTTTTTGAAAAATGATTGACATTGAACAACCCACGAACAAAAAAAAAAATTACATCAGTCATATCCATATGGTACAGTGTCATAATTGTCTAGTTTCCTTCGCTTTGTATACACCATTTGATAACTTTTCTTTTCTTCTCTATTATACAATTTCCTCTTTCTTTTGTCTCTACATATTTTACATGGGTTGGTTACAACAATATTTGAACTACTTTTTGAATCTGTTACTATAGCTTTCACGGCTTCAAAATTGATTAGTTTGCTATTAGTGTAGTTCAAAGTAAACCCTCTGACCTTACATGTTTCCTCGTTGGTACTGGTCTTATATGCGTAATTCTTTGGACCTCCTGACACAAATTCTACAATATGCTCTCCTTGCTCCAGTTCATCCGTGAACTCACCCAAGTAGTCCCCTAAGGGAGGATCAAACTCTCCGGGTCTACTCACGTAAATGACAGAGTCCGTGTCGTAGTACAACACTCTTTTATTCAACTTTTCGAGCACACTGTACAATTTTAATCGGGCCCAACATGTTGTAAAGGTCGCCAAGTAAATGTTTGTTTCGTTGTCTTCGGGGTGAAAGTCATGTTTATAAATCCACTCTATTTGTATCATATCATTTGAGAGTATATGAAAGTTCAGAGGCTCTTTTGTAGGATCAGAAAATACTTGAAAAAATAAGTTTGCTTGACTCTCGTGATATATTTTGGTTTGACGCATATTGAGTCTCTGTCCACACTTACCCCAAAAGCTATTGAGACAAAGTTTGGCCAGAGCTCTTTTGCCAGGGTTTTTTACAATGCTGTTTTGATCCAGCAATACACCCTCTTTTTTATGATAATCTTCCATGTATTTTGTCATGTCTTGTTTCGTTTTGACCCAATCAGGAGGGCCACTCGCCTCTTGCTTAAATTTCAAAAACGTGTTGATATACTTGGCGAATAACCCCCCATCACCCGTCTCAGGATTATACTGTGTTGTTTCCTCCCAGTGGTATACTTCATATATTTTTTCTAGTGTGTAACCCAGTCTTAGAGCCGTTTTTATCTCGGGGATGCACCACGTGCCAATTAAAACCCTGTCTTCAGAAGAACATGTACATGAATCTTGATTCTCGGTATCCGCACAGGTACGACATAGAGGAAATTTCAGTTTGCCATTTGATCTATAGGGGAGGACTGGATGATACAGCCCTCTCGGGGGTAATGTCTTTATTTTGGCAATACCAAAATACTCCTCAAGCTTCCCGAAGTCTTTGGTCAAGATTTTGGGGTGACCTACGGGATACCGACAATACTTGTTCACCCAAGGGTACAAACTTGTAAAGTCTACGTATTTGACCTGTTCATGTTCTTTGGTTTTGTAATAGAGTTGACTGGCATTAGTGCGCCCTCCGAAGAAACTCTCTCTTGGATCTAATCGGTCAGCTACATCTAATTGTGCAATGCATTCTTTGAGTTCTTCATTTTCGTCCTTTAATTTTTTGAAGTCATGGTCCCAAATACACACATACTTCATGCCTAATTGCTCGAGGTATGCTTTCTTTTTTAGAGTCAGAGCATACAATTCATTCAGTGATTGATTGGTGAGGGGGTGATACGTGTCCTCTCGTTTGTCTGGGAAACACACAGGGCATCCGTGAAACACACATCCGTGGTACTCGTATGCTGTGTGTGTTTCTTCACAATATCCATCTAATTTGTATCGTGTTCCTGGTATCTTTTTTTCACCTTCATTCAGTGCATGCTGAATGTGTACATGGTCTGTAAGCGCTCGCCACTCTAACCACTGAATTGACACCTTACTGTATTGTTCTTTGTATCCACTGGGAGGAATCTTTGCTATCGGGGTGCTTACAAATTCTTTACCCTTGACTTTCAATTTTGCTGCACTCACCCATTCATCTTTCACCAGTACATACAATACTCCCTCACATAGTTTGGCTGGGATCCATTCATCAGTGTCATACAATTGTACCTTCCACTTTTCTTCTAGAAATTTACTTCTAAACATATTCATGCATACTGATGCAATCGTAACACTGTCGAAAGGATCTACGGCCCCAAACCACCTTTTTTCAGTCTTTCCCTTTCCATTTATGACCTCTTTTTCTTCTCCCGTTGCATTCATTAACAAATATCTAAATTTCAAACATGCTTGTCTCAATATATCAACATCACTTCTACAATATTCTAACATCTCTTTTCTAAAATCAAAAACTTCACACTGTCTCTGTTTCAACCACTCTACTAACTCGCTTCTTTATTTCTCACCCATGAAATCGTAACCATAATCTTTAGCATCAGGGTAGGGCCCAACATAATTTTGATTCTCTCTGGTATTAAAATAATGTGGGAACCACCCTTTTTTCAATTCATGTAAACCAAATGCTTTGGGTAATGCTGACAGTTTCATGGGTAAGAAGTTAAGACTGTCTATTACCTTGATATGTAAGTCTCGCTCTACTGTCATGTACATTATCTTGGACCCGTTGTAAATAATTTTGTCTGGCCGTAATGACTGATCAACGAGGTACTCTAGCAGAAAGTAACCGTCATAACCTTTCATGTTATGAGCAACCACCTTGCAGTACTCGTGTTGTTCCGTAAATAACCATTGCCCAAACTGTTCAGCAGTATCATGTCCCTGGAAAGTGACTTCTCTAAAGCCACATGTCCCTGGACAAGGTCCCAAATCTTTCTCATCCAGATTTTTTTGACATTTTTTACAACGGCTACCGCATCTCTTACATACTGATTTGGCAGTCAATTCATTGTCAATACATTTTGGGCATACCGAATGAGCTAAGACAAAGTTGGGACGATGCGTAGTTCTACCGCACCATGACGTGTTGCAGTTTTTACACTTAGAACAAGACTTACATACCTGTGATGGTTGACAATCTGCGCATTCTATTTTCTTTTGCGGTATGTATCCATTCTCGCACTCACTCATATCATCCTGACTACACTCAAAATCAAAAAATATATATTTAGGTATAAACTTGTCCTTACATTCTTTCGCTCTTAAATAACACTGATGATCGTCCAACACATACTTTTTACAAGTCTTACAAAAGTATTCCCCACACACATGGTCCTCCTTCTTCCTTATGTCCGTCCTTAGTACCTTGTAACACCTGAAACACCTCCACCACTTTTCACACTGGGAAGGCCCACTGGGTTGACCTTTTCTCCTTCCATTTTTGTGTAAGGGTACTTTCTTGTGTTGTTTGTAACAATCATCTGACCTACAGTACATGTTACAATCTGTGCATCTCAGAGTCTTGTTCGTTTTAGGGCAGTGGTCCCTCTTGCACACTATACATTTTTCTGCACACTGGTGATATTCCCTATTACTATAGTGTTTGAGACATTTTTCACAAAAATAGGAGTCGCTAAAAAACCCAGTGATGTTTGTTATGGCATGAAAGTGGTCGTCGTCCACCAAGTACACGTAGATACAGGGACGCCCGTCACTGCTAGGACCAGTAATAAATTTATTGCCTAGGCGAGCGCTGATGACCATCACGCGTACTCCTAGGATTTCCTCAAATGCCTCCACATCGTTGAGACTAGCTGTTCGGTCTATGGGTACGCCTGCCATCTTACACAGAGCCCTTGCCAGCTGTCCTTGGTGTTTCTTCTTCTTTTTGACAAGGTCGTTATAGTAAGACAAGGGGACTTTTTGATATTCTAAAACCAACTCCAAGCTACTTTTTCCCTGTCTGTTTTTCGTTACCTCCTCCCATTCTTCCTTGGTACACCTCTTTAATTTTGCCCAGCTGACTCCAATGGCCCTTGCCATACACATTTTATCTTCATTCTCAATAGTCACTACCGAGCGTTTTAAATCCAATGAAGTGTTTTCACCTTTAATACGTATGATATGTTTTCGCTTGCCTCCTTTAGGTAGGTCAATGGTCCCTATTATTATATCAAAGGTCTCATCGATCGAAAGTTCCTGGTTACTATTGAGTACCTTTTCGAGGATCTCCATAACTCTATTAGCGTCAAGGGTATCCCACTTCTGTAAAGGGACGACAACAGGGTTGTGCAAAGCATCGTGATATATCACGACACGACCTAGATCATTCCCCTGTAGGTGTCCTCGGGCCTCGTTAAGGGCTGCCTGGATCATGTCATGAAGTCCCTGCCTCACGTCTATTAACCGCTGACCATTGTACCGCTCATCCAATTTTACTTGATATGTTGTATCTATTGCTGAATTTTTGGCATATGTGCGGGTGTCCTTCTTTCTCATTGTGTATTTCAGTTTGTTGTCGTTCTGTAGACCGGAGGGTCCCGCCCGTGGCTCTTCCCCTTCCCCTGTCTGAACAAATGGATCGTCCCAATCACCATCTTCCAAACACAACCTTGCTGTCTCGTTCATATCGTCATCAAAAAGATCGTTCTGTAGACCGGAGGGTCCCGCCCGTGGCTCTTCCCCTCCCCCTGTCTGAACAAATGGATCGTCCCAATCACCATCTTCCAAACACAACCTTGCTGTCTCGTTCATATCGTCATCAAAAAGAAGGGCTTTGACAGCTCCATCAATTTCCTCCTGTATTTGTACATACTCTAGCGATACGACCATGTCCTCCTCGTTAAAAGTAACCGGAGTCTGGATACGTCCACCTAGGGTTTGCAGCACCAAGTCCATTTGTTCTTCGATAAACTCATTATCATATTCCTGTTGTCTCAGCTGGAAAAGTCTAAGTCTTACAGACACGGAATCCTGGATCCCCATGGTCGTTGCAAAGTCCATAAGCTCATCCGGATCCGTATAAGAGTTTATCATAACGTCCATTATTTCAGCCACAGCGTCCATGTTGCTCGATTGAAATCTGAAAACAGAATAGGTATGTTACCGAGTGTGTCTTCTTATATACTCTCCATTAGCCTCGTTTTGAGAAAGAGCTATTTTTAGATATACTAATTTAATACAGGCATACAATATATGAAATCGGGGTAAAAGGCACCCGCTGAAGTCATTTCTTTAGTCAGAAAATGGATTTTATCGTGTTTTAAGTGAAATTTACTTTCGAATTTGATCATAGATGATAAGAACAGCCTCAATGACATTTTATCTAACAAGTTATCTCCAATACCTTCATACCTAATTTGAAAATTTTTATTTCTTGATTTAAAATGAAATATAGCGACAGTAGTATGTAATGTAATATATGAAATCGGGGTAAAAGACATCCGCTGAAGTCATTTCTGTAGTCAGAAAATGGATTTTGTCGTGTTTTAAACGAAATTTACTTTCGAATTTGATCATAGATGATAAGAACAGGCTCAATGACATTTTATCTAACAAGTGATCTCCAATACCTTTATACCTAATTTGAAAATTTTTATTTCTTGATTTAAAATGAAATATAGCGACAGCAGTATGTAATGTAATATATGGAATCGGGGTAAAAGGCACCCGCTGAAGTCATTTCTGTAGTCAGAAAATGGATTTTGTCGTGTTTTAAACGAAATTCACTTTCGAATTTGATCATAGATGATAAGAACAGGCTCAATGACATTTTATCTGACAAGTGATCTCCAATACCTTTATACTTAATTTGAAAATTTTTATTTCTTGATTTAAAATGAAATATAGCGACAGCAGTATGTAATGTAATATATGGAATCGGGGTAAAAGAAATCAGCTGAAGTCATTTCAGTAGTCAGAAAATGGATTTTGTCGTGTTTTAAACGAAATTTACTTTCGAATTTGATCATAGATGATAAGAACAGGCTCAATGACATTTTATCTGACAAGTGATCTCCAATACCTTTATACCTAATTTGAATTTTTTTATTTCTTGATTTAAAATGAAATATAGCGACAGCAGTATGTAATGTAATATATGAAATCGGGGTAAAAGACACCCGCTGAAGTCATTTCTGTAGTCAGAAAATGGATTTTGTCGTGTTTTAAACGAAATTCACTTTCGAATTTGATCACAGATGATAAGAACAGGCTCAATGACATTTTATCTGACAAGTGATCTCTAATACCTTTATACCTAATTTTTTTTTCTTAATTTAAAATGACATACAGCAACACTTGTATGGAATGCAATATATGAAATCGGGGTAAAAGGCATCCGCTAAAGTCATTTCTTTGGTCAAAAAATGGATGTTTTTCTCGCTTTTTAAACGAAATTCATGTTAGAATTTGATCATAGATGATAAGAACATGCTCAATGACATTTTATCTGACAAATTATCTCATATAGAGATAAAAGTTGAAAATCGACGTTCGGCGTAAATTCAAAAAGATTTTATCACTCAAAACTTGGTTGCAATTTGTAACATTAGGTAAACAATTGTTACAAATTAGACTTACACGTTCATATATATGCAAAAATTAAAAGCCAGGTGTTTTTCTGCAGATGTTTTAAATTTTTCAAAACGGAAAAGTCACTTTAGATTTAATATCAAACAGTGTCTGGTTGCACAAAAGTAGCACATTGTTAAATCGAGGATTTCGAAAAGAAAAATTGACGAAGTTTGTTTCAGCATATTTATTTCAATTTTGGGCACCTCTTCTTTTTACTGAAACTGAAGGATGGATATTCTAAATTTACTGGAAATTATAGTTATGTTTCATGCGATAGACATTAACCTTATAGAAGCTTTACGTTTTCTTTAACAACAGGGATAGGACCATTCAAGTGCAAAGAGATGCGAGTCTCTTTATTTCACTTTTCAGGGTCACAATGGGTGAAAGAAGACATCACCTACCAACCACCCAAGTTCACTGATAAACGATGCCAAGTAATGATCTGTAGGGTTAATTCTTTTTTCGATGCTTTAATTGAACAGAACTCCTATGATGCGTTTGTAAAATATAGCAAAGAACTTATAGCTCAATTAATGTTCTGTCTACATACAAGAAGTACAGATAAAAAACAATTACACATTTATTTACACCCTGAAAAAGATTCGAATGATAATGGCTTCACAAAGTATGCTGGTCCTGAATTTAATGAAATACACATTTTTTGTGGCAATATGAACTCAAAAAGACAGTGTGCCGGAACAATTATACACGAGATGGGACATGCAATATTGCCAATTGGGAATGGACATAACAATTTTTGGTTCACAACAACCGCATGTCTCATGGCTGCTGCAAACTTATTTGTCACAAATAGATCAAAAGAAATGCCCGTGGTTTCAATCACGGGATCAAATATACAATAATTCAAGTGTAGGTCAAAATGTGAAATTGTGTTAATACATGTATGTATGTAAAAAGAAAATCCTGTAATTCGCTAAAATAGTGTTTATGTGTGTTTGTGTGGGTGTGTGTCGGGAAAACTGTGTATATGTTTTTATATTGTAAAAAGGAATAGATTACAACGCTTTAAAGGTAGGTCGATTCATATTTTACTATCATATTTACTGCAGATTTTCATTGTGCACATTGAGAACCTTTCTTCTTTTCCCCCTGTACGCTTTCATTTTCTCCCCGTTCCGGTTAAATTTTCAGTCTTTTACCTCACTACCGTAAAAACCAGGGTTTGTATGGTAACGAGTTATAAGCGTTTACAAACAAGTGAAGTAAAACGGACTTACCTTTCTATAATCGAGGTTCCAACATCAATGATCTGGAAACGCTGTTACAACAATAAACTTTGTGCCATTTCTAACGCACACAACTTTTACTTTATTACTTAATTGTTTATTGATACCTAGAACCCCTATGTAAAAACTAAATTGCTTTAGAAAATATACTCTTCTTCCAACAGTATATTGCCTGTCAGGAGAATCCAAACACAGCTGAACTGCATTAAGCAAGACAGTTTTACTGAAAAAAAAAAGAAACTCCTGTATAGGATATGTTATACAAATGCTTTTCATAAGTATGATCTGATATTAAAATGTTCATTTTGAAAATAACTATCACATAACAGACTCTCACATTCCTCCGAAAATGTACATTCATCTACAAAACGTTTGCCTTTTATATAGTTAACAGACAAAAGCGTTTGATAAAGTGTTTATAAATTCCATGCATTTTTAATGAGAGGCGAATGCTTTGTCTGAATTTCTGCAGACGATTCTATACAATCGTGCCAGACATCACGCATTTTAATCAGCGGAAAGCGACCTATTTTGTAAGAATATCGACATTTTCTCATGCATTTTTAATGAGAGGCGAATGCTTTGTCTGAATTTTTGCAGACGATATTATACAATCGCGCCAGACATCACGCATTTTAATCAGCGGAAAGCGACCTATTTTGTAAGAATATCGACATTTTCTCATGCATTTTTAATGAGAGGCGAATGCTTTGTCTGAATTTTTGCAGACGATATTATACAATCGCGCCAGACATCACGTGGAAGAGTGTCGACATTTCTCAAACATTAAATCATTTTGATATGCGACTCTGTCAGGAGAGTATCAAAAGGTCTCATGAATTATAAAAAAAAAAAAAATCAGAATTTCTAAGAAAGCTAATGATCAAACCAACAGGGAATTTTATATTATGCCACCGCTATTTGGGGATCGTAGTAAGTTTTTCGCAAACTTTTCCATGTAGAAGCGAGGACCTAAAAGCTGAGCTCTTAAATAGCTAGCGTGCAGGACTTGAGATGGGTCGTGGCTTCGATCCCTGGCTAGGTCGAGGACTGAAAATTGTGAAACCATTTATTTCTCTACCACAGCTGACCGTAATAATGGTTATGTGAGACAGCAGTCAGTGACTTGGAAAGAAAATGATGCCCTGGTAAAAGATACTGCTGGAAAGCATGTATAGGTGCACTGGCCGCAGCGACTTAAGTGCAACAAAAATGTTGAAAACGGCGTTAAACACCATACGATTTTATTCATTAAAGTCAATACAAAACCTAGACTTTGAATGGTAAGGGGGGTAAAAGCGTTCACAGACAAAAGCATTTTTAGTAGAGCAACCTCTTTGAGAGAAAGTTCTCATGCATTTTCAATGGCGAATGCTTTGGCTGAATTTTCGGTTCTATACAATCGGGCGCCGGCCTGATCGGTCAAAACGCGCCAAAACACGCTTGGAATTGTCATCTAGCCTCGGCAGGTGGGAGGCAACGAAAGCCAGACAAAAGGTATGCAAGATTACGTCATATTGCCACAGACAGTCTGACCTCCAACAGACAAAGGCCTCTAACAATAGTCTGAACTGTCAAAGACAAAGGCCTGGCCCCTATAGGGCCGCAGGTAATTTGACCTGCATAGTGCCATAATTACTACTGTCGGTACTTTTTGCAGATGCATAGAACATGGCTTATATATATCTTTTGCCCCTTACCAAAAAAACCCATATTAGATTAATTGATTGTATAGTGTTTTACGCCGTTTTCAACATTATTTCAGTTATCTCGCGACGACCATTGCACCTATCAATGCTTTCCTGGAGTTTCTTTTTTACAAGTACTCCGCACAATATTCTTTCCCACATAACCATCGTCGAAACAATGATCAGCGGTGAGAGAGGAAAGAATCCCGTCGCAATGACTATCATCAATCCTTGGAAAGAAAGTGGCCGAGCCGGAGATCGAACCAGCGACCCCCTTGTTCTTGAGTTCTGTACGCTACCGACTGCGCTACCGGGCTCGGCCCCATATTAGAAATCCTGGGGAAAAAGGGTTTTAAAAAAGACTTGTGGGAAAAGGAATAAATGCTGGCAACCAGTATTTTCTCCATTTCACACGATGTTTTCTACCGTTTTATAGACAAATGCCATCATACGAGAGGCATTTTATTTGTCGTCTGCAAAATCTTTCTATTTGGACCATTCTCAAATTTTGTGGTCTAGTGAAGCGTTTTATGGATCATACGTGACCTTCCGCTCTCGACCGCCCAGTGATGGAGGCATAGGAAGTTTAGGCCCGATACTTCACCATGCAGCAAAATTTTAGACTTTTCCATTTTAAAAGCATTTGCAGGTGCGAAGAATAATTGTTTCCCATACTCACTCGTCACAACTCGGCCGATTTCGTACCTACATCTAACCTGGTCTAACATCTGTGTTTTAAATAAAGAGAATATAGTGGAAAAAGGGGGAAAATATTGGTCAACAGCATTTTCTCTTTTTTGCTACATTTTTTATTTCTTTTTCCATCCAAAAGACCAGCCCCATTGTTTGAGCAACAATTAATTTTTCGTCTGTAAATGCATTTAGTTTTGAAATTTGAAGTCTTAAAATTTTTCATCAAGTATGTAGATTTAAGACATTTTTTTTAAGAACGTGAAGGGAAGTTCTCAGTGTATAAGACGTTCACCTATATACGCCTTTGCACCGAGCCCCGGTGGCGCAGTCGGTAACGCACAGGACTTGAGAACAAAGGGTCGCTGGTTCGAATTCCCAGCTAGGCCAATTTCTTGATGATAGTCATTGCGACAAGATTCATTCCTGTCTCACCGTTGATCATTGTTTCGACGATGGTTATGTGGGAAAGTAGCAAGTGGCTTGGGGAGAATATTGTGCGAAGAACTTGTAACAGAAACTCCAGGAAAGCATGGATAGGTGCACAGGTCACGGCGAGATAACTGAGAAAATATTTAACTCTTTACCAAACGACAGAATTTTAGACTGGTCCAAATTGAAAGCACTTGCAGACAACAAAATAAACGTAACTCAAAAATTGAAATTTGTTTCCAGCAGGGTAGAAAACATTGTGGGAAAAGGAGAAAATGCTGGTTATCAGCATTTTCTCCTTTTCCCACAATGTTTTCAAAAGGCCTCTATCTCTAACTCTTTACCAAACGACTGAATTTTAGACTGGTCCAAATCAAAAGCACTTGCAGACTACAAAATAAACATAACTCAAAAATTGAAATTTGTTTCCAGCAGGGTAAAAAACATTGTGGGAAAAGGAGAAAATGCTGGTTATCAGCATTTTCTCCTTTTCCCACAATGTTTTCAAAAGGCCTCTATCTCAGGGTCGTAAAAACCAGGGATTGTTTGGTAAAGGGTTAAGTCATATCGCTGCGGTCAATACACCTTCGCATCTGTTTTTTGGCTTCCTCACACTAGTACTGACAAAACTTTCTTTCCAAACCACTGACTAGTTTTCTCACATGCATCCACCAGGTCACGAGTCAGATACGCTAACCACTGAGCTATCCGGCCGGGCTCATGAGGAAGAGGGCTCTTCAAATCCTTGTGGGAAAAGAAGAAAATGGTAGTCACTAGTATTTTCTCCTCTTTCTACAACGTTTTTTACCCTTCCAAGGTTAATCCCATCGTAATTAGCGACATCAAATTTGTTTTCAATTTGGACAAGTTTTAAATATTGCCGTCTGCTATAGAGTTAACTTACAAGTGAACAAAGCAAAGAATATTCAACAGCATATAAATTTATTTGCAGAGGTCTGCACAAGTGTTAAAACAATAAGCGCACAAACAGAATCTTGTTCTTAAATCTCTCAGCGCCAAATATATGAGTCATGCTCTAGGAAAAGGGGGTTTAAAAGCATCTGCAATAAGTATCGACCCACGTCAGTCTGCGTAGTCCGCGCAGGCTGGCCTAGATCGAAACTTTTTGTTATTGGTCAATTTTCTGCATGTCTAAGGACTATTCTTAATCATAATTTAGTTACGGTTGTTAGACTAAATGGATTTTATGGATCCATAATTATGTGATAACTTGCTTGGTGTAATGGATCACAGAGATGCACTAAGCCCCCTTTTGCCAGAACATAGCTCATATGAACTCAACCTCTGTCGGCGGCTGAAAACACAATCCACCCGAAACTCATGAAGATTTTATCATAAAGGCTTAACTGAACAAGCGACCGATATAGATCCAAGATATAGGCTGCACGTTCTGTGCAGTCTGATCTTGACTATGTCGCCCGCAAAAGCTCCTATTTTCGTCAACGGTGTTAATAGGCTTATATCTGGTCTCAACATAGAATTGCGCGAATTATTGCGACTCATTCCCTTGAGAATTTAATTTTCATAAATGCAAAATTTAACACCTGTCTTTTCCAAAACATCATGGGAATTGTTAGATCTAGCATGAAGGCCTTTTTTTCTGTATGGAGGTAAAGAGACAATATCTCGTGTTTTTTTTTAAATAAAGGTAATGCCTGGTTGAATGGGGCGGAGAAAGGATACCGTATATACTATAGTACAACGATAAGATAAGGAGTTATATACAACAATTCGATTGAGAAGAACCATAATAATAATATTGATAAAATAAAAAGGGATTTTACCCCAACTTAAGGAAAAAAATCATTGAGACGTAGACGAAAAATCCAGGGCCCACATTCATAGACCATTCTAAACAGTACTCTTAAAAGTAACGTTATTTCTGACTGGATAAACCAAATGGTTTAGCTAATCAGAAAAAGTTTTATTTTCTAAATCTGAGAACAGGACTATAACTTTGCTGTACAGGAAACAGGTCAAGGACTTTGGAATTTCAGTGCTGCTATTACAAGAATATTGATCTAAATATCGGACAAAGTGGAATCTGTAGATTCAATATCAGGGAACGAGTTGTAAACGAGCTGATCGGTATTGCCCAAATTTGCAATTAATTTTTGTCTTGATTCTAATGGTTAACCCTCAACCACACAATCCCGGCTTTCAATGACCTTGAGTAAGAAGGCTTTTAAAAACATTGTGGGAATAGGAGAAAATGCTGAAAATCAGCATTTTCACCTTTTCTCACAATGTTTTTTTTTTTTCAATTTCTAAAAGCAATTTTAACCATCTGGGCCAAATCTAATATGTCGTCTGCAAATACTTTAGATTTGGACAGGTCCAAAATTTGTCGTCTGGTAAGGAATTAATGGGTAATGCAAAATGATGATGGAAAAAAAAAACTTCGTGTACGTCCGATATCTTCGTTGCAATTAGATTGCTCTGAAACCTTAACAAGGCCGTGATTTTACTACTCCTCGGGAAAAAAAAACCATTGTTTCAATTCCATACCTTGAGCCACATCAAATCTGTCGTCTGCAAATGTTTTTCGATTATGGACCTGCGTTGCTGTAACTTCTTTTCTCAAAGTTTTCTTTTTAAACATTACAATTATCCCTTTGCCAAACAATCGCAAGGAAGGAAGCGTTTGAAAACATTGTGGAGAAAAGGAGAAAATGCTGATAAGCAGCATTTTACCCTTTTCCACGATGTTACCTTCTGTTTTAAGGGAAAAAAATGCATGATTTTAATCAAGCACAATTTGTCGTCTACAAATGCTTTGGATTCGGACAAGTGCAAAATTTTGTTGTCTGGTAAAGAGTTGTACGCTTAAAGGGTGGTATTAAATCGTGACCTAGTACCGGTAGTCCATTTATCCACCCGTTAACAATTTTGTTTTCGCTCTATATTGTCACAAAATAAATTGTCTACTTTTAAAAATATTCCACACATATGTGAACAACGATGAGACGACGTGCACAGAGACGTTTCAGGCGCCGAACTCTAAGTTCAAGGTCACAGCTATGATTTAAAAGTCACATGTTTTGACTGCTTCCTTCTGGTGTATATTGCCCTGCTTTGCAGAGCTCTTGGTTTTTTGTTTTCCAATCTAACAATATGAAACAACAATACAAGTGAAAAAACGAAGTCGTTTGTTCTGTTAAATGTTGAACTTGGTAACCGACGAAATACAGAAGAATCTAAAACACACATAAGTCGTGCTCTGTGAAAAGGAGGTTAATGCATCAGCAATAATTCCATGCCAACCTTGCGCAGTAACAGCAGGCTGATCTTGGCCGAAACTGTTAAAAAACCATTCTAACTCATGATTTAGTGGGTTGTTAGACAAAGTCAACCCATATGAAGCAAGGCATTGCTTTAGTATGATGTATCATAAAGATACTTAAAACCCCTTTTTCCAAGAGCATAGCTACTTTGTTTAATTAGTTCTGCTCGAGATGAAACATTTTATCAATCATTGCACATTTAAAGGTGCCTAGCTATAATCAAATTGGCAAGAGCTTGAAGTTTTCGTATACTACTCTCGAAGAGTTCCACATAGGATCTTCATTGCCATAAGTCGAAGTCGACCGTAATATGCGGAATATGACGTGATAAGTCGACAAACTCAGAAGTTACCAATTGAATCACCTCAGATATCCTTATGTTAAATAACTGTCCAACTTTGGGGTACAAAATAAATAAAATAGTCACTGTTCTGGTTCTATAAGACAAAAATAGGCGGAAATGAACGTAACACCAACGTTACAGATCTACTATTTACATGTAATCTTGTTTCTTTCTCGCATGTGACTGTAAGACAGACCTCGTGCCCTGTCTCATGTGCCTTCCGTTGACGTCATTTTCTATACAGTCTGTCGTTGTCTGCATTAATGACCCATTTCGTTCTGTATACTTCTCTGACATTGTTATCTGTCCGGCTGGAAATAAGGTTCGCCGAAATCGAAGCCTCGTTCTGACCCTCTTGCACGGTTGACACGGAAACCAACAAAACACACTAATAAATCCCTCACGGAATCTTGAACGAAAAATAAAGATAAGACAATAATCATTATTGTTCGTATACATGAAACAAATGGTATTTTCATAATTATTTGACACATCAACAGTAACTGTTTCGGTTGACGCGAACAAATAAGCCATGCTTATGGTAAAATGAATCTGCTAAAAGTACCGACCCTTGTCAGCCTGAGCAGTCGGTGCAGATTGACTTGGGTAGAAACTTCTTGCTATGGGTAAATTTTCTGCATGTCAAACGACCATTCTACCCATGATTTAGCCGCTTTTTCGACAAGCTGGATCCATATTATACGACGATTTGCTTGGTATAATGCATTCCTAAGATGCATTTAACTAACCCTCTTTTCAAATATAAGTAAAAAAGTTGGGACAGAAGAACAGAGAGGCCGTATTCATCACGTGTTAAAAGAATAAGCATTTAATTGGGTAAGACACCCTGTCTCATCCAATCAGATTGATAGTCTTGGCATTTGAATTTGCAACTGCATTTAGAATGATGGATATGGACCTAGATCTGACTTCGGAAGATATGAGGCCAATCACTGATCTATAAATGTCATGACTAATTTTCGCTTTGTTTTAGATTTGACTTTGAAATTAGTAGATTCATATCTATTGTACGTATTGTAGAACGATCCCAAGACTTCCTCAAACAATGCATTATTATCCGTGTTCAATATTTTACCAAAAAATCTCGTGTTTTAACTCTTTAAACGACAAAATGTTAGACTGGTCCATATTGAAAGCATTTGCAGACGACAAATTAAAAGTGTCTCGATTTATGAAATTTGTCTCTGAAGGGGTAGAAATCCTTGCGGGAAAAGGAGAAAATGCTGGTTACCAGCATTTTCTCCTTTTCCCACAAGGTTTTCAAAAACTGTCCTTCCCAGGGACGTGAAAACCAGGGCTTGTTTGGTAAAGAGTTAAGGACCCTGAGGAAAAACCCATATGAAAACATAGTGGGAAAAGGAGAAAATGTTGGATTCCTTTCTCTAAATGTTTTCTACTCCATCATAGACAAAAGCTGTTATTTGAGACAGATTTTATCTGTCGTCTGCAAATGATTTCAATCCAGCTTAAATGGTGTCTTCTGATAAAGGATTGAAAGGAGGCCGCATAATTTTAGCCCTGTACGGGTATGAAACCATGGAGCACAAACAATACCTAAAGTAAACGTCATACGGTTCTTCTATTGAAAATGCCATCGAAACCTAAAAAAAATCTGTTTATATAGAATCAGTTGAAGTTTTTACCTACCTGGAGTTCATCCAACAGTAAATTATAGGGTTGTACATCGCATTACTCATGGCGATCAGATATATTGTTATGTAGATTTCTTGGGTATATTCTCCGTGAATAATTGCTGCATTATGATTGGATAAAATGAAGTACACGTGTTGTGGTAACCAGCAAATTGCAAATATGACGACCACTATAATCATCATCTTCACGACCTGTTGAATATAAGACAGATGTTCGTGACAGGAAACGATAAGATTAGGCCAAAACGTTGACAAAGCAATCACAAACCATAGTATCCGGGCAATTCTGTAATTGTCTCACAAGGACTTTTCTACGGATTTTAAACGTTCATGTTTAAGACAATCGAAAGAACTGCAAAAGTATGAATAGTTTGAATCCAACTGAGGCTTCAGATAACAAAAACTGATGAAAATTCATCGCTTGAAAAAACAAAAGAAAAATCTGGAGAATCGCAATAGAAACCAATTACGGGTACACTAGAAATGCTCACTTTTTCCTATATAAGAAGCTGGTTTTATTGGCGAGTTTCAAGGCACAAATATCTATGACAATTATACATTATGAGAGTAGATCTAATACAGAGGCTTAAACCTTGAAAGTAACGAAATGCTCTGGGAAAAGTTAGTTAAATGCATCTGTAAAAATGCCTTGGTACAGGCAAGTCCGTGGACTGCGCAGGCTTACCTGGTTCACTACTTTCTTCATGAAAAATTAAAAAACGCTGAGGGCAAAACGTACACATACACCGTTGACTCAAATCCATGACTGCCGTAGCCGATTGACTTACCTAAGGCAAACACATAAGTTTAGGAGGAGATATCAATACAATATTTGACTTCGGATAGTAGGCTACTCTTCAGTTGGTGCCAACTGTTGAAAAATAGCACAAAAAAACGGCTACATGGCACTAACTAGCATTTCTGTAGTCTGTAAATATCAATTTGCATACCAGAATCTCAAACATGATGGTCGGATTCGTCGGCTAGCCTGGTAAATAAAATCTATCGGTTACCCGTCAACTGCCAAAGTCGAAAGCAGTAGCTGTTGCGAACGGTATAGATCAAAGTCAGATTGTGAAAAACCTGCTTTTTGATCGTTAATCTATACCGCCCGTTTCGTTAGTCATGCCTAACACATAAAAACATCTTTTTGAATTTCAATGGCTTGTATTTTCAGCCATCGAAAGATGTTGAGTTAATCTGTTTGAGGCTGAAAAAGCTAACTTCAAGTGGGAAATAGCGTGAGCTCACCTTACGCTTGGCTTTTACATGCTCGTGTTGTACAGTGGTTTGTTCTCCGATCGTCTGGCTGCCCCAAAGCTCCAAGCCCACACGTGTATACGTCACTGCTAACGTCATCAATGGAAATAAGTAATTAATCACCAGCAGAAGGTAGTTATATCTGCAGCAGAAAAAAAAAAGATATAAGAGGTCTGTTGTCGACTGATTCAAAGACGCAAAATGTCAAAACTGTTTCACAGTCAAGCTTTTAAATATAAATGAAACAGTTTCCAGCGTCAGACCATTTACTCTCCAACTACGATATATAAAGTAATGGTCAAAGACATTTCTGCAATTAAAAAACGTGGAAATATTTCACAGACGGATTCAATAGTTTTGATTGATTGATTTATTGATTGATTGATTCATCGTACGGTGCTTAACGGCGTTTTCAGCATTATTTCAGTCTATATCGAGGCGGCCAGTGCACCTATGGATCCATAGTTTTTTGGAGTTTCTTTTAACAGTACTCTGCACACAATATTCTTTCAAAGCCAGCGGCTGTTTTCCCACATAACCATCGTCGAAACAATGGTCAGCGTTGAGAGAGAAATGAATCCTGACGAAATGACTACGATCAATCCTCAGAGCCGAGCCAGGGATCGAGCAAGCGACCCTCTATGTTCCCAAGTCCTGTCCGCTACCGACTGAGCTACCTGGGCTTGGCGATTTATTAGTTAAGCAGGGTTGCCAGGTCTGGTATAAGTTGGCGCTTGCACTGTCTTGCTTTAAATCTAGCTCTTGTAGCGATGTGGTAAATCTAGCTCTTGTAGCGACGTAGTAAAGTGTTTTCTTACAGACAGTTGTGGGTCCAGTCCCCGCCCTGGGCTGTTATTTATCGACCCATAGCAGTAGTTGAAGTCTAACTTATTCATAAAACTTCGCCATACATCTCATTGTGCATAAGCATTATCTTTCGCCCTCTTGCCATGGATTCAAGGTCATATACAAATTGGATAGGAATAAGGCTAATCTAAAACATTGATTCCTTGAAACTAGTACCCGCAACGTGATGTGGGAAGTTCGAAAGGTTGACCCCTCTCGTCACGGGATTCAAACCTGGAACCTTCAGAGAGAGGTCGACACTCTTCCAACTTACACGCTACTGTCTCCCACTGGGTAAGGGCTACAACCAACCTTAAGGAATTACTAATACTTACATTAAATCTTTCTCCACAGACCACGTGATGTTGCAAATAACAGCGCCATCCGATGGGTCCACATAGGTATCCACAAAAATCCAGTTTGGTACAGCAATGGCAATAGAAATAATCCAAATAGCACAGATAGCTGCGATAACATATAATTTGGGCATCCTCGGTCGCAATGGGTATATTATCGCAATATATCTGAAATTAATGAAAAATGAAAATTGAGCAGCGCTCAGGCAAAAGGGGGCTTAGTCCCTGATGCGTTATAAAAAGCAAATGGTCACATGATTATGGATCCATAGAATCCATTTCGTCTAACCACCATTTGAATCATGAGGTAGAATGTACCTTGGACATGCAGAAAATTTACAAATAACAAACAGTTTCGACTCTTGTCAGACTGCGCCGACTGCACAGGCTGACATGAAATGATGCCGGCTTTTAAAAATGCATTAAACCTCTGTCTGTAAAAATCTTAGCTCTTTCCTTTACCAATCCCTTCCGTGTTATAACAACCCCGAGAAAGAAGACTTTTGAAAACATTGTGAGAAATGGATAAAATGCTGCTAACAAGCATTTTCTTCTTTTCCTGCAATTTTTTCTACCCTCTTGAAGATAAATTTCTATTTTTTGAGCCACATTCAATTTGTCGTCTGCATTTGTTTTGCCTTTTATGTATGGAGTTTAACACCGTTTTCAATATTATTTCATTTATATCGTCGCGGCCAGTGTACCTTTTCATGCTATCTTGGAGTGTCTTTAATCAATAGCACGCACACTATTCTATCCAAGCCACTTGCTGCTTTCCCACATAACCATAGCCGAAACTTTGCTCAGCAGTGAGAGAGGAATTAATCCTTTCGCAATGACTATCATCAATCCTCGTAAAGAAATTGGCTAGGTATTCAGACAAGCGACTTCCTGGTATCAAGCCCTGTACGCTACCAACAGGGCAACCGAGCTCGGCTGGAGCATCTTGGTATAATGGGAAACATTGTAGTAGCCTTCATCCAAAGAACGGTGAAAACAAATTGAACAAGAGTATTGTTACGTGCAAACAGTACATGGTGTCCTAATTGTTCCTTGAGAACCGGAAGAAAACATTTAAGTACCAAGTGGTACTTTGCTTACACACATCCGGGCACTTATGGCACTTATAGCTCTTTCCCTATTATTGTGCATTGCTACGCCAATAAAAATGCTTGTTTTTGTCTGAACTCTCAGGTTTGCATAGAACGACTCAAGACTCTTTTGTGGACAGTGCAGATCAAGAGCAGATTGCAGAGAACGTGCAGTCTAATTTAAGATCTATACTGTCCGATACGGTCAGATTTTTCCTGCAGTAAGAACAGTATTTGGGCTTCTTCCATCGGCTGTAAATTTTTACTTAATTTATTTAGCAGCTGTAAGATTGAATGGGGTTTTACGCCGCTTTAAAGGGTATTTCGGTCATTTCACATAGCCTGCTCACTTATTCACGTCACCCCAAAGGTTAACCTATGCTAGGTTAGGGTTCGGCAGTATCGCCGACGTGATCAGCGCCAGCAGCGGTGATCGAACACAGTTTTTCTGATTTCAGGTCCAACGCATTAATTTCTTAGTCACAGAGGAAATCGCCAATCAAATGTTTCACCATAGAAGTCTTGGACTGCCCAGCACAACCAGAGCTATAACTAAATCTATAGACAGCGTAGGCGGAGTTCGGAGAACACACAGTCTAATCATTGACCTTCACTGTCCGTAATCCTTCGAGATAGGCTGCCGAAATAGCCTTATAGCAAACTGAATTAAAATACTTAATTAATATATTTGGCACCCAAAGTATTAGAATGTGGGAAGAACAGAGCCTCAGCTATCGGATTCGACCTAATATCATACGAACACTACTTTCGTGCCTGTAGGAGACAGCTTTCAATAAACCAGAAATCGCTGCTTTCCCTACAGCTTTTTCAAAATTATTTTATGGTACACTTTCACACTTTCTTTGGTGATTTTTCCCATTCAAGTTAATTGTAAAAATTAAAACGTCTATATAGATTTATGTAATTATGTCCTTCTCTCCATTGCCTGTCGTAGCTCAGTCGGTAGCGTGCAGGACTTGAGAATACGGGGTCCAGGGTTCGACCACTGGCTACGACCTCTGGCTCTGCCAATTTCTTTCCGAGGATTGATGATAGTCACTGCGACAGGATTCATTCCTCTTCCACCGCTGACCATTGTTTCGACGATGATTATGTGGGAAAAGTAGCCAGTGGCTTGGAAAGAAAATTGTGCGAAGTACTGGTAAAAGAGACTCCAGGAACGCATGGATAGGCCGCGATATAACTGAAATAATGTTGAAAACGGCGTTAAACACCATACAATCAATCAATCAATCAATCCATTGCCTGTCGATCCCGGTATCTCAGTCGGTAACGCTCAGGCTTAAAACCTGGGGTGGTGGTGGGTAGAAGGGACGCAGCTCAACTTATGTCTTTTCCAAGATTGATGACAGTCATAGCGACAGGATTCATTCCTGCCTCACTGCTGAACATTAATTCCATCTCATTTATTTGGGAAAGCAGTCAATGGCTTGAGAAGAATTTTGTGCAAAGCACATGCAAAAGAAATTCCAAAAAAGCATGGATATGTCACTTGCTGTCACGTTTAACGTTGAAAACGTTAAACATGATACAAAAAAAACCCCATAACGTTACAAAGATCAAACAAACAGTATCTTGTCAATAGATGGCACTTCGACGTTGACATTTGACCTTTGTTGATCACAGTGACACTATGGATCATGCACACCAAATAGAAAGTATTTGTATAAAAGTTTGAAGAAACTAGCTCAGTTCAGCGAGTGCTTATTGCGTGGACAAAGTTTGGTTACTGTCTTACCGAAAGACGGACCGAACGACCAATCAAACATCCGATCGACAGACTACAAAACTGTCATGTGCAAAGCAATAATGTTGTACGGAGTGGGTGAGAGAAAAAAGCATTTGAAAATTTGTTCATTTTTGAAACTAATGATAACATATTGCACGCAAATTTACCTCCGGTTTCGTAAATGAAGTAGAAACAATGCATTTTATCCTTTTGCATGTTAAATGTATGAAATGGAACTTTCAGTCAGTACAAGAAGAGATCCGGCTACTTGTTATGTTTAGATGCAGTTTAAAGATACATTTAACATTATTTTGTCTTATCACGGCAACTTCTAACTTATTCATACCCTATCCTGAGTTTTATCAGTACTAGGCTTTGGAGCTCCGGTGCATTGCAAAAAAAAAAAAACTCCATGTGCCTTGAGCTCGAGGAGGATCCTAGTTCACTTTTTAAAAGCAAATATTGTAAGTATTTATGCAACGCCTAGGTTGAACAATACTTAGAATTTGTTTATACCAGGAACTTTGAGCAGTTTATCATGCTGCGTGACAATTTACGCCATATTTGGTGCATGAAGCAGACGATGAAGAGTTGACTTAACACTGAAAGTGAAGGAAGCTGATGTTTTCAACACTTTTCATTTTCTCACGACGTTTTCAAAAAGCATTGTACTTAGAACATGAAAACACTGGATTTAAAAGCTAAGTAAAAGGTTTACTATTATAGATGCAAGTCAAAAATATTTCCCAAGCGCACACTAGTGCATGAAATGAAAGACAATCCAGTCAAATATATCTGTCTGAATTCAAGTTGTGTTAAAGAGGTAGACTCCCTTGTATATATATTATATAGACGCTTTCTTAACTCTAAGCCCGGTTAAGCCTCATTCCCCCCCCCCCTCTCTCTCTCTCTCTCTCTCTCCATTCCCTCCATCATTATGTGAGAAAATGAAAACCATCTTGATCCTGCAGTCGACACCAGAAAACACAGTAGAATAGTTCCTCTTTCTGAATGCTTCCTCAAGTTTTCATTATTTCGAAATTACTTCAGATGTTTGTCGTTCGTGTAATTAGTACTCTTTTCCCAACGCAGAGTTTTCAAAAGTCTAAAGTCTATGTAGCAAAGTGTAAATGTTTTTTCCGTCACATTGACCAACCGCTACAAAGATAAAGCTGCGCTTAGCGATTCCTACATCTGACAACGCAGCCAAGTAGACTCTTGACAGGAACAGCGACATCACGTGGAACAAATCTCGAACAAAATTTGATTGGCCAAAATTTAGTCGCTTGAAATTGATGTCTGCGAGTTATTACGGACATTAACCCTTTACCAGACAATTCCCAGTCTCAACAACCTTGAGAAAACTTTGGCTATTGTAGGAAAAGTAGACAATGATGGTAACTAGCATTTTCTTCGATTTCAACAATGTTCGTTACCTTTTTAGAGAAACATCTCATCATTTGAGCCACATTTAATTTGTCGTCTGAAATGCTCTACATTTTGAATAGTTCAAATTATTGTTGTGTTAATGTGCTTTCTTCTTAGAAAAAAAAAATGAAGTTTTGTCGTTTAGTAAAGAGTTAAAGAGATGTTTACAGGGTGTCACAGAGGATTTGTTACCATTGTAATGCTGTCTTTTTACTATTTGTTAGTAGACTTCAATAATTTATGTACCAAATTATCACAGATCGAATACAGATTTTTGCCCCTGAAGTAACGTTGAAATTTTTTGTCGTTGTTCTGGAGAAACAGTGTCATTTCCAGATGACGTCGTCAACTAGGTTTGAAGTGAAGTTGTTAAATTGGTTTATGCAAGTTTTTTTTTTTAATTAAATGTCGACAAATGTTGCTGGAGAGAATCGAATATGGATATTCTGAATACGAAATTCAACACCTTAACCATAAGGCTAAACAAAACCTCTCAGTGACATATCTTAAGCTTAATCCTTTACTAAACAATCCAGCGTATTAACAACCTTGAGAAAGAATGCTTTAGAAAACATTGTGGCAAAAAGGGTAAATGCTGGTAACCAGCATAATGTTTCCGATCTTGTTTTCTACTAAAAGAAAGACAAACCGAATTATTTTGCCACATTAGCCACAAACTAATTTGTTGCTTGCAAATGCTTTCAATATGGACCAGTCTGAACTTTTCTTTTTTTTTTTCTTTTTCGTCTGGTATCCTTTCGACAGGAAGAAAAAAATCACCCTATAGAAACTGAGACTTCTGATGACTTTGACACATTATGTTAAATAAAAAAGAAAGACTGAAAATGTACTATCGTAATCTTATTCTAAACCTACAAAGCCTACAGTAACTAAATTGCCCAGTCAGTCGGGACAACCGTAGAAGTGTGTTATTAATCGATGAATAATTGCTTTTACCTTGACGGAAAGTAGAATCTTCCCACTACTGAACGCATGGATTCAAAACTGAGTTCATATGAGTAAATATGAACACGAACCGAGGACTCAAGCGCTCCCGTTCTGTATTTTTAAGGTGGATAACCTACATACGGTAATCGAATTGTCCAGCCAAATGGGGCCAAAATAATGGTCAGTTTTCCTACCATACAGGGTGTCCCAGAAGTTGTGCACTATCCACGTTTCCGTATTAAGGAAAAAAAAAAAAAAACCCTCTATTTAAAAATAAATATAAATAAATAAAATATATTGATCATTATCATGATTAAAACTAATTCAAATCTTTCTTGTGTTGCTAGGTTTATTAGCAATAATTAAAACTGAACTACAGAGAGAGAAAGAAAAAAAGTAAAATCAGTATCAAATGTGAAAAGCAGAAACAAAAACGAAAATCAGGATGGTGTGCGACTTCTGTGACACCCTGTATATACAGTATATGTTGCCAATCGACGAATAAATACTTTACTTTGCCGGAAATTGAAATCATCCCACTATCTAGCACCTAGCTATCGGATGACGGTAATTGCTAGAGCTCTCACAATATACAGAAACTTCATCACAGAGATTCTGAAGTTTCCCCAACTTACCCACATTGACACATTACCTCCTGAACACGATTGTTTTTTTCATTTTGCAGCAGACTTTTAAAATCTTTATCGCACAATCCCGAGTTTTAATGAGCTTTTGGGAAAAAAAGGCTTTTAAAAACAATGAAGGCTTTTGAAAACATAATGAAAAAAAGGAGAAAATGCTTGTGAGTAGCACTTTCTCCCTTTTGCACAATGCTTTCTACCCTTTCAAAAACAACTCACGGCATTTGAGCCAGATTTAACTTGTCGTCTGCAAATGCTTTGAATTTAGAAAGGTCCAAAATTGTGTCGTTTGGTAAAGAGTTGAACTTTTTAAGGAACGACTCAAAAAACCCACGTCATATTGAAAGCAAACTTCGACGAAAATTCGATTTGGCTCAAATGTTTGAAATTTTCCTTCGTACGGTAAAAAACAGTGCAGGCAAAGGAGAAAATGATGGTGACCAGCATTCCCCCATTTCCGATAATGTTTCCAAAAGCCTCTCTCGTTAGGGTCATCGAAACTTCGGATTATGCAGTATATGAGTGAAAATATTGTTACAAACTCTCAAAATTCTAGTTTTGAAGCGTTTCTCATTCAGCCATTATCATACAAACCGTTTATTCATATTTGTGATCTTGTTTTTATAAAGATGTTCAAGTATGGATTGTGAACATGATTGAGTCTTCATAAATGACTGCAAGTACATTAACAAAACTTTAGCAATTTCTTGTTTCGTCACAATCTTTCACAGTTGGCGTAATGTAAGACGCGAAAAGTAAATCGTAGATTTACGATGGTGTTTCGTGTTAGGCACAATTTCGTGATTTAACCTTATTATGTTCTTAAGAACTGTACACAAAATATCGACCTACGCTCATAATTTGCTGATTTCCCAATTTATACGCTATATCTGCTCTATGAGTGATAGTATATAGAATCTAACAATAACATGTATTGGCATTGAAATGAAAGTTTTATTAAACAAGTCTATAAAAATATTGTTAAGGGAGCCATTGGCGAGCCTAGGATTTTTTTTTTTCAAGAGGACCTTTATAGAAAAGCCAACGACTGTCAGATTCATTTCATCTTATACCTGTAAATCATGGTTATTTGTAATTATAGTTCATAATAGGCCTACCTGTTCATGTGTACAAAAATTTACATAAAGCCTATTCGCTTCTTTGACAGGTGTATATCTCACTGGTCAAAACTAGTTCCAAAGAAACTTGCAATAAGTGATTTTATCTTGAATGTAAAGATGATGAAATTTGCAGCTTTGTCACGATAAATCAAATTTGACAGTTGATTTCACAGGCAAACCTGGGTCACCAATGTTTCAGAAACGAGGCGTATGATTACACAGCTTTTTTGTTTATCTGAAACGTGTGTAAGATAATAATTCGTAATGGCTATTTTACACTGCAAATAAGGGTAGTTATGCGATACAAAAGCTTTTGAAGACGACAAACTTCATGCGTCTCAAATGATGGGATTTATCTTTGAAAGGTAAGATCACATTGTCAGAAAATGAGAAAATGCTGGTTACCCGCATTGTTTCATTTTCCTACAATCTTTTCAAAACTTCATTCACTGTGCCGCTCAACGATTACGTGATAAAGGTTAAAGCTAAATGAAGATGGTTCAGTTGTGGAACAAAACAACAGCAACTGGAACAAGCTTGTTCAACAAAAAACTTACCTATCAACGGCAATGTTCATCAAGGTGAGGACACTGACGGAAGTGGAACACGGGGCAATGAACCAGGAAAACTTACAGAAAAACAATCCAAACCACCAGTCTTGATACATCATAAACGTGAAATTTAAGAACATGTTAAACACGGATATCATGAAATCGGCAACGGCAAGATTCACCAGGAAATAGTTTGTCACGGTGCGCATGCGCTTGTGAGCGAGAACAATCCAAATGACGATCACATTTCCAACTGATGCCACCAGAAAGATGACGATGAAGGCCAGGAAAAATACGACTTGTTGCCACCATGGTAGGATGAAAGAGGATATATCTACTGCCGTGATGTTGTTGGCAGAACTGTTGCCGTCATTGGACGATGAATTGTTTGTATACATTTTGTTGCTCGGCGACCTTTAAACCAGGCTTTCAAACAGTTCTCATACCTGAAAAGATAACAAAAAAAGGTAAAATCTTGTTCATGTGCCTGAGAAACAAGCGTTTCACAATATGCGTTTGCTTATAAGCGGAAGTGCTTTGAAGTTCCTTGACCAGATATTCGAGACGCAATGTCCAGAGGTTTGCCGACAATGGAAATCTAAATCAGACTGCGAAGAACAAGCTACCGATCTAGTATTTATTATAATTATTTTCTTTATTTTATGACGTTAAGATGAGATTACACCTAAATCTGCAATATTCCACTCTATTTTCCAGATGTTAAAGAATAAGCTGTCTGAAGGTTATGAAAACGATTTTTCAGAAAGGTCAAGACGGGTATATTTAGAAAAGATATTTGACTGACTCACTCGTCAGTGACTTCTTTCCTTACGAACTCTAAATGTGTCTATATATTTTTCTGGCTTCCGCTTCGTTACGAAAAGAACTTTTTTTTTAAATATATTACGCGATCTACTTCGTTGTCTGCGCATGTCATATTCTTCGAAGATTCGACCTGTCTGCTATGACGCATCACCCATCCCCGGATACTTGGGAAAAGTAGGGCTTATACCGAAGCTATTACCCAAGCCTGTAGGGACTGATTTAATAAATGGCCGGTGCATAGGTTACATGCTAGCTGATCATAGCTGAATGAATCGCACCAGGTAGCATTTTATTGAGTAAACGTTTATTTCATTTTGAAATTCAAAGTAACGGTTGTCGTTTTGAGGAGTAGTCCGGTTTTGTACCAAGAATGCCCAAATAAGATAGATGTGTATTTGTAGAATGCCATCTAGCGGGAGATAATGAGATCTACTTTTACAAATTTTAGATATTTTTCTAACTTTCTCTGCATTTTCAAAAAGTTTGAAAGTGTTCTTTGGATTACTTAAGCATCGTTGAACAAATATATCAATAAAAACAATGACAAAATCGCCATAAAACAACATTCACTCATTCATTCATCAATGACAAAAATGGCAGTGTGTTTTTCTATGTTTGAGTTTTTGTTTATTATTGGTAATTTAGAATGACAAAGGAATCAAATTCTACTAGTCTAGCGGTTCTGACTGTACATTGATGATAACCCATTTGAGCAGCGCTTTTGTGATGCATTACACCAAGCAAGCCATCACATAATAATGGATCCACAAAATCCATTTTATCGAAGAACCAAAATGAATCATGAGGTATAGTGGTCCTTGGGCATGCAGAAAATTCAAGAACAGCAAAAGGATCCACCCATGTCAACCAGCGCTGACTGTGCAGGCTGACATGGATCGATATTTTTTGCAGATGCATTAATTCCCCTTATCACACAGCAGGACTATTTTGTACTATTTTGCCTCTAAATTTCCGATATATTCTAGAAATGGTCTCAGAAATAAATTTTGAAATCAACGGTTCAGTTGCCCAAATCAGATGGACTTAATTTCACGCTGAGTTCCCGTTAAAAACTGTTACAAAGCCATATAATTGCTTTTGTCTGTAAGTATCGTCGACAGCGACAACAAATTATCAGTTAGGATTCAATTACATAGATCCGTTATTTGATAGGAAGGACACTAAAATTCTCTAAATTTCGTTATAAGTTAAAACTGGAGTATAATTATGTTGGATTTATTATATTGTGGAAAGGCAGACAATTCAATTATTTTTTCTGTGTTGTTGAAATTGCAATGTCTTCTTATCTTTTAAGCCTCTTAAAGTGGTAATGATTTCAAGCATGCGATATAAAGGTATGTTGCGGATAACAATTGTATCATTAAACAGCCAATAAGAGTGTTATCATCTCTACATAAGATGCGTCACCATACTAGGTAGACACGATATAAGAAAAAAACTTATCTCTGCAGGAAACCCTTCAACTCTTTTTTCACTATCAAAGTCCACCTTTAATTTTTTGCGGACAGCATAGATCAAGATCAGACTGCACAAAACGTGCAGTCTGACCATCGATCTACAATATCCGCTACAAGATGCTCAACTATGACCAAAATCATATCCAGTTTCAGCAGAAATTTGCATATAGACCAAGTAAAAAAGTAGAATTTATTGTGTTGGCAGCGAAAGAGGTGAGGTTTCGCCACGTCCGAAAACGTTTGCGGGCGGCAGAGAAGACATTTTTTTTCACTTTGTTTGTTTTATCTGAAAGATTTTCAGATATATTGAGCTTCGCTCTAGCAAAAGAGGTTTCGCGTATCTCCGTGATACATTATACAAAGCAAGTCATTACTTAAGCATGGATCCATAAATTCCGTTTTGTCTAACAACTGACTAAATCTGGAAGTAGAATGGTCCTTGGACATGCAGAGAACTTACAAATAGCAAAAAGTTATGACCCATGTAAGCCTACTCTGTTCGCACAAGCTGAAATGGGTCGATATCTTTTGCAGATCATAAAGTCCCCCCCCCCTACTTTTTACATGACTCATTTATTTGTATCGTCCTGATGAAAGAAATATAAATTTCAACTGATAATTCAGACGGAAATTGGTATTTTTCCCCTGAAGTTTATGGATATTTTAATCTTTATTTCAAGTTTTAAATTGCACGGTATTTCCACCCGACATGTTAGGTTTGTATTCCCATACCAATACGTTTATATCAGAGACTTAAAGGCCCAGTAGCGACCAAAAGTAAACAATTCCGGAGTAAAAATGCAGCCAAATTTAATTTATACCATATAAAGTTGTCGATATTATTATGAGTCTAAAATTGCCTTACAGTGCGATATGTCAAAGTTGCAGTCGCTGACAGAAATAGATTGTAAAACTAGGTTTAAAGGTGCAAACTTTCATTCTAGTTTTAGTATTCGTTTTTCTGTCGGCATCTGAAACTTTGACAAACTGTACTGTAACGCATTGTTATGATAATATCGATAATTTTAGATGGAATGAATTCAGTTCGCCCGCATTTTTACCTGCCCTAACAGCTTACCTTTTGGCGCTAGAGGGCACTTAACCGGTGGAAAGCCGATGTCAATAGTTAACTGCTCAAACAGTGCATTATCCAGACTGAGAGAAAACTGAAACAAAAGAGGTAAAGTAACGATGTTCATCACTCAAGTTTGGGTTGATCTTTATGTAAGAAAATAGCCTTCATTTAAACCCTTCAACGAACAATTCCGTGCTTTAACGATCCTTAAGAAGAGAGCCATTGAAAAAAGTTTGGGAAAAGGAGAAAACGGTGGTAACCAGCATTTTCTCCTTTTCCAACAGAGTTTTAAACTCTTTCACAGGCAAATTCCGTTTTGGAGCCACATTTTGTTTGTCGTCTGCAAATGCTGGCAACTCAGACGCGACTAAAATTTTGTCGTCTGGTAAACTATAAAGTACGGCAGTGTGAAGTCCTAAGGCATATACATGCGAAAAATATGTTTGAAATGCAAAATTAAAAAAAAAAAGAATATCTCCTTGTATTGTAGAAACAGACGGCCCGACAACTTCGATGGGCAAAGAACAATAAACTACAACAATTGTGGCCATTTTTTAACGACAGAGAATAAATTCGTCGTTTGATACATTCTGTAATTACTGACGGTCGCGTGTTTCAAGGCACTGTTGACAATAAAACCCATCAAATATTAATGGAAAACTAAAATAACAATGTCAGTTAGACAATTTGTCCTGATGGTTTGATGAACTGTTCCTGTAAAATCAACGTGGTCGAAGAAGATACGTCCCCGCCAAAATAAACAACAGTAAAGCTAAATAGCGCCAAACATGCCAGTTTCGTCTGCTTGGTGCTCTTACTCGTATTTTTGTGTAGACTTGATAGACTGTGGCAGACTGTTAAATATTTCTTTTGTCTTATATGTAAAACGGTGTCGTCAGTTTGGCACAAGAAGATGTGAAGTGATTTTCTTCCATGTGTCCATCGCCTGGGTAATATCGAATCATATTTTTTTCAACGTCCTTTAATGAAGGTGAAATATTACTGAGATATTGTAGAACAAATCGAAAAAATAGGTACAAAGTAACTGGTAAATAGGAGATTCTGTCGTAAAAATAGTACTTCGAGGAATAAATCAGGAGGCGGAGACTATATGACGTGGTTGCGCGCCACACGTACATGTACTTGTCTTGAAACTGGCGACGAAAATGTATCATTAAGTAAGGCCGCATCTAATACAGCAATTTGGACTGAATGTGCCTGTGCGCATACTCACATGCAAAAGTCAGCCCGCCCTATCATAATAGATCAAGTTTTACTTCGAATTAATACAGAGGTTCCCGTAATTATCTTGAGTTAAAGTTTTACAGGACATAACAACATGATATTTTGTTTGAAACTGTTTTACCTATCTATCGGCTTACTATATTTTCTATGCCAATTGAAACACTGATACGAGACATTGAATCGTAAATGTTACCGACTATTGTAATTTTTCAGAAGAGATTTTGGTTTGGTTTGAAGAGAAAATGTTTTTCTTTTTTTGCACATGTATTATATATGAAAGCCTACAAAGGTCAAAAAATGAAGGTAAATATTTTTCAAAAATATATAGTAACGTAAATTTTTAAACACGTAATAACGCGAAAAAAAGTCATAATTCCGGAAAAAAAGTCGTAATAACGTCTCTCATGCACAAAATAACGCGTCATAGTTCCCACATCATGCATGTATATACTGGTTTTTGAAGCCTACTGTCTTTACCTAGGTCAGATTTTTATTTCCAGCAGGTTTTGCCTGGATACACGTGTAAACAAAACCAGTTTCGTACACTAACAAAATAGTTCTGCCAATGAAATTCAAACAAAGCAGTTCAACTTGATACTGCATGTTCTATGAAAAAAATTAAAACATCACGTTTCAGTTGTCTTTTTAATTTAAGATAAGAAAAGATTTTCAGCTTAAATAAAACAAAAAAACAGTGCCGGGTTTAACACCTCTCCACCATCTGGCACATTTATACAATAACATACCTCGTTGCTGGAGAACTCGGACCCTGGTGAACTCGTACCCTAATCTCAAAGGTAAGAGTTCTCTGGAGAACTTTCCGTTTTGATTTATATTAGTTTACGAGGAAAAAAATCGTAGAACACACCAATGAGTAGCATGTTTTCGGAGCCAGAAAAGAAATCCGCTGCCTTAGTGCGTTAGCGCTTTGATTATGTTTGTTTCGATTTTACCCCGTTTTCGTCAGTGTATAAAATCATTGAAAATGCATTATTTCCTACTGATTTTCCTGTAATGAATACCGACTCGATGAATATCTTGTCGAGATCTCGCCGAGCCCGGTAGGTTAGTTTGTAACATACAAGACTTGAAAGCCGGGGGTCGATGGCTCGATTAAAAAGCTCAGCTAAATTCTTTGCGAAGATTGATGATCGAAGGTTTCATTTCACTTATTTAGCAGGTTAAGGGTTAGCTGTGTGTTTCGGTACGCTTTGCTTTCGTTAAACTCCGTGATTTTCAAAACAGAAACTACAATTTGCTGATAACCATTTCTTGAATAGCGAAATCAAATGGGTCATTGAATATATTTTCAGTCACAGCAATAACAAATTATTTCAACGATTTTGTATTCAGTGCACGTTCTTGAAAATGTATTTCGTGCTCTGTCGTTATATAATAGCAGCTTCATCGCAGCGAATAATGATTTAAGTGCATCGTTCACTCATTACATACGACCAATTAAACAGATAGCACTGCGTGAAGCACGAAACTAACCTACAGAATAATTCCAATGTCGATAGTTGTAAATTGGCCTGTCAACGACAGAATTTAAAACTGATCAATTAAGGTCAGAGAGAGAGAGAGAGAGAGAGAGAGAGAGAGAGAGAATGCCATGGCTCTGCCCTCGTCGTTGTCGACTACTTCGTCACCGCTGTCATACATGAACTGATACGTTGTCTGCGCATGTCATATTCTTCGAAGATAGACCTGTCTGCTATGACGCATCATTATCCAGTATAGGATGAATTAATACGCGGTGTGTAAACTAAAACTCTGCCCCTAATAAAAGTGGCAATGGAGAAAATGGCTATGATCAATACTAGCCTGTTTTTCGCTCCAAATTTCTTAAAAATTCATTTTATTTCAAACGGGGGAAATAATAAAAACAATATCATTGTTTACTGTAAATCTTTGTATACAGTTTCTAAATATAGATTTAAGGAAAAACAAGATTTATGCAGGCTTTTTTTCCACATATTTATTGACAAAAAATGTCTGGGCTTATGCCGGGGCTATTACCAGAGCCTGTAGGGGCTGTTTGTAAACGGCTGGTGCATAGGTTATATGCTAGCTAACCATGGCTGAATAAATCGTACCAGGTAGCGTTGTTTTGAATAAACTTATATATCGTTGTCTGCGCATGTCATATTCTTCGAAGATTCGACCTGTCTGCTATGACGCATCACCGATCCCGTATACTAGGGAAAAGTAGGGCTTATACCGAAGCTATTACCCAAGCCTGTAGGGGCTGTTTTAATAAATGGCTGGTGCATAGGTTACATGCTAGCTGATCATAGCTGAATGAATCGCATCAGGTAGCGTTTTATTGAGTAAACGTTTATTTTACTTTGAACTTCAAAGTAACGGTCGTCGTTTTGAAAAGTAGTCCGGTTCTGTACCCAGAATGCCCAAATTAGATAGATGTGTATTTGTAGAATGCCATTTAACGGGAGATAATGACTTATATATGATTTTGAAATTCGCTGAGTCGATTGCCTGTTTGAAAAGTAGTCCAGTGCTGTACCCAGAATGCCCAAATCAGATAGGTATGTATTTGAATCATGCCACATAGCGAAAAATAATGAAAAGTGACATTTTCTCATATCTCTGTTATGACTGGAGATATTTACATAAAACTCTGGCTGCTTGTTTACTTTCGAAAGGGGAACCCATTCAACAAGGTTAGATAACTTTCAACACATTTGGATACAGTTATGTCCCTTTTTGATTTAGAATTTTCACTATAAAAGGCACACACAGAATTGTGTTGACACAGGCGCGCGGTACCTTTTTTTTTTATATTTTTTTGCACTTCATTAATTATCAGTAAACTTTCCTAGAACTGTAAGGAGTCGAAACTAATCCCAACTTTTTCTCAAGCGTGTAACTTTGGCAGAGCTAAGAAAAATGTGAGATCACGATGTTCTTATACTATAGATGTATACTTTTATAGTCCAACATTTCCTCATTTCCCAACAAGACTTTCAACTGTTTTGAAAAGGATAAATGGCCTGCAACACGCGAAAAGGGGTATTCGGACATTTGCGTAAAGTGTCGTTCGCACAGGCTGATCCGAGACGACAGTTTCCGATCGTGTGTGATTTTTTTTGTTTCACGCAAGTCTACTGTAGGACAAAATCTAATATTGACGTAAAGTGCCGTCTCCGATTAACCTGCGCGAACTGTGCAGGCTAATCGGAGACGACACTTTACGCAAATGTCCGAAAGCCCCTTTTCGCATGTTGCAGACCAAATGCTTTCAACTGTTTGAAAGACGAAGTTCATCATTCAAACCACATTTAATGTATCCCCTGGAAAAACTGTCAAACTGGACGAGTGTTTGATTCTGTCGTTTGGTACAGAGTTGATAAGAATAAATCTTTTACTGTCTCTTAGGTATATTGTAGGGAATGCAACATATTGGCCTGTTTACCGTCGGCCTTTTTTCTGACTACTTATGTGGTTATATGGCCTACGGAAAATGGAAATGAGCTCATAGCTGGTGACAGCTTTTCGGCCATACCTAAATTATTTTCCACTCTCTCTCTCCTTTTGCGGTAATTTGGCAGTCCTAAGCAACGACTTCCAGGAAAATACTTTATTTCTTTTTCTTTATGAATTCACAAGTATGGCTTTCCCTCCTTTGATGCCAACCTTTTCTATTCGGTACATGGTTTTGATTTATTAATTAAAATTACTAAATCACGTCAATGATCTGAAATAAGTTATTATGCAGTGATAGTTACACGGAGCAAGGGATATATGATTTATAGTACCACAAGAAAACATATTGATGCCTTCGCAATTTGCATTCTTCTCGAAAAAAGGCCAACAAATTAATTGGTCTAAATTGACCAAAGGGGGCCCGTAATAAGCACCATTCTTGGCCAGAATTGCCTTTCCAATATTCTAATCATGAAAGCAATTACGTTAAAGAGCTTTACCATTTGTGGTCAGAATTAGACGGAACGATTCTAGTAAAAAGGAAATGTTTAGTGTAAACCACTTAAAGCTGTTTTCCGGAAGCGGATCTTTACACGATGCTGTTTGTCGTAAGGCCGCGTACCGATAAGTCAGTTGGAAAGGCGCAGGGCTACAAGTGAAAGGGGTTCGAGCCCCGGTTCGGCAAAAGTATTTTAAAAATTGATGATTGTCATTTCGGACGGGTTTACCCCCACTCTCACTGCAGAGGGACATTGTTACGAATGTGTTATTTTTGAAAATAACTATTAGTTTGAGGAAAAAAAAAAAGATTTGCGTCAACAGAAACGGTAGAAGCAATGCATGGAAAGGTGCGCTGACCTCCGTGGCATGACTGAAATACAATGAACTGTCAAAAACTACCTAAAACTCAACCAGGAAACAATCCTCCGTAGGATGCATTTTGAAAGACGTAATCCACACAAGCTGGTTATGTCGTTTTATTATATACAAAACCAGGCTTTCATTTTCACATGATTGGCTTGCAACACGCGAAAAGGGGCATTCGGACATTTGGGTAAATTGTCGTCTCGGATCAGCCTGCGCAGTCTGCGCAGGCTAATCCAAGACGACACTTTACGACTGAATTAGATTGTGTGCTACAGCAGACTTCCGCAAAACAGAAAACTACATAAAAACGGAAAGTGTCGTTTCGGATTAGCCTGCGCGGAGTGCGCAGGCTGATCCGAGACGACACTTTACCCAAATGTCCGATTGCCCCTTTTCACGTGTTGCAGGCCAGTTTAATATCGGTTACTTTCCAAGAACAAGTATTTGAGTGCCGCTCTGGGTTAAGAGGGTTTAATGCTTCTCAGTGATGCATTACATTCAGCAAGTCAACACATAATTATGGATCCACAAAATCCAATTTTTCTAACAACCGACTGAATCATGAGGAAGACTGGTCCTTTGACATGCAGAAAATTGACCATAGGCAAAAAAGTTTCAATTCAGTCGACAAATCAAAGTCGGCAGGATAAAGTTCTATTCTAAAAAGCAGCTGTTCCTGTATTGTTTATGCCATGCCGTAGCGGATGATTACCCTTAAAATGGCACATCATTAAAATTAAACTTAATTTTCAGAGAAGACAAATGGAAACCATAAAGTTTTCAAAAAACCTATTGCAAAACCACAACAGTAATGCAAAATGAACCTTTATAACCCACTAAAACCCACTAATCATACGATTTATGAGGTGCGAATGCTATTCAAAATGGCGCAAAGTGCCCTGTTAACGCATTAACTCCTGTAGACGAATTGTTTCCTTCGTTTTCGAGCAAATGACTTTATGAAAGCATTGCGACAACAGGAGAAATTGCTCGTTATGAGCAATTTCTCCTTTTGCCTCAATGTTTTCATAAGTTAGGATGTATTAAACCCTTAGTTTTTGTTTGCTTCTCTGCGTTTTATAGTTACCTTTAGAAGCCGTCTGCTGCATACCTGTTTCAGTCGGCCATGATTTACACGTTCCAGCGCTAAAATACATCATATAAACTCGACCAATTTTCAGGGCTAAAATTACAATAATCTGAAACTAATAAAAAGTTACAGCTTACAGGCTAAACAGGCGGATGGTATAGATCCAAGATCAGACTGCACATTCTGTGCAGTCTGATCTTGATCTATGCCATCCGCAAAAGCCCCGCGTTTTCACATGTGGTGCTGGAAAGAATGATAAACAAACTTTAGCAATATAAGTCACTTGAAGCTGCCAACAGATTCTGCAACCACTTAAAGGTTTTTATCCCTCTCCTTAACTCTTTACCAAACGACAAAATTTTAGACTTGTCCAACTTGAAAGCATTTGCAGACGACAAAATAAACGTGACTCAAAAATTGAAACCTGACTTTGGAAGAGTAGAAGACATTGTGGGAAAAGGAGAAAATGCTGGTTACCAGCATTTTCTCCTTTTCCCACAATGTTTTCAGAAGGCTTCTTCCTCTGGGTCGTAAAAACCAGGGATTGTTGGTAAAGGGCTAAAACACGTCAAAATGCCAAATTAATTATATGCGAGAAATTCACATCACTGTGCATCTTTGTATCCCAAATTTTGCCGTGCGCGATCACAGATATATTCTGCAGACCAGGATCAGCCTTCACATACCTGCAGTTGGATCTTGTTTCTACACTATCCACTTCTCTGATAATGGATTCGGTCTTACAATCCGTTGTAGATACTAATTAATTGTAAATGCGAGCGATTCATAGATGCTACTTAACAAAACGGCGATTGATTGATTGATTTTGTATTTATCTATCGTCTCCACTGGTTGGCCATATGGCTGACAACTCGGAAGGCTGCTAGTTAGATAAAGGGAAATAGTGCAAGAAACAGGAAGAAACCCATCCCAATTTAAGCCTAGTTCTTAAAGTGCTCGGTGCATATCACCGTCACACAGATTTTACGTCTTATTCGAAATTCTACTAGTGAATTAAAGTAAATGGCGTGCGATTCATTATTTTTGCTTATATAGCAAGTTATTTCTGTCCGATTTATAGGTTAACCCTTAGGCTGCTGAGCGCGAATCACTGACCTTTTGCGGACAGTGTAGATTAAGATCAGATTGCACAAAACATCACCTTGAAATAGCGATATTATGGTTTTTGATGTCGAAATGAAAATTTAATTTTAGTTATTCAGAAGGATAAGGGTTAAAGCGCATGTATAATTATGCAAACAAACTCACGTTTGAAAATAATCAGAAGAAAAATTTAGTTCGATTGATCGTTGATTCGACTTAACGAAAACAACCTTAATCTGCAGTATGCGTGAAAAAAAAAACCTTTAGTATATAACACAAGAAAATACTGATGCATAACATCAATCAGCGCCGCAAATCAGTTGTTCTGAAATAGGGCACATTACAGCGGGTTAATTTTTTACGCCAAGGGCATCACTTGAACAAACTTCGTAGAGGTCCACGTGGTGATAATACATGACAAATATTAAAACACTGGGCCATCTGGGATACGATCTTGTTTTTTTATCGATCTGGCAATGAAAGTACGGTATTTTACATGTTAAAAAAAAAACAAAAAATCAGTCCAAATAGAAAAACAAAGTTGGTACGGGCTCGATCTGGTAATGAAAGTACCGTATTTTTACATGTATGTTAAAAAAAAAAAACACTGAACCAGTCCATATAGTAAACAATATGGCTACCTCCACAGGCACTTTTCAAAAGCCAATAAAAATATAGTGCCGTCGCTCATGCGGCGCCACAATAAAACTGTCTGTAGGATTTCACGTTTTAAACAGTATTCTAGTCATATCGGTCAAAGTCCATACGACATTGAGTTCGAGGGATTCAAAAGCACTAGGCATGGATGACGGCAAGATATGAATTTAACTCTTAACCAGACGACAGATTTTAGGCAAGTCTAAATTGAAAGTATCTGCAGACGACAAAGTAAATGTTGTTAAAATCAAACCAGTTGCCTTTGAAAGGAAAGAAAACATAGTTGGAAAACATAGTGGGAAAATGAGAAAATGCTGGTCACCAGCATTTTCTCCTTTTCCCATAATGTTTTCAAGAGCATTGTCCCCCCTCGGAATTGTTAAATCGTGGCGTAATTTGCTAAAAGGTTAACACGGTATCACGTTGTGTACAAAAATATGGTGACATATTTCTGCCACGAGATACGAGATAGCTATCATGAAAACTATCGCGATAAATTAAAGTTTCCTGGAAATTTTATCGAGATAGTAAAAAGTTTCCTGAAAAAATTATCACGATAAACTTAATATTTTAACGCAAAATTTCTCAATCGTGCAGGAAGCTGACATTCGAGATAAAATTATCGTGATATCTCCATCCGTTTCTCTATACCTATAAATAGAAAATTCACCATTTGGATTAACTCGGTAGTTTTTGACTTCACTAGACTGCAGTAAGTAAAATTTCGAATAATTTACAATTGTAGCTTAACTGGTAAATTTTGACAAGACTCGAAATGAACAGAAGTCTGTTAAACACAAAGACGACTCGAAATGCCTCCTACTAACTTTAAAATCATTGAGGGAGAAGGAGAATTCATAAGGTTGTAGACGAAGATATTCCGAAACCGTATCTAATTATAGGTACCGTGAATGTCAGTTGTGGGCACGAAAGCAAAAAGAAATCATGATAACAGTTAGAATTATCGCGATATTTTTATCGTGAAAACTTTTATTATCTAGATAGTATTTCCAGGAAACTTTATCACGATAGTTCTGTCAAATTATCGCAATAGCTATCTCGTATGTCGCGGCAGAAAATGCCACCATACAAAAAGCCTCTGGTAACTGTAATATGAAAACAGATTGGTTATTATAGAAATCCAATTTGCAGTGACATGTTTTTCTTGTTAACTCTTCCAGCGCTAGAAAAGAAATTTTAGCTTTCCTCTGAGTAAAATGTTGGTCAAGATCAGACTGTACAGAATGGGCAGTCTTACTTGTACATATACCTGTACTGTTTGTTATTTTAGGGCCATTTTGAGGGAAAAAGAGGCATTTAAATTGCGTTATCACGGTTCCTGCTTTTTTCTATTGCTGACTAAACCAATTATGCATTGATACTTAACAGATGTTTACCGGCAGAGACTACTGATATTTTGTCTTGTGGCAGATTCATTTTGAAAATATTGTGGCAAAAGGATAAATTGCTCGTTACGAGCAATTTATCCTTTCGCCACAATATTTTCCGTTGTATTCCTGAAAAAAAATCCACATAGTTGTCCGTATTAAACATGGACAGTTGCATAGCTGTCTGCAGCAAATTTGTTCGAGGAGGTATCGAGTTGTAAGTGATGATATATTTCCCCCAGATGTGAAGGTTACTCACAGCTCAATCTATTTCTCTCTATGTTATTTCGGTGGCAACTAAGAGTGAACTCCGCCCATTCATTACCTCTGAATGTTGGAAATAATTATGAACTCTTGCTCACATCTTGTTAACTAATACGCTAGTGATACCTTAAACTGCTTTTGTAGATCAAGGTGAGACTGCACTAAATAAATGGTGCAGTCTGATCTTTGATTAAGACTTTTGACTGTTTTTGGAGGTTCTAGTAACTTGGACCAAAACAGCCTTGAAAATCCAATATTTATTTCTTTTTATCCATTTGGATTTTTAAGCATTCTACCTATAAAGAGTGATTTTCAAAGTCTGATCGCCGACAGTGTAAATCAAGATTAAACTTTGCAAAACGTGCTATCTGATCCTGAATCTATTTCTTTATTCATTTGACTCTGATCTTCATTGTTCATAAAAGCAACTTAAGCCGGGTCCAGCCCTTTTAGGGTTAGAGGGCCAAGCACTGCTCTAGTTTCTTTCGGTAAACGGTGTAGATATAGAGAAGAAAATTGACCTGAATGTATACTGCCCTAGGTTTCATTCGTTTTTTTAGTTTTAAAATTTAAATACAAAATTAATGTCTTTTAAAAGACTGAGAACAGCATTTCCATTTATTCGGCAGTCTATGGCCTGTCCTAAATAATCTATTTTAGCCTTCAAACCTGAGAGGCGTGTATGCCCTCGATAGAAATCTGGCACTTCATGGAAAAGTTGGCAAAGGTTGTCTTTTAAATAAGACCTGCAGGAAAAATGAATACTTTCCCAAAAAAGGTGACGTGTCATTGTCAGATATTACAACAATTTTAAGTCGCCACGACTATCCAGTTCATAAAAAGAAATACTGTCGCCTTAACAATTTGTCATTTTAAATCACGAGTGTGGTGCATTTTATCTTTATTTTTGGCACAATCTAGTTTTTGACATACTTTTATCCAGCAATAAAATTACTTTATGTATCAGATGTTGGCCATTTTCCTCTTTCAGTAAATCTTTTAAAATAAGGGTTGCCTTCTTCTTTCACTAATTCCCATTTGAGCCATGCTCTGGCAAAAGGGGGGGAGGGCCTTAATGCATAGTCGTGATCCATGGTACCAAGCAAAACATCATATAAATATGGATCCATGATATCCACCTTTTTTAACCCTTTCCCATACGGCAAATTTTGGACCAGACCAAATTGAAAGCATTTTGCAGATGACAAATTAACAGTTGCTAAAAAGATGATTTTTCTATATGATAGGGTAGAAAACATTGTGGGAAAAGGAGAAAATGCTGGTTACCAGCATTTTCTCCTTTTCCCACAATGTTTTCAAAAGGCTTCTTTTCCTGACCCGTAAAAACCAGGGATTGTTTGGGAAAGGGTTAATAACCGACTTTATCATGAGGCAGACTAGTCCTGCGCGGGGTGAGTAGGCTTACCTATAGTGTCATTTATTATTGTTATTTTCTTCATAAATGAAGATCTATTTGCTTTCATTGTCAAAATTGTCATTATGATCTGTCTTTCTACCATTATCATTGTCATTGCATTATCTTTAACATCATTGATTTTTGTTCGACTATTCTATTGCTAGTCACTGTACTATTATTATTATTTTTTAATGTTTGACGAGAAACTGTAGAGTTTAAGTCAATAAAGTATTGTCTTGTCTTGTCTTGTCTTACCTGGGTTAATACTTTTCACAGAGCATGGTTCATTTATTTTTGTGAGTTCGCAAACTTAGTAATGCGTAAGTTAACAGTGTGTCACTATGAGACCGACAAGGGAATTCAATCCACTACTAAACAATCCCGAGTTTTGACGACCCGAGATAAGTAAACCTTTGAAAACATTGCGGAAAAGGAGAAAATGCTGGTCACCAGCATTTTCTCCTTTTCTCGCAATGTTTTCAACCCTTCCAAACACACCATTCAATTTTTAAGGCACATTTGTTTTTGTCATCTGCTCTCAATTGGGATAAGTCTAAAATTTTGTCATTTGGTAAAGAATTAATCAGGGCAGACGAACCCCATAATGACCGCTTCAAGACTTCTCGACGGATTTCAGTATTCCTGTAAATGTCTGTGTTCTGCCTCTAGGTAATTCGTGATCGACTTATTGCTAACAATTTTTGATAGCTAATTTTTTTTTGTGCTGTCGCGTGCCCGGCGCTTTTCTTCAACCCAGATTTAAATTAACTCTTTAACCAGAAGACGAGCATTTTCGGTGGAAAAATTAAAGATTAGAAAAAAGGAAATGTACTTTGGAAAGAAAAAAAAAAAAACTTCGTGGGAAAAAAAAGAGAAACTGTTGGTTCTTGTCCACCAATAGTTTCAAAGTATTCTTCAGGTCGTAAAACGCGAGATTGTCTGGAAAAAAAAAAAGCCCGGATTTTGTTTGTTTGTTTCCTTGTTTGTTGATAAGGTATTTAACGCCGTCAGTTATTTCAGTTATATCGTGATGGCCGTTGTTCCTTGCCATACTTTCCTGCAGTTTCTTTTACCAGTACTTCGCACAAAAGTCTTCCAAAGCCACTAGCTGCTTTCTGACATTATCATCGTCAAAACAATGATCAGCGATGAAAGAGCAACGAATCCTGTCGCAATGGCTATCATTGATCCTCGGAAATTGGCCGAGCTTGGGACTTGAACCAGCGACCCCTGGTCTCAAGTCCTTTGCGCCACCGCCTGCGCTACCGGGCTGGGCGGAAAGATCATGAGAAGCTCTATATAGATTTTGCTTCGATCGGTTTCGCTAATGTGTTTGACTCATAACGCAGCTTAATTTCGCAGGATAATCTTTGTCACTATAAAATTTCAGTGCATCTTTTTTCGAAATATAAGGAAAAAGAATCTTACCGGCATTTTCTCATTGTATCAAATTGTTTTCAAAAGCTCTCTTCATTAGAGTTCTTTAAACACTAGATTTTTTGGTAAAGGGTGCACTTTTTACCAAACGACAAAATTTTACACTGGTTGAAATTCAAAGCTGTTACAGACGACATATCAAATTTGGCTCTAGTGTTGAAACTCGACTCTAAAATGGTGAAAAACATTGCGGGAAAAGGAGAAAATGCTGGTTACCAGCATTTTCTCCTTTTCCCACAATGTTTTCGAAAGGCTTCTTCCACAGGGTCGTCGAAACTCGGGATTGTTTAGTGAATAGTTAAGTATAATTCCGTAAATTTCCAATCGTTTTATGTCATACTCCTCGATGTTAGATCTTGCCAGAGCCCAAACTATGCAAAACTATCCCAAAGACCTAGCCAGTGCAATGTCAATGTTGTTTTAATTAAAATAGTCCACAAATATTGGGCTGATCGGTGCAGTCTATTTTAGTGAATTCGTATAGCAAATACTGTCAAAAATGCGCTGTACACATTCTGGTAACCAGTATTTTCTCTTTTTCTAACAATGTTTTTCTCATTTTACATGCAAATTCCATTATTTGAGTAATATTTAGGTTTTGTCTAGCAAGTGCCGTCACATTGGACCAGTCTAAATACATGTCGCCGCCGTCACATATTTGAGGTACACAAGTTCTGGAATAGGTGCACTTATTCACGCTTTCTTGGATCTCCTCTACAAATACTACACATGACAAACTTTCCCAGTTATTGGCTGGTTATACACATGAGCAAAGACATTTTCAGCGGCCAGAAAGGTTTGAATCTTGTCATAATGGCAATCATCAATCATCCTGCAGAATTCTGGCATAGCAGTTGCTCGGACACAAGGCGCCTGGATGGCGCCTGGATTACCAGAACTGTGCGTTGCCACAAAGCAAAACCCTGCTTGACAAAAGCTAAAACACCGGCATTCTCGCAACAACATGCCTTCCTTTCCACTCTCCTCCCCCCGTTCTAAATTTTCATGCACAGTTTAAATGAAGGGTACGGCATCCTTTATTATGGAATTTAAATTGACCTGAATCATCAGCGTTCTTGAAAATCACTGTCATTTAATCACGTGACCATGATGTCACCGACTTCTCATTTACTCCTTAACCTTAATCCAATCTTTCACTGCTCAAATCTGATGGCTTTTTGCAGGAAAGAAGAAATTTTCATGAGACATAAAGAAAAACCAACGAAACATACCACTGTAAAAAAATTGAAGAAATTGCTTAGAACAAGCAATATCTTCATTTCTTACGATGGTTTCAAATACGTTCCTCCGCGGAACAATAAAATATCACCTGCCGGGGAGAAAAGAGATGAGTATGACAGATAAAATTACATCAGCTGCATTTTGGAACGTGAATTCCACTAATGAATCAATTACCGGCTGTAATAATGCCATCTCTGACTATGTCTGCATTCTACTAGATTGTGTTTCTTTCTACTTTTATGTTGTTTTCCTGTGTTATATCGTATACAGTATTGACATTGATTCAATGGATAGGTAGTTAATCCTTTACCAAACAAACCCGAGTTTTACCGGCCTGAAAAAAAAAGGGGGTTTTGAAAACATTGTAGGGAAAATGAGAAGATACTGTGATCCAGTTTTTTTCTCTTTTAACCACAATGTTTCCTACCCCTGCAAAGACATAATCCATCATTTAGATCATGTATCATATGTTGTCCGCAAAATCTATCAATAAAGAAAAGTCTAAAAAGTTATCGTGTGGTACAGGTTTAATCAACCCTGTAACGAACGATAAAATTTTGGGCTCGCCCAAACTCAAAGCATTTGCAGACGAAAAAAATGAAACTTAACTCAAACAATCGAATTTGGTTTTCTTTCGATGAGTAGAAAACATGGTGGAAAAAAAAAGAAAAAACCGGTCGAGGCATTAAGTCTTTCAATAGGTTGTCCTTAAACGAGACACTCCAGAGACCTAGTCTCGAATTCTTATCACCATGGATACACGTGTATATGCGAGCTAGCCTTGATATGGCTGAAATAAAGTTAAAGTTGCGTAAGACACCATTCAATAAACCATGAACCATTCTGACAGACAGACAGACAGACGGACGGACGGACTGACGGACGGACCGTTCTAACATTTCGGGTTTATGTGGCTTTTCCTTTGATCTTTATGTAGAATTTTTCCACATAAAACGGCCCGGTTTATGTGGTTTTGTTCTATATTTCATATAAATTATGGACGGATTGTACGGACGGACGGACCTCAACAAGTTTCGAGGAGATAGAGCGAATTGTCAAATTCGCAAAATGGTGCAGAATTCTTTCAAAACTACTTACTGCTTTCCTACATAAACTAAGGCTATACAATACTGGGTGTTGACAGATCCTGTCGCCATGACTATTATCAGTGCAGGGAGAGAGTTTGTTGAAGCTGGGATTCGAACTCACAACGCGTCGGTGACTCGTCTAGTTATGCAAGATCAGGTATTTGTAATTTATGTTATCCCAGGTACTTTATTACCATTTCTGGTAGTATATTGGTTACCCTTTACCCTTGTTTTAAGACCTCGTGGAAGAATGTTTTTGAAAACATCGTGCGAACAATTTCTCCTTTTGTCCCAATGTTTTCATTCGTAGATTTATAAAACTTTCATTCATGTCGTATAATCTGACGTTTTGATGATTGTTTTTAAAGTTGCCAGGAGAAAAGATACTTCACAAGGTAATGGGTCGCTAGTAAATGAATCTAGAGGTAAAAGTTGTTTTAATTAGTGATGCAATATTCATTATTAGAAAAATGATTTATTCCCAACACTCTTTTTTTCAATTTTTGTTCCATTTTAATCTTCTTTTGTCAGACAAAAACAGCGTGAAGCAACTGGGGCGACGAGATGAAATCACGATGCTAGCGGAAAACATGCTTAGAAAACATTAACCCTTAGACTGCAAAGCGGGACTCACTGACCTTTTGCGGACACTGTAGATCAAGATCAGACTGCACAGAACGTGCAGTCTGATCTTTGATCAACACTGTCCGATAAGGAGATATTATTCCCAAAAACATAACTTTGAAATTGCAATACTTGGGTTTTAAATAACGAAATGAAAATTTAATTTCAGTTATTCATCAGGATAAGAGTTAAAACCTATACGCCTATCTGCTATTTTTGCACAACGGAATTGTTCAGTGAGAGAATCCTTCATACCTTAGTGGTTAACTTTTTACAAACGACAAAATTTTACACTTGTTCAATTTGAAAGCATTTGCAGACAAGAAATTAAGTGTGACTCAAACATTGAAATTTGTTTTTGGAATGGTAGAAAACATTGTGGGAAATGGAGAAAATGCTGGTTACCAGCATTTTCTCCATTTCTCACAATGTTTTCATAAGACCTGCTTCTTCAGGGTCGTTAAAACTCAAGATTGTGGGGTAAAGGGTTGAAACTGGGTTCGCATTCACCAACCATCCTTAAGCACATTCTTAGTCCTTTTCTCTAAGATGTTCTAAATCTGAAAGTCATCCGACCTCTGATTGGCTAAACCAAATGGTTTAGCCAACCAGATGTTGTGTTTCTTTTAAACTCAGAAATTTCTGGAAAAATAGAACTTAGAAAATTCTTAAGAATGGCATGTGAATATGGGCTGAGGACCAGCATTCAACATTCATTCTGAATTGCATTCTTAGACCAAATCTAGTAGTAACGCAATTTCTGATTGGTTAAATGATTTGGTTCAACTAATCAGAGATTGCGTTGCTCTAAAAGTTAGACAATTCTTGAAAATAAGACAAAGAATGTTGTTAAGAATTATTTGTGGGATCCTGGTTCGATTTCTCCTGTCAGCGCTGGTTTCGAAGGAGGGCCCTTCTGCTAGGCCCGACAAGCTCCATTCTGATACTAGTTAAATCTGCCAGAAAGCAGCATTTAGGCACTTCCAAACTGAGGCATTTATAGATGAAAAATTCGAAAGCAGTACAAATTACTGAAATCTTTTACATGGTAGAAAACATTGTGGCTAAAGGAGAAAATGCTGGTAACCAGCATTTTCTCCTTTTCCAAATATGTTTTCAAAAGTTTTATTCCTAAAATGTTGTTAAAAGCGACAGAAATCACAATCCTAAGACTACATATATATCATTCCACAGCTATGAATGACTGTATTGAAGTCTAATCTTACAATTTGCATCTCATATCATGTTATTCCGAGTTAACACAATACTAAACGATCCAAAGTTTTTTTCACAGAGAGGAAAACTACAGTAGCTTCTGAAAAAAAATGTGAGAAAGGAAGACAATGCTGGTGACACACTTTTTCCCCCTTTCCCACAATGTTTTCCACCTTTTTACCAGCAGTTCAGATAATATAAGCCTTGTCCATTTTGTTGTCTCCAAATGATTCCATTATGAAATAGGTCTAAAATTGTGAGGTCTGGAAACGAGTTAATATAACTCCACAGCTTTATTAATTTTCAAATTTCCCTTATTTGAAAGTCAAATTACATGATCTGGACCAAAACGTTGCGAATGGTTACCATAAACCGTTAATATTGATTTGGAATAAGAATAAATTGAATTTCTTGTCAATAACATTCTGCAATATTCAGTTAGAATATAGAATCGGTGAGTTATATCCCTTTCGGACAAGTGTACTTCCATTCAATGTTTGCTGCTTTATCAGGCATGTAGTCTCCGTTAACCCTCTACTTCATGTTCCAGAGGTCTAACGACGTTAGGAAGAAGAAGGCTTTTCAAAACATTGTGGGAAAAGGAGAAAATGCTGGTAACCAGCATTTTCTCCTTTTCCCTCAATGTTTCCTACCGTTTCCAAAAAATAAAATCATCATTTTTAGACAGATTTTATCTCTAGTCATCTGCAAATGCTGTCTATTTCTTTGTGTCTAAAAGTTTGACGCATGCCTAAGATTTGAAAAAAATATTTACATAAGGCTATTTGTAGAATCACCAAAAAGTAGTCCTGCGAAAATTTCGAAGAAAGGAGGTCTTTGCTTCTTTCATTCTATCATCTGTAACATTTTTTTCTCTCAAAAAAAATTCTGAGGGTGGGCGCAAAAAGTGTTTTGTACTCGTATTGCTATATTTATTCGCCAGTTTGAACACGTCACCAAAGTAGGCAAGCTCAACCTTTAACAGAAATGATTCGATGGGATCTTAATTTGGCACGTGAAAAATAAATTGGATCTTTTTTATCCCCGTGAGTGATAAATTCTGTAAATCAATCAATGACAGACTTCAGTAATACCAAAATGAATCGTAAGTCTTTGTGAAAAATTGGCGAATAAGCGCTTGCGAGCGAACAGGCCGATAGCATAAGCTTATGGCATTAACTCTCCCGGACCGTCCAGTAAATGAAACATATGAGTCGTGCTCCGTGAAAAGGGGTCTTAATGCATCTGCAAATAGTATCGACCCACGTCACCCTGCGCAGTCCGCGCAAGTTGACATGGGTCGAAACTTTTTTGTTATTAGTTCATGTTCTGCATGTCAAAGGACCATTTTACCTCATGATGCATTCGTCTGTTAGACTAAATGTATCATATGTATCCATAATTACTTAATGACTGGCTTGGCATAATGCATCACGGAGATGCATTAAACCCTTTTTTGCCAGAGCATGACTAAGTTTGTAGTTTTCTCCAGAATATCCCTTAAAATACTTGAAAGTATAAACCATCCATCGGAATGAATATTGTTACAGTGTCATTGCTGCACTTTGCATGCTTACAAGAACAGTAACAGTATAAGAACAGACCGCCTATCCCCCTCCAAGTAATGCTTTGTTACAGCAACACCTGAACAGTCCCTCGTTTGGTTATTCAGTTATGTTTCTTACTTCTGTTTTTTTAAATCTCCTCTACCTAAGTCTTTCTCTGTTTTCCGATTTTTTTCTTCTTCTTAAATTTTATTTAGTAATCAATGTATTTATTTTTGCCAAATCTAGCTTTGTCAGTATATGGTCTGCATCACATGAAAAGGGGCATTCGGACATTTGCCTAAAGTGTTGTCTCGAATCAGCCTGCGCAGTCCGCGCAGGCTAATCCGACACGGCACTGTACGACTACATTAGATTTCGTCCTACAGCAGACTTGCGCAAAACAGAAAATGACCTAAAAACGGAAAGTGTCGTCTCGGATCAGCCTGAGCGGACTGCGTAAGCTGATCCGGGACGACGCTTTACGCAAATGTCCGAATGTCGGTTTTGGCGTGTTGCAGGCCATATGTCATAGCTCCATGTTTGATGTACAAATCACTGGGTCAATAAATGGTAATGTTGCTGTTGTTGTATACATTAAAAAAGATCTTAACAGGAGATAAAGCGGAGAAATTTGAAGAAAATAGATTCACTCCCTTTTGCAGCAGTATGAGCAATTACTTGTTACCAGCATTTGCTCCTTTTCCAAAAATGTCTTCGAAACTTGTTGACTGCAGGGGTGTTAAATGTTGTATTTGCGCCGTGACTGGTTAACTTGGATTGAAACTTTCTTTCTTTGGACATGTTCAACACTATTCATTACAGCTACTGTAATTGGCTGTCGTTAGAGAACAAGAAATTGCGTTTACCGTTCATCTTGTAAGGCCTATAATTGTGAGAAGGCTTATTTAATTAACATCGCGTTTCGATCGGCAAGTACCTTGCTTTAAATAGAGAAATATTATCTATCCCTTTATTAAACAATCCAGAGTTTAACATCCATTTGGATAAAGCTTTTTGAAAACATTGTCGGAAAAAGAGATAAAATGCTGGTCATTAACATTTTCTCCTTTACCCACGAAGTTTAATACCCTGTCAGAGAGGTTCAATTCATACATGCCACCTTGGTATGTCATCTGCAGACGCTTTCAATTTGGAAGAGTCTAAAATTTGTCGTTTGGGAAAGGGCTATCTGAAAATATATCTTCCAACTTTCTGGACTTGTAATCAAATACGTCAGTCACGTCACACACGAATATAACATGCTCTCTAACGAGTTTTAAGAGATTGTGTTCAACAATAAACGCTCTCTGACATGCAACGATAAGAATTTCATTTCACTTTTTAATTAAGAGAGGAAGGTATCAAACAATGGGCATATCAGCTTCATTAACAAGGAAGATGGTGGGCGGAATGATATGAAATGCAGAGTTTACTTTTTCAAAATAAGACATGCAATGGAAGTCCTAAAAGTACATGAAGAAAAAAGTAGGCTAAAGTTCTGAGTTCACATATTCATGTCTACTGATATGGCTGTGAAACTGGAAACTGACTAAAAATCGATTCCTTTCACTTTTAGTACTTGTAAAGATTTTTTCGGTTTATCTGTGTAAACATTTTTTATCATATAACCTCCCTTGTTTTCAGTGTAATATACCCATTACGAATTTTCTTATCTTACACACGTTTAATATCACAATTGTGTGACGTCATTTTTGACGTTATTTTGTACGCATTTCATAGAAGTGGTTTTATGGATATTACCGCGGGTGCATCTGTAGATGGTTTTGCATCTTCTGATCTATAATATATGAAATATTGTTATGTGATAAAAAGAATCTGACATCTCGCAAAAAGGCTCGCTTAATAACATTTTCCCTAGACTCGTTTAATAAAATTTTATCTCAAACGCCTACTCATTTCAGATCCTATATATCTCAATAACCTCCTTTGTATTCGGTGAAAGACAGTCATTATGATTTGTTTTTTAAATCTCTGACACGTTTGAGATAAGATTTTTGTGACGTTGCAGAAGCGGTATGTGACGTTATTTTGTAAAAGTTTTGTAAACCTGTTATTTCCAAATCAGTTCAAATCAGTTCAGACACAACTTTTCCCAGTCACTTCACCCGTTCAGGGTTATTATTAAAAATAAGCTGTTTCGTATTTCTATCTTATAAGTCAAGCAGTTATATGTCAGCTTCTTTGGACCTACTTTTAGTCCGTACACTCCTGTCAAAGAAGTAAGTTGATCTAAATCATCTATATGTGGAATTTGCATATATATGACCAGTAATTTTACATGTTATTCTTTAGATAAGGTTATATCTATGTCTGACATTCATTGGATTTTGACATAAAATTTAATTGAATTTGTCCAGAAAAACATTAAAGTTAGGTTTTTCTTAAAGTTCTTGTAATTTTTCAATCAATATCTTGTATGTCCACCTCTGCTGTCGATACAGGCAGTTATTCGACGTCGCATAGACCTTACATAACGTAAAATCATTGCATCAGGAATGTTATTCCATTCCTGAACGAGAGCGGCGGCCAAAACCTAACTTTAATGTTACCTTAGTCTTTGAGTACTTTTGCAACTTTGATTTTAGTACCACCTTCATTTAAACTGCAAAAACCTAACTTAAACTTTCTGTTAGTCAAAATCTGATTTGCCTGGCATTTTCTACAGACTCTGAACTAAAGTATGATACCAAATTTGTTGGTCTTCAGTGAAGTAAATATTCTTCAGTATGAACAGAAATATTATAACTGGCTTGCAACACGCGAAAATGGGCATTCGGACATTTGCGTAAAGTGTTGTCTCGGATCAGCCTGCGCAGTCCGCGCAGGCTAATCCGAGACGGCACTTTATGACTACATTAGAATTTTTCCTACAGTAGACTTGCGTGAAACAGAAAATTACAAAAAAACGGAAAGTGTCGTTTCGGATTAGCCTGCGCGGACTGCGCAGGCTGATCCGAAACGACATTTTACGCAAATGTCCGAATGCCCCTTTTCACGTATTGCAGGCAATATAATGTCAAAGTTTTTGCATGACGACGCATGAACACGATGCAGACGACGACGACTCCAGGGTTATGGCAATGCCTCAACGAAAACAACCTGGCTAAAAATGAAGCTAAGAATGGTGAGTACAGGCCCAGTCCAGTCCGGTCATTTGAGATACATTTATATTTTTTCATCTGCAAATACTTTCAATTTCGACTAATCTAGTATTCTATCCTTTGGTAAAGTAGCAATACTCGTACAAACTCGACTGCAACAGCAGGAGTGAAAAAGTTCCCAGATTCAGTAACACACAGAATGAATTAACAACCTATACGGCCTGAGGCAAGCTTTATCAGAAATGACAAAGACAAATTGAATCAACTACAGATGTTATTTCGACTGAGGCAAACAAATTACTTATCGAAAACTCAACTCTGTTGGGCATAAGTCTATTTCATAACACTTTTATTAGATTATAAACCTGATTACCAAGTAAGAGCATGTATTCTTTTGCAAATTGTTGGAAATTTCTGGAACATTGGTGGAAATTCCTGGTAAGCTTTTCCGGCATCCAGTCGCATGTATTGTCATTAGTCCACACTGACCATGTGTAATGATGGGGCTCTGTGGGAAAAGGAGGGGGTTTAATGCAACATCGCTCTCCAATGTACCAAGTAAGCCGTTGCATAAAAATGGATCCGTTTTTCTAAAAACGGCTGAATCGTTGGCTAGATGCAGAAAATTTACCAAAATCTAAAAGTTCAACATGGGCTTGCATACGCGGATTGCGTAGGCTGTCATGAGATGATGCTCTTTGCAGATTCATTAACATACAGTTTCACAGAGCACGACTCATACAAGGGGTCCCCCTCCCCATGTTTCTAATGAAGTACAACTCCATATACACGAAGAAATAAAACAAAGTGTTACACTGTGTGTGTGTGTGTGTGTGTGTGTGTGTGTTTGTTTAAAAAATCAGACAGAGCAGTCTGACTTTAAATCTTTACTGTCTAAAAACAAAGCAATTCAAGCTTTGCAGGTAAAGCATTAAATTTTGGCATATCTGCTCATTTTCTCCAGTTTCGACTATTGCCATCTTGGGACTTAGAAACGATTTCTATGCAGCAAAACTTGCAAACTTTATCTCTTTGCTGATGAATAGGATGTTTATCTGATTTCAGATATTGACCAACGTGAACTTCACATCACGAAAATTTGCACAGCTAAAAATGTTCCCTACTGTGTCAAGCTTGAATCTTTCTTAACTTCTTTTCTGTCAAAAAGACTTCGACTTTTATCATAACTGTCAAATTAAACTATCGGGATAACTTGCATATCAAGATCTATCACTATGCAAAATTGAAACAAAAATTGGCACAAAGATTGTAATTAAAGTTATTACAGATTCATTTTTTTCTTCTATCTATACTTGCAGTGACCGTGTCCTGAATGGATGAATAAATAAATAAAAAGCTGAAGGATAGTGCTGCATCTGTTTAAAACAATTATTTCACGATGAAGTTTTATGATTGTGTTCCGTACAACTTTTGGGTTATCGCCAGATCCATGTTAATGGAGAGGTACCGTAAAACGGACGAAGGAATAAAAGAAAGACGTATGACGGACTCGCAGACAGACAGCAAATCCTGCAGTCCCATCTGATTTAAAAACAAAACAACAACAACAACAACAACAACAAATAATAATAATAATAATAATAATGATAGGAACAATGAGTGCGACAATAAGAGAAAGCAACATTTCATGGATCATAGGGAAAAGTATTTATGGTACAGGAGCTTAAAATGTACGGTGGCACAAAAGTGACATGGAAGATATATTTTATACTACGTGCGCACGCAGTAGCTAATACGTGCGCACGTATTAGTTATTACGTGCGCAAGCAGTAGCTAATACGTGCGCACGTAATAAGTAATACGTGCGCACGTATTAGCTACTGCGTGCGCACGTAGTATAAAATATATCTTCCATGTCACTTTTGTGCCACCGTAAAAATGACCCTCAGGATATTTAAATAATAATCTTTAAGTGGAGATGTTGGGGCAAATTAACATTTCCATAATTAGAGCCTTAGGTTAAATGATTTTTATATTGCATAACGACCATGAAAACTTTGTGACACGAAAGAGGCTACCAGATAAGGTTTATCAAGTCAGATGTTACTTTGTTTATGGCAATGATAATTGCATTGTAAAATCTATAGATGGCAGACACATTTCAGCTATGTTCTGTGAAAAGGGGGTTTAATACATATGCAAAAAAAAAAAGTATCGACCAAGGTCAGCCTGTGCAGTCCCAGTACCTGCGTCGATACTTTTTTGATCTTGGTCAATTTTCAGCATTTCAAAGAACCAATCTACGTAATGATTCATTTAATTGTTAAATGGATGGGATTGGTGGATTCATCATTCCGTGATGACTTGCTTGGTAAAAGCATCACACAGATGCATGAGACCCCTTTTTGCTACAGCAAGGCTGGTTTGTTTTTATTTCACGAATTTTTACCGTTTTTTCAAACATTGTCTTCGCATGCAAGAGCAACTAAAAAACCAGTAATAAGCAAGTAATCTGTCCAAGAAAAAGAAACTTGCTACCTTGTTTTCGTCAGTGCTTTGATTTTAAGAAGAATTAAGAGAGCACACTTGCCAGAAGCAGATACAAATAAGCGCTAAGAGTGCTGAATTGAAGGAATCGGAGACTGCGTACACTACAGGAATGAAAACATCCGTCTTTGAGAAGGTGTCTCCATTTCGTTACTAATCTTACCCTTTAATAAAGCATAAAACAAGTTAAAATTACATTGATTACGGAAGAAAAATAACAAAATCATATTTTTATCTTGTAGCTAAATGAATAGACTACAAAGTTTTAATGAAATCGACTTATTCTTAGTGCATGTATTAGGAACTTCTACAAATTTGAAAGAACGATATGGGAAATATAAATCTACATAGAATCAAAGCATTATGTCAAAAACTAGTTTTCGACTTGCCAATGAGGGAAGCGAACATGTTCTTAACTGTATTTAAACAGGTTTTTTTTTCACAAGGGAAGAAGGAACTGATTGTAAGAGCAATAATCGCCCACTCTACCCTCTTCCGCCATACTACTTCCTTCTGTATAAATCTTTATCAAAGGACATTTTAAAAGGGGTAGAAAACATTGTAGAAATAGGAAAAAAGTGCTTGTAGCTATTGAAAAGTACATGTACGTATCATACATAATGAACTGTCGTTGGTTTCAAAAGTACAAACACTGGATCAAACTAGGCCATTTGTGTAAAATGATGCGTAAGTACAATACAAGAGCAAAACTGTTCTGATTTTGACAGATAATTTCGGTATTTCAGGAGAAAAAGAATCCATGTAATTCACATTATGTAGATCAATGCCCTGCGGCAAAAAACTGCTAAAATTTGACGAAAACAGCTCATATACAAAACACATGACGCCATTTTAGAAGGTCTTGCGGATGCCAATGACAAGTGACATGATTTGTTTTGAAATTTAGATAATCTGCTTCCTTTCATGGTCATGTCGAGGTGACCTACTTTTTTCGAACAGCTATAGGACAGTACTCAGCACCACTTCTAAATTCGATTCTAATTTTAAATTCCAAGATTAATAATCTGATTTGTAGAGACAAAACGTCAAAGCCAATCATATGGCAAGTCTTTAAATTTAGATTATAAACCATTTTTAAAAGTTATGGCTGAATACTGAATCTTCCTCCTTTCAAATCATGTGAAGGTGACTTACTTTTCTAAAAATAAATCTAGGACAGTGTTCGGCATTGATTTCTCTTACATTTGATTCTTATCTAAATTCTAAGATAAGCAGTCAGATTTGTTAAGGCAAAACGTATGAGCCATATGTCAAGTCTTGGAATCTAAATTTTGAACACATTTTAGAATTGCTGTTGAATGCTACCCATTATCTTCCGCTAGGTGGCATTTTTCAAAAACATATCTATCTGATTTGGGCATTCTGGGTACAGAACCGGACTACTTTTCAAAACGACAACATTTACTTTGAATTTCAAAATAAAATAAACTTTTACTCAATAAAATGCTACCTGTTACGATTCATTCAGCTATGGTCAGCTAGCATGTAACCTATACACAAAACAACCCCTACAGGCTTGGGTAATAGCTTCGGTACAAACCCAGACACTTCTTGTTGATAAGTCTGTGGAAAAACCCTGCACGAATCCTAGTTTCCCTAAAGTCTTTATTTAGAAACTGTATTCAAAGATGTGTAGTTAAACGAGAGTATTTGTGAAAACCATTTTTCGCTTTTGAAATAATTAAATTCTCAAGCTTTATGGAGCGAAAAACAGGCTACATTTTTCCACAGATGTATTGTCTATAGCCATTTTCTCAATTACTACTTTATTAGCGGCGTATTAATATTTATCCTGTACAGGTGTTAGTAATGCGTCATAGCAGACAGTCGAATCTTCGAAGAATATGACATGCGCAGACAACGACCCCAATCTTGTACAATTCACTCACATGTAAACCGTCTCAGGATACTTTAAAGCCCCCGTTTTACATTTAGATATAGGGTCTTTTGTTATGAGACCGGATACAATAGAAATTATACACCGTCTTATGGTACTGCAAGAATGAAATGCTTGCATTCCTCTAAAATATGTTAAAAATATTTTAGATTGATGATGAATCTTTTATGTCCAAATTGATGTAATATTCGCTTAAGAACGTGACATTATACTACCAGTTTTAAGACCGTTTATTTCGTCAAATGCACATCATGTCATGTCCGTAGATTTAAAATGCTATAGATTAGGATTTCTTTAAGCGCCATCCACATTGTCTGTCTGGGTTATTTCATGTTCGCAATATTGACAAGTTTATTGTAGGCAGAACCGAAAGTGAAACATATAGAAGTGCAGTTATTTCCGCAAAATATCGTAGCTTAGTTCGAATAAAGAAAGTTTCAAGAGAGTATGGTCGCTGAATACTGTAGAGGTCATGCTGTCCTCAGTTGATAAATAACAAGGATAACTGACATCTCGTAAGAATCACGAAATATGACAGACCCATGTCTCGTTGTGAAATTACAGCCAAATTTACTGTATAAATTACTGAAGACAGATGAGTAAATAAGTTTAACAAGTCAAACAAAGGACAATGCTGAGAAGAATTAACTCTGTTCCAAACGAAACATTTTTAGACTTGTCCAAATTAAGAGTAGTTGCATACGGCAAATTCAATGCAACTCAAAAGATAAAATTTGAAAAAATACAAAAAACATTGCAGAGAAGAAGAAGTTATCAGCAATGTGTCCTTTTTTACTGTGTTTTTTAAAAACTTTCTTCCCAAGGATCGTTATAACACGCGACTGTTTGGAAAAGGTTAAGAATACTGATTTCGACGTATATTCAAAAAAAGGAGAAAAAAACTCGAATGATAAATGTAGATCTAGTACAGGCTGTCAATTATGTAATGAAGGATTGCATGTTATTCTTGGAGACATTACCAGAAAATTAGAATGCATAACGAGATCGTATTTGCACATCTCAACCCTAACGGGTGACTGCACCTCAATTTCATATTCGATCTCCTCGAAGCTTTTCAAAGGAATTTCTCAAAAAGATTGAAAATGATAATTTAAAATTAGAAGGATAACAACAACACCAACAACGAAAATGAGGGCGACGAAAACAACGATAAAAACAAAATTTACAAATCAAATTCATAATTGATAGGCATGTTTAGTTAACTCGCTCAGCGCCAAATATATAAACTCGACTTCTTTCGACGGCTAAAATTTAATCCACAGAACCTCATAAAGTTTGTTATCACAAATGCTTAGCTACACAAGTGGACGACATAGATCCAAGATCAGACAACACGTTTTGTGTAGTCTGACCTAAATTCATGCCATCGGCAAAAATCCCTATAGTGCTGAAAGGGTTAATTGATATGGGCCGTTGAAATCGGTAGAATTTTGACATCTAGCGCAACTTTTACTTGCTGTATATTCAAATTCAACATCATGTCAATGGAGATGGTATTATGACTGTACGGGCATTTAAAAAAAAAACAATAGCTTCGAAATAGACAAATAAAAAAAAATCATAAAATTCTGAATTCGCATGTACCCGAGCTCTCCACCATGTAGTCCACCACAGAACCCGGGGTGGGGGTGTGTATGTGTGTGTGGAAATAACACTAAAACAAGCGAAAAAGCAAAAGAACAAATGTTCAAAATGGTCGTCATTCGGCTAGTTGGGCTTTTTATATTAGCGATGAAACGATTAAGCTAATTTCGTCTCAAATTTATGCATCAGACAAACAATATTATTTTTCAAAAACAAAGATGATCCACAGTTACCAAAGAGATACATGATGACATGTGATACCAGTACCATACAACGATTTTCAGGACAACTATAGTGCTGGAGAAGAATCAAAAGAAAACAGGGCTTCATACAAAAACAGCTGGCACAGTGGGGCTTAAGATATATTAAGGGCTTGCCCCGAAGACATTCCTTTATACAAGCGTATTGAAAATATGCCAAACCAACAGTGAAAATTCGAATCACTGTTCTACGTTTTAATTCATTTATAAAAAGCAGTGCGCTGCAGACAGATTTCGGACCGACATTTTCTTCCTGAACAATGCACGAAAGCAACTTTAACTCTTTACCAAACGACAACATTTTAGACTTGTCCAAATTGAAAGCAGTGTGACTCAGAAATTGAAACTTGACTTTAGAAGAGTAGAAAACATTGTGGGAAAAGGAGAAAATGCTGGTTACCAGCATTTTCTCCTTTTCCCACAATGTTTTCAGAAGGCTTCTTCCTCTGGGCCGTAAAAAACAGGGATTGTTTGGTAAAGGGTTAAAGAAAGTAATGCTTGTGAGCCATGCTGTGTGAAAAGGTAGTTTGATGCTCCTCTGAAAAGTATCGACCAGGTCAGCCTGCTCAGTCCGCGCAGGCTAACCTGGGTCGAAACGTTTCGCTATTGGTCAATTTCATGCACGTGAAATGACCGATCCACCTCATGATTCAGACGGTTGTTAGGCAACATGGATCTTTTATGGATCTATAGTTATGTGATGACTTGCTTGGCTGAATGCATCTAGGCCATGCATTTAACTCCTTTTGCCAGAAAATGGCATAATCTTAAAGAAAATAATGAATATTTTCACAGTTTCAGGTTTTTTTTTTCATACCCACTAGCATCTCGCTCTGTGCTTGTATTTCATCCCTAGAATGTTTCGGACATCTACAGTGTTTCGCACACGGTTTAAATCATGATCAGACTACACAGATATATTCTCACAGTGTTTTTCTTTCTCAAGGTCTTTAAAGCACATGGTTACTAGGTAAAGGGTTCAAACCAGCCTACACATCATATCCCAGACTAAGATTGATGATCTCTTGATCAAAGGGCGTTCAAGTTTTTTGGGGAAAACGATCGCGTTTCGTCATAAATTTACTGATATACAAATTTTACTTCGAAATTTTGGATTACGATAGGGAAAAATAATTTTCAACCATTAATAATAGATGAATAATTCATTGCTCTGGGTTATTCGCATGGATCCATCTTATTTAAGTGCATATTTTGTGATTTCTTAGAATGTTTCGCTATGTCCTCTTGGGGTTTCGTTGGCATCAGCCGCTCTTGTACCGGTATAAGACAAGAGAAACAGCAGAGATTGAACCCTTTACCAAAAGTCCTGCGTTTCCACGACCCTGAAGAAAAAGGCATTGGAAAACATTGTTGAAAAAGGAGAAAATGCTGGTAACCAGCATTTTCTCCTATTTTAACAATGTTTTACATCTTGTTAAAAACAAATTACAGATTTGAAACACATCTTGTTTGTTGTCTGAAAATGCTTTCAATTTGGACATGTGTGAATTTTTGTCGTATGGTAAAGAGATTATAACAACACTATCGTTTTGTTGGGTAGGATCTATAAAAGGCCCAGGTGCGGTCAAATGTAAATATTGAGAATGTAAAAATGCATTTGAGCCATGCTCTGTGAAAAGTGGGCTTCATGCATCTGCGAAAAGTATCGATCCAGGTCAGCCTGCGCAGTCCGCGCAGGCTGACCTGGGCCGAAACTTTTCGCTATTGGTCAATTTTCTGTAAGTTTAAGGAGCAGTCTACCTCATGATTTAGTCGATTGTTAAAAAAAGTTGCTGTTATGGATCCATAAGTATGTGATGGCTTGCTTGGTATGATGGATTACGCAGATGCATTAAGCCCCCCCCCCCATTTTGCCAGAGCATGGCTCATTTAAATTTAAACTATACCATTTAAAAGCATGGAAATTATCATGAAAATGACAATCTGTCATTGCACGGTAGGTCCAGGTGTTAGTCGCTGGCAGAGAAAGGAATTTTAAAAGTACAGAAAAAGTTGCCACGTCGCTCTATCTTATGTTTTTTTTAAACACCTTTTTTTAAAAATTATTTCAGTTATATCGCAGTGACTAGTGTACCTATCCATGTTTTCCTGGAGTTTCTGTTACCAAAGCTTCATACAATAGTTTTGCCAAGCTTCTAGCTGCTTTCCCACATAACTATAGTCGGAACAATGATCAGCGGTGAGAGGGGAATGAATTCTGTCGCAATGACTATCAGCAATTCTCGAAAAGAAATTGGCCGAGCTGGGGATTCGAACCAGTGACCCACTGTTCTCATTTCGTAAATAGAATTGAAAACATTGTTGAACCACTGATTGTTATACGCAGTTGCTCATTTTCGCATGATGTTTTTAAAGGTATCATCTTGTGCGTATGTGTAAATAAAATCGTTCTCATATATTTAAAGTTCTTGTAAAAAAAGATAAAAGAAAATACTGATGTTTACATTCATTAAAAAAAAAAAAGTTTCGACCTATGTCAGCCTGCGCGGACTGCGCAGGCTGACATGAGTCGATACTTTTTGCAACTGCATTAAAGCCCCTTTTCACAGAGCAGCATGGTTCATCTTGTTATGTACAGAAATTATATCCATGTCATAGACATTGCTTTTTAATCTTCTGCTTGATCAAGAGAAACTTGGATTTAATAACACACCCTTCTGAGCATAATGGTATTCTTATATTATCTGATGAAATTTCGACATCAGTTCCTTTTTGTCTAAACCCGAACATTGGTGTTACCTCGTGCAGGGTATGGAAAAAGATTATCATGCGCGAATGCACTGGTTGATCTTGGCCTTCACCTTCTGGTACTCAATTAATACTTCAGGCTGGGTAAGAGTACAAAAAGAAAAAAAATTTAAAAAAAGTCTTGTATTAACCTCGTATCACATTATCTCGAGTTTTAACGATTTTGAAGAAGGGGGCCTTGAAGAATTAGAGTTTTCTCTTTTTCCAACAATGTTCTCTACTTTTCAAAGACAAATCTAACGATGAGAGCAACATTTTATTAGTTGTCTGCAAGTAAATTGGCCTTGGTCAGAAATTTTATCTTATGGAAACGATTTAATCAACAATATAATGGAGGTTTACCCTCAGAGAGCCGCACTAAAGCTGGGTTGCTTTTCTGTCGGCATGAATCAAGAACAAACTACACCAAACTTGCAGTCTGATCTTTTCTCTATACTGTTAAGTATTTTATTATTCGATGACACATTTTTGCAGTAAGAGCAATCAAAGTCACAATATTTTGGCCTGTTTTCATCACTGAAAATAGTTAGAAGAATATCCTGCGCTTCGATAGCGTTTTTGCCCCTGTCTGCGGCTTCCAACTCGATACTGCTGTGGCAATTGATATCAAGTGTGATCGAACCTCGACTTCAGTACAGGTAATCTGGTGACTGCATAGGCTGCTTGAAGAAAATCAGACCAAAGGCCAAATCTCGGTCTAGTGCTGATACACAAGATTTGACTGAAATCCCGCTGCGAAGATGCGGCATTCCTCATGCTGTTCGATGATTCGCTATTTGAATATTCTTATACAGCTTTGAGTCCACTTGGATTTAGATAGGCAGGTTTTTTGGTGTAGGCCCTACTGTCAGGATAGTTTCAGAAACGCTTTTATTATGACCTGAAAGCTTCTACCAATATTTTTATGTTCTCCAATAAACTTATAAAATTCTTGGCCCTTTTAACAAACCATGAAAAGCATGGGAAGAGTCGTCCAGTGAAGTAGAGGATATAAAACAACAAGAACAACAACAAACATGAAATGACGTGCTGTTTTAAATATTTGATATAACAAATTAGGAGCTTTATTTGGAAAATGCTATGCAGTAGACAACAGGAACTAGGCCTATTATGCAGGCATCCTATACCTGTATTTTCTACTGCGTAATACTCACAAAAGGGTGTCTTTATAGATGGGACGAAATCATTAACTATTTCTATACCACTGAAGAAACCTACCTCTGAACCCACACTATCGTGAAACTGGAACAGAAAACGCAGACGACACTGTGGTTAAGTAATTTTCATCAGAAATGAAGGCAGCACAAACCGCACTAATACGTCTTTTACCGTCGAAAGCATGCGATTCAGTTTTCTTTTATTTTAAACCCTTTTAAGCACGGAATTTGGAGTCTGATCTTGGGTCTAAACCACCCGGTTGTTCAGTCAAACGTACAGGATAGGAAAATCAGTCTGTTTTTAGTGGATCACATTTGGGCTGTCGAGACAGTTCGAGTTTATATGAATTTATTGGGCGCTGAAATGGTTAATTCTATTCATTTAATTAACCTGTGCAGAGTCCAGCAACAAGTGAATATCAAATTCAATCCCCGTCTACTTTAATCCATTCCAGACCAATTTAGTGAGACGGAAATAGACAGTTCCTCGACAGACTGCATCACCGAAATTTTATTGTGCAGATACACGCAAACTTTCAATTTACCGTGCTATGCGTCATTAACAATAGGACATCGACATTTAATATTTGGGACTGTTAATAGCGAGTAATCACTTGCAGATCGGCAGGGGAAATGTGACAGATAGGTTCACGCATTGCATCCAACAATGTCGTCTGCGGTATTTCCCTTCCGATCACGTAATTGACCGCATGTTGTTATAGTGGCAATGTAACTACACGTTTTGTGCAATCTTTATGCTGGTATCTTTTTAAAGTGCCTGACTTTACGAATTGGACTTCAAACAACTTGAAGTACTGAGTAATAAAATTGATAATAAATAAATAATGATGTAAAACATTTGTTGTGTCAGATTGTTTCATCTTTCAATTTAGTGCTTTATAGGAATGTTACTATGTTTTTGTATTCATGTTTATTACATTGGGGTTCGGCCTGAGGCGTAAATTAGGTATTAAAAATTGACTGGTTGATTGATTGATTAATTCATTCATTGATTAATTGATTAATTGACTGATCGATTGATCGGTCGGTCGATCGGTCGATTGATTGATTGATTGATTGATACTAAGTATGACATAAAATACAGCAGCATACATCACTTCTATACGACAAGGCTTTTCATCGATCAAAAATGTTTTTTTTTTATGCACTCTTTGATAATTGTGATATACTCGTATTCTTGACCAGACGGCACTGCAAAAAGTACCAAGTCACTTTTTTAACTGACTGAAACTGTCCATTTCAAAAAAACTAGTCCTTTCAGAGTTAAAATCCTACTGTAGGTCAGGAGAACGAGACAAAACAAATGTTAAGTCAGCCTGCCATACGCGCCCAATGGTCTGTTTGCAGTGAGTCAAATCAAGATCAGATGCAACATTCGTACCGTCTAGTCTTCTCCCCCCCCCCCCTTTTCTGCACATCTTTTTTGATACTCTTGGCCAAATAAGTATCTTTTGATGGAATCTGTCGCAAAAGTAGTCAACATATAAATCGACAGGAGAAGATTAATAAACAAGGCGATGTGAATGTAACCTCACGTTATTCCAGTCGCGTAAATGGCCGTAGGACTAGTTCTGTAAATAATTCTGGCTTTTTACTTAATTTACGTGTAACAAGACAAAAACGATGACCTAGTTCACCTTGATCATCCGCTGTGGTGAATACGACCGGAAAATGAATCACAATTATTGCGACTCAAGACGTTGATTTAATACGCCACTGTTGGCACGGCCAGGCATTTACGTCCATTCATTAAGGAATAAATTTGTTTCCGAAAGATTTTATTCTGGTGTTTGAATACTTGATGTTACTTATTTGTAGCACAAGTTATGACCCGTATTCGCTGTCTCCTCCCCGCTCCCAACCCGATAAAGATGACCTTAATGTTTCAAGGATGGAAGGTATCATTTTTCATGCAAGACATAGTTCCCTTTCGGGAGTGAATAATACAAAATGTCAACGCACACCACTTGCGAAAACAGTAGGCGTTTTGACAACGTCATAAACTGCATTTTATACAATGAACGAAATAACAATGTATTACTGAATAGTTGCATGTTATTTCACGCCCTTGTCAACATTTTCCATTTACATGAAGACAACAGGTCAGTCATTAATGTTTTCCCTTGGTTTAAAGAAGACAATACTACCATAGTGAATTTCCTTTTACATTGGACGAAAGAAATCTTTTAACTTATTACTACTTAAAGATACTACTACCACCACAACTAATGATAATGATAATTAAAATAACAAAGATAATTATGATGATCAAAACTATTGTGATGACATTACACTTACATGTACTTACAAGTTGCTGTTCCTATCGGCGACTCTGAAATACAAAATAAAGTTCATGATCATAAATCACAAGTAACTGGATAGCAGGATGGCTGACTGGCTTGAATATAACACCATACTTTCATGCTTTTCGGTAGTTTATCGGGGAAATAATGGTGGGTTATAAGATTTGGTAACTCATAACCAGTGAACGTTTCCGTAACTCTTTTATTGAAGGCGGAAACAGTAGTTCCCGCGTACTAGTTACCTAGGTAAACAGTGTGTGACATTCAACCAGACGGAAATATGACATAATTTACGCCCATTGACCCTATATTTCTTGAGCTTTACGTGATATTCTAATGCGTTTTCGGTGAAAGATCGAAATATATTTCATCTCGTAAACATCATCGGTAATATTTTCATGAGTGGCGAACAACTCGTGAAAATATTACTGATTATGTTCCCTCGATGAAAAATTTTTCGATCTTCCAAAAAAAAAAAAAAATCCTCTACGTACTTTCAGCGCTTTGATAATTACACAACGCGTTGTGGGTTCATATCTGATTGAAAGCAGTTTCTAAGTTTAACTTTTGATTTCAAAACACTAGCAATCTGATTGGCAGAAACAGATTATCTCAGCCACTCAAATGGTTTATCATGTATTTTAGAACTTAAAAAATCTTCAGCACTGTTTGTGGATGGACAAATGCCTAATGCCCACCATGCCATACATTATAATCAAAGTGCTGACACTTCGGCTGTCACTACTCAGAAGAAAATGGCAGACTATAAGCTCGATATGAGTACATTGTGCTCTTTTTGCATAAAGCATAGATCAATATTGGAATGAATCATGATCTTGGATCAACACTGGGCAGTTTATTTCAACATAACTATTCCGGCGAAAACTGCGTAAGTTCGAGCCGTTTTGATGACTGAAAATATCCATTCTATTGGTGCAGGAGTTCATGCTTACGAGCGTTCGTATATAATAAGGGAAGTGTGAATTTTGATTACTTCACAGTCCTTTTTTTAAGGAATGTCTAGCTTTTCCTGCTACTCTCTTGGTTATTTGTCAGACAATGCCTCGTTTGAACAAGCCCGAGAAAGAAGGCTTTCGAAAACATTGTGGCTGATAACCAGCATTACTAAATTAATAAGATGGAAATTCTTACAGTATAAATGAAAGAAAAAAACCCTTGATATTTCAACGTTTATAAATTTCTGTCGATGTAAAATCTAAAACCATCTTTCCACGCGACCAAAAATTAGCAGTCTTTTTTAAATTTTTCTAAACCACTGGCAAAACAAAATCTTGTTTAATGCCCATTTAGCAAACAATCTGTACTGAGCAAGCATAAAGTGATTCCAATAGATGACAAATTTGTTGGTATGTACCTGTATTTAGTGGGCACGTGTCTGAAGCAAGCGCTTTTTGCGTGTCCCTGAGATGCTCATTACTGCTTATTTCAATTGGTGGTAATCTTCTAGTTAGAGACGCATTTAGACCAACTACCGGGACCACGTGTAAACACAACCAATGGCATCATTCATGAAGTACAATCAAACACAGCCATTTGTACTAACGGAAGTACATTTCATTTCGATGCAGTCTCTAATATGTAAATTAGTGCTTTCATTCCTCAGTTTCTTTTTCTGTTATGGATTAGTTGACGAGTTGAGTTCGTTACGGGCAACGTGTAGGTAGGTACAATCAAACACAGCCATTTGTACTAACGGAAGTACATTTCATTTCGATGCAGTCTCTAATATGTAAATTAGTGCTTTCATTCCTCAGTTTCACTTTCTGTTATGGGTTAGTTGCCGAGTTGAATTCGTTACTGGCAACGTGTAGGTTCCGATAATATCGCACTGTCTCGCGAGACGTGTTCATTTCTTACCATATACTTGTATCTTGAAAAAGAGTGCCCCCCCCCCCCCCCCAAAAAAAAAAGATAACTCTATTGGACTGGCGATATGAAGTATACAGGTTGGACTGTATTTGAATTACCACCCGTTCTAGTGATGAATTGGATGTGTTCTTTGTACTTAATAACATATTGCAGTTCCACATTTATGATAATTCTGTTGGTCTATACCACTGAAAGTAGGTTTGTGTCAGTTCATTTGTATGCCGCTTTCGTAGCATTGATAAAACTTCTATTGAGCTGGATCCTTTACCAAACAATCCTGTGTCAAAGTTAAGGACCGTCGGGAGGAAGACTTTTGAAAGCATTGCGAGAAACGTAGAAAATGATGGTAACCATTGTTAAATAAATGATACCAGGAACAGGGTGTTGTTACAGGCAGCCCCTTGAGATTTTTAGACCCCCTCTCCTAGAAAAAAGGTCTACTCAGCATGATAAAGACAAATTTTCTTTTCGCATGTACTGGATTGAAATGGAGTTAGGAATCAGAGAAAATTGGATTAGCGAACGTAATTTATGGTCTACCTTGTCGACTTGTTGCGATGCTGTGTTTTTTCTTACACTTCCCAGCGTGTAGCCACCTTACAAGTACATTTTTGTGGGTCTATTAATAGTATTTCGAAAAATGAGCAATTCTCAATGGCTTGAAAATGATCTTTACGTATGTTTCTTTACCACACAATACAAATGTAAACTTGTTCAATTTGAAAGCGTCTGCAGACGACAATTCAAATGTGATACAAATGGTGCAATGTTTGTTCAGAAGGATAGAAAACATTGTGGGAAAAGGAGAAAATGCTGGATACAAGCATTTTCTCCTTTTCCAGCAATGTTTTCAATAGGCTTCTTCAACTGGGTCGTTACAAGTAGGGATTGTGTGGTACAGGGTTAAATTGTGCTCCTACAAGTGTAACTCTTTCAGCGCTAAACAGATAAACTAGACTTCTGTAGACGGCTGAAAAACACTGAGTCTCGGTATTTCTTTTCATATTTATCTAGGCTTGACTAAAACAAGCGGACTGCTCAGATTAAAGATCAGACTGCTGTGCAGTTTTGATCTACCATCCGCAAAAGGCCAAGTTTTCGCCTATGGTGCCGAAATCGTTTAGAAGCCATTCCAGTTAAAGCAGTGCAAAGCTTGCGCATATAATATCCGGTGCATGTACTTTTTTTTATCTCAACCTATTACCCATTAACTGATTGAAAAAAGCAATCGCTCAATTTCCACATTGTTTTCCATATCATTCGTGTAAGACATAAACTGTTCTTTTCTTTTTTTTTCCCAAAATTTATCACATCCTTCTAAAGACAAATGTCATTTTTTGAGCCACATTCAATTTGTCACCTGCGAATGTTTTCAGATTGGACAAGTATCAAAATTGTCGCCTGGTAATGAGTATGAAAAAAACATTCCTCTGCTTAATAGAAAGCCACTGGCGAGGAACCATGTTTGTGTCAAGGTCAGTCTTATAGCTGTCTGAAAAGACGAGATTTTTTCTTGTTTATATAGAAACAGATATTTGACAAGACAATTGAATAAACAAATATTGGTACAGACACGATCTATTGCCACAGTGGATTGGTTGTATGGATAATTGCGAGTGTCATTGCGAAATGAAAAGTTTATAAGGCGACATGTTGAGAAGAATAACAATAGATTCCAGTCTGGCACAAAAAGCACAGCGTTTGTCAGATACTCAAGAGTACGGTTTATTTAAGTTCATCAAGAACTCGTGTCAATGTTCTTGCTTTTCTTTGTTATATTTTTGTACGGAGTCCTATTAGCGCCACTTTAAACCTCGCCATTGTACGAGGGCTGAATGGTAAGTTGGGAGCCTTGTAATGAAGGAGTACAGCAGGGATGTCCTTTTTCAGCTCTTGTATTCTCTGTTTATTTAACGCTGTGTACCCGAAGTCTGGTGTCACTTGGTCAACTTTTTCTGTCAAAGAGGTAGCACTCTAAGGGTAAACAAGGCAAGTGACTTTTGCAAAACGAACACAATGGCTGAAAGAGAGGTGATTCAATATTTGCATAAGAAAGGCCTAGCACCTAAGCATATCCATTCCGATATGGCTTGTAACACGCAACAAGGGGCATTCGGACATTTGCGTAAAGTGTCGTCTCGGATCAGCCTGCGCAGTCCGCGCAGGCTAATCCGAGACGGCACTTGACGACTAAATTAGATTTTGTGCTACAGTAGACTTTTGCAAAACAGAAAATTACATAAAAACGGAGAGTGTCGTTTCGGATTAGCCTGCGCAGACTGCGCAGGCTGATCCGAGAGGACACTTTACGCAAATGTCCGAATGCCCCTTTTCGCGTGTTGCAGGCCATATGATGAAAGCAAGACTATGGAACGATGCTCCTATATATGCTAAAGTGAAAAAAGATCGGTGGCGGAATTTCGGCCTAGCAGGCAGAGCCTTGAGGATGACGCCCGTCAGCGAAGGCCTGTCACTCTTGCAACCCCAGAAAAAGTCGATAAAGTCCATGATATTGTTATGGCTGACAGGCGAGTTACAAAGAGATAAATGGCCACTATAGTTGGAATTTCACAGGAAAGAGTACATTTCATTCTTACGGACGATCTTGCTATGAGAAAACTCTCAGTTCGTTGGGCACTAAGACTTCTGTCAGTTAACCAAACTTTGAAGACATCAAGGACCCCAGGCCGACTGTGTTGCGTGCTAATCTGAACCCTTAGAGGGAGATCCTTCTAACTTTCTGCAGAAGCTTTTGGCTATGGATGAAACATTGGTCCATCAGCTCACCCTAAAGGCCAAACAAAAGTCTAAACAATGAAAGCATTCTGGTTCACTCACGCTTAAAGAAGGCAAAGACTGTTCCATCAGCTGGAAAGGTTATGGCCTCAGTTTTCTGGGCTGCTGATGGTGGTAGATTATCGACCCTGGTAGTCCGTGCAGGCTAACCCGGGCCGAAACTTTTCGCTATCAGTCAATTTTCTGTATTTCAAAGGACCAGTCTATCTTATGATTAAGCCGGTTGCTTTAAGAAGTGGATATTATGGTTCCATAATTATGTGATGACTTGCTTGGTATCCTGTATCGCGGAGATGCATTAAGTCCCCCTTTTACCAGAGCATGGCTCAATTATGGGGTTCACATCTTATCAATCAATCCTCTGTCTTCTGATTAATTCTTTACCAAACAAGACTTTAGACTGGTCCAAACTGGAAGCACTTGCAGACGAAAAATGTTTCACAAATAATGAAATTTGTTTTTGACTTATTTTTTGTTTTAAAAGCGTTGTGTGAAAATAAAAGGCTGCTGAAAACTTTTAAGGTTATTTTGTTATACCTAATGTAAAACATCTTCAGCTCTTCCCTGCCCAAAATTGTATAAAGAAATTTGTTAATTTAAGTATAAAAAAAATGACTGAAAACTAAAACTTTTTCATTTTTTTCTCTCGAAAATACGGGCTTTACATATCGGGGAAAATGAAAGCATGAGAAATCAAATCTGCCATGTTCTGTCCTGCATAATCTACTCTGACATTTCCTTTCGGGTCTTGGCACGTTTTCAGTGGTAGGGGACTTGTATTTATTTTCTTACTTCGATTTCCATTTCACGCTGCAGACCTTCCGCAATTTCAAATATCAGTTCACTCTGATTTTTCCAAGTGTAGTCATGCACCACAAAGCTTGAAATTTGGCAACGTATTTGCTTAAACATAATTTTCTTTGGAGTACATATGGGCGGCGTTCTGGGAAATGTGGGTTGAGTGCATCTCCGTGAGGCATTATACCAAAAGCAAGTCATCACATAATTATGGATCATAAAGTACACGCAGAAAATTTACAAATAGCAAAAGGTTTCGACCCATGTAAGCCTGCGCCGACTGCGCAGGCTGACATGGTTCGACACTTTTTGCACATGTATTAAGGTCTACGGCCCCTTACTCACATATTAAAAGACGGAAGCTGCCGAGATTGGCCGAATAGCCCTTACGAAAACGTTGATGTTACACGATATTTACCGATGAGTTAGTGAGTCTACGGCCCCTTACCCTCACATTAAAAGACGGAAGCTGCCGAGATTGGCTGAATAACCTTTACGAACACGTCGATGTTTACCGATGAGTTAGGTGCCGTAGACCTTAAATTCCCTATTCACAGAGAGTGGCTCAATTTTTGACGTTAATGTAAAAGTTATCATACAGTCGCTGTTACGTTAAGAGTTGACTTCTTTTTCATTTTGGGTTTACCATTATACTATATATTTAGCGAAAGGTGTGAATAGATTTTTCAGCGCCAAATATTTTAACTCTACCTCTTTCAGCGGCGAATTCATTCCCCTGAAACCTAGAAAGAGTTTTATCTTCCAGGCCTAACTAAACAAGCGGATTGTAAAGATCTAAGATGAGATTGCACATTATTTGAAGTGTGATCTTGATCGATGCCGTCTTCAAAAGGCACTAAAGTTTTCATTGGTCTTTTAACCGAACGATTAACGAAATGGGTAGAAGAAAACAGTATAATACATGAAGAACAATCAGGTTTTAGGCAGAATTACAGTGTAATTGACAATACATTTGCTTTACAGCCCCTAGCTCAAAAATACTTGTCAAAAAGAAAAGGTCGTTTTTATTGCTTGTTTATAGATTTCAAAAAAGCGTTCGACAGCATCGATCACAATCGATTATGGGATTCATTAACAAGGAAGGGGTTGAATGGGAAAATATTACACATCTTTCAATCTATGTATCGGCAATTAAAGTCCTCCGTAAAGATAACCAGTCATAATATCCAGTATATCACACAGTTTTTCGGTTGTGAGATCGGAACGCGTCAGGGCTGTTTGAGTTCGCCATTACTATTTACCCTGTTCATTGATGATCTGGTGGACCTATTAAAAATCGAGTGTAAGCATGGAATTTATATCAATGATAATATAGAAGAAATCTCGTCCCTCTTATTTGCTGATGATGTTTCCACATTTGCCGACACTGTTTTGCAATTGCAAAAACAACTCGATATTATTGATAAATTTTGCGATTCCACAAGGATGAGCATTAATTTAGAAAAATCAGAAATTATTGTCTTTAGAAATGGTGGAATATTACGGAAAAATGAAAAATGGTTTTATAAAGGAAAGGAAATAGAAGTGGTCCCCTATTATAAGTATCTAGGTACATATTTTAGTTCTAGATTATGCTGGTATAAACGCTTGAAAACCAATCAGATCGTGCAAAAAAAGTATGTTACATTATAGTTATCAACGTAAATTTGATTATTTTAAACCAGTAGATGCCTTCAAATTATTTGACGCAATGGTTAAACCTGTTTTATGTTTTGCAGCAGACATTTGGGGATATCAATATTACAATGTAATTGAAAAAGTGCACTTACAATTTTGTAAGCGCATGTGTCATTTGAAGCATAATACATCAAACTCTTTTGTACTGGGTGAATGTGGCCGTAGACCTATAGTAGTTTACTATATTACACAATGTATTAAATACTGGCTTAAACTCATTACTATGCCCAATACCCGATACCCAAAACAGTGCTATAGAATGCTTCGACAAATCGATGAATCTGGCAGAATTACCAGGGCATCTAAGGTCAAAACATTACTATTCGAAAATGGATTTGGATATGCTTGGATCGCAGATGAAATAGGCAATCAAGATTTCTTCTTAAAACTATTTAAGCAACGATTGAAGGATGTTTATCTACAAAAATGGAACTCAAACTTAAATGAAAGCCCTAAAGCATATTTCTACAAAGAATTTAAATCAATGCTAGAGATAGAAACTTATTTAACAATAGATATGTCATATGTATATAAAAGAACTTTAGCAAATTTTAGATGCTCTAATCATACATTAGCTATAGAAACAGGGAGAAGAGATAAAATTGACAAACAATACAGGTTCTGTAAATACTGCCTCAAAAATAATACATTTTCTGTTGAAAACGAATTCCATTTTTTATTGATTTGTCCTTTGCACGGTGAGATCAGAAAAGTTTGTTTTCCCCAAAAATGGTATAATAGGTTACCGACCAAATCTTTATTTCTAGATATTATGAATTCTAACATGACACGTGAATTCGGCTCTATAAACACAGTGCAACGAAATCGTGGTAAAATCTATGTCATTCTATATATAGAGTGACGTCATTCTGTGTAAAGTATGTAAGTTATTCAATCTGCATCCGCGTTTTTACGCTAAGTATGAACTTGTTTTCCTTTGATTAAGAGTTGGTCATGTTAGAATCGAAATAATCTTCTTTCTGTCGTGGTTTAACGTTCAATAAACCACGTTGTGAGTTATGAGGCGCAATGAATAACCCACTCGGGCTATCGCCCTCGGGGATTATTTATTGTGCCTCATAACTCACAACTGTGGTTTATTGAACAATAAACCACGATAGAAAGAAGATTATTTCTTAAATGTAAGACTGAGTCTTTAATATACATACTTGCTAAGTATATAACGATAGCATTTAAAGAAAGGCAAGCTTTTTTAGACAAATAAGCAAGTCACTAACTATTTTTCCGAAACTTTTTCGTAAATTTTCTCGAATTTCTATGTAACCCAAGTTCACAAAGATTAATTTCGTCTAAATAGTTTTACATTTTTAACGATGTGACTATTCAAATGATTTTATTAGTACATGTATTTACAATTTCTTTCCTGTCGAACTCGACATCATGTCAACCACTTTTGCGGAAGGTATGGTCAGATATCAGCCAACACTTATTGGGGTCTGATCTCTGTCTATACTGTCCGCCTCATACGTACTCATACAGTCTCATACTTACTGTTAATACATGAGTCACTTGGCAAATGGTTCGGGCGAAGATAGGCCACATATAGGGGAGTCAGAACTCTATCTATGCACCAGTAATGAATTGGTCATTCTCGAGACGCATTATGTCTTTTTCCGTTTTTTTTCTAAATTGAAAACGATATTCTTCTAAACATTCTTGGCGGACACTTTTGTTAAAGGTTTATGAACTTTGGGGAACGTTACTCTGCAAACATATTTTTTGTATGTATGTATTGTATAATGGGCCGGAGGCCTTAGATTACCAATAAAGAATTGAATTGAATTGAATTGAATTTTCGCCTATTGCCGCTCAGAGGGTTTTTTTTACTGCACAGAACAGATTTATGTTAGGTTTGTCTTGGCTATATAAAAATTGGCGATTGATTGAAAAACACTTATAAAATGTCAAATTAGGACTGTTTAGTTGACCAGAAATGACGGTTAATCGTATTTCAGCAGGGTGGTTTATATTTGTAGGTTTTTTTTTTTTTGTGATAAATGGATCAACCCTTGAGTTGCAAAGCGCGACTCAAGGACCTTTTGCGGACAGTGTAGATCAAGATCAGACTGCACAGAACGTGCAGTCTGATCTTGAATCTACACTGTCCGTAAGGAGATATCTTCCCCCAAAAATACCTTTGAAATAGCAAAACTATGGTATTTCCTATAGACTTGAAGGTCTCTTTTTACTTATTTAACAGGATAAGGACTAAGTAAACACAGAAAGTGCATTAATGAGCCATTTTCTGGCAAAAGGGGGCTTAATGCATCTCCGTAATCCATGATATCAAGCAAGTCATCACATAATTATGGACCCATAAAATCCGTTTTGTCTAACAACTGACTGAATCATGAGGTACACCGGTCCATGGACATGCAGAAAATTGACCAATAGCGAAAAGTTTCGGCCCAGGTCAGCCTGCGCGGACTGCGCAGGCTGACCTGGGTCGATGCTTTTCGCAGATACATTAAGCCCCCTTTTTTACAGAGCATGGCTCATTTCTTTCTACATCAAAGTTTTTGTTCGAAGAAGACGCAGACTTCGATTTGAAGCCGAATAAGCCTATCCAAGTCTAGATTACAAGAAAACAGAATGTGACATTTATCTGTTGCATCAATTCAAACTCATGCACTTTCAATAACAAGGTGTCCTTAACTCTTTCACCACCACTATATAAATCCGACATCTTTCGACGACTGGTATATTACAGTCAAGTGAAACTAAAAAAAAAAGATGTTTATCATATACACTTGAGTAAACAAGTGGACGGTATAGATCCAATATAGGACAGAACGTACTGTGCTGTCTGGTCTTGTATTATACCATCTTCAAAAGCCACTGTTTTCCCATATGGCGCTGTAAGAGTTAAGGCTATGGTAAAGGCGAATAAATCATACTGTCTGATCAGTTTCTATCACAAGTCAAATGTCATGTTATTCTCACATTTTTATGCATTCAACCTACTGACTGACTGACTGACTGACTGACTCTTCATACTTACTATGTGTCCGTCCATTCCTCATCATCTTCCCTTTCTCTCTCGTACGTACGTATGTTTGTAAATGACATAAGCAAATGCTTCTTTCGTACTGTGAAAATGTTTCCACGCCAAGGATATCAACTACAAGGTTCTTAACACTTTCTTGAAACAGTTTTGTTTAAATAATTCATATCAGAAACAGCACATCTTTCAAAACTCATAATGTACATGCCTGGTTAAAAACAGGATAAAATAAATATTCAATTTCAGCGTTTGCATAAACAAAATTTTCAAAACGTTTTCTTATATATGACATGTTATGTGACGCGTCCTTACGTTTTTGTTGAAATACAGAATATTTCACCGTAACCGAATTTAAAAAAAAAGTTGAATATCCAGCACCTCTGTTGGTCGAAGATATAAACATGTATAAAACAAAGCTTTTTCGTAAAACCTTTTATTTGAGAGTTAAAAAAGAATGATATTCACTCGTTTTGTTTGCGTCACGTGATCGACATCACTCGTTGTAAATTTCATCGAAAATGTCAGTTCGACTTCGTGCGTAGATCGGTTAATTCTAATGCATCTTCCATGTGGTTTCTATCACTTAAAACAATAAAGAACATTACTCTGACATAATAAATAACAAGTTTGGGTGAAGAAAAAAAACATGCTTTTTACATATTTTTTAACTTAGGAATGAACGGAAATATTATTTCTTAAGTTTGCAGCAACACCATGTACCGGAACGAAAATTCCCCTTGTGGTCAAACGGTCAAGGTCAGGTTGCCACATCCTCGCTCTTTGTTACGATTTCGTGTTTTTTTTTTATGTCTAATTTCACTGTGGTTTCTAAATGAAAAAATGTGAATTATCAATTTACTTACTCCATTAATAATTTAAGTTAAAAAAAAACCTGAATATTAAACGAAATAATTCAAGGATGGAAAATTAAATTTTCCAATACTTATTGTTTTTGATAACTGCAAACTAACGTCTAAAAATGAACGTGTAACATACAGTGATTCTCAGCTAAAATTGAAAAGAATGAGGATATACAGCAGATAAGTTAGCCCAACAAATTTCCTACATCAGTGGCAACATTCATTTTTAAGTTGGAATGCGAAGCATGCCAACTTAGATTTAGCAAAACCGGAAAATGAAAACAGAATAATTCATTCCGGATACCCGAAGAACACAACACAAGGATATGAATACACCAGGGACTGGTTTTCATCTCAACTTGCCATGGACGACCCGTTTGTAATAACCGAAGATAATAATATGGGACATGTATTACTTTCGGGACAAATATGCATAAATAGCCATCAAAACCTTCGTAGACTTGTTTTTAAAAGATTCAAAAAGAAAGTAAACACAGCGTATGAATATGTCGCTGTGCTTCGGTGTTTGCTTATTTGGTAATCACGTGATCTTTATTTCTCAGAAAACAAGTTTCAGTTTCCAAACGGCCTAGTTTCACTTTCTAAACGGCCTTATTGCACACTTTAAGAAAATAGTTCATAAACATTTTGTCAATAATTTTGTTAAAAACGTCATTGAAGGGAGACAAAGTCTTGTGAATATTTATTAACATAAAAAACTCTTTCGATTAAAACTATTTTCATTTCATTACTTCCCTTAATATCGCGAAATCAAGTATCTACAGCGCGCATTGACTTCATTTGATAGTTGGTGGATGCACAGAATCATCTTGGGGTTAAGTAAACAGTTTTAATATCGATGAAATTTTTAATTTTGGATCACGAACAATAAATATCGAGTCGATATATCAATCGTCGCGTGTATAAAGGTTGCAGGAATGAAGTTTTAGTTTGCGACTGGCGTGAAAATTGTGTCTCGAGAGGTCACTGTATAAAAACTAAACTGCCGATTTCAAGAGCAGTAGCGTTTACTTGATTTCACGCGATTTATTATTACTAATTGTATTTTCTTGAAACTCGGAGTATATGTTCACTATCAAAACAGCAACCTATGCCATAAAGGGAAATAACTCTAAATGCATTTTGTAAGAATTTTGTCCCTTTTTCGATTTAGATCTTTTTCACTATCCAGCACCCACAGCCGAGCCTGGCACCAGCATGCGGCGCTCTTGTTACTGTTTAAGCCTGTACTTTCTGTCTGTCTGTCCACAGTTGACTTGCAGACTGAGTCTCTAATAGTATACATCCAATTTTTAGGCAGCATAATACATGTTATAGGGGTCAGCTATAGTTGTGCTTGTTGCAGCAGTAGCTCCTTGGCTTAAAACTTCAAAATCACAATTTAAGGTTTGTCAAAAATCTTGACTTGAATGATCTTCGCAAGTCCATTTTCTCTGGAATGATCGGACCATATCTTAACAGTGTTGCACAACTGTTTATCTACATCGGATATGATTTTCATGCCCCACATCGAAAGATCGGAAGCATATTGTTGTCGGCTTGTGGTGAGTGAGACATAGCGTTACAATGTCCTTTTGGCGTCCATCTGGTAAAAACTTAGCATTTCCCTATTACTCCAAAATTATTCAAGTTACATTGAACAATGCTCATATTTTTCATGTAGACACCTTTCGTCAATATGCACCTTATGAGGTCACATGTCCTAGACCAAAGTCAACTTTTAACCCAGATTACGGTAAGAATGTACTTCCTGTCAATATGCATATAATGAGGGTCACAAGTCCAATGTCAATGTCAATATTTTGATCCTTTCTTCAAAAGTTATCACAGAAACTTAACATTTAAATAAAAATGTTCATATTTGGTACGAAGGTAACAGTCATCGATAGAGATCTGCTGGTGAGAAGGTCATAGTAATCTGACAAGGTCGAAGTCAGACATCAAAGCTTTTCACCAGATAATTGGCTGTTACAGAGGCATTTGTTTTTCACAAAAAAAAGGTCTTGTTTTGCAAAAAATATCATGGTCGAAAGTTAGCAGGCATGTGCTTGAAGTTCAGGTTGTAAACTCTTCCAAAATATCACATTTTCTTTTGTTTTCTGTGTGAAAAATTGTCAGATGTCCGATCAGGTTTCTCAAAATTCCTCACTTTCAGCCATGTAATATGAAAATGTTTCACTTTGAAGCAAACTACTCTAATCACCAACGAAGCAATCTTTCATTTCAAATAAACTGAGGTATCTCTAGACCTCATGAAAAGTAGGAATACCATAAGAAAGAAAGGTTTCAAAGACATCGTTAAAAAAACATAGAAAGAAACAAGTTTGTATTGCATTTACCGCATTCCAACTTAGCAGTGCTTTCAGTGCTTTGATTTTTTTCCAGTAGACATCATAGGAACGCGTGCAAGCATTAACTTGCCCTATCTGTCCTAATTAGTCGAGAATCAAATCATGCATATAGGCTACAGGAAAGGAATGTGACTTCAAAAGCCAAAGATATCTGAATACTTGACCTTTTAAGGCTGTCGTTTTCCCTCTGCAGAATGCACTTTAGAGTTATGTCAAATGTACAAGAAGTAAAATTATTACTCTGGTCAATTTTCAAATCATTCTTAATTAAACATCAATCAATACCTTACCTAACATATTAGAAATGAGCTGGAACTAGGTTGTGACTTGTAAATAATGTTATTTAAAGTGAATCAGTAAAATAATGATTGATATTGTCCTTGAAATGAACGTGACTCCGAATAGGTTGACCATTTAAACCTGTCAAAGTAAAGACGCTCTCTCACTGTTGCGTATCGGCTTGCGTATGTACGGCGTATCGCGATAAGAAAGGAACGCCGCGACAACGCCGCAGTAACGTCAACTTACATACCTAATACTCTTTGGTACGTAGCACGATCTCCTTGTACGCGAAGGTGCGACGTTTTTTTAAGTCCACACTTAAAAATACGTGGCACGTAAGTAGCAGCTCCCATACGTCATGCTTATGTCACGCATACGTCGTAATTTTAAGCGAAAACAACGCAGTAGTGACGCCGCGGGAACGTAGCTCAAACACTTATTACGTCACACGAACGTATTGGTTAACGTGATACGTATGACTTCTTTCGAACGAATGACTGCAATGAAGTGAGCACAGCATTTTCCATCGGTGACCGCCGTATTTACGCAACGGCAAGGCTGCACATAAGAAAGGAACGTTGTGCTAACGAAGCAGTTACGCCACGGTAACGCGTCATACGCCACGCTTACGCCTCAGTACGCGGTACTTTATGTCCCTTGAACTCCATACGAACACAGATACGTCACAGGAACGCCACAGAAACGTCGTACATACGCCGTGTCTTTAATTTTGAACAAAATACACCTCAGTTCTTGGCGATTGCCCTGCGAAAAGAAATTTTGTTGCATACGCCGCTCATACGCAATAGTGAGAGAGTAGCATAACCACCAAGTTTCAAATACATATGAGCTATGCTCATTGAAGAGGGGATTCAATGCATCTGCAGAAAGTATCGACCTAGGTCAGCCTGCGCAGTCCACACAAGCTGACTTATGTCGAAACTGTTTGCTTTGCTCAATTTTCTGTATCCCCAAGAACAATTCTACCTCAGGATTCTGCTAGTTGTTGGACAAAATGGATCCATAATTATGTGATGACTTGCTTGGTATAAGCACGAGGATGCATTAAACCCCCTTTTCCTGGAGCATGGCTTATATATTTATCCTACGGACTGGCGGTCAAGTTACTGTAATCAAAGTACTGAAAGTACTGATAGAAGGTGATGGCAGAAATGCGGTTATAGGTGATAGGAAAGAGGTTTGGGATGTAATGACAGTGGCTTAGGGTGTTTTTAGGGGGTTTGGGATGTTTTGGAGCGTTTCTCTTGCTTATCCATCCGCGATATAAAGTAGGCCACGTCAAAGTTGTGAAACGAGATCAATTTTAAATCTAGAGCTAATTCTATGACATTTAACTCTGAAGTTCATTGTTTGTGTAATTGGTTTGCTCAGCATTTCAATCCGCATGTTGTTTTCACATATCAAATGACACAGACGCGTCTGTTCATTGATCTATAAGGATCTATTTTCTTAAACAGATGAGTGATTCGTCGTCACAGGACTTCAGTTTGACGGTTGACATAAGACAGTGAGACCTAAAAGGTCATCACTGTCTAAAACTAAGAACGAACTACTAATTTTGCTTCGAATTCTTACTTTTAAAATGCTGAAGCTTTTTCACTAAATGATAAGTTTGCCAAATAAGTAATCTCTACCATACGACCCCGAGTTTCAACGACCCTGATGGAGAAGAATTTTGAAAACTTTGTGGGAATAGAGAAAATGCTGGTAAACATTTTTTTTCCTTTTCCGACATTGTTTTCTTCCCCATCACAGACAGAACCTATCATTTTAATCACAGTTAATTTGTCGCCTGCAAATCCTATCAATATGTAAGAGTCTGATGTTGTGCCGTTTGGTAAATGGTAAAACAACGATAGAAAAAAGTGATACTCTTACTTTACTACACTTCACAGATAATTGTGGCTTCGATTATGATCGGTACAGTATTTTTTTTAAAACCTGGATCATTAAAGGTTATTTACAAAGCTGTACTTGTCAGTCTGGTTGTAATTATCTAACCATATGCAAAAATGAGCCTCTCAAAGGACTGAAAGCACCGAATGGAGAAGACTTTGCAATAAGTAAACTCTAGCTTAATCCTAAATATGTTTGGCACAATTTCTTTTGTGGTAGTGAATAATGTAGATCCAAAATCTGAAAGTACTGATAGATAAATGAAAAATAATAAATAAATAAATAGATAAATAAATCATCGTCATAATTATATGCCGGGCGTAACAATATGTAGTTATTCCACAAATACTGAACATTCGTGCATGATTAGACAGGTAGAACAGGTATTTGTTAAATTACCTATGCAGGAATCTAATTTAAATCTATTTGTACAGCACGAAATGTTTCTGTCAGTCATTCTAGGCGACTGAACGTGTAAAAATATATAATACACTTGTGCTTTAGTTTGAGATTAATTGAATACATCTCTTTCACTTACTGTGCTCTAAAATATTTGATTACTTCGTGTATTTTAACTGAATCTGACAGCTGTCTCGTCTGATTTGCTAATGATAATCTAAAAGTACGAAGGCTAATCATATTTGAGTAACATATATAAATTTACATAACGACAACAACTGAAAGCGTTGACATAATGTTGGATAATTAGCAAGGAAACTTATTTTCTAAAATTGGCTCGGTGCAAACATAGCCTAACCGAGGTTTATTTCTCGTTGAAGTCAGAATCTCAAAAGCACCCAAAGTGGTGGTTTCGAAAAAACTAATACATAATCTTCCAGGTAACTGACCGTGAGAAAATTCTTGTAATCTACAACAGGCGTGACAATGATCTTGAGGACTGAGACACAGTGGAAAATATAAAATCTAAATGTAATTTTCATTCGCTGATAATATATATGGTCCTCTCTTGATTCTGCATGAAAGCTCTTGACTCGACAAAAAATATAGTTGTACAAACTGAACTCATTTACAGACAATAAATTACATGAATAAGAAAATGCCTGGCATCTTCTCATTTTCCCCACGATGTTTTGGAAAGTCTTCTATCCCAAAAATAGTTAAAATACGTGATATGTTAATGTTATATCACTGACATTTATGGTTTACACACGTTTAAATTATAAGTTTGCAATTTTATTTTTTCATATGTCACTGATTGGGTACACTCCGGAATCTGTATGATACTTTTTTACTTTGTTTTGATAATGACTTAAGTTACAATGAGAACTGGATTTTCGCCCCATCAAAGAATAATGTGCCAAAGAATATTCACATGTCATGTGTATCGCCACCCTTGTTATTTGTGTTACTCCCTGGACAGACAATGATGTAATTAATAATGCTGCACATTTCATTCATGCCAGAGGGTTGGAAAGTAAAATAACGCTCAATATTGCAAGAAATAAAAGATATCGACAAAAGAGCTGGGCGTGCATTTACAGTAGATTATCACCACAGGAAATTAGCAGTTCCCCACAAAATATGCATCTAGTTGGAATGCATTCGTAGCTGTTCACATTTTTTCCGTTATTATGCAGTCATAAAGAAAAGAGCCGAAAATGAGATGGAAGCCACACTAAACTGTTAAAAAAATGAATTGTGCGTTTTCTGTTCCATGCCACATATAAATAATAGCAAGAATGCAGAATAAATTTATTTGCTAACGCTTTCATCGCCAAAGTATCTAAACTTAAACTCTTTCTAAACTAGTAGACGGATTATATTCAAGATCAGACTGCACGTTCTGTGCAGTCCGATCTTGATATTTGCCGTCCGCAAAAGCCGCTGTTTTCGCATATGGCTCTGAAAGTAGTTGCCTAGTTCAAGGAACATTGTGCTTAATTGATGGCCTTTAGCCAAAACACTGCGATTGTGGGATCCGAGGTATAAATGCATTCAAAGCAAAGGTGTAAAGTATCTTAGGAAATAACACTTCATCGCTCAGCGTTTTTCCAAGCTGTAATATATTTGTTGGCATTGCGAACATCGGCAATGATATATTTCTGACAATCTTACAGGACGGAAACTAGTTGCCAATATTGAGGTTTAACATCGCATTAAATACACAGTTCAATTTGGCACTTTTAAAAATCTCTTAGCTAAAGCATTGGGAATGTCAAGTTGCTTGATACGCTAATAGTTTGGATAGACATGGCAAATATTCGGATTAAGAAAAAAAGAATAAATGAATCAATGACACTTTTGGTAGAAGACGATTATTGGAAAGGTACCGCATTTTGATAGTTACGGACGTGTCACTGCATTCAAGAAAACAAAACACCAGTAGGCGGCAATTTTTTTTATCAGGGATGTGCTTAGAATGTTTAAAATTAAAGTATGTGATAAGATGGCCCTTTATTTTTTCATTTTTTATATCGTATATATTTTCATGTCAAAAATGAATTAAGAATACATCTTTGCTGTCTGGCTCGCAATCCGGAACGAACTGTTTGAACAGTCTTTCTTGTGGACGAGAACTGTAACGAAGAAAGCTGTTTAGAAATTTAAAGATAGCATCATAATTAGGGAAGATTAACCTCGACTTTGGCCTTGCATTTCCGATGGTTCAAAGCTAAGTAAATTTAGAATGAAAGATTTAAACATTACTTCCATGAGACGACAAATTTAGACCAAGGAATGATTTAAGAATGCAAGAGATTAATGTAAAGGTGATATTACCTTTCAGTTTGACCTTTTGTTTTTTCTTTCTTACAGAAATTTCACCTGGAAAACTTTTGTTGCTGTCTGAAAGCCAAGCCTAGGTAAAGTATTTGAACAATACTCGTGTAGACGCTGTAGAGTTAAAAAAAAAAACTCGTCTTGCACAAAAGGAGAATCAAGCTGCTTTGAAGGGCAGTGTAGATCAAGATCCTACTGTAGAGAAAGTGTAGTCTCATCTTGGATCTACAAAGACCGATATTTTGCAAGATATTTGGACAAAACAGTGCTTGGAAATTATTATGCTCGTATCTGGGTCTTTTTTCCCCGATTGAAAATGTCTACTTCACTATTTAGGTGCTTAACTCTTTACCCCTTTAACTCTTGACATAGAAAATCGACTTGTTCAAATTGTAAGCAATTGCAGACGCCGATTTAAATGTAACTTAAATTTTTGGATTTGTCTTTCATAGGGTGGCAAACATTGTAGTTAAAGGAGAAAATGCTGGTTACCAGCATTTTCTCCTTTTACCACAATGTTTTAAAAAGCTTTCTTTCTCAGGGTCGTTAAATTTGGGATTGTGTTGTAAGGGGTTAAATAGAGTGGATATCTTTGACGATAATTTGCTCGTACTTTTTTTACCGTAGGCAATGAAATTAAGAATGGTGTATCAGAAATAAACATTTTGCACCCTAGGCTGTTCTTGAATATCATAAAATTCAACAGGCTCTGTTGTTGTTATTTAGAATAGACCCTTCACTTAACTATGGTTGGATTTCTTTGATTCACAACGGGCACATCGGATAAATTTCCTCCGACCAGATTAAGCATAGAGTAACAAAACTAACTATATTTGGACAATAACTACTCAATCTTTAATTTAAAGAGATAGTAAACCTCAACTTTCAAAAGCGTCTAAGATTAATAATCTAAGTCTAAAATCAGCAGTTCAAGGTACCTTCTCAGTTCTAGCTTTCCTATAGACTTCGATTAAATACGTTTCCTGCAAACACTTCTGAGTATATCAGAAATACGAGGAAGTAAAAACCAATTATATCCTCAGCGAGAACATGCTGAGTTTGAAATTGGTCTATCTGATATCAATTCATTTTGTTGACTATTTAGTGAGGTCAAAGATCAAACGTTCTCGCACTCCAATAATAAATTGTACAGCATCTGGCAAACTTTATAGACAAGTTTCAAAGGGTACCGATGAAAAAATAACAACAATGGAATGGGATAGGCAGAACTATTTGCAGGCTGTTATGATTCTGAGCAGGTATATTTTACTATGTATCTTTAACCCTCTTTGTGCCATAGGCGAAAATAGGTGCTCTTTGCGGACGGCATAGATCAAGATTAGACTGCACAGAACGTGCAGTCTGATCTTGGATCTATACCGTCCGTTTTTTTTTTTTTTTGTCGAGCCTAAAAGATGAAAAAATCTGATAATCGGTGGATTAAATTTTTCAGTTGATAAAAAGAGTCGAGTTTATATTTGGCACTGAAAGAATTTAACCCCTAATCAAGATATTGGGTATTTTAGCAGCACAGAACTTGCTCTCTAATGCTCGATCTAAATGGTGTAATATTTCGTGAGAAATTTCACCAATAATGTCTTACATTTGAGATATTAGGATATTTTCTACTAATCGAAAATGACAACTTCATTTACCAAGCACTCCAAAGAAGAATTCACCCCATTTCCTGCTTAAACAAGTTTACAGCGGATTATTTTAATATTATCCCTGTAAAAACATGAATAATCAACATGAATTATAGGTCAATATACATGGTTACAATTTTAAAAATTATTGAATAGAAAAGAAGACTGCTCGTTAAGGGCGAAAGTCTCCCTTTTTAGGCAGAATGTTTACAACTATTGTCTACTGTAAGATGGCTAGAAGAAAAGGGTGACCTAGAGATGTAGATTGCGTTAATTTGGAGTACGATAAATCATGTGCTATAGAAAGCCTTCTTAGATGATACAAAATTATTCAGACGGTTATCATATGAGAAGGCAAGCAATAAAAACGTAATTATGTAAATGGATTTTGAATAAAACATGATGATACCAATATGTTTCCCAAGCCATAACCAGAAAGTCTCCCAAAGCTTGGCAAAAACAAAATGCTGGCAAACTCTTGCCCTTAACAACACCTTCAGTGCTTTTATGGACAGTCAAGAACAAGATCAGACTGCACAGAATTTGCATTCTGTTCATGGATATACACTGCCCAATATTTGGAGGTTATTATGGCAATAACACACCCTAGAACCTGAAATGTCTTGGCCTTTTTTAAAGACTGAAGTTACGGTTTCATTTCTTTGATGTTTAGGGGTTAAAAATCTCCTCTTTGCACCTACTTAAAGAATAGATCTTCTTCGAGGGAAGACTCAAATTAATCGGAAAGATTATCATTTTTTGAAGGTCTTGGCGGTTATTCTTTACTAGTTTTCATTGTTCATGAAATAAAACGACAGAATCTTTGGGCTTGTCTATAATGAAATGATTTGCTGATTAAATGGAATTCGTCTTTAAAGTGGAATACAAAATTTTCAGAAAAAAAGGTAAAATAATGGTCACAAGCATTTCTTCTCTTCCCGAGCTGTATCATAAGCCTCGTTACTTTGGGTTGTAAAAAATACCTAATTGTTTGTTAAAGGGTTTATCCTTACTTTCAGTAAGCAGATGGCAACACTAGGTTCTTAAAAAAGGCATTATACGTCAGGGGGTCTTACTCCCCACTATTCTAAATTTAAATCTATATGGACTTAACAAGAGAGCCATGATGGTCCAGTATCGTTCCATTGGCTGATGAATTATATGTGCCACATAGGTACTTGGCATCGACTATCATTAACCTGTAAGAAATATGTTGTACACTAAAATTTTATTGAAAAAATCAGCTTAGCACCGCTTCCCCTCCCCCCCCCCCCCCGAAAAAAAGGCATTTCTTTTTCACTTGCCAAGATGAGGTAATGAATACAAGCAGATGTAATCGCGTATCATTTATACAAAACATCCATGAACTCCGACGACAGGCTGTATTTTCACAAGAAGATTTCCAGCAAAGAGGTAAGAGCGGCCCTTAATCGCTCCCCAAAGAACAATTTCTGACACGGCCTTTTTTGACCCCATGGCAATGGCTTGAACAAATTTGGCAGAAGTCTCAAATATCATGCCACATACCAAACATTACAGTCGTAGGCCGAATGCTTCGGAACAATAATATGCTCAACGTTTTCTATATAAAAGCCTGTATGAAAGCTGTGACCACCAGGATAGGGCCCATTTTTTTTTTCGGTAGAAGTAACGTTACAATAGATGAAGCTTTATGAGTATAAGTTATACAGGTCTACAGACTGAATAAACAAGACCTTTAAAGCTTTAACAATGTAAAGCTTCCGTGAAAATTGTGAACCCATGGGCTGTGCTACTTTTAACCCCAGACATAAGTTTTTGACAAAATTGGTAGTGATCAACTAAATGAAGCTATATGCAAAATTTGATAGCCGCAGAATTTACATAGGCGTATGAAGGTTTGCAATATGGAGAAAGGGGGCAGGTTTAAGACATATTTTCAATCACGAAGATCGGTTGTAAGACGCCTACACTTATGTGTAAACACGTTTTTATGCTTCTGTGAATGAAGTCTGTGGAATAGTATTGCTAAACAATGCCAGATTATCGCAGTGCAACCGTGGGTTTTTCCAGTCACCTTATGGCAACTTACTCTGCATACCCTTAGCAACAAAGTGGTCTTTAACCCTTTGAAATATCACACAATCCAAAGTTTTAACGACCCTGAAGAAGAAGGCTTTTGAAAACATTGTGGGAAAAGGAGTAAATGCTGGTTACCAGCATTTACTCCTTTTCCCACAATGTTTTCTAACCTTTCAGAGACAAATTTCAATATTTAGCCGTATTTAATTTGTCGTCAGCAATAGTTCTGTATCTGTACGAGTCTAAACTTTTGTTGTTTGGTAAAGAGTTTAACAGAAGGTGATGTTCCGCTTATTATGATAAAAGAGGAAATATTCCATGTGATAGAAAAGAATTTGAACGAAGAGATGATCTTTGATTCAAGCTAGCCTTAATGTGGTAATTCATTCTATTTCTTGGAATAAAAACCTAAAGGTTCCGTCAACAAATGAAGCCGACTTTTGACAATGACTGTCTAGACGAGTATTCTGTGTGCAGATGATGAGAGATTAGTTTTCATCCAGTTTTTTTGCTGTTTTCTATCTTACTATAATGTGTTCATTCAGTTGGTTAACGTAATGAGATCTACTGTCTGTCATATCTGAAATTAAGTCCGTGATCTCTGTTGTGTGTTATCTGATTTTGAATGGCTTTAACGCTTTGCCACACAAACCCGAATTTTAACGACACTGAGAAAGAAAACTTTTGAAAACATTATGGAAAAAGGAGAAAATGCTGGTAACCAGCATTTTCTCCTTTTTTCCACAATGTTTTCTACCTTCCAAAAAACTAATTTCAATTTTCAAGTCATATTTATTTTGTCGTCTGCAAAATGCTTTCAGCTCGGACAAGTCTAGAATTTTGTCGCTTGATACGGAGTTACCGCATCATAACGTTATGCACGAAGCCACTGTGGAAAACAATATGAAAAAGGAAAATCTTTTCGATATGATATATTCCCTTTTTCTTGACTCTATACTAGACAACTAAATTTCAAACTAGTTCAGATTTAAAGGCAAATAAGATACGACTCAAATGGTTTGGGCTTAGCATATGTATATGAAAGAGTAGAAAACATTGTGGAAAAAGGAAAAAAATGATAGTTACCAGAATTTTCTCCTTTTCGTGCAAAGTTTTCATAAGCAATTTCTCCCACGGGGTCGTCAAAACACGGAATAGTTTGGTAAAGTGTTAAGTCGCATTTGCCATCCATATTTTACACGAAAGTTTTCGGATTCAACTATTGCAAACTTGTATGAAATGCTAACGAGTTGACTATGCGAAAATTCCGCTGCAAAGTCAACAAATATAATTTTAGTCATAGTTAAGGATGAAGAATCGTGCGATAAAAATCCAGTCGTTACAATCTGCTATTTCTCTAAACCACTAGGGAAAGCTACTTATGTTTATTTGGCATTGGAGATTATAGGGTAAACTGTCATTAGTAATGCAGCGAATCCCCGTGACCATCTGATCCCCACGGTCCACAGTTCGTGTCAGGAAAGTTATTTCCCTCTACTATTTACACAGATTCATCTAAAGTATCTAAACGGATTCATACCAGTCATTGTGCAGAATCCTGCAGGTAATGACAATAGACACGTCTGTTACAAAACATTTGGGCAAACATTTCCTGAAAACCAAATAACTTTGGCTACTAGTATCACGGCGAACAACTTTAAAAAAAATCTAAGTTGGCAGAGTACTATGCAACAAAGCTTATATGAATCCTTTCAGTTATGATAAATTTTGAACTTGCCGAAATTGAGAGCAATTGCGTACGCCATAAATAAAGTAGGTCAAATGACGGGCGTTTGCGTTTGAATGGGTAGAAAACATTCTGGAAAAAGAAGAAAATGCTAGTTCTAAGCAGTCTGATCTTGATCTATGCTGTCCACAAAAGCACACTCAGTCGTGCATAACTGCTTCAGGTTTAGTATTGGATTCCGTTGCTTCTATACTGTCAAACTTATCAAATCTTGAAACAAATTTGAACTAAGATCTTTGATAACTTGTATTCGTGTAAAGTAGAGATAATAAATAACGGTTTCATACCCGTGATAGACCTGAAATATTGAAGCAAAAAGGTTTAATTGTGCATGACGAGCGGTCTTATTTCGTAAAGATGTTTTCAACAACGATTCTCTGTAAGAGGCAAAAGGTCGTCTAGATGAAGTAAGAGAGGAAAACATTATTATGCAAATGCATTTTGAATGAATACTAATTGAGACCAGCCTGCTTCTGCAATTAGTTTTGAAAGAAGAAACTGTGTCGGTTCGAACGGCAAAAACCTTTTAGCACTTTAAAATTATGACATTACCCTTTCTCCACTCTTCTCTCTGTGAGTATGTACGTGAATGTCCCTCGCTTGATTGTTGTTATGTCGATGTTGAAGAAGCAAGAAAATATATACAGTAAGCGAATGACTAGAAAAGAGTATGAGATTAAAATGGAAAAGAACATTCATGAGTAAACACTGACTACTTACAAACCTTTGAAGAAAACTCCTGTGTTTTAACCAATATGAAGAAGAAGGCCTGTGAAAGTATTGTGGGGAAAAAGGAGAAAATGCCGGCAAATAGCATTTTCTCCTTTTTCCAAAATGTTATCCACCCTTTGAAAGACAAAGTTCATGTTTTGAGTAACATCTAAGTTGTTGTCCACAAATGCTTTCAATTTGGACAAGTCTAAAAAATTGTCATCCGTTAAAGAGTGAAGAAAAACCTACGGTCTTTGGTTTGTGTCTCTTTTTGACATTTGGCGCTACAAATTGTGCAAGTCGTATAGGTAACCTATAAATTTATGAGCATCGTGGTCACTGACTGTCCCTTTGTTCTTTTCGGCAAAACAAGTTTTCATTCACAAATATTGGAAGAGACCAATGAATCACAGGGGAATATGTTCTTCTCAATGGCCAAGATCGCCATTGCCCTATGTGCCTTCTTTGAAGTCTGTTGTCGAAGTAAATCGACATAAGTAAGCATTAGAAAAAGACATGAGAACCATGGTCCTCTTTTCTGTACTTAAAGAACGACATCGTCACTGTTTGCGCCCATTTTAGTATTCCTGCAAAGCAAATCGTCCTAACACAATATCAGAGAACAGATTGAGGAAACATGAAATCCAAGAAGCTCATTGTCCTTTTTGCACTCTTATATGTTTTTGCAAAGCAAATTGCTTTAGGAAACACCTGAAAAGACTTGAGGAATCATTGCCCTGTTTGAGATTCAAAGGTCAACGTTGTTCAAAGATATTGATTAACATGCACTCTTCCATCTAAATGTCATGATAATTATGTCCCCGGGCAGTCTTTGTTCTTTTCATTGGACTACTTAAGTTGCTTCATTGAACATAAACAACATCTCAGTGAAATATGACGCAAGCCTTGAAGCAGCATTTGTTAGTTAACTTTTACTGGACGAATATGACTTTTTACGCCCCTGCGGTAAAAAGCTTTTGGAATTATGAGAAAACAAGCAATTTCTCCTTTTTCCATATTGTTTGTCATATCAGATATTTCATTTTTTTTTTCTTCTCCTAAAATATTTATGATATTTCTAAAATTGACCTTTGATGACAATTGTTTAAAAATGTTTGCTCTTTTTCGGCGTGGCTGAATGTCCTGGCGTGTTACCTACTTTTTGGTACTGATAAAAAATGAATAAATAGAAATTTGTGATTAATAAAAATGTAGACATGTTTATTTTAAGGGTCCCTGCCTGTTTGCGGGCAAATTTACGAAGTCTGTCTTTTTTAAAGATATTCCTCGTTCATGCTGCACAGACCATTGCTCAGGATATAAAGTCATTATGAAGTAGTTGCTGGAGTCATTCAGCATGAAATTGCTCACGCCGTCAAATATTTCCTTAGACTTTATCAGTATCTAAATTCTACTTATATGTACTTTGGATTTTGATAGAGACTAGCATTTCCGAAATCATTGATCATTGATTAGGCTATCAAATATGCAGAAAAGCGATTAATCGTCATACTGCTTAGCGCGACTTTGGGACCTTTTGCGGACACAGTAGATCAAGATCAGACTGCACAGAACGTGCAGTCTGATCTTGGATCTACACTGTCCGTTAAGGATATACCCCCCCTATAAAAAAAAAGGTTGAAATGACAATGTTTGGGTTTTTACTATCGGCTTGAAAGTTTCTCTTAACCCTTAACCTGTTTTATAAGTGAAATAAAATATTCAAGCCTGTAGTAAAAACCAAAATTTTGCTATTCGAAATGTACTTTTGATTGAAAAAAAAAAAATCTTATCGGATAGTGTATATCAAGGATCAGACTGCACGTTCTGTGCTGTCTGATTTTGATCTACACTATCCGCAAAAGGTCGGTGAGTCGGGCATAGCAGCCTAAAGGTTAATTCTTTCAGCATGTCAAGAGTTAAGAAAGAAAGAAATGACTCAATCAACAAAAGCGCAAACTGAAATGTTAAGTCATTCCAATTCCACCCTTATGTTGTTAAATAAGTTAAATTAAACTTTCAAGTCGACAGTAAAAACCCGAATAATGCTAATTCAAAGTTATTTTTGAAGAAGAATATCTCCTTATCAGACAGTGTAGATCCAAGATCAGACTGCACGTTCTGTGCAGTCTGATCTTGATCTACGATGTCTGCAAAAGGTCAGTGAGTCGCGCTTAACAGCCCAAGGGTTAGAATTCTTTCCAGTATTTGTTGTTTTCAGGGATGGTTTTATATCTTTTTTGCCGATTATGATTGCTGAAGAATTTGTTTGATTTCTTAAGAATAAATGTCGATTAGTTTGCACGTGGGTATTAACTGAGACAAGTTTATGACTTCATAAAAGGAATGCTAATATGTACTGTTCTAAAATTGTATAGTCATAAAACTTTGGACCTTTTCTTACTTTACAAAGCAAATTACTCGTATATAAGTCGAGTTTTCGACAGAGTAGACCAGAAACGGATTAAAGTGAACAAGTAATTTCTTTGAAATGATATCCCCCGCCGAAAAAAGACCTTTTCAAAAATTTACGCGATCGTGTAACTCAAAATCGCTCCCAGTCGGCCATTTTGCATCGAATAAAAAAAAAGTATATCGGCGAAATAGGTTATTGTATACACGTATAAAGTTTCACGAAATTCCGTGCAATGGTATTGGAGATATTCTCCCGGACGGACACACAGACGGACGGACGGACGGGCAGAAGGACGGACGGACGGACAACGCTAAAACTATATCCCTCCGCCTTCGGCGGAGGATAAAAAGGAGGCCGAATCTAGGTCTACCATGTTTTTGTTAAAGAGACTTAAAAAATACCTAGTTTGGCTTTCATCACTGCCTGAAACCCCTTGAAAGACACAACTGTGTACATTACATGTATTTGCATTTATGGGTGGCGTAGATTAAGATCTGACTGCAAAAATCATGAGGCCTGATCTTACAACCATGCCGTCCGTTTTTTCTTTTCTATTCTAAGCTATGCCCGTGAAGTCACTTAATTTGCAGCAGAGTTGATTTTTCAGCTCTCGGAAATAGACAGATTTACTTATTTGGCACAAGAACCGTTAGATGATGCACTTTTTCTGCTCTGATATCCCAAGTGACAGCACCAGACAGAATATTGGCCAAGTTAGGCAAGTAATTTCACGACCTTTGACAGTCAGCCATGGGTGTCAAGCTCTGTGTCAGACTGGTTCGATGGTCATTGTCAATTTGGAGGGAAAACTATACAGAAAACTGATATTTCAGACTACAAGGCGGTTTTGTCTATAATCTCTTGAAATATCGGACAATAGGGATTATAAGATCCGACAGCTCGTTCTGTGCAGTTTGATCTGTATCTATCTCTTTCAACGCAAAGTATGCTAAGTTGTCTGAAGCTCACCTTTTCCTGTGTTGAAATATGGTTAACTTCATGCTAAGTCGAGCTTTTTTGGCCAAAGATTAAAATTTCACCAATACGACATTTCATTCGTTGTCGCCGTGATATGACTGGAATAGTGTTAAAAGTAACGCTAAAACAAATTCGAAACTAATTAGTGACTCTTGCATCAATTGTCGAAATTTCCTAGCCGAGATTCGAGCTCAGCACCCGTCCTCGATATTTCCTAGCAGAGATTCAAGCTAAACACCCGCCCTTCGATTACAAGCTCTGCGCTTTACAATTGAGCTACCGTAGTTCGACATGCTGTAATCTAATGCATTGTTTATTTGATTTGGAAATACGCAAGCGTCGAAATTGCACATAGATGACAGGTAAAGATCATCACTGACGATACCGTTACAACAGATGTATTGCAAGATCAAAACACGGTGATAAAGTAAAACCTGCGCCATTATGCTCAGGACTGCTGTACTTAAATTATCTTCAAGGTCCCTTGTCACAAAGAAATGAGCCATGCTCTGTGAAAAGGGGGCTTAATGTATTTGCGAAAAGTATCGACCCAGGTCAGCCTGCGCAGTCCGCGCAGGCTGACCTGGGCCAAAACTTTTCGCTATTGGTCCTTTTTCTGCATTTCCAAGGACCAGTCTACATCATAATTAAGTCGACTGTTAAAGAAAAGTGGTTATTATGGTTCCATAAATATCTGATGGCTTGATTTGTATATCGCATCACGGAGATACATTAAGCCCCCTTTTGCCAGAGCATGGCTCAAGTCTAAATTTAAATTGATTTGAGCCATGCTCTGTGAAAAAAGTATCGATCCATGTCAACCTGCGCAGTCCGCGCAGGCTGACAAGGGTCGGAACCTTTCTCTAATTTTCTTCGTGACCAAGGGCCGTACTACCTCATGATTCAGTCAGTTGTAAGACAAAATGTATTGATTTGATCCATAACTATGAGATGACTTGCTAAGTACAATGTATCACGGAGATGCATTAAACCGCTTTTTATTGGAGCCACGCTCAATTCTAAATTCAACGACTGGCCATCTACATGGGTAAACCTTTTCATATTCACCAACCATTCAAAGTTCAACTTTTTCAGAGCCAAATGATTTCGACTTTTTCCTACCAACGAAACACAGTCCACTGAAACTGAGAGAGATTTCTAACCTGTAAGCTAGACTAAACAAGTGGACGGTAATGATCCAAGATCAGACTGCACGTTCTGTGCAGTCTGATCTTGATCGTTGCCGTCCAGAAAAGCACATGTTTTCGCCTATAGTGCTGAAAGGGTTAATTCAAATCAAAAAATTAAAAACTATCCCTATGATTGCCAGCGTCTTGACTGATCTCAATCTGGCTAGTTTTAAGTCGGTAGTAGAAAAAAGAATAGTAAAAGTAGGTCTAAGGTTGCCACGTCGCTCTATCTTTTGTTTACTTTTTATCTGATTTTTAAAAAAATCATTTTTTCCCAGCATCTAACAGTTGGATCGACCGTACAATAACAAATCGTCTTCTTCACAATAATTTCCTTACTTTTCAAATGTATGATTGAATTTCAAGTGCATTTTAACACCTACATGGCCGCTATTGGGGCTTTAACATGAACTACTAACAAAAATTTCTTAGTTCAAGAGGGAATGATTCTTTATAATGTGCAATGACACCTAAAATTGCGTCTTGTATATTGTACATCTACAGTTCTAGACTGTGTTTATTCAAAGTTTAGTTATGATTATAAGAATTATAATAAAATGACGCCGATGATGATGATGATGATGATGATGATCTATAAAACCTTAAAAATAAATGAAAGAGAACTGAAAATAGATTCAGTAATTAATCAGAAAATAGACTCAATCGTAATTGGTCTACCATATGTTTTCAAATCTTATTAACGCAAAAAGATAATTTTCTGATCATTAGCCGATAAACAAAAAAACGCATTACGGGGTATATTTATTGCACATAGAAAAACATTTGGAATATCGATTTTCCATACAAAAAATGCACGTTGCACCATGCTTCTGACTGACAGCTCAAACAATAATGATCTATAACTGTTTTCAAGTTTGCCAAGACGTGAGGCAAAAACATCTTCTATTTGTGTTCATAGATCGCTAGGGATGATATACGTAAAAGGGGTAAACAACCCTTTATAATCGTTACGTTTTAACCCTTTACCAAACTATCCCGAGTTTTAACGACCCTGAGGAAGAAGGCCTTTGAAAACATTGTGGGAAAACGAGAAAATGCTGGTAACCAGCATTTTCTCATTTTCCCGCAATTTTTTCTACCTTTTCCAGAACCTAATCTCATCATTAAAGTCAGGTTAAGTTTCCTCTTTGCAAGTGTTTTCATTATAGATCGGTCTAAGATGTAGTCGTGTGGTAAAGGCTTAATTATCATCTTTTTAAAAGCTTTTTAGTCGGCAAAATCAACTGATATTACATCTTCAAAACAATTTCGTCAAAATTTGTTACAACGTCGGGTCTTCAATCGGCAAATCCAGCTTCGACCCCCCAAAATTCACACGAGAGTGTCCGTCGGTCAGACACTATATATAACACCAACACTGGCAAAGTAAAGGAGATATATGAACTATTGAGCCGTCGTCACGCTAAGCGCTTTTCTCAACTGTAGTTGCCTTCCGGCCAGTTTAGATTAAGATCAGAATGCACAGTACGTGTAGTCTGATCTTTGATTTACATTGTCCGCTTTGTTGAGACATCCTGGACTAAACGTAACTTTTAAATTGCATTTATTTAGGTCCAATTTCTAGACTGAGAATGTCTTTTAGGTTTAATCAGCGCTCAATGGGTTGAATGCGTCAAGAAAAAATACCATTTAACTCTTTCCATACCATAGACGACATCAGAAGCTTTTGTGGACAGTGCAGATCAAGATCAGACTGCACAGAACGTGCAGTCTGATCTCTGATCTACACTGTCCATTGCTTTATTCTAAATTGTGAATGAATCGTTCATTGATTTTGCAGGTGAGCTGCATTTGTAGCCATTGAGAAAATGCAATTTATTTGGAAGCCGCTCGAACAGCTAAAAGGCCAAATGAAAGAAAATTAATGGACATTTTAGTCAGTAAAATCAAAATCGACTAGTTTCGACTAGTTCGACTATCTCATAAAAAGTCGGACGGAGCAGGTCAAAGTTCAGTCTGCATGTTCTGTGCTGCCTCATCTTTATTTACAATGTCCTACAGAGTAAATACTGTGAAGGGTGCCATTCTAGTAGTTCAAATACAGACTCCAATTACTTGTCATATATCACCCTTTCACGAGTCTGCGATCAAACCGTTTCTATTGCGTGATCGGGTGCGCTGTTTGCTACAGTCAATCGATCCTTTTTCCACAATGTTTTGTTGTCCACAAAAGCCTCCGTTTTCGCCTTTGGCACTGACTGGTTCAAGCTTATCTAAATTCACTTTTATAATCTTTACAGGCCCATCAGATATTACAACTAAAAGTGTGGTTTGGTTAGAGATATCTAATATATTGTCTAGACTAAAGATCAGACAGCCTGTTTTGACCAGTAGAATTTTAGACGTAAACGATCCCCAACCCAGGGTAATGGTTAATTAGGAATAACGAATACAGAATATTTCATCGACTTAAACTATAGAATTTTTTTTTGTCATCAACAAGAAATTTAAAAATACAATTACAACGGTATAGGTTAGTGACGAAACATTTACACATGGTCATAGCGTAGACAACAATGCTATTGTAGATATTTTTACAATGTAGAGGGAGAAGAGAGAAGGAAAAGAGAAAAACAAGTACATAGGAATAGGTAGGTTAAAGACTTGGGAAAAGTAGAGCAAAAGTAAGAAGAACATAATGCCATTTGGAAAACACTAATAATGATAGATATACATGTAATTACAAGACAGGCCGTTTGGTAGACAGCCATGTTCTAATCTTCTTATTTTAACAAAGATACAATTAATTTACTCAAGTACTAAAGAATTGCATATCAAGGGTGGAACTAATTTCATTTCGTTTTTATTTTGTTTTCATGGACGTTACTATACATAAAAAAGGTCTAACTGATTTCCCCGTTATGAAGATGTAAGGGATTTTTTAACACGTTTATATTCTGAATAGAGAAGCCTCATACATGAACCATGTTTGAAATCAAGATAAAATGGGCTTAAAAACTAAACAAATATCGTCTGCAGCAGCTGATGTTTTCATTGTCAAACAATTAAAGTTGCTTTCAATAAAAGTAACAAAACGTAAATTGGAATTCTCCCTGCATTACTCAAATTCCATCACAGACACACAAAAAGATGTCAGACATCGTGTAGAAAAGTAGCACTTTGTATGGGGAGAATTCGGCATCGGGCCTTTAAACGGATTGAAAACCAGAAGATCGATTACTGATAGATATCTCCTGCTCTTATTTGTGTTTAAAGCTGTTTCCTCTCTCTCTCTCTCTCGATCTCTCTCATGATATCCTGACCTCATAGTAATTGTATGGTTACAAGATAAATTCTTAAGTAGGAAGATGTATCTCTGTGATATAATTTTTTTTCCCGATTTTCATTATCAATCAAGGAGTCGAGTTTAGCTCCCGTAATGAATTTGAAGCAGACAAAATTGAACACTCCTTGTAAAAATGGGATTCCCTAACAAAACATTAAGGCTTCATGGTTGAGAATATATAAAAACGTTGCTGCAAAAGGAGATATTGTCCGTTTCTAACATTTTCTCCTTTAACAACAATGCTCTCAAAAACTAATAGCTGCAAGCCGAGAGAAGTTGTCCGCAAGTATGATAGTGTTTTTGTCTTCATAACTATGCCTTGAGTTCATGTTGGTTGATACCACTTACGAAAACTGGTACTATAAATACACTCACGCATGCAATCTGGTTTGATACTGAGGTAACCCATTTCTGCAAAGCACTTTTTTATGCATAAGAAAACGTGTTCATGTGACACAAAGAGGAAATATTTCAAGGGAGAGGAAAATACATTTTTTAATGAAATTAAAAAAGTATGGACAAAAGATTGGTTACTTGTAGCAAATAATTCTTCCTGTTCGTACAATGTTTTATCTCATTTTTAGTGGAAAAGGACACGCAATTGTCAGAAACTGGGTTCTAATTACTGTCTCTTAGTTTAAAAGTAGCTCATTAATGTATTTTCGTAATTCAAAGTAGATTTTTAGACAATTTAAGTACCTACTATACACCATTAATTTTACATTAATTACAACTGAAGTACAAATAAGATATCATAGAATAGGTCTATAAAACCCAGTTGGCATCACTTGGACTCTTTACCAAACAACCCCGAAGAATAAAGCTTTTAAAAAATCTTGGGGAAAGGAGAAAATGCAATTAACCAGCATTTTCTCCTCTCCCCACAATGTTTTCTACACTTTCAAAGGCATAGGCCCACCATTAAGCCACATTTACTTTGTCGTCTTCAAGTCCCTTCGGTCTGGACAATTTACAAATCTAGAGGCGTCTGGTAAAGGGTAAACTGTGTTCTTGGTAAAACAATTATCATTTTATCTCAATCTTTTCCCCATAAACATCAAGAGTTTTTCTGATGTAGGCTTGGTCTGATTACCATATATATATTGTTGTTTTCGCCAGTCATCGATCGAAACACTTAAGTAAAAAGAATGCCAACTATTTCCTACATTTCTATCATAGCCATTTCTGGGAAGAGTCTGTTTGAAAGGATCGAGATAAAAAAGAAAAAAAAAATTCATAAATCAGTAAAGCAATATATGATCAAGTGAATTAATAAACAAACAAACGAACTCACGCACGAACTAGTAAACGTGTAAGAAAGTGACTACTAGACTTATTCAAGCTTTATTTTCGTACTTTGTTTGGACGCTATATATACTGATTATCATATTTGTGCTTTGAGACACCAGCCTATGTCAAGAAGCCGAACGGGGAATACGCATGAGTAGTAAACCGGGGTTTGAAAATCCGGATCGGCGACAAATGTTTTCTAGTACTGATAGAAGTATTGTAATAAGATTCACCCCTCTCTCACCGCTAACCTGTATTCGACTTTGTATATGTGAAAAAGGTAGGCAGCGGCTTCAACAGAGTGTTGTGCGCAGCACTCGTTGTAGAAACACCACGATAACCCTTACGCTGCTAAGCACGACTCAAGGACCTTTTGCGGACAGCGTAGATCAAGATCAGACTGCACAGAACGTGCAGTCTGATCTTGGATCTACACTATCCGATAAGGAGATATTTCTCCCCCAGAAATTACTTTGAAATAGCAACGCTCGGGTTTTTACTATCGTCTTGAAATTTTCATTTCACTTATTTAGCAGGCTCACAGATAAAGCAATTTTCTAGTTTTGAAAGTAATACAACTTAATTAATATGATTGGTTAACCTAAATATTTAAGCCATTTAGAGGATGTGTTACTACCTAAATCTAAAATAAGACCAATAATAAAACTAAAAATATTTGGTGAATAGAGACACAGGACATAAAATGGCAATGAACGACATTAAGGAGAGAGCCCACTGCATTCGTTAAGCGATCCTTGCATCTGCCAAAACTCCCTGTCCTCCCACACAACAACACACTTTAATTCCATAAAATGCCATTAGAATGCTGCACTTTTCAGTGAAGACTTCTGCGTTTCGATAGGATGGGGGGGAAAAAAGGTGAATTTCTCAACCCAATTAACTAATTATAGATTGTGTCACATGACTGGGTTTGGTGATAACTTAGAAATTAATGTTGACCACAAGTTTTAATTAGAAATGTACTCGCCCACTATGTCAGCTCATTACATCTTTGCAGACGATTTTTTAACTTCTTCCGCAGACAACTTTTGAAAACAGTTTTGCGAAAAGATATATTGAATGTTTAAAATGTTTAAAAGTATGTCACTTTGATTTATGTTGTTTAAGTTGTCTAAGTTGCATGTGACATTTAAGCCATGCTTTGGCGAAAGGAGGTTTAATGCATATTCGTAAGGCATGATACCAAACAAGTCATTACATGGTCATGGATTCATAACGTCCATTTTGTCGAACAACCGACTAAATCATGAGGTAAACTGTCCTTGGACTTGATAAAAATTGACAAATAGCAAAACGTTTCAGCCAGACTGCGCAGGCTGACCTGAATCGATACTTTTTGCTGATGCATTCAACCCCCTTTTCGCAGAACATTGCTCTTTAATAAATGTAGTACAGCTTTTAATCTGTTTTGACATGACACAGTCGTACACTATTTGGGTAAGCAACTGATATGATTGATTGATTGAATGGTGTTTTACGCTGCTCTCAACATTATTTCAGTGATGTCACGGCGACAACTTACATCTTCATTTATATCCTGGCCCTTCACCAGTTTCAAGCTAGAGCTCTGAAGTCTCTTGCCCAAGGGCACTCCCACGAGAAGTCAGTGTTTCCAGTTAAGCTCAAACACGAGGACTCTAGGATATGAGTCCAACACTTTAGCACTGAGCCATGCAGGACCTCACCTAACACTACAACACTATGCTGGTATTCACAAACAAGTCTGAGGACATTTTAAGCCGAATTCTAATTTAGAAAATAACACAATTTCTAACTGATTTGCTAAACTGCCCGGTTTGGCAAATTAGAAAGTGCGTTACTTTGGAGTGTAGAAAAGTCTCAAGAATTAAACCAAGAATGCAATTTCGAACGTCTGGTAAATATGGACACAGGGCCCGTATGCATCGACTATTCTGAATAACATTCTTTATCTAATTTTATAGAGTATTCTCGATTTGAAAGTAACGCTGTTTTAATTGGCTGATCCAAATAGCATAGCCATTAAAAAACTGCATTACTTTCAAAAGCTATAAATAAGACGAAGAATGCAATTTTGAATGTACGGTGAATAGTAAATGTAAATGTTTCACACTTATCCTGCTAAATTCAAATTGTTGACGATAATAAAATTCATTTTTTATGACATTATTTGACCTTGAAGGGTTTAAATGACCAAGACTACTGAAAGAGTAGCGGAGAGTGTAGGGCAAGATCAGACTGCACGTATGTGCAGGCTAATCTTGCTTTACGCACTCTGTAAAATATACATAATTATGGTCGCGAAAGGCAGTAGAAGAGTTTAAAGTTTTCTGAAGGCATTAATCCCGTCACGTTAATTAACTCAAAGGAATTTAGGGATTCTTCCTTCAGTTTTAATGCTTTCTAATCATTAAGTCTGATAGAACTATAGGTCTTCTTAAATCTATCAAGCACTTCCATTTGCTGCAGTCTTACGTAAATAGAAAATCACTCGAAACTTTACTTCAACTAAATGTTTGATGGCCGTTTGTCTACTCGTACATTATTTATAATTTTGTTTTCAGAAATATTGCAGAAGAAGTTCTAATTGCTCATACTAGCACTATGAACCACCGATACGCTGTTCAACTGACGACAAAAATACTTGTTCAAACTGAAAGCATTTGCAGACTTGCAGCAAATCATATGCGGCTCAAATTTAGGGATTTGTCTTTGAATCGGTTGAAAACACCCTTGAAAACATGATAAATGTTGGATGACGGTATTTTCTTCCCTTTTCAATGATGTTTTCAAAAGCATTCTTCACTGCGACTATAAAAACCCATGATCATCACGGTAAAAAGGCTAATCAATATATTATGAGAATTTCGCATGTTCGGATAACTGCAATCTCACCGTATGAAATTTGAACTTGAAATCTAGATCAACAAAATCGATTAGACAAGGGTCCGTATTTACAAACCATTCTTAAGAACATTCTTAGTCTTATTCTCAAGAATTTTCTAAATTTGAAATTAACACAACTTCTGATTAGCTAAACCATACATGAGGAATTTTCGTGAGCATGGTTCATGAATACGGAACCAGATCGACTGGAATTAACGAGTGCTAGTATGACAAAACAGAACTTCTGTAACACTGTTTTCCGAAGGCTCTAGTCATTCGATATATACACATACTCGCTTTTTTTTTTTTAAAGATTCAGATCTTTCAGCGCAAAATATATGAACCATTCTTTGACGAATTAACCCTTTCCCAAACAGTCCCTGGTTTTCACGACCCTGAAAAAGAAACTTTTTGAAAACATTGTGGCAAAAGGAGAAAATGCTGGTAACCAGCATTTTCTCCTTTTCCCACAATGTTTTCTACCCTCCCAGAACAAATTTCAATTTTTGAGTCACATTAATTTTGTCGTCTGCAAATGCTTTCAATTTGGACCAGTCTAAAATTTTGTCGTTTGGTAAAGAGTTAAGGGGGTTCAATGCATCTCTATGATACATTGCATCTAAGCAAGGCGTCATATATAGACTATGAGCCAGCAGGGTGTTTGCTCCCCCCCCCCCCCTCGGGGGAATTTTCGGGACTATGATTTTCTTGAGCCCCAAGGTCTCCTGAGCACATTCCCAAAGTCTGCCACCTGGCGAGTGGGGCTTTTGGAAGTTATAGAGGTCAAAGGTCATCAAGTGCACCTCTAACCCTAACCTTATTAGCTGATCTTCAATTGACACTTCTTTGGAAATTTTATACCTTGTGAAAGTCCCAAATGATCTCAGGTAATGTAATAAGCTCATATTTAGATAATTCTATGGATTTCTAACAAAATAAAAGAACATTTAATGCAAATCAAAGCACTGACAGCACTATTTTTTATGATTCAAGCTTCCAAAAAAATCATAATCTGAGAAACTACAAGGATATTTTTCAGATAAAGCACATTTTCTCGAACACAAATGCCTTGAGTGCATCCTAGAAGCAACCCAGATGGCATTTTCAGATTTATTGTACATCAATTTGTCATATTCATGGATAAAATGGAAACACTTATAACCAAAGTTCATTAATATACTTTTTAATTTTTTATACCAGTTACTGAGAATTCAACAACTGTCTGGTTCAATTTTTTATTGTAGATAAACAAAAACAATCTAAAATTTATTGGTATGCTTATTTTCATGATCTTAATAGTTATATTCATTACAGTAAATTTTAAGAAACTTTTAGTGTAAATCAAAGTACTGAAGTTACTGATACATTGTGTACCATTTAACTCTTGTATCTAAAAAAAACGGACAAAAAAGTTTAAAAATAAAATATGTCTTGATCTTATTTACTAAGAGGAAATTGCATATGCTATCTAAAGTGCCTTTTCTTGTTATTTTATCAATTTAGTAGTCTCAGACAATGATATCAAAGTACTAAAATTTGAAGTTGCGATGAAGTAGTAAAGGTATGACCTACAAGCATATCCACCTTTTTAGTTAAATTCAGCATACATATGCATGAATTTAACCCTTTCAACACTATAGGCGAAAACAGTGGCCTTTGCGGACGTCATAGATCAAGATCAGACTGCACAGAACATGTAGTCTGATCTTAGAACTCTGTAGTCCGCTTGTTTAGTCTAATATGATAAAACTCTTACTGAGTTTCATTGGAGCCTATTTCCAGGCATCGAAAGAGGTGGGCATTAACTATTTGGCGTGGAAAGAGTTAACTGCCAAAAATCAGAGATATATTATTCGTAGTTAATCTTGTTTCAATTTTTACACACATCATTTAAGTCACCAGGTGATTTACTAGCAATTTGAGTTACCAAGATGAATTCCCCATTTGGATTTGATATTTCAATAGGGCAGATGCACCTGTTATCTCACACTGTTGGTCAGTATTCATTTACAGAGGACCATAGTGTTATAGTGAATGAGAGCTCATTCATGCTTGTGTTTGCTCAGTAAAATCTTCACCATCATCATTCTCATGCCTACCCGCCCTATCTGTGGCTTTATGTTTTTGTTATGAACACTGTGGTTGTCGTTTTTCCGTTCTTACATGTTCAGAATTATGCCAGGTTAACTGGTTGGCATTAAGAAACAAGGAAATAATTTGAAGCATTGTGCCATGACTATAACAGAAGGCTAAGTTTAAATGTTGGAAATGAGTTGCATTGGGTGTGATATAATATGCTTAAGTCTTAAACTATGCAATGAAGAGCCCTGGTTTTTTTCCTTATTCTTTTATCCATTTTGTTTCCCTTCTATGTCATCTTTGAAATGAAGGCCGTTTCTGTTTAACCATGTACTATTAATTTTCTTGTCATTAACATATTTTTTTGGTGTAAAGGTCATGCAAATTATCATCACTCACATGGCAATCCTTTGATTACTCAGATTATCTTGTTCTTACATATGTATAACTTCTTGTTTTCTACCTGCATAGCTTCAAGGCTATGTCTTCTTTTACTCAATTACATTGTATTCTAGTGATTTATAATCTGTGTAAATTCAAAATAAATTTTTTTTTTTTTTTTTAGTTTTTTTGTTTGATATTCTATACATTTAAGAGAGACAGAAGCTTTTTTGATATCTTAGCTGGCCAGTTATCATTTACCTTGTTTGATAGATGATTAATGACTCTCCTTATTTCTGCTATGGGCAAAAGGCCTATGCATGAGTTTTGCTTTTCTCTATTTCTATCAAACAGGTATATAAAGGTACTTGTCGTATGTCAAAAAGAAAATGCCTGTTGCAATATACTAAGACTATGCTTACCTCCACCTCATCTAATATCAGCACTACTGTAGTATTGTGCATGAACAGATGAACATTTTTTTTTTTGCATCTGGTATCACGATCGTGTGCTTAGTGTTATTTCCAGGACTTTGTTTCCCATATTACAAATAATAGATTTCATTTTACTGTGCTATTCCATATAAGTGATGCACCAATAATTGCCCATCTGTAGGAAGAAATTATCAGTAATCTAATGGGGAGGCAGTTTCTTCTTTTCTGACCTGATTTCTCATTCGCAAAGTCTATGCTGTGAAGGATAGTCTCTGTAGTTGGACAAAAGAAGATTCTGTTTTGCGAAATGCTACCTTGGAATCATTTAGAGAATAACAAACCTAGAGTGTTTCAAAAATGGTTTTATGCATGCCCTCTTTGGGTACATTTTGATGTTTTTCATTTGTGGTAAAAATGTCATATTGTGAACAGAACAGAACTGCTATTGAATTTTCACAATGTTTACTGGGTACTTCCCCATGTCACAGACATAGAGAATAATATAGAGTATAAATCATAGCAGTGGTTTCGATAACGTACTGAAATATATTCTAACCAAGCAATGAGAAAGATGATAACAATGTTGACTTCATGAATGTAGTCAAATTGGGTGACAGTAGATAGATTTTCATAAGGAATGATCTGTTGTCAACATCATTGTTATCATTTCAATGAAAAGCAGTTTCATATTAGTCTCGGACTATATGAAGAAAAAGATCTACACAACTTTATTCACTGGGTTTAATACAATACCAATCAATGTGGCAAATTACTGTTGAGTATAGAAGTGATAAATGCAGTCCTGACGTCAATGAGTTCTTATGGGTCAACAGCAAGAAATATCTTAAATTCCAGCAAATAGCGTAAGGTTTTAAAAAAAAAGCTCAACGTTTGTAACTATTAATACTCTGATTTCCTTCGCTGACACAGCTTATAGATAGGATAAATTATATTGGTAAGGCACAATGTTTGTCATGGAATCTATTCTGTATCACTAAGATCATAATTGATGATTTTGTATACTATGAGTATGATTTTGGGTGCCAGCCATTTTACGCTCACAAACCTGGCCAAGAACAGTTCTCTCAGTACTTTGATTCAAACAAAATTGCTTCTATTTGTGTAAAACAGCTGTTTTGACTAAAGATATGAGTTTATAACCCATCTGAACTTGTTTCTGACATATTAAATGTAGAAAATGAAATGAAAATTTAACCTGAACTGCTATTCATTGATATCTCGTATGCAACAGTGCACTTGATGACCTTTGACCTCTATAACTCGCAAAAGCCCCACTCGCCAGGTGGCAGACTTTGACAAAGTGCTCAGGAGACCTTGGAGTTTCAGAAAATAATAGTGCCGAAAATTCTCCCGGGGGGGGGGGGGGAGGGGGGTCTATCGGTGGCTCAAGGTCTAATAATCATGGATCGATAAAATTAATTTTTGTTTAACTCTTTACCAAACGACAAAATTTTAGACTTGTCCAAATTGAAAGCATTTGCAGACGACAAAATAAACGTGACTCAAAAGTTGAAACTTGACTTTAGAAGGGTAGAAAACATTGTGGGAAAAAGGAGAAAATGCTGGTTATCAGCATTTTCTCCTTTTCCCACATTGTTTTCAGAAGGCTTCTTCCTCTGGGTCGTAAAAACCAGGGATTGTTTGGTAAGGGGTTAACAACCGACTGAATCTGGAGAAAATTGACCGATAACAAAAAATGTGTGGACTGCAGAGGGTAACCTTGGTCAATATATTTTGCAGATGCTTTAGACCCTTTTTTCACAGAGCGTGGCTCATATGTAAATTCGACAACTTATGATGGTTGAAAATACTCGTTGCTGTAACTCAGAATTTTTTCTTTATTTTAAAGGATTGACTAAGCAAGCCTACGGTATAGATCCAAGATCAGACTGCATCTTCTATGTAGTCTGATCTTGATCTATACCGTAGGCAAATGCCCATGTAGCCTACGGTATAGATCCAAGATCAGACTGCACCTTCCTGTGTAGTCTGATCTTGATCTTTACCGTAGGCAAAAGCCCATATAACCGATATCGCGCTGAAAGGGTTACCTATGTTTAGTTTTTGTGGCATTTGTCGAAGACAATGCCACTATGAGTTCAATAATGAATGTTCAGTATTGAATTTTGAAGACCATGTATGCTATTTTGTGCAAAACCGAAGGAAATAAACCCAATTGAACTCAACTTCTCTCAGACAAATGAGTTTTTCGATAGCACTCGGATATATAATTGGAAATGGCGTATTGAAATAAACTGCATTAGGCCATCGATCGTGGAAATACTTTTTGATTGAAAATAGCTGCACCCCCTCATAGCCTTCTGTTGGCGCAATGATATACACAAAATTTGTCTTCTGACCACTTTGGTTCCGGGCTCGTTCGTTCCAAAACCAGTTCGTCCCTGGGCTTGTTCGTCCCATGATTGCACGTTACTCCATTTGATTGTGCAGGAATATTTACAGGTCGAAAACTTTCTTGTAATGTTGGGAATTAGATCCTGATGGCCAAAGATATCTCAAAATCATTTTCAGGTATAAACTTAATTTAATTCAATATACTTACATGGTTTCTCTCTCTACTCATCATGCATCCTACCGTCAAAAGACGTTACTCCTGATTCCTCCTGAATGATCAAGGGAGACCACCAATACACAAATAATGCAAACTTTGGCACCAGTACTCTCCCTTTAACCAAAAAAGATGTATTAATTTGCTTAGGAGGTTGATTTTCAAGTTAATATTTTAATAATATTTCTCTTTTTTTTTTTTCAAATTATTAATTCCAAACAATGGATTCCTTGACAAATGCCACATCAGCGTTCTCAACGCTTTGATTTTATTACTTATCTGGGAATGAAACAGAGCTGCCAGTTTAATCGATTCCAAAACGCAATCTTCTAATCGATATGCAAGATTGGAAATAAACTGAACGTGAAATTATATTTAGTTTTTATGCAAATTTCACGGATTGCAGAATTTGCTTATTTATTCGCAGTCTGGGTTAAACAGATCTTTGCTTATTTTATGCAGAACTTTGTCTAAGAGTAAATCTCCCACACCGTAACCAGCGCTGCCAAAGAGGACCAACTCAAAATTTCAGGTCCAATTTGAAAGCATTTGTAGACGTCAAATTCAATTCTTTCAAGCGATAGAATTTTGCTACAAAAGTGCACAAAACATTTCGGGAAAAGAAGAAAATGCTGGTTACCAGCATGGTTGGGGTATGTCAGTTGTAGGACATAACTATTTACCAAACGATAATAATTTATACTTGTCAAATTGGAAAGTATTTGCAGACGACAAATTAACTCTCTTCATAATATAGACGTCACCAGAAGCTTTTGTGGACAGTGTAGATCAAGATCAGACTGCACAGAACGTGCAGTCTGATCTCTGATCTACACTGTCCACTGCTATATTCCATATGATGACCGAAATGTCTCTTGATCATGCAGAGGAAATGTATTTTCAGCCTTTGAGAAAATGCAATTTATTTATTCAGTAGTTAAAAAGGAATTTTGGCCATGAAAGGACAGAGAATGTTCCACAATATTTTCAAAAGCTTTCTTCCCAGGTTTGTTAAAACTCGAGATTGTTTTGTAAAGAGTTAAACAACTCACTTATTCACGTCTCTGCTGGGTTACACCTGCGCTAAGGAACAACATCCTAAATCTTTAACTAATGACGAAACTTAGACTAGCCAGTATTGAAGGCAGTTGCAAACGACAAATTTGATGAGGCACAAACAATGGGATTTGTTTTTTGAATGGTTAAGTAGAATTTCAGAAAAAAGGAGAAGGTTTTTTTCACCAGCATTTTCTCCTTTTCCAACAATGTTCTCAAAAGCATTCTACCTGAGGGTCGCACAAACGTAGAATCGTTTGGTAAAGGTTTGAACTGGAAATTTGAAATTCAAAACTCTTCCGATCCCTTCTCCCCCAGAGTCGTTGGAAAACTATATAATTTTGTAATCGTGAGATTAGTTGAGTTGGTAAAGGGTTTCTCCCAGAAGAGGTTGCAAAGATCAGAAAATTTAAATACCAAAGTAATTCGATAATCATGAAATCTTGGAACTGATCAAAAGATACAGAATTTAATACAAGTAGGAGTGCCTCGGTCAATGGGTACGTTTCACATAAATTCGAATGTTTAATTGAAATTTAATTAGCGGAACATTTTGAATGAGGACATTAACAGACCACTAATTTCTAGTAAAATAGCTTTATTTATACGACAGGTGTTCCAGAAGCTGCCAAGCCCTACTCTGTGTGCATTTGCGGACAGTGAAGATCAAGATCAGACTGCACAGAATGTGCAGTCTGATCTTTGATCTTCACTTTACGATAGGGTAATATCTTTTTCTGGCGAACGGAATGTTTTGAAATCGCAAAACTTGGAATGTTACCATCTGCTGGAAATTTTCATTTGCATTGTACATAAATGTTTGACTACTTACACCATAATCCCGCGATTTAGCGACCTCGAAAAATTAGGCTTTTGAAAACATTATGAGAAAAGAAGAAAATACGGGTAACCAGTATTTTATCCTTTTCCAAGAATGTTTTCTACCCTTGCAAAGGCAAATACCTCAGTTTAAGCCACATTTGTTTTGTCGTCAGCGTCTCTCTTTGAATTTGGACGAGTCAAAATTTTGTCGTTTGGTAAAGAGTTTAGTATACCTGATTGTGTGAATGCGCAATTTTCGATAGTGTTTCAGTAATAACATGGAGACAATACACCTACTCACGTAGTCCCTGGGATTCAACACTTCAAGGCTGCGGCTATGCAGTGCCTTCCCAATTGTCTAATTTTATGGAGAACCTTACATCCGCTTTAAAATGTTTCGAACAGGAAACATTGTCTAGCTCACAACATTGTTTAGTATACAAAGTACTTGTTAAGGTAATTAATGTTATGGGTGGGTCATTTCGAGTTTGATCTAGCTATTAAACGCGGCAAGATTGCTCATTAGGATACTATAAAGTCTAATGAACATTTAGAGATAGCTAGCTCTCTCTCTCTCTCTCTCTCTCTCTCTCTCTACCTTAGTCTGTCTGTCTGTCTCTCTACGTCTCTCTTCCTCTCGGTCTATTTGTCTGTCTGTCTGTGTGTGTCTCTCTCTCTTATTGCAATTTTGCAATATGTGAAAGTTGGTATTAACGAGGTATAACCTCAAGCTCACTTTGTTCCACTTCCTCCACAATTGATTGGTAGATTTCATTTCGTTTTAGGATCGACTGGAAAGACACATGCATTTCGTTCTTAAGTTACTTTTCGAATAAAATCTTTTTTCACTTCATAATTCAAGTTCGGAAGATGTGGTAACAAGCATTTTTTCTCCTTTTCCCACATTTTTTTTTTCAACCGTGTCCTAGAACCTCAGTTCATTTCTACTACTTTCAGATTTGTTGTCTGCAGATACTCTCAATTTGGAAGACTCTAAAATAAGTCCTTTGGGAAAGAATTAATGCTAGCCTGATAATTACGAAAACCGAAATAGACCATTTAATAACTCGAATATATTGTTTCATTCGAAGTGCAGGCTAGTCAAGTGAAGTAGTGGCAGTTCTCATTTCTCATACAAAGCTATAATGACTTACTTTACTCTGTTCCATTCAAGAAATATGTCACACGTAACGTTTAAGGACACTGAACTCGATAAACAAATTACCTTTAATTTAACTCTTCCAGCCTCAAATAAATAAACTCGACCTCTTTCGACGGCTCTAAATACAATCCATTAAAACTTACAAAGATTTTGATTGTATAGGCTTGACCAAACAAGCGGATGGTATAGGTCAAAGATCAGACTGCACGTTCTGTGCAGTCTGATCTTGATCTATGCCGTCCGCAAAAGTCATCGTTTTCGCCTATGGTACCGAAAAGGTTAAACAAACATGCTCCATAATAAACGGGGTTTCAATGCAGCTGAAAAAAGTATCGGCGCAATCTGCGCAGGCTGACATGGTTGGAAACATTTTTGCTATTTTTTTTTTGGTGGGGGGGGGGTATGCATGTCCATTGACCATTCTACCTCATGATTCAATCGGTTGTTAGACAAAACAGATTTTATGGATCCATAATTATATGTGATGACTCGCTTGTTATAATGCATCGCCCTTGTATTTGTGTTTCAGAATAAAGTTAACCCTTAGGCTGCCAAGTGCGACTCACTGACCTTTAGCGGACAGTGTAGATCAAGATCAGACCGCACAAAACGTGCAGTCTGATCTTACATCTACACTGTCCGATCAGAAAATATTTTTTTCACCAAAAAATAAGTTTGAAATAACATTATTCGGGTTTTCACAATCGGTTTGAAAGTTTTATTTAACTTATTTAGCAGGATGAGGATTAAAAATGGATTTTCTATAATCCGAATCCAGAGATAAGACCGGAAGTATCATCTTGGAAGTATTCACCAACTAGTCTTAAGCGCATTCTTATTTTTTTTTCTCCAAGGAATAGTTTTAAAGGATCATTATTATAGATTGAGTAAACCGAGTCGTTCGGTCATTCAGAACAGAAAAGAAATCCGCCATGCTCTGTGAAAAGAGGACTTAATGCTTCTGCAAAAGGTATCGACCCAGGCCAGCCTACGCAGTCCGCGCAGGCTGGCCTCGGCCGAAACCTTTTGCTTTTGGTCAATTTCCTGCCTCTCCAAGGAACATTCTACCCCATAATTCAGTCATTTCTTAGAGAAAATTGATATGACGGATCCATAATTATGCGACAACTTGCATGGTACCAAGCATCACGGAGATGCATTGAGCTCCTTTTTGCCAGAGCATGGCTCAAAGAGAAAGAATACAATTTAGAACAGTTGCTTACCCTGCTCTCATTCATTCGAAATATCGGGAGTTCGAATTATTATTCTACTGCTCAACAAAACTTATTTCGCCAAGACTCGAATAACTAGTATAACTCGAAACAGGTTCTAGAGGAAAGCCATCACTGGTCTTCGATTAGGCTAATCCGAGACGGCACTTTACGACTACATTAGATTTTGTGCTACAATAGACTTCCGCAAAACAGAAAATTACGTAGAAACGTAAAGTGTCGTTTCGGATTAGCCTGCGCAGGCTGATCCGAGACGACACTTTACGCAAATGTCCGAATGCCCCTTTTCGCGTGTTGTAGGCCATTAAAGATAGTGCCATAAAAGATATTGTGGGAAAACGAGAAATGCCAGCATCTTCTCTTTTTTCTAGTATTTTTCTTACCTTATCGTTTGGAACACAACTAATTTTTCGTCTGCAAATTCTTTCAAGTAAGACTAGTCTAAAATTTTGACGTCTGGTAGGGTTTAACCTTTCCTCCGACAGATGTCTTTTTCTCTTCAAATCAGACATTATTAGAAAATAATGTGGCGAGCAGACCTACCACTTTATCTTTAGCAAATGTTAAAATTCTTTACCATAAAATTCCGAGATTAAACGGAATTGAGGAAGATGACATTTTGGAAACATTGTGGGAGGAGGTGAAAATGATGGTGACTAGCAATTTCTTCTTTCCACAGAAATATTTTCTGGCCTCCTAGACACATTTTAGTTTTCAGCTGCATTTAATTTGTCGTCTGAAAATGCTTTGAATTTGGACATGGCTATAATTTTGTTGTTTGGTTAAGAGTTGAGGAAAAAACAGTTTAGAAGCGAAAGCATTGAATTTTTATATCTCGGTTCATACTTTTTGTGAAAACTCGGTAAATACATTCTTATTCTTGTTTTCAATGATTTTCTAAATTTGAAAGTAACACAACTTTTGATTGATTAAACCAAATGATTTAGCCAATCAGAAGTGTGTTACTTTCTAAATCTAGAATTAGACTGAAAATGAAATTAAAAATTGTTAGTGAAAACGGACCCAGGGCGCAATTTCTTTACAATAGTAATAATTTTTGAGAAACTTGAAAAAAAAAAAATCGCACGGAGTATGCATGGCATTTGATTTTGAGGGCATACATAAATAATATCTGAAATAATAAAAATCAAATTCTTCACACCATAAATCAATAAAAGTGTTAATTACTCACGAAATGTTATCAATCTAATTAAAACATCCTCTTGTGTCACTAAACAATCTCTCCTTGGGAAAAGTCGAATTTCGACTGTGTGGTGGCTAAACAGTGTTACCGCAGACCAATACAATACCCAGTGATATCGGACCCGAACAGGTTACAAACAGCGATCTGCGTCGCTCTCCCTGTATCGCGGAATTGCACGGCAAAAGCGAGTCCGTCTTAAAGCAAGATTTCTGCGATAAAACTATTGGTTATTGCAGGAAAACCTGTTTTACATAGCGTTCCTGTTGGGCATTGATGAACAAGTCAGAAAGTATTTCTACAGAGCGTTGTTGGAGACAAACAAGTATGCAGACTTAACCCTTAGGCTGCTCAGCGCGACTCAATGCGCTTTTGCGGTCAGTGTAGATCAAGATCAGACTGCACAGAACGTGCAGTCTGATCTTAGATCTACACTGGCCGAGAAGGAGATATTTTTTCCCTAATTAATTACTTTGAAATTGCAGTATTTTGGTTTTTAAATATTGGCTGTATAGTTTCATTTAACTTATTTAGCTTGTTAAGGGTTAAATGGGTCGTGCCCTGTCAAAAAAGGGGCATTCTATCTCTATTTTAGTCTGGGAATTTAGAATTAGAATTCAAATAAGGCTTGCAACACGCAAAAAGGGGCATTCGGACATTTGCGTAAAGTGTTGTCTCGGATCAGCCTGCGCAGTCAGCGCAGGCTAATCCGAAACGACACTTTCCGTTTTTACGTAATTTTCTGTTTTGCGCAAGTCTACTGAGGAACAAAATCTAATGTAGACGTAAAGTGCCGTCTCGGATTAGCCTGCGCGGACTGCGCAGGCTGATCCGAGACGACACTTTACGCAAATGTCCGAATGCCCCTTTCCGCGTGTTGCAAGCCATATAGAAATACAATAGGATACGAACCCATCTCATTTTCTCTTGATTCAATGACTCGGGCTGATCTTGGTCCGTATCATCCACCATTCTTAAAAAAAAAAAAAATTCTCAGTCTTATTTTCAAGAACTTTCTGAATGTGAAAATTGACACAATTTTGATTGGCTACCAAATGATTCTGTCCATCAGAAGTTGCGTTTCTTTCTAAATCCAGCATAACACTAAGAATGAAACCAAGAATGGTTGATGAATACGGACCCGTATGAAATTGGAAAGTTATGATGTTCGGCCCCATGCTTATAAGTGAGCCATGCTCTGTGAAAAGGGGGCTCAATGCTTCTCCGCGATGCATTTTACCATGCAAGTCATGACATAGTTATGGATCTATTATATCCATTTTCTCTGACAAATGACTGAAATCTGAGGTAGAATGGTCCTTGGACATGCAGAAAATCAACGAAAAACAAAATGTTTCGGCCCAGATAAGCCTGCGCGGACTGCGCAGGCTGTCCTTGCTTACTACGTTTTGCAAATGTATTTAGCCCCTTTTTCACATATCGTGGCTCAAGTCTAAGAGAGTTCGTGCCAAACTGGGTCAATTCTAAAACTTATGTGTAATTAATGCCACAGATAGCAATCAACCTAGAATTTAATACAGTAAACAATCCCTGGTTATAACGATTCTAAGGAAAAAGACCTTCGAAAACAGTCTTGGAAAAGGAGATAATTCTGTTTACCAGCATTTTTCTTTTTGCTTTTCACACAATGTTTTTTTTTTTCTATTAGTCCTCCAGCAATTTTTTTAATCCCATTATTTTGTCGTCTGCAACTGCTTTCAATATGAACAAGTCTGAAAATTTATCGTTTGGTAAATAGTTGAACCTAATTTTTTTTAGTAAGAAGAGACACCGAAATGAAAAAAAAACGGGTTAGGAAGTTACTCTATCGGATGTACAATGACTTGCAAATTTCCTTATCAAGTTAGAATACTGAGAAACGGAAAGACGCAGTTGCTGCTGAGTGGTACGTCTGAAAATACATAAGCAGTGCTCTGGCAGTATGAGGTTAAATGCATCTCCGTGATGCATCATACCAAGCAAGTCATCATACAAAATTTATGTCTCCCTTAAATTCATTTTGTTTAACAACTAACTGATTTATGAAGTAGAATGGTCTTTTGACATGCAGAAAGCTTATTACTAGCAAATAGTTTCGACCAAAGGTCAGCCTGCGCGGACTATGCAGGCTGACGGAGGTTGGTACTTTTTGCAGATGCACATAGCATGGCTCGTATGTACACTGCTACATGGATTATATGGTAACACATCAATTGATTGATTGATTTTATGGTTTTTGACGCCGTTTTCAACATTATTTCTGTTATATTGTGGCGGCCAGTGCACCTATCCATGCTTTCCTGGAGTTTCTTTTACCAGTACTCCGCACAATATTCTTTCCAAGCCACGGGCTGCTTTCCCACATAACCATAGTCGAAACAATGGTCAGCGGTGAGAGAGGAATGAATCCTGTAGCAATGACCATCATCAATCCTCGGAAAGAAATTGGCCGAGCCGGAAATCGAACCAGCGACCCCCTGTTCTCAAGTCCTGCACGCTACCGACTAAACAACGGGTTCTCGGAGGTAAAGCATCAAAGAATATTAAATTACTAATTGGCAAAAGAAAAGGAGTATCCCCTATCATACCCATTTGCTAAGGTATGCTCAAGCGCCGGTGGGGTATTGAGTAACGGTAGCAACCTTTGTATAATGGTGTCATAATTAAACCCCTGTATATGTCCGTAAAAATGCCTGCAGAGGCCCGCAGAATAAACATGTCAATATTTTTTTGCCAATCGTAAGTTACTGTTTATTCATTCGAGACTACATACTGAATTAGGCCAAAAGCCAGCTTTTACAGCTAAGCCAAAAAGAGTTGGCGAGTTTAGATATCAGATTGTATGAATATTTACTGATGTTAGTGTGTGTGTTTTCCTACCCTCGAGTCCGAGCACAATCGGATTAATCGGTGATTACAGCGCATCGGGACGTTTTCCAGACACAAACATTACGGCAGCTTATTTCAAATGTTATAAACAAAAAACTCGGAAAACAGCGTGGTCGAATTCGAACATTGCCGTAAGATAGGGAAATGATTTGGAAGGTCAATAACCGGACGAAAGATTGGTGAGATGATCAATCCATCCATCCATCCATCCAATCATCCATCCATCCATCCATCAATCAATCAATCAATCAATCAATCTGTTGGTTGTGCAGTATTTCTATCTTTCTGTCCATGTTCTCACATATCTGTCTGCACATCATTCCGCCAGTGTAACCCAAGACCTACCCGTCGACCGATATAGAGTGTGAAATCTTTTATTCATGCAGGCCGCTCCCCCTTCCCTGTCTGCCTGCTTTCAACCTCCTTTACCCTCATTCGTTCATTAATTCTTTTTGTCTTTATTAGTAGGAAACGGCAATAGTTACCCCTTGTACTCTATTTGCATCTCAGCTTATCGCCAAAGATAATAAACTCAATCCCTTTTGACGACTGAAATGCAATCCACTAAAACTTTAAAGGATTGTTACACTAGGCTTGCCTTAGCAAAGAGACGGTATAGATCCAGGTCCAGATTGCACAGCACGTTCCTTAACGAACAGGTGGATTTTTTGGTACAGGGCTAGACAATTAACCCTTTACCCGACAGAATTATGGACTTATCCAATTTCTAAGCGTTTGAAGACGACAAATTAAATGCGACTTAAATGATGGAATTTGTCTTTGAAAGGATTGAAAACATTGTGGAAAATGTTTTAGAAATCATTTACCCTTGGTTTGTTAACCCCTTAGGCTGCTAAGCGCGAGTCAAGCACCTTTTGCGGACAGTATAGATCAAGATCAGACTGCACAGAACGTGCAGTCTGATCTTGAATCTACACTGTCCGATAAGGAGATATATTTCCCTAAAATATACCTGTGAAATGACAACATTCGGGTTTTTACTATCGGCTTGAAAGTTTCATTTCATTTATTTGGTAGGCTGTTTGGTAAAAGGTTAACTGGATATCGAAGAGAAAGTCAACGATCAGACAAGTAGTTGCACTCTCTTTTTGTCTGGTCTTCTCGCAACGGACCAGAGGTTGTGGGCTATGATTCGTCCATAGAATCATTTAATGGCGACAGTTTTGTTGGTCGGGAGAAAGTATTGGAAAAGTTGAAGTTGTTCCGTTGTTCTTTTTTTATCACAATATTTTCAGTATCATTCAAAAAGGAAAAATTCAACCCCCCCCCCATAAAAAATGGTGTTAATTATTCTACTGGAAAAATCATGTAAATAGTTTATGTGTATCCACACAAAAAAAAGTTTGTATGGTAATAATTTAGAAAATTTCACTATGTATCCCTTGCTATATAAGAATGCATCTTTGTCCAAAGGAGGGGGGATGTCTGAGAATTGCTTACTCCTGAAAAAGAATCATTTATTTAAATCCCTTGACAAATGTCTCATTTAAAAGTCAAATATTCATTTACATATTCAATAATCATTTCTTGTTAAATTGAAACGATACACTGAATACTGATTCGGTGCATTAAACATAAAATAGATGCTTTTTCTTTGTGCCTTTTTGCCTATCTTAATGTCTGTCAGGTAATGAGTTAAATGGTAGATTGCTTGCTCTCTCTCTCTCTCTCTCTCTGTTACTATTCATGCCGGTTCGACCTAAAGAGTTTGCTACGAAAAGCTGAAGATACAGAAAGTAAAATATTTGACTTCGATGTAGAAAGTATCTGTTTGGCGACGGCTCTTTGCTACGATAGAATTTTATTCGAAGAATAAGAAATGAATTTGTAATCAGCTATGCCTAGGTACGTACGGCTATGAGGCAAAGGGAAAAAATATTTCGAACAATTTTGCAAGTTTGTTTCGAGAGTAATGCGCAAGGCGACAAAACCCTGCCAACGCCCTCTGCCTTAAAGGTGGGTATTTAGATTTTTCACATCTCACCAAATTAAAAAAACATATATATCACTGAAATTTACATGAAAAAGCAATACAAATCATCAATAATTAAGAATCATAAAATTACAAAAAAATTTTTAGCCTCTTAAGGTATTTTTAGATTTCGCGCCAAAAATCAAAAAAGCATTGTGGGAATGTCAAGTGACTGGCACGTGACTAATGACGCTTAAATTCCATAACATAACAAACATGTAATTATTTTCCATAATGTCTTCTTCGGACGTTATGTTTGAAGCTTCGTCTGTGTATTTCCGGTATGTAAATAAGCGAGTTGCTCATGTAAAAATAGACTGTGTTTCCCGTCGGTGTCGACCTGGGCCGTAGTAAATCTCTAATTTCTCTTGTTGTCGGATGGTTTTCGACTACTGCGGTTTTATGAATGAAAATTAAAAGGCTTTGGGAGTATAAGGATGATTTTTTTGTATTTTTGTAAAATTTTCGTCCCAAAATCTGAAGGGCCACCTTTAACACATTCGGCGCCCTCGGTGAAAACAGGGACATTTGCTGACGATATGGATTCAAGATCAGACTGCACGTTCTGTGCAGTCTGATCTTGAATCTATACCGTCCGCTCCTAGATTCAAGTCTCTAATATAAATGTCTTTCTGAAGTTCTGTAGATTGTACGTTTTGTCCTCGAAAGAAGTCAAATTTATTATATTTTGTGCTTCGAAAGAGCGATAACAAATCCTAGCCTTTCAAGTTAACACACTTTTTAACTTAACCTCCTTTGTTTAAAGCCAATAAAATTTTTCTTATCTTACACACGTTTGAGAGAAGATTTTGTGACGTCATAAGCTAAAGCATTGTATTTTTGACTGTTATTTCCAAAACCAACATCCGACACAAAATTCTCGGCCACACCAACCGTAATATTGATGATTGGTGTAAAACTTAACTTTGTTTCATTTTCGGATTTAAGAACAGATAATTATTTGTCAGCTTCTCTGAATCTATTTTAATTCCGAACATACATTTATGCCAAAGCAGCGAGTCGGTCTTAGATCTATATTCATGAATATGAACTTTTTAATAGAGACCTAACTGTTTTCATTCAAGTAATTCTTGAAATACAGTTATGTGATGAAAAGAATCTGACATTTGTTTGTGTTTAACGCACCAAAGGCTCGCTTGAAAACATTTTTTTTTATACTCGTGTAATAACATTCTATCTCAAACGCCAGCTTTTGTGAGATCCTATATGGCCGGCAACACGCGAAAAGAGACAGTCGGACATTTGCGTAAAGTGTCGTCTCGGATCAGCCTGCGAAGTCCGCGCAGGCTAATCCGAGACGGCACTTTACGACTACAATAGATTTTGTCCGACAGTAGACTTGCACAAAACAGAAAATTACATAAAAACGAAAAGTGTCGTTTCGGATTAGTCAGCGCGGAGTGCGCAAGCTGATCCGGGACTACACTTTACGCAAATGTCCGAATGCCCCTTTTCGCGTGTTGCAGGCCATTTATAATTGAGTCATGTTCTGGGTAAAAAGGGTTTTAATACATTATGGTGCATTATACCAAGCAGACAATCCTATGATTATGGATGCATTATGGTAATTATTGATATATTATAATTGGCCTGCAACACGCGAAAAGGGGCATTCGGACATTTGCGTAAAGCGTCGTCCCGGATCAGCCTGGCTAATCCGAGACGACACTTTCCGTTCTTGTGTTATTTTCTGTTTTGCGCAAGTCTACTCTGGGGAAAAATCTAATGTAGTCGTAAAGTGCCGTCTCGGATTAGCCTGCGCGGATTGCGCAAGCTGATCCGAGACGACACTTTATGCAAATGTCCGAATGTCCTTTTTCGCGTGTTGCAAGCCATATGAAAATCCATTTTGTCTAACAACTTGAGGTAGAATGGTCCTTTTGGGATGTAGAAAATTCAGTAAAAACTGAAACGGCTTTCAAATACATATTTCATCATTTGAACCACATCGAATATGTTGTCTGCAGATGGTTTCAATTTGGACAAGTCAAAAATTTTGCCAGTTGGTAAAGAGTTAAAGTCTTGCAGTCAAGTAAAGAAAAATCAAGAATTTTTCAACGGAAAATAATTCCCACTACATAAGAGATCTTTTGACCATACTATAAAGGTCAGTACTGGGCGATAAGACTGCTCTTTTTGTGCAGTCTGATCTTGATCTACATTATCCCGAAAGCTCATTGACATAGAAAAGGTTTTAGAGAAAACAAAATATCAACCGATTTTGAGACATCCCTCCCACGCTAATTATTGGTCCGAGGACCATTTTATGATCAGAAAACAATATCAAATCTTTACTTACGATTTCCCGAGGGATTTTTTATTTCATGGTTCTATTTACCAGAGATATTACGGAAGTCTAATGATGCTAAGAAAACCTTTAGTTAATCTTCATTCAACTTAACACTTATCCTTCTAAATAAGAGAAATGGTTTTTTCAAACTGATAGTAAAAATCCAAATTTTGCTATTTCAAAGGTATTTAGGGGGAAAATATATCTCCTTATCGAAGAGTGTAGATCAATGATCAGACTACACGTTTTGTGCAGTCTGATCTTGATTTACAATGTCCGCAAAAAGTCCTTGAGTCACGCTTAGGAGCCTAAGGGTTTAACCTTTACCGAAGGATCCCTAGTTTTAATGACCCTTCGGAAGAAGGCTTTTGAAAACATTGTGGGAAAAGTAGAAAATGCTGGTAACCAGCATTTTCTCCTGTGCCCACAATGGTTTCTAACATTTTCTAAGACAGAAACGTATTTTGAGCTGCAATGAATAAGTTGTTCAAATTGGACAGGTTTAAAAAGTTGTTCTCTGATAAAGAGCTAGATACAGCAAATACATTTGTACATATTCTTGCAAAGCAGGAAAGAAAGATCGGAAGAAAGAAAGATCGAAAGAAAGAAAGAAAGAAAAAAAGAACGAACGACAGACAGACAGCCAGAAAGAAAGAAAGAAAGAAAGAAAGATAGAAAGAAAGAAAGAAAGAAAGAAAGATAGATAGATAGATAGATAGAAAAAAAAAAGATAGGAAGAAAGAAAGAAACAAACAACAAACAAACAACAAACAAACAAAAAAAAGTACAGAAAAAAAAAATCCTGCGAACGTCCAGACGAAAAATGTATTAACACCTTAATTTCGTAAGACGCTCCCAATGCACTACTTATTACGTCTTTTTTTCAGTGGCAAATGACTGTTTTAGACCGGTCCTTAATGCTTTTTGGCAATTTATTTGATATCAAATACAAGGCAGTCCCGACAAAAGCATTGCTTGTCAAAATAATGTCCTTAAAGCCTAAAAATAAAGATGTAAGTCACACGTAATAAAACCGATCCTTTGTAAATATACCATTCTTGTTCTCATACGGGAAATGTGTCGCCGAGGCCCTGTTGCGCAGTCAGTAGCTTAAAGGACTTGAGAACAGGCGTTCGCTGGTTCCAATTCCCAGCTTGGCCATCTTCTTTCCGAAGGTTGATCATAGTCATTCAACAGGATTCATTCCTCTCTCACTGCTGATCATTGTTTCGACGATGGTTATGTGGGAAAGCAGCCAGTGACCTGGGAAGAAAATTGTGCGAAGAAGTAGAAACAGAAACTCCTGGAAAGCATGGATAGGTGCACTGGCCGCCGCGATATATAACTGAAATAATGTTGAAAATGGCGGTAAACAATATCCGATCAATCAATCAATCAATCAAAATGTGTAACGTTCTGTGAAAAGGGGGTTTGATGCATCTGCACAAAGTATCGACCCATGTCAGCCCTCGCAGTCCACGCAGGCTTACATGGGTCGAAACTTTTGCTATTTTCAAAATTTTCTGCGTGACCAAGGACCATTATACACCATGATTCAGCAGGTTGTTATACAAAGGATATTTCATTCATCCATAATAATGTGATGTCTTGCTTGGTATAATGCATCATGGAGATGCGTTAAACTCCCTTAAAACTTAGAACACATAAATTTATGTAAATTATCGAATACATACGACACAGATTGTAGCGAAAGTGTTACGGAATGTTCATGACTATTCCAGTACTTTCGATGTTTTGTTTGGGTTAGGGTTAGTAGTTAGTTACCTAGATAAAGTAACAATAAAGGCCAAATGTAAACAAAGCGGGTGTTTAAATGCATTTGAATTTATGTTATACCATTTAAAAGTATGGAAATTATTGTGAAAATGACAATCTGTCATTGTACGGTCGTCCAAGTGTTAGTCGCTGACAGAGAAATTAATTTCAAAACTAGGGTAAAACCTGCCAGGTAGCTGTGTCTTTTGTTTACTTTTTGCCTGACTTTAGAATTCTTTTTTTCTGCCAGCGACTAACATATCGCCCGGCCGCACGATAAAAGACTGTCATCTCCACAATATTTTCCAGACTTTTAAATGATATGATTTAAATTTAAATGTCTTATGACACCTGCTTTGATATTTTGGCCTTTACTGTGCCTTTATTACAAACAAGATGTACGCAGAAACTGCTCATTACCATTAAGTCCCCTTTAGCTACATTTTTAAGTAGTCTGCTGCCAGACGAAATCGAAATCGTCTGCAGAAGGTATTGAGTTAAGCAAATTCAAAAAGATACCCCAGGCACCCGATGGACTTATAAGGCAATAGATGCTATTTTTCTAGGAATTCTTCAAGGTTAATTGGAGTTAAGAAAATGCTCCCGTGAGGCACAAATTCAAAGTACATGTGGATTAAATGGCGAAACGTTAATCCTACAGAATTAATATGGGTCATATTTGGACACATGACTAACTAGCCTTGAAATTAGGAATATGTTTTAATTGTTGAAGTGAAAGGAGAATCTCCTAAGTCTTTTAAAAAATAACATGGAAAACATTCTTGAAAAAAGAAGTGATGGCTTGGGTAGCCAGATGTGGGATATGTTTGATTTGTACTGCCTTGTTTCAGACCTAGCTTATCCAACGACAGGGCAGACTGATTACTTAAACATACATCTTCACTCTTTTTCTACGGTGGCACAAAAGTGACATGGAAGATATATTTTATACTACGTGCGCACGCAGTAGCTAATACGTGCGCACGTACTAGCTACTGCGTGCGCACGTAATAACTATTACGTGCGCAGGTATTAGCTAATACCTGCGCACGTAATAGTTATTACGTGCGCACGCAGTAGCTAGTACGTGCGCACGCAGTAGCTAATACGTGCGCACGTATTAACTAATACGTGCGCACGTAATAACTATTACGTGTGCACGTAATAATCGACCAATCAGTTTATCACGAATCAATAAATGTCTATCTTCCTCTTCCATCTTGAAAAAATGGCTTCCGTTCATGATTCTGATTGGTGGATTATTACGTGCGCACGTAATATGTAATACGTGCGCACGTATTAGCTACTGCGTGCGCACGTATTAGTTATTACGTGCGCACGTATTAGCTACTGCGTGCGCACGTAATACTACTGCGTGCGCACGTATTACTTATTACGTGCGCACGTATTAGCTACTGCGTGCGCACGTAATAACTAATACGTGCGCACGTATTAGCTACTGCGTGCGCACGTAGTATAAAATATATCTTCCATGTCACTTTTGTGCCACCGTATTTTTCAACAAGTTTTTTAACCGTTTTTTTTTTTCTTTATTTTATGAAACTATAATCACTCTTGTATCTTCATGCCAAATATTGCTCTAATGGTTGCAAGGTTGCATAGATTTCGGCAGATAGAAAATGCATTTCATTCTATTGCGGCTAGCTATAGACGTAACAACCACAGTTTGTTTGAAGACAATCCACAACGGGGCCGTCTGATCAAGGTCCTACATCTTATTTTTGCTAAGATGTTCTTGCTCAACTAGCTTTGATATTGAAATATCTAGGTCACTTTCACAGACTGAACATGAGCGGGCAAAAAGGGAATTTAATACATCTTCGTCACGTGAATGCATTAAAACATGAAGCTCATGACATAATGGGCCTGCAACACGCGAAAAGGGGCATTCGGACATCTGCGTAAAGTGTCGTCTTGGATCAGCCTGCGCAGTCTGCGCAGGCTAATCGAGACGACACTTTCCGTTTTTTTGTAATTTTCTGTTTTGCGCAAGTCTACTGTAGCACAAAATCTAATTTAGTCGTAAAGTGCCGTCTCGGATAAGCCTGTGCGGACTGCGCAGGCTGATCCGAGACGACACCTTACGCAAATGTCCAAATGCCCCTTTTCGCGTGTTGCAAGCCAGTTATAAGCTATTTGGTCATACCAAGCATGTGGTCGCAAAATATGCATCCATTTTATCTGAAAACCGGTTTAAAAAAATAGAGAGAACCGTCCTTTTACTTGCAGAAAATTTGTCAATGGCAAAAACTTGGCGAACTGCGCAGGCTGACATGAGTCGATACTTTTTGCAGTTGCATTAAACCCACCTTCTAGCGGGGCGGTCTGATCGACGGGGCCGTCTGATCAAGGTCCTACATTTTATTTTTGCTAAGATGTTCTTGCTCAACTAGCTTTGATATTGAAATATCTAGGTCACTTTCACAGACTGAACATGAGCGGGCAAAAAGGGAATTTAATACATCTTCTTCACGTGAATGCATTATAACATGAAGCTCATGACATAATAGGCCTGCAACACGCGAAAAGGGGCATTCGGATATTTGCGTAAAGTGTCGTTTCGGATCAGCCTGCGCAGGCTAATCCGAGACGACACTTTCCGTTTTTTTGTAATTTTCTGTTTTGCGCAAGTCTACTGTAGCACAAAATCAAATGTAGTCGTAAAGTGCCGTCTCGGATTAGCCTGCGCCGACTGCGCAGGCTGATCCGAGACGACACTTTACCCAAATGTCCAAATGCCCCTTTTCGAGTGTTGCAAACCAATTATAAGCTACTTGATCATATCAAGCAAATGGTCGCAAAATATGCATCCGTTTTATCTGAAAACCGGCTGAATAATTACAGAAAACAGTCCTTTGACATGCAGAAAAGTTATTAATGGCAAAAAATTAGCGAACTGCGCAGGCTGACATGGGTACATACTTTTTGCAGATGCACTAAACCCACCTTTTTGCAGAATATAATGGCTCAAATGTTTTGCACTGAATGTTCCAGCGAGTAGTTAATGATCTACGATAACTGTTAGTGGGTGAAAATTCACAGAGGTACTATATAGATAACACAATCCGTACATGTGAGCCAATTGTATCAACTAACATACGATATCTATTACAACTTTGACTCAAGGGACTGAGGTTCATACGAAATATGACAAACAAATATGGAGAGCCGTAGCATAAATCTGATAATACAAGAAAAGATGAATCTCATCTTGGCTGTTTTTACCTCCCATTGACAAAAACCTGCACCATCAACCCTTAGGCTGCTAAGCGCGACTCACTGATCTTTTGCGGACAGTGTAGATCAAGGTCAGACTGCACAGAACGTGCAGTCTGATCTTGGATCTTCACTGTCCGATAAGGAGATATTTTTCTCCAAAAATCAATTTTGAAATAGCAATATTCAAGGTTTTTACCATCGGATTGACAGTTTCATTTGTACTTATTTAGCAGAATGAGGGTTAGTTAATACAGGTACCCTTATGTGTTGTCAAGTGTATTTTGTAAATTCTCTCTTCAAGACTATGTAGGATAAATCTATATTGTCCTATTTTTTTCCCGGTACCTGCACATTTTGGTCTCTGACTTGGTTAAATGGACCTCTTCAATCAGCAAATTTTAAGGTTGTTTTTGCCGGTTTATGTCACAAAATTGCAGAGAGTGTAGATGTATGCTCTGTGCTTTCTTATCTTGATATACACTGTTCGAAAAAAAAAAAAAAAAAACCCAAGCATTGTGAGTGACAAACATGTACAGTCATTATGCAGATGGACTATATAAAAGTTTAAATAATACCTATAAATGGGACTTTAAAGTGTGATAATTTATATTGCCCTCCTCCCCCACCCACCAATGTACTCAGTATATACAAATCAAAACACGAAATATAAGATGTAATATACAAAATAAATTCGAATCAGAAAGATAATTAAGTAGCAGTCTGTGAAAAGGGGGAATAAGGCATCTTCGTCTAGACACTGTCAGAATCATAAGGAAGAATGGTCCTTCGGAACACAAAAAATTACCAAAATCAAGTTTCAATTCAGTTCAGCTTGCGCGATCCGCTCTTGCTGACGCGGGTCGATACTTTCTGCAGATGCTTTAACTCCCCTTTTCACAGAGTATGGAGTAATGTTGCATTGGCTAGGAGTAGAAACGTTTGTATTGTTGAGGAAGGTTAATGAGTCATTTTTTGTTACATTCTGTTTGCGCCGATGCAAATTCTGTGTGCTTTTTTTTTTGCACACAATGTTGATCAAGAGCAGATGGCAAAAATCGCACTTTCACAATCTGAATATATTGATCTTTTTCATAATGGCCAAAAATAAAGCGAGAATAACTTAAGTTTTTTTTTTTTCATTAAATCTTATTGACTAAATAAATGATCAATTCCATGTATTTGGCACAATCATAGTTGCTCGTTGGTAGAAGTCCCACTATTGGGACCAAGTACAATGTTGTTATCTTACGCTACTCCCACGTGATTCCGAGAGAGATATTCGCTGATTTACGATGTATCAGAAGCGATCATATTTACCGTATGGAAAAAACTCAGTCTGTTTTTCTCTTCCGAAATTGACCAAAAGTATTGGTATAACAACTTTTGACAGCAATTGATTCCAAGCGTTATTTAACTAGGGTCAATTTATAACCGTCTCCTTGGCCTGGTGGATAAGTCATCCTCCGACGGAGCAGGGAGTCGAAGGTTCGAGTCTCGGTGGGGATGGGAGGAGTTCTAATTATCTTCTATGTGGCCAGCTAGTGAGCCGCACCTACTTGAACACTGCATGGTTACCGAGTGCCTGTATGCCTGGTACATTGTCATTAAAGGTAGGAGTAGGGTATAAAATGTTGCTTCCCATAGAGGTGACACTATAATGAACAAACACTTCACTTTTCTTTACTTTACTTCTATCTTGGGTGAGTTTGAATCCGGACCCGAACAAAACTTCTATATGGATAATGATGAAAGTCATTGCGTCAGCTTCCAATCCTCTTTTTACGACACTGGTAATATGGGAAAGCAACCATTAGCTTGGAAAAGTGTTGCGCATATTACTAGAAGGAGACCAGTATAGGTGACACTGGCAGTCATGATTTATATATAAACCATGCTCTGTGAAAAAGGGCTTTAATGCATCTGCGAAAAATTTCGACCGAGATCAGCCTGCACAGTCTTTTCGCTATTGGTCAACTTTCTGTATGTCCAACGACCAGTCCACCTCATGATTAAGTCGGTTGTTAAAAAAGTGTATATAATGGATCCATAAGTATTTGGTGGCTTGCTTGGTACTTTGGATCACGGAGATGCATTAAGCCCCCTTTAGCCAGAGAAAAGGGGGCTTTATGCATCTGCAAAAACTATCGATTCAGGTCAGCCTGGGCAGTCTGCGCAGGCTAACCTGGGCCGAAACTTTTCGCTGTTGGTTTGAATTTGAACTTCTAAATTACTGTACTTGCATATTTAGGAGTGTAATTTATCGTTTCTAAGATTAATTTACGTTTCGCTTTGCATATTTCTACGGACTTAAAACTCTTCGTTTGAACCCCTTCCAAGTGACAGATCATCGTCGCTTTACTATACAACTCTGACTCGTGACCTGGAGGTTGCGGGTTCGATACCCAGTTGTGGTGAACCTTGTTTCCGGCGATTTTTCGCCTCTCACCTCTGATGCATGTGAGAAAAGTATTCAGTGGCTTTGGAAAGAAAATTGTGTCAGTACTGGTGTGAGAAAGCCACGAAACACATGGGGCGTCACTGACCCCATGATATGACCTAAGCTGTTAAAATGGCGTTAAACTCCAATACAAACCAAATCAAATTACCATACAGCACTGGAGAAAAGGGCGCGAAACATAAATAAATTTTACCTTTTGCAAGCCGTCCATAATATTTAAAACTTAATTAAACAATCCCGTGTTTTTACGACACCAAGGAAAAAGAGTTTTTGAAAACATTGTGGGAAAAGGAGAAAATGCTGGTTACCATCATTTTCTCCTTTTCCCTCAGTGTTTTCTGCAGTATCAGAGACATATACCTTGATTTGAGCCAAATGTAATATATTATCTGCAAATAGTTTCATTAATGGAAGAGTGAAATTTTGTCAAGAGGTGAAGAGTACAGGCAGGCTTTCTTGCAAGGAACTATATAGGCACTTCAGACACGGTAAAACGTTACATATCAGCTACTTCTGATCTCCGATAATACCGCGAGAACAACGTAAACAAGGGCATCAAACGGCTTATCTGACTTGATTGTACTCTCGCTTGTTTGGAGTGTTCACCTAGAAAATTGAAGCACTCTAGGGCTCTAATTATTTAACACGCTACAAGGCAACTCTGTGAAAATAGCACCGACCAGAAACAGAAACAGAAACGGTACTTGCACCTTGTTTGTTCTGTTGAAATTCATAAAAGTCCCTCTTTCCAACATTTATTTTACAGTTGTATCAGTGCGACAGCTCAATTGTTCTTGTGTTACTACAAAACTGGGATTCAGCAATGCCTTGTCCATTGACAGCCCTACCCCACTAGTGTAACTGATTGGGAATCGAGCATTGAACGCCTGGGTTACAAAACCCGGCGAAACAAACGAATGACCCATGCTCTGTGAGAAGGGAGTCTAATGCATCTGCATTTAGTATCGACCTAGGTCAGCCTGCGCTGTCCACGCAGGCTGACCTGTATCGAAACTTTTCGCTTTTGGTAAATTTTCTGTATGTCCAAGGACCAGTTTACCTTTAGGGTTTTGGTCGAAATAATACATTTTAAGCATCTTATTATTATGTAATGACTTGCTTGGGAGAATTCATCATGGAGAGACATTAAACCCCTTGTGCCAGAGCATGGCTCCACTTTTTCTGGTAGATTTTTCTTTGTTCCGGTTAACGTGGATTCAACTGTCAAATCGAGTATAAGCAGCTACGGGCCTGCTTTCACAGACAATACCTATTTCCAAATTTCGAACATCTGATAAATCATATGATATAGGATAATGTAAACAAGCATTACCATCTCTTTAAAATCATTATGGGTGAGGACAGACAAATCTATAACTTCTTGATGTAGACACGAAATCTAGGCAAATCCTTTAACAAGTCTTTTCCAGATTCCAAAGTTTTAGCTTGGTCCAAATTAGAAGCACTTGCGGGATACATAATTTTGCTCAGATTTTTAAACTTTCTCTGAGTGGGCCTAAGACATTGTTAGAAAATGAGAAAACGCTTGTTACCGCATACTCTACGTTTCCCATAATGTTTTCAAAATCCTTTCTTGTCAGAGTCGTTAAAGGTCAGGATTGTGTGGCAAAATGTCTAGTTGAGAAAACCATTAAATTCTTAGATAGATAATCATGTCAAGCCAGTGGTAACGACCGAAGTATTGCGATTTTAAAGCCGTTTTGGCCATATAAAACTCACCATATCGAACAGTAAAGACTCAAGATTAGAATGCACAGAACGTGCAGTCTGATCTTGTTCTACAATATTCACAAAAGTGCCATGAGGCACGCTCAAAAGCTTAAGGATTACTGCAATTCTGTATAACGAAAATCTGATTGTGACCAACGAGTGAAAATCTGTTTGAAATTGAGTTATTCGCATCTCAAAAATCACGTTTTATGAAATTGCTATATGTCTCTTTTCAAACACTTGGAAAAAGGATAATTACTACGTCCTACGATTCGTTTTCTTTCCTCACAATGTGTACTACATTCAAAAGATACCTTTTCCTCTCTCTAGTCGTTAACTCGGCTGTCATAGCCATATCGTCATCTGCGAAAACTTCGACGTTTTGTCTGTCATTACTAAACATTTTTACCTCAAAATCGGGCTAGCTGTTAAATACAATAAAGAGCAGAAAGGCGGGTAACTCTTAAAATATTTTGGCACAGTTATTCCCCTTTTTAAATTTGAAACCTTCATTCTAAACGCAACTTCAGTCGAGCGTTGGCACCCCGCATGCGGTGCTCTTGTTTTCATTTGTAACAGCTGTTTGTCAGAACGAAGCACTAATGGTGATATGCTAAAAGCAGACCGTTCCACCAGGATCTCTGGAGCATTTGAAAGGTACTGTGGCTGATTGCTGCACAAAGATCCCTCTGTATTTCATAGTTCCAAATGATTGGCTTTAATGATTCATCGATGTAAAGAACACCGATTGCGAAATTGAAAAATAAATGTCATTAACCCTTTACCATACAATCTCTCATTTTAACGACCCTGACGTAGAAGCCTTTTTAAAACTTTGTGGGAAAAGGAGAAAATGCTGCTTAGCAGCATTTTCTCCTTTTCCCACAATGTTTTCTACTCTTCCACCGATAGATATAATCATTTCGGCTACGTATAATTTATTGTCGGCAAAGGCTCTCAATTTGGATAAGCCTACAACTTTTTCATTTGATAATGAGCTGAAACATTTTTGCAATCTTGGTTAGATTTCTTTATTCCCATGACATGCAGACCTTCCCTAGTTATGCATATCTTGTCAACAGAAATGTCAATTTATTTGATCTGCAAAGCAGATACTATTCTTATTTCTCTTGTTACAGTGTTCCACTTCGATATTGTATGGTTTTGAAGCATCCATTAAATTATGTGGGCATGACGGATTGTGAAGATGAAAAGATATTTCCCGCGAGTTTTGTAGGACAAAGACTCAAATATCTGATATGTCCTCGAACATACTACCCGATGCAAACGACATTTTTATACGCCCAAGGGGACGTTTTGTATGTTATCACTTGTCGTCCGCCAAGCCGTCCGTCCGTTAGCAATTTAGAATCCATTCTTTATCTCTTGTCTGATCATTACCTCCCTCTAGATGGCATTCTACAAATACACATCTATCTAATTTGGGCATTCTGGGTACAGAAGCGGACTAATTTTTCAAAACAACAACCGTTACTTTGAATTTCAAAATGAAATAAACGTTTACTCAATAAAACGCTACTTGGTGCGTTTCATTCAGCTATGATCGGCTAGTATGTAACCTATGCATCGACCATTTATTAAAACAGCCCCTACATGCTTGGGTAATAGGCTAACAGCTTCGGTATAAGCCCTACTTTTCCCAGGTATTCGGGGGATGGGTGATGCGTCATAGCAGACAGGTCGAATCTTCGAAGAATATGAACAAGCGCAGACAACGCTTGTCTGATTTGAAAATCATTTCACACATGTGTGTATTTTGGTGAGACGACGTGTAGAGCGAAGGCTTCAGGCTCCAGGCACTCGTCACAACTCGGCCGATTCCGTACCTACATCTAACCTCGTCCGTTTCAAGGAAATAATGGTTGTCACTTGATCTTAAAGATGGCGGCGCCTTGTAAATCGATTAGCAACGGCAATAACAGTCAATCAGGTTAGCAACCTATCGCTGAAAAATGCCAACGTAATTATTCTAACGAGTTAGAAAATAAATGTACAAACTGTTTGTCATCGGAAACGTATTTAGAAAGATTCCAACGGAAAATTGTGACTAGTGTTTGCTTTGTAAGTGGAGTGTTACGATTGAATGGTGAAGCGGTGTACATGTACTTCCGGCGAAGAAATGTATCGTAAAGGCGCATATCAAGCTACGTGATACAGCGGAAGGAGTTGATCAATGGACCAACCGAGGTTTGCCGAATGAGGCTCCAAGATCAAATGCTGTTTAATCGTGTCTGCTCAATATTTTCTATTCATATCTCTTGACCACCGGGTGTGATTTTGAAAATATTTCACAGATGTGTACATCTTTAAAATGAGACAACTTGCAGAGGTGATTTTCAGACGCGGTTAGCCAAGGTCAAGGTCACAGGAGCCGGGTCAGAGACATCATGAAGTTTTAAGCATAAACGCTGATTTATATACCTTTAGAGCGAATAAAACCAAACAAACATTTTCAGTCCAGAATACTTGCAGTTTTGAGAGTACTTTGTCAAGAATGTCTTAGCAAAGCCGGCAGCATATATTTGTGCAGTCTGAGCTTTGACCTACACTTGGCGCAAAGGTCATTATAAATATGAAAAGCCCTTTAACTCATTACCAAACGACAAAATTTTAGGTTTGTCCAAATTGAAAGCATTTGCAGACGACAAAATAAAAGTGACTGAAAATTTGAAATTTGTTTTGTGAAGGGTAGAAAACATTGTGGGAAAAGGAGAAAATGCTGGTTACCAGCATTTTCTCCTTTTCCCACAATGTTTTCTAAAGGCTTCTTTCTCAGGGTCGTCAAAGGTAGGGATTGTGTGGTAATGGGTTAACCCTTTTCCATACAATCTTAAGTGTGATAGACCCTAACGAAATGGTGTATTGAAGACATTGTGGTAAGCAGCATTTTCTCCTTTTCCACAATGTCTTCTACCCTTTCAAAAGCAGATTTCATGATTTGTGCGTCGTCTGCAAATGCATTCAGTTTGGACCAATCTAAAAATGTGTCGTTTGGAAAAAAAGTTAAAGGTTTAAAAGTTTGAGAAACTGCGAGTTAAGTTGGTGTAGGAGTGTACTTATCTTGCATGTTGTTACCGTCATTTCCCCTTCCTCACTAACCCACAACACACACAATTTTATAGAATTTGCCTTTAAAGCACCCTTAAAATATCATGACGGGTAATCAAAATAAACAAAGGTCCAATACATGTGAGCCATGCTCTGGTAAAAGGGTTTTTGATCTAACTCTGTGATCTACTCTATCAAGAAAGTCATCTACATAATATTTTGGTTTATCAAATCCATTTTGTCAAACGATCTACCGGATCTGGAGGTAAAATAATCCTTTGCCATGCAGAAAATGCCCCAGTAGCAAAATCTTTTGACCCATGTCTGCCTGCGCGACTGCGCAGGTAGACATGGGTTGATAGTTTTTGCAGAGCATGGTTCTTGAGTAATTGTAAAAATATTGTTGCTGTTTCTTCTGTTGCCATGATGTTTTGAAAAGTTTTCTGGTGCAAGACCGAGCAAGCCATCAACATGAGGTAATGAGTTAGATTTCTAAAATTGAATTTCTTTTCCTCAGAATATTTTCCACACGCAAGTTTATTTGACTATGTACTGCCTGATTTACATACGAATAGGTTTGAAAATATACTATTTTACAAAAATTTGTCTGAATATCTCAAATGACACATTTCAAGACTCGTCGAAATTAAAAACATTTGCAGACGACAATATAAATGTGGCTCAAACGATAGGATTTGTCTTTGAAAAGGTAGAAGACGAATTGCCGAGATGTTTTCAAAAGTCGATTATCACAAGTTTCTCCTTTTCACACAATATTTTCTGATGCCTTCTTTCTCGGGGTCCTTAAAACTCTGGATCGTTTCATAAAAGTTTATATACCTTAATGTCACGAGTAAGTGATTAAATTGGAAACAAAACTGAGCAGGATACATCCTATGGTTCAACCCTTTACCACACGTCAAATTCTGGACCGGACCAAACTGAAAGCATTTGAAGTCATTAATTTAAATGTAGCTCAAATGGTGATTTCTGTCTTTGATAGGGTAGAAAACATTGTGGGAAAAGGAGAAAATGCTGGTTACCAGCATTTTCTCCTTTTCCCACAATGTTTTCAAAAGACTTTCTTCCCAGAGTCGTGAAAACCAGGGATTGTTTGGTAAAGGGTTAACATGAGCAGCTAACCCCTTAACCCTTAGGGTGCTGAGCGCGACTCTTTCCCCCCCCCCCACCCCCCCACCTTTTTCCATAGATTAATGTCTATTTTTCAAAGTTTCTCGCTGTCTAAAGCATTAACCCTTTGGCTGCTAAGCGTGACTCAAGGACATTTGCAGACAGTGTAGATTAAGATCAAACTGCACAGAACGTGCAGTTTGATCTTAGATCTACACTGTCTGATAAGGATACATTTCTCCAAAAATATTTTTAAGATGGCAACAATCGGGTTTTCTATTACTATCGGGTTGAAGATTTCATTAAACTTATTTAGCAAGTTAAGGATTAACTCTCTCCCAAACAACAAATTGTTGACTCTTCCAAACTAAATGTTACCGCCGACAATAAATTGGAAATAGCTACAAATGACTTGCAGTTCTCTGGTAGGATAGAAAACATTGTAGGAAAAGGAGAAAATGCTGCTTACCGGCATTTTCTTCTTTTCCCACATTGTTTTCAAAAGCCACTTTCCTCAGAGTACTTAAAATTGGGGGTTGTATGGTAAAGGCTTGACGGCTTAATCGTTAAATATGGTTCAAATAGTTCAATAATGAATTTTCAGATACTAAAAATATTGTAGTTTTGAATGTTGTTTCGCCGGCAAAATCTCAGCCAATCGGACAGTGTCTGATCTTGATCTACACTGTCAGCAAAAACGATTAGAGCCGCACTCAGACACCTAAAGGGTTAAAATATACGGCCAGTTTAGTCGATGACGGGACTTGCTTAGAGGACTAGAGCGAATTAAATCAGATCTACGAGAGAAATTGAAATTAAGTCTTTTCGTTATCTCAGACATTCTAATTTTATCTTATTATTTTAATCTTTACAACAGTTAACCCTTGGGCTGCCGAGCGCGACTCACTGATCTTTTGCGGACAGTGTAGATCAAGATCAGACTGCACAGAACGTGCAGTCTGATCTTTGATCTACACTGTCCGATAAGGAGATGTTTATCGTCCCCAAAATAACCTTGAAAAAGCAACCTTTTAATCTTTACAACAGTTAACCCTTAGGCTGCTAAGCGCGACTCACTGACCTTTTACGGACAGTGTAGATCAAGATCAGACTGCACAGAACGTGCAGTCTGATCTTTGATCTACACTGTCCGATAAGGAGATATTTATCGTCCCCAAAATAACCTTGAAATAGCAACTTTTGGGATTTTACTACCGACTTGAAGGTATCATTTTATAAGTTATTCAGCAGGATTACGGTTAATCCCATAAAACAAAGGAAATTTTTCAAAAGACCGGTAAATATACTCAATTGTCGCCACTCTAGTGCTGTTTTGGCCAAAAGATCTAAAAATACAAAAAGTAAATCAAAGATCAGACTGCACATATGTGCAGTCTTATCTTGATCTTCATTGTTTCTAGATGCAACGAAAATTGTCCATACGGTTAAGAGAAAATGTCAACTTTGTTCACTGTACATAAGGATAAAATCACATTTGAGAATGATGCTATTGCTTTTAGCAATATCGGGTCGAATCACATGTTGAAATTTTGTGAGGCCACAGAAGTCCAAAAAAAACAGAAAATCGACGGGATAAAAAATTAACAAGCCTAATTTGTTACAAAAGGATTGTCTATGTTTGTTTTGTAATAGATTGATTGATCGATTTGTATGGTGTTCAACGCCATTTCCAACATTATTTCAATTATATCGCGGCGGACAGTGCACCTATCTATGCCTTCCTTGAGTTTCTTTTTCCAGTACTCCGCAAAATATTCTGTCCGAGCCACTGGCTGCTTTCCCACATAACCATCGCGGAAACGGTGGTCAGCGGTGAGAGAGGAATGAATCCTGTCGCAATGACTATCATCAATCCTCGGAAGGAAATTGGCCGAGCCGGGGATCGAACCAGCGACCCCCTGTTCTCAAGTCGTGTAGGCTACAGACTGAGCTAGCGGGACTCGACTTGTTTTGTAATATACATCACGAGAAACGACAGTCTGAAAAGCACAGCAAAGCATCTCGCTATGCCATTTAGATCTACTAGTATTGAAAGACCCACAAACGGCCAAAAGTAATCGACTCGAAATGTAGCAAAATTTAATTATTTCCATTTAAGGTGTGGATTTTATTATTTAAGATCTGTAAAACTAAAAATTAAAGTTGTCAACTTCAATTTGTAATTTTAAGATTCTTTTTTTTTTGACAGGCTATTCCGTAACACATTGTCAGACTGATAATAATGTCCATACTTTTAAACGGTATTAATTAAATTTATTTGCAAAGTTACTTTGGACTACTAGTGGGCCTTTAATGAAACATTTTGTATTTGTTATCTTAACCCTTTCTGATACAATAAAAAACTAGACTTGTCCTTGTTGAGAACACTTACAGACACTTAACTGTGCCTCAAATGATGGGATTTGCATTTAAAAAATGGTGTAGAGACATTGTGGAAAAAAGGACAAAATGCTAGTTACCAGCATAGTCTCCTTTTCCCGCAATTTTTCCAAAAATAATTCTTCTTCAGGGTAGTTGAAACACTGGATTGTTTGATAAAGATTTCGAAAATTTAAAACAGCATTTCGTACATAAGTAATTTAAACACTTATCGTTATGAATAGCAATAAAGCAAATATTGAACTCAACAATTACACACTTTTATACCAAAGTATAAAATGTTTACAGAATGGCTATGTTTTCTTTTATTATAATATTCTGTTTTCCACAGATAGAGATGATAATTTGGAATCAGAATCTCAAGTAGAGGGAAGGGATAAAGTTTCTTTCATAGAAACAAAAAAATGCTAATCGAAGCAATAATGGAAACGTTAACTCACGCTGTTATCTAGCATTTCATTAATTATCCCAATAAATATGGCTGTTAAATTAGAAAAAGGGATCGTATCCCGCAAATATATGGATATCTTGATAAAGCACGATTTTAATGGTCTATAAGAAAGAAATAAAACCCTTATTTAATACGCTCAATTACAGGCGAGTTGATTGTTTTATCCTTTAACAAGACGACAATTTTTTAATTCTTAAACAAACAATACCCAGTTTTATCGACCATGAGGGGGAAGGCTTTTGAAAACATTGTGGGAAAAGGAGAAAATGCTGGTAACCAGCATTTTCTCCTTTTCCCACAATGTTTTCTATCCTTTCAAAGCAAATCCAAAAAATGAAAGCACACTTTGACTTCTGTAAATGCTTTGGATTTGGGAAACATCAAAATTGTGTTGTCTGCATGGTAAAGAATCAGACTTGTCCAAAGTGAAAGCATTTGCAGACGACAAAAACGGTGCTTAAATAATGAGATTTGTCTGTGAAAGGGCACCAGCAATTTTTACTTTTATCACTATGTTTTCAAAAGACTTTAGCGTTAGTTTTGTCAAAACACAGGTTAGTTTTGTAAAAGGTTTAAGCATTAGTCTGCTGCAAACCACTTGTATCCTTCAAAAACAGAAATACATAACATAGATTAAGTTTTGAAAAACTGAATAGAATATACGCGTATTAAAACAATTGATTGCAGAAAATTCTCCGTTTTGAGAAATTAGTTATTTTGCTATAATGTTATTACAAGTGGTTCGAAACCAGAACATTTTCCCTCTCCCACAATGTTTTCTGTCATTTCGAGGAAAAATCACATCATTTGAACTACATGTGTTCTGTTCTCTGCAAATGCTTTCAATTTGACCTTGTATGTTATAAAGGGTTTAGTTCAGGAGAAACGTTGTGTTATCTAATCGGAGATATTCAAATCGTTTGAACAAATCGCTCTAAATTTGGAAGAAATTGAAACGGTTTAATTGGTTCATTTAAATTTGAAAGATAGGATTTCGACAGGAGATTAACGCAGACGAAATTGTTTCTTTCTTACAGGAAACCTGGTTTTAACTCTTTACTAAACGACAAAATTTTAGAATTGTCCAAATTGAAAAAATTTGAAGACGACAAAATAAATGTGACTCAAATGATGAATTTGTCTTTTAACCCTGTACTTCACAGATACTCATTTTGACGCATCAACAACAGACAGCTTTTGAAAACATTGTGGGAAAAGGAGAAATTGCTCGTAACGAGCAATTTCTCCTTTTCCCACAATGTTTTCCTCGTTATCAGATACATATATTTCCATTTGTCCACATTTTTGACATCATTGCTGTTGAACTGGAAGAGTCTAAATTTGGCATATTAGGTAAAGGGTTAAAGGGTAGAAAAAATATTATGGGTTAAAATAGAAACCTTTGGTTACAGGAGTTTTCTCTTCTTCCAACAACGTTTTTTAAGAGCTTTATTCATACGGTTTGTTAAAAAAAAATACAGGACTGGTAAAGAGCTTACAAATATAAGTGACGAAAGGAAAAATATTTTCTCCTTTTCCCACAATTTTTTCTACCCTTTTAAAGTCGAGTCAAGTTTTCTTTTTTTTAGTCAAATCTATATAATTTTTCGTCTGCTGCTACTTTCAAATTGATCCAGTCTAAAATTTTGTCGTCTGATAAAAAGTTAAAGAACATTTTCGTTTTTTTTCCACAATGCATGCACTGAATCATTTTACTTTATCAACTAGATGAAAAGAAAAAAAACACCATGGTTACATAATGGTCAACAATAAATAAATTACCTCTTTACCAGACGACAAAATTTCAAGGGACTTGTCCAAATTCAAACCATCTGCAGACGAAAAATTATATTTTTCTCAACTGACGAAATTTGTCCTGGAAATAAATTTTCAAATAAAAAAAGGGCTCCGAAAATGTAATTTCTATTCTGGTTTAGTAAGAAAATCGGATAAAACAGCGGACAACACGTGCTATGCAGTCTGATCTTAAGCTAAACTGCCTACAGTAACGTTATCAGCCAAAGTTATAAAACTTTATTTGATTTTTATTACATTTTCAAGGTTAACTCTTTATCTCACGAAGAAATTTTTAACTTACCCAGAATAACAACACTTTCAGAGGACAAATCAAATGTGGTTCAGATGTTTGGATATGTTTCTGACAGGTTAGAAAACATAGTGGTTACCAGCATTTTCTCCTTTTTCTACAATGTTTTCAAAAGCCTTTGTCCTGGAGGTCGTTGAAAGTCGGCTGTGAAAACCATGGTTCGTATTCTCCAATTATTCTTCATCTTATTCCCCAAGATTTTCCAAATGTGAAAGTAACACAACTTCTGATTGGCTACTTAAAAATCTGTTATACATGTATAAAGAATTAGAAAATCTTGGAGATTAAGACAATTTAAGAATGTTCTCTCAAGAATGGTTAGTGAAAACGGGCCCAGATTATCTAAGCATACACGAGTCTGAAAATAGATCGATCAGTAGGTGGATGGATTATCTCGACTAACTTAGCACACTACTGAACGGACACGAGCATAAATCAGGAATAATTACATTAGAGCCCGGTTCTAGAGCCTTTCCCTCTGACGTGTGAAATATGGACACATTCCAAGTCAAAGGCCTCTGAAAAAATAGAAATGAATCTCAAAAAGAAATGAAAGAAGTGAAATAGGATAATGAAATATTACAGCAAAAAGAAGAAGAAAACGCTAATTTTGAGAAATTCTCTATTGATCAAGCTATTTTAGTGAAGGTTTTGTACTTAGGAAACGGAAGAAAATTGGATGCAAATGAAGGACATATTAACGTAAGACGTATGGGTTGGTCAGCAAATTAATCATAATACATTGGTCAGTTAGAAAGTCATGGACCGGTCACAGTTTTGTCCGGTGAATAACATGCGGCGACGATTCCTGTAAACCCGATTAAAAGTTTGACAAAGCGCGATCTGAAAGAAAAATAGCATTGTACAACTTCCTCGAATAAATCTATTTAACCCTTTACCACATGACAAAATTTTAGACCTGTCCACATTAAGAGCATAATTATGCAGGCGAAGAATTTAGTGTAGCTCTAACAATCATTTCTGTCTTTGAAATTGAAGAAAACAATGTGGGAGAAGGAGAAAATGCTGGTCGCCAGCATTTTCTCCTTTCCCCACAGTGTTTTCAAAAGTCATGACATGACCGTTGAAATTCGAAATTGTGTTGTTGAGGGTGAAGTTCACAGTATAAGTTACTTTTAGACAAAAGAGATTGGATAATAACGTTTAAACCCTTAAAAGACAGTCCCGTGTTTGAACGACCTACAGACACAAAGCTTTCGAAAACATTTTGGGAAAAGGATAAAATGCTTTTCCACAATGTTTTCTAACCTTTCTTAGAAAATAATCCATTGTTTGACAAAATCTTTTTTTTTTTCAAATGCTTTCATTATGAACAAATCCAAACAAATTTGTTGAGGTGTAAAGAGTTGCGGTCAAAAAAACGGTATAGACAAATGTATAGATGGTGGGCTACCATCTGCATTTGTACTGTATCTCCTCTATTTCTCACACACATTTGTCGAACTAATTGTCAAATAGGAGCATGAAAATTGGCATCTATGAGGGAAAAGTATTAGGAAAAGTAAAAAGTCCATCGACGGGTGACAGTCCTTAAGTGACCCGAAAGAGATTATGGGTAAGCAAATGGTGCTCTAACACAGCTCCCATTCTTTTTCTTTTTACCACACATTTCCTTTCTGTTAACTCTTTATCAGAGGACAAAATTTTAGACTTGCACAAATTGAAAGCACTTTTAGACGACAAAATGTTTGTAACCAGCATTTTCTCCTTTCCTCAAATTGTTATCTACCCTTTAAAAAAGTCGTTTACCCAACATTTAATTTGTTGCCTGTAAATGATTTGAATTTAGACGAGTCTTAAATTTTGTCGGTTATAAAAAAAAAATAAAGTCATTTCACCTAATAGCTCAAACATACTCTTACCTATGAGCTATTTCTTGTTTTCCCATATTTTTACAAACAATTTTGAGAAAGAGTATTATGGGAAACAGAAAAAGTCCAACGACTGGTGACGGTCTCTGCCTGACCCGAGAAGGATTATGACGAACTTGGAAAAGTAATTGAGCGGCCCCGTGGGAAAACGGGGCTTAAATGCACTTTCGTAATGTGTCCATTATATCAAGCAAGTCATCGTAAAATATGACTCCATTTTGTCTAAAAACTGCCTTGACCACGATGTGGAATGGTCCTTTGCTGAACAGAAGATGCAAAAAGTTTCGATCCAGGTCAGCCTGCGCGGACTGCGCAGGCTGACCTGATCGATACTTTTTGCAAATGCATTAGACCACTTTTTCTCGCAGACCAGGACTCGAAATATTCCCATTCACTTGTTCTCCAACAGCTCCGTCTTTCAACCCTCTCTCCATCCCACATATTACCAAACAAATATTGTTGTTTACAGCCATTTCTTATTTTCCCGAATTTCTTACGTACAATTCAAAGCATGCCATTTCTTTTGCGTTAATTTGTTTCGTAACTCAAATTAATTTGACGGATGTACACATTAGCTTGTGGGGAAGGCGATAAATTCTTATCCTACCGTTCAGAAACTATAGATGTATTTTGCGAAGAATTTAAAGAAAGATCAGACCGCACATACGTACGTATGATGTTTTCTATCCTTCCTAACACAAAAATTACATCATTTGGTCCAAATTTAATATGTCGTCTGCAAATTGTTTCAGTTTGGTCCACACCAGAATTTTATAGTTTGGTAGAGAGTGAACAGCGTGTGCCACAAAATTGTTTCGAGGAGGGGGGGGGTGTTTAATGACATAAGGTCTGTTGCAACAGCTTGCAATATACGATCCCGTTGCATTAGCCGCTGGCCCTGTGAATATGCAATTTAAAAGTCATGCTCCGGCAAAAGGGAGTGTAATGCATCTCCGTGATGCATGATACTAAGAAAGTCATTACACAACAATGCATCCATAAAATCTATTTTGTATAACAACCGACTGAATCATGAGGTACGCTGGTCTTTTGACATGCAGAAAAATTACTGCAAATAGTTTCGAACTTCACAGGCTAACCTGGGTCGATTCTTTTTGCAGATGTATTAAACCCCAATTTCACAGAGTATAGCTCATAATTAAGCTAATCAGTGGTTTGGAAAACGTACACAAGTGAACAGAATGTTTCGTCAAGTATTCACCAATGATTCGATAAATTGTTCTTATTCTGAATTATACTAATTCTACCCATGAGATGACTATTGTTCGAATTCTGGAATAAAACTCAAATAAAAGTAGTGAGTACAAGTAACCCATAGGGCGCTAAATAGTCCTAATAGGTATTTTCAGTCTAGAAATAAGACCCCAGTAAGAGCAAATTTCTAAGCTGCCCATGTCTAGAATGTTTTAGCAACGTGGACAATGTAGATCAAAGATCAGACTTTATGTTTTCAGAGAAAACTCCCATCATTTGAGACGCATACAATTTGTCGTCTGCTAATGCTTCCAGTTTAGACGAATCTAACATTTTATCGTTTGGTAAAGAGTTTAAGGGCTGAAGGACTTCAAGAACATGTGCAAGCTCTATAGAAGTATACATCTTCTATGTGGCGTACAGTCGTTCTTATTTGAAACAGAGTAATACATGGATTCGCAGAAATCGTTATTTGACCAATCAGGTCATCGCATCTATTTGGCGGGTAGCAACAATAACCAAGGAAGTTAGTTTATATCGCTACGGTTCCATGTATTATTCTGTGTGTTTTACATACTTCCTTATTTTGTCCATATTTACGAAATTACATCGAATGGTTCAGCTGGCAATACCACAGAGCAGTAATTTAGCCGTGAAAAGAGCGGCAAATTCAGTCCATTTTATATTAATTCTCCGCCTCTCAGAGTGAGCTGGCACAGATTTCTCTACAAGATTTCGCCGTTTTGGTGTTAATCTTATAATGCCTGAGAGAGAAGATTGATTGTCCTGAAATAAGGAGAGACGTTTATTAACACGTAACTTGTTGACAAAATATATGCTGACCAAGAGTATAGAGGGACCCTTTACCAATTAATAATATCCAGGCTCGTTCAAATTCAAGGTTGATGCAGACGATATATTGAATATGAAATAAACGAAGAAAATGGTTTCTGAAAGGGTAGAAGACATTATGGGAAAAGCAGAAAATGCTGGTTACCAGCGTTTTCTCCTTTTCCCACAATGATTTCATAAGGCCTCTTCCTTCGAGGACGTTAAAATATGGGATAGTTTAGTTAACCAAATACCATAGAGGTAATTTTTAAGAAACAGTGGTATTAGGGAAGAGTGTCAGCCACACACACCAAAGGTTCTGGGTTCGAATCAAGTGATGATCAGGAATTGCTAAGATTATGGCGTGAGTACATGTGCTCATTCGGTTTCGAGGAAGTGATGCAAGACGTAGGACGTATTTCACGATAAAAGTAAATGGACATGATTCCCTGAATGAGCAGGTCTAGCCTTACCTGTTTTGATTGTATGGTGTTTGACGTAATTTTCAAAAATACTCCACTTATATCGCGGCGAGTAGTGCACCTATCTATCTATGCGTTTCTGGAATATCTTTTACCAATACTTCGCACAATATTCTTCCCAAGCCACTGGCTGCTTTCCCATATAACCAGCAGTGAGAGAGGAATGAATCCTGCCGCCATGACTATTACCAAATCCCGGAAAAAAATTGCCGAGCCGGGGAATCGGACCCGCAACCCTCCTGTATTTAACTCCCGTACGCTAACGACTGCGCCACCAGGTCTCGTTCGACATTCCGAATGACAAACCCAAATTTGGAAAGTAACTTACTCGTAAATGTACTGAAGCCATTCTAACATAATGGATGAATTTATCATTGTACACATAGAATTATTCGCAGCTTTTGAAAACAATGTGGGAAAAAGCAGTTGCTTCAAACTATTGCTCTTTTACCTGCAATGGTTACTTAGAGCTAACATCAATATGTAGATTTCCATCATTTATTTCATGTTTTCCGGTAGGTTATCGAGAAATATCGGTGAAATATTTTTCGATATTTCATTGTTTCGACCAGTAAAAATACCGTTATCTGCGCATGTCATATTCTTCGAAGGTTCGACCTGTCTGCTATGACGCATCACCCATCCCCGTATACTTGGGAAAAGTAGGGCTTATACCGAAGCTTTTACCCAAGCCTGTAGCCCTGGGCTGCTTCAATAACAAATGGCTGGTGCATAGGTTACATGCTAGCTGATCATAGCTGAATGAATCGCACCAGGTAGCGTTTTATTGAGTAAACGTTTATTTCATTTTGAAATTCAAAGTAACGATTGTCGTTTTGAAAAGTAGTCCGGTTCTGTACCCAGAATGCCCAAATTAGATAGACGTGTATTTGTCATTATCTCCCGCTAGATGGCATTCTACAAATACACATCTATCTAATATGGGTATTATGGGTCAGAACCGGACTACTTTTCAAAACAACAACCGTTACTTTGAATTTCAAAATGAAATAAACGTTTACTCAATAAAACGCTACCTGGTGCGATTCATTCATCTGTGATCGGCTAGTATGTAACCTATGCATCGGCCATTTATTAAAACAGCCCCTACATGCTTGGGTAATAGGCTAATAGCTTCGCTGTAAGCCCTACTTTTCCCGAATATTCGGGGGATGGGTGATGCGTCATAGCAGACAGGTCGAATCTTTGAAGAATATGACATGCGCAGACAACGGTGTATTTGTAGAATGCCATCTAGCGGGAGATAATGGTGAAAATACCGATTTTTGTATTCTAACTCTTCAATCGAAGGCGAAAACAGTTGTTCACGCGCACTAGTTACCTAGGTAAAATGCGCGTGCCTCACAACCAGATGGAAATATGACGTACTTTACCTTACATTTCTCTCACTTGACGTAATATTGTAATGCGTTGCTATGCGGAGGGGGTACGCCACGGGGAATAACCGAAAAGAACTGTACTGGATTTTGATTAAGTTCCCCCCAGAAAGGGTTAAAAACATGAAATAAATAGAATATTTGTTTTTTTCGGAGAAGATCGAAATTTATTTCATCGAGTGAACATCATCGGTAATATTTTCACGCAGCCACTCGTGAAAATATTACCGATGATATTCACTCAATGAAATAAATTTCGATCTTTCTCCGTAAAAAACAAATATCCTCTATTTCTTTTCCTTTTATGTGATTTGTATTATTTTTTGGTTGGCCCTGATGAGCCGGTTTAGTAATTGTGACCTTAACCACACAATCCCGAGATTTAACGACCTTATCTTAAGTTGAGACCGATGGCTTTTGAAAACATTGTGGGAAAAAGAGAAAATGCTGGTGACCATCATTTTCTCCTTTGTCCGCAGTGTTTTCTACCCTTCCAATAACAAATAATTTTTGATTCACATTTATTTAAAATGCTTTCAATCTGGACAATTCTGAGATTTTGTCGTTTGGTAAAGAGTTAAACAACGCCTCAAATATATTTTTATAAAAACGGTATGAAATTATGTTGCTTTTAAGAACGAGAAACTGAAAAACGCACACAAAATAAAATCCCTACGGGTTTGAATTAACAAGAGAAAGTTAGATTGATGTATTTCTCTGCGTTGATTGGGTTTGTTTCAGTACTTAAAAGTACACAATTAGTGCTCAAGAAACAAATGTTAAATCCAGTCATTTGCTGCACTGCCACAATCAATATACCATAGATGTGACAAATCCAGTTTCGAAATCCCCTAAACAAGTTAATGTTCATTGATGATATACAAGAAGATAAAGACATATCGGTTAATTCATGTTAATAAAAGCAACATGCAACTCTGCCTTGTCAAGACGATTTTAACCAGTATTCCCCTTTTTAAATGCACGTCAAGCCGAGTAGCTCTGTCGGTTACGTACAGGACTCGATTCCAGGAGTCGCTGGTTCGTATCTCAGACTCGACGAATTTCTTTCCGGGGATTGGTGATATTTATTGGGTCAGAGTAAATTTATCTCTCATCGCTGATCATCGTTTCAGTGGTGATCATGTGGGACAGCAAACAATAGTCTCAGGAATGATGCAATGTTACAAAAATTTAAACCTGGAAAGTATGGATAGGTGCACTGGCTGTGCGATATAAATGAAATAATGTCGAAAACAGCTTTATACACCATAAAAACAAACAAAACGTGTACCCTTCATAATACTCCTGCTGCGGAAAACCAATTAAAAAAGAAAGTGGCAATACTAAGGGGATTATTCCCCGTATTGTTCAATTTTTTTTTTCTCCTTCAAACGTTTCTTATTACTGTCAGTTGTATTATTTTTCTTTAACCCTTTACCAAACAATCCCTGGTTTTCACGACCCTGGCAAAGAAGGCTTTTGAAAACCTTGTGGGAAAAGGAGAAAATGCTGGTAACCAGCATTTTCTCCTTTTCCCACAATGTTTTCTACCCTGCTGGAAACAAATTTCAAATTTTGAGTTAAGTTTATTGTGTCGTCTGCAAGTGCTTTCAATTTGGACAAGTTTAAAATTTTGTCATTTGGTAAAGAGTTAAAGTCTGAAAATAGTCTGATCAGAGATCAGTTTAATGAATGAATCAACGAAAGGTTTATAACGTTCACTCTTAATCAAACAAACCCGAGTGTTAAAGACCCTGAGAAAGAAAGCCTTTGAAAGTATTGTGGGAAAAAATTATGACAAATTTATTCTTCCCTAAAAACTAGCATTTCCTCCTTTTTTCGATCGTTTTTCCAATCCTCTTACAAATTCCATTACTTGAGCCACAATTTCTTTGCATGCTGCAAATGCTTTCGGTTTTTTTTTTTTTCACAACAGTCTTTTCTACCCTTTCAAATACGAATTCTACCATTTGAACCACATTCAATTCGTCGTCCGCAAATGTTTTCAATTTCAACAAGACTAATATTTTGCTATTTGGCAGAGAGTTAACCGTTTTTAAGCGCTCTAGGCGAAAACAGGTTCTTTTGGAGACGGCACTGGTCATTTTCAGACTACACAGAATGTGCAGTATGATCTTGGATCTATACCGTACGCTTGTTTAGTCAAGCCTATAATAAAATTCTTCCTGAATTTCAGTAAGTTGTATTTCCAGCCATCAGAAGAGGTCCAGTTTATATACTTGCCGCTGTGAGAGTTAAGCTCTATAGAAATAAGTGAAAGAGCGACACTCTAGGAAAACGGGATTCAGTGCATCTCCGTGATGCTTTACACCAAGAAAGTCACCATATATTTATGGATCCCTAATATCCATTTTGTCCAACAACCGACAAAATCATGAGGTAGAATGATCCTTGGACATGCAAAAAATTTACAAGTAGCAAAAAGTTTCGGCCCAGGTCAGCCTGTGCAGACAGCGCTGGCTGACCTGTGTCGAAATTTACTGCAGATGCACTCCTTTTCCAATAGCATAGCTCATAATGTAAGATCCAATAATTAGCTCCAGTTTCCCACTCCACAACACCACTCATACGTTGAAGTAGTATCTAGTTCCAAACTTCGTCACGTAAACCATTCATTGCAAAAAAGTTATACAGGCAGATAGCCCTATACCACATGATCATGAGTTTTAACGACCGCCGGGAAGAAAGCTTTTGAAAACATTGTGGGAAAAGGAGAAAATGCTGGTAACCAGCTTTTTCTCCTTTTCCAACAATGTTTTCTCCAGGTTCAAGAAAAATCTCACTGCTTGAGCCGCATTTAGTTCGTCCCCTGCAAATATTTTTAATTTGGACAAATCTGAAATTTTGTGGACTGGCAAACAGATAGTACAGTACAGCTGTGACGACAAACATATCAGTTGTATAAATAGTGTTATTTTCCCATAAAAAGATAAATATAGTCCAGTTCGATTTAATCTTGTTTTAACCAATTTCTGCTCAAACACGATTTTTACGCCCCCGCTTTAAACAACTTTTCACGCTCTTGGAGGAAAACGAGCAGTCACAAACATTGATTCCTTACCATGAAATTGATCAATAAAATAAGAAAAGAATTCATCTGCTTTTCGCTATTTCTTATTGTATTTGTATGAAATTGGCATGTACCGAATCCTAGCAAAAGATGACAAATTTATTCTTACCAGACCAGCATTTTTTTTCCTTTTTTGATCCTTTCTTCTATCCTCTTATAGGCAAATTACATTACTTGAGCCACAATTTCTTTGAACCCTTCAAATGCTTTCAGTTCTTAAAGTTTGTAGAGTACACAAAGATTCCCCTATGCTGTGAAGTATGAATCCTCCTGGATCAGGGCGCGAAATTCGAACTCAGGGTCCCTGTTAACCAACCATTCTTAAGAACTCCCTCAGTCTCATTGACAAGAATTTTCGGAATTTGAAAGTAACACAATTTCTGAGTGGCTAGACCAAACAGTTAAAGCCAGTTAGAAGTTGCTTTACCTTCCAAATCTAGAATGAGAGTAAGAATGAAACTAAGCATGGTATAGGTGAAAACGGTCCCAAGAACTGCTACGTGCTGCTGATGCTGGCTACATGAGAATGTCCTTTGGCAGAGCAGTGTAGCATAGAGCTAGGAGAACCCAGAAAGGACAAGGTTGCCGAAGCGATCATATGACTGAAATACCGTAATAAACCTTTTTTCTGGCAATTTCCAGCCTTACAGCGGCTGCGTGTTTAATTTTTAATTCTCTGGACATACTAAGAGTAATATCAGGTCGGCTTAGCACAGCGTAAGATCACAATCAGACCAGACAATTTGGTCCTGGGCCCAATATGACAAATTAATCGAAAAGTTGTTACTATGCACCTATACATTATCTGTGTTTTGCACTTGCCCTTTTGATTTCGAAAAATCAACTGCAATTATGTGACGGTCTAAAATTCAACCATTATCTGGGATCATTGACAGCATCCGTCGAGACTTACAGGGGCGTGGCCAGGATCAAAGAAAATGTACAGCTTAGAACTCACGAGGTGAGCCGACTGCCCCCATCTCCGTCTCTTTCTTTCGTCGGTTTTCTTTTTTTTTGTTAAAAGGCATACTTGCAAAATTGATGTTGAGATCTCTAGCCTCGTTTAGATATGCGCCTGCATAATTGTTCAGAATATCTTAGTCTGAAAAATACATATTCAGTACATCGCTTGATTTCAGACCTGATTTAGATAATGTGCACTTGATGATAAATAAAGAAAAGAAAAATGTTGTTGAGTCGTGCATGGGAAAATTAATCCAGACAAATTTCACTGGTAATTACGGATATGTCTGGGGTCCACGTCCCCAACAATACAAGGAATTATTCGGGCAGAGACAAGACAAACATTTTACATCTTTAGAAGTGTCTCTGTCCTGTCTTGTGTACAGATTGCTCGTCTTTAGACACAGAATTCAAAGTAAGGAACTAAAGGCAGTGCCCATTAACCTGCTCGAACACTTTGCTAGTATAGCCCCAATTTGAACATTGTTTCAGTCACATCAAAGTGGGTGCTTGCTCAATGAAGTATTAACACGTTAGAGTGTTCATTAGCTCTTTCAGCTCCAAGCACCGGCTACTTATATATTAACCCATTACCACACAATCCCTACTTTTGACGACCCTGAGAAAGAAGCCTTTAGAAAACATTGTGGGAAAAGGAGAAAATGCTGGTAACCAGCATTTTCTTCTTTTCCCACAATGTTTTTTACCCTTCACAAAACAAATTTCAAATTTTCAGTCACTTTTATTTTGTCGTCTGCAAATGCTTTCGATTTGGACAAACCTAAAATTTTGTCGTTTGGTAACGAGTTAACTCGACCTCTTTCGACACCTGAAATATCAAACTAATAAAACCAAAACGATTAATAACCCTTTATGCTTGACTAAACAAGCGAATGGTATAGATCCAAGATCAGACTGCAAGTTCTGTGCAGTCTGATTTTGATCTTTGCCGTCTGCAAAAGTCCACGTTTTCTCCTATGGCTCTAAAAGGGTTAAAGCTATTCTTATTTACACAGCGCCGAACTGGTGAAACGGACATTTTCTGAAAATGAAAACTACTAGAATACGTTTTTAGGTCAGAGTATCTCAAAACATTGCGTGTAGTTTAATATTGGACCTAGGGTATCCTTTAAAATTAACTAAAAATGGCTTTCACACCAAAAGATATAAACAGAACTTTCTGGATATTTTGTGTTTATTTGACCTCCCCGGTAAAGCCAGACAAGATCAAGGATGTCAGTGTAACAATCTGTGGTCAGAACGGTGATGGAGACAACGGAAGTGACCTTGATAGACTGGCCAGACAAATAATCAAATGTTCAATCTTGGGTGCAGTATAAAATGAAACACTAATTTGATTTCCTGACATAACGAGCTTTCCGAATGTCGGACTAATCATGTCACGAAATATCGAGCACAGATAGTTGAACATTGCATAAATCTGCGTCGTATCCCTTGCTTGTCAAACCCATGGTAGAGCAATGTACTAGTACTGAAATGGCTGTGTTCGAATCTGGTTGGAGAAAAACTCTGTCCGTTTTCGATCCATTTTGCAGATGCATCAAACCACATTTTTTTCACAGTGCATAAAATATCTCTTTTAAGTGTTTGTTAGCTCCGCCAAACCTCTCTGCAGTAAATAATTAATGTCTGTAATTGCAACAACCTGCATTCCACTAAAACGGAACTCTTTTCGAGAACTGATGGCCGCTATTGTACAGGATTCATTTGCTTGCTGAGTTATGACGCTTTGACTGTGCAATTGGTGAAACTTCACGAACGCACGAAAAGGTGCACTGACAACTGCAATATAAATATCTATTATATTCCTATCAGTGAATAACTGGGATTTCTTTGTGTATTATTTTTTCAGTTTTTCACAGTGAATAACATCACTAGTGATGTTATGGTATCATCACTAGTGATGATATTGTTTTAGAATGTTTGCCGGGACTACTTTTTTCCTATATTTCTCACAATCTAATGTTTCTGTCTCTGTTTCAAACATCTTTAGTAAACAATAGCACAGTGAAAACATTTTCGGTACAGTCTTTCCAAACAACCCTGAGTTAACGACCTTGTGGGAGAAATCTTTTGAAAATATTTTGAGAAAAGAAGATAGTTTTTGTGGGAGAGAGCTCTTGGAAAATATTGTGGAAAAACGAGAAAATACATCCAACCAGCATTTTTTTCTTTTTCCATAATGTTTTCTATCCTATCAGAAAACCTAGGATCTTTTGTACCAACTTAGTATTTGTCATTTGGAGATGTTTTAATTTGGGAAAGTCTTAAACTTGTCATGTGGGAAAGGGTTAACTGTTTCTTCTTCTTATTTCATATGGCTGGCTTTAAATTGTAAAGGTGCAAAACAATGCATGCCTTCAAATGGAGAGATAGATGACGTAACATACCCTCGAGCGTTACGTCATCTGTTGCGTCAGCTGCTTCTGCCAAAAATGGATCATGTGTTTGTAAAGAAAAGTCCTATACATGTATAGCCTACCTGCCGTTCTTGATAATCATTAGCAAACAAAGGGAGAATTAGGTATATAATGAATAGAATAATCAACTGGTGGTGTGTGATATTAAAAATCTGTCACTCGAATGGGGTTTGATACGGTTAAAAAACTCGTCCTTCGGACTCGTTTTTCAACCGCATCACACCCCATTCTAGTGACAGATTTTTAATATCATACACCACCAGTTGATTATCCTCTATTTATCACATAAAACCTCCTCCGGCAGTGTATTAAACCCATGACTTTTTTTTGATAATACACTAGTGTATTATCGTTTGTTGGGTCCCGGTTCTGATCAATATCCAGTCATGAGCTCGCGCGTGAAGCCAGAGAAACAAACCATAGCATACGCGGGAATTTGTACTGCTACTCCGTTTCATGGAAAATGGCGTCATTGTTGCTAAGACGTATCCGCGTGGAAAGTTTTTGATTTTCATGTTTGATTAAATCCAAGAAATGCAGCGAAAGTCTCTTAAAATCAGTATTATTGCGGAAATAGGTGGACTTAACCTCTCTATAAATTATTTCATTCTTCTTTCGATGTAAACGTCAAAGAACTATTTACTTGTGTATATACACATTTGAAACCAAACTACAACTGTAAACATGGACCCGTGAACGGTATAGAGGCTAAAGATGATGATGCAGGATATTTTTCTGTCTGTCATTCGTTTTATTTGATAAACAGAATCTCACATTTGTGTTTATGTATTATCATTTTTATCAAACTCGTTGACTAAAATGTATTTGACGCTCGCCAAGGCTCGTGTCATACAATTTTAGTCAACTCGATAATACATTCAACACTCATGTAAGATCCTCTATATCTAAATACCTGTTGAAAATGGCGTTAGAATTTCAAAATAACAGAGCTTCTTAAAAAGATTTTGATGCTCATAAATACTCATAAGAAATGTTACTACCAAATATATTTTCAGCGTTTTCTGCATTTGGGCACGTACGTTGCCAAACCAGTGATGGATGCCACGGACAGTGCCTTGATAGAATGGCCAGACAAATAATAAGATGTAGACTCGCGTGTGCGGTATAACAAAAATTAATTTGATTTCCTAACACACCGACCTTTCCAAATTTCCACCTTATTGAACACTGCATACTTCTGTATTTTGTCCCATATCTGTCGGAGCGACTTTTGAGATCAAACCATATAGGAGCACGAGCGCGTACATGATATGTACCTGTGCATAAAAAGCATGTTGTCTGATTGGTCGATTTCAAAACTCTTTAGTCTTAACAAAATATAAAAAATATATGTACCGCTTTACTAAATGAAACGGTGAACTATCCGAATAAAGATGGTTGCAACTAATAATTAAACCTCTGACTTCAAAGAAAGTAAAATTTAATATATTTAATTTGTAAAAGAGACAAGCTCGAAGTCTATAGACAGCAAAGATCTAAGATCTGACAGTACGTTCTGTCCAGGCGGATTTTAAAACTTCAGTTGGCTTGTTTTGGTTGTTTGTTTGGGAAAGATTTTACGTCGCTCAGATGGAAAATGAATAAAGGTTTGCATTGCATTCCCCGAAGGTGACCAATTATGTGTAACTGAACTGGACAACTCTTGGACCAATGTTCGGCTGGCAGTAGGATGTAACTGCATACAAGTGGATCGTTGGAAATATATGCTATGTCAAAGAAAAATGCATATGAAACACCTCATAATGTGTCCACTGTTTCACTGTTCAACTCTTTCACATTTTTGTAAAATAAGTCGAAGTGGTCTTCTACCAATGTATATAAATGTACGTGAAAGGAAAACAAGATTATCTTGTTGATAATTTCGAGTACAACTGTTGAAACGATTATCAATAATCTAAAAGGGTTGTACAATAAAGAGTAATCTATCACAGCATTAAGATGTCACAAGAACGCCTAATACAGTGTTATTTCTATCCATCTTTTGTATGTGAGCGTCAGAATTCTAATAACACTTAAGATCTAGTTTTCGGGACATATGCAAGCATGTATAAACTTGTGATATTTTGTAGGAAGACGTTGACTATATCTGCATTGGGTACGAGTTGTAGATGTTTAGTGAACCTGGATTCCAATACACGTGAGTCATGCTCTGTAAAAAGATGGTTGAATTCATCTCTAAAAAGTATCGACCCATGTCAGTCCGCGCAGACTTATGTGGGTCGACATTTCTTGCTCTTGGTGAATTTTCTGCATGCCAAATGACCATTTTAACTCTTGCTTCAACCGGTTTTTAGACGGTATTGGTCCATACTATGCAATACTTGCATGGCATAATGCACTAAGAAGATGCATTAAACCCTCTTTTCCCAAAGCACCGCTCACACATTATTATTAACTCCTTTGAAATACTTCTCGGTACACTATGTTTTAAAAATTAAAATTAACAGTTCTTTATTTAGTTAGCTTAAAACAAAACCAAGAATCTAACAGAAGGGATGAAAATTAATGAACTTATATACTCTGCTTTATTATACAAAAGTTGAAGCAAAATAGACTTCTGGCATCTTCGACGCTTTTGATATGAGATTGGAATCAGACGGGATTCATTAGTATTGTTACCCATCTTATCATTATTCTACAGTGACTTCATGACTTTTTAATGGAGGAATTAAAAATCCATCAATCAAGATAAGAATAAATAATCTTAAACATGCCGCTCTTGTAAGTTAAGTTTAAATACTTTAATGTAATCTTAAGCAGATTTTTGTTGTATCAGTTTTAGTTATTCTAATACACTGAGCAATCACGTTCACAACCAATATTTCGACGACGAGAGATCAGGGCGAGTAATTTACCTATTTTGTGAGTCCGTGATATACTGCATGAAAAGATTAATAAGCTTGGAATGGAAACGGACATGTATTGAAAGCTGATGCTTTGATGATGGAATTAGGTGGTAACATGCTTAAATCAGAGGGATAGCCTCACGACATTAACTCGTACTGCAGTGTCTGGAAAGTGAATCAATGTAAACTAAGATTCAATATGCACGTATGCATAAAAACAGTGTGGCTAAAAGGCAAATTTTCTGGTTACGTGCAATTTCTCCTTTCCCCACAATGTTTTGAAAAAACAATCTATTGTTAGACAAAACAAAGAATATCTTTTAAAAAGATATAAATGTACATATACATAAAGACATACAGGAATATGACTGATGAAACTCTTTTGTGTCTCAATTTGAAGAGAAATAATGAAAAGTAACCTCGCCACTCGCAAATGCCACTTTTTCCGCATTGTTCTTCATTTTGTTGAAGGTGAAAAGTTAGATACGGCTATATATTTCAAGTTCGAACGTTCATCTCACACCGTTAAAAAAGGGGGAAAAAGTTACAGAAGTAAGTTGCGTTTTACGATGCCCATCAGGACATACTCATCCATCCAAGGACTTAACCTTACTATACGTCGCTTACCTTCAACGGAGACGCAGCGCTTATCTGTTAATCTGTTGACCTTTAAGTGTTTCCATCTTTGAAGGACAGGAAACCCTAGATATGCCTTTGTTAATTTCTTTTTTTCGCCAAATCTTGTTGACCACAGCTTAACTGACAAACAAACACAAAGAGCTGGAATCCGTTTCTTAACATACATTTTAATCTTTACAAGCTGAAGACCAGAGGCAAAGTCATAGCGTAAGTCCATCCATCTGTCACTTGGTATTTTTCCTTAAGCGATAAAGTATGCATTTGCTGTCGGATTTGTCTGCAAAATTCGTTTACATGTTAAATAACTTAAATCATTTGAAGATGGGGGATATTCGACTACAATAAAGGAAATGCTACCACTCTACGCAATTAAGTATTTCTTGATTAGCTTCTTTTTTAAATCTTCACCACTTACTGTTTCGTTATCAAGATATTGATTCCAAATTGATCCATTGGTCGGTTTAGGAAAAGGGACCTTTTGATGACATATCTTGTTGCGCAACAGAGTCAACATCATTCGTCCAATTTCTTTAAACCTGCAGTCACAGTCATCATTTATCACAATAAGTCCTGTGGTCCTACAAAAAAACTGTCTGGTCTATTTTTTACTACATGGATAAATTATTTTCTCACAATCGTCAATGTTCGCCACAGTTTGATTCTGGGTGAGTCTCAAGAGTTTAAAAGCTGGTACTAACGCGACGAGCATGGAGTTCAAAACCTTGCATGACAGGTGACGATTAGTTTGTTTGGAAAAGAAGCAACAAAAACCAAGTGACCCCCATAAACTCGCAGTTTTTTACTATTTCTGATAGTGACTTTCCTCTTATCCCGCGTATCCCGTCTTTTTATGCCCGTGATGAAGACAGTGGGCAAAATCAGCATGCTGGAGACCGCAGCCTGATCTTGTCAACTTTCTTCGATACCCAATGTTTTCATACTTAATTGCAACCATTTAATACAAATAAGTAGACTTCTTCTCCCAAAGTAACGAGTATTTCCGGTAACTCATAACCCCTATAGCCATCGTCCTGACAATCCCGAGTTTTAACGACCCTGGGAAAGAAGGCCTTTGAAAATATTTGTAAGAAGATGCTGGCATTTTGTTTATTTCCCACAATCTTTTCTATCCTTTCAAAGACATATTCACAACTTCAGCCACAATGAATTTGCCGACTGCAAATGCTTTCAATATGGACATGTCTAAAAGTTTGTCGTACTTCTGACTGCATATCGAAAAAGGCAGGCAGTGATCAGACCGCATGGGTATGAAAGCTGAATTTAGTACACACCTCGAAGTTCCTAAAGAACATCAGAGGTCTACTAGGCTTTCAAAAATATACAGGAAATATTTTGTAATATTTATTTGTGAACAAAGCACAAAATAATCTTCCCGCGTGTCTTTTCAGTAACGAAGGCAATTTCTGCATCACATGAATCAACAAAACAAATAGAAGAGATACAACGACAAGGTTAAAACAGGTTTAGTGCATTGTACGTATATATCTTTGCTTTAGATTTTTCTGTGGCTTTTCATCCGCCACATCAAGGCCTCAAGGTATTCCAAGATATATCTAAGATGAGCACAGGCTTTTGGGCCTTCCTATTCTATATTTCGATAAACACGAAATCATAATACTAAAGCGTATTTATATAAAGTATCTATCTTTGTTATTTCATGAGAGTTATTTTATGAGAGAGTTTCCCCAAGTCGTCATACTGCAAGTTTCTTTGAAGAGCTAATGACTTAATCATCTCATTCGAAATTGTGACGCAATCTCAAACAATGAAAATTGGAATGAATTAAGGAACCGAAGCCATAGTGTTATAGGATATAGTTTTGTTTCCAATTTCACGTCGTGTCAGGCTAACTGTAAAGGGATATCTGTATGGCTTCCACAAAGTTGTGTTCTTCTTCCAACAAAGCTCAGCAGGAAGACTAAAAGTTCCTGTCAGAAAAAAAAGCACAGAAGAGATAGAGGATATTTGTTTTTTTCGGTGAAAGATCGAAATTTATTTCATCTCGTGAACACCATCGGTAATATTTTCACGAGTGGCTGCGCCACTCGTGAAAATATTACCGATGGTGCGCCACTCGTGAAAATATTACCGATGGTGTTCACGAGATGAAATAATTTCGATCTTTCACCGAAAAAAACAAATATTCTATTTATTTCATGCTTTTAACCCTTTCTTGGAGGAGCTTTATCAAAATCCAGTACAGTTCTTTTCAATTATTCCCCGTGGCGTACCCCTCGCGCATAGCAACGCATTACAATATTACGTCAAGCGCGAGAAATGTAAGGTAAATGACGTGAGTCGCGCGCAATTTGCCTAGGTAACTAGAATATAAAAATCGGTATATTCACTGGTCGTACCCGTGTAATATCGAAAAATATTTTCACTGCTATTTCTCTATATCCTACCGGGAAGCATGAAATAATAGAAAATATTACATCTGTACTAACAACAAATTTGAACTTGTCCAAATCCAAAGCATATGCAAACGACACAAATATGGCTTACACTGTAACTGTCTTTAAAAGGCTAAGAAAACATTTTGGTAAAATAATGGAGAAAATGCCGGTTACCAGTATTTTCTCCTTTTCCCAAAACGTTTTCAAAAGCCTCCTTCTTCGGGGTTGTTAAAACACTCTGGATTGTGTGGACAAGGGTTAGAAGGGAACCTGTGGCTTGCCTCTACATAATTCAACATCTTTTATCGTCTGAGACGACATTTTCAATGGCTTACATCCTTCAGACTGTCTCGTGCATAATGCGTTTTTGATGATGCCTTCCGCAGAGCACAAAACAAGTTTGCCTTTTTCTAAGCATTCAATTGTCCTTAAGATCTCGTTTGTGTAAGTCGAAACAATATTGTATTCCATGCAACCAATTACAATGATAAATTTTCCTACGTCAGAACACAGGGATGTTTGAAAGATCGAATTTTTCTCTATCCACTTGGTCGAATGGATTCGTAATTTTCATAGGAGATAGAAGCAAGGGAAACCGAACTCGTACGAAATCAAACCTGCAATATAGGCCCTATTGTAATGTGGCATTCTGATGAGGTTAATCTTATCCTCAATTATTTCAACTTGGCCCGTTTAAATGGTAGGCTGAGACTCGGACAAAAGAAAACTGCAGTATCACAATGGTATAATATATTTAGTGAATTATTTTACATGTTAAAGTATTCATTTTCAGTCATTAATAACCCAAATGTCTTCGATTTATAAAAGTGTGGTTATTTTTGTGGCTTCGTGCCAAACACAACCCCTGGTGGTTGCAGCGTTGCATAGATTACGACCGGTTGAAAACTTTGAGTTATGCATCACTTTAGTTTAAACATATTTTATTCATAGAATTACATAGAATTACATAGAAAAACAGATCAGTCAGTATAATAACAAGAATAATTCTATAAAATGGATTGGAACGAAAGCTAAGCTTATATAGTTCCTCTCCAAGCTCCGGTTACGCAGCATCTTTAAAGAAGTCACAAAAAACAAAAATGAAGAAAATAAAATAGAGAAAGACAAGAGAGGTAAAAAGAGGAAAAGATGGATGTGGAGTTATGCATACTGGTAAACTTGTTAACTAATAATCGATATGTAAGGACCATAAAAATAACTTACAACCTGACCTTACAATTCCACAGGAATTTGTTATTACTCAGAAGACTTAAGCCAGTTTGGAGGACGGATAATTAATCATCGCTTAATAGAAAAAAATAAGATCAGTTTTGCTAATATCTAAATCTCCCACAGTTGAGAGATGATTGGGATGATTAAGAAAGTTGTACAAGTCTGAACTAGACAAACTACATGATGACTCGCTAGTTTGTGGATCAGGATTTGGATGTACATCGCCTGCTCACAATATCAAAAGATGCGTCACTACTAGCAGAGGCAACAAGCTGCATATAGATATCAGAAATGCCGATTTACAAAATTGTACATTCTCTTCGTTTTCCTAGCAAAAATCGTTTTCTATTGTGGTGCAAGATATGTTTGCTCAAAGATAACGATTGTCTAATACTAACAAGAACTGAAAACGAATGGTACACTGTGATAATAACCGAAAGAAGGAAGAGAAGTGTTACGGTCAGGTGAAAATGCAGATATGGACAATATGTTGGGTGGCTGCAGATATACCTTAAAACTTTACAACTCATGTTATTGCAGATATCAAACACAGGAACATCATGCAGCAGCTCAACGCCTGTCCAGATCTATATTCTTTACTGTGTAAAACAGTTGTGTTATAAACCAATTTCAGTATAAACATACTCTACTCAAGCTAACGCAACAATCTAGGGGGAGGGTCGACCTCTAAGTTGTAATAACTTGTGACCCAACCCCATTTCCATGTATATTTGAGGGAAAATAAATGTTTAAACCAAACTAACAATCTAGGTCACACGAACCCAACTTCGAATCGCTTGACGATGTCGGAATTTGATGTCGAGAGTGGGTTGGAATGATTTCAGAGAAAATAGAAATCTGTATCCACCATAATATGCATAAAAATCGAATTTCAACGTTTAAATTTAAAGGATCGCTGAAGACGGGGGAAAATATGAGCCTTCAAGCAGACGGTTACGCCATTTCCAATGCTGTAATCGCTGGTAGAATTCTACTTTAGAAGGGTGGATACAAACGAGTCATGGTTGCTTCAGCGGCTAGATATCGCGACTGTTTGAAAATTTTGAGCTGACCCATTTTTCGCTTAACCAAGTTTCGGGGGTTTTTTTTTATATTATTATCAGAAATATCACAAATATTCTCTAGGGCCGTTTAAGTACCGGTAATTTATTCATTTGAATAACAAAATTCTGTAAACAGGGTAATAACTGAATGAAAATAAGTTCAGTTACCCTTTGAATCGAAACAATCTGTAATTCCAGATACAGACTCCTGATACGATAAAGTTATCAGCAACTGTGTTTGTCTTTTATTGACGGGCAAAGAAAACCTTCTCGCGGAATGTCAAAGCAATTTTGGCTGCGACATTTTTTTTTTTACTGCTATTGCATGATGAGTGACCAAAATGTCTTATTTGACAGTATTGGTGTTCTCTTTATTCTTTTTCTTCGAAATGTCTTCAACTGAAATGTCTTTTTCCCATATCATATATCATTAAAAAGATAGATTTTTTGTGCCTTGTTTTAGTTAATGTTGTATCTAAACTTGGTCATATTAATGTTTCTTAGCCCTAAACCTTTTGCCAAATATTTCCAAGTTTTATCGACCCTGAGGAATACGGCTTTCGAAAATATTGTGGGAAAAGGAGAACACGCTGGTAACCTGTTTTGAGTGACATTCAAATTATCGCCTGGAATGCTTTTCAGTTTGGACTGTTCTAAAATATTTGTCTTCTGGTAAATGGTTAAAGACGATTTTCTTTTTACGTATTTAGGGAAATCATTTGTCACGACCAGCATGGCTCAACTAAGCACAAATGAGACAAATGCTGCGAAGGCGCCTAGCTGGGGAACTCGATGCAGCCAAACAGGCTACTTATGGCATCTGGTATTTCGGTAAAAAAAAATGCTTTAATCCTTTATCACACAAGCCTGAGTTTTAACGAAGCTGACGAAGAAGTCTTTTGAAAACATTGTGGGAAAAGGAGAAATGCTTGTAACCAGCATTTTCTCCTTTCCCAAAATATTTTCTATCTTTTAGAGACAATTTCTACTTTTTCAGTCACTTCAAAATTGTCGTCCGCAATATGTACTTTCAATTTGAACAAGTCCAACATTTGGTTGTTTGGTAAAGAATTTAAACCTCAGCTGATGTACATATACCTACATAAACACCCCAACACTTTGCCCATCCTATCTTATTTGCATTCATGAACCCTCTACCACACAATCCCAAGTTTTAACGACCCTGAGAAAAAAACATTTTGAAAACAATATGGAAAAGCGAGAAAGTGCGGGTAATCAGCAATTTCTCCTTTTCCCACAATTTGCCTACGATTTTAAAGACAGAAATAATGTTTTGAGCCACATTTGATATGTCGTCCGCAAATGCTTTGAATTTAAACAAGTCTAAAATTTTGTCATTTGAAAAACACCTAATAGCCTCATCTGATATACCTACATCCTATCCTAGCTTATTTGCATTTTGAAGTGGGGTATGCTAGTCGTAACACTCTTTTGTAAGAAATTGGCATTTGGAATAATAGTTCGTAACATTTCACAGCAGTTTCTCCTTTGAATACAATTTTTCACACCCATTCTGAATTCCATGTGTTATTCAAAAGGGATGTTTTTTATGCTAGCCATAACACACTTTAGAAAGAATTTGGCAGTTCGAATGATAGTTCGTAACAGTTCATGGAAGTTTCTCATATGAGCGCCATTTTTATGCATCCAATCTGAATTCCATGTGTGTTTTTTAAACGGCAATTCATGCAGATCTTCTTTATTTCAATCTTAATCGTACCGTTTGCGACTATATATGCGCTTGCGGAGAGTGTAGAGCAAGATCAGCCTGCATATATGTGCAGTCTTATCCTGCTCTACACTCTCCTTTACTCTATCAGTAGTTTCGATTATATAAACCCAGTGCAATGCCGATCTACTTACCGAAATCTTTTTGTGTAATCGTCAACAAAATAAATCCGGCATGATAAGCGTTAAGATGTTTTTCAAACACGCCTGTTACAAATTTAGAAGACAATTAGTTTATAGGTTAATTATATGTTCAACGTATTTCTCTTTTCTTTTAAAAAAAATCGCATTCAGTCTTTCACTTCTTGTACTATTTACTTGTTTTGACTGATCGTAATCCGATTGGTACACTCGTCACAACTCGGCCGATTCCGTACCTACATTTGATGGCACCCATCACCCGAAGTATGCCGAATGCCGATTGGTCATGAACTAGTTAATCAAGTGACATAAAACACTCCCCCCCCCCCCCCCCCACAAACTATAAATCCGTCCAAACAAGAACTATTCGATCAGAGTCTAAATACCATAACTTAGTGACTTTCCCTACTGAGCATTTCACGACTAAAGTTGCTCTAAAGTTGCTTTAAAACGTGCACAAAACGTGCAGTCTGATCTTAAACTGAAATGGTCGTAATGGCAAGTAAAGTTCTAAAAAGCAATTCATAGTGGTTACAGTTATGTCTGAGATGACACGTGCGCCACTGCTTAATTCTTTTACTAAACGACAAAATCTTAGACTTGTCCAAACTGAAAGCATTTGCAGAGACGACAAAGTAAATATGGATAAAAAGACTGGATTTTCTTTCTACGAAAGGTATGAAAACTTTGATGGAAAAGGAGAAAATGCTGGTTACCAGCATTTTCTCCTTTTCTTACAATGTTTTCAAAAGGCTTCTTCCTCAGTGTCGTTAAAAGTCCGGATTGTGTTGTAAAGGGTTAAGAGAAAACTCAAATTTCAAGGCAATAAAAACTGAAAAAAAATCTGAGAAGACCTCGTTGTGGTATCGTAGGACTTCAGCTCTTTTCTGAGAATCTTGCCTCCACTTTATAAATGAGCCATGCTCTGGAAAAAGGGGGTTTAATGTAACTCTGAATACATAATACCAAGCAAGTCATCAAATAAAAACCGTTTTGTCCAACAACCGACTAAATCCTGTGGTAAAACGATCCTTTAACATGTAGAAAATGTACCAAAAGCCAAAAGCTTCGACCCAGGTCAGCCTGCGCGGGCTGCGCAGGCTGACCTGGGACGTTCCTTTTTGCAGCAGCATAAGCCCCTTTTTCACAGAGCATGGCTCAAACATATGGTTTCTGACATGAAGGATGAGATTCCAAATGAGTTTGTCGGGACATGCAAAAATCCCTTTCATCAATCTTATTTTTTTTATTTTTTATGTTCAATTAGGGGTAGCTATTATCATAGTTGTAATTATTAATTATCTGAATGAATGGATGCTGGTTTTTTTTTCATTTCCTTTTAAAGAAAGTCGTACATTATTACAAAGACATAATTCATATAATTCATATTTTCACTTGTGCTCAACGTGGGTTATTAAAAGAAAAACATCCATTAAGGACTGCCAACTATTCATGGTGCTAATTGGAGCTCTATACCGTTAGACAAAGTGGCGCAAAAAGTCACAAAGTATCAACACCACGTGCTTTGATACGAGAAGACGGACATTCAAACCTAATAGCATTATGCACAAAAAAAGTCAGACTTCAAGAGGAGATAACTCTTCAACTGTTTGCTCTAAACTAAACAACTGCGTATTTTGACGACCCTAAAGGGAAAAGCTTTTGAAAATAATGTAGGAAAATGAGAAAATGCTCGCAACCGGCATTTTCTCTGTTTCCAACGATGGTTCCTAGCCTTTTTAAGATAACTCTGATCATTTGAGTCACATTTAAACAGTCTTGCGAAGATGTTATCAATACGGACAAATTAATTCTTTTTTTTTTTCGTCTGGTAAAGAGTGCAAGACAGCCATCCGAAAATTTGGTCTGACACATAAAAGTATACTGTCTCTAGTCGAAGCATATTTTATATCAATGTGCGTTGCACAGAAGGACAGACGGGCTGATATTGTTATATGAAAACATTTTTGTTTGGATATAATGATTGAACGCTGTTGGACATTTAACATTTCAAAGTTAAGCTACCAATATTCTTCCTATAGCCATATTAGCACCTTCATGTTTACTCAACAACTATCGGTCAAAACAGCAATAAAAATGTACGAGAAAAAAGCTGTAATGTTGCTGTAATAAACAACGCAGACAAATTATCTAGAGACTAATATACAACGTGGCTTAACATTTCCTAACTTGATTTTGCGACAATTCTATGAGTTCGGCTAATTTAATATCACAAACATCTGTATCGTCTCAAGTTTTTCCTCTCACCTCGCTATTGGTGTTGTTTGGCTTCGGGTGGACATATCTGTCTCAGTCGTAGTAACTATTGACAAATTCGCAGTTGTGGTATTTTTTTCTCAGATTTTTTTTTTTTTTTCTTTTTTGTAAAATACGATTTTTAATGCCTCTGCAAATTGACAGCTTTATAAAAATAAATGAAAATGGTACAAATACATGTAACAAGCAATTTCTACTTTTTCCAGGCTTTTAACACTTTCTCAAAGAATAATGATTTCCTTTCCATTTAATTTTTGCCATTTTAGCCAGTAGTACATGCTTTTCTTGGTCTAATTATAGTCTATATACAGATGCACGACTTATTTCACTGTACGAGCGCAGCCTTCTTCCGTACACGCATTGCGTTCTGGGATTGAATTTCGTATTTGCAATGGTACAGTTTTGACTTTAGTAGTCCATTTAGCTTATATCTAATCGAAAAAAATTGGAAAATGTCAACAGAATTTTTATATGCCTCTCAAATCCATGATATAATACCTGGCTTCAACACATGTATGTAACCCATGTGAATCTTTTTTTCAATTTTGAACTCTTTCAACGTCAGATATCTTAACTCCATCTCTTTCGACGTGTGAAAATACAATCTACCAAAATTAAGAAAGAATTTTATCTTATAGCCTTGACTAAGCAAGTGAACTGCATGAATCTAAGATCAAACTACACGTTTTGTGCAGTCTGATCTTGATCAATGTCATTCACAATGTCATCTACTGTATTTACCTTAAGACGCTGAAATGGTTAAAACAGGCTTGCCATTGTTAAAGTGACTTCTATTACTGCTTCAGACTCGAAGTAAAAATAAAAAAATTGAGAAGTATGATACTTGACCTCCACACCAAGAAAAAACTCGTCTTTGCCAAATGAAATTAAGATTCTGAATCAGAAATTTTCTGCAAAAAATTATTTTGTTGAAATAAAGTCATTCCATTTTTTCCACGTTGAAAACAAGATGTCCGTCAGCATTATCTGTGTTGAGATTTTATAAGGTTCTTCATTATCATCCAATTTGTACTTGAATTGAAAAACAAAATCATCAACGGTTCAAGTGAGGTTCACACCTTAACTTATTCTGTTATATTATTGAGGAAGCTTTACAGGTAGTTTTGCGCATGGTGTAGATAAAGACCAGGATGCACCCAACGTTTAATCTGATCCTTGAACTACAGTGCCCAATATTTTCTGAGATATTCTGACGTAAACGTCTTAACCAGTAGGCTGCTGAGCGCGACTCACTGACCTTTTGCGGACAGTATAGATCAAGATCAGACTGCACAGAACGTGCAGTCTGATCTTTGATCTACACTGTCCGATAAGGAATAGCTTTGAAATAGCAAAATTTGGGGGTTTAATATAGAGTTAAAATTTTCATTTTATTTAATTAGCAGGATAAGGGTTAAAGGCGCCATGTCTGCTTTATTTCTAGTTACCACAGATACGAGCCTTGCACTGGCAAAAGGGGGTTTAATGCATTTTCGTGATGCATGATACCATGCAGGTCGTCAAATAATTATGGATCCATAAAATCAAGTTAGTCTAACAACCGGCTGAACCGTTCGGTAGTTTGGTCCCCTGACATGCAGAAAATTGATTGGCAGCAAAAAGATTTAGACCTGGGTAGATACTTTTTGTAGATGCATTATACCTCCTTTTCACAAAGCATGACTCTATTTTGACCAGTCCCCTTTTTATCGGGGGAGGAGTGTTGATATTTGATAAGGAAATACCAAAATGACTGTTTACTCTTAGTTGGTGAAATATTTCGGCCTTTCTGGGATTTGAACCCATGACCTTCAAAACCATAACTCAGCAACTCTACCAACTGAACTTTCTGAGCCATGTTAGTCCTCGATGTTCTTATCCTTTTTACGCAATAATGGCTTTCCGTTACAAACGGAATATGAAATTTTACAGAAAAAATACCGGTATTCGACAACCTGGTCCGTATTCACCATCCATTCTGAAGAACATACTTAGTCTAATTCTCAAGAAATTTCTAAATTTGAAAGTAACACAACTTCTGGTTGGCTAAAACAAGTAGTTTAGCGGATCAGAAGTTGTGTTACTTTCAAAATCTATCATTAGACCAAGATTGTTCGACCACAAATGGTTAGTGATACCGATCCAGGATGATTCTTCGCGTTTTCTACATTTACGTACTTCTATCTATACTCAGTTCCATAAATAAGTGTGCACTTAATTTTCTTTTATTTCTCGTCGCATGTTTTACTGAAGACCAACAAATTTGGTATCATACTTTAGTTCCGAGTCTGTAGAAAATGCCAGGTTAGGTTTTTCTTAAAGTTCTTGTAATTTTTCAATCAATATCTTGTATGGCCACCTCTGCTGTCGATATAGGCAATTATTCGACGTCGCATAGAACTTACATAACGTAAAATCATTGCATCAGGAATGTTATTCCATTCCTGAACGAGAGCGGTGGCAAAAACCTAACTTTAATGTTACCTTAGTCTTTGAGTACTTTTGCAACTTTGATTTTAGTACCACCTTCATTTAAACTGCAAAAACCTAACTTAAACTTTCTGTTAGTCAAAATCTGATTAGCTTGGCATTTTCTACAGACTCTGAACTAAAGTATGATACCAAATTTGTTGGTCTTCAGTAAAACATGCGACGAGAAATAAAAGAAAATTAAGTGCACACTTATTTATGGAACTGAGTATATTTCTAAGTCTTAAAGCCACTTTTGCTCGTGAATCGAAATTACTAGTCTTTGATAAGATATATAGGATATTTATTTTTTTCGGTGAAAGATCGAAATTTATTTCATCGAGTGAACACCATCGGTAATATTTTCACGAGTGGCGCAGCCACGAGTGAAAATATTACCGATGGTGTTCACTCGAAGAAATAAATTTCGATCTTTCACCGAAAAAAACAAATATTCTATTTATTTCATGCTTTTAACCCTTTCTGGGAGGAGCTTTATCAAAATCCAGTACAGTTCTTTTCCGTTATTCCCCGTGGCGTACCCCTCCCGCATAGCAACGCATTACAATGTTACGTCAAGCGCGAGAAATGTAAGGTAAATGACGTCATATTTCCATCTGGTTGTGAGGCACGCGCAATTTACCTAGGCAACAAGAACATGAAAATCGGTATATTCACTGGTCGTACCCGTGTAATATCGAAAAATATTTCCACTGCTATTTCTCGATATTCTACCGGAAAGCATGAAATAATGTGTAATAGAATTACGAAACGAAATTGGATTGAAAGCCACTTTAATGTAGTGCTATGCGTTTTGAGTATCCTTCACTGGTTTTTGCTGTTTTCAAATGAAATGTAATCAAAATATAAATCTTCAAGAACACCCATTACTTTCTTTTTGATGAATCGACATTCTATTGTGATTTCAAATCATTTCACGTCCCAAGATTGTAGTTTATATCTCGGTCAAAAAAGCAAAAGTTATCTAACGAGATGATACAGAAGCGTGTCTTCGAAATTATAGAGTAATGAAACCATTATACTCACTTTTTCCAGAAGCCAGTCTGAGCCAAAAAAACTCGGTTATCATGCACGACACACTTCTCTATCCTAGACAGTGATATTGAGCGGCACCCATGGAGAAAGGAGTTTAAATGCATCTTTGCGATGAATTATACAAATCAAGCCGTTGCATGATCTAGAAGCCAGCCTAATCATGAAGTAGAACGGTCTTTTGACATTTAGAAAATTTACAATCATCATAGAGCAAAAGAATCTCGACTCAGGTCAGCCTCCGCGGACTGCGCAGACTGACATGAGTTGATACATTTTGCAAATGCATTAAACCACTTTTTCAGGGAGCATGAACAATTTAAAACGTAAATTCTTCGTTTCAACAGCTCTACGGAAGACTTTTGTCATGTAAGCTGTGCTCAGTTTTTCTTCTGCAAATGCCTACAATTTGGATAATTCTTACAATTTCTCGTCCCGTAACGAATGAAATTAGCACTTTTTTCTTCCAAGAACCAGCAGCTGACAGTGGCTGACTTTTATTCAGACCTCTAACAAAAGTTCGTTACTTAGTGCTGTAACTAGAATTACCGGTAATATTAAAAGTTAGATACAGATGTCAACTTTTACAACTGATCCCTTAAATTATGATTTTCTTTTTTATAAATGAGGACTTGCTCTTTGGGAGTTACCTTTCCTTTGCTTCAATCCAGAACGTTTCTTCGTTCTACTTTCATTTGGCCTCTGAAATTGTCACTGTTCTTGTCTCGACCATCCTCCCAGTACATTCCTGACTTTGATATTCTTTAGGGACCAATTCTTTTACATAGCTTTGAAGTTAACTGTTCTTAAGAAACTCTTTATTTGATTACATGGCCACACATTATACACAGAAAAATGTCTCTCGTGAGAATAACTTAAGGAAGCAATTTGTCAACGTGTTACATTTTGTGAGTATTAAAAATCCCTCAAGGGCCAGCACAAAAGAGAACTGTTTGGAGTCCGATCAAGTGTTAAACCAGTAATCCCGTTCGAAAATGACTCTTGCATTTAGAAAATGACAAAAATTTAAAATTTTCTGTCTACAGAGACACACAAAAATCGTCAGTTGGGTTTCATGTAAAAGCAAATTGATAAATTGCTCAAGACTAATAAAGAAACTCTAGGAATGTATGGATAGGTGCACTGACACTATAACCTAACTGAAATACTTTTGAAAAATTGGGCTAAAAGACATGAAGTTAATTAGTTAGAAGGCATTGGTTCAATTGAAGCTATTTATCAAAGGTTCAACAGCGATTGAAATATTTTATTCCTATTGTATCTGTTTTCCACACAAGTATATAAATGAGTCATGCTCTGTGAAAAGGGGGCTTTATGTATCTGCGAAAACTATCGACTCAGGTCAGCCTGCAGAGTCCATGCAGGCTGACCTGGACCGTAACTTTTCGCTATTGGCCTATTTTTGTATGTCTAAGGACCAGTCTACCTCTTGCTTAAGTCGGTTGTTAAAAAAAAGTGGCCATCATGGATTCATAATAATGTGATGGTTTGCTCGGTATCACGCATCACGGAGATGCATTAAGCCCCCTTTTGCCAGAGCATGGCTCAAATATTTCTTTCCTGCAAATGTTTGTCAGTTTTGTTGATTGTAATGTATCTTAAAGCAGCTGTAGCATTTTTAAAGTAACGGTTAAACGTTTACCAAATAATCCCTAATTAACGACCCTTTAGACAGAAAACCTTAAAAATACTGTGCAAATACGGGAATATGCAAATTACCGGCAATTCCTCCTTTTCCCATTTTTTTCTTACTTTCAAATACAGCTCTCATCATTTCAACCAAATCTAATCCGTTGCAAATGCTTTCAGTTTGGATCAGTCTAACATTTTGACGTTTGCTATAGAGAAAAGCAGCACCTCGCTACTGCCAGTAAAGATTTGATATTGCAGGATACTGTACAAGAAAATGATAAAAATTGTAAAATGCTGGTAAATACAGGATCGAAATGCATTTACCAAATAAATTTTATTACAAAATAGTTACAAATGTAATCTGTGTTATTTTACTGGGCCCCGCTTTGAAATTCCGAGATGTACTTGCATTTATCACAAGATATTCATCTGTGGAATACAGACCTTTAATACAGAGATAGCATCTGTCAAAGTTTTCGACATTGTAAATTGTATAAAAGTTTCTATTCGCCTATATAACCCCAGACACATAGAACTTTGATCATATACTATTACAAATAGAGTACATGAAGAGTATACAGAACAGATCGTGCAGTCTTCTCTTTGATCTGCACTGTCCGAGGGTCGGGTATTAGCACTATGTAGGTCCTACTCACTTATCACATTTTTGTACAGTTGCTACTTTCCCGAGTATGCAGAGTGAATGCAATGTTTATCGGAGGAATGGAGGGTTGCAGATGTATGCCTTTAGATAAAAAAAAAAACCGCTACACACTGCTGAGCCCAATAGCTCAGTCGGTATCGTAACGTACATGGCTTTCAACCTGTGAGTTGCTGCCAGTTCAATTTCCCAGTCCGGCATTTTTTTGTCCGAGGATTGATGATAGAGCCATTGCAAGAGGGTGCATTCCTTCTCACTGCTGAACATTGCGGTTTTGACGATGTATATGTTAGAAAGCAGCCAGTGGCTTGAATAGAATCTTACAAGTGCGAAATAGGTCAGTCCAGGAAAGCATTGATAAGTTCTCTGGCCTTTGCTATGAATCTGAGATAATCTTAAAAACGGTATTATGCGCCAACCGAACAAACATCAACCCTTTATCAAACAATTTCATGTCTTAAGGAGCCTAAGGAAAAGGATCTTCTACCATTTGGCTTGCAACACGCAAAAAGGAGCATTCGGACATTTGCGTAAGTGTCGTCTCGGATCAGCCTGCCCAGTACGCGCAGTCTAATCAGAGACGGCACTTTACGACTATATTAGATTTTGTGCTACAGTAGACTTGCGCAAAACAGAAAATTACATAAAAATGGAAGATGTCGTTTCGGATTAGCCTGCGCGGACTGCGCAGGCTGATCCGACACGACACTTTACGCAAATGTCCGAATGCCTCTTTTCGCGTGTTGCAGGCCATTTCGACGACAAATTCCAAGTGCAAAAGCCCTCAAAAATGGATGAGTGTAAAATCTTGTCTTCTGGTAAAAAGTAAACCCTTTACCACACAACAAAACTTTAGGCTGGATCATATTAAAGGAATTTACAAACTACTTTTTTTTTTTTCAAATGATAGTATTTGTCGTTGAACAGGTAGAAATTATTGTGGCAGACGGAGAAAATGCTATTTACCAGCATTTTCTCCTTTTTTCAATAAGGTTTTAAAAAGCCTTCTTTCTCTAGGTCGCTAAAACTCGGGATTGTATGGTAAACGGTTAATAGTCATTTGAATGCGTTTCGGATAACGAACCAATCCGGCTATGTGGCGAAAACCTCAGTGCGATGAGACAATTTAGTATTTATTCAGTACTTCGAGGTACTGTATTACTGCCAGAACCCACTTTGTACAAAAATTTTCGTCATATTAAAAGACGGAAGCTGCCGAGATTGGCTGAATGCCTTTACGAAAACGTCGATGTTACACGATATTTACCGATGAGTTAGGGGTCGTAATCCTCAATAAAATATGATTTATATAACGAATAAGGATTAAATGATCATTGCCTCTAAGTTTCGTTCCAATATCTTGTATTTCCACATTTTGAGGCAAAATAATGTCTCTCGTGTAAAATTTCACAAAATAGACATAGCAGGTTCTGGCAGTAACCCCTCGACTTATTCTGTACTTTTATGGCATCGTCTCTGGTATGGCTGGGACGTTTACTTTTTGCGAATCAAGAGGCAGGTGTGAGAGAGCTTTGTCCAAAACATGGCTTCTTTATTCAACCCTTTATCACACATACCCGGTTTTTAACGACCCTGGGAAATAAGTCTTTTGAAACATTGTCAGAAAATGCTGGTAACCAGCATTTTCTCCTATCTTCTTAAATGATTTCTACCCTGTCAAAGATAAATTCCAATATTTGAGCCACGTTTATAATGTCGTCTGTAAATGCTTTAAATTTGAACAAGTCTCCATTTTTGTCGTATGGTACAGAGTTAAAAATGAGGAATGTAAAACCAGACAAATACAAAACCGGCAACTGGCATAATTATTTTCTTAACGGTTTCCCATGTTTACGTGGAGAAAGCCTCGCTTTATTCTTTGATTTTTATCACCCAAGGGCAACATGAAGACAGCACGTCTGCGTGGGCCTTAAAAAGTGTCATATTGAGATTTTCTGCTGAGAGTCTTTTATTTCTCTTCGACAATTTACATGGAAAAATTTCAAGAGAACAAAAATCTTGACATGCCATTTTGAAAATCCATTTTTCTAATGATTTGCTCCACTCATGTGCGTTCCCTTTTCCCTCTTACAGACTGCATTTTTTGTTTTGCAGCAAACTGCCTTTGAAAACATTGTGCAACAAAAGACAATTGCTCGACTCTAGCAATTTCTCCTTCCACCACATTTAATTTTTCTTTCTTTTTTTTTTTTGGTGCGTGTAAATTTTCTGTGTGTTTTGGGACCTTTCTACCTCATGGATCAGTATGTTTTTAAATAAAAAGGATTTTGTGGATCCATGAATATATGATGACGTACTTGGAATAATGTATCACGGAGATGAATTAAACCCCCTTTTCACAGAATATGGCTCATATCATGTAGTGGAATGGGTGAGGTGGAAAATGCTTACCGGGATGCTCTTTTGCTCGGTTTTATATTGGCAACCACTGACAATGTAGAACAAAATTACCAGACACAAACTTTAGAATCTCAGTACTTCAGCTTGGGCAAGGTACTACAAACACTCTTTTACTGAGCATAGGGAAGGCATCAACAAGTGAACTGCCACCGTGATTAAAAAGAGTATTACAGGCGATGGAAAACCCCATTTACACTAGCAAACAAACACGGAGATTTATAAGTATTTTACATGTACATGTCTTTGACAAGTAGCGTCTCATAATATAATTGCAACAGAGATATGTGTTCAGGATGAACAATTTAATCTTTTTCCATAGTATATTCTTATTCATCAAAATGAAATAAGTTGCCTGTTCTTCGATCTGCTATTCTTATTATTGTTTTTAGTTAGAATGAGAGTGGTCTAATTTGTAATATGTTAGAATATTGCCCCCCTTCCCGCCCCCACCCACTCCTCCGAAAAAACACCGCAGCAAGCGACTTTGAAACTATCCCTGTAAGTAATGAGTAATTAAGGACTGATACGTAAATGCAATTATAATCATGTTTGGAAAACAGAAATTTGTTCGTTACGGGTAATTTCTCCTTTTACTGCAAAGTTTTCAAGTGTTCTGTAATCAAAAAGTCACTTGCGGATGTAATGTGCAATAGCACAAACCTTAACCCCATATTAAAGGACAAAATTTTAGACTTGTCCAACTTGAAAGCATTTGCAGACCACCATATAAATGTGACATAAAAAAAACTAAAATTTACTTGTGAAAAGGTAGAAAAAAAAAAAATATGGAAAAAGGAGAAAATGCTGGTTACCAGCATTTTCACCTTTTCCCAAAATGTTTTCAAAAGTCTTCTTCTTTCGGGTCGTGAAATGTCGGGAAAGTGTGTTAAAGGGTTAAAAATTAAATTAGATACAAAACTGTTGGTCACTTTTCACGTCAGCCTGATTTGGAGCGGGAAAAGGTAAAGACATCACTATTGAAATTTGTGCAGTAACTAGTTAATAACCCTGTTAAAAGCTGTTAAGCGCAACTCACTGCGCATTTGCGGGACAGTATAGGTCAAGATCAAACCAGGCCCGCAGGAAGCATTTTCAGATGGGGAAGGGGTGGGGGGGACTTATAAAAAAAAATATGTGGCATTGTCTTGTTCTTGTGTGTGTTTTTTATCTATATGTTATGTATACCTTACATCTTTAAGTATTTGTTTCTCAAGACTATTCTTATAAGTTTTGACTAAAGCAGGGAGAAAAAAGGTTGGCCAATATCGGAGTTTTTATGCTTTCAAACATTGCTGATCTTGGATATCCACTATTCGATCTAGTGAGATTTGCAGTACTGCAGTATTTGAATTTTTACGTTTTACAGTTCGCTGGGTTTGTTGTTTAATCTATCTTAACTTCGAAAATGAAACTAGATGCGACAATCGTATCTGACGATCTTACAAAATATGTACTATCAGTGAAATGGCGTCACAATTACGCTTGTGTTTCTGTTTACCGTATCCTATTGACCAATTACCCCATAAAACAGCTTTGCAACAATCTAAACGTTTTTCTGCTGAAGTACGGAAAGTCAGTATGAAAAAGGTTCAATACATTCATACGTATAAAATCTTTGTGGCAATGTACACAGAAGTGGTCTGCGGAAAGATAGAAAAAGACGTTTGCCGATGGTGAATTAGTAACTAGAACATATGGATCTATCGGTCACTCTTCGTGAACTTCCTTGTCAAACCGTCGCTGATAGAATGTAATCAGTATTGTTTCAGTTTTGTCGGCGAAGCTATATAAGCTGGCTTTTGACCTTTTTCTTGGTATTTCGAATGAATTAATAGTAATTTGCGATTGGTCATAAATGTGGCCATGTTTATTCCGCGGGCTTCTATCTGCCTGTTTCAGAGCACTTTTATGGCCAAGGACAAGGATCAAAGGGATAGGATAAGATTAATTCCTAACTGATAGATGTACTCGTAATTATTTATCTTTTTATGGGTTACCCTAAAGTCCACTACTGTATAGTGTACATGGATTTCAAACACACCATTTTAGTAGCAATTTCTGCATTTCCAACGATGAGTTTGATTAACATGTGTCTAACCGTGATAAATATATCTAATTGACAATTTCACTTTTCAAGAACACGGGTAGGAAACTTCATATTCAGAGCCAATGGCTCTGACGATAAAATGTTGTGTTGGTTTTCCGGTTCCGAAAATATCGGCTCAAAAACAAACGAAAAACAGGCAAGCTCGTCATTCTTTGTACTAATGTGTTCTTATGTCTTTGAATTATGAAAAAAAAAGAGAGTGTCATGCAATCCTCTGGTCTTTCAACGTGTTTTCTACACCATGGAAAGTTGTAGAATGTGTAAAGTGTTGAATCTGAATCATTTGTGCCGTGGGTTGACCGTAGCCGAAATAATACGTCAAGGACCTAATTTCAGACTAATATTGCCATTAAATTAGCAAATTAGAGAGAGTTTTGCTGTCTAAAAGCGTGAATTATTGTCTTGAACTTTTCTGTTCGCTGCTGACAAAGAATTGATAAGGATTAACACAAACTTGACATAAATAAACAAAGGCTCCGTTTATGTGGACAGGCTCTGAAAATGCAGACCGGCTCTGAACATGTTGATCGGCACAGATGGTTTAGGCCTTCCTTTCAAAAACTTAGTTGTCGGTTACTTATTTAAGACTTGTATACGCTCTGTATTCCTGTTAATACCACGCCTATAAAACAACCCTTCTAGTAAAAATGCGGTCATATGCTATAGCCATCATCATTAGGGAAAGCAAAGCTTTTTTTCCGCTGATTAATATTTTGAATTGGCTTTCAAGACAAACCTTTTGTTTCTGTATTTTTATTTTATAGGATAGTGAATAATGGCAGCCGAAAGGCATAGACATAAATTTTAATGTCCTTAAAACGTCTGATTTAATTGTCAAATTCAACGACACTGTTTCATTTCAACAATTACCATCATCTCTATGGAGACATCAGAACTGATAACAGACCGATCATATTAATGAACTTGACACTTCTCTGCTTCCCAGATACGCCTTCTCCATTAGTTTATCCGGCTGAATCTGCTTGTAAGCGTCAAGTACGTGTTGAATAGATACAAATACAGAATATAGATATACGAGCTAGAAATAACACAAGTGTAAGGAATGCACTGAGAAACATAAAACTTCTGAATAAATGAAGTGGACCTGATCCAATTTGACGGGCACCTAAGAGCACGCTTAGTCCAAGCAGGGATTTATCTACGATCCCTGGTCCAAGCACCTTGGAGCCAGACTGTTATCAAAAATAACATACGCCGTGCCCAGGCAAAAGAGGTTAATGCACCTCCGTGATGCATCGCAAAAGCAAGTCATCGTAATTATAATCATGGAATCTAAAAGTTCTTTCATCTAACAACCGGCTAAATCCTTAGGTAGAATGGTATTTAGACATAGAGAAAATTTACCAAAAGCAAAAAGTTTCGACCCAAGTCAGCCTGTGCGACCTGCGATATTGTTTGCAGATGCATTAAACCCCCTTCTCACAGAGCATGGCAAAGTATATTCTGCGCTGCTGGAAATGCGTCAAAGTTGTCAAAAGCCAAATGTCTCATGACTTCAACAATACATAACATTACACTGTTAAAGACCCATGTTAAACATCGGGGCCTACTGTAGGCGACTTTTGGGTGAGTGTATTCCAAGACGAGACTGCAAAGAGAGTGCAGTTTAATCTTAGATTTACCATGTTCGAAAATTTCTTTACCAATTTGGCCAAACAACCTCTCTTTATTAAGTAGTAATAATCGTTATGCTCGTTAGCAATATCTTCTCTGTTGGATTTGATGGCGGCCTATGATTTAACATTTCATTGAAAACCTTTGTTTTTTTTTTAAATGAATCTACAATTTTGCCGTAAAAGACCTTGGTTTTAAGAGAAATGTCAGTCTTTCTCTTGCTAGAGTACAAAGTTCAGCTTGTCGACAAAATGTCGCAATGATAGTGAACTTTGTTTCCTTAACTATTTACATTATACTTACCATGCCATGCTTTTTACCACCCTAAAGAAGAAAATGCTTGGATCATCACGTATTCACCTTTTTCTCAGGTATTTACAAGTCTAACCAGACCGAGGCTCTCCCAGTGCTTGCTAAGGGACGTTCCCATATGTCTAGTGAGAGCCTTGAGGATGGAAAAGGGATTTCTTTTGATTACAAAGCAAATGCCTTCACCACTGAGTCACACATTAATTTAACGTGGCACAAATGATGGGAGTTGTCTTTGAACGGAAAGAAAACATGAGGGGAAAAGGAGAAAATGCTGGTTACCAGCATTTTCTCCTTTTCCCCTTTATGTTTTCAAAAGTCTTTTCCATAGTGTTGAAAAAACAAAGGATCCGGTTTGGTCAAGGGTAAAGCAAGACAGAGTGGCTAATGAGGTAATTTCTCTAGATAACAATGCATGAGGACTTTATATTACTTTCAAATACTGCACTCAGACATAAGTCCGGTCTCTACTTAACCCTTTCCAAAATGACAAATTACATTCTTCCAAATTTTAAAGCATCTGGAGACGAAACAAATCGAAAGTGGTACATATCAACTGATGTTCTTTGTCAAAGTAGAAAACATTGTGAGAAAAGAAGAAAATGCTGGTTACCAGCATTTTCTCCTTTTCTCACAATTTTTTCCAAGCGCCTCTTCTTCTGGGTTGTTAAAACATGAGACTGTTTCATTTACAGATTACATAGTCGATCTCTGTAGGCGTATCGACAAATTATTTTATAAAAGCATCATGCTGAAAGAAGGAAGACATGAAAAACGATATCGTTTAGAAAGCGTGTTGTTACCAATTTGATACCCTTGCTAACTGTCTTAATTGGCGCAGCGACGTCTTCAGTTCCTGGAGTGCATATAATAAACGAAATGGGCGTTTTGAAAAGACGTGAATAATGCATTGACAAATTATTTTATGAAAGCTTAATTCTGAAAGAAGGAAGACAGGTAAAAAGACATCGATTTAAAAGCGTGGTGTTCGACCTTGGCACAGTAACATCTGCAGCCCAAATGCACAGTATGGACGTTTTGAAAGACGTGAGCAATGCAGTGGCAGGGCCGTTTTGAGTCAGGCTATTGCAAGAAATACTGCGAAGAGTAGATCCAAGATTAGACGGTACGCTTAGTGCAGCTTTATCTGGATTAACCCTATTGCCACGCATTGCCGAATTTTAACGACCCTGAGGAAGAAGCCTCTTGAAAACATGGTAGGAAAAGGAGAAAATGAAGGTAACCAACATTTTCTCCAGTCCTTCGTTGTTTTGTACCCTTCCTAAAAAAATATATATTTTCAAGCCATATCTAATTTTCTCGTCTGCAAATACTTTCAATTTGGACCAGTCTAGAAAGTTTGTCGTTTGATAAAGAGTTAACAACGTCTGCAATTGCAAGTGAATGAACGAATGGCATGCTAGGAGTTAGTACTGACGTCACCAAGGTGCAATTTTTTAAGTTTTACCTCTACCAAACGACAAAATATTAAACCTGTCTGATTCAAATGACAGAATTTGTCTTTGACAGAGCAGAAAAATATTGTTGGAAAAGGAGAAAATGTTGTTAACCAACATTTTCTCCATTACCCACATTGTTTTAAAAATCCCTTTTCCTCGTGGTCGTTAAAACTCGGAATTGTTTGGTAGAGGGTTAAGCAAAATGTATTTTAAGATCGCTATTTAGATCAGACTCTAAACAACTTGCTTTCTGATCTGTTATTTAACAGTCTCCAATTCTGCCACCCCCACCCCCAAGTATCCGACCTTTAACAGAAAGGTCTTGAAATTTCTATATTTGGTATTATTTTGTGTCTTTCAGTTCACGGATTAGGCATAATTATCAATTTTACTTTTTTGTCCTTGTAGTGAGGGAAAATGCTGAGTTTGGATTCTTTTTATCTTTTAATTAAGGTTCGTAAGATCGCTCCAGAGGGAATTTAACCGACAAAAAGGATTAGTAATTATCAATTTTCAGAGAGGTTCAATTCCACAATAAATCTTATTAGAGGAAAGCTCTAAATGCACTTAAACAAGATAGCACCATAACACCATTAAAATCCTTAACTCTTTACCAAACGACTTGTCCAAATTGAAATTTCATTGTATTTGCAGACGACAAACTACATGTGACTTAAAAATTTCTTTTGTGAAGAGAAGAAAACATTGTAGGAAAAGAAGAAAATGCTGGTTACCAGCATTTTCTTCTTTTCCTCTAATGTTTTCAAAAGCTCTCTTTCTTATGGTAGTTAAAAGTCGGGATTGTATGGTAAAGGTTTAACGCCTTACAACATAAGTTTTAATGACCCAGAAAAAGGAGGCGTTCCAAACATTGTATGAAAAGGAGAAAATGCTGGTGACCAGCATTTCCTCCTTTTCCCACAATGTTTTCTAACCTATCAAAGGCAGAAATCATCATTGAGCTAAATTTGATTTGTCGTCTGCAAATGCTTTCAGTTTGGTTGAGTCCAAAATTATGTTTTTTGGTATAGAGTAGATCTTTAAGCTTTATTGCAACGAATTTTTGTTGGAAGTGGAAAAGCGTCTTCACCAAGTTTTAAATCACTCAAACATGAAGGTCTAAGACCAAGCCATAATCCAATTAAAACCCATTAAACAAGCTTCATTTGAACTACTTTTCATTGGTTGGCAATGGTGAAATTTCTTCTGTTTTAGGGTCACCTAAGTACGAAGGTCTTAGACAGCACCCTAATTCAATTCAAACCCATATCTGAGGTTTATTTCAACTAATGAAATTTTGCTTCGCAATGGTGGAATTTCTTTTAATTTTTGGTCACCTGAGCGCCAAGGACTTAGAGAGCACCTAAACTCTTTACCAAACGATAAATTCCAGACAGTTCCAAACTGAGAGCATCTGCAGACGACAAATCTGAAAGTGGTCCAAATGAACTGAAGCTCCTTGACAGGGTAGAAGATATTGTTGAAAAAGTAGAAAATGCTGGTCAGTAGCATTTTCTACTTTTCTCACAGTGTTTTCAAAAGGCCTCCACCTCGGGGTCTTTAAAACTTAGGATTGTTTGATGATCCGTTATTACCTTAAAAACCCCTATTTAAGCTTTATTTGAACCAATGAAATTTCACTTGGCAAGAAGAAGACTTCTCTTTTTAGGGGTCACCTAAACACCAAGACATCAGAAGGAGCTTTCTGATCGTTCACCGTCTGTCCGCCTCTCTGTCTGGACCATGTCAAATCACATTGCATGATGCAGACTCCAAAGGATAAGAAACGGAAATTTAATCTAAACGGTCTGGGTCACATGACCAAGACTTACTTCGTTATTAACCCTTGGGCTGCTAAGCGCGACTCACTGACCTGTAGCGGACAGTGTAGATCAAGATCAGACTGCACAAAACGTGCAGTCTGATCCTTGCTCTACACTGTCCGATGAGGAAATATTTTCCTCCAAAAGATAAGTTTGAAATAGCATTATTCAGGGTGTTTACTATCGGCTTGAACGTTTCATTTAACTTATTTAGCAGGCTAATGGTTCAGGAAAATCCTTAATAAATTTTCCTCTCCTTGAAGAAGGACTGGCAAATGGAAACGAAACTCGACATGGAAGATAACTTTGCACCAGAGGACAAAATTTATTGACTACACTAAACAAAACTTCTAAACGGCCACTTTTAAGCCGGAATTCCCCGTAGACCCCTTCTGGCATCCGATATCCAGAAAAGAGGCGGTTCATTTAGTTTGATGTTTTGGAGAATGATTGACCAGTGTAAAAGCATACCCCAGCCTAAGTTTGAAAAGAATTTGTCGACTCGTTATATTGAAATGAATTTATTAAACATTCATTCACTTAACACTAAAAATTTAAAAATCATTATTTGAAAACTTCACGCTCCTTCTCTCGGTTTATATTTTTGTGCAGAAAATAGTTTTCATATTTTTCCTTATTGCTGACAAAATTTCAGTAATGTTTGCATCTCTTTTTAACCTGCAGGTTCGTCTGATAGACACCATAGGGGTCCGTAGTTTGACTCCTATCACCCATAGACTAAAACAAGGGATTTAACTGTATGCAGCCCGTTACTCGCCCCCGGTTACAAAAAAACAACGTATCTTTTCTACCCCATCAGTTATTCTCCTAATTTTTTCTACAGCTGAGAGCCAAAACATTTTTCTACCAGAAAAACACAACTGTTTGTCAGTGGCTAATGCAGTCTGGCTGATACATTCGCTCGAACTTGTAAACTCGCTCAAAAATCTTCGCCATTGACACGGGTTCGTACATTCCATACTGACGTTCGCGCATATAAACCAATGAAATTTCTCGTTCCAAACAGTGTCACCGTACTGTCACGTTACAAAAAGGTGTGAGCAGCTGTACGAAAATTCATTGGTTGAATGCACGACTGTTAGTACATATCAACCAATGAAATTTCTCGTTCCAAACAATGTCACATGACAGAAGATGGCTGCAGCTGTTCGAAATAAGAACGTGGATCACAATTTCAACGAATTCTGAGGCGTTTCGTCGTTATTGAAGATAAAGACTATAGGTCAGTAGTATTTTAAAACATGTTTAAAGGGTGGGTGCCGCTAATGCTGCGTTTCATTGGATCTAAAGTGCATTTTATATCTTGAAAACGGATGTACGAACCCGTGTCAATGGCGCAGATTTTTGAGCGAGTTTACAAGTTCGAGCGAATGTATCAGCCAAACTGCATTAGCCACTGACAAACAGTTGTGTTTTTCTGGTAGAAAAATGTTTTAGCTCTCAGCTGTTGAAAAAAATAGGAGAATAACTGATGGGGTAGAAAAGATACGTTGTTTTTTGTAACCGGGGGCGAGTAACGGGCTGCATACAGTTAAATCCCTTGTTTATAATATATAGTCTGTGGGTGCCAGGAATCAAACTACGGACCCCTATGATAGACACAACGCATGCGCAAACCACGTGTTTTCCTTTTTTCGAAAAAGAGATGCCTTCTATCGGCAAAATCGAGAATCTTCTCATCACAATACCATGTCTAACGTCCAGACATAATTATGTTATAAGTTGTTTATTATAGGGTCAAATTTACAGGAGAAACAAAAGTGGCCGGTTAGAAGTTTTGCTGAGTGTGGTGCATAAATGAAAGCAGTTGCAGACAACAAAATATAATTGAGCCGTGCTCTGTGAAAAGGGGGCTTAATGCATCTGCGAAAAGTATCGACCCATGTCAGCCTGCGCGGACTGGGCCGAAACTTTTCGCTATTGGTCAATTTTCTGTTTGTCAAAGGACAATCTACCTCATAATTAAGTGGGTTATTGAAAAAAGTGGCTCCTATGGATCCATTTTTATGTAATGACTTGGGCTAGTATCATGTATAACGGTGATGCATTAAGCCCCCTTTTGCCAAAGCACGGCTCATATTAATTAGGTGTAGCTCAAATGTTGGAAACTAAGGGGAGGGGAGAAGAGACTATTCTTGTAAACAGGCCGTTTTTTTGTCAGAAAAAAAAAAGTATGGGGTTTAATCAAAGGCCATACGATCTAGTTCATGTTTGTTATTTCTAGAGTAAGTACTGTCGATCCCGATAAGATTTGTGTTTTGCGGCGTCTGATCTAAATCGACAGTGCTTCGTTTTATTCATTATCAAACGACAAAATTTTGGACTGGACCAAATTGAAAGCATTTGTAGGTGACAAATTAGCTAATGCTCAAAATGATGATTTCTGTTTTTGATATGATAGAAAACACTGTGGGAAAAGAAAATGCTGGTTACAGGCATTTTCTCGTTTTCCTACAATGTTTTCAAAAGCCTTGTCTTTCAAGGCCGTTAAAGATCGGGATTGTGTGGTAGAGTTAACCTCATTTTACATTTATTGTGAATCAGATTCTTCTACTTGACCCTCAGGAGCTAACCGCAACTCAAGGACTTCTTGCAGACTGCGTAGATCAAGATCAGACTGCACAGAAGGTTCATATACTATCCGATATTTTTCCACAAAAAGTAGCTTTGGAATGGCAATATTTGAGTTTCAACCATTGACTTGAAAGTTTCATGTAACTTATTCAGATGAAATACATGATTTTTTGAGCGGTCGCCGTAATATGACTGAAATAATGTTGAAAGTGGCGTAAAACACTATTCAATCAACCAGTTAACTTATTCAGTAGGTTAAGGGTTAAATAAATCACTTTCGGTGATCAGTTACCGGAAATCATTACCAGTACTCGCGCCGTGATGTTGATAATTCCGACGCTTGATCACAGGTCTTTGAAACTCCATTGGTCTATTACGAAACACCGAAATTTTCATTGCTCGATCATCGGACACCGTTACTAAAAATAGCGCATTTGCGCATCACTTCTATACACACTGTGGATGCGATACTCAATTACGCAACACCGCAATTTTCATTGCTCGATCATCGGACACCGTAACTAAAAATAGCGAAATACGATAAAGATGCGAGCTTCAAAGGCCAGTGGGTTACCCCACTCATCTTGGGGTTCAAACTCTGATGTTAGAGTGTTTGTCGTAGGCCTTCTAGAAAACAAACGTTTATTTTAATCAACTTTTCTCATGGGAAAAAAGTCGAGTGCACGAACCATCTATACCACTCTCATTTAACCCTTAACTCACCAACGCGGCGCGGTAGCTCAGTAGGTAACCTACAGAGCTAGAAACTATGGTTGCTGGAGGTCGCTGGTTCAAGTCTCTTGCTTGGCCAATTTCTTTCCGAGGAATGATGTTAGCCATTACGACAGAATCCATTCCTTTTTCACATATCTTTTTTTCGACGATGTCTATACAAGAAATCAGGCAGTGGTCATTTTGCGAAGCACTGACAAGGAAATTCAAGGAAAGCACGGACAGGTGCACTGGCCCCCGCGATATTACTGCGAAATAATGTCCAAAAAGGCATTTTATTAAACGGCAAAAATTTAGAATCCATACTGAAAGCATTTACAACAATATAAATGTCATGCAAAAATTGATTTTTTTGTAGGGGATAGAAAACATGTGTTTCTATTTATGTTTTAATTAGCCATCTTTGCACGCAAATGAAAATTAGCAGACTTTGTTACGATACTCCTTTAAGGGGGGTGGGGGGGCTGTTACATTAATAAATACGCGTTCAGTCAAACCTGTTCGTTAAAGTCCCAGCAGCGGCCAAAGGTAAACTATGGGGTGTTAAAGTGATTTCATATTTAAACTATACCATTTAAAAGTACGGAAATTATTGTGAAGGTGACAGTCTGTTATTGTACGGTAAGCCCAAGTGTTTGTCGCTGACAGAAAACGAATTTCAAAATCAGGTAAACAAAACTTAGAGCGACCAGGCAACTTTTGACCTAGTTTTAAAATTCATTTCCCTGCCATTGACTAACACTTGGGCCGACCGTTCAATAGCAGATTGTCCTCTTCACAATATTTTCCATACTTTTAAACGGTATGATTTAAATTAAGACGCATTTTACCACCCCTTTGTTAACTATTGGCCGCTACTTGGCCTGTAACACTTGTATTAAGCCGTGCCCACTATTAATGTCTACGGCCCCTAACTCTCATATTAAAAGACGTAAGCTGCCGAGATTAGCCGAATAGCCTTTACGAAAACGTCGATGTTACACGATATTTATCGATGAGTTAGTGAGTCTACGGCCCCTAACTCTCATATTTAAAGACGGAAGCTGCCGAGATTGGCCGAATAGCCTTTACGAAAACGGCAATGTTTACCGATGAGTTAGGGGCCGTAGACCTTAAACAGTGATTATTGATATTGTCTAGAATCTTCATTTTGAATAAATTGGTCCCTCTTTAAACATCCACCAGTCCGAAAAGGCCAGCGTTGCTTGTTCCCCTATCTGCCCCCCCCCCCCCCCCCGCCCCCAAATGACCGGTTGGCTGTTTAATATCTATTTTACTCCGCAAGGGTTCGGGAACGTAGCGTGGAGGTGTAAAAGATGGAATATATTGGCATGATAGCACTAGCATCACGGTGATAGAAGATAAATGGCTGTACAGCCAAAAAATTGTGGAAACTCTCTTTAGGTATGTAGCTCATCTTCAAACAGGTGATCAGAGCCAACAACGAGAATCAAACCAAACTTTTCTGGTTACAACTCCAATGGGTTAACTCTTTCAGTGCCAAATAAATAAACTCAATCTCTTTCGACGGCTCTTAATACAATCCATTGAAACTTACAAAGATTTTGATTGTATAGACTTGACTACACAAGCGGACGGTATAGATCAAAGATCAGACTGCACAGAACGTGCAGTCTGATCTTGATCTATGCCGTCCGCAAAAGTCACTGTTTCGCCTGTGGCGCCGAAAGAGTTAATGTCTCCGAGCAAGACAAGGTACGACATTAAGAAGGTAGCATTCACTGCAACATCGTTACTCTAATTACAGAGTCACGTGACATGTGTGACGTCATTGTTTAGTTCAAGAACCTCACTTATGTCACAATTTAGTTGAAAAAGATTCCTGTCGGTAGGCTCTTCAATCTTCAAAGACGGATATTTTGTCTAATTAGATTCCTATACTTTGAGAGGGAAGCTTGTAATTACTAATTAGAATGGCAAGATTGCTGGCAAGATTTTCTAAGCACACTTTCATAAATTTTAACTTTGAAATGCGATTTCCGTTTTTTTTCTTTACTTTCGAGGACAGTGTAGAGCAAGCCTTGATCAGACTTTAGTTAAGGTGTAGTCTGCTCTTAGATCGACACTGTAAAGTATTTTGTTAGATATTTGGCAAAACAACAATAAAACCGATCTCTTCCACTTACTAAAATCATCACCTTCATTTATTTAGGGAGCTACAAGTTTAAACCCTTATCTGCTAAATGAATTGAATGAAAATTTCCAGCCAATTGAAAGAATCCAAACATTGCGATTCCATACTACTTTCCGCCGAAAAAAAATTGTACCGTATTGGGCAGTGTAGGTCCAAGATCTGACTGCACGTACTGTGTAGTCATATCTTGGTCTTCATTGTCCGCAAAAGTGCTTTCGGTGGCGCTAAGCAGTATAAAGGAAAAAAAAAAAGGGGATAAACAATATCTGTATCATGAATAGGTGGTCCTCACTGTTCAGGTGATAAAAACCTGTGGCGTTTTGTGGATAAGAGCGTGAACTCATATTTCCTAATACCTAGACCTCTGACACAATAAAATACAATACAATACACAATACAAATCACTTTATTAATCGAAAGATAAGACTGTACAAAACACTCACAGCGTGGTTAACTCTTTACCAAACGACATAATTTTAGACTAGTCCAAATTGGAAGCATTTGCAGACGACAAAATTAATGTGACCCAAAAATTGAAATTTGTTTTGGGAAGGGAAGAAAACATTGCGGGAAAAGGAGAAAATGCTGGTTACCAGCATTTTCTCCTTTTCCCACAATGTTTTCAGAAGGCTTTTTTCTCAGGGTCGTGAAAACCAGGGATTGTTTGGTAAAGGGTTAAGGAAGTGTTAGTCAAGACGCGTACAATGAATTTCGATGTGAGACTAAAGTGCACTTGTGCATTTACGCAGTTTTGTCAAACAAATGGCCGGAAAACAAACTGGCGGTCACATGTTTTAAATATACTTTTACAAAATACAGCCTTTGGTCGTGGTGATAATTGTGTAATTTCTACAGACTGATAATTTATCTATTCCCTTATTTTCCGCATGTCAAATTGGATTTTCATTTGCACGAGAGCTGATCCCCGGTGGCGCAGTCGGTAGCGTACAGGACTTGAGAACAGGGAATTCGTAGCTGGTTCAAGCCCCAGCACGGCCAAATTTCTCTCCGGGGATTGATGATAGTCATTGCGACAGGATTCATTCCTCTCTAACCGCTGATCATTGTTTCGACGATGGTTATGTTGGAAAGCAGCCAGTGGCTTGGACAGAACATTTTGCGAAATACTGGTGACAGAAGCTCCAGGAAAAGTATGGATAGGTGCACTGGCCGCCGCGATATGTCTGAAAAAATGTTGTAAACGGCGTTAAACAACATAAAATCAATCAAAAAATTCATTTGCATGAAGAAATGGTCATACAGAATTTTGTCTTTTGAAATTCACTTGCACCACATAAAGATGCTGAGCACAACTGAAGGTGAATTGTTGGACAGAATAAACCTAGATCAGACGGTAGAGAACCTACAGTCTGGTTTTTAATCTACAATGATTGATATTCGTGGCCCTTAACCTTTACAGCGCTCTGAACAACTTAAGTTTTCTTTTCTTTTTAGAATATGTAACCCGAGATCGGACTGCTTTTATCGACAGTTTATATCAAGACCAGACTGCATGGACTGTGCAGTCTGATCTCGGATCTATAACTTCCGCCTTATCGTGAAGCATTTGGGTAGGGATCGTACATAGATATGTGTATAATCATGTGATCCCTGGTTTGGGCAATACACCCTCGAAATTGGAATGTTTTAGTCTGCGTTCAGCCTGAATGAGAACCGGTCCCATCTTTTATTCAGGGGAAAAACTGCTGTGATCTTGTCTTTCCCGTTTCTTTCGTTAAAAGCACACAAAGGTCTGTAAAGGAAGAGGGTTTCATTGTTTCATCACTTAACAATAGTGGTCTTATGATGCAATCCACTTAAATCAATTATCCGCCATACATATGAGCCGTGCTCTGGCAAAAGGGGGCTTAATGCATCTCCGTAATCCATCATACCAAGAAAGCCATCACATACTTATGGATCCATAATAGCCACTTTTTTTAACAACCGACTCAATCATGAGGTAGACTGATCCTTTGACATGCAGAAAATCGACCAATAGCGAAAAGTTTCGGCCCAGGTCAGCCTGCGCGGACTGCGCAGGCTGACCTGGGTCGAAACTTTTCGCAGATGCATTAAGCCCCCTTTTCACAGAGCGCGGCTCATATGTTTTTGTACCGCAGTTTGAAAAAAAAAAATCTTATTCAAATAAGCAGACGTTTCGCTCATTGTTTAAGATCAAGTGGCAGACTTTGTCCAAAGTCAGACAGCAACTTCTGAACTAGCTCTAAATTTATCTAATGTTGATCAGTGTCATCAGCGAACGCTTATTGCATTATCTTCCGCTAGATGGCATTCTACAAATACACGTCTATCTGATTTGGGCATTCCGGGTACAGAACCGGACTACTTTTCAAAACAACAACCTTTACTTTGAATTTCAGAATGAAATAAACGTTTACTCAATAAAACGCTACCTGGTGCGATTCATTCAGCTATGATCGGCTAGCATGTAACCTATGCATCAGCCATTTATTAAAACAGTCCCTACATGCTTGGGTAATAAGCTAATAGCTTCGGTATAAGCCCTACTTTTCCCAGGTATACGCGGATGGGTGATGGGTCATAGCAGACAGGTCGAATCTTCGAAGAATATGACATGCGCAGACAACGACGCTTATTGTAGGCCTACGATGATACTGTGAGGGTTAACTAACGGGGCACTTCACTTGTCTTTGATACCATGGACATCGGAATAGAGGCGGTAGGGGCGGCGGCCTACGCCCCAATATTTTGTCGGATTATAACAGGGATTAAAAAGGATAACCGGTTCATTAGATATATCTCTTGCAGTTTTGCCAAATAAACAATTCGAATATACCCGCCTTAATAGTTAAAAAGCCCTCACACATAGGGGCTAACGGACAGTATAAATCAAGATCTTACTGCAGGTTGCGGTATGCTTTGGTCTACGCCTTCCGTAAACGACAGAATCAATGCAGTCTTCTTTCGACACTACTGAATACCAGAGTGCAAGCTTACAGCACTTTGACTATTTCGATTGTGAGATCGTTACCATTTTATAGCAATGTTGCCGTTTCTCCCGGTATTTGCCACTTTTTTTTAACAAGACTGTTTCCAGGTTGGACCCATTTGGAGTTTTTACCATATTTACCACCTAATACATTGTTTTAAATCTATAATTTAGGTGAACGAAACGTTTTTGTATTTATGTAGATCTGGATCTTATTTCATATCTGGAATGACTGACAAGAAAGAGTGAAAGTCGATTAGATTTCTGACAAGAATGATTGAATTTGAGTATATTCATCGTCGCCACCGATTGCACATATGGGCGACGCCCCCTGAAGGCTTATGTTAGGGGGGGTCGTGCAAGATACAGAACGCAACCCATCCTAAGTTACGTCTCGTTCTCTGCTCGGTGTGTAGCACCGTCACACGGGACCTCGGTATAACGTCTCATGCATCCGAAAGACTATTAGTTATTTTAGATGGTCAGCCCTCAAATGGACCAAAACTTCACGTTTGCGAGTCCTACGCTCTGCTGTGACCACTTGAGCAATTCGGGCTGGTTTCTGACAAGAAGTTCATCGAAATCCCCTTTCGCAGAGAGTATGCTATAGAATTTTCCGGCTGGTATTTTCATGAAAATCAAAAAGGGGCCCAGTTTATTTTGCGGGTTCGTCAGGAAGTATGCAGCTAAAGTTTATTCTGTAGCCATGTAAGGCGATAAACAACACTTCTCCATCTGAAACCGCACGAATCAATAGCAAATACCTGAAATTTTCTTTCCCAAATGACTAACAGAAATAAATTGTATTCAACTGGTTCTTTACAGAAGTTTGATCTCAAAACGCTTATACAGAATACATGGATGTTATCATCATGTTATCATTATCAAATGATAACAGAAACAACAGAAATCTATTATAAATAGTACAATTGTATTTTCTTAATGATGATAATGATGCTGATGAGTTTTTTTTTTTTTTTTTTTTAATTTATTGCATTTGGTTATGACTGTACTGCTGACTACAATACAATACAATATAATAACGTTACAAAACTTTATTCAGTAATGAAGGCCTCCGACCTAACGTTACAATACAAATTTTACAAAACATATTATCATCATGTTGAGTGACTGATTTACAGAGAATCTTGGCCTCTACATAGGACTGTCAACATTTTCACAACCTTTTAACACTTCAATCACTGGAACCGGCTTACGTTATTCATGCAACAATATAGATCAAGTCCAGACTGCACGGAACATGCAGTCTGTTCTTGTATCTTCTCTTAGGCATACAGTTACTTTGTTACATATTCTAGCTAAAACAGCTAGAAGAAGTGATACTTTTGCTGCTTTTCCTGACTGAATAGTTTCATTTCATTGATTTAGCCCTCTAAGGGTTAAAGGCCCAATAGCGGCTAAATGTAAACAATCAAATGCAAAACAATAAAATACAAAGATTTATGCAGTAATTTACGACTCTGGCCTACAATACAAATTTTACAGAACATATTTATATCACGTTGAGTGACAAAGAAAAGTAAGATAATGATTTTTTTCAATTGTCTAAAATTTCTTGTCTCACGCTAAATGTAGACAATAAATATCTAGCCATGCGAAATATGGAGTCTTGATCTTTTGAAGACATTATACCATAGAAAGATTCGGACGTTCTGTTTTGACTTCTGCCTATGAAAGGCGTATTCAACATGCGTTTAAATAACCCTAGCTAGTTTTCATCCTTCCTGTAGAATCATTCTAAAATGCAAACATTGCTCTCAGTCGAATGCACATAAAAGGCTGTTTTACTACTGTAGATCCACGAGATTTATTCTCTATTCCTCTACCGATAACAACCCAATACATGCTATGCCCCTGCAATTTTGCTAGATCAATGTGTCATGTGACAATCACGTGCTTTTTGTTTACACGGAAGTTGTCAAAATGGCTGAAACGGAGGAGAATGGGTTGATCGAAGATATATCGAATTACAGCCAGACAAACGGCGATGAGGATGAAGATCGCGAAATTTTCTGTGACGGCCAGGTAGAATTTAATAGTGTTATTTTATCCGGAAAACAGAGTGTGTTTAAATTTTACGATAATGATACCTCGCCGGGTCTCATGACCTGTAAACTCCAACTGAACTAGTATCCACATAAGGATGGCCGGTATTTTCAGACGGATTTTGTTCCTAAACAAGGATCCAGCCAGTGTACAGTTTTACAACTCTCTAACCGTTCCTCCCTTCTTGTTTCATCCTCCATGGTTCTGACTCTCTCTTCACTGCCCTCCACCCCATTCTATCAGGTCTCAGTATTTCCTCTCTCCTTATGGGCAAGCCGGGTAGCTTAGTTGGTAGAATCCAGGGCTAGTAAGCCTGGAGCTATGAGAGTGAATCCCATCCAGGTCCAACTGATTTTGTGGATTGACAACGGTCATTGTGATAGAATTCATTCCTCTTTCCCCCCCCCCCCCTACCGTTTACAATGTTTTGATGACTTTTATATGGAAAAGAAGTTAGCCAGTAGCATTGAAACAATGTTGTGCAAAGTTTTTTACTTCTTTACAACGCGACAAAACTTTAGACCTGCTCATTTGCAAAGCATTTACAAACGACCAATTAAATGAGACTCAAATGGTACAATTTGTATGTGACTATGTGTGAAAAAGGAAGGGAGAAAATTCTGGTTTGGTAAGGGGTTGAAAGAAACACTGGGAACGTATGGATAGGTGCACACTGGCCTAGATAAAACAAGAAGTATCTTTCATCTTTAGGTATATCCCCTGGTAGTGATCAATAAACTGTATTCGAAACATTATTCCCAATTTGGGAGGTAGTTCCAATATTATATTTGTAATTGTTTCTCTTGTGACACAAAAAGCTGTAGCAGATGATCAATTACAACAACATTGGAGCTACCCTTCAAATAGAAGGTGTTGTAGTATGCACTATTTGAAAGGTACTAGACTACAAAATTTATAGTAAAAAGGGCTAGATTAACTTAAGTTTGAATGAAATGTGACAAGGATGAGATTCCCTTACCAACAAAATTTTGTAATGCATGTTGATGACTGCATGAAGTGAAATCTGTCTGTTATTATCATGATAAATTCAAACGTACTGTTTTTATAATAGCCATACCCTCACAAACATTTTCGCATACATTTTCCGTGGATACTTTTAAACAAGATTTTCTTTTGTCTTCCAGTTGTCTTTTATTGGTCAGGATGTTGAATGTATACCACAAAATTTAATCAGTGATTATTCCAAAGTTACAAGAAGACTAGATCTTAGCTTTAATAGAATCAGGTAAGTTGATTAACGCTTTTCCAAATGAAAAATATTTAGACTTATCCAAACTAAAGGCAATTGCAGATGATGAATAAAATATAGTAGCTCCTGTAATGAAAGGATAGAAATTGGAAAACATTATGGGAAAAGGAGAAGATGCTGGTCACCAACATCTTCCCCTTTTCCCATAATGTTTTCAAAAGCCTTCGTATTTAGAATTATTAAAACTCGAAATTGTTTTGCAATGTTTTTGGCAATTGTTTAGAAAGTAACTAAAGAAAATAAAGTGACTGTTCCAAATACTGTAGTACTTGTTACTTGGCTGTGATAAACATCTTACAAGCTTCAAACTGGCTGCCAACAGAAATTTAAATGTAAAAATGGAAAGCATTTGCTGACAAAAATTAAATGTGGTTCAAATGTCTTGATAGGATTTGTCTTTAACAGGGTAGAAAACATTGTTGGTAGATGAGAAAACATATTTGTATTTTTCCCCTTTACCAAAAAATCATGAATTTTAACGACCCTGAGGAAGAAAGATTTCGAGAATGTAGTGGAAAAAGTAGAAAAAGCTGGTATTTTCTCACTTATCTTGTTTTAAAGTAGAAAACTGATTATAAGTAGAGGCCCTGTGGGTTAATTCTTTACCAGACAACAAAATTATAGACTTATGCAAATTGAAAGTATTTGTAAACAACAAATGAGGTATGGCTGAAACAAAGAGATTTGTATTTGATGGGATAGAGAACATTGTTGGAAAAAGAGAAAATGAGGGTGAACAGTATTTTCTCGTTTTCCCACAGTGTTTTCAAAAGCCTTCTTTCAGATGGTCTACAAGACTTGAGATTGTTTGGTATGGGCTAATTTCTATTTATTCTTAAATGGGGATAGAGTATAATTATTTGCTTTAACGAAGTATATTATAAATTTTTCTAATGGACAGACTTTTTTAAAACTTTGCATCAATAAAGCTCATCATGTCTCTAGAAGATTGCAGTAAAAAAAGATGTGGGTCACAGCGCTCGTTTCTGAGAAATTTGCCTTTGAAAAAGGTATATACTGTTCCAAAATTCAGCTTGTATTGGATTTAAAGCACCCTTCTTTAAGAGTCAGTTAAACAGGAAAATTACAGGAAAAATATACAAATATACCAGTACATTATTTTAATGAAAATTCATATATTTTTGCACAAATATATAAAAGCCTGGTTTTGAGCATGGTAAATGTACAAATATGCATGTTATATATGGATCTTTGATTTAAAAAGGGAGATAATTTGACCGAATTAGGGGTAACTGTTAATCTTAAATAAATACATACTTTCTAACGGACAGATTTTTCTTGAAATTTTCACACTCATAGTATTTATAATTCTAAACAATAAGAAAAAATAAAAATGGCACCTATCCATGCTTATATCGTCAGAAAATAAGGTTGAAGGTCACTGTGGAAGTTAATTTTTCAAGGAAAAAAATAGGATAAAAGCTCAGCAGACATAGTGGGAAAAGGAGAAATTGCTCAATAGGAGTGATTTCTCCTTTTCCAACAATAATTTTCAAAGTGGAAACAGCTATACTTCCACAGCTTTAAATTTCCTGCCTTTGTTTCCTTGTTTGGTGTGTAACGCCGTGTTAGCATCATTTTAATTATTTCACGGTGACAGTTCAAAGATCCATTTTTTTCTCTTCACCAATACTACCCAAGGAAAGAGCTACTTGTTTCAGTGCACCAATAGTATTACCATTATGTGCAAAAAATACAATAGGTGTACTTTTGATTCAATATCCACGACAAAAATACATGCGCAGTCGGATGTGCGGGAACATTTGTCATATACGTCGTTAATATATGTCTCACTTAATACAGGACATTACATGGATTAGAGGAATTTATCAATCTCGAGGAACTGATCCTAGATAATAATGAGCTGACAAATGACACAGGATTTCCACCTTTATCACAGCTAAACACACTTACACTAAATAAGAATCAGGTAAGTACCAATAATTCTCCAAATACTGAAGCTTTTTGTGGCATGTCATAGTAACTTAATACTTTTTTTTGTTCTGTTTTGACACATCTTTCGGATATGGCATTTCAAAGTAGTTTTATTGATACAGAAGTTGTATGGAGGGGAAGCTCAATTTTGCATGGACTGTAAGCAATAATAAAAATCCAAAAATGTTTCTTGACTGAATAATCCAACACCAGTTGATTTTGGAAGAATGTTTTACTGGTGGTGCAATGAAGAAATAATTTAAAAGAAAAGACTATTGGCTTTGAGTTAAGTGTTTAATGCCATTTTCAGCATTATTTCAGTTTTATCACAGTGGCCAGTGCACCTATCCATGGTTTCTTGGAATTTCTTTTGCCAGTGCTTCACACAATATTCTTCCCAAGCTACTGGCAGCTTCCCTGTATCACAAGCATCAAGACATGACCAGTGGTGGGAGAGGAATGAATCCTGTTGCAATGACTATCATCAATCCCCAGAGAGACATTAGCCAAGCTGAGGGTGCAAATCAGCAATCCCTAGTCTCAAGTCCTGTACACTGTAGGCTGCACTACAGGGCTAGACATTTTTAGGGAAGGAAAGTATTTTAGGAAAGCAAAAGCTTGCTTTTTATATGCACTAGGTACTTTTCAAGTTCTGTCTAAAATTATGATTGATTTCCATTTTGATACTAAAAGAATCAATAAGGATCAATCGATTTTCACTATTTAAGAACTTACTTTAGTCCTGTTCAGAAATTTAAGAATCTAATAGAGCTTTATGACCTCTCTTACTGTTGCTTAATTCTAAGTATATAGGGAGACTGCACATCAAGATCACATTGCACAGAATATGCAGTCTGATCTTGGGTCTAGAATCTGACAGTGTTTTTCTTTGTAAAATGTTTTGTCCTGAACAGCCTTGTAATTGTAACCAGTATTTTTTCTCATGACTGAAAACATCCACTTGGTTCTTTCATAAATGTCTAAGAATCATATTTCTATTTTCAGATAACAGACCTAGAGCCATTTTTAGATGTTATTAAATCCAATTATCCCAGATTGGTGTATTTAAGTTTACTAGGAAACACTGCATGTCCCAATCAACTCTCTGCCCATGACAAAGACGAAGAAGATTATATTAGATATAGGTGAGAGTATAAAGTCACATTGTAGTTTTAATCCTTTACATTACAATCCTGAGGCGTAACGACTCCAAGGATAAGGACTTTTGAAAACATTGTGGGAAAAGGAGAAAATGCTGGTAACCAGCATTTTCTCCTTTTCCCACCATGTTTTATACTCTTTTAAAGACATATTCCACCATATGAGCCACATTTTAGTCATCACCTGCAATGCTTTGGATAGAGACAAGTCCAAAATTCTGTTGTCTGGTAAAAAGTTAAGTTGGAATATGCACGCACAGAACTCACAGCAAGCATACCTTTAAACTATGTTTAGTACATCAGACTTCAGTGAAAACATTGTGACTTGTCTTATGAACAAAGTCCGTAACAAAGAAACAAATGAACAAATGCATTGCAGAAATACAGGGACTAGGCAGGATTCAAACCTAGAATGCCCAGACGAAAGGCCAACACCATAACCACAGAGCTAAAGAGAATTCTCTCTAACGCAGTTGTTAGGTATTGTATTTAAGTTGGGATGAAGCAATGCATGAAGGAGTGGTCTCCCGTAACACACCCCCTCTTAAAGTCATCATTTATGGATGACTCAAAGCCTTGTAAGGCAGAAAGTCCGTTTTTGGACAACAAATGGGATTAATGGCTCAATGGCCAATCCCGGACAAGCCCGCATCTTACGAACAAAGTCCGTAACAAAGAAACAAATGAACAAATGCATAGCAGAAATACAGGGCAGTATTCGAACCTAGAACGCCCGGACGAAAGGCCAACACCATAACCACTGAGCTAAAGAGAATTCTCTCTAACGCAATTGTTAGGTATTGTATTTAAATCGAGATAAAGCCATGCATGAAGGAGTGGTCTCCCATAACACTTGTTATTAGCAATTTCTGCTTTTGCTGCAATATTTTCAAAAGTAGTCTGTTTGAAAATGCAAAATGTTTTTTGTTGGGGGTAATGTCTGAAACCATGTCCTCATTAAATATTTTTCAGAAACAAAAAACTGTTACTTAAAAGAGGCAAGATTCCCTTTTCATCGAGACTTTAGACACCTATGAGAATTTCCTCCTTTGCCAGAATGTTTTCAAAAGTGGTCTGCTTCAAGACAAAGAGTTTTTCTGATGTTGATAATATGTTGGTTACCTGAAGTTTGTCATACCCAAAAATCATTTTTGAAGACTAAATATTTATATAAATTTGTAATCCATTTAGTAATTTTTTGGCGATCTACATAATACTGCTACAGAGGTACAGATAAACTGAATATCCTGAAGTTAGAGAAATGAGGTCATCTGCAGTTTTCACTAAAACCTGTATTGAAAATGCGTCTTACCAATGTCTTGATGAGACAATTATAATAAGTACCCTCAACATTAGATTTAGTAAAGAAATCAATTTTTCATGAATTTATATCACTGGAAATAATTTGAACTCATTTTTGTTACCCTGTCAGAATTGACCCTTTACCACATAACAAAATTTTAGACATATCCAAATTGAAAATAATTATGGATAACAAATTAGATGTGACTCATATAATTGAATTTGCCTTTGACAGAAAAGAAAACATTTCGGGAAAAGGAGAAAATGCTGTTTACAAGCATTTTCTCCTTTTCCCAAAATGTTTTCAAAAGTCATCTTCCTCAGGGTTTTTAAAACTTGGGATTGTGTGGTAAAGGGATATAGCTAAGGTTTAACCTGCTGTCATAAGTTAATCATATTTATCATATGCGTTATTTATTACATTTATTATGTTTATTATTTTTTTATATTTTCTCCCAGACACCTTGTATTATATAGATTACCAGATTTGAAATTTTTGGATTCCTCTCCTGTAAAACAGTCTGACAGAGAGGAAGCCAAGCGCCTTGGTCCCTTTCTTATGGTGGTCAGAGGGACGGGGGAAAATTCAACTGTAAGTCTGGTCTTAATGCTTTATTCACCTAAGTCTTCACAAAACAATTACATGATTGTACAACCCTGAGGAAGAGGGTTTTTGAAAGCATTGTGAGAAAAGGAGAAACTGCTAGTTACCAGCATTTTGTCCTTTTTTTCCCCTGCTGAAGGTGGAGGGATATAGTTTTAGCGTTGTCCGTCCGTCTATCCGTCCATCTGTCCGTCCAGGACAATATCTCCAATACCATTGGACGGAATTTCATGAAACTTTATACGTGTGTACAATGACCAATTCCGCCGATATACTTTTTTTTCTTTTTTTTGATTTGATGCAAAATGGCCGACTGGGAGCAATTTTGAGTTACACGGTCGCATAAATTTTTGAAAAGGTCTTTTTTGGCGGGGATATCATTTCAACAAAATTGCTTGTTGTTTTTATTCAGAGAAAAATCCAATGATTTGAATCGCATTATATTTGTCTCCTGCAACTAATTTCCGAATGGACAAATTTTACATTTTATTGTTTGGTAAAGGGTCAAGAAATTCATATGGGAATCTAAAACAGAAAAATCAGATAATGTAGATCAGACTGTGCGTCTCATGGTTGTTAGAGTGGCAGGAAGAAATTTTAGTTTGGTCTTTACTCTTAGACAGGCCGATGTTGGGAAGCACCTACACAAACTAAACCTAACCTTTTAAGTGCCAGATAAACCTAACAGAGATTTTCATTTCAGAAACGAGAACTAAATAATCACAATTTCACTGTTGCTTTATAGTTTTTAAGCAAATCAAACAGTGTAGATCAGAGATCAGACTGCACATTTTGCTAAGGCATCTATCCTTGTGAAAGAAACTTTGAGGGTTAAGATGTGACTACTTTGTCTCACTCACTGCAAGCGGGCTAAACAAAAATCACTGTAGAAAAGAAAAGAAAATATGTAATGTAAAATGTTTCTATCACTAGAAAGTAGAAAACCATTTACAATTATAGAACAAATTCTGTCATGATAGTTTTTGAGGATTTGTCAATAGAAAACGAGACCAAAATCTCAAAATGAGCATCAGCTCCTTGTTCAACTTTTTATTCAAATTTTACCTCTCTAACTTTTTACTAGATAACAAAATTTTAAACTTATCCAAATTGAAAGCATTTGCAGATCGCAAATCAAGTGTTACTCAAATGATGGGAGTTGGAAAGGGTTCAAAACATTGTGGAAAAGGTGGAAATAAAAGGCTCTTTTTCCTGTTTCCACAATTTTTTCAAAAGGGTTCTTCCTCAAGATCGTTGACACATGAAATTCTCTTATAAAGAATTAATCTGTTTACATATGTATTAGACCTTATCAATTCTATCCTGATGATTTCTTTTATTTCAGGGTCAGGAAGATGTTCCACCACCAACAACTCCATACACCCCATTACCAGAAAACAGTCGAGATGCTGGAGATCACATCGGTTTGTTATTTTCTTTTTCTTCTACCCTTACTTCATAAAACAGACATCCTAATTCTTAGGAATATTTTTTTTCTTTTTTTATTCATGTGCATTCGGCTGTACTTATTATTTAAAACTTGGCTCATGTTTGGTTATCCATGTTTTACAAAGTCATCTGTTTTTGGGATTAATCCACAAAACCAACTGACCAACTCTTTACTGGGCAGCATGAGTTGTCCATATTGAAAGCATTGGCAGACAAGTAAAATGTGCCTCAAATTATTATTTGTCTTTGATGGTGTAGAAAAAAAAATGTTGAAAATTATTTTCAAAACCTGATTTCCTCACAGTTGTACAAACAAGAGTTTTGAAACCGTTAAGCTCTGTCAATCTTTTTGTTAATCATCTCTTTATAAGATGACAACATTGTAGACTAGTCCAAAGTGAAAGGAATTGTAGACGGCAAAGTCAGTATGGTTCAGATGAAGGTGTTTGTTTCTGAAAGGTTAGAAAACATAGTGGGAAAAGGAGAAAATGCTGGTTACCAGCATTTTCTCCTTTTCCCACCATGTTTTCATAAGCATTCTTCCTCATGGTGGTTAAAAACTAGAGTTTGTGTAGTAAAGGATTATCTACATATATTGGCTATTTATTTCAGGCTCCTTTGGAAAAAGTAAATATGTCTACCATGGAAAACATTCTGAAGGAAACAGATTTATACGAAATAATGACCTCTGACTGGGATATTTATATGTGTCACAATTGCGTTAGAGAATATTGTCTCGGCATATGATAGAAACTGGGAGATGTCTACAAGAGGGAAGTTTAATAGTGCTTGACTATTAGCGGTACAATATTTGGGCTTGACCTTGCATCCAGTAAATAGCTGATTTACAGTATCTCATATTCAAAGTTCTAGCTGAAATATTCTATCCCACATGGTGCAGTAGATGACATTAAAAACAGTCAGTTGTAGAATATATAAACATGATGACCAAGGAACAGATTGCTCAAGATGAATATTTTTATGTTTACCCATTTGTTTAAGCTTTTAAGCTTACCCTTTACCAAACAATCCAATGTATTAACCCTATATATTATATTTCATGTGTCTATTTTTAGAAATGTTATGGGTAAAGAAATGTCGTAATTTAAGCTGGGGGGAATTATTTCCCCGTCACAGTGAATATTTTCCTCCTGCCGAAAATCTGGAACTACTTTTTTAAGTTTTTTAAGGTTTTAAGTTTTAAAGGTGGCATTCATTGACAAAATAATCAGAGGAAATATAATATATAATTTATTTCATCAGCTTGTGGTTAATATGGGGAAATATTTGCCTCAAAATGGAAAGGTCCGCGAAAATAACGGCACTCGTTATTTTCGCATACCTTTCCCTTTTTCGGCAAATATTTCCCCATATTAACCACAAGCTGATGAAATAAACTCTATGGAAGAATCCCATGTATTAACAACCCTACGGAAGAAGCCTGTTGAAAACATTGTGGGAAAAAGATAAAATGCTGGTAACCAGCCACAATGTTTTTTTACCCTTTTAAAGGTAAATCCCATTATTTTAGCCATTGTTAATTTGACACTTGCAAATACTTTTTTTTGGACAAATCTCTAAAATTTTGCCACCTGGTAAAGAGTTTAGAAATTATATGATAATGGAACTGTCCATAGTGTGCAAATAGCAGTATATACATTTTGCTAAAAATGTCTGTTGAATTGTTAACCTTTTAGCATAACACAAATTTTATACATGTCAAATTTGAAAGCACTTACAGACAACATATTAAATGTGGCTCAAATGATTTACGTCCAAAACTTTAGAAAACATTGTGGGAAAAGGAGAAAATGCTTGTTAACAGCATTTTCTCCTTTTCTTACAATTTTTTTTGAAGGACTTCTTCCTTGGGGTCATTAAATCTTGTGATTGTGTGGTAAAGGTTTAACCAAGTAACCACATGTTTTTATGATATTGTAGAAGGCTTTTGAAAATAATCTTGAAAAAGGAGAAAGTGTTGTTAACCAGCAATTTCTCTTATTCCAACAATGTTGTTCATGTTTTAAATATAGTTATTTAGTCAACACTCACCTTGTTGTCTGCAAATGTTTTGGATATGGAAAAGTCTACAATTTTGTTGACTGATGGAGTTGAAATATGTCTGTCACTTGGTCAGATTTTGCTTAATCCATACATAAATGTATTGTTATGCCTTTACTGTAGAGATATGAAACAAAAAAAATCATTTTCGGTAAAGAAGCAGTTTCTTGGTGTCCTGCAAAGTTTAATGGTTCAAGGCTATTTTTCTTGCCTTCCAACATTTTTCAATGCAGTAATGCACAAACAAGAGTTTGTAATGAAAATCAAGATTTTGCATAATGTTTTCTGCAGTACCTGAATTCTTTACCAGATCACAAAATGTAGAATTGTCCAAATTCAAAGCATTTGCAGACAACAAATTAAGCCTTTACCAGGCAGTCCCAACTTTTAACGACCTTGAGAAAGAAAGCTTTAGAAAAGATTGTGGACAAAAGAGAAAATGCTAGTAACCAGCATTTTCTCCTTTTCCAACAATGTTTTCTACCCTTCCCACATCAAATTTCAATTTTTGAGTCACATTTATGTTGTTGTCTTCAAATGCTTTCAATTCTGGACTAGTCTAAAAATTTTGTTGTTAAGTAAAGACTTAAATGCAGCTCAAATGCGTTGGATTTTTCTGCTAAAAATTTAAAAAAAAAAAACATTGCTTGAAAAGCAGAGAATACAGTATAGCAGCTTTTTTTTTCCTTTTTCAACCATGTTTCTAAAAGGTTTCTTGATAATTGTTAAAAATCAGGATTACATTAGCCATCAGAATTACTGTTAATCTGTTTTGTTACCAAATTCTTATTCACATTTTATTTAACCCTTTACCACACAGTCCCGAGTTTTAACGACCTTTATAAAAAGAAGCTTTTTAAGACATTTTGGGTAAAAGGAGAAAATGCTGGTAATCAACATTTTCTCCTTTTATCACAATATTTTCTACCCTTTTAGAGTCATATTTCATCAATTGAGCCACATTTGATTTGTCATCCGCAACAGCTTTGAATTGGACGAGTCTGTGATTTTGTTGTTTGGTAGAGTTTTAAGACATATGGCCTGCAACACGCGAAAAAGGGCATTCGGACATTTGCATAAAGTTTCGTCTTGGACTCCGCGCAGGCTAATCCGAGACGGCACTTTACGACTACATTAGATTTTGTCCTACAGTAGACTTGCGTTAAACAGAAAATTACATAAAAACGGAAAGTGTCGTTTCAGATTAGCCTGCGCAGGCTGATCCGAGACAACACTTTACGCAAATGTCCGACTGCCCCTTTTCGTGTGTTGCAAGCCATATATGAGCCATACCGTTGGAAAAGGGGGTTAAATGCATCTACATGATGTATCATACCAAACAAGTCATCACATAATTATGAATCCTTTAAATCAACTTTGCCTAACAGCTGACTGAATCCTGATGCAGAATGGTCCTTAGACATGCAGAAAATTGACTGATAGCAAAAAGTTTTGACGCATGTCAGCCTGTGCTACTGCACAGGTGACATGTGTCAATACCTTTCGCAATGCATTAAACCCCCATTGCATAGAGCATGGCTCATACATAAACTTATCCTGTAGACATGTGACAAAGTTTTGAAAGAATTTATTGATAGTCTAGAAACACTGGTAATTTATATTACATGTAATTTACTTGTATTTCTTGAAACTATATGTAAATTATTGAGTTTTTCTCTTTACCAAACTATAATATTTTGGACTTTACCAAATCAAAAGCTTTCAATAAATTAAATTTGTCTGCCAAAGGATAGAAAACATTGAGGAAAAAGGAGAAAATGCTGGCTACTAGCATTTTCTCCTCTTCCCAAAATGTTTTCAAAAGCCGTATCTGTCAGTGGTTGATACTCATGATTGTGTTGTAAGGGTTATTTGTTTATAGTGCCATTACCTTGCCTGGCCAATTTGTAAATAGTGCATTACCTGGGCTCTCTAGAAGTTACTGAGTAAGGATGTGCTGTATTTTACTTATTAACTCCCTAACAAAATTTACAGCAGGTTGCTTTTGAAGAATCCTGGTAAAGTATGCATGAGCTTGAAATAGGAATGATTACATTGTTACTCTCTGAAGGTGCTCTAGCAAGAGGAGAAATTACTCATAAACAACTTCTGCTTTTTCCACAATATTCTCAAAGGTAGCTTGCTTTAAGACAAAACAAGAGCACCACATACAGGTGCCAATGCTCGTCTCCAGTTGCCTGATCTTACAAATGTCAAAGTTATTGAAAATTCTACATTGAAAAAGGGGCATTACTGTGTCAAAAATATTTTTATGGTTACCTGCTTCTGCTGTACGAGTTCCCTTGCCCCTGTTCTATGGGTTCCCCTTTCAATAGTTAACAACTAGTCCTAGTTTGAAATACGTGTAAATGTCTTCAATAATGACAGACAACATGTTCAAGTTTTTGCATCACAAAGACGAGGCCAAGGCTGTGGCAATATGTTGATGTTTTCTTCAATAACAGCCCAGCTAAAATTAATCTGCAGATGATTTTGTGTGACCCTATTACGTCATAAGCAATGATTAGGCTATTTCCCTGTAAAGGTAAGGGAACACTTATGAGGATAGTGCATAATTCATAATCCAGCAGTTGTGGGTTTATCCATCATACAAAGTTCTGGGTTTTCAGAAGTGTCCTTGGGTAAGTCACTTCAGAACCTAAGCCTACTACTCGTAAAACCCATGAGAGACATCACTATGCGATCTGCGAGTGGTATATGACTGAAATAATGTCAAAAGGGGCATAAAACACCATAGCTTCTGAAGATACTCATGAAAGAGTGCAGAAGAAAGTAGAATATAATCTATGAGAGTTTAAGACAGTGTGACAAATAAAAAAATTCTCAAAAAATTCTTAGATCACCAGTATCTCCATTTGTCATAGAATTTCTTGTACCTGTCCACAGCATTTTGCAAGAACACTTTAACTTGTTGTTTTCTGTCTGTCATTTCCAGAATAGTGTGCATTTCACAGCTACAACACTGATACATTGGGCTCAACTTAAGCAACATTTTCTGTTCCTTTTGTGGTCCAACTCTTTCAGCAGACCTCAAAGTTTTAGACTTGTCAACTCTGAAAACATATGCAGATGATAGATTATGTATGGCGCAAATAATTAGTTATATATTGGATAGGGTATGAAACATTGTTGGGAAAGGAGGCAATACCAGTTACCAGCATTTTGTCCCAATCACTTTTTTTCAAAAGCCTTTTTCCTGTTGGCCATTCAAACATAGGGTTGTTTTGCAAAGGATCAAGTGAATGTTTGCTTTATATGTTAGTATTCGTATAGGCTATTTTTAGATCACTGAAAGACACAAGTGAAGTAAAAGAGAAATATGTGAAGTAAAGGAAAACATCTTTGTGTGAGATAACTTGGATAAAGGCGAAACAACTTGTAACAAGCAGTTGCTCATTTTCCATCACTGTTTCCACTATCTTTGTTAGAGGCATAAAAATCATTATAAATCAGTATGAATTCTGTGGTAATTTTGTTAATTTTTTTTTTTTTATCATATTGCATGTGAAAGGCATTTGCTGTAGCAGGAGGCTTTCATGAATCGTATGGTAATTTTATATTTGTTTATTGTATTGCTTGTCAAGCATTTGCTATAGCAAGAGGCTTTCATGAATTGTATGGTAATTTTGTTAAAATATCTGTTACTGTATTGCTTGTCAATAATATTTGCCATAGCAAGAGGCTTTATTTATTCATTTTAGGCCTGTAAATTATATCAAACAAAAGACATTGTGGCAAACAGAGAATTGGTCACTGTAAGGGATTTTGCTCTTTACCACTGATCTACTAGTCATCTGCACATGTTGTATAAGCTCTTTACCAAACAACCCAACACTAGACTTGTGCAAATTTAAAGCATTTGCAGATGACAGATTAAAAGTGGTCTAAATGATGGTTTGTATCTTTGAAAGGGTAGAAAACATTGTTGGAAAAGAAGAAAATGCTGGTTACTACCATTTTCTCTTTTTTCCACAATGCTTTCACAAGGCCTATTCCTCAGCGTCATGAAAACACTGATTGGTGAAAAGCATAAAAGACAGTGTATTGACTCATCAAAGCATAAAAGACACTGTATTGACTCATCAAGTTAAATTCACCCTTTTTCGTCATAGGTCTTGCTGTTTCAGGGATGTATCAGAGCGTAATCATTTGTTTTGTTGTATGCTTGAAATAAAATGTCGCATTAGCAGACAATGAAATTACACACTGAAATTACCCACGGTAATACATTATACTTTTTGCCGAGCCCCGGTAGCTCAGTCGGTAGCGTGCAGGACTTGAGAACAGGGGATCGTGGGTTCGATCCCTGGCTCGGCCAATTTCTTTCCGAGGATTGATGATAGTCATTGCGACTGGATTCATTCCTCTCCCACTGCTGACCATTGTTACGATAATGATTATGTGGGAAAGCAGCCAGTGGCTTGGAAAGAAAATTGTGCGGAGTACTGGTATAAGAGACTACAGGAAAGCATGCACTGGCCACCGCGATGTAACTGAAATAATGATGAAAACAGCGTTAAACACCAAACAATCAATCAATCAATCAACATTATAGTTTAACCCTTCACCAAACAATTCCAAGTTTTAATGACCCTGGAGAATATGGCTTTTGAAAACATTGTGGAAAAATAAGAAAATGCTGGTTAACTAGCATTTTCTGTTTTTCTACAATGTTTTCTACTTTCAGAAACAATCTCATCATGTGAGGCACATTTATCATCTGCAAATGCTTTCAAATTAGACAAGTCCAGAAAATTTCTGTCTGGTAAAGAATTAAGGAGTGGCAAAGCCCCAAGAGAGTTAATTGAACTTTGCAGTTTTCATTTGTGTGATGTCATCAACATGTATAACTCTTTACCACACAATCCCATGTTTTCACAATCCTGAAGAAGAATGCTTTTGAAAATGTTGTGGAAAGAGGAGAAAATGCTGGTAACCAGCATTTTATCCTTTTCCCTTAATATCTTTCTACCTTATCAAAAGCAAAAATCATCTTTTGAGCTACATTTGTTTTGTTCAAATGCTTTCAAGTGGGTCTGGTCCAAAATTGTGTCGTTTGGTAAAGAGTTAAATCAATGTAGAATCAAAGGACTCAAAGTCCTAAAAAGCAGATTTGTGGAACAGTATTAAGCTATGATATGGTGTAGTGAAAAAACAAATTCCATCACATGTTATGTATGTTCATGTATATGTAATTAGTGGAGTTAGCAAGGGCAAGGAAAGTCGAAGTTGTTCTCCCAAGCGGGACATGCAGTAACCGTTATTTCATTACTTATTAAGGAGTAGAAATTTGATCCATCAGTCTGACCTTTTCTGTTTGTATCAGTTTCATTAGGACTATGTACACATGTGGGACTGTGTTTACGGTAGTGACATAAACGAGATCAGGGTGTAGTAGCTATTGCTGAAAAGTAGAATGTGTGGAGCACAAGTGTGTATGACAGTATCTGGTTAAAATCAAACCAATAACATAGTACAGACCAGCTATTTAAAACTGAAAGTGAGTGTGCATGCGTCGTTAGGCATGATGTATTTTGTTCTGGCCAATTCGATCACGGTATTTGCAATACAAATCTGCTAAAAAGCCTAAATACACCATTGGGCAGCACAGGGCTACAATACTGCTCAAGCAGTAAAGTTATAGCAGTAAAATTATCAGGTTGTAATCTACCAGTATTTTCCTACAATCCCCAGAATAGCTTCAACAAACCGGGATTATGACAGGATTCATTTCTCTCTCACGGCTGATCATTGTGTCAATGATGGTTATGGGAGAAAGCATCGAGTTGCTTTGGAAGAATTTTGTTGGCAAAACTAGTAAAAAGAAACTCCAGGTAAGCAAGGATAGCTGCACTGGCTACTGCAATTTAACTGAAATTATGTTGAAAATGGTGTTAAACACCATAAAATGAATAGGATGGGAAAAACAAAAGGATAATTATTTTAAGATAAGGCCATCATGTCAAAGGGAAAAAATACATTCAAATAAGAACATGTACCATCATGACAGAAGGTAAAAAACCCAGTTCAATGAAGTAAATTTTAAAAGTTTGATTCCTAAAACTTTTGTCTGGTAACTAGGCACTTGCAGTTCCTCCTTTTGTCCTTTTACCAAAATGTTTTAACACAAATTCATCTATTAGAGCTTAATTCATATTATCCAAATTCTACAAGGGCGTCCTTGCAATGTTATTTTGGGAGAGGATCAGTGAAAGAGGGAGATCATCAACAACATCAAACTGAACTGCCAAGGAATAAACTGTATTCAACATCCAAAATAACAACATGAACAATGAACAAACAACGTAGTTAACAGTTTTGAACACTGAAAGAAAAAAAAACAAGAAAACAATTAATTTGACCCTTTATTGAACAATCCAATTATTTTTACAACCGTAAGCCTTTCCCACACAAGCCCGACCTTTAATGACCCTGAAATATGGACTTAATGAAAACATTTTTGGAAAAAGAGAAAATGCTGGTAACCAGCATTTTCTCCTTTTTCCACAATGTTTTCTACCCTTACAAAAACAAATCCCATTATTTGAGCAATATTTGTTAGCTGCGAATGCTTTTGATTTGAACTAGGCTAACAATTTGTTGTCTGGTAATGAGTAAAGGATTTTTGAAAACATAATAGGCAAAGGACAACATGCTGGCAACCAGAATTTTTGTCTTTTCTCTCAATGTTTCCTAATCTGTCAGAGACAAATACCTTCCGATTAGCCCCATTTACTATGTTATCTACAAATGTTATCTAAACGGATGTATAAAGAATGTCACCTAGCAAAAAGTTAACCTTTAAACCACCTTTCAAAAATCTAGTTGCCTTCGCCGACAGAGTAGAACAAGATCAGACTGCATAAAACATGCAGTCTGAAATTTTTATCTTGCAATCTGCTTTCCGAAACATTATCAACATAAGAAACAGTGAAATTGCTTTTATTTGGGTCTTATGGCCAAACTGAAAATCTCTTCTAGCTTTATATGAGCTCCAAGGGTTAACAAAAAATTCAACATGCTCTTTTTCTAAATCATTATGCTTCCTTTTCCGTCACCACATGGCCATTAGGATAATTCATTATGGATAATGACTTCATTTGCTACTTTAATTTTTTCCCTCCGTTGTGGAAATGAAGAAATGAATCAAGAGAAAATCTGCGACCCTGAAAAGTCGATTTCCTAATGCCGTAACCCTTTTTCTTTGTTCACACAGAACATGTTCTGTATTCTTACAATGTTTTAAAATAACATCTGGTACAAAAACATTGAAAAAGAACAATATGACAAAAAAAAAAAAAATGTCAACCATTTACCAAACAAATCCATGGTTTAACAAAACTGTGGAACAAAGCTTTTGAAAACAATGTGAGAAAAGGAGAAAATGCTGGTTACCAGCATTTTCTCCTTTTCCCACAATGTTTTCCAGGCTGTCAAAGACAAGTTCCATTATTTGAGCCAAATCTAATTTTTTGACTGCAAACTGCTTTAAATCTGGAAAAGTCTAAAATTTTTTTGCCTAGAAAAGATTTAGATAAAACTCTGTAACAAAATTTGAAACAGAACAATAATCAATTAGCGGCACAGCAAAATTTGTTTTCAAAAGTCCAGTTTTACAATATTCATCTTGACCCTGTACCAAGCGATCCAAAGTTTTAATGGTCCTGATGAAGACGACTTCTGTAAGCAAGTTTTTCTCTTTTTCCCACAATGTTTCCTGACCTTTCACAGATAAATTTCACTTGTTTGGGCCATACTTTGTCATCGACAGTTGTTTCAATTATGACTTGTCTAAATTTTTTTTCCTTTGGTGAAGGTCTATAATGTTAAGCACTACTAAACTACTTAAGTTTTTTGCAGCTAGTGCTGATTCACATCAACTGCCTTTTTCAGTACAGATTAATTGGGTCTAAACTGTCTGTAAGTTTGTGAAATATTCTAAGAAAAGCAGCCTTCACATTGCAATGTATAGGAAGGACCCTTTTCCTGACTTAGAAAAACCATCTGCTCTATCTGGGACTCTACTTTATCTAGGAGACAACTTTTACCTCTTGCAATTAATTTAGTCCTGAATGGCAAATAATTAACCCATAAAGAGCTGGAACTGACTTAAGCCATTTTTGGGGACAGAGAAGATCAAAATCAGAATGCACAGAATGAGCAGTCTTATTCTTGGACTTACTGTCCACTACTTTGTTACATATTCTGGCAAAAACAACCTTGAAATAACAATATTCCTGATGATTTTTTTTCCGTCTAAAAAGCTCCATTTCATTAATTCAGTGCTCAAAGAGTTAAATTCCATGGGGTAACTACTAATATTTTCTGCAATACCACTTATTGGAAAACAAAATTGCTTGGAAAGAGAAGAAATATGGCTTTTATAAACATGAGCATGTGGACTGATTGCCACACTTATTTTAAATGAAATACAATGTATAGTAGTCAGGAAATCCAACAAAGGTTCTACTGAATATGAGTGAACCTTTTAAAGTGGGAGATTAGCTTCGTGTAACAAGTGTCGCAATAGTTCATGCAGTTTTAGAGCATTTATTTGTTTCATTGTGAAAATTTGATGAGGCATCAACTTTATCACTTCCTGTCAGTTTTTTTTTAACACTTAACCCTTAAAGTGCCAAATAAACCAAAGAAAAATTTTCAGTGTAGAATAAGACCCAGAGAATTGCAATTTTATGGTTGCTTTTTGTCTGTAGTATTTCAGCAAGTTAGACAGTGTTGATCAAAGATCAGACTGCATGTTTTGTGCAGTCTGATCTTGATCTACACTGGCCACAAAGGTAACTATAAAAGCAGTGGCAAGAGAGAAATTCAATTTCTTTTGCCTCAAAGTTTTTTATGCATGTATAAACTCTTTACCAAACACTAAAATTTTGGACAGGTCTAGAATGAAAGATTAGATAAGTGTAGCTGAAATGATGGTTATTGTCTGTAATAGTGTAAAAAAAACTTTGTGGAGAAAGGAGAAAATGCTGGTTACCAGCATTTTCTCCTTTTCCCACAAGGTTTTCAAAAGGCTATTTCCTCAGGTCGTTATCACTCAGGATTGTGTGGTAAAGAGTTAAACATTTAACTCAAGTTCACTATCCCTATATTACAATGTTATTTTCATTGTCCTCTGCTGAAGATTTGTACCGGGAGGTAATGTATCAGTTCCTTGTTGAAGACTGACAGACCAATGAATCCAATAAGCCTAGCTGGTATGAAAAAATATAAATCTGTAGAAAGGTCTCTTTTTTTTCCATTTATTTAGTCTCTGGCTTTGGAATGGTTCTCTGTTTCTCAGCTTCTGTCACTTTATTTACCACAGCATTGATAATGTTGGCAACTTCATCAGCCATCTCTTGTAGAAACTTGTGATGTTCATTATTGAGGATGTGTACCAGCACTTCTCCATCAACAATCTATGAAACATACATAACCCTATATAACACAGTTCCTTGTTTCACTAATCCTGACAGAAAAGGCTTTAAAAAACATCGTAGGAAAAAGAGAAAATGCCCTCTACCCACAATGTATACAGTCATTTTAAAGATAGATATCAACTTCTGAGCAACATCAAATTTTTCATCTGCAAATGCTTTCAGTTTGGTTGATAAAAAAGAAAACATGATAATTATGTGTAGCATTTTGGAAAAAGGGGGTTAAATGCATCTGCCTAATACATGTAACCATGGAGGTAGAATAGTCTTTTGGCATGTACAGAGTTAACTGAAAGCATACAGTTTTGACCTAGGTCAGCCTGTGCAGACTGTGCACTCTGACATGGTTCAATACTATTTGCAGATGCATTAAACCACCTTTCCAAAAAGCATGACTTGTATTTACATAATCAATAATCTTATAATAAAAACCTTCTACAGTTCAAAATTTTCCTATGGAAAAGATGTTTTTCATGGAAGATATGGAAAGATGCCAGGTAGAGGAGCAAATGCATATTACAAGCAATTGCTCCCCTTTCCACATTTTCATAAACTACTCAATGTAGCAACTGTTTTGTCTTTGCACTGGAGTTTAACGTTGTTTTAATAGTTGTCATATCACGTCGGTCAGTGAACCAATGCATCTGTTTTCTTGCTTGCTTTCCAAGCCACTGACAACTTTTCTCGCATTCATCAGAGGTTAGAGGCAAAACCTCGCCACAAAGAAAGTTTGCCTCAATCGGATATTGAACCCATTGTCACCAGGTCATGAGTCAAGTATGCTAACCACTGAGCTACCCCAGCCATTAAATTAAATGTAGAGACACACTATGTTATATTTGTATGGTTATGGATTAACTCTTTCCGTCACTAAGACAACTTAGACTCATTCAAGCTGAAAACATTTGCAGACGACAAATCTAATGTGGTTCAAAAGATCAATACTGTCTTTGAATGGTAGAAAACATTGTGGGGGAAGGAGAAAACACTGATCATCAGCATTTTCTTTTTACACTATGTTTTTAAAAGCTTTTTTTTCAAAGGGTTGTTAAAACTTGGGTTCATGTGGTAAAGAGTTAAGACATAACCAAATACTTTTTTGTTCTGAAAACAAGGACAAGAAACAAGTACAAACTGAGAATGAGTGCAATGAAGTCATGAAATCAATCTTACTGCATTTAACTCTATAGGAGATGATTTTTTTTTCTTTGAAAGCCTCTTTCCTAAATGCAATGAATAGACGAGATCATTTGGGAAAGGATTAACACAATTTTCTGTAGTAATTCAGTCTGCCGATGGAGCTATCCAGCATTCCTAGAGTTTCCTTAACCCTTTACCACACAATCACGACTTTTAATGACCCTGAGAAAGAAGCCTTTTGAAAACATTGTGGGAAAAGGAGAAAATGCTGGTAACCAGCATTTTCTCCTTTTTCCACAATGTTTTCTATCCTTTCCAGTACAACTTTCAATTTCTGAGTCATATTCACCTTTTTGTCTTCAAATGCATTCGATTTGGACTTGTCTAACATTTCCTCATTAAAATTTTGTTAAAGGGTTAACTCTTTACAACATGACAAAAATGCAAATTTGTCCACATTCAAAGCATAATTACGCTGAGAGAAATTTAAATAGGACTTAAATTATGGGATTTTGCTGTGACAAAAACGTTGTAGGAATATGACAAAAATGACAAAAACAGTGTGGGAAAAGGAGGAAATGCTGGTTACCAGCATTTTCTTTTCCAACAATGTTTTCAAGACTTCTTCCTCAGGGTCGTTAAAATTCGGGATCATCAAACAATCTTAAGTTTCAACAACCCTAAGTAAGAAGCCTTTGGAAAAAATTGTGGGAAAAGGAAAGATTTTTTCTCCAATAAAGCTTTCTATCCAATCAGAAAATTTTAAGCTCATTTGTATCAAATTTTAAATTCTTGTTTGCAGATGCCTCCAATTTTGAAGGTTATAAAACTTGTCCTTTAGGAAAGGGTAAACGCTTCACCAGATGAGAAATTTGAGGTGTTAAAATTACAGCATTTGCACAGAACAAATCAAATTTGACTGAAATGCTAAAATTTGTATACAGAAAAGCAGAAAACATTATGAAATAAGGAGAAAATGATGGTTACTAGTATTTTCTCTCTTTCACACAGTGTTTTCAAAAGCATTCTTCCTTTGGGTTTTAAAAACATGGGGTTATTTTGTAATGGAATACAAAATTTAAGCTTTGAACTATAGAGATTGATTAGACCTTAGTAATCTTACCTTAGCCAAGTCATAATCACCAGCTATTTTGATATCTTTTTGGGTATGCCTTCCTCTAATTAGTGTCACATCTTGCTTGTATTTCCTGATTGGCTTGTAAGCCCCTACCCTCATGTATCTGTGCACATAGTCGAAAATCTTTCTCTTCACTTCAACCTCTGTTCCACCACTGCAAGAAGGATCCTCCATGATGACTGGAATTACTGTGTCTATCTTGACAGACAGACCCTCTCCTACATCGACGGTGTCAAGGAGTTGCAAAACCTAAAATTTCAAATGGTAACAGATTGAGCTCTTGAAAGATACTCATGTATCAATAATTCTAAAATGACATGTAAATTCGGCTCTGTAAACACAGAGCAGCGCAAGCTTGGTAAAATCAAATTCATTCTACAGTAAGTCCCATGTGGCTGCTCCATTTCTCCGCCCTCGGATATTTTATCAATTAAAGTCACTTGATGTTAACAAATCGTCCCCTACACCACCAAGGAGGACGGAAAAACTCAGGGATTTACCAATATTTACTAATTTTTGATAAAAATTTACGATAATGGAACTGTTTAAATGTTTCCAGTAAATATGTTTAAATTACGCGTCTTTTCATGTTGAAGATTAACATCAAAATTGGCCAGTGTTGTATTGGAAATGGGATTGTGAGTGAATAGGGCAATATTCAGCATCTGAAGAAACTGCAACTCTAATGCTTGACGATACATTCATTCTTCTTTGTTGGTGCATTTGTTTTTTTGTTGTGTTTGATGCCTGAAGCTTTATTGAAATTTTGAATTTTTTTCTATATTTACCGACTGGCCAGCAGGCTTTTGCTCTGGTAAGTAACTGGAACAGCCATAGTTTATTCAAAGGAAATAATCCGCATCCGCTGTGTATGCTAAATATGAACTTGTTTTCCTTTGATCAAGAGTTGGTTATGTTCAAATCGAAATACTATTCTTTCTATTGTGGTTTATCATTCAATATCACAGTTATGAGTTATTAGGCACAATAAGTAAACCACGAGGACAATAGCCTGAGTGCTTTATTCATTGCACCTCATAACTCACTACCGTGACCTACTTCTTCACCTGATATAACCCAATTTCGAACTTGTCCAAGATATTATCAAGACAAATTTTCTGACCACACCCGAAGGGTATCAGACTAAAAGTGTGGCTTTTAGAGTCCACACAAGGTTCTTCTTAGATTTAGCCCAGTGACCTACTTTTTAACTCAACATGACCAAATTGTGGATTTTTTCCCATACATCATCAAGACCAACATTCTACCGAGTTTCAGAAGCGCAAGGGTGAAAATGTGGCCTGTAGAGTGCATACTAGGTTTTTCTAAGATTTGGCCTAGTGACCTAGATTTTGACCCGACATAACCCATTTTCAAACTTGTCTAAGATATCATCAAGAAAGAAATTAATGAGAAACTGACCGAAAATGTGGCCTCTAGATTGCACAGAAGGTAAATGTTGATGACTGCACAACACACAAGCATAATCACAAAAGCTCACCCTGAGCACTTTGTACTCAGGTGAGCTTAAAAGCCATGTTTTTTTAGCATTATCTAGACTCTATGAAGAAATCTGAAGGAGGTCTATATCCTGTAATCATTGAATTCTGATCCTAAGTTCGAAAGAAGGAAATTTTCACAGATTTTGCTAGGGGTCAAAGTTACAGAGTATTATAGAGTATATGGAGTCAATTAACCCTTTCTCAAACAATCCCTGGTTTTCACGACCCTGAAAAAGAAGCCTTTTGAAAACATTGCAGGAAAAGGAGAAAATGCTGGTAACCAGCATTTTCTCCTTTTCCCACAATGTTTTCTATCCTCCCAGAACAAATTTCAATTTTTGAGTAAAATTAATTTTGTCGTCTGCAAATGCTTTCAATTTGGACCAGTCTAAAATTTTGTTGTTTGGTAAAGAGTTGATTCTCAAGTCTTACCTGTATGAGTGAGAAAATTTCAGGGACATACAAGTAGATGCACTGACTGCTGTTAATACAACATTGGCGTGGATGCATGTTTAACAAGGAAGAGGAGGGACAGTTTATATATGTATTTTTCATATGATTATTTGATGTTATAGAAATTTTCAGCTTCTGGAGTTGATGATGGAGTTGGAATATTGATTTGTTGTATTAAGTATTAACTTACTAACATATCAACAGTATGACATTTTTTGACATGACAATGACGGGACGTCATTTCAAAGGCCAGGGAAGAATGTAGTAGGGTCACTTTTTACATGCCATGTCTATTTGGTCAGTCTGCATTTACCCGTGTTCTGCTTGATCGATCATTTCCCTCCAATCAATCACATGACCTTTTGAATTTTTCATTCCCGCTTCAGTCTTTCAGCTGTTCACATTGAAAGCCATTATTGTCTTTCAAGACTAGAAATTATTGCGGAAAAAGGAAGGAACTGGATGTAAGTTACCTTTTTGGATGGTTTTCTCTTGATTCTCAAGTCTTACCTTTTTCATGAAGGTTTTGGAAGTCTTTTGATTATTTGATCAGTTAACCCTTATCAGTTCTTCTCATCCTTCTTTGATCCAGAGTATTTCCTTTGTGTATTTTGAAGCAGTAAGACAATTCTCTTTTAACCAGTTTCTTATCTTTCCCTAGCCTGCACATCTTTTATTAATATTTTCAGCACTAGCAGTCACTGAGAAAACAGAGAGAGATAGAGAGTTTACTTACAACAGTGTGGAGTGTGAACTCACCTAGTTCCCCAAATTGGTAAGGATATAGATTGTATTTGTTGATTAAGTAGTTAGAAATCCTTAGATTTAATGATTGTCATTTTTGTTAGAATGAACTTAGCTTAAGATAAGATTAGTTCACTTCAGAGTTTGTTTACCATTTGTACAGTTTACGTTCAAAACCATGTTTTGTTTTGTATTGATTTGCATATTTGCATGTTTGCTTATCTAAGGGTAAAGGATTTGTATGTCAGCAACTGACATAATAATCCTTTACAGCCTTAAACTCCAATTACATAAATGTGACTGAAATTATTCATTTATTATTCTTTTGTGATATTTTACTTTTGCTACATTGTTTTACTTAGTGTTGTTTTTACATACCTTTTCATGGTGAAGTCATTCATACTCTGAAGCCTGTGATATGTAAATAAATGATGAACTAGAAAGAAACTTACTTGTCACTTTCCTGAAACTCCAAAAAATAAGAACCCAACATTAACCTTTAAAAAAGGAAAGGAAACGACCCTGCAACAGTTAACTAAAAGATCCTGAGTTTAACAGCCCCAAGAGGAAGGCTTATGAAAACACTGGTGACCAGCACATTCTCTTTTTCCCACAATGTTTTCTACCCTTTCTAAAGCAAACTCTATCATTTCAGACTCTTTCACTTTGTTTCATACAACTGCTTTCAATCTAGACAAGTCTGTAATATGGTTATTTGGCAGGGAATTAACTCTTTACCAAACAACAAAATTCTAGTCTTGTCCAATTTGAAAGCATTTGCAGACAACAAAACAAATGTGACTAAAACATTGAAATTATTTTGGGAAGGGTAGAAAACATTGTAGGAAAATAAGAAAACACTGGTTACTAGCATTTTCGCCTTTTTTCCCACAATTTTTTCAAAAACTTTCTTTCTCAGGGTTGTAAAAGCTAGAATTGTGTGGTAAAGGGTTAAACAGTCCAGATTACTTCATCTGTCAGGTCTGTCCATGATTCCACAAAGTCCATTATGGCAACATTCTCTCTCTCATCATCATTATACTGGGTATAAATCTGGTGGTTTAGACAGCTGGTCTGGGTGGTGGGTATACAGTGGTGTGAACCCTCTATACAGATAATGTGAGAAACTAGGTCAAGGTCATCCTCATCTTGTTGGAGACCCATCTCCAAGGCAACAGGGCATCCAAATCTGTGGCCTACCAGGATCATCTTGTTTGCATTGTTGTTCATATACAGTTGCTGAAACAATAGTTAGAATTGTGTGGTACAGATTTAAGAGTCTATCACAACTATATTTGCTTTTGCAGCCAGTGTAAATTAATATCAGACTGTCCAGAAATTTGCAATCTGATCTTGGATCTGCACTGTCTGGAAACTAGCATTTTTTTTTCCTAGCTTGAAAATTTTTATTTGTTCAGCTACAGTTTAAGCTGGTGTCAACACAAATAAATGAATATATAACCTAAATTGTTTCCCATATGTAACAAGCCACAGCTTGAACATGTAGAGGACTTAACCAACAGTCCTACCAATTTTACATAGGTACCTATCACTGAAATAGATATTAACTTTAACATCTACCTAAATTCAACGATATAAAAGTAAGTGTGCGGACATACATCAGACTGCATAAATTTACATGCTAATCTGGGTAAAGTTTGTTCATGGTGGAATATGACAAAATAAGACTAAAATTTCACCTGGTTGAAATATCCAGCAAGGCCTGACACCGACATCAATGGGGCATCATGAACAGTGTGAACTCCAAATACTGGACAATCTATATTTTGTATCATCTTGTCTATGTCTGCCTTCTCATCTGCTGGGACAAAATAAATTCCGGCCATGCATTATTAAAAGGGGGCTTAATGCATCTGCAAAAAGTATTGACCCAGGTCAGCCTGCGCAGTCTGCGCAGGCTGACCTGGACCGATACTTTTTGCTTCATGTTAATTTTCATGCATGTCCAAGGACCATTCTATCTAATGATTCAGTCTATTCTTAAATAAAATGGATTATAAGGAACCATAATAATGTGAAGACTTGCTTGGTTTCATGGATCATGGAGATGCATTAAGCCCCCTTTTGCTAGAGTATGGCTGATTTACATGAGACAATGAAAAAGATCATCAATTCATGACTTCCTTAAACAAGAAGCAGCAGACATCTTTGAAAACAAACTTGCAAACAAAGGTCAATCCTTTACCAAACGATCCCTGAGGAAAATGACTTTTAAGAACATTGTGGGAAAAAGAGCCAACATTTTCTCCTTTTCCAACAGTGTTTTCTACACTTTCAAAGACAAATCCCATCTTTTGACTCCAACTTAATCTGTCGTCTGCAAATGCTTTCATTGAACAAGTCTAAAATTTTGTTGTCTGTTAAAGAGTTAATCATCTATTTGGGATGAATACAAGTACGACTTCTAACAAAATGTGAAAAAACTGGAATTGCTTTGAAGGAGCATTTTCTCTTTTTAACACAATGTTTTCATAAGCGACCTACTGCAAGATGCAAATAATCAATTTGGGTGGTAATTAATCGACCCTTTATCAGATAATCCTATGTTTTAACGACCCGATGATGAGAGCTTTTGAAAACAATACAGTATGGTTTGCAACACGTGAAAAGGGGCATTCGGACATTTGCGTAAAGTGTTGTCTCGGATCAGCCTGCGCAGTCCGCGCAAGCTTATCCGAAACGGCACTTTATGACTACATTAGATTTTGTGCTATAGTAGACTTGCGCAAAACAGAAAATTACATAAAAACAACATTTTCTCCTTTTCCAAAACTGTTTTCCACCCTTTCACAGACAAACCCCATCACTTGAGCAAGATTTCATTATGTTGTCTGGAAATGCTTTAAATTTTAATAAAAAGTTGTCCATTGCTAAAGAGTTAGTGTTAAAGGGACATAGAGCAATGTTTCCTGTATTTCTTTATCAAGAACCCACTCATAGTGTAACATACATGTATTTCAAGATCAGACCGATCAGAAAATTGAATTTGATCTTGGGTTTCTATTGTCATGCATAAAATCTTCTGAAAGCGTCTCCACCATGTCTATTTTGAATTCTTAAGTTGGCTAAAAAGCTATATTCAAAATCAGGCTGACAAATAAATACTTGCAGTCTGAATGAGTACTGATGGGAAAAAGGTACTTCTTAACTCTTTACCAAACAAACCCAAGATTAAACTCTGGTAACAATGTTTTCTCCTTTTTCCACGATGTTTTCTGCTATTTTTAGATAAAATTCCATCATTTTAGCAATACATCATCTGAAATGCTTTCAAGTCTAAAATTTAGTTCTTTGGTACAAAGTTACAAAACTCCAACATACCCTCACCATAAACAATGTACACTGGTATTTTATCATTTTCTACACTGTTTAATTTAACAATGCAGTCAAAATTATCACTTGGTAGTTCGATTAAAGATGGCTTCTTTTTGTCCGTATGAGATGGGTGTTCTGTGCTAGACTTCACCAGAATGGTTTCTTTCTCATTGGATATTGTGTAAATATTCTGTATGGTTAATTGCCTAACCTGCAAGTCAAACAGAAATGAAAAGTGTTATTGTCTAACCTTTAAATGTATAAATATTAAAATTGAAATAATCCTTAAAATAGGGTTTGGAAAATGGAGAGAGACAGACACACACACACTGACATGACAAGACAGAGACCTAATCAGAAATTCAAATTCAGTCACAAACTGAAAAGTTAATCATTTCAACTCAATTTTTTTGTCAATCTGTGAAATTTCAAATGCTAGAAATGGACAATAAATGTTCTTTGTTTCAATGTAATATCAAAATATCATTTCACTGACACCAAAGTTGATATCTTGATAAGTTGCATGGTTGTAAAAGTATTGCATTTTTGCATTCATGATGACATATATTCCAATATACGAGGGGTGATCAGAATGAACATGGACCGGGGCCTGTATCGGAATATTGTTATCAAAATCAAGTTGTAATGTTTACTGTTTTCGAAAGTAACCTCCTTTGAATTCTATGCACTTATTAATTCTTGATTCCCATGCGTGAACATGTGCGCGGGTGAGTCACGTGACATTACTCTCAAGGACCCGGTCATAGTGAGGCTTAGCTCTTCTCTGCTCTCGTACTGCATGCCATGTAGAGAATCTTTCAAAACGGGAATTAGCCAGAGATCACAAGGTGTCAGGACTGAATTACAGAAAGAGCTGTCTAGTGTTTCTATGTTTAGTTTTTTCAAAGTTTCCTGTACAAGTGTGGCTTTGTGAGCAAGGACGTTATAATGGCGTATACTGATGTCACTCCACAGTACCTCTGGTATGTTTGTGAAATTTAGTTGAATAATGTGGGCATTAAACTCAGCATTGACTGTAGTATGTATAGATATTACATATTTAAGAAGAAAAAAGGAGAATAGAAAAACATAATGAACATACCTTTACCAAATGAATTAGAAAATTTGGCTTAAACAGCAGAAGGCGATGTTGGATGTTTCTATACACTGCTTTGTTGTTTAGATTCAGTCTTGTTAAAGTGTACCAATGTTTTATCGCATGTTACAACATCATTAGTAAACTTTAACCCCTGTACTCTAACGCGCTCTGCAATTTCTTAACAGATTTCGACCCTAACCCCCATCGGCTCATGCGTCCATAGTTAAGGTACCAACCTTGTGCAAACATGCGACATTCCAAGATTCTCGGTCAAAATCTCCTTGGCACTTTTGTATGAAATGCTAAAAGTGTCAGCTATTTTCCTGACAGTATCTCAGTGATCTTGTTTTACATGCTGCTCTACATCCGTGATGATTTTGTCTGTGACTGATGTTGATGGACAGCCAGATTTAGGGTCATCTTTAACAGTACCGCACCCTTCTCTAAATCAGTCCAATCTATTTACGAATATCAGATTTTTTGAGTGCAGAGACCCCTTAACCTTTTTCTAAATCAGTTTTGATTTGTGACATTCTGAGGTTGAAGTAAAACTTTCTTATTACTCACGGCTCAAATAAAACGTCGTCCGACATTTTGGGCCACTAATGCAGTATATGACGTCATTAAAATGACATCACACTTTACCTACTTGAGTAAGACGACATTTGAAAGCTTAAGTTGGTTACCAGATAATTAATGCTCATCTGTGCAATTTTTCATAATCCTATGTGAAGTAGTTTTCAAAATATCGAGGTGGTCCACAATTTTTATGATCACCCCTCGTAATACCACCACAAAGTTTTTCTATACAATGGAAGTTTCCTTCATGCACTGAATACTCAGACTTGAGAAAAGCAGTTAAATCTAGATCAAATCACAAAAATTAGAAGCAGTTGCAAGGGACAAATAAATGTTGCTCAAATGATTGGATTTATCTTTGAAAGGGTAAAAAGCATTGTGGGAAAAGGAAGAAATGCTGTGTATAAGCGGTCCATCCTTTTCTCACAATGTATTAAAAAAGCCGTCTTCCTCAGTGTTGTTAAAATTCGGACTGAATAGTAAAGGGCTACACAACAAACATTTTTTTTTTCAAATATATGGCAAGTGATCCAACATTATATTCCAGCTTTGTAATATTTTCCTATCACATAAAGTAAATCTACCATGTCCACATTAAATTGGGACCATTCTTGCTTCATAGAAACAAATTTTACCTCATCTGCAGTTAGGGCCATATCGTGATTTCTCTCAAGGTCCTGTCGTATTTCCGCAGACATCAGTGAATCCAGTCCTAGATCTAACAGCTTACTTTCTTTCTTCAATGATCTCTTATCTCTGATACCTGTGAAACAAAACCAGAGTAAGGTAAATCACCGTAATATATGTCTGAAGAAGGAAAAAAGGTGTAGCTCTTAACCAGACAACAAAATTTTAACTTGTCCATATTGAAAGCATTTGATCCATGCTCTGGCTTAACCCTTTACCAAACAATCCCTGGTTTTTACAACCCAGAGGAAGAAGCCTTCTGAAAACATTGTGGGAAAAGGAGAAAATGCTGGTAACCAGCATTTTCTCCTTTACCCAATGTTTTCTACTCTTCTAAAGTCAAGTTTCAATTTTTGAGTCACATTTATTTTGTCATCTGCAAATTCTTTCAATTTGGACAAGTCTAAAATTTTGTCGTTGGTAAAGATATAAGGGGGGGTAACAAAATTTCGGACTGGAATGAGAGCAAAATGAGAGCATTTGCAGATGACAAATCAAATGTTGCTAAAATGATGATTTTTGACTTTGTTTGGATAGAAAACATTGTGGGAAAGGAGAAAATGATAGCTACCAGCATTTTCTCTTTTCCTGCAATGTTTTCAAATGACTTCATTCTCGGGGTCCTTTAACCCTTTACCAAACAAGCTCTGGTTTTACGACCCTGGGAAAGAAGCCTTTTGAAAACATTGATGGAAAAGGAGAAAATGCAGGTAACCAGCATTTTCTCCTTTTCCAACAATGTTTTCTACTCTATCAAGGATAAACTCGGCCATTTGAGCCACTTTTGAATTGTAGTCTGCAAATATTTTCAACTTGGCCAAGTCTAAAATTTTGTTGTTTGGTAGAGGGTTAAACTTGGGTTGATTGATTGATTGTATGGTGTTTAACGCCATTTTCAACATTATTTCAGTTATATGGCAGCGGCCAGTGCACCTATCCAAGTTTTCCTGGATAGGTACTCTACACAATATTCTTTCAAAGCCACTGGCTGCTTACTCACATAACTATCATTGAAACAATGGTCAGCGATGAGAGAGGAATGAATCCTGTCAAATGACTATCATCAATCCTCGGGAAGAAATTGGCTGAGCCGAGAATCAAACCGGCAACCCCCTGTTCCCAAGTCCTGTACACTACCTACTGAGCTGCCGGGGCTCTGCAATCAAACCTAAAATTGTGTGGTAATGGGTAAAAAGCATAATCATGGGCTCATAAAATCCATTTTTTCTAGCAGCTGACTGTCCTCTGTGCTGAGAAATCATGGATAAAAGCTATCTTGACACTGCACTTAAAATAACTACAGAATCTATTCTAGACTGAAAATGTGTGTCAAGTTTAATTTGAGCTTTCAGGATGATCAAAATACACTTGCAAAAATACTACTAACCAACAATTCTGCAAATTGTATCAAGAAGAGTAGCCTTTTCACTACTAGCAGCAGCACCATCAGCAGCTGAATTTCTGGCTTGTCTAGCTGGCACAAAACTTGTTACTATTGGCTGGGGTTCCAACATGAACTTTTCTAGATATTCCAGACAAGAAACCAGTTTCTGTGGGAGTGTACCACCCACTGCTTTACCACCAGTGTTGCCAGACTCTTGTAAAGCACCAACATCAGCTATTGCTCCCCACTGAATGGCCATTCCTGAAATATTAAAATTATTATATTTCTTTAGTTTTTAAAATCAACCCTTATATACAAAGATATCTATAAATCTGAAAAAGTTATCTATAAAATGTATTTTAAGTTGTTTTACAAGATGGCATATTTCTAGCTGTATTTTTCTTTTCTCCAAATTGAATCTGAAAATGCTGTGAAAAAAAAAAGAAAAAAATCTTAAACTACATCACTCTTCCATTTGTTTTGCTTCAGCTTATGCATTGTGATACTCACATATACATTTAACCCTTTATCATTCAATCCAGTGTTTCAACAACTCTAAGAAAATAAACTTCTGAAAACACTATGGGAATGGGACAAAATGCTGGCAAACAGCTTTTTTGTTTCTTTTCCCCACAATGCTTCCTACCCTTTCAAAGCTATTCTTTCAAACCCATCATTTCAGTCATTTTTGTCACCTACAAATGCTTTCAATTTGGACAAGTCTAAATTTAGGTAATGGGTTGATTGTTCACAGTGTACACATAATCAGTGAACTAAAAAACAGTTTATATTATCATGTATAAATACCTGGTAAGGAATCTTCTTGTCTTTTCTCACAAATTCTTTCCATTACAGAATTTGCAAAGCCATAGTTTGTTTGACCTATGTTACCAAACCCAGAGCTCACAGAGGAGAAGACGATGAACCAATCAAGAGTCTTCTTGCAAGCTTCTCTGGTCACCTGATCAAGATTCTTGGTTCCCTGTATCTTTGGATCACAAACTGACAAGAAGTTGTTCAGTGTTTGTGACTCAAGTAACCCATCCCTCAAAACCTACAAAAACAGGGTAATGATAATTATACAATACAGTCAAAAGAGCCATGAGTACTGTACATAGCATTTTTGACCCCAGGTCTTTAACCTTTTACCACACAATCCCAAGTTTTAACAACCTTGAGGGAAAAAAAAGCTTTTGAAAACATTGCAGAAAAAGGAGAAAAAGCTGGTAACCAGCATTTTCTCCTTTTTAAACAATGTTTTTTCAATTAAAGATATGTTTCATCATTTGAGTCATCATTGGTTTGTTGTCTGCATTTGCTTTGAATTTAGAAAAGTCTAAAATTCTGTTGTGTGGTAAAGAATTACTTTCTAGCAATCTTAGTAGAGATTTCTTAGGTGACACTACACACCTTATATCAAGACTATAGGCCCTGTTGCTTGAACCAGAAGATTTGTTTTCAGTTCTTTAAATCATTCGTAACAAAAAGATTTGTTTATTCAATTCACTGTAAGTTTATCATCAAAACAGCAAAGTATCAACTTGAGCATCAAATGGCTTCTTGATGCCTTCAACTTTTCACAAAAACCTTCAATGACAAAATCCAAAGGGGCTCACTGCTCACAAAATTGTTTCTGTACTCAACTCAACTAAGCATTAAATTTCAAAGATATGTAGATCTATACACAATTTGATACAATTTATGGAGCAAATCTTTAATTTTTAGAGCAATCCTTCCCTCCCTCTTTCCATAGATTAATGTCTATTTTTCAAAGTTTCTCACTGTCTAAAGCATTAACCCTTTAGCTGCTAAGCATGAATCAAGGATCTTTAGCGGTCAGTGTAGATCAAGATCAGATTGCACAGACTGTGCAGTCTGATCTTGGATCTACACTGTCTGATTAAACAATACCTTTGCGAAAAAAATACCTATAAAATAGCAAAATTTGGGTTCAAACTACTGACTTGAAATTTTCATTTCACGTTTTTTGCAGGATAAGGGTTAATGAAATTTTTTTTTGAGCACAAACTCAGCTGAGCATGAACCCAATTTTTATAAGCTTGGCCCCTGTTCTTACCATGGCAAGGTTAAACACTCCACCCACTGGACCCAGTGTCTTGGCTTCTGTAATCAGTTCCCTGGTATCCTGGATGGTTGAAATGTTTCTATTGCTGACTTTAACTGTCACTCCCTTGGACCTCCACAGGCGGGTTTTTCTATACTGATATCCTGATCTTACACCTACAAGAAATAAATCTGAGTATATCTAAGGTTACTGGAAACATAATGGCCTGTTGTGCCTATGTGTCTTGATTCTAATCTTTGATTTACCATAATCACACTGGGTCAACCCACATCCCTTGTGTGGGAACTGCTTTCAGTTGCAAGAAGCAATTACACAGGGTTATGTGGCAGTTGCGGATTTCTTTTTTTCTAATCAATATATATATGTATAGAGATCCTTTTTCTATTTACTGTGATTTAACAAAGACACAAGGTGTAGAGATGAACTTTGTTATTGACAACCTTTTTAACATAAATTTTTACTAAGTGTCTCATCTTCATAACCTCCCTACAGAACAAAAGATTTCTGAAACATATAGAGCCTACAATACTACACAAATTACTTCAACATACTTGCCCCTTTTTCAAAGAGAATGACTCATATGTATGGCAAAACAATTCAATTTAGTTTACCAGAACGAGATGAGAGAACCAGTTTGGATGCCCCTCTCTCGATCATCCACTCTGCCAGTTCCAAACCAAAACCTCCGAGTCCACCAGTTATAATGTAACATTTCTGAGGCTGAAAGTAGATCTTTTGTCTGGCCAGGACTTCAGCAGGTCCTCTATTTGCTTCATCTCCCATCTGATAAAATAACACTGTGTACAATATAAGTCTTACAAGATGACAATCTTAACTTATCCAAACTGATAGCGCATTTGCAGATGAAAAATCAAAATGTGGCTTAAATACAGGATTCGTCTTTCAAAAGGTCGAAAACATTGTAGGAAAAAGAGGAAATGCTAACCAGCACTTACTCTTTTTTCCCCACAATATAGCCAGAGGCTTTCTTTCCCAAGGTTGTTAAAACAAGATTGCATGGTACAGGGTTGATAGACACAGCATACATACACCTATGTGGATGGTTCATGTCAGTCCCAGTCAAAGCTAACTATTGACTTTCTGAAACAATTTTGCAGCCAATGTCTTCAAAACTTGCCATATAAAATCTTAATAACCAATATGAAATAAGAACATTGATGAATGTCAAATTTTAATGAGGAATTTGTTCCTTACAAGTATCTGCTTCTTTTGTTAAATTGTATTAAAAAGGTATACATGTATTATATTTTCTTGCACTATACCATGAAAAGATGCCTTTCTTCCAAAGCAAAACAAGACATGTTATGCACTGAAAAAATTGATATCATGAAATCATGAAATTAAAACAGCATGTCAAAAAATATGAAAAGACTGTATGCAAATTTTGAAGGTATTCTTAAACCACCAAGCTAACAAAATGAACAATTTAAGTCAGGAAAAAGACTAAAGTATTGTATTTTTTATGCCTTCTTAACCAAATATCACAGCATAGCAGATAGTATGGATATGTGCTGTTCGATCATCATCTTTAGTGTCCACAAAAACAAAGGTGTGATAGGCAATCTATGTGTTCCATCCTGTCACACAAATTTCATTCACGTAAAAAATGAATCAAACCTTAATTGAAACAGCTCCTCTAGTCCCTCCTTTAAATGCAAAAGCTTCAACAAGTTTGTCTTCTTTGAATACTCTTGTATGGAATGGTTTGATAACTTTTTCTGATAAGCCCTGCTGCATCAGTTGAGACAAGGTGAAACAAGACTCACCCAACTGGTCCTCCGATAGTACACTCACATATTTACAGATCTTCTGAAGGGAAACCTCTGGAACAGTAAATATCAAAGATATGTACTGCTTGCACCACTACTGAGCATTGTTCCCTTTGAGCACCAAGCACAAAATAACATGCCTTTACTAATAATGGCCACAGAATGTGCCGTCTGACCTTCATCTTTGGTGTTTAAGACTGTTTTTCACCATTATATCACAGTGAATTCATTCATGCATGTTTTGAATTTCTTCACCAGTTCTAGAAATAACACAACAAGCCACTGGCTACTTTCCCTTTAATCCTTTACCACACAATCCCAATTTTTAACGACCCAAAGGAAAAAACATTTTGGAAACATTGTGACAACAAGAGTGGCAAATTGTCGCAAGATACGCCTGCCCCACCGCCAGTTGTCGAGGGGGATAATAATCGTAAAGGGCAGGTAGAGGAAAATAGTAGTGCAGCAGAAATCATGTAAGTGATTAAAATAGGCATGAATATCTCCTCTAATGTTAAAGAAACATGCATATAAAGTTTCAGGTCATTCCAACATGAAAAGACAAAGTTATATTGTAGAGAAGCATGAAAAGCTGTAAAAAAAAATAATGAATAGGGAATAATTCCAAAAGGGCATTAGGTAAGGTTACGGCTCCAGTGCATTGCACTTTCCGTAACTGCAACAAACATGTTTACCAAGTCTCAAGTCAATTTGACTTGAGGTGACAAAGTTCCGTTCCGGACAAGCAAGAAATACTGTAAAAATGAAGATCAAAGTGGAATTACTCAAAATCTGTGCTAAGTAGAGTTATTGTTCTTGCCCACTGTACTCCGTAATATTGCAACAAACATGCATACCAAGTTTGAAGTCGTTCTGACTTGAGATGACAAAGTTATATTCCGGACAAGCACTAAGTGCTGTAAAAATGATGATTAAAGGGAAATAACTCAAAGACAGCACGAGGTAGAGTTACAACTCTTGCGCACTGCACTTCCAAATATTGCAACAAATAAGCATACCATATTTCAAGTAATTCCTACTTAAGATGACAAAGTTATGCTCCGGACAAGCAAGAAATGCTATAAAAATGAAGATCAAAGGGGGAATAACTCAAAATTTCTGCTAGGAAGAGTTATGGTTCTTGTGCACTGCACCCCGTAATTTTTCAACAATCATGCATACTAAATTTGAAGATGTTCAGGCTGGAGATGACAAAGTTATATTCTGGACAAGCAGAAAATTCTGTAAAAATGACGATCAAAGGGGAATAACTCAAAGACGGCACGAGTTATGGTTCTATTGCACTGCACTCCGTATTATTGCAACAAACACAAATGCCAAGTTTCAAGTCAATCGGACTGGAGATGACAAAGTTATGCTCCAGGCAAAGAACTGGTCTGTAAAAATGAAGATCAAAGTGGAATTACTCAAAATCCATGCTAGGTAGAGTTGTTGTTCTTGCCCACTGTACTCCGTAATATTGCAACAAACATGCATACCAAGTTTGAAGTCGTTCTGACTTCAGATGACAAAGTTATATTCCGGACAAGCACTAAGTGCTGTAAAAATGATGATTAAAGGGAAATAACTCAAAGACAGCACGAGGTAGAGTTACAATTCTTGCGCATTGTACTTCCAAATATTGCAACAAATAAGCATACCATATTTCAAGTAATTCCTACTTAAGATGACAAAGTTATGCTCAGGACAAGCAAGAAATGTAATAAAAATGAAGATAAAAGGGGGAATAACTCAAAATTCGTGCTAGGAAGAGTTATGGTTCTTGTGCACTGTACTCCGTAATTTTTCAACAATCATGCATACTAAATTTGAAGATGTCAGACTAGAGATGACAAAGTTATATTCCGGACGAGCAGAAAATACTGTAAAAATGACGATCAAAGGGAAATAACTCAAAGACAGCATGAGGTAGAGTTATGGTTCTTTCGCACTGCACTCCGTATTATTGCAACAAACACAAATGCCAAGTTTCAGGTCAATCGGACTGGAGATGACAAAGTTATGCTCCGGACAAAGAACTGGACGCCGCCTGCCTGCCCGCCCGGCCGCCTGCCCGTATGCCATGGGTGATCCCATAATACATCCCATCTTCGACGGGCATATAAAAAGGACAAAACGCTGGAAACTAGTTTTTTCTAAGATGTGTTTTTTTTTACCCTAAGGACAAGTTTCGCCATTTGGGCCACCTTTAATTTGTTGTCTGGAAATGCTTTTGGAAGGTCCTTTTTTTTTTTATATGGTAAAGAGTTAGCCTTCATCAAACAACCCTGTGTTTAAATGATCCTGAACAGGGCTTTGGAAAAGGAGAAAATGCTGGTACCATACAACAGTTTCTACCCTTTAAGGTAGTAGACCCCTAATGGAAAACAGCTATTTCCACTATAATATTATCCTAAAAAGTTTGCTATGATTAAAAATGAGTATTATTGTACTACTTTAACCGAACCACTTTTTCCTTTTTTTCCTTCGTAGAATTATCATTTATAAATCTAAAACCACTATATTCTCATTACAAAGGGAGATAATAATTACTTCCCTTTTCAGGAAACTAACAAAAGTATCAACAAATGATTTCAAGATAAACGTCAAAGGAATTTCTGGTTGGTTAAAAATGTGCAAAAGTATTATATCAGTATAAATCCTTATTTATCAACTAACAAGAAATTTTATTCCATGTTGCACTAGAAGCGTTAGGGGTCTACTACCTTAAGAGACAAATCCCATCATTTGAGGCAAATTTTCCTTTGTCGTCTGCAAATGCTCTCAATACAGACAAGTCCAAAGTTTCTGTGCCTGGTAAAGTAAAGAGTTAAAAAGTCAAACAGCATTCAGCCATGACCGGGAAATTACTTGTCAAAATGACTTAACCTTTCACCACAAAAAGGCAAGTTTTAACAACCCTGAACTAGATGGCTTTTGAAAACACTGTGGGAAAAGGAGAAAATGCTGGTAACCAGCATTTTCTCCATTTCCCACAATATTTTCTATCTTTCCAAGGTAACCAGCATTTTCTCCATTTGCAACAATGTTTTCTATCTTCCCAACAACAAATTTTATAATTCCAGCCACTTTTTATTTGTCATCTGCAAATGTTTTCCAATAGTACAAGTCTAAATTTTCTCTTTTGGCAAAGGATTGGAAAAACTCTTTGAACGTTATAGCTGAGCCAAGAAAGAAGCTTTTTTTATTTTCATTTTCTGTTTCAAATGCACTAGTCATCAATATACATGTATCTAATATTACTCCACATGATAATAGGTAAAACTCTACAAGCTACCAACATCTGAATGAAATAACCTACTCTGTTGTCTGCTGGCAGCAGAATGGAAGTAATGTCCACCAACTTTCAGCATCCGGAAATGTTTTGGAACTGTTCCTTCTACAGGATTGAAAATTACGTCAACACCTGTATCAAATATACAGAGAAGAAAATCATTGATGGGATAATTCATCTCTTCTGACAATGCTTTTCCAGTAACATGAGATTACAGGAATCTTTTTTTACTCAAATACATCAAATACAGGTATTGCATGCAGTAAAACACCTTCAATGCTTTCAGCACCGAATTTGTAAACTCAACCTCTCACAATAGCTGAAAGAACAATCAACTGAACTTGAAATTTTTATCTGATAGACTAAACAAATTGGTGATATAGGTCCAAGATCAGACTGCATGTTGTGTAGAGTCTGATCTTAATCTATGCAGACCAAAATAGCCTGTTTTCACCCATGGGTTTTAAAGGGTAAATGACTGTATCTATCTGATCAAGCTGATTTCAGACCAAACAACGTCTGCCAAACAAGGCAAGAGCTATACAAATCCCCGTGAAATACCAATGGTATAACCATAGTAAACCCTTGCACAGTTTTATGAAATTCATTTGAGAAACAAACTTGTGAGAGTGCTGATACGAAAATTGAGTGAAACAGATTATAATTAGAGAAAAGCAAATTCGTCAGGGTCTTCCTATAAACATGTATGAAGTTTCATCAAATTCTGTGGAGAGAAAAAGCTGTTCCAGGACTGACAATAAAATACCTATGTGTATACTGGCCTATTTCTATAACCTCTCAAAATTCTCTGCGCATGGAGAAAATTACAAAAATGACAAGCATTTAGAGGCAAACAAAGTATGTTTTTTATGTCAATCCAAACATTGAAGAAAAGGGAGCATTTGAATGTATCTAGCCATTATTCTTTCACTCAGGTGATCTCAAATACAGGTATGCCTAAACTTAGAAAATTGCTAGGGTTAACTCCTTTCCCCCTGAAACAAATTGCAGAGGATAACTTTGAGATGACATGGCCTGCAACACACGAAAAGGGGCATTCGGACATTTGCGTAAAGTGTCGTCCCGGATCAGCCTGCACAGTCCATGCAGGCTGATCCAAGACAACACTTTCCCATTGTGTATGATTTTCTGTTTCACGCAAGTCTACTGTAGTACAAAATCTTATATTGATGTAAAGTGCCATCTCGGATTAGCCTGCGCACAATGTGCAGGCTGATCCAAGACAACACTTTACTCAAATTTCAGAATGCCCCTTTCCCCGTGTTGCAAGCCATATGTATAAAATTATCGAGAATAATTGCTTACCTGAACCACATGTTTGTCGAAGTATATCAAGATGAAAAAATCCATCTTTGTCCACCAACACTTGTTTTGGCTTAAGTCTATCTCCAAATCTTTTCATTAATGAGGCTCTAGTATCCTCTGTTTCCGTGACTACAAATATGTCACTCCCACAGCTCAACGCAACCTCAATGGTTGCTAAACTTTGAAGGCTTGTACCCAAAATTAAAATGGACTGAAATAAAAATGAAATTCCAATTTAAATTGCTTTCCCAGCATTGGATAACTTTCTACCAGTAAAAACAGAACCCAACATTAAATGAAATTATAAAGTGTCTGAAAATTACTTCAAACCTTCTTTTATATTGATTGAATTCAATATTCCATGACAAGCATTTATTAATGCATCAACAGACCAGAATACATTTTCTGTATCACACATATACTCTGTAAAGCTTTGTCCATATCATGCATGAACTCTGAGTAGAACATCACAATGTTCACAGACTACTTCTACATATTTACGTTTGACTCTTTCCATCAAATCCCCAAAATGCGCCAGTCTCTGTTTTTGGGGGGTTATTCAATTTATTTTGTGATGTTTTTTCACAGTTATAAATCTTGTTGCATGAGTAGAGGTTCGTATCAGACTCCACCCTCTGTCTCACCCAGCATGCACCTCTTTATACAAAACTCAACCTGAGCCAACAACACAGAAATGCATACTATTGTAATATCACATTTTTACAAACTTTACTCCCTCCAATTCAAGAACATTTTTACATGAACGTAATCATTGATCAGACAGCAAGGTCTGTGTTTACATATTCTTAACGCTTTAACGAATAAAAAAATTTTAGACATGTTCATCTTGAAAGCATCTGCTGACGACAAATAAAATGTGGCTTAAGTGGTGGTATTGTCCTTGAAATAATAGAAAACACTGTTGGAAACTAAAACTGTTGCAAAGCAGACAAATACCCCCCACCAGCACCTTGTCACTGAAGCAGCACAATCCAAAAACAGAAATGATTTTCAAAACAAAGATCACCAGTGACCTTGACCTTTGACCCAAAAACAATAGGGCACACTTCTTGGGTCATGAGCAACACTTGTATAAAGTTTCATGGTCCTAGGTCAAACAGCTTTTGAGTTAGAGCACGGAAACGAAAACACGGATGGATGGAGGGATGGATGAAGGGACTGACACACAGACATGGTGACACCAGTATACCCCCCCTCTACTTCGTAGGTGGGGGTATAGACAATGTATAAGGCCTGGGAATGCTCCCCACTGGTTTGTTTGTACATAGATTACAAAAAAAAAAATTAAAGGGCTATTACTCTTGTAACAGTCAACCTATCATAATGACAGTTGCATGAGCACAAGTTCCAATGGTAGGAATGATTTCTTTAAAATTTCTGCAAAATTAACTATTTGCCACATGGCAAAATATTAGACTTTTACAAATTGAAAGCATTTTGTGGACTACAAAAAAAATGTGACTCAAAAATTGAAATTTGTTTTGGGAAGGGTCGAAAATATTGTAGGAAAAGGAGAAAATGCTGTTCCCCACTATGTTTTCTCTCCAAAAGTCATTAAAACTCCGGATTGTGTGGTAAAGGGTTAACTAGAAAATGTAGAAGAAAAAAAGCGTACCGTAATACAAAATTGTGCCTACATGTGGATAGACAGGCAGACAACCTGATTTCAGTAAAACAGTGTAACCCCTCTCCTCACCCAAACTTTATTGTGGGAAGGGTATAATAACAGTTGTTCTTTTTATCTTAAATGTAGTCTAAATCTGAATGTGAATAAAGGGGCTTAAGTCTTCATTAGATGGGATAAAAATAGATATAGAGGATATTTGTTTTTTACGGTGAAAGATCGAAATTTATTTCATCGAGTGAACATCATCGGTAATATTTTCATGGGTGGCGCAGCCACGAGTGAAAATATTACCGATGATGTTCACGAGATGAAATAAATTTCGATCTTTCACCAAAAAAAACAAATATTCTATTTATTTCATGCTTTTAACCCTTTCGGGGGGTGGGTCGGGGAACCTAATCAAAATCCAGTACAGTTCTTATTCTCCGTGGCGTACCCCCTCCGCATAGCAACGCATTACGGTATTACGTCAAGCATGAGAAATGTAAGGTAAATTACGTCATATTTCCATCTGGTTGTGAGGCACTCGCATTTTACCTAGGTAACTAGTGCGCAGGAACAACTGTTTCCGCCTTCAAATGAAGAGTTAGAATATAAAAATCGGTATTTTCACTGGTCGTAACCATGAAATATCGAAAAATATTTCACTGATATTTCTCGATAACCTACCGGAAAGCATGAAATAATTGTCCATATCAAAAGCATTTGCCAGAAACAAATTCAAATGAGGCTCAAAAAAGAGGATTTGATTGGGTAGAAATCATTGTGGTAAAAGAAGAAAATGCTGTTTACCATCATTTTCTTCCTTTCTCACTATGTTTTCAAAAGCTTTCTTCCCTACATAGTATAGGATAGTACAGCAAAAAGAACAAAACCAGCATATCACCTGACTCTTCTGTAAGCTGGCACCTTTCACTAGGGCATGGTAGGCTGTACAATAGGCAATGGGCACTGTGCTGGCCTCTTCTAATGTCCAGTCCTCAGGAACATTCCATAAATGATGTTTTTCTACTGACAATTTTGTAGACATAGCCTAATGGTAGCAAGAAAGAAGAAAACAAAAGTTATTTTAACCCACGGATACAAGACTAATTATATAATCAAATTGACTATTTCCAGTCTGGCAAAGAAGATTACAGGCATATGCCGTGTTTCCTCTGCTCAGCCATTAACTGGTTGATTTTCTGTTTATTTATTGTTGCCACCAGTTACCCATATGGGCGACTCCCCCACCCCCCACCCCATGGCTGGAAGTTTTGTTACAGGGGATAGAGCAGATTAAAGGATTAAACAAGCCCATTTTGAGTGTCTCTAGGGTGCTTGCTGAATAAGAGTGAGTGGAACTAAAACTGGACTTTATGAGCATTATTTTGCTGAAAGACTGTACGACAAAGTCTGAAAAATTAACATGCACCTAGCATGGATATTGTAGCAATGCCTAGTAAAGATTTATCAGACAGATCCAAGTGCACTTACCCCATATGGGATGATCCCCATGACCCTTTGACCTCTATCATCATAGCCACTGAACTCCATACCAAAGTATTTCATAGAACCAGACTTGTTGACAGGATCATTAAAGTTGAAGGTATCAGCTGCAATGGCAACATCTTTGTCAGATACAGAGCAGAATCTTGGGAAACAGGTCACTTTTTCACTATCACTATACACAGAATATACCGCATCATTCAGGGATCCTACCAAAACAGGCTCTGCTGATTTATCTGTTGTTTGAACACTGGCACTTAGTGACTTCCGAGAGATTTCACCTGCAAAAAGCACAGAATGGAGATAATAATGCTTTTTTGTTATTAATACAGATCTCAAAATTTAAATTGCATGCAAAAATACACAGCTTAAAAATGTTTAGAATCATCCTTGTACAGTTTAGGTCAGCTTCATTAATTCTAACAGACAAAATAATTTATACTTGTCCAAATTAAAAGCATTTGCAGACAAATAATTAGATGTGCCTTATATTTTATAACTTGTCTCTGAAAGGACAGATAACGTTGTGTAAAAAGGAGAAAATGCTGGCTACTAGCAATTTCTTCTTTTCCCTCACTGTTTTCAAAAGCCTTTTACTTCTGGGTGTTTAAAACACAGGATTGTGTGGTAAAGTGTAGATGCAAACATCCGAAACAACTATATGATTACTGTAATTACAATGGATCTTACAGAGTTACAAATTCCAAGTCATTACTCACCTAGTTCAATGGGGAGATGTCTATATGATCCCCAAACACCATCCTTATGCACATTCATTACAAGGTCATTTCTTACAACGTCAGCAAAGATTTTGCTCTGCTTGATGTCATCCATATCTATTTCTGGACATTTTCCATCAACAAAAATGCACCTGTAAGTGCAAATCACATCATAAAATTAAATTATACAAGAGACATCTTCCACTTAACATATACGGGAAAGGTAGCCTTTTAATATAGTTCTTACAAGTACAGTCAAACTTCGGTAGCTCGAACACCTTTGGGACTGGGTAATTTGTTCGAAATATCAGTAGTTCGACGGACCCATATTTCGAAGTACGAAGTGGTCAGTGAACGAGTTACGTATTCTTACTGAATCTTTATAACTTTTATGTTTGGACATATCACAGAGAATACATTACCTACCTACTGTATTTTATATCACAGGAATCAACCGTCTAATTGGTGAAATAGCTTGTTTCCCATTATAAATGTTTTTTAATAGATAGTATCCATTATGGCCAACAACAAACTATTTTCACCAATTAAACGGCTGATTCCTGTGGTCATTTACTTTGCATATACATGTACCTAAAGGTCATTAATTAGTAAAAAAAAAATGTAGCCCAAGAAAAAGGAAATTTATTTGCAGATATTGAACCACAAACATTATTTTAAATATGCTCTAATTATAACTCATACATGTGCAGTTTAAGATCAAAGTTGCAGTAAATAAAAACCTGTTGTGTTAAAACCCAACACTCTTCATACAATCAAGGCGTTACAAAAATGACTTGTCCAACAAATTCATCTCAACAACATTTACTAGACATTTACCGCTCAACTATTGACAGGTAAAATATAGAGTGGGACCGGGTATTTCCGAACAGTTAAGCAATAATCGTTTTTGTTCAGTAATACACGCAGATAGACATACGTTTTATATGTCATTTTATAGATCTAAATGTCCTCTTTCTTTTCCGAATATAATCTATCTATAAACTGCAGTGATTACCTAGTAACAATGTTTTAAAGTTCCTACCATAGAGAGACCATTTCCGAAAGAGTTGACACTGCCGAGCACAGACGTCGGGTATTTCCGAATGTTTCCGATTTATTTTTTTTTTTAAATCTTGAAAATTACAGGACACCTACACTCTGGTTGCTGAAATGTAAATTGGCTAGAACTACATGTATATAGGTTTACAAAAAAGTCGATAATGTATAGTTTTCAGGAAAATTTTAACTCCTAATTTTCAGCACACGACAAACGATGCAAACCGAAAATCAGATAACTCAATATGAGCAAACTGAAATTGGTCGAGGTTGATCCAAGTTGTCTGCAATGTAATAAACATTTAAAAAGTTAAACTCAGATATATCAGGCTCTAAATTACATGCATCTTATTCCTGTTATCGCTTACTATGCTAAAAAGATGGCTAATTCTTATTCAATCAGCTTTAGTTTGGAAATACCCTTGCATGTAAGTTTGGGTAAGGACTTTTCCGAACACGCTTCTCTGGTGCTTTTGACACGTGATAAGAACATTTCACAAAGTGTAATGTGTTTATATGCATATTGCAAATATAAGAAATCTCAAATATCGGGTAGAGGGAGAAGCAGGAGCAGTTTAAACACTTAGCAATATATATCGCAAAAATTAAGAAAGTGGTAATTTTCTGACCTTCGAGCTGTCTAATGTAGGTAATTACCTATTTTTCTTCTGATAATTTCTATATCCTTCAAGACTTTAAAAAATGGCAAAGAAGAGAAATATGGCGTAAAGTTTATGATGTCAGATGATATCATTATTGTCTCCAGGAGGGATGAGACAATTTTCAAAATCTCGTTCATTAACTGCCGATAGTTTGGAAATACCCGATCCCGCTCTATAGAAATATGAATGACGAGACTGCAATGTGTTTTCGAAAGTTCTAATTAAGGAATGTGCAAGCTGTCCGATGTTGTACAATAGGAAGTATAAAAATTTTTTGCTGGGACCAAGATCATTGTTCCAGCTTTCTTTGGTGTTTGAAATTACCCACATTCGATCCACCAAAGTTTGACTGTATTCCTTTAACTTTACCATTGTCTTTTTCTCTGTTTTTTTTTCTATAAAGCCTGAATAAATGATAAAATGCTATGCTGACATCCAACATACAGGCACATGTTTAACTTGAGTTGATATGGTTAAGTATGTAACTGTAATACAACTAATACTGATTATTTGACATATTTGGGGAGGTAGACAAATTGAAATTAATTTACTTAAATTCAGAAGCAAGTTGATAACAATATTTCAAAGAACATTTTCTAAGGAGTATGCTGCAAGAAAGGAAACAATTAAAATTGTGTCATAATCATGATACATCAAAATTAAGTTAATTACCGCACTCTAGATCCACCTGGTTCCTTTCTGAGACATTTCACTAATCCAACAATACCATTGTGAGGCTGGTTGTTTGAGTATAACCACAAGTTATCTCCCTTTGGCCTCTTCTGACAAGCAACCATTTTCTCTTTAAGTTCAGTCAACCAATCACATTCAAGGTCAGCAATATTGACGGTCAACTGATTACAGGCCACTGCTTTCTCAGTAGATTTCCTCAGTAAAAACCAAGTTGACATAAGCTGATCAGATTTCACTGAAACTAACTCTAGTTCTAAGTCTTTAAAAGTCTGTTCCCACGAAGGTCTTGTTGACCAATGGCCCATGTTCCTTGCTTCTTTATCCTCAATACTCACACTGTAGAACCTTAGACTGTGCAGCGCTACCATAATTTCAAGCTTATCTGTAACATCATTCAGCAGTATGAATCCTTTCTCAGATAGCAGATCTAGGACTTGTTGCAAAGCCCATTTCAGATTGTTTTGTTCACTGATAGATTCTACCACAACAAGGTGAAATGGCTTCATATTATCTAAGACTCCATCTCCAATCTTCCATTTCAGTGTTACCTCACCGGAATCTGATGTTTGATCTGATGCAACAAAAAGGTCAAGCTGAAGGTCAGGATGGCATTCAGCACACTGTCTGATGTGCTCAATTCTTCCTCCACCATTCTGGTCAATGATAAGAGTTCTTAATAATGAACTGTCAGTGTTTTCATGAACAGTATCAAAACATGGTTTAAATATACTTGGGTCATATTTATGAATCATCAGTGGGTCCTTTCTAATGTCTGCTTCAAAAGCCTCATATAAATTATTGAGATTGGCTTCAAAAGTGTCTCCAACTGGAAGAGCTTCCATTCTTTCTAGATATTTCAAAAGTCCAATATGGCCGAGTATTCCAGAAAATGTTTGCCTATCTTCTGTAGCTTCTTTCTCTGGGTTAAACTCTGTAACCTTCATGACAGTAGCAATTTGTGCTTTTACTTCTGGCATTTTACCAAACAAGTCTAGGTATTCCTGAACTTTAAACAAGCTTTTCAATGCAATTCTGGAACATTTTTCAAGGTAAGCTCTGAGTTGGACCTCAGCATTTGATTTTCTTGAAAGATGTTCAGTCAATGAGTCAGAATCATACGGTATGAATTTGACTGTCTCTGTAATAACACTCTGTACTACATTTGTCCTTGTGAAGGTCAAGTCAGCACCATTGATGCAAACACCTCCTGCCACTATACTGTTACTGTAAGGGTCTACAGTTCCTGTTGCCACTAGAAAGACATTTAGAGTTTAACTTTATATTATCCTTTTATTTCAAATTTTTTGTGCATCATATATTGGTGATCTGTTACCATATTATTTCTAAACAACATTTGAAAGGGGCACAGATGCATCATGTAAACAATCAAATCAGTATCATGTAGGTATCATAAGGCTGTAAGAATTGACCTGGCAGGGCAGAGCCATGTCACAGTTCACTGCATTTTAGATTGAGGTAAAATAGGTAAGCAAGAATTAAACAACATGGATACGAAGCACCTTTTTTCACAATGGTTTCAGACAGTAAAGAGTATGCACTTCATGAATGTGTCCATAAGGCAAAGGATCAAAAAAGTATTGTTGTGATGCGTGTGTTTTGGACGAGACCAAATTGAAAGCATTTTGCAGACGACAAAGAGAAATGTAGTTAGAACGATTATTTCTGTCTTTAGTAGGCAAAAAACATTTTGGGAAAAGGAGAAAATGCTGGTTACAATGTAACACAATGTTCCCACAATGTTTTCATAAGCCTTCTTCTTCAGGGACATTAAAACTCAGGTCTGTGTAGTAAAGGGTTAAAATACCTGTTTTATCTACTGACAGTTGCCAGTTCCTCTTTCTTTGAAGTTCAGGGTTTATCAGAATACTTCTAAACTCTGTGGGTAGTATCAGTTTGGGCGAGGGTCGGGTTATAAGAGACAGATGCATCATGGCATCCAGAAACGTGTCCCATCTTCCTGTCCACTGGATTAGACCATTCTCACCTTAAATGTAAATTAATCCTCTATCAAATGACTAAATTTTAATCTTTTCCAAAACAAAAATATTTGCATACAACAAATCAAATATGACTTTAATGGTGGAATTCATCTTTGTTAGTACAGAAAACATTATGGGAAAAGAAGTAAGGCCAGTTCCTAGAAATGTTTCCTTTTTCTATAGTATTTTCTAAAGGCATTTTCCTAAGGATCATAAGAAATTACAAGGAACCAGCATTTTCTTCTTTTTCAATAATGTTTTCTATCCTTAATGAAGACAAATTCCACCATTTAAGCCAAATCTAATTTGTTGTCTCAAATGCTACAATCATGGAAATGCCTAAAAATTAAGAGTTAAGACAACCAAATTAACTAATAAACACTTTATTATTAAAAGGCAATATTCATCTTCTTTATATCACTTTATAAAATGTTGTGGCAAACTGAGGAATTGCTTGTCATAAGTACAGCAAGTTAACTCTTTCACTACCAAAGTTACCTCAGGCAGATTTTGTGGATGGCATAGATCAAGATCAAACTGCACATTATGAAAATGGGAATATATTACTAAAGGGGCTAACAATACTGCATGCTACCACATTATGCTTTTTTCAGCAATTAATTTGGATCAACTTATAATGTATTTACCCCTTTATCAAACCAATCCCCTGTTTTACTGGGTAATTCCCACAGAAATGAGGCTTTGGAAAACATTGTGAGATAAGAAGAAACATATTCTCCTTTTACAGTTTAACCCTTCAACACACAATCCAAAGTTTTAAAGACCCTTACAAGGAAGACTAGTCCAAACTGAAAGGTTGGGAGATGACAAATAAAATAATAATAGCTCAAATAATGGAATTCATCTATGACAGGTAGCAAACACATTGTGCAGAAAAAGAGGGAATGCTGGCTACCAGCATGTTTTATATTTCACAAAAAGGTTTCAAACAGCTTCTTCCTCAGGTGTCTTTCACTCTTTACCACACAGTCTCATGTTTTAATGACCCTGAAAAGGAAGGCTTTTGAAAACAATGTGAGAAAAGGAAAAATATTCTGGTTACTGGTTGAAGAAACTCCAGGAAAGCAAGGATAGGTGCACTGGCAACAGTGATATAACTGAGATAATGTTGAAAATGGCATCAAACATCATACAATCAATCAATCAATCAACTATACCTCTGTTATCTGACTGAACAACACCTTTAAACTCATCTTTGTAGTCGTAACCTCGCAGTCGAAGTTCTTTATACACTTCTTCACCAGTAAGCTGTAAAAAAAATGTTGTTGCCTATCAAAGCTGTATCCATCTCTTAAGCTTTTCTATTATTACAGGTAACTCTTACAGTGCCTTTCACAACTGAAGCTGCTTTTCTGGTAAGCGTAGATCGAGATCAAACTGTACAAAACATGCAGTCTGATCACTGATCTACACTGTCCACTGTGCCAAGACATTCTGCACAAACAGAGCCTTGAGTTTGCAATTGTTTGGATCTAATCTCTTGAATGAAAACGAGTTACTTGATTGAAATGAAATCCCCCACTGAAAAAGACCTTTTTAAATAGATATAAATAAGAGGTATTGTGTTTTGCATGTACACATGGCCTTTTTGTTTTTGATCCATAATAGAATTATACAACAAGCCTACTTTTTCCATGACATGGCATTTCGTTAAATAAAAACAAATAATGATTGTCTGTGGCCTATTATAAACAATATCAATATGAAGTATCATAAAATTTTGTCCAGTACTTAAAGAGATATTGGTCCATAATTGAAATATACATCAAGCTCCCCTTTTCCATGACACAGCATCAAATAATAAAAAAAAACAAAAAAAAAACGTATATTGGCCGAATATCATAAGGAACACATGCATGAAGTTTCATTAGTTTTCTTCATGGATGTAAGATATATCGGGACGTACAGACAGACGGACAACGCAAAAACTATATTCCCCCCCCTGAAATTTGGCACAGTTAACTAGTGACCCCTAGGGTGAGGCCAATATTGACCCAAGGGTTATAATTTAAGGAGTCTTATTAGAGGTTTACTAGATTGCTATACTGCTATTTCTATAAACCTGTAAATAAGCCGTACTCTGGCAAAGGGGGCTTAATGCATCTCTGTGATGCTTTTCTTTGTTTGTTTGTTTGTTTGAATATTGTTTTATGCCGTTTCAACGTTATTTCAGTCATATCATGGCGACAGCTCATATATTTATGTGTCCCTGGGTTTCACCATTACTAGGCTAGGCTCTAAAGTGTCTTGCCCAAGGACACTCCTGTGTAAAGCCCAGTGGAGCCAGTGAGGCTCGAACCCAGGGCCTCCAGGTCATGAGTCCTACACTTTACCACTGAGCCACACAGGACCCTTTCTCTGTGATGGATGATTTCAAGCAAGTCATCAAATAACTATGGATCCATAAAATTTAAAATCCACTTTAAGGCCTACAAAAAAGCTTTAACCCTTTACCACACAATCCCAAGTTATAACGACCTGAAGAACAAAGCCTTTTGAAAACATTACGGGAAAAAGAAAAAATGCTGGTAAACAGTATTTCTCCTTTTTCCACAATGTTTTCCATTCTGTGAAAGAGAAATTCCATCATTTGAGCCACAATTAAATTGCTGTCTGCAAATAGTTTCAATTTGGACAGATTTACGAGGGGGAGGGGGTCAAAAAGTTCGTAGACAACTCCAATAATTTGCAAAAGAAAAAACTTAGAAAAACGAACTCCACATGCTGATTTAGGAATACCTTTCAAGCTTTCTTACAACATTATCTTATAATGATGTCACAAATGTCGACGTAACATCACGTTTGTGACGTCACATATATTGTGTTTTTTTAAAAAATGGTGGACAATGTTATTAGCCAGCAGCGCATTGTCATCAAATTCTATGTTAAACTTGGAAAGTGTTTCACCGAAATTCAAGGGGACTTGCAGAAAGTCTATGGGGACAAGTGTCCATCACGGCCTGCTATTTACAAATGGATAAGTCCTTTTAATGAAGGTAGAGAGGCGGTCAAAGATGACCACAGAAAAGGTCGTCCGGTGTCGGCAACCTCTGAGAAAAAGTTAAATGCAATTGAAGTGTTTGTGAAAGAAGATCACAGTGTAACTATTCCTGATATAGAGGACATTTCATATGGAAGCGCCCAGGACATTCTAGTTAATAAGTTTGGCGTGTTTCAGCACAGTGGGTGCCTCGGATTCTGAGTTCCGACCAGATAGGGGATAGGGTTAGAAAGTGTTGACAGTTTCGTAAACGTTATGCAAAGGAGCGAGATATGTTTCTTGACAAAATAGTCACGTGTGATGAAACATGTGTACACATATTCAAGCCTGCAACAAAGTGGCAAAGTTCAGTATAGAAGCATCCTTCTTCTCCTTCCCCTACAAAAGCCATTTTATTAAAAAATCTGCAGCCAAGGTTATGTGCATTCTGTTCTGTGATATACAAGGTATTATTTTAACTCACATGGTACCTAGGAAAACTAAAGTAAATGGTGACTATTATGCAACATTACTTAAAAATGAATTGTACCACGCTATCAAAACAAAGTACCCGTACATGATACAGTCGGGAATCATTTTGCATCAGGATAATGCGCCTTATCACATTAGCCATGTTGTAGAGGAAACTGTGGACGTGCTGTCTATAGAATCACTGCTGCACCCACCCTGTAGCCCAGACCAATTTGTGATTTCTGAGTGTTTCCCACATTGAAGGAAAGTCTGCAAGGACACAGATTTGAAAGCATAGAGGAGATTGGTATGGCTGTGAAAAAACAATTATGCGAGATGTAATGTGAGGGCTTATATCACTTGTTCCACGTGTGGACGGAGAGGTGGAACAAATGCATTGGAGCGTGGACGGAGACTTTGAAAAGGAGTAATTGATAAATGTAAGTATCTCCTATGGTTTTGTAGTTATTTGAGTTGTCCCCACTCATACATTTGTTGTCATGTGGTAAAAGGATAGTTTAACTCTTTACCAAACAACAAATTGTTGCACTGGACCAAATTAAAGCATTTGCAGATGACTAATTAAATTCATCTTAATTGGTTTTTTTTGTATTCGATAGGGTAGAAAACAGTGGGAAAAGGAGAAAATGCAGGTTACCAGCATTTTTTTTTTCTAAGAATGGTTTTAAAAGCCTTCTCTTTCAGGTTTGATTGTGAGGTAAAAAATAATTGAGGTATGCTCTGTGAAAAGGGGGCTTAATGCATCTGTGAAAGTATCGACCCAGGTCATCCTGCGCAGTCCACACAGGATGATCTGGGCTGAAACTTTTCGCTATCGGTCAAATTTCTCTATGTCCAAGGACCACTCTTCCTCCACAGTCAGTCATTCATTAGACTAAGTGGATTTTATGGATCTCTAATTGTGTGATAGCTTGCTTGGTGCCATGATCACGGAGGTGCACTAAGCCCCCTTTTGCAAGAACATGGCTCGATTATTATTAAATATTATATTTCATGTGTCTATTTTTAGAAATGTTATGGGTAAAGAAATGTCGTAATTTAAGCTGGGGGGAATTATTTCCCCGTCACAGTGAATATTTTCCTCCTGCCGAAAATCTGGAACTACTTTTTTAAGTTTTTTAAGTTTTTAAGTTTTAAAAGTGGCAAAATAATCAGAGGAAATATAATATATAATTTATTTCATCAGCTTGTGGTTAATATGGGGAAATATTTGCCTCAAAAGGGAAAGGTCTGCGAAAATAACTCGTGCCTTACGGCACTCGTTATTTTCGCATACCTTTCCCTTTTTCGGCAAATATTTCCCCATATTAACCACAAGCTGATGAAATAAACTCTATTTAATCAATTGAAGTACACGAAGGCTATTTTTCCAAAAGTATGGAAACATTGTGAAAAAAAGAGCAATTATTGCTTGTTATAAGCAGTTGCTTCTCCTACAATTTTTTTCCCAAAATTTGTCACTGCAGGTGCATAAAAAGATGTTTTTGTATAGTAATGGATCATTAAGTAAGAGAAGATAACTTACTTGTAGTTCCCCTTTCCTTGAAGGACTAAGAGGCGTGGTAGTTTGTGTGTTGTCTTTGATATGGAGTGTATGATCCTTCCTGAAGACCCGCCCACTACACACTAGTCCAGACCCTTCTTGAATCTCAAAATCACCGATTTCTGGCACCACACTTACAGTGAACTTCAACACCCCTATAAATTTTTTTTTCATTTAACCTTTTACCACACAAATCTGATTCTTAACAACCCTGGAAAAACGAGTGTTTAAAAACTTTGTGGGAAATGGAGAAAATGCAGGTAACCAGCATTTTCTACTTTTCCCGCAATGTTTTCTACAGTTTCAAAAACCATTAGTATCATTTGAGCTACATTTATATATCATCTGTGAATGCTTTCAATTTGAACAAGTCTAAAATTTACCTTATAAAGAGTTAACCAATTACTGTATAGGCTACTGTACTTTAAAGATACATCTTTACAGGCAGAGAGAAAAAAAACGCTGTTACAATTTGATAAACTGTAGAATGGTTCAGAATTTAGCCAGCTGTGTAAACATAGATAAACTACTGATATATAAGGTGTAAAGATAAATAGATGTATATTGGAAATCTTCAATTTAAAACTGGGAACATCACAACAGTTATTTTCTTGATGAAAAATGAAGTGCATTATTGAACAGTCATATTAATCTATGCAACCTTACAACCATCAGGGGTAACATTTGGCATAAAGATACAAGAAGGATTATACCGGCAGCTTGATAAAATAAAGACAAAATGGGTTAAGAACTAGCTGGAAACAAACATAGTTGTATCTTTAAGACCTACATTAGACTACTACAAATTACCGTCTATTACAAATTATGCACAGAAAATTTGACGCAAGGCAAAGGATGTGTCTAAACTCTTTATCAAACAATCTACTGGTTTTATGACCCCTAAGATGAAGACATTTAAAAACAAGAGGGCCATGATGGCCCTGGATCGTTCACCTGAGTCAATAGGCGAAATTTCACTCCACGTGCAGAATTCAATTTCTGACCAATTGTCAGGTCAATTGAGCTTAAAGGTGGGTATTTAGATTTTTCACATCTCACCAAATTAAAAAATATATATATATCACTGAAATTTATATGAAAAAAACAATACAAATCATCAACTAGAGGCGCTTGAGCGCCTGTATCGCTCCACAGGCCTGGTATTTCTATAATGGCAAAAGGAAGTTTTTAACAATTATCATTCAATCCTGCATTTTAGCTCACTGAAGAAACAATTTGGTAGACAACCACCATAGGAACTTACCTGCAAAACAACAATGAAATCCAATGAATAGTTTTAGAGAAGAAATTTTTCAAAGATTTTACTTTATACCATAAAAGGAAAATGAGTCTCCCATAAAAGCCATGTTTTTTGACAGATCTTTTTTTTTTTTAAGGAATTCTGTAAACCTGTATCTAAGGAACATTCCTGCAAAATAATAATGCTATCCAAATAGCGGTTTGGGAGGAGAAGATTTTTAAAGGTTTTTTACTTTGGTTGCCATGGTAACCAGAATTCTTCATGGAACACAATTATTTGAAGGAATTTGAAAGAGGACCACCAAAGGAACATTCCTGTGAAATTTGGTAAAAATCCAGTCAATAGTTTCTGAGGAGAAGTTTTTTAAAGAAAAAGTTTACGGACGCACGGACGGACGGACGCACGACGGACACAACGCCATGACAATAGTTCTCTGGCCTTCGGCCAGTGGAGCTAATAATTAAGAATCATAAAATTACAAAAAATATTTTTTTTCGATGGTGTTCCCTTAAAAGGCTATGTAGCCTGTTAAGGTATTTTTAGATTTCACTCCAGAAATAAAAAAAAGCGTGGGAATGTCAAGTGACTGGCACGTGACTAATGACGCTTAAATTCCATAACATAACAAACATGTAATTATTTTCCATAATGTCTTCTTTGGACGCTATGTTTGAAGCTTTGTCTGTGTATTTCCGGTATGTAAATGAGCGAGTTGCTCATGTAAAAATAGACCGTGTTTCCCGTCGGTGTCGACCTGGGCCGTAGTAAATCTCTAATTTCTCTTGTTGTCGGATGGTTTTCAACTACTGAGGTTTTATGAATGAAAATTTAAAGGCTTTAGGAGTATAAGGATGATTTTTTTTGTATTTTTGTAAAATTTTCATCCCAAAATCTGAAGGGCCACCTTTAAAATGTGGCATCTAGAGCATCTACAAGAAATTTCCGTAAGTTGACCTAGTGACCTACTTTATCACCATACGTGACCCAATTTAGAACTCATCAAAATATTTATCAAGACAAACATTCTGAACAGTTTTCAAGTTAATTGAGAAATAAATTTGGCCTCTAGAGTGCCCTAAAGGTATTTTCTTAAATTTGACCTAGTGACCTAGTTTATGATCCCAGTTGACCCAAATTCAGGTTCATGTGAGACTTTATCAAGACAAACATTCTGACCAATTTTCAAGTAAATTGAGCATGAAATGTGGCCTCTAGAGTGCCCTAAAGGTATTTCTTTAATTGGACCTAGTGACCTAGTTTATGATCCCAGGGGACCCAAATCCAAACTCATCTGAGATTTCATCAAGACAAAAATTCTGACCAAATTTCAGGTCAATTGAGCAATAAATGTAGCCTCTAGAGTGCCCAAAAGGTATTTCTTTAATTTGACCTAGTGACCTGGTTTATGACACCGGGTGACCTAATTTTGAACTCACTGAACATGTTGTACTCAGGTGGGCTAACAAACTTAGAACAGGTTCACTACATACCAAATATCAAAGCTCTATGCCTTCCAGTTTCACAGAAGAAGAATTTTGAAGTTTTCCCTTTTTTGTTCCTATGTTCAAACTTGTGACTCCTGGGGCGGGGCCAGTTTTGACCCCAGGGGCATCATGTGAACAACTTGGTAGAGGTCCACTGGGAGATGCTACATACCAAATATCAAAGCTCTACATGTTCCAGTTTTAGAGAAGAAGAATTTTAAAGTTTTCCTTCTTTGTTCCTATGTTCGAACTTGTGATCCCCGGGGCAGGGCCAGTTTTGACCTTAGGGGCATCATACGAACAAATTTGGTAGAGGTCCACTAGCAGATGCTACATAGCAAATATCAAAGCTCTATGCCTTCCAATTTTAGAGAAGAAGAATTTTAAAGTTTTCCTTCTTTGTTCCTATGTTTGAACTTGTGATCCCTGGGGCAGGGCCAGTTTTGACCCCAGGGGCATCATATGAACACACTTGGTAGAGGTCCACTAGCAGATGATACATACCAAATATCAAAGCTCTACGCCTTCTAGCCTTCTAGTTTCAGAGGAGAAGATTTTCAAAGATTTTGCATTTTTTTCCTTTTTGTTGCCATGGCAACCAGAGTTATGGATGGAATTCAATTCTTTGAACAACTGTGGTAGAGCTTCATCCAAGGAACATCCCTGCCAAGTTTCATCAAGATTGGCCCAGTGGTTAAGGAGAAGAAGATGTTTAAAGAAATTGTTGACGGACGACGGACGACGACAAAGGGTGATCACAATAGCTCACCTTGAGCACGTTGTGCTCAGGTGAGCTAAAAAATTATGGGAAAAGGAGAAAATGCTGGTAACTAGCATTTTCGCCTACCGACACAATGTTTTCTACACATTTAAAGTCAAATTCAATCATTTCAGCTACATTTGATATACAATTTCAAAATGCTTTCAAATTTGGTAAGTCTACAATCATGTTGTCCAGTGAAAAGTAAAAAAGTTTGTAAATCTTTGAGTGTAGAGAAGCAATTACTGGTCTTAACAAATATTTTACCCTTTTTCCACATTGTTTTCCAATTCTATCTGATGCAGTTACAGGTTTAAATCCATTACAAAGTTGCATGGCAATTTGCAAACAATCATGTTGAGGTTTTCTCATTCCATTCTGCCACAAGTCATATTCATTATCATCAGAAACAAATCTCAAAGCAGAGAGGTAAAAGGATAAAAAACACTCATGCAAAATATGGATGTGAACCAAAATTGTATACATATGAGCCATGCTCTGTGAAAAGGGGGCTTAATGCATCTGCGAAAAGTATCGACCCAGGTCAGCCTGCGCAGTCCGCGCAGGCTGACCTGGGCCAAAACTTTTCGCTATTGGTCAATTTTCTGTATGCCCAAGGACCAGTCTATTTCATGATTAAGTTTGCTGTTAAAAAAAGTGGATATTATGGATCCATAAGTATGTGATGGCTTGCATTGTACCATGGATCACGGAGATGCATTAAGCCCCCTTTTGTCAGAGCATGGCTCATATATAAGCCATGCTCTGGCAAAAGGGGCTTATTAAATCTTTGCAATATATTATACCAAGTAAGTCGTCACATATTTATGGATCAATTCATAAAATCCATTTTGTCTAACAACTGGCTGAATCCTGAGGTAGACTGGTCCTTGGATATGCATAAAATCTACTAAAAGCAAAACATTTCAGCCAAGGTCAGCCTGCATGGACTGCGCAGGCTGACCTGGGGTCTATACTTTTTGCAGATGCATTAAGCTCCCACTTCACAGAGCATGACTCATATACATTGTGAAGGCCTTGTAGCTAAAGGAGAAGTTGCTGTTCCATTGCAATTTCTCCTTTTGGCGAAATATTTATTCAAGTTGTCTGATTTGAGATAAACAAGGTTAAGTCCCGTATCTGACAACTTAAGAAAAAGATATTAGAGAAAACATAAAGGAAAATGGAGAAAATGTTGGCAGCCAGTATTTCCTGCTTTTCCAGTAATATTTTTAATCCTTTTATGGACAAATCCAATCATTTCAGCTACACAAAATTTGTTGTCTGCACCTGTTGGCAACATCCCTGAAAAAAGGTTATTACCAGAAGCATGTGGCAAATGGAGAAATTGCTCATCACAGGCAGTTTCTCCTTTTGCCACAATGTTTTAGTGGTTCACAGAAGGTAAACAGTTAACTCTTTCCCAAACGACAACATTTTAGAAGCGTCCAATTTGAAAGCACTTGCAAACGACAACATTTATAGGGCATGAATGATGGGATTTGTATCAGAGAGTCCAGAAAACATTGTGGGAAAAGGAGAAAATTCTGGTTACCAGCATTTTCTCCTTTTCCCACAATGTTTTCAAAAGGCCTACTTCTCAGGGTCGTTGAAACTCGGGATTGTATGGTAAAGGGTTAAATGAAGGATAGGGCACTCTAGACAAAACACAAACCTGTTTGGGGCAGTATAGTAGCCCTGTGTATTCTGACATTCTCAAAAGCCACTGCCAGATCATCTTGCAACATTCCATGGTACCTAGCCAAGGTTTTCCATGTCATGACAATATATCCTGCAGCAGGAAACAATGCTTTCTCCTTGATCACATGACCTGTAAGGTAATGGTCCCGCCCACCTTCACCTGGTTCTATTTCAAAGGTGACTTTGCAATGCTTTCCATCTCCACCACTGATAAAATTACAAGGATCTGGAAGGTGGAATGTTTGGCTGTGGTCCCATGACACCAAAGGTGACAGCATAGGTGTGCTTCTTGGTACAGGAAACTCTACTGGTGGAAAAATGCCTAAAGGACTGAAGTTCATTCCATTTATATAGCACCTACAAACAAGAGAAATCTTTAAATGTTTTACTAGACGACAAAATCTTAGACTTGTCCAAACTGAAAGAATTTTCAGATGACAAAATATAAATTTTTATATCACAAAAATTTAAATTTGTTTTGGGAAGGGTAGAAAACAGTGGGAAAAGGAGAAAATGCTGGTTACCTGCATTTTCCTCTTTTTCAACAGTGTTTTCGAAAACCTTCTTCTTCGGGGTTCGTTAAATCTCTGGATTGTGTGGTAAAGAGTTAAACAGATATTCGGAATAATGTCTAGAGCTAGGAATATCAAATTTCACTATGTTCTATTAGCCTTATTTGTAAAAAAAGGTGCAGTGAGTTGAGCAAGAATAGGACTTTTGAAAATATTGTTTGGTTAGCAACGTTTTCTCCTTTTTTGTCTACATTAATATACTGTATAACCAGAAATGTTCGAGTCATGGAAATCTTTGGGATTTTTGCGTGATAAAGACTGCAAAGGTATCCGCCAGCGTAAATTTGAGCTACACTAAGGGATATTTTACCTAGATACCAGGCCATGTGGGAGCAACTGACAGGGACCCTTGTTGACATCAGTGAGTGCCTTTTTTCATTGATGTCAATACCAGTCTAGTGGCGGTTAATACTGCCAATTTAAGACATTTAAATACATATCATCGAAGTGAAAATGGAGATTCGTCAAATTAAATGCTAGTGATAATAGTTTTTGCGGAAATATAAACACAAATAAGGTCAGTATTTTTTTATTCACAAAATTTTTGACCCACAATGATATCCAATTTTACAGTACAGTGAATTCTTTACCAAATAGCAAAATTATTGACTTTTCCATATTCAAAGCTGTTGCAGACGACAAATTAAATGTTACTCAAATCAAATGTAGATCAACTGATGAAACTTGTCTCTGATCCGGTAGAAAACAGAAGTGCTGATTATCAGCATTTTCTCCTTTTCCCACAATATTTTCGGAAGCCTATTTTCTCAGGGTTGTTAAAACTTGGGATTGTTCGGTAAAAGGTGATTACATAGTAATCTAAACTTTTGTTGTCTGGTAATCAGTTAAGCATGACAGTAGTCTGTGGGTCACTTATCTATATTCCAGATGATTTCCTTGATATCTTAACAGAAATAGCTCACCTATTCATGTCTTTCCAGAACTAGGCTAAGACTCTGCAGTGGTTTGCCTAAGGACAATCCTACATGACCCAACGGGAATTGATCACAAGATTTCCTTCTTTCAGCCAAGTCTTAGAGAAAGCTATGAAATATACAGAGAAAAACAGCCTTACTTTCCAAGACTCTGGAATAGGTGAGTGACGTTGTCCTCTTGGTCCTTTTTCATCAATCCAACATGGAAGACATTTGATGAGAAGGATCTTTTCAAAATGGATTGCAACAGCGCATGGGGTCCTATCTCTATGACTATAGCATTCTCTGGTACGTGAACTAGACCTTCTTGAAATAATACAGGGTTTGTTAAGTTTTTAACGAAGTAATCCACCGAGCAGTGCTGAGCTAGGTCTGTCTTCCACTGATCTTCTGGAATACAAGTGCTGATCCAGCCATGAGAGCGGGCTTTCTTCTTTACAATCTGGAGATACAGATTAAAAACATAGAGAATCAACCCTTAACCACAGAATCCTGGTTTTTTTTTTTTTTACTATAATCTTAAGGAAGAAAGCTTTCTAAAACATTTTAGAAAATAGAGACAATGCTGGTAAGCAGCAATTTCTCCTTTTCCCACAATTTTTTATACCCTTTAGAAGACAATTCCCATTAACTGAACCACAATTTGTCATATTTTGTCATCTGCTTAATCCTTTCAAAATAGGATAAGTCTAAAATTTAGTTATAGGGTTAAGAGTTAAACACAACTATAAAAACTAGAGTTGTCACTGAATGTGACTTAATACCCCCGCCAGCGCTTTGACAGAAACAGGCAATTTAACAAGAAATTTTCTAAGTTCAAGGGGAGATTACCATTGAATCATAGGGAGTAGATGATTGAAAACTGCGTCTTGCATAACTTCAGTATACGATCAATGTATCAACAAACTTTCAATACAATAGCAGCAAAACTGTAGGAGGAGTTCGCAACACAAAATTACTAGTATTTTGTAAACACGTACACACGGACGGACAGACAGACAGGCTGATTCCAGTATACCCCCGAAAACATTCGTTTTGCAGGGGTATAAAAATTAGAATTCTACTTAGCATCTGCATAAAGATGCAGTAGATGATTTTTTAGTTTCACTGCTTTAAAAAAGACGTATCATTTGGAGTCAATGTCTATTTGTATATTTTTCAAACAAAATTTTATGGAAACTAAGTATCTTAAAACTTTTATAGGTCCCCCTTTTCTTTTTAATATCTGCATTCTTAACACTAATAACAGTTTAACTTATTTAGTTATTTTAGAATACCTGTTAGATGAACTTCATTCCTTAACTTAGTAAAAGCCTGACTTAAACATGGCCATGATCTGTGAAGAGACATTTCTGCTAAATAACAATTTAACTTTTTCCATAAAGAATACCTGTTAAATGAACTTTTCCCATGTCTCATTTAAAGTGGTAGAGGGTATAGACATTTATTGATTTTCATCAACTGTCACCATCTTTCAATAATTTTGGGTATCATAATCAACTCAACCAGAGACTGACACTAAAATGACTATAAACTAATGAGGGCATTTCTGAAATTATATTTTCGGATTTGGTTTGTTTGTTATCCCCCGAGGGGGAAGTGGGCCAATCCTGGAGGTACTGCAATACCAGGCCGACCCGTGGCAAGAGTGGAGCAAGCCCCTGACATCTCACCTAAGTCCAAAAATCAGTTTAATATCGAGGTTCCCCTATGGGGAACGTATCAGATATTAAGCTGATAAGAACAGATACTACACTTTGATCTTAGCCAAAAGGCCGAGAAGCGATAACTTGCTAGGGTTCAGTACTCTACTTAAAATTTCAAATGTTCACCAACGAAAAGGTTTCATAAATCTAGGGTCAGCGTTGTTTGCCTCAAGAAATCATTAATGACAATTTAAAACAACAGCATTTTACAAAGAGAAATTCAACTTTTATGCTATTTTTATTTTTAATAATGAAATCCTTCAGTAATATCTAAAGAAAAGCTACACAAATAACTTTTGAAGCCATTTTGTGCATAAATTCAAAGAGTGTGAACACTGACACTATGCATAGCTGACATAAATAGAACAATATGTGTGTCCTATTTTTAGCATCAAATTCTGTTAACACATTCATGTTGTATCCAATTCACAATCCAAAAACAAAATTTATTGTAGCTCACACATGATTTTGTGTAAAGTGAAAAAAAAAAAGATGAAAAACTTACAGTAAGAGATTGCATAAAAGAATCTATGAAAGGATAGTCTACATGAGTACAGACACAACACTTTTCTAACATTTCTTTCTCATTACATCATCAAATGTTTAGAGACAAACCAAACTGCTTTTCGTATACAGAAAGATCTAAACCTGCCGTTAGTTTATCAAACAGAGAAAAGTTGAGATATTAAATCTAAATTTTACAGTAGTTGTAATGATCTTCTAAGGCAAAAAACATAATTTCAACTGATTGTTTGACAACAGTTAACTCTTGTCTCAGAGACAGGATTTTGACTGTCCAAAACCAGACAAAAAGAATTTTAGACTCCTCTAAATTGAAAGCCTTTGCAGGCTTAATCCTTTATCACACAACAAAATTTTGGACTTGTCCAAATGAAGAGCATTTACAGATGACATTCATTGTTGCTCAAAAGATAATTTCTGTCTTTAAAATGGAAGAAAACATTGTGGGGGAAAAAGGAGAAAATGCTAGTTACCAGCATTTTCTCATTTTCCCCAAAATGTTTTTAAAAAGGCTTTTATATCAGAGTCGTTTAAAACCCAGGATTGTGTGGTTTCTGATAGGTTTGAAAACACTATGGAAAAAGGAGAAAATGCTGGATACAGCATTTTCTCCTTTTTCCACAATGTTTTCAAGTCTTCTTCCTTAAGCTTGTTTAACCTTGACATTGTGTGGTAAAGGGTTAACTCTTTCCCAAACAATGAAACTTTACACTTGTCCACTTTGAAAGGATTTGCAGATCAAAAATTCAATGACTCAAGTAATGAAATTTGTATCTAAAAGGGTAGAGAACAGAGTGAAAAAGGTAGAAAATGCTGGTAACCAGCACTGTCTCCTTTACCCACAGTGCTTTCAAAAGTCCTCTTTCTCATGATTGTTGGGGTATTGGGTTAAAATGAAAGAATATCAGACATTGGTGATTATAAGACATGTATATTGTTGTGTAAAGACAGTCAAGAAAACATTTAGGGAAACCCAATAATTGCCATTTTTTCAGAATTCTCCCTGTTTGTCTTAATTTTTCAAAATGTTATTTAGCAGGTTCATTTCTGTATGAGGTTGAAGGTTAGTTAATTAAAGAGAAATACCATAATCTGATCCTATTTGGTTAAATTATTTAAGTTTTAATTTGACACAAGAACTTCATATCAATTGACTCTTTACCACACAACCAAATTTTAGACTGGTCCAAATTGAAAGCATTTGCAGACAACATAGTAGATGTGGTTTAAGTTATGGGATTTGTCTGTGAAAGGTTAGAAAACATTGTGGGAAAGGGAGAAAATGCTGGTTACCAGCATTTTCTCCTTTTCTCACAATGTTTTCAAAAGCTTTCTTTCTCAGGTTCGTTAAAACTCAGGATTGTGAGGTAAAGAATTAAAGCAAATTACCATACAGAATACTCTGAAATTTGAATTTTTCCTGCATTTCATTCAAGATAAAGGATAGCCATTGATTTTTGTCAACCCTTAATTTCTTTGATTAAATCTAATTCTTGATTTTAAATACAATAATTCAATATAAGTTGTTTTCATGAATATTGGCGAGTTCTGATTGGCTGAAAAAAAAATTTCATAGCTCCATGAAAAAAAAAATCATAAAGTGCCAGAACTACTTTTACTAAACTAATGTAAACAAACATGTATATGAGATTTCATAATTTTTTCTTTCTAATCTTATATTGAAGTTCTGATGCTGGCTAGGTATATTTTCTCTGAATATCATTTATAAATTGATTAAGTCTAAGAAAAAACTTACAACTCATTGTCAGTTTATTAGGTACAAATTAACAGTACCTAATTCTAAACTTACTCCCAGTATATTTAACTTCTAACAACAGATCTATAGACTAACTCTGCAATGTTCAACGATATGCTGACGCCGTGAAATACACATTTTGTTTGTTTGAATGGTGTTTTACACCGCTTTCAACATTATTTCAGTCATATCATGGCGACATCTCACATATTCATGTTTTCCTGGGTTTCACCAGTACTAGGCTGGGGCTCTTAAGTGTCTTGCCCAAAGACACTCCTGTGAAAAACCCAGTGGAGCCAGTGAGGCTCGAACCTGGGGCCTCCAGATCAAGAGTTCTACACTTAACACTGAGCCACACAGGACCCCCATTACACATTCTGATGTCATGAACGAGCTATTGTCCCGCCCCATGGAATACCAATGAAATGTGCAGAAAAAAGGTGAAACTGTACTTTTGGATTTACAAGAAAAAAAATGCAGTTCAAAACATTATCATTTATGTGCATATTTGTTGTCTGTGATATTGAATTATAAGGAATGGAGAGAATTTTTTTTGTTTTCATGGAGGTATGAAAAACAAAAAACCTACCGGTAATCACACTTTTGTATAAAACCAGGCTTCGCGGTTTTATTCAGTGTGATTAGGGGTTTTTTTTATACCTTCATGAAAACAAAAACAGTTCTCTTCATTCCTTAATTCAGCCAAAGCCTGACTTTAACTTAGCCATGATCTATGAAGAGGCATTTCTGATAAATAACAATTTAACTTTTTCCATAAAGAATACCTGTTAGATAAATTTTCCCATGTCTCATATAAAGTGGTAGAGGGTATAGACATTTATTGATTTTCATCAACTGTCACCATCTTTCAATAATTCTGGATACCATAATCAACTCAACCAGAGCCTGACACTAACGTGACCATAAACCAATCAGGGCATTTCTGGAGTTTTGATTTTTTTATTTGGTTTGTTTGTTATCCCCCGAGGGGGAAGTGGGCCAATCCTGGAGGTACTGCAATACCAGGCCGACCCGTGGCAAGAGCGGAGCAAGCCCCTGACATCTCACCTAAGTCCAAAAATCAGTTTAATATCGAGGTTCCCCTATGGGGAACGTATCAGATATTAAGCTGATAAGAACAGATACTACACTTTGATCTTAGCCAAAAGGCCGAGAAGCGATAACTTGCTAGGGTTCAGTACTTTACTTAAAATTTCTCAATAAAACAACATACATATGTGATCTTTGAAAAACCATTCATAAATAGTAATTAAAAAATATAGTTTTAACTAGTAAAACTTAAATATTCTCTTTTTTAAACATTGTCATTTTTTAACACTTGAAAATACTTTAATACTGATTTAGGAATAAGTTTAAATGGGAGGTTTTTCAGCTATAAATTTTAGTACAATGTCAGGTTAGTGAAAACTGTTGAACAAGGAAATGCTATTTTTAGACACCTTAGTATCTTGACAACACATGAATAACCCTCAGGCACTTTGCATGGTTTGCACCTTTTACCAATAATACCAAGTTTTTACAACACTGAGGAAAATGGCTTTTGAAAGCAACATGAGTGGTTACCAGCAATTTCTCCTTTTTCCTGTTTTATCCTTTTTTCCCCATCAACATTTTTCAATTTTTTCTAATTCAGTCATTCCTGTCACATTTGTTATTCATCTAAACGTGTTTTTCAGTATAGAGAAGTCTACATCGTTGTCATCTGGTAAATAGTTAGCTTGCTTTGCAGAAAGTGTAGATAAAGATCAGACTGTGCACAACTTGTATCCACCCTGTCCAACTCCAACTCACAAACAACAACATTTCAGTCTTGTCAAAACCCCAAGCATTTGGAGACATAAAGTAGGCCTCAAATTGTAGTTTTCTTTCTTTGAAAGCTAGATTAGAAAACATTGTGGGAAAAGGAGAGAATGCTGGTTACCATCGTTTTCTCCTTTTACCTCAATGTTTTCAAAACTCTTAACTCTTTACCACACAAAAAAAAAAATTAGACTTGTCCAAATTGGAAGCATTTTCAGACGGCAATTTAAATTTGGCTCAAATGATGGAATTTATCTTTGATATGGTAGAAAGATTGTGGGATAAGGAGAAAATGCTGGTTACCAGCATTTTCTCCTTTTCCCACAATGTTTTCTAAAAGCTTCTTCTTCAGGATAGTTAGAACTCAGGATTGTGAGGTAAAGGGTTTAATCCTCCAGGTCTTCAAAATCTAGGATTGTATAATACAGGGTTAACCAGACAAACACTTTTTAGACTGGTCGAAAGTTAATGCTTTGGCAAATGACAGATCATTATGTGAATATACAAATAAACATTTGACTAAACTATCAAAGATCATGGAACACTATGGAGAAAATGCTGGTTACCAGAATTTGGTAAGAGATAAACCCTTTACTCCACAATCCAGAGTTTTGACAACCCTGAGGAAGAAACCTTTTGAAAATATTATGGGAAAAGGAGATAATGCTAGTAACCAGCATTTTCTTCTTTTCCCACAATGTTTTCTTACCTATCTAAGACAAAATCTATCATTTGAGTTGCATTTGAATTGTCGTCTGCAAGTGCTTCCAATTTGGACAAGTCTACATTCTTGTCATGTAGTAAAGAGTTAATCAATCAATAAAAATAACAATAATCACCTTACAAATACCATTTTTTACACCCTTACAACAAAAGCTTTAACCCTTTACCACAAAATCCCCAGTTTTAACGATCATGATAAAGAAGGCTTTTTGAAAACATTGTTACAAAAGGAGAATATGCTGGCAACCATTTCAAAGACAGAATTTAACTGATTTTTTTAAGCCATATTCAATTTATCGCCAGGAAATGCTTCAAATTTGAACTGGTCTTGAATTTTACTGCATAATGGGCTAAGAAGCACTTGCTCCTTTTTCCACAAAGTTTTCAATCACTTACCAAATGACCAAATTTTTGACTGGTCTCAACTGAAAGCATTTGCAGACGAAAGATTCAGTGTGGTTCAAATAATGAAATTTGTCTCTAAAAGAATAGAAAACATTTTGGAAAAAGGAGAAAATACTGCATGGTTACCAGCATTTTCTCCTTTTCTCACAATATTTTCAAAAGACTTCCTCCTAAGGGTCATTATAGCTTGGGACTGTTTGGTAAAGGATAAATATTTTCTTCATTCTTTTAACACTTCCCTCCAAATATTTATGCTTTGTGTCAACACATAATTGTTTGGTTAGTTGAAAGGGGTCTTATGCCACTTTCAACAATATTGTAGCCATATCTTGGCAAAAGCTTACTTATTCATGTCTTTCCCAGTTTCACCAGTACTAACTCTTTACTATTCAATCCTGAGTTTTAATGAACCTGGTTAAGAAAGCTTTTGAAAACATTGTGGCAAAAGGGGAATATGCTGGTAAACAACATTTTCTCCTTACCTACAATGCTTTCTTACCTATCGAAGATGAATGCCATCATTTGAGCCCCACAGAATAAAAAAAATTGTCATCTGTAATGCTCTCAATTTGGACTTGTCCAAAATTTTTTTTGTCTGTTAAATTTAAAAAGCTAAGTTTTTAGTGGCCATAACTTTTGAACCACTGAAGACCCTTTCTCTCTTATCTTGTTATGAGCATGTTTCCTTTCCCCAAGATGTTTTTAAAGGTGTCTGTATCAAAATACTTGTTACATGTATTGCGAGTCTCATAGAGTTTTATCTCTTTGAGCACTCTTCTGCATATTTGGTAAGAAAACGGACAAGTCTTGCATACAGCACAATAACGTTAGGTCAGACAGGGTGCCTGAAAAAACATTAAATATTTTTTTTCAAACCCATAAAGAGAATAACAAATGACAAATAAAAGCCTGAATATACTTATTAGACACCACATGCAATGAAATGTGCTTCTGATGTATTTCAGAAACATGTATGCTGCCACTGATTTTTATTTACGCATGTCCCAATAATGTACGGTAGGTCTAAATGTGCCTTTAACTTGCAGAGTTCCACTTGTTGAAATAAGAAGTATTCCAGCTGGCTACCTTATTTTCAAGGGATGTTTTCAAAGTAATCTGCAACTATTAGGTTTCGGGGGGGTAATACAGGATGGGTTCTTGTTCAACCCCTACCAGACAACAGAATTTTAGACCTTTGCATATTGAGAGTATTTGTGGACAACAAAACTCAAATTTGGCACACATGTTCAGATACCTATTCAACAGAGTTGAAAACACTGTGAAGAAGTAAGAAAATGCTGGCTAGCAGCATTTTCTCTTTTTCCAGCAAGATTTTCCAAAGCCGTATTCTTAAAGAATGATAAAAAAGAGGATGAGAGGTATTCTGAAGTGAACAAACTTTGCAGGACAAAGTAAATAGAACCTGATCCTATACATACATTTTCTAGACAATCCCTCAGTTTTTCTCCTACAATAACCATATGTGGGGAATGGAAAGCCACGCCTGCTGTGTTCACTTCCCTCACAAATGTCTGTCTGTTCCGCAAGTCTGTAAGAAACTGTTCAACTTTGTCTGCCTCACCAGATATGGTGACCGTTTGCTTGGAGTTATGGCACGCAGGCACAACCCCAGATGGACACTGCTCAATAGCTTCTTTCCAAGTTAAGCCTAGATTAGAAAATACAAAGGAGTATTGGTTTATGACATGTACAAGGCTGAAGGCTTGTAATACCTTGCCCAAGGGCACTCCTGCATGACAAACGCCACAAGTAGCAAATCTAACATCTGAACTCTTAACCAGGAGGCCAAATCTTATGCTAGTCAAAGTTGAAAGTATTTGAAAATGACAAATCAAATGTGGATAAATAGGGAAGATGTGAGAAGGCAGAAAACATCTGAGGAATAACAAGAAAATGCTAGGTGCCAGCATTTTCTCCATTTTTTTTCAATGTGCTCAGAAGCTATCTAAAAGAGGTTGTGAATTGTATTTTCAGATGTTAAAAGAGGTTGTGGATTGTATTTTCAGATGTTAAAAGAGGTTGTGGTTTGTATTTTCAGATGTTAAAAGAGGTTGTGGTTTGTATTTTCAGAATCTGAAAGGAGTTGAGTTTATATTTTGAAAGCTATTTGGTAGGAATGTTGCATGTTTCTTTTTTTTTAGATCAAAAGTAAACAAGTCTTAAATGAAATTATTTTGATGACAGAATAGACTAAACAAAAATCAAAGAAAAAAAAAAATCTAAACTTAAATGTGCAAACTTAAGGCTGTCCACAGTTTGATCAATTGCCTAACCCAGTGCTGTACAGGCTATTTTTAGAAATACTTATCCTCTGGTAAACCAAGGAAAATTTCATACTTCAACTGTATGGAAAACTGTGTGGGAAGATCAGAAATTGCTTGTTACAAGCATTTTATGCTTTTGCAACATTATTTTCCTGAGCTATCAGCTGTAGGGGTGTAAAAAGTTGTATCTGTAAAACAATAGGTCGAATGTAGTATCTGTAATCCTAGACCTTAATAATCTCAGTAATTTTTCACATGCATTCCAAACCAACATTGGCATAACCTACCCACAGCTGCCATCAGCCCAGGTGGCAAGTTTGACTCCTGCACACAATATCCCCTCCAATATGCCGTCAACATGGCTTCCTTTGCAGTAAGACAACCATCAGTATATGCACATGCTATTTCTCCAATAGAGTGCCCTAACAGTCCATCAGGTTTTATCCCAATCTCTTGCAATACTTTAACCAAAGCAATCTGAAAGAACAACAAAAGGCGCATAAAGGCCTGAATTACTTAACTGTTACAGGCTGAAGCATTTTGAAGCAAAGGATATCCTCATGCAGTAAAACTTGAAAAAAAATTAAAAACAACACTTCCAAATGTATGATGTTAACCCATTACCTAATACACCATTTTGAGACCGTCCCAAATTCAAAGAAGCTGCAGACGACAACTGAAATGTGCCTACTAGTGGGTTTTAAGATACAGATTGCATAGAAAACATTGTGAGAAAAGGTGAAATTGCTCATTTTGAGCAATTTCACCTTTTCTCACAGTGTTTTCCTAAAGCTTTTTTCTTCATTGTGTTAAAACGAGTATATATGGAGGAAAGGGTTAATGGAAGTTCTGGTCTTGACCGTTCTGACCCTTTACCACACAATCCAGAGTTTAATTCTTTACCAAACGACAAAATTTTAGACTGGTCCAAATTGAAAGCATTTGCAGACAACAAATTCAATGTTGCACGAAGGAAATTTTTTCTTTGAAAGGTTAGAAAACATTGTGGGAAAAGAAGAAAATGCTTCTTCCTCAGGGTCGTTAAAACTCAGGATTGTATAGTAAAGGGTTAAACAAAACCTTGGAAAAAAGGCCTTTTGAACATTTTGTGAACAGCATTTTCTCCTTTGCCCACAATGTTTTCTACCAGTTCAAATATAAAACCCATAATTTATAATTCATTTTTAATTACGTTGTCTGCAAATACTTTAAATTTCTGCAAGTCTAAAATTTTGTCATTTGGTAAAGACATAACCAGTATTCAGGGTTTACCTTTTCTTGCTCGAAGTATGCTATAATTGGAATTGTTCTTTAACCCTTTACCACACAATCCTGACTTTTAATGACCCTATAGAAGAAAGGTTTTGAAAACTATGTGGGAAAAGGAGAAAATGCTGGTAACCAGCATTTTCTCCTTTTCCCACAAGGTTTTCTTCCCCATCACAGAAAAAATTCATCATTTGAGTAACATTCAATTTGTCATCTGCAAGAACTTTCAATTTGGACGAGTCTAAAATTTCGTCATTTGGTAAGGAGTTAAAAGTATTTCCAGATTTTGGACCCTTGACCCTTAACTTTTTACCACACAATCCCTAATTTAACGACCTCAAGGAAGAAGCTGTTTGAAAACATGGGAGAAAAGGGAGAAAATGCTAGTAATAAGCATTTCCCTTTTTCCCACTATGTTTTCTACCCTACCTAAGTTAAATTCCATCATTCGAGCCCTATTTAAATTGTTGTCTGCGGTTGTTTTCAATGTGAACAAGTGTACATTCCTTTTTTGTGTGGCAATAGAGTTAGAACACTTATCCCAATGGTTACACTCATTTCTCTATTAAAGTCTCTAAAAAAGATGCCCACATTACAGTTACTGACTTTACCAAACTTACCCTGTATGCTCCTGTAGTAGGCGACTTTACAGAGAAGATTGTGGAAGAAAGAGCAATTCCTCAATACTGGAAACTGCAGCACATTCCATAATGATTTCAAAATCAGTCAAAAAACACATTTTTCTTGCTTTCAAATGGGTCTCTTTTTGTCTCATTTTATCTAGTTAGTACCATGTCCAAAACTGGCCTGTATTGTAATGTGTTACCCTTTATCACACAATCCAGACTTTAATGACCTTGAGAAAGAAGCCTTTTGAATTAATGCGGAAAAAGGAGAAAACGCTGGTAACCAGCATTTCTCCCTTTCTCAAAATGTTTTCTACCCTATCAAAGACAAATTCCATCATTTGAGCCACATTTAAATTGTTGTCTGCAAAATAATGCTTTGAACTTGAATAAGTCTACATTTTTCTCATATGGTAAAGAGTTAATTGTAAGTCTTGAGGCCACCATACCTGTATAGCTGTGATTCCAATAAAGGAGTTGAGAGGTTTGTCATAAACATGTTCATCACCAAACATAATGATCTTGTACAAGTTGATTCCAAACTGCTGTAAGACATCGCTACTTTCATGAATCGACTGACGGAAAATCTCGAGCTCCATCATTGTGCGACCCATTCCTGGCCACTGACTGCCCATCCCAGACATTACAAACCAAACTGGCCTGTGGTCACCATCTCTTGGACAAACCTAGATATATTTTACAATGAAAAATTTATCAGTGTGGGGTAATGATTCAAGAAGTTACCATCACAATATTATCTGTTTATTGCAGTTTTTACTTGTTGAAGTTTGTACTTTCTGTTTTCAAATTTACATTTAGAAGGTTCTCCACCACCTGGAAGACCTAGCTCAGTAACTGTTCAGGAGTGGGGTTTATAACCCTTGTCCTGCTAATTTCAAATTCTTGATGATTAACCCTTTACCACACAACAAAATTTTAGACTCAACCAAATCGAAACCATTTGCAGAATATAAATTAAACATGACTCAAATGATGATTTCTGTCTTTAGAAGGGTAGAAAACATTGTGGAAAAAGGAGAAAATGCTGGTCACCAGCATTTTCTTCTTTTCCCACAATGTTTTTAAAAGGTTTCTTTCTCAGGGTCGTTTACACACAGGATTGTGTGATAAAGAGTTAAACAAATAGATTCCGTTTGGTTTAATGGCATCGAACTGGGTTTATATGACCAAAACTATTGATAAAGCAGCAGAGAGTGTACAGCAAGATCGAACTTTACAAATATGCAGGCTCATCTTGCTCTACATTCTCAAAAATGCACCCTTGGCAGCCAATTGGCAGGAAAAGGGTTAATTCTTGACTATAAACTTGAGTCCACAGGTTTCATTTCAGACTATGTGTATGCACCAAAACCTTGTTTTCTATTATTTGATGAAACAAGAAATGAAAAGCTGACAAACGCACACAAAAAAATGCAATTCCAGGCAGCTAGACTAACTTGCCAAGTTTATTCCCAATTTCATATTCGAAGTATTTGGTTGATCTTAAATGAGTTAGGGTTCATAAGTTGACTTGCATGTGTTTTTCATTGGTTCATATTAACCAACTGTCTATTGGCTGACTCTGGCAAAGATTGTCTTTTTTGTTATGACCTTATCACTGTTTCTTTTAAGAGTCAAACTGTCAACACTGGCCAAGAAAAGATTGGATATGTGACTCCCTGACCTCCCTTACCTACATAAGTACATGTAGCAACATTGGAAAATCCAGATGCTTTGAACGACCCAATGAAAGAAACCATGGTCCGATCTTCTAAAAGAAGATTATGTATTAGATTGATCAGATATCCAACTGATATTTAATACAACTTGTATTGTCAAGGGCTGGTCTATACTGTTCAAAAGACAGTACCTTATTTAACCCTTTACCAAACAATCCCTGGTTTTTATGACCCAGAGGAAGAAGCCTTCTGAAAACATTGTGGGAAAAGGAGAAAATGCTGGTAACCAGCATTTTCTCCTTTTCCCACAATGTTTTCTACTCTTCTAAAGTTTCAATTTTTGAGTCACATTTATTTTGTCATCTGCAAATGCTTTCAATCTGGACAAGTCTAAAATTTTGTTGTTTGGTAAAGAGTTAACTCTTTACGAAACAAAAAAATCTTAGACCAGTCGAATTTGAAAGCATTTGCAGACGACAAATCAAACATGGCTCAAATGATAGGAAAAACCCTTAAAAGGCCAGAAACATTGTGGGTAAAGAAGACAATGCTGGTTACCAAAGGTCTCCCTCCCTGGGGTGGTTAAAACTCAGATTGTTTGGTAAAGGAATAGGGAAGGGACGTCAGCATGTACCGACTATACTGATATATGATAGAACCTGTCTTGCAATGGAATGATCTGTATTGTTCTTTCTATTAGGCAGGGAAAAGCCCAGCCTAGCAGTGCAGTCTGTGACAAACAGGACTTGAAACAAGGGAGTCCCTGGTTTGAATCCCCAGATTGGCAAATTTCTTTCCCAGGATTGATGATAGTCACTGTGACTGGATTCTGTCCTCTCTCACTGCTGTTTCATCATTGTTTCAACTATGGTAACATGGGAAAGCAGCCAGTGGCTTAGGAAGAATATCATGCTAAACCGTGGTAAGGGATCTACTGGGATGCATGGATAAGTGCCCCAGCAGCTGTAATACAACTGAAATGATGTTAAAATGGTGATAACACCATACAAACAAATAGAGCACTGCAGCATCACTAATATAGGATTTATATTCATGGTATGTGATACAACCTGTGTATTGATGGATTGGTCTGGACTATTCAGAAGGCAGTAACCTCTATAAGGAAGGGAAGCAGGACTAATCTGTGCTGTCTGGTCGAGAAGGGCATGAAGTTCCATATCATCCTGATGTTTCTGCATGTACTGATGAAAACAAATACAAAGAAATAAAGAAAAGTGTCAATAAAATTATCTTGTATGCTCCTGCAGCAATAAGCTTCTAAAAACATTGTTGAAGATAGTAGCAATAACTGCTTGTCAACAAAGGAATACAGAAAATTGTCCATAAAATTATCTTTTATGCCCTTGCAGCAAAAAGCTTCTAAAACCATTGTTTAAGATAGTAGCAATAACTGCTTGTCAACATTTTGTTTCCCCTAAAACTTATCGTTTACACAACTTACAGTATTGGCAGCAAAAACTTAACTCTTTACAAAACGAGAAAATTCTGGACTAGACCAAATTCAAAGCAATAGCAGACAACATATTCAGTGCAGCTAAAATGATGATTTCTGTGTGTGATAGCATAGAAAACATTGTGGGAAAAAGGAGAAAATGCTGATTACCAGCACTTTCTTCTTTTCCCACAGTGTTTTCAGAAGGCTTCTTCCCGACGGGCGTTAAAACTCGGGATTGTGTGGTAAAGAGTTAAAAGAGACTGGTGTGAGTACATATTAGTGGTGCTCTGGCACAAGGGCTTAAATGTATATCCGTAATGCATCAAGCAAGCCATCATATTATTATGGATCCATAAAATTCACTTTGTAAAACAACCAACTGAATCATAATGTAGCCTGTTGAGGGTCGATCAAGGTCAGCCTACGCTGACTGTGCAGGCTGAACGGAGTCGATACTTTTGCAGATGCATTTTTTCACGGAGCATGACTCGTATCTTTGAGAGGCAACAATGATTTCTTTGACCTAAATACCATGTCACATACCCTCAGAACATTGTGAATCCCTTCATCAGTTCTATTGCCATATATACATAGTCTTAACTTGTGTGATGCAACATAATGTAAGATTCGTGTCTTGCAGTTTTCTACAACAATGGTGTGGACATGATATCCTCCTTTTCCCAGAGTGTTGATCCCATAATGACCCCCATAGGTCCTTGTATTTTCTGTCACAACCTGTAGTTTGTCACTATCAGAGTAATAGGGACACTGATTTATAGTGCTACTGATCATCCCATCTTCAAAAGCCAGCAGGACCTTTGCAAGAGCTACCAGACCTGAAACAAACGCAAGTCTTATTTGTTTGGTGTCTAGTCATTTACCAAACTGTCCCATGCTTTAACCCTTTACAATACAATCCAAAGGTTTTACACCCTACAGAAGAAAGCTTTTGAAAACATTGTGGGAAAAGAACAAATGCTAGTAACTATATTTTCCCCTTTTCCCATCATGTTTTCCAATCTTTCAAAGAAAATTCCCATCATTTGAGTCACAATGAATTTGTCATCTGCAGATGCTTTCCATTTGGGCAAGACAAAAGAGTTGAGTGGTAATGAGTTAAATACCCTGGGGAAGATTAAATTTTGTTAACCCTTTACCACACAATCCCGAATTTTCACAACCTTCAGGAAGAACACTTTTGAAAACATTTTGGGAAAAAGAGAAAATGCTGGCAACAATTTCCACCATTTGACCCACATCTGTCGTCTGCTTTTGCTTAGGATTTGGACTAGTCCACAATTTTGTCGTTTGGTAATGTGTGAAAAACAATGCATCTGCATTATCTAATGTAAAATATACACAAAAGCACTGCATTTGAGTGCCTACACTAATCTTCAGTTGCTTTTTTACTGAAATTGTTAGGTCAAAAAAAAAGGGCAGAAATGTGTCAATTTTTTTTTGCAGGTTACCTGTCCTTATGATATGGTCTCCCCTTGTAATAACTGTCCATATGGTATGGCCTCCTCTTGTTCACAAATAGCTCATGTTTGAAGTAAATATCTTCAGTAATGACAGAGATATCAGAAACTGACAAAGTTTTCTTATGATGACACAGACAACAACAATAGGGCTATGATATATGTCTTTTTTTTTCCAAAAGAGCCAAGCTCATAAAGGAGACTTACCAGAAGCAGATGCAGTATCCCCTACATGTGACATTACAGAACCAATCAAAAGTGGAGATTCTCTGTCCTTGCAGAGCACCTTCTTGATGGCCTTGACCTCACTTGTAAGCTCATGTATACCATAAGTACTGTGACATTCTACATATTCTACACTGTCAGGGTCTATTCCTGCCTGCTGGTAAACCTCATTCAGGAATGTTGTTTGCTGTTGTTCACTTGGATAATCAAGTCCTGAAATATTATCAAACAACAGAAGTCAAAATAAGAGAGTGTTAGACTCCTAAATACATCATTTCTTCACAAAAACCTTTGTCTCCTTGAGACAGTTCTAATCAGTGCCCACAGAATAGATTTTACCATAAAGCATGGTTAGAATTAAGTCATTTAACCTCAAATTATTTCCTTCCTTTGTTATGTTCAGTATTGAAGAATGAATCAACCCTATCACAATGAATATCATGAATAACCCTGCCACAACAAGTCCGTCATAACCCCTTGAACCTGGGGTGTGGAAGAGTTGGGATTCAAACCAATCATCCCTGGGTTATTAACACTGCATAATTATTATTTATTGAGCTATCATGCTTGCCCCTTTACAGAAATGCCCTTTACAGGTGCATGAAAAAATATGGCAAGGTACCTGTGTTTTGAGGAGAAATCTGTGTTTTAGTATACAGTACTGTTGCATAAAGCCTTTTGGCTTGACTGTATCTTTGTAGAAACATCACTATCACTGCATCACAGGTGGTTGGATCCAGACCTAAAATGAGCAAAAACATTTTAATTTTTTAACCTTTTACAAAACAATGCTGTGTTCTAATAACCCTATTGGACAGAGAATTTGAAAACATTGTTGCACACAAAAAGGAAAAAATGATGGTAAGATTAGCTACAATAGTTTGAGATTTATGGGCTGGTAGGCAACTCTCACTATTAGAGGGAATTAACTCTTGCATTGGCTTTTTTCGACTCCTTTCCACCTGTGAAGCTACAAAATACCTTGAGAAAGAAGGATTTTGAAAATGTTACAGTTGGAAAAATGAGGAAATGCTGGTATTATTTTTTCTCCTTTTCCCACAATGCTTTCTATCCTTCAAATGATTAATCGCATCATGTGAGGCATATTAAATTTGTCATATGCAAATACTTTCAATATTGACAAATCTGAAAGTTTGTGGTCTGATAAATAGTTATGACTGATAAAAACAATAGGAAAAAGTTAGTTATTTACATTTTATTTTGAGGCATAAATTAGTCCCAACAACAATAGCTGAGTCAATCTCTCCATTTTTCATACTGTGATATGCTTGATCCAGGGCCAAGCTTCCTGATGCATCAGAACCTTGCAGACCATAACTTGGACCTGTATGAAAGCACATTAACAAAATAAAACTCAACAATTTTTTTAAGATAGAGGAATAATTCTATTACATAAAGTAATAATTTTCTTTTTCTTTACCACACTGTCACAAATTTAAATGAGCCTAAGGTAAGAAGCTTTTGAAAACCTTGTGGGAATAGGAGAAAATGCTGGTAACCAGCATTTTCTCCTTTTCCCTCAAGGTTTTTACCTTATCACAGACAAATTCCATTATGTGAGTCATCTTCAATAAGACTTGTTGTCTGCAATTGCTTAAAATTTTGACTTGTCCAAAATTTGGCCTTTTGATAAGAGTCAATTCATTATGTCTTGGAAAAAATTGTAGCTGATGACTTTTACTCAAAAGAAAATCCTAATACAATAGGAGTATTCAACATGTGTTGCCATTTAAACCTGATCAAACAGACAAATTCTTCCACTGGCTCAAATTGAAAGCATTTGAAGACGACAGATTAAATGTGACTGCAATAACGTGATTTGTCTGGAAAGGACAGAAAAGATTATGGAGGAAAGAAGAAAATGCTGGTCACCAGCATTTTCTTCTTCTCCCAGTGTTTTCCAAAGCCCTCTTCCTTAGGGTTGTTGAAACTCAGGAATTTGTGGTAAAGGTTAATACGTAAGTAATACATAATGCCAAATGGAGAAATTGCTTGTTAAAAGCAACATAGGTTATTTGTGCAGAATGTTAAAAAATTTTTGCCTTTGACTTTCCATAATGATTACTCTTTTTAATAAGTAGCCCTGAAATTTGGATGAAATGACTAAAAGTTGCAAAAGATCTCTTTACTCAATAAGTAACACCTAGTATTGCAATATCAATTCCATTTTTGTCAAAATATCTAAAGAAATGACAAATTGCAAATTCAAGATCAGACTGTGGTCTGTGCAATCTGATATTTATCTACATAGTCAACGTCAACCCTTTCCCAAACTATCCTGTGTTTTCAAGACCCTTCTCGCAATTTGAAAGGGTTTTTAAAGTTGTTGTATGGGAAAGCTTTAAGACATACAGTCATAAATTAAAGGCATCCTTAAGTAGTAAAAGCAAAACCTACCCCTGAAATCAAAGCTGTAAGAAAGTCTGTTGGCAAACATGCTCTTCGTACAACCCCAGGCTGCATAGCCCTGTGGATTATCAGGGTTTGTACCAAAAGCTTCATGGGCATGAGATATGTCCAACCCTACAAAAACACCTGTTTTACTGCCTCTCAATGTGACAGGGTTAACACCTGTAACAAGATCAATTAACACATTATCACACAATACCGAGTTTTAACGACCCTAAGAAAACCTTTGATGCTTTTGAAAACATTGTGGGAAAAGGAAAAAATGCTGGTAACCAGCATTTTCTCCTTTTACCACAATGTTTTCTACACATTCAAAGAGAAATTTTGGTTTTTGAGTCATATTTTTATTGTTATCTGCAAATGCTTTGAACTTGGACCAGTCTAAAATTTTGTTGTTTCGTAAAGAGTTAAGCATTCACTCTTTACTAGGTAACAAAAAATTAAGACACATCTAAATTGAAAGGCTTTACAGACAACAAATGTTGCTTAAAAGGTTCCATTTCTCTTTGAAAGGGTACAAAAACATTGAGCGAAAAGGAGAAAATGCTGGTTAATAGTATTTTTTCCTTTTTCCACAATGTCTTCAAAAGCCCTTTTCCTCAAGCTCCTTAACTCAGGGTTGTATCATAAGGGAATAATGAAATGGATAGATGGAAATCGGATTCTAGTACACTCACGAAAGCTTTCTTATTTCTAGGTGTAATTATCAAAGTACACTTATAACAAATATATCATATAGTTATGAAAATTTCGAATAGTTTCAATTCTTTGCCAGATGACAAAATCTTTAAATTGTCTAAATTGAAAGCATTTGTAGATGAAATGTTAAATATATCTCAAATGATGGAATTTGTCTTTGGTAGGACAGAATTTTACATAGTGAGAATAGGAAAAATTGCTGGTTACTGTTATTTTCTTCTTTATCTGAAATCTTTTCACACACCCTCTTTTTTCAGTGTCTTTTAAACTTTGGATTTTTTTGATAAAGGACTAAATGAAAGTTATGCAATACCTGTACTGGCTTATTTTGGGCCAGTTATAAACAAAACAGCCTTCCCGAATAGCATGGGATAGAATACTTTGAAAGAATCATTTTTAAAAGCCATCTTCTTTGGTTTGTGTTGGACTGGTATTGGGACTGTATAACTGATTCAAGATACAGACTCCTCATTTAACTCTTACCTGATGGCTTCATAGTTTTTACAACTGTTACAAATGTAGAAGACTTGAAAAGATCATCAAAAAAGGTAAAAATTCTAGCAACCAAGACTTCTTTCTTTCCCAAAATATTTTGTACCAGTTCAAAGAGAAATCTTATCATGTGAGCTGCATGAGTTTTCTGCAATGCTCCCAATATGAATTGCTGAGCCCCGGTAGCTCAGTCGGTAGCGCGCAGGACTTGAGAACAGGGGGTTGTGAGTTTGATCCCTGGCTCGGCCAATTTCTTTCCGAGAATTGATGATAGTTATTGCGACAGGATTCATTCCTCTCCCACCGCTGACCATTGTCTCGATGAAGGTTATGTGGGAAAGCAGCCAGTGGCTTGGAAAGAAACTTGTGCGGAGTACTGGTAAAAGAGACTCCAGGAAAGCATAGATAGGTGCACTGGCAGCCACGATATAACTGAAATAATGTTGAAAACAGCGTTAAACACCATACAATCAATCAACCAATAATTATGAATTAGTCTAAAATTCTTTCCACCTCTTAAAAATCAAGCTGTTTTATTTTGAGCAAACAGAATCTAGAAAATAATCAATAAAAGCATACCAGCATCAACAATGGCTTCATAAGTTCCTTCCAACATTTTTCTAACTTGAGGGTCCATCACATTGGCTTGTTTAGGGGGGATACCGAAAAATTCAGCATCAAACCTGTCTAAATCTTTCAAGCAACCAGACCAATTATCTGAAAAGGTTACAAATTGACATAAATATAAGTAATATATGATATAAACTAGTACAAGTAATATACATGTACCTGATGCCCTCGGCAAAAAAGGGTCTACTGCATCTCCCTGATGCATCATACCAAGCCAGCGATCACATAAGTATAGATCCATAAAATCAATTTTGTTTCACAATCAACTGAATCTGGAGATAAATAGGTCATGCAGAAAATTTACAAATACCAAAACATTTTGACCCATGACAGCCTGCCCAGTCCGTGCAGGCTGACATGGGGTCAAAGTTTTTGCAAATGCATTAAATCCCCTTCTCACAGAACATGACTGATATATGGCTTGCAACACACGAAAAGGGACATTCGGACGTTTGTGTAAAGTGTCGTCTCGGATAAGCCTGCGCAGTCCACGCAGGCTAATCCGAGACGGCACTTTACGACTACATTAGATTTTGTGCTACAGTAGACTTGCGCAAAACAGAAAATTACATAAAAACGGAAAGTGCAGTTTCGGATTAGCCTGTGCGGAGTGCGCAACTAATCCGAGACGACACTTTACACCAATGTCAGAATGCCGCTTTTCGCGTGTTGCAGGCCATATAAGTATAAATGCATTTTTGAGCCTCCCAACATCTTGACAACGTTTCTAGAGAATGAGACATGAGAGCAGCAGAATCCAAGAAGAACTATTTTTTAACCAAAATCTAGCCTGGATTAACATGTACTCACAACCCCTAGATTTCAGCCCTAAGTGTCACTGCAAGGGCTTGGTTCAGGAAAAAAGGAATGAAGATCACACTTAATATTCTTTAACATCAAATCTTGATCTACACTGCCTGCAAAAGCAACAAAACTCTTCACCATACTGCAAAATTTTAGACTCATCAAAATGCAGACAACAATCTAAATTTGACTGAAATTATGGGATTTGTCAAAAAATTTCATGAAGAGACAGAATGCCCTGCGACATAAGAATGGACTTGATTTTTTAACATTATTTTTGATGTAAATTGGTGTATGTTTTGAAAGGCATTACCACCATTTTCTTCTTTTCCCTCAATGTTTTCAAAAACCGTTTTCCTCAAGGTTGATAAAACTTGTGTTTGTTTGGCAAATGGTTGATTCACCTTTGGTGCTCAAACAGTGCATTAAACAGTTACTAACATCACATCTAAACTGAAAGCATTAACAGATGACAATTCAAATGGGGCTCAGATGATGATTTCTGTCTTTTATATGAAAAAGCAAAAAATGCTGCTTACCATTATTTTTCCTTTTCCCAAAATGTATAGAAAAGCCTCTTTTCCTGGCGTCATTAAAACTCAGGATGTTTTGGTGAAAAGGTATATAGGATCTGACATGAGTTGGCTTTTGAGATAAAATTTCATTAAACGAGTCTAGGTAAAATGTTATTAAGCGAGCCTTTGGCGAGCTTAATAACATTTTTCCTTGACAAGTTTAATAAAATTTTATCTCAAACACAAACGAATGTCAGATTCTTTTTATCACATAACGATATTTCACAAATTATTGATCAGATGATGCGAAACCATTCTACCCACCTGCGGTAATATCCATAAAACCCATTCACTAGAACTATGAAATATGTACAAAATGACGTCAAAAATGACGTCACATAATTGTGATATTACACGTGTATGACATAAGAAAATTCGTAATGGGTATATTACACTGAAAACAAGGGAGGTTATGTGATGAAACCCATTCCCAAAACAATCCCCAGTTTTCACGACCCTTAGGAAAAGGCCTTTTAAAAACAGTGTGTGAAAAGGAGAAAATCCTAGTAACCAGCATAATCTCCTTTTCTCACAATGTTTTCTACCCTATCAAAGACAAAAATCATCATTTGAGCTATGCTTAATTTGTCTGCAAATGCTCGAAAATTGGACCAGTCTAAAATTTGTCTTTGGTAAAGGGATAGCAAAGGAGAAATTACATGTAACAAGCAAATACTTTTGCTACATTGCTTTTACAATCATGTACTCATGCATTAAATCTTGATCTATGTATTCTGTATTTCACAAGTATTTTTCCATATCATCAACTTCAAGTTTGCTTCAAGTAGTAATGAGCCATACCATTATCTGACTGTCTAAGGATGTTTCCCAATTCTGCCATGTTGTCAGCATTAGGCAGATGACAAGACATTCCACTGATAACCACATTGTTACTGTCAGCTTTAAAACTGAAGTCTCTCATAGAATCAACTTCTGGCTCATCTGGTGCCTCCTCACTTACAGTCATCCTTGGGCTGAACTAGTAAAAGAAAAAACAACATGACGGCTTCAACACTCTTCCAAAATGCTTCTTAAAAAAGAACAGTTTCCAAAATGGTCCATAAGGTCATGGGATCAACTATTAAAAAGATGTTTTTTTCTAATGTCAGTACCAATGCATAATTATACAGGGCGTTTCATAATATATGTTACACGTTCAAATATACCCAAGGTATAAAATTTCTTTATACCATTTGATTCAAGGATGATCTTGAGAACAGAGCAACCATGACCCCCTCATTGGCTGGACATAAGCCTATTTGTACTTTGTATTGGAGTTTAATGCTGTTTCAACAGCTTGGGTTGCACTGCAGCTGTCAGTGCTCCTACACATGTGTTTCCTGGCTTTCTCACAACAATACTGACACAAATTTCTTTCCAAGCCACTGACTACTTTTCTCACATCCATCAGAGGTGAGAGGCAAAAATCACCTGAAAGTAAGTTTGCCTCAATGGAGTATCGAACCTGCAATGGGCTTTTTTTATGAGGTTATGGAAACAATGTGTATAAAGTCCAGCCTCATACAATACATGACTGCAGCAGTTCCAGAAATGAAATCAATTACAGTGATTTTCATGAAAAGATCATACTATGCCCTGCAACGTGCAAACGCACGTCATTCTGAACACATATAGGATCTGACATGGTTGGCTTTTGAGATAAAATTTTATTAAACAAGTCCAGGAAAATGTTATTAAGCGAGCCTTTGGCGACCTTAATATCATTTTTCCTTGACGAGTTTAATAAAATTTTATGTCAAACACCAACGAATGTCAGATTCTTTTTATCATATAATGATATTTCACGAAATATAGATCAGATAATGTGCAAAACCGTTTATACATGCACCTGCGGTAATATCCGTAAAACCCATTAACTTCAGTAAAATACGTACAAAATGACATCAAAAATGACGTCAAACAAATATGATATCAAACATGTATAAGATAAGAAAATTCGTAATGGGTATTTTACACTGAAAACAAGGGAGTTTATGTGATAATATAATATATGAATTTATGTATATTTTGAAGGGCGTCAGCTGCTTTTATTGTTACTGTGCATCTCATAAAACTGTTTTACTGAAAGGTATAAATTTTATTGTAAAACCATTATAAATAATATACCCTACATATTTGAAAGTGTAACATATGGCTTGCAACACGCATAAAGGGGCATTCGGACATTTGCGTAAAGGGGCATTCGAACATTTGTGTAAAATATCATCTCAGATCAGCTTTCGCAGTCTGCGCAGGCTAATCAGAAACGACACTTTCCGTTTTTATGTAATTCTCTGTTTCACTCAAGTCTACTGTAGCACAAGACTAATGTAGTCGTAAAGTGCGGACTGCGCAGGCCGATCAGAGACAACACTTTGCGCAAATGTCCGAATGCCCCTTTTCGCGTGTTGCAAGCCATATATTATGACACACCCTGTGCGTGCACTTTACAGTTTACAAATACCTCCAAAAATATACTCAAACACGGGAAAATTATCCTGAAAATTTTCATGATTTACCACAGTGGAGATTGAGCATGCCATGCAAGTGTTGATTACATCTGCAGATACACCGTCGCTCTCTACCAAAAATCAATTTTTAGATTTGTCCAAATTGAAATAATTTACAGAAGACACATTCAATGGTACTTAAAACATGAAACTATGTACCAGACAGTAGAAAACATGGTTTGAAAAGGAGAAAATGCTGGTTACTAGCATTTTTCTTCTTTTCACACAATTTTTCAGAAGGCTTCTTCCCCCCAAGGTCATTAAAAATCCAGACTATTGGCAAGGGGTTTAATTTGCTTCAGTATTGCATCCCTGGTTGAATAAAGCAACTGCATCGATCAACAATATAACTGTTCTATATTCTATGACTTATTCCCATCGGCAAAAAGGTCTTAGGTGTAGATTTAATGGTATTTATTTTGCCATCTGCTTTATTTCAGATATATCAATGTAATAACTGGCTGTATCATGGATAATAGTGTTTTCTTGGTTTACTGGGCTGGGGCCGAGGTACGTGTATCTTGCCTATGCACACTACTTCAGAAAAAAATCTAGTCCCCAGTACCCCTTGATTTCAAATATTATTTATAACCACTGAGCCTTGCTAGAACTTTGCTTAAGTGTAGCAGAAATTGAAAAACAGTTCTATTATTTTTTGGGAAAAATGTTTTTTGGGGCTCTTACTCCAATTCAGAATTATTTCAGGCTTTATAACATAACACTTATTCTCATGAGATGTGGGATTCCTGTGTTGCCATGTGTTATCTTGTTACTGTGTGTGTAAGAGCTAGAATTTGTACTGCCATTGTAAAGCAGTTACCATGACCGATCTTACCCACATTCCAAATCTACAACACATATGTTTTTACTCCTGAACCAGCACATTAAACCAGATAATTGTGATGTTCAATACTGTTGCCTTTTGTTAAGTCAAAAATATCAAAGGTATACCATCGAAGATGGGAGCGTATGCACCAAATATTTGTCCCAGTTATGAAAACACAAGTCTCCACTATAAGTGAATTTAATTTTGCAGCGCTGGTCAGCGTATTTGACATACTTGGGTGACAAAAGGCATTGTTGCCAAGTATTGACTGCTACTGAAATGTCTGATACCGGTTCATTCATACGCTGAAGGATCTTACTGTATAAATGAAAATAAATGGATATTGTACCAAAATTTGAAGGACATACATCATATTCACATGACAACAACAATTTATGTCTGTGGCGAGTATGGTGTTTCATAAATGTTGCTACATAGTAGACTACCATGGTCCTTGAACAAATTTTGTGTAAAGTTCGATACCTTATTTTTTTCTAAAAATGTAATCCATTACTCCCATTAAATTGTATATATCATATGAGGGATCAACACAAAACATAAGCAACAAAAGGCCTTCGCTTTATTTCTAATATCCTGTTGTTTCTGTCCTTGTATGCATTGGTTTGTAAAGTTCGAGATGTAATGTCCGATACTGCACAAATTGATATCAATGTTATTGGCATCGCGTTGTGTACCATCAGTCCTCCTCTTGACACAGGTAAATCCATGAGGTTGCATCGACCTTCCCAAGCTGATCTTTCCCTGTGTGTTGAGAAGTTTCAGTCAAGAAAATAGGTGAATATGCTAAGTAAAGAGGCTACAGTGCTGAAACTCAAGAACGCAACATCCTGAGCGGAACGTGAGTAGTGAGCTAATTGGAGCGTGAGCATGAACTCTAAGCATTCTGTTTGATACTACACAATTAAAATTCCATTTTAAGCCATAATATTAATATACTTATGTTAGAAAGCATTGTGGAAATAGATACCATTGCTTGAATGAGCCTAGCCCCGGTAGCTCAGTCGGTAGCGTACAGGACTCGAGAACAGGGGGTCGTGGGTTCGATCCCTGGCTCGGCCAATTTCTTTCCGAAGACTGATAAAAGTCATTGCGACAGGATTCATTCCTGTCCCACCGCTGATCATTGTTTCGACGATGGTTATGTGGGAAAGCAGCCAGTGGCTTGGAAAGAAAATTGTGCGGAGTACTGGTAAAAGAGACTCCAGGAAAGCATGGATAGGTGCACTGGCCGCCGCGATATAACTGAAATAATGTTGAAAACGGCTTTAAACACAATACAATAAATAAATTGCTCGAATGAGCAATGGCTTCTCTTTTCATAATTTTTCCCCAAACATGATTTTTACCCGAGCTGAGCTGTGCTGAGCGTGAATGTGAGCGGAATGGAGCGTGCATGCTGATTAGGTTGCGTTTGAGGGTTTCAGGACTATACCTATTCAAGCTTTAAGTATTCCATTCAGCCTTCACATGGAACCTTTCCTTGGACTACATGGTGTTGTATTATGTAATGTTCGATAGAACTGATTTGACTCTGTCATTGTTAATAATATTTGGCAGCTACTGACTATGCGTTTCCAATACACATTTGTTCTACAACAAAGACAGTTTATTATTCCGTACTAATGACACAAATAACAAGTATAGTGTCAGTGAAATAATTTTTTTTCTGCTGTTGTGTAATGTATGCTACATTTGTAATGTTTGCTATGTTGTCATGTAACTTGTTTATAAGACCAAAGTTATGTGTTACAGTGTTTCATTCTGTATCTAATGACAGTTTGACGGTGTTTGAAAGGTTCATATATTTCAATAACAGTATATTTCAGATCCCATTGTCATGTGTTCTATATTTCTAACATCTCGGGATTAAGCAAATGGTAATGTTACTAAATTGTTATACATTTTGTATTAAATCCGGCAGGTATCAATGTATTATGGTTTGGCTGAAATGTGATACCTTATGTTAAAATGTTCATTCATTTACAATATCTTATGTGATACCTTATGTTAAAATGTTCATTCATTTGCAATATCTTATGTGATACCTTATGTTAAAATGTTCATTCATTTGCAATATCTTATGTGATACCTTATGTTAAAATGTTCATTCATTTGCAATACCTTAAGTAATTAAAACTAGTTTTGGTTTACGTGGTAATGTACGCTACTCTCTACAACTATATTTAAAAGCTTTGTACTGAATGGAAGATGTACTAAAAGGACTGTCAGGTTCGCTCTTGCTATTGGAAAAATGTTTTATATAAATTTTACAGGTACATTTATACCGTTTAAAAGGTTTCCAATTAAGTACAGTATGTTAAAGATTGCATTCATTAAAAATAAAGTAAAAATGTTTACATCTAATACAATTGTCATATATTTGGAAGAACATTTTAGAGGGTTTGTAGAGAATAATCCTAAACTAATGGCTTTTATATAATCCCGCTGTTGTCCCTTAGATTATAGGACAACATGATTCCATATAAATTACAGGTAAACGGTCAGAATAAGGTTACAAGTAGCATCGGTATCCAAGGTTTGTACATTACCTAAGTGTAAACTTGCGATATTTTGTATTCTCTTGCGTGATGGACCATGTCAACATGCTTTTCATGATGTTCAAACCAGTTTAAGCCAGTGTAGTTCAATGTATTTTCTATTAGTTTTCATGTTAATAAACATGTTTAGCGAAAGTTCATTTTTTACTTTTTCAGTGGGCTAGAATCCCAGATCTCCTGAGAATGCATGATAAATCCTACTCCCGATTTGGGGTCTAGCTCCGATGTTATTTTTGTGATTGTTTCTCCGCTAGACTCCCGCAGCAGCCTTCTATAAAAGTATCTGGAATGAATACGATTTTACCGGCATCTTTTCAAATGGCTCTATGCGACAAAATTTCCAATGATAGCTAATAAAATGGGCATGGATTGTTAGATAAATGATTAATCTTTACAAAAAAACTGATGTAAGTTAATATCTAAATCTTACCTTCGTGCAAATCTGTACTTTTCAACGTAAATAACCGCTGACCTACTTCACCAGAAATCAAAACATGGCGATATCATCAATGCGCATGTCTCGGCAGAAATCGCAGTATCTCTGACACGCTACAGGACGGTTCATTTGGGAATTCCACTGTTGACAAAGGCACCTTATATGAAAATGGTTGTTAGGATTAGAGAACCAGACTGTACAAAATTCAAATTCCGTTGAGTGCGCATGTCTGTTTAACGGAAGTCGCCATGTAAGTTGTTTACAGATTTCACTGGATTTATTTACATTGGGAAAAAAGGTTAATTTCCATTGATTTAATTGGTATTTTGCAGCACAGCTTGTGTGATAATAAAGATTAATCATTTATCTAACAATCCATGCCCATTTTATTAGCTGTCATTGGAAATTTTGTCGCATAGAGCCGTATGAAAAGATGCCAGTAAAATCGTATTCATTCTAGATACTTTTAAAGAAGGCTGCTGCGGGAGTCTAGTGGAGAAACAATCACAAAAATAACATCGGAGCTAGACCCCGAATCGGGAGTTGATAAATCCCATCTTTCTGGCCAAATAATTTCTATCTATCTAATCTTTCTACCAAACAATCCTGACTTAAACACCCCTAAGGAAGAACTCTTTTGTAAACATTGTGGGAAAATGAGAAAATGCTGGTAACCATCACTTTCTCCTTTGAGATCCATTTTCCATGGAGCATCGTCAGCGAGGAAACTGTCAGTTTCGTCGACCAGAAATCTTATAATGGCATGTCATGCCTGCAATCACTGGTAGTAGCTAGTACAGATAACTGTCCCCAAAGGCGATGTTACTCTTTGACTAGTCGCCTCTGGTACGGTGCACAATAAATTTTTTTATTAATGTCCAGGTCCAGATGTGAAAAAAAATTACCGTGGCGTCTCATTATTGAGACTGTGTTAGTAGCTATGACACAATCTCTCTTCTTTCCTATGCAGATGTCTTTTGACGTATCTGAAGCAGACGACAGTTCTGGTAACGGTTTCTAAAGCAGAATTTCTTACAAAAATTGAGACAATGTTTAAATGTAAAGGAGACTAAATAGAATTTCAGGCGAAAAGCACATATCTTCTTACCTAACACATACGTCCCTCCATATCACTGTGGTTGTAGAAATTTGTGTCCCGCACGTGCAGACTCCAAATTGAACTATGGGTAATAAACCCTTAGCACCCAAACCACAGCTCCATACATCCTGGTGAACAATGAGTTTGAAGATCGGCCGCTGAGTGCAAACTGATCTTGATAGATCTACGCTGTCAGCTAAGATTAGACATTCTGGGAACAAAAACGGCCTCGAGTTTCTTTTTTTTTTCATTTGTTATTTATTTGATTGAATTGTTCATTCGCATTTTTTAGCATGTTTTATGGAGGGTATTCATAAGCCGTGGCATTTAAATAAAAAACAGGAGGGGGGGCGTATTTTTTTTGCAATAGATTTTACGCGCTCCAAATGAAACGTTTCAGAAACTTGAATAACTAGACTACTCATAACGATCATTGGAAATTTCTACGTCCTAAATGTTTTAGAATGGATTTTGTTATGTTCATGCACGTACTATACCAAGAAAACTGTGGAAAGCAGCCCCAACCTCATGTTTAAAAAAAAAAACCAACCTTTCCTTATGGTTCGCAGGTAACCTTGTAGTACACTGTAACACCAAGACAAATTTATGATGCATGTCATCATAGAAGCCGCAATCTTGTTGTGGACAATTTCAGAAATATTGACTTTCTAGAAAAAATGTGATGACATTTTTGTATCTGTTCCCCCCCCCCAACGGAAGATCATGACAAATGATACTAAAATGCAGGATAAAAAAGCCAGAAGTCAAGAGAGGAATCTTAAATTATCTTGTACCATTATTATCATCATAATCATCATTATCATTTAAAGTGATGATGCGTATGTGAGAAAACATGTAAAAGCATTGGAATTTTCAAATTTCTACTCAAAGTTTCAAAATGGAGACATTGCGCATGAATTCAAGTACAGAATTTTTCATTATTAAATGATTTTAAAAGGCAAACTTCCGTAGGGGCACCAAAGGCGACACTGCATAATTATGTAAGTTAGTAATTATTCAAAGTGATATTTAGATCGTTATTCACGTAGATCTACATGTATTTACAATTTTTTTAGTGATATTTTCTTTGTGTTTCATTTTTTTACAGAAAAAAGAAAAAAAAATATTCAACAACTTTCTTCAAAAACATTATCATTTTGCTTGTCAAAAAGAATCTTAGCCTGCTTGTAACAAAGTGAATCTTTACATTTCTACTTCAGAATTAGAGACTTTTGCATAGTATTTCCAAAATTCTTCTGACCATAGCCTTCACAGTTGGTGCAATCCACTAAAAAAACAAACAAAATTATTATTTTAAGTCTTTAATGATCTGGATATATTCAACAACAACATAGTAACTATTACTATATATATATCGTTTAATAAAAATTAGTTTGAACCATTTTCTGCAAATGCCTTGTACAAACCTATAAAACTTCTAATGTAAACTTCAAGAGCCATTCAAACCCTTGACCAGCAGCGACGTAAAAAGTTGTATATGCACAGTGATAGGTATGGTAATAACTTTATCCTTTCAACTACACCGAATGAAATTAATATACTGAGTAAGGAAAATGAAACAAGAAATGTTTACGTTTACAATATATTACAAGATATTTAAAAAATATTACACAGGCTTATGTACTGTCTGATCTTGATCTATTTTTGTCATTTTCGAACAGTTTCAAGCCTTAGAGCACAATGCACCACTTTGGTATTTTTTGTGGACAGCGTACATCACGATCCATACATTTTTCACGGGTATTGTAGATCAGGACCATACTGTACAGAACTTACAGTCTGATCAAATAAGTTTCGACACACAATACATTAAATGCTAAATTTTACAGGGCTCATAAGGTAGATCGTCCATGTTACAAAATTCCATGAGGCTAAAGTGTCGACGAAGGGAAGAAAAAGGGTTATCTCTTCACAAGTAGGCCTATTCTATAAATAGCTGATGTCAGCTCTTACTGTGTAAGGAGGTAACCAATCTATACCTTGATCAAAGGTTAACCGCCCTATTATCTTTACAGATTAAAACTGGACGAAACACTTGTACATAAAACTGCTTCTGATTATCATATTCTAAGATGCTCTCCATCTCATAATTATCATTAGTTTGTTTTGCAAAAAAGTAGACAAATGCGAAAACCCTTTAGAGGTGGGAGAGCCTATGATAAACGGAAAGCATTATAATTTCGTTTGGAAACAAGGAAGGAATCCTTTAAGTTGGAAAAGTTCGAGGGACTAGCCAATAAAAGGAAGTTTATTGGAAGTGTATTTTCATTGTTATTTGAGAATGAACTTATACTGCAAGAAAACCAGACTTGATGTTCATGTAGGTCTGATTGAATATTTGAGAAAGAGTCATGTAGAGTAATTTTATAACACTAACACGACATTATTAGGAAATTTCCAAAAATAATAACCAGTCGAATAATTACCGATCATCTACATCGTAAATAGTTTAGGTACATTCCTACTGGAAGCCGCTTTCGAGCGGCTTCCAATAAAGTGGACTCTTTCAGTTAAACACACACTGGCATTTCACTCGTCACAACTAGACTAGAGAAATGTTCGATGTAAAGTGTTTCGGTCCCAAATTTGTCAATCGTCTGCACAGAGTAAAGCACTCCTCTAAGATCCTCCAGGATGAGTAGAATGCCCTAACTCTTATCCTGCTAAATAACTAGAATGAAATTTTCAATTCGATAGTAAAAACCCAAATATTGCTATTTAAACATTGTGCTTTGAGGAATACTATCTCCTTAACGAACAGTGTAGATCAAAGATCAGACTGCACGTTCTGTGAGATCTGATCTTGATCTATACTGTTCGCAAAAGGTCAGTGAGTCGCGCTTAGCAGCCTAGGGGTTAATTTCATTTAAAATGGTACATAACATTGTGGAAAAAGAAGAAGATGCTGGTTACTAGATCTAGCATTTTCTCTGTTTTCAACAGAATGTCCAACGACCTATTCTTCAGGGTTGTTAAAACACGTAATTATTTGGTAAAGGGTTAAAATCGCTTTTAGAATTTTCCTGGTTGGGGAGGGAAAGAGACTCCCTCCATTCCTTGTATTTTCGAAGACTGAATTTAGGGCTAGGTATGGTGTAATTTTTTTCTTGAATGAAACTTAAAAACCAAGCCAATACCTTGGTCATATTCACCAACCATTCTTAGAATTTTCATGCTTAAAGGGGGCTGTTGAGATTTATGTCCTCACCAAACTTTAAAGGTGATTCATTACTGAATTAACCCTTTACCAAACAATCCCTGGTTTTAACAACCCTGAGGAAGAAGCCATCTGAAAACTGTGTGGAAAAAGAAGAAAATGCTGGTAACCAGCATTTTCTCCTTTTTCCACAATATTTTCTACTCTTCCAAAGTCACATTTCAAGTTTTGAGTCACGTTTATTTTGTCGTCTGCAAATGCTTTCAATTTGGACAAGTCTAAAATTTTGTCGTTTGGTAAAGACTTAACTCTTTACTACACCACAAAATTTTAGATCCAAAGCATTTCCAAAGGACATAGTAAATGTGGCACAAGTAATGGGATTTGTCTGTAAAAGAAAAGAAAACATTGTGGGAAAAGAAGAAAATGCTGGTTACCAGCATTTTCTCCTTCTCCCACAATGTTTTCAAAAGCTTTCTTTCTCAGGGTCATTAAAACTCGGGATGGTGTGGTAAAGGGTTAAGAGGTGATAGGTGGCAAACCATTGGTAAAAAAAAAAAGACAAATGTAAGAAAAATGTTTGCAGTGGCATTCCTTGAAAGCGCTATGTAGTCATTTAGGGTACTTTAAGATTTTGTGCCAAAATTTCATGAAGATTTGTGGGAAAGTCATGAGATCTGAATAAAATTGTGTCAATTTAATGGAATCTTGTTTAAAAAAGTACAATGTCATCATATTTAATCTCGTAAAAATGGACTTTGTATATAGTTATTTAATATTTAAAAATGGACTATATTGAATTCACAAGGGACTAACCAGTTATTTGACACCTATTTTGCACGTATTTACTGCATGTAATTGTCCAGTTTCTTAATGTTTACAGAGAAGAGTATATTTTCAAGTTTTTATAAGCCTTTAATGAAAAAATGTCAAATTGCAGCAAAAAAAAATCTAAAAGGGCCCCATTAATTTCAACAGTTACTGATTGATTAGCAGAGCATGTAGTGATATTTTAAAGCTTCCATGAAACAAAAAATTACTAAACTATCCGGAATGGTTATTGAAATTTTCTTGAGTGACACTAATCTTGTCTTGACTTGGTAGCACAATTTTTAATCCCTACCTTGCTGTGCTGCACATGGAAAAGTTAGAAAAACTTGGTGTTTTGGCATTGGTACCATTGTCAGCAGTGTTGAAACTATCTCCCAACAGTCAGTGCATCTGACCATGTGTTTATGGAGTTCCTTTATAGTTGCTTATGAGCACAACACTCCTTAACTCTTTACCGCACAATGTCGACTTTTAACGACCCTGGGAAAGAAGCCTTTAAAAAACATTGTGGGAAAAGGCGAAAATGCTGGTATCCAGCATTTTCTCCTTTTCCCACAATGTTTTCTAACCTATCAAAGAAAAATCGCACCATTAGAGCCACAGTGAAATTGTCGTCTGCAAATGCCCAGCTGATATGAGCATGAATACACTTTATGAGCAATGGCCAAGATTTATCAGAGATCAAAATTTGTAAATCCAAGTTACAAATCTAAAGACAGCAGCAGTGGACTCTGTCATATTTGCTTGTTTGGTGTTACAACCTCATTTCAACATTATTTCAGTCAAATTACTGCTTCCAGTGCACTTACCCATGCACTCCTTGCCTTTCTTTTACCAGTGACCTGCATAACACTCTTTCCAAGCCACTGGCTGCTTTCTCACTTAACCCTTTACCACACAATCCTGAGTTTTAACAATCCTGACAGAAAAGACTTTGAAAACATTGTGGAAAAAGGGAAAATTGCTGGAAACCAGCCTTTTTTTCACCTTCTAACAATTTTTTTCAACCCTTTCAAAGACAAATCCTATCATTTCAGGCATTTGTAAATTGTTGTTTGCAAATGCTTTCATTTCAGACTGGCCTAAAATTCTGTTGTTTGGTAAAAAAGTTTATATTGGTGAAGAGTTTTCAGTTGTGAGAGAGGATTGATCCTGTTGCAAGGACCATCATCAATCCTTGAAAAGGGTGTGGCCTTGGTATGTTACTATCTGAGGTAACTGGTGCAGCCCCTATCATAATCAAGACATAACCCTTGAAGCGCTGAACCTGGATTTAATTGCTTATGCAGAAAATGTAGATCCAGATCACACTGTAATAATATGCAACCTGATCTAACCCACTCCTTATTGCAATCTTGGATTTGCAATGTAACTGGGCCGTACTCTGGCCAAAGGGGTTGATGCATCTCCGTGATGCATCATACCAAGCAAGTCATCACAAAAATTTTGGAAAGATAAAAATTTGGAAACATAAAATCCATTTTGTCTAACAACCAACCAAATCATGAGGTAGACTTGTCCTTGGACATGCAGAAAATTGATGGATAGCAAAAAGTTTTGCTGCAGGTCAGCCTGCGCAGACTGCTCAGGCTGACTTGGGTTTATCCTTTCTGCAAATGCATTGGACCCCCTTTTCACAGAGCATTGCTCATTTATGCACCTTTAGTACTGACACAGAATATCAGTTTTCACTTATTTAGCACTACAGCAATTTGTACCGTTTTGTCTATCAGACTAACACTATGGCCATTTTTATGTCCATACTCAAAAGGAACAAAAGAAATTCTGTACTAGAATTCTTTATTAGGTCATTAGTTCCTGACAATGATAATGCAGAACACAACTTTGAATCCCTCCTAGTAAAAGATGGGTAATTACTGGTATACCTTGTAAAAATCATAAACAAGTTTGTAGCAGACTAATTTAACATCTTCATTAAATAAAGATCTTCAGCATGAATTAGGGTTATATACATATAAATACATGTACGTTAAAACAAGGTGGCAAAATAAAAAATTGCTTATTGACCTTTACCAGATGACAAAATTTAACCCTTGTCCAAATTGAAAAACATTTGCAGACGACAAATTAAATGTTACTTAAAATAGGAAATTTGTCATTCAAAGGGCAGAAAACACTGTGGGAAAAGGAGAAAATGCATGTTACCAGAATTTTCTCACAATGATTTCAGAAGGCTTCTTCCTCAGGGCCATTGTTGGCATTGTATGGTAAAGGGTTAATCCTTTACCTAATAATCCCAAGGTTTTAACAATCCTAAGAGAGACATCTTTTGGAATCATAGTGGGAAAAGGAGAAAATGCTGGTAACCAGCATTTTCTCCTTTTCCCACAATGTTTTCTAACCTTTCAAAGACAAATTTCATCACGTAAGCAACATTTTAATTGTTGTCTGCAAGTACATTCAAATTTGACCAGTCCGTCTAAAATCTTATTGTGTGATAAGAGGTTATAAAAATTTCTCCTCTTGCCAAAATATTTTCAAAACTGATCTGCAAGATGCCAAAAGTTCTCTGCTTCAACCCAAAGTTGAATGCCTTTGAGTAGAAGGCTTTTTAAAATATTGTGAGAAAAGGACAAAATACTGATCACAAGCATCTACTTCTTTTCAATGTTTTCTACCCTTCAAAAGATAATTACTATTGTTTCAGCTACATTCAATATGTGGTCTGCAAATGCCTTTAAATAGGACATGTCTGAAATTTTGCTGTCTGGTAGAGATTTTTATCTTATAACAATCTTTACAACAAATGATCATATACTAATATCAGCTGACCAATAGTGAAGGTAATTATTAACTGTTTACAACACAACCACGCCTGATCCAAATTGAAAGAATTTGCAGACAACAAATTAAATGTTGCTTAATGGCTGAATTTATCCTTGAAAGGGTAGAAAACAATGTGGGAAAAGGAGAAAATGCTGGTTAACAGCATTTTCTCTGTTACCACAATGTTTTCAAAATCCTTTTCTGTCAGGGTCGTTGAAAGTCCAGATTGTGTGGTAAAGAGTTAAGAAAAGAACATAGGAACAAAAAAGAAGATCTGATATGTCAAAGTACTTGCTTTAGAACCACTCAAGGAGATTAACAGATAAAATTGGACACAGTGAGAAACTGCTGGGTTTATAAATAATATTTTCATTTGTCATAATGTTTTTAAGAGGCATATGATCAATATAATAGCTTTGTTAATGACACAAATTTTCAAGTACCGGTACATATGTACATTTCGTAGAAAACTACAAGTAACTGTAGCAACTGATTGATAACTGGTTAAGTTGTTACTTCTTGAATCTGCTTCTCAGTATTTAAAGTTTCTATGAAGCTTTTACAAAACACAAATTTATGTATTGATTTTCTTAGAATTCTTCATTTTTCTATTACAGAATTTTCAGAGGACAATTATAACATTACTAACCAGGTTTTAGTCAATGGCTACTGTGAAGTGATCACCATTTGAAAAACCCGCTGTATTTAATGCAGAATATCGACTTTACTGCCAATCATGATTTATTTGGACATTAGATAGCATCCATAATTAATACTGGACACTGATCTTCAATTCTATCACTTTCTTAAAGTTTTTCCAGGTTACTTGACAAATTTTGTGTAGCCAGAAGTTTATTCTATGATCAAAAGTGTATGTATATTCTGATAGCTAGGTGCTAATGACATAGATTTGTGAAGTAATTCACATTATGTCGATGCTGTAAGTTTATTCCAGCTGATTTATGTCAACTTTATCAATGGATTGGCCATCTAGTAAGGCCATTTTTAGTTAGAAAAAAAGCTGGGGGAGCATTAATTACAGGGGAAGGGTCATTAAGGTACATAATGGTATATCTTAAATTCTATTTTGGCTGTATAAAAACAAATAACCTGACTCTCACTACTTTCAGAACTTTGATTACTGTTGAGAAGGTTACAGTGTCAAAAGAAAATGGTAAATATTCACATTAAAGCATTTGCTTATTGGCCAATCACTTAGTGTATCAAAAAAATCAAAAAGAAACTATTAATATTTAGTGACAGAAGTGAGTTTTGCTCTACTACATATTAGCTATATAGATTTTAATAAATAGAGTCTGAGTTTGCAAACTGCAAATCAAATTGCACTTATTTTTTTGTGTGTCTTTTCTTTATAATAGACAGTTTTATCTGTAACAGGGAGCTCCCTAACAAATAACCCATCATCTTCATTGGCAGCCAACCAACGATTACACATAAACAAATACTCCTCATACAGTGGGACTCTGGTATCACCAAGATTGTCATCATCATCAAATCTCTTTTTTCCTTTCTTAGTCTGCCTACTTTCTTCATCTTCACGTCTTCTGAGACTTGATGCACTGGTACTAGCTCGTCTCTCCGACAAACTCTGACTGAGGGCGCTTGAAGGTCGTCTGCTGTTGCTGACTGAACTCGACCGTCTGCTGTCAGATCTTTCTAGTATTGGACTTTTTCTTTCTCCACTGCTCTCAGATTGTCTGCGTAGTGCTGAACCAGGTCTCTTGGGTCTTATCTCATTTCGCCCCCGTGACCCTTTCATCGCATCTGATTCATCATCAGAAGACTCTGATGAAACAGAAAACAAGTCACGCATTTCATTTTCCTCAGTTTTCATTCCAGCCTTTGATTTCTTGTGCTTTGTCCCTCTTTTGTCACCATCCAGTCTTTGTTTATCTGTCTCTACATCATCTGAATCATAATCACTGTTATTACTTATCCTGTTCTTTATGTTTGATGACTTCTTTTCTTTCTTTAAGCGTTTCTTGACTTTTTTCACTCTTTCCTTGGCCTCATCTTTTGGAACATACCTTCTGATAGTAACCTATAATAGAATAGATTAAAATTACAAAATGTCATAAATTGGGACATGGATTATTACCAAAAACATTAAATGTACAAAATTCCCTTACAGAAACTGTGATAAATGAGTCATGCTCTGCGAAATGTGGGTTTAATGCATCTGCAAAAAGTATCAACCCAGTTCAGCCTGTGCAGGCTGACCTAGGTCGAATGTTTTGCTATTGATCAATTTTCTGCATGTCAAAGGACCAGTTTACCTCATGGTTGTCACACAAAATAGATTTTATGGATAAATGTGGGTTTAATGCATCTGCAAAAAGTATCAACCCAGTTCAGCCTGTGCAGGCTGACCTAGGTCGAATGTTTTGCTATTGATTAATTTTCTGCATGTCAAAGGACCTGTTTACCTCATGGTTGTCACACAAAATAGATTTTATGAATAAAGAATTATTTGATGACTTGCTTGGTATAAAGGATCTCGTAAAAATATTTAACCCCCTTTTCCCATAGCATTGCTCAAATGTATTGTAAGCTTCTATAATTGGATCTGTTTCTGTGCCTTTAAATCAGACAATTTATTCTTAGAGCGAATTTGGTTCAGAAGGTAATAGTAACCTTAACTCTTTACAAAACGTCAAAATTCTAGACTTATCCAAATTAGGAGCATTTGCTGGCTTCAAGTTGATTAATAGAACTTGGCTTTGAAAGGTAGAAAAAAATTTCTGAAAAAAAGAGAAAATGCTAGTAACTGTTGTTTTCTCCTTTTTCCACAATGTTCTCAAATGCCCTCTACCTTAGAAGCTTTAAAACACAAAATAACTTGGTAAAGGGGTTAAATCCATTATCACAGAAGTACCAGTTTTTACACATACATTTAACTCTTTATCACACGACAAAATCTTAGCATGGTCCAAATCCATAGCATTTGCAGACGACAAATTTAATGTGGCTCAAAACATAAAAACTGTCTTTCAAAGGGTTGAAAACATTGTGGAAAAAGGAGAAAATGCTGGTTACCAGCATTTTCTACTTTTCCCACAATGTTTTAGAAAGTCTTCTTCCTCAGGATCATTAAAAGTCGGGTTTGTGTGGTAAAGGGTTAATATAGATTTTGAAAGCTGCATAAGAAAACAGCACATTTGTTTGCAAGATTGTTCCTTTCCCATGATGTTTTTTATATTTATACTATGAATAACCTGTGAAAGTTAAAGGGTTTTTTAAGGAATGACTATTTTGTAATGGATTACATTTTGTGTGATAATTCTTTTTTGGCATTTAACACCATTTTTCTATAGTATTTCAGTTACATAACAGTGGCTAGTGCTCCTTTACAGTCATGCACAGAGTCCACAGGCTGCCTTCCTGAAATAAACTAAAAAAAGTGTGAACTTTGTTCAACAGTGAGAGAGGAATGAACGTCTTTGTAATAACTTCCACTGAGTCTTTGGCAAGCTAGAATTCAAACCAACAATGCCCAGATTACTAGCCCATTGTGTTACCACTTGTAGCTACCATGACTTCACTGATAACTATTCGTATGAAGTTGTGTTTGTTTCTAAACTTGCAACAGTTGAACTAATTAAACTGATATAGTCATACTGATTCTAAATGCCATCCTGCCCCTGGTCCAAAGTTATCATGTCCAATCACAATATGATCTATCACTCCTACATTGACAGCCTGAACCTGCAACAGAATAAAAAGGGTGTAACTTACAACCTTGTCAAATTCACTTAACCCTTTGCCAAACGATCCAAAGATTTAACAAGCCTGAAGAAGAAGGCCTTTGAAAACATCGTGAGAAAATGCAGGTTATCAGCATTTTCTCCTTTTCCACATTGTTTTTTACCCTTTCATAGACAGATCCCCTAATTTGAGCCACTTTTAATTTGTCATCTGCAAGTGTTTTAAATGCAGAGGAGTCTAAAATTTTGTTGTGTGGTAAGGGGTTAAATAACAAGATTTTGCAACAGGGAACTCCATTTGTTTTCATTTGACCATATGTGACATCATCATACTGTATACGTGGATACATACGCATGTCGAAAAATTTGTGAATTACTGATTACGGACATTTTGTGTATGGGAATGTTTGCAAATTCAAGACACACTTTACTTGTTGGCATACTTGTAGTAAATTACATGAACAGAAAAGTTTACAATTTCCACATTGCAAAAATTTCCACTTACACAGTACTTAAATGAAAATGATCTCATGTGACTGATGCATGTTATTGTTCATGTGACATTCCCACAATCCTCTCTGAACTCCTAAATGCAAAATATTGAGATTCATGAAGTAGCTCACTTCATAAGATTGAAGGTGGTTTTTTTTTTCCTACACTGGCTGCACAAACTACTATAGCCGTAAAGGGTACTTTAAGTGTTAATGCTGATTTAACTCTTTACCAAACAACAATATTTTAGACTAGAACAATTGAAACCCTTTGCAGACGACAAATTAAATGTAGCTTATATGTTTATTTCTGTATTTGAAAGGATTGAAAACGTTGTTGGAAAACGAAAAAATGCTGCTTACCAGCATTTTCTCCTTTTCCCACAATGTTTTCCAAAGACTTCTTCCTCAGGGTAGTTAAAACTCCGGATTGTGTGGTAGAGAGTTAAGAGTAATTTAGTTACATCAGACTAGCCAGTACACCTATCCATGCATTCCTAATATATCAATGAATGTGAAAACAAAAGGAGGAATTATTCAATAGAAGCTAGAATAACTGTGCAAAGCAGGCAAAAAAAGGTAGGATACCCACCTCAAAACTGTCCACCATGTTTCTTTCAAAGTTATTTTTGGCATCATCGAGTTTGAGTTTAGGCGTTATTCCCCCACTGACTCCTGCTATTTGAATGAAGACATTGGCATCCGTTCCGGCAAATCTGATATCGCTTGTCTTAACACTGATGTTATATTGTGTCTTGATACCTGTATTAGAAACAAATAAGGTAAATTTCCTATTAAACACATTACCTCCTGTGAACCACTTATATTGTAGAAGACTGCTTTTCAAAACACTGTGGCAAAAGGAGAAATTGCTTATAAAAGGCATTTTCTCTATTTGTATCAATGTTTGGAAATGAAGTCATGTATTAACCCTTTACCACACAATCCTAACTATTTATGACCCTAAAGAAGAGGTTTTTGAAAACATTGTGGGAAAAGGAGAAAATGCTGGTAACCAGCATTTTCTCCTTTTCCAACAATGTTTTCTATCCCATCAAGGTCAAATTTTGTCATTTGAGCCACCTTTGTCGTCTGCAAATGCTTCCAATTTGGACTAGTCTAAAATACTTTCATGTGGTAAAAAGTTAACCCTTTAACCCTTTACCACATGACACAATTTTAGCTTTGTCCAAATTGAAAGCATTTGCAGACGACAATTTCAGTATGGCTAAATTGGTGCAATTTTTCTTGGATAGGGTAGAAAACATTGTGGGGAAAGGAGAAAATGCTGGTTACCAGCATTTTCTCCTTTTCCCACAATGTTTTCAGAAAGCTTGTTTATCCAGGGTCGTTAAAAGTTGGCATTGTGCAGTAAAGAGTTAACCAAACAATCCTGTGTTTAAACAAGCCTGAGGAGGAAGACTTTTGAAAACATTTGGGTTGGGAGAAGGAGAAAATGCTGATAATCAACACTTTCTCCTTTTCTCAGAATGGAATCTTCCATTTTAATTTCAAATCCCATCATATGAGGCAGATTAATTCATGTCATCTCCACATGCTTTCAAGATGGACAAGTCTAAAATGTTGTTTGGTAAAAGAGTTAAACCCTACCTTGCAATGGTTTTCAAAACAGATTTCTCAAACTAATCTGCTTCAAATTTATTTCAGGAGGTTGCTGGTTAATTTTTTACCAAATGAAGAATTTTTTCAAATGTCCTAAATGAAAGCATTTGCAGACGAAAAAATAAATCTGACTCAAAATTGTGGTTTGTTTTGGGTGAAAAGGAGAAAAATGCTGGTTAACAGCATTTTCCCCCTAGAGCACAATATTTTCAAAAGTGTTCCTTTTTTGAATCGTTAAAACTCGAAATTACAGGGTACAGGGTTAAATACAGCTTTCATATAAATTTATGTAGAGGACACTGGCTAAATAAAAAGAAATTTAATACTGAAACAAGAGCTGCAAATTGTCGCAAGATACGCCCGTCCCACCGCCAGTTGTCGAGGGGGTATAATAATCGTAAAGGGCAGGTAATGCAACAAACATGTTTACCAAGTCTCAAGTCAATTTGACTTGAGGTGACAAAGTTCCGTTCCGGACAAGCAAGAAATACTGTAAAAATGAAGATCAAAGTGGAATTACTCAAAATCTGTACTAGGTAGAGTTATTGTTCTTGCGCAGTGTACTCTGTAATATTGCAACAAACATGCATACCAAGTTTGAAGTCACTCTGACGTGAGATGACAAAGTTATATTCCAGACAAGCACTAAATGCTGTAAAAAAAAATGATCAAAGGGAAATAACTCAAAATTCATGCTAGGAAGAGTTATGGTTCTTGTGCACTGCACTCCATAAATTTTCAACAATCATGCATACCAAATTTGAAGATGTTCAGACTAGAGATGACAAAGTTATATTCCGGACAAGCAGAAAATGCTGTAAAAATGACAATCAAAGGGAAATAACTCAAAGACAGCACGAGGTAGAGTTGTGCTTCTTTCGCACTGCACTCCGTATTATTGCAACAAACACAAATGCCAAGTTTCAAGTCAATCGGACTGCAGATGAAAAAGTTATGCTCCGGACAAGCAGAAAATGCTGTAAAAATGACAATCAAAGGGAAATAACTCAAAGACAGCACGAGGTAGGGTTATGCTTCTTTCGCACTGCACTCCGTATTATTGTAACAAACACAAATGCCAAGTTTCATGTCAATCAGACTGGAGATGACAAAGTTATGCTCCGGACAAGCAGAAAATGCTGTAAAAATGACAATCAAAGGGAAATAACTCACAAAGACAGCACGAGGTAGAGTTATGCTTTCTTTCGCACTGCACTCCGTATTATTGCAACAAACACAAATGCCAAGTTTCAAGTCAATTGGACTGGAGACGACAAAGTTATGCTCCGGACAAAGAACTGGACGCCGCCTGCCCGCCCGCCCTTTTGCCATGGGTGATCCCATAATACGTCCCGTCTTTGACGGGCGTATAAAAAACATATTTATCTATATGTTCAGACACATCAGAACACATGACAAAATTTGAAGAATTGGCCTGTTATGAGCTAATTATCCACTTGACACAAAGTGTTCAAAAAAACAGTAGCTATTGTTTAACTACAATAAAACAAAGAGTTTGTGTTACAGGTATTACTCTACGTTACATTTTAAATATTACAAGAAGTGTTACAAGAGTGATTTTCCAGTTATCATAGCAATTGTTAGTAATAGTGAAACCTTGTCCAAGTTAAAGTATGGTGCTTTTCCATTTTAGTGCTTCTTTGACCCAAAACCTTGTATGAAGTATAGATAAATAGATGTTACTAGGAATTCTGTTACTTTTGGTAAAATTGAGCACTTACAGCAACATAGAGATATATGCATGTACTACATAAGATTACATTTTAATTCACAAAAAAAAAAAGTCCCTGAAAATCTGTTGAACTAATTTTTACATACATGCACTTGAAGGAAAAGGGCATATGTAAGTTTTACATGAAAAGCAAGACACAGTTTTCAGATGTTGGCAGGATTAACTCTTTACCAAACGATGAAATTTTAGAACAGTCCAAGTTCAAAGCATTTGCAAACAACAATAACAATTAAACTCGGCTAATGAATTAAAATTTATTTTTGGAAGGGTAGAAAACATTGTGGGAAAAGGCAAAAATGCTGTTTACCAGCATTTTCTCCTTTTCCCACAATGTTTTCAGAAGCCTTCCTACTCAGGGTATTAAAAGTCGGGACTGTTTGGTCAAGGGTAAAAGTGGCATGCAACCAGATATTTTTTTGCAAGACTAAGATTTTTAGCAAATCGTACCAAAGAATTGATAATTTTCATTTCCCTGCAAAGATGGCTTTTAAACCACAATACAGTCAGACATAAGTACCAGTACATGTATAAGTCATGAGAATTGTCCCTTTTTTTTTTTTCAATTTTTTTTTTCCTGTAAATTTTTTTTTCCCATTTGTCACAGGGGTAGCTGTTTTTGGATAAAATGTGATAAATACATTTTAAACATGCTATATACTTGGTTGCAAAGATAGCTTAGTGGATAGTTAACGTATAGAACCATCCATATTACAGAATGAGTACAGCTTCAGGCTTCCAGGAAGTAATCACAGGAAGAAACAAAATGTAAATTGTTAGAACTTGTTTCATAATTGATGCAAATGAAAAAGGTATAATCTATACAAAAGCTCTAGGTCTATTTGTACAACATAAGGTTCTATATAAGAACTAGTAATAGACATGAAAAAATCTAACAGATTGATGAACAGATGACAAAACCACACCATGACATACACTCTTCTACCCATGATCTAAACATGAAGCCCACAAGATCCTGACATGCTGTACTAGTCAAGGATAATTCAAGATATGTCGAAAAAATAAGTAAATATTTTGTTTCAGATGGATCACTTCTTAAAACTAATGTTTGGAGTTTTTGTCTTTGAAAATAGTCATAATGTATTTTTGATGTGTAAAAAAAAATTCTTATTAACTTTGATGGTTTTACACATTCATGTAAATACTTCAAACAATACAATAAAACAAAACATAATATTTTATTCTGCATGCAGTTATATCAAGAAAGTATTGAAGCCAAAGAAAGATACCCTTCAGAGTGAAAATAAGTTGAAATATCTTGTGCATTAAGAAAGTTTTGCAACAATATTCTGTATTGTGTGTCAGTCAAACATTACCATTTCACACATTACCTATATGTTTTTTTGTCATTAAGCATACTTGCCTTTAACTAGAATGTAAATTGAAATTAACATAAAAGACATGCAATAACTAAAATCAAAACTAAACATATTGACTCAAAGTAGACATCACATCTTGCAACCAGCAAGTTTCTCTGCCATTACGAAATTCCTTTCAGTAGATCTTAGCTAAATATTGTTTATGCTAATTTTAGACCTACCAAAAAGAACTATGAAATAAGTAAAGGACAAACATTTGCAGGAGACCAAAATTTTGTTCTTCAACATTATAGAAAGCATTCTGAGAGAACGAGCCACTGCTTGTTTCAAGCAATACTTCCTTTTCCAATAATGTTTCTAATGCTGAACGGCCATAAAAAATGTATTTATCCTTTTGCCACATAATGACAAGTTTAAACTTCCTTGAGAAAGACGACTTTTCAAAACATTGTGAGAAAAGTAGGAAATAATGGTAAACAGCGTTTTCTGCATTTCTCACAATCTTTTCTATCCAATCAAAGAGAATTCACATGGTTTGGAATACATTCAATATGTCGTCTGCATATGCTCTCAATTTGGACAACTCTAAAATTTTACTGTTTGTTAAAGAGTAAAACAGCAATTAGTAAAATACATGGACACTGAAAACTTTAAGCAACAAATTTTCAAAAACCTGAATTCAAATTTTAAAACATTGTTTTGAAAGTTATCTGCTGTAAACTTGTATAAGGTCCCAAAAACATTGAAACTGTGAAATGTGTTTACCCTTTACCAAACAATCAACTTTTTAGCAACCATGAAGAATAAAGCTATTTTTCTTATTCCACAATGTTTTCAACACTTTAAACATGTAATCCAATCAATTCAGCCACATTTAACCCTTTACCACACGGCAAAATTTAAGACCTATCCAAATTGAAAGCATTTGCAGAAGACAATTTCATAGTGGCTCAAATGACACAACTTTTCTTTGATAGGGTAGAAAACTTTGTTGGAAAAGGAGAAAATGCTGGTTACCAGCATTTTCTCCTTTTCCCACAATGTTTTCAAAAGGCCTCTTCTTCAGGGGTGTTAAAAGGCGTCATTGTGTGGTAAAGGGTTAATTCATTGTACCCTAATGCTTTCAATATGAAATAGTCTAAAATTTTTCTGTGGTAAAGACTCGAATAAATGTAATAATTATGTGAACAAGTAATCATTATTGCAACTCTAATTTGTCTCCAATGAATAAACATAAGTCTGTGAAACTAAAATTTTAACAAAATAGGAACCAACATTTGACATGCATGTTAACTAAAAACATGTTTTACTTTAACCCATAGAGCACTGAATAGATAAAATGGATATTTTCTGTCATTAAAAAACAACTGATAAAATTTGAACTGTTTTGGCCAATATATCAGATAATGCCAATCTAAGATCAGATTACATGTAAACGCAGTCTTATCTTGACCTACATTGTCTATAATAGCATCTTATACAGTATTGTGCAAAGTGCTTTTAGGGTTAACCCTTTACCACACAATCTGAGTTTTAACACCCTGAGAAAGACAGATTTTGAAACCATTGTAGGTAAAGGAGAAAATGCTTGTAACCAGCAATTTCTTCTTCACCCACAATGTTTCTACCCTTTCAAGAAAAAATCCCATTATTCTACCTACATCTAATTTGTTGTCTGCAAATACTTTGAGATTGGATTATTCTGGTTTTTTTTGCCTGGTGAAGGGTTATTAGAGCCTAGAACTATCAGTTAGTTACCTCTTCTTAAAACAAACCACTCTTTTCTGGCTGTCATGAAAATGAAACATTGATAATTTACAAAATAAATCTCCAAACATTTTTCAAACCATTAGACATAAAACAAACACATCTCACAAAATGTTATGTTGTTGCAGTTTGTTATAATTATGCTATTCTGTTATTTACAAATATTCCAGAGCAATTTATGATATCATTATTTTTTGTTGAAGTGATAAGATTATCAATTCACTGATTATTTTTTTGTAGTTCATTTCAATGCAAAAGTAATAATTTGTTGTGTTCACTTCACTTTCATGCAATGATTAGTGTCAAAATGGCACTTCATTTGACCGTTAATACAGCAAATACACAAACAAAATAAAAGCTATATTTTCAGCTAATTTTGCACGATTACATAAAACACAACTATTGTTTGATCTGACATACTGGTAAGCTTAATGTGTATTTCATTTGTGAACACTGACCTGACAATATGTCTAATTGCTTAGAACTTTACTCCAATATATGTAAATATCAATTACATCATAGATGCAGTGAAGGACTTTCTGACAGTGAAGAAAATGGCTTCTTTAAAGCTGCAATGATGCCCTTAAACAGCGCTAGCAAAAGTGTATAGATACTGATGTGGATTATGCTGAAAAAAAAATGCAGTATGTCCACCAAAAGTCAAACCCTTACATATCAGGCTCACAACTTATCAATCAGTCATTGCACCATTTTCATTCTGTAGATCTTTTACTTACATCGGTCTCACATCAGAACAAAAGTTACCCTCTATCATATGTTATATTCAGAACTGATTACCCAGTAACTTTCAACTATATCCTGACAATATATTGTGAGGGCCAGTGCACCCATATGATGCTTCGTGAAATAAGGCAGATAGAATCAGCAGAAACCAGTGCCTAAAAATATCTCATTAATTTGTTTAGTAGTCTAAAGGATTTATTCTAAGCAAATTTAATGTAACAATAGTTATTTGATTATGTAAAGGAAGCAAGGCTTTATTTTTCACTTCTAAACTGATTTAACTCTTACCAAACGACAAATTTTTAGACTTGTCCAAATTAAAAGCATTCGCAGATGACAAAATAAATGTGACTCAAAAATTGAAACTTGACTTTAGACGAGTCGAAAACATTGTGGGAAAAGGAGAAAATGCTGGATACCAGCATTTTTTCCTTTTCCCACAATGTTTTCAGAAGGCTTCTTCCTCTGAGTCGTAAAAACCAGGGATTGTTTGGTAAAGGGTTAATATTAAAAAAGTTATTTGATTATGTAGATGAAGCTAGGCTATCATTGTCGCTTCCTGGTGATGATCATGACTTTATCAATCTAGTGGAAGACCACTTTGAAAACATGACAGTCAATTTCTCATATTACCATAATGTACTAACATGTTTAAACTTGTTTTGTTAGTATTTATCAAACCTCATACTAATTATATAAAATTTTACATGAGTGATTTCTAATTAATCTGCAAGTACCTTTCAGGTGGTAAAATATGAATATTCAAATAACAAGTTACATTGTTCATAACTGCTGCTACAATGTTTAAATCCTGTACAACACCATCCAGAGTATTAAAGAAAGATCAATTTTGAAAAATGTGGGGAGAAGAGAAAAAGCTGCTAACCAGTATTTTTTTTCCTTTTCGCACAGTGTTTTCTACTCAATTAAAGGTCAGTTCCATCATTTGAGCAACCTTTGATATGTGGTCTGCAAATGCATTGAATTTGGAGAAATTCAAAATTTTGCTGTGTGGTAAAGAGTTAAACCAGTGTGATGCATCGCCATCATTGAGAAAACTTTTCATTTAACCCTTTAACTCTCTCCATACCGTAGACGACACCAGAAGCTTTTGTGGACAGTGTAGATCAAGATCAGACTGCACAGAATGTGCAGTCCTGATCTCTGATCTGCACTATCCACTGCTATATTGTAGATTATGACCGAACTGTCTCTTGATCTTGCAGCGGAACTGTATTTGTAGCCTTTGAAAAAATGCAATTTATTTATTCAGTAATGAAAGAGTTAACAAACAATCCTGTGCTTTCATGACCCTGAGGAAGAAAGCTTTAGCAAAACAATTGTGGGAAAAGGAGAGAACTCTTTTAAATAGCATTTTCTACTCTTCCTAAAATGTTTTCTACCCTTTCAAAGAACTTGTATCAAGGTAAACAGTTAAGTCTCTACCACAAGACAAAATCTTAGACTCTTCCAAACTGAAAGCATCTGCATGTGACAATTTTGCTGTTGCTCTAATGATGGACTTTGTCTTTGATAGGGTTAAAAAAAATATTTGGGAATAGGAGATCATGTTGGTTACCACCATTTTCTCCTTTTGCCCATAATATTTTCTAAAGTCCTCTTCCTCAGGGTCGTTAAGCACTGGGTTGTTTAGTAAGCGGTTATGCATGTACATGTATTGTTTTATCATACTTTATAGGCAATAGTGTGTTACTTGTATATAAACAAGAAATCCAAAACAACAATACAGAACAGGTATTGTGAATTGCGGAATTATTGTATACATGTATGTATATTGAAAGATGCATTTTATCATTTACAGGATTTATTTCAAGTTTATTTCATACATTTCTACCCTTATCAAGTGACACACTATTGCCATTATACTTTTGTATGTGTCATTAAAACAGAAAGTGATTTTGACAGATTTAATACTAAACAGAAAAACTAAGGTAAACAGACATGTTTTCCAGCTGAACTCACCATGTTGAACTTCTTTAGGTAAGACCTTCTTAGCCTTGATTTCTCTCCACAGTTTTCCCTCTCCTTCATCTTTAGCAATCCAACCATTGTACAAGAAATAAAATGTATCTTTTGGTCGGGTGCTGTCCTTTATGATAATCTAAATAGTACAGAACAGAATTTCTTTTTTCTATCCATAAAGATTCTCTAGCATAGTAAAAATTCTTGGCCATATAATCACTTGTTATAATGATCTGGAGAAAGAGGCCTTCAAAAAATAGTGTGGGAAAGGTAGAAAATGCTGGTACACTTTTGTTAAAAGTGTTTTCAACCGTTTCAAGAACTAATTCAACAATTTAAGCCATATTTCATTGGTTGTCCACAAACAGTTTCATTGTCTAAATTTTCTGGTAGAAAGTTAACCCTTTACCGAACAATCCCTAGTTTTAACGACCCTTAGAAAGAAGGATTTTGAAAACATTTTGGGAAACGGAGAAAATGCTGGTCACCAGCATTTTCTCCTTTTCCCACAATGTTTTCTACCCTTTAAGGAAAAAATCCTTACACTTGAGCCATATTGCTTTCAAATTATAAAGGTATAAAATTCTGTCATTTGGGATAGAGTTAAGTCCTTTGAAAATTAACTCACTACCTCCTGCAGACCATGATCATTACTTCCTTGCACTTTTCAGTAGGCTATTATTTAAAACCTCGAAAAAAGAGAAATTGCTTTTAATTCTGGTAAAAAGTTAAATATGGCTGAATTTCAAACAGAAACAAGATATCTGTTTGTAAAACAGTCATGCCCCCCTACTGCCACATTGATACAGGAAGTGGCACAGTTCATAAACTGATATCAAAAGAATTGATTGGGAAATATCGACGTCATCTTTTTGATTTATAGCCCGCTTCAACTGTTAAACGTGATAATCTGTCAACAGTTCGCATAATTATACACACCGCTGTGTGTATACGTACAAGATTGTAAACAGTCGCTGATACACAGACTGGGTTATCGATTTTCTTTTCGGCACGGATTAACCTTAAAATCGATAGGGATCATTTACACTCCAAGATGAATATCTGTAAGAACTTGAAGGACCTAGGTCAATTCTGTGTCTAGTTATCATCCAGACAAGGTTAGGTCTAAATATCATTAAGTTGAAGGCCACTGTGACCTTGACCTTTGATGGATTAATCTCAAAATCGATAGGGATCATCTGCACTCCAAGACGAATGTCTGTGCCAAATTTGACAAACCTAGGTCAATTCTGTGTCTAGTTATCATCCGGACAAGGTTTGGTCTATATATCAACATGTTGACGGTCACTGTGACCTTGACCTTTGACCGATTGACCTCAAAATCAATAGGGATCATCTACACTCTGAGACGCATGTCTGTGCCAAATTTGATGAACCTAGGTCAATTCTGTGTCTAGTTATCATCCGGACAAGGTTTGGTCTATATATCAACATGTTGACGGTCACTGTGACCTTGACCTTTGACCGATTGATCTCAAAATCAATAGGGATCATCTACACTCTAAGACAAATGTCTGTGCCAAATTTGATGAACCTAGGTCAATTCTGTGTCTAGTTATCATCCGGACAAGGTTTGGTCTATATATCAACATGTTGACGGTCACTGTGACCTTGTCCTTTGACCGATTGACCTCAAAATCAATAGGGATCATCTACACTCCAAGACGCATGTCTGTGCTAAATTTGATGAACCTAGGTCAATTCTGTGTCTAGTTATCAACCGGACAAGGTAAGGTCTACCGACGGACCGATGGACCGACCCATAGGGATCAGTAGTTTGACTCCTGCCACCCATAGACTAAAACAAGGGATTTAACTGTATGCAGCCCGTTACTCGCCCCCGGTTACAAAAAAACAATGTATCTTTTCTACCCCATCAGTTATTCTCCTAATTTTTTCTACAGATGAGAGCTAAAACATTTTTCTACCAGAAAAACACAACTGTTTGTCAGTGGCTAATGCAGTCTGGCTCATACATTCACTTGAACTTGTAAACTCGCTCAAAAATCTTCGCCATTGACAGGGGTTTGTGCATTCGATACTGACGTTCGCGCATATTAACCAATGAAATTTCTCGTTCCAAACAGTGTCACTGTACTGTCACGTGACAAAAAGGTGTGAGCAGCTGTACGAAATTTCATTGGTTGAATTCACGACTGTTAGTACATATCAACCGATGAAATTTCTCGTTCCAAACAATGTCACATGACAGAAGATGGCTGCAGCTGTTTGAAATAAGAACATGGATCACAAATTCAACGAATTCCGAGGCGTTTCGTCATTATTGAAGATAATGACTATAGGTCAGTTGTATTTTTAAACATGTTTAAAGGGTGGGTGCCGCTAATGCTGCGTTTCATTGGATCTAAAGTGCATTTTATATCTTGAAAACGGATGTACGAATCCATGTCAATGGTGCAGATTTTTGAGCAAGTTTACAAGTTCAAGCGAATGTATCAGCCAGACTGCATTAGCCATTGACAAACAGTTGTGTTTTTCTGGTAGAAAAATGTTTTAGCTCTCAGCTGTAGAGAAAAATAGGAGAATAACTGATGGGGTAGAAAAGATACGTTGTTTTTTGTAACCTGGGGTGAGTAACAGACTGCATACAGTTAAATCCCTTGTTTACAATATATAGTCTACGGGTGACAGGAGTCAAACTACGGACCCCTATGGACCGACCGACCGACCGACCAACCGACATTAGCAAAGCAATACCCCCACTTCGTTGAAGGGGGGGCATAATAATAACAGCTTCAGCTCAAAACAAGAGCACCACATATGGGTGCCAACGCTCAGCTGCAAGTGCTTGATTTTCAGTGAAAATTCTAAGTCAAAAAAGGGGCATAACTGTGTATATATTTTGGTAGCTACATCCCCTTGTTGTATAGGTTCCCCTATGATAGTTAACAACTTGTCCAAGTTTGAAGCAGTAACAGAGATATTACAAAATGACAAGGTTTTTGCACGGCAACAACGCAGACAACGAAGCAGACGCCAAGGCTACGACAATACCTCAACATTTTCTTCAAAAGCAGCCTCGCTAAACATCTGCATTCAAAAACACAATTACAATGCACTACACTAACAAACGTCTGACCAACACTTACCCTATCAAGAAACCATCCTGCCCCAAGTCCTTTCCCATCATGCTCTATTCTAACTTTGTGCAGATTTCCGAGACTATGCATTCTGATTCTGAATTTATCTACACTATTCTTCTCAAACAGTTTCTTGTCCTGTGTATTATCAGCCAAATGGACTTTCCTACTTGAGCCATTTTCTCCAGATATCACAATATATATGTTGGCATCTGTTCCTGCCATTTGTTTCTTGCCTGTGTAAACTTCAATATTGTATTCTGAAAACAGAATAATTGGAACTCTCAAAGATTAACAGACAATTCTTCGATACCTTGTTGCAGAAAAAAATCTTTTGAAATCATTGACAGAACAGGAACAATTAACAAATATGGCAACAAAATACAAATACATGGACAAAAATGTATTTATTTATCTTTGTAACTCTTTTATCACTCGACAGAAGCAGAAATTGATCATATTGAGCAACTGCCCGATGAGAAAGAGGATATCTGAAAAAAAGCACAGTTAGAGTAAAACAAACCTGCAAGAGGCATGTGTTTTTCCTCAGCCTTCAGATCCACAGTATTTGTAAAATGGGGCTTTTCAAACATGGACAGCCATTCTCCGCAATTAAACACCCAAGTCTTAAGGGCTTTCACATCTGTCACCTCAATTTTCTCTAAATGCCAACCATGAAATTTCTTCCTCCCATCATGCTGAAACAAGTGATAAATTGTTCTCTACCATCAAACATGTATTAATTGCCAGTTCTTAACTCTTTACCACACAACAGAATTTTAGACTGTTCAAATCAAAAGTATTTGCAGACGACGATTAAATGCAGCTAAGTAAAGACACTTGTCTTTGATAGAGTAGAAAACATTGTGGTAAAAGGAGAAAATGCTGGTTACCAGCATTTTCTCCTTTTCCCACAATGTTTTCAAAAGGTTTCTTCCTCAGGGTCGTTAAAGCATAAGATTGTTTGGTAAAGGGTTAACCACCATGTCTTGACCATACTGAACAATCCTGTGTTCTAATGACCATGACAAAGAAGGCTTTTTGGCCTTTTACACCACAATTCCCAGCTTTAAGACCCTCAGGAAGACATTTAAACATTGAGGGAAAATGAAAAGTTTTCTCCTTTTCCTGCAGTGTTTTGTATCTTTTTAATTCCTGCAAGTCTGCAATTTTATCATCTCATAAAAGGTTACAAGGATAACGAAATCATTTGTGACAAAAACTACTGACAGAGTCAACTACATCAAAAGTCACACCTACCTCAATGGTCAAAGTTTGGAGGTTGCCGAGTAATGGTCCCATGAGGTGAAACACTTCTTTTGATGCTCTGACAAAACAGAAATTTGCACAACCTCTCTTCTTGACTAGCTGAGTTCTAGGCAAAATTTCCAGACTACCCTTGATTGTTATATAGACCTGTGATGAAGAAAAAGCAATGAATTAAATTCCTGTGATGAATTTGCAGCAGACAACTTTGAAAACATCCTTGCAAGATACGGATAACAAGTAACTATAATAACTCTACATTAGACGACAAAATTTTAGACCAGTTCAAACTGAAAGCATTTGCAGATGACTAATTAAATTTGGCACAAATGATGAGATTGGTATCAGAAAAGGGAAGAAAACATTGTGTGAAATGAGAAAATGCTGGTTACCGGCATTTTCTCTTTTTCCCACAATGTTTTCAGAGCCTTCTGTCTCAGGGTCTTTTAAAGTTGGGAATATGTGGTAACTGGTTAACCCTTTACCACACAACAAAATTTTGGACCGGACCAAATTGAAAGCATTTGCAGAAGACAAAATAAACATGACTCAAAAATTGAAACTTGACTTTAGAAGAGTAGAAAACATTGTGGGAAAAGGAGAAAATGCTGGTTACCAGCATTTTCTCCTTTTCTCACGATGTTTTCTGAAGGCTTTTTCCTCTGGGTTGTAAAAACCAGGGATTGTCTGGTAAAGGGTTAACTGTGTATCAAACAAACCTGAGTTGCAACAACCTCCAGGAATAAGGCTCATGAAAACATTATGGGAAAAATATCACAGATACTATAGGCGCCAAAAGTAAGCAATGAGAATGTCAAAATGCATCAAACTTTAAATCATATCATTTAAAAGTATGTAAATTATTGTGGAGATGACATTCTGTTATTGTACAGTCGATCTAAGTGTTAGAAATTTAATCTAAAAGTAGGTTAAAAGTTGCCAGGTCCATCTATCTTTTGTTTACTTTTTACCTGATTAGAAAATTCATTTTTTCTGCCAGCGACTAACACTTGGACTGACTGTACAATAACAGTTTGTCATATTCACAATCATTTCCATACGTTTAAGGTCTACGGCCCCTAACTCTCATATTAAAAGACAGAAGCTGACGAGATTGGCCGAATAGCCTTTACGAAAATGTCGATGTTACACAATATTTACAGACGAGTTAGTGAGTCTACGGCCCCTTACTCTCATATTAAAAGACGGAAGCTGATGAGATTGGCCAAAAAGCCTTTACGAAAATGTCAATGTTTACCGATGAGTTAGGGGCCGTACCCTTAAATGACATGATTTAATTTTAAATGCATTTTACCACCCTCTTGTTTACTTTTGGCAGCTATAGGCCCTTTAAATGCTAGTAACCAGCATTTCTTCTTTTCCCACAATTTCAACCATTTCAAAGACATACTATCCCATTGTTTGAGCCACATTTATTTGTCATCGGCAAATGCTTTCAAAATGGAAGAGTCCAAGATTTCGTTGTTTGGTAAAGGGTTAAACTGATAACTCCTGCTGCAAGGGGAAAGTTTCCATTGTCACTTGAATGCTTGCTTTATACAGGTTGAATTGTACTTTCAGTTTTGGTTCTCACAGAGGGTATTCGTCAATTGATTTGGTGGTACATGTATCAGAATTTAAACTTACCTTAGCACTAGTTCCTGCATTAGGTATATCACTTGTGAACACTTCTACTTTATAAAGTCTCTCTTTCACTACAATCTCTTCCTCTTCTTCCTTTTTCCTTTTAACTTTAGGTTTTGGAGCAATGTACAATAGTCTGGGCTTGGCTGAGCTAGGTCTTTTAGCTGGCTGCAAGTATCCAGTAAACCAAAACTGTCACATAAATTGACTTAACCCTTTACCAAACGAAAAAACTGAGATTTTTCCACATTGATAGCATTTTCAGATGACAAATTGAATTTGGCTGACATGATCAGACTTAGCTTTCATATGGTAGAAAACATTGTGGGAAATGGAGAATACTGCTGAAAGTTATGATGTCATCATAACTTTCTGAAAAGGGTCATGACTAATTGATGCATGTAACTTATTATGTCACATTCCCACAGGCCTTTGCAAAATTCTGACATGAAATCTTAAATAACCCTTGGAGGCTATCTCTCATATCAACTCTTTACAAGATGACAAATTTTAGACTCTTTGAATTTCAAAGCATTTGCAGACAACATATCAAAGGTAGCTAAAATTATGGTTTCTATTTCAGAAAGGTCAGAAAATATCGTTGAAAAAAGGAAAAAATGCTGGTAACTTTCTTCTTTTCCAACAATACATGTATTTTCAAAATGCTCCTTTTTCAGGGTCATTAAAACACAGGATTGTTTGATGAGGAGTTAAAGAATACCACTGTAAGCATTTCTTGCACCTCTCTTTCTTATAATTAGTGATGTTTTGCAAACTATTGCCTCTCCAAGTTCATTGATAACTAACAGTGGAACATTTCTACAGTGCTACCTAGCTGTGTGGCTCTTTTACGTGCACTGCTCTTTATTATTTATTGATCTTGTGAAAACTACTGCCTCATAAAAGTAGAGATAATAAATACTAAAAGATTTCTACAGCACTGCATATCTGTGCCTACCTTATGATGAAGCAAGTGCTTTTTGTGCTCTTCCATCGTTGAACACAGGTAACAGAATCTGTTTACTGGGACTGATATAAAGAAAAGTAAATCACCTATTTACATGACATTCAATAATAAAAGCACATAATTAAACATGTTACAGATCTGATAAATAACCTCCTGAGGTGAGGATTGAGCCCAGGGTCTCTAGATCCCATGTCAAATGCTTTATCAAGTTGCTACAAAAAGTAGCTTTATAGCAAGGTAGTATAAGTGTCCCCATATACAAACAAAAGCTATATAGAGAAGGTTTGTTTTTTTTGGGGGGTAAAACATCGAAATTTATTTCATCGAGTGAACATCATTGGTAATATTTTCATGATTGGCGAAACTTCGAGTGAAGATATCACTGATGATGTTCATGAGATGTAATAAATTTCAATCTTTCAAAGAAAAAAACAAATATGTATTTATTTTATACTTCTAACCCCTTTTTTGTTGGGACTATCGTCAAAATCCAGTACAGTTGTTTTCGATAATTCCCCCTGGAGTACCCCCTCGGAATAAGAACGCATTACAATATTATATAAAGCGAGAGAAATGTTGGGTAAATGCATGTAAATAACATCATATTTCCCTCTGATTGAATGGCATGTGCTGTTTACCTAGGTAACTAGTGTGCAGAAACTACTGTTTCTACCTTCAATTGAAGAGTTAGAAAATATGAAATCGGTATTTTTCGCTGGTCCTAACCATGAAATATCAAACCATAATTTGTATTTATTTCCCAATAAACAACCAAAAAGCATGAAATAAACAATTATATCTATCTAAGGGATTGATCAGCATACATACTTCCCCGCCATATGAAAATTCATCCATGAATCCTTCAAGCACTGTTACTCAATTTCTCGATTAAATGGGTTTCTTACATTCAATGCCAATGTAACAGTTCTGATAAATAACCTCCAAAGGTGGGTATTGGATCCAGGACCTCTAGATCCCAAACCAAACACTCTACCACTTTGCTGCAAAAGCTAACTCTGTGACAAGGCAGTACAAGTGTCCCCTTATAACACAAGCTGTACAATTATATATATATCTGTGGGACAGAACAGTATACTACATACAACCGTAGCATATTGTGCAAATACGTCTGATCTGTTCAGCATAAATGAACTACATTTGAATGGACTTTTTAAAATGAGATGGATCTAAGTATATGCCACCTAGTCAACCTACAATTTATTTTACCATATACTGTTTTAGAGCATTAGAAAAAATTGCAGTCTGATATTAATTTACACAGTCTGTGAAAGCATCTAACCCTTTAGCATGCAACAAAATGTAGACTCATCCAAATGACAGCACTGGCAGACGACAATATAAACAAAGCTCAGTTAATGGACTTTGCTTATGATAGGGTTGAAAACTTTGTTTGAAACAGAGAAAATGCCAGTTACCAGCATTTTCTGTTTTTCCCACGATATTTTCAAAAGTCTTCTTTCTCAGGCGAGAAAAAGGCGAGATTGTTAGGTAAAGGGTCAATTTGTACTGTAATACATTTCTGCATAGACTAATTTTCAGACCAATCAAAAACAAGGAAAATTAAAACAAAGGGAAAGCAATTAGAAGAAAAGAAAATGCTTCTCTGTCATTGAATATAAAGAAAAAAAAATTTTTTTAATACATTCACATGCTCCTTTTCCCCGACTGTTTTCAAAAGCTATGTCCTACAGGACAGTAAAATGTTGCAATTGTATGATAAAGGCTAATGTTAACTCTTTATGAGATGAAAAATTGAAACTGAAAGCATTTGCAGACGACAAATAAAATGTGTACAAATGATATTTTTTATGCAGTGAAAGGGTAGAAAACATCATTGGAAAAGGAGAAAATGCTGGTTACCAGCATTTACTCCTTTTCCAACAATGTTTTCGAAAGCTTTCTTACACAGGGTTGTTAAATCTCAGGATCGTGTGAAAAGGGTCAAGAGTATAGTCATCCGGATGTATTTTTTTAATAATAGTAAGATATTGTGACAAATTTATAAAGAGTACCTGGGGGGTCTGTGTAATCACCTTTGCCTTCATCAATAGTAGAAGATAACTTTCTTGTGGAGTCATGGTCTGTAAACATCACATCTAAATTCTCCCATTTTGCTTCACCCTCTGCTCTCTGAATCCTAGATCCAGCTTTCAAAAATATGACAAACAAAAATATGAGTAACTTATTTATGAGTGATGCTCTGTGAAAAGGGGGCTTATCAGCAAAAAGTATGAACCACTGTCAGCCTGCACAGCATGCACAAGCTGACATGGGGTGAAACTTTTCGCTGTTTGTAAATTCTATGCATGTCCAAGGACCTTTCTACCTCCAGTTTCAGTCAATTGTCAGACTAAATGGGTTTTATGGATCCATTGTTACATGATGACTTGCCTAGTATAATGCATCATGATGATGCAGTAATCCCATGTATTCAAGAGCACCACATTATGTTATCAGTTTTATTTGTCAACTCTTAGCCCACTACAACACACATTTTACCCTTTGGTTTCTTAATTGAAACTATGATACATGAAAATTAAAACTGAATCACTTTAACCCTTTCACACAATGCCGAGCTTTAACGACCCTGAAAAAAAAAGCCTTTTAAAAACTTTGTAGGAAATGGACAAAATGCTGATAACCAGCATTTTCCCCTTTTCCCACATTGTTTTCTACCCTTTCAAAGACGAATTCCATCATTTAAGCCATATTAAATTTTATCTTTGTTGTCGGCAAATGCTGACAAAAGATGGTAACACTTAAAATAGTTACATATCTTGGTGTTTTTGTGAAGATTAACCCTTTACCACACAATCAGGAGTTTTAATGAAAGAAAGCTAAAAATTGAAAACATTGTGGGAAGAGGAGACAATTCTAATCTCACAATGCTTCATACTCTTTCACAGCCAAATCTAATAATGCCGGCCACATTTCAATTGTCGTCTGCAAATGCTTTTGATTTAGAAAAGTCAGACTTTTGTTGAGTTTGTAATAAACCTATAGATCCATAGCCTTTTTATCAGAAGACAACACAAGTTAGACATGTATAGCCATTTGAAGCTATGGATCAATCTTTTGCAAGAGGACCTATAGGCAGTAGCCTTGAGTGTCAGCAACCCTTGATGACAGGGAAATAACATAACAAAATTGAGAGTTAAAATGAGAAGTTTAACTCATCAGTACTGTCCTTCAAAAGTATCCCTACTGATGATTTTGATATTATTTTTGATGTACAGGTGCATAAAAGAAATATATGCCTCAAGCCGTTTATAGAAAATATTGTCATTCTTTTTTACATGTTTTTTCCACATTCAGCTGTACATAAGAGTTGCAATAAAAAGCATTTAGTTATTGCTGAGGGGTATGAGCTAAAATGCCGTGTGACCTCATCAAACTTCGTTACAAAATATAACAAAAAATCACTGGTTCAAAGGACGCTCATGGAATAAGAACACTTGATGATATATGGCTGGGTATGAGAGAAACAATCACAAATATGACCCAGTAGCTGGTACAGCAAAGTACCCTAATTTCAACAGAAAAATTTCACTTTAATCATAGACATGCAAAGGTGCCGTAATTTCAATATCCCCTGTTAGAAAACCGAACTTTCCCAAGCATTTAATGCCTTTAGACAATTTCTCGTTCCCTTGTAACATTCTGTTTGAGTAACCAACATTACCCCTGTGTAAAGTCCTAAATTTCAACAGGGGTGCCGTAATTTCAACACCCAACTTCCCTTTTTAGAGAAAAAGCTTTAACGCTTTAAACAGGAAGTACAGATTTATCTACCTTTTAAAATCAAAAGGGAGTAAACTTTTGCACGTTTTGGTGTCAATGAACAATTTCATTTTTTCTGCTTACACAAGTAGAACAGTGTACTATCAGACATCAATCAAGAGTGTGGCATTTACTGATGGCATGTTGACCTGGCCATTTTGGGAGTTGGGAGATTTTACAGACAGTGTGGATTAAGATCACAGATGAGAAGTCTGGTGTTGGTCTACACTATTCTCTCTTCACTAAACTTTAATACAGAGCAAATAGAAAAGTGCACTTATGCTAAAATTTTAGGCAAGTCAATGAGTATTTTCGATTGTCGCATAGTAAGAGAAAATAGGTAGTGATAAGTAGTGGCAAAATAAGTCTGCATGGATAAGCAGGCTGATCGTTGTCTATACTTACAGCAAATTTAATCACTGCTTGCAAGCAACACCATATCATATCCTCAAAAGCAACCAGTATCCGTGAATAGAAGGATAAAGGTAAAATGAGGTTTGGAAAAACAAATGCAAAAAAAGAAAAATACAAATTTATACTGTCCAAGCTAGGGCTCGAACTCACACCAAAGGTAATTTGGGTTTATAGCGCTTGCACCTTACACCTCATGGCCATCGGTGCTTCTGCTATGTGATAAGACAAAATTATTATATAATTTTGTCTTATTTATACAACCAGCTGTCTAAAGTACAAACCCCCTTGACATTTTGTTTCCTCATTTTGGCACCCTTATTAAAATATTATTTCAGGTGGATACAAAGTATCCAATCATAAAAACATGAAAATGAATATCTTAAAAGGCATTATGAATATTCACAATACGAATTTTGAAAAATAAACTATTCAGATTACCTGAACGTGGCATGTCCTTATAAAAATGGTTAAGACCCGTTTTTTTTGTACTTTCCAAGTCAAATAAAATTCAACTTTATCCAAAATGTCCAAACAAATGTGTGTTTTTTTAACCAAGATTATGTCACGGCATCAAATACGTTCTGACGTCATGATCAAGTCAGTTGGAGTGTTTGAATGGCCAAATGAAATTGGTCTTTAAATTTTCAAAATTTGAAAGGAGTGTCAAAGTTATGGGTATGCTGACATTAGGGTACCTTACTCACCTCTGGTACCAAGACAATCATTAAAACAAGAGGGCCATGATGGCCCTGGATCGCTCACCTGAGTCAACAGGCGAAATTCACTCCACGTGCATAATTCTATTTCTGACCAATTGTCAAGTCAGTTGAGCTTAAAATGTGGCCTCTAGAGCGTCCACAAGGAATTTCCGTAAGTTGACCTAGTGACCTAATTTATCACCCCACACAACCCAATTTAAAACTTATCAAAAAATTTATCAAGACAAACATTCTGACCAATTTTCAAGTCAATTGAGCAATAAATGTGGCCTCTAGAGTGCCCACAAGATATTTCTTTAATTTGACCTAGTGACCTAGTTTATGACCCCAGGTGACCCAGTTTCAAACTCATCCAATATTTCATCAAGACAAACATTCTGGCCAATTTTCAAGTCAACTGAGCAAGAAATGTGACCTCTAGAGTGCCCTAAAGGTATTTCTTTAATTTGACCTAGTGACCTAGATTATGACCCCAGGTGACCCAATTTTGAACTCATCTTAGATTTCATCAAGACAAACTTTTTAATTAATTTTCAAATCAATTGAACATTAAATGTGGCCTCTAGAGCGCCCACAAGGTATTTCTTTAATTTGACCAAGTGACCTAACTAAGGACCCCACATGTTCCAAATTCAGACTCATATGAGATTTTATCAAGAAAAACATTCTGACCAATTTTCAAGTCAATTGAGCAATAAATGTGGCCTCTAGAGTGCCCACAAGGTATTACTTTAATTTGACCTAGTGACCTAGTTTATGATCCCAGGTGACCCAAATCCAAACTCATCCGAGATTTTATCAAGGCAAACATTCTGACCAAATTTCAGGTCATTTGAGCAATAAATGTGGCCTCTAGAGTGCCCACAAGGTATTACTTTAATTTGACCTAGTGACCTAGTTTATGACCCCAGATGACCCAATTTCAAACTGACTGAACACGTTATGCTTTGGTGGGCTAACAAAATTAGAACAGGTTCACTACATACCAAATAACAAAGCTCTATGCCTTCCAGTTTTAGAATAGAAGAATTTTAAAGTTTTCCTTCTTTGTTCCTATGTTCGAACTTGTGACCCCCAGGGTGGGGCCAGTTTTGACCCCAGGGGCATCATACGAACAAACTTGGTAGAGGTCCACTAGGAGATGCTACATACCAAATATCAAAGCTCTACGCCTTCTAAAAAGCAGATTTTCAAAGATTTTGCTATTTTTTTCCTTTCTGTTGCCATGGCAACCAGAGTTATGGGTGGAATTCAATCTCTTGAACAACTTTGGTAGAGCTTCACCCAAGGAACATCCCTGCCAAGCTGCCAAGTTTCATCAAGATTGGCCCAGAGGAGAAGATGTTTAAAGGAATTGTGGACAGACGGACAGATGGATGCCGGACAACAACCGATCACAATACCTCACCTTAGCACTTCGTGCTCAGGTGAGCTAAAAATAGTTAAATCTCTGCACAGACTTTGTGCACAAGTTTAAATCTCATAATTTCACACATAGAACACAATACTAGGATTTGAACATACTTGTTGCTTGCCTATTCAATACCTCTTCGTTTGAAATACAAATATTTTCAAGTTAAACACTAAACATAAGAAAAAACAGTTTATTTCATCTATTATTCGAGGTATTGTGTTCCAGAAAACAGATACAAAATGGCCGCAACACAATAAATTTTGTCAGGTTTTTTTTTCTGAGATTTATGTTATAAACAACTTCTTCAAGCGCTTTATGTAATGAGAGGTTTAATAATTTGTCTTCGGTCATGTTTGTTAACAAAAGTTAATCGCATTTTGCTGCAATACAGATTTAACCGATGAAACAGGAAGTCAGTACAGCCGTCTATCTGTACTACCAAAAAAATTCATAATGGACTTGAGACGATGCGTTGCACAGTAAATGTCCACATATGAAAAGAAGCACCGTAAACGTCTCATTATTGAGACTATAGGTACTTTACTCTTGTCATTCCAAAGATTATTTTACCTGAATTTGGACGTTTGGTACTATGCCAATGCCTAGCACCAAATTCGAGACACGGATCGATCTTTTCCATTTGGTGAGACAATCTTTTCAAATTCTGTTTCGTTCTCGCGCACAAATCTTGCAGGGCTCTACCATACATTTCCGTATTTATTGGTCCTGCACATGTATCGCGATAGGTTTCATCTCGTTGGACCACTGATGGCTCATGTTCAGGACGTCTCGACCTAAAGAACCTTGGGTCCATCCTTTTTTACTGATGCAGATTTTGTATCACAAGTTACTTCAAATCGTGAAAAATAAGCATTTCTCGGATGAAAATCACGTTTTTTCACGGTAACCACTGTAAACATCGAGTACACGGTGTCTGTTAGAAACACCTCTTCGTGAATAATAAATGAAGTTGCCTCCACTTTTCCCTCAATTCTAGATAAAGCCACATGCAAAATTTGGTAGCCCTAGGCCTTATGGCTAGGTGAAGGGAGACTTCTAAAGTTTTCTCAATATACATGTAAGCCCATGTAAAACTTGTGACCCCCCGGGGCGGGGCCAATTTTGACCCAAGGGCTATAATTTGAAGAACCTTGATAGAGGTCTAATAGATAAAACTACACGCCAAATTTGGTAGCCTTAGGCCTTATGGTTTCAGACAAGAAGATTTTCAAAGATTTCAAATATTTTTAAGTTTTGTTGCCATGGCAACCAGAGTTTTGAAAGGAATCAAATTCTTTCAAGAAATTCCGAAGAGGACCATGGCAGGATCATTTCTGTGAAGTTTCATCAAAATTGGATGGGTAGTTTCAGAGAAGAAGATGTTGGAAATAAAAGTTAACGCACGTACGCACGCACGACGGACACCGGGCCATGACATAAGCCCGCTGGCCTTTGGCCAGTGGAGCTAAAAATGAATGATCTGGATCCCAGGCTAGACAACAATAGCAGTGATTGAGTAAAAAGTGAATTACAAAATTAGCTGATAAATAATTCTTTGTTTGCAGCAATATTTACTACTATACTTTTGTGATTGTTTTTCCTAGGCCAAAGTATAAGGATGAAAAGAGGTTCAGCCTCTGGTGGTTAAAACTTTTCTTTTAACAGATCCATTTTATAACAATGGGAATCGGTTGTGTGTTTCGTGAAATTAAACCATGGAGAAACTTTGGCAATTAATGGTCTAAGGGAGAAAACTCTTACAAACTGTCATTTTATTTGTACCAGAGTCGCATCCCTTCTTCTTGGTGGTAGCATAAAACCAAAGGCGAATAAAGAGAAAAGGTTCTCCCAGATCTGAGTCTGAAAAGACGGCTGGTATGATTTTCCTCGACCTAAAATTAATCCTAATCTTCTTTATATGATCGGATTAAAGATACTCACAATTATGACGATATTATGTTTTGAAACAGGCGGAAGATCAGCTGAAGATATAAATATACATGATAAATAATATTTTGTAACAAGACAGTAGTCTCCCTTGTATTTCGTCACATTTGTAAACACAACAATTAACCGCCAAAGTTTAAATTGGGAATTAATGGTTTGGTTAAAAAGGTAAGATTTCACCCAGGATATCAACTCGGTTGATATTTTTAACTTTTTAATCAATAATGAATAAATGCGATCATTTTGATTATTTACAGCTGACCTCTATTCATGTGTGTAAACGGAAATGAATCTCATCTGGATCTAGGTCTAGATTGTAGAGATGTTATTTATTCGTTCACTGAAAACTTTTTTTAATGTTCCGACAAATAGCGTCAGATGTAAAATTTTGATTAGCAACTAGCATTAAAATTCAAGCCATACAAAACATTTGACAAGAAGGAATACAAGAACCATGAGAGTTCCATTCGTTGACCCTTGGCATTCTTTCTCAGACATTAAAACTACAGAAGTTTGTCTTTCATGAATTTCAATCATAACTATATGACTTATTTGATCAGCTTGTCGAAATACCATCCCTAATTACGCACACCTCAAGGCAAAAATCCTGGCGAAATTCTTGCCAAAATTTACCAGAAAAGCACTCACTCAGTAGAGCGCATGTGGCTCACCTGATCCCAAATGATATTTTACCATACCATCTCTCTATCTCTCTCTCTCTTGTATTGCACTTCTCCATCATGCGTTGAGAAATTTGTCACTATGCATGCATACTAAATCATTGAGTGCGGAAATCTATGTCCAAATAAGGGAGGTCACTCTTCATGAATTTGAGTTTTACGGTTGTATGAGTTAGGTCCCTTAGACCATAAATTTTCAAAATTATCCGAATCGTGACTAGTTCGAGTTTATAGGCTTTATTACAAGGTGGGCAAAGGGCCGGTCAGTATGAGTATTGACTGGGCCGGCGGTTTTAACCGGTTATCACTGGTAAATAGTGGTCGATTGAAGTGGTTGATTGGGTCGATTAAATCACTGGCTTACATACCTGTCTTGTTTCTTAATTAATATTAAAAGCTCTTCTTCTACATCCTGTGCATGAAGGTGTATTACATATTATCATCAGTATCATAGTTTTTATCAATAAGGTCCTTCTTTATTTGATCATAATTCAAAAGACATTATTGCTGGTCAACTGAAGAGGTTGATTGGATTGACTTTCCTTATTGTGCTTACATACAGGTCGGTTCTTTTCAACCAAACAATTTTTATCCATCATCATTCCTTGTAGGTTAGATAATGTTTATAGTTCTACATGCTCTCTCTCTCTCTCTCCTTCTACCACAAACACACTTAGGTTTTAAATATATAGACAATTTAACATAGTCTTTGGTCATAAAAGTTCAAAGTTAGCATCAAAAAGCAGCTTATATATAATTTTCATGTAAAATTGCAGAAAAGACTGTCACACATAGGCAAACATGTGAAATACACCTGTCATTAATCAATAGGCATATTGAGGTACACATGAAGAAGGCTGTAACTGATTAACTAAACAATGATTAAGGATACATTAATGTGTGAAGTATATTTAAGTGTCTACCTACACCTTTAAATTGCTGTAAAAACACATTAAAAGGTGTAAAGATGCCCCTTTCTACCTCAGTTGGTATAGTATAAATCCAATTACCAAAGGGACCAATCATGTGTCCCTATTTGGTATTATACTTGACACCAGGCTTTATTCCTGAAGTGTGAAATATTGACTTATATATATGCAATCAAGATAATATTGTATCACCAAGCAATCTTGTTTTTTTGACCACTACAAAATATTCAACTGACCAGTATTGACCACTTTTGGAGTATTGACCGGGACGATTTTAATTGGTTATAACCGCCGGTTAAAACCGCCCCTGGTTGCGACCGCCCAACCTTGCTTTATTATTGTTAAAATCATATTGTTTGAAAAAATGTGAAGTTTAATCTTGTTTCACAAATGATAAAAGACAGAACAAGAGGGCCAAGATGGCCCTGGATCGCTCACCTGAATTTTTGAGAGGACCATAGCCAATTTTTTTTGAGGTATTGAAACTTTGGAAACAAAATCATTATTTTGCCAAGCAATTTTGAAAAGGTCACCTGTAAAAGTCATTTCAAAATCTGTCACCACCCCTACAATCATCACCACAGCAATGAATTTGATGAATCAGAATTCTGCAAATAAATTTTTGGATAGATCACCCATGGACAATTTCTTGAATAAGAGCACATGCTTGATAGTGACTAAAAACATAAGTCGAAACAAGAGCAAGAGCACCACATGCAGGTGCCAACAATTGGCTGTTGTTTTTCGACGGATAAAAATTTCCCTAACAACTTTTGAAAAGGGTCACCCTAGGAACATTTCTGTGAAATTATTTCAAAATCTGACCAGCCGTTCCAGAGAAGAAGAATTAAGAAATTCCTCTTCATGTCCCTGTAGTGCAAATAGCCCCCACCACCAGAGCCATGTTCCTTGACAGATCACAATTTTGTGAACAATTTTTGAAAAGAGTCACCCAAGGAACATTGCTGTGAAATTATTTCAAAATCTGACCAGCTGTTTCATAGAAGAAGAATTTTTAAGAATTTCTTCATGTCCGTATAGTGTAAATAGCCCACAGCCATCAGAGCCATCTTTCTTAATGGATAAAAATTTCTCGAACAATTTGCAAAAAGGGTCACCCAAGAAACATTTCTGTCAAATTATTTCAAAATCTGACCAGCCGTTTCAGAGAAGAAGAATTTTTAAGAATTTCTTCATGTCCATATAGTGCAAGTGGGCCCCCCACCCATCAGAGCCATGTTTCTTGACGAATCAGCATTTTTAAGAATTTCTACATTTCTGTATAGTGCAAGTAGCCCCCATTCACCAGAGCCATGTTTCTTGACGGATCAAAATTTCGCAAACAATTTTTGAAAAGGGTCACCCAAGGAACATCTCTGTGAAATTATTTCAAAATCTGACCAGCAGTTTCAGAGAAGAAGAATTTTTAACAATTTCTTCATTTCTGTATAGTGCAAGTAGCCCCATTCACCAGAGCCATGTTTCTTGATGGATCAAAATTTCGCGAACAATTTTTGAAAAGGGTCACCCAAGGAACATCTCTGTGAAAATATTTCAAAATCTGACCAGCGGTTTCAGAAGAGAAGATTTTTAAAGAATTTCTTAGAAAATTCCATTTGGTTGCCATGGCAACCAGAGTTTTTTATGGAATCAAATTCTGTGAACAATTTTTAAAGAGGACCTCCCAAGGAACATTCCAGCCAAGTTCGGTCCAAATTGGCCCAGCGGTTTAAGAGGAGTTGATGTTTAAAGAATTGTTGACGATGCACGACAAGACTATGGACACCAGGTGATCCTAAAAGCTCCCCTTGAGCAAGTTGTGCTCAGGTGAGTTAAAAAGGGTTACCCAAGGAACATATCCGTGAAATTATTTTAAAATCTGAACAGTGGTTTCAGAGGAGAAGATTATCAAAGAATTTCTTGGAAAATTCCATTTGGTTGCCATGGCAACCAGAGTTTTTGATGAATAAAATTCTGTGAATAATTTTCAAAGGGGATGTCCCAAGGAACATTCCAGCCAAGTTTAGTCCAAATCAGCCAAGCAGTTTAGCAGGAGAAGATGTTTAAAGAATTGTTGACACCGCTGGACGCCAAGAGCCCCCCCCTCCACAACGGCCATGTTTTTTAACAGATCAAAATTTCGCGAACAATTTTTAAAAAAGGGTCACCCATGGAACATACCTCTGAAATTATTTCAAAATCTGACCAGCGGTTTCAGAGGAGAAGATTTTCAAAGAATTTCTTGGAAAATTCCATTTGGTTGCCATGGCAACCAGAGTTTTTGATTAAATCAAATTCTGTGAACAATATTTAAAGAGGACCTCCCAAGGAACATTCCAGCCCAGTTTGGTCCAAATCGGCCATGTGGTGTAGGAGGAGAAGATGTTAAAAGAATTGTTGACACTGCTGGACGCCAAGAGCTCCATCCCTCCATCACGGCCATGTTTTTCAAAAGATCAAAATTTCACGAACAGTTTTTGAAAAGGGTCACCCAAGGAACATATATGTTAAATTATTTCAAAATCTGACCAGCAGTTTCAGAGGAGAAGATTTTTATAGAATTGTTGTTACCGCTGGACGCCAAGAGCCCCCCCCCTCCACCAAGGCCATGTTTTTCGACGGATCAAAATTTCGCGAACAAATTTTGAAAAGGGTCACCCAAGGAACATATCTGTGAAATTATTTCAAAATCTGACCAGCGGTTTCAGAGGAGAAAATTTTTAAAGAATTTTTTTTGAAAATTCCATTTGGTTGCCATGGTAACCAGAGTTTTTGATGAAATCAAATTCTGTGAACAATTTCTAAAGAGGACCTCCCAAGGAACATTCCTGCCAAGTTTGGTCCAAATCGGCCAAGCAATGTAGGAGGAGAAGATGTTTAAAGAATTGTTGACACCGCTGGATGCCAAGAGCCCTCCCCTCCACCATGGCCATGTTTTTTGACAGATCAAAATTTCGCGAACAGCTTTTGAAAAGGGTCACCCAAGGAACATATCTGTGAAATTATTTCAAAATCTGACCAGCGGTTTCAGAGGAGAAGATTTTTAAAGAATTTCTTGGTAAATTCCATTTGGTTGCCATGGCAACCAAAGTTTTTGATGGAATCAAATTCTGTGAACAGTTTTTAAAGAGGACCTCCAAAGGAACATTCCAGCCAAGTTTGGTCCAAATCGACTAAGCGGTGTAGGAGGAGAAGATGTTTAAAGAATTGTTGACACCGCTGGACGCCAAGAACTCCCCCTCCACCACAGCCATGTTTTTTGACGGATCAAAATTTCGCAAACAATTTTAGAAAAGGGACATATCTGTGAAATTATTTTAAAATCTGACCACCAGTTTCAGAGGAGAAGATTTTTATAGAATTGTTGATACAGATGGACACCAAGAGCCCCCCCCCCTTCTACCATGGCCATGTTTTTTGACGAATCAAAATTTCGTGAACAATTTTTTAAAAGGGTCACCCAAGGAACATCTCTGTGAAATTATTTCAAAATCTGACCAGCAGTTTCAGAGGAGAAGATTTTTAAAGAATTTCTTGGTAAATTCTATTTGGTTGCCATGGCAACCAGAGTTTTTGATGAAATCATATTCTGCAAACATTTTTAAAGAGGACCTCCCAAGGAATATTCCAGCCAAGTTTGGTCCAAATCGGCCAAGCGGTGTAGGAGGAGAAGATGTTTAAAGAATTGTTGACACCGCTGGATGCCAAGAGGCCCCCCCCCACCACGGCCATGTCTTTTGACGGATCAAAATTTCGCGAACAATTTTTGAAAAGGGTCACCCAAGGAACAGCAGTTTCAGAGAAGATTTTTAAAGAATTTCTTGGAAAATTCCATTTGGTTGCCATGGCAACCAGAGTTTTTGATGAAATCAAATTCTGTGAACAATTTTTAAAGAGGACCTCCCAAGGAATATTCCAGCCAAGTTTGGTCCAAATCTGCCAAGCAGTGTAGGAGGAGAAGATGTTTAAAGAATTGTTGACACCGCTGGATGTCAAGAGCCCCCCCCCCTCCACCACGGCCATGTTTTTTGACGGATCAAAATTTCGCGAACAACTTTTGAAAAGGGTCACTCAAGGAACATATCTGTTAAATTATTTCAAAATCTGACCAGCAGTTTCAGAGGAGAAGATTTTTATAGAATTGTTGACACCGCTGGACGCCAAGAGTCCTCCCCCCTCCACAACGGCCATGTTTTTCGACGGATCAGAATTTTGCGAACCAATTTTGAAAAGGGTCACCCAAGGAACATATCTGTGAAATTATTTCAAAATCTGACCAGCGGTTTCAGAGGAGAAGATTTTTAAAGAATTTCTTGGCAAATTCCACTTGGTTGCCATGGCAACCAGAGTTTTTGATGAAATCATATTCTGTGAACAATTTTTAAATAGGACCTCCCAAGGAACATTCCTGCCAAGTTTGGTCTAAAATGGCCAAGCGGTGTAGGAGGAGAAGATGTTTAAAGAATTGTTGACACTGCTGGACGCCAAGTCCCCCCCCCTCCACCATGGCCATGTTTTTCGACGGATCAAAATTTCGCAAACAATTTTTGAAAAGGGTCACCAAAGGAACATACCTGTGAAATTATTTCAAAATCTGACCAGCGGTTTCTGAGAAGATTTTTAAAGAATTTCTTGGAAAATTCCATTTGGTTGCCATGGCAACCAGAGTTTTTGATGAAATCAAATTCTGTGAACAATTTTTAAAGAGGACCTCCCAAGGAATATTCCAGCCAAGTTTGGTCCAAATCGGCCAAGCAGTGTAGGAGGAGAAGATGTTTAAAGAATTGTTGACACCGCTGGATTCCAAGAGCCCCCCCCCTCCCCTCCACCACGGCCATGTTTTTTGACGGATCAAAATTTCGCGAACAACTTTTGAAAAGGGTCACCCAAAGAACATATCTGTGAAATTATTTCAAAGTCTGACCACCAGTTTCAGAGGAGAAGATTTTTATAGAATTGTTGACACCGATGGACGCCAGGAGCCCCCCCTTTCCACCACGGCCATGTTTTTCGACGGATCAAAATTTCACGAACACTTTTTGAAAAGGGTCACCCAAGGAACATATCTGTGAAATTATTTCAAAATCTGACCAGCAGTTTCAGAGAAGATTTTTCAAGAATTTCTTGAAAAATTCCATTTGGTTGCCATGGTAACCAGAGTTTTTTATGAAATCATATTTTGTGAACAATATTTAAAGAGGACCTCCCAAAGAACATTCCAGCCAAGTTTGGTCCGAATTGGCCAAGCGGTTTAGGAGGAGAAGATGTTTAAAGAATTGTTGACGCCGCACGATGGACGACGGACACAACGTGACCCTAAAAGCTCCCCTTGAGCACACTGTGCTCAGGTGAGCTAAAAATTTGTCTTTGATTCCATTATTTGCACCCTCTATGCAGTTTTGTGCCAGCATCTATGTGTCACATGGAATATGGTTTTTTTTTAACCAAAGTGAAACACAAAATATCTGTAATCTATGCTATGTGCAGAAGTCGCGGTTTTCACCTATGGCACTGAAACGGTATCCTTTCATCCCGCAAATGACGCCAATAAATGGCATGATTTACATGTAGATCTGTTTAAGATCTATTTAGAAAATACACTACGTTTTGCAATTTTAAGCATGTGCTCAAAGCATGAAGTGAACTTCAAGAATTTCAACTGCTACATCTGCAGGTACAAATCATTTAGCAAATTTCCCCCCTTTCCTGCAACAACCCATTGATATATTGGCTTTCATTTACAAGCAGGTCATACTTTTTAATGCCTTTTCACTACTTTAGTTGAACTTATAGCCAGTGTAGATCAGGATCAGACTGCAAAAAATGCGCAGTTTGATCTTTGTCTACGCTGTCTGTTTTGTGGAGACATTGTTGACAAGCACAACCTTGAGGTTGCTCTTATTAGGATCTTATTTTGACTTATTTCTGAAAATGTCTGATGGGTTTATTAGGCATCTACCAGTTAAGATTATGAAAGTGACCTTTGCCTAAACAGATTCACAGCTGTACATTAGATTTAACTTCTTTATATTCTAAAGACACACAATGTAAAGCTAAAACAGACAAAAAGAAAATATGTGAAGCAAAAGCATACATATCAACATCCAATACTTTCCCATTGAGTCTAGCATATTAACTGGCACAGTTCAAACATTTAGACATAGACATGCCTATTTACCTTTCAACATTATCTACAGGGCATTTCACAATTTATTTTTCTGTTTAGCATGTAACGACGTACACGATGAATGTCATAGTGAAAAGTAAGGTATGGTAAGGCTGCTAAATAGAACTACAGAAACACAAGCTGCAACTTTGTTTGCATTCCCTGATTAAATGAGTGTAAAAAGCTTATTTTCCAGATTTTCAAGTGCAGCATTCGAGAAATACAATACAGTATGTGAAAGTAAAGACATTAAGATGACATCTGGCATTCTACGTGGACTTGTATTCGAAAACAAGCTATTCAAAAGTGTTGATAAAACAGATAAAGGCCAATCGTTAGAGTAACTAAAAAGTCCTCATAGTACTACAAGTTACAATATGCCAAATATTGTTTAACCACCTTATGGCAAAAAGAACTTTCGATAGCAAACTTGTGTGGTGATGAAACCTTGTTCCGAATAGTAAGGGAGGTGACTCTACTCTACAAATTTTTTGTGACAGTTTGTGCGAGTTTTTTCCCTTAGACCATAAAAACCCGAAGCATGTTTAAGGCTACTGTTGAAAGAATAGAAGCAACAAATCCGTCATAGGGAAATAAAAAAAAATATAAAGCAGAGAAATGATGTAATGCAATATAACATTCTTTCTTCGTGATTGCCATTATTTGCTAGAAAAGAGGAATCAGTACTATAACCCACTGCCGTCTGCGTGGTATTTATAAAGGTCAGAATCTAATCAACCGTCGGCGGCTAATTATATCGATGTAGATGCTGATCTTTTTTACCATTTTGATACATATTTATGTCCTGTTATTAGAAACAAGAGGGCCAAGATGGCCCTGGATTGCTCACCTGAATTTTTTGAGAGGACCATAGCCAATTTTTTTTTGAAGTTTTGAAATTTTGGAAACAAAATCATTATTTTGCTAAGCAATTTTGAAAAGGTCACCTGTAAAAATCATTTCAAAATCTGTCACCACCCCTACAATCACCACAGCCATGTTTTTGACAAATCAGAATTCTGCAAATAAATTTTGGGATAGGTCACCCAAGGACCATTTCTTGAACAAGAGCACATGCCCGATAGTGGCTAAAAATATCAAGTCAAACAAGAGCACCGCATGCGGATACCAACGATTGGCTGTTGGGTGCTGGATAGTAAGTTAAAATTCTAAGTCGAAAAAGGGGCATAATTTGGACAAAATGATTTTAGATTTATCTGTCTTTGTTGTATGGGTTGCTCTTTTACTAGTGAACAATTATTCCAAGTTTAAAGTACATGTGTTGAGTGGAAGCCGAGATATAACAAAATGTCAAAGTTTTTACATAACAACAACGACAACTATGCAGACGACGGCAACAGGGCTATGACAATACCTCGATGTTTTCTTCAAAAACCGTCGAGCTAAAATAGGGGCATAATATAAGGATCATTTTTGTGAAATTATTTCAAAATCTGACCAGTGGTTTTAGAGAAAAAGAATTTTTAAGAATTTCTTCATGTCCGTATAGTGCAAATAGCCCACCACCACTACAGCCATGTTTCTTGACGGATCAGAATTTCGCAAACAATTTTTCAAAAGGGGCACCCAAGGAACATTCTGTGAAATTATTTCAAAATCTGACGAGTGGTTTAAGAGAAGAAGAATTTCAAAAAAATTCTTGAAGTCCATACAGTGCAAAGAGCCCCCCCCCCCCCCACGGCCATGTTTTTCGACGGATCAAAATTTCGCGAACAATTTTTGAAAAGAGTCACCCAAGGAACATCTCTGTGAAATTATTTCAAAATCTGACCAGCGGTTTCAGAGGAGAAGATTTTTCAAAAATTTCTTAGAAAACTCCATTTGGTTGCCATGGCAACCAGAGTTTTTGATGGAATTAAATTCTGTTAACAATTTTGAAAGAGAACCTCCCAAGGAACATTCCAGCCAAGTTTGGTCCAAATTGGCCCAGCGGTTTAGGAGGAGAGAATTGTTGACACCGCACGAGGCAAAGAGCCGATCCCAACCGCCACTGCCATGTTTTTCAACGGATCAAAATTTCGCACTTTTGAAAAGGGTCACCCAAGGAACATTTCTGTGAAATTATTTCAAAATCTGACCAGCGGTTTCAGAGGAGAAGATTTTTCAAGAATTTCTTAGAAAATTCCATTTGGTTGCCAGGGCAACCAGAGTTTTTAATGGAATTAAATTCTGTTAACAATTTTGAAAGAGGACCTCCCAAGGAACATTCCAGCCAAGTTTGGTCCAAATTGGCCCAGTGGTTTAGGAGGAGATGTTTAAAGAATTGTTGACACCACACCACGGAAAGAGCTCGCCGCCGCCGCCCCCCCCCCCGCCCCCCCCCCCCCCCAAGATCATGTTTTTCGACGGATCAAAATTTCGCGAACAATTTTTGAAAAGGGTCACCCAAGGAACATGTCTTACAAAATCTAACCAGCGGTTTCAGAACAGAAGATTTTTCAAGAATTTCTTAGAAAATTCCATTTGGTTGCCATGGCAACCAGAGTTTTTGATAAAATCAAATTCTGTGAACATTTCTGCCAAATTTGGTTGACACTGGCCCAGTGGTTTAGGAGGAGATGATGTTTAAAGAATTGTTGACGACGCACGACGGACACAGGGTGATCCTGAAAGCTCCTTGAGCACGTTGTGCTCAGGTGAGCTAAAAAGAAAGTTAAAAACGTGTGTAACTGTGGTACCTTTTTCTAAACTGCGTACGCACGAAGCTTGTTTACATAATTTAGGTAATCAACAATCTAGTCTGAAAACAAGTTTCTCTGAGCTGTAATAACTTTAGGATTTGAATAATTATTTGCATAACTTTGCTCCGGTTCATAATTCATATCTTTGTTTACACTGTTCTTGAGATCTACTTAGGCGTGAGCCTCTTGGGTCCATTTGAAAAAGGTACATTGTTTACCGAACGGGGTTCCTGTCATTAGCACTCGTCTCCTAACTTGACTGGTCTTTCAAACTTCGTTTAATTTTCGTTTAAAATTATTTACAGTTTCACTTAAAACTAGATCCTCAGGCAGGCTATTCCAGTCTTCAAAAACTCTTTGAAAGAAAGAATATTTTGTCAGGTTAGTATGGCAATTTCGGTAGAGCAGATTGTATTCCATCATAAAAAAAAAAAAGATGCGTAAATCTTTTCACAGTACGCAGTGTAGTGGAAGGTACGGGTCCACGGTCTGGCTGAAGCAGAGAAAATTTGTAAGGTCTGTAGGCCTACTTATTTCATGAATTTTCAGAAGCTAACCTTTTCAACACATCAGACAATAGCTATTTCAGAGAAGATCAAGATAAACTGCAGTGAAAATGAAGTCTGATCTTGATTCAACACAGTCACCTTATTCTATATGGGAGAGGGTCAAACCGGCCCACTTCTAAAACGGCCCGGGGCCCGTGCTTATAAAACTTTCTTGAGTACATTCTCATAGTCAAGGAGCGGTTTCTTGCTCAACTCTGAGTCCGACTCAGAATTTTGCGCTTATAAAAATCTTGAGTTTGAGATCGTACTCAACTGAGCATGAAACTCAATCTCTCTTGAGTATGGTCTGAACCAGACTCAGCGCACTTTCTCCTACTCTGTCATAATGGTAGCCGCCGTACACGTTCGACAGATTCGGTGTGACAGGCGAAAAACGCGCTATTTTAAAGAACAGCGTAACCCCTTGGAAGTTATGGACGCGGTTGAGTATCTGAACGATGTCGGTTTGGAAAGGCGACAGTTTTACTTTATCATGGGGTTGCTAAACATAGACCCACCTGCGACAAGGAGAAATATACCCCTCCCACCTGTATTGACCCATGTCGCTGGTTGGGTCGAGGTGTTAAACGGCCGGTGCAATTCAGATTCTTTGTCGATGACAGTTTGGATTTAAGCAGAACGACGGCCCACTTTACCAAAACACCCCACTTTTATGGGTTCCAAAAATGCCCACTTTCGAAACACGACTTACTGTTATTTCATTCAGTTTTGACGAATGGATTTTATAACTTTGTTCGCTCTTATCTATTTTCATCTGATAAATTTAAATATAATTTAATTTCTAGATCTCGGACCTCGACTTTCTATACACTGGTGTGGGTTGTACAATGCATTCCTATCCAATGTTGTCTGATGATGCCAGCTTATTTGTCTTTCTTCCCCACCACCTGTTCTTTTCTCATGATCAAATGGCATTCTTCGAAAATAAATACCGGTATATACTTATGGGTTATTTAATAGTCTATTTACCTTCTCTTGTGCACAAATTACTAATTTGGAAAACAACAGCTCCAGACATTCTAGAAAGGATACATCACTGTTCATGTCTCCATAAATTCGTAGAAGGAGACCATCTCGCTCGATTCACATGATCATGTTATTTGTAAATTTTATAAAATTGTGTGATCCAAATGACGTTTAAAGAACTTCAATGGTTTTTAATTAATGACAAAAAAGTGGGCCGTCTCGGTAATAGGTTGTTTCGGCACTGGGCCGTTCTGGTACTGGACCGTTTTGACCCCATCCAATCTATACTATGAAGTAAATTGTAGGAGAAAAGTGTGCTCGACGTCCAGGGGACTCGAACCCATGACCCCCGGACCACTGGTACCGCAGGTCTACCGACTGACCTAACTGGGCATCTAATCGTTAGTTCACCCAACGTCAACTACAACAGATATATGACCAAATACCTCACACAAGCACTTCTTTAAAAAATTGAATGACATTTTCAGACCTCCATAAAACCTCCAAATTATTTACACGGGTAGGAAACTTCATATTCGGAGCCAATGGCCCTGACGAGAAAATGTGTTGGTCTTCCGTTTCTGAAAATGTCGGCTGAAAAACAACCAAAAGACGGTAAGCTTGTCATTATTTGTAATCATGTGTTCTTATGTCTTTGAAATTCCAAAAAAGGAGAATGTCATGCAATGCTCTGGTCTTTCAACGTGTTTTCTACACTATGGAAAGTTGTAACAAATGTACGATGATGTCTGAATCATTTGTGGCGTGGGTTGACCGTAGCCGAAATAATACGTCACGAACCTAAATTCAGCCTATTGTTGCCATTTAATTGGCAAATAAGAGAGAGTCTTGCTGTCCCAAAAGCGTGAATTAATGTCTTGAAATGTTACATTCACTGCTGGTAAAGAATTGAAAAGAAATAGCACAAAAAATGACAAAAATAAAGAAGGGCTCCGATTATGTGGACCGGCTCTGAATGTGTAAGTCGGCACCGATTGATGAGGCCTTCCCTTCAAAAATTTAGTTTTCTCTTAAAAATTACTTAGAAAGTAGGCTACGGTCAACCCACGCCACAAATGATTCAGACAACATCGTACACTTGTTACAACTTTCCATAGTGTAGAAAACACGTTGAAAGACCAGAGCATTGCATGCAATTCTCCTTTTTTGGAATTTCAAAGACATAAGAACACATGATTACAAATAATGACAAGCTTACCTGTTTTTTGGTTGTTTTTCAGCCGACATTTTCAGAAACGGAAGACCAACACAACATTTTCTCGTCAGAGCCATTGGCTCCGAATATGAAGTTTCCTACTCGTGATTTAGCTGACTGGACTTGCACGTTACACTCAACCCGCCCGGGTGGCTCAGTGGTGAGCGTGTCGGACTCATGACCTGGTGGTTGTGAGTTCGATACCCGGTTGAGGCGAACCTTCTTTCCGGCGCATTTTCGCCTCTAACCTCTGCTGAAGCATGTGAGAAAAGTAGTTGGAGACTTTGGAAAGAAAGTTGTGTTAGTACTGGTATGAGAAAGTGGCGTTAAAACCCCAATACAACCAACAACCAACGTTACACTCATGTACTTTCACAGCAAAGATGAATTACGATGTATTACGATCCCTGGTTGGAGCTTACAATCCATAGTTGATCGGCATTTTTTTAATGAATCTTCTGTTCATAGTTTCTCAAAAACTACAACCATGTGACTGTATAAACATTCACATTTGTTTTTATCACTTTGAGGGTAAGGAAAAAGCTCAAACTCAAACAAGTCCCGGAATTTTACTGTACATAGAGACTACAATAAATAAGACGATGACGATATTATTCAGAAAAATTCGCGGATTTACACAAGACCCGTGAAGCTTTGGCATCCCAGATAAATTTTACAAAATCGATCGAACTAGGTGTGAAAAGGTGAGCTTATTTCCGATTTTCCTACATTTTGAGGCCTCTCCTCGTAATATAGCATAGTTTTGCAGGACCGTGCATGGTGCATTTTTTCAAATATTGCAAACCAACCTTGGACACCACAGGAGCCGATTCAATATTTTAGTAGTCTATAATTCGGATATATCTGTCTTTTGGACGGTGTTCTATGTCGGTTGGCTGAACTCCAATGTGTTCGGTAAAAGTCAGTTTAGGTAATTTATAAGCTAAACCATCAAAACGTTAGAGGAACATATTGATAACTGGGCATAATACCGTCAAACGACCCTCCACTATACAACCCTATGCATACATGTGGTATTGTTGTTTTACGAATTAAAAGATAAATTAATGAAATTCTGTGCTTTATACAGTAGACCAACATTGTATTTGATGTATACGGAATGAATCCATAAGAAATCAAAATTCTTTTGACACACGATTTCGATTTTCATGGGTTTTTGCGATATAGTGGAGGGGCGATTTCCGGTATTATGCTGATAACTGTTTGAGAAACAGGCCAGTATTGAGCATAAATCTCATGGTTTATTTGAAAGGTGTTAAAGAGATGTTTTATATTCAACTTGACTCAAATATTTTATTCATGCAGAAGGCCAGCGGCCCATATTGCAAATAATGTTAGATCTATTACATGTATATCCATGACACCAACTAAAAGTTTAGTACTCTGTAGAGAAATCTCGATCAGTAGGGATTCGGAGCAGTTTTTATAGTTACAGGGAGCTTCAGTAAAGCCAGATGATTAAAGATGATATTGCCTTAGATGACACTGTATTGCTTTCAAGGGGCCTTTTTAACTTTTGCAGAGAATTGTTTTTTTTTTTTTTTTAAAGCAAAGATAGATATAACAATAAGGAATACTTTTCCCAACAAAGTTAAAAGTGGATGTTTATATGTAGAAAAAATGTAAACATTTTGGTGTTCAAATAATAGGTTGGTTGCTTAGCAATAGACAACTCCATCTATTTTCATGAGGTAAAGAATGACATCATTATACTCATTTAAATAAGATCCTGCATAATCAGCACATATTTTAAATAACTTGACATTTCCACAGACCTTTGTGAATCTTAAAGGTGGGTATTTAGATTTTTCACATCTCACCAAATTAAAAAATATATATATCACTGAAATTTTTATGAAAAACAATACAAATCATCAATAATTATGAATCATAAAATTACAAAAAAAATTTTTTGATGGTGTTCCCTTAAAAGGCAACGTAGCCTCTCAAGGTATTTTTAGATTTCGCGCCAGAAATCAAAAAAGCATTGTGGGAATGTCAAGTGACTGGCATGTGACTGATGACTCTTAAATTCCATAACATAACAAACATGTAATTATTTTCAATAATGTCTTCTTCGAACGCTATGTTTGAAGCTTCGTCTGTGTATTTCCGGTATGTAAATGAGCGAGTTGCTCATATAAAAATAGACCGTGTTTCCCGTCGGTGTCGACCTGGGCCGTAGTAAATCTCTAATTTCTCTTGTTGTCGGATGGTTTTTGACTACTGGGGTTTTATGAATGAAAATTAAAAGGCTTTGGGAGTATACGGATGATTTTTTTGTATTTTTGTAAAATTTTCGTCCCAAAATCTGAAGGGCCATCTTTAAGCCCAATATCTGAAAATATCTTAACTTTTTACCAGAAGACAAAATTTTAGACCTGTCTAAATTGAAAGCACTTGCAGACAACAAATTAAATGTGTTTTGAATTATGGAATTTGTCTTTAATAGAACAGAAAACATTGTAGGAAAAGGAGAAAATGCTTGGTATCAGCGTTTTCTCCTTTTTCCTCGGTGTTTTCATAAACCTTCTCCTTCAGGGTCAGTAAAACTTGGGATTGTGTGGTAAAGAGTTAAATGTTTACCACACAATCAAGAGTTTTTAATGACCCTGAAAGAGAAAGTTTTTGAAAATATTGTGGGAAAAGGAGAAAATGCTGGCTACCATTTTCCTTCCATGGATTTTGTCCTTGCATATTTTAGGCCCACCCATCAATCAGATGCTTGAAATCAGCATCTGTGTTATTGTTGACCTCCTCCAAAATGGCGACCGCCATTCTCTCAGTCAATGTGAAGAAAATGTCCCCATTTCGGGGCATTTACAAGCTCGGATCCTAGACCAATACTTTACCCATGTGCAGTAGTTGGCTATTTTACCACCCACCACCTGGGAAGTACACTGCAGTCAAAATAACAGGACAAGAGAAAGAAGACAAGGCAAAAATTTCTAGACGTCACATGGAATTTGTTAACATATCATCTTTAGAATATTTTTTGCTTCTGCAGGAATTACTCTGAAATTTATTGTTGTTTTGCAGTTAGTATACATGATATATTTATAACATAGAAGAAAATAGCTGGAATTCTTTGATACTGAACTAATTGGAAAAAAGAAAGAAAGAAAAAGTTTTTCGACTAACCAACCTTTTTTTTTTTTTTTTTCAAGGGTCACCTGAAACAGTGTTTCTGCCAGCTTTAAATTTTTTAGGGTTATTTGTGACCCGAATTCCTAATTTCTGGGGTTCATACAGTAATTTTGAGGGTCGCTGTTTCAAATGCCTTTTTTTAAAAGCTAGATCTACTTAAAATCATGTTTTGGGACCTTTCCCTCTGTGACTCTACCCACTCTGAACTGGAACTATTTTTCTTAGTCTGACAAGACACAGATATTTGTTGCATTGTTAATTTTTTGGGGTTTACTTGTTGAAGGGACAGCAAAGAAGTCTGAAAGTCTTTTCTATTTTTAGCTCACCTGAGCACGAAGTGCTCATGGGGAGCTATTGTGATCGTCCTGTGTCCGTCGTGCGGCGTGTCGTCCGGCGTCCGGCATCAACTTTTCACCTTGTGTACGCTCTAGAGGCCACATTTTCAGTCCGATACTCATGAAACTTGGTCAGAATGTTTGTGTCAATAAAATCTCGGAAGAGTTTGAAAATGGGTCAAGTCGGATCAAAAACTAGGTCACTAGGTCAAATCTTAGAAAAATCTTGTGTACGCTCTAGAGGCTACATTTTCTGTCCAATACTCCTGAAAGTTGGTCAGAATGTTTGCCTTGATGATATCTTGGACGAGTTCGAAAATGGGTCATGTCGGGTCAAAAACTAGGTCAGTAGGTCAAATCTTAGAAAAACCTTGTGTACGCTATAGAGGCCACATTTTGAGTCCAACACTCTTGGAAATTGGTCAGAATGTTTGTCTTGATGATATCTCGGATGAGTTTGAAAATGGGTCATTTCGGGTCAGAAACTAGGTCAGTAGGTCAAATCTTAGGAAAACCTTGTGTACGCTCTGGAGGCCACATTTTCAGTCTAAAACTCTTGAAAGTTGGTCAGAATGTTTGTCTGGATATCTCAGATGAGTTCAAAAATAGGTTATGTGGGGTCAAAAACTAGGTCATTAGGTCAAATCTTAGAAAAACCTTGTGTATGCTTTGGAGGCCACATTTACAATCCAAAACTCCTGAAAGTTGGTCAGAATGTTTGTCTTGATGATATCTCAGACGAGTTTGAAAATGGGTCATGTCAGGTCAAAAACCAGGTCAGTAGATGAAATCTTAGAAAAACCTTGTGTACGCTCTAGAAACCACATTTTCTGTCAAGAACTCTTGAAACTTGGTCAGAATGTTTGTCTTGATAATAGCTCAGGCGAGTTTGATAATGGGTCATGTGGGGTCAAAAACTAGGTCACTAGGTCAAATCTTAGAAAAACCATGTATACGCTCTGGAGGACACATTTTCAGTCTGATACTCCTGAAACTTGGTCAGAATGTTTGTCTTCTTGAGACCTTGAATGAGTTTAAATTTGGGTCATGTGGGGTCAAAAACTAGGTCACTGGGTCAAAAATTGGAAAAACCTTGTGTATGCTCTAGAGGCCACATTTTCAGTCTGATACTCTGTAAACTTGGTCAGAATGTTTGTTTAGGTGATATCTCAAAAGAGTTTGATAATGGGTAATGTCACGTCAAAAACTAGGTCATTTGGTCAAATCTTAGAAAAACCTTTTGTATGCTCTAGAGGCCACATTTTCAGTCCAATACTCATGAAACTTGGTCAGAGTGTTTGTCTTAGTGATATCTAAAAAGTGTTTGATAATGGGTAATGTCTGATCAAAAACTAGGTCAAATGCTGTAGAGGCTACATTTTTAGTCCGAAACTCTTAAAAGTTGGTCAGAATGTTTGTCTTGATAATATCTTGAAAGTGTTCGAAAATGGGTAATGTTGGATCAAAAACTAGGTCACTAGGTCAAATCTTAGAAAACCTTGTTTACTTTCTAGAGGCCTCATTTTTAATGCAATACTCATGAAACTTGGTCAGAATGTTGGTCTTGCAGCAGTTTGCAAGTGGGTCATTTCGGGTCAATAACTCATGAAAATCTTGGTAGAATGTTTGTCATAATATCTCAAAAGAGATTGAAAATGGGTCATGTTTGGTCAAATGACTCAGGTGAGCGATTTCAGGGCCATCATGGCCTTCTTGTTTGTCTGTCATTCTGTTTTGGAGAGTGTCTAGAATACATAGACCATACACATCTAAACATGGATAAATTGTCAAAAGCGACAACAAATTGACCGCCAACCGGTTCATCCTCTTGTTATTATGTACCTAGTCAGTAATTATTAAATAGAGCTTTAAACGTCAGCAACAAACTACTTGGTAACACTTATATGTTCTTTAATCCTTTTTTTTGCAGTACAGGCAGATATTTATTGGTAATTATCAATAAAATCGGTTTCAGACACTTGGCGTTGTAACATAAACTCTTGATCTTGATGTAAATAATCATGGCCGACGAAATCTTCAATCTCAGCATACAAAGTCATGATGTGCATGATAGAATTTTGTTTGGATTGAACGGATGTTTTGGTTGTGTCAGAAAAAACGTACATGGCAAATTGTAGTACCTCAACAGAGAAACCATTGTGTCAAAAACGCAAGAAACATGCTGTGGCGGAAACGCTGTATAACAACCGACTGAATTATGGGGTACACTAGTCCTTTGATTGCAGAAAATTGACCAAAAGCAAGAAGTTTCAGCCCAACTCGGCCTACTTGGGTTGTGCAGGCTGACCTGAGTTGATACTTTTGTAGATGCATGTAGCCCCCTTTTCATAGAGCATGGCTCAATCATTTTGTAGTATTTGTCAGTGTTTTGTGTAAAATTTGATTCACAGCAAAAACCTGAATAGGCCCCTGTAATTTGAACAAGTAAGGCCTAACAAAAAAATATCTGTGTTTAGGGTTTCAGACCAAGATGCTGTAGGTAGGGTAGGTAGGGATTTTTTTCCAGAAACTTTTTACATGGACCATGTACCGAAATCACACCAAACAGATCTTTTTTTTTTAGTTGTAGCATAAAAAGTTTAGGGTCGGCAACATTTTCTAGGTAGGGTAGGGAAACTCTAAACACAGATATTTTTTTTCCAAGGCCTAATGAATTCTAAAACCATTGCCTCATGAAACCGATTTGCAGCAGATGATCTTGAAAACACCGCTGTAGGAAGATATTGGAAAAATCAGCATGATTTATAGATATACATTACACTCTGGTAAATACAAATATTCGTCACAATGAAATTTTTTTTTTTTTTAATGTTTCTGCATCAAGGTGGGCAAAGAGCCGGTCAATATGAGTATTGACCGGGCCGGCGGTTTTAACCGGTTATAACCAGTCAATGCTGGTCACAAGTGGTCGATTGATGGTTGATTGGGTCGATTAAATCACTGGCTTACATACCCGTCTTGTTTCTTAATTAATATTAAAAGCTCTCCTTCTACCTCCTGTACATGAAGGTGTATTACATATTATCATCAGTATCATAGTTTTTATCAATAAGGTCCTTCTTTATTTGATCATAATTCAAAAGACATTATTGCTGGTCAACTGAGGTTGATTGGATTGACTATCCTTATTGTACTTACATACAGGTCGGTTCTTTTCAACCAAACAATTTTTATCCATCATCAATCCTTATAGGTTAGATAATGTTTATAGTTCTACATCCTCTCTCTCTCCTTCTACCACAGACACACTTAGGTTTTAAATATATAGACAATTTAACATAGTCTTTGGTCATAAAAGTTCAAAGTTAGCATCAAATAGCAGCTTATATAACCAGTCAATACTGGTCACAAGTGGTCGATTGGTGGTCGATTGAAGTGGTTGATTGGGTCGATTAAATCACTGGCTTACATACCCGTCTTATTTCTTAATTAATATTAAAAGCTCTCCTTCTACATCCTGTACATGAAGGTGTATTACATATTATCATCAGTATCATAGTTTTTATCAATAAAGTCCTTCTTTATTTGATCATAATTCAAAAGACATTATTGCTGGTCAACTGAAGAGGTTGATTGGATTGACTTTCCTTATTGTACTTACATACAGGTCGGTTCTTTTCAACCAAACAATTTTTATCCATCATCAATCCTTATAGGTTAGATAATGTTTATAGTTCTACATCCTCTCTCTCTCTCTCTCCTTCTACCACGAACACACTTGGGTTTTAAATATATAGACAATTTAACATAGTCTTTGGTCATAAAAGTTCAAAGTTAGCATCAAAAAGCAGCTTATATATAATTTTCATGTAAAATTGCAGAAAAGACTGTCACACATAGGCAAACATGTGAAATACACCTGTCATTAATCAATAGGCATATTGAGGTACACATGAAGAAGGCTGTAACTGATTAACTAAACAATGATTAAGGATACATTAATGTGTGAAGTATATTTAAGTGTCTACCTACACCTTTAAATTGCTGTAAAAACACATTAAAAGGTGTAAAGATGCCCCTTTCTACCTCAGTGGGTGTGGTGTAAATCCAATTACCAAAGGGACCAATCATGTGTCCCTATTTGGTATTATACTTGACACCAGGCTTTATTCCTGAAATGTGAAATATTGACTTATATATATGCAATCAAGATAATATCGTATCACCAAGCACTCACTTAAGGTGTCAAAAATGAAACCTAAAGACCTTATTTGGAACTTCTACAAAGTTTTGGAAAACAGGCTAAAGCCATCTGATGAGTACCCTTTGCAGGGACAAAACAGTTTTTTCACACAAGTCAACTCTTGCATATTTATGAATTCAACCTATCTGAGAATAAAAAAAAATCCCCACAATAAATCATCCACGAAATAGCATTACTGTCCTCTTAAAACTCATCTGACCATTAAAATTTCCAAATGACCACTACAAATATTCAATAGACCAGTATTGACCACTTTTGGAGTATTGACCGGGATGGTTTTAACCGGTTATAACTGCCGGTTAAAACCATCTCTGGTTTCGACCGCCCAACCTTGTTTTGCATTGTTTTCAAAAGCGAAATGTGCTACACTCTCATTGGAAAACACCTGTCTTGAATTTCATATACATACATTTACCCTGGGTTTGTTCTTTTTGTGTGTTTGTAGTACAAAGATGCCTGCAATTAAACTTAAGAAAGTAACAGCTGAGTATCTAGCTGAGAAGGAGAAGGTAGCGGAAAAAGAAAAGGGAAAAAGCAAGAAAAATCTGGAGGAAGTGGTTGCAGGGGAAGAGGATGATGAAGAGGAGGTGAAGCCGTACAATTTTTTGGATGTAGAAGTTCTCTGGGACAAGAGAAAAAGGACGGTGCCAGCTGCTGAACAAAAACTGATTGACTGGTAAAGATTTTTGGTTTTGTTAGCCCTTTAACAAACAACCTGTCTTGAGAGTGAGACCTTTGAAAATTGGAAATAGGAGAAATTGGTTGTAACAAATAATTTCCCCTGTTAAGCTTTTCCATAGTGTTTTCTTCCCATTGAAAGACAAATCTTATAATTGTAGCCACTTAGGCTTTGTTTTCAGCAAAATTTAATTCGTTGAAGTGTAAAGTTTTGTTCTGAGGAAAGAAAATAGATAGATACAGAAAATAGGTTGGGAAATATTCTACCAAAGAAGACTACAACTTCTTAATTGTAAAATCAGAATCATTAGGACTTAATGGGTTGTTTATTAGCTTGCATTAAGAAATTTTGTGTTACTTTTATTTGAGCCACGTTCCGTGAAAAGGGGGCTTAATGCATCTGCAAAAGGTATCAACTTAGTTCAGCCTTTAGAATCCAAGTAGGCTGAGTTGGGCTGAAACTTCTTGCTTTTGGTCAGCTTTCTGCAGATCTTGGCTGACCTGGGCCAAAACTTTTCACTATTGATCAATTTTCTGTATTTCAAAAGACTAGTCTATCTCATCATTAAGTTGGTGTTAAAAATTTGGCTATTATGAATTCATAATTATGCGATTTTTTGCTTGGTACCATGGATGACAGCGATGCATTAAGCCCCTTTTTGCTGGAGCATGGCTCATTTAAATGTGTAGTCCATACAAACATTTTCTAAGTAAGTCAATTTTCATTTAATTCAACTGCAGTATTGCTGCCATAGCTGAATCATGCATAAGTATGTTTTTTGTGCATTTCACTGCCTTTACATCACATTTACTGTGACCATCATTCTTTACAAATTATGTTGATAACTGCCTCATCAATTTTTAGGCTTGATGCAAACCTTGAGTCAAAACCCGATGTGAACTTACCACTAATGAAGCTGTATGAGTATTATTCAGAGGTCTGTCAGATGCAAGGGTCAGCTATTGTGGATGTCCCAGTTTTTAACAGGGTTTGTATTTAAAGGTTAACCCTTTACTATGAATCCCATGTTTTAACAACCCCGGTGAAATTGGCTTTTGAAGTAACCAGCATTTTCTCCTTTACCCACTATATTTTCAACCTTTTTGAAAGAAATTTCAACATTTGAGCTACATTTGATTTGTTGTCTGCAGATACTTCCAAATTCAAAAAACTTAAAATTTTATCATTTGGTAGAGTTAAACCTCAGGTGGCTGATATAAAGCGCAACTAATGCTGCTGTTGTTGGCATTTTAGATTAAGAGCAAGACAACCTTAAAATTGCAATATTTTGGATGTTTTTAGCTCACCTGAGCACAACGTGCTCAAAGGGAGCATTTAGGATCACCCGGTGTCCGTCGTCCGTCATGCGTCGTCAACAATTCTTTAAATATCAACTCCTCCTAAACCGCCGGGCCAATTTGGACCAAACTTGGCTGGAATGTTCCTTGGGAGGTTCTCTTTAAAAAATATTCACAGAATTTGATTCCATCAAAAACTATGGTTGCCATGGCAACCAAATGGAATTTTCTAAGAAATTCTTTAAAAATCTTCTCCTCTGAAACCGCTGGTCAGATTTTGAAATAATTTCACAGAGATGTTCCTTGGGTGACCCATTTCAAAAATCGTTCGCGAAATTTTGATCCGTCAAGAAACATGGCTCTGGTGAATGGGGGCTACTTGCACTATCCAGAAATGAAAAAATTCTTAAAAATTCTTCTTCTCTGAAACGGCTGGTCAGATTTTAAAATAATTTCACAGAGATGTTCCTTGGGTGACCCTTTTCAAAAACTGTTTGCGAAATTTTGATCCGTCAAGAAACATGGCTCTGGTGAATGGGGGCTACTTGCACTATACAGAAATGAAGAAATTCTTAAAAATTCTTCTTCTCTGGAACCGCAGGTCAGATTTTGAAATAATTTCGCAGAGATGTTCCTTGGGTGACCCTTTTCAAAACTTGTTTGCGAAATTTTGATCCGTCAAGAAACATGGCTCTGGTGAATGGGGGCTACATGCACTATACAGAAATAAAGAAATTCTTAAAACTTCTTCTCTGAAACCGCTGGTCAGATTTTGAAATAATTTCACAGATAGTTCCTCTGGCGACCCTTTTCAAAAATTGTTCGCAAAATGCTGATTCATCAAGAAACATGGCTCTGGTGAATGGGGGCTACATGCACTATACAGAAATAAAGAAATTCTTAAAACTTCTTCTTCTCTGAAACCGCTGGTCAGATTTTGAAATAATTTCGCAGAGATGTTCCTTGGGTGACCCTTTTCAAAACTTGTTTGCGAAATTTTGATCCGTCAAGAAACATGGCTCTGGTGAATGGGGGCTACATGCACTATACAGAAATAAAGAAATTCTTAAAACTTCTTCTCTGAAACCGCTGGTCAGATTTTGAAATAATTTCACAGATAGTTCCTCTGGCGACCCTTTTCAAAAATTGTTCGCAAAATGCTGATTCATCAAGAAACATGGCTCTGGTGAATGGGGGCTACATGCACTATACAGAAATAAAGAAATTCTTAAAACTTCTTCTTCTCTGAAACCGCTGGTCAGATTTTGAAATAATTTCACAGATAGTTCCTCTGGCGACCCTTTTCAAAAATTGTTCGCAAAATGCTGATTCATCAAGAAACATGGCTCTGATGGGTGGGGGGCCCACTTGCACTATATGGACATGAAAAAATTCTTAAAAATTCTTCTTCTCCGAAACGGCTGGTCAGATTTTGAAATAATTTCACAGAAATGTTTCTTGGGTGACCCTTTTTGCAAATTGTTCGAGAAATTTTGATGCATCAAGAAACATGGCGCTGATGGCTGTGGGCAATAATTATTTACACTATACGGACATGAAGAAATTCTTAAAAATTCTTCTTCTATGAAACCGCTGGTCAGATTTTGAAATAATTTCACAGCAATGTTCCTTGGGTGACTCTTTTCAAAAATTTTTCACAAAATTGTGATCTGTCAAGAAACATGGCTCTGATGGTGGGGGCTATTTGCACTACAGGGACATGAAGAGGAATTTCTTAATTCTTCTTCTCTGGAACAGCTGGTGAGATTTTGAAATAATTTCACAGAAATGTTCCTAGGGTGACCCTTTTCAAAAATTGTTACGGAAATTTTTATCCGTCGAAAAACAACAGCCAATTGTTGGCACCTGCATGTTGTGCTCTTGTTCGACTTACGTTTTTAGTCACTATCGAGCATGTGCTCTTCTTCAAGAAATTGTCCTTGGGTGATCTATCCAAAAATTTATTTGCAGAATTCTGATTCATCAAATTCATTGCTGTGGTGATGATTGTAGGGGTGGTGACAGATTTTGAAATGACTTTTACAGGTGACCTTTTCAAAATTGCTTGGCAAAATAATGATTTTGTTTCCAAAGTTTCAATACCTCAAAAATAATTGGCTATGGTCCTCTCAAAAATTTCAGGTGAGCGATCCAGGGCCATCTTGGCCCTCTTGTTTTCCTTACTGAAAAGATTCATTTCATTTTATCAGAATTCTACAAGTAAACCACTTTTGTACTGTACAGGCTAACTTAAGATACATTTCTTAGGCTTGACAAGGTTTCAAAACAAAGAAAAGGGATACAACACACAAGCTTTTTTTTGGCTCTGGTTTTTCCATCATGGAGTTACATTTGGTTCAGTGTGCAATCTTTTTTTGTGCTAATCTTTCCATCATACAGATGAATTTATTGTAAATGGTCTCTTGTATTTCATGGCCAGTCAGTAAAACTAAACTTGGTTGAAGTTGGCAGAAGTTTGGAAAGTTTTGTCATTTGGTTAAAAAGTGTTAATTGTTCTTGAAGAAAAGTTTGATAACTTTTCTTCAAGAACAATTAACACTTTTTAACCAAATGACAAAACATGGCAAAGTCACCAGTGACAAGATTTATGTGTTTTCTTTTGTAGTATATAAAGGACAAGTTTGGTAAATGTTTTGGCTTTCAAGAAAATTCCCCATACAGAGTTCTGCTTAAGGAGAGAAAGCAGAAGGAAAAAAAGCCAAAGGTGGAAGGAGAGACTGGACAATTAAAGATTCGGGACATTATTTGTGAAGTTATAGGGAATGCTGGCAACCCTGTATCCTTTTTTTTTTTTTTCACTGTTTTTCTGTACACCAGGTATGTGCTCATGTGTATTCATGCATGAATCTTTGATACATATTTATTGACAGATTTTATGAGTATTTTTTCAAATTCAACTTTTGCAAATTTGCTTCAGGAGATAATAAATTAACTCAAATTTTTGATGGTGGATAACCTTCATATGCCTTTTACTGTCTTTCTTTTCAGAGGCATTTTATGTGTTTTAGAACAAAGGATACAAATACTGCAGCTAGCAGACCAAGATTAAATCTTCACCAAATGACAAAGTTTAGGTCCAAAGTGGAAGCTTTTGCATTTGAAATATTAGGACTTGTCTCTATAGGACATAAAATACTGTAGGAAAAAGGAGAAAATGCTGGTTACCAGCATTTTCTCATGTTCCTACTATATGTTCAAAAGACCTCTCTCCCTCAGGGTAATTAAAAGCCAGGATTGTGAGGTAAAGAGCCATAACACAATTCCTGATAGGATAAATCTTATTTTCTTAGTTCTTGATCAAGGTAGATAACCATGATAACCTAGCTCCCTGAGTCTGCTTTGAAACGTAGTCTAGCATTGCTGAAGAATGAAAAAGACAATTGTCATTTCCTTAACAGTTTCCAGCGTAAGGGGCTGCGATTTGTGAACATAAGTAAAGCTATTCTACAGAAATACCCAGCCCATAAGATTGGTTTAACATCTAAAAAATTGAAAGCTGCTCTTGAGAGAGGAATATACTATGGCCATTATGTGTTGGTACGTGGTGTAGGAATGTGTGGGTATTATAGACTGCCAGGGGAACCAACTAAAGAGGAAGAGGAGCCTGGGAAGGCAAAGGATGAAGAAAAGGTAGTTAACCCATAAAGCGCTGGAATCGATTTAAGTTGTTTTTGCAGACTGTGTAGATCAAGATCAGACTACAAAACGTGCAGTGGATCTACACTGTCCGCTACTTATTACATATTCTGGCCATAACAACAATGAAAATTTGGTATTTCGGATATTTTTCATAATCGAAACGGTCCATTATATTAATTCAGCGCTGTAAGTGTTAATTAGTATCCCTATGTTTTAGCTCTTTGCATGCTCTGGGCAATATAAGCTACTTTTGGCAACTGTGTGGATAAAGATCAGACTGCAACAAAATTTAAGTCTGATCATAGATCTATATTGTGCGGTATCTAGGGCTCTTTTATAGTTAAAATAGCCTTAAAATTTCTACAAGTTATTGTGTGCTGACTGTAAATATATGTTTTGTTTACAAAGTGGTCAAAGATGTAACTTTAACTCTTTACAGAAAAACAAAATTTTAGACTTGTCCAATTTGAAAGCACTCATAGACAAAAAATAAATGTAAGTTGTAACTCAAAAATTGAAACTGGTGTTTGAAAGATTAGAAAACATTGTGGTAAAGGGAGAAAATGCTGGTTACCATCATTTTCTCCTTTTTCCACATTGTTTTCAGAAGTCTTCTTCTATAGGGTCCTTGAAACTCAGGTTTGTGTGGTAAGGGTTAACCTTATACAAATCAGTAGGGATTATTAACCGCAATGTTTTCAAAAGCCATTTTTCCTTTGGGCGGGGAAAACTGGGTCTGTATTCACCAACCATTCTGAAGAATGTTCTTGGTCTTATTCTTCAGAACTTTATAAATTTGAAAGTCACACAACTTCTGATTGGCTAAACCAAGTGGTTTAGCCAATCAGAGGTTGTGTTACTTTCAAATATAGAAAATCTTGGTGAATAAGACTGAGAACGTTCTTAAGAATGGTTGGTGAATACGTACCCAGGACTTTGTGTGATAAAAGGTTAAAAAGACCTTTGTATGTAAATAGTTTGCTCTAAGCCTCCTCTAAGTGACTGATTATTTATTTGTTGAATTACATCTCTTTGGTGATGTAAACCTTTCCTTTAAGATGTAATCATAACCAAAAGTGTCAGATATACTTCAAGTTTAATTTAAGAAAAATATATTCTTACTGTATATATTTTATTTTATGTTATAAAGCAATTGTTTAATTGGTGGATGTATAATTTGCTTTAAGCCCGATGTTAAAGATGAATCTGTGGAAAATGGGACAGAGGAAGTAAATGAAGGTGACCAGAGTGACAAGGGTGGTACTAAAAGAAAGGCTGACACTGAAGAGGGTACTGATGCTTCACCAAAGAAGAAACAGAAAAAGAAGTCGACAAAAAAGAAAAGTTTGTCTTTTTCTATCAACTTTCACCGTTTAACAAACAGTCCTAAGTTTTAAAAGACCCTTAAAAGAAGGCTTTTGGAAACATTGTGGGAAAAGGAACTCCTGGATTCCAGCATTTTGTCCTTTTCCCATAATGTTTTTTGCTTTTTCATAGACATAATTATTGTATTACTAGTATTTAAGCAAGATTTGAATTGTCACCTGCACATACTGTCAGAATAGACAAGTCCAAAAGTTTGGTTATCAGATAAAAAGAAAAGTCTATGGCAGAATAAAGTGCTCTTTCAGACAGTATTGATCAGGATCAGACAGCAAGTTCTGTGTTGTCTGATTTCTGATCTACGCTGATGGATATTTTGACTGATATTCTGGCCTAAGCAACTTGGAATTCGCTAGAGCTTGTTGTTTTTTTTTAACTGACTCAAAATGAAGACTGTTATGTTTAAAAATATCAATTTTATCGAATGAGGATGTGGAAAACCTACCATGACAAGGCTGGCAAGGTCATGATTATTTCCAGCCTAGTATTACACACAAGTATGGTTTTTGGGAAACTGGTCATTAGGATTCAAATTCAGATGATTATTTAAGCCTCTTTTGGCAATTCCTGGACACAGAGAAAGCAATTGTATACCATTTACACATGAAAAATTCAGGTAATGAAAATAAAATGTAACAGAAGAGACAGGATTTGTCTTTGGAATGGTAGAAAATTATGTTGAAAAAGAAGAGAATGTTTGCAACCAACATTTTCTCCTTTTCCCACAATGTTTTCAAAAGCCGTCTTCCTTAGGGTCTTAAACTCATGGTTGCCTGGTAAAGAATTAAAAGTCAGATAGTAGGATTTCATGGTCTTTTCAGGGTCTCCCTTTCAAAGGATAAAAAAAAAAAAGAAGTTATTTTACTCTTACGAAACTAAAAATTGTCAGCCGATCCAAAATTTTAAGCATTCCCTGGTAACAAATCACAAAGTGCTGAAATCAAGCTATTTGCTTTTTATTGATAGAAAACACTTTTGGAGAAGGAAAGAATACTACATAGTCCTGTGTTTTAACAACCTGAGGAAAACGTTGTGGGAAATGGAGAAAATACTGGTTACAAGCATTTTATCTTTTTCTCAGGATTGTTTGGTTAAGGGTTAAGGTTTATCAGACTAAGTTTATATGGTATCCTGTTAGTTTTATACTTTCATTAGTCGCATTGGTTGATGCAAGGATAGTGCATGGATAATCTTATGTTTTGTTTCCAGAGAAGCCAGAGAAAATCTACAGATCTGAAGTGGAGAAGCATAGTGACCCCAAAAAGGTTGAGGATGCATTTCCATTGGCCATAACATACCAGAGTGATCCGAAGGAATGCTCTGCTTCCAAAATAAAACAGTATATATCGAAGTATTACCACATAGATGTTAACCCAGAGAAACTGAAAAAGGCATTAGAATCTGGAGTGGAAAAGGGGCTGTGGGAGCTAACAAGGGGCAGCGGAACACAAGGAACCTATCACCTTCTTATAGAAACATTTAATCCTGCAAGAAGTGAGTCCTTTCAAACTTGCCTTATACGTAAACTAAATGAAATTGTCTCTGTGACAAAACTATTAGTTAAAACCGTTACCACACAATCGCGAGTTTTAATGACTCTGAGAAAGAAGAATGTTTAATATATTAATAGAAGTGAGAGCATTCTGGCAAAAGGAAAGTTTGCTCTGTACAAGCATTATCACTTTTTTTTGAAATTAATTAAAGTGTTCTGTGGCAAGGTGTAAAAAAGGAATTAATGGTTTAGCTGTAATGTGTTGTAAAAAGGTCTAAATGTACATACATGTATATGCACATGATGTGTACTTCACTGAGAACCTGTGCTAGTTAAACCTGAGGTCATGGACAACTTGTTCTACTAGTGCCCCTTTTATTAAAGAACCTTTTCAGATATTTGGCTGTGATTGAATCAATTTTTTTTTTTTTGTAAAACACTGATAAATACTACAAAAATATATTTTTCTCTGCAAGTGTAAAGGAACCAAAAAAATAGATTCAGTAAAAAGTCTCAACGTTGGTGTTGGTCAGGATGGTGGTTTTGCAATCAGGAACTTCAATGAGATCTGATGTAATGTCATCATGCCTTTTTTAATACAATCGATACATATATTGATGGTTTGCTAGCTGAAAAACCCAAAGCAAGATTCTGGTAATTAAGCTGCTACTTTGCTGTCAGGTGAGGGGTTAAGTAAAAGTATATTCATGTACTGAAATTATTTTTTAGGTGACAGCCTCTCAGATCAGATTGCTCAGGCTCTGGTCGCATGCCATGAACCAAAATGTGCTTCAGTTGGTCTCATTAAAAAGTACATCACCAAGTATCATCCCCAACTGAACATTGACACTAGACCACATCTCTTCAAAAGTGCATTATTGAGGGCCATTGATAAGGGAACAATCAGGTAAGGTGCTACCTGAACTCCTACTTCACCAATCATTTTTAACTTAGAGTTAGCTATTAGTCCCGAAACTAGCCAACTGATTGGCAGAGACAGACTGGTTCAGCTGTAAAAACAGACTGTTAAGCTGTTTAGTTGGACACACACAGATTGCAGCTTCCAGTACTCTGTTTCAATATCCTTCATTATACAAGAGTGTCACTTGATTTGTTGTGTTGAATGTAATTTCCTTTCTCTGTGATTGCATCTGCAGAGCCCTGGCAGTGCAGTCGGTAGCATACAGGACTCAAAAATAGGGGGTCACTGGTTCAATGCCGGGCTCGTGCAATTTCTTTCTGAGGATTGATGATAGTCATGGTGACAGGATTCATTTCTCTCTCACCGCTGATCATTGTTTCGATGATGGTTATGTGGGAAAGCAGCCAGTGGCTTGGAAAGAATATTGTGCGGAGCACTAGTGGAAGAAACTCCAGGAAAGCATGGATAGGTACACTGGTTGCCACAATATAACTGAAATAATGTTGAAAATGGCATTAAACGTGTTAAACACCATACAATACAATCAATTGTGATTGCATCTCTATGATGACTATGTATGTATTTTACATGGTTGTAAAATATTTCATTTTTCTGTAGTAAGGGTATGAAATAAAGTGATAATTGACAGTATTCATGAGACATTTGAGATCTCTTTGCAGTATAACAATCTGCCTGACAGACATTTCCAGATGACCTTTGCATAAGAAATATAAAGGACCCTGAAGTAATTAATCAGATAACTATATCTTTTACTACTTAACTTACTATCCATATTTTTCACTTTGGCGTTAAAGTGGCCTGCAAAAAAGATATAAATGAATACTTGTGTATTTTGTGATTTAGGCTGTTTACAACAGCTATACTGTTTGTCATGGTACTCAGTACTCCCATTCGAGTGTTCTTCAAGTTTCCTAAACCAGTCTTGGATGTATAGGCAGTTTTCCCACTTAGGCAGAGTGCAAAAGGTTTTCTGTGGTGGGTTGTGATTTAAATTTTCATTTTTTTTTTTCCTGGACAGGCAGCTATCTGGTGTTGGAGCCTCAGGATCATTCCAGCTGGTTTATCAATTTTTCCCGTCACCAGCCATTCTGGCAGGAGATACATCAGATGATGAAGAAGAAGTGGAGGAGGAGGAAGAGGATGAAGATGTTGTGGAATACATACCAAGACCAACGAAACGGGGACGCATTGCTAAACGAAAAGCACCAAGTTCTACTTCAAATGCACCATCCAAGAGCAAGTCAGCATCTGCAAGTTCTGCCAAAGGTAAAGCTAAAGCAAAGCCTACTTCAAAGGCCAGTAAAAAGAAGCAGAAAATAGAGTATAATGAAAGTGAAGGTGAAGAGATGGAGGATGAGGTTGAGGAGTATACTCCAAGAAAGACTAAAAGTAGAGGTGGTGGATCCAATACAGCTGGCTCCAGGTCGTCAGGCAAAGTTCAGAAAACAGCAGATAAACCAGCATCATCAGCAAAGAAAACACCAGCTGAAAAAGGGGTAAAGAATGTCAAGAAATCCTCACAAAAGTCCAGAGGGAAAGCAAAAGTTTCAACATCTGCAGGGAAGGCTTCTAAAGGTATGCCACCATCAACAAAGCAAGCAAAGAAAGCTCAGGAGAAGGAATCCTCTGCTAAGAGAAAGTTGATTGAAGAGTCTGAAGATGAACCAATAAGCGACCAAGAGGAGTATGTTCCAAAACCAACCAAGAGACGTGGTGGTTCATCCATGCCTGAAGAAGACTCAGCCAAAACTTATGTCAAAAAGTCATCAGGGAAGTCTAAACGGAAATAAAAAATGTCAAACAAAAATACATTGACTACATGAATGTTCATCAGACATAAACAAAAGACATACATCTAGTTTCAAATGAAACAAAAACTATACTTTCATCATTTGCTGTCATTTTACATGACCTGAAAGGTTTTCAGATATATTCATTCTATGATCTTTGTAAATAACTTTGAAATTTGTATTAGCTTCTTGCTAGCCTAAGGGAATATGAAGTACTGAAAGTCGGACATCAAGTCATTCTTGATCTCTGTGTTGTCTGTTCCTGCACATGATTTTAATGTTTATGAATGCTTTTACACAGAAGTTGTTGATGGACATTTGCATCCTAGTGGTAAAGCAAGTATGTTCCTAGGTCAATAGATTTTAACTGTTACACCTTAACTTTTTACCAAACGACAAAATATTAGACTGATCCAAATTTAAAGCATTTCAAGGGGACAAATCAGATGTGTCTCAAAGGATAGTATTTATTTTGACAACAAACACAAGGCCCTACACATGCTTGAAATTTACCCTTACCAAACAATCACGTTTTCACAACCTCGAGGCTTTTTGAAGGCATTGTGGGAAAAGAAGAACATGCTGTTAGTGATTTCTGATTTTCCCACTAAATTTTCTACTCTTTCTAAAACAAATCCCAAAATTTTGGGTACATCTAATTTTGCAGCAGTAGTTGCTTTGGATTTGGACTAGTGTAGAATGTTGTTGTATGGTAGAATTCACCAAATAAATTTTTATGCTTCTTTTGTACATAGCTTTTGAAAATATTGCTTATTAGAAACAATTACTCTTTTTCGACATTGTTGTTCCATTCTGTAAAATATTTCTTCTTTATGTTGTCCTAAATAGCTAGCAATATGTCTTGGCCAAGTATTGTACTTAACCAATTACTGTTCGGTACTTCCTTCAACTCTTTTGAAACATTGTTCGAAAAGGAACCATTGCTTGTAACATTCAACTAATCTCATTCCCATAATGTTTGTCATTATCATCAAATTATCTTCTTTTCATTCAAATGTTTTTCTTTTGTGGCATTTGATAATGTTTATAGTAAGCCTAAAAATAGTTTGCACAGTAATTGTATAAAACAGCTTTCAATGATATTCGATTGAAATCTTCTTAAACGAGTGTCTATCAGCAGAATTTTTTAAAGAAAAGTCTCTAATTTTTTGTGTATTTTACATATGTGACTTATGAATTATTTTTAATACTTTTTTTAAACTTGTATTCTCTTGAAAGCCTTGAAGATCTGGTGGAATTTCTGTACAGCAGAAGTTCTGCTAAACCACAATGCAAATATCTCAAGAAAAAATTAATTTTGTCTTTATCCAGCTTATCATCAAGGACTTGAACCCTTGTGAAAAAGAATACACATGATATATACAAGTTATGGAACAGGAGTGATTTTATGGAGTGAACTTCTTGATTAGCCTTTATTTTTGGTCAGATTCTTTTGAAAATTGCTTAGGATTGTATCTGGAGTCATTTAAAAAACAATGAATTCCAAGAAAAAGTCTGGAAACTGAAGCCATTTAAGGTTGGAATTTCCCCTATATTTAAAAGGATATAGGGTGAACTTCTGTTTACACAATATAGTCCAATTTTTATCTGGTAGTTTTTTGACATACAGGTATACAGAACAACAGCTTTGTGAACAAAGATCTTTACCTTCTGTGGAAAATGTGTTAAATTCAAGTATGAAATCTGGAAAAGGAGAGGTTTGAAATTGCAATACATAAAATAAAGAAAAAAGTACAGAAGGTAACATTTGAAGGCATTATGATTATGCCATTACTTTAGGCACGATTTCAGAGTGAATAGACAGACATACCTTTAAGTCAAAAAAAAAAGAAACGTATGATCAGTAAAGCTGTTGTCGAAAAAGCATCCATAATTTTTTGCTAGCTCCCCTAGCTATGTACAAATTAAATAAATTAGCATGGCGAGATTGTTGTTTGTCTATCCCTTTGCTACACAACCCTAAGTTTTAATGACCTTGAGAAAGAAAGCCTTTGAAAATATTGTCAGAAAAGGAGCAAATGCTGGCAGTCAGCATTTAATCCATTTCCCACAATGTTCAAGCTTTTCATGAACAACTTTCCTTAGTTGTGCTATACTTGTTTTGTCATCTGCAAATGCTCAAGTCTAATATTTTGTTGTTCGGTAAAGAGCTTTTACTGTATTGTATCAATATTTTCAGTTTTATACAAGTCTGTAGTTTTTGTTCAGTTTACATGGTATAAGATGGCAGCATCTCATCACTTGCATTGGTTCATGGCCAGTAAGGCATTTAAAAGCTCATGTGGGCCTTTTTTTTTTTCGTTCCTTCATCAACTGTGATGAAAATTGTATAACTTAACGCATTTTTGCATTTACTTGATGGTTTATTCTTAATTAGACAAAGCTGGAAAATTTCAGCTTTTAAAGTCTGGAAATCTTTTACTGGTTTATCACTTCTATTGACCTGTTTACTCTTGTGAAGACAAAACAATACGATTTGTTAGGGCATGTCTTTTTTACCCTTATAGTGATTAGCTTTATAGCTCACCTGAGCACAACGTGCTCAAGGGGAGCTTTTAGGATCACCTGGTGTCCGTCATGCATCGTTCGTCATCAACAATTCTTTAAACATCATGTCCCCCTAAACCACTGGGCCAATGTCAACCAAACTTGGCAGAAATGTTCCTTGGGAGGTCTTCTTTAAAAATTGTTCACAGAATTTAAATCCAACAATAACTCTGGTTGCCATGGCAACAAATTGGAATTTTCAAAGAAATTCTTTAAAAATCTTCTCTGAAACCGCTGGCCAGATATTGAAATAATTTCACAGAAATGTTCCTTGGGTGACCCTTTTCAACAACTGTTTGCGAAATTTTGATCCGTCAAAAAACATGGCGTGGGGGGGGGGGGCTCTTTGCACTGTATGGACTTAAAGAAATTCTTTGAAATTCCTCTTCTCTTAAAGCACTTTTCAGATTTTGAAATAATTTCACAGAAATGTCCCTTGGATGCCCCTTTTGAAAAACTTCGCAAAATTTTGATCTGTCAAGAAACAAGGCTGTGGTGGTGGGGGGGCTATTTGCACTATACGGACATGAAGAAATTCTTAAAAATTGTTCTTCTATGAAACCACTGGTCAGATTTTGAAATAATTTCACAGAAATGATCCTTTGGTGCCAATTATGCCCCTTTTTCGACTTAGAATTTTAACTTACTATCCAGCACCCAACAGCCTGCATTGGCACCCGCTTGCAGTGTTCTTGTTTTTTTTTATTGAAGTTACTGAAGAAAAAGTTTTGGAATAACAAAAAAAAAAAATGGGCTATGGTCCTCTCAAAAATTCAGGTGAGCGATCCAGGGCCATCTTGGCCCTCTTGTTTAACAATATTCAACATTTTTTGTTTACATGATACAATAAGTCATTTAGCTGTACTTGATGTGTTTTTGTATGAAACTTTGTGTTCTGAATTATATGAGTAAGTAGCTGCTAATCAGATTTGTTTCTTATACCTTGTTCATCTCAACTCAATTGGAGACAGACCTTTTTTAACCCTGTAACATGCAGTCCGTCCCATGTTTTAATACCCTTGAGCAAAAAGGCTTTTGAACACATTTTAGGATAAAAAGAAATTGCTAGCACTTCCTTATTTTCTGGCAATGTTTTCTGTATGAAAACAACAAATCAAATGAAACTGAAATAATTAAATTCGTCTCCAGAGGTAGAAAATTTTTTAGCAAAGGAAAATTATGCCGGTTTCAAGCATATTTCTCCTTTTCGAACAAAATTTCCCAAAGCAGTATTCTCAATGGTTGTCAAAATAGGGGATTGTTGGGTTAAGGGTTAGTGTGGTACCGAAACCATCATGGAGGTAGTAGTTGCTTGTTACAAGCAAGTTAATTGCAGTTGATGCTTAATGATCCAAGAGAAATAATTTCTATCATTTGGGGACTGTCCTTTAACTGAATTTTTGTCCACTTTCTCATTTAGAAATGTGAAAGTCTTAACACGACATAAGAGGCTCAAGGACATGTAGGTTCTGAGTGTGATTTCGTATTAACATATCTTGAGCCAGTTGCTGTTTACCACTTGAAACTGTTCTACCAGATTTTCCAGGGAAAGTGGGCTTGTATGTAGGACTCTGTGATTGTCATAAGATGGGAACATGTACCAGAAAATGATGTCCACATCTTACCTCCATGGCGTATCATATCTTTTATTTCTAATATGCATACATGTGTGTCATGCTGTCTGAAAAGTGGGCTCAATGCATGTGCAAAAAATAACCCATGTCAGCCTGCGCAGGCTGAATTTGTACATTTTATGCTTGTCCAAGGACCATTCTACCTCTGCATCAAGTCAATTGTCAAAGTAAATGGATTTTATGGATCCATACTTATGTTGCAGCTTGCTTTGTAGAATGCATTACGGAGAGGCATTAAGCCCCCTTTTGCCAGAGCATGGCTCACATACTTGTTTTTGGGACAAGTTCTGACACCAGTCTGGAACAAGGGGAACCAGGGCTTAATCTTGAGCTATCATGGTAAATATCTTGGACATTGTTTGTATGATATTTAACACCGATTGACTGTTTACCAATCAAAATTTTGACTGGACGAAATCAAGAGCATTTGCAGACGAGGGTCGTTAAAAGTCGGCATTCTGTGGTAAAGGGTTAACACTGTTATATCGAGGCAGCCAGTTCACCCATTCATGCTTTCTGGAGCTTCTTCTACCAGTAGTTTGCACAATATTCTTCTTAAGCCAGTGGCTCCTTTTCCACATAACAATGATCAGTGGTAAGAGAGGAGGGAATCCTGTCTCAATGGCTATAATCAATCGGTCTTCTCTGCCTTTGTACTAGACCAAACAAACTGAAGCACTTCTGCCAGGTGTACCTCAGGTATGACTTTTTTGGGACTTCAAAATGTAATACCTCAAAAGTTTTTGACTTTAATCTATATTGTTGATGCTCCTTGAAATTACTGCATGATGACTCTACTAAATACTGACAAGTCTGTTTCAGTATGCTTCTAGAATTGGTTGACAATGTGTCTGAACCTCTGATGAACTAAATACACTTACTTTAGCTATGATGGCAAGGTGATAATAAAACAAAAATACTCCAGAAATGCTGAGGTAAAGATTTATTTAATAATACAAGTCCAAAGCAATGCTACGAGCACAATATACATGTCATGTCAATATTAATGTTTGTATCACTTTTTACCACAACGGATCAAAAAGCTGCCCAATCCTACAAAACTACTCCCTAATTACAACCATTGCTTCAATACACCGTGAGATTGTCCGTCCAAGTTTAAAAATTAGCACAACTTCCTTCAACTAACAGCCTTTCTCAACTAATGATATGCATCTTTTTATTTAAAAAAAATGTTGCCAACTGAACTGGACTCTTGGACAGCACACCCCAGATTGTCTCCCCAAGAGGCACAGTTTAGTTAACACCAATCTAATTGGCATCAGGGTCTACAAAGCCTATTCCTGGCCAATCTGCCATGATATATTGAAGGAATGTGTGTAAAAATGCAGGTGCTTTGGCAAAGGTGTGAGTTTACTTATAAAATAACCCATTCCCACTTTACAGATTTATGGGAAATCGCTGAACATTCATCAAGATGCAGTCTTGGAAATTTTCTCCAAAACATGGCAACAATGCATACAGCATAATATCCTGTTCATTTATTATTATTTTGTATGATTTGACTACCTGCGGTGGGAATGGGATATCTAGTCACAATAATCAAGTACAATTAGTAAATTCAAAAATTACATGTTTACCAATACTTTGATTGCCTAGGTTGTTATGAAGTAACTTGGTTTAAAATCAATGTGTCACATATGCAACTCTAAAACAAAATAATTTTTATTTGTTCACTCCTAAAGCTAAATTTTTATCCCAAGAGGATCACATTGGAAAACATGGTGATGAGAGATTCCTTTTAACCTAAAAATCTTTACTTGTATTAGAGTGTCAAACCTTTCATCATGCTGATAATTCATACTTGACAAGAATGTTATTCTCCTGCTACCTATTTTGGATGTAAAATTTAACAACAAATTGACCAGATTTTCTAATTATTTTTTTACATAACCTCTATTTTGTCCAATATTTGAATATTTGATGACTGGTAGTTTACTGTAACAGTATCAACACCCTTGACAATCAAAGCATGATAAACATTAACAAAAATAGAAAACAATCATCAAGCTGGGCATATCTGGATGGCAGTCTCAGATCCCCACCATTTATTCACCTCAACTCCATGCACCCTTTGTAGAAAATTCTTAAATTGGCAAGTCTGGTTTATCTACGTACAATACTGAATATCCTTTCACAGACTGCTGTAAGGTTCACCATACAGGCCCATTTCACAACTTTTGTTGCCTTTGTCACCACTATAGATCTAGATCAGACTGCACGAACTGTGAAGTTTGATCATTGATCTACACTGTCTGCTTTACTGAAATGCTATCTAGACAAAGGCAACCGTGAAATTGCAATTATTTGGGTTTCATTTCAAGTCTGAAACTGCCTGTTGGGTTTATTTGGGGCTCTACAGGTCTAAGATGACTTTTTTCACCTCTTGGGGTTGACTATATATTAAAAGTTAAGTGAGAAATTGGATTACAATGAGTAATTTCTCCTTCAGCCACAATACAGCTACATCATCTCATGTATTTAATCTTCATTAATGCTCACTATCCATGTTTCAAAGATGTCGGCTGCACATTCGTTACACAGGTAAATGCAGTGACACACTTAACCCATTGCTCAAAATTTTATTCCTAAATCCATTCTTTTCCAAAATTTTCATGTCAACAATGACGTTAAGAAGATATCAGTCCTTCCACATAAACAAAGTTGAACAAGCTCTATGAAAATGAGCATGCTAATCTAATCAAGATATGCCATCTTTTCAAAAATCTCATGAGGGTACACACAATAAACTATTACAGTTCCAATACCTACTGCTTACATCATCTAAGTTTTAAAAACAATCTATGTAATTTAGTTTACATACATTAACAGATGAAATATTTGGTATAATGGGTGCATAGAGTTACAATCTGGAATCTTATTGAACAACAAACTATGTTATGTCTCAAGAGTATACATTTGAACATCATAAAGCAATTTGTCCATTACTATGATACAAGTCTCCATGCTAAAACAAACAAGATTTTGTAAATTCTTTGTGATATCATCTTAAACTTTAAAATGATGGCATGGAAAATGATGTACATTTTATGTTTGAAAAGCCAATCTCAAACAAAAAATGCATAGGACTCGTGTCCTACCTTATCTCCTGTTTCGGGTGCATCAGATGGTTTCCATCCATCATTTGATTTAAACAATTACTATACATCACATTTCACACCTTGCGAACAAGTTATGTAAACAATATGAAAAAGAAGTAATTGCTTGTAGTAGATAATTGCTCCTTCTTGAACCACATTTTCTATACTACTAAATGCATTTCCCATCTTTCCTTCAGATGTTCTTTGGTGATTTAACCCTTTACCACACATTCCCGAGACCCTGAAGAAAGAATGCCTTTGAAAATATTGTGGGAAAACAAGAAAATACTAGTTACCAGCATTCTCTCCTTTTCCCATAAAGTTTTCTACCCTGTCAAAGAGAGAAATCATCATTTGAGCTTCATTTATTTCGTCTTCGGCACATGCTTTCAATTTAGCCGAGTCCAAAATTATGCCGTTTGGTACCGAGTTAAGATCTTAGTAGGTCTAAAACTAGTCTATTCAGTAAATAGGTTCATAAAAAAGTGTTAGCAGTCCTAGACAAAATTATTGTTCTAGAATGTTTAGACAAAATTACTGTTCCAGAATGTTTAGAATGGGAAAATAATGATAATGGTAAACAAAACACAATAAATACAAGGAGACTGGAGGTGGGTTTAGTGCACCAAGTGCCCCAAAACAATCACAGAATTCTTATCATACAAGCCAATGCTTTCACCTTTGTAAGCACTAGGATTATAAAATATTCCCTTTTTTTTTTTTTCATTTAACAATACTTGAGCTTATTTATCAAAACCATAATACCTGAAATGACATGACCAAATATTTACCTTATAGAGCAACTTTTCCCTATGGTGTTCAAGTTTTAATGAAACACACAGTAAAGAGAAAATACTACTCTTCAATCATGACAACTTTTGACATATTAATAACTTAGAAGGAAACAGTGTAATAACTGGGAGAAAATAGGTGCGAATTTTTTCCACTTGAAACAAAGTTCTCTTTTTTTTTCTTTCTAATTGCTCAATCTGTTTTACCGCCGCCACAAACTTCCAGCATTTAAAGTCAAAAGTTACATGAAGGAAAAGTGTCACATTGACTGCTATTGCTTCAATCAGTTGTATCTTTTTCTGTCAAACATTGCACAATGCCAAGGTAAAGGTCACCATTATATTTTGGTCTGTACAAGTTGGATGGAATAAATTAGGCATATAATACAACAATGTAAATCTCCTGTCAGATCAAATCACTTGCAGAGAAATGCCATTTTAGTTGTTCCAGGTTTGTTTAGAAAACTTGAGATTTTGAATACTGCTAAGATTCCGCGAGTAAATGTAGCCAGACAGTAACTGATCATTGTTCATTGAGATTCCCAGTAATGTTATCAGTAATGAACAATCCCAGTACTTGATCTTCAGCAGACAACCCCCTGTTTTAACTCTTTACCAAGCAACAAAATTTTAGACTTGTCCAAATTCAAAGGATTTGCAGATGACAATTTAACATTACTCAAAACATAAAATTTGTCCTATACAAAACATCACAAGGAGAAAACGCTGGTGTCCGGCATTTTCTCCTCACAATGTATTTAAAAGCTTTCTTCCTCAGGGTCGTTAAAAGTCAGGATTGAGTGGTAAAGGGTTAATATCCTGGAGGCAAAAGGTTATTGAAAACAGCAGTAGAGGAGAAATGCTGAAAATCAACAATGCTCTTATCTACCAATGTTCTCTACCCTTTCAAATTTAATTCCATCATTTAAGTCATTTTTATTTTATTGTAAGCAATTTATTTCACAATGAAAGAGAGAAAAAATTTGTCGTCCCCCCCCCCATCAGTTTTCCATTTACAAAGGAAGTAAAAATTTATGAAGCATCCATCAAAGAACTTAAAAGGCAATGTTGAAGGGTGCTGTTGTCTTGAAATGAATCCTTTTTGAAAGATAGTGGTCGTTACAGCAGGAGTTAAAACAATTGCCCTATACATAATAACAATTCTACAGAAGGACAGTCATATCTCTTTTGATTCCTTTTTCACTGAGGTCCTAAAATACAAGTACCGTACCTTCCATATATATAAATTAATCCTTATTACAGTCTTGACAGCGATTTTTTTTTTTCAGGACTACATAAATCTTATAATCTACATTTCAGAAAACTTACATGGAGACCATTTTTGTTTCCTTCTTCCCAATTTCTCCAGATTAACACTTTCTTTTAACCCTTTACCACACAATGCCGATTGTTAAGAACCCTGGGAAAGAAGCCTTTTGGAAACATTGTGGGAAAAGGAGAAAATGCTCGTAACCAGCATTTTCTCCTTTTCCCACAATGTCTTCTACCCTATCAGAGATAAATTGCTTAATTTGAGCTCCATTGTGATTGTCATCTGCAAACGCTTTCAAATTGGAGTATTCTAAAATAATTGTGTCATTTGGTAAAGATTTAAATGACATTTTTCATCAAAAAAATCGTTTGCCCAGTTAAAAAGCCTTTATGAACATCTTACCAAGTTATTTTTTGAACTGCTAACTTGTTGAGGAAAAAGTGTTCCCAGTTATTACTGTCATTTATAGTTTCAGGATTCTGCCATCAGTGTACTTAGAAATAAAAGAAGTTTGGAGAAATTAGCACAGCTATTGAATCACTGAAGTAAAGGGCTTATCTAGAAAAATGAAACAGTATGGATCATATGTCATAATTAGCCGTCTGAGTGGTCGAGACCGACCATCGCAGCCAATCAGGTGGCTAATCCTGGAACTTGACGATTTAAAATAATACAAACACAAAGAATTATAAATATTCATCAACTAACATTTTAAAATGGTCAAACCAAGACTTACATATCTGCTTAAAATATATCCAAATTGCAAACGGTTCTGGCAGAAACATTACAACAACAAATCATAATATATAATAATAATCTTAGACCCCTACATATTTTACTAACCCTATTACAATTTATACAAAAAAAAAAAAATCCTCTGTCTGATAGAATAGTTCACTTTAAGTTGTGTTACATGCCTTTAATGCAATGATCATAATATACTTCAACTTAACAAAAATTACCATGTTTAACTATTTACCAAACGACAAAATTATCGACTCGTCCAAGTTCAAAGCATTTGCAGGCGGCAATATCAAAGGTGGTTCAAATGATAGAATTTGCCTTTTATTGTGCAGAAAACATTGTGGGAAAAGGAGAAAATGCCGGTTACCAGCATTTTCTCCTTTTCCCGGTATGTTTTCAAAAGCTGTCTGTCTGAGGTTTGTTAAAACTCGGGATTATTTGGTAAAAGGCTAACAGACTTTTAACATCTTGAAGAAGACAACCTTTTCCAATAGGAGAAACAGACAAATACCAATAATGAAAGAACTCTCCTTTTGTCACCCTGCTTTCAGACGTGTTAAACCCTACTTCAAGCTGGCAATTCTTTTTTCACAGGGACGTTTTCTGTGTGTTCTGTAACAAATCTGTTCCTGAAGGTAACAAGTTAATCGTGACCTGTAATAGTATCAGCATATTTCTAGAAAGCAATAACCTTTATAACAGTAGTCCCTGCTGCAGCAGTATGTGATCAAGACCTATCAAATACTACAGCACATGTACTTATCTACTTGAATCTTTGTAACTTAAAGACTCAAAGAAAACCAGTCTCGTATCTATTTGAATCTTTGTAACTGAAAGACTCAAAGAAAACCAGTCTATCACACAGATTCTACATTTGAAAACTGCTGGAATAATCTGATTACTCAGGCAGAGTCATCAAAATTAAACATGATTATACAATTAGATAATACAAATCATTAAGCACATATTTTCCTCCACAAATTGATTTTAAACGTCAGAAAGACACAATCAGATAGATTTTTTTTTTTTTAAACTTTTTTTGGACATTTTTTCCTGTATTTGAAAAATTTCCCCAATTGGGAAAAGAGCAAGACAACAACATGGCCTATATATATATTCTTATATATATTATATTGATCCTAGGACCGACATTAACAATCATCACAATATGCTCCGAATTCATTTATGCTGAGAATGTCAATTTAAATTTACATAAAATAAAACAACATACATATTATAGTCTACCCCATGACGAGTAGTAACTATGGACAAGTGCCCTGATTAGCAGACAACTATCACTGCATTATTATTATTATTATTTGTCCACTCTCAACATGACAACTCTTTACAATACAATCCCAAGTTTTAACAACCCTGCAAAAAAAAAGAATAAGAAAACATTTTGGAAAAAGGAGAAATTGCTGGTCACAAGCATTTTCTCCTTTTTCGCATAACATTTTGTTAACTCTCAGCTGTCTGTTTTAATCCACATATTGGGAAAAGAAAAAATATCTTTCAACAAGTAGTTACTGCTTTTGCCTAACTTTTCACAAGTATTCCTGAATCAACCTAAATTCATACCAACATTTTACAAGTATGTTTTAAAAAGTCTTCTCCTGCAACTTAAACACAGGAGTTCATGAACTGATCAATCAACTTAACTCTCAACAAAAAGACAAAATTTTGGGGTCACCCATATCGAAAGCACTTTCAGGTAAAAAAAACTATTTGTAGGCCAAATGATTAGATTTGTCTCTGAAAAAGTAGAAAAAATTGTGGGAAACAGAGAAAATGCTGGTTACTTTTTCTCTTATCCCCAATATGTTTTCTAAAGCCTTCTTCCTAGGGTTGTTGAAACTCGGGATTGCATGGTAAAGGGTTGATAGAGGTACTAGTTCTATGAAATTTATGACTTGTATCAATACCTTGGGACATATTTAGAAGTTTGCAGCTTCTCACGTTTCAGCTGACAAGGCTGATACTTCATGCTAGAGTGGAATGCCCCTACGTGAGGCTTGTTTATAATTTAACCCTTACAGTAAACAAAGCTTCCAAGTTTATTGTGGAAAGTCTAGATCAACATCAGATTGTACAGAAGTGCAAATGATCTTGGAACTTAGCCATAAGCCAAAAAAAGGTGACAAGTTTTTTCTTTAAAAAAGCCTTTAAATAGCACTATTTTGTTATTTATTATATGTCATGAATATGAACATGCTAAAATTTGAATTATCAGCATTTTGCAATTTAAAGATCAGTCTGAATAATCTGTGCTGCTCTTTGTCAACACTTTCCTCCAAGGCAAGTAATTTTTGTCTTCATAGGTTTGCCTTTACCTTGAAAACATAAAACGGTCTTCTTTTGACAGTTTTGAAACAGAACTATTAGAAATTCAAATTAGCGATGAAACAGACATTAATTATAAATATTGGGACACATAATAGCAGTTGATTATTTTAATACTTGGGCCAATCATCCCAATATCACATTCAAATGTCCTCACACTGGCAAGTGTTAGGGACAAAAATAGGAATACACAAACAAAAATGCTGAATTCACATTACACAAAATGGTAAGCATAAAAAACATGATACAAAAGTTAAAATTTGCAAATCTCAAAGTAGAAAAAAAACACCAGGAGCACAGATGGTAATGAACACATGAAAATTAATCGTTAAGTTGAAGAGTCACTTGAATGTCATTTCTCAAAAGTAGTCCGAAATCTTCCTGTTCAGCCTTGCAACTCTCTTCAAAATTTGCAAAGAATACAAAGGTTGGTCTTTACAAAGTCAGGAATAAGGAAAAATAAACTTGAATTAACCAGATAATGAATTTGAAAGTCAACTTACAAGGCATGTTGATCATTGAATTGTTCAAACAATATAAATTTTCTTCATACAAAGACTATCTCTCAGTTGGCCAGAAGGTTGCAAGGACAGTTCTTATTTTCCTGTTATAGTTTGTACTTGTATTTGAAAAACATTCCATCATAGTGAAGTAATGATCAGGCACTATTTTGGAATCATAACAACATCTCTAAACATTGGTACCATGATTGTTTGCAATACTGATTATTTCCATAGGTTTGTTTAACTTGTGTTTTGAATGATTAGAGAGCAAACATTTTGTTAATGATTCACAAGACTATGAAGAAAAACACTTTACAGACTATTTCTGTTGTTCTAAGTATCACCCAGACAAAAGGTTAATTTTGCCATTTCTATAGCCTTCCTCGACTAGACAATCATTCATAAAAACACATGGCTATCAATGAAAACTTCCATCTCTTCCCCTGTTATTGAAGATTATTGAGCTTTAACATTCATTCAAACATTAAGAAACTAAACGCAACTAGTTTGTGACTTCAAACATTTACAATACTGCACAAGTCCCAAATCCTTGAAATATTTGTGACACTTTGTGTTTGGGGAAAAAAAATGGAAGAAGCTCTAGATCAAGCATGCGTAAAAGACAGATTCTTTCTTTCTCCTTTTTGGAAAATTCTCCCGATCTACCAAATATTATAATCATTAGCTATCAATGATACCAATTCTGTAGTGAGAGGACTAAATCCAATATAAACATTTTGATCAAATATTCAGACATTTCACACATCCTCTATCAATAGGTTTTGTATTACACCAAAACAATTACACTGGTCATAGAAACAGAGCAGCTATAAATTGAAAGAGCTAGATGGCACTGAGTTTTCAAATAGACAGTAAGGTATCTATTTAATTCAAATTAAAGTTTCAACTTTCCAGCAGCCAAAAAAAGGCATCTGTGTGTGTAACAGTGAAACTTACAGGCAATATGGATGTTTCAAGTATTGTATTTGATCTTTTCCTAATTCTTTCAGAGCAGATAAAACCCTTTAAAAGCACACCAATATATCAACAATTTTATCACAAACTTCAATTGACAATATACATGTTGTGGACAGTAATATGGAATAAATAAACATGAATTACAGCTTTGGCATTTATAACAAATTATGGTCAACAATCCTATGAACAATACAAAACATTATGGCAAAATACACAATGGTCTTTTTGTTTAAAATAATCTCTGGCAAACAAGACTACACAGATATACATCGACATAAATTCAAGGTACAGCTTTCTATTTGAACTTTATACAAAAAGACAAAGTATAAGACCAGTCCAAATTCAAAGCAGTTGCAGATGACAAATCAAATCCACTATATTCAAATTGATGGAATTTATCTGTCACAGGCTAAAAAACTGTGTGAAAAGGAATGCTACTTTCAAGAAGAAAATGCTTGTTTCAAGCATTTTATCCTTGTCCCGCAATGCTTTCAGAAAGCCCTTTTCTCTGGTTCATTAATGCATTGGATTGTTTGATAGAGGGTTTCCCCCTTAACTGCTCTCAATTTTTTCTGATAAATCATCCCTTCCTCCATTTAAACTAGTACATGTATGACAAGTCTGCTGCAACAGATTTTTCACAATCAATAAGCAAATTCACAGAAAATGAGCAAACAAATGTTTTGGGATCTTTCCACATGTGTATATTAATTTAACCCTTTCCCAAACAATCCCTGGTTTTTACGGGTCAGGAATAGAAGCCTTTTGAAAACATTGTGGGAAAAGGAGAAAATGCTGGTAACCAGCATTTTCTCCTTTTCCCACAATGTTTTCTACCCTACCATATAGAAAAATCATCTTTTTTGCAACTGTTGATTTGTCATTTGCAAAATGCTTTCAATTTGGTCTGGTCCAAAATTTGCTGTTTGGGAAAGGGTTAATCCTTTACCACATAGTCCTGATTTTTAATGACCCTGAAGGAGAACATGGTAGTAACCAACTTATTCCCCTTTATCAACACTTATCTGCCATTTCAAAGACAGAATTCATTGTTTGATCTACATTGAATTTGGAGTCGGCTAAAGCTTTCAATTTGGTCATGTCTAAAATATCGTTTGGTAAAGAGTAACTCTAGTAATTCAACACAGACCTTTTCATTTCAGAATCACAAAACAAAAACAATTTTTTGGAATAAAAGATCAGTGATTGCTACTTGAAGAGAAAAATAAGTAGTATTTTACAGGCTTCATATTATAATAAATAAGTTTACATAAAGTAAAAATTTCTTTTCAAAATGAGACTTTGAATCCTCTAATCAGGCACTTTCTATCAAACTTTTTCCATCTTTGAGTGAACGCAAGAAAGTTACACTGGATGGAGCAAAAATGCTGCATCACTGTTTGATTTATGATGTGAAAATCTTTTCAACAGCATTATCGATACATTTGTAATTAATCTTTGAGGTTTCCTGTTTGCTATGAATACGTGTCTTTTTGATTTCACTAATCTCTCAAGTCTGAACATGCTGTACTTTATTACATTAAGAGTCAATGTACTGTCATCTAAAACCAAACCTACCCAAAACACATTCTCAAGCTAGGTAAGACTTCAAGAAATCAAAGATAATAATTATAAACAGATAATCATTATCTTGATCCATTTTTCACACACACACACACACAAAAATATCGAAATGAAGAAACTGGTTGTTCTGAGCAACTTTTGATATGCAGCAAAAATTTTGAAAGCCATCTAGGTAGATGTTTCAAAGAAAGGTTAACATTTTGGCATTTAAACTGATACTTCTCAGTCTCTATGTAGTATTTAAGTATAGTCTTTTTAGATTGCAGTTTTACTTGAGTGTTCACAAAAATACTGTTTTTGACTATAAGACCATAAAGTATTTACAGAGATCAATGGCTACATATAATAATAGATTACATGTGATCAGCTAATAACTTCTTTCTCCATCTTTTTTTTTTTACTATAAGCGATTACCAATATAAATAAACAATTCCCCAAATATTTTCAACATTATTTAAAATAGACTGTCTTCTTTCCTTTAACCCTTAGGCTGCTAAGCTCAACTCGGTGACCTTTTGCACACAGTGAATACTGTCCGAGAGAAATATTTTTCCCCAAAACATACCTTTGAAATATAACATTTGGGCTTTTACTATTGGCTTCAAAGTTTGATTTTATTTATTTAGCAGGTTAAGAGTTAAGTAATTTCTAATGTAAACTACTCAGTAATGTCAGAGGTGCAGCAAAAAGGGAGAATACTAGAAACTAGGGACATACATCTTCTAAGTTCTTTACCTAGACTTGTATTGTGGGCAGTTTAAGAGCATTCACAACAAAGGCTTTAGTAAAGAAATAAAACTTTTTTTAGATTGGAATACTCTGGATACCTTTCCCTCTGATTGTGTCTATAACGTAGCTTGTATGGTAATGGATTGGGATTGTTTTCTTTTACATCGACACTGTGCACCAAAGCAAAATCATGTTTTGAATCTTTTTTATCCACTACTATAGAAAGGAGCATTTTTAGCCACCTGAATGAGTAAGCTTTATAAAACAATGGTGGAATAATATCTGATTTTTATATGGAGAGTTGTTACATTTTTCAAAAGCAGGAATTTATTCTTAAGTACAATCAGGTATTCGTATCTTGCATTAATCAAGATTCTGTTATGGCACAGTTTTCATTTTTTCAAAAAATACCACAAGCACTTTTATATCACCAATGCTTATCATATGTTATAATAAACAATTAGTAAATGATCAAGCTTGACTAGATTCCATGTTATGCAGGTATCTGAACTGAACAAGTTTGTTTCAACTTGGGAGTCATGAACATTCCTGAACACAGTCCAAGTACTACTTGTATCTTTTCTCCTGTTGCTGAATCTGAGGACAAGATGCATGTATGTGAACAGCATTAATTCTTTACCAAACAATAACATTTCTGACTTTTCTACATAGAACGTGCAGATAACAAATCAAATGACTCAAATTGTGGGATTTGTTTCTAGAAAGGTAGAAAAGATTGTGGGAAAAGGAGAAACTGCTGGTTACAAGTACTTTTTCCTTTTCCCACAATGCTTTCAAAAGCTGTCTGCCTCAGGGTAGTTTAAACATGGGATTGTTCAGTAAAGAGTTAAGACACTGGCTCCTGAAGGAGTGCAGTAATTTGAGTAGTATTGTAACACTGTATTCCCAATCTACACTCTTACTAGACCCTTAATCTGAGAAAACAGCAACTATCCTGGGACCTTGAGAGGTAATCTTATCCCTTACAACAGTATTTTGTCATCTTTACCAGAAAATAAGCTTTTAAGCTTTATACTTCTCTTTTTCTTTAACTTAATCAGCATTATATTTCTAATTACTTAAAGTTACATACTATGCTTTGATATGCATTTTTGTGTATCACTGTGACGTTTTTGTTTTGATTCTCATAACTTACAATGACACTACCATTACAATGACAACAAGAGGGTCATGATGGCCCTGTATCGCTCCACTGGCTAGTAAGTCAAAACACTACAAGCCAAACATTATAATACTTGGTTAATTGGGTTTTAAACTCTCCTCTTGGTAGAGGCCCACTAGATAAAGAAAGCTACATGCAAAATTTCGTAGCCCTAGGCCTCATGGCTAGGTACGAGAAGATTTTTAAAGTTTTCCCTGTATAAGCCCATGTAAAATTTGTGACCCCCGGGGTGGGGCCAAATTTGACCCCAGGGCTATAATTTGGGCACTATTGGTAGATGCCCACTTGATAAAGCTACACGCCAAATTTGGTAGCCCTAGGCCTTATGGTTAGGTAGCAGAAGAATTTTAATTTTTTCCCTATATAAGCCCATATAAAACTTGTGACCCCTGGGGCGGGGCCAAATTTGACCTCAGGGATATAATTTTAAGAAACCTGGTAGAGGTCCACTAGATGAAGCTACATGCCAAATTTGGTAACCCTAGGCCTTGTAGTTTCAGACAAGAAGATTTTTAAAGATTTTCAATATTTTTCAGTTTTGTTGCCATGGCAACCAGAGTTTTTGAAGGAATCAAATTCTTTCAAGAAATTCTGAAGAGGACCATGGCAGGATCATTTCTGTGAAGTTTCATCAAAACTGGATGGGTAGTTTCAGAGTAGAAGATGTTTGAAATAAAAGTTAACGCACGCACGTATGCACAGACGGACTCATGGATGCACGACGGACACCGGGCCATGACGTTAGCCCGCTGGCCTTCTGCCAGTGGAGCTAATAAAAATCAAACAGTTGCTAAGTTCAATCAAACCTTTAGAGTTTTTTGAGCAAATAATTTCATTTGATGCTTTTAAGCTTCCGGCAAGCTTTACCAGCTTAAATACATTTTTGAAAATAAGAATCTCTCAGAGCATTATTATCTACTTCTCAGGACAATGTTCATTTTAAACAGTAAGAGCCATATATGATTTTGAGTCTAAAATTTAGAATATCATAGCACTTAATCAGGTTTATATGCAAGAATGTACAGGTATAAAATAAACTGACATTTGTGTTTGAAATACAAGTCAGAAATATAGTACAATTGTGAAGTAAATGGCAATAAATAATGATGAGGAAAAAGCAAAATGAATCAATAATGGCAAAACAATTTTTGTCACAATATTTGGATAGGTTGGTCAGTTTCTTGGCCTGATAACTCAGGCAGGAAATTCAGAACAACAATATAAAATTTATGATGGATGAAATCCAATACTTATTTTTCTGCTGTTATCACAATGGCTTTTTCATGTTAGCGAAAAGAAAGAAAGGGGAGATAATGCAACCTTTACTTCTTTTGTTTGAAAGAACTTTTCAGCTTCATTCAGTATCATTTTACATGTGCAAACTTCAGCCATAAATGCAAAACTTCAATTCTTAATAATGATGCACATGAAACCCACAGAAAGTAGGTAACACAAATGCATAATTAAAAGCCAAGATAAAAAAAGGAATGTTCTGAATGTAACTCATTAAATGTATTCCTTACGCCATATGTACATCAAAACAAGACCTGTACACAAAATGTACCTGCTAAGCCATCCCAAGTTATAACTTGATGACTTAAGAAATTGAAATTTCATTTTATTTACAAATATCAACTGAATCTTTGAATCCCATCACCAGATTCCTAGTATAAGAACACACACAAGAACAAACTTTTGAGATGCAATCTGATATAGGTACACTTCTGCCTAAATAAAAATTGACTGTTACAAGCACATTGAGAGCTCATTTTATCAAATGGGATCAACAAGGGATTCATTCTTTTCAATATCTAAACATGGCCCACTTGTACATGAAAACACATTCACATTCATTCATAAATTGCCAGAACCCTTATGTACCTTCTGCGTCACAACTCAGTCTGAGCAATATATTACCCTAATTTCTCTTAACTAACTAAAACAACAAAAAAGGTAACATTGCAAGGCAAAGTAAACCATACAGAAAGCAGGGATTATAAGCAGCTATGTTGAAGTCGGTCATGATGCTGTCTTGATTGTCTCTGTCATAAACATTTCATATGCTAAAACTTTGTTGTTGTCAGAATATCTATCATAGAATAATTTGTGGTGAAAGTGCAAAAAGTGAGACAAAAACGTAGCAGGATCTCCTTCCGCAGCCACTCATGTATTAACCCTTTACCACAAAAACCCAAGTTTTTTAACAACCTTGAGCAAGAAGCCTGTAGAAAACATTGTGGGAAAGGGAGAAAATGCCAATACCAAGCATTCCTCCTTTTCCCACAAAATCTTTGCCTATTTACACAGGAATCCAGTCATTTCAGCAATATCTTAGGTGTTATCTAAAAATGCTTTCCACTTGAGTAAGTGTAGGTTTGCCCAGTGGCAGTGTCTTTTCTAGAAACTGAAAATGAGGGGGTATTTTGCAGAATTTTCAAAAAATAGATGGGTCAATTTTTGAACAGATAGGAAATATATAGCTCATATAACAGACATTTATTCCTGTCAAAGACTATACAGTAAACGTACTGACGTGTTTACATGTCAAAAGACAGTGTCTGGGATATCCTTCTTTAGAAATTAAATTCATCTTTGAAAAATAGATAGAAGTAACAGTTTTAAAATTCATTCTGATAGAATTCATTGCAATAACACATGTGTAAGGCTAGGTAAAGTGGGCCGTTTTGGATGGGTTGTTTTGGAAGTGGGCCGTTTTTCCCCACTTCCTGAGCAGGGAGGTTATTTCAATGGACATGATATCTCACAAAACAGCTTGAGCAGTGATGTTGTTTTGTTCAAGATAGTAGTATTCTCTGCAAGGCGAGAGTGAACTCTTTGTTTTGGAACTTTTTCATTCCTTATTTTTCACACAGGACTGTCAAGCATTGGGTCTAAATTTATGTGTGATCTGGAAAAAATTAGCAAGAATCCCTCTAGAAAAGACACTGCAGTGGTAAAGAGTTAAGCATACAGCCAGTTATGGTGGTTAGTCAGTAGTACAGATCCTGATCATCAGGCATCATGTGAAAACATACTGCACATACAATGTACTCTAATATATTGGCTCCCTCCATCCCTTAATTTTCTGGTCAAGAATACACTGCCTTCCATTTTTAAGCTCCATATAGATCTACTCTATAGGATAATCAATTTGTTCACTTCAAACAGTTTGCTAGCTACCATGAGATTTTTGTTTGAGTCTTGCACAGAGTTAAATACGAATTAGTAACATTGGTAATGAAGCCAAAAACATTGTTCCATACTTTTTAGAAATTCAAAGAAAAATTGAATACAAAGTATTCAGTCAGTCTTGAGAGCTTATGATGAATGCCTATCAAATACAATTCTACAGTAACACAAAAATCTAGCAGCAGGAATAAGTGTTTTATTCACAATCCTATATCCCCAAACCTGCCAGTCCATTTACCCGCAAGCCAATACCTAGGTCTAATTTTAAGTATCAGATATGGAAACACACTTACAACTCTCTGGTATGCATGAAAATTAAATTTACAATGTAGAAAATTTACTAATTAAAAATCCTTCTAACATTGTGATCCATCAATTATTATCCAGGAACTATCTCATAATTACCACTTTAAGGTGGCCCTTCAGATTTTGGGATGAAAATTTTACAAAAATACAAAAAAATCATCCTTATACTCCCAAAGCCTTTTAATTTTCATTCATAAAACCCCAGTAGTCGAAAACCATCCGACAACAGGAGAAATTAGAGATTTACTACGGCCCAGGTCAACACCGACGGGAAACACACTCTATTTTTACATGAGCAACTCGCTCATTTACATACCGGAAATACACAGACGAAACTTCAAACATAGCTTCTGAAGAAGACATTATGGAAAATGATTACATATTTGTTACGTAATGGAATTTAAGCATCATTAGTCACGTGCCAGTCACTTGACATTCACAAAATGCTTTTTTGATTTCTGGCGCGAAATCTAAAAATACCTTAAGAGGCTACGTAGCCTTTTAAGGGAACACCATAAAAAAAAATTTTTTTTTGTAATGTCATGATTCTTAATTATTGATGATTTGTATTGTTTTTTCATATAAATTTCAGTTATATATATTTTTTTTAATTTGGCGAGATGTGAAAAATCTAAATACCCACCTTTAATTTACAGGTCCTAAATCTTGCTGGAAAAATTTTGTTATCATTTAATAACAGCAACAGAACCAAACTGATGGACAAGCAGCATGTAATCATCTCTAACAGAATAGTGCACGATGTGGTGAATCTTATAAGAAAACTTATCTGAGCATTAGGTTCAGTAATTCATACTATATTGTTAACACATTTGGCAAACACAGCAGATAGAAATACTATTTCTCATACAGAAGAGGCTTTCCTTTACAGAATGTTATTCAAGAAAATTACTCAATGATTTTTGCTAACCCTTTACCACATAATCCCGAGTTTTAACGACCCTGAGAAAGAAGCCTTTTGAAAACATTGTGGGAAAAGAAGACAAGAGGGCCATGATGGCCCTAAAGTCGCTCACCTGAGTCTTTTGACCAAACATGACCCATTTTCAATCTCTTTTGAGATATCATGACAAACAATCTACTAAGCTTTCATAATTATTGGGCTGAAAATTTGGCCTCTAGCATGTGCACAAGCTTTTTCTAGAATTTCTCTCAGTGACCTACTTTTTAGCCAACCATAGCCAATTTTCCCATTCTAGATATTATCAAAACAAAGATCCTGACCACCTTTCATAAGTATTGGACAGAAAATGTGGCCTATAGAGCATACACAGGGTTTTTCTAAGATTTGAACTACTGACCTAGTTTTTGACCAAACATGACCGATTTTCAAAGTCATCTGATATGTCATCAAGACAAACATTCTGACCAAGTTTCATGAGTTTTGGACCGAAAATGTGGCCTCTAGAACATACACAAGGTTTTTCTAAGATTTTACCTAGTGACCTAATTTTTGACCCAACATGAACCATTTTTGAACTAGTCCGAGATATCATCAAGACAAACATTCTGACCAACTTTCAAGAAATTTAGACTGAAAATGTGACCTCTAGAGCGTACACAAGGTTTTTTATAAGATTTGCCCTAGTGACCTACTTTTTTGCCCGACATGACCCATTTTCAAACCCGTCCGAGATATCATCAAGACAAACATTCTGATCAAGTTTCACGAGTTTTAGACCAAAAATGTGGCCTCTTGTGCATACACAAGGTTTTTTCTAACATATAACCTACCGACCTACTTTCTGACCAGACATGACCCATTTTCAAACTTGTCAGAGATATCATAAAGACAAACATTCTGACCAACTTTCAAGCGTTTTGGGCTGAAAATGTGGCCTCTAGAGCGTACACAAGGTTTTTCTAAGATTTGACCTAGTTTTTTCAAGCGCATTGGACTGAAAATGTGGCCTCTAGAGTGTGCAGAGAGTTTTTCTAAGATTTGACCTAGTGACCTAGTTTTTGACCCAACATGACCCATTTTCGAACTCGTCCGAGATATCATCAAGACAAACCATCTGACCAACTTTCAAGCGTTTTGGGCTGAAAATGTGGCCTCTAGAGCGTACACAAGGTTTTTCTAAGATTTGACCTAGTTTTTGATCTGACGTGTCCCATTTTCGAACTCGTCAGAGATATTATCATTCTGACTAAGTTTCATGAGTATCTGACCAAAAATGTGCCCTCTAGAGCGTACACAAGGTTTTTCTAAGATCTGACCTAGTGACCTAGTTTTTGACCCGACATGACCCATTTTCATACTCATCCGAGATATTATCAAGACAAACATACTGACTAACTTTCAAGAGTTTTGGACCGAAAATGTGGTCTCTAATGCGTACACAAGGTTTTTCGAAGATTTGGCCTAGTGACCCAGTTTTTGACTGTACATGACCCATTTTCGAACAGTCCGAGATATTATCAAGACAAACTGACCAACTTTCAAGTGTTTTGGGCTGAAAATGTGGCCACTAGAGCGTACACAAGGTTTTTCTAAGATTTGACTTAGTGACCTAGTTTTTGACCCGACATGTCCCATTTTCAAACTTGTCCGAGATATCATCAAGACAAACATTCTGACCAAGTTTCATGAGTATCTGACTGAAAATGTGGCCTCTAGAGCGTACACAAGGTTTTTCTAAGATTTGACCTAGTGACCTAGTTTTTGACCAGACATGACCCATTTTCGAACTCTTACAGATATTATCAAGACAAACATTCTGACCAAGTTTCATGAGTATCTGACTGAAAATGTGGCCTCTAGAGCATACACAAGGTTTTACTAAGATTTAACCTAGTGACCTAGTTTTTGACCTGACCTGACCCATTTTCGAACTCGTCCGAGATATCATCAAGACAAACATTCTGACCAAGTTTCATGAGTATCTGACTGAAAATGTGGCCTCTAGAGCGTACACAAGGTAAAACTTCACAACAGACAAGGCATGACGGACGCCGGACACAGCACGATCACAAAAGCTCACCTTGAGCACTTCGTGCTCTGGTGAGCTACAAACGCTGTTAAACAGCATTTTCTCCTTTTCCCACAGTATTTTCTACCCCTCCCAAAACAAATTTCAGTTTCTGAGTCACATTTATTTTATCATGTGCGAACGCTTTCAAATTGGACCAGTCCAAAATTTTGTCGTTTGGTAAAGAGTTAAACATATGAAACTCCAAATGAGACAAGTAAACATAGACAAATGCCATAAACTGAAAATTAACTTGTAGAACATGTCCATCCTTTTCAAAACACCCTAATATAAGCAAGCTATATCATAAAGACCATAATGGGAAACACAGGACAAATTCATATACTAAAAATGGTGATATATTTATAATCAATCCTCCTGAGGTAAAAGTTTGGCTTTGTATGTTTACATGCATTGAATCCAGTGACCTAGCTCTGCTTCGAGTGAATGAATCTTTCCTATACAATGGCTAACCATTAAATAAAGACAGAATGTTATGGTGATGTGTTAAATTATATCAGTGGTAGTAGCCCTACCTGAGAATATCATACCATTTTGACCCTTGATGTGCCTTTCACAACTTCAGTTGCTATGGCAGCCAATACAGACCAAGATCAGACAGCAGAGAAAATGCAGCCTGATCTTAGCTGAGATTTTCTGGACTAGAACAACCTTGCATTGCAATTATTTTGTCTTATTTCTAGACTGCTAATGTCTGTTAGGTTTATCACAACTTCTATCCAGACACATACTTCATTTGCACTTTGTGTAAATTTTTAAGGTTACTATACAATATGTGGACATTAAATTTTGCATGGAACACTTTTAAATTATGCACAGATATTTACTTTCAAATTTTCCTAAAAGGTAAGGTTTTTGTATTCTTGTCCTGATATTTCCTTTATATGAAATGATGAAAGACCACACTAAAAACATAGCCAACACATTGCTACAACTTATCATTTCACTTACTAAACCATTCAACTCTTACACACCAACATGCCCAACTTGGCTAACAAAAGACTAGGAATTAGAGAAATACTGTCAACCAGTATGTATATATCTTTCACTTTTTAAAAAGCATATCGTCTTTGAACCCTATTTTATATGTATCTGCAAATACTTTCAGTAAGAAAGAGTCCACCATGCTGTATGGTAAGAATTAAAGATACATCCTTACAGCTAGAAAGAAAAAAACATGTGAAAACTTGAAAGTATATCGAATAGCTCAGCTGTGTAAACATAGATAAATTACCATTATATGTTTGTGTAAGGGAAAGAAAAACAAGGGATTTGACCTCATTAAAAACCGGACACAGTAACAGCAATTGCTTTGAAGGCCTCCAAAACATGAAATGCATTTTCTATCCATCGCAATCTGTGCAATCTTACAGCCATCAGGGGCAACATTTGGCATGAAGATACGACAATGATTATAGTTTCATAAAATCAGGATGAAATGTGTTAAAAACTGCCTGAAAACTGCCTGAAAACTAGTCATGATAAATCTCTAACCCTATGAAAAAAATAATACCGTCTCCTACATTTACACAGAAATACAGACTGAAGACAAATGAAAATGGTAGACTACTGATCAGATAAAGCACTTACTTTGTTAAAAAACAAGTTCTTAAATAATGGATAAGTATTTCAAATCTGAGATACACACAAAAAAACAATGAAAATTTCCATCAACCTTACACCAAATAATTCTGTGCTTTTTTGATGAAGAAGGCTACTGAAAACTGTAGGAAAGGACAAAATGCTAATGACCAGCATTCTCTACTTTTTTCACTACGTTTTCCACTTTTAATGACAATGATTGCCTTTTGTGACTCACTGAATTGCCATTAGTAAATGCTTTCAAGAACTAAAAGCCTTAACTTTCTGTGTTGATAATGGAATTAAAGTGATACCTATATAACCTTGTTTCACAAGATTTAGAAAGTTATCAAAATATGTATTTCAAAATAAGTCCTCTACAGATCATAATTTTAACCCCTACAGCATTCTTTACACCTACAGTTGCTTTTGCGGCCCGTGTAGATCAAGATCAGATTGAACAAAACATGCCGTCGGTTCTTTGATCTACACCATCTGCTTTGCTGAAACACTATAGAATACAGTCATCATACACTGCAATCATTTGAGTCTTTTTACTAAACTCTAAACGTCTGGTGGGTTTATACAGCCCTCTAAGGATTAATAAGCATTTACAATTGGTTCAATCTATAGACAATCACTCACTTTGTCTTGTATTTGGGATTTACAATTGGTATCCTGGCAACTAAAACTAAGGTCAAACAGAAATCTCTTGGAGCACACAAAGGTTTACGTATTTATAATATGTACAGCAACTTAGACACAACCATAACTAAGTTCACATGGACCAGATATCATCATAAAGCTGAACCAGTAGCTCAAATACCTAAATGATTCTCTCTTTGATTTATATTCAAAACAAATACATAACTAATAAAACAGAATTTCACAGTTTAGTTTAAATGGGGTTCTCAATAGCCATATTGCCCAGAAGCAAGTCTGAGGTGCTTATCCAATGAGACAAAAGAGTATACCAGAAGTGTCTTAATTTTCTCTTTACCAAACCATAAAATTTCAGACTTGTCCCTTTTGAAGGGATATGCAGATAGCTAATAAGATGTCTCGCAAATGATTGGATTTGTTTTAGAAAGAGTAGAAAGAGTGGAAAAAGAACAAAAAAGCTCAATGCCTGCCTTCTCTCATTTTATCACAGTGTTTTCAAATGCCATCTTCCTCAGGGTTTTGAGCCACTGGCTTATTTGGTAAAGGTTAATAAAATGTCAAAATTTAACTTGCATTCACTAGTAATGTAGCAATGTAAACTTTTGATTCAGCCATTGTCATCACGGGTATGACAAACTGATATAATCAGTAGAAACATTTCCCTTCTCTTTTTTTTTTTTTGCAGAAGGTACAATTATTCAAATTAAGAATGATTGCAGTAATATTACAAGCTAGTTGATATAAATTCAGCTGAAATTCAATTTCTAAAAGAGAATATTTGGAGCTGACGCCTTTTTGTACTTTCTTTTTTTCTCACTACAACAGCAGGTGCACTCATCCAAGCATAACATATAATTTTGTCACCTGATATCTAGCTCCAGCTTCTCTTACAAGAAAGCCATAATGGCCCTGTATTGCTGCACTGCCTGTTAAATGAATGTATCATGCACTTTATTGACATGAGAAGTCCGTAGGGCAATCAAACTCCCACCTTCTGGCTAACAAGCCTATTTTTACTTTGAGTTACCAAGACTTAGTCTTTTGTTTCAGAAAAGCAGAAAATATAACGGAAACTAAAAAAAAATCTATCTATATACAAAAAAAAGAGCAGGGGAAAAAAATGACAATAGCTGGCAATCATTTACTCCAATCACAATATGGCTACCAAGTTAGAATGTATTCGAGTTAAGACATAGCACGTAAAAATGAAACATTCAAACTATGGCCAATTTCAGTATCACAGGTAGATCTCTTGCCCCTCACGACAAGATACATTTCCACTCAGTGAGAAAAAAGAATTATTTATCTAATACAAACAATCTAATACAAACAATCAGGAATTTTACAAGTAGATAATAAAATTTGCACTTACTTTTACATATACAAATATTATAGAGCAATAAAAATGACATATATCTCTTCTATTTTGTACTTTTTTTGTTTTAGGGGTTTTTTTTTTTTGTTTTTTTTTTTAATGTTATTTTCGTCACATGTAGTCATGAAATGTCATAAATAATAAAGGAAATCTATAATCTGAATCATGATAACATCAAATGAGGTTAAACAATATCCACATTAAATGACTTAACCCTTTTAACAGTGGAACTGGTATAGGCTTGACAAAACAGACACCATATCTGACAAGACCTATGGAAAAATTCTGAAAGACTTGGATACTTCCTGTGAAGTATAAAAATAAAACAGGTGCTGTGCTTCTTTGAAACAGAGAGCACCAAATATTTGCATCAACTGATATGTGCCTGTCTGTCATGGCCAACCAGTTTAAGAGAACACAATTGAAGCAATCACTGATCCCACAACTGACAAACAAAACTAACCCGCATACAAGAGATCAATATAATGCATTAAGGAGAAACAAATACAACACATTTTGAAATAAATTACATTGTTTCACCCATAATATTGCCAAGTAAGTTGTGTGTTGAGTTGTCATCAAGATTTTCCCCCCAGAGACCACCAGCACTACCAGGGGCACCACCCATGCTACCCCACATACCTGTCCCTGTCAGGGATGCAGAGCCTGAAGGATGCGCAACTCCCCAAGAAGATAATCCTAAATCTTGGCGCTGATGGCTGTTGGTTCCTATAGCTGAAGATCTGTTCTGTCCAGATTGTGGCCACTGACTAGGAGCTGTGGAGGCCATGGCACTCTGCTGTTCCATGGAGCGTACAAATTCATCAGGCACAAGTTCTGCTACAATGGTGGTGTTACCCAGGAGACAAGTGTTTAGAGATTTCTGGGCCTTCATGGCTTCCTCCCTGGTATTGTATTTGACTAGAGCTTGTCCATGACCAAGGTTCAAATAGAAACTTTGAAGAGGGCCATGTTGTATGCATAATGTCTTCAGGGTTGAACCATCAATCTGTATAATACATGTATATATTTTTCCTTGATCAAAGCATACTAGCAGCTAAAAATAAATAATGTGTAGACAAATTTTATTCATAACATTTAAAAGTATGAATAATATTATGAGTCTGGTAATGTGTTATAGTGCAATCTATCAAAGTCACAGTCATTGGCAGAAAAATGTCTTGTATAGTAAGACTAGAATAAAATTTCATCAACCAATCAGATTTGTTCAATATATTCCTTGCCGTATTAAAATTTCCATCTCAGTGGTAATTGTTACGATTTGTGTAGATCTATGTAGCAGACTGAAGGTAACTATTGTAGAACATGAATAAAGGAACAACTTTTGTCCATCCGAATTTCAACATATGGGAAAACACTGAAGATTTACTCTAGATGACTTTCAGAAGGTAATACAATTGGACGGTCTTGTACATTAGGTTGTAGAGGGTTAAGTTTTTCAAAAACCACGTGCCTGTGCTTCAACCAAAATATATTTCACTTTATACATCTTGGAGTTTTAACTCTTTATCACAGACCTAGGCATCAATCAGACTCCAAATTGAAAGTATTTGTAGAAGACAAAACATATATTGCTGAAAAAGTAGGATTTGTTACCATCAGAGAAAACTCCTTGTTGCTGGAAAGGAGAAAGTGCTGGTTTCCATCAATGTTTTTGAGTGCTTTTCTCCACAGGGTCATTTGAAATTGGGATAATTTCGTTAAAAGTTTATTATAAGATATAACAATGATGACTGTGATTTACAGCTAAAGCAGCAGCCAAGCAACAGTATTGCAGTCTTATCACCACAAAAGCTCACTTATTCACGCCTTTTTCCCTGGAATCAATGTGGTAGAACTGCAACACTTTGCTCAAGAATACTCAAACACTGCAAGTCTTGTAGGATCTAATCCTGTTTTCTCCATATAAATCTTCTTGAGATATCCTACAGAAAGATGGGTACAAAACCTGCTATTTGTTTACAGTAGTAATCCTCAAAACCAAAACTTGAATATTTGACTTTATTACCTGAGGAGTGAGGTTTTTCAGCAACAAAGCTGTAGAGAACCCTGAATTTCTGTCCCATGGTCCTGAAATAAAGAAAACAAAGTATGCTTATCTCTTATGAAGATTGCTTCAACGTATTTCTATACCCACAAAATAAACGACACTGGAGGCCAACAAAGATTAGATAAAAAACAAAAGCACCGCATGGAGGTGCCAATGCTTGGCTGCAATTGCTCGATTTTCAATGAAATTAAGTTGAAAGAGGGGCATAAGTGTGTCAAAATTACTTTGATAGTTACCTGTCCTTGTTGTGTAAGTTCCCCTATTCAAGTCTAAAGTAAATATCTTCAGTAATAACACAGATATTATAAAATGTCAAAGTTTTTGCGACAAAGTCGGAGTTTCTGCAATACGTCAACATTTTCTACAAAAGCAGCTGCGCTTAAAAGTAATTAACACAATTTTAATTGTCTCTTTCTCCAAAGCTAACAGCTGAATAACTCGAGCCCTTGATGAATCAAATATTCTGTTCCAGTTTCTAAATCATTGAATGAAAAAAGGCAGGTAGCTTTCCCATGCTTTCTGCTTTTTCAAAAACAAAAGCGATCGTCTGAGCCACATTTAGTTGTCATGAAGAAATGCTCTTAATTTTGACAATTCCAAATGTTGTCATATGATTTAGAATTAACTATTTTAAATCACCTTAGAAAGAACTTCTTCAAAAATATTGGCCAAATCCAGTATACATGTACTCTGTATATTAGACAGGTTTGATATTTGAAATCAGCCCTTTTCTAAAACTAACATTGAATCTTATAGTAGAAATAATCAGTGCATGTCTAAAAACAATCAGATCACAAATGCAGACTTAACCCTTTACAAAACAGTCCCGACTTTTAACAACCCTGAGAAAGAAAGCTTTTGAAAGCATTATTGGTAAAGGAGATCTTCTCACAATTTTTTCTGTCCTATAAAAGACAAATCAAGCCAATTAAGCCACTTTTATTAACTGCAAACACTTTCCCTAACAGTTATCTTCCAGCCCATAGAGTTTTAATATGCTACTGCTGCTCATAAATTATGACCCGTAATACAGTTCCTCACGTAAAAATTTTGTATGCATACCTTTTTTACGCATTATACCACTACAATACCTAGTGCCTTTACCTCACAAAGCCACATTAACTGATATTAACTGTACATATATCAAGAAATGTTTACAAGTAGGACAATTGATGACTTTCCAAAAGGAGCTTTAATTGTTACCTGAACTTGATCCAGCCCATGAGTTTTGCCTGGAGTACGTGTCTTTCTGAGGCAAACCAGGTGGTGGTCGAGACATCCCTCCCTTTGGAATACCCCAAACTTCAGACGAAAAGCTAGTTGGGGTCATGTTTTCTCCAGCACTCCATGGCTTTCTTTGGTTTGTAGAATTTGGTGGTTTGGATGGCCATGTGGAGGTCAGCTCATTGGTTGGAATTGGTTTGGTTAACGAATTAATATAATCCTCTTTGATTGTATTGACGCTTAGAGAGCGCTGAAAGCTTCCTGGTGTGATATGTGGATCGTCCTCCACACTTTTTGTAATACCTTGCCATGGCTTTCCAGGAACAAACTCTGGTATGGTTGGAATGGTATCAATGGCAGAAATGGAGGAAGAACTTGTGCTAGCTATCTGAGATTCTGGCTTCTCACCTACTTCACTACTAGAGCTTGACGGTGTGCTTGTTGTTGGCCAATTCTGAGATCCAGAGGAAGTTGGTGTAGTAGACCAAGTATCCCCACCAAGATGGCTGAGGCCAAGGTCAAATCCTTTCAGATTTGGTGACGAACTCGACTGCTGCAAACTGGCCTTTGTTCCAGGAGCTTTATTTAGGGAAATATCACTGCTGTCAGAATCATGAAGACTGGCAGTTGTACTGAGAGCTGTATCACTGCTTGAAGCTATAGTGTCAGGAGAGTCAGGTGTGGTTCGTTTCCATTGGTTTAATCTTGACTGAGGTTGGCTCGTTGATATATTTAGGTTACTTAGGTCTGTTGACAAGTTAGACTCACTCTGCTCCGACTGCTGCTGGGACTGAGAGTTTTTATTCTGCAGAGCAGCCTGGGCTTGAGATATACTCCTGTGAATGTGTAGTATTTGCTGTTTGATTGAGCTGATTCTCTGGGCTACTTGTTCAAGTTGTTGCTTTTGCACCATAACATTCATGCCAGCCTTGGGCTGCTGTAGCATCTGTTGTGTAGCTATATGATGCTGCAGATTCTGCTGTTGTTGAAGCAACTGCTGTAACATGACTAGCATGTGAGGAGGCAGCTGCTGGTTCAGTAGCTGTGGGCTGATAAGACCAGCCTGAACAGACAATCTCAGTTGCTGAAGGATTTGCTGTTGGGCCATATGCTGTTGAACTGCAGGATTTTGCTGTCCTGTAGGCAGCTGGCCACGCCCCATTGGACCCTGAGATGGATTTGTGGAATTCATTGACTGTGGTGTGGGTGGAGGTGGCTGCTGGCTCTGGAACTTCTGCATTATCTTCTGCTGCAAGTTAATACTGGGATTACTTGGATTTAGACTAGGCAGGTTGAGACTAGGTCCGTTGTTGAAAGGATATTGATTTGGTATCTTCGATTGAGCATTATTAAATGGAGTATTTTGCATGTGATTAATATTAGGCACAAATGAATTGCTGTCTGTCTGAGTATCTGATATGTCATCTTGTGCACCAGAGTCAGGCAAGATTCCCGACATTCTAGACTTGTTCCCATCTGTTTGGAACATGTCAATATCAGTATCTTTCTTACTGCCTATAGCACCTTGGTTTCGATTGTACAAGTCAGCTGCAAAATAAGTATTACTTTAAATAACTCACATATCTACATTGGGCTTTATCTTTTATCACTCAATTTCATGTTTTTGATACTCTAGGAAGGCTTTAGAAATAATTGTAGGAAATGACAAAGCTGGTTACTAGCATTTTTATCTTTTCCCATAATTATCTTCAATCCTTTCAAAAACAAATCCCATCATTTCAGCAACATCCAATTTTTCATCTACAAAATATAAGGATATATTTCATGCTCTTTAATAGTTCATCGAGAAATAACAGTGAAATATTGTTGATATTTCATGGTTACGACCAGTGAAAAATACCAATTTTTTTTTCTAACTCAAATTGAATTCAAGGTGGCAACAGTAGTTCCCGCGCGCTGGTTATCTCAGTAAACAGCGTGTGAGGTTCCATTCAACCAGATGGAAATATGACGTAATTTACCCTACATTTCTGTGCTTTCCATGATATTGTAATGTGTTGTTATTCAGAGGGGATACGCCACAGGGAATTACTGAAAACTACTGTACTGGATTTTGATGCAAGTCCCCCGACCCCCCAATAAGAGGTTAGAAGCATGAAATAAATAGAATTTTTTTTTTCTTCTTCTTTCAGTGAAAGATCGAAATTCATTTCATCTCGTGAACATCATTGGTAATATTTTCACTCGTGGCTGCACCACTCATGAAAATATTACCCATGTTCACTCCATGAAATAAATATCGATCTTTCACCGAAAAAAACAAATATCCTCTACATGGATGTCTACAATTTTGTTGTCTGGAATACAACTGCAGATAAGAAATGTTTAATTCAAAGCCATAAAGGAAAAAAATCTTTCAAATCCAACATGGTTACTTGGTGCTCCAGCCAAGATAAAAAAAGGGCAGGGTGCTGGGGCTGAGAAAGGCATTTCTGGATTATTTTACTTTTTGTAGCCCCAACTTAAAAGTGGTCTGCTGCATGAATCCTTTAGCTGTCTGCAAGAGCTAATCTGCTCAAACAATATTAAAACAGAGAAAGGACTTCAATCAATAAGATGTATGGCGCAAGTGATGCAAAGGTGTGGAAACCAACCAACTGGGGTCAAGTAAGCATATTGCTTTATTTCCTGGAGTATAATAAAAAGCATCCAACCAAATATACTTCGACTTACTTATTGCATTCTGTAGGTTTAAATTATTAGATATCAGGGCTTCTTGGGCTTCGTCTTTCTGTAAACAAAACAAAATCCCTTTCGTCAGTCCAAGATTACCAATTCATTTCATAGCCCAGCAGATCCCACAATAGAAGAAAATAATAATAAATCTCAGAGACTGAGAATCACTTGAAATCTATCAATCGTACAAGGGACTGTCACACCGAAATATTTCAACATGTTTGAAAACAAAAGGGAAATAAATAGAGGTTATTACACGGCTGATGAGGGCCGAGGAGTGATATTGGCCCGCCACCTTGATATCTGCCCCGAGGGCAGATTTCGAGGTGGCAGGCCGGTATCACTCTCCGGCCCTCATCAGCCGTGTAATAACCTGTTTATTACATTCATTGATCATTTGCTCGATTACTTCGTTTTTTACATGTCTAAACACTTAAAAAAGAGAAATTCTTGTCTTTATTCGACACAACTTTTTTCCGCGGGTAAACGTCACGTTCATGATGTAATCATGCATCATTCATCATCACTATCGAAGCTGCATATACAGTAAACGGACGTTTTAAATAAACAGTTTTTCATCTTTATTCATAGTTAAAAAGATGCCGGTATGCATGTTTTATCGAACAAAATAATCATTTTAGTATGTAACATGTTATATATGACAAACAGGATAAATAGAATAGTTGGTTGGTGCTTTGGACTGTGAAACTTAATCAGGCTTGGTTCCCCCAGCTCAACGGATAAAATTCGTAGAAGTACTAGCCTACAGACACCACGCCTTGCCCAATAAACTTTCCCAATCCAAGACAACAACAATCTATTCTCTATTTATCATGTCTTTGCTGGTTTTGCAATTCAATCATTCTGTAGTTCTGAAGAAATGTCTGCTAGCGACTGACAGACTTATTCAGCCATTTTTTTTTTTTTCAAAATGGATGTTTAAGTTTACTAGCGAGTGTTCTGTTGCTATAGATTTAGAACAAATATCTTGTCAACGGGCAGGATATCAGATATCAGCCCGTTGCCCCGCCATATCTGCCCTTGCGCGACACTGATATTACACCATTTTCAGCAGAAAATGTTACTATTATTAGTAACAGAATGTAATAAATAGTCTTACGTTCACAGTGTAAGGAAGGGTTTATTATCAGTGATTTGAGAAAATGTGTATTAGTTTCCAAAAACTTGGATCAACTCCTGGTAAATAGAGAAATTGCTTGTTACGAGCCACTTCTCTTTCAGCTAAAATGTTTTCATATGTGGCTTATGAGAAGAAAATAGTCATATGGCAGTGGTAATGTGGTCATATAAAGATATTTCTGTAACTTTCCAATGCACCATGCTGTGGTGGATCATACTAATTTTAGCTGCTTTCAGTTATCCTGGTCAATTGTTGGTCTTTTCCAAGTGGATCCAAAACTTATCTCTTGTACTCTTACAAATGATTTCTTTTAAACAAGCGTTTTGCACTAAAATTTCATCACCTACTACCAAAAAGGAATCCTTTTGATCTTTTCAGAAAGTCGAACGAAAATGTCAAGCTAGTAACTTGTTAAGAATTTCTCTTACACAAAAGTTTTGTAAGCACTAACCTTAAAACCCATTTCAATTAACTGTTGTAACAATATACTTCTCTGCGGTGGCTGGTTTCCACTTCCAGGAAATTTCATACCCATGCTACCATCCTATGGAAGAAAAAAAATATATACAAATGTCTTACATTATTTTCTGTTACCATAAAGAACTTTTACCCTTAGTTTAACAACCTTGGGGAAGAAGGCTTTAGAAAACATTGTGGGAAAAGAAGAAAATGTTGGCATTTTCTCCTTTTCCACAATGTTTTCTACCATTTTAGAGGAATCTTCTTTTAGGCGAAATTGAATTTGTTTTCAGCAACCTTTCAATTTGGATAAGTCTTAAAGTTTGTTGTGTGATAGAGTTAATTGGCACACCTTCGTACCGTTACCCTTTTCCAGAGTTTATCTGAATGGTAGTCACAATATAATGGAGATTGATATATCTTTGTTATCAAATGGGAAAAATGAAAACTAAGCTTTCTATGACCAAATTATTCTTACCCTTTACCACATGATCCCATGTTTAGACAAGCCTAGGAGGAAGGTCTTTGGATCATTGCTGGAAAAGAAGAAAATGCTGGTAACCAGCATTTCCTCCTTTGCCCACAAAGCTTTCTACCCTATAAAATACAAATCCTATTATTTGTGCTGTATGTATTACATCATCTGCAAATGCTTTTCATTTGGACCAGTATAAAATTTTGTTGTTTGGTAAAAAGTTAAAACCTTGTCACCGAACTTCATGATTTCCCACATTTCCTTTTGAATAAAAGTACATGTACATCACAAGTTTTAAAGCTGCATTTACTTGAGAGCATTTTTTTTTTTAATATTATCATTCGTGCAACAATGAAGGTATCATGAAAGAAAACTCTCAGTGCATACCCTGTGACTAAAATTAATCCCCTGCACATTAACTTGACACATGTCAATTTGTAATATACTGAAAGCAGGCCCAAATTGAGCTATAACTCTTGATAATTTGCTACAATCTAAGAGTGCATGAGTATATAGTCTTTGAATTACTGTCTGCATTGAGCCATGAGAGCTTGGAAGCCACTTTAACTCTTTACCAGATGACAATAATCCAGACCTGTCAAAAGCCTATGATGACATCTTAAATGTGGTTTAGTTGATGGGATGTCTCTGTAATAGTAGAAAACATTATGGAAAAAGGAGAAAGTGCTAGTTACATGCATTTTCTCTTATTCCACCAATGGTTTCAAAAGCCTTCTTCATCAGGGTCATTAAAAACCAGGGTTGTTTGGTAAAGTGTTAAACAAGGACATGCCACCAAGATGTAAAATGGTAAGAATTCTGATAGTATTGCATAGCAATACCCAGTCCCCTACCGGCCGTTTATATCGCTGGCACGTATAGTTTGATAATTTCTGTGGAGAAGAAAGAACATATTTGACCCACTTTCAGCATTATAAGCATTGTGTCTGTCTTTGTATGCAATGCTTTAATGAAAGCCAGATATATAAACATTTTTCCTTGTTAATGTAAGTTCAATGAAGAAGTTTTTTCAGTGAAATTTTCTAAGTCCAAGGCCCGTAATTTCGTCAAATATCAGTGGACCGGAATGAAACTCAAACTTGATCTGTAACTCATAGTGGTTGACTTACACACCGAAAATCAGCTCAATATCTGCCAGCGTTTAGAAAAAAAGTCCGGAAAACGTTTTCAGTGATAATTTCTAACTCCAAGGCCCATAATTTCGTCAAAAATCATTGGACCGGAATGAAACTCAAACTTGATCTGTTACTCATAGTGGTTGATTTACACATTGAAAATCAGCTCAATAATTGCCAGCGTTTAGAAAAAAAGGCCGGAAAACTGTTTTTTCGGTGAAATTTAGTAAGTCCAAGGCCCGTAATTTCGTCAAAAATCAGTGGACCGGAATGAAACTCAAACTTAATCTGTAACTCATAGTGGTTTACTTGCACACCAAAAATCAGCTCAATATCTGCCAGAATTTAGAAAAAAAGTCTGGAAAACTGTTTTTTCAGTGAAATTTTCTAAGTCCAAGGCCCGTAATTTCGTCAAAAATCAGTGGACCGGAACGAACTCGAACTTGATCTGTAACTCTTGGTGGTTGACTTACACACCAAAAATCAGCTCAATATCTGCCAGCATTTTGAAAAAAAGTCCGAAAAACTGGCAGACTGACGTACAGACAGACGGAGTGCAAACCTTAAGTCCCCTTCGGCTTCGCCGGTAGGGGACTAATAACACAAGGTAGAAAACAACAAGCACAGGCTGCTTTTTTCAGTCTGTTCAGAGACCCAGCCAATGCTTAGGCTGTTGAATCAAAGCCCTTGGCTCAACCTACTGAACAGCCTGTAGCAATGGAACTCCTGTATGATGGATGACAGATCATGCAAAAAGGGACACTTCAGCTATGAAAATTTGTCAGTTATGCTTCAAGCATGGGCAAAGCAACATTCAATGTACAGATTTCACATTCCATTTATTTTACATTCTTAAAATTTTACGCCTATCCATTTAAGTTTGTTACTAATAGACTAAATTGGACAAAATTTCTAAGACAAAAAATGCAGAAGTACAGAGAGCATGCAACTTATTACAATGTAACAGAAGGAGTAACTGTTGATATGAGACTTGTTTATTTGCCAATTCGTTTTCAGATAATGACTTACTAACAACCCATGTAATTTACAAATGACTTATTTTTTTATTAGCTGGGTGGCTAGACATGCAATTTTTAGTATCTCCAAAAATCCCTTAAATATTCACTTTTTGAGCTTTATGCAACATGAAAAGATTATGTTCAATTGTAATGGCTTAGATGCTTTAACTATCCAACAAAAAAATCCGTAAAACTCGATAAAAACTCCAACAACTCAAACTTTCAGGAAACACAAAAAAGATTCATCATCACTGGTCAATTGCTGCGTTTTCTGTTTCTATGACAGAAGAGCTCTCCGATGAAATAAAAATATTTCTAATTAAGTGCTTCTCCACTGCTGATAATAAGAAGTTAATTACTTTAATATGTGAAGATCATCAACGTTAGTCATAGCTACTATCAAAGCCTTCATTTAAAAATAATTTCTACAAAAGAACAAACAATACATGTTGGAAACATTTCAACCACTCCTACATGACCTGGGAATTAATATTTTCATTTGTTCGAATCATACAATGATTAAAACTTTCAGCAAGGGCTTTAAATAATGTATGTGATAGGTTGAAGAAAGTCTTTAGTTATTACTCATCATCAAATCAAATTTTTTGTGTATTGATTAATGTAAGCTGACACAATTAGTCAGCTACCCCGTATCAGGTAAGAAATTTTTACAGAAAAAAATAATAAAAACTGGGCATTCTGTCCCCTTTTCCACATGTATTTAAGTCTGTATCTTAGTTTTAAAGCCACATTTTTATTAAAAATTACCATTCTTTGTTAAAAATTTCCCCAAAACTTGCCACCTGCTAATCTGGTTGGATGCAAATTTAAGTATGATTGGTTAATGTATCATTGGTTAATACCTCTACCTTTCTTTAATACATGTAAGTGAAATCATTTCTATGACATAACGTTACTTATTTGACAGTGCTAGTTTTGGGTATTTGATACTTCGGAGGTAGAACAAAATTTTGTGGAGGTATTACCGCCATACCAAAAGCTCAACTTAGAGACCTTGATTGTCTGAATAAAGCATAGTTCTATCAAGGATTATTCAGAGTGTGGATAACTGTTGCATAAACTTGCAGAGACAGGAGGTATTCATCAAGTAAACAAGACAAATGTAATCAAGAATAATTCTCAAATAAATCTGAAAGGGACAAAGTCCCAACTAAGTGCACTATGACTGGACATCTTTCTAGTTCAATGGGATAATGTCCTAAAACCTTGGTCTTGGCAGAACACTGATAACAACATGTAAATTGTATTACTCATTTTGTCACAGTAATTTTCTTTCAAGGCAAGTCTGAACTGTGTATTTCAAGATTTGCAAATGTTTAGTGTTCAATCTAGCTTTGCTTGTAAGGGGGGCCATCTGGCCCCCAGACATTGAAACAGGGGGTCATTTTGGAAAAGTGGGGGCCACACATAAAAAATCATATTACTGAAATGCTAACCTTTTTATTTAGTAAGTGTTGCCTTTGTACTTAAGGATAAGGCACCCTTATGGGATTCGTGTAACATCGTCTTTCATCGCTGAAAAAACGTACGGATTTGGCCAAGACTCAGGCAATCCTTAAATGATTGGCCTATAGACACTGGTTCCCCGCATCGATTACAGATTGCCCAAGTCTTAGCCGAATCTGTACGATTTTGGCAATGAAAGGCCATGTTACACAAATCCCACTCTGGTGCACTATCCTTAACAAGAGGGCCATGATGGCCCTGTATCGCTCCACTGGCTATTAAGTAAAAACACTACAAGCCAAACATTACAATATTCAGCAAATTGATTTCAAACACGAGGACATGCAAACATTTTTCTATCTAATCCTACGAGAAAGTTGTGATCCATGGGCAAAGCCAATTTTGATCGCAAAGCTATAATTATTTGAATCCTGGTGGAGGTCCACAATATAAAGCCAGTGGAGCTAAAAAACTTGTCTAGCACCAATCATGTATCACTGCAGCTTGATAATCAAGGGAGGTAAATAGTAACGAACTTTATCTTTCATAAAAAGAGTTATTTCCCTTGATTAATGTTTAAATTGAAGTGACAATATTTTGAAGCCCATGTTAAACTTGCGATCCCTGGAATGAAGGCAATTTTGACCCCAGACCTACAATATGAAACTAGAATGTGTGGTTATAAACAAAAAGATTTTTTAATCTTGCCCAATAAAAAGTCATGTAAAACAAGTTTGCTGAATAAAAGGCCCTGTAAAATATGTGATCCATGACACAGGTTTATCAAGTTTTCACTATAAAAGCCAATGTAAAACTTGTGACCCCTGGTGTGGAGTCAAACTTGACCCCCAAAGTTAAAATTTGGGCCCTCTTGGTAGAGGCCCATTATATAAAGTTACATGCAAAATTTGGTAGCCCTAGGCCTAAATATGGCTATGTACAAGTAGATTATTAAAGTTTCCTTAAATAAGACCATGTAGAACTTGTGACCCCCTTGGGTGGGGCTACATTTGACCCCCTGGGCTATAATTTGGGCACCCTTGATAGAGACCCCCTAGATAAAGCTAAATGCAAAATTTGATAGCCCTAGCCCTTATAGCTAGATGCGAAAGATTTTCCTATATAAGCCCGCCCATGTAAAACATGTTACCCCCCGGGGCGAAGTCAAATTTGACCCTCGGCTATAATTTGGACACCCTTGGTACATGGTTGTATTGGTTGTATTGGGGTTTAACGCCACTTTAACAGCTAAGGTCATATCATGGCGGTCGGTGACGCACATATGTTTCCTGGCTTTCTCACACCAGTACTAACACAACTTTCTTTCCAAAGCCACCGACTACTTTTCTCACATGCTTCAGCAGAGATGGGAGGCGAAAATACGCCGGAAAGAAAGTTCGCCTCAACCGGGTATCGAACTCACAACCACCAGGTCATGAGTCCGACACGCTCACCACTGAGCCACCCGGGCGGGCCCCTTGGTACAGGTCCACTAGATAAAGCTACATGCCAAATTTGGTCGCCCTAGGCCCCATGGCTAGGTCAAAGAAGAATTTTAAAGTTCTCCCTATATAAGCCCATGTAAAACTTGTTATATAAGCCCATGTAAAACTTGTTACCCCCGGGCAGGGCCTAATTTGACCCCAGGGCTATAATTTGAACAATCTTGGCAGAGGTCCACTAGATAAAGCTACATGCCAAATTTGGTAGCTCTAGGCCCTATGGCTAGGTAGAAGAGGAATTTTAAAGTTCTCCCTAAATAAGCCCATGTAAAACTTGTGACCCCCGGGGCGGGGCCAATTTTGACCCCAGGGCTATAAATTGAAGAAACTTGGTAGAGGTCCACTAGATAAAGCTACATGCCAAATTTGGTAGCCCTTGGCCTTACGGTTTCAGACAAGAAGATTTTCAAAGATTTTCAAAATTTTTCAGTTTTGTTGCCATGGCAACCAGAGTTTTTGAAGGAATTAAATTCTTTCAAGAAATTCTGAAGAGGACCATAGCAGGATCATTTCTGTGAAGTTTCATCAAAATTGGATGGGTAGTTTCAGAGAAGAAGACGTTTTAAAAAAAAGTTAACGCACGGACGGACGGACGGACGGACGCACGGACGGACGGACGGACGCACGCACGACGGACAACAGGCCATGACATAAGCCCGCTGGCCTTCGGCCAGTGGAGCTAAAAACAGTATTCTCATTCATGTATTTATGAATACTATGCTAAAAATAATTAAAGTGCAACACTGCTGAAATTATCACTTGTTATGGACGCAACCTTGTTTCAGCCATTATTATAATCCTCAAAAAAATGATGAAATATGTATGTCAGTGGTAGACTTTCGAAAATTCTGAAATCCTGTCACGGAGGGATTTAACTTTCCCGTCAATCACCAAAATTCCAGTTTAATTTTTATCATCATAAACTAACCAACTTTTGAACGAAGCACCCAGGAGCCATTTCGGTTGAAACTCGCGTTTCTGTAGGGTTTTATAATTGTCGCTTGAACTAGGGGTAGGTACTGGCTACTGTGCTTTCCGAAGTAATATTTTTAACACGTTTTGCCTTTTTTGCCCCATTGAAACTTTCAAAATACTCAGAAAATTGCTTCATTGTGATGCTGAATGATCAGCCGAAGCTCAGTATTATGGAAAGCTCAGTATTATGTTTATTGAGCAGAAAAGTAGCAGCGGACGACAAAGACCTAGTTCGTGGAATGGTACTTTTACAACCGAGGTGCCCTCAGGCCCTAGATTGGTTTAGAATTGTGCCATCTGAAACTTTAGAGGACCAAGGGCACAATCATACACTCTAGATTGAACACTGATAGTTATCTCGCTCAACTATTCAAAGCTGCTACCTGCTTTATATTTTGTTGCAAAACATGTTTTGTTGGAATTTTGACTTTCGCATGCAGAGTTAAATCTAGGTTTGCATAAGTATAGGCAAACTCCCACATCATATTTCAAATTATGGGCCACCATTTTTCAGAGTTTGGCCACCAGTGACCATTAACTCTTTACCACACAGTCTCGAGGTTTAATTACCCTAGGAAAAAATGAAAATTAAAAAACATTGTGGAAAAAGAAGAAAGTGCTGGTGAGCAGCATTTCTTCATTTTCCACAATGTCTTCTTTTCTTCTACTTAAGTAACAAATTCAAATTCTTTTATCATTTTTGTTGTCTGCAAATGCTTTCAATTTGGTCAAGTCCAAAATTGGTACTGGTACAAAGTTAATGATCACTATATTCACTTTTTAATGTTGATTTTTTTCATCCGGGGTCGCCATTTTGGTTGTTGTTGTTGTTGGTGTGTCGTTACAATCCCTAGTAGTTCTATAAGTCTGAAATTTACACAGGTCGTATTCTATTCACCTGTTCTGGCACGATGTTCTGTGTTCCGGAATGCTCTTCTGGAATGTGCGAATGGAATATTTCAGAACACATACACTGTTCTGAAATTATGTTCTGAATGGAGCAATTTCGGAACATTGTTCAAATCAATACCGAAATGAATGTACATTGCCATGATGGCTGTTGAAAGAGCTACTCTCTTAGCTGTGCTAGTGGAGCAGGGTTCCCTCTAGCTACTTTTTTTCTTGCGCCATCACTTTCGCCAAATGAGAAAAGTTTGTGCCAGATTGAAATAATTGGAGCCAGTTGGTGCCAATTTTAAAATGAAAGTACAGTAGGTCGGGCATAAACAAGAATTGGTCAATAAATTATCATTGCATGGTTGTGTCATGAGCAATAATATAAACAAGATGTCTGTTTGTAAAACAGTCATGCTCCCCTACTGCCACATTGATACAGAAAGTGGCACAGGTCATAAACTGATATCAAAAGAATTGATTGGGGGTCATCTTTTTGATTTATAGCCCACTTCAATTGTTAAATGTGATAATCTGTCAACAGTTCGCATAATTATACACACCGCCGTGTGTATACATACAAGATTGTAAACAGTCGCCGATACACAGACTGGGTTATCAATTTTCTTTTCGGCACGCGCGTTTGACTTCCGCTTTTTCCCAGTCAACTTCAATGCTTACTACGTCCCCGATAATACGCGAATAAAATGTTGGAGCCACAAGTTGAGCCACATATGATGGTTTTTGAGACACTTTAATTTTTTTTTTAGCAAATGGCTCAAGTGGCGAACGGCAACGTGGGCCCTGAATCATCTGGTGGTCACTGTGACCTTGACCTTTCACAGATTAATCTTAAAATCGATAGGGATCATTTACACTCCAAGATGAGTATCTGTACAGAATTTGAAGAACCTATGTCAATTCTGTGTCTAGTTATCATCTGGACAAGGTTAGGTCTAAATATCATTAAGTTGAAGGCCACTGTGACCTTGACCTTTGATGGATTAATCTCAAAATCGATAGGGATCATCTGCACTCTGAGACGAATGTCTGTGCCAAACTTGACGAACCTAGGTCGATTCTGTGTCTAGTTATCATCCGGACAAGGTTTGGTCTATATATCAACATGTTGACAGTCACTGTGACCTTGACCTTTGACCGATTAACCTCAAAATCAATAGGGATCATCTGCACTCCGAGACGCATGTCTGTGCCAAATTTGACGAACCTAGGTCAATTCTGTGTCTAGTTATCATCCGGACAAGGTTTGGTCTATATATCAACATGTTGACGGTCACTGTGACCTTGACCTTTAACCGATTGACCTCAAAATCAATAAGGATCATCTACACTCCGAGACCCATGTCTGTGCCAAATTTGACGAACCTAGGTCAACTCTGTCTAGTTATCATCCGGACAAGGTAAGGTCTACCAACCAACCGACCGACGGACCGACCGACATTAGCAAAGCAATATACCCCCACTTCATTGAAAGGGGGCATAATAAGAAAACATTTGTTTTTATCAGATTTAATTCATTCCATCTATGTTTATTGTGTGAATATATCCCAAAAATTAGTTTTGTTAACAACGAAAAATCATTATGCATTAACTTTAAGTAGATCTGTCATTAATGTTTTTAAAACCACTGTGACAAAAGCAGAACTAGGTCATTGATAATCATTTCTCCTATTGTAACAAAGTTTTAAAGAGAGACTTTTATGAAAAAGATAGAAGTTTAAACGGTACAAACAAAACAACAAAGTCAACATGTGAAAAATTGTTACAAAAGTAGAAATTGCTCATTTAGTGAAATTTCTAAATCTGTAAAAAAAATTTCATGAGGGGACTATTTACATTTTGAAACATACAGAAATTAAAATATTAAAAATCAAACAAGTTTTACGAAAGGTGGGCGATTGATGCAGGAAAAACAACATAGACAATTTGGAGGACGACGATAACATAACCGTCCGGGTTTTAGTCAGTGCCAATGCAGTCAGCATTTCGGAAACCCGCTGTATATTAATTTAATACAGAATCGATCGATTTCTCCTGCGATTATGATTCATTTTAACATTAAGTAACATTCACGATTTGTATGGGACACTTGTCTGAGATACTTTCACTTTTTTACAGTTTTCCCAAGTTAACTGACAAGTCTTGTATATCCGGGTTATCGGAAGTGTATGTATATTTGGATAATCAGGTGTAAAAGACATTGATTTGTAAAGTAATTTGGATTACGACGATGCCGTAGTTTATTCCTGCTGATTTATTTCAACTTTATCGATGAGTTTGCGGTCGTGCATCCAAGCATTGCGGTGAAGGGGACCAGTATCAAAATGTACGGCAACCCGATGTGAGAAATACCGGCGCCAGTCATTTTCGCAAATCGACATTTTCTTGCACCGTATTTAAAAATCTATCGCAAATGGCGCCAAATGCGAAGCCCAGTGGGAACCCTGTGGAGGATATGATTAGCTGCAGAGAGAAAGTAGAGACGAGTCTACAATGCTATTTATGGTGTTCATATCGTAAAAAAAACAATTGCAAGTTTCGCCATGAAGAATTGTCCGTCTTTCAGCCATCTTGTATCACCTAGCAACCGTTCAGCAGGTGCGCTGCACCTCCATTGAACTAGAATCGGAACATGTTCTGAAGAACACGGCACAGTGTTCCGAAATACTCTATTGTATTGCAGTGACAGACTCAAATGGTGGACATACGCGGTACTGAATTTGTGAGACGTGATGTAGAGACCCCTTTGTGATTAAACGTGTTAGAACGTCAGTAAAGGAAGATTAAGTTCAATTTATTTCTAGTGGTTTGTTCCTCAACACATCATGTTTTCATTTTATCATAGATCAAAGCGTTTTTACTGGTTTATATTATACTTATAATCTATGAAAAGTGTGTATTGTTTCTTTTGGAAGTAAGTATATTATAGGCATATATTACAAGGGCTTTGACAGCCACATCTAACTTTTACAAATTTACGTACACACCATTGATTCAATTATGCGCCAATCTGTCTGAATTAGCGTGACCTGTGCTGCAGCGACACTTGCCTTTTGCGCCAAGAAATTTGTATGTGCGGGAATTCGGCAATCCCGCGGCCTAGATTCAACTCTGCACATGTATTCTTAGGCTGCTTATCTTATGCACATCATTAACAGCACATTTAAACTGTCTTAAGGATGTTTTCTTTAGTTTTAATTCTTACATTGAAATTTACTGTTTTCACATATGTAAAATTTTATGCTAAAATAAAACATGTTGACAAATTTATTTTACTGTTAAATATCTGTTTCCATGGTAACTTTATACCCTAAACTTCTTAAAATTGTGACTTTTGCTTGAAACAATAACAACATTGTAAGATATCTTTGGTTTTATAATTTATATAAAATTAGAGCCAAATATTTGTATATCTTAATCTCTGACATTCAGAAAATTTGATTTTCAGTTACATTTTTGTAGAAAGGGTCATTTTTTCAAAAGTTTGTACTCACAAAAAGGCCAAAAAAAATTTAGAGTTTTGCAAGTAAAACAGTTATCAAAAATATCCTTCGATTCCTTGAGTATCTTCTATTCAACTTTGAAGACCTATACATATCACATATATGTTTGCCCCCGTTAACACTGCGCATGTGTTTTGTCAAGGATAGTGAATCAAAAAGTGCACCCATGTATTTTTTGTGCATATGGTAATACTATAGATGCACTGAAACAAGCAGCACTTTCTTCGGATAGTATTAGTTTAGAGAAACAAGACAGCCATTGGCCCTAAAGTGCTCATCTGTGTAAAGTCATCTAGGATAGATAGAGTTGAAGAGATCCTGGTTGTGATGATGTAAAGCACATGAGTGACCTACTTTTAGTCCCATATATCTTCCAATACAAATTTTCTGACCATGTTTCATGAGCATCAGGTTGAAAATGTGGCCTCTAGACTGCACAAAAGGTTTTTCTAAGATTTGGCCCAGTGACCTACTTTTTGACCCTACATGACCCAATTTCAAAATCATCAAAGATATCAAGACAAACATTCTGACCAAGTTTTATGAGTATCAGACTGAAAATATGGCCTCTAGAGTGCACGAAGTTTTTTTTTAAGATGTGGCCCAGTGACCTATTTTTTGTCCAAGATATCGTAAAAACAAAATATTCTAACAAAGTTTCATGTGTATTAGGCTGAAAATGTGGCCTTCAGAGTGCAGACAAGGTTTTTCTAAGATTTGACCAGGTGACCTACTTTTTGACCCGATGTGACAAGATTTCAAACTTGTCCAAGATGCTATCAAGACAAACATCCTGACCAAGTTTCATGAGTATTGTACTGAAAATGTAGCTTCTAGAGTGCACATAAGGTAATTGTTGACGCCTGGATGACGCACAACGGACACAGCACTAACACAAAAGCTTACCTTAAGCACTTTGTGCTCGGGTGAGCTAAAAATGGATCTGTGAACTGTCACCATGAAATGATCAAAATATTTGTCACTGCGTCAACACATCAAACAAGCAAACAAAGGCAGGAAATTTTAAGCTTTCAAACTTATTGTGGGAATAGGAGAAATCGCTTATAATGATTGATTTCTCCTTTTCCGGCCATGTCTGCTGAGCTTCCTTGAAAAATATATTTCCACGCTGAATTCATCACTGTTTTCTGACAAAATAAGCACAGATAGGTACCAATTTAATTTGTTCGTCTTGTTTAGAATTATAAATACTATAAATGTGGAAATGTTAAGAAAAATCTGTCTGATAGAAAGTATGTATATATTAAAAATTAACTTTTAATTCTATCAAACTATCCCTTTTAAACGCAATGGTCTACAGATAACATGCATATTTGTGCATTTACCATGCTTAAAACTAGGCTTTTATATATTCTTTGTACAAAACTAAATGAATTTTCATTAAAATGATACATATTTGTATATTCTTCTGATAATTTTCCCGTTTAACCGACTATTCAGTAAAAATGTTTAAAATCTACTATAATTATGCCAAATTTTGGACCTGTATACCTGTATATACCTTTTTCAAAAGCAAATTTCTCAGAAACAAGCACGGTGACCCATATTATCTTTTTCCTATAATCTCCTATAGACATGATGAGCTGTGTGTGTGAAAAGTTTTTAAAAAATCTGTTCATAAGAAAAATTTGTGATATACTCCATTCACATAACAAGAGGACCATGATGGTCCTATATCGCTCACCTGAGTACTAAGTAGTAAAGGTCTACAATGAAGATAAATACCAAATATCGAGGTTCAAGGCCAAATGATAATGAAACAAGAGCTGCAAATTGTCACAAGATATGCCCGTCCCATCGCCAGTTGTCAAGGAGGTATAATAATCGAAAAGGGCAGGTAATGCAACAAACATGTTTACCAAGTCTCAAGTCTATTTGACTTGACACTTCAAAGTTCCGTTCCGGACAAGCAAGAAATACTGTAAAAAAATTAAGATCAAAGTGGAATTACTCAAAATCCGCGCTAGGTAGAGTTACTGTTCTTGCGCACTGTACTCGGTAATATTGCAACAAACATGCATACCAAGTTTGAAGTTGTTCTGACTTGAGATGTCAAAGTTATATTCCGGACAAGCACTAAATGCTGTAAAAATGACGATCAAGGGGAAATAACTCAAAGACAGCACGAGGTAGAGTTACAATTCTTGTGCACTGCACTTCCAAATATTTCAACAAATCAACATACCATATTTCAAGTCATTCCTACTTAAGATGACAAAGTTTTGCTCCGGACAAGCAAGAAATGCTATAAAAATGAAGGTCAAAGGGGGAATAACTCAAAATTCGTGTCAAATCTAAGTGACAGATCACCTATTATCAAAGACTAACCATATGTAAGGACGGTTGGGGTAAACATGGTAAATTTTCAGATTTATTATATGGGGCTATTAAAATGTTTGAAGTATGAAAGCTGAAAATATGCCTCACTTAACATTGGGTAAGCATAACCCTGGATAAGCAATACCACTTAGCCCTTTGAGCACAGACTGGGGCTTTAGTCGATGGTATAGATCAAGGTAAGACTGCATAGAATATGCGGTCTGATCTTGAATCAGTACCAACCACTTGTTTAGCCAAGTCTGTAGGCTATTTATTTGATATAGGCTTCTTCTGCTTCGCTTCTTGTATACAGTCAGTGTAGTATCATTTCTTGGAAATGCAGACTGAACTCTTGAAGTACAGTCCAACTAAGCTTTGTCCTTTAGAGCAATTTATGCTGTTTGTGATTTCACGCTGTACAGTGAAACTGTCAGAGTACTACTCAATTATTTCCTTTGTGAAGAATCAAAAATCGTCCTTTATACTAACAGACCTTCTTAGTTCTCCAGATTTGATTTGAAAAGAAGCGAGACCATTCAAAAGGACCAACAGGTCAGGACGAACGCACCTAAGCGAACAATCTTAGGGATAAAAAATCTTGTTTCAATGTGAACTAGGTTGCACAAAGGAAACTATTGAAAACATCCTTAACAATAGGAATTGTATGCTGTACAGCAATAAAAAGCCAGCCCAATCATAATGATTTGATTAAATTATCTTTAACGCTACTTTTAACATTATTTCAGTTGTATCAAGGCAACAGCTCCCTTTTCATGCATGTCCCGAGTTTCACCAGACACTCTGAAGTGTCCTTCCCAAGGATATTCCCAGAATTTAATGGTCGAATGCTCCAACCCAGGGCCTCAAGGTTACCAGTCCTTCACTTTACCACTGAGCCACGCAGGACCCTCATAGTCAAATACAACACTTTGGGCAGAAGGCAATCAATAAAATAGCATTGATTGATATTTACTAAACTTTGAATCATAATATGTTACTAGCTACATTATACTAATTTGAGTAAAGCAATCACAAACAAGCTTCCAAAATAAAATTGGTAAAAAAAAGATACAAGAAAGAAGATAAACATAAATGGGTTAAATATGCAGTGATATTCTTAACAATTAACATTGTGCAGTCCAAATGCCCTTCATTTCTTATCCTGCAGCAAGAAATCTTTTTTTTTTTTCATCCTTACAAGGCAAATGCCAAATATGGAGAAGGCCTTTGAAAATATTACCCTAAAAGGAGGAAATACAGTAACCAGCCTGTTCTCCTTTTCCAGTTTTCTACCTTTCTAAATGAAAATCTCATCATTCAGTCAGATTTGTTTTCCGCAAATGCTTTGAACAAGTCAAAAAGCGTGTTGTCTTGTAAAGAGGTTCAAAATTTTTTTTCCAGACCTACCTAGCATCCATAGATATTTCACTTATATTTCTTTGCAATGAGCAAAGCAGTCAAAGATAAAATCAATACAAAATGTTAACAATGAAGTCATACAGACCACTTATAGGTGCACAGTTACAAGATAAAATAAGTAAGTTGTCTTATAAAAGTTATCTGCTATAAAAGGTATACCGCATGCGGGTGCCAATTCTTCGCTGCAGTTGCCTTACTGAAAATTCTTAAGTCCAAAACAGGGCATAACAGTGTCAAAAATATTTTCAAGGTTATCTTCCCCTTTTGTATGGGTTCTGATAGTAAACAACCAGTTCAAGTTTAAAGTAAATATCTTCAGAAATGACAGAGGTATCATACTCTGTTAAAAGTTTTTGCATGACGACACCAGCGCTTTGACAATAACTCAATGTACTCTTCAAAAATCAGCCAAGCTAAAAAGTAAAGAAGTTCTACAGAAGAAGAAAACTGGGCAGATAAAAGTAACTCCATGATGATGTCATATGCATTTTAATTTTTAGGGTGTTAGTATACTAACGAAGCCATCAGGGTTAATCTTTCAATTCTCTTATACTATATAATGCCTCACAAGATGAATTCATTCAGAAAGAAAATCTAGAAATGGTAATGTAAAAATAAGCAGCAGTAGCATGAAAGTTTTCAATTTACATGTTTTATGAAAATGCTTTCAAATTTAATGGAAAAAAAAATCCCTGATGCCAACATTTTTTTTCGAATTGTTAAAGGGAAGTATACCTTAAGACTATTGCGTTTTTCTCTGTTCCAGCCTGTTGCACTGTTCCAGGAGGAGTTTGCTTGCTGGGCAGTATCATTCCACGTGCCCATGTCGGCATCATCCCAACCTCCCATACTCTCCTCACTCCAAACATCCTCCTGTAGACATTAATCCAAATATACACACCTTGCATACAGCTCTCTCCACATCAGTTCCCTTCACTGTTTTTCCAATATCTTTTTTATAGTTCAAATCTACTAGTCTTAAAATTCAAGTTTCTGTTTTTGGGTGTTTTCAATACATTTTTCCCCATTTGGTGCAAATTGTTGCAACTGCATAGGCCTAAAATGGCTAGTCTGTATTCATTTCTCTTTGTTATCTTCAGGCCAGTTTATTTCTAGAACTGATGCAATGATAGATTAGGCAAAATGAATACAGTGTAGAAAATTGAACTGTTTTTCATTCCTCAACTAAACTCATAAGCAACTCTGACATCATCATGACCCCTTTACCTGCCCTTGACACTATATCCTTGTGCCCACGTCAAATTTCCTCCTAATTTATACCCAATAATTCCTTTCGTCCACCATTGGTTTTGCTTTTTCCTTCCTTGCTTCAGCTGTTATTCCTTGCAAAATCATGAATTCCCCCCCATGTCTCAACCTTTTTAACTCAATAAACACAGAATAAAAAGTAAAATACTGACCTTACAGCCAGCCATGCAAATAGCAAGCAAACCAAAGTATTCTAGCTAATAAAATGTAACTGGGATTTCAGGGTTATCAAACTGAGAATTTCTGTTTGTCTTAAAATATTCTTGCGAAAAATAGGTAAAAACTCTTATCAGAAAGATCTAAATCCAGTGATTTTTATTTTCTCTTACATTTCTACCTAAACAATTTAAATTGACTACAGACAAGTTTTTAGTACACCTCGTACAGTATTTCAAAAATAAAAAACCTAAAAAAAAACCTGATCCCTTGTATCATTCGAAAGTGTTGCAGTGGTTGTAATAAATTGGAAGATTTTTTTGTACACAATCATAGGATTTTGATACATTTATTTCAGTATTTTCATAGCTCCTATAGCACCTATTTCTGTAGCATCCATCCGACCCCATTCATTGATATTTCATTTGTATCATAAATCTCTTTCAATGATGCACACGGACATCTATTAATACACACAAGTGTTATTCGGTAGCACAGGTAAACTAACAGAAGTGATATACAGTAGAAAGATACATGAATACATCAGTATAAAATAAAAAGTAATTTCTCGAGGCAATACTGCTCTAAATTTCACCACGGAGTTGATGCTACATGCTCCTTAGTTTGCAAGCTGAAATTCCTCACAAGGTATATATAAGCATGCTGTTTGTGTACGAATTACAAAAACCCACATGTTCAATGACCACAGTCAACAACTGGTAAAACAGGAAGGAAGAAACTAAACTAGGTCATGAAAAATTAACTCAATGAAACAGGCAAGTCAATTTAGATGATGTCAGAGTTGGGTGAAATGTTGAGTGCTGCATCTCCACAACATTTTTTCATTACTGTCAATAATTTTATTTTCAACAAAAAAACAACACACTTTTGCGATGCAAGCATTACAAACTCAACCGCGGCTTAAGCAAAAGAATTTCCATCTTTGGACAGTTATGTACTTCCATACTTTGCAACACTCATTTTATAAAGCGGTTCTTACAAGACAGATTCATGCAGAGAGAGCAGCACAAAATATTTCATGATATCTTTATATTATACAGACTTTCTGGGTAATTTCACTACCGAAACAGAACAAGAAACTTAAGTTTCAAGTATAGTTAAGAAACCGTAACAACTGGCTCTGAAACATTTACCACTAACTTCACAAACTTGACCAACAACATATCAACAAAACTGGTACAAACCAAAATGTATATGGAAAATTTTTTATCCAATCTTGTGTAATCATCTATTCAAACCAAATAAACATGGTCCTACTCAAAATCCCCTATTCGCTACATTTGAACCAGTTCTGTTTCATGGCAAGGAAAAAAGTTTGAAATGTTTACCTTTGGAGTGTTCCAGTTCAGTTCATCAACCCCACCAAAAGCTGCTGGGTTCTGGGCAGGTATTTGAGTTTTTGGTTTTCCGACAGCTGGGTTCCACTGACTTTGACTACCTGTGTCACCCCATCCTGCTGCTCTTGCCTAGGCAAATACAAGTTACCCATTGAAGTTTACATTAAGCCTTCGGGCTCAGGCCTCTGCCAACTCTCAGAATTTAGGGAGATGTGACTTCTCCCTAGTCTGAGAATTGGTAAAAGTTTTTCAAAATGGGGAGAAGTGGTCCGACTTTCAAAAGTTTTTATGGACATTAAAAGGCAGATGTGGGCAGAGCTGTAACAGGAAGTAACAATATCTTTATTGTTGCAGATTTATAAAATTGAAAACCATGTGAATCTATATTAAACAAATGAAAATACTTTATACTTTTTATCTTATTAATGATCAATATACTTATTCCTTTTAGAAAGTACTTAAAACATATTTAGATTATTTACCCTGCTCAATTCATACACTTTTTGGACAAAAACATTACTTAAAGAAATAATAATGGAAAGAGAAAGCATTACTTGTATGAGCAATGGCTTCTCCTAGTACATTTCCCCCCTAAAAAATCTTCCAAGCACTAGATCTATTTTTTCCAAAATCCTTGACAGAATAAATAGCTGAAAATCACTTTCTTTACCAGGAAAAAAAAATCTGACTTTCAAATAGATAACAGCTCAAAGGATGTAAATAATGTTAGAAAGTTATGAAAATATACTGTCAAAAGTAGAAAAGCTTGCTAGATCTACCAGCATTTATTCCTATCGCCACAATGTTTTCAACTTTCTCATGATAAGTAACACCCAGTTTCAGACTGCTAGAGACAAGTTTGTCAGAATACCATTGGTCTTCACTTGATGACAGGTAAATCGTAAATAAAAACATCGTAAAGGACAAACATTTCCAATTAACACCCAATTTACTATCAGCCTTGTAGATCGGTGGTTTGTGGTAGTTAGTCAAATCAAGGAAAATGCCAAAACTTAAACAGTTTAGATCTAGAACAAATTAGATCTACTGTAATTTGCCCATGTATTCAGACACCCTAAATGTTCGCACACCCTAAATTATTTTCAAAAATAATTCATTTTTTAGTCCTTACTCCAGACAGTCCCAACAATTAGTTTTCCTAAATATTCGGTCAACCAATTTTTTAGAAAATGTTTTGGATAATGGTCAGCTGCATAGACCTGTGCACATTTCTATGTCCTAATGTACATTGATAATAACATGAATCCTTTCAGAGCCGACTTACTCAGCAGTAATTTTAAGTCTTAAAATTAGACCAAAATCATTCCACACTAACGCTGTTTCGCTTTAAAACTTCTGACCAAAGCAAACAGTGTAGATTCAGATCAATGATCAGACCAAACATACCTTCTGCAGTCTGATCTTGATCTGCACAGGCCGCTAACTGAAGTTTTGAAAGGTGCTTGAAGGGCTTAATCTTTCCCTACTTTTTGATGTTATATAAGCGGTTTCTCCTTTTCTCGTAATGTTTTCAAAAGTCACCTTCTGCAGAAGCATGAAAAATCATACCTGTGACTGAGGGAAATGGTTTAAACCATAACTGTGTTGACCCTCTATAGAATACTCATCCTCGGAATCCAGGTTTGAAGCATTACGTTGCTCTCCATGCATCAATGAATCGAAACTGGGTCACCGAGGATGTAGAATACTAAACCTTGTTTCTTTTTATTTATCAGTAATCCTTTTTTTTTTTTTTTTTATTTTGGCTGCAAGCCAAACTTTTTTTCTGCCGACTACACAACACATGTAACACGACTGCCCAGGTGTTCAAGAAAGAACCATTCCTAAATGCAAAAATGCATTATCAGCTAATGTAAAGCAGGCATGATATTAGCTTATTGCATGATCATTTTTGTATTGACTGGCAGTCTGCTTGTAGCAGGGTATAAATTTGTTGGAGCAGAACAGTTGTAAATATGCACAACTAACATTTGCACTACAGCCTTCTCGCTTCGAATGATTTGTACATTACATCATACCCCTTATTCTTATTTAACTCTTTACCAAATGAAAATAATGGACTGGTCTAAATTCGAATAGGAAGTATTTGCAGACGACTATTTTAATGACGGAATTTGCCTTTAATTAAGTAGGAAAAGGGGAAAATGCTGGTTACCAGCAAATTCTCCTTTCCCAACATTGTTTTCAAAAGGCCTTTTCCTCAGGGTTGTTAGAACTCGGGATTGTGTGGTTAAGGGTTTACTGCAAATACTTGTGTACCTGCGACAGGCGTGAAATCTTGTTGACAGATGGCTTGTTTTACATTTTTGGATGTTCAAAATTACTCTGCTTATGGCAAGATTACAGACGGTATGAATACACATCAGACTAAACAGAACATGCAGTCTGATCTTGGATCATGTACTTCAAGATTGAGAACACGCCAAAACTGTAGATGAGCCACAGTTTTGACCCCATCAAGGGTGCTATAAATAAATCTAAATTTGTCGGATATTACCCTTATTATTTTGGACACACATCTGGACAAGACAGTAATACCTATTATTTCGGTCACCCCATTTTTTTCAAAACGATAATTTCCTAAAGATCCGGACACAAAAAAAAATTATTATTTTTTTTCTGTCTGAATACATTGGCGAATTACAGTACATCATTTTTTAATTTCATCCTTTAGTTAGCATCAAAGAAAATATTCAATTTCATCCAAACGTTTGAAAGTCAATGAGCAATCGGTTCCCGCAGCTATTTTGAAATTGAATCATGACTTTGATGGAAATTGTCCAAAAATCACTGTAACATGATACTATTGGCGCAAGGTTGTAGTCACATGACTTGAAAATATTGCCACACGATCTAGCAGATGATCTAAATATCTCATCATGTCTGTTCGCTAGTGAACTTGTGAGTAATAACGGATTTTAAAGGGTGGGATGAATGGTGTTAAGTAAGTAGGTGCCGATTACATCTTTTTCAATACTGGAATACCTCTTTTCATTCAAAACTTTGGAAATAACAGTTGACGTAGGAAGAGCGATATCCGGGCCAATGTATTTACAATGAAAATAGAGGCCAAACAAGCCGCTAGACGGCGCCGATGTTCGTTATTAATCAAATGGGGAATTATCCCATTGGTATCAGAAAACTTATTAACAACTACTTGTCAAATCAGAGAGTTGATACGTTTTAAACTAATTACACTTGCTGATTAGACACCAGCTGTGAAACGGGTATGACATGCTGATTATGTAGTTTAGCTAGGTTGGCGCCAGCCAAAAATTTTTAGTAGCCAAAATTTTTTTTGGTCAAAACCCAGGTTCAGTCAATGTACCTTATCACTTTGACTCAGTCTTTGTGTCATTTTCTTAGTATAGTATTTCATAACATTAAGTCATGTATGATTAATCTAAAACCAGATCTACAGCTTTGCATCACTGATATAGTTTGTAGATTTAAAAATCTTTCAGTTCTTTTATATATTTCTGATGGTAGACTACCATTATATACAATAGAGAGCCCAGTATTGAAACGTCAAAAGTCGGCCACAAATTCCCGTGCTTGTAGACTGTTGAACGATTAAAAGTTTCTTAAATTCAACAATAGATCTATGTGTATTTGAATCAGGCCTAACCCTTCACCACTTAATCTCCAGTTTGAACGACCTTGAGAAAGAAGGCTATTGCAAATGCTAGGAAAATGTGAAAATGGTTGTAACTAGCATTTTCTCCTTTTCCCACAATGTTTTCTACCATAGCAAATGCATAATTCAAACACCTCATGAGCTACATTTAATTGTCATCTGCAAATTCTTTCAATCTGGACGAGTCTAAATATATGCCGTCTGCTAAACAGCTACACATATTTGATTTTCTTCATACCAACCATTAGTTTCATGCACTGCAAGAGATATGTATGATCCAATTTTTAAAATCCATCGCAAAATATATGTACTGACAGTATCTGTTTTGTCTTTCAAATGATTCAAGAAATATCGTTCCACTTAGCCTTTCTTGAAACTGCCGATCGCCAAAAAATATCTGGCGACACTATTTCTCATTTGGCGAAATATGGATCCAGCATCCATTAGTTTTTATGAAAAAAAAAAGTTTCACTGGAAAGAATCTAATAAAGTCACATAAAGCTTAAAAGGTCAAGTATTTCAGGAAAAAAAACTATGATTGACAACGAAGTTGTCAAATTTACTTGGCAAACGACTCCATTAATTCGTTCAGCCCTATTGCATCGACAAAGTTGCGAATGTTCATGTAATCTATTTATAGAACAAGACTACCCTAACAGGCAATGGGCAATTGGATCTTCGTCTATGGGATAGTTAAGGGAGATACAAGGGTTATCAGCTTAGGATACCCGGCATATATGATAATCAAGTTGACGCGTGCTGATTTCAGAGTTTAAGAAGTGTTCAATATACAAAACTGATCAGATGTTCACAGTCGGCAATTTATCTCATCACATTTTTAACAATCGCCAATATCAGTTGTTTTGGAGTTTGTAGTCGCCAGCAGTAAAATTTAATCGCCAATGGCAATTTTGGTGATCGGTAACGCCAACCTAGGTTTAGATACCCTAGACTCCCGACGCATTGTCAATATACGCTAAGCGACTTCCGGACTTTTTCGGGCGACTTCTATTTCGCTTTTCTCCACCAATCGGGCAAAGTGTTTTGAAATAGGCAACTTTTTCGCCCAAGTCGCCCACTCAGCGGAGGCCTGAGGCTGCTGACAGGAAATAATTGGTCACTACAGTATAAACTTCATTGAACTGAGAAATCAGCATGTATCATCAGTAAATATCTATCATGAAAAAAAATGCTCCAAACTTTTTATGCATCTAAAGCACAAGTCATGTACGGTCAATCTTGTTAATGTGACCACGTCTTTTAAGCAACCATTTTTAATTCCGTCCAAGCTATTTTCCTCTAATTTACTGTTGCATCAAGCGACTTTTGTACTATGTGACCAACAACCACCAATTTTAGGCCCCAAAAGACCACAATTTTTCATAAAGAGACTCATCAAAACTCTTCGTCATAATAGCAGATCCTAATTTAAAATGAAGTTTGACCTCCGACTTATCCTAATCAAGGCATAAAAGCATGTGCCAATAGCAGGATTAACATACATGTATTTACATGTCAAACTTTTAATTACTCTTTGACAATGGCGTCAACAATGCAGAACCATGTCATAATGACAAACAAAGTCCCTAATCAGCTTGCCTGCCGACATGTGAAAAGGATGGAAAATTTCGCTTATTTCTCTTTGTGGTCTCCTCAAATGTAAAAGAACTTTGTTCAATAACCATTAGATGAAGTGTATTTCCTGGGTTTCACCAGTACTAGGCCAGGGTTCTGAAGCGGGATGCACGCTTTCTGATTGGGTTATAAGTAGGAAATCAAGTGTGCCCTTCACTGACAAATTCAACCTGGGAACGACGTGGAATAAGAAGTTCAACGAGTCTTTCAAACAGGTTTATGTTCACATTTAAACAGTGTCTATTTCATGAATTTCTTGCCATGTATCCCAGAAACAGAGTAATTTTGTTTCAAAAGGTTTGTTATGATGATATTTCTTGTTGACTACTTTGACCTACATTCAGTTTCTTCTTCAATTATATTGGACTGCTACTGGTCAAAAAAAATGTTTCTTAATTGATAAAAATTTTCTTAATACTTTCTCAACAATTATAAAATAATTTCTTGGTGAAGTATTTAAAGAATAATTTATTAATCTGTTAAAAATGTAATTTGCAACCTTAACCCCCCCCCCCCCCAAAAAAAAAAACTAGCACCGATTTATTAAGCGATCATTTTATCAATTGACCATTATTTTATAGTCCTTAGCGCTGTTATTAAAGACAAGATTGACTGTATTTGTCACATAATTTAGACAGCACTCAAATTCTACAGGAAGTGATCAGCAGCATTTCTTATTACTCATATGCGCAATCACAGATGCTGCATCATTTTTTCCCCAATGAAACATTTTAGAATATAAACATTTTGTTCAAATTATTGTGCATGTCCAAATGAAAAATTAAACCTTATTGATGTTACAGATGTAAAGTAGGAGGTTATAGCATCTAAATTTAAAAGCTATTCATTTTTTGACAGAAAATAAAAGCACCCCTTTATTAACAATATCCCAATCGTTGATTGTTTGCTTGAATGGTGTTTTACGCCGCTTTCAACATTATTTCAGTCATATCACGGCGACAGCTAACATATTCATGTATTTCCTGGGTTTCACCAGTACTAGGCTAGGGCTCTGAAGTGTCTTGCCGAGGACACGCCTGTGAAAAGCCCAGCCAATCGTTGATATCAATAATAGGACACTGCCTATTTCAAGTTAACATAAATCTGAATTTCCAACAACCTCAAACAAGCAACTGAAACTACGACGGAAAACACCTATTTTTCCTTCTTTATCATTTCAAAAAGTTTTCTAGTAAATACTCTGGTTCCTGGCAATTCAGAACTATCTAAACCAGGGAATTCTATGGCTGACTTTCTACGGAAGTGATTACATGAACAAGGATCCAAAATTGTAATCTTAAAAGCGCACTTAATCCTTTACATACTTATAAATGATAAAGGTTTTTTTTTTTTTCTGTATGTAATTATTACCTACTTCTTCCAATTAACCAAACGCCAGATGATGGATCGCTCCTCCCACTGATGTCACGAGTATAGATCTATTTTTTTTTTAGTAAAGTAACAAAAGGGTATTTATAGCTGAGACTGTCATTTTGGAAAATTTATTACAATACAAAAGCATGTTTACAAACATTATTCTTTAATTTTTTTTTTTCAATTTACGTTGTCATCTGCATCAATAGTCAATAGTGGATCTAAGGATTAATGATGGATATCAATTTTAATGTAATATAATCAGATTTTTAAATCATATCTACTATATATTCATATATACTTCCAACTCCTAATGATGCAGAATGTCTAGGTTTGATAACGGTGCGACGCTGACCGCTAATTGGCTTATTGGTTTTTGATTGACAGCTCTGGCATTTGGTCAATTCACACAGCTGTCCTAATTGGAAAATCTTACAAAATATCAGACAGTGTAGCTAATGATCAGAGCACTCTAAGGATTAACCCCAATTTAAGGAAATCAATATTTCCTGCTTCTCAGGCTGCTAACCCTTGGGCACTTTTGCGGTTGTATAGATCAAAATCAGACTACACAAAACATACAGTCTGATCTTTGATCTACACTGTCATATACAGTAGTTTCTTTCCTGTGAAATAAACTTTGCGCAGTTTGGGATTTTACTATCGAGTGGAAATTTTAGTTTTGTTTATTTAGCAGTTTACGGGTTAAAAAAGGTCTTATCTCACAATAATCATTCAACAGCCTTGACCTTGATCTATACCGTCTACAAGGCAACTTAATTTGGTACAGTATTTTAAAGATTAATAATATCAGGGACACACAACCAAGTAAATAATTTATACCTGCTGCTGACTGTTTGCTGCCCAAAGACTTGTACCATCATCTATTTTGGGATCCGGCGGTCCAATAGGATCTCCCCATCCATTAGTTCCTTGTTTTGGTCGTTGTCCTATTGCCTGCTGATTCATTGGACCACTTCCATGCATGGCCCAGTTTGACTGTTGTTGCTGTGGCTGCTGTTGCTGCGGCTGGGGTCGTTTTGTCTGAGGGTCTCCCCAGTAAGAAGTACCATCATTTCCACCAGAGTTTCTGTTTTCTCCCCAGCCTGATGTTCCATCATTATCACCCCAAGAAGTTAATCCTCCATTACTAGCACCAGTGCCTGGAGCAGGTCCAAAGTTTCCTCCCCAAGATCCAGTCTCTGTGCTGCCACCCCAATTATTATTACTATTTGGTTGTCCAGCACCCTCTAGACCTCCCCATTGACCTTTGTTTTGTCCAGGGGCCTGCCCTGGACCACCAACCCACTGGTTGTTGCTAGGATCAGGAGTGTTTTGAACTGGTCCACCCCATGAACTTGGTGCCTGTCCAGGAGCACGAGATACATATCCTGGGTTATATCCTGGGTTGCCATTCCAAGCAGGTGTATTATCTTTGTTTGCTTCCCAGATAGCAGTTCCATTGTTATTATTCCACATATTATTTGTTCCCTTCTGTTGATCAGGCACCACTGCTTGTACAGACAATTTACGTGGTGCTTTTGGTGATGTTTCAATGTTCCACTTTGACATTTGATTGACAGGTTTCTTTCCCCATCCGTCATGGCTTTCAATAGCTTTTCGCATGCTCACTTGTCTTTGAATCTCTTCTTGTGATGGCGTATTACCAGAAGCACCAGCTCCTGGATTACTGGAATTCAGATTCAATCCTTTACCAGCAGCCTGTGCCCATGAACTAGGGCGTTGTTGATCTGGTGCTGTTGATTGTGTAGACATATTGGAGTTCTGGAACTGTGCACTGGAAGATGGAGGGATTTGTTGAGACTGGCTGTGAGAGGCTGTAGAGGACTGATCCCAGTCTCCAGCAGCATTTGGATTTCCCCAACTACTTGTTCCCGTAAACCTGGAATTATCATTTGAACTTGACATGCCCCATCCAGAGGAGCTGTTGTCAGAGGTTTGAGCATTTACACCACTGATAGAATTATTCATAATACTTGTACCTGGACTCAGTCCTAGACCAGAAGATACATTACTGGTGGTTATTTTCTGAAAGCCCAAATTATTCTCACTACCAAAAGCACTGCTACCCTGTGATGCTGCTGGCATGCTGTTAGGCCCTGGTGATTGTGATGTGGTGGCTGAACCACTCTGCTGAGGTCCATTTGGTTGAGCACCACTTCCTGATCCTTGCATATTTCCACTGGAACTTGTAGGTAATCTGTTTGAAGTCATGGAGGGAGGCAAGGTTCCAGGCGCACCCCAACTCTCTCTGTTGCTGTTACCCACTGCCAGGTTGGAACTGATAGTGCTTAAGTCACCAAAGGAGGAGCTTGCACCAGATTGCATATGTCCTGGAATACTTGAAAGACTATTACTTCCATATCCCAACAAATTCATATTGGCACCTGAGGAATATGAGGTATTGAGACCCCAATTTGATTCTAATCCACTTAAGTTAGCACTGCCACCCCACAGACTGGAAGCACCTTGAGTCTGCATGGCACTTGTCACTATATTCTTCGTATATGATTTTGAGCCGATATATATCACAGACAAAGTTACACACTCGTTTTGTCAATAGCACAATTCTTCCATAGAAGAAACCTCTTTCACTTTAACAGACAACACCAAATGTACCATGTGCTCTCAAGTACTATTGTAAAGTATCACAACCCAGAGACGATGAAGACTAGCTCTCTCTGATCAAGTATCAACACTGAAAAGACAAGAAATATGAAATGATGTCAAAATAAATGACCTTCATTAACTTGCAACAACTGGAATTTCATAGCACGGTTAATTTCAATTCTCTTATATATTAGCTGGGTTAGAAAGTATCAGGCTTGGGCTTTGAAGTGTTTTGCTCCAAATGGGGAATAAACCCTGAATACCTGATTATCCAGAAATACTCAAGATCCTTCCTTTTACAACAGAAGCAATTTTGCCTGCCAATTTTTCAAAACAGACAAGACAAATGTGTACACATTTTTTGTATCTGAATGACTATCACCTCACATTAACATTATGTGACAAACAGGACGACACTGGGCCCGTATTAACAAACTTTTTTAAACTGCATTCTTTGTCTTACTTTTGATCTAGAAGTAAAACAATTTCTCATCAGTTGAACTATTTGGTCTATCCACTCTGAAATAACATTACTATCAAATTTTAAAAAAATTCCTGAAACTCTGACAAATATTTGCTTGTGTGACGTTTATTCCTTTACCATACAGTCCCAACTTTTAACAACCCTGAGAAAGCGGGCTTTTGAAAGCATTGTGGGAAAAGGAGAAAATGCTGGTATCCACCATTTTCTCCATTTCTCACAATGGTTTTACCTATTCAAGGACAAAACTATTGTTTGAAAAAACATCTGAATTATTGTCCTTAAATTTCTTTTGTATGGACCCGTTCTGTGGTATTTAACACCGCTTTCAACATTATTTCAGTTATATTGCAGTGGCCAGGGCACCTGAATACTTTCCTGGATTTTCTTGTACCATTACTTTGCACTATATTCTTTCAAAGCTGCTTTCCTATATTATCATCGATTTTGCATGTTAATGATGCATTTTCTTGTACCATTTCATGCCTGTATATCATTAACAATGATCATCAATGAGACAGGAATAAACACTGTTGCAACAACTATCATCAATTCTCAGAAAGAAAGTCTCTGAGCTGGGATTTCAAACCAGTGACACTGGTTTCAAGTCCTGTATACTACCGACCAGCCAAGTGGTTCAGCTGGGAATTTGACAAAGAATATCATGAGGAATAATTGGTGAAAATGGGCCTTGATATTACTTTAACGTTTACCTTTCGCACATAAGAACAAATCGAATTGTGGTAAACCTAAAAATTTATGAGCAAAAATATGTTTCTGTTTTTCTGTAAATTGACAGTTCCACAAACATTTAGTCTAATGAAAAAGAGGCAGTTGTAAATTATGCAACATAAATGTAGTGTCCTTTATCAATAATGATGATAAAACATGCTGGCTCCTGAGATAATTTGGAGCAGACACCTTGGAAAGCATCTTTTTAAATATGGGTTCGCAACATTTAAAAAAGTTCACACTATGAAAACATATGGAAATATTACTTCAACAGAATTAAATAACTTTATCCTTTGTCGATTTTTTTGCCCCTAATACCAGGGGTAAAAGTTAAAAAAAACTGAAAATACTGAAAATTGAACTGGGGGCCTGGGGGCCGCTAGGGCCCCCGGTGGGTCCAGGGCAACGCCCTGGCCAGGGGTCCAGGGGGCCAGAGGCCCCCGGAAGCTCCTGAGATTTTGCTATTTTATAAGCATCAAATTCCTCTAATGAGATCCAGTTTTAGCATTTTAAAGTTGAAAAAATCTTGAAACGAATGAAAGACATGATATGCTAAAACCTAAGAAAATCTCAAAGTTTTTAGCACCCATGTTATTTTTGTCCTCTTTTATCTCCATTTTGTACACAGGACCTAATCAGATTAGCCCTACATCAGTTTTTGTATTTGAAAGTACAACAAGTATGAGAAAAGGACATATCTAGTATTTAATATTTGATTCATTAAAATGCAGTCACGTGCTAAATTTCTGTCAAAAGAATAAAATCAAATTTGTCAAATAGGAAAACAACACTCTCTTTAAGAATGGCTAATTTATCAGGGAGAATGTGACAGAGTGTGCTGTGCATTTTCTAGCTTTGAGATTTTTGTACTCTTTGGTAACTGGAGTTTGGGGTACACAAACAAGGATGGGGGTTCAGATCTAAACTACATATTAATTTCATTAAAATATCAAGTTTTAATGACAGCCTATTAAAAGATACTGTTTTCATGCGACATGCACAAACAGGATTTTATAGATAGATCTACATGTTCACTGTTAAAAGCTCTTCAAACACTTTAAGAACCTTTCCTAAAATGTGCAAACATTTTTGTCAAAATCAATTCTAATGTTTGCTAAAACAAGCAGGTAAGTGATATACCATGGAACTGGTCCAATTCCTGTAAAAAATCTATCAAATCGGCAGTGTGGGGCAATCAATTTAAATGCAAAAATGATTATCACTTTGTAACCGAAGAGCAAACCAACTAGCTATTGGTTGTACAATCGGTTTCTCCATTGAACTGAGAATGCCTTCTTGCTTTAAATACTTTGACAATTTGTCTACATGATATTAAGTTTATAAAGATGTGGTGTTTTGTACTTTATTTTTTTCCACTTTATTTAATATCATTTATTTTGATCTTTAAATTTTAATTTCCAAACTTGTTAAAAAAAATTCAGACATATTTCAAGCTTTTGCAGACGACCCCCCCCCCCTCCGCTTTAGATCTATATTTTCATTTCATAAAACAATTTTTTCACTCATGACAGAATTTTAGATTCCACTTATTATTTTATTCAGAGATTTGTGTAAATTCACTGTTTAAATTCATTATTAAAGATGAGAAGATAGTTTGAAGTCCCTCTGATCGGACGATGCCACGCTGATCATGGTAGTGTCATGGGTTTTCACGGTTTTTTTGGCGATCAATTTTTCGCGTCAGTTAATTTCTGGAGAAGTATTACCACATGATTTGACATCAGTTAGTCATTTTGAATAGCAGGTAACTTTAAAATCTGTCACTTTACACTAGATCAGAGGATTAACACCACTATTACGTTCTCGTAAATGACTCGCCAGCTTCATTAGATTACGCGCGTGTCCTCCACATTTTATACTGATTGTGTTTAGCCCATATTTCTGCCGGATGCGCACAAGCTAGGTTATATGAAGCTCTTGATGATAATTTCATGCGTCAGATTGACATTTAGGCAGATATTTTTCAGCGTCAAAGACATGTCATTTCAAATTTCCAAGCGTCAAAACCCGGTCTCAGGGATCAAATAAGAAACTTGCCGAGTTGTCGAGTTTTGACAAGACATCCATGGACAAAAATTTCTTTCTCATTTTTCCGGCCAATTTTAGTGTTTGTTATCACTATATTGAATCCTAGAGTGTGATTAATATCAGTCACAAAACCAAGCGCTACACACCAGTATTCACGTTTCACGACCGAGCGAGCTTCGGTACCGACTGCAATCGATTCCGGGATTTCTCAAGAGCTAATCGCAATCGGAAGCCAAAACCAACTGACTTTCGACTATAGTCAATCATTGGCCCACTACTACAAATCGGACTACAGTGTATGAATGAAACTTTACCCCATTTGAGTAGCACGTACTGTCAAATTCGGAACATAGTTGCCGATCCCCAGCTCTGACATCCATTTGTTATTGAAAAGAACAAAGATAATTTAAACTAAGCCATCTTTCGCTAGCAAATAATCAAATTGCAGGCAATATTTGTCCCCTAAAACGAAGGTCTTTGTTAATGCTTTATTTTGTTTTACAATCCTAGCGGCAAAAATGTTAAAGTCAGCAAACCGACCAAACACAGCCGCAACATTTCGGATACGAACGATATAACATCATATGATAACCTTAGAACGTTCCGGTTCAGCATCTATATTTAGAATCGGGAAACCCTAAGCAAGAGTGACTGTAAACATTTCGGTGTAAATTATCACCAAAATTACAAAATTCTTTGAATTTCATTGTTTTTAGGGCGAGTGCGTTTGACGGGAGACATTAATGACCGAGATCAGCCCCGGACAAAGCAAATGCAGTGGGGCAATAAATTTTATTGATACGGCATCTGGAAATCTATTGACTTGCAATAGATACGAGATAAAGGGGTACCCCCCCCCCCCAAAAAGTTTCTCCTCAGATTTAAACGATTTGGAAAAATGACCTGGATGGCCCCTGAAAATACGGAATTCCGTCACAATACGGAAAACTTTTACCCCTGTAATACTGTCTGATGCTAGGGCCTAACAACAAGAGGGCCATGATGGCCCTGTATCGCTCCACTGGCTAATAAGTAAAACCACTACATGCCAAACTTTACAATATTTGGCAAATTGGTTTTGAACATGAGACCCCTGAAACAGGACTAAAATTGGTAGCTTTAAGTCTTATGGTCAGTAACAAGAAGATTTCTTAAGTTTTCACTATATAAGCCCATGTAAAACTTCTGACCCTTGGGGCAGGATCAAATTCAACCCTAGGGCTATAATTTGGGCACTCTTGGTAGAGGCCAACTAGATACAGCTACATGTAAAATTTGGTAGCCCTAGGCTTTATGACGAAGTACAGGGAGATTTCTAAAGTTTTAACCATATATGCCCATGTAAAACTTGTGATCCCCGGGGTGGGGCCAAATTCGACCCCAGGGCTATAATTTGGGCACTCTTGGTAGGGGTCCGCTAAATAAAGCCACATGCAAAATTTGGTAGCCCTAGGCCTTATGGCTAGGTGCAGGGAGACTTCTAAAGTTTTCTTTATAGAAGCCCATGTAAAACTTGTGACCCCCGGGGCGGGGCCGATTTTGACCCCAGGGCTATAATTTGAAGAAACTTGATAAAGGTCTACTAGATAAAGCTACATGCCAAATTTGGTAGCCCTAGGCCTTATGGTTTCAGACAAGAAGATTTTCAAAGATTTCCAATATTTTTAAGTTTTGTTGCCATGGCAACCAGAGTTTTTGAAGGAATCAAATTCTTTCAATAAATTCTGAAGAGGACCATGGCAGGATCATTTCTGTGAAGTTTCATCAAAATTGGATGGGTAGTTTCAGAGAAGAAGATTTTTGAAATAAAAGTTAACGCAACCACCGACAGACAGATGCATGCACGGAAGCACGCACGGATGCAAGACGGACACCAGGCCATGACATAAGCCCACTGGCCAAAGGCCAGTGGAGCTAAAAAAATATCTGTGTTTAGGGTTTCAGTCCGAGATACTGTAGGTAGGGATTTATTGTTTTTTTTTCCAAAAAACTTTTTACATGGAACATGTAATGAAATCACACCCGACAGATTTTTTTCTTTTTTTTCAATCATAGCAAAAAAAGTTTAGGGTCGGCAGCATTTTCAAGGTAGGGAAACTCCGAACGTAGATATTTTTTTTTTTTTTAGGCCTAGATGAAGCTGTCATGCCAAAGCATTTGCCATTGTATTCAGTCTGCAACTGACAAATCTGGTGAAATTGTTGGTATGGTTTTCACAATTCAAACTTAGAAGCTAGAAATCTGCTTTAAAAGCAATAACTTTTGAAGGTCATGTATGAAATCTATTTTGTGGATAATTAATTAACTTTTACCACAAAATCCCGAGTTTTAACCTTGAAGAAGACAGCATTAGAAAACATTGTCGGAAAAGGAGAAAATGCTGGTAAACAGGACTTTCTTCATTTCCAACAGTGTCTTGTACTATATTAAAGACAATTACCACCATTTGAGCATTTATCTTCAGCAAGTGTTTTAGATTTGGGAAAGTCCAAAATTGTGTCATCTGGCACAGCCCCATGTTCTAAAAACCCAGAGTTAGAAGGCTTCTGAAACACTGGGAAACAGATAGAATGCTAGTGACCAGCTATCATTTCCATTTCCCTTATTGCTTTTTGAAAACAAGTCTTATAATATTGGCCACCTTAAAATTTTGTCATCTGCAATACTTCCAATTTGGAAAGATAACTTTTGTCTTCTGGTAGAGGGTCAAGCTAGACCAGCTGATATTTCGTGTTACTCCTCACCACACAATAAAAATTTGATTTCACCCAAAATTTAAAAGATTACAGATGCCACATTCGGTGAAAGCTTTGAAAACTGGGATGATATGAAAATACTTGCTTCAAGCAGTGTTTTCCCTGGCACCCCCCCCCTTTTGAATCTGGAGTCCCGAATTTTGTATTTGTCCCCAAAAATTAAATGTTTTTCTTTTGTTCACTTGAAAGGCATCAATAACCCCTTCATGAAAAAGTCCAGGGAAAACCTATACCAGCATTTTCTCCTTCGCCAGAAGATGTTTTTAAGTCTTCTTCCATAGAGATTTAGTAAACAGTCACACTCAATAAAGATCTCAACTTACCTGGAATCTCAGAGACTCTCTTTGGACTTTGGCTCTTTACCTGTAATTAAACAAGAGGGCCATTGGCCCTAAAGCGCTCACCTGAATAAAGTCATCTATGGTTAATAAAGCTGAAGAGATCCTGGTTTTAATGATGTAAAACACATTTGAACTCATCAGATATATCAAGACAAACATTCTAATATTGTTTTATGAGTATCAAAACTGAAAATTTGGTCTCTAGACTGCACACAGGTTTTCTCTGAGATTTTGACAGTGACCTACTTTTTGATCTGTTATCTAATTCAAGTTTCTCTGCAATTTCAAAAAGACAACCTTTCTGACCTAGTTTCATAAGTATCAGGCTGAAAATGTGGCCTATAGACTGCACACAAGGTTTTTCTCAGATTTGGCCCAGTGACCTACTTTTGACCCACTTTCAAACTTGATCAAGATATCATCAAGACAAACATTCTGACCAAGTTTCATAATTATCAGGCTGAAAATGTGGTCTACAGAAAATACAGGGTTTTTTTTTTTTTTATAATATTTAGCCCTGTGACCTACTTTTTGACCCAATGTGACCCAATTTAAATCTTATTTGAGATATTATCAAGACAAACATTCTGACCAATTCTCAAGAGCATCAGGCTGAAAATATGGCCTCTACCGTGCACACAAGGTTTTTCTAAGATTTAGTCCCATGACCTACTTTTTGACCCGAAATCACCCACTTTCAAACTTGTCCCAGATACGAGGGAGGGTCAGAAAGTTCATAGAACAGCGTATTGGGTCAAGCGTAACAAAACATTTCTTTCCGTATTTTGACAACACAACATATCACCACTTTGAACATATCAAGTTCACTTGTCACAACATATTTGTGTGATTCTCGGAGGTATTGCAAGTTACTAACCATCAAGCAATGATGGAAAATCAAAATGTTGAGTTTAGGGCACAAGTCAAGGATTGCACAAGCTGCTATTCGCGAATGGAAGTTCGAACAACTAAATCACCTATCCTACAGTCCAGATCTGGCCCTCAGTGATTATTACCTATTTAGAAATTTGAAATCCCATTTGCGGGGAACCAGATTTCGTGATGATGATGAACTCAAGGCTGCCACAGAGGCATGGTTTGAGGACCAAACCGAAGACTTCTGTTTCAAGGGTATAGACAGTCTGAAAGAAAAGTGGGCCAAGTGCATCGAAGTAAATGGCGACTATATTGAAAAACAATAATACAATATATAGTCTGCTGCTGAAATATATACCTCATTCTCAAACTTTCTGACTCCCCCTCGTATCATAAAGACTAACATTCTGACCAAGTTTCATGAGTAACAGACTGAAAATGTGGCCTCTAGAGTGCACACAAGGTAAATGTTGACGCCCTGACGATGGACACGGCACGACGGACACAGCACAATCACAAAAGCTCTCCTTGAGCACATCGTGCTCAGGTGAGCAAAAAATATTCATTTGTCCTCCAGTGCTGCTTACTTGTCCAAAACAAAACAGTTTTAAATAATATTCAACCATGGGAATCTTTCAACCACACCTCATTAAAAACATGCCATCTTTTTGTCATATTCTTTGTTGGGGTCCGTTTTATATTTAAGTTTGGAGCAGCCAGATGCTTCCCATGTCTCAGACTTCTTACATTCAGTTTGCTTCGAAGATTTAATCAAAACATGATCCATTCTCTCAGATCATGTGCATCAATTGATCGCTGAATCGAAAAATTATTTTGGTTTCAGACAGTTTCCAGCAGAGGAGATAACGGCTAAGCTGTACTATCAGATTAAAGCCTAAAATATTCACATGCGACATTGTCCTAAAAGATCTCTGAATCGGTGCTAAAATGATAATAATAAAAATATCTTAGTTTATAATGATGATTTTTAAATCATTCATACATTTTTCAAAGCAAAAAAAAAAGTAGATGAGCAAAAACAGCAGCATATTATACCAACCCTGTCGTATGCGGGGGATGTGGGGGTAGACAAAATGTGTATTTTGGGTTTCCAGAAATCAGGAATCATCTTAAGCTGCTGTTTATTATTCCAGATGTCATTTTGTACTATGGGTGAACAATTGTTTTTCACTAAGTAATGTATAGAAAAGATCTTTTTTCAAAATTTTATCCTTATTGTCTACTTGTCCACAAACAACTAGATTGAAAAAAAGGGGGCCAATGGCCCTAAAATCCTCACCTGAGGAAAGCCATCTGGGATTGATAAAGCTGAAGAGATCCTGGTGGTGATGATGTAAGACACATGAGTATTAGTGACCTACTTTTTAGTCAAATATAAAGACAAACATTCTGACCATGTTTCATGAGTACCAGGCTGAAAATGTGGCCTCTAGACTGCACTAAAGGTTTTTCCAAGATTTGGCCCGGTGACCTACTTTTTACCTCAATGTGACCCAAATTCAAAATGGTCCAAGATATTATCAAGACAAACAAGCTGACCGAGTTTCATGAGTACCAGACTGAAAATGTGGCCTCTAGAGTACACACAAGGTTTTTCTAAAATTTTTGCCCGTATACCTACTTTTGGACCTGAAGTGACCCAATTTCAAACTTGTACCAGATATCATCAAGAGAAATATTCTGACCTGGTTTAATGAGTATCAGGCCGAGAATGTGGCTTCTAGGAGGCACAAAAGGTTGTTCTAAGATTAAGCCCAGTAATCTTCTTTTTGACCCAGGTTGACCCAATTAAAAACTTGTACCTGATATTATCAAGCCAAACATTCTGACCAAGTTTCATGAGTATTAGACTGCAAATGTGGTCTATAGAAGGCACACAGGACTTTTTTTTAAGATTTGGCCCAGTGAACTACTTTTTGACCCAATGTGACCCAAATTCGAAATTGTTCAAGTATCATAAAGATAAACATACTGACCAAATATCACGAGTATCAGACAAAAAATGTGGGTTCTAGAAGGCACACAAGGATTTTCTAAGATTTGGTCAAGTGACCTACTTTTTTTACCCCGAGGTGACTAAGTTTCACACTTTACCGAGATATCACCAGGACAAACATTCTAACCAGATTTTGCCCGATGACATACTTTTGTACCTTAAGTGACCCAATTTCACGCTTGTCTGATATATCATCAAGACAAAGATTCTGACCAGGTTTTATGAGTATCAGACTGACAATGTGGCAGCTAGAGTGCACAAGATTCTACTAATATTTGACCTTGTGACCTACTTTTTTGGCCCAACATGGCCTGATTTTAACTTGTCCGAGATATTATCAAGACAAACATTCTGACAAAGTTTCATGAGTATTGTACTAAAAATGTTGCTTCTGGAGTGCACACAAGGTTTTTCTAAGATTCGGTCCAGTGACCTAATTTTTGACCTGAAGTGACCCAATTTCGAACTTATCCGAGATATCATCAAGACAAATATCATGACAGGGTTTCACGAGTATCAGACTGAAAATGTGACTTCTAGAATGCACACACAGTTTTTTCTAAAATTCGACTGTGTTAACTAGTTTTTTTACCCTGTGTGACCCAACTTCATTCTGAGATATTATGAAGACAAAGATTCTGACTAAGTTTCGTGAGTTTCAGGCTAATTGTTGACAGCTGAAGGAAGCACAACAGACGACACACAACAGACACAGCTCACAAAAGCTCACTTTCAGCACTTTGTGCTCAGGTGAGCTAAAAGGCTACCTGTCACTCCCGAATTTCCCCCGAGTAGGACACAGAATTTCCATGCACATGCTGGTGAACAAAATTATTTAACTATTCAGGGGATTTTCTTCCTTTCCCGCGGGGCTGAATTTCGATCCCATTCCCAATCGAAACAAGAGTGGCAAATTGTCGCAAGATACGCCCATCCCATCACCAGTTGTCGAGGGGGTATAATAATCGTAAAGGGCAGGTAATGCAGCAAACATGTTTACCAAGTCTCAAGTCAATTTGACTTTGAGGTGACAAAGTTCCGTTACGGACAAGCAAGAAATACTGTAAAAATGACAAAGTGAAATAACTCAGACAGCACCAGGTAGAGTTATGGTTCTTTTGCACAGCACTCCGTTTTATTGCAACAAACACAAATACCAAATTTCAAGTCAATTGGACTGGAGATGACAAAGTTATGCTCCGGACAAGCAGAAAATGCTGTAAAAATGACGATCAAAGGGAAGTAACTCAAAGACAGCACTAGGTCAGGTTTGTCAAAATGTTTTAAAATAACAGATCAAAACTGAATTCTAACAGATCAGGCTGGGGGTCAAGGCAGCCGCCTAGGCCCCCTTGTGGGTCCAGGGCAACGCCCTGGTAGGGGGACCAGGGAGGCAAAGCCCCCTGGCCGAAATTGAATTTCAGCAATTCTAAACACCTTGGAAGCCATCTCCTGGCATGCAAATCCCTCCATTCTTCTTTCTCAGTCTTTGCTAAAGTACATTTCATTTGCTCTTTGAAGAAAATAATATAAAACTTTTTTTAAGAAAATAGATCATTTGTAATATATTCTTAAGCTTTTTGCACTGGGAAAATGTGGATTTTTAGAGAAAAATACTGCCATTAGATATACATGTACAATACAAGTGAAAGAATTTCTATAATCGAGTGTTGTTTAAGTTCATAGACTCTAATTTTGTTATTCATTTAATTTGCATTTCTGGTGTGTAGTGTCTTTCATCTTTGTTGTTATAAATGCATATTCTCATGCCTTCGTTGTATGTATAGAAAAAAATAAACAGATTCACCCTTGAGTTTATAAAATATACATGAACTGGTCAAGCTTTACCGATGCCGAGATCTAACACGGTAAGAAATGTATCAGTGCGGTTATATGCCTTGAAACGAGTTGTATATTTGTGCAATTTATTCCTATTTTTTTGCATCAGCTTGTGAAAAAACTAAGCAACCTTTAAATTTCTGACAACATACCTGAGTCATAACAATCCACTGTAAAGCCTAAATTTCCAGGGTTTGACACATTTTTTTTTCTTTGGGATCCAGCAGGAATCCCCAACTTTATCATCTGGGTGCCCTCCTGATTATTAAGGATCCCTCCGAAGTTACAAAAAAGTATGATTTGATTGATCAACTTGTTTTTATTATTTCATTTGATTCCTTTTATTTTTTGTTTTTCAATAAATTAGATTAATCAGCATTTTGTATGCTTTGTTTTGTAGAATGGCTACATCATGAGCCAACAGATCATCATTTTGCTCCTCTGCATCAATAATCTATTGTACTTTTGCAAAATTTGGATGCAGATCACACAAATCCTGCTAATACGACCCAGATAATTCTGAACTTTTTTTTGTGTGATACGATCAACTAGAGGCGCTTGAGCGCCTGTATCGCTCCACAGGCCTGGTATTTCTATAATGGCGAAAGGAAGTTTTTAACAATTATCATTCAATCCTGCATTTTAGCTCACTGAAGAAACAATTTGGTAGACAACCACCATAGGAACTTACCTGCAAAACAACAATGAAATCCAATGAATAGTTTTAGAGAAGAAATTTTTCAAAGATTTTACTTTATACCATAAAAGGAAAATGAGTCTCCCATAAAAGCCATGTTTTTTGACAGATCATTTTTTTTTTTTAAGGAATTCTGTAAACCTGTATCTAAGGAACATTCCTGCAAAATAATAATGCTATCCAAATAGCGGTTTGGGAGGAGAAGATTTTTAAAGGTTTTTTACTTTGGTTGCCATGGCAACCAGAATTCTTCATGGAACACAATTATTTGAAGGAATTTGAAAGAGGACCACCAAAGGAACATTCCTGTGAAATTTGGTAAAAATCCAGTCAATAGTTTCTGAGGAGCAGTTTTTTAAAGAAAAAGTTTACGCACGCACGCACGGATGAACGGACGAACGAACGGACGGACGCACGACGGACACAACGCCATGACAATAGCTCGCTGGCCTTCGGCCAGTGGAGCTAAAAATGACTAAATACAGATGGGCTATCAGCAAAGTATGTAATGTATACATGTGAAAAGAAAATAGATTTAGGCCTGTGTCACAAGAAATTTAGTGCTGACAACTGTATGATTACTGTGTAGTGCAATGGCCACCATTCCTCCAAAGCTCTAAAAACATCTGCCAAGCATGTAAGACACATGTTATACGGATCTGAAAACTAGAAATATGGGTATGAGTGTCCCAAGAGTGTCACACTAAATAGGAAAAAAATGGGGTCTATATGGTCAGGGGTCTAAAGTCTCAATATTTCTCCCACCTCTAATACGCCAAAATTTATGACAAAAGTAACAACTGAGCAGCTGTAGAAATGGTAGAAATACAGTATGTTATGTATATCATGTTTTTTAACAGCATGTCCATAGATTTAAGTTACTCTATTAATCCAGTGACGAAGGGGCCTGATGATTCAAAATTCGTCATAAAGTATCCTTTTGAAATCATCCTTCCAATTTTGCTGATAGAAGCACAGGCGCTTTGTTTTATATACGATTTGCATTTCTAGACACTCTTCGGGTGTATTCTTTCTTTTTTTTCAGCAGGCTGAGATGTGTTCTAAAAAGAATTTTTAAAAAAGTCCGCGTCGCGAAATCTCAAAACAATTATCGACCAAAACCGTAACAACTGGACGCTTGACAAATCAATTTTATTTTATAGAGCGTCTCAAGGACTTAGCAGGTTACAAGATGTTGCGATTGTGATACAAGCAGCATTTATTTTTAGACTGGTTTTTCCGAAAAATTTTTAAGGGCACGGTGTGTAAAGGGGGTTTCTCGTTAGGCTTGCATTTATTATAAAACATCTTAAAAATTCAAAGATCCTAACGGAATTTAAATAAATATAAACAAAGCTGGCGGTAAAAACTCGCATCGACGGCAAAACTAACCGATCCAAACGCAATTTTAAGTGATGATTTTGATCGCCAATCGGCTTATTTTGACAACACTGCAGGTAGAGTTATGGTTCTTTCGCACTGCACACCATATTATTGCAACAAACACAAATGCCAAGTTTCAAGTCAATCGGACTGGAGATGACAAAGTTATGCTCCGGACAAGCAGAAAATCCTGTAAAAATGATGATCAAAGGGAAATAACTCAAAGACAGCACGAGGTAGAGTTACGGTTCTTTCGCACTGCACTCCGTATTATTGCAACAAACACACATGCCAAGTTTCAAGTCAATCGGACTGGAGATGACAAAGTTATGCTCCGGACAAAGAACTGGAAGCCACCCGCCCGTACGCCATGGGCGATCCCGTAATACGTCCTTTCTTCGACGGTCGTATAAAAAGTGTATTTCTTTCCCAATTCCATAAAAAAAAATTCCCAATTACACGCTTGAAAAAGAAAATCATCTGATGTATCAGCCAGGGTTTTCCCCCGACGCACAAATTTGTGCACTATGACTCATTTTTTAATTTAATAACTTGCTAAAATTCATCTACTGCGGGCATTGACCATAGTTCAAGCAGGAAATCAGCAATCGTCGTAATTTAGGTGCGAAACTATTTGGGGGGCGTATTAACTATAGACCGTGTCCGTTTATTATCAATCGATTCATGCATCGACTCGATTTTGTAGCTGTAAACCGTTCAACGTTATCAAATTTTAGACTGGGCACACTTTTTCCACTGTATAATACAGACAACTGTTCACTTCTAGGCACCTGCCTCACGTTTTGCAGCGAAGCGAAGTTTCGTGAGGCAAGAATCAAGAACCCAGCTCCTAAATTGATAGCACTGTCCTGAAGCAGGACCAAGTTATGAAAAATATCCGGCCTAATCTAGACCATGACTTTTTTCCCCTCTCAAATTTCGAGCGGTTGTGCTTCGTCTTTGTCTTAGCGCAGAAATTGGCCGTATGATTGGTGAACATAGATTGTCATGGGCCAAATAGATAACCCTAACCCTTTATCAAAAACAAGCAATTTCATACGCGGACGTATAAAGTCATCAGTAATGGGTCATAAAGTCAAGATGTTAATTAAAGAGCCGGTATCAGTATGGTTGTGGGACTATCGACACATACACCTAAACTCGAATGAATGATGCAAAAATCTAGTGTGAAGTTTCCTCTCCACAATTAATTCTTAACAGGGTTTTTTTTTTTTTCAATACTGTATTAGGTCTACCACAAAAAATGACGATTTATCAATCTTTCCATGGCAAAATATACAAAAAAAAACGTTTTCAAAGATTAATTGTCATGGAAAAAAAAAACACAAAAACTCATGACAAAACAAATGTCAAAAACACCTCAACCGATCAAAGACTCTTCAATCTGTCTTATTTAGCCTTGATAATGACTTCTATCAACTGACTTACATACACACCATATAGAAAATAAAACAGGAAATAATTCCTCTGTTCATTCACCAGAAAAACAGATAATCTTTATAAAAGAATTTAAAAACCCTTCTTTACACCATAGGAGGGGGTGGTCTAACAGCTAAGACCATTGAACTAGTATAACAGACAAAAGAGAGTACATCCATCCAAAAAGAAAGATGTCTGAAACAAGAGGGCCATGATGGCCCTAAAGTCGCTCACCTGAGTCTTTGACCAAACATGACCCATTTTCAATCTCTTTTGAGATATCATAACAAACATTCTACTAAGCTTTCATAATTATTGGACTGAAAATTTGGCCTCTAGCATGAACACAAGCTTTTTCTAGAATTTCTCTCAGTGACCTACTTTTTAGCCAACCATAGCCAATTTTCCCATTGTAGATATTATCAAAACAAAGATCCTGACCACATTTCATAAGTATTGGACAGAAAATGTGGCCTATAGAGCATACACAGGGTTTTTCTAAGATTTGACCTACTGACTTAGTTTTTGACCCAAAATGATCGATTTTTGAAGTTGTCCGAGATGTCATCAAGACAAACAATCTGACCAAGTTTCATGAGTTTTTGACTGAAAATGTGGCCTCAAGAGAATACACAAGGTTTTTCTAAGATTTGACCTAGTGACCTAGTTTTTGACCCACCATGAATCATTTTTTAACTCTTCTGAGATATCATCAAGTCAAACATTCTGAGCAACTTTCAAGACATTTGGACTGAAAATGTGACTTCTAGATCGTATAGATCGTACACAAGGTTTTTCTAAGATTTGACCTAGTGACCTGGTTTTTTGCCCGACATGACCCATTTTCGAACTCGTTCGAGATAAAATCAAGACAAACATTCTGACCAAATTTCAAGAGTATTGGACAGAAAATGTGGCCTCTAGAGGGTGCACAAGGTCTTTTTAAGATTAGACTTAGTGACCTAGTTTTTGGCCCAGCATGACCCATTTTCCAGCTTGTCCGAGATATCATCAAGACGAATATTCTGACCAACTTTCAAGAGATTTGGACTAAAAATGTGGCCTCTAGAGCGTACACAAGGTTTTTCTAAGATTTAACCCAGTGACCTAGTTTTTGACCCAACATGAACCATTTGACCCGACATGAAACATTTTCAAACTCGTCCGAGATATTATCAAGATAAACATTCTGACCAAGTTTCATGAGTATCTGACTGAAAATGTGGCCTCTAGAGCGTACACAAAGTTTTTCTCAGATTTGACCTATTGACCTTGTTTTTGATCCGACATGACCCATTTTCAAACTCGCCTTAAATATCAAGACAAACATTCTGACCAACTTTCAAGAGTTTTGGACTGAAAATGTGGCCTCTAGAGCGTACACAAGGTTTTTCTACGATTTGACCTAGTGACATAGTTTTTGACCCAACATGACCCATTTTCAAACTCGTCTGAGATATCATCAAGACATTCTGACCAAGTTTCATGAGTATTCGACTGAAAATGTGGCCTCTAGAGCGTACACAAGGTTTTTCTAAGATTTAACCTAGTGACCTAGTTTTTGATCCAACATGACCCATTTTCGAACTCGTCCGAGGTATCATCAAGACAAACATTCTGACCAACTTTCAAGAAATTTGGACAAAAAATGTGGCCTCTAGAGCGTACACAAGGTTTTTCTAAAGTTTGCCCTAGTGACCTAGTTTTTGACCTGACATGAACCATTTTCAAACTCATCTAAGAAATCATCAAGACAAACATTCTGACCAACTTTCAAGAGTATTGGACTGAAAATGTGGCCTCTAGAATGTACACAAGGTTTTTCTAAGATTTGCCCTAGTGACCTAGTTTTTGACCCAACATGAACCATTTTCAAACTCATCTAAGAAATCATCAAGACAAACATTCTGACCAACTTTCAAGAGTATTGGACTGAAAATGTAGCCTCTAGAGCGTACATAAGGTTTTTCCAAGATTTGACCTAGTGACCTAGTTTTTGACCCGACATGACCCATTTTCAAACTCGTCCGAGGTATCATCAAGACAAACATTCTGACGAACTTTAGACAGAAAATGTGGCCTCTAAGTGTACACAAGGTTTTTCTAAGATTTGACCTGGTTGCCTAGTTTTTGACCCGACATACCCACTTTCGAACTCATCCAAGATATCATCAAGGCAAACATTCTGACCAACTTTCAGGAGTATACATGGATCCGTGGTGATAAGATAAACCGACTTCCTTGGTTACTGTTGCCAAGGGCTCCCAAACAACCACAGTAAACACAAATAATACATATGCAGTATATAGCAGATAGTGTACTGAAATCATGCTGTCATGACAATTTTCTCGATAAAATTTCAGAAAAAATATTTTTAATCATATGTTTCTGTCGATGATGAATTCTCGGTAGGTAATATAAAGATGTTTGAACTAATTTTCACAAGGATATGTACAAAAATGGTGAATTACGGGGGCTACGAACAATGTAACAGATCTATGTGTTTTAGCAAAGTTTTGAACTTCAATAAGAAAGACTAAAACACATCAACAAAACTCCGTTTTGCCACAGAATAATAGAATTAAAGATAATTATTGTTTTCGTAAGGCTTAAAAAGTCTCAACATCACACCCAATTAAATAACACTGAATTACAAGCATTTCGAAAAATTTATAGATTGTCTAATTCTACAAGGAGGTGTAAGTTTATGAAAAATTTCAATATCAGGTAAGAGAAAAAGGGTTGTCCGATGATTTTTTAATGCGTCAAGTGTGTCGTCAGTTAGCAAACTTGTTAATATCATTGACGGTAGTTTATCTTTCGATATACTGAAGACAATGGATGGTCAAGTTGATTAGAGCGGCAAATTGGTTTGCAATTAAACACACTTTCTATCAATTAACAGTTTACCGACACTCCCTTTGACATGGCAGATGTGCTAATCCACTTTAACTCTTCACCACATGACAAAATTTTAGAACAATCCAAACTCAAAGCAATTGCAGACAACAAAATAAATGACTCAACAATTAAAAATCGTTTTTTAAAGAGCACAAAACACTGTGAGAAAAGGAGAAAATGAATGTTACCGGCATTTTCTCCTTTTTTCGCAAGGCTTTCAAATGCTGTCTTTCTCAGGGTCGTTAAAACTTGGGCTTCTGTGGTAAATGGTTAAAACGGCTAAGTCAAAAGAAAAATTTAAAAGTTGCCTATTGAGCTGAACTTTCCACCAGTACAGAAGTTAGACTTTTTTATAATTGAAATCTACTCTCATTGAGAAAGACAGTAAGAGCTACACGTCAATGTGCTTATTGTAAATACTAGACAGTTTAAACCCAAGACTTCACTGCATGTAATTTGCAATCTGATCTATATCTACACATTCAGCATATTCTTCATGCACCAAGGGTTAATATTAATGTCAAACTGAAACACTGATGACAAGTGCCACTTTTTGGATGTGCATAGGTTATTGAACAAGGTTAGATATCAAGTAAACGTATTGTCTTTGTATTAGTATATTGTATAGATCTATTTTTACCTTTGTGTCTCTTTCAGAATCTTTCAGAGGGGAAAAAACTATAGCATTAATTAATCCATTGTGTAATGTAGCGCTGATCAGAACTCTTTACATATGTCCCATTTTTCAGTCATTATCATAATTCAAACTTGTGATCTCACGTCAGCGGTACACGTTCGCAAAGCACATATTTTAAACTTTTTCTTAAATTCAAACGTTTAAAACACAAAATAAATAAATACTATTGCACCCCTCCAACGTTAACAGTCGTTTGTTTGGGAGCCGAAATAGCAGATAACAAGGGTGCACGTCGGGTAAAAGAAATGCGATGACCTGATTGGTCAAATATCGATTTCCACGGATCCATGTATTGGACAGAAAATGTTGCCTTTAGAGCGTACACAAGGTTTTTCTAAGATTTGACCTAGTGACCTAGTTTTTGACCCGGCATGACCCATTTTCGAACTCGTCGGAGATATCATTGAGGCAAACATTCTGAGCAAGTTTCATGAGTATCGGACTGAAAATGGCCTCTAGAGCGTACACAAGGTAAAAAGTTGATAACGGACAACGGACGACGCACGACGGACACAGCACGATCACAATAGCTCACCATGAGCACTTCGTGCTCAGGTGAGCTAAAAAAAGAAGCAGCATTGATTCAGTAGTACATCAAATGCCTTATTAAGTTTATTGTAAAGTTAAATGTGTTCCTAACTTTATATGTTTTGTCAGTATTATTTTCCCAATTTTGACATTTGTTGATGATTTTTTTTCCCAATTTGGCCAGGGGCCTTTTCCCAAAATGCCTGGATAAAGCCCTGCTCTTTACCACACAATCCCGACTTTTAACCACCCTGAGAGAGAAGCCTATTGAAAACACTGTGGGGAAAGGAGAAAATGCTGGTAACCAGCATTTTCTCCTTTTCCCACAAGGTTTTCTACGCTTCCAAAAAACTAATTCCAATTTTTCAGTCACATTTATTTTGTCGTCTGCAAATGGTTTCAATTTGGACAGGTCTAAAATTTTGTCGTTTGGTAAAGCGTTAAGCTCGAGCATAAAAATTAGACATGGGTGGGTAACAGGAATCACATACATAATTAGTTTTGGTTCAATGAATCGGGAATTAAATCACTGTAAACATGTACAATACCACATCTATTCCTTTAAAATAGGAGGGAAGAGAAACAGGAAAACTTTTGATCCCAAATTATGCAAATGAATCAAAGTAGCAAAATAGTGACAAACCATTAGGAGATAGGGATAAATGCAAGAGTGTCCTTTTCTTAATAATTTGATTTTTGTTTCACTCCATTTGTACTTCTTTTGGACAAGATATAATTCTGAAATTAAGGGTACACTGGAGTTGTAGCAAGTTGGCCATGTTTGATCCTTCAAGTATCAATTATAATGTCTGTAAAAAGGACTGAAATATCATGGGTGTTTTGGTCAGAATATCTCACATTTTCAGTGGACTGTATAAAACTAAGATTAAAATGTGTGTATTGTGCAGTCTGACCTGGTCTAAAGTGGCCATAAAAGCACCTATGGCTGTGACAGCCATTATATATTGTATAGGGTAATTGCTCAAGTTGTTCTTTTAATTCTGCAGGTATACTTCCTAAAAACATGGTGTGTCATGCTTAAATAGCTGGAGGTTTTTGCACCTCTTTCTAACTAAACTTAATTCTGAATGTTCCAGTTTAGCGTCTATTTGGAATGGGGGGAAACCCAGCCCAGAGTGACTGTAAACATTTTGCTACAAAATTTTATTTTCCATCTTTTTGCAAGTTTATTGTTTATTTCAGTTTATATTATGAGGAAATAAATGTAATAGATCTTTTTATTTCAAACACACCAAATTCCACCTAATTAACACTCTGGGGTACCATGTAAAAGGCCGACAAGGCGCTTTTATTTCATGGCCAATTTTCCAAAATTTCAGTGCCGTCATATAGTAGAGTAAGTACGGTACTTTAATAGTAGCACAAACCTGGACAGTCGTACACATTAAATTTCACTGATCCGGATTTAGTCAATGCCGACTGCGAAGCGATCACCATTTGAAAAACCCACTGTATTAATGCAGAATATCGATTTTGCTGCCAATCAAGATTCATATGGACATTAAATAGCATTTATGATAAATATGGAACACTGGTCTCAGATACTTCACTTTCTTAAAGTTTTTCTCAATTAGTTGACAAATTTTGTATTACTGTAAGTTTATAATGTTATCGGAGGTGTATGTACGTATATTCAAATAGTCAAGTATTAATGACATGGATTTGTGGAGTGATTAGTACTATGTTGATGCATTACCAGCAAGTTAATTTACAAAATATTGGTCATCAATAATTTCAGTTAGAGTGCGTCTGGAAAGTTTTAGTGAAGTTATGTTACGTTTGTAAGTTTGTCACTACAGCCTTAGATTTTAAGGTAAGGTCGGGTGTGGGTGAAGGTTGTCAGGAGGCCTCTGGTTTAAGTACTATAGTCGGTGGGGGGAGGGCTACTACTTAGAAGGGAGAGTTAATTAGGTGTAATATGGTACCTTTATACGTAACTGCACATCTTGTGAAAATAATTCAGATCAGTCACAATAGATACTCACTGTTTCAGTTCTGATAATATCTGCGAGATCTTCCGAGTTGTAAGGTTCAAGTGGTAGACCATAAACAATGAGAAACTGAAACGATAAAAAATACAGAGGTAGTGTTCTCAGAAAGGGAAGATTCATACCTAGTCCCTATAAATGTCACATTAAATGTCGCATTGTGATGCTTTGTATGGTGTCTAACCCAGTTTTAAACATTATTTCAGCTATATCATGGAGGCCATCCTTGCTTTCCTGGAGTTTCTTTTACCAGTACTTCGTACAACATTCTTCCCAAGCCACTGGATGCTTTCCAACAAATTATTATCTTGAGAATAATCGGGGGGTGGGGGTGGGGGGGCTGGGGTCAAGCCCTGAATGTTCCTGAGCTACCAGGTTCAGGCCATCATAAAGCACACAGGTGGCATTTCCTCCCTTTCAAATTTATAGGAGAATCAGTCACGAATACATTTGTCTCACTGAAACAATATACGATTTTTGCAAGTGTATGGGACAGTTATCCCCTCTGAATAACTCTTAGCAACACTGTAGCTGGAAAAGAATCTATTCTCAACCCTAACAACTGCATAAAGCCACCTTTTGTCTTGCAAGACAAAACTAGAGGCGCTTGAGCGCCTGTATCGCTCCACAGGCCTGATATTTCTATAATGGCGAAAGGAAGTTTTTAACAATTATCATTCAATCCTGCATTTTAGCTCACTGAAGAGAAAGGGTATGGAAAAAACTTGTGAGAAAAGAAGAAAAAAATGGTAACCAGCCACGCACGGACGAACGGACGGACGAACGAACGGACGAACGAACGGACGGACGGACGCAACAACCAGAATTCTTCATGGAACACAATTATTTGAAGGAATTTGAAAGAGGACCACCAAAGGAACATTCCTAAGAAATTTGGTAAAAATCCAGTCAATAGTTTCTGAGGAGAAGTTTTTTAAAGAAAAAAATTACGGACGCACGCACGGACGAAGGGACGGATGAACGGATGGACGGACGGACGACGGACACAATGCCATGACAATAGCTCGCTTGTTAAAGTGGCGTTAAACTCCAATACATCCAACCAACCAATAATCATTCAGTGACGACCGATTACAGTGCTTACAGCACTTTGATTTTAAAAGGAATTTGGTAGACAACCACCATAGAAACAATTTGGTAGACAACCACCATAGGAACTTACCTGCAAAACAACAATGAAATCCAATGAATAGTTTTAGAGAAGAAATTTTTCAAAGATTTTACTTTATACCATAAAAGGAAAATGAGTCTCCCATAAAAGCCATGTTTTTTGACAGATCATTTTTTTTTTTTTAAGGAATTCTGTAAACCTGTATCTAAGGAACATTCCTGCAAAATAATAATGCTATCCAAATAGCGGTTTGGGAGGAGAAGATTTTTAAAGGTTTTTTACTTTGGTTGCCATGGCAACCAGAATTCTTCATGGAACACAATTATTTGAAGGAATTTGGAAGAGGACCACTAAAGGAACATTCCTGTGAAATTTGGTAAAAATCCAGTCAATAGTTTCTGAGGAGAAGTTTTTTAAAGAAAAAGTTTACGGACGGACGGACGCACGACGGACACAACGCCATGACAATAGCTCGCTGACCTTCGGCCAGTGGAGCTAAAAATGATACCTCTTGTCTACTTTCTGACCTACTATTATCAAAACAAACATTCCGACCTAGTTTCATGAGTATAAGACTGTGGCCTCTAGACTGCATACAAGGTTTTCAAAGATATGGCCCAGTGACATACTTTTTGACCTGCTGTGACCCAGTTTCAAACTTGTCAGAGATATCATCAAGTCAACCTTTCTTACCATGTTTCATGAGTATCAGGCTGAAAATGTAGCCTCTAAAGTGCACAAAAGGTTTTTCTCGGATTCGTCCATGTGACCTACTTTTTGACCCTACAAGTTTTTTTCTAAGATTAGCCCAGTGACCTACTTTTTGACCTGATATGACCCAATTTTGAATTTGTCCAAGATATCATCCAGACAAATATCCTGACCAAGTTTCAAGAGTAACAAGCTAGAACTATGTAAACGAAGGGTATCAAGCGGATTGAAAGATTTTTTTTAAAATAGATATTCACTGTCCCAAATCTTTGGAACAAAAAATACCGATCTTGCTTTGTAATTTTTAGTATGGCCCAAATCTTTGGGTCATGAAAAATAATTATTTTTGCGTTTTTTGATGGTGTCCCAATACTTTGGGTGTCCCAAAATTTAAGCAAAATAAGGTACTAAACATGATGAATGTCCAGTTTTTTTTTTTGTTCAAAAAATCTTACCCATTTGTCATGGGTAGCAATTAATGTAAAATGATTTTTCCCCAAACATCATAGCATATTGCAAAGCAATGACACAAACCTTGAGGTTTTTTTTTTTTTAATTAAATCTCCCTCTTTCCATTGACTTTTGAAACATTATTTTAATGCTAAAATACAAGAATACAGAGTATATACTTACATGAGATTGCGCTCACATGAAGGCAGTGATATCTGATGATGCAGCTACTGCAAAAGAAATGAAAGGACCATGCTAGCCTTGATATTATGCTCATCGGAAATTTCAGAACCCGATATCAAACCAAGCTCTTTAATTCTATGAAAATTCTGTCAGCTGGAAGCCGTCAACCTACGAAATAACATTACTCTATTCCTTAACTCTGTGCCACACAATCCCGAATTTTAACAATCATCAGGAAAAAGCGTTCTGAAAACCTTGTGGGAAAAGGAGAAAATGCTGGTAACCAGCATTTTCTCCTTTTCCCACAGGGTTTTCTACACTTTCACATGCAATTACCATCATTTCATCAAAATTTAGTTAGTCATCTGCAAATGCTTTCAATCTGGACCAGTCTAAAACTTTGTTGTTTGGTAAAGAGTTAAGGATCTTTGGAACTTTCTCAATTTAATTCCAAGTTAATCATATGATCTTATGTTTGGGACATCAATAGCCTCATGGACAAAGCTGCATACCATACACTGTTTCAAACCTTCAGTATACCCAAAGTATCTGGCTGAAAATGTGGCCTCTAGAGTGCCCAGTGATCGGGAAAGAATTTATTTCAATGAGACAATGTCTCCTGTTTTTGAAAACCAATGAGACATTTTCAAAAGTAATGAGACACTCAGAATGTGAACCATAATTGTAATTACTCTCCAACTAATATAACTCATATGTAAGCAGAATGAACGCATAATTTTGATTATTGCCTGTATCTATTTCACTAAATTTCAATAAACTGAAATAAATACAGTAAGATAGCTTGAGTGTTCTTTCACAAGGCACTGTATCCTAGTCTAGTACTCGTTTGTTAAATGAATACATGAATTGTCACCATGAAATAACTGAAAAACATAAATTAAAAAAACGCAGTAATTTCTTTCATCCACAGCAATTAACACAAAATATTATAACACTTTGTTCGGGCCATACTTTGAAATTTATTAAATTACAGGTTAAATTTACACATTTAATCACAAACTCAGATCTTCTGTAGTCACCTGTATGTTCAAGTGCATTTTGTAAAAAGAAAATATTTATCAGCACAGAACATTGACCATGACAGCAGTTTGTTTACTCTATGGAACTCGACCTCAATGACGTCACATAACTGTACACGCCGAATACACACACATACAGTCATGCGTGAAGCAATTGTTACTGAAATAAAATGTCGAACCTTCGATCACGTACGATAGTTTGTAGGACTATATTAAGTAACTTTGAAGGTAATTTTCTTTGATTTATTTAATTACAAACCTGTTTGGGCGACTTTGACTGCAAAAAGACTTTCAACTGTGGTTGATTTGCCGCTGGTGGTACAACTTTCCTTTAAGGCAGCATTTTAAAAGAAGAGAAATAGCAAACTTCACGGACGCTTGCCTATAGATACAAGGACTTCCTGCGATTAGCAGGTTTAATTTACGGATCAGTCCCGATGATTCAATCGCAATATCTCAGATATAAAGTCGCACTTTATCAATGTATTATCCAGTAACATTCCCGATTACCGATGTTAAAATCAGATTCTAGCACATACAATCAATGATAATATTCACAAAATACGAGAAAAGTAAAACTTCACTTTTCTTTGTTTTAGTTTTAGAAGATTCGCAAAACGTATAGGCGCAACTTCCGTATTTATATGAGACAGTTGGGCGCATTTCTAGGATTTTGAATGAGACATTTTTGGTTTTCATGTGCCTATGGCGCATGGCGCAGGGGTTTCCCGATCACTGAGTGCCAACAAGGTTTTCCCAAGATGTGACCCTGTGACCTACTTTATGACCCAACATTACCCATTTTCAAACTTGTATGAGATGTTGAGACAAACATCTTAACCAGTCTTCATGAGTACCAGGCTGAAAATGTGGCCTCTTTGGTGCCAACATGGTTTTCCTATGATTTGGCCCAGTGACCTACTTTATGACCCAAGGTGACTCAATTTCAAAACTGTCCAAAATACCATAAGACAAACATTCTGACAAGGTTTCATGCGCATCAGGTTGAAAATGACCCAATTTCAAACTTGTCCGAGATATCTTCAGGACAAATATTCTGACCAAATTTCAAGAGTATCGGACTGAAAATGTGGCTTATAGGGTGCACACAAGGTTAGCCCAGTGACCTACTTTTTTACCTAAGGTGACCCAATTTTGAACTTGTTCAAGATTTTATAAAGACAAACATTCTGACTATAAATGTGACCTCTTGAGTGCACATAAGGTAAATGTAGATGCCTTCACCATGCATGACGGACGCCTGACACAGCACGATCACAAAAGCTCTCCTTGAGCACTTTGTGCTCAGGCGAGATAAAAAATGGCCTGATTCTAGACCATGCATTTCCTTTTCTCCTAAATTTCTATCATATCACAAATGGTTGTGCCTAGTCTAAGTCTTAGCACAAAAAACGGCCGTTTAACTGATGTAATTAACCTTTCTGCCGATTTGATTGACAGGTCATATCAGTAAATCAAAATACGATATAGTGTGTCATGTAAACAAGGTTTGAAAAATTGACAAGACTTTATATTGTGAATTACTACATATTTTTTTTCCCCTTTAAATCAAAGTAGACTGGAATATACAGTGTTCCCACCAGTTAGCTTTATATTTCAAAGGAACACTTACCCCCTGGGCTGAAAATCTGGGGGTAAGATTTCTTATCAGAGGGTACGACAATAATGGTTTCCAACTAGTAGTAAAGTGATCCATATTGATGACTTGCAGAATGAAAAAAATATTTATTAGGATATTTATGTAAATTTACTGCTTAAAGTTATCAAAAAAGCTGAAAAGACAGTCTGAAATGACTCTGACAAATACAAAAACAGGCTTACTACTCAATGTCTCACCATTCATTGATGGGTAAATTAATGTTGACATTTGTATCACAAATATGGCAAGACAGAAAAATATCTGAACTTACCATTGATGAAATGATGAACACCATATTATACAATATGAAAGGCAAGATGATACAAGATCTTTGGATATCAGCTGAAAAGAAACAAAAAAGGGTTAGTCCTTTTATCAGTTAAACATGTCCATGAATGAATGTAGTTAATGCTAAAAATCTATGTTCTACACAAGCATGGATTCTGGGACACTGTTCCTTTCAATAAGAAAAAGGTCCTAGCATAATGCAGAGATGGAAATTTTGAGGTTTTGTCTTATGTATCTTCTTCATATTTATAAGCTTTACAAACAAAAATAAATTTCAAACTTGTTTGGGATATAATCAAGACAAACATTCTGACCAAGTTTCATGAGAATCCAGCTGAAAATGTGGCCTCTAGAGTGCAAACAAGGTTTTTGTCATATAAAACTAAGTGACCTAATTTTGACCCGACATGACCCAATTTCGAACCTGTCCATCATCAAGACAAACATTCTGACCATGTTTTATTAGTATCAGGTTGAAAATGTGGCAGCTAAGGTGCACATAAGGTTTTTCTAAGATTTATCCCAGTGACCTACCTTTTGACCCCACACGACCCAATTTCAAATTTGTCTTAGATATCTTCAACACAAACATTCTGACCAAGTTTCAAGACTATCAGGCTGAAAATGTGGCCTCTAGAGAGCATACAATGTTTTTCTAAGAGTTAGCCCAGATTTAACCTACTTTTTTGACCGGACATTACCCAATCGCCAACATGTCCAAAATATCAAGACAAAGATTCTGACTAAGTTTCAAGAGTAACTGACTGAAAATGTGGCCTCTAGAGTGCACACAAGGCAAATGTTGAAAACAGCATGACGCACACAACACAACCACAAAAGCTTACCTTGAGCACTTTGTGCTCAGATGCGCTAAAATGCCGAGTTTAGAGTTTCAGTCTGCTATGTTGTAGGTTGGGTAGGTAGGAAAATTTTTTTCAGAAACTTTTTTGTGGACCACAATGAGATTTTCAGGACTAAAAATGTAGTCCAATGTCCTTTAACCCTTTATGGCCCCAAGGCAGGCTTTTGAAAACACTGTTGGAAAGGAGATAATGCTCACAACAGGCACTTTCTCCTTTTCCAACAATGCTTTCTGTCCCTCTACAAACAATGCCATCATAATGAGCTCCTGATAAAAATGCTCTTTCCATGCCGAACACACACAATGAAATTATGAACTTTAGCACACATTGCAATACCATCTTGATTTCATGTTTAATGTTCTTTGACAACATGTTTTTGTTGGCCGACTTGGGATTTAGACGTTTTGCCTCCCAACAACTGCAAAGAAGAAGTCACACAGGTTGAGGTTTGTACTGTGCCCAGGCCATGATACTCCGCAATCTTTTACCTCTGGATATAATCTCAGTATTACCCTATCACTGGATGTGTTGCATAAACAAGAGGGCCATGATAGCCCTGTATCGCTACACTGGCTAATGTGTATAAACCGTACATTTGAATTATAGGCCAAATAGTTTTGAACAAGATCTAAAGGCAAATTATTTCTACAAAATATCAATCCTATAATTTTATCCCTGCAAAATCTGATACAAGTCTCCTCCATTTTCCCCTTCATTAAACCCTTTACCACAAAATCTTGTTTAACCCATTACCACACAATTCCTACCTTTGACGACCCTGAGAAAGAAGCCTTTGGAAAACATTGTGGGAAAAAGAGAAAATGCTGGTAACCAGCATTTTCTCCTTTTCCCACAATGTTTTCTACCCTTCACAAAACAAATTTCAAATTTTCAGTCACTTTTATTTTGTCGTCTGCAAATGCTTTCTAATTGGACAAACCTATGATTTTGCTGTTTGGTAATGAGTTAACCCTTTACCAAACAACAATATTTTGCCTGGTTCGAACTGAAAGCATTTGCAGAAGACAAATTAAAGATAGCTGAAATGGCAGAATTTGTCCTTGATAGAGTAGAAAACATTGTGGGAAAAGGAGAAAATGCTGGTTACCAGCATTTTCTCCTTTTTCCACAAGGTTTTCAAATGGCTTCATTCCAAGGGTCGTTTAAACCCGGGATTGTTTGGTAAAGGGTTAAATGAACCTGGAAAAGAATGCTTTTGAAACGTGTTGGAGACAGGAGAAAATGCTTGTAACCACATTTTCTCCTTTTCTCAAGATGTTTTCCACTCCTTCAAAGAGGAATCCCATCATCTGAGCCACACAAACTTTGTTGTCTACTAATGCTGTCAATTGGGACATGTCTAAAATTTTGGCCTTTAATAATGTGTCAACCTTTTGATAATCAAATTCTGTGATTGAAAGGCCTAAAAGAAGAAGGCTTTGAAAAACATTGTGGAAAAGGAGTAAATGCTAGAAGCCAGCATTCCTACTTTTCCAAAATGCCAATACTGTTGTTGTCTGTTCCCAGTGGATGACAGAAGATCCTAGCAACAAGTTTTTTTCAGGGAATGCATCCCAGATCAGCTGCACGGCTTGATTTGTTTATCAAGTGATTTTTACAAGGTTATAAACTAGGGAAAAAATCCAATATAAAAGTAATCAATAAAGTCGGGTAGTCGAAGAGGTAGGCGTGGCTTTCTAGTAGACTAACAACCAATCGGAATATGTCATTCCTTATCAGTTGTCCCAGACTTGGCGAACGACTCGAAAATTTTAATGGACAGCTGGTCCACCAGGCATATTTTACTAGACAGTTGGTCTGACAGGCATGAAAGTTTTGCCAGGCCAAATCAAAATCTGTTGGACCGAAAAACATACCACAAAATAAATTGTGTGGCTCATGTACCTTGGATATATGGCTCAAACAGTAAACAAGAGGACCATGATGGTCCTAAATCGCTCACCTGAAATGCAACTCAGCTGTCATTGTTATGGCCACTTGCCTCTTTCCTGGAATTTTTCAGTTTTGAAAAAGATTCATCCATATGACAATACCAACAATCAGAGCAGGTAAGAAAATGATAGAGGCGAAATTATAGGCCCTAGAATGTAAACAATGGAATTGTCATCAAGATCCCCTATTTTGATGCTTTTAGCTTGTCCCCATTTTGATCAGATTTGTCCTTGGGTCATTATGAACATCCAGGGAAATTTTGAGTATGACTGAGCCAGACTTGTGGTTGCCGAGTGTGTTCATGTTCACAACCTTACAAACATTCTAGACGATGGATCAAGATTATGCTGGAATTCCGATAGCTATATAATGAACAGTGGAATTTTGACGACGCATATTCAAGGATACATAAAAGCTAACCATGAGTATGTTATGCTCAGGTGAGCTGATAATGGGTTTTCAGACAGGATCACATGCCAAATCAATGCTGTGGGCCATACAATATGGAACAGGAGCATTCCAAGAATACACTCTTTACATATTTGATCCCACATTGTGACTACAAAGGACTTTTTGTGATTCCAAAGAAGAAATTTGGTAAATGCTATTAGCAAACAAGAGCCGTCAAGTGGTTGTTGAGAAATCGCTTCGGACGGACAGACAGACAGACAGACGATGGGGCGACTACATGCTCGCCCTTACGGAAGCATAACTATCCACCAGTCCATGCTGAATATGAAAGCTCTAGGGTTAATGTTTGAATGAAAGAAGATGTGGAAACTGGGATCCAACAACAAAGCACATATTTTTTTTTCCTAAGGTCACAATTTGATGTACTTTGGTAGAGTGCTACTGTTGCCAATTAAGTTGTAGGCTTTGTGTTTGGGTTGATTTTTTTTTCAGCAGTTGACATGGAAACCAGAGTTGTTCATGAATTCCAATTTGTCAAAGGGCAATACAGTTGATCTTGCTTAGCTAAGCGACTACGTTTATTAAGCCAACAATTTTATTAAGCGATAGGAATTCCAATGTCTCTGTTGAAATATATAAGACTAGCTGGAATTGAATGCCCCATGGATTAAAGCCTTTATGCTGAGCTAAATCCTATGTTGTTAGTACTTATTACAATCGTCTTGTGAAATCCAAGAACCTACAACATAGGGCCATTTTCAACACTAGGGCCATAATTTCAAGTATGGTAGAGGGCCACTAGATGATGCTACATGCCAAATATGAAAGCTCTAGCCCTTACGGTTTGGGACAAGAAGATTTTTTAAAGATTTCCTTCTTTATCTCTATGTGAAATCCGAGAACCCACAATATAGGGTCAATTTCCACACTAGAGCCATAATTTGAAGTATTTTGGTAGAGGGCCACTAGATGATGCTACATGCCATATATGAAAGCTCTAGCCCTTACAGTTTGGGACAAGAAGATTTTTAAAGTTTTTTCTTTCGGTTGCCACGGCAACCAGAGTTCTTCATGGAATTTAAAATCTTTGAAGTATTCTGAAAGTGCATCACCTAAGGATCATTTCTGTGAAGTTTCATTGAAATCTGATTGGCGGTTTCAGAGAAGATTTTTTCGTAATTGTTTACGGATGGACGGACAGACGGACATTGACCGATCACAATAGCTCACCCTGAGCACTATGTGCTCAGGTGAGCTAAAAACTGCAACAGACAAACAGCACCAAAAAAAAAATCTCCTTTCCAAACAATTTGGTTGGGCGATCAGGTTTTGCAGTTAAATGAAGAATTTCTGAATAAAAACTTCTTTGCGTGTCAAATAGTCGATCTTTTGTGTTCGGCACGAAAGGAAGTCGAAGAACATTACAGAATTTGACTCGAACTGGTGCAGGTCGTCACTAAATACACACCATATGCTAGTGGTAGATTCAGAGACAGGATATACCATGGATGTAGAATTCCACTCGCCCGCTCAAACTGGCAAGTGATCTTTGACTTCGGGCAATAACGAAAAAATACCCTACTTGTCCACCTATGCAAGGTTTTTTTTGGCATAATCATAACATACACTTAACTCTTTCCAAAACGACAATATTTTAGACAGGTTCAATTTGAAAGAACTAGCAGACGACAAAATTTATATGGCACAAAAGATGGGATTTGTATCAGATGTTCTAAAAAACATTTGGGAAAAGGAGAAAATGCTCGTTACCGGCATTTTCTCCTTTTCCCACGTTTTCAAAAGGCCTACTTCTCAGGGTCGTTAGAACTCGTGATTGTGTTGTAAAGGGTTAAAGCCCATTAATTTCGGCAAAATTCCAGACAGAGAACAGCTAATGTAGTGGACATTTACATCCGTCATTGAGGTTTTGTCTAGTTACACACCATTACATGCATAGACACCATAAAATGCTTATCAATCAAATGTCAATTTTGCCACACCCCATCTGCATCCAATATGATGTGCACACAGAATTTTCACACAATCAGCCAATCAGGAATCATGTACAAGACTTAAGTCTCAGCCCATGATTTCTACAGCCACGCCTTGATTCTGTGTTTTAGGGTGTGCATCCTGTCACTATGGCTTGCATTATATGGTATTTAACTACAACCTTTGGATGAGGAGTATATTCGGCTGTCTAGGCTTTACTGGCTTTAGTATACCTTTCTTATTCTTACCTTACAGGAAAAGCCCAGGGATTCCCAACAAGTTTAGTAGTTTTCTAAAAATTCTGAAGAAGTGGCATGACCTATTTTTTATTAAATTGATGGAATCACTACAGATGCATTACAAAGATGGATATGCATGTAAGAAGATACTTACATGCACAAATTAGGTTGATTTTGCGCTAGAGGCAAGTCATTTGCCGGTCCGACAAATCACCGAAATATCACCGAAACACCCCTATTTTTTATTACCATGTTCTGATTACTTTTGAAGTACAACAGATTTGTCTTTTTTTTGTGGTATTTGACCCAAGTAACGTTTATAGAGATGAAGGGCTGTTGGTTTAAATCATAATGACAAAATAACAACATATAATTGAGGTCAGCCGTAAACAATGTGCACCAGGATAGCCGTATTTAAGTCCACCGAAATACCTGCTTGATGTTGTAAATATTTGTTAATTTAGGGATTCTACCTCCTCAAGATTTGTCTCTTTTTCACAGAAAACACGATTAATTAATGTAATGATCACTATTGAGAAGATTAATGTTGAAGAAAAATGTTAATATACATTGATCATTGATTCGCATGGAGAACAATCACCAAAATACTCGCGTGTCTAGTCCTGACTCACCGAAATACCCGATCTTTATTACACAAAATAAAGACTTGGGAGTTATCAGTATGGTATTGTCATCTATGTATTATTTCTTTAAATTATAAACACAAATATTCTCCACAGAGAATGCAAGTGCAGTCCATTTGCAAACGAAATACCTAAATTAAGCATTGTATCCATCGTAATGTGTGTGTCGCCTTTGACCAACATTTTCTGCTTTTTCCACTATTTTTACTGACCTATAGAGTGGACTGCAGTTATATATATCTATATACATATATCTGTATCAATATTTATCATCATCAGATGTGGAATTTAGACAAGTCTACAAACTTAAGGCCAGGTAACATGTTTACCCGATTCAAAATGGCGGCGTTTTCTAGATACGTTAGTTTTTAATTTCATTATTCAAATATCACGAAAGAAAACAATTTTTTCTGAGCGTATTTATGGATATAGATCAGACACATCAACCTTGTAAAACAGCTACTGTAGTAAGAACGTAAACTCCCTGAATCAATATATTTTACTACGTCGTACGGGTATTTCGGTGGACAACAGGTATTTCGGTGAACATTCATTATGGCGGACGCCAATGGTATCTTGTTATTTTGTCATTTTGTTTTCAACTAACCACTTTTCATCACTATAAACTTAAGTTGTGTTAAAAACACAAAAAAAGACAAATCTTTCGTACTTATGTTAGTAATTTTAACTAATTATAGAAAAAAAAATAGGGTGTTTCGGTGGTACTTTGGTGATTCGCCGGACCCGTCATTTGCTAAGAAAATGTGACGGTATAGATAATCTATTTTGAGTAGCGGTTTACAGGAACACCATCTGTTAACTTTTTACCAAACGACAAAATTTTGGTCTCAACCAAACTGAAAGCATTTACAGATGACAAAATAAATGTAGCTGAAGTAATGACTTCTTTCTTTAATAGGGATGAAAACCTTGTGGGAAAAGTGCTGGTATTTTCTCCTTTTCCCACCATGTTTTTAAAAAGGCTTCTTCAAGAGGGTCGTTAAAACCCGTGATTGTTTGGTAAAGGGGTAACATTTACCTTTTAAAATAAGTTCCTCTCTTTGCATGATGATAAATAGACAATTCAATAAAAAGCTAAAACAAGACATGATAACGTTTCTTGACATTTATTTTAGTTCAAAATAACCTGTATGTACAATTAATTTCATGATTTTCAATTACATTAGACAAATATTTCACAAAAAAAAAAAAGGGCGAGTGGAAAACTTTGCAGGGCGAGTAACTTACTACACCTACTGGCCAGATGAAAAAATTATTTTACATCCCTGTACACACCACCGCAGAATGAAGGTGTGTTAGAGTTGGCTGACGTCTCCGAAAATACCTTTGCTTGTGCAGGGGTGCGGAAATCCTACGTCCGACTCGGGAAAATTTGGTGTCAGACAACTGACTTTTTTTCAATCTAGTTGTCCACAGACAAGTAAAAAAAAAGGTGAAAATTTTGAAACAATAATCTGTTGTTAACATTACGCAGTGAAATAAAAATGTTCGCCAATTGTACATAATAGCATGTTGAATGATAAACTGTGGCTTGAGATGATCCCTGAATTCCCATCCAGTTTTTCCATTGTAGTTACGACCCTGACTGAGAAGGCATTCAAAAACAGTGCCAAAAGAAGAAAACGCTGATAATCTGCAATTTATCTCCCCCCCCCACCAAGATGTTTTCTACACTGTCACTTTATATCTCGTCACTTTTCCTTATCTAATGTTTCGTCTGCAATTGCTTTCAAAAAGGACCAGTCGAAAATAATATCATCTGGGAAAGATAGGTAGCCTAGATTCAAATACGAAACATTTTGAGAGCGTCCCTCATTTGAACCTGCGCCTGCGCTGACCCTCTGCACCGCTGTCATTACGTGTATAAGAAATATTGCACGGAAAAAGTGCACCTGCCTGAACCGCTCTTACTCAAAAAATGATTTTGTTTTCGTATTTTAATAAGTTAATCTGTAGAAATTAATACAGCTTCCCACTGTCAGTGGATCAAGAATGATTAGTAACTCAGCAATTTTTCCCCAATCCTCCATTTTGAATAATTAATAATGGGCCACAACAAATATGGCGTCTCTTCTGGCGAAATTAATCTAACAATTTCGCTCCATCACATATGAATTTAATGAGTCAGGTTAGAAAATATTAAAACCCGACATAATTCTTTTACATCGTTAAATGCCATATGGTGTGCGGCAAGCACATACTTGGCCGTCTCTTCAGTTTGCCGACCACAACCCATTGACCTACTTTCCTTCTCACGAGACTGCAGATGCTGCGGTAGCCTACCACTCAAATCCTGCAGATTTTCATCTTAACTCTTTATTCGCAATGCAAAAAAAAAAATCTACAGTAGATATGCGTGTTTTTCAGGGCATATAACAGTAACAAATCTAGACCCGAACGACAGACAGTTCTCAGAGGAAAAAAAAAAACTTACCTCGAAACGGAATTCAACGAGTCTCTACCCTGGAAAATTGCACTTTTATCACAGAATGCTTACAACATACAAATAAAATACAGTCATCAGAAAGCACCGGTTAAGAGACATGATTATTGCCGAAATATACAAATTTTGACGTTTAGTTCAGCTGTTCTAACAGGCCCGAAAGAGCCGGGTTAGGCAGCAGGGCTCATCTCCCAGACTGTCAGATTAAATGCCTGGACGCTTCACGCATGCGCAATACTCATCACGTGATATTGCAGCGACACAACAATATGTATGCAGTAAGCGCTCAGGGTCGACCTTGTATGCCTGAAATGTGTATTGGAATCGCTGGGGAGAACTGAAAATTTTACGTACGGTTGCGTACATTAAAATTTCCCCTCGACAAAACTATGTCAACTTAGACGCAGACACATAATTCTAGGTTTAATTAATAAACAGTTCACACATAAAACCAATTACTGGTCACATACAGCCCTATCATTCAATTTCATTTAGTTGAAAGTTCTACTCGGTACACACTCACTATACACATCTACACACAGAGTAAATTTTAGATACAGGTAGTTTATATCGTTTACCCCTTACCTCCTGCAGACGACATTTTTGTCATAAAGCAGAATACATCAAAACAGTATAGGCAGCAGGATAAATTTAACAGCATTTTCTCCTTTTCTCAATGTTTTCAAAAGGCTTCTTTTTCAGGGCCGTGAAAACCAGGGTTTGTTTGGAAAAGAGTTAATGCAACACGTGACCTTTCCCTTCTCCACAATGTATTAAATATAAATTTACCCTTAATAGTCTGTATCTACCTCAAATTGATGTAAAAATAAAAATATTAAGAAAGTTTGTCTGCTGAAAATGTACCTTTCAACTATAATGGATACTGCATACATATTGTTGTGTCGTTGCAATATCACATAATGTGTGGTGTCCGAGGTCGTGAGGTAGAGCGTCGGCCTCATAACCGAAAGGTCACGAGTTCGATACCCGGGAGCCGGTGTCAGCTCTGGGATTTTTCATTAGCCCACATATTTGGTGTGAGTACTAGTGTAGTTCCCAGGAAGCAGAATCGAGACAGATTAGTGTAAGTTGTATTAACTTGTTTCTCAATCAATGTAAAATGAATGTTTAAACATGCATCTTCACTCGTTTTCATCCCGTTTTTTAACCCTTTTTTTTTCTTTATTTTATGAAACTATAATCACTCTTGTATCTTCATGCCAAATATTGCCCCTGATGATTGCAAGGTTACACAGATTACGGCAGATCAAAAATGTATTTCATTCTATTGCGGCTAGCCATAGACATAACAACCACAGTTTCCGGTTTAGATCGAAGACAAATCCCTACAGTTTCTTTACCCCATACACCTTATTATCTACGTTGAACACGTCTGACTAAATTATAACACCATCAAGTTTTAACAGCGTTTGTTTACTCTCTGGCTGTAAAGATGTCTCTTTAAACTTGTAGACTATTAAGATGGGAAGAAGCTGACCTCACTAAAGCTAAGCTACCAATATTCAAACAGAAAAGCTTGCACTAAAGCTTGCACGGAAGAGTATCTCAGGAGGCTCTTTCACCAGCTACTTGCTAAATGCCATGTCTTAACAGTTTTTAGTTCCACTGGCCATAGGCCTGCCAGCTTATGTCATGGCCCTGGGTCCACCGTGCATCGATGGATCCATTCATGCTTTACCTTTCATTTTCTAACATCTCTGAAACTGCTGGTCTAATTTTGATGAAACTTCACAGAAATGTTCCTGCCATGGCCCTTCAGAATTTGTTAAATTGATTCCAGTAAAAAAATCTGGTTGCAATGGCAACAAAACATGAGGGCAATTGGCCCTACAGCACTCACCTGAGTAAATCAATATTGGGTTGATAAAGCTGAAGTGATCCTGATTTTAATAATGTAAAAACTATGAGTGTAAGTGACCTACTTTTTTGACCAGACATGACCCAATTCCAAACTTGTCAGAGATACCTACAAGATAAACATTCTGGACAAGTTCAAGAGTATCAGGCTGAAAATTAGGCTTCTACACTGCACACAGTTTTTCAAAGATTTGGCCAAGTGACCTATTTTTTGACCCCATATTTAAGCTGTTAGATAGATTAAGTGTAGAACCAAATAGACTACTCAATATTTGCACAGCTAAAACCATGGAATCAACCCTTTACAGACAATCCCCAATTTTAATGACCCAGGGAAAACAGGCTTTTGAAAACATTATAAGTAAAGGAAGAAATGCTGGTAACAAGCATTTTCTCCTTTTCCCACAATGGTTTTTATCCTATCACAAATTGTTGTCTGTAAATGCTCCCAATGATTAAGAAAATGCTGACAAACTGTATGTTCTTAATTTCTCAAAATGTTTTCAACTCTTACAAAGACAATCACAATCATTAAGCCAGAATTCTGATTGGTTGTTTGCATTTTGCTTTCAATATGGACAAGGCTAAAAGTTTGTCCTCCAATAAACTATTTAACTCTTTACCACACAATCCCGATTTTTAGCGACCCTGAGAAAAGAAGGCATTTGAAAACATAGTGGGAAAAGGAGAAAATTCTGGTAGCATTTTCTCCTTTTCCCACAATGTTTTCTGCTCTTTCAGATAAAGATACCACCATCTGAGCCACATTTCAATCATTGTTAGCATATGCTTTTAATTTGGACTAGTCTAAATTTTTGCCGTGTAGTAAAGGGTTAAGAAAATGTAAATATACCTACCATATGATGAACTGTTTCATGCACGATGTAGTATATCTGCATCACTGGCCTTGCAAAGGTTTTTCTGTCTGGTTGTTGCTTTCTTTCTTACTTCATCATTTTCATCGTCTGGCTGTCTATAAAAAAGGTATTCACATTAACTCTTTAATCACACATGAACATCAAGCCAAACAATTCCAGTATGAGCACTCTAACAGACTGCAGAATAAACACAGCGGACATTTTCAGTCTAGAAATAAGACCCAAATAATTGAAATTTCAAAGTTGCTTTTGTGCAAAATACCAAAGCTAAGCCGACAGTGTATATCAGTGATCAAACTGCAAGCTTTGTGCAGTCTAATCAAGTCTAGACTGGCAGTAAACAAAAGTGGTGACAGATGATTAAAGGATTAAATTTTTGTCAAACTAGTACCTCAAGATGACCTTTTGTCTTGTAACAGACCATATCTGAAAACATTGATACAAATTGAAGAAGGAATTATTCATAGCGAGAAATACGAGGGTTGTTCGATAATGTGTAATGTGTATTGTACCACAGCGCGATAACGCTTTGCACAATTTCGTGGATGATGATACGCTTGAATAGCTCTATTCAATACCTTTCCAACGGTATAAACACGAGCCTTTAGCTCCACATAGTTTTAAACTTATAGTCATTTCATTAGAGCTAGTCGTTGACCACTGTTGTAAAAATGTTTAGGAAACGGATTAAGAATATTGAAGAAATTAGAGCTTATATAAAAGTTCGCACAAAACTCGGTCATTCGGTAATGCAGATTTTTACTGAATTAGGGCAAGTTTATGGGTCTGATAAGGTATCTCATGTTACAGTTCGTAGGTGGAGAAAGAAATTTCTGACTGGCACAGAGTCCGTCAAAGATGTAGCAAAATCTGGCCGACTTGTGACTGTAACAGGCAAGGCAAATGTCTCGAAAGTCAGGGAAATAATTGAAAGTGATGGCAGATACACGATTCGTGATATTGCCAATGCTGTTGGCATATTGCTATCGCGGGTGCATTTCATTTTGAAGCGTATTTTGAAAGTACGAAAGATTTCTGCCAGATGGATACCGCATATATTGACAGATGACCAAAAACTGGTACGAGTACAAACCGCTAAGCAATTGCTCAAAATGTTTCCCAAATTCAATCAAAGACAATTTGCAAACATTGTTACTGGTGACGAAATATGGGTTCACATTTCGAACCAGTAAGAAAAACTGGAAACAAAATATGGCTAACTAAACACGGTAGAAGGCCTGTATTTGCCAAAAGAAGCATAAGCTCAAAGAAGGTTCTTTATTGCATATTCTTCTCATGTGATGGTACAGCTGTACAAATTCCAGTGCCGAAGGGCAAAATTGTTACAGGTCGGTATTACCGAGATGTTATACTAAAAAAGCTCAATAAATATTATCTTAAACGATGCCCTGTGTCAGGATTTAGGCATGTTCGTCTACTTCATGATAATGCTCCATCACTTACATCTGAGCTTGTGAAGCCATTTTTGAAGTCGGAGAAGTTTACTGTCTTGCCACACCCACCATACTCTCCAGATCTAGCCCCATGCGACTTTTTCCTTTTTCCAAAACTTAAAACGTTCTTATCTGGTCGTCGTTACAAGTCCCGACAAGCCCTTGGCTCAGCCATCAGTCAGTGCCTCAGAGGTCTACCTAAATCAGCGTACCGTGACGCATTTCAGAAATGGATTCAGAGATTGAAATTATGTATTTCAAACCACGGAGAATATTTTGAATGGATGTAATGTTCATTTCACTATTTGAGTCGAATGCTTTTGAGATATCGTACAATACACATTACATATCGAACAACCCTCGTACTGTATGATTTGCCCAAGTTTTAGTCGCTGGCCAAAAAACTAATCTTAAACCCAGAAAAAAGTACCCAAAACTCAGAGCAGCTTGGCAACTTTTTACCCTGTTTTAAAGGTGGGTATTTAGATTTTTCACATCTCACCAAATTAAAAAATATATATATCACTGAAATTTATATGAAAAAACAATACAAATCATCAGTAATTAAGAATCATAAAATTACAAAAAAAAATTTATTTGATGGTGTTCCCTTAACTCTTTACCACACAATGACGACTTTTAACACCCTTGATAGAGAAGGCTTTTGAAAACATTGTGGGAAAAGGAGAAAATGCTGGTTACCAGCATTTTCTCCTTTTCCCACAATGTTTTCAACCCTATCAAAGAAAAATCATTTCATATGAGCCACATTGAAACTGTCATCTGCAAATGCTTTCAATTCAGACAGGTCTAAAATTGGTCGTGTGGTAAAGGGTTAAAAGGCTACGTAGCCTTTTAAGGTATTTTTAGATTTCGCGCCAGAAATCAAAAAAGCATTGTGGGAATGTCAAGTGACTGGCACGTGACTAACGACGCTTAAATTCCATAACATAACAAACATGTAATTATTTTCCATAATGTCTTCTTCGGACGCTATGTTTGAAGCTTCGTCTGTTTATTTCCAGTATGTGAGCGAGCTGCTCATGTAAAAATAGACCGCGTTTCCCATCGGTGTCGACCTGGGCCGTAGTAAATCTCTAATTTCTCTTGTTGTTTGATGGTTTTCGACTACTGGGGTTTTATGAATGAAAATTGAAAGGCTTTGGGATTATAAGGATTATTTTTTTTTTATTTTTGTAAAATTTTCGTCCCAAAATCTGAAGGGCCACCTTTAAAATTCATTTTTCTGCCAGTAACTAACACTTGGACAAACCTACCAATAACAGATTGCCATCTTCACAATAATTTCCATTATTTCAAATGGTATGATTTAAATTTAAATGTGTTTTTTAACACCTACACTGTTTATTCTTGGCCCTTACTGGGCTTTTAAGCATATACTTAATGGATGTTTGAAACATGTCTACTGCAGATTTGTTTCTGGAGGTAATGAGTTGATACAAACTTAGACAAAAAATAGCATTTTTTTTCCTTCAGAAACACAAAAACAGATGTCCGAAAGCCAACTCATAAAACTGAGCATAAATGTCGTTAGCCCTTTGCCAGACTGCAAAAATTTAGACTTGTCAAAAAAAAAGCATTTGCACACGACAAATCAAATGGGGCTCAAATGGTGAAATTTGTCTTTGAAAAGGTAGACAACATTGTCAGAAAAAAGGAAAATGCTGCTTACCAGCATTTTCACCTTTTCCAAGGATATTTTGTGTAAAAAAAAAAAAACTTTGTTTTCAAGGTTGTTAAAGCTCAGGGTTGTTTAGTAAAGGGTTCAGAAATATTGAAAAAAACTTAAAGCCCTCAAAAATAGAACAATATAGAAACAGAATTACTCTGCCTGTCTGGTCCAGCTGTTGTACTGAGTTAATGATGTGTATCACACTGTTTGCTAAACATTGCATACATTTTTGCTTAGGTTACCATTATTTGCTATAAAAAGTTATGGTCAATAGCACCACCATCTTGAAAACTCAAAACTGAGTTCCATCTTGAAAACTCAAAACTGAGCCAAAGATGGTTTATTATACAATGAAGCAAAAGATGGTTTATTATACAATGAAGCATCAATTTTCATAGACAAGGCTAAAAGTTGAGATCAGTATTGCCTTCCTTATTTAACCCTTTGGCTGCTATGCGCGACTCAATGACCTTTTGCGGACAGTGGAGATCAAGATCAGACTGCACAGAATGTGCAGTCTGATCTTCGATCTACACTGTCCGATAAAGAGATATCTTTCCACAAAAAATCCCTTTGAAACAGCAGAATTTGGGTATATGCTGTCGGCTTGAAAAGTTTCATGTTACTTATTTAGCAGGATAAGGGTTCATATGAAAAAGGCAAAGCCTCAATACAAGCGACGTGAATGATTTGTGGAACAGATATCTAATAATTCGAATGACGAGCTAGATCTTGAAATCATAGGATTTTGAGTTTGAATCTCAGCTTTGTAAAAACTAATTTTGAGCATTGTCAAAAGTAGAAGGCATTCTTCTTTCATAGATGTATGTATACATGTGAAATAGGGCGAACAGTCCCCGATTCTCTTAACAAAATAAAGACAGTTCCCCTACAATTTTATTACTTTAGGTTCAGTCAAATAACTTGGAGTGATTATTGGTTCACATACTGTTAAAGAACTTTTTACTCAGACATTTCCTCACAGTATGTAGATCTAGATCTATAAGGGAGAGAGAGACTGAGAGAAAAAAGAAATGACAAATAGGAAGAAATTCACATCACATTTTCATACTGCATGTAAAAAGGAGAAGGAAAAAACAGTCATTCACTTTTAATAGATCTATATAATTCCATGGAACCATGCTGTCTTTCTGTAATACCCCCAGTGGCTTTGATCGCCAGAAAATCATATTTGACCACCACATTTTGAAGGGTTTAGTTGGTCAACTGGATTGTTTCCACTGCTACCCGGGCGCTACTGCAGCGACATCTGATCATTCTAGGACCTGATTCACATCTTGATCTCTCCATTTTTGGAGATTTATGATGTTTTGTCTCAACGCGTCCTGTTTTTCTTTGGACTGTGAGTTTTACGGGGAATAAGCCAGTAGATTGGGAAGAATATTGAGCAGAGTACTGGTACAAGAAACGCATGGTAGGTGCACTTGCCACAGCAATATACACACGAAAGGGGAGAAAACTGGAGAATCTTTCTTTTATTTCTTCGTGAGTAGATCAGTATATTAGAATAATGAAACAAATGACTTACACCGGTTTCACCCTTGTAAGGGATTTTCAGGAAATACGCTGAAGAAAGGTTCTCCGTTTTTTTGGGTTTTTTTTCCCCCTTTTGGATATACCAATCTGTCTTTATGACCATCCACATTTTAAAGGTTATACCGATCTATATGAAATAATGTTGAAATCAACGTCAGACACCATGGATACAAACAACTGATTCTGGATGGATTGTAAGCTGTTGGCTTGTTGAATTTGAATGTATGGATAAAATACCAATATGATTGTCTAAATCCCTTATCACCGAAAAATATGATAATGTGTTTGAAAATGGGAGACAGATTTGAAGAAAATTCCCAAACACTTTAGTTTGAATTCAGTAACATTTGACATGCTGTGGTAAAATTCATTTGGTATCTGGATGATTAGATATAGATCTATGGGTTGAAACAGATGACTTGTAGATCTACCAGTGATTGACGAGGACCTCATATTCATGTTGAAGTTTTACAATCTATTATTAGGGGAAAAAAACTACAAATATAATCTAATTAAGGCGATCTACGCACTCTGATTTATTTATTTATAAATAGGGTTTTTAACACCATTCTTCGACATTATTTCACTTGTAGGTCTGTACATGGTGGCCAGTTCACCTACCCAGGCTTTATCTGGAGTTTCTAATAATCGGAGTGCGTAGATCGCCAAAATCAGATTAGATCTATATGTAGCTTTTTTTTTTTCTTCCCATCTGCTTTCCTAAACATCAATTGTTGAAACAGTGATCAGTGTAGAGAGAGGAATGAATTCTGTCACAATAACTAGGTCTATATTTATCATCAATCCTAGGAAAGAAAGTTATCAGATAGATACCCAGCTTATGAAAAAAAGCAAAAACTTTTAGATCTACAAAAAAGCTTTCATAACATTTGAATAAATATATTTGAGCCATGTTCTGGCAAAAGGGGGTTTAATACATCCCTGTGATACTGTTAAACCAGAAATGTTCGCATCATGGAAATCTTTGCGATTTACGCGTATTGATAAAAATAGTGAAGATATCCGCCGGCATAAATTTAAGCTACATTAATGTATATTTTACCTTGACACCGGGTCATGTCATGAGCGATTGACTGGGACCCAGAGTCAAGGTAAAATACCCATCTTGTGGCGGTTAATACTGCCAATTTAAACACCTTTCATCAAAGTAAAAATGGAGATTTACTACTAGTATTAAATTGAATAAGACGTTGGTTTTACAGCACAAATACTTTATTTTGCGTGAATGGGGAAATATGAAATGCAAATCTGAGGGTTTCCATAGCCAGAAATACGCAAGAAAAAGTCAAAATCCGAAAAGGGCTGTTTGATTACACCTGTTGAGAAATGGATATAAAGTCATAAGTGTGTCAAAGAAAAAAATAATTTGGGAAAATTTTTTGTCAACGACCGTTCTCCTTTTACCACCTTTTTTTTTTTAGATAAAATTGTCTGTTGAAAACGTGTAACGGAAACGAGGTGATTTATGGACAGACTATCACACCTGTACACGTAGATAAAAGAATGTTTTACACCTGATACAATAAATCTAGTTGTCAAACTGTTTGTTAATTTGGGTGACAATCATGATTGTAACACTGCAGATGTAATGCGGTGTTAAGACTAAAATCCCGTTACATGTACAAGCTTTTGGGGTTGAATGTACTTTAATAATGGTAAAGGGCAGGTACAGGAAAATAGTAGTGCAGCAGAAATCATGTAAGTGATTGAAATAGGCATGAATGTCTCCTCTAATGTTAAGGAAACATGCATATGAAGTTTCAGGTCATTCCAACATGAAAAGACAAAGTTATATTGTAGAGAAGCATGAAAAGCTGTAAAAAAAATGAATAGGGAATAATTCCTAAAGGGCATTAGGTAAGGTTACGGCTCCAGTGCATTGCACTTTTCGTAACTGCAATAAACATTTTTACCAAGTCTCAAGTCAATTTGACGTGAGGTGACAAAGTTGCATTCCAGACAAGCAAGAAATACTGTAAAAATGAAGATCAAAGTGGAATTACTCAAAATCCGCGCTAGGTAGAGTTATTATTCTTACGCACTGTACTCCGTAATATTGCAACAAACATGCATACCAAGTTTGAAGTCATTCTGACTTGAGATGACAAAGTTATATTCCGGACAAGCACTAAATGCTGTAAAAATGACGATCAAAGGGAAATAACTCAAAGACAGCACGAGGTAGAGTTACAATTCTTGTGCGCTGCACTTCCAAATATTGCAACAAATAAGCATACCATATTTCAAGTCATTCCTGCTTAAGTTATGCTCCGGACAAGCAAGAAATGCTATAAAAATGAAGATCTAAGGGGGAATAACTCAAAATTTGTGCTAGGAAGAGTTATGGTTCTTGTGCATTGCACTCTGTAATTTTTCAACAATCATGCATACCAAATTTGAAGATGTTCAGACCAAAAATGACAAAGTTATATTCTGGACAAGCAGAAAATGCTGTAAAAATGACAATCAAAGGGAAATAACTCAAAGACAGCACAAGGTAGAGTTATGGTTCTTTCGCACTGCACTCCATATTATTGCAACAAACACAAATGCCAAGTTTCAAGTCAATCGGACTGGAGATGACAAAGTTATGCTCCGGACAAAGAACTGGACGCCGCCCGCCCGCTTGGACGCCTGTACGCCATGGGTGATCCCATAATACGTCCCGTCTTCGACGGGCGTATAAAAATTTGTATTTAGGGTCAAAGGTCATTATCTTTCAATTGGGAGATTCTCTTGCACGTAGGGCAACAATAGACGAATAAACCAACTACTATAACACTATACTAAGCACTACTTTAATTTATAAACAACTTGCTAATTACATGCCCAGATATCAATTCATAGGTACTAGTAGATTTGAATTAACCCAAAAAGTTACCAAGCAATTTACCGTTAATCCGCTTCCCATTTGTCATTTGGGGTGGCGTGTGGGGTCGCAATCAGGGTGATTCTTACTATGTGGATTGCATATGATCGGAAGGCGAGTGAATCTTACGGTGTGTATTTCACATGCATGATCGTCTGTTGGAGGTTTCGCGGAAATTAAAACACGCGTAAGGTCAGGATTTGGTAATTCGTGAAATTTTAGACCCGCAACAATATCCACTTTTACAGTACATAATACCAAGCAAGTCATCACAATTATAGATTCATATAGATCTAATCCATTTTATATAATAACCGACTGAATCACGAGGCATGCATACTGGTCCTTTGACATGCAGAAAACTGATCAATTGCAGAGAGTTTTGACCCATGTCAGCTTGTGCGGACTGCACAGGCTGACCTGGGCCGATAGTTTTAGTAGATGCATAAGCCCTCTTCTAACATATCATGGCTCATTTATTATGAGGAAAAAAAAGAAATTAAAATTCTGCTTTCTCTATAAATGGCAGTTTGAAACAGTCAAAAAACTAGTTTTGTCATGATTTCTTTTACACAATATTTTCCGCAAAAAAGCGGCTTGTGCATGACATAAAAATAGTTTGATTAATGAAGTCATCATTTTTTAGCATAGATCATTGCGAATATCTACACAAAAATATACATCTAATACGCTGAAAGTAAGTAGGAAATTAGATCATCTGTACTCATTAAACTTATCGTGATTTTTAAGTAATAATCCAGTATATAATTATTGTCATTTTTTACCTATCAGGTAAATCTGCGAAAGATTGTGATACGTGTGACGCTGTGCAACCAACTAGAAGACACACAATTTTTAGTCATCCCCATCTAGATTTAGACTAAAATCCAGAACGAAGTCAGAATTTTATTTTTAAAAATCTAGAGCCGTGTTACCGCAAAATGAGCTTCACCCATAACTCGCTGTCGCTCGTTATTACATCTATACCTTTACTTGATATTCATAGAACATACCTAGTTATAAATACAAGGTTTTAGTCACAACTATTTAAACACTTTTTCTACTTTTAGTAACAGTGACCTTGACCTTGTGAGGAATTTTTGCTCACAAGCTTTCAATGCAAAAAGTTCTATTTCAGAGACCTTGACCTTTGGTGGATTGTCTGAGAAAAATGAGAAAACAATACCTAGTTAGTATTCCACAAGTTTCCTACAAAGGAAGTTTCAATAAAAAAATATGTATGGATGGTAAAGAGGAGCTATTAAGAACTCAACAGAAAGAAATTTCTCTTTTTTCTGCAATGTTTTTGCATTAATCATGAAATAAAATCTTGGTTCATGCTGATGACCCCTGTTAAACAAGGATATCCCCAATGTGGTCTGCTGCCAATCTGGGTTTTGTTGACAAGATTTACTGTAACCTTTGGAGTGCTTTGGCAAAGAGTCAATCAAGATTGGCCTGCACAATATGTGCAGTTTGACCTAAGGTCTACAATATCTAATATTCAGAGGTGTTTTGGCAACAAAAGTATTTGACTCTTTACCAAACAATCCCGTGTTTTAACGACCCTGAAGAAGAAAGCATTTTGAAAACATTGTGGGAAAAGGAGAAAATGCTGGTAACCAGCATTTTCTCCTTTTCCCACAATGTTTTCTATCTTTTCTTAGCCAACTTTCTCCATCTGATCCACATTCAAATAGTCACCCGCAACTGCTTTGAATTTGGACCAGTCTAACATTTTGTCGTTTGGTAAAGAGTTAAATAGCACCATTTACTGCATTTTTCATGGCTGAAAATGTCCCGTTCATTTACAGGTCTACAGGTCATTTCTCACTCATATATTTTATTATGAACATTCATTCATAACTCTTTACCACACAATCACCAGTTTTAACAAACCTGTGGATGAAGGCTTTTGAAAACATTTGGGGAAAAGGAGAAAATGCCCGTAACTAGCATTCCTTTTCCCACAATGTTTTCTAACCTTTCAGAAACAAATCCAATCATTTGATCCACAATCAGTTTGTCATCTGCAAATACTTTCAATTTGGACCAGTCTGTAATTTTGTTGTTTGTTAGAGTTAAACCTCCTCACTCTGAATGTTCGTTTTCTGCGCATGTCATATTCTTCGAAGATTCGACCTGTCTGCTATGACGCATCACCATCTCATATAAAGTGGAAAAGTAGGGCTTATACCAAAGCTATTACACAAGCCTGTGGGGGCCGTTTTAAAAAATGGCCGATGCAAAGGTTACAAGTCATGCTAGCTGATCATAGCTAAATGAATCGCATCAGATAGGCTTTTATTGAGTAAACATTTATTTTATTTTGAAATTCAAAGTAAGGGTTGTCGTTTTGAAAAGTAGTCCGGTTCTGATACTGAATGACCAAATCAGAAAGATGTGTATTTGAAGAATGCCATCTAGCGGAAGATAATATCTGAATGTTTTATTTAAAGAAAGATATGAAAATTCAGAGATGAAACCACTGTTTGCTCTGAAAAAATTTGAGAAATGTCTATCAAACATTAGATATAGACCAGCCTAATCTATTCTCACCTTGATACTGACTGTGATAAATATAAGTACTGAACTTTACCTTCATTCAAAGGGTACAACAGATATTTACATGGTGAGAAACATGTTGTGAATCTGCCTATTTCTCGTTGGCAAACAGCCCAATAAACATTGTTATCTGCTGATTTGTATTTACCATATCTGCTAGCACTTCAACTATCAAGAACATTAATTCTAACTCTTCACCAAACAAAATTTTAGACAAGTCAGAATTGAAAGCATTAGATCTAGCAGATGAAAAAATAAATGTGACTTAAAAAGTGAAGTTTGTATTAGGATGGGTAGAAAACATTGTGGGAAAAGGAGAAAATGCTGGTTACCAGCATTTTCTCCTTTTTCCTAATCATTTTAAAATATCTTCTTTTTTATCATAGGATCATTCAAACCCGGAATTGTTTGGTAAGGGTTAATACATCTAATTTACTTTTCCAAATAAGGAAATAAAGTTAGCTTCATTGAATTCGTAAATTGTAGTTTATTCTTTGAAGGAGCATTAAGTTTTGTTTTATTTTTTTACCAAATGACTAAAATTACAGATATGTTTCAATTCAAAGGAAATATGCAAATGCAAATTACCACTAAAATTTATTTTTGAAAGGCTAGCGGACAAAACAGGGAAAAAGGAGCAAATGCAAGGTACAAGCATTTGCTTCTTTTCCCATAAAATTTTTAAAAGCCTTCTACCCTGCCTTGTAAAAAATCAGGATAGTTTGGTAGAGGGTTAAACTTTCAAATTCATGGGGATTTTCAACATCTATCTCCCAGTATAAATGTTGGTAGTCCTTACAAATACAACTGTACCAACAATTCTGTCAAAGCTACTGGCTGCTTTCTTGAATAACCAGAATTGAAACAGAGTAATGCAGCGAGGACAATGAGAGTCCCATTCCCAATGAATGCCATCGGTCCTTGGAAAGAAATTTGGCCAATTGGGGATTCGAACTCAAAACTACTACATATGGGGAAGAATTACATTTTTGTTTTCTGACATGTCTAAAATTATGTTGTTTGCTAAAGATTCAATAAAAAGTTTGACCTTATACTGTAAGCAAAGGGCTACTTCTGAACCCAGGGGCTGTATTTGAGCAGTACTTGTAATTTGATATGAAAATTCATGTTTAACCTTAAAAATGAAGTGAAAGTAGGGTGCTTCAGAAGTGATTTGTACCTATTTAAAGCCCCAATTATGGGTCAGAAGTAAACAATGCAGAGGTTAAAATGCATATAGACTTAAATCATACCATTTAAAAGTATGGAAATTATTGTGAAGATGACAGTCTGTTATTGTGCTATAGGTTAATGTAAGTTACATGCAGAATCAAAGTGCTGTCAGCACTGTAATCAGTCGACACTGAATTACTACAATGTTTGAAATCACAAATCAAATGGTAGTTGTTTGAACTATGTATGGGATAGAAATCCTACACCTAATAAATGAGTCATGTAGAAACTGCCTTTTTTTAACTGCCCTTTCCAAATTAGTAGTGTAACGGAATGCTTAAGATATACATGTATGTCTGCCAGTCACCAGCAATAAAACGTAGAATGTAAGTGACTATTGTGACCAGTAATACCGATTTTCAAGCTCTAGATATCACTCACTATTAATAACAGTACCTATCAACCTTTTATAAAAGATTAACAAAATACAAATACATGTATTGTTTTCTGTAACTTTTCCAATTTTGGAAACTATACTGTAACATATTGTCAGATATTATCAATAATATCTATTCTTTAAAATGCTATGAATAAGTCACATAAAATATGCCTGTATTATAACTATCAAATTGTTTACTTTTGTCTGCTCGTGTTTATCTGGACAAATTGTCCTACCAAATGTTTTTCGGCTGGCTAAATTGTCCTGGGCACGATTGTTCTGTCCAAAACATCGGCTGGCCAATTTCTCTCACATTACTTTCAAAGAATGTAGTATCTACCAAACCCTCAACCCTTTACTAAATGATGTAATTTCAGACTTGTCCAAATCCAGAGCATTTGCACATGATGAATGAAATGTAGACCAAATTGTGGGAAAAGGAGAAAACGATGGTTATCTGCATTTTTCCTTTTTCCACTATGTTTTTAACAGCCGTCTTCCTCGGGGTCATTCAAAACGGGATAGTTTGGTTAAAACACTCAGTTATGGCCTTTTACAGTCACAAAAACAATATCCAAACATTACAGTTTCATGGTCGAGTTTTTTTTTTTTTCATAAATCATATATAAACAGACAATTAAGATCCTAAATATGTATGTCTGTGATACTAATCTGCATTGCATTCAAAGGACAGTCTAATCTTGATCTTTTATTATCTTCAAAAGCAACTTTTCTTGTCATTGGACAACATGGGACATTGTATCGAATCATTCTAATGAGCAAAGAGCGTCACTACAGTAAACCTTGTGCTTTTAATCTGAAATATGGAAAGGATGAGAATCAACCAATATGGAGTAGCTGATAGACAAACATGTTACTGAGAGTTTTACACTTAAAGCGGTGAATAAATGATATAGATATGTTAAGCGTGTAAAAGCAGCCTAAATATTGCAGGGTCATTGCTGCCTTGACTACAATATCTCAGAAAATGAGAATAAAAGATCCAGAATCTGACTGCATGTTCTCTGCAATATGGTCCTGAATCTGGTCTGAATCTGCACTCTCCGAAGAGGCTTTTTCCCAGGTCAGTTGATTCAGACATGGAGAATAAGACATTATGTGAGCTTTTTTGTGTTGCAGTTTCAGATTTTTTTTTTTCTGTGAAAATGCTCTGTTTAACTCTACCAAATGACAAAATGTTGAAAATCTTTCAAATGATGAAAAAACACTGTGAGGAAAAAGAGAACATGCTGAATACATGTATGTTGTTTTTCCCACTACATTTTTAAAGCCCGACAGGATTGTTTGGTCAACGGTTGACTGACTGATTCCAGTCTTAAGAATATCATCAAAAAGAAACATGCTAGTAAGCGTGTAAAATAGTAGTGCCGTGGCTGGAAGGAGAGGAAGAGGGGCTATGAAAGCAATTTAACCCTTAACCTGCTAAATAAGTGAAATGAAACTTTCAAGCCCTGAGTAAAAACCCAATTTTTTACTATTTCAAAGGTATTTTTGGGAAAAAAAGTATCTCCTTATCTGACAGTGTAGATCCAAAATCAGACTGCATGTAGTGTGCAGTCTGATCTTGATCTAAAATGTCCACAAAAGGTCATAAATTTGCGCTTAGTAGCCCAAGGGTTAATACATCCTAAGCTGAAAGATGTGTAATCAAATCTATGCTGGTCAGTTTTGTGAATGGACAGTCTGGTTACTAAGGTTGCAAGCGTGGGATAACCAGTCCATTCTGAAATGTTTATGTAATGGCTTCTCCACTAGGGTCATAACCCTTAAACAACTCTACATCCTTTGTCCCTCACTGCTTCACACGCTTCACCTCGCTAACATTAAACTACCAACGGCAGATTACTTTTTTAAACTTATGGCTGTTACCAGTAGCTTTTACATCAGTTTGCTCTAAGGCAATTAGGCAAAACAATCATAATTTTCAAATTCTTTTAGAGCAATGTTTCCTTACAAACTCCGTTCCATTGCAATTTTATCTTTGCTCACGGCCAAATGACCTATCATCTTTTCAACACCTGCTACATATACGTACAGCACTCGTTACAACTCAGTCAATCCCGTAACTACGTATAACTTGATCAACAGAACACTCGAAGTTTGCCGAATAATATGGACAACAGACGACTACAAGATGTGCTTACATAACCCGTTACTCCTTGATTTGCTCTTGTTTCATTCATAAGTTGTTGCGTTATCACTGACACCATTTCTTATAGCTGCGTTGTAAGTAAACTGCTACAAAATTTCTAGTTTTTGCAGGCTAGAGATTTTGATAATAATTGTCTTATGGCATAATTCAATGATAAACAAAATGTAACCGCCATTCATTATATAATTGAAAAGTTAGTATGGGATTACTTGAAGGCCTGTTTACTACTAGTTCGTATTCTTGCACTTACCTGGGTTAAAAGTAGTATTTATAATAAGGTCACAACAGCTGGTATTAGTGTTATAAGACTGTAAGTAAAAGCCGTTACAAGTTGCAGATACATCAGTTTGCCCTCAGCAGACATGTTTCCGAAATTTGTAGTCTCTCTAATCGTCCGGCTCACGCCGACCGATTAAAAATGAATATTAAAAGTATATCAGCAGTTGCCAGGTTGCTGTATCTTTTGTTTACTTTTTAATTGGTTCTAAAATTCATTTTTCTACCAGCGACTAACACTTTGACCAACTGTAGAATAACAGGTTATCATCTTCACAATAGTTTCCATACTTTTAAAGATACATCTCTACTCATTTTCAGGCAGTTTTTACATAATTTCATCCTTATTTCAAGGAAACTATAATGCTTCTTGTATCTTCATGCCAAATGTAACCCCAGATGGCAGCAAGATTGCACAGATTACCACGGATAGAAAATGCATTTCATGATTTGGAGGCCTTCAAAGCAACAACTGTTGTTGTTTCCGGTACTAAAAGGAACAAATCCCTTATGTTTTTCTATCCCTTACAACATATATATTGGTAATTGATCTGTGTTTACACAGCTGAGCTATTATACACTCTTTCAAGCTTCAACAGTTTTTTCTCTCTAGCTGTAAGGATGTATCTTAAAAAGGTATACAGTGGAATCTGGTTAGTTCGCATGTCGCTGTTTAGCAGCTATGTGTTAGTTCGTATGCCATCTTTGGTCCCGATATTTATCCTTCTTTATTATCATTAAATTCCTCCGGATATTTCACTTGTCGGTGGTTCATAGTTTGTAGTATATTTCATGTCCCCAAAGTATTTTTCAAACTCAAATTCCTACCTTTAGTTCGTATGTAAATTAATCCACTTGCAAACTTACGAAGGTGTGAAAAGTCGCGACAAACCTTTATTTTCACACCTGTTGATTGCCGATGTCAATGGTACAAAACAGCTTGAACTAGGAATGTAATTAAAGGCATCAATTGGTTTGCCTTTAAATTTATCGATCAAAACGACAATTAACAATTCAGAAATTCCTTAAAATATCTGACATAGAATAAACGAATGATAACGGTCTGAAGTGCTCCGAGTGATTTAATTTCCAAAAGGGAAATCACTCCGAAGAAATTCAACAAACGCAAACACAACGGATGAAATTTTTTTCGTCATTATAAACATCAGCGCCGTCTAGCGGCTTGTTTGGCCTCTATTTTCACTGTAAATACCTTGACTCGGATACTGCACCTAAGTCAACTTTTATCTCCAAATATAAGTTTGGAATGGAAAGAAATATTGTGGAAGCGAAAACCATGTAATCGCCACCTACTTACTTAACACCATTTACCCCACCCCCTAAAATCCTTTTTACACACAGTTTTACTGACAAACAGAAAAGGTGACGTATTCAAGTCATTTGCTAGATCATATGACAATATTTTCAAACCATGTGACAGCAAATTGGCGCCAACTGTATCACATTACAATCATTTATTGACAAACCCAGAAAAGTCACATGATTCATTTTTACAATGGCTACGGGATAGTGATGTAGCTCAAGGTCGGTTTTCTTTCAAACGTATGGATGGAATTAAATGATGTTCTTTTATTATGCTTACTAAATGATGAAATTTAAAAATGATTTTGTAATCGATTCTATAGATACTCTAATACAATTTTGGCATTTTTCTTGATCGGACCGTTACTCCGTGAACCAACCATCCACAAGGCTACCATTATTATGAGTACATGTACCAGTTTAGGGTACTGCAAGACATGCTACGTAAATCCAATTGTCTATTTCCGTAAACGACACCAAAAATACTCGATCACACTCACTCTTTTTGGTTCGTACAAAAAAAACTCTGGTCTCTTGCGCTACGAACTACTGAGGTTTTACTGTACTTTAAATTTGAATGCATTTCAAATACCTTATTTACTTTTGGCCGCTATTGGGGCTTTAATGATTGCATGGAAAAAATGTTCTGAATGCACACAATGGATTCCCTGCAAAACATAGAAAAATCCAAAGTAGTGGTACTTTTTCAAGATTAGCAGAAATAGTTGTATCCCTGATACTTGTTCAAAACTTAACAATTGGCTTTTGAAACGAATACAAGCTGATAACAAGACCTCAGCAGAGCTAGGCAATAAGTGCCAGCAAGGAGCTATCAACACACTCATCACAACTCAACTGATTCTTTAACTACATTTAGACCACGCATTTACAGATCTGGCCAATCAGCGATCAGTATTTCACAAGTATATATCGAAGATACAACTCCCACAGTTGTATATCTAGATATACAATGCTGGTATATCCTGCACGTGAATTCCGACAAGTTTTGTTTGCAATATCGAGTCAGAGCAAAATGTACCTGTCGCAGTAAAACAATATTTGGAAAACATGATTCAGGGAATCGGATACAGCAATTCGATGGGTGAGTGTAGTACTATTCTAAGTGCCCACACAATATACAAGCACTTAGAACAGTATTGCACTTACTTATCAATTTACTAAAGTAACCTGTTCAGTAGAGTGTGTTTTTGACAGGAGAAAACTTGAATAAGACCTCAGTAAGGAAAAAAACTAATTTTGGCATTAGATGATATCACGGCAGTCAGTGAACCTATGCATATGTTTCCTGCCTTTCTCATACCACACCAAACAACTAAGCAATTTTTCTCTATAATTCAAAAAAAGTAAAAATTCATTTTAACCAAAAAATAAAAAAAAAATCCACTGCGCTCTTGTTTGTTTGTACAGGAGTTTAACGCTGTTTTAATAGCTATTATAAGGTCATATCATGGCGATCAGTGGACCTATGCATATGCTCTCTGGCTTTCTCACACCAGTTCTTACAAAAACTTTCTTTTGAAGTGACTACATTTCTCGCATGCATCAGAGGTGAGAAGCAAAAAATCGAGGGAAAGAGAGCTTGCCACAACCGGGTATCGAACGTGCAACTACCAGCTCACAAGTCAGATACGCTAGCCACTGAGCTACCAAGCCGGGCAGAAATTCACGTACTGAACAAACTTGATAAAAAAGAACATTATTTCCCAAAAACATTCTGTTCTTCATAATAAAATAGAAAATTCGGTCAATAGGTAATGTTTTCAAAATATTGAAGACAAATACTAGTTTGATTTTGAAGACTCCATAATGAGGTTTACATTGATTAAATATCCTAATGAATAATTAATGATAGAAATTATACCTTTTGTTTCTTTTAAATCTGGTGCAATAACTTTCATTTTAACGATTACAATGACTAGTTTTGACTTTTCTAAAAAGCTTTTTATCTCATACAGACATGTACATTTGACATGAAAAGCACGAATAGTCACGTCGTCCAAGTTAGATAGAAAATCTTGTGCCGTGACATATGGGAAATATACACTCGCTAACGCTCGTGTATATTTCCCATTTTCCACGGCACTCGTTTTCTATCCCATACGTAACCTTGTCTATGTCAATGAGGTTTCATTTTGAAATAAATGTACTGTCAGTCACAAAATCTTACATAATTATGGCAGTGCCCATGTTTATCAATTATCAACTTATCAACGATATCAACAACCAAGTGGTCAAGTCATTCACTTCAATCAATCTGTGAAAACTGCCAATGGAATTGAGAGACTACCGCTATGTAAAATACTGAATGCACAAAATGTTTGTCAACAGAAATGTAATAAGAAAAATTTAGGTAGGAAATAATTACTTTTTCTTTTTTAAATCGCACCTAATAATTTTAAGAACAGTAAAGTGGTGTATTTCCGGCAAAGAAAGGTACCAAGTAGGTGCATATCACCCATTGTTAAAAAGTCGAGGGCCTTGATCAACGGATCACCTGATGTGTGAAATATTTTCAAAATCAAACCAGGGCCATTAGAGAAATGTAGTGGACACAATTTGAGAGCCTTGATTACATTATGTCTGTCTGTGACCCTGACATGTGTGCTAGTCATCTGAGACCTCTCTTCAAGTCATCTAATCCATGTGCATGATGTGTGAAGTTTTTCAAAATCAGTCAAGGGGCTTCAAAGGAAAGGAGTATACATGATTTAAGAGCCTATAATCATTGCCCTCATTCTGTAATCCTGACCTTGATTCCTGACCTCTGAGACCTCCTCTTTGCAAGACATCTCATCAAGGTGCATATATGCAGTGTTTCATCAAAGATTTGAAAAAAATGGGGGATTTGCCCGCATGCTTTTAAAATAAGTGGGGGATTTTAAAATTGTGGGGGCCCATGAGGCAACGTAATAAAATCATTCTGCCATTCTTTCTGTTATGCAAAAGTTCCACGATCAGCCTTTAATCCACAATTTGCTGGAAAGTCAGTTGCGTACGGTTTCACGAGGGTCCCTCATCTGCCTAAACTAGATCAATAATGATCAAGGCTTCTTCAACTTCCCTATCAGCTTTCTGGGACGAGAATACCGTAGACAAAGTGAACTAGTCACTTTTTTGTGCTTCAACATTTCTGGATTGCAGAATGGTCCATTTTAATAAGTAAGGAATTTATATTACAGATGACAAAAATGTTATTGTCACGCCATAACTATAGGCAACCGAAAAGGCCCATTTATTTTCTGGTCCTAATACGACATTCGGTTATCTTTCAAACAACTTAAAAAGCCGAAAACAAAGAATCATTAACATAATTTTTGCTTAAATTAGTCAAAAAATATCTTTAATTAAGTTTCAATGTGGCCGACATTCATACTTTTTCATTAAATTGTTTCGAGATACTTAAAATTTGGAGACCGCTTTTTACACGACTGCCACTCATGAATGTGGTTTTCAGTTGAAGCAGTGAACCAGTCACTTCTTATCGACTGTATTCTACCGAAATGAAAATCGCTGACTTTTTTTATGTCAAATGCTATTGATGGCATTTCTAACTAGTGTTTAAATATGATAGGCTAGTTATAAAACTCAATAAAGAAGAGTAATAAAATCAAAGTACTGTTGGTAAGCTATAATGTGATTTTTAAAAGTGGGGGCCTTGTCCCGCATGGTGTCAGAAAATGTGGGGGATTATTTACAAAAGTGCAGGATTCCTGCAATCCTGCGGCCTAGATGAAACACTGTACATGTAAGAAATACTGTCAAAATCAGCCCCAGGATTCAAGAAATATAGAGCAAAATTGCCAACAGAGGGGAGAAGAAACAGACAGTGCTGAAACCTCTGCTCTAAACTTAATTTCATAAAGGGCACACACAGTGAAATATCTTCAAAGTCAGACCAGCGGTTCAATAATTATGGAGTTGAAAAAAGAAAAAAATTAAGTGCATGTGACCTCTGAATGCCTTGATATAGAGCAGACAGGAAGATAAAATTGCTAACAGAAAAGATGAACAAGTGGGCAAACAGCATCTGCAACTCCACTCTGCACATCGTCTCATCAAGGTACACACATGATTATGTGAACTATTTCCAAAATCAGACCAGGGGTTTAAGAGATAATTATGGAGTTGATACAATTAAAGATACATCTTTACTTGTTTTTTTATGGCAGTTTTCAGCCAGTTTTTAACCCATTTCATCCTTATTTAGGAAGCTATAATCATTCTTGTATCTTCATGCCAAATGTTGCCCGTGATGGTTGCAAAATGGCACGGATTACGATGGACAGAAAATGGATTTCATGTGTTGGAGGCCCTCCAAGCAATCGCTGTTGTCGTTTCCAGTTTTAAATGAGGACAAATCCCTTGTGTTTTTTCTACCCTTACACCATATATATCGGTAATCTATCTGTGTTTACACAAAAGCCATTTTATACACCTTCAAGTTTTAACACCGTTTTTTTTTTTTCCTAGCTGTAAGGATGTATCTTTAACTCTCTACCAAACGACAAATTTTTGGACGAGACTAAATTCAAAGCATTTGCAAGCCACATAATAAATGTTACTTAAATGATGATTTCTGTCTTTGTTAGCATAGAGAACACTGTGCGAAAAGGAAAAAATGCTTGTTACCATCATTTTCTCCTTTTCCTACAATGCTTTCAAAAGCCTTTTTTATCAGGGTCGTTAAAGGTCCAGATTGTGTGGTACAGGGTTAAAAAGCATGTAACCTTTGACCCCCTGCTGTAACCTTGACTACAAATTCTATTTCAACCATTAACCCTTTACCACACGACAAAATTTTAGACTCCACCAAACTGAAACCATTTGCAGACGATAAATTAAACATGACTCAAATGATGATTTCTGTCTTTAGAAGGGTAGAAAACATTGTGGAAAAAGGAGAAAATGCTACTTACCAGCATTTTCTTCTTTTCCCACAATGTTTTTAAAAGGTTTCTTTCTCAGGGTTGTTAACACACGGGATTGTGTGGTAAAGAGTTAAGCACCTCTCACAATTGCCCTTGTAGCCACGGTAGATCAAGATCAGATTCTACCAAACATGCTGCCTGATCATTGATCTATACTCTCTGCTTCGAAAAGGCATAACTATAGGTTCAGTATCACTACACTCTCCAAATTGAGAGTGCTAATTCACCCTTAGGCTCCTAAGCTCGACCAAGTGTGCTTGACTGTGTAAATCAAGATCAGACTGAACACACATGCAGTCTGATCTTGATCCTGACTGTCCAATACAGTGAGATTTTCCATCAAAATGAAAAAGGATGAAATGGCAATATTTGGCCTTTCACTGTGGTTGGAAGTTTTCATTTTTAAAACAATTTTAAGCTTAATTATGAAGATGGGAGTTGTTCTATTAACTCTTTATCAAACAACAAAATTTTAGACTAGTCCAAATTGAAAGCAATTTGCAGACGACAAAACAAACATGACTCAAAAATTGAAACTTGACTTTGGAAGAGTAGAAAACATTGTGGGAAAAGGAGAAAATGCTGGTTACCAGCATTTTCTCCTTTTCCAACAATGTTTTCAGAAGGCTTCTTTCTAAGGGTCGTGAAAACCATGGATTGTTTGGTAAAGGGTTAACTCTTTACCGAACAACAAAATTTTAAACCTGCACATAATGAAAACATCGCCAGACAACATAGTGAATATGACTAGAATTTGAAATCTCTTTTCAAAAGGGTAGAAAATATGGTTGGGAAATGACTGATTGATTGATTGATTGTATGGTGTTTAACACCATTTTCAACATTATTTCAGTTATATCACAGCGGCCAGTGCACCTATCTATGCTTTCCTGGAGTTTCTTTTACCAGTACTCCGCACAATTTTCTTTCCAAGCCACTGGCTACTTTCCCACATAATCATCGTCGAAACAATGGTCAGCAGTGGGAGAGGAATGAATCCTGTCGCAGTGACTATATCATCAATCCTCAGAAAGAAATTGGCCGAGCCAGGGATCGAACCCTGGACCCCGTGTTCTCAAGTCCTGCACGCTACCGACTGAGCTACCGGGGCTTGGCTGGTTGGGAAAGAAGCATTTTCTCTTTTCCCACAATGTTTTCAAAAGCTTTTTTTCTCAGGTTCGTTAAAACTGGGGACTGGTTGGTAAAGGGCTAAGTGATGAAAGAATGTTTCGCCTGTTCCCATTTTTTCTACATTACGCACTTGCGTGTTACGGACGCTACACCTTGAGCTTTACAGGGACATTCTTTCATGAGACAAGAGCAACCTTGATATTGCAATTATTATCGCTTCTTACCTTCTACTTGACTGCCTGAAGAAACTGGTATGCCACTAGTACTCTAGCAGTTTTTCTTTTTAAGTTGTATAACACAGGTTTATAAACTTGGAATTATGCCATTTGAGTGTGTCAATTCATAGAAATACTATACATTTCAGTATATGTCATTTCATTAAAATGTACATACCGTAAGGCCAAATCTTACGTCATTATGAGACAATCCCATGCTATAAAATTTGTGCAGAAGATGGCTTTTGAAAACAATGTGGGAAAAGTGAAAATGCTGCTAAAAGCATTTTCTTCTTTTCTCACAATGTTTTTTATTCTTTCCACCACCTGAACACATTTTGTCCTCTGCAACTACTTTGATACAGAATTTATCAAGCCCAAAGTTCTGATAAAGACTTTTAGGTTTTCATTTCTAATAAAGATTTACCAGGCCCTGCAGCACAGTAGGTTGCATACAAAACTTGATACCAAGGGATCATGGGTTCAAGTCCTCAGCTTCTCCAAGGGATTGATGACAGTGACAGGATTCATTCCTTCTCACCTATGATCATTGTTTTGACCATGGTTATAATGGGAAAGCAGCTTGTGGCTTGGAAAGGATATTGTTTAAAGCACTGGTAATAGAAACTCAAAAGAAAGCATGGATAGGTGAACTGGTTGATTGATTGATTGAATGGTGTTTTACCCTGCTTTTAACATTATTTCAGTTATATCACGGCAACAGCTCACATATTCATTGTGTTTCCTGGGTTTCACCAGTACTATGCAAGGGCTCTTAAGTGTGTTACCCAAGGACACTCCCACAAAAAACCCAGTGAATCCAGTGAGTTGCAAACCCGGGGCCTCTAGGTCACGAGTCGAACACTTTACCACTGAGCCATGCAGGACCCCTATAGGTGAACTGGCCACCGCATTAAACTGCAATAATGTTTAACCCTTTACCACACAATCCCAAGTTTTAACGACCTAGAGGAAAGAGGCTTTTGAAAACACTGCGAAAAAGGAGAAAATGCTGGTAACCAGCATTTTCTCCTTTTTCCACAATCTGTTTTCTACTTTGTCACAAACAAATCTCATCATTTGAGTAATGTTTAGTTTCTCCTCTACAGATGCTTTTAATATGGATGAGGCTTAAATTTTATGTGTGGTAAAGGGTTAAAACAGCAATAAACACTATACAAACAAACATATCACATTAAGATTTTTAAACTCCCATATCAAAATAAAGGTAACTGCTTATAAGCAGTAGCCTATAATGTCCTTCACAATGTGCTACTGAACAATGGTTTCAGGTTTCTTATTTTCTCTCAAATCTATGGCTGTAAAGAAATATGCAAGGCTGTTCAAAACTCAAATCACATGTTATAACGTATTGTGAAGGTTTTTAACCTTTTCTGTAAGATGGAGAGTTGTAATGACCATGAGAAAACAAGAGCACCGTATGTGGATGCCAATGCTCGGCTGCAAGTGCTTGATTTTCAGTGAAAATTCTAAGTTGAAAAAGGGGCATAACTGTGGCAAAAATATTTTGATGGTTACCTGCCCCTATTGTATGAGTTCCCCTTTTGATAGTTAACAACTTGTCCAAATTTGAAGTATCGTAAATATCTTCAGTTATAGCAGAGATATTAGAAAATGTCAAAGTTTTTGCACGATGACAACAATGCAGATGACAACAACTACGCAAGGGCTATGACAATAACTCGTCGTTTTCTTTAAAAACAGACGAGCTAAAAAGCTTTTGAAAACATTGTGGGAAGAGGAGAAAGTTTGGTTACCAACAGTTTCTCATTTTCGCACAATATTTTCAAAAAGCTTCTTAATTAGGGTTATTAAAACTCCGGATTGTCTGCTAAAGGATTAAATAATATGATTGATTGATTGATTGTATGGTGTTTAACGCTGTTTTCAACATCATTACAATTATACCGTCAGTGCACCTATCCATGCGTTCCTGGAGTCTCTTTTACCAGTACTCCGCACAATTTTCTTTCCAAGCCACTGGCTGCTTTCCCACATAACCAGCATCAAAACAATGGTCAGCGGTGGGAGAGGAAGGAATCCTGTCGCAATGACTATCATCAATCTTTGGAAAGAAATTGGCCTAACCAGGGATCGAACCCACGACCCCCTGATCTCAAGTTCTGCACGCTACTGAATGAGCTACCAGGGCTCTGCAATACAATATGACTGTGGGTTGTAAAATCCGTATTTGAAAGTGACACAACAGAGAGAGAAAGGATAGAAATGATATTAGACCAAATCATTGTGAGAAAAGGTGTAAATGCTGGTAATACGCTGTTTTTCAAGAGTTGTCCACTAGACAACTACAAGGAAATAAATATTAGTCAGTGGTATACTCTGTGACCAATGATCTTAAGTTTTGCCAACATTAAAAGAAAATTCTTATGAAATCATTGTCGAAAAAAGAGAAAATAATGGAATCCATCTCTTTCTCACAACTTTTGCTACACTTTCAAAGACAAATCATTTGAACTACATGTATATTCCATTTTGTTGTCTGCAAATGGTTTCCATATTAACATTCTGTAATAAAGCATTCAACCACCACCAAACCTCATGAAAATCAATAAACCACAGATTTTCACAAGCAAACCCTTAGTCGTCTACAGGATACAAAAATTGTTAACACTGTGAGGACTAAATAATTATACCCAAAGGACATTTTTCAGGCAAGAAATAAGGCCCAAAATTTAATAGGAGCAATATCTTGTTTTTGGTAAGTGGACAGTGTAGATCAAAGATCAGACTGCACATTTCGCACAGTCTAATCTTATTCTACACTGACAGCAAAGGCAAATAAAGTTGTAAAAGGCTCTTTAAAGGTTAACTCTTTCAATATTAACTCCAAAAATTCCACTTTTTACTGAGTTTTGGAGGTTACTTTCTAGTTCAAATTCTATTGAAGACTACTTTGCTCACACCCTAGAGGTAGCAGATAGCAGGTAGCAGGTAAATCAAAAGATCGGACTGAAAGTTCTGTGCAGTCCGAGTTTAATTTTACCCCCCCCACTACCCCCCACAAATTCTACATAACTCTTTACCAAACAACAAACTTTAGACTGGTCCCAAATGAAAGCATTTGCAGACGACAAATGTGATTCAAAAATTTGAATCTGTTTTTGGAACGGTATAAAACATTGTAGGAGAAGTAAATGCTGGTTACCAGCATTTTCTCCTTTTCCCACAATATTTTCAAAAGCTTTCTCTCTCAGGGTTGATTAAACTCAGGATTATGTGGTAAAGAGTTAGGTAGTCATTGACAATGAAAGAGTTCAATTCCTTTAACATTTTGTGGATATGGATATAATAAATGCTTGAAAAGAAAGGTTAACAACCATATGGCGGCATATTTCTGCCACGAGATACGAGATAGCTATCATGATAATTTTAGAAAACTATCGCGATAAATTAAAGTTTCCCGGATATTTTATCGAGATAGTGAAAAGTTTCCTGAAAAAAATATCACGATAAACTTAATATCTTAACGCAAAATTTCTCAATCATGCACAAAGCTGACATCGAGATAAAATTATCGTGATAGTTTTATCTGGTCCTCGATATCTATAAATAGAAAATTCATCATTTGGATGAACTCTGTAGTCTCTTTGTCTTATTTGTCTTTGACAAACCCTACATTTACTCATTACTTATTGCCCCACCCACAAACTTAAAATGCATTTTCTTAAAAAATAAGGCTGGTGACCTATTTGTTTTAAGCCTGATTCTTTTAGTTTAGTACCTGAATATTATATACAGAAAAAATACGAAAAAATCTGAATGTTAGAACATTGAAAAAAATAACTTTAAAGGATACTCTTTGTTTTTTTGGGTTTTTTCCAAAATAAAGGTGTTTTAGCCATAAGTCAAGGGTATTTTTTTTTCAAAGATTGATACTCAGTATACTCTAAATTATTTCTTTTATTCAATTTGATGTTTCACCGATACAATGACATAAAATTTGCTTATAATTGTTGTCATTTAAAAAAATATAAATAGACTTAGTTTTCATTGGTGAAATTTCATCCTGAACTGCCGCAATTCAGGGTGTACTAAAAGAAATATTCATAGAATTTTCCCAAAGCTGGTGACCTCCTTTTTTTATCTCCTATATTTGAAGATCAGATAATATACTATCACCAAACAAAGTTTCATGAAATTCTGAATGTTTTCAAAAAATGGTGAAACTGTAGCGATCATCTTTAAATTATCGCAATAGTTATCTCGTATCTCGCGGCAGAAATATGCCACCATACAACCAATCAGGGTAGTATAAGTACACAAACTGTATACCTCAAGAAATAACCCTGCAGCACACCACTTGGGCAACCTTGTAAAATAAGAACAAGAAAACATTAATGTATAGCACTGAGATTGCCAGGATTTGTGAAACTGAAAAACTTCACATCCTTGATGAAAAGTGCATTAAATAACCCTGGTGCTGTTATCAGTGAAGATAGCGAATTGCGTTCTATATACAGTGTTTCTCCCAGCTTCAAATTTTTGAGGGTCATTTGTGACCCCTTTCCAAATTTTTGGGGGTTATACAAAAATCTTGAGAGTCACCTTTATAAATGCCTTTTTAAAGCTACTTAAATTCACGTTTAGGGACCTTTCTCTGTGACTCCGCCGACTCGGAACTGACACTATTTTTCTTAGTCTGACATGAACTGGATATTTATTGCATTTGTTGATTTTTCATTTATTTCAGGTTTCGAGGTGTTTACTTGTGGGAGGGACGACAAAACAGTCTGCAAGTCCTTTCTGTTTTTCTTTTTCGGTTTACCTGCTATTCTATTTCAGAAAGCATCTAGAATAGACAGACCGCACACGTTAAAAGCGCGGCAACAAAATTGGCCTTCCTATAGTTATTCTGTACCTAGTTATTTATTACTAAACAAGAGCTTCAAATGTGTGACTGTGTCAGAGAGAAGCCAGCTGGTAGCAATTCATGTTCTTTAATTCTTTTTTTGTGCAGTACTGGCAGATATTTATCAATAAATTATCAATAAATTCGGTTTCAGACACTGGGCGCCATATAACTCTCAGTATGAAATAATTATGGCGTACGAAATCTTTCTCTGCATACGAACCTTACTTTGCCCCTTAGTATTTCGGCTGGATGTCATGGTGTGCATTATAAACTGTTGTTTTGATTGAACTGACATTTTTTAAGTTGCGCCAGAAAAGACGCACACGACGAATTTTAGTGCGTCAGCTAAGAAATCATTGCGTCAAAAACGCAAGAAACGTGCTCCGGGAGAAACACTGTATATATAGATATTTTCAATTTTTAGCTCCACTGGCCAAAGGCCAGCGGGCTTATGTCATGACCCAGTGTCCGTTGTGCATCTGTCCGTCCGTCTGTCTGTCCAACCGTCTGTCTGTGCGTTAACTTTTATTTCAAACATCTTCCTCTCTGAAACTACCCATCCAATTTTGATGAAACTTCGCAGAAATGATCCTGCCATGGTCCTCTTCAGACTTTCTTGAAAGAATTCGATTCCTTCAAAAACTCTGGTTACCATGGCAACAAAACTGAAAAATATTGAAAATCTTTGAAAATCTTCTTGTCTGAAACCAATAGGCCTAGGGCCAGCAAATTAAGCATGTAGCTTAATCTAATAGACCTCTACCAAGTTTCTTCATATTATAGCCCTGGGTCAAAATTATCCCTGCCCTGGGGTTCGCAAGTTTTAAGTTGGCTAATATAGTGAAAACTTTGAAAATCTTCTTGTACCTAGCCATTAGGCCTAGGGCTACCAAATTTCGCAATGTAGCTTTATCTAGTTGGCCTCTACCAAGAGTGCCCAAATTATAGCCCTGCGGTAAAATTTAGCCCTGCCCCGGGGATCACAAATTTCACAAAGGCTTGCTTAGGGAAAAGTTTATATACATCTATAGCTCACAATTAGAAACAAGGAGATTTTTAATGTTTTCCCTACATAAGCCCATGTAAAACTTGTGACATCTAGTAGGCCTCTTCCAAAATTGGCCCCTCCCCATGGGTCATACTTATAAAGTAAAATTCTTCTTGCTCCTAACCATAAATCTTACCAAATTTGGCACACAGCTTCATGTTGTGGTTCACAACTGAATTTGTTAAAAATTTATCCCTGGGATCCAAACTAACCTGTCTCAGGGGTATAGTGTTTTACAAAGCCTTTTATTGAGGAAACTTTGAAAATCTTGTTTATAACCATACATTCTACACATGTATATTTGGTCATCTTCGCAAGCCAAGGATACTAAGGTAGTACCCTTGGCTGCTCGCCTCTTTAAAAATCGAAGCTCCCGCTGCGCCATTTCATTGGATGCGATCAAAACCCATCGCGTCCAATCAAACCATCCGTAACAAGAAATCTTTCGCAAAACAGAAAACAACAATGGTGGCGCCCGTCAAAAACGAAAGTTGTCGTGTTTGTGACGAAAATTTGCCAAAAAAGAGTAGACGTATACATTAATTCCAGACTTAAATGGTATGATTTAAATTTGAATTCATTTTAATGATATTTGGATGCAATATATTCATCATTTTTGTTTGGTTGTTGTTTTGTTTGCTTGTTGTTGTCTTCAGTTGACAGGTTAAGTAATAGATTAGAATTTAACAGTTCGTACTGGAACTCAGCACTCACCCATGCAATAGACTAGTCATTATCACAAATGTTTCTCATAAATTTCATGATATTATTATAAAAGCTGGAGTAAGAGGAATCATTGGGCCTGCGCAGGCTGATCTTAGTCAACATTATCCACAAAAGCTACCTTAATGTGAATCTGCATAAATAAATAAAAGAATGTTTTGTGCATATTTAGTGCATAATCAGTAATGTTATCAATAAATACACATCTTGACATGTATTTAACTGTTTAAAGAGCTAGATATATGTACGAATTAACATTAAATCATAAAATGTTACTTATGAATAAAGCGAATGCATCTTTTTTTATTATTTGTTTTTATCAACAGTCACTGTACCCCTTAAATTTGTAGTGTACCCCCAATTTTCTAACCCAAATCTTTCTAACTATATTTCAGTTGACAAACATAACAGCCTCGATGAAGTTATTCACATCTATCTATCTGTCGGTGAAAACTTCAATCGCAATTGATAAACCACATTAAAAAATGAATGTACGAACTGTTTGTCAACTGAAATATAGATAGAAAGATTTTGATAGAAAATTGAGACTCAAGTTTTCCTTTTTACAAGGAGCCTTACAATTTTGAGAACGGTAAACGGCGTATTTCCGGCGATGAAATGTGGCTTGTAGGTGCATATCAAGCTACCAGATACAGCCAAGGGACTTGATGGCTCCCATGACCCGAGGTATGCCAAATGCATGTACCCCATATCCAAAAAGTATATTGGCCTGCTCTCAGTTTCAGTGAATTGTATTTCAGCAGTCGATATAGGTCAAAATTATATATTTGGCACTGAAAGAGTTAAAAGAATGCTTTATATGATATTTAAAATAATATACAACTCTCAGCAAGTGCAAACACAGCATTAACCCTTTACAAAACAATCCTGAAGTTAAACAACCCTGAGGAAAAATACTCTTTAAACATTTTGGAAAAAGGAGAAAATGTTTGTAACGAGCATATTCTCCTTTCTTCCACTACGTTTTCCATATAGTGCAAGACAAATTCCATCATTTAAGGCATTTTTCATCTGTCGTCTGCAAATGCTTTTAATTTGGACAAGTCCAAAATTTTATCTTTTGGTAAATAGGTAAATATTTAGTATGTGGCAATAATGAATTCTTGCAGTACAGGAGCATAGCTTTGTAATTGAAAGCTTTCATGGCATTGCTTCAACAACAATTTTTCAAGTACTCTTTATCGAGAAATCTTTATAACCATGAATGAAAAAGCCAAATATCTTAAAGCAAGGTCAAAGCTTTAGCAATAGGCTTTTTCTACGCTACATTGTTGGTGCATAGGGCTAACTGCAGCACTGTTGCTGAGGCCCTTGATGTGCACCATAAGATTTCAAAGGGCAACTGCTGAGACTGAAGACTACAATCATCAATTCCATGCTCATAGACACAGTTTTGCAACAGCAACCCAGCTACATAGAGACCTTCAGAATATATCTAGGGTCAGCGTACTGTAACCATGAGAAACATTCACAAAATGTAGCATAGAAGTGATCTTTGGTTGAGGAGATCATATTCACATTCCCCTTTCTTGGAACCACAGCTGGCAACAGTGTGAGTTGGTTCTGTACCATAGCTGAGTCATGGTGCTGCCAAGACTACACAGACAGGCTTGCTAGGGTATGGGAAGGCCAGGGGAGAGATACCATGCAGCCAACATTGCTGAACATGACAACTATAGAGGTGGCTCTTTCATGGTCTGTGGCACAATCAGAACAAGACAGGTTTACAGACCTTGTTTTCCATACAGGCTAGTACACATTAAAGATCCTGTCACACAATGCCGCGGTTCAACTGCATTGGCACGTTGTTGTTTATATTCCCAGAGCATCATGAGATCACGGAAAAATCAGATAGTTTTTGTGAAGATTGGGATGTTGCTGCACTCTCACTGCCATCAAGGCTTTACTACAGAGCTTCCATGGCATATTCTCTGCACTCACAAAACACTTCCACTGCATGCACTGCACTTTTATGGTGCTCACACTGCGAACACCTGGCCTTCAGGATGTTTTCAAGTAGTTCAGACTGTGCTTATGGTGTGTTCATCATGTGTGTTTGCATTACGTATAAAAACAAGCTCTAAAGTAATTACATGCTGCAGCCGTCTGCCTTAGTCAAGCAATGATCTATCCAAAAGCCTTCTTCGCCATGGAAGCCTAATCCTATGTTGTCGTCCTTGTGCTAGAATAAGATGCACAACTTCTGCATCATTCTGCATCTGCTGGACTTGCATACAGTTAAACCTCAGTAGTTCATAGTGCAAGGGACCGGTGTTTTTATAACAACTAAACGTAGTACGAACCAAAAAGTGTGACTGTGTTCAGGTATTTTCGGTGCCGTTTACGGAAATAGACAATCGGATTTACATAGCATGTCTTACAGTACCCTAAACTGCTACCAATTACAATGGTAGCCTTGCGGATCCTTGGTTCACGGAGTTACGGTCCGATCAAGAAAATGCCAAAATTGTATTAGAGTATCCATTGAATCGATTACAAAATCATTTTTAAATTTCATCATTTAGTTTGCGTCATAAAATTACACCATTCAATTCTATCCAAACATTTGAAAGAAAACCGACTTTGAGCTACATCACTATCCCATAGCCATTTTAGAACTGAATCATGGGACTTCGCTGGGTTTGTCAAAAAATGATTGTAATGTGATACAGTTGGCACCAATTTGCAGTCACATGGTTTGAAAATATTGCCACGTGATCCAACAAATGACCTTAATATGTCACCTTCTGTTTGTTAGTAAAACTGCGTGTAAAAAAGGATTCTAGGGGGTGGGGTAAATGGTGTAAAGGAAGAAGGTGCCAATAACATCGTTTTCCCTTCTGGAATATTTCTGTTCACTTGTATTTTGGAGATAACGGGTGACTTTAGAGCGATATCCGAGTCAAGGTATTAACATGGAAAATTAAGGCCAAACAAGCCGCTAGACAGCGCCGATGTTTATTATGACGAAAAAAATTAACCATTGATTTTGCATTTGTTGAATTCCTTCGGAGTGATTCCCCTTTCGGAGATCAAAACACTCAGAGCACTTCAGACTGTTATCATTTGTTTATCCCATGTCGGATATTTTAAGGAATTTCGGAATTGTTAATTGTCATTTTAATCGATTAGCCTTGAGGTTCATTGGTTCACCATAGTTACGATCCAATCAAGAAAAAGTCAAAAGTTGAACAAAGTATAGAATAAATCACCAAATAATTTTCTAATTTCATCTTTTTCTTAGCATCATGGAAAATATCATTCAGTTTCATCCAAACATTTGAAAGAAAATCCACCTGGACCTTCACCACTGTCTGGCAGCTACTTTGAAACTGATTCATGTGACTTTGATGGTTTTCGTAAAAAAATCCTTGCAACTTGATATATTTGGCACCAATATGCAGTCACACAATTTGAAAATATTGCCACATGACCTAGCAGATGATCTAAATTCATCATCATGTATGTTTTATATTAAATAAAACTTCACGTAATGAAGGATTTTAGCGGGTGGGGTAAATGGTGATATGCATGTTGGTGCTGATGATATCATTTTCAATTCCGGTATACTTTTCTTCCATTATTTTGGAAATTGAAGTGCGCTGAGGTAAAGAAATGTCCGAGTTAAGGTATTTACGCTCAAATTGGAAACCAGACAAGCAGCTAAAGGGTGCTGATTTTTGTTAAGTCAGAAAAATACTGATTACCTCGAAGCAATATGTACTGTGAACCTACATGTCGTGACTATTGACCGTTACAAACCAATTGACACCTTTAATTACATTTGTAGTTCAAAACTGATTTAACAAGATTCCACTGTATATGCAAGCAGCAGCCCAGCTTGCTGACTTACTTCAGCCAATTGTGGTGAAATTAATGTTTATTATCATATTTTGTCTAATAAATGTTTGGTTTTGTTATGCAAAGGCTGATGGATGCGGTACAAGTACCTTTTGGGCACAATGATTGCCATGGCAGTTCCAAACAGTCGTTATAAGAATACAGTAGAATAAATAACACTCTGTGCAAGTGCCATCGACGTGCTGTATAAGCGCAGTAAATGCAGTGACATCTAAGAGAACGCCATACAATCTTGGTATCTTTCGAGATATTATGACAAATATTCTACCAAGCTTTCATAATTATTGGTCTGAAAATTTGGCCTCTAGCTTAAATACAAGCTTTTTCTAGAATTTCTCTCAATGACCTACTTTTTAGCCAAACATTGCCCATTTTCCCATTGTAGATATTATCACATCAAAGATTCTGACCACCTTACATAAGTATTGGACAGAAAATGTGGCCTCTAGAGTATACACAAGGTTTTTCCAAGATTTGACATGGCGACCTAGTTTTTTAACCAATGCAACCCATTTTCAATTTCATCATATTGATCATCATGACAAACATTCTGGCTAATTTTCATAAGTATTGGACAGAAAATGATGACTCTAGAGCTACAAAGGCTATTTTAAAGACTTGACCTGGTGACCTAGTTTTTGACCCATTGTGACCCATTTTCAAACTAATTCAAGATATCATTATGAAAATCATTCTGACCAACTTTCATGAGTATTTGACTGAAAATGTGGCCTCTAGAGGGTACACAAGGTTTTTCTAAGATTTGACCTAGTGACCTACATGTAGTTTTTGACCAGAAATGATCCATTTTCAAACTCATCCAAGAAATCATCAAGACAAACATTCTGACCAAGAATCATGAGTATTGCACTGAAAATGTGGCCTGTAGAGCGTACACATGGTTTTTCTAAGATTTGACCTAGTGACCTAGTTTTTGACCCGACATGACCCTTTTCCAAACTTGTCCAAGATATCATCAAGACAAACATTCTGACGAACTTTCAAGAGTTTTTAACTGTAAATGTGGCCTCTAGAGCGCAGACAAGATTTTTCTAATATTTGACCTAGTGACCTAGTTTTTTACCCGACATGACCCATTTTCAAACTAGTCCAAGATATCATCAAGATAAACATTCTGACCAACTTTCAAGAGTTTTGGACTGAAAAAAGTAGCCTCTAGAGCGTACATAAGGTTTTTCTAAGATTTGAGAGTTTTTGACCTGACATGACCCAATTTCGATCTCGTCTGAGATATCATCAAGACAACCATTCTGATCAATTTTCAAGAGTTTTGCACTGAAAATGTGGCCTCAAGAGCACACACAATGTTTGTCTAAGATTTGATCTAGTGACCTAGTTTTTGACCCGACATGACCCGTTTTCAAACTCATACCAGATGTCAAGACAAACATTCTGACCAACTTTCAATAGTTTTGGACTGAAAGTGTGGCCTCTAGAGTGTACACAAAGTTTTTCTAAGATTTGACCTAGTGACCTTATTTTTTGACCTGACATGACCCGTTTTCAAACTTGTCTGAGATATCATCAAGACAAATATTCTGACCAAGTTTCATGAGTATCGGACTGAAAATGTGGCCTCTAGAGAGTACACAAGGTAAAAGTTGACGACGCATGACGCAAGACGGATGACGGACACACCACAATCACAAAACTCGCCTTTAACACTTTGTGCTCAAGTGAGCTAAAAATCTGCGGGCCTCTGCTGGCATATTTGCTCGCACATTTTATGAACCACTATTAACAAGCCTTGCTACCACTAATCGATACCCCTTGATTTATACCATGGCAAACTAATGTAGTAGAGAACTACCCCAGTATTCTTTTCTTTTGCTATTTTGAAATTTTATATTTTCATGAGCATTACCCAATAACCCAACTGCAATCTGCATTATCCTTTGTTTAAAATGGCACGTTGAGAAATTTTTGGTTGTACAGTCACTTGAGATTTATCAACCTCTTACAAGTGACTACAAATTTCTTTTCTCAACATGCCATTTTAAACCAAGGATAAGGAATACTGTAGTCAACTTTGTTACCAAACTTTGACATGTTTTCAGAGAAATATAGATAAAGAAGCTGTTTATACATTTTCCATTGAAAAAACCAGGTTTTTAACGAGGAGTAATCGAGTTAGAACGGCGATGTTTTGGGACAAAATCATCTGTATTTTTTTAGCACGGTCAAAAGATCGAGGCATTCCTATTGCTCTAGGGAAGGCTAGGTCCTACACTGTGCTACCTACTTTTTGGTACTGATAAGAAATGAATAAACAGAAGATTGTGATTGGTCAAAAAATGTATACATGTTTATTCTAAGAACCCCTGCCTATTTGCACGCAAATTTAGGCTATCTTTTTTAAAGACAATTCTTGTTTCAATATTGGCTGATACTAAGGATGATCAGATCTTGATCTGCATTGTTTCGAAAAATAACTCCTGTTGCCTCTGACCTCCTTATAGGGTTAGGTGGCTCCATTTCATATTTTCAAGATAGTGACCATACATGTACTTACTTTCTAATTAACCCTTTGGATGCCAAGTGCAACTCAAAAAAAAACTTTTGTGGACACTGTCCTATAAAGGGATATTTTCCCCCAAAAAATTAACTTTGAAATAGCTACATTTGGGTTTTTACCATCGGCTTAAAAGTTTCACTTTACTTATTTAGCAGGATAAGGGTTAAATAAAATAACTGTAAAGTATAAATTGTATATTAACTGAACACTGATTTTTTTCAATACTCCCCCTGTTCTGGCCTATCCTTTCACCAATATTTAATAGTTTTATAGGAAGAAGACCTGTAAAACAATTTGGGAAAAGGAGAAAATGCTGGAAAAATTCAGGATTTTCGTCTTTTTGCACACTGTTTCTTACCCTTTCAGACACAAATGCAAAACCTTCAACCACATTATATCTACTGTCGGCAAAATGGTCTAACATAAAACAGTCTACACTTTTTTGCTCAAATAGATCTAAGCTATTGATAGCATACCCTTTCAAACATACAATCAGATCTTGTCTAAAAAAGTAGATAGCATACATGAACAAAATATGAGAAACAAAGGCACATAGACTAGATACTAAACAGTGCACAGCCATGTCCTTCCTCCTTAACCATCTCTAGAATGTGCACTTTTCATTATGGCCCTTGATTTGACATTTCAACACAGACTAAATTTCCACAGAAGGGTAGTGTTAGCTTCAACTTTTAACTCTTTACCACACAATCCAGACTTTTAATGACCCTGAGAAAGAAGCCTTTTGAAAACATTGTGGCAAAAGGAGAAAATGCTGGTTACCAGCATTTTCTTCTTTTCCCACAATGTGTTCTACTCTTCCCAAACCAATTTCAATTTTTCAGCCACATTTATTTTGTCGTCTGCAAATGCATTCAATTTGGACAGGTCTAAAATTTTCTCATGTGGTAAAGAGTTAAACCTTTACCACATTCCCATGTTTTAGCAACCCAAAGGATGAAGGCTTTTGAGAAAATTGTCAGAAAAGGAGAAAATGCTGGTGTTCAGCATCTTCTCCTTTTTCCTACAATATTTTCTGCTATTTTCAAGACAAATCTTAATTTGAGTTGCATCTAATTTTCTATCTGCATAATTATGCTTTCAACTTGTAAAACCTAAATTTTTATTCTGAAAAAAGTTTTTTACTGCTGTCACTAGTATTTCAGTTGTGGTATATCTGGACTACAACTCAATTCTTCATTGTGTTTCCTGGCTTCCAACATTAACAGGTCAGGCCTTGACAGTGCCTAGCCCAAGAACACTCCCTTCCATCAGAAAAATCTAATAGAATGTCATATTTTGTACAGTCTCATCTTGCTTGTTCCACACTGTCTGAAAAAGCCTAAGAAGTTGTCAGTTAGTGACTAAAAATGTCCTGTAGAAGTGTTGTGAAGATTTCAATGTGTCACTGAATCTCTCCTTTTCTCACAATATTTCTTGTCATCTATGTGGTTATTGCAGCAGATCAGAGGAGATGTGAAAAGTACAAAATAACTCTATGAAGTAAACAATAATATGTGTTGGCCTTTTGCCATTTTGAGCTATTTATTTTGTCTGGTATCCTTAACATTAAACTTAATAATACTAGACTATAGACAGGACACTGTTCCCATATTGTAATTTATTGACTTTTTTTCAAAACAGAACCAGGCAAGTCTTGAATTTACCATTTACCAAAAAAACACTAAACAGGAAGAAATGAATCAAATGCTTTAACTCTTTACTCCATGAAAAATTTTTAGACTTGCCAAAATTGAAAGCATTTGTAGACAATGCCATGAGTGTAGTTAAAAAAACAAATTCAGGTTAGAAAGGGTAGAAAAAATTGTAAAAAGAGGAGAAAATGCTAATCACCAGCATTTTCTCCTTTTCCCACAATGTTTTCACAATCACTTTTCTTCAGGCCCGTTAAAACACTGGATAGTTTGGTAAAGCGTTAATTTAAGAGCAGGATTAGCAGTTTCTATATAACAGTATCTGACAGACTTACCAACATTTGTTAACTTTTCAGTTATTACAAAATAACAAAATTTTAGACTTGTCAAAAATGAAAAAGCATTTGCAGATGACAATATAATTATGACTCAACAACTAAAATTAGTATTTGGATGGGTAGAAAACATTGAGGGAAAAGGAGAAAATGCTGGTGACCAGCATTTACTCTTTTTCACACATTGTTTTAAAAAGTCTTCTTCCCGAAGGTTGTTAAAACTTAGGATTATTTGGTATAGGGTTAATGGAGAAATTACACAACATACCTGACATACAGATTTAAAATGTAAAACATGTTTACACTTCAAACTGGCGTTGTTTCAAACCTGAAAAACGCTTGAACGGGCTAATGACGGAAGTTGCTTAGGCAGATGTTTTCGATGAAGATAAGACTGTGCAGAACACACATTCTGATCTTAGATCTACGGCATAGAACATGCGGCCTGCTCCGAAATGATAAAATCTACTTTACATCAAGATGCTGGCGTAATAAAACTACACTTTCACTATTGTCCAACATTAGCTGTCGAATAAAGCAATAAAACACAGTAAGCGCTTCATAGTTTCTTTGCCATAAAATATTGAGACAGTTTAACCATGATCAATTTTCAAAACATTAAAGGCACAGTAGTGGCCAAATGTAAACAATGCTGGTGTTACAATGCATTTTGTTTTAAATCAAACCATTTAAAAGTATGGAAATTACTGTGAAGATGACAATATGTTATTGTAAAGTTGGTCCAATTGTGAGTAGCTGGCACAGAAATGAATTTCAAAACCTGGTTAAAAGTTTCCAGGTGGCTCTATCTTTTGTTTACATTTTACCTAATTTTAAAATTGGGTAAAATTTTATTGTCCAAAATCAGCTAATAATACTTGGACCGACAACTTAATAACAGACTGTCATCTTCACAATATTTACCATATTTTTGAAAAGCACGAGTTAAATTCAAATACATTCTAACCCCTGCATTGAAAGGGTAGAAGGGGTAAAACTTGCATTTTCTCCTTTTTCAAAATGTTTTCAAAGGCTCCCTCCGCAAGGGTTATAAAAAGTCAAAACATAGTTATTCATTTTGGTAAAGACGGAAGCTGCCTAGATTGGCCGAACAACCTTTATGAAAACGTCAATGTTACATGATATTTACCAATGAGTTAGTGAGTCTACGGCCCCTAACTCTCATACTAAAAGACGGAAGCTGCCATGATTGGCCAAATAACCTTTACGAAAAAGTCGATGTTTACCAAAAGAATTAGGGGCCTTGGACCTTAAAGCTTGTTCACATTTACTAACTCTTTTTTCATGGTATGACATGATAATGAATGCAATTTTGAACTTTCATGATGTGGTTTTTTCAAAACTTTCATCTCTACTTCCCTCAAATATTCCAACTCTCCATTGAATGATAGTCAAAGTCTCCTCTATTAGACAGGAATGGTTGTTTTCTTCATTTGAATCACATTACCATTTATTCTGTTTGAGGTTGTCTTTTGTCTATATATTCTTGCGCAATAGCAGAATCAGTCAAAATGTCTGTAGTACTTACTGTTTCACATAAATCATACAAGTTTTGAACACGGCCATGTTCCTACGGAGTTCAAAATCTTACAAAGCAGGCAAGAAGCAGCATATTGTCCAGAAATAGATTTAGTCACAAATCTAGCAAGACAAAAACATTTGAACCATGCTCTGGCAAAACCAGGGTTAATGCATATCCATGTAGCATTATACCAAGCAAGTCATTTCATAATTAGGGATATATAAAGTCAATTTAGTCTGACGACTGACTAAATCTGGAGGAAGAGTGATCCTTGGAAATGAAGAAAAATTTACTAATAGCAAAAAGTTTTGCAGACTGTGCAGGCTGACTTGGGTCATTGCTTTTTGTAGATGCATGAATCATTTCCACAATTCCTAAAGAAATTTCAAAACATGATCCAAAACAGTCAACAAAAACTCTAGCTTGCTCTTAGTAACTTTTGGCTGTCTAAGCAATTCTTTTTTTCTGTATACATAATTATGAAACTCTGGTTGACAACCTGGTCCATTAATTGTTGTGTTTGGCTAGTATCATTGGGTAAAGAAACTAATTGCACATTCTCTCTCAGTGTGGGATGTCACAGGGTATTGTCAAGCAAGAGAGCAATTTTTTAGACTTTCACCAGTCTTCCTTGTGTGACTGTGTCTGCGCCTTCAAATTTTTTAATACACCTAGGTTTTCCAGACTTCCTGGCTGCTGATTGTAAAACTCTGTTTGTCCCACTTATGTTTGAGCATGCTAAAACAGTGAAATCTCTCCTTACAATGTTTCCAATACCAGAGTTTGATTCCTTCATTGAAAGTTTTGATAAAACAGCCCAGCTTTACCTGCTTTGAAAATGAGATCAAAATGATAACGGTCTACCAACTGCTTCTGTCAAATAATCCAGTCTGTCAACAAGTCAGAATTCTGGTTACCACTAGCTCACCATAAATACAGCTGAAAGCAATTCCTAGGCAACCTTGAAATCTCCAAATCCAACCAAGGTACATATGAATCCATCAATATCAAAGTCCTTGGCAATCTTCTCAGCTTTGGTAATAAGAATTGGAAACCACATGGCAGCATTTTAACCCTGGAGAGACCTTACGTTCTTGCTTCAGATCAATGTTACTGCTCCTGCCAATTGAATGTACCCGCTCAAGATAAAAACATGGCCGCGCCCATAAGATTTTGCAAGGTAAGCACAAAAACGTAATTTTTTGACATGTTAATGAATAGATATGCAGTTGAAGGTTGTCGCACGGAATGTCTGGGATGTCAGCGCACGTTAATCTGTAATTCTTTTAGTGGTTAATCGTTTGTTAAAGAAGTTTAATCCAACAAACTTCCATCTGCAACTACAATTTCTGGAAAATAAAAATCTTGGGAGTCTCCAAAAACCTTTGTAAAACATATACACTCGATATTCTTAAGTGTGCACCGTGTCAGATGACATACATAATGATTATTCCTCACAACTATAAACCGAAAAAAAAAATACATTGCAATTATAAAGCGATATTTTGCCATTTTTGCATTACAGCGTAACATGCTCCTAAATTCAATATGACGATCCAGCTCCTGAATTGGAACACGGTAAGCGTAAGTCTTCATGTTACAGTAAACAATTTTGTCATTTTGGTCAAGATTCTATAATAATTATCGTGGTCACAGTCACAGGTTTGTCATCGTTGATAATAGCAATAATTATCATAATGAATGACCAACTATATATTCCAAATCAGCTGAACATCTGCAGACATTGGTTTATGTATTAGTTTGAGGCTGAATAGTAAATTCTACAGGAATATAATACAGGGATGAAATCGAAAGAATCATCGACTGAAACATAGTCATCTCCACCCACACAATCCAAATTTAGCCTTTTCTTACTCCTTTTGCTGGACATTGGCGTCGTATTCCGTTTTGAATTTCGGAGCAGGGTTGCTTTCATATTAGAGAGCTACGTCCTGATGGAGAACCAATATATTTCCATGTATTTGGTGTTCTAGGTAAACTATTGCAATTTTTTTCTTACTGGCGTACAAAATGTCTTTGGTCGCCTTTGTGGCTTATCAAGCCAAAGATTTGTCTTCTTCCTTTTCCCTATCGTTTTCACATTTTATCTGAAAATAAAACATTAATGATTTGCAAGTGAGCGTTATAAAAGTACGGAGTGTTAACCCTTTGAGTGTCAAATAAAAAAAAAAAATGTTTTTTTTACCCCTTATCTATAATAACACTACACGCAAATAGTGAAATTTCATGATTAGGCACCGCCAGCTTCAGAAGCGGCTGATCTGGGACTGCATCATTTGCCTATGTCGTTTTCTGGTGCCAAAAGATTTAAGAATTTACTGGATCTGTTTTCGTGCAAAAAATCACAAACTATGCATCTATATAGTGTATTTCACAAAAAAAAATGGCTTGTTAATTTGAAACAAATTCGTCATTCGACATTCGTAAGCTACTTTAAGGTCTAATTGGGGTGTACTGTTTTGCAAAGGTGTGAAAAGATTCATACATATTTAAATCATAGTATTAGATATAACTAGATGCTTTTAGGTGTGCAGCTGACAAGGCATATGGTTGTCTGTTCGTTGATGATCATTATTATTAATTTACATTAACGAAGAAGAGTCTTGTCATGACGATATCGAAGATGATAGTTTTGATAGTTATGGATCTTGTGCATGATACTTTGTCATCAAGCTCTTCATGTATATAATGACATTTCAAAAGCATCAAAAATCAGGACAAGAAACCTGACTGACAGAAAGACCGAAAGACGGAAAGACAGACAGTTATACATATTGATAAAAAAAGACAAATTGTTTGATTAAACTCGTAGAGAATCGCTTATAATGTCGTATTTTGTTTCAACTCAAGAGCTGGATTGTTTTATTGAGTTTTGCAGCGTGGAGCGTTTCCTATAAAAAATGACAGAAAGTTGCTCGATAATGAACATCGTATATTTTTTGCTTAGAACTGTGGTGAATAAAGCATATATGAATCACTTGGCAGAGCACAAACTTCAGAATATCGTGTTTGTATGTTTAACAAAGCTTTTTGCGGACTTCCATGTGTTGATTTTCCAGAAATCATAGTCGATGATGGAAGTTTGTTGGATTAAACGTCTTCAACAACCAACCAACCACCAAAAGAACAATACAGAAATATGCACCGACATCCCAGACATTCCGTGCGACAACCGTCTAATGCATATCTATTCATCTGATTGTCCAAGAAGTATATTTCGGTGCTTACCTAGCAAAATTCTAGGGCGAGGCCATGTTTTTACCTTGAGCGGGTTCGTTCAATTGACAGGAGCAGTAACGTTGATCTGGAGCAAGAATGCAAGGTCTCTCCAGGGTGATTTTAATAATTGGCAAACATAAACCATTTCAGTGTGACTTCTTCACAGTGTTCCACTGTCCCTTTCTTACGTTGCACCACTTTAGACCAAACTTTTCACAGCAGTACTTGATGGTATAACTTGCTTTTTGCTATATAGAATTACTGTTCATTTCAATACCACTGGCAATCTGTACCATATTCCTGTAACCTTATACCACTGGCAATCTGTGCCATACTCCTGTAACCTTTTTTGATATGATTTATTGCTGCATACTTGATTTAAATTACAAGTATCTAATAAATGTCATGATTCCTTTCCTTTCTGATAGCAAATGTTCATCTATGTTTTGACCTTCCATTTTTATCTACTAGAAATTTTTAATGAGGAATCATATTATATCAAGTGAGTTGAAGTGACATGTACAATTCTTTCATTCTAGACATATTACACAAGATCTAAAATTTCTCATCATTAACTTCTTATCATTAAATCAATGTCTGTTTCTTTTCAAAATTCAATTGAATTTAATTGTGAGCAACTTGTATGCATCATATTCCGCTTTTGGGTTAACCAATGACATCATCTAAAGAAGACATGAAAGACAACAAGCAACTACACAGTTATTATTGCATTTACTGAGAATGAAACAAAAACAAATTTATATTCATACCAATAAAATACAGTGTAGTTATTGAATGGTGTTTTATGCTGTTTTCAACATTACTTCAGTCATATCATGACAAATCACTGATTCATGTGTGTCCTAGGTTTCACCCAAACTTGGTTAGGGCTCTGAAATGTCTTGCTTAAGGTCACTCTCAGGACACTTCAGAGCCTAGTGCTTGTAAAAATTAGGACACACATAACTAAGTGAGGTAGTGAAACAAAGGATAAGAATAGTACTCTGCAAACAATAAAAAAAAAAACTTGAAAATATTTCCTTGTAAAACCAAGTCAAGGGTTTATGCTCTTGAAAGCCATTAAAAATGTCATTACCAAACAAAAAACCATAAATTCAACTTACTGAGAGTTTGAAGTGTTTTAAAGTGGTATCTCCTTGAAATAAGATTTTTTAAGTAAAACTGGTAAGTCTGATAACACTGCTTTCTGATAAGTTTTCATATGGATTTTTTTAACCCTAACAACTCATGATTAAGAGACACTAACATTTTAACAATGCCTTCACCATTTAACAAACATATCCCACATTTTAACACCCAAAGGAAAAAGGCTTCTGAAAACATTGTGGGAAATGGTGAAAATGCTGGTAATCAGCATTTTCTCCTTTTACCAAAATGGTTATCTATCCTTTCATAGAGAAATCTCATCATCTGAGCAAAAATGAATTTCTTTTATGCAAATTATTTTTTTTTTACCAGTCTCATTCTTTGTTTTGTGGTTGAGAGTTAGAAGGTAAAGTAACTATCAACAACATTCTGGTACAGAAATTACATGTAATGGGTAATACTCCCTTGCACCTGTGAAATTTTTTATCTTTTTTTTATCCCCCACCTAACCCTTTACCACACAATCCAAACTTTTAACTACTATGAAGAAGAAAGCTTTTGAAAACATTGTGGGGAAAGGAGAAAATGCTAGTAACCAGCATTTTCTCCTTTTCCAAGGATGTTTTCTTCACTTAAACAAAAAAACAGATTTCATTATTCAAGTCACCTTTATTTTGTTGTCTCCAAATGCTTTGACTTTGGACAAGTCTAAAATTTTGTTGTTTGGTTATTTATCAAACCTAAGGACACTGAACAAAATAAAAAAGGCATAATTATATTCCATTCAGAAATAATTGCAAATATTGCATTTTAACGCTGTTTTTCAATCTCTCTATAGAGAAAAATGCATATCTAAGATGAAAGTGGACCTTTTGTGCAGTCTGATCTTGATCTCCTATGTCCTCAAAATTAATGCAACCTAAAGTTATAAAACATGCCAATAGGGTTACTTTAACTATAGTTCACCTTGAATCTGCCTCAAATGATGTACATTGTTTCTGAAAGGGTACAAAATATTGTGGTTACCAGTATTTTCTTCTTTTACCACACTGTCTTCCAAAGTCTTTCTTCTGAATGTCGTTAAGACTCGAGATTGTGTGGTAAAGGGTTAAGAAGTAATAGCATGCCCAACATGATTGATAAAAGCTGTAAGATTTTGTTTCAAAATCAATGTATAATAAATATGAGCCATGCTTTGTGAAAAGGGGGCTTCATGTATCTGCAAAAAGTATCTACCCATGTCAGCCTCTGCAGTCTGTGCAGGCTGACTTGGGTCAAGACTTTTTGTTATTTGTAAAGTTTTCTGCATGTCCAAGGACCATATCACCTCATAATCCAGTGAGTTGTCAGACAAAATGAATTTTATGGATCTCTAAGTATGCGATGACTTGACTGGTAAAGTGTGTCATGAAGATGCATTTAACCCCCTTTTGCAAGAGATGTCTCATGATTATTTAACCCATTACCACTCAATCCCTACTTTTGATGACCCTGAGAAAGAAGCCTTTAGAAAACATTGTGGGAAAAGGAGAAAATGCTGGTAACCAGCATTTTCTCCTTTTCCCACAATGTTTTCTACTCTTCACAAAACAACTTTCAAATTTTCAGTCACCTTTATTTTGTCGTCTGCAAATGCTTTCGATTTGGACAAGCCTAAAATTTTGTCGTTTGGTAACGAGTTAAACAAAAGAGACAGTTATTGGCTGTAAGAATTTTTGACCTGGCAGGACGGAGCTGTGTTACAGTTCATTGCATTTTAGACTGAGGTAGAATAGGTAATTCGGAAATTATAGTGAAAAGCTGTATGAAATGAAATATAAAGAAAGTAAAAATTGAACAACATGGATAAGAAGCACCTTTTTTCACAATGTTTTCAGGCCGTAAAAGATTATGCACTCCATGTATCCATAAAGCAAGGGATCAATAAAATACGGTAATGATGCATGTGTTTACGTGCATTTATGACAAAGAATCCAAGCCCGCTCTAGGCCACAAAAATGAAAAACAAGAGGACCATGATGGTCCTATATTGCTCACCTGGGTACTAAGCAGCAAAGGTCTACAATGAAGATAAATACCAAATATTGAGGTTCAAGGCCAACTGATAATGAAACAAGAGCGGCAAATTGTCGCAAGATATGCCCATCCCACCGCCAGTTGTCGAGGAGGTATAGTAATTGCAAAGGGCAGGTAATGCAACAAACATGTTTACCAAGTCTCAAGTCAATTTGACTTGAGACTTCAAAGTTCCATTCCGGACAAGCAAGAAATACTGTAAAAAATGAAGATCAAAGTGGAATTACTCAAAATCCGCGCTAGGTAGAGTTATTGTTCTTGTGCACAGTACTCGGTAATATTGCAACAAACATGCATACCAAGTTTGATGTCGTTCTGACTTGAGATGACAAAGTTATATTCTGGACAAGCACTAAATGCTGTAAAAATGACAATCAAAGGGAAATAACTCAGTTACAGTTCTTGTGCACTGCACTTCCAAATATTGCAACAAATAAGCATACCATATTTCAAGTCATTCCTACTTAAGATGACAAAATTTTGCTCCAGACAAGCAAGAAATGCTATAAAAATGAAGGTAAAAGGGGGAATAACTCAAAATGTGTGCGAGGAAGAGTTATGGTTCTTGTACACTGCACTCCGTAATTTTTCAACAATTATACATACCAAATTTGAAGATGTTCAGGCTAGAGATGACAAAGTTATATTCCGGACAAGCAGAAAATGCTGTAAAAATGACGATCAAAGGGAAATAACTCATATACAGTACCAGGTAGAGTTATGGTTCTTTCACACTGCACTCCGTATTATTGCAACAAACACAAATGCCAAGTTTCAAGTCAATCGGACTGGAGATAACAAAGTTATGCTCCGGACAAAGAATATATTCTATAGAACTTTCTAATTCAAGGGCAAATAACTCCAGTCGTTCTGGTCCGATCAGACCCATAATCAAACTCATCCGAGATCTTACAGCCTAAAAGAGGTTAGATCTTACTTTATCTTGATCTAGTAGCACTGGCCTTGACCTTTACCTGACCCGTAAAGAAAGTTTTTCCACATATAAAAATGTACATATAAATCTTTTAGCACACATTGCCCAGTTTTAATGACCCTGAAGAAAAAGGCTTTCGAAAACATTGTGGAAAAAGGGGAAAATGCTGGTAACCAGCATTTTCTCCTTTTCCAACAATGTTTCCTACCAATCAAAGACAGAAAACCTTATTTTAACTAAATTTATTTTTTTGTATGCAAATGCTTTCAATTTGGTCTAGTCGAAACTTGTCTTTTGGTAATATATCCAAGAATGCACTGGAGCACTCTAATCTTTATGCAAAATGAAAACCATGAAAAAGGTATAAGGCTTTGAAATATTTCTGATTAACTTTTCTTCTGTTTCTTGTAACAGTGACTTTGACATTTACTTCAGTTATCAAAGGAAGACTTGCAAATAATCTACATATCAAGATCTATCACCATATGAGGTTTCATAAACATAGCTCATAATTTATCATGGATCCCTCTTTTTATGCTTTCATCCAGAATAACCTTAACATTATTAACATGTTATTCAAGAAATAATAGTACATGCATAATATGCATATCAATATCACAATGCCAAGTTTCACAAATCTAAGCAAGAGCTATTTTTTATATCATTTCAGATTGTGATTCTATTTTTTGCAGCAGCAACTTGGCCTTAAATAACGCCTACAGATTGAAAGTGCAGCATTTTTATATTGTCATCATCCCCTTGTGAAGTTTCAAGAAGATGGTCCTCATGTTTTTGGGGTTATAGCATAAAGTTTCAGGAAAATTGATAGATTGAATGAACTGTAACATAGCTCCACCCTGCCAGGTAAAAAAAACACAGCTTTCAACATTATTTCAGTCATATCACGGCAACAGCTTGTATATTTCCTGGGTTTCACCAGTACTAGGCTTGGGCTCTGACAAGTGTCTTGCCCAACGAAACCCAGTGCCCGAGGAAAAACCCAGTGGATCGAGTGAGGCTCAAACCTGGGGCCTCAAGGCCCCAAGTCCTACACTTAACCACTGAGCCATGCAGGACCCCAGTTTCAGGTGAAAAACTCACAGACTGACCCACTGATGAATTAAGGGCAAAGCTATTGTTCCTCTAGTTAAAACCTATGAGGAGGGGACAGTATCAGGCTACTACTGCATTAATATTCATAAACCATTTTACTGACATTGGTTTGTCTTATCGGCTTGGATCAACATTTCCTCCAAGACCAAATATTAATCCAATCCAAAACAGAAAGAACAAAATCCAATGGTTAAAAAATAAAATATCTAAACATAATTACTGTAATAGAGGTTTAAATTATCTGTCATCAGATCTTACCTTTAATGTTATACATACTATCTTTTATTTTCAAGGTCCATTGTGAAGAACATCACTGTGAAATAAGTTTATCATTGAACATAGTCCTGTAACCTTGACAAGCTTGTATCACACAAACATTCTATTTAACCCTTTACCAAATAATCCTGACTCCAAGGTTGAGGTCTTTTGAAAACATTGAAAGAAAAAGGGGGAATGCTGGTGACCAGCATTTTCTGTTTCCCACAATGTTTTTCATCCTTTCAAAGACAAATTGAACACTCTGAGCTACAAATAATTGTCCTCTGCAATTGTTTTAATACAGCATTGACAGCATACAAAATTATTTGGTTGTCATACATTCTTTTGTAATTATGATACTGAACACAATTCATAATGTACAAAAACAAAAATGATAACACCAATTTATTCAAATTAATCTGGCCTTTACCTGTAATGAATCTTTCATAATAGGCGTAATACCAACAAAATTTCAAAAAATTTTTAATACTGAATTTAGAAAAGCGACACATGCCTTAATTATCAGCACAGCACAGTATGATCTTGAAATTACAGCAAGATAAAAATAGTACAGAAAACAAGCGCTGCTGATTTCTGTAAAATAATCCTACCACTATTGCAGAGATAGATCTATACTAGTAAACAAAATTCAACTTGCCGTCCATTTACTTTTTTCACAGATACCGGCCAGACTTGATCATAGCGTACAGAGATACCAGAATATGCGCCGAGGATGCATTCAATCTTGTCTCGTGAGAGCTGTATCTTCTATTTACAATTCAAAAATACTGTTTGCTGGTAGTGCCAACTTGCTATTTGAATGGTCTTATTTATCAGATATACAGGCCTAATGAGTCTTTGAAACTATTACTGTTAATTCCTTCCTACTATAGTCAACTTTCTAGTGTAAAAGGCTAGAGGATTGTCTGAGGAACTCAATTCCGTGAAAACAATTAAAGAACTTTACCTCACCCTTTAACTCTTTACCAAACGACAAAATTTTAGACTCGTCCAAATTGAAAGTATTTGCAGACGACAAAATTAATGTGACTCAAATATTGAAGTTTGTTTTGAGAAGGGTAGAAAACATTGTACGTTTTGTCCGGTTCTCATGCGTTGCACTTCCGTTTTATCCGGTACAAGTCCCTTACTCGTACGGTGATATCCGTTAATAGACCGTTTATTATCCTGTACATATCCGTTAAACGTGCGTTTTTTTCCGTTTCATGTGCGGTACTCGTGCGGTCATTGTGTGGCTTCCTCGCTGCACACACCGATCGAGTGAGCTTCGAGCGGCAGAGCAGATGAATTTTGTCACCGGATAACCAAATTCTGCATATTTTTGTCCGTTTCCCCCCCCGTTACATATCCGTTAGCCGGTCTGACCAAGCCTTATGGTTCAAACTTTCCTTGATGCAAATGAATTTCAACATATGCATGATATGTCACACTATTACCTTAACTCTTCACCAGACAACAAAATTTTAGAGTGGTCCATATTTAAAGTATTTGCAGACCACAGAAAAATGAGAAAAGATGGGATTTGATTATTGAAGAGTAGATAACATTATGGGAAAGAGAGATAATGCTGGATACCAGCAGCTGAGCCCTGGCAGCGCAGTCAGTAGTGTACCACACTTGAATATTGGATTGATGATAGTCATTGCAACAGGATTTATTCCTCTCTCACCTTTGATCATTGTTTGATGATGGTTATGTGTGAAAACAGCCAGTGACTTGGGACAAATATTGTACGAAGCACTGGTAAAAGAACCTTCAGGAAAGCATGGATATTGTTACGGGAGATCACTCCTTCCTTACTGCATAGCTTCATCCCATATAAAACAAGACAAATTTATGATTCATAGCATCATAGAAGCCGCAATCTTTTGGTGGACAATTTCAGGAATATTGACCCTCTTGAGAAATTGTGAATACATTTTTTGTATCTGGTTTTTACCCAGCCACCCACCCCACCAACCGAAAATCATGACAAATGGTACTAAAATGCAAGGAAAAAAGAAACAGAAAATAATATGTACATGTATTCTAATTCTAAAAAAAGACAGAAGTTTAGAGAGGAATCTTAAATAATCTTCTTATTATATCATTATTATTATTATAATGTGATAATGTTTATGTGAAAAAAAAAAAAAAACGTAAAGGCATCGGTGTTTATAAATTTCTACTCGAAATTTGAAAATGGAGAAATTGCACATTCAAGTACAGCATTTTCCATTTATTAAAATGATTTTAGAAAGGAAACTTCTGTAGCGGCATCAAAGGCAGTACTACAGAATTATTTAAGTTACTAATTATTCAAAGTGATATTAAGATCGTTATTCACATATGATGTTTACATGTATTTACAATTTTTATCAGTGATCTCTTCTTTGTGTTTCATTTTTTTTTTACAAAAAAAAAAATTCAACAACTTTTTTCTAAAACAGGATCTTCCTTGCTTGTCAAAAAGTATCTTAGCATGCTAGTAACACAGTGAATCTTTACATTTCTACTCCAGGAACAAAAACTTTTGCATGGCATCTCCAAAATTATTCTGATCATAGCCTGCACAGTTGGCACAAACCATGTTTTTTTCATTCCGGAAATGGCAGCCATACACACACACAAAAAAAAAAAACAATTTTTGAGGCTTTAAGATATGGATCTATTCAACCACACCATAATAACTATTGCTATACATATTTCATTTAATAAACAGTAGTTTTGACCATTTTCTGCATAGGCCTTGTACAAACTTATAAAACTTCTTATGTAAATTTCAAGAGCTATTCAAAACCTTTGACCAGCAGCGACGTAAAAAGTTGTGTTAGCACAGTAATACGTTCTGTAATAACTTTAAACCTTCGACTACACAATGAAATTAATACGCCGAGTAAGGAAAACAAACAAGATTTTTTTATGTTTACGATACCTTATTGAATATTAAAAAAAATATTACACAGGCTATGTGTTCTCTGATCTTCATCTATTTCCGTCATTTTCGAGCAGCTTCAACCCTTAGAGCACCAGGCACCACCATGATAATTTTTGTAGTCAATTTACATCACGATCCATACATTTTTCACGGGTTTTGTAGATCAGAACCATACTGTGCAGCATGTACAGTCTGATCATAACAGCTTCGACACACAATACAGTAAATGCTAAACTTTACAGGTCTCACAAGGTAGATGTTCCGTGTAACAAAAATCCTTTCGGCTAAAGTGTCGACGAAGGGAAGAAAAAAGGGTTATTCTATCGCAAGTATTCTATAAATAGCTGACGTAGACTCCTCTTTGTTCTTCGATTAACTGTGTAGGGAGGTAACCAGTCTATATCTTGATCAAAGGTTAACCGCCATTTTATCTTTTACAGATTAAAATTGAACGAAAAACTTGTACATGAAATTGCTTCTGATTATCATATTCTAAGATGCTCTCTATATCATAATTATCATTATTTTGTTTTGTGAAAAAGTAGACCAATGCAAAAACCATTGAGAGGTGGGAAAGCTTGTGATAAACGGAAAGCGTAACAACTTCATTTGGGAAAATAGAAGGAATCCTATATGTTTGAAAACTTCGGGGGACCAGCCAATTAAAGGATGTTCATATTTCTGTATTTTTTATTGTTATTTGGGAATGAACTACATATTGCAAGAAAACCAGGCTTGATTTTCATGTATGTCTGTTGGAATATTTAAGAAAGAGTCACGTGGAGTAATTCTGTCAGAACAACATGACATTATTTGAAATTTTCCCAAAATAATGACCAATCAAATAATTACTAATCATCTACATCGTAAATAGTTTAGGTACGTTCCTAATGGAAGCCGCTTTCGAGCGGCTTCCAATCAATACCTAACAGCTGCGTTAGGGAGAATTCTCTTAAGCTCAGTGGTTAAGGTGTTGGTCTTTTAAACCTAAATAAATGAAGATCTCTTCCGCATGGGTTTGAATCCCGCCAGGTGCGGTTTGTATTTCAGCTATGCATTTGTTGCAAACTTTCTTGTTCGTAAGAATAAAACTGAAATAATGTTGTAAACAGCATCAACACCAAACAATCAATCAATGGATATCAGCATTTCCTCCATTTGTCACATTGATTTAACCCTCTACCATACTATCAAGAATTTCAACAACCTGAAGGAAACCGTCTTCTGAAAACATTGAGGGAAAGGGAGAAATCTGAGGTCCCAGTGACCTAAATTTTGATCCTACATGACCAAATTTTGGACTTGTCTAAGATGCAATTAGGACAAACATTATGATCACATGAGTACCGATTGACTGAATGGTGTTTCATGCTGCGAACATTATTTCAATCCTATCATGGCAACAGCTCACATATTCATGTATGTCCTGGGTTTCACCAGTACTAGGCTAGACCTCTGAAGTGTCTTACTCAAGGACACTCCCACAAAAAACCCACTGCTTCCAGCAAGGCACAAACTCGAGGCCTCCAGATTACAGGTCTTACACTTTCCCACGCAGGACCCCATCTTGAGTATAGGACTTAAAATGTGGCCTCTAAAGTCTACACAAGGTTTCTCTACAATTTGTCCACATGACCTACATTTTGACCTGACATGACCCATTTTTTACTTGTACTACATACAATAAAGACACACTCTGACCAAGTTTCATGTGTATCCAACTGAAAATGTGGCTTCAAGAGTGCATACAAGGTTTATCTAATATTTGTCCCAGTAAGCTACTTTTTGACCTAACATGACCTACTTTTGATAATTTGCTAGTCAAACTTTGGCTCACATCATGTGGTATAGCGTACAACAATAAAATGAAAAATGGTGAATTGTATGAACTGGTTATGTTCCATTAACAAGCTCCATATTATTGTTCAACAGTTGTAGATGAATTTTTATCATCAAAGGGACAAAGCATCTTCAAGATTACCACCCCATGATTGTGACCAAAATACAATTGTGCTAGCTTTGGGTGAACTGAAAATCATAGCAAAAAACAATGCAAAAGAAACCATGAAAGACCTTCGAGTCTAAGAGTCAAGTGGTTTCGAACACATATCTTAACAGAAGTGGTATAAAACATGAAGCCATGTCGAAAGCAAAACTGAGACAAAATATTGGAGAACAGACACCATATAAGAGAATATTGAACAAATTATTTTAGACTTTGAAGAATTGTATAAAAGGGTTTACAGTCAAAACGTACCCAAACCAAAACGTACCCAAGTCAAAACGTACCCAACTGAAGTCAAAATGTACCCAATGTAAAGCCAAAATGTACCCATGATTTTTATATTGTTTTTTATCTTCCATCTTTGTACAAATTAATAGAAATTGTTGTATTCACCATTTTGATGTTGATGATTTTTAATTTTGCGTTATTTTGAATTTGCCTTATATGATTAAAACCAATGATGAAGCACATTACATAGCTAAGTTGATAAAATGCTTTATGGTAAAAATATCTGTGCCTTTTTTTTTTTTTTGAAAAAATAAAATTGATATTAATGAAAAAGCATCAGATACCTAAATATCTTTATCCATTATGATTAAAATAATTAATATTTTATCTATAAAAACATTTACAAGCATCAACACATTTAAAGAAACGTGATACATAATAGATTGTTTGAATAACAAAGGTGCAATTTGCACACTGAAAAAGAGTGTGACAAACTTTAAGTGGTGAATCAATAAGTTATTCACATGGTCTTTAACCTGTTGTAGATTGCATGGTAATAAATTTAATTGCTTTGTAAACATTTTTATGATTTAAGAGGCAGTTCACTCAGTGAATTGAAGGAAATCAGATGAAAAACGGAAGGGATGATTTTTAAAATTCATTAACTGATCCCCTGGAAACTTTTTCTCATGTTCTCCTTTTCTACCCATTAGAAGCTCTTTGTAACATTTTTATCATCTGGAAATGCCCTAAATATGGACAAGGCTGAAATTTGGTTGTATGAGAGCAGTGACACAGTTAATATTTACTTATCATTACGAGTAACATTTATACAATTTTCATTTAATTAAAATGTTAATTTTTTTTTTTTGGGGGGGGGGGATATTATAAGATATCTTCTGCACTGAAAATGTTGTAAACTTAACTCTTTACCAAACAATAAAATCTTTGACTCTTCCAGATTGAAAAAATTTGCAAACAACAAATTAGATATGGCTTGGACATGTACATTTTGACTTATTTTTTGGGTACGTTTTGGTTTGGGTACGTTTTGACCGCATCCCTATACAAGTGACAAAAGCAATATCTAATCTAAGGTACAGAACTATATTCTTTGTACAAAAAACAATGACAGGGCCTCATATTTAACTAAAGTGAGGTACTGAAGTCATGCTTTTTTCCAGTTTTGTTTGCTGTTCTGGTCGCTGTGCAAAACCATCAGAGAAAGTTACGCTTCAGAACAAATAATTAACACCACTGGAATAGGCAAAATGCTTTTTCTTGCTGAAGAAAAATTCTACTTTTCGCTGTGAGAGTTGGTGGGGTCATTTAAAAAGACTTTGAAAAGTTTCATAAAAATTGGTACAGGATTTTTCAAGATATTCCAAAATTCAGCGGGTCCCTATGAACTTCAAACTACCTACACAATGAGCCCCTAGGCAAAGAAATTGTTTACTGGTACTTAACCTTTTACCAAACAATCCCTGGTTTTTACAACCCTGAGATAGAAGCCTTTTGAAAACATTGTGGGAAAAGGAGAAAATGCTGGTAACCAGCATTTTCTCCTTTTCTCACAATGTTTTCTACCCTGCTGGAAACAAATTTCAATTTTTGAGTAATGTTTATTTTGTCATCTGCAAGTGCTTTCAATTTGGACCAGTCTAAAATTTTGTCGTTTGGTAAAGAGTTAAGAGTATTCTGTGAAAAGCATTTCAATATTAGCAGACTTCACGAAATACTCAATTTTTTCACAGGACAGTGGGTCTGGTAAACTTCAAATTTTTACTAGACCAAACCAAATTTTACCGGACCGAAAATATGACAACATAAAACAACGTTGTCTGCGCATGTCATATTCTTCGAAGATGTGTATTTGTAGAGTGCCATCTAGCGGAAGATAATCCATAAAACAACAAAAAGTGATTGATTTTCCGAGATGGTTTTCGGCCTATTTCTCTGTATTGGGCATACAAAATACCGAGTGGGGATCCAATTTTAATGATATGCAACCCAGATTTACGTTAGCCAATCACGGAATAGAATAATTCTCGGAAGTGGGAAAATAAAAGTGGTCATTCGGATTGTTCCGCAATGTACATTAGTTTACATAACCTATATATTGCCTATGTATATCTGAAATGCAGCGATTATAAAGTTGGGAATTTTCCACAAAGAACTTTCAGTTTTACAACGGGAAAACTGTTTTTGTTTACTTTTTATGGTATGTAATTTCATGTTTTAAAAGCGTACGGCTAAATTTTGTTGGTCAGTCGGTCCTGTATTCTGGTGCTTATTTATCGGACCGCTATCAGTATTACCTGACATGACCGGCGGACCGATGGTATTTCGTGAAGTCTGTATTAGATGTTCAGGCACGAGTCATACTGCAATTGAGTGAATGCATTTTGACAGATCAACAAAACTGATTGGTTTGTATTGGAGTTTATCGCCATTTTAACAGCTTTGGTCATATCATGGCCGTTAGTGACGCACCCATGTGTTTCCTGGCTTTCTCGCACCAGTACTGACACAACTTTCTTTCCAAAGCTACTGACTACTTTTCTCACATGCATCAGAGGTGGGAGGCGAAAAATCGCTGGAAAGAAAGTTTGCCGCAACCGGGTATCGAACCCGCAACCTCCAGGTCACTAGTCAGATACGCTAACCACTGAGCTACCCGGCCGGGCCAACAAAACTGAACATGAATTTCTGGTTGCTTTCTTCAATGAAAAATATACTGGCCATCTAGTCCACAAAACATATATGCTACCCTTTGTTTTGTACACTTTTACACTCATGATGGATGATATACACCTACATCCTGTATTTCCTTGATGAAAAAAGATCCCTTTATTGCTTTAATAATCATAAAATTCAACTGAAACAAGAGGACCATTGGCCCTAAAATGCTCACCTGAGTAAAGTTGATAAAGTTGAAGAGGTCCTGCTTTCAATGATGTAAAACACATGAGTGTAAGTGACCTACTTTTTCACCAACTTGACCAATTTTAACACTTGTCAGAGATATCATCAAGACAGAGATTCTGATAATGTTTCATAAGTACTGATTGTATGGTGTTTCACACCATTTTCAACATTTTTTCACTTGTATCGCGGCGAAAAGTGCACCTATCCATACTTTCTTGGAGTTTCTTTTTAACAGTACTCAGCACAACATTCTGTCCAAGCCATTGGCTGTTTTCCCACTTAAGCACCATCGAAACAATGGTCAGCAGTGAGAGGGAATGAATCCTGTCGCAATGACTATCATCAATCCTCGGAAAGAAATCGGCTAAGCCGGGGATCGAACCAGCGACCTCCTGTTCTCAAATCCTATAGGGTACCAAGCTACCGGGGCTTATAAGATTGAAAATATGGCCTAGACTGCACACAAGGTTTTTCAAAGATTTCGTCCCGTGATTTACTTTTTGATCTGTAGTGATCAAATTTCAAAGTTGTCTGAGATATTATCTAGAAAAACATTCTGACCAAGTTTCATGAGTATCAGGCTGAAAACGTGGCTTCTATGGTGTACACATGGTTTTTCTAAGATTTGGCCATGTGACCTACTTTTTGCCAAATTTCAAAGATGTTTGATGTCTTATCAAGACAAACATTCTGACCAAGTTTCAAGAGTATCAGGCTGAAATTGTGGTCACTAGAGTGCACACAAGGTTTTTCTAAGATTCTACCCAGAGACCTACTTTTTGACCTGACACAACCCAATTTCAAACATGTCTGAGATATCATCCAGAAAAACATTTTCACCTAGTTTCACAAGTATCAGGCTGAAAATGTGGCCTCTAGCCTGCACACAAGGTTTTTTCTAAGATTTGGCCCAGTGACCTTTTGTTTTAAACTAATGTGACCCAATTTCAAACACGTCCAAGATTTTATCAACAAAAACATTCTGACCATGTTTCATGAGTATCCAACTGAAAATGTGGCCTCTAGTATGCACACAAGGTAAATGTTAATGACTACATGATGCACGATGGACGACTGTATGATGAAAAAGGCTTTTTCAACAAAAAAAGTAAATTTCTGGCTTTTTCAGATATTAAAAGGAATAAAATTATAATGCTGATGATGAAAAGAAAAAAGTCACCACACACACAATTTATTGTAAATCTAATTGCATGCTGCATTACTCAATCCTTAACTGTTAACCACACAAACAAATTTAGATTGGTCAGAATTGAAAATATTTGCAAACAAAATATTCAATGTAGCACAAGAGACAATTTCTGCATTCTACCAGGAAAAAAAAAACATTGTGGGAAAAGGAGAAAATGCTGGTTACCAGCATTTTCTCCTTTTCCCAACATGTTTTCTGAAGCCCTTTTCCTCATGTTTGTTAGAATACAGGATTGTTCGGTCACCAGTTAATCTTGATGATATTTTCAAAGCCCTCAGCAGCAATTATGATCCAGAAGTTCTTCTTTCTCATGCAGCATGCAGAGTTGACAGTTTCTCATTTTTCTGGAGATCAATTTCTTATTTTGCTCCTGGTAGCTATTTCTTCTAGCAGCTAAAAATGGAAATAGGCAGAGTTTTGATTTACCAAGGAAAAAAAATGTAAAAGTTGCAGAGAAAATCAATGAGGAAGGCTCTTTTCATCCTAGTGCCTCTGGCCTTTACTTCCTCTTTGCCTAAAGGTTTCAATGAATCTTCTCTCTTTAACAGACAACAAAATCTTAGACTCATCCAAATTTGAAGCAGTTGCAGACAACAAAATAAAATGTGGCTCCAATAGTTAGACTTGTCTTTGAAAGGGTAGAAAACATTGTTGGAAAAGGAGAAAATGCTGGACCTCAGGATCGTTTAAACAAGGGATTGTTTGGAAAAGAGTAGAGAACCTCAATTAAAAGCTAATGACAGTGCTGATAAAGAAAAGCCTGTACATAAACATGTAGTCTGATTATTTATCTTTAATGTCAGATATTTTGTGAGACACTCTAACCAAAAAAAAAGCCTTGAAATGACAATATTCAAATCAATTTCATCACCAAAAATCTATATAGTTTTCCTGTATTCGGCACTCTACATGGTATGAACTTGGAGAAATTGTTCAATGCAAACTGCTGCACAGATGTTAAATAATAACTTATAACCACCGGTCCTCTGAGGTTTGGTGGTAAAGTGTGGAATTCCTAGTCTGGAGGTCTCAGATTCAATACTCACTCGAAGAAATATTTTTCATGGGAGGGTCTGTGGGCAAGACATCTACGCGTCCTCACCTAGTACTGGTTAGACCAAGGGTATACATGAAAAAGTGTGCTGTTGCAATGATATGAATGAAATAATGTTAAAAGCAGCATAAAACACCATGCAAGCAATGAAGTTTTAACAACATATCAAGAAGGTCCTGTGCTCCTGCAGTCATTGCAAAAACAACTGTGAACACTGGAAACCAAACACTGGAGACCAAACCACAACAAGGAGTCAGCATGAGGCAATAAAGTTATCTCAATCGAAGTTTGACAGCACTGCCAATTACAGAGGACTGCATCGTTTAGCAGACCATTTGTGAAATTCATGTTTTCACATTCCTGTGCACAAACAACATTTGGTTAAAAGCATGTTTTCACAAATCATCGATTATAAACTCTCCCTGGCTGTGTTTCTTTACATAAAGCTATCCTTGGCAAACATTTATCTTTCTTATTGACCTAGGACAAAATTGACCTTTGCCAGCTTAGTAAAGATATATATTTGTGCATATCTTTATACAGCTGTGATATGCATGCATTTGAAATCAATTTAGATCTATGTAATTCAATGTACTTTTGAAACAGCTGCTTACTGATACAGGGATCTGAAGATCCAGTTCACAGGGGGTCACTTGTTTTCTGAATAAGGAAATGAACAAAAAAATATCGCAGACTATGCAGATCTTTCTCAGTTCAATATGAAAGATAAATAATAGTGGACAGCTTTTGAAAACATTCAAATGAGCCACGCTCTGTCAAAAGGAGGCGTGATGCATCAGCAAAAAGTTTCATCCAGGTCAGCCTGCGCAGTCTGCACAAGCTTGCTTGGGTGGAAACTTTTTGCTACCGACCTATTTTCTGCATGCCAAAGGAACAGTCCACCTTATGATTCAGTCAGTTGTTGGACAAAATGGGTTTTATGGATCCATAATTATGACGCAACTTTCTTGCAGGCTTTCAAAATGCCCTTCCGCAAAGAAGTAGGGATATTATTTTTGAAAAAGTAGAGATTTTGGGGAATAAAAAGTAGGGATAGTTGGGTATATTTACAGAGAAATTACTGTATTTTTCATCAATGATAATGAAGAATTTACCATCTAGTTACATATTTAAACATATTTATTTTACATCGATTGAGAAACAAGTTCTTACAACTTATGCTAATCTCTCTCAATTCTGCATATTTGACTACTTCATGTAAATATACTTGCTCTCTTTTAACATGAGGCATCGTCTGTGTACATAAAGAATTCAAAGCACAGCAACCGGAGCAACCCTACATAGACAGTGAGGCTCGACAAGGATTAGCTCCATATCACAAAAAATTCCACCTGCAACCAATGTGCCTTCAGAACAGACATTCTGAAAAAAAAACTGCAGACCAGAGGTAGAAAGACTTTTCCATGGGAGAAAGTTGCAAAAACTGAAAATACTGAACTTTTCTCCTGGGGGCCACTAGGGCCTCCAGTGTGTCCAGGGCAATGCCCTGGCTGGCTTTACAAGGGGCCAGCGGCCCCTGGAAGCTCTAGAAACATCGCTTTTTTATTCCTGTTAAAATCGTTTTCCTGACACTCTCATTTTAAAAAGGCTTCAAGTGTTTTCACTCTCAATTTTTATTTTCAATCAACATAAAACTTACCTCAGTTTTTGTCAATAAACTAGTGCAATACTAAGGCAGGCTACCAGAGGGATTGATACTTTTAAGCACATGGTTCTTTTAATAATGAACCCTTAGAACTTACAGTCATTCATTTTTACATAAAAATCTTCTATGTGTACAGTCATGCAGGCTTAAGGCTTTCTTTCAATTTGATTGTTTCCGTGCACACTTCGGGCATTATTAACCAGATGCTGTACCTTTTTCCCCCTAAATCTCTCTTATTTAGCCATCCCCACCTCCATTCATTTTTCATATCCTTTTTGGATTTCTTTTGAATTTCAACAGGGAGGTAAAAACTTAATTTTTTAACAATGACAATCTTCATTTTACCTCAGCAGTCATGTTATGATGCAGGGCAAACATTATCCTTTAAATAATTATGTATTGGTTGACCGATATGATTTGGTCCAGTCATAAGACGTTTTTCAAACAAGCAACCGCAGAATATAAATATTCCTAGTATACTCTTCATTTTACCGCAGCAGTCATGTTATGATGCAGGGCAAACATTATCCTTTAACCCTTTACCACACGACCAATTTCAGACCTGTCCGAATTGAAAGCATTTGCAGAGGACAGTTTCAATGTGGATCATATTAAATGATTTTTCTTTGATAGGGTAGAAAACATTGTGGGAAAAGGAGAAAATGCTGGTTACCAGCATTTTCTCCTTTTCCCACAATGTTTTCAAAAGCCTTCTTTATCAGGGGTGTCAAAAGGCGTCATTGTGTGGTAAAGGGTTAAATAATTATGTATTGGTTGACCGATATGATTTGGTCCAGTCATAAGACGTTTTTCAAACAAGCAACCGGAGAATATAAATATTCCGAGTATACTCAGCCACTAAACTTGGCTGATTCTTTGCTACAAGATATTCGACAAAGGCCATAAATGACCAGGAATAGCCTCGAAGGAAATGCAGACAGAAAACAAACTTTATTGATACAGTACATTGAGATCAGTTGACTTGCAATATGCCACAGATACAAGATCGGGGGGAGTTTTCTCCTCAGATTCAGAAAGATTTGGAAAAATGACCTAGTTGGACCATGAAAATACATAATTCTGTCATAATATGGAAAACTTTCATCTATGACTTTTCACCATTTTACCTATTTCATATATATTTTCCATTTTCCTATAAAAAAGGTAGGAATAGTAGGGCATTTTAAGAAAAAAAAGTAGGGAAATGTAGGGGCACAGAAAAAAAGTAGGGCCCACTTGAAAGTCTGTTCTTGGTATAACGCATCTCGGAGATTCATTAAACCTCATTTTTCTTTCTCCTTGGTGTTTTGAAGATTCAAAATCTTTCCTACAAGGTAGTGATACACATGGAGAATGATAAGGACAACACAAAGTGCACTTAAATAACTGCTGATTAAGATAAGGCCGTTCAAAACATGAAATCTGATCTTGCTTTGCATAATCAAACTTTTAGCAAGGTCCTTCCTTACTCAGTAACTCAGTGGTAATGTGTAAAATTTTGAACAGTGATTCGATCTTTACTCAAAGCACTGGTTTTTTATGAAGGTGTCCTTGGGTATAACACTTCAGAGTCCTATCCTCTAACTGATTAAACCTAGGACATACATATACATGGATATTTGAGCTGTTGCGTTGATATGAGCAAATTAGTGTTGAACGTGGTGTAAAACACCATACAATCAATCAATCAACCAAATTCTTGTGAAACAATCAGGCCACATGGCCTTAGCTTTATCATCATTTAATATAGACATGCATGCTAAATGGCTAAAGCTGTGGATGCCCCATTTCACAACATTCATTCATTCAGTCATTCATTCATTCATTGGCCCTTTACCACACAATCACAAGTTTTAAAGGCCAAAAGGCAAAGGGGTTTTTAAAAGATTGAGGGAAAAGGAGAAAATTCAGGTAATCAGCATTTTCTCTTTTTCACATGATGCTTTCTATCCTCGAGGGAGGGGATTCTTATTCATTTAGCTTTACTGAATTTGAGGACTGCAAAATCTTTCAATTTGAATAGGTCTCAAATTTTGTTGTATAGAGTAAAAATTTGTCTTTATACTAGTTGATATAATACATAAAATAACGTTACATCTCTCATTTACATAGCACTTCATAGTTTAACATTATGGGATACATTGTCAGATAGATGATGCAAAAACGTGGCCATTAACTCTTTACCAAACAACAAAAATTTAGACTGGTCCAAATTGAAAGCATTAACAGACAACGTATTTAAAGTGACTCAGAAATTGAAATTTGCTTTGGGAAGGGTAGAAAACGTCATTGGAAAAGGAGAAAATGCTGGTTACCAGCGTTTTCTCCTTTTTCCACAATGCTTTCAAAAGGCTTTTTTCTCAGAGTCATGAAAACCCGGGATTGTTTGGTAAAGAGTAAATGTGCTGTAAACTTAATTCTATTTCCGCATCCTTTCTTCAATAGTTTAGATGTTAAAATTCAATATTCAATTTATACTCTTTACCAACTACAAATTTTAGACAAGTCCATACTGAAAGGGTTTACAGGTGACAAATAAAATGAGGCTCACATGATAGGATTTGTCTTTGAAAGGGCAAAAAATATTGTGTAAAAAGGGAAAAATGCTGCTTACCATCAGTTTCTCCTTTTCCCACATTTTCAAAGGCCTTCTTTTCCAGGGCTGTTAAAACACAGGATTGGTAGGTAAAGGGTTAAGCCCCTGATTTCAATTCATTTGAGCCGTGCTCTGTGAAAAGGGGGCTTAATGCATCTGCGAAAAGTATCGACCCAGGTCAGCCTGCGCAGTCCGCGCAGGCTGACCTGGGCCGAAACTTTTCGCTATGGGTCAATTTTCTGTATGTCCAAGGACCAGTCTACCTCATGAATAAGTCAGTTGTTAAAAAAAGTGGCTATTATGGATCCGTAGGTATGTGATGGCTTGCTTGGTATGATGGATTACGGAGATGCATTAAGCCCCCTTTTGCCAGAGCATGGTTCATTTATACATGGGGGGCAGCTTTATCTTAACATCTTGAAGCAGACTGCTCTTTCAAAGATAATGGCAAAAGAAGAAATTACTTGTAATAAGCAATTTCTCCCTCTCCCTTTGCAATCAAACTTTCACAAGTCTTCATGCATCACATCCCAAGCATATCCTGATCATACCAAACTCCACCAGGATGCACAGAACAAACAGTCTAGTCTTGATCTACACGGTTTGGTGCAGATTATCCATGGGGAAAAAAAAAACAGGATCAGATTGCAATATTTGGGGTTTTTTTACTATTGGTTAAAAAATTCTCATATTTTTTGTAGTTTTCAGTTTAATTATGAAGATGGAGTTGTTCTATAAAAAGATAAAAAAATGTTTCTCCTGTTCCCATTTTTTCCACAATGGCACATTAACTCTTTACCACACGAGAAAATTTTAGACTGGTCCAAATTGAAAGCATTTGCAGACGACAAAATAAAGGTGACTGAAAAATTAAAATTTGGTTTGGGAAGAGTAGAAAACACTGTGGGAAAAGGAGAAAATGCTGGTTACCAGCATTTTCTCCTTTTCCCACAATGTTTTCCAAAGGCTTCTTTCTCAGGGACGTCAAAAGTAGGGATTGTGTGGTAATGGGTTAAGCATTTGTGTATTGTGTGTTATGGACGCTACACCTTTGAAAACTATGCGAACACATTTTGTGCAGATTACAATCAAATCATCGATGTGAAGATTATCATACCTCCAACTGCTTCTTATGTATATATACTGTATTCTTACAATTCTTACAACCCTACACTATAGACAAGAGGTCCATATACCCTAAAGTGTTCTCCTGAGTAAATTTATCTAGGTTTGATAAATTTGAAAAAGATCCTGGTTGTGATTATGTTAACTGACCCAATTTTGAACTCGTCCCAGATATCATCAAGAAAAATACTCTGCCCAAAATTCACAAGTATAAAACTGAAAATGTGGCCTTAAATTTTGGTTACAAGATTTTTCCAAGACTTGTCCCAGTGACTTGCTTTTTGACCAGATGTAACCAAATTTTAAACATGTCTGAGATATCATGAAAGCAAACATTCTGAGCAACTTTCATGAGAATCAGAATGAAAATGTGGCCTTTTGAGAGCACACGAGTTTCTAAGATTTGTCCTAGTGACCTAGATCTACTTTTTTATTTTACAAGAAATGACTCATTTTTTAACTCGTCAAAGATATTACCAAAACAAATATTTTGAACAAGTTTCATTAGTATTCAACTGAAAATGTGGCTTCTTAATCACAAATTAAGTTTTCCTAAGATTTCACTAAGGACCTAATTTATGACCTGACAAGACCTTAGAAATATGTCTGACATATTATTGAAACAAAAATCTTGACCAACTTTCTTGAATATCCAATAGTAAATGTGGCCTCTAGAGTGTACACAAAGTTGCCCCCAAGTGACCCAATTTCAAACTTGTCTAAAATATTATCAAGACAAACATTCAGACTTAAGTTCATCAGAATCAAAATGAAAATGTTGCCTCTACAGTGCACACAAGCCGAAGGTTTTTCTAACATTTGTCCCCCTGACCTGAGGAGACCAAATTTCACACTTATTTCATATATTATCAAGACAAATATTCTGACCAAGTTTCAAAGGTATTGGACTAACATCTGACCTCAAGAGTGCAAACAAGGTTTTTCTAAAGATTTGACCCAGTGACTTGTATTTTGACCTAATGTCACCCAATTTCAGTCTTGTCCTAGATATTACCAAGACAATATTCTGACCAATTTTCATGAATATGCCTCTACTGCATACTGGGTAATACCTGGACAATAGCAAATGGCACTGAAACCTACACTTCTGTAAATTCTGATGATGACTTTGGCAAGTTGCAAAGAACTACAGACAACTTCTGTGAACAGTTGCATAAATGGGATCTAGATTTAATTCTTCTAAATGTAAGAGATTACACCTTGGAAACCATACTTCCAGCTACAATTATTTCAAGAAATCAAGAGAGCAAATATCAAATGTCAATAAGGAAAAAAGATCTAGGTTCAACGGTCTAAATTTCAACTCCCATATTATTTCTAAAATCAAGACTGCAAATAGAAACCTTGGCATAATCCGAAGAACCTTTACATACATGTACATGTATATGGTTAAAACAATATTTCTTCACTTATATAAGTCCCTGGTTAGGCCCCATTTAGGATATGCAAGTTCACTTTGGTCTCCATATGAAAAAAAAAACCATTAAAATGCCATTGAGAACATCCAAATAGGAGCCACAAAAATTATCCCACCTATCAGCCATTTACCTTACGACAAAAGATTGAAGGAACTGGGACTTCCCACCCTAGAATACATAAGAAAACATGGTGATATGATTCAAGTCTTCAAGATCCTTCATAAAATTGACAACATTTCAAACAGAGAGCTACAAAAATTAGCAATCTATGACAAAACTAGAGGGAACAGTCTAAAATTGTGAAAAAAAAAATAGCCAAAATAGAACTATGTAAGAACACCTTTAGTATTCCAGTAGTTGACTCTTGGAATTCCCTGCCAAATCATGTCATCCTCTCACCTACCATTCAATCCTTCAAAGTAATATAAATAAACATTGGTAATTCCACCTTAGCAAATTCACCATGCAATGCTACGCATCTAGTTATGCAGCCAATTGTCAAGAAGAAACAGATGGATCTCTAGAAGCCAGTGGCTTACCATCGATCCTGTCAAAGTAAGTCAACGTAAGTCAATAGACGACGCATGTGGTGCCATACGACATACCATGTACAATGGACACACCGCAATCACAAAGGTTCAGCTTGAACACTTTGTGATCAGGTGAGCTAAAAGTAAAAAAACAATAGCCATAACTATTGTCCAGACATCCATAGAAAGCTCCAAGAAAACCTATTGGAAGTGTAGAAACTGCTCCTATTGAACAATTTTTGGACTTCCCATACTGTTTTCAACAATCACCAGTAAACTCATTACTATAACAATCATCAATAAACCCATTACCAAACTCGCTAGTTTGACGACCCTGAGGAAAAAAAAGTTTACTTCTCTTCATGAGACAAATTACAGCTTTTTAGCGATTGTTTTGGTTGTCGTCAGAAAATACCATAAATTTTGTCATCTGATAGATCTGATCAATAAAGCTGAAGATGTCAAATTCTGCATGAAGTAAACAGCTAAAAATGATGTATGTTTATGTCATGATAAATGACTAATGCAAACTTTACCCTTTGAGAGCTGAATTTACTAAATGGACTTTTTTAATCAGGAAACACAGCCAAATACTGTTATTTCAAGGTTGTTTGGCAGAACATCCTGTAACAAAGTAGCAGACTGTGCAGATCTTTGTTAAGACTGCACATTCTACACAATCTGATATTGATCGAAACTATCCCCAAAAGAAACTTTAGCGAGTTCAAGTGCTTGGAGAATTAAATACCATTGCATGCTTTAGAGCTTTTGTAACCATATTAAGGTAGTAGACCCCTAACACTTCTAGTGCAACATGGAATAAAATTTCTTGTTAGTTGATAAATAAGGATTTATACTGATAAAATACTTTTGCACATTTTTAACCGACCAGAAATTCCTTTGATGTCTATCTTGAAATTATTTGTTGATACATGTACTTTTGTTAGTTTCTTGAAAAGGGAGGTAATTATTATCTCCCTTTGTAATGAGAATATAGTGGTTTTAGATTTTTAAATGGTAATTCTAAGAAGGAAAAAATGGAAAAAGTGGCTCGGTTAAAGTAGTACAATAATACTCATTCTTAATCATAGCAAATTTTGTAGGATAATATTATAGTGGAAATAGCTGTTTTCCATTAGGGGTCTACTACCTTAAGAAAACAATTTCTTTTGTGAATTCAAACAGATAGTTTAAAACAAGAAATTCACTGTCCCTAAAGCACTCACCTGAGAAAAGTAATCTAGGATTTATAATGTTGAAGACATCCTGGTTGTGATGATATAAAACACATGACTGTAAGTGACCTACTTTTTTATGGAGCCTGACGCAGTTTCAGAATTGTTCAAGATATATATATTGATTAAGACAAACATTCTTATCAAATTTCATGAGTTCCAAACTGAAAATGTAGCCTCTTGAGTGCACACAAAGCTTTTCAAAGATTTGTCCAAGTAACCGATTTTTTAACCTAACGCGACCCAATTTCGATCTTATCCAAATACAGGTATCATCAGGACAAACATTCTGACCAATATTCATAAGTTTCAGACTAAAATGATGGCCTCTACAGTGAACAAAAGATTTTTCTATGATTTGTCAAAGTAACCTACTTTTTGACTCTACATGACTAAATTTCAAATTTCAAACTTGTTTGAAATGTCATCAAGACAAACATTCTGACGAAGTTTTATAAGTATCCGACTGAAAATATGGCTTTTTGAGGGTACAAAAAGTTTTTCGCCCAGTGATCTACTTTTTGACCCAACAGTGACCTAAATCTAGCTTGTACCAGATTTTACCATGAAGTATATTCTGACCAAGCTTCATGAGTATCAGACTGAAAATATTGCCTCTACAGTGCACCCAAGGTTTTGTAAGATTGGTCCCAGTGACCTATTTTTTCAGCCAGACGTAACCCAAATTCACACTTGTCTGAGATATCATAATAAATTATGAGGACAATCATTCTGCTCAAAGTTTCATAACTATCAGATTGAAAATGTGGCCTCAGTAGTGCAGACAAGGCATTTCTAAGATTTGTCCCAGTGATCTACTTTTTTTTATCAATTACTGGTATTATAAATTTCAATTAAATGTCTTAAAATAATGTTAGTATGTATAAAACAATCACAAATGATTTCCTAAAAGAAAAAAATCATAGGCAATTCCCCTTGGAACTTTCAAGTTCACATGAATCTACAATGAGTCGATGACTACTGACTAGCAGTATCTCTTTTTTGTTTTGAGCCAGCTGTCATAATTTCTATGACTGTTAACTTAAAACCAAATAAATGTGTCAAAAACAGAGCTGCACTGAAAAAAAAATATTCAAAATATGTTAAAATCAAAAGTTTTCCTCCATTAGTTATCACAAGTTCAGTTACCTGCACAATTTAGCATTTAGCGTCTTGATGATTTTGGATATTGTTGAAATGTACTTCGAAGATAACTTTGCTATAGAAAACATGCTAAAACTTTTCTAGGCAAGACATAGATCCTGGCTCTTCTAGTTAAATTGTATGCCTACATTTAATCTATGCCAAGTTGGTTTCTTAAATGGCGTCAAAGTATTGATTAGTTTCACAAAGATAAGAGAAAAGGGCAAACATTTCAATGGTTGGCGAAGAAGATTTCTTCGAAACTGTTCTTACTATTTAGGGACAATTTCTTCAGAAGGGTGACAGATGTTTCGGTAACAGACGAGTTTGGTAAATTGGACTTAAAGAGTAAATCGATTGGATGTTTCAGTAACAAAGCAAAATTAATATATGGTGTTTATGTGCAGTTACGTTTTTCACACCCAATATGTGGCTATCCAGGAAATTTCAGGTAGATCTACATTTGTATAACATTTTTGTTACATTGCACCAGCCATGCTGTACTTATTTATCATTTCCTTACTTTCGATTTTAAACCATAGTTGAGGTGATGAATTATACGTTATCCTTTAGCATGCAACCATTGTATCTCCTGTTAAACAATCCTCAAGTTTTATAGAAATATCTTCTTTCGGATAGACTTCCAAAGCAGCAATCACTTAGGGTGCCTTTAAGGTAAATCCTCAAGGGAAAAAGTGCTGCCGGTATGGGATTTGAACCTCAGACCCTCTCTTTCAAGGCCCATTTCACTGTCTCATTACTGTTTTGCTAATATGAACATGCCCTATCATCCGGCGGCACGAAATTCCCAAATATTCCTCTTTCTTTATGTGTACAGTCTGATCTACGAATTTCTTCTCTATTGGTGTTTCAAGTAAAGTGAAGCCCAGGTTAATCTTTAAGAATCGAGCTGCTTAACGAGCGGCCCTGAACATGTCTCCTCAACTTTTAGGTGTATGCAGTCTGATCAGGGATCGTATATACGATCCCTTCGTCTGATCTGCAAATTCATTCTCCTCTATTACTGTTTTATGTTACCTAAAATTCAGTTTATTCTTTCATTTACCTCTACTGTAATAATAGTTACTATTGTTTGTAATGTTACTGTATGAGAATCATAATGTAAATTATAATGACGAAGAAGATAATCGCGTATCAGTTATTTATTTATTAACACTTTTAGTAATGCTTACAGTATCATCATTTTACATAAGACATAGAAAAATATTTCCATTTAGCACATGAATAAGGATTAAAAAAAACTCTCTAAACAAGCTGCACAATTCTAAACCTTCCGCTCATGAAATCATTTGTAGTTGAAAAATTACATGTGGCCCCTTTAATTGGGTAGGTAATACAATATCTCAAAAAATGGAGAAAATGCATTCACCTGCATGCTATCATTTTCCCGTGATGTTTCACCCCCCCCCTTGAAAAATATTATCGTCAGGCCAGGTGTTAAGCACATGTAATTTATATCAGAACAATTATTCTTTTAACTTTAAAGCGCATGAAATATAAATATCAGAACAATTATTCTTTTAATTTTTAAAACTCTTTACCAGACGGCCAAGTTTTAGACTCGTCCAAATTGAAAGCAATTTCTCCTTTGCCACAATGGTTTCAAATGCCTTGTTTTACAGGGCGATAAAACCTATGATAGTGTGGTAAAGGGTTAAAGCATGTAATACATGTATCTATCACAACAATAACATGTATTCTCTTAACTTAAATCTTTACCAGAAGGCCAAATTTCAGACTTTATTGTCCGAGCTAAAGCATTTTGCAGACGAAAAAATCATTGTTACTCAAAAAATAGAATTTGGTTTTGATTGGATCCATACAAAACGTTGTGGAAGGGGAGAAAATGCTAGTTCCCAGCATTTTCTCCTTTTTCAACAATAATTTCATAAGTCATGTTCCTCAGAGGTGTTAAAACTTGTGAATGTGCGGTAACATGCCAAATTAACATTTTACTGACTTATACATTGAACATCGATTGTCAAGGCCCCGCTCTCTATCTCTCTCACTCCCTCTCTACATTTACCTCAATGTTTTCACCCGTATATCTATTACCTTTATTTCTGAACTCTGATGACCCATTAGAGTATCGAATAAACAAAATGGCCATTTTCATTTTGGAAATATAGAGTCTAATATTAGCGGTTTTAAGGTTGGCTTTGCCTATCATGTCTTAGAAAAGCTGCGAGTGTAGATCAAAGATCAAACTATGTGTTAGTCAGACTCTGTTCGGTCTTATCTTGATCTGAATGGGCTGCAATGGCAACAAGATAGTGAAACACACTCAATGGGTTAAAGACAGGTATGGAAGTCTGCCAAGTTGTCCTCGGACAGAAAATATGTTCTCACCTAAAGGGTTAACAAGAAGTTATTTCTCAGTTCTTTTGTTGTTAAACATTTTCATAAAACATGCGGATTTTATTAAACTGGGAGAATGTTATCTGTGGGACGGTTAAAGGAGATACAACGGCTTAGGATTGGATATCATTCATTCCATCAAGTAGGCCTATAGCCATTAGGTGAAAACCGAAAATAAGATATGGTGATCAAAATTTATTAATTTCAGATATGTATACACACAGCATTGAATGAGCAACATAACAAACACATTATGTTGGAAAGGAATTGAGAATTGCAAATGAAAAAAATAAACATTTGAACAAAACAAAGCCATGTATTGGGTGTGAAAAAACGCCACGGTGCATAAACACTATATAATTGCCTTGTTACCGAAACATCCAATCGATTTGCTCTTTAAGTCTAATTTACCGAATCCGTCTGTTACCGAAACATCAGCAAATCCTTCAGAAATATCGTCCCTTGGTGAAGTTTTCCCTGGAGAAATTGTCCCAATTCAAATAAGGGATGAAGTGTGACCTGTTCATTTGTTCATAAAAATTATTTCATTTACTTCATACCTTCAATATCAACACTGGTAAGACTTGTCAAGTTAATGAGAACCTGTACAGGGGCAAGGCTTTGCAGTTTTACCCTGTTGTTATGCTGACATGCAATTTTTCAATACGATAGAGCTACTATAACGAAGATTTAGCGTTGTTTCCTGATAGAATTTCCGCTTCGTCGGATCAAATTCAGAAAAATCAAAGTATAAAAACAAAAGTACCTTTTGATGGCCAAAGCACACAAACTTAAAACTTACTTTTCTAGATTTCTCTATTTTCTCTTTCACAAGGTGACAGCAAAAGGAAGTCAACACATAGTTTCTGTTTATTATGCGGACCGTTTTAGGACCTCGAAAGATCAAATGATAAAATGCAATAGTTGCAAAAATTCTTAACGAGTATTCTTTAGAATATATCTTATTTACTAATTAAAAACATCTAAATCCGTTTGGTTTGGATTTTAACCAATACTTATCGCTATTTACATCTTTGTGAAATGAAGGGATAAATTAACCCGCAAGTTTAACTTGTCGTATACATTATTACAGGAAAAGGCAACGATCAATACATAAACAATATGGACATGTACGAATTAGAGGAAGATAAATTGTAAGTTTACTTTTTTCATCAGTTTTCATTTTATACTATTTCTGATTGAATCACTGGAATGGCCTTTTTCATGTTGAACCGGAATGTGGCCCTGGTCAATGTTGGCGAATTAGACAAAAGTCGATATATATTCGGGTATTCATATATTCGGATACATTTTGTACATAGTCGTCCTCGCTGGTACTGCGTCATCGATGATACCGCGGTAATCCGAAAAAATACCTAATTTGAATACGTAGTGCCACCAATCCACTGTTTACTCCATCAAATCGAAAGCAGAAGTGTTTTTACATCGCATCATTTAAAAATTTTAGGTCATGTCTTCATTACTGATAAGTTAGTTATTTTCAATATTCCAATGATGCAATAATAAAGTACAATTTTCCTCCATGTTTTGAAAATAAATACCCCTTTTTCTTCATAACACCGATAATTTATGTTTGACAAGTGAAGGTCATCTGCTGTGACGTCAAAGTCCTCACCAATAACAAAAACTACGTAGCTAAATCATTTAGTAAAAATAGAATTATTTTTTTTATGATTTTCCAAATTACAGGAGTTAATGGGGTATCATAATGGACTCCCTTTTGACATCTGAAGTACCAACGGATAGCAGAAACATTATTCTACAAGAAAATCATATCACAATTTCAGACATTTCAAATTGCAAAGAAATATCTAGCTTGAAACCGTCAAACAAGCCAACTCAGAAGAGATCTGATTGCATTGATTCTCAAAAATTTTCAAGACTAAAAAGCATTTAGAATGCGAAAGTATTCTGTTTTGTGCAACATACACTTCAAGTCCACAGTCTTAAAACTATATATGCAACAAAGTTTGAACATAATGTTTTTCGATTGTACAAACCTTTTTTCCATCTGAAAATGTCAAGCTGTCTAACCTTCAATCCATAATGGTGTTCTATGCAGATTTTGTAACACGTTTTCTCATTGGTCTAGGTCAAACACACCTCCATGGATAACCAATGAAAATATGTGTTTCAAAATAACCCAGGTACGTTAAAATGATGAAAGCTGGAACACTGAACAGTTTTCTCGATAGAAAAAAGGTTCGTACAGCTATTTACAGCAAATTGTTAAAGGTTTGAGGCCAATATAGTTTAAGATTGATGGACTTGAAGTGTTACTTGTCGGATATTGAACAGCTTTCAGGTTTAAATAGGGTTTGTCTCTCATAAATTTAAGCAGATCGATGCAATCAGATGTTTGGAACAGCAAGTAACAATATGGGCTGCCTCATTTTGTATTTTGTCTAGTTGTTGACCTTTTTATATGTGAAAATTAATGATAGAAAATAGAGTCTGGATCTTGCAGCATGCTTCTTGCAAGTAGATAGATCTTACTAAACAGATAGACAGCCAAGCACTACAGCATACTAGTGATTGCTTTAGAACTGAGACACTGTAGATCAAGATCAAATTACACCGAATCTGCACCTGATCTTGGATCCACATTGCCTGATATTCTTTTTGTTTATTTTGCAGATATACTTGCACTAGAACTTAACCCTTTAACACACAATCCCAACTTTTAATGACCCTGTGAAAGAGGCCTTTTGAAAACATTGTGGGAAATGGAGAAAATGCTGGTAACCAGTTTTCTCCCTTCCTAAAACAAATTTCAATTTTTTAGTCGCATTTATTATGTCGTCTGCAAATGCTCTCAATCTTGACCATCTAAAGTTTTGTCATTTGGTAAAGAGTTAAGTTGGTATACAGTATTTTTTTTCATTTTCTTATAATGTTTTTGTACCCATATTTCAATTTCTGAGTCACATATATTACAATTTGGACAAATCCAACATTCTGTCAATTGTAAAGAGTTAATTTGTCATCTGCAAACTCTTTCATCATGGACAACTTCACAAGTATTGAATCATAATTATCATGTATGAGAATCAGATATTTTCAATCTTGGTACAATCTGATGGAGGGATAGAGTGGATCTAAATTTCAGCCCTAATAGCTGTCAAATTTTTCGTAAACAATGTGGGTGTAAAAATGAATTTGAGTTTAAATCATACCTTTTAAAAGTATGGAAATTATTGTGAAGATGGCAATCTGTTATTGTATGGTCAGTCCGAGTATTACTAGCTGGCAGAAAAATTACTTTTAAAACCAGGTAAAAAGTAAACAAAAGATAGAGTAACCTGGCAACTTTTGACCTACTTTTAAATTTCATTTTTCAGTCAGTGACTAATACGTAGACTAACCATACAATATCAGATTGTCATCTTCATGATGATTTTCATACTTTTAGATGGTATGATTTAAATCTACTGTATTTCAACTTATTAACCCGCCCAGGTGCCATGCACGCCGACAGGGTCACAGGGCACTCTTATTTCACAGCCAGTGCCCCAAAATTAAGTGTCGTCACTTAGAGAAATTATGGTACTTTGATCCTGGTTTTAGTCGGTGCAGACTGCAAAGCAATGACCCGCTGTATCAATGCAGAATATTGATTTTACCAATGATCATGATTCATTTGGACATTAAATATACTTAAGGACAAAAGTCTTGTCCGGTTGGGGATTCCTATATTATTTCAAAACCTGTTAAAGGTGGCCCTTCAGATTTTGGGATGAAAATTTTACAAAAATACAAAAAAATCATCCTTATACTCTCCAAGCCTTTTAAGTTTCATTCATAAAACTCCAGTAGTCGAAAACCATCCGACAACAAGAGAAATTAGAGATTTACTGCGGCCCAGGTCGACACCGATGGGAAACACGGTCTATTTTTACATGAGCAACTTGCTCATTTACATACCGGAAATACACAGATGAAGCTTCAAACATAGCGTCCGAAGAAGACATTATGGAAAATAATTACAAGTTTGTTATGTTATGGAATTTAAGCGTCATTAGTCACATGCCAGTCACTTGACCTTCCCACAATGCTTTTTAGCTCCACTGGCCGAAGGCCAGCGGGCTTATGTCATAGCCTGTTGTCCGTCGTGCGTCCGTCCGTCCGTCAGTCCGTCCGTCCGTCCGTGCGTGCGTCCGTCCGTCCGTCCGTGCGTTAACTTTTTTTTAAAACGTCTTCTTCTCTAAAACTACCCATCCAATTTTGATGAAACTTCACAGAAATGATCCTGCCATGGTCCTCTTCAGAATTTCTTGAAAGAATTTAATTCCTTCAAAAACTCTGGTTGCCATGGCAACAAAACTGAAAAATTTTGAAAATCTTTGAAAATCTTCTTGTCTGAAACCGTAAGGCCAAGGGCTACCAAATTTGGCATGTAGCTTTATCTAGTGGACCTCTACCAAGTTCCTTCAATTTATAGCCCTGGGGTCAAAATTGACCCCACCCCGGGGGTCACAAGTTTTACATGGGCTTATTTAGGGAGAACTTTAAAATTCCTCTTCTACCTAGCCATAGGGCCTAGAGCTACCAAATTTGGCATGTAGCTTTATCTAGTGGACCTCTGCCAAGATTGTTCAAATTATAGCCCTGGGGTCAAATTAGGCCCTACCCGGGGGTAACAAGTTTTACATGGGCTTATATAACAAGTTTTACATGGGCTTATATAGGGAGAACTTTAAAATTCTTCTTTGACCTAGCCATGGGGCCTAGGGCTACCAAATTTTGCATGTGGCTTTATCTAGTGGGCCTCTACCAAGAGTGCCCAAATTATAGCCCTTGGGTCAAATTTGACCCCACCCCGGGGGTCACAAGTTTTACATGGGCTTATTTAGGGAAAACTTTAGAAATCTCCCTGTACCTAGTCGTAAGGCCTAGGGCTACCAAATTTTGCATGTGGCTTTATCTAGTGGGTCTCTACCAAGAGTGCTTAAATTATAGCCCTGGGGTCAAAATTGGCCCTGCCCCGGGGGTCACAAGTTTTACATGGGCTTATGTAGAGAAAACTTAAGAAATCTCCCTGTACTTATTCATAAAGCGTAGGGCTACCAAATTTTGCATGTAGCTATATCTAAAGGCCCTTCACCAAGAGTGCGTAAATTATAGCCCTAGGGGGGAATTTGATTCACCCCGAGGGGTCAGAAGTTTTACATGGGCTTATATAGTGAAATCTTTAGAAATCTTCTTGTTACTAACCATATGAACTAGGGCTACCAATTTTAGTCCTGTTTCAGGGGTCTTATGTTCAAAACCAATTGGCCAAGTATTGTAATGTTTGGCATGTAGTGATTTTACGTATTAGCCAGTGGAGCGATACAGGGCCATCATGGCCCTCTTGTTTGATTTCTGGCGCGAAATCTAAAAATACCTTAAGAGGCTACGTAGCCTTTTAAGGGAACACCATCCAAAAAAAATTTTTTTGTAATTTTATGATTCTTAATTATTGATGATTTGTATTGTTTTTTCATATAAATTTCGGTGATATATATATTTTTTAATTTGGTGAGATGTGAAAAATCTAAATACCCACCTTTAAGCAATGTCCTTGAAGTTTGGCCTACTTTATATTGCCTTCTTTTTAAACCAGTTTATCAAGTTTCATAGTCATCAACGCACCAAACAATCGAGATTCAGTGCCGGCGACGTTTTTCATGTGCACCGTCATGTAAACAGTATCGAGTATATCACAATAAAATTGTTTATCAAAACACGTTCTCTATCAATATTCTAATCGAAAGACATCAAAATTTTTCATTGATTATTGAGTGTTCTTAAAAAAATGAAGCTTTCAGATGAGCAGCGTGTGTGCGTAATCGGCCAGCTTGAGGCTGGTGCAACAGCCACACATGTAGCCCGTCAGTTTGGGGTGAATGAAAGAAATATTCGGCGTTTACGCCAAAAGTTCGCAACGCACGGGACCGTTGCAGATCTCCCACGTTCTGGACAGCCCCATGTTACGACCTTACTTCAGATCGGCACATCCAACTTACACATTTACGTAGTCGTTTTTCCACTCCAAATGACACCGCATGAAATATGCCTGATCGAAATAGACCTCGCATTAGTGAAGAACTGCATGGCGACATTTGAAGGCAGTCGGATTACGTTGCTGACGGCCATACTGTGGACCTAAATTAACCCCCAATCACAGGCGTTTGCAGAGGCAATGGGCTTTTCGTCATCGTAGATGGTGGTTAAACCAATGGCAAACAGTTCTGTTTACCGATGAGTGTAGATTAAGTGTTGATTCTAGCGACCAACGACAGCGTATCTACCGGTGCACTGGAGAGAGGTTTACGGACCCATGTGTTGTCGAGATTGACCGTTGGGATGGACCAAGCATCATGGTTTGGGCAGGGTTTACCTGCCATCATAAAACTCAGATCATGTTCCTTGACTTTGGGCGAGGATGTGGTCGCGGTCTTACTGCGCAGCATCACATTGGTCAAGTTTTGCAGCCGATTGTGTTACCATTTATTGCTGCCCATCCAGGTACTGTTTTACAACAGGACAACGTTCGTCCCCATGCTGCAAGGCTGACGCAACACTTCTTAGCTGCAAACAATGTTGAAACGTTACCATGGCCTGTGTTAGATCGCCAGATATGAAACCGATCGAGCACATGTGGGATTACATAAAACGCAAGATCCAGGCACGAAACATGAACAATGTACAACAATTAAGACAGGCAGTTACTGACAAATGGAACCAGCTTCCAGTCAGATTTCTACACAGGCTTGTTGGCTCAATGCGCCGAAGGTGCACCAGAGTCATTCGGGTTAATTTGGGTCACACTCGTTATTGATTTAACCTGCTTTAGCAATTGTGACTTCCCAATTAATGGTGTACAACTTTAAAAGGTTAATTCACCGGAAATACAGATCCGAATTCCATAAAAAATGTTATCATTGCATGCATTATAATTTCTTCTTTCCTACAATACCATTTTTATTTTGGTGCGCTTACCAAAAAAGAAAATATTATCTCATTTGTAGACTGGACAAGACTTTTGTCCATTAGTATAGTATTTACAATTAAGATGGAACACTGGTATTCGATACTTCACTTTATTAAAAAATTTTTCCAAGTTAGTTGACAAGTTTTGTGTAACCGGAAGTTTATAATGTTATTGGAGGTGTATGTATATCTGAATAATCAGGTGTTAATGACATCGATTTGTAAATTAATTAGGATTATGTTGATGCCATACAGGTAAGTTTATTTATAAAATATTGGTCATCAATAGTTTTCATCAGTCTGCATTTGAAAAGTTTTAGTGAAATTATCCTTCATCAGAAGTTTGTCACTTCAGTTGTTGATTGTAAGGTAAGGTCGGGTGTGGGTAGGGGTTGTCTGGAGGTCTCTGGAGTAAGTGATATAGTGGAGGCACTACTTTTAGGTAGGGAGGGTTAATTAGATAAAATATGGTAAATGCATTTTAACACACCATTGTTTACTTTTGTTGGCTCTTGTGGCTTTAATCTTTATAGGCTTTAAGAATTGACCTGGCAGGGCATGGCTTACCTTTGAAATAAGTCACGATGATTTCTGAATTACCTGTTTTACCTCAATCTAAAATGCAGTGAACTGTAACATAGCTCTACCCTGCCAGGTCAGTTCTTACAGCCTATACCAGATGACAGTGTTTTGGATTTGTACAAATTTAAATGGTGCGGATTGTCTTTGAAAGCACAGGAACATTAATTATGTGGGTTACTAGCATTTTCTGCTTTTTCCACAATGAGCAAAACCTCGACCCAAGCAAGAAAACACTCTTGCAAATCACAACAAATCATCTGAAGAGTTCAAAATCTTAGAACGAAACCAGTCAGGATGTCAAATCAACCTAAGAGCAAGTCTCCTGCTACCCTCCCTCAGTCAGTTTCTTCTTCTTTGTAGCATACAGGATTTCAGGTTTCATATTGCTAGGTCAAATCCCATGCTCAGCCAATTTTTTTCCAGGGATTGATGATAGTCATTCATGACTGCGAAAGGATTCATTCCTCTCTCACTGCTGGTCATTGTTTTGCAAGTCATTCCAACGGGATTCATTCCTCTCTCACACCTGATCATTGTTTTGCTGATGGTTATGTGGGAAAGTAGCTAGCAGTTTGGGAAGAATATTGTGCAAAGTATTTGTTAACCCTTTCACCACACAATCCGACATTTAACTGCCCTGAGGAAGATGCCTTTCTGGTAATCTGCATTTTCTTCTCTTACAACAATGTTTTCTCCACTATTAAAAGCGGATCCAATCATTTGAGTCTCATTTACTTTCTTGTCTGCAAGTGCTATCAGTTTGGACATAAATTTTGTTGTTTGGTAAATATTTAACAACACTGCAGGAAAGCATGGATAGGTGCACTGGTCATTGCATTATTACTGAAATTATGTTGAAAACAACGTTAAGCATCATACAAACAAAATCCTCAGAGACAGCAGCAAGGGATAAAGGGTAAGGCATGAATCATTGCAACAGATTGTCTTGGTAACATTTTGTATAACCCTGCTTTCTGCTGAACCCTTTCCCAAACAATTTCTTGACTCTTCCAAATTGAAAGTAACTGTAAACAACAAATTTGAACTTGGTCCAAATTTATGAGTTATAGATCTAGTTATCTGAAGGGTAGAAAACATTATGGGAAAAAGGAGAAAATTCTGGCCACCAGCATCTTTTCCTTTTCACACAATCTTTTCAAAATGCTTAGTCTTAAAGATCATTGAAACATTAGATCGTGTTGAAAAGGGTTTAATATTTAGAGTTTGTGTAAGTTTAAAAGTATTCAGCATAACCAGAGGCAAAAGTGTAAGCTACAAGAACTGATGAACCACTGTTTTGTCAGCAGAAAGTTCTATTCTGTGAGAGCGTTTTGGAGTTTGGCTACATCTACACAACTGATAAAAACTCTCAAACTTAACCCTTAGGCTGCTAAGCATGACTCTAAAACCTTTTTCAGAATGTGTAGATCAAGATCAGACGGCACAGATATGTGCCATCTGATCTGGATCAACACTGTCTGATAAGGAGATATTTTTCCCCCAAAAATTCCCTTGAAATGATATCATTTGGGTTTTTTACTATCAGCTTGAAAGTTTCATATGACTTATTTAGCAGGTTAGGGGTGAAAGCGCTCTATGGCATTCAGGAATAATACCATTATACATTGTGGTACATGCCTTATTTATTATCATAGCATGTCAATAGTGAATTGCGACTCTTCATATTAAGTGAAAGTGATTTTTGCATTTAGTGAGGGAATCCTGTATTTGAATGATAGAAAAGGATAGAAAATTGGATGTTTGAAATTTTTCTCTAAATGAGCATGTATTTTTTTTAGAACTGCTACTTAAAGGCATAGATCTACTAACAGCCAAAGGTGAACAGTTCGAAAATCAAAAAACAGACAAACTTTTAAATTTTTTACCTTTTAAAATTATGGATATTATTATGAGTTTGATAATGTGTTATACAGCAATCTGTCAAAGTTCCAGTCACTGACAGAAAAATGTATTGTAAAACTAGAACAAAAGTTGCCAACCTTGACAGATTCCACTGTAACACATCAGACTCATCCTAAACCCTATCTTTACTGCAATTTGACCCCTGAATTGTTTACATTTGGCAGCTAATGCACCTTTAAGCTTTAAACTTCCCATTTTGATTTATATATTTACTGTCTCCTAAATGAAATTTGGCTACTAATAGTTGAATAACTAAGAAAAATGTTAGTTTTAACAAGAATGTCACTTGAAACATTGGAAAGTGCAGACCATGATCTAACTGCACATTCTGTTCATTCTAATTTTGACATGCAGGGGCTGTCCAATTTGAGTTGCCACTTTCATGCATAATTATGAGTAATGTAACTGAAATGTTTTAAAGATTGAATCCATTGTCCAGAGTTTTTGCCATCTCCACCTTATTTTTGTTTATTCACTAGCATTTCATCAGTTATTGCATAACAAAAAAATATCTGTGTTCAGGTTTTTGGTTCGAGATTCTGTAGGAACAGTAGGCAGGGATTTTTTTCCCCAGAAGCTTTTTACACATGGACCATGTACTGAAATCACACCCGACAGATTTTTTTTTTCAATTGTAGTGTAAAAAGTGTAGGGTTAGCAGCATTTTCTAGGTAGTGTCTTGAAATCCTAAACACAAATATTTTTTTGATAGGCCTTGTTTAATTTTTATTTACCCTCTCATTGGGCTCTCAAACTAATTCTTCTTTGTGAGAACCAAAACAAGTTACCAGTTTGTAAAAATCAGCTTTATAAACAATCAAATAGACTCTAGATAAATTCAGTCATTTACTAGTCTCAATAATGAGACACTAGGTTGATTTTTTTCGTATTTGGACATTTATCATTATTGTGCACTGTACCGCAGTAGCCGACCAGTCATTAAGTAAAATCACTTTCTGGGACAGTTCATTTGTACTCAGTCAGTTACACAATGTTTTTATTCAGGATGAGGCAAATAAGTAGATCATTGTCTTTGGAGAAGATTTAACCTTCAGAGCATCAAATAAACCTTTCAGATATTTTCATCCTAGAAATACAACCCATTTAATTGCAATTCCATTTTTGCCTGTCTACAGTGTTTCAGCAAATTTGACAGTGTAGATCAGATCAGGCTGCACATTAAGTGATACCCAATCTTGATCAACACTGGCCACAAAGGCAACTGTAGTCGTGATAGGTACTTTACAGGTAATAAACGAACTAATTTAAGTGTAGAGTCAGATTTTGTTTACTGTTCTTATGTTGTAGTGAAACCAGCTTTGACCCCACACAACAAAAAGTGCACATGGGAAGCCCAGAGGGATGGAACATTGTCTGTATCTGCATTACATCTTCCATTGTCAACAGTTTTGAACATTGTATCTGCAGTACATCTTCCATTGTCAACAGCTTTTAACAATGTCTGCATCTGCAATCATTTTCCATTGTCAACAGTTTTGAACATTGCATCTGCAGTACATCTTCCATTGTCAATAGTTTTGAGCATTGTATCTGCAGTACATCTTCCATTGTCAACAGTTTCAAACATTGTATCTGCAGTGAATCTTCCATTGTCAACAGTTTTGAACATTGTATCTGCAGTAAATCTTCCATTGGCAACAGTTTTGAACATTGTATCTGCAGTACATTTTCCATCGTCAACAGTTTGGAACACTGTATCTGCAGTAAATCTTCCATTGTCAACAGTTTTGAACATTATATCTTTAGTACATCTTCCATTGTCAACAGCTTTTAACAATGTCTGCATCTGCAATCATTTTCCATTGTCAACAGTTTTGAACATTGCAACTGCAGTACATCTTCTATTGTCAACAGTTTCAAACATTGTATCTGCAGTAAATCTTCCATAATCAAGTTTTGAACATTGTATCTGCATTACATCTTCCATTGGCAACAGTTTTGATAATTGTATCTGCAGTACATTTTCCATCGTCAACAGTTTTGAACATTGTATCTGCAGTAAATCTTCCATTGTCAACAGTTTTGAACATTGTATCTGCATTACATCTTCCATTGTCAACAGCTTCAAACATTGTTTCTGTAGGACATCTTCCATTGTCAACAATTAAACTGTTTTGAACATTGTTTCTGCAGTACATTTGCCATTGTCAACAGTTTTAAAGATACATCTTCACTCGTGTTCATCCAGTTTTTTAACGGTTTTTCTCTTTATTTTGCGAAACCCCATACACCTTATTGATTTTTTATCTACGTTTACACAGATGACTAGATTACAACACCATCAAGTTTTAACAGCGTTTGTTTACTCTCTGGCTGTAGAGATGTCTCTTTAAACTTTGTATCTGTAGCACATTTTCCTTTGTCAACAATTTTGAAATTGTATCTGTTATACATATTTCATTGTCAACAGTTTTTCAAGAACATTGTCTTGTCTCTGTAGTACATCTTCCATTGGTGTCAACAGTCTTGAACATTGTCTGTATCAGCAGCACATCTTCCATTGTCAACAACTTTGAACATTGTCCACATCTGGCGTACATCTTCTGTTGTTGACAGTTTTAACCATTGTCTGTATCTACAGTACATCCATTGTTGACAGTTTTGAATATTGTCTGTATCGGCAGTACATCTTCCATTGTTGACAGTTTTGAACATTGTCTGTGTCTGCAGTACATCGTCCATTGTTGACAGTTTCTTATAACATCTTCTCACTCACTGTGTCAAGTTCAGATAAACTGAATACCTTTTGACTGTAGTGTAGTCCTCATTTAAAAGTATGGAATAAGTTGGTCTTGCTTTCTGCCTTACATCTTCCATTGTCAACAGGTCTGGTTTTTGAGCATTTTCCATATCTGCTTTACATCTTCCATTGTTTACAGTTTTGAACATTATCTGTGTCAGCAGCACATCTTTCATTGTCAACAGTTTCTTATTACATCTTTTCACTCACTGGGTCAAGTTCAGATATACCAAATACATTATGACTGTTGGGTGGTCCTCTGTTAAAAGTGCAGTCATGTTTTCATGTGGTTTGGGTCTGTAGCATGATCAAGTCAAAAGAGCCAAACAGGTATTTGCTTAGTAGAAATTTCAAAGATATTCGCCATAGAAACTGTACATCAAATCAAACTCAAATTTCATATACATCTAGCCTCCTTAGATGATGGCGAGAAAACAGTTCAATCTTATCAGTATGGCCAACTGAAAGTAGCCTCACTAAATATTTATGGAGTAAGTTGGTTTTGAAACCTGGAATCATGACCATAATTATGTTGATCATAGGTCTACGGTACTTTTTGACAGGTCAAATTTTTGCCTATTGCTTCTATAGATTTATAATGAGGAAACTTTGAAGATCTTATTGTCTGGAACCAAAGGGCCAAGAATTTTGGTATTTCATACCTACTAACATAATAGATGGCCTCTTGACGATACCTGTATTATTCAAACTATTGAAGATAGCCCTATCCTGGGGTCACGAGTCTTAACTTGAAAGCAGAATAGTTGTAAGAATCATATAACCTATAGCCATGATACCTTTAGTGTTGTTTCACTTTAATAATGGTTCAAAAGAAAAACCGAGAGTGCAGAATTTCTGTATAGAAATTCAGATTGCCCAACCCAACTTTAAACTATTTGCTAGAGTTAGAACAAAAACTTCAGTTTATCGCATGTGGCATTGACCACCTTTCATAATTTTGTCAAAACACGAGGAATGCATTCACAAGAGGTCAGACTTTTCATTGTCATGATTTTCTTGTTTTTAAGATATCAAATGATTGGTTGGTTATTCAGTGTCCTGCCAAGGGAAGATTCTGGGACAATTGTCCTGATGGATTAGAAAACTATCCCACCATGATGCACAAAGGTGGGACTAAATGTCCTCCTCAAGGTTATTTGATTATTAGGCTTGAGTTCAGTAATTGAATGACCGGTATGTCCCTCTTATTTTGAAAGTGACCCCTATTTCTGTTAAGTTCATTGGACAGTTGTCTCCTGACTGATTGATGATTGATTGATTGTATGGTGTTTAACACTATTTTCAACATTATTTCAGTTATACTGCAGCGGCCCGTGTACCTATCCATGCTTTCCTGGAGTTTCTTTCACCAGTACTACACACAATATTCTTCCCATTCTTTCTAAGCCACTGGCTGCTTTCCCGCCTAACCATTGTCAAAACAATAATCAGCAGTGAGACAGGAATGAATCTGGTCACAATGACTCCCCTGACTAAAACATCCTTTACATAACACTGGTTACTGAACACTCATTTCATTTTCATCAGTCATTCAAAGGCCAAATAGCAGCCAAAGAAACAATGCAGTTGTTAAAATGCATTTAAATTTAAATCATACCATTTAATTTAAAAGTATGAAAAATTTAGTGAAGATGACAATCTGTAATTGTGTGGTGGGCCCAATTGTTAGTTGCTGGCAGAAAAAATAAATTCTAAAATCAGGCAAACAGTATATAAAGGATAAAGATGACCTGGCAACTTTCAACCTTGTTTTGAAATTGGTCTTTCTACCAGCAACTAACACTTGGACCGACAGTACAATAACAGATTGTCATTTTGTTTACTTTTGGCAGCTTTTGTTACTTTAATGCATCGGAAAAATTGAACTTTGTCATCAAAAGTTGAAGATCCGTCTATGTTATAATGATTTACTCCTTTTTTTAATGATTCACTCTTTTTTCCTTTTTTTTTTCCTTTTTTTTTATCATGAATTCTGGTAGATCTAGATCCAAAAAACAATAATTGAATGTCAAAAGTTTTTCTTAATGAGGAAAAAGAGTTTAGCAGTAAGGTTAGAATTTTGTCATTGGTAAAGAGTAAAGGTTTAGTTTCTACAGACATTCTGTATACATGCATTATTGTATGTGTATTTTATGGTCTACCGCAAAGTTATTTATAGAAATAATTCAGATAGATTTTCAAATCTATCGGCTTTTCTCTACATATGGTTTTCTTAATGTGTATGTCTAGAGTACAGTACATATAGACTCTTTACATACCAGTATATATGTATGTGCATGTATACACATAACTGCATGAAACACACTGTAAATAATTGTGAATTGATGACAAATGCTACTTTCAAGAGACATAATGATGTTGCCCACATAACCCATACCAGGACAAGGGATCTGAATTGTTTTATTAATAGCAGTGACAGCTGTTGTAGATCTATTTGACTCTTTGTATGCATGTCGTGTTGTGTTGTGTACTTGTGTGAAGATGAGTTATGAGGACTATGAATATGACATGGTTCCGAGTGAGGACATTGAAGAGTATTGGCTGGATGAAAATAAGTTCAGTCAACTTCCCTGGGAGGATACAAGGTGAGCACATGGCTCTCAACACATTGATACTGAAGTAAGCATGTCACACTTGTATAAAATGTGTACATGTTCTGCCATGTTGAAGTCCTCATTCTAAAATGAGCCAAGTAAAACATACTTTGCACTAAACCCTCTACCATTATGCCAACATTTTTGGAAGAGTCCGAATTAAAAGCCTTCACAGATGAAAATTTAAAGGTGTCCCAAAAAGTGGGGATTTGTATCTCGAAGGGTAGAAAACATTGTTGGAAAAGGAGAAAATGTTGGTAACCTGCATTTTCTCATTTTCCTACAATGTTTGAAAAAAACTATTATTTAGGATCATTAAACGTGGGATTGTTTTGAAAAGAGTTTACAGCAAATGTCAGTAGATCTAGTTAATTATAGAAACTTTTGTATGCAACGTTTATTTAAATGAATTTTGCATTGTTATATATATATAGTAAGAGACTTTTCCATATCTTCCTTCTGGTTTAACCAATATAGGTCGGAGCTGTGTAGTGCCTTGCACGAGCCCCCCCCCCCCCCCCCCCCCCCCCCCCAAGTGACCTGCCCTGTCACCAGGGACCAAAACTAGGATTTCCTGATTACAAATCCAAGCTTTCTATCATTGAGCAACAGATGACAATTGAGCCAATCTTTCTCTTTTTTTCCCAACTTATACTAAAATTTTACATGAAATAACTTAGTTCTGATAGATGTTAAAATTAATACCAAATAATCAGTCTTAACTCTGAGAAAGAAAACTTTCAGAAACATTGTGGGACAAGGAGAAAATACTAGTAACCAGCAGTTTCTCCTTGTCCGACAATGGTTTTTAATCTTTTTACAGATAACTTCGATCATTTGAGTTACTTTTTGTATTTTTTGACTGCCAATGCTATCAGCATGGATGAGTCCAAAACAGGTGTCTTGCCCAAATTGAAGGCATATGCTGACAACAAAATTGTGCCTCAAAGTTTTATTTTTTTTGCAAGGGTCGAAAAAATTTCGGTTCAAGGGGAAAATGACGGTCACTAGCATTTTCTCGCCCACAATGTTTTCAAAAGCCTTCTTTCTCAGGATTAAAACTCAGGCTTGTGCGGTTCATGGTTTAATTACGTTGAAAAGTCGCTTATGTTGGTGACTCACATTTTGCAAGGATTGTGCAGTTATTTGGTGCTAATTTGTCTTGGGAGATTAAAATTAAAGGTTTGTGAATTTAGAAAATGATTTTTTTCTGTATTTTCAGGGGTATGACTGTGACCTCAGGCAGTGTAAGCCTGTCTAAAGATGAGAAGAACATGATTGGTATAAGTATAGGGGGTGGGGCCCCTTCCTGTCCCTGTGTGTATGTGGTCCAGATATTTGATAACACACCCTGTGCTAAAGAGGGAACCCTTCAGTCAGGGGATGAAATTGTAGGTGTCAATGGGCAGTCTGTGAAGGGTCGTCGTAAAGTAGAGGTGGCTAGAATGATCCAAGCTATAAAGGTAAGCACTGTTTAACCCTTTACCACACAAGCACAAGTTTAAAGGACCTTGAGGAAGAAGCCTTTTGAAAACATTTTGGGATAAGGAGAAACTGCTGGTAGCCAGCATTTTTGCTTTTACCCACTTTGTGTTCTATCCTATCAAAGACAAGGTCAATCATTTGAGGCACATTTAATTTGACGTCTGCAAATGCTTTAAACTTAGACAAGTCTACATTTTTGTCGTGTTGTAAAGAGTTACGCATTGAAGTGTCAAGTAGTTAACATCTGAAAAATACCAGACAACATCATGTAAACCAAAAACACTCAGGATGGAAATTGCAGCCTGATCTTCATGAAACTCTGCAGAAGGTGTGATAGGTGTTCTAAACTTTTACCATCATTCACATCTTTTCCCACATTTTTTTAAACCTTTCAAAGATAAATCCCATTACAAATTAGCTGTGCTCCGGCATCTTATGGTGCACTATATATCTTTACCCACAGTGTTTTAACTCTGTACCACACAATCCCGACTTTTAACGACCCTGAGAAAGAAGCCTATAGAAAACATTGTGGGAAAAGGAGAAAATGCTGGTAACCAGCATTTTCTCCTTTTCCCACAATATTTTCTACCGTATCAAAGTCAGAAATCATCATATAAACAAGATTTAATTTGTTGTCTGCAGATGCTTTGAATTTGGTCCAGTCCAGAAATTTGTCATTTGGTAAAGAGTTAAACCTTTCAAAGACAAATCCCTTTACAAATGAACGGTGCTCTGGCATCTTACAGTGCATTATACTAAGCAAGTCATCATACAGTAGTAATGTTGGATCCATAAAATCCATTTTATTTAACAACTGACTGAACCATGAGGTTAACTGGTCCTTTGATATGCAGAAAGTTGACCAATATCAAAAAGTTTGTATCCTGGTAGGGGTCCTTCGTGGCTCAGTGGTAAAAGTGTAGGAGTCATAACTTTGACGCTCTGGGTTGGAGCCTCACTTGAAGGACTGGGTTTTTCGTGGGAGCGTCCTTGATACTTGAGAACCTCAGCTTAGTACGGGTGAAACCCAGGATATCCATGAATATGTGAGATGTCACTGTGATATGACTGGAATAATGTTGAAAGTGGCGTAAAGCAACATCCAATCAATCAATTGTACCCAGGTCAGCCTACACGGACTGCAATAGTTGACCTGGATCAATACTTTTTGCACATGCATTAAACCCCCCTTTTCTCAGAGCATGCTCACATGCTTTGATATGGGTGATATCAAAATTCTGTTGTATGATAAAGGGCAATGCTATTCATATACATGTCTTTCAGTCAGTCACATTTTGTGTGTTCTAGGGAGAAGTTACCATAAACTACAACAAGCTTCATGCAGATCCGAAGCAAGGCAAGACGCTAGACATAGGTATTATTCTATTTGTATTACTGCCTTCAAACTTTTCTATATTTCCAAAGTTGAAAATAGACTATAATTGGAACTAATAGACGTATCCTTCAATCTGTCTATATGTTGGCCATAATGATGAATTAAACAGGATAATGAGGTATACTAGTATACAGCATTTATTATAACTTAAGTTGCTTTTGTGGACTTTTAGATCAAGATAAGACTGCACATAATGATGGCGCACTGTGATTCTAGATTATCTTTACTGCCCATTATTTTGTAACTTACACAGACTATACAATTACCATTCTAAATTACATTCTTTGTCTATTTCTAGATTTCGAATGTAATATAATTTCTTATGGCTAAATCTTACGGTTTAGCCAATCAAAACTTTCTTTAGTTTCAAATTTAGAAAACTCATGAGAATTATGCCAAGACTGTAATGAATGTAATTAAAAATGGTTGAGGAATATGGACCTAGATTTACTGGCCAAAAACCCTCAAAACTGCAACATCAGTGTTTTGTTTTAGTGGCTGAAAATGTTCATCTTGAAATATTGGCACTCTGAAAGCTAATAATTGATTCTTTTATATGTGCAGTGTTGAAGAAAGTGAAACACAGAGTGGTGGAGTCAATGAATGCCAACACAGCTGATGCTCTGGGGTTAAGCAGAGCCATTTTGTGCAATGGTAAGTAAACAAGGCCTATAGTAGGTTGAAAGAGGGACTAAATGAAGGTACTTGTAAAATTCAATCAAATTCAATCATATCTCAATTTGCAAACAAGGGGCATAGAACTACATGACCTAATGAATACACTTCCTACCCTTTCAAATGATTCCTAGAAAAGTTTTCAGCAGAAGATTAAGGCAATCCGTAAGAGATATATAATTAATATAAATTAGTTTGATACATGAATGTTCGTGAAAACATTGGGGGTATGGGTCCAATTTGTTTTTTACTACTTGTTATTTCTTCTTCTTTTGCCAGTATATTTTCAGAAGTGGTGTACTGCAAAATGGAAAATCATATGCAGATGGTTATGTGAAACACTGATTGTTTAATTCTTTACCAGATGAGCCTTGTTTGTATGAAGCATAAAGGAGGAGGCTTTGGAAAACATTGTTTGAAAAAGGACAAAATACCAGTATATTCTCATTTTCCCCTACTATTTCTTCTCTTTCAGAAACAAATCTAATCATTTGAGCCACATGTATAATTAGGATGAACCTGTCCAGAACTTGTTCAATTCGATGATTTAGTCATACTTTTACTTTTCAGATGGACTAGTCAAGAAACTGAATGAACTGGAAAGAACAGCCACAATGTACAAAGGCATGATTGAACATACGAAAAAGCTGCTGAAAGGAACTTTTGAGCTGTCACAGTCACATAAAGGTGAGGGTTTCAAATTTTATCATGTCTGATCAAAGTTGGAGTGAGAGGATATTTCACAACCATAAGTGCCTTTGAACTGGTGTTGATCAAAGTGGCTTTCTGCAATGCACATTTTGATAGTTGTTAGCTCAAGTTTCCCATCTTCACTCTAGAGCGCTTTTCACAACCGTAAGTGCCTTTGGGGTAGGTGTAGATCAGACTACTCAAAATTTTGAGTCTGATCTTTGATTTTAACCCTTTACCACACAATCGGAACTTTAAACAACCCTGGAACAGAAGGCTTTTGAAAACATAGTGGAAAAAGGAGAAAATGCTGGTAACCAGCATTTTCTCCTTTTCCCACAATGTTTTCTACCATATCAAAGACAGAAATGATCATGTTAGCAACAGTTAATTTGTTGTCTGCAAATGCTTTCAATTTGGTCAAGTCCAAAATTTTGTTGTTTGGTAAAAGGTTAAATTAATTTTTAATATTCAGAAACAACTTTGCTGTAGGCATTTTGACTGCTACTTTGAATTTAAAGCTTGAAAACATGGCCAAAGTGGAAATTATTAAAACCTTTTATTGTGTAATAGCAGCAATTGAAGTTGTAAAATCTTCTCTTGTTTTCCCACAATATTTCTATATTTCTTATATAGCGAATGAGTCACATTTCCCTTGCCTTCAGATATTTCTCTTTAGTGTAGGTTGTTCCAGATAGAAGTACTTCTGAAAACAGCCCGAGTTGTGATGGACATACTGTATAAGTTGAAATGTTTGTGATGTGGAAATTTTTGCGATATCGCGAATTTGAAAAATTCGTAAACTTTTCTGTTCGCGTATTTTACCACAAGTATACCAACATATAACAAGTGTCTTGAATTCGCAAACAATTCCCTACGCAAAATGTCCTTAATTGGTATTTCGCAAATGTTTCAACACGCGTATATACCTACGTATACAGTAACTGGATCTCTAGTTGACAAAGCTGTTTCAGACCTCCCAAAAACTAACAGATGAGCAATGTTTTGTGGAACAAGCAGTTGTTCCTTTTCCCAAAATGTTTTCCAAAGTTTTCCAAAGATGAAGTCATATACGTACATTAATCAGTTAACTGTTTACCAAACAAGAAAAATAAAGACTTGTCGAAATTGAAAGCATTAATAATTTGGAAGACGACAAAATAAATTTGAATAAAAAACTATATTTTGTATTTCAAAAGGGTAGAACAGGTTGCCGGAAAAGGAGAAAATGCTAGTTACCAGCATTTTCTCCTTTACCCACAATGTTTTCAGAAGCTTTCTCTGTCAGGCTTGTTAAAACCTAGGATTTTGTGGTAACGGGTCAATAAGTTTAACAGTGATCAAGATGTCAAGCTAGTGTCAATGGCTGATAAACACCTTTATTGTTGCAGCATTTGGAGATGCGTTTACAAGTATAGGTGTAAGAGAGCCCCAACCTGCAGCAAGTGAAGCCTTCACAAAATTTGGAGAAGCCCACAGGGACATGGAGAGGTTTGCCATAAAGATGCTGAAAACAGTAAAACCAGTGAGTACTTGTGTTTATGATTAAGATTCTGAACTCTGTACCACACTATCTCGAGTTTTAACAACCTTGAAAAAGAAGGCTGTAGAAAACACTGTGGGAACAGGAGAAAATGCTAGTAACCAGCATTTTCTGCTGTTTCCACAATGTTTTCTACCTATGGAAGGGCAAAAACTATCATTGAAAAAAACATTTGCATTTTTGTCTGTAAACTTCAATAGTGACAAGTCTAAACTTTTGCAGTGTGGCAAAGAGTGAAATGTACAGTGCAAAGAATATTGTAATAAGACTTTCTTACTCGCTTGCATGGTTAAAAATTCCTTACCTGTGAATATTCATCTATTCTGTCCTTAATTTTCTTTTCTGATCAAGATTAAATACATTGGTTCTCTTTTAACAACTTTAAAAGTATTCTTGTAAAATGTGGAAACTCAAATAGAAATGGTTAATAAATAAATACTGGTAAATGTTGAACAGCATTTTCATTCTCCTTTTCCCATAATGTTTCCTACCCTTTCTAAGAGAAAAGCCTTCATGTGATGCACATTTTGTATGTCAGCAGTAAATGTTTGAATGTGGGCCCAGCCAGGTAGCGCAGTGTATCTGACTCGTGACCTTGTCACCAGGTCGATACCTGGTTGCGGCAAACTTTCTTTCCAGCGATTTTTTGGCTCTCATCTCTGATGCTTGTGAGAAAGTAGTCAGTGGCTTGGAAAGAAAGTTATGTCAGTACTGGTCTGAGAAAGCCAGGAAACACATGCTTTGGTTGGTACACTGGCCGCCGTGATATGACCTAAGCTCTTAAAATGGCGTTAAACTCCAGTAAGAAAAAATTGTTGAATGTGGACATGCCATAATTTTTATTTTTTTGGTAGACAACTTACTGTAGTTAACTGTTTTATAGGTGTACTTTATTGATGATTTTTGTGTTTTATAGATGATTAGTGATTTAAATACATTCCTGAATAAGGCTGTCCCAGACACAAAACTAACAATCAAGAAGTATTTGGATGCCAAATTTGAATATCTTGTAAGTATTTTGAATGCTGTAATTCAAAAGTGTTTAAGCCTTTCCATATATTCATATAGAAAGATGACTTTTTTTAAACAACATCAACTAAAGACAATTTTCTTTTTCACATGTGCTGATTATAGATGCAAAACCATTAAAACTGTCTATACGAGACCAAATTGGACTTTTTTTTTTTGCACATTGTTTTCATCAAAGCTCTGTCCATATTGATTATCCTTCTTGATACAAAGACTTTTCCAGAATCTGCATACTGGTATTTGTTACAAAAATTTAACTTAAAGCACATGGATGATATAAAACAAAGGTGTAGTATCCATAACACACAATACGCAGGTGCGTAATGTAGAAAAAAAGTAGGAACATGCAAAACATTCTTTTATCACTTTATAGAACAACTCCATCTTCATAATTAAGCCTAAAACTGCTTGAAAAATGAACTCTTCCAGCAGATTGTAAAAAGTCAAATGTTGCGATGTCATCCTATTTCTTTTTGATGGAAAATCTCACTACATCAGACATTGTAGATCAAGATTGGCCTACATGTTTTGTGTAGTCTGATCTTGATTTACACTGTGAAAGCACACTGTCAAGCTTAGCAGCCAAAGGGTGATATGACACTCTCAATCTGGAGTGCATAATAATTCAGAACACCTGGTTTGTCCCTCTTAAATACAAGATTAAGCTCTTCTTATTTTGAAAGTACAGTTCATAGATTCAAAGAGCATGAAAACTGTAGGGGTACTACTTTGTCTTCACCCAGATTTTACCGAAGTTTTGTTTTATATTACAGTCATACTGTCTGAAGGTGAAAGAGATGGATGATGAAGAGTATAGCTATGAGGCTCTACAGGAACCCCTGTATAGGCTGGAAACTGGCAACTATGAATACAGGTACCCATCCTATTGTCATTTGTTTGTTTAACTCTTCAACCCTTTACCACACAATCCAAGTTTAACCGACCCTGAGAAAGAAAGCTTTTGAAAACATTGTGGGAAAAGGAGAAAATGTTGGTAACCAGTATTTTCTTCTTTTTCCACAATGTTTTCTTATCTTTTACAGATAAATCCTATTACTTGTGCCACATTTACTATGTCCTTTGGAAATGCTTCAAATTTGGATCTGTCTAAAGTTTTGTCGTGTGGTAAAGATTTAATAGAAGACAAATTTTTTGACTCAACCAATTTGAAAGCACTTGCAAATGACAAATCAAGTGCGACTCAAATTATGAGATTGTCTTTGGTAGGGAGAGAAACATTGTGGGAAAAGGAGAAAATGCTATTTATCAGCATTTTCTCCTTTTCCCATCATGTTTTCAATAGCTCTTTTCTTCAGGGTTATTAAAAGTCGGGGTTGTGTGGTAAATAGTTAATTGATTTGTGGGTTATTTCAGCGGGTTTGAACATTTTTTTAATCATGTCATAACAAAAAACACTTATTCCTGTCTTTCCCAAGTTTCACCAGCACTTCGCTGGGGCTCTGCAGTTCTCTGCTAAAGGACACTCCCAAAAAAACTTTTGTATACAGATCAAACCCAGAACCTCTGTATCATAAATATAACACCTAAACCATCCCCAGTTTCACCAGCAATAGGCTGGGGCCCTGCTGTTTCTTGCCCATCCAAAGTCCTACGTGACTTGGGATATGCACAGATTGAACCTAGAACCCCTGTATTGTAAATCAGATGCCTTAACCTTGGAGGATTCCACTTGATTATATTGTAAGTCCTTTTTATACTAGATATTGTTGAGGAATGAATGGATTTATTGTTTACAAGACAAAAAACTTAAAGACTTGTCTAAATTGAAAGCATTAGCATGCATCACAAATGATGCAACTTTGAAAGGGTAGGGAGCATTGTGGGAAAAGGAGAAAATGCCATTACCAGCAAACCAGTGTTTTGTATCCTTATAATCTGAATCCTATAATTTGAGTCACATTTTATTTTGTTGTCTGCAAACGCTTTCAAGCTAGATAAGTTTGAAATTTTGTCATTTGATGGAAGTTAGAGTTAAGTGTTAGTTTATAACAGTGCCCTCCCTTCTGTGGAAGGGCCAGCCAGTATCTGATTTATGAGACACCTTTGTCAGACTTATTTACTCTCTGAGTTCTTATGTTATATGCCAAGGCACCAGGCAGGTAAACATATGGCAACAATTGTTCAAATAGCTGGCAACTCACCATCCAGTAATTTCAAACAACCCCCTTTGCTTCAGGGAATTTAACCTCTTACCTCCCATCCTGTATGCCAATGCCTTAACCACTAGGCCATGGAGATAGTTTAACTCTTTATTACCAAACAATAAAAATTTTGACATGTCCAAATTCAAAGCATGAGCAGATGAAGAACTATTATAAATGTGGCTTAAATTGTAAGATTTGTCATGGAAACGGTAAAACACATTTTCAGAAAAGGAAAAAATATTGGTTACTAGCATTTTCTACTTTTCCACAATGTTCTTTTTTTTTTCAAGATTTCTTTTTTCCAGGTTGTTAAAACATTGTATTGTGTAGTGTAAGGTTAAGTTGAAGTTCATTAATTACAGGTTAGTGTTGAGATGTAGGCAGGATGCCAGGGCCAAGTTTGCCAAGATGAGAGCTGATGTCCTAGTCAAAATGGAACTACTAGACCAAAAACATGGTAGGTTCTGTGGAGAAAGTTCACATATTTTTCTACCACATGCCCAGTTTTTTAGCTTGCCCAAACTGAAAGCATTTGCAGACCATAAATGTGGCTAAAATTATGAAATATGTTTTCAAGAGGTGGAAAAGCTTTCTTCCTCAAGGTCACTAGCATGTTCTCACTTTACCACAATCTTTTTTAAAGCTTTCTTTTTCAGTGTCATTAACTCTGTACTGCACAATCATGAATTCAAACAACCTTGAAAAAAGAAACATTTTGAAAACATTTGTGGAAAGGGAGAGAATGCTGGTAACCAGTAATTTCTTCTTGTCAAACCATGTATCCCACCCTTGCGAAATTAAATTTCAATTTTTGAAAGTGAGCTAATAAATATGCTATAATTTTAATGTTTCCATGGATTTATCATCAAATAACATGGGACTGTACTCAGAGACCATTCTAAATCAAATTTTAATTCTTAATTTGAAAGACTTAAAATTTGATGGGCTCAGAGGTTTTATTTCAGCTAAACAGCTTGCTTGTGTTGGAATTAAGAAATGTAAATGATATTAAGAGTGTTTGGTGATTATAGCCCCTAGTATTCGTGTTGACTGGTAAGCCCCAACAATATACCGTTACCAAACAATCCTGTTTTAACAACCCTGAAGAATAAAAATCTTGAAAACTTTGTGGGAAAAGGAGAAAATGCTGGTAATCAGGATTTTCTCCTTTTCCCACAATGTTTTCTACCCCTTTACAGAACTTCAGTTTATTTGTACCATTTCTGATGTCATCTGTAGATAATTTTCAGTTTTGATGAGTTTAAAATTTGTTGTTTTGGAAATGGCTATTGCTTGTTTCTCAGGGTCCTGCGTGGCTTAGTGGTAAAGAGTAGGACTCATAACCTGGAGGCCCCGGGTTCAAGCCTCACTGGATCACTTGATTTTTCATGGGAGTATCCTTGGGCAAGACACTTGAGAGCCCTAGCCTAGTACTGGTGAAACCCAGGAAGTACATGAATATGTAGGCTGTTTCGGTGATATGACTGAAATAATGTTCAAAGCGGCATAAAACACCATTCAATCAATTTTTTGTTTTCTGTATTGCAGTTCAAGATATTGTGTTCCAGTTACAAAGATTTGTGTCGGGAATGGCAAAGTACCATAATGACTGCCATGCTGTTATGAAAGAAGCCGTTGTGTTTCCAATAGAGGTTGATTTATCCCGCGGAACATTTACATACGATACATCAAATCAGTTTAATGACGGTGTTGACGATGAGGATGAAGAAGTTGGTGAAGAGCCGGGTATTGAAATAACAGCAGACAGTGGGGATCTCATTTCAACAGATTGAAGTCAACAAAGCATTATATTTTTTTCCATATGTTTTTACCACCCGTAGACTGCTTCCTTTGGGTTGCTGCAAACAATCTTTTAACTTTTTACTACACATTCCCAAGTGTTAACGACCCAGGGATAGAAGGTGTTTAAAAACATTTTGGAAAAAGGAGAAAATGCTGATTACCAGCATTTTCTAATTTTCCAAAAATGTTCTCTACCCTTTTAAAGACAAATTATATCATTTGAGCTACATTTAAAGCTGTTGTCTGCAAATACTTTCAATAAGGATTGGTTCAAAATTTTGTTGTTTGGTAAAGATTTAAAACATTGTGGAAAAAAAAGGAGGAATTCCATGTTACTAGCATTATCTCTTTTAGCCATATTTTTCCACATGATTTTATCTATTAGATCTCCATTTATTATGATTATCAATACTTCACAAGGATGATTTAGACACTGTTTTCTGTATTTGAGAAGGCAATGACTTATAAACTTGCTAAATTTTACATTCTACAAGACCTAATATCCATTACACATATTTCTTATTGGCGTCCAATTTTGTGGATGTTTTATTGTAGTCTGGCATGGAATAATGTAAAACTGGAAATGTTTGTGTCATCCAAATCTTCATAATTTTCACATATTGATAAAAATCACAAAGATATTTGCCAGCATAGATTTAAGGCTACTTTAGGTATATTACCTAGACTCATCAAAGTGGACCAGAATACCAGTCAAATGGCAGTTAATACTGCCAATTGAACACATTTCAGCAAAGTTGAAATGGAGATTTATTGAATTAAATAACTTCTGTTGCATTTTTTGCGAAAAGTAAAACATGCATAAGGTCAGCATTTGGTAATTCACGAAATTTTTTAGACCTGCAATAATATAAACTTTTACAGAACAAAGCACATTTCCTAGCCTAGTAATTACCTTGATATTACCAAAACTGCAATATTCCTGAAAGTGACTATACCAGTTGCAATCCAAAAATTATGAGTATTTATGAGTTACCAAGATAAAAATAATCAATCAACGTACAAGTACGACTTTGCACAAGCTGTTGGCTGCTTTGAAAATATTGAGAGAAGGAGCATTTGCTTGTCACAGACATAATGTTTTCATTCAAAAAACGGATACTTCTATCAAATACTATTTCACTTTCTGTCTTATTCTAGGTAGTGACTTTTCCAAAAGTAAACTCTTTTGTAAGGGGATTACTGTTATACTCAAAATATTGTAGCTCTTGACTCTTTACCCAATGACAAAATTTAGACTTGTCCTAGCATTTGAAGATAACAAGTAAATGTTGCTAAAATGGCTTTATTTGTTATATGGTAGAAAACATTGTGGGAAAAGGAGAAAATGCTGGTTATCAGCATTGTCTTTCTGTAAAGGGTCATTCAAATTCTGGATTGCTTGTTAAACGGTACCCCTTTACAAAACAGCAAAATGGTAGACTTTTCGAAATTGAATCAGATTGCACATTACAAATAGATGTGGCTCAAGCTTTGTGATTTGTCTTTGGTAGGATAGAAAAAAAAAAGGAGGAATGCTGGTTACCAGCACTTTATCCTCTCTCTCATTATATTTTCAAGAGTCTTTGTCCTCAGGGTCATTGACAAACAGGATTGTTTAAGAAAAGGTTGGCAGGTGACAGTTTTTGTTGTTGTTCAGATCGATAGGATTTGCAAAGAAGAAGTTAAATTTGTTTTGAATGGTTGGATTTCTTTGCAAGGATGGAAAACATTGTGGAGAGAGGGAAAAACTAATGGTTACCAGCTTTTCTCCCTTTGCCAACAATGTTTTCAAAAGCTTAAAACACAGGATTGTTTGGTAAAGGGCTAAAGCACTAAAGCGTCTATTCAATAAATGAAATCCAAGTAGTTTTGTCAATATGTAATTTACCTTCTCTGCCATAGACCATGTCTGACAACATGAGGGGAAAAAGACAGTTGCTTTTCACAGCAGTTGTTCCTTTACCCACTATGTAAATCTTACAGGCCAACAAATGTATCTTCCTCATCATTTGTTTTGCTCTTTTATGTGTTGCTTTGCTACTTACTGATCTATGTGGCTAATATTAGTCTCTATGGTAGAATCTCAGTTGTTACTTTATGTTCGGCATGTATGTAGCTTTTCACTAGATGACAAAGTTATAAACTTTTCCATATTGAAAGCATTTTCAGACAATAAAGAAAATTGGACTTAAATTGTGGAATTTGTCTGTGAAAGAACAGAAAAACATAAGAAAAGGAAAAGATGCTGGTGACTAGCATTCTCTCCATTCCCACAATGTTTTCTAAAGCCTTCTTCCTCAGGGTGGATGGGATTGTTTGGTAAAGGATCATGTTTTGACCAATATGTGCAGTAGTTTTCAGCTTCAGAACATACTGACCCGATATCCATTGAAAAATTATGGGGTTGTTTCAGGCAGAACACTCATTCTGTCTCAGTGGTTAAGATGTACATTAAACCACATGTCCCGAGTGTGATCCTCACTCAAGGCACTTGGATTTAGATGCAGCTGTCACTTTGTAGTCCAGCCTAGTGTAGGTGAAACCAAGGAGATACATAAATAAGTGAACTGTGATATAACTGAATAATGATACAGGGATGTAAAATGCCATTCAGCAATACCTATCCCTTCCTCTTCCCTCACCCCAACAAAAAAGAAAAGAAAAAGAGACAGTTTAGTTTGAAAATAAAGGATTTAATTTCGCATGTACAAAAAAAGTCCAAGATCTTACAAATTTATTTTGCATTTACATGGAAATATACATGATTGGTTTTTTTTCTTTTGAAGTGTTACAATTATGATCTGAAGAGTTTATGTATGTTGTTATGTATGATAAAATGTAAAGCTTTATTAAAAAAAAGAAAGAAAAAACATACAAAATCCAGACTTCTTATCCAATATTTACAGAAGGTGCTGTATCTGAACACAAATATAAATTAGCCATTCTCTGTGAAAAGGGGGTTTAGTGCATCTGCAAAAAGTATTGGCCTGTGTCAGCCTATGCAGTTCATGTAGGCTGACATGGGTCTAAACTTTTTGCTGTGTGTAAATTTTCTGCATGTCCAAGGACCATGCTACCTCATGATTCATTGGGTTGTTAGGTAAAATGAATTTTATGGATCCATAAGTATATGATGACTTGCTTGGTATAATGCATCAGGAAAATGCATTAAACTCTCTTTTGCCAAAGTGCATAAAATGCAGGATCTAGAACAAAAATCAAGTTTGAAGTACAGGAACATGTACTTAATTGTACCCTTCACAACGGAGTTAGGCAGGGGTTTTAATAGAGTTGGGTTTGCCTTTCTGTTTGTCCATTTGTAGACGAAATTTTGTGAGCTCTTCACTTCATGCAGCTTTCATTCAATTGGCTAAAGTTTTAATTAAAGCCGTTCTAACATTGAGCCTTGTGCACTTGCAGTTTTCATCATGATTGGTTAAATTTTATATGAGTGATCACTGAATTTTTTTTAGCTGATCAAATGACAAGACAATCATTATGGGGTATGTTTTAGATTCTTGTAGATATGATTATCCCTGTACAGATTCATTGTTTGTATATGAGCCATGCTCTGTGAAAGGGGGGTTAAGTGAATTTGCAAAGAGTATCAACCCATTTCAGCCTGTGAAAGCTGGACTGGGTCATAACTTTCCACTGTTGGTCATTTTTCTGCATATCAAAAGACCAGTCTACCTCATGATTCAAAGGGTTGCTAGACAAAATGAATTTTCTGGATCCATATTGATACGATGCTTGGTATAATATATCACAGAGATGTGCAGCTCATATATTTATAGTCAGTCTGACGTGGTATGCTTTAATATTATGAGTACCTGTATCTACAGTTTAAAACTAAACTTACAACATTGTAAAACCTAATTAAAATTTCGTCACTAAGAGAAATCAGAACTGACATTTTGTTGAAAATCTCTAGAAAATTCATTAAATTTATAGCTGAGCGCTAAATGTATCATTATGCAATAATCACTTTACATCATAAATTATTCTGTCATAAAATGCATTGGTAGCACTGATAAAGTTTATACTTATATCCCCACAAAATGAGTGTTTTTCAGGGTATATTGGAATCAGCTCGTTGCTCTATGAACACACACACAGGTATATATGCATTGGACACTCCCATTCGGTTTTATTGTCATCGTGTCAAAACTTTGTACAACTGTAAACCAGAAACCATAACATTCAGATGTTTGCTCTGAAGCTTTGAAAGATAATATGCCCTGGAAATTAGATATTTGTCTAATTATGCCCCCCTTCAACGAAGTGGGGGTATATTGCTTTGCTAATGTCCGTCGGTCGGTCCGTCGGTCGGTTGGTAGACCTTACCTTGTCCAGATGATAACTAGACACAGAATTGACCTAGGTTTGTCAAATTTGGCACAGACATGCATCTCGGAGTGTAGATGATCCCTATTGATTCTGAGGTCAATCAGTCAAAGGTCAAGGTCACAGTGACCGTCAACATGTTGATATATAGACCAAACCTTGTCCGGATGATAACTAGACACAGAATTGACCTAGGTTCGTCAAATTTGGCACAGACATTTGTCTCGGAGTGCAGATGATCCCTATCGATTTTGAGGTCAATCGGTCAAAGGTCAAGGTCACAGTGACCGTCAGCATGTTGATATATAGAACAAACCTTGTCCGGATGATAACTAGACAAAGAATTGACCTAGGTTCGTCAAATTTGGCACACACATACGTCTCGGAGTGTAGATGATCCCTATTGATTTTGAGGTCAATCGGTCAAAGGTCAAGGTCACAGTGACCGTCAACATTTTGATATATAGACCAAACCTTGTCCGGGTGATAACTAGCCACAGAATCGACCTAGGTTCGTCAAATTTGGCAAAGACATTCGTCTCGGAGTGTAGATGATCCCTATTGATTTTGAGGTCAATCGGTCAAAGGTCAAGGTCACAGTGACCGTCAACATGTTGATATATAGACCAAACCTTGTCCGGGTGATAACTAGCCACAGAATTGACTTAGGTTCGTCAAATTTGGCACAGACATGCGTTTTGGAGTGTAGATGATCCCTATTGATTTTGAGGTCAATCGGTCAAAGGTCAAGGTCACAGTGACCGTCAACATGTTGATATATAGACCAAACCTTGTCCGGGTGATAACTAGCCACAGAATTGACTTAGGTTCGTCAAATTTGGCACAGACATGCGTCTCGGAGTGTAGATGATCCCTATTGATTTTGAGGTCAATCGGTCAAAGGTCAAGGTCACAGTGACCGTCAACATGTTGATATATAGACCAAATCTTGTCCGGGTGATAACTAGACACAGAATTGACCTAGGTTCGTCAAATTTGGCACAGACATTCGTCTCGGAGTGCAGATGATCCCTATCGATTTTGAGATCAATTCATCAAAGGTCAAGGTCACAGTGGCCTAACCTTGTCCAGATCATAACTAGACACAGAATTGACCTAGGTCCTTCAAATTCTGTACAGATATTCATCTTGGAGTGTAAATGATCCCTATTGATTTTAAGGTTAATCCGTGCCGAAAAGAAAATCGATAACCCAGTCTGTGTATCGGCGAATGTTTACAATCTTGTATGTATACACACGGCGGTGTGTATAATTATGCGAACTGTTGACAGATTATCACGTTTAACAATTGAAGTGGGCTATAAATAAAAAAGATGACATCGATATATCCCAATCAATTCTTTTGATATCAGTTTATGAACTGTGCCACTTTCTGTATCAATGTGGCAGTAGGGGGGCATGACTGTTTTACAAACAGACATCTTGTTTAGATATTTGGCCTAATTCATGTTGGGTTAAACTTATATAATTGAGCCACGCTCTAGCAAAAGAGGGCTTAATGCATCTTCATGATGCTTGATAGCAAGCAAGTCATCACAGTATTATAGATCTGTAAAATACGTTTTGTGTAACGACTTACTGAATAATGAAATATATTGGTCATTTGACATGCAAAAAATTGACTATAGCAAAAAATTTTGGCCTAGGTCAGCCTGAGTTTATACTCTGTGCAAATGCATTAAGCCCCCTTTTCACAGAGCATAGCTCATATTCATTGGCATGGTGAGAATATTGAGTAACCTCCAGTTCAGTCTGTCATCATTAAGGCTGTGCTGATAAAAATGTTTCTGGAATCTACTACATACTATATTGAGGCTGGAATACTTCCTCGTAACTTCCTGAACACACCTGCAAAAGAGTTCTTAGGAGGAATGCCAAGTAACAGACACCAGTCAAAAACACCAACAGATATGCTCAAGACGATGATTGCAGACAACAAGAGCAACCCAACATTTCAAAATAAATGTTTTAACTTCAACAATATATTTACTTATAAGACTCTGACAGAGAACCATTCTATCCTTGTTGCAAATTCAAAGCTAGGCAAATACAGATGGAGCTATAAGGGACAGACAGGATACAATGTTTTCGTTTTTTTTTTTTAAAAATAAATGCTTTCATAAAATGTTATCCCAGCGTATCACTTCCTTCTGTAAATGATTCATTCATATCAGTGTCTGTGTTTTGCCTGTTGGCATCCGCCATTCGATGGGACATTAACCAGTGGCGGCGAGCTTGACTGTAGTCCCAGTTACTTGTGGTTGGTTTCTGAACATGGGTCAGCCAAGTTGGATTGTATGGGCCCTTCCTTTGTCGTGGATTGTGTGATGACTTGCATGCAGCTGGATTGTAAGGTTCTTCTGATTCATACTGTTGGAGTTTTCTGTCTCGTCTTTCCAGTCTTTGTCGTGATTTCTTTTTCATATGACACCGCCTTTCATACTGTTTGGATGGTGCAGATTCTGTCCTCGATTTAGTTAGCACAGTTGTTCTATGATGCTTTTTATTCCGCATTAAATGCCTAGATATTGTTCTTTTCCTGTTATAGAAATCTTTATCCTTATCATCATTTGAGGAGTCATCCTCCTTTGACCTCTCAGATGTTTTTCTCAACCGCTGTATTGTGCCGGATTTTGCTCTATCATAAATAAGATTAAAAGACTGATCTTGACCTCCTTTAACTTTTAACATTTCATTTGCTGAGTTTACACCTGGATCCATGTTGATACTACTCTGTGGAATGTCACTCGGATCCAGGTCAGGTGAAAATTCTGCATCGAGATCTGGAAAAAAATCCCCTGATTCTGTCGATGTTTTTGGGCGTATGGTGGCAGCACTGATGACGCTGACACTTTTCTGAAGTTCAGGTCGCATACCATCATCGTAGTACTGGATGTAACATACACTTTGTTGACGCTTGCAATCCGATTTTAAATCAGTTTGGTCCCCTGTGTCAAACTTTTCTGATTGATGTCTAATTCTTTGGTAAGCTGAAAGCTCAGCAGAATCCTGTGTCCTTAAATCACATAGTCCGGTCTCCCTGTTTGTTAGATATGGTTTCAAATTGGCAAAACTTGTTCCAAGGTCCATTGAACTTGATACTGACATGCTATCAGCTTCAGAATGATTTAAATTTTGTTTTATCAGAGGGAGCTTTGACATATCCGATGTTGTGCTCAGATCGGTTTGACTTCCAGCTTCACTAATATGTTGTCTTCTACGTCGGAGGGGTCTATTTCTTACATGGCACAAGCATTGTAAAATTTGAATATCATAAAAATGCTCTATGAGATAATTGTATTTCCCTTTCAAGGCCTCTTTCAGGTGTTCTATTGCACATTCAATGCTTTCTGCCTTATTAACACCATCAAAGATGTTGGACCAGAGGAAGTCTCTTTGTGCATGTAATGTATTAGGTTCAAGGATTGCCCCATATATTTCTCTCTTGATCATTTTCTTGTGAAAGAGATGATCACTTATATCCCTTAGATCTACGTTTTTCTTAATATAGCATACTAGGCATGCTATCTTAGAGTTTTTGTATTCCTGTTTTATTCTTTCCAAAGAATTATAAACACCCTTGGTGAGACGCTCATAATTGTGTTCTTCTAGAATCTGCAAGAAATGTGTTATTTTTTCAGGTCCACGACCCATCAGTTTATGGAGAAGACATCGAACTTGATCTTTGTCCTGTTTAGATCGTAAACTGGCACACTCGTCATCACTCAGGCATTCAGATTCTATCAGCCTGTCAGGTATGGATGTATTGCCAAATGATAACTCTTCCACAAAGTTTATAAAATTTTCTTGTAGTGCTTCCTCCATGTGAACTGAATGTGACAATGCTTGCCTTAAGGCAGATTTATGACCTGAAAATGAAGTATATATTGACGTAAGCTAGTGCTTAATGATATTTTCTTCTTAATTTTCACTCTCAAGTGAAGATACTTTCAAGAATTCAGACTTTATTTATTGATCTGAAAAGTAAAGCTTTAAATGCATGGACAAATAAGCCGTAGATCACACAAACATGGACTCTGTATGCTGTGACATCTCTGACAAGATAAAAGTCTAGATTTCAGTCTGTGGGATAGCAATTAATTCCTGTTACAGAAAGCGTTCTAACTGGACTATATGATGCCAGGCAACAATGTCTAACATGCATGCCTGTAAATGCATGTTTGTCTTGATGATACCATGGACGAGGTCGAAACTGGGTCACCTCGAGTAAAAAAATAGGTTACTGGGACAAATCTTGGAAAAACCTTATGTACACTACAGAGGCTACATTTTCATACTCATGAAAACTGGTCAGAGTGTTTATGTTAATGACCGCTCAAGTTAGTTAAAATGTGGGCCATGTCTGGTCAAACAGTATGTCACTGGGACAAATTTTAGGAAAACCTGTACAATCTTGAGGTCATATTCTGTCCAGTTCTCATGAAACTTAATCAGAATGTTTGTCCTGATGATATCTCAGACAAGGTTGAAACTGGGTCACATGGGATTAAAAAGTGGGTCACTTGGAAGAATCTTAGAAAAACTGTCTGTGCATTCTAGAGGCCTGATTTTCTGTTAGATGTTCATGAAGCTTAGTGGGAATGAATGAATGAGTAGTGTTTTAAGGCCTGTCGACAGCTCAGGTCATATTGGGCGCATTTACAAATGTAACCATGCCTTTACTTCAGATGATACTGTGAAACGTTGGAACTTGATGTTTAAAACAGTAACAATGAGGTAGCAATGGGGTTAAAAATTTCCCCATTAAAGAGGCAAGACAATGTATGTAGAGAGTACCGTTAAAAGAAAAGCCAAGAAACGTAAAACTAAATCTTCTTTAAAAGGTTAACTTCCTTCAAAAATTCGATTAGTGATTCCAACTTCACAGTATCAAACAGTGTTTTTGAACTGTCAACCTGAAAGTACCTGTCCCTGATAGGAAGCTTAGTGGGATTGTTTGCCTGAATGTTATCTTGGATGAGTTTAAAATGGGTCACAGCTGGTCAAAAAAGTAGGTCACTCAGACAAATATTCGAAAAATCTTGTGTTCAATGTAAAGGTCACAATTTCAGTCAAACACTCAAGAAAGTTGACCAGAATGTTTGTCTTGATGGATGTCAGTTGAGTTTGAATATGGGTCACATATTGTCAAAAAATAGGTCACTGGGACAAATCCTTGAAAAACCTCATGTTCATGCTACAGGCCACATTTTCAGTCAAATACTCATGAAAGTTGGTTAGAATGCTTGTCTAGATGATCTCTCAGACGAGTTTGGGAATAAGCCACATTGAAACCATTAAGAACACTCTAAGGCCACATTTTCAGCGCAATACTGATGAAAGATGGTAAGCATGATTGTCTCCATGCTGTCTTGAATGCGGTTAAAAATGTGTCACATGGAGTCAAAAAATAGGTCACAGGAATAATTTTTTGGTAAACTTAGCATAGACTCAAGAGCCCACATTTTCAGTCCAATACTCATAAAAGTTGGCCAAAATGTACCCAGAATGCCCAAATCAACGGAAGATAATGAACTTTCGTGTACACCATAGAGGCCACGTTTTCAGTCTACTGCTATTGAAAGTTGGTCAAAATGTTTATCTTGATGATATCTTTAACAAATTTGAAAATGGGTCTTGTTAGTTCAAAACTAGGTCACCTGGACAAATCTGTAGAGACCACGATCTCGCGATGAAAACCTGGCCAGATTGTTTTTCTTGATTATAATCATAAAATTTTGGAAAATGGTTGATCCCAGTAAAACACTAGTCTCAATAATGAGACGATACGGTGATTTTTTTCATATTTGGACATTTGTTGGGCACCGTACCGTCTCAAGTCCATCGTAAATTTTCCAGTAGCAAAGATAGAGCGCTATACTGACTTTTTGTTTCGTTGGTTTAATCTGTATTGCAGCGACATACAATTAACTTTTAGTAACAAACATGACCAAGGGCAAATTATTAAACCTTCCATCACCTAAAGAGCTTGTAGAAGTCGTTTATAACATGTAAATCTTGGAAAAAAAACTGACAATATCTATCGTGTGCTGCGGCCATTTTGTGTCTTTTAGGGAACGTAAATTACTCGAGTAACAGATGAAATGAACTGTTTTTTCTTATGTTCAGCGTTTAAATTGCAAATATTTGTATTTTAAACGAAGGATAATTGAATACGCAAGCAACAGGTATGTTCAAATCCTAGTTTTGTGCTCTATTTGTGAAATTATGAGAGTTCAAACTTGCGCACAAAATCTGTGCAGAGACTTCAACTGGTTTTATCTTTATCGTCTCTGTACCCAGAGGCGACCAGTCAAAAAGTAACATCGCCTTTGGGGACAGTTATCTGTACTAAGTAAAACACTAGGTAATTAAGTCATATCGGAGATAAACCATTGACTATACTTCGTCAGACTTCGTATTATGTTCTAAAAGGTACACAGGCTCAGGTGAGCCATTCAGGGCCCTCTTATTTTATTATATTACGGAGTATGAGACCATTTAGGCCTAGATGGACACCAGGAGAATGAAGACCTACATCAGACTCCAAGTTTGTGCAGGTTCATATTGATCTCCACCCTCCACTATACTCTTCATAGACAGTTATGGCAAGATTGGGTTTGAAAAGTTTGCTATATTTATTGAATCACAGTTTTACTGAATTGCCTCTTTCGTCTAGCTCGGTACCTCAGAAAAGTACACCGTAGGGTCAAATGTTCGTATTCAAACTTGACGAACTTTTTTCTGAGGTATGTGATAATCATTGCGACAAGATACATTCCTCTATCACTGCTTTACACTGTTTCCATAGTGTTCATGATTGAAAGCAGCCAATGGTTTACAAAAAAAAGTGTTGTGCAAAGAACTGGTTACCATAATATTTATGACTGAGACAATATTAAAAAAAAAAAGGGGGGGGGGTTAAAATCCTTACTGAACGGCAAACTTTATACCGTCCCAAACTGAAAGCGGTTGCAGATGACAAATAAAATGTCTCAGATAATGGGATTTGTCTTTGAAAGGACAGAAACCATTGTGGGATAAGGAGAAAATCATGCTTACCAGCAATTTCTCCTTTTCCCACAATCTTTTCAAAAGCTTTCCCTCTCATGGTCAATAAAACTAGGCATTGCGCGGTAAAGGGTTGAATCTAAAATTTGTGTAGAGTTTCAATATTTTACAAGGGTGTTTCTTACTCTAGAACTGATGAATTGCCTTTTTTTTTAACCGTGAAATCAAAAAGGCCCACCTTTCGTCCTGTCATTGCTGCTTTTCTGTTTTCCAACGCTCTGTGATGAGGTTTGGTTGTCTCTCAGCGTTCTTAAATCTTTCTTCATTGCTTTCATTGATTCACACAGCCAATTATTCTGTCGCACCAGGTGTCCAACAGTGTCTTTTAATACGCCAACTGTTTGATACTGTTCATTTGTGGTTTCCAAATAGTCTTTAATGTACTCTATATCGCTTGAAATACACTTCAAGCTGTTCACCAATGTCTAACAAATAGATTTAAAGAAATGAAAAGAAGAGCTGAATGTTATAAATCCAAATCGTTTTTGGTTTCAGTGGATTGCATTTTCAGCAGTCGAAAGAGGTCGATTCTATTTGTCTCTGGAAGTGTTTCATAATAATGAAAACAAAATAGTATTGGTTTATTGGTTGACAAAGTTTAATTATAGTGTCTGCATGTCCTGTGAACCTCTATATTAATTGGTAGGCTCATCTTCCGAACTGACTCTAGTGTACAAGAACTATTGGTGCAATATCCTATCTAACCCTCGTGAAACCATATACTAGTAAAAGCCGGGTCTTTACGGAAACGGACGAAGAATGCGCCGAGGTATACGTTTTCTCAGTTCATCATACCACACGCAGCAATCGGCAAACAAAATTACTAAGTCTGCTGATCAAACATAATTTTGCAACGATTCATCCTCAGGTGGAACATAGCTAATATTCGTGTTTTGCCTATCTCCAACAGCAGCAACTTGACTTCCTTGGCAAACAGAATCGCATATACCGGTATACAGCAGATCATTTAGATCTATAAATGTTTAAGACATGTGTGCTTTAAACATTTCCTGCGTACCTGGTTACATGAGGGTCGAAATTTAAAATCTTTTTTAGATATTATTATTTGCTATTTTATTGCAAAAGTCATAAGAAACAAAGTCAAGTTCTAACATTTCAGTAGCTATGGCACGCTTGATGCAAAACCACCGTAATGTGGCCGAGCATATGTTGCTAACAAGGACATCCCAAGCCGCTGTCGCCAGACGTTTTGATGTGAGTCGACCCACCACATCTCGTTTGTACTCGCGTCTACAACACAACGGGGACAACAACTGATCTACCTAGGAGTGAACGTCCACTCTTTACGTTACGTATGCAAGACCAAAATATATTCGTGGGCTTGATGCAGAAAGGAGTCAAGTGACATTTTTAACATTTTGAGAAAAACGAAGTTAAACGTTTGACTCATTAGTATAAATCAGAAAGCTCCTGTATCTTAAAACTTCTTGATGCTGAAGATAAACATATCTATGAGGATGATCCCTACGTAAGTGTTTTGAAATTAAGTTGTTGCATTTTTTTTATTTTGATGATTTTTGCACATGACACCTTTCTGCACGAACTGCTTTTGGTCTTTTTTGTTTAGCAGAAAGGTGTCAAGTGAATAGTATGTGATCAGAAATGAGTACAAAATGAGTAAATAAATGAATAGAAACTGCAATGCAATCATGTACGTCTCTTTTCAAACAGATGCTCATGTAAAACAACACGTTTAAGTTTCAGATTACACTGTGAAATCAATAAAATCAAAGCCTGAATTTTCATAAAAAATCTTATCTGGTACTGCTGCCTTTCAATATTTTATTTGATAGTAGTATCTTTTTCTTTTCCTTTAAACATTAATTTAAACATTACATGTATTTTAGTCATATAGCATCAGCCAGTGCACCTGCTCATGCATTTCTGCAGTTTCCTTAACACTATACTCTTTCCGAGCCACTTGCTGCTATCTCATGTATATATTGTCAAAAAAAAAAAAAGTCAATGGTGCAGGAAAAATGAATCCTGAGGGAGTAACTATCACTGATCTTTGAAAAGAGTTTGGCCATGCTTGGTATCTGCATTGCAACCCCTTAATTACTAGCCCTATATGTAAATGAGCTACATGATGACTGACAACAGATCAGTTGTTGCAATGATTGAACTGTTGTCGTAACTCTTGTCTGTAATGATTAACTCAATTTTCCTCTACCGAGAAATATGGACCTTTAAAATAAGGAAAATAAACATTTTAGCGTTCTTTTCGGCTGGTCTGCTGTGTAAATCGAAATTGGGTATTGAATTTTGAAAAATGAATTATTATGTAGTTGAATCAAATGAAAATTTTGCGCTGTGAGACTCTGTTATATACGGTGGCACAAAAGTGACATGGAAGATATATTTTATACTACGTGCGCACGCAGTAGCTAATACGTGCGCACGTATTAGTTATTACGTGCGCACGTAATAATCCACCAATCAGAATCATGAACCTCCCTCGCAACAATATGGCTTTTGTTCCTTATAAACTGATTGGTCGATTATTACGTGCACACGTAATAGTTATTACGTGCGCACGTATTAGTTAATACGTGCGCACGTATTAGCTACTGCGTGCGCACGTACTAGCTACTGCGTGCGCACGTAATAACTATTACGTGCGCACGTATTAGCTAATACGTGCGCACGCAATAGTATTACGTGCGCACGTATTAGTTATTACGTGCGCACGTATTAGCTACTGCGTGCGCACGTAATACTACTGCGTGCGCACGTATTACTTATTACGTGCGCACGTATTAGCTACTGCGTGCGCACGTAGTATAAAATATATCTTCCATGTCACTTTTGTGCCACCGTAGTTATACCCACTTTACAGATCTATAGATTCCACTGGTTGCACTTAAAGTGCTTAGCTTCAAAACTTAAAATCATCAACTTGGGAAAAAAATGCAGTGTGGTAAGATTTTTCTCTCTCACTTAGATTTCAAAATAATTCAAAATTTGAATGGCAAAGTAGGCCACTGAAATAACACAAACAATATTTCTGCTTTCTAATATACATGTAGCTATATGATCACAAGTTTACATTTGATGCACACTTTGGTGTAGGACGAAAGATCACAAAAGATCCTAGGTCAACTGCCCTATGGGACAAAAGACCCATGAAGAAATACATTATGACCAATTAATATAACCTTAAATTTGCAAGCTAATTAGTATCGGTTTTAGTGATCAATTTTCTTTGTTCAAGCCACAGAGATACTATCGTTTAATTTCTGATACTTTTCTTATATTTATACAAACCGAAAATGAATGATAATTATTGGAAATTATATGAACACATTAGATGAGCAGCGACTTCTGATCTTTCATGTTTTGAAAAGAACATCCAGGATCATTTGGTAACAGGTTGAACATTATTTTACTGTTGATTATTTCTATTTTACGATTACGCTTCCAATATGAGATTAGGTCACTGGGAAAGTTTATTCTGCATATGGACATGCTGGTGCTATTTGCTGAGAAATTGTTTGCCTTCGAAATTCAAGTACTTGTAGCCGAGTCCCGGTAGCTCAGTCGGTAGCGCACAGGACTTGAGAACAGGAGGTGGCTGGTTCGATCCGCGGTTCGGTCAATTGCCTTCCAAGGATTGATGAAAGTCATTGCGACAGGATTAATTCATCTCTCACCTCTGACCATTGCTTCCATGATGGCTATGTGGGAAAGCAGCCAGTGGCTTGGAAAGAATATTGTGCTGAATACTGGTAAAAGAAACTCCAGGATAGCATGGATAGGTGCACTGGCCGCCACGATATAGCTGAAATAATGTTGCAAATGGTGTTAACCTTCATGCTACTGACACATTTCCCAACTTAATCATACCAAATGCGGTCCATGTGGACCCCCGTCATAAACTTGTATCATTCTTGATTTCTTGTGTACAAATGTTTAGAATTTTATTTTTGTAAGTTCAGTCACTGAAAATCAACTACTCTTGGTCTTATTTATTGAATTTTCTTTCAAGGGAAAACAACTGAAATATTTGAGTATGAGGTGTGCATGCGTGATATATAGAATAATAATGATATTGCCTGGGGTCCGCACGAACCCCAACAGATTTTGGGTTTTATATTCCACTCACTCTGAAGCCACCAAAGTTTCTATGTAAATTCAGGTTATGAATAGGTTTAGTAACAAACCCCTAAAATGATAGTTCCCTGCAGCTTCAACTTTTGTACCATAGACAAACAGAGAACCATGTTGGGTCCATACGGACCCCACACCGTATGATTAAAGTTAAACACCGTACAGTCAATCAATCAATCAATCAATCATTAAAGCACTTTTAGTCTTTACTGTATTGCATTTACAATGGTTATCATTGCATAGTTCATAACTCGCAAGTAAGATATAAATTCTAACTGTGTGACAATTGGCAAACATTGTCATTGACTGTATTCATTCATCAGGGTAGTTTGTTCTACTTCTTACTCCTTGATTGATTATGTGCTTATGACATGTAACTTTTAACAAGTACATTCAGTTCATTTTGCTCTCTAATTATATCCTTCTGGGAGATACTTTTTCCTCAATGCCTTGTCAAGTCTGTCTTTACGACACTTATATCAATCACTCATAATTTGCAGAGTGGAAAAACTAGGCTATGATTAGTATTATAATTATCATACTTATTATCATTTAAAGGCACCAATAAACAACACATTTAGATTGAATGTATGATCAAGAACTGTGCACATTTCTCCATATAGTCCATCATTACAATCCTCATCTTCATTTGATTACAATGTTTGCATATATTTCTTTTTGAAATAATTTGAATAATATGAAAAAGATAACTTTTATCCATTCAGGTTTTCTTTTCTGACTTTCAGCATTTGTGGGTTACATGTCAACAAAAATGATATCATTCATCACAATATTCATTCAATGTCCAGTATTAGAGTTTTGTTACAAATGTAATATCACCCTAAAACACTTAATAAATCAAATGGGCATTATTTATTAGGGACAGAAAAAGTCTTTACTGAAATTTAATATATGCATATGTTTTGACTGAATAGATGTATTTCATTGAATAGCTTACACCGTAGATCCAAGATCACAAAAAAAAACTTGTAGTCTGATTTTGATCTACATTGTTTGCAAAAACATCTCAATCTGTAATTAATAGCTCTCGCAGTAGGTGCTAGGGATAAAAAGGAATACGGTCTTCCCTAAAATCAGATCAAAATGAGATACTTACCAGAAATAAAGTGACATAACTTGACAGTGGTGGTGTAAACAAAGTCTAAGTAATGATAAAAGTACCAATTAGAAATTTTCATATTCCTGATCATATTTCACATATCTGGTATTGTAGTGCTTCACTTTGAACCTTTATGTATAATAAAACATTGGTCGACTACAGATATACGTTTGTGCAGAATGGAGTCATCTGCCATTTGATCCCCCTTCTGCATAACTAGTAAAGCACTTGACTCCTTCCTGCATGTGACATTTGGATAAAAATCACCTGTACCTTTTAAACAATGGTCAGTAATTTTCTTACGCATCTACCTAGGGAGCTGCTGTTTTGCAGGTTTGTAGTAGTCGTTAAAAACATAAGAAAATGCATTTAACTCAATTTTGGTAAAAATGTCACTTGACTCCTTTCTGCATCAAGCCCACGCAATACATTTACCTTACCCATCTGAGAAATCGATTTCGTATTGCCATTGAAACTGTCCAGACTATTCATGAAAATCACAATAACCGGACAGGCGCCTGCATCGTCAGAAACCGTATCCGGTAGTTTGTAGGTCCGTCGTCCATAAATTGGTGTGCCTTTGACGTAGCGCTGACGTCAATTTAGGATGGACTGGCTTAAGCGTCACTAGCGAAATGCATTCCCTTTTCATCGTTAGAGACGTGTGATGTTTTCCCATGAGTCAAGGTTCCTTCTGTTCAAGGCTGACACACGGCAAAGGGTGTACAGACGTCGTTGGGAAAGATATTTTGAAAATTGTTTGCTTGAATGTGACTGTTTTGATGGAGGTAAACTGATTGTTTGGGCCAGTATATGCTTTGGACACAGGACGCCTTTGGTGTTTATCGAGGCACACTAACGGTTCAGTGTTACGTAAAGCCTGTTTCATATCAGCCGTGCGATTTTTTCGTTGTACGATTTCCGCTGCGAACACAATCGCTACCTATTCGCACCCGTCGCACATACTGCAAATTTGCAAAGCGATCTCCGTACGTTGTTTGCACGATTGACTCACGAACCATACGGTATTCGCAGGTTGAACGTACGAAAAAAAAACAAACAAAGCGACGTGTTCGCACGGCTGTCATGCGGTTATCGTGAGGCTGCCGCACAAATTCTCAAGGCACCCGCAAGACTGCCGTAAGAATTTGCAAAGTGTCTTACCACCACCGCACGGCAAGCACGAGTTTGCAAGACAGCTCTACGGTGTTCGTGCGATCGCCATTAGGAGGAGGAATTATATCCACTTGTCCAGATTTGGATATATATATACAATGGTATGCGGCAACACCCTCATTCTGCAGCAGGAGTTAACTATAGCTATGCAGGCACATAGGTTGCGTAGTGCAGCCATGCACAGGATACTCGCGGATGAAGAACGGGACGACGCTATTTTTTTAGTGCTTGCAGGTGAGCGTCAACGCGGAAGAGCCCAACAGAGATGTTGGTGGGTGAAGGCATTGTTGGAGCGGCGTCGGCTGTTTGGCCAGTATCACACACTCTTTCAGGAGCTGGAAAGGGAGTTCGACGTGGATTACCTGAGCTACATAAGAATGAGCTCGAACATGTTTGCCGAGCTACTTCTACGAGTTGGTCCTCTTATCACCAAGTCCAACAGGCAACTTAAACATTTGACTACCTCTTTAGTTTCCAATAAATATATTGCATTTCAGATATATATACATGTATATATGTACAGAGCAGGTGTATCTTACTTTTCATTTTGCTATCACAATAGCAAACAATATGGATCCTAATCAGACGCGTCTTTATGCCACGACTGAGCTGGATCCATGTTCTTTGCAAATGCCAAATTGCATTAAAGGCCCTTAAACTTTTACATTTGTTATATTTTTCCAATTTCAGGGGTCGTGGATCTATTGAGCCAGGAGAGAAGTCAGTGATAAATCTGCGCTTTCTGGCCACCGGGATGAGTATACAAGCCATCTCGTATTTCATATTAGGAGATGATGCTTTCCCGTTACGAACATGGCTTATGAAGCCATACGCAATGAGAGGGATGACAAATGACCAGAGGGTGTTCAACTATCGACAGTCCCGGGCCAGACGTGTTGTTGAGAACGCCTTCGGCATCTTGGCACACCGATGGCGGTGTTTACTAACGACTTTGCAATGCAGTGTTCCAAGTGCCCTCAACATAGTCCAGGGAACATAAACGTTACACAACTGCCAGCCTGCAGGGGATGCGAAATAGAGCTCCAGCCCTCCAACTACCCGACGTTGATCAGGATGATGAGCACGGTAACGTTGTACCCGGTGCTTGGCGCCATGGTGCCCAGCTTCTGGATGGTCAGCAACACAGAGGACCTCTTGTAACACGAGAAGCAATGACAGAGGGACTATCTGTGTGCCTATTTCAACAGTGCGGTGGGAAGGGTGCCATGGCAGAATGAGATTATATATAGACTACTGAGTATTATTTGCGTCATGATATGTGAATATATAACTGAAATACTGTCGTTGTTCTGTGTATCAGTTGTCAGTGATATTCGTAGGAAGTTCCATGTTCAGCGTGTATGATTTATTATCATGTCATGGTGTATGTTTTTGCATATTGTGTAAGATTTAAAACATATAAATAAGTCAAAGGGTTCAGTTCATAAAACAATCTTTATTTCGAGTCTCATATAAACATGCAATTGTAAATATATGTTACGCAGTATTACTGTAACACTATGGCACTACTTGCTGCCGTCCAAATGGTACCTCGATTGTCTCAGGTTTAATGGGGGGGTTCAGCAACCGGAGCTTTCCCCTTTCCCCTCTGAGATGTTTGTTTTGGAGGCATGACCTTCTCTTCCTGAAATCTCGACAGCGACTGATGACGAATAAGACAGACAAACTTTTTAAAAGAGGAAGGATGACGCTAACTTTTCGCAAGGCATTTGCGGGGCAGCCGTGCGAATCTATACGTTGTTCGTACGTTCCGCAGCAATCTTTAGACAGACTTTCACCAAACGCAAGGCATTCGCAAGATGTTCGTACGATCACCGTCCAGCCTTCGCAGGACAAACGCAAGTATAAAATCGTACGATTGACGTGCGATAGTCTCAAGGTAGCCGTACGGCTGCCGTGTGGCAACCGTACAGTTGGCGTACGAACTCCAAAAATCGCAAAGAAATCGCAAAGAAAATGAGCATGTTGAAAAACCAGCTTGCGACGTCTGCGGCGTTGCGAATTTTTACGGCAGTCTTTCGGAGTCCGCGCAAAGTCTTGGGATTTGTCAAAAAATGTTCCCGTACGACTGTTGTAAGGCTGATGTGAATCAGGCTTAAGCGTCGTCCTGCAATCATTCGTTGTTCCGTGCATTCGTCAACACAACGTCACCTTTCAGCCAGACAACAACTATGGCTATCCCCCGAGCAAAGTTGATATCATGTCACCCATTGAACATTTATGGGATCACGTTGATAGACATGTTCGACGCTGTCATCATCCACCAGCAACGCTTCTAGCACTACGCCGCGCGCTAGTTAAAGATGCCCGTCTACAGCCGGTGAGCAAAAACGCTGTTCAATTTCAAACAATTTAGAATGGTACATAAATCAGTCCTTTGTGTAAACATAGATAAATTACTGACATATATGGTTTACTTGAAAAAAAGAAACAGAGAGATTTGTTTTAGAAACCGAACACTGGTCAGAAGAAAACTGGCTGACGATCGGAGCTGTAAACAATGGCGGTGCGTCACGGAAATTTATCGTTGGTTTCCGCCTAGAGTCGGATACGGTGTAATTTGCATATATAGGCCGCGACCTCCGTCTGAAAATCGAGGCTGCAAAACAGAGAAGCCGCCATTTTCCTTCGTTTACCTCATTAGACACAGGGCGAAGGTCAAATATAGTCACGTAACAGAATGCATGATCATCATACGAATCTACCCGAGTGTATAACGGACATATCGAAATCTTCGATTCAAAAACCGGAAACGACGAGTCTGTTTACATGGAAGGCCGCAACTCAGCGAAATGCATTTTCTATCGACCGTAATCTAAGCAACCTTGCAACCGTGAGGCACAATATTTGGCTTGAAGATATGAGAATGACTATAGTTTGATAAAATAAAGACAAAATGAGTTAAAACTGGCTGAAAATGAGTATCAGGGCCTCTTTAAGAGTGGAATACTATTCCACAAGCCTAGATAAACTGCATGATACAGTCCATCACTAGGCGGAGACATGCAGGACTCGCAGTTAACTGGGATCTTACACGGTACACACTTGTTAAATTTTTGTCTGCAGAATTGACCACCCTAGTGACAAATTAAGCTTTCTTGAAATTGCAATTCTCGATGAAATCAGAAAAAAATGTGATTAAGTCAATGGCATATTGCATATTTCAGTAAGTAATACAGCTCTCTGAAGTGTAAAAGCAATCAGTTGATATAAGGTTTTGCGTTTATTTTTGTTTCTAGTATATAAGAGAGTTGTCGCTATAATATCACTGAAATGAGGTTGAAATTGGCGTAAACACAGATCACTTAATCAATAATTAATGTGTGAAACGATGCATCCGATTTCGTTAATATTGCAGGAACGCAGTTTTCTTTATCTGGTCTATTTAACTGAAATTGGAATATAGTTTAATATTAAACTTACAAAGAGGTTATCATTGGGTACTTCGTTAACAACCAGCGGTATTTGTTCGCCATGGATAGAATATGGTGACCTGAAATACATGTTTACTGATCTCAACCGTTGGGTACCTCCCTGTATCTCTGCTACCCCTCAAAGTATGTCCGTTCGTCTGTCTGTCCGTCTACCATCCACTAAATACTAAACTAAACGCCGATGATATGTTTGTGATTGCTTTTCAATCGTGGAAACCAATATGAAAAAGATCTTTGTAAAAGTCCTCATTGGTCGGTATCTAATTGCTTTTGTCTAGATGTGTCTGCATTTGTCTGCCTTTGCAGACGACAGATTAAATGTGGCTCAACTGATAGGATTCACCTTAAACAGAAACATCGTCTAGGTCTTTAATATAAATACCATTCTAGAAGGGTTTTTTTTTTTTAAATTCGGAGCTGCAAAAAAAAAAAATTTTTTTTTTGTTTTAAATTGTCATTAACTATTCCATGAGCGTAGCCAGAACAAAAGCCTTGAAGCTCGGGCTTCAACATCCATTTTACATGTATGCATTTCAAAGAAAACAGTGTACGAGAAAAAGGTCAAATGTGTGATCACAATGCCAACTGCTTTGGAACGGGCTTCATTTCTACCATATGACTGGCTATGACACTATATTCTAATTTGAATTCTAATTTCTTATTCCGAATTCCAAGACAGGCCATCTGAAAGGTTGAGACGGTCTTTCTCGGCCAATCGCATTGGGGATTCTTTTAATTTAGAAAAGAAGTTTTAAAACAGTGTTGGTAGATCTATTGCTTGCTAAAAGGGACCCGGTTAGGCGAGACGAAATTAGTCGTTTATGTTTTTTTTTATGTGCATTTTCTCCCTTTCCCACGGTGTTTTATATAACCTTTTGAAAACACACCTCATCATCTGAGTAACATTTAATTTGTCGCAATTGCAAATGCTTTCAAATTAAAAGTAAAAAATATTCTTCTTTGGTAAAATATTAATTTCTTTAGCTAAGAATTCCTTGTTTAACAACCCTCAGGAAGAAGAGTTTAAAAAAAATAATGTGGGAAAGGGAGACAATCTGGTAAGCAGTATTTTCTCCTTTTCCTACAATGTTTACTATCTTTTTGCAAATCCTTTCATGCGAGTGTCATATACACTTGTCATATACACTTGTCATTGACTTGGAATTCTTTCAATATTCAGACAAGACTAAAATTTTGTCGTTTGGTTAAAAGTAAATAAATTTGTGTATTCGTTCCATCGTAATTGCATACGAAGTCCAAAGTACAACGTAAGAAGGTATACTAAAACGCCGATATTGTATCACTTGTATGTAGATCTACGCAAAATATCCAAATACAAAACAGTACAGGTATATGTAATATATTACAAAATTACTGTTTATGTGTATTAATGGATGCAATTTGTCGTTTATAAGATTGGTTATTGTCTTGTACATTCCTACTGGAAAATCATTTGGTTTAAATTCTTTCCAAGTGACACACTATCGTTGTCATACTGTAAAACAGCAAATGGCGCCGTTGATATTAATAGATCTAGTAGTTATTATGATCTGAAAGAATTTACACTACCTCATTTCCGTTTCACAATCCATTTATTAAAAAATTGTTCTCGTCTGTCCGATATTAGTTCGAGAACGATTAGAAACGTGCGTTAAAAAATAATGATAAAATACACTATACATTCGACTTGCACTGAACTTGTAAGTCAAAACTTACAACCAGGGATTCTTAAGTTATAAATAGAACACAGAAACAAAGAGCTCCTGACGGGAAGTCCTAAGCAATAACAAAATTGACTGCATATTGATTTATTAACTTACTAGTGTCTCACGCCGCTTTCAACATTATACACAGAACGGAACGGAATTTTATCGCTATAAGTAATTAACAAATACTTTCAGTAAACATAAATGAAAAATAAAGTCGTGAAAGGTTAATAGTGAGAAACTAGGTTGTACATAATTGATGTTTTGAAGAGTTTTTTGTTCTTTTCGAGCATTCCCCCCCCCCACAAAAAAAATATCGAATATTATATAGTAGTTATATCACGGCTCACATATTCACGTATGTCCTTTGTTTCACCAGTACAGGCTAGTGTTCTGAAGTGTCTTCCCCCAGGATACTCCCACAAAAACCCGATGCTGCAAGTGAGGGTTGAGCCCAGGCCTTCCAGGTTACGTGTCCTACACATTACTACCAAGCCAAGCACGACCTCTACTTGTTACAGAACGCGTTTCTGTTTTTTGCACACATCAGGCCCGCAGGGAGCATTTTTAGATGGGGAGGGAGGAAAGCTAAAGAAAACTATTGATGGCTAGCTTGAAAGATCAATCACGTAGTTGTAAAATAAAATCCCTTGTCTTTTTCAAGGGCTCAATATCGAATAAGAGCGATGTTGAGGCAGATTTTGTTTTTGTTATTTATTCATCATCTCCTCCCTCCCTTTGAAAGTTTTGACTTAAAGAGCAAAACAGAGTTTGCCATCTTTAGACTTTCCTAGCTTCAAATATTTCCCAAATAATGGGAGGTGGGAGTGACTAAACCCCACCTACACCGTTTTCACTGTTCCTTCGGCCCTGCACATCGAATTTGAAGAATTTTCAACCTTTGAAAGTCTTTGTAAATATTTTGAAATTGTAAGTACGTGTGCAGGTCTGTAAATAGATAAGACAGTATTTAAATATACTGGTACAGCTGGTACGCTTCAAAATTTCTCCCCGTGTGACGCCTTCTTGTACAACGTTTACAGGTTTGACCTGTTTATGATTGTCAAGACAGATATAATTTTAGAATTACGGGAAATGATAACAATTTTAAGTGGAAATCAGTGGTGTTATTTTTAGAAAGCAGCGTTCAGCTCAACATATACTCGATATCGGGTGTTTGTAAAAATGCAAAAAGTGTATACATGTATCGCTTATAATTTGCAAGTCGTCTCTAAAACGTGCGCACATTCAGCTTTGGCAGTTTATATATAATTACGCACTGGCACTTCGATAATAATTTGGTGATCATGTTTCACTTAATCTAGATTTTGAAATTTTACACAGATCTACTCTTTTTTTTGCAACTCGTCTGTTTAACATACTAATTTTGCTATCGGTCCACATGCTATTTTTAGATTTAGCGGAAATCGAAACTTCTTCTTGGAAAATGCCAAACGCACATGTTACCCTGCACGTCTTTCTTCTAAAATTTAAAGGTGTGATTTTGTAAGATAAATTCAGTGGTTGACCAAAATGATTTAGATTGATACCTTCCTACAAGTTTGTTTCAGAGCACAGACATAGGTCTACAAGGTTCATCGACTTTTTTAATTTAAACCACACAGCAGCAGCTTGCAAAATACTATATTCTTTGCCTAAATATTCGGGCCCAAGACGTATGAAAGAGCAAAATATAGGGTCGCTCATTTGATATGCTTCTCTCAATCACTGAGTAATTTTCCCAAAAATCATGGAAATTTTCACTGAAATCTGCAGGTAGGTGACAGAGGCTTTTGTCTTACATTTGATATGTTACGATATTTAAGTGCTAACCAAACTCCCCCGTGATGAATATGCAGTAAGACGCTTTGAAAACATCTTTGTACATAAATTGTGAATAATGAACACGAATTGAAGTTTGGTGAACGAATAGGCCTACTTGTCAAAACATGTTTAAGAGCAATTTTTCCTTTCGACATAATGTTTTCCATAGTTATCTGCTGCATATCACGCATACAAATTGCCGTCTGTAGTACTTAACAGGACCAAACCATGTACTAGTACAGATAACTTCACCCTAAAGACGATATGTTACTTTTTGACTAGTCTTACTGTGCACAATAAATGTCCAAATATGAAAAAAATAACCGTAGCGTCTCATTATTGAGACTAAGCCATGTACCATTTTGACTCATTCTTTTGATAAGATACTATATGCTGTACATAGTTCTTTGAAGTACTTCTTGGTGTGAAGGGTAATTTTAATGGTCAAAACTATATTCTGGTTACGCCTGTCTGAATATGAAATTCAAGTTACGTTCACAAATAGCTAAAGGGTGACGACTGATTCTTAAAGGCCCAGTAAAGGCCAAAATGTCAAAGCACGTGTCATAGATCTAATAGATTTAAATTTAAATCATATCATTTAAAAGTATGGAAAATATTGTGAAGATGACAGTCTCCTATCGTGTGGTCGGGCCATATGTTAGTCGCTGGCAGAAAAACGAATTCTAAAATCAGGCAAACAGTAAACAAAAGACACAGCTAGATCTACCTGGCAGGTTTTAACCTAGTTTTGAAATTAATTTCTCTGTCAACGACTTACACTTGGACCGACCGTTCAATGACAGATTGTCATCTTCACAATAATTTACATACTTTTAAATGGTATAATTCAAATGCATTTAAACACCCGCTTTGTTTACATTTGGCCTTCATTGTTCCTTAAAGTATGACAAAGGAATTTCCAATGTACACAGGAAAAAACAGGGAAGTGCCTGCTGACAGCTAGTTAAAAAAATGCGTTTTGTTTTCTTCCTATTACATTCTTTAGATCGAAAATAATCAAAATATAACAGAACATCTTTCAGAAGCACTAAAGAAGATCTGTAAAAGGCAAAATTTTAGAATTGTCCAAACTGAAGGCACTTGCACACGACAAATCAAATGTGGCTCATATGATGAAATTTGAAATTTGCCTAAGGAAGAGTAAAAATACATTGCAGGAAAAAGAGAAAATGCTGTTTCCGGCATTTTCTCCTTTTCCAACAATGTTTTCAAAACCATTCTCTCTCGGGATCGTTTCAAAAAGTGTTAACTGATCAAAAGTAACTTATGAATAGAAAGTATGAAAGATCTGACCTTTGACATGAAAGTCTGTTGAACGGAGAAATATAATCTAACCCTTTACCAAACAGTCCTGTGTTTTAGCGACCCTAGAGAAGAACGTTTTTGATAACATTGTGGGAAAAGGAGAAATGCTGGTAACCAATGATTTTTTTCTACCAAACTAAAGACAAAAATCATATTTTGAGCCACATTCGTCATCTGCAAATGCTTTCAATTTGGTTGAATCTAACATTTTGTGTTGATAGAGAGTTAATTACAAAGCGGTCGCTGAGTAATTATTTTGTAGACTCCACCAAGACGGTAGTTTGTACATTTATGCTTCTTATTAGGTGCAGCTTTAAAACTATGTTTAAGTCAGATTTCAGTGGTACTTTAACTTTGTAAGTGTTATCTTAAGGCCCAGCAGCGGCCAAAAGTAAACAACGCGGGTGTTTAAATGCATTTGAATTTGAAATTATATCATTTATAAGTACACGTATTGAAGTATACAAGTGTTAGTCGTTAGCAGAAAAGAGAATTTTAAAATCAGGTAAAAAGTAAACAAAGATAGAGCGACGTGGCAATTTTTGACCTACTTTTAAGATTAAATTTTCCCTACCACGATTCAACCAATTTTAGTCCACGGGGGTCACAACTTTTAGATGGGCTTTTATAGAGGAAACTTTAAAATTCTTCTTGTTCCAAACCATTTGGCCTAAAATAGTAAAATTCGGTTTGTAGCATGATATCGGGGACCTCTACCAAGATTGTGAAAATTCGTTGCAAAGGGGTAAAAAAGTTGGTCCCATCCAGGGGTCACAAATTCTTCTCCGGTGAACCCTTTTGTTCACTCAGTTGCTCAGGGTTTAAGCGTTTACTACGCAATCCCGACTTTAAACGAAGCCTTTTGAAAACATTGTGGGTAAAGGAGAAAATGCTGGTAACCAGCAGATTTCTACCCCTCCAAAAACAAATTTAAATTTTTCAGTCACATTTATTTTGTCGTCTGCAAATGCTTTGAATTTTGACGTTTGGTAAAGAGGTAAAACTAAATCTATGACTGTCACTAAACCAGCATTAGAAACTAATTCTTAAAATCACCATGTAGTTCAGTTATGTTAACGCTAGATGAACACTTTAAACTAAAGTAAGATTTCAATGTGTATAAAGAATGTTTGATATCAAAATGAATCCAGATCCAACTGGCTTAAACTTTTTATCATCCTTTTTTATGCAAGTGACGTCTACAGTAATTATTTAAACGAAAGAAATAATTTTCATATATCATGAAAATCAGGTGAAAGTTTAAAAAACAAGAGGGCCATGATGACCCTAAAGTTGCTCACCTGAGTCTTTTGACCAAACATCTTTTGAGATATCATGACAAACAATCTACTAAGCTTTCATAATTATTGGACTGAAAATTTGGCCTCCAGCATGTACACAAGCTTTTTCTAGAATTTCTCTCAGTGACCTACTTTTTAGTCAACCATAGCCAATTTTCCCATTCTAGATATTATCAAAACAAAGATCCTGACCACCTTTCATAAGTATTGGACAGAAAATGTGGCCTATAGAGCATACACAGGGTTTTTCTAAGATTTGACCTACTGACCTAGTTTTTGACCCAACATGACCGATTTTCGAAGTCGTCTGAAATGTCATCAAGACAAACATTCTGACCAAATTTCATGAGTTTTGGACTGAAAATATGGCCTCTAGAGCATAAACAAGGTTTTTTTAAGATTTGACCTAGTGACATAGTTTTTGACCCAACATGAACCATTTTGAACTCGTCTGAGATATCATAAAGAAAAAAATTCTGACCAACTTTCAAGAGTATTGGACTGAAAATGTGGCCTCTAGAGCGAACACAAGGTTTTGTTTAAGATTTGACTTAGTGACCTAGTTTTTCGCCTGACATGACCCATTTTCAAACTTGGCCGAGATATCATCAAGACAAACACTCTGATCAAATTTCAAGAGTTTTGGACAAAAGTGTGGCCTCTAGAGCGTACACAAGGTTTTTCTTAGATATGACCTAGTGACCTAGTTTTTGACCCGACATGACCCATTTTTTAACTCGTCTGAGATATCATAAAGAAAAAGGTTCTGACCAACTTTCAAGAGTATTGGACTGAAAATGTGGCCTCTAGAGTGTGCACAAGGTTTTTCTAAGATTTGACCTACTGACCTAGTTTTTGACCCGATATGACCCATTTTCGAACTTGTCCGAGATATCATCAAGACAAACATTCTGACGAAGTTTCATGAGTATCTGACTGAAAATGTTGCCTCTAGAGCGTACAGAAGGTTTTTCTAAGATTTGACCTAGTGACCTAGTTCTTGACCCAACATGACCCATTTACGAACACGATGAAGATATCATAAAGACAAGCATTCTGACCAACTTTCAAGAGTTTTGGGCTGAAAATGTGGCCTCTAGAGCGTACACAAGGTTTTTCTTAGATTTGACCTAGTGACCTAGTTTTTGACCCGACATGACCCATTTTCGAATTCGTCCAAGATATCATCAAGACAAACATTCTGACCAACTTTCAAGAGTTTTGGACTGAAAATGTGGCCTCTAGAGCGTACACAAAGTTTTTCTTAGATTTGATCTAATGACCTAGTTTTTTACCCGACCTGACCCATTTTCAAACTCGTCCGAGATATCATCAAGACAAACATTCTGACCAACTTTCGAGAGCATTGGACTGAAAACGTGGCCTCTAGAGCGTACACAAGGTTTTTCTTGGATTTGACCTAGTGATCTAGTTTTTTACCCGACCTGACCCATTTTCGAACTCGTCCGAGATATCATCAAGACAAATATTCTGATTAAGTTTCATGAGTATTTGACTGAAAACGTGGCCTCTAGAGCGTACACAAGGTAAAAGTTGACGGTGGACGACGCACACCGCACGACGGACGCCGGACACAGCATGATCACAAAAGCTCACTTTGAGCATTTTGTGCTCAGGTGAGCTAAACATGGTGGTTAATAGCTTTCCCCTCAGGGTCATTTAAACATGTGATTGTTTGGTAATGGGTTTGTTTTGAAGCCCTGGCTATGTGCCTTTTCTGCTATATATAATGATCAAAATATGTTCATTTCAAATGGAAATGTATTTCTAGCAGACAGAAAAGTTGAAATTTAGTATTTAGTTTTTCTTGCAGCAATAAACTTAATCTCTGTCAATAATAGCACTATATTTATAGAGACAAGTCTAGGTCTGGAATGACGTTTGCTAAAAAATCTTGACTACGCTCATAGAAAAACCGTGTGTATCAATAGAAGCAAGAATGCTTTTCTTACATTATACAGTTACGAGCAACATAAGAAATCTCTGCAAATGAAGTAACTGTTAGTAATGAATTAACCTTTGTATCGCTAAACAAGAGCACTGCATGAGGGTGCCAACGCTCTTCTGCAGTTGCTTTTAGAAACAAATTGAGTTTCTAGTCAGAAAAGGGACATAACTGTCGTCACATATTATCATGATGGTTACCTGCCCCTGTTGTGTGAGTTTCCCTTTGATAGTTAACAATTAGTCCGAGTTTGAAGTAAATATCTTCAGTGATGACAGAGATATCATAAGATGTAAAACTTTCTGCAGGATGATGATGACAGCAACAAAAGCTTCATCGTAAGGGCTACGACGATACCTCGATGTTTTCTTAGAAAACAGATGAGCTAATAAATGATATAAACATTCTCAGTCGGTACTAAAGATGCAGATATTGCAATTTCAAAGCTGTTTTTGTCAAAATATCTGGCCAAGAAGTGGACAGTGTAGACCAAGATCAGACTGCACATCCTGTGCAGTCTGATCTTGATCTATACTGTCTGCATAAGCAGTTAATTTTACCAATAGCACATGCAATTATTCTTGCAATTAAATCCATGACAAACATAATTTATATGAGCCATGCTCTGGGAAAGGTGGTCTCTGTGATACATTACCAAGACAGTCATCACATAATTATGGATCCATAATATCTATTTTGTCAAACAACCAACTGAATCATGAAGCAGAATGGTCCTTTAATATGCAGAAAATCGACCCATAGTAAAACGTTTAAACCCAGGTCAGCCTTCGTGGACTGCACAGACTGACTTGGGTCAATATTTTCGACCAATAGCAAAACGTTCAAACCCAGGTCAGCCTTTGTGGACTGCGCAGACTGACCTGTGTCAATTTTTTGGCAGACACATTCAGCCCCCTTTTTTACAGAGCCTGGCACATGTACATGTATATAGAAATTTTAATGAAGAAGCTTTGAAATGACTTTGATGATGATTAAGATAGCAGTCCAACCATCACAACCCAATATATCTGGCAAGCTCTGTGTTTTACCTTCAGTTACACCTTTTACAGACTTTCTCGGAGAGGGGACTGGTACCCCTGCTTCTTCATCACCTAAAGAAATGAGAACCAGCTTTGTCACTTCCTTCTTAAACTTGATTCAATTCAACATACTGATCTGACACTTTTCTGTTACATTAACAGTAAAGAAGCATAGCGCAACAATTTGATATCTATTGTTAACCCTCCATAAAAATAATGCTTTACTATTTAAAGCCCCATCAGTGGCCAAAAAGAAACAGTGCAGATGTGAAAATGCATTTAAAAGTGTGTAAAGTATTGTGATGATGGAAATCTGTTATTGTATGGTAGGTCCATTTGTTTATCGCTGGCAGAAAAATGAAAATGAAAGTAGGTTAAAAGTTACCATATTGCACTATCTTTTGCTTACTTTTTACCTGATTTGAAAATTAAATTTTCTGCCAAAGACTAACACTTGGACGGACCATAAAATAACTGATTGTCATCATCACAATAATTTCCATATGTTTTAATGGTATGCTTTAAATCTAAATGCATTTTACCACCCCACTTTTTTATTTTTGGCCACTATTGGGCCTTTAAGGGTTAATGAATTGATTTCTATTGTTAACTCTCCATAAAAAATATGCTTTGCTATTTAAAGAATGTAAAATGGATCAACTACGAGCAACAAGTTCTTATAAAGTATTATATGAATAATCTACAATTAGTTTAGGCGCCATACTTGTCATTTCCTAAATATTAAACCCTTTACCATACATCAACATTTTTGACCCATCCATAGTGAAAGCATTTGTACAGGAGAAACTAAACGTAGTTTAAATGGTAAGATTTACTTTGGAGAGGATAGAAAACATGGTAGGAAAAGGAGAAAATGCTGGTTACCAGCATTTCCTTCTTTTCCCACAATATGTTCCAAAGCCTCCTTCCTCAGGGTCGTTAACACTCAGGATTATATGGTAAAGGGTTAACATTGCTATTTGAAAATTTTAAGCAAGAGAAATTGCTTTGGAAGATGCAATTTGTTCAAATAATTCACCTTTTATCCTCAAAGTACATGAATAGGGTATAAAATATATTTACAAGAGGGCCATTGGCCCTAAGAGCTAACCTGAGTAAAGTAATCAAGGATTAATAAAGCTGAAGACATCCTGGTGATGATGATGTAAAACACGGAAGTGATAGTGATCTACTTTTTAATCCAACCTGACCGAGTTTCAGTCATTCAAGGTATTATCAAGACAACCATTCTGATCAAATTTCATGAGTATCAAACTGCAGATGTGGTTTCTAGACTGCAAGCACGTTTTTTTTTTAAAGATTTGTCTCAGGGACCTACTTTTTGATCTGATATCATTTTGTTCTAGGTATCATCAAGACAACCATTTTGATTGAATTTCATGGTTCTTACACTGAAAATGTGGCATCTACAGGGAACAGAAAGTTTTTCTAAGCTTTGTTCCAGTAACCTTCTTTTTATCAATCATGATCAAATTTTCAACTTGAGATCATCAAGACAAACATTTTGATAGAATTTCATGAGTCTCAACCTGAAAATGTACTTTCCAAAGTGCACACAAGGATTTTGTAAGATTTGACTCAGTGACCTACTTTTTGACCTGATGTGATTCAATTTTGAAATTGTCTGATAAGTCATTAAGGCAAACATTCTGGCCATGTTTCATGAGCATCAGATTAAAAATGTGGCTTCCAGAGTGCACACAAGGCATTTCTAAGTTTGACCCAGTGGCCTCTATTTTGACCTGACAGGACCAAATTTTGAACTTGTACTAAATATCATCAAGACAAACTTTCTCATCACATTTCGTGAGTATTGGGCTGAAATTGTAGCCTCTGGAGTGCATCCAAGGTTTTTCTAAGATTGTCTAAGTGACCTGTTTTTTGACCCAACATGACCCAATTTCGATCTTATCTAGGAAGTTATCAAGACTAACATTCTGACCAACTTTTGTTAAGTATTGGACGGAAGATGTGACCTCTATAGTGCACATAAAATATTCATTAAATTTGTCCAAGTGTCCTACTTTCTGACCCCATGTGACCCAATTTGAAACTAGTCTGAGATAATGTCAAGACAAACATTCTCACCAAGTTTCATGAGTATCTGACTGAAAATCTGGCCTCTATGGTGCATGTAAACAAGGTAATTGTTGATGCACACATGAACGATGACACACTTTGCACGACGGACAGAGCACAATAACACAAGCTCACTCTGCGCACTTCTGCCCAGGTGAGCTAAAATATATGTCTGTTCTAGGGGTCTGTCACCTGAAAGTATGTGAAGGCAATCTAAGAAAGGTGTCAACCCTTTACCATAGCTGGACCTACATGACACATGTAACCAATCAAACTGATTTTTTTTTAAAATGAACTCTTTACCAAACCACAAAACATTAGACTGGTCGAAATTAAAAACATTTCCCAGTGTTTTCACAAGTCTTCCTTAGGATCATTGAAACTCTTGCTTCTTTGGCAAAGGCTGTGGTTAATACACTCTCCAATTGACAGGAATGTTTTCTTGATTGTAAATTGTAAATTCTCATATTTTCTGCTCTACACAATGTCTTAAATTTAGAGTATGTTTAGCCATGGCAACGAGGTAAAGGGTTAAAGCTAAACAAGAGGGCCATGACGGCCCTGAAGTCGCTCACCTGAGCCTTTTGATCAAACATGACCCATTTCCAATCTCTTCCGAGATATTAAGACAAACATTCTGACAAACACTCATTAGTACTGGACTTACAAACATAGCCTCTAGAGTGTACACAAGCTTTTTCTAAATTTTTTGTCTCTGTGGCCTACTTTTAAGCTCAATAATACCTATTTTCAAACATGTAGAAATTATCCAGACAAACATTCTGACCAAATTTCAAGATTATTGGACTGTGCATGTGGCCTCTAGAGCGTACACACGGCTTTTCAAAGATTAACCCTGGTCACCTAGTTTTTGAACCTACGTGATCCATTTTCAAACTCATGCAACACAAACATTCTGATCAAGTTTCAAGAGTATTTGACAGAAAATATAACCTCTAGTGCGTACACAAGGTTTTTCTAAGATTTGATCTAGTGACTTAGTTTTGACCTGACATGACCCATTTTCAAACTCGTCCTAGATATCATCAAGACAAACATTCTGACAAACTTTCGAGAGCATTGGACTGAAAATGTGGCCTCTAGAGTGTATACAAGGTTTTTCTAAGATATGACCTAGTGACCTAGTTTTTGACCCGACCTGACTCATTTTCGAACTCGTCTAAGATATTATCAAGACAAACATTCTGACCAATTTTCAAGAGTATTGCACTGAAAATGTGGGCACACAAGGTTTCTCTAAGATTTGACCTAGTGACCTAGTTTTTGACCCGACCTGACCCATTTTCGAACTCGTCCGAGATATTATCAAGACAAACATTTTGACCAAGTTTCATGAATATCGGACTGAAAATGTGGAATCTAGAGCGTACACAAGGTAATAAAAGTTGACGACGGACGACAAACGACGCACGACGAACGACGGACGACGCACGACGGACGCCGGACACAGCACGATCACAAAACCTCAACATGAGCACTTCGTGCTCAGGTGAGCTAACAAGGGCCATGAGGGACGGCTCCTGGCAATTACTAACTAGTGTTTCTTAATATGAAAGAAACAGTAATCAAAGTACTGAAAGTACTGACAGACTAGCGAATTTGAAATAAGTGGCTATGGTAAAGATAAAACTTGGTTGGTTTATGCAAGATTGAAGAAAAACTGTAAAATTCAGGTTTGAGTCCATTCCAGTTCCGCTGGCTCATTCCAGTTATTAAGTTCAATCCGGATCCAGTTCAATCCATTGATTTTACCCAACGCTCTTGATTACTAACTTGGCAAAAGAAGAAAAACTATAAAAACCTTGTTTGTTAACTTTCAATTGAAAACAAATTATTTCGTTGAAATGATATCCCCCGCCAAAAAAGACTTTTTTTAATAGAAACATACAAGAGGTATCGCGTTTTGCATGTACACGTGGCCTCTTTGTTATTGGTCCATAACAAAATTTTACATTAAGACCCCTTTTTCCATAACATGGCATTTCATTAAATGAAAACAAATAATGCTTGTTTGTGGCTTATAATAAACAATATAAATATGAAGGTTCATAAAATTTTGTCCAGTAGATCTAGTTAAAGATATATTGGTTCATCAAGGAAATGTACATCAAATCCCCTTTTTCCATGACACAGCATCAAATGAAAAAATAATTATATCAGTAGACTATCATACGGAACACATTTACAAGTTTCATCAATTTTCAAAAAGGATTTTAGAAGATATATGTCCGGACGGACGAACGGACAGATGGACAGTGTAGATTAAGATCAGACTGCACAGACTGAAGTCTGATCTTGGATTCAAACTGTCCGATAAGGGTATATTTTTTTTCTCCAAAATATAACTTTGAAATAGCAATATTCAGGTTTTTACCATCAGCTTGAAAGTTTCATTTATTTATCATTATTCTTTTAGCAGATAAAGGGTTAAACTGGATTATATAGTTAATCAATAGCACAAGATGTAATTGTGTAGTAAACTGTTTAACTCTTTAATAAACGAAAAACTTTCACTCGTCTAAATTCAAAGCTGTTCCAGACTATAAAGGTAAATGTGGCTCAATTGGTGAAACCTGGTTCTGAAAGGGCAGAAAGCAATGTGGGAAAAGGAGGAAATGCTGGTCGGGCATCTTCCCCAATTTCGTTAAAACTTGTGATTGCGTGGTAAAGTGTTAATATACAAGATGTAAAATAATAGTTTTACATATCAGTTTCTCGGTACACAATTATCTAAATAATGAATGACTGAAGGAATGACAAGGGTTCTCTGGCCAGTGAGGGTTAATGTTACTGGGATTTGCTACACGTTACCTAGGTGTATCTATTTTTGTGGTATTTGTCGAAGACAACACCACTATAAGTTCAATATTGAATTTTGAAGACCATGTATCGTCAGAGCTCCAGATAAGAGGAAGTGATGGTATTCTAAATCCATTATTTCTCTTTGAAACCCTATGTTGTGGGTACTCATTAGAATTGTCTCTATGAGACAGTTCTAATGAATACCCACAACATAGGGTTTAGTGGAGAATTATTAACAATTTCAATTTTAAAACCAAAATCACTCCCTCTATCTGGAGCCCTGTATCGTATTTTGTGCAAAGCCGAAGGAAGTAAACCCAATTAAACTCAATTTTTCTCAGACAAATGAGTTTTTCGGTAGCACTCAGATATGTAATTGGAAATGGCATGTTAAAATACACTGGGTGAGGCCATCGATCGTGAAAATATTAATTCTTGATTGAAAATAGCTTCACTCGCCCATATCTTTCTATTGGTGCAATGATATATACAAAATTTGTCTACTGATCGCTTGGTCCTGGGCTTTTTCGTTCCAAAACCAGTTCGTCCCATGATTGTGCGCTACTCCATTTGATTGGGCATGAATATTTATATATCGATATAATTGATTTTAGTGTTGGGAATTAAATGTTAACGGCCAAATATATTTCAAAATCATAGTTTTCAGTTACAAACTTAATTTTATTTGATATATTCACATGGTTTCTCTCTCTATCCATCATGCATCCTATTGTCAAGGGACGTTACTCCTGACTCCTCCTAATGATCAATGGGAGACCACCAATACACAAATAATCCTATCTTTGTCGTGAGTACACTCCCTTTAACGAAAAAAATTATTTATTTGCTTCGTAGGTTGACTTTCAAGCCAATGTTTGAATAATATTTCTCCTTTTCTTTCAAATTATTAATTCCACACAATGGTTTCCTTGACAAATACCACTTCAGTGTTCTCAACGCTTTGATTATATTCTTTGATAATGTTACTGTGTTGTAGGAATACATGTATGTGTATGGGCCTGATTTGCATAGGTCACTTAATTTACATATAAGCAAACATCTTGTACCTTCTCAATGCCATATTGTTCAGTCTATTACTTTTTAAGTAGACATGTTCAAATCGGGATGGTAGAGATTTTGTGGTTTTTGTCAAAATTGTCATATACAACAGAATTAAGGTTTGTAACAGAGAGAATTATTTTTCTGTGAGGCAGTATTTGGCACCTGCGGGTTTTTTTGTTTACATTGCATCTGAGTCAGTCTGGATGCCTGTAGACTAGCTTCGCTAGTCTAATCAAAGCGCTGAAAGCACTGATGGTTAGGGGCAAGTGGAAAGTGCATATATGCGTAAAGCAATTTGCATTCAATCATGAAATGTCCAGTTAAATAGTAAAAACAAAAAAAATGGATGCCTGTGCTCGACTGCAGTTGCTTTAAGTGAAAAATGTAAGTCGAAAAGCCAGCATTACTGTGTCAAAAATATTTAGATGCTTACCTGCCCCTGATTTATGGTTTCCCTTATGACAGTTAACAACTAGCCCAAGTTTGAAGTAAATATGATGGTTAGCAACTACTTCAAGCTTGAAGTAAATGTCTTCAGCAATGACAGTAATGACAATGATTTTGTAAAATATCAAAATATTCGAATACTCAAAGTCAAGAAGGGGAATTTATAACTGTTTGAAAAATACTTTGATGGATACCTGTCCCTTTTGTATGGGTTTCCCTTTTGATAGCTAACACCAGTCCCAGTTTGTAATAAATATCTTCAGTAATGACAGAGATATTATAGCCTTATCTCTTGCAAGTTCCTATTTTCCTTTACATGAGTATGTTCAGGTTTTCCCCCATTCCATTGTCAAATAAATAAAGTGTTGCTACAAGAGTTTACATCATATCTTGAAGTCCATTCCGGTCCAATCCAGTCTGTTCCGGTCCATTCCGGTATTTCCATGCACCAGGAAAACACCCACTCATCAACTGCCCAATTTGTACATGTATTACGGCTGACAAGGTAAAGGGTTTTGTCTGTTTACACATCATACGTGGATACACACCATACAAGACTTATCAATCAAATGTCAATTTCGCCACGTTCCATCTGGATCCAAAGGTGTGCACACAGCGACGATTCAAGGTAAACAAGGGTGTCGGTTGTGCCATGCTTTGCATGAGTATTTGGTGAAATTAACGGGAGAATTTCTTTCTGTTTTAAGCGTTCTCATTTAAAATTCATCACGCCACAAACACCGTTAACAATTTTTGCCTTGAATATATTTTCTTTGACATTTTCTCGGTAAATGTATACACCGACCCCCTCTTTCAATTTCTATTTTACATCACGGATGAATAACTCGTAAGGTGAAAGGCGGTTTTGAGGGGTGTGTCGTTTCAAGCCAATTAGAAACGGCAGTTGCATTTCCAGCAAATCAGAGACAGCGAATAGCGCGCATTTATACATGATGTTTAGAGTGGTTGCAGCTTTCATGCAAAAGTCTGTAATGTGGTTACTAAGGCTAGGCGCCATTGGCCCCTAGCCAAAAATCAGTCTCAGTCATGAATTCGTTTTGACTATCAGCTCTAAGCAGCCATGAATGAAAAATTCTGTTAGAGTTAAAACAGCAAACCGTAATATCACATCTAAGGATTTCATACACATTAAAGTAGAGAAAACTTGGAAGACCCCTTCCCTCTTCAACAACTTTCAATGAAAAGAGCCTAAGTATTTTCTTTTTTTTTTTAATAGCAATTTTTGAAATGTTGGTCATTTTCTCGGATGTATCATGAACTAATAGTGGGGAAAATTGAAAACTATATATACATGTATATCATGAACTCATGATGGTGAAAAAGGAACAAAGAGACTGAAAAAATATACGAAAACATATATCATGAACTCTAAATGGGGAAAAAATGGGGGGAAAAAATCCAAATATATATATATATGGGGGTACTTAAACACATACCAGTCACTAGGCACTAGGACAGCACTTGTAATTATACACTGTGAAATGAACATGAAGGAAAATTATCTACATATAATTTTCTCTAAATCTATCTACACTTTTCGGTACAGTGAGATTTTCCATCGAATAGAAATCTAATGAAATCGCGACAATTTGACTTTTACTACCGCTTGGAAATTGGAAATGTTTATTTTTTTTGCAGTCTCAGACTTAATTATGGCGATGGCATTTTTACATGATGATAAAAGAATGTTTTTCCTGTTCCCGAGTTTTGCGTATTGTGCGTTATGGACGCCACGCCTATGCAAATTTTATGGGGCTTTAGTACTCATTGTAATGAACAATCGATGCAAGTTTCAAAGAAATAGGACTAATGATACGGACTTTGTTGGGTTGACAAGAATAAGTCATCAAATAAGTGCTTTTCCTAGCCTTCTAATTGTAATTTTCTCCATTCTCACTAGGGTTGTATCCCTCTATATAGAAATAATCTGTACAAGTTTTAAAAGAATCAGATAAAGATTGTGGACTTACTTTGAATGGTTAGTTTTCCCTAACAAATACTCGGATTTTCTTCAGAAAGTGTTAGCGTTATTGATATATCCATACTGAGGTTCGCGAAAATCAAGTAACAAATACGGACTTTATCCCATAAACAAGAAAAAGACTTTTGGACGGACAGACAGATCAACAAATGTACTACTGACACCATACCATAACATAAGCTCTTCTGGCCACTAGAGCTAAAAACTAGATTAAATACGAACTGTAAACATTTTTCCAAAGAACAAAAATATAGTTGTCATACGACTTCTGTTTGCTGACAGCCGGTTGTCACCAGACCTCGCCTAAAAACAGATCAAATGTCCGGGGCGGGATTTGCCTCTTAACCCCCCCCCCCCCCCATTTATTTAGAGACCCCCTCCCAACTATTGCCATACTCATGAATGTTGGTCAGAATGTCTGTCTTGGTCTTGGTATCTCGGACAAGTTTGAAATCTAGTCAATTTGGGTCAAAAAGTATGTCACTGAGATAAATCCTGGAAAAGCTTGTGTGAACTCTAGATACCACATTTTCAGTCCAAATACTCGTAACCTGTTAGAATGTTTGTCTTGGTATCTCAGAAGAGCTTGATAATTTATGTCATTTTGGGTCAAATAGGCTCAGGTGAGCGATCTTAAGGTCATCATGACCCTCTTTTTTATATCCTTTTTGTACTCATCAATGTATTTTGATGAAACTTGCAGCAGATGTAAATGATAAATCCAATAATACGAGGCCAAATTTTGGTATTAAACTGTTAATAAATAGTCGAGGTAAGGAAAAAGTCTACATAATAGGACAACCCTCGTATTTTAACTGCGTGCTTGTTTCCAAAGATCGTGGCGTTTCGATAACATGTTCACTCATTGTTACAGTAAAAATTCCGGTCACTTTCTCAAATACTTTTGTATCCAATGTATCAACAAAAGCACTAGTAACATCTGACTTTCTATCAATGAGGATAAACAGATATTTTCTTATTTGCTATTTCGGATAAACTCCGTCTCGAAATTTTTTAATTAGAAAAAAATATTACGACTTCCTAGTACGTGAAAGGGATTTATTATGAAATATCGTTAGTACCAATTCAAGTTTTTCTAAAGGTTTATTTAACAATTGATATAACTGCTGACATACAGCATACGTGTCCTTTATAACTTGTTTAAACTTTTACCATTTAATTCCGAGTTTTATTGAACTCAAGAAAGATGTCTTTTGAAAACATTGTGGGAAAAGGAGAAAATGCTGGTAGCCAGCATTTTCTCCTTTTCCCAAAATGCTTTCTGTTCTATCAAATACAATTTCATTTATTAGAGCCATATTTAAATTCTGGTCTGCAAATGCTTTTAAGGTCTTAGACCCCTAACGCTTCTAGTGCAAAATGGAATAAAATTTCATGTTAGTTGATAAATAAGGATTTATACTGATATAATACTTTTGCAGATTTTTAACCGACCAGAAATTCCTTTGATGTCTATCTTGAAATTATTTGTTGATACTTTAGTTAGTTTCCTGAAAAGGGAGGTTATTATTATCTCCCTTTGTAATGAGAATATAGTGGTTTTAGATTTATAAATGAAAATTCTAAGAAGGAAAAAAAGGAAAAAGTGGCTTAGTTAAAAAAGTACAATAATACTCATTTTTAATCATAGCAAATTTTGTAGGATAATATTATAGTGGAAATAGCTGTTTTCCCTTAGGGGTCTAAGGCCTTAATTTGGACAAGTCTACATTTTCGTCCTTTGTGAAAGAATTAATAGCTTGAGTCCATATTCAACAACTAATCTAAATAACAATTTAAGTCGAATTCTAAACCATTTTGTAAATTTGAGCGTAAGACAATTTCTAATCAATTTAGCCAATCAGAAATTGTATCAATGTCTTGAATAAGATTAAGAATGCAAGTCAGAATGTTTTGTGACCCCATTCTTGTAAACCTTTAGCTCAACTGAGTTCGTCGTCAAACTTTTAGTTTTAGGCCTATTGATACCTCTGAAAGATAGCTAGAAAGTCTGAAACTCAAAATTAGAATAAATAAGAAGCAAGAAAAGCTGAAACGTGAAGAAGTTACTCTATAAGTGTAAATCATACCGCGTTACTCAACTTAGTTATTCATGTAACTACTTGAGTTGGGCATGAAAGAAATGTATAACTAATGGCCCTGGATTATCCCAACTCACTCGCTCATCGATAAAAAAAGTTCTCGCAACGGTGCAAAACAGATGGTATGTCTATTTTCAATCTTTAAGAAGAAGCATAAGGGTATCATATTTTTGGCCAGAACGTTCAGTATATCGAACAGGCTAAATATTAGATCAGACTGCATGTTATTTGATCTCAATTCTTATTTTGATTTTAAATTCGACTCAGGGCTTATGCTTTCAATTTGGACAAACTCAAAATTTTATCAACTGGCGAAGATTTGTTGTAGAATACGTGAATACATGTGAAAGAGCAAATCACTCGTCATGGGCAGTTACCCCTTCATGCTATAGTGTTTTCAAAAAATGTTCTGCCGCGATTAAATCCTGCACTAGAAGTGATGAGATTATGATCATTATAGAACATTCTTCTCGTTGGCATGTAGCGGCTTGTATTAAAAACACGACACTGTTTAGTAAAGTGTTTATTTAAGAAAGTCGCTGCATACGGTCTACTCCATGTGTTCATCAACTATAGGACTTTATACTCAGAATGCTAAATAAATTAATAATGTGCACAGTTTCTCTCGGAGCATCCAAATACGCTTTATTTCAGTTTCACGGATTTTTAACAGATGGACGAGTTTTAGCTAAATTTTTCAGCTTAAGTTTTATCGTATTGCTTTTTTTATAACTGTAAGCCGAAATCTCTCACCGAAACGACAACTGTGAACCCAAGATCAGACTGCACAACATATTCAATCTGATCTCGATCAAAACTGTATGCCAGAGAAAGTTTTCTATTGTTCTAATCGTCAAAAAGTAAATCACTAATTCTCAAATTTTGGGCCAAAAGAATGTCACACGGTTATTTCAGACTTGTTTAACATTTTGGAAGGTTGCATTATATCATTCTATATTTTTTAGATAGTTATTCCTATACGTTAACTACAAAAAAAAAAGTCATCACAAGTTTGAAAACTAAGTTTTTGGTTGAAAAGTCCCACTTCAAAAGCAGCAACCCCAGCCGCCACAAAAAATGTGTTGCAACCCTTTTTTTCATGTACATGTATTTGAAACAAGGAATCTCTTGTGAAATGTCTAGTATTTTCATTTCTCATGTTGATCTTAATTCTATATACTTACAACAGAATATCAGCAAAAGATTTGTTTATACTTACACTAAAAATAATGATATTTTTGTGGTTGATTTTTGTCACAACTTCATTGTATTTACGTGACATTTGCCATTAAAGTGTGTGCGAGGTCTACCATTTAGCTTAAACTGTAAGATAAACCATGATCTATAATATATCAACCTATTTTGTTTCGGTGATGAAAACACTTTATATTGATAGAATTGAAAAAAATATGGATATTTGTATTTATTTGCATCTCATATAGAGTCTGCTTTGACGTCCACAACTTTTGTACTTTTCATTTTAAATCGTCCATCAACCATTCAAATGTACATCATATATCACAAGTTATTTCAAAAAAAGTTAGTGTAGTCTGCTGCCACACCTAATCTAAAAATTATAAACATATGCTGCAAAACCGTTTTACGTGACTGTATCCTTTACGTGAGACATGTGTGATTTCATTGAAGACGACAACGATCTGTGTTACCCGAAAATTATACTTTGTCATGTGTTCAATGATTATGTCGTACGATTGTAATAGACAGAATACTTCGTCATGTGTTCAATGATTATGTCGTACGATTGTAATAGACAGAAATGCTCAACTTTCCGTTTTAGATAGAATTTCAGTGAAGAACGATATGTGTTTTTCAGTGTTTCATTACTTCGAATTGACCGTTAACTTGAGAATGAGTGAATAAATCATCAGATATAGCCGATAAAAGATTTTTTCGGGGTTTGAAATTTGTTCGATTTTCGGGACGGATCGTGGTAATTAAAGAAAAATCAAGTACTCTCTTCTGCCAAGAAAATGGCTCGTAAGTACAATTTTGTAGTTACAAATAATTGAATATCATTTACACACACAAACAGAAGCTCGAGAATCCTCATCACTGCCTATTTCGACTTTTCGCATATTTTTTTCAAATTTTGGCGTACGTGTAGCTTCACGTTTAACTGTTTTTTTTTTTTTTCTATGGGGTTTTCTTAACCATTAAGAAAAGCAACTGGCACTGTAACGGTATTATACACTGATACCGCGATCGAGATCTAAAGAAGGCCATATTTAACTGTAAATGTTAGAGTTTCATTTTATTAAACCAAGCTGAAGATACTTCAAGATAGCCTGTAGATGTGGTAAAATCGAAAGAAGCTCGACCCGAAACTGTATAAAGTTCAAGTTATTCAGTGGTTAGTTCTTTACCAGAAGACAGAAGTAGATACAAACGGACAGAACTGGGACAGGTCATAATCTAGTACGCTCTCTCCCCTCCCTCCCCCCAAAATCCCTCCCTCCCCCCAAAATCGTCAAGGCGCCCCTCCCCAACCGTCTCTCCCATCTGGGTAGGGGGTAGGGGGAAGGGGGAAGGGGTTGATCATTCTGTCGCGTTTTTATTTACCCGAGTGTGTCCCCATGCTAACGTATCGATATTGTTCTCGAGGATATAGCGTTTATCGTCGTTTCCGCTCAAGGCGATTTATTTATCTCCTCAGTATACAACTCGTGCTTACGACTCCTAATAACTACCATTCTCCTTAATTGCGTCTTATTTTCGAACAAACACTCTTTATAATGATCATGTTTAATAAATGCTTTTACTACTTGCCTTTTAATTCCCTTACATTTTTTACTCTCCTCCTCATCATCACATATTTTATAAGAGTATAGTTTAGACCGGAGGCTTTCGCGTATCGTTTAAAAATAGTCGAGATACCTCCTCTTATTCCGTTTTCGATAAATAAAATCATGTCGGGGTCTGATAATAATTCTAATTGTACCTTAGTAGTTTTTAACATCGCCTCCCAAGCTAATCCGGGCGCCGTATAAAACCAAGATGGATCTAATCCGTAATTATCGAAGCAAACATTCCTAAAATGTTCGAAGACATCCGCCAACAGTAAGACGTCGGTCTTATTATATAAGTCGTGATAATCTTTAAAAGTTTTTCATCTCGAAGGTTTTCCATACATTCAGTGCGTGCTGATAATCCTCCTTATCAATTGCACTACATTTAAGCTTCGAGTAAAATTCTCTTCGCTCAGGTAGCCTCGTTTCCTCTAATTTACTAAGGTTATCAAACCATTCGTACGGGAATATACCCTTTTGTGAGACCAATTCGAGCTTTTCCCCCTCAAAGTATTTTGCGAGATTAGTCTTTTCTTCCTTAGCTAGAGTGCTAGCTAGTTCGTCTAAACTTTTACCTAAAAATTTTAAACTATCGAGGAATCTAATCTCATGCGTTTTAGTTTTCGTTTTCTTATCTTTACCAGTGTATTCTATCGGCACCTTTTTAGACACGCTTATGTAAGTTTCCTTGTTTGTTGGTATACAACTCGTCTCACCAGGTGTACTCATTAAATCTTTTATAAATAAATGAGCATCGTACCTACTATAATTATGAAAAAATACGGGTGTAAAAGTAGGTACTCTATATTTTATATTACACGCATTGTGCGCGGCTCCCCTAAACTTTCCAGTATAATGGCAATGGTCTCTTACCTTTTTCTCGCCTTTAAATAACTCCCCGCATATCCAACAATTTCTCGATCTATCAAACTTTCTTTTATCCTCAACTCTATAAATCATTTCCATCATTGGTATACTATCTATTTCTTTTATAACTTTTTCTAAATCCTCCACGAATTTCTTAGACGCATTTTCGCCGGAATATTGAAAAAGCTTTGAAGGGTAAACCTCTTCATATTGCGATTTAACGTAAAAACAATATCCCGACACGTTATGCTCATTAATTACTCTCGTACTGTTGCCTTTCTTTTCGTTTTTCTTTTCTAATGTAGACTCCATATCCGCATAAATAGTAAAAGGGTGTCTCTGTTGTTTATGAAAATGCTTAAAAGATATCTTGGTACCCTTTTCGGGTAAGTCTATTCTACAGGCATCTTTTTCTCCGCAATACTCTAAACGTTTATTTAAAGTTTCTTCTTTTTGGAAATGATTTAAACATCTTTCACAGATATAAGTTTTACCGTCACGATCGGATATTTGTTTAGATAACAATCTACTCATATTTTTAATTAAACAATAGTGTTTTTTACCATCCTTCTCAAGAAGTAAAAGATTAATATGATGTTCTCTTTTATAAACTTCTTTACTTATACTAAGTGGGTAAACACCAACAGAATCGCTATACGCGTGTATCGATACGGATACTGAAGGATTTTGTTTCTCAAATTTATTTCTATCGTGAATGGAAACGGGGTAATTAATTCCTTCCATATTTATATCGTTTAAAAATGGTCTTAGTCTTTCGATTCTTTCAGGATGTTCAGTTGTCAGGTGCAAAGCTAAAAGAATACAATATGCGAAACACATATTATCACTTTTATTTATCGGATTAATAATGCTCTTTGTATTCGCTATCTTAGGAGGAGTTGGGAGCCAAGAATTACCTCTTATTGGGTTATATGATACTGTGTGCAATCTTAAATCGATTACGTAAATAACTCTCCAATAATCTTCTTGCATCTCTTTTTCCGCAATTTTATTTAATAAGTCATCCGTCATTTCTTTATATATTTCATTCGCATCATCCCCATCTAAATTAACGATCGGATAGCCAGAACCAAAATTCATAGGTTTTAATTCTTTAGTTATAGAGTGTTTCATCATACATATCATAACGAGTTTAACTTTTGTTTGACGATTCTTTCTAATAACATCGGTTAATTTATCTTTAGCTAAATCGAGGAAATTAGCCGGTGTATATGATTCTTTACCTTTTATAAAATATTCTCTGGTAAATCCTCTAAGTGCCGATGATCCTTCTTCAATCTCTATCTCATCTTTATCCCTATATAACTTATCTATTTTTCTTTTTAAAGCTTCTATCCTTGGCGATATTTTTCTCGGAATTTCTTTGATATTATCTAAATAGTCTATCAACTCATCAACCGCGTCTGTAGTTGCTTTTGGTACCTGGGGTGGTGGTGAGTAAGGTGTTGGTTGTAATACCGGGGCTCTATAATCACCACCGATATTATAATCTAATAATGGCGCTCTCCGATTACTTAGAAGATCGATTAATTCGGCTCTTCTAAGTCTAGAGTATCCTCGAATTCCTAAAGACTTGGATTCTCGTTTTAAGTCTTTTACTGTGATCCCCCTGAATTGATCAGCGAGACTAGGAGGTGGAGGATTACGTAGACGCTCGATTAACTCGGCTCTTCTAAGCGTGGAGTATCCTCGGATTCCTTTAGACCTAGCTAAGCTTTTTAAATCTCTTTCGCAAAATGAATTATAATTCTCCATTTTAAATATAGAACTTAATTGCTTAACTTAGTTCTATTTTTAGCTAAATTTTATTACGACTTCGTCATTGCCGTAATAAAATTAATGAACGTTAACCTTATATTTATCTTTCCAAATTTTCCCATCATAGTTATCAACCGTTTGCGGGCTGCAATCTAAAAATTTACCCGCCTTATAAAGCGATCGAAAGGTTTTTATTTCGCCAGTTTCAACATCTTCTAAAGTAACTTTCCTAGGATTAGCCATAATATTTTTTAATCTATCGTACTTAGGGTCTTTACTTCCTTCTTTTTTAGTAGGGACTTCGCTTCTTTTATTATTAGGTAGCTTATCGTACAATTCGACTATTTTTGTCAACTCAATTAAGCGTTTTTTATCCCAGTATGTGTAGTAATGTATTTTATGTTCTTTAAGAATTTTTATTATATCCTCAATCTTTATCATTTTTTATATATAAGAAAAAATAACTTAACTTAACTTCATTTTTATATCACTACACTCATTCTATTTCCATCAGACTGGAAGTTAATTAACCTATCGCTAATAATAAGCGCGTATGCCTCTGTGTTTATAGGTGGATTTTCGGAAAAAATTACCTTGATTTGGATATCGGTGACTGAGTATTTTAATCTCTCACTCTGTTTAGAAACGTCAAACACAAACAATGGATAAAGGGTTTTATAATCTGAGGGGGTAATGTTAGGGTTTGACACCAATCCATCCATGTTATAAATTTTAGATCTAAATAAAGCGGCGTCACCATACACTCTACTATATTGGTTCGAAGTGAATGAAAGATTATAGTCAACCGCGGGATATCTAGCAGAATTTAGCGTAACATAAATACTTTTAACGTTTCTATGATCAAATATGGCTGGATTTTGTTGTTGGTTACCACTTTTACCAGTCTGAAAGCCAATAATAATAAAACGTGGCACCTCAGGAGATGATTTGACACCGAGTCTCCAGCTAAATAATGTTGCCTGAGCAACTGCGATAGAGTCGCACTGCCTCATTCTATATCCAACCGGTATTTTTTCTTTTTTCTCGATAATTTTATAAAGTCCTATCTTCTCTCCATCTGCGGGTAGCACGTGTGGCATATACCAAGATATTTTAAGTAAATTAATTTTACCATCGGCAGGAGCGGTACCATCTTGAAAGACTGCATCATTATCATCATTTCTCGTTAATGTGAGAGTTTGCTTCATTCCGTACACTATCTTATCATAATCATCGCAAAAACCAAATATATGTTTTAATGGAACTCTGAAACTAAAGGTACCTCTTGGAAGAGGATCATTAATAATATAATTTCTTCTTACAATAAAACCAGTGTTTCCAGCAGCTGCATTAGCCGTTGTATCTTTATACCAACATTGATTTAACCCTTGCGATTTAGAAAAATCATCCGGATATTTTAACAAACTGAGCATCGTAGTAGCCTGACCAGGATACAATATAGATTCAATCTCCGTACCCGAAAATTGATACTTAATATTTTTAAAAAGATACATGAGACCGTTGTTTATTAAAGAAATATTGGTGTTAGCATCGTAAGCTGCTCCAGTATCACTTCTTACTAATTCACCTATAATAAGTAAATAACTCTCGCTAGGATGAGTAAAAATATCTTGAGTTTCAATGTTAATCCTAATTTCTCCTCCCGAGTTATTGAGGTTTGTACCGGTGATTGGTTGGTACTCATGGTGTTCATACTCAACAATACTATCGTCTTTTAAAATTGGTTCAGTGATTTTTAAAATGTCCATTTTATATTACAATTATAATTTTTTTAAATTATAATTGCGTTAACCAAAGCTGGGGAAAAGACTTATTTTCAGCATTAACAAACACACCTTTAAGTTCAATGTTACTCGCGATTCCGTGTCTATCTATTTTAGTTTTAGGATAAATTTTGTTATCGTATACGAGCGTAACTCGGGGTATACCCCACTCTCCTAAACGTTCATTCACCTTTTCCTCAATCCCTTTCATCTTGGTTACTTTTTCGGGAGATAGCTTCACAATAGCTTTTCCATAACCGTATTTAGTTTTATTAATTCCGATGATTTCGCAATTTTCTAGATTTAAAGATGCGCCTTCTATATTAATAGAACTAGTACCGTATTTTTCATAATCTACGCGATTAAATGTTAACATTCTCTTTTATAAGTAATATTATTTCTTTAACTTAATTTCTTACTACTTTAATGCCCGCTCCTCCGTTTAATCTTTTAACTAAGTCTTGAAAAGCGATAGCGCTTCCATCTATTAATGTATTATTGTCTCGCGTTTTGACTCGCTCGACCGGAGTGGAGGTGTCAGGGATATCGTATTTTTGTAAAATTTTCTTCGATTTTGGTGTCAAAGCTTTCGTAACCAATTTTTTCCCTGTTTCTATAGCGGCACTTTTTCTGACCTCTAATGCTTTCTTCGCACCTTCCTTAGCTACACTCTTTCCCACATCAAGGGCAGAACTCGCAATTTGTTTAGCCGCACTACTCGTAAAAAGTCTCGCAAAAAGGTTAGCGATACTATCAAAGATTCCGGAACCGCCGTATGAATACCTTCTTTTAAATCCGTGTTTTTTATTAATAATAGCCATATTTTATAATATAGACATTAATTTTTTATAAGCTTTCGAATTTAAAACCCCTTGTCTTTTTAATTCATTGCAAATGCTCACTAACTCGTTTCTTACACCCGTGTTACCCGCATTTTTACTCGCCAACAACAGGTCTAGTCTTTCTATTAATGCGTTAGGGTCAGATGGGATGACAACGATGCCCTTTCCTTCATGATATTTTCTATTATCCCAAATGGGTTTGAGTAGCCTATTCCATTTTTGCCCTTTAGAAGATTTAGGATTTTTATTTTTCGGGTTGTTGTCGCGATAAATGGAGTTGGTTTTTACCATCAACTTCGCGTAATTATCGTAATCCTCACTAGTAAAAATATTACCATCCGGATTTTTAGATACGATTAATTCCCATAAACCGGGGGTACCTTCATATTCCTCATTTTCCACAATTATATCGTTGTCTCGAATAAAAATTGGTTTGTTACCGATATAAAGCCCCTTATCTTTGCGATATATTCCGTACGTTTTATCAGCTTCAACCTTAGAAGCATACTTTGTTAGATAATCTTTCGCTAATTCACCGATAAGTGTTGGATCTTCTTCCGATGGTTCCGATGGTTTATCATAAGCCGTGATAAAAGGAAAGGCCAGAAACTTAATAGCTTGCGGCAACTGTTCGATACCCTCTTTAATAGGTTTAAGTCCCTCAGTAATCTCCCTCGTTGCAGCTTTTTGCGTTTCCGTTATAGGTTTAAAAAACTTCGAAAGATCCGTTTGAAGTTGCTGTTCGCCCGTTTTCTCCGCTATTAGATTATCCCGAATATTCTTTCTCGCTTCGAGATACTCTTTTACGATTAAGTCCCTTTTTGCGGGATCAGCGATTTTTAAAAAAGACATTTTTTAATATATTTTAAAATAATTTAATGAAAATAGATATTCTCTTTAAACAGAATATATTTCATCGCAGTTTTCATCGCAGTTTTCAGCACCCAAATATATTTTGTTCATATAGGTATATGGACTTAAAAGATTTAATCGTTTTACCAGGGATTAACTCGTTTCATAATTACAACTGCATGAAAAATTTATTTTTCTAGGGAGTGGTATGATTCTTCTCAACAACCTCCGAAAGGACTCACGCGCTTCTTGCCTTCCTCTCTCAATTAAACTTTCTTCGTTTTCGGAAGATATCTTTTTCTTAATTTTCGTTCTTATCTCATCCTTCATTTCCTTATACTTCTCTTGTTCTTCCATGATAAGTTTAAATTCTTCATCCGATATATAATTGTCGATTAAAGCTTTGGATATATGCGAAGCGATTGTATCGAGCTTAGCATCAGCTATCATTCGAATCTTTTGATGTTTTTCCACCTTGGTTCTCAAATTTCTTGCTACATATTTACCTAATAGCGAAAGAACCCCGGTTACCGCAGCTGATGCTTCTAATGCTATGACAGCCGGAATAGCTAAGACAGTAGATAGTAAACCAATTCCACCTACTCCCGAAGCCATGGTTATCGTGATCAAAACCGTGTCAACGTTGTCAACGATTCTCGCGGCTCTGAAATATTTTTTAGCTAAGGCATCTCTTTCTCGAATTTCATTTTTTTGAGAAACTTTTGTACTTCGGATATTTTTTGTAAACGGTATGAATGACCTTTGTCATCCATCTCGATAGGTGGAGCGCTCGCATGTAGCGGAGGATAGATTTTTTTAGAGGGATGTTCTTGATCAGTATCTAACATTTTTTATTAAAATAATAATAATTTTTTTTTATGCCAAATATTTTAGATAGCAAAATAACTCGCCCTCAGGTATCTCGATTGGCTGTCGCGAGAAATTATAAATATAGACTAGGATATCATCAGCCCCATTATCAAGATGTATTCCATTAAGAATGGTTAAACTATCTTTCCATTTATTACTAATGGATATCGTTACAACTCCTCGTGTAGTTATATAACCAAATCCTAGCGAAACTCTCATGCCATCATGGGGTGGAATCTTAATAGTTACTTGCGAGTATATTTTCCATTTTAGAGGATCTTGCTTTAAGGGAGGATATCTTACTCCCTGTAAATGAGGTTTCCAAAATATAGTTTTATGTTGAGTAGTAATATTAGGTTTTATACCGAATTTATGAATATCCATTTTTTATTCGTTATATTTTAATATTATTATGATTTTCATAATATTCGTAGTTTTCGAGAAAAGAACCATTATAATATACAACGAGAAATAATGGTTCACCTCTCGAGATAGTAATATTTTTGCTGGAAATATTTTTTATATATGTTGTTATATCTTCATCCCCTACCCTAGAAAATCCACTAAATGTAAAATCATGACCGTTTCTTATACCTTTTAAGATTAAAGCTCTATCGAGTAAAACTTGTAAACTATTATAATAATTATTATCATCACATGAACTTCCATTCGGTGAAACAAACCCAAGACAGAGTTGAAGTTTTACAGCATCATTAGGTTTTAGTTCTATTTCTTGTTGAGAATATACTTCCCATACATTACTCCTAATTTGTGTAGGTGGGTAATCTAAATCCGGAAAAGGAAACCACTTTACGTTATTGGTAACATTTTTGAGCATTTCATTTTCTTTATAAAGATTCCTTGTGCATAACATTTTTATATAATAAATATTTTTTTTTTTAAATTAAAATTTTTTTTATAATATTGCCCCTAAGATTGGGATATTCGCGAATGGACTATTAGGTCCGAGTAAAAGTCCTCTTCCATCATAAATCTCTCCTCCTTGCTTTAAATACAAACCATCACCGACAGACATTAATCCTTTACCATTGTATGGCTTTAAGTATAATCCGCATCCATCAGTTTCAACTTGACAAACACATCCTCCTTTTTTAAGATAAAGACCCGATCCCATCGCTTTTTGTACACCCGTTTGAGCTAATCCGGAAAGAGCACCAACACCTAAAGCCGGTAAAACGGTTTTCGCGAGCATCGGCAAAGCTCTAGCGGCCAACCCAGCCAACATTCCGAGAAAACCTCCCTCTATTTTCGTGTTATATTTGTTTCGCGGACATTTTAATCGTGATACCATTACCATCCTTATAGGCTTTAGCTATTTTTCTCGCTTGCAAATTGGTTAATGCTAAAACATCATTACCTCGTAAATCTTCGTGACCTAAATGAATACTTACCGGACAACCACCGGATTTAACGGCATGTTGAAGCTTTTGCTTTTGTCCTTCAGATATTTTTACTTTAACGTTAATGTAACTCGTCATTTTATATAACAGTATTTTTTTTTTTTTTTTCAGCCCAAACAAAGGAGTTATCTCGCTTCTCTAATATGAAATCTAATCGTTAAACTCTTGCCTCTAAGATTTAGTAACGTTCCGTTTTGATCCGTAATACTTACCTTTAGGTTATGTATTTCATCTAACGTTATTGGTAAGTATACTAAATTAACTGGCGACTCAATTATCTTATATCCCAACGCAACATCCGGGAAAAAGGAGTAAATAACGTTTTTTGTCGAACCATTAACGTAACTTCCCGAAATAATATCTATGTTAACGAGCAAACTATTTATACTAAGAATGTTTACTACGTTCTCCGACTCGTGGAATCCTTCCGTATATTTAGCGCTAGTAAATCCTAATACTTTAGCAATGGAGCCTGGTTGATTGAAATCTACTTGATAACCATTTTCCACAGTAAGAACGGATTTTAGGGTATTGGTGTTCGCAGAAATATTAATATAATACCCTTCATTAACTTCGTCGTAATGACCCTTTTTTCTCATTTCCTGGTGAATGGTATCATTAATGTCAACAAGGTCGTAACTTCCCTCGGATATTTTTATTTTAGTCCACGTAGTACCGCTGTCTGTAGAATAAACGAACGTATTGTTCGTCCCATCGATGTTCGGGAACGAGTAGTAAGTTTCGAGGTTTACTAAAGCTATTTCATACACTTTATCCCTTTCCAGTTGAATTGGGGGATTAAACCTCGTTGTAAAACGCATTTTGTTGTCGCTTACTATGATTTGAAATGATGTTTTGTGTTCCGTATTTTTTACAATTTGTTCTAAAAGATCTTCCATTTTATAAAGTATTTTTATAAATTAAAATCCTTGCAAGCGATAACAAAGAATTCTTCTAATCCATCTTTCTCGCTATTTTCGAAACTAGAATTATAATAATTGGTAAAAAATTCTATCATTTCATCTTCATCAAACTCCCCGTAAGTATAACACGCGGATGTAATATAAATAATAAAATATATATTAAAATAAAAATCGTACAATTTTACGATTCTAACTTCGTGACCTGATTTTTGATATATTTCTCGCATGATCTCCAATCGTTCTTCTAGGTAATCTATTAATATTTTTACTAAATAACTTTTTTCGGAATGATCAGAATTTTTTATTCCCATTTGTTCTAATATCATTTTTAAATTATGTCTCGTAAAACATTCCGCGTTTTTTTCTAAATCCAATTTTAATCTTAGAAAAATTATTTCGCATTTATCCATATATTTTTCTAACTCTGACATTCTCTTTTTTATAAGTAATCTTTTTTTTAACTCGACTTAGGCACGTAAAAATTGTCAAAACCGTTTCTATACTTCCCATAATGTTTTTTACTGGTTAAATCGATGATAGCAAAACCGTACGGTCTTTCCCACACCTTTTGACAAAATTTTCTAAACTCATCCTTAGGCATATCATCACCTACATGATCGTTATAAATATGATTAATGTTTTTTAGGTCTTGCGGGAAAAGGCAAATAAAATTAGCGTTTTCTCTAATAGTTTGTCTCGGTAGTCTAAAATAATTTTGTGAGAGGTAAAAACAGTCAACATTACTATGCCTTCCTCGAACGTAATAACACTTGCATTTATTTTGCCTTTCTAAAAGTAAATCGTCAAAAATTATTAAATTTTTATTTTCCGAGTTTAACTCTCTCGGATCGGGCACATCACTCGCATTTTCGAAGAAGTTACAATCTACATCCGATTTATCTTTAATCGTTTTAATCCATTCTTCGACTAAAGCCGTTGGTGCAACGTTTAGTTCTTGTATCTCATCTTTCGGTAATTTTTCTTCGAAAGCCTTTTTTAGTATTCGGTATTTGGGTTGAAAAAGACTTTTTCCAAAGACACTCAAATCGTCGTAGTCGAGCCAACCCGGTCTAAGTAAAAGGTTTAACAATAAAGTAGTTTTGCCACATCCCGATTTGCCTATAATTAAACCTCTAATACTTCTCGGTAAAAGGGAGTGATTAAATCTCCTCGATACTGCTTCATTCCTCGATAAGTTTATAATATCCATTTTATTTAACTTTTTTATTTTTTTTATTTTTAATATATAAAAATGTATTGCGTTAAATGTAAAAAGCGTACTGATACAAAAAATATAACTTTCGTCGTTACTAAAAATAAAAGAAATATGAAACGCGGGAAATGCGCGGTTGCGGAACAACTAAAACCCAATTTGTTAAGATGCCAAAGGGTGGATCAATACTAAATAAAGTTATAAACAACATGCCTTTCGAAATGCATCTCCCCGGTCACAACTTTACGGGACCCGGTACTAAACTAAAGGAGAGACTTAACCCGGATCTAACTCCGAAAAGATGGAGTAAACCGATAAACCGCGTCGATAAAGCTGCTTATAATCACGATGTCTGCTATCTTATGCATAATGACACTGTCACAAGAAACGCGGTGTGCGATAAGAATATGTTAACAGAGTTAGAAGGGATTTACAATCCTACTATTAGAGAAAGAATGGAAAGGGGCTTGGTAAGTAATCTTATCGGAACGAAGATGAAATTCGGAATGGGAATTAAAAAAAAAATCCCGAGATGCAGAAATTAGCGGAAAAATTACATAAACCCGTAAGAAGAAAATTTAAGAAAAGGAGAGTTATAGTAAACGGTATAGATAAGATATGGGCCGCGGATTTAGTAGACATGTGTGCTTTTTCTAAATTTAATGACGGCGTAAAATACCTTCTCGCTGTCATCGATATCTTTTCTAAATACGGATGGTTAGTGCCGTTAAAAAATAAAACGGGGGAATCTACCGCTATAGCGTTAGAAAGTATTTTTAAGGAAAGGAAACCCGAAAAAATGTGGGTGGATGAGGGTAGAGAGTTTTATAACAAAGATGTAAAAGCGTTGGTTGAAATATATTCTACCCAAAACGAAGATAAATCTAGCGTGGTTGAGAGATGGATTAGAACGATGAAAGAAAAGATGTGGAAGTATTTTTCCGCTTACAACACAAACGTTTACATCGATGTGTTACCGAATCTCATTAAAGAATATACTAATATGAGGCATTCATCCACTAAGATGACTCCGGTAAACGCTAGTAAAAAAGAAAACGAAACGAGAGTTTGGAGAAATCTTTACCCCCATCATCCCAAAATACGTAAAGAAACTCCCAAGTTTTCCGTCGGAGATGGAGTAAGGATATCTAAAAAGAAAACGACTTTCGAGAAAGGTTATACAACGAGATGGACGGAAGAGGTTTTTACTATTTTCGAGGTAATACATACATCACCGATAACGTATAAAATTAAGGATCTTAATGGAGAAGAAATAGGAGGTACATTTTACGAACCCGAACTTCAAAAAACTAGTCAAGAGACGTATAGGATAGAAAAGGTTATTAAAAAAGGAAAACAGAAATCTCTAGTAAAGTGGGTAGGCTATCCCGACGAATTTAATTCATGGATCGATAATAAGAATATTATAGAATATTAAAAATGACAGATATCGAGATTACGAAAAACGTAATTTTACTGAATAAACCGTTGAACAATTTCGAATTAGAAGACGCCGCGAAAAGATTAAAGATTCCTTCTTTTAGAGGAGTTTTTTTACTAGATACATTACCGAGAAAACCGAGTAAAAAAGAATGCGGTATAGTAAACTTCGATAAAAGCGGCGGACCCGGTACACATTGGGTCGCTTGGTATAAAAACGGCGAAAATAAAATTTATTTTGACAGTTACGGAATACAGCCGCCTAACGAAATTCGAGAGTATCTAAAAAGCCCGATATACTATAATACCGATCAAATACAACAAGCAGGGCAAGTATTTTGCGGACATTTATGTTTATACGTTCTAAAAGAGTTAGGCTCAGAGAAAAAGTTTCGAGACGTTTTAAATATTTTTTTTTAGTAAATAAAATATGCCTGTCGATAAATTCGGACGAATGGAAAAGATGGATAAAACGAGCGACGGTGATGGTGTGTCGCTCGCTTATATAAATAATAATTTTTTACGTAAAGATGGAACAACCGTTGTTACTGGTTCTATAGACATGAATGGTAATACATTAATGAGGGTCAGTAATCCGGTAAATCCTCATGACGCGGCAACGAAACAGTACGTGGATGGAAATTCTGGCGGCGGGTTATTAAAAGAAGACTGCGGATACCAAACCCTCGGATTTATAAATATGGCTTTCAACGAAATAAGAAACGTTAAGGAGCCTACAAAACCTGAAGAAGCTGCTACTAAAAAATACGTAGATAATTTCGATCGAGCCTTCGTTCATAAAGGTGGTAGGTGGTATGTAGCAGTCGATGAAATCTCTATGGAAAAACGAAGAATTAATAATCTCGGATACCCTTTAAGAGATGATCAAGCTGCTAATAAGTTTTACGTAGATACCACCGTTGAGACGGCTACCACGGGAGAAAAAGCTTTGACTAAAGAACAAGATGGATCTTTTTCCACTATTGCAGATATAGATATGAAAGGGAATAGTTTAACAAATCTTATAGATCCTACATATCCGCAAGATGCAGCAACCAAAAGATATGTAGATGATGCTAATCGAGCCTTTGTTCATGGTGGAGATAGTGGGTATATAGCCGTTGCTGACGTTTCTATGGGTGAACGGAGGATTTCCAACGTTGGACAACCTTTAGAATACCATCAGGCTGTAAATAAGTATTACGTAGCAATATAGAAGCTGTTAAAAGTTTTTCGGGGAGTGGCGCGATATTAAAAACTCCAGAAGGAACTTTTTCAGCTGTTAGCGATATCGATATGAATGGTAAGTTTTTAAAAAATATTGGATACCCGAGAGAGCCACTAGACGTGGCAACTAAGGCTTACGTAGATGGGATGAAGAGATTTAACAAACCTATTATAACCGTGTGTGCTGAAGAACAGGGACCAATTGGAAATGGTAATTATGAGTTCTCATTCGGTAATGGCAATTCAGGTCGTAAACACGGTTTAGGGGGTTACTGTACAAGTGCGCCGGGTAAAATTATAAGAGGAAGTTTAATGACTTGGAAGTCCTCAAGATGCACCAGAAGAGGTAAAAGTTAATATTGTCGTAAACGGAATAGAACAGGTTAATCAGTCTATTATTAAAAAAGCGGACGAAAGTTGTAGTTGTATAGTTTTTCCGAGGCCATTGGAGGTAAAGGAATGCGACGTCATAAACTTTATTTCAAGATCAACCAACCGTGGTGTAACACACGCTTACATATCTATTTTGATAGAATTAGACTTGTAAAAATATAACTTAGTTTATAAAAGTTATATTTTTATATTTTACACGCAACGAGGTATTTTCAGCGATAATTTAGTTATCCTCATCCTCGTCAGAACTTGGGTATTCATCTAAGACATTAGGTAAAATTTCCTTTTCCTTTCCCGGTAATTTTGCATTCTTTTCTATTATTTTTACCGATATAACTATAATCTGAATCGTTTCGATGTTTTTATTTTTAAATATTCCTTCTACTTCTAAAATACAAAACAACTTACAAGCAATTTTTTTATATGAAAGAGGGTTTACCTCTTGGCTGTTTTCATCGTAAAAGCGGGTCTTATGTTGACTGTTTTCGTAAAGCTTTGGGTATAACATAGCCGTTCCATCCTCATTATATCTTAAAATATTAATGTCAGAATTTTTAATCTTATCTTCATTTAGTTCTTTGTCCATTCCATGCTCTCGGAAGAAATCTGTTAGCTTTTCCAGATCTTCTGTAAAAGCTCTTTCCTTTTTCGTAGGCTTTTTACTGTTATAACATATTAAAGCTAAGGAGTAATCTTTTAGATCTTTTCCTTCCGCATTATTTCCAAATCCTGTATTAAGACCATATGAAAACAGAACAGGGGTACGTATAAACAACGAATCATTTTTATTATTAGAATATTTATACTCTATTGGAATTTTAACAAAAGCGTACTCTTTGTTTTTATATTTATTCGCGTAATTTATAGAAAGGTCTTCTTTACGAAGTTCACCACTTTTGATATAATTCGTATCTGTACTCATTTTTAATACAAGATTTATTTACTTAATTCATTTCTGAAAAATCCTCGAGAACAATATCGATACGGGCAAAATATATCAATGTTATAATTTATTCATATAGGTATATAGGGAAAATATAGGACGCGCCGATCGGGAATTTTGTTCATATAGGTATATAGGGAAAATATAGAACGCGCCGATCGGGAATTTTGTTCATATAGGTATATAGGGAAATATCGATACGTTAGCATGGGGACACACTCGGGTAAATAAAAACGCGACAGAATGATCAACCCCTTCCCCCTACTCCCTACCCAGATGGGAGAGACGGTTGGGGAGGGGCGCCTTGACGATTTTGGGGGGAGGGAGGGATTTTGGGGGGAGGGAGGGGAGAGAGCGTACTAGATTATGACCTGTCCCAGTTCTGTCCGTTTGTATCTACTGACAGAAATTAAGCCTAATCCAAAGTGACAGTATTTGCAGACAACAATATAAATGTGGTTCATGCAATCACCCTCTTTTTTTAAAACTCAGGATTGTCCGGTAAAGGTTAGATAATAAGAAGTAGGAAAGGACATTAAAAGGGTTTGAAAAGGTTATAGGCTAAACGATGATAAAAAAGATAAAAAAAAAAAGCTCGTTATGTACCTGTCCACTCATTGCTCATAAGCTCTTGTACTATGGTACAAATGAGAGAGAAAATAACAACTATTCATGGATGAAACTGGAAGAGAGCCTATTTGAAAATGGCAAAAGAATAAAATCGCCACTCCGATCAGAACAACAGACAATAATAGACTATGCTTTATTGACTTGAATTTTATAGCTTCTAGTCATACATACTGAAATAATGAATACAGAAACATGCGATCAAATAACCTTGCAAAAATACAGATAATGATAATACTTGTAAAAAGGAAAGCAAACAGATTTACGTTTATCGGGAAAAATGAATATTAAATGACATAAAAAGGTTAAAGACGAGGTACGGGAACAAATACAATTAATCAAAGAAGTTGTAAGTTAAACTAAGAACCAGACTCATTAATATGGCAGCAAGAATTGATTCTAAGTACCAAAAAGGTTATACATACTGGGAGCATTGAACTTCATGTATTATCATGTAAATTCAGCGCAACCCATAGGAATGTGGTGCTATAAATGCAAGAAGTGTGTATACTATTAACGTGCTACTTGAAATCAAGGACTTTCCTCCTCCTCTTCAATATACAGATTTGTATCCAGGGTAACATTCCCCGATGATAGATTTAACTGAGTGTTCAAGTTTTTTGAAAATATCAATGATTTTGGACGCACGTTAGAATAAAAGGCTTGTATAATCAATGTTAGGGCCTTTTGCGATTACAAATGGCTCAATCAAGAGCAGGTTTGGTCGTACAATCTGCCTATTCTTTGCTTCTCAATATGTCTCAGAAGACCAGTTTATTTGAATTACAAGGAAGTGCCACCGATGCTCTTTAGAGGGTCTGCAATACGGACAAGGATTCAGAGAAAATAATAACACAATTAGACTGTGTATCTTACGTAGTCAAGGGCAAGATCAATGACCGTTACCTCGACGGAAAAGATGGAAAATTTGTTTCGAAGGCGGTATATTTTGGTGCCTTCTCTGTACAGAGTTCATCTGCAACATATTCATCTATATAGATTGATCTGCTTCCAGGATTAGCAGCTAGTCTTTCTTCAGCCCACTGTATTGATCATTCTGAATAATATTTGAAAATACTTACACACAATTTTGAATGAACATTGTTTTATGGCACATCGACAGTAAGGAACACTGAGTATCAAAGGATGCTATGAGGGCAGTTGATCGAGTTCGAAATGATTTACAGGTGTAACGTATATAGACAAAACATAATTTGGTAGCAAAATCATTAATGAAGACGGCGGATAACTATGGGTGATTTTGATGTACGACAGTCATTAATCCAGTGATCCAGCATTCGCTGCGTGTAGTAAACTTTGAATTGAAACTTTTGATAAATAATTGTAAAATTAAAGCTTCGTATAAATTCCAATCTCTCAACTGAAGGCAATAATTGACGCAATGCCGAGAGTGGTTAACAGGTTATACATGTATACTTTCAGCATTGAAATATTTTGCTGGAAAGGGTTGAAATCACTTTTATCCAAATGAACGTGTCACTAATTAATTATTAGCTTCATGACTACACTCAGGCACATCTCCTGTGGTAAAAACCCTATCATGAGTGTGAACCATGAATTTCGAATTCGAAAACAAGCAATTTTAGAATAGAAGACTAGAAGAACACATTTCATAAGCAGTTTTTGGTAGTGCTTTCGGCTTTTTACTGCTTCTATTGCCGATATGAGTTGGAAGCCGAGAGAAGATCAGGCAATTCGGAGACGGAATTTTACCGACACGTTCAAGGACCAAGCAAAGTAAAGGATTCTCGGACTTCCGATACTAGAGGGTCTGCAAGGCTGAGAAAGAATCGGAGAAAACTGTATGTTTGTTTCCGGTGAAAATAGATGTCTTTCCACCAAGTGTCCTTTGCCCATCTGCTGTGACCGTGATCTTGGGGACTGGTATATGAAATCTTCGGTCAGATCGTTGTCTCATCATGCGGACAAGAGTCTGAAATATCTGTGAAAGCGGGCAAGGGATTCAGGACATACAAAACGGACACGAAAACATGGCAAACAGACGGGCGGACAACAGCCAGTTCTGTAATCAGTATCTCTCCCTAACATTGACTGTGACATAATTTAACAAAACTATCGGTCTTAGAGTGCCTTTGTAAGTAAAAGAGAAGATGAATGGTATTTATTTCAATGTATTGGATAAAATTTCTGTCTTGAGGGCGACAAATTTTGCAACTTTCATCATAGACAGCTGCGGCTGGATCGGTCGTCATCTTCAGCGCCATTTGTTTAGAAGTGCCGTTTCAGACTTTCTAGAAGGTGCACAAGTCAGACCGAAAGTCTGCAAATTCGTGTGCAAAGATAAGTATCAGGGATTTTTTTCTTGGCAGGAGAATCGTTGTCCAGGGGAAAAATTTCAAGTAAAGGGTCCACGCAAATAGAGAAATGGCGTTTGTTCAAAAAGACGTTTGCTTTAGAGGGTTGGACTTCAGTTTTGAAAGGTACTGAAGAGAAAAGCTTGTTTCTCCTTACAGACATAAAAGGAGTTCCAAATCCGCAACTTAAAGACTGTTAGCAAAAAAAGTCCTGAGCTCAGAGTATCAGAGGTATACTTACATACTGAATAGAGTCAAGAATTTTAAGGAAGGACTTCATGAGAGCTAATCCACTTACAACAAATCCCTAAGTTGCAATTTAAAGGCAAAAAAGGAAAACGATAGAATAGTAAAAAGGATTTTATGTCTTGCCCCAATTTAAATTAGCATCCGTTTTCAGAAGGTTGAGCGCCCTATTACATCCTTTCTTCGATTCATTGACACGGTGAAGCAAAGAAGGATTTTGATGGCTCCAACTTCGAGAAAATTTGAATTCTGATACGACTTCAATTTGTGTCATATCTAAGAATAAATCCGGATATGCATGTTTACAAACGACGTAAGCTGCAAAAGTGAATCAATACATTTTATCCTAGATTTTGAGGACTTGAAACAATTTTCATCAGATCGATTCTGCACTTTGTTCAAACACTATTGGAATTGTCTTTTAACACTATCCATGCTTCATGATATCCCAAAGTCGTCTACATAAAGAGAACATTCTACACCCGAATAATTACATGTTGCTACAAAAATGTTATTAATCTTAATACATGTCTTAAAGAGAATTACAAATACGAGTACACCCTTTGGGTCCCCTATCTCTTGCTCATGAGCCCAACAAATAGTGTTACCGACACACAGTCAAAAAAGACGGTTATCTAAAACGGCCGAAATGAAGAGAGAGAGAGTAGGTCCTGAGACTAAAGTCACAAGGATTTTTCAGAATTCCATAATTTTGGTTGGTATTGGAAGCACTTTCGAAGTCAAAGAAGACAGATAATTAAGCATGTTGCTTCGTGATAAAAGCTTTTCCACCGAATGTTTAAAACGAACTGGGATCATTTGTGCCCCGTTGGCGACCAAAAAAAAAACTGTACATAAAAAAATCAGGCATGTCGGTCTTTCATTGAGCGTTTTTGACACGGTTTTAGTAACAGACGGCTAAGAAGAGCACTAGGTGGTAGTTGCAAGGATTGCTTGGACATTGTTTTTTCCTGGTTTTAGTATATAGATAATAAGAGTATCGCACCAAGAAACAGAAAATTCTGCAGACTGACAGGTGTTGTTTAACGAATCTTGCTAAATGGAAAGCAAGTTAAAAGGTGAAGGTGCCGTGAAGATGCGACGAAATCCAGTTTATACATCGACAATTTGATTATCAGATGCCATAAAAGTTTGCTAGTACTGTTGTTTTTTTTTTTTTTTTTTTTGTTTGTTTGTTTGTTTGTTTGTTTTGTTTAGAATTAGGATGACAAAGGTCTCAGATCTAGGAGACGAAATTCTCCAGAAACCCAGATACTGTCGAAAATATCGCGTTAAACGGAAAAAACGATGAAGAGATAGATGTTTTAAGGAATGATAGAAGACTTTGTCATGACCAGAAGAGTAACGATTATGAGCTTTGTTCAATGCATATTTGAGTTCTTGCAATGACAAGGACATATTAAAGATTGATTTTGAAGATGAAAAAGAAATTTTCTTTTCTGCTTCCGTTTGCGACCTGAGACCATGGATTTTACTGTTTTCTTGTGGAAATGCCAAATTCTTGGTATTGAATGAACAACAACCTGTAGCCGTTGATTCAGGACACATTTTCTTAATAGAATGGTAATGTAACCTAACAAATCAATCTTGAATAATTTCAATGAAGGGGACAAGGTCCAAGACGTAGTTCCCGTTATACAAGCTAAAGGCACCATTTTTTCATAAACTTATTTCTCAGAATATGTAGCTACAGGTAGATGCAGGACGATTTTCAAAACCAAATTAACGCGATGTTCTGCAAATACTATGAGTTCAAAGGTTGCTATGCACCAAAAATGTTTGAGTACGCAGTTTATGCTATGGTTAATATAGTGTTGGTGTTTTTGAATATTCCAATCGGTGTTGTTTTTTTTTTTTTTTTTTCAAATGTAGAAGACAGTGTTCACTTTTTCTTTGCTGTTTTCACAATAGTAGAGTCCATAACGTACGAGTACATGGCTTAAAAGCAAGTGGTCGACTGCACAGTACCCAACTCGGCCAATTTCTTTTTGATGACCTGTGATAGTCTTTGAGAGAGAGAGAATAAATACCTCTCTCAACGCTGAAGACTGTTTCAACGATGTTAATGTGGGAACGCAACTAGAGTTTTGGACAGAATATTGTGCGAAGTACTGGTAAACGACCCAAGAAACGTATAAGTAGGCGCACAGGCCGCTTCGATATAACTAAAATGATGTTGAAATTTGCGCTAAACCGTAAAAACTCTTATCACAATCAGTCGAGTTCTTGAGAAAAGCTGGGCAAAAATTTGCTATTATCATGATTTAAACCTTTACCAAACATGGCAAACAATCTCGAGTTTTAACGACTGTTATGAAGAAGGTCTTTGAAAATATTGTAGGGGGAAAAGGAGAAAATGTTGGTTACCAGCATTTTCTCCTTTTCCCACACAGTTTCCACCCTTTCTCAGGCAAAGTAAATAATTTGATTGTAATTTAATATGTCGTCTGCAAATGCTTTGAATATGCACGAGTCTAAAATTCTGTCGTTTGGTGAGCCTAGCAATAGAAACGACTATGACAAATACTATCAATAAGTACTCGAATTTTGTTTTCCCGGGTGTTCGTGACAACATCCATATCTTATAACCTTTTGTGGATTTATCGTAAAGGACGGGGTTGCTTCTTACAAGTTCTATAGAATAGAATACATGGAAAAATCCATATTCAAAATAATGTAATCCGAACTTGCGTCCGAAAATCGCACTGTCGCCAACGGATAACGCATTCGGATGACAGACATATGAAAAAAAAACTCAATTTCACGGGATCTTGTAAACGTTTAAAAACCCCGGGGAAGGAGACCTGGAAACATGCGGACATTGTTCGATACCAGCATTTTCTCCGTTTCTCACAATGAGTCTGCCCTCTCAAAGACAAATCTCTCTATCATCTGAAGCACTTTGAATGAATCACACAGGAAAGGTTTTGATCCTTTACCTGATACAAGTGTTTCAATGAAATTTTTAAGCCGTTAGTAACACCCATTATTTTCAGAGCTTTTTTTTTGGGGGGGGGGAATACCTCTTTTTCGGACAATGTAGATCGAAGATTAGACTGCACGTTCTGTGGAGTCTGATCTTGTCTACACTTTCTGCGAAAAAGGTCTTTGAGTCACGCTTAGCAGCCTAAGGGTTAATTTGGTTAAATCTAAAGTTTTGTCCTCTTGAGAAGAGTTAACTCTTTACTTAAACCTCCTCCAAACGACAAAATGTTAGATGGGTAAATTTTGAAAGCATTTGCAGACGATAAAGTAAATGTGGCTGATATGTTGAAATATGTCTCTGAAATATTAAAGAGAAATGTGGGAAAAAGGTAAAATGCTGTTCACCAGCATTTCTTTCCTTTCTTTTCCCATAATGTTTTCAAACGTTGTCTTCTTCAAAGTTGTTTAAGCCCTCGTTTCCAACCACGCGTTTTGACCCGCGCAGATAATTATTGCACGGTAAGACCCGCGATAGACCATTTCCAACCCTGCGTTTTAATATAGATTTCCGCAGCAACATTCTGCGCGGTAATCTCTTAATTTTGCCTATTCATCATGGCTGCCATCTGTTTGTTGAGTCTTCTCCAAAAACGAAAAGACATAATAACTTAATGATAGAGTTTATAAAGAGGATAGTTAGAAGAAATCCGAGGAGGAAGCATAATTGATCCAGATGTTGTTTCAAGCTTTGGTCATAGAGACCCGGGTGTTCTTGCACCATCAACATCAGTTTTTCCATTTGTTGAATGGGCAACGCTTGCATTCTACCTTTTGTAGCCATGTTTTTAGCGGCATGTAAACAGACAAACATCATCAAATACGTCAGCATTGCTGACGTCACGTTCCATATATAGGTATGCGGATATTTTACCGTGCGGTAAAAAACCAACATGCTGGTTTTTTTTCCGCATGGACTTTTTGCCGCGCGGTGAAAACGCATGGTTGGAAATGAGACGATGAAATTTCACTTGCCCGTTTATTTTCGCTCTCCGCGCGGAGAAAATCCGCATCACCCGCGCGGGTAAAAACGCGTTGTTGGAAACGAGGAGCCCTCGTTTGCAACCACGCGTTTTTACCCGCGCGCAGAGCGAAAATAAACGGGCAAGTTAAATTTCACTGTCGTAATTTCAACCATGCGTTTTCACCGCGCGGCAAAACCTCCATGTTTGTTTTTTATTTACCGCACGGTAAAATATATGCATACCCATATATGGAACGTGACGTCAGCAATGCTGATGCATTAAATGACGTTTGTCTGTTTACATGCTGCTAAAAACATGGCTACCAAGGGTAGATGCCAGCGTTGTCCATTCAATAAATGGAAAATCTGATATTGTTGGTGCAAGAACACTCAGTCTCTATGATCAAAGCTTTAAACAACAAGGACCAAGTATGGACGCAGAATGTATGGACGAAAATAGCAGAGAAACTAAACATTGAGAGATTAAATGGTAAGAAATTCAAAGATGTCTTTCATTCATGAAAAAGGGGGAGAGATGGGGTAGAGAAACAAACAAACAAACAGAGGGACAAATAGATGGCAGCCATGATAATTAGGCGAAATTGAGAGATAACCGCGCAGTTTGTTGCTGCGGAAATCTAAATACAATCAAAGGACTGAAAGTCCTGAAAAGCGGATTTGTTGAACAGTTTCAAGCTATGATTTGATGTAAGAAAATTAAAATCTTTTATCACATGTAATACATGTAGATCAATAAAATGTAAACAATAAATAGATTGAGAAAGGACAATGGAAGTCGAAGTTGTTCTAACAAGTGTGCTGTACAGCAACTGTTATTTTGCTACTGTTTTAGAGTAGTAATTTGATCCGAAGTATACAGTGTCTAAAAAAAATTGAATTTGTGGTGTACTAGCTAAAACTTGAAGTAGGATGGTTAGTGTGCAAGCATACACACATGACAGTATCTGGTTTAGATTAAACCGATAACATTGTACAATCTTGAAAAAAGAATATTTTTCAAGGCTAACATCAGCATAAACTAAAGAAGTTTTAGAGATAATTATGGTTCTACATAAAAGGTCTGTCTAATTTACACTTGTTTATTTCTTCAGAAATCTAAGATCCTTCTAAAGCTTTCAAAATCATTCAAACATTTAACATTTTTTGTAGCAGAATGATGTAGTGTAGCTACATGTAAACATACCCGTAAGTACAAACATGTTGAAATAAACCGAGATGGATTTATACAAGTAAAAATTATTTGACAAATATATAAAACACTTCAGTTATTGATGAGTAAGATTAAAAAAAACTGTACAAAATATGACAGTTTTTGCCTCAAGGACAAATGATCATGATAATTCTGTAAAAACAAAGTGTTAAGGTCTACAATTGTCAATCAGTTTTAGCAAACATAAACAAATTTGATCAAAGAGTGCAATAAATTGCTACTTACACATGTGTGCAATATGAAATTTTTGCACCTTATTGTTGAACTTTTGACAAGAGGACAAAATTTTTGCCTGTCCCAAATTAAAACCAACTATTCAGATTTTCATACTCTCACCAAACTAAAAAATGACTTATCACTGAATTATAGCTGGAAAATTGTTGTTAAAGAACTAAGATGAGATTTAGAAAAAAACATCTTAATTGGTATTTCCTCAATGAGCTACATAGCCTCTATGGGTATTATTAGATTTCATGTCAACAGCATGCACGGTTGACAAAGATTCATATTCAAATAAGTATCCAGACATTATATCTGGTGTAATAAAAATGAACAGATGGACCTATTGTTAAAGTACAATTTCATTATCAAACGCCCAAAATTGCACCATTTTACTGAATTTAACCGTACACTTTATGAAAATGGAATATTTTTCTGATAGTATTTATTTGCCTTTTACAAAAATTTTGATATGTGATATAAAAACTAAATAACTCCATATTAAGAGCATTAACAAACAATTCAATAAATATGGTTCAGATTATGTGGTTTGTATTTTTAAAGGTTAGAAAAAATTCTGGAACAAAAAAGAAAAGAAATACTGATGTCTTCTTTTCCAACAATGTTTTCATGAGCCCTTTTACACAGGACTCATAAAACATAAGAATTATTGCGTGTTTTAAAGGGCTAAAAAAAGAAAAATCCTCAAAAATTCTCCCAATTTAACTTTGTATGACACAAAATTCAAGGGTCAAATACAGGTCATGTTTGGACAAATCATAAGGCATTCCAAATACTGATTATATGTATCTGTAACAGTTCTGCTAAATAGCCTCCCACAAGGCTGGGATTGAACCCAGAATCTTCAGGTCCCAAGTCGAACGGTCGACCACATTGCTACAAAAGCTAGCTCTATAGCAAGACAGTATAAGTGTCCCCTTATACAAACACAATTTACATCAATCTGTGAGATAGACCAGTATATAACATATCCATGTCTGGTCATGGCATCCGACAACTGGATCTTGAGAAAATTTTGATTAGGGTTTATTTTAACACTTAAAAGTGTGAATACCAAACACTCTGTGTTAATAATCCTGAAGGAAATAGGCAATTGACATCATTATGAGACAAAGACAAAATTCTGGTTAGCAGAATCTTAAGGAAATAGGCAATTTAAAGCATTATAGGACAAAGACAAAATTCTGGTAAGCAATATTTTTTTTTAAGTACATGTATTTTCTCCTGTTCCAATAGTGTTTTCAATTATATGAGTGAACTTCAGGTCATTTACAGGTATCATTTTCTGTTGTCTGCAGATGCATTTAACTCTTTCCATACTATAGGCAACACCAGAAGCTTTTGTGGACAGTGTGGATCAAGATCAGACTGCACGGAACATGCAGTCTGATCTCTGATCTCCACTGTTCACTGCTATATTGTAGATTCATGACCGAATTGTTTCTTGATCTTGCAGAAGAAATGTATTTTTAGCCTTTGAGACAATGCAAGTAATTTGTTTAGTAGTGAAAGAGTTAAAGTGCCTAAAACTTGTCATATGGGAAAGGAATGAACAATGAAATGGCATCAATTTGATTACCATATTTGAAAAACAAGAAGTAACTGCATAAATGGTCGACATAGACTAACCTGAACAATCTTACAAAAATTAACTCCCATCAAAATGTGGATCTGGGGTCCTGCATGGCTCACCATTAAAGTGTAGGACTTGTTACCTGATGGCCCAGCCTCATTGGATGCACAATGTTTTTCTGCAAGAGTGTCCTTAGGCAAGACAATGCAGAGCCCTAGCCTAGTACTACTAAAACCCAGACATACAGAAATAAGCTAGCTGTAGCAGTCATATGACTGAAATAATGTTGAAAGTGACAGTAAACATCATTCAATTAATCAAATGTGGATCTAACATTGGCCTGCAAGGTTAACCTTCATCTAACATTTCTGTCAGCCTCACAAAATGTAGCTGTTAAGATTTTGAAAACATTGGTAGACCAACAGATTTTCAGTTTTCATTCTTACTTAACTCTTTACCACACAATCCCGAGTTTTAACAACCGTGTGAAAGAAGCCCTTTGAAAACATTGTGGGAAATGGAGAAAATGCTGGTAACCAGCATTTTCTCCTTTTCCCACAATGTTTTCTATCCTCTTGAAGACATATTCCATCATTTGAGCGACATTAGAATTGTCGTCTCCAAATGCTTTCAGTTTGGACATGTCCAAAATTTCATTGTGTGGTAAAGAGTTAAGTCATTTTCCCCCATCCTATAACACCATTAAGGATACAAGGTAAGTGTGGCTATATCATCCCATTTTGAAGGATGTTAGATACAGTAGACATGATGACTATATCTTTCTTTTCTATAGCATTTTAAGCATTTCTAAATTCATCATTTTTCATCATTATGCAGGACTCTTTTAAAAGATTGAAACTTCTGTACTCAGACATCAAGGTTTTGATTTTTACAGTAGCATTTACAATTCTAGCCTAAACACAACAATTTCTAAACTTTTATATGGTTGGTATAATCATATAGACTGTGAATAATTCAAATCTAAAATTGTGTGCCTATAAGAATGGAATTTTACTATGTTAGGCAGTCCGATCTTACGCTACTGGTACACTTGTTACATACTATACAGACTGTCCTCATTCTGAAGTATAAAGCATGCATTGTTTTGAAACTAGTACGGTTTAGTTAAAAAAAAAAACAATACAGGAATCCTCTCAGGGAAAGAGAAACAGTGGTATTTTGTATGTAAGTTCTTACTGAAAGCACATTGTCCTTTCCATAACACATAGGAATCCTTTCAAGGGTTCCTCCTAATTACTACACAACTTCAAACTATTAATTTCAAAATGAAATACAAAATCAAACTAGAAACAATAATTTGATTGTTCAGGTACAATGATTTCTTCTTTCCTTTCATAAGAATGTTCTTGGTTTCATTCCTGAACTCAAAAATGTTTTGTAATATTCTGAAAGGTGAAAACTAAGTGATGTGTTCAGTAATTTCTAAAGATTTAGACCATGTGTAATTCATGAATATTGAATGTACCTTTCTTCTATAAGATAAATGAAAATTTACCTTGTATCTTCATTAAGAAACAAGTCAAGAAAATAATGATTTTACAAAAGAAAGAAAGGTCAACTCATGCAGTGCCACAAAATATGAAATTGGTTGTAACTACCTTCAAGAATAATTTGATGGTTGACTGATTTCTGGTGTTTACATTAGTGTCAAGACTGTTTCAGTCTTACAGTGACAACAATTCATCTATTTGTGTACCTTTTGGGTTTTACTAGGGCTAGGCTGGTTCTCTGCAGTGTCTTGGCTATGGGCATTCTACAAAATCCTAGCATCTAGAAGAGGATAGAACCTGTGATAATCCATAAGTGGTCAATACTGGTCAATAGTGGTCGACTTGTAGAGGTCATTTGGAAATTTTAATGGTCAGATGAGTTTTAAAATGAAAGTTATGCTAATTTGTGGATGATTCGTTGAGTAGATTTTTCTTTTCCTCAGATAAGTTGATTTCATGAATGGGAAAGAGAGGAGTGGAAAAACTGTTTTGTCCCTGCCAAGGGTACTCACCAACTGGCCTTTGCCACTTTTCCAAACTGTGTAGAAGTTCCTAATAAGGTCTTTAGGTTTCATGTTTGACACCTTAAGTAATTGCTTAATGATAAGATATCATCATGACTGCATATAAGTCACTATTTCATGCTTTGGGAATAAAGCCTGGTGTCAACGATAATACCCCAAATAGGGACACATGATTTGTCCTTTTGGTAATTTAACTCTTTACCAAACGACAGAATTGTAGACTGGTCCAAATTGAAAGCATTTGCAGATGACAAAATAAATGTGACTGAAAAATTGAAATTTGGTTTGGGAAGGGTAGAAAATATTGTGGGAAAAGGAGAAAATGCATTTTCTCCTTTCCCACAATGTTTTCAAAAGGCTTCTTACTCAGGGTCATTAAAAGTCGGGATTGTGTGGTAAAGAGTTAAGCCACACCCAATGGAAGTAGAAAGGGACAACTTTTAAACCTTTAACTGTTTTGACAGCAATTTAAAGGTGTAGGTAGACACTTAAATGTGCTTCAATGACATTGATATTTCCTTAACTATTGTTTATTTAATCAGTTAGTGCCTTCTTCATGTGTACTTCAATATTCCTATAGATTAATGACAAACCTGTATATTTTACATGTTTGCCTATGAATGACTGTTTTTTTCTGCAATTTAACATGAAAATTATATATTAGCTGCTTTGTTTATGCTATCTTTGAACTTTTATGACCAAAGACTATGTTGAATTATCTATATTTTTAAAACCTAAGTGTTTGTGGAGAGAGAGAGAAAGAGAGAGAGAGAGGTGGAGGGAGAGAAAGAGAGGGAGAGAGAGAGTGTGTGTAGAACTATAAACATTATCTAACCTGTAAGGAATGATGATAGACAAAGATTTTTTGCTTGAAAAGAACCGACCTCTATGCAGGTTCAATAAGGAAATTCATTCCGACAACCTCTTCAGTTGACCAGCAATACTGTCTTTTGAATTATGATCAAATAAAAAAGGACCTTATTAATAAAAACTATGATACTGATGATAAAATATAATAAATCTTCATGTACAGGATGTAAGAGGACAGCTTTTAACATTAATTTAGAAACCAGACTGGTATGTAAGCCAGTGATTTAATCAACGAAATCAACCACTCCAATCGACCACTTGTGACCAGTATTGACCGTTTATAACCGGTTAAAACTGCCAGCCTGGTCAATACTCATATTGACCTCCTCTTTGCCAACCTTGCATACTATATAACTAAATCATTGAAGGGATATGCACAAAAAATACCTGATGTAGCATTATGAGATACTTGAAATTAATATTTACACTGGTATAAGGGTTATTCATTACATCCAATGCATTTTTGAGTGAATCCATTTTCATGGTCTAAAGAAAAGAATTAAAATCATCACTCATCACCTGGCAGAACATAGTCCTTTTCTTTATATGTGTGAATCCAAGCCCTTGGTACAGCTGAAGGTACTTTAGCAGCCATAATGGATCAAGATCACACTCAGTGTGACAAGTTGCCATGCAGAGTAAAAAATGACCTTAACATAACTAAAATGAAACTTTCAAGTCGAATGTACAAATCCAATTATTACTATTTTGAAGTTATTCTTTGGGGAAAAATACTTTCTTACCAGGCAGTATGGATCAAAGATCAGACTGCACTTTCTGTGCAATCTGATCTTAATCAACACTGTCTGCAAAAGGTCCTTGAGTAGCACTTAGCAGCCTAAGGGTTAATAGCATTGGGTCACTCTATAAAAGTTTAAAAACTGTAGGCATACTTTCATGCTAAGGTTTGAATTACATAAAAACACGGTCACTGTCTTAACTCATCACCAAACGACAATATTTTAGGTTTGTCCAAATTGAAAGCATTTGCAGACGACAAAATAAAAGTGACTGAAAATTTGAAATTTGTTTTGTGAAGGGTAGAAAACATTGTGGGAAAAGGAGAAAATGCTGGTTACCAGCATTTTCTCCTTTTCCCACAATGTTTTCTAAAGGCTTCTTTCTCAGGGTTGTCGAAAGTAGGGATTGTGTGGTAATGGGTTAAATATGGGTTGAGCAGCAGTTCATAGTAAGAATTTATAAGTAAAAATAGTTATTTAACTTGCTCTGTACATGCACTTCTAATTGACAGAATCAAAAATATATCAAAGATTTCAAATCTATATGTCTAAATAGAAAGACGTATAGATGCATTCCTGTGGATCCTTTATAATGAATTTATCTGCAAATTCAGCATTTTTTTTTTGTGAAATGTCACGAAATAAAATTCAAGGAGATATCAGAAGGACTATAAATGGAGTTTTACATCTTGAAGACAAATTGTAAGCCTGTCTGAGTCTCTGAGGCTTCAAGTTAGTGGATGTCTAGTTCACTGAGAAGGACATGATTTTCCATCAAAAACCTTCAGTATAAATTCGTGTCCCGGGTTCGTACTTGATCGGGGCCGTTTGTAAATAAAATATTTCTTACCTTCGATAACAAGAGAGAAATCTTGGTTCCAAGCTTTTCCAATGCAGTCTTGCATAAATCAAACATTAACTTTTTTTTGTTGATAGACTGCACGATCTCCATTTGATCAAAAGTTCTGCAAAAATGTTTCAAACAATTCGGAAATTCATCGATAGAGTTATCACGAGTGGCGGTAACTAGGTCGACTTTATGGGTTCTGTATATTCGTTATCGACAGGGCTTTAAATTATTTATGGCCAAATTCTAGCTGGCTTTCTGAACAGTTAAAGATATTTGATGTAAAACAAGGTTGAAAATGTAATTTTATCGAGGAAAAACTGCTTAATCTCCTTGTTTATTTGGCAGCGGACGATACAAGTTGTGAATGAAAGTTCTTGAATGAAAACGAGGGCAGTATAAACAATGTTCATACGCTACATTTTGAAAAAAAAAAAGAACAAACTTTGTTTCAGTATTTAAAGTATTTTAGAAAGACAATTATTTTAGTTTTGGCGAAATTTCGATAAAGAAATCAAACTTAATTTGTATGGTTTGTTCAGGGTCAGAGTTGATCTGATTTGCAGATCTGCGTTGTTCGTCCCAACCAGCCATGCAAAACTGAAAGTAAGCGCGCATGCGTCGTTACGGATGATGTATTTGGTTCCGGTCAAAACGATCACAGTAAGCGGATTTGCTATAGCAAATCCGCTAAAAAGGATTGAAAATGGTCTACCGCGCGGGTCTTTTCGTGCGGTACTTATCTGAGCGGGTGAAAACGATAGCGCGGTTGAACTAAGACCGCTGTCTCACTTTATCAGATAGTAATGACGTTATGTAACGTTAAAACAATCAAAAAGTACCCATCGTTGAGCTTAAAATACACAGTATATACAGTAATAGACCTATAACGAATTCTGAAAAGGTTTGACTATTATCTATCGAAAGTCGTGGAGTGAAGGTGATGAGTATGGGAAGTGAGTTAATTTTGTTTGTTTTTGATTGAAAAGTATTCATCGATAAACTGCATAACCTTATGATATGAGTTGATATTTGCATACCTTTAGGCAGGGATCGTATATATACGATCCCTGCTTTAGGCTAGCTCATACCAGCCATATTTTCAATCTAATACTTATGAAAGTTTCATGAAAATGTTTGCCATGATGATATCTTGCATGTCCTTGAAACAGGCCATGTCCGGTCAAAAAGTAAGTCACTGGGTCAAATCTTTGTAAAACCTTGTGTGCGCTGTAGAGGCCATATTTCAGTCCAATAATCATGAAAGTAAGTCAAAATTGTTTGCCTTGATGATACCACAGACGAGTTTGAGAGAGGGTCATGTCCTGTTAAAAAGTAGGTACTGGGTCAAATCTTTGAAAAACTTGTGTACACTCTAGAGGCCACATTTTCGTTCCAATACTCATGGAAGTTGGTCAGAATGTTTTTCTTGATAATTTCTCGTATATCTCTGAAAACGTGCCATGTCCAATAATAATAGGTCAATGTTTTAATTCTTTGAAATACTCTATGTACACTCTAGAGGCCACATTTTCAGCCAAAAGGTCATGAAAATTGGTCAGAACCTTTGTCTTGATGATATCTAGAACGAGTTAAAAATGAGTCATGTCCAGTGAAAAGGTAGGTTACGAGGTCAAATCTTTGTAAAACTTTCTGTACACTCTAGGGGCCACATTTTCAGTCTAACATGCATGATAGTTGGTCAGAATGTTTGTCTTGATGAAATCTCCGATGACTTTGAAAACGGATCATGTCCGGTCAAAAAGTAGGTCAATGGATCAGTTCTTTGAAATACCTTTTTAACACACTTGAGGCCAAGTCTTTAGTTCAATACTTAATAAAGTTGATCATAATGCTTGCCTTGATGATATCTTTAATGATTTTGAAAACGGATCATGTCCGGTCAAAAAGTAAGTCACTGGGTCAAATCTTTTGTACACTCTAGAGGCCACATTTTCAATTCAAAACAGATGAAGTTAATCAAACTGTTTGTATTGATGATATCATAGACAACTTTGAAAACGGGTCATGTCCAGTCAAAAAGTAGGTAACTATGTCAAATCTTTTTTAAACCATTTATACGCTCTAGGGGCCAAATTTTCAGTTCAATACTCATGAAAGTTCGTCAGAATGTTTGTCTTGCTGATATTTCGGAAGAGTTCAAAAACGGTTATGTCTTCTAAAAATTAATTTACTTGGACAAATCTTAGAAAAATTTTTGGAACACTCTAGAGGCCACATTTTCACCCCAATACTGATAAATATTCTCAAAGGTTCACAGGCTCAGGTGAGCAATTCACCTTCGGTTAAATTTCTATGGAATCAAAGAGCCTTTGATTTGTCTACTAGTATTTACTATAAAAGCAGTAGGTTTTTCAAACCTTTATCAGACAACAAGGTTTTAGACTTTCCAAAATTCAAAGCATTTGCGGGCGACAAATTAAGGTCAGATTTAATGACGTTCGCGACAGTTTCCATTTTCACGCTTCGTGTAACTATCACGCTCACCTTTTACTCGAAAAACGGTGAGCACCCAACACAATTGATCCTGCCACACTTGTCAATGTCTGCAGAATGGATAAACCAAAAACTAAAACGGGTCCTTTAATGTCAGCAAAATGAAGAAAAATGTATTTGAATCAAGCCAAATAATTATATGCGAGGCAAGAATCCAAAATTACGCTTTCAAAAGATCGGACTGAGAGTCAAAGTGAATCACCTAACTACGTCACCTAACAACGGAAATATGGACACAGGTCATGCTATTACTAGCCCTCTATCTGGCAGAAGTATCGTTGAGCTAAAACATCCTTTCAGATGCAGATGCTTTCAGTTTGGTCTAGTCCAAAATTATATCACTTGGTAAAGACGTGCAGAAAACGAGGGTCTGTACGTAACTCTTTCTCCTTTACCAGGTTGTCCCTTAGCTTGATGAGTCTGCAGCAGACAACATTAGAAAACATTGATATCAAAAGGAGAAATTGCTGCTAACGATTGATTTCTCTTTTTTGCACAATGATTTCTGACCCATCAAAGAACTGTGATACATGAATACCAGGTTTTGGTTTAGCGTCTGCAAACGCGTCAAATTTAGAAGAGTCTAAAATTAGTCGTTTGGAACAGGGATCTTATATACGTGTATATACGATCCCTGTTTGGAAATGGGTTAAATGCTAAAATCAGTATTACATTTACATGCTATGAATTGGTTTATTATGACCAACAAACTTGATTTTTATAAAAAAGAGTTGTGTTATTGAAAAAATTGAGATAATTTTCTTCATATAATATTTTTGTCTTTGACAAACCCTACATTTATTCATTAGTTAGTGCCCCACCCACAAACTTAAAATGTATTTTCTTAAAAACTAAGGCTGGTGATCTATTTGTTTTAAGCTTGATTCTTTTAGTTTAGTACCTGAATATTATTTATAGAAAAAATAAGAAAAAGCTGAATGTTAGAACACTTGAAAAAATAACTTTAAAAGATACTCTTTGGTTTTTTTTCCAAAATAAAGGTGTTTTAGCCGTAAGTTAAGGTTTTTTTTTTTTTAATATTGATACTCAGTATACTCTAAATTATTTTTTTCATTAAATTTGATGTTTCACCAATACAATGACATAAAATTTGCTTATAATTGTTGTCATTTAAAAAAATATACATAGACTTAGTTTTCATAGGTGAAATTTCATCCTGAACTGCCGCAATGCGGGGTGTACTAAAAGAAATATTCATAGAATTTTCCCAAAGCTGGTGACCCCCTCTTTTTATCTCCTATTTTTGTAGATCAGATAATAAACTATCACCAAACAAAGTTTCATGAAATTCTGAATGTTATGAAAAAATGGTGAAACTGTAGCGATCGTCTTCAAAGACAAAAGTCTTTGTTATTTTTGCATATTTGCGGATTTTGGGACGTGTAGAACTGCTTACATAGCCTCTCTTACCATTAGACTCCAGTAATAAGGAGGACATACAAACATAACTTGGTTCACATCGAGATACTTTTGCTTTTTAGCTCACCTGAGCACGAAGTGCTCATGGTGAGCTATTGTGATCGTGCTATGTCCGGCGTCCGTCGTCCGTCGTCAACTTTTTACCTTGTGTACGCTCTAGAGGCCACATTTTCAGTCTGATACTCATGAAACTTGCTCAGAATGTTTGCCTCGATGATATCTCGGACGAGTTCGAAAATGGGTCATGCCGGGTCAAAAACTAGGTCACTAGGTCAAATCTTAGAAAAGCATTGTGTACGCTTTAGAGGCAACAGTTTCTGTCCAATACTCCTGAAAGTTGCTCAGAATGTTTGCCTTGATGATATCTCGGACAAGTTCGAAAATGGGTCATGTCGGGTCAAAAACTAGGTCATCAGGTCAAATATTAGAAAAACCTTGTGTACGCTCTAGAGGCCACATTTTCTGTCCAAATCTCTTGAAAGTTGGTCAGAATGTTTGTCTTGATAATATCTCGGACGAGTTCGAAAATGGGTCATGTGGGGTCAAAACTAGGTCACTAGGTCAAATCTTAGAAAAACCTTGTGTAAGCTCTATGGCCACATTTTCTGTCCAATACTTATGAAAGGTGGTCAGGATCTTTGTTTTTATAATATCTACAATGGGAAAATTGGCTATGGTTGGCTAAAAAGTAGGTCACTGAGAGAAATTCTAGAAAAAGCTTGTGTTCATGCTAGAGGCCAAATTTTCAGTCCAATAATTATGAAAGCTTAGAATGTTTGTTATGATATCTCAAAAGAGATTGAAAATGGGTCATGTTTGGTAAAAAAACTCAGGTGAGCGACTTGAGGGCCATCATGGCCCTCTTGTTGATGACTTTTATTGAGACAAAAGGCATGTTTTTAATCTTTGACCCACAGATGTGAAATTATATTGACTGTCTGACTTGATGAACATACTATTATGCATATACATTAAGAGCCATCCTATTCTTTGTGTTTAGGCAACCTTTTCAAAATTTTGCAGACAAATTCTTTCTGTAAAGCCTTCTACAAACCTAAGTGCATTTTATGGCGAGCTTGGACGTCTCCCAGTGAAAATTAAATATTGGATTAAGTTATTGTCATCAGCGTAAGATTCAGTTCTACTCAAAACATGTAACATTTTAAAGACGGGTGCTGAAGATAGTCATATCTATCACGGTAATAATTGGGCTTATGATATCGAAACTATCCTTGACGATAGGTACATGTATGTCAGACATGGAAAAACCAGCTCTGCATAACTATAGATTACAATAGGATTTGACAATGTATAGATCTACTAGAAATATATCAATAAATTGGTACTCATCAATCAATAAATACCCTCCTCTACATCTGAACAGTTTATTCAATTATTCATTGAATTTTTGAAAAGTTATCAAGACATCATCAAAGATAAAGAAAAAAAGAAATTGACTCACAAGAGTTTGAATATCTTTTCATGATATAAAAATTGAACTAGGGCATCAGAGAAATATAGATCTAAAAAAAAGAACTTGTAGAAATCCTTTTTCAAGAAACAGAGAAAATAAGTATCACTTTTTAGACTAGCAATCATATGATGGCTAGTCTATTGCCACTGAGAGTGACTCAGATCTAAATGTAAACAAAAACAAACCCCTCAATCACCAAATACTGTCCCGCAAAAAAATAATTCATTCAGTTAGAAATCGTATTTCTGTTAAATTTGACAATGTTGACATGACCTACGAAGTCTCTACCACTCCTAATTGAATGTTGTCTTCTTTTACAAAGTCATAGACTAAACACGATGTCATCAATAGGGTGTAAGATATTTGCTTATACATAAATTAGGTCAGCGACCAATGCAAATCAGGCTCATCTATACTTATCCGCATGCAGCCTTTTTCATCCTCGTTTTTTTTCCTCGAGTGTTGTAGGTCTTGTTTAGCTACCTTTTCATCCTACGGATAAGAAAGTGAAAAAGCTTGGAAAGTTCACCTAAAAGTGAACTCTAGAAAGTATGCAAATGCTAAATCATCAATTTGTCATGTTCTTTATGTTTCTTTCAATTAAAGATCAACAAACAGACTTTTTTTTTGTAGTATTTCCTATTGTGATAAGTAAGAACTGATTGAACTGGACCAAACTGAACCAGACCTAATAACCAGATTGGCCGGGATCAGACTTAATCACTGGATCAGTCCATTTTTCTCCTATGTGTAGACAAACCAAGTTTTATCTTTACCAATGCCACTTATATTTTTCCGCATTCTCAAGTCTATCAGTACCTTCAGTGCATTGATTATTGTAATGTACTAAGAATTCAAATCAGATCAAAATGTCTTAAAAGTACTATTATACTTGGCAAACAATTCAGAAATTTACCAATTTTTTGTCTGTAAAATTGCCAAAAAGTTAAATACGATTTGTTAAAATTTATTTATAACCGGAACCTGCCTAGACATTTATCATTGTTCGTATTTCCTTTCAAATAACATTATGTGCTCCTCAGATAAGCATTGTATGTCATTTTTCATTATAAAATACTTTGTAATTGTCATAAAACATGTTGTATTTTCTTTTTACTGTGGTAAAGATGTAGTAGTAAATGACAAGGATAGGTGAACCTTATGAATTACAGTTGTTAAAACAAAGGATTGGGTGGTAGAGATTTTTTTGTCAAATCTATAATTACCTGCTGAACCCTGTCTCTGATTTTAAAGATATTTCACACGTGTGTGCATATTGATTGTGCAGAGCAGGGATTTCAGATGCCTAGCTACAAGGTCAAGGTCATAACAAGGGGTCAAAGGTTGCATGTTCTTTAATCATATCTGCTCCATGTCGCTTTCATCCCTGGTATGATTTTAAAAAAAATCACACATATATGAGGCAATGTGCAGAAAAGAGATTTCAGATGCCAGGCTCCAAGGAAAAGACAACAGCAAAGGTATCATGCTCTTGTTAGCTTCCTTTTGTCATATATCTATATTGCGCTATTTTGTAGAGCGTTTGTTTTAGATTGAATTCAAGATGGTCAGCTGGTGAAATTTTTGAATTTACAATTGTGCTTATTCATTTCTTTTGTGAGTATTTCTCTACGGAAATTTCAGTGAAACACAGAGAAATTTAATGGACAAATGAAGTTCTTTTAATGAATCACAATTGGATGAAGTAGAGAGACATCAGAGAAACTTGTAAGTCCGTATCCATGTCTCCTAGTATATTCTTTGTAATTCTTTCAAGGTGTCTGTTTACAACCAGCTGTCAGGAGACTGAGGTGTGGCGACAGCCTGCTGTCACCTGAGACAAAAAATCTGCTGAAGACTGGCAGTATTGTATTTTTCCAATAATACTGTATAGTGACCTTTGTTTCACCCATTCCTTTAAATCCCTATTCCACTGGTGGCGATTCCAAGTACGCTTCGAAATTTTGGTCAAATCGCCGTGAATCGTAGGAGAGACGGCAACAGCGCCGTAGAAACGCCTTGATCGTAGTAGAAGCGTATCGGAAGCTTCAAACCCCCATTCCACTAAACGGAGATTCTGCTACGCTTCGAAATTTTGGTTAAAAGGCCGCGAAGCGTAGCAGGAATGGCAACAGCGCAGTAAAAATGCTTTGATCGCAGTAGAAGCATATCGAAAGCTTCATGATCGCCACTCTACGGCGTTTGTTTTGACCTTGCTTAAAATTTACGTAGCGGTATCGCCGTGGGCTCGAAGCGCCACAAAAGCGCAGTAAAAACGTAGCAAGAAATTCGTGAACGCAGCAGTATCGTAGCCGCAGCGGGAGTAGCGAAAGTGCAGTGCATCATAACAAAAGCAACACCCAACCCTTTCAGTCTGTTGTACATAGCGGCAAGCTGGAGCACAGCTAATGCAGCAATTCGATCCATTTTTAGCTCACCTCAGCACGAAGTGCTCAAGGTGAACTTTTGTGATCGTGCTGTGTCCGTCGTGCGTCGTCCAGGCGTCAACATTTACCTTGTGTGCACTCTAGAGGCCACATTTTCAGTCAGTTACTCATGAAACTTGGTAAGAATGTTTGTCTTGATGATATATCGGACAAGTTCGAAATTGCGTCACGTCGGGTCAAAACGTAGGTCACAGGCCTAACTCTTAGAAAAACCTGGTGTGTACTCTAGAGGCCACATTTTCAGCTCGAAATTCATGGAACTAAGTCAGAATATTTGTCTTAATGATATAACTGAGACAAGTGTGAGGTTGGGTTATGTCCGTCCAAAAAGTAAGTCAAAGACCTAATCTTAGAAAAACCTTGTGTCCTCTGGAGGCCACATTTCTAGCCTGGTGCTTTTGAAAATTGATTATATCTCGGACAATTTTAAAATTGGGTCACGTCAGGTCAAAAAGTAGGTCATAGGGCTAAATATTAGAAAAATGTTGTATGCACTCCAGAGACCACATTTTCAGCCTTATATTCATTAAACTTGGTCAGAATGTTTATCTTGATGATATTTAAGACAACTTTAAAATTGGGTCACGTCGGGTCAGAAAGTAGGTCACAGGGCTAAATCTTTGAAAAAGCTTGTGTACAGTCAAGAGGCCACATTTTCAGCCTGAAACTCGTGAAACTTGGTCAAAACATTTGTCTTGATGATGTCTTGGACATGTTTAAAATCGGGTCATGTCTGGTCAGAGAGTAGATCACTTGGCCAAATCTGATACTCATGAAACACTATCAGAATGTTTGTCTGGATGATATCTCTGACAAGTTAAAAAGTGAAATCGAGGCAGTACACAACGAAGCAGCTAGAATTGTTACTGGTGCTACTAAATATTGTAACATCCAGAAACTCCTATGCGATCTTAAGTGGGAAACACTAGCAGCAAGAAGACGTAAACATAGACTCATTTTACTTTATAAAATGTTAAATGGTCTATCACCCACGTACCTGTCAAATCTTATCCCTGGGCGTGATCAAACCGATCCTGGAAGATACAATTTAAGGAGTATCAGGTGTGTAAACGCAAGGACCCAATCCTACAGCTCTTCTTTTTTACCTCGCACAATTCGGGAATGGAATACCTTGCCACAAAGTACAAGAAACGCCGCGTCCTTATCACAGTTTAAATCAGTATTAAACCGCACCTTACAAAAATCATCTCCATTGCTTAATTTTGGGACACGAAAGGGACAGATCTTACATGCACGCTTACGCTTAGGATGTAGTTCGCTTAACCATGATCTACACAGACGATCTCTAATCGACTCACCATTATGTTCCTGTGGCCAAATCGAAACTGTAGATCACTACCTTCTTTATTGTCCTAAGTATCATCAGCTACGTAATCAAAATTTTTATGATATTCCATGTCCGCTTATCACCTCCAATTTATTAAATGGAAACGAACACCTTACCTTTGAACAAAACAAGTACATATTTGCTTGTGTCCATCACTTTATTTTAGCGTCAAAAAGATTTTCTTCATAGGCTGGGTGTCTGGAGCCAGTCGTCATCTCAATCTCCGTTGCTATGATTCAATAACCTAAATCCACCTGTATATTACGCTTTGTGAACTCCCAAGTGAAGGGAGAAGAAAACAGGAAGTGGTTATCATTTCTATATTTTTTGTCTTTATTTCCGGTATCATATTTACTTTCTTTACTTTAAAGCTATGGCATCTCAATATGTGGTATTTTTTAATAAGTATGAAAACATCTTTAGGAGAGGAATTAATATAAGTTATTCTTAGCTTGTTTTCCAATCCTACCTATCAACCTTTGAAACTTGTTATACCATGTATCATTTCTTTTATTTTACATGTGTATTTGTATCAACATAATAAATAAAGTTTAAACTAAGTTCAAAAGTAGGTCAAGTTGGTCAAAAGGTAGGTCACTTACACGCATGCGTTTTACATCATTAAAACCAGGATCTTTACAGCTTTACCAACCATAGACGACTTTACTCAGGTGAGCGCTTTAGGGCCAATGGCCCTCTTGGCTTTGAAGGCCGATGTTCAACTGCTGCCATAGAAACGTTCCAAAAGCGCAACAGAAGCGCAGCTCCTGCGCATAGGTCGTAGCAAGGTTGCAGCAGCAACGTAGTACTTAAGCATGAAATCCCGTGAAGTAGAGGAAGCGTAGTACTAGAAGTGTTTTGGAAGCGCCGTAGAAGCGCAACGACGGCGTGACTGGATCGTCACCAGCGCAGCGAAATCGTGATTGACGCGTACTATAAGTGAAAAATGTTGCACACGTGGACGCTTCTTCGGCGATTCGGAAGGTTTTGGAGAAGCGCCAAGATCGCAATGAGCGCAGTGGAATCGCAGTCCAATGGAATAGGTGTATTACCGCACAATATTGTATTTTTAGGACCCTCATGAATAAGTTTGTAGTAGCATGCATTGTTTCTTTTTTGCCACAATGTTTTCTACAGGCATTGCATCTATAGAAGCACAATACGTAAGTGGGTAATGTAAAACTAAACTGTGTGTGACTGCTCAAAAGCCCGTAACTCTTCAAGGGATAGTAAAAAGCCAAATATTGTGATTTCACCCTATTTCTTTTCAGTCGAAAATCTGACTGTAACAGACAGTGTAGATCAAGATTGGACTGTACATTCTGTGCAGTCTGATCTTTATTTAAAGTGTTTGCAAAAGTGCACTGTCATGTTAAGCAGCCTAAGGGTTGATTAGCACACTGATCCGGACTGCGTAATATTTCTGAACCCCTGATTAAGCCCCCGTTTTCTCCCGTTTTCTACCTTTTGAATGTCATGTTTCTTCAATAGTTTTGTCCTCTTGAAAAGGATTAATGCTACAATTTAAAGTGACAGTAGCTGCCAAAAGTAAACAAAGCGAGCATTGAAATGTATTTTAATTTAAGTCATACTATTTAAAAGTTTGGAAATTATTGTGAAGATGAGTCTTTGATGACAACCTGTTATTGTACAATCAGTCCCAGCCTTAATTGCTGGCAGAGAAATTAATTTCAAAACTAGGTTAAAACCTGCCAGGTCACTCTATTGTTTACTTTTTGTCTGATTTTAAAATTCATTTTTCTGCCAGCGACAAACACTTGGACCGACCACACAATAACAGATTGTCATGTTCACAATAATTTTCATACTTTACCACACAATCCCGAGTTTTAACGACTCTGATGAAGAAAGCTTTTGAAAACATTGTTGGAAAAGGAAGAAATTATGGTAACAAGCATTTTCTTCTTTTCCCACAATGTTTTCCACCCTTTCACAACCAAGAGACATAATTCCAGCCACATTGTCATGTGCAAATGCATTTAATTTTGATAACTCCAAATTTTTTAGGTCTGTTAAAGAGTAAATGGTATGATTCAAATTTAGATGCATTTTAACACCTGGTTTGATTTTTTGGCAACCATTGGGCCTTTAAAGCATTTGGTTTGAAACAATATTGCACAGTACTATGTATGGCATCTGTGCCAGAGAACAAAATTCTAAATGTTCCCATACTGAAAGCATTTCACAAATTAAATTTAGAATAAGAATGGAATTTGTGCTTAAAAGGCTGGAAAACATTGTAGGAAAAGGAAAAAAGATGCCGGTTACCAGAATTTTTCCTTTTCACTACAATATTTTCAACTTTTATCTTGGTCAGGCCTTAACCTTTTACCAAATGATCCCATGGTTAAACAAAACTTAGGAAGAAGGCCTTTGAAATCATCATGTCCTGGTAGCTAGCATTTTCTCTTTTTCCCACATCATTTTCAACTCTTTCAGGGATAATATCATCATTGGAGCCATATTTAAATTTACAAGCATTTTTTTTCTTTTCCCCACAATGTTCTCAACGATGTTTTTCTTGGTCAACCCATAACATTTATCAACAAACTCATGTTTTAATGATCCTCCAGAAGGCTTTAATAAGGTAACCAGCAATTTCTCCTTTTCCAACAATGTTTTCATATGTTTCAAAAACAAATCCCACCTTTGAAGCCACATTCAAATTTTAATCTACAACTGTTTTGAATTTGGATGAGCTTAAAATGTTGTTGTTTGGAAAAGTTATTCGAAACAATATTATCTCGATCCAATCCCTAGATATATGAAGACAAGAGCTTCGCAGAGCAGCGCATATACGCCCAAAGGAGCTTGTCAGTGAAATGGGTTAAACTAAAGGATGTACTGTGAAAGAACAAGACACTGGACAGTTAGGGATCACATGTAAGGCCGTGGAGTTATTTGTTCTTGTGCACTGCTCTTCTCCTCAGTGTGATCTATGCACCTGTAAAGCATCATTTTTACACCTCTAATAGTTTTTGAGTTATGCTCCTGACAAAATTTAAGTAAGAAAAAAATCAAAGGGCAATAACTCCTGAACTATGGGGCTAAAAGTTACAGCTCTAATACACTGCACTTCTCCTCAATGTCATCTATCAACCTGTGAAGTTTCAGGTTTATATCTCATGTAGTTTTCAAGTTATGGACTAGACAAAATTTGAGTAAGAAGAAAAAAGGGCAATAACTCCTACATTATGCAATCAAGAGTTATGTTTCCTGTGCACTGCACTTCTCCTTGATAAGATCTATCCACCTATGAAGTATCATGTTTACACCTCTAATAGGTTTTGAGTTATGTTCCTAATAAAATTTAAGTATAAAAAATAACAAAGGGCAATAAGTCCTAAACTATGGGGCCAAAAGTTATGGTTCTTGTCCACTGCACTTCTCCTTAAAGTCATCTATCAACCTGTGAAGTTTCATGTTTATATCTCATGTAGTTTTCAAGTTATGCACTAGAAAAGATTTAAGTAAGAAAAATAACAAAGGGCAATAACTTCTAAATTATGCAATCAAGAGTTAAGTTTCCTGTGCACTGCACTTCTCCTTGACGAGATCTATCCACCTAGAAAGTATCATGTTTACACCTCTAATACTTTTTGAGTTATGCTTCTGACAAAATTTAAGTATAAAAAATAACAAAGGGCAATAACTCTAGAACGCCTAAAGCCATCCAAATGTAAAGAGTCACATGCCCAACTACACATCATAGAGATTCATTGTGGTAAGTTTGAACTTATTCCAATGGAAACTGTAGGAGGAGTTGCGCACACAAGAAATTGCTAACGGACGGACAAACGGACGGACGGACAGACAGACGACCGAGGCCATAACATAATACAACCCTTCGGGCGTATAATAAGGGGTACAACTCTTTTTAGCTCACCTGAGCAGAAAGTGTTCATGATGAGCTTTTGTGATCATGCTGTGTCCGTTCTCCATCATAAACTTTTTACCTTGTGTATGCTCAAGAGATGACATATGCAGACAACAGATTAAATGTGATTCAAATGATAGGATTCGTTGAAAGGGAAAAACAGATTTTAGAAAAATGAATACTTGACATAAGTTTTACATCAACCTAAATGTTTTCAACAACTTGGCTTCTCTTGTTGTTTTATGCCATGCCAATGTCCTTCAACTCATCTAAAGAATAAATGTTAACAAGTCAAAACTATGATGTAAATCTCACTGCCATTTCAAATTGTAACTTTAAATTATGCACAGAATTTTTTTTTTATTATTAAGAAAATTAATGAGATTTATTAAGATTTGTTTACTAAGGTTGCATCCACATTTTGAGGGTTTGCCTTCCTAAATGCTTTCTTGGCATAGTGCTTTTTTATTTTCCAGACAAAATTCCAGATGTCAAAATTGGAACAACTATTGTATGTAAGTATTAATTTGTAATTGGAAACTGCATATAAGCAGCTTCCAGTACGAGTGCCTCAAAAATAATTACTGGGTAGGCTAGTTGATTGTTAGTTATTAAATCTATGTAAGAAATTTTCTGATTTTGTTTTTTAGTGTTGCAAATTCATGTTCTTAACCTTAATTCATATTGGTTTTCAAAATTACAACAAGATGCTCTCAAAGTCATTTGCAGCAAATTTGTTTCTGGGGGTCCAGGGTCAAAGGCCAGAACACATTATATACCAGTGTCTTGAATTCCTCGTAAATACCACTAAATGCTATGCTCTGTGGCTGTTAGGCAACAGCAAAAGTTATTAACCCATGTCAGCCTGCACTGTCAGCCCAGGCTGACCTAAATTGAAACTTTTTGTTGTGGGTAAATTTTCAGCATCTAATGAATCATTCTCCTTTAAGATTTGGTAGCTTTTTGGACAAAATAGATCTATATTAAACAACAACTTGCTTTGTATAATAGATTACAAAGATGCAAGAAGCCCCTTTTCACAGAGCACTTTCCATGTTATTTCAAAACCCACATGGTTATTTTAACGCTGGACAAAAAAATTCTCTTGAAGTATTCAAATTGCAAATTTGTGATCAGACTGATCCTGATGTAAACTGTGAGCAAAAGTATCTTGTGTTACACTTGGCATGCTAAGATATCAAGATTTAAGCAAATCCGTGTTATCTACAATGTGATCTTCTCTACTATATGTTCAGATTTATACTCACTGACCAACTTTCTATAAATGTGTAACAAAGTTTGTGTAAAACTTTCAGGGAAAGACAACAGTACCTTCATTGTTTGTAAAGGTGACAACAAAGATGAAATACCAAAGGATATGTTAGCTATTACAGGTTTACCTTTAATTAACTTTTTGGCTCACTTAAGCAAGAAGTGCTCAAAGTGACCTAAAGTGATTATGCTGTGTCCATTGTCCATTCTGTCCATTTTCTGTTGTGCAGTCAACAATTACCTTGTGTGCACTCTAGAGGCCATAATTGAGTTGATACTCATGAAAATTGGTCAGAATGTTTTGTCTTGATGATATCTCTGAAAAATTGGAAATTGGGTTACTTCAGATAAAAAAGTAGATCACTGGGACAATTCTAGGAAAACCTTGTGTGTACCCTTGATGTCATATTTTAAGTTTAATACTCATGAAAGTTTGTCACAATCTTTGTCTTGGTAATATTTTTGACAAGAGTGAAAGAGGGTCAGGTTATATGGTCAAAATGTTTGTCAGTGGGACAAATCTTAGAAAAAAGTTGTTTGCTCTGAAGAGGCCACATTGTCAGTCTGATAGTCATGAAATTTGGTTAGAATGTTTGTCTAAAAGATATCTTGGACAAGTTTGATATTGGATCACTAGAGTCATAAAACAGGTCACAGGGACAAACCTTGGATTAACCTTGTGTGTACTCTCAGAGACCACATTTTCAGTTTGATACCCGTGAAAGTATGTCAAAACAATTTAAAGTGTTATACATTGTCATGACCATGAGCTCTTCAACTTTATTAAACCTAGATGACTTAACTCATGTAAGGGATTTAGGGCCAATGGCCCTCTTTGTTTTGTGCTTCAGGTCATTATTTCAGAAGCGAATTCCATGGCTTGATTTTGTATTTGTCCAAGTCTACCATGCTTGTATGTAAATGAAATCCTAGGATGTGACATAAGGGTAGCCTGTTTCAGCAGTAACAGAAGAGTTTTGTCATTCATGGCCCAGTGCTGGTGTTTAAAAGTAAAATGTATGATTGAGTTTACCACAGTACCGGTACTCTATTTCTGATTTTGATATTTACTGTAGTTTTTATTAAGGGGATCTGACATTAGTGGGCATCTGTGATAGAAATGAATAATAAAGATAAACATGTATGGCAAAAAGTTATTGAGAGGGCCTTTGGCAAGCTTTATAATATTTTTTGTAATAAGTTTAAAGACATTTAATCTCAAAAACAAATGAATGTCAGATTCTTCTTTTCACATAACTAAATCTGAAGAATTGCAAGTATAATCATTGGGTCTTTATGCATAACCTACATATTTTGAGACTGACTCACTCTTTTGACACAAGTTTATCTTCGAGATAAATAAAAATACTTCCAAAAAAGCTGACAAGCAACATCTTGATTTAAATCTGAAAATAATAGAAACCTTAGCTTTCCCATGATCATCAATTTTGATAGTTGAATTGAGAATTTTCATGTGAGACATATTTTGGGAATTAGCAAGCAGAAATATAATGCTTTAGCAAATAAGTGCACAAAATGCTCCTATGCTGTAACAAAATCTTACGGCAAATCATGAAATGTGTGTATGAGAAAGAAAATTCATAATGCCTGTATTACAAAAAAAAAACAAGGGAGGTTATGTGATAAACACTGATCAGTGACTGCCAATAGAGTGACGCAGGCAATCATAGACCTCTTGTTTTCTTTCTACTTCTAGGCAGCGGGAAACGTTATCGAATGTGGATAATATTTTATGGAGGAAAGGTGATGAAATGGGGAGGATGATGATACCTGGATGCTAGATAGAAATGTCACAACATATCTATGCACTTTTAAATTATCTAGCCATCTATCATATTTAGGTTATTTCATATTTTGTATGAATCGTGTACAAGCGGAATCATTTCCCCTACATCACAAGTGTAGACATGTGTAGAATTTGAGACAAAGATTCTGTATTGAGTTTTGCTGACTCATATCTATCCATGGAAACTAATTTTTAAAGAGAAGTAGATCTAGAGGTAAAACAGTGAAAACAACAGTACTGTTACTTGGGAATCAGGATAATATTAGTTATTGTTATAGGTTATGGTAAGAACTCAAAGGGTAATTTCCTTAACAAATTCCATGTGTCAAGATTTTCCCATGTCCTCTAACCTGTTACCACATAATCCTGAGTGTTAACAACCTGGAGGAAACAGGCTTTTGAAAATATAATGGGATAAGGAGAAAATGCTGGTAACCAGCATTTTCTTCTTGTCCCACAATTTTTTCTACCATTGAAAAGCCAATTTTTACCATTTGAGCAACATTTATTATCTGCAAATGCTTTGGATTTGGACAAGTCCAAAATTCTGTCCTTTGGTAAAGTGTTATATACATGTACTTAGAGACTCATATGTTTGAGTAATTGTGTAGTAGATTTACTCTATAACTTTCCAAGAACATGCCCTTTTCAAAGGACTGATTGTTTTCTGTGTGGCCCAGTGGTGGAGGTTTAGGTTTCAAAATCTGGAGACTCCAAGGTGTGTCCTTGGGAAAGTCACTTCAGAGCCATAGTCTAGACCTTGTGAAACTGTGGATAAACATAAATAAGTGAGCTATAGCCTTGATAAGACTGAGATCCTGTAAAAACGTGACATAAATACCATTAAATCAAAGTTCTGATACCGGTCTCAATCAATTAGCACAGGACAAACTAAGTTCCCTGACTATCTTTCACAGCTTTGAGTTCCCACATCTAAACCCAATATGAAAATGCAGTTGCTTTTGAAAACACATTTCTTAAGTAAGAATAATGATCTTAAATTAAGGTCTCATACAGTACATAAAAACATTGTGGCAAAAAGAGAGTTTGCTCATTACAAGAAATTTCTGTTGTTTGAACAATGTTAGCATTTGAAAAATTGGAATTTCTTTAGATACAACAAAAGGGCTTCAAAGACAAATCTGATCTGACAATTTTTCATTGGCAACATTTTGCATCAAGATCACAGGCACCTGTATTTTTGACAAATTTTGTCCTCCATAACCTTATATATAAGACAAGGTTGCCAGCTGTATATCCACTGAAATTGGCCCCAAGTCATTTGCAGCATTTTCCACATAATTCTAAACTGAAAGATACAGATGAGCCATGCTCTGGGGAAAGGGAGTTTAATGTGGGTCCATGATGCATTTTACCAAACAAGCCATCCATCAATCATGGATCCATTAAATCCAGTTTGTCCAACAACTGGCTGTATCATGATGTTGAATGGTACTTGGACATGCAGAAAACCTACAAATAGCGAATACCCCGGTAGGTTACACCCATGTCAGCCCTGTGCCGATTGCTAAGGCTGACATGGGTCGATACTTTTTTGCAGATGCATTATGCCCAGTTTTCACAGAGCATGGCTCGGATATTTTTATTTTGTTATTTGTACATTTGTTAACTTCATATTTCCTGAACCTCTTGTCTAATTTTAGAAATAATTTACACATGTGGCCGCTTTAATTGGAGTAGAGTGGAGGTTTCACAAACCAATTATCCATGCCCTGGAAACAAATCAGCTCATCATTATCTTCTGAACACCAATTCTTAATCATATTTCACAGACTTAAGCTTGATAAGATAATGTGCAGAACAAAGGTATACACCAGTCTCCAAGGTCAAAGTCACAGTAGGAGTTCAAAGGTCACATGCAACAGAACCTTGTAAGCTTATCTGTTGACCACCTAGTCTGATTTTAAAAGTATTTCACATAGCTGATGCGTGTCCATCTGGACAAGATGACATGCAAAGTGGAAGCTTCACATATCAGTGGCAAGGTCAGGGTCACACTTAGAGTTAAGGGTCATATGCACTTGATCTTTAATTTATTAATCGTATATTGATAGATAAGTCACAAAGCTTTGGAGGGAGACATCTGTCTTCATCAAAAACAAACATCTGGTTTCATATTTGAATGGGAGTTTTACATGCTGTAAGAGGCCATTAGTAATATTTCATTGTACATAATTTTCATTTCGGCTGTTTTTGAAGAAAATCCGAGGTATTTTATAACCTTGTTTTCATCTGTGTTGTTACACAAGAATGTTTTTTGATGTCTGTTATATCTATGCAAATTTACCGGTACTTCAAATTAGGACCAGTTGTTAACTGTCAATAGGGGAACCCATACATCTATGACAAGTAACCCTGAAATCTTTTTGATACATTTTGTGGCCCTTTTTTGTATGAGAATTTCTACTGGAGAAGCAACTGTGGCCAAGCATTGGAACCTGCATGTGATTCTTGTTTTCTGTCTTGTAGTTTAACCTGTAACCTGATGACAGAAACTTGCAGCACACTTTAATTCCATTCTTTTTATTTGCGATTATTAACATGAATTATAGTTTAACATTGTTACTCTTTACCAGATAACAAAATGTTTGACTTATTCGAATTGAAAGTATTTACAGACGTGAAAATAAATGTACCTTCAATAATGGAATAAGCAAGTGAAATGGCAGAAAACATTGAGGGAAAAGAAGAAAATGCTGGCTACCAGCATTTTCTCCTTTTACCACAATTTTTTCAAAAGTCATCTTCTGCAGGGTGGTAAAAACTTGGTATTGTTTGGTAAAAAGATTAACAGTCTGCTGTACGATGCAAAAACTCTCATGCAGGATATGAGTTGACCTACGAAAGAGTATAAGGCAGATGAATTATTTAGATCTGTTTTGTGTTTTAGGCACCATTTCTTTTTATCTGAATGCTATTTCATTGGTGGTTCAAGATCAATGTTAATGTAGTTTATAGACATTAAAATGTTTTATATATTTGTGTTAACAATCAAATTTTAATCAGATGTTATAAACTTGTATATATATGTATGAAATCTGTTATTCATGTGCCATATTTTTCATTGATGTATTTTGATATCCCTCTTTAGGCAAGTGCATGACTGCCAGCTTTGCTGTGTGCCTTATTCTGGTTATTTAGAGCAAGCCATTATTCTTTTACAGACAACAAAATTTGACTTCTCCATGTCGAAAATATTGGGAAAGAAAAAATTAAACATGACTACGGTAAATGATGGAATTTGTGTTGGAAAGGGTTGAAAGCATTGTAAAACTGCTTGCCATAGTTGAGAAATTTTAGTTTATTTGTTTCAAAGAAAATGTTAATAGGCCTACTGTCATCTCTCTCCATGTGCAAAATTTGACATTTTCTCATTCCTCTCTGAGTATATTGAAGATATATACTAAACTCTTTACCACACAAGCCCAACTTTTAATGACCATTTTCTCCTTTTCTCACAATGTTTTCTGTCATATCAAAGACAACTTCCACAATTTGAGCCACATTCAATTTATCATCTGCAAATGCTTTAGGTATGGAGGAGTCTAAAATTTTGCCATGTGGTAAAGGGTTAAAGCTTGAGCCAGTTGTTAGGGATCAAAAAGGGAATCTGTACAAGAAGGGCAGGTAACCCTCAAAATACTCTTGATACAGTAACGCCCCTTTTTTGACACAGAATCTCTTCTTTGAAAGCTAATGCTGGCAAGCAATGTGTCTGCATGCAGTGCTCTTGTTGTATAATGTGACATCATTAAAATATAAGTGTTAAATATACCAGTAAGTGCATTATCTACTTTGTTGAAGTAAATACTGAAGAGAAGACTATTTCAAAACAAAATTAGACTTGATTATTAATCATTTATTTAAAACTGAGATTATGTGATTACTTGTTGTTTGTTATTAATTCAGTAACACTATGAATTGTATTTAACTCTTTATCAAACAGCAATGTTTTGGAGCTTAATTGAAAGCTATTGCAGCCAACCGGGTAAATGTACATGTAGCTAAAATCATTGAATATGTGATTACAAGAAAACACTGTGGGAAAAGGAGAAATTACTGGTTACCAGCATTTTCTCCTTTACCTGTAATTTTTTAAAAGCTCTTTCTTTAGGGTCTTTAAAACATGGGCTCCTGTAGTAAAGGGTTCCAAAAATCCATATAGTCATGTACGGTCACCACAAGCCCTTCAATACATTCCTACATTACCACAAAATCCGATGTTTTATGACCAAGAAGGCTTTTGAACACATTGTGGATAAAGCAGAAAATACTAGTGACAAGAATTTTCTCCTTCACCCACAATGGTTTCAAAAGTCTCCTGTCAGGGTTGTTAGAACTCAGGATTATAATTATGGCAGTGAGTCAAGGTCAAGTTAATTCTACTAATATTCTGATTGGCATTTTCAAATGCAGGGGTAAAAGTTAAAAAATCTGAAAATACTGAAAATTGAGCTGGGGGCCGCTAGGGCCCCCGGTGGGTCCAGGGCAATGCCCTGGCCAGGGGGCCAGAGGCCCCCGGAAGCTCCTGAGATTTAGCTATTTTGTAAGCATCAAATTCCTCTAATGAGATCCAGTTTTAGCATTATAAAGTTGAAAAAATCTTGAAAAGAATGAAAGATGTGATATGCTAAAACCTAAGAAAATCTCAAAGTTTTTAGCACCCGTGTTATTTTTGTCCTCTTTTATCTCCATTTTGTACACAGGACCTAATCAGATTAGCCCTACATCAGTTTTGTATTTGAAAGTACAACAAGTATGAGAAAAGGACATATCTAGTATTTAATATTTGATTCATTAAAATGCTATCACATGTGCTAAATTTCTGTCAAAAGAATAAAATCAGGTGTTTGTACCCTTTGGTAACTGGAGTTGGGAGTACACAAACAAGGCTGGGGCTTCAGATCTAAACTACATATTAATTTCATTAAAATATCAAGTTTTAATGACAGCCTATTAAAAGATAGACTGTTTTCATGCGACATGCGCAAACAAGATTTTATAGATAGATCTACATGTTCACTGTTAAAAGCTCTTCAAACACTTTAAGAACCTTTCCTAAAATGTGCAAACATTTTTGGCAAAATCAATTCTAATGTTTGCTAAAACAAGCAGGTAAGTGATATACCATGGAACTGGTCCAATTCCTGTAAAAAATCTATCAAATCGGCAGTGTGGGGCAATCAGTTTAAATGTAAAAATGATTATCACTTTGTAACCGGAAGAGCAAACCAACTAGCTATTGGATGTACAATCGCTTTCTCCATTAAACTGAGAATGCCTTCTTGCTTTAAATACTTTGACAATTTGTCTACATGATATTAAGTTTATAAAGATGTGGTGTTTTGTACTTTAATTTTTTTTTACTTTATTTAATATCATTTATTTTGATCTTTAAATTTTAATTTCCAAACCAGTTAAGCATTTGCAGACCCCCCCCCCCCGCTTTAGATCTATATTTTCATTTCATAAAACAACAATTTTTTCACTCATGACAGAATTTTAGATTCCACTTATTGTTTTATTCAGAGATTTGTGTAAATTCACTGTTTAAATTCATTATTAAAGATGAGAAGATAGTTTGAAGTCCCTCTGATCGGACGATGCCACGCTGATCATGGTAGTGTCATGGGTTTTCACGTTTTTGTTGGCGATCAATTTTTCCTGTCAATTAATTTCTGGAGAAGTATTACCACATGATTTGACATCAGTTAGTCATATTGAATAGCAGGTAACTTTAAAATCTGTCACTTTACACTAGATCAGAGGATTAACACCGTTATTACGTTCTCGTAAATGACTCGCCAGCTTCATTAGATCACGCGCGTCCTTCACATTTTATACTGATCGTGTTTAGCCCATATTTCTGCCGGATGCGCACAAGCTAGGTTATATGAAGCTCTTGACGATAATTTCATGCGTCAGATTGGCAATTAAGCAAGTATTTTTCTGCGTCAAAGACATGTCATTTCAAATTTCCAAGCGTCAAAACCCGGTCTCAGGGATCAAATAAGAAACTTGCCGAGTTGTCGAGTTTTGACAAGACGTCCATGGACAAAAATTTCTTTCTCATTTTTCCGGCCAATTTTCGTGTTTGTTATCACTATATTGAATCCTAGAGTGTGATTAATATCAGTCACAAAACCAAGCGCTACAAACCAGTATTCACGTTTCACGACCGAGCGAGCTTCGGTACCGACTGCAATCGATTCCGGGATTTCTCAAGAGCTAATCGCAATCGGAAGACCAAAACCAACTGACTTTCGACTATAGTCAATCATTGGCCCACCACTACAAATCGGACTACAGTGTATGAATGAAACTGTTCCCCCTTTTTCGGTCGCTTCGGCATTTGAGTAGCACGTACTGTCAACTTCGGAAGATAGTTGCCGATCCCCAGCTCTGACATCCATTTGTTATTGAAAAGATCAAAGATAATTTAAACTGAGCCATCTTTCGCTAGCAAATAATCAAATTGCAGCCAATATTTGTCCCCTAAAACGAAGGGCTTTGTTAATGCTTTATTTTGTTTTACAATCCTAGCGGCAAAAATGTTAAAGTCGGCAAACCGATCAAAACACAGCCGCAACATTTTGGACACGAACAATATAAGATCATACGATAACCTTAGAACGTTCCGGTTCAGCATCTATATTTAGAACCGGGAAACCCTAAGCAAGAGTGAGTGACTGTAAACATTTCGGTGCAAATTATCCCCGAAATTACAAAATTCTTTGAATTTCATTGTTTTTAGGGCGAGTGCGTGTGACGGGAGACATTAATGACCGAGATCATCCCCGGACAAAGCAAATGCAGTGGGGCAATAAATTTTATTGATACGGCATCTGGAAATCTATTGACTTGCAATAGATACGAGATAAAGGGGTACCCCCCCGCCCCCCCCCCCCCCAAAAAAAATTTTTCCTCAGATTTAAACGATTTGGAAAAATGACCTGGTCGGCCCCTGAAAATACGGAATTCCGTCACAATACGTAAAACTTTTACCCCTGCAAATGTCTTAAGTCTTAACCCTTTATCACACAATCCAGAGATTTAACGACCCTGACAGAGAAGGCATTTGAAAATACTGTGGGTAAAGGAGAAAATGCTGGTAACCAGCATTTTCTCACAATGTTTTCTATCTAACCATAGCTTAACTTATGCTTTTTTGTACCAATTTTATATTTTTCATCTGCAGATGTTTTGAATTTGGAAGAGACCAAAATCTGTTGGGAAAGGGTAAAATAACAAGCAGTCCATGAACTTCTATGGGTAGCCCCTCTCACTGAAACCCATACTCAACTTTGCCGTGTTTTCACAGCCCTGTAGAAGGCTATTAGAACATTGTGATAACAGAATAAAATGCTGGTAACTACCATCATTTTCTCCTTTTCCTGTATTGTTTTCTGCCCTTTCAATAGACAAATCTAATTATTTGAGCCACATTTAAGTAGTCATCTGCAAATGCTATCCTTTCCAAGACATTATGTGCCAAATTGAACTGCACATGCTCTTTATCTTTTTACCATAAAATGACATGTTTTGAAGTGACCTGCTACCCTTATTGACAAGGATGAGGCACTGGCCAAGAGTGATGTCTTAAAGCTACAAAATTCTTGAAAGATCCAAACATCGACATAAACAGCGAGGATTTAGTATAAAGGACCAAGCATTACCGTTTATCACAACTTAACAAGCTGGCGTGTAATGAAAAGCATGATAATAATGTCAATCCACTTATCTAGTGTAAAATGTCGCATTCGGTGCAACTGGTGATCAGCAGCGTGAGCCCTGCAGTGAGGCTATTCGTCTGCAGAAAAAAGATGACAAGTGTCAATTGATATGATCAAAATAACCCGACAATCTAAAATTTAACAGTTTCAAATGATTATTGCAGTGACCCATGCAAATTTTGTTACATTTTATTCCACCGAAGTTGTTATTTTCTCTCTTTGCCCCCCCATTATGGTGTGCATGATCATGCAATTTTTGCTGGCTTTTTTGTTTTAGTGTGGGATTTGGTGTGCAAACAAATTTCGTTTTTTGTGGGATTTTAGATTTGATGCAGGGTTTTAGCAATCCTGCACTCTAGATGCAACCCTGAAAAGGCTCTTGAAAACATTGTGAAAAAGGGAGAAAAGGTTACCAGCATTTTCTCCTTTCCAAGACTAATTTCAAGCTTTAACTGGGTTTCAACAAAACAAGCCTATGACTCTGTAATACGTTGCTCAAGTACACTTCAATGCAACCATTTTCTGATTATGAATCCTTAGCCTTATCTCTTTCAGCATCAATGATGAAATACGGGAGCTTTTCGGGACCCATAGATCAATATTAGACTGCACAGAGCATGCAGTCTGTTTTTTTTTTTTATTTATACTGCCCACTTGTTCAGTTAAGCCAGTGAGATATAAGCCTGTGAGAAAAAACTTTTTCGGAGTTTCAGTGGATTGTACTTTCAGCCCTCAAAATAGGTCAAATTTAGTCCTGAACTCTTTACCAACCCACAAAATTTTAGGCATTTCCAAACTGGAAGGCATGGGCAAACAAAAAATTAAATGTTGCTAATATGATGATTTCTGTTGTAGATTGGCTAGAAAACAATTGGGAAAAGGAAAAAATGCTGGTTACCAGCATTTTCTCCTTTTCCCAAATTGTTTTCAAAAGCCTTTTTTTTCGGGGTTGTTAAAAGTGGGAATTGTGTGGTAAAGGGTAAACCGAACTATCCTCATTTTTGAAGTTGCTAAGGAAGAACCCTTTGAAGCTGGTAACCAGTATTTTCTACTATTCCTTCAATTTTTTTTTAACAAGTTCAAAGACAAACCCACTAAATAAAGCCATGTGTTTGCTGTCTGCAAATGCTTTCAATTGGCAGCAGTCTAAAATCTTGTTGTTTCATAAAAGGTTAGATATTTTGTGCTTATACAGTTAAAGGCTGAACAATATGGGACTACTATAAGGTAACAGTATATTAATAACAAAACTACTTGTACACCAAGGGCAACATTTGGCCTCTGAAGACACAGAAAATTACAATCATACTGCCTTGAAAACTTTGAGACCTTATCTGGTTAGCCCTACATTACCTACAAGTTAATTTATCTACTGGCTGAAACATAAAAGATAACTTTATCATACAAAATTTTAGATTTCTCCAAGCTTAACTCTTTACCAAATGACAACATTTTGTACTCGTTCGAAAGTAGCTGCAGACGACAAATTAAATGCAGCTCAAATGATGATTTCCATTGATAGGGTAAAAAACATTGTGGGAATGGAAAAGATGCTGGTTATTAGTATTTTCTCCTTTTCCTACAGTGTTTTCAAAAGCCTTCTCTTTCAGGGTCGTTAAAAATCTGCATTGTGTGGTAAAAAGTTAAAGCATGTCGAGACAAATTGAATTTTGGTTAAATGATATGACTTGTCTTTGGAAGGGTAAAATCATTGTGGGACATTCCAAAAGGGGAAAATTCTGGTAACCAGCAGTTTCTCTTTTTTTCTCACAATGTTTTCCAAAGATTTCATTCTCCGGTTTGTTAAAGCTTGAGATGTGATGTAAAGGGTTAAAACAAAAAAGTAGATAAATATATATACTGCGAGACGTTTGAAAAAATTTTCATTTTGAAATTCATCCAATTAACATAAAACATTTTTTGACCAAGCAATGGATTTCATGTCATTACATGCCATGATTCAAGCACAAGGGTTAAAACAGATTATTAGAAAAAAAGAAACAAACCTTTTCCGATTCAAATATGACGAAAAAAGATGTTATATACAGGTATGTTTTAGTACATGTATATTTATCAAATGGCTTTAAAGACTAGCAGATAGCCCAAGGGCAAAAAGCACAGCCTAATGAGAGAAATTGTGGACAATCTTTGACCCCTTAGTCACAACAATGTGAACCTGAGCTAGAAACTACATTAGCAAATGAGTCGTAAAGGGGCTTTAATGCATCTCTGCAATGCATTATATCATTAAAGTTGTCACATTCTTGTGGGCCCATAAAATCCATTTTGTCCAAAATCTGCAGAAGCATTAGGTAGACTGGTCCTTTGACATGCAAAAAATTTAGTAATAGCAAAAAGTTTTGATACAGAGCAGCCTGCACAGACTGTGCAGGCTGCTCTGGATCAAAACTTTTTGCAGATGCAATAAAACCTCATTTCACAGAGCATGGCTCAGATGTTCAGCCTGATACCTCAAGTCACAATGGAGAACTGAATAGGCAAATCAGGATTGATGCATAATAGCGAGATTCAACACTCATATGCTAAAATCTCATGCAAATCCAAACTGAAGTTGTTAAGCATGATTCCCGCTTTACACAAGAAAACCTAACGATAGTTGAGGCAAGCAAATTCTCCTTTTGCCCCATCTGCTATCATACTCCAAAACCTACATTATTTTCTTAACACTGAGGAAATAGGCTTTTGAAAACATTTTGGGAAAACCAGGTAATGTTGGTGACTAGCACTATCCCCTTTTCCCACAATATTTTCTATTCTTTTTACGGGCAAACCAAATCATCTAAGTAACATTTAATTTGTTGTCTGCAAAAGCTTTCAATTTTGAAGTCTATGATGTTATTTTTGACAGAATATATTGAATTAAAAAAAAAAAAAAAATCGCATGGCACATATCTAAGTTTATGATCTACTCAGTCTACTAAGGCAACTTGTGCATAGTTTTATAAGGGTTGTACACCATTTTCAACCATTTTTCTGGTATATCTTGTTTACAGGAGCACTATCCATGTGATCTGGAGTTATTCACACTCTCTTTCCCACTCAAGTCTCCAAGCCACAAGATTCATTGCTATATTTACAAAGATGAAAACAAGTATAGGAACAAAGTCTGTTGCGATGATTATGCAATTATAAAGATGAAACTAAGAAACAGAATTTATTCAGTTGCATTGACTATCATCTATCCTCTGAGAAAAAACAACAAAGGACTAATATTAGCCATGCAGACGAGACGGAGCTCCAAGTCACACTTTGTTACTACTACGTGGCCTACAGGGCTTAGCAGTGCAGATACAAGTAAAAATTGATGATTATCATAAAACAGCCAAATACTCTACAAACACACCATAAAAATCATAGAATGAACTGATAAAATATTATGATTACTACAGTTTTCTCCTTTTCTAACAATGTTTTCAAAAGCCTTTTTCATAAGGGTTGCTTAAACTTGGGACTGTTTGGTAAATGGTTTACTTGCACCTAAACTTCAATAAAATTGCGGATTTGTGCAATATGGAAGTATTTTCAGACAATATGATGGAAATTGTCTTTGAAAGGGTTGGAAAACATTTCTGGGAAAGGAGCAAATGCTGGTTTCCAGCATTTTCCCCTTTTACCACAATGTTTTCAAGAGCTTGCTGTTTCAGTATTGATTAAACTTTGGATTAATTTTGTGGAAGCGAATGCTCAAACATGATAAATGTATTGATGTCAAAGATCAAATTTGATGTAACGGCATAAAGATCTTTCCTTCATTATTCTGTCCATTAAAGGAATTTTATGAAAACCTTAAATCTTTATCAAACAACAAAATATTGAACTTGACCAAATTGAAAGAATTAGCAGATGACAAAAATAAATGTAGCTCAAAGGACAACTTCTGTCTTTGATAGGGTAGAAAACATTGCGGGAAAAGGAGAAAATGCTGGTTACCAGCATTTTCTCCTTTTCCCACAATGTTTTCAAAAGCCTTCTTCTTTCAGGATCATTAAAACTCTGTGGTAAAGGTTCAAAGTAGCCGAAGCTCTTTTTATTAATTTCTCATACTGTACCTCGATCCCTTTGCATTAAAATGAATTATAATGATTTAACAATGATTCACTCCACTTTCAGTTAAAGTAATTAAAAATTATGCGTGATGAACTCTCAGTTCAGTATAAAGGAATTGCCATCTCATAATATACATGTTCATTTCAACTCTTCACTTAACTCATTGCCTTCTGCAACAACCTTCCAGCAAACAACTTTGGAATAATCTTGTAAAATATGTGATAGGGAACAGGACTTTGGGTCTTAAACATTAACATGTAAACCCATTGAGACATAAATAAATACCATGTGTGATTTTTCCTTTTGCCACAACATTTCAAAAGTGAACTGCTTAAAAAAAATTCCAAACATAAACCCCAAAACCCAAGACATCTGTAGATGTATACTCTGTGGAGTCTGATTTTGATCTACACTATCCATACATCTGTACTGTAGATCTGTAGATGTATATTCTGTGGAGTCTGGTCTTTATCTACACTATCCCATAAACGAAATAAATAAAAAGTTGTCTGTGGTAGGTTATATGTTGGAGGAGTACATTCACCAATCATCAAAACCAGGAAGTGGGAACTGAACAGCAAAATCTTCCACTTTTTTCTTTAGCAGGGCAAGCTTTTGTTTAACATCTTCATCTGCTTCCAGTTTGGCTTTGAACTCTTTCAAAGTTGGGCCACAATTGGCTTGAACTTCCTGAGTGAATTTAATACCTGAAAAGGAGCAATTTCCTTAACTGTTTACCACACAACCCTGAGTTTGAACAACCCTGAAGATAAAGACTTCTCAAAAACATTGTAGGAAAAGGAGAAAATGCTGGTAACCATAATGTTTTCCATTCAAAGGCAATATCCCATTATTTGAGCCACATTTAATTTGTTTTCTGCAAATGCTTTCAGTTTGGACAACTTTAAAATTTTGTCATGAGGTAAGAGAATACCCTTAGAGCGCAAAGTAAACTCCAAAGACTATTGTAAGTCCTGAAATAAGACCCAAGTAATTAGAATATCATGGTTGCTTTTGTCCATAGTGTTTCAAGACTGTGGACAGTGTAGATCAAAGATCAGACTGCATGATTTGTGCAGTCTGATCTTGATCTACAATGGCTGCAAAGGCATCTGTATTTGTGAAAGGTGCTTTAAGAGTTAATTCGTGAAAAGAAGCAATTTCCTCATAACCTGTATATTACTACTGTTTTACTAAACATACAAGAATGATTTCTATGTTATTAAGCCTTAGCAATTATATTGCTTTATCTTTTTATAAACATAACAGATCAAATTCAGATAACACAGAAAAAGCAGTCTGATTGTAGACGTATACTGGCAAATATATCATTATCTTTTGGCCTTAAATCTTTGCTATACTTATGTCTATAGTACTAAGTAAAACTATCATTAATCATCTAATGTTTTTCTAACATATCATATCTTGACAAGTCATGCTATTGTAAGACAAATGACCAGGATATGAAAATAGTCAGCCTTGCTAAGACTGAAAGAGTGTAAGAGTGCCAAAATGACTGAAATACAAGTTTTAAATGACTGAAAAAAACAACAAACCCAACATGCTATTTTAAGGCAATTTTGCCAGAATATCTTGATAACCTCGGAGAATAAAAACACTGTAAGAAGTTTCTCAGCCTTTTCACTTACTCCAACAAATGTGTATGTAAATAAAGTGTCAGACATTATAAATCTAACATAACATTACACCCAAAGTTGTTTCTGCATTTGACTGATATAGTGAACACTTATTGTCAGCTGCACACAACGCTTTGCATCTTGCAACAGGCAATTTTTCAACAATTTGGAAAAAAGGAGAACTCGCTTTTCACAGGCACGTTCTCTTTCAAGCCAAAACATTTTCATCTGTACAGAAGTATCAACCCAGGTCAGCCTTTGCAATCCGTGCAAGCTGACATGGGTCAATTCTTTGTGCTACTGGTCAATGTTCTGCATATCCAAGGACCATTCTACCACATAATTCAGTCAGTTATTAGACAAAGTGGATTTTATTGATCCATATGATAATTATGTGACTGCTTGCTCAGAGAAGCACTAAAGCCCCTTTTGCCAGAGCATGTTGATTATTTATTATTATTGTTATTACCGTATTATGTGTAATAACCTATGTACAACAATTTTTTAAAGCCATGCACTTAAAGTTTATTTCAGAGGTAAATACTTCTTAAACAGCCCTCAAATTCACTTACCATGGCCAGCATGCTACTAAAAATTGAAGAAAATTTATCAAAAAACAACATTACCTTCATCAAGAAGCTCAGCAACACGCCTGAAATCATCCTCTTTCATATTTCGTGAAGTCAGTGCTGGTGCACCAATCCTAAGACCTCCAGGTCTAAGGGCACTTCTGTCCCCTGGAACTGTATTCTTGTTTACAGCTATTCCCATTTCTTCTAACACTTTCTCAGCTCGAGCAGCATCAATCTTCATTGGTCGTAAATCTACCCAGATCAAATGGTTATCTGTTCCACCTGTAATGAATACACTAAATTAAGTATGTTTAAATATTCATATACATGTTCACAAATAAACCAAATGTCTAAATAGCAGGATAATAGTAATTATTATCACCAGTCTGAGTTTTCTCTCTTTGAGGACTCTTCTGGATATTTAGAAAGAAAATGAACAACTCTCGCACGACAGCGAGATATTATTAGGTCAGATATAGTACCCCTAACACAGAGAAACAATAATTAACCCCAACAAAGAATAACAACTGAGAAATAAAAGCCTGTATATACTTATAAGACACATCATCGCAATGTGCCTCTGTTTGTGAAGATAGTTGCATTTGATTGTACATATATTTCATATATGTTACTACTGATTTTTGTTCACTTGCAGTCCTGGTAATAGGTCTAAATTTTCCTTCAACTTGAAGAGTTCCACAAAAAGAAATATGCAGTATTGAGCATGATGTCCATGTGTATTTGAGTCTTTGTAGTTTGTCTAATCAAAGAGCTAATGGTAGTATTAACCATCCTGTCAAAATAATGATCAAATTCTTTACTATTTTAGCACCATTGGCAAAAGCAGGGGCTTTTCAGGACTGTCATATCACGAACAAACTACAGAAAACATGATATCTGATCCGAGATCTATATAAACCATTTGTTGAGTCAAGCTTATAAAGTGCAACCTTTCTGAGTTTCAGAGGATTGTACTTTGAGCCACCAAGAGAGGTTTAGATCATACACCTGGCACTTAAAGAGACGACTCAAAGGTTTGGTATCTGATTCGCAGTAATATTCTGTTTCATCCAATCAGATGGCTAGTTTTGAAATTGGGTTTGTATTGTTGTTTACACCTGATATGTGTTGAATTAAACCTTAAATCATGAATCCATGTATGGCAAAATTGTTGCAGAAGGAGAAATTGGATGTTACAAGCAATTTCTCTACTTGCCATGTTGTTTTAAGAAGTAGTATGCTATAACACTCCCAGAGTCATGTGAAGATGGTAATGGATCGTTGCTGGTCACCTGCATTTTCTCCATTCTTGAAAATGTTTACTTTCTTTCAAGGTTAAATCCTATAATTCTCTCAAGATGTAATTTATTGTCTGCAAATGCTTTCAATATGGACAAGTCCAATTTCTTGGTTATCTCTTTACAAATTAAACAAAATCCTAGATATGTCCGATTAGAAAGCATTTGCAGAAAACACATGCTGGCCATATGAGAGTTGTTTCTGGTTTTATTGATTGTTTTGGAGTTTAACGCTGTTTTAACAGCTTAGGTCATATCATGGCTGTCAGTGCACCTACGCATGTGTTTCCTGGCTTTCTCACATCAGCACTGACACAACTTTCTTTCCAAACCACTGACTACTTTTCTCACATGCATCAGAGGTGAGAGGCTAAAAATTGCCAGTAAGAAAGTTCACCTCAACCGGGTATCGAACTCACAACCACCAGGTCACAAGTCGGATATGCTAACCGCTGAGCTACCCAGCCGGGCAGGCTATTTTTGGAAAGGGTGAAAAACATTGTGGGAAAAGGAGAAAATGCTGGTCACCAGCATTTTCTCTTTTTCCCACAGTGTTTTCATAAGCTTCTTTTCCTGGGCCATGAAAAGTTGGAATTGTTTGGCATCTCTACATACCTGACACTAAAGTGTAGTTTTTGGCCATGAACTCTTTAGCTAGAACTTGAGCATTTGTTATCACTTGTTTCTGGTAAGCCTTGAATTCTGGTGTGTTCGCTTGCTTCAGGGCCACTGCTACTGCTGCAATCTGATGATTATGAGGACCGCCCTGAAGACCCGGGAACACAGCCTCGTTGATTCTTTTTTCCAGATCATACATCTGTGGAGTTCCATCTTTCAAGACCTTGCGTACACCTGCCAGTTATAGATCACATATACAGGATTGAGGTACAAAGGGACATCTCTGACTAAACCTGTTGTCTTTAGTCTGCTATACGTGGGGTGATCAGAAAGAACGTGGACCAGTGCCGGTATCGGAATATCATTATAAAAAACAACTTGGAGTGTTTACTGTTTTTGAAAGTAACCTCCTTTGAGTTCTATGCACTTACTAATTCTTGATTTCCACGTGCGAAACACGTGTGCGAGCGCGTCACGTGACATTACTCTCAAGGACCCGGTCATAGCGAGGGTTAGCTCCTCTCTACTCTTGTAGTGCGTGCCACATAGGGAATCTTTCAAAACAGGAACTAGTCAGATGTCACATGGAGTCAGGACTAAATTTTAAGGGGCATTGGTTGGTGTTTCTATGTTTAGTTTTTGCAACGTTTCTTGTCCAAGCGCGGCTTTGTGAGCTAGGGCGTTATCTTAGTGTAAAGTGACGTCACCCCGCAGGACTTCAGGCTGTTTTTTCTGTATGGTGTTTGTGAAATTTATTTGAATAATGTTGGCATAAAACTCAGTATTGACTGCAGTATGTATAGATACAACATGATGTAGAGGAAAAAAAGGAGAACAGAAATACATGATGTATAGCTTTACCAAGTGACTTAGAGAGGTTGGCTTTACCAGCGGAAGGCGATGTTGGATGTTTCCATACAGTGCTTTATTGTTTAGATTCAGTCTCGTTAAAGTGTGCCTATGTTTCATCGCTTGTTCCAATACGATGGGAAAAGTTTGACCCCTCTATCCTAATGCGTTCTGAAATTTCTTAACAGATTTCGACCCTAACCCCCATTTTCTCGGGCGTCAATTGCCGAGGTACCCACCTTAAGCAAACACACGGCATTCCAAGATTCTCAATCAAAATCTTCTGAGCACTTTTATATGAAATGTTGTATGTGTCAGCTATTTTCCTGACAGTATCTCGATGATTTTGTTTTGCATGCTACTCTACACATGTTATGATTTTGTCTGTGATTGATGTTGATGGACAGCCAGATTTAGGGCCATCTTTAACAGTATCGCACCCTTGTCTAAATTGGTCCGATCCATGTACGAATATTAGAATTCTTTAGTGCAGAGTCCCCTTAAACTGTTTCTCAATCGGTTTTGATTTCCGATAAATATTTTCCGAGTTTGACGTAAAACTTTATGATTACTCTCGGCTCAAATAAAACGTCGTCCGACATTTTGGACCACTAATGCAGTATATGACGTCATGAGAATGACGTCACACTTTACCTACTTGAATAAGACGACATTTGAAAGCTTTAGTCAGTTACCAGATAATTAATGCTCATCTATACAAATTTTTGTAATCCTACGTGTAGTAGTTTTCAAAATAACGAGGTGGTCTGCGATCTTTTTGATCACCCCTCGTACATGTATCTGATTTCAGATGTTATTGAAGATTCTGTAGATTAAGATTAGACAGAATGATCTTTGATCTCCATTACTTGAAATTTCATTATGTACTGTGTAATTTTACAAAAAAAAACTGGTGTCTTTGTCAAAATTCTTAAAAGAAGAGATCAAAACTTCTATTAGAAATAGAAACTTTATATAAACTACACCTTTTTACCGTCATTTTCTATGTACAATATTTTCATATTAGTCTATGTCACTCAAAATTATATATTATAGTCTGTATAATTGTAAGATGGGCCAGTGGCCTCTATCATGAAATAAACATGTCTGTGTCTAATTATATATTTTTTACCGGTCTTATTTTCCAGTTTCGTAATACAGTACCTTGGGAGTTAAGCCTGTGTAGTAAATTACTGCTTGTGCACGAGTTGTTCTCCGAGATGTTTCAGAAAACAACATCTTATTCTTTGGACAACATTTCTATGATACAGAATTTTTCAAAGATCAGACCGGCCAGAGAATATATGAGTTACTGGTAAAAAGAAAATACTTGAGATTTTGCGGTATCAGAGTTAGTTCTTTGGTGAAAAAAAATAGTCACATAAAAAAAAATTATCAATAGTATCTTAATGGTATTTTCAAGCTGTTTCTTTGTTAATTATTCAGCAATCAAATTTGGATATGGAATTTTTAAACAGCAAATCTTAGAAGAATTTGAGCAAAGGAATGTTTTGTTTAAGAGATAATAACATATTTACCTTTTCTGAAGAAGATCATTCCTGATCTAGGTCCTCTAAGTGTTTTGTGTGTGGTTGTTGTGACAACATCACAGTACTCAAATGGACTTGGGGCAACTCCTGCAGACACCAACCCACTCACATGGGCCATATCAGCCAACAAATAAGCTCCATTTTCATCTGCTATCTCTCGGAATTTTTTGTAATCCAAATGACGTGAATAACAACTAATACCTGTAAATAAGACACTCATAAAAATAATTAAGATGTAATCACTTTTTGATTTCAAATAATCTTGAAATCAAAGAAAATTATGAAAATAATGAACAAAAACCTTTATACATAAATGATTGTATTCAACAGGCATCAGAACTTTTCAATCAGAATATACTATCAAATGTTTGCCATATGCCATTTCTAGGGACGACTGTGGCAAAGATCGGGTATGAATACAAATCTACGTACTAAGCACCCACAAGAAAAAGCCTAACATAGTGAAAAACCACTTAACCATCTGTAGACAACTTGTACCTTCATGTGGCGGACTTTAACAAACCTTCTGGTAAAGAAGAAATTACTTGTAAGAAGTAACTCTCTTTTTTGCACAATATTACAAAAGTTTATGTATAAAAAAAACCAGCATGATTCATACCGATCAATCACATCTAAAAAGGTTGCTTTTAAGGTAGTCAACTGCAAATGTTTAGAAAGATAATTAGTAAAAATGTCATTGCATCATCGGGTATCTGGCTTGTATTCAAACCATTCTTGATAACAATTGTAGTCTATTTCTGACTAAATTTGAAACTAACAGATCTTATGATTGGCTAAACCAAATGGTTTAGCCTATCAGAATTTCTGTACTATCTAAAATCTAGAAAAAGACTATGAATGCAATGAATATGGGCCTAGATCAATTGTGTCCAACATTTTATGAAACAGTCTTGGAATAGAAGTATCTTGGGGCGGTATTTACCAACCATTCTCAAGAACATTCTTTGTCTAGTTCATGAGAATTTTCTACACTTGAAAGTAATGCAAGTTTGATAGGCTAAATCATGTGGTTTAGCCAAAAATCAGAAATTGTGTTACTTTCTAGAGCTGAAATTAGAGTAGGAATCCAACTTACAATTGTTGGTGAACACAGGCTCTGATCTTATTTACCTACTGACTGTGTGAAAATGTCATATCTCTCTTTTAGCATCTTAGTACTGAGAATACACAAACATCTATGCCATTGCTTACCTGCTACAATAATATTGGGAAGAAAGAGTCGTGCATTTGCAGCCAGTTGATCATAGTCTATGGTTCCTGTCACTGGATCTAATTTGTATGGAAAGGATTCAAAGAACATTGAAGTGGCTGAGATTTTCTTGGTAGGCGTCATGAAACCATGACTTAAATGTCCACCCTCTGGCAAGTGAAGGCCCATAATTCTCCCGTGTGGACCAATCAAAGCTGTGTAGACAGCAAAATTTGCCGGAGATCCAGAATGAGGCTGGACATTCACACCCCATTTCTCTGGGTCCAGTCCAAATGCTTCCAAAGCTCTCTTTTTACAAAGCAATTCAATTTGGTCAATAAATTCATTTCCACCATAGTATCTGAAATTAATAAATGAACAATAAAGCAGAAGATTTATTATTGTATTGTATTCTTTACCAAGTCTCAGTCACGAAACTGAGTGCCTATAAAATCATGCACAAAACAGATGTTCCATAACCTGACTTGTACATCATAGATCAAGATTAGATAAAACAAAATGGGCAGTCTAATCTTGAATGTTTGCTTTATTTCACTATAAATTTTTTAAATTATTCCATATATTGACATATACAGCATTATACTGCCAAGATTTGCATCCTTTCTGCTTTATCAAGATGTCCATTTCAAAGGTTTACCAAACAACCATATGTTTAACTCGATACCAAATGGTCAAGTTTTAAACTTGTCCAAATTGACTGCATTTGCAGCCATCAAATTAAAGGTGTAGAAAACATTGTGGTAAAAGGAGAAAATGCTGGTTACCAGTATTTTCTCTTTTTCCATCTATGTTTTCAAGGTTGTGTGATAAAGGGTTAAAAGACCCAAGAGACAGAGGCTTATGATAACATTATGTTCTCTATTATCTGTTCAAAAACAAATCCCAACATTTGAGAAATGTTTATATCATCACCTACAAATACATCTAATTTCAACAGTCTGACTAATATAAAATATTGGCATCAATTAAGAAATAACATCAGGTTTCTTGAAAACATTAGTTAGACCTGACCTAGACACATTCCTGACAATTTACCTGCTACCTCCACTATTAAAGTAGCAGCAGAGGTCTGTAAACATCAAAAACTTGACATTATAAAAAAAATGAGGTTAGATCAGAGGGTTTCATTTTTTCACTTTTCTCCTGTAAAAATGATGAAAAATTCCACTTGTCCACCAGCCAATTTTTTCAAAGATTGGCAAAACTGAATAAAGTTCTGCAGTCCTAACATATGAATTCCACAAGTCTGATCAATTATGTGAAAAATCTAATGTGAAAGCATTTGCTCTTAACAAGCAAACTGCTTTTGCCATGTTGTGTTCAAAACTGGTCTGCTGCAAGAGGAAAGAAGCTGTCTTAAAAAAGTCATTGCTTTAGCCTCTTACCAGATGAGAAAATTTTGGACTTTCATAATTTGATAGCGTTTGCAGAAGACACATGAAAAGTGGCTCAAATGACAGAATTTGTGTATGAAGGGGTAGGAAAACATTGTGGGGAAAGGAGAAAATGCTAGTAACCAGCATTTTCTCCATTTCCCCCAATATTTTCTAAATTCTTCCTCACAGCTGTTAAAACTCAGTGTGGTTTGATAAAGGGTTAAGCATACATCTGCACTTGTTTTCATCCAGTTTTTTAACCGTTTTTTTTTTTTCTTTTCTTCATTTTATGAAACTAATCACTCTTGTATCACTCTTGTACCTTAATGCCTCTGATTACGGCAGATAGAAAATGCATTTCATTCTATTGAGGCTAGCCATAGACGTAACAACCACAGTTTCCGGTTTAAATCAAAGACAAATCCGTACATTTTCTTTACCCCATACACCTTATATTGATTTTTTATCTACATTTACACAGCCAACTAGATTATGACACCGTCTAGTTTTAACAGCGTTTGTTTACTCTCTGGCTGTAAAGATGTCTCTTTAAATTTACAAACTTTTAAACAGCAAAGTACTTCCCAAACTTTTACAATCTATCAGTTAACCATTAGGTAATAGGTTGTTGACTCGAATAACAAACTCTTTATCATACCATCCCATGTCTTAACTACCTTGAGGGCTTCAGCTTTTAAAAACATGGGAAATAGAGAAAATACTGGCTACCAGTATTTTTTCCTTACCAACAATGCTTTCTTCCCTTTTTAGTTAACCAGGTAAATCACATTATTTCAAGATCAGTTTCGTGACCTGCAAATACTTTTTTTATGGACAAGTCTAGAATTGTATTATCTGGTACAGAGTTTATAGGGTCCACAATAGTATATTTGTGTATGTACAGATAAAAGGACAATGATAACAAAGGTATGAATTATGGCTTGCTAGACAAATTGTCCTACATTTGAATCATGATAATTGGATTATGTGTAACTCTTTATGAAGCATAAACAATATAAAGTTGTCCAACTTGAAGGAATTTGCAGACGTCAAACGTGGCTCAAATGACAGAACTCAGAAAGGTAGAAAGCATTGTAGGAGAAGGACAAAATGCTGATTATCAGCATTTTTCTTCTTTTTCCACAATGTTATTTATTCTTTAAAAGCAAAATCCCATGTATTGAGTCCTGTTTAATTTGCTGACTGCAAATGCCTTCAATTCAAAAGTTTTGTCATCTGCTGACAGGTTAACCCTTTACCAAACAACCCAGGTTTACACAACCCTGTGAAAGAAGGCTTTTGAAAACATTGTGGAAAAGGAGAAAATGCTAGTAACCAGCAATTTCTCCTTTTCCCACAATGTTTTCTAACCTATCAGAAAGCTTAAGCTCATTTGTACCAATGCTGAACTTGTCTCCTGCAGATGTTTTGAATTAGAAAGTCTAAAATTTGTCATTTTGGAAAGGGTTAAAGGCACAAACATAAGAAAGGGTTAATCAGTTGGGATAATAAGTCAATAACCTAACATGACCTACTTACCTTTGACCTGGTTGACCCTCAGAATATTTGTTATTGAGACAAGAGCCAAGGGCCTGTAGGACAGATTTACTGGCAAAGTTCTCAGAGGCAATCATCTCGAGACCTTTCTTCTGTCGGCCTTTCTCTTTTTTGATCAGATCATGCATTTCTGGATCATCAGTTTCAATATCATCTTGGAGATTCCAACTTGGTGAAGCCATTTTCTGTTTGTCCAATTTGGTATTAATGAAACAAAGAGAAAATCATCACATGCTTTTTAACCGCCAAAGATTTTGAAGGAATTCATTGACAAGGATGAGAATGAGATGAACAGGTCTTTTTGTTAAAAATTCTTTCCCATCGAATCAAATTTTAGACTTGTCCAAATTAAAATTGAAAGCATTTGTAGACGACTTATAAAAATTGAAACGTGGTTTTGGAAGGGAAGAAAACATTGTGTAGGAAAAGAAGAAAATACTTATCAGCATGCTTTTCTTTTTCCATGCTTTTATCAAAAGAGTTTTTTTCCTTATGGTCATTAAACTTTGGATTGTGTGGTAAATGGTTCATATTTCTTTAAATATCACATGGCCACAGACGTGTTTTGTCATTGTTGAGTGAACTACCTGTATTTATGAAAAACATCTGCATTGAGGAATATCTGCTTTAGACAAACCCATTGCACATATTCTAACGAGTTACATACATCTTGCATCCATACTGATTATTTTAAACCGTAGAGTACCCACAGCCTTTGTCTCTGGATGTCATTGTCAAAGAAAATCATATCTCCTCTTACTGCTCAACATCTAACAATAACAGAAAGACCAATAGACAAATAGACCAGCAGAAAAAAAAAACACATTGCACTGTATGTTCCAACACACAGACCTTATTTTCCCTTGGTAAGCAGCAAAGTATCAAAGCATTATGAATGTCTCTGTACGAGGAAAATGAATATGTGTGCATGGCCTTCTTCATCTAGATCAATCAAGAGATTATCTTGTAGCTAACACTTCCTTGACAACAATAAAAGCAGACAAAGTAATGTTTGATATGTAAAACATGCAGAAACATCACTTGTGTTCACAAAAATAAAAGCTCCCCTACATGGGAATTCATGGTGAATTTACAAGGTTGAGCTTGTAATTCTCACAATTAGTCTATCCTTTTTGTGTACATGTGTAGTGTTTTTTGTGAATATAATTATTAATAGAAGGTTTCTAATTTTAGCCAATTTTTATTTTCCTGCAGTGGACTTTTTAATGAAATCTCACTAAATTTTTTTGCCTCTGTATTTTACCAAATAGAAAAGTTTTACACTCCTCTAAAGTAACAGCATTTGCAAAAGGCAAATGGAATGGGTTTCAAATAATGTGATTTGTGTTTTGAGGGGTAGAAAACATTGTGGCAAAAGGAAAATATGCTGTTTACAACATTTACAACAGTTAGCCTTTTTTTGGTCAGGTTTGTCAAAACTAACGATTGTTTGGTAAAGAGTTACCTTGTCAAAGAGGTTTTCAAGACCCTATGAATTAATGCTTTTGAAAACATTGCAAGTAAAGGAGAAAATGCTGGTAACCATTCTCTCCTTTCCCCGCAAGGTTTTCTACCATTTGAATGAAAATTTCATGTTTTGAATAATATTTGTCATTTACAAATGCTATGGTAAAATTTTGTCATCTAGTAAAGAATAAAAGCTATACTATTTAACAACATTATTGCCCGATAATGTAACCCTGCATGCCATTGTTATATAAGTATGTCCAAAAGGTTAGTGAAGGTCAGTCTCCGCAACTGAATTTTTAATATTTATTTTCCTCCTTTTCTTTCATAACATTTACCATGAAATTGTAAATTTCAGCACAGAAAATAATAATTACATTTAGTTATCCTTTAGAGTTTTGACCGCCATCAGGGATCATATACATATACGATCCCTGCCCCCACTGAGAATATTTCCTAAAAAAACTCATTCTGATGCAAAATGCATCATTAGTTTTCAAATGTAGGGAGAGGCAATGACCTCAAGAGATAGATAGAGATAACCCTCTTTTCATTTAACTCTTTACCACACAATCACAAGTTTTCACAAATTTGAAGAGATATGGCTTTTGAAAACATTGTGGGAAAAGGAGAAAATGCTGGTAACCACACAATTTTTTCTACCCTTTCCAAAACCGATTTCAATTTTTGTGTTGTATACATTTTGTCTTTGAAACTTTGAATTTGAACCTGTCCAAAATTTTGTTGTTTGGTAAACAGTTAACTTTTATTAACCATACAACGCAATTTGGATTTGTTTACATTGAAAGCATTTGCAGTTGGAGAGTTAAATGCGGCTCAAACGATGGGATTTGCCTTAAAAAGGGTAAAATATAAAACTGGAGACAATGCTGATTACATTTTCAAAAGCACTTTTCTCCAGGGCTGTAAACACATGGGATTGTTTTAAAAAAGATTAAACAAATATTTACTGTTTTTGTTATTATTTATCAACAATGACAAAGATTAGCTGCTTTCTTGAACCTTTTACAACTTAAGTAACAAGACATTAAAATATTTCAAATCAGACATATTTGAAATAACAGGTGACAGATTAACTAAAATTGCATAAATGATTAGACCTGTCAATGAAAGGGCAGAATAGTTACATGTATTATGTAACTTTGTTTATGAGACCATACTTCATCGGAGTGTAGTTACCCCTGACATTAGAGTTATATTAAGGATGTACTTTGTTAATAGCTATACTCTATCATTTTCATACAATATCAAGTTAACCCCTAAAAGCACCTTTCACAGCTATTGTTGTTTATTTGAGAACACTGTAGATCAAGATCAGACTGTATAAAACATGCTACAGTGTAATTTTGGGGGCATGAAAAGTTGTAGGTGGGAGGTAATGGGTACATTAATGATTATTTATCCTAGTAAGAAAATAATCCCCTAAACCTTTACCAAACAATCCTGACTTTTTACAACTCATAGAAAGGTCTTGGAAAACATTGCGGTGAAAGGAGAAAATCTAGTAGCCAGCATTTTCCCCCACAATGTTTTCTACCCTTGAAAAGACAAGTTTTGTTTGATAAAATTTATAGTCTACAAATGGTTTCAATTTGTACCAGGCTAAAATTTTGTCATCTTCTAAAGAGATCAGAAGTTACAGGTTGCTCAAATTGATATATTGCCTTATACATGTATTATGTTGTAGTAACTTTCCTGGTGCTTGTATTTGATTGGAGTGGTGTGAGAAAATTTGGAATCATGTTAGACTGAAGGTGTCAAAATTTTCTTGCATGGCAAGAAGCAAACACTAGTGCCACAAAAGTTACTACAGCATAATACATGTATTCCTTTTATTATATACCTACACCTTTCAATGACAAAATATTGCAAATTATTGACATTTTATAAATAAAACAAATAATGGCGAGTAGCAGTTAGTAACTTCGTTTTTATGAAAGGCAGATGAGTATTACAACATGAAACTTGAACCAATCAAATCACAAATCGATACATACAATTATTCCACACTTGAGTCACGTCATACTACCATATTTGGAACCGTACTTCACAGTGTGGAGATCCAGATTTTTTTTTCTGTCATGTGTGATATTTTATCCATGTGTGAAGCATGTATTTGAGCCGAAAAACTTTCCGGCATATAATAAGAAAGAATCAAAGAGGTATGTCCGGCAAGCAATAAGACACTTCTACCATTTTATTATTTCATATGTGGTATAAAAGTAACTTGTAAAAACCTTAAGTGTTGCCTTTCATCTGTTAATCATTGTAAAGACTTCAACAGTAAGTACCAGTACTGTAAAAAGATGTTAGTTATACAAGTACAGCCATATGGAGCACTTTGAAAATTGTGGACAATAATGTTGTATTTTAATTACCTGTGATTCCTTTATCAAGGTCCTAAATATCACAAAACTCTTGATGATGTCATTTAAGACCGTTTATATATATAGTGTTATGTAGATAATCATAGTGCTTCCAATCAATTAAATAGTAATGACTGTGGTCTGCATTATGCTTTCAATTTAAGATACACTCTTACAGCTAGAGAGAAAACAAGAGGGCCATGATGGCCCTGTATCGCTCCACTGGCTAATACGTAAAATCACTACATGCCAAACATTACAATACTTGGCCAATTGGTTTTGAACATAAGACCCCTGAAACAGGACTAAAATTGGTAGCCCTAGTTCATATGGTTAGTAACAAGAAGATTTCTAAAGATTTCACTATATAAGCCCATGTAAAACTTCTGACCCCTCGGGGTGAATCAAATTCCCCCCTAGGGCTATAATTTACGCACTCTTGGTGAAGGGCCTTTAGATATAGCTACATGCGAAATTTGGTAGCCCTACGCTTTATGAATAAGTACAGGGAGATTTCTTAAGTTTTCTCTACATAAGCCCATGTAAAACTTGTGACCCCCGGGGCAGGGCCAATTTTGACCCCAGGGCTATAATTTAAGCACTCTTGGTAGAGACCCACTAGATAAAGCCACATGCAAAATTTGGTAGCCCTAGGCCTTACGGCTAGGTACAGGGAGATTTCTAAAGTTTTCCCTAAATAAGCCCATGTAAAACTTGTGACCCCCGGGGTGGGGTCAAATTTGACCCAAGGGCTATAATTTGGGCACTCTTGGTAGAGGCCCACTAGATAAAGCCACATGCAAAATTTGGTAGCCCTAGGCCCCATGGCTAGGTCAAAGAAGAATTTTAAAGTTCTCCCTATATAAGCCCATGTAAAACTTGTTATATAAGCCCATGTAAAACTTGTTACCCCCGGGCAGGGCCTAATTTGACCCCAGGGCTATAATTTGAACAATCTTGGCAGAGGTCCACTAGATAAAGCTACATGCCAAATTTGGTAGCTCTAGGCCCTATGGCTAGGTAGAAGAGGAATTTTAAAGTTCTCCCTAAATAAGCCCATGTAAAACTTGTGACCCCCGGGGCGGGGCCAATTTTGACCCCAGGGCTATAAATTGAAGAAACTTGGTAGAGGTCCACTAGATAAAGCTACATGCCAAATTTGGTAGCCCTTGGCCTTACGGTTTCAGACAAGAAGATTTTCAAAGATTTTCAAAATTTTTCAGTTTTGTTGCCATGGCAACCAGAGTTTTTGAAGGAATTAAATTCTTTCAAGAAATTCTGAAGAGGACCATGGCAGGATCATTTCTGTGAAGTTTCATCAAAATTGGATGGGTAGTTTCAGAGAAGAAGACGTTTTAAAAAAAAGTTAACGCACGGACGGACGGACGCACGGACGACGGACAACAGGCCATGACATAAGCCCGCTGGCCTTCGGCCAGTGGAGCTAAAAACCTATTACAACTTGCAAGTGTGCATAATTGCTCAGCTGTGTGAACATAGATAAAATACCAATATATATGATGTAAGGGATAGGACAACACAAGGAATTTGTCCTCATGTAACACTGGAAATGATAACAGCAATTGCTATGAAATGAGATTTCCCATTTTTTGGCATTTATAAGCCCTTACATACATGATTTCAAAATGAAAAATAACCTACAAAGTGGCACATAAATGGAACTTCATTAAAGGATAGAACCACAAATAGTAAACCACACATTATGCATATGAATTTTGACAGGTTATCTCATGAGATGGGGTGCCTTCAACCCGAAGGCTTTCTCCACATGTTATTTTTGTGACTGCTTCTCTGCATAGACCATAAAATCAAGGCAGCCACGATGGAACTGTAGTGCTCCACTGGCTAATAGGTACAAACCATAGACACCAAACTTTATAATTCTAGGCCTCTAAAAGGGTAGAAAAATTGTGGGAAAAGGAGAAAATGCTGGTTACCAGCATTTTCTCCTTTTCCTACTGTTTTTAAAAGCTTCTTTCTCAGGCAGTAGAGTGCAGTCCCATTTGTTCCTGATTCTTATGGCATCCCTATCGATTTGCTGATAGGATATGACATGCAACATTTCGAAAATTTCATTATGGAGCTTGAAAAAGCGCTCCTCAGTGTATACCCCCCGATTCAGTGACTAGCTCCAATCTCATTTTTGTGATTGTGTCTCCGCTAGCCCCCGCAGAAGCCCTTCTTATGCCCATTCTGGATTGAAAACTGAACATACTGGCATCTTTTCAAATGGCTTTATATGCAGATCGTTTCTTTGTTAGCTCACAATAAGGGCACTGATTGATAGACTAATGATAAATCTTTACAAAAACACCAAAATATTTCTAGAAAGTCACTGTTATCTCCTTGTAATTCCATTTTTTTTAAATGTAAATATTTGTTGACCTACCTCCACGGAAATTAAAACTAGGCTTGACATTTACCACGCATGTTCCGGAAGTCATTTCTGGTACAATGAAATTCTTCTTTTCACATTTTATCGGCTTCCGTTTCATCAGCTTGGGTCTTGAAAGGGAAACTAAATTGTTTTGAATGCTTTTCATTTCCGAGGAGTCATGGTTATGACTAAAAATTGCCGATCTCACAATGTCATTTTTTCAAATGAAATAGACAACGCATGTACTGTTCACTGAGTTTATATTGAGCGTTTGTTTACAACTTAACCATATATTTTATGTCAAAGGTAAATTACAAAAAGATCGATGAAAACCTTGTACTACACTTGGTGTCAACGTGAAGTTAAATAATTCATCTATCGAAACATGTCAATTTTCATAGCTGACAAGCAGATTAAAGATACATTATGCCAAGAGAAAGACAACCGGTAAGGTTTTGAAATTTCCGTACGCTTTTAAAGAATGGCTGCGATGAAGGGGTGTGGTGCGGAAGACACAATCACAAAAATAACATCGGAGCAACCCTTAGAGTGAATGTACTCTAAGTACAAGTCTCAGACAGTTGAAGATGTCGGGAGAGAATGATCTGGGCCATTGCTTATAAAACTTGAATTCATGCTCAACAGAGTTCATGCTCAAACTTTTAGTTTCATTTTTACTGTAAGGATAGGGAAACCTAATGGGATTCTTGTAACATCACCTTTCATTGCCGAAAGATCGTACGGATTCTGCTAAGACTCAGCTGATTGATTGCGGATTACCCGAGTCCTAGCCAAATCTGTTGGTTTTTTCGGCAATGAAAGGCATTGTTACAAGAATCCCGTTAAGGTGCCCTATCCTTAAGTAAGAACTTGAGGTTAAGAAAGTAATTTGAAAAGAAAACAGAACAAAAAGCTCTAGAAGTTAAAAAGTTACAAGGTTGGACATATTAAATTACAATTATTTAACTTTGACATTTCATGCTCAGCAGAGTTGAACATGAAAAAAGTTTTAAAAGCACCAGCACTGGCTCAAGTATCATTGCACGACTCATTTGCTTTAGGAATTGTATCAAAAAGTAAAAATTGTGCTTCATAACAATGAAGATCAACCACGGTATTCTATATTTGTGAACAAAAGAAGCTTCAGTTTATTACTCAAGAAATATCAATGACATTGCATCTTTTAGATGTTCAGGCATTCTGACTATCAGAATTTTACGGTATTTTGTGTTACATAAGAAGTACAGTATCTCACCTGCTACTGTTTTGCGTCGGATATTGGTACGAGTGAGACCGCGAAATAGTGAGACTTTTGCTAATATATGTGTATCTGGCCAATCACAGGTCTCTATTTAACATTTCAAGGTTTTGATTGGATGATTGTGTTTTAGTCCAAGAAATTGAGATTTTTGAAGTCAAGACTAAAACTACTGTCAGCGAAGTAACGGAGGGCAAAATACTTCCTCGAACGGCCGACTTTGTCCTGTTATCTCTCACAATGTCATTGAGATAATAACTTAACACTGAAATTTTTACCAGACGACAAAATATTAGAATTCACTTTCTAAACTGAAAGATCTATTCAAAGCCTATAACACATGGTTCATAGGATTTGTCAATGAAGAGGTATCTTTGCGGAAAAGGAGAAAATGCCTCTAACCACCATTTTCTCTTTTATCCCCCAATGTTTCTAAATCATCATTGAGGTAACAAAATACAAGATTGTTTGGTCTAGGATCAAGTGCAACAATAATAATAAAACAAGAACTGGTGAAAATTCTATGAATATGTTTTGTTTAAATTTAGCAATTTTTTTTTTTTTGTGGTTTGTCAGCTCGACCATGCTTTTTTATGCATCTTTGAGTGACTTCCTTTATATGGGTTTTAAACTGACACTATATTTTGTTATCTTTATTACATAAACAGGATGTGATTACAAAGAATGAAACAAGAATGAGACCAAATTTACAAGCACTCTGACACAAGCATTTAATTATGTTTTGACAAAAGTTGTTCTTTATAACATCTTGTAATTTTGTCTTTAATATAAAGCACTTTATGGGTTAATCACTCTATGAGCATTCAAAGAAGAGATGCAAAGTTCATACCTGTAATGAAAATTACTTGTACTTACTCTGTACTTGTACTTACTCTGTTTCTGATATGCTATCTAATTTTGAAAATCACCCCCTCTCAAAACTTGAAGAGCAAGATTTTAATCTTATCTCGTTACACAAAATCCTCCATTTGCTGTATCACAATCCCATCACAGTACCTGTCCAACCTAAACAGAATATTCCCTTTGGTTTGAATTAATCATGTTTCTTGGTAAGGGTGGTTGCAATATAACACCATTGCTCTGTCTGCTAATAGAGCCGCTAAGTTTTAAACAGTACAGTCAACTGGCCATTAGCGGATCATGACCAATAGCGAATCACTATAAATTTCGTTGAGTAGTGTTCCAATTTAAAGGTAAGGAAGACAAAAAAAAAAAAGATTGTGGTCATTAACATGAACCACTCCTGAAAAACTACAAAAAGTTTGGCTTGTTTTAGTGCCCGATTTATTTATTCGGATCATAGAAACGAAATCCAAGCGTCTGTTCAGTAAGAAGATTCCTTCGTTTTAAAAGTGAAAGTAGGAAGATCAGCGGGAAAACTCGAAACATCACGTAGGACTCGTGAACGTGATGTTTCGAGTCACTTGAGGGTGTGGGTTCGATCCCCACGGCTGGCCATCTAAAATTACTAATAGTCTTTCGGATGAGACGTTAAATCGAGGTCCCGTGTGACGGTGCTATACACCGAGCACGTAAAAGAACCAGGCGTAACTTAAGATGGGTTTCGTCCTGTATCTGCACTATCCCCTGTAACAATACTAACAGCCTTCAGGGGGCGTCGCCCATATGGGCAACCGGTGGCGACGATAAATAAACGCAAATTCAATTCGGCGGGAAAAAAGCAAATAAAAGAGGAAACATAAAGTTCAAACTTGGCAAGATTCGAAGGATAAATGTATAGTCTTTCGATCAATATATTCATTTATCCATATCATTCATTTATTTGCGCACAATTAATCAAAAAACGACATAACCCGATCTAACCATTAACAGATCAGCCATGCGCATCATATGGGGGCCGTCTCAAAATTATGTAGTCAATGAAAAGCTGATTAATCCTTTCCTTAATACCTAATTTGTCCTAGATTTAGCTTAATTTATATCATACAAATGTAATACTAAATGAAAAACAATTGTTGACTGGTGTTTAGCCATGAAAAAATTGCGAAAAAAGGGGAACATTCTCATTCTCATTTTGTCACAATGTTTTCAATTGTTCTATCATGTTGATTCATCTAGATGTGTTTTACAGAGCATGAGTGAATAAGACATTTATTTGTTATCATATTTTTTATTCGATATTATAACCCACAACACTTTCAAAACTTTATCTATTAGTAATATAGCAAAAATGCCATATAGCTGTTTGTTGAAATGCATATTGAGAACAATGAGATTTCTGTATGAAAAATGATTTTAACATAGCTCCAGATAATAAAAAAAAAAAAAAAATGGTGTATCATTAACTTTTATAGAACAGACCCAGGACCAACCATCATCTTTCCAAGCTGACTGATCCGAGTCTGCATCAGTCACAAAGACCGCAATCAGTTCTGTAACAGATGTCAAACAGTCGCTCAGAAAGGTTACATGCACTTTTCATTTGGTTTGTGGCAGGCTACATTGAAAAACATGCTATTACACTGAATTTATTATTTGTAACATCACTTTCGCATGTTGGTATTTATTTAATCATAATCCATGTTGATTGTTCATGGTCTTTGCTCATGATACTTTTTCAGAAGGTAATGAGTCAGGAAAGTCTTGTAGATTTACATAAAATCTTATTCTGCTAAGTGCGACTTACTGACCTTTTGCGGACAGTGTAGATCAAGATCAGACTGCACAAAACGTGCCGTCTGATCTTGGATCTACACTGTCAGATAAGGATATATTCTTCTCCAAAAAATAAGTTTGATTCAACATTATTCGGGTTTTTACCGTCGGCTTGAAGTTTTATTTATTTAGCAAGATCAGGGTTAATCTTGGCACATCTATACAGCATCTACCTAATCATTATCAGCAAAGACAGCCAAACTCTTAAAAACGAACATTATTATAATTATATATGTGGATAGCGAATGAAAATAACCTTTCAAAAACCCGGTGAGACCCATATTTAACACGAGTTAAAAATGTATTAAGAAAATGAAAATTGACGCTCAAGAGGAAGTTTAAGAAAATAGGGGAGGTGATTTGATCGCAAAACTTAACGTCTAGGTAAGAGTAGAGTCCCTTAGACCGTCTTTTTTTAAGCGATACATGTCGTTCAGAAGAACAAGCAGTGAAAGAAAACGAGTAGTCAACCAGATCTTATGTTTGATTGCATAGTTTTTCCCATTTCTTAAGGAATGAGAATTTAGTAACCAAGGCATTCATTAGGTTTGTTCGAATGCACGTGATTTCTACTTTCTGTTTTAATAAGACGAAGTCACGTGACCCCAAATTTTACAGGTATCCAATCATAGCCGTGTTTTGATATCTTGTTTGGACATTAGTGTGTTGGGACGGGCAGAACAGTTCTTGCAGAAAATAGCGTGAAAATTGTGTGACAGTTTATAATTCTGTGTTTGACACTGATTATTTCTGGAATACACAAGTAAGAACTGACTTTCATAGATAGGACTGCGTTTGGGAAACCTCCGCGGTAAGGTTTTTCTTCACACCTGTGTTTCCACCATCATAACAGAAACCTAACACCGACCGTTCTAACCAGTTACGTTAATTCCTACAAGAGTTAAGGAATAATGTTATCTCTAAACCGGACGACAAAATTTCGGACTTTTCAATAGTGGAAGCAAACTTGATATAAATGATACAATTTGTCCATAAAAGGATAGGAAACGGTGAAAAAAAGTGTGAAAACGAGAAAATGCTGGTTACCAGATGTTCCTCTTTCTTCCAATGATATTTTGAAAAGCATTCGGCCAAGCATTCTTTTACAGGATTGTAAAAACATGTGACGATTTGGTTCAATCCCATTTGTTGAAAGTGAAACAATTCACAAAGCTCGTGATCAGGGATTTCCTTCCTTGTTTTTTTTGGGGGGTGGGGGAGTGGGACGGGGGGCTTGATATTTGGAAAGATGTGTTTGTTAATATTAGCTAAAGAAACTGCTGGCAATAATTGTATGTAGAAATTCTGATGAATTCAGTTTTATTTGAGCCATGCTTTGGCAAAAGGGGGCTCAGTGCACAGCCATTATGCATTATACCAAGCAATTCATCACATAATTATGAATCCAATAAATCCATTCATGTAGTCTAACAATCGACAGAATCCAGTGGTAGAATGATCCTTGCACATGCAGAAAATTAACAGATAGCAAAAATAGCAGACTGCGCAGGCTGACATGGGTCAATACTTTTTTTCAGATGCATTTACCTCCCTTTTCACAGAGCATAGCTCATTTCTTTGGGTTATTATTTATTTCTACAATTAATGGTATGTTTCATTAGTAGGAATTTTTGTGTGAATGCAATTTGTGAGGGAAAAAACACTAATCTCTCCTGTCTATTAACCACTGTTCAAAGTTCAAAATAAAAAAATATGAGCACTTTACTTTTAATTGTAAAATGTAAAGTTACTAGAGCATAGCACAATTCTGAAGCTGGCTATACCTATTTTTGGAATGGATGGATAATGCTTTAACCCTTTACCACACTATGACGACTTTTGACGCCCCTGAGAGAGAAGGCTTTTGAAAACATTGTGGGAAAAGGAGAAAATGCTGGTTACCAGCGTTTTCTACCCTATCAAAGAAAAATCATTTCATATGAGCCACGTTAAAACTTTCATCTACAAATGCTTTCAATTTGGACAGGTCTAAAATTTTGTCGTGTGGTAAAGGGTTAAATGCTTACTGGAATTTTAGCTTGGCTGTTTTCAAAGAAAAGGTTGAGATATTGTCAAAGCCCTGTTGTCTGCACTGTCATCTGCGCCATCATGCAAAAACTTTGAAATTTTGAATCTCTGTCATTTCTAAAGATATTTACATGTACTTCAAACTCGGACTAATCTAGGAAATAATCCATCTAGGGAAATGTGTACAAATAAGGGCAGGTAACCATCAAAATATTTTTGACACTGTTATAGCTGAATTTGAATTTGTCTTGCAAAAACTTTAACATTCTATTACATCTCTGGCATTACTAAAGATATTTATTTCAAACTCGAACTACTTAACTATCAAAAGGGGAACCCATACAACAAGTACAGGGAACCATCAAAATGCTTTTGAGAAAGTTGTGCCCTTTCTTGACGAAGAATTTTCACTGAAAACCAACCTTTTTTTAAAAGCAACTGCAGCCGAGTGTTGGCACCCGCATGCCATGCCGTTGTTTTATTACCAAATTGAAAAATTAAAAAAAAAATCTTAAACTACCCTAATTACCTAAAAGGTCCAAAATCTAAAACCATCTCATATTCCGGTTGGTTGCACAGGGTCTAACATATCACAATCTTTCTCACATTTTCATGATTGGTCAAAAATGAAATAAAAATGATCAGCTCATAACTGATGGGATGATTATTTAAAAATTATTGTCAGGTTACTGAGTACAAAATATATAATTTCCAACTTAATTTCAGCATACTAAACTTCTATTTCTATATAGATATACGAAATGTTTCACACTAGAAAATAATGACATGAAAAATTATACTAATTTTACATTATAAACAAACCATTTTCCTGTGGAAAAATACTGTGTTTGACCAAATGATGACAAATCAAGTTTTTTGACTGCTCCAAAATGCCATAAGTAGAGAAAGCAGGATTATGTGTTTGTTTTTTCTTAAATGAATATACATACGTTATTAAAGCTTGATAATTAATATATCTATATTTTTTTTCCCCATCAATAAACCAATTCATCCTTTAGATATCTACAGGATAGCTCAGTTGGTAGCATACATGACTTGAAGCCATGGTGTCGCTCTTTCATATCCAGAGATTTTCTTTCCTTGATTGATAATAGTCATTGCTACAAGATTCATTCCTCTCTCACCATTATCAATGTTTCAACAATGGTCATTTGGGAAAGTAGATGGGGTGAAAAGAGCAACAAAAAATTAATAATCTAATTTTAGGCAATCTACGCATTATGATTAAACAATCTCCCGGCAAAGTATGGATAGGTGCATTGGAAGCCATGATAGATTAATAACAAAAATGGTATTTAAAATAGCTTTAAACACAATAGAAACAAATCAGATTCAATGCATGGGTCACCTAAATCAGATCTATTTTTTGTTAATATTTCCTTTTTTTTGGACCCGCAACATGTCTCTTATTAGCACAGCAATCGATTGTAAGACTTTCCTTCAATGAATAAAAGATCCACGTTGATCAGAATTATAAATCAGTTACAAATCATCATATGCACTCTAGGGGCCACATTTTCAGCCTGATACTCATGGTCAGAATATTTGTCTTGTTGATGTCTTGAACAGGTTTGAAATTGGATCCTGTCCAGTCAAAAAGTGGGTCCTTGGGCTAAATCTTAGAAAAACTTGTTTGCACTCTAGAGGCCACATTTTCAGCCTGATACTCACAAAATTGGTCAAAATGTTTGCCTGTATGATATCTTTAACAACTTCGAAATTAGGTCACTTTGGATAAAAGAGTAGGTCACTGGGCCAAATCTGAGAAAAACCTTGTGTGCAGTGTACTGAGTAGAGGCCACATTTTCATCCCGATACTCATGAAACCAAGTCAGAAAGGTTGTCTTTTTGAAATCTCAGACAAGTTTGAAATTGGGTCACAACAGATCAAAAAGTAGGTCACTGGGCCAAATCTTAGAAAAAACGTGTATGCAGTCTCGAGGCCATATTTCAGTCTGATACTCATGAAACATTATCAGAATGTTTGTCTGGATGATATCTCTGACAAGTTCAAAAGTAGTTAAAGTTAGACAAAAAGTAGGTCACTTACACACATGCGTTTTACATCGTTAAAACCAGAATCTCTTCAGCTTTAATATCAACCATAGATGACTTTACTCGGGGGAGTGCTTTAGGGCCAATGGCCCTCTTTTTTCAGTATATTCACCGCCGTATTAAAATTTCACGGTAGGAAGAAATAATTTTTCTACCTCCAAATTGTTGACCTTTATTAGTCCTTGCTATTCAATCCATTGAATTTTGTTCTGTCCCATGTATCAAACTGACAATATATTATCACAGAACAAGATAAAAGGGGATAATTATAGTGTTGTAGGCTATAAAAATTGACCTGGAAGGGCAAAGTGATGTTTCAGTTCACTGCATTTTACATTGAGGTAAAAAAAAGTAATTTGGAAAGCATTGTGAGTAGCCGTATTTGCTTATTACCAGGAATGGGGTATTGGATATGATGCATGCTTTAAATTTACGTAGATTTACCAAAAGCGAATCCGAACTGGTTAAAGGCCACTGAAATGAAAAAACCGAACTGGTTAAAGGCCACTGAAATGAAAAATAAACTGATCAACTCATGTCAAAGGTTAGCCACACCCTGCCAGGTCAATTCTCACAGGCTATACCCTTGTCCATGTGTTTGTGTGTGTGTGTGTGTTTGGTAAACAGTGGTGTTTGTGTCTAGCCAATAACTTCCAGGTGTAAGGTCCTGTTCTACAATAATTTGGCACAAATGATCACCACAGATAGACAATGTGTCTTTGCAAAACCATGTTGCCAGCTCAAAGGTCAAGGTCACAGTGCTGTGTTGAACTTGGTCATTATTTGTTACAATTACAATGATGGCGGGTTGCAGAGGCATCCATGGCTGTGACACATTTCTAGTTCAAATTTAAAGCATTATTGTGCAGGTGAAAAATGATGGTGCAAAAAATAGGATTTAATTGTCTTAGAAATGTTTGAGAAAACATTGGTGGAAGATGAAAAAATGCTGTTTATGATGTTTCCCTATTTTTACACTTTATCAAAACCATCTTCCTCTTGGTTGACAATCATGGGGCCATTTTGTGAAAGGTTTTGAGAGTTTGAAAAAAAAGATGGTGGAATGCAGGTAATAATCATTTCACATGTTTTTAAAACCTTCCTCATGGTTGAGCAAAAATGAATTTTTGACCAGTTGTAAAAATTCTGTTAACCAGCATTTTCGCAATAAGAGGTTTGATCAATATTGATTTTGTTGTCTGCAAAATGATATCAGTATAGATGAGTCTAAAATTTTGTTATCTTGCAAAGGTAAGTTAGACAGTTTGAAATGGATAAACTGCCCTTTTCCCACCACTCTTCCACCATTTACTTGCTTTAATAAACCACAATTCACACGTCTAAGCTGAAAGAAACTTATAAATTTTTTGTATTTGGACATTAGAGTACCCAGCTCACCTTAGTTTTTGTGGCAGGTGCAAATTAAGATTAGACTGATCAGAACAAGCAATCTGACCTTGATGCTACACTGTCTGCAATTCTGTGGTATTCTGCTTAAAATACAGTCAGAAATGACTTGGACCAAATTTTGTTTAAAATACCCATTTTGTTAATCTGGCATTTCTAGGGTTACCAGTTTAATATTTGTATCAAAATGTTAACAGTAAGGAAATGATGCTACAGGATGGTGTTCATTTCATTTATATCATTGGGGGAAAAAAAGGGCCTTGCTCTTGTTTCTATCAGTACTAAGAATTTCCGAACTCTGAGCGCTCAATACTCCCAACTTTTTGAATGAGGGCAACTGTGTATATGTAGGAGGGAAGATCAAGAAAGTTCTTTGTGTTAAACTGAAGGATTAGACCTATAATCCTTCAATACCACTGTGATAATCCTGGATCTGCTGTTCAAGTAGATAAAATTATAAACCAAATTAGGCCACTTTAAAATAGCAGTGCATTTGGCAACCATCAGAGGGATGTTACAAACAAGTTTTATAATTTTCTCTTGCAACATATATTAAATAGCTTTTTTGCTTTTGCAACATATTTTCCCACAGTGTTAACATTTTCTTGTTCACACAGATACTTCAGCAACTGTAATCCTTTGCTGATAACCTATTATCAAGGTTGAAAACTTTTGTCTTTTACTAGACAACAAAATTTTAGACTTGTCCAAATTCAAAGTACATAAACTTGCAGATGATAAATGTGGCTAAAATGATAAAAATTTGTCTTTTATAGGATAAAAACCATTGTGGGAGAAGCTTTATTACTAACAGTGGTGTTGAACCTCAAGATTGTTGGGTAAAGGGTTAACCCTTTACCACACAATCCTACAATTTTAATGACTCTTAGAAAGAAGTATTTGAAAACACTGTAGGAAAAGGGAAAAAGCTGTTTACCAGCATGGAGGGATCAATATAAAGTTGTATGCATAGCTTTTACCCTTGACCACACAATCCCAAGTTTTAAGAACCTTGAGGAAGAAGCTGTTTGAAAACATTGTTGAAAAAAAGAGAAAATACCGGTAACCAGCATTCTTTCCTTTTTCAAAATGTTATGTACCCTTCAGAAGACAAATTTAAGTTTTTGGGTCAGATTTAATTTGTTGTTTGGAAAAAGCTCTCTATTAAGATCCTAAAAACAAAACACACACAAAAAAACCCCAAAAATCATTGGTTCAGGTCGGACTGAAACTTACAACATTCAGAACAAGAAACTGGGACTCTACTGACTCAGCTAACAGCTATACTGTTACTTATGGAATGGGAATAGGAACGGAATAGGAATTTTGCAGTAAAGATGAAAAAATTAAGTAAATTCTCTGTTTTCTGTTTTGTAATTTTAAAGCCATCTCTGCACTTGAATGTGTTGAAAATGGTGTTGACTCTTACTGAAAACTGAATTTATTTGATTTTATTAGCTCCACTGGCTGAAGGCCAGTGGGCTTATGTCATGGCCCGGTGTCCGTCATGCCTCCGTCTGTGCGTTAACTTTTATTTTAAACATCTTCTTCTCTAAAACAACCCGTCCAATTTTGATGAAACTTCACAGACATGATCCTGCCATGGTCCTCTTCAGAATTTCTTGAAAGAATTTGATTCCTTCAAAAGCTCTGGTTGCCATGGCAACAAAACTTCAAAATATTGGAAATCTTTGAAAATCTTCTTGTATGAAACCATAAGGCCTAGGCCTACCCAATTTGGCATGTAGTCTTATCTAGTGGGCCTCTATCAAGTTTCTTCAAATTATAGCCCTGGGGTCAAATATGATCCCACCCAGGGGGTCACAAGTTTTACATGGGCTTATATAGAGAAAACTTCCTGTACCTAGCCATGAGGCCTAGGGTTACCAAATTTTGCATGTGGCTTTATCTAGTGGGCCTCTACCAAGAGTGCCCAAATTATAGCCCTTGGGTCAAATTTGACCCCACCTCAGGGGTCACAAGTTTTACATGGGCTTATACAGGGAAAACTTTAGAAATCTCCCTGTACCTAGCCATAAGGCCTAGGGCTACAAAATTTTGCATGTGGCTTTATCTAGTGGGCCTCTACCAAGAGTGCCCAAATTATAGCCCTGGGTTCAAAATTGGCCCTGCCCCGGGGGTCACAAGTTTCACATGGGCTTATATAGAGAAAACTTAAGAAATCTCCCTGTACTTCGTCATAAAGCCTAGGGCTACCAAATTTCGCATGTAGCTTTATCTAGTGGGCCTTCACCAAGAGTGTGTAAATTATAGCCCTAGGGTTGAATTTGATTCATCCCCAGGGGTCAGAAGTTTTACATGGGCTTATATAGTGAAATCTTTAGAAATCTTCTTGTTACTAACCATAAGAACTAGGGCTACCAATTTTAGTCCTGTCTCAGGGGTCTTATGTTCAAAACCAATTTGCCAAGTATTGTAATGTTTGGCATGTAGGGATTTTATGTATTAGCCACTGGAGCGATACAGGGCCATCATGGCCCTCTTGTTTTTTGAGATGTAATAGCCTGTATCCATCTTAACGTAAGTATGTTTTTTATCAAAGTTCAGTAGCATGGAGTAGAGATTTAAGGTCAAACTGCATGTTATTTACAGTCTGATTTTGATTTACGCCAACTGCAAAAGCTATCCAAGATGCTTACAGCAGTGAAAAAGTAAAATATCCTTTAAGACCTATTTGCTTACCTTGTGGGGTGAATCTGCATGACTGTGACTACTTTTGGGGCCACTTATGGCATGGTATCAGCTCTTGTTTTCATAATAGACAAAAACTCACCATTTGAGCCACATTTCATTTTGTCATCTGCAAGTGCTTTTGGTTTGGTCAAGTTATAGATTTTGCTGTTTGCCAGCGTTTGGTAAAGGGTTGAGGACTAATAAATATCGGGTACCATTATGTCCCTTGTTTACACTCCCCCCCCCCCCCCCCCCCCCCTTCTACTTAAGGCTCCCCAGCTTTTTTCCATCTAAAATGGGCTTACCAGATGGCCAATCCGTCAATAAAGTCAAAATAAATCTGCTGGAATAAAATTTTGACTCTGACATAATCCTAATTACTTTACAAATCAATGTCATTAACAACAGATCATCCGAATACACTGTATTGTCTCTCTTTAACGACCTGGGGGGCTTCACATTTTCTTAAAGGGGGACAATTAAAGTAACAATAAAGCCCAAAAGTAAACAAAGTGGGTGTTGAAATGCATTTGAATTTATATTATACCATTTAAAAGTATGTAAATTATTGTGAAGATGACAATCTGTCATTTTATGGTCGGTCCAAGTGTTACTTGCCGACAGAGAAATTAATTTCAAAACTAGGTTAAACTAAGTTAAAACCTTCCATGTAGCTGTGTCTTTTGTTTCGCAGAAACAATCACAAAAATAACATCGGAGCTAGACCCCGAATCGGGAGTATGTGTAGCCAGACTTTTATAATGTTATCGGGAAGTGTATGCATATTTGAATAGTCAGGTGTTAATGACATTGATTTGTGAAGTAATAAGGAGTATAACAATGCCATAAGATTAATGCCAACTGATTTATTCAACTTTAAAAAACTTTAAGAAAGTGACATAATCAAAGACCAGTGTACAATACAAGTATTAAACATGAATGCAATATGATGTCCAGATGAATCATGATCAGTAAATTCAGTATTCTTTAAATAGAGTGGGTTTCTCATACGGAGATGCTTTGCAGTAGGTATTGACTAAAACCTAGACAGTATTTGTTGTCATTGTTTTTCAAAAATTTTTGTTCCCCTGACGGAAAATGTGAAGCCTCTAGGGGCATTCAAAAGTGACAATACGGTAATTACAAAATAGATGTACATGGTGTTCATTGTGTGATTTTCCATTTCCTTGAATATTACGAAATCAGTTCAAGTTGTACAAATACCCAATGTCCAAGCATGCTAATTAACTATACTAAACAACATGATCTTGGACTTGTCCAAATTGAAAACATTTATACATGACAAATTAGACAAGGCTCAAATGATTCAATTTGTCTTTGAATGGATAGAACACGTGGGAAAAGGATGAAATACGGTTACAAGCATTTTATCTTTTTCCCACAATGTTTTCAAATGTTTTCTTTCACTGGGGTGGTTAAATCTCAGGAGAATTTGGTTAAAGGTTAACCCTATACCAAATACATGTATTCCAAGGTTTTAATGACCATGAGGAAGGAGGCTTTTGGAAATGGTGGGAAAAAGATGATCACTGGAAAAACTTAATTTGTGCTCTCAAGAGGTTACATTGTCAGTCCAATGCTCTTGAAACATGGTCAAAATATTTATCAGAGTAGGAGTGGTCCAGGGTCATCTTTGCCCCCCTGGTTGCTTTTGACCAGAGGCTTCCCAGACCCCCTGATACTTTGAACATGGAACCCCAAATTTACTAAATGTCCTTAAAAATTGAAATATTTGCTTTCTTTTTTTTTTTTCATCAGGGAGAACTCGGCTTTTGACATAAGGTTGTGCAGTAGATTTACTCAACTGCAAAATTTTAGACAGGTCCAAAGTCAAAGCATTTGCAGAAGGCAAGTGAAATGTGGCTCAGTAAGTGGAAATTGTTTTTGAAGTAACTTTCACGGTGATAAAAACTCGGAATTGTTTGTTTAAGGGTTAAGCTTTAGAGTTCAGTGTTGAAAATATGTTAACCCTGCACTAAAGAATCCATAGTTTTGACAACTTTGGGGGAAGAAGGCTATTGAAAGCATTATATTGTAGGAAAAGGAGAAAATGCTTGTCACAGGCATTTCCCCTTATCCCACAATGTTTTTACTCTTTCATATATAATTTCCTGGAATTGAGCCACATTTGATTTTGTTGTCTGCAAATGCTTTCAATTTGGACAAGTCCAAAATTTTGTTGTTTAGTATAGAGTTAACCCTTTTGAACTCTTTGTCAGAAGACAAAATCTAGACTTGCCCATGTTGAAAGCATTTGCAGATGACATATCAAATGTGGCTCAACTGATAGGATTTGTCTTTAAAAGGGACGAAAACATATGCTGGTAACCAGCATCTTCTTGTTTTCCCATAATCTTTTCAAAGGCTTTCTTTCTCAGGGTTGTTAAAACTCTGGACCCAGAGGAAGAAGACTTTTGAAAACATTGTTGGAGATAGTGGTGTAAGAGGTAGGGCTTAGGCCTCCCACACCAAAGGTACCGAGTTCAAATCCTGTGGTGAGTTGGGTGAACCTTTTGAACCACCCACAGTATGGCATAAGGTTTGATTTAGGTTCCCAGGATGCAGTCATCGAGAGCGATTAATGTAAGTTGTAAGAGTTTTCTTTCACAATCGAAATTTGTTGAAAAAAAGTTTAACGTGCAAAGAGAAACAATGGTAACCAGCATTTTCTTATTTTCCCACAATGCCTTCTACAGACAAATCATATGAGTCACATAAAATTTGTTGTCTGCAAAATTAATGCTTTCAATGTGGACAGGTATAAGATTCTGTTTTCTAGTAGAGACTATGGACTTCTACATATATGTCAATAATTTTATGCTTAATGTAACTCCATTGAAAAGATCTAGGTCATATTAGGATGTAGGAAAAAAACGAGAAGCACTTTTTTATACGCCCGAAGGGTCGTATTATGTTATGGCCCCGGTCGTCCATCCGTCCATCCGTCCGGTAGCAATTTCTTGTGTGCGCAACTCCTCCTACAATTTCCATTGGAATAAGTTCAAACTTACCACAATGAATCTCTATGATGTGTAGTTGTGCATGTGACTTTTTAAATTTTAATATCTTCAGGCATTCTAGAGTTATTGCCCTTTGTTATTTGTTATACTTAAATTTTGTCAGGAGCATAACTCAACAACTATTAGAGATGTAAACATGATGCTTTACAGGTGGATAGATCTCATCAAGGAAATATGCATTGCACAAGAACCATCACTCATGATTGCATAATTTAGGAGTTATTGCCCTTTATTTTTTTTCTTACTTAAATTTTGTCCAGAGTATAACTTGAAAACTTCATGAGGTATAAACATGAAACTTCACAGGTTGATACATGGCATTAAGGAAAAGTGCATTGTACAAGAACCATAACTTTCAACCCCATAGTTTAGGAGTTATTTCCCTTTGCTATTTTTTATACTTAAATTTTGTCAGGAGCGTAACTCAAAAACTATTAGAGGTGTAAACATGATACTTCATAGGTGGATAGATCTCATTAAGGAGAAGTGCTGTTCACAGGAAACATAACTCTTGATTGCATAATTTAGGAGTTATTGCTCTTTGTTATTTTTCTTACTTAAATTTTGTCTAGTCCATAACTTGAAAACTACATGAGATATAAGCCTGAAACTTCACAGGTTGATAGATGACATTCAGGAGAAGTTCAGTGCACAAGAACCATAACTTTTGGCCTCATAGTTTAGGAGTTATTGCCTTTTCATTTTTTTCTTACTTAAATTTTGTCAGGAGCATAACTCAAAAACTATTGGAAGTGTAAAAATGATACTTCACAGGTGCATAGATCACATTGAGAAGTGCAGTGCACAAGAATAAAAAACTCCATGGTCTCATATGTGATCCCTAACTGTCCAGTGTCTTGTTCTTTTACGGTACATCTTCATTTTAACCCATTTTACTGACAAGCCCCTTTGGGCGTATATGCACCGCTCTGTAAAGCTCTTGTTAGAATATGATGGTAATCAAAATGTTGCAGCTATTTCGAACACATGGTTAGGTGAATTGGCAGCTGCAATATAGTGGAAATAATGTTGAAAATGGCACTAGACACTAAATAAATGAAATTTGTCATATATGAAGATTGAGTCTACAGTAATAAATCTATCACTGTGTTAACTTTACCAGACCACACAATTTTATACTTGTCCAAATTAAACACATATGCAGACGAGAAAATAAATGTTATTATAAACAGAAATATGTCTTTGGGAGGCTAGAAAACACTGTGAGAAAAGAAAAAAATTCATTTTCTCTTTTTCTCACTGTTTTCAAGCCTTCTCTGTGAAGGTTGTTAAAACTTGGGATTCATTGTGTAGTAAAGGGTTAACCCTTTACCAAACAATCCCTGGTTTTTACGACCCAGAGGAAGAAGCCTTCTGAAAACATTGTGGGAAAAGGAGAAAATACTGCTAACCAGCATTTTCTCCTTTTCCCACAATGTTTTCTACTCTTCTAAAGTCAAGTTTCAATTTTTGAGTCACGTTTATTGTCGTCTGCAAATGCTTTCAATTTGGACAAGTCTAAAATTTTGTCGTTTGGTAAAGAGTTAATTAAACCTAGCCCTGTCCTTGTCTGTGTCTGAAGATATCTAGGCTAACTATACTAGTAGTTAACTATCAATAGGAGAATCTAAATGAAAATGGCAGATCACCTTCAAAACATTTTTTACACATTTATGCCCCTTTTGTAAGATTTTCACCTAAAAAGCAACTGCAGTCTGTTGTTGGCAATTGCATGCAATGCTTGTTTTATCTGATAAGCTTGACTGCATGCTCTAATCTTGATCTGTGCTGCCTGCAAAAGTGCATGTTTTTCCAGTGGGTTGAAAGCCTGACCAGTTAACTCAGTGGTAGTGTATCATACTCATGACCTGATGGTTGCGAATTCAATACCCAGTTGAGGCAAACTTTCTTTCCAACAAATTTTTGTCTCTCACCTCTGTATGCTGGAAAAGTAGTCAGTGGCTTGGAAAGAAAGTTGTGTCAGTACTGGCATGAGAAAGCCAGGAAACACATGACTGAAGTTGCACTGACCACCATGATTATGACCTAAGCTGTTAAATGGTGCTAGAGACCAATACAAACAAATAGCAGTTTGGATGAATTGATAGATAGTTGTTAACCCTTTATGACACAGTCCACTATTCTATATTAACGACCGTGAGGAAGAAGGCTTTGGAAAATATTGTGGGAAAAGGAGAAAATGCTAGTAACCATAACCTTTTCCCACAACATTTTCTAGCCTTTCAAAGACAAATCTCCTCATATCAGTCGCGTTTGATTCTTTCAATGCTTACAACAAGGACCATTCTAATTTTTACCATGTGGTATTAAATACATGTACATGATTGTATTACTTGATTCAAGCAACAGCTATTTTTCTAGGAATGTTTTCATTTCAATCAAATACACTGAGTTATGATTTTCCCCCAGATATACATGTGTGTATATATTTCTTTTTTTTTGCAAATATTTTGCTCTGTATGTCATTTGAAACAGTTTGTCAGCCCTTTCAAACACAATCCCTAATTTTAACAAGCCTGACTGAAAAGGCTTATGAAACATTGTGGGAAAAGGAGAAAATGCTGGTAGTCAGTAGGTAGCCAGCAGCTGGTACCCTTTCAAAAACAAATTCCATATTCTGAGCCGCATTTAACTTGTTCTCTGCAATTGCTTTCAGTCCGGAAGACCCCAAACTGTTGTTGTTTGGTAAAGAGTTAAAATACTTTGTAATATAAGTAACAGTTTCTCATTTTGCTACCATGTTTTTTAATGTATCCATGCATCAAACATATAGCAAAAAGCATGTTTTCTGGTTATCAGCATTTCCTCCTTTTCCCTCAATGTTTTCAAAAGGCTTAATTCTCAGGGTTGTTAAAAATTTGGCATTGTGTGGCAAAGGGTTAAGAAGGATGAGGAGACTATTTCTATAATAGATTGTTGTATTTTGCCTGGATATGTCATTTTGTTTGATGGTTGAATGATAATGGAATAAATGGGTGTCATTATTGTCAGGCATCTTTAATATTTATCAGTGACCTGAATTTATTATAAAGAAAATGAAAAATACCAAAGATAAGACCAATAATGGTCCATGTACACTGAATCTTATCATACCTGTTTGGCTGGCTGTTGTGGTGGACTTTAACTCTTTACCAAACGGCAAAATTTTAGACCTGTCCAAATTGAAAGCATTTGCAGACAATGAAATAAATCTGACTAAAAAGCTGAAATATGTTTTTGGAAGGGAAGAAAACATTGTGGGAAAAGGAGAAAATGCTGGTTACCAGCATTTTCTCCTTTTCCCACAATGTTTTCAAAAGCTTTGTTTCCGAAGGTCGTTAAAACTATGGATTGTGTGGTAAACGGTTAAACCCTTTGCTCTTTACCATGTGACATACGGTAACTTTTAGCTGGTTCAAATTAGAAGACTTTTTCAGGCTACATATCAAATTTGGAGCAAATGATGGGATGTGTTTCAGAGAGGATGAAAAACGTGGTGGGAAAAGAAGACGCATTTAGTCCATTTTCCACAAATTGTTCTCAAAGGCTATCTTTTTGGTTTATAAAACTAATAGGTGTTGACTTTGAACCAGTATTTATCTGCACCAAATGAAAATTTCTTTCGCAAATGGTGCCAAATGCAAAGCCCCGCAGGAACCCTGTAACCCTTGACTTGCCTCACACAGCTGTGGTTACTCTTTTTGCCAATGTAGAACAAGATCAGACTGGACAAAACATGCATAATGGAAATTGACTGAAAGTGCTCTCCTATCCTGATCCCTATCAGGTGGAGAGTGTGGAGTTGCTAGCCCCCTAGCTCGTCTGGTGACGGTACTATTGGTTGATTCAGGGTCTGTGCATAATATTACAATTATTTGGTATTGTATGTGTTCGGGGTTATGTGAATCTGTGTTGAAATAGTTGGCCACCAGAGTTTCCTTTTTTGAATGTATATCCCTGAAGTGTCCTTTGATTTTTATTTGGAAACCTTGTTGGGTTTCTCCAACATAATTATTGTTTGCCACATAGTTTACAAGTCAACGGTAAATTATGTCTTTGGTTGTGCAATGACCACGTAGCTTACACTTGTATTTAAGATTTGTGTTTGTACTTGTAAAGAGCTTCGATTTAGTCATTTTTGACAGAAATTGCAATTAGGCAAGTGTGCAGTCTTCTACATGCTTTAGGTAGGACTTTTCTGTTATTGAGGGGTCTCTGTGGGAGAAGTTGGCACATATTAGGTGGTCTCCAAGTTTTTCCAACTTTGTGTGCTATGATAGGTCTGAACGGAAATATTTCAGGTAGTGTAACACTACTTAGTGGCCAGAACTGCGATACAGTTTCTGTTACGAACTTTAAGTCTAGATCATAAGTGAGTACTACAGGTAATGGGTTCTTCCTCTACCCTTCCTCAGTCAATTTCTTCACATTTGCACAAAACATGCAGCCTGGTTCTTGGATCATACTGTCAACAATGCAGAGACATTCTGATAAAAAGCAACATTAAAACAGCAGTGATATGGTAGTTTTTCGATGGCAGTAAATTTTGATTTTGTTTATTTGTTGAAGGGTTTAACTGCTTATGAAAACAAATGAATACTCCCAAATAAAAATGATAAAATACTTGGAATTTGAAATTCTTTTCATCACCATGATACCATTGAAATACCTGTTAGAATGTCTCATTATCCACACACAGTTCCATGTTTAAACCCATTGAAACTATCACTATATATTAATTTGTGAAAATGTTGCAATTATCAGAATGACATTACATGAGCCTGCAAAGTAAGATAGTTAAAGCAGCGATTTGTAGATAAAACTTGCAAAAATTAGGGAGGCTTTCAAAATTATTGGAACAAATTGAAGCATTTGCAGACAGAAAATTAAACATGACTTTAAGCCCCATGCCCTCTTTGATGAAATAATTTGGCATAGAAATTATTATTATACTGCAAAGAAATTTCTTGCGATCTGATCGGATAATATGCCCCAAACATCTGTTCCTGTACCCTGGCAAAATCCATGTAAAAGTAGTTCCCGTTTTGGGAGCCCCGTATACATAACTACACTTTCAACAAAACATCCAAAATGGCGGTGTCAGTTGATACATGCGCCCAACAAGACAAACATACTGAGTAGCCTGCACCATATTATCACTGGTTTCCCTTAATGGTTGTCATCAAAGCGGAGAGAACAGATTATTTTTTAAAATAAATGAAAATAAAGAATATAGTTACATCTATTATTGTTTGTTATCATTCTAAAAAAATAAACAAGGGGTTAAAACGAGCCATCTCTTCGTCAGGTAAGCCAATTGTAAAGTGTAGAAACTCGTACATTGTAACGTTAACCCTTTACCACACAATCCCGACTTTTAACAACCCTTAGAAAGACGCCTTTTGAAAAATGCTGGTAACCAGCATTTTCTCCTTTTCCAACTATGTTTTCTACCCTTCCCGAAACAAATTTCAAATTTTCAGTAACTTTCATTTTGTTGTCTGCGAATACTGTCAAATTGGACCAGTCTAAAATTTTGTCGTTTGGTAAAGAGTTAAAAGGATAGCCTAATGGTCGTTCTGAGGCAACTAATGGTCGTTTACTTATGCTAATAAATCATTAAAATGCACAGTTACTTACCTTGAAGTTGTTGAAATCCATGTTTAAAGAAAAATATGTCTAATGTCTATCGCAGTGACATCATCAAGTTCATTCACCAAACTGTATGGAACGCCTTTACTGCCTCATTACACTTTTTCAAACTTCATTTCATTAGGTCACTTCTTCATATATTCATGTGCAGGCTTTATTATCTTATGTCAAATGATGTGTGTGTTAGGTGCATTCTTCTTATTGGTATGACCGAACGCAGTACTGTTATGTCAGATAGTAGGTTTGTCAGATACACTCTTCATATCGTTATGAGAAATGGTTGATTTGTTTGGTCATTACATCATACCGTTTTGTGCAAATATCATTATATTATGTTCAATTGTATGATTGTTAGGTGCGTACATTATATCGTTATGCCCAAATGTAATTATGTTATGTCATAAACTCCTATCACCATTGTGTTATTGTGAATCATAAGTTTGTTATGTGCATTCTTCTTATCGTTATGTCCAAATGTCATTTTCTTATGTCAAATCATTGATTTGATACGTGCATTCTTTTTATCGTTATTTCCAAATGTCATTAAGTTATGTCCAACCATTAGTTTGTTACGTGCATTCTTCTTATCGTTATGTCCAAACGTCATAATATTATGCCAAATTATTAATTTGATATGTGCATCCTTCTTATCGTTATGTCCGTACGTCATTTTGTTATGTCCAACCATTAGTTTGTTATGTGTATTCCTTCTTATTGTTATATCGAGAAGTCATTATATTTTGCCAAATTATAAGTTTGATTAGTCATTCTGCATGTTGTTATGTTCAAACGTCATTCGGTTATGTCAAATCATTAGTTTATTAGGTACATTCTTCTTATTGTTATGTCCAAACGTCATCATGTTGTCTGCAACAAAAAGCTTGTTAGTTGCATTATTCACCGTTGTTATGGACAAATGTCATCATGTTGTCTCAAACAGACAGTTTGTTATGTGCATTTTTCTCATTGTTATGTGCAAATAACCTTATGCAATGTCAAATACTTAGTTTGTTAGGTGCATTTTTCTCATTGTTATGGGCAAATGTCATTATTTTGTCTCAAATGGTAAGTTTATTTGGTTCCTTATTCACATCGTTATGTACAAACGCAATTGTGCTATGTCAAATAGTAAGTCTGTTAAGCGCATTCTTATATTGTTATGGGTGAATGTCATTGTGTTGTCTCAAACTGTAAGTTTGTTAGGTACCTTCTTCACATCATTATGTTCAAATGCCATGGTTCTGTGTATGATATTTCGTTTGTTAGGTGCAGTCTTTATGTTTCGTAGGAACAAATGTCATTAAGTTATCTTAAACGATCAAGTTGTTGAGAGCACTTTCTATTCCATTATGTGTAAATGCCTTTATGGTTTGTCTTGAACGGTAAATTTGTTAGGTGCATTGTTGTGCTGTATTGAGCAAACGTCATTTTGTTTTGTCAATGAGTAGTATTGTTGGGCGCATTCCTTATGTTGTTATTCTTAGACTTAATTTTGTGCAGTCATATGGCAAGCCTTAAGAAATGCACTTTTTATATTATTATGTTAAAAGGCCATTATTGTATACCAAAAAAGTAATTTTATGAGGTATTTTCTATTTATCGCTGTGTGTCTATGTCATATTTTTAATTCAAATGGTTGTTTGTTTCGTACATTCTTCATATCATTGTGTGAAGACACCTTAATCACATGTCGAATGGAAAGTTTGTTAGGTGCGTTCTTTTTATCGTTTAGCGCAAAAGACTCAAGTGTTAAGGCAAAAAATCTGTTTGTAAGGTGCTTTCGTATCATCGTCATGTAAAACGTCATACGTGTATGTCAACCTGTAAGTTTGTTTTGTGCATTATTTTAATCATTATTTAAAAATAATTTGTTTGTGTGTGCATTCAAAATAGCGTGATGTCGATCTTTCTATTGTTAGGTACAGACGTCATTATGTTGGGTGCAATCATCGTTATGTTGCCGAAAAGCGGCACACTTGCATCAATTGTCGTAAATCTGAGAAAAAAATGGCAGCCAAGCGTCATGCGAGATAATGATAGTAATAATGCACCCCACAGCCTAACCATTTTACAAAGCATAATGACAATTGCACATAACGATATAAAGAATGAAGAGAATAAACTTTTTATTCGTCATAACATAATGACGTTTGTACCTAATGATAGCAACAATGCACCTCACAGCCTAACCATTTTAGAAAGCATAATGACATTTGCACATAACGATATAAAAAATGAACAGAATAAACTTTTTATTCGTCATAACATAATGACGTTTGTACCTAATGATAGCAACAATGCACCCACAGCCTAACCATTTTAGAAAGCATACTGACATTTGCACATAACGAAGGAAAGAATGGAAAGAATAAACTTTTTATTTGTTATAACATAATGACGTCTGCACCTAATAATAGTAACAATGCACCTCACAGCCTAACCATTTTAGAAAGCATAATGACATTTGCACATAACGATATAAAGAATCCATCAAATAAACGTACCGTTTTACATATTACCGTTAGTTTTATATGTAACGAAATAATAAATGAACCGAACAAATATACCATTTGACATTCTATAATGAAATTTAAATGTAGCTAAATAACAAATACATCTAACGATCTTATCGTTTGAAATAAAGGCAACACATTTGCGTATAACGAAATAATAAATGCACCCAACAATCTTACCGTTTGACATTACATGATGAAGCCTGCAAACAATGATACAAAGAATGCACTTAACAGCCTTATCGTTTGACATTGCATTATTAAGTTTGCACACAATAATATGTGGTTTTGATTTAGAAAACCTACTGTTTGACATAAAATGATGAAGTTTGTAAATAACGATATGAGGAATGTACCTAATAACAGAAAACCCCTCATAATGAGGCAGTAAAAGCGTTCCATAAAACTGCATGTTTTACCAAGGTTTCAGTCACGTCAGTTTTCATTGAATTGGGGCACTCAGCAGGGAAATTCTATTTTGTCAGTGTACTCAATTCAGGAGACCATAAAACACGGAAATTTCGCTGAATACAATCATGTTGGAATGGTAATAGATTTGTTGTACGGTCAGGTGTCAGGGGATTTGGAAACTTGTTCATGGCTGTGGCGAACCATGTCGCCACTTCTCCTTCGGCTTGGGGCAACATCATTCGCCACAGCCATGAACAAGTTTCCAAGTCCCCAGCCACCTGACCGTACCACTAATAAAGTAAGCTTTTGAAGAGGTAGACTTTGTTTCAGAAAAGATTCCAGAGCATTTTGTACTTCACTGAAGCTTTAATTAGGAATAGTATTACAGAATACCCCCTTTATGCATATTTAGAGGCAAGACCTGAAATAAAGTAACGAGTTGCAAAATAATTTGCGTACTGAAGGGCTGTCCTAAAATAATTTTAAAAAATGCATGCAGAATGTACATTTACCCCAAGGTATTTCCATTGCTGGGTTAGATGCTGCTTGTTAATTTCATCTTTGATACCGGCGCTTTGTTTACTTCCTGCTACATGCATGCATTTCTCTGCGCCCTTTTCTGTTTTGGCATGGGTCATTTTCATGACGAAATCTCGGTAAACAAAACTGTGCATTATCAGTTTGCTATTACCAGTTGCATTTGCTCTTTACATTTAATCTTATTTTTTTCTCTCTTTAAGGAAATGGAAAGAAAAAAGGAATAGAACATGGGGAGCTTTAAATGATTGGATAACAGTATACCTTTGAAAGGGTAGAAAGCACTGTTGAGAAATGAGAAAATGTTGGTAATCAGCATTTCCTCCTTATCAGACAATTTTTCAGAATCTTTATTCCTCAGGGTCATTAAGAACATGGATTATCTGTTTAAAGACACTGCAGAGCTAAAATATATAGCGTTACTCATAGGCCTGGCCAGGTTTAGATTATTTATATGCACAGTGAGACAAGTAGTGCCGATTCAGTTGTGGGCAGGAGGGGATAAGGCAAAGAGGAATTCCCTAGTCATCAGTGCATCATTTTAACCCATCTATTTCGTTAAAATGGCACACAGATCTAGAGAAAAATCTATACATGTACGTGGTATTGTGATTTACAACTTTGGTTGCAGATATTTTTGACTGCACATGCGTATAGTGGTAATGGGCATTACGCCTTTGTAACTAACTGATTGGTGATTTCTTAGACTTAAAGTGAATGTAGGTCCTTAAAGTATTACTGTTATATATCAAATGCAGAGCATAAGTGAATGTATGGTAGCGATTTCACCGCAGATAAAATTTGAGGACATGTCGTGCTTGAAAAGCCTAACTGAAACCGTTCATATCTAATACTGAATGAAGTTTGTAAACACTTATGTTTTAACACTTTGCCCCTCAGGTCAGTTGTTTCTTAAATTTTACCATGACAACATTTAAGAAACCTTTCTAGAAAAATTAAATGCTGTCTGTCTTAAATTTTATATCTAAGAGTATTTCTATCATATTTGTCACTTTTGATGATAAAAATGCGAGTGTAACATATTCATATTTATGGTTTTCAACTTAATTTCTATTGAACCTATAAAGGTTCACACCTGCAAACATTTTTTTTTACTTAGACAACTTTTAAAAACAGTGGCATGAAAATTACTCATAGAAAATTTACCTCTTGCGACACTGACTGTCGTCAGTCCTCAGAAAGAAAGTGGCTGAGCTAGGGATTTTGAACCATGGAACCCCTGTTCTCAAGTTCTGTATGCTACTGTTGCCCTACCTGGCCATGTCTGAAGGGTGATGAAAGCTATCTGTCAAAGTTTACTAACAATAGAATTTTTGCTTGACTGATCAGGTATTTGAAGTCCACTTACATGTGGTGGTGCACGAGTGGGTCTGTATGAAATCGCTTCAGGTTATTATCATGAAAACCATGTCATCACAATAGAAAGGGGTGCTTCCATAATCAGCTAAGCCTGATAACTCAGTTGGTAATGGACAGGGCTTGAGATCCAGAGGTCACTGGTTTAATCCCGCAGCTCATCCAGATTCAAGTTATTTGTGACAACTTGCATTCCTCTCTTACTGCTGAACATTGTTTGACAATGTGTATTGTGAAAAAGCAACCATTGGCTTTGAAACAATTTGTGCAAAGCACTTGTAAAAGAAACTGTAGGAAAGTAGGGATAGGTGGCCACCCTGACCTGACTGAACCAATCTTCAAAATGTTGTTAAACATCAAACGAACAAATTTCTGGCTTAGTTGTTTAGGCTTTGGGTTTGTGACCAGGAATATGTGGTTTGCTCTGCTTTAGCAGTGCTGGCCACACAGAACTGGCTTTGGACAAGGCACTACAGAGCTGGAGGCTGGAACAGGTTAAAACCAGGGACACATGGGTTTACTCTTAGCTTAATAAAGCTGAAAGACTGTCAAAAGGTCCTTATCAATTAAAACTCATCATATGACAAAGTCGGCTTTAGCATTAAATTTTGTCTTGTCTGACCCTATCTACATACCACTCAAAATTTAATTAAAAATTCCACCACAAGCTACTTGTATCTAATTGTCTGAGACTGCAGTTAATGTCTCAATAGCTTTAAAGGCTTAATAGCTTCCAACAGTAAACAATGTTGGAGTCAAATTGCATTTCAATTGAAACCATACCATTAAAAAAGTATGTAAATTATTCTGAAGATGGTAATCTGTTATTGTTCAGTCAGTCCATTTGTTAGTCGCTGGCAAAAATATGAAAACTAAAACTGGGTCAAAAGTTGTCAGATTGCTTTATCTTTTATTTACTCTTTACCTGATTCGAAATTCATTTTTCTGCTAGGGACCATAGGCACTTGGTTTCCATGACTTTAAATTTCACAACTTACATTTATTTCTGTATATTAAAAATACTAGTATTTTTAATATACAGAAATAAATGTAAGTTGTGAAATTTAAAGTCATGGAAACCAAGTGCCTATGCTAGGGACTAACACTTGTGCCAACCATACAATAACAGACTGCCATCTTCAAATTGATTTCTATACTTTTAAATAGTATGATCTGAATTAAAATGAATTTCACCACCCTATTGTTTACTTTTAGCAGCTATCAGGCTTTTAACTGTTTATAGATCTAACAATCATGTATTTTAACAAACCTATGGGAGAAGCCTAATATGAAAACATTGTGAAAAAAATGTTGGTTACCACCATATTCTCCTTTTCCTACATTGTTTTCTACCCTTTATAAGACAAATCTGATCATTTGTGTCATAATAAATTTTTCATCTGCAATTGCTTTCAAATTTGGTAATTCTAACATGTTGTCATATGGTAAAGGGTTATGTAGCAGCAGAACCATTGGTCACGTCTAACATATGCCATTTTTTGCATCCCAAAGACAGAAGCCTGGCCAGGTAGCTCAGTGGTTAGCGTATCTGATGTGTGACCTGTCGGTTGCGTCAAATTTTCTTTCTAGCGATCTTTCGCCTCTTACCTCTGATGCATCTGAGAAAAGTCGTCAGTCACTTTGGAAAGAAAGTTGTGTCTGTACTGGTGTGAGAAAGCGAGGAAACACATGGGTGCGTCACTGACCCTCATGATATGACCTAAGCTGTTAAAATGGCGTTAAACTCCAAGATGATACAAACCCAAAGACAGAAAGACAGCTACCCTCTCAAAAATAGCCAATGACAAAACAGTCTTGTGGTGGAGAAACGAGACCTAGATATCCACAGTCATGGAGGGCTGCCAGTAAATTGGGCTCAACCCTGGGTATTGCAAATATAAAGTTTTTTAACCCTTCTCCACATAATCTGATGTTTTAACAACCCTAAGTAAAAGGCTTTTGAAAATACCGTGGGAAAACAAGAAAATTTCTGGTAACCAGTGTTTTCTCCCTTTTCCACAGAATTTTCTTCCCTTTCAAAAATAAATTCTATCATTTGAGCTACAATTAATTTATTGTCTGTAAATATTTGTGCTTTGGATGAGTCTAAAATAATTTTAGTGTTGTCTGGTAAAGTGTTTGCTTGCTGAAATAGATATTAGAATTAACAGATCAGACAAAAAGTATGATATACCCATTTAAAGGTAACTATTATAAGCAAAGGAAGAAAATTGATTGTAATGAGCAACTTATCCAATTACAATAGCATTTTCAAATAATAACTGACATATTAAGTATTATTTCAAAAGGTGTTGACAGGGTCGAAAAGGGTGAAATATGACCCGAAGTGTTAAAAGAGTTATTCATAGGTAGAAATAGTTAACATATATCTTCAAAAAAAAAGCATATAATAGTGTGCAAACAGGATTTACCTAGTTTGTAAATCCACTGTAGACACCTGTAGTTTGATATTATATTACAGGCTTGTCATAATAGTGTGTTTTCGAAATTTAACAGAGACTGGAGTTTTGTTACTTTTGTGCAGTTTTTTTCGTGGAATTTGGTTTTTAAGTCAGTAAGTATGAACTGCTGGTAAATTTTTACACTAGCTACTTTCTTTTTCTTTCTTTTTTCATTTAAATTGCAATTTGCAGGTAAAATCTGATTTTGTGCAAGATCCTTATATTGAAATTTATATGTTCAGAGAAATATTTTTAATACTTGAACTGCGTGTTTGGAACAATTCTAAAAGAATTTTTACTTTGTCTAGATGTCATATTGATAGTCTATTAGTCTATTTTTTTTTTCAGTTAATATTTTTGGATGATTTTTTTTTTTTTCTTTTATGATTGAACAAGACTTTGCTACCATTGATAATTTTTCGATTAACTCTTTAGAAGCACAGGATCCCAAGTTGTACCAACCCTGAGAAAGAAAACATGAGGGGAAATGGAGAAAATGCTGGTAACTAGCATTTTCTGCTTTTTCCACAATGTTTTCAACCCTTTCAAAGACAGAAATCATGTTTTGAGGTACATTTTATTTGTTGTCTGCAAATGCTTTAAATTCGGTCAAGTCTAAACTTTTGTTGTATGGTAAAGAGTCAAAGAAGCACTTTGTTATTACGATTGTATTGGTTTGGTCAACGAACCAACAAAACAGCTTGTTAACCAGGTGTCAGGCCAACAAGCTACTGGTACTTATTCTTTGGGTCATGAGTAGCTGAAAATTACAATAAATTATACCTGAATATGTATTGGTTTACTTCTTATGAGTCATGTAGTTAATAAACTTTGACAATATGTCATGGCCAATATTTGATCAAACCTGGTTATTGGGAGGTTACGAAATGGGATATATTTAGTCTTTAAAGGGCTTAGACCACACCTAGTCATGTGGTATATCTTGTATTTATATGAAATATGTGTTGCTTTCAACCATCTATAATTATGCATACCGGTAATTTGATTTACCATGGATTTAGGTATATTTTGTAAAAGAAATAAGGCATTATAATTAATCAATTTATAATTAATTCATTAAGCTAATGTAGTTAAAGGGGCCTATTAAGATTGCTGTGAATTAAATTTTGTAATAAAACACTAATACAGCATTTTTTTAAGTCTGTAACAGTGAGTCCTGGGACTCACTAACCAGAAATTTATGAGTTCCTGGAAAATTTATGTGTCCCTTGGCTTGGTTTAATTGAACCATGCTTTTACGGTCACTATGAAAATTCGAACTAGGGACTTGATTATGTATGTGATAAGATAAAGAACTGATTCTAATGTTTTAACTTTTATCATACATACATACATACATCTTTATTTGCATAGAATATAAACATATCCATAGCAAAGTGGTTAATAAAATATACTGTGATATACTATCAACCTGTAAAACCTGACTAGACTATACTGTTAGACTTAAGAATGGGTGTCCAACTTTATCATTGTCTATAAGACAATGAACTGATGATCACAACTTGACAAGCAGTGATTTCTACTTTCGTTTTTCACAAGCCATGTGCCATATTGCTGTGTAGAACACCAAAGCTGATTGGTTGAAAATGCCTTAAACGACCAATAAAAATCGATTTGACTTCTGATGACCTAGCGCCCAGTATACAATATTACCGTACTGCGTCTTGGACCTGAAAAAGGGTTCCAGTCAGCCAGTGTTAAAACAAAGAATTGCCAAACTTAGTGGTCGTAAATAGACAAAACCGCTTGAATAAAACACGGAACTTGAGGTTTTTTGATAACTGGACTCGTTGCCTGAAAAAAGCATGACTTGTGTTTGGGGGATACACATCTGTCAAAATTAAGAATCCTTAGTGAACTGTATGCGAGATTAGCATAGAACGTGCAGGTAAATGAAACACTGCTGATAAATACTAAAGATGTACGATGCTGTCCGGTAATCTTGCGCACCTAAGCAAACGACTGTTTACTTATGACACTAAAATGAATAGCTAGATCCCCACAGCTATTTATCTATTTATAGAAATATTTCATCTAGATTATGACTCAAGATAGTTATAGAAAGATTCCCCGAACAACACAAACTTTTAAGAAGTAAACTATCACCGTGAGGTTTTATCCGGCATACAACTGCCCGGTGATCTTGCGCACTTCGATAAATGACGTCAATGCAAAGGATTTCTAAAGTATTTGTGGCCCATACAATGAATAATTGTAGAAAAGAAAATAATTATGCTCGATTTGGGCCTTTGATTCAGAACTTTGACAAAATGCCAGCAAATAGGAAATGAATTTGTCGTCTGATAAAGGTTGCACGTAAATGAGGAAAATAATGTTAAAACTGTTCCTTAATATCTTATAAAGTTGTAAAATATGTGTTTAATTGATTTGTTTTTGTGATGAGACATAAATTGCTCATTTAACTGACAGGTAAAAAGTGTTACAGCCAGTCTCGTCGGGAATTGGGTCATAGGGCGTGTTTATGAATAATTAGTCAGGATGATGTCACAGACAAACTTTAGAAATTCTCAGGTACAAAATTTAGCTATAGTTACTTTCTGAAGGTTTTTCTGTTATTCCAAATTCCTACGGTCTAAGAAAGACTGCAGAAACAGGTAGAATTCATCAAACAAACTCGCGAAACAGGAATCTACCGAAGTGCGCAAGATTACCGGACGCGCAAGATTACCGGACCTATTTGTATATTTCTCATACGATCACACAAGGATATAATGTAAAACCTGTATCTCCCTGGCAGAAAATTGCGATTTAAGTAACGGAAGTTTTAGTAATGGAAATTTTACTTTTATCTCAAATGTCCATTATTGACAACAGGAAAATAAACACACAATTTGCAAATGCTGCCTGTAACAGTTTTTCGTGTACTGCATGTCTAATTATATTACTGGATTGCGGACTTTTAAGCACTATAATTACGAGGGTTGTTCGATATGTAATGTGTATTGTACAATATCTCAAAAGCATTCGACTCAAATAGTGAAAAGAACATTACATCCCTTCAAAGTATTCTCCGCGGTTTGAAATACATAATTTCAATCTTTGAATCCATTTCTGAAACGCGTCACGGTACGCTGATTTAGGTAGACCTCTGAGGCACTGACTGATGGCTGAGCCAAGGGCTTGTCGGGACTTGTAACGATGACCAGATAAGAACTTTTTAAGTTTTGGAAAAAGGAAAAAGTCGGGCTAGATCTTGAGAGTATAGTGGGTGTGGCAAGACGGTAACCTTCTCCGACTTCAAAAATTGCTTCACAAGCTTAGATGTATGTGATAGAGCATTATCATGAAGTAGACGAACATGCCTAAATCCTGACACAGGGCATCGTTTAAGATAATATTTCTTGACCTTTTTTAGTACAACATCTCTGTAATACCGACCTGTAACACTTTTGCCCTTCGACACCGGAATTTGTATGGCTATACCATCACATGAGAAGAATATGCAATAAAGAACCTTCTTTGTGCTTATGCTTCTTTTGGCAACTACGGGCCTTCTACCGTGTTTAGTTAGCCATATTTTGTTTCCAATTTTTCTTACTGGTTCGAAATAGTGAACCCATGTTTTGTCACCAGTAACAATGTTTGCAAATTGCCTTTGATTGAATTTGGGAAACATTTTGAGCAACTGCTTAGCGGTTTGTACTCGTACCCGTTTTTGGTCATCTGTCAATATATGTGGTATCCATCTGGCAGAAATCTTTCGTACTTTCAAAATATGCTTCAAAATGAAATGTACCCGCGATAGCGATATGCCAACAGCGTTGGCAATATCACGAATTGTGTATCTGCCATCACTTTCAATTATTTCCCTGACTTTCGAGACATTTGCCTTGCCTGTTACAGTCACGGGTCGGCCACATTTTGCTGCATCTCTGACGGACTCTGTGCCAGTCAGAAATTTCTTTCTCCACCTACGAACTGTCCCATAAGATACCTTATCAGACCCATAAACTTCCCCCAATTCAGTAAAAATCTGCATCACCGAATGACCGAGTTTTGTGCGAACTTTTATATAAGCTCTAATTTCTTTAATATTCTTAATCCGTTTCCCAACCATTTTTACAACAGTGTTCAACGACTAGCTCTATTGAAATTACTGTAAGTTTAAAACTATGTAGAGCTGAGGGCTCGTGTTTATACTGTTGGAAAGGTATTGAATAGAGCTATTCAAGCGTATCATCATCCATGAAATCGTGTAAAGCGTTATCATGCTGTGGTACAATACACATTACATATCGAACAGCCCTTGTATATCTGACTTACAGTAGTGGAAATTTAAAATTCGCATAGCAAAAAATGGCCACCTCACATCTTTGATATTTAACATTGCCAAAGCTGCACTGACATCACTCTATTATTTCCTTGATGGTATATGAAATTCACATACTTACAAATAAAGGTAAAAATTCACATGTAGGAAACCCATTTTGTATATTTTAATGTACGCAAAGTATGTGGTATTGGACATTTTTTTTATGCTAAAAAATCTGGTGACAACTATTTGGCAGACAAAATATTTACAGTCACTGGTATCTGTGAGTGTTAGGCACCCAATACAGTAAACTTGTAAACTCATCAATGATAATAATTAGCATTACTTTTGATGATTAGGATATGATTTTATTACTCGAGAACACTCAGGTAAAAATAAGTTATGGTGGTGACAGTTACAGAAATATGAATTTTACCATGTATTGCGTTATGAATGGACGAAAAATGAAAATTTATAAGGTAAAGTGGCTCCTGTATTGAACAAAACATGGCATGTTCCTACTTACTGAGAATGGCCATTTAGCAGTTATTTGATTTGCATGCAACCAAAGCCTTAGACTTTGTACAGGAATACCAGAATTGGATTTCCATCCAGGACGGTCATCATCGTGGGCAAAGTCTTGTTTTTTTCTAGACAATGCAACTTATCCAGGAAAAATGAACAAATAAATTATGCTTCAGAAACAAGTGCAACAAGAAAAGAATGTTGAAAACAGCATAAAGTTGTTAACATGTAAACAAAGTTCTTGGATAAAACATTCTGTCAAGTGCAACATTGTTTTGTTTTGAAAGTCACATCCCGTCAAGGAAAGAGGGAAAAGTAGAAACATGTATTGATTGTCAATAATCAATGATGACTACCTGGACAGTGCTGGGCTTCTGTTCCTTTTTCACCATCTATTGCCTGATATGAGCACATTTTGGTATTTCTTTCACTGATAACAATAGGAAAGTGATATTTCTTCATCATGGCAAGTAGTTTCTGTACTGTAGACCCTGTTATAGTGGCTGCCTTTAGTTATCAAGCAATCTTTGTAAAGCAAGCATAAAGCATAAGATTAAGAAGCATGATCAAGCAGAGAAAGCATTATGTTCAATGTTCTGTCACAGCTAACCATATTGTTTATTTTGAACTTTAAGAATAATACATGTATATACACGCCTGGTATCCAGAAAGTAAGGTTAACACCTTTGTACATTTGTAATATGGTTTTAAATTTCAGATGAAGAGTTTGAAATATATACACGTGCATGTAGAGTATGTAAATTTTTCGTGTGAAAGTTTTGTTTAATTTTCATTACATTACACACTTTTATACAGATTCTAAATCAGAAGTACCTTTTTGTCGTTGGCGCCATTTTAGTAATTAATGAAGTCCTCCTTATTCCCGTTGTCTGGACCTGGCTTTAAACAAAATATGCGGTTTTCGGCACATGAAAGCATACTATTTCACAGAGACACCGCTGTACAGTGAAAAAACTACCTCTCTGGTGTGCAACGCCATATCATGGTGTTATTGGACCATATATCTATTAAGACATGATCAGTTCCCAACGATAACTGTCGCTTTTGAAAAACAAGTTGTTCCTGCACTCAAAAAGAAGTCCTCTAGATTGCAAAACATGTAGTTTATGCAGGATGGTGCTTCAACATACACACATCTAACACTGTGATAGACTTTTTATACGACATGTTCAGTGATAGGGTAATATCAAAACGATATTTGGAGGTAAAATATTGAGGAATATTGTGGCCTGTGCACAGTCCTGACCTCAACCCATGCGACTTCTTCCTTTTGGGTTATTCAAAGTTAAAGGTCTACAATCGCATGCCAGGCAGCAAAAACATAGTTTTAAAGAATATTTAACAGGAAATCAAGAAGATTGATATAGGATTGTATGCTAAATAGATTTACAGTTTCACTGTACGTGTTTAGCATGGAAAGTGTATAAAAGAACTTCATATTGAAAGTGTTATAAATAACTAAAATGACGTCAATGACAAAAAAGGTAATTTTGGTTTAAAATCTGTATAAAAAATGTGTATTGGAATGAAAACTAAATATAATTACCACTCAAAAAACTTACACATTTTATGTACATGTATACATATTTTTATCTCTATCTGAAATTAAAAGCTATATTCTAGACGTACAAAAGTGTTACCTTACTTTTCAAACACCCTGTAGAATAACTGGCATATAGAGACACAGACAGGTTTGTGCTTCTTTGTGAAGATCTTCTCATTCATTTGTCAAGTAACTGGGTTTCTAAAAATAGCCAGTGCTTTTGCCCCCTTCAGGGCCAATTGGTGCTATTTCAGACCAAGTAAACAGCAAAATTGTGTGCCACCTAAATTGTACCTCCCATTTTATGTCTGTTATGCAACTCTGAAATAGTTCTGAGCTCTTTAAACCAAACAACAAAATTTTCAACTTGTCTGTAGGGAAAGCATTTGCAGACAATTTATTGAAAATGTGCCTCAGATGCCAAGATGTATCTTTGATGATGAGAAAATGTTGTTGGACAGAGAAAATGCTGGTAACCAAAAATGCTGGTAACCAGCTTTTTCTTCCTCTCACACAATGTTTTCAAAAGCTATCTTACTCAGGACTATGAAAACAGGACTTGTTTGGTAAAGGATACATGGATCATGGATGAGAGACTGGGAATTCTATACCTTCATCTTGGAGCTGACAGCTTTTGTTTAATCTCTGGCTGTAAAGAGATATCTTTAACTTTTCTGTCTATCACTCAAACTACAGTTTAAATGTCTAATTTTCTCATCATAGACTAATGAATTTTTCAACTGATTGTTTGGAAGCCATTGTGGTTGAAACTCGCGTTTCTGTGGGGTTTTATTATAGTGGCTTGAAGTAGGGGTAGGTACTGGTCCAATTGTGCTGTCCGAAATAGTATTTTCAATGGTTTTTGCCTTTTTCGCCCCACTGAGGGTTCCAAAATACTCAGAAATATGTTGAATGATTAGCGGAAGATGAAAGCATAGTAACCATAAACTGGTACCAGTTGTATTAACGTAACTGTCGGATACGAAGATCGATAGCTGGATACAAATTTGATCCTAACCATAATTAATATCCGTCGGATTATCGATAAATTCTCACTGGAAAGCCCAATATTATGCTTATTGAGTGGAAAAAGCAGAAAGAGACGAAAAGGACCCTAATTCACGGAATTGCTTTTGTACAATCGAGTATGCCCGATGGGCTCGAGATTGGTTTAGAATTGCTCTATCTGAGACTTTAGGTGACATTCAATGGCATGCTCTAGATAGAACACTGAAATCATTAACAGACAATCCTAATCTTTTAACTTCATTTAATTTCTGCAAACGAATGTACCCAATATCTAAAATTTTGCTGTCTGGTGCAGAATAATAGTTTGCATTATATGGATTCATTGTTTTCATGCAGAAGCTGTTAACTTGTGGAGTTTTAAAACTACATGTAATATTAACTAATAAGGTTTAATACTCTTTGTGGTCAATTGTTAAAGTGCTCATTAAGTAAAATAGAGGTGCTCAGAATTTGTCCCCTGCAGGCTGCGCATGTCTTTTAAGTGATTGTTTTGGTGGGGCATTTTGGAACCCAAGCCTTGTACTGGTGAAATACAAATGAAAGACATGTAAAGTACCTTTATAAAATTGTTAGTAAGATTTTTTGGAAATTTTAGGGGGCCAGCTTGCCTTAATGTAGGTCATAAAGGTCAATGTCAAAAATGGGTGTATTGAAATAGTTTAATAATATGGTCGGTGAATGACAAAAAATAGGCTGTTATTTGCTAATGTCAAACTTTGTCCTGGAATTTTGTGTCATTCATTAAAATTATTTTAGTTATCTATATATTTGACTTCAAGGTTTGATATGCATTTCAGATTTTCCCTAGTTTTGACATTTTTCTTTTCGTAGAATTCCTTTTTCGTAGCTTTTTTTTGTAGAATTCCTTTTTCGTTGGTAAAGGTATAGCCAAAGGTGTTATAGCATAACAAGGGATAAATACATTTGGAACACAAAGAACTTCAGATGCTCTGATGGCTTCGATAGTACAGCTGCTGGGAATCATTTTTTGAAGGTTGTTGGTTGGAATCCCATGGGAAGCAAATACTCTTTTTAGTATGTCTTACCCCTCTCCAACTAAGAGTAATCAGCCATGTCTATATGATTTGTCCGTACAAAATATCAAGGTTTACCCCCTTTAAAACCTTTGGTCAGAATCTAGATTATATAAGTGTTTTGCGAGTAAGTCAAACCCAACTATATAATAACAATTTTAAGTTGCTTTGGCAAAAATGTCTAAGCATAGAAGACAGTGTAGATCAAAGATCAGGCTGCACAGTTTTATAATTCACAGCCCCCAAGTGCAGTTATGATTTAGATGTGCAAGTGGGTTAAGAGATTTAACTATTTCCTTCAAAACATTGATGGAGACAAAAATATATAGCTTTGAATTTTTTTTTGCCTTAAGAGTTCAAAAGATTTAACCAAATAATCCTGTGTTTAATGACCCTTAGGAATAAAGCTTTAGGAACTTTGTAGTTACAAGCATTTTCTCCTATTTCCACAATGTCAGTGTTTACTACCATTTCAAATGCAGGAATAATCTTTTTGGCGATATTTACTTTGTCGCCTGCAAATACTTTCATTTAGGACAAGTCTAAAATTTTGTCATTTGGTAGAGGGTCAAAGATTTTTGTAGAAAAAATTTGATGCCTTTATTACAAATGATTTCTTGACTCTTGCCCAAATTGAGAGCATCTTCAGACAATAATACAAGTGTGACTCAAATAATGAAACTTGTCTTTGATAGGGTAGAAAACATTGGTTACCAGCACTTTCTCCTTTGCCCACGGTGTTTTCAAAAGGCTTCTTTGTCAGGGTGGTTAAAGCTAGGAATCGTGTGGTAAAAGGTAAAAATTTCAAAAAGTTGTGTGCAGCATGAGGAAAAGCGGTCTGCAGGAGGTTATGCTTTGGCTCTCTACTAGACGACAAAAATTTCAGTTGGACCAAATTGAAAAGCATTTACAGATGACATATTAGATGTTGCTTAAAAGATTATTTCTTTCTTTTAAATGGTAGACAACAGCGTTGAAAAAGGGGCTATGCTTGTTACCAGCATTTTCTCGTTTTCTCACGATGTTTTCTTCTTCCGAGTTGTTATAAGTCAGGATCATGTGATAAAGACTTAAGGTGTGTCAACAAAAATCTCTGTGTGGTAGGAGAGCTCAATTTTACCTCTAGATCTAATGCAGTATAAAAGCATATTTTGTCAAAACTAAACCTCTTCAGACATAATAAATAAGCTGTATAACTTCATATCATATTGATTTTATCGTTGATTAAGCACATTGAAAGGAAAGAAACATTTTGTTGAGGTTTTTTTGAAGTTTTTCGAGTGTGTCTTATGGCTGCACGTTTTCTCAATCAAATTCTTTACTTCTGATTACTAAATTTAGCTTCTTATTTCCCTGTATAAACTGTTCCGATATCTCAACCCCTCACCAAACAATCCATAGTTTTAATTATCTTAATGAAGAATTTTGAAAACTTTGTGGGAAAAGAAGAAAATGCTGGTAACCAGGTTGTTTGTCCCTTTCCCACAATGCTCTCTACCCTTCAAACAATTGAATTTCAATTTTTTAGTCATCTTTATTTTGTCATCTAAAAGTGCTTTCAATTTGGATGAATTTTGTATTTTGTCTTGTGGGAAAGAAAGTCTGATTTGTAAGTTTAAATAGGAATCTGTAGATTGTGTGGATCAACCAGACTGCTAGAAATCTGGGTCCCTATCCCTCAAGATTTTCTAAATTTGAAAGTAACACAAGTACTTATTGGCTAAACCAAATGGTTTAGCCAATCAGAAGTTGTGTCACTTTCAGATTTAGAAAATTCTGAATAATAAGACTGAGAGCGTTCTTCAGAATTGTTGGTGAATGTGAACCCTGATCTTTGTTCAACAATTGTGGTTATTTGTTAGATATTCTAGCAAAAATTACAATTTTTTTTTCGATAAAAGTAGTAACTGGCTCCTTATTTGTCAATTCCAAACATGAAAGGGTAATACTAGATCCATTTGTTGAAGGCCTTTCCTAGTACCCCATTCAGAAAGGTACTTTTTGCAGAAGCCAACTGTTAAAAATATTTTGGCAAATGGATTTATCTCATATAATGAGCATTTATTCATTTTGCCACAGTCATTTCCAAGTTTTCATGTATCGACACTCCTGCCAAAAAAATTGAAGCTGTGTTCAAATTGAAAGCATTAATTTTGTAGACAACAAGGTCTGTGGTTTTGGGGTCAAACGTCAAAGTCACTAGTGAACTTCATTCGAAAAATATTTCCATGTTCTAACTCAAAGCTGTTTGACCTAGGACCCTGAAACTTTATACAAGTATAGGTTGCGGAATAACTTTGTTTGAAAATCGTTTCAGTGCTCTAAGTCTAAAGCTTTTTTACCAAGGATTATGAAACTTTGTACAAGTGTTGCCCATGTTAAAAGGAGGTATCCTATTGTTTTTGTGACACATGGGTCAAAGGTCAAGGTCACAGGTGATCTTTGTTTTTAAATCAGTTCTGTTCTCTGGTTGTGCTGCTTCAGTGACAAGGTGCTGGTGGGGGTTTTTGTCCGTTTTGAGTTGAGACAGTTCCAGTTATTCCCTGTTTTACATGGGTATCTTCAAATAAAATTTTGTTCAAACAAATTACTCAAACAAATTGACCTGAAATTGACCTTTATGCAAAGAATAATTAAAAAATGAATATTTATATCATCGTGTATAATTGGTCAGTAGGGAAATTCTGTTAACGGTAAATGTCCGGTTTGACCCTTGCAGTGACATCGTCAAAATATGAGAGCTTTTGCGGATGACATAGATAAAAATCAGACTGCACACAAATTGCATCTTATATCTATGTCACCCGCCACATATTACCAGTTTAAACCAACAAAATCATGTTTATGTCAGGTATTTCCAGTATTCTTTAGAGACACGATAAATCTATTAGCTGCATAAAGAGTTGAAAATCGTTCACATAGTTCCGCATGAAAACGACATTAGCCGAAGCTAAGTTTGGACAATAATTCAAGCGTGTAATATATGGTAATAGAGGTCATTTATTTCATGTCAATTTGTTCGAGTAATACCAAAACTATAGAGTTGTTTGATTTGGGAGCATTTGCAGACGGCAAGTTAAGTGTTAAAATGATAAGATTTATTTTACATAGAACAGAAAACATTGTTGGAAAAGGAAAAAAAATGCTGGTTATCATTATTTATCCTTTTCCCACATTGTTTTCAAAAGCCTTTTTCCTGGTTACAGGCATTTTCTGCTTGTTACTGCCAAATGCCTTCAATTTGGATGTGTTTAAAATTTTGTTGTGGGATAAAGTTAAGCTCCATGTTGGATTGTCTGGGATAACTCTTTGTAAAGTACAGAAAACAAAAGGGTTTCAAACCTTGCTGGTTTATGAATTGTTTGAATAACTTATGTTAATTGGTGCATGGTAAGACTGTAGTATTTTGAATACAATTATTTAAAATAAACTTTTCAACGCTTGAGTGTTACAGTAAACTCTGCCTAGAGAGGGCAAGGGGAAGTTATCTAAGATTTGAATCTTCAAGTTACTCAAAAATAATTGATTGCAGAACTAGCCATCTGATTGGCTGAATGATTGTGTACTGAAAGTAAGAATTAAACACTTACCCAACAATCATGACTGTTAATGACCCTGAGAAAGAAAGCCCTTGAAAAAATAGCTATGGAGAAAATGCTAGTAACCAGCAGTATACTTTTTCATCATCTAAGCCACATTGAATCTTGTCATCTGCACATGCTTTCATTTTGGACCACTCTAAAATTTTTTCATTTGATAAGAGCTAAGAGATGGGATTTAACTCTATTTCTGACCATATAATTTTAGACTTCCACATATTTTATATTTATTTAATTGTGCTGATGAGAGATAAAATGAGGCTCAAATGATGAAACTTTGTAAACTTATAAAACATTTTGCAGAAAAGATGAATGTTTATTATCAATATTTTCTCCTTTTCCCACCATTTTTCAAAAGCCACTTCCTTTGGGCGGGGTCTTGAAAACATGGAGTTAGTAGGTCAAGCAGTACCTAATGAAAGGGCGCCAAAATATAACTCAAAAGCACTATTTGTGTTTTTCTCAAAAGCATGTTTTTCATACTTTTTACATATTTTACTTTATTTCGTGCTTTCTGGTAGGATATCGAGAAATAGCGGTGAAAATATTTTTCGATATTCCACGGGTACCACCAGTGAAAATACCGATTTTTATATTCTAGTTACCTAGGTAAAATGCGCGTGACTCACAACCAGATGGAAATATGACGTCATTTACCTTACATTTCTCGCGCTTGACGTAATATTGTAATGCGTTACTATGCGGAGGGGGTACGCCACGGGGAATAACTGAAAAGACTGTACTGGATTTTGATAAAGTTCCTCCCAGAAAGGGTTAAAAGCATGAAATAAATAGAATATTTGTTTTTTTCGGTGAAAGATCGAACTTTATTTCATCTCGTGAACACCATCGGTAATATTTTCACTCGTGGCTGTGCCACTCGTGAAAATATTACCGATGATGTTCACTCGATGAAATAAATTTTGATCTTTCACCGAAAAAAAGAAATATCCTCTAATTATTTTAATTTTGCTGGGTCTTGATGTCCGGTCGTCTGTCGCCTTATGCTGTACTCGAGCACATAACTGCTGTCTTTCTAATTTCTTACATGATTATGATCAATATCATTGAGCACTAAATTCTGCATGGTACTGTCTGATCTCAATTGCCCCTTGCACTTTTTATTTGAGTATCTCCAAGATATGTCGCCAGACTTGAGATTACACAGTACGATAAAACCAGTAAAAGTTTTAATAAAACCTGTAAAAAATCTTGCATGTACGAGGAAATCTATAAGAATGACTGCAATAATCTCACAAAGCCTGTAGATGTGTTGTACACAGGCACTTTTCAATCTGAACGTAACAATCAGCCATGGTCACAGTACTCAGCGACAATTATCGGAAAATTACATAGCGAAGCGCATAGGTGGGACATGGTTTTGATGACATTGTTTGACGTGCTTTTAAAACCTCGTCATGGTATGCATTTCACGTTTTTGATATGTGCCCAAAAAGCAGTTGTTACTTTTCCATTGATGCCTTTCATACAATAAAGGAAGGTATTATCCTTTCCTTTAGATGTCTCTGTTTTGTGTCAGTAGTGCTTTTTTGTCTTGTTAAAAAAATAACCTGTATACATTAGAGGGGCAATTGTTGCTTTTCAATGATGCTTTTCATACAAACAAGGAAGGTATTTTCCTTTCCGTCAGATGTCTCTGGTTTGTGTCTGTAGTACTTCGTTTTTTTGGTCTCATTCCAAAATTGGGCATGTTTGTGTTAGTGGTTAATGGAGCCTGTACAGTATTGGGTTAACTGCTAACCGATCCATTTTTTCACCAACCCATAAAAAGAGGGCCTTTAAAAATATGGTTGAAAAGGAGAAAAAGCTGATTCAGTTTTTTTTTTTTTAACCCATTACCATACAACAATATTTCAGAAATTAAAAACATTTACTACCAGCATTATCTCTTGTTCCCACAATGTCTTCAAAAGCCATCTTCCTCATGGTTGTCGAAACTAGGGATTTTGTGGTAAAGGGTTAAAGTGCTTTCAACAGTTTTTATACGCCTGTCGAAGATGGGACGTATTATGGGATCACCCATGGCATCCGGGCGGGCGGGTGGCGTCCAGTTCTTTGTCTGGAGCATAACTTTGTCATCTTCAGTCTGATTGACCTGAAACTTGGCAATTGTGTTTGTTGCAATAATATGGAGTGCAGTGCAAAAGAACCATAACTCTACCTAGTGCTGTCTTTGAGTTATTTCCCTTTGATCATCATTTTTACAGCATTTTCTGCTTGTCCAGAGCATAACTTTGTCATCTCCAGTCCGATTGACTTGAAACTTGGCATTTGTGTGTGTTGCAATAATACGGAGTGCAGTGCGAAAGAACCATAACTCTACCTCATGCTGTCTTTGAGTTATTTCCCTTTGATCGTCATTTTTACAGCATTTTCTGCTTGTCCGGAATATAACTTTGTCATTTTTAGTCTGAACATCTTCAGATTTGGTATGCATGATTGTTGAAAAATTACGGAGTGCAGTGCACAAGAACCATAACTTTTCCCAGCACGAATTTTGAGTTATTCCCCCTTAGATCTTCATTTTTATAGAATTTCTTGCTTGTCCGGAGCATAACTTTGTCATCTTAAGTAGGAATGACTTGAAATATTGTATGCTTATTTGTTGCAATATTTGGAAGTGCAGTGCGCAAGAATTGTTACTCTACCTTGTGCTGTCTTTGAGTTATTTCCCTTTGATCATCATTTTTACAGCATTTAGTGCTTGTCCGGAATATAACTTTGTCATCTCAAGTCAGAACGACTTCAAACTTGGTATGCATGTTTGTTGCAATATTACAGAGTACAGTGGGCAAGAACAATAACTCTACCTAGCGCGGATTTTGAGTAATTCCACTTTGATCTTCATTTTTACAGTATTTCTTGCTTGTCTGGAACGGAACTTTGTCACCTCAAGTCAAATTGACTTGAGACTTGGTAAACATGTTTGTTGTAGTTACGAAAAGTACAATGCACTGGAGCCATAACCTTACCTAATGCCCTTTTGGAATTATTCCCTATTCATTATTTTTTTTTACAGCTTTTCATGCTTCTGTACAATATAACTTTGTCTTTTCATGTTGGAATGACCTGAAACTTTATATGCATGTTTCCTTAACATTAGAGGAGACATTCATGCCTATTTCAATCACTTACATGATTTCTGCTGCACTACTATTTTCCTCTACCTGCCCTTTACGATTACTATTCCCCCTCAACAACTGGCGGTGGGACAGGCGTATCTTGCGACAATTTGCCGCTCTTGTTCAGTCTTATCACAGTGACAGTTCATTTATTTATATGTGTGCTGGGTTCCAGCTGTGAGGCTTGGGCTCTGAATTGTCTAGCCTAAAGGCACTTACAAGAAAAACAAAATGAGAAGGTTGGGATTCGAATCCTCTTCACCTTTACTAATGAACCATGCATGATACACTATTTATTTAACTACCATCTGAGACCTCAGTAAGCATCATTCAACCAGCATTTTCTCCTCTTCCTACAATGTTCTTAAAAGCCATTGTCCTCAAGGTTGTTGAAACAAGGGAATCTGTTAGTAAAAGGTTATAAAGTGCTTTCTATAGTTTTTCATTCATATCACAGTGACAGCTCTTTGTGGTAGGTTTTAACATTATTATGCTGGGGGTCTGTTCAGACTGTCCATAATCCTTTCAAAAACCTTCTTTACAGTTGTTAAAACTCAGGATTGTGTGGTAAAGGATTAAAAAGTCACCATTCACTGTTACTGGTGTATTGTAACTGGAAAAGAAATAGGAAAGTTTTGTAAATCATCAAACAAACTATCTGTATTATTAAATTACAAATAATGTCATTCTTTTCTTTCAGGTTGGATTTGCAGAGCTAGGATTAACAGTGGATTAATAAAGGATAGTGAGGGAATTATCATGGATTAGCGTCAAAACAGTTTGGAATGTAAGTGATTTTGTTGCTTTTGCTTAACTTTAACCAAACAACAAAGTTTTAGACTGGTCTAAATTAACAGAATTGCTTTTGGCTCAAATAAAAGAATTTGCCTATGGAATGGTAGAAAACACTGAAGGAAAAGAAGAAAATGCTGTGCTGTGCGGGGCTAACTATAAAGTTGTTTAATTATAAAATTGTTTCAGGATGTAAGAATGTTAAAGCATCAAAGTATTTAAAAAGCGTCCTATAAGCATTAACCCTTTACCATTCAATCTTGCCTGTTAGCAACCCTGGGAAAGGAGCCTTTGGAAAACACAGTGGGAAAAGAAGAAAAGGCTGTGCACCATGGTTAACTGTAAAGTTGTTTCAGGATGAAAAAAGGTTACAGCTTAAATGGATTTGAAAAGCTTCCTGTAAGCACTAATCCTTTACCATACAAAAGAAGCCTATTGAAAACATAATGGGAAAAGGAGAAAATGCCAGTTACTTGAGCAAAGCTGAATTTGTCATCTGCAGATGCTTTCAATTTAGAAGTCTGAAATTTTGTTGTCTGGGTCTGTGTTCACCTACCATTTTTTTTAAGAATGTTCTTAGTTTTATTCTTCAAAATTTCCTTAATTTGAAAGTAATACAACTTGTGATATGGCTAAGCCAAATTGTTGAGCCAATCAGAAGTTGTGTTACTTTCAAATTTAGAAAATTCTGAAGAATAAGACTCTTCTTAAGAATGGTTGGCGAATATGGACCCTGGTTAAAAGTGAACACTTTTACAACCAAATTAGTAAATCAAACTTTTTTGTTGGCTAAAATGACAGTTAGACACAGGGGTGTAAAATTCAACTTGTGCTCTGGCAGAGTTTAAAAGGGAATGGACATTTCCAGTTAGCACAAGACATGTGGCGTTTGTGATGTCATGGCTGTTTTTGTCAGAATGCGCTGCAAAAATTGGAACATGTAGGCGCAAGATCAGACTGCATTCTCAACGCGATCTAGTCACCATCTGCAATAGGAGCTAATCAGGTTCAACACTATAATGGTTAAAGCAATACCTTATTTCAGTGTTCTCACTAGGATTCTGAAAGTTGGATTCCAGGAATTCACCTCAGGAAAAAGTTGGATTCCAAAGTGAAAAGTTGGATTCCAGCCTGGAGAAATTGGATTCACACACAGAATGAATTTTGATACGCAAGTGATAAACATCAAAAAACTGTAAATTTAGATTTGTGCATCATTGAGACATATTAATGTCTGTAATGAACGAGTCTACATCTACATTAGAAACTGAAAGCTATGACTGTATTTGTAATTATGCAAAGGATCAAAGACGTTTAATAAATTTTCACTTTATCTTTTATTTAGACTAAATAAATAACTCAACATGATAATGCCTAGTGTTCAAGGTCTGCGGCCCCTAACTCATCGGTAAACATTGACGTTTTCGTAAAGGCTATTCCCCCAGTCTTGGCAGCTTCCATCTTTTAATATGAACGTAGACTCACTAACTCATCAGTAACTATCGTGTAACATCGACGTTTTTGTAAAGGCTATTTGGCCAATCTCGGTAGCTTCTGTCTTTTAGTACGAGAGTTAGGGGCCGTAAGTGTTTGGTAAAGGGTTAAATAGCAAAGAGCAGCTATGGGTAATGATCATGGATAGACCAGTTGAATTAAGTTAGACTAGTGGTAAAAAACAAAGAACTAGGAATTTTCTTTTGTCTTAATTTGAAAAACACTTCTCTTAACCTATATGTTCAGTTTTCACTGTCTCACTAGTGTGGCTACTAGGCTGATCTGAAGCTTTCCTTTTAAACCCCAGAAATTTCTCCATTTCTCCATGTTCTCCAGTGATACAGGGCACTTTTACAATATATGGGCATTGATCCAGTTATGGTAAAAAGAGATATGATCTTCGTCGAACATTGTTCTTAGTTAATAAACGTTTTTACTTGAAAGATCGATTAAAAAGTTCGCCAGAAAATTGAAAGGTTATGGACAGTACTTAATTATCTATTACTATTGCCTCACGTCAATCATATCATCAGATGTTCACCGCCTTTCTTTAATCGGGTATATAAATCAATTATCCGCGTAAATAAGTCTGTAATCTGTTGATTGATGCATAATTTGCAAATATCAACCAACATGGTAGACAGTACAGTATCGGCTCACTCGTCACAACTCGGCCGATTCCATACCTACATTTGATGGCTCCCATCACCCGAGGTATGCCAAATGGGTATCAGCTATTTGTCATCCACAGTTTATCAGGTACTGTGTGAGTGATAAAGAATGACACATTTTGATTGGTTTTTAGTCTCGCAGAAAGCCACGCCTACCTCATTGACTACCCAACTTTAGTGATTACCTGTGTGTTGGATTTTTCGCTTTATTAAACACCTCATAAACAATCCCTTGATAAATAAATCAAACTGAGCAGCTGATTTGGGATGCATGCCTTGAAAAAAATTGTCGTCCCGTGGAATCCTTTGTCAGGATTTTTTGTCGTCCATCGGAAAAAATTGTCGTCTCAGACGGCAGTTTTGGCGTTTCCGAGAACTCTGGCTGTTTGCAAAATTTATAGGCCCCAGATGCATCCAAAAGTGTTTAAAATGAAGAAAAAGGTCCTAAAGCTCTAAAGCCAAATGAAAGGGAGCTATTCAGATTTCTATGAGCTTCCAAAATTTCAAAAATTATTCATTACTGAATTAGTTGATGGATAGCTAAAAAATCATTGGTTAAGAAGAAAGACAAAAGTAAGAAAAAATATTTTTCAAGTTCTGTATATCCTTAATGGGTTACTTAGTATCTTGAGGTATCTATTTAGAATTGTGCTTGAGTTTCACAATGAAGAATGTAGGAATGTCACATGGTCAATAACACATATTGATTACATGGATTCATATTTAACTCTTTACAAAATGGCATGATTTGATACTTGTTGAAATTGTAAGCATTTCTAGATGAAATATTGAGTTTGACTCAAATGATTGCATTTGAAAATTTTTAAAACACTGTGGGAAAAGAAGGAAATGCTGGTTAGCATCATTTTCTTCTTTTTTCCATGAGGTTTTCAAAAGCTTTATTCTTCAGGGTTGTTAAATTTCAGGATTGTGTAGTAAAGGGTTAAAACACACAGTGACAACATATCTGATCTCATAAGAATAGACAGTTACCGATTTTAGCACCCACAATTGCATCTTTCTGCTGAATGTTACTGCACACAGTATCTAATTGATTGTTGAGAAAAATGTCTAACTGTATTTATGAGTCTTTCCCAAGACATTTTGATTTATGGCATGAAAACTAAATAAGGCCCTTTAAGCCTCAAAGCACTGCCTATATAACTGCCGTTTGAAGGCTGCACTTGGCCAGAATATTTCGGCAAAGCAGACAGTGTATGTTTAAAATCAGGCTGTATGTTCTGTACAGTCTGATCTTTGATCTTTACTGGCTGCAAAAGTAACTGGAATTGTTTAAGGTCTAAGCTTTAAGAAGCCTTTGCAGACAATATAGATGCAAAGAATGAACAGTTTGATCTATACTATCCACTTTTCTCTAAGATATTTAGCATGTAAAAGGAAGTTTCAAATTTTAATATTAAGATTTTGTTCAAAGACAGAATAGAGCAACGTAGGGTATTGTCGACCGTCGGCAGTTATCGTCAATTCTTTATTGTGTCCTTTAATTCCATGAAAGATGAGCAAATTCCATTTTCATGATGTAACATACGACGTCAATATTTTATCTAATCACCGTGCCGGAAGTAAACAGTACTCTTTAATTCCCAAAGAGTCAATAAAATTTTACGGTAATGAAATTTCCCAACGTTAATGTCTACGATAAGGGGGTGGTGGTTTTTGTCAGCGCGTAGGGCGTACTGAAACGTGCTCGATTGCTTGAATTCAAACTTAAATACGAGTTTCAGATATAGAATAGTGTTCTTATCACAAAATCGAGTGTGTATTACCCGCCATAAAGCAGCTTATTGATGTGTCGATGACTGCCGATGCATATTTGTGCGATCGGCAATTATCGACAGATTAAGACATGAATAAAAGAAATAAGAATTAATATGTTTTATATAACCACAATTCCTTTTTTTCTTTAGGGTTACAGCTATGTCCAGACAAATTTTGGCTTGAAAACTCCAAAACGAGTTCAATACTCGCCGACTAAAATGTCAAAGGCCATAGAAATGGTGCGCAGTGGTGCAATGTCCAAACCTCTTAGTCCATGATATTACCAACGTGTACCTGTTCGGCCTTCTTTTGCGGTTGTACTTATGTTATGCGCCAAGTTTTACTATAATTGCTTTATATTAGATCCAACTCGGCAACAACTGTTGGAATAAAACCCGTAATGGCGAGTTAAAAGAGGATTTTGATGTTTAATTATTGAAAATTAAATACTATGTCGATAATAGACGAAACCTGTCGATATCACCCTACATACCCTTATGTAATGTTGGCGTTGTTTGCTACCATACGCAACTTGGCGCCATTATTTTATACTCGTAGATCAGTAGAGTATCTGCAAAATAAACCATTGATAACTTCTGTTTGTATTTAAAGCGGCTGTTATCGACACCACACTTTTCGATCTCTTAAAGTGTCGATAATACCCGATGTTGCTCTATATCTATCTCGTTAGTTCAGTGCTCACAGGTGTAAACCCAGTCAGTGATGAAATATACATGTATACCATATTAGACTTTTTAGATCAAGGTATTACAGGTTGGAGGCTGTTTTGGCGTGCAATTATCTCAAAGGGTAGCAGACTGTACGATCAAAAGATCAGAGTAGACTTTGCGCTGTCTGATCTTGATCTACACTATCTTTGATCGCAATTTTAGGTGTGTCTATTGCTCTAAGGGTTAATGGATAAAAATGATGAAAATGGCAGTTAAGTGCTTTTACTGTCACTTTGCCTTGGGAGTTTGTTATCTCATTATTATGTATATGGTATAACATTTTACCCATCTCCAGTAGACAATTTTGAAAACATTGTAGGAAAAGGAGCCTTTTCTTGAAACAACCAGTTACTGCTAGCAAGCACTTGCCTCTTTTTCCCCCACTATATTCCACATCACTCAATAAAAGACATTTTCCTTTCATGCAAGTGTTTCTCCATTGTTCCTTTTGTAGAAGTATGTTGTATGTTTAGTAAAAATGTTTATGATAATGACTTATGTAAATAGTGACTGTTGTATTGGGGAAAAAGACTTAATGATACATCATTGAAATTATGTACATGTTTAATGTATAACCTCTAACCTTTATGTAAAAAGCTTGAAACCTTTTTGAATAGTAAAGCCAAGACGAGATGGTGGAAGCAAGATAACATTTTGTTATTGAAAAAATTTGGTATTCCTAAACTACTGTACATTTAACAGAGCCAAGCCCCGGTAGCTCAATCGGTATCATACAGGACTTGAGAATAGTCGGTCGCTGTTTCGATTCCCAGCTAGGCCAATTTCTTTCCGAGGATTGATGATAGTCATAGCGACAGGATTCATTCCTCTCTTACTGCTGACCATTGTATCGACGATGGTTATGTTGGAAAGCAGCCAGTGGCTTGGAAAGAACATTGTGCGTAATTCTGGTAAAAGAAACTCCAGGAAAGCATGGATAGGTGCACTGGCTACCATGATTTGACTGACATAATGTTGAAAACGGCGTTAAAACACTATTCAATGCAATCAACCATTTAACAGACAATTTTGTCCGTGGAAATTTAAAGAGCATTTTCAAGGTTGCTATTGTCTAGAGTCTCAGCAAAGCAGTCACTGTAGATTAAAGATCAGACTGCACATTTTGTGCAGTTCAATCTTGATCTACTGCAAATGTAACTACAGAAGTGAACAGCACTTTTATGGTTAGTGTAGTACCTACTGGGTCAGATTTGGTAGCTCAGCATCTGGTAACAAACAGGGCTTGTAATTCATGTGTCATTACTGTGAAGCCCAGCTTGCCAAGCTCTTTTCGAGGATTGATGATAGTCATTGCTACAGGAGCCAGTCCTCTCTCACAGCTGAACATTGGTTTATATGTAATATGACTTGGGAATGGGAACGGTGTTGTGCAAGGTTCAAGACATCCTTCCTCCTTGTAAAAATGATATAAAATTATACCATCTAAATTGATTTAGGTTTCAAGATTCATGGAAAAAATAAATGTTTAAAAACTGTGTCAAAATGGGAATTGCATGTTATGAATAATTTGTTCTGCTGTTTGTTAAAGTGATCGTAAGTTGGTCTGTAGTGGTCCTGTTTTAGCTCATAAATTTTTCTAGCTCTGTCATAAAATTAACTTTGAGACCTCAAAATTAAAAGCATTAATTTTGTAGATGACAAATAAAACGTGACATCAAATAGTTAAAGTTTTTTTTAAAAGGACAGAAAACAGTGTGGAAAGTGAAGAAAGTGTTTTTCTGTCTTTAAAATACAAATCCTGTCACTTGAGCGACTTTGGTGTCTGCTAAATTGTCTTTCAGAAGTAGTGTTTTTCAGTTTTGATAAAAATTAGGATTGTGTGGTAAATGGTCAAACACTTTATGAAAGAGGTTAAGAAATATGCTTTGAAATAATCTAACTGATAAAATACCACTGACACCTTGTGCAGGTCAACTACCTGCAAATTTATTATTTCATCTGGTGGTTATCAGAATTAAAATGTCATGAAAGGTTAAGACAGCAGGTGTTTAAAAAAAAACGTGAACTATCACAATGTTTTGGTAGTTGTCAGAGGGAATTGCTTGTTCATTTTAGCTTGGCTGTTTCGAAGAAAAAGTTAAGTTATTGTCATAGCCCTGTCATCGTCTGTGTCGTCTTTGTTGTCATTGTACAATAATTTAGACATTTTATGATATCTTATTATTGAAGATAATTACTTTAAACTTGGTTTGGGAAAGGGTTAAATCAGGCTCAAAATGGACATTTTCTATTCATTTTGAATTAAACCAGTTTCATTTTTATTGCAGGTTGACAGTGCAACACAATCTGAAAATGGACAAAAAGTACAATTAAATACAGGTACACACAGCTTCTGACTGTATTCTTCTTGGAAATCATTTCAAAAAGCAAGCATTTGCTTTAGCATTGACCTCAGTTGTTAACCCATTATGAAAAAATCCTGTGTATCAATGACCCTGAGGAAAAAGGCTTTTAAAAATATTCTTGGAAAAGAGATAAAGCTATTTACCAGCATTTTCTCCTAACCCACAATGCTTTCTACCATGGTATAGACAGAAATCATTGCCTGAGCTAAATTTAATTTTTTCGTCTGCTAATGCTTTCAATTTGGTCAAGTCCAAATATTTGTTGTCTGGTAAAGAGTTAATTGACCATTCAACAAATCTTTTTTTGTGAACAACTATTTTAAGCTCACCTGAGCACAACGTGCTCAAGGGGAGCTCTTAGGATCATGTTGTGTCTGTCGTCCGTCATGCTGCGTCAACAATTCTTTAAACATCTCCTCCTAAACCGCTGGGCCAATTTGGACCAAACTTCGCAGGAATGTTCCTTGGGAAGTCCTCTTTAAAAATTGTTCACAGAATTTGATTCCATTAAAAACTCTGATTGCCATGGCAACCAAATGGAATTTTCTAAGAAATTCTTTAAAAATCTTCTCCGACGAAACTGCTAGTCAGATTTTGAAAAAAATTCACAGAAATGTACCTTTGGTGACCCTTTTCGAAAAATTGTTCGCAAAATTTTGATCCGTCGAAAAACATGGCCATGTTTGGTGGGGGTGGGGGTGGGGGGGGGGGCTCTTTGCGTCCTATGGTGTCAACAATTATTTAAACATCTTCTCCTCCTAAACCGCTGGGCCAATTTGGACCAAACTTCGCTGGAATGTTCCTTGGGAGGTCCTCTTTAAAAATTGTTCACAGAATTTGATTCCATCAAAAACTCTGGTTGCCATGGCAACCAAATGGAATTTTCTAAGAAATTCATTAAAAATCTTCTCCTCTGGTACCGCTGGTCAGATTTTGAAATAATTTCACAGAAATTTGTTTTTTGGGTGACCCTTTTCAAAAACTGCTTGCGAAATTTTGATCTGTTTAAAAACATGTCCGTGGTGGGGAACGGGGAAGGGGGGGGGGGGCTCTTTGCACTGTATGGACTTAAAGAAATTCTTTGAAATTCTTCTTCTCTTAAGCCACTCGTAAGATTTTTGAAATAATTTCACAGAAATGTTCCTTGGGTGCCCCTTTTGAAAAACTTGTTCGCGAAATTTTGATCTGTCAAGAAACATGGCTGTGGTGGTGGGAGGCTATTTGCACTATACGGACATGAAGAAATTCTTAAAAATTCTTCTTCTCTGAAACCACTGGTCAGATTTTGAAATAATTTCACAGAAATGATCCTTATATTATGCCCCTTTTTTAGCTCGGCTGTTTTTGAAGAAAACATCGAGGTATTGTCATAGCCCTGTTGTCGTCGTCTGCGTTCTTGTCGTTGTCGTTGTGAAAAAACTTTAACATTTTGTTATATCTTGGCTTCCACTCAACACATGTACTTGAAACTTGGAATAATTGTTCACTAGTAAAAGAGCAACCCGTACAACAAGGGCAGATAACTCTAAAATCATTTTTTCCAAATTATGCCCCTTTTTCGACTTAGAATTTTAACTTACTATCCAGCACCCAACAGCCAATCGTTGGCACCTGCATGCGGTGCTCTTGTTCGACTTATTATTTTTAGCCACTATTGGGTATGTGCTCTTGTTCAAGAAATGGTCTTTGGGTGACCTATCCCAAAATTTATTTGCAGAATTCTGATTCTTCAAAAACATGGCTGTGGTGATGGTTGTAGGGGTGGTGACAGATTTTGAAATGATTTTTGCAGGTGACCTTCTCAAAATTGCTTGGCAAAATAATGATTTTGTTTCCAAAATTTCAATACTTTTAACATCGGCACCTGCATGCGGTGGTCTTGCATGTCTTGGAGAAAATTACATTTGAAAACATTGTAGCCAAAGGAGAAATTGCATGTAATGATCAATTTGAACTTTACAAGGCCCAGTGGCTGCCAAAAGTGAACATGCAGGTGTTAAAATGCAATTAAATTTAAATTATACCATTTAAAAGTCACTGGCAGAAAAATGAATTTTAAAACCTGGTAAAAAGTAAACAATAGAGTGACTTAAAAACTTTTTACCTAATTTTAACATTCATTTGTCTGCTAGCAAACTAATACTTGGAATGGCTGTACAATAACATATTGCCATCTCCACAATAACTTCCATACTTTTAAATGGTATTAATTTAAATGCATTTTAAGATCCACATGTTTACTTTTGGCAGCCAGTGGGCCTTTGACATTGATTTTATATATATATTACATTGATGTTTTCAGTCATCTGCTGTGAATTTCTTTCTCATTTTGTATTTACATAACCAATGCTTAATTCATGTTGATAATCAGAAATGCAATAGGATTAAGTTTTATGCCGTCTTGTTTTGTGATATGTTTACAGTTATAGGATGATGGGAATATATCTGGACTCAAAGAGGAGTAACATTTTATTTCCCATCTAAAACCTGTTCTGAAATTATTCACTAGAGATGTCTTTATGAGACAGTACATCGAGAGCTCAACGCAAAACTGTTCTATGTTTTGACAAATTTTTCAGGACAAGGAAAAAAACTGATTCATTTTTCTGGTATTGGCTTTTTTAAACCATTTTATCCACGAACATATCTGAAAGCACTTGGGAAACAACAAATACTTGAAACTTTTTATAAAAAGAATTTTATTTTGATTTTATAACTGATTTTTAGCTCCACTGGCCGAAGGCCAGCGGGCTTATGTCATGGCTCGGTGTCCGTTGTGCGTGCGTTAACTTTTATTTCAAACATCTTCTTCTCTGAAACTACCCATCCAAATTTGATGAAACTTCACAAAAATGATCCTACCATGGTCCTCTTCAGAATTTCTTGAAAGAAATTGATTCCTTCAAATACTCTGGTTGCCATGGCAACAAAAGCGAAATATATTGAAAATCTTTGAAAATCTTCTTGTCTGAAACCATAAGGCCCAGGGCTACGAAATTAGGCATGTAGCTTTATCTAATGGACCTCTAAGAAATTTTTTCATATTATAGCCTTGGGGTCAAAATTGGCCCCATGCCAGGGATCACAAGTTTGGCATGGGCTTATATAGTGACTTCAATTTAAATAGTAATCCAGGGAAATAACTCCTGTTTATAAGAGACAAAGTTTGTTACTATTTACCTCCCTTGATTATCAAACTGCAGTAATACATGATTGATGTTGATATTCAAGTTTTTTGGATAGGACATGTTCTGTTTACAGGGAGAGTGATTTATTTTGATGCAAGTAGTTATGCTCACATGAGTGGAATATTTAACTTATAGTAAGGTTTCTGTCATTCAGTTTTCTTTCCAGAACTTTATCTTTCATGCCAATGAATAAACCTGCTTGTATTCACTGACATAATCTTTGCACTTAAAAAGATATGACTCTTTTTTGTTGGGCAGAGGGGTGGTTATGTTTTCCAAGTATGTTTATTACCATACAGACTTTTTATGCTGTATGTCTCAGTGATTGCCAATTAAGTGCATGATACCTTAATTTTACTCTTTAAGAAAGGAAAAATTTTTTGACTGGACCAAGTTAAAAGCCATTGCAGAAGACAAATTGAATGTAGCTTAAATGATTATTTTTATCTTTGATAGGGTAGAAAACATTGTTGGAAAAGGAGAAAACACTGGCTGACAACATGTTGTCCTTTTCCCACAATGTTTTCAAAAGCCTTCTCTTTTAAGGTCATGAACACTTCAAATTGTGTGGTAAAAGGTTAAAAAGCCAGTGGAGTGATACAGGGCCATCATGGCCCTCTTGTTCAACTTAGAATAGTTTTGCACTAGAAATCACAAAAATTTTATGGGATTTGTTTTGCAAGACTATTCTATCTCAAGTTGGAATAGTTTTGCAATACAAAAACAAACAAAAAACCAAAGTAAGTGAAGGCAAAACTATTCCAACTTAAAGTTTCAGTAGTTCTAGAGTACTTTTCTGATGACTCATAGGTCTATACTTTGATGTTTGAGGTGATATGATAATCCTGTATGTATGCTGAGATTGTCTTTACTGTAAGATCATAAAACCTATTATTTTCATTACTGGTACACATACATGTATTGTTTGAAACATTAGCAAAAATAGACTTTCAAAGCACTCTAATTTAATCACAACAGTTTCAAAAAAACTATCTGGAATGGTAAAGAGAAAAATACTTTGTTATATAGTAGTTTTCTTGCAATGTTAAGTAGTTGATATTTTCCACTCAGCCAGTCAGATTTTGGAATCATGATCACCTCCAATGATTGTTACCAAACATGATAAAAAGATGACTCAAGGATGAAATTCTTTCTGTTTTATAGTCATACTTGGTAAATCTTACCTGCAAAACTGTGAGCAGTACAAATTGTTCTGCCGGTCAAATTGTCCCATAGTCATCTTACTGATAAGAAAAGAAATGAAATACCAACTGGACTCTTGGAATGACCACTTTTGCACTTGAATATTAAATTATTATATTTCTCCCTAATGATAAGTGGCTGATTATCAGAAAGCTGTTTTATAATATTTTTTTTGGATTTACAACAGACTGGACCATTTGAGGCTCTGCACCAGGTTTGTTTAAGATAGACCTGTCATTTTTATACTGTAAAACAATAATATTCAAATCTTTATGATTCATAGTGTTCTAAGCTCTTTCTAGTATAGCTTTTGCTTTTCTGTAACCACAGTAAGAGAATTTAATGGCTTTTTATCCATTTTTCTAAGATTTCAGAAATCTGAAACATCCATCATAAAAAGATGATTATGGTCTCTAGCTTACCATAGCAAAAACTGCTCAAACTGAGCTATTATGATCACCCAAAGTTAGTTGTCTGTCAACAATTTCAATGATCAGGAATCAAATTTTATATATCTTCCCTATATTTGGGTGAAATATACTACTAGAAAGGTCTAGGGAATGCCACCTGAATGTGGTCAACATTGCCAAAAGTTACAAGCTAACTTAAGAAATCACCCAAAAGCACAGGCATAAACAGCACCAGTGATAGTATAAAGATTGTTCAAATGATCAGAATCAAAATTAAATTGACCTTTTTTTTTAAAGGGGGGAGGGAATAAATTATAGATACACATAGAGAAATTTAAAGATCCTCTTGTCTTGAACCAGAAAGCCTAGACATTTGATGTCTTGTATATAGCACAAGCTTGAGGTACCCTACAAAGTTCAAAGTGTGTCTTTGGGGGTAGACATAGCCCTGCCCTATGGTTATAGGTTTTAAAAAGAGTTTATAAGTAACCTTCTTTTCTGAAACCATAAAAAACTTTTGAGCTGATATTTGAGTTGATATTTTGTATTAGTAGTATTGCCAGCTAGTATTATTTGAATGTTGTCCAAAGTGTGTCCAAGGGGAGAGTCACAAATTTTGAATAAATGTTCTTTTTGGGGAAAATTACACTAACACTTTGCTGAAACCTATAAGTTTAGATAGTTCATATAAGTCCTGTAACATCATCAAACAGTCCTTAATTTATATTGTCCAAAATAAATCCAAGAATGGCCCAGTCCGGGATTGAGTTGTTTAAGTTAGAGTCCAGTATTTAAAAACTTAGCTATCTCGTCCCTAGCCACCAGACCTACAGCTTTGATACATGTATGTAGCAGTATGTAGCATCAGTTTGTTGTCTCTAATATAGCCCTTTACCAAACAGTTCCTTAATTTAGTGCCCTTGATACAGAATGCTTTAGAAAACAATTGTCTAATTTTCCAATAAAGTATTCTAACCTTTTGAAGACATATCCCATCAATAGAACCACATTTAATTTGTCGTCTGCAAATGCTTTCAGTCAGAAGTATGTCGTGTCGTAATTCAAAAACAGTCCTGACATGAGGGTCCTATGATTTACATGACTTGTTTCATTTCATGGAATCATAAAGTCCATACTTTTAGTTTAATATGTGTATGTGTCATTGCCGAATGTCAAATGATTAAAATTGTTCGAATTGTGTCCCATTAGGTCAAATATGAGCACCCCCCCCTTTTTTTTTTAGCTCATCTGAGCACAAAGTGCTCAGGATGAGCTATTGTGATCACTCACCGTCTGTTGTCCGTTCACATTTCTTTGTTTACACTCTAGCATCTACAAATATCAACCAATCAGAACCAAACTTGGTCAAAATATATATGACCATAAGATCTGGGATTAGTTCGATTATGGGTCTAATCGGACCAGAACAACTGGAGTTATGTGCCCTTGAATTAGAAAAATTGCTATATTTGACTTTGTTTACACTCTAGCATCTTCAATTTTTCACTAATCAGCACCAAACTTGGTCAAAATATATATAACCATAAGATCTCGGATGAGTTTGATTATGGGTCTAATTGGACCAGAACAACTGGAGTTATTTGCCCTTGAATTAGAAAAATTGCTATATTTGACTGTTTACATTCTAGCATCTACAATTCTTTACCAACCAGCACCAAACTTGGTCAAAATATATATGACCATAAGATTTCGGATGAGTTTGATTATGGGTCTAATCGGACCAGAACAACTGGAGTTATTTGCTCTTGAATAAGAAAATTGCTATATTTGACTTTGTTTACACTCTAGCATCTACAATTTTTAACCAATCAGCATCAAACTTGGTCAAAATACTTATGACCATAAGATCTCGGATGAGTTTGATTATGGGTCCAATCGGACCAGAACGACTTGAGTTAATTGCCCTTGAATTAGAAAATTCTATAGAATAGTTCTTTGTCCTGAGCATAACTTTGTCATCTCCAGTCCGACTGACTTGAAACTTGGCATTTATGTTTGTTGCAATAATACGGAGTGCAGTGTGAAAGAACCATAACTCTACCTCATACTGTCTATGAGTTATTTCCCTTTGATCGTCATTTTTACAGCATTTTCTGCTTGTCCGGAATATAACTTTGTCATCTCTAGCCTGCACATCTTCAAATTTGGTATGCATGATTGTTGAAAAATTACGGAGTGCAGTGCACAAGAACAATAACTCTTCCTTGCTCGAGTTATTCCCCCTTTGACCTTCATTTTTATAGCATTTCTTGCTTGTCCGGAGCAAAACTTTGTCATCTTAAGTAGGAATGACTTGAAATTTGGTATGCTTATTTGTTTCAATATTTGGAAGTGCAGTGCACAAGAATTATAACTCTACCTCATGCTGTCTTTGAGTTATTTCCCTTTGATCATCATTTTTACAGCATTTAGTGCTTGTCAGGAATATAACTTTGTCATCTCAAGTCAGATCGACATCAAACTTGGTATGCATGTTCGTTGCAATATTACCGAGTACTGTGCGTAAGAACAATAACTCTACCTAGCGCGGATTTTGAGTAATTCCACTTTGATCTTCATTTTTTACAGTATTTCTTGCTTGTCCAGAATGGAACTTTGAAGTCTCAAGTCAAATTGACTTGAGACTTGTTAAACATGTTTGTTGCATTACCTGCCCTTTGCAATTACTATACCTCCTCGACAACTGGTGGTGGGATGGGCATATCTTGCAAGAGTTTGCCACTCTTGTTTCATTATCATTTGGCCTTGAACCTCAATATTTGGTATTTTTCTTCATTGTAGACCTTTACTGCTTAGTACTCAGGTGAGCGATATAGGACCATCATGGTCCTCTTGTTTTTTTTTTTTTGATCACATGTTTAACTACTTATAATGGGTCCACCTTTAGCAGTCGATTGTGCTTAGGTAGAGCTTTTGAAACCTATACATACCATCAGCTTGGACCATGAAACAATCAGATTCAAATGTTACCAATGGTTTTTGAAAGTGGCTATATTTTCATATCAGCTCCTATAAACTAAGCTAAGTGATGTATTACCATCCAGGTCTTCTTGTTTAGGTCTAGCTGTCTGAATTTTTCAATATTAATATCTAAAAAAATAATGCCAGTGCTGATTTAGCCCAAAACTGTGCAAGTCGGAGTGCCAAGATTTTTTTTTATACAGATTTACATCATTTTAGGTAAAAGCATCACCTAAAGGTATTTTTTCGTTGATAGCTTTGTCAGACATAATCAAATGGAAAGGACTGAAAAGTATCTATCCATATTGAATACCTTTAACATTTTTTTAAAGATTATATTTTGTAATAAAAAGAGAATACAGGAAGCCAACATAGAGTTAAGTTTTGTTCCTCATAGACCTTTTGAAATGTCTTGCACATTAATTTTAGAGATTGAAATTCAGCTACATATGTCATGTATATATTATTTAAAATACATGTGACTGTGGCATCGAATTTGACAATTTCAAGATAAAAAGTAATTTTGGCAATCACACTTGTAAGATTTGATGTATTTGTAAAACAAACTGGAAAGTGGATATTAGTATTTCTTTTATGCTTTTCTTGAAAATATTTTGGTGTGTTAATGTTTATATATATAAGCCATATAAGCCATATTTTGTCAAACTACAGTGACCATCGAATCCCATCAAATCAAATGTTTCAGAGTTTTTAAATAAGCATTTCAAGTGGGAATAAATGTGTACAGGGATTTCATTGGCATCAATTTAATGAATTCAATTGATTATATTTATCAGACATCAGTAAACATACTTGCTGCAGAATTAATGACTGCTCACATAGTTAATAATGAAATTACAGCATTGTGTGAAAATGCAAGACTAGTCTGCACGTGCGCAAAGCTTGATCAGAGACATTTGTGCTCACAAACCGATTCCTTTACAATCAGATTATGGTGTGGCTGACTAATTTTCATCTTTTCATTACCTGGACTACATTTGACAACCTAAGATTTTGTAATTTTCCTAGCTTTTAAGTGATGTTCAAGGGCCATATAAATAAATATGGGTCCAAACAAACACAATAAGCAAAGGCAGTATGCAGGTGACTACAATGGTCTTTGAAACAGGAGGTATCAGGATTATGGAAAGCAAAGCCAAACAGCTAGAAATATTGTTCAAGGCCTTAGTTTATGTTGAAAGTTACTGGTGTAACATTTGACACAGATTCTATGGTTAGTTGATTAGCAGGATGAATAAAAGAAATTAAACAGATCTAGTTGAGGATCTTTACTTTATGGTGATCATAACATTTATCTTAGAGTAATGCAATATGGCCACTATATTAAATGAGTTTGAATCAAGTCAAAGCAATGAGTATCAAAGTGTACAAATTTTCTCCATTAAATTTGTTAAATCTTTCTTACCAAAGACTTAGACAAGGGTCAGATACAATAGCTACACAGTTTAAAAACAGTATTGTGAAATCAGAAGCAAGATTTATGATGTTATCAAAACCTAAAAATCAAGATAGAATAGTCTTGCACTTTGAATATGAACTTTTCAAGCTGGATCTAAGAGCAAAACTATGCTAACTTCAGTTAGAATAGTTTTGCACCGAGAATATCCTCATTTGGAGATAGAATATCTTTTAAAAAATTTAATATCTCCAAAACTAATTGGAGTATTACTGCAATATTTTAACATAATGTGTATCTTACTATTTTATTCCAATAAATGAAAAAAAAACTATTTTTTGACAAAAAATGAGTTGGAATAGTTTTTTGTTGAGCCCTCGACATGTACAACCGAGTTCCACAACAAAGGATTTTTGGGAAGAAATGATATCTTTTAAATTTTTTCTATCAGCTTATACCTTTGACCTATGAATTCCAACAGTCTCACTTGATAGGTACTAGTATAGTAATATGAGAACTATAATATGTTTTAACCCTTTACCACACGATTCAGGGTTTTAACAACCCTGATGGAGAAGGCTTTTGAAAACATTGTGGGAAAAAGAGAAAATGTTGGTTACCAGCATTTTCACCTTTTTCCACAATTATCTCTACCCAACCAAGGACAAATGTCTTCATTATAGCCACCTTAATTTGTTGTCTGCAAATGCTTTCAATTTGGACTGGTGTAAAAGTTTGTCGTTTGGTAAAGAGTTAACTGTATTAAAATTCAAAACCAGCCTAACTCTTTGCAGAACATAATTTGAGACTATTGCAGATGAGTATATCAAGATCTGACTGCACAGAGTGTGCTGTCTTATGCTTTTGACCTACACTATAATATGTTGTAAATCATAATGTATACAAAATAGATTTGGATTTCTGATGAATTGGTCTTTGCTGCTAACTAAAAATGTCTGTATTGTTAACTTAATAGTATAAAAGTTAAATAGCTTTGTACATTTTTCAGATTGACATACCATAAGAAGTTGTCATGGCAACCATTATGAATGGGCATGATGGCCCAGATGGAGAGGATGAGAAGGGTCTGGAGGATATGATCAGACTAGAGTGAGTAACATGAATTTTCTTAATTAGATGTTATTCCCTAAAAGATATTCCCCAAATATGCAGTTTAGACAAGGTCTATTGTAAATTCTTTGTACAGAAATCATTTGATCTGGCCAGGCCCTCAATTTTACTGTGGATTGATGACAGTAGTAACTGGTTGCCACATGATTTAAGTTTGCCTTCTGCTAAAAAAATGTATGGTGCATAATCAGGGGCGTAGCCAGGATATTTGTAATGTTGAAGCCAACGCCATAGGCGTTGGGCGAGTGCTGAAGGCATGAGCAGGGGGGAGAGCATGAGAGGGGGGCAGAGCCCCCCTCTCATAAGGGGGGTTCGGGGGGTCTCCCCCGAGAAAATTTTGAAAATTTGGTGCGATTTGGTGGCATCTGGTGATATCCGAACGGGCGTGTTACTATCAATATTTTGAAGATTTTTAGATAATTATTTTGTGAAAACTGGAGGAGAAATTGATCAAGCCAGTAAATACTTGAATTCATGTATTAAGAAACGCAATCATGGTCACGGTTCATTCGCAGTTTAAAACCAGGCATTTCATATTCTGAATAAAAAGGCAAGACGCCTGGGCTTTCTATCCGCAAACACGTTTATCACCTCTTGTGTATCTATTTGCACATGTTTATACACATGCATCAGAGCTAGTGAAGAGAGCCTTTCCGTTTTCATTGTCGCGCGTAAATAAGTTTTCACTCTCCGCATCACACTGAAGGACCTTTCAGCTGTCGCAGTTGCAACTGGCATAGTTACAAGAATAGCCAGACATACAAAGACGTTGGGGTACAGCGTTTGGTTTGTGGTTTTTATGGTGTCAGCAAGTGTTCCCGGTTTGGGATTGACAGCTATGGCCCCTCTTGATTTCCAACGACCAACTTCAGTTTGAAAGACCCCGAAGTTGTCTGCAGGCAAGTCATCTGAATATGTGTCGTAGACATGTCTTAGCATCTGGTCTGTCAGTCCATCGAGTTTGGTTGGTATCAGTCGCTCGGCAAGGAATCTGTCTTCATTCCCAACAAGGCGGTCCTGCAGTTCCTGCAACATATGGTCCAAGAAAGGAAGGTAGAGAGCTCTCTTTCAGTATTCCTTGGGTGTTGCAGCCGGTATGTTAACCCTGTGCTGTTGTCTCGCGGCTCCTCTTGGAATAGACGGGACCTTGTCCACATGGGCTGCCAGCGCTTTGGCCTTATCAAATAGTTCATCCCATGCTGTGTCATCATTTCGTTTAGCATTCAAATGATGTATGACCACCTTTGCTTCCTTAATGGCTTCAATCAAGTCAAATGTTTTAGCTTGTAACATAATTGATAGGGGATGTACAATCTGCAACACGTTCTCCACCACAACGAGTGCAATAAGAAAGTCAAACTTCGAAATTGAACAAATGAAGCTCCGTGCTTTCGAATCGCCATCTGTTTCCAGCTCTTCTAATGAACTGACTACAACAGGGTAAGCAGAGAGAAACGTGAAGAGCGCATCTGATCTACTGGCCCACCTGGTATCACATAATGTCTGTAACTTAGCCCTCATCCCCATATCTGCTCTCACCTCGTCATCCTCGGCCAGCTCTTCGCGGAAATGGGCCATGCGTTTTCCAGACTCATTAAAACAAAATGAAATTTGTTGTATAGTGTCCATAATGTTTTGCACTAGTGGCTCTTTACATGCATGAACTATAGCCAGATTGAGACTATGTGCCTTGCAGTGGACATACATGGCCTGTGGAACAACTTGTTTCACATGCGCTTGAACACCACGATGTTTCCCTGACATATTCGCCGCACCATCATATCCCTGTGCTCTCATCTTTTCTATGTTGATCCGAAGAGTTTCCAATGTGCTGAGAAAGAGCTGTGCAAGCGCTTCACCAGTAGTTTTCCTGGCTTCCACAAACTCTAAAAACTGCTCCTGAATGTCACCTGATTTGTCAAGATACCTGACGCAAATCGAAACCTGTTCTCTCGTAGAACAATCAGTTGCCTCGTCTGCAATGAACGCAAAACAAGGGGCACTGTTGCCCTTCTGAACTAGAGGATCCCGTATCTGACAGCCAATTATATCCAGAAGCTCATTTTGAATTTCTGGCGAAGTATACTTTGCTCTCGGATCACAGTGTTCAAGATGATCAGCTAGTAATTTGTTGTCTTTTGCCCTATTATTTAGTATTGCCTCAAAGTTTCCCTCACCTTTCCCATGTCCTCTGATAGCAATATTTTGTCTGCCACAAACGATTAAAGCGTCAATAATGCACTCCAGAATATGTCGATTCCGGCTGACGGTTTCCGCATGTGACTTCGACATGGACATACAAATGTCGGGCTTTTCCCCCTCCCTGACCCTAACAAACTCCTCTGCTGATTGCACGTTTTGGTAATGGACTGAGCCTTGGAGCGTGTGCCTTTTTACATCTCGTCCAATATTTGACCAATCTGACTGGGGAGAGTGGAGTCCGAATGTCTTTTCTTTACTCTCTCTGCTTCCGAAGAGAACGCAGGGTGCACAATAAACAGCGTCTCTTGATTCTGAATATCGCAGCCAGTGGTGGTTCATAAGCCACGTTGCATTCAGCGATCTATTTTTCCTTCGAATGAGTCTGAAAATACACAAAAAACTAGCGTTTAAATTAGTAAAACATAAAAAACCATGTCTGATTTCTTAGAAGTTCTGCTGATTATGAGAATAAAATCATTTAAAATGACTTTGTGGCGTCGATTTGACAAAGTTTGTAACTTCTGTGATTGCGCTCAAAAGCATCCAGTATGGTTTATGAACCACCACCGGCTGCGATATTCAGAATCAAGAGATGCCGTTTATTGTGCACCCTGCGTTCTCTTCGGAAGCAGAGAGAGTAAAGAAAAGACATTCGGACTCCACTCTCCCCAGTGTGTTGAAGAGGGATTGGTGACGTGTGTATTCAAAATAACCTCTTACTGTGATAGTCGCCGTGTAAAACATCATTATCTGTGCTGGTTATCAATAAAACCATCCACTAAAATTACACGTGAGCCCAGTGAAGGCGGTTATGACATCACTGTGCCCACCTTCCTCGATCGACACATTTAACTAATATATTATAATAAGATCCAAATCAAACCTTGAAGGAAACTTGTACTTTGATGAGTCCCAGGACTCTGTGACGAGCTTGTATTTAAGATCATCACGGCCTAGCTCTGTCGTCTCGAGTCGTCCAATGTCGGGGTAGGGCGGCCCATGTTCTACCGTTTTCGTCTCAACAGACACTTCATTCGATTCAGTGTTTGGTGTTTCGGGGACAGAAACCCTTGGTTCACATTCAACCGCTAATTCTGCAGGCTTCATGTACCGGAACAATGTTGTCTGGCGATACGCCATTCTAAAGAAAGATCATAACAAAATAATAATTAGTATGACCAAAGTATCAACAGAGAGACATATTGAAAAATGTTGTATTTTTTTCACGTTGATAAATGTTGTATTTTCACATGTTTTGTACGTAAAACATTCATTTTAATGCAAATCAAATAAAATCAAAACCATTTGCAAAAACTTGATTGACATGTGCGTCGAAAATCGATCTAAAAGTAATGCGCCTACAGCATTAATATGTCCAAGTAATATTTCTCCTTGGCATCACTGTGCTTCCATACTTTTAAAATCCGAGCGTATTGTTATTAATGAAATGCACTTTTCTATTTTTTTTTTCTTTTTCTCTCTCTCTCTCTGATTTGGTTATACTTCATTACTTGGACTAATTAGAAAGTTCTGCATCGAATGCATTACAGTGCAATATATGTATATATAAAAAAAATATGATGCTTAATGATTGCCGCAAAAACTTGTCAATGTGACACCGATAAACGTCATGCTAGTTTTCTAGGAACCTTCCATTTCCAGGGTTGCTGCTTTGGCTGCGTAGTACAAAATAATTTAATGAAGATAAGGAAACGCCAAAAAGTACTTACTTAGTTGTTCTATCACAGAAAAAGCGCAGAGAAAATCTTTGTTTATATCTCGAAAGTCGCCGGTCTGTGGAATTGGTAACCGGAAGCAATTCCACGGGGTGAAAAATACTATCTACGGTGGAATCAAAAGGCCGCGAGAAAAAAATATACAAATCAGATCTAAGTTAAAAATTTTATTTCTTCAGTTTTCTTTGTTAGTTTTTATTTTTGCTTTGTTTTCTTTGTTTTTCATTTTTATTTTCTTTGTTTTTCATTTTTATTTTCTTTGTTTTTCTTTCTTAATTTTTTCTCAGAAAGACCATACTTGAAAAAATTATGTTGAAGCCCGGGCTCCCAGGCTTCCGCCTGGCTACGCGCCTGATAATGTTCAGATGAAGAAACCCCTGAGACACATGGGCAGGTGTATAAGTTAGACTAATGTGACTGAAATATGTATAGTGTTGAAAACAGTGAAAAACTCCCAATACCAAAGGACTTATGAAAACACCGAGGGAAAAGGAGAAAATACTGGTTATTAGGATTTTCTTTTCTTACCACAATGTTTTGTATACTTTCATCTGCTTTTATTTTAGCCATATTGTAATTTGTGTCTGCAAATGCTTTCAGTCTAGACTAGTCTAAAATTTCAACATTTTGTAAAGATTATACAACAAAAAAAATTATGCACTGAAATTAATTTTTGCAGCATCTTTACTTGTAATAGAAATAAAATGGAACCAGGTAAAAAGTAAACAAAACATAGAGCGACTTGGTATCTTTTTTACCTATGTTTAAAATTCATTTTTCTGCCAGCGACTTAAGTTTCGACCAATCATACAGTAACAAATTTTTATTTCCACAATAACTTCCATTTTTTTAAATAGTATGAATCAAATGAAAATGCATTTTAACATCCACATTGTTTACTTTTGGCAGCCACTGGGCCTTTAAAGTATCAAATAACTTGGAAAAAAAAACACTTTTATATGACCTTTGTTGTCCCTAAGAATCATTATAATACGTCAGCAGAGGACAACATGAAGTAACCCATTTCCCTTTTAGGATACAAAAAACCCCCTAAATATTGTAATTTCAAGGCACTTTTTGCCAGGGTGTCTGATAATCTCTGCCTTTGAAAGCAATTTTGTTGTTGTTTTTAAAGCTCTTTTATTAGCCTCTATCAAACAATCTGGGACAGTGTTTTAATGACCCTGAATAAAAAAGATTTTGAAAATATTGCTAGAAATGGAGAAAGTGCTGGTAAACAGGATTTTTTTCTTTCCCTACAATGATTTCTTCCTCAAATCTAAACATTTGAATCACATTTAATTTGTAATCTGCCAATGCTCTTAATTCAGACATAGCGTTTAACTCACTATTTTACATAGTGTTTAACCCTACCAAAAAGTACAGCAACAGTAACAAAGGATAGAAATATAGGAAAATACCATTGTTTAAAAGTTACGGAAAATATTGTTGGATAAGGAGCCATTACTTGTTACAAGCAATTGCATTCTTTGACCACAAAGGCTAAGCACTTCTTTTTTGATAATTTTTTTTTTTCTGAAAAGTTTATCATGAATACATTGTACTATAAAAAAAACTGTCATGGTGGAAATGTTTTAACAGAGATAAATACTATGTTTGGGACAAGGCCAATTTCCATTCAGATATAGGTTATAAAATTTGAAAAGGATAAGTAAAGTCCTTCACCCTTCATCCAGTTCACTGTAAATAAATCCTCTGATTTGCAGATAGATATCCTTTTGACCCTTTACCAAATCATTCCAAGATTCTAATTACCTGACAAAGCTTTTGAAAACATTGTGGAAAAATGAAAATATGATGGAAACCATCATTTTCTCTTTTTCGGCAAATGTTTTTACTCTGTCAAAGGATCAGCTCCATTATTTCAGCCACCTTCAATTTGCTGTCTACAATTGCTTTCAATTTGGACGAGCCTATAATCTTGTTGTATGGTAAAGAGTTAACCAAACATTCTAACATGATACGTGAATTCGGCTCTATAAACACAGTGCAACGAAAGCGTGGTAAAATCTGTGTTATTCTATGTAGAGTGACGTCATTCTAGTAAGTAAGTAAGTTATTCAATGGAATATAATCTTCATCCGCGTTTTTACTTGAAGTATGAACTAGTTTTCCCTTGATTAAAGGTGGCCCTTCAGATTTTGGGATGAAAATTTTACAAAAATGCAAAAAAATCATCCTTATACTCCCAAAGCCTTTTAATTTTTATTCATAAAACCCCAGTAGTCGAAAACCATCCGACAACAAGAGAAATTAGAAATTTACTACTGCCCAGGTCGACACCGACGGGAAACACGTTCTATTTTTATATGAGCAACTCGCTCATTTACATACCTGAAATACACAGACAAAGCTTCAACCATAGCGTCCGAAGAAGACATTATGGAAAATATTTACATGTTTGTTATGTTATGGAATTTAAGCGTCATTAGTCACGTGCCAGTCACTTGACATTCCCACAATGCTTTTTTGATTTCTGGCGCGAAATCTAAAAATACCTTAAGAGGCTACGTAGCCTTTTAAGGAAATGCCATCAAAAAATTTTTTTTTTGTAATTTCATGATTCTTAATTATTGATGATTTGTATTGTTTTTTCATATAAATTTCAGTGATATATATTTTTTTTAATTTGGTGAAATGTGAAAAATCTAAATACCAACCTTTAAGAGTTGGTCATGTTAGAATCAAAATAATCTTCTTTCTATCGTGGTTTATCGTTCAATAAACCACGTTGTGAGTTATGAGGCGCAATGAATAATCCACTCGGGCTATCGCCCTCGTGGATTATTTATTGTGCCTCATAACTCACAACTGTGGTTTATTGAAGGATAAACCAAGATAGACAGAAGATTATTTCTTAAATAGAATTTTAGACTGATCCATATTGAAAGCTTTTGCAGACATGTTAGATGTAGCTCAAACTAGAGGATTTGTCTCGGATAGGAAAGAAAACATTGAGGGAAAAGGAGAAAATGCTGCTTACTAGTATTTTCTCCTTTTCCCACAATTGTTTCAAAAGCCTTCTCGTCAGGGTTGTTAAAACTCTGGATATAAGAACCTGAATTCATGTTGATTATCCATGTTTTATTTGGAAGTTTTCAACTTTACTGGCTGTAAACTTTTCTGGAGGAAATAGAGTATAAAAAAATCTGAAAGAGGCAGACCTTTTCTGGCTTATATATGATAAGATACCAAGATTTTGTTATTAGAAGCCAAACACCCCTTTCCTGATTAGCACTTTCCAGCTATTTTTTGATGGAATTTGGCCTACCAGTATTTTCTTCTTTCCCCACAGTATTTTCCAAAGCCTTCTTCGACTATTCAGGGTTATTAAAACATGGGATTGTTTTGTAAAGGGTTGAGACTGGTTTTAATTCTCGGTTTGACCCTTTCTAGTGGCACGTTGCCTCAGAGTGTTGTGGTGGATCACACTTTAAACCTGGAACTGAGCACACATAATGAAATGGAGACAACACATGAGGATGCAACTTTTCATTGTATAATAACTAAAACTGTTGAAAATGACATACAATGCCGTTCAGACTAATTCTTTTGTGATTAAATCGGCAATGAAAATGGAATAAAACACTTTTTGAACAAAAGCAAAATTCACCGTTGTCAAATAGGAATAAACGCCTGCACGTGAAGAAACAAAGAGGAACATAGAACATCAAAGTAATGTCAAAGATTACCACTTACACAAATTTATCTATTTATTTGAAATCAAAGTTTAATATTTAACACTTTTTGCTCAGTATGATACAGCAAATCAATTTCTCCTTTACCTGCAATTTTTTCTGATCTTTCAAAGTCAAATCCCCTCATTTGAAGCTCATTTATTGTGTTGTCTGTAAAGAGTATAAAAATTATAAAGTTTTGTCTTCAGGTGAAGAGTTTATTGTAAATAGATTTCAATCAGTGCTTGTAATAGCCCAAACTCCTGTGCCAGTCAAAAGTAGGTGTGGTTCAAAAATTGAAAAAAAAAATTACTTTAGTTTCATCTTATCATTTGTGTGTAAATAAGTAAACATAGACAGGGGAAATTAGTGTAAATAACATTATTTGTTGAAATGATTTCAAACTGATAAACTGTGAACTGTTGTAGTACTTGTTCTGCCTTGATTGGAGAGGTTTTAGGCAATGCCCGAAAGAGTTGACTGTTGATGTTGTTATCCCTGGGACCTTGTGGTTGTGAATACTGAATTGAGAAATCAGTTGCAGATTAATTTCCATTTAAGAAGTAATAGTATCAAAACTGACTTTTGCAGTTGTCCTTTGGTATACCCTATCCCACAGTGCCTTGGTTAGCTGGGTTTTTAGGCCATGCCAAAACCTTACTGTAGACTTGTTATCAAGCAAAGTTACAGTTACACATCTGTTGCAAATGACTTTCGAAAGCAAAGCAAGTATGTGATGGAAATGAATGATGCTTTTCATTTTTTCTTCTAATTGAAAAGAATATTGGCAGGCTGTTTCTCTTCTTTCAAGATAATTTGTTGAATAACTCTCTATACCAAATGGCAAAAGTAAAGACTTGTCTGAATTGAAAGCATTTGGAGTTGCCAAACAAAGTGTGGCCAAGATGGCAGTATTTATCTTAGGGTGGAAAACATTGTGGAAAAAGGAGAAATTAACACCAGCATTTTCTCCTTTTTTCCACAATGTTTTCAAAGGCCCTTTTCATCACGGTCATTAAAAGATGGGTTTGTGTGGTGCAGGGCTTATAAAACCCTGATTCAAGCTAGATCAAAGAATAACTCCAGGTGTGATTCTGTATAATGGAAATTTGTTGCCAGTCATCTTCTGCAAGGTGGGGATGGTAAGCAGTGTGTGAGTTACTGAGGGTAAACAGTTTTGAAGCCTTTGAATTTACAAGTGTAAAACTACAGAATTCCAATTGCTTATTTGCAATATTTATATTATAATGTAAAAACGAACAATAAAAATAAACAGAAAATATTCTAACTTATCTACAGACGTGTCATCCATTAAGTCATCATCTGCCATTGGGAACTCATACCTTTAGATAGATCTGTTGAAAAGAATCTATATACAGATAAATTAATCAAGTAAGATATTTTAAATGAAATTTAGGTAAGAAAGGATGAGAAAACAGAATTAAAACTGACTAAATGAACGGTACGAAATTTCCGAAATAGAATGCCTTCTCCCAGCTTTGACTTTTGATGCCCAAAACTGCGGATTGGTAGTCACAAATGACCTTCAAAGTTTTACATCTAGAGTAAACACTGTTTTACCCTTTACTCAACAATTCCGAATTTTAACGACCCTGAAACTAAAGGCTTTTAAAAACACTGTGTGAAAAGGAGAAAATGCTGGTAACCAGCATTTTCTCCTTTTTACACAATGCTTTTTATGTGTAGTTGTGCATGTGACTTACCACAATGAATCTTTATGATGTGTCGTTGTGCATGTGACTCTTTACATTTGGATCTCTTTAGGCATTTTAGAGTTATCTGCCCTTGAATTCTGAAATAACCAATTTCTTGTGTGGCTATCTTCTCATACTGTTTCTATCGGAATAACTTGAAACTTAACACAATGAATCTCTATGATGTGTAGTTGTGCATGTGACTCTTTACATTTGGATTTCTTTAGGCGTTCTAGAGTTATCTGCCCTTGATTTCTGAAATAACCAATTTCTTGTGCGGCTATCTTCTCCTACAGTTTCTATCGGAATAACTTCAAACTTACCACAATGAATCCCAATGATGTGTAGTTGTGCATGTGACTCTTTATATTGGGATCTCTTTAGGTGTTCTAGAGTTATCTGCCCTTGATTTCTGAAATGGAAAAATAACAAATTTCTTTAGCAGCTTTCTTCCCATATGGATTTCATCACAATAACTTGAAACTTACCACAATGTATTTCTTTGATGTATTGTTGTACATACCCCCAATTTTTTTGTTTTATCATTCCAGAGTTATATGCCCTTGAACTCTCACGTTATGAATTTCTTGTGTGGTAGAGGGTTAAATGTTTTTTTTCAATGAACTATTAACCCTACAGATGATCAAGACTTATTTTCCTTATTATGCAAAATAACTCCATGGTCTCATATGTGATCTCTGACTGTCCAGTGTCTTGTTCTTTTATGGTACATCCTTCATTTTAACCCATTTCACTGACAAGCCCCTTTGGGTGTATATGCACAGCTCTGTGAAGCTCTTGTTTATTATGTTTAAGGAACATTTAATTTGTCGTCTTCAAATGCTTTCAGTTTGAACCAGTCTAAAATTACCTTAAGTAAAGACTTAAAGCAGGGTTTTCCATGACGCACAAATCCTGCGTCATAGACGCGATTTTAATTCAAATGACCCCCAAAATAAATGACGGTGCGTCATCAGTGATGCAACTTTCTAAAATCTAAATCATCTACGAAATTGAATAAAGCATCATAAATCCAAGTCTGTTCTTGCTTCAATATCAGACGAACACTGGTTCTTTTTTTAACTACACGGTTTATTTTAGATAAAAGTGATTTTCCGGTAATTTATTTATAGAATAAGACTGGTTTACGCATTATTGCCGTAAAGTATATCGGACATATGTCGTAAATATGGGCCCAGTCAAAGTCTTGATTGGGTTTTCTGTATTTCATAGCTTATTTTACCCGACTTCCGGTATATAAAAGTACACATTACCAGTCTGTGCTGTTCGCGGAAAATAATGTCACTACGAAGTAAACAGTAGCATTCTTCTATCGTCTGCTTCCTACAACTGCCGATCAAGCCACGTCAAGCAGTGATTCGGACGAGAATGTTTCGTCTGTCAAAAAGTGAAATCGAGCTTTCCACCAGAAATGACTTACAGACTTTACTTTCTTGGAGTTTAAAGGTGAAATGCAATGTAATCCGTGCTTGATGACGAAGAGATCCATTTATTTTGACACCCTAAGTTAAAGAAATGACCCTCAACTAATGAAGAAAGGGGTCACAATGACCCCCAATTTTTAAAGCTATTGTGATCACTCACCGTCCGTCGGCATCCGTCGTCCGTCTGTCCGTCCGTTCACATTTCTTTGTTTACACTCTAGCATCTACAAATATCAACCAATCGGAACCAAACTTGGTCAAAATATATATAACCATAAGATCTCGGATGAGTTCGATTATGGGTCTAATCGGACCAGAACAACTGGAGTTATTTGCCCTTGAATTAGAAAAATTGCTATATTTGACTTTGTTTACACTCTAGCATCTACAATTTTTTACCAATTAGCACCAAACTTGGTCAAAATATATATGACCATAAGATCTCGGATGAGTTTGATTATGGGTCTAATCGGACCAGAACAACTGGAGTTATTTGCCCTTGAATTAGAAAAATTGCTATATTTGACTGTTTACATTCTAGCATCTACAATTCTTTACCAACCAGCACCAAACTTGGTCAAAATATATATGACCATAAGATCTCGGATGAGTTTGATTATGGGTCTAATCGGACCAGAACAACTGGAGTTATTTGCTCTTGAATAAGAAAATTGCTATATTTGACTTTGTTTACACTCTAGCATCTACAATTTTTAACCAATCAGCATCAAACTTGGTCAAAATACTTATGACCATAAGATCTCGGATGAGTTTGATTATGGGTCCAATCGGACCAGAACGACTTGAGTTAATTGCCCTTGAATTAGAAAATTCTATAGAATAGTTCTTTGTCCTGAGCATAACTTTGTCATCTCCAGTCCGACTGACTTGAAACTTGGCATTTATGTTTGTTGCAATAATACGGAGTGCAGTGTGAAAGAACCATAACTCTACCTCATACTGTCTATGAGTTATTTCCCTTTGATCGTCATTTTTACAGCATTTTCTGCTTGTCCGGAATATAACTTTGTCATCTCTAGCCTGCACATCTTCAAATTTGGTATGCATGATTGTTGAAAAATTACGGAGTGCAGTGCACAAGAACAATAACTCTTCCTTGCTCGAGTTATTCCCCCTTTGACCTTCATTTTTATAGCATTTCTTGCTTGTCCGGAGCAAAACTTTGTCATCTTAAGTAGGAATGACTTGAAATTTGGTATGCTTATTTGTTGCAATATTTGGAAGTGCAGTGCACAAGAACAATAACTCTACCTCGTGCTGTCTGAGTTATTTCCCTTTGATCATCATTTTTACAGCATTTAGTGCTTGTCTGGAATATAACTTTGTCATCTCAAGTCAGAACGACATCAAACTTGGTATGCATGTTTGTTGCAATATTACCGAGTACTGTGCATAAGAACAATAACTCTACCTAGCGCGGATTTTGAGTAATTCCACTTTGATCTTCATTTTTTACAGTATTTCTTGCTTGTCCAGAATGGAACTTTGAAGTCTCAAGTCAAATTGACTTGAGACTTGTTAAACATGTTTGTTGCATTACCAGCCCTTTGCAATTATTATACCTCCTCGACAACTGGCAGTGGGATGGGCATATCTTGCAAGAGTTTGCCACTCTTGTTTCATTATCATTTGGCCTTGAACCTCAATATTTGGTATTTTTCTTCATTGTAGACCTTTACTGCTTAGTACTCAGGTGAGCGATATAGGACCATCATGGTCCTCTTATCTTTTATTTACACTATCAGCTTTGCTAAGACATTCTGGACAAGAGCAATCTTGAAATTGTAATGTTTTGGGGGTCTTTTTAATTTTCTAGTCTGAAAATGTCTGCTGGGTTTATGTAGCATTCTAAAGATTAACCCTTAAGCTGCTGATTGCGACTCACTGACCTTTTACAGACAGTGTAAATCCAAGATAATTTACACTGACCAATAAGGAGATGTTTTTCTTCAAAAAATGAATTTGAAATAGCATCAATTGAGTTTTTATCAGCGGCTTAACCCTTTCCCAAACAATCCCTGGTTTTCACGACCCTGAGAAAGAAGCCTTCTGAAAACATTGTGGGAAAAGGAGAAAATGCTGGTAACCAGCATTTTCTCCATTTCCCACAATGTTTTCTTCCCTTCCCAAAACAAATTTAAATTTTTGAATCGCATTTATGTTGTCGTCTGCAAATGCTTCCAATTTGGAATAGTCTAAAATTATGTTGTTTAGTAAAGAGTTAAAAAGTTTCATTTAATTTATTCAGCAGGATAAGGGTTAACACTTTACCACACAATGCCGACTTTTAACGACCCTGGGAAAGAAGCCTTTTGAAAACATTGTGGGAAAAGGAGAAAATGCTGGTAACCAGCATTTTCTCCTTTTCCCACAATGTTTTCTACCCTATCAAAGAAAATTGCACCATTTGAGTCACATTGAATTTGTTGCCTGCAAATGCTTTCAATTTGGGCAAGGCCAAAATTCTGTGGTCTGGTAAAGGGTTAAAACAAGGTATGAAATGGCAAAAGTGGTTACAAAATGACTTAGTAAAGTAGAGCTAGAATTTGTGCATTTGAGAAGGTTTATCTAGTGAGAATTAACAGCTTTCAAATAAGTGCAGCAATTTGAGTTGATGTTGAATCTTTTGCTTCTGTATTTGTGAGACATGCAGCTAATGTTTTGTCATCTTGCAGAGGACTTGCATTGAAAAAATTGTGGAAATAGGAGAAATTACTTGTTCCTAAGCAGTTCAGGGTAATTATTTTTACATCTGAAATAATGCTTATGGAGCAAAACCAGGATTTTGTACTTTGGCTAACTCTAGTGGCTAAAGGGATACTAAATAATCATCATTATCAAATCATTTTCTATGTACAAACCCAGAAACCTCTGACTATTTTCAGTGTGCTAGATGAGAGGACAATTTTGGAAAACCTCCAGGCCAGATACAACAATGATCAGATTTATGTAAGTATTTCTTCATGTTCTGTGCATAGTGACCTTGATCTACAGTGTCTGTAAGTGACACTGATCTTGATCTACATGGTCTACACAAAGAATTCTAACTCAACTAAGTTGCACTTAGCACTATACAAGTAGCCCTTAGAGAGCCCAATAAACCCATGGAAGATTTTCTGTCTAGAAATAAGAACTAAATAATTGCATTTTCAAGGTTGTTCCTGTCCTGAGTGTCATAGCAAAGTGGACATTGTACATCAAAGATGAATACATGAATAGGTGTGGGGACATTCCGTTAAAAGTGGAAGTTACTTGTTTGTGTTACACAATTTTTCCATTTTCATTTGCCACATTGTACCTTTTGCTGCAAGATTGGATAAAAAGTAAGATTGGAGAAAAATATACTACTTGTAATGAGTAATTGATAGCTTTTTTCATATATTGTCCAACAAACATCTCATGAAAAAAACAATTTGCAAGATATCTACATTGTAATATAGAGTGTCCATGATTTTGAAAAGTACAAGAATTTCTAAACAAAACTGAGATGTTCAAGAAAATGATAAAAATTAAGAGAAATACTGGAACAGAATGTATCTTAATGGTTTGAGAGGTTATCTTAAACATCTGTCCTTGTTCACTGCATTTTTCTCTTGATAAAACTGATCACCTATGCAACTGTGGTGAATTACTTTCAAATGATTGGTCTGTTTTAAATGTTACAGTGATCTAAAAGATTATCCTTAGCATCTGAATCATGTGAAAATGTGAACCTCTAGAAGCCCCTTTCACAACTATAATTGCCTTTGCAGGCAGTGTACATCAGGTTCAGACTGTACAAAATACGCAGTCTGGTTGGTCATTGATCTACACTGTCTGTGAGACATCCTGAAAAAGAGCCCTTGAAATTGCAGTTGTTTTTAAAAGTCTTATTTCTAGATTAAACATGTCTGTAGGGGTTATTTGGAGCCTTAACTCTTTACTAAATAACAAAATTTTAGACTCCTCCAAATTGAGAATACATGTACATGTATTTGCATTTGACTCAAATAATGGGATCTGTGTTTGAAAAGTTGGAAAACATTATAGCAAAAAAGAGAAAATGCTGGTCTCCAGCATTTTCTCCTTTTTCCACAATGTTTTCAAAAGTCTTCTTCCTCAGGGTCGTTAACACTCAGGATTGTGTGGTAAAGGGTTAAGGGTTGAATCATCATATGTAGAATAGTACTTGTAGACATACTGCTTTTTTGCCTGAATGTTTTTTTTTTAAACTTATCAACCTAAATAATTATTTATCTAGTTACTGGTGTAATATTGAAATGAGCCATGCTCTGTGAAAAGGGGGCTTAATGCATCTGCGAAAAGTATCGATCCAGGTCAGCCTGTGCAGTCTGCGCAGGCTGACCTGGGCCGAAACTTTTTGCTATTGGTCAATATCTGTATGTCTAAGGCCCAATCTACCTTATGATTAAGACAGTTGCTAAAAAAGTGGCTACTATGGATCCATAACTATGGGATGGCTTGCTTGGTATCATGCACCACGGAGATGCATTAAGCCCCCTTTTGCCAGAGCTTGGCTCAAATATTTTTAGCTTGGCTGTTCTTGAAAAAAAAAAGCAAAAACTTTGTCATTTTCAAAAACATTGGCATTTTAATATCTCTCATTAATTAGGATATTTCTTTGAAACTTGCACTATTTGTCAACTATCAAAAGGGGAACTCATACAACAAGGGCAGGCACATATTTTCGACACAGTTATGCCCCTTTTTTGAATTAGAATATTCATGACAAGCAACGGCAGCCGTTTGACACCCACATGTGGTGCTCTTGTTTTATTTGGAGGAGTCCAAAGTCAAACATAGTGAGTTAACTGTTTACCAAATGACAGAATTCTAAACTTGTTCAGATTGAAAGGTTTGCAGACGACAAATGATGAATGGCACAAATGATGAATTTTATCTTTGAACTGGTAGAAATCATTGTGGGAAAAAGGGAAAATGCTGGTCACCAGCATTTTCTCCTTTTCCTACAAAGTTTTCCAATGTCTTCTCCCTCAGGGTCATTAAAATTTGTGATTGTGTGGGAAACGGTTAATAAGTTATCCCCTTACCAAACAATCCACTGTTTTAATGACCTCGTTGGAACAGGGTCTTTGAAAACATTGAGTGTTAAGGAGAAAAGCCTGGTTATCAGGATTTTTTCTTTTCGAACAATGTTTTCTACTTGTTCAAATACATATTGCTTTCTATAATTTGTCTACGAATACTTTCAATTTGTACAATTCTAAAGGTTTGTCGTCTGGTAAAGATTTAAAAAGTATTTTATTTGGTACCAGTAATTCAAATTCAGTATCTGATGACTAGGCCAAGGCATATCATTTCAAAGATTCAAGATATTTTTAGATGAGGTCAATTGGTACACTTCATTTATTTCTTTACCAAATAACAAAATTTTGGACCAGTCAGAGTTTTAAGCATTTGCAGATGATTGACAATGTAGCTCAAATGGTGGAGTTTATTTTTGATAGGGTAGAAAACAAGGTAGGAAAAGGAGAAAATGCTATGTTTTCAAAAAACTTCTTTGTAAGGGTCATGAAAACTCTAATGATTTTGATATATCTCAATGCAAATACAAGGATTAATACTGTTAGCTACTAGGTGACTCAAAACCTACAAACATGTGAATTTTGTAAACAAACCATAATTTATCTGGCTATTTGTAAGTTAACCCTTAAAGAGTCTTTCACAACAATAATTGCCTTAGCGGCCAGTGTAGATAATGATCAGGCTGCACAAAACATGCAGCCTGATCTTTGATCTACATTGTCAGCTTTTGAAACACTGTAGACAAATGCAACCATTATTGCTTTTATAGGATTAACAACATTTCTGTTGTTTTTATTTGGCGGTCGTTGTTAACTCAATACTTCTGAAACAAATTTTCAGCAAACCACTTTTAACCAACAAAAAATTTCTGCTGCCTCAAGATTTCTCTTAATCAGAATTTTTCATCTCTTCAGACAGTGAAGAGCAAGATTAGACTACACATTTCAGCAGTCTAATCTTGGTCTACTGGTTGATCTGGTAATGAGTATTTTCTACTTTTCCCACAATGTTTTCTGGTAATGGCAAGTTCCATGATTTGGGCAACCCTTGCTTTGCTGTCTGCATATGCTTTGAATTTGGGTGATATTAAAATTTTGTTGTGTGGTAAAGAGTTCACCAGTTTTAACTTACCATAAATTCACATTAGTACTTTTTTCTGTCTGCTGAGGGATAATATTAGCCTATCTGGAGGCTAATGACACAAGAATAGGGGCTCCTCGATGGTGATTTCATTGATTACGGACCAAATTAACCAGTGGCTCTAACATCAGTTTCATTCTAATTTAAAGCGTTGCCCTCTGGTTGGCAGAGACGTGTGCTAGTGGCTAGTCTTTGAACTTAGAATGAGATTAGAACAGTTGGTGAACATGGCCCCACATTTCTTTACGTTTGTTCTATCCTTTTATTCAGACATACTGTGGGAGTATTTTGGTGTCTGTCAACCCCTATCACATGTTTAACATCTACGGACTGGATATGGTCAAGAGATATGAGGGACAGCTGATTGGTGCATTGCCTCCGTAAGTAAATCTACTGACCCATTATACAGTCCACGCAGTACTTATTTAAAAAGAAGTGAAACTTCCTATCTCAATAATTTTTACTTAATTTACAATATACCCAGGATTCAAGTGACGTTTTTATCCTCTTTTACCCTATATTAAATAGTCCCGAGTTTGAAAGACCCTGAGAAAGATGGTTCTTGAAAACATTGTTGGAAAGGAAAAAAATGCAGATGACCAGTGTTTTCTCCTTTTCCCAGAATGTTTTCTATCCTGTCAGAGAAAAATCCTTTAATTTGAGCCACATTGAATTTGTCGTACATAAATGCTTTCAAGTAGGACAGGGCTAAAATTTTTTGGTTTAGTAAGGAGATATACAGTTTCTAAAGAAAATATTACAGTCGTGGTATGAAATGAAGAAATTGCTAACATCCAGCAATCTCTTCCTCTCACACAGAGTTTTCACTCATTTAATCAAAGCGTTGAGAACGCTGACGTGGTATTTGTCAAGGAACCCATTTTGTGGAATTAATAATTTGAAAGAAAAAAGAGAAATATTATTCAATTTTTGGCTTGAAAGTCAACCTACTAAGCAAATGAATACCTTTTTGGTCGTTGTCTGCGCATGTCATATTCTTCGAAGATTCGACCTGTCTGCTACAACGGATCACCCATCCCCCGAATATTTGGGAAAAGTTGGGCTTACAGCGAAGCTATTAGCCTATTACCCAAGCATGTAGGGGCTGTTTTAATAAATGGCCGATGGATAGGTTACATGCTAGTCAATCACAGCTGAATGAATCGCACCAGGTAGCGTTTTATTGAGTAAACGTTTATTTCATTGTGAAATTCAAAGTAACAGTTGTTGTTTTGAAAAGTAGTCCGGTTCTGTACCCATAATGCCCATATTAGATAGATGTGTATTTGTAGAATGCCATCTAGCGGGAGATAATTCCTTTTTGGTTGAAGGGAGAGTACTCATGACAAAGTTTGGATTATTTGTGTATTGGTGGTCTCCCTTAGATCATTACGAGGAGTCAGGAGTAACGTCCCTTGACAGTAGGATGCATGATGGATAGAGAGAATAACCATGTGAATATATGGAATAAAATTAACTTTGTACCTGAAAACTATGATTTTGAAATATCTTTAGCCGTTAACATTTAATTTCCAACATTTCAATAAATTATTTAGATCTATGAATATTAATGCGCAATCAAATGGAGTAGAGCGCATTCATAGGATGAACAAGCCATGGGACGGACTGGTTTTGGAACGAAAAAGCCCAGGACCAAGCGATCGGTAGACGAATTTTGTATCATTGCGCCAATAGAAGACTATGAGCGAGTGAAACTATTTTCAACAGAAAATTAGTATTTCCACGGTCGATAGCCTCATCCAGAGTATTTTAACACCCCATTTCCAATTACATATCTGAGTGCTACCGAAAAACTCATTTGACTGAGGAAAATTGATTTAACTGGGTTTATTTCCTTCGGCTTTGCACAGAATACAATACATGGTCTTCAAAATTCAATATTGAACTCATAGTGGTATTGTCTTCGACAAATACCATAAAAATCCTAACTTTTATTGTTTTAAAGAATCCTAATATCTTAATCTTGAAGTGCATAAGACCGAAAAGTCACTCACATCAAACAATCCACCCTCCTGCACAGAAACTGAAAACTAGACAACCTAATCTACACCCAAGTTATCTGCTATACCCTCCTGAAAAGTAGCATTGGAGAAGAATGAATTGAAATAACATTTAAAGGCAGTGTATGAGAAGGATGAATTGCTCACACAAAACCCTTCTAAAACTTACTGGTAGTCATGAATCAATTGGAACACATCATATCATGTAATTACATGTATATGAGTCGTGCTCGTTGAAAGGGGGGTTTAATGCATCTGTATGAAGTATCAACCCATGTCAGCCTGCACACTCTACATAGGCTGACATGGCTCATAACTTTCTACTGTTTGTAAATTTTCTGTATTCCAAGGGCCATTCTAACTGATGATTCAGTCAATTGTTGGATAAAATGGATTTTTATTGATCCATAATTATGTAATGACATGCTTGGTTTGGTGCATTACTAAGATTTATTAATTAACTCCACTCACTTTGTATAAAAGTGAAAGTATTGAGAAGAAACATTTCTAAACGTACGTAACTCATTATTACCAGACAAGAAAATTTTAGAACTATCCCAATTGAAAGCAGTTTTAGATCACGACATAGTATTAACTCAGATGATTGGATTAGGCTTTGAAAGGATAAAAAGAATTTACAAGAAAAATAGAAATACGCTGATATCAACATTTTAGCATTTCTCCTTGTTAAACAATATTTTCAAAAGGGCCCTTCCTCATGGTTATTCAAACCTGAAACTGTTTTGTAAAAAGTTAAAGCATGAGATCTTTCTGTTACAGGCATCTGTTTGCCATCGCCAGTACAGCATATGGTAGAATGATGAAGAATACAGAGAATCAAGTCATTGTAATTAGGTAAGTAAGATGATCTGTGTCCTTATTCACCAACCATTTTTAGCTCCACTGGCCGTATGCCAGCGGGCTTATGTCATGGCCCAGTGTCCGTGGTGCATGCGTTATCTTTTATTTCAAATGTCTTCATCTCTGAAACTACCCATTGAATTTTGATGAAACTTCACAGAAATGATCCTGTCATGGTCCTCTTCAGAATTTCTTGAGAAAATTTGATTCCTTCAAAAACTCTGGTTGCCATGGCATCAAAACTGAAAAATATTGGAAATCTTTGAAAATCTTCTTGTCTGAAACCATGAGGCCTAGGGCTACCAAATTTGGCATGTAGCTTTATCTAGTAGACCTCTATCAAGTTTCTTCAAATTATAGCCGTGGGGTCAAAATTGGCCCGGCCCCAGGGGTCACAATTTTTTTCATGGGCTTATGTAGAGAAAAATTTAGAAATCTTCCTGTACCTAGCCATAAGGCCTAGGGCTACCAAATTTTGCATATAGCTTTATCTAGTGGGCCTCTACCAAGAGTGCCGAAATTATAGCCCTGGGGTCAAATTTGACCCTGCCCCAGGGGGGTCACAAGTTTTACATGGGCTTATATAGGGAAAACTTTAGAAGTCTCCCTGTACTTATCCATTATCCAAATTTTGCATGTAGCTTTATCTAGTGGGCTTCTACCAAAAATGCCCGAATTATAGCCATAGGGTCAAATTTTATTCCACCTCGGGGGTCACAAGTTTTACATGGGTTTGTATAGGGAAAACTTTAAAAATCTTCTCTTACCTAGCCATAAGGCCTAGGGCTACTAAATTTTGCATGTAGCTTTATCTAGTCGGCCTCTACCAAGACAGCCCAAATTATAGCCCTGGAGTCAAGTTTTCCCCCACCCCAGTGGTCTTAAGTTTTACATGGGCTTATATAGTGAAAACTTTAGAAATCTTCTTGTTACTAACCATGAGAACTAGGGCTACCAAATTTAGCCCTGTCTCAGGGATCTCATGTTTTACAGGGCTTCTTATTGAGGAAACTTTGAAAATCTTCTCGTTTATAACCACACATTCTAGACCTGTATTATTTGGTATGGGGCTTTATCTTGTGCACCTCTACCAGGATTTAAGTAATTATAGCTCTGTGGTCAAAAATGGCTTTGCCCTGGGGTCATAACTTTCTCAAGGGATTTTATAGAGAAATTTTTGTATGTTTATTAGTTTGAAACCAATTGACCAAGTATTGTAATGTTTGGCGTGTAGGGTTTTGAGCCCTGGTATATGATAATTTTTTGTGTACCTATGGGTCCTTCCTAGTCCCAATATCTCAGTTATAACATGTCATGCCAGTTATCAGTGGGTTGCAAGTTCAGACTTTGAAAAGCAAAAACTCTTCCTGGGATTGGTATAGGATTCATTCCTAGGTTACTGTTTAGTGTTTGCTGGACTTTGTGTATTTGGGAAAGCAGCCTGTTACTTGGAAAAGTGTTGTGTATAGTACTTTTCCAAAGAATTCCTAATTTTTACAGCTCTAAGAAAGACTGCTTTTGAAAAGCAGAAAATTTATAAAGCATTGAAGGAAAAGGAGAGAATAGTGGTTTACTGACAATTTCTCCCATTCCGAAGCAATCTTCAATGTAAAAACAGGAAATCATTTTGCTAAGGGATAAAAATGAAAAAAAGATTCGGTGACTAGTGAACAAATTGTATTTAAGTTGTAGGGGCACATACAAACAACTGAACAATAGAAAAAAGTTTACTGACGACAACACAATAATTTGTAACAATGTTTGACATACAAAAGCTGTACAATTATTCTATTTTTTGCATAGGTTTATTTACAAAATATTTCTACAAGTCCATTCATAGTTATTCCATTATTAAACCTTAGACTATTTATTCTATGTGTTACTGTCATATGTTTTTGTGTGACAATGGAGGAGTCCACAATAGAATGGTATTTTAAACTTAACCAAATGACAATATTCTTGACTTGTCCTAATGGCAAGCATTTGCAGACAAGGAATTAGACGTAGGCTCATGAAATGGTATTTGTATCTGATATAGCATAATACCAGCATTTTCTCTTTTTCCCCACAAAAGCTTTTTTGTGCAGTGCTGTAAAACATCTGATTGTTTGGTAAAGGGTTAAGGTCTTGGATTGGTTTTGTAGGAAATCCTGGTTTAATTCAAATTGGAGTATCCCAGGCAAAAGTATTCATAGATAAGGAACAGTGACCAATGCTTTAAGTCTCAGCCAGACAACTGAAATTTAGACTTGCTGAAATGGAAAGTATTTGCAGATTAAAAGTCAAAATATGGCTCAAATGATGGGATCTGTCTTGAAAGAGTAGAAAGCATCTTTGGAAAAGGAAAAAAATGCTGTTCACCAGCATGTTCTCCTTTTCCCACAATGTTTTCTAAGGCTTTTTCTTCAGGGCTGTTAAAACATGGGATTGTTTGGTATAGGGTTGAACACCCAGTTTCTCTTACAATGGTTCCATATCAGTCTACAAAGACTTCCTTTCCATAACATATTTTACTGAACAGTGTACTGGATTTTTAGTGTCCTTTGTATTAGGGTTCTGTCTTTGCCTTCTTGCTATGTTTGAAAATACCCTGTATTGTATCAAGAAATTGTAGAGGGACCCTCCATGGCTCCAGTGGTAAACATGTTGGATTAGGAATCAGGAGACTCAGATTTGATCTCACTTGAAGCAAATGGTTCCTGAGTGTCTTTGGGCAAGACACTTCAGAGCTCTAGCCTAGTGGTAGTGAATCCAAGGACACACATGAATAAGTAAGCCGTTGCCATGTGACTTTAATTGTTGAAACTAGTGTAAATTACAAATCACAGGGAGAGAGAGGAATAAATGGAAACTGTGGGTCACCATCCATACATTAGTAATTTTTCTACTGAATTTTAGGAAGAAACCCTAGACTCCCACATAAACATATTAATATTATTTTAATCAAGAATGGGATTAAGGCAAGATAATTCTAGCCATTTTGCTGTATGGTGATTGGGGAATAAAAATTTTGATAAAATTCAATTAACTGGTAATCTTTCAAAGTACACTGAATACATAATTTGTTTGGTTATGTTAGGTACAAAAGGTTTGATAATGGGCTCCCAGTTAAAGTCTTTTGTCAGTGGCCTGAGCGGATTCTTTTGCAATGATAAGTGTTTGTTATGTTAATGAATGAAATCTGTCTGAATTATTATGAGTCCTTATTGATGGTATTGTCCCTATGAAATCCTATACCTGGGTACAACAAAAAGTGTTCTGGATCAAATGGCCAATGACCTCTTTGGTTCTCTCTGTTGGTATTCCTATTGCCATACAGGCTATCAATCCTTTACCAAACAAACCCATATTTTAATGGACTTCAATAAGAGGCGTTTTGAAAACATTGTGGGAAAAGAAGAAAATGGTGGTAAACAGCATTTTCTCCTTTTCCAGCAATGTTTTCTACCTACTCCATTCACTTGTAACAGTTTTGAATTTATTTCCCTCAGATGCAATTTAAAGAGTCTAAAATTTGTCATGTGGGAAAGGCTTCATGTACAAAATTAACTTTACTTCATGTAATCTACAAACAAGAACAATTAGAAGGAAAGAAAGGATGTCATTTAAGATTTGAGTTTGTATGAAAAAAAAAACTTTGTGGAAAAGGGATGAAATGCTTGTTACAAGCAGTTGCTTTTTTTTTTATCACAATGTTTTCTATAGGTCACTGTTCCAAGCCCTATTTCTTAAACAGTGGATTAAACCCCCTTGTGGATTGAGACACATTCTGACATGGCTGTACCATACATTCTTTGAATGTCCAATCTGTGCTTTTACCATATTGTATCCTATTCAATAAAAAAGTGTTAATTTCCCGGACAATCAGTCTATATCCTTGGTGTATGCCCTATGTCTATGTAATGTGCAATAAGATTTGTTAGATTTAAAATTGTTTTTACAGCAGTGGGTGAAGTGCAATTCCCCATAAATCACAGTGTTTCCTAGTCATATCTGCATCAAGATATTTTTCTTTGATTTGGAAGGCCTGGCCAGTTAGCTCAGTGGTTAGCATATCTGCTTCATGACCTGGTGGTTGCGAATTCGATACCAGGTTGAGGCAAACTTTCTTTTCGGCGATTTCTTGCCTCTCATCTCTGATGCATGTGCGAAAAGTAGTCAGAGACTTGGAAAGAAAGTGACCAGCATTTTCTCCTTTTCCAACAATGTTTTCAAAAGCCTCTTTAATCAGAGTCGTGAAAACCTGGGATTGTGTTGTAAACGGTTAAAGTGATGAGAGCAGCCCCAGTGATTTTTCATTTGAAAGATAAGACCTGATGACATCTGTTTTTTGATATCAAAGAGTTTTCACCTTTCCTAAATGAATGAACCAATTCTTAACTACATGGACACCTCTGGATTTAATAGCCATTTACAAAATTTGAAAAGTTTGCTTTTCAAACCATTTGCTGCCCTTTTGAACAAAATTCAATAAGGTTTAAATATAGGGTATTTAACCCTTTACCAAACAATCCCGGGTTTTCACGACCTTGAGAAAGAAGCCTTCTGAAAACATGGTGGGAAAAGGAGAAAATGCTGGTAACCAGCATTTTCTCCTTTTCCCACAATGTTTTCTACTCTTCTAAAGTCAAGTTTCAATTTTTGAGTCAAATTTATTTTGTCGTCTGCAAATGCTTTCAATTTGGACAAGTCTAAAGTTTTGTCGTTTGGTTAAGAGTTAACTGATAATGGTCACCTTGTTAGAAAGTCAAATTTTACCTTTTACAACCCTGTATGTATAGATACATTAAAGGCCCTTTGAAAGCTGCCAAAGGTAAATAATGGGATGGTTAAATGCATTTAGATTTAAATCATACCATTTAAAAGTATGGAAATGATTGTGAAGATGACAACCTATTATTATATGGTCACTCCAAGTGTTAGTCACTGCAGAAAAATGAATTTTCAAATTAGGTAAAAAGTAAACAAAAGCCAGGGCGACCTGGCAACTTTTAACCTAGATTTAGATTTCTTTTTTCTGCCAGCACCTAACACATCGACAGACTGTACAATAACAGATTGTCATCTTCACAATAATTAACATCTATGTTTGATCCCTTCTGTGAAAGGTGGAATCAAACATGCCCTGTTAATTTCTGAAAGCAACTGGAGTCAAGTATTGGCACCCATATGTGATGCTCTTATTTTCTTAATCATAATTTCAGAAGTATGATCGAATCAAAACAATGCTCTAAGTTATTATGAGGCCATAAACTCTTTATCCCACAATCCTGGGTTTAACCCATAGGGGAAAACAGGGACTTTTGTGGATGGTATAGATCAAGATCAGACTACACAAAATGTGCAGTCTGATCTTTGATCTGTACCATCTGCTTGTCTAGTCATGCCTATACGATAAAAATATTTCTGAGTATCAGTCGATTGTATTTACTGTTGTCGAAAGACATCAAGTTCATTTATTTGGGGGGTCCTGTGTGGCTCAGTGGTTGGGTGTAGGACTCGTGACCTGGAGGCCCCTGGTTCGAGCCTCACTGGCTCCACTGGGTTTTTCACAGGAGTGTCCTTGGGCAAGACACTTCAGAGCCCCAGCCTAGTACTGGTTAAACCCAGGAAAACATGAATATGTGAGCTGTCGCCATGATATGACTGAAATAATGTCGAAAGTGGCGTAAAACACCATTTATTTGGCACTGAAAGAGTTAAACAACCCTGAAGAATAAGACTTTTTAAAACATAAAGGAAAAAGGAGAAAATGCTGGGAACCAACATTTTCTTCTTTTCCCACAATGTTTTCTACCTTAACAGTGGAACTACAGGATATTAGTACCAATATCATATTCTTCGTCTGTTAGTAGTTTTAATTTGGAATAGTCAGCAATTTAATGTTTGGGAAAGGGTAAAAAACAGAGAAAAGAAATTGTACCGTTGATGGACATAATACAAATTTACAATTGAAATTTTTCTCAAGTGACAAAAAAGGAAGATAAATAGCATGTTTTGTGTGTGACAAGATCTCTCATTCATGTTCATTCCATATATTGGTCCTGATTTTATTTCCCAACCCTGTAACAGGCAACACAAATCTAGACTTGACCTTGTTCAAAATACTTACCAAAATGGTACTCAAATGCTGGGATTCTTCTTCAAAAGAGTGTAAAACATTGCAGTAAAAGGAGAAAATGCTGGTAACCAACATTCTATCTTTTTCCCCACTCTGTTTTCAAAAGCTTTCTTCCTCAGGGTCAAAAGTGCCTAAAATATCATGGTAAAGCGTGGAAGTGAATGCCAAAGTCTTTCATTTGAAATATCTTTACATGGGCAAAATAAGACTTTGATTCATGGTGTAGATCAAGGTCAAGCTGCACCAAAATCTCATTCTGATTTTAGACATTGATTGTCTGATATTTTGATAGAGATAATCTGGCAAACACAACTTTGAAATTCAAAATATTTGGGACTTTTATCTGGATTGGCAATGTACATCTTGCTTATTTGGCAGTCATAGGGGACAGGATGATTTAACCCTTTACCAGATGACAAAATTTTAGCCTTGTCCAGATTGAAAGCATGTGCAGACGATAAAATAAATGTGACTAAAAAATTGTAATTTGTTTTAGGAAGGGTAGAAAACATTGTGGGTAAAGGAGAAAATGCTGGTTACCAGCATTTTCTCCTTTTCCCACAATGTTTTCAAAAAGCTTCTTTCTCAGGGTCGTTAAATAGTGGGATTGTGTGGTAAAGGGTTGTCATACTCTGTGAAAAGGGGGTTTGCTGCATCAGCAAAAAGTCTTGGCCAAAGCCAGCTAATGCAGTCTGTGCAGGCTGATCTGGGTCGAAAGTTTTTCTAACCGGTCAATTTTCTTCATGTTCAAGGACCATGATTCTGCTGTTGTTACACAAAGTCGATGATATGGATGCATTATTTTGTTATGACTTGCTTGGTATAATGCATCAGAGATGCATCAAACCCCCATTTGCTAGCACATCACTCATTTATATTTATCATAATTATCTTCAGATGACAGTCAAAATAAGTAAAAATTAGCAGAGCTTTTTTTTGTTAACCCTTTCCCACACAACAACATTTTAGCCTTATAGAAAGCCAAAGCATTTGCAGAAAATAAATTAAATATGGCTCAAACTTTAGGAGCTGCCTTTGATAGGAGAGAAAACATTGTAGGAAAAGGAGAAAATGCTGGTTACCAGCATTTTCTCCTTTTTTCACAACGTTTTCAAAAGGCATCTGCTTCAAGGTCGTTGAAATTCGGGATTGTGTGGTAAAGGGTTAAACCTTTACTAGACAGCAATTTCTTGATATGATTTATCCTGAAAGCATTTGCAGACAGCAAATTAGATGTGACTCACTTGATGGGATTTATTTTTGATCGAGAAGAAAACTTTGTGTGAAAAGGAGAACATATTGGTAACCAACATTTTTTTTGTTCTTTTCCACAATGTTTTCAAAAGCCTTCTTACACAGGGTCTTAAAAGCTCAGATTTGTTTTGTAAAGGGTTCATTCATGGCTCCTAAAAGAATTTTTCAACAATTTTGTAAACAGTCTTGTAAAATAGTCACCGATCAATGTGAATTTAGGTTTTATACATGAATTCATGTAAACCAGTCGTGTAAAAAGGTGAAACATTATAATTATGAAGAATTTTTCCTTTGTCCACAATGTTTTCAAAAGTTGTCCTGCACTAGATGAAGATGTGTACAGGCAGTGATTGTTAAATGCTGAATGGGTTTATCTCTTTCCCAGACAGCAAATTTCTAGACTTGTTCAAATTGGGAGGATTTGAAGATAACAAATTAACTCTTTACCAAATGACAAAATTTTAGATTTGTCCAAATTGAAAGCATTTGCAGACGACAAAATAAATGTGACTCAAAAATTGAAACTTGACTTTAGAAGAGTAGAAAACATTGTGGAAAAGGAGAAAATGCTGGTTACCAGCATTTTCTCCTTTTCCCACAATGTTTTCATAAGGCTTCCTCCTTTGGGTCGTAAAAACCAGGGATTGTTTGGTAAAGGATTAATGTTGCTCTTATGATGAGAATGCAAGGATAGAAAACATTGCTAGCAAAAGAGAATAAATCAGTCACCAGCATTTTCTCGATTTCCTACAATGTTTTAAAAAGCCTTTTTCCTGAGGGACCTTAAACCCAGGGTCGTTTGGTACTGGGTTCACATGTTTTAAAGCCTTACCAAACAATCATGTGTTTTAATGACCTTGAGAAAGATGGATTTTGAAAACTTCATAGAATAAGGAGAAAATGCTGGTAACCTTTCTAAAATATTGTCGTTTTGTAAGGAGTTAATTCATGAACTATATATTTTTTACCATAGATGATAAGATTTTCTTTATGGGACTGGGAGTAGCATAATAATCAGTGTGAAAAGAGCTAAAATATGGATAAGTCAGCCTTATTTAACATGTCATAAATCTTCATATGTCTCTCTATACTAGATAGCTGAATTTTAGATTTTATCAAATCAAAAGCAATTGCAGACAACAAATAGTTGAGAAAATGATGGAATTTAGCTATGAAAGGAAAGAAAATATTGTGTGACACGGAGAAAAAACTGGCTACTTGCAATTTTCTGAACAATGTCTTTAAAAACCTTCTCTCTCCGGGTTGCATAAAACTCATTACAGTCTGATACTAAAGTAAAGCGTTTACTCTTTACTAGACAGTAAAATGAGACTTGTAGAAATTGAAGACATTCACAGATGACTGAGAAAATTGGGGTCAAATAACATGATACATCTTTGGAATGGTAGAAAGCATTGTGGTTTCCAGCATTTTCTCCTTTTGCTATGGTATTTTCATAAACCTGTGAAGGGTTAACCATATTCTTTTTTGATACTTATCTTTTTTCACCTGTAGACAGTGTCTGACCTTGCAACAAACCATGTATATAAATGTGTATAAGCAAGCAGTTTCTACTTTTGCATCAATCTTTTCATATGTATGAATCTTACGTCTTGTTGATTACCCATAATCCTAATAGAATGTTTTCAAAGATGCTGTAGTTGACAAAGAGTAAGAAAATCCCATCTTCTGCAAATGAGTTATAAAGATCATCATAACTTAGATATCAAGCAGCGGATATTGTAGACCCAGGATCAGACTGCTGGTTCTCTGCAGAGTGATCTTGGTCTGATGGATACACTAGCTTAGATTTGAGTTTCACCCTCAGAGCAACAAGTAAACACAATAGACATCTAGGATTTGGTAGATATACTGAAATAGCTTACAGTGTAGATCAATCAAAGATCAGTTTGTATGTGTTTTGCAGTCTAATCTAATACACACTGGCAGCAAAAGCAACTATACTAGTGACAGGCACTGTGACTCTTAACTCTTTACCACACGACAAAATTTTAGACTAGACCAAATTGAAAGCATTTTGTAGATGACAAAATAAATGTCTGAAAAATTGAAACTTGTTTTGGAAGGGTAGAAAACAGTGTGGGAAAAGGAGAAAATGCTGTATACCATTCTTTTTTTCCCACAATGTTTTCAAAAGGCTTCTTTCTCAGGGTCACTAAAAGTCGGGCTTGTGTAGTAAAGGGTTAATCAGCACAGTGCTGAAGAAACAGGCTGACACTGAAGAAATGCCAAGGAGTCCCAATAAGAATTGTTTGCCTGTTTTGTAAGAATATCTCACAAGAAAGCTGAGAGCATAGACCCAAGATCAGAGAGCACATTCTGTGCAGTGTTGTCTAGATCTGCGTTGTCTCAAAATCACCCAAAGTTGGGCTCAACCCAATAAGGGTTTAATGCAGGAATTTAAATTTTGGATAGTTTTTGTTCTCATGAATAATCTAAAAGCAAATGGCAGTTTATCTGTCTTTAATTTGTTTTTAGCTCACCTTAGCATGAAGTCAGCTCAAGGTGAGCTTTTGTGATCCTGCTGTGTCCGTCTTACGTAGTGCTTTGTCAAGGCTTCAACAATTATCTTGTGTGCACTCTAGAACCCCCAATACTCATAAAACTTGGTCAGAATGGTCAGAATGTTTTTCTTGATAATTTCTTTGACGTTTTTGAAATTGGGTCATTTCAGGTCAAAAAGTAGGTCATTGGGACAAATCTTAGAAAAACCTGTTGTGCACATTAGAGGCCACATTTTCAGTCTGATACTCATGAAACCTGGTCAGAATGTTTATCTTGATAATACATGTAGCTTGGACAATTTTGAAATTACAAGTATGTCATGTAACGTCAAAAAGCAGGTCACTGGGCAAAATCTTTCATGCAGTCTAGAGGCTACTTTTCAGCCTGATATTCACGAAACATGGTCAGAAAATTTGTCTTGGTGGTATACTGGACAAGATCGAAATTGGGTCACGTAGGTCAAAGAGTAGGTCACAGAGGCAAATGTTAGAAAAACCCTGTGTGCACTCTAGAGCCCACATTTTCGGTCTGATACTCATGAATCTTGGTCAAAATATTTGTCTTGATGGTACATGTATCTCTGATGAGTCTGGAATTGGGTCATAATTGGTCATAAAGTAGGTCACCTGGTCTAATCTTAGAAAAACCTTGTGTTCACTCTGGAGGCCATATTTTCAGCCTGATACTTGTGAAACTTTCTTAGAATATTTTGTTTTGATGGTATCTTGGACAAGTTTGAAATTGGTTTACGTCAGGTCAAAAAAAGGTCAATGGGAAAAATCTTAGGAAAACCTTGTGTACACTCTAGGGGCCATATTTTCAAGCTGATACTCATAAAACTTGGTCGGAATGTTTGCCTTGATAATACATGTACATGTATCTTGGACAATTTTAAAATTGTCATGTAGGGTCAAAAAGCAGGTCACTGGGTAAAATCTTTCGTGCAGTCTAGAGGCCACATTTTCAACCTGATATTCGTGAAGCATGGTCAGAATATTTGTCTCGATGGTATATGGGACAAAAGTAGGTCACTAACACTCACATGCTTTACATCATCACAACCAAGATCTCTTCGGCTTTATATATCCTATATGACTTGACTCAGGTGAGCGCTTTAGCGCTTTGTCGGTTGGCAGAGTTAAAAAAAATAATAATAATTTCAGCTCTGACACATTTAAGTTGCCATCTGCAAAATATTCTGTCAGTATGTACAAGTCTAAAATAATGTTGTCTTGTGAGAGTGGTTGAGCTCAAACCTTCTAGGCAGAATTTCATTCTGTGTGAGCAGTTTTTGAAGCACCTCTCCACTGATGCTGGAGATTGGTTGGATCCAAAACCCTCTTGGCAGAGGGTTCCAGTGTGTAGGTAGCCTAGAGTGAAGTGTTTATTTGTATATGTATGCACAAGGAAGATTCATAAAACTGTGCACCCGTCTAGGTGCATTATGGAAATGTTTTTTTCAGGTGTATTGCAATATTTTGACCCTTAGAGCACCAAATTAAAATAACAGACATTTTTACTGTAGAGATGAGCCCAAAAGAAATGTTGTTTTTTTCCTGAATGTCTCGGCCAAGAAGATAGTGAAGATCAAAGACGGCATGTTCTGTGCATTGCAATCTTGATTTACTCAGGCCACAATGGCAACTTGAGTTAGTAAAAGGCTTTAATCTTTTATCAGACAATATTGTGTTTGAACTACCCTTTAGGAAGAAGGCTTTTGAAAACATTGTTGAAAAAGAAGAGAAAATGCTGGTCACCGGCATTTTTCGCTTTTTCCTGCGGTCTTTACGATTGATTTCAGAGAAAACTTTCATCATATGAGCCACATCAAATTTGTCATCAGCAAAGCTTTGAATTTGGAATTTTAGACTTTCCCAAATATAAAGTGTTTGCAGACATTTTTGTGAATATTTCTCCAAGTATTAACTTTGACTTTAAAAGGATAAGAAAAATTGTGGGAAAAGGAGAAAATGCTGCTTGCCAGCATATTTTCTTTTTTCCACATCTTTTTAAAGAAGCTCTCTTGCTCAGGGTTGTTACTATTCAGGATTGTGTAGTAAAGGGTTAAGTGTAAATTTATGCGTTTTGATCGGAAGGCTATTGAAGTGTTATCAGTCAGATAAAGTGGAAATATGCCTAAATGCATTTACATGTTTATTGTCATTATTTGTTTGTGTTGTTTCTTTGAACATTCCCCCTTTACCAAACAACGAAATTGTGCACTTGTCCAAATTCAAAGCATTTTCAGAGAACATATCAAATGTAGCTCAAAAGGGAAATGTTTTCTGGGAAAGGGTAGAAAACATTGTTGGAAAAGTAGGAAATGCTGGTTCCCAGCATTTTCTACTTTTCCCACAATGTTTTTCGAAAGGTGTCTTCCTCACGGTCTTTAAAACTCGGGATTGTATACCACAGGGTTAAAGGAATGATCCCATTTTTAGCTCAAGGTTAGCTTCTGTGACCATGGTGTGCTTGTCATGTGTTACGTGTTGTCCAACTTTTATCTTGTGTAAGCTCTAGAGGCCTCATTTTCTGTCAAAGACTCATGAAACTTGGTCAAAATATTTCTCTTTATTAATATCTGGGAGTTTGTGTCTCACTAGGTTGAAAGGTAGGGCACTGGGTTAAATCTTTGAAAAACCTTGTGTACACTCTAGAGACCACATTTTCCGTCTGATACTCATGAAAGCTGGTCAGAATGATTGTCTTTATAATATATCTCAAACAAGTGAAAAAATGGGTCGTATTTTGTCAAAAAGTAGGTCACTAGGTCAGTGCTTTGAAAAACCATGTGTGCACTTCAGAGGCTACATTTTCAGTCCACTACTACCAAAAGTTGGTCAGTTGATTGATCATATGGTTTTTGATACAGTTTTCAACATTGTTTCAGTTATGTCATGGCAGCCAGTACAACTGTTCATACTTTCCTGGAGTTTCTTTTACCAGTACTTTGCAAAATATTTTTTCAAGCCTCTGGCTGCTTTCCATTTAACCACTGTCGAAACAGTGATAGTGGTGGTAGAGAAATAAATCTTGTCACGATGACTATCATCAATCCTGGGAGTGATATTTGCCGAGCTTGGGATTTGAACCAGCTACCCCCGGTCTCTAGCCCTGTATGCTACAGTTTGGGCTACTTCAGGTCTGCAAAAGTTGGTCAGAATAACTGAATAATATTCTGAATAACAGCTATAACAGAATAATATCTTATTAATAACTATGGCAGGTTTGAAAATGAGTCATGTTGGGTGAAAGAGAAGGTTACCAGATGATATCTTAGAATCAAAGTGCTGTCAGCACTGTAATCGGTCGACAATGAATAAGTACAATGGTTTGAAATCACAAATCAAATGGCAGTTGTCTGAACTATGTATGGGATAGAAATCCTATACCTTGTAACAGAGCCACGTAGGAACCCCCTTTTTTAACTGTCCTTTAGAAATTAGTAGTTTAATGGAATGCTACAGATACATGTTTGCCGGTTAACAGCATTAGAACGTTAATATATGTGACAATTCTGATCAGTAGTACCAATCATCAAGCTTTAGATATAACTCATCCTGAATAACAATACCTATCAACCTTTTAAATAAGTTTAACAATATACAAATATTCTTTTCTGTAACTTTTGCAACTTTGATAACTGTACGGTAATATATTGTCAGATATTACCACTAATATCCATACTTTAAAATGGTATGAATAAGTCGTGTAAAATATGCCTGTATTATAACATAAATTGTTCACTTTTTGCTGCAAGTAGGCCTTTTACTTTTTCTATTTTTAAGAAGCAATCGTGTTTATCTGGACAAATTGTCCTACCTAATTTTTTTGACTGGCTAAATTGATCTGGGCAAGATCGTTCTGTCCAAAACATTGGCTGGCCAATTTCTTCCACATTTGTTTCAAAGAATGTAATATCTTTCCAACCCTCACCCCTTTTCCAAATGATGTAATTTTAGGCTTGTCCAAATCGAAAGCATTTGCACATACGAATCAAATGTAGACCAAATATAAACCAATTGATGATCTGAAAAAAAAAAAAACTTGTGGGAAAAGGAGAAAACGATGGTTATCTGCATCTTTTTTTTTTTTCTACGATGTTTTTATTAGCCGTCTTCCTCTTGGTCATCAAAAACGGGATAGCTTTGTTAAGAGTTAAAGCACCCAGTTATGGCCTTTTACAGTCAGAAAACACAATATCCAGACATTGCAATTTCATGGTCGTTTATTTTATATATCCTACATAAACAGATGATTAAGATCTTAGATATATAAGTACGTTTATTGATCTGCATTGCCTTCAAAGGACAGTCTGATCTTGATCTTTCATTGTCGTCAAAAGCAACTTTACTAGTCCTTAGACAACACAGATTGTATTTGAGTCATTCTAATGAACAAGAGCATCACTACAGTGAACCTTGGGCTCTTAATCTGAAATATGGAGGATGAGAATCAACTAATATGGAGTAGCTAATGAGACAAACATCTAACTGAGTTTTACACTTAAAGCACTAAACTAATGAAATAGATATGCGAACGTGGAAAAGCAGCCTAACTATTACAGGACCACTGCTGTTTTGATTAGAATATCTCTGATTGCATGTTCTACGCTGTCTGGTCTGAATCGGCACTCTCCGAAAAAGCCTTTTTACCTGGTCAGTTGATTAAGACATGGAGAATATGAAATTAAATGAGCTTATTTGTTTTGCACTTTCACCTTTTTTCCTCTATGAAAATGCTCTATTCAACTCTAGCCGTGAAATTACAGAATGTTGAAATTCTTTCAAATGATGAAAAAACGCTTTGAGGAAAAAGAGAACATGCTGAATACATGCAGTTTTTCTCACTACGTTTTAAAGCCCCAAAGGATTGTTTAGTCAACATTTGACAGACTGATTTCAGTCTATAGAATATCATCAAGAAGAAACATGGATGGAAGGAGAGGAAGAGGGGCTATGAAAACGATTTAATCCTTAACCAGCTAAATGAATGAATTAAATTTTCAAGCTACAGTAAAACCCAAAGTTTTAACTATTTCGCAGGTATTTTTTGGAAAAAAAATACCTCCTAATCGGACAGTGAAGATCCAAAATCAGACTGCATGTAGTGTGCAGTCTGATCTTGATCTACACTGTCCGCAAAAGCTCATAAAGTCGCGCTTAGCAGTCCAAGGGTTAATACATCCTAAGCTGAAGGATGCCTAATCAGATCTATGCTGGTCAGTATTGTGAATGGACAGTCTGGTTACTAAGGTTGCAAGCGTGAGATAACCAGTTCATTCTGAAAATGTTTACGTAATGACCTCTCCGTTAGGGTCATATCCCGTAACAGTGTATAACCCGATCAACGGATCACTCGAAGTTTGCCGAATAATATGGACAGCAGACGACTAGAAGATGTGCGTACATAATCTGATATTCCTTGATTCTCTCTTGTTTCATTCATAAGTTGTTATCAGGGTTAAATGTTCAATGTAATAAGGTCACAACAGCGAGTATTAGTATTATAAGACTGCATGTAAAAACTGTCAAGAGTTGCAGTTAGATCAGTTTGCCCTCAGCAGACGGGTTTTCGAAATTTGTAGTCTCTCTAATCGTCCGGCTCACGCCGACCGATTAAAAACCTTGTGTACACTCTAGAAACTTCATTTTGTGTCCATTGCTTGGTTAGAATCTTTGTCTTGGTGGTGTTGTGGAAAATTTTGAAAATGGGTCATGTTGGGTCAAAAAGTAGGTCACTGGGACAAGTCTTTTGAAAAACCATGTGTATACTCCAGAGGCCATATTTTCAGTTCAATACTCATGAAAGTAGGTCAGAATGTTTGGTTTGGTGATGTCTCGGACACACTTGAAAATGAGTCATTTCAGGTTGAAAAGTAGAGTCAAATATTTTGGAAAACATTGAGGCAGCATTTTCAGTCCAATACTCATGAAAGTTGGTCAAATTTTTAGTCCCATATTTATTAAAATTGGTCCGAATGTTTGCCTTGATGATAACAAGAACGAAAATGGTTCATCTCGGGCCGAAAGCTAGGTCATTTGGTCAAATCTTGAAAAACCTTGTGTACATTCTAAAGGCCATGTTTTCTGTCTAATACTCCATGAGAGTTGGTCAGAATGTTTGTTTTGATAACATCTCGGATGAGTTTGAAAATGGGTGACAACAACTTGAATATGGCTGAAATGATACTAGAAAAGAAAGAATTGTGGATAGAGGAGAAAATGCTGGTTCTTTCTAAGGGCCATTCAAACTCTGGATTGTGTGGTAAAGGTGCCAAAAAAAAGAGAACAGTACAGAATTAAGAACTTATATCCTAGTTTCCTGTGAAATAAGAAGGGCGGATCAAAAACTTAAAAATTTAATGCTTTACCAAATAATCTGATGTTTCAGTATCCCTAAAGAAGATAACTTTTGAAAACAATGTAGAAAAAGGGGAAAATGATGGTAACCAACAATCTCTCCTTTTACCACAATGTTTTCTGCCCTTTCAAAAACAGATTTCAATTTTTGAGTCACATTTATTTTTTTGTCTGCAAATGCTCTAAAGTTAGACTAGTCTAAAATTTTGACCGTTGGTAAAGAGTTATGACCCGAGATACATAATGTGTTTTGCATTGTAAATGTCATGTAATTTGCATGTCACTTTAAATTTATGACTCATCTTTTTTTCCTTCTATCATTTGTGAATCTTAGTAGACACCAAGGTTAAGTTTTACAAATTCTAGAAGAGTAACATGTGTATGTCTCATAATATAATCATCTATGTAAAAGTTAATACCTATGTTGATAATTTCTTTTTTTTTTAACTCTATTACTTTTTGAGTATAACTCTTCACACCCCTGCAGATGACAGCTAGTAATAAGCAAGTGCTCCTATTCCCTCAAATTTTTTCTTTTAAATAAGTATACATGTATTTCTCCCTCTATCTTCTTTCCACAAAATGCAACAGTTGTGGTTGTGAAGCGTCAATGTATTGAATACTGACTAATCCTTTACCACACAATATGAAGGCTTAACGAAACAGAAAGAGAAGGATTTTGAAAACATTGTTGGAAAAGGAGAAAATGCTGGTAACCAGCATTTTCTCCTTTTCCCACAATGTTTTCTATCCTATCAAAGACATTAATCATCATTTGCTGGTAACCAGCATTTTCTCCATTTCCCACCATGTTTCCTATCCTATCAAAGACATAAATCATCATTTGAGCAGCATTCAATGTGTCCTCTGCAAGTGCTTTCAAATTGGTTGAGTCTAAAATTTTTATCGCTCGGTAAATGAAAATGTCAGAATACTAATATGATAAATGGCTCCTACAAAAGGCTCATATTTTTTTTTTCCAGCGGTGAAAGTGGCAGTGGCAAGACAGAGGCCACCAAGTTGATCATGCAGTATCTGGCCGCCGTCAACAAATCTGGCAGCAACACTATCACAGAACAGATCTTGGAGGCAACACCTCTTCTTGAATCCTTTGGAAATGCTAAAACTATACGCAATGACAACTCTAGCCGATTTGGGAAATACATTGAAGTGTTCTTTAAAGCGTAAGTGTTTAGTCGTTAGATTTTCTTAAATCACATAAAATCATCAAGGCTACCTCCTTAAATTGAACTCTTGAGCTTTTAAAAATTGAAATGGACACTTGCACTCAGGTCTCGAGATTCTTCTGTAAACTTTGAAAAAGAAATTATTATGAGAAAAGGAGTAAATGCTTGTACCAGCATTTTCTCCTTTGCTCATATTGTTTTTGATAGCTGTGTTCCTCAAGGTTGTAAATACTTAAGATTTATTTGGGATTTTGTGGTAAAAGTTTAGAGGAAAAGGCTGCGCCCCTCAAATTGAACTTCAGAGCACTGAAAGTCAGACTGGATAATTTCAGGAAAAAAGGTTCCTAAACATTATAGTTTCATAATTTTTTTGCCAGAATATTTATAAAATAGGGGGCACTGTAGATTCAAGATGTACGTATAGTGATTTTGATCTATTCTGTCCAAAATGTGGCCTAAGTTAGCTGAGGGCTATATAGGTTTTAAAGACTCGCTTTGAATTGTTACTGCATGTTTTGAATACTTCCCCTACAATTCTTGGTTGTATGAAATGTAATGCATAGTAACAATTTAATATGAATTCTTTGAGATGAGTATTGATGGGGCTTTAAGTAATTGTACATGTAGCATTGTCATGCTATGTAGATCAAAAGCAAGGTTTATGTACATGGAAAATGTAGGTTAATTACAATGAATCAGGTATGAATGGGGCCTTTTGCATAACAAGATTTTCCAATTAGAATCTGTTACTTTATATTGTTAGAGTGGGAAAATACAAGGGAGAATGGAGTATAGATAAAAATCATATATTTCACACCGAGATATGATATTGATCTAGAAGAGCTACTTTAGTGAAATTCAATCAAATCTTAACTTTTTACTCAACTACAATGGTTTAGACTGGTCCAAATTCAAGGCATTTCCATGTGACAAATATTGCATGAATGGTTAGAATTGTCTTTGATAGAATAGAAAACCTTGTGGGAAAATGAGAAAATCCTAGTTCTAAGCATTTTCTCCATTTCCCACATTTTCAAAAGTCTTTTTCTCTGGGTTATTAAAAGTCAAAATTATTTGATAAAGGGATATATAAAGTAAACTGGATCAGATATTTAATTGTAAAACCCTTTCATATTGTCATCCTCGAAAACAGCCTGATGTCTTGCAACATATACTAGTAGAATAAAGTTTAGTGCTCTGATGACAATATTGAATTCATCTATGTGCTAGAAAAGTAGCAAAAATGACATCAAAATAATTGCCCTTACTGGTGACAATTCCGCCTGCAGATACTTAGTTTCTGTGACTGCTCAGAGGGAATAGAAGTTTAAGGATTAGAAAAGCATCTTTCTCTCTCTGAAATAATTTGCAGCCAACAGATAGCTGACACCTATGATTTTGGTATGAAAAGTTAAATAAGGTCATGGAAAAAGTGTGGATTTAATCCTTTACCACACAGTCCAGAGTTTTAATGACCCTGAAGAAGCAACCTTTCGAAAACATTGTGGGAAAATGAGAGCAGATAATAAGCATTTTCTCCTTTTCCTATAATGTTTTCTACCCCGTCAAAGACCGTCTGTTCATTTGTATCACATTTGAATTTTTTATCTGCAGATGCTGTCATTGTAGAAGAGTTGTTTGAGAAAGGGTTAATTTGAAATTGATTCTAGTATTAGCTATTGTAGATAAACTTCCACAGTATCAAATGAATTGGTATATTGAACAGCCCGCCTTGACAAGCTGATACAATATTGACTTGCTGCCTGATAGAGATTTTTGCTACTCTACATCTGTATTGTAATCTTCAGTTATTAACGAGAGACAGCGAGTTACGGGCAAAGCCCGTAACGAGCAAAGCTCGTTTTGCGGTAACACCGTTCTAGATTTTTAAAAATGAAATTCCGACTTCGTTCTGGGTTTTAGCCTAAATCTAAATAGGGTTGACTAAAAAACTGAGTGTCTTCGGTTAGTCGCACAGCATCACACGTATAACAATCTTCCGCACAAGTGCCTGATTGGTCAAAAATGACAATAAATATCTACCGATCGAATGATTATTTAAAAATCATTATCAGTTTGATGAGAAAAGATTATCTAATTTCTTACTTACTTTCAGCGTATTAAACGTGTATTTGTGTATTAACATATGCAATGATCTATGCTAGCAAATAATGACGTCATAAATCATACTATTCTTATGTCATGCACGAGCCGTTTTTTCGCGGAAAATATGAGTACGTTTTGAATGTCAAAGGACCAGTATGTATATCATACAATATGGATGTATAATTATGTGATGACTTGCTTGGTATCATGCATCACGGACATGCATTAAACCATCTTTTACCACAACATGGCTCAAGATTTTTGTTTGTTTGTTTTTTCCTTTTGTGTGTATATTCATTGCGGCGGCAAGTGCACCTACCATGCGTTCAGGACTGAAGTTCCTTTTACCAGTACTCTGCTCAGTATTCTTCTCAACCTACTGACCGATTCCTCGTAAAAGTCAAAGTCTCTCTTATATAGGTCTAGATCTACATGCAGTGAGGAAATATTCCCGTAAAATGGTCTTTACAAGTGTGTGAACCAATAATTATTCCAAGTTATTTTTCTGGGCATAAATTAACGAAAGTGTCAAGGAACTGTCTTTATTTTGTTAAGGAAATCAGGGACATTCGCCCTATTTCACATGTAGACTACATATCTACTAAAGAAAAATGCTTTCTACTTTTGACAACGCTCAAAATCAGTTTTGGCAAAGCCGGAATTCGAACTTGCACCCTTTGATTTCAAGATCTAGAATCTAGCTCGTCATTAAAATTAATACATCTATATATGTTCCACAAATCATTCACGTCGCTCGTATTGAGGCTTTGCCTTTTCCATATTATCAAAGCAAGAAAACATGATCAAATTTCGATGCTTTTAAATGAAGTCAGCAATTTTCTCTATTTTTAAAATTGCTTTTGAAACTTTGTGTTACAGAATGCTTTTGGAATAGAATAGCATAAGTGTAATGCTAGTAATGTTGTTTTAAGACTTTACCAAAGCCTGTGTTTATGTGACCCAGAGCAAGAAGACTTTTGAAAAAATTATAGAGAAAATGATGGTAACCAGTATTTTCTCCTTTTCTCAAAATGTTTCCTATCAAGGATAGCCGATAATTTGAGCCACATTTAAATTTTCCTCTGCAAATGCTTTGAATTTTGACAAATCTTAATTTTTTTTATCTGGTAGAGTTAAGTCTCCAGAGGTCCAGATAAGAGGGAGTAATGGTATTCTAAATCCATTATTTCTCTTCCAAACCCTGTGTTGTGGGTACTCATTAGAATTGTCTCGATGAGACAATTCTAATGAGTACCCATAACATAGGGTTTAGTGGAGAATAATTTATATTTTCAATTTTTAAATCAAAATCACTCCCTCTATCTGGAGCTTTGGTCTCACTGGAAAGTATTTGTCAAAGGACCAATCAATAGACTGACACAATTTTATAGATAAAACTGCCAATAAAACACATTTACAAGAGAAGTTGATGAACTGTATGGATTAGGGTTGTAATACAAGTTGATTAAAGTACTACTTTTAATCCTCCCTATACTGATACCATACTGTCCATGTATTTCCAAATTACCTCTTAAAGTTGATTGATTGAATGGTATTTTATGTTGATTTCAATATTGTTTTGGTCATATGGCAACGGCTCTCTTATAATATTGATGTATGTCCTGGGTTTCACCAGTGCTTAGGACTAGGGCTCTGAAGTGCCCAATGACTCTCTCAGGAAATACACATACATGCTCCAACCTGGGGCCTTCAGTCCTACACTTTACCACTTAGCCACTCAGGACCGCCAAAATAACCTTTTGACACAAGGGATCTGAAAACATCCCATAAAAATATAGATCATGGAAGTCAAATGAAGCATTTACTCCTTTTTTCAAACAATCTCTTGTTTCAACAACCCTGAAGAACAGTGCTATTGAAAACATGGATGGTTCTATACACCGAACACATCAAAGAACTAGGTGTAACTTAGGATGGGTTTCGTCCCATATCTTGCATTATTCCTTGTATTATGCCGAGCCCGAGTGGCTCAGTCAGTGGTGTACAGGACTTGAGAACAGGGGGTCGCTGGTTCAATCCCGACTCAGCCAATTTCTTTCCGAGGATTAATGATAGTCACTGTAACAGGATTCATTCGTTTCTCACCACTGACCATTGTTTCGACAATGGTTATGTGGGAAAGCAGGTAGTGACTTGGAAAGAATATTGTGCGGATTACTGGTAAAAGAAACTCTAGGAAAGCATGGATAGGTGTACTGGCTGCAGTGATATAACTGAAATAATGTTGAAAACTGCATTAAACACCGTACAATCAACCAAATAATCCCTGTAACATATTTAACTGCCATCTGCGGGCGACGATAAATAAATGGAAAATCAGTGAGTCATGATTTTTTTTTTCAGGGTACAATATTCACCCAATCCATGGGTCTATACAGTGACCCTACTGATACCTTTTAGATTCCCATAGGCATCATTAAATGCATATGTGACAAGGGACAATCTGGGAATTCCGTACATCAGTTAGATGAAAACAGATCAAAGATAGTGCAGGTCAATTTAAGTTGATAGTTCAAAAATGATTGTATAGTCGGGTAGAATGATCCCTTTTCATACAGAAAATATCAAAGAAGCGAAAAATGTCGACCCTGGTCAGCCTGCGCAAGCCGCGCAGTCTGACCAGGGTCGACACTTGTCGCAGTTCCCAGATGGTCCCTTTTTGCGTGACGGGTCACATATTTAAAGTGAGGTTATAGGGTGATGCCTGCACAAGGGCTTGTTAATCTTGCTGGGATGTTGCTGTGCAGTCCTATCCTAACCCCTTACCACACAATCCCGAAGTTAAAACGACCCTAACAAGGAAGGCGTTTGAAAGCATAGTGGGAAAAGAAGAAAATGCTGGTAACCATCATTTTCTCCTTTTTCCACTATGTTTTCTACTCTACCCAAAACAAATTTCAGTTCTTGAGTCGTCGTCTGCAAACGCTTTCAATTTGGACTAGTCTATAATTTTGTTGTATGGTAGAGAGTTAATGCACACTCTATGGATAAGCAGCTTAATTTGCATATAATACTTCAAGGGTTAATAATGCGATTCCCTATAACATTATCATCCTGCAACTCAGGGGATTTTCAATATGGGTTCATACCTGGGATTGTGAGGGATTTACACCCTAGGTCAGACCTTGGGTTAGCAGTAATCGGTATAAAAATTCAGAAAAGAAAGAAGTTTTCTCTCTAAATACTGGTATCTGGGATACCAATGATGTGATAAACCCAAATTTGGGCTTTAAACTCCTTATCAGACAACAAAATTGTTGACTTGTCCAATTTGAAAACAGTAGCAGACAACAAAATAAATCAAGTGATGTAAAATGATGGGAGTTGTCTTTGCAAGGGTAGAAAACTCGTAGGGAAAAGGAGAAAATGCAGTTAACAATTAACAGGAAAGGGCTCTCAAGCCCCTTTTTTGGCATCCTTTACTATGCCAAAAGCAAGATGGCATGCTGTGCAGCAGAGGAAAATTAAGATGAGATTGTAAGCTTGTGTGTTGTCTAATCTGCAATATAGATACACTTTGTGATGTGAACTTTCAGCTCTGCAAGACAAAGATGACATTGATCATTCTCCTTTATTGCATCAGTAATTAAAAAGAAGTATGAATTTTTTGTTCCCAACATTTTTCGCAGGACTGTCTTTAAAGAAAACATTGAGTTATGTCATAGCCCAGAGTCTGCATCATTCTGTGTGGTCATCATGCAAAAAGTTGGATATCTCTGTCTGTCACTTTGGAACATATAAATGTACTTTGAACACAGGCTAGTTGTTTATTATTGAAAGGGGAACCAGGACTCCAAAAATGCTGTGGTTTCTTCTCATTTGTGTCATTTATTCATGTTAAAGGTATGACCACAATTTGTAATACAGACAAACCATTGGTTATTAAATCTTTACAGGATTACAAAATGTTCAAACATTCCAAATTGAAAGCACTTGTAGCTAACAAATTAAATATGGCTCAAAATAATAAGATTTGTCCTCAAAAATGTAGAAAAAATTGCAGGATTAGGAGAAAATGCTGGTTACCAGCATTTTCTCTTTTTCCCACAATGTTTTGGATACATGTAGCTGTATTCCTGTGGGTTGTTATAACATGGGACTGTTTGGTATAAGGTTAAAGGATAAACTTGTATAACTTGATGTGAAGATCATCTGGACGGAAATAATGCTAAAACTGAGCACCTCAAGCTCCTTTAGGGTTCAGTGAAAAGGATCATCAAAGACTTTGGGTATAATGTGTATCCTACCAACAGTGAAGTAGGGACAGAGCCCGGTTATTGATAAAATTGATGAAAATATTTGTAAAAGGCTATTGAGTCCTTGTTTTGCCTGTATTAACCCATTAGTTTGCAGACTATTTTTTGTGCAGAAAACTGGTATAAATGAAACACAGGACAAACATTTGAAGGAAAACATTGTTGAAAAAAGGGGGCTTGTTTTTCACATGCAATGGGTCCTCTTCCCAAAATGTTTTCATAAAGAAGTCTATGGAAAGGAAAAGTGGTGCAGAATAGATTTTTATCTGTTTGTGTATTTGTCTATTTTCAGCGGATCCATGGTTGGTGCCAGGACATCAGAATATCTTCTAGAAAAGTCCAGAATAGTGACTCAGGTGTGTCACAGAGACTGTTCCTAAACTATCACATGCCCCAAGGAAGATGGCTTGTGAAATCAAAGGAAAAAGGAGAAAATACTGGTAACCAGTATTTTCTCCTTTTCCAGCAATGTTTTCTACTGTATCAAAGAGCTTCAGCTCACTTTTACCAATTATGAATTAACCCCCACAGCAATGAGCTTGATATATTACTGAATCCTTTAGCAAAAAATTCATTGTGTCAATGACCCTGCAGAAGAGGGCTTTTGAAAACATGTAAAAGAGGAAAATGTTGAAAACAAGCATTTTTTCTCCTTTTCACCCATATTGTTTCCAACACTACCAGATACAAATCCAATCCTTTGAGCCACATGAAATTATTGTATGCAAATAGTTTCAGTATGCTCTTGACTTTAATTTTGTTGTAAAGAGCAAACCCTTTACCTCACAATCACGAGTTTTGACAACCCTAGAAAGAAGGACTTTTGAAAGCACTAGGGGAAAAGGAGAGAATGCTGGTGAACAGCAATTTCTTCTTTTGCCACAATGTTTTCTTACCTTCAAGAAACAAATTCCAGTTTTGAGTCCTGCGTATTTCGAATGAAAATGCTTTCGATTTGGTCATTTCTGAAATTTTGTCATTTGGTAAAGATTTAAACAAGCAAAGCTTTTTGTATTCATGTTGACATTGTTTTTCCAAGCATGTGGAGCAAATGGCTTTTGATAAAACATTTTACTTGTGAAAAAAATTCTGTTAGAAAAATACAGTAATTATAGCTAAATAAAGCAGGTTTCTTTTATAAATGATTTGAAATTTTGTATTTTCAGGCACCAGAAGAAAGAAACTATCATGTGTTCTATGAGATGCTGGCAGGAATGACAGATGATAAAAAGAAGAAATTAGGCTTGCAGAGAGCTGATAAATACTTCTACTTAAATCAGGTAGGACTTTTCACTTGGATGAGTATGCACTTTTTATCTTCATACCAAACAATTCAGACAGTTAAAGAATTTGAGCAGGAAGTCTTTTGACATCATAGGAAGAAGAGAAAATGATAGTAATCGGCCTTTTTAAAACATTGTAGGAAAAAGGAGAAAATGCTGGTAATCAGCATTTTCTCTTTTTCCCACAATGTTTTCTACCCTTTCAGAGACAAATTCCATAACCTGAGCCACATACGATTTGTCATTGGCAAAAGCCTTTAATTTTGATGAGTCTAAAATTTTGTTGTTTGGTAAAGAGTTAAACAGTGTGAAACTATTTGAGTTTGGAGAGAGGCGACTCCTTCTTCCGGACATTCATGATATAATATGGTATGCAACAAGGGAAATAACAAAATGTTGAAAGTGTAGACTTAAAAAGACTTATCTCCCTTATTGTGGTTTTATGTTTAATGGGGGAAAAATTCCTGCAAGTAAAACTTATCATAAGTGTTGTTTTTTGTCTTGGACTTGTTTTGTGTGTTAATGATTAGTCTGTGCCTATCTTTATACATAATTAACTTGATTTTATGGTTACTGCTATAAAAACACAACTTTTAAATATTCTAATTTCATTTTCACAATTCCTAGAGCAGTCCCAGCCTTTTTACATGTATTTTAGTTTTTGCAGTTTATAATTTGGACATAGGTTTAATTAAAAAAAGAATTGTATGGCTTGAAGTCTTCGTTTCTTTGTAAGAATGTATGTGTGCTATACATTGTGGTTTTAACTCTTTACCACATGTTGTCAAAATTGATAATATCTGAAGATGACTAATTAAATGTGGCCCAAATGCTGTTGTTTTTCTAAGTAAGGATAGAAAACATTGGGGAAAAAGGAGAAAATGCTGGTTACCAGCATTTTCTCCTTTTCCTACAATGTCTTCAAAACCTTTTTCCATCAGGGTTGTTAAAACTCCGGATTGTATGGTAAAGAGTTAAACTTAAATTATAGAATGCACAGTCCAACTTGTATTCTGTCTCTTATGTGTTTCAGAGTGTTTTTGAAACCAATGGTGTTAACCAGGTTTGTTTTCTGAGAGGATTGAATGAATAGAAACAAAAAATGCTGCTTGCTTTTTCCTTCATCTAATAGTAATCACCTTGCTTTGCGTACCAAAAAAATGACAATATTTCCTCTGAATCGCGCATTGCGTAGAATCTAGGCATGCTTATCACCATTGTTTTCTACCAAAACCTTTTCATCCATTACTAGATTCAGTCATTTTAGGCATACCACTAATTAGTACAAGCAACATAAAAGAGAAATACATGTATTTGAAGGAAAAACAAATGTCTTACATAGTGCAACATAAAACATTGTGGGAGAAGTAGCTCTTCCTTACGCTTTATTCCACAAAGATGTATGCAAAATGTTGTTGTTGCATAGGCATGAATACTCCCGAAGTACTGAGTCAGAATTAAATTTATCACACAATCCGGAGTTCTAACTGGCCTGTAGATGAAGGCTTTTGAAAGCATGTTGGAAAAAGCATTCCTCGTTTTCCTCTGTTGGAAAAGAAGAAAACACTGGTTATCAGCATTTTGTTAACCATTGTTTTCTTCTTTTCCAACAGATTCTTCTGTTGTTTCAAAGACAAAACTAATCATTCAAGCTACATTTAATTTGTCATCTGCCAATTCTTTTTAGCTCACCTGAGCACAACGTGCTCAAGGGGAGCCTTTAGGGTCATGCTGTGTCCGTCGTCCGTTGTGCGGCATCAACAATTCTTTAAACATCTTCTCCTCCTAAACCGCTTGGCCGATTTGGACCAAACTTGGCTGGAATCTTCCTTGGGAGGTCCTCTTTAAAATTGTTCACAGAATTTGATTTCATCAAAAACTCTGGTTGCCATGGCAACCAAATGGAATTTTCCAAGAAATTATTCAAAAATCTTCTCCTCTGAAACTGCTGGTCAGATTTTGAAATAATTTCACAGAAATGTTCCTTGGGTGACCCTTTTCAAAAATTGTTTGCGAAATTTTGATCAGTCAAAAAACACGGCTGTGGTGGTGGTGGGGGCTCTTTGCGTCCAGCGGTGTCAACAATTCTTGAAACATCTTCTCCTCCTAAACCACTTGGCCAATTTAGACCAAACTTGGCTGGAATGTTGCTTGGGAGGTCCTCTTTAAAAATTGTTCGCAGAATTTGAATCCATCAAAAACTCTGGTAGCCATGGCAACCAAATGGAATTTTCCAAGAAATTCTTTAAAAATCTCCTCTGAAACCGCTGGTCAGATTTTGAAATAATTTCACAGATATGTTCCTTGGGTGACTGTTTTCAAAAACTGTTCGCAAAATTTTGATGCATCAGAAAAACATGGCTGTGGTGGTGGTGGGGTGGGGGGGGGGGCTCTTTGCGTCCAGCAGTGTCAACAATTCTTTAAACATCTTCTCCTCCTAAACCACTTGGCCGATTTAGACCAAACTTGGCTGGAATGTTTCTTGGGAGGTCCTCTTTAAAAACTGTTCACAGAATTTGAATCCATCAAAAACTCTGGTTGCCATGGCAACCAATGGAATTTTCCAAGAAATTCTTTAAAAATCTTATCCTCTGAAACCGCTGGCCAGATTTTGAAATAATTTCACAGATATGTTCCTTGGGTGACCCTTTTCAAAAACTGTTCGCGAAATTTTGATTCGTCGAAAAACATGGCCGTGGTGGTGGTGGGGGGGTGGCTTTTTGCATCCAGCGGTGTCAACAATTCTTTAAACATCTTCTCCTCCTAAACCACTTGGCCGATTTAGACCAAACTTGGCTGGAATGTTCCTTGGGAGGTCCTCTTTAAAAATTGTTCACAGAATTTGATTCCATCAAAAACTCTGGTAGCCATGGCAACCAAATGGAATTTTCCAAGAAATACTTCAAAAATCTTATCCTCTGAAACCGCTGGCCAGATTTTGAAATAATTTCACAGATATGTTCCTTGGGTGACCCTTTTCAAAATTTGTTCGCAAAATTTTGATCCATCGAAAAACATGGTGGGGGTGGGGGGGCGTCTTTGTACTGTATGGACTTAAAGAAATTGTTTGAAATTCTTCTTCTCTTAAACCACTTATCAGATTTTGAAATAATTTCACAGAAATGTTCCTTGGGTGCCCCTTTTGAAATTTGTTTGCCAGATTTTGATCTGTCAAGAAACATGGCTGTGGTGGGTGGGGGCTATTTGCACTATACGGACATGAAGAAATTCTTAAAAATTTTTCTTCTCTGAAACCACTAGTCAGATTTTGAAGTTATTTCACAGAAATGATCCTTAGATTATACCCCTTATTTAGCTTAGCTGTTTTCATAGAAAACATCGAGGTATTGACATAGCCCTATTGTTGTCATGTGCGTTGTTGTCGTTGTGCAAAAACTTTGACATTTTGTTATATCTCAGCTTCCACTCAACACATGTATTTGAAACTCGGTATAATTGTTCACTAGTAAAAAAGCAACCCATACAACAAGGGCAGGTAACTCCAAAATTGTTTTGTCCAAATTATGCCCCTTTTGCTACTTGGAATTTTAACTTACTATCCAGCAACCAGCAGCCAATCATTGGCACCCTCTTGAGGTGCTCTTGTTCAACTTAATATTTTTAGCCACTATCGGGCATGTGCTCTTGTTCAAAAAATGGTCTTTGGGTGACCTATCCAAAAATTTATTTGCTGAATTCTGATTTGTCAAAAACATGGCTGTGGTGATGATTGTAGGGGTGGTGACAGATTTTGAAATGATTTTTACAGGTGACCTTTTCATAATTGCTTGACAAAATAATGATTTTGTTTCCAAAATTTCAATACTTTAAAAAAAGTTGGTTATGGTCCTCTCAAAAATTCAGGTGAGCGATCCAGGGCCATCTTGGCCCTCTTGTTATTTGAACCAGTCTAAAATTATGGTGTCTGGTAAAGGGTTAGACAACCATTGCTTTAATTATGATTTTCAAGACTAGCCATCTGATACTCTAAAATATTCTATCTCAGCCAATCAGAGGCTTATGTTGACATTCAGATATAATGAATAAGGAACATTGAATATGGCCCTTGTTTATGAGTACATTTATTTTGTCCCAATGTGTCTATAAGTTTTTGAAATGCTGGCTTCGTTTTGGACAACAGCTTCTAATATATGCCATACCCAGTGTAAGATGTATAACTTTTCATGCCATTCGTTTTAAAGATCATTGAAAAAATAAATATTTGGGTTCTGGTGAATATTATGACCTCATTTTTAGGGAGTGTTTCAAATTTTGGCTTTGCTCTTTTGCAGACGACAAAATTTACAGCCAACCAAATTGAAATTTTAAACAAATTACAAATTCAGTGTTGCTCCAGTCGTTATTGTTGTCTTTGACTGGGTAGAAAACATTATGGAAAAAGGAGAAAATGCTGGATACCAGCAATTTTTCTTTTCTTCTGTAATACTTTCAAACGCCTCTTTTATGGGGGTCATTAAAATGCTGGATTGCTTGGTAAAGGGTAAATTATTTTTACTCATTTCAAAAGAGGTTCAGGAAATAGATAAAGGGTAATGGGTTTACTGTAGTATTTCCCTCTTTTCTTACATCCCTGACAGTATTTGGGTTCTTTTACTCTTTTCCACGCGACAAAATTTCGGACCCGGGCAAATTGAAAGCATCTGGAGGCAACAAAATAAATCCGACTAAAACTTGATTTTTTTCTTGGAAGGGTAGAAAACATTATGGGAAAAGGAAAAAATGCTTGTTACCAGCATTTTTTCCTTTTCCCACAGTGTTTTTAACGGCCTTTACCCACAGGGTCGTGAAAACTCGGGATTGTTTGGTGAAGGGTTAACTCTTTACCAGAGGACAAGATTTTAGCCCAGTCCAATGTAAGCATTTGCATATTAAATGTTTCTCAAAACACATCTGTCTTTCAAGGGGTAGAAAACATTGTGGGAAAAAAAGAAAATGCTGGTTACCAGCAATTTTTTTCCTGCAATGTTTTCAAAGGCTTTCTTCCTTAGGGTGGTTAAAACCAATGATTATTTGGTAATGAATTAAGTGTTATTGAGTTATGGAAAACAGAGTCCTAGGTAAATAAGTGATGTTATGTTCTATGCTTACATCAAACACTAATGTAAGTTTTGAAACCAAAGTAACAGATGGAATTAACATATTTGTTTGATCAAATTACAAAGTAGTATAATGTCTTTGTAATGCTTTATTTTACTTTTTCAAATATTGTAGTCACAGTGTTTTGTTCTGATCTTGGTTACAGGATGATAACAAGCTAATGAAATATCAGGTTCACATCATTTATTATAGCTATTACTATATGACAGAAATAATGTTGAAAGTGCTATAAAAATCAATCAATCAATCAATCAATCAACCGACCAACCGACCGACCGACTGACGGACTGACTGACTGACTGCCCGCCCGATCGATCGATCAATCAGTCAATCACAACATTGGTTGACATTAGGCTTGGCACTAATTGATTGTTGAAAATGGTATTGCTGACCTGCAAACAAGGTGGGCTTATCACAACCACAGTTGGTTTTTCAGACAGTCAGGTTAAACTGCACAGGACATGCATTTTTATCTTGGATCTACACTTTGCACTGTGATTAAGTACTCAGACCAATAACAGCCTTGAAATAACAGTTCAGTGTTTTTCCCTGACTGTAAATGTGCAGTTTGTTTACTCCCTGCTTTTGATACAGACTTGCAGTTTCATTGTTCATACTGATAACATCCTTGGTTGCTAAATAAATGAAATGGGCTTTTTACCAACTAGGAAAACTTTCCAGAATTTCCAGTATGTTTTATTACCGTCATTTACTCTTTGTTTCAACAATGTTTTATACCCTTCCCAGACAAACTTGATTGTTTGAGCCACATTGAATATGTCATCTGCAAATGCTTTTGATATGGACGAGTCTAAACTTTCATCATCTGGTAAAGGAGTTAATGTATGCCCCAAATAGAGGTTAGTTATCACCGATCATTAATTTGTAGGAGCAATTCTAACTCTTGCAAAATTTGTTTCTTTTCCAATAAATTTGTATGATATGAACTGCTCTAGACTGCAAACAACAATGAAGAATAAATAGTAATTGGGAGAAGTCAATGACAGTATAATCCTTAATACAGTTTTGTCAGCAGAAGAACATTTATTGCATAGATCTAACGCCATGATGAAATGAATTGCTAGTTTTCAGATAACAAAATATTTTAGAAAAGCCGATCTTGGAAGAGTTTGCAGGCACCAGATTATCACTGGCTCAAATGATCGGGTTTTTTCTTGGAAAGAATATAAAAAGCATTGCGGGAATAGGAGAAAATATTGAAATGTAGATTTTTCTCCTTTTCCTGCAATGTTTTCAAAAGAGTTCTTTTTCTGTATTGTTGAAACATGGAATAATACGGTAAAGGATTAAACTCCTTACCCTCTGCATCACTTTTTTTTTCTCCCAGCAGCAGATAAAACAATGTTTTCTCAATATTTCTTTCCCAAATAACAACATTGTCGACCTAAGTTGAAAGTGTTGGTAGACAACAAATGAATTGTGGCTCAAATATTGAGATTTGTTCTTGAAAGGTTAGAAGACATTGTGAGAAAAGGAGAAAATGCTGGTAACCAGCATTTTCTCCTTTTCCAACAATGTTTTCAAAAGTCTTTTTTCTTAGGGTTGTTAAAACCCAGGTTTGTGCAATAAAGGATTAAACCTGTATGGTAATGCATTCTGTGATATTATTTTTGTAGGGAGGCAGTTGCACATTGTCAAGTCGAGATGATGCAGAGAACTACAGGATCCTCTGTGCTGCCATGCATGTTCTCAACTTTGATAAACATGAGGAGGATACAGTACACAAAATGTTGGCATCTGTCTTACATGCTGGGAACATCTACTTCAAGAGAATACAAGTAAGGACTTCTTGAAAAAAATGAACCTTCACAATGCCAGGCAAAAAATTTAACTCTTTCCCTAACGACAATATTTTTGACGGGTCCAATTTGAAAGCACTTGCAGAGGACAAAATTTACAGTGAATCTTGTACATGCGACCACGTGTTTTAAGCGACTTTTGTACTAAATGACCGTTTTTAAGTCCGCCCAAGTTATTTTCCTCTATGTTGTATTAAGCGACTTTTGTACTACGTGACCAACAGCCACCAATTTTAGGCCCCAAACGACCATAAAATTTCATTAAGCGACCCATCAAAACTTGTCGTCATAATAGTGGAACCTAAATTGACAGTAAAGTTTGATAACAAACTCTGACTTATCCTAATCAAGACATCACAGCATGTGTCAGTTACAGGATTAACGCATTTACATGTCAAACTGTTAATTACCCTTTGACAATAGCGTCAATGATGCACAACCATGTCATAATATCCCAACAAAATGCCTTATCAGCTTGCCTGCGGACTAGTTGCAATAATGAGACTCTATGGTGATTTTTTTTCATATTTGGACATTTATTGTGCACCGTACCATCTCAAGTCCATCATAAATTTTCTGGTAGCAAAGATAGAGCGCTATACCGACTTTCAGTTTCGTCGGTTTAATCTGTATTGCAGCAAAATGCAATTAACTTTCAGTAACACACATGACAAGAGACAAATTAATTAACCCTTCATTACATAAAGAGCTTGTAGAAGTCATTTATAACATGTAAATCTTGGAAAAATCACTGACGAAATTTATCGTGCGTGGCGGCCATTTTGTGTGTTTTCGGGAACATAAACTACTCGAGTAACAGATGAAATGCACGGTTTTCTCTTATGTTCAGCGTTTAAATTGAAAATATTTGTATTTCAAACAAAGGGTTATTAAATACGCAAGCAACAGGTATTTTAAATCCTAGTTTTGTGCTATATTTGCGAAATTATAAGAGTTCAAACTTGCGCACAAAATCTGTGCAGAGCTTTCAACTGATTTTGTCTGGATCGTCTCTGTACCCAGAGGCGACCAGTCAAAAAGTAACATCGCCTTTGGGGACAGTTATCTGTTTTAGCCTGCAGACATGTGAAATGGGTAGGAAATTACGTTTATATATCCTTGTGGCCTCCCTTAATGGAACAGAATTTTGTTTGATTGCCACTGTATGGAGTGGAATGCACAATTTTTGATTCGGTTATAATTAGGCACTACAAATCAAGTGTGACTTTCACTGACAAATTCAACATGGGACTGATGTGGAATAAGAAGTTGTTCCTGACGAGTCTTTTAGACAGGCTAATTTTCATATTTACACAGTATTTGTCTGTTTCATGAATTCCTTTGCCATGTATCGAAGAAACATAGAGTAATTTTGTTCAAAAGATTTGTTATGTAGAGATTTCTTGGTGACTACTTTGACCTACTCTCGGTTTCTTCTTTCACTTAAAAAATTTTATTGGTCCTAAAATATTCTGATTGATAAAGCATCTTGTTCTACTTTCTCAACAATAGTAACATATTGTTGTAGTATAGATAAGATCTATATTTAAAGAATTAATGTGTAAAAAATGTTATTCTCATTATGTACCTAGCCATAAGACCTAGGGCTACCAAATTTTGCATGTAGCTTTATCTAGTAGACCTCTACCAAGAGTGCCCAAATTATAGCCCTGGGGTCAAATTTGACCCTGCCCCGGGGGTCACAAGTTTTACATGGGTTTATATAGAGAAAACTTTAGAAATCTCCCTGTACCTAGCCATTAGGCCTAGGGCTACCAAATTTTGCATGTGGCTTTATTTAGTGGGCCTGACTACCAAGAGTACTCAAATTATAGCCCTGGGGTCAAAATTGGCCCCGCCCAGGGGGTCACAAGTTTTACATGGGCTTATATAGAAAAAACTTCAGAAATCTTCCTGTACTTAGCCATAAAGCCTAGGGCTACCAAATTTTGCATGTGGCTTTATCTAGTGGACCTCTAGTATGAATGCCCAAATTATAGCCCTGGGGTCCAATTTGATCTCACCCAGGGGGTCAGAAGTTTTACATGGGCTTACATAGTGAAAACTTCAGAAATCTTCTTGTTACTAACCGTAAGACCTGGGGCTACTAATTTTAGCTATGTCTCAGAGGTCTCATGTTCAAACCCAATTTGCCTGGTATTGTAATGTTTAGCGTAAGGGTTTTTATGTGTTAGCCAGTGGAGCGATACAGGCCATCATGGCCCTCTTGTTCCTTCTTAGAATTATCATTTATAAATCTAAATCCACTTTATTCTCATCACAAAGGGAGATTATAATTACCTCCCTTTTCAGGAATCTAACAAAAGTATCAACAAATAATTTCAAGATAATTCTGGTTGGTTAAAAATTTTCAAAAGTATTGTATCAGTATAAATCCATATTAATCAAGAAGATAACAAGAAATTTTATTCCATGTTGCACTAGAAGCGTTAGGGGTCTACTACCTTAATTTTGCATTACCCATGCTTTAACCAGGTCTGCCTAAATTCCGACATGTTCAGTGATAAAGCACATATGACGAACTAAATGCTATAATAGGACCAACTATTTGGATTTAATCTCTTGAATTTTGCTCACTTCATGTATTAATATAGCCACAGGCAAGACATATACTCTATGTAATATAAGAGTTGTTTCCCTTGTTCTATCAAAGGCCATTTTCACACTCGGTTATACTTGCATTATTTTCGATTACAGATTTGAAATATGGACCCCGAATTTGACGAAGACGATTTATTTGGGCGGTAAAGGTAAGACGTGCCGAAATAAATCGCCGCCAATAAACCCAAAAGAAAAAACCGCCAAATGTGGACACCGTCAATATAAATACGTTTACAGTATATCATTTTCACTTATTTAGTGTGCCAGAAGTTAAGAATATCCACTTTTCCTCCGAAAATTGTTTTCTCATCTTCTACCCCTTTTGACCATGTTTTACAGAAATATTCTTGCAATGGTTTGTTTAAAAGTTTGAGTGCCATGACAAACAAACTGGAAAAAATCAGTGGTCTTCAAAAAATTATCTTCTCCACAACTGCAAAAGTGGATTTCTCTGTACAACAACTGCTACTGCTACCAGTAACAATAATATCCTCATAATGAATTATAGATAGCATTTTTAAAATCTGCATTAAATATTCCAGATTGACAATCATGATACAGTAGAGATGGGTGGGGATGCTGAGGTCAAGTGGATTTCCCACCTGTTGGATCTGTCAGATGATTGGCTGAAACAGGCTCTCACCCAGAAGGTCACTGTAAGTATCACACTCACCAGAGTGGCTCATTTAAGAAAAAAGAACATGAAATATTTATCTTTGTGATCTCATGTAGGGAGAGCAAGAAATTTTTTTGTCCAAATGAAGACATTGCTCAGTTTAACAATGTTCTGTATTTAACAATGTTTTAAACTCTGTACCAGTCCATTTCACTTTATTACAACCTTGGGATTAAAGCTTTGGGAAACATTTTGGGAAAAAGAACATGTTTTCAATGTAACAAAACAATTTCACATTAATCTGTCTTTATTTCATTTCATTGTCTGCACTTTTCAAAGACAAAGTAGAGGTTACTCATTGGATCATTTAGTACAGTCTAGGTAACCAAATTACTTATTATGATACTGTAGTTGTTTCAATAAAGTTTTTTGGAAAGATCAAAATGGAAGAAAAGTTTTATGACAATGTGTTTAACCCTTATCCTGCTAAAAAAGTAAAATGAAACTTTCAAGATGATCGTAAAAACCTAAATTTTGCCATTTCAATGATATTTTGGGGGGAAGATATCTCCTTATCGGACAGTGTAGATCCAAGATCAGACTGCACATTCTGTGCAGTCTGATCTTGATCTACACTGTCCGCAAAAGGTCCTTGACTTGTACCTAGCAGCCTAAGTGTTGACTCTTTTGCCAAATGTCAAAATTGGGTTTCTTTACGTCTAAAGCATTTGCAGACAAAAAAGTAAATGTGGCTCATATGGTGGGATTTGTTCTTGAAAGAATATAAAATGTTGTGTTTACCAGCATTTCCACCTTTTTCCTCAATGTTTTTCAAAAGCGTTCTTTCTCAGAGTTGTCAAAACTGAGGATCGGGTGGCAAGGGGTTAATTTGGTATACATTTAATTTTGTTACAGGAGACTAGAGGAGACAGAGTGCTGACACCATACAACATCGATCAAGCATTAGATGCAAGGTAGCAACCTTTAACATTACAGTACTGTCAGCTTTCCACTTATAATGATTATGTATTGCGGAAGAGACAATGAGGAGAAATATTTAAAAAAAAAAAGGGGAGGGGGGGAAATGCCCTTTTAGAATGATATGGAAAACATGGTTAGGAATGGACCATTTGCTTTCAACCACCAAAATGAAGAATAACAAAAATAAAATTGGAAAAGCTGTTTCTCAGTAACCACTGTATTACTTCACTGTTCATGGTCTCTTTTTGGGATTTTTTAATGCTGTTGGATAAGTCTATATCCATTTTATAAAAGGCTGCTACTAGGTTTGATTTGATGAATGTTTTGCTACTTAGTTTAAGTAAAATTGAACAATAAACATAAATAATGCTGTATCAATTGTTCTCATTGTGGTACATGACTTGGTACCAAACAGCAAAACTTTGGACTTGTCCAAATCTGAGGCATTTCCAGATTGCATACAACAAATTAAATGGCTCCAACTGTGGAATTTGTCTGTTAGAGGTAGAAAAGGAGAAAATGGCATTTTCTTCTTTTCTCATAATGTTTTCAAAAGCTTTCTTCATATGGCCATTAAAACATAGAATTGTTTGGTAAAAGCTTAAACCTAAGAAATCCAATTAAATTGAATTAAGATTGTCATTTTGTAGAATAGACAGATGTTGGGCTTTTTTTTTAGCTCACCTGAGCACAACATGCTCAAGGGGAGCTCTTAGGATCACTGTGTGTCCATTGTCCGTCGTGTGTCGTCAACAATTCTTTAAACATCATCTCCTCCTAAACGACTGGGCCAATGTCAACCAAACTTGGCAGAAATGTTCCTTGGGAGGTCCTCTTTAAAAATGGTTCACAGAATTTGATTCCATCAAAGTGTGGTTGCCATGGCAACCAAATGGAATTTTCTGAGAAATTCTTTAAAAATCTCTGAAACCGCTGGTCAGATTTTGAATTAATTTCACAGAAATGTTCCTTGGGTGACCCTTTCCAAAAATTGTTCGCGAAATTTTGATCTGTTGAAAAACGTGGTGGGGGGGGCTCTTTGCACTCGTGCGGTGTCAACAATTCTTTAAACATCTTCTCCTCCTAAACCGCCAGGCCAATTTGGACCAAACTTGGCTGGAATGTTCCTTGGGAGGTCCTCTTTAAAAATTGTTCAAAGAATTTGATTCCATTCAACTCTGGTTGCCGTGGCAACCAAATGGAATTTTCTAAGAAATTCTTTAAAAATCTTCTCCTCTGAAACCACTGGTCAGATTTTGAAATAATTTCACAGAAATCTTCCTTGGGTGACCCTTTTCAAAAAGTGTTCGCGAAATCTTGATCTGTCGAAAAACATGGCCGTGGTGGGGGGGGTGCTCTTTGCACTGTATGGACTTAAAGAAATTCTTTGAAATTCTTCTTCTCTTAAACCACTCATCAGATTTTGAAATCATTTCACAGAAATGTCCCTTGGATGCCCCTTTTGAAAAAGTGTTCGCGAAATTTTGATCCGTCAAGAAACATGGCCGTGGTGGTGGGGGGCTATTTGCACTATACGGACGTGAAGAAATTCTTAAAAATTCTTCTTGTATGAAACCACTGGTCAGATTTTGAAATAATTTCACAGAAATGATCCTTTGGTGCCAAATTATGCCCCTTTTTCGACTTAGAATTTTAACTTATTATCCAGCACCCAACAACCAATTGTTGGCACCCGCATACAGTGCTCTTGTTTTTTTTATTGAAGTTATTGAAGAAAAAGTTTTGGAATAACAAAAAAAATTAGCTATGGTCCTCTCAAAAATTCAGGTGAGCGATCCAGGGCCATCTTGGCCCTCATGTTTTTTCATAAGAATATCTCGCACAAAGTGGACAGTGAAGATCAAAGATTAGACTGAAAACTGATATTGGTCTGCACTGTCTGCAAAAGCTAATACATGAAATACAATTTTGCGAAGCAGTATAAGAAGTATAATCATTGATAAATTGTGTCTATTTCAGGGATGCAATTTCTAAAGCCTTGTACAGTAGACTGTTCATGTGGTTGGTGGAGAGAATCAACCTGATAGTGTGTCGGTCAGAAAGGGACAGGTCCACATCTCTGGCTGTGCTAGATATATTTGGATTTGAGGTAAGTTTAGGCAAGATTGATTTAGAGACAATTAGTGAAAAGAAAGTAAAATGTAGAAACATTATGTGTTTTCAGCCATTTTCCATTTATTGTACTGGTTTGTCTTTGGCTGGGGGAAAGCAAAAAAGTGCCCGGACTCCCTGTTTTGGAAAGTATGAAACCTTTACCCCAAAAAGCCTTTAACAATGCTGGGAAGAAAAGCATTGTGAAAACATTGTGAGAAAAGGAGAAAATGCTGGTAACCAGCATTTTCTCCATTGCCCCACAATATTTTCCACCCTTTCAAAGACAAATCCAATCATGCTAGTTACATTTAAATTGTCGTTTGTGAATGCTTTCAACTTTGAAAAATTTGTCGTTAAGAGTTAAATGAAATCCTCAAAAGTCTTCCTCATTTAGAGAGTTTCCTCTGTATTTTGTCGTAAGGAAACAACTACAGAAACATTACAAACAAAGGAAAAATTGCATGTACATTTTAGTATCCTCGTAAGCATTGTATGAAAGCTGAGCTATTGCCAGATAGGCTGTTGTAGGACATGCTAAATTCATTACCAGATGGGCTATCGTTGGACACTTGAATGGAGACCAAGATATTGAAATGGTTGTAGATTGACTCTTTAGGGAACAATCCTGTGTTTTAATGAACTGTAGAAAGTAGTCTTTTGAAAATATTATGAGATGAGGAGAAAATGCTGGCTACCAGCATTTCCTCCTTATCCCAGAGTATTTTCTACCCTTTCTGTAAGTTTCATTTGTACCACATTTGATACCTCTACTGCAAGGGTTTCCAACATTGATGAATCTAAAATTCTGTAGTTTGGTAAAGGATTAACACTTTACCACACAATCCTGAGCTTTAACAATCCTTAGAAAGAAACCTTTTGAAAACATTGTTGGAATAAAGAAAATAAAGATAACAATAATTTTTCTCCTTTTCCCAGAACATTTTCTACTGTTCAAAAGGCAAATTAAATCATATGAATAACATTAAATTTTTCGTCTGCAAATACTATCAATTTGGACAAGTCTGAAATTCAATTGTTTGGTAATAGGTTATTAGAAATGAATATCATTTGACACTGAAACACACATAAAATGAAGATTCGGAGGGACATTGTTGGGATGGGGTCGTAAAGAATAAATTCAGTATGAAGGTTTTCTTGTCTTTCATTATGATTACCTCTTTACTTTCAGGATTTCCATATAAACAGTTTTGAACAGCTGTGTATAAACTATGCTAATGAAACTCTACAGTTTTTCTTCAACCAACATGTCTTCCGACTAGAACAGAAAGAGTACGCCAAAGAGAAAATAGACTGGACCACAATTGATTATCAGGATAACCAGCCTGTGATAGATTTAATTGCTAGTAAACCAGCCGGTATTCTCCATATACTGGATGATGAATGCAACTTTCCAAAGGTAGAATATGATGTGTTTGTTGCTATAAATACAAAACTGTGCTAGCTTTACTTCAAGTATATCAATTTGACCAATCACAGAAAAATTTTCTGCAATGGAAAATCATGTGCTATCTACAAGCTAAAGGGAAGCAAATCAGTTAGCCATTCTTTGAAATTCCTCTACTTCACTTGCTTTTGATACAAACATTTATTATGAATATCTATAATATCTATAGCCTCTGGACCTCTGCGCTTTTGTGGTTAACTCTTTTAGACTTGAGCTATTGAAAGCCCTTGCAGTCAACAAATTAAATTTTGCATAAATGAAGGGATTTGTCTTTGAAAGGGTAGACAACTGTTCCCTCAAAGTTTTCAAGTGTTCTTTTTTTAAGGTAATTAAAACCTGGGATTGTGTTGTAAAGAGTTAGGCATCGGATTAGGAATATGGAAGTCCGGGTTTGGTTCCCAGAGGCAGAGCTAGTCACATGGAAGTGTACCTGGACTCAGCATTGGAGAGCCTTAGAGCGTTGAACGTAACCGAGAGTTCACGAGTGAGCTGATGCATTGATAAGACTAAAATACTGTTGATTGCAATGTAAAATGCCATTCAACAAACAGAATAAATATACTCAAGAAATTCTTGGTAGTTAAAGGAATGATTAAGATCGTTTATATTTCTGCTCAACTGACGTATTTGTCAATACAAATAGTGATAGCATTAGCCCTTAACCTGCTTAATAAGTTAAGGGAAACTTTCAAACCAGTAGTATAAAACCCGAATGATGCTATTTCAAATTTATTTTTAGGTGAAAGATATCTCCATATCAGACAGTGCAGATCAAGGATCAGACTGCAAGCTATGTGCAGTCTGATCTTCATCTACACTGACTGAAAAAGGTCAGTGAGTCCCGCATAGCAGTCTAAGGGTTAGTGTGTGTGACATTCTTCCAAATGCATTGTTATCTGATGTGTGTTCAGTCCCTATATTTTATTTACTTGAATTCAGGCAACAGATTTGTCATTCCTGGAGAAATGCCATTTTCATCACAGTGATAATGGGCTCTACAGTAAGCCCAGAATGTCTGATCCCGAGTTCCATGTTAAACACTATGCAGGGAAAATCAAATACAGTGTAAGTACAATTTTCATGTAGAATAATAATTTTAAATTACTGGGTTGACCCTTTACCAAACAATCCCTTGTTTTAATGACCCAAAGGAGGAAGCCTTTTGAAAACATTGTAGGAAAAGGAGAAAATTCTGGTGGCCAGCATTTTCTCCTTTTCCCACAATGTTTTCTATCTTAATAGAGAACTTAAGCTTATTTATTTTAATTCTGAATTTTTCCTCTGTGATGTTTTGAAGTTGGGAGAGTCTAAAATTTGCCATGGGAAGGGATTAATCAATCCTCTGCAGTGCCACATACAGGAAATAGAAATTTTGATTTTGCAAAAAAATGTAAGTGTTGCAAATCTAAGTCTATTTTTGCTAAAACATTTTTTAGAAAAACAAAAAAAGTATTGCACAAAGTAGGCATAGGATCAGACTACAGACTCTATGCTTGATCTACATTGCCTGTCTAGCAGGCAAGGAATGCCTATGGTACTATCCTCGGCTGTTTACTCTTTACCAGACAATCCTGAGTTCTAACGATCCTGAGGAAATAGCCTTTTGAAAACCTTGTGGGGAAAAGGAGAAAATGCTGGTAACCAGCATTTTCTCCTTTTCCTCACAAGGTTTTCTTCGCTTTCACGCACAATTACCATCACTTTGGCCAAATTTAGAACGTCGTCTGCAAATGCTTTCAGTTTAGATCAGTCTAAAATTTTGTTGTTTGGTAAACAGTCAAATCATGAATGCTGTCAACTCCTTACCAAACCACAAAATCTTGGACTAACCAAATCTAAAGCAATTCCAGAAAACAAAGTGAAGATAGCTCATATAATGGAAATTGTCTTTGAAAAGGAAGAAAACATTTTAGGAAAAGGAGAAAATGCTGGCGACCAGCATTTTTATACGCCCGTCGAAGACGGGACGTATTATGGGATCACCCATGGCGTACGGGTGGGCGCGCGGGCGGCATCCAGTTCTTTGTCCGGAGTATAACTTTGTCATCTCCAGTCCGATTGACTTGAAACTTGGCATTTGTGTTTGTTGCAATAATACGGAGTGCAGTGCGAGAGAACCATAACTCTACCTAGTGCTGTCTTCGAGTTATTTCCCTTTGATCATCATTTTTACAGCATTTTCTGCTTGTCCGGAGCATAACTTTGTCATCTCCAGTCCGATAGCCTTGAAACTTGGCATTTGTGTTTGTTGCAATAATACGGAGTGCACTGCGAAAGAACCATAACTCTAACTTGTGCTGTCTTTGAGTTATTTCCCTTTGATCGTCATTTTTACAGCATTTTCTGCTTGTCCGGAATATAACTTTGTCATCTCTAGTCTGAACATCTTCAAATTTGGTATGCATGATTGTTGAAAAATTACGGAGTGCAGTGCACAAGAACCATAACTCTTCCTAGCAAGAATTTTGAGTTATTCCCCCTTTGATCTTCATTTTTATAGCATTTCTTGCTTCTCCGGAGCAAAACTTTGTCTTCTTAAGTAGGAATGACTTGAAACATGGTATGCTTATTTGTTGCAATATTTGAAAGTGCAGTGCCCAAGAATTGTAACTCTACCTCGTGCTGTCTTTGAGTTTTTTCCCTTCAATCGTCATTTTTACAGCATTTAGTGCTTGTCCGGAATATAACTTTGTCATCTCAAGTCAGAATGACTTCAAACATGTTTGTTGCAATAATACAGAGTACAGTGCACAAGAACAATAACTCTACCTAGCGCGGATTTTGAGTAATTCATCTTTAATCTTCATTTCTGCAGTATTTCTTGCTTTTCCGGAACGGAACTTTGTCACCTCAGGTCAAATTGACTTGAGACTTGGTAAACATGTTTGTTGCATTACCTGCCCTTTATGATTATTATACCCCCTCGACAACTGACTGGGGGACGGGCATATCTTGTGACAATTTGCCGCTCTTGTTCATTTTCTTACGTTTTCAGAAGCCCTCTTTCTGAAGGTAGTTAAAACTGGGGATTTGGTGGTAAAGGGTTAACATAAAATCAAGACTGGTTTATAATTATGGGAATTCAATTATGTTTTTCAGGTAGAGCATTTCTTGGAAAAAAACAAAGATACTCTGAGAAGTGATGTGATAGAACTCATGTGTGAAAGTAAAAATAAGGTAAGGTAGGGTTGCAGAAGAAAACTGTTCTGTGTCTTTTTTTTTTGCTCTGCCAAAGTCTGTCCCTTATATCTTTCACATAGCTGAAAACAAGACTCATATTTTAGCCTTGCAAATTCCCACAAACAATATTCAGTTAACAAAAACACTGTTTGTTCTGATTATTTACTCCCCGTGGGGTCCCGGGTTTTTTTTAATTTATAGAATAGGACCTCGGCCTTTCTCTATGGCATGTCGTAGAAGGTGACTAAAATTAGAGACAAACGGCTGCTTTCCTCGTAATTCGTAGGATTGCAGCAGGCTGGGTAGTTCTTATTCCAAATCCTGTATTTTTTTCTCGATGTAAATAGGGTTTGGAATGGGAATCAATTGGCCTGTGGGACCCCGTGTGGTTTAATCGGGGGTATAAGAATAAACCACTGCAGTCCCGCGATCGTCACATCTGCCATTTCATCTGGCGGAACAAAAGTGACAGCATGCATGTCGTAAAAGGCGACAAAAGGGGCATCATTTTGTGTTTCGTCCATTCCTCATTTATCATGTTTGTCTTATGTTGTTGCACATGTATGTTATTTTCACCTTGCATTATTGTTTACTAAGTAAGTGCGCCCAATATGACCTAAGTTGTCGACGGGCCTTAAAACGCTATTCATCATTCATCATCTGATTATTTACAGTCAGGATCTTGGATGCACAGTGATCACATAGTTGATGAGCTTAGAGCTTGGTATTTACTGAACACAAGTTTAATTTCTTAGTAGACAAGGAAACTTTTCATACCTGTCTAGATTGGAAGCATTGAAGACAACTAAGTAAATATGACCCAAAAACCGAAATTTGTCTTTTTGAAGGTACTCAAAAACTGAAATTTGTCTTTTTGAAGGTAAGTTAGCATTGTGGGAAAAAGAGAAATTGCTGAATTACCAGCATTTCCGAAACTGTTTTTTTGCCTTCTGTAGGGTCATTGAAACTTGGGATTATTTGGCAGAGAGGTAAATCTTGATTTTGTTAGAATGTTCAGTGTTGAACTATTTTAAACACTTTAAATGTTGGTAATTTGAATTGGTCAGAAATAGGTTCAAATTGCCAGTTTTTGAATCATTCCAAAAATCACCTTGACCTTCAGTATGTGTTCAATATGAGTTGAATACTCATACTTTGTCTGGTTGTGTAATGTCATTTGTAGATGAACAATCTTTTTTATCTGAATATAATACACTTTCAGCTCTATTGTGAGCAATCAGACCTGCAGCTACACTTCTTTCAAGAGAAATGAGTCTTTACAATTTACGAGACAACAATTTTTTAGACCTGTTCAAATACAAAGGATTTGCTAACAACATATTGATTATGACTAGAATGTTGAGTTTTGTTTTTGAAAGGGTATAAAACGTTGTGGGAATAGGAAAAAATTCTTACTACCTGCAATGTTTTCAAAAGCTCTCCTACTTAGGGTCTGTAATACACAGGTTTGTTTTGTAAAGGGTCATGCTTGCCGTTGTAGAAATGGATTTGTCAAGAGTGCCTATTTTCCACTTCGTTTCCTTTTCAGTTAATTGCTCAAATGTTCAAGGACATGAGGGACAGATTGATCACAAAGACACTAAGCAGAACAACTGGGCGCTATGTCACCATGAAACCCAGAACTCCAACAGTGGCAGCCAATTTCAGTGAATCGTTACTGTCTTTGATAGACACCATGTCACGGTGTAATCCCTACTTTGTGCGCTGTGTAAAACCCAATGTAAATAAGCAACCAATGGTGTTTGAGCGAAATGTTGTGTTGGATCAGTTACGATACACAGGGATGTTAGAAACCATCAGAATTAGAAAAATGGGATTTCCAATCCGAATCAAATTTCCTCATTTCATTGATAGGTAAGATAAACTTCATAGGTGTGCTCAGGACATAACAGAAGATGATAACTTACCTGTATGTTAAAAACTATTTCTTTTTTCATGAAGTTACTTGTAATGGATTTGAGACATAGTTATGAATATCATGTCTTTGGAGATAAGATACTTCTAGGCTATAATATCAAAAATCCAAGGAAGCATAGAAATATTTTACTGAAAGTAGAAAAAGAATTTGTAATTTCCTTGCCAAAAAAGGACTGAACTGAAAATGTAACGAAAAAAAAAAATTTTTTTTTTTTTTTGGGGGGGGGGGGGACCTGTAAGAGCTGGTAATAGCACTTTGCAATTAGTAAAAAAAGTTGACACGTTTATTCTGGGGGCCTTTTTTCTTGCCAATTTATGATACATAAATACAAGGGCTACTACCATTAATTGATACCCAGCAGGTCTTATGTACGGTAACACCTTAGCAATTGGATACAACAGGGATAATCCTTTTCTTGAACTGATTGGTAATTGAACATTTTTATGTGTTACCATATGACTCATTTCTGTGCAATCTTCATGTCTTGTCTGACTGTACTCTTTTTCTAAGGATGAGTTGGATTAACATACAAATTTAATTGAAATTTCATTTTTCAACTATGTAAAACAATGAGGAAAAAAAGAGGCAATATCTGGTATGGTTACTTCCATTATTTCTCTTCACAGAACCACAAAATAATTTTAATAGTCATATTCCAGTGCCTCTTATGCCCTTCTTCTATCTAGAAATATTTCTTATTAAATCTAGAAAGTAACAAATGAATTATTACCACTTGACATAGATGTGGTATTTGTCCCTGAAGGAAACAGCTGTTACCCAGTTAATGAAGTATAAATACTAATGCTTCTGCCCAATTTAGGTTTTGAAAAGTTGCCATACATAGAGAAGTTTTAAAAACATTGTGGGATAAGGAGCAATTTTTTTTCTCATATTATTTAAAAAATTTTCTTCTATGCAAGATACATGTAACACCATATGATTAGAAAGAAAACAGTTATGGATTGACCCTTCATGAAATAGCAAAATTTGTGCCTGGTCCAAAAGGAGAGGTTTTGCTTACAACAAATTAAAAGTGGCTCTGTTAATATTGTTTGTTTTGGAAGGATAGAAAACATTGTTGAAAAAGAAGAAAAAGCTGGTTATGAACGTGTTTTTCTTTGCCTACAATCTTTTCAAAAGCCTAATTTGTCAGGGTTGTTAAAAACTTGGGATTGTGTGGTAGATAGTTAAATTAAGATTGGAAAGACGGTAACCAGGAGCAACTTGGCCTGTAATGGTATTTGACTACTGATAAAATGAGGCTATCCTTCTCTTGACATTATACATAATTATATATGTATTTATCCTTCTTGACACATGTTACCCAATTTTCCTTGTTTTTACCAATAGAATGTTTTTATATAACCCTTTACCAGATGATCCCGAGGTTTAACAACCCTGAAAAAGACAACAAAATTTTAGACTTGTATCTTATAGCATTTTCAGCAGAAAATCAAATGTAACACAGACAATAGGATTTGCCTTTGATAGATTGAAAACAATGCGGGAAAAGGAGAAAATATTGGTTACTAGCATTTTTAACCTGGCTATTTTCAAAGGAAACATTGACGTATTGCCAAAGCCCTGTTGTAGTTGCATCGTCATCATCATTGGGCAAAAGCCTTGACATTTTGTAATGTCTCTTTATTACTGAAAATATTTTCTTAAAACTTGGACAAGTTGTTAACTATCTGATGGGGAACTCATAAAACAAGGGCACATTGCAATCAAAATATTTTTGATTCAGTTATGCCCCTTTTTTTACTAAGAATTTAAAATTTTCATTGAAAATCAAGCAACTGCAGCAAAGCGTTGGCACCCACATGCATTACTCTTGTTTTCTTTGCCACAATGTTTTCAAAATCCCTCTTCAGGAATTGTGTGGGAAAGGGTTATAACTTTTTTACATGTATTTATAGGGTATCAGTGTTTTCTATCAATTCGGTATAATTGTATTCACAAATCGGGCATTGATATTTGTTATCTACCAGGTATCGGTGCTTTTTACGAGGACAAAAGGTACTAGTCACTCATCTGCCCAGTGATGTTAGTGCAATGATATTGAAGACACAACCTGCAAATTTCGCTGACCATTACAGAATTGGTGCCACAAAGGTAAATGCCTGCTTTTTTCTCTGAAATTTTTTCACATGTTTTACTTTATGGGTAGTATTCATTATTGGTCATTTGTCTAAAACCTTGATGTGTTATTTTTGTAAAAACTGCACCAAATGCAAATGTTAAGAGACAAAATCTTTGCTGAATGCTTTTCTAGATATTTGACATTGCTAATTAATGCAAGCTGAAGGCTCTGTTTACAAATGGTTCATCTGAATATTCTATATTGGAAGGCTAGCTGTTGCTTTGGCCTATGAGTTCATCTCAGGCTGTAATAAAGTACATTCATACTGTATCAAGTGGTGGGATCCAGCTATTTTTCCCCTACTACATAATTATGTACATTGTCTGTTTAATGTATTTTTATTGGCAGTTTAAAGTATGAAACAAACCAATAAAATAGAAACTAATCATTTATTTGGTGGCAGCTCATGTCTTTCCTGGGTTTTACCAGAAGATGGGGGTCCTTCGTGGCTCAGTGGTAAAGTGCAGGACTTGTTACCCGGAGGCCCCGGATTCGAGCCTCGATTGATCGACTGGGCTATTCGTGGGAGTGTCCTTGGGCAAGACACTTCAGAGCCTTAGCCCATTACCGATAAAAAACCTAGGAAATACATGAATAATTATGTGAGCTGTCACAGTGATATGACTTAAATGATGTTGAAACTGGCCTAAAGCACCATACAATACCTTTACCAGAAGGCAAAGGCTTCGCAGTGCCTTGCGTATGGACAGTCTTATGGAGATTGATGGATACAGTATTTATAAGTCTGACTATATCCCCACCCATGGTACCTCTCTTGTTCAAAGCACAGAATGCAGATTATGCAAATAGGATTTAAAGCAACTTGTATCAAATGATTTAAAGTCTCCCACAGCTATGTGTAATTTGTGATTTGAATTGCAATCAAACTATGTGTGCATGAAAGTGAAAAGTTGAGATTGCATCAGTATTTGTTTTAACCCATTACCACATAATCCCCACTTTTAAGGACCCTAAGAAAGAAGCCTTTTGAAAACATTGTGGGGAAAGGAGAAAATGCTGTTTTCTACCTTTCCCCAAACAAGTGAGCCGTGCTCTGCCAAAAAGGGGTTTAATGCAACTCCATGATCCATGATACCAAGCAAGTCATCACATAATCATGGATCCATTATATTCGTTTTGTCCAACAAATGACTGAATCATTAGGTAGAATGGTCCTTGGACATACAGAAAATTTACCAATAGCGAAAAGTTTCGGCCCAGGTCAGCCTGCGCAGGCTGACCTGGGTCGATACTTTTCGCAGATGCATTAAGCCCCCTTTTCACAGAGCACGGCTCAAATTTAAAATTTTCAGTCACATTTATTTTGTCATCTTCAATTGCTTTCAGTTTGGACAAGTCTAAAATTTTGTCCTTTTATAAAGTCTTAAATACCTACCCACTGCATTTTCTGATCAAATTGACCCTTCACCACACAATCCCAACTTTTAATGACACTGAGGAAAACCATTTTGAAAGCATCATAGGAAAAGGAGAAATTGCTGGTTACCGGCACTTTCTCCTTTTCCTACTACGTTTTTTATCCTATGAAGGTCAAATTTCATGTTTTGACTTTCATTTGATTTGTTGTCTGCAAATCCTTTCAATTTGGACAAAGCTAAAATTTTGTCGTCTGGTGAAGAGTTAACACTTTACCTCATGAAAAAAACTTGCAGCAGACAATGTTGAATACATACTTGTTGATTAAAGGTAATTAACATGAGTATTTATTGCAAAAAGACCTGTGAAAAGAATGTGGAAAAAGGAGAAACTGCCAATTACTAGCATCTTTTTTTTTGACATAATGTTGTTACATGGTTTAATTAAAAGTGAAAAATCTTCTGTGGAAGGTAATTACAGTCATTAATTTGCATAAGTGTATGTCTGACCAAAACGGTTGATAATCAATTGATTTCATTGAATTTCTTAAACTCACTGCCGTTTGTCTAGCAAAATACATAATGTATTTTTGAAAGATTTTGAAACAAAAATACATACTTAGTGGTGTCTGTAAACAGATTCCATACTAAAGATATTATTACTGTACTGGTACTTGTACAGAAAAAGTAACACTTTGATTTTTGATTGTGGAATTAAGTTCAGTGTTGGTTGTTGATTTTTCAATAAAGTTTTGGAATATATACCCATGTCTCCACCTACAAGCAGGTAGGCATTTTTGGTGATAATTTTGGTGATAATTGTATTGTTGATGTCTATGTACCTCTCATCTTCTTATTTGTGTATTCAAATTTTTAGACATACCATTTGGAAGATAAATTCCATCATTTACACAGCATTCATTTCGTCATCTGTGAATGCTCTCAGTTTGGACTGATCTAAAAATTTTGTTCGGTAATGATTTTATCATTAGGTGTAGGAGGAATCATAATTTATGAAATACAAAAATGTTTGTAAAAGTTGATAAATGGCTCAAAATGCAAGAAACAATCTATGATATAGATTGTTTATGTTATTGATCCTTAGAGTGCCTAATAAACCCAACAGACTTTTTTAGTCTAAAAAAAAAGAACCCAAATAATGGTCCATCCAGAATATCTCAGTAAAGTAGACAGTGTAGATCAAAAGTCAGTTTTGTGCTGTCCAATCTTGATCTAGACTGGCTACAAAGGTGACTATTGGTTTAAAAAGGTGTTTTAAAGGTTAAATAAACACTGTTAAAGGAATTCATTTCAATTGAAACTATTTTCCATATACACAGTTCTTTGAGTCTTCTGGTCTCCTTAGGCCCCTATAGCTCAGTGGGAACATGTTGGCATAGTGATTGATTGATTGCAATTTCAAATCCTTGCCCTGCCAAACTCTTCAGGAGGAAAAGGTGGCAGGTAGTAGGAAAAGCTTCAGTCTCTCTTGATTTTAACGAAGTGTCACCATATTGTGAAAAATAGCCACTGAACCAGGGAGAAAGTTGAGTGTGTAAGTGGCCAGGGATGAAGTACCAATAATGGGTGCACTGGCTGCCATCTTACAACTAAAGTATTGTTCAAAATAGTGTTAAGGAACTTATTGCCTTCTGATACTGGTTTTACACTGTTACATTGTATAAAAAAAAACATTTTTCAGTATGATTAACACTTAATGCGCAGAATTAATGATTCGGACCTTTTTAAGTAGGAAAAACAGCTCAAATAGTGCTATTTCAAGGTTGTTTCCGTTACAATATGTAACATAGAAGCAGACAGTGCAGATCAAAGATCAGACTGCACGCTCTGTGCAGTCTGATCTTGATCTGCACAGTCTGCAAAAGGTCAGTGAGTCGCGCTTAGCAGCCTAAGGGTTAAAGTTCCCCGAAGATAGTGTAAATTTTGAAGAGTTGAAAATACTAAAGTAGAACTGCCTTGCATTTTGAACCTTTACCAGGTGATCCCAAGTGTCATCAACCCTGAGAGAGAACACTGTGAGAAAAGGAGAAAATGATGGTAACTTTTTCCTTTTCCCACAATGTTATCTGCCCTGTCAAAGATAAATTTGTCCTCTGAAAATGCATTGAAATTGGACAAGTTTTAAAACTTATTGTCTTGGGAAGAGTTAAATGAAGAAACTGATTAATTATCCTGCTTGATTTACAGAAATATTATATGCATTACATTATGATGAAATATACTGTCAGAATGGTGAAATGTAAAATGTAATAAACAAGTGAAGTGATGCATCACCGCAAAGTTTTCACATGTAAAAACCTCAGAAAACTACCCATTTGTACAAAAATAAATGAGCCATGCTCTGTGAAAAGGAGGCTTAATGCATTTGCAAAAAGTTGTCACCCATGTGAGCTTTCCAGGTAAGCTGACATTGGTTGAAGTTTTTTGCTGTTGGTCATTTTCCTGCATGTCCAAGGAGCATACTGCCTCATGCTCCAGTTGATTGTAAGTCAAAAAATGAGTCACAGAGATGCATTAAACCTCCCTTTTTTCAGAGCATGACTCAAACATAAATGACGCTATGTTATATCACAATAACCGTTGAAGTATGTTTTATAATCCTTTACCATATAACTGCTCAAATGCAATTGGCAGTTTGTTAAGATACTATGAAAAAAAAGGGGAAATTGTTGTTGCGAAATATTTGTTTTTGCACCATGTTTTCCATACTTTTTATTGAAAGAAAAAAATTTTTCTTCCTGCGGAATAAATGCGCCCAATACGACCTAAGTTGTCGACGGGCCTTTAAACACTACTCATTCATTCATTCATTCATTCATTCTTCTTGCGGAAGTGTCCTTAGCAGAGCCTGAACCAAGTGAAGTCCAGGTTAAGCATGTATAGATGAGCTGATGCCAGCCTTTGTCTGGAATGTCTCTACTCTTTGTCAAAATACAACCAAGTTGTATAGAAAAAAATTTCTCATGTGTGAATGAATGAACACTTTAATCAATCTGGTGTTGTAAAACCCTGAAAAGGTTGGAAACACTGTGAAAAAAGGAGTAAATATTGGTCAATAGCAGTTTCCTTTTCTACCTTGTTTACTACCTTTTTGAAGGGAAAAGCCATCATCTCAGTTACATTTTATTCTTTGTCTGCATACTTTGAATATAGACAAGTCTACAAATCTGTCGGCAAAGAGCTAAAATAGATTTTTTTCAGCTAATTGTCATGATCGTATTTGGACATTGTGAATAACTGGAAACAGTTTCCAGTATACATGAATAATTGATCTATATTTCAATTACATGTGTATCTTTAGAGCCAGTGCAGATCCTATGTACGGTATATTATTGTTTTATTGAACTGAAAGTGTAGTTTTGATTCCATAACAAGCAACTGGCTGCTTTCACAGGTAAACATCGTTGATGTACTTTCCAATAATGAGAGAAGAGTTGTACATAAATATGGTACTTTGCAAATTAACATCTGTGCTTCCAAAAATGAACCTTTGCAATTTCTCTGTGGATGAGAGGATAATAATAATAGTAATTTTTGATGATACCTCATCCTGTGTATCAGCAATACATGCACATGCCTTCGCAAGTGATACTAGTACATGTATAGGCAGTTCTAAGCTACAGATTATTCCTGTCAAAAATGATGTTACCAAGATAAATTTAAAAGCAAGAATTCAAACTTCCTTCCAGTAGATTATGATTGCAAAGAAGAGAGATTTAAAAAAAGTTAAGATCTGTTAACTCTTCACTACATCATTCTGAGTTTAAATGACCCTTAGAGAGAAATATTATGGGAAAAGGAGAAAAAGCTGGTAACTAGCACTTTATCCTTTTCCTACAATTTTTTCCATCCATTTATGGAAAAATCTCATCATTTGAGTAACATTTTTTTCGTGTGCAAATACTTTCAATTTAGACGAGTCTAAAATTTTGTTGGTTGGTAAAAAGTTAATCCTCTGCACAATGATCCTGTCTTTTTACAACCCTTAGAAAGAAGGCTTTTGGTAACCAGCATTATGTCATTTTCCCACAATGATATCTTCCCTGTTAAAGATGCATCTTTAATTGTTTTCATCCAGTTTTGTAACCAATTTTATCTTTATTTTATGAAATTATAATCATCCTTGTACCTTCGTGCCAAATGTTGCCCCTGACGGTTGCAAGGTTGCACAGATTACGACGGATGGAAAAGGCATTTCATTCTATTGTAGCTAGCCATAGACGTTACAACCACAGTTTCCAGTTTACATCGAAGACAAATCTCTGGTCTCTTTATCCCATACACCTTATATCGATTTTTTATCTACGTTTACACGGCTGTCTAGATTCTACACACTGTAAAGTTTTAACAGCATTTATTTACTCTCTGGCTGTAAGGATGCATCTTTAAAGACAAATCCAACCAATTAGGTATGTTTATTTTGTCATCTGCAAATGCTTTATGATATGAACTTACCTGAAATTTTGTAGTCTGGTAAAGAATTGAAATATGGCTAGATGAATATGCTACATGTAGTTAAAGTTTCAATAAAAGTGTTTGCTTCAAGAAATTTTTCTAGGCAGGTAGAAAAACACATTATTTGTAAAATATATGATGTGTAGGTCTAAGAATAAATATAAGACGGAAATAGGCAAACAAACTTGTACTAAAAAAAAATTTTTGTTAGAAGGCAATACACTTAGTCAGTGGCAACAACATCCATTGTAAATCCCTTAAAATGGAGCATATTTATTTTCTAAGCACAAGAAATGTTTTTCATGTGACCAATAAGTATTTAATAAATTCTATTTTTATGCCTTACCTAGTTATATAAGGTTATATCAGTGGTAAACAGAGATATAAAGAAGCAGTTAATAAATAGTTTATGACTGACAATTAGACATTTTGATGATCAGTTTTGATACATGAGTCTACTTTGTAAATGAAATCATTAGTTTTAATTGGTGGCCCAATTTGCATTGATAACAAAGAGTATATACCAGCCATGTTTTGATCAGAGAAATGTTTTGTCAGTTATTTTGTGTGATGATATTTAGCTTCAAAACAGGAAACTTAGTGAAATAGTAACATGTGCTCATTCATATGTAAAGAATTAAATGAAGATCTGTTGAAAACCATAAATGGTGAAATTAAAATCATTGTTTTTTAATTTCATTTTTTTGGTGTGTCGAATCACTTTATTGAATTAAGTGCCTGGCTTTTTATAGTGGCAATGAAGGATTCAGCAGTAGATATGGGTTGATATATAAAACTTTGTAATTAAGAAAAAAACTCAATTCATAGTGGCAATTTAGAATTGAGCTCTAGATATGGTTTGATGTATCTACCATGTTAGAAAGTTGAGGATACAGAGCTTATACCATTTACATTTCAAATTAAAGCTTGTCTTCCAAGAAAAACCCACCTATCTTTACAAGACTTCATGATGTAAAACAGATAATGTCAAAAGATTGTAATTAGCTGTAATTCAAGTGTCAATTAAGTGATAAGATAAAATCAAGATTGTTCTTTTCTCTTGGTAAAGTTACTTGTACTGTCTTTATTAGAATATTCTGTATAACATGAGAACTGAAATGACCAGTATTCTTATATGAACAAATTACAATGCATTTTTCCTTTTGCTGGAAATGAGATTATCATATTTCACATTAAGACACAATAAGCATTTTGTCATTTGTCATAATACTTTCTGTTACCCCACTACCTGAAATGGTGAATGAGCTACACTGTTGTGTTTTTAACTCAAAAGATTCCAAAGTGTGATGATATATTTACATATCAGACAGGGAAGTGATATATCAGACTGCAAATTTTGCAGTTTGGAAAAGCATGTAAAGACTGGGTTAGCATTTAAGTTTCAGCAGGAAAGCTACAAAAAATATTATATGAGTAAAATACAGCTGAGTTAGAAATTTTGGAATCATTGTTAAGAGGAAAACTTGGGGTCTGTGCAATATTTTAGGGACAATTGCCAGCCTTGTCCATGGCTAAATTGCCTTTGATGTACTGTAGCTTTCAGATGGAAATAAACTGTCTATCAAAAACTACTTATTGTCAGTAACAGAAATAATTATCATCATTTGATCACCCAACAGTGAGACTTTGACCAGTAATTGTGTTACTGTTCTCAGTGATAATAAAGGATATATCTTTGCTGTGACATGTTTTCTGTATTCATTATTCGTTTTGATTTTTTCTCTTAAAGTTTCTTCCATAACTTGAGTTGCTTTTCTGGACAGTGTAAATCATGATTAGTCAAAATATTATGGTTAGCGGAGAAAATGTTTGTCATCTGTTGTTCTCTTTTATTCCATTTTTTTCAAAACTCATCTACTGTTATGTTATACTAGTACATTAAAGTGTGTTTTTTGAAGGAGGCTGTAAAGAGAGGATCAAGTTGGAATGATAATTCTCTAGAAAGAAAAATAAAAAATGACCAACAACATAGAAACAGTAAAAAAAAAACTTGCAATATTTTTTCTGCTCTGGAATGAAAGCAAGAGAAAGAGTGATTAAACAAACTTATAAAACATATTATAAATGAGCTGTAAACTTTAAAAGTCTTTGAAAGAAAACAATGATATAAATTACATAAATAGGGCGCTGTATATGCAGCTGGATGCAAAGCTTTTTTATTTTTTAAATTATTATGGAAGTTGATAATGTATGCATTTCATAGCAGATGATTGGACATGTATTTAAATTAAGTTGGAATATGTCACTTTAATTTTGGTTTTAATTTGCAATGCAAATTTTCATCAACTGTCACTACTTGATGTGTAGGAATATTGTGTAGGCTTGCTGGCAGACTGAAATACATCAGAAAGCAACTTTAACTGGAAGTGCAAAATCGATCCATTCTTTGTGGAATACGAACTTAAAAAATGCAGAACTCTTGTGATAATGATTTTGGATGAATGGTAACCTTAATTAAATAGTAACAAATTTGAATACTGATTTGTAATATTTTGAGTTGTGTAATCCAGTATTGTGGATTTTAAGACCTTGAAAAATGACTCACTTCCCAGTGTACAGTAATGTCTCAAGGTGGGTGTTTTCTGGGGGGAAAAGAACAGAATATGGAAACTTTGAAAATGATTTTAGTCCTCTGCATTATGCAGGTTATAAGGAAAACAAAAAAGGGCAACTCAATAAGTATGAAAGTAGTGTCCTTAGTTTGATGCCATCAGGAGAAAAGTTTGAAAGTTTTCATTGTACTGGATCCAAAGCCAAAGGTCAAAGAAAGGGAGAACAACAGTTTAAAGATTCCTCAGCAAATGGAATTTATCTGCTAAATCGTATAGGGAGATACCAACATCGTAAGCCAGCAGAAAATGTTTATCATGTAACAAAAAATGGCCTGGCAGGAAAACAAAATTATTCAAAACAAGTCAAGGTGGGCCGAAACTATGAGAATAAAAGACCGTCTGTGAAATCCAACAAGGATGTCCAAAAATACCATTCTATGGAATCCAAAGATACACAGAGTAGATATTCACCTCCCCTATCACAATATTCAGGACCAAGACGCCATGCTTGCTACCAGAATTACATGCTTGAAACTGATGCAGCAGATGACCAGTTTGATTCACTAATGACAAATGATATAGAAAAAAGTTTGAATATAAAAGCAAATGCTAAAAATGGTCATCCAATACTATCAAGACAATTTAACAGACAAGTTGTGCAAGATAAAGATGAAAATATTTACGTCAATAAATTACAGACATATATGAATGAGAAACTTGAAACAGATGATGAATTTGAACTTGATGTTGACTATGATGAGTTTGAAGACGATGAAGTGGAAAACAGAGCTAGTTATAAGGACATTGTGTTTGATCTTGATAGATATGACCATATTTATGTGAACCAGGATAAGCATAAAGCTCTTATGAACAGAAAGGGACATGACATTAACAGATTTGATAGAGAACTTGTGCAAGAAGGAATGGAAAGTAAAGAAAGGCAGCAGAAAAAGAAAAGGGTAAAGCGACTAGCATCCAGTGTTCCAGAATGTAATTCTCTTTCTAGTATGGACACCAGATTTTCCCCTTTGTCCCCAAATCATGGTGCCCCAACCTACATTAATATACATGAAAATTTGTATGAATGTGTGCCAGATGAACAACCACATCAACAAACTGATAAAAAGATAACTCCTGATTCTTCTAGGTATCCAAAGGAAGCAAATTTAGGTTCTAATATAGGTGATAATCTAGCTTCTAACAATGTAAAATTGTCGTCTGATTCACAGGTGTTTTTGAAGGAGGATTTTGAACACCATTTAGATGTTGAGGCAAGAAAGCTCCATCTACAAGCTGTGTTGTACATTCAGAAGTATGCCCGTATGTTCTTGGTTCGAAGCAAGTTCATCATGATGCAGGAGGCTTCATGCAAACTTCAAGCCATAGTACGCATGTACCTTGTTAGGTAAGATAGTCTCTTTACCTTTATAATACTGTATGAAATTAGATTTATTTGACTTGACATTGAGTCTATATATTTATCTCTGTGCATTAAAGGACAGATTTCTTGAGAAACTGGGCCAGGTTTTACCAAAATACTTTACTCTCTTATTTTGTTCAAATCCTTTAACAGACTCATTTTCCAGATTAAGTTGAGTTCATCATTGAGACACATTTCATGTACCTCAACAAACTTATGTAACATTTTAAAATCCTGAGTTGACACAGCATTTCAGACTCGACTAAGAAAAATGAACTAGCTTAGCTTAGTTAACAGACCTAAGTCCATTATTTTGCTGAGTTGTGTCTGGAACGTTGCATCAAGTCAGGATTTTAGAATATTACTAAATTCTATTAGTGTCATGTGTCTCAAATAACAAACTCAACTTAAATCAGTAAATTAGTCAATTAGGGGATTTGAGCAAAATGATGGACTTATTTTTGTTTATGAAAACGGGCCCTGGAACATTCTATTGTGTAGAAATTTATCATATTTAGCATTCTTGGAGCCCAGCCAGGTAGCTCGGTGGTTAGTGTATCTGGCTTCTGACTTAGTGGTTGCGAGTTTGATACCCGGTTGAGGCAAACTTTCTGTACAGCAATTTGTTGCCTCTTACCTCTGATGCATGTAAGAAAAGTGGTGACTTGGAAAAAAAGTTGTGTCAGTTCTGGTGTGAGGAAACCAGGAAACACATGCTTAGGTGCATTGACCACCGTGATGTGACCTAAGCCTTTAAAATGGAGCTAAACCCAATACAAACAAACAAGCTTAGTCTTTGAAAAATTCCTATGCAAAAAATTGCTACGTACACAGGTTAATCTTTTCATTATATTTAGATGCAATAGAGTGTGAGTGAAAGGGATTTTTTTCTTGTTAACATGCTGTTGAAAATAGCAGCTTTCATCAGTATTACAACTATATAATATTATATAAGTCTTGAGATTCTTTACATTTCTGTATTCTTTTCAAGTGGCCGTACTAACTGATATGGTTAAATGTATGATGGTCAACCTTTCTTCTTATGTGGTTTTGATTTGTTTGGTATTCTGTCTCTGCCAATCAGAAGACCTTGAAATTGAATGTTGAAACACTGAAATAGTTACCAAGGCTTTGTTTCACAAGATGTTGGTTTCGCATATAGGAAAGAGACTACCTGTATCTTGTGATGCCATTTATCCTATTTTCGATTAGTGGAAAAAATGGATTTGGTTTGAGGTTATAGGTGAAAGGTCACTGAAAGTATTTAAAGGTGTAGTAGACAGTAGAAGTAATTACATCATTACTTACCTGTTGGTGAGACTGTCACCTGGATTTCTGGGCGTAACTCAGTCCTAACTACTTATGTCAGGCAGGTAATCAATCTTTGCCTTTTGGCTGCAGTCCTTTTGATCTAGTGGTCAGTGTTTCGTGAAGTTTGTAGAGAGTGTGATTGCTTTAAGTGTACATGCTTTTTACAAATATTAGATGGTTTAGTAATTCTGCACAGATACTTAAATACTGTGTATCTTTACTTGAAGGCCTTTTTTAGCAGGTCTTAAAATCATACAAGGTTGGCTGATGATTATCACATGGTAGGGCTTTGGCCCAGTACATAGGAGTCATATGTTAGAACACTTGCTTTGACAAAAATTTCTCTCAAGTTCGACACACAAGGTTTTGTTGACAATACCGAACTCTTAAATCTTACCAAACGAAAGAAATTTAGACTCCTCTACAATATCATAAAAAGCCCAATTAGTGTAATGTCTTTTTTGATAGGGTCTTTAAAGCATGGGATTGTTTGATAAAGAGCAAACACACAAAGAGATATTAGTTGCTTTTGCAGACAATTAAGATCAAGATCTGAGTGTATAGAATGTACAGGCTAATCTGGATTCGACATTGTCTTACATTTTGTAAGATATTCTAGCCAAACACCCTTGCAATCCCATTGTCTGAGTGTTGGGGTTGGGGGTTTCTTTTTTCATTACGAATACAAATAAAAATTATCATTCCACTCATTTTAGCTGTGCTAATTCTAGACTGAAGACTGAAACAAATTCTTATTAGTTTTATAGTTGGTATTGATTTATAATTGCCTGGGATAAACTGTGGACTGTTAGGATTTAGAATTTGGATTGTGCAAATGGCAGTCATGGTTTACACAAGTTTTTAGCAACCAGAGCCATAAATTTTTTTGTAATTGGCTCGGATTTGGCTGAATTCCTTATTTCATATTTAACTTGATAAGTAATATTTACCAATACAATCAAAGCCATTTGTTCACTTGTATCATGTCTCTCGATTACCTATGTATGTTAGCTAGTTTCACTCTTTGCTACAAGGTTAAAGTGCATTACCCCACCACTCCTAAACCTGTCTTGGGGCATATTATAACACCCTTCTGTGTGTTCAGTATTTGACTATATAGTAAAGAAAAGAAGAAGATCCACCCTTCATTAATCAGGTGTTAGGCTGACTTCATGGTGACAGTTTGTTGTCATAGGAACGCTTCAGAGCTGGTCATAAGTTGTTGTTTTTGTCAAAATTTGACTGCAGGCCATTTGTGCTCATTTTGCTATGCATAGCTATCTGAGATTACTTTCTTGATTTTGTAGATTTGTGTGTGGTAGGTTACGGTGTATTTCCAGGATTTACAAAAAAAAAATTGGATGTACCAGAATTGGTGCACTGTCCTTAAGTTTCTATCAGAATAAAATAGGTACACACTGTTTAACTTGGCCAGAGTTAAATTACTAGTAAGAAAATTTGGTACTAAAATTTTTAACCAAACATCTACAGTTAGACCAGTCCAGATTGAAAGCATTTGCAGACACCAAAATATAAGTGGCTCAGCTGAGCAAATATGTTTCTGAAAGGATAGAAAATATTGTAGATAAAGGAGCAAATGCTGCAAACCAGCATATTCTCCTTTTCCCACAATGTTTTCTGGGTTGTTAAAATATGAGGCTGTTTGGTAAAGGGTGAAATGTGCAAAATAATTTTTGTTTTCCAGAAAAATGCAATGCCCCCCATAAAAGGCCATATCTTAGCAATTAAAACGAAAATGTTAATGAACAGATAGTACATGAGGTGTTTGTGTTTCAGTGATCTGGAAGGACATAATAGACTGCCCCACTTCCTGTTTGGGAGGTTGATTTAATTAAGCTGCTAAGAGCACAGTTTTTGTATTTTAACTGACATTGTTGGACTTGTTTGTTATAGTTTCTAAACTATTTGGAGAATCCTTTCGAAAGACTTCATTCATTATGTGTTCAAGTTCAGTATTGCATAATTGATGTTGTAGATAGCATCTGATTCACCAGGGTGATTTTCTTTTTTTTTTACTTTTTTTAACTAATAAATATTACCCCAAACAAATTTGTATAAGACAACTTTAAAGATGTTCCTGTAAAAAAGGGATCATTTACATGCATTTGGATTGAATACATTATTACAGGTAAAAACATTGTGGAAAAAGGAGAAATTGCTCATTATAAGCATAAACTTTTCACTTTTGGCATATAGTTGTTTTTAAATAAAAGTGGTCTTAAGGTGGAAATGTATTAAAGATGTCTTTGTGTATACTGAATGGCCATAGAGCTGTAAAAAGTTTGTTTAATACATGACCATGAAAATATGCTGAAATAAATATTCAGTAGTAAAAGGTGTGCTCCTTGCATTGTGAAAACATGACCATGAAAACATGCTGAAATAAAGTTTCAATAGTAAATGGTATGCTCATTATTAATTTTCAGTTTGGAAATCTGAAGACTTAACTATAAAAGTAAGGTGGGCTGAACAAAAAAAGGACTTTTTCATACTGGATGCTGGAGGTGTTTATGTGATAGGAATTCCTGTGTTTTTAATAAGCTTGAGACAGACAACTTCTGAAAGTATTGGAGAAAAAGGAGAAAATGCTGACCTTGAGACAGACAACTTCAGAAATATTTGCGGGAAAAGGAGAAAATGCTGAAAAACCAGCATTTTCTCCTTTTCCCACAATGTTTTCTGTCCTTGCAGATAAAATCATATGTGAGCTACAAATATTTTATGGTCTAGAAATGATTTTTAATTTGGACAAGTCTAAAATTTTGTTGTATGGTACAGAGTGAAGTACCATTCTGAGAATTATTATCAGAGCTGAAGTTGTACACAGAAAAATTAAATAATAAATTGCTTATGTTCTTTCAGCAAACAGGCAGACTTATTAATTGCACTATTTTGTCTTAACAGGATACAACAAAAAAGGATTTGTGAATTTTTTTTTTATGAAAATATTTGTGGTGATAAAAGTAATGCTTGGGCTGCTTTCAGATGCACATTTTTTTGTACAATATTCAAGTGTAAACAATATTTCGATTTATTCAGGAAAAAGTTTTGTGTGGTGAAAAATGGAATTATCAGAGCCCAAGCTCAATTTCGAATGCACAGACAGAGAAAGAGATATATAAAGGTTAGTATTACATGTATTTGTCTGTTGTACTCTTTAACAATTTACCAAACAATGCTGACTTTTAACGACCTTGAGAAAGAAGACTTTTGAAAACATTGCAGGAAATGAAGAAAATGTTGGTAGCCAGCAACCTTTGGTAAAGAGTTAACTCCTTACCATATGACAAAATTCTGTATGCATCCAAATTGAAAGCATTTGCAGACGACAAATTCAATGTGAGTAAAAAGATGGAATTTTTGATGATAGGGTAGAAAACATTGTGGGAAAAGCATTTTCTTCTTTTCCCACAGTGTTTTCAAAAGCCTTCTCTGTCAAAGGACAAAATTCTAGACTTGTCCAAATTGAAAGCATATGCAGATGACTAATTCATTGTGACTCCAGTGATAGATTTTGTCAATGATAGGGTAGAAAACAATGTGAGAAAAGGAGAAATGCTGGTCACCAGATTTTCTCCTTTTCCTACAATGTTTTCAAAAGCCTTCTCTGTCGGGGTTGTTGAAACTCAGGTTTGTGTGGTAAAGGGTCTTAGAGTAATTTTCACTATTCTGTTATACAACTGGTGAGCTTGACCCAGTACTGTGCTAAAACAGCATTTTATCCCCCTGCCGAAAACAGCTTTGAAGACGTTGTTGGAAAAGGAGCAAATTGCTTGTGACAAGCAATTGTTTCTCTTTCAACAATGCTGTTTGTTTACTCTGGAAAAAATATTTATTTTTCCTGTATCCCTTTACCAAATAATCCTGTTTTGATGGCGCTGAGATGGAAGCCTTGTGAAAACGTGGTTGGAAAAGGAGAAAATGATGGTAACCAGCATTTTCTCCTTTTCCCTTAATATTTTCAACTTTTCCAAAGAATGATTTTAGTTTTTTAGTCACATTTACTTTGTTGTTTGCAAGCGTTTTCATTTTTGAAAAGTCTAAAATTTTGTTATTTGGTAAAGAATTAAAGTAATAATAAAGGCCAAATGTAAACAAAGCGGATATTTAAATGTATTTGAATTTATATCATACCATTTAAAAGTATGGAAATTATTGTGAAGATGACAGTCTGTCATTGTACGGTCAGTCAAAGTGTTAGTCGCCGACAGAGAAATTAATTTCAAAACAAGGTTAAAACCTGCCAGGTAGCTGTGTCTTTTGTTTACTTTTTGCCTTATTCTAAAATTCTTTTTTCTGCCAGCGACTAACATATGGCCCGACCACACGACAACAGACTGTCACCTCCACAATATTTTCCATACTTTTAAATGGTATGATTTAAATTTGAATGTATTATGACACCTGCTTTGATATTTTGTCCTTTACCTGGCCTTTAATATATTCAGAAACATGTTATTTAGTCCTCTCCTAAATGTCAAATTTTAAACCTCTGTCCATTTCAAAACATCTGCAGACAACAATTTTTTAGCTCCACTGGCCGAAGGCCAGCGAGCTATTGTCATGGCGTTGTGTCCGTGAAGAATTCTGGTTGCCATGGCAACCAAAGTAAAAAACCTTTAAAAATCTTCTCGTCCCAAACCGCTATTTGGATAGCATTATTATTTTGCAGGAATGTTCCTTAGATACAGGTTTACAGAATTCCTTAAAAAAAAAAATGATCTGTCAAAAAACATGGCTTTTATGGGAGACTCATTTTCCTTTTATGGTATAAAGTAAAATCTTTGAAAAATTTCTTCTCTAAAACTATTCATTGGATTTCATTGTTGTTTTGCAGGTAAGTTCCTATGGTGGTTGTCTACCAAATTGTTTCTTCAGTGAGCTAAAATGCAGGATTGAATAATAATTGTTAAAAACTTCCTTTTGCCATTATAGAAATATCAGGCCTGTGGAGCGATACAGGCGCTCAAGCGCCTCTAGTTTCCAAATGAGCTTCAGTCCTCTGATATGGTAGAATACATTGTGGAAAATGGAGAAAATGCTACTTACCACAAAGGTTTGTTCTTTAGGGTTGTTAAACATTACAATTTTTTGGCAAAGGGTTAATGTAAATCTGAATCAGCTTGCTTTTACGAGGGCTCTTCAATATGTAATGTGTATTGTACCACAGCACGATAACGCTCTCAACGATTTCGTGGATGATGATACGCTTGAATAGCTCTATTCAATACCTTTCCAACGGTATAAACATGAGCCTTTAGCTCCACATAGTTTTAAACTTAGTCATTTCATTAGAGCTAGTCGTTGACCACTGTTGTAAAAATGGTCGGGAAACGGATTAAGAATATTGAAGAAATTAGAGCTTATATAAAAGTTCGCACAAAACTCGGGTCATTCGGTAATGCAGATTTTTACTGAATTGGGGGAAGTTTATAGATCTGATAAGGTATGTTATGAGACAGTTCGTAGGTGGAGAAAGAAATTTCTGACTGGCACAGAGTCCGTCAAAGATGCAGCAAAATCTGGCCGACCTGTGACTGTAACAGGTATGGCATATGTCTCAAAAGTCAGGGAAATAATTGAAAGTGATGGCAGATACACGATTCGTGATATTGCCAACCCTGTTGGCATGTCTCTATCGCGGATGCATTTCATTTTGAAGCGTATTTTGAAAGTACGAAAGATTTCTGCCAGATGGATACCGCATATATTGACAGATGACCAAAAAAGGGTACGAGTACAAACCGCTAAGCAATTGCTCAAAATGTTTCCCAAATTCAATCAAAGACAATTTACAAACATTGTTACTGGTGACGAAACATGGGTTCACTATTTCGAACCAGTAAGAAAAATTGGAAACAAAACATGGCTAACTGAACACGGTAGAAGGCCTGTAATTGCCAAAAGAAGCATAAGCACAAAGAAGGTTCTTTATTGCATACTCTTCTCGTGTGATGGTATAGCCGTACAAATTTCGGTGCCGAAGGGCAAAAGTGTTACAGGTCGGTATTACCGAGGTGTTATACTAAAAAAGGTCAAGAAATATTATCTTAAACGACGCCCTGTTTCAGGATTTAGGCATGTTTGTCTACTTCATGATAATGCTCCATCACATACATCTGAGCTTGTGAAGCAATTTTTGAAGTCGGAGAAGGTTACTGTTTTGCAACACCCACCATACTCTCCAGATCTAGCCCCATGTGACTTTTTCCTTTTTCCAAAACTTAAAAAGTTCTTACCTGGTCGTCGTTACAAGTCCCGACAAGCCCTTATCTCAGCCATCAGTCAGTGCCTCAGAGGTCTATCTAAATCAGCGTACCGTGACGCATTTCAGAAATGGATTCAGAGATTGAAATTATGTATTTCAAAACACGGAGAATATTTTGAAGGGATGTAATGTTCATTTCACTATTTGAGTCGAATGCTTTTGAGATATCGTACAATACACATTACATATCGAACAACCCTCGTATAAACAGTGACAGACTTTGCTAAATGATAAATAGTTTCAGACTGTCTTCTCTCCTTCATTTTGATAATGATAATTATAAATACTTAATGTTTACAAAACTCTGGCAAATTTGCTAAATTTGATACAAAGGACTGAATAGGCCCTACCCATGATTGTATTGTTTCTAACAGATAGTAAGAATGAAATCTAATGAAATACTGGATTTCATGGTAAATTAACTGATGAACTGATATATACAGTACCAGTACTTTCCAAAACATCTCCAGGCCAAAATAATTTGGTATGTTAAGGATATTTTTATTGCTGTGTGGTTTACCAAACTTGAAAGTTTTTTTTCACAGAATGTAGATCAAGACTGTGCAGTATGGTCTTTGAGCTTCACTGTCCAATATTATTTGAGATATCCAGGCTGCAGTGACCATCAATTGTAATTCTTTACCAGACAAAACCAAGTTTTAAAGATCTTAAGGAAGTAGGATTTTGAAAACATCGTTGGAGAAGAAGAAAATGCTGGTTACCAGCATTTTCTGCTTTTCCAATTATGTTTTCTACCCTTTTAAAGATAAGTCCCATCTTTTCAGCTACATCTATTAAATTTTATAGTTTGCAAGTGCTTTCAAAATAGATAGGTCTAAAAATTCACTGTATGGAAAAGGGTCAAACAATTTGTCTGTTTCCACTGTTACAGTGTCTATCTGTTAAGTTCTATACTTATTTGTCATAACTGTTGTAAGATATTGTTTTAATCACCCAGAGACAAAGGGCATACATATGAAAAATGATATATCCATTTAAAGACAAAATCCAGGACAAATTCAGCGATTTAAGCAAATGTCATTTGCCTGTTGCAGCAGCTGTCAATTTAAACATGCCTAAAACTTTATCATTTGGGAAAGAGTTTAGAGGGATTGGGTTAGTAAACTTTTTCGTGTTTAACTCTCTACCAAACGACAAAATTTTAGACTTGTCCAAATTGAAAGCATTTGCAGACGACAAAATAAACGTGACTCAAAAATTTAAACTTGACTTTAGAAGAGTAGAAAACATTGTGGGAAAAGGAGAAAATGCTGGTTACCAGCATTTTCTCCTTTTCCCACAATGTTTTCAGAAGGCTTCTTCCTCTGGGTCGTAAAAACCAGGGATTGTTTGGTAAAGGTTAATTACAGCCTTCTGCTGCGAAAAATACAAGTGAATGTGAAATTGTTTTGAAATCTTTAATTTTTAGCTCCACTGGCCGAAGGCCAGCGAGCTATTGTCATGGCGTTGTGTCCGTTGTGCGTCCGTTCGTCCGTTCGTCCGTGCGTGCGTCCGTAAACTTTTTCTTTAAAAAACTTCTCCTCAGAAACTATTTACTGGATTTTTACCAAATTTCACAGGAATGTTCCTTTGGTGGTCCTCTTTCAAATTCCTTCAAATAATTGTGTTCCATGAAGAATTCTGGTTGCTATGGCAACCAAAGTAAAAAACCTTTAAAAATCTTCTCGACCCAAACCGCTATTTGGATAGCATTATTATTTTGCAGGAATGTTCCTTAGATACAGGTTTACAGAATTCCTTAAAAAAAAAAAGATCTGTCAAAAAACATGGCTTTTATGGGAGACTCATTTTCCTTTTATGGTATAAAGTAAAATCTTTGAAAAATTTCTTCTCTAAAACTATTCATTGGATTTCATTGTTGTTTTGCAGGTAAGTTCCTATGGTGGTTGTCTACCAAATTGTTTCTTCAGTGAGCTAAAATGCAGGATTGAATAATAATTGTTAAAAACTTCCTTTCGCCATTATAGAAATATCAGGCCTGTGGAGCGATACAGGCGCTCAAGCACCTCTAGTTCTAATTATTTCACAATGGAAACTAGCCGAGCCAGATAGTCAGTAGAGTACAGGACTTGAAACAAGGAGGGGGGGTTGGGCGGCACTGGTGCTGGTTCAAATCCCCAGATCGGCCAATTTCTTTCCCAGGATTTATGATAGTCATTGTGACAGGATTTATTCCTCTCTCATGCTGATCGTTTGATGTTTATGTAAGCAGCCAGTGGCTTGGGAAGAATACTGTGCAAAGCACTGGTAAAAGAAACTCCAGGAAAGCATGGATAGGTGCACTTGCTGGTGAAGTAATGTTGAAAATGGCATTAAAGACAAAAACAAACAAACAAAATGGTAAATAAATGACACAAATGACCTTGCATAATGGCCTTGTTCAAAATTCAGATGCCTCTAGTTATAATGACACTATACTCTGTACTTTATTTTACATGTGGATTCATTGGATCAGTTCATCACAAAGATTTGTAAAGAAGAACTGTTGCAAATCGAGAAATGTCTGTAAATGCAGCATGTCTCTGTTTGCCTAAAGAGGTTTTTTTGTATCTTTTAATCCGTCTTGTATCATTACAGCTGACTTTTTATATTTTTGTATTTATTCTTTAACTAGCTTTGAAAATACAAAACAACAAAATAAACCCAACAACATTTTCGGTCTTTAAATAAGACCAAAATAATTTCAAGGTTGCTATTGTTCAGAATGTTTCACCAAAGCTGACAGTGTAGATGGCAGGTTTTGTGCAGTCTGATCTTGAATTACACTGGCTGAAATGGCAACTACACACATTAAATATACTATAAGGGTTAACTCTTTGCCAAACAATCCCATATTTTAATGACCCTGAGCAAGAAGATGTTTGAAAACAATTCAGGAAAAGGAGAAATGCTGGAAACAATCTGGTAACCACCATTATTTCTTTTACCCACAATTTGTTCTACCCTTTTAAATAAAAGAAAGCATTTTACATGCTACATGCAAATGCTTCCTATTTGGTCAGGGCAAAACTTTTGTTGTCTGGTGAAGAGTTAAAATGAAAAGAGTTAATTTATGTAGACAACAGTTTTTTCTTTCTAGGTGTTTTGTAGTTGTAAACAAAGATTGCTTTCCTATGAATAATTTTCATTATCAGCCATCTTACCCTCCAGCTATCCTGCCTTTGATTTGATGTTCTGTTGTAACTTATTACAATACAAATACTAGTACATGTACTACTTATTAATTCATTGTAGTAGAAAGCTTTTGAAAACATTATGATAAAAGTAGCAATTTTATACGACTAGCAATTGTATCTATAACCCACAATGCATTTAGACAATTTACTTTCCTGTAACCCTTTACAAAAAAGAATTTGTATACTTACCACATTCTCATCACATGCCCGCTTGGGTAGCTCAGTGGTTAGCGTATCTGACTGGTGACCTGGTGGTTGCAAGCTCCATACCTGGTTGAGGCAAACTTTCTTTCTAGCAATTTTTTGTCTCTCACCTTTGATGCATGTGCGAAAAGTCAGTGACTCAGAAAGAAAATTTTGTTAGTAATGGTGAGAGAAAGCCAATAAACACATGCATAGGTGCACTAACTGCCTTGATATGACAGAAGCTGTGAAAACAGTGTTAACCCTTTATCACAGGACAGAATTTAGGTGTGTCCAGATTCAAAGCATTTGCAGACGACAAATCGCAATTGGCTGAAATGATGAAATTTGCCTATAATTGAGTAAAAAAACATTGTGGAAAAAGGAGAAAATGCTGGTTAACAGCATTTTCTCATTTTACCACAATGCTTTAAAAAGCTTTCTTTCCTAAGGTTGTTAAAATCTGGGATTGTGTGATAAAGACTTAAACTCCAATACAAACATACAAAACAAAAACATCCTCATCACTTAAAGTTTCATGACAAGATATTCCCAGAGTATGAATTTTCATGAAAGTCTAGTCATAAGTTGGCTTGATTGTGATGCATAGATCAATCACTAAAATTGAGCACAGATTGTTGTGCAAAGTGACTTAAAATGTTGTTGCAAAAGGGGAAAATGCTGGGGAAAATGATCCTTACAAGCAAAACTTCCTTGCAACACTATTTTCAAAAGTTTTCTGCAGTAAGTTTTTGTGGAAAAAGTGCATCAATAATGAATATAATTTGTTATGTAGCTTTAAAATAACACAAATTCAAAAATAAGTTGAGAGTGGGTTTTACAGTATATACCCAGTAGGATAAAAGTAAAAGTCATGTTGACAATGGCGATGTACTATCTGATGGTTACTTTGTTCCCATCATTCTTTCATAGTCTAGTAAGTTTGTGATCTATTAAGATTCATTTCCTAATGTACTTTATTTTTCAACTGTAATGATATCAATCCTTTTACAAAATGACAAACCTGTTCTTACCCCATATCCATAAAGCTTAAGGTTTTCAAAAGCATCATGGCAGAGAGAAAAAATGCTGGGAAATGCATTTCCCCATCGACTCTCACACATTTCATACACAAAACCCATCATTTGAGTCCAGTTTAGTTTGTTGTCTGCTAATGATTCAAATATGGTAGAGTCTGAAATTTTGTCATATGTTAACTTTAAAGGGATTATGCCGTAAGGTAAACACCTCTGACATAATAGAAACTTTTGGTTAGATAAATCAAAGGATATATTATTTACCGTATTTCACCTAATTACCACTCCCTTCCAATAGTAGGACCGACGAACCCCCCTACTCCCCCCCCCACGTTACTTACTCCAGAGGCCTCCGGACAACCCACATCCGACCTTAATTGAAAAGTCGACAACTTGAGAGATAAACTTCCAAATGCAAGATAACTTCACTAAAGCTTTTCAAACGCAGACTGATGAAATTTATTGATGACCAATATTTCATAAATAAACTTACTGGTGCAGCATCGGCAAAATCCTAATTACTTCACAATTCAATGTCATTAACACCTGACTATCCGAATATACATACACTTGCTATATCATTATAAATATCTGGTAACACAAAATTTGTCAAATAACATGAAAAAAAACTTTTAAGAAAGTGAAGTATACAATTCTAATGTCCCATATTAATCGTGAATGCTATTTCATGTCCAAAGAAATCATGATTGGCGGTAAAATTGATATACAGCGGATCTTTCAAATGGCGATCACTTTGCACACAGCACTAACTATAACCTGGATCAAAGTACCGTTCTTACTCTACGTGATAGCACTAAAATTTTGGGATATTGGCAATGAAATGAGTGTGTCATGTTGGTGTTTTGTATGGCGCCCTGGCGTGTTAATTAGGTGAAATACAGTATATGGTGGTAAACTTATATATTTTATGGCTTTTTGCGGAGACATTTATCATTGCATTTTTTCAAAACAATTCCAGTGGCTGCTTTATAATCTTTGTGAAGCTGAACCCTGTAATACACAATCCGTAGTTATTATGACCTTGAGATAGAGAACTTTTGAAAACGTTGTGTGGGAAGGAGATAAAGCTGGTAACTAGCATTTTCTCTTTCTTTTACCACAGTGTTTCGTACCCTGTTGAGGACAACTTTCTCAATTTTCAGCCATATTTGATTGGGCGTCTCCATATATTGCATTGTGCTTGGACAAGTCTAAAATTGGTAAAAGGCAATAAAATGCAACAGAAACTGTTTCTTATCAACAATATTTTAGACTTGCAGACAACAAATTAAGTACATATCAAGTGCTAGGTTGTCTGTGATGAGGACAGAAAACATGGTTGGAAAAGGTGAAAATGCTGGTTATCAGCATTTTCTCCTGTTCCCACAATATTTTCATAAGCCATTTTCCTCAGGGTCGTTAAAACTTAGGATTGTTTAGTAAACAAATAGTGGTATCTTAAAATATACTGATTGAAGAGCGAGCACCTAAGATGCAAATTAGCCATACAAGAATGCAGAGGGTTTGACACTTAAGTGCTAATTTGACATAAAACTTACATGACATTCCTTGTGGACTCTATGACATTGCATTGTCAGCATGTCAAAATTCTTGTATACTGTTTAATTGTTATCTTATGACTTGGTCAAAGTTTTATTACATAGTGTATTTATTTGTGATGAAAACAGATTTTCTTTCATAAGATTGTATATCTTTATGATTGATTATGCTTATTTCACAGCTTTTGAGCTTAATTCATCATCCTATAAGGATTGAGACATTACTGTCTATGAAAATATTGTGGCAGAAGAAAAAATTGCTCATGTCTCAGTTTCCTCAATGTATTCGAGAAGTATCTGCTGCAAGACATTACTTTACAGCTTAACCACTGGTATGAAAAAGCATCCTTGGTGAATTTCAGGGTTAGGCCATTTCAAATTGAAATGTGTTCATTTTTTTTCAGCAAAAAGAAGAAATTCAGAGAAAGGTAGAGCTAGAAAAACTTGCTAAACAACGTGAAAACGCTCGATTGAAAATGGAGAGAGAAAGAAGGGTAAGTAATGATTGAATATTTGGAAGTTAGATCTAACCCTGCTTTGAAGAAAAAGACCCATTAAGCCATGGCAAAGTTTTAGAATCATCCATATTGAGAGCTTTTGCAACCATCAAATTTGTAGCTGAAATGATGTGACTTGCCTTTGAAAGGGTAGGAACCATTGTAGGAAAAGGAGAAGGTGCTGGTTACCAGTATCTTCTCCTTTTCCCACATTGCTTTCAAGAGCCTTCTTCTCCAGGGTACTTAAAACTTGGTATTACTTGGATTAAACCTTAGAATGTCTCTCATTGCTGTAGTTACTATTTCTGTCTGTATAGATCAAGCTCAGATTGTGCGAACTGTGCTGTCTGATCTTGGATTTCCACTAATACTGTGTTCTATATTCCTACATGATGGTTTTGACATTACCGTGTTTGGGTCTTCTTTACTGATAAAAAATAAGGATTTACATTCTGAAGCCTCGTATTAGTCCGTAACATACAGGGCTTGAAATGAGGGGTCACTGGTTCGATTCCAAGCACTACCAAATTCTTTTCAAGGATTGATGATAATCATTGTATCAAGATTCATTCCTCCTCACTTTTTCAAAGATGTTTGTGTGGGAATGTAATCAGTGGTCTGGAAAGAATGTTGTGCAAGGTGCTGGTCAAAAAACACTGCAGGAAAGCATGGATAGGCGGACTAGATGCCACAATATGAGATTATATTGTAAATAGTGTAAAAAGAAAAAAAACAGATAAGAGATGGGAGTTTATATTCATATTTTAATTAGCCCTAGGTAGCATGATGTATCAAAACAAAACAGATAGTCATCTCATGTATTACTATTAGTTAATACTGTCATGATTTATAACCCATCAGCCTATTAACCCATAAGCAGTTTTGGGACAAAACTTATTTTTTTCCAAACAAAAACATTTTAGACATGTCCAGATTCATAGCGTTTTCAAATGACAAATTAGACTCAAATGCTGGAACTTGTATTTGAAATAACAGAAACAATTTGGAAAAAGATAATGCTGGTAGCCGGCATGTTCTCTTTTTCCCAAAATGTTTTCAAAAGCCTTCATACTCAGTCTTTAAATGTAGAATTGGTTTTCTCTTTACCAAATGACAAAATTTTTGACTTGTCCGAATCCAAAGCATTTTCTGATGACAAATTCAGTGTGGCTCAAAACAGGGAAAATGTCTTTGTAAAGGGTAGAAAATATTGTCGGAAAAGGAGAAATTGCTGGTAACCAGCATTTTCTCCTTTTCCCAAATGTTTTCTAAGCTATCAAAAATGAATCTCGTTATTTTAACCCTTTACCACACAATCCCGACTTTTAACGACCCTGAGAAAGAGGCCTTTTGAAAACATTGTAGGAAAAGGAGAAAATGCTGGTAACCAGCATTTTCTCCTTTTCCCACAATATTTTCCACACTTCCATAAAAAGAAATCATTTTTTGAGTCACGTTCATTTTGTGGTCTGCAAATGCTTCCAAATTGGGTAAGTCAAAAATTTTGTCATTTGGTAAAGAGTTAACCATGTTTAGTTTCTCCTCTTCAAATGTTTTCATTTTGAATTAGTCTAAGATTTTATCATGTGGTAAAAGAATAGGTGCTTTCTTGTCCAAAGGACAATGAGCTGTAAAATTGAACTTTTTGTTTTTGTCAGTTATAAGGAATTATTATGAGGTAAAGAGATCCATCTCTCTGAGCATCTTTTCCATAAGTCACAGTTTTTCAAAATCATCAAAAAGGTATCCATGTGATTGATTGCATTTGCATTTTATTGTCGCCACTGGTCGCCGATGTGGGCAATGCCTCCTTGAAGGCTGTTCGTTATTTTACAAGGGGATAGTGCAAGATACAGGACATAACCCATCCTAAGTTACGCCAGGTTCTTTAACATGCTTGGTGTATATCACTGTCACACAAGGCTTCGGTTTAACATCTCATCTGAAAGACCTTTAGTAATTTTAGATGACCAGTTGTAGGGCTCGAACCCACATGTAAGAAATAGTTACTTTTTATTTATGGAATACAACAGTAATAGTTACGTAACCCTTTACGAAACAATCTGGGATTTTAACAATCTTGAGGAAGTACAAATTGTAAAGGGTTGTAAAAAAATGGATGAAATACTGGTAATAATGTTGGAAAGATGAGTAAGGAGACATTTGAAAAAAGATGGAGTGGGGGATGAATAGATTTTTATTCCCATTTTGGTACAAGTTACCAGTGCAATACACATCACATTGACAGCACTGATGTATGACTGTCTGTCTGACTGTCATAAACCTGTTAACAGCTGGGTTTCAATGTCAATAGTACCTCATTACAATGTCTGTAACTTTTTCACCTCTCTGATGGCTGTTGGGCATTTTTTTGCCTGATGGAAGGAACTTTCAGCCTGGGTACTTCAGAAAGGGCCTAAACCTTTGCTTGTTTTATATAGGCACTTATGTGCATAATTTTCATTAACTTGAATGCACACAAAAAAGAAATTTGTAAAGGCCTTTAGATGCATTTATTCAGAGATGAGAATTTGAAAAGTTTGTTGAATGGGACCCTGTCAGGTAAAATTTAGTTCACCTACCCCATGTGGGACTTTCTGACCTTTTACAATTGTAACAAACAAAATTAATGCTCCTATTCTAACATGGTATTTTATACCATAGCATAAAAAAATACTATTGTGTTTAACTTTGTCCTCTGTGATATTGAATATAAAATCTGTTCCTTTGTAGACCAATCAAAATACATGTTCAATATATACAATAAATATATCATGGTCCTATGATGGAACTTCAAGGAGTGATCATGGGTCAGATATTTGACATTTATCGTACATGGATTAACCTCAATTGGTATTTTACACTTTGTTAAAAACTATTTCAGTCATACCATGGTGGCCACTGCACCTTTTCTTGAATTTACTTAACAGCAGTTTAACCCTTTACCACACAATCCTGTGTTTTAAGGACCCTGATAAAGAAGGCTTTTGAAAACATTGTGGGAAAAGGAGAAAATGCTGGTAACCAGCATTTTCTCCATTTCCCACAATGTTTTTTATTCTATCAAAGAAGAATTCCTGTATGTGAGCCTTGTTTGCTATGTGTTCTGCAAATGCTTTCAATTTGGGCAAGGCTAAAATTTTTTGTGGGGTAAAGAGTTAAACAAAATCCAAGCCAGTGGCTTTTTTGCATAAACAGTGTTCAGTATTGAGAGTGGAATAAATTCTGTGGCAATGAATGTCATCAGTTCTGAGAAAGAGTTTATCCAAGATCGAGATGAAATTGAAACTCATGACCTCAGAATTTTTGAGATACCTTACCCATTAAGCTACTGCGCCTGGTCTGAATTGTATTTATGAGTTGATATTCAGTTTTGTTTGTCTATGAAAATTTCTTACATGACACTGTTCTATTAGATGTTGTAGCCTACGGTGTAAACATCCTCAACAATGTCCTGTAAAGGAAGAAACAACTAGTTATCTTGTTTATCTGTAGTTTGTAGGCTATTAAAACTTGTAGTATATGACCTTTTATGACAATGGTCAGCATTTAAAACCATGGATATTCCCCTGCCCCTTTTTAGCTCACCTGAGCACAAAGTGCTCAAGGTGAGCTTTTGTGATCGCCCAATGTCCGTCGTGCGTCGTCCGTCGTGCGTCGTCCGTCGTCCACAATTTCTTTAAACATCTTCTCCTCCTAAACCACTGGGCCAATCTTGATAAAACTTGGCAGGGATGTTCCTTAGGTGAAGATCTACCAAGGTTGTTCAAGAGATTGAATTCCACCCATAACTCTGGTTGCCATGGCAACCAAAAGGAAAAAAATAGCAAAATCTTTGAAAATCTTCTCCTCTGAAACTAGAAGGTGTAGAGCTTTGATATTTGGTATGTAGCATCTCCTAGTGGACCTCTACCAAGTATGTTCATATGATGTCCCTGGTGTCAAAACTGGCCCCGCCCCGGGGGGGTCACAAGTTCGAACATAGGAACAAAGAAGGAAAACTTTAAAATTCTTCTTCTCTGAAACTGGAAGGCATAGAGCTTTGATATTTGGTATGTAACATCTGCTAGTGGACCTCGACCAAGTTTGTTCATATGATGCCCCTGGGGTCAAAACTGGCCCTGCCCCGGGGGTCACAAGTTTGAACATAGGAACAAAAAGGGAAAACCTTAAAATTCTTCTTCTTTGAAACTGGAAGGCCCAGAGCTTTGATATTTGGTATGTAGCATCTCCTAGTGGGGCTCTACCAAGTTTGTTCATACGATGTCCCTGGGGTCAAAACTGGCCCCGCCCAGGGGGTCACAAGTTTAAACATAGGAACAAAGAAGGAAAACTTTAAAATTCTTCTTCTCTGAAACTGGTAGGCATAGAGCTTTGATATTTGGTATGTAGCATCTCCTAGTGGACCTCTACCAAGTTTGTTCATACGCTGCCCCTGGGGTCAAAACTGGCCCCTCCCTGGGGGTCACAAGTTAGAACAAAGGAACAAAGAAGGAAAATTTTAAAATTCTTCTTCTCTAAAACTGGAAGGTGTAGAGCTTTGATATTTGGTATGTAGCATCTCCCAGTGGACCTCTACCAAGTTTGTTCATATGATGTCCCTGGGGTCAAAACTGGCCCCGCCCCAGGGGTCACAAGTTTGAACATAAGAACAAAAAAGGGAAAACTTTAAAATTATTCTTCTGTGAAACTTCAAGGCTCGGAGCTTTGATATTGGTATGTAGTGAACCTGTTCTAAGTTTGTTAGCCCACCTGAGCACAACATGTTCAGTGAGTTCAAAATTGGGTCACCTGGGATCATAAACTAGGTCACTAGGTCAAATTAAATACCTTGTGGGCACTCTAGAGGCTACATTTATTGCTCAAATGACCTGAAATTTGGTCAGAAAGTTTGTCTTGATGAAATCTCGGATGAATCTGGATTTGGGTCACCTGGGATCATAAACTAGGTCACTAGGTCAAATTAAAGAAATACCTTGAGGGCACCCTAGAGGCCACATTTCTTGCCCAATTGACTTGAAAATTGGTCAGAATGTTTGTCTTGATGAAATCTCGGATGAGATAGGATTTGGATCACCTGGGATCATAAACTAGGTCACTAGGTCAAATTAAAGAAATACCTTGTGGGCACTCTAGAGGCTAAATTTATTGCTCAAATGACCTGAAATTTGGTCAGAAAGTTTGTCTTGATCAAATCTCGGATGGGTCTGGATTTGGGTCACCTGGGATCATAAACTAGGTCACTAGGTCAAATTAAAGAAATACCTTTAGGGCACCCTAGAGGCCACATTTCTTGCCCAATTGACTTGAAAATTGGTCAGAATGTTTGTCTTGATGAAATCTCGGATGAGATTGGATTTGGATCACCTGGGATCATAAACTAGGTCACTAGGTCAAATTAAAGAAATACCTTGTGGGCACTCTAGAGGCTAAATTTATTGCTCAAATGACCTGAAATTTGGTCAGAATGTTTGTCTTGATGAAATCTCGGATGAGTCTGGATTTGGGTCACCTGGGATCATAAACTAGGTCACTAGGTCAAATTAAAGAAAAACCTTTAGGGCACCCTAGAGGCCACATTTCTTGCCCAATTGACTTGAAAATTGGTCAGAATGTTTGTCTTGATGAATCTCGGATGAGGTTGGATTTGGGTCACCTGGGATTATAAACTAAGTCACTTGGTCAAATTAAAGAAATACCTTGTGGGCACTCTAGAGGCCACATTTTTTGCTCAATTGACTTGAAAATTGGTCAGAATGTTTGTCTTGATGAATCTCGGATGAGGTTGGATTTGGGTCACCTGGAATCATAAACTAGGTCACTAGGTCAAATTAAAGAAATACCTTTAGGGCACTCTAGAGGCCACATTTTTTGCTCAATTGACTTGAAAATTGGTCAGAATGTTTATCTTGATGAAATCTCACATGAGTCTGAATCTGGTTCAACTGCGCTAATAAACTAGGTCACTAGGTCAAATTAAAGAAATACCTTTAGGGCACTCTAGAGACCACATTTCTTGCTCAATTGATTTGAAAATTGCTTAAAATGTTTCTTTTGATAAAGTCTAAGATGAGTTCAAAATTGGGTCACCTGGGATCATAATCTAGGTCACTAGGTCAAATTAAAGAAATACCTTTAGGGCACTCTAGAGGCCACATTTGTTGCTCAATTGACTTGAAAATTGGTCAGAATGTTTGTCTTTATCAAATATTGGATGAGTTTGAAATTGGGTCACCTGGTATCATAAACTAGGTCACTAGGTCAAATTAAAGAAATACCTGTAGGGCACTCTAGAGGCCACATTTTTTGCTCAGTTGACTTGAAAATTGGTCAGAATGTTTGTCTTGATAAACATTTTGATGAGTTCTAAATTTGGTCACATGTGGTGATAAAGTAGGTCGCTAGGTCAACTTACGGAAATTTCTTGTGGATGCTCTAGATGCCACATTTTAAGCTCAATGACCTGACAATTGGTCAGAAATTGAATTTTGCATGTGGAGTGAAATTTTGCCTATTGACTCAGGTGAGCAATCCAGGGCCATCATGGTCCTCTTGTTTTTCTCAAGTGAAAGTGTTTCTTAGCAGACATCGAAATATTCTTTGAATGTCAATAAACATGCAAACTCGTAACGAGAATTTGAGGAAAAATTTAAAGTAATTGATAAATAAAACAGAGTAACACATACTTCTTTCAACATGTCTTACATTAGAATTATCCTGTTGGTTTAGATTATTAGTCCCCTAGTGGCAAAGCCGAAGGGGACTTTAGGTTTGCAATCCGTCCGTCCGTCTGTCCGTCCGTCAGTCCGCTGGCAAATCAGTTTTCCAGACTTTTTTCTAAACGCTGGCAGATATTGAGCTGATTTTTGGTGCGTGAGTCAACCACCATGAGTTACAGATCAAGTTTAAGTTTGTTCAAGTCCACTGATTTTTGACGAAATTACAGGCCTTGGACTTAGAAAATTTCACCGAAAAAACAATTTTCCAGACTTTTTTTCTAAACGCTGGCAGATGTTGAGCTGTGTTTTGGTATGTGAATTTACCACCATTGCATGCACACCCATATATGATCAAGTTCGAGTTTCGTTACAGTCCACTGATTTTTGATGAAATTACGGGCCTTGAAAATTTGCTTTTATGGGGGCATTTGTGTTTCACAAACACATCTTGTCTTAGTAAAACTTCTTCAATGAACTTACATTAACAAGGAAAAATGTTTATATATCTGGCTTTCATTAAAGCATTGCATACAAAGACAGACACGATGTTTATAATTCTGAAAGGGGGTCAAATACGTTCTTTTTCCTTCACAGAATTTCACAAACTATACATGCCAGTGATATATACGGCTGGTAGGGGACTAGGTATTGCTATGCAATACTATCAGAATGCTTGTTTACATAGCTAGACGAATTTAATCCTTTACCACACAATGCCAGGTTTTAAAAACCCTGTGGCATAACGCTTTTGAAAACATTGTGGCCAGAGTCAGTCAAAGATTAGGTTGCATGTTTTTTTGTTGTCTGATCTTGATTGACACTGGCTACAAAGGCAACTGTAATGTGAAAGGTGATTTGATATTAATCCTTTACCAAACAATCGTGAGTTTTAACGACCCTGGCGAAGAAGGCTGTTGAAAACATTACGGGAAAAGGAGAAAATGCAGGTAACCAGCATTTTTTTCTTTCCTCACAAGTATTATGCCTTTTCATGGACAAACCATACCTTTGAGCACCATTTAATTTGCGGTCTGCAACTGCTTCTATCTTGGACAAGTCTGAAATTTTGTTGTTTGGTAAAGAGTTAAGTGACAAGAATCAAAGTTGTGAACTAAATTACTGAAATTTATGGTCAAAATACCAATCTTTAACCAGGCCCTTGGGCTGTTTGCCTCTCTAGTTGACCCCTTCAATTGACCAGTTACTACCTGTATTATTACACAGTGTCCTCAAAGTGGAAGGGAGATCACTCTCAATCCATTAAATTTCGTTATAGAACCCTTTCTTCCCACAGAACAGCGAGACCTTCACAAAAAATCCATTTCAATCTGGTATACAGTTTGTATATTCAAATTTCACGGGTGTTTTGACCAGAATTATGTTATAGTGTAACAGTCGTAGACAATAGAAATCAAAGATCAGACTGCACGTTCTGTACATTCTGATCTTGATCTATATTGTCTGAAAAAATAATACAAGTTGTGCTTAGTGCTCTATGGGTTGGAGACAGCCTTTCTGTTTGTCACTTGCAGCAGCAGCTCACTTTTGAACACAACATTTTAAAATGACTGCTCATCATGAGCAACTTCTCATATTGCCCAATGTTTTTGCTTGTACTTCTGTATTAAATTTTAACTTATGTTTCTTATTCCTTTTATCACAAATATTTTGAGTTAAATCTTTACCAAATGATAAAATTTTAAAATTGTCCAAATTGAAAGAATTTGCAGATGGCAAAATGTAGCTGAAATAATGGTAGTTGTCTGTGAAAATACAGAAAACCTTGTTGGAAAAGGAGAAAATGCTGGTTAGCAGCATTTTCTCCTTTTCCCATGAGGTTTTCATAAGGTCATTTCCCCAGGGTTGTTAAATCTCAGGATTTTGTGATAAAGAGTTGAAATAATGTTTTTTAGAACACAGCGACAGATGGAAATATTTTTCTTTTTCTTTCAACATAAGTTTTACCAAGTAATGCTCTGTTTCCCACAATATTTTAAAAAGCTGTGAAAGATGTCAATGTAAAAGTCTGATTTGAAAAAAAAAAAGTGCAGTACTAAATAAGGGAAGAATCAGGTTACAACTGTGAAGAAAAACTTTGAAAGGAAGTAAAACTTGAATCGGTTTATGTGTGTCAGTTCAGTAATGTATTTGGAATTAAAAAGCTGAAAAAATAGTGAGTATAGTTGTTTACACAGTTGTAACATTAATGTTTATTCTTTTAACCCTTTAACAAACAGTCCTGTCTTTTGACAATGAAAACATTGTGGGAAAAGGAGAAAATGCTGGTGACCAGCATTTTCTCGTTTTACCACAATGTTTTCTACTCTTTCAAAGACAAATGCCAACATTTGAACCACATTTAATTTGTCGTCAGCAAATTAATGCTTTCAATATGACTTTCAATATGGCTAGCCGAGTACTAGTAAAAGAAACTACAGGTAAGCATGGATAGGTGCACTGGCCGCCGAGGTATAACTGAAATAATGTTGAAAACTGCATAAAATACCATACAATCAATCAATCAATATGGGTAGGTCTTAAGTTTTGTCATTTGGTAAAGGGTTAGATGCCATAGGAGCATTAGGTCACTTTCACGCTGCACTTAACATGCAATCTGATCTTGGATTTAGGTGTCTCTATTTAATTCTAATCTGTGAGAAAAAATGTCTTGTGTTAACAATGAATTGATAATTTTATTCCTCAAAAAGTAAAATCAAATTTATGGGTAATTATTTCTGGCCGAAAGGTTAGCTATGGCTTCTGTAGATCATTTAAATTTTAATAATTCAGCAAAATTTTAGACTTGTCAAAATTGAAAGCATTTTGCAGATAACAAATATTACTCAAATAATGAATTAGTCTTTTGAAGAGTAGAGGAAGGAGAACATGCAAATTACTTATATTTTCTCCATATCCTACACTGTTTTCAAAAGCCATCTTCCTTGGGGCATGAAAACATAGGCTTGTTGTGTAAAGAGTTAGGGTCAATTAAGTAAATAATGTTTCCTGAAAAATTTATTTATGCATCAATTACAATAAGTAAAGTACAACTTTTCTGCCTTGTTCAGCTATTTAGATCAAGGTCTGGCAATACTGTACAGGTTGATCTTAGATCTACACTCTGCTTTAAGTGAAATATTCTCGACACAGGAAGAAATCTATATCTGTTTTACTGAGAAATTCCATTTCATTTGTCTGGCACTGTGAATTAAGCTTTTAACTTGTAGATATGACAGACATGAACATAAAGCAGATAAAGCAAGCAGCTGTCATCATTATTTGAATAAATAACAGAATGATCAGAAGGTCTGGCAACGTGTAGTACAATATAGATCAGAGATCAGAAAGGATATTGTGTGGAGTCTGATCATGATGTACACTGTAAATTTAGTTCAGGCTGGTTGAAGTATGCTGATATTTAACCCTTTACCAGACAGTCTTATGTTTTAAAAACCTGTAGGAAAAAGGCAAAAAATTGTAGGAAAAGGAGAAAAGGCGTTTAAACTCCAGTTTTTCCCCTTTGCCTTCACCTCTTCTACTTCACCTATGATGTCTTCTATCCTTCCAAAGACAAATTTCACCATCTGAACCACGTTAATTTGTTGTCTGCAAATGCTTGCATTATGGACCAGCCTAAAGTTAAGTGATCTGTGAAGGAGTTAATTTTTTTTTGTGTCAGAGCTGCATGAGGTAATGGGCTAAATGTAAGCTAGAACAGATTTTTCATTGACGGGAATTTTTCTGCATTGATCCATAACAGAGGGTCAGAGATTTATTTTCACATTGTAAAGAAGTGTTTGTCATGCTCAGATAGTTCAAGGGTGGGAAGAGCAACTGATATTGTTAAAGTATTGTCGGGCAGCCGGTTGGCAAACAGCAAAGTCTGCGAACAATGAGGAACATAATTCTGTTTATTCTGTTGGTTCCTCTCGACAACATTGGTCTTGGTTGTGGTAACTCTTTACCAGACAGCAAAATTGTAAATGTTTCCAATTAGAAAGCATTTGCACACAAAAAAACATAAATGGTTGTTTGCTGAAGGATTAACCCTTTACCAAATGACAAAATTTCAGAGTTACCCAAATTGAAAGCATTTGCAGACAAATAAATGTGACTTAAAATTTATTTCTTTCGGTAGAAAAACATTGTGGGAAAAGGAGAAAATGCTGGTTACCAGCATTTTCTCCTTTGCCCACAATGTTTTCAAAAGGCTTCTTTTTCAGGGTCGTTACAATTCGGGAGTGTGTGGTAAAGAGTTAAAGACTGATGTCAGAAAAAAATATCCTAGTCTAAAGGTATATACGACAGATACAAGTTATGAAAGGGAAAAAGTTTGAATCAAATGAAAATTGGTTTTGGATGACATGAAAAACATAGTGCAAAAAGGAGTTATTGCTTGGTTTTGGCATAGGCTACCTACTGCAGGGTAGCAGAGTTTTTTATTTGTGGTAGTGTGCTATGTTTAAATTTTTCTCACCATAATTTTCTGTTAACTCTGTGTAGATTCTCTTCATTAGCTTCCTTGTCGTATTGTATTATTTTTGCCCCTAACATATTGTAATATGTATTGCCACCTGAACAAGCTGCACAAAGTTGTTGTGTCTTGTAGCAAGTCACTTCTTTAAACATTGTGGCAATATCAAAATATCAAAAGACCTCACAATGAGCTTATTCTACAGGGTGACACAAAAAAAATGCCACCCATGAAATCGTTAATAAAATTCATAATCCCTTTTGCAATTCAACCATATTTGGTACGAATGAACTTCAGTCTATGCCTGACTTGTCCGCTAAGTTTCAGCCATTAATGTCCAACAGTCTTTGTTTTATCTCCGTTCCATGATATTCTCCAAATGTGCACCTCTTGCATTGCAAGCACACCTAGGTACAACATGCAAAATTTTCAATAACTGACACACACGCTCTTCCCTCAGTATTGCCCTGATTTTGGCTATGATGGCCCTCTTCAGTTCAGGAATAGTCTGGGGGTTGTTCTGATAGACATTATCCATGAGATAACCCCACAGATAAAAATCTGGAGGGTTAAGATCTGGTGAGTGTGAGAATCACGCTGCCTACTGATGAGACAATCACCAAAGTGTCCACGCAGCCATTCTAACGAGTCATTTGAGGTTAAGAAGTTGCTCCATCTTGTTGAAACCACTGTTCATCCCTCACAGCATCTCTTTGTCTGCCCAAAACTTTTTAACGACCACTAGGTAGCGCTGAGTATTGATTGTGACTGACCGTTCATTCTGGTCTTCAAACCAGTAAGGACCAATGATCCCATGTTTTGATATTGCAACTCATGCAGCGTACTTGATGAAGGGCACCCAGGCCTCAGCAGACAATCTTCTGGTGGGTTTGTCCCCCAGAAGATGTTATTCTTTGACTTCACTCTTAGCAATCAATGCTGAGCAAGGAGTGTGTCAGAGTTATTGACAATTTGCATGTCGTATCCAGGTGTGATTCCAAAGCAGAGGTGCACATTTGGAGAATATCATGGAATGGAGATAAAACAAAGACTGTTGGACATTAATGGCTGAAACTTAGTGGACAAGTCAGGCATAGACTGAAGTTCATTTGTACCAAATATGGTTTAATTGCAAAAGGGATTAAGAATTTTGTTAATGATTTCATGGGTGGCATTTTTTTTGTGTCATCCTGTACCTTTGTCACAATGCGTTCACATATACATGTATAGAACATGCTGTCTTGCCTTTGATTCATTTTGATAATTGAACTCTTTATTGTCTACTTCATTTCACTCTTTACCAAACGACAAAATAAATGTGAATTAAAAATTTTAATTCGATTTGGGAAGGGTAGAAAACACTGGGGGAAAAGGAGAAAATGCTGGACAAAATGGCATTCCAAACTACAAAATGTGGATCATTTTTTTACAGTTAGGAAATTGTTTATTCTTATAATGTAGCCTAACCTTTACCAGATGACAAAATTGTGGGAAAAGGAGAAAATGCAGGTGAACAGCTATTTCTCCTTTCCCCGCTTTTTTTTTCAAAAGCTTTATTAACCCTTTACCACACGGCAAAATTTTAGACCTATCCAGATTGAACGCATTTGCAGCAGACAATTTCATTATGGCTCAAATAACGTAATTTTTCTTTGATAGAATAGAAAACTTTGTGGGAAAAGGAAAAAATGCTGGTTACCAGCATTTTCTCCTTTTCCCACAATGTTTTCAAAAGGCTTCTTCTTCAGGGTCGTTAAAAGTCGTCATTGTGTGGTAAAGGGTTAATCAGGTTGAAAAAACACAGGATTGTTTGGTTAGGGGTTAAGGGTTGATGAAACCTGTTGCCACAGCATGATATGATATTGAAACCAAATCTTCTCACATGATGGGATAAAGTATCTTCTAAACTCTTACCAAACAACAAAATTATAGACTTGTCCAAATTGAAAGTTATTGCAGATGACAAATGTGACTCAAACAATGGTATTTGTCTTTATTAGGAGAGTAAATATTTTACGAAAAGGATAAAATTCTGGTTACAAGAATTTCTCCTTTTATCAGCATGTTTTCAACAGCCTTGTTTCAGAGAGTCGAAAAAACCAAGGACGGTTTGGTGAAGGCTAAAATTGTAATACCATGGACTTAAAACAGCATATGCAAATTTTAGACTGTCGAATTGGGTATAGCAGTAGAGGAAGAATGATGTGAATTTTGAAATGAACAAGCGTAAGAAAAGTTTATGGCAAAGGGGTATTTTGTTCAGTTGTAGTATGTTTTATTTTATGATAATGTATATGAGCCATGCTCTGTGAAAAAGGGGGCTTAATGCATTTGCAAAATGTATCGACCAAGGTCGGCCTGTGCAATCCGTGCAGGCTGACCTGGGCCGAAGTTTTTTGTTATTAGTCAATTTTCTGCAGCTCGAAGGTCAAGTGTACCTCATAATTCAGTCGGATGTTATACAAAATGGATCCATAATACTGTCACGACTTGCTCTTTGTATGATGTATCAAGGAGATGCATTAAGCCCCCTTTTGCCAGAGTGTGGCTCATTAATTTTGATAGTTGACTCAGTATTTAGAGGGCCAAAGAAGAAGAACTTGCACTAGTTCTGGAGCTGTATTTAGATTTATATCTGCAAATGCTTTCAGTTTGGACAAATCTACACTTGTAAAGAGTTACAGGCTGTTTTGGCCAGAATTTCCTCACAAATATTATCCATCATTGACATAATGTGGTACTTTGTTTTACAGGAGAGACTGCTGAAGGCTGAAGCAAGTATTATGAGTCTGGAAATTCCAGGGGAGTTGGCCTATGTCTACAACAAACTGGATGGTAAGTTGGTGGAATATTTTTTCAATCGTGTCATTGTTGCATCCCCTAGACCCCAAGTTTAACAACCAACAGGATTCGGGCTTCTGGAAACAATGAGGGAGAAGGATGGTAACTGCTGAGCAAGCATAATGAGGCTTGAAATTCCGGTGGAGATAGCCTAGGTCTAAAAGAAACTGCTTGGCTTGGTAACCAGCATTTTTCCTTTTTCCCCACAATGTTTTTTTCCTCCTTTCAAAAGACAAATCACACAATTTGAAACACAGCTGATTTTTCATCTGCCAATGTTATCAATTCAGATAGGTCTAAAATTTTGTCATCTGATAATGACTTGTATCACTGCAAACAGCAAACAGACAAATTTTTAAGATCATAAAAACAAGGGACTGCTAAGTAATTGTTTCAAAAGCTGGATGACACTAAGTTCACTTCTCTTTGCTATGGCTTCATGATATTTTCAAATGAAGTGGCAGGATTGCAGTTTTGATTGTAATGCAATTCAAAACTCACAAATTTGATTTGTAAAGCTAGAAAGCATGGACAAAAAAGGTTATTTTGTTGATAGTGATAATTAATTGAAGCACTCTAGCTCAAGGCATTTGACTTGAAATTAGGCATTAATTTTCCCCTTGAGCTGTAAAATGGGTTTTTGAATAATTACAGTACAGGTAGTTTCTATTTATGGTAAATACATGCCGCATCAACTAGATAAGACCAGATTCAAATTTGCATTTTGCTTGTAATTAGATTCATGGCCTAATGATGCATTTTCACAGCTTCAATTTACGGCTACAGCCCAGGCTTAGATTTTTTTTAAGAGATACAGTTTAAGTTGATTTTTGTCAACAGTGTAGATCAAGATCAGATTTCACAAAATATGCAGTCTGATCTAAGATCTGCACTGTCTGCTACCTTGATACATATTCTGGCTACCACACAATCCGGTCTTTCAACAACCGTGAGAAAAAAAACTCATGAAAACAATGTGAAAAAAGGAGATTTTCTCCTTTTTTCACATGGTTTTTTACCTTTTCCAAAACAGATTCCTGTTTTTTTAAGACACATCTAATTTGTTGTCTGCAAATGCTTTAAATTTGAACAAGTCTAACATTTTGTCATGTGCTAAAGCGTTAAACAAGTGCCATAACAACACTCAAAATTTGCTTGCATAAAACAGGTGCTTGCTCTGTCCAGGTGTGTTTTAAACCATGCCACACATGAATCAACGACCCTGAAGGAGAAGGCTTTTGAAAACATCTGAAAAAGAGGAAATGCTGGTAACCAGCATTTTCTCCTTTTTCCACAATGTTTTCTACCATTACAAAGACAGCAATCATCTTCTAAGCTACAAGTAATTTGCTGTTTCAAATGCTTTTAATTATGGGAAGTCTAGAATTTGTTGTGTAGTAAAGGGTTAACATTTTGCTTCTCTGAGAACTCATTATATGCTTGCTTAACCCTTTACCAAACAATCTCTGGTTTTAACGACCCCAAGGAAGAAGCCTTCTGAAAACACTGTGGGAAAAGGAGAAAATGCTGGTAACCAGCATTTTCTCCTTTTCCTACAATGTTTTCTACTCTTCCAAAGTCATGTTTCAATTTTTGAGTCAGGTTTATTTTGTCTTCTGCAAATGCTTTCAATTTGGACCAGTCTAAGATTTTCTCGTTTGGTAAAGAGTTAACAGAGGTTGCTTGCTTTAAATGAAAAAAATGAAGTTTACAGGCTGTAATATGTCACATGTATTATCACTTGTTCAAAAAGGTGTGACTTCATTTAAAATGAAATGGCTACCTTTTTAGCTCGGCTACTTTTGAACAAAACATCAAGGTATTGTCGTAGTTCCTGCATTGTCGCCGTGCAAAAACTTTGACATTTTGTAGTATCACTGTTAATCACAAAGATATTTACTTCAAACTCAGACAAGTTGTTAAATAGCTAAAGGGGAAACATACAACAAGGGTAGATAACCATCAAAGTATTTTTTGACACAGTTATGCCCCTTTTTCGACTTAGAATTTTCTTTGAAAATCCAGCAACTGCAGCCTAGAGTTGGCACCCGCATGTGGTGCTCTTGTGTATATTCTAAGGACGTAAAACTTGAAAATGATGACGGGCATACCATATCTATGGTTGGAATTCAGGTCTCCATGAAGATGAAATTCAGGTAGCCAAACAATATACTATCTCTCTGCAGTACACTATGTGTTCAGTAAATCCTTTGAATGCAACATGATATACTTAAAGTATGCACATCCCAAAAACTTGAGGTATCACTGTAATTAAAATGTCTACCCTTCTTTACTTTTAGGATGGAAACCTGCACACAATGACCGCCACATCATATCTGTGGTGGGAGATGTTGTACCCATGGAGATGAAATTCAGGTTGCCTAGCGACATAAATTCATATGCATTCAGCAAATATACTAGTGTATATTTCAAGGTAAGCTTTATTTGGTCATTATTTACATATCATTGTACATGGGAATTGTAATAAATATATTCAGCTTTAGGTTTTACCCCTTAACTCTTTACCAAACGACAAAAGTTTAGACTAGTTCAAATTCAAAGCATTTGCAGAAGACAAAGTAAACGTTACCCAAAAATTAAAATTTGTTTTGGGACAGGTAGAAAACATTGTGGGAAAAGGAGAAAATGCTTTTTCCTCAGGGTTGTTAAAACTCGGGATTGTGTGGTAAAGAGTTAACAGATGACACAATTTAACCCTTTACCACACAATCCCGCCTTTTAACGACCCTGAGATAGAAGGCTTTTAAAAACATTGTGGGAGAAGGAGAAAATGCTGGTAACCAGCATTTTCTCCTTTTCCAACAATGTTTTCTACCCTATCAGGAACAAATTTTGTCATTTGAGCCACCTTTAATTTGTTGTCTGCAAATGCTTTCAATTTGGAACAGTCTAAAATTTTGTCGTCGGTAAAGAGTTAAGCTTTGTCCAAATTCAAATCACAAATTGAATGTTACTTAGAACATGCTATTTGTCTTTGAAAAGATGGAAATTTTTGTGGGGGGAAAAAAAAAAGAAAATGCTGGTTATCATAATTTTCTCCTTTACCCACAATGTTTTCAACAGTCCTCTTCTTGAGGTTGTTTAAACTCTGTATTGTTTGATTAAGGATTCATTCCTGAATAGCAAGGTCAAAGCCACTTTCAAAATGTTGGCTGAATTTCCTGCTGCAAGGGGTTTACAGGTGTTACTAGTAATTGTACCTTTTTATACGCCCGTCGAAGACGGGACATATTATGGGATCACCCGTGGCGGGCGGGCGGACGGGTGGGCGGCGTCCCCATTCTTTGTCCAGAGCATTTCTCCAAAACTATGCTAGCTAGGGTTATGAAATTTCATGGGTGGATAGATCTCATCAAGGCAGAGTGCAGTGCACAGGAATCATAACTCTCGCTTGCTTAATTTTTGAGTTATTGCCCTTTGTTGTTTTTCATACTGGAATTTTGTCCAGAGCATATCTCCAAAACTATACTAGCTACGGTTATGAAACTTCATGGGTGGATAGATCTCATTAAGGGGGAGTGCAGTGCACAGGAATCATAACTCTTGCTTCCTTAATTTTTGAGTTATTGCCCTTTGTTGTTTTTCATACTTGAATTTTGTCCAGAGCATATCTCCAAGACTATACTAGCTAAGGTTATGAAACTTCATGGGTGGATAGATCTTATCAAGGGGGAGTGCAGTGCACAGGAATCATATCTCTTGCTTACTTAATTTTTGAGTTATTTCCCTTTGTTTATATTCATACTTGAATTTTGTCCAAAGCATATCTCCAAAACTATGCTAGCTACAGTTATGAAACTTCATGGGTGGATAGATCTCATTAAGGGGGAGTGCAGTGCAAATGAATCATAACTCTTGCTTGCTTAATTTTTGAGGTATTATACGCCCATCGAAGACGGGACGTATTATGGCATCACCCATGGCAGGCGGGCGGGCGGATGGGTTGGCAGGCGGCGTCCAGTTTTTGTCCGGAGCATAAATTTGTCATCTCCAGTCCGATTGACTTGAAACTTGGCATGTGTGTTTGTTGCAATTTTTACAGCATTTTCTGCTTGTCCGGTGCATAACTTTGTCATCTCCAGTCCGATTGACTTGAAACTTGGTATATGTGTTTGTTGCAATAATACGGAGTGCAGTGCAAAAGAACCATAACTCTACCTCGTGCTGTCTTTGAGTTATTTCCCTTTGATAGTCATTTTTTACAGCATTTTCTGCTTGTCCGGAGCATAACTTTGTCATCTCCAGTCCGATTGACTTGAAACTTGGCATGTGTGTTTGTTGCAATAATACGGAGTGCAGTGCGAATGAACCATAACTCTACCTAGTGCTGTCTTTGAGTTATTTCCCTTTGATCGTCATTTTTACAGCATTTGCTGCTTGTTCGGAATATAACTTTGTCATCTCCAGTCCGATTGACTTGAAACTTGGTATATGTGTTTGTTGCAATAATACAGAGTGCAGTGCGAAAGAACCGTAACTCTACCTCGTGCTGTCTTTGAGGTATTTCCCTTTGTCATTTTTACAGCATTTTCTGCTTGTCTGGAATATAACTTTGTAATCTCCTGTCCGATTGACTTGAAACTTGGTATTTGTGTTTATTGCAATAATATGGAGTGCAGTGCGAAAGAACCATAACTATCTCATGCTGTCTTCAGTTATTTCCCTTTGATAGTCATTCTTTACAGCATTTTCTGCTTGTCCGGAGCATAATTTTGTAATCTCCAGTCCGATTGACTTGAAACTTGACATGCGTGTTTGTTGCAATAATACGGAGTGCAGTGCGAAAGAACCATAACTCTGTCTCATGCTGTCTGAGTTATTTCCCTTTGATCATCATTTTTATAGCATTTTCTGCTTGTCCAGAATATAACTTTGTCATCTCAAGTCAGAGTGACTTGAAACTTGGTATGCATGTTTGTTGCAATATTACGGAGTACAGTGCGCAAGAACAATAACTCTACCTAGTGCGGATTTTGAGTAATTCCACTTTGATCTTCATTTTTACAGTATTTCTTGCTTGTCTTGAACGGAACTTTGTCACCTCAAGTCAAATTGACTTTTGACTTGGTAAACATGTTTGTTGCATTACCTGCCCTTTACGATTATTATACCCCCTTGACAACTGGCGGTGGGACGGGTGTATCTAGCGACAATTTGCCGCTCTTGTTCCAATATGTTTCTTAACTCTTTACCAAACGACAAAAAATGTAGTCTTGTACAAATTGAAAGCATTTGCAGAAGACATATTAAGTGTGACTCAAATGATACAGCTTATCTTTGATAGGATAGAAAACATTGTGGGAAAAAGAGAAAATGCTGGTGACCAGCATTTTCTCCTATTCCCACAATGTTTTCAAAAGTTTTCTCCCTCATAGTCATTAAAACTCAGGATTGTGTGGTGAAGGGTTAAGACTCATCTGCAGGGGCGTTAAAATGTTGTAATGGATTCATTATGGAAGGAAAGAAAGGATGTCCTTGACAATGAAGTGCATCTCCTTTTGATTACCTTTTACCACACAATCCTATTTTTCCATATCTTTCTGAGGAAGAAAGGCTTTTTAAAACATAAAGTGAGAACAAGAAAATGCTGGTAACTTGCATTTTCACATTTTCTCCCAATGTTTTCTACCGTTTCAATGACAAATTCCATCATTTGAGCTTTCAATTTTGATCAGTCTAAAATTGTGCCATCTGGTAAAGAGTTAAGTCATTACCAAATGACAAAACTTGACACTAGTCTTGTCAAAACTGAAAGCATTTGCAGATGATAGCATTTTCTTCTTTTCCAAAGGTGTTTCAAAAACTTCCCTTTTCAAGTTCGTTAAAGATGCCCATTTACTCATTTTAAGCCAAATATAACCAATTTTGTTGATATTTTATCAGACTATAGTCATTCTTGTGGCTTCATGACAAATATTACACCTGGCGGTTGCGAGATTGCATAGATTACGACGGATAGAAAATGTAATTTTGGACTTGGCTCCTATCCACTGTTCAGTGGAGGATTACCGTATGATGCTTGTCACGTGACTTTGTATGACCTTCGCCTTTCATATTCATGTAGCTGGCAAGAAAGTGGGAGTCGAGATACACTACACAAGTCTACTGTCGCAACAATCTATGTCACCATAGATGGGGGATATGTAAATGACTCTAGTGATACACCGCCTCATTGTTTACAATTTTGACCTGACGTAATTTTCTCTACCGACCAAGATTCATTTAAGATAACAAATCTGAAACTTCTTTTCATTCTTTGGGTCTGTAGGTATTTCTAATTTATTGATTTAACTCATTACCAAACGACAAAATTTTTGGCTTGTCCAAATCGAAAGCATTTGCAGACGACAAAATAAAAGTGACTGAAAATTTGAAATATGTTTTGTGAAGGGTAGAAAACATTGTGGGAAAAGGAGAAAATGCTGGTTACCAGCATTTTCTCCTTTTCCCACAATGTTTTCTAAAGGCTTCTATCTTAGGGTCGTCAAAAGTAGGGATTGTGTGGTAATGGGTTAAGCACATTTCTACATTTGGCTAAAATGAGTAAATGAGTATCTTTAAAACTTGGGATTGTGTTGTAAAGGGTTAGACCCTCAGAGGAAGACAACATTTGAAAACATTGTGCTAATAACAGGCAATTTCTCTTTTTCAAACAGGTTTTCTTTTACCTTTTTCAAAAGACAGGTCTTACTATTTGAATGATATCTATGCAAAATGCCTTCTGAAATTGCCTTCAGTATGGACAAGTCTAAAATGTTGAAGGCTGTAAATACATATAGTTTGTTTGATTTCTAGGCAAGTATCCTTTTTTGTTGCAGGAGCCAGAATGGGGTGTGAAGCTTGAACCAATAAAGACCCCATTGACCCATATACAAGGGGAGCAGAATCTTAGATTGGCTCAATCTGTGTTCAAATTGGTAAGTTAAAGTTTTTCAATAACTCCAAAAAATAATTGGAGGTCAAAGGTTGAAATTACTGTCATAAAACCAAACATTTGATGATTACAAAACCTGTAAGGTGTTGAATACATGCCATAGAAATTTTATTTCTGCAGAAAATAACTGGGCCTAGGCCAAATGTCTGGAATATAAAACTTAGTAAATAATTAGTGGACATTATGTGACATTAGTAGAGCTTGGCACATTGATTTCTGTACCATGGGTATATTTCAGATTTTACGGTACATGTATGACACAAATCTAGGAGACAGGAAAGAAAAGGCACTGGCAGATTACATTGTTCAGTTGGTAAGTATTTTATGTTTTTTAGCTCACCTGAGCACGAAGTGCTCAGGATGAGCTATTGTGATCACTCACCGTCCGTTGGCGTCCGTCGTCCGTCCGTCTGTCATCCGTCCGTTATCCGTCCGTTCACATTTTTTTGTTTACACTCTAGCATCTACAAATATCAACCAGTCAGCACCAAACTTGGTCAAAATATATATGACCATAAGATCTCGGATGAGTTCGATAATGGGTCTAATCGGACCAGAACAACTGGAGTTATTTGCCCTTGAATTAGAAAAATTGCTATATTTGACTTTGTTTACACTCTAGCATCTACAAATATCAACCAATCAGCACCAAACTTGGTCAAAATATATATGACCATAAGATCTCGGATGAGTTCGATAATGGGTCTAATCGGACCAGAACAACTGGAGTTATTTGCCCTTGAATTAGAAAAATTGCTATATTTGACTTTGTTTACACTCTAGCATCTACAAATATCAACCAATCAGCACCAAACTTGGTCAAAATATATATGACCATAAGATCTCGGATTAGTTCGATAATGGGTCTAATCGGACCAGAACAACTGGAGTTATTTGCCCTTGAATTAGAAAAATTGCTATATTTAACTTTGTTTACACTCTAGCATCTACAAATATCAACCAATCAGCACCAAACTTGGTCAAAATATATATGACCATAAGATCTCGGATGAGTTCGATTATGGGTCTAATCAGACCACAACAACTGGAGTTATTTGCCCTTGAATAAGAAAAATTGCTATATTTAACTTTGTTTACACTCTAGCATCTACAAATTTTAACCAATCAGCATCAAACTTGGTCAAAATACTTATGACCATAAGATCTCAGACGAGTTTGATTATGGGTCTAATCGGACCAGAATGACTGGAGTTATTTGCCCTTGAATTAGAAAGTTCTATAGAGTAGTTCTTTGTCCATAGCATAACTTTGTCATCTTTAGTCCGATTGACTTGAAACTTGGCATTTGTGTTTGTTGCAATAATACGGAGTGCAGTGTGAAAGAACAATAACTCTACCTCGTACTGTCTATGAGTTATTTCCCTTTGATCATCATTTTTACAGCATTTTCTGCTTGTCCGGAATATAACTTTGTCATCTCTAGCCTGAACATCTTCAAATTTGGTATGCATGATTGTTGAAAAATTACGGAGTGCAGTGCACAAGAACCATAACTCTTTCTAGCACGAATTTTGAGTTATTCCCCCTTTGACCTTCATTTTTATAGAATTTCTTGCTTGTCCGAAGCAAAACTTTGTCATCTTAAGTAGGAATGACTTGAAATATGGTATGCTTATTTGTTGCAATATTTGGAAATGCAGTGCACAAGAATTGTAACTCTACCTCGTGCTGTCTTTGAGTTATTTCCCTTTGATCGTCATTTTTACAGCATTTAGTGCTTGTCCCGAATATAACTTTGTCATCTCAAGTCAGAACGACATCAAACTTGGTATGCATGTTTGTTGCAATATTACCGAGTACTGTGCGCAAGAACAATAACTCTACCTAGCGTGAATTTTGAGTAATTCCACTTTGATCTTCATTTTTACAGTGTTTCTTGCTTGTCCGAATGGAACTTGGAAGTCTCAAGTCAAATTGACTTGAGACTTGGTAAACATGTTTGTTGCATTACCTGCCCTTTGCAATTATTATACCTCCTCGACAACTGACGGTGGGATGGGCATATCTTGCGACAATTTGCTGCTCTTGTTTCATTATCATTTGGCCTTGAACCTCAATATTTGGTATCTATCTTCATTGTAGACCTTAACTGCTTAGTACTCAGGTGAGCGATATAGGACCATCATGGTCCTCTTGTTTTTTTAACCCTTTACCACATGACAATATCTAGACATATCCAAGTTGAAAACCATTTGCAGATGACAAATAAAATGTGTCTCAAATGATGGGATTTGTCTTTGGAAGGGTTGAACACTGTGGGAAAAGGAGAAAATGCTGGTTACCAGCATTTTCTCTTTTTCCCACATTTTCAAAAGCCCTATAACTTGGGGTCGTAAAGATGTGGGATTGTGTGGTAAAGGGTTTAACAAAATATTTACATTGTCATGTAAGCCATTTCCTTGCATTATTTATCTTTTTACATCCTTGCAGTTGGGGAGTTTTAGAAATATTTTGGTTTTGAAAACATTGTAGGAAGAAAGCCAATACTTGTAAGGAGCAATTTCTCCATTTTTTACCTTTTATCCATATCATTCCATTCAAAAAGTCCTCTACCATTCTTTCTTTGTATTTATTGAACTATTTCGGGATGTGTGATTAAATAGTCAGAACTCTTTACCAAACAACAACTTTTTTGGACTGGTTCAAATTGAAGGGATTTGTGTAGAGAAATATGTGTGAATGTTTCTCTGATGAATAGATTTGTCTCGAGAACGATAGAAAACGTGAGAAAAGGGGAAAATGCAGGTTACCTGCATTTTCTTCTTTTCCCACAATGTTTTCAAAAGTCTAATTGTATAGGGTCATTAAAAGTCAGGATTTTGTGGTAAAGGGTTAAGGTTAAAATGGTTTTAAGTTTCTCTTTCTATACACCAGGGTCTTCAAAATGAGGTTCTTAGAGATGAGATTTACTGCCAAATTGCTAATCAGACCTGGCAGAACCAGAAGGTGGCCAATGTGGAGAGGGGATGGCAGTTAATGGCTCATTGCCTGAGTGCATTTCCACCAAGCAGTTCCCTCTACAAGTACCTTCTAAAGTAAGTTTCTGACTTACTTATGTAGGGTAATGGTAATTAGTCCCCTACTGGCGAAGCCGAAGGGGACTTCAGGTTTGCACTCCGTCCGTCCTTCAGTCAGGCGAATCAGTTTTCCGGACTTCTTTTCTAAATGCTGGCAGATATTGAGCTGATTTTCGGTGTGTAAGTCAACCACCATGAGTTAGAGATCAAGTTTGAGTTTCGTTCCGGTCCGCTGATTTTTGACGAAATTACGGGCCTTGGACTTAGAAATTTTCACCGAAAAAACAGTTTTCTGGACCTTTTTTCTAAACACTGTTTTGGTATGTGAATTTACCACCATTGCATGCACTCCCATATTTGATCAAGTTTGAGTTTTGTTCCAGTCCACTGATTTTTGACGAAATTACAGGCCTTGAAAATTTGCTTTTACGGGGGCATTTGTGTTTCACAAACACATCTTCTCTTAGTAAAACTTCTTCAATGAAATTACATTAACAAGGAAAGATGTTTATATATTTGGCTTGCATTAAAGCATTGCATACAAAGACAGACACGATGCTTATAATTCTGAAAGGGGTTCAAATACGTTCTTTCTCCTCTACAGAATTTCACAAACTATATGTGCCAGCGATATATACGGCCGGTAGGGGAATAGGTATTGCTATGCAATACTATCAGAATGCTTGTTATTGTAGTTTTTACCTCCATTGAATGCATATATCTTTTTAAAAGTCATATTTTACTTACTAAAAAGTGTTTGTATATCCATCTAATGTTATGTATGATATGTTTCAGATATGTGTCTGATGTGGGTTTTGATGGATACAAATGGTTCTGTCAGTTCAAAGCCCTTCAATGTGCCAATATTGAACCACAGTTGAGCAGAATTTATCCACCATGTTTGTTGGAGTGGAGAGCAGCACAACGTAAAGCTAATATGGCTCTTGAAGTCAGATTTGCTGACAGTAAGTTGATGTTGGAGTTTTCTGTTTTATTCTTGTCAGCATATGCTCTTTCTGTATACATTGTTCCAAGAAAATTAGCAGATAAGATTCTTGTATTCAGGAAATGACCTGTGGCTTCAGCAAGATATTTCATCTCTCCCTTTTAATGTAATCATGATTTAGTATAGATTACAGTGGTAAATGTTAACTTTCAGTGAAAATTTAAGCATTACTCTACATATTATCATTCACTAAAAAGCAATATACATATCTGACATGGCAAAAACTGCCACAGAAGCTTTCCCATGTACTTTACTACATACAAGGGCTGTTCAAAAAATGTGTGGAAAGGTAATGTAATTCTCTCAAGTATCGCTTGAATACAGTGAAATTGACACATATTGTAGACAAATTCATACTGTATTGAAAATACACGCAGCATAAAATTGACGCTGGATGACATTGGGCTGGTTTTTGAGGGATAATGTTGCCACATCTACAATATCTTTGTAAGTTGTTGAGATATTGACATGAAATTTATATTGTCAACAGAGAATGTTTTTCGTCTACAATATGTATATATTTTGCTGCATTAAAGCAATATTTGAGAGAATGACAGTACTTTTCTGTTTATATTTTGAACAGCCTTTGTATATATGGTAGTTAGCAATTGATTTTACTGTGATAGAATATGCATAGGTGATGGATTTCAAGTTTATAACTTGTATCAGGACTTTTAGGCAATAAAAAAAAGAAAACAACTTTTCCTTCATTTTCCCTGTTACAAATGTTGAATATGGAGGAACTTGAATTTTTTCAAAAATGTAATCTTCACTCATGCAGATGGCATGTATAATGAAAACTTTTTTGGTGTCGGAGAACTTTTAGTATCCTCCCATTGTCATGATTTACGCAGGCAAGCTACTCTTGCCTAGGCCTTGTTTGCTTTTACTGGTACCAATTACTACATGTAAATAGGCTAATTCTTGATCACCTGAAAACTAGTACAAATGACACAAAGGGAAAAAAAATTTAGCAAAAAAAAAGGAAAAGATCTTTTTAAATGGTTTGGAAACAATGTTGGAAATCAAGCAGTTGCTTGTTACAAGCAGTGTCCCTTTTCTCCACAATGTATATAAAAACTATCTGCAGTATGGGCAAAAAATGACATGTGTACTTGTACAATGTCATAGGTCAAGTAGTCAAGGAATAATGTATATGGCATTATTATGCACCAATACTACTTTGTTACAGATTCAACCATGATAGGTCATGTTGAGTCTTGGACATCAGGTGAACAGTTCACCAAACACCTACTCAGTCTTAGAGGTCTTCAGGAAAACAACCTTGGCTGGACTGTAGTTCTGCAAGAAGATATGGACTACTATGAACTTATGGGCTATGACTATGTCCTTGACCTTATCAGTGAGATGGAAATTCCCCCAGGATTCCCTGTGTGCAGGTCACATTTTCTAGTGTCTTCGGACCATACAAGGGAGCCCCATGCTGTACAAAGGAGTTTTTACAGTGAATCGTAAGTCTTATGTTCAATTTGCTGACCAACAAGTAGCATATTTCAGGTAGTTATTCAGTACTGAGTGAGATCAGACTAAACAAAAATTTGCAGTCTGACTTTGGATCTGTACTTCCCAATATCTTGGGGTAAATTACGGCCAAAACGGTCTTAGCATAAAAAGATTTGGTCTTATCTACTAATCAAAAATCTCCATTTCATTTCGCACAACAAATTGTAAATGACTTGGTTTGACTTGAAAGCATGATTAACATTTGGTTCTGGGAGAGCAGTTATTGGACTCCCAGCTAAGCTTATAATTGTTGTGACAGTTTGATATTTTTATCCATTTCTATGACATTTGATTTATTTCAATGAAAGTTTGAACACTGGAAATGACATACACACCTAGCAAACAAGCGAAACTTTCCATTGTATGGATATTGATTAATCATTTAAATGTTTTGTAGATATATTGATACAAATTATTTTTCAGACCTCACCATCCTGAGCGAGAACGCCACATGGTTCTTGTTGGCAAATTGCCAGAACCTGTGAAAATTGACATTACAAAAATTGAACAACGCAGCATTAAACAACGTCATGTGAATGGTTCACATGAAGATGATGATGGCATGGAGTTTTCAATGACCAGTGTCTTGAACAAGAGACCTCAAGGTGTCCTTGTAAATGGTTTGTCAGACAATAAACTCAACCTGCGTTATACAAAGAGGAAAGCAGCTCCTCTTCCTCCAGTGGCAAACGGACATCTGATTGCAAACGGATTTCCAAACGGAGATATTCATACAATCCATGAGAATGAAAACAATCTTTCAAAGACTCAGTTAAATAAGCGATATAATCTAACCAATGGTGAAGACATGAGCCCTACTAAGCTGAATCAGAGGTATTTAAGAGTGAGTCGAGGGGGAAAACACCATGGTGTTGCAGACAGAATAGCCAGAAAGTCTCATAAAGATGCTGCACTTGAAAAAATGGCTGGCTCCTCAGATAACTTGTCTGTTGGCACTGGTCATTCTGATTGGTCTCACTGGGTTGAGGATGTATTCAGTAATGCACTAAATGAACATGTTGATGGTCTGTCAGATGCACGGTCAGTGGAAAACCGTCTCAAGGGAGGTGGGAAAGGAGGTGGAACAGGTGTACCAGGACCACAGTTCCAACAACAGGTATGTGATATATTGGGTCTTAATTTCATTCTGTGTGATACCAAATGGACAATATACAATTAAAACCAGTGACTGAAGTAACGGTAGCTCTTAAAGATCAAACCAGATTTTAACTTGTTACCACATGCCAATTGTTTAGAATCTTCCAAAATGAAAGCAAAATATTGAAAGGGATCAAATCAAAAATCAAGGTTTTTTCTTTACTTTGATAGTGTAGAAAACAAAGTGGAAAGAAAAGAAAAATATGGTTATTTGCACTTTGTCCTTTTCCTGCAATGTTTTCAAAAGGTTTCTCCTGCAGGTTTGTTAAACCTTGGGATAGTGTGGTTAATGCTTAAATTATTGAACAAGTTTACTACAATTTTATCACTGATTATTGTTCTAATTTCAGCCACCAACACAGCAGGTCAATGGTGGAATCAACATTCCTATAAATCAGCAACCACCCTTGAATGTAGGCATCCCACCTTTAATTCCTCCACCTGTGAACTTCTCAACAAATAGTGTAAACCCACAACTACCACAAGTTAATGCACAGCAGATTGCTGCACAGCAACAGGCTCTAATACAAGCCTATGTAAGTCAACTGCTTTCATATTTTTGAAAGGAGGGAATGTAACTTAATGTCTAATGAAATCTATATGGTAACTAACTCTGCACTAAACAATCTTGTGTTTCAAGGACTTTAAAGCTTCTGAAAAAACTGTAAGAAAAGAAGAAAGGTGCTGGTAAGTAGCATTTTCTCCTTTTTTACAATGTTTTCTACCCAATCAAGGATAAATCCAATAACTTTAGTAATAACATGATGTTCTCTGCTCGTGCTTTCAATTCAGACAAGTTAAAAATATTTTGTCCTCTGGTATAACAGTCAGAACATACTGTCAATATACTGTCAACTATTTTGGAGGGATAGCTGTTTTTGAACCTAACATGATATCTAAGTTTTCTTGGGAACTATGAGGTGAATGATGTCATCGTTGTATGTGAACTACTTATTTAAATGTAAACAACAGTGTCTCAGCTGTTGATTTACAAAATGCTGTAAAAAGAAGAAAATATGCATGTTTCTGAAAGAAAGCTTGTTACCTGGAAAGGAGAATATGCTGATTATCATTGTCTCCTTTTTCCACAGTGTTTCCACTCAAAGTTTTTCCCCTTTCTTCAAGTTTGTTAAAAATCTGAATCATGAATGTTGGTAAAGACTTAGTAATGTTTTTTCTTTGGTGTACAATTGGTTAAATGCATTTTCAATCTTTAGCGTTCCTTCATAGCTCAGTGGCAAAGTGTAGGACTCGTGACCCGTAGGCCCTGGTTTTGAGCCACACTGGATCAGTGGGTTTTTTCATTGGAGTGTCCTTGGGCAAGACACTTCAGAGCCCCAGCCTAGTACTGGTTAAACACAGAAAATACATGAATATGTGAGCTGTCACAGTGATATGACGGAAATAATGTTGAAAGTGCCGTAAAACACCATTCAATCAATCAATCAATTCGATCTAAATTTCTCGGTCTTATAGAGAAAACTGAGTCAGTTGGAATGAAATTAATCTTACATTTACATCAGGCACAAGCCCAAGCTCAAGCGCAAGCCCAAGCTCAAGCCCAGGCTCAAGCACAAGCTCAGGCTCAGGCACAAGCCCAGGCACAAGCCCAGGCCCAGCAGAGACAGCAGGCTCTGATGGCAGCATACCAACAACAGCAGCAGTTAGCCTCTATGCAGACTTCCTTTCAACAACAGCATTTACAACAGCTATTGCAACAACAACAGGCCCTTCAAGCTGCTCTACAAGAACAACAAACACAGCCTACACAAGGTGTTCTCAGTCCAGGCTCAAGCTTTGCTTCAGGTAGTATATTATGTGCATATTTTGTACACTTAAGTTTGACAAGGTTGTAATCATATTGTAACAATTAACTAAATGACTTTAAAATCAAGAAATCAATACATTCACTAGCCTTGAAGATGAGACATAAGGTTGCTAAATATCTATTAAAGCAGAGGTAAACATTATTATATTGATGTATGCTTCAGATGTTTTCAAGTTCTTTAAAGTGAAATTGTATTAATGAGCCATGCTCTGTGAAAAAGTGATTTAGTACATCCGCGAAAAGTATTGACCCATTCCATGCAGGTTGACCTGGGTCAAAACTGTTTGCTCTTGGTAAATTTTCTGCATGTCAGAGGACCATTCTACCTCTCAATTTAACCAGTTGTAAAATGAAACGAAATTTTATAAATCCGTAATTATAAGATGATTTGCTTGGGATAATGCATCACAGACATGCATTTGACCTCCTTTTGCCAGAGCGTGGTTCATTTAAGACTTTCGAAATTTTCATTGATATTTTATGTTGTTATAGGGGCCTGGGTTGCTCAGTAGTAAAGGTGTAGAACTCATAGCCTTGTGGCTGTGGGTTATATCACCATTTACACAGTTTACATCAAACTTTTCATCAAATACTGAGCCATTTAGTTTATCTTCCAGTATCATCTAAGTTCTATCAAAACATTTGAATTTCTGTGATATAAAGCTTTGAAAAACAAAGTGGAAAGAGGAGCAATTGTTTCCAACAAGAAATTCCTCATTTTACAACAATGCTATCCACATCATTTGAAAATAAGACAATAAAGTCTTGTTTTCTTCAAATTAATTGCATTTGTGACAATCAGTTGCACTGATGTTAAAAATGGAAGAAAAAAATAGAGATTTTAACCCTGTACGAAAAAGAAAACACCTTTAACCCTTTACCACACAATCCTGACTTTTAATGACCCTGAGAAAGAGGCCTTTTTAAAATATGGTGGGAAAAAGAGAACATGGTGGTTACCAGCATTTTCTCCTTTTCCCACTATGTTTTCTACCCTTCCCAAGGCAAATTTCAATATTTCAGTCAGATTTATTTTGTCGTCTGCAAATGCTTTCAATTTAGACCAGACTAAAACTTTGTCATTTGGTAAAGAGTTAAAGACTTGTCAAAATTGTAAACATTTGCAAATGGCAAGCAAAGCATGGCTGTTATAGTAAGGTCCTTTACTAAAAATGAAAAAAAAAGGTGGAAAATGTAGGGAAAAAATAGCTAAATGGTTGAGTACCAGATATATACTGAAACTTTTACAGAATTTAGGGTCATACTGATTTCAATTTAGTGTCTGTCTCATATTGTTTTTTCCTTCAACCCTTTACTACATAATCCCTAGTTTTTGGTTACCAGTATTTTCTCCTTTTCCCACAAGGTTTTCAAAAGGCTACTTCCTCAGGGTCATTAAAACTCGGGATTGTTTGTGAAGGTTTAAGTTAAAAGAACTATAGATCTACTAATTAATTGCTAACTTTTCTTTAACCTAGCTTCAGGAGCCCCATTCTTCCCATTGTCTTCAGACAGCAACACACAGCCCACTTACACCAGTCAGGCCCAACAGTTCAGACTTGCAGCTCCTGTGCCAGTCAATGCCAGTGCCAGCCAACAGCTCTCTGCTCCACAACAAGCACCTTTTACACTACAAGCAGTTGAGAGCCAGCAAGATGGGCAAGCTCTGCCAAAAAAGGTGTACAAAATACGCCATCATTTTGAGAAAAATACAGAGACAGTGAATGAAAGTCAGCCCCCACCTCCTCCCCTTATTCCAGCCCAGGAAGTCAATCTGATGGCATCTGGGAATCGACAAGCCATTCATGATAGATCAGCCTCGCCACCACCACCCCCAGCCCAGTTTGCTGATATACCCAGGATGGCTCCTGCCCCACCACCACCTCCCCCACCCCCACCTCCCCCACAACCTGATGCAAGCTTGTATGATAAGGACAAAGGGACCTTCACATTCAGGGATCGTAAAGGAAGAGCAAGAACTGTTCGTATTGGCCGAGTGGTGTGGCCCCCACCAGTAGAAGGAGGGGAGAAGAGACAGCGTGAAGTTGGCAAGCTAGAGATTGATGAGAAAGTGCAGAAAGAACTGGATGAAAGAATGAGACCAGTGGTGAAAAAAGTAGAAACACCCAGGGAACCAAAGAAGGTATGTATTAATTATTTACCAGATGATGAAATTTAGATTCCTTTATATTGAAAGCACTTGCAGACAGCAGATGTGACACAAGTAAGAGGAGTTGTGATTGATAGGATAGGAAACACTGAGGGAAGAAAAGGAGAAAATGTTGAAACTCTGGATTGTCCATTTAGGTTGCTAATATATCAAGGTTGCTTTTGTCCAAAACATCTAAGCAAAGCAGACAGTCTAGATGAAAGATCAGACTACATTTCCTGTGCTGTCTGATCTTAATCTACACTGGCTTCTTGGGCAACAAAAGTAGTGAGATGCTTCAAGGGTTAATATCATACCTATCTTACAGCAACCAGAACCAGCGAAGAAGAAACAGCTTGCAGAAACAGTGCATTTAGCAACCTTACAACTTTTAGAACAAAAACTTGGTGGATCACCCAAACCACCCTCTCCACCCAGTCTGCCTCAAATAGAAGGTACAAGATCACTTTTTAATCTTTTTTATTTCTGTTTTTAACTACATGTATTTTGAACTACATTGATTTGCTGAGATGAGACAGATATAGCATTTGAACACATATTTGAACGGTTTTGAGATGCATTTACTACCTTAGGGATGGCTTTTACCAACAATTCTAAATTTAAATCTTTACCAACCATCAAATTGAAAGCATTTGCAGATGACATCGTAAATGCAGCTCAAGAGATCATTTCTGTCTTTTGGATGGTAGAAAAAATTGTATGAAAATGAGAAAATTCTGGTTACGAGCAATTTCTCCTTTGCCTACTTTGTTTTCTGAAGCCTTTTTCTTTAGGGTTGTTGAATCAAGGGATTGTTTGGTAAAGGGTTCATGTTTAAATTGGAATACAGGCTTAGACTTCTATCACAGATGGCTGGTGTTGAAATTCATTACAAGAGATTTTACAATTGTGAAAAAAAAAATGGTCAAAGGCTTAAATCAATTGTGCTTCCAGCCCATGCTTTGTTTACATAAAACATGTAACCCAACTCTTTACCAGATCAGACTTGTTGAAGATGAAAGTGTTTGCAGACAAAAAGTTGAATTTAGCTTGAATGATAGATTCTGTCGCGGAAAGCTTTAGAAACACAGTGGGAAAAGTAAAATAATGCTGGTTACCAGCATTTTTTTCCTTTTCCCACAATGATTTCAAAAACCTGCTTCTTCAGAATTGTTTGCTGAAGGAATGAAAAGCAGCTGTTATATGTCCTCTTTCACACCGCAGCACCACCACCTCCACCACTACCCAAGAGTCCACCACCAAAAATTCAAATTGCAACACAGACCCCTAAAACAAGTGAGACCCAGACAGAGGTGGAGCTGCCGGCACTCCCCCCGGAGCCCAAACAAGTGATTGATTACCTTTCATTTGAGAGGGTGATGACAGAATTACATCAACGCAACAAAGATGTCTTCCTGACCTATTCCAATGTTCCCTGGACCTTACATGTCAGAAAAGAGGTAAGAATATATGTGAGTGATGCTCTGTGAAAAGGCAGATCAAGGCATCTTCAGAAAGTATAGATTCATGTTAGCCTGCACACTCTACGCAGGCTGAAATGGGTCAAAGACTTTTTGCTATGGGTAAATTTTCTTCTCGTCAAAGGACCATTTCTTCTTCTGGATTCAGTTGATTTTTAACTCTTAGACTTGCCCAAATTGAAAGCCTTTGCAAAAGACCTAGCAAACAAGGTTCAAATACAGGGATTCTTCTTTTATAGAATAGAAAACATTGTCCTTTTTTCACAATGTTTTCAAAAGCCATCTTCCTCAGGAGTCATTAAAACTCAGGATTGTGTGGTAAAGGGTTAAATGTGATGTCTGGTATAATTCTAAATGTCTTATTTTATAAGACATTCCAAAGATTAAGTCCTCTTTTCCCAGAGAGCCACTCATATACATTTTGTTGTTACATGGGTGAGGTTTTAAGCTGTTACTGTACAGGCTCAGCTTTAGTCCAAATGAAAATTAGTACAAGTTACATAGAGGAGAAAAGAAAAATATCTTAACCCTTAGGCTGCTAAGCGCAACTCACAGACCTTTTGCGAACAGTGTAGATCAAGATCAGACTGCACAGAACATGCAGCCTGATTTTGGATGTACACTGTCCAGTAAAGAGATATCTTTGGCCCAAAAATACCTTTGAACTAGCAAAATCTTGGTTTTTACAATCAGCCGGAAAGTTTCATTTCATTTATTTAGCACGATAAGGGTTAATTGAACTGTATGTAAAACATTGTGGGAAAAGGAGTTAAAGCATGTTGAGATACTATTACCTTTGAAAGAACCAACATTTACATCAGGATTTTAGGAATGTTATATTTATGTCATTTTATCCTTTATTATGCCCCCCTTCAATGAAGTGGGGGTATATTGCTTTGCTAATGTCGGTAGGTCTGTCTGTCCGTTGGTTGGTCGATCGGTCGGTCTGTAGGTAGACCTTTCTTGTCCGGATGATAACTAGACACAGAATTGACCTAAGTTCATCAAATTTGGCACAGATATGCGTCTCGGAGTGTAGATGATCCCTATTGATTTTGAGGTCAATCGGTCAAAGGTCAAGGTCACAGTGACCGTCAACATGTTGATATATAGACCAAACCTTGTCCGGATGATAACTAGACATAGAATTGACCTAGGTTCGTCAAATTTGGCACAGACATGCGCCTCGGAGTGTAGATGATCCCTATTGATTTTGAGGTCAATCGGTCAAAGGTCAAGGTCACAGTGACCGTCAACATGTTGATATATAGACCAAACCTTGTCCGTATGATAACTAGACACAGAATTGACCTAGGTTTGTCAAATTTGGCACAGACATGCGTCTCGGAGTGTAAATGATCCCTATTGATTTTGAGGTCAATCGGTCAAAGGTCAAGGTCACAGTGACCGTCAACATGTTGATATATAGACCAAACCTTGTCCGGATGATAACTAGACACAGAATTGACCTAGTTGGCACAGACTTGCGTCTCGGAGTGTAGATTATCCCTATTGATTTCGAGGTGAATCGGTCAAAGGTCAAGGTCACAGTGACCCTCAACATGTTGATATATAGACCAAACCTTGTCCGGATGATAACTAGACACAGAATTGACCTAGGTTCGTCAAATTTGGCACAGACATGCGTCTCGGAGTGTAAATGATCCCTATTGATTTTGAGGTAAATCAATCAAAGGTCAAGGTCACAGTGACCGTCAACATGTTGATATATAGACCAAACCTTGTCTGGATGATAACTAGACACAGAATTGACCTAGGTTCATCAAATTTGGCACAGACATTTGTCTTAGAGTGCAGATGATCCCTATTGATTTTGAGAGTAATCCATCAAAGGTCAAGGTCACAGTGGCCTTCAACTTAATGATATATAGACCAAACCTTGTCCAGATGATAACTAGACACAGACTTGACATAGGTTCTTCAAATTCTGTACAGATATTCATCTCAGGGTGTAAATGATCCCTATCGATTTTGAGATTAATCCATCACAGGTCAAGGTCACAGTGGCCTTCAACTTAATGATATATAGACCAAACCTTGTCCAGATGATAACTAGACACAGAATTGACCTACGTCCTTCAAATTCTGTACAGACATTTATCTTGGAGTGTAAATGATCCCTATCGATTTTAAGGTTAATCCATGAAAGGTCAAGGTCACAGTGACCACCAGATGATTCAGGGCCTGTGCTGCCACTTGAGCCATTTGCTAAAAAAAAGAATTAAAGTCTCTCAAAAATCATCATATGTGGCTCAACTTGTGGCTCCAACATTTTGTTCGCGTATTATCGGGGACGTAGTAAGCACTGAAGTTGACTGGGAAAAAGCGGAAGTCGAACGTGCATGCCAAAAAGAAAATCGATAACCCAGTCTGTGTATCGGCGACTGTCTACAATCTTGTATGTATACACACGCGATGTCTATAATTATGCGAACTATTGACAGATTATCACATTTAACAATTGAAGTGGGCTATAAATCAAAAAGATGACATCGATATTTCCCAATCAATTCTTTTGATATCAGTTTATGAACTGTGCCACTTCCTGTATCAATGTGGCAGTAGGGGGGCATGACTGTTTTACAAACAGACATCTTGTCAAATAATCCTGAGTCTCAGTGTCCTTGAGGAAGAAGGCTTTTGAAAACAATGTGGGAACAGAAAACAATGCTGATAACCAGCAATTTCTTCTTTTTCTACAGTTTTCCTTCCTTTCGTAAGCCAGATCCTATCATTTCAGCCACATCAGATGTGTCATCTACAAATGCTTTTAAAATGGACAAGTCTTAAAATTTGTTTTCTGGTAAACACTGAGATCGAGCTGTAAGAGTCATTACTTTTCCATGACTGATTTCAGGTGTTCATGCCAGGAGAGAGGTTAGAGAACAGCCTAGCCTTACACCTTGTGTTCTGTCAAGTTGTACATGATGTGTATAACAATGGATGTGTCAGAATTCATAAAGAAGAACGAATCAAGATGAGAGGAATGCTGGGTAAGTTTGGTTAATTGGTGTTAAAGGTTGTTAAAACTCTTGGGTTTATTGATATGTTTGCAGAGCAAATGTTGTTTACGATTATTTCCTTTTTATACGCCCGAAGGGTCGTATTATGTGATGGCCTTGGTCGTCTGTCCGTCCTTCCGTCCGTTCGTCCATTAGCAATTTCTTGTGTGCGCAACTCCTCCTACAGTTTCAATCGGAATAAGTTCAAACTTACCACAATGAATCTCTATGATGTGTAGTTGTGCATTTGACTCTTTACATTTGGATCGCTTTAGGCGTTCTAGAGTTATTGCCCTTTGTTATTTTTTTATACTTAAATTTTGTCAGGAGCATAACTCAAAAAGTATTAGAGGTGTAAACATGATACTTCCTAGGAGGATAGATCTCATCAAGGAGAAGTGCAGTGCACAGGAAACATAACTCTTGATTGCATAATTAAGGAGTTATTGCCCTTTGGTTTTTTTTGTACTTAAATTTTATTAGGAACATAAGTCAAAACCTATTAGAGGTGTAAACATGATACTTCATAGGTGGATAGATCTTATCAAGGAGAAGTGCAGTGCACAGGAAACATAATTCTTGATTGCATAATTAAGGAGTTATTGCGCTTTGGTTTTTTTTTTCTTACTCAAATTTTGTCTAGTGCATAACTTGAAAACTACATGAGATATAAACCTAAAACTTCACAGGTTGATAGATGACATTAAGGAGAAGTGCAGTGTACAAGAACCATAACTTTTGGTTCCATAGTTTAGAGTTTGCCCTTTGATTTTTTTCTTTCTTAAATTTTGTCAGGAGCATAATTCAAAAACTATTATAGGTGTAAAAATGATACTTCACAGGTGCATAGATCACATTGAGGAGAAGTGCAGTGCACAAGAACAAATAACTCCATGGTCTCATATGTGATCCCTAACTGTCCAGTGTCTTGTTCTTGCACAGTACATCCTTCAGTTAACTCATTTCACTGACAAGCCCCTTCGGGCGTATATGCGCCGCTCTGCAAAGCTCTTTTTCACATAATGTTTTCAAAGTCCTACTTCCTTGAAGTCATGAAAATATGGAGTTGTTATTGTGTGATACACTAAACAAAGAAACAAATTCAATGTAATATTCATTCTTACAGAGAGCCATGGTGTGAATGCCAGTAACTATTTGCGGGGGACATTTAAAACCCAGGTTAAAAGGATCATTGTGGATACTGCTAAAGAATGGAAGACCTATTTCTGTCGACTTTTCCCAGTTGCTGTAAGTAATATTGTCTGTTACTGTGCATATTATTGTCATCCAGTCAAGACAGATTGAAGCATTGTTGTAAGAAATGGTATTAAGCCCTTACCAGACATCAAAATTTTGGGCTTGTCCATGTTGAAAGCATTTGCAGACAAATTACTAGTATATTATGCAAGGCTGGTAGTGCAGTTGGTAGCGTTCAGGACTTGAGACCAGGGTGGCATTGGTTCAAATCCCCAGCTTGGCCAATTTCTTACCTGTGATGGATGATAGTCATTGGGACGGGATTCATTCCTTTCTCACCACTGATTAGTGTTTCGATAATGGTTATGTGGGGAAGCAGTCAGTGGCTTGGGAAGAATATTGTGCAAAGTACTGGTAAAATAAGCTCCAAGAAAGTATGTATAGGTGCACTGGTTGCCACTCTTTAACTGAAATGAATAAATAAGATATTTTGTATATGTATAACCATTATGTTGTTGATTTTCTGTCTCTTACAGTCAAGTGGACACTTGGCCAGTGTTCACTATGTTGGTGTAAGTCACTCGGGTATCTATCTAATCCAGCGGGTCAAGTCATTGGTAGAGGACAACTTGGATGTCATTGAACACATCAGGTAGGTAACTTAGTGTGATTGTAACATACTTCAACCTATCACCAAACAGTCCCTGGTATTAATGACTTATGGAAGAAGGCTTTTGAAAACATTGAGAAAAGGAAAGTTTTTTCCTTTTCTCACTGTCATTTTCTCCTTTTCTCACAACACTTTCTAGCATTTCAAAGATAAACCTAAACATTTGAGCCACATTTAATTTGTCTTCTGCAAATGCTTTGATAAAGAACCAGTCTAAAATTTTGTCATCTGGAAAGGGTTGACTACTTCCATCTTGCAACAGACCATTTTTGAAAACATTTCCGTTAACTCTGTACCAAACGACAAAATTTTGACTCAACAAAATTGAAAGCATTATCAGTGCACAAATTAAGTGTGACTTAAATGAAGGGATTTGTCTTTCAAAGCTAAAAAACCTTGTGGAAAAAGGAAAAAATACTGGTTACCAGCAAATTGTCCCTTTCCCAAAATATTTTCAAAAGCCTTCTTTCTCAGTCAATATGTTATGTTCCCCCCCCCGTCGGGAGACATATTGTTTTTCCCCGAGCGTCTGTCTGTCCGTCACAAATCGTGTCCACTCTATAACCTTTTAAGATATTTCGATAAAACTTCACACATTTGTAAAGCACTATGAGACTAAGTGTCATGCACAAGGGTCATAACTCTGGCTTGTATATTTTTTGAGTTACTTCCCTTTGATTATGTTCCTTATTCATTTTATGTACAATTTCGTGTTCGCTCTTTAACTCAAAAACCGTTAGAGAAAAATGACCATTATTTCAGTTAGAAATTGCCTTGGTGACATATCAATCCTTCTGACACCAAAAAGGGGGGAGACATCTGTTTTTTTGTAGAAAAACAAGTTCTAGTTAAATTTTGGAATTGTGTGGTAAAGGGTAAAGGAAAAGGTACTTATTTCAAGCAAGTTCTTCTTTTGCCATTCTTTTTTTCCCATCTATACATTTATCTTACCTGGACTTTTGTTAGTTATCTCTAAAATTTCAAATATGTCTTCCAAGTTACCAGCTGCAAATTTGTGCTATAAATTGCAAAGATGACCTTTTCTATTGGAAAACTGATGTAGACAACTTTTATCAGACAGCAAGATTTCTGTTGTACAAATTTTATGGGTTTGCAGACGACTTAAAAATGGTGAATAAAATGATGAAATTTTGTCTTTAAACGGATAGGAAAGATTATTGAAAAGGAGTAAATGCTGTTTACCAGTACTTTATTATACCCCCGCAAAACGAATGTTTTCGGGGGTATACTGGAATCGGCCTGTCTGTCCGTCCGTGTGTCCGTCCATCCGTGTGTCCGTCTGTGTACAAAATACTAGTAATTTTGTGTTGCGAACTCCTCCTACAGTTTTCCTTCAATTGTATTGAAACTTTGCACATATATTGATCATATATTGAAGGTTTGCAAGACGCAATTTTCAAGTGTCAACTCCTCCTGGTTGAGGAATTATCTCCCCTTGAACTTCACACTTTTTTCTGTCAAAGCGCTGGCGGGGGTATTAAGTCACATTCAGTGACAGCTCTAGTTCTTTTTGAACAGTATTTTTGAAAGCTATCTGTCTCAGTTCTGAATACTTAGCCTTTTACCACACAATCCCAACTTTTAACGACCCTGAGAAAGTAGCCTTCTGGAAATACTGTGGGAAAAGGAGAAAATGCTGGTAACCAGCATTTTCTCCTTTTCCCACAATGTTTTCTACCCTTCCCAAAACAAATTTCGATTTTTCAGTCACTTTTATTTTGTCGTCTTCTAGTGCTTTCAATTTCTACCAGTCTAAAATTTTGTTGTTTGGTAGAGAGTTAATTGTTTGGTAAAGTGTAAGAATTTATGTTATCATTTTTATGTTCATGTAACCCTACTTTTACACCATGTTCCCGGCAGCCACAGCAGACCTGTTTCTGACAACCATGGACAAAACCGGATTGATGCCATACAAAGCAGAGGAACAGGATGAGCAAACTTGATCGCATCAAAACTTTTCAGCATGTAACAAGCCGTAACAAGACTCAGAGACGATCCGTGTTTGGATGTGGAAGCCATTTTTTCACTAGTATCGATCAGGCTGTAGTAGAACGCAACGATCAACCTGTTCCGCTATGATCTGTTAGGTTTCTCATCAGCACCAGGACTGCTGTGGCAAACTTTTTGACAGTCAGAAAATCTGGCAAGGCAACCCTGGCGATCACAGTTTGACAAGTTTGCTTATCCCATTCCTCTGTGTTGTATTACGTCCATCAGTTTATATAGACTACAGAAAAGTCAGTTAACTATGTGACTATAAGTATTAGTGGTAGGATTGTCATAAAGTCATTTAACTGTGTAACTCACAGGCTCGGGTTTTAAGAACTCTTGGAAAGAAAGCTTTCTCCATTTCCCACAATATTTTCTACAATTTCAAAGCCAGTCCTAAAATTTGATCTTCTCATAATTTTTTGGTCTGCAACTGCTTGCAATTTTCACTTCTCTAGAATTTTGTCATGTGATAAAGAGTTAAATCTCACGGAAATGCAAACACCACTTTGTTGTGGGAAGTCATCTCAATTTTTCAGCATAAATGCTGTCAACCCAGGTTTTAGAATTTAGATGAAGATTGTTTGGAAGACTATACAAAATCTTATCTTTATTTGTGTTATTAATAATGTTTACAGGTTTGAAGAAGTGATAGATGTTGTGTTGCCAACAAGTACCTCCATTCAGATCAGTACAAAGAACAAGAACTATGTCTTCTACACGAACAGAGCTCAACAGATGAAGGACATGTTGGACCAGTACTTACATGAAAGTGACCAGGTGAGATGACACTCGTGGTTACACCCTGTTTTATGGCTGTCATAGGCTGTCGAAAGTTGATGTGACCAAAAGCATGAACTTTGGGAGAAAATGGAAGGAGGTTACAGGGACCTCTATTGAGAGAAATTTGGTACCCAAAAAGTCTTTAACTCTTTATCAAACGACAAAAATTTGGATTATATCCAAGCTGAAAGCATTTGCAGAAAACATTTTAAATTTGGCTGGAATTACGAAATTTGGCTGTTAAAGAGAAGAAAACATTATTGGAAATGGAGAAAATGCTGGTTACGAGAATTTTCTTCATTTCCCACATAGTTTTCAAAGCTTTCATTGTCAGGGTTGTTAAAACTCAGAATTGTGTGGTAAAGGGTTAAGAGGCATTTTTGAGACCATTTTAATTTGTATAATTCAAGAAGTTATATAAATTTGGTTTAAGTTCTAAAATTGGTATGGCTTATAACATATTTGGACTGATAAAGCTTACCAGCTATGGCAGACGACAGCCTTAGTTTTTTATTAGTGCTAACAATGTACGTTCAGTGTAATAATTTAGGATTAGTTTGGTAGAATTAAGAAATAATCTTCTTTCTATGGTGGTTTATTTTTCAATACAATTGTGAGTTATGAGGCACAATAACTGTATTGAAGGGTGATAGAGTGGTTTATTCATTGCGCCTCAACTCACAACATGGTTTATTGAATGATAAACCACAATAGAAAGACGGTTATTTCAATTCTAACATGACCAATTCTTGATCAAAGGAAAACAAGTTCATACAAAGTGGATGCGGATTAATTCCCTTGAATATACCATGGCTGTTCAATTTACCAACCAAAACAAAGCCCCACTGCCCAGTTGGTAAATATAAAGAAAAAAATAAAATTTCAATAAAGCCTAAGGCATCGAAAACAACAACAAAAAACACACAGCTGTAACATTTTATGTTCTCCCTTTAAAACGAACAAGAATAATGATTGTATATTGTCAAGTATTAGCGTCACAGTTGCTTCAAATGCTCTGAAAGTTATCCTACCCACTCCAAATCTCATTTCCAATTTAACTCTGTCCAATTTTGATGTTAATCTTCCACAGAAAAAGATACTTGATTTAAGCATGTTTACTGGTAATATTTCAAATAGTTCCATCATTGTCAATTTTTATCAAAAACAGTAAACATCGGTAAATCCAGGTTTTTTTCTGAGTAGCGGATGACTTGTTAACATCAAGTGACTTTCATTTCAAAATACCTGAGGGCAGACATAGGATAGGAATAGCCTGCATGGGTTATTCACTATAGAATGACATCAGTTTTACCATGCTTCCGTTGCACTGTGTTTATAGAGCCAAATTCATGTGTCATGTTAGAATTTAAATTTCAGACATGTAGAATCTAGGAAGTACTGTAGAAGGTTTTAACCCATATTCTGCCAATTCTGACATCATCAACTATCTTAAAAAGAAAATTTATTCAAAGAAGTTTATTGCAAGCCCAGGTAGCTCAGTCGGTAGTGTACAGGACTTGAGAACAGGGGGTTGCTGGTTTGATCCTTTCAGAGGATTGATCATAGTCATTGCGGTAGGATTCATTCCTCTATACCCGCTGACCATTGTTTTGACAATAGTTTTTTGGGCAAGCAGCTGGTGGCTTGGAAAGGAGTACTGGTAAAAGAAATTCCAGGAAAGCATGGATAGGTGTACTGGCTGCCATTATATAAGTGAAACAGTGTTGAAAATGGCATTAAACACCATATAGTCAATCAATCAGATTGGATTTACTAGTATATGATTGTTACTGGTACCTTTAAAAGTAGAGCATAGAATGTAGACCCAAGATCACACTAGATGTATGTGTAGGCTGATCTTGATCTGTATCTCTATCTTCTGCAAAAACCATCCAAATTCTTAAATGGTATGATAAGGTTTACACTGAAATTAGGTTTCTTTTACCACACACGCCCTTCTTTTAATGACCCTGAGGAAGAAGGCTGTTGAAAAAAAATTGTGGGAACAGGAGAAAATGCTGGTAATCGGTATTTTCTCCTTTTTTCCGCAACATTTTCTGCCCTTTCAAAGACAAATTACATCATTTGAGCCACATTGTTATTGTCTGCAAGCACTTTGGTTTCTGGAGTTAACAGCTTTGGAAACTAGCCATTGCAGAACTGGTTTGAAAGTAATGTTGTGGCACCATTGAGAAATTGTATGCTTTTGTTACTTAATCTGAGTATCATTGCATATGTATATTGATCTTGTATAGTCTCAAAACATTTATAATGACTGAATGACCAAGAGTACTAATAAATATGATTACATTTTTTTTTTCTTTATTTTATTGTCATGCAGTTAGAGGTAAGGTTGCACATCATTTTTCGGCCATTGTTAAAGTTTTTGTGAGAGTGCATGTGCTGTCAATAAGGGTGTATCATGGTGTCTGTTGTTGCCCTTAGAAACTCCAATGTAATGGAGAATTATTACTCACATGTTATTAATGCTTACTTATTGTTTTTTGATGAGTTTGTTTTTTTTTCTGTCTAAAATTACAAGGTAGAATACTCAGTTGTTATAGATAGTGATTGTTCTGTATTACAAGTCATTACTTTAGCAGTATATATTATGATCCTTGCTGTGGTTATCTTGGAAAGTGTTTTTAAGCATTTTTTGGTGGAAAAAAGTTTTACTATAGACTCTTGGGAGAATATATTGTTGTAAACTTATATTTTTCAATCATCACTTATGTATGAGTTAAAACAGATTCAATTCATATCACTTACATACAAAAACTTATTCCCATGTTTTTGAAAATCTAACATAATTCTAATGAACCAGTTTCTATACAAACTACCACTTGAGAAAGGCTTGCTTAAGTACTGCCTGTTGTCTAAACCTGTGCAAGAAGCTTCATTAAAACATACATACTTACGTGGTAAGACCCAATTTATGTAAATGAAACACATAACTTGCTCTTATCTGAATTGATTTTTGGCATTGCACATAACAAATTGCTTCACAAACTGCTTCTATATTGTGTATTTTTACTCATGGACTTTTCAGTTTAACTTCATTCCTACTCAGTTTAACAAATTATGAGTTTTTTTTCACCCTTGAATGAACTATACATTCATGTTTTGGGGAAACTCTTAGTTTTTTTAAAGTTACAGAACTAGTCAAAAAGCAATCTACTTTGCAAAGAAAGTTATGCTGTTTGGAGAGAATTTGCCTGGCCATCCATTGATTTTGCATGACAACTTCGTTGTTTTATATTGATAGATTTTTTATTATCTGTAGATAGGGATTGGGCACCATGTATCATGGCATAAATGATGTACATAGATATTACTTATAATATACATGTATTTAAGCACCAATGATAGCAATAAATTGTATCTTATGATCTTTGTAAGTCAAAGGCAGTTACCCAATGATGCTGTATCAAATTTCCAAGAAAAAATGAATTTGAAAACTCATAGAATATGTAAGAAAATCAATGAGGTATGTGAAATTGGTCAAGGACATAGAGGAAAAAAAACTTGAAAAGTTAGCTTGGACAAAATCTGTAGATGAGAAGAATACAATTTATCTAGATAGCTCTAGGAAACATAAATAATGATCTTTTTATAAGATGACAGATTTTGAAAGATGAAAATTATAGAGGATCTGACATAAGTCAGCATCTGAGATAAATTTCATAAGGCAGATCTAGAAAAATGTGATTTAGCAAGCCTCTGACAAGCTTTGTTATGTTTTACAGACAAGTTTAGTAAAATATTATTTCAACATAATAATATATTACAAATTATAGATCAGAATGTGCAAAATCATACATGTGCACATGAGAATTTCCATGAATAAAACCTGGCCAAGTTCTCTCAAAGTTGTATAATTATGCTGATGTGACATCACAAATTGCTGATCTCAAAAATGTGTAATATATAAGAAAATTTGAAATGGTTATGTTACACTGAAAACAATAGAGGTTATTGATTACAATATTTATTATATATTCATACATGTATTATATTTATTGTAGCTATACAAATATAAATCAATTATAGTTAGTTTTATTTCAAGTTTTGTCTCTGAGTTCTGATATCTCTGGAACGACAGTAAGAATATGTATTAAGGAAAAAGAAAAGCAATGCTATTGTTACTTGCGAAGTTGAGAGATTAGAAAAAGCATAACGGCATAGGCACCGTTCTGATTTGCTTCAATGTTGCAGTTTGAATAAATAAACATTGCATTGTAAGAATTAAACATTGGCTGTTTTGAGGCACAAAGGTACAAGCACATGTGGAAATATGGAACAATCAAAACATGGTACAAAGCAGTAACTTTTGGCCATGGAATGATTTATTGTAGTTATTACGTAAAAGGAATTTATGCAAGAAAGAGTCTAATATCATGCAAGTGTTAAGTGACCTAACCTTATTGAGTAACATTTTAGCTGTGCCTTCTTTGAGTGTTATCAGATGATTATAAGTTACACAGTGCCAACATTACTGGCTTTTGAAAAGTCACATGTGACTGAATTTGATATTTCTGGCATTAAATTTCCTTTTAAAAATGCCAACCCAGAAACAAATGCTTTGATTTGATAAAATTTTGGGAAGTTTGCCTAGAGAGCACAGAATATAAGCCAGAAGTATAAGCATAGGGATGATTAGATGATAGATTATAATGTTGTCTGAGCTGCCCATTTACGTTTTTGATTGCTAATATTTAGAACTTGCATTGTTGTCAGAGACCAAGTATACATGTATTACATTTGAATATTTTTGTTCCAGAGTAACAAGTATGTTGTGGCCATTAAGGACTATGTTACAAGGGAGAGCACTCTGTTGTCCTTCAGGCGTAGTGATGTCATCAAGTTGATGGATGCTGACCTTGAGGATGGTATGTGTCTACATCAAACAATAGAAATATTTGGAATGGTTGTAAATAGAAAGATATATAAACATTTGCAATGTACAAGATATCTGTTTTATAGATGAGTTGTAGGAGAATTTTAGTTGAAATACATGTATTGTCATGTTGTTTTGGTTCACATGTATACTTTACCCATATGGATGAAAAGTCTGAAAGGACAACTATGTGTGAAACTTCTGCTGATTTGGCATGAACTTTGTGCAGAAATCACATAGTGAACTATGACAAAAAAGTTTTCATTAGGTTTTGGAAGTTTGAATAACTTAGATTAAGTAGGTTGGTAATAGGATTGGTGATTTCTACTGATTGTAATATAAAAGAGGTGAAGTCAAACATAGCTACAAATACTTTTAGAAATTATATATCTAGATACTTGTATGTACTATTTCAGACTGGTTGTATGGTATATTAAATGGTGTTGTTGGATACTTCCCAGCAGAATATGTGCGTCCATTAGCCAGACATGAGGTGGAAGTGGCTAGACACGAAATGGTGGAAAGGTCGCCTAGTGTGAGAGTAAGTGTTAGGACTTAATCACGTAGAACATTGAGTGCATGTAGGAGACTGAGGCATCAGCTTAGGAAGACATTTCAGGCAGTAGACTTGGGCATCAGCCTAGGTAGAACATTTATGCAGGTTGAAGGGGCATCAGCCAAGCTTGAACATTGAATGCAGCTAGTAGACTTGGGCAATAGCCAGTGTAGAACAAAGATTGCAGGAAGTAGAAGTGTGAAGTAGCTTATTAAGAAAATGGAATGCAAGTAGGAGCCCTAGTAGGACTTTACATGCAGGTAGAAGCCTTTTTAGAATATTAAATGCAGGTAGAAGACTGAGGCATCAGCACTGGCAGAATATTGAATGCAGTAAGTAGATTTTGGCATCAGCACAGATAGAAAATTGCATCAGTAGACTGGGACATTAGTTTTGAATTGGGGCATCAGCCTAGGTAGATGAATGTAGAGAGTAGATGTAGGAAATAAATAAGGTAGAACATGGAATGTCGGTAGAAGCCTTTGTAGACATTAAATGCCGGTAGAGGACTGAGACATGAATACAAGTAGAATATTGAATGCAATTAGTAAATTGGGGCATTGGCCTAGGTAGAACATTGCAAGCAATAGACTGGGGCAACAGTTGTGGATTGGGCTATCAGCCTAGGTAGAAAATCTAATGCAGGTTGTAGACTGGGGCATCAGCCAAGATTACATGGAAATCAGCCAGTAAACTTGGGCAATAGCTTAGGTAGAAAATGGATGCAGGAAGTAGACTTTGGAAATAGCTGAGGTAGAATTTGGAATGCAGATAGAACCCTAGTTAGAACATTAAATGCAGGTAGAAGATTGGGGCATCAGCCTTGGAAGAACATTGTAAGCAGTGGACTGGGGCATCAGCCTTGGTAGAATATCAGTTGCAGGTAGTAGGCTGGAGCATTGGCCTAGGTAGAATATTAAATGTAGTTAGCATCAGCCTAAGTAAAAAATTGAATGCAGGTAGTAGACAGGTGCATCAGCCCATGTAGAATACCAAATGTAGCAGTAGATTGGGTCATCTGCCCAGGTAGAACATGGCAAGCAGTAGACGTAGACATCAGCCTAGGTAGAACATTACAGGCAGTAGACTGGGGCATAACCTTAGGATATTGCAGATAATTGACTGGGGCATCAGGATATGTAGAACACTGAATGTGGGTGGTAGAAATGGGCATAAGCCTAATTACAAGATTGAATGCAGACTGGGCATCAGCCTAGGTAGAAAATTGCAGTTTCATAACCTTAGGACATTGCAGGCAATGTAGGACAATCAGCCTATGTGGGATATTGAATGCAGGTTGTAGACATGGGCATACACCTAAATGAACATTGAATACAGGCAATAGAGTGGGGCACCAGCCTCGATAGAACATTGCAGGTAGTAACGGTGTTTAACCCAGGATTTGAAAAAAGTGGGGGATTTGCCTGCATGCTTTTAAAAAAAGTGGGGGATTTTCAAAAAATGTGGGGCCCATGAGGCAAAGTATACAGAGATCTAACTAAAACATCATTTAAAAAAAAAGAATCATTTAGCCATTGTTTCTGTTATGCAAAAGTTCCACTATCAGCCACAATTGCTGGAAAGTGTGTTGGGTATGGTTTTATGAGGGCCCCACTTCTGCCTCGATGGGATCAATAATGACCGAGGCTTTGTCAGCTTCCATTTTAGCTCTCCGGGATGAGGATATGGTGGACAAAGTGAAATAGTCAGTTATTTTGCGCTTTGACATTTCTGGATTGCAGAGAAAGGTCCAGTTTAAGAAATAAGAAATTTATATTATAGACAACGAAAATGTTATTACTACACCGTTACTAAAGGCAACAATAAAGGCCCATTTATTTTCCTGACCTGATATGACATCTGGATATCTGTCAAATGGCTTAAAAAGCTGAAAACAAAAAGTTATTTGCATAATTTTTGCATAAATTAGTCGAAAAATATCTTCAAGTAAGTTTCAATGAGGTCGACATTGTCCTGTATGGTGTCAGAAAATGTGGGGGATAATTATCAAAAGTGCGGGATTCCCGCAATCCCGCGGCCTAGGTGAAACACTGTAGTAAAGGGGCACCAATCTAGGTAGAATATTGCAGGCAGTAGACTTGGGCATCAGCCTAGGTAAAATATTGAATACAAGCAATAGACTTGGGCACCAGCCTTGGTAGAACATTGCAGGTTGTGGACTGGCCTAAACTAAAACTCAGATGTACATTTTTCAGTAACAAAATAAGGTAATTTGCAACGTACTTTCATCTAAGGTCAAATGAAATGTGTATTTTTCAGCAACAGCCTCAGTCTACAGCCCATCTATCTGAAACAACAGTGGAGAGAGTTATCAGAAAAACTCATAACACAAGCAAGGTATGATCATGTTTTTTTTTTCCCTAAATCTTAACTGTTAAAGGACTGAACTCGCATAAATTGCTTTTGTGGACAGTGTCTAAATCAGACTGCAGATCTAAATCAGATTGTAGAGAACATGGAGTGTGATCTTTGGTCTACACTGTCTACCATGTTGCTAGAATAATGTTCTGACAGGAATTTAAAAAAAAATCAGCATTGAAATTGCAATGTCTGCATCTTTTGTGCTGACTAAGATGTCTGTTTTAAACGAAATGTTGCTGTTTCAAAATCATTTTTTTGAGAAAATTATCTCCTTATCGGACAGTGGAGATCAGAGATCAGACTTCACATTCTGTGCAGTCTGATCTTGATCTACACTGTCTTCAAAAGTTCCTTGAGTTGGGCTAAGCAGCCTAAGGGTTAAGATTTCTTTTATTGTTTTTGTCATACCCCTGTAAATCCTTTCCCAAAAGACAGATTTTAGGCGTTTCCAAATCAACAGGACCGACCTATAGATGAAAAATTCTGAATGGATACAAATGAGCTTGAAGTTCTGAGATAGGGAAGAAAACATTGTTGGAAAAGGAGAAATAATTTATGTTACCTCCTGGTACAATTTGAAGCAAATGACGATGAAAACATCCTCGTAAAATAGATATAACTGAAATGAATTTTGGCAAAAGACATTAATTTGTGTGAATAACATAATGGCAAAAGGAGAAATTGATCATATAATGTTGGAAAGTACCAGTAAAAAGAAATTTAGGAAAGCATTGACACATAGGTGCACTGACTGCCATGATATAACTGATATGTTGAAAATAGGTTTATCACCAAACAAACCAAACCAAACCTTTTGCCATATTTTTAGAGGTAATCTGCCTCAAGAAGGAAAAAAAGGAAGTAATGCGTTTAGTTCCTGTTTTCTTCTTTCAACAGGAGAGCTCTCAGGAAATGATGCAAGGGCCTGTACTTCGGGAGGCCCTGCCAGCCCCAGATAACCGTAGTGAGACTAGTCAAGGTACTGTTGTACCAGATGGAAAATTTTCGCTGATGGAGTTTGCGCTCCTCAATTTTAGAGAAAGTATTGAAAAGTAAGATTTAATGTTTCCTTTTTTAATTTGATAATAATGTGCAAAATTTTAAACTTAAAGCCCATTGATGCCTTTCAGTGCAACAGCACAGACAGTCAGAAACTTGATTATTCATTAAATACTGAGCCTGAAAGCGCAGTTGGTAACATACAGGACTTGAAACCAGGGGGTCACTGGTTGGAATCCCCAGCTCAACAAATTCCTTTCCATGGATTGATGATTGTCATTGTGACAAGATTCATTTATTTCTCTGTGATGATTGTTGTTTGGGCAATTTTATGAGGGAAAGAAGCCAGTGGCTTGGGAACAACACTTTACACAGTACTGGTAAAAGATTCTGTAGGAAAGCATTGCCCCTTGCAATATAACTGAAGTATTGTTGAAAATGGTGTTAAACACTACACCAACAATACATACAAACACTAGATTATCATTCAAGGAGATTAATATTTTGCTTCAAAAGTATCCGGAACTGTAGATCATGATGTTAACAGGAGCAAAAACTGCTATGCATTAAATGGGCTGATACCTTGATTATATCTTTTTCTGTTGATATGATGTATTGCTAATTTCATTTAACTCTTTACCACATGACAGAAATGTAGACTTTTATGAATTATATAGATATACGTAAAAACAAATTAGATGTCTCTCAAATGATTGGATTTGTCTTTGGAAGAACCGAAAACATTGTCAAGAAAGGAGAAAATGCTGGTTACCAGCATTTTCTCCTTTTTCCACAATGTTTTCAAAAGTCTCTTCTGTAGGGTTTTTTGAACTTGGGATCTGTGTGGTAAAGGGCTAAATGTATAGAATTTAATTTTTATGACATAGTTTTTGCTTTTATGATGTGAACTCTTTGTTTTTGTGATAAGTGAAATACAAGGCCTTTGACCTGGGCCTCGGATGTCCGTTGATTATTTTTTGTGCAAGCAAGCTGGGATTAATATGTTCATTCTAATATTTTAACAAGTTCACTGTTTTGATTTCTAGGAAAGAAATAGCTAGAAAGAAAGGTAGAGTTGATATGTACAGAAAAAGTTATGGCATGCTTACATATTATACAAGGCAATAACTGCATGATGCATTTACACATTGTAAAGAACCTGGGTTACCTTGAAATAATTAAAGCTGCTTAGAATTAAGGATGGGAAACCTAGTTTCTAGACTTGGATATTATGTGACCTTTTATCTCATTTGTAAATCTTAAATAGCTTGTTTACAGTAGTCGGCAAACTTGAGAAGCAAAAACATAAAAATGGTAATATTGAAATTTTTTTTTGTGGAGGGAGGGAAGGGTGGATATATAAATTTTTGGCCTTTAATATTTTAACTTTTCAAACCTAATTCTACAAATGTGGTTTATGTAAAATGAGATACAAGGTTGAGAGACACAAAATATGGAGCAGAACAAATTTGCAAATCTCTCTGTATAGAAACAATGATAAAGCGGTTAATTTGGGAAGACTACACTTTTGTTTTCTGGCAAAAAGTTAAGTCCTCATTATTAGCTCGGCTGTTTTCATAGAAAACGTCGAGGTATTGTTGTAGCTCTGGCGTCATCTGCATTGTCGTGCAAAAACTTTAATATTTTGTTATATCTCTGTTATTAATCAAGATATTTACATGGACTCAAACAAGTTAACTATCAGAAGAACCCCTACAAGGGCAGATAACCATTAAGGTGATTTTGACACAGTTATGCCCCTTTTTTGACTTAGAAACTGTACTGATTAGAATTTTCACTGAAAATCAAGCAACTGCAGCTAGGATTTGGCACCCTCATGCAGTGCTATTATTGTTATGAGGGCTGTTCGATATGTAATGTGTATTGTACCACAGCGCGATAACGCTTTCAACGATTTCGTGGATGATGATACGCTTGAACAGCTCTATTCAATACCTTTCCAACGGTATAAACACGAGCCTTTAGCTCCACATAGTTTTAAACTTATAGTCATTTCATTAGAGCTAGTCGTTGACCACTGTTGTAAAAATGTTTGGGAAACGGATTAAGAATATTGAAGAAATTAGAGCTTATATAAAAGTTCACACAAAACTCGGTCATTCGGTAATGCAGATTTTTACTGAATTAGGGGAAGTTTATGGGTCTTATAAGGTATCTTATGAGACAGTTCGTAGGTGGAGAAAGAAATTTCTGACTGGTACAGAGTCCGTCAAAGATGCAGCAAGATCTGGCCGACCTGTGACTGTAACAGACAAGGCAAATGTCTCAAAAGTCAGGGAAATAATTGAAAGTGATGGCAGATACACAATTCGTGATATTGCCAACGCTGTTGGCATATCGCCATCGCGGGTGCATTTCATTTTGAAGCGTATTTTGAAAGTACAAAAGATTTCTGCCAGATGGATACCGCATATATTGACAGATGACCAAAGACGGGTACGAGTACAAACAGCTAAGCAATTGCTCAAAATGTTTCCCAAATTCAATCAAAGACAATTTGCAAACATTGTTACTGGTGACGATACATGGGTTCACTATTTCGAACCAGTAAGAAAAATTGGAAACAAAATATGGCTAACTGAACATGGTAGAAGGCCTGTATTTGCCAAAAGAAGCATAAGCACAAAGAAGGTTCTTTATTGCATATTCTTCTCATGTGATGGTATAGCCGTACAAATTCCGGTGGCAAAGGGCAAAAGTGTTACAGGTCGGTATTACTGAGATGTTATACTAAAAAAGCTCAAGAAATATCTTAAACGACGCCCTGTGTCAGGATTTAGGCATGTTTGTCTACTTCATAATAATGCTCCATCACATACATCTGAGCTTGTGAAGCAATTTTTGAAGTCGGAGAAGGTTACTGTCTTGCCACACCCACCATACTCTCCAGATCTAGCCCCATGCGACTTTTTCCTTTTTCCAAAATTTAAAAAGTTCTTATCTGGTCATCGTTACAAGTCCCGACAAGCCCTTGGCTCAGCCATCAGTCAGTGCCTCATAGGTCTACCTAAATCAGCGTACCGTGACGCATGTCAGAAATGGATTCAGAGATTGAAATTATGTATTTCAAACCGCGGAGAATATTTTGAAGGGATGTAATGTTCATTTCACTATTTGAGTCAAATGCTTTTGAGATAACATACAATACACATTACACATCGAACAACCCTCATATATTTCTCTGCTCCGTGTTTGTTTGTTAATTCATTAATTCCTGAAACAAATTTGCTGCAGAATACTATCAAAATACCCTTGTTAAGATTAACACAAATTAAGGTTTATTACACGAATTAACAAGAAAGGATTAATTAGAAAGTTGCAAGTCCTTTCTCTTTTTAATCACAATGTTTTCAAAAGTAGTCTGCTACAAGACACGCCTGCAGGAGTAAATATGCTTTTCACATGCATAGCATTTTTGCCATTTACATTTAGTACTATACAAGTGAATCACTGTGTTGGGGGAGGGGGGGGGGAGGCAGTAGTAAAATTGAGGGAATCTTGATATATGTTTGCTTTCGATGGCTCTATGTATATATTCCTAGTAAAGAAAAGTACATGTTAACCCTTTAACATACAGTCCCAAGTTTTAACAAAACTTAGGAAAAAGGCTTTTGAAAACATTGTGGGAAAAGGAGAAAATGCTGGTAACCAGCATTTTTTCCTTTTCCCACAATGCTTTGTACTTTTTGTAAGACCATTATTATCATATCAGCACATTTTTTTTGTGGTCTGCAATTTTTTTTTACTTAAGAGTAGTCTAAAATTTTCTTCTTTGGTAAAGAGGTTGGAATGAAATGGATTTCATCAGTGAGTTTGATTGCAATGGTAATACTATATTTCAAGTAATGCTAAAATTAATGATGTGTGACTTTCAAAAGTTAATATCATCAAGTCCAGGTGATATACCATATGTCTCAGTTATTTTGATTTTTATGCCCAAAATTTATCATCCAGATTTAACTATACAGTGATGCATTAGTATGTTTCCTTACTTAAATTACATTAACTGAATCTTACCATTTACAGCACCACTTTCAGTTGAGCATATATCTGCATGATTCTACTCCTTGCTATTCACAGTTTTGAGTCATCTTTAACCCTTTACTGCACAATCCTGAGTTTTAACGACCCTGTGCAAAGAGGCTTTCAAACACACATTGTGGAAATAGAAAAAAATGCTGTAAACCAGCCTTTTCTCCTTTCCTGACAATGTTTTTTCCCCTGTCAGAGAAAATTTCTTTCATTTGGGATGCATGTAATTTATCATCTGCAAATGCTTTCAATTCAGACAAGTTTAAAACTTTGTGGCTTGATAAAGAGTTAAATTATTTGAATGATTCATCAAATGGCAGTTCTGTCACAAATTGTAATGCATAGATATGGCCCATCCCAGGTCTGCAAAAGAAAACTTGCTAAAGCATGTTTTACAGCTCTAAATTGCATTATGTTCTATGCCAGAAAAAACAATGTGGGTGAATTATTCACATGTGAATGATACCGAAGTCATGTCTATAATTAACTTGATACCACTTGGAATGAATTTGCAGCAGACAACTTTAAAAACACACTTGTAAAGAATTAATGCTTTGCATAGACAGTTTTGATACTAACATGTCAAAATGTTGTGGTAAAAGGAGAAATGCTCGTTATGAGCTCTGTCACCTTTTGCTACAATTTTTTTCAGTGTAATTTGCTGCAAGAAGAAAAAGCAGTCTACAGGAGATGTGTAGAAAAATTGAATGTGGACTGTGACTTTGAGAAACACATCCAATATTGTAGTCTTGATTTTTCAACCCTTAGATCTCGGAACTCCATTACTAAAAACCTATTAACAGAATGGAGACACAGACAGAAAGAAAACAAGTTTATCAATTTTGCAGAATTATCTGATTATAAAGGTTAATTTGTTTTGGTCATATTTTGGTGGGGAGCTGTTGTGAGTTTGGATTGAAAATACTCTTCTATTTCTCTGTTTCCTCATTCTGATGTAGGGATGAACCCTTTACCAAACAACAAAATTTTAGACTTGCCTTAATTGAAAGCTTAATTTAGCAGACGATATATTGATTGTGACTCAAACATAGAAATTAGTGCTTTGAAGGGCAGAAAACATTGTGAGAAAAGGAGAAAATGCAGGTCACCAGCATTTTCTCTTTTACCCACATTGTCTTCAAAAGGCTTCTTCCTGTGGTGTTAAAACTTGGAATTATGTGGTAAAGATTTAACATCAAAGTACAATAAATTTATGCCATAGCCAACCTTTTGATTTGGGCTTGAACCAAAACGTTTTTCAATATTGAATTTCACAGGATGTTATGACTGATCTTTTCTGATTTTCTTTTCTGTCATGTTTATTTTACTAATAAAATTTTGTATCTAATATTGCATTATATAATGCTTCAGCATATAGCGCTTCAGCATATAGCATTCTGGATGTATGGGGGTGGAAGAATGGTATATGCTTATCCCATGGCATCCATACATATCTAGAGAATAGAGTTCAAGACTATACCTTGTTAACCTAGGAGTGCAAAAATGGAAAACAGTGTTTTTAGGCAATTGCATAAGCCATAATGTATCAAATTTCAAGGCCAATTTGGCTAGAATCTCCCCCAAAAAGTTCAGACTGTAGATCTAAACTCAAGCTGCACACTGCAGTCTGATCATGATCTGCACAGTCTGCTTAATTAAGCAATTCATGTTGAGCACTGCACTCGGAGGGTTGATAATTGATTTTCAACTTTACAGAACAGGCTAGTAGGAGATTTGGGTTACTGTAAGTTGTTTTAGGAAAAATATTGCAGAAATGAATAAACCCCAATGGTTGGTTTTTGATGATTTTCATTCTTTAAGGTACGATTCATCTAGATCTATAGATGGTTCTTTGCATGGAACAATCAAGTCTTTAGAGAGACGGAAGATGCAAAATCTGCAAAAACAAGAGAGAAAGCGACGAGGTGAAGGAAATTGTATTCTAGAACTATCAAGTGGTAACCTCAGTTACAAAGAAAACTTACCTTCCATGATTCCATTCCCATATTTAACCTTTAATGGTTTTAGGGATTTATTCTTTTGAGTGAACATTGAGAAATGCTGTGTGGACAAAAAGTCAGGATCAATTCAACATTTAATTTGCAATCTTAGAGCTTAATCCTCTTCTAAATAATCACCTGTAGTCTTTTGAAAACATTGTGGGAAAAGTAGAAAATGCTTTCAACCAGCATTTGCTCCTCTTTCCACAATATTTTCTATCCTCTAAGGAGGAATCCCATCATTCAAGGTGAAATTTGATTTGTCATCTGAAATTGCTTTGTTGTCTTGCAAAAAGTTAATTCATTACTATGATTTTTTTTTTGCCCAACAGAGACTAGTATAAATGACATTCAGGAGATACATACGGGGGGATCTGATTGATTAGTAAAACATGGTGGAAAAAGGAGCAATCGCTTGAAACAAGCAAATGCTCCTTTTCCCACATCATTTTCAAGGATGTCTACTTCTTGGAGCTTAAAAACTTATAGGTATTTTGTACCGTTGCATGTTCAGTTACAATTCAATCATCAGAATTGCCATACAACTTTGACACAGCATGCTGATGCTTTGTTCACCTGCAGCTGTTCTTTCACTGCACAAAACTCACGTGCTATGGTCTGTTTTGACTGGTGCTATGGTTAAGATGTTCTTGTTGTATTTATGGCGATAGAGGTTCCTTAACTCTTTTCCAAACGACAAAATTTTGGATTGGACCAAATTGCAAGCATTTGCAGACAACAATTTAGATGTTGCTAAAATGATGATTTCTCTCTTTGATAGGGTAGAAAACTTTGTGGGAAGAGGAGTAAGTGCTGGTTACCAGCATTTTCTCCTTTTCCCACAATGTTTTCAAAATGATCCTTTTACAGGGTCATTGAAAGTGGGGATTGTGTGGTAAACGGTTAAACTCTTTTCCGGATGATGAAATTTCAAGCTGAATGCATATTGAGACAGGAAGAATGCATATCGAGACAGGGAATTAAATTTGGCTATAGGATTTGTCTTTGAAAGGGTAGAAACAATGTGGGAAGAGGCAAAAATGTTTTTTTTTAAAGCTTCCATTCCAGAACTTTTTAAAATGCTTGATTGTTTGGTAAAGGGTCAAAAAGGTCAAGGCAATCAATATTCAGAGTATCATTTAGCTCAATTAATTTTCAAAAATACATAATTTATTTTTATTATCCAATTTCGTTACAATAGCTATTGTATATTCAGGTGAATTTGATTTTATGAATCTAATACTTATTTTGAAGTAAAGGATGAAACTTATTTTATAAAATATATTAAAGTGATTAAGGTAAAAACCAAGCTGTATTCATTAGAGGCAAATACAAGAATGATTGAATAGAAGTTTCTTATGAAATAAAACAACTTTATAACATCAGTGTTTAAATACAGATTTTCATGTCGCTGCCGTAATTCTATTACAGTCAAGATCTTTCCTACAATTTATTACCTTTCTTTGATCATGTAGAAAAAAGTTTTAGATGAAATTGTGACAAATGAAATCTTTGTCTTTCTTCACTCGAATTAACTTTCTACTTGCACTGTTTAGGATCTGGTGACTGGACTTGGAAAGAGCAAGCAGAGATGGTGAAATGGACCAGGGTGAGTAGACGACAGCAGACTGGTTTTTGTTTTTTTCAACTCTTTCCAAGACAACAAAATTTTAGACTAGCCCAAATTAAAAGCATTTGTAAACTACAAATTACGCCTTGCCGGAATGATGGGACTTGTCTTTGACATAGTAGAAAAAATGTGATTTGTGCAGCTCATACTTTAAATGATAGGATATTTCATTATATAAAACATTTGAGCGAAAAGTATAGGGTTTAATTTTTTTATAAAATAGCTTGTCCAAAATAAATTAAAATATATGTGACTCAAAGATTGATGTATGTTTTTGGTAGGGTAGAAAACATTATGGGAAATAGAGAAAATGCTAGTTTCCTGTATTTTCTCCTTTTCCCCATGATGTTTTCTAAAGTCCTCTCTATCAGAGTCTTTGAAACTCAGGATTGTATGGTAAAGGGTTAAGTGTGCTCAAATCACATACAAGACCTTATTACTCCATGAAAAAGAAAGATGCTTTTTTTTGGTACATTTCAGTCACCTATTCAAGTTTCGCTTTTAAAACTGAGCTCTGCTGAGTTGATCAAGCTTGCTCTTGATTGCTTCCTATGTAAGTATCAAGATTTCTTTATTTGTACATTAGTCATTTTGTAATATTTTCAGGAGAAAAAGTAAATAGTGTGTCAAGATATTCAAAATAAACTGGATCTTAAAAATTGTATATATGAGCCATAGGGTCTAATGCATCTGCTGAAAGTATCAACCTGGTCAGCCTGGGCAGTCCCCACAGGCTTACCTGGGTCAAATCTATTTGCTGTTGGTCAATTTTCTTCTTGTCAAAGGACCAGTTTACCTCATGATTCAGTAGGTTGCTTGACCAAATAGATGTCATGGATCCATGATCATATAATGACTTGCATTGTATAATGCATCAGAGAGATGCTTTAAATTCCCGCTTGCTGGAGTGCAGCTCATTCATATAATATGTACAATTTGTATGGATGGATGGATGGATGGAAGGAAGGAGGCTTAAAATCCAAATTCTGAATGTATGCAAATCAACAAGGTTGATTCAATCCATCAACAAAAAGCTTAATTTTAGATGTAACAATTTCTTTTACAAACACAACAAGGGAATAAGCAAAATAAAAAAAAACGGCCGGTAAGGAATTTATTTTTAGCTCACCTGAGCACAAAGTGCTCAAGGTGAGCTTTTGTGATTGTGCTATGTCCTGCGTCCATCGTCAACTTTTACCTTGTGTACACTCTAGAGGCCACATTTTCAGTCCGATACTCGTGAAACTTGGTCAGAATGTTTGACTTAATAATATCTCGGACTAGGTGGAAAATGGGTCAAAAACTAGGTCACTGGGTCAAATCACAGAAAAACCTTGTGTACACTCTACAGGCCACATTTTCAGTCCAAAACTTTTGAAAGGTGGTCAGAATGTTTGCCTTGATGATATCTTGGACAAGTTTGAAAATGGGTCATGTTGGGTCAAAAACTAGGTCACTAGGTCAAATCTTAGAAAAACCTTGTGTACGCTCTAGAGGCCACATTTTCAGTCCAAAACTCTTGAAAATTGGTCAGATTGTTTGTCTAGATGATATCTCAGACAAGTTCGAAAATGGGTCATGTCGGGTCAAAAACTAGGTCAAATCTTAGAAAAACCTTGTGTACGCTCCAGAGGCCACCTTTTCAGTCCAAAACTCTTGAAAGTTGGTCAGAATGTTTGTCTTGATAATATCTCGGACGAGTTTGAAACAGGTCATGTTGGGTCAAAAACTAGGTCACTAGGTCAAATCTTAGAAAAACCTTGTGTACGCTCTAGAGACCACATTTTCTGTCCAAAACTTTTGAAAGTTGGTCAGAATGTTTGATGATATCTTGGACGAATTTGAAAATGGGTCATGGTGGGTCAAAAACTAGGTCACTAGGTCAAATCCTAGAAAAACTTTGTGTATGCTTTAGAGGCCACATTTTTGGTGCAATACTCATGAAATCTGGTCAGAATGAATGTCTTGATGATTTCTAGGTATAGTTTGAAAATTGGTCATGTCGGGTCATAAACTAGGTCACTGGGTCAAATCGTACAAAAACCTTCTGTACCCTCTAGATGCCACATTTTCCGTCAAATACTCGTGAAAGTTGGTCAGAATGTTTGTCATAATGATATCTTGACTGAGTTTGAAAGTGGGTCTTGTTGGGTCAAAAACTAAGTCACCAGGTCAAATCTTTAAAATAGCTTGTGTAGCTCTAGAGTCATCATTTTCTGTCCAATACTTATGAAAATTAGTCAGAATGTTTTTCTTGATGATCAGTATGATGAAACTGAAAATGGGTAAAATGGATAAAAAACGAAGTCGCCATGTCAAATCTTGGAAAAACCTTGTGTACACTCTAGAGGCCACATTTTCTGTCCAATACTTAGGAAAGAATCTTTGTTTTGATAATATCTACAAAGGGAAAATGGGCTATGTTTGGCTAGAAAGTAGGTCACTGAGAGAAATTCTAGAAAAAGCTTGTGTACAAACTAGAGACAAAATTTCAGTCCAGTAATTATGAAAGCTTGGTAGAATGTTTGTTATAATATCCAAAGAGATTGAAAATGGGTCATGTTTGGTCAAAAGACTCAGGTGAGTGACTTCAGGGCCATCATGGCCCTCTTGTTGAGTTAATAGAAATCTATGTTAGTCAAAGTGTTTTTATAGGTTAGTTCTCTTTAGATATAAGAATGTTTTTATGGAAGTGGACTGTAACACATGTTAGAGGTAAGTTGAGGGATCAGCTGTAATACATGTATTATGTGTGTCTAGAGGGCATAGGTTAGTACTTAGTAAATATCACGGCTCATAATCTTGGGGTTGTTAGTTTGAAATATGACTCTACCAAGTTTGTCTATGAGAACTGACAAAGTCGTTGGAACGGAATTAATTCTTTTACTGCTGAACATTGCTACAAAACTGTTTATGTAGTGAAATATCCAGTGGGTGAGTGTTGTGCAAGTATTGATGTAACTGAGATGCTGTATAACCCTTTACCAGACGAGAGAATTTTGGATTTGTCCAATTTGAAAGTATTTGCAGACAACAAATGAAATGTGGCTTAAATTATGAAATATGTCTTTGGAAGGATAGACAGCATTGTGGAAAATGGAGAAAAATTCTGGTTACCAGTATTTTCTCCTTTGCCCACAATGTTTTCAAAAGTCTTTTTCTTCAGGGTCATTAAAACTTGGGATTGTACTGTAAAGGGTTAAGATTATGCAAAACTACAGACACATGCACCAGAATGTCCATATATAGGAGAAATAGTAACATGATTATGGTTTTCTATTTCTTACAGGTATTATGAAATTTATGGGAGACTACCCAATGGGAACCAATCAAACAGAAGTGGACTGTGCCTTAAAAATACTGCGGGTAGGAGTTTTAGCTCTTTGGATCTATTTTTATGTCGCCAGACCTTTCTTGACGGATCTGTTTCAGTACTTATGTACTTTTGCAATGACTTGTTTGTCAGAGGTTTGAACCAAAATCATGCCACCACTCTGTCAGGAATTTTATTTCTAGATTCTACCAATATGTTATGGTAGGAGATGCACTAACAACCCTGTATTATCATATCATTGGCATTTAACAAACATTCTGCATCTGACAACTGTAGACCTAACCAGGTGATAACTTTCTATGATCTCAAACATCAGACAAAAAACAAAACAAAAACTGATTTTTTAAATGCATACAGCCTTCAGGCAGTGAGTCTGGTGCTTTAATGACCCTGAGGAAGAAGGCTTTTGAAAACACTGTGGGGAAAGGGAGAAAATGCTGGTAATCCAACATTGTTTTCCACCCTTCTTACCATAGCTTTCATATGAGCAACTTCGAAAATGTCTCTTGCAAATGCTTTTGATTTAAATGATTCTATCATTTTGCAGTTTGGTTGATTCCACTGCTGTATTGGATTTATTGAACTAGTGCATCATTCTTCCAAAGGTAGAGTATTCAACTCTAAATTTTTTGGAAATGTGCAGATTTTTTAACCCTTTACCAAACAATCCAGGTTTTTTTAAATGACTCTGAGGAATAAGGCTTTTAAAAATGTTTTGGGAAAAGGAGAAAATGCTGATAACTAGCATTTTCTCCTTTTCCTTAAATATTTTTTACCTATTTATAGACAAATCCCATCATTTGATCAACAGTGAATAGGTTGTCTGCTGATGTTTTAAGTTCTGAAGAGTCTAAAGTTTTGTTTGAATTTAAACTATGAATAATGATGTTCTCTAGACTTGTCACAAGTATCCAGAAATTCGAGATGAAGTATACTGCCAACTGTGCAAACAGACAACGAACAACAGAAGCATGAAACCGTAAGTCATACCACAGTGATGATATTAGCCGGTAGATTGCCTTCTTAAGTTTCTTTTGTGGACAGTGTAGATCAAGTTGACTGCACAGAATGTGCTGTGTTTATAGTTTTGGAGATATTCTGAATACATGTAAATTAACTCATTACCACACAATACCGACTTTTAAGGACCCTGAGAAAGAAGCCTGTTGAAAACATTGAGGGAAAAGGAGAAAATGCTGGTAAACAGCATTTTCCCCTTTTCCTACAATGTTTTCTATCCTTCCCAAAACAAATTTCAAATTATGAGTGACACTTATTTTGTCGTTATTTTGTGCTTTCATTTTGGTTAAGTCTAAAATTTTGTCGTTAGGTAAAGAGTTAATCTTGAATTGAAGTTTATCACATAGCCTCCCTTGTTTTCATTGTAACATACATGTACTCATTTCTAATTTTCTTACCTTACACATGTTTGAGATATGGTTTTTATGACGTCATAAAAGCATTACTTACTAGTATGTGATGCCATTTGTTAAAGCATTGTAGTTCTGCCTGTTATTTCCAAAACATGCTGGAAACAAATATCTAGATAAGTTGAACTGTGCAAATTGGTGATCATGATAACGCATGGTTATAATATTTTCTGTACTCATTCAATAAAATTTGATCTCAAGTGCCAACTTCTGCTAGATCCGATATTTATGCTTCCTTTATATTAATTCAAAATGTCCATTGTATTCGTCTCTTTTTTGTAACACAAGGCTTAAAATCTTTAGATTTTTTTCTGGTAAAGATGAAAAAACATCTCGCTCTCAACAATAGTGTACCCCAAACAGTTAAAATGTAATTGTAATCTGTCTGTACCATTTAACTTTTTTCAGTTAATCCCAAGTTTTAAGGACCCAGAAGGAGAAAATTTTTGAAAACATCATGAGAAAATGAGAAAATGCTGATAACCAGCATTTTCTCCTTTTCACATATTGTTTTGTACCCAATAAGAGAACTTCGTTTTCTGTCAGTTTGGAAATGTGTTGTCTGCAGATTGTGGCTGAATGACTAACCTATCTTCCTATTGCAGAAAAAGTTGCATTATGGGTTGGAGACTATTTGCCATTGTGGCAGCCTATTGTGATTGTTCAGAAACATTCAGGCCATATTTGTTCAAGTACTTGGAGACTACAGCAACTGATACACAGAGGACCTACAGTGGGGCTGCAGCCATTTGTCTTCAAAATCTTCGTAAAACTTTCAAATATGGAGGCAGGAAGAATGTGCCATTGAAAGAAGAGATCAGTGCTTTAGCAGTAAGAATACTTTGATTTATTTATTGAATATGTTTATAGTTTAACTTGTTACCAAAATTGCAGATGTCCAGGGGAGAATTTTATTTAGAATGTAGGTATCAACTTCAAATAAGGTTGAATATATGTTGTGACCAATCTCTCATTTCTATTATGTTTTCAAAAGAGGTCAGAGGTTCTGCATGGCTCAGTGGTGAAGGTGTAGCATTGGAAAGGTGGAGATCCTGAGTTGATCTTCACTGGAAACGCTGGGTTTTCCAGCACAGTATCCGTAGGCAAGACACTGCAGAGCCCTAGCCTAGTGCTGTTTTCAACATTACTGCAGCTGCCAGAACACCTGTCCATACTCTCCTGAAGATTCTCTTAACAATACTTCACATGACATTCTGCCCAAGCCACTTGCTGCTTTCCAACGGATAGTGGATTGAATCCTATTGTAATGACTATCGTCAACCCTCAGAAACAAATTGGTCAAGCAGGGAATTTAATCAGTCTCCTGGTTTCAAATCCTGTACATTACCAACTGAGCTTCCAGACCTGGCCATAGTACTGGTGAAATCCAGGACACATAAGAGAGCTGTCACTGTGATAAGATTTAAATATTTGAATTAATTAACTCTTTACCAAAGACAAACTTTTAGACTGGTCCAAATTGAAAGTATTTGCAGACGACAAATTAAAGATGGATCAAATGGCAGAATTTATTCTTGATAGAGTAGAAAAAATTGTGGGAAAAGGAGAAAATGTTGGTAACCAGCATTTTCTCCTTTTCCCACAATGTTTTCAAAAGGCTTCTTTCATTTGGTCGTTAAAACCCGGGATTGTTTGGTAAAGAGTTAATTTAGTCAACCTATAATTCATAGAAAGTGGTCTGGTGCAATATAAAAAACCTTGTGGATGGTGATGTGTTAATGTGTTATGTGTAACTGTTTTCTATTATAGTTTTTGTTATACATGTAAAACTTTCAAGCTTTCTGTTAATATGGCTTTGTATAAATTGGCTGCTTTTCTGTTCTTTGTCTCCATCATTGTTGATAAAAATCAGAGCAGTAGCATTCTATTTCTTTAAATTATATTCTTTTAGTTTCTGTATATGTCTAGAAGAGAATAAATGTGGCTTTTAACTTTTCCAGCATTCTGTTACTGTAGGAAAATTCAAATCAGTTGATTACTATATTGGTACTTGTACATCTGTGGATAAGTTTTGAAAACATCATTTCAAAAGATACAACTACATGTAATTACTTTTTTCCAAAATTTTTTTTGTACTACTTTTACTCTTTTCCAAAAATAAATAAATAGATTTTGTATACTATCAGTTTGCATAGGACAGGGTTAAAATGAAATGTTGATTGAGTTATTCTGTCATAATTGGTACAGTCTAGACAGTCTACTATAATGGAGACAAGGGGGAAACTGTGGAAGAGAGAAATGGTATTTTTGTAGCCACTTACATATAGATAAATAATGCATGATTTGATCATCAAATAGTTTTACTTTGCGATTTTTGTTTTTTTGCACTTAATTACAACAGATAATATCATACTGACTTACACATTCCAATAGGTGACCTTTAGTCACCTTTCTCTCTCCACTTCTTTGAAGCTATTAATGCTCAGATGAAGAAATCACATCCACTTTTTATAGCACAGTAAAATAGTATGACAGCATTAAGTAAAAAAGAGCCAAATTACAATAAGAGTGTAATTGGGAAGGCAACTTGATTTAGCCCTGTATTTTCCAACAGAGACTGTTTTGTTCACATGTATCTCTTAATGCTGTTATATAATGGATTGCACTTAACCCTGAAAAAATAGCAATGTTGATGAAAAGGCAGTCAGTAGAAAAGGTCTATTTTGAATTGTTAAGACTATAGTGACCAGAATACCTCTCTAAAAATCAGAGGATTTATATAAAAGATCCCCTTCCTTTAACACCTTCCATAAAATCTTATTTTTGGAACAAATCATAAGATTGATTAACACCCTATCCAATTTTAGACTCATTCAAATTCAAAGCAATTGCAGATGACAAAATGATTAGAGCTGAAATGGGGGAATTTATCTTTGAAACTTAAGGAAAGCATGGATAAGTGCACTGGCTGCAGCAATATAACTGAAAAGATGTTGAAAATAAGATATCAGTCAATTCTTAAACTGCTATTAATTTATGAAAGGCTCTTGAAGTATCTGAAAGGGTAGAACATTTTGTGAGAGGATTGTATGTTGCCCTTATTTTGATGTCTGTATCTTTTAAAGTTACTATGTTGTTATTTTTTCAGAATGGAAGAATATCAAAGAGGTTTGCATTCATCTACAGCGGGTCTGAGAGAGAAGGAATGCTACATATAAAACCATGTACTGTAAGTATGCAAGCTTCATCATTTGCATTTTGCTGGAATGTAGACATTAGACAAACATATTCTCTGTCACAGCTGCAATACTGTACTTGCTTGTTTCAGAATAAAGCCAATGGTTTTTGTGTGTACCAACTGTGCAGAAACACAAATGCATGTAGGTGCAGTTATTGCGGTTTATATTGCTTCAAATAATTTTACATTTGATTCATTTACTAAATCTATGTTGTGTTGAAAGTGTGTTCTGTACTGTGAATAATTGGCCTCTTATCTTTACCGATATCGTGGATTTTGTCTCAAGTATTTACAAGTAAGTCTTACTGTACTGGCTAATCGTGGATCAGTCCAAATGTAATTAAGCCATGCTTTGCTAAAAAGGGGTTTAATGCATCTTGAAAAAGTATCGATCCATGTCAGCCTGGACTTAATGTATCTGCAAAAATCATTGACCCATGTCAGACTGCACAGTCTGCGCAGGCTAACATGGGTCGAACCTTTTTGCCATTTGGAATTTTTCTGCATGTCAAAGGACCATCTTACCTCAGGATTCAGCTGGTTATCAGACAAAATGGATTATATGGATCCATAATCATGTGATGACTAGCTTGGTATAATGCATCATGAAGATGCAATAAACCCCCTTTTGCCAGAGCACATCTCTATATGAAACGCTATGATTTTGTTGTATGCGGTTGATTGCAGGTTGTGAGGGATTGCACAGAGGACATCAGTAGTAGGCTGGACATTCAGGATCAAGTCGAGATAGATGAGTACACACTGTTTTTGAGGACAAGTGAGTTGATATGCTTGCTGAGTTGGACACATTTTTAGGCATACAAGGATTTCATTTTTTTGTGATTTCTCCTCAAAACAACTAGTTATCTCTTACTAGAATGAAATGTTTATCCTGTGCTCATAGGGATAATAGAAGCTATTCAGATTTTTTTAATCTCAACAATTTTTAAAAGATGATTTATCACTGAACTATGTAAAGAGAAAGCTGGCAAACCATCAATGAAGAAAACAGACAAAAAATAAGAAGAAACAAATTTTCAGTGGTACTTCTGTAACAGGCTACATAGCCTCTGAAGGTATTCCTGAAGTTAACACCAGAGTATCACAGAGCATTGTGGGAATGTAACGTGATCAGTAACACCTTGATTACGAGGATTCATATGTAAATCAGGATGATGATGTCATATATGGCTTGCAACACGCGAAAAGGGGCATTCGGACATTTGCGTAGTGTCGTCTCGGATCAGCCTGCGCAGTCTGCGCAGGCTAATCTGAGACGGCACTTTCCGTTTTTATGTAATTTTCTGTTTTGCGCAAGTCTGCTTTAGCACAAAATCTAATGTAGTCGTAAAGTGCCGTCTCGGATTAGCCTGTGTGGATAGCGCAGGCTGATCCGAGACGACACTTTACGCAAATGTCCGAATGCCCCTTTTCGCGTGTTGCAAGCCATATTTGATGTAATTAAAAAAGACTGATGTAATTGAAAAGACTGAGTCATGGATTGTAAAACAACCATCCCTTTGTTCATATGACCAAAATTGCAAAGGATGATATGTCTAGTTATGTTTATCGATGTTTTACCAGAAACTTTGATATACAGAATAATTTATAAACACTAAATAGGCCACTCTAAGAAATTAACCCATAGACTGTGAAATTGGTGAAATGGACATTTTTCTCTGTGACAATTGTAAATACAGTGAAACCTTGGCAATTCATAGTGCAAGGGACCTGAATTTTTTATTCAAACTAAATGTTTTTAAGTTTGATGGAATGTCATGTTGGTTTTTAAGGAGATGGTTCGTTCAGTAGACTCCGACCAGAAGAGTACATTCTGGACATCACTGCAGAGTTGGTACGAAGTAGGAGAGAATATGATCTAGTCTTCCAGAGAACTGTTTGGTACTTCCCCTTCAAGACATCAGATAACCTTCTTTATAATGAACTTATGTACTTCCAGGTAATTTCATTACATTTTATCCATGACCTTTGTTTGAATATTTTTTTTTCAACTTTTCTTTAACAGACAGCTAAATTTGATACTAGCCTATACTGGTTGAAAGTATTTTCAGACGGCAAATAAAGTAAGGCTCAAACAATGAGATTTGTCTTTAATGCTACTAGACAATTAATTTTCAGACTTGTTCAATTGGAAACATTTGCAGACAACAGCCTTAATGTGGCTTGAATGACAACATTTGTCTTTTAAAAGGTTAAAAAAAAAATGGGAAAAGAAGAAAATGCTAGTTACTAGCATTGTCTCCTTTGTCTAGACTGTTTTTGAAAGCCTTCTTCCAAAGGGTTGTTAAAACATGGGACTGTTTTCTGTAAAGGGTTACCACATTGTGTGATAACAGATTAGTGGAAAAGATCATGCAGATGAAAATATATTTCTATAAGCCTAGAAAACATCGTGGCATGTAGATATTCCGCTCTACATGAACTATTTTTTCTGATTGTTAATGATTTTGTAAGGAATAAGAATGTTGCAATGTCTTTCATGATATGCCTCTATATCAAAAGGAATTAAAGTGATATTGATAAAACAAGACTAAACCTTACAAGATTTTACAAATATAATTGAAAATAATGTAAACCCCTTGAGTGTCTTCTAAACAAATGGAAACTTTCAGTTCGGAAAAGAGACCAACAAAACTTCAATTTTTAAGGCTGCTTTTGTACAGTATGTACCAGAATAGCAGAAAGTATATTTCCCTTTTCTCCTTGTATCACTTGTACTCATTTGACTCACATCAAAAACTATTTTGTATAGTTAAAGATTAACCTTTTCAACATGTACTCTAATCTATTTTTACAGTGTCTGCCAGATTACATAGATGGTTTACTCATTATTGTCAGAGATGGTGCTTTAAACAAACAGTATGAGGTAGATACATTTTCTATTTTAACCTTCACCTTTACTGTGACTTACCATTACTGTGCCTATTACATTAGTGGCAATACACATCGGCAGGAATCTAGGTATTGTAATTCGGACCACAGCTCTACCAACTTGCCTTCTGACAAAAATTGTTTTTTCAGGATTGATGACAGTCATTGCGACAGGATTGGTTCCCCTCTCTCTACTGAACATAGCTCTTCAATTTCAAACTTACTTTATGTAGACAAGCAGGCTTAGAGAGAGTGTTGTGTAAGGTACTGGTGAGGACAGATAGGCATTCTGGGTGCCCTTGGCTACATAGATGCCCCAAAAATTTGAAGCATGGCTTTACCAATTCATCTCAATTCCCTACTGTTGGTTTTACTTTTAACCCGATACCACACAATCCAGAGTTTTAAGGACCTGGGAGAAAAAGGCTATTGAAAACAGTGGGGGAAAAAAGATGATGCTGGTTACCAGCATTTTCTCACATTTTCTGCCCTATGTAAGACAATTTCCACCAGTCATGTTAAATGTCTAGTCTTTAAGAGCTTCCAATTTGAACAAGTCCAAAAATTTATCTTTTGGTAAAGAGTTAATGTTTATTATATACACTTTTAGATGGACATACAGTTTCTTGCTGCCCTTCTTCATCGAGCAATGGATCATGTTACTATGCCAACACTGTGAGTTTGGAGTTTAAAATTCCATTTGTTACATACTACTAAAGTCTTGTTTTACCTTTTCCCTCTTTTGTAAAATTTGGGCAAATCTGAATTCAGATACAAGATTTTCTCTTGAAACTGTTAACAAGTCTTCAGCAGACAGATTTGAATACAACTTTGTAAATTAAGGTTTAGGTTTAATACATGACTGCAAGTGGCTCTATCATTACAAAAGGAGAATTCATAATTGATTTATCCTTTTGTGGTTTGCTGCAGGATTACAGTTGTTGCAGTAGGTAATAACACATCGCAGAAGTCATCATTTAGGTACTGTGGCATTACAGCTACTTTGCCAGTGTCCAAAAATGATTTTGTTTGTAATGTTAGTTGGTTTATGCTATTGGCAACACTATTTCAACTGTATTACATATTTCAGTGCATGTATTAACAGTGATTTTTTACCAGTATTTATTAATTAACAAACTGTGTAACTGCATTTATATGATGAAAACAGTCTGTTTATTACCAAATGACAAACTTGGCCAATATTGGCAAACTCGGCCAATACAAATGAAACTTTTCAAATATTAAACAAAACAGTGCTAAATATGACTGGGTTGGTATCAGATACAATTTGATCTCACATCCTCTTAGATTACTAGCCTGTTCATCTTGGACTGAGCTTTTGCGCTTGTCCCCGATATGAGGACAGGATCCATTTTCACCAACCATCTTAAGAACATTCTTAGTCATATTCTAGATTTAGAAAGTGACACAACTTCTGACCAACTGGTTTAGCCATTCAGAAGTTGTGTTACGAGGGTCATCCAGAAATGAATGAGAGTTGCTTAATTACGGAAAAACTACAAGTGTTACAAAATCTCTTCATAGTCCCTCAATATAATCTCCCGCGGATGCTATGGTCGACTCCCATCTTTTTGGCAGATCCCGAACTCCTGTTGCTAGGCAACCTTTGTTGATGTCCCTAACGACCACGTTCACGGCGACATATAGTTCGTTCAAATCGTCATATCGGATTCCTCGTAGTGGTTCTTTAAGTTTTGGAAACAGGTCGTAGTCGGGGGGACTTAAGTCTGGCAAATATGGCAGGTGTTTAAGAACTTCCCAGTGGTACAGCTCGAACACATCCCTAACAACACCGGACTTGTGTGGCGTGGGGTTACCATGCAAAATTAACGGCGTCACCCGTAGAAGTTCCGGTCGTTTGCGGCGTATCGCTGGTCGAAGAATTTTAGTCAAATACCACTCATAGTACTCTTTATTAACCGTACTTCCATGTGGAACTCTGTGTGTTGTCAAAACGCCATTAATATCGTAAGCGAAGATCATTAACATCTTTGGACAGTTCATACTGCGGCGATATTTCACAGGTCTTGGCGAGTTTGGAGTATGCCATTCAGAGCTTTAGCGTTTCAATTCGGGCTCAAATGACCGGATCCATGTTTCGTCGATAGCAACCTCTCTATTCAGCATCATTTCACCCTCCTCTGAATATCTATTCAACAATTCAGTGCAAATTTGAACACGTTTGTCTTTTTCAGTTTTTGAGAGTGCGTGCGGCACCCACCGCGCGGTGATCTTTCTCATGCCTAAATTCTGAGTCAGAATAACATAAATGGAACTCTTACTTATCCCCGTTTCATAAGCAATTTCCTCGCATGTAAATCGTCTATCAGAGTTGAGAAGTTGAGCAACAATTTCGGTGTTATTAGCGTCTGTAACTGTTAACGGCCTACTGTAGGAGGGCTTCTTGTAAGACTCTTGCCGTCCATTATTGAAACCCTTCACCCATCTACAAATAGTGCTAAATCCAACTGCACATGTCGGGTCAACCTCCTGAAGCGCATTAAATATTTCAGTCGCTTTCTTTCCGTGCCTACTCTCTATCTTGATATACGCATAAATTTCTTCTCGCGTCAGCGTGAACGCCATTACGTTGTTTGAGATGACGTCATCAAAAATGACGTCACGATGCTAATTAACACATGCGCATACGCGCATGGAGTTAATTTAGTTACGTGCCAAGTTTTGTGGCTTTATGTTTTTTCAATCAAAAGTTACAAACTAACTCTCATTCATTTCTGGATGACCCTCGTACTTTCAAATTCAGAAAATTCTTGAGAATAACACTAATAATGTTCTTAAGAATGGTAGGTTAATGCGGACCTGGGTTCAAGTAGACCATTTAAAGATAATGAAGTACAGCCTTACATTACAGCCCATGAGTATTGTGACATCACGTGCAATAGTTCTTGTGTGTGAATAAATCCATATCTTCTTTCTGATTGATCATTTTTTCATAGAGACTTACTCCTTTTTTTATTCACAGGAAAGACTTGGATCATTTGATACCTGAAATAGTGAGAACATTACCAGGTTATAAAGGTCAACACTGGTTAAACAGAATACATGAGGAAACAAAATCTGTCATGAAACGTTCCCCACCTGAGTGCATGGCAAAATTCATAGGTAGCTCATCTGTTTAATTCTATGTATAGAATCCCATGGATTTACAGCCCCAGGGAAGAAGACGAATACTTTGTGGGAAAGCAAGAAAATGATATTAAGCAGCATTTCTTCTTTTCCTGCAATGTATTCCTATCCATTCAAATATTTTTTTTCATTAGATCCACTTTGATTTGTCTGCTGCTAGTGCCAGTATTGATGAGTCTGTATTGTTATGTCTGTTACCATACAATTCCAAGTTTTAGCCACCCTGACAAAAAAGGCCTTGGAAAACATTGTGGGAAAAGGAGAAAATGCTGTCACCAGCATTTTCTCCTTTTCCTACAATATGTCTACCCCATCTGAGAACTACAGCCCAGTTGTTCAAATTTTGAATTTGTTTACTGTACTTACTTTCAGTTAAAAAGCTTCAATTACTTGTTCTCTAGGAAAGGGTTAACATTGAAAAATGTGGAAGATCGCAAAATGGTACAAGCATAAATCAATTTTGAAAACTTGAAATTACACCAAAATAGAATAGTTGATGAATAAGGACATGTTCATTACATGTCGTTTACATTAGTCTATGGAAGAAAAATTGTTTCTATTAGTGATGAGAAATTCCATGGGTTGTGTTCATTAACAATTTTAAATCTTACTTTTTTTCTACAATCCAAGATTGGCCAACTAATTGGCTGAGGTTTTAATTCTAAGCCAATCAAATGACAGTCTCAAAATTTAGAATAAGAATTGAGTTATAGAAAGGTTTTTGAGTACAGACCCTGATATTATGAGGTTATTTAACATGCTTGGGTACAATACTTAATTCTATTGGATGAGTACACTGCAGAACCAGTCTATATTTTGTACGTGGCAACAGCCGAGTCCAAAATATAGACTGGTTCTGCAGTGTACAAATTCAGTATTGTACCCAAGCATGTTAAATGACCTCTTTATTTCACACTTCCGTATTGACTTTAAAGTAAACCACAACTATAGGGCCATTTCAATTTAAATAATAATTTTAAAAAAATCAAAACTTATCAGAAGAGGGTTTTGAAATTGTTTTTTTTACAACAGACTTCAGTAGACCACTCTTCCGGTCAAATATCGAGATTTGGGACTATAGCCTCGTTTTGAAAAAACCATATTGGACTCTTGCCTTGTTCTAAAAAATCCATATTGGACTCTACAGCATCAAATATGGAATAAGATATTCTGTACTCACGTGGTAGTATTAAAGTGATTTATTGGACGTTAAATTGTAGATGTGAAATAAATTTGATTACCTATTTACAGCATATGAAGCAAAACCCCTAGGCAATAACAATACAGGCAGATACGGTATCTCAGCCAGTTTTCCGTCTTACACAGCTTTGCTTATAGTCAACCAGTTTAAATATAAATAAGCCATGCTCTGTGAAAAGGGGGTTTAATGCATCTGGAAAAAAGTATTGACCCAGGTCAGATTGCAGTCCACATAGGCTGACTTTGGCCTAGAGTTTTTGCTATTGGTCAATTTCCTGCATGTCAAAAGACCATTCTAGCTCATGATTCAGTCGGTTGTTAGACAAAATGGATTTGATAAATCCATAACTACCCGACAAGTTGCTTGGGATAATGGACCACAGAGATTGCAGGAGAAGGAAAGCAGTTGTTTCCTTTCCAGAATTTTATTCATACCATTTGGAACATTTCCTTTGTCTTCAAATATTTCTGGATTGTATCACCAGTTCTTTGTTATTGGTTGGCCACATAAAGGTGGCTTTTGAAAACATACTGGGAAAAGGAGAACAGGTTGCAGCATTTTCTCCCTTTTCCATAATGTTATCTTAGTTTGGAAAAAAAAGAATTGTCATTCAGGCCACATTTAATGTCATCCACAAAAGCTTTCAGTTTGGAAAAGTCTAGAAATTCCTTTGACATCTGGGAGCACCAAATTATGTGGTCTGCCAGTCAGATGATCAAAGTTTTTAGGAAAGTTCGTGGTAAGTTCAGCACTGTACAAATTAAAGCGTAAATAATGGTAATATGGCAGTGAGATGCAATTCTTTTTGGCTTATTACTCAATGATTTTCCTTTTTCATTTCAACAGAGGTGCTTTCTCAGTGGCCATTATTTGGATCAACATTCTTCAGTGTCAAGGTAACAAACATATTTTTGTCATTATTACTCTAAAATTCAGTTGGAGAATCTTGATAAAGTATGATCAGCAGTTGTCCTCTGCAGAAACATATGTATTACTTAATACAAGTAATAATGGTGTTATCTTATTGTATTGAGTTTTGTCTTTGCATATTATGCTATAAGTTATCTTTTCTGTATCTAAATGTTAAAAGGTTTATATTACATGCTGAGCACAATTATCAATGAAATTTATTTAGATTTATACGATTTTTTTTTACACCTAAGTATAGGATCATGGTGTGCATTTTACTTTTTACCAGATGACCAAATTTAGACATATTTAGTCCAATTAGAAAGCATTTGCAGAAAGGAAATTAAGTAATGCTCAAACGATGGGAATTGCCTTTGAAAATTTGAATTGACTTTGTATTGGTTAAAAAGCATTGTTGGGGAAAAAGAGAAAATCCTGTTTACCAGCATTTTCTCTTTTTCCCCCAGTGTTTTCAAAATCTGCCTTCCTTCGGGTTGACAAAACAATGACCATTTAGTGAAGGATTTAAATATACTAGTAATATTGGGCAAAAATCTACATCAGTTTGCCACAGGTTTGTTTTCAGTGGTTTTTTTTCAGGAAAACAGTCATTGAAATAATGTTTTTTTGCTTTTGAAAACAGAAAGTGCTCACTCAACCTTCCTATGGGGAATGTATCCTGGCTGTCAACAAAACAGGCATTGTCTTCCTAGATCAGAGATCACATGTAAGTATACAGATCTGTCACTTATCTTTACAAATGTGCAATAATAAACTTGTTACATAGAGCTGGTCATAATTGAATTGCTAGAATTCAGGCCGACTCTTGTTTGTTAAATTTTCCTGTTAGCAATTGGAGAATTATCATTTAACCCTGTACCACACAGTCTGCGGTATTTACAACCCTGGTTGCCAGCGTTTTTTCCTTTTCCCTCCATCTTTTCAAAAGCTGTCTCCCTCAGGGTTGTTGTGACAAGGAATTATTTGGCTTAGGGGATAAGTGCTTCTTTTGCAATCTTGACACTCTAGGATTGATTTCTCCATGTGGTGCTGGTCATATATGGATGTCCTGTGGCAGGCCACTGCAGAGCTGCAGCCAGGTACATGTGAAAATTAGAAAATACATGAATAAGTGAGCTGTCATTATAAGATGACTGAAATACTGTTGAGAGAAGTGTAAAACACCATTCAAGCAAAATACTTGTTGTTCTGTATATTTCAGGAGGTATTTTTGCAGTACAGTTTTGGAGAAGTTTTGTCGACTCGACGTTACCGAAGTGACAGCAATCAGAACTACTTGGACATGAAACTTGGTAATTTGATGGTGCAGAAAATTGTACGCATAGAAACAGAACTGGGATCAGACATCTCAAATCTAATTGGACAATACATGCAAGTTATAAATCGACACAGGAAGCGTCCAGCAGAACGTGCTGGAGTTATTTCGCCATATCAATCTCCAAGACAAGAACCATATTAAGCCAGTTATTTAGCCATGTTTTCCATTGAACTGTTCTTACTCTCAGTCCATGCTTTAGCCCTTTCCCATACATACACAACAATTTATTCCACAACATTTGACAGCTTTTGAAAACCTTATAGGAAAAGGAAGCAGATCATAAATTGTGAGCTGCTGTATGGGGAAAGGGGGTTTAATGCATCATAGTTACGTATCATATCAAGGTAGTCATCATAATTGTGGATCAATAAAATTTAGTTTGTCTTACAACCCACTGAATCAGGAGATAGAATGATCTTTGGACATGCAGAAAATTTACAAATAGCAAAAAGTCTACTCATGTCAGCCTGTGCAGACTGCGCAGGCTAACATGGGTCAATCCTTTTTGCAAATGCATAACACCTCCTTTTCACAGAGTATGGCTCATATATTGAAGTTTAGATATTTTCATCTGAGAGATTTGTAATGTTTTTGTATGTGTAAAATTAGCAGGTACAGTATTGAATAAACTCCTATTCAATGACAACTTCTGCCATCTGAAAGATATTTGATTTGTTGTGCATATTGTTTCTTTGTGGATGAGTCTAAAATTTTGTTTTCATGTAAAGTGTTAAACTTTCATCCTTGGGATATACATGAAGCGTATTAGTCCTATGAAAACTATTACAAATGACACAAAGGCAAAATATCTGATGGAAAGGACTGTACCTTTACCCTAATTATGTTGAACATTGTAGGGGAAAGTTGTGTGTAGATTGGTTTACCTTTGGCTCTCTCTCTCTTCCAACCCCCCCGTCTCTCTCTCTCTCTCTCTCTCTCTCTTCCCCCCCACAAAAATGCCCAAACTATGCAAATTCCACCTTGTTAGAAAAATGAGGCTTACGTAAATTTAAAAAAAGGTGAAAATGCTGGCAATCTGCATTTTCTCCTTTTCTCATGATGTTTTTATCCCATTCATAGACAAATTTTAATATTCATTTGTCATCTGCAAATACTTTCAGTTTGAAGGTTGTCTGGAAAAGGGTTAAATCTGTATACTACATTTAACACCTGCTTTTGTAGCAAGTGTTTTTTTTAAATTTTTCACCAAACGACAAAATTTTGGAGAGGGCCAAATTGAAAGCATAATGAAGACGATAAATTAAACGTTGCTAATATGATGATTTCCCTCTTGGAAAGGGTAGAAAACATTGTGGGAAAAGGAGAAAATGCTGGTTACCAGCATTTTCTCCTTTTCCCACAATGTTTTCAAGAGGTCTCTTCCAAAGGGTTGTTAAAAGTTGGGACTGTGTGGTAAAAGGTTAAAACTTTGTAGCAAAAGTGGAATTTGCTTGTGACAACTTATTTCTCCATTTTCCACAATTTTTGCATGGCTGTTTGAACAAAACATGTAAGTATTGCTGTAGCCCTGTCGTCATCATGCAAAAAACTTTGACACTTTGTAATATCTCTGTAATAACTGAAAATATTTATTTCAAACTTGGACTACTTGTTAACTATCAAAAGGGGAACCGTACAACTGGGGCAGGTAATCATCGAATATTTTTGACATAGTTATGCCCCTTTTTCAACTGAAAACTTCCACTTAAAATCAAGCAACTGTAGCCAAGCATTGGCACGAGCATGCGATGCTCTTGTTTCATATGTATTAAAGAATCAAATATTAAAGTGTATACCGGTAATTGAATTTCCTTATTTTACAAGGATGTTTTTGAATTCATCTGCAGCATATTTATTTCAGGAGGTAATGAGTGACATCATGTAGTGCATATCTAAAGATATTGATACCAAAGTAAATGAGATGTGCTCTGTAAAAAGGGGGGTATAATGCATCTTCTAAATGCATTATATCAAGCAACTTGTTGCATAATATGGACCCATTTTATCAAAAACCTGGCTGAATCATGATGTAGAATGGTCATTTTACATGCAGAAAATTTACCAGAAGCAAAAAATTTCAACCTGGATCAATATTTATACCCCCCACCCAGGAAGTAAAGGGAGGGGATACTGGTTTCACCATGTCTGTCTGCCTGTCATTCCAATCTTCTTTAGACTTATTCATTCTCACACTCACCCAACAGCCATTTGAACTAGGACCCTGAAACTTTATACAAGTGCTGCTCATGACCCAAGAAGGTGCCATGTTGTTTTTGGGTCACATGGGTCAAGGTCACAGGTGAACTTTGCTTGAAAATTGTTTCCATGCTCAAACTCAATAGCTGTTGGACTTGGGACCCAGGAACTTTATTTAAGTGTTGACCCAAGGAGGTAAACTGTTGCTTTTGGATCAAACGGGTTAAAGGTGATCTTTGTTTTGAAAATCATTTCTGTTCTCAGATTGTGCTGCTTCAGTGACAACTCGCTGGTGGGGGGAGGGTATTTGTCTGCTTTGCGACAATTCTAGTTTTTGCAGATGCACCAAACCACCATTTAACAGAGCACGACTTAATTATTTTCCTGACACAAAATACCATCAGTATTTGCATGGAACCATTCTGTGTTCAAAAATTTGTTGTTAGTGACTTGATAGATGAAGATCCTATGCCCGGCCGGGTAGCTCAGTGGTTAGCGTATCTGACTTGTGACCTGTAGGTTGCGGGTTTGATACCCGATTGCGGCGAACTTTCTTTCCGGCGATATTTCGCCTCCCACCTCTGATGCATGTGAGAAAAAGTAGTCGGTGGCTTTGGAAAGAAAGTTGTGTCAGTACTGGTGTGAGAAAGCCAGGAAAAGCATGGTTGCGTCACTGATTGCCATGATATGACCAAAGCTGTTAAAATGGCATTAAACTCCAATACAAACCAAACGAAGACCCTATAATAATCGTAAACAGGAAGACATGTACAAGTTTATACACCATGTTTTTGAAAGCATGATTGTAAGCCAATTTATATTAATGTTATTTTTTCTTTCTATTCTGTATTATTGCAAATCAAGACAGTTTAGATGGTACTTGAATGATTAGATTTGTCCTTGAAAGTGTAGATTACATTGTGTGAAAAGGAAAAAATTCTGGATACCAGCATTTTCTTCATTTTCCATATTGTTTTTAGAAGCCATCTCCCTCATGATCCTTTCTGGGCAGGCACTGTAGGATAGACATGAATTGATGAATTGCCAGCATGATATTCATAACTGAAATATGTAAGGAAGCCACCATATCCCTTTACCAGACTACAAAATTTCAGAAAAAGAATTTGCAGGTGACAAATTCAGTAAAGCTCAACTTATGAAAGTTGTCTTTGAAGTGTAGAAAACATAGCATTTTTTCCTTTTCTATCAATATTTTCAAAAGCCTCTTTCATGGTTGTTAAACTTGGCATTGTTTGGTAAAGACAGAAACACCTAAATGAATTACGGTATTCAAATTTGTGTTAGATTACTGTATAAGATGATTTAACATTTCAACAAGACAAAGGCTAAGTGCATTGAAAATGAAAAAAAAAAATCTGGCTTTTTTTCTTTCAAGTGTCTTTTGTGATGCAGTTGGTGGAAATGGGAAAGAAAAGGCATCATCTCAGGTTAATTACACAAGTTGTACCATGTTTTGCTGTCTTGCAAAATGTTTGGCATTAAGATCAGTTAAGTATGATGCACATTTTGTTCTTGGCCAAAGTGTTATTTTTCTAATATATGCAGATACAAAAGGCTAAATGTGATGAACACATAGTGTAGATCATTAACGTGTAATGGTTCTTATTCATGTCATGTTAAATTTTTTGTTTGTAGTATTTATTAACAACTGTCACTTTTCAAACTGCTGATTATAATGCTGACATATCAAAAAATACATATCATTTTTTTGTTTATATATTATAGTTTATTTGCTTTATACAAGGATTTTTGTATATACCGGTATATTAGCCCTATTGTATGCTAGAAGCACATTCATTTTTTCTTTTATAAAAGTGTTATTGAATTCATACCAGGCAGAATACTTATGGTCTAATCTTTGATCTGCTCTGCTGGAGATTTTGTTAGATCTTTTGACAAAAAAAAACATCTAGAGAAAAAATTATGAATGGAGAATTAAAATATCTGGTTCTTTTGTTACAATATTTTGATGTTCATTTTATTCTTTTGACTGTCTAAATCATAACCTCCAGAGATCAATTCGCTGCAGACAACTTAGAAAACATTCTTGTTAACTCTTTGACCAAATGACAAAATTTTAGACTTCTTCAAATCGAAAGCGGTTGCAGACGATATACATGTATTACATTTAGCTGAAATGATGGTAATTGTCTGTTAAAGTGTAGAAAACCTTGTGGGAAAAGGAGAAAATGCAAGTTACCAGCATTTTCTTCTTTTCCCACAAGGTTTTCAAAAGGCTATTTCTTCAGGTTCGTTAAAACTCGGGATTGTGTGGTAAAAAGTTTAATTATTGATTATCGGCAAGATATAGATACATGAATATGTGATATGAAATTATGTGCTTCTCTTGTAGCAAAATGTGAAACTGCTAGCTAGTTTCTCGTTTTGCCACAATATTTTCAAAAGTGGTCTGCAGCAAGATTCGGGGGAAAAGAATTTGTAGAGTTATCTTCCATGTTATATTTGTGGTTTGCAATGTTATTGATGAGGTAGAGGGTCAATGCCATATATTGTTATGAAAATCAAAGTTTTTCTACTGCTGAAAGTATTACATATCAAAAACATTTTAGCCATGCTCTGTGAAAGGGGGTTTAACCCTTTTCCACACAATCCTGACTTTTAACGACCCTGAAAGAGAAGGCTTTTGAAAACATTGTGGGTAAAGGAGAAAATGCTGGTAACCAGCATTTTCTCCCACAATGTTTTCTACCTTACCAGAGGCAAAAATCATCAGTTTAGCAGCATTAAATTTGTCATTAAAAAATGTCTCAGCAAAGTGGACAGTATGAATCAAAGATCAGACAGCATGTTTTGTGCAGTCTGATCTTGATATACAATGGCCTCAAAGGCAAGTATAACTGTGAATGGCCCTTTAATAGCTGACTGTGCCTACAGCATTCAAAGAATATTTCTCTGAAATGCTAATTACCTGACTGTCCCTGGATTAAGGGAACTTGTGCCATGATATAACTGAAAAATGGTTAAAAGTGGCATACAACATACATGAATCTGACTTTGCTGATTAACTCTTTACCAAACAACAAATCTCTAGACTTGTCCAAGTTGACAGCATTTGCAGACTACAAATTAGATGTGATGCGGATGATGAAATTTTCTCTTTGAAAGGGTGGAAAACATTGTGGGAGTAGGAGAAAATGCTTTCTACCAGCATTTATTCTCCTTTTCCCACAATTTTTTCCAGAGCCTCCTCCCTAAGGGTCATTTAACCCTTTACCACACAATCCCGACTTTTAACGATCCTGAGAAAGAAGCCTTTTGAAAACATTGTGGGAAAAGGAGAAAATGCTGGTAACCAGCATTTTCTCCTTTTCCCACAATGTTTTCTATCCTTCCCAAACCAAATTTCAATTTTTCAGTCACATTTATTTTGTTGTCTGCAAATACTTTCAATTTGGACTGGTCTAAAATTTTATTGTGTGGTAAAGAGTTAAACTTGAGATTGTGTGGGAAAGGGTTAATATGATGGTATATATTAGCTGTTAGAGTGCCATGTAGATCTATAGTCCAAGTTCTTTATGTGGAGGCTGTAGGTCAAGATCAAAAGAATTTGGACTGCATTTTGATCTTGGATTGACACTTTCCTAGACTTCCTGACAGGTTGTGGCCACAATAGCCTTAAAAATTGAAGATTTGGTCAGTTTCTTGATTCAAATAACCATGTCATTTATGTAGCATTTAACTCTTTACCACACAATCCTACACTTCATTAACAATTACCAATATACATGTATTACCGGTAGCTAAATTTGTTGTGTATTCTGCAGATGCTTTCAATTTGAACCAGTCTAAGATTTTGTTGTTTGGTAAAGAGTTGAGGATTGAAAATAATTGCATTTTGAAATTTATTGACTGAAGCTTTATTTGAGGGTGTTTGGTTTGTTCTTATAATAACCTAGAGTCTCGATAAATTTAGTTTACACAGTCTTGTTAATACTTCTTTCGTTTTGTATTTTGATAAATTTATATTGCCTGTTATGTATAGGTTTATTTCTATAATTACACAATTCATTATTATATGATTATTTATGCAGAGGGAATTTATTGCATTGCAAATATAGTTTGTGTATTTGATCATATTGTGTGATGTAAATAATTGTTATTTTGTAGATATTTCTGAACTCTACCATTGCACCATCCAAGGAAAAAGAAAACAAATACCGTTATATCAGTTTGATTTTTGCCACTTTTTCAAAATGTTAATTTGTGTATCTTTATGTGGAAAATAGTATATGGCCAAACAGATTGGAAAATAACAGTAAAAATCAGTAATATCAACCATGTTTTACTTTTGCTATGGAAATGTATTGAAGTTGTCTTTACGATATGTGATAGACCTATGGTCAAAGAAGCCAACTCTTTAGCAAGAGTAATGGTCAATCTTAAGTTGTGCCCCTTTTCGTTAAAACACAAGAAGAACCTTACTTTTGCATGATGAAGGTAGTGTTTCAGTATATACAGAGAACCAGATAGGTACATGCACTCTTATACCTTAATTATTTTTTGACATTTTGTATATATTTTGAGATATTGTACCATATTTAAATATCATTATTTTCATGTATTAATTCTTTATTTCATTGTTGTTATAAGACTAAATCAGTTTATCTTTTGTTAATATGTGTATTTTCATTGGGTATGTTATAATAATATGTAAAACATTTTGATGAATTGTTTCCCATTTGGATGTGATTATTTGTGACATTCTGCACACCAAGGACAGCTACTCGAGACACAAACACAACATGTTCACTTTTGAATTTTTGGGGGGGAGAAAAATGTGGGGGGGCAAAGTTCTTGTCCATTTTTTTTCCAAGCCATATTCATCAAATGATGCAGTATCCCTTTACTGAATGGAAATCAAAATTGTTTTTAAAATTTAAAAAGAATTTAAAGAGATATTCCTTACCAAATCCAATTATTTTAACTACATTAAATTTTCTGTCTCCAAATACTTGCAATATAGACAAGTATAAAATTTTGTCGCCCAGTGAAGGGTTAAAATAACTTACGTAGTTGAATGCCATGTTTGTTCCTTTTCCCAATATTTATCTAACTTTTTACCAAATGACAAAATTCTGGACTAGACAAAATTCAAAACAGTTGCAGACGACAAAATAAATGTAGCTAAAATGATTTTTTTTGTCTTTGAAAGGGTACAAAACTTTGTGGGAAAAGAAAAAAATGCTGGTGTACCAGCATTTTCTCCTTTTCTCACAATGTTTTCAAAAGCCTTCATCCTCAAGGTCATTTAAACTTGGGATAGTGTGGTAAAGGGTGAAAACTTTCTTCCTCATGGCCTTCAAAACAAGATCATTTGGTCAAGAGTTAAATGTTTCATAATCTATGAATGAGCTCGTGCTCTGTGAAAAGGATGCTTAACCCTTTACCACATGGCAAAACTTTAGACCTATCCAAATTGAAAGCATTTGCAGACGACTATTTCACAGTGGCGTAAATAATGCAATTTTTCTTTAAGGTAGAAAACTTAGTGGGAAAAGGAGAAAATGCTGGTAACCAGCATTTTCTCCTTTTTCCACAATGTTTTCAGAACACTTCTACCTCAGGGTCGTTAAAAGTTGGGATTGTGTGGTAAAGGGTTAATGTATCTGCAAAAAATACTGACCCGGGTCAGCCTACACAATCTGCACTTTTTCCTTTTGGTCAGTGATTCAGTTGTTTGTTAGACAAAATTGATATTATGGATCAAGAGTTGTGCAATGACTTACTTGGTATAATGGTTGACAGAGATGCATTTAATCCCTTTTTGCAAGAGTATGGTTCAAATGAAATAAGATATCAAGTTTGGAGGTCTATTGAACAGTTTTTACCCACACAGTCTTTATGACTGACAATTTGGTTCAGGTGTGTTGCTATAATGATACTAAGTAGTAGTTAATGTGTTTGTGAACAGAAATCAGTGTATTCCAAATTTATTACAGCTATATGTGCAATTATGAATATATTATTAACGATCTGATATCATTTTATAAGCAATTTAGCTTTCCTAAACTTCTTGCTTAGGTGATTATATTATACTTTTGTATTGCAAAGAAAGATATAAAGTTACTAAATATACACAATATGGTGTTTTGTGTGTAATTTTTAACCCATGTGTATGTGAAAAATGAAATATCTTGTCTCCTGTGTTTGTAGCTCTGCTGTTTTCAAAGAAAACAACAAGTTATTAGCTCTACTGGCTGAAAACCAGCACAGCTTATATCATGGCGTGGTTTCTGTCGTCTGTCCGTCTGTCGGTTTGTCTGTCCTTCTGTCCGTTAGTATTTTTCTTGTTTACACGATAAAGTCTGCATTTTTGGTAGGATTTTCATGAAACTTGCACATTTTGTTCATCAAATCAAGCTTGAACCCTGTTGATTTTGAAAAAAATCTGACAATCGTTATGAGAAAAGTAGCCATTTGGAGTTGAAAATTTCCATTTCTTGTTTATGTGATAAAGTCTCCTTTTGTGGTTGGATTTTCTTGAAACCTAAGCAGATGCTTTTTATCATCAACAGCTTGGACCCTGTTGATTTTTAAAAAAATCTGACAATCAGTATGGGAAAAATAGCCATTTAAAGTTGAAAGTTACCGTTCCTTATGTTGGCAATGAAGTCCACATTTTTTATCCAATTCTTTTGAAACTTGCAAAGATTATTTAGTTCGTCAAGGGATTGAACTCTGTTAAACGTGAAGAAAATCTAGTTATCAGTTTAGTAAAAGCAGCCATTTGATGACTTTGAATTGTTTACTCAACTAAGTCCACATTATTAGTCACATTCCTTTGAAATTTGCTAGGATTGTTGAATACCATGCATACTGAAACCCAATCAAATTTGGCTGGATTTCAACAAATTCATTTTGAGATATTGTACTCCAATTTTTTTCGCTTTTTGTGCAACTCGCCATTCCTACTTATGCTGTCTTAGTGGGTTCAAGCCCAGTTGCAAGAACATCCCCCCCCCCTTTTTTTTTTCTTTTGTGTGTGTGTGATTTTGTCTTTTTACTTTTTTCATCATGAATTCATAATGTATGCTAGCAAAAAAGCAAAATCACTACCAGTAGAGTGATTTCAGGCCCTTCAAGGGCCTCTAGTTGTCGTAACTCTGGTGTTGTCATCTGTGTCGTCATCGTCGTACAAAAACTGACATTTTGTAATATCTCTGTTAAAGACTGTTATTGCTGAAGATATTTGCTTCAAACCCGGACAAGTTGTTAACTATCAAAAAGGGACCTCATACAAGAAGGGTAGGTAACAATCAAAGTATTTTTCACACAGTTATGCCCCTTTTTCTAGTTGAATTTTCACTAAAAATCAAGCACTTTGCAGCCGAGTGTTGGCACCCACATGGGGTGCTCTTGTTACCACTTCTTTTTACCTGTCGGGAATGTAATTTCCTTTCCAGACCAGCCAGACTATTTTCAAGGATTGACGATAGTCATTGCGACAGGATTTACTTCCCACAGCTGAGCACTATGTTGCAAAATACAATAAAATCTGCTAACAAATATTTTCTCCTTTTCAGTGTTTTCTATCCACCTAAAAGTGATTCTTATCATTTAAGCCTGTTTATTTTGTCATCTTCAAACCCTTTCGTTATGGTTGTGTCTAAATTTTTGTTCAGTGTAAAGAGTTAAAAGTACCTCTTGAATTGTATCAACCTGCTTATAACATTTTAACCCTTAAACCCTTTACAACACAATCCAGAGTTTTAACGACCTTGAGGAAGAAGCCTTTTGAAAACATTGTGGGAAAAGGAGAAAATGCTGGTAACCTGCATTTTCTCCTTTTCCCACACTGTTTTCATCCCTTTCAGAGACAAATTCCACACTTTGAGCTACATATAATTTGTCGTCTGCAAAAACTTTGAATTTCGAAGAGTCCAAAAATTTGTCGTTTGGTAAAGAGTTAAAAGCATCCTTGACAGCTATAGTTGCTTATATTGCAAGAGTAGATCAAGATCAGACTTCACAAAAATCTTAAGTTTGATTTTTACTCACACTGTCCGCTTTACAGAAACACTATTGACAAAAGGAACCTAGAAACTGCATCTACTTGGGTCTTGTTTCTAGACTAAAAATGTCAGTTGGGTCAATATGGCACTCTAAAAGTTGAATCTGACTTAAGGAAGCACTGTGGTAGTATGCAGGACAAGCAATCAAGAGGTTGTTAGTTTGAATCCTGCTAAAGCCAAAACTATTTCCAAGAATTTGTGAAAGCTGTCCTGACAGGATTGCCAAGCCCCGGTAGCTCAGTTGGTAGCGCACAGGACTTGAGAACAGGAGGTTGCTTGACGATCCCCATCTCAGCCAATTTCTTTCCAAGGTTTGATGATAGTCATTGTGACAGGATTCATTCCTCTCTCACCACTTAACATTGTTTCAACAATCCTTATGTGGGAAAGCAGCCAGTGGCTTGGAAAGAATTTTGTGCATTAAACACCATACAATAAATCAAACAGGTTTCATTCCTTTTCTGCTGATAAATTTTGAACTGATTTTATCTTTGAAAGCAGCCTGTAGCTGTAGGGTAAGTAAGGAAAACCTAGTGTGGATTCCTTATCAGAAGCAACAGCATGAAAAATGGACAAATTCAGATGAAAAAAGCCCATTATTGCACAAAATATGAATTGATATATCTTTACATTAATCACCCTTGAAAACATTTGAGATGCAATACCCCCTTTTCCTAAATGTTTTGAGATTGAATTCAATTTTTTTTTTTCTGTTCTTCAAAATATTTCTCCTTGTGTCTGTTGTACTTCATGCTGTTGGCTCATATTGGGTCCTAAGTATGCTTCTCATGCACCCTAAATGACCTAAACTGTCAATGCTCAATAAAACAACATTCATTCAATTGTTCTGCGTTGGTCTGTGAGGAAACAGGTTCAGAAAATGTGAAAGTGAAAACAGAGGGCCTCAATGGCCCTGTATGGCTTTACTGGCTTATAAATGTAGGTAACTGGGCTGAAATTAGTATGGACAGATATTTATTTATGTATCAGAATAAAGTAACCCATGGAATATCTTTCAGAGAAAATAAGCCAGAATGAAACTAATAGTATGATGTAACAAAACAGGGACAAAGATCAGTCATATGAAATAGAAAAAAAACTATCTGGTATAAAAGCTAAATGGTTACAAACCATTGACAGAATGAAAACTAAACATTTTCTTCTAGGGAAAGTTAACCCTTACCCTGCTAAATAAGTTGAATGAAACTTTGAAGCTGATAGTAAAAACCTGCATAATACTATTTCAAACTTATTTTTGGACAGAAATAACTCCTTATAGGACAGTGTAGATCCAAGATCAGACTGCATGTTTTGTGCAGTCTGATCTTGATCTACCCTGTCAGCCAAACATCAATGAGTCACACTTAGCAGCCTAAGGGTTAAAACTATACAAAAGTTTCAAGACTTGGGGTTGAACACTTCAAAAAGTATCAAAATACTCAGCAATTTAAGAAAACAGTGTATATAATCTTTTTTTTTTAATGTATTTGAATAAGAATACAATTACTTTACCAGTACTTCTGAATACATTTAAGTAAAAATGACATATTCCCTTAATATATTCCGAAACCTCACGAAAGGTCTAAAACAAGCATTAAATCAATGGGGAAATAACACAAAAAATTCCATCCATCCATGATTAATTCCATCCTCTTTTCCATACTCTACAGGTTATCGTTTTTTAGCTCACCTGAGCACGAAGTGCTCAGGATGAGCTATTGTGATCACTCGCCAACTATCGTCGTCCATCCGTCCGTCCAGCCACATTTTTTTGTTTACACTCTAGCATCTACAAATATAAACCAATCAGCACAAAACTTGATCAAAATGTATATGCCAAATAAGATCTCGGATGAGTTCGATTATGGGTCTAATCGGACCCGAACAACTGGAGTTATCTGCCCTTGAATTAGAAAAATTGCTATATTTGACATTGTTTACACTCTAGCATCTACAATTATACACCAATCAGCACCAAACTTGGTCAAAATATATATGATCGTAAGATCTCAGATGAGTTCGATTATGAGTCTAATCAGACCCGAACAACCGGAGTTATTAGCCCTTGAATTAGAAAAATTGCTATATTTGACTTTGTTTACACTCTAGCATCTACAAATATATACCAATCAGCACCAAACTTGGTCAAAATGTATATGACAATAAGATCTCGGATGAGTTCAATTATGGGTCTAATCGGACCAGAACAACCGGAGTTATTAGCCCTTGAATTAGAAAAATTGCTATACTTGACTTTGTTTACACTCTAGCATCTACAAATATAAACCAATCAGCACCAAACTTGGTCAAAATATATATGACCATAAGGTTTCAAATGAGTTTGATTATAGGTCTAATTCGACCAGAATGACTGGAGTTATCTGCCCTTGAATTAGAAAAATTGCTATATTTGACATTGTTTACAGTCTAGCATCTACAAATATAAATCAATCAGCACCAAACTTGGTCAAAATTTATATGACAATAAGATTTCGGATGAGTTCTATTATGGGTCTAATCAGACCAGAACGACGGGAGTTATCTTCCCTTGAATTAGAAAAATTGCTGTGTTTGACTCTGTTTACACTCTAGCATCTACAAACATAAACCGATCAGCATCAAACTTGGTCAAAATATATGTGACCATAAGATCTCAGATGAATTCTATTATTGTTCTAATTGGACCAGAACATCCCGAGTTATCTTCCCTTGAATTAGAAAAACTGCTATATTTGACTTTGTTTACACTCTAGCATCCTTTTTCTGGGTAACCTAAGGGCCTAGACCTCTATAACAGTTGTGAGATTTCTCTTTTTTCATTATCATTTGGCCTTGAACTTCGATATTTGGTTTTTATCTTCATTGTAGACCTTTACTGCTTAGTACTCAGGCGAGCGATATAAGACCATCATGGTCCTCTTGTTTTTGTTCTTTTTGAAAGAGAAAAACAAAAAAGTTAAATATTTCATGAAATGTTTTTTTTTTATGGCCAAACTGTGAATGATTAATGGTCTAAAGGAAAAAACTGTTTACCTTTATCTGAATTTATATCAGAACTTTGTTCCCTCTAGTTAACACAGCCTACAGCCAAAAACTAATAAAATATGGTACAACTTGAAGTCTGTAGGGACAAACAGTATAAAAAAAAATCTCTTCCAAAGTAAAGAGGTTAAAGAGTATGATTGAAATTTTGTTAGTGGATGGTAGTATCTGTTGCATTTCATCAAATTTGTAAACTCAACATCTGTGAAAATTAAAAGTGGGGAAATAACAAGTTGTTTATGGAGATAAGATCCCACACAGTAATAAAGTTAATTTAGGTTATAGAAAATTTAACAAATCAAAGAGTGGACTGTATGTGATCACTTAGATCACGAAACAAACCCTTAGAAATAAACAATATTTACATATCTAGGTCATGGTTATTTCAGGCTTCAATCCAGTTATTGAAAATGTCCTCAACTGTTCTGAGTTCAACAGGTCTGCCTTTAACTGGAAGGAATGCAAGAAAAAACAGAGCCCCATGTGTAAAATTCAAGTTTGTGCCTTCTATCGAATCTTTTTCTAGGATTATGTATAGTCTATACCCAAAATAAGGTGTAGATAAAACTCCCCTTTTAGAGCATTCAATGTTTATTACCAACATGGATACAGTTAAAGGTGAAAATCATTGAAGAACTCTTGTTATTATTCACTGTAATCTTTATCTCAAATGACAGATATACTTTAAAATTTTAGAAGGATTGATTGGCATTTTAAAGATTGAATGGTGTTTTATGCCACTTTCATCATCATTTCAGTAACGCAGCGCCATTATAAGAAAGAAAAGATTCTTGATTCTAATCTGCTATTTGGTTAGTCAAGTGTTATGTCAGTGGGAAGAAAAGAAGGGTAAAATTGTCACAATGAGGAAGGTCAGCTCTTCATTATTTGACTTTAAGATTGTACAAGTTTTCTCCCTTTGACTATAAGATGAAGAAAAAATTCCATTGCTCACTCACTTGTGCTCTTCAAAAGTGAAATTGCATAATTCATCATGTAATGCATGATAAACATTTCAGTGCCAAAAGCTCAAGACAACAGACTACAAAAAAAAAATATTACTGATAAGGAGGAAATTGCTTGTACTAAGTAATATATTGTATTTGAAGCAAAGTGCTCACAACTTTCCCCAGATACTTACCTCAATTTACATTGTTCCAAGTTGACTACAGCTGTTTGCTAAAAATTTGTTTCACGAAGTTATCTAAACCTTTCACAAGACAAACTTGTATTTCTATGACCTCGAGTGTGAAGGTTTCTGAAAACTTGCATGAAATGGAGGAGAATCAAGTAACGGGCATTAAATGCCTTCAAAAAGCATTTTTTTTTTCTTTTCTATCCTTGTATTTTTTCACCCTATCAAAGAAAAAAAAAAAATTTAGCCGTATTACATTTACAAAAGCTTTCAATTTGGCATGTCTAAAATTGTTTTGTCTAATATGGATTTAAGTCCTAAGCTAAATTTTGTCTTTGTGAACAATTTAGATCAAGATCGGATTGCCTTTGTAGTTTTCATTATACACAATTTACATAAAGATCTGATCTAGGATGTACCATGTCTGCTATTTGGTGAAATATTCTGGCAGAAAGACCTATGAAATGGCAATGTTTTTGTCTCTTTTTTCTTTCTCCTTTTCCAACGATGTTTTCAAAAACCTTTTTCTCTCTGGGAGGTCATTAAAACTAAGGACAGTTAGAGGGTGAATTCTTTCAGCACCAAGTACTGGTATATAAAGTGGTTGCTGGAGAACTCGTACCCTGGAGAACTCGTACCCTAATCTGAAGGGTATGAGTTCTCTGGAGAACTCGTACCCCTGGTACGAATTCTCTAGAGAACTAGTACCCTACAAATATTTTAGGGGATAGATTTTTTTTTCAAATTAATCATTCAGATTTTGGTGACTTGATGATTTTCATTTCACTTTCTATGAAATGAAAAGGATATCAATAATCAAGCATTGATGACTTTTGATATTTGTAGTAAAATATCAGCAGTTTTGTTACCGGATGTTTGGCAGATTTAAATGGAAAGGGGCTTAAAGAAAATGGGCACATAAATTTTAGAAAAATAATATTATGAGGTACATCTACATGTACATATAATCTGGATACCTTGAGGTTTTTCGAAGATACGATTTTTTTAGAAGCTTTGGTAGATATTGATGGTTCGTAAATGGAATATGCCAAATTATTCGTGTCGGGTATAATTAAGTCATGTATCAGATGTGACAAACACTACTGTACACACTTGCCATTTACACCGTACCAATACCTCAATTCGATATTATTGTATACTACAAGCACTTTTAACCCTTTACCAAACAATCACGTTTTGACGAGGAAAAAGACTTCTAAAAAAAAATGTTGGAAAAGGAGAAAATGAGTATAAGCGTTTTTTATGTAATATTAAAAGAAGAAATTTAGCTTTTTTTAATCTTTATGGATTATTATTTGACCCTTTACCAAACAGTCCCGAGTTGTTACTACCCTGTGGTAGATACCTTTTGAAAATATTGCTAGAAAAAAAAAGGCTTGTTCTTTGCAACCCGTTTTCCGTTATGGCGCTAAAAGGGTAAAGTGTTCAATATTGAATATTGTCAATCAATTAACTGTAATTTGATTAATCTATTGTGAAAATCACATCTTTCTCGCTTCTTTGTTTTGGAAATTTGCCTTTTTAACTAGGTGTGAAAATTTGATCAATTACGTTTTCATTTTGCCCATTCCTTTCATTTAACAAATATCTAACCCAATCAAATATTAATGTTTAACCTGTTTCCACACATTATATTCTTCCTCATGATTTTTACATCAAATACAACAAATATTGCATGAGGAAACACGCAAATTTCTTCTCATTTATGTCTTTTTAACACATGCACAAAAAAATATTTTTCATCAAATATCACAATAAAGGCTTGCAAATTTTGTTTGAAACAAAAACAATGTTAAAGTTTAGACACTTTTGAAAAAAAATAAAGCTTAATAACATGCTGGTAAGCTATCATTATATCTATTTGTGGGGTACGAGTTCTCCAGAGAACTCGTACCCCGGGTACGACTTCTATGGAGAACTCGTACCCTTGCAATTGGGGTACGAGTTCTCCAGGGTACGAGTACTCCTGATACCTATAAAGTCGACCTCTCTGGTAGGCTGATAATATAATCCACTGAAACTCAGACAGACTTCTTTTTAGGCTTGATTAAACAAGTTTGACAGTATTGACAGCTTATCTATGGCCATTAAAGGGTTGAAAAATACGGTTAATCAACATGAAAGAAAATTTAAAATTTTTTACCACTTGTTTTTGAACTGCAACCAAAAAAGATATGGAGAAAAATGATCAGCAACTTGAAGCAAATCACATCCATTATTTACCTTTTCCTTTACTAATTTGTTTGTCTTTTTCGTTATTTTCTTACGCTTTTGCTTCTCTTTCTGCTCTTAAATGAAACTCGAAGTATGCTGCCTGTTTCATATAGAAGTGCCGAAATTTTGAACAAATAATGGTCAAAGGGAAAAAACTCGTACTTTCTTAGATCTTTGTTAACATCGGAGTTGCGTCCCTTCTTGTTGTGACCAGCCTAAAACCAAAGACGAATAAAATATGTGTGGAGTAGATCTACACATTTTAGTCTTTAGAGACGATCGGTATACAAAACATATTCTTCTGCTGCCTTGTAATGTATTATCTAATATTTTTCATGAAAGTGTTGTAAATATTTACTGTTCTGAGGTTATCACTACATTACACAGAATTAATTAAAAGAGCCGTTAAAGAATGTGAATGACATTTTGCAAGTAGCCGGTAATCTCCCTTACATCTCACATTTGTAAACACAACAAGCGCCAAAGTTTGAAGTGGTAAGTAGATAAGTCTAGATCGATGCGATTGAACTTAATCAGATGATAAAACATTCAATTAATATAGATTTAAATCGGTACGCGAAATTCGATCGGATAGATTACTGCACATGTCTACACTTTGAAATTTATTCATGTAGATCTATAAATGATATCCACACTGTCATGGTTTCCCTCTCTCAAGGTCAGCGAAAATGTCATTATATGAGCCGAGTTGTCCTTTCAAATTCGATAATGTAAATTTGACTGGTAGAAAATCGAAAATAAATAGTTTCTCAATGTGTTAGAGTCTGTGCCTTTTATCAAGTTGTGTGGATCTAACTGGTTATCCGAAATAAGGTATCAACGTCTTGTAGCGCCCGTACGCAGGATTCATTTCAATCCATTACCGAAATGGACACAGCCCATGACGGAAATCCTTGAAAAAATCTGGTAAAAGTTTTTAAATTTTTTTTCAAATAACAAAACTTCATTTAAAAAAACACAGAGTATTGATTGCCGATTCTTACCTACATTTTAGTATGTCCAGCATTTTATCCGTATGGAGGAGAGGTGAGTAAGGGAGGTCACTCTTCAAAAATTTGACTTTATGGTTGTACGAGTTTTCTCCCTTAGACCATGAAACGAAGACCAAGTCCCTCGTTCGCTTATTCATAATGCACTGTTTGATAACTCGTGAAATCGAATATCATTCAGTACGTGATAATCATTACTTAGCAAAAACTTCAAGGAAACAGACAGCTTATGAAATTACACTGACAAAGATGGAAATTACTTGTACTAAGTACTTTATTTTTTTTTTTGCAACAAAGTTTTTTTTTTACATATTTGCAATGGATACTGTTGAAGTCAATTTATAAAACTTGAACAAAATGAATCTAAAGTTATTTGCTAAAAAAATTGCTTAACTTAACTCTTTACCAAACTAATTTGTGTGTGTGTGTGTGTGTGTGTGTGTGTGTGTGTGTGTGTGTGTGTGTGTGTGTGTGTTTTACCAAATGGGAGAGAGTTTCTGAAAACATTGTTGGAAAAGCAGAAAATGTATATATACAAGCATTCAATTCTTCTTAAAAACATTTAATTCCTTTTACAGAAATGTTATTTTATCCCATTGAAGACAAATCCCATCACTTTAGCGATAATAATTTTGTTGTCTAAAAAAGCTTACTTGATGGTATGTCAAAAATTGTGCTGGATCTTAGTGATTTAAGTGCAAAGCTCAAATGTAATTGCCTCTGTAGACAATAAAGTGCATGATCAGACTGCCTTTTATTGGACAGTAAGCCTCAAGATCAGATTGCACTCGTTTAACCCTCTAGAAACAATCAAGTCTTTCAAAAACCATGGTGGGCGATAGCCTTTGAAAACTTGCGGGAGAAGGAGAAAATGCATAATGTTTTCTACCTATATCTATTAAGCATATCATCAAATTAGTTATGATATTTCACCCTGTAACGAACCAAATGCTCCTTTTTATGCCTCTGCAATAAACAGATTTTTAAAACACACTATTGCAACTTTTCCAACAACAAGTTCCATACAATGTGTCAAAAAGTAGGGGTATAAAAGCTTTTGGTTTGTCTATACCTAGCATGTACTTAGACACGATAAAAACTCATCTGATGCAGAAACGTAGGTCTATAGAGTGTAAAGGAATATGAGTGAAGTAAGGAACAGAAACACAAAACATTGTAATGATTATAACATTTCATTATGTACTTAATGTCTTTAAACATCTACTTAAATAGCAAAACATACTATTCATTGTTAAATACAGTTCTACATTAAATTAAAAGGTTTACATTCAATCCTGACAGAGTCAAAAAAGATGTTAACAAAAACAAAGGTCTTTTCATCAGAGACCGTTTCTATCATGTGCACTTCCTCGGGTTTTAACCTTTTACCACACAATCCAGAGTTTTAACGACCCTGAGAAAGAAAGCTTTTGAAAAAATTGTGGGAAAAGGAGAAAATGGTGGTGTCCAGCATTTTCGCTTTTTTCCCATGATGCTTTCTACCCTATCAAAGAGAGAAATCATATTTTAGTGACATTTGTCATTTGCAAAATGCTTAAAGTTTGGTCCTGTCCAAAATTTTGTTGTTTGGTAAAAAAATAATGTAAGTTTCGTGTCGCTCCTTATAACTACTGGTAACTCACTAATTAATGCCCTTACAACATAAAAGTAAGTACTGCTTCTGGCATAAGAATGTAACAGAGTTTAAGAAAATAATATTTTCATTTTTGTTCAAAAGAAAATGTGTATGTATTTCTGTACACAATGTTTGAAAAAGGGTGGTTTACTGGAACCTGAAAAATGGTCAAACGCATATTTCAATGCATTCATTTTGCTGAGAACAGAGAGGCTCAGGCAGAAGAAAACATTTATAATTTCAGTTGTCTTTCGGCACATTGTAAATCATGATAAGAGAGTAAACAATATGCAGCCTGATCTTGGATCTACAATCCCAAACACTTTGTAGAATATTTTGCAAAAGAGGCTTGAAATTACAGTACCTTGGTACTTTTTACTGACTGAATACTAATTTGACGCTTGGAGGTTTAACTCTTTACAAAACAACAAAATCATACACCTGTTGCAATAGAAAGCATTTACAGACAACAAATTAAAATAGGTAGAAATTATAGAATTTGCCTTTGAAGGGGTAGAAAACTTTGTGGGTCATGGAAAAAATATTGGTCATCAGCATGTCCTCTTTAACCCAAACCTTTTTATTAGCCCTTTACCAAACAATCCCGACTTTTAACAACCCTGAAGCAGCTTTTGAAACATTATGGGAAAAGAAAATCATGCTGGTAACCAGCATATCTGATTTTCCCGCAGTGTTTTCTAACCTATCAAAAACAGAAATCACCATATGAGCTACATTCACGCTGTCATCTGTAAATGCTTTCAATTTTCTTGTGTACAAATTTTTATCGTTTGGTAGAGAGTTAAAGCTCTCTTCCTCAAGGTGGTTAAAACATGGGTATCATTCACTTCTTACCAGACAACAAAATGTAGACTCAACTTATTTGAAAGCATTTGTAGACAATAAATTGATGTGGCTCAAATGATAAGATTGTCACTGAAAGGGACAAAAGGTTGTCGGAAAAGGAGAAAATGCTGGTTACAGTATTTTCTCCTTTTTCCACAATGTTTTCAAAAGACTTCTTCCTTGGTTGTTAAATTTGGGATTGTGCGGTTATAGATTAAAATTTGTTTGTTTGTTTGTTTTCATGGTCTTTCACACTATTTCAAAAATATTTCAGTGATATCGTGGCGGCCAGTGCACCTATCCATCCTTTCCTAGAGTTTTCCTTACCGGTACATCTCACAATTTTTTTTCAAAAGCCATAGGCTGCTTTTCCACATAACAATCTTCAAAACAATGATCAGTGATGAGAGAGATGTTCAAGGTCGGAAAGAAATATGCCCAGCTTGGAGTTCATACCAGCGACCTCCTGGTTCCAAGTCCTGTACACTGCTGACTGCATGGTAAAGAATCAAAATGTTACATAATTTTCTACAGCATTTGGTATGCATCAATACATAAACCATCTACTCTATTAATGTTTCAATGTCTGCAGTGCTGACCACAACTTTAGTTGCCCTTGTGGATCAAGATCAGACTGCACAGAATGTACAATCTCATTATCTGATCTTGGAATCAACAGTGTCCTATATTTTGCAAGAAAACACTAATAAACACAGTCTTGGAATTGCAAATTTCTTCATCTTATCCTTATTTCAAAACTCTCCATTCAGTTTATAAATCAATAGCATTGTTTGTATTAAATTTTTCTTGGTACTTGATACAGTAAACCAGACTCGGCACACTTAAGTGGTTGCACACTGAAGAATAACAGGTGCTTCAGCAAGTTAATGTAGATTGAGATCAGATGTTAAAAGACATGCCATCTGATCTTATGTCACTACATTCACTTTTTTCATGACATTTAGCTCTAGCAGCCTTGAGTATGCAATATTCATGTCTTATCTAATTTAACTTGTAACACAAATTTATAGCTGCTGACCTAGTAAACATCTTTGATCGATAATTAATATGAATATGATTATATACACAAATGCATTTTGAAACACTGTGGCAAAAGGAGAAAAAATACTTATTTTGTACCAGTACTTTCAAGACAAAGAAGTCAACTGATGGAAGCAATGACTTTTTTTAACCCTTTACCACATAATCCCAACTTTTAACGACCCTAAGAAAGAAGTCTATTGAAAACATTGTGGGAAAAGGACAAAATGCTGGTAACCAGCATTTTCTCCTTTTCCCACAATGTTTTCTACCCCATCAAAGAAAAATTGCACCATTAGAGCCACATTGAAATTGTCATCTGCAAATGCTTTCAACTTGAACAAGGCTAAAATTTTGTCGTCTGGTAATGGGTTAACCTTTACCAAACAATCCTGTGTTTTAACAGTTCACAAGAAGAAAATGTTACTTTTGAAAACATTGTGAGAAAAGTTGAAAATGCTGGAAACCAGCAGTAATTTCTATTTACTTATCAAAGACAAGTTGTATCATTTGAGTCACATTCGTCTTCAGTAAATACTTTCAGTTTGGAGGAGTCTGAGGTTCTGTTGTCTGGTCAAGAGTTAAATGTTTGTTTTATTCATTTTACAGCCTAAAGCCTAATCACAAGATCCATCTTTCCATCCATCTCTCCATCTTTCTGTCACTTTACTACAGTCAAATTCGGGTTTTCCTAATTTTCGGTTGACTTCATTGTGTCTTTCACACATCCATTTTGACAAGGCAAACTGACTCTTTGTTTCAGGCTCGCTTTTCTTAATGCTCTCCCTGAAATCTTCAGCACAATGATCACAAGGATAAAACTTAGAAAACAGAGTGATGAGCTTAGACATGTCCTCCTGCTGTTCTACTGTGGGCTTATCTGGATAATAAGCAGCCATCGTATGTAAGAAACCCCATGTATTTCTTCCTAGTTCTTCTCTATCAAGAGGACACTCGACATGTGATTGATTGTCACTTTCTGTTTGTATTCCGTTTTCTTGTTTGTTGTCTTGATTTAACTTCACAGAATTCCTGTTTTTACCATACATCTTTAACCACGAATTCACATCCGTGCAAGCCCGGCATGGCTTTCTTTCCCCTTTCTCAGTCCTATCATAATATTCGAACATGTTTGGAGTTGAGTTACGATCTTTATCTCGTGCAGAAGACATTTACAAGTTGGTACAGCGATCAACTGATGAAATTCTAAATGTTGCGAAAGACTGAGGTCACGAATTTACATTTTCACTAATCGTCCGAAAAGTTCCGAATGCACCATTTCCTGTCCATGCCCTCCGTACCGCAAAGAGAAAATTAAAAAAAATAAATATAAGTAAGAAAATCTGCAGGTTTTTTGAAAAGTATTTAAATTCAGGTGGAAATTGAATAAATAAAGTAATGTTTAAAGTATCGGGTTTTTCTGTTCTTTTCTCTAGAGATATATATACAAATGTGTGAGTTGTGCATGTAGTATAGAATCCGACATGTAACAGAGTTCGGATGCTCCAATGTATGTCACACAGCATAGTTGCCTTCTATGTAGACGTCATACATTCACAATTGTTGACCTTGAAAATGTTAATTTTGAATGATCTAGCTTTTTGTATGTGATGATATCCTTACTCTTGGCATTCAGAAAAGCTGTTGGAAAAGTAGACTTCAAAACGATTCCAGGTGAATGACAGTCATTTCGACACCCGGTCATTTCGACACCCAGTCATTTCGACACTTTTTGGTCAATTTGACCCCCGGTGAAATTTTTTTTTGCAAAATGTAGTCATTTTCACACTCAACATTTTTTTAGCACTTCTTAGACTGGAATTAAATTGCATTAATTTAATGCTGACTTTGTCATATTATGCAATTTAGTTTAAGTGAGTGACCACTTTGTGTTTTAAATAGCGTTAATCAAAGGCAGTTACTTTGGGTACAAGTATGTCCTTACAATCTTCCGTAGCTATCTATATTTCGCCATTTAAGAAAAAATATTTTGCAGTGTTATGTTTATCATACCTTTAGTTTATCTGTCTTTAACTGTGTCCGACAGCTGTTTTCCTCCATCAGAGTAAATCACAATTAATGTTAACCTTACGAATATCAAAACTACCCAGGAAAAAAAATTGAAAAAATATATCCTTGACACATTCACGATAAAAAGGTATCTATATACATCCATTTTACTAAACATGTTATTTACTGTTCAAACTTTTGTAAATGTAGCACAACTGACTTTCTCATTGTGCAGCAGGGTAACTTTTGATAGCATTGTGACAGATTTTTTAATATGAACAAACCCAGATGTGGACGTTGTGATCGAGCCTTTTGGACAAACTGACAAAAGCTGGGTTGACATTACCTTGCATAATCTGATTTTAATTACGATTTTTTAAAACCTCAAATCAATTCTCTCTGTATGTCTCTTTACTGAACTGAGGTATATGTGCAGCAATGATTTTCGATATATGGTTATTGAAGTTTACGAATTTCCCTAACACAAAATTATTTAAAAAAAGCCAATACACATATTTCAATCACACACACACTAAAACAAAAGATGATACGACAGGTAAACATGCATAATTAGCAATTACGAAAGCAACAAAAAAGAACATACAAGTACATATAAAGATTCAGTTATCACTGACAAATAACACATTATCAGCCATCTGCATTTGACACTTCAGCATATAAATTTCCACGGATCTAACAATCAACATAGTTGTCCATCTTCGAAAGAATAACCAAATAGGTAAACACAATGATTGGCAAAGACAATTCCGATATACTGCAAAAAACACGCCAAAAAATTACAAATGAGTGCATTTTATAACATACTACACAATAAATGACCTGTTTTTCCCCCTTTGTTTGTAGGGGAAAAATCAATGGGTGTCGAACTGACCATTTTTTGCAAAAAAATTTTATTGGGTATCAAAATGACCAAAATAGGGGTCAAAATGACCAAAAAGTGCCGAAATGACCGGGTGTTGAAATGACCGGGTGTCGAAATCACTGGATACCTTCCAGGTGAATACATTTAACCCATGTGGTATGACTTTACACTGATAAAATGTGTCTTTAGTGTGATGAAATTTTAATTAACTGACTTTACCTCTTGTTTAGGCAATGCCATCAGATTTTGACAGTTTTCTAGATAACATCCTTTGCTAGATGAATATGAGGGGATAGCCCTAAACATAGGCATTTGGAATAACAGAGAAACCTTTAGGAAGTAACTTTAGCTGATTTTTGTACCTGAGAGTGTCTAAAGTTTGTCTGACATCACGCTAATTATTCATAAACACGCCCTATGACCCAATTTCCGATGAAGCTGGTTGTAACACTTTTTATCTGTCGGTTAAACGAGTATTTCACTTCTTATCACAAAGACAAATCAGTTAAACACATATTTTAAAACTTTATAAGATATTAAGAAACAGTTTTAACATTATAATCTTCATTTACATGCAACTTTTATCAGACAACAAATTCATTTCCTATTTGCCGCCATGTTTTCAAAGTTCTTAATCAAAGGCTCGAATTGAGCATAACTATTTCTTTTCTACAATTATTCTTTGCATGGGCCACAAATACTTTAGAAATCCATTACTGTGACGTTATTTAAAATAAAAGTGCGCAAGATCACCGGACAGTTGTATGCCGGATAAAACCTTACGGTTAATCTTTACTTCTTGAATGTTTGTGTTGTTTGGGGAATCTTTTTATGACTATCTTGAGTCATAATCTAGATGAAATATGTCTATAAATAGATAAATAGCTGTGAGGATCTAACAGTTCCTTTTAGTGTCATATTTAAACAGTTGCTTGCTTAGGTGCGCAAGATTACCGGACAGCATTGTACTGATAAATTAATCACTCAATGAAATTAAACTTATGATTTATTCAATATCTTTTCAACTTATTTACCTGAAATTCAGTACAAAATAATAGTTTTTTTTGTGCTGCCTTATTTGTCATTCAGATACAGAGTGGATGGAATCCTTCATGGCCTCCATCACAAAATACATGATAATAGTACGAATTGTGTCAAGCATTTTGCAAACACAAAACAGTTCCACTTGTTGCTCTTGTTTATATTCCTTTGCACCATTTCTCAGATGTAAATTCTTTTAATTTCAATGCAATAAAACAAATAGGATTGCATCTTCTTTTTGTTGTGGCTCTGCTTGACAACATTGGGCCAAAACAAAATATATGTGTGGTTCCACTTACCTGAACATGTCTAGTTTTTACACCCCAGCCTAAATGGTTTTTTCACCAGGTGATCGTTCGATATTTTAACACACAGTAATATCCCTTCTTGATGCTTCCTCAGGTATTTTCAAATTCAAAATGGGCTTACCAGATGGGCAAGGCATTGATATAGTTGAAATAAATCAGCTGGTATAAACTTACAGCATTGACATAATCCTAATTACTTCACAAATCGATGTCATTATTAACACCAGACTATGCAAATATTCATACACTTTCGATAACATTATAAACTTCGGTATCAAGACAGTTCCCCGACAAGACAGTTCCCAGACACAACTTTTCGAGACAGTCCCCCCCCCCGACAGATTTGAAGACAGTTCCCTAACACTTTTCTTTCATGCTAAATAACCTTTTTATTGATAATTATGATTGAAAAACATGAGATATTAGACATAATTGTGGATTATGCATGACGTGATTGGAATTTTTGCACCTTGTGAAGAAGAATTGTATGTACATTTACGACCTACTTATTCCCCAATGGGTGAATTCACAATGACTCAAGATTGTCATGAAAATAAAGGAATTTGAAAAAAGACTGTTAGCCAGCGTGAAAGTTGATAAAAAAATGTTTCGAGATTATTTGGAGTTAATTCTTTAAATTCCTTTGATAATTTGTAATTTAGTTATGTGTATTCCTTTATGTTACAGAAGTACATTATAGAGAGTGAGAGAGAGGGGGGATTTACCTGAGTGAAATTTATTTTTCTGTTTACCAAGTACACTCGGTCCATAATCCTAATTTCAAATACATGTATATTGTATGAACCATTTGGGAAAAAGTAATGTATTTCGATATTTTTTGGTATTTTGTAACGAAAGGCTGTCAGACTGTTCCGTCAAACAAAGTTCAGTTATAGAAAATTATAAACATTTCACAATGCCATCACAGAAAACTAGAACTTGTTTTTCTACAAAAAAACAGATGTCTCCCCCCTTTTTGGTGTCAGAAGGATTGGTATGTCACCAAGGCAATTTCTAACTGAAATAATGGTCATTTTTCTCTAACGGTTTTCGAATTATAGAGCGGACACAAAATTGTACGTAAAATGAGTTAGGAAAATAATCAAAGGGAAATAACTCGAAAAATATACAAGCCAGAGTTATGGTTCTTGTGCATGACGCTTCGTCTCATGGTGCTTTACCAATATGTGAAGTTTTATCAAAATATCTTAAAAGGTTTTCGAGTTATAGAGTGGACACGATTTGTGACAGACAGACGGATGCATGGGGGAAAAACAATATGTCTCCTGACCCTGACGGGGGGAGACATAATGAAATACAATCTCACTGTGACAAATGTACTTGTCAATCACAGATACAAACACTTCAATCATTCACAAAAGATCATTTATCTATAAAATTTGCCATCAACCATTTATTATCATGATAATTATCATTTGACATTGAACAAAAGTGTCGGGAAACTGTCTTTAAAAGTGTTGGGGAACTGTCTCGAAAACTTGTGTCAGGGAACTGTCTTGTTGGGGAACTGTCTTGTTCCCCTTCCGGCTACACAAAATCAAGTAACTTGGAAAAGCTTTAAAAAAGTGAAAGAATCAAAGACCAGTGTTCAATATTAATCATGAATGCCATTTAATGACCAAATGAATCATGACGACAGTAATTTTGCATTAAATATAGCAGCTTTCTCAGTGTTCTATCTAGCTTTGCTTGTAAGGGGGCTGATCGGGCCCAGAGATGTTGAAATAGGGGGCCATTTTGGAAAACTGGGCGCCATGCATAAAATCATACTGTATTACTGAAATGTTAACCTTTTTATTTAACAAGTGCTGCCTGTTTATTTAATAGGTATATTCTCATTCATGTATCTATGAATACTTTGCTAATAAAACTGCAACACTGCAGAAATTATCATCGTTACTGACGCGACCTTGTTTCCACCATTTATTTAGTCCTACAAAAAAAAAAATATGACGGAATATGTCTGTCAATGGTTAACTTTCGGAAATTTTGAAATCCTGTCACAGAAGGATTTGACTTTCCCGTCAATCATTCAGACTAGTTTAATTTTCTCATCATAAGCGAACCAATTTTTGGACTGATCATCTGGGAGCCACTTTGGTTGAAACCACTGGCGCTCGATCTCAATTTAAAATCGTTGCATATGTGTGTGTAACATAATAAATAACATTATTTATGCAGCAATTTTAAGTTTAGATCGAGTGCCAGTGGATGAAACTCTTGTTTCTGTGGGGTTTTATTATCGTCACTTGAACTACTGGCCCAATTGTGCTTTCCAAAGTAATATTTTCAACAGCTTTTGCTTTTATTCACCCAACTGAGACTTCCAAAATACTCAGAAAATCGCTTCATTGCAATGTTGAATGATCAGCGGAAGCTCAAAGGATCATCACCTCTGGTACCCGAAATCATCCAATGCAAAGATTGATAGCAGGCTACCAGCAGTTTGGTTTAGAATTGCGCCATCTGAAACTTTAAGGGGACTATGGCGCAATGGCGCGCTATAGATTGAACACTGGCTTTCTCAAATGGCAATTCATAGTCAGCACTCACTAAAACCCTGACGATAATGTTGTCTATGGAAAATTCAACACGCCAATCATTAATCTCAGCCTTTGTTTTTTAGTAAAGATATAAAGTATTGTACCTTGGTTGAAATAGAAAGAATGCTACATTAATTGACTTATTTTGTGATAAAAGTTAACATTTCCAGGCAACAAAGATGTTTCTATACTTATTATATTTGCATCTATTCTCAGCCTGAGTGATTTTATCTAATGTCATAGAAACAATTATCATGTAACAATGAAAAAAATACCACATTGTTTAAAAAAATATGTATAAATTCATAGTTTCTTTATTATGTTTTTAATCGAAATTAGTTGCTTTTCTGTATGTTATTCAGTATCATATCCAGTTCTGCAAAATAGTATACTTCTGTTCCATTTCGTATCGGATGGTTCTGTGTTTTAGTTGAGATGAAGTGAATCATTTTTGTTGTTGATTTGTTATAGTTTGACTGCTATAAAATATGCTTCATAATTATGATAAATAAATTCAAGTAACAATAAAGTCCAAAAGTAAACAAAGTGGGTGTTAAAGAGATTTCATTGGATTGTCATTGCGCAACATTTCCGTGCATGTCTCTCTGCTTTCTTTTTTTCCTTGCGCGTAATTTTTCTCACATGTAGTACTATTATCGGACTGCCAATTTCAGCTGCAAGACGTGGAGGATGTAGTGGTAGATACAAGTTTTTTTTAAAGATCAATGTATGAAAGTGTAAACCGTTCCGAAACAGCAGACACGGAACAGGTACATTTTTCGGACATCACTTATCCGGATAGTAAGTTTAGTGTGAGAAAAAAGAGAAAACTACTCGCAATTCTCCTTTTCAGTGTTTTCAAAGTCTCTTTCCTGGATATTGATATAAATCGGGATCGCTTGGTTCATTTTGCTATAAGATTCATCTGTAATTTATGCCTTCGAGTAATTCCTGGACAGTTCTACTTTTATTGTTTTTCCATCCATAAAAATGTACTATTTCGCATTAACCCTTTCCTAAATGATTTGAATAGGAACTTCTAAATTGAAAGAAGTTGCAGATGACAAATTTAAAAAAGGTATTAATGCAAGTTGAAATGCTGCTTGTGTAAAAATATTGTGGGGAAAGGCAAAATTGCTTGTTATGAGCAATTACTCTTTTTACCAAAATGTTTTCCAAAGCCGTCCCATTCCATTGTTCAATTGAGTATATATCAGGGAAAGGCAATATTATCTTTATTGTGAAAAAGACATTAATTTGTGCTGATTAATCTTACTTATTAATTTGAATCTTGGGTGAATTGTGTCATTTTTGTTGTTCCAAGGGAGGTAATCGAGTCCTAAAATGGGAAAAGTAGCTAGGCGACCTATAATTTTTTTTGCATTTTTTGATAAAGGATATACCCATGTGTATATCTGCGAAAAATAAGAAAAATCTCTGCGCTAGATTTCTTTGGAAGTCAAATAATGTCTTGACTTTCTATAATAAATGATCTTTTTGGCGGTTATGGATGTTATTGAAACATCGATAGCGGGTCATTAATTTGAAACAAATACTAATTTCTCATCAAGTTGAGAGGATCAGTCGATTTCACTTATTTAGTTAAATTGTAAACTAATGGTTGAAATGTTTCTCTCACATTTTAGTTGACATTTGAACATGGCCAAGAAGAAGAAGCAGAAACAAGCACTAAATTACTCCAGTGACACACAAAGACAGGATGATATGCAGCCTATTCAAAACCAACTGCAGTCCAGGAGTGTTAAAGGAAGTAATACAACAGGAATCAAAATACATAGAGAAAAGTTCTCATTTGGGCAAGAAAATGGGCTATCAACTGAGGGTTTTAGACAGTCACGGAAGCAGTCGGTAGATAACCATCCAATAGATAGTAAAATGTACATCAGGAATGCTGTAAATCTAAGACAAGGACATGTGCCAATGGCATTTAAACCTGCTAAAGATGATGGTACCAGAGGAAAGAAGAGAATCAAAGATCGAAGATTAATCCCAAGGATACAAGAGGTAGGTAGATTGATTCAAATACTCCTTCCAAATATGTAGAAACAGGTACTTAATTTGAATATGTGGAGTTCAACTATTGTGTACTGTTAATTTGAACCCTTTACCACACAATCCCAAATTTTAAGACCCTGACAGGGAAGGCTTTTGATATTTCATTGTGGCAAAAGTAGGAAATGCTGGTCACCAGCATTTTCTCCGATTTCCACAGTGTTTTCTTTCCTTCCAAAAAAGAAAAAAATTATTTTTGAGCCACATTTATATGAGCCATGCTCTGACAAAAGGGGGCTTAATGCATCTCCGTGATACATGATACCAGGCAAGTCATCACATAATTATGGATCCATAATAGGAACTTCTTTAAACAACCGACTAAATAATGAGGTAGACTGATCCTTTGACATACAGAAAATTGACCAATAGCAAAAAGTTTCGGCCCAGGTCAGCCTGCGCGGACTGCGCAGGTCGACCTGGGTCGATACTTTTCGCAAATGCATTAAGCCCTCTTTTCACAGAGCATGGTTCATATATTTTGTGCCTGCAAATGCTGTAGACAAGTCCAAAATGATGTTGTTTGGTAAAGAGCTGAGCATAAAGTGAGTGATGGTGGTTTCATCACACAATTATGATTTGCTAGATAACTACTCATCAGAATGATACATTTTCATTTGGTTCACACTCAACTGACTCTCTTATAGTAAAGACACAGTAAGGACCTTTTTTTTTCTGTTAAAGCCATAGAATTAAGTTTTGATAGAAGGATTAAATGATAACATTCACTGAAAGTACTAAAAGTCAAATAGACAATACATGTAGTTATATTTTTTAAAGTAAAACCTCTGAATTACTGCCTTGCTTTTTTTAAAGTAAAATATATGCGATTCTCACGTTTTTCAAGATTTGGCAGTAGTGAACTCTGGTTTTCTGGCATTATTATGACTTGGTGAGTATATGGACAAAAATTTTCCATTTGATCTTGATCTTTACATTTTCTGTTTCAGTACCTTGACACAAGGACAAATAAAAAGGTTGCCAGTGTGCCTCTAATGGCAGAATACTTACAGAATAAACATCCGTATGTACCAAGCTGAATTAGTCTCTTCTTACCATTTCATAACCCTTAGACTATACAAAATTTTAGAGAAATAGAAATCATCATTAGAAAATCACAAGAAATGTTCAGTATTTTACTCAAAGATTGGGACTGTTTTTTTTTTCCAATACTTCTATTTATACCGGTACCTATAAATAATCTTGCTCAGATACATGCATCACACTAGGATAAAATCACACACAACAGAAAAAAAAAAACCTGTATCTACACTGTAAAATGCAGTTCAAAATTTGGTATGATAACCCAACTGGCGTGGAATACATAATTGGTTTGCAATTTGAATGGTCAAAATGTTAAGCTATATGATATTCATTTGCCGTTCATAAAAACTGCTTTTACCAAAGCAACCAGTATTTGTTTCATTTCAATAACTGTTTTGGAATAAATTGGTAAATAATTGCAATATTTTGTAGAAAATTGTAGGTATATAATATGTGTAATAATATGTTGTAGTAAATTTCTTGGTGCTTGTATTTGCATCTTGCTATGTAAGAAAATTTTTACATTATGCTGGAGCTTCTTTCTTGCATGTTATTAAATTTTCTGTCGCTGCTGAAAGTAAATACAAGTACTAGGAAAGTTATATAGAGGATATTTGTTTTTCGTTGAAAGATTAAAATTTCTTTCATTGAGTCAACATCATCGGTAATATTTTCACAAGTGGCGCAGCTATGAGTTAAAATATTACTGATGATGTTCACGAGATGAAATAAATTTCGATCTTTCACAGAAAAAAACAAATATTCTACATAATTATTTCATGACTCTAACCTCTTTTTTGTTGGGACTTTCGTCAAAATACAGTATGGATGTGTTCGGTAATTTCCTGTGGCGTACCTCTCACGTAACAACGCATTACAGTATTGCATAAAGTGCGAGAAATGTAGGGTAAATCTGTGTAAATTACATCATATTTCCCTCTGGTTGAATGGCATGCACTGTTTACCTAGGTAACTAGTGCTTGGAAACTACCGTTTCTGCCTTCAATTGAAGAGTTAGAAAATATGAAATTCGTATTTTTTACTGGTTGTAACCATGAAATATCAAACCATAATCCACCATTTTTTCTCGATAAACTACCGAAAAACATGAACATGAATTAAAATTCCATGTTTATCAAAAACTGAAATGTGAGATTTTTATGGACAACTATTATTTTCTGAAATAAATGCTGCAATTTTTAAAAAAATTGGGGGTTGAAGCAGGACAAAAAGGTGATTATTTTTTTATTTCTATTTGTACAAGATTATGAATATTGTTACCCAAAATAGGGTAAACCAATTGAAATATTTAAGTTTTGTTTATGTAACTAAGGATTACGTTTGTTTGGTCATTTTGATAAAGCTTTGATAGCATTTGAATACACTTTTTTTTCAGAGAGTATTCCAGAAGAAACCGTAGTATGTTCACAAAATATGTAAACAAAGGTATGTAACCTTTGCTGTCACATTCTATAAAACTATTTTGTCTCTCTGACTTAGAGCATATCACATCTGCTTTTATGTCATCCCTGAAAAATAAAGATGTAACAATGTAGTACTACGTCAGTTCCCTTATTTTCATAATATTTCTATAGATTATAACAGAAGCCTCTTACAGAGAGTACAATTAGAGAGTTTAGTACTAATTTGAGTAAGAAACAAGTGTTTGTGCATATAAAGATATAAAAGGGTATTTTTTTTTCGGTGAAAGATCTCGTGAACATCATAGGTAATATTTTCACGCGTGTTTATTTCATGCTTCTTATCCTTATTGGGGGGACTTACATCAAAATCCAGTACAGTTCTTTTTGGTAATTCCCCATGCACTCTATGCATATCAACGCATTACAATATTACGTAAAGCGTGAGAAATGTAGGGTAAATTACATCATATTTCCATCTGGTTGAGTGGCACATGCATTTTACCTAGGTAACTAATGCGTGGGAACTACCGTTTCCGCCTTCAATTGGAGAGTTAGAAAATAAAATCGGTATTTTTCACTGGTCGTAACCATGAAATATTGAAAAATATTCCACCGTTATTTCTTGATAAACTACCGGAAAGCATGAAATAAGCCTATGGAAATCACTGGCTTGACAAACTTGAAGCAAAACCGGCTGTCTATATTTATTTCTCTAGCTAACATGCAGTCCCCTCCTTTCAACAAAAATGAAAAAAAAGGTTAACCTTTAATCCTCTTAACCCTTTACCACACAAGCCCAAGTTTTAACAACCCATCTAAAAATGGCTTTCAAAAACATTGTGAGAAGAGGAAATATTGTTGGTAACCTACGCTTTCTCCTTTTCCCACAATGTTTTCTACCCTTTCAATGGAAAATTGCATCATTTGACCCCATTTAATTTGTCGTCTGCAGATGTTTTCAGTTTGCACAGGTCTAAAATTTTGTCATTTGGTAAAATGGTAAGGTGTATGAGTTGACACAAAGATTCATGAACACACTTTATTTGTTTCAGCATATTCACAAATGGATACACAAGGTGAAAGCCAATCATCTTCATCAGAACTCAGTGACCCTGATACAGATGGAACTAACCAGTAATTCATTTTATTATTGATTTTAATAATTTGATAACATCTCCTGCCTTTGGTTAATTTCACATATTTCATCATTTACAAATTCCAAATTTAGCTTGTTTTCCTTTTTCACTGTTTCATTCAATCATCTTTTGCTCATGGCTGGATTTTACTGATATCTTAGTTCAATCTGTCTGAACCTAATTGTAGCATATCATTTTTAAGCTCATACTGTGGTACAATGCTGTTAAAATAGAAAAAAGTAAGACAATGTTAAACATCCGTAAGAGAAAAAGATCAGAAAAGAACCACGCCTGTCACGCTTCATATTTTGCTCTAAAACATTTTCTGATTACAAAAAAAAAACCAACAGTTTTTAACTCAAGTTTTATGATATCTGAAAGTAGGTATGAAGACGGGCAAACAAGCAAAAAGAGAAGGAAGGTGCAATCTGGTGATGAAGATGACAAATCTGATGTGGAAGAAATTCTAGTACAATACAAGGTAAAATCAACCACAGAAATTTGTCCAAGTGAAGGCTATTACTGATCATTAATTGATAGACATATACAGAAAATCATCATGAATTATTGGTTTATCCATAGAGCGCAGAAAAAGCCCTACAAACATTTTCATTTCAGAAAAAACACTGATAAAAACTGTGTCAAGTTTAATATTGTCCAGAATGTTTGAGCAAAGTGTACAGTGTAGACTAAAGATCAGACTGCATGTTTTGTGCAATCTGATCTTAATCTACACTGTCTGTAAAGGCAACTATAGTTGTGGTAAGCACTTTAATGGTCGACATATTGGTACATGTGAATGTGAAAAAATTGTGGCATTAGAGATATTGCTTTTTAAAAGGTATTTTTCTTTTGCTACAACATTTTCATAAACAGTTTGCAGCAAGATCAACTTTTTCTTTGATAGAGATGTACTTGTGTATTGTATTTTCTGTTTATGAGCTCCGTTTCATATCATTCTGTATCTTCAATTTCAGGATACAAATGCAATAAACAGTATGATGGCAGGAATGTATAAGAGTAGTTCATGGCATTCTGCTGATAACACTTTAGAGAGAAGTGATAACAAGTCTACATTAGTTTCAAACTCTCATACCCCAGACAGACATCACAATTTATCAGGACTTGTCAGATCTCAGGAAACTTTAGGGGAGTGTTATTTTATTGATAAACAAGGTAATGGCTCTACCATACCTAGGTCAAATAGATGTGAACAACCAGATCTAGATAAACCTGATTCTTTTGTTCCAAACTATGATTCACCTTCAACTGCTTTATATGAAGATTCTGTGAAATGTGACAGTAATTCCAGTCATTTACACAAGAAATTGACAAAGGCCCCCACTGTTTGTGTAAAGTCCTCGACAGGTAAAGCTATTGACAATACAAATTGTGTACCTGATGCTCATAGTTCCATGCCAAATGATGTGATATGTGATAGAAATGAAGAAGAAATAGTTATAGACAGTGACTGTGAAGAAGTCCCTATACAGAATTCTGATGGTACCAAAGCTGGTAATGTAAAGGAGAGAGAGACATCTACTCCAAGACGTGTTAAAAAGCAAAAGGTTTGTACCAGGTTTTACTTTTATTTTGATATTCAGTTAAAGTTTTTTTTTTAGCACATAGAAGAATGTGGCTTTTGTCTTGGTGGTTTTTATAGATATTTACATGTTTTTTTATAAATGGATTTTTTTGTAACTGTGACTGTATCAATGAAATTGTTCTTTTGATTTGTTTTGAAATTTGGCAAAGCAGATATTTATACTTTAATTTAGAACAAACTACATTTTTTTGACTTTTTTTCTATCATCTACTATAATACATGCACCCAGCCATATTTAACCCTTGGAATGCTTAAAGAGAATTGAGTTGATTTTACAAACTGCATGGATGAAGATTAGACAGCATAGAATGTGCTGACTGACCTTAGACCCATTTAGTGGGATATTTTTTTAGATAAACTGGTGTGGTCAAAACAGCCATGAAAATTAAAAGACGTTTTCATAACGAATTACAAGTTCCATGTAAATAGCACTGTAGCAGTCAGTGCTTAAACATTTGAGAAGTTCTTTGACAAAAGGGGGTTTGATGCATCTTGTTAATGTGCCATTCCAAGCAAGTCATCACATATTTAATTATAGATGAGAAACCCATTTTGTCTAACAAGGGACAGAAGCATTAGTAAAATTGTCCTTGAACATGCAGAAAATTTACTTGTGTCAAAAAGTTTTGCCCCACTTCAGCCTAGATGTGTATTCAACCCGCTTTTCACAGAGTATGGCTCATTCATTTTTTTCTCTTTATGAAAGGTGTCAGGTAAATCAAAAAAGACTAACGATGAATCAAAGTCAACAGATTCAAAGGAAGGTAAATTGTGCTGTTGATTTATTGTCATCTTTTTTTTAGGTCACCTGAGCAGGAAGTGCTCATGGTCAGCTTTTGTGGTCGTGCTGTGTGTGATCGTGCTGTGTGTGTCGTCTGTCGTCAACTTTCACCTTGTGTACACTCTACAGGCCACATTTTATGTCCGATACTCATTAAACTTGGTAGATCATTTGTCTTGATAATATCTTGGACAAGTTTGAAAATGGGTCATGTGAGGTCAAAAACTAAGTCACTAGGTCACATCTTAGAAAAACCTTGTGTACGCTCCAGAGGCCACATTTTTTGTCTGATACTCATGAAACTTGATCAAAATTTGCCCTGTCTCACGGGTCTCATGTTTTACAGGGCCTTTCTATTGAGGAAATCTTCTTATTTATAACCATAGATTTTAGACCTGTATTATTTGGTATGGGGTTTTATCTTGTGGATCTCTACCAGGACTCAAGGAATTATAGCTCTGTGTTCAAAAGTGGCTTAACCCTGGGGTCATAACATTCTCTTGGGATTTTATAGAGAAAATTCTGTATGTTCTCTAGTTTGAAACAAATTGGCCAATATTCGTAATGTTTGGCGTGCAGGGTTTTTACTTATTAGCCAGTGGAGCGATACAGGACCATCATGGCCCTCTTGTTATCTAAATTTATTGAAGTAGATAATAAGCAAACATTATTAACCTTTTACCATATGCCAAAGTTTTAGACTTGTCAGCTTTGAAACCGTTTGTAGATGACTTATAAATTGTGACTTAAATTATGGGAACTATTTGAAAAAGAATTGAAAACATGAAAAAAAGGAGAAAATGCTGCGTACCAGCACTTTTTTTCCTTTTTCCCACAACATTCTCAAAAGACCTCCCCGTCAGGGTTGTTAAATATGAGGATTGCGTGGTAAAGAGTTATTCCCTTTTTGTTTGTGTTACATTTCATCTACAATATCATGTTATAAATGAGTACATTATTTTTTGTTTTCTCTTTTGCAACAGATATTTTTAAAACTTTGTCACAGAATAGGATGTTGCCCAATTTACTTATTTCTCCATTAGCCACTATATCAGATCTTTCTGGCAGGTTTATTACTTTTTACAAAGTTGTTAAAGTTGTCTGCAACAAAATTCAGGAAGTTAAAAGTTTAACTCTTTACCAAACAACAAAATTTTAGTCTTGTCTGTCATGAAAGCATTGGCAGACGAAAAATGAAACATGGGTCAAAAACTGAAATTAGCTTTGGAAAGGTAGAAAACGTTGTAGGAAAAGCATGAAATGCTGGTTACCAGCATTTTCTTCTTTTCTAAAGTTTTCATTCCCAGGGTTGTGAAAACCCAGGATTGTTTGGTAAAGTTTAATAAATGCTTAAAGGGTTGATAGTTTTGATGACTTATGTCAGGTGTGTTTGATATGCTTTTGTTATTTAACTCTTTACCAAATGACAAAATTTTGGACTTGACCCAACTGAAAAGATGTGCAGACTACAATATAAATGTATCTCAAATGATGATTTCCGTCCTCAAACATAGTGGGAAAAAAGAGAAAATATGGTTACCAGCATATTCTCCTTTTCCCACAGTGTTTTCAAAAGCCCTCTTTCTTCAGTGTTGGTGAAACTCAGGATTGTGCCATATAGGGTTAGAAGGTTTCAGCAAAACCATCCATCTTTTGTATTATTGTTACTTTTACTTTGCAACAGCTGGTCCAGTATTACAGAAATCGACTGCTACCTTTGCAGATATTGGTGGAAATGAACAGAGTTTAGTTGTATGTAAACTATCCTAATACTTTATCAGAAATAAAATATCACATTGGTGTTTATTTCATGATGTTTTTATCTAATGATTCATTTTGAAATTGATGAAATAAAAGCATTGACATGTACAAGTAGCCTGGGTCAAGGTGGTATTAATTTATTAATTACTTCGTATCAGACTCTTCTAATTGCGGTCTACTGTCAATCTTTTGCAACTATCTGTTATTATTACCGCCTGGGGACTTTTGAGGGTCTCCCCATGATTATGAATTGTGCCGATTATCTAATTATACACTTGTTTATCGCGTGACGTCACAATGTTGATAACGATGCATTGGCGCATTTTTTGACTAATTCAAGTACAACGGGGACGAGTGATTTTCCCGAACCTGTTGTTTTATCAAAAAATTATCATGACCTTAAATACAGATTTTAAAAGCATCTTTTTGAAAAGCTTTCAGAGTCAAACAGACGAATCAATTAGCTGCTATTGTAAACTATCCTTCAAAGTCACTGTGAATACCTGTTTGAAATTTTGTTGTCAATATGTTCAAAGATGGTGCACAAACAGGAAGTGACCAATTCAAGGCTATTGGAATTTCTGTATCTATTTTTAGTCATTTACATTCGAAAACGATCGCAGCGACATCTAGGTTACCCCACTGTGAGATGGGGTAAACTAGATGTCGCTGCAATTGGTTTTCGACTGTCCCCAGGCCATCATTTTTGGCAAAGTAATATCCGAATGACAGAAAAGGACAAAATGAACGGACCCGTTTACAGGTCCATGTTTATAGATGTAGTTGTTTGAAAAGTGTACGTACACAAGAAGGTAGTTTTGTGACATTTACATGCAAAGTAAAATAAAACAGTTTATAGAAGGACTAAATAGAAATATTTTCACTACTTTGTTTACTTTCAATAACTTATGCTGCATGTCTTTGTTGTTATTAAACATGAAAATTGTAACATTTTCTGCACATATAGGTCTTAGCAACAAGGACTTCATTTTCACCCAAAATAGTGAAGTAGTACAATTTTCAGCACATGCTGTGGTTAGTTTTGCCAGCTTTTTATGCTTATTACTACAAGGTTAACATAACCAGAACTGGGAACCAAAAAGCAATAGTACACTAGTGTATTATCAAAAAAAAAGTCATGGGTTTAACCCTTTACCAGACGACAAAATATTAGCCTTGTGCAAATTGAAAGTGTTTGCAGATGACAATTTCAGTGTGGCTTAAATGGTGCAATTTTTCTTTGATAGGGTAGAAAACATTGTGGGAAGAGGAGGAAATGCTGGTTACCAGCTGGTTACCAGCATTTTCTCCTTTTCCCGTAATGTTTTTAAAAGGACTCTTCCCTAGGGTCGTTGAAAGTCGGCATTGTGCCATAAAAGTTAATATACTGCTGAAGGAGGTTTTGTGATAAATACCTTTAAAATGCTGCAGAGAAAATGTTTTGAGAAAAATTGACTTCTTTTTTGTCAGGTGTTTTAAGTTGGAAAATACTAAGTACACATGCCCACAACAGTTATACATGTATTTCAACAGTCATGTAAATTACATCATGTATGTGATACAATCATCCTGCTTACCTCATGAACATGATGTTACTGGGTAGAAAAAAAAAAGAGTTGTAGGATGATTGAAAATTCTTCTTTGACTGTTTTTTGATATGTCTAAAAAAGAAGGAAAAATGTTTCACATCTTTGAATTATGAATACATAATATTATGTGTTTTCTGGTTGTTTATTAATATTTGAGCCATACTCTGGCAAAAGGAGGTTTAATGCATCTTCGTGATGCTTGATACCAAGCAATCTTTAGTGTAATTATGGATTCATAAAATCCATTTTGTGTGGCAACCAGCTGAATCATGAGGTAGAATTATCCTTGGACAAGAAGAAAATTTACAAATAGCAAAGAGTTTTAAACCATGTCAATCTGAGGGGATTGTGTAGGCTGACATGGGTCGATGCTTTTTGCACATGCACGAGACCCCCTTTTGCACAGAGTATATCTCATATTTATGTGTTTAATACTTGTTGACCAAAACATGGTTTTTATCAAGTGTCTACCTAATGGGTAACAGGACTTTTTGCTTTGAAAATTTGTAAGATATTGTCCATTAGTGATAATAATAATAAGAGATTCCATAACATTGTTAGTCATTCCAGCATCTTTTTTATGGTATAGGAGACAATACTTTGGTATTTGATATCAATTTTTCAGGAGATCTGCAAACTACTAGTACACATGAAGCACCCAGAAGTTTATCAACAGCTCGGTGTGACCCCTCCACGAGGATTCCTACTTCATGGTCCACCAGGTTGTGGGAAAACTTTGCTGGCAAATGCCATCGCTGGGGTAAGATCTGTTCATGTTCAACTTGTAAAGTTTTGTGATTAACTCTTTACCACATGAGAAAAATTTAGATTTGTCCGAATTGGTGGCATTTTCAGACATCAATTAAATTTGGCTCAAATGATGGACTTTGTCTTTGATATGGTAGAAAAGATTGTGGGAAAAGAAGAAAATGCTGGTCACCAGTATTTTCTCCTTTTCCCACGATGTTTTCTAAAGGCTTCTTGTTCAGGGTCGTTAAAACTCTGGATTGTGTGGTAAAAGGTTAAGTAAATATCTCTTGAATACTGTTGCAGTAGACTCTTTAAAATTTTCATACTTGATTAGGAAATCAAAATGGATCAGTCTTTACTGTCTGTTTTGTTTGGATTTGAAAGCCCATTCTATAAATGTTAGCTTATGTATTTTGAATATCATAGAAAATTAAACAAAGAGCAGAACTCCATAAATAAGATTTATTTTTTTCTGTAAAATAGATTGTTTAACTTCAGCTTTCATGAAGTAATGTGCCTTCATAATGCATCAATTTCTTGTAATAAGAAATACAGAAATACATGTAGTACATGTAATTTAACTCCCTACCACACAATCCAGAGTTTTAACAACCCAGATTGAAAGGGCTGTTTAAAACACTGTGGAAAAAGGGAAAAACGCTGGTAGCTAGCATTTCCTCTTTTTTCACAATGATTTTTACCCTTTCACAAACATGCACTTTCATTTGAGTTACATTTGTCACCTGCATATGCTTTTAATTTGGACAAGATAAACCTATATATGCAGCATATTTATAGTGACATAATTTTTTGTGGAGGAAAAAGCATATTTCTAGCATGTACTTTCAAATAAGATTTCAAAATTTCCCATTTAGATTCAGTGATACAACCAAATGATATTGAAAACTAGAAGAATACAGGAAATGAACTTCTTATTCCATATTCTCTAACAACTGTAAAAAGGCATTATTCTACTTCTAAATTGCAAGACATGCCAATTGATTATTTGATGTCTCAGGTTGCATTTTATCATTTTGTTAGTATTTGAATTTTGAAATTCCTAGTGAATACTGTCCCTATATATTTCCCATTTAGGAACTTGATCTGCCAATGGTAAAGATAGCAGCAACAGAGATTGTATCGGGTGTGTCAGGTGACTCAGAGGAAAAAGTGAGAGAATTATTTGAAAAAGCAACTGTAAGTAGGGATTGTATTGCATTTAGTGTCTTAGACATAATTCATAATGAGGATCCAGTTTTGCTGTTGAAATAGAAAAAATAGATATTTTGGCTTATTTTGCTTTTGATTTATGTGTTTAGGTTGATTTTGAATACTCTTTTCCACAGCCTTCCATTCACATCAGAGTGACCAGTGCACCATTCAATTTATTTCTGGACTTTTTTACCAGGGCAACATTCAACAGTCTGTCCAAGTGTCTTTTCCAAAGCTTTATTTCAACATAAACAAATTCTAAACAATATTGAGCGGCTGTAAAGAAACGAGTCATGTTGCAATGAGTTCATCTATCCCTGGAAAGCATTTTGGCTGCATTGGAATTTGAACATACAACTCCTGTATCAGTTGCCTTACAAGTCTCATTATTGAAGTACTTGGGCTCTGTTTGCCTTTTTGAAAATACATGTAATGAAAATAGTCAGAGCCTGAAAGACAAACTACGGAATGATATAACTTTGTTTATTCCTGTAAAAGATTTTGTGTCAACGACTTTTTGTAATGGTATTTAACTCTTTGCCAAACAACAAAATATTAGACTAGTCCAAAATGAAAGCTTTTGCAGACAACATACTGTTATTAGATTTGCCTCAAATGGTGGAATTTGTCTTAAATAAGGAAGAAAACATTGTGGGAAAAGGAGAAAATGCTGGTTACCAGCATTTTCTCCTTTTCCCTCTATGTTTCTAAAAGCTGTCTTCCTCAGGGTCATTGAAACTCAGGATTGTGTGGTAAAGGGTTAATTGATAAATTCTAATCAGGCAAAACAGTTTCCATCATATTTCAGTAGAGTAAACTAAAAAACGTGATGTTTGTGTTTATTTTTTTGTTTTCTAATGGATGTAATAAAACTATCTGGATGTTTGAATTTCCAGCTATCGGCTCCCTGTGTTTTGTTCATTGATGAAGTAGATGCTATAACTCCTAAAAGGGAGACCGCTTCAAAAGACATGGAGAGACGTATTGTCTCACAGCTTTTAACATGCATGGATGGTGAGGACTTCTGTTTTCTTCTATGTATCATTTGTCATGTAGCATACAATTTAGCAAAAGTTACCAGTCACAATGTTGTCTATACTCTCTACATAGCATTATCATGACTATCATCATTTACTTTTCTTTTCTTGATTTAGATTTATTTTAGATGACCATAATGTGTCTAGGTAAAATCAGAGCCATAAAACATCATGATTGATTCCCTTCAGTAATGTCCTCATGGTGAGGTTGAAACTAACAGATTTCTCTGTCCTGTTTAAATTGAATAGAAGAGATAGGAAAAGACGAAATGCCTATTTGGTAAAGATTTCTATTTAAGTGAAAGATTGTTCTGCAGTTTCATGACCAGTATATATCAACAACTTTCAGACCTAAACAAGAACACTGAGGCACATGTCCTTGTTATAGGGGCCACAAACAGACCAGACTCTCTGGATCCTGCGCTACGTAGGGCTGGACGGTTTGATAAGGAAATTTGTCTTGGCATTCCAGATGAAAATTCTAGGAAAAGGTAATTTCTGAAGTTAGCTTGTCACAAAGACAGTTTTATAGCAAAAGTCCAAACATTTCTAATGATGTAAACCAATCACTGCATAAATATAAGTTTTTATGCCACTGCAGTGAATAAAGCATTGTGCAAATATAGAAATTGCTCTCTTGTACTCTGTGTTTTCTGCATAATTCAAGGAAAGGGATTTCCTTTTGATTTGTCTGAACATAGTTCATGCATATTTATTTTGCCAACTGCTAATGCTTTCAGTACATGCAGTCTAAAATTTTGTCAAATTTTGGAGGGATAGTTACTGTGAATTGATTGAAAATTTTACAAGGACAAGTGTGAAAAGATTATAAAAAAAAAATTGATTTGGTGTGAAAAGAAAAAGCGGTCTACATGAGGTAATGTTCTAGAGAAAAGAAGTACATACATGTACATGTAACCAAAATGAGAAAAGGCATACGTTAAACATTGGTTTATTTCGTTCACAAATTTTCTTTGTCAACATATAAATGAATAATTGTCTTTTTTTCCATTAGAACAGATCTTTCATCAAAAAAAAAGTTCAATCAAAGCTTTTGTTATCAGTAAACTCTCATTTGTAGTTATTGAAGTAAATTATGTAGTTAATTGTCTTTGCTAGCTTACATTTTTTAATTTAAGAATTCTGGAGGTACTCTGCAGAAATTTACGATTGACCCCTGGATTTGATTTCTCCTACCTGGCTCAGTTCACACCAGGCTTTGTGGGTGCAGATCTGATGTCATTAACCAGGGAGGCGGCTATGGTGGCTGTAAACAGGTAGAACTGTTTGTCTGTCTGATCATAAAGCCTGCAATATTTTCAGTCTTGAAGCAGGCTACTTTTTAGCTCACCTGAGCATGAAGTGCTCATGGTGAGCTATTGTGATCATGCTGCGTCCGTCGTCCGTTGTGCATCGTGCGTCATCAACTTTTACCTTGTGTACACTCTAGAGGCCACATTTTCAGGCCGATACTCATGAAACTTGGTCAGAATGTTTGTCTTGATGATATCTCGGACGAGTTCGAAAATGGGTCATGTCAGGTCAAAAACTAGGTCACTAGGTCAAATCTTAGAAAAACCTTGTGTATGCTCTAGAGGCCACCTTTTTTGTCCAATACTCCTGAAAGTTGGTCAGAATGTTTGTCTTGATGATATCACGGACGAGTTCGAAAATGGGCCATATCGGGTCAAAAACTAGGTCACCAGGTCAAATCTTAGAAAAACCTTGTGTACGCTCTAGAGGCCATATTTTCAGTCCAATACTCCTGAAACTTGGTCAGAATGTTTGTCTTGATGATATCTCAAATGAGTTCGAAAATGGGCCATGTCGGGTCAAAAACTAGGTCACCAGGTCAAATCTTAGAAAAATCTTGTGTACGCTCTAGAGGCCATATTTTCAGTCCAATACTCCTGAAAGTTGGTCAGAATGTTTGTCTTGATGATATCTCGAACGAGTTCAAAAATGGGCCATGTCGGGTCAAAAACTAGGTCACCAGGTCAAATCTTAGAAAAACCTTGTGTACACTCTAGAGGCTACATTTTCAGTCCAAAACTCTTGAAAATTGGTCAGAATGTTTGTCTTGATGATATCTCGGACGAGTTTGAAAATGGGCCATGTCGGGTCAAAAACTAGGTCACCAGGTCAAATCTTAGAAAAACCTTGTGTACGCTCTAGAAGCCACATTTTCAGTCCAAAACTCTTGAAATGTGGTCAGAATGTTTGTCTCGATGATACCTCTGACAAATTTGAAAACGGGCCATGTTGGGTCAAAAACTAGGTCACTAGGTCAAATCTTAAAAAAACCTTGTGTATGCTCCAGAAGCCACATTTTCTGTCCAATACTCTTGAAATTTGGTCAGAATGTTTGTCTTGATAATAACGCAGACAAGTTCGAAAGTGGGCAATGTCGGGTCAAAAACTAGGTCACTAGGTCAAATCTTTGAAAAACCTTGTGTACGCTCCAGAAGCCACATTTTCAGTCCAATGCTCTTTAAAGTTGGTCAGAATGTTTGTCATGATGATAGCTTGGATGAGTGTGAAAATGGGTCATGTCAGGTCAAAAATAGGTCACCAGGTCAAATCTTAGAAAAACCTTATGTAAGCTCTAGAGTCCACATTTTCAGTCCAATAATCCTGAAATTCAGTCAGAATGTTTGTCTTGATAATTTCTTAGACTAGTATGAAAATGGGTCATGTTGGATAAAAAACTAGGTCACAAGGTCAAATCTTGGAAAAACCTTTTGTACTATAATTACAGTCCAATATTCTTTAAACTTTTGTTAGAATGTTTGTCTTGATGATATCTTGCATGAGTTTGAAAATAGGTCACGTGGAATAAAAACTAGGTCACCAGGTTTCATCCTTGAAAAACCGTGTGTATGCTATAGAAGCCACATTTTCAGTCCAATAATCTTGAAATTTGCTTTGAATGTTTGTCTTGATGATATCTTAGACTAGTATGAATATGGGTCATTTTGGATTAAAAACTTGGTCACTAGGTCAAATCTCGGAAAAACCTTTTATACACCCTACAGGCCACATTTTCTCTCAAATACTCATGAAAATTTGTCGGAATGTATGTCTGGATAATTTCTACATGTCAAGTAGGCCGCTGAGACAAATTCTAGAAAAAGCTTGTGTGCACTGTAGAGGCCATTTTTGTACGCCCAATACTAATGAGTGTTTGTCAGAGTGTTTGATTAACATGCGTGGCGGAGAGAGAAATCAGCTTTTCAGCTTTTCTTTACTACCATTATATCTAATGCTCTAACATCTATCCCTGTACGCAGGGCAATTACTTTAGAAAATAATCTGTTTTGTGGTATCTAGTCTGAGTTTGCATTTACTCCTGGCTTACCAGAGTCTGGATATTTTGACTAGTTTACAGTTGGTTCAGCATGTTAGGATAAAGTCAAATATGTGACATTTTGCAGGGCCATAAATGAAACAATTTTGATAAGCATTGAAACTACTGACATAGAAAGAAGTTATTAACCCTTTACTACACAATCCCCAGTTTTAAAGACCCTAAGGAAGAAGGCTTTTGAAAACATTGTGGGAAATAGAGAAAATACTGGTAAATAGCATTTTCTCCTTTTCCCTAAATCTTTTCCTTTTCAGTTTTACTCATTCACATTTGTGTACTAAAAATGCTTTTAGTTTGGACCAATCTTAACCATACATTTCTGAATCTGTGTAGGGGTATAAGATGTGAAATGCTGATTTAAATATTTTGTTCTCTGGATTGAATAAAAAACATTATTTGGTTGATTTTTATACGCGGGTCAAAGACGGGACGTATTATGGGATCACCCATGGCATACGGGCGGGCGGCGTCCAATTCTTTGTCCGGAGCATAACTTTGTCATCTCTAGTCCGATTGACTTGAAACTTGGCTTTTGTGTTTGTTGCAATAATACGGAGTGCAGTGCGAAAGAACCATAACTCTACCTCATGCTGTCTTTGAGTTATTTCCCTTTGATCGTCATTTTTACAGCATTTTCTGCTTGTCCGGAATATAACTTTGTCATCTCTAGTCTGAACATCTTCAAATTTGGTATGCATGATTGTTGAAAAATTACGGAGTGCAGTGCACAAGAACCATAACTCTTCCTAGCACGAATTTTGAGTTATTCCCCCTTTGATCTTCATTTTTATAGCATTTCTTGCTTGTCCAGAGCAAAACTTTGTCATGTTAAGTAGGAATGACTTGAAATATGGTATGCTTATTTGTTGCAATATTTGGAAGTGCAGTGCGCAAGAATTGTAACTCTACCTCGTGCTGTCTGAGTTATTTCCCTTTGATCGTCATTTTTATAGCATTTAGTGCTTGTCCAGAATATAACTTTGTCATCTCAAGTCAGAACGGCTTCAAACTTGGTATGCATGTTTGTTGCAATATTACGGAGTACAGTGCGCAAGCACAATAACTCTTCCCTAGTGCGGATTTAGAGTAATACCACTTTGATCTTCATTTTTACAGTATTTCTTGCTTGTCCGGAACGGAACTTTGTCACCTCAAGTCAAATTGAATTGAGACTTGGTTAACATGCTTGTTGCATTACCTGCCCTTTATGATTATTATACCCCCTCGACAACTGGCAGTGAGACGGGCTTATCTTGCGACAATTTGCCGCTCTTGTTTTTATCTTGATATGTGCACAGGGATAATACAATTAACATATAGAACTTACCCCAACTAATACTAAGTTTTAACAATCCAGAGGAAAAAAGCTCTTGAAAACATTTTGGGAAAGGAGAAAATGCTCGCCTCCCCAGCACGGCCAATTTCTTTCCAAGGATCGATGATAGTCATTGCGACAGGATTCATTCCTCTCTCGTAGCTGATCATTGTTTCGACAATGCTGCTATAGGAAAGCAGCCAGTGGCTTAGAAAGAATATTTGTGGATTACTGGTAAAAGAAACTCCAGGAAAGTATGGATAGGTGCACTGGCAGCTGAGATATAACTGAAATAATGTTGAAAATGGTGTTAAACACCATACAATCAATCAGTCAATCAACATTGACCTTTTTGCATGTAAATGCTTTAATTTGACTAGTCTAAAGTTTTGTCTTGTGGTAAAAAGAATTAAAATTGTTTATATTTTTAAATCAGGGTATTTAAAGATCTACAAACATCCGGTGCTAGTGATACCAACTCAAAGAATGAAAACAGACAAAATTGTGAACAACAGATCAGAAGTTGTGATGAGACAATGGGGACAGAATTATCTGATAATAAAGTTACAGACATGGTATTTGTGTCAAGGAATTCTGACAAAACAGACAAAAAAGTGGCATCTGGCTCTCATTTCATGAAAAGTGACTCAGATCTATTGCAGAATGATATATTAGATTCATCTGTTAACCAGTCTGAGATATATAGCACCACTTGTGATATGAATAGAACAGACACTGAAATACTGCAAGCTAGTGAAAAAGATCAGAGAGAACCCAACACAAATAGTGCATTAAATTTTGAAAGTATTCCAGTATCTGAAATTACTCATACCTCTGGACCTGATAACCAATCGACCACAGATGTTTCTTGTGTCTCACAAAGGGATACTTTGGTTACACAAGAAGGTTGTGTTACAAATGAGAATGTGATTCTAAATGGGACAAATCTTAGTTCTGAGGGCCAAGATAAGACCGTTGAGGAAACGGAACTGTCTTCTGGTGAGGGATCTGTTGCTCTTCATCTGTTTTTAGGAAAAGCAATGTTAAAGTTTTGGATTTTTTAGTGTTTTTTATCCCATCATCATAGAAATATATATGGAATATTATACTGTAGTGACTTTCCTGGTGCTGATATTTATTTCGAGCAGCGTGAGAAAATTTGGAAGCGCGTGTGACCGAAGGTCGAGCAAGATGCCAAAATTTTCTTACCCAGCGAGAAGTAAATACAAGCACCAGGAAGGTCACTACAGCATAATATTCCTTTTGTTATATATCTACACCTTTTCAACAACAAAATATTGCAAATTATTGACATTTTATTCGAAAACAGTAAACAAAACAAAGCAAATAATGGTGTAGTAGCCAGTAACTTTGTTTTATGAATGGCGGATGAATATTACAGAGTACAATTTTGACCAGTCAAATTGCAAATGATGACATACATATACCGCTCATGAGTTACATCATTATTACGTAAATTATACCATATTTGGAACTGTATTTCACAGTGTGTAGATATAGATTTTATTTTGTCTCATGTGATGTTTTATCCTTGTGCAACACATGTATTTGAGCTGGAAAATTTTCAGGTATATAATAAGACTATTTATGCACTGCAGTTTTTACAGCATTTTTGGGGAAAAAGAGAAATTGCTTGTAACAAGCAATTGCTAATTTTACCACACAGTTTACCATACAGTCAAATACATTTGTAATTATATTTTTCTTTCCTTCATATGTGTGTTCTTGTGTAATTTATAATATTTTCTGTTTCAAAGCTCTAATAGTAATGAATATTTAGTACTCCAAAGTGTATATGTGAAAATCTGAAAAATTTACAATGATTTTGTTCTGCACAGGCTTATTATTTCACCAGAAGAGTTTTTTCTACCATTAAGTTAGAATTTGACATGCGACTTGAATGAGTAAAAAGACAAGATCATAGCAGTATGTAATTGTCAAACAGGACAAAACAGGTAAACAATAACTTTTGTGTCAGGAAATCTAACGCTTTTTACTCTTTGCCAAACAATCCCAACTTTTAATGACTCTCAGGAAGAAGGTTATTGAAAACATTGTGGAAAAACAAGGAAATGCTGGTAACCAGCATTTTCTCCCTTTTCCACAATGTCTTTTACCTTTAAAAATGGAACTTTTATGTTTTAGCTAACCATTAACTTGGCGTCTGCAAATGCAATTCAAACAAGGCTATAAAATTGTTGTTTGGTAAAGAGTTAAAGAAGATATAAAATACTGCTGTTACTTTTGTTGTTCTCATGTTGACTCCTATAATTTTAAATGTTATTTTATCCCCAGTTTGCTAGTGTGTATCTGTGTTTGTTTATTGTTTACAGTTTTGTCATGGTTGAAAGATCAACCTCCACTTACTGAAGAGCAGCTTCGAGATTTGTTTGTGACACTAGATGATTTTAAGGTATTCTCTGTTTGTAGTGCTCTTTTTATTGTAAACATAAAGATTTATCATTAATTAAACTAAATACAGTGTCACAAAGCTTTTATAGATACATGTACTGGGACATTCACTGATACTTATGGTTTAACCAGTAACAGTTAGGCCAAAAGCTATTACAATTTACATAAGATCAATGAAAGGTTGGTATTGCCTCTTACCAGTGTAAAAAACATTGTGAGAAAAGAAGAAATAGCTTACTACTAGCGACTGTTATTTTTCCTTCTGATGTATTTGAGACCAATCTGCTGAAGGTTTTTAATAGTCATAATTGTTCTGTCAAGTGAATTATGTATCAAATTTGTATTCTAAATTGATGATGCTTGGAGGCAGTACAACAGATTGATATCATATTTTTAGGGATCAAGGGACTCTATTGTTGGTTAAAATGGAGTTGTTTTTGCAGTTTGTATACTTTGATTATCATAGCTACAGAAAGTTCATTTTACACTCCCAGCATGCATTGCATAGTGTTCAGCCATCTGCAAAGCGAGAGGGATTTGCTACAGTACCAGATGTGACCTGGGATGATATTGGAGCTTTACATCATGTCCGAGAGGAGTTACAGCTAGCTATCCTCGTAGGCATTCTATGTACTTGATTGCCATTTTAAAATTAGGGCATTGCCTTATAATATTATTGCAAGCTTACAATCCTGATTTTAAACGACACTGAGTGGGAAGACTTTTGAAAATATTGTGGGAAAAAGAAAAAATGCTGATACCTAGCATTTTCTCCTTTTCAAATAATGTTTTCTACCCCATCATAGAACTTGGGGATACTTGTACCAGTTTCAAATTTTGTAACCACAGATTATTCGAATTTGGAAAAGTCTAAAAATATGTCATGGTGAAATGGTTTACTTACTGTCAAATCAGTATGAATCTTTACGCTCCTGCAGTTGACATATTTTGAAAACATTGGGGTAAAAGTGGGAAGTTATGTTTGTTGCAGGCATTTGCTCTTTCTTGAAAGATGTACGAGGGTTGTTCGATATGTAATGTGTATTGTACGATATCTCAAAAGCATTTGACTCAAATAGTGAAATGAACATTACATCCCTTCAAAGTATTCTCCACGGTTTGAAATACATAATTTCAATGTCTGAATCCATTTCTGAAATGCGTCACGGTACGCTGATTTAGGTAGATCTTTGAGGCACTGACTGATGGCTGAGCCAAGGGCTTGTCGGGACTTGTAACGACGACCAGATAAGAACTTTTTAAGTTTTGGAAAAAGGAAAAAGTCGCATGGGGCTAGATCTAGAGAGTATGGTGGGTGTGGCAAGACGGTAACCTTCTCCGACTTCAAAAATTGCTTCACAAGCTCAGATGTATGTGATGGAGCATTATCATGAAGTAGACGAACATGCCTAAATCCTGACACAGGGCGTCGTTTAAGATAATATTTCTTGACCTTTTTTAGTGTAACATCTCGGTAATACCGACCTGTAACACTTTTGCCCTTCGGCACCAGAATTTGTACGGCTATACCATCACATGAGAAGAATATGCAATAAAGAACCTTCTTTGTGCTTGTGCTTCTTTTGGCAACTACAGGCCTTCTACTGTGTTTAGTTAGCCATATTTTGTTTCCAATTTTTCTTACTGTTTCGAAATAGTGAACCCATGTTTTGTCACCAGTAACAATGTTTGCAAATTGTCTTTGAATTTGGGAAACATTTTGAGCAATTGCTTAGCGGTTTGTACTCGTACCCATTTTTGGTCATCTATCAATATATGAGGTATCCATCTGGCAGAAATCTTTCGTACTTTCAAAATACGCTTCAAAATGAAATGCACCCGCGATAGCGATATGCCAACAGTGTTGGCAATATCACGAATCGTGTATCTGCCATCACTTTCAATTATTTTCCCGACTTTTTGAGACATTTGCCTTGCCTGTTAAAGTCACAGGTCGGCCAGATTTTGCAGATCTTTGACGGACTCTGTGCCAGTCAGAAATTTCTTTCTCCAACTACGACCTGTCTCATAAGATACCTTATCAGACCCATAAACTTCCCCCAATTCAGTAAAAATCTGCATTACCAAATGACCGAGTTTTGTGCGAACTTTTATATAAGCTCTAATTTCTTTAATATTCTTAATCCATTTCCCAACCATTTTTACAACAGTGGTCAACGACTACCTCTGTTGAAATGACTATAAGTTTAAAACTATGTGGAGCTGAAAGCTCATGTTTATACCGTTGGAAAGGTATTGAATAGAGCTATTCAAGTGTATCATCATCCACGAAATTGTGCAAAGCATTAACGCGCTGTGGTGCAATACACATTACATATCGAACAGCCCTCGTATTGTTAAGATGAAAAAAATTACTTTCCTTGTCTTCAAATATTTCTCCTTAGTTTGGCTCTTTTATTCTTTGTCCTTGCCCAGCCGGGTAGCTCTGACTTGTGACCTGGTGGTTGTGTGTTCAATACCCAATTGAGGCAAACTTTCTTCGCTGTGATTTTTAACCTCTCACCTCTGATGCATATGAGAAAGTAGTCAGTGGCTTGGAAGAAAGTTGTGTCAGTATTGGTGTGAGAACGCCCAGAAACACATGCGTAGGTGCACTGACCGCCGTGATATTACGTAAGCTGTTGAAATGGCTTTAAAATCCAATACAATACAATTTATTCTTTGTCCATAGATTTAACCTCTTACTACACAATCGTGAGTTTTAAGGACCCTAGGAAAGAAGTGCTTTGAAAACATTATGAGAAAAAGAAAAAATGCTGGTAACCAGCATTTTCTCATTTTTCCACAATGTTTTCTACCCTTTCAAAGACAAATTTCGTCATTTGAGCTACTTTTAAAATGTCGTCTGCAAATGCTTTGAATTTTAACAAGTCTACATTTTTGTCCTTGTAAAGATTTGATATATTATTTTTTTTTCCTAATTAAGGCACCAGTGCGCCATCCAGAAGCATTTAAAGCTCTTGGTTTAAACAGAGCCCAGGGGATCTTACTTGCTGGTCCTCCAGGCTGTGGTAAAACACTGCTGGCAAAGGTAAGAGTTTATAATGATACAGTAATATTGTTATGATGTGTAGTGTGATAATTTCTTCCTCCTTGATGTGAGTTTGATTTGTATTAGAATCTGTCTTATAACTCACTTACGATATTGTGTTTATATCCTATTGTTGGTTATACACACACACACACACACACACACACACACACACACACACACACACACACACGAGCCATGCTCTGGCAAAAGGGGGCTTAATGCATCTCCACAATGCATGATACCAAGAAAGGGTTCACATACTAATGGATCCATAATAGCCACGTTTTTTAACAGTCAACTAAATCATGAGGTAGACTGGGTCTTGGACATATAACAAATTGATCAATAGCGAAAAGTTTCGGCCCAGGTAAGCCTGCGCAGACTGCGCAGGCTGACCTGGGTCGATACTTTTCGCAGATGCATTAAGCCCCCTTTTCACAGAGCATGGCTCATATGTACTTGAAGTTTAAATGGAGATTAACATGAAATGGTTGCAAGAATAATACACTGCTATCCTAGTCATTTGTATCATGCAGTTTTATGTTTCAAATATCGCTTGACCCTGAGAGAAAAGCCTTTTGAAAACATTCTGGGAAAAGGAGAAATGCTGGTAACCCTTTTCTCCTTTTTCCACGATGATTTCTACCATTCCCAAAGCAAATTTCAATTTTTTGAGTTACATTAATTTTGTGGTCTGCAAATGCTGTCAATTTAGAGGAGTCTAATGTTTGGTAAAGAGTTAACTCTTTACCAAACGACAAAATTTTAGACTGGTCCAAATTGAAAGCGCTTGCAGAGGACAAGTTAAACATAACTCAAAAATTGAAATTTGTTTCCAGCAGGGTAGAAAACATTGTGGGAAAAGGAGAAAATGCTGGTTACCAGCATTTTCTCCTTTTCCCACAGTGTTTTCAAAAGGCTTCTTGCATAGGGTCGTTGAAAGTCGGGATTGTGTGGTAAAGAGTTAAACCTTTACCACACAATCCTGAGTTTTAACGACCTTTAGGAAGAAGGCTTTTGAAAAACACTGTGGGAAAAGGAAAAAACACTGGTTGTCATCAGTTTGCTTGAGTCTGATTTTTTTTTTTTTTTTTTCGGTAAAGAGTTAAAACAGCGTTGTAAGCATGAGGACATATGGTCTTAATGAAACTGCATACTTACTCTCTGGATATGTGTTGAAGTTCTAGTAATTTTTTTCAATGATTCCTTAAAAAGAGACTTGGATATCGTATCTTGACTCCCTGTATACTGGAAAATTTCTTTGTACATTGTGTCTTGTCCAAAGTATGTTTATATGAAACTGAGTGGCACTCTGGCAAAAGGGGCTTTAAAGGCATCTCCATTGTGTATTATAACAAGTAAGACATCAAATAATTATCCATTTTGTGTAACAATCAACTGAGTCATGAGCTTGAATGGTCTTATATTATATTTCATGTGTCTATTTTTAGAAATGTTATGGGTAAAGAAATGTCGTAATTTAAGCTGGGGGGAATTATTTCCCCGTCACTGTGAATATTTTCCTCCTGCCAAAAATCTGGAACTACTTTTTTAAGTTTTTTAAGTTTTTAAGTTTTAAAAGTGGCATTCGTTGACAAAATAATCAGATGAAATATAATATATAATTCATTTCATCAGCTTGTGGTTAATATGGGGAAATATTTGCCTCAAAAGGGAAAGGTCCGCGAAAATAACTTGTGCCTTACGGCAGTCGTTATTTTCGCATATCTTTCCCTTTTGAGGCAAATATTTCCCCATATTAACCACAAGCTGATGAAATAAACTCTATTTATAATGCGGGTAAAAATAGCAAATTACAAATAGCAGACTTTATCCTTGTTAGTGTGGGTGGACTGTGCAGGCTGAGCAAAGCAAGAAAACATGATGTAATTTCGATGCTCTAAAGTGGAGTCAGCAGATTCCTCTATTTTTAAAAATGCTTTTGAAATTTTATATGTTACAGATGCTTTTGGAATAGAATAGCCTAAGTGTAATGTTAGTAAGTTGATACATTTTGAAGATGCATTAAACCCCCTTTCCACAGAGTATGACTCGACTAAACCCAAAGTGAACATACTATTGTTCAAATATGCCCCTGTAGTTGACTGTTTTTGAAAACTTTGTGGGTAAAGGAGTAATTACTTATAACAAGCAGTAGCAGCCTTTCCAACCAGTTTTCTATATTAATAAAAAAATATTTTTTCTTTCAGTCCTTTCTGCTTTATATATTATACCTTTCTATAATTTGTGTAGGGTCCAAAATTAACATTTGGAGTCCTGGTTTCAGTATCCACACAAGCTCTTTCTATTTGTTTCAGGCTGTAGCAAATGAGTCTGGAATTAATTTCATTTCAGTGAAAGGGCCTGAACTTCTTAATATGGTAAGAAGCTACAATATTCTATCAAAATGCATAAAATTTAAAGTTTAAATGAGCTTCAAGGTTAAACGGATTGCCTGTATGAAAGTAATAGGTTATGTCTGTTGTGTTTTATTACAAATTCACTATGGTATGTTATTACCTTTTACGACACAATCCTGAAAAAGAATGCTTTTGAAAACATTGTGCTTCAGCCCATCATGAGTGGTAATATCATTCAGGTAATGTTGCTTTTGATGATTTCATGAAATTTATTATGCTATTGTTTTCCCAGAATAATGAGATTACATATGAAAATAAAAGAGTTCTATTATATTTCAGTATGTTGGAGAGAGTGAGAAAGCAGTGAGAACTGTATTCCAAAGGGCGCGGAACTCCTCTCCTTGTGTGATATTTTTTGACGAATTAGATGCCCTCTGTCCCAGGAGATCTAGCAGTGCTGATGTGAGTTACAGGGTTTGATATTTTTAACCCTTAATCCTTTACCATGCAAGAAAATTGTAGACTGGCCCAATTTAAAAACATTTTCAGTTGACAAAGAATTATGGCTCAAATCACAGAATTGCTTTTTGAAAAAGTATTAAACATGGTAGGTAAAGGAGGAAAAACTGTTTATTTTGTACTGAAGATTGACCAAGTAAATTTTCTTGACAGAATTTTGTCTTTCATTTGTCTTTCATTTTTAGCTCCACTGGCCGAAGGCCAGCGGGCTTATGTCATGGCCTGTTGTCCGTCGTGCGTCCGTCCGTCCGTCCGTGCGTCCGTCCGTCCGTCCGTGCGTTAACTTTTTTTTAAAACGTCTTCTTCTCTGAAACTACCCATCCAATTTTGATGAAACTTCACAGAAATGATCCTGCCATGGTCCTCTTCAGAATTTCTTGAAAGAATTTAATTCCTTCAAAAACTCTGGTTGCCATGGCAACAAAACTGAAAAATTTTGAAAATCTTTGAAAATCTTCTTGTCTGAAACCGTAAGGCCAAGGGCTACCAAATTTGGCATGTAGCTTTATCTAGTGGACCTCTACCAAGTTTCTTCAATTTATAGCCCTGGGGTCAAAATTGGCCCCGCCCCGGGGGTCACAAGTTTTACATGGGCTTATTTAGGGAGAACTTTAAAATTCCTCTTCTACCTAGCCATAGGGCCTAGAGCTACCAAATTTGGCATGTAGCTTTATCTAGTGGACCTCTGCCAAGATTGTTCAAATTATAGCCCTGGGGTCAAATTAGGCCCTGCCCGGGGATAACAGGTTTTACATGGGCTTATATAACAAGTTTTACATGGGCTTATATAGGGAGAACTTTAAAATTCTTCTTTGACCTAGCCATGGGGCCTAGGGCTACCAAATTTTGCATGTGGCTTTATCTAGTGGGCCTCTCCCAAGAGTGCCCAAATTATAGCCCTTGGGTCAAATTTGACCCCACCCCGGGGGTCACAAGTTTTACATGGGCTTATTTAGGGAAAACTTTAGAAATCTCCCTGTACCTAGCCGTAAGGCCTAGGGCTACCAAATTTTGCATGTGGCTTTATCTAGTGGGTCTCTACCAAGAGTGCTTAAATTATAGCCCTGGGGTCAAAATTGGCCCTGCCCCGGGGGTCACAAGTTTTACATGGGCTTATGTAGAGAAAACTTAAGAAATCTCTTTGTACTTATTCATTAAGTGTAGGGCTACCAAATTTCGCATGTAGCTATATCTAAAGGCCCTTCACCAAGAGTGCGTAAATTATAGCCCTAGGGGGGAATTTGATTCACCCCGAGGGGTCAGAAGTTTTACATGGGCTTATATAGTGAAATCTTTAGAAATCTTCTTGTTACTAACCATATGAACTAGGGCTACCAATTTTAGTCCTGTTTCAGGGGTCTTATGTTCAAAACCAATTGGCCAAGTATTGTAATGTTTGGCATGTAGTGATTTTACGTATTAGCCAGTGGAGCGATACAGGGCCATCATGGCCCTCTTGTTCTCATTCGTATGAGACAAATCCGATCATTTAAGTTGCACTTATTTGTTTATACATACTTTCAATGTGGATGGGTCTAAAGTTTTGCAGTCTAGTAAAGAGGTAAAAGCTATTTCCTGTTCTTTTTATGTGTCTAATCTTGTCAGTGTAAACAGTGTCTGATCTTGTCATTGTATTTAGTATGTGCTAATTTGCATTTCAGGGTGGATCTAGTACAAGAGTTGTAAACCAGCTACTGACTGAGATGGATGGACTGGAAGAGAGAAAGCAAGTCTTCATAATGGCAGCCACCAACAGACCAGGTATTTATGCGATACATTTTTATCAGACCTGTTTCAGTAAGTAGGTATGACACATTTGTTCCCTTGTTTTTTGATCTGTCTATAAAGAATTCACCTTGACCCCGTAGTCAACATTTTAGTACAAGTGCTCTTCCGTCCATGGCTAGCTTTAACTGTAAGTGCAAGAGGGCTGTCAGCAGATATCTTGCATCATCTACTTAAAGGTTGTTTCTCCATCTTGTGAACTTACCAGCCCATTTCCATACAAATATTTTTTCATATACGCTGGCATTTGAAATCTTTTGAAATCATTGCAGAAAAAGGCTAACTGCTCCTTTTTTCCCTCAGTGTTGTGCATACTGTTGATATTTTTTTCTGCCTTCTTTCAAACGTTTTTCCTTTGTGTAATTTGTATTACATGTAGTTTTTGTTAGGTCTATTAGTACTTTCAGTAAAAGATTAGTCATAATGAAAACTGTTACACTGTGGAAAAAAAAGGTACATGAAAAATGGACATCTAACCCTGAAACACAATTTCATGAGCCTAACCAGTAAGGAATGCTTAGACTATAACATGTAAGAAATTGACAAATATTATAAGTATAAGAAGTGATAAGGTCTTACTCTCTCTCCAAGTCCTTTTGCCGTTTTCTTTGAATATTTAAGATAGAGGAAACTTAGAGAAATCAAGATTAACACGCTATCATGTGAAATAGCATTTGTCGTCCTCCACCAGACCATATTTTTACATATTGTGGCAAGGGGGAAAACAGCTTGTAACAAGCAATTTTTCCTTACCAATACTTTATGTTGATTATTCACTGTTACATATGTTTTCAAAATTGTCAGCTGCAAATCTGATTTTGGGAGTTATGAGTTAACTGTTTACTACACAATTTTGATTTTTTCAACAACAAAGAAAGCATTTGAAAACATTATGGGAAAAGGAGAAAATGCTGGTAACCAGCATTTTTTTTCCATTTCCCATGTTTTCTACCCTATCACTGACAAATCATTTGTCCTCATATTGAAGAAAAATTGTATCGTTTGTCGTCATATCAAAGGCAAATCATTTTTTCCTTCTTTCCTTTTTTGTACAGATATCATAGACCCAGCTGTGTTGAGACCAGGTAGACTTGATAAAACTCTGTATGTTGGACTGCCTTCCAAGTCAGACAGACTAGATATACTCAGATGTCTTACAAAGGTCAGTAAATTTTATTGCGACATCCTTACGTCTTGAGAAGAAATTGTGTGGCTTTCAACAGTATTCTAGTCATACTACAGTCACAATTTACTGGTCATGTCATGATTTATGAATAGCAATGCTTGTAAATATTACAGACGCCTTTTGCTGCAGAATAACTGTAAATAGAGAGCATTGCAGTCTGCAGTTTTATTTACCCTTTGATTTCAAAAACCCTATTTCTTTCACCTTAATAGAAGACAGCTGTTGAAATGTCTATGAAGGGAAAGATCAAGAGAAAAGTAAAATTTCAAGATTTTAGAAAAATGATTGTCTTTGATTTTATTACAGAATTTTACATGTAACAGCTAAAGTTCTTGTACTTTTACAGAGTGGTTCCCAGCCACTTTTGGCCAAAGATGTTGACATGGAAATGATAGCAGGGGACCAAAGATGTGAAAATTATACGTAAGGGTACCATATTTTGTGACCATTTCTACAAGGTTGTCAAAGAAGTGAAGATTTTAGATCTAGACACTTGCTTATGGCCCAGCCATAGCCAGATCTCTCAGTTGGTGGAATGTAATATTGGCATTTGGAATACAGCAAATACTGATATAATAATTGAGTTTCAAAAGCAAATCAAATGTTTCAACACAAGCCATCTAATTAGCTTACAAGGTTTTTCCCCCGTTTTTTTATCTGAATTTTGAAAGGGAATAGTGTTGAGAATCATTGGTCGGTACTGCCTTTGATATTAGATATTGCTTTCTGTACTTTTATTCTTCTGTGTGTATTTCTCAGGTCTTATTTGCTTTTTATACATTCACTGTTATCTTTCTATTGCTCATGTCTTATTCAGAGGAGCAGATTTAGCTGCTTTGGTTAGGGAAGCCTCTGTGTCAGCCCTGAAAGAGGCCATCAGTCGAACGAACAGATCTGCCGGAGTGCCTATAGCTGTCAACAATGATCATTTTGAAGCTGCTTTTAGGAAAATCAAGCCTTCTGTGTCCGCAAAGGTAGATTTTATTGTTCATCCAGTCTTCATATATAAACTTTTTTCTGTCGTCAAAACTACTGAATATGAAATAATTAATTTGGAAAGTATGTCTGTGTTAGAATGAGACTTGTTTCATATAGACCTACTTGTGAACATAAATCAACATACTGATTCTACAGACAACATATTGCATCTTTTTACCCTTTGCCACACTATCTCGAATTTTAACAAAGCCCAAATAAGAAGGCCTTTGAAAACATGGGAAAAGAAGAAAATGCTGGTAATTAGCATTTTCTTCTTTTCCCACTGTGTTTTCTTCCCTTTCAAGAAAATAAGCCACATCATGTGAGCTAGATTTGTCATCTGCACAGGCTTTGAATTCGGATAAATCTATTTTTTTTTCATATTGAAAGCAGTTAAAATGACCAAGTTGAAGACAATATGGCAAAAGGACAAGTTGTTTGTTACAAGCAGTATCTCCTTGGACCACAATGTGTTCACATGCATTCATGTAGGAAATCTTAGTTCATGTTGATTATCTCAATTTTATAACGATATTTACAAAGATTGTTACCCCCTGGCAATGCTGGTCACTTTCGAGTGTCTTCAGGCAAAGGAATGCGGAGCCGTAGCTAGTGAAACGTAGGAAGGACTTAAATTTTTTTTATCAAGCTGTTGCTATGATAAGACTGAAATATGGTTGAGAGTGGCATTAAACATGTAACAATCAAACATAATTGCATATTTTTCAAGCATTTACAGAAACAATGCGATGGTATTTTTCCTGTTTCAGGATCGCGACCGATATATCAGCATGGAAAGTAAACTTGCCACAGAGTAGATGATGAAGAAATTTAGGAAATGTGGAACCTACATGAAACTTATTCTTTTGAATTGCAGTAACATGCAAACACAGATTGTGGTCAGGCCTAACTTACTCACAGGCAGATGTACCGTGGATCTAATCTATCTTCTATTTGGTAACATACTCTGACTAAAGTAGCTATGTAATTGCTGTGACAAGACCCTTTTATCTGACTTTAAAAAAGCCAATTTGATTAATGCAGCTCTTCAAAGGTTCAAGTATATTTTACGTTCGCATAATATTACTACGTCTATATAAAACCCTTGAGCCTAAATAAATGAAAACAAAGTATAACTCTTTACCAAACGACAAAACTTTAGACTGGTCCAAATTGAAAGCATTTGCAAACGACAAAATAAAAGTTACTGAAAATTTGAAATTTGTTTTGGGAAGGGTAGAAAACATTGTTGGAAAAGGAGAAAATGCTGGTGACCAGCATTTTCTCCTTTTTCCAACAATGTTTTCAAAAGGCTCCTTTCTTGGGGTTCGTTAAAAGTTGGGATTGTGTGGTAAAGGGTTAAAGTCTTGAAAAAGGATTTACACTTTGCAAGTTCAGAGCAGTTTAGTCAGAATGTGTCACAAAAAGGCCTATATTGTATTTGTTGATCACTTTATTTTGTTAAGGCTTAATGTAAGATATTTAAGAATCCCTGAAAACGAAAAAACTGTGTTGTATGTTGTATTTACCAGTTCTACACATGAAATACAAATGTCCTTATTTTTGCCGAAATCAATTTAGATTGTTAACTATTATTAGAACGATTCTGTTTTGCTATGATTAGCCACTGATCAGCCCGTTGAGCCCAAGAGAATGATACTTCTATCAAAGTGAGGAAGTAATTTAAAGGACCTTTGTAAAGCTTGGATTTTCTTACATCTTCAATAGACTGAAGTAATATTGGCACAGTGATTCAGTTCGTTTATTTTCGTTACAATCATTTAACTTGACATGAATGTACAATGGGAATATAACATGGTGTTACCAGTATTATTAAGATATCCTCTCGCAATGCAATTTTATAATATAAAGCCATCCTCTTACTATGCGATATTGTGACAAAACATTCTGTTAAAGGATAATATAAAATATATATGAAAAAATAAAAAAAAACCAAAAAAACGTAATGATAACTATATCTACAATACTATTAGCCTTCTGTAACAGTTTTAGTTGTCGAATTTTATTTGCTTCCTGATACAAATTTACGGCAGATGACTGAAAACATGCATAACCATAATACAGATTATCAGCTTGAATTAAAGCTAAAATAGTTACATGAATACATACGAAAAATTGAGTGAAAAAAGGAGACAACGCTCGTTACGAGCGACTTTGCTGTTTATGTTTTCAAAATTTGCCAGCTGCAGGGTGAAGAAAAAAGCCGTACAGGGGATGTTGTGTATGTTCCTGTGGAATGTACTTCACTTTATCACGCCTGGACCGCTGAACTACTTGCTTACCATCACAGGTAAAGCTCACATGACAGTAAAATCTTCTGTTTCTTTTTGAATCCTCCTTACCGAAATACTATTTTATTTCATAAATAAACTTACCTGGTATGACAATGAGGATTCTCTTTTCTTAATCCGCTTTAGACCGTACCCAACCGGAAGTGAACTTTTTTACCCTCGCACCGTTTAGTTTACTTCCGTATGTACCTCGTGTTACCCCTCAGTTTCTCTTTTCTTGCGAAAGTGTTCGCACATACGCTTTGGAGACCTTACAGTTGGGAAAAATTTTCTCTACATACAGCTGAGTTTGACTTTAGTTCACCTAGTGTAGTGTATAAACACTCGTTTGGATTATGGCGTCAAATAAATTGACATAAGTTACCAGGTTGTCGGACTCGGACGATACGATAAACGTGTCGCCTCCAAGATTATCTAGAAAAACTCGTGGTGATATTTCGAGTTTGTCGGACTCGACAGTTCACTCGCCAGTTTCTAAGAAGAAAAAGAAGTCTCGAAGGTCAAGATATAACGAACTTGACAAGCGGTTTTCAGCCTTGGAAAACATGTTCAAGGACTTTATGGAGAAAAATTCTCGTTCAGGACAAACCTGTAATGATGATAGAGTGGGACAAACCCATTCTACAGAAACACAAGTTACTCGCAATAGTTTTCCAAAGGGTGGAAATTTCGAGTCTGACAGTGATTCCGAGGCAAATGACAATGTGTCTTTGTTTGCTTGTGGGCAAATTTCACCTGAAGAGGGGAATGTCAGGAACCCTTAGATACCAACAATAATCTCACAGTGAGTGAAGATAAACTGACTAAAGAGCAGAAAAATGACTTATTTGACATGTTTGGTGATGATGCAATTGTGAAAAAAGACAAGAAAATAGGGGGAATTGTCTTGGACAAGTCTCAAATAGAGGTAATCTCTTCTAGCTACAGGTGCAAAGAGCCAAATTTTCTGACGGCATTTTCTGAAGAGACTTTTGATGCTTTTCCATTAGATAGTACCTTCGAAGAGACTTTACAAGTTCCTTCGCTAGATCCCATCATAGAGGGATGTCTCACAAAGAGATATGGCAATAAAGCAGCTTTCACTAAAAGCAAGTCCAAGAGCTTGTTCTCTCAACCAGCCAAGATGGTGGAGAAGATTAATTATAAAGGACAGCAAGCTGCTCGTTTGGGTCTTATTATTCAAATGTACATACAACAAAGCCTGGGAAATTTAATGCAGTCGATGCAGTCTGACACTTTTCAGAAAGAGAAATCAATACAGCAGGTTAAAGACATTTTTGCCATGTCGACTAAGTGCTTAGACCAAATTGGCAGGTCGGGTGCCTTCCACCACATATCTCGTAGGGCGGTCGCTATGACAGACACAGCTCTCTATGAACAACATGACAGTCTGGAATTTTCAAATTTACCCTTGACTGGCGAAGGTGTTTTTGGGACAGAACTTGAGACGTTACTAAAATCTCGTAAGGAAAAAATGAAACATGTGGAAGAGCTTCTGCCAGACTTGAAGAAGGGTCAGAAACGTAAATCCTCAGGTTATCAGTATGACAATAAGAGACCTGCATTAGAATTTAGTTCTGAAAAACCTGCATCAAATAATTGGAACAAATTTCGAATTCCAAAATTGCCAAAGGACAATAGAAATGAGAGTGGACAAAACTCCTACAATTCCAAGTACAGAAGAGGTTACAGTAACTCCTATAGAAAGCCTGCTTCAACAACCTCAGGTAGAGGAAAGCTGGCTAAATCAGATGAAAAATGACTATGTAAGTATAATAGCAAAACATCCGGAGATACCTGTTGGGGGGAGACTGTCCCACTTTTTTCAAGAATGGAAAATAATAACCTCAGACAAATGGGTTTTAGATACTATCAAGACAGGGTACAAACTCGAATTTCTGGAAAAGCCTCCATTTCAGGGAGTGAAAGCAACAAATGTCCCTCAGAAAAACCAGAAGGTAATAAAACAGGAAATAAACAGTCTTTTAGAGAAAAATGCTATAGAGATTGTTCCCCCTTCACAAATTCACTCAGGTTTTTACAGCACACTTTTTCTTGTTCAGAAAAAGACAGGGGATTTAAGACCGGTAATAAATCTGAAACCCCTCAACAGATATCTCCGCAAACAACATTTCAAAATGGATACGCTTTCAAAAGTTATAAACCTTGTTGGAAAAGGAGATTGGGGAATAACCATCGATTTGAAAGATGCTTATTTCCATATAAAGATATTTCGAGAACACCGTCAGTTCCTCCGGTTTCAATTTCAAGGAACTGTTTATCAGTTCCGGGTTCTTTGTTTCGGCCCTACAAGTGCCCCAAGGGTTTTCGTCAAAATAATATCAGTCGTAGTGGCATTTCTTCGGAAATTCAATGTTCGTCTGGCAAGCTATCTGGACGATTGGCTTACGGTGAACAGTACAAAAGTTCTGTTACTAAAAGATCGGGCTGCAGTCCTCAGTCTCCTTTACCGACTAGGTTTCATAGTAAACAAGTCAAAATCTCAACTAATTCCTGTACAAAAGCTCATTTATCTAGGAAGTCTTTTCGATCTAAGCAAAGGTCTGGTCTGTCCTACTCAAGAAAGGATAGAAAAGATAAAGATTGCAACAAAAGTCATTTGCAAAGGTCATTGCACAGCAAAACAATTCATGGTTCTGTTGGGATTAATTGCGTCATGTCTGGAGCTCATTCCCAATGCCAGATTGTACATGAGGCCCATTCAGCTCCATTTACTCCAGAACTGGAGTCCAGCAAGGATGCCAATGTCCACAATAATTCCAGTTACTGCAGAGCTAAAATCTCATCTGCATTGGTGGTTACAGGGTCAGAACATAGCAAAGGGCAGATCTTTGCAAAAGCAGTCATTTTTAGTCACTCTGACCACAGATGCAAGTGGCACTTGGGGCTGGGGGGGTCATTTGTACAATCTGACATGTCAAGGCAAATGGACCAATCTTCAGAAAATGCTTCATATCAATTGCCTGGAAATGATGGCAGTAACGCAGAGTTTACGGCATTTCCTGTGTCACTTGAATGGGAAAAATGTCATGATAAGGTCGGACAATACGACTGTGTGCCACTACATAAATCGCCAAGGGGGGACAAGGTCCAGACAGCTATGCGAGCTAACAATAGAACTGTGGGATTTGGCTATAGCAAATCAGATCAATTTGAAAGCAGCTTATATAATGAGCAAAGCAAATCTTCTGGCCGATACCTTGAGCCGAAAGCATATTCGAACAACAGAATGGTCACTGAACAGTACAGTAGTTCAGAAAATCTTCATGACCTGGGGTCAACCGTCTTTGGATCTTTTTGCAACTTTCAACAACAAAAAGACCCTTCTGTTCTGCTCATGGACCCCGCATCCACAAGCTTATGCTCTAGATGCTCTGTCAATAGCATGGCAGAACATGTTGGTGTATGCGTTTCCACCAATTCAACTTATCCCAAGGGTCCTGAATCACTTCCAAAACTTTCATTGCAAAATGATATTGATTGCACCAATGTGGCCACGTCATCATTATTACCCATTACTTCTGAAACTGTTGATAGCATTACCGCTGAGAATCCCATGCAGTCAGAATGTTCTGACTCAGTGCAACGGGAGGATATCCCATCCACATCCGGAATCCCTTCATCTGACTGCATGGCTGTTATCGACAGACGAATATCTTCAAAAGGCTTTTCTGAGTCGACTAGAGAACTCATGTCAAAATCTTGGAGACGTGGCACCCAGAGAGATTACAAAGCTAAATTCAGAATTTTCCATAGCTGGTGTGCTGAAAGGGAAATTGATCCCTATCTTGCCTCTTTGAAAGATTGTGCAGATTTTCTGACATGTATGTTTCATAAGGGCCTGAAGTACAGGACTCTAAACGGGTACAGGTCAATGCTATCTTCAGTTTTGGCACCAGTGGATAATTGTGCTGTGGGGCAACATCCTTTGATTATACGTTTATTGAAGGCAGTTTTCAATGAACGTCCACCAGTTAAGAAACTTGTTCCTGAATGGAATCTCCTTCTTATTTTAGAATGTCTCAAAGAAGATCCATTTGAACCGTTGCAGAGGGCATCTTTGAAATATTTAACTTGGAAGACTTGTTTCCTGATAGCCATCACCACTTTCAGAAGATGCAGTGATTTACAGTCTTTACACCTAGGCGAAGGTTTTGTTAATGTCCAGAAAAAGGGTGTTACTTTCATTAGAACCGGGTTATCTAAACAGGATAGACCAAATCATGTGGACAAGAACATTTTCATACCAGCTTTATCAGGAAATAGACGGCTAGATCCAAAAAGGGCATTAACATATTATCTTAAAAAGACAGAACCTTTTAGACACTCTAAAAATGGCCAGGATGTTTGCAATTTGTTTCTATCTTATCAAAAGCCAAATCATCCTGTTACTGCTCAGACTATCTCTAGATGGTTAGTTGAAACAGTAAAATTTTGTTACAAGAAAAAGAACAAAAGTGCAGGTAAAGTGAAAGGACATTCTACACGCAGTATTGGTCCTTCTTGGGCTTTTTTCAAAGGTGCGTCTTTGCAACAGATCATGGAATCCGCAGACTGGTCTAGGGAGACCACATTCACAAAACACTACCTTAAACCCATCAATGTGGATTTCATGAAGGTGTAGGAAACACCAGTGTACAGTGGGTTACTCTATTCTTGCGGATTTTTTAGAGAGGAAACTGTTTTTTGATAGAAATAGGAAATTCCAGATGATTCATGTTTTATAATTGTATACATGTGCATGTATAGGGACATGAATCACTTTTTCCCAATAGATAATTGGGGTTTTGTACAGACTATGTTTTATTCTGTATATAAAATGATTGGGGTAGTCACTGAGGACAGAACTGGGATGAAAAACACCCACCTCCTCAAGTACTGCTGTGGAATCTACAATAATCCTCATTGTCATACCAGGTAAGTTTATTTATGAAATAAAATTGGAAAATTTGTATTTCAAATTAGAGTTTTATGAATAAATAATACTTACCTGGTATGACGGCTACCCTCCCTCCTGCCCCTCTTGTCTTTCATACAGTTCTTTATGGCGAACACTTTCGCCAGAAAAGAAACTGAGGGGTAACACGAGGTACATACGGAAGTAAACTAAACGGTGCGAGGGTAAAAAAGTTCACTTCCGGTTGGGTACGGTCTAAAGCGGATTAAGAAAAGAGAATCCTCATTGTCATACCAGGTAAGTATTATTTATTCATAAAACTCTAATTTGAAATACAAATTTTCCAATTTTTCGTGAAGGAATGAAACTATAGTTTACGTGATTGCGTTACGGGGTTTAATGCCCGACCTCTTTTCTCCTCAGATACAAGATATTTTTTTATTTAACGTCGATTTCAACAAAGCAACATAAGCGATGTATCGCTAATTTCCGACATGTAAGCACGTGATAAAACATACAAACATACAGCCGAAGGAAAAACATTGCATACAAGACATTTACATTAATATAAGAGACAAGCCCGCCCGGGTGGCTCAGTGGTGAGCGTGTCGGACTCATGACCTGGTGGTTGTGAGTTCGATACCTGGTTGAGGCGAACTTTCTTTCCGGCGTTTCTTCGCCTCTCACCTCTGCTGAAGCATGTGAGAAAAGTAGTCGGTGGCTTTGGAAAGAAAGTTGTGTTAGTACTGGTGTGAGAAAGCCAGGAAACACATGTGCGTCACCGACCGCCATGATATGACCTTAGCTGTTAAAGTGGCGTTAAACCCCAATACAACCAATAAGAGACAAGGGTTAATATGCACTATAGGTAAAAAGTAAATGATGCTAAAAACCCTTTCTCAAAGGCGTATGAAAGGTTTATCAGCATTGAGCGTCTGAGCGATCTAAATAGTTGTAGCTGAAGCTAGCGTACAAACATGATTTCTAGACATAACGAAATTCGATGAATCGGCATGATAAAGTTTACTGAAGTCACTATATCTACATGAGAATGATTATCGAAGAAAGACTGCGGTATGCATGAAATCGACACTCGTGACTTCTTCGTAAACTATAATAACTAGTTGATTGATTGATTTTGATTGAATGTTGTTTTACGCCGCTTTCAATAATAATTCCGTCATATCACGGCGACAGCTCACATATTAATGTATTTCCTGGGTTTTTGCTAGTCGTAGGCTGGTGCTCCGAGGTGTCTTTCCCAAGGGCACTCCCACGAAAAGCCCAGTGGATCCTGTGCGGCTCGAACTTAGGGCCTCCAGGTTACGAGTCCCACACTCCATCACTGAGCCGCGCAGGATCGCTGTAGTAATTAGCAGAGAATCGAGAGTTACGTTCTCACTGTATGGAGGAATTAAGTATGGAAATGGTAGATCTAGAATTAGTCTACAGTTTGTCCATAAAGGTTCTGCAAGTGTGTATAGTCTTACGATGGCTTAAACCGGAGGAATATACATGGAGTACAGGACCTACAAAATGGTATTGTTGTAACAAACATTTGATTCGATGGCGTTAAACATTTCTGTTGCTGTGCTGTACCCTTAACCATACAATTCCGTGTTTTCACGACCCTGGGTAAAAATCGTATTGAAATCGTGAGAAAAGGAGAAATGCTGGTAACCAGTATATCTTCTTTTCCCACAATTTTTTTCTACCCTCACAAAGACAAATCCCCTTTTATGTTGATTTGCTGTTTGAAAATGCATTGAATTTGGACGAGTCTAAACTATTGCCGATTGGTAAAGAGTTAACAGCACAAATAGAAAAATTTTATCCTTCTCGGTGACAAAAGCTAAAAGCTTCAATTTTTTATTGTTTCTATGCAGCAAACACCTGCAGGAAACAGCACCACGGAGGGCATCCGCGTAGTTAACATTCTGTACGCGAAATTTTCTCTCAAATTCGTAAGCAAGCTATCCGTCCAAACCGCTCGGTGATCGTCATATTGTCGCTTGCGTAAGATCATCAGTTTCTTCTGTATTGAGCCTGTCCCTCCGCACATCGAGCACAATCATACATAAAGCACAGGCGTTCAGCACTATAGTCACGCAACCAAAGAATCCGCCAAGAGTACTACAGACGAGCGAATATGGCACCTCATAGTAAATGTAACTGTCCCAGTTTAAAATCACCTGTATCAATCTTCCAACCGGAATTAGCAGCAATACCACTGAAAAAAATAGGTAAAACTCTTTTTACAAGTAGGTGAGTAACCCCTCTACACAGACATGTATACGAGTAGGTACGTTTTAGGATGCAGCAAAAGTAAATACACTCATTTTTGTGCGACGTGAGTACTTGGCAGATCACATATGTGCTTCAATACTCGGTTTTTTTTTTCTTTCAAAAATCTCTACAAGGCGGAATATACAAAGTTTCTTGGCTCTCCCAATAATCAGTTTAAAGAGATCGCTGAGATGTACATTTATTATTGATTAACTTTGTAAATATTTTACGACGTAAATCTTGTCATCAAATATTAATATTTCTACCGTGACAATAAACTTCGGTTCTTTTATTATGTAAAAGTAATGTACCTATCAATAGGTGATGTACCTTGCACCATATATCTTTTTATTGTCGTATAAACATTGTATTGTCACTTTACCAGAAAAGGCACACTTCACCTTAAAAGACTTTATAGATTTGCGCATGTAAATTAGCGAGTGGGAATCTCTCTCTCTCTTTCTCTCCTCTCTTTCTCCGCCCCCAAGTTACATCAATTAGTGGTGGGTACGAAAAACGTACGTAGTGAACGATAGTTATACATATATAACTGTTGAGAGGTCTTTCAATGTTTGCTAACAGGTAAGGGAAAAAGAAGGGTTCTATCGGATTTAAGAGCTTTGGATGGAATTAAAACTTAATTTCACATGGGTTGTAAAACAAGTTTTACACTATATTTTAGTATTTCTCGGTGGCTTTCGGAAACAAGTACAAGCTGCCGGTACTTCAAAAGGTTGACCCCGCTCAACCACTGTATTCGAACAAAGAACCTCTAATTAGTGCGGCTACACACACAAGAAAATAGAGCTATGGTCTCTGAGGGTATGGTCCCAGATCTAGTTGCTTCTAGCGTTTGTAATCCCATTACATAGAACAGTTAAGTAGGTTTAACCTATTTCTGTACAAGCTTGTTTAGACGTACAGGTTACAACATTCTTTTACAATAATTTCGCAAACAGTTGGGGGGAAAAAATGTAAAGCAAAGAAGCAATCGCTTCTCTATTCCGGAGCATTCTAAAACTTTGAACCACAGGGGCTTAAGGAACCGTTTTTGTTCCAAAAAGGAGACGATAAACGCCCATGGCAAAAGCGTGCTCAGTTTTGGACGATTCATAATAATCAGTTTTACTAATGAAAAAAAAAGGGTTGAAAGTAACTTCGGGAAGAGAATACGATACCTAGAATGAACAATTTTCTCTCTCACAATTTTCTCTTATTGCCACAATTGTTCCAATTACATTCACCTAAGAAACCTCTGATGCTGAAAGAATAACCGTATCTCTTCAAAGGTAGCGTACAATTAATTTGCTTCAAGGGCTAATAAATCGATGCGAGAGTGAAGAAAAGTGTGAGAAAGATCAAATATTTACATCTAGATCATAAGTATCAAATTGTTAGCAAATTACACATCACGGCGCCTGAACCCTAATTTATTACATATGCCAAGTAAACAAGGCTTTTGTTTCATATACATCTGAGCCGTGCTCAGGCAAAAGGGGGCTTAATGCATCTCCGTAATCCATCATACCAAGAAAGCCATCACATACTTATGGATCCATAATAGCCACTTTTTTTTAACAACCGACTCAATCATGAGGTAGACTGATCCTTTGACATGCAGAAAATCGACCAATAGCGAAAAGTTTCTGCCCAGGTCAGCCTGCGCGGACTGCGCAGGCTGACCTGGGTCGAAACTTTTCGCAGATGCATTAAGCCCCCTTTCCACAGAGCGCGGCACATGTGTATTTTATTGGGTCTTTACAATCTAGGTGAAATCGTTCTACCAGTGAAGTTAACGTCTTTTTACCATACATCTCGATCTTGCGTCCTTCGCTGCTATTTTTCAACGACTAAAACATCCATCTTCACTCAAGCCCATGTTAAACTTGTGCCCACCAGGCGGGGTCAAATTCGACCCTATGGGCATCATTTGAATACAGTTGGTACAGGCCTTCTAGATTAAGCTCCATGCAAAATTTGGTATCTCTTGGCCTTATGTGGCTTGGCAAGAAGGTACTTATTTTTTCTTTTTTTGCCATGGCAACCGGAGTTCTGCTTGGAATCCCATCCTTTGAACAATGTTGAAAGACCTTGAAGCAAGCAAGATTCCTGTCAAGTTTCGTTGCGATCAGTCTTGAGGGGTTAGGAGGAGATGATTAAAGAACATTTTGGCGACAGATGGACGACGAAAAATATACAATCACAAAAGCTCATCATGAGCACTCTGTGCTCCGGACAGCCAAAAACCGGCATTAGTGATAATCTTTTACTTACCAGAGAGCACCGCAGTTAACAATCCCCAGCCGAGATAAAATCTGGGCTTCTTGGTTAAATTGATGATGACGTTGACAGACATAATAACGCAGACAATGGCGGCAACAAAGGCAAGAGTCAGCTCCACCTGGACCTCTATCCAGCTCATAAACTCCACTGAAAATATAAAGACCATGCTCTGTGAAAAGGGGTTTAATGGATTTGCAAAAACTATCGACTCAGGTCAGCCTGCGCAGTCCGCGCTGGCTGACCTGTGTCGATACTTTTTGCTATTAGTCGATTTTCTGCATATCAATGGACCAATCCACCATGATTCAGTAGGCTGTTGAACAAAATGGATTTTACGGATCTATAATTATATGATGGCTTGCTAGGTATCAAGGTATAACGGAGATGCCTTAAACCCGCTTTTGCAATAGCGCAGCTCATATAGGAAACATGAAATGTGCCATTACATCACTCATCTGTCATAAGCTGACCCCAGTAGCTCAGTCGGTATCGTACAGAGCTTGAAACGGGGGGGGGGGGGGGGGGGGGGGCCGCAGAATCGAATCTCCAGCTCGGCCAATTTCTTTCCGAGGATTGTTGCTGCAGACAAATTTGAAAACACTTGGGTAAAAGGTGCAGGTTGATGTTTGAACTGTTGTTTGCTTCGCTTTCAAAATAATCGGATGCAATACAAAAAAATGTCGTCTGCATGGGATAGTATCTAAAGGCGCGTTCTTAAAAAAAAAGCTATGAACATTTGTAACAGTATTACATCGATCTCTGAGAAGGCTATCTCCGCTTGACTCATTACCAAACGCCAATCTTTTAAACTTGTCCAAATCCAAAGCTGTTGCAGACGACAAATGCAATGTGAATCAAATGATAAAATTTGTCGTTGCAAGAAAGAAAACATCATGGAAAAAAGGAGAAAATGCTGCTTACCAGCATTTTCCCCTTTTCCCACAATGTTTTCAAGGGCATTCTTTCTCGGAGACGGGATTCATTAAGACTTGGAACTGTTTGGTACAAGGCCAAACAGCATGGTTCCAGGAGATTTTGTCAAGTTGAATTCGTATGCAACGAAGAGTTTAATAACGTTTCGGCATATTGGGAATTTGCTCTTTTATGATCTGAACTTTTTATGATAGAGCCGTGCTCTGTGAAAATGGGGTTTAATGCATCTGCATCGACCCAGATCAGCCTGCGCAGTCCGCAGTGGATTCCTTTTGTTATTGGTATCTTTTCTTCATGTCAAAGGACCAGTCTACCTCATGATTCAGTCGCTTGTATACAGAATGGATTTTATGGGTCACTAATTATGTGATGACTTGCTTGGCATCAAGCATCAAGGAGATGCATTAAACCCCCTTTTGCCAGACCGCGGTTCATTTACTTCGAAAAGAAATTCTTCGGGAATTTTGAGATATCGGATAATCAAAATGTGTGCATTAGTCTACTGAAAATATAAGACTTCAGCAAACAGCGAGCGAATGAGGTTCGACTGTACTCAATATTAAAGATTCGTCAGCATATTAAGTGTTATAGAGGTCAATGAACTGATCGATTGTATCGATTGATTGGTCGGTCCTTTTTAACAGGTAACGTTCGATACCTTAAACAATTGAGCCATGCTCTGTGAAAAGGGGGCTTAATGCATCTGCGAAAGGTATCGACCCAGGCCAGCCTGCGCAGTCCGCGCAGGCTGACCTGGGCCGACACTTTTCGCTGTTGATCAATTTTCTGTATGCCCAAGGACAGGCTATCTCTTGATTAAGTTGGTTGTTAAAAAAAAGTGGATATTATGAATCCATAAGTATGTAATGGCCTACTTAGTACCATGGATCACGGAGATGCATTAAGCCCCCTTTTGTCAGAGCATGGCTCAATTATTTGTTCACAGATTATTATTTACACAAGTAACAAATAACAGTGACGTATGAATATGACTTCGCCTTGTATTTCCTATATAAAGGGTCATTCTCACGCAGTTGAGGTCGACGAACGTTATTGCCATGGCAGGAAATTAGTTGATTGATTGATTGGTGTTTTATGCCTCTTTCAACATTATTTCAGTCATATCACTGCGACAGCTCACCTGTTCAAGTATGTTTGGGTTTCACCAGTACTAGGCTCTGAATTGTCTTGCAAAGAGTATTCCAACAAAAAACCAAGGAGGCTCGAACCCAGGGTACGCGCCCTACTTTTTACCACTTAGGAACCCGTCAAGGGGTTAAACAGTTGGTCGTTTGCTGTTTTTTTTTTTAATCGATTATTTCGTTAACTATATCTATATCTTTTTTTTTGTAAGCCTTATATTTTGTTTTCTATCTAAACAATTTCTCCTAGTTTATAGATATGACTCTTCAAAGGACAATAGGAAGTGTCTGCTTATAAAAAAAAAAAAGACTTAAAACTGTGTTTGGCAATATTCCTAGATCAAACAACCGATCCATTTTCTCTGCTAATGCTAAGAACTATAACACCAGAGTTGTCGCAATATTCCAAAATTTTATTGTAATTACAACTACCATTGCTAATGTCACTAGATCTGTATAAACGGCACCTTGGTTCCATTCATTTGTTCAGGTTTGTATATATCTCATTACATAAAAGGCTGGGCCCCGGTTATTCTGTGTGTTCTGTAATCCATTGTTTTCAAATTCGAACCCAAGCTCGACCATTCTAAAGAAAAATCAATGTGACAGGAATCGTTTCATTAAAACTGCTGGTCATATAAATGTGAGAAAGCAGTCAATGGCTTGGTATGATTGTTGTGCGTTGTACTGGTAAAGAATTTCCATGAACACGTTGATAGGTACAACGGTTGCCTTGAAACGAATGAAAAAGTACTAAATAAAACGGCGTTTGATATCAAACAATCATCCCGTAGACAGTCACATTATGATATAAGCTAGATCTACTTACCTTTCGTGTCACCGGCGACGTTGAAGGGGTTTACACCTGTTGTCATGGAGGCAGTTCTACATCGCCCTTCAGCATCACAGAGCTGAATGTACCACACCCCGGCACTTATATACGTCCCCGAGGGTAAAGTTAAAACAATCCATCCCGGCATAACAAAGCCAACGAACTGTAACAGTAGGGCCAAACTGCTCGTTACAAGACTGACAATCACGATAGATCGGTACCACCAGTGTCCGTCTGTACGCGACCGTTGACGTGTAAGAGGCATGTTTATACTGAAGCACTATATGTGACAATGTTTAGAAGCATCTAAGTCGTACAGATAATCGATACTTGCTTGTATCACACTCACTGATCGGTGAAATGTTTATTGGAAGATCTTGTATGATTATAGGCTTGCTTTGACTGAAATGTTACAATGTAGCACCCAGAGAGCAAACACAATGGATAGTTTAGTGGTCCAGTCCAGCTGAGAAGACACGCGACAGTTCTTCAAATTAAATTTGCTTTTGTAATAATTACTCACCAGATCGTATTATGATGAAAACAAAACAAAACTGGAACACTGATGTTGGAGAGCAGTTATCCAGAATGATCATAAGTCGCAGTTATTGGAACCTGATCATAAAAAGTCCATATAGATCTCGCTCCTTGGAGGCTGTTCGACAGAAAGCTACACTCGTGAAATTTACAAGCAACGCGATACGGTAGAAATTATAAAGATTACGTCGCGTTCTCTGACAAAAGAAAAATGATCTAACTCACACGAATCCGCCGCTCAAAATTCTATCATATTCACTTTTATTTACAAACATACATCCAAAGTAAAATATATACACAACACCTCGTTTTATATACAGTCTGTTTTAAAACGTCCTCTGGTCACACTGTAATAAATTCTTTTTTTTTTATCCCTTCACTGTTACATATCATTCCTTGAAACAGAACCAATGAGTTAATAAAAATGTGCAGTCTCTTTGTGTGTTCTATAATTGTGCAATGCGCTTAACGACACAAAGTCGCATATAGAAAATATCCTTTAGAACAAAACCAACCGCATTGTGTTCACGAACCCTTATTCGTGAATCACTCGGTCCTATACTTATTATATTCGTCTCTTAATAATAAAACGTACAGTAAAAAACAAAACGGCTTCCTAAAATTACGTTGACGAAAAGGGAATTACTCGCTTACTTCGTTATCTCTAAGAATGACAAACGCCCTTTCTATCTCTAAAATTTAAATATATCTATCAAACTTTACGAAACTAGGAAAACCCAAAGTGAGGCACATTCAACTTGTGTGTATTGGCAGTCTATATATAGGGTCTTACTAATTATGGTTCATAACCCACGTAGTGCTCAACCCAGACTTTCGTGCTAATACGGCCAATGTAGACCAAGATCAGACTGGACAGAACTTGCAGTCTGATCTTGGATCTACACTGTCCTCTAATTTGTCTGAGGTTCAGATAAAACAGCATTGAAATTTGCAGTGTCTGCAATTAGTACTCGCTGAGAATGCCCATTTCATTTGTTTTGCACAACGCCCATGTATCATGCATGATGATAAGAAATAGTTTTTTGCTTCTCAAGAGCGTTTGAAGTCTAACCGTCATGGCACAGAATAAACCTAACTTTTTCAGTGTAGCGATAGGAACTAACAAATCAGTGAATTATTGTCTATAGACTGTCTCGGCAAAACGGACAATGTAGATCAAAGATCAGACTGCATGCTTTGTGTAGTCTGATCCTGATCTACACAAGCCTCTAAAGCGCCCAAAAAAGGTCCCTAAGGATAAAACCCAGCTGTTTTGTATTATTTTTATACATGAACATCACGCCATACTGCAAGCGTCTCGCTCGAGTAGCCAGGGGTTTATTTGGGTTAAAGTTTGGCCCAATAACCTGCTCTGAATATACGTCTTTGTAAGTTACTGGATCTTCTTTGTTCTTTCAATAAACAGTTCGTTTAAACACAGTATTCTATGGTTCTACGGAATACCATTAGGGCCATCGCCTATGATTTTGTTTATTTTAAATGCAAGTATCACTATCGTACTATCGCGTTATCGTCATCGTACTATCGTATTATCATCATCGCACTATCGCGTTATCGTCATCGTACTATCGCGTTATCGTCATCGTACTATCGCGTTATCGTCATCGTATTATCGCCTTCCGGTGCGCATGCGCATGCTCACACATGTAAGATCTTCAGGACATACCATAAGACTAGATCTATACAGTAAAAGAAAACAAACAGTGAATACCTCATAAAGTTTTTAAAAAGTTATTAATTGCCTAAATAATCAAAATTTATAATGTTTATGCCTACCATAGGCGTAGCCAGGCTTAGAAAATTTATACGCACAGTGTGGCATAAAATGCCAATGGGGACGGAGCTGAAGCATCACCATTTATTGAAAAGCCTAGAGGATTTCCTTTATTGCATCGTTTTTGCGCATCTTTTTAGTTTGACTTAAAAATCAGTACATGTATGTGTTACTGAGACTTGCATCTTTGGTCGTGTAATTTTTTCCTACGCACGTGCGTATTGTGCGTAGAGGGCGCTACGCCCTTGCCTATCTTCGTTATCCGACTCTGAATCCATCTTGTCGCATGGAGGAGAAATTTCTCTATGAGCATGCGCACCGGAAGGCGATAGTACGATGACGATAACGCGATAGTACGATGACAATAACGCGATAGTGAGATGGTGATAATACGATAGTACGATGGTGATACTCGCGTTTAAAATCAACAAATTCATAGGCGATGGCCCTAACGGTATTCTATCTACGTCCCTTTGTTCAACTCTTGCGTAGTTTAAACTGAGTTATCTAGATACTTGCAAAACCCAGCAGCTGCAATTTTCCAATTTGTTCTTTTTTCCATGCATTAACTCATGACCCTTTATAAAAAGGTAAATTTTGGACTAGCCCAAAATCAAAGACCTGCAAACTAAAATGATAAAAAGGAGCTAAAGTTTTTTTTTTTATTCATATATGGTAGAAAACATTGTGTGAGAAGGAGAAACTGTTTGTTGCAGGCAATTTCTCCTTTTTCCACAATGTTCTAAAAAGCCTTCATCCCCAGGGTCGTTAAAACACGGGATTGATTGGTAAATGGTAAAAGCACTGTATTTAAGAAATGGACCTTTTCAGATAGAAAAAACAAGCCGATTTATTGCAATAATGCATCTACGAAAAGTATCGACCCAGGTCACCCTGCTCAGTCCCCGCAGGCTGACCTGGTCAGAAACTTTTCGCTATTTGTCAATCAGCTGTATGTCCAATTATTGCAATATTGAGGTTATTCTGGCAAGAATCCGAGGTCAGCCTGCACGACCTATGCCGTCTGATCATGCCGACACTGTGCGCAAAAGCAACTGAAGCCGGTTCCAGCCCTTTCCAGGTGAAGTCGGCATAAGACAAAATTTTAAACTTACCCAAATTAAAAATCATTTACAGACGACAAATCAAAGGTGGCTCAAAGGATGAAACTTGCCTTTAATTGAGTAGAAAACATTGTGGGAAAAGGAGAAAATGCTGGTTAACAGCATTTACTCCTTTTCCCACAATGTTTTCAAAAGCTGTCTTTCCCAGGGTCGTTAAAACTCGGAATTGTGTGGTATAAGGTTTAGTCGGCATTTGACAAAAGCTACGATCTACTAACTTCTCTAGATATACTTTCAGGGTTGTATATCTCCTTGACTCTCTACCAAACGACAAAATTTTAGACTTCTCCAAATTGAAACCTATTGCAGACGACAAATTAAATGTGGCTGAAATGATGGGATTAGCCTCTGAAAAGTTGGAAAACGTTTTGGGAAAATGAGAAAATGAATGGTTACCAGCATTTTCTCTTTTTCAGACAATGTTTTCAAAATGTTTCTTCATCGGGGTCGTGAAAAGTCTGGATTGTTTGTTAAAGAATTAATGAGTAAGATTTAGGTTGCCTTGCTTTTCGCTATATTTACAATGTAGTTCTATCAATAATGAATGAGGCATAATTCAAAGAGATACTTGGTCACTCAGAAGCTCCGTTTAGGCAACGGGTTGCGATGAGACAGCAATAATTTTTGCTGCAATGGTATCTTGGAGAGAATTTCAGCCTAGGTGAGACTCGAATCCACCTTTCGATTACTAGCCGTGACTAAAACTGAGATTTAAGGGCTCACCTGCGGTCGACTCTGACTGCCCCAAATACATAAACTCAACGTCTTTCGATACCTGAAAGTATGATCCTCTCAAACTAAGAAATATTTTTACTTAAAGGCTTTGACGAAACAAACGGACGATCCAAGACCACACTGTACGGTCTGTGAAGTCTGATCTTGATCTATGCCCTGCAAAAGCTACTCTATTCCAATATGATGCTGAAAGGGCTTAAGCGTCTTGACAAAGACTACGACTTCGAGACAATGTCTCACAAAACGTCCAAGATCAGACTGCGCGTTTGTTGTGATGAGCATGGCTAGGGCTGACAGACTTGATAACAAAAACTTCGGCCTATTTTTCTTGAACACTATTTTCTTGTTCAACTCGCAGATCAAACTTCTTTTCTAACCTTTCCGGATGTTTAAGGTTTGAACCTGTGGATGCTCCTGTTTGTCGTTTCGGACGGTGTATATCAAGAACAGACTGCACAGAAGCTACTGTCTGATCTTTTATCACCACTTTCCTCTATTTCATACTAATTTCGCTTGAAGAGCCACTCTACCGTAGTTCGGTTTAATCTCCATTTTACTGACGGAACCTATCCGTTTAAATCTATACCAAACGACACAATTTAAACTAGTCTTAATTAAAGCAAATTAAATGTGACCAATTAAATGAGATTGAAAATTAAAGGGTAGAAAAGATTTTGGGAAAAGGAGAAAATGCTGGTTACCAGCATTTTCTCCTTTTCCCATAACATTTTCAAACGGCTTCTTTCACAGGGTCTTTAAAAGTCGAGGTTGTGTGGTATAGGTTAACCCTTTCAAAATACAATTAAATATTCACTTTTCAATATCGAAAGTAACCGTAGACGTCCACTTGGTACAAATGATCCGTGGTTCTCTATTAGGGTAGAAAACGTAGGAAAGGGAGCAAATGCTGGATACCAGCATCTTCTCCTTTTCCTAGAATGACACCAAAGCCTTCTTTCACGGGGTCATTTACACTCGGGGTTATGTGGTAAAGGGTTAAATTATTTACAATAAAAAGGGTTAAAACATTATTGTCTCACGGTTAAAAAAAAATTAGGTAAGCGTTTTTTTTCTTCTAAGTTAAGTCTAATTGAGTTACATTAGGTATTTGTTTGTGATTGTTTGGAATGTAACCATTGGTTCTTCGACCACACTGTTCAATACTCTGGCGGTCTTAATCCTTTGACTGCTAAGCGCGATTATTGGGACCTTTTGCAGAAAGTGTAGTCAAGATTAGACAGCACAAACAGTATGTTCAAAGTCTGATTTTAGATCTACGCTGTTCGATATAATAACTAAAAACGGCTTTGAAATCATTTTAGTTTGGACTATGCTACCGGTCTAAAATGCTACTTTAATTTATTTAGCAGATTAATGATTTAGGAATTAGGGTATTTAAAAACCCCTTTATCAAACATGACCACGTCTTCATGGCCCTGAATAAGGTTTTTGAAAATATAGTTGGAAAAGGTGAAAATGCTGATAACCAGCATTTTCTCCTATTCCCACAATGTTTACTATCCTTTCACCGACACATATCATCGTAGGAGCAATATTTAATTTGTCGCTTGCAAATGCTTTCAATTTGGTCGAGTCGAGAGTTTTGTCTTTTGGTTATGGGTTAAAAACCTATCTGCAATTCACGCAAAATTTGGCGTTTTAAAGATTTCTCCTATCAAAAGAATAATGCGAATCATGAAACTGGCCATTGATGTCGAGTTCTCCGTTGTTCCCAATGTTTTGTGATGTTAAAGTCTGTTTTTCCCCTGGATAAAGTCTTCTTTCCATTAGATAAGGAAGTGCTTAGAATATGTTTATGTAGAAAAGGGTTGAAGAATTGTACAGGGATCTGAAATATTAAAGTTAGTAACCGACAGCGCTTTGCGTGCTTTACAAACTGTCATAAGACGACATTTTTTTCTTGCAATAGACTACTTTAAAGCATTGTGACAATTAAAGATAATTCTCACAAAACGACAAAATTTTAAAGTTGTCCAAATTGGAAGCATTTGCAGACAACTAATGAATTGTGACTCAAATGACGAGATTTAAAAAACAATCTAAGAGTCGTTAAAACTCGAGATTCTTTGATTTAGACTTAGTTCATGTAATAGTCGTTTGTTTTATTTATTGTTGAAAGAAAGCTATTGAAAACATCATGGAAAAAGGAGAAAATGCCAGTTACCGACATTTTCACCTTTTTCCATGATGTTTTCTACCACTTGAAAGGTGAATTCCCTTATTTGTTTTATATTTCTTTTGACCCTTGCAAATTCTTTCAAGTGACAAGACTAAAATTTCGTCGTCTTGTTTAGGGTTAATTCTTTTAGAAAGAGGCTAGACTGTATGTCCATGAGGAACAAGTTAACCCTTAACCCACTTAATAAGTTAAATGAAACTTTCATGCCGAAAGTGAAAACCCGAACGTTGCTATTTAAAATTTATCTTTTGAAGAAAAATAGCTCCTTATCGGATAGTGTAGATCCAAGCTCAGACTGCACGTTCTATGCAGTCTGATATTGATCTACAATGTCCGCAAAAAGTCTATGAGTCACGGTTAGCAGCCTAGGGCTAGGAGTATTATGTAGGGATTTGTTATATTAAAATTTCGAATTCCTGGTCCACAATTCTGTGTGCTCAATCTATACAAGCCATTATTAGATGTGTCACGTACTCGTAATACTTACACATAAGAACTGTTTCTTGTTTAAATATTGTAAACAGTGAAGGCAAAGGGGAAAAAGATTGCAGATAGCGTATTTTTGGCTGTAGTCTAAATAAATCGAACTACTTCAGGATTACATATCGGCGTGGCAATAATGTTGAAAAAATTCTCACACACACACACACACACACACACAAATAATTTTGTTTGTCGTCTGCAAGTGCTTTAAGTTTGGATCAATCTAAAATTATGTTGCAATGGTTAACATATTGATACTCTTCCTTGATATTTATTGGCAACAATTTCTAGAATTGACTGCTGAGCAATTACTTTTTCGCCCCTCCCAGTGACATTTTTTTTTCCGAAAACATAAAAGGAAAATGATTGTTTGCTTGTAACAAGCAATGTATTCTTTTCTCACAATGTATCTCATTGCCAGTAATCATAATCGAGGATTTTCTATACCATCTGCAGGTGGCTTTGTGCTGGTCACAGACACACTGCTAAGATTATATTGCACATGTTCCAGTTCAGAACCGTTTACCCATGACTGACCACTGCATTACCTCGCTTTCAACATTATTTCATATCACGGCGACAGCTCACACATTCATGTATGTCCTGGATTTCACAAGTGCCAGGCTAGGGTTCTGAAGTGTCTTGCCCACGGACATTCCCACAAAAAGCCAAGCGTTAACCCTTGAATGTACTAGCTAAATCTTGACCTACCAGAGGTAATGCAGAGGAGAGACAACAATTGATAGATTGACTGTAGGGTCTTTAACACTGTTCTCAACATTATTTAAGTTATAGTGCCGCAGCCAAAGCACCTATCTATGCTTTCCTGGAGTTTCTTTTACAAGTAATTTACACATTTTTTGTTCCTACGCCACTGGCTGCTTTCCCACTACAGTGAATCCTGTCACAATAACCATCATCAGTCCTCATAAAGAAATTGGTTAGGCTTGGGATTCGAACCAGCGTCCCCTGTTCTCAAGTCCTGTATGCCAGAGATAAACAATCAAAAGGATAATAGTTGAGTTACAAAGTGGGAAAAGTCACAATATATTGTAACAAGCGACTGCTCCTTTTCTGTCAATTATTTCAAATATTGTTTATCCATTTAGCAAAAAATCCTATGTTTAAACAACCCTGGAAAAAAAAAGGAAAATAAAAAAAAACATTATGGAAAAAGTAGAAAATGCTGGTAACCAGCATTTTCTACTTTTCCCACAATATTTTCTCCTTTTTAGAGAGAAATCCCATCAATTTAGCAACTATCGTCTTCAAAATTAACCATTTACCACACAATCCAGACTTTTAACGACCCCCCAAGAGAGATGACTATTGTAAACATTGTAAGAAACGGAGAAAAAGCTGGTAACCAACATTTTCTCCATTTCCCATGTTTTTACCATTTCAAGGACAAATTTCGTCATTTTTGCCACATTTAATTTGACATCCAGTTTAGGCCACTGAAAATTTTGTCGTTTGGTAAGGAATTATGCTTTCAATAAGGACCAATCTACTATTTGGTGATCTTGTGTGTTCTGTGGTCGTGAGGTAGAGCTTCGGCCTTGTACACAAAAGGTCCAGACTTTGGGGCTGTTCAATGGCCCACACATTCAGCGCGATTACTGGTGTAGTTTCTATGACACAGAGTTGAGAGATTAGTATAAGCTGTAGGAACTTGTTTCTCAATCAATTTTAAATAAACATGTTTAAAACTAATATTTAATTGTCTACTAAAAAGCTTTTACAGTGAAGTTAAAACTGGTATATGCATGGTGATGGATTCACATTACTGACGGCACAAATTATGACAAGTCAGCTAATAACAAGACTTCTTTATTCATCTTAACTACACAGGAGTCAGTTTAACTCTTAGACTTTACCAAAAAAAAAAGACGAAAATTAAGAATGGACCATATTGAAAGCATTTCCAGACAACAACTAAAAAGTGGCTGAAACAATAGAATTTGTCTGTCAGAAAGTGGAAAATATTGTGGGAAAAAGATAAAATGCTGGTTACCAGCATTTTCTCTTTTTCCCACAATGTTTTCAGAAGTCTTCTTTCTGAGGGTTGGGAAAACTTGGGATTGTGCAGTAAAGGGTTAACATTACCAACTGTCTATCTAATAGTACATGTACTTTGAATTTTTAGCCGTTACACTTATAATGGAAAGGACATATTCAAAATAAAGAAATACCAGTTACAAGCATGGATAAGCAAACTGATCATGTCAACTATAGATGTGCTACTATATGTGTTTAATCCTTTTACATACAAATTTTCCATTTGAAACAATGTTTTCACAAGTATTAAATGTATGAAAGCTTAAAACAATGTAATTAATAATATACATGTATAACAATAATGTTTTCAATATCACTTTGCTGCATACCTTTTTCAGCAAGTTATTAGCCAAGTACTATTTCAATAAATCTGTACTCGGAAAGCTAATCCCTGAAAAAAAAAAACAACAACAGGGCCATTGACCCTAAAGCCATCACCTGAGTGAGGTCATTTAGGATTGATAAAGTTGAACACATCCTGGTTGTGATGATGTGAACACATAAGCGTTAGTGACCTTTTTTTTTATCCAATGTGACCTAGTTTAAAACTTGTTTAATATATTATCAAGACAAGCATTCTGAACAAATTTCATGAGTCTAAATATGTGGCCTCTAGAGTGCACACAAGGTTTATCTGCAGTCTGTCCCAGTGACCTACTTTTTGACCTGATGTAATTTTTATCTTGTCCCAGATTTCATCAGGACAAACATTCTGACCACTTTTCATGTGTCTCAAAGTGAAAATGTGGCTTCTAGAGTGCACAAAAAGGATTTTCTAAGATTTGTGTCAGTGATCTACTTTTTGACTTGACATGATCTGATTTCAGACAAATATTATCAAGACAAATTTTTTTTATCAAGTTTCATGAATACCAGACCAAAAATATGGCTTCCAGAGTGCACACAAGTTTTTTTTTATAATTTGTCCCAGTGTTTATAATTTGTCCCAGTGACCTACTTTTTGACCAGACGTGACCCAATTTTGAACATATACTAGATATCATCGAGACAATCATTCTGACCAAGCACTTCTTGCTCAGGTGAGCTAAAAACGAGAGAGTAAGTAACAAAAAAAGTTAGTGAATACACACCTATTATAGTACAATTTTCATCTACAGTAAATAAAGCTCTTCAGCATTCGGCCTTATAAACCACATAACTGGATGGGTTTATTGTTTCTGTACTCAACGTGAACTTTAACTCCTTACCATACAACAAAATTTTTAGCCTTGTCTGAATTGAAAGCATTTGCAGACAATTAGATTTGTCTGTAAAAGGACAGAAAATGTTGTTGGGAAAAGGAGAAAAATAATGCTGGTTACCAGCAATTTCTTTTGTCCCGCTATGTTTCAGAAGGCCTCTTTCTCAGGGTCGTTTAAACTCAGAAATGTACGGTATTGGGTTAAACAGTTACATGCTTATGCAAAAATCAATGATTGCCATCAAAGTATCTTATGTACAGAGTACATGACTTTTTACAAGATGACAGAATTTTAGACTTGTTCAAATCTTAAGTGTTTGCAGAAGATGAATTGAATGTGGCTTAATGATTGAATTTGTCTATGAATGTAGAGAAAACATACAAGGGAAAAGGAGAAACTGCTGGTTACCCACATGTTTTCCTTTTCCCACAGTGTTTTTAAAAGCCTCTTAAAAGGTGCTTGAATTTGATAGCAGCATGAGAAAATTTAATATCTCGCAAGACTGAAGATTGAGCAAGATGTCTAATTTTTCTCATGCTGTGAGAAGCAAATACAAGCACCAGGAAAGCTGTTAGAACATAAAATTCCCTTTTTTATATACCTACAACTTTCAATGACAAAAAACTGCAATCACTGACAGTTTATTCGAAAAAGGTAAACAAAATAAGACAATTAATGGTGTGGAGGGTGGTTACTCTTTTTTCATGAATGGCAGATGAATATAACAGCATAAGATTTTGACTAACCAAATCACAAATCAATGCATGCTTACTCCATGCACGGGTTACGTCATCATACCATATTTAGAACCATATTTGTTAGTGGATATATTTTTTTTCAGTCATGTTATTTTATCTGCTTGCGTCACATGTATTTGTGCCTGAAAATTTACTGGTATATAATTAAATAGGGATTATCTACATGAATTTTAGTAAAATACATGAACACAAGTGAAAACATTATAGCAATAGGAAAGGAAAATTTGCTCTTTACAGACAATTTCTTCTTGTTCCTGTTTTTTTAAAGGGATATGCTGCATGTGTGAAGAGTCATCTGCTGGAAAAAAAACTTGAGATAACACTAGTTTCTGATAAAAACAGAACATACATTTGAACTTAGATTTTAGCTCCTTTTTTTTTTTCCAAATTTCTTTATCTTTTTCTTTTCTTTCAGTTTTTTCTTAGCCCTGTTTCTCTGTTCTATTGTCATTGTGCTCCATTTTAATTTCTTTCTCTTCCCATCATTATTTTCTGTATCTCTCTGTTTATTCTTTAAGCTTTTGCCATCTCTACCCCCTGCTTTTACACTATTATCTTTCTTCACATTTCCATGATTATCTTTCTGCTGACCTTTGCTGCCTTTGTATGATTGTGTTTTAGCTCTCTTTGTGCTACCTTTTGACAAATTAGCATCTGAAACATAAAATTACTATATGAGCCATACTCTGACAAAAAGAGGTTTAACTCTTTACCACACGACAAAATTTTGGACTGGTCGAAATTGAAAGCATTGACAGACAACAAAATAAATGTGACTGAAAAATTGAAATTTGTTTTGGGAAGGGTAGAAAACATTGTGGGAAAAGGAGAAAATGCTGGTTACCAGTATTTTCTCCTTTTCCCACAATGTTTTCAAAAGGCTTCTTTATCGGGGTCGTTAAAAGTCGGGATTGTGTGGTAAAGAGTTAATGCACCTCCCCTTGATGCATTATACCAAGCAAGTCACCATGTAAATATGGATCCATAAAATCCATTTTGTCTAGCAACTGGCTGACATGCCTTGATACTTTTAGCAGATGCATGAAACCCCCTTTTTCACAGAGCATGGTTCATTATATAATTACTTCCAAACAAAAGCTTGCAGCTGATTGTTATAAAAAAATATCCTGCTAAATATGAATAATCAATATGAACGACATTAATACATGAACAATCACTGTTGCTAATCACAAGCAGTTTCCTCTTTTAACACAAAGATTTTAGAAGTTTTCAGGAGGAGGTAAGAAGTTAAAGCTAACCACTATATCAGAGCCCTGTTCCTGCAAAAGGGGGTTTAATGCATCTCAATTATGCATGGTACCCAGCAAGACATTAAATCATCATGGATCAAAAAACCCATTTTATCTACCAAACAAATAAATCATGGGGTAAAATGATCCCTTGACATGCAGAAAATTTACAAATAACAAAAAATTCTGACCCAGGTCAGCCAGCACAGCCAGACAAGGGTTGATACCTTTTGTAGATGCACTTAACCCCCTTTTTATAGTTCATGCATCAATTAAATTCTTCTATATTTTTCTATATAGTGATATCTTGATTTTATGACAATGTGGTCATTCAAATGTATTGCTTAATTTAGAAGTATTTGCTATAATATTTTTTTTTTTTCAAAAAGGGAGCTATACACAGTATTACACATGCTGTTGAATATCGTTTATGAAAAGAAAAGCCATCCTATTGTATGAAGACAAAATGGTGCTTTAATTTACTACAAAATTACATGTTGTAAAAAAGCAAACTGAAATTTCCAATAAATTTCTTGAATAAAAAAGTAATTAGAACTATTTTTCATTTTCCTCTCATACCTGAATCTTCCAAAATTTACTGAATTCTCTCACTGTCAAACTAACAAAGATGTAACTTTCCTTCAAAGATCTAAATTCCAACCCTTTGTGCAATATGATAACAATAATCTGAGCCTCTGAAAAAAAAAGTTTCACAATTTTAGAAGATGCTATGTTCTCAGTTCTAATACCTTGCTTTGTCCTTTTATCAATGGTAAAATCAACCTATGTACACGTGTATAGAAATGAAAAAGAAGGGAAAAAATGAAGAAAGACAGACAGATAAATGAATGAAACTTTGCACTTTCACAAGCACAGCTGTATTACCTTTATCAGGCATGACTCCAACTTCCTCTTTGAAGTACTCAACATCATCATCCTCATCTACTTCCAGGCCTACAAAAACATTTTGGACTTGTCAAAATTGAAAGCATTTGCAGATGACAACTTAATTATGACTATATTGATCGAATTCTTTTCTAAGAAGGTAGAAAACATTATGGGAAAAGGAGAAAATGCTGGTTACCAGCACTTTCTCCTTTTCCCACACTGTTTTCAATACATTCTTATTCAGGGTCATTAACCATCGGGATTGTGTGGTAAAGTGTTAGACAAAAAATCTAAAAACTGTTCTTATTCTTTATTCCAAAGACTAACCAACTCTTTGAACAAAATGTTTTGTCTTAGCTAATCAGATGGCCAGTGTTGCAATCAGGATTTAAATTTAACTTTTGTAGTTCAATATAAATGAAGATGGACATTCACATTTAGCCCTAAAGATGCAGATATTGCAATTTTATAACTGCTCTTTGTCAGATTATCTGGAAAACAAGCAGACAGTGTAAATCAAGATCGGACTACATATTCTGTGCAGTTTATTGACCAATCACCCCATATGAAAATATTGGACATCTTTAACTCAAACACTGGTAGAAAATAAAAGATTTGTTTGTTTGTATTGGAGTTAAATGCCGCTTTAACAGCTGATATCATATCACAGCGGTCAGTGTACCTATGCATGTGTTTCCTGGCTTTCTCACTTTGGTACTGATACAACTTTCTTTCCAAGCCACTGACTACTTTTCTCAAATGCATCAGAGGTGAAAGGCAAAAAATCACCGGAAAGAAAGTTTGCTGCAACTGGTCAGATACGCTAATCATTGAGCTACCTGGCCAGGTGGAGAATAGAAGATCAAAGCTATATGGATGTACAGTCATTCTGGAAAACCATTATGCCTAGTGGAGAAATAAATGCAGTCAAATGATATTTTTTACTTCTATAAAATCTCCTTTTCCAACATTACTTTCTATCTTTTAAAGCGATGAAAAATGCACATAAAATCACCTTCTCTTTGTAACACAATGTTTCCAATCCTTTAAAAGTTGAACCCAATCATCTGAGCTACAGATACATTTAATATGCTGTCTGCAAATGCTTTCAATATGGACAAGGCTACAATTTTGTCTTCTGATAAGAACTTGATTTAATACCAGCTGTCTCTGGACTCTCTACATCATCCCCATCTATTTCCTGCTGTTTTCTCTTCATTCCTGCCAAACTTCGTTGTTTATGTGCTTCCATTTCCTGTTGTTTTCTTTTCACATTCGCTAACTGCTGTTGTTTTCTTGCTTCTTTCAATTTCCTGGAAATACATTTTATCTTCTCTTATAGGAAGTATTGGGGTAAAGCACACAAAACAAATTAAAAGAGACAACTTATAACATCCTAATTCAATATGGGCAATCATCACAAAGGCTTTTTTACCAGTAATACATGAATACATGTCAACAGTAAAATGGCGAAAGGTGGAACATTTATTACAAGTAGATTCTTCTTTAAGCCATTCTTTTTTTCAAGGTCAGGCCAGCTGTTCAATGAAAAAGGTTATCTTAACTTTTTACAAAATGACAAAAGTTTGGACTCTACCAGACTGAAAGCATTTGCAGACAACCAATTAAATGTAGCCAGTATGTTGATTTCTGTTATTGATAGGATGGAAAACACAGTGTGTAAAGAGTTAATAGGTTGAGGAGTTTAACAATACCAGCTTAAGCAAGTTTCTGCTACAAAGGACTAGTGACTAAGTGGTGTAAAGTGTTTAACAATGTCAAATTCAAAAAGTCTTTGTGTATGAGTAACTTTGTTTCACAAATTCTTCACACAAAACGACAGGCTTAAAAATATTCTATACCAATGCATCATTTACAAAATCGAATAATCTCCCAGCAACACTATTAAATGCTAACCATTAAACTCTGCCACACAGATTGATCACTTTGACTGTATATGTTCAAAGAAGGAATTTTGTCATTTAGCAAGCTACCAATGTGACTTGTATTACCTGGTGCATGCCATCATTGCATAAAGTGTGCAGATCATATTTAATTCTTATTTTCTATATTGAGAAGTTAAGATCACATGACTGGATTAACCAATAAAGCTTTTATATCAGATTTTCTTGCCCATTTTTTTTTTTCAGGGAAAAAAAAAAAAAAAAAAAAAAAATCCAGTTGAATGTTTTGTGAGTGAAAGTATTGTTATAACTAAATTTTAACAAAAGGATGTTGTGTTTTAACAAACCTGTGGAAGAAGGCTTTTGAAATATTGTGGGTAGGGAGAATACATTGGTAACCAGTACTTTCTCCTTTTTCCACAATGTTTTCAAAAGCCCTTCCAAAGACAGATTTTTTGGGGTTACATTTAATTTATTGTCTGCAAATGCTTCCAATACAGACAAGTGTAAAATTTTGCTCTCTGGTAAGGAGTAAAATTCTTTATACTAGTGTTAGTCAATTTCTCAAACTATGAAAAATAAAGTTGCTACACAGAACCCAAGCGCTGGCAACATACCGTTTTTTCTCCCTTAATTCCTTCAGTTGCTCAATTTCATCTGGAGTTTTGTGAATAATTGAATGATAGAGAACTTCTCCTTTTGCAATACCATCTTCTATCTTTATCAGCTGAAGTGTCATTCTAGGTCCAAGTTCTGTCAATCTATTAAATAATATGTTTTCTACAGATAATCATAATGATCATTATTGAGATAGATGATATAAACCTTGTATTTACAACCAATGTAATCCATACACGGCAAAGACACAACTTCAGTTCCTTGTATCACAGCATACTGCACAGAACTTGCAGCATAATCGAAGATCTACCCTGTGTTACAGTTTTTGAGATATTGATGCCAGAATACTTGTAAATTGGTTAGATTTTTTTTAACTGAAAATTACATTCTTTTTGGTTTATAAAGCTCTCGATGGGTTAACAACACTGTTCCAGGCTTATTACCAAAATCAAGTTTTTAAAACAATTTAGAGTCGGCACTATATCTTATAACATCCTGTATATTTGTAGACTATATAACAAATTCATTTCCTATGCTAAATGATTCAACTGAGCTATGTCTCATTTGTGCTTTGATCTATTGAAGACTTTTGCACCTGCATATGATATAAAATCTATCAGATAGTCAAAACAGTTTAACAAGACAACTTCTTTAACTCTTTACCACACAATCCTGAGTTTTAATGACCCTGATGGAAAAGCCTTTTGAAAATATAGTGGGAAAAGGAGAAAATGCTGGTTACCAGCATTTTCTCCTTTACCCACAGTATTTTCTACCCTATGAAAGACAAATTCCATAGTTTGAGCCACATTTAAATTGAAATTGGTGTCTGTAACATGCTTTCAATTTGGACAAGTCTACATTTTTGTTGTGTGGGAAAGAGTTAAAACTAAATGCATTTTCTCTCTGTCTCTGTCTGTCTCTCTTCTCTCCTCCTTTCAAGCAACAATCCAATTCAGATTTTGAAAGCCCCATAAACACTTGCTTATTACATGAGTTAAAACAACAAAAAAAACATGCACCTTATTGCACTTTTGGTTGACTTGATGTTTCCTCTGTCCTTGACATCCTGTGGTAAAATAACCTCATTATGGGGACCATCTAACTCTCCCTCACTCTCAGACGATGTATATCCAGCTCTGTAAAATTCATCATACATATACTATATTATAATTTCAGATCCACTTAAACCTGGTACAAAAAGCACAATGGAGAAACATTGAAGGACAATAAAACAAGAGGGCCATGATGGCCCTGTATCGCTCCACTGGCTATTAAGTAAAAACACTACAAGCCAAACATTACAATATTCAGCAAATTGATTTCAAACACGAGGACATGCAAACATTTTTCTATCTAATCCTACGAGAAAGTTGTGATCCATGGGCAAAGCCAATTTTGATCGCAAAGCTATAATTATTTGAATCCTGGTGGAGGTCCACAATATAAAGCTCCATACCAAATAATTCAGTTCTTGAATGTTATAAACAAGAAGATTTTCAAATTTTTCTCAATTTGGGCACCCTTGATAGAGACCCCCTAGATAAAGCTAAATGCAAAATTTGATAGCCCTAGCCCTTATAGCTAGATGCGAAAGATTTTCCTATATAAGCCCGCCCATGTAAAACATGTTACCCCCCGGAGCGAAGTCAAATTTGACCCTCGGCTATAATTTGGACACCCTTGGTACAGGTCCACTAGATAAAGCTACATGCCAAATTTGGTCGCCCTAGGCCCCATGGCTAGGTCAAAGAAGAATTTTAAAGTTCTCCCTATATAAGCCCATGTAAAACTTGTTATATAAGCCCATGTAAAACTTGTTACCCCCGGGCAGGGCCTAATTTGACCCCAGGGCTATAATTTGAACAATCTTGGCAGAGGTCCACTAGATAAAGCTACATGCCAAATTTGGTAGCTCTAGGCCCTATAGCTAGGTAGAAGAGGAATTTTAAAGTTCTCCCTAAATAAGCCCTTGTATAACTTGTAACCCCCGGGGCGGGGCCAATTTTGACCCCAGGGCTATAAATTGAAGAAACTTGGTAGAGGTCCACTAGATAAAGCTACATGTCAAATTTGGTAGCCCTTGGCCTTACGGTTTCAGACAAAAAGATTTTCAAAGATTTTCAAAATTTTTCAGTTTTGTTGCCATGGCAACCAGAGTTTTTGAAGGAATTAAATTCTTTCAAGAAATTCTGAAGAGGACCATGGCAGGATCATTTCTGTGAAGTTTCATCAAAATTGGATGGGTAGTTTCAGAGAAGAAGACGTTTTAAAAAAAGTTAACGCACGGACGGACGGACGCACGGACGGACGGACGCACGACGGACAACAGGCCATGACATAAGCCCGCTGGCCTTCGGCCAGTGGAGCTAAAAACACTCTAGAATTAGATAGTAAACATTGCAACCAAGCAATTCTGTGTTTAATGATCCTGAGGAAGGAGGCTTTTGAAAACACTGTTGGAAAAGGAGAAAAATGCAAGTAACCAGTAATTTTTCCTTTTACCCACAATGTTTGATATCCTTTCTTTAACATTTTACTAATATTTGAGCTATATTTAAATTTTTGTCTGGAAATGCCCTCGATATTGACTACTTTAGTCTAAAGTTTTGTTGTCTGGTACACAGTTAAGCCACACAAGCTGTTTTAACCCATGGCCATAATTATGATGACAATCTTGATATAATATATACATCACTGAGATTCATTAAACTGTCTTACCAGAGCATGTATAGGATACTCACTGTGTGATGTAGTCACTAATATCTGTACACTTAGACAAGTTGGGTACTTTGGACTGTATGAGCTTCTTCACTTTCCTACTAACTCCAACTGGGGCAATCTTTATGTTACTACAAACAAGATACACAAAGTTAGAATTTCAAAGAAAATGACTTAAAATCCAAGCCCATAGCTTTGATGGACAAGACAGCTGTCTCTTTGGTGTTCATTTCTATTTTCAACAGTATTTCAGTTACATCACTGACCAATGCACCTGTCCATGTGTTCCTACAGTTGCTTTACCAGTAATATGCACAAAGACATGACCAAACCACTGACTAGTTTCCCACATATATATCATCAGAACAATACTAAGTGGTCGTAATGATTAATAACATAACAACATGACGCACCAAGAGACTGTCCAAACATATCATTGTAATAATATGTCTGAGACGAAATATATATCTTTTGTATGGTGGTGCAATATCAAAACAGTGATGTAAATGAAAGAACAGACTAAAGGGAAAAAATAATTTAGCAATTTCAAATGGACATGTTTACTCTTTTTCTACGGCTGACAACATTTCAAAGCATTGAGATATCTACTCTAACATTTTGAGTGCAGAAAAACCCACTGAAAACTTTAAGTCTAATAGTACAGACCCATATAACTTCCGTTTAAAGGTTGCTTTAATTAAAAATGTCTCAGCAAAGTGGACAGTGTAGATTTTGTGCAGTCTAATATAATGTACCATCTGATCTTTATCTTTACCAACTGCAAAAGCAACTAAAGTTATGATAAACACTTCAACCCTTTACCAAACCATCCAAAGTTCTGACAACCCTGAGGGATAAGGCTTTTAAAAACACTGTGGGAAAAGGAGAAAATACTGAAAACCAGCATTTTCTCCCTTTCCCATAATGTTTTCTCCACTTTCAAACACAAATCTCAGAATTGAGCAACATTAATTTTTTGTCTGCAAATGCTTCCAAGTCCGAAATTTTGTCATGTAGAAAAGAGTTAAGGGTTAAGCCAATATCTGCAGTAGCCAACCAGTTTGTCGTGCAGCAGGCCACTTTTCAGGGATGCATATTAATGTATGATTCATGCTTTGTGAAAAGGGGAGTTTGAAGCATCTACAAACAGGTCAGCCTGAGCAAACTACATAATTATGCTGACCTAGGTCAACTTCTAGCCATTTCTGCATGTCAAAGGACCAGTCTACCTCATGATTCAGTCAGTAAAAAACAAAAATAGATTTAATAGATCCATAACTGAATGTTGACTTGCTTGGTATAACACATAACAGAGAAGCGTTTAACCCCTTTTTGTCAGAGTGCAACTCATATTACTGTCACTATCATTCATGCTGACCACCCCTATTCCATAGGAATATTTTGAAAGATCATGTTTTGTACACACTAAATGCTCAAGTTCTTGAAAAACTAGGGTAAAAAGTAAATACTTACAAGTGTCTGAAGTCAATCAGCCTTGTATCTGAATTATAGTTCACCAGCACACACCTTCTCACATCATTTAAATTTACCTAGGATTATGTAGAGACAACATAATTATAAAACCATAAAAAATGTCTCTAAGCAGACCACTTCATAGAAAAATTGTGACAAAAGAAGACATTGCTGATACTGAACAAGTGATCCTTTATTCTGTCACAATGTTTTGACATGTATATAGAGGATCTTACATGAGTGTTTATGTATTATCATTTTTATCAAACGAATTGACTAAAATTGTATGACGCGGGCCTTGGCAAGCGTCAAACACATTTTAGTCAACAAGTAAGATGTGAGATTCTATTTATCACATAAAACAAATGATAGACAAAAAATATCCTGCCTCATCACCTTTTGCCTACATACCATTCACGGGTCCATGTTTATAATTGTAGTTTGGTTTCAAATGTGTAAATACACAAGTAGATAGCTCTATGACATTTACACCAAAAGTAGAATAAAACAGTCTCTAGAGGGGGTTAGTGCAACTAATTCAGCAATTTTGTTGTTTTTAAAAATTTTTTGCTGCATTTCTTGCTTTTTATTAAACATGAAAATAAAAAACTGTCCACGAGCATATGCCTTAGCAACAATGACATCATTTTTCCGTGAAACGGCGTAGTAGTACAAATTCCGGCATTTACTCTGGTTGGTTTCTCAAGCTTCACACGCTCATGACTGAAAATTGATCAGAACAGGGACCCAAATAACGATAATACACTAGTGTATTGTCAAAAATAAGTCATGGGTTTAATACACTTCCAGTGGACGTTTAATGTGTTAAAAAAATTTAATTCATAGTAGTTTAAATACATGATCTTACATGAGTTTTATGTAGTATTGTTTTTATTAAACAAGTTGACTAAAATTATATGATGCAACCTTGGCAATTAAGATGCAATTTAGAATGGATAGTTATACGTTCCTTGATGTTGCAAATATTAGAGCAAAGTACCCTACAGCTTAAAAATTAAATTTTACTTGTGCAAAGGTGCTGTAATTTCGACATCCCTTGTTAGAAAAACTAAATTTCCCAAGCATTTATTGCCTTTAAATAGTCTCTTGTTCCATTGTAACACTCTATTTGAGTAACCGACTTTACCCCTGTGTAAAGTCCTAAATTTCAACAGGGGTGCCATAATTTTGACACCAAACTTTCCTCTTTAGAAAAAAAGCTTTAACACTTTAAACAAGAAGTACAGATTTATCCACCATTTACTAATCACAGGGGAGTAAACTTTTGCATGTTTTTTTTGTCAATGAATGATTTCGTTTTATCTGCTAACACAAGTAAAACAGTGTACTAGCTCTATAACATCAGACGTCAATCAAGAGCACTGTATTTTACAGATGGCATGCTGATCTCGACGGGGTTGGGAGATTTTACAGAACAGTGTAGATTAAGATCAATCTTCACAGATCCGCAGTCTGATGTTGGTCTACATTGTTCGCTCTGCACTAAACTTAAATACAGAGCAAATAGAATAGTCCACTTATGCTGAAATTTCAGAGAAGTTGATGAGGATTTTCAAGGTTTGTATAGTAAGAAAAAAAATATGTGGTAAGTATTGGCAAAATAGGTCTGTGTGGATAAGCAGGCTGATCTTTGTCTACATTTGCAGCAAATTTAACCCTGCTCCCAAGCATCACCATATCATATCCTTGAAAGCAACCAGTGTCCATGAATAGAGGAATACAGGTAAAAAGAGGTTGAAAAAATAATAATAATAAAAAAAAAATGTGAAAAGTTACTGTAAAAGTGGATATTATTGCAGGTCTAAAATTCTGCGAATTAACAAATACTGACGTTACGCGAAAGTTAAAGACAGAATTCCAATATTTTTACTCTAACAGTGTATTATAAAACTAACTTATTAATCAATTTAATAAATTTCAATTTTACTTCAATGAAACATATTTAATTGGCAGTATTATGCACTACTAGACTGGTATTTTGGTCGACACTACTGAAAAAAGGCACTCATTGATGTCGACAAGGGTCCCAGTCAATCGCTGCCACATCACTCAGTGTCCATGTGAAACATAATTAAATTTACGCTGGCGGCTGTCGTTGTGATTTTTATCAATACGCGAAAATCGCGAAGATTTCCATGATGCGAACATTTTCGATTTTACAGTAGTGACCAAGCAAGGGGTCAAACCCACGCCGGCAGGAGCCTGTGAGTGAAATGCTTGCGCCGTCCATCTCACAGCCATTGCGGCATTTGATGGAGTGTGATAAAATTATTATATAATTTTGTTTTATAAATAAAACCGGCTGTCGAAATTACGAACCCTCTTGAAATGTTGTTTCCTTATTCCGACAGACTTACTTAATTATTATTTCAGGTGGATAATGAGAATCTGATCATAAAAACATGAGAATAAATATCTTTAATGGCATTATGAATTTTCACAATACAAAATCTTGGAAAATTAAGTTTTTCCACTTTTCTGAACATAGTGGGGTGTCCTTATAAAAATGGTTTTTTGAGTGAAATAAAATTCGAATTCATTCCAAATGCCCAAACAAATGAGTGTTTTTTCTAAACAAGATTTTGTCAAGACATCAAATACATACTGACATCATGATCAAGTTTATTGGAGTGTTCAAATGGCCAAATGAAATTGGATTTTAACTGAAAATTTGAAAAGGGTGTCCAAGTTACCGGTATGTCGACATTAGGGTACTTTGCTCTAAATACTATACCTGACATCAAAATTTTAGACTGTCCCAAATTCAAAGAATTTGCAGACAACAAATTAAAGGTGGCCCAAATGACAAAATTTGGATAGAGTAGAAAAAATTGTGGAAACAGAGAAAATGCTGGTAACCAGCATTTTCTACTTTTCCAATAATATTTTCAAAAGGATATTTTTGTTAGGTCCTTAAAACTGGGGATTTTGTGGTAAAGGATTAATCATGATTAAACCTCCCTCTTCTTGTAATATCTGTTTGTATGTGTTATTAGCACATAAATAAAACTATTCATTTCTATTAATACCTTGTGAACATTAATAGAAGGGAACATGTTCTGAAACATGGTAGCCATGAGTTTCATATGCTGTCCTTCCCCTGTAAAGTTGTTCATAACAAGCAGAGGATGGTGTAGATATTGTATTGGTTGTAGACTTGGTTTCTTCAATGATGACACAACATCTCCCGTCAGGCAGTAGTTCACCACTTTAAATGTGATAGTTGGTCCTTGTGGTAATCGACAGAGCCTCATATATACAGCTTTGTCTGTCTTGGTGAAGATCATGAAATGAGTGACATGCAGTAAGCCCGCTACACTCACAAAGTCTTTCAGTACATTCTTTTTTCGAACCTTAAAAAGGTAAACAGTGATCATAGAAATAAATATACATTTATCAAACTACCTGCATGTTATCAGTTTTGTCTTGCAGCAGACCACTATTGAAAACACAGTGGCAATAGGGGAAATTGCTTATAACAAGCAATTTCTCCTTTAGCCACGGTATTTTCTCATATACATGTACTAATGTAACCAAGCCCAATTCATGTTAACTATCCATATTTTACAATATTGTGCTGCTTTCTTGTTTCAGGGCTGTTTGATTGATTGATTGATTGTATGGTGTTTAATGCCGTTTTCAACATTATTTCAGTTATATTGCGGGGGTCAGAGCAGCTATTCATGCTTTCCTGGATTGTGTTTTACCAGTACGCAGCACAATATTCTTTCCAAGCCACTGGCTGCTTTCCCAGATAATCATCATTTAAACAATGGTCAGTGGTGAGAGAGGAATGAATCTTGTCACATTGACTATCATCAATCCTCACAAAGAAATTGGCCGAGCTGGGAATCAAACCAGTGACCCCTTGTTCTCAAGTCTTGTACGTTACCGACTGAGCTACAGGGGTTCAGCTCAGGGCTGTTTGAAGAGAATAGGTTTCCAACACAACAGGTTTTTTTTTTTTTTACAGCAACTTTGATATTAACCTACGCATGTAACACTGATATAAGCTTTAATTAGAACAGGTAGCAGATAATGTAAAGAGCCGCTTCATATACAGTCTTCAAATATACCGGAGTTTCATTAGCTTGAGTTATTATTTTGCTTGTAAAATGACTTTTAAATATGTGCTAAGTAAATGGCTAAAGTATTTAATGTATTATGTGGGATACTTTAAAATACAAAAGCTATAAAGATGCAATGAGAACATATGTAAACCATTCCCTAACTATTCATACTTTGTTTGAAAAAAAGACAAGAATTTTTACAAATTACCCAGTCCAAAACGTGTTACCGAGGTCTGACTGTATGCTTCATTCAGATAGCTGTAAAGGAGTTACAGATAGTTTTTTCTAAATAAGCTACACTTACCTGCAAATTCCTAGCTGTGAAAGGTTCCCCCACTCTTCTTGCATCTTTAATGAGCTGTTTGATATTTTTGCCAACATGACCTCTGTGAAATATGAAGGAGTGTGGTGCTGCCTTGTAGGTTTCTTCAGTGTTGTCAACTTTAGTGGTCCTCTTTTTTTTGCCTTTCTTCAGTGCAGACATGAAAGAATACAACCAAGATATAAAACTGAAACTTTATCATTCCTAAGAGAACAGTGCCACTTTTATACAGATATCTTTCCAAACAATCCAATCTACAGGTCTTTACATTGTCTTTTACTGTATCAGGAAAATTTAGTATCAGTAAATGACAATACAGAGTTAACAAAACAAAACAAACAAAACAAACAAACAAAGTTTGGAATATGACATGACAGAGTTTTGACTGATTACAGAAAGTTGCAGTCATTCAGTTAGGTAGGGGTTGAATCTTTTCAAACAAAAGTTGTCTTGAAGTAGTCCCTAAATCCAAATGGTAGCTCTAATTTTCATCTTTGTTTATCTGTTCCCCTTCACATCAGCCCTTCTTTTAATGCATATGGAAATTTCAAATATTACTGGTCATCTTCCAAATAATGATTTGGTTATATGGCTCTTTAACTCTTTAACAAATGTTAAAATATTAGGCTTGCCAAAGTTCAAAGCATTTGCAGACAAACAATCAAAGGGGCTCAGATGATGAAATTTGCTCATAATTGGGTAGAAAACTTTGTGGGAAAAGAAGAAAATGCTGGTTACCAGCATTTTCTACTTTCCCCACAAAGTTTTCAAAAGGCTTCTTCCTAAAGGTCATTAAAACTTGGGCTTGTGTGGTAAAGGGTTAAACTCCTTTTCATCTAGGAAAAAGACTGTGTATCGATAAATTAATAATTCAACTTCACACACAGACACCCAATTAAGTACAAGGTTTTGTTTGATCAAATTGAAATTTTCCTTTTTTTTTTTTTGAGATCAACACATCTGGTTAATTTGTAAACAAACACCAATTACTTGTTCAGCTGACTGCCCATGCATTTGATTTGTAAAAATAGCTCTGTATGATCTACAATTTAGGTGGTAAGTATGACATCTCAGAAATGAAATGCATCTAGTACATTTTAGTCTCCTTTTCCATGCCAAAGCTGATAAAAAAAGATAGCCTATAAATTTTGAAAAATAAGATAGCCGATAAATTGTGAAAAAAAACCCAACTTCAATTGAAATGACATCTGATACATGTACAGTTACTATAAAACCTTGTCTCGATTTTCTTAGAAGGTGGTCAATGGATAATTATATTGCAAAAAACTGGAATTGCAAGAGGGTAGCAGTAACAATTTTTAATTTTTTAGGTATTTCTTTCAAGCTCAATCATTAATCAATCTATCAAGAACTTAATGTTAGTTGACAATGAGAAGATTGATGTATACAGCATTTTAAAACTATGCCAGTTACCCTCGATTCAGTGACTAGCTCCAATTTTAGAGATTGTGTCTCTGCTAGCCCCCGCAGCAGCCAACATTATACCCATTCTAGATTCATAAATGAAAAAGCCGCAACCTGAAGTTAAACATGCCTATCGATTCATGTCCGTTTTCATAGCCGATGAGCAGATTAAAGACATATACAGCCAACTGAAAGATCACCGATAAGATTTTAAACTTTCCAGAAACTTTTATAGAGGATAGGGTCAAAATGGCCCACCTCCAAAACGGCCCGGTCCAAAACGGCCCACTTTACCGAAACGGCCCAATGTTATGGGTACCAAAACGGCCCACTTTTGAACTAGGAATTACTTTTATATTTCCACCAATTTTGACAGATTGAATTTTAGAACTTTTTTTACTCTTATCTATTTTCAAATAATGAATTTTATTTATGGAGCTTGGGCCTCGATTCTCGATACTTGTGTGGGTTGTACTCTGCATTCCTATCTGATGTTATAATGTGAATTCATTTGCCACCCCCCACTCAATTGGAATTCTTCTAAAAAAAAGTATTCGTTGTGGTTTGCTTTCCTACACTCTTTTTACCTCAGTTATGCACAGATTATTTATGTTGAAAATGACAGCTCCAAACTTTCTAGAACGGATACATCTCTGTACATGTTTCAATAAATTCGTAGCAGGAGACGATTTCGCTCTATTCACATGATCAAAATTCGGATTATAAGTAAATTTTTTAAAACTAAACTGATCTAAGTGAATTTAATAAGAGTAACTGTGTGATCCAAATGGTGGTTCTTCAATGGTTTTTAATTAATAACAAAAAAGTGGGCCGTTTTGGTACCGGGCCGTTTCGGCACTGGGCCGTTTTGGTACCGGGCCGTTTTGGAAGTGGGCTGTTTTGACCCCAATCCCTTTTATAGAATGGCTGCTATGAAGGAATAACAAAAATAACATCAGAACAAACCTTCTGAACTGAAGGTATATACCAGTATGCTCATTTTTCAATCCAGAATGGTTATAAGAATGACTGCTGCAGAGGTAAGTGGAGACAAAATCACAATGAGAACATCGGAGCTTACCTTCAAATTGGGGGTGGATACCAAAGTAGCACATGGTTTTAGAAAATTTGCCCGTTTTCAATTGATCAGATTTGCTACACAGACTAAAGGGTACGAGACCAGACATATCATGTAAAAGAAACATACAATTTGAACTGTGAGACACACATATGTCGCAGGTAAATAGGCATGTACACATTTAAACTATCTGGAGTATCCTTCAATGTGATCTCGAAAACCGATATTGAATGGACATTAATACTCACTAGTATCTTTCAGTGAAAAAGTTGAACTCGAAAAATAAAAAAAAACCGTTATATCTACCTTTCGATTCCTTCTTTTCTTGGCCATCTTGAATATTTGTGTAGTTTCACGAAAAATTATGTCATTTGCTTACAAATGTTGATGTTTACCGGAACCTCATGTTTCTGTCGGCTGGTTGATTTTGTTGCTTGCGGATATCATTGATAATGCATACAAAAACGGGATCAAGCTACCCGGTGTTCCGTGAGATCTACTTCTTTAATAAATAACTTGTTCCGGCTTGTTTACTCCATTGCACAGCATAAAAGGATACAGCCAGCCAAATTCCTATCTTTTTGATGCGTTGTTGGAGGTAACATCAAATCAGATTCACTTTGGTAGCAACAGACCGAAACTTTTTATCCAAAACAAACTAGCCAAACTTTTCCTGTACTCAAATCTAGGGAAAATAGTGGTCAGTGCGAGAAAGGGGAAGTTAGATTTATAACCACTAAACCAGGTTGTTTGAAGCAACTGCGTTCGTTACTTTTGCAAATGATTTGCTGGCTTTGATTTGGAGGACATTTAAGCTATTTTAGTTGCCCAGCTTTTGTACTCTTCCTAGTCTGTGCCTGTCATTCCATCTTACCAGTTTAATAATACCCTGTAATCTGTATACCTGTGTTTTTGATAGCCTTAACTCTTTTTCTTTGCACATGCCCATTAATTAACACCACAAAAGAAGGGAGACCTTTACAACAAGTTCAATAAACATTCCCTGAAACAATGATTTTCAAAATAACACTAAATAGGAAGAGCCTAACTAAAAGTATTTACCTTTTCATATGGCAATGTATATATAATCTTTGTCAAAGTGACACTCTCATCTTTAAGATATATCTGAGTGGCAGTTCTCTTTCTGGCATGTGAGTTGTCAAAACATACGTCAACTGTTATATTCAGTATCTGTATTCCATATGTCACCAATATATGCACAGGTATTAATAATTAAAAGCAGGGCTGATTATTGAATATGGATCAAACATTGAAGGTATTTGAAATTTATGGAATAGGTAATATTTTCAAAATTTAACAAACAAAGGTTTAGCGATTGACATATCAACCACCGCTGAAATTCTGACATTTTTCTTTTATTTCATAAATTTTTATTTTCATTTAGATCTATGTATTTTATGTCAGTATCTAAAATGTGACAAGTCAATTTATTAAACCATTTAAGATCATACTTAGAAAATCTTGCATCACTCACGTGAGACTCCCATCACATCAAATTTTCAACATTGGATAAAGATTTTTGAACCTGACTTTGTCCTACAATAAAAATTTGTGGAGAAAAATCACAGTCGCTCTAATCTGTGACAAAGTTAGTGTCTTAGAGACTTTGGCCAAGACGAAAAGCTGTGGGAAGAATTGAATGAATTCAATAAATCATTGCAACCATAACTTAATTTTGATATGATTAATCACTTTTCACAGGAAACTTTCTGCAACATTTACCTTTTTTTGTTTTTTTTTTTGCGTAGCTTCACTGTGTTTCTTTAATTAAATAAACATGAACAGTAACAGGAAGGAACAATACTCGGCATGTTTTTGATTGCTAGGGTGATCTTTTTGGCCACCAAATTGATAGAATATCTTGGAATGACACAAGGGTTGTAGAAACTCCTAACATGTCTCATCACTGTCTTCTTTCCATCACTAGGTCCATGTATCATGTAAGTTTTGTCATTTCTATATTCAGCATACATGCAAGATGGCAAAAACATCTAAAGGAGAGAAAGTCCAGCTTAAAGTGAGCCCATTCCGGATGTTTTTGTATGTATGTGGATGTGGATTTGTTGTGTGGATGATGATTGTGTATACTGTAAGTATAACAAATCTTTCATCTTTCTTGAACTCATTCAAAAGAACTTGAGAGAGAGAGAGAGAGAGAGAGAGAGAGAGAGAGCCTTTTTCAAGTCTTGGAATGAAATTTGCAGTTCCAAAATATTTCTCCCAAAAGTCAAATTATGTCATTTGATAACTAGAATAAGAGTTAGAATAACAATAAAGCTGAAAAGGGTTGTTTCTTTTTCTGTCATTCATAACTACAAGAACTTAAGTCTTTGGAATATTTTCAGATGATATCACGTGATGATACAGAAACTCATGCACCAGGTAAGACTCAGTTATGTGCACATACGCATCTTAAGTCTTTTAATAAGTTACAAGTATCTGTTTTTAGTTTAACCTATTCTATGCCAAGTTTATTTGTTGAATATTAGGTGAGGATAACTTTTGAACAAATGGTAAAAGGAGAAAATGCTGGTTACCAGTATTTCCTTCTTTTTCAACAATATTTACCAACCTTTCACACACAAATTTGCATTTGAACCACATTTAACTTTTTACCAAACAATCCTCTGTTTTAAGAATGCTAGATAAGAAGCTTTTCGAAAACATAATGGGAAAAGGAGGAAATGCTGATTTTGTTCAGCATCTTCAACACTTAGATATGTTTGGTATAAGGTTAAGCTAGTAAACTGGCAAGGTGTAGTGCTGCAATTGACCTATACTGAATATGCCCACATAGACATCTGTTTATATGGATGTTGAAGTGAACGCTGTTTTGATTCATTTCCTCCTTCCAATAACTTTTTAATGTCTTCTATCAGAATATTTTAGAAAACACTGTAGGAAAAAGAGAACTTTTTTGGGATGCTATAATGCTGTCACATTTATTCATGTATTTTACACAAGGTGATATTGATAATAAGTAGGATACATGACTTTTCAAGGATGTGAATATTGAAAGTGGTCTTTTGAAAATGTGTTCAGAAATTGATGAGTTTGAAGAAATGATATCAAAAGTAAGGCTCAATGCAAGAAAAAGAGTGTATAGTCTATCTGAAGGTTGTAATAATATATATATATATATGCATATATACAATCAAACCTGTATTAACCCTTTACCACACTATCCCGAGTTTTAACAACTCCGAGGAATAAGACTTTACTTTTGAAAATATTGTGAGAAAAGGAGAAAATGCTGTTAATCAGCTTTTTCTCCTTTTCCCAAAATATTTTCTACTCTATCAAAGACAAAAATCATCATTTGAGCTTTTTTTCAATTTGTCGTCTGCATATATTTTGGACAGGTCTACATTTTCGTTGTTTGGTAAAGAGTTCAGCAAGCACCAAAGGGACACTCAAACTGTACTTGCTTAATCCTTTATCACACAATGACGACTTTTAACAACCATGAGGAAAAAGCCTTTTGAAAACATTGTGGGAAAAGGAGAAAATGCTGGTAACCAGCATTTTCTCCTTTTCCCACAGTTTTCTACCCTATCAAATAAAAATTGCGTCATTTGAGCCACATTGAAACTGTCGTCTGCGAATGCTCTCAATTTGGACGAGGCTAAAATTTTGTCGTCTGGTAAAGGGTTAATCCTTTACAACACAACAAAAATGTTGACTTGTCCAAATTCAAAGCATTTGCGAAGGACGATTTAAGTTTAGCTCAAATGATGGAATTTGTTTTTTATAGTATAGAAAACAGTGTGGGAAATGGATAAGATGCTGGTTGCCAGCATTTTCTCCTTTTCCCACAATGTTTTCAAAAGGCTTCTTTCTTGGGGGTTGTGAAAACTCTGGATTGTGTGGTAAAGGGTTGATACAGATTTGACTGCATATATACTAGTACAACTTTTAGATAGACTATGTGCTCTTTTATCTGCATTGAGCCATACTTTTGAAAAACTCTGGATTGTGTGGCAAAGGGTTAACATAGCTGCTTTTTAAGTACAAGCGCTTTTCAACATATTTTCTCTCTTATAGGAACTCAATCTTTGCTGAACCTGTAACCACACAATCCTGGAAACCAGCATTTTCTCCTTTTCCCATAAAGTTTGCTACTCTATCAGATACAAATTACTTCATTTCAGCAAAGTTTACATTGTTGTCTGCAAATGCTTTCAATTTGGCCAAGTCTGCAATTTTTGTTGTATGGTAAAGAGCTAATACAAGTTACTTGCCCAACTTTTTACCACCAAACAAGTTATAAAACTCATTCATTTGCAGATGACAAATTCTTTGAGGCTAAAGTAACAGAAAATTAGCTTTTAAAGGGTAAAATATTGTTGGAAAAGGGGGAAATGCTGGTTATAAGCTTATCCTTCTTTTTTCCACAGTGGTCTCAACAGTGCTTTGCTGTTAGGTCATTTAAACACTGGTTTGATAGGTAAAGGGTTAATAGTTATATTGGTGGCCGCCAAGAAAGTTGACCCTTATCCTGCTAAATAACTTTAAATGAAACTTTAAAGCTGACTAAAAACCCAAGTGTTGCTATTTCAAAGGAATGTATGGGGAAGATATCTCCTTATCAAACAGTGTAGATCCAAGATCAGACTGCACATTCTGTACAGTTTGATCTTGATCTACACTGTCCGCAAAAGTTCTGTTGATTCAAGCTTAGCAGCCTAAGGGTTAACTGTATTTTACAGCATTTAGAGATACACACAATGATGAGTTAAGAGCATTAAATGAGAGGATAACAGAGCCCATTATATTATGGTGGACAGGGTTCACAGGGGATCCTGGGAGTTATAAACGATGTGGAGAGTACAAGTGTTTCTCCACCTCAGATAGACACTATTACAGACACCACATGACTCAGGCAAGTGTTATAGAGTGAAACACATACTAATGTATACATGGCTAAAAAGTCCCTGTAGGCTGACCTGGGTCATAATTTTTTGCTATTGTTATATTTTCTGTTTGCCAAAGGACCATTTTACTCCCAGATTGAGTTGATTGAGTTGATTGTTAGACAAAATAGGTTTTATGGATCCATAATTATGTTACGACTTGCTTAGCGTAATGCATCACAGAGGTGCATTGAGCCCCTCTTTGCCAGAGCATGGCTCATAATTATAGATGTACATGTATTTAGTTTGCACTTTAGTGACAAAAATTATATTATTATCTCTTTAACAAAAATTCAGAGTTTATATTGAAAAAAGTCACAGATGACGAACTCATTGTGGCCAAAATGATAGTATCTTGTTTTGAAAGGACAAAAAACATTGTGGGAAAAGAGTAATTGTTGGTTATAAGCATTTTCTCCTCTTCATTCAATGTTTCAAAAGCCTTCTTTATGAGTATCAGGGTGGTTAAAAACAAGAGATTGTTTGTTAACCTTTTACCACATGACAAAGTACATAGTAAATGTGGCACAAGTAATAGGATTTGTCTGTAAAAGAAAAGAAAACATTGTGGTGGAAAAAGAAAATGCTAGTTACCACATTGTGGTGGAAAAAGAAAATGCCGGTTACCAGCATTTTCTTTTTCCCCCACAATGTTTTCAAAAGCTTTCTTTCTCAGGGTCGTTAAAACTCGGGATTGTGTAGTAAAGGGTTAAAGGGATAAGAAATCATTCACAACCATCTAATAAATAGATTCATCAAGTTGCTTTGTTCTATTCTTACCCCCATTTCAACTTCATCTAAAGCCTGGCCAGTTTGCTCAGTGGTTAGTGCATCTGACTTGTGCCTTGGTGGTCATGGAATCGATACCCGGTTGAGGCAAGCTTTCTTTATGGCGATTTTTCGCCTCTCACTTATGATGCATGTGAGAAAAGCAGTCAGCTTGGAAAGAAAGTTGGTCAGTACTTTTGTGAGAAAACCAGGAAACACATGCACATGTACACTGACTGCCATGATATGACCTAAGCTGTTAAATTAGTGTTACAAACAAACTTCATCTAAATTTTGACCTGTAAAAAACTGTTTTAGCACAAAAGAGAAAAACTGAAAGACTGCAGTTGTCCCTTCAATTCATTACCTTATGCTGACACCTTATCTTTTATTATCTTTCGATAATGACAACCAAAAGCATGGTGGCAGAGGGAGAAATTAATGATATGTAGTAATTTCTACTTTTGGAGCGTTGAATTACATAGTTTTTTTTGTATCCTCTAATCTAATTTCTTTTTTCTTTCTAACCAGGTGATGATGTTTTATGGCTCTGACATAAAATTTAAAGACCTCCCAATACCAAGACCCTCCAAACATGAATGGGGATTGCTGCATGAAGAGTCACCCAAAAATAATTATGCCCTTTTACAACCAGAATTTATTGAACTCTTCAATCACACGGCCACTTTCAAAAGAGAATCTGACTTTCCTCTTACATTACAATACCTCCAGAGTATAGCATGGCTAGAAAATAATGAGTACATAGTGCCCACAAGGCGTAAAACAGAGCTACAGATTGAGTTAGCTCCCTTGGTCTACATACACAGTGATTGTGCAACACCATCAGACAGGGACAGTTATGTGAAAGGTTTAATGAGACATATAAATGTGGATTCATATGGACAGTGTGTTAATAATAAGCAACTTCCAGATCAGTGAGTGTATTTTTTTCACTTGTACACATTTTTCTTGTGGCGTATTTTTTAATGATCAGGCATTAGGGTGTTAGAATACAAGTTACTGAAAAATGGAGTTTGCACATTCTTAGTTTGAAACAGCTGCAGCAGATAGCTTGTGTAAACATCCTGACATTTTTCAGGCTTGACTGATCAGATCATATTGTAATCTGATGATGAGGAATTTAATATTGGTCGATTTTATATGAAAAATAGATGTAGTTCAATTAGGCAAATTTTGTTCTAAATACATGTAGGCATTTAACTGAGACAATGTAGAAAGGACAAAACAATTGCATACATAACCATTTAAATGACACTGATTTCAAACATTTTTTTTTTTCAAGTTAGCCTAGATTTAACAATTTGCTTAACAGTCCTTTGTTTGACCCAAGGAAGTGTGCTTCTGAAAACATTATGGCAAACAAAGAGAATGGTGGTTACAAGGAACTGACTACATTTATAGTGCTTACATGTACATATTCTACATATATAAATACCTGTGCACCACTCTGTACAATTTTGAATTTTTTGTTGTTTATAGAAAGTTTTGCAAATGGATTCCTTGCAATGTTTATGATATTTGAGGATGTGTATATTTCAGTTTGAAGGACCCAATAGAAGGGATGGAACACAAGGACTTTTACAAAATTCAAGCTCAGTACAAATTTTCTCTAGCCATGGAGAATGCCATTTGTGATGATTATGTTACAGAGAAACTTTGGCGACCTCTAATGCTTGGATCTGTTCCTATTGTACATGGATCACCAAAAGTTAGGGTGAGTTAGAACGAAACTATTTTACCATTTGTAGATTGCTTTCTTTGGTTCTGCTACAGACCCCATTTAACAACATCATATAAAAAAGGAGAATTTGCATGTAAGAAACAATTTTTGACTATGCTACATTGTTTTCACATATGTCAAACCTTCGTATCAATATTTTAAAAGAGTTTTATTTAATTTGCTTCAAATTTGCTTGAGAAGGTAACAAGATAATTTATTTTGTGAAGGCTATTCCTTCAGTTGGCTGCTTCATATTTGATTCATGGGGTGATCTGTTGATTTATTCTTTGAAGGATACTTTATAGATAATAAACTCATGGCAGACAGATAAAAACATGATGTTATGGGAGGATACTTATTTAGGTGCAAATACTTATTAAGTCACAGGACTAGAAGTTGAACTTGGCATTAAAAAGATAGTTAAATATCTTGTCCTCAATGTGTGTTTTCTTTATTTCCGTACAGGAACTTCTACCAGATAATTATTCAGCAATTATAATAGATGATTTTAAAACACCAAGAGACCTTGCAAAGTACCTAAGGTATTTGAATGACAATGACAAGGAATATGAAAAGTACTTGGAGTGGAAGAAAACTGGTGTAACAAATGAATATCTCAAGAGACTGATGGCTGCACGTACATGGAGCATAACAGACCCCTTGGAGAATGGGAAAAACAACTTTGTGGATGATTTTGAGTGCTTAGTGTGTAAGAGAATACACGAAAATAATAGGAATTTGAGGAGTAGCAAAATAGTTATAAAATATCAGGCCAATAAGGACCATGTCTCTTGTCCAGAACCTTTTGCTTATGACACAAATTTTAACAAAAACACAGGATCCTCTTCATGGTCATACGACTACAGACAGAAAAAATATGAAGCAAGGGCTGTCAGATATTTTCATGATAAAAACTATGAAATAAATGCTGGAGAGCTTCATGCAAAAATTTCTGAGCTCAGCTATAAGGATAGTGGCTGGTTTTAGATCATCCTGTGTTCACTTAAGCCTTTACCAGACAACAAAACAATAGAATTGTCCAAAATAAAGATATTTTAGCCATGCTCTGTGAAAAGGGGGCTTGCATCTCCACGATACATGATACCAAGCAAGCCATTGTGTATCTATTGTTCCATGAAGTTCATTTTGTTTAACAAGTTCAACATACTGAATCATGAGGTAGACTGGTACTTTGGCATGCAGAAAATTGACCAAAGGTAAAAGGTATTGGCCCAGGTCTGCCTGTGCAGACTGTGCAGGCTGACCTGATTGATACTTTTTGCAGATGCATTAACCTCCCTTTTCACAGAGCAAGAGCACTTGGGATTGTGTGGTAAAGGGTTAATATACAGCATTTCTCTACTTTATTATTTTCATGTGGTACTGCTGCTTTTTAGTCCAGTGAACTTTTTCGATCAATGCTCAACAATTCTATTACAAATATATGGTAACTATATGTATGTGAATAAGTGTGCAACCCTTGAAATGTTGGGGACAACTTTGGTTACTTTGCATATGTGAACTGTCACCGTGATATGACTGGGCGTAAAACACCATTCAATCAATTTGTTGCTTTTCTTGATGATTTAGATCAGGGTCAAAATTTGCGGTCTGATTCTGTCATTACACGATGCAATATTTTGTAATATATTTTGGCTGAAACAGCCATGATTTTGCAATTGTTCTTTTTTTTCTTTGTGGGCGGTGGTAACTGTCTCGACTGTCTAGATGATTTCATATGGGAAATGCTTTCCAGAGTTTTTATTTAAACTTTTTCAAGCCAGTAATGATCAATAAATAGTGGAAAGGTTTTGCCTGACCTTTAACTCTCTACCACATAATCTTGTGTTTTAACAACCATGAGACAGATAGCTTTTGAAGACATTGTGCTACACAGAGAAAATGCTGGAAAAAAGCTTTTTCCTCCTTTTCTACAGTGTTTTCTAGGCTTTCAATGACAGGTTTCAACATACATGTATTTTGTTTGATATCTTCAAATGCTTTCATATTGGACTAGTTTAGAATTTTGACGTTTGATAAAGGGTTAAAGCTGCATAATATACTTAAACACTCATGAAGATTAGAAAGATTATAAAATTAAAGTCTTAAACCATTTACGAAAGTCCCAAATTTTAATGTTTCTGAGAAAGAATGCTTTTGAAAACATTGCTGGTTAAGGAGAAAATGCTTGTAACCAGCATTTTCTCCTTTTCCCACTATGTTTTCTGTCCTTTCAAAATTAGATACCATCATTTGAGCCATATTTAGTTTGCCATCTGCATATGCTTTCAATTTGGTCAAGTCTACAATTTTACAGTTAGGTAAAGAGTCAACTCATTAACTCTTTAGTGGAATTTGCTATAGATGACTTTTAAGATATTGTTTAAAATGTGGGTTATTAACATGAGTGTATGTTTTATTATTGAATACGTAAGAAAACAAGGTGGCAAAAGAATAAATTGTTATTGATTAGCAGTTCATTTTTTTTGTCACTGTCTTCAAAGGTTGTCTGTTCTGGCAAGATGAAACAGTGGTTTCCAGGTTGTAATGTGCATATGAAGTAAAGTATTCCTTGTACATTTATGTCTTTTCATAGAATTATAAGCTAAATTGTTTCTTTCATACACACCCTTTTAGACTCTCATTTGGATAATGTAATTAAAATTCTTTGAGTAATTTTAAACTTTTTCTAATTTTCCATTGCAATGATTTTAGTCGTTGAATTTATTTCAACTATAGAAGATTGATAACTGCACATTGTTGTGTAATACACTATGTTCTGCAAACAACTTATTTTTCTCTTGCTGGTTTTGAAAATATAGTGGCAAAATGAGTAATTTATGCATGTTTTTTTTAGGTGTACTTTCTCACATGGTTGTTTCAAAGTTCACTCTGGCAAATTTGTTTCAGGAGGCAGTGAGTTAATCCATTACTGTGCAATCCCGTGTTTTGATCACCCTATGGTAAGAGGCTTTTGAAAGAATTGTGGTAAAAGGAGAAAATGCTGGTGACCAGTATTTTTCTACTTTTCCCACAATATTTTTTCTACTCTTTCGAAGGAATTCCTTTCATTTCAGCCATAATTCAATTAGTTGTGTGCAAATGCTGTGAGTTTGGACAAGTCCTAAATTGTGTTGTTAGTCAGATAGTTAAAGAAAAGTTAAAGAAAAGTTTACATAAATATGCTATCTTCTACATTGTTTAGCGCTTTGCTGTTTCTTGTTGTAAGATTTTTTCATTTCTCAGCTAAGTTAACATTTAGTTTGCTTTTATTTTTCTCTGTGAAAAAATGATGAGATAATGCAATACAATAAAATATATAATATTTGATTTATGCATTTCCTGCTGTGCCATTGACATCACAGTTACATTCTATCATCATTCATTGTTATAAGTCTGCGTATAGGAACTCAAGAATCTAAATGAGCCATGCTCTGTGCTAAAGGGGCTTAATGCATCTGCAGAAAGCATCAACCTATGTCAGCCTGCACAGTCCATGCAGGTTGACATGGGTTGAACCTTTTTTTGTAAATGTTCTGCATGTCTAAGGATCACACTTCCTCCAAATGCAGTCAATCTTTAGGCTAAATGGAGTTTAATTGGACCCCCAATTGTGTGATGACTTGCTTGGTGTAATGCATCACAGAGACGTGTTAAGCTCCCTTTTCCCAGAGTATGGCTCAAATCTAATTGTGACGATCAAAGTTTGCATGTAAGGTCTGTGACATGCTTCGATTGATCTCCACTGCACAATATTTGGTGAATCATTCCAGTCATACTCGTAATCCAGTTATTCTTTTTAGACTCATCCAAACTGACAGCACTTACATACATCATTTTCATTATAGCTCAAAAGATGATATCTGTCTTTGAAATGGAAAAAATGCCCTTTTCCTCAGGACTACCAAAACCCTGGATTGTTTGGTAAAGCATTAAAGGGGTCTGTTAAAGGACATTTGTGGACATTGTAGATCAGTATCAAGGTTAGTGGCTTTTTTTTAGAGGACATTCCACCATCTTAAAGAGCTGTCGGGTGCATTTGCTATACTTTTTAGATTTTTACCCATATTTTGATGTAATGACTACGTATTTCTTTTTATTGTTGCATGTAGTTTGATTATGTGGTTAATAATGTGTGTGTTTTGTTTGCTTTTAGAAACACAGTTTTATATATACAAAAGTACTGTGCTATCAATTTTAAGCAGATTACTTTGAAATTATCCTTGTGAAATATTGATTATCAATATGAACAAAGTTAAATACAATGTACATGAATGCATGTGAAAACATTATGTTGATGGTATAGATTACTCATTCAGTGCAATTTCTCCTTTAGTCATAATCTTTTTAGAAGTGATCTGCTGCCAAGTTAAAAAAAAAGGTGATTTGCATGTGGAAGTGTTTTTGTATGTTTTATATGTGCAGACGTTTAGATCTGAATTTGTGTTTAAATCTTTCCCAAAAGACGAAATTTCAGACTGGTCCAAATTGAAAGTATTTGTAGACAATAAATTTAATGTGGCACAAAGGATCAGACTTTTATCAGAAAGAATAGTTAAGTGGTTACCAACATTTTCTCCTTTTTCCACACTGTTTTCAAAAGCTCTCTTGCTCAAGGTTGTTAAAACTTTGGATTGTGTGGTAAAAAAATTTCTTTTTTATGGTGTTCACTATGGCGGAAATTATTTGATTTCCTAGCAGTGCTTGCCTGATTTTATTTTTCAATTTTACAGGTATTGACAGTGTTCAATTCTGTTACAAGATACTGTTTTTGGCAAGCATTTCTTGTTTGTGGAGGGTATAAGTACAACCATGGGACAAAAAAACCCGGGATTAATTGGTAAATGATTAACCATTTCACAAACAAATCTGTGTTTTCAAGACCTTAAAGAAGAATCCTTTTGAAAACGTGTGGGACAATAATTTCTACTTTTTCACAGACAAACCCATCTGCTTGTCTGTAAATGCTTTCAATTTGAACTGTTAAAGAATGAACCACCTGTTGAAAGGGGACCCCTGTAAATATCGTAAAGAACCAGATTTATAGTTGTGTTTTTGTTTGATTCCCTTTCTCTTGACTTTCTTATGATCATTCTTATTTATTGAACATGCTCACAAATGTTTTTATACACATTTACATTAAAAAGTTCAAATAAATTTATCAAAATATTTATACAAAGTTTTTTCTTAGAGTTCTCTAACTCTTTGTTTCCCTTTACAGTATGCTTTGAATATCACAGCCTGTACTCACCAACCATTATAACAAAGTTCCAACCATTTTATTGGCCAAGACAAAACATCCTAGCCAATTAGATAGCTCTCTTGGGTTAGAATAAGGTAAAAAATAGAATAAATAAGGGTGGTGAAAAAAACTGAAGAAGTCTCTAATTTGCATAAATTGTAATAACTTAAAAGGCCCAGAAGTAGTCAAAGATAAACAAGGCGGGTGTAAACATGCATTTGAATTTAAATCATACCATTTAAAAGTATAGAAATTATTGTGATAATGACAATGTGTTATTGTGCGGTCTGTCTAAGTGTTAGTCACTGGAAGAAAAATGAATTTCAAAACTAGGTCAAAAGTTACGGAGTCGTTCTATCTTTTGTTTACTTTTTACCTGGTTTTATAATTCTTTTTTCACCCTCATTGCTGCTGCTACTAATGGTCTTTAAGTTCTAGAAGAATTTTGAGAAAGTTTTCATCATTTTATCCCAGGATGTGGTGATGTCAACTGAAATAATGCGTTGGATATCTGTTTCTACTTGTTTTTCTTGGTGTTTTACCATAATAAGATGACAAAATTTCACATTGTGCAAGTTTTTGCAGACAGCGCTTTACATGCTACTAACATGAGGCGATATATCCATATACATGTTACTTATGATGTAAAAACATTATGGAAAAAGGAGAAAATGCTGTTTATTAACATTTTCTTCCTTTTCCTCATTATTTTAAAACACCTCCTTTCCTTAGGGTTGTAAAAACACAGGGTAGTTTGATAAAATGCTAAAACTGTTTTCAGTGTCTTTACCAGTCCAAAGCACAACACTCTTCAAAGCCATTGGCTGCTTTTTCACATAAGGAGTCCAAATAACATTGAGCAATGTGAAGGTAATAATTCTTGTTGCAACCTCTTTCATCAATCTTCTGTGAGAACATGGGGTATGTTGGAATTTCGGACCTACAACCTGGGAATTTTGAATAAGTTGCAGGAGACAAGATTTGTCCATGTAGTTATGCCTGCGTACAAGGCATATCCGTCCATAATGTAAAATAAAGGATAAAACATTCGGGAAAATGCAAAGGCTCATGCTTCTGGTTTGTGCTACTTTGACTAGCTTTGATTTTCTGAAGGTTCTGATACAAATACCATTTAACGAGACAGCAAAAGTCAAGGCCCTTCTATATTAAAAGCACTTGCAAACAGCTGAAACATAATATTTTTCTGTTACAGGTAGAAAACCCTGTGGGAAAAGGAAAAATTGTTTGTTCCCAGCATTTTCTTCTTTTCCAACAATGTTTTCAAAAGCCTTTTTTTATGAGGGTCATAAAAACAGTGGATTCTGTGATAAAGGATTGACGGATTGGATTTGCCCTTGAAAGACTATGAAACCTAATAAGATAAGGAGACATAATGCTGGATACCTGGAAGCATATCAGTAACAATGATTTTGACCACTGCATTAACTTTATTCACGTTTAAACCTCACATGATATCAAGATGTTTACATAAAGCCTGGATATTGATAACAAATGAACAGAAGACAGAGTCTTACTAGATCAGAATAAAATAGCAAACATGATAACAATAGGTTAGAATACATAATGTGATTCTGGTAAAAAATAAAAATTAACTTTGGTAAATATTGATAATCTTTACAAAGTGTACATCATTTGCATGCATGTGATGGTATAAGCTTATTACCTCTGGCAAACAACTTTTTCTATCTTGCAGGAGACCTCTTTTGAAAACAATTTGGCAACAGAAGTTACTTACAATGAGCAATTTCTTTGTTTGCCACAATGTTTTCATATAAAACCTTAATTCATGTTATCAAGATTTTGGAACTCTTGAAGTCATCTACTCAGATTTGTTTCATGAGTTATTCAATTGAAAGACTCATCCTTTCCCTAAAACTTTCTTCGCTGTCTTTAATAGCAAAAAATAATGAAATAATTGTAATACCTGCCATGAAAAATGCTTTGTTTCATCACAGAAAGTAGTCTTAATCTTTCATGTGGTTCATGATGTGACACTGATATCTACCAAAAATTTTATGGTTTAACAGCGAGAAAAGACAGCCTAAAATTGTGTCTTCCTATCAGGCTTAAGTATAAAAGGTATTCAGTGCAGCACATAGCAAGCACTGGTGGACGGATTTCATTGTAAAAAAGAACAAAAGTACTTATCACAGCTCTGTATAAACATGCTCTTAAAAAATTAGAATATTTACAGGAAGATCCCATTATGTTTATTAGCATCGAATGCTTTTGTACAATGATTATGTGAACACAGAAATGAGCGAAGGATTGATACAAACAGGAGTGCAAACACGAAAATCTGCCATAATACTGGACACCATGCTCTATGCTTTTCCAACTGCCTGGACGGTCAGACTTGAACCAAATTTTCATCAAAAAGGACTAAAACTTAAAAAATTATGGCAAATAACACTGGGTGTTTAGCTCTTAACAAAACGATACAATTCTAGACTTGTCCAAATTGAGAGCCTTTACAGATGACTAGTAAAATATGACCTAAATGATGAGATTTTGTCCAGGAAAGATAGAAAACAATGTGGGAAAAGGAGAAAATGCTGGTTACCAGCATTTTCTCCTTTTCTAACAATGTTTTCAATAGCCTGTTCTCTTGAAGGTCATTAAAACTTGGAGATTATATGATAAAGAGTTAACTTATGATTATGTCTCTTGCCATATGAATAGCATAGCAAAAAGTCATATCAATTCAGAGTTTCTCATGATTGCTTTAGAGGTTACAGTATTTAAGCAGAAACTTACATATAGTAGCCTGACATGCACATTATCCATTCAAACATAATATCTAAGTGTAAACAATTTTTGCATGAATATGTTTTTCATTTCATTTTGATCCGAGTCAAATAGATTTCATAACTAATCATTCTACTGCACTATATGTCGCCAATAATGATTAGTTTAAAGGAGGTTTAATTAATAAATTCTAATAGATGGAAACTGTTTACACTCAAATTGAAACAAATAATTGATAGTGCAAAAATAATACTGATTACCAGATTAAAGTAATATACACAGCTTTATTAAAATCAAGCAGCCATAAATCATTATGCATACCTTAATTTGCACTTATACCTCAAAAAAACATATATATCTATCAAATTTCATGATAAGAGAAGAAAACACTAAAAAGAGACAAAGAAAAAAAGAAACACAAGGAAAAACATAACAAACTAGTGACTGTTGTGAAGTCATAGAAATTTAACATGATTGATAAAACATATTTCCATTTATCCTATAATACTTTTGTTTGATTTGGTAAATGTTCAAAATTCATTTTAAGTAATTACTTGTCTTGATGTAGCAATGTTCTTTAATTTGTTACACAGAAATATCTTAAAAGTCCATTGTTTAATGCTCTTAAAGGGACACAACTCTTGGAGACATAGGGAAAGTTTTGCGCATTCCCAAGCACTTTTCTCTATCAATGAAGAGGGAGTTGTTTTTGATACTAAGGTCCTGTTCAAGGGCAGCTTTGGTCCTGAGGAGGTGTTGTAGGGAGTTCTCAGCCTGGCGAAGTTTAGCCTGGAGAGAATCAACGGTCTCTGTGATCTCTGACACTTCTTCAACCAACCTGTTGATGGAAAACATTGAGGATATTATCTCTTTACAAAACAGTCCCAAGTTTAAACGACCCATAGGTGGAAGTCTTTTGAAAACATTATGGGAAAAGGGGAAAATGCTGGTGACCAGCATTTTCTCTTTTTCCTACATTGTTTCCTTCTCTTTCAGAGAGATATTCCATCATTTAATCCATATTTAAGCAGTCCATTGCAATTGCTTTCAATTTGAATTGATCAATTTTTTTTTTTTAATTTGGTATAAAGCAACAAAATTTTAATGATATCCATACTAGCAAGAAATATCAAATGTGGCTGAGAATGGAATTTGTATTTGTCAGGGCAGAAACATGCGTTACAAGCATTTCCTGTAATCAGATTTTTCTTTCAACAATTTTTCCAAAAGACCTCATAAATAGGGTTGTTTAAATATGGCAAAGATTTGTAAGGGCTTAAGTTGCTGATCATGAGAGAGAGAGAGAGAGAGAGAGAGAGAGAGAGAGAGAGAGAACAGGGAGAGAGAGAGAGAGAATGGGGGTGGAAGAAAGAGAGAGAGAGAGAGAGAGAGAGAGAGAGAGAGAGAGAGAGAGAGCAATTGGATGAATGGATGTTATCATGTATAAGTTACCTGTGTTGAACTGGATCTCTACATAACTCAACGTTGGGTCTTCGAATTCTGGTGTCCAATCTGGTTTGGGCTACCTGCATTGGTGCTTCCTTATCCTGGATAGCTTTCTTCAGGAACTCAACATTCTTCTCCATGTCAAAGATCTCTTGTAATACCTAAAAGTGTAAAAAGATAATTGATAAGTGCTTATATTTATCATTATGACACATTTTTTAGTTTATTTCAAGGCAACCTTGGTTGGGATTATGCATCAACTTTAAAAAATCATTTCAGAAAAATATTCTTATTACAAAGTAGAACAGAAATATTAGATTTGGCATAACTCCTCCAAGAAAAAGATGACTCAAACTTCATAAAATTTACCTCAGCTCACTGTCTTGTGATGCAGTGAAGTCATTTCTTGAAAAATAAGTACAAAATACCATAGATACACAGAGTTAATCATTCTTATCCAAATGAAATACCTTTGACAAGTGAGTCTGGAGACGGTTCCTAGCATCAGTGGTGTCCTGCATCCTCTGGGTCAAGGCAACATTGACAGCATTCCATTCCTGCCACATCTCATTGGCGCATGAGTTAAGGACACTCTCAATCTCATTTCTCATGTTCTTAGAGGCAGCTCTCTCACTCTGGGATCTCTGGATGTTGTTGTTACTGAATTGTGCCCATGTCTCAGGGACAGATACCCTTAACATAAATATGAAGTTGATAGAATACTTAAAATATTTCCTTATCTTTAAGCTGTTTTCTTTGGAAACTGATGCTAGAACCATTTTCCCTGTTTGGAAATTTGATCAAAATGTAAATGTAGTCTTAAAGCAGTTAAAACTTACTACATGTACATATTCATATAGTCCTATCAAAGAGATAATGCTGTACCACAGACAACTGTACTTGATGCACTGACAGTTTATGAATATTACTTTAAAAGTACATTTATATATACGATATTTTTTTAAAAAATAGCTGTAAAGGATACTTATACACTTGACCACAGCAAGCATTAGTTAATGAGTAGAAAGAACTATAGGAAAGTATAATAACATTTTTACAGTTAGTAATACATGGACCCGGCCCGGTAGCTAAGTGGTTAGTGTATCCGACTCACAACCTGGTGATTGTGGGTTTGATACCTTGTTGAGGCAAACTTTCTTTCTGGCGATTTTTCACCTCTCACCTCTGATGCATGTGAGGGAGGTAGTAAGTGGCTTGGAAAGAAAGTTGTGTAAGTACTGGTGTGAGAAAGCCAAGAAAGACATGCATAGGTGCAATTACCACTTTGATATTACCTAATTTGTTGAAAAGGCGTTAAATTCTGGGACAATACAAACAAACAATAGTATTACATGGAAAACATTTAAGGACAAGGAACCATAACTTTCCATAAACCATTGCTTCATTTAGCACGTCCTTGTAAAGCATTGATGATGAAATAAGGTGAAATACAGGGATGAAAATGAAAATTTTGTGGGAAAAGGAAAACTTGCTTATAATGAGCAAATTCTCCTTTTGCAGCAGTTTTCATTATACCCCCTCAAAACGAATGTTTTCGGGGGTATACTGGAATCAGCCTGTCTGTCCGTGTGTCTGTCTGTCTGTCTGTCCGTGCGTCCATCCGTGTGTCCGTCTGTGTACAAAATACTAGTAATTGCCTGTTTCTGTCAAAGCGCTGGTGGGGGTATTAAGTCACATTCAGTGACAGCTCTAGTTTTTTCTGCTGTTTGAAAAAAGTTGCCTGCAGGAAGTAACGAATTAACCCTTTACTACACAATCCAAAGTTTAAATGACCCCTTGCTTTTGAAAAGATTGTGGGAAAAGGAGAAAATGCAGCTAACCAGCATTTCTCCTCTTCCCACCATGCACTCTAACCTACGACAAACAAATTTCAAGTTTTGATTAACATTTATTTTGCCATCTGCAAATGCTTTGAATTTGGACAAGTCTAAAATTTTGAATTCAGATAAAAAGTTGAACAACAAATATCCTGTAGAACCAAGTCTCCAGAAAGTGCAAGAGAATAGATAAAGCAGCAAACTCACGTGTTGTCAATTCTATCCACACCATTGTGATAGGCTATTCCTCTAGAAGAGTTCCTAAGACCATGGCAGTTTTCATCCAAACTCTGTGCTACAAACTTATCCCCTGTATCCTTTTCCAGTTCATGTTGAGCAGCACGATTAAGACTGACAGAGAGAAAGACAGTTGTGCCAAATCATGATGTGACCAATGAATTCATTGATGATTTATCCCTGTTTTACCAAAATATACCATGTTTTAATCTTAAAAAAGATCTTTGAAACTATTTTTCCAGAAAAAGCAGGGTAACCAGCATTTTCTCCTTTTCCCAATGTATGTGTTCAACCTTTCAAAGACGATTCCCATCCACTGAGCCATACGGTACTTAATTATTTTGTCCACATAATGCTTTCAATATGAACTGGTTAAATACTTTGTCATCTGGTAAAGGTTAGATAACTGTTGAGTGTATAAACAAGTTTTAGGGCCAACAAAAAACAAGGACAAGTGACATAAAGGTGAACTACTGGAAACAGTTTTTTTTTCCACCGTAGCAGACTACACTGGCTTTTGACCTACTTCTTGAAATTGATATAGCCAGATGAATGAACAGTAACTTGTGATTGGTGAGAAATGTTGACTTGTTTATCCTACAGACCTCTTCTGGTCTATTTTTGGGCACATTTCTGACACCAGTATGCAAGCCTTGCCACTGCAAATCGAAACAGTGTGTGGCACGGTAAGTGCATGGATGCGTTGAAACAATTCCATTCCATGTTACACATGTATTTTCAGACACTCAATTTTAGCAGCAACAGGTCATATTTTAAACATGATTTTTATTAATATCCAATCTTGAAAAATATATGTATTTTTGAAATTTTCATTTTTCAACCTTTTGCAAAACTATGAAGTAAAACTGGTGATTGCTGGCAAGGTTCCGCTACTTTTCATTACTTTTATTCATATTGAACACAAAAGAGTTTCAATATTCATATTCCAGTACCTCTTATGCTATCTACTGGGTACTTTTTTTTTTACTGCTTGTGCTGGACAACTTTTTAGCAAGTGAAATGAATTAAAGCATATTATCCTCTGTCAATGATTAGCTGATAATACCTTACTAAGTCTGAGCACAAAAATGAGAGGTTCATGTATACACTGATTCTCACCACATATTAATCCTTATCATTTCAAATGCCCTAGTTCAATGAGCAACTGAATTAATTTTCATGATGGTATAAGGTTTTTTTCAATAAATTTAAAGTGTCTAGGCAATATTTGGGCTTTATTCACAGACATTCACAATTCTGTTCTCATTTTGAATTCGAAGACCTGCTGTCTGATTGGCAGAGATGTCCAGTCTCATCCAATCAGGTGACTTATTTCAGAATTTAGAATTAATTTTGAGACATAAAAGGTACATGACTGTGCTACTGAAAATGGTAATGATATGCATTTGAGTCTGATGATAGAGACAAAAAGATATTGTATTTATATATACAAAATGCACAAAAGCCCTGAACCAAAGAGAGATGTTGTTCAAGGATGTTGTTTATCATTACAGTACCAAGATTATGTTAGACTAATTTCCAATAAAACTTACCTCTTTTGAACAGTATGTTTTTAGTATCAGGTCAGTTTTTTCATCATTTTAATTGAAATTTCGTAGTAGGTATTTCAGATTTTGTAATCTTGACTTAAGATCATAGATATTTTTGAAATGCAGTTCTTTTAAAATTGCAAGACTATTCTTCTAATTAACTGATAAAGATGCTTCAAACAATCTTGATATTTCTAAGGAAAACTTCAATAGCAGTAAAAACCAGTCTCCTGTTAGTTGAACTGAAACATTATGTTTTATTTAGTCTGAATATAATGTCTGAAGTAGTGTTTGCTTGAGATAATGAAATTGACTAGAAATGCATAGAAGAACTGGAGAGATTGATATGTGCAGTGCTCACTTCATACCAACTTTGAAGCAGCCTTCACATTTCCTTGTTTACTCACGTATTATCGATTCGCTCAATGCCATAAACAAAAGTTTTGCCTCTCGATCCATTTCTTATTTTATGTGCAACATCATCTATTTTAACAGCACTGCTTTTGTCTTTCTCGTCCAACTCAAGCTCATGTTGAGCTGATCTGCACAGACTTTAACAGAATGGATATATTATCATACAGATTTGTAAATCATATGTACTGTCATGTTTCAGAAAGTGTAAAACAACGCGTTATCAGTCATAAATTATGCATGAAAATAATACAAAAAAAACCAACATGGCATTGTTTTAAGTATTAACCTTTTTCATTCATTCGTCTTGCTTTTTCTCTTAGCTGTATCAAAACCAAGCACATTTTATTTAAAACCAGCACTATCAGTACTTTACTTAGTATCGCAAGTTTTTAGATAGGATTGAAATCTTAATGTTTTTATGACCCATTTTTATATTGAAAAATTATTCATTTTGAAATATGAACATTTCTTACCCAAGTTGAGCATTTGCCTTTTCAATGGTGGTTCTCATCCTGTCCTGGCATCTCTTTATGATGTCCACTTCCTGAAAAAGTGAAAGGGAAGTACAATCAAACTGCTCTTTGTCACTTACCAACAAGTTCCATGCTTTAAAGGGGTGCATGTAGATTTTTTTCTTGGTAATCAAATTGTTTGTACATTGTATAAAGCTCATGAAACCTACAAAAACATTTTTACCTCTGAAAGCATAAAGAAACTGGATGGTTACATTCAGAATTAAATGTTGCAATTTTGATGTTTGTATATCAGGGTGATCTTTTGCAGTTGGTAAAACTGTCTATTTTAATGAGAGCAAATATGATCATCGTGCTTATTTGAATATGATCCCACATAGCCATTGCATCTTACTGATAAAATGACATTCCCACAAGCCTTTATGAAACACTGGTGCAAAAGCTAATCTTAACTCTTAGTCACGCGACAAAAATGTAGACTACTCCAATTCAAAAACATTAGCAGATGACAGTTTAAATGTGGGTCAACTGATGGATTTTCCTCTATTTTCTCCATTTCCTGCAATGTTTTCAATCTTTCTTTTTTCTCAATTCTCTCTCTTATTAAATAATGGTTTTGCCAGCTGCTATTGCCATACTTATTTCAGTGATAAAACATTTTTGAAGTTTGGATAGATTGCACAGGTCTGAGAAACCCCCTTTAATGACACTGAGAAAAAATGATAGGAAAATAATCAGCCTCAAAAGTGAGGTACGTTGTCTAACACAGACTCATACTATATAAAATAAGAATCTGGAATTTGAAGCTAAAGTTGGTTAATGTGACTGTCTTTTTAATACAAGAGGCTGATAGGACAGCTTAGACTACTGTTTTATTTTAAAGCTATGAAAACATTTATTACACTCCGAAATTATAAATTTGTGGAAAAGAACACAAAGATCATATTAGGTGCTATACTTTAGGACAGCAATTTCCTTTGCCAATGATTCAAGAACATTCTGATGACTAGAGACCGAGTGCATTTTGGGGATTGATCCTTGCAGGTCACAGTTCACAGCAACAACCATGACTTTTACTGTTCAGAATCAAATTCCAATTCTTAATTCAAAGACTTGCTAAGCCATCTGATCAGCTGAGACATTCTGTTAGTCAGTCAGATGGCTAGTTTTTTAAGTTAGAATCAGACAAATGTTAAGGATAATTGGTGAATATGGTTGATGGTTGAACTAACGTTGCAGAAGCAGGTGGAGGAATGCCCTAGAACCATATGTATGGTAACAGAGGAAGCTCCCATAGCTTTCATATGGCAGATATAAAACTCAAGTATCTTTAAGAATGGACCTATATAAGAGCAATATGCTGATAACTGTTTGTACAAGTTCTCAAGTACATCCATCTTTGTTTGCATCTATATCAAAGTACATTTCTTTTCTAAACATGTTTAAGCTAGACTTGGTTATCTAGTATAGATAAAGTTTACATAAAAATGGCTGAAAATCAAATAAAATGTAATCTTGAGTGGGTATATTTTGATGTAGTGTTTGACTAGACAAAATATGGTGAGGTTAGGACCGTGTTAAGGTCAAGTATTAAGTAAATGCCTACTGATCTGAATGATCAACAGTCCTGTCTGGGTACAGCTCATTCTAAATTTAACACATAGGTCACCGTTTTTCATCAATTCTTAAACATAATGCAGTTGTAAATATGAAGGTTTTAATGTTTTTGTGGAGACAATAAAAATGTTAAAAAAATAATGTGTCTATGCTGTATGTTTTGTGCCTTTAACTCTTTACTTAAGAACAAAAATTTGGGCAAGTCCAAATTGAAAGCATGTGCAGATGACAAATTAAATGTGACTGAAATGGTTGGAGTTGGACATGCACTTGAAATGGTAGAAAACATTGTATGAAAAATTGAAAATGCTGGTTACATTTTCTCCTTATTTCTTTATGTTTTCTTACGGCTTCTCCATGGGGGTAGTTGAAACAAGACTGTTTGACAAAAGGTTAAAGCGATTAGGTTTAATGCTTCTACTGTATGGCCCTTGAAAGAGCATGGGGACTGTCCAACCTCTAATAAAATCCTTTATGTCACTTTTAAGTTACATTAGTTCCCTCATAACTGCCATTTGCACAATTTCACTGTCTAACATAATACCTCCAGCAGAGAAATCTTTGGTCTTAACTCTTTACCACATGAAAAATATTTACCCATGTTTACATTGAAAGTATGTGCGGATGACAAATCAAGTGTTACCCAAATGTTGTAATTAGTCTCAGAAAGGCTAGAAAACGTGGGAAAAGCAAAAAATGCTAGATACCAGCACTTCCTCCTTTTCCCACATTGTTTTCAAAGCCTATCTTGAATTCTTCCTTGGGGTCCCTAAAACTCTGGATTACTTGATAAAGGAATAAAGCCGATCATAATGTGACAAGAGGAGGAAATGCTTGAAATAAGCATTTCTCATTTTGTCCCAGTGTTTTCACTTTTACATATGGTATGCACAAACTCATGTCAAATACAAAGATATTTTCAAAGTTATTTCCTGCAACTTTGTTTCAGGAGGGAATTTAATTTCCCAAGTTTTACATTCTAATGGAAAAAAGCTGATTTTATTTGAGTTCCAATTGCCTTGAGGAAGAAGGCCTTTGAAAACATTTAGAGAAAAGGAGAAAATGCTGGTAGCCAGCATTTTCTCCTTTTCTCACAGCATTTTCCATCATTCCAACATAAGAAATCATTTTTTGAACCCCACTGAACTTTGTAGTTTAGTAAAGAGTTAGTAAAAATGTTGATCTTTTCCTCCTTCAAACTTTTCTCCTTTTGGTCACTTGTTCTGTTTTTTTGTTAAAATGAATCTGTATAGAAACAGATTAAAATGTGACAAGGTAAGGTCAGCTATTACTCCTTTTTACTCAAATTTGCTGACATCAACTCTTTTTTAACTGACAGAATTCTTTTCAGATGATTTTTCACGTCTTGCAGCAAAGAAGTTCAGAAAACATTATTGTGGTAAAGAGAGATATTGCTAGTAACATGCTTTTTTTCATTTTACTACAATATTTGGACACACATTCACATATTAAAACATGGTTCAGCTAGATGTCAATATCACACAAGGGTATTTTCAGAGTTATTGGCCAGAAACTTGTTCAAGATGTAAAGGGTTAGATGTGATAAGACAGATATTCAAATCTATCCCATATAACCACTGAACCAGTGTGAAGTTTTCAAAAGATAAAAGATTTTAACTACTCTGATTTACCGGTAATAATAATTTTTTTATCAGGGTAACAAAATTTGAACTGTTCTGCAAATCAATAGTGTGTGAACTATTTCTTCTAGGTCAATGCTATTATACAAATACCACTTATTCTGACCAAATAGTTTTTCCTTCATTTGTGATGTAAAAATATATTTTTAAATCATACTGATTTGTTTATTCAGTATTTTCTAAGGAATTTTGTAAATTTTGAAAAGCTTAAATGGCCATAAATATTAGCATGGTAACTGTTTTCTTAGCTTGTTTAACTCAACCTTCATGAAGTTGAAGCAGGGCACAACTTGAACATTGCAATATTTAGTCTTCTCATATATTTGGAATACTAAGGGTATGTCGTCATTCATAAAGCCATTAATACTGTCTTGAATTGACCTTACCATTTTGTTTACATAACTCATTTTGACACTTTATGGTCTTTTCGAAATTTATTCTATACTGAAGTGGACAATCAAGTTCATGTTTGACTGAGACTATTTTGTTAAATCTTTCAGTATGCCTTGCACTTAAGTTTGTATCATATTTAAATTTATCTTTCAGTTACACATATCAGCTGGGATCCAAGCCTAGTTCAATATCTATTTACAGCATCTGTCATATAGGTGACAATTTATGTACAGAACTGCAAAGCCAAATTACTGGTAAAACCCAGGTAAAAAATGAAGCACATGATATGTCTAAAATTTTGTTGAAAGCAACATAGAAATCCTGATCCAATCAAAGTTCTGATATTTCAAAATTAAATTCAGATGAAGCTTGTGACTGAAGTACATGTACATGTGATAGTGGAATCTGAATTCAAAAGCTGAAAAATGAATCCCCCACTATGCATGGTAGAAAGTATTTCACTAAAATTTAAGCCAAGATGTTAACCCTTAAGCTGCTAAGCGCAACTAAAAGACCTTAAAAAACCTAGAGGAGAACAGGACACAAATTGCTTAAGTGGACAGACAGGCTACATGTACCTTATTCCAGTATACACCCTGTATAACTTTGTTTTGGGGGGTAGAATTTATTAGACTTACCCTTATCAATTCTTTCTCAGGGTTGTCATGTACCAAGTCAATGCCTTGTCTCTTCTCTCTATGATAGAGACACTCCTGTGAAATGTGAAGTGGGTTCTCTGTTTCCTGCAGAGCTTTTTCAAGCACCCTCTTCGCTTCCTGCAGAGCGTTGATTTCTGCAATCATGTTATCTGTTTCATTGCTCAATTCTGTCTTCCAGAACTGGATATCCCCAATCCTCTCTCCAAGTCTCTTTCCTACATCACTCTGTGTTCTTCTTGTTTTGTCATCAGTTTCACGGCAGAGGCGCACTGTATCCAATCTCAACCTCTCTGCAGTTGACCTAACCCTGTCAGAGGCAAGATAATTTCCTTGATTAGAACTGGACCAGTCATTTGGAGTGTAACGGGTGTACAAAGCATTTCTGGCTGCAGCAAATACTGGTGGTACTTTAATACTGTCTAACTGAGTGAGCTGACTTTTCTGTGACATAGGATCTGGCATACTACGTGTGACAGCTGAACTAGGATTCACTCTTGCAGTTTGGTAATAGACACTTGGTCTCCATGGCAGTGTTGTAAGGGACCTCCTAAGTGGTGAAGGTGCTGCAGCATTGTCAAATGCTTTGTATGAGGACTGCATTGTGCTAATCTGGGGCAAAAATGTTTGTGTGTTGCTACTTCCTAGCCTTGGGCCAGTCATGTAGGTAGCAGTCTGGGTATGTCCTAAGTACTCCATCTTGGACCCCCAAGGTTGATATAAATTTAATGCCTCTGAAAAATCAAAACATATAAAGATTCTATTATTGAATTAAAACAAACAGCAATATTCTAGATTTGTCCAACTTGAAAGTATTTTAAGAATACAAATAAAAAAATGCTATTAAAGGTGATGTAATTTGTCTATGACAGGATTGAAAATATTGTGAGAAAATGAAAAAAATGCTGGTTATCAGCATTTTCTCCTTTTCGGATAATGTTTATCCAAGGCTTTCTTCCTATAGGTCATTAAAACTCAGGATTGTTAGGTAAAGGGTTAATGGTGTAAACAAACACGTAAATCATGCTCTTGCACAAAAATATCTTGAGATTAATATAACCTGTAATGACTTGACCAGGGAGTGTATTCACGCATTCAACAACCATTCTTTATTTTATTCTAAGTCTAATTAAAGTCTGATTTTAGATTTAGAAAGCAGAACTTCTGACTGGCTAAACCAAATGGTTTAGCCAGTCAGAAGTTGTGCTACTTTCTAAATCTAGAAGTTGTGTTTGGCTAAACCATTTGTGTTTGGCTAAAACGTTTGGTTTACCCAATCAGAAGTTGTGCTACTTTCTAAATCTAGAATTAGACTTGAATGAGACTTAGACTGAAATGAACGGTTTAGCAAATCAGAAGCTGTGTTACTTTCAAATTTAGAAAATGTTTTAGAATAAGACTAAGAATGTTCATAAGAATGGTTGGAGAATTCGGACCTAGGACTCAGACTTTGAATATCTTGGAAAACAAATGATGAAAAGAATAAGAAAAGAATACTGTAAAATGGTCTGATTCTGTACTTTCAGCAAACTTCTGCTACGGAGACAAAATCTCTTCTGCCTCAGATATGTAAAATATGTCAAGCAGGTATATGTACAACAGAAAGTTACAACAAAAATGTCAAAATCAATGTCTGGGTTACATTTTGCATTTTGCTACAGGTGCCATAGAGTCTGTTTGTCTGTGATATTCCATTCAATCTTTCAGGCAACTTAGGTGGCCATGGGGTATGGCATGCTAGTTTACATTTCATATGGGCATTGTGCAGTTTCTTGTGCTTTCTCTCAGCAATGGATAAGATGGGGGGGAGTTGTACAGAATTGAGTTGAAGAGGCTATGGTGGCAGTGAATTTGTATAATAATCCTATGGCCACTGTACAGAGGCCGCAAAGAAAGAGGCATCGTTGTGGCGCTGTAAGTTCATTGCAGGCCAAATGTAACCTAGGCATAAAGTATTATTATTCATGTACATCAATCACCATTTGGACTAATGTTATACTGTTGCATGTAGAGAGCATGTCTGTAAAAGATGTTTTACTGTTTATTTTGCTTTATATTGGAACTTTTATTCTGATAGAGCTACTCTTTCAGCTTTACATTTAGGTAAAACTATAAATTTCTGAAAGAGATATCACTCCTGTGACTGTACAAGCAATTAGTAGACATGTTAACATCCAACTTTGAAGAATTCCCTGGATGATCACACTTTTAAAAATACAAGTACAATGCAGGGAACAGTAGGAAAACATTCTGACAAAGGAAGAAATTGCTGACTTTGAACAACTTTTTCATGTCACAAAGGTTTCTAAAGCTTAATTATAAGACTGAGAGAAAAGTATGAAAATATTCTACTGTAAAAAATGCTAACAAGTTCTTCACCTGTCACTGTTTTCAACAGCTTACAAACAAAGAAGTCCAATTAAGTGAAATACAAAAATAATACTGAAACTAGAATAAGATTCACAAAAAAAGAAAAATGGCAAAGATAAGAAAAATGTCACTATGTGGGAGAAAGAGTTGATTTGCAGTGATATCTGATACCCATGACTTGAAAAAAATTAAAAATCTGTCAAATGAGGGTATTGAAAAAGTAATAGACTGTTGCGACAAATATCTGTAATTTAAACTATTCAGTAAAATAAAACTCTTTTTTTTCTACAGACAAAAAATAGCGCAGATAATGAAAAGAAATTCATACCTAAAGATGTTAAAATATATCCTAGGTTAAATATCTATGAAGAAAAGTCCATTAAAATAAAATAAAAATATTGTCATTGAATTTACACAATGAATTTTAAACATGAAATCCCTGTACTGTGATCTTAGATTAAAACGTAAGTGAATGGAAGACCGGTTTGTTGTCTAGTATGTGGGTGCCTAGAGACACTTGGCAACCAGTAGACCCTGGTAGAAAGTGGATATGTTGATATCAAAGCAGTAGTACTTATATTGATCTGAATAGGATTATCTGTCTCAATAACCCATTGCTGTACAGGCTGTTTTAAACCCTCCAAAAACTTTTATAGGATACATTAAGGACAAACATTTGAAGGGCAAGAAAAACTGAAAACATCATGGCAAAAAAGAGTAAATATTTATTTGAAACAATCCCTCATTTTTCTTAAAGTTTTCTACAGCTGTCAACAATAGGGACATTAAACATGATTTCTGATCAGTAACAGATTAGGATTAAAAAAGGATTTAGGAATACAAATTGATGTACATCTACATGTATTTCTTATGAATCATTGCAAAACTCATTCACTCAATCCAATTACATTTCTTGTTCATAGTATCTAGAGGTTGAAAAGACTGAACAATAATGTTGATCTGAACTTTTAACAATGGTATTGCAGTAATATAATACTGTCATAAGATGTATTTGATTATACCCTTTATCATACAACCCTATGCTTTGATGAGAAGCAGGCTTTTGGAAACATTGTGGCTAATGGAAAAAATGCTGGTGATCATCATTTTCTTCTTTTTTGCCATAATGTTTCCTACCCTTTCTGAGACAATTTCCATTTTTTGAGTCATGTTTCATTTTTCATCTGTGAATACTACACTATCGATAGAAGGCAAGTTTGCCCTAAGCATGCAAAAAATATTTGATATTCAAAATTCCTAGGCAATTTAAAACTGAACCAATCTTTTTTCATAGACTACTTAGGCCTAACAAAAAAATATCTGTGTTTAGGGTTTCGGTCCGAGATGCTGTAGGTAGGGTAGGTAGGGATTTTTTTTTTCCCCAAGAACTTTTTACATGGACCATGTACCGAAATCACACCCGACAAATCTTTTTTTTCCAATCGTAGCATAAAAAGCTTAGGATCAGCAGCATTTTCTAGGTTGGGTAGGGAAACCCTAAACACAGATATTTTTTTTTTAGACCTTATACAAAAAAAATAATGCACTCTTTAGACACAACATACATAGATCTAAATGAAAAGGACCTTTTATTTTGTAACCACCTTTCTTATAGACGATGGATAGTTTTAACATTTTATTTTAGTATAAGCACAGTTGTTAATAAGAACCAAATAGAAAACATGACTATTTTTGTAGTGGGTAGTCTTCTTACACTTCCTCAGAGAATAATATAGACATTCAGCTAGCCTCCAAATTTGTAATTAAATGGTTTAAAGTACATCAAATCTGAAAACAGAACTACTACAAAATTTACTAGCAGAATATTTGCTATCACTTATGGCTTCACACTTTTGCAGAAAGTGTAGAGCAGGATCAGACTCATTTCTTTTTCTTCCATAAAAGGAAAATTCATAATATGCATCTACTGATTGTTGTAATAGATTTGAGTTTCTAAAATTTGAAACAATCACCATTTCTTTGATATGCTCTACGGCAGTTTTCTTAAAGCTTTCATTGTTGTATGAGAATATATATTCCTTTTGTTTTCTACAGTATTTCAGTTTCATTTGACCCACCTTTGGGCATCATATTTCTAGATCTACCAAGAAGTATAAAAAAAGCACTGGGGACAAACTTCATTATAGAGAGAAAAATACTGTTTTCAGTATCGTAGAAAAAAATGTCGGAAAACAAGTATAGAATTGATTACAGATGTCGATGTCAAGCAATCTGAGCAGCTCCGTGGTTGAGCACTTGCCCTTTTAAGGAGAAGTCCCTGGTTTGAGTCCTTCACCATGGATTTTTTTTTCAACAGTATCAAGCAGTTCCTCGTTTTGCACAACAAAAGTGTCAATTGTAGACTAAGGCATCCTAAAATCTCTACTGGTATAACGTCAGTCTGAACAGTCATACATCAGTTTTCTGTATCAGCACTTGGGAGTTTGAAAATTAAAGTTTCTAACCTTTTAAATCAGAATCACGTTTGAAAATTTTTGTCGTTCCTTTAGCTCGTGTAGAGATACAGTGCTTCGGGTGAAGCAGTTTACCAATCTAGCTTTTTCACAATTTTTGACTGATGGCGCCAAATGTACTACCAACAACATAGACTGGTACCTTAGCAACTGATTATAAATGTTTACATCGATCTATATCAATTTAATTGATATGTTTAAGTGTCTAATCAGGTAAACCTGTCGTAGAGAATTAAAAAAAAATGTTTTCCTTAAACTTTCAGGAAGCTCGCTTTGTCCAGGGATCTTATATACGATCCCTGCTTTTTCCAAACATTACTATAACGAAACCAGTCTGGGCGGAAATCGACGATTTAAAATCAGGGGAAGTTACTCTACAAGCATAAGATGGCCGACATTCCGGAAAATGCTCCTGCGCGTAAGAAATTTATCTAAATTTTGATGTTAATTCTTGAAGACTTAGACCGATAAGAATTACAGGTCATTCTGAATGTAAATTTTGTCTTCACATGAAAAATTTTAAGTGTTGTTAATACATAGATATCAAGTAAGTGACCTTTATTTGAATCGATCACTCCCCAAGCTGTTGGGTTTCGTGGTGTATTGTAGTCCTTAGTAACTTGGCTTTCATTCAACTATTGATCTATTGATGTTTATATATTCGGTGTGTAAATTAGTTGAAGAACATACTTTTTACTGTGTAGGAATAAAGTGTAGCACTTAACGCATTCTCAAATGTAGCTAAGTAGTTAAAATCAAAACTTAGCGCTAAGCCTAAGGTCAAAATTACATTAAGTTTGAGATTGAGTAGCATCTCTCTGTCTCTCTCTTTCTGTCTGTCTGTTGGTCTGTCTGTCTCGCTCACTCACTCTCTTTCTCCCTCTCCCCGCTCACTCTCTCTCTCACCCTCTCCCCCACTCTCCCCCATCTATACTCTTTCTGTCTTGCCTTACCTCTGTAAAAATCCATTATCGCATAAGTCTGAAATAAACCCATTCATTGAAATAAGGATTGTATCCCAGATTGAAACCAATTTAAAATTCATAAGGCCCCTGATGATAAGTTTCTCTATTTCTGATATGTTTGTCTATCAGAAACAAATATTGAATGGAAAAGGACATGTTTATTCCACAGGCCATTGTCTGATCCAGGATTTGAAAAAAGTGGGGGATTGTCCCCCATCACTCTGAAAAGCATGGGGGATTTCTAGTGGTGGGCTGATGATAAGACTATAGTTGAAAGTCAGTTGGTTTTGGCTTCTGATTGCGATAATCGATTGAGAAATCCCGGAATCAATTGTAGTCGGTACCGGAACTCGCTTGGTCCCGAAACATGAATACTGGTTTTTAGTGCTTGGTTTTGTGACTAATATTAATCATACTCTTAGATTCAACATGTTGGACAACAAACACAAAGAATTGGCCAGAAAAATGTGCATGAAATTTTTGTCCATGGTTGTCTCTAGAAAACTTGACAACTCGGCAGGGTTCTCATTTGACCACGGACCCTGGGTTTTGACACTTGGAAATTTGAAATGACCCGTCTTTGACGCTCTAAATTATCTACCAAAATGTCAATCTGACTCTTGAAATTATTGTCTAAAGCTTCATATAAACTAGCCGGCGTGCATCTGGCAGAAATATGGGCTTTAATAAACACGATCAGTATCAAATGCAAAGGACACGTGCGGCTCTGTTTATCACAGGTAATCAAGCTTGCGAGCCATTTATGAAAACATAATAAAGGTGTTAACCCTCATATCTAGTGTAAAGAGACAGATTTTAAAGTTATCTGCTATTCTAAAAGACCTTTTCATGTAAAATCGATAGCTAGTTGGTTTGCTCTTCCGATTATAAAGCAATAATCGATTGTGATTTTAAACCAATTGCCCAACACTAGGGATTTCTAAAAAGTATGGGGGATCAAAATTAACTACAAAACGCAAGAAACAGAACTTATCTCTTGTATTTATTAAACCATTTCAGTTCTATAGTACTGTGCCTTATTCTTGCTTATACCTAAAACAAAACCTACTTTGAAACTTGAAAGTCATAACTGTAAATAGAAGTTAAAACGCTACTGGGTCCCTACACGGTAATTTGGTGTTTTTGTCTTTCTTAGAAAACAGAACCGTCAGTATCGTCTGTTATTTGTTTAGGTTTACGTACAAAAAATTATCAACTTCCGGGAATCGGTATTAATTGAAACTAATACAGTAATACCGAAATAAATTTATCTTTACAGTTTTGGTATGAATTTTGATGAAAAGGCTGTACTCCACTATATTTGTTTTGTTAAATAAGTGTTGAGACATGTAATCGATATATTTAAAATTGAGAAAAAAAAATGGCAGACATTTTTTTTGTGAAATCAAAGTCTGTGAGGTATGAATGGGAAGTCACTCTTGATTTTTAGCTCCACTGGCCGAAGGCCAGAGAGCTATTGTCATGGCGTTGTGTCCGTCGTGCGTCCGTCCGTCCGTTCGTCCATCCGTCTGTCCGTCCGTTCGTGCGTGCGTCCGTAAACTTTTTCTTTAAAAAACTTCTCCTCAGAAACTATTGACTGGATTTTTACCAAATTTCACAGGAATGTTCCTTTGGTGGTCCTCTTTCAAATTCCTTCAAATAATTGTGTTCCATGAAGAATTCTGGTTGCCATGGCAACCAAAGTAAAAAACCTTTAAAAATCTTCTCCTCCCAAACCGCTATTTGGATAGCATTATTATTTTGCAGGAATGTTCCTTAGATACAGGTTTACAGAATTCCTTAAAAAAAAAAAGATCTGTCAAAAAACATGGCTTTTATGGGAGACTCATTTTCCTTTTATGGTATAAAGTAAAATCTTTGAAAAATTTCTTCTCTAAAACTATTCATTGGATTTCATTGTTGTTTTGCAGGTAAGTTCCTATGGTGGTTGTCTACCAAATTGTTTCTTCAGTGAGCTAAAATGCAGGATTGAATGATAATTGTTAAAAACTTCCTTTCGCCATTATAGAAATATCAGGCCTGTGGAGCGATACAGGCGCTCAAGCGCCTCTAGTTAGGAATGTTATGCTGTCTGTGAAAGTGGTTTTTACATTGACGTTCAAGCATTAAGTTTAACAAGTGGTCAAACACTAATTGGCTAATTCTTTTTTGCACGAGATTGTCGCGCACTGGTTTTGAAAATGTGCGTGAATAATGAAAAACTCGGGCGATTCTCGCAGTCGCACACTCTGAATCAGACACTGCAGGCATGTTTGCAAGTTCCATTTATGATGCCAGTATAGAAGGGGTTAAATGTGGCATAAAATGACACCTCTATTGATGGGCATAATTGAGGTTATCCTTTCCATATTTTCTAATCATTTATAAATAGATAGTTACAGAATTGTGAAATTAATTTATCATGAGACGAATATCTTTCTTCTGTTATCAACTTCTAATCTGTAATAATAGATCTTATTGAAGATTTTACTTTTTTACAGTACTCACAGCGCTGATAAAAAAGAAGCGATTGTTTTGTAAAGTAATCAGTTCTTTTCTTTCAATGCTTTCTAGAGTAATTAAATGGATGGGCTTTGGAGATAAATTTGGTCCAGTAAACAGACCTGTTCCTAGTGGTAGAAAAGTACCATTTTCCCCAAAATATGGCCAAAAAATTCCCATAATGAGAGTGTTCCTCACAGGATAATAGATAAGAAAGAAAGAAATTAAAAAAAAAAAATACTCTTAAAGAACTCAGGAACAAGTGTGTTTTTTGATGGAGTTGAAATTAGAGATTTCTGTAGGCAAATGATTATATATATATAACATACGAAATATTGGTGGAATCAATCAAAAGACAGGAAATGCATCTGATGATTGTGAACAGCATATTCAGCAGTGCTCCATAGTAACCATCAATGCTCAATTTGTTTTATATGTAGCCAAGAAGTTTTTGCTTTTAAAATTGTATATTTGCACACACAACACATATTAAACAAACAACATGAGTAATAACAACAAGCGTTATCCCAATGAAAATTAAATCAAAAGATACTAAACTCCTGAAATTCTTAGGCTTCATGACTGATCAAATTTCAGTCAAAATTATCAGCATAAGCATTATGATGCACCCAGTTCGTCTAGTTCGTCCAAGACTATTGACAAATCTACTTTGGGATACTTCCTAGCCAGTTATGAATACTTTCGAGTCAATAGCAAAAAATAAATCATGCTAAAGAGTGGCAGTTGGCTTTATAACTTTTAACCCATTACCACACAATACCTACTTTTGACGCACCTGAGAAAGAAGCCTTTGGAAAACATTGTGGGAAAAGGAGAAAATGCTGGTAACCAGCATTTTCTCCTTTTCCCACAGTGTTTTCTACTCTTCCCAAACCAAATTTTAATTTTTCAGTCACCTTTATTTTGTCGTCTGCAAATGCTTTCAATTTGGACCAGTCTAAAATTTTCTCGTGTGGTAAAGAGTTAAACAATGACTTAATAGAAAACTTTTACACTGAAGGAGATTTTGCTTTTTCTTATCAACTCCGTTTTCCACAGTGTTTTCTCAAGTCTGTTGCTGCAGAAATGTCAAATGTTATGTCTGAAGAAAAGGATTAATTTGAATCCAAATCATGATGCAGTCATTTTTTTTTTTAGATTTGAATTTCTAGTTTCAGAAAAAACTAAGAATGCAATTTTTCTCAATTTGTAAGGAAAACGACCCATTCCCAAAATGGGAATAAAAACACTTTATAACCAAATAATATTTTGAAAGGTCTTTTCTCTGACATAACCATTAAGTAAATGAATGAGCACAACAGGGTATAGATTTCATGGTTGCAAGCTCTTGTTTATTGGTATTATAAATGGGGTCTGAAAATAAGTCCATAAAGAATGCCAGCAGGGGCTCGCAGAATAAACATACCGCACTACAAATTACGTATATCAGATGTCTTTCAAATGTGTGAAATCATCTTCAGTAGGGTAAGTTTATGCGGATGTTTGAATTTCATGGATCGTGAGCAGAAAGATTGCTAATGATGATAACCATAAAATATACATATACTATTGGAATAAACATGTCATGAAAGGGATGTGATGGAAGTCAAAGATGCTGTCAAAGGAAATGTCAAGGATGTCTCTTAAAGATATGGCATCCATGTTATGTCATTTCATGCTCTTAGAAATTTTTTTATTGATAAAAAAATGAATGCAAGCTTATTTTCTTGTTAAGTATTGGGCAAAAATGATATGAGACCATGAGCTTTCTTTTTTTAAGATCTTCTTTCTCAAAATTTAAGAAAGATAAAGCAAAAAATGTCACTGTTATTCTTAAAGCTTATAATCAGGTTTGCTTTCTCGAGTTTCAAAAAAGAGATACATGTAGTAAAAAATATCATCCTAGAATCAAAGAATCAGACTGTTCTATGATCTGCTCATTACTTTTTTCCAACATTAAACCATATTCTGTCAATAATTCTGTACCTATGAAATGTGAGTGAAATGTATCATCATTGTTATTACAGATTGTCCAGGGACAGACAGTGACTCAGCTGGGAAAGATTCTGCTTGTCAAGGATGTCCAAATCAGAAAGTGTGCTCCTCTTTACCAAAGGGTCCTGACCCAGGTAGGATATATTTTAAGATTTCTTCATATTACTGAGAAAATGTGAATCCCTCACAGTTAGTGGAGGATTAAAACAATGCAAATTTCAGTACTTTGGATGTTTGAATAACTTTTTGTGTGTGTGTGTGTGTGTGTTTTGATATTCATACATGAATTGTTCAATATGACTTGAGACAGACAAGATCTCACTTTTACATTTTGTATTATAAGTTGGATAATTTTCACTTATATTTGATATGAATATTATAGCATATCTGTTATTGAACCCCCTAGCAATTTGTTAGCATAATTATTAGGTCTGTTATAATTTATTACCATGATTATCATTACAGACATATTTGTAGTAGCTTGAATCGTTATTGCATTATATGATTTTTTTTCTCTGAATGAATTCCTCAGTGTTCTATTAAGGGTGGGTGGGGTTCTAGGACATTGCCCCCAATTACCCAGAAAAAGGTTCCGTCATAATGAAAACAAATGGGACTTTGTCCCTTTCAGATTTCTTTGATTATCAGTCTTTGAATACATTTGTCTCACTGATTTTATTAGTGTCTCTGTAAGTCTATGGGACAATCATCTTCTTGTTCGCATTACACTAACTCCTAAGTCATTGCAATTCCTTTATAAAGTCAAAGCATCAGATTTGATAAAAACTTAACACTTTTAAAGCAAAGAATCAGATACAGTTGTCTTGATAAACTTAAGAATAAGACTCTAAAGGATTACAAATTTGAACTGATAGGAAAGCTTAATGATTTTTAAGATATCACAATTATCATTTATGTAACATGTTCTCTCTATTCTCGCAGCAATTTTGGAAGTGAAAGAGAGACTGGCCTGTGTGAAGCACAAAATTATTATACTTTCTGGCAAAGGAGGTGTTGGAAAGAGCACATTCACAGCTCATCTTGCTCACGGTTTAGCAGCAGACCAAGAAAAACAGGTAGGAAGTAACATTCCCTTAGTTTCCATAGCCCTTCCGTTCAGCTTTTGAAAACATTGTTGAAAAAGGAGAAAACGCTTGTAACCAGCATTTTCTCCTTTTCTCACAATGTTTTCTACCCCATCGAAGACAGAAATCATCATTAAAACTACATTTATTTAGTTGCGTACAAATGCTTTGAATTTGGTAGAGTCTAAAATTTTTCTTTTGGTAAAGAGATAACTTATCAGATTTTCAACCATTCAGAAAAGCTTATAGTTTCCTAATTCTTAACAAAAAATGTGTATTTGTTGAGTTAATATCTGCAGGAACTCAACTCTTTACCAAACATCAAAGTTTTAACCTTTTCCAATTCAAAAGCAGGCTACAAATTAAATGTGGCTTAAATGACTGAAACAGTCTTTCCACCCCCATTTCTTCCCTTTCCAGTGTTTTCAAATGGCTTCTTCCTTATTAATGTTGTGAAGAACACAGTCATGCAAAATAGAAATCAAAGCTTGACGAATCTGTTGTATCATTTATATTATTAGAATGATATTTAATTCTATTCGATACACATATTTTAGATTAATCTTGTCTTTATCTGATGGTACGATTTATGTATAACATCCTTTGAAATAAATAGAAAACCTCTTAGCTTTCAATGACAGATTGCTGTTCAAGTCAACTTATCAAGTCAAAATTAGTTTTGTCCATTCTTGGGCATGTGATTGCATGATTCTTTCCTGTTTTCCATACATCTGTCTTAGTTTTTAGCTCACCTGAGCACAAAGTGCTCAAGGTTAGCTTTTATGTTCGTGCTGTGTCCAGCATCTGTCGTGCATCGTCCTTCTTACGGATATCAACAATTACCTCGCGTGCACTCTCGAGACCACATTTTCAGTCGGATACTCATAAAACTTGGTCAAAATATTTGTCTTGATAATGTCGTAGACAAGCTTGAAATTGGGTCATGTTGGGTCAGAAAGTAGGTCAGTGGGACAAATCTTAGACAAGCCTTGTGTGCACTCTAGAGGCCCTATTTTTAGTCTGATACTCATATAATACTTGGTCAGACTGTTTGTTTTGATGATATCTGGGACAAGTTTGAAATTGGGTCAACTTGTGTCAAAATATAGGTCAACAAGTCGCATCTGAGAAATACTTTGTGTGCACTCCAGAGGTCAGTTTTTCAGTGTGATACTTATTAAACATGGTCAGAATGTTTGTCATGATGATATCAGTGTTTCGCCCAGAGCGCGTTTCTTGCATTTTTGACTCAATGATTTCTTTGCAGACACACTAAAATTTGTCGTCTATGTCTTCTGACGCAACCAAATAATATTAGTTCAATCCAAACAATAGTTTATAATGCACACCATGACATCGAGTCGAAATACTAAGGGGCAAAATAAGGTTTGTTTATGCAGAGAGAGAAGATTTCGTACGCCATGATTATTTATATTGAGAGTTTATGATATGGCGCCCAGTATCTGAAACCAATTTTATTGAATAATTATCATGAAATTTTATCAGAATGTATGTCTTGATAATATCTTGAACACGTTCGAAACTGGGTCATGTTGGATAAAAAAGTAGGTCACTAGCACTCATGAATGTGTTTTACATTATTACAACCAGGATATGTTCAACTTTCTCATTCCTTGATGACTTTACTCATGTGAGCACTTTAGAGCCAAGGGCCCTTTTGTTTCTCTGCTGTCTTTGTCTTTTAACATGTCCTGGGAGATAATTGTTATGTAAACCCTTTCTCTCCTGAACTGTCTTGTTTTACATGTTAAATGTCTAAATTTGCAGTGCTCTGGCAAAAGGGGGTTTAATGCATCTCCACGATACGTTATACCCAGCAAATCATCAATCAGTTATGTATCCATGAAATGTAATTTGTCTTACAACTGATTGAATCATGAGGTAGACTGGTCCTTAGACATGTAGAAAATTTACCAAAATCAATAGGTTTTGACCCAAGTCAGTTTGTGTGGACTGCGCAGGCAGACCTGGGTTTACTTTTTACTGATGCATCAACCACCTTTTTCACTGACCACGGCTCTTTAAAATGATCCATATGTTAATTACAATACAATACAAGAAAATCAGAAAAATGTCACAGAGAAAAGAAAATACGAGCCATGCTCTGGCAAAAGGGGGTTTAATGCATCGCTGTAATCCATCATTCCAAGCAAGCCATCACATGCTTCCGAATCCATAAAAGCCATTTTTTTAACAACCAACTTATTCATGAGGTGGACTGGTCCTTGGAGATACAGAAAACTGACCAATAGCGAAAAGTATCGACCAAGGTCAGCCTGCGCAGTCCGCGCAGGCTGACCTTGGTCGATACTTTTCGTAGATGCATGAAGCCCCCTTTTCAGAGCATGGCTGATATACATGTAGCTTAGTCTTAACCTTTTATCAAAGGATAAATATATTGACTTGTCCAACCTGAAAGCATTTGCAGACAACAATTTATACATGGCTCAAATGATGGAATTAGTCATTGACAGGATAGAAAATATTTTGGGAAAAGGAGAAAATGGTGTCAACCAACATTTTCTCCTTTTATCACTATGTTTTCAAAAGGCTTCTTCTACAGGGTAGGTAAAACATGGGATTATTTGGTAAAGGGTTAACTTAATAAATATTAGCAGATAAAAAGTCAGAGGTGATATGAAAGAATTACCAACTAAAACAAATCTTTAGCGTACAACTTGGAAATACCCTCATGACGATCAACTTCTTTAATGATGAAATAAAGGAATACTTGTGAAAAGCTCATAATGAGCAATTTCTGTATGAGCAGTTATTCCTTTTGCCACTTTGTTTTCACAAGTGGTATGATGTAAAGCAAATAAAATTGAAGGAGATAATGTATCAAGGTAAAATAAAGTACAAGGACATTTTTCACAAATTATTGACATAAAAGATAATGACTGACAGCATCAATACAATGACGGAAGGGCAAATTGTGACACTACAGCCTATATAGCTCAATCTATAGCTAAACCCTTTACCACACAATCCCGAGTTTTAAGGACCTTCAGGAAGAAGCCTTTTGAAAACACTGTGAGAAAATGCTGGTAACCAGCATTTTCTCCTTTTCTCACAATGTTTTCTACCCTATCAAAGACAAATTCCATTATTTAATCCATATTGAAATTTTTATCAGCAAAGCTTTCGAAATGCGCAAGTCTACAATTTTGTCATGTGGTAAAGAGATAAGAAGTATTTTCGAGTTAAAAAGTATTATCACCCGTAGACAAATTTTATTGTCTTGCCACAGACAACATCCAAGAACATTGTGGTAAAATGAGAAACTGCCTATATTGAGCAATATCTCCTTTTACCAGGGTGGTTTTAAAGGTGTCTGATACAAATATAATTGTAATTGGTAACTAGAAAAACAGTAATTAATACCAGTACTTCCATTCTACTTCAGAACCTTCACTGACAGTACATGTAAAAACTGTCTCATCAAGATTATTCAATGAATATCCACAACATAGGTTTTTAAGAAGAGCTGATACCAGAGTCAAAAAATGAGAGTGCCCCAACTTGTCTGGTCCAATTTGTTATATCATATTTATTACAGATCAATAAGTCTAGCATTGATTTGAGAGACCACTTGATTTGTATCAGTCTTAGACATAATTTGTCCGGAAAATGTTCCCTAAGTTTTACGTGCATAGATGCGGATTTGTATGACATTATTAACATCCTACCACCTGCAGACAATATATTTTGTTTTTACAACTGACCTATTTTGAAAACATTGTTGGTAATGGAGAAATTGTTTGTGACTATAATGGTTGGTGAAATGGGCCATAGGATTTTCTTACTAGCTTTAGCATATGTCAACTTTTAAATGAAAACATTTATTAGTATTATCTATTATGCACTGAAGACAAATACTTAATATTATGTAGACATGGGTATTTAGTATTTTTTTGAGTGGAGGAAAAACAGTGTTATGGAAGTACTCTTTCGCATTTAATATATATATGCATCAGGCAAAAAATAAGAGCATTATTTCACTAGTTTTGTGAAAGTGTTCCTACTTATCTACAATCTACATGGTAGTGGGTTGCAGGCAATTTGACTGCTGTCCTCGACCGTAGGCATGAAAGATATATCTTAACGTTTACAATGAAAATTGAGATTTATATGTACTGTATTGTAGTGACATCTCAGTTTTCAAACCTAGTCAAAAGCATACTTAACCCTTTACTCCACAGATACTCATTTTGACGCATCAAGAACAGACAGCTTTTGAAAACATTGTGGGAAAAGGAGAAACTGCTCGTAACGAGCAGTTTCTCCTTTTCCCACAATGTTTTCTACTCTATCAGATATCTGTATCTCCATTTGTCCACATTTTTGACATCATATCTTTATTTGCTGTTGAACTGGAAGAGTCTAAAATTGGCATATCAGGTAAAGGGTTAAGTAGAAGTATCAATAAAAACATGACCAAACTACCTATTGAACCTATACTTCACAATATGACTCTGTCAGAAAAGACCTTTGAAAACATTGTTGGAAAAGGAGAAAATGCAGGTAACAAGTGTTTTCTCCTACTCCCACAATGTTTTCTACCCTTCCAAAGGCAAATCCAACAATTTGAACTGCATTTCATTTGTTGTCTGGAAATTCTTCGGATTTGGACAAGTTGCAAGTTTTATCCTTTGGTAAATAGTTAACCCTAGAACAGAAAACAGAGTTTTAGACTTGCATATATTAACCCTTTACCACACAATGACGACTTTTAACATCTCTGATAGAGAAGGCTTTTGAAAACATTGTGGGAAAAGGAGATAATGCTGGTTACCAGCATTTTCTCCTTTTCCCACAATGTTTTCTACCCTATCAAAGAAAAATCATTTCATATGAGCCACATTGAAACTGTCATCTGCAAATGCTTTCAATTCGGACAGGTCTAAAATTTATTGTGTGGTAAAGGTTTAAAAGAATTTGTAGTAAACAATTTAAATGTTGATCAAATGATGGATTTGTCTTTGGAAGGGTAAAAACATTGTTAAAAAACCAGCTTTTTGATCTCTACTTATAAAGTTTTCAAAAGCTTTCTTCCTCAGGGATGAAAAAAGCAGGATCAATTGGTACAAGCTTATAGACGGTGGTATAGAGGTAGAGCACCTGCTTCTTGCATCTAAGGTTCTGTGTTCAAATTCTGTGAACAGAAGGGTCAATGAATCTTTGGATTTACCCTTATCCCAGTTTACTGGTAATAATTTCAAGGAAGCAATCGTGGAGAGTGGTTAATATAAGCTGTTAGAACTTGTTTCACAATTGATGTAAAAAAGTAGGCTTTTAACTTAACTAAAAGGTTGAATTCATGTAACTGGCATTTTTAGTCAGAGGCAGTGTATAAATTGCATGTTCTATGGAGCCTAATCTTGGTCTGCTCTATCTACAAAAGCAACCTTTGTTGTCCATAAAGGTTTAAGTGTTGACCCTTTACTGTGCAGACCATTTCCAGAAACACCACTATTAAGAATTACATGTGAAACAAAGGAGATAGAAAGAGAAAATGTTTACACTGTAAATTTAGTTACATTGTACCTGTATGTGTTAACAATCAAGGAAAACAGAAAAAAAAAAGAATCAGGGTTTTCCATGACCCCTTGCTTCTTTGAGTTTTGACCCCCAAATTTTTTAAATGACTCCCAAAATTCATATGTGTGCCTTCTTTTCTTCATTTGAAGGGAGCCCTGCCTGGATGGCTCAGTGGTGAGCGTGTCGGACTCATGATCTGGTGGTTGTGAGTTTGATACCCGGTTGAGGCGAACTTTCTTTCCGGCGTATTTTCGCCTCTCACCTCTGCTGAAGCATGTGAGAAAAGTAGTCGGTGGCTTTGGAAAGAAAGTTGTGTTAGTACTGGTGTGAGAAAGCCAGGAAACACATGTGCGTCACCGACCGCCATGATATGACCTTAGCTGTTAAAGTGGCGTTAAACCCCAATACAACCAACCAACCAACCAAATCATTTGAAGGGGGTCAAATGACCCACAAATTAGAAAGTCAACCCTGAAGAATTGTCTCAAAAACAATACTCTGTTGCTCAAAAGTTTTTAAGCACTTATCAATATCATGGGTGTCAAAAAGTCTTATTTATATTGCAGTTTTAATCCCATACTAGATGACAAAATTTTAGACAGTCCAAATTAGAAGCATATGTAGATGAAAAATTAAATGGGGCTGAATTGTAAGGAGCTGTTTCTGAAAAAGTAGAAAAGATTGCAGGAAAAAAGGAGAAAATACAGGTCACAAGCATTTTCTTCTTTTTCCCTTTGTTTCCAAAAGTCTTTTTCCGTATAGTAGATAAAACTCAGGATTGTTAGATAAAGGGTTAAGCACAGATAACAGATTTTAGATGGAATGACATCATAGTTGGCTATAACCTTTCCTTTTGTGTAAAGAAATAAACTGGATATTAAAATTAAGTTTGTTTCTTCCATGTAGCATAAAACCATTTCAGTTTTAGCTCTGTTTCCATACCCAAATTTTAAGATATGAGAAGAGGAGAAGTTATGCTGACAATTCCAATGTTTTTATACAGATTTTAAAAACCATGGTTACTAACATTTAATTCCATTCTCACAATGTTTTTCTACCCATGTACAGACAAATTTACATCATGTGAGCCAATCCGATGTGGGAAAGTTTGAATGGTTGTCATTTGGTGTAGGGTCAAATTATTTAGACTGCATTAATAAGCTGGATGTCGGGTCTGCATAAATGTAGAAATTTTGTGATGCTTTTAGCTGACATGTAATGGAAAATGATTTTAAGATTGATTGAATGCTGTTTTATGCCGCTATCAACATTATTTCAGTCATATCACAGCGGCAGCTGACATATTCTTGTATTTCCTAGGTTTCACTAGAACTAGTCTAGGCTAAGGGTCTTTAGTGTCTTGGCGAAGGACAATCCCACGAAAAACCCAGTGGATTCAGTGAGGCTTGAATCCAAGGCCTCCACGTCACAAGGCCGATACTTATACTTTACAAATCAGCCATGCAAGACCCCTTGATTTTAAGTCTTTCTAGATGACGAAATTTTAGACTTGTCCACACTGGAAGCATAATTATGCAGATGATAGATTTGGCTCAAATTAGGAGATTTGTCTGTGAAAGGGTACAAAGCATTATGAGAAAGGAGAAATTGCATTTTCTCCATTTTCCACTATTTTGTTGAAAGCCTTCTTCCTCAGGGTCATTAAAGCTCAAAATTATTTGGCTAAGAATAAAGAATTTTTAATTTTTTGATGACCATTTAAATTTTGAGTGAAGGGAAGTGTTTGAAACTTGAGAACTAGGGGACTCAATATGAACCAGAAGTTAATTTCTCCATCATTAAGTTTATAGGTATAGTATCATTAAATATCAATAGGAAGCTCACCAGGTTTGAAATTTAATCACTGAACACTTTGTAACAAGGACAGATTATCAAAAAGGAGTAATTTTCTGCATGAGGTCATCTCTATGGAGTGCAGGCCATTTAAAGAAATCTACCCTGAACTTTAAAAAGATTAAGTTTTTAGTTTACAGGTGGTTAAAAAGCAAGCTCTGAAAGAGATTAAAATCACTTTCTTTTACTATCAAGTAGAGAGTCTATTAGATTTCAAGGTTAAAATGTCAATAAAATATCTTACCAAGTTATCACAGAAGCTCTCGTAAATCAGAAAGAGGAAACCTCCACTTCTTATAGGTATAGCCTCAAGTTAGCCCTATCAACATACACCCTGTGGTCATGACAACTCCAAGCATTATCTACCCATAATGCATTCTGATCAACTATTTCTGGTTCCTGTTTCTCTAAATTGTCGTCTGCAATATAGATTTTGGCGCATTGTTGTAGTATTTTATGATAGTGGAAGACAAGTGTAATTATAGATCTTTCAATATTCTGTTTACTGCTTTCTTTCATGGGTTTGGCTTGTTATACCTGTATGAGTGATTATTGGACCAATACTTCAAAAACCCAAATATATGATTTAAGACTTGGTGTAGACATACAATAAATTAAATAGAATTTATAGGGCTAGAGACAAAATACCATGTTGAGGAATTATCCAAATAAGTTGGCCATTTAAAATCTGATACAAGAGATAATTATTCTGCCAGAAACCCAATCACATTGCTATTACTTGAAATTGCAGAGCACAGCTTTAATAATTTTCTCACAGTGTAGATCACAATTAGACTGCAGAGAATGTGAAGCGTGATCTCGGATATGCAGTGTCAAATATTGCTTAAAATGCTTTTACAAATATTATGGTTGGTTTAGTTTATACATATTTATTTTACTTCGATTGAGAAACAAGTTCTTGCAACGTAAACAAATCTCTCTTGATTCTGCTTCATTGAAACTACACCAGTTCTCGAGCCGAATGTGTAGGCCATTGAACGGTCACTGAGTTGACACTTGCTCCCAGGTATCAAACTTGGGCCCTTTTGGTTACGAGGCCGATAATGTACCTCATAACCACAAACACCACTTATAAGTTTAGAAATTTAGGATAGAAAGCTGCCTTAACTCTTAGACTGTACAATCCTGAGTTTTAACGACACTGAGGAAATAGCCTTTTGAAAAACCTTGTGGGGAACAAGAGAAAATTTTGGTAACCAGCATTTTCTCCTTTTTCTATTAGGTTTTCTACTTTTTTATGAACAATTACCATCATTTGAGCTAAAGTTAACATCTCTGCAAATTCTTTAAATTTGGACAAGTCAAAATTTTGCCGTTCGGTAAAGAGTTAAACCCATATTTTTAATCACAGTTTTGGGATTTTCCTGCTAGAAAAACAGAGAATAAAAAATCATGTCTACATGATTAAGTCTGTGCCAGACGACAAAATTTTAGACTTTTCCATTTTAAAGCATTTGAAAAATTTGAAAGCCACACATCATGGCTGAAATGATAAAAATTGTCTGTGTAAAAAAACATTGTTGGGAAAGGAGGAAATGCTGGTAACCAGCATTTTTTACATTTCCCACAATGTTTAAAAAGCCCTCTTTCTCAGGATTGTAAAAATGGGTTGTTTGGTAAAAGGCAAACATTGTGGCTAATTACAAATGTTTCCAAGTTTTGTAAACAATTTGCCAAATGACATAGAACTAGATTTATTCGTATTGAAAGCACTTGTAGACATCTATTAAAATGTGGCTCAAATAATCGGATTTTAATTTACCGGCATTTTCTCCTTTTCCAATAATGTTTTCTAAAGGCCTCTTTCCCAAGGTTGTTAAAAGTTGTCATTGTGCAGTAATGGGTTAGGACATTTCCAGCTGAGGGAAAAGATTAGCCATTTCATATAACCAGAAACTTTTAAAAATTAATACATAGGGAAAAATGTTGAAGAAAGGAAAATATCTTTTAGGGTGAAACAAGAAACAGTTCAAAACGCGACTAATTGCATGTAACATGCTGTTTTCAGTACTGAGCCAATGCAAAGTGGGGACATAAAAATTTGTATTGTATAAAAATTGGTTCACCCTTTACCTCTCAGTCCGACTTTTAATGACCCTGAAAGAGAGCGCTTTTGAAAACACTGTGGGAAAAAGAAGAGAATGCTGGTAACTAGCATTTTCTCTGACTCTCACAGTGTTTTCTTCCATATCTAAGACAGAAAAAGACAAATTTAGCAACATTTAATTTGTCATCTGCAAATGTTTTTTATTCTGTACGGTCCAAAACTTTGTTGTTAGGTAAAGAGTTAAATCAAGTTTTAGTTTTGTTTAGGTAGGGATATTTATTCATTCTGCTTGTACCATATGTAATCATTTTTCAAACCTTTACTTTGCCATTTATGATGGTTAAGTGTTTTTTGATAAGATAAGCTTGGTATACTCAATACCTCAGGGGAGGGGGGGAATATGCAGCAGACAGGAAAAAACATGGCTGTGATTGAGTTATATTCTGTGTAAATTGAGGTTTAACTCTTTACCACAAATTTCCAAGTTCCAAAGACCTTGAGAAAGAAGGCTTTTGAAAACATTGTGGGAAAAGCAGATAATGCTGGTGATCAGTATTTTCTCCTTTCCCACAATGTTTTCTGCCCTTTTTGAGACAAATTTTACCATTTAAACCGCTGATATTGTTCATTTTGAGTAAGATCTCCTCTTGCCAGTCAAGACAGGGAGATATAATTGTATGTTTGTTGCTCACAGCCAACTAATTGAATGGGTTCACTTTCCTTATCGGTTGTTTTCTTTATCGGGCGGTGTCAAATTTTATTATCAGTCCAATTACAGAACCAAAGCGTTTGTTTGTGCCTATTGGTGATAAGATCAAAATTGGTTTTTTTCGTTCTAAAGCAATTGTCTTTATGACTTTTGGAAGATCAAGATCCCGCAGCACATCTTTTGGAGCCTAATTGAGAGATTCATTGTCTGAAAAAGCATCTCAAGTTCTGCTTGGATCTTTACTGGTTAATGCTGGTCCCTAACCCAACATTAGTTTTAACAACATGAGGGAAAAAGGGTTTGAAAACCTTGGTTGAAAAGGAGAAAATGCTGGTAACTAGCATTTTATCTTTTTTTCCAATGTGTTTTCCACCATTTTAAAAACAGACATAATCTTTTGAGCTACATTGGACTTTTTGTCTACAAATGTTTTCAATTTTGATAGGTCTAAAATTTTGTCATTTGATGAAGAGTTAACCCTTTAGCAGACAACAAAATTTTAGCCTTATCCAAATTGAAAGCATTTGCAGACGACAATTTCAATGCAGCTAAAATGGTGCAAGTTTTCTTTGATAGGATAGAAAACGTTGTGGGAAAAGGAGAAAATGCTGGTTATGTTGTAATGTTGTAATGAACTAATGACTGACTTTGTAAGCCTTAGTCCTGCCCTATCAGTATTGTTTGTATCATCAATTCATTACCCCTGTGATATATTCACAAGAAGCAACTTTGAAAGTATCCTTGTGAAATACACGTATAAAGAAAAAATGCACAAAATAATTGCAGCAACATGAGAAATTGTTTATTATTTTGCTACTATGTTATAAAAATTGGTCTGATGCCAAATGAAGAAAAGTTTAGCTGCCAGTAGCGATATTTTAATACAAGTTAATGCAAAAAGAGTTATAATTTTCTAATCCAATTTAAGTTATGTGGAAAAGCAGCCAGTGGCTACATAGAGTAAAAAAAAAACAAAAGGAATGTTGTTGATAGCTACAGTTTAACCATTACAGAACCTTTCACAACTATAATTGCCTTTGTGGCCAATTTTGATTAAGATTACACTGCACAAAACATGCAGTCTGATCTACACAGTCTGCTTTGTAGAAACATTCTGGACAAGGGCAGTAAATTACACTTACTTGGGTCTTCTTTCTAGACTGAAAATGTCTGTTGGGTTGATGCTGTTCTATGGGTAACATAAATGAGTTGCTGTTAAAGTTGTTTAATCCCTTACCAAACAGTCCCAAGTTTTAATGACTCTAAAGAAGACTTTTGAAAATATTGTTTGGAAAGGAAACTCCTAAAGAAGAAGACGTAAAAATATTGTTTGTAATGGAGAAAAATGCTGGTTACCATCTTTTTCCCTTAATGTTTTCTACCCTTCCAACTACAACATTCACTGTCCCAATCATCAGTTCTGTTTTCTGTCATCTGCAAATGCTTACAATTTGGATAACGAAGTCCAATATTATGTCGTTTGGTGAAGAGTTAATAATTAACAAAATGTATACTTATCGTAAACATATGGATTTGAATGGAAATGTGTTGACATATATTTCACACCCGATAATAAATATGCGAATGTATTTGTATGCCTTTATTTTTTGTCAAACATCTACACTCTTAAACACAAAAGATATACTATTATCTATTCAAGGTAGGGTCATTAGTCATTGAGGAGGTTACTGCTATACTAAACATTCCTGTTTCAACAGTCACTAGATAGAGACTTTTTAAAACATTGTAGAAAAAGCAGAAATTGCTGTTAACCAGAATGTTCTCCTTTTCCCACTGTTTTCTACCCTTTACAACACAAATCTTACCACCTAAGTCACTTTTGATTTATTGTCTGTAAATGCTTTTGAATGGGACAAGTCTAAAATTTTGTCTTCTGATAAAGAGATTTACCCTTATCCTGCTAAATAAGTTAAATGAAACTTTCAAGCTGATAGTATCAAACTGATTTTTGGAGTAAAATATCTCCTTATTGGACAGTATAGATCCAAGATCAGACTGCATGTTCTGTGAGTCTGATCTTGATCTACACTGTCTGCAAAAGGTCGGTGAGTCACTCTTATGAGCCTAAGGGTTGATTAAAAACAAAATACCAACATAATTCATATAGCCTTCAACTTATAAAGTGCTGAGCAATTCAAATGTGCACTACAGTAATTATTGTATGATATACATGTATAGTGGCCAGAATAACACATATTAAGGTATTGCATAAAGTGTATTCTTTAGTTTAAACATATTTATTCAACATCAATTGAGAAACAAGTTCTTGTAATATATACAAATCTCTCTTGATTCTGCTTCCTGTAGCTTAAGCCAGCACTGGCACCGAATGTGTTGGTCATTGAACAGTACTAAAGTTGACATCCTTTCTCGGATATCAAACTTGGGACCTTATAGTTACGAGGCGGATGCTCTGTCCTCACAACCATGGACACCAGGTATACTCTATGATATTCATAAATATCAATTCATGTTGATTGTCCACATTTAACCCTTTACCACACAATCCCGAGATTTAAAGACCCTGAGGAAGAAGACTTTTGAAAACATAGTGGGAAAAGGAGAAAAGGCAACATAGTGGGAAAAGGAGAAAAGGCTGGTAACCAGCATTTTCTCCTTTTTATACGCCCGTCGAAGATGGGACGTATTATGGGATCACCCATGGCGTATGGGCGGGCGGGCAGCGTCCAGTTCTTTGTCCGGAGCATAACTTTGTCGTCTCCAGTCCGATTGACTTGAAACTTGGCATTTGTGTTTGCTGCAATAATACGGAGTGCAGTGCGAAAGAACCATAACTCTACCTTGTGCTGTCTGAGTTATTTCCCTTTGATCATCATTTTTACGGCATTTTCTGCTTGTCTGGAGCATAACTTTGTCATCTCCAGTCCGATTGACTTGAAACTTGGCATTTGTGTTTGTTACAATAATACGGAGTGCAGTGTGAAAGAAGCATAACTCTACCTCATGCTGTCTTTGAGTTATATCCCTTCGATTGTCATTTTTACAGCATTTTCTGTTTGTCTGGAGCATAACTTTGTCATCTCCAGTCCGATTGACTTAAAGCTTGGCATTTGTGTTTGTTGCAATAATACAGAGTGCAGTGCGAAAGAAGCATAACTCTACCTTGTGCTGTCTTTGAGTTATTTCCCTTTGATTGTCATTTTTACAGCATTTTCTGTTTGTCCGGAGCATAACTTTGTCATCTCCAGTCTGATTGACTTGAAACTTGGCATTTGTGTTTGTTGCAATAATACAGAGTGCAGTGCGAAAGAAGCATAACTCTACCTCGTGCTGTCTTTGAGTTATTTCCCTTTGATCGTCATTTTTACAGCATTTTCTGCTTGTCCGGAGCATAACTTTGTCATCTCCAGTCCGATTGACTTGAAACTTGGCATTTGTGTTTGTTGCAATAATACGGAGTGCAGTGCGAAAGAAGTATAACTCTACCTCGTGCTGTCTTTGAGTTATTTCCCTTTGATCGTCATTTTTACAGCATTTTTTGCTTGTCTGGAGCATAACTTTGTCATCTCCAGTCCGATTGACTTGAAACTTGGCATTTGTGTTTGTTAAAATAATACGGAGTGCAGTGCGAAAGAAGCATAACTCTACCTCGTGCTGTCTTTGAGTTATTTCCCTTTGATTGTCATTTTTACAGCATTTTCTGCTTGTCCGGAGTATAACTTTGTCATCTCCAGTCCGATTGACTTGAAACTTGGCATTTGTGTTTGTTGCAATAATACGGAGTGCAGTGTGAAAGAAGCTTAACTCTACCTCGTGCCGTCTTTGAGTTATTTCCCTTTGATCGTCATTTTTACAGCATTTTCTGCTTGTCCGGAGTATAACTTTGTCATCTCCAGTCCGATTGACTTGAAACTTGGCATTTGTGTTTGTTGCAATAATACGGAGTGCAGTGCGAAAGAAGCATAACTCTACCTCGTGCCGTCTTTGAGTTATTTCCCTTTGATCGTCATTTTTACGGCATTTTCTGCTTGTCCGGAGCATAACTTTGTCATCTCCAGTCCGATTGACTTGAAACTTGGCATTTGTGTTTGTTACAATAATACGGAGTGCAGTGCGAAAGAAGCATAACTCTACCTTGTGCTGTCTTTGAGTTATTTCCCTTTGTCATTTTTACAGCATTTTCTGTTTGTCCGGAGCATAACTTTGTTATCTCCAGTCCGATTGACTTGAAACTTGGCATTTGTGTTTGTTACAATAATACGGAGTGCAGTGTGAAAGAAGCATAACTCTACCTCGTGCTGTCTTTGAGTTATTTCCCTTTGATTGTCATTTTTACAGCATTTTCTGCTTGTCCAGAATATAACTTTGTCATCTCTAGTCTGAACATCTTAAAATTTGGTATGCATGATTGTTGAAAATTTACGGAGTGCAGTGCACAAGAACCATAACTCTTCCTAGCATGAATTTTGAGTTATTTCCCTTTGATCATTTTTTTTACAGCATTTAGTGCTTGTCCGGAATATAACTTTGTCATCTCATGTCAGAGTGACTTCATACTTGGTATGCATGTTTGTTGCAATATTATGGAGTACAGTGCGCAAGAACAATAACTCTACCTAGTACAGATTTTGAGTAATTCCACTTTGATCTTCATTTTTACAGTATTTCTTGCTTGTCCGGAACGGAACTTTGTCACCTCAAGTCAAATTGACTTGAGACTTGGTAAACATGTTTGTTGCATTACCTGCCCTTTACGATTATTATACCCCCTCGACAACTGGCGGTGGGACGGGCGTATCTTGCGACAATTTGCCGCTCTTGTTCCACTATGTTTTCTACCCTATCCAAAATAAAAATCATCATTTTAGCAACATTTAATTTGTCGTCTGCAAATGCTTTAAATTTGGTCCAGTCTAAAATTTTGTCGTGTCTTAAAGAGTTTAACATTTTTAACATGCACTTTTTGTACGTAAACAGTTACTGGTTGACAGTAATTGGTCCTTGAAATAAGTGCCAGTAGATATTACACTTTTCTCTGTATACATGTGCCTCTGGATTACTATACAGAGAGATATGGTTGTTCAAAAAATGTGAGATCTAAAGATACAACACTACACACCTGATTCCCCTCTGTTGGGAAACTGAATTCCAGCAGTCCAAAAAATGAATAGAGAGTAATGGGTTTAGTTGTCCTTTTGAAAGATTGAAAATGATATCAATAGATGGTTTTGCACCCTACACAGACATTTTGACACTTTCGATGACCCTGTCAAGGATATATATCCAATGAACTTGTGTAAATTACTTGTATTGGTGAAAGGTAATAGATGGAACGTGTAGCATTTCACCAAACTTGTCCTGATTGAAAAGCGATTGCAAACAACAAAAGTGAATGTGTCTCACATTATGGATGATCAGTAAAAGATTGGAAAATGTTGTGGGATAAGGAGAAAATGCTAGCAACCAACATTTTCTCATGTCCTTGGTATGTTTTCAAAGGCTTTCCTCCTCAGGCTGGTCAAAACAGGATTGTTTGATAAGGGTTGAAGCTAATAGCCCAAGGGAGGGTTTACTCTATACTTGTATAGACTGCGTAATTTTAGACATGTCCATATTGAAAGTATTTGCAAACAACAAACTGTAAAATACTGTGGGAAATGGTGCAAAACATTGTGGGAAATAGAGATTATTGCTGGTTACTAGCTTTTCTCCTTTTTCCACAACTTCTTCAAATGATCTTTTTTTCGGGGTCATGGAAATAATGGATTGTTTGGTAAAGGGTGAAAGGTTTTAAAATGACTGAATTTCAAACATAGTGAAAGTTTTTTTTTATAATGTGCCTGTTGACAAAATTCAATATTCTTTGAATTCTATACAAAAACAGATAAATAGTTGAGCATGAAATCATCAACAAAGGCAAACAGGAGTACACTAGATAGGCTTTTTGTTCACCATATTTATACATTCTCTGCCAACCCTTATTTAGATTAAAGAATAATAAAGGTCATTTTCTGTAAGTTAAATAGTCCTGAACAATTTATTCATTACCAGCTGAGGGAATAACAAACCTCATTACGGATGATTTCTCCTTTTGCCACAATTTTTTCACCTATACAAACATGTATTCCTTACTTGTCACAACTCAATTCTGTAACTACATCTCGATGGATCACAGGTTCGCCAAATGATTTATTCATGTATCTTACCAAAATTCATATCCATAATCCATGATTTACAAGTAAGTTTTTGTTTTGTCTGCAAATTTTGTTTCAGTTGGTAATTCATTCAGTGTTTCAGTTCCATTTCTTGGTTAACCCTTTACCACACAATGACGACTTTTGACACCCCTGATAGAGAAGGCTTTTGAAAACATTGTGAGAAAAGGAGAAAATGCTGGTAACCAGCATTTTCTCCTTTTCCCACAATGTTTTCTACCCTATCAAAGAAAAATCATTTCATATGATCCACATTGAAACTGTCCTCTGCAAATGCTTTCAATTTGGACAGCTCTAAAATTGGTCGTGTGGTAAAGGGTTAAAATAGGATAAAAGAAAATGTGCTGTGATGTTCAAAATGAGAATTTTCATGCTAACAAATTGTTGGTGTATTTTTGTGCCTCTGAATATTTATGTTAGATGTAGAGATATTTAAAATTCCCAAAAATTTATATCAGAGTTATCTAAAATAGAAGCCAGTAATTTAATCTGTGTGTCTGCAAGGGAAAGGATTAACAGCTTTGAAAAGGGAGATGGAATTAACCAGAATAAAGAGACTGTCAGAGCTGAAATTCATTGAAATATTAATGATATCCATAAAAGGTATAGTAAAGGAATGTTGACCCTTATCTTGACTCACATGACCCCCTAAAATAATATAGAATCAGATAAGTATAAAACATTTTACTAAAGGTAGAAATTCCTAAATTATGCTCACTTTTCTTTTAGCCACCTGTATGAAAAATGTTAATGATGCAAGATAAAACAAAAAGTAATCGCATGAGGTGAATTGTTGAAACCTAGAGAATTTCTGAACTCCTTCACTTAACCCTTAAATGATTGACATAATTTTAGACAAAATTGAGAGTATTTGCAGATTTTAAAACAAATGTGACAGAAAAATTGGAATTTGCTTTGGGAATGGTAGAAAAACGTTTGTGGAAAAGGGGAAAAATGCTGGTTGGTTTCCAGCATTTTCTGAGTTTTCCCACAATGTTTTCAAAAGCTAAGTTTCTTAGGGTTGTTAAAAGTCGGAACTGTGTGGTAAAGAGGTAACTTGACCATAAATATTAATTTATTTTGTGCTGTAAGGGTAAACTTGAAATTTGATTCTACCTCTTTCAGGGCTGTAACAAATTGCATGCTGCTTTATCAGAATGACAACAGAAATCCATACTGGAATGTCCTACTATTTTATGTCAGATGAGGTTTCAACCCTTTACCACACAATCCCGACTTTTTATGACCCTGAGAAAGAAGCCTTTTGAAAACATTGTGGGAAAAGGAGAAAATGCTGGTAACCAGCATTTTCTCCTTTTCCCACAATGTTTTCTACCCTTCCCAAAACAATTTCAATTTTTGATTGACATTTATTCTGTTGTCTGGAAATGCTTTCAATTTAGACAAGTCTAATGTCTTACGAACAGGGCTCATCCGGGATTGGCCATTGAGCCATTAATCCCATCTTACGAACATGAAAGTTCACAACAAATTTATAGCTCAAATACAAACCGCACCTGGCAGGATTCGAACCCATGCTGACAAATATCCTCGTTTTTCGAGGTTTAAAAGACCAATACCATAACCACTGAGCCAAAGAGAATTCTCTCTGACGCAGTTGTCAGCTATTGATTTTATACGGGAAAGCTATGCAGTAAGGAAGGAGTGATCTCCCGTAACAAATGTTTTTGTCGTTCTGTAAAGAGTTAAGGGGGCTATTCGTATTACTATAATCTCAGTTAACTTCAAAAGTAATTAATCTGTGAATTAGATAAGGCAATAGCTGGCAAATAATTGGTAAAAGATATATACAAATTTAAGAATAACTTATTTTTCAATGGCATTTCCTTAATTGGCTGCATAGCTTCAAATGTTATTTTTAGATTTCTTGCCAGAGTTTCGCAAAGACTTGTGGGAATGTCACATGACCAATAGCATGTGTGAATTATGGAGATTCACAATCATTCCAATTAGTTTAATGAAATCGTACCTAACGTTATAAAAACAGACCGCTGCAAAACAACCATCCAGTAATTGAATTGACAAAGTGTGCACCTTTTTACTGATCTTAACCATCTAGTTTCTTTACCTTTGCAAAGAAAACTATATTTAGTTTGCATTTATCAGTATTCGACAAGAAACTTTTATTTAGGCCAAAATAGCCCCCTTTAACGCAGAAGGCAATGAAACCAAGGTTCGTCTTCACCAGCCATTCTTAAGAACATACATAGTCTAATGCTGGCTTTTGAAAGTACCACAAGGTTTGATTGGCTTAATAATGTGTTGCAGCCAGTCAGGAGTTAAGTTGCTTTCAATAAATTAAGAAAATGTTTGAGAATAAGATTGTTCTTAAGAATGATTGGTGAATACAGAACCAATGAACAATATGAAAATGGTAATTAGGGGGTTTTCTTTAACAACAGAGCAGTTTCTCATAATTTGTTTTTTTTTTTCTCTTAAAATTGATGACATCTGTAACCATGTGATAAGTTTGAACTATCAAGGAAGAGGGTTTAATGCATCTGTAAATCAACTCGTGACCTCATGATATTCAGGAGAAACCTAGATTTAACATAAATATAGTATATATGAATATACTATGAAAAAAGGGAGAAATTATTCAGCATGAGCTATTTGTCCTTTTGTTATAATGTTATCAAAAGTGGTATGCTGGGAGGCAGAAAAAAGTTGTCTGCAGGGAGTAATAAATCAAACAAGTTTATGGATAAACCATCCTCAGTTTGCCTCTGTTTACCACTAATCAAATATTCATGAAAGCATAGAAACATCTGTAATGGTTGCTAGACACCCAGACAATGTATCACCTGGTATGGAAAAAAAGTAGCTCCCTTAATCTGATAACTCAATTAACCCAAAATCCTGTACACAAAGAGTAGACTCTTCTTTTTCAAAGGATCTGAAGTGAATGGTTTTGAGAGGGATATGGTAGCAATGCACCATTACTGTGCAGAGCACAACTTGAATTTAACTATTTGGGGGTCCCATGTGGGTCTATGTTTAAAGCATTGGATTTGTTAGGTTGGAAAACCTGGTTTGATGGTCTTAGGCAATGCACTGCTGAGTCCTAGCCTAGCATTTGTGAAACTTAAGAAAGACATGTATAAATGTATGTATGTTTTATTGCCGTGATATGACTGAAAATATTGTTGAAAGACGCATAAAACAACGTTGAACCCTTTTCCACACAATCCCAAGTTTTAATGACCCTGAAGAGGAAGGCTTTTAAAAGCATTGTGAGAAAAGGAGAAAATGCTGGTAACCAGCATTTTCTCCTTTTCCCACAATGTTATCTACCCAATCAATGACAGAAATCTTTACATGAGCTACATTGATTTTGTCACCTGCAAGTGCTCTCAATTTGGTCCAGTCTAAAATTTTATCGTTTGGTTTAGAGTCAAGTAATTTTTTGTGGGTAGAGCAGATGCAGATTAGACCAAATAGAATGCACATATGTACAAAGACAAGCAATAAGTTTATTTCATCTAATTTCAGATAGCTGTTTTAGATGTAGATATATGTGGACCCTCAATGCCAACCATTCTTGGTGTTCAAGGGGAACAGGTAAGCTTAAGCACTACAGAGTTTAGTTCTACAAAATGATCATGTTTTGATGTCTGTTGTTTGGCTGTTGGTAACATTTTCAAGTAGGAATTTATCTGATCAGGAATCTTGTTGGTCATGAAATTAGTGTCTCCTTTTAAATTTAGTGTACAGTCCTTTGCTCAAACCCATTTTCTCCATCACATTTGAGGACATATCTGTTCAAGCCAATTTTTGCCCTCATATTTGATGACTCGTTTTTTATAAGCCCATTTGTTTAATCTTCATATTGGAGAAAATATTCATTCAAGCCAAGTTTGCCATCATATATGAGGACATGCTTGTTCAAGGCCATTTTCATCCACATATTTGAGGATAGTGGAAATTTTTGAAGCTTGAATCAATAGTATGACAAAAGTGTAAGCCATGGTTTGATCCCCTAAAGTGAGGTGGTCATTGGTTTAAACCCTTACCACACAATCCCAAGTTTTAAGAATGCTTTAGAAAACATTGTGTGAAAAGGAGAAAATGCTGGTAACCAGCATTTTCTCCTTTTCCCACAATGTTTTTTACACATAAAAATACAGAAATCATCATTTGAACTACATTTATTTTATTGTCTGCAAATGCTTTCAACTAGGTTGAGTCCAAAATTTTGTTTTTTTGTAATGAGTTAGAATAACATGATACCATTTCTTAGAACTTTGTTATTTTGAAGTTACTCAATGTAGGCATAATTATGTAAGTGACTGATCTCTTTACCACACAGCAATAATGTAAGTTAACCCTTTACCACACAATGACGCCTTTTAACGCCACTGAAGAAGAGGCCTTTTGAAAACATTGTGGGAAAAGGAGAAAATGCTGGTAACCAGCATTTTCTCCTTTTCCCACAAGGTTTACTACCCTATCAAAGAAAAGTTGCGTCATTTGAGCCACTATGAAATTGTCGTTTGCAAATGCTTTCAATTTGGATAGGTCTTAAATTTTGCCGTTTGGTAAAGGGTTAAAAGCATTTGAAGAGGACAATTTAAATGTGGTTCAAACCTCTTTATCTGAAAGGGTAGAAAACATTGGTTACCAGCATTTACTCCATTTCCTACAATGTTTTCAAAAGCCCTCTTCAGCAGGGTCATTAGAAGTTGGTAAAAGGTTAAAGGACTTTTGCTTTTCTTTTAGGTTCATAATAGTGGATCTGGGTGGTCACCTGTGGTATGTAGTCTACTTTCTTCATCCAACATGATGTTATCAATTTTATTAGAATATTTTCAAGGGAATTATATATATAATCCGTCCCCCCTTCCCCACACCCACACTCTGTGTTATGCCTGACACAAGGTTTTAAAAAAATGGAAACAAGAAATAGTCGACCCATTATCTTTCCTCTGATGTAGTACCTCCATGTTTGTAAGATTTTCCTGAATTCGAAATATTTTCTGAAGGCCAAGAATGAACATCTGAGTATCTTTCCATTTAGTCTATGAACATAAAAACCTTGTAGATTTTAATCTAACCCATTTAGATTTCCATCACAGTTTGATAAGATCTGATGCTGATCAGTGATCAATCAGGTCTCATTAAGATTTAATTCACTTTCTTCCTCACTAGCTTCTCATACAAATTTAATGTAAATTGTTTTTCAATGATAGATACTCTACATTAACTCTTTACCACCCACCTTGTCTTTGAAAGAGTAGAAAGCATTGTGGAAAAAGGAGAAAATTCTGATAACCAGCATTTTCTCCTCTCCCATAATGTTTTTAGAAGCCTTCTTTCCATGGATTTTCAAAACTTGGGATTGTTTGGTAAAGGTCGAAATGTTTTACAACAGGTATTATTTTAAGTATTGTTAAAAACAGTGAAAAAGAAGTTACAAATATGTGCCATTTTGTACATATTCTAGTTATATATTTGAATGGCATTTATAAATTGGTGTTTTACTTAGCTCTGTAATGAAACTATGAAGAAGAAATTTTGAATTCAAGAATTGTCACATGCATATTATTTTAAGATAATTATACATTCATGTAGAATTTTTTCAAAAATTTTTTTAATCAACAGAGATATTAAAATACAGGACTGTTTGGTAAAAGATAAATGGGGTAATAACTAAAGACGTTTTTGTCTGAGAAAGATGCTAGATGTTGGTAAACAATAATGAGACAGAAACTAAAGTATCCATGATTACCTGGTTTGTATTGCCTGATCATGTTACCTATCTATCCTGTGTCAATGAGATGTTTCATTACTAAAAGAATGTGGGTAGAATATCATGCTTTCATAGACTCATACATATATTGTACATTATTTTGAGAGCATTAATCTTGCAGACGACAATTTAGATGTGGTTCAAATTATAGGATTTGTCCTTAACATGTTAGAAAAACATTTTCAGAATAGGAGAAAATGCTGGTAGCCAGCACAATTTTTTTTCTAAAGGCTTCTTCCTCACTAAGATAATAGGTTGTTTGGTAAAGGGTTAAAGAGGTTTTTGCATGAGAAACATGTTATATGTTATACTGGTAAACAATTGATGGGACAGGTACTTAAATATTGATGAGTACCTGGTATGTGTTGCCTGATCAATTTACAGATCCAATTTCTATCAGCATCGCATTACTGACCTATGTTGGTATTGTATCATACCCGCATAGACTCATTATAGTCAAGATTTTGAAATGGATGACATTGTTTTCCTTAGCTCTTTACAAGATGACAAAATTTTGAAAACATTGTGGGAAAAAGAGAAAACACTGGTAACCAGCAGTTTTTCCCTTTTCCACAATATGTTCTACCTTTACAAGTACAAATTTTAACCCATAGAGTGCCAAATAAACCCAAGAGACAAATAATCTAATTTGGACCAGCAATAAGACCAAATCAGTTTCAAACTGGCGGTAGCTTTTGTCTATAGATAGAATTTAAGCAAAGTGGACAAAGTAGAGCAAAGATTAGACAGCCCATTTTGTGCTGTGTGATCTTGATACACTGGCCGCAAAAACAAATATAGTTGGAAAGTGCACCTTAAGGGTCAATTTTTGAGTTACAGTTATTTTGCCATCAGCAAAATGCTTTCAATTTTTGCGAGTCTAAAATTTTGTTGTTTAGAGTTAAGGGTAAATAAATGTATTGATCCATATAAGGCTATGAAGAAAAAAATTTGAGAAAAAATAGAATGGTGATGCTTTATTTCTCAGTGTTATTAATTTTACATAATACTGAAATGTAATTGGCTATAACAGATATTGATTGACATCTTTCACATAAATTTTTGTCTTGTTTTCATGCATGAAAAAATAACCTGTTTCCTTCTTACATTCAGAGATGATACTTTCATAAACAGTTCAGTTAAGAAAATGTAGTGTCTGAACTTCAATCCACTCTGCAAGATACCCAGTGAGATAGTCTAGTATGGTGAAACAGCTTTGAAATTATCAAATTTTAGTTCTAGATTAAAAGGCCAGAAAAATTTTATACTTGCTCAAATTGAAACCATTAATTTTGCAGGTAATAAATGAAATGTGGCTCTCTAATGATTGGATTTCATGTTTAAGTGTAGAAACCATTGTTGGAAAAGGAAGAAATGCTGGTTACCAATTTTTTCTTCTTTACTCACTGAGCCCCAGTACCTCAGTCGGTAGAGTGCAGGACTTGAGAACAGGGGGTTGCTGAGATCCCCTGCTCGGCACTTTCTTTCCGAAGATTCGTGAGAGTAATTGTGACTGGATTCATTCCCTCTCTCACCGCTGACCATTGTTTTGACAGTGGTTATGTGGGAAAGCAGCCAGTGGCTTGGAAAGAATATTTTATGCAGTACTGGTAAAAAAGAAACTCCAGCAAAGCATGGACAGTAGCTTTGGCTGCTGTGAAATAACAGAAATAATGTTGAAAGTGGCTTTAAACACCATATAATCAGTCAGTCAAGTTGGTCAATCAGTCAAGGCGGTCAATCAAGTCAGTCATTCAGTCAGTCAGTCAGTCAGTCGGTCAAGTCAGTCAGTCACCAGTAATGTTTGTAAAAACTTGGTTCATTATCCTTAAAACTTGGAACGGTCTGGAAAAAGGTTAATATTAAGAAAGCATACCAGACAAACAATGTGACAATAATGTTTTATTGAAATATTTTGATAAATATGAGAGAATGGTTAAAAAAAAACATCTTGAAACAAAAAGGTGATGCGCTACCAAAGGAGGTTTAATGCATCTCTGTGACGCATTATACCAAACATGTCATTGAATAATAATGGATCCATAAAGTCTGTTTTGCCTATCAACCGGCTGAATCCTGAGGAAGACTGGTCCTTTGGCATGCAGAAAGTTGACCAATAGCAAAAAGTTTCATCCCAGGTCAGCCTGGGCGGACTGCGTAGACTGACCATTTGTCTGGTCAATACCGCTAAATACCCTTTCCAGTTTTCACAGAGCATGGCTCAAATTAATATGCAGCAGATGAATTTGAAATCATCTGAGTGAAAATTTGATTAATCCTTTACCAAATAGTCCAAACAAAGTTTTAACAACCTGTTGGAAGAAAACATTGTGGGAAATGGAGAAAAAGCTGGTTATCAGCATTTCCTGTTTTTCCCACAATGTTTTCTACCCTAGCAAAATCGATTTTCAATTTTTGAGTCAAATTTGTCTTCTGCAGATGCTTTCAGCTTGGATGAGTGTAAAATTTTTTTGTTGGATAAATGGCAAAAACTGGAGTTACGGTTTGATAAATGTGAAAACAGTCTGGCAGAGGGAGGAATTGCTGGTAATGGATTTTCATTCTGTCACATGTGGTGAAGAGTGGTCTGCTTAGTGCAAGATAAAACATTATTGTCAGCAGGGGTTACAAGTTAAACAGAACAGGGAAAAAATTCAATACAAATGGCCTGATATAGGCTGTGTGTTTGCAGTTTCAGTTCACCATTAGAGTTATTTTCACTAGTTCACTTCAAAAGCAAAGTGTCCTATACCATCATGTTTTAACTTTTATTTATCATCATATTGAAAGGAGTCTTTTATTCTGAATGCAAAATATTGACACAGGCACTGTACATTTTTCAATCATTTCATAGTCAGAAAAGTTTTATAATTGTGGTGGGAGGTGTTCAAACAATTACATCATGATCAGCTTTTGCTCTTGAAGGTCCTGGGAGACTTGCATGGCTCAGTGGTAAGGTATATGATTTGTAATCTGGAGGTCCTGGGGTTCGATTCTCACTAGAGGCACTGGGTTTTTTTTAGTATATCCTTTGGAAAGATACTCCAAAGCCAAAGCTTAGCACTGTCATTAAACACCACATAATGAATCTATCTCCCCAAACAAGGTCTTTTAGATAGGACAAAACATAGAAGGATGAGTATTGAGTTTTTAACTCTTAACCAGACAACAAATAATAGACATGTTTAAATTGGAAGTATTTACAGATGGGAAAAATGGTCATGACTTGAAAATTTGAGTTTGTCTTTGGAAAGGTAGAAAGCGCTGTAGAAAAAGTGAAAAATTTTCACTTTTCCAAATTTAAAGCATTTGTGACCGACAAAATAAATTTGACTCAAATATTGTAATTTGTTTCAGAAAGGGTAGAAAACATTCTGTGAATTTCCAGCATTTTCTCTTTTTTGCCGCAGTGTTTTCAAAGGCCTTTTTCCTCAGAGTCGTTGGAATGGTGTGGTCAAAGTTTGAGGACCTGAGCTGGAAGTGTGTTTTGGAAAAGAAAAGATGGGGAAAGGAGAAAATGCTTGTTTATTTTATCATCTGCAAATGATTTCATAGCTTGGCTGTTATGGAAGAAAAAGTCAAGGTTTCGTTATTGCCCTGTCATTGTCTACATTTGCTTCATTGTGGTGAAAAAACTTGGATATTTTATAATATTTCTGTCATTACTTAAGATATTTACTTCAAACTCTAATTTTTAACTATCAAAAGGGGAACCAACACAACAGGGCTGAGGTTACCATCAAAATATTTTTTACACAGTTCTTCCAATTTTTGACTAGAATTTTCACTGAAAACTTGCTGCAACTGCAGCAGAGCATTGGCACCTGCATGCAATGCTCTTGTTTCATTTTGGATGAGTCTAAAATTTTGTTTTACAGTAAAGAGTTAAAAAAGCCAAAATTTTTCAATTTGAAGGCTGATATTCTCCAGTCTTATTGCCCCTGTATGGTCTGCAAAGATCGCATAGTTTGTGAAGTCCTACCTTGATCTACACTTTCTACAAAATGATAAATCTGATGCAAAGCACTTTTAAGAAGTTACAGCCTCACTTATGATACAGACCATTATTAGAAGTTCTTTAACCTGTATTAAATTGCAGAAAAGACAAACCATTGAAAGAAAGGCAAATGTCAGTTTTCAACATTATGGAAAATATTGTTGGAAATGGACCAATGGTTTGTTTAGAGCAATAACTCTTTTTTCCCTTAATGTTCTCCAGTGCTGTCTCAACTTTCGGGTTTGTAAATGGACCAAGTTAAAAACCAATGCAGAAGACAAATGTAGCTTAGATGATAATTTCTGTCTTTAATAGGGTAGGAAACATTGTGAGAAAAGGAGAAAATGCTGGTTATCAGCATTTTCTCCTTTTCCCACAATGTTTTCAAAAGCCTTCTCTTTCAGGGTCGTTGAAACTCGGGATTGTTTGGTAAAGGGATAAGCCTGGTCATTGTACTGCAAGTCTCGTAGAGGAAAGTCTATATAAATTATTAGGGTAGGGTTCAAAAACTGAATAGATTTTTCTCATACTATGGAATTATAGAATCTAAATACTTTGGGGTTTTGCCCTTTTGTATTCTAAACTGAAATGGATACTTTTTCTTTGTAAAATGATAATTATTTTATAATTACAAAGCTGTTTTATTACAAGATTATCTTACTGAGAGTCAGACAATTAGTTTCAAGATCAAACTTCCTATTTTGAGCAGTCTGATCTGAATTTAATGGTCTGCAAAAGCACCTTATGTTGTGTCCGGAATTTGAAGGGTCAGTCTATTGTAAGAGTATTAAATATCTGACTGTAATTAATACCCATTTGTGTATTAAAAACCACTGGGGTAAAAAAGTAGATGAAATTTCACTCTCTCTTCACAATGTATTCTCCTCATACAAAGCTTTTGAACATGTCCAAGTTGGTTTAACAGGTTACCTTCTGGAAAATCCTGAATTAACTCTTTACCATTCAACAGAATTTTAGACTAGTCCAAATTAAAAGCATTTGCAGTGGCAAATGAAATGTGCATCAAATGATGAATTTGGTCTTTGATAGAGTAGAAGACATTGTGGGAAAAGGAGGAAATGGTGGTAACCTTTTTCTCAAGGTTGTCAAAACTCTGGATTGTGCAGAAAAGGACATTCTCAGTGCTGCAGATAATGCAGTTTCAATTCTGTTTTTGTCAAAGTCATTTTGGACAGAATAGTTTAGCTACTTTGCAGTCTGAACTTTACAGCTACTGTCCATAATAGCAAGTAAACTCTTTTCCAGACCACAAAATTTTAGACTGGTCCAAATTTAAAGCTTGAAGATGATAAATGTTGCTCAAAACAGGAAATTTGTTTTTCAAATGGAAGAAACATTAATTACATATTTCACTGAAAATCTCATTTTCTTGGAAGAAAGACATCAAAATGGCCTACTTTCGATCACCCTTGCTCTGGGAAAAATGTATTTCTGCTCTATCGTTTGAAATCTGGCTTCAAACAGTCTCATATTTATTGGAAAATGAACAAAGGCTTGCATGACATTCTCCAACTTTTAATCTTAGAACCTGGAACAGAAAAAAATCTCGGTACGACCATTACATTCACCTTTGTATCGCCCAATCTATGGTCCCCTGAAGTTCAACCTGAATATTTTTCTTCTCACAACACAGTGTTGTGATTCAGGAGGCAAGTGGCAGTGTTCTTAAGGGTCGTTAAAACAATTTTTTTCATTTTCTTTCATTGCATATTTTTTGTTTGATTGGAACAGTAATTACATGTACCTGAAATTGCCATTTGTTTATTTTTCAAAATGTATCTGTATACCAGAAAATGTTTGTACATGTATATGGATAAGTAACTAATAAAAACTGAAAAAATATGAATCTTAACATAGCAAGGATTCCGATTTTTAAGATTGTTTTGTTCAAGCCTTACTGGAAGCACTCATAGGAGTGTCCTTGGGCAAGACATGTTAGAGCCCTAGCCTAGTACTGGTGAAACCCAGGACAAGCAGGAATATGGTAACCAGCATTTCCTCCTTTTCCCACTCCATTTTCTTCATTTTCAAAAGTAAGTCCCAACCCTTGAACCACATTTAATTTGTCATCTGTAATTGCTTTCTATCTGGATCAGTCTAAAATTTTGTCATGCAGTAAAAAGTTGATATATACATGTATGGTGCTCAGCATCAGTAGACATATCTAATTCTATTCCAGTATGTCAGTGATAACTTGGCTGTTATGTCTGTGGCATTTCTACTACCAAGTCTTGATGATGCAGTGATATGGAGAGGACCTAAGAAGAATGGTAAACTTACTTTTCATGCCTATTCCTCTGAACTTAAGCAACGTTAGTAAACTCTGTGCTAGACAACAAACTTTAAGTCATTTTCATTATCAGTGTTTACTAGCATTTTCTGCTTTTCAGCTTGCCTGAGCGCAAAGTGCCCAAGGTGAGCTTTTTTGACCATCTTGTGTCTATCGTGTATCATCAGTTGAGCGTCATCTTTCATGAACTGTTACCTGTCACTTAATGTTTTCAAAGATCTTGTTCCTTAAGGTCGGTAATATACAGAAATGTTTTGTAAAGGGTTGATAACCCAACAAACACAACTGTTTAAAAAATGGCATTAAACATCAAAAAGAAACAAATTTCTTGTATGTTTTACAGGGTTGATCAAACAGTTTTTGAAGGATGTAGATTGGGGAGACATAGACTATCTAGTTATAGATACGCCCCCTGGTACATCAGATGAACACCTGTCTGTCGTACAGTATTTAAGCGAGGCTCGGGTAGATGGCGCTGTGATAGTAACAACACCTCAGGTTTGTTCTGTAGTAGTCACTGGTCTTGATAGGTTTTGTATTTAAATCTCAAAAGCTTATGTATTCTGAAACCATCTTGTGGGTCTCTAGAAGACACTTCTATTGAGAACCCACAACAGAGGTTTTGATGTAGAACAATGATAATATTCCTCTTTGAACCTCAAACTACTCCCCTTAACAGTACTTTCGATAGGTGACCTTATTCTCCAGACATTTATGTCTTGGCACATTATAGCATTTTGACTGTAAGGCCTTGACTGTTGGGATAAATTTTATCCAGATGGGAAGACCCAAATACTTCAAGTTTAATGCTGTTTTGTCAGGACAGCACACAGACTGACAGTATATAGTGTGGATAATGGATATTTCAGGGCATGTTCACTGACTGTATCAGCTTTGTCATATTACTCAACCAAGTGACATTTTATTAACAACAAACCTGCTAATGTTAAATGTTTAAACCTTTTCACAATGGTCTCATGTTTTTATGAATCTGAAGATGATGGCTTTAGATTACACGGCAGATTCCATCATTTGAGCCAAATTTGATTTGTTGTCTGCAAATGCAAGCAATCTGGATGTGTAGGGTTTTACTGTTTGGTAATGACTTAAAGATATTTTAAAAAAAAATAATTCATTGATCTAGGAATTCAGTGCCTTGCCATGCAAGTTGGTTCATTACATTAGGAAAATAGACAGTGCTGCAGATCTAGATCTTCTTGTCACTTTTAGTGCCATAGTTGAAAACATGAGCTTTTTGGATGGCATAGATCAAGATCAGACTGAACGGAATATGCAGTCTGATCTTGGGTCTATACTGTCTGCTTTTTCAGTCTAGCCTATGTAATAAAAATCTTCCTGGGTTTCAGAGAATTGTATTTTGAGCCATCACGAGAAGTCAGGTTTATATATTTATGGCTGGAAAAGTTAAACAAAATGATATAGACATTTTCAGTCAGGAACAGAAACACAAATGTAGCTTTTCAGGCTGTGTTGGTCAGAATTTCTCTCAAAATATTTGGCAGTGAAGACACCAAAGCATTTTCTGTGAAATTCAGTATTGATCTACACTTTTAAAGGAACAAAAAAAAGTGCTAAGCATGCTTTAGTTTAAGTTTCTTTTACAGGAAATAGCTCTTCAGGATGTTAGAAAGGAAATCAGTTTTTGTGAAAAAGTAAATCTGCCTGTGATTGGAATAGTGGAAAACATGAGCGGATTTGTGTGTCCCAAATGTAAAGTAAGATGTTCAAATTATTTTCTTTAACTTAATATTGTTTGATGTTTTCATAAATGTTTTAAAATTACTTAGGTAGTGGGCTTGATACACAGTTTTTGCCAGTGAGTATAAAGCCTCAATTTAGTATACTGCTTTGTAATGCCTTTTGCAATATGAATAACACCAGAAAGTAATTTCTACTTTTGGGCAGTTTTGAAACATTATTTGAATAGAACTTAAAGCTTTGAAGTTGTGAACCTTTAGAGTACTCAGTAAATGAAAGGGAACTTTACAGTTAGTCTAAAGGATTCAGACATTTGCAGTTTCAAATCAAAAGTATCTTACAGATCAGAATGATCAGATCAGAATGATCTACACTGTTAGCTCTTATCTACAATAGCTGCAAAAGAAGCTCAGCATGCAATATTTCTGTTCTAATTTGATTTCAGAATTTTTTGTTACAACTTTGTTCTGTCCTTTTGTAAGAAAAGGGGCATGATGATACACAAATATAAAAATCCCAAAACAACAACAAAAAACTACAGGAGGATGAATGACCTATAGATGAAGATGTGCAATAACATTCATTTATTTATTTTTACAGACAGAGTCCCAGATATTTCCCCCTACTACAGGAGGGGGTGAAAAACTATCTCAAGATACCAACATCCCACTGTTGGGCAGGATACCACTGGATCCAAGAATAGGTATGATGCAGATCCAAGTAATTCAAATTCACAGTCCTCATACAAACAATAACACTGATATAATTAGGTTGTTTTAACTCGTTACCTGCTGTAAATGACTATTGCTTTTTGAAAAGTGGTATTAAGCCTTTTTTCAATGCTTGTTTCCATGTATTCATTTAATAAATTTTGATTTCGAATAAAACAAATATCATTAGTTGTCACAAAAGAGTCGCCAGTTATGTATGCTTATTTATTTTTTTATTGCAAAGTATTTTTGAATTCTTTTATTTTTTATTTTTTGAAATGATGCTTATATCAAAAATAACGTTTTTTTATACACTGTTACAGCTTTCTACACTTATGCAAAACATAGTGAGCTTGTTAAAAAAAAGTTTTTACTACATTTACTCCTTGCCTACTGAATCAAATTTGTATAAGAAAAACTTCTGAAACGTCTTTGTAAAATTATAAATAATGAAGATGAATTTAGGTTTATCATATGTTACAAGATTGTTGCAAAAGGAGAAATTGCTTTTTACAAGCATTTTTTCAATATAATGCAATATTTTCAAATTGATATGCTGTATGACAAAATTTAGTTGCAGAAGTAGAAGAGTTTTTGAAATATGACAAGGGAGATAATCATTCAACATTCATTTTATATATATATCAGTTTATCTATGTCTGTAAGAGTTATCTACCATATTTTTAAACTGAATATTGATTTTAAGTGTTTCATAGAAGTTATAGTTACTTTTGACCAGAAGACACTTTTAGATATGTCTTTATCAAAAGTATTTATGGGCAACATTTAAAGTGATTGAAATAAAGAAATTTGTTGTTGAAAGTGGTGAATTCTCCTTTTCCTGCAATGTTTTCAACTGCTTTCTTATTTGGAGTTGTAAAAGTCATGTAGTAAATGGATAATAAGATTTATTTTGCGGTTGGATTATTGTGCGCTAATCTGTTTCAGGTAAATGCTGTGATGAGGGTAAATCTTTTCTTGAAGAGGTTTCTGACTCACCAGCTACCCAAGCTTTTATTTCAATTATACAACGTAAGTAGTTAAAGCCTTTAACTCTTGATCAGCAAAAAATCAGGCTGAATGTAATTTACATTTTTATCTGGAAGAGATCAAAGAGAAGGTTCCTGTATGTAGATACATGAATGTATTCATCAAGTCAAATCACATGCATCTGACCCGGGTGGCTCAGTGGTGAGCGTGTCAGACTCGTGACCTGGTGGTTGTGAGTTCGATACCCGGTTGATGCAAACTTTCTTTCCGGCGTATTTTCGCCTCTCACCTCTGCTGAAGCATGTGAGGAAAGTAGTCGGTGGCTTTGGAAAGAAAGTTGTGTTAGTACTGGTGTGAGAAAGCCAGGAAACACATGTGCGTCACCGACCGCCATGATATGACCTTAGCTGTTAAAGTGGCATTAAACCCCAATACAACCAACCAACCATGCACTCTGAAAAGGACTTTTAATACATCTCTGAAAATTATCATTCAAGATGGACTTGGGCAGTCTGTGCAGGCTGACCTGGGTTGACGCTATTTGCTATTGGTCAATTTTCTGCATGTCAAAGGACCAGTTTACCACAGGATTCAGTTGGTTGTTTGCCGTAATTGATATATGATGAATTATAATTATGATGAATTGCTATATAAAATGAATTTTGGAGATGCATTAAGCCCTCTTTTGCCAGAGCACTTCTTGTTTATGTAATGCTGTATGGAGGAGGCATTAAGTTTATATCCAAATTACCTGCTATTTGCAGACCAAACCAGGTTGAATATTTATTTGATAAAATCTTGGCCTTGTCTGTGTGAAAATTGTATTGTCTGTAGCCTTGTCAATTCTGTTGCAGAAATAATGGAATGTATCTTTGAAACAGCTGCTGGTTACCAGCATTTTCTACCTTTCCATCAATGCTTTCAGAATCTTGAGTTGTAAAAAACATATAATGAGTTGGTAAAGGGTCAGGTTTTTTCCATCCCTGGATAAAGCAGGGTTTTTTTTTTTGCATGACAATATTCAATATTTCACCTCCACCTGGGAACCATAAATATGAACTTGCAGTGAAGTAATTGAAATATTGCTGTGATACAGAAAATTTTGCCATGGTTAGTTAAATTCCACTCTTTTTTTTAGAATTTTTTTCATTTACAAAGCAGATTTTGAAAAGAAAAACTCCCAAAATTGATTATTCATTTTGTACATTTTTCCCCCCATCTTTCTCCACTGGATTTTTCACAGGAGTGTCCTTGGGCAAGACACCATAGAGCCCAGCCTAGTACTGGTGAAACCCAGGGAAAACATGAATATGTGAGCTGTAGCCGTGATACGTCTGAAATAATGTTAAAAGTGGCGTAAAACACCATTCAAACAAATCCCCATCTTTCACAAAGCAATTGGAAATAAACCACGCAAAAAGACTTATTTATAAAGTCTTACGAACATGGAAGTTTGCAACAAATGCATAGCTCAAATACAAACCACATCTGGCATGATTCAAACCTGTTCGGACAAATATGCTTGTTTTTTGAGGTTTAAAAGACCCAACATCATAACCACTGAGTTAAAGAGAATTCTCCCCAACACAGTTGTCAGATATTGATTTTATACGGGAAAGCTATGCAGTAAGGAAGGAGTGAACTCCCATAACACACCCCCTCTTAAATGTCATCATTTTGATGACAGAAAGCCTAATTAGGCAGTAAGTCTATTAATTAGACAATAAATGGCTCAATGGCCAATCCCGGACGAGCCCCCATCTTACGAACATGGAAGTTCGCAACAAATGCATAGCTCAAATACAAACCGCATCTGGGTTAAAATGAAGTAGGCATGCATTTTTGTAGTTAAGACCTTAATACTTAAAATTCAAAGCTATTTATGCCAGAATATCTTGTATAATAAGGGAGGATGAAGATCCAAGATCAGACTGCATGTTTATTCTGTCTGCTCTTGATATATGTTTCCCTGAAAAGCAGTTAACCCCTTACAACACAATTCTGAGTTTTAAAGACCATAACGAAGAACGCTTTTGGAAACATATTCTATCCTTTTGGTGCCAAATCCAACCACTTTAGTCATGTTTGAGTTGTCATCTGCAAATGCTCTTGATTTGGACGAGTCCAAAATTTTGTTGTTTGGTAAAGAGTTAATATAGTCCAATGACGTACAATCAGGCTTCTTTTCAATATCTTTTACTTACAGAGATAAAACAGTTCTGTGATAAAAGACAAGGGAGTACAGAATCCGAGACTGGGGAGACCATGGACTGTTCATAGCAACAATTATTTTACACTGTTATTTACACACGCAAAAATGTCATTTATTCAACATAAAAAGTAGTGACAGTAAGCCCTATGTTTCAGATACATGTATTGCTACATGTGTATCTAAGCCATGTTCTATCAATGATTTCAGCTTCCTTTACAATAGCATTGTTGAAAATGAAATGTATTGCTTATTTATGGAAACATGATGAGCACATAAACTTCATGTATTCAGCACCTGAAGGGTCACAAACTTCAAATTGCTGGACAATTTTCAGATGTACATATAATTGGAAACTACAGCATATTCCTATTATTCTTCTTTTGCGTATATACCTTTACAAGAATAATAGTGACGATTATTGCTATAACGTTCCAAAAGGCACATTACTGTTTTAAACCCCAAAAAAATGTGCTTGGGTGATCTTTTTTTCTCTTGCATATTATACCACTCTCTTTGTGTACATTAGTTTTGTCAGTAAGCTGTTTCTCACTGAGTTTTAAGATAAGCCATGTAGAAATAGGTCAAGGGAGTTATAAAATATGTATTCAATGAAACTGGTTTTCTATAGCCCTTTACCACACAACAAAATGTAAGACTTTTCCACACTGAAATGTTTTGTAGACAAATTTGATGTGGCTGAAATGATGAAACTTGTCTTTGAAAGCATAGAAAACATTTGGAAAGGGGAAAATGCTGGTTACCAGCATTTCTCCTTTTCCTAGAATGTTTTCAAGAGCTTTCTTCCTGAGGAAAAGGAATATTTTGTAAAGGATTAATACATCATTATACAAGCTATTTAGTGATGTCACTGTGCCATGTGTAGAAAAAGGTCAAAGGAATGAATAATATATTTATGTTCTTTTTTAACATTTGATATAAACAGGGTTTTCTTTGTCATTATGCAAGATCATTAAGTGCTGTCGCTTTACTGCTCTGTTAGTTTTTATAAAATTTTTAAGATTGTCTAATGAATTCCATTTTTAAAGAAATAAAAAAATAAGCAGTAATTTGTGTGAGCCTTCTTATTATTTATGTAATATATTTTTCTCTTTTATTTGGAAAATTCATGTTTTTCTGTTGTGTTAGTTGCACATATTTGGCTAAACTTAAGGAGAGTCTATGAACTGACTGAGTTAAGCACTTGAATGCATTGAACTAGCGATTCTAATTTTTGTTCAGTTTCCAAATTTCGGCACATATTATTTATGTAAGTATGTGGTATTGTGGGGACAAAAGGAAACAGAAAAAGCCAAAGCATTGACTCTTGGCACGAGTCATCAGTGTATGTAACATATTAAAAGGCGTGCATGTTTGAGACAATTTGCTCAGTCAATTAGAAGTCTTGGAAATTAAAGTTAGAACCTGATTAATATACTTAATGGCCCCTGATGACATTGAACAGAGTTCAAGTTGTATACAGACTGCGAAAATATTGATTCTTAGAGTACTTCAAATAAACAAATTGGGCAGGCAAAACACGCTTAAATTACTGCAGTTTCAAAGCTGCTTATAGTCAGACTGTCTCAGCATAGTGGACAATGTAGATCAAAGACTAGACTGCATGTTTTGTGCAGTCTGATCTTGATTTACATTGGCCGCAAAAGCAAGGAAAGTTGTGAAAGGTACTTTAAAGGTTGAAAGTGAAATGAGTCATCCGTGATAACATAAAATTTGTTGTAAGATGGCTTGCAGGGGTGTGGAAATCTTGAAATTTTCTACTTGTTCATGGACAAGTAAATCTAGAAAATCTACTTGTCCATCAGATAAGCTTACTTGTCCAAAACAAAACAATTTTAAAGGGCACACAAAGACCTAACTGAATGTACCGTAGTTTGTAGATAATGATGTTTTTTTTTTAACCATTTAAACTTGCTTTGTTTAGGTTTTTAAAAATAATAATGAAAATAAATCAAATAAACCTTTACGGGGCTTTTTTTCCAAAAAATTGGGAAGGGGCCTTAGCCTTTCATTTTGGGATATTCAAGCGTGATTTTGGCCAAATTGGGAAAAAGCATACTTGACTTTCAAGGTACATCAATAAAACAAATTAATGGCACTTTACATACATACAGTAAATAGAAAGGTGCAACAATTTAATAATTGAAAAAGATTCAACAGAATAACTGCTTAAACCATGACCAAATATCTCAGTGTTTGCACTTACAGACCTTTTTAACACTACTGTGGTACACCCATGGTTGCCGGAGTTAATACTTTTGCAGAACTGCTTACCAGCCATCATATGATACAAGGGAATCATTATCTGTGGAAGTTAAAAGGCTAGGCTTGGTTACTGTGTTTGGAGATGTAAAGTTTGCATCATGTGCAGTGATAACAATTGTCTAGTTTTCAGACAACAGGAGATCGGCGATGTCCGACAGACACGGCACTGCAGATTGAGACTCAGTTTGCGGAGATTTGATTACCTGCAGATGGATCTGCAAAGAATTTGGACGTTTCACGCCGAAAATAAAAAGGCTGCGCTGGCCTTTATCGTCTACAGCCCTTTTAACAAACTTTTTGTAATGTTTCCCGGTTCTTGACATGGTTTTACTTGGATACAGCGTGTTTGGTTTTCTTTCAAATACGTTTACTGCAACCGATTAAAAATGTGTTTCACAGTGTTAAATTAAGACAACTTCTATTGTCAGCTGTAAGTTTTAGCGAACGACAAAAAAGAATTTAATATTGAATGATAGGGAAATGACAACCGCGTCAAGTGTACGTGCGGTATTATAATGTGCAAAAAAATAACTCGGTTCGGTTATGGTTGCCTCCATTAAACAAACCAAATGGCGCCAAGAAACCACAACATTTCGGCCGTACTGCAGCGCAGTCAAAATCAATAAAAAGCCTGCGTAGGACATAAAATCAGAGTCAGCAAAATGTTTTTGATTCTAGATATCTGGGAAGAGTTTATCATATTTCGGTTTAAAAATGTTGTTGTTTACGAAGTGAGACGGAGAGAACATTTCTATTTCACAAGGATAATGTTATATAAATACAGATCTTTACTTTCAATTTCCTCCTCGTTTCCTACTTGTCCGCGGACGAGTAAATTGCAAAAAGCCACTTGTCCGACGTAAAATTTACCCGAGTAGGACGAGTCGGACGTAGGATTTCCGCACCCCTGGCTTGCTTGTCAGAAGGATTTTTCATCCAGTTTACAAAATTTCGGCTTGGAAATTATTTGAACTCGTTATCTGAGGCGGAGAACTTTTGCTTTTTTCAGATGACCTTTTTTGAAAACATTGTGGCCACAGGAGAAGCTGCTCATGATGACAAAAACCATGCTTAAATTTATGGTGGCATATTTCTGCCGCGAGATACGAGATAGCTATCATGATAATTTTAGAAAACTATCGTGATAAAACAAAGTTTCCTGGAAATTTTATCTAGATAATAAAAATTTTCACGATAAAAATATCGCGATAATTCTACCTGTTATCATGATTTTTTTTGCTTTCGTGCCCATAACTGACATTCACGGTATCTATAATTAGATACGGTTTCGGAACATCTTCGTCTACAACCTTATGAATTCTCCTTTTCCCTGAATGGTTTTAAAGTGTTCGTAGGAGGCATTTCGAGCTGTCTTTGTGATTTTACAGACTTCTGTTCATTTCGAGTCTTGTCAAAATTTACCAATTAAGCTACAATTATTAATTATTCGAACTTTTACTTACTGCAATCTTGTGAAGTCAAAAACTACCGAGTTCAACCAAATGATAAATTTTCTATTTATAGATATCGAGAAACATGTAGAACTATCACGATAATTTTATCTTGCATGTCAGCTTCGTGCACGATTGAGAAATTTTGTGTTAAAATATTAAGTTTATCGTGATATTTTTTTCAGGAAACTTTTCACTATCTCGATAAAATTTCCAGGAAACTTTAATTTATCGCGATAGTTTTGCAAAATTATTATGATAGCTATCTCGTATCTCGTGGCAGAAATATGCCACCATATAAATTGTCTCAACGTTTTCACAGGTGTACGTGTGTACTTAACATTGGTTTATGTCGAGTATCCACGTTTTTCCAGCATGTGTCTGAAGTCGAATGTTGCATTGACTGATTGTATGATGTTTAACGCTGTTTTCAACATTATTTCAGTTATATCGCGGCGGCCAGTGCACCTATCCATGCTTTCCGGGTGTTTCTTTTACCAGTACTCCGTACACTGTTCTTTCCAAGCTACTGGCTGCTTAAAATGGTCTGCACATCAAAGGGTCAACACTTAAACCTTTATGGACAACTAGGGTTGCTTTTGTAGATAGTGCAGACCAAGATCAGGCTGCGTCGAACATGCAATTTATACACTGTCTCTGACTAAAATGATTGATTGATTGATTATCGCGGCGGCCAGTGCACCTATCCATGCGTTCCTGGAGTCTCTTTTACCAGTACTTCTCACAATTTTCTTTCCAAGCCACCGGCTGCTTTCACACATAATCATTGTCGGAACAATGGCCAGCGGTGAGAGAGGAATGAATCCCGTCGCAATGACTATCATCAGTCCTGGGAAAGAAATTGGCCGAGCCGGTGTAATGCAGAGAAATGACCCTCCCCTACAAAATGACCCATGGGTCATTTCACTACGTAGAGGAATGACCCGGGTCATTATTCTGCGTAGAGAAATGAACCCAGACTGTAGAGAAAGGACTCCCCTCTAGTAGAAGTAGTTGCAGCAGCAGCAGCTGTAGTAGTAGAAGTAGTAGTAGTAGTAGTAGAAGTAGTAGTAGTAGTAGAAACATCAGCAGCATCAGCAGCAACAACAATGTTAAGGCAAAAAGGGGGTAGTAGAAGTACGAGTAGTAGTAGTAGTAGTAATGGTAGTAGTAGTAGTATCAGCATCAGCAGCAACAACAATGTTACAGGGGAAAAAGTGGGGTCATTTCTTTTCATGAGGGGGTCATTCTACTACAGCTAGAGGAGGGGGGGGGGTCCTTTCTCTACGGTCTGGTGTCATTTCTCTACGTAGAATAATGACCCGGGTCATTCCTCTACGTAGTGAAATGACCCATGGGTCATTTTGTAGGGGAGGGTCATTTTTCTGCATTACACCGGCGATCGAACAAACGATCCCCAGTTTTCAAGTCCTGTACGCTACCGACGGAGCTACCGGGGCTTGGCTCGACTGTTGCATTTTTTTTCCAGGAGGTAATGAGGCCCGTTCAACCATATTTGAATTGCTAATTATGGGGTTCTCTTTACCCATTGGTTGGTACATTACTAGCTTTATGATTTGTATGCTGGCACCTTATTTCGCTTTTGCGTCGTTGTATGACAAGGGATCTGGTCAGGTTCTTAAAAGTGAGAAAAAGCAGTCAATGGCTGCATTTTGCCTCTTCTGAAATACATGTAGACTACTCACACTTGGATTTTAAAAATAGCCATCCAGTTTTTTTAATATTATTGATCTTAACTTTAAGGCTGCTAAGCGCAACTCACCGGCCTTTTGCGGACAGTGTAGATCAAGATCAGATTGCACAGAACGTGCCGTCTGATCTTGGAGCTACACTGTCCGATTGGGAAATATTTTTTTCAGAAAAATAAGTTTGAAATAGCATTATTCATGAAATAGGTAACAATTTCAAGTCGAGGACGCGCATAAATTAGACTGAAATCGATATTGACCCTGAAACTGATTCCCACAAATTGTTGTCGAAGACAGCATAGATTCAGATCAGACTGTTCAGAAAATTCAGGTTGATTATAGATCTACGCTAACCCATCTTTTGTTAGACTAACAAAGACGCATGAAATATTTTAGAAACTCAAGAGGTGAAATTATTTGGTTGATGCTTTATACCTTTCGGTGGTTAGTATTTTAGTCAAATCACGATAACAACTCACATAATCATGTCGTCTTTGTGTCACCAGCTTTAGGATGAGAATCTGCAGCGCTTTGCCCAGTGACCCCAAGTGACTGGTGGGGACCAAATTGGGCCTATAAATTTCAACCACTCGGTCACGGAAGACCTCGAGCCAAAGAGGAAATTCTTGTATTTTAGAACCAGTTTTGATGATTCCGGTCAGAGTGACTTGCCAATACCTGTCCTTGAATAGTCGCAAAAAAAGCTATAAATAAGTTTGCACTAGACCACACACTTTAGATTTTCCCAAAGTGAAAGGTTTACAGATGACAACTGTTGCTCAAATGATGGAGGTTTTGTCTTTGAAAGGGAGACAACCTTGCGAGAAAAGGGGGGAATAGCTGGTTACCAGCATTTGCATTTTATCTTTTTTGCCCCAATGTTTTTAAAAGCCTTCTTCCCCATTGTCATTAAAACACAATTGCTTGGTGAAAAGTGAAATTTCAAGTAAAGCATTATCATCCGGTGATAAATTTAGGAATAAAGTTGTAAAACTACCGAGCAAGGTTTCTTAAACAGGTTCAACTAGAATTTCAGCTTTCATTGAATATTACACCTGATTATGGCCAACACTAAAACAACACATTACGATTGAGTTCTTCAAAACTGGTCTCAGTATCTTGGAGCTCACTGAAATTTCAGGATAACAGTACGGTATACGGTATATTCGTGAATGTTTGACAAGAGTGGGACATAGAAAGAATAGTTATGTTTTTTCTTTTCCCCCTAAGATAAATTGGTCGCAGATGACAGTGAAAAAAAAAAAAAAAAAAAAAATGACAGTGGAAAAAAAAAAAAAAAAATGACAGTAAAAAAAAATCGTAAAATTTGAATAATAACTATTTAACTTTCATAAACGAATTCACGTGAAAAAAAAATCACGAAATTTGAGAAATTGCACTTAGAGGAGTTTTCCTTTAACCATTTATATCAAAATTGTCTACTGCAAGGTGCTATAAAATCGCCTGCAAGGGGTAAAATCTGAGTGGAATTACAAGCTTTGATGTTTTGAATTGGATTTAACCCATTCCCACACAATCCCGAGTTTTATCGACCTTGAGGGGAAAGACTTTTAAAAACGTTGTTGGAAAAAGAAGAAAATGCAGGCAATCTGCATTTTCTCCTTTCCCACACTGGTTTTTTTTTTAAATCCCATCAAAGACAAATCTCGTCATTTGAGCATCATGTAATTCGTCGCCTGAAAGTTAACTGTTTAAAATGATAGAATGTAGTAGATCTTAATGACTTTTTTCTTATCTATTGCACTGAGTGCTTGTCACAAGTTAAACAGTTTCCCTTAAATAGTGAAAGTCGTGGTCGCTCATATCTATCCCACTTAATTTTCACTGTTGAACACATTGTTTAGCATGAAATAGGGTAAACGTGCTTTGCACCAGGTCAAAATTAGTTTCATTTTACAGTTGGAATCTGTTCAGGTCTGACCTTTCGAAGGGGTGGGTATTTGTGAGGCTGTCGCAACATGCAGTTCGAAAAAATTTAGAAAGGGGAAAACATGTACTTGTTGATCTGTTTGAATCTCAGTGAGATACAAATCGACCTGATTCCTTTCTGAATGCGAGTTCTGCTCCAACTTTGACAAACTACCACTCCGCTCACGGCTTCTTGCGTCTTGCTGTAAACACTCTTTATTGTGGCAATAGAGCGTAGTCCTCGCTACGTACGATTTCTCCGAGATATTTTAATCACTTGGAAGAGACTGTGGTACCTACAGACATTTTTTGTGATCCAGCTGGACCCGTTTGTGTTGGTGGTTTTACAGTAAACTGACAGGATGTCACATGGAAAATACAGTTACGAGACGGGTGTAACAAAAACGTTCCATATTGCGGACTATGCTGTGTTCGCTTGTACCTTGGCTTTATCTGCTGCTATTGGACTATATTACGCCATCAGAGACAGAAACAGACAAAATACGAACAAATACCTGTTAGCGGGTAAACGAATGCACCCGATTCCCGTGGCCATGTCACTCCTATCAAGCTTTATTTCTACGAATACGATTCTGGGTACTCCTTCAGAGGTGTATGTCAACAGTACGATGTATATTTGGGTATCTGTTGCGGTGTTTTTCATGGCTGTAGGAGCAGTGCATATCTATATTCCAGTGTTTTATAGGCTTGGTGTCGTCAGTGTCTTTGAGGTTGGTCTGAAGCTTTTTTGACCCTTGTCTATTTGGGTGTATACGAGCGATCTGATCTTGGTCTACACTCTCCTCTCCTCTGAATACTTATCCTGCCGAATTTATATTGGTTAAGGATAGGGCACCCTAATGTGATTCGTGTAACATCGCCTTTCATCGTACGGATTCGGCTAAGACTCGGGTAATCCGTAATCGATGCGGGGAACCAGCATCTATCGGCCGATCGATTACGGATTACCCGAGTCTCAGCCGAATCCGTACGATGAAAGGCGATGTTACAGGAATCCGCATTAGGGTGCCCTATCCTTAAGTAACAACAATATATGAGCCATGCTCTGAAAAGGGAGTTTAATACATCTCCAAAAAGTATCGACCCAGGTCAGCCTGCGCAGTCCAAGTAGGCTGACCTAGGTAGAAACCTTTCGTTATTGGTCAATTTTTTGCATATCAAAGGACTATTCTACCTCATGATTCAGTCTTTTTTTTTAGACAAAATGGATTTCATGGATCCCCAATTATATGATGACTAGCTTGGTATACCTGGTAATGCATCACGGGAATGCATTGAACTCCCCTTTTTCCGCAGCACCACTCAAATATTTTACATGTATTTAGTTTTGAAGCACTGCATAGACTTAACCCTTGTCCGGCTAAATAAGTGAACTGAAACTTTCAAACCGATAGTAAAACCCCAAATTTTGCTATTTCAGTTGTAATTTTTGGGGACAACATTCTCCTTCTCGGACATTGTAGATCCAAGATCAGACTGCACGTTCTGTGCAGTCTGATCTTGATCTTCACTGTCCGCAAAAGGTCGTTGAATCGTGCATAGCAGCCGAGGGGTTAACGTGAGACTTAAATACGGACGGAATAGATCGGGGTCAGACTGCATAAATCGTGCCGTCCGCTGGTTAAGTCTATCCTTAAAGATATAAATCTTGCTGAGTTTCAGCAGGTTCTATTTTAAGCCGCCTTTACTCTTAACCTGCTAATTAAGTTAGATGAAACTTTCAAGCCGATAGTAAAATCCCAAATGATGCTATTTTAAAGTCATTTAGGGGGTAAAAACATCTACTATTAATACGGTGTAGATCCAAGATCAGACTGCACGTTCTGTGCAGTCTGATCTTGATCTAAACTGTCCACAAAAGGTCATCGAATCCCGCTTTGCAGCCAAGGGGTTAAGATCGAGTTTATTTATTTGGCATTGATTGAGTTATAGAGAAGAGGAATATGTAGACCAAAATAAGACTGCACGGAAGTAATTCACCAAATCACACACAGAAACAAGAAGTAGCTTAATTTTAAAACCTCTTTGTTAATGCTGATAAATGGGAGGAAAAAACATCGTTTAGCCCTTACAGCGCTGAACTAATGAAATGGATCATTTCAATCTGGGAAAACATCCAAAATGTTTTTATTTCAAGGATTTTTTTGCCCAGAATATGTGATGAAATAGCGGACAGTGTAGATCCAAGATCAGACTGCACATTCTGTTCAGTCTAGTGACCTGCACTGTCCGCAAAAACAGCTCAAGTCGGTTCAAGCACTGTATGGGTTAATGAACTGGATATATTGATAATATATGTTGATACAGTAGTAATAATGCTGATCGATCTACTAATGATAATAATAATAATAATAATAATGATGATGATGATGATGATGATGATGGATTCAATAAAAATAATAATAAATTTCATAATGATGAGAACAATAGCAATAACCACCCGGGTGGTAATCAGGAGAAACTAGCTCCAAAACGAGTCAATGGAATTTTGGGCCCACAAAATTCCATTGACTCTTTTTGGAGCTAGTTCCCCTGATTACCACCCGTGAACCAGGTACGAGATTCAAATGTCTCAAAAGTACTCAGAAATTAGGCCGACGGTGAGAGTGAATATTCATGAATATGAAATATTGTCCTGCTTTCCCTTTACAGTACGCTGAGATGCGGTTTGGATATGCAACTCGTGTAGTTGCCTGTATAATGTACATAGTTCTAATGGTGAGTAAGAATTAGTAACTATGAAAAGTAGATAAACCTAGACTGTTAAATAAAGTAACTTTTTACTAGAAGACAAACTTTTGGACTTTTCCATATTGAAAACCTTTGCAGACGAAAAATACAGTTTTGTCAGGATAAAAGCCCTTGTTAATTCCATTACAACGCAGTTTTTCTTTTGGTAAGATAGATCTATTTTATATTATACTCGACGGGGGAGATCCAAGGTCAAACGACACATTGTCTGCAGTCTGATCTGAATCATCACCGTCCAGAAAAGCAGATTTTATCAAAATTCTACCAATAACTATAATTCTCTTCGCACTTTTTTTTTTCTGAACCGCAAAGTTTTTAAAACCTATTTAACTCTTTTCCACACGATAAAATCTTAGACCTGTTCAAATTGAAAGCATTTGCAGACGACAAACTGATACCAATGAAGTATCAAAATTATCGTTCAAAGATTTCAAAACATCGTAGCACAGCAGAAAATGCTTGTTACCAACATTTTCTCCTTTTCCCACAATTTCTTCCAAAGCCATCTTCTTCGGAACTATTTGAGCTAGGGATTGTTTGGTAAACGTTTAATTTTAGTTAATGTACCAAACAAAAGAAATGGGTGGCGTATTGGGAGAAAGGGGGTATGATGCATGTCCATGACGCATTATACCAATCAAGTCATTACATAATTATGGATTCATAAAATCCATTTCGTATAACAACCGACTGAATTATGAGGTAGACTGGTCCTCCGACAGGCTGAAAAACTTACTTATAGCAAAAAGGTTTTGACTCATGTCAGCCTGTGCGGACAGGCTGATCTAGTCGATACTGTTTGCAGATTAAACCTTCCTTTTTCACAGTGCATGACTCAAATACTAGTACATGTAAACTGAATTTAAATACATAAAATTGATTGAAGAGATACTGAAGAAAACGCTGACGCAATTTAAGAATTTTCTGATCATGATTGATCTCAATTATAGCTGCAGCTCGACACTATTAAACAGTTTGTTTAAGAGGGATGACGGCTACATTTAACCTTGTCTGGATATGAGCTAGACTATGTCAACTCATTAAAAATTTGTAGAACACGACATAAATATACCCTTGTAGCACGGAGCCCTGATTTAATTGCATATGCGGACAGTGTTGATCAAGATCAAGACCAGACTGCACAGATTGTGAAGTATGATCTTTGATCTACACTGTCCGCTACTTAGCCAGATATTCCGATAAAACAGCCTTGGAATCACAATATCAGCATCTCTGGTACTGACTGATTATGTCTTTTCCATTAATATAGCACTACAAGAGTTAAACATGGATTAGCAACATGAAGTAGGGGTTAAGACACTAACAAAGTCTGCAACAAAGAAACAAATGCATAGCAGAAATACTGGGACCGGGCAGGATTAGAGCCTAGAGCGCCCAGACGAAAGGCCAATACCATAACCACTGAGCTAAAGAGAATTCTCCCTAACGCAGTTGTTAGGTATTGTATTTAAATCGGGATTAAGCCATGCATGAAGGAGTGGTCTCCCGTAACACACCCCCTCTTAAAGTCATCATTTATTGATGAGTCAAAGCCTTATTTGGCAGAAAGTCCGTTTTTGGACAACAAATGGGATTAATGGCCAAGCCCGGACGAGCCCCCATCTTACGAACAAAGTCCGCAACAAAGAAACAAATGAACAAATGCATAGCAGAAATACAGGGACCGGGCAGGATTCGAATCTAGAACGCCCGGACGAAAGGCCAATACCATAACCACTGAGCTAAAGAGAATTCTCCCTAACGCAGTTGTTAGGTATTGTATTTAAATCGGGATTAAGCCATGCATGAAGGAGTGGTCTCTCGTAACAAAACAGTCATCAGTCATTGTGGCAAAAGGAATCGTTTAATTAATCGTTTCCCCTTCCACCCCCCCACCCCCCATTTTGTCGAGAAACTTGTTTGTTGAAAGAAGAAAAAACGGTCATCAACTGACAGTACTGCGTAAAATCCAAACCTTATATATGGAAAGGTGATGGTTTTTAGCTAGATGTACTGAATACCTGATTAGGTTTGTATATATGTATATGTACGGGTTTAACAACTCTGAGGGGCAAAAGTCTCTTAGAAAAATTATATGAGAAAAATTTTAGAGAGAGAGAGGAGCCATACTTGCATCATCATGTGCTCCAGAACTGAAAAGAATCTCTCGATAATGAGGGTTGAGTCATTAAAGAAATCTGTATTTTTGGAATTGATGTTAACGAAGCTATGTCATATTAAGTTAACATTGGCTGTTAACCGGTATTTGGAGATCTATATGTATATGAGCCATACTCTGGCAAAGGGGGTTTAATGCATCTCCATGATGTGTTATACCAGGCAAGTCACCATATAAATCTAAATCCAGTTTGTCTTACAAAATCATGAGGCGGACTGGTCCTTCGAGATATAAATTTAAAAATTGACCACTGATAACAAAAAGTTTTGATCCAAGTCAGCCTGCGCGGACTGCACAGGATGACCTGGATCGATACCTTTTTGAAGATGCATTGAATCCCCTTTTCACAGAGCATTGCTCAATTGTTGTTGGCTTGGCTTTTGTTTTCATTTAGTTTCATCATTTATTTTTGTTCTTGTTATGTATTGTCTTTAGAAAGTCATAACGACTTGAATAAAATATTTTTAACTTATACAAAAAAACGTGTTCTTTTTCAGCTGTGTTATATGGCACTTGTGTTGTATGCACCGTCGTTGGCTTTGAATGCAGGTGAGTGCTTGTAGTCATCTCAGAGGTACAGATTAGTTAACCCTTTACCGCACAATCCCGAGTTTTAACGACCTTGGAGAAGAAAGTTTTTGAAACCATTGTGAGAAAAAGAGAAAATCAAGGTTCAACGCTCCGGGCCGGGAAAAATCATGTCTCTGCTGCAGTCTCTCAGAAGATTTAAACCAGAACTGCCGCAAAGCGGACAAATACTCCCTACCAGCACCTTGTCACTGAAGCAGCACAATCAGAGAACGGATTGATTTTCAAAACAAAGATCACCAGTGACCTTGACCTTTGACCCATGTGACCCAAAAACAATGGGGCACATCCTTGGGTCATGAACAACACTTGTATAAAGTTTCAGGGTCCTAGGTCAAACAGCTTTTGAGTTAGAGCACGGAAATGAAAAAGACTACCGACGGACGGACAGACGCAGGGACGGACAGAAGGAAGGACGGACAGAAGGAAGGACGGACAGACAGACAGACAGACATTATGAAACCACTCTACTCCCCTCTACTTCGTATGTGGGAGTATAATAAAGACTGAGGACCCAATAAGTTCTTTAGCTGCTAAATGAAAGTGAAAGTGAAATATAGCGATTGTTCTTTCCGCCTGAAATATCTCACCGTCTAGGACGGTGTAGATCAAAGATCAGACGAAACTTTCTTGTCTTTGATGTTCACCATTCGCAAAAGTGCATTGAGTCGCGTTTAGCAGCCCAGGGTTCAATATATACGTGAGTCATGCTCTGGCAAAAGAGAGTTTAATGCATGTCCGTGATGCAATGTACCAAGCAAGTCGTCATATAATTATGGATCTGTAAAACCCATTTCATCTTAAAACCGACTGGATCACGTGGTAGACATGTAGAAAATTGACCAATAGCAAAAAAGTTCTATCCATGTCGGCCCGCATCAGAACTTAGCAGCACGTAATTAGCCGTAAACAAGACTCAGAGACGATCCGTGTTTGGACGTGGAAGCCCTTTTTTTACCGATATCTCACGATTCTTACGATTCATTACGTGCTTGTAAGTTCTGATGTAACCAACCCGCTCCGCTATGGTCTGTTAGGTTTTCATCAGCACCGGGATTACCGTGGCAATTTTTTTGACAGTCAAAAAAAATTGGCACGGCAACCCCGGCGATCAAGACAAGTTTGCTTATCCCGTTCCTCTGCGTTGTTTTACGTCAATCCCGTTTTCTCCAAGCTTGTCAGAAACGTTGCTATTTGGAACATGGTGTAAACGTAGGGTTCCCTCCACGGCTTGTCAAGGATACCGTGAGGTACCGTAAAGAGACTTAACTAAACTTGGTAAAGGGAGGAAAAACGACCAAAATCTCACGGCACACCACGTTTCGGACAAAAAGGGCTGCCGTGGCTGCCGGGAACATGGTGTAAACATAGGGCTACGTACGGAACGTTTTTTCGTAATAGTAGTTTAGCGAAAACTGTGAGTAAAAAACTATGATCGTTTGATTATTTGAAACAGCTCCTTGCATAAACTCGTTCCCGACTTACAGAGGTTTCCTGTATATGTTGGCATTTGTAAAGTAACAAACAAATAAAAAATATCTATTGCACGAGTACCGCGAGTTACAGTTTCGCCTTCGTTTATGTAGGAAACTAGCCAGCGACTTAAACGGGGAGTTGCGCGTGATAGACAGTAAAGAAACTCAAGGAATGCATGGATAGGTGCACTGGTTGTTGTTATACATAATACTATATATTCTACTGTTGAACCATTAAACAAACGAAAAAAGAAAACACAATGTTTGTTTTTTACAGTGACAGGACTGTCTTTATGGGGATCTATCATAGCTGTCAGTTTAGTGTGTATCTTCTACACTTGCCTTGTGAGTACACCAGTTTGGAGTCTTCCTCCGCTCAACAAAAAATAGCCCAAACCTGGAGATTCGTGACCTTAAGAATTTTACCGGAAGACTGCCTGCCAAGATTAGGCTGGCACCGTATTCACCAACTATTCTTAATTGCATTTTCTGTCTTATTCTAGAGTTAGAAAGAAACGCGATTTCTGACGGGCTAAGTCATGTGCTTTAGTCAATCAGAAATTGCGTTACTTTGAAATCAAGAACTCATTAAGAATTAGTCTAAGACTAAAATCAAAAATTGTTGATAATCATGGGCCCAACAAATTTGAAAGAATACTGTGAATACTTAACACGCGTTGATACACGTGAAAATATTATGAAAAAAGATAAATGCCTCCTTACGAGCAATTACCGCATCAAGCACAAAACTTAAAAGGTGGCCTGCTGCATGGAGCAAAAAGTTGTCATAAGAAAGTAATGATTAACTCTTTACCATATAAGAAAATCTTAGACTTATCAAAATGGAGAGCATTTGCAGACGACAAAAGGAATATATACCTATGGCTCAAATAATTGGGTTTGTCTTTATTTATAAGCTTCGAAAACATTGCGGAAAAAAAAAGAGGAAATGCTGATTACCAGCATTTTCTTGGTTTACCCACAATGCTTCCAAAAGCCATTTTCTTTAGGGTCGTTTGAGACACATTTGAACTGAAGTCTATGAATACTTTCAATACGAATGGTTCTAAAATTTTGTCACCTGGTAGAGAGTTCACCAGCCAGTTGCCATGTATAGTAAGTGTGGTTAGTTTCCTTAATCTTCTGCTTATGACAGGATTGACTGTATCTTTGAGCTGCTTGAAAAAGAAGAGTTTATTATATCAGATGAGCCATGCTCTGTGACATGGAAGGGAGGGGAGAGGGATTTAATACATCTGCAAAAAGCATCGATTCGGGTCAGTCTGCGCAGTCCGCGGCCTGGACCGACACATTTTGCTATTGGTCAATTTTCTGCAAGTCAAAGGACCATTCTACCTTATGATTCAATAAATTGTTAAGCAAAATGGATTTTATGGATCAAGAATTATGTGATGTCTTACATGGTATCATGTAACACGGAGATGCATTAAACCCACTTTTGCCAGAGCCTGGCTCACCTATAACCAGCATGCTTTACAAAATATCCGGTCTGTTTAAAGGGAGGTATGAAAGCAGTTTTGTGGGCGGACACACTGCAGATGACGATAGTATTTGCTGGTATGCTGACATTGCTGGTAGTTGGAGCCAGAAATCTCGGCGGCTTGAATGAAGCATGGGACATTGCCGACAGAAACGGTAGAATTGTATTGTTCGAGTACGTGTAAACTTTCCATCATGCATAATTTCGCTAGCTGATGAAAAAGGTACTGTTTCACAGTCATGTAGGAACGAATGCAAAACAATTTCCTCCTAATATTCCATGTAAAAGAAAAACAAGACCATTCTTCAGCATTTTCATATAAGCAGTTTGTTACGATGAAAATGGAAACCATTGGTATCGCGTTATTAAAATAGCGTGTATTATATAAATTATATTGGTAGAAGTTGATGACAAGGCAAGTATTGTCCCTAGGACAGATTGCTTTCCAAGTCGACTTTCATATTTAGAACCCCTCAAGAGTTGATTCGACATACGGAAAAAGGAAATCGAGCCGAAGAAAGAATGGTACCTAATTATCGGTTTTTTTCCCACAGGTTTGACCCGGATCCTCGAGTACGTCATAGTGTTTGGAATGTTGTGATTGGTGGGGGCATCTTTTGGATGGCTATTTTTGGAACAAACCAAGCTCAAGTACAGAGGGCGCTCTCTGTTAAATCTCTTGGTGTCGCAAAACTGTAAGTCTCCACGGAACTGAATGGATGAGCAAGATGTCTTTTCATACCAACGATTTTCACTGAATCAATAATTATTCCAGAACAAAGAGAATGATAACTAAATTTTATAGTTCATTCAACAAATAGATAAAACCAATAGAACATTCAAACTTAAATTAATGTCTATGTAAACAGGTTGAACGAATCCGAACCATTTGTAGTTTATACTGTGCTGCGTTATAAACCGTAAAATCGCTTGAGGATGATTGGAGTAAAAATGAATTCATTGCAAGCAAGCAATTTTTCTAATAATTTATAGGGCAATATGGATGAATTTCCCGGGCATCGCTGCAATCGTAACCTTGTGTTGTTTGGTCGGAGTTGTGATGTACGCTTTTTATGCTAAGTGTGATCCTCTAAAATTTGGTATAATTTCAAAAGCAGACCAGGTAAATATCTTTCTTTTTTTCGGTTTGGCAATTGTGGCCAGTACCCTTTTTCTTTCATATAAAAAAAAAAATGACACATAACCACTTTGGAAGAAATCCAAAATTACAAAATCATTCCGGATATTTAAAATGCAGTGATTTCGTGAGGTACAGGGCCGTATTCGCCTACAATACTGAATACTGTTCGAATTCTATATCTAAAGACAGTCGTCTTCATTGGAGATCTTTGGGGCTAAAAAATAATTTCACTCCGATGAAAGCATTGGTATCTGGCAAAGAAAATTAAAAAAAAAAGGGAAAGGGACAAAACATCTCTGAAATATTAGGTTCGATTCATTTGAGATATCATATTGTATTAGTGTTGTGCCACCACACTAGTGCATAGTTGTGTCACAAAAATGCGCTTGATTGATTTGAAGCATGTACTGCAGCTCAGAATTGGATAACGTTAAACGCGCTATTTTAGCTGTGCTCGGTGCACGTTGTTGATACCAGTTGTGGGACAATCTTTTTTTGTGTATTTAATTCAAAACATATTTTTAAAGGGAAATCTCCGTTCCTTTGAATGCAATACGTATGTATTATTTCCTTTTTGACAGTTACTGCCATTGTACATGATGGACCTTGTAGGGGACATACACGGGCTGCCGGGTCTTATGTTATCCTGTGTGTTTAGTGGCGGACTCAGGTATTACTTAGTGACTATGTGTAACCATTCCTCGACAAGGTACCTGTCATGGTATTACACAGCTGCTACTTGAATTATGCCGATTTTATGATGCTGACATTTTCATCAGTACAAACTGTCTATGGTTCAAGCTATTTAAAACCTTCTGTCTTGCAAATCAGTGCTAACAACAGTTCATACTCAAAGAAGTGAGAAAGGCTGCTGAAAACTGGCTGTAGAGTACCGAAATTTCTCCGAAATCAAAAACAGAACTATTAGCACAATGTTTGAAAGGCAGTTTGAAGAACTCATTTAATTTAATGTAAACCCAAAGGTTATGCTCTAGATAGACGACCTCAACTCGTCACACGTTAACTGGGACGACAAAAAGAACTTCTGGGCCGGTATATATCAAGAAAAGACAGCATAAAACACAAAGTATAATCTTGAATCTACGCTAACCGATATTTGGAATAAGATTCCTGCCAAAACAAACCTGGATTTGTGATATTTTGGTCTGATCTGTTTATCGAAGCTCGCGCCATTATATGAGTAGCGCTAAAATTTATACTGCTCATGAAGAAATTCAAACCCAGAAGCTCTGGTGTGTAAGGCTTACGCTCTTCTACTACGTTACTGTCTCACATATCATGGTGTATCATTGCAGTACCATATCGTCAGGATTGAACGCCTTGGCCGCTGTTCTGCTGGAGGACTTTGTCAAACCGTTGTGCCGTGTGCGCATATCTTCACAAAGGGCAACTTGCCTTTCGAGAATGTTTGGTAAGGAACGAGGCATGATATACCTTTACTTCTCATTATTGCACAAATACATGTACTTTTCATGCCCCTTAAAGTCAAAGATTTTGGAAAACAATAAGGGAAAATTAGCAGTTGCTTATAACAAGCAGTTTACTCAGATACTTTCCATGCTTTTGTACAATTCAACTTTTCTCCCTCTTCCATTGTTTGTCCTTTGTGAGTTAGATCTGGACCGGTCTTACTATAACATGAACAGTATTAGGCTGCTTTGAATTAATATACATAAGAAAATCAAACTATTTTCACATTATTTGTACATGTACGTAAAACCCAACACCATAGCACGATTAATTAAGTCAAAAATAATAATAATACCTCCCGTATCAAAATGATCCCCTAAGGAGGTAAGAAAAAGAATTTAATTTAAAGTAAAAATGGATTCCTATTTTGTTTAACACAAAGACCAACAGAGAGTTTTCAAAATGAGTTCACTATTATGTATTAATACCTTTGTTTGTTCACATGAAATAAACAGTTTGATCAATTTCAGTGATACTGTTCGGATTACTGTCGCTTGCTCTTGCATTTGTGGTAGCCCATCTTGGAGCGATGATCTTACAGGTAACAATAAATTTACATTTTGATACCAGTTCTGCTAAAAAACATTTAACATCATTTGCTGCACTGCAAATGATGACCGTCTAATACCGTATTCAGCGAAAAGTATGCCTGGTCTAGAACGAACTGGTCGATTATCTGACGACGTTTTTGGCAGATACGCCTGATATCTATAGGAGACCAGAGTGTGGACTCTGGCGCCGAACCTTTTGTGTCTCTCCATAGCACTTCCCACATGTCCATGAACGTGTATGTAACTTGTTGCTACCACCATAAAATTACACCCTTTGTCATAGAGGTAGCAAATTCAATCGGAAGATAACGATTTTCATATGTCTTTAACTCTTTACCAAACGACAAACTTACAGACGGGTTACTGAAGAAAGCATTTCACAGATGACAAATTATGCGTAGCTCAGATGATGGGATGTGTCTTTGAAAGGGCGGAAAACATTTTTGGAGAAGGCAAAATTGTTCGTAACTAGATCTAGCATTTTTTTCTTTCCCGACGTTGTTTTCAAAGAGTTTTTACACAAGGGTGATATAAATATGAGCCATACTCTGTAAAAAGAGAGCTTAATGCATCTGCGAAAAGTATCGACCCATGTCAGCCTGCGCATTCCGCGCAGGCTGACCTGGGTCGAAACTTTTCGCTATCGGTCAACTTTTCTTTATGTAAAAAAACAGTCTACCTTATGATACAGTCGGTTGTTAGACATCATGAATTTTATGGATCCCTACAATGTATGTGATGTCTTGCTTGGTATGATGCAATCACGGACATGCATTAAGCCCCCTTTTGCTAGAGCATGGCTCATATTTATTATTTGGTAAACGGTTAACGCGTATCTCTTTTTTCCGAAACATAGCATGAAATTTCATAAAGTAAATAACTGTCGTGTACTGTATTGTACCGTCAAACTGAAGGAGTTGATGATAGTACAGGCTGATTTTGTCATGAAAAGCTCCAAATAGGCCTAGTGAAATGTTAATTTAAATCAGACTTAAAAGTATTTTTCTTTTTTTTTCAAACCTACAATCATAATACAAAATGACGACTTCAATCATTAAAACTTTGTAACATGTTTGAAAATGCATGAATTCTACAACCTACGATTCCAGATGGCGTACACTGTGTTTGGTATAATAGCTGGTCCACTCCTCGGCATGTTCACACTGGGGATGATATTTCCATGGGCAAATAAATGGGTAAGATGACTAAATTTGTAAAGCCCCCGTTACACCAAACTAAATCTTGAACGTCTTACCCCGTCCTGCCATGATCGGAAAACAGATTGCGGTCGGGGTAGAACGTATAGTTTTGGCCTAATAATGCCTGAAGCCCTTGTCTCACCTAGCCTGTTCCTAGAAAGTCTTACCCCGGTCTACAGAATCGTGAAACGGGCTGCGGTCGGGATAAAACGTGTAATTTCGGTCGGTAAAATGCAAACGCACTGCCAATTGATGCCCGACTGCACCGCGTCTCTAATAAGATCGAACTACGGCAGTTCCGTTTGTACTACGTCCATCTCGTTTTAAGTACGTTGTTACTACGTCTAATTACAGGACGGGATGGACGACAAAAAATTTTGAGCAGGCTCAAAGTTCTGGAGCACCCTCCCCGTCCTAGCCTGTCCATCAAGTTCGTAAACAGATCGTAAAGGTTGCTAGTAAGTCCAATCCGTCTGAACACAGTTGAAGCCCGTTTGGCAAAAATTTTCGGAACGGAGTGAGAACGAGTTTGGTGTGACGGGGATAGTGCTTTAGCGCTAAATTGAGTATGTCAAGTGCACATCTTATTGAAATCAATTAGATTATTCTTTCCTGGTAATTCTAAGATGATAAAGTCTACTGTCTTTTTAAACTGTGCCTTAGGCATGTATCGTACTATTTTCACACCCTTCTACAAACACAGAAACACAGAACGTGCAATGGCTTTCAAGCGGTTTCTGATTAAGCTGGTAACTTGACACATAGGTGTTTCTGGACTGATTTTAATACTTAACTGTCAAATACTAGTAAGTGTGGCTGTCATTTTGGTAAAGTAAAACTGTCTTATTATACCATGGAACTTGTTTATGCACTTTGCTGCCAAAATCAAATTCAAAAACTTCAGTCGTCGGGATATAACACGTTATTTAACATTATCAGGGAGGCCTGGTTGGACTGATTTCAAGTTTTGCATTCTTGGTATGGATTGGATGCGAAACTGTGGTAACTAAGACTAGCGTGACTGTCAAGCCACCAGTATCACTCCATGGCTGTAACTGGAACATTTCATCGTTGTCAACAACTCCGTTACCTGCGGCTAATTTATCTGTGACGACACCAGAAACTGTGACTTCGGTATATGATAAATACTCGTAAGTAAAAAAATATTTAATCATCTCTAACAAAATATACGACATAAGGCGTGTTTGCAGACTTTATAGATCAAGATTAGACTGTAAAGAAAACACAATCTTGTCACGAATTTACACTCAATCTTTAGCAAGATAGTAAATGCTGGAATTAATTCATATGTTTGGGGCTTTGTATCAACGCTTTCAACACGGTTTCAGTTTAAAGTAAACGTCGAAGAACATACCCATGTCACTAGCGTCACCAGCGGGGATCGAAGAATGGATTTCCGGTATCAGATCCACGCCTTATCCACTAATCTTTTGGGAAAATCCCCGTTACCTTCAAGGTTTTCTCAGGTATCCATGGTGAGAAAAAAAATGATACAACTGACCTATAGGTCCCTAGTTCAAAGGTAAAGGTCAGACGGTAAAACTATTGGTATCCTGGCAACAGGATTGATTTCCACCATAAAACATTGATAACACCCATCACCAACTGGGGTAGAGTTGTCCGTAAAACGCTTAAAAATAAAACTCAATCGGCTAATGGATCCCCAGTCCATGGGTAGAGATTAGCTACCTTTTGTTGAGTCCTAGGAACGGCTTATTGTCTATGATATAGCAATGATAATATATGGGTGTACTGTCGATTACCTGTGTTTGGAATCTGGGGAACGTCTTTGTTACTAACACCATGGCCAAACTAGGTCAAAGGTTAACCATTTCTTCTGTCCTTTAACCCTTAAAGCACTGGAACCGACTTAACTTGTTTTTGTGGACAGTGTAGATCAAGATCAGACTGCACAGAACGTGCAGTCTGATCTTGGATCTACACTGTCCACTATTTCGTTAAATATTCTGGCCAAAAAAAAAAAAATGGTACAGCAATATTTCAGATGATTTTCCTATTTAAAAATGTGTATTTTATTAATTCAGCACTGTAAGGGCTAAGAAGAGAGTAGGCCATGAACGAACTTGATCTGGCCTCTTCGATGGGCAATCAAATGCTCAGTTCTGTACCTAACAAATCCTCTTAACTCTTTAACGGATGACAAAATATTAGACTTGACGAAATTGAAAGCATTTGCAGACGACAAATAAACTTATATATAAATGATCCGATTTATCTTCGGAAAACATTGTAGGAAAAAGGAGAAAATGCTACATACCTGTTTTTTTTTTTCTCCTTTTCACACCCTCTCTGCCAGGGCAGTTAAAATTCGGGATTTTGTGGTAGAATGTTTACTACCCTGAGAAAGGAGACTTTTAAAAGCATTTTGGGACAAGGAGAAAATGCTTGAAGTCAGAAATTTTTCCTTTCCCCACAACGTTTTCTATCCTTTCTAAATCAAGTCCTGTGCTTTAATTTTGTCGTCTGCAAATGCTTTTAATTTGGAAGAGTTTGGAAATTTGTCAACTGGTAACTAGTTAACCCGTTATTCTATACCAAAATACTCGTAGTCCAAAGAGAGTGTTTTATTTGACTGGATATTCTAAGTAAAACGACGTAGGACAACTGTTACAGACACCCAAAGTTCTGTTTTTTTTTGTATACTTCCTTTGCCCCTTTTGTTCTAATGAGGACATTGAATTTCATTGAATGATGTCTTACCCCGCTTTCAATATTATTTCAGTCATATCACGGTGAAAGCTCACCAATTTATGTATGTCCTGGGTTTTACCAGGCTAGGGCTCTGAAGTATCTTGCTTTCAGACACTCCAAGAAAAAAAAACCAGTGCATCCAGTAAGCCTCGAATCCGGGGCCTCCTGGTTAAAAGTCCCACACTTTACTTCTAAGCCACACGGGACATAAAGACCAAATGATATTAAGAATACAATTACTTGTACTCATGTATTATGTCAAACATTATCTGCCGAATTCTCATTATCTGGTATCATACAAATCATGTGGGCAGTGCTCTGGCAAAAAGGGGTTTAATGTATCTTCATGATACATTATACCTAGCAAATCATCAGATAGTTATAGATCCATAATATCCGTAAAATTCATTTTGACCCACGGCCAACTCAATCTAGAGGTACATTTGTTCATAGACATGCAGAAAATTTACCAAAAACAAAAAGTTTCGACTCATGTCAGCCTGCGCGGATTGCGCAGGCTGACATGAGTGGGAACTTTGTGGAAATGCATTAAACGCCCTTTACATAGAGCAATGCTATTGTATATTTCGCTCGTGTTATCGGCATTAATGTAAAAATGCACGAGAAGTAAAAAGCGTGGCCCGTGGTTAGACTTTGCATATGTGCACGCTCATCTTATATAATAATTTCCAAAGTAACCAGATCGGCATTTTAAACTTAACAAGAGCAACCAAAACGTATACAAAGCGGGTGTTAAAATACATTTCAATTTAAATCATACCATTTAAAAGTATGGAAATCATGTGAAGATGACAATCTGTTATTGTACGGTTGGTCCCAGTGTTAGTCGCTGGCAGAGAAATTAATTTCAAAACTAGATCAGAACCTACATGTACCACGTGACTCTACATGTACCTTTGATTACTTTTTGCCTGATTTTAAAATTCATTTTTCTGACATAGACTAACACTTGGACAGACCACACAATAACAAATTGTCATCTCCACGATATTTTCCATACTTTTAAATGGTATGATTTAAATTTAAATGCATTTTAACACCTGCAATGTTCTTTTTGGTGGCTATTGAACCTTTCAGGCTGAACGTCTCTAGTAACTTTTTATGGAAACGTTCTTAGTCATTTCTATTTCTCGAGAATTCAGATTCACATGCTTTTTTTTTTGTTATCTATATCTCAACTAGAGGAATCCATCATTTGTACACCGTGTCCTATATATGGTACACTGGAATCGGACTGTGCAGCGCCATTATTGTCGGAATGGCTGTCAGTCTAATAACAGGTAAACTTTCTATACTTTGTCACTTGATCAAAGCAGTTTTGTTGCTTGTAAAAAATCTATTGAGTTTACAAGATTTGGGAAAATAAGTAATAGTACACTGTAATTGTTACTACATTTAAATAGACGGGTATTCGTCTAGTTGGACTTTCGTTCTAGATGGCTATTATCCCAAGATGTTATTGTCCATAGGTCGATTACCTATGGAGCTTTTCACCTATGTCGCTATTGCGCTACACCCGTCCAAGTCGAATAGACAAATTCCTGCTGGAGTACATTGCATATTATATGCGCCACTTTTCTCGATTCTTTCCTTCACGAGTCAATTGGTTTTGCATAGTTATACTAGACAGTTATTTTACAAGATTTATTTTTATAAATTACTTAGTATCCAAAAGTTTGAATAGCATTAATATGTTTTAATTAGCATTTATAAATGAAATTGTTATTAATAGGTAAGACGGATCCATCCACACTCAATCCGTATCTGACATGTCAAATATTTGATGTTTTCTGCCCATTCCTCCCGGAGAAAATACGAAAACCTCTCAGATTTGGTGTTCGACAAGGAGATGTATGTATTCATCGACTATTATTAAAAATAACAGTCTTTATTTCATGCTTTCCGGTAGGTTATCGAGAAATATCGGTGAAATATTTTTCGATATTTCATGGTTACGACCAGTGAAAATACCGATTTTTATTTTCTAACTCTTCAATTGAAGGCGGAAACATTTGTTCCCGCGCACTAGTTATCTCTAGGTAGAATGCGCGTGCCTCACAACCAGATGGAAATATGACGTAATTTACCTTACATTTCTCGCACTTGACGTAATATTATACTGCGTTGCTATGCGGAGGAGGTACGCCAATGGGAATAGCCGAAAAGAACTGTACTGGATTTTGATTAAGTTCCCCCCCAGAAAGGGTTAAAAGCATGAAATAAATAGAATATTTGATTTTTTCAGTGAAAGATCGAAATTTATTTCATCTCGTGAACATCATCGGTGATATTTTCACGAGTGGCTGCGCCACTCGTGAAAATATTACTGATGATGTTCACGAGATGAAATAAATTTCGATCTTTCACCGTAAAAAACAAATATCATTTATATTTTCGTAACTTCAGTTCATTCCCTCTGTTCCGTAGGATTTCCGTAGGAATTGTTTAACCTTTTACCAAACGACAAAATTTTAGAATGGTCCAAATTGAGAGCATTTTGCAGACGAATAAATCAGTGTGACTCAAAATTTTAAATTTGGTAAGAGAATGGTAGAAAAAAATGTTGGAAAAAGAGAAAATGCTGGTTACCAGCATTTTCTCCTTTTCCCACAATCTTTATTCCCAAGCCACTGATCACTTTTCTCACATTCATCAGAGATGAGAGCCGAAATAGCGCCGCAAAGAAAGTTTGTCTCAACCAGGTATCGAACCCGCGGCCACCAGGTCACGAGTCAGATATGCTAACGACTGAGCTACCTTGCCGGGCTAAAAAAATTGGTGGAATTTCCTTTCCAGATATAAATATGATCAAAACATAAAACTAAACTGTCTCCTTTTTTCAACCTGTGTCTTCTTGAGTTTGGATAATGAACAGAAACAAACACTGCCTCGGATCGATTGATTGATTCTTACAGGGATCATGAGTATGAACCACACTCTTTGAAAAGGGGCTTTAATCCATCTGCAAAAAATATCGACCCATGTCAGCCTGCGCATTCCGCGCAGGCTGGCATGGATCGAAACTTTTTGCTCTTTGTAAATTTTCTGTATGTCAAAGGACCAGTTTACTTCCAGATCGAGTCGATTGTAAAACAAAATGAATTCTTTGGATTCACAATTATATGATGACTAGCATGGTGCTGTGTAACAATAGAAATGCATTAAACCCCTTTTTCTCAGAGCATGGCTCATATACATGTGATATAGGGTCCCCGATTTCAAATAAGTTTGGTTAAGTTAAATGGTAAGTCTGGTGAGGAAGGAAGCAGATCGAAATTGGACGAACGTGCAGTCTGATCTTGGCCTTCACTCTTTATATAATGCACCAGTGGTAGCAACGAACAAAGACAAATGAGCCATGCTCTGGCTAAAGGGGGCTTAATGCATCTCCGTAATCCACAGTAACAAGCAAGTCATTGCATACACATGGATTCATAACAGCTACTTTCTTTTAACAACCGACTTAATCATGAGGTAGACTGGTCCTTGGACATACACATAATTGACCAATAGTGACCTTGGTCGAAACTTTTCGCTGATGCATTAAGTCCCCCTTTCACAGAGCATGGTTCAAATATACATACGCATGAATATAGGCCGTACTGTTATGAGTTCAATATCACGTTTTAGTAAAACGCTTCTGTTCGATAAACCTTACACCCCCACAGCGCCTGGTATCTCTAACTCTTTACAAGACAACAAAATCTTAGATTCGCCCAAATTCAAAGAATTAACAGACAACAAATTAAATGTTACTCTAAACATTAGATGTGTCATTTAAAGGATTGAAAACATCGAGGAAATTGTTTTCTGAAAAGTTACATGGCTGAAATTCGATGCTTTAAATTTGAAATAGTTCGACAAATGTTTGTTCAATTGCTAATATGGTAACACTGTAACTGGAGACACAATCTTATTTTGAGGCCATTGTTGTTTATCACTGTGCCTCTTGAAACAATTTTGCAGCAGGCAACTTTGTGGAAGTTCTGAGAAATTGAGTATACTCAACTTGTGTTTTGATATTGAAAATTATTATTTAGCTAGATCTATCTATTTTCCGACTCAGAAACGTAATTGTTAAAAATAGTTTCTTGATAATTTTTCTTCTGTATGTCATTTGCATTCTGTATTCATCTGAAGATAGCCCCTGCAATTATATCTTATAGGTCAAGTCATGACTAATTCAATACTACCTGCAAATCAACGATACAAAAGGTTATAGGTTCTTTCCAATTTATTCTAAATTCTCCTATAATTCTAAAATTTCTAGACCAGCCATATGATTGGTTTAGACGTTCTGTCTCAGCCAATCAAATGGCTATTCCTGGAATTTTCAACAATATTGAGGGTTGCCGGCGACTACGGCCTCATATTTCGAAACAACAGACGGACTAATTTTGCGAACGCATCAGCATTTATTGGTCTTCTTAAAACGACCATCGGTTGCATTTTGCCAGCATAGAACACCTTAAGTCATGGTTTTAATTACTGCACCATCAGTTTTGGAACGTATATACCTGTAGTTCATCAAAATACGAGTATATACAGCTTTTTTTTTTTTATACATTTATACTTTTGCAGAAAGGGACCGAGAAAAAGCTAGAAACGGATAACATCACCGTCGACGTACTGATATCGGGAAAGAACGACAACCCTGTAAACAACACCAAGTAAAGATGCATCGGTTGCCGAATCGTCGAATATATACTAAAACTTGAAGATGTGTTATTATCTTATTACGCCAGCATACCTCTTACCATATAACTTGTGAAACAAAGACCCTATGAATCAATAGTTCGTTACTCTTGTATAAAACAGATTAAAAAAAAACGTGGAAACAATTATGTATCATAGATACTAGAAAGAGCTACAAAAACAACATTTGTTTCTATCATTTATACATTTATGCAATTACAAATGACTGTGTATATTATCGAGAATATATAATTTAAGTGTGTACTAGAGGATTCTTCTTCAGAATCGTCAATATTGAAAGCGATTGCCGACGAAAAAGCAGATATTACTGAAATTATGGAACTCGTCTACCGAAGGAGAGAAAACATTGTGGGGAATGGAGAAAATGCAGGTTCCTCACATTTTCTTTCTCAAACAATGTTTTCAAAGGCTTTTTTTGTCCGGTTCGTAAAAAGAAACGGAATTGTAACAATTTTCAAGCGGAAGTGCACATGTATGTCGCATTACTAACAAACTTTTTGTCAGCAATGAAAATCAACACGGTTACGCCATAAGTAAATTTAATCCATTTTTTTCTTACATTCATAAACATAGTCACTAATAGTTATTTATTCAAAGTTAAATTGGAACTCCGAGATCAGACGGCTGTTTGGTATAAATACGAGTATAAAGTCGTAGGCAGTAATATGTTTCGGTAAAACAAGAACAGTTGAGAAGAAAAAAAAAGGGGGTAAAAAGGAGTTTTGTTCCAGGCCGTAATTATGGTGGCATATTTCTGCCGCGAGATACGAGATAGCTATTGCGATAATTTAAGAGAACTATCGTGATAGAACAAAGTTTCCTGGAAATATTATCTAGATAAGAAAAATTTTCACAATTAAAAATATCGCGATAATCCTAACTGTTATCATGATTTTTTTTGCTTTCGTGCCCAGAACTGACAATCACTGTATCTATAATTAGATACGGTTTTTGAACATCTTCATCTACAACCTTATGAATTCTCCTTTTCCCTGAATGGTTTTAAAGTTGTTCGTAGGAAGCATTTCGAGTCGTCTTTGTGATTTTACAGACTTCTGTTCATTTCGAGTCTTGTCAAAATTTATCAGTTAAGCTACAATTGTTATTGATTCGAATTTTTTACTTACTGCAATCTTGTGCAGTCAGAAACTACCGAGTTCATCCAAATGATAAAATTTCTATTTAAAGCTTTCGAGACACAGATAGAACTATCACGATAATTTTATCTCGAATGTCAGCTTCGTGCACGATTGATAAATTTTGCGTTAAAATGTTAACCATTTTCAGGAAACTATTCACTATCTCGATAAAATTTCCAGGAATTTTTAATTTTTCGAAATAGATTTCTAAAATTATCATGATAGCTATCTTGTATCTTGTGGCAGAAATATACCACCATACGTAATACATGTCGATTATATTTCGCGAAATTTATTTCTCTTACAAAAGCTTTGTTTTCTAGCTTGGGGCAACATACAGTTCTTCTGCGGACATTGTAGATTTAAATTAGGACTGGTTGTTTCACGTACATGTACTTAGAACTTAAAAATTTCACTTGCCTACCTATGTTAGATCTATTTACTTTCAAGCACCTTTCAATCCAGAAGTGTAATTAAAGTTGTGAAGATCTTTATCAATTAATTGTCCCCAGTTTGACCTCGGGATACCTTGATCAACCTAAACCACTTTTGTGGATAATTTAAATCAAGCAGTCCGGAGTCAAAATCAACCATTATTCTTGAATGTTGTTTTTATTCTAAATTTCAAGTCTATACAATAGATTTGCCCTGACAGAACATTGCAGCCATTCAGAGATTTCAGAATTAGGATTGACTTCAAAGTGGTTAGCAAATACGATAATATACAAAAAAAAAATTGATCAAAGATCAAAAACTGTCTGACTAGTGTGAGATGTTCCAGAAATCACAGCCTAAAGATTGCAGTTTCTGCCTTAAATGACAGAAAGTTTCTGTTTCACCCATTTTATTAACCCTTAGGCTGCTATGCGTGATTAAAAAGAACCTGTTGCGGACAGTGAAGATCAAGATCAGACTGCACAGAACGTGCAGTCTGATCTTGGATCTACACTGTCCGATATGAAGATATTTTTCCTCAAAAAGATAGGTTTGAGAAAACAATATATGGGTTCTACGTTCGGTTTGAAAGTTTCATTAAACTTATGTAGCAGGATAAGCAGAATAAGGGTTAATTTGACAGTGTGTTTGGGGGGGGGGGGGTAGGCTGTCTTACGCCTGTATGACGCACGAAAGGGATGAAGATTTAAAGCACTCTTGTAAGTGTTACATCTACAGATCAGTTTACCGTTTGTACAACTACTGTCGTTTCCGTTCAAGTTTTAAATCTTTATGCAAGTGAACTTTGTTATTTAACAGGAAATAAGCCACGCTCTGGCAAAAGGGGGCCTAATGCATCCCCGTGATCTATGATACCAAGCAAGTTATCCTATACTTACGGATCCATAATAACCACTTTTTTTTTAAACAACCAACTTAATCATGAGGTAGATTGGTCCTTCGACATACAGAAAATTGACCAATAGCGAAAAGTTTCGGCTCGGGTCGATACTTTTCGCAGATGCGTTAAGCCCTTTTTTCATTGAGTATGGCTTAAATCTGATATGATTACCCCTTTCAAAATGCGAGTGCCTATGTTGACGTGCACTGTACTCTTAGCTTGTCCTAGGGGGCAGGACGTAAAATGGCCCTTTAACAAATTATCTCGTATTTTAACGAGAGGAAGGCTTTAGAAAACATTATTAGAAAAGGAGATAATGCTGGTAACCAGCATTTTCTCTTCCCCATGATGCTTTTAACCTTCCAAGGGCAAAAATATCATCTGCGCTTGATATACTTATCGTCTGAAAATGCTTAAATTTGATTCAGTCTAAAATTTGAGGGTGGACTATTTTTAGACAGCGTAGAGTAAGAACAGTTTGCGCAGACTGTGCAGTCTGATTTTATACCCACACTTACATTTGGTAAGATTTACGGTAAAATGGGAGGGGGGGGGGGGGGGAAGGGAAGGGGGTCTGCTTAGAAGAAACATTCAATGTCTTTTTTAGTATCGCGAAAACCTAAATTTTGTCCATTTGACGCTCTGTTTATGAAAAACTGATTAAAAAAAAAAACCCTGAGCCAACTGTCTTCGAAATCTCACATCAAAACATACCTTCTTTAATACATCGTATCCAAAATCACTCTTTTTTGAGGGATGGTGATGATTTTTATCATCTGGATCTTTACTTAACATAGCAAAGGGTACAAAAGTTCATCAAAGGTCATCGAAGGTCAAGTTCACATAAATTTCGTGGTATGAATTTAAACATTCTAGCGCCCTAGACTTAAATAAGTGCTTTTGTGAACCTGACTGCACAGAACATGCAGTCTGATCTTTGATCTACACGTCCACTCGGAAAAAATGTGTACCCCTTGATTTCTATCTCAATGCGATACTTATAAATGAGATAATGGATTCTACTGTTCTCAGATCAAAATGCACGTGTGAGAAGTCTTGTTTTCACATCCAGAAAAGCTATGTAGTTATAGGTAGTTTGCAGTTCATAGGGACCCCCTGAATTTTGAAATATCTTAAAAATCTCGTATCAATTTTTGTGAAACTTTTCAGGGTCTTTACAAATGACCTTTCCAACTCTCACAGTGAAAATTAGAATTTTTCTTCTGCAAGAAATAACATTTTGCCTTTTCCAGTAATGTTAAATTGAAATTAGTTAAACATGACGCCCTGAAACTGTTTTTTGTACAAATAATATAGTTCTGTACTTTACCATAGATGTCGCTCTCGTCATTTTTATTCAAACTTAATGATTTGTCCAGTGTTTTCTTATATGGTGTCTATTCTCCAATATTTGATCAAATTTTATTTTCGGCATGGCTTCAAGTTTTTATACCACTTCTGTTGAGATATGTGTTCCAAAACCACCTAACACTTAGACTTAAAGGTTTTTCATGGTTTGTTTTGAATTGTTTTTCGCTCCATTTTTTTCAGTTCGCCTAAAATTCGCTTAATTATATTATGGTCACACTCACAGGGTAATAGTCGTAAAGACACCGTGTCCCTTTGACCTTAAAGATTCACCCACAACAATACTTTGGAGCTTGTTTATGGAACTTAACCACTTCATACAATGCACCCTTCTTCATTTTATTGTTGTATGCTATACCACATGATGTGAGCCAGAGTTTGACTGGGTTTCGGAAAAAAACAACAGAGTTGGTAAAAGTAATGTTATTAACTATGCAACTATTCAGTCCAATAGCTAAAGCATTTTTTAAGATATTTCAAAATTTAGGGGTTCCCTATGAACCTCAAACTACCTTAAACCTACATCACGTATTCTTAAGGGACAGATATTACCTTTAAACAAATAAGCGACTGAAATTACAGTAAGCAAAAACATATTTATTCTTAGGCTGCTGAGCGCGACTCAAGGACTTTTTTTGCGGACTGTGTAGATCAAGATCAGACTGCACAGAACGTGCAGTCTGATCTTGGATCTACACTGTCCGATAAAGAAATATTTTTTCCACCCAAAAAAAATTTTGAAATAGCTAACTTTGGGTTTTTACTATCGGCTTGAAAGTTTCATTTTTAAATCTGTTTAGCAGGTTTAAGGGTTTTGTAAGTGACTTCCGTATACATTACCTTTTTGTCACGAGGGTATAGCATGCATTCATATATTAAACTACGATTTATGTTGATTATCTAGTTTTACACTCGAATTTTTTTTCTTTTAAGTCGTATGCTAAAAAAATTGTTTCAGGGGATAATGTGCTGTACAATTTCGATACAAGTAGGCCTATGGACGAGAAAGGACCGTGCTTTCTTTCATTAACCCATCAGATAGTAGAAACAATGTGGAAAAAAAGGTTTGTTACAAAAAAAAACCTCCATTTATACCACAGTGTTTCTAAATCTGTCGACAACACGGACAGTCAAATTGCTCAAGCACTATGATGTTTTTTTTTTTTCAACGGTATGTAGTAGGCCAGCCTCTGTGATGACGGCTTTAACCCATTACCACACAGCAAAATTTTAGACCTATCCAAATTGAAAGCATTTGTAGACGACAATTTCAAAGTGGCTCATATGGTGCAATTTTGCTTTGATTGGGTAGAAAACTTTGTGGGAAAAGGAGAAAATGTTGGTTACCAGCATTTTCTCCTTTTCCCACAATGTTTTCAAAAGGCTTCTTCCTCAGGGGTGTTAAAAGTCGTCATTGTGTGGTAAAGGGTTAAAGTCCAAAATCTGAGTAACACCGTTGAACGCTACGATATACTTTAACTCTTTCAGCACCAAATAAATAAACCTTTTTCGACGGCTCTAAATACAATCCATTGAAACTTGCGAAGATTTTGATTGTATAGACTTAACTACACAAGCGGGCGGTATAGATACAAAATCAGACTGCACGTTCTATGCAGTCTGATCTTGGTCTATGACGTTCGCAAAAGTCAATGTTTTCGCCTATGGCGCCGAAAGGGTTAAGTCCTGCCCTATTGCTCAGTGGTCAGGACGTCAAATTTCTTAATAGGACATCATGGTTAGATGCTCTTATGAGCGCTAGGCACATTAGAGTGTCATTTGGCAAGGTACTGAGGAGTCCCAGTCTGGGGAAACCTTGGAAAGACATGGACAAAGTGAGTTGTTGCGGTAATATGACGGATATATTGTTGACAACGGCCTAAACACCTCTAAAAAGAAACACGACATATTTATACAAATGAGTCATGCTCTATGAGAAGGAGGTTAATGCATCTTCCAAAAAAGGTATCGATTCATCTCAGCCTACGCAGTACGCGCAGGCTGACCTTGGTCAAAACTTTTTGCTGTGGGAAAATATTCAAGGTGTCCAAGGACCATTCCACCTCGGTTGTTAGACACAATGAATTCTATGGATCCATAATTATTTGATGACTTCTTTTGTAAATGAGCCATGCTCTGTGAAAAGGGGGCTTAATGCATCTCCGTGATTCACGGTATACCAAGTAAGCCATCACATACTTATGGATCAATAATAGCCACCTTTTTCAACAACCGACTCAATCTTGAAATAGACTGGTCCTTGGACATACATAAAATTGAGCAATAGCGAAAAGTTTCGGCCCGGGTCAGCCAGCGCGGACTGCGCAGGCTGACCTGGGTCGATACTTTTCGCAGATGCATTAAGCCCCATTTTTACAGAGCATGGCTCAAATATAATGCATCACGGAGATGAATTAAACCCTGTTTTGCCATAGCGCCACTCAAATACTGAAAACGACGCAGAACAACAGTAAATCGACCAATTAACATAGGTATACAGGTCGTTCTTTTTCGGTGATATGCCTCGTTCAACCCTTTGACTTTCAATGGTGACTTACGCCTTTGCCTGCTAAATAACTAACATGAAACTTTCAAGCCGATAGCAAAAAGCCAAATTTTGCTATTTCAAATGTTTTTTTTTTGGGAGAAAGATATCGTCTTATCGGACAGTGTAGATCCAAGATCAGACTGCACGTTCTGTGCAGTCTAATCTTGATCTACACTGTCCGCAAAAGGTCACTGAGTCGCGCTTAGCAGCCTAAGGGCTAATAGCTTTTGCGGACGGCTAATGTCAAGATCAGACTGCACAGAACGTGCGGTCTTATCTTAGATCTACACCGTCCACTACATGAAACTATTTTATAGAAAAAAATATTTGAGCAGCGCTCTGGGAAAAGTGGGCTCAGTGCATCTGCGAAAAGTATCGACCCAGGCCAGCCTGCGCAGTCCGCGTAGGCTGACCTGGGCCGAAACTTTTCGCTATTGGTCAATTTTCTGTATGTCCAAGGACCATTCTACCCGTTGGGATTCAGTCATTTGTTAGATAAAATGGATGGAATGGCTCCATATTAAGGTAATTACGTGCATTGTATAATGCATCCCGGAGATGCATTAAGCCCCCTTTTGCCAGAGCATGGCTCATTTATCTTTTACTACATTGGTAATCTACTTGAAAGTCCCGCTGGAAGCCGGAATTTTTTGACTTGACAACCAAACAGTCAACACTTTACCAAGTAATCTTGCATTGTAGCAGCCCACGAGGTCAGGAGGCTTTAAATGTGATAACATTGAGGGAAAAAGAGAAAATCTGATTATCAGTATTTTCTCCTTTTTCTACAACGTTTTCTACCCTTTCAAAGATAAATCACTTTATATGAGCCATATTTAATTTGTCATCTGCACATTCTTTGAATTTAGGTAAGTCTAAAATGTTCTCGTTTGGTGCGGGGCAAAGACAGGTGTATGACGTACGAGATGAGTGACGGGCGTGTACTATTTAAACATCTTTCTGGTGTCAAAGTAGTGTATAATACAGGTTTGAAGGCTGGACAGATATAAACGTTTATTTGAATTTTATTAGGGAATTATAGATCTATGTTTGAACTCTGCTTGATTTCGAGAGTAACATTTTAGTGTTTCACGACCTACGACATATAATTAAAAGAATGTCGTCTGGACCGTACAGTTACCAGACTGGTTCTACGAAAACGTTTCATTCGGCGGATTATGCCGTTTTCGGCTGCACTCTGGCCGCGTCGGCTGCTATTGGAATATTTTATCTGATCAAAGACCGGAAAAAGCAGAACACAGAAGAATATTTACTAGGTGGGCGACAAATGAATCCAATCCCGGTGGCAATGTCATTGTTGTCAAGCTTTATATCCGCCATTACGATTCTAGGAACGCCGTCAGAAGTTTACGTGCACAGTACAATGTACTGGTGGATCTCTGTTGCTATGCTGATCACAGCCACTGGAGCAGCCCACATTTTCATCCCAATCTTCTATAATCTGAGAATCACAAGCGTTTTTGAGGTAATCACTTTTCAACGTCTCTTTAAAACCAGCATGTTTACATATTCTTTTGGCCGGTTGGTTGTACGTGCATTGTACTTTGGTTTGTAGCCTCCATTGCTTGCAATACTTTGAGGAAACTTAAACTGTGCATGCGTTGACGTATTGAGAATCATAGTCTTGGTGTATATGAGCATGTATAATGTCATTTTGACACACATACTTATTACTTTGGGCCTACAGGTAAGCTATAGACTGACTCAAATCTCAAACAAATTGCACAAATGAAATAAATGAATGAATAAATAAAAAACCCAAATGTTTATAATCGTAAGGACAACATTGTTGGAAAAGGAGCATTTTTTAAAAATCAATGACCCCTTTTAAAACAATGTTTCCACAAGCTGTCTATAGACCAGGGTGTAAAACCATGTACATGTTAAGATGTATTTGTAAAGAAATGGGAAAATATGATAGATTGAGGTCAGTCTTGATGGACGGTGAGAGATAGGTAGTAGATTTTGATGAAAAAAAAAAATCATCATTTTTTTTTTCTCTTTCTTGGCGGAAATACTTAGCCAACACGCTTACTATGATCGGTTTGACAGGAACCAAATACTTCTTGCACGCATGCACCCCAAATGCATACCATTGTCTTTGCTTTCAACCTTTATCCTGCTAAATAATTTAAATGAAATTTTCAACTTTAGAGTAAAAACCCAATTATTGCTATTTCATAGTTATGCTTTGGGGAATAATATCTCCTTATCGGACAGTGTAGATCCAAGATCAGACTGCACGTTCTGTGCAGTCTGATCGTGATCTACACTGTCCGCAAAAGTCCAGTGAGTCGCGTTTAGCAGCCTAGGGGTTAACCATCTGCGTTAACCAAAGCTTCCTAAGAATTTTTTGATTGTTGTATTTTCTGTGTTTCCTTATGGTGGGATTTCCCTTACAGGACAAAAAAATATTGTGAGAAAAGGAAAAAAAAAAAATGCTAGTAACCTGTGTTTTTTCCTTTCGACAAAGTATTTCCCAAAACAACCTTCAGCAGGGTTGTAAAAGATGGAGCTGTTTGTTAAGGGTTTGAATTCGACAGCCTATCTATAAACATAAAGACTTTATTTTTATACGTTATTGTACGTAAGGGAAACTACACCTTCAATTGACATGACGTAAAGCCGTTATACTACGTTTATCAGTTTCAACACTTAGATTTAACGACATGGATAGCAAAATCAAACGAAAACAAAACAAAATAATAAGTTTATGTACTCTCAGACGCTAACAATGTCTTTTTACGGTCGACTGACTTCATAATAATTGGAGAAACAAGTATTCCTTTCAGCTAAAATGTCCGTTGTCCTGTTTATGTAATAAAGCAATGCATTTTACCTGTCTTACCTTTTATTTGTTTATTTTGTTATATTGTGTATGTCAACAAAGCCTAAAATTATCATCTGAGAGTAAATACAATTCTAAACAAGCATACTGTATTGGAAAATAAAACGTAAACAATGATGTTTTTTTCCTTTTACCGTCGGTTTTCATGTTTAATTTTGCTCTTATCTTGTAACACACAAACACAAACAGATACTAGTACTTAAAAATGTTTATCTAAAATGTATCACATGAAAAACTTTTGAAAATAGATGAAGAATTTTTCATTTCATAACAATGTTCCTACCACAACTTTTTTTCTTCCCATACTCACATTTTGAAGGAAGAGGAGTCAAGAACTCGACATTTTTATGCTTTGTTTTTTCTCGTAGCGAGATCATTATTTGAAAGAAAGAGGGAGAAATGTCTTAGCGACTCTCTCTCTCTCTCTCTCTCTCTCTCTCTCAACCTTGTACTACACAATCCAACGTTTTAGTGACTTTAAGGAATAAATATTTTGAAAACATTGTTGCAAAGGAGAAAATGCCTGTAAAGTGTAATTTCTCCTTTTTCAACAATGTTTTTTATCCTTTTATAGACGAATTCACTTTTATCTTTCTTTTTTGCAAATGCTTTCACAGTGGATTATTCTGAAAGTTTGTGATCTGGTAAGTAGTCGAATAATATAGACATGTCTTTAATATAATTGGCTTGCAACACGCCAAAAGGGGCATTCGGACATTTGCGTAAAGTGTCGTCTCGGATCAGCCTGGGACTTTACGACTGTATTGGATTTTGTGCTACAGTAGACTTGTGCAAACCAGAAAATTACATAAAAACGAAAAGTGTCATTTCGGATTAGCTTGCGCGGACTGCGCAGGCTAATCCGGGACGACACTTTACGCAAATGTTCAAATGCCCCTTTTCGCGTATTGCAGGCCAATTATAGGATAGATTTGCTTGTGGCATTTTATCCTTTCATTTTTATAGATTTTATGATAAAGTTCAAATATTTACATGAGAAAATAAACCATGTTTACACGACCAACAATCTCACCGAGGGTATTAATTGAATTTTGAAGTCAACAAGTTTTTATTACAGCACTTTACCAAGCTGGCTAAATTGAATTTGCTACTAAATGAATGAGACTGCCAAATGAATTTGCTACTAAATGAATGAGACTGCCAAATGAATTTGCTACTAAATGAATGAGACTGCCAAATCAATTTGCTACTAAATGAATGAGACTGCCAAATGAATTTGCTACTAAATAAATGAGACTGCCAAATGAATTTGCTACTAAATGAATGACAAGGAAGGAGACCGAAAAATGAACGCGGACACAAGTTTTCCGGTATTTAGATCACATAACGGAACATAAAACTTTCATTTGATGTATTTTTTTTTTCACTGACTTTTCATAGCCCAATTAAATTTGAACACTGGTCAGATTGCCGTCGATAGCATTTTATGGAAGTTATAGCAAGTATAAACGAGTAAACATTGTAGAAGAAGCTGACCCCATTTTCTTATTTAACTTTTCCTGTCGAAGCGGAATTTCCTGGACCTGCAAATAACCCTTTACCACACAATGTCTAGTTTTCACGACCTTGAGAAAAACAGCTTTTGAAAACATTTTGGGAAAAGGAGAAAACGCTAGTAACAAGGATTTTCTAATTTTCCAACAATTCTATCCTATCAAGGACAAATTCTACGATTTCAGCTGCAGTTGATCTGTCGTCTGTAAATGCTTTTCATTTAGAAAAGTCTGAATTTTCTGTTGTTTTTTTCTGTCAGACGATCAGCTCTGTAACTCTTTTGGCGTCAAATATATAAACTCGCATAAACTCGGCTTCTTTCGACAGCTGAAAATACAACCCACGAAAACTCAGACACACTTTCATTTTATAGGCTTGGTTTACCAACCAGACGGTATAGATCCAATATTAGACTGCACGTTCTGTGCTGATCCTAATCCATGCCGCCTACAAAAGCTCGTGTTTTCGCCTATGCCGCTGGAAGATTTAAGTTGAATTTAAAAGCCAGTTATATATAGCATATCCCGAATATAAACGATCGGTCATTGTCATTGAGAAAACCTTACAACTGCAATTTTTTAACGTTTTGTCTTTTCTTTTTGAAACTTGTAGGGATTCGGTTCATTTAATAAAGGTTAGTTTTCTACTGATTGGAACCCAAAAAATAGCAGACAAAATAAAAATATTGCATGAAATATATAGAGGATATTTGTTTTTGTCAGTGAAAGATCAAAATTGACTTCATTTCGTGAACATCATCAGTAATATTTTCAAAATATTACCGATGATGTTCATCCACTGAAATAAATTTCGATCTTTTACCGAAAAGAAATAAATACTCTATTTTTTTTATGCTTTTAACCGCTTTTTGTTCGGACTTTCATCAAAATCCAGTACAGTTGTTTTCGGTAATTTCGCGTGGCATACCCCCCTCTCATAACAACGCATTATAATATTACGTCAAGCGCAAGAAAGGTAGGGTAAATGACCGTAAATTACGTAATTATTTCTAAGTGGTTGAATGACACGTACTGTTTACCTAGGTAACTAGTGCGCTGGAACTACTCTTTCCACCTTCAATTGAAGAGTTACGGAAACATTTACGGTAAATTTCACTGGCCGTAACCATGAGTTATCAAACCTTATAAGCTACCATTATTTTCCGATAAACAATCGAAAAGCATGTAAAAAATTTCGATCTTTCATTGAAGAAATTGATTACATGCTTCTAACCCTTTTTTGTTCGGACTTTTCATCAAAATTCAGTACAGCTGTTTTTGATAATTTCCCTTGGCTTACCCACATCTCATAACAACGCATTATAACATTACGTCAAGCGCGAGAAATGTAGGGTCAATGCTCGTAAATTACGTCATTTTTCCGTCTGGTTGAATGGCACACACTGTTTACTGAGGTAACTAGTGCGCTGGAACGACTGTTTCCACTTTCAATTGAAGAGCTACGGAAACATTTACGGTAAATTTCATCATCTCCCGCTAGATGGCATTCTACAAATACACATGTATCTAATTTGGGCATTCTGGGTACAGAACCGGACTACTTTTCAAAACGACAATCGTTACTTTGAATTTCAAAATAAAATAAACCTTTACTCAATAAAACGCTACCTGGTGCGATTCATTCAGCTATGATCAGCTAGCATGTAACCTATGCACCGACCATTTATTAAATCAGCCCCTACAGGCTTGGGTAATAGCTTCGGTATAAGTCCTTCTTTTCCCTAGTATATGGGATCGAAGATGCGTCATTGCAGACAGGTCGAATCTTCGAAGAATATGACATGTGCAGACAACGGGTAAATTTCACTGGTCCTAACCATATATTATCAAACCTTATACTCGTAGTCCACCATTATTTTCCGATAATCAACCGAAAAGCATGAAATAATACAAATTCATTTTTATTCTAAACTTTCTACTAAGTTCAATTATAACAGGTTTCCTCTGTTTCAAAAACCATTGACCAGTAAAATCAAATTCAGCGATTCATGTCCCGCTGCATGGACCTATTATTTCTTAATACATTACAACCTGCAGACATAATATTCTGTCTTAGAGCAGTCCACTTTTGACTACTTTTACGGCAAAATTAGAAAAGTCTCGTAGCGATTTCTCCACTTGCTATGTTGTTCTCAAATGTAAGTATTTGATAAAGATTTCAACTAATCACTTTATCTCTGTATATTTTTCTATTTCAGTACATAGAGATGCGGTTTGGTTATCTTACTCGTGTTATAGCCTGTATCATTTACCTAACTTGGATGGTAAGTGTTAGAATATATTGTCACTTATGGTTGCCTTAGCAACGTTGTTATCAGGGTTTCAAGTATGTTTCTCTCAACATGGATTCTAAAAGGAAAAAGACACCCACAGCTATGATTTGATAAAATTGCATTTCATCTATCTTTACAGACAAAGGCAGAAAACGAATGAAATACGATTTTTACCAAGTGTTACTTAACATTTCACACAATAAAATTCAGAGTACACTGTTTTAACATTAGGCTGCTAAGCGCGACTTAAGGATCTTTTGCGGACGGTGTAAGTCAAGAAAAGACTGCACAGAAAGTGAAGTCTGATCTTGGATCTACACTGTCCGATAAGGAGATATTTTCCCCCAAATATACCTTTGAAATAGCAAAATTTCGGTCTTTACTATCGGCTTGATGGTTTCGTTACACTTATTTAGCAGGTTTAGGGTTAAGTTTGTTGGCGAAATTAGCTACAGATGAAATAAAGCAGGTGATATTTGCAGCTTGCTCTACGACACAGATATTCTGATGTAAACAGGAAATGGAATTATCTTATACGAAAAAGAAATCTATATGTCGGAAAGGAATGGGATTGGATAAAAGGAAAAAAATCTGCACCATCCCTGTAAAAAGTTTTGTACCTTAATGTTCACGACTTCTTAAAAAGCCAAGCGTTTACAATGATAAACTATAGTGGCATGTTTCTGCCGAAAGATAAGAGATAGCTGTTGCAATAATCTAAGAAAGTGACTATCGCGATAAAACAAAGTTTCCTGGAAATATTATCTTGATATTAAAAAGCTTCACGATAGAAATATCGCGATAATTCTTACTTTTATCACGATTTTTTTTTTGCGTTCGTGCACACATCTGACATTCACTGTATCTATAAATAGATACGGTTTCGGAACAGCTTCATATCCAACCTTATGCTGTAAATGAATTCTTCTTTTCGCTGAATGGTTTTAAAGTTTTAAAGTAAGAGGCATTTCGAGTCACTTTTGTGTTTAACAGACTTCAGTTCATTTCCCATGTGTATCCAAAAATTTACCAATTAGGCTACAATTGTAAAAATTCGAATTTTAACTTATCGCCATCTTGTTAAGTCAAAAACTACCGAGTTCATCCAAATGGTGAATTTTCTATTTATAGATATCGAGAAACGGGTAGAACTATCGCGATTATTTTATTTCGAATGTCAGCTTCGTGCACGAATGAGAAAGTTTGCATTAAACTATTAACTGATCAATGTGAAATTTTCTTGATTACAAAGGCATTCATGATATTTTTTTTTTCAGAAAACTTTTCACTATCTAGATAAAATTTTCAGAAAACTTTGATTTTCGCGATAGTTTTACTAAAATTATCATGATGGTTATCTCGTATCTTGTGGCAGAAATATGCCTTAGATCGTTAGCTCTCTCTGATAACAAAAGTTAAGACTCGCCCATCCATAAATTCAATGCATTTGAAGACAAATTAAACGTGGCTCAAATTATTAGACTTATCTTTGAAAATATTGAAAACATTTTGGTTAAAGGAGAAAATGCTAATACAGGGTGTCCGGAAAGTAAGGTAACACTTTTGTATATTTGTAATATTTGCTTTCAATTTCAGATGAAGAGATAAAATATATATGCACTTAAATAAAATATGTAAGTTTTTTTGTGTGATAATTTTATTCAATTTTCCTTATATTACACATTTTTATAAAGATTTCAAATCAGAAGTACCTTTTTGTCATTGGCGTCATTTTAGTACTTTATGACGTTTTCGTGCTCTTTCCATGCTGAACACATACATTGAAAATGTCAATCGCCTTAGCACACATTCAAATGTCAGTCTTGTTGATTTCACATTTAATTATCTTTAACAACATGCCTCTGCTGTCTAGCTTGGGATTGTATACCCTTGACTTTAAATAACCCCAATGTGAAGAAGTCGCACAAGTTGAAGTCGGGACTGTGTGTAAGCCAATTCCGCAATTCCGCAATCATTTACCTCCGGATATAATTTTTGATGTTACCTTATCACTGAACTTATCATATAAAAGTCTGTCACAGTATTAGATGTGTGTGCCGTAGCACCATCCTGCATAAACCATATGTTTTGCAATGTAGGGGCTTTCTTTTCAAGCGCGAAAGCAAACTTGTTTTCCGAAAGCGATAGGTAGCGCTGGGAATCAGTCATGTCTTTAAAGACATATGGCCTAAAAACTAACATATTTTATGTACATGTACGTATATTTTTATCTCTTCATCTGAAATTTGAAGCCATATTATAAATGTACAAAAGTATTACCCCACTTTCCGGACACCCTGTATAAGCTTTTTCCCTTTTCCTACAATATTTTTTTGAAAACCCGCCTTCCTAATGGTAAGATATGATACGAGCGGCGCTCTGGCACATAATTATGGATCCACAAAATCCATATTGTCTAACAACCGACTGAATCATTAGGTAAATTGTCCTTTGACATGCAAGACACTCAACAATGGCAAAAAGCTTCGACTCGGGTCAACCTGTGCCAACTACTTTTTGCAGATATATTAAACATATTTTTCACAGAGCATTGCTCATATGCCTTGCTTTACCAACGAGTGTCTGATTTATTCTCATTATTTTTTTCTTTACAGATGTTTTACATGGCCATCGTCCTGTATGCCCCGTCGCTGGCATTAAATGCAGGTAAAGTTGAGCTCTTACTACATTCCTATCATAACATGACTCGCAGCCAAATTCATTTTTCTGCAAAATGTTGGGGAAAAAAAAAACATTATCCAAAACCTGAAAATCTTTGTTCGCTCGCAGATATGGTCTTTGAACTAAGATACTGCTAGAAATTATACATAAAAAACTTAGCTCTACTTTTGTTCATTTTCTGTTATAGTTCCTTCTTTGTTGGTTGAGAGGGTAAAGTGGCATATCAACTCATTGGTGAAATGTTTCCCAAGATGTCATTGTGGTACCAATAAAATACATCACTAATTATTCATATGGAGGAGATTTTGTCTGTCAAATATCCTACGGTATACATGTTAAATATAGTGTTATCGAAGTATCGTGGGCAATCCACACTGAATGGGTGATCTCTTTACAAAACAACAAAATTTACAAATTTGTGAGTACAATGGTGCATTATTTGTTTTTTAAGGGTAGAAAACATTGTTGGACACGGAGAATATACTGGTTACCAATAATTTTACGGCCACATTTCTCAACCATGAAAAACTGTTCATATCTAAGTTTGATTACAATATCGACTTTCTTCATTCTGTAAAGGAAAAGAAAAAAAAAAGTATTTCTCCCAAATTTTGTCAAAGAAAGAAGAATAGAACAAAAGTATTTCTCCCAAAGTTTTCTTTTTGTGCAACTTTACTAAGAAGCCGCGATACATACAATTAATTAAGCTGGAAAATAAAGGACGAAGTAGAAAAAGTAAAGCGACGGTAGCCAAGAAAAAGTTACCACAAGTTAAAGTTTTTCTATTTGTTACAGTAATTTTTACCATGTGTTGCACGGTTTCTTCCGAAAAAGAGTCTGCAAAAAAAGAAAGGATGTAATATAATGACAATTATTCCTGTTAATTTTCAAGGACTTGATCTACAGAAAATTGATACTCCTCTCCAGTCTCGAGGGTTTAAAACAGAGGTCTATATTCAATTAAAGCTTAAGGACAAAAAAAAAAAAAAACAAAAAAACATTAAGATGTGTGACAAAGCTTATTAAAAGGGGTTTAATGTAAACATGTACTGTTTGCTTATTCTGTCATGGTGCATTCCAGTTTTTCAAGATTATACATGCAGAAATTGTCAATGACCAATATAGCTGATAGAAGAATTAAGTCGCAGCACACATTCATTCTGCTCACGTTTCCTGCAGTAACTGATGTCGTTTTGGTACAGATTTGCCCATGAATGCCATTCACGAAAGTCGAAATCGTTTTTTTTTTGTTGTTCAGTATTCTTACCCGCACTGCATTATTAGCTGTTTTACTCGTCTTGACGTCTTTACATTTGTTTTAACCCCATTGTTCTTACAGTGACTGGTCTACCGCTTTGGGGGTCTGTGATTGCTGTCAGTCTTGTTTGTATATTTTACACAACACTGGTGAGTGCGCCTCGCTGATATTTTATCATAAAAATTATATAATAATAATAAAAAGCCATAACTTTCTCACGATGTGCTCTTGTCGGTATGTCTTCCACTTTACGAAGGTGTACACTACAAACAGCTTTCCAATCTTTTTTGTTCCTCTTGCAAATCTTGTCACTTGGTTATGTAAGATAATTAAAGTCTAACAATTTTATCTGTGTAACAAAAACAGTGACTCTAGGGTGCTTAAAAAATGAAGTACTACTACAATTTGCCAAGAGGTGATGATATGAATATCATAATTATGATACCCTCAACTTACGTCTTTGGTGAGAACATCGTCGGCCAGTGATCCTGTCAGACTTCAGATTTATACATTCATTGATAGTGGAGAGAGGGTTTGTTAATATAGGTCTGTTGAGCATTGCCAAACTGGGCACAATATCAAAGATTTGTCACTTGCTAAAGTTAAGTAATCAACGAATCGTCAAACGATTTCTTTTGCAGCAAAGGTAAAGCACAGTCGAGTTGATTTTCAATACTATATTAAAATAAGGGAATAAAATTATTTTCGATCGAATTCAAGTCATCGTCTGTAGCTCATGTAGCACCACTATTGCAAGTGTAAAGGCCTGTCATAGGTATAAAACACTTTTTTACAATTTTAAAAATGTTGTAGATACTTTTTTACAATTTTACGATGCAATCCAGATAGAGACATATTCGAGAGATATTGAGAAAAATGCACTACAGACATGTATTTTAATTCATTGAAATGCTATAATTTAAAGGGTGGCATGAAGGCAGTGCTCTGGGCTGACACATTACAGATGATCATTGTATTTGCTGGTATGTTAACTATACTTATAGCGGGTGCAAACAACCTGGGTGGCATTGACAAAGCTTGGGATGTTGCTGACAAAAACGGAAGAATTATCATTTTTGAGTGAGTACTTTCAAAGAAAAGAAGGTCAAAGAAAAGAATTAATACCGACTATAAGATTATTTATCAGTAGAAAGATTAAATTTGATATCATATATTATTTGTTAAATCTTAATATTTGCGATGCCCTCTTACCTCCAGCCGAACCCATCATTTTGGAGCAAGCATTTCATGGTACTTTTTTACGACAGTCTTTGTCAGTAATATGATACGGTCATTGAAAAGTACCCTTTTCCTGATAAGATATTCGTTCATCGGCTAAATCTAATAAATGCTTTTATTCTATCACCTCAAAGACTTTCTTGTGGCTTCCTGCGAAATAGATCGATGCCATGCAGTAGATAGTCTGTCATGTTTAATGGTACAGGCAATGCTGTTGGAGTAAAGGCACTTGTTCGTTTCTCACAATTTTTTCAATGTTTACTACAGGGTCAAAATAATTCGTGCTTGTGTAGTAATTGGATTAGGTTTATATTCCAATTTATGACACATTACTTATTTTGATTTTGTATTTTTCTTCTGAAGTTAAGGGATCCTAAAAAAGACAAAGTCACTACTGCTAGAAACTCACTTTTCAATCATTTGTCTTTGAAGATTCAATACCGATCCACGATTACGACACAGCGTATGGAACGTTGTGATTGGTGGAGGGATATTTTGGTGCACCGTGTTCGGAACCAATCAGGCACAAGTGCAAAGGGCTATATCCGTAAGAAACGTCTCCATGGCAAAACTGTGAGTGTTACTCCGAATATAGAGGGAAACACTATTGGCTTCACGCAACATGTACAACTTCTTTATGAGAGGACAACTTTTGTGAAAGTTACGGAAACAGTTAATTATAATGAGCGATTTCTACTCATGTGTCCACAATGCCTTTAAAACCATCACACTATGAACTTTTTTGTCCTTTGGATTTTTATCATTCTGTACGTCAGAAAGTCTACAATTATTCCATTTAAAATGATTTGTATGGAAAGAATTAACATATTGAAATACTGATTTTAACTATATGTTCTCAATGAAATCAATATCGAATCACTTTCTTAGATAACGATGAGACTGGGAATGCAAATTCTGTAAGGAAGAAATCTACTGTTGAACTTTAACTATTGAATTTATAACCAGTAAATAAAGCCAGTGTGTCTTTAAGCCTAACTTATTGAACTAGCCGAACATAATCAAATACGTTAAAAATAAAGTTACGTAAACCTTGCCTCGTCGTGAATTATTACTTACATTTGTACATTTTGTAGTTATCTTATTATGTAAACATAATTGGAACTATCACTTGTCACGGGCATTGTTACCTAACGCATAAAGTTTTCCATGAATATTTCAAGAGGTCGCTGCTACCAAGTTTGAGCATATCTAAAGCAATTCTGATTATAATGTCCACATAATTTTACTCTTTTTTCTAGGGCAATATGGTTGAACTTTCCAGGCATGGCTGCAATAATTACACTCAGTTGCCTTGTTGGTGTGGTAATGTATGCGTTCTATGCAGACTGTGACCCCGTCAAATTTGGATTGATCGACAAACCAGATCAGGTAGGGTTTTTTCTTTTCAGTAATATGCAAAAGTTTTGAAGCGGCCCCATCCAATACCGTAGAAAATTATAGGTTTCAACTGTAAAGAGAAACAAAACTAATCGAATGATCTAAAGTGGCGTCATAATGCTCAAAGGCGCAGTATGCACATGCTCGTTTAAAGAGACACGCGAGACTAGAAGGATTTCAAGATAATGCGTTGCTTGTAGAAAGTTGTTGTACTACGGCTGACATTGTCCCGCTCTCTCTCTTATTAGATCTTGAAATTACAGTATTTGACTGGGTGACAAAGGTAAAACTGACAAATATGCATGATGTTGCATCCAAATGATCACTAATGAGTAGTTGCATTTATATATCAAGAAAGACCGAAAGGAATTTAATGATGACAAACACATGTATTTATGTATATGTAAATATGCTATCCTCTGGGAAAAGGGGTATAGTGAATCTTTGTAGTGCATTATACCAACTTGTGACCAGTTATTACATAATACAGATCTGTTTTGTTTAAACGAGGTAAAATGGTCCTTCGACATGAAGAAAAATTATTGAGAGCAAAAAGTTTCAACTCGGTATTAAAACACCTTCCAATAGAGTGTGACTCTTGTTTTTTTTCTAGTTGTTACCTTTATACATGATGGACCTCCTTGGTGATCTACACGGGCTACCTGGACTTTTGTTGTCTTGTGTCTTTAGTGGAAGTCTAAGGTCAGTAAATACTTATGTTATTTTCTTTTTTCAAAATAAACACATTTCTTACTTTGGACATATTCTTTTAAATGCTGATTATGAAGTATTGGGTAAACTAAAAACACAAATATGGTTTGTAATTCAGTTATCAGAGAAACTTGCATTTGACGTAGCAAATACCAAATGGCCCCCACAACAGACTTTGCGAATTACTATTGGCTTTCAATTTCATTCAAATATATTAAACCGTTTTTGCTTAACATTTAGTCTATTCCCTTTCAGCACCATTTCATCCGGACTGAACGCTGTAGCAGCAGTAATGCTGGAAGACTTTGTCAGGCCATATTGTTGTATGGGTTTGTCATCAGCTAGAGCTACTTGGTTGTCCAGAGCATTTGGTAGGCGAAACTTACGCTTTCACATCTAAAATGCATTTCGTTCGATATGAAAGTTATAAACAAAAATTGTTGTCAATAGATTGTTATCGCCAACTTTTGAAAACATTGTGTTTTCATGTCAAAAAGAGTACTTCCTTTTCCTTCAGGTACATCTCACAGATTTCATTGGTAAATTACTTTGTTTTCTGCACATGCCTACAATATGGATAGCCTAAAATTTTGTCATCTTGTACAGAGTGAAGTCACAAAACATGTCTACGTTTTGCGACTTCACTCTCAGCTGTATGTCAAGTAGCTCGTTGATTTTCAGTGTATTGTTTAGTATTTTGTCCAGGTGATTTAACATTAATAGAAATTGTGCCTTACAAAGACTGTCTGAAAATAATAGTTGAGACGGAAGATTGAAAAAGTATTGCAATGATTACTTTGCATCATCAGCTTTTCACTGCTTCGTCCCTGGTTTACCGTTGTACTGCATTCTTCATACATCTTTATCTAACCCTTTACGACAAGACAAAGTTTTTGATTGGTTCAAATTAAAAGCATTTGCAGACGTGAAAAAAAATGGATCAAATGATGACCTTTGTTTTTGAAAGGCCTTATACCTCAGGGTTGTTAAAAACTCGCTATTCTGCTGTATAGAGTTTCCCACACTGTTTACCACCCTTTCAAAGACAAATCTTGTCATTAGAAACACACGTAATTTGTTGTCTGCAAATATTTTAAAGCAGGTCACTTCTAGAATTGGATCATCTGTTAAAAGGTCAAATATGTATTCATTTCAGTTTTTTCCATACCAGGTTGACGCATTATCATGCCTGGTAATTTAGACAGTGTGTAGGCTTTCACAGAAACAAAATAACTGTTACTTTTACTCTCAAACTATTTCAGTTGTCTTATTTGGGTTGCTAGCTCTCGCTTTCGCCTTCATTGTTTCCCAAGTCGGAACAATGATCTTACAGGTACGTTATGTTACATGCAATTTCTTCCTTATAGTCGTAGTAATTTCTCTGCATCCTATTCATTATGTTTCTTGAGATAAAAGATACAAAATGTAACGGTGCAATCGCTATGCTAAAAGTAAAGAGTAATTCTTGTTTCTTATATCTAAGGCATGGCTTTAAAAAAAAAAAAAATAAATAAATAAATAAACACCAAGTTTGGTCATAAATGGCGAGTATTTTGATTTCGTGTTACGAGACAGCGACAGCTTACTGGCACTAAATGCCTTTCAGATCTGTCCTAGTAAAAGCTTACAAAAATATCCTCCATGGTCATAAGCGGCTGTTGTAGAGGAAACAATTGAAACAGTGAGGTGGTACACCAAGACATGATTGATAAATATTATATTTGGTGTAGCAAATTTAATGCCACCATTTGTAATCTTTGTATTATAATAAATTGGCTTGCAACACGCGAAAAGGGGCATTCGGACATTTGCGTAAAGTGTCGTCCCGGATCAGCCTGCGCAGTCTGCGCAGGCTAATCCGAGACGGCACTTTACGACTACATTAGATTTTGTGCTACAGTAGACTTGCGCAAAACAGAAAATTACATAAAAACGGAAAGTGCCGTCTCGGATTAGCCTGCGCGGACTGCGCAGGCTGATCCGAGACGACACTTTACGCAAATGTCCGAATGCCCCTTTTCGCGTGATGCAAGCCGTATATACTTTCTAGCAAAAACTAGACACAGAGAAACAACGCAATAAAAGTATGTGCTTTAATATCCACAGTAATTTTTTGATGGTAATCTATTTACTAATTGTTGGATCTGTAACTAAACATTTGGCTTATTATCAACTCATTTTATTTTGTTGTTATACTGTCGTGTTATTATTTTTAACAGTTAGCCTATGTTTTATTTGGCGTGCTTGGTGGCCCTTTGCTGGGAACCTTTACCCTTGGTATGTTATTTCCATGGGCAAATAAATGGGTATGTATATGCATTGAAAACATTTTTTTTTTTCAAAATTTATTGTAAATACGGCTTTGGTGATGTCATTTGTCTTTAGAAGCACAGGAAACATTGAGGAAGGAGGAGAAAATACTGCTTATCAGCATTTACACCTTTTACCTACGATGGTTTTAATTGCCCTTGTCCTCAGGGTCGTTAAAACACCAGATTGTTTGGTTTGGGTTTTTGTAAAACCGATAGGTAGTGTATGTTTGTCTAACAAGACCTGTTGGTAGCACTACTTTCTGTTAGAAGTTATTTCCTCGATCGGAGATTCAGAGGCTAATGAGTGTGACAATTATGGTTGTGTTCTGTAAAATAGAGTATTTTACTCAAAATTTGACGCATATCTATACCCAGAACGATATGAAACCTTTGTCATGATGGCCAAGATTATATTATGAAATTAGCATGGTCTTTCAAGAAATGCACCCATAAGTAAAGTTCTGTATCGCTTCCAATATCATCTAAATTTGTGTCAATTGTCACGCTTAGTTTTAGGGTCATACAACAATTAACAATCTTTTTAAATTGGGCAAAGTTACCGTGCCACTGTAGGCATCTTTTTGCTATCATTAGTAGGAATAGTTCTTCAATTGTTTAGAACAGCTAGTTGCTTAAACCTTTTTATTTTCTTTTAAATTTCCAGGGCGGTACCTGTGGAATACTTACCAGCTTGTCATTATTGCTATGGATCGGACTCGGTGCCACCTTCACTAAGACCAGCGTCACCGTAAAACCCCCTGTATCCACGATAGGCTGTAATTGGAACATTTCAGATCTAGCAACTCCAGCGCCTGCCATTTCAAACGTGACCAGCCTTGTTCCGGAAGTGACAACATCCATATTTGATAAATACACGTGTGTATTTTTCTGTTTTGAAATGTTGTTTTGGTTTTAAATTACGGTAATCGTCACTGATATACAGTTTATGCGCATAAGATTATTGAATGCCTAAAATAAAAGTCAAGGTAATTGTTACTAAAACTAGACAAACGTAAGATCAAAACTGTTGATCAGTATCTCTTTTGCCATACTAGAGTCCAAATTTTGTAATTTTACTTATCAAATAATTTCTCATTACAGAGGTATTGAGCGACTGTACACAGTGTCCTATATTTGGTACTCTGGTATTGGTGTTTGTACTGTGGTTGTGGTAGGCCTCATTGTTAGCTTTATTACGGGTAAGTACAGAACTTACATTCACATAGTGCTGGTACTGTTCTTTTTCTGTTCTTGTTGAATTTAAAATGTTTCGATATATTCCACGGGCCTTTGATTTTATATTTTTTCTTTAAAAAGAAAATTACATGTCACTTACAAGTACGTGAAAGAATACCCGATTACAGTACTTGACATCATTTGTCTTCGTGCATCACGTATTTTAAAATGTTGGCGTACATCGATGTTATTTATAAAAGTTTCTTAAACATTTGAGGTCGTGCTGAAATTTGTGGTTACCAGCTATTTATAGCTGGTTTTTGTTTCCATTGCTCCAACAATAAGATTCCACGTAAACGTTTTAGTTTTCAGATATGATCCAGCTCATAGAGCAACCTTGGGGTGCAAAATGCTACATACGAGTACTTTTGGGTTTAACCGAATTAATTGCAGCATTTATCCTTTATCCAGCTTTAGCTGTTTTGTTAAATAGTGGGGATCAAGAACAGACTGAATAAAACATGCACTTGGAACTACCTTGCAAACTATTTCGTGAAATATTCTAGCCACAAAGAAAAAAAAAGGGGGGGATTTCTAGTTCTCTTTTTACTAACTGACAATCACTACTTCATATATTTGGCATGGAATGGTGGTCAGCGCTGCTGTTTTAAATATGAAATAAAGATATAGAGACCAAGCTAGTAGCGATTTATGGGTCACATCTTTTCGTCTGCAGCCGAGCCCCGGTCGCGAAGTTGGTAGTGTACAGGACTCAAGACTAGGCAATAGCTAGTTCGAATCCCCAGGTCGGCCATTTTTTCTCCGAGAATTGATGATAGTCATTGCGACAGGATTCATTCCTTTCTCACCGCTGATCATTGTTTCGGTAATGAATATGTTGGAAAGCAACCCTGTTGCTTGAAAAGATTGTTGTGTGAAGTACTGGTAAAAGAAACTCACGGAAATCATGGATAGGTTCACCGTCCGCATTTTAACTAAAATAATGTTGAAAATGGCGTTGAAAACCAGACGGACGGACGGACGGGCGGGCGGACAGATAGACAGACAGACGCTTCGTCTGCAGCAGATACTTCTTATTAGTAAAAAAAATTTCATGTTCATCTTGCAGGTAGGACTGATCCGTCAACTTTAAATCCAAAACTTATCTGCCCCTTTTTTGACATCTTCTGTCCCTTTTTACCGGAGAAGATAAGAAAACCACTGAGATTTGGAGTCAGACATTGCGAGGTATAGTTTAATAATGATTAATTACCAGACGACATTATTTTATACTTTTTCATCTTCAAATTATTTGCTGACAGAAAGTTAATTTCTAGCTCATTCTTCCTCTGTTGCACTTAATAAGCGAGATCATTTGGTAACTGGTTCAAAACTAAGCGAAAGTCCCAGTGGATATTTTAATTCATGGTACATTAACCTTTCATCACACAATCCAGTTTCTCACGATCCTGGGGTAAAAGGCTCTTGAAAACATTGTTGGAAAAGGAGAAAATGCTGATAAGCAGCAATTTCTCCTTTTCCAACTCTTTCAGAGCAAAAAATTTTATCATTTGGGCTACATTTAATTTGTTGCTTCGAACGGGTTTACATCTCTATCGTTTGGTAAAGTGTTATATTTGTTTTTATGTCTATGAAACATGCAGATTTGAAAACATTTTAGATTGAGAGAAATTTGTTGTGACAAAAAATTGCTCCTTTTGCCACATTCAAAGTGAACAGCATTTAAAAAAGTCAATGTCCTCCTCTTTACGTTTCGCTGTATCGTACTTGTACCAGTGTATTGTGGTCTAAGAATGGTATGCACGGTAGTTAAAAAAGATATGTGTACAACCATGTATAATGTAGCCTATAAGCTGTCTGTCTCTGCGGCGATACAGGCAAAAGTCAGTGTACTGTTTGTTACCATCGAGAGGTCCATTGACTCTCTTTGAAATTTAGGATGACCTTGCCGGGAATCAAAATCGAGAGAAATAGCCCAAATAATGAGTAATTGACTTGTCTGATACTGCTTATGCAAATACATGTATAAAATATGTACATATAAACACAGAGAAACAAATGTATTACAGGTATATGGTGACGACATAAAAGACAATATTACATCCGTCCTGGACGAGAATCGCCACTCACCTTACACAGCAAACGGCAAAGCTCACGACAACAAAGCGTTCGAGGATCCCCCATATAACTCTGACTCAAAACTCTGAAATCAAAGTGCTGAAAGTAATTTTGTGGGAGCAAAGACTGAAAGAAAAAGTCGCTTTTCTTAGGCATATCCCATAAAGCAATATCGACTGCGTATTTTTTCTCGTTCCTGACAGAATTTTTAGCAAACAAAACATCATACAAATGAATAGCGGTCTGACAAAAAGGTTTTAATGCATCTCAGTAATGCATCATACCAAGCAAGTAATCAAATAATTATGGATCCACAAAATCCAGGTTCTTGGACATGCAGAAAAATTTTCATATAACTAAATGATTCGATCTATGTCAGCCTGCGCAGGCTGACATAAGTCAATACCTTTTGCAGATGCATAAAACCCCCTTTTCACAGAGTATGACACAAATAAATGAGACACAAGTGGAATCTTAATTTTATCCTGTTATAGTCTGCGAACGAAGAGGTTGTTGTAGAGCTACATATAGTGAAGGAATGATTTATGATTCACAAAAATCGATCTAATAAGATTCGAGTCTGGCAGTTCGTATAAAATTGAGTGTTACCTAGTTTTGATCAGTGGTAAAACTTCGAAATCAACATAATCGAATACCATATATTGTAAATATATAATATTATACATAAAAAAAGAGTCACTGAAGTACATATAATTTGAAGCTCCTCGGCATTTTTTCTTACTTATCTTTTATACATGTATGTATTATATAAGAAAACTTTTGATACTTTTATTTTTAGATTAAAGTTTCATTTGGATAGATGCCGTTTAACCAATTCATTATTTTCAAAATATTGTTCGACCATGAATACATAAATATGCGACCGAGCGACCACACAGTAGAAAGTCTTTGAAAATGTATATTGACCGTTTACCAGACAACAAGAACTGAGACTCCTCCAAGTTCAAAGAAGTTGCAGATGACAAATTAAATGCGGCTCAAATGATGAGATATGTCTGAGCAAGGGACAAAAACATTGTGGAAAAAAGGAGAAAATGCTTTTTACCAGCATTTTTTTTTTTTTATCCTCAATGGTTTCAAAAGCTATCCTCCCCCATCCTCGGTGACCCAGTTTCGATTCATTCTGTAATGCATGGAGAGTAACGTAATGCTTTAAACCTGGGTTCCGAGGATGTCCTCCCCAAGGTCGTTAAAACTTGGGATTGTATGACACAGGGTTAAGCAAGTACTCTTTTTATATTCGAAAGACTTTTTCTTTACTTCAAACGTGTCTTCCCGTGTCACCTTTGGCGTGGACATACTTTTAAAACCGCAGTTGCTGTTTAAATTATCCATACCTAAAATAATCATTTATTTCCCCACTACCCTCGACATAAAAACTGACATGGCGTCTAAACAAATGATGACTTGTTTTAGAACTTTTCAAAATCTATATGAGCCATGGTATGTGAAAAGGGGGCTTAATGTATCTGCGAAAAGTATCAACCCAGGTCAGCCTGCGCAGTCCGCGCAGGCTGACCTGAGCCGAAACATTTCGCTATCAGTAAATTTTCTGTATGTCAAAGGACCACTCTTCCTCCACATTTAGTCATTCATTAGACTAAGTGGATTTTATAGATCCGTAATTATGTGATGAATTGCTTGGTATAATGGATCACGGAGATGTATTAAGTCTCCTTTTGTCAGAGCATGGCTCATATAGATCTACAGTTCAAACGTAGGACCCAATATAAAGGAACCAATAACTAAACTTTTAATAACGTCAACGAACAGGGAATCTCTTAACTCTTTACCACACGACAAAGTTTCAGACTAGTCCAGTGTGAAAGCAAATTTGCAGATGAGAACTTAACCTTGCCTTTAAATGATACGACTGGCCTTTAACTCTTTACTGTACCACACGACAAAATTTTAGACAGGTTCAATTCCAAAGCATTTGCATACCACAAATTAAATATGGTGTAAATTGTGAAAGTTGTCTTTGATAAAGAAGAAAACTTGTGGAAAAAGGAGAAAATGCTGGTTACCAGCATTTTCTCCTTTTCCCACAATGTTTTCAAAAGTCTTCTTACTCAAGGTAATTAAAAGTGGGGATTGTGTGGTAAAGAGTTAACAGGGTAGAAATTGTGTGGTAAAGCGTCAAAGAATCGGACTGCCAATTGTTAAGTGTTTCCTTACCGAACACTTCAGCAAAAGTTTTAACATCCAAGGGGAATACAGCATTTGAAAATGTTGTGTGAAAAAGAGAAAATGCTGGTAATGCTGGATAGAAAACCTATCCTTCCAGAGACAGATCGTAGCAACAGAGCCACATTGAACTGACCATCTGCAAATGCTTTCAAAATGGATAAATCTAAGTTATGATTTGGTAAAAAGTTAATCCTTTACCAAACAATCTCGTCTTTAAACAAGTCAACATATCAAAGCATTTGGAAACATTGCGGGAAAAGGAGAAATTGGTTGTATTTCGTAATTATCTCTAGCATTTCGCACATGCCCATCTATTTCACTTGTTACTTCCACTAGAAATCTGTTGGCAAGGCAGCAAACTCGAACGAAAGGTAATAATGTTTAGATCTCTCTAACATTTTACGAAACGACTAACTACTAGACGATTCACTGTAGAAAGCATTTCTCCTTTTCCAGCATTGTTTTCAAAAGGCCTTTAGTCTAGGGTCGTTTAAACATGGAATTGTTTGGTAAATGATTAACGTGTATCTTTTCTTATGCGAGAAACATGGCTTAAACTTTTATAAGGTTAATAACTCTCTTGTACCATCAAGCTGAAGGAAGTGTTTGTAAGATCAGGCCGATTAAGTCATGTAAAGCTCCCAATACAGGCAATGTTATCCTAAATCAGACTTGCTTTTTTAAAAGCATTTTTTTTTTCGCGTTAATCATAAAATAAAACGACGACCTGAAGTATCATGTCCTTGTATGACTGTTTGAAAACTCAAAATATGTAACATGCTTTAACACTTTATCAGACGATAGAGTGTAAGTCTTGCACAAATGGAAATCATTGGCAGACGACAAATTAGATGTTACAAAAATGGGGAAATATGTAGAAGGGTAGAAAACATTCTGGGAGAAAGAAGTGCTGGTTAGCAGTAGTTTTTTCCTGTTTACAATACTTTTAAAAGCCTTCTTGCTGAGAGTCGTTTAACTCCGGATTGTTCGGTACGAATAAAATTTAAAAATGCACAAATTCTACAAACTTTAGATGTTTTATACGGTCCTCTCCTTTGCATGTTCACACTTGGCATGATATTTCCTTTAGCAAATAAATGGGTAAGATAACTAAAATTGTAAAGAAATTGAAATTTAAACTTTGGCCTTTAAATTATTACAAAAGAAGAGATTTCAATTAATCCAAACATGATGTCACAACATTCAAAAATACATGTACATACATCTAACTTGGAAGAATCGGTGTTAGGTATGTGCTTAGTGCTATTGGGTATGTCAAGTGTGAATTTCACTGAAATCAAGTGAATTGTTCTTTCCTGGCAATTCTTAGATCATAAAGTCTACTGTCTTTTTGTACCGTGTCTGAGGCATATAACGTATTATTTTCACACCTTTCTACAAACGCTGATCGAAAACATAGAACGTAGTAAATTTCACTGACCCCCATGAGCATTCATCGTTAAGCATTTGCAGATTTACCTGGTACTTTGATACACAGGTGTTTCTGAACTGCTTTTAATACTTAAGTACCAAATGCATGTACCAATAATTGCAATTACATGTATCAGTTTGAGTAAGTAAAATCCTCTTTCCTTTTTAAAACATCAAAATTCGTCTATGTTTTTTCACCACAAAAACTCGAAAAGCGCATCTCTGGCGTCGGTGTAGTTCACTTTATCTGGGAGGTCTGGTTGGTCTGATTTCAAGTTTTGCGTTTGGATTGGATGAGGAACTGAGGTAACTAAGACAAGCGTTATCGCCAAGCTGCCAGTGTCACTCCATGGGTGTAACTGGAACATTTCGTCGCTGTCAACCACCACGTCACATGCAGCTAATCTATCTGTGATAACTCCAGAAACAATGACGTCGATATATGATAAATACTTGGAAGAAAAAAAACAACAATTTTTACTCACACAACACATTCTACGACGTAAAGCGCGTTTGTTTCGATGCCCGCTGTGGGCGCTGTTCACATTAGGGTGTCATTTTGCAAGATACTAAGGAGCCCCAGTCTGGAGAAACCTGAGAGAGACATGGAGAAAGTGAACTGTTGCGGTAATATGACTGATATATTGTTGATAGCGGCCTAAACACCACTGACATATTTATAGATATGGGTTATGCTTTCTGAAAAGGGGGTTTAAAGCATCTGTAAAATGTATCCACCGATGATCTGTGTCAAAATCATTTGCTGTGAATAAACTTTCTGCTTGTCCAAGGACCATCCTACCTATGGATTCAGTCGGTTGTTAGACAGAATGTTTTATAAGGATCCATAATTCAGTGATGACTTTCTTGTTTCTTGCATCTTGTAAATGCATTAAGCCCCCTTTTTGCTAGAATGCCTCTCAAATATTGAAAACGACGCAGAACAATGATAAATCAGTCTGTTTACATTATGGTATTTTTCGGTGATTTGCTTTGTTTAACTCTAAAATTTCCAACGGAGATTTAACAAAAGATTTCGCAGACGTCGTAGGTCAAGATCAGACTGTATAGAGGCCTAGAGGGTCCAGTCTGATCTTAGATCAAAAGTGTCAGCAACCAGAAAACCAAAGTCATCTTGAACTGCAAGCAATGGCACAGAAAATAGAAAAGGAGTCGGCTGTGTATTGGACATTTAATTTTGTGGCGTCATGATATGGTTTCAAATGATTAAGCCAATATTTCGTTCGGAGGAAAAATGTATTTAAACTAAGAGCTAGAAACTCATAAAAGAATTTATGTATGTGTATTAGTTTTTTCTCATGCTCATCACCGTCTGAAATAACTTTGCAGTTGAAGATGATTTGATGACATTCTTACACGTACGAAATGGATAATTAACTTGAATTATGATTTTGTTCATGAATACACGTGGAAACATCGTAGTGTACGGTAACTAGAAATTACTCATTACGAGCAATTTCTCCATCTGTCTTTAAGTTTTCATAAGTGGTCTGCTGTGAAAAAATGCATTTAGCAGGAGGAAATGTGTTAAAAACTGTGTTTTATTATAGCTTTCACAGTATTATGAAGTTTGATTATAGTGCTGAGTATTTTCCATGTCATGTCAGTCTAGATTGTGGTCACTTGTATCGAGAGAAAAAAAACCACTTGTGACCAAGAGTTTAAAAATCAGCAGTTTTAACACTTTAACCCATTACCACACAATCCCTACTTTTGACGACCCTGAGAAAGAAGCCTCTGGAAAACATTGTGGGAAAAGGAGAAAATGCTGGTAACCAGCATTTTCTCCTTTTCCCACAATGTTTTCTACCCTTCACAAAACAAATTTCAAATTTTCAGTCACTTTTATTTTGTCGTCTGCAAATGCTGTCGAATTGGACAAACCTAAAATTTTGTCGTTTGGTAATGAGTTAAGTCAATCTAGTTCTTTAACGCCCTTGAGAAAGACAGCTTCTGTTACACTTTGTAGGATGGGGAGAATATGCTGGTATCCAGCATGCTTTCCTTATTCTACATTAGGCCCTTATTTTATATTCTTTTAAAGACATATAAGATCTTATCATTTGAGCTACGTTTAATTTGTCGTCCTCAAACAACAACAACAACAACAACAACAACAACAACAACAACAACAACAACAACAACAACAACAACAACAACAACAACAACAACAACAGGGTAAATGAATAAGCCTGCGCAAAGTACCACAAAACATAAAATCATACTCGTCCAGCATTTTGCAGCGGACAAATTTAATGTGGCTCAAACATATTGTATTTGTCTTTGAAAGGGTAGAAAACTTTTTCTCACGAAATATATGTTACATCTATATCAAAATACTTTTGTACTAATTTGAGAATTTCTCATAACCATCTAAAATGTTCAAATCATGTCAGATAGTATCTTTATACTCAAGTTTTGTTGAATTATTATAAAAGTCTTGCATACAATTCTTGGCTATTATCCTGCAAAAAAAGGAGTTTCTAACGAATAGTAGAAAATATTTTAACCTTCAAGGCTTTCGTAATGGCTGACCATTCATCATTAGGGTCATAGTATGTCTTAAACATTTGTTGTTTTCCATTCTTAATAGTTCCATGTGTTTTATAGTACTTTATATAAATAGCCTGTACAGTAAGTTCATGAGAGGACCTATATCTATGCATTAAAAAAACCCTTTTCGTTGTACAAACTGTGCTCTGCAAACAATGGTCACTTCTTGTTGTTGCTGATAAGTATTACTTAAAAGATATTTTCTTTGTGCCTCGCTGTTTTTCCAATACTTTCAGTACTTTGATTCTTACTTGACAACGAAAGAACCGTTTTACCATACAATCCCGATTTTGAACAACTCTGATGAACGAGCCTTTTGAAAACATGTCTGAAAAGAGAGAGAGAGAGAGAGAGAGAATGCTGGTTGTCAGCGTTTTCTCCTTTTTCCATAACGTTTTGTCTCCTACTATTACAAATACAATCCCATTATATGAGCCATGTTTAATTGGTCGTCTACATATGCTTTAAATCTGGAGGTCTAAAATGTTGTCGTTTGGTGCGGGGCAAAGACAGGTGTATGATGTACTAGATGAGTGACGGCCCGCTACTATATTTAAACATCATTCTGCTTTCAAAGTAGTGTACATTACAGAATTGAAGGTTGGACAGATATAAACGTTTATCTGAATTTGGTTAGGGAATTATACATCTATTTTTGTACTCTGTTCGTCTTTGAGCGTGGAATTTTAGAGTTTAACGACGTGCAACATTTACTTAAAATGTCATCTGGACCGTACAGTTACCAGACTGGTTCTACGAAAACGTTTCATTCGGCGGATTATGCCGTTTTCGGCTGCACTCTGGCCGCGTCGGCTGCTATTGGAATATTTTATCTGATCAAAGACCGTAAAAAGCAGAACACAGAAGAATATTTACTAGGCGGGAGACAAATGAATCCAATCCCGGTGGCAATGTCACTGTTGTCAAGCTTTATATCCGCCATTACGATTCTAGGAACGCCGTCAGAAGTTTACGTGCACAGTACAATGTACTGGTGGATCTCTGTTGGTATGCTGATCACAGCCACTGGAGCGGCCCATATTTTCATCCCAATCTTCTATAATCTGAGAATCACAAGTGTTTTTGAGGTAATCATTTTTCAATATTTTCTTAATCTAACATCTGTTTATATAATTCTGTAGGCTGGTTAGTAGTACTTGCATTGTACTTTGTAGTCATGAATATGTGCTAGGCTTGTAATACTTGATGAAAACAAGAGAACGTTTTCCATTCCTACTTATATCGGTTCTTTGTACCCTGTTATTCTGTTTAGCCTGTCTGAAAAAAGCCTGTACAAAAGTGAATCAGTTAAACACTGCATACATTAACGTATCGAGAATCATAGCGTTGTTGTATCTTTTTTTAATGCATAATGTCATTTATTCGTATATTAGGGGCCTAATGACACACAAATGACATAATTAAATACTGGAAAGATAACACCACATGTTTGAAATCTTGAGGAGATTTGGACCAGTTTTGATGGATGGGGAGAGATGGGTACAATGAAGTACATTTTGATAAAGAAACAACCACTGAGCCAGCATCCCCCTGTTTTAGCGGATGATCCTAGCAAGACCGCTTACTGAGATCAATCTGATCGGAACCAAACACTCTCCACATACCCATGCAGCCACGATACCATAGTCGTTTTGTTTAAAACAGCACCTGCGCTATACCAAACTTCCTGCGAAATCATTATTTTAGGGTTTTCTTGCCCTTGTTTGCTCCATCAGTAATTGCCACTGCAGACTTCATTAAAGATGTATTGCATATGTTTAAAAAATTATTTTCAGTTCCTTTATAACATTGCTACATTCTGCTCTATTCATAACCAAGCACAAATCTGCTTTACAGGACCTTGAATCCTTTGACTTTGAACACTATTAACTTGAACTAAAGTTTTTGGACCTTCTTCAACTCAAACAATCGAGATAACTGTCACAGTGTGTATCCATAATCTGACAGTTTAGTATTTCTTTTCCTTCATTTTGCTTATATTGGTCCATAGAAAAAAAAAACTGGCAGGCGATAAATTAATTGTGTCCCTTATAGTGGTATTTACCTACATCTTTTGATTTAACAGACAAGAGGTGCAACTGTCACAAGAATCAGACACAGATGTGGATTTTGTAATGAAAACAAGAAGGATGCGTATTTGAGGTTGAATAGCATTGTACAGCCTATTTTTAGACATAAAATCTACTTTATGTTCAGTTAGACGTTCGTACGTAAGGAAAATTAACATGGCCGCGGTTATATTACGTTTACCAGTTTCCAATCTTAAAACGGCAATGATAAGGCTTTCACGATTAATTCTTCTCCAAACCACAAAAATACAGACTGGTTCAAACTCAAACCATTTACAGACGACAAATATCGAATTTTGTATTTGGAAGGGCAGAAAACATTGTTGTAAAAGGAGAAAATGCTGGTCACCAGCATTTTCTTCTTTTCCAACAATGTTTTCGAAAGTTTTCTTCCTCAGGGGTGTCAAAACTCGGGATTGTGTGGTAAAGGGAAAAAATGAAGGTACATGTACAAGACTATATAAGTATGCAGGCAAGGTTTTGTTTTGTCTTGGGAAAACAAAACGTAAACAAAGATGATTTCGTCATTTTGAGGCCGGGTAGCTCAGTGGTTAGCGTATCTGACTCGTGATCTGGAGGTTGCGGGTTCGATACCCGGTTGCGGCGAACTTTCTTTCCGGCGATTTCTCGCCTCTCACCTCTGATGCATGTGAGAAAAGTAGTCAGTGGCTTTGGAAAGAAAGTTGTGTCAGTACTGGTGTGAGAAAGCCAGGAAACACATTGGTGCGTCACTGACCGCCATAATATCACCTAAGCCGTTAAAATGGCGTTAAACTCCAATACAAACCAAAAATCATTTTGAGGCGGTTTTTAAATGACTCGTGTTTTATCGTATACTACACAAATACAAACATGTATTTACTAATGTTGGTTTGCAAAAAGCACATTAAGAACTTTATAAAAAGATGAGGAATTTCTCCACTTTTCACTATGTTTCTAATGCAACAGGCTTTTCCCCACAGGTTCTCGTATAATAAAGAAAAGGAACTCAACAACTTAACATTTTTGAACAGCTTTTCTCGCTGCGAAATCAAATTTTGAGAAAAGACGGAGAGCTGTCTAACCGACTCCCCCCCCCCTCTCTCTCTCTCTCTCTCTCTCTCTCTCTCTCTCTCTCTCTCTCTCTCTCTCTCTCTCTCTCTCTCTCTTTTTCTTTCTCTTCACCACACTATCCGGTGTTTCGAAGATCCCGAGGAATAAAACTTTCAAAAAAGCTTTTGTGGGAAAAGGGAAAAGTGCTGGTGACCATTTTCTCTTTTTCTCACGATGTGTTCTACCCATTCAAAAAAAAAAAAAAAAAAATAGACAACTGAGCCACCTTTTAATTTGAGCCATGCTCTGGCAAAAGGGGGTTTAATGTATCTCCTTGATGCATGATACCAAGCAATTCATTACAGTATTATGGATCTATAATATCCATTTTGTATAACATTCGGCTGAAGCATGAGGTACACTGACCCTTTAAAATGCAACAGATTTACAAAAAGCAAAACGTTTAGACCCAGGTCAGTCTGCGCCGAATGCGCTGGCTGACCTGGGTCAATACTTTTTGCAGATTCTTTATGCCCCATTTTCACACAGCATGGATTATTTGGTGCCTGTAAATCCTTTTAAAGTGGATAGTTCTGAAATTTTGTCTACTGGTAAATACTTTAATGTTAAAAAGATATCTTTAATATAAAGATAGATTTGCTTGTGATAATTTATCTCTTTATTCCCATAAATTTGATGTTTAAGTTCAAATATTTGCACGAAGGAAAAATAAAACTTGTAAGACCAACAAACTTGCCGAGGGTTTGAAATGAATATTGAGTTCTACAAATTTTTCAAATAACACTTTTTGAAACTGGCTAAATTAAATGTGCTTCTAAATGATTGAGAAAGAAGGGGACCAAATGAACGCGGATACAAGTTTTCTATATCTCGTATCTATCGCATAACGATCCACATAACTTTTATTTGATTCACATGTTTTTGTTGTTGTTGCCTGGGCTGTCAAAGCCCCATTTGAACACAGGTGAAATCCCCACGGAAAATATTTCATTGAAATTACCGCAAATTAAAAACCAGGTAACCTTGTAGAAGGAACTAACCTTTGTTATCTAACAGTTCCTGTTTAAACGCTGTAAAGTATATCGTAGAACACTGGTCTTACAAGTTATATCTGTAACCTACAAATAATCCTTTACCTGACAATTCATTAAGTCTATCAGCGTCAAATGTATAAACTCGACACTTTCGACGACTGAAAATATAACCCACTAAAACTTAGACACACTTTCATTTCCTAGGCTTGATTAAACAAGCAGGCGATATTGATCCAATATCTGCACAACCAGCAAGAAAGTGAAAAGTGTTAACAAATTCATTTTAAGAGACCTCTAGAAAGTATTCAAACACCAATTCATAAAATTGATATGTTTTTTAATTCGCTTTTTTAAATTAAAGATCAATAAACAGAATTCTATTTCATGGTATTTCCTACAGCGACAAGTAAATGGCTATAAGCGGTGGGTAAAGTCATCGGATCGAACCGGCATGGACTCAATAATTGGATTTGACCGGGCCGAACCGGATCGGACATGATAATCGAATTAGACCGGATCAGAATTATTGATGGATTTAATCATTTTTCTTTAACTTTGTATTGACCAACCAACGTTTATAATTTGGTAATAACAAGTTTTCATTGTAGTAAAAATCCACTGACCGGTAAAAGCAAGACTAGCGATTCAGAACCTGGTCGATCTCTTATTTTTTGACACATTACAACCCGCAGACACAATATTCTGTCTTAAACCAGTCCGATTTTGACCACTTTTGAGGCGAATTCGGAAAAATCTCTATTTCTCCTCCCGCCATAATGTACTTAGATGTGAATATTTGGTAAAAGTTTTAACCTACAACTTATTTTTCTGCATACTTTTCCTTTCAGTACATAGAGATGCGGTTCGGTTACCTTACTCGTGTTATAGCCAGTATTACATACATAACCTGGATGGTAAGTGTTAGAATATAGTTATATTGTCTCTTAGGGTTACCTTAGCAACGTTTTTATCAAGGTTTTCAGTACTCAAGTATGCTTCTCTCCACATGGATTCTTTAACCGTTTACTAAACAGTCCCACTTTTTAACCACCCTGTTGACGAATGCTTCTGAAAACGTTGTGGGAGAGGGAGATAATGCTGGTAACTAGCATTTTCTCGTTTTCTCACAATATTTTGTACCCTTCAATAAACAAACACTAATGCTTGAGACACGGTTATTTTGTCTTCTGGGAAATGCTTTCAACTTGGACAAGTCTAAAATTTTGTTGTTTCATAAAGAGTTAGGGAACAACCCACCCAATGCCATAAAATTTGATCAAAGTCCATGTAGTTTATCATTGTATTGCCTTGCGCTTAAAACATCAATAATAGCACAAAACAAAATGGCTGTCTCCTTTCCAACAGTGCATGTCCAAATATATCATTTCTTTTCACAAAGTTAAACTTTTAACTGATACATATATCAGATGAAAATGTCCAATCAATAGTAAAACCCCAAAGTATTGGGTTTTCAAATTTCTTTTCGCCCGACAAACCCAACCGTATCTGGCCGTGCAGATCCAAGATGAGAACAAACGTTTTGTGCAATCTTATCTTGACCTTGTTATCTAGCTTAACTGTTACTGGGGATTTTGGAGAAAAACTATTAACCCTTACGGCGCCAAATGCGAAAACAGTGACTTTTGCGGACGGCATAGATCAAGATCAGACTGCACGTTCTGTGCAGTCTGATCTTGATCTATGCCATCCGCCTGTATAGTCAAGCCTATACAATCAAAATCTTTGTAAATTTCAATGGATTGTATTTAGAGCCGTCGAAAGAGATCAAGTTTATTTACTTGGCGCTGAAGGAGTTAAGGCCTATAGAGCCTCTGTTTTTATCTATTTCATCAATTACTTTTGTTGTTGTATTAAATTTTCTTAAGAACACTTGTAATAACTTAGTTAATAAAATGAGTCATGCTCTGGCAAAAGGGGGCTTAATGCACCTCTGTTATACCAAGTAAGTCATCACATTAATATGGATCCGTCAAATCCATTTTGTCTAAGAACTGACTGAATCTGGAGGGAGACTGGTTCTTTGATATGCACAAAATTGACCAATAGCAGAAAGTTTCGGCCGAGATCAGCCTGCGCGGACTCTGACATGGGTCGATACTCTTTGCAGATGCATTAAGCACCCTTTTTATAGAGCATGACTCAAATATGTTTAAACTAAACTAAGCAGTTGTACTATGGCATACGGCTGATTCATTTTCAAGAGTTTTTTGAGCCCCTACTGTATACCCTAAACGTTCATTAGATCGTTAGCTCTACCTGACGACAAAAGTTAAGACCCACCCGTCAATATTTATTGCATATGAAGACAAATCAAATGTGGCTAAAATGATTAGACTTATCTTTGAAAGGATAGAAAACATTGTGGTCAAACGAGATAATACAGATTATAAAAATGGTTCCCTTTTCCTACAATAAATTGAAAATTCGTCTTCCTAAGGGTCATTTAACCCTTTACCACACAGTCACGAGTTTTAACGACCCAAAAATGAAGGCTTTTGAAAACATTGACGGAAATGGTTACCAGCATTTTCTCCTTTTCCAACAATGTTTTCTACGCTATCAAAGACAAAAATCATTACTTGAGCTCATTTATTTTGTCGTCTGCAAATGCATTCAATTTGGTCAAGTCAAAATTTTGTCGCCTGGTAAAGAGTTAAATGTTGGACCATCAGTCCAATCATGATACGAGGGGATCACTCGCAAAAGGTGGTTTAATGCAATTACGTGATGCATTATACCAAGCAAGTCATCTCAGTCATAATTATGGATCCATCAAACATTTAAAATCCTTTGTGTAACAACCAACTGAATTACGAGGTAGACTGATCCTTTGATATGCAGAACATTTAACAATAGCAAAAAGTTTCGACTTAGATCAACCTCCTTTGCAGACTGACCTGGATCGATACTTTTTGCAGATACATAGAACATCCTTTTCACAAAGCATAGCTCCGTTGGTCAAAACATGATACGTCCGGCACTCTGGCAAAAGGTTTAATTCAGTTTCTTGAATAATAATACCGGGCAAGCCATCGCAATCATAATTATGGATCCATAAAATCTATTTTGTCAAATAACCAACTGAATCATAATGTGGACTGATCCTATGATATGTAGAAGATTTAACAATGGCAAAAAGTTTCGACATAGGTCAACCTCCAAGGACTGTGCAAACTGATCTTGATCGATAGTTTTTGCAGATGCAGATGCATTAAACATCCTCTTCACAGAGCATAACTCATATTGCTTTACTAAAGAATGACTAATCTGTGCTAATTGTTTAACTTTTTTTTTTCTTACAGATGTTTTACATGGCCATCGTCCTGTATGCCCCGTCGCTGGCATTAAATGCAGGTAAAGTTAAGCTCTTACTACTATTTCATTCCTATCATGACTCCCAGCCAAATTCATTTTTCTGCACAATGTGGGCAAAAAACCCTTACACAAATTCTAATAATCTTTGTTCGCTCGCAAAGTTAATCTTTGAACTAAATTACTTCTAGAAAACATATGAGCCATGCTCTGTGAAAAGGGGGCTTAATGCATCTGCGAAAAGTATCGACCCAGGTCAGCCTGCGCAGTCCGCGCAGGCTGACCTGGGCCGAAACTTTTCGCTATTGGTTAATTTACTGTATGTCCAAGGACCAGTCTACCTCATGATTGAGTCGTTTGTTACAAAAAGTGGATATTATGGATCCATAAGTATGTAATGGTTTGCTTTGTACCATGGATCACGGGAATGCATTAAGCCCCCTTTTGCCAGAGCATGGCTCATATATAAACAACATTTCACAACTTCTCTTCATTTTCCGTCAGAGTTCTGTTTTAGTTGGTTGAGCGGGTAAGGTAGCATATCAATTCATTGGTGAAATGTTCCCCAAAATGTAATTGCTCGACCAAAAATTACACCACTAATTATTCATTTCTGCCAAATATCCCAAGATACATATGTTAAGTATTACGTTATCAAAGTATCGGGGGCAACCCACAGTGAAAGCATTTGCAGACGACAAAGTATACGTGTAACAAATAGTGCAATACATTGTATTTTGTTTTTGAAGGTTACAAAACATTGTGGGAAGAGGAGAATATACTGTTTACCAAAATTTTACGGCCTTGGTTTTTTTTCTCTTCAATCGTAGGCCAACAACTCTCTCTTACAAAAGCCTACAAGGGTCAAAATGAAGGTACAATGTTTTTCAAAAACACGTTGTGCGACTTTTTTCGCGTTAGTACGTGTTTTTAGTTCACGTTATAACGTGTTTTTGAAAAACATTTTACCTTCATTTTGACGCTTGTAGGCTTACGTACCATCTCTTAATGTGATTAAAATATCAAATTCTTCATTTCGCAGAACGACAGAAAAAAATATATTTTCCCAAAGTTTGTCAAAAAAAACCCAAAAGTTTTCTTTTTGTGCAACTTTAGTAAAAAGCCGAGATACATTCATCTAATTAAGCTGGAATATAAAGGACCAAATCAATAAATATTAAGCGAGGGCAGCCAAGAGAAAATACAAGTTGAGTTTTTTCTACTAGCATTTTTGACCATGTGTTGCACTGTTTCTTCTGAAGAAGGATAAAACAGAAGGAATATTCCTCTCAATTTTCACGGACATGTTATACTATGGTGGCTGAAAATTTTACCCTGATAGTGAAAAGTTTCCTGAAAAAAATATCACGATAAACTAAATATTTTAACTCAAAATTTCTCAATGGTGCACGAAGCTGACATTCGAGATAAAATTATCGTGATAGTTCTATCCGTTTCTCGATATCTATAAATAGAAAATTCACCATTTGGATGAGCTCGGTAGTTTTTGACTTCACAAGATTGCAGTAAGTAGAAATTATTATCAGTTGTAGCTTAATTGGTAAATTTTGACAAGACCCGAAATAAACAATAGTCTGTAAAATCACAAAGACGACTCGAAACGCCTCCTACGAACAACTTTAAAACCATTCAGGGAAAAGGCAAATTCATAACGTTGTAGACGAAGATGTTCCCAAACCATATCTAATTATAGATACCGTGAATGTCAGTTGTGGGCACGAAACCAAAAAAAAATCATGATAACAGATTTATCGCGATATTTTTATCGTGAAATTTTTTGTTATCTAGATAATATTTCCAGGAAACTTTGTTTTATCACGATAGGTCTCTTAAATTATCGCAATAGCTATCTCGTATCTCGCGGCAGAAATATGCCACCTTATTATACAGAAAATTGATATTTCTCCTTGATCTCGAGGGTTCAAAATAGAAGTCTAAATCCACGTAAAGTTCAAGGATACATCAATGTGTGCCAGAAAGCTGATCAACGAGGCGCTTAATGTAAACATGCATCGTTTGCCTATTCTTTCAAAATGTATCCCAGTTTTTCAACTATTATACATAATTAAAGTGCGTGCAGTACTTTGAACTGCAATTAGAACGATTTAGTTGCTGCACACATTCATTCTGCTCAGATTTCCTGCAGTAAGTAATGTCGTTTCGGTGAAGATTTGCCCATGAATGCCGATTATGAAAGTCGACATTGTTGTTATATTAAATATTCTTACATGCACGGCATTCGTATTTATTTTACTCGTCTTGACATCTTTTATTTTGTTCAGATAAGAAGAAGGCGTTTAATGACTTTGATCTCTTTAACCACATTGTTTTTACAGTGACCGGTCTACCGCTTTGGGGGTCTGTGATTGCTGTCAGTCTAGTTTGTATATTTTACACGACACTGGTGAGTGCGCCTCTCTGATATCATATCTAAAAATGATAAAAAGCTTTAATATTTTCAGGACATGCTCTTGTCGGTATATCTTCCACCCTACTAGGGTGTACATGTGCCTGTTATATACAATTTTTTGTCCCTAATCTAATTGCCTTTTTGATAACTATTTTATTGGTATCGGTACAAGACTGAAGAACCTGTTACGCATACTCATTCCTTGCAAAAAGCTTTCCAACCCGTGTCTTTCCTTATTTCCTTTTGCTAATCCTGTCACTTGCTAATAGAAGGTTAGTCTAATGATTTTGTCATTGTAACAAATATGGAGAATCTAAGGGGCGGGGGCGGGGGGCTTACTGAATACTCTCAAGTTGTGTTTTCGATGAGAGCATCTTTAGAAAATGATATTGATATAGTCCAGATTTATGGACATTAAATGATAGTGGTGAGAGGGTTTATTAATAAATATTTTTTTAGCATTGCTGAACTGGGCAAAAATATCAAAGACTTGTTACTTATAGAAGCTAAGTAATCAATGGGTCGTCAAACGATTTCTATTGCAGCAAACAAAAGGCACAGCCGAGTTGATTTTTAACACTATATAATAATAATTATAATAATAATAATAATAATAAAAAAAAAAGATATTTATAAGATAGAATTCAAGTCTTCGTCTATAGCTCATGTGCCATCGCTATTACATGTAGAGAGCATTGTTATATAAATAAAACACTTTTTATTATAATGTTAAAAATGTTGTAGATACTTTTTTACAATTTCACGATGCAATCGAGATAGCTCTAAACATTTTCTAGAAAGACAGAGAGACAAATGCACCACAGGCATGTATCTTAAATTCATTGAAATACTATAATTTATAGGGTGGCATGAAGGCTGTGCTGTGGGCTGACACATTACAGATGATCATTGTATTTGCTGGTATGTTAACTATACTGATAGTGGGTGCAAACAACCTGGGTGGCATGGATAAAGCTTGGGATGTTGCTGACAAAAACGGGAGAATTGTGATTTTTGAGTGAGTACTCTCAAAGAAGAGACGGTAAAAGAAAGAAACCGAATAACGAGCATAAAAATATTTACATACAGAAATAAGAAATTTGATTATCATATACTAGTACTAGAGGCTGTAAGAATTGACCTGGCAGGGCGAAGCCATGTTACAACTCACTGCATTTTAGATTGAGGTAAAATATGTTAATCGGAAATTATCGTGGGAAGCCGTATTCCATGTAAAGACGATAAAGTACTGTTATGATGCATGAGTTAGCGTAGATTTACGGACAAATCCGAACTGGTTCGAGGCCACGAAAATGAAAAATAAACTGGTCGACTGATGTTAAAGGTTAGCCACGCCCTGCCAGGTCAATTCTTACAGCCTATATTTGTATAAATCAAACCCATCATTTTGGAGCGATTATTTTATATGTCTTTTCCGACAACGTTTGTCAGTAATCTTTTATAGTCTTCGGGGAGAACCTTGTGTTTGATAAGATGTGGGCTATACTCTGTGAAAAGGGAATATAGTACATTTGCAAAAGGTATCGACTCAGGACCGTTTTCCTCGTGATATAGTCGGCTGTAAGACAAAATGGATTGTATGGATCCATATGTGATGGCGATCTTGTTATAATGCATTACAAAGATGTATTAAACTCCCTTTTGCGAGAGCGCTGCTCATACTAATTTATCCTTTTACTATGGGGACTTTCTGACGACTTAGTTCTAAAAATATCAATGATTCGTCGCAGAAATACTTGAAGAAATACAAAATATTCCTTTTTTTTAATGCTATAGGCAATACTGTTGAAGTAGTCGTTTACAACAAAAATTAGCTCCTTTTCTTACAATGTTTCAATGTGTACTGTAGGGTCACTTTGAGTCGTACTTGTTAGCTAATTTGATAAAGTTTATGCTCTTATGGCACATTTAAGAACCCATGTTTATAATTTATGACATTTAATGATTTGACTATTTTTTCTGTATTCTTCTTCTGAGATTAGGGAATACCGAGAACGACCTAGTCACCACTGCTAGAACTCAGTTTTATATCATTTGTCTTTGAAGATTCAATACAGATCCACGAGTGCGTCACAGTGTATGGAACGTTGTGATTGGTGGAGGGATATTTTGGTGCAGCGTTTTCGGAACCAATCAGGCACAAGTACAAAGAGCTATAGCCGTAAGAAACGTCTCCATGGCAAAACTGTAAGAAGACTATTATTTCGAATATTGAGGGAAAGACTCTCGGCTCATCAGAGCAATGACACCTTTCTTTGCATCTCGACAGCAGACAAATCTTTTGAAAGTTACTCGAATTCTTTTTGTTAAAGAGCGGCTACTTCTTGTATGCCCGTAGTGTTTTTAAAACCATCACAGAATGGATTTTCCCCCTTGAATTTATATTATTCTCTTTATCAGACAGTCTAAAATAGTCAATGTGGTCATGGCTTGCATGGAAGGAACAAAACATATTTGAAATTGACTTTATGTATACGAACTCAATGAACACAACTCTGAATTCATTCTCTTGGATCCCGATGGGGTTAGGAATGCAAATTTTACCAAGAAAAAATCCACTGGCGACTTTTCATTGTTGGATTTATTACCAATTAACAACACTAGTTCGACCTCTTGCGACGGCTGTAAATAATATCCACTGAAACTTGGAAAGAGTTTCATCTGTTAGGTTTCATTAAAGAAGTGGACGGTATAGATTGAAGATCAGACTGCACGTTCTATGCAGTATTTTCTTTATCTATGACGTCAGCAAAAGCCTCTGTTTTTTCGCCAATGGCGCAGAAAGGATTATGGCCAACTTACTGACGAGCCGAACAGAATCGAGTGCAATTGATGTACTCGAACCGGAGCTTGTTGTTTATCGATTACCGTACATTTGTAATTCTTAAGTCCCTGTAGTGCAAATATTCTGTAAACATCACAGGATATGGGACCCTCACTTGTCACGAGCATTATCACATATCCCTTAAAGTTTTGCATTCAGGTTTTAAAAAAAATTTATGTTTCACCCTTATGTCACGTTTTCCCAATCTTTAGCAGATCTAAGAATAACGTGTGTGTATAAGGTCCCCATAGATGTGTTATTGTTAAGCCTACGTTTACACCATGTTCCCGGGCTGCCACGGCAGCCCCGTTTCTCACAACCATAGACAAAACGGGATTGACGTAATACAACGCAGAGGAACAGGAAAAGCAAACTTGATCGCATCAGAACTTACCAGCACGTAACAAACCGTGACAAGACTCAGAGACGATCCGTGTTTGGACGTGGAAGCCTTTTTAGCGGATTTGCTATATAACAAATCTGCTTACTGTGATCGTTTTGGCCGGAACCAAATACATCATGCGTAATGACACATGCGCGCTCACTTTCAGTTTTGCATGGCTGGCGTGGGGACGAACAACACAGATCTACAAATGATATTCAGCTCTGACTTTGAACAAATCATACAAATTATGTTTGGTTTCTTTATAGAAATTTCGTCAAAACTACAAAAATTGTCAGTTCTGAAATACTCTAAATACTTAAACAAAGTTTGTTCTTTTTTTTTTTCATTAAATATTGCTATATGCGTATGAACATTGTTTACACAGACTGCCTCCATTTTCATTCAAGAAATGTTCATTCACAACTTGTGTCGTCCGCTGTCGAAATAAACAAGGAAATTAAACAATAATTTCTTAATGAAATTACATTTTTAAACTCTGTATTATATCAAATAGGTATCTTTAACTGTTCAGATAGCTAGCTAGAATTTGGCCGTAAATAATTTAAAACCCTTTCGATAACGAATACACAGAAGCCATAAAGTCGATTCGGCACCTTGTTAGGTACCGCCGTTCGTATAGAACTATCGATGAATTTCCGAATTGTTTGAAACATTTCTGTGAAACGTATAAAAAAATTAAGATCGTGTAGTCTATTAAGAAATTTTTTTGACGTTTGATTTATGCAAGACTGCTTCCAAAATTTCTCTCCGGTTATCGATGGGACATAAAGAAATCCTTCGTTCACAAACGGCCCCGATCATGTACGAACCCGTGACGTGAATTTATACTTAAGGATTTTCGATGGGAAATCGTGTCCTTCTCAGTGAACTGGACATCCACTTACTTAACCTAACATCCTGGACTTTAAGCCTCAGATACTCAATTATCATCAAGGTGTAAAAGTCCATTCATAGTCCTTTTAATATGCTTGAATTTTGTTACCTTTCATGCAAAAGAATTAGGAATGCAGAATTTTCAGACAGATGTTTGATAAAGGGTCCACAGGAATACATCTTAGTCTAGATCTATACGTCTTACTATTTGGACATGTAGATTTAAACTCTTTGGTATATTTTTTATTGTTGGAGATTGAAGTATATGTATGTACTTTATTTAATAAAGTACATATTTATGATGAACTGCTGCTCAACCCACACTAGAGACGGTTCTGTGCTTCACGTAAATAGCAAGTAATTCAAACCTCAGAACGAAAGAATGCCTATAGTTTTTAAAGTTTTATAGAGGGACTAATTCCTTTGACCCTTAGGCTACTAAGTGCTACTCAAGGACCTTTCGCAGACAGTGTAGATCAAGATCAGATTGCATCGAATGTGCAGTCTGATCTTTGATCTATACTGCCCGGTAAGGAGGTATTTTTCCCCAAACAATAGCTTTGAAATAGAAATATTTGGATTTGTACTATCGACTTGAAAGTTTCATTTTAGTTATGTAAAGGTCAATTTTTACTTTGCATGGCAACTGGTCGCACTGAGTGTGATCTTGGTCCATTATGGCTGCTTCAGCTGTACCCAGGGCAGGGATTTGCAGATATCAAAAAGAAATAATATCTGGACTATGTTCTTCCAGGTGATTAGTGATGATTTTAATTCTTTTCTTCAGACCATGAAAATGGATTCACTCAAAACTGCATTGGAAGTAATGAATAGCCGTTTTACCAGTGTTAATATTGAATTTCAAGTATCTCATCATGCTACATCATGTTTTTTTTTGCACATGTCCCTACAATGGTTCAATTATGTAATATGACTCAAATTCACAAAGACGTGGCTCAAAACTTCAAAAAGGAATCTACATCTATGTAGGTAAATGAATAAAACTTACATAATCACTGACAAAATTTCAAAATCCCATCACACTTTAACTGTAACTTTCATTACATGTGAGACTAAATTCCACTTTTTACATTGTACTTATTCACACCTGCATTTTTTTAATGAAAAGAAATGGACCCAAGAATGTGAGTTTGCATATTACATGTAGGTCTCTTATGTTTTATGTGATACTCATAAAATGAACTTGAAATTATTAAGTATCAGTCCATTTTTTATACTTAAGTGTAACACCGGTTCTTTTTTTGAAACTGTGAATGATAATCTAAGTTCAGACTGTGCAGAATATGAGGTCTAAGCTTGAACCTATACAGCCTATGTTTTTTTTTTTATATTTGCACCAATATAGCGGTGAAATGACATAATCCTGTTCATTTATTTAGTGAGGTTCTGTGAGACTGTGGCTGATTGGTAAAGGTGTCGATTGAGTTATACCGGATTTTATCCTCAGCTAGTTGGCAGGATTTTGTAGTAGTGCCTATAGACAAGACATTGCGTAGAATCAGCCTAGCCCTAGTAAAACCCAAGCCGTACACAAATAAATGGGTTGTCACTGTAAGACTGAAACAGTGTTGAAACTAATGTAACCACCAGAAATCAGTCAAACATCAAATTATTCTTGAAGGTAGTTACAATCAATTTCATGTTTTGTGCCAGTGCATGAGTTAACCTTAGTTTTCTTTTGTGAAATCATTATTTGTTGACTTGTGTCTTTATGATGATACAAGGTGAATTTTCATGTATGTAACAGAAGGAAGGTATATTTAATACTCATGAATTACACATGGCCTAAATCTTAGAAAATACTAAACACACCATTTAGTTTTCACCTTTCAGACTATTACATAACATTTTTTTAGGTCAGGAATAAAACCAAGAATTTTCTTTTTAAAAGAAAGAAGAAATCATTGTATCTGAACAATCAAATTGTTGTGTCTAGTTTGATTTTGTATTTCATTTTGAAATTAATAGTTTCAAGTTGTAAAGTAATAAGGAAGAACCCTTGAAGGGATTCCTAGGTGTTAGAGACATAGAAAGGACAATGTGCTTTCAGTAAGAAATTACATACAAAAAGCCATTGTTTCTATTTCCCTGAGAGGACTCCAGTGTTTTTTTTTTTAACTCTTTACCACACAACAAAATTTAAGACTTGTCCAAATGGAAAGCATTTGCTGATAACAGAATCAATGTGACTCAAAATATGAATTTTATTTTTGGAAGGTCTGAAGACATTTTGGGAAAGGGAAAAATGCTGTTTACCTGCGTTTTCTCCTATTCCCAAATTCTTTTTAAAAGCCTTCTTCCTCAGGGTCGTTTAAAGTCGGGATTGTTTTGTAAGGGTTTAAATTAAATCATACTAGTTTCAAAACAATACATGCTTTATACTTCAGAATGATTGAGAACAAGGGGTCGTGGGTTCGATCCCTGGCTCGGCCAATTTCTTTGCGAGGATTGATGATAGTCATTGCGACAGGATTCATTCCTCTCCCACCGCTGACCATTGTTTCGACGATGGTTATGTGGGAAACCAGCCAGTGGCTTGCAAAGAAAATTGTGCGGAGTACTGGTAAAAGAGATTTACTACCAGATATATATTTCTTTTCATATAAAGTGTATGGTTAAATTCAGTAAAATCATGCAATTTTGGGCGTTTGATAATGGAATTGTAGGCTACTTTAGCAATAGGTCACTCTGTTTATTTTTATTACACCAGATAGGACGTCTTGATACTGATTTGAATATATAAATCCTTGTTGATGGCGCATGTTATTGATTAAGTACCATTCCCTCAAAGCTTTCCAAAACTGTGGCATGAAATCTAATAATACACAAAGAGGCTGAGTAGCGCATTAAGGAAATATCAATTCAGATATTTTTCTTCTAAATCTTATCTTTCTTCTTTACTAATGATTTTCCAGCTATAATTCAGTAAGTCATTTTTGAGTGTGTTGAGGGTATGAAAATCTGAATGGTTGGTTTTAATTTGGGGGAGTCAAAAATCTTGTTCTCTGGTAAGAAGTTCAACAAGAAGGCACAAAAAATTCATATTGCATACATGTGGAAGTAGCAATATATTGTACTCTTTGAACAAATTTGCTCATGATTGCTGAAACTGATTGACAGCTGTAGACCTTGACACTGTGTTTTTACAGAAATATCATTCTATATCATCATCCTATTTTGTATAGTTTTTTAAGTCAGCTGCAGTGTTCTATATATTTGTCAAATAACTTTCACTTATAAATCCATCTTGGTTTTTTTTTTCCCAGTCCTATGCGTGTTTACAGTCCTAAATATAATACTAGCAAAAAAAAAACATCAAATTGTCGGATAAAATTAATACTCTAATAAGTAGTAAAATAACAGTTGCTGCGCAGCACACTAGGTAGAACAACTTCGACTCCCATTGCCCTTGCTTACTCTACTAATTACTTACATATTATACATGTATTACATGTGATAAAAAAAATTTATTATCATTACATCAAATCATAGCTTAAAACTGTTCAACAAATCCGCTTTTCAGGACTTTCAATCCTTTGATTTTCACCGGTATCGATCAGGCCGTAGTAGAACGCAACAAACAATCCGTTCCGCTACGGTCTGTTAGGTTTCTCATCAGCACCGGGACTGCCATGGCAATTTTTTTGACAGTCAAAACATCTTGCACGGCAACCCCGGCGATCACGGTCTGACAAGTTGCTCATCCCGTTCCTCTGCGTTGTATTACGATAATCCCGTTTTTTCCACGGTTGTCAGAAACGTGGCTGCCGGGAACATGGTGTTAACGTAGGGTTTCCTCCACGGCTTGTCACGGATACCGAGAGGTACCGCAAAGAGACTTAACTAAACTTGGTAAATGGAGAAAAAACGAACAAAATCTCACGGCACACCACGTTTCAAACAAACGGGGCTGCCGTGACTGCCGGGAACATGGTGTAAACGTAGGGTTACATTTTTTCACTAGGGCAATATGGCTGAATTTTCCTGGCATGGCTGCTATAATTACACTCAGTTGCCTTGTTGGTGTGGTAATGTATGCGTTCTACGCAGACTGTGACCCTGTCAAATTTGGACTGATCGACAAACCAGATCAGGTAGAGTGGCATAGGTTTTCTTGCCTTCTTTTAAGAGCCCCCCAATAATCCGAAAACTTAGAGTTTCTTCTTGTAAAAATAAAAGATTAATCAAATGTTATAAGTGACGATATAATGCTGACAGGCGCATGTATATGTATACCCATGCTTGTCTAAAGAGACACACGAGACTAGAAGGATTTCTAGAGAATCGCGACATGCTTGTAGAGAGCTTTTAGACTAAGGATGACATTGTCCCGCCCTCTTGAAAATACAGTATTTGACTGAGTAACAGAGAGAGAAAAACGAGAAATTTGCATAATTTTGCATCCAAACGATCACCAAGAGCTGTTGCGTTTATATGTCAAGACATACCGAATGACTTGAATGATGAAAAATACATGTATATGTGCTGCCGTCTGGGAAAAGGAGATTTAATGAAACTTCGTTGCAAAATGCGGATCCATAATGTCTAAAAAACGGCTGAATCATGAGGAAGAATGATACGCTTACTCTAGGGAAATTTCACTAAGACCAAAACGTTTCGACCCGGGTCACCCGGGACGACCTGAGTCGACACATTTTGCAGATGCATTAAACTACCCTTTAACAGCAAAAGTCATATACAGTTGCATGTTTTTCTAGTTGTTACCTTTATACATGATGGACTTACTTGGTGATTTACACGGGCTACCTGGACTTTTGTTGTCTTGTGTCTTCAGTGGAAGTCTAAGGTCTGTAAACACTTACGTTATTTATTTATTTATTTATTTATTTATTTATTCTTGAAAAAAAAAAAAAAAAAAAAAAACTTTGGAAATACCCTTCAAAATGTTGATTATGAAGTATTTGGTAAACAGAAAGCACAAGCATTGGTTATATTTAAGTCATCAAAGAAACTGGCAATTGACTATATAGCAAGTACCCTATGGCCCTCACAAGGGATGGGCTTTTGAAAGAGAAATACACCTGCCTGAAAAATATGAGCGAATTAGAAGACATATTAAAAATCGATTTGAAAAAAGTACTATACTGAGGTTTCTAGACTATGTGAATTACTATTGGCTTTCAACTTTATTCAAGTCTATTAAACCGTTTTTACTCAACATTTAGCCTTTTCCTTTTCAGCACCATTTCATCCGGACTGAACGCTGTAGCAGCGGTAATGCTGGAAGACTTTGTCAGGCCATATTGTTGTGTCGGTTGGTCATCAGCTAGAGCTACTTGGTTGTCCAGAGCATTTGGTAGGCGCAATTTTCGATTTAACTTACGTAACACAATTTGTTCGGAATGTTAAGTTATGTGCTAAGCAGTACTTAGATTTAAGGTCCGATAGCGACAAAAAAACTTCGAGAGTCAAAAAGAAAGCAAAGTCATGCAATATAAAAATATGGTCATTAGTATTAGCCTGACAATGTGTTCTGTGAAAGTTTCAGTCGCAGAAAAAAGGGACCGTAAAAAGTCTTAAAAGTTGGCAGCTTTAATACTAGTTCTATAGTTCGTTTCTCTGTCAGCGACAAGAAATTTGACAGACCATATACATAACACATTGTCTGATTTATAATAGTATTCATACCTTTAAATGGTAGGAATTAAATTTGCCTGCAATTTGACCCCCGAACTTTTTACTTTTGGCTGCTTATGTGCCTTTAACTTACATGTTAGCATCAAGGTTTGAAAGCATTGTGTCTGCATATTAAAAAAGGGCGGTTTAAATTCTTTCACGTACAACACATTAATATAAATTGTACTAAATGTCTAGATTTAGCTTTGATAGTAATGATCTAACCCTTTACCAATCGATCCCGTATCTTAAGGACCCCGAGAAAGAGTGCTTTAGAAAACATTATGGGAAAACGAGACAATAGTGGTAAACGGGATTTCTTCTTTTCCACGATGTTTTCGGATTACTTTAATACCGATCTCATCGTTCGAGCGCCATTTACTCTGATTTCTGCAAAATTTTGAGCCATGCTCGGTGAAAAGGGGGCTTAATGCATTTGCGAAAAGTATCGACCCATGTCAGCCTGCGCAGTTTGCGCAGGCTGACATGGGCCGAAACTTTTTGCTATCTTTGAATTTTCCACATGTCAAAGGATAATTCTACTTCATGATTCAATCAGTTGTTACACAAAGTGGATTTTATGGATCTCTGATTATGAGATTTCTTGCTTGATACAATACATAACGCAGATGCATTAAGCCCCCTTTTGCCAGAACATAGCTCAAATGCTCATAGGGAAAGTCTAAAATCTTGTAATCTGGTCACGAATTCTGATCGAAAAACATAGACCTGTTGTATGTCGATTAGTCTGTAGATTGTGACGGTATTGTGCAGGTGATTTAACACTAACAACGCTTGCACCTTACCAAGGGTGTTTGGAAATAGAGGATCTTACATAACTGTTTATGTGTTATCATTTTTATCGAACGAGTTAACTAAAATTGTATGATGCGAGCCTTTGCGAGCGTCAAATACATTTTAGTCTACGAGTTTGACAAAAATAATAATACAGAAACACGAAAGTGAGATTATATTTATCACATGAAACGAATGATAGACAAAAAATATCCTGCACCATCAAGTTTTGCCTATCGTATACTGTTCACGGGTCCATGTTTACAGATGTAGTTCGATTTCAAATGCGTACATATACAACCAGATAGCTCCATAATATTTACACCAAAAGTAGAATAAAACAATTTCTAGATGGGACAAAAGCAACTAATTCAGAAATTTTGTTGCTTTTAAAAGGCTTTCACTGCATTGTTTGGTTTTTATTAAACATGAAAATCAAAAAAACTGACCACTCGTATACGCCTTAACAACAGTGACGTCATTTTTCCGCGAAACGGTGAAGTGGTACAAATTCCAGCACGAACTGTGGTTGGTTTCGCAAGCTTCACGCGCCCATGACTGAAAATTGATCAGAACCGGGACCCAAAAACGATTATACACTTGTGTATTATCAAAAATAAGTCATGGGTTTAATACACTGCCGGGGGAGGTTTTATGTGATTAAAAAAAATCTGAAATTGAGGACAGAAAAATGTATATGAGCTATGCTCTATAAAAAGGGGATTACTGCATCTGCAAAAAGTATCGATCCATGTCAGCCTGCGGAGTCCGCGCAGGCTGACCTGGACCGAAACTTTCTGCTTTTGATAAATTTTCTGCATTTAAAAGAACCGATCTAGCTCATGATTCACTTGATTGTTAGAGGAAATAGATTTTATGGACCCATGATTATGCAATGACCTGGAGATGCATTAAGCCCCCTTTTGCCAGAGTATGGCTCAATTTTGTAGACCTATTTGCATCTTCATCATTTCAAAGTTTCGTCCCTGCTTTCGTTGAGTTGCAATACGAGATTGACACACCATCATGGCGGATTGATTACTGTGTAGACTTTTGCTGACAAAAAGAAATGAGCTATGCTCTGTGAAAAGGGGGCTGAACGTTTCTGCAAAAGGTATCGACCCATGTATGATCTTGTGATATACTACCCATTTAAAAAGTAGCAGTACTGTCTTTGTAAAAAGTAAATACAAAACGGAACGAAATGGGTCGAAACTTTTTGCTATGGGTAGATTTTCTGTATGTTACTTAACCAGTGTACATCATGATTATGTCGGTTGTTAAACATAATTGATTTTATTGATCCATTACTATGTGATGACTTGCTTTGTATCATGCATCACGCAATAAACCACCTTTTGCCAGAACAGGGCACCAATTATTTTTGTTTTACTTCAAAACTATTTCAGTTGTCCTATGTGGGTTTCTGTCTCTAGCATTTGCCTTCATTGTTGCACAAGTCGGAACTATGATCTTGCAGGTACTTAATGTTAAATGTAATTTCATTGGGTTCAGTGTATTCTGATCTACGAGCAGTGATATAATATCCATGTAAAAAGTAAATACAAAATGTAACGGTACTATCCTCAAGCTAAAGGTAAATAATAACTTGCGCATGTTGAATTCAACTCTTTACCTGACGACACAATTCTACACTTGTCCAAACTAAAGGCATTTGCAGACGACTAAATTCAACATGACTCAAATGATGGGATTTATTTCTAAAAGGGTGATAAATATTGTTGGAAATGGAGGGAATGCTGGTCACTAGCATTTCTCCTTTTTGCACAATGTTTTCAAAACCTGCTGTCCTCAGGTTGTTTACAACCAAGGTTTTTTATGTAAGGGGCAAAACAACTTTGATTTTTTGTTGTTGTTGAAATGAAGTATTTTCTATTCAAGTTAGAGTTATTTTTGCGCCGGTGTAATGTTTACTCGCAGTCTTGCACTAGATTTGTTTAATTTTTAGCGGATTTACTATATAGCAAATCCGCTTCTGTGATCGTTTTGGCCGGAACCAAATACATCATGCGTAACGACGCATGCGCGCTCACTTTCAGTTTTGCATGGCAGGCGTAGGGACGAACAACACAGATCTACAAATGATATTCAGCTCTGACTTTGAACAAATCATACAAATTATGTTTGATTTCTTTATCGAAATTTCGTCAATACTACAAAAATTGTCAGTTTGAAATGCTCTAAATACTTAAACAAAGTTTGGTTTTTTTTTTCATTAAATATTGCCATATGCGTATGAACATTGTTTACACAGACTGCTCCCATTTTCATTCAAGAAATGTTCATTCCCAACTTGTGTCGTCCGCTGTCGAAATAAACAAGGTGATTAAGCAATAATTTCTCAGTGAAACTACATTTTTAAAGTCTGTATTTTATCAAATATCTTTAATTGTTCAGATAGCTAGCTAGAATTTGGCCGTAAATATTTTAAAACCCTTTCGATAACGAATACACAGAAGCCATAAAGTCGATTCGGCACCTTGTTAGGTATCGTCCTTCGTATATACATGTAGCACTATCGATGAATTTCCGAATTGTTTGAAACATTTCTGTGAAACGTTTAAAAAAATGAAGATCATGTAGTCTATTAAAAAGAAAATATTTGACGTTTGATATATGCAAGACTGCTTCCAAAATTTCTCTCCAGTTATCGATGGGACATAAAGAACTTTAGAAATCCTTCGTTCGCAAACGGCCCCGATCAAGTACGAACCCGTGACGTGAATTTATACTTAAGGTTTTTCGATGGGAAATCGTGTCCTTCTCAGTGAACTGGACATCCATTTACTTAACTTAACATCCTGGACTTTAAGCCTCAGATACTCAATTATCTTCAAGGTGTAAAAGTCCATTCATAGTCCTTCTAATATGCTTGAATTTTATTTTGTTCCCTTTCATGCAAAAGAATTAAGAATGCAGAATTTTCAGATTGATGTTTGATAAAGGGTCCACAGGAATACATCTTAGTCTAGATCTATACGTCTTACTATTTGGACATGTAGATTTAAATTCTTTGATACATTTTTTTATTCTTGGAGATTGAAGTATATGTACTTTATTTAATAAAGTGCATATATATGATGAACTGCTGCTTAACCCATACTAGAGACGGTAACTTGCTTCATGTAAACAGCAAGTAATTCAAACCTCAGAATGAATGTATGCCTGTAGTTTTTAAAGTTTTATAGAGGGACCAATTCCTTTAACCCTTAGGATGCTAAGTGCTACTCAAGGACCTTTTGCAGACAATGTAGATCAAGATCAGATTACACCGAAAGGTGCAGTCTGATCTTTGATCTATACTGCCCGGTAAGGAGGTATTTTTTCCCCAAAAATAACTTGGATATAGAAATATTTGGATTTGTACTATCGACTTGAAAGTTTCATTTTAGTTATGTAAAGGTCAATTTTTACTTTGCATGGCAACTTGTCACACTGAGTGTGATCTTGGTCAATTCTAGCTGCTTCAGCTGTACCCAGGGCAGGGATTTGCAGATATCAAAAAGCAAATAATATCTGGACTATGTTCTTCCAGGTGATAAGTGATGATTTTTAATTCTTTTCTTCAGACCATGAAAATGGATTCACTCAAAACTGCATTGGAAGTAATGAATAGCCGTTTTACCAGTGTTAATATTGAATTTCAAGTATCTCATCATGCTACATCATGTTTTTTTTTTTACACATGTCCCTGCAGTGGTTCAATTATGTGATATGACTCAAATTCACAAAGATGTGGCTCAAAACTTCAAAAAGGAATCTACATCTATATGTATATGAATAAAACTTACATAATCACAGACAAAATGTCAAAATCCCATTACACTTTAACTTGTAGGTCTCTTATGTTTTATGTGATACTCATAAAAATGAACTTGAAATTATTAAGTATTAGTCCATTTTTTATAGTTAAGTGTAACACCGTTTTTTTTTTCTTTTAAACTGTGAATGATAAAATTTAAGTTCAGACTGTACAGAATATGAGGTCTAAGCTTGAACCTATACAGCCTATGTTTTTATATATATATATATTTGCACCAATATAGCGGTGAAATGACATAATCCTGTTCACTTATTTAGTGAGGTTCTGTGAGATTGTGGCTGATTGGTGAAGGTGTCGACTGAGTTATCCCGGATTTTATCCTCACCTAGTTGGCAGGATTTTGTAGGAGTGCCTATAGACAAGACACTGCGTAGAATCAGCCTAGCCCTAGTAAAACCCAAGCCGTACACAAATAAATGGGTTGTTGTCACTGTAAGACTGAAACAGTGTTGAAACAAATGTAACCACCAGAAATCAGTCAAACATCAAATTATTCTTAAAGGTAGTTACAATCAATTTCATGTTTTGTGCCAGTGCATGAGTTAACCTTACTTTTCTTTTGTGAAATCATTATTTCTTGACTTGTGTCTTTATGATGATACAAGGTGAATTTTCATTTATGTCACAGAAGGAAGGTATATTCAATACTCATGAATTACACATGGCCTAAATCTTAGAAAATACTAAACACACCATTTAGTTTTCACCTTTCAGACTATTACATAACATTTTTTTTAGGTCAGGAATAAAACCAAGAATTTTCTTTTTAAAAGAAAGAAGAAATCATTGTATCTGAACAATCAAATTGTTGTGTCTAGTTTGATTTTGTATTTCATTTTGAAATTAATAGTTTCAAGTTGTGTAGTGATAAGGAAGAACCCTTGAAGGAATTCCTAGACGTTAGAGTCATGGAAAGGACAACGTGCTTTCAGTAAGAAATTACATACAAAAGCCATTGTTTCTATTTCTCTGAGAGGACTCCAATTTTTTTTAACTCTTTACCACACAACAAAATTTGAGACTTGTCCAAATGGAAAGCATTTGCTGAAAACAGAATCAGTGTGACTCAAAATATGAATTTTATTTTTGGAAGGTCTGAAGACATTGTGGGAAAAGGAAAAATGCTGGTTACCAGCATTTTCTCATATTTCCAAATTCTTTTTAAAAGCCTTCTTCCTCAGGGTCGTTTAAAGTCGGGATTGTTTTGTAAGGGTTTAAACTAAATCATAACTAGTTTCAAAACAATACATGCTTTATACTTCAGAATGACGACAGTTTGTTTCCTTTGTAGCAAGAGTAGGTTAAGATCAGACCACCTAACATAGTAAAATCCCACTCCTATAGGCACACTATTTTAGATTTGAATTGTTTGCAGTTTATATGATTATACCCACTATATGAAAGTTTAGAAAGTGTTGTGTTTATACTCGTAGTCTGACTAGGATTGTAAAATGCTGTTTTAAAAATCAAAACCTTGATATCTGAGTACTGAAGTCTCAATATTTCAAAAGAATCTTGCATTATGATGATTAATAATGATTTTAGAAATGCTTAAAATGCTATGGTAAAGGAAAATATATAGTCATCATGTTTAGTGTATTTATTTAAGCTCACATGTTTACTAACCCTAAGGTGAGCTGTTGATATTTTCAATCTGACTTAAAGCATAATCTCAGACAAAAACCACCATCACTAGTCCTTCTGAAAACCCTTGATTTTTAGTACAGCCAAAAAAAGCTGAGCCAATTGGATAAGTTGTTTCAAAACTCTTTCTGAACATCCTTCAAAATGGGATAATAAAGCCACGCTTACCTTAGTTAAAACAAATTGTATCCTTTATGGTGTTATGGAATGGGGACAATATGACTTTGGTAAGAATGAAAAAAAAATCTCTACCAATGTTTTCAAAAACTTAAGAGCTACATTTTGTGAGGCTGACAGAAATGTCAGATAAATGTTAACCTTGCAGGAGGCCATTGTTAGATCCACATTTAATTAATTGAATGGCGTTTAATGTCGGTTTCAACATTATTACAGTCATATAACTGCTACAGCTAGCTTATTTAAGTATGTCTGGGTTTCAGCAGTACTAGGCTAGGGCTCTGAAGTGTCTTGCCTAAGGCCACTCCCACAGAAAAACATATGGCCATCAGGTAACAAGTCCTAAACTTAACTAGTAAGCCATGCAGGACCCCAGATCCACATTTAGAGGGGAGTTCATTTTTGTAAGATTGTTCAGATTAGTCTATGTCCACCATCTATGCATAAATTACTTTTTGTTTTTTAATCAAAATTGGTAATTAAATGGATGCTATTTTGTTATTCACTCCTTCCCCATATGACAAGGTTTAGGCTCTTTAAATGTATCTGCAGACAACAATTCAGAAACTGATACAAATGAGCTGAAGTTCACTCTTATGATTGAAAACAATGTTGGAACAGGAGAAAATACTGTTTACCAGAATTTTGTCCTTGTCCCATGATGCTTTCAATTGCCTATTTCCTTCAGGGTTATTAACCCTTGTCCTGCTGAATAACTCAAATGATACCTTCAAGTCGATAGTAAAATCCCAAAGGTTGCTATTTCAAGGTAATTTTGAGGACGATAAATATCTCCTTATAGGACATTGTAGATCATAGATCAGACTGCACATTCTGTGCAGTCTGATCTTGATCTACACTGTCCGCAAAAGGTCAGTGAGTCGCGCTTAGCAGCCTAAGGGTTAACATGAGTGTTCAGTAAAGTGTTAAAATATACCCCAATCAAAATTTTCTCCAGATCTAGTTGTCTGATGCCCAGAAAACCTGACATGGATCCATATGTTGTATACTGGTCTATCCCACAGATTGATATAAAATATAGCTTGTGTTTGTATAAGGGTACACTTATCTGTCTTGCTGTAGAGCTAGCTTTTGTAGCAATGTGGTAGAGCGTTTGCCTACGGAGTTTGGACCTGAAGGTTCTAGGTTCAATCCCAGCCTTTGGGGCTACTGAACAGAACTGTTACAGATACATATAATCAGCATTCAGAATACCTTACGGTTTGTCCAAACATGGCCTATATTTGACCCTTCAATTTTGTGTCATACAAAGTTAAATTGGGAGAAATTTTGAGAATTTTTCTTTTTTTAGCTCTTTAACACACAATAAATCCTATGTTTTATGAGTCCTGTGTAATAGGCCTTATGAAAAAAGTGTTGGCAAACAAGACATCAGTATTTTTTTTCTTTTTTTCTTCCAGAATTTTTTCTACCCTTTACAAATACAAACCACATAATCTGAGGGCTCCATATCTATTGAATTGTTTGTTTATGCTCTAAACAGCAAGCTATTTAGTTTTTTTTTTTTTTTTTGCCTCAAATCAAATTATTTCGTAAAAGGCCAATAAATACTTCCAGATATGTATTTCTTTTCATATAAAGTGTATGGTTAAATTCAGTAAAATGGTGCAATTTTGGACGTTTGATAATGGAATTGTAGGCTACTTTAGCAATAGGTCACTCTGTTTATTTTTATTACACCAGATATGACGTCTTGATACTGATTTGAATATATAAATCCTTGTTGATGGCGCATGTTATTGATTAAGTACCATTCCCTCAAAGCTTTCCAAAATTGTGGCATGAAATCTAATAACACCCAAAGAGGCTGAGTAGAGCATTAAGGAAATATCAATTCAGATATTCTTTTTTTCTAAATCTTATCTTTCTTCTTTACTAATAATTTTCCAGCTATAATTCAGTAAGTCATTTTTGAGTTTGTTGAGGGTATGAAAATCTGAATAGTTGGTTTTAATTTAGGGGAGTCAAAAATCTTGTCCTCTGGTAAGAAGTTCAACAAGAAGGCACAAAAATTTCATATTGCATACATGTGGAAGTAGGAATATATTGTACTCTTTGAACAAATTTGCTCATGATTGCTGAAACTGATTGACAGCTGTAGACCTTAACACTGTGTTTTTACAGAAATATCATTATATATCGTCATCCTATTTTGTATAGTTTTTTAAGTCTTACTCATCAACAAATAAACAACTGAAGTGTTCTATATATTTGTCAAATAACTTTCACTTATAAATCCATCTTGGTTTTTTTTTCCCAGTCCTATGCGTGTTTACAGTCCTAAATATAATACTAGCAGAGAGAGAAAAAAAAAACCATCAAATTGTTGGATCAAATTAATACTCTAATAAGTAGTAAAATAACAGTTGCTGCGCAGCACACTTGGTAGAACAACTTCGACTCCCATTGCCCTTGCTTACTCTACTAATTACTTACATATCATACATGTATTACATGTGATTTAAAAAAATAGTTTTCATTACATCAGATCATAGCTTAAAACTGATCAACAAATCCGCTTTTCAGGACTTTCAGTCCTTTGATTTGTCCTAGTGACTGTTTACAAAATATTTGCCTCCATGATAGGTCTTTGTAGAGGAAATAAACGGAGAAACAAGGCTGTAAAGCAAGAAATGGTCGAACATTATATGAGCGGCTCTCTTGAAAAAGTGTATTTTATGCGTCCTCGCAATGCATTATACCATGCAAGTTGTTGCATGATATAGATTCAGCTTGTCAACAAATCAGTGGAATCATGAGATTGGTCCTTAAATTTGAAGAATGATTTCTAATAGCAAGAAGTTTCGACTCAGGTCGGCTTGCGCAGACTGTGGAGGCTGCCATGGGTCGATACTTTCTGCATATATATAAAACCCCATTTCCGCAAGGCATGGCTCACATATATTGTTAGATTTGAAATAAAATATTAAGGTATTAACTCCCTAACGCTTCTAGTGCAATATGGAATAAAATTTCTTGTTAGTTGATAAATAAGGATTTATACTGATATAATACTTTTGCACATTTTTAACCGACCAGAAATTCCTTTGATGTCTGTCTTGAAATTATTTGTTGATACTTTTGTTAGTTTCCTGAAAAGGGAGGTAATTATTATCTCCCTTTGTAATGAGAATATAGTGGTTTTAGATTTATAAATGATAATTCTAAGAAGGAAAAAAAAAAAAAAAGGAAAAAGTGGCTCGGTTAAAGTAGTACAATAATACTCATTTTTATTTAAAGCAAATTTTGTAGGATAATATTATAGTGGAAACAGCTGTTTTCCATTAGGAGGGTACTACCTTAAGCTGTTTATTCATAGATATTATTTTATTGGTATATTGTCCTCTGTTTGTTTTCCAATAGTTTGGCTATGTTTTGTTTGGCGTGCTTGGTGGTCCTTTGCTGGGAACTTTTGCCCTTGGTATGTTATTTCCATGGGCAAATAAATGGGTATGTATTTATAATGAAAACTTTCGTTTGGAGACAAAAATCAAATTTATCGAATAATGTAAAAGATTAGCAAGTTGAAGTGGTTTTGTAAGAATTACATTATAAACGCTAATATTGCCACTTTATCAGACAGCGAAATTATCGACCCGCTCGAATTGAAAGCATTTGCAGACGACAAAAGTTAAAGATAAGACTCAAATGATGGAGTTTGTCTTTGAAAGGGGTGAAAGCATTCTTTGGAAAAGGAAGACAAGGGACAGCTTTGTTAGGGTTAAGTATGTCTTTTACAACCAATAGGTACAGATGTACCACAAACACTGAGATACGAATGTAGTTTAAACACTTGACTCATCCACAGTGAAGAGGCGTAAAGCATGTTATTGGTCCCAAAGTTCGAGACTTTTAATCTATAGCACGACCGTATTAAATATCCTCACATGCTCAATATTGCTTAAATGACTGGCTGAAACATTTCGTGTTGTAGAATTTGGCCTTTATCATGCTAAATAACTAAGATGAAATTTTCAATTCGATAGCAAAAACCTAAATAATGCTATTTCAAAGTTATGTTTTGGGGAATAATATCTCTTTATCGGACAGTGTAGATCCAAGATCAGACTGCACGTTCTGTGCAGTCTGATCTTGATCCACACTGTCCGCAAAAGGTCAGTGAGTCGCGCTTAGCAGTGTAAGTATTAGTGCAGTTCCTGTTCTACCTATTCACCCTTGAATGTAGTAAGTTTAGTGGTATTCCCTCGATTGGAAATTATCGGTTGCTGAAACCTTTTCTTTATTTCCAGGGTGGTACTTGTGGATTACTTACCAGCTTGTCATTGTTGCTGTGGATTGGACTTGGTGCCACCTTCACTAAGACCAGCGTCACCATAAAACCCCCTGTATCCACGATAGGCTGTAACTGGAATATTTCAGATCTAGCAACTCAAGCGCCAGCCATATCCAACGTGACCAGCCTTGTTCCGGAAATGACAACATCCATATTTGATAAATACACGTGTGTATTTTTCTGTTTTGAAAATGTTATATAACACTGAGTTAACAGCGATAGATAATTGTTTATGCGTATACTTTCCTTAACGTTTAGGGCAGAAATCAAGGTCATTGTTTCTGTACTTAGATAAGGTCAAACCAATATCATTGAACAGTAGAGGGCTTCTTCTTCACTATTTTATTGTCTAGCTCTTATCATTCTAGAATTCGGTCGATTTATTTCTCATTATTTTACAGCGGTATTGAGCGACTGTACACAGTGTCCTATATTTGGTACTCTGGTATTGGTGTTTGTACTGTGGTTGTGGTCGGCCTCATTGTTAGCTTTATTACGGGTGAGTAAAGATCTTACATTTTCATCTATCTGACATGACCATTTTTGTGTAAATAAGAATAAGATTTTAACTTAGGACTGGTTGTTGAAAATATCCCATGAGCTTTCGCACGAGTTTTAATCAGGGGAAATAGCTCCAAAAAGAGTCAACGGAACATATCTTGGAACTTGCGAGCTAGAGCCTTCGACAGAAGAACGGTAAACAAAGGTATTTCTCGAAGAATTTTATCAATATTTATGTCTTTATTAGCAATATATGGGAAAATCCGGCAATGCTACCGTGTGTTGATATGAATTAAGTTTATTCCTCGTTAGAATTGGCCGTAAAAATATGCTGGGTTTGAATATATATGTAATTTTGTCCTAACTTTTAAGCACGGAACTGAAAATCTACCATTTTCTGCCAACACGGAGATTTGGGGGCCACAATTTTTTAATTTTCCTTCAAATCTATAACTTTCAGACCCCAGGCGCACCCATCTCTGATAAAATCAAGCACGAAAAAAGATAAATAAGCAAAAAACTTGCCGGTGGAGAAAGCGTTCCCAGAGAACATTTACAAAGTTACTGTCCAAACTGTGGTCCAAGACAGGGAGATAGTGCCTTCGTCCGTATTTTACAGTCATACCTTTGTTTACTGTTTTTCTGTCAAAGCCTCTGGCTCGCAAGTTCCCGGATGTGTTGAGGGCACAAAATTCCATTGATTCATTTTGTAGCAAGTTCCCCTGATTACCACATGTATTTGATTAAGTATACATTTTCTTCTTCAGACGAAAATTCAATGACGCTTGTGAACGAAAAAATATCCAATTACTTTTTTCCTTCATGCATCGTTTATTTAAAATGTTCGCGTACACCGATGTTATTCATTAAGGCTTCTTAGGAAATTGAGGTTGTGCTGCAATTTGTGGTTACAAGCTGTTTGTTTACTTCTGGTTTTCTTACCATTGCTTCTAAAATAAGATTTTTTACGTGAATATTTGAGATTTAAGATATGACCCTGCTCACAAAGCAACCTGGGGGTGCACAGTGTAACACACCTGTGGGTTCACTCGAAGTAACTGCACCAATTAAATCCTTTATCCAAATTAAGTATTTTTTGTTAAACGGTACAGGTCAACACTGGACTGAACAAAGCATGCACTCTGGTCTTTGATCTACTCAATCCACTACTATGTGATTTGTTTGATTTTTTTTTACCAAAAATCTTACAGAAAGAGAGAGAGAGAGAGAGAGATGAATATTTTGGATCTGTTTTTACTGACAGACAATCACTACTTGGCACTGACGGGTAGTCAACGCTGCTGTTTTAAATATGAAATGAAGATAGGGCGACAAAGCACGTTGCAATATATAATCACGTCTGTTCTTCTGCAGCAGATGCTTCTGATTGGTAGAGATAAGTTTTTTGTTCATTTTGCAGGTAGGACTGATCCGTCAACTTTAAATCCAAAACTTATCTGCCCCTTTTTTGACATCTTCTGTCCTTTTTTACCGGAGAAGATAAGAAAACCACTGAGATTTGGAGTCAGACATCGCGAGGTATATATTGGTTAATTATGCTTAATTATCAGAGGACAATATTATATTATACTTTTCCATCTTCGAATTATTTGCAGACGAAAAGTTAATTTCTCGGGATTTTATTGAAAGAGATGAGGGGAAAACTGATTACCGTTCTATCCTTTTCGCACAATGTTGCTCAAAAGCATTCTTCCTCTGTTGCATAAAAATGAGATCATTTTGCAACGGGTGAACATCTAAGCAAAGGTTCTAATGGATATTTTAATTCTTGGAATTCTTGGTTACATTAACCTTTTACCACAATCCAGTTTCTAGCGATCCTGAAGTAAAATACTTTTTCTCCTTTCGCCATCATGATGTTTACTCTTTCCGAGGCATGGCCCATCATTTGAGCTACATTAAATATGTTGCTACAGTTGCTCTCAAAGCAACAAAACGTGTAAAAAGTGTGTCGTTTGGTAAAGTGTTAATGATATATTTTGCGTCTTTGAAACATGCAGATTTGAATACATTTTCGATAAAGAGATATCTTTTTGTAACAAAATTTACTCCTTTTGCCACATTCAACATGAACATCATTTACAAAGTAAATGTTCTCCTCTTTATATTGGGCTATGTCTTACTTGCACTACTGGAGAAATACCAGTAAACTACACGATCTTCCCTATGGTATTGAAAAATTCGTAAGAAATCAGTATTGTTACACTGGGAGTATGCAGTGAAAAGGGAATTTTTGGCGAGTTCCACTTATGTCCAACGCTATTTAACTACACTTTACTTATGATAATCTCTATCATTTACAAGACATGAAGATCAAAAGGTGGTTTGACAAAATTATGTCAGATAGATGCATTGGCCGTTTGTTTCAACGGCGATGAGATGTTAATGTTGCGTTTGTTACTGATAAACAATGTTGTCTTTTCCTTTGAATCTGTGTCATTTTTTTTTTGTATTTGTAATAGCGTTTTAGGAATAAATGAAATGGTAGCCACACTAATGGATGTCGCAAGTTACATGTATAAAATTCAAGTAAACAGGGTTATTTAGAATTGAGGATAACCTTGTCCAGGGTTAAAACCGAAACAATAAGCCTAAATAATTAATTGATAAGTCTGGTGCTGCTGAGGCAATTAAAATGGAAAAATTAATGTTTTTACAGGTATATGAAGACGACAAAATAGAAAACATTACATCCGTCCTGGACGAGAATCGCCACACACCTTACACACTCAACGGAAAAGCTCACGACAACAACGCGTTTGAGGACTCCCTCTATGATTCTAACACCGTACTCTAAATTCAAAATACTGAAAGTAATCTTGTTGTAGTAGCATAGATTATGAGAAAGTCAGCGATTTAGTTGGGTACATTCCTTGCAGAGAAATGGACGGCATATTTTTCTCTTGCTTTCTCTCTTTTTCTCTCTTCTCTTACCAGCAAACTGACGAACAAACAAACAAAATTAATGAAACACAAATGCAATTTTGATTTTATCCTTTATGGTCTTCTAACGGATGGGTTGTTGTAGAACTCTTTAAAATCAATGAGTGGTTTATGCTTCACAGAATTCGGTCTAGTAGAGTTCTGACGGTTCTAACGAGATTGTGTGATATCCATTTTTGGTCAACAAACTCAAATCAGATGTTGTAAATATGATTTAAAAAAAGGAAACTGCACTGCGTGTAACATGTAGTGTCCCAGAACTTTTTGATTTATTTATCTTTCATATAAATATATAAACATTTTATACTCTTTTTTTCTTTAAATTAAAGTTTGCCTAAAATGTGTCGTTAAACAAATTCATTACATTCAAAATATTGCTCAACCACATCCTACATATATATGAGTTTGTACGCCCGTACAGGAGACAGTCTTGGGGAAAAGAAAGTTTGAGCAAGTACTCCTTCTAACTGAAAGGCTTTTACGTTCCTTTAGATGTGTTCTTCTTTTGTGTCGCTCGTGGCGTGGATTTGTTCGTTTTCGAGGGGCTTGATGTACGATTTCAATTTTTGACTTCGATTGTCAAGTACTCAATAATCACTACTTACTTAGTAATCATTTACTTCCCAAGCTGCTCCAGGTATTGTCATGACGTCCACACAAACAGTGACCTGCTTTAGAAAACTTCAATATCTTTATAGCACTCAAATTAACGCTACACAGCAATTCCGATAACAGTTTCAAAAAAAAAAAAAACTGGCTAGCCTCGAAAACGGGCGAGTTGATGATACTAGTTCAAGTTATTTTAACTTTTTACCAGATGACAAGATTTTATAGTTGTCATTACTAAAAGCATTTAAAGTCGTCTAAAAGCATTTAAAATTTGAAATTTAGCTACAATGTTAAGATAAGTCTTTTAAATAATAGAAAACATTGTTGGAAAATGAGAAAATGCTTGTTATCTACAATCTGTTCAAAGGTCTTTTCTTCAGGGTCTTAAACCATTAAAATAGAACAGAGCAGAGCAGAACAGAACAGAGCAGAACAAAACTTGTCTTTTATTTTCATCCAAGTGTAACGTGTACAAGTATAAAATAAAGGCAATATATCATACAACAAATTATGGCAACACGCTTTTTGTCATATGATTAAGTAGCGCATGTATATATTATTGAAAGCAAGGAAGGAAATATAGAGAGAAGTCAACTTTTCCTATCCTCTCCCCACGCCTTGCCGTCCATAATACATGTCTTCCATACTACTGCGATTAATATGAGCCGTGCTCTGGCAAAAGGGCGCGTAATACATCTCCACGATGTCTTAGTATTATACCAAGCAAATCATTTCATAATTATGGATCAATAAAATCCATTTTGTCTAGCAGCCGACTGAATCATGAGGAAGATTGATCCTTAGATAAACAGATAGTTGACCAATAGCAAAAAGTTTCGACCTGTCTGCACGGACTGTGCAGGTTGACCTGGGTCAATACTTTTTTGCAGATGCATCGAGCCCTCTTTTCAAAGCGCATAGTTCATATATTGAGAGACAAAAATGTGGGAATGCGCCGACAGCTGGTAAAGGGCTGACATCTTAATATTTCTTTTTTTAATGTGGATGGAAGGAGAATATCGGTTTCATTTAGTTGGCATTTAAAGGACAGTGCACAGAGAAAAAAAAAAAATGGATAAAAATTTAGTCGCACACTTCATCATCCAACGATTTCCAAATCGTTTTTCTTCAGATCAGATGTTATAACAACGTTAGCTATCCACTCTATATAGTGACCAATATCTGTGTAAATACCCGGATGGAAGGCCTCTGCACACCCATTTCCCCACGAAATAACACCAGCCAGGTACCATCGAGAACCTCTCTTACACGACAATGGCCCTCCTGAGTCACCCTACCGAGTACAGTTACAATACAGAAAAATTTACGAGCAAAAACAATGATAGAAATATTAAAAGCATTTGATAAGTAGAGGCTCTTAAATAAATGTTTATGTATTATCATTTTTATCAAACTACTGGACTATTATATGACGCAAGCCTTGGCGACTGTAATACACGTTTGAGTCAACGAGTTTGATAAAAGAGGTCGTACATGAACACAAATGTGAAATCCTATTGATCACATTTTAAACGAATGACAGACAAACAAGTATCCTGCATAATCACTTTTAGCCTATGTTTCAGTCACTAGTCTATGTTTACAGATGTAGTGTAGTTTGAAAAGTATACATACATAAGAAGATAGCCCTGAGACATTTACATCGGAAGTAGAATGAAACAGTTTATAGAGGGATTAAGTAGAAACGGTTTTGCATTTGTTTAATATTACAAATAACTTTTGCTGCATTTCGTGTTTAAATATGAAAATCATATAACTTTCCATGTTTATACGTTTTAGCAACAAAAAGTCATTTTCACGCGAAATGCCAAAGTAGTGCATATTACGGCACATGCTGTAGTTAATTTCGCCAGCTTCATGCGCTGTTAACAAGTAACCAAGAATCGGGACCAAAGAAACGATAGTAAACTAGCGTAATATATACATATAAAAAATGCATAGGCTTAAGACAATGCTGGGTTAAAAGGGAATCTGGGACGGTATTGTGTAAAAATCGAGGAAGAACTCTAAAAATATCTGAGCAGCTTTTTTTTCTTTTCATTTTTTATTCATCGTTACTGTATGATTAAGTTTCATCCATTCAGAGATTACCTTATACCATTTAATTCCATAGAATTACTGAACGAAATCAACACTGTCACAACTTCCCGTGGGGTGGTACAGTGTTTCATTTCAAAATTTTCGAACCCGGACTGATTTACAGTTTCTCACGGGGTGGTACAGTAAATCGGTCGTACCCGAACAGGTTAACAGTAACGATAAATATTTCCTCACACGTACACAAGATATTAGTCTTCAGCAAATAGTGTTCCTATTAGAGTTTTTATGCGAACGCCGAAGACGAGGGCGGACTGCGGACAACGGACTTTTTGCGGCGTTGTCTCAAAAGAATTATACCCTTTCCAAAAGTTACGCGTGTAACAAACTCCACTCTTACTTACTTTTCTTTACTCTTTTTACTTACACTTTTAATTATTCTACATGCCCTTTTCATCAAAGAAATTGTTTTTTATTTCAAATCTTTGTAACCCATTGCTCACTTCGTGGTATTCCATACGCGTTTATCTGAGGAAACTTGGACTTCATGATGGACCAAACAAGTCTAATCCTAATTGTTGGATGTAACTGGTAAAACAAGAAGGTTTTCCTCCATATATGACGCCATGTAAATTTTGTGACCTCTTAGATGGTGCCATATGGGTATTATAGAACATAACTGAACAACAATCACCTCTGATGTACAAAATATATCCTTCAGGATCTTGCTGTTTCAGACAATAAGATTTATGATGTTTTCGTCTTATAATTTAATAAAATATAGCGGCCCAAAGTTTACCATTCCAAAAGTATGTAAAGAGTCACCCATTTTAGCAGAATTTGTGGTACTCCTGTTACGCACTATCCATACCAAGATTGAAGGTCATCAGACCTTCTAGATTATTTCTTAATGTTTCTGATATATATTTAGTAACAGCAGCCATCTTGGTCACGTGACCAAGACCATTTGAGCAAATATTTCTTTGTAACATCCAAAAGGAATCTAGTAAAGATATTTGATTCAAACTGATCAAATAAAATCTGAAGAGAAACAGTTTACGTAATTGTGGATGGATGGACGGAAAGACGGACGAACGAACGAACGTAAGAGCGAACGATGAACGTCAAGCGATCACAGTTAATCATCTTTTTGTGCACAGGTGAGCTAGCAAAATTAAATTTAAATGTACCTACGATTGCAGATCCATCCATGTACGTAGTAAAGGTGCTTGATTTTCAAGGACACTCCATGCTCGAATTAAAGGCGAAGTACAAGGGCATTTGATTACACATAAATAGTGCCTATCATTATGCCGTCTCAGATTTTACCAAATAAGGAGCTCTTTTTCATGATGTGATTTGCTTGGTGACAAAAGATATTCAAATCGCTACCCTATCCTCACTGCTTACACTGTCAGCAAACTCCACGGAAATGAAATGATGGAGCGACTCTACATACAAATGTATAGGCAAGGCTCTAAACTTTCAGATCAGTGATAAAAACTCGAAATTACGTAAATGAAGGACCATCTTTCTCCCACCTCTTCATTAGTTAACATCTGTTTTTGTATTTGTTATTAATGTTTACTTTTCAACCCGCTTATTGACCACTTAACGGTATACAGTTGACCCACCAGTCAGATCGGCCACTTTTTCAGTTGTGGAAAATCTACAAATAATTGTAACTTTCAAAAACTTTGTGCATTAATACGAGCAAAGAAAGACACTTGATGACTAACTAGAACCCCCTCCCCCCACCCCCCCATAATACTACTTCTGATTGAAGCGGAAGTAACCCGCATATCAGATTACAAATTGCAACAGTTCAGAATCAACATAGCTAACTGAATGCCCAATTGCGGCCAAAAGTAAATAATGCCGGTGTTAAAATGCATTTAGAGTTAAATCAGATATGGCAATTATGTTGAAGGTGACAATCTGTTATTGTTCAGTCGGTCCAAGTTTTACTCGCTGCTAGAAAAAAATATATATAGGTCAAAAGTTGCCAGGTCGCTTTATAAATTCATTCTTCTGCGTGATAAAGCTTCCGTTGCCTATCTGTAGATATATGGAGTCTCTGCATGCAAAGATTTGAAATGGCATTTAAACTTTTAAAGGGTCACAATTGAACTTACGTAAGTACAAAATTAATCTGTAAGTTCAGTTTGGATATATTCAGAGTATTTAACGAGAAAATGTTTCCTTTTCCAACAATGTTTTCAAAGTACTTCTTCTCACGGGACTTTTTGCGCAGTTACGGTACCTTACAAGCGTCGATTCCTCCATACTGATAGCCGGCACACAATACGCCTGACGTCAGTGTGTTATTGTACCACGTGTCACACAAAGAGGTATCTATGATGGGCACCTTGGCTTGTTGTAGAACATGGGATGGCCTGGAATCTGAAGCGACAGATTAAACCCTTTACCAAATCATGCACTGTTTCAATGACCATAAGGAAGGAGCCTTACCAGCAGTTTCTTCTTTTCCCTGCAATATTTTTCTACCATTTCAAAAATAAGAATTGTCGTTTGAGCGACATTAAACTTGTTGTCTGCCAATGCTTTCAATTTGGTCGAGTCCAAAATTTTGTTGTTTAATAAAGAGTTAGTTCACTGTCTGCGATATGCAGTCAAACCTAAATTAGTGTTCAAGCACACAAGCAGCTAACTTTTTAAAGCATCAGATTGTGACTAATGTTAAATGACTGTATAATAACCTGCGTTAAATAGACATTTTCTATAAAAGACAAGTTTTGCATGCTCCCTAAGCTGGTTGTTTAAGACAGGTTTGGATGTAAATAAGTTCGACTTTTTCAATCATTGAAAAACTCATGCCAGTCTCAAGACGAATTAGGTGGGAATAGCACTGTAGTTCCACGATAAGACTACAAGCACTATGCAGTCTGATTATGTCCGCACTAGAATTTATAGGTTCTGTTTAACTTTCAGGGTTAAACGTAGTCGGGTAAAACATTCTCGGGCTTAAACATTGTTTGGTCATCTTTCATTCGTAAATCTGTGTGATTTAAAATAATATGGAAGTGTTTATTGATAACGGAATGTTGAGATACTTTTTGCGTAATAAAGCACAAGTATATAAATATTTGTAGCAAAAAGGGCAACTGTTTTTCTCATATGTTTTGTTCATTTTAAGTAATGCAATACATTGAGAGCAGGAAATAAACAAGATTTGTGATGACGTCTTCATGTCGTCATATTGACTACTGTACAATCCGGAAGCAGTAAGGGGTCATATTGCATGTAAATCAGCTTAGTGTTGACATACATGTAGTTTGTAAATCGAAATATGACCGCAAAAACAGTTAAGCACCGGGGCTTCTAAGGGACTCCCCTTCTCAGAGGATCTTTCGCACAAATGTAAAAGATTTCGACGGGATACAACTTTGGAGATCAGGTTATATCGTTTAAAGTTTCGTTAGCTAGGGTGATCTTTTTCAATGAGGGGTTCGTAGTTTTACAGATGAAACCATGCTAGAGACGGACCATGAATGACAAAAACGGTCTAAATCAAACAGCATGTGTGCCTTAGCTAACCCACCCACCGGTTGTACTTGAGTATCCCCAGCCGGTGATGTAACATGTGTCCGAGGAAGTAAACGGCTCGTCAATCATTCTAGCTAAACACGCTGTGTTAACCCTAGATATCTGAATTGTTGCTGGCTTTTCTAGTCGGACCAATGCGATGTCGTCTCCATGATGTCCAACTTTGTATGTGGAAGGTATAAAGACTTTATGTATGGGAATGTTCTGCTCTGTACTTTCGTTTCGTCGGGTGTTGTAATCTCCTAAAACGACGTGGAAGTAAGAAGTAGTGGGTTTGTATCTGAAAAACGAATAATTGAAAAATTAAAGGTTAAAGTGGTGAAAGCATTGTGGAGACTTTTGGTGAGGACGCGATTTTAAAATAAATGAAAACAGTAAGATAATGTGATTTTGAAATACCAGTATTTACTGACACATATTAGGCACGATTTAAAAATGCTATTATCCTGTAAGGCTCGAAACAATACAGAGTGTCTTAGCTGACTCTATTGTTAACCTGAAACTAATTTTTTCAACTCAGAGGCAGTTCGAAGAATTTCATCTCCAAGTTTAATTGATTTTTACTGAAAGGCATGATTCACACTATAAGGGCACGACAGTATTTGTAAAAAGTATGCGTGTTTATGGCATTTGGTACAAAAAGGTCCACCGCGACGATTCAGTATAATTTACATTTTTTCTGTTGTTGAAAGTCCCATAAGATGTACATCTTGTTTTTCTTTTCAACAGTCTGAAATATTTTTGTTGGGTTTAATCTATTTGATATATCCTTTAATAGTTAAAGTAGATAAAATTTACTGACAACTATACGTATTTTGACTTACTGGTCAAAACAATGTGCAGCAGTGACCACCCACTCTTTACTTATCAGCGTTGCTCCGCATAAGGTTTTACTAGGAATACCGGACGGAAAACTAACTTGAATTGATGCCATCCATGGCCAACTTCCGGCAACGGCGTTAGTACCTCCAACAATTCTTGGTGATACCGGGACTACCCTTTGTACACCACATCGTGAAGCTGGATGAAGTACATATTAATTATAGTTCTGTCCACAATTAGCCAATAATTCTGGACATTTTTCCACAAGTATATTTCAAGACGAGCAATGTAATTGGCCGAGACACGGTGTTCCGACCAATCAGATAGATAGGAATGAAATTTAGAAAGAGAATTAACTTAGAATGATTTGCAAAAAAGGCTCCGAAACTACGGTTTGTAAACCACCATATGAAACTGGCAATGCTAAATAATGGTTTGACCGTTCTATTAACCGTGTAGAGGCGTATTGGAGGCTGTGGTCCATTGGAAGAATTTTCAGTCAGACTACTATAGAGAGCTCGAGTACAAGTTTTCAGGTAAACTACGTCATACTTAGGAATTACTCAAACCTTAGACATGAGAAGTTCACAGACTTGATCAGTTTGCAACTGTTTCTATTGTCAATTTTTACAAACAGATAATACGTTCAGCTTATTGGCATCTACTGTGGGTTTATGACTGAAACCTTATATCTCAAGAATTTTCTAAATTTGGAAGTAACACAACTTCTGATTGGCTGAACTAAATAGTTTACTCGATCAGAAGTTGTAATACTTTCTAAATCTAGAATTTGAATTCCAATGAAATTAAGAATGCTTATTGAATACAGACCCAGACTCCATGCAGGATTTATCCATGGTTGCGGATGGCAGTGTACGGGATCAAAGAATGGTTACATTTATCTTGAGCCCTAATTCAATATTTGCAGTTTCATACTGTTTAAAGATAGTAAAGCAATTATTTGATACTCTCTTCTGATTTCTTTCTCACTTTTTGTCTTTTAGTTTTTTCGCCTAACATTTGAACAAGTTTATACTTACATTGACATATAACGGAGTTTTCATCCGACTGGTCGGGGCAGTCATCTTGACCGTCACACACCCAACGTTTAGGGATGCAGAGATGGTTGCTGAAACATTTATACTGATACTTGGTACATGTTGGTCCTGAAAAAAAAAGACAAAATTTACCTATCAAAATGTGTTACTTTTGCTGAATTGGCTCATGAGTTTGTAAAACAATGACAACCACATTTATGATTCAATACCCGTACATGTATAAAAAACTATTTTTTTTTTTCAAATATTGAAATGGCTTGTTACCAGTAATTTCTGTTTGCCACACCGTTTTCAAAAGTGGTACTCCACAAGATTAAGAAAAAAAATGTTAGGAGTGAGGAAATGCTTTAACCCTTTACCACACAATCGCGCTTTTAGCGATTCTGAAGAAGAGAGCTTTTGAAAACATTGTGGAAAAAGAAGAAAATGCTGGGAACCAGAATTTTCTCCTTTTCCCACAATGGTTTCTACCCTATTAAAGACGGTTTCCATAATTTGAAACACATTTGAATTGTCGTCTGCAAACGCTTTCGATTTGGCCAATTCTACATTTTTCTCGTGTGGTAAAGAGTTAATCCATGTTTAACCCTTTACCAAACGACATATTTTAGACTTATTCTTGAAAATTGAATGCATTTGCAGACGACAATTTTTAGGTGGCTCACGCTTTGGAATCTAACTTTACAAGGGTAGAAAACATTCTGAGAAAAGGCAAAAATGCTGAATTGCATCATATTCTCCTTTTCAACGATGTTTTAAATAGCTTTTTTCTTCAGGGTCGTTAAAAGATGAGACTGTTTGGTAAACGGAATGACACTTGTCTCCGTATAGCTGACACCATTGAATAGAATTTGCCCATTGTTCCATCAAAAATTCGTCTCCGTATAGCTAAGACCATTGAATAGAATTTGCCGATTGTTCCATCAAAAATTCGTTTCCGTATAGCTAAGACCATTGAATAGAATTTGCCCATTGTTCCATCAAAAATTCGTTTCCGTATAGCTAAGACCATTGAATAGCATTTGCCCATTGTTCAATCAAAAATTCGTCTCCGTATAACTAAGACCATTGAATAGAATTTGCCCATTGTTCCATCAAAAATTCGTCTCTGTATACCTGAGACCATTGAAAAGAATTTGTCCATTTTACCATAACTAAAACCAAACCTTGTGGCACACCGCTTTCCTATTCTTTTCCTGACTTTGATCGTATGATATGATGAACTGACTAAATGAACCTTTACAAATAAACTGTAACGTTTTATTTCTGACAGAATAATCTTGTAGAGTTTTGTATGATCCTGTTTAATATCATAAACAAGACTAAAGTTTGTTTTACTATAATTATTATAATCTACAAGAGTACTTTTAGGATACCTACGATAAGTTTTAGTGGCTGGTTTCGAACATCTTACTCCAGCATCCTCTGCGTGGATACAGTCTGTGAGGGATGGGTCTAAATTACAAGTAGAGAAAACACTACCTGAGTGTTATACATAGAGCAATATAAACAGAGAGGACAGAGCGAGCGCAATTTTTACCACTTTCTTTAATCCGAAGCCGCCCAAGTGCTATTGTTTGATATCCCTCGCCGGCGTTTACATTCTAGCAAATAATCCCTTTATACCAAGTGCAAAGTCTTGTAAGTTTATTCTTATATTACTTGGTTTTAAATCAGTCGTGAAAATATAAAAGCAACTTCATTTTAGTTAAGCCGACACGAGCATCCAAAACATGTCTTACTCGCAGACTAGATAAAATTTCAAAGGAACTCACATCCTTTTATCTTAATCTTTTACCAATCAATCCCGTATTTCTATACTCAGGGGATAAATGCTTCCGAACACGATGTTAATTTCACCGACATAGTTTTTTTTCCCTTTCAAAGACAAATCCAAACACTGAAGCCGAATTTAATTTGTCGGGCGAAATGCTCTCCATTGGGACAAGTCTTAAAACATGTCGTCTGCCAAGGGATTAACTGTTTTCATTGCGATAAACTATGGTCGACATAGATCAAGATCAGAGGCTGTATCAACCGACCAATCTAAGTATTGCTTTACTTCTAAGTATCAATAATTGCTATTGATTGGCTGAGAAAAACGTCCCAGCCAGTCCGGTGGCAGGCCAGAGAGTTTATAATTAGAAGTGGCATAGCCAGGACTGGAATCTTTTGATTTCAGCATCATCAAGTCAGTTGTGAAATCCATTCGACCTCTTTCTCCTAAATTTCTCCTTTACTACATTTTTCACATGTATTCATCTATAAGATCTCAGTTCAAATTGGTCAATCCATATACTCAACCTCTTTCCACGGCTCCAAACACAGTCCACTGGAACACAGACAAATTTTTATCCAATGGGCTAGATTAAATAAACGGAAGGTATAGATGGAAGATCTAGGCCCGTATTCACCAACCATTCTTAAGAATATTTTTGGTCTAAATCTGGATTTTGAAAGTAACACAACTTCTGATTAGCTAAACCATTTGGTTTAGCCAATCAGAAGGTGTGTTACTTTCAAATTTAGAAAATTCTTGAAAATTAGTCTAAGAATACTCTTAAGAATGGTTGGTGAATACGAACCCAGGCTTCTGTGCAGTCTGATCGTGTTCTATGCCGACTTCATAAGCCTGTTGCGTCGAAAGGGTTAAAATTAAGGACTACTATACCATGTAATCCAACACATTCGTCTAGAGATGTATCGTTCTTTCTGCAGTTTAAATCGTCGTGGAATATAGGGCCCGTGCCTTGTCCGAAATATCCCTATAAAATTCAAGATATACCTTTGGCCGTATTCACTAACCATTCAAGCCTTGTCCTCAAGAATTTCGTATATTTGAAAGTAATACAACTTCTGATTTGCTTAACCAAATGGTTTAGCCAATCAAAAGTCACGTTACTTTCTAAATCTAGAATTTGACTTGGAATGACATGAAGCAGTCGATGAATACGGACGCTAATACTCAATTATGCTAAACAAAATGGTGTAGCCAATGAAACGGTTGTGTTCCTTTCTAAATACCGAGCCCCGGTAGCTCAGTCGGTAGCGTACGGGACTCGAGAACAGCGGGTCGATAATTCGATCCCCTGCTCGGCCAATTTCTTTCGAGGGATTGATGATAGTTGTTGCGAAAAGATTAGTTCCTCTCTCGCCGATAACTATTGTTTCGACGGTGGTTATGTTTGAAAGTAGCCAGTGGCTTGGAAAGAATATTGTGCGGAGTACTGTTAAAAGAAAACTCCAGGAAAGCAAGGATATGTACACTGGCCACCACGATACAACTGAAATAATGTTGAAAACGACGTTAAACGCCATACAATCCTTTTTTACCATTAGATTTTGACTGATCCTCGATTCGATAAACGAAGAATGAATTTTCATAGAATTAGAAGGGGAATCCATCCTTTTCTATCAATTTTTTTTTCCAATTCTTGAGGCGAATTTAGAATATCGTGTTTTGTGAGGATCATTTTTAAACTGTACAAATGGTATACCTGCTTCGAGTCGCCTTAAAAATATAGGATTACATCTTGCAAAAGTATGCTTTGATGCAGCTTTTCTTCTCTCATAAATGGGTTTGCTTGACATAAGCAAGACTTACACACGTACCCCTGGCGTAACGGCAATGACATTATCGAAGCCGAGTTGTCTGCAGACAACAAAACCATCAAAGTTCGACCATGAGTCATCGCATACCGTGCCCCAAGTTCCGTTGACCTTGACCTCGACTCTCCCTTCAAAAACCGTCCTTCCGTTGGCAAGGCGTATGTCGGTCCAAACTGGTGTGAAATGGAAAGCCAAAATAAAATTTGTTAGCAACATGTATATATTTAATCGGATTTTAGGATTTTATTTTTTATATCTATAAGTGAGCCTAAGTTTACATAAAAAGCAAAACGACCAGTCCAAGTCAGGAAAAGAGGACCACTTTCACTTTTATGACCAGATTATCGCAAACAGAGAGAACGTGTTGGATTCAATGTCGTACTATGGAACGCCATAGCTGTCATAAGTTAACACAATTTGAGTTGTTTTGTTGGTATGGAATTTCATTTTGTCGAACAGATACCTTAATATGTCTACCTGGCATGTGATTTGCTCAATACAATCAATGTTGAGTTATTATACCGTTGTATTATTATGTCTACATATGTTGTTGTTACGTTAAGGAGACATGATGACTTTTCGATTCTTTCTGTTGTTTGGTCAGAAAAGAATGGTGACTTGTCATACAACTGAACTATTACGTTTACACGTTATGTTATTGCGTACATTAGCAATGCTGACTGGTCGGTTCTTTGTGTTGGACGGTTAAAAAGCAATGTTGGTTTGTCAAATGGTTTTATTACTATATCTACACTGCATTTTATTGTGTTCATTGGACATGTTGCCTGATTGACTCTCTGTGTTGTTGGCTTATAAAACAAAGTTAAGTTGTCAAATGGTCATGTCACCAAATCTACTCGACATGTTATTGTGTTCGTTGGAAAGGTTGTATGGTCAACTGTGTTGTTGTACTGAAATACAAGTTATTATGTCTGCATGCTACGTTACTGTTTACATTGGACATGTTGGTTGGTCGATTCTTATCGTTGTTGGTGTTAAAAACAGAGTAAGCTTGTTAAACAGCTGTATTATTACGCCTACAAGCCGTGTTATTGCTTTGGTACACATGTTGACTGGTTGACTATTTGTGTTGTTTGGTTGAAAAATAAAGCTATTATGTCTACGTACTACGTTATTGTGTTCACTGGACAAGTTGACTGGTCACTAGTTGTGTTTTTGTGTTACAAAACTAAGCTAGTATGCCTACATGCTACGCTATTATGATTATATCCTATTGACACGATGACATGTCTTGTAGACATAAAAATACAACTATTTCACAACCCAGCATTGCTTTAAACAAATCAATACAGAAAGTCCACCAGTCAACTTGTCCAGTGAACACAATAGCATGGCACGTAGACGTAATAATACATCTGTTTGACATTTTAACTTTGTTGTTTAACCACACAACAGTAACAGTCGACCAGTCAACATGTCAAATGAACACAATAAAACGCCATTTTAACATAGCAATATAACCATTTGACAACTCAACATTGTTTTTTAAGCCAACATAATAAAGACTAGACCACTCAGCATGGCTAATGAACACAATAATATGGCGTATAGACATAGTAATTTAACTCTCTGACATGCTAACTTTGTATTTTAACTAAACAACACAAAGAATCCATCAGTTAACATGTCTCATAAACACAATAACATAGCATGCAGACATAACAACTCAATTTTTTAACACAACAACACGAATAGTCGACTAGTGAGTATGTCAAATGAACACAATAAGGCAGCATGCAGACATAACAACTTTGATTTTTAACCCAACAACAGAAGGACTCGACCATTCAAGATGTCGAATAAAGACAATAAATTGACGTGTAGACATCACGATACAACTGTCTGATGAACCAACATCGTTCATAGACCAGCCAACACAAAGAATCAACCAGTTAAGATGTCTTTTGAACGCAGTAGAATGACATGTAGATATAATGATCTAACTGTTGACAACTTAACTTTGTTTTTTAACCTAACAACAAAAAGGGACGACCGGTCAACATGCTCGATCAACACAGTAATACAGCATTTCAACAATCCATTATTATCTTTTAACCCAACAGCACAAATAATCTACCGGTCAACATGTTCTATAAACACAACAACATGGTGTTTAGACATAATGACACAACTGGTTGACAAGCTAACCGTGTTTTTTTTAACCCAACGAACATGAATAGTCGGCCAGTCAACGTAGTGTATGCACAAACTGAAGTAGCATGCAGGCATAATACCTTTGTTTTTTAACCCAACAAAACAAATAGTTGACCAATAAACATGGCCTATGAACAGATCAACATGGCGTATAAACGCTATAATATAACTCTTGGACACGTTAACTTTGTTCTTTAGCCCAACACCACAAAGAATCGACCAGTCAATATATCCCATAAACACACAATAAAGTAGCATTCAGACATAACAATACAACAACTTGACAAGTCAACATTATCGTTTAAGAGAACAACACAAAAGATCGACCGTTTAACTTATCTTATTAATACAATAACATTTTAAAAGACACATTTATAAAAAACATAAAGAAGTCAAAAGAGTTCATTAACCTCTACATGACAAAACTTGACAGATTAAAGTACCAGACTAACGCAACAACACGTCCGATTGACGTAATAAAAACTTTCGTGTGTCGGACACAATAACACAGCGCATAGACCTAACAGTAACACCATTTGCCAAGTCAACTTTGTCTTTCAACATAACAACGCAAAGAATCAAGCAGGTCTCTTATTCCATTAACATAATAAGATAGTGTTAAAATATAATAAGTTGAGAGTTCGTCAACTGAACATTTATTTATAACATAACAAATTCTTGTATTGAGAAAAACGCTTTCTTAGCTGACGAAATAATGCATTATTTGACATAATAAAATTTGTTGAAACACGAAAACTCGAAATGTATTAACATATGACAGCTACGGCGTTCCATATCGTACGGCACAGAACGGGTTGTGATATCTTGATTAAGACGTCCCCAAAACGAACTAAAGATGCTCTGGCAAAATGGATTTTAATGCATCCCCGTAATACACAATACTTAACGGTCATCATATACATGTATAATTGAGCCATGCTCTGTGAAAAGGGGGCTTAATGCATCTGCGAAACGTATCGACCCAGGTCAGCCTGCGCAGTCCCCGCAGGCTGACCTGGGCCGAAACTTTTCGCTATTGGTCAATTTTCTGTTTGTAAAAGGACCAATCTACCTCATGATTAAGTCGGTTATTCAAAAAAGTGGCTCCTATGGATCCATAATTATGTGATGACTTGAGCTAGTATCGTGTATATCGGAGATGCATTAAGCCCTTTTTTGCCAGAGCACAGCTCATATATAATATAATATATATAATGCAGAACATTACCTTTATCAGACCTGAGTCGATACTTTTGCATTAAGCCCCCTCTTAACAGAGTATGGCTCACTGGTATTATATTTGATAGCTTTCATTTTCTCAATTGTCATATAAAGCTAATAGCATGAGTGTTGCCTATAGTTTATAAATAGTTCATGCTTTTATTCGTATATATGTTCATTTCTTTTTGTGGAATATTTGAAAGAAATTTGTCAGTATTTAATCAAGGTATTACTTTTACAACTTCTAGACACTTCTTTCGAGTCCTGTGGCAGACTACTTTTGAAAACATTATGGCAAAAGAATACAGCCGTCGTAAAGACTTATTTCAATCTCAATCACTTTATTTCTGTGTTAACCCTTTCCCAAACGGCAAATTTTGGACCAGACCAAATTGAAAGCATTTTGCAGATGACAAATTAACAGTTGCTAAAAAGATGATTTTTCTATATGATAGGGTAGAAAACATTGTGGGAAAAGGAGAAAATGCTGGTTACCAGCATTTTCTCCTTTTCCCACAATGTTTTCAAAAGGCTTCTATTCCTGACCCGCAAAAGCCAGGGATTGTTTGGGAAAGGGTTAAGGGCGTTTCCTATAGTTTTAATTCTTCCATAGAAATTTTCTGCTTTAACGTAGAATTTTATGCTAAATACAACAATAAAAAGAAAATAGGCTGTTGACGTATTCGTTTTATTGTCAAATGCCTGTTTCCATGGTAACAGTATAGACCTACCATAAAAATTGTGACTTTTGCATGAAAATGAAATAACATTGTCAGACAGCTTTAATTTCATATTTTTTATCAAATTAGAACAAAATATATTTATATATCTTTATCTAACATTCAGAAAATTTGATTTTCATTTATCTTTTTTATAGAAAGGGTCTTTTTTCCTCAATTTCGTATTAACAAAAAGACCGTAAAAATTAAGAGTTCCGCAAGAAAAACTGAGTTATTAAAAAATACCCTTCCATAGATTTTGTCCATTTTTTCTGTAGAGAATCCTATAAGTATCTCCAATTCAAATTTAACAAAAAAAAAAACGTGTTCAGATTTTTACAAAATTACAGTTTCCATAGCAACCATAACACATTTTACACAATAAGTCCTAGTTTTACCAAAAACTGAAAACATACAAGCAAAGTCATTTATTAGTAAACAAAAGAAAAACACTCGATAACTCAAATTTAAGTGACACATCACTTATCATCAAAAGCCGCCCATAAGTGAAGACCGGTTGGAGTATGGTAAATATTAATTTGTTTTAAATTGGGCTTGTTAAATGTTTGAAGCAGATCTAAACAAGCTCGTTATAATACACGTTACCTAATATCAGGCAAGTATAACCCTGGATAAGAAGAACCACTTAACACTCTCAGCGCCATAGGCGAAAACATGGGGCCTCAGCGGTTGGTATAGATCAAGATCAGACTGCACAAGATGTGCGGTCTGATCTTGGATCTATACCAGCCGTTTGTGTTATCAAGTCTGTAGGCAAATAATTCGACGACCATTTTTCCATGGCTCGTTCGACGATATTGATTTCTCATCGCAAGAATATTTTCTGCACACTTTGCATCAGGAAAAGTGGGTGGGGAACTGCATGTTACACTCGTTTCGTCTGCCTCGCTAGTTGTATACGGTCGCTTTAAGGGACATTTTGCGAGGAAATCCAAAGTACAACGTATTTCAAGGATTCAGTCTGCGTTTCAATATATATAAATATGTGAGTCATACTCTGGCAAAAGTGGGCTTATTGCATATCCGCGGTGCATTATACCAAACAAGTCATCACATAATCATGGATCCATAAAATCCATTCTGTCTAACAAACGAGTGGATCTAGAGGTAGAATGGTCCTTTGACATGCAGAAAATTTACAAATAGCAAAAAGTTTCGACTCATGTCAGCCTGCGCGGAGTGCGCAGGCTGACATGAGTCGAAACTTTTTGCAGATGCATTAAGCCCCCTTTTCACAGAGCATGGTTCATATTTAAACGCAAAGTGAATCCTTGAAATACGATCTACTTTGGATTTCCTCGCAAAATGTGCTTTAAAGCGAAACATGTTTTTAAAAATGGCGCTGTTTATGATTTCGCGTCGTCCGATGACACTATCCGAGTTCTACTTAACTATTTTCTTCGTAAAGAGTCAAATATCGTCCTTTATACTAATATGCCTTCTTAGTGCTCCAAATTTGATTTGAAAAGAAATGAGTTCATACAAAAGGATGAACGCGCCCCGACGAACAAGGCCGGAAGAACAAGTCCAGGCGAACAAGTCCAGGGTCGAAAACGCTCATTTCCATGCGCACTGGGTTGCGCAAAGAAAACTATCAAAAACGTCCTTTAATCTTAACTCGAGTTTATTATCAATATTCATATTTTAACAGACTGTTTTCAGCCGCAAGCTGCAAATATTGGTTGGTAGTGAGATCAGAAAAAATAAATACTGTATCACCGAAATCAAAACAATACAAAGCAGGTTGTCGCATGATACAGATCTAGATCCAATTTGTCTAAAAATCAACTGAATCATGAGGTATGGAACGTTCCTTTGACATGCATGCAGAAAATTTACTAACAGTAAAGTGTTTCGACCCAGATTAGCCCTCGATGTTGCACAGCCTTTCTATGTTCGATACGTTTTTGAAAATGGATTGGACCACCTTTTCATAGATCATGATTCAAATATATAAAACAATCAGCCTACCTTCTTTCGATAAACTCCTTGAATATACACAGTGAAAACAATGAATAAAGACAAACAAAAGAAATCTATAGAACATTAAATTGGTGACAGAATTCATCTTTAAACATTTAGTTTGTTTTGTCCTTTCGTTTTAGATTCTTGTCATCTTTTGAACATTACAGTCTTAACTTTTTTGTGGCATCACCAATTGAATGCAAATAATTGCGAGTTAAATGACCTCTGAACGAATTACGTTAATTTGTGAATTTACATAGGTTATCAGCTTCTTTATCAGTATTTATACTGACCAAAAGTACAAAAAAGCTGTGAAAAGTAAATAACTCCAGCGTAATGTCAGCATAAGATATCCTGACCCTAGCCAAAACAAACACGAACCCCAAGCAAGGTTCACGCGGTGTGAAGTTCAAAACGCAGAATAAGCATCGACTTGTACTGTATCAATGTGACTGACGTTAAAAATTATGACAAATCTGTCAGTTTTTGAAACGACCCAATTATGCTTTGGAAATGCAAATCAGCTCCGGACTGTAGACTTTGGCTTTATACTGTTTTATTGAGATATTCTATTCAAAACAGTGCAGAAGTACAGTATTTGCATTTTTTCCCTTTATTCTTTTCATTTATTAAGGACTGTAAGGGTCAACAGACCAGTGGCCAGATTCACCAAACGTTTTTTATTGCATTTTTAGTCATGCTTATTCTAAATTTAGAAAGTAACGCATTCTCTGATGAGCTAAACCAGTTGGCCAATCAGAAATTGCGTTACACCCAAATTTAGAAAATTCTTGAGAATTAGACGAAGAACGGTTTGTGAATGTGGACCCCAGGTAGTCGTCAGTTGCTGTAACTAGTACATGCAATGTCACAAACAAGAACGCCCGCTTTTTCCCTATAAAGATACATGTGAATCTCGATTGAAGAAGGAGTTTGGGCATTTGTGGTAACAGATTATATTGGTGAGATGAAACTTTCAAGTCGATTGTGCAAACCAGTATTTTGCTGTTTCAAAGTATTTTTTTTTTTTTTAAAGGGGGATATCTTCTTATCGGACAGTGTAGATCCAAGATCGAACTGCACGTTCTGTGCATTCTGATCTTGATCTACAGTTTCCGCTACAGGTCCTTTGGTCGCGCTTTTCAGGCCAAGGGTTAATTAGGCGTGGATTGCGTTCGTTTTGATGACATCATAAAGACGTGACAAGGCTGGGACAAATATTTGGCTGTATGGCACACTTTTATCAAATGTTTTTGAACCAAACCCGTAAATTCCCGACAAAGTAATCGGAAATGGTCGGAGGTGTGTCGGAAACGTCATTAATGGATTACTCAAAGATCAAATAGTTCCCCATTTTTTTTCGTTGTTAACTCTCGCAGTAAAAATTACGTACAGGTAAAATTTTCTTTTATTTTTCAACAGGCGAACAGAAGGTCAAGAGCTTGAGATCTTGATTCCACCATATTGCTTCCTTTCTCACAGTTTTTCTTTTAAAACAATGTAATTTATCACCTGAAAACGAAACCGAGAACATTCTTTGATTTAACCCTCTTTCACACAATCCCGAGTTAACCGAACTTGAGGAAGTAAGCTTTTGAAGATATTGTAGGGAAGAAGGAGAGATGCTGGTTACAAGCATTTTCTCTTTAACTCGAATGTTTTCAGTCCCTACATAAACAATTTCCAACATTAAAAACAGATATATTTTGTCGTCTGTAAACTTTGGATTTTGGCATCTCTATAATTATGTTATCTGGTAAAGAGTTAAGGGAAAAAAAGGAGGTCTTTATCCAGACCTTAACCCTTATCCTGCTAAACAAGTTAGATGAAACTTTCAAGCCGAGAGTAAAACCCCGAATAGAGCTATTTTGAAATTAATCTTTTTTCTTTATCGGACAGTGCAGATCCAAGATCAGACTGCACGTTTTGTGCAGTCTGATCTTGATCTACACTGTCCGCAAAAGGTCTGTGAGCCGCGCTTAGCAGTCAAAGGGTCAAGTCATTTCCCCTGAAACATGTTTGAGGAATACGGCAATATATACTCTTCGTACATTGTGGACTGTCAATATGAAATAACTATTTTATATGGTGTTTAATGCCGTTTTCAACATTATTTCATTTCTCTTGGGGCGACCAGTGCTACTTTTCCATACTTTACCGGATTTTTTTTTTTACCAGTGCTTTGCACAATTTTCTCCCCAAGCCACTAATTGCTTTTCCACTAATCATCGTCGAAACACAATCAGCGGTGAAAGAGAAAAGAATCCTGTTGCAATGGATAATTATCATTTATCTCTGAAAAAAATTGGCAAAGCTTGAACCAGCGACTCCCTTGTGCATCACCGACTGAGCTACCAGACTCGGCAAAGAATATCAGTCATCCTCTTTGAAGAGGAGGTTTACTGCATCTGCAAAAAGTAATTTTTTTTTGTGCATTATCTGCATGTCCAAGGACCATTCTATCTCATGAATCAGTCGATTATTGGATATTATGGATCAATAATTATGTGATGACTTGCTTGATAAATGCTTTGCAGAGATGCATTATACCCCCCTTTTTCATAGAATATGGCTCCTAGTATAGAAATGGACTTTTATGCATATGAAGGAGAAATAGCTCGGAACAATCCGTTTTCCCTTTGTCACGGTGTTGAAAGTATGTCTGCCGCAAAATGAAAAAGTCCTTTACAGGTGAGAATGTATTTGGTTAATGAACTTATCCTTAGAACTTTGAATGAATTAAATCGCATAGATTTTTTTTTTCAAGTTCCGAACCAATGATCTTAACCATTGAAAATGATGGCAATTTATATTACAACTTTAGTTGGCCATTGCCGGCAGTGCAGATCAAAATCAGACTGCAACGACTGTGCATTCTGATCTTTGATCTACAATTTTCACTATAGAAAACAGCAAAAATCAAATTGCAATTACTTTTTGTCTCATTGCTCAGGCAGATAATGTGTTTTGGGTATGTTCGGCGCTCTACGGGTTAATACTACAATTTCGATGCTGGTCTCTTAATTCACCCTTTACTACACAATCCCTACTTTTAACGACCCTGAGAAAGACGCCTTTTGAAAACATTGTGGGAAAAGGAGAAAATGCTGGTAGCCAGCATTTTCTCCTTTTCCCACAACGTTTTCTTCTCTTTCAGACACAGATACAAACATCAGAGCTATATTCAATATGTCCTCAGCGTGTACTTTGAATTTGGACCAGTCTAAAATATTGTCATGTAGTAAATAGTTAAGATCAGACTACACAAAAGGCTTAGGAAAGCAACCTTGAAATTGCAGTTATCGTTGGTCTTATTGCTCTTTTGGGCTTATATGCCGCTGTCAGTGTCACTGTCTACAATTTCCATACTGTTACCCGCAGAATATCGCTAAAAATATTGGATAGTAAAGAACCTTTCTTTCCTATCCAATATAGCAGCGCGTTCTGTGCAGTCTGATCTTGATCTATGCCCTCTGCAAAAGCCCAAAATGCGCTGAAAGAGTTAAGGGGGAAAAGGCTTTTGAAAAAAAAAAAAAAAAAAAATGTGTGAAAAGGGGTGAATGCTGGTGTAATCAGCATTTTTCTCTTTTCCCACAATGTTTTCTGGTCTTTCAAAGACACTCTTTACCTTTTTAGCCTCATTTAATTTGTTGTTTTCAAATTGCTTAGATTGGACGAATCCAAAAGGTTGTCTTCTGGTAAAATGTTGAGAAAAACGACAGACTGTGTCCGGTGCGTTTCAATCCTTTAGCAGAAGAAAAATAATTGAATTGAAAGCAATTTTTAGGCGACATGTAAAATGTACCTGGAAAGATTTTTGTGTCTCTGGTCAAAAACATCGCGAGAAAAAGGAGAACATAGTAGTTAAGAGCATTTTCTCCTTTTCCTAAATTGATTTATAAATCTTTCTTTGTCAGGGTCGTGTTAATGCAGGCTTGTTTGGTACAAGGTTATAAGGAATTATATCTACATAATTGGTAAAAAACTGTATCCTTTTTTTTTTGTTCTATTAGTTTCTCATCCGGTGTAAAGGATAGCTAAATTGCTAAACATTTTTAAAAAAATCACGCAGTTCTAGACATAGTTTATATAGTTTTGACTGTTATAGCAAAATATCAAAAGCTCTACGTTTCTTACCACAGTAAAACAAAACAAAAAGAACTCCAAGTAAGTATTTTTCCCTATTTCGTTCCCGATTAATTTCGGATTGTAGTCAACAATTTCTTGCGTCTATTTCGCGAAGGTCGCAAGGCAGAAGCACGAGCATCTTAATAGAAATATGTATCATGTTTCCGAAATACGTAAGCAAAAACAATCAGTTTTAGATGTGCTGGAGAGGATGCTAGAAAGGACGAGTATCTTGGCTTAGGTCTTTGCCTATTCTTCACAGCCACAGCTAACGATACTTTAAATGACAGATTACTCTTGTGAAAGCCAATGCGAATGAACTGCACAGATTCTGCAGTTATCTAATACGGACAGTTTTTTTTAAATAGCTGCTGTAAGCCCCTCATTTATCATGTTATACAACCATTTGCAGACCTGGAATTTGAACTTTGTTAACCATGAGGCTGCTCAACGCGATTCGAAGCGCTTTTGCAGACAGTGTAGATCTAGATCAAACTGCACAGAACGTGGATCTGCACTGTCTGATAAGGTGTAATATGTGATTTTTCCAGAGAAAAGAACTTTGAACTTTGCAATATATACATGTGTTTTTTTTGGTTATTACTACTGACTGAAAATGTTGATTTATTGTATTTAGCAGGTTAGGATTAACACATTTTCTGCTGTGAGTCATTTTTAGTTCTATTTTGCAGCAGGCTTTTGACATAAATGTGAGGAGTAATTCATACTTAAACAACAATGTCTTCATTGGTATTAATGTATAAAACCTTAATCAATATTAATTATCCATGTTTCACAAGTATGTCCTGAAAGTCGTCTGCTGCCAATTTGTTTAACTTTTTACCGGACGACAAAATTTTAGACTTATCGAAATAAAGAGCATTTACAGACGACATATCAAATATGGCTGATATAAAGGCATTTGTGTTTTCAATGATAGAAAACATTGTTGGAAAAAGAGAAAATGCTGGTTATCATCATTTCTCCTTTTTTCCCACACGAAGTTTTCAAAAGCCTTCTTCATCAGGGTCGTTAAAACTCGGGATTCTATCATAAAGGGTTGAGGAGGTAATGAGATACGCCATTTACTACACGTTTATATACAATTGCGTTGTCTGCGCATGTCATATTCTTCGAAGATTCGACCTGTCTGCTATGACGCATCACCCATCCCATATACATGGGAAAAGTAAGGCCTACACCGAAGCTATTACCCAAGCCTGTAGGGGGCTGTTTTAATAAATGGCCGGTGCATAGGTTACATGCTAGCTGATCATAGCTGAATGAATCGCACCAGGTAGCGTTTTATTGAGTAAACGTTTATTTTATTTTGAAATTCAAAGTAACAGTTGTCGTTTTGAAAAGTAGTCCGGTTCTGTACCCAGAATGCCCAAAATAGATAGATGTGTATTTGTAGAATGCCATCTAGCGGGACATAATTTATACAATTGCGACACTTTGCTCCCATGTAGAAGACAGGTCTTGCAAAAGTTGTCGGAACATAAGGAGCGAATGCTTGTTACAAACAGCTGCTCACGTTTCTTAGAATGTTTTGTATATCATGCAACAAAGAAATTTCCCTTTCCTTTAGATCTTTTTATTTGTGCACTTGTACTAGAAAGTGGGTGGTCTGAAATAGTCTTCATGGTGATACGTCCAAAGAACATAGTATCACATGACCATGGTGACGGTCTGAGGTTATGCGGGCGTTTCGTATAATCACGTTATTCGTTGCTATGCTTTGGAATATTTGTCATTAAAAAAAACCAAACTTTTTTTCTGTGAGTGAAAATAAGATGAAATATTACAAAAAATAGAAACTGTCGTACGACTGAGAAGTAGAGAAGAAAACGTACCAAAAGCTTCCATGCTTATGCGTCCCTATGGAGGTATGGCTCTTGAAAACTCAGTTGGAAATTCAAAATAGGAAAACGTTAGTATAAAGAACATTCTCTCGTTTTCACACAATGTTTTATACCCTTTTGGAAGACGAATTCCATGGTTCGAACTTCTTTTAATTTGCCGCTCATTTTTTTTTTAATGTGGATAATTATGTCAAACATATTGTCGTCTGTGTGTTAACATCGAGATCTATATAGTTTTTTTAAACCTTTACTACTCAATTCCGAGTTTTAATGACCCTGAGGAAGACATTTGAAAACATTGAGGGAAAAGGACAAAATGCATTTCCCCCTTTCCTCACAATGTTTTTCTACATATTCAAAGACAGAAGTCATCATTTAAGCGTCATTTAATTTGCCGGTCTGAAAATTCTTTCAATTTGGTTGAGTCCAAAATTTTGTCCCGTTGTAAAGTGTTAAAAAGAAGTGATATATCAAGTGACGGAAGTGTGTTCGATTTTCGTCCAAGAAAAATTGGCTGCGTGATTTCAACGAAGAAGTGCATCACGTGATCATTTTGTAACGATTTCAAGGTCAGAGCGGTGAAAGTTGATAGGATTAGTGTATTATTCCGCATTACTATAATTTAAGGGGATTGGGACGTCTTTGCGAGGCGTAACAGCTAACACCTTGTCTGATTCGCACGCGATATCGCTGTCAGCATGTAATATACTAAAATACTTCGAAAATTAATTAGTGTGTGCACGTACTCGAGAGTAACTTGTAGTTGGTATTATATATACTCTTGGTTTTTCGGCATATCTGAATATGTTGACTTTTGACCTACTTTTTGGTACTGATAACAAATGAATAAATATAAATCTATAATTGGTAAAAATTGAAGAGATGTTTATCTTACGGGCCCCTGTCTACTTGCTGGCACATTTTCGCCGTCTATCTCTTTCAAAAGATATTTCTTGTGATACTTATCATGTATTTTGTCAAACTTCCTGTTTGTGTTTACCCGTGTTGTTTTCCGGTCATGGTTTTGCAGGTTGTATTCACCCCAACAGGGCGTGGCTTTACAGTTATGAGTTTCATTGAATTTTATTGAGGGAAATACATCCTGCACGTTTGTCTTTACACATTAATCAAGGGGTTATAAAAAAAACGCTTACTAAGTAGTATATAACGTACAGCGTTTGCAGCTCTGGACACTTCGGAAGTCTAACTTTGTGTGTGTGTGTGTGTGTGTCTGTGAGCTTTGAACCAGTACTTCAACAGTAAATGATATTTTACACAATTTCGGTTTGTTACTAGAATATTACTCTTTCCACAAAATGGTAGCTTCCATGCCAACTACCTTTCAACGAATCGGAAAACAGCTGTGTCTTGGGTACCAAGTCGCAAAGTTGGATCGACACTTTGTTTCAGCGTATGGAAAGAATGAGTAACTTTGATGTTCTCAGCAAAGGTTTAACCCTTGGGCTGCTAAGCGTGACTCACTGACCTTTAGCGGACAGTGTAGATCACGATCAGACTGCACAAAACGTGCAGTCTGATCTTGCATCTACACTGTCCGATTAGAAGATGTTTTCCCTGAAACAAAAATCAACAGAAGTAACATTATTCAGGTTTTTACGATCTGCTTGAAAGTTTCATTTTATCTATTTGGCAGGATAAGGTTTTACAGACAGGAATATTTCAACTAGGCTAGGCCATTCGCGCACTTAAACATTTACTTTAATTAAAGAAACCTTATTTTAATGTCGGTACCAAAATCAACCGATATCATTTACCTCTTTACCAGACAACAGTATTTAACACATGTCCAAACTGAAAGCGTTTGCAGACGACAAATTGAACAAGGCTAAGATGATAAGTTTTGTCTATGAAAAGGGTAGAAAACATTATAGGAAAAGGAGAAAATGCTAGTTTCCAGCATGTTCTCCTTTTCCCACAATGGTTTTCGAAAACTTTTCTTTATCAGGGTTGTTAAAAGACCAAATTTTTGGTAAAGTGATAACTGCGGCTGGTTTTCTATTGGCTAAGAGGTCAACAACACACAATGGCCGAGTTTTGTTGAATCTTATCTCTTATTGATGGGGTTTTTCATATGAAAAAAAAATGTTTCGAATTGAAAAGACTTGTTCACTGCTTCAGTGTTAACCCCCAGGCTGCTAAGCGCGACTCACTGACCTTTTGCGGACAGTGTGGATCAAGATCAGACTGCACAGAACGTGCAGTCTGATCTTGGATCTACACTGTCCGATAAGGAGATATATACCCCAAACCATAACTCTGAAATAGCAATATTTGGATTTTTACTATCGAATTGAAAATTTCATTTTAGTTATTTAGCAGGATAAGGGTTAACGCAATTCCAACGGTATATGTGTTAGTGCACATGTCATTTATACCTTGCTATAGAGTTACTTTCCCCAATCTTCAGTTCGACGCCTCTCCCAAATGTTTTCTAGAAAAGTGCTAAAGAGCAATTAAATTAAATAAGAAATCATTAACTTCCCTTTAAAGTTTAAACACAGCATATATTTGCCTTGCGAGAAAAAGGGGTAATCAAATTTTGTTACTTTTTCATCCATGTTTTCCATAATATGAGCCATGCTCTGGCAAAAGGGGGTTTAATGCATCTTTGTAATGTATGCTACCAAGCAAGTCATCATATAATTATGGATACATAAAATCCATTTTGTCTTACAATCGACTGAATCCTGAAGTAGGCTGGTCCTTTGACAAGCAGAAAATTGACACAAAGCAAAAAATTTCGACCCAGTTAGACGCATTTTACCCTATTTTCACAGAACATGGCTCATATATATTCCCATTGTTGGTTATTTATAATATTTTGGGCATTTACGGTGAATTTTAAGACATCATACCCAAAAGCGTCTTTCTTCATGATTCAACCATAGGCCTCTGAAACTCCATTGGCCTCTCAAGGGATAACGAAATTTTCATTATCGGACACTGTTACTATAGAAAGCACATTTGCAATTCCCTCTTTATCGTATATAGTAAAACAAGGTGTGCAACGAAATCGAAGAAAATTTGACCCCCGTTCCCTTTCAGAGATAATATTTAAATGAAAACGGATAAATGAACCTAGTTTCCGGTGCAGATGGGTGTATAAATGATTTTTCTTCTGTACCCTGACAAAAAGATTTCAAAAGCTTCCACATTTTCCGGATAGCCATGCGCTGACGTCACACGATTTATAATCCTGCAGAGAATAATAATCAATTTTTTGTTTCAAACATAGATCGAACAATTTTTTGTTGGTGTATTGATGAAATTATTAAATTATCATCTAATCCAGTATCACGATTTTCATCTCCCATTTCGAATATTTTCAAATGAGTTTTTACCGTTCATTGGTCAAAAACTTTGGTGCGTCTTTTGATAGCAAATTCACGTTAGGTATAATTCGCTGCGTCATAATGAATTGTCTGACGTCAGCGCATGGCGATCCGGAAATTGTGGAAGCTTTATAAAATTTTTTAGATGAGAGCTATTGCTTGATGGCAAGAGCCGTCTGGAACTTTCCAGGGTCAGGGTACAGAAGAAAAATCATTTGGAACCCATCTGCATCGGTAATTAGGTTTATTTTTTCATTTTCTGTAAAATATTATCTCTAAAAGGTGACGGGGGTCATTTTTTTTTTTTTTGATTTCGTTGCACACCTTGTCTTACTATATACGATATAGAGGGTGTCGCCAATGTGCTATTTATAGAAATGGTTTTAATGAAAATTTGAGTATATTCCGTGACATACAGGCGATGCACCAATGAACTTTAAGTGTTCGATGATCGACCAAGGAAAATTCTAGTCTTCCATGATAGACCAATAGAGCTTCAAAGGCCTGTGATTCAACAAATCATTTGTTAAATAGAGGATCTTACATGAGTGTTTATGTATTATCATTTTTATGCGATTAGATATTTTATCACATAAACCCCCCCCCCCCCCCCCCCGGCAGTGTATTAAACCCATGACTTATTTTTGATAATACACTAGTGTATTATCGTTTTTTGGGTCCCGGTTCTGATCAATTTTCAGTCATGAGCGCGTGAAGCTCGAGAAACCATACACAGGAAATGCCGGAAATTGTACAACTACGCCGTTTCGCGAAAAAATGACGTCATTGTTGCTAATGCGTATGCGCGTGGACAGTTTTTTATTTTCATGTTTAATAAAAAGCCAGAAATGCAGCGAAAGCTTTTTAAAAACAACAAAATTGCTGAATTAGTTGCACTTACCTCCTCTAGAGACCGTTTTATTCTTCTTTCGGTGTAAATGTCATGGAGCTATCTACTTGTGTATTTACACATTTGAAACCGAACTACAATTTTAAGCATGGACCCGTGAACGGTACATAGGCAAAATGTGATTAGGCAGGATATTTTTTGTCTGTCATTCGTTTTATGTGATAAATAGTATCTCACATTCGTGTGTATGTATTACCATTTTTATCAAACTCGTTGACTAAAATGTATTTGACGCTCGCCAAGGCTCGCGTCATACAATTTTAGTCAACTCGTTTGATAAAAATGATAATACATAAACATTCATGTATGATACTCTATGTAGCACAATCAGAAATTTCTCGAACGAAAATTTTCTCAATCTTACTCGTTCTTACTCACATTTGAGTTATCACATCTAGTTGTTAGTTAAATTGTAATTATGTCAAATGTACACTTTCACGTGACAAGCTCCGCAACGGGAATCGATGCTGAGAGCTATCAAGTGTCCAAGATTTGGACCGGACTAAAAACTTTAGGAACTTAGGTCTTATACATTTACCACACAGAAACAGTACAATAGCATATAATATTAATAATAAATTTAATTTCACTGTCGGACTAAAAAAATACCTTGACTTTGCAGAATAATTTATTCAGTGCAATTGCTCAATTACTGTTTTCTCAGATCGAAAACTAGCTCGGGCAATCAAATTATTGTTGCCGGCCGGAACGCTCGTCTTGTATTGATGTTAAATGATACAGCCAGCCTAGTATGGTTTTAGCCTAATTAGATTTTGTTTTTCGCCTTTGGAAATTCGTACTTGGTAATGAAAGTTTTACCGCTAAGTCTAAGTAACGAGAGATCGGATCTCCATGTTTTTTTCCGTGGGAATAATTAAAGGTGGAGCAAATAGGATTATGAATTCATAAAATATAAAGCGAGGAACATGTTACGAAAACTCTATGATGCTTAGGTGTCTCATTGAGAAAGACTATCAACTTAAAACAATTAAATGGAATAAAAATCATTGTAGTAAGTTTTTTCTTGTAAAAAATATTTTATTCAAATAATGCCTTTCATCCCTTTTTATTTATTACTTTCGGTTTTTGTTAAGTTATTGTAATTTTTAATTCATCATGACACCCATCAAACGAAATTGCAGCAGAAAACTTTTAAAACATCATTGTAGACAAGGAATACATATACATACACAAAGATAATACATCTATGATTGTATATTTAAAAGGTTAGCGTAAAAAAAGATATTTCTTTAAAAAAAATACGATAATAATAAAAATAAAAAAAACATGCAAATTCTCCCATAGCAACAATATTTCAAAATTTGTCTGGAAATAGACCAAGTAATACCAGTATGCATACGGTGATGATAAAAGAGGGTTTAAATAAAACTTTAGGAAAGCTTTCAGGTCTCTTCTCTGGCACGTGGAAGACAACACATGGATGTTAAGCCATAATACTGGCACTTGTACAATAATTTGTTCTTTACAAGATAAAAGGATTTAAGACTTGTCCAAATTGTAAGAATATGCAGACGACAAGTTCAATGTGGCTGAAAGGAAAGAAATTGTCCCAGAAAAGGTTAAAAATATTGTGGGAAAAGCAGAAAATGCTAGCTAACAACATTTTTCCTTTTTCCGCCATGTTTAAAAAAGCTTTCTTCCTCAGGACTATCATAAAGTAACTTGATAACTTCTTTATGTTAAGGATAGAGATACAATTCTATGTATTCATTTATTCGTTATTCAGTCTTTGTGAATGACAGTTTTTCGCAGGAAACATGGCAGTAGCAGTTCTGATTTCTTATGTTCCAATCAGGACCGCTACTGAAATGTTTTCTCAAGAATTGTCCGTTTCTGCTTCTATTTCAAACCAATAGATATGAGCCATGCTTTGTGAAAAGGGAACTTGATGCATCTGCAAAAGGTATCGACCCATGTCAGTCTGTGCAGTCCGCACTGGCTTACATGGGTCGAAACTTTTTTGCTATTTGTAAATTTTCTGCATGACAAAGAACAATTCTACCTCCAGATCTAGTCGATTGTCAGACTAAGTGGTATTTATGGATCTATAAATATGTGATAACTTGCTTGGTATCATGCATCACGGAGTGGTTTATAATGCAGTAATAGAAATTTGACTGTTTGGTAGTTACAACTTAAACTTGTAAGATCGAGTGGGTCTATTGCCTTACTTCTTGCAGATAACTTAAGCGTCTGCAACTGAAAACCTTTGAAATAGTGTTGAAAAGGGATAAATTGTCGTGTATATGCAATAGATTCTATTTAATTGTGATCTGTGATTTTCAAGTTTTGTCTCTTCAGCAGTTAACCGTTCCAATATAACGGAAAAGAGATAAATTACTTGTGTATATCCAATAGAATTTATTATATCATGATGTCTAATTTATTTATTTTTCCTTAAATTCTAGCCTGCTGAAAATTTGTTTTTAATGAGATTATGTGTGTAGAAGGGCTTTCTTGGAAATTTGGCCAAGTCTGAAACTTTGCACTCTAATGTGCATTTATTATTCGCATAAACCTACCCTTGAATTTGTTATTATTTGTGCTGTACATATCACATATAATTTGAGATATTTCTTTCTTCCTATTAGCAGTAGAAAATATTGTATATACATCTATACATGTACTCTAAAAGCCTTTAACCCTTTAAGGCTTCTGTAGGAAAAGGAGAAAATGCTAGTAAATATCTTTTTCTCTTCTTTTTCCCGCAATGTTATATAGCCATCCAAAGACGATTCGATTATTTTAGCAACGTATAATTTGTCATTTGCGAATGCTTTAGATTTGAACAATTCTAGAATTTTGTCATCTGGTAAGGACTGTAAGTTATATAGTCGTCAAGTTGTCATGGGTTAGATATTAACTCTTTCAACGCCAAATATATAGACTCGATCCTTGTCGACGACATAAAATAGGATCCACTGAGACTCGGGAAGATTTATGTCTCATAGGCTTGACTAAACAAGCGGAGGGTATAGATCCAAGATCAGACTGCACGTTCTGTGCAGTCTGATCTTGATCTATACCGTCCGCAAAAGTCTCTTTTTTCGCCTATGGCGCCGAAGGGTTTAATAGACTAGATCTCTTTTTTTTTTGGATAGATTATAAGAACTGTGATTCGGGGATTTATCAGACTATCAAAAAATATGGACCAGGAATGGATAGGAATTATAAAAAGATCAAAAAGAAAAAGGTTATGACATTCGAAAGATGAATGAATAGATTGCTCATAATAAACATTTCTTCATTTGCAAAAAATAAAAATAAGTTTTCTATTGTGGTCAACTGCAGATCCCTCACTAACCCGATATATCGACTGAAAAAAAAACAACATATATTTAAGGGAAAAGGTTCCAAAGCACGTTTGTCGCCATTTTGTTGTTTATGTTAGATTTCTGGACATCCTGTCAAGGAATGTAATACATGTATATATTCAGAAATTTCCATAGCACCACGTGATTTCTATTTTTAGATTGTGGTGAAGTATCTGCAGAATACTTACAGGAAAATGACTGAAACAACGGTAGTTGAAAACGTGGTAAGGAATTTTAACTTATTTCAGTCCTGCTTTGTGTAAAGGTGGTTTAATGCATATGTAAAAAGTAGGCTATCGACCAATTTCGACCTGGGTCGAAACTTTTTGCTAGGGGTAAATTTTCTGCCTGCAAAAGAACCATTCTATCATATTAATTAACCTATGTTTAGACAAAATGAATCCAAAACTATGAGACAAATTGTTCGGTGTAAGGCATTACGAAGATGTATGAAACCCCCTTTTCCCAAGAGCGCAACTAATTTCTTTCTTTTTGTTGCATTTTGTTACCTTAATTTATCTACAGACGAGTGTTTGCGTCTTGCAGCGAAAAAAAAAGTTTAACTCTAAACACAAAATATATAACTTCAACCTCTTTCGACGGCTGAAGATACAATCCACTGAAATACGGACAGGGTTTATTTTATTTCTTATAGGCTTTACTAAACAAGCGGACGATACAGATCAACGATCAAAATGCACATTCTGTGCAATCTGATGTTGATCCTTGTCGTTCGCAAAAGCCCCTGTTCAAGTTCACATATGGCACTGAAAGGGTTAAAAACAGTGGCAAAGGAGGAACTTGCTTGTGACGAGTAGTTTTCTCCTATAGGCAAAATTATGGTGGCATATTTCTGTCACGATATACGAGATAACTATTGCGACAATTTAAGAGAATTATCGTGATAACACAAACTTTTCTGGAAACATTATCTAGATAATAAAAAGTTTCACGATAAAAACATAGCGATAATTCTAATTGTTATCATGATTTCTTTTTGTTGTCGTGCCGACAACTGACATTCACGGTATCTATAATTAGATACGGTTTCAAAACTTCTTCGTCTACAACTTTAAGAATTCTCCTTTTCCCTGAATTGTTTTAAAGTTGTTTGTAGGTGGCATTTTCAGTTGTCTTTGTGTTTAACAGGCTTCTGTTCATTTCATGTGTGGTCAACATTTACCAATTGGTCAACATTTACCAATTAATCTACAATTGTAAATAATTCGAATTTTTAGGCCTACTTACTGCCATCTTGTGAAGTCAAAAACTACCGAGTTCATCCAAATGGTAAATTTTCTATTTATAGATATCGAGAAACGGGCGGAACTTTCACGATAATTTTACCTCGAATGTCAGCTTCGTGCACGACTGAGAAATTTTGGGTTAAAATATTTACAGATCAGTGTAAAATTTTCTAGATAACAAAGTTTATCTTGATATTTTTTTCAGGAAACTTTTCATTATCAAGATAAAATTTCCAGGAAACTTTGCTTTATCACGATAGTTTTCTAAAATTATCATGATAGTTATCTCGTATGTCGTGGCAGAAATATGCCACCATACAAAATGTCATCGATACTTCTTTATTAGGTTCCAATACATCTTGATTAATTATATTTTACGGAGGATCTTTTTCAAAGTCATTTTCTCTTCCCATTCTTTTGAATCAAGAAGTGGTGAGAAAAAATGAAAATCACTCACAAAACTATGAGATTTTTTTTTTCTTAAAAAAAAGGGGGGGGCCGAATTATAGTGGCTGGGCCAGCAATGCATTTCTTTATGCTCTTTGGTGTAGCTGTATTTCTAAAACTGACTCACTCTTACTCAAGAGAGATTGCAAAAAGCCAAATATGGGCCCAAAAAATTAACACCATCCTACCCTTAAAGATTGATATATTTGAGTTTAGAAAGAGGGTGTGCGACATGAAACATTTGATGATTTCAATATTTTAGTCTCTGTTCGCTTTTATGTAAGGGAAGTCTAATTGTGATCGTTTCGCGTTGATACAAAGGTATACAACCAAAACAAAGAGAGTAGTAATTTCAGACAGAAAAATGTTAAAAGGTAGTCGGTTATGCTATGATCTCGCTGTTTTGCTGTCTGTGTGTACAATTTTTCTATTCATGAGTAGGCTAGGACCCGTATCCACCAACTGTTCTTTATAACATTCTTCGTCTTATTCTCAAGAAAGTCTAAATTTCAAAGTGACGCAAGGGCTGACCGATCGGCCAAACCAAATTGTTTAGACATCCAGAAACTATGTTACTTTCTTGATCTAGAATATGACCTAGAACTTTGATATCAAGGTATCTTGTGTAAATCTTCAACAATCTGATCTAAGACGAAGTCGGTCGGGTAAACGGAAAATACAACTATTTCTTCTAGGCCTATGAGTAGGACTAGAAGCAGGTTTGAGTTTAAGTCTTTACCACACAACCATCAGTTTTAACAAGCCCAAGGAAAATGACTTTTGGAATCATTGTGAGAAAAGGAGAAAATGCTGGTAATCAGCATTTTCTCCTTTTCCCACAATATTTTCAATTGTTTCAAAGACAAATTTCATTATTTGTGCAATATATAAGTTGTCGTTTGCAAATGCTTTGAATTTGGACCAGTCTAAGATTTAGTCGCCTGGTAAAAAGTTGAAAGGCAAGCACATTTATCGAATTATGAAGTAATCAACCACATACGAATGACAGTATTTTTCCCAAAGCAGCGTAGTCATCATCGGCTTAACTGGTTTCTAAGTACTCGCGGAAAAAAGTCCCTGTGCACTTCATTCCCCGTCCAAAAAGAAAAATTATGTCCTTAAGGTCCACAAAACCATAAAATTAATACAACCCTATTTATAGACATTTCAAAACACGTGTCTTCTCCTCGGTGGAACCAAATGCTAGTCTCGCAGACGTAAGTCCAGGAAATGCATACTTCACTTCCGGTTTCCAACTCTCTCTGTGTTTTTATCATTCTAATCACACAAAGTCTCTGAGTACCTTGTAGGAAGTCTGAAAAACAAAATCTTTCAAATTTTCTATTCGTATGAGAGATGCTACGTCTATCCGTAAACGAACGTTTATGTGCCCTCGGCATGCTTCAGGTGGCAGAACACAGGCTGACGTTGCTAGACTGTTTGTTGCCCACACAAAGACTGTAAAATCTCTGTATAAACACTAACAAAACACACGAGGTGTTTTGGACTACCCACGGTCCAGGCGACTTCGTGTGACGTTAGGACGTCAAGACATCCATATTTGCCCACAGCACTTTAGGAACTGCTTTGAGACTACGATTTTCACTACCCGCAGCTTACCTGGTCTACGACCAATCAGTGGAGACTCGAGACGTCCTGCCATATGTCCTGTGTTACCTCGGCATCACCGTGCAGCTGATTTGGCGTGTTGCAGACAACGTTTTCGATCCAAGAGACAATATTGGGCAGACACCCCCTTTTTCTTTTAAAGAGTCTTAATTCCATTTGGACAGTAGTGATGGCCGACGTCGTGTATCTCAACGTCACTGTGATTGGTAGTCAGACGCACGTGTGGTCAAACGCATTGCCTTTTGGAGGAAGCAGTGTGATTTTTTTGGGAAGGAATGACTGCAACTCACAGAACCCTGCTGTACATTGTCGATGGTAATTTAGCGGAATTACGATATCGCGGTGAAATCATGTGTCCCTTAGTTTTGCCATTTCTTCAAGCACGACGCTAAAACACCACGTTCCAGTGAGACAAAACCCACATGTTGTTCATGTTGTGTTGAAATGTTCGAGACTAAACATAATCCTCCTTGGCCTACAGTGTCGCCAGATCTTTTATCGTGGAGCATGCTGTGATGTCAATTAAAACCACGTATCTGACGTCTTTCTAACCAGCCGGTAACAGTACTGGAACTCGAACAAGCCCTTCTTCGGATGTTGACTGCTTTTCAACAGGCTACAGTCACGAACTAATGGCGATCTATGCGAAATGAATGCGTATTAAGCATTGCAATAAAGGCGGACACACGACATACTGCTATGGACTCAACGCTTTAAGCGTCACGTCACATGACGAACTGTAGCGCCCGTGAGTGTTATCTCAGAGGCAATTCTGCTTAACAGTCATACTGTCCAATTGTTAATGGTAAATAAAATTCGAGAAATTATCACGAATCGCCCTTACTAGAGGAGTTATACGCATGTTATAATGCACAGGAACTTTTTTCCGTTAGTATATATATATATATATACGCTCCCGCCACTGACAATGAAATGAATTAGTTATGCTCTGTGAAAAGGGGGTTTAATGCGTCTACAAACTATCGACCAGGTCAGCCTGCACAGTCCTCGCAGGCTGACGCGAGTCGAAACCTTTTGCTTTCGGTATTTTTCTTCAACCCCATTCTACCCCACGATTCAGTCGATTATTTGACAAAATGGATTTCGGGGATCCATAGTTATGTAATGACTTGCTTCGTGTAATGCACAACAGGGTTGCATTAAACCCCCTTTTGACCATGGCATGGCTCGAATGCTTTGCCTACGGTAGAGTAGTTGGAAGCATTTGGCCATGAATCGTCATAAACCGATATCACCATGTTATACAGAAGGATACTTTGGAGATTATGGAAACATGTATGGGGCATTGAGTTGGCTTTCATTCAAAATTTCCATTTGACAATTGCTTTTCTTATTTTTGCATTTTTTTTTTTCTCTTACGAAAAACAATTTAAAAGAACCCTTTTCGAACGATAGTTATTTGATTCGAGTCCTTACTAACGCATAATTGATAAATACTTCAAGATAAGTTTAACCCTTAGGCTGCTAAGCGCGACTCAATGACCTTTTGCGGACAGTGTAGATCAAGATCAGACTGCACAGAACGTGCAGTCTGATCGTGGATCTACATTGTTCGACAAGGAGGTATTATTCCCCAAAATATAACTTTTAAATTGCAATATTTGGGTTTTTACTATCGAATTGAAAATTCCATTTTTGTAATTTAGCAGGATAAGGTTTAAGTTTTGTAAGACTGTCTAACTTTTGCTCTTCAATAAGTCGACTTGAATTACGTCAAAAAAGATAAAATGATCGACTCCAGAGGAAAGACATTTCTATTGATGTTTTTCATTTTAAAATTAATCGATATTTTAAAGGGTCACATGCAGTCTGACGGGACAAGCAAATTTTGTTTCCAACAAGACTTTGGGATACCGGAACATGCAGTTTGAATAAGAGATTATTTGCACGAAAACAAATATACCTGCCAAAACAAAATTGCATGTAGTATACATTAGTTTGATTTTTTAAACTCTTTCTCAAACAACCAAATTTCGACTCTGCGAAGTTCATAACATCTGCAGACAATAAATTTACAATTGGTACAAATTAGCTTCGGTTCTCTGATATGGTAGATAACATGTAGGGAAAAGAAGAAAATGCTAGTGATCATCATTTTTTCGTTTTTTCCGAAATGTTTTCAAAAGGTTTTCGCAAATGGTCATTAAAACTCTGGATTCTTTGATAAAGGATTAGTCTGCTAAATACGAATATATGCATTTAAATCTCCCGTAGTAAATGGTAGAAATTCATGCCAGATATCGTTCATATTCTTTGCAGACTTCAGCCATTACTGAAGCCGTCGGAAGTTCAGTAACGGCGTTATTTGACAGCACTGTATCCGGGACCGAGGGTACTACTTGGTATGACAGCAGCACCCCCGGTATCACATCGAACCTGCAAAATATTGCCGACGCTACAACCCATATTTACGATACTTACAACGTGTTTATACACCCGCACTGGAAACAGTTTCCGCTGGTCTCGGCAGAATGGCACTACATCATTGGTATCTATATTACCATTGTAGGGTTAACAGGAATCCTCGGAAATGCTCTAGTCATCTACATTTTCACTCAGTAAGTATTTGTTAGAACTACAACATTTCTAAACGTCCACTCAGATATGCTTTAGTAATTTACATTTAAAAGAAAAATAACTAGTACTATTTTGATTCCAGCACAGAATACGATACTCTGAAGACGAGTAGGGTCACCAAATTTGCACAATTTATTCATGTAACCAAAAATCATCCGAAGCGACATGTTTAAGCGGTTTAGTCATCCTGTTTAATTCCCATTTGAACAATTAAATCTGTTTTTTTTTTGCTTGTTTCTAAATAATGTTACATTCTGCCAAACCTCAGTGTTGTAAATCAAAAGAACTATACTGTATTTATTAGGAAGAAGTCAATTCGTATTCCTTTGCAATTTATTTGTAAGAAAGAGTGAAGCCGAAGGCATGTAAAACAATATTGATAATAAGTAAAAGTTAGATTAATCCTGCAAGAATACGTGTTCAATGTTTACTAAACAACAAAATTTCCGACGCGTCCGAATTGAAAGCATTAGCAGACGGGAAATCAAAGATGGCTTAAATGATGGAAATCGCTTTTAAAAACGATATTTTCTATTGTGAGTAAAGAGAAACTGCTGGATACCGGCTGTTCCTCCTTTTCTTACAAAGTTTTCAATAGCTTTCTTCCTGAAGGTCGTTAAAACTCGGGATTGTTTGGTACAGGGTTAAACACTTTGGTAAAACAAAAAATTGCCTGTTAACAGCAATTTCTGGGTTTGCCAAAAAGTTTTAAAAAGGGGTCTGCTGCAAGACAAAAAAAAAGTCGTCTACAGATGGTGACATGTTAAAGGCTCACTCTCAACTGATAGTCTCGGGGGTGGTTCATATAAAGACATCTTCCTTGTCTTAATTTTCCAGGGAACGCTCTTTGCGGACACCATCCAACATGTTGATTGTGAACTTAGCTATGAGCGACCTCACGTTTTCCGTGGTGAATGGTTTCCCATTACTGAGTCTGTCGGCCTTCAATGAAAAATGGATATTTGGACAAGCAGGTTTGTTCGTAAATCCTTTAACATTGAACCACGAGTTCTAAAGGCATTTAAGAAGGATCCTGAAATCATTGTTGGAAGGGAGAAATTGTGCTGACCAACATTTACTCTTTTTACCACGGTATTTTATAGCCTTTCAAAGGCGAATCCCATCATTTGTTCGATATTTTGCTTTTGGTTTTGGGCAAGTCCAAACTTTGCATCTTAGTAAAGATATAAACAGATTTGTCAGGTACCAGTAGTTATTTACGGTCCAAACAGCAGATACTAAAGTTTAATCCGTTAATACTAAAGATTCTTGTGTATAGTATACCAAGAGCTAGAAAAATTCTCATAGAAAAGGAAGAGGAAATGTAATTTAGAGTGAAATGGATAACAATGTGGGAAACTGGGCTTTTGATTTTAACAAGAAATTTAGTCTGTATTCAAACGATTTTCTAGATAGCTGTGTTTTGGATAGACGTATAAGTCGTGGTGACGTATTGGGTAATGACATGTTCTAAAATGAGGCGGACGCTTTATGCGGTTTGCGCTTATGCGAGAACGAATAAATAATAGCTTTAAATAAATAAAGGCGAGAGAATTCATATAAAAATTGATTTAACCACCATCAAAATTTTCAAGGCTTTAACTAACATTACTATTTCAACGATCAACTTGTATTTTCAGCCTGTGAGTTCTATGGTCTCGTGGGAGGGATTTTTGGCCTGATGTCAATCAACACCATGGCGTCGATTGCTATCGATAGATATTATGCTATAGCACGTCCTCTTGAGGTTGCCAAAAACATGACAAAGAAGAAATCCTTCATGATGATCGTTGTCGTCTGGATATGGTCGTTGTTGTGGAGTGTTCCACCAATTTTCGGCTGGGGGCGATACATCCCGGAGGGTTTCCAAACTTCTTGCACGTTCGATTATCTGACACGCACGAATACGAACCGATCTTTTATATTTTGCCTTTACATTTGTGGCTTTGTGACACCATTGATGATCATTGCTGTGGCCTACTTTTTAATTATCAAGGCAATACGAAAGCACGAATCAGAAATGAAGAAGACAGCAAAGAAACTAAACGCAGAAATGCGTTCTAATCAAGAGAAACAGAAGATGGAAATCAGAGTCGCTAAGATAGCGATTGCCATTATAATACTCTTCTTACTGTCCTGGACACCGTATGCAACTGTTGCTCTGATTGGTCAATTTGGGAGTGCAAGTTTTGTCACTCCGTTTTGGTCTGAAATACCCGTCATGTTTGCCAAGGCCTCTGCAATGCACAATCCTATAGTATATGCTATAAGTCATCCTAAATTTAGAAGCGCGCTTCACAAACGTATACCTTGGTTGATATGCTGCTTTAAGCCTGAAGCGACATCGCCAGCATCCTCTGCCACATTTAAGGATCGAGGCGGCAGTAAGCGAAGTGTTAGCAGCGCTAGTAGTGGAGTCAGCAACATCAGCGACAATATGTATCAGGACATGGTACTGCGACTAAGAAAACTAGAGGAGAAATCCAGCGTAGATACAGAGACCACCACTGTAGGGAGACAGAAAAGCATCCTGAGGACCCGATCTGCCGATGATACTGAGGATATTCCGGCAAGTAAGATCATAGCCGATTTGACACAGGCTCTCATAGAAATAGCAACACGGGACAGACCACATACACAAAACATTCAGCCGGTTTATCTGCCGTCAGAGATCTTACAATCCAAAGGTAATGATTCAAGCTCGGGGAAGAAGCTAGAGGGAGATAACTCCGTATTTGTACTGGATAGCAACACACTTCCGGGTTTAGCCACTTATCTGTCAAAATTTTCTAAACTGAACTCTAAATCCGGCGTCTCAAATCCAGCCATGGAGTTGTCACAAGAAAACCTCGCAGATACAGAATCTGGTCCTGATGTAAGGCCTAAAACCAGAAACACTGACAATGAAGAACTGAAATATGATGAAGCACGTTTGTAAAACGCAGTGAAACATACTAGTTAGTGCCTCATACTTCAATCCTCGTGAAGCATAGTCTGTTCGTAATCTTAATACATTCACTGTATACTGTAGAATATTTTCTAGACCGTATGTAGTTATAAAAGTAATGTTCGACCGAACTGTTACATGTTTTACTTTCATTGAACCAAAAGAATATCAGGAACAACGAATATGCATCATTCTTGTTATAAATGCGTATATTCTGTCGCTGTCAGCAAGTTCTTTGTAACTGCGAACATTACCATTTTGGAAGTCGTAATGAATAACTTTTTCTCGAAGCAAACGATTTTTATATCATCTATGGTTTTTTTTTTAATTCGGTCATAAATGAGGACATTCATAATGATTCCCCACAAATTGTAAATAAAAGACTTAAATTTCATCATTTATCGCGAAATGTATAAAGTTCATTGCCAAGAGAGAAGACCCAGGTCCCGTATTCATCAACCGTTCTTACTATCATTCTTAGTTTAATTCTCAGGAATTTTCCACATTTCAAAAAAGATCAGTTTCTAATTGGCTCAACCAGTTTGGATTGGCTGGTGAACCATTTGGTTTAGCCAATTACAATCTGCGTTACTTTCTAAGTCTAGAATTAGACGTAGAATGCAAATCAGAATGGCTGGTGAGAAGCGCCCATGATTTGTGTAGACTGATCCTGGTCAGCCTTCTGCTGTACCCAATAACTGTACAAGCCTTGAGTAATGTTGCTCACAGCAACAAGTTACTGGATCCCAGCAATCGGTTTTGCCCCATTTCCTTGGTTGTTGTAGTGGACGGCCAGGATGAGATTCAGTAATCTTCATGTTGGAAACATGTAAAAATGAATCATAGTTGTCATCACTTTTGTGATCATATAGTCATAATTGTTCCCATCATTACCATTTCTTTTCGACCTTGTTTATTATTTATATCAACTGTTTACATTCGTTGAATTACGTTGTCTGTGAGGAATGGAGTCTGTAAACTGACTTCATCAATTTAAGTACAATTGCTACAATCATTTACTGAGCTATACGGTTTTCCCCGGGTGATTTTAACACAGTATCATTCTCTATGATAAAAAACTAATGTGGTATCAAGGCGCATTGTCCTCATAATTTCAATTCTATATCAGGCGACAAAATCTTTGACGGATCTATTCAAAGCATTTGCAGACAAAAAACTGAATATGGAGAGGGTGTCAGCATTTTCTTCCTTTTCTGAGGTATTTTCGAAAGCTTTTTTATTCAGGGTCCTTTGAAAATTGGGTAATTTTGGTTAGGCTAAATAGCGGCTTCCCAGAAACCGAACACCTGTAGATACTTTAAGTCCTTGACATCGACACAATTTTAGACTTGTCAAAATTCAAAGCACTTGCAGACGATAAAGTAAATGTGACTCAAAAATTGAAGTACGTCCTTGGATGGGTAGAAAATATTGTGGGAAAAGGAGAAAATGGTAGTTACTAAATTTTCTTCTTCTTTCTTTTTTTTAATAATGTTTTCAAAACCCTTCTTCCTCACCGTTGCTAAAACCCGGGATTACTTTTGGGAAGAGTTAAAAGTTATGTTGATATCCCTGTGAAATTAGGGGTCATTTATCAAGGATGGTTACCTCGGTATGCGTGTGTTCTTTTTTTGTTTTGGAGGGGGGTCGGGGGTGGGGTTAACCCTATAATACACAATCCCGATTTAAATGAACCTGAGGAAGAAGGCTTTTGAAAACAATTTGGGAAAAGGAGAAAATGCTGGTAACCAGCATTTTCTCCTTTTCCAAAAGTGTTTTCTGGCCTTTCAAAGACACATTTCACCGTTTAAACCCTATTTTTGTCGCCTGGAATTGCTTTGGATTTGGACACGTCCAAAATTTTGTCGTTTGGTAAAGCGTTAAACTTTTTATAATGCTACAGTTATTATACCCCCGCAAAACAAATGTTTTCGGGGGTATACTGGAATCAGCCTGTCTGTCCGTGTGTCCGTCCGTCCGTGTGTCCGTCCGTGCGTCCGTCCGTGTGTCCGTCCGTGTGTCCGTCTGTGTACAAAATACTAGTAATTTTGTGTCGCGAACTCCTCCTACAGTTTTGTTGCTATTGTATTGAAAGTTTGTTGATACATTGATCGTACACAGAAGTTGTGCAAGACGCAGTTTTCAATCATCTACTCCCTATGATTCAAGGGTAATCTCCTCTTGAACTTAGAAACATTTTTGTTAAATTGCCTGTTTCTGTCAAAGCGCTGGCTCCGGACTTTTTTTCTAAACGCTGGCAGATATTGAGCTGATTTTTTGGTGTGTAAATCAACCACCATGAGTTACAGATCAAGTTCGAGTTTCGTTTCGGTCCACTGATTTTTTAAGAAATTACGGGCCTTGGACTTAAAAATTTTCAAGGAAAAAACAGTTTTCCGGACTTTTTTTCTAAACTCTGGCAGATATTGAGCTGATTTTTTGGTGTGCAAGTCAACCACCATGAGTTACAGATCAAGTTCGAGTTTCGTTCTGGTCCACTGTTTTTTAACGAAATTACGGGCCTTGGACTTAGAAATTTTCAAGGAAAAAACAGTTTTCCGGACTTTTTTTTCTAAACGCTGGCAGCTATTGAGCTGATTTTTGGTGTGTAAGTCAACCACGATTAGTTACAGATCCAGTTTCGACTTTCGTTACGGTCCACTCATTTTTGACGAAATTGCGGGCCTTGGACTTGGAAATTTTCACAGAGAAAACAGTTTTCCGGACTTTTTTTCTAAACGCTGGCAGATATTGAGGTGATTTTTATAGTGTAAGTCAACCACTATGAGTTACATATCAAGTTTGAGTTTCATTCTGGTCCACTGATTTTTGACGAAATTACGGGCCTTGGACTTGGAAATTTTCACCCAAAAAAACAGTTTTCCGGACTTTTTTCTAAACGCTGCCAGATATTGACCTGATTTTCGCGAACTCCTCCTACAGTTTTGCTGCTATTGTATTGAAAGTTTGTTGATACATTGATCGTATACTGAAGTTGTGTAAGACGCAGTTTTCAATCATCTGCTCCCTATGATTCAAGGGTAATCTCCCCTTGAACTTAGAAAAAATTTTATTAAATTGCCCGTTTCTGTCAAAGCACTGGCGGGGGTATTAAGTCACATTCAGTGACAGTTCTAGTTGTTATTGTTGTTATTTATAGTTTTTGTTGTTGTTGTTAACGGTCGAGCTCACATTCACCTTCGGCCTTGGAGAATTTCGAATTTAAAAAAATAAAGATTATTATGTAGTAAACAGAAATGTACAGTAACATTAGATTTGTGTTTAGTAAGAGTTTTATGTCTTTGTTTTGTTTGAGATTTAATAAATGTACATTAATGTTTACTTTTAGTTTACCATTGTGTTTCAAGAGTCGAGGAGTGTCCGGCTGGATTGATAGGCGGGTTGACTGATGGCATTTATGCCAATTTTGGCAGTATATTTGTATTAAAAGAGTAGGACAGACGTGTTATTCAGGTGTATACATAGTATATTGTCTCGTCAAACTAAGTTTTTTCAATGAATACTGTCACATGCGTATATAAATATTAAAGATGAGGAAACAAAACTGTCGGAAAAAACGTTTACCTGTAGTTACCCAGAAGAATAAATGAAAAGAATTAAAAAAAAAAATTTAAAATCAGTCTGCAATTAACAAAGAGTATATGAAGAGAAATAGGATAAAAAGAGGGAGAGATGACCAAAAAGCCACGATACTAAAAGTAGACAAGGGAATTCATTAGACTCTTTGGTTGCTGAACGTGCCTAAATGTGCTTCTGCGGACAGTGTAGATCAATATATATATAAAAACTTATTTCTGAAACCAGACTGCAAGAAAAAATATATAAAGTGAACAAGGATACAATGAGGGAGAGATGAACAAATAGCGTGGAGCTCTGGAATGCTTCACCAAAGATCAAGAAATATAATTATTGTCTGGTGGGCCAGAAGTCTTATGTGTGTATGTGTGTGTGTGTGTATGTACATGTATGTATGTATGTATGTATGTATGTATGTATGTATGTATGTATGTATAGAAGCAAAAAGAAAAAGTGGAAATAATGGTCATAGAAAAAATATCGAAGCATTATCAAGCCAATCATTTTTAATTCTTAACAAAACAATCAGTCCATGCACTGACCTTCACCGAATATTTAACAATATAATGGTGCAAATAAAACAATCTAATTTCACATCACCTTTTCGGTAAAAAAAAAACAGTATCAAAATATGGCAACGTCTAAATATTGATTTCGACTATTGACTTCAAATCTGTAGGAAATCTTAGATCATCTATATATGGCAGATAAAAACAGCGTGACAAGTAATCAATCTGCCGATAAAGAACAATTACTTCATCTGTCACAATGTTTTATAAGTCTTTCTCCATATCCATGTCTCAATTGTTCATTATTTATCCGTGTTTTGTAGGGTTTTTTTTTTTTCCAGAAGAAATTTTAATAAGCTCCAAATCAATTTGATAATGACGTAAAGAGGTTATGAAAATAATTGGTACACAATATGAGTTTACTTGGTCCTACGTTGTGGATTAATAAGGTTGTCGTTGTTAACTTAAAGTAAATACAGAAAGTTATAGGGAACGAATTTGAATATCAAAGAACACTTAAAAATGATGAAAAAGAATCGATTTTCGTCCGTTGTTTGATTAGACTTTGAGAACTTAAATTGTCAAACAACAACAATATAATAATAATTCTTTTATAGTTACAATTGAAGTGATTCTTTCCTAGTTATAATTGAGTAGATAAGAAAAAGACTTTTAATAAAGTGCCAGTGCAGATTTATTGGAAAGAGAGAGAGAGAGAGAGAGAGAGAGAGAGAGAGAGAGAGAGAGAGAGAGAGAGAGAGAGAGAGAGAGAGAGAGAGAGAGAGAGAGGCAGGCATGGCTCGCATGAAAGTACTTATCAGTACTTACATGTAATTGACAAAAGTGTGGGTAAAGGAGAAAGTGCTGGTTACCAGTACTTTTTCCTTTTCCCACCATGTTTCAAAAGTTTTTTTTTTCGGGGGTGGGGAGGTTGTAACACAGGATTGTTTATTTTCAGGTAAAAGGTATAAATTGGACAAACACTGACCAATATCCAAATCACTATACACATTTGCTTGTTTGCTTTTTTTTTTACCTCGAGTAGTTGAAATGACCCATCTATATGTTGCTTGAATAAGAAATCATTTCAAATGACATTTTCGTCATCAACATGGAACTGTTGCTGCATATGAACCAGATTGCTTTGAAATAACTTGAAGAAAAAGAAAAGAAATTTTTTTAAGAAAAAAAAAAGGTTGTTATTGCTAAAATGAGCAATTTATTCATCTGACTAAATAATGCTGAATCTCTGCTACAAGCATTTTCAATTTTTCTTACTTTAATCACACAATTGTTAAATCTTGGGGACGGGACTGAGAATGAGAATAAATATAAATGCAAGCTGGAATGTTCTACGAAAGAAAATAAACAGAGACTAAAAAGCGTGAGATTTCTTCTCAATGCGTTGTTGTGGTGGTTGTGGTGGTGTCGCGGCGAGATTCTTCCAAGGGAGGCTACTCAAACTAGTCATACTCTGAACCAATGGTGATGCTTATCTCCCCAGGATGAATGTAAGTTGCGTGGTACCATACGTTCGTGTCTATCACAACTGAAAAGAAACAATAATTCGAATTTTCAGGTTGATTTGAAGCATTGCCACTAACAAAGTTACCTATATATTATTTTGCATCAGCAGTTTGAGTAATCGAAACTGCTGCTGCGTTATCTTCAAAGTATGAGAACTCAATTTTGCACAGATTACTATGATAATTCGAACGAATATCTTGGTTGTACTCAAATTCGAATAATCAAGATTAGTTTAGTAGACTGTAATCTGCAACAGCGAAGGGCTTTCTATGCCTAATGGATCCTACGCTAAATGACTCTTTACCAGACGACAAAATTTACACTTTAAACTTTGAAAGCGTGTGCAGGCGATAAATTAAATGTGTCTCCACGGGACACCTTTTATAGGACAGGGTAAAAAATATTGTAGAAAAAGAGAAAATCCAGGAAACAAGCATTTTCTCGTTTTCTCACATTTTTTTCAAAAGCCCTTCAACATCAAGGTCGTAAAACACGTGATCGTTTGGTAAACAAGCACGCAATGAAATAATACGGTATGAAAATGACGCAGTAGCCGAGTCTCGGTAGCTCAGAACAGGGGGTCGTGGGTTCGATCCCCGGCTGGGCCAATCTCTTTCCGAGGACTGATGATAGTCATTGCGATAGGATCAATTTCTCTCCCGCCGCTGACCATTATTTCGACGATAGTTATGTGGGAAAGCAGCCGGTGGCTTGGAAAGAATATTGTGCAGAGTACTGGTAAAAGAGACTCTAGGAAAGCATGGATAGGTGCACTGGCCGCCCCGATATAACTGAAATAATGTTGAAAACACCATACAATCACAATCAATCATTCAGTGACGCAGTATTTTCTAGATAAAATATGGATCCGCGATGATACGCCTGTATTGTGCATGCATGCATGCATACGTGCTGATACTGTCAGAATTTTACAGGTAGACAGTTTTATAGTCCTCTACAGTGCAAATTCATAGGACTGTTTACGCTTTGGTCAACTTTTAAAATATTTTGACTACTTGCTACAGGTGATTGCTGCTTCAACCCTTTTCTTGTTTCATAAGTCAGTCCCAAAAGTTTTCTTTATTCATTGTGTTTCTTTTTTTCATTCTTTTGAACGATAGTTTAAAAAAAAAATGGGCAAAAAATAACCAAAAAAAAAAAGCAACGTTTGTTGAAAATGGTGGGCAACGGAAGGGTATGCTTGTTACAAACCATTTTAAGTTGTCTCTTCCATCAGTGTATCAACAATCTTTCTACTCCAATTGAGTAAAAAGTTCTATTTGTACAATAGTAGCTGTACCCTTACCAAAAAAAAAACATGCTTCGGCGACCCTGACAAGGAAAGGCTTTTGAAAACATTGTGGGAAAATGAGAAAATGCTAGTAACCACCAATTTTTCCTTTTCCAAGATTCCTTTTCTGCTCATTCAAAGACAAATCACGGCCTTTCAGCTGTATTTTAATTTGTTGTCTGCAACTGCTTGAATTTCGACCAGTCTAAATTTTTGTCGTTTGGTCAATAGGTTAAAATAATACAAAAGAGAATTTCACAGCATGATAGATCAAGTGTTTGTTTGCCATGATCTGTTTATATTTTTCTCAGTCACAGATATGAATACTTAATGGATATATCAAAAACATATAAACACTTAAAGGCAACATACTTAAACTAAAATCAGCGCAGAATCTGCGACCAAACCCATTAAGGGCACTTTAACACAAATCGGCCGGCGGCTCTTTTATTATCATATGTTTGAACTTGACATGTTTATCTTATGTTTTACTTTGGGCAGTTATTGACATTTACTCGCTTATGGATCATGAAACAAGTACAACAATTTGAACAAGGCAAATTGGAAAGCATCCGGGTAAAAGTCGGATAATTAAAACGAATTCGGGAGACCGTGGTGTAGGGTTAGCGCCTCAGCCCCTCACATCAAAGGTTCGGGGTTTGAATACCGTGATAAGCCGAGTCAACTGTTGAACCTTCCAACATCACAGCGCCAGTACTGTTTACGATTTTTAGGAAGTAATTATCAAGGATGATTGATTAACTTGTTTCACAATCGATGTAAAATAAATACGAGCTATGCTCTGGCAAAAGGGGGCTTAATGCATTTCCGTTATCCATCATACCAAGCAAGCCATCACATACCTACGGATCCATAACAGCCACATTTTTTTAACAACCGACTTAATCAGGAGGTACAGGGGTCCTTGGACATGCACAAAATTTACAATTAGCAAAAAAATTCGGCCCAAGTCAGCCTGCGGGTACTGAGCAGGCTGACCTGGGTCGATACTTTTTGCAGATGTATTAAGCCCCCTTTTCACGGCATGGCACGTATGTTTAAACTAAGACGAATTTAACTTAAATATATATAAATCATATCATCCGTTTTTAGTTATATCAAGGCGACCAGTACATATACCTATATTATTCCTGGTATTTCTTTATTACGCGCTGAGCACACAGCTTTTAGGTTAAATACCGACTATTCTCCCACATACAAAGAATCAAAGAATGAAAAATGTTCAGTGTGGAGAGAGAGAGAAAGTGGGGGGGGAAAGAGAAAATGCGTCCCGTTGCGACAGTTTTCAACAATCCTCGCAAAGAGTTTTCCACGGAGTGAGGGTTCGAACTTAAAACCCTTGGTTGCGTTAGCAGTAGCGATAACTGGGTTTTTATATGACAAATGAAAATACCAGCTGTTGCAAGAATGATAGATAGCATCCATTACGGGCAAATAAACATAAATACATGTATCAGAAAAATGAAAAAAAAAAATGCCCATTATTGTGTTAGTGAACAGTCCTGTGTTTTAAGGATCTTAAAGAGGAAGGCTTTTGAAAATATTGTTGGAAAAGGAGAAAATGCTGGTAACAAGCATTTTCTCCTATTCCCACAATATTTTCAACCCTCCAAAGAACAGTTTCAATCTTTTAACCTTGTCTAAAATTTGTTCTGCAAATGCTTTCAATTTAGACAAGTCTGAAAATTTTGTCGTCTAGTAAACAGTTAACAAATCGCCTCCTTCGGACTACAAGTCTTTGATCTTGCTGCAGATCATTTTTGAAAACAAATCGCTCCTGAGAAATTATTCCTTTTTGCCACAACGGATTCACATAACATTTATTCATTTTTGACAACCTAAATTATCTTATGCAGGAGTGATGTCAGCCACTAACTACGAATTTGTTCTCTTTTTTTTTTGGGGGGGGGGGGGTTTACTGAGAAATCGAAGCGTGCAACAAACTGTGTATAAACTCATATAAAAAGGAAAATGATCCACTTATAAATGCAAAATTAGTTTAAAGTACATATGAATAAAGATTGTCATAAATTAAGAAATTGCTCACGTGTAGCAGTTTCTTCATTTTTTCAGAATGATTTCAAATTGAGGTGTTCGGCAGATGTTATCAAAGATATCAACAAGGTGGAAAGGACATTTTCCGTAGATTTTCTAGATTTTCATTTTACTCCAGGCACTATGATATATACCTGAGTGAAGAAAAACCAAATAAACCATTAACATATAAACAAAACTGTTTAACCCATTCGGCAACAGAAGAATTTTGGGAAAAGGGCATTTGCTTGTTACAAACAATACTAGTGTTATTCTTTCCACAGCGTTTTGAATTCTTTCAAATAGAGGTTTTCTTTGCTCAATCTGCATTTTTCGTGACCCTGAAGGATAGAACTTCTTAAAATATTGTTGGAAAAGGAGAAACCAGCATTTTCTTTCTTTCCTACAATGTTTTCTACTCTTTCAGACACGAATTCCATCATTTGAGCAATCTTGTTGGGTAAAGACTAAAACGTCTCTACTTTGTGTATTAGTGGTGTGTTTGAAATAGCCTGAACGGTACTAAGTTAATTAGACAATTTCAGTTTGGATAATAAAAAAACTCGATGCGCTCATATGCTATTATCGTGTGTATCAGGTGTATCATCTTTGGTTTATTTCCAATACAACTTGTTCTCGAAAGCTGCGGCAATTGTCTCTATTCCAAGAGCAAACACTATGCACTCACATCAGCCACAACGTTTTGTGGCGTCTGATCTGGATTCAGGATTTGCCGTTGTTCACTTCAATAGATAATGGGCACGAATTCTTCCGTGATTAAATCAAATAAATAACGAATGAAAAAGTTTATCTCACAACAGCATGGCAGGGTGTAAGTCCACAAATCTGATCATTTATTTTAAAAGTTGGTTAAGTAACGGCCTACCCAGAACGTGTATGTAAACCATGTTAACCCATCACCATACAAACAGGATCTCTCTCTCTCTCTCTCTCTCTCTCTCTCTCTCTCTCTCTCTCTCTCTTTCTCTCTCAAGTATGTACTTACAAATATCTCCTTTATGGACGGTAACGTTCATTGAGGCACACTCGGACTCGCACTCGGGTGACGGTATCAAGGTCCAGGTTTTCTTGCCGGAGATTTGGGCCTGCCATGAGGGTCTCTCTACATAGTCTAACTGTTAATAGGAGGAAAGACTTTTGTAATCCTTAACCCTTTACCGCACAATGCCGATTTTTAACGACCCCGGGTAAGAAGCATTTTGAAAACATTGTGGGAAAAGGAGAAAATGCTGGTAACCAGCATTTTCTCCTTTTCCCACAATGTTTTCTACCCTATCAAAGAAAATTTGCCCCATTTGAGCCACCTTGAAATTGTCGTCTGCAAATGCTTTCAATTTGGGTAATCCTAAAATTATGTCGTCTGGTAAAGAGTTAACCAGACGACCAAACTTAAATATATTCAAATTGAAAGAACTTGATGACTCACGTGACAAATTAGATTTTTTTTGTTTTTGAAAAGGTAGAAAACATTGTAGGAATAGGAGAAAATGCTGTAAACTAGCAGTTTCTCCTTTTCCCACAATGTTTTTATGATCCTTCCTGCTTTGGATCGTTTGGTAAAGAGTTAGATACCGGTATTATTTATTCTCAACTCGAAAATTTAAAGAAGATAAATGACAAAGATAATTATAATATATACTGTATAAATGAAGAAACTCCGCGCGATGGTGTGAGAAAGATCTGTGCATAAATTTGAATTAATTAATGAACCAAATATATATATATGAGCTCTGCTCTGACAAAAGGAGGCTTCATTCATCTCTGTGATGCATTATCCCAAACAAGGCATCACATAATTATGAATCCACACAATCTATTTTGTCTTACAACCGGCTGAAACCTGAGGTAGAATGGTCCTTTAACATGCAGAAAACTTAAAAATAGCAAAAAGTGTCGACCCCTGTAAGCTTGCGAGGACTGCATTTAGACCTCTTTTCACAGAGCATGGCTCATAATTATGTAAGACAAATAAAGTCAAATGCTGCATTCTGCAGCCCAAATACTTACATGGATGAAAGCCCCGAGCCCAGAACCACCCATAAACATCCAGTCTATTGTGCTAGACTCGGAATCGTTGGGTAAAAAGAAAGGGCGTTGGTAGTGTTGTCGAAGTTTCTCTTTCATCTCTCCATGACAGTTACTCCTGGAAGAAACAAATGAAACTGGAGCCATAAATACAAAACTAATCATCATTTTCATCGTTACCCTCCTCGTCCTAATCATCATCATCAACAACAACAACAATACCAACAACAATAACTGCAGTAGCAGAAAAGCCCACTTATATTGAGAGAGAGGAAGACAGACCTCATAAAGACAGGCATTATGAAAGAAAAGGCCAATCTGTCGGTCTGCCCGACCGTCCGTCCGCGCGCCCGTTGTCCGCCCGTTTGTCCGTCTGTCTGTCTGTCTGTCCGTCCGCTCGTCTGTCTGTCTTTTACTTTGTTCGAGTGGCTAGGTCTCCCGTCTTATCTAACAATAATTAGTTCTAGAGAGTTACCAATTACCGCAAACATAAATCAGATAAAATACGAATTTTGCATGACAATCCGATCTAACGCGTAATTCTCCTGTCGATACGGATGTAATTGCAAATAATGAACCAGGAAATGACTGACCCTTTCATTACCAATGGCAGCTAAAATAGCTTATGCGGACGGTGTAGATCAAGATTAGACTGCACAGAGGGTGCAGTCTGATCTTGATCTACACCGTCCGCTATGTCAAGCTAAATTCTGTTCAAAACCAGCAGCAGCTTTAACTTAAATTTACCATCACATCTGGAAAATATTTAGGTTCACTTTGTTGGCAGCGAAATGGTTAACTCTTTACCAGACGACAAAACTTTGAATTTGTCTAAATTGAAAGCATCCGCAGACGACATGTTAAATGTGGCTCAAATGGTTGAATTTATCTTTTAAAAGGTAGGCATCATAATGGTAAATTAATAAAATGCTCGTAACCTTTTTATCACAATGTTTTCCGGTCTCCTTCATGGGTTGTTATAACACGGGATCGTATGATACAGGGTAAATTCTCAGAGCGCAATAAGAAAATAAACTGACCGATTTTTCATTTAGAAAAATTGATCGAAACTTCGCAAATTCATTGTTGTTTTGACAATAAATATAAAATAAAATCGGACACAGCACAGATCCATGAATGATTGGACTGCATGTTCTGAGCCATCTGATCTTGATCTACACTTTTCGCAACAGTTGATGAAGGTTTGCCTGACAGACAAAGAGTACGACGGGAAGTAGCCCCTTCGTTATCAATAAACATTGTACTCCGGACATTGCCCAAAATCCGTCTCCAAACTGACCGGCAAGTGACTTGTTTTTCATTTGCATGGACGTGGGAGGAATGGGGGTGGAGATTGGGGTCCGCGGTTGAGAGAGAGAGAGAGAGAGAGAGAGAGAGAGAGAGAGAGAAAGAGAGAAACAGAGAGAGAGTAAGAGAAAGAGAGAGAGATATCGAAAACCCATTCAGATTGCTTGATACTTAAGTTTTAGGTAAGAACCCCCCACCCCTCGGGTAGTATAGGCCTAATACAGATTAAAATTTGGCTGCACGTTTCAGTCTGATTTTGATCTAGACCACCCGCAAATGCTTCTCAATTCGCCTTTAGCACCGTTTAAATCAATGCAGGACTCTCTGATCATCATGGGATAATTACTGTTTTAATTAAGAATGTTGCTATTTTCATCCTGTTTTCGCCACGTTGTTTTTAAGAAGAGATTCTTTCGAACTTTGGCTACTTGACAGAGTCTATTATATTCATTGCCTATTTAGTTTTTAGTCTACAAGTAGGGCGAATGAAATGATTTTGTGGTTCTGTACGAGTATTATTCAAACTGGATTATTATCAAGAAAAAGAGAAATCGTTCGTTATTTGTAAATCAAAATTTGAGTAGAATTCTCATTCGTAATTCTACGATGTTCTCCTTTGTAGAGAGTATAATTGTTTTCCGGCCTGTACTTGAGCGAGAATCAAAACAGGGCCAAGTATTAAGAAGAGTTTATTTTACGGGTTCATAAGGACAATATGCAGCTAAAGTTTGTTCTGCAGCCCTGTCTAAAGGACGTCTGCTATTATAGTGTTTCTTTTCGCCTTGTTTCTCCTACTTAAGACTCAGTATAGAAAGCGAAAAAAAAAAATGAGCAAACCCACATTACTGAGAGACATTAACCGTGAAGGTTGTTTTCATTCAAAAGTATGACATCAAAATACTTGAAAAGAATACAGGGATAAGGACTGGAGAGATGCGGGGAAAATCTTTTTATCGTGTTTTGTTCATTACCAATTAATCATCTGTTTAACTTTATCTTAAACTTATTTACAAGCCCATTGTAGTAAATTTGAATTCGAGATATAAGCCAGTTTATCTAATTGGTTGTGTTTGTTTGTGTGTTTAAATAAGAGTTATGTTGTTTTCAACAGTATTTCAGTCATATGACAAGGACAGTTCATTTATTGTCCGAAAATTTGATATAAGCGGTGCTCTGGGCAAAGAGGGTTTAATGTATCTCTGTGGTGGATTATACCAAGCAAGCCATCACATGAATAGGATTCAAAAATTCCATTTCGTCAAAACTTGCGACTAATTCATTATGTAGAATGGAACTCGGATATGCACAAAATTCACAAATAACGAAATGTTTCGACATAGGTCGATACTTATTGCACATGGATTAAACCCCCCTTTCAAAGAGCATGACTCCTATCTATTTTTCTGGGATTTACAACACAGAGGCTCTGACTTGGCTTGCTTAAGGACCATCGCCAACAAAAGGCGTCCAGTCGGGATTTTCGATACAAATCCCCCCTTTATTCTTTGAATTCATATTACCCCTGTTATCAGAATGATTTACCCCTTATACTGCGAAATAACTGAACTGGAGTTCTGTACGAAAGTAAAACGAAAAACTTATTCCGAATTCAAGAGTTTTTTTTTTTGCCGGGAAAAAGTCTCACCGTATCCGACAATGTGATCAAAGATCAGCAAATTCTGTCAGCAAAGCACGTGTAGTCGGACTCAGTAGCCTAGGGTTTAGGTTTACTGCCGCCACTTATTTTTGTCCTGACTTTTTTACTGCTTTTGAAAACAAGGGGGGATTATGGTGAAATTTCTCTTAGCAAAAGAGTTCTAATCTTTCGCCGTTTTTGTATAAACCAAAAATTTGTCCTTTTTTTTAAATTATACTTAGAGAATGCTTTCAAAGAAGTTTGCTGTTAATTCGTTTTATGAGGTATTGAATTGGGGGAAAAAATAGGCGAAGAGCACACTGACGTCCCGAAACAATATGGCAACGTCTAGCGGGAAAATAAAAAAAAGAGAGGGTTTTTGTTTTTCGATTCATCTGCTAGTTAATAAGCGGCAAAAACGGTTGTCTGTACTATGAAAATCCTCAATTAGCCTCTAAAAGACTGTACCACACACTGAATGAATTTGATTACAATAGAGTTTTAGCTTTATCTCATAAACACTTACAAAACAAAGCAAATTTATGGGAAATAAATTGGTAAATATATGTGTTTTAGAAATGAATTAAGTGGTCGAAATTGTATTATCGACCACTTCATACGTTTATTACTTTTACATGTATACTCATATGGGAGATTGGCAGAACTTAAAACATGGCGTTTTTGAGAACTTTAAAGAACTGTGCGGATTTGTCTCGGTCTACGCTTTCTGCAGAAGCAATCGACGTATACATAGGCAATCTATGGATTTTCAGGAAGACGAAATGTGCATCACTTTGACAAGACCCGCAACGTCTCCCAATAAACTATCAACAGCTAATGCAGTTTTAATGTTGTATTAGAAGGAGAAGTAGCAATAGAAGTGACAGACGTTTCCGTTCTCTCAAACATTCTAAAAAGTGCTTCACTTTACATGAATCTGCACCTAACTCTTTCATCCTTGTCAGCGATATAAAAAGTTGCTGCGGATTGCGACTGTGGTCTGATCATGGACTTAAACCGCTTGCCAAAAGATTTATAATACTAAGCGCAACTAAATGCACTTTTGTGGACAGTGTAGATCAAGATCAGACTGCAGAGAACGTGCAGTCTGACCTTCGATCTGCTTTGTCCGCTACTGTGAGATTTGTCCAGCAAAACGGTTTTGAATTGATAACTTTGAGGTTTTTACTGTTTGCTGGAAAATTTTTCTTCGCAAAAAAAATAAAGCAGTCAAGGTCACGTTTGTCAGGGTAAATATCAATTCATTATCAGATGGCAAAAGCTTGGATTGGTCCAAATTGAGAGCATTTGCAGACGACAAACTAAATGTGCCATCAATGACGGGATTTGTCTCTAAAATGGTGGAAAAATATTGTAGGAGTAGGAGAAAATTGTGATACAAAAACACCTTTTTCTTCTGTTCCCATTTGATTTCCAAAAGCTATATTTCTGAGGGTCTTTAAAACACGGAATTGTTTGGTAAAGGGTTAGAGAATGTTTAACTTCTCAAACAAGACCAAGTTCATGTACAGTTTTGAAATATCGCACAAATATTTGAATCACAATAGACACGTGTTCCATTGCCAAAACAGTTAAATCACGAAAGAGACATGTGTAGGGATAAGATACTCCCTTTTAATGGTAACTCTTTAAAAATTCTATGTTACATCTTCAGATTCATTTAGATTTCGCTCAAATTTTTTGAAAAGACTTTTGGAGATGTCACATGTCAACTAAATGCATGGATCGTTTTCAGATAGATAAGATGACGCATATCTGGCACAGTGCTTATAAAACTTTTATCGTGCTCAACTCACCCGAGCATGAAATATCAAAGTTATATAGATATAATTTAATGCAATAAATGAAGAAAATATTTAATGTCTGGAGCAAAATATATAGAGAAATATATAAAAGCCATGCTCTATGAAAAGGGGGTTTTAATCCATCCGCGAAAATTATCTACCTGGGTCGAAACTTTTTGCCCTTGGCCAATTGTCGAAGGACCAGTCGCCCTTATGATTTGGTCGCTCGTTATACAAAGTGGATTTTATGGATCCAAAATATTTGATGACTTGTTTGGTATAATGCAACACGGAGATGCATTAAACTGCCTTTTGCCAGAGCTTTGCTCGTTTATAGTGTCAGTATTGTACAAGAAATTCTGGTCAACGGCAAAGATATCTACATATGCCATTTTGAAAATGAGATGGAAAATTGAATTAGGCTTTCATATCTAGACAGAATACAGCAAAATTATCTTCGTAATATAATATCGCTAAGAAACTGTCGTTTTATTACAGAAATAAAGATCTAAAATAGCTCGGAAATGAAAAAGAAAGTTAAAAATCAATTTTTATTGGTACAGTTATATGTGCAAAATACAGGATAAATATCTTATCTAATATATCTACTACAGAGATGAAAATGTCGGTTTGAAATCTATTTGAGCCATACTCTGTGAAACGGGGGCTTGATGCATGTCGGTGATCCATGATACCAAGCAAATCATCACATAATTATGGATCCACAAAATCCATTCTGTATAACAAGCGAGCAAATCTTGAGGTAAACTGGTTCTTTGACATCCAGAAAAAAATACCAAAACCAAAATGTTTCGATTCAGGTCTACCTGCGCGGACTGCGCAGGTGGAACTGGGTCGATCCTTTCATGCAGATGCATTAAGCCCCTTTTTCACAGAGTATTGCTCACAATTTTATTTGAATAATGATATGTACAAATGAATCTTATGGAAGCAGTTTCCAGCTGCCATGGCAATTGAATAACGATAGTAATGACTTCTAAAAATCAAGTTAACCCTTTCTTACTCGATAGCACAAAATCGCGGAGCCTTTACAGTGACCATACCAAGCAGAACTATGACGAACTTGCGAATCAGTCTTTAAACCGTTTTCCAAACAATCCTTTGCTTTAAAGGCCCTGTGGAGGAAGGCTTCTGAAAACATTGTGAGAAAAGTAGAAAATGCTGGTTACTAGCATTTTCTTCTTTTTTCACAATATTTGTTTCCCTAGAATCCTTTCATTTGAGCCTCATCTGAGATGCCGTCTGTAAATTGAAAAAAAAAGAAGGACTATCGATATGGAATAGTCTAAAACTTCGTCGTCTAGATAAGAAATAACATTTTCATCCGCAGACGACTTTTTTGGTCTATTACTGCTGAGACCATTTATGGAAAAATTGAGGCCGATCTAACTCAAAAGATTCTTTCTGTCACAGGATGTGGCATCAGAATTAGAATTTAGAATGGATATGAAAACGGCTACACATTTCAGCGTCTAGACCTTCTTAGGGGTAACGACAACCATAATATTATTGGAAGTGTATCATTGAGCAGTATTTACAAACCATTCGGAATAAATAAACAGAGAGAAATAGATAAATAAATAAATAAATAAATACTTATAATAACAATAATAATAATTATTATCATCATCTCAGACATTGAGATGGCAAACCCTAGAACTTAGACTTATAACATTATTCAGAACTGTAGGTGCCTCGTGCCTATTGACGATAGTTCTTTGAGAAGTTTTCTTTTATTTCAAATTACCCACTCCCCACTGAGGAAGACTCCAGGACTCATCAGGACAGAAAAGCTTCAAAAGCTTTTTAACTCTTCACTATTCAATATGAGTTGTAACGACCCTATGAAAGGAGGCTCTCGAAAATATTATTGGAAAAGAAGAAAATGCTGCTAACCAGCATTTTCTTCTTTGACCACAATGTTTTCTATCCTTTCTGAAGCAAATCTCTTCAGTTGAAGCACATATAATTAGTCGTCTGCAAGTGCTTCGAATTCGGACCAGTCTTAAATTTTGTCGTTTGGTAAAGAGTTAACTCATTACCTAACAACAAAAATTTAAACTTGTACCAATCGAAAGATTTTGCAGACGACAAAATGAAATCAGCTCAAAGGTAACCAGCATTTTCTCCTTTTCCCACATGGTTTTCATAATACACTTTCTTCAGGTTCGTTAGAACTCGGGGTTGTATGGTGAAGTGTCAACAAGGTAGGGATAATAAGAAACGGAGATTGGGTTCCTTTGATGTGCAAACATTGATCAGTCATATTAGCACCGGTCGATTGAAAGGAGGATATTGCAGTCTATTTATTATACAGGCTATTTTTAGAACAGAACACTAAGTGGCAAATTTACAAGAAAAAAAGATATCTGAAGGAAAGGAAATGGGGGAATGCGGAAAACGTCCGTCGGAAAAGGAGTAGCTATTTGTAGAAAAGCAATAGCTCCTCTAATGACAATGATTTCGAAAGCTACCTACTGTAGAGGCGAACAAAGTCGTATTCGTGTCGTAGGTTGACTCTTTACCAAACGACACGATCGTGTACTCGTCCAAATTGACACCATTCGCAGACGGAAATTCAAATGTAACTCAAATGGCGAAATTCGTTTCTAAACGAATCGAAAACGTTGTGAGAAAAGGAGAAAATGATGGTTACCAGCATTTCCTCCTTTTCCCACAAAGTTTTCAAAAGCCTTCTACCATAGTGTCCCTAAAACACGGGATTGTTTAGAAAAGGGTTAAGCAAGACTCTTCGTTCTTGATTGCATGACTGCAAGGTTTTCATGTGCGAGGCGAAGAGTCCAGGGGCCGTATACCCCAACCACTATAACTTAATTTGTAACTTAATTTCTGGTTCTTAATTCCAAGACTAGTAATCTGATTGACTGAGACAGACCTCTAAGGGCTATGATGAACAAATAAGACGATAGTATTTTGACAGTCTTGAAAACATCACCACAAGAGGGGAAATTTATGAGCATTTTCAAACGACACAGCGCGTCAGGGAGCATGGAAAGAAATATTTATTGCGTTAATCCTCTTGTTACTGTTATAAAATGTGTAATTTTATAACAGTAGTAAAGGTTGTATTATCATGTTGGATACAAAATATGTGAGCCGCGCTCTGTGAAAAGGGGGCTTAATGCATCTGCGAAAAGTTTCGACTCAGGTCAGCCTGCGCAGTCCGCGCAGGCTGGCCTGGGCCGAAACTTTTCGCTATTGGTAGATTTTCTGCATGTCAAAGGATCAGTCTACCTCATGATTGAGTCGGTTGTTAAAAAAAGTGGCTATTATGGATCCATAAGTATGTGATGGCTTTCTTGGTATGATGGATTACGGAGATGCATTAAGCCCCCTTTTGCCAGAGCATGGTTCATGTTATATGTTGCATGAACCTGTATTTTGCCTTGTAATTCATCATGCAGGATCTTTTAAACATTTCACATCGATACTTTCAGCGCCACAGGCTAAAACATGGGAAGCGTGCAGACAGCATAGATTAAGATCAGACTGCAAAGAGCGTGCAGTGTGATCTTGGATCCATACCGTGTGCTTTTTTACTTAAGCCTATGAGATAATCTTTTTTTCGAGTTTGGTTTGATTGTATTTTTCAGTGGTGGAATAAGGTCGAGTTAGTATGTTTGGCGCTGTAAGAGTTAATACATTTCGGAATTGAAGCCCCTCCTAATGTTTCTTCATTACTCTAGAGGGCTCTAGAATAGTAGCCGACAAAAGGAGAACCAATTTCTCGATTTGTCACAGTGATTTTTTTTTTTTATCGTCTCTGCATCCAGGGTTGCTTGTACAAGACTGATCATTTACTTCATCTATCATCCTATGTAAATAGTTAAGGTAACGAAGCATGAATTACAGTTGAAAGCGTAAAAAAAAACTCGACTGTTTATGTAAACAATATAAAATGAATGATATAAAAAAATGAATGAATATTTACTTCCTTAATCATTTCATAGAAACACATACAGGTAAATAACAGGACCTTAACCCATGACCCAACTATCCCGAGTTTTACCGACCTTCACGAGGAGCGCTCATAAATGTAGGAAAAGAACAAAAGGCTGATAACAAGTGTTTTCTCTTTTTCAAAAATGTTTTCTACTATTTTAAAGACAAATTTCGTCATTGGAGTCACATTCAATTTCTGCAATAGCTTTCAATATGGACAAGTCTAAACTTTGTAATTTGGTACAAGGCTTTAACCCTTTACCAAACAATCCCTGGTTTTTACGACCCTGAGATAGAAGCCTTTTGAAAACATTGTGGGAAAAGGAGAAAATGCTGGTAACCAGCATTTTCAATTTTTGAGTTACGTTTATTTTGTCGTCTGCAAGTGCTTTCAATTTGGACCAGTCTAAACTTTGTAATTCGGTACAAGGCTTTAACCACATCCTGTATCTTGATTTATGTATACGTTCATATTTTGTCATATTTTTGCCAGCAACAATTTGATCTGCAGGGGGTCTCTCTGTACGGGCTGGGGTGGTCAAGATCACACTGCGTAGAGAAAGAAGTCTGCAGATCATGGGGCATAAATTGTGTTTAACGCAGCTTTCAGCATTGTTTCAGTCACATCACGGCGACAGCTCGCATATTCAATAATGTCTCGGTTTCAACAGTGCTAAGCGAGGGCTCTGAGGTGTCTTACCCAGGAAATTTCCACAAAGTCCCCAGTGCCTCCAGTGAAGCTCGAACCCGGGGTCTCCAGGTAACGAGTGGTACACTTTAGTACTTAGACAAGCAGGACCTCTATTGCTAAAATGGCCCTTTTTAAATTATTCCAAGCATGTTTTGGAAAAAAACTTCTAAAAAAGCTCCTTACTTTTGTTTTAGTTCACAGACCCTCAGTGTCACTCCTACGCGCGACAATATCAAAGACAGTGGTGTTAAATAAGACGTCTTAATGGTAAATATAATCATAAAATCAGAGGAATGACTTCGATTAGCCATTACCTAAACCGGATCTCCTTTCGGCGCGTTAACCCTTTATTTATCTCTATACCGTTAGTTTTCTTGCGGCTGTGGTATATACGAACGAAACACACTTGAACGAAGTTTCAATCGCTGTAGGCCTATATATATACTAAATGTCGAGAATACCAAAATATCCTCCTGTCTGTCTGTCTGCCTGCCTTGCCGGCAAGTCGGTCCGTCGGTCCCCCCCTTCTCTCTCTCTCTCTGTCTCGCTCTTTCTTTCTTTCTCTTTCTCTCTCTCTCTTTGTTTTGTCCCTGTCTGTCTGTCTGTCTGTCTGTCTGTCTCTCTCTCTCTCTCTCTCTCTGTAATTTAGTTTTTTCATGTGCATAAAGACAGCAATTTCTATTTTCCCCTTCTCGAATGTTTTTTGTTAATCCCGGTCACAGTAGCATTGCGACTGACATTATTCTTTTTTAAAAACCACAGTTTCTATGCATATTTGAAACAGTCAACCCTTTGGTAAACAGTTACAATTTTACGAAACTCGAGAATAGGGGATTTATCCCTTTACCAAACAATCCCTGGTTTTTACGACCCAGAGATAAAAGCCTTTTGAAAACATTGTGGGAAAAGGAGAAAATGCTGGTAACCAGCATTGTCTCCTTTTCCCACAATGTTTTCTACTCTTCTAAAGTCAAATTTCAATTTTTCAATCACGTTTATTTTGTCGTCTGCAAATGCTTTCAATTCGGACAAGTCTAAAATTTTGTCGTTTGGTAAAGATTTAACTTTTTACCAAATGACATCACTGTTTTCAAAAGCCTTCAATATCTAGGTAGTCAAAACCCAGGGTGGTGTTGTCATGGGTTTAAAAGTTGTCGTACTATAATTCGGCACATTCATCTTTTCTTAAAATGTTTCCGACCTTTTCAAAGATAAATCTGTTAGTCGAGCTACATTTGAATTGTCGTCTGCATATGGTTCCAATACAGACGGCTTAAAAATTTTCTCGTCTGGTAAAGAGTTAAACTTTTTGAGCCCTCCAAAAAAGAAATATATATTTGAGCAATGCTCTGTGAAAAGGGGGCTTAATGCATTTGCAAAAAGTATTGACCAGGTCAGCCTGCGTGGGCCGAAACTTTTTGCTTTTGGTAAATTTTCTGCATGTCAAAGGACAAGTGTACCTTATGAATCAGTAGGTTGTTATACAAAAAGGACTTTTTGTCTAAATAATACTGTGCTGACTTGCTTGGTATCATGCATCGCGGAGATGCATTAAGCCCTCTTTTGACAAAGCATGGCTTACTTGTATGAGTCGGTTGAAAAACGTCGATATGGCAATTTTGAATCTTGTATGGTCGAAAAATTACTATTTCACCGTATTTTGGGCGGTGCAGTTCACAGATCGGACATCAAGTTCTCTACAATATGAGCTTGATCGACGTGTCCGCAAAATCAAATAGGATCACCTGTAAAATCTTTCTTTTAAGCGTTTTCCTCCTATACCATGTCTCTTTGCCTATGACGTTACCGACTTTTTAAAGCCATCATAGAGACACAGTCCCAAGGGGAGTAAAATTCCTTGTCTCAATTATTCACTCCTTTTCTCCCCATTACATGTGTTTGGAAGCAATAATAAATATAGCAATCGTATTTCCTTGCTCTTCAATCATTGTTCCTACGTTTCACATGCAATAGTGTCCAGCAGTTTTAAAATGAGATTATATATAGTGATTAATCAGTTAATAAAACAGCAGGGAAAAAAAATCTACGATTTCTATCATGGTTTCGCTGTTCATTTTTTACCGACAGTCAACAATGACAGCTGATATAACTCAAAGAATTCTCCCTGGCTCAGTTGTTAACTCTTTACCAGACGAGAAGTCTGTAGACTTGTCCATATTGAAAGCGATTGTAGTCGATAAGTAGACTGTTGTTCAATGATGGAATCTGTATTTGAAAATATTGTGGGGAAAGAAGAAAATGCCGTTAACGAGTTTTTTCTCCTTTCCAACAATGTTTTCAAATGCTTTTTTTTTTCTTCAGAATCGTTGAAACACGCGATTGATTGGTAAATGGTGTTTGATTGGTAAGGTCAGGTCCAATCCATATTTATGGCGTTAGTCACGTGGGAGTGTCCTTGGGCAATACGCTCTGGACAGAGGCCTAGTGTTCGTGGGGAAGAAAAGGACAAAATACGAATGAGTGAGATGTCGCCGTAATATAACTGAAATAGGGTTGAAAATACTTAAGTATAATCACGTGATGTATTTGTGAGTAATATCTTTTCTATTGTGTTCTCAATTACTAGGTGAAATCCAAGTGCCTAAGCAGGATGGAATTATAGTGATTTAACCCTTTACCACACAATCTACTATCTTAACGACCATCAAGAAGAAGGCTTTTGAAAGCAATCTGAGAAAAGGAGAAAATTCTGGTAACCAACATTTTCTCCTGTTCCCATAAGGTTTTCTACCATTTCAAAAAGAGAAATTATCATTTGAGCTTCATTTATTTTGTCATCTGCAAATGCTTTGAATTTCTCCGGTCAAAATTTTATCGTTTGGTAAAGAGTAACGCGGTAGTTTAAACCTTTTACCGCCACAGACATGAATAGGTTGACTTGCTTTTCCATACAGAGTAAAACTAAGGTCAGACTGCAGCAAATGTGCAATCCGATCTTGGATCTACAAGTCTAGTAGGTTGGGATATAATGGTCAAAATAAGCCCTGGAATTTGTAAAGGATTTTTTCATTAGGGGGCAATGTAATATTTCTTTACCAGCAAGAATTTACTACACGGGATTCGAGTACTTATTTAACCCTTTACCACACAATCTCGAGTATTAACGACCCTGAAAGCGAAGGGTTTAAAAACATTGTGAGAAAAGGAGAAATGCTGGTATCATTTTCTCTTTTTCCCACATTGTTTTCTACCTATCAATGACAGATATCATCATTCGGGCTTCATTTTAGTTGTGTTCTGCAAATGCTTTCAATTTGGTCGAGTCCAAAATTTTGCCGTCTGGTAAATGGGTTGATCTGAGTCCCGTGACTCATAGAGAATATCACTTATCAATAGAATAATGGAATAGCTCTTTACCAAACGAAAAAATTTTAGACTTGTCCAAATTGAAAGCATTTGCAGACGACAAAATATTATAACTCAAAAATTGAAATTCATTTTAGGAAGGGTAGAAAACATTGCGGGGGAAAAAGAGAAAATGCTGGCTACCAGCATTTTCTCCTTTTCCCACAAGGTTTTTATAGGCTTTCTTTCTCATTGTCGTTGAAATTCGGGATTGTGTGGAAAAAGGATAGACTAACGTTCTTTCCGACTCATTATTTCGTGGATGGACTCACTGTGGTGGTACCCTGCTGGTCCCTAGACACACAGACATGATACTGTATAAAGCACAATGGGACATCGTCATGATCATTTATCAAGCCGTCTATTAGGATTACACACAAAATCACATACTAGATACTATCTTTACTATCTTTACTAGACAGTACAATTTTTGACTTATACATTTTAGAAGTATTTGCTGTGGACATATCAAATGTTGGTTGAATGATAGAATTTGTTAGTAAAAGGGTACACAACATTGTGATAAAAGGAGAAATTAATAAAAGCCAGCATTTGCTTTTTTTCCGCAATGTTTTTACTTTCTTAAGGTCGTTAAGACACGGGATGGTTGAGAAAAGGGATAATAACCCTCCATTGTTTAGTAAATATTTTGAAATAGTAACTGTGTTATTAAATTTTTGACAATGGTTATTAGTATTTCCTATCTCACGAAGCAGATGTCTTTCACCCTTTTCTCTATAAACTCTATACAGGCAAACATACCTTAACGTTCAGACTGCTAAGCGCGACTCACTAACCCTTTGCAGACAGTGTAGATCAAGATCAGACTGTACAGAACGTGAAGTCTAATGTTAGATTAGCACTGTCCGATATGGAGATATCGCTCCCCCTAAAAATGCTATGAAATAGCGAAATTCGAGTTTGAAAGTTCCGTTTCACTTATTTAGCAGGATAAAGGTTAATCAACATTAACCCATTTCCCCTTACAACTATAATAGTAGACAATTGCAAATACTGTGTTCCCCGATCAGACCTCTCAATTTGTAGCGTAAGATGCAGGTCCACAGCGTTTGCCCTTTGTAGACAGAGAGAGAAAGACAGAGAGAGAGAGAGAGAGAGAGAGAGAGAGAGAGAGACAGAGACAGAGAGACAGAGAGAGAGAGGGGGGGGTAGGAGAGTACAAAACATAATTACCATCCGATGTACCAAGGTTTCTCTCCCTCTTTAAAGTCCGCCCTGTCGTCTGACATGTTGAAAACATCAGCCAGGGTATCGAACTCTGTCTTATAGGGAAAGAACTGACATTCTTCCTGAACCGACTCTAGAGCTCCCTCGGTCTCCTCATACAACTCTTTAAAAAAATGAAAGCTGAAAGTGGACATGGCCGACCAGTCATTTGTTGCATCCTTTATGAGTACAGGAACGCCCGTGTAGGCATATTTCCTTCGAAACTCTTCAACCGAAATGTTTCTCTCTACAGGCACCTCACGTAAATCTTTGCACATACCACAGTTCATGAGCGGTCTCAACACCTCGAGCATTGCCCCATTGTTGTATATGAGACAATTGTAAGATTCCATTGTAATGGCAGACTTCAGATCTGCTAGACTATGGATTTCCAGCGAGTAAGCAAGCCCGGCGGACAAGATTCCAAACACAAGAACTCCAAGACAAAGTTTTCTTTTTCTCGACCATGGTTCTTTCTTTTTACATTTATCACTGGATTTGACCGCGTTTCCATTTGTATAACTTCCTTTTGACAAGGCTAGGTCCTTCGTTTCCTCAAACGAAAGTCCTTTTTCGAAACACTGCCAACTTAAAGCGACATATTTTTCCGTCAGGTTTTTTAACTGGTCCGATTTACTGTGTTCAAACTTGTTTACTTTCGATTTGTCTGACATACTATAATCCTCTCAAATGTTACACTTAATGATCTCTTAATGGCCAGCGACGCTGACACTTAAAACTTCTGATTCAGTGCGCTTGAATTATCTTCCGATACAGACTAACTCGACTGTATTAAATTTCACTGTTTACATTGAGATATATATCACTGTCCCTTCACAAAACAAAACTAGATTCCCTTCATTGTGATCGCCAACCCGGAACTAGGTTCACCAGACCATATCTAGTTTGTTTTTTTCAAAGATCGTGTATTTACCTCACATAAGTTGACTTTGGGGTTCATTGTGTATGCGTTTCGTCGTATCTGCGGTCCTTCGGACAAAATCTCACGGACACAGTCTTTGTGACAAATTAGCTATTCGCTAGCACGTGTGAAAAGTTATTCAAGTTTATACCAGATATCTAGTCTTTATCATTTTCTTTATACTCAGAGTGTCTTCCAGTGCGAAGAGTACGATACTTTACTTGTTAACAGCTGAAACAATATTGTACCTCTCGAATTAAAAACACCCTTATAATAATGTGTGTGTTTGGGGGGAGTGGGGGGGGGGGGGGGGAAAAGCGGACGAGCAAAATGAACCCATGATTTCAAGATTTCAAGCATATCTATTGGTGTAAACATCGTGGCAAAAGAAGAAATTGCTCGTAACGAGCAATTTCTCCTTTTGCCGCAATAATCTCAATTATTTTTGCGTTGTTTTCAAAAGTTGGCCTGTATCGTGTGTAGGAGTAAATGAAGTAAACCCACTGATCGATTTGAAATGAGTAGAAATGAGCCTTGCTCTGTGAAAAGATGGTTCATGTATTTGCAAAAAGTATGGACTCGTGTCAGCAGGCGCAGTCCCTGCAGCCTGACATGGGTCGAAACTCTTTGCTATTTGTAAACTTTCTGCATGTCCAAAGACCATACTTGCTCAGCATTCAGTCGGCTGGAATACAAAATGGATTTAATGGTTTCATTTAACTCTTTACCAAACGACAAAATTTTGGACTAGTCCAGATTGAAAGCATTTGCAGACGACAAAATAAATGTGACTAAAAAATTGAAATTTGATTTGGGAAGGGTAGAAAACATTGTGGGAAAAGGAGAAAATGCTGGTTACCAGCATTTTCTCCTTTTCCTACAATGTTTTCAAAAGCTTTCTTTCGCAGGGTCGTTAAAAGTCGGGATTGTGTGGTAAAGAGTTAAGGAAAGAAGAGAAACTTTTTTTTTGTTTTCATGGCGTTATGAAAAAACCCAAACCACACTGTATGAAACCGCGAAATTTGTTTTTTTTTTAAAGCTCTCCTTGTCATAGAAATAAAGGACATTCTTTTTTTTTTTTAAATTTGTGCTTTACTTGTTTAGGTTAATTTGTCCAAATGTGGTTACAGTATCGTAGTCTGTGTCTTGAAGAGGTTGTTGGCCTGTCAAGGCTTTTAACAGTAAAAAAAAAAATAAATAAAAAAGAAGATGTAAATAATATATAGAGTAGGTGATCAAAAAAATGACGAAAATGAAGCACTGATGCTTAGAAAACACCGTCCTTCCACCACCATCCGCGCTTCAATGTCTAATACTGGCTGAGCCATGAGGTCAAATGGTCCTTTGAAATGAAAAAAAAAATAACAAGTTGCAAAATGATTCGACCCATGTCAGTCTGCGAGGACTGCACCGTTTGACATGGGTCGATGACTCTATGTACATGTGTTAAATCACCTTTTTACAGAGCATGACTCATAATCTATTTGCATATTGACACAAGTTTACTGGTATTCCTCGAGAAAATTGGTTTATCACGTACTTGTGGAAAATTGTTATTATTTTCTAACAGCCACATGACCTGCTTGTTGATAAGTGTCAATAGCAAACTCTGATGTACTTTGCGGAAAGGAAGGACTGAGATAAGGCAGCACGTCGGTAGGGAACAATATTTGTATGATCTTTTGGATGACAATTGTCTCAGAATTACCGTTGGTTGCGTTAGATACGTCAAGAATATACAACCTAATCATCCCATATCTCACATTTTGGATGGCTGAATGATGTTTTAAACCCATTCAACAACAGTTCGGTTATATCACATCCAAAACTTCACAGTAATAGATCAATCTAAAGTTTTACCGATGTTACCAATCTGAACCTTATCGTTAAACCCTCCACACCTTTCTTTTTTTCTTTTTTTTTTCAAAATCTTGCAAGAAAAGAAACGATACTGCTTGTAATGGGCAAAAATTTCTTTTTTCTTTTCAAGTTTTCAGACGATGTTTACATCCACTTTCGTGGATAAAACTATTGTTCATGGTTGCAAGGTAATTCACCTATTGTCCTGGGCACAAATAAAGTTGAGACCAGCAACCATTTTCACTGCAATACCGATGATCGTAAAAAAAGACGCTAACTATTATTCTTGTTAAGTTCTTTTCATCGGAAAATTCTCACTGAACAGGACAGGCTAGATCAAAGATCAGACTACATTTTCTGTGCAGTCTGATCTTTAACTCTGATCCTAAAAGCGTAATCTTGGTTCCTTTTGTTCCCATTCATAAATTCGGACGTTACTTTATCAAAAAGTTATCGATTATCAGTTTAATGCCACATGTAGATCTAGATACGTATGGATTGTGACGGGAGGTAGCGAGAATGAGTTTTTGAAAAAAGTTTCTGCCTGAACAAAGGCTACCAAAAGCGTACTGAGTTGCTGTTTATTCGCAAAAAGATTAAATAAAGTCTGTCGGATTGGCAAATGAAATTTCTGTGTGGAATAATAATTCATAGTTTGAAGCTAGGCTAAAGCGTTACCCGATGGATTACCCCGTGGTGCTTTAAAAGCGTTGCCGGGTAACAGAGATTAATATATAAAATATATTAGTATGAATTTAAATCTAAAATGTGCTAATAACGAACGAAAAGAAGGAAGATGGCAAATAATCCGATTTCCGCTGTGCGCTCTTTTTGCGTTTTAGACCTAAGCGATAGACGCGAAACCAGTCCAGATAGAAACCCTAAAATTTTATTCAATAGGGTCAGGGATTTACTTCATTGTTTACTATAACTGTCGTGAAATATTTTATACCACTGCTAAAAGCACTGCAGTTTGTGTTTTCTTTGCATTATATCTTTATCAAATTATCTAACAATGCATCGCTACGGAATAACAGTCTGTACTTCCGCTTCCGCACAAATAGTTTGAAAATGGAGGATTGAAATGCCGAAATTCAGAGCAGCCATACAGACTTGTGTTGATTAAAGTTTTTGTCAGTACAATGTTCGTTTTTTAAGTATTGTTTTCGAATGGAAATTTAATGCAATTCAAATTGACTCACTTTTATAGCTATTTACGGATTATCTAAGAAAATAACCATCTGTATCCAAGCAAGCTAAATCACAAATGTAAACATTGGTCCATTGGAGGCTGGATCTCTTCCTTACCCATTTGTATGTGAAGCAATGGCTTTACAATAGATTAATTAAAACTAGTTCCATCTTTATTATCAAGATTTGAAAATAAATTTTTTTTTTTTTTCACAAAATTGTAATAAGAATTGTTTATTTTATAGATAAATAACTAGCTGGTAGAAAAAAGACATCTTGGACCAAATGGCGGTTTACTTTGACCACCGTCTTGACACCGAGAGGTCAGGGATAAATACAGACATATCATGGTTTTGTGGCAATCCTTTGTTAGCAGTGACCTCCTACAGTGATGAAGCAGGTGGTTCAGTTAATCTGTTTCTAGATGAGGTAATTTGGATTTTGCTTTAACAAAATGTTGAATAATAATTCACTTGTATGTATATTATATGTTTTGTAATTCAATGGATATTTTAGTGGAGTAGAATGTCAATTTCGTGAAAGTCAGTAATACAGTACAGTCAAACCTGGGCAGGTAGTTGTCCATGGGAAATTTCGAACACCAAAGAAAGCTCGAATAATGATCTTGGTCCCAGCAAAATCTCTATAAATTATTTAGTTCATATAATTTGACAATGGAAAATTTTCACATTCGCATGATTGGTAATTTTCAAGATATATCACAGTCCTGTGATTCATATTTCTAAGTATTTATTTGTCCAAGTTGAAAAATGTGTTAGTCAATAATAAGTTGTTGATTTGCATGCCTACCGTAATTTGCTTAAGTTTTGGGACAGTAAAAAATAATTAATTTTTTTCGTGTCCCAATACTTTGGTCTACAAAAAATAATTATTTTGTCAGCTGTCCCAAAACTTATGGTCAAACAAGACAATCTGTCATACTGAAAGTCAGTGGCCGCTAACCTGTCGAATATTGCCGACGTTAAAATATTGCTACGTCATTGATGTCGATAAACCTCCAATCATTTGCAGGTTGGTCTATTTTTAGACAGATTGGAATTCCAGCGATTAATTTGAGCATTAAGAGTTTAAAACTTCGCTTTTTCTCATTGTTTTCGTTGATGATTAACTTGTCACTCATTATTGTCTGCGTCCTGGGATCGCAATGAGGATGTTGTTTTACGTTTGTAGATAAATTCACAACATATTTTACCTGCTTACATGTACGTCAGGTGAACGGCATTAATTCCACTCTGACAAGTACCTGCTCGGACCGTTCTCAAATTTGATTGGTTCGTCGATCTTCGATGGATAAACCTTGGGTAATCTACTGTAGGCCTACCTTGATTTCTATTCATATACAACGAACTCAATTGACCGTAAAATACATGCGTGTCAACTCTGTCAACATCGGATGTATATATACACGTTATGTATCTTGGATACAAGTTTATCACACCATTTTTACACTTACGTCGGATTCCTTTTTGAATTGGGGTTTAAATTAGACTGTCAGGTGATCAGGTTTTTTGTCTTGAATCAGGAAACTCCCACTGAAATCAGGAGGGTTGGGAAGCATGCTTACGACGTTACGTTTGTAGAAATAAAACTGCGTGAAATAAATATTTGCAAACAAGCGGTATCAAATGGATTGAAAGATTTTTTTTTTAAAAATAGATATTCGCTGTCCCAATTCTTTGGAACAAAAAAATACCAATCTCGCTTTGCAATTTTTAGTATGTCCCAAATCTTTGGATCATAAAAAATAATTATTTTTGCGATTTTTGATGGTGTCCCAATTCTTTGGGTGTCCCAAAACATACGCAAAACACGGTATATGTATTAATTGGATATGTCTATAATCATTCATCAATTAGTGGATGCAGTGCTTGTTTTAAAATGCTTACAATGACATATAGCACACTCACTTAAGTTGTCAGCTGGAGACTGTCTTGCTGTGATTGAATGATTGCCATGTCTTAATTTTTGTTTCTCGAGGTTGTTGAGATGATGTAGTGTGACAGGCCTTTTTTTTTTATAGTGTGATCACATGAGGAGTATAGGTTTCCAACAAAATAGGTTACATTCAACGTAACTTTGATCATCCAAACATGTAGCGTTGATGACTCATAAGATATTAAGTTTGTTCTTCCAGATATTTCCACATATGAAAGCTATAAAGATGAAATGCGAATAAATGGACCACTTAATACTTTGTCTAATATATGGTCCATTCAAACTACCCATACTTGGAAAAAAAATACCCAGTTTGTAAAGTGTTTGAGGTACTGAGGTTAATCTGTATATAATTAAAATAATAACATGACAGGGACTCATTTATGTAGTATAGCAGAAAGATGTAGTAACTAAATAAGAAATGTATTGAGGACATGGAGGAAAAAGGTCATTATCATCTAAAATAACTGTAAGCTGATAAAGGTCTGTAGATTTATAGATCTTCTATGAGTTTTGCCTCAAATTTCCATAGCAGTAAATCTTTGTTTCTCCTACATCAACCTCCAAAACTGTTGTCAAACTAGCAAGATCAGTTTACTCTATCTTTTACTTGACATCTCTGGTCAGAGTCTGTCTAATACATTTTATGGAAAAAATGAGTTGGAGTCCTTCAGCATTAATCAGTCAATATGTTTCAGCAGTAGCTTAACCTCAGACAACCAGAAAAATTTCTTTGAAGCTGTACATGTGTACTATCATTTGCTGTAAACTGGTTTACAAACTTTTCATACATGCAACGGTTTGCAACCAAAAATGCTTGCTATGCACAATCAGTGGTTTTAGTGCTGATCTCTAGCTGCTCTCTCTATCATCAATTGAGGAATGATAGAGTGTCAGTGCCCTTGATTTTCTTTTTGAAAAAGTTCAGTCAAGTGATGATAACCTAAATATGTACTTTATAACATAGCCATACTAGCATATACATTACCATGCTAGTAATTTATCAAACTGCAAGATCACTGAACTGGACTATTTATGATCAGCTTGGAATAAAGCAAATAATCATTTTTTTTTTTTTTGAAAATTGTTCAAACTTAATCACTTTACACAAATTTGATAAAAAACATACTTTTAGATATTGATTATTGTCCACAGGGTGTATAGTTCAGTTGTAAGTAAGGCCCTTTCCTGTATGCATTTTTTTTTCAAAATCAATATCAAATAAGGATCTCTGTATGTTAGATTTCTACAAAACAGTATGGTGAATTGATTTATGATCTTCAAATGTCTCCAAAAAAAAAGTAACAAGTTGCCTGGTATTTATATATGGAAATGTAGATGATCTAGTACAATGGCAAAGTGATTAGCATGATACACTCGACTAACTGTTGAAATTTTGCAATACAAAACTACTATGTAATAATGTCAGCTCTTAAAATAATACTGTCAACTCTTTCAGACTTTGTTTATTTTTACCATAGGGTGAAAAGCTGCTAAATGTAAAGTTACAGAGGAGCTGCCAAGCAACTTCAACAAGCTGGCACCCAACAAGAAAAATAATTGCAGTTGGCTGGGAAAATGGAGAGTTACTTATCTGGAATGAACTGGATCATGAACTATTTGAAGGGCTCCCTTTACACAAGCATGCAATTACAGTTCTTCAGTGGAGTTCACAAGGGACACGATTGATTTCTGGAGACAAGGTAGGCGTGTCCAAAACTGAACTGAATTTTAGTAGAAATACTACATAGAAATTTCTCTTATTCCCAGAGGTATTGCACTTGTAATATACTGATGTTTACACATATTTAAAGCAGTATCACTAAGTATTTCATTAGTCTACAAAACCCTGGATTTGCTGAGAGTAGGAAGTCCTATTCTGAAATCAGAATTGTGGAGTTTTTATAAAAGATAAAATTAAATACTTTGAATGTTGATATCAGTTTTTATCTGAACTTCTATAACTTTGTCCCTGTGATTTAGCCTTTTCAATGTGTAAATCCTAGGATGCAAAATTTTGTATTATTGCGCTGGAGTCAGACATGCAGAGTAAAGATTCCATTTTGAATGTTCCACTTTCACCAAACATGGCATCAAAAGGAGTTTTATACAAAAACTGAATTCCTACATCACATTGTCACAAATTTTGATTTTTTTTTTTTTTTACAAAGAATTTTACTGATTATTTATGATTATAAAAAATATGATAAAAGGGTTGCATGTCATTTCATTAACATGTCCCATACCTAGATAGAATCAATGACATACCTCTGCTGGTCAGCTGTTACAGTTGTTTTTGAGATCTGTTATTTGAAACTAATTTTGTGCATTTATATTTTGCTATTTGGGCTCTGTGTAGACTTTACTTTTTCTTGTATATTAGTCTGGAGTGGTCATGGTGTGGAAAGCTGATGGAAAAGGAAGATTGCAACAAAGTCCATTACACCAACACCATTGTCAGGAACCTCTTACACAAATTATATTTAAACCCAACCCACCTCCGGATCCTGCCAAGTAAGTTTTATCCTAGATTATCATACCCTGATATACTTTTTGATTCATGACCAGTGTGAGGAGAGGGAGGGGGCTGCTGGAAGCACTTTTTATTGTTGATTTGAAGATGATCCTATTATAAAGATAAAGCCGACCTTAGCTGTGTTGGAATTCTTTATATCCTGCAACAACTTTTTGCATCTGATGGCAGGCTACTTTTGAACATAATGTTGTTAAAGTAGAAACTGAGTGAGCAATTACTCCTTTTGCTATGGCATGTTTGAATGTTTTAATGAACTAACCCTGCCTCATGTTAATCATCAATTTATACAAAAATGTTGACAGGGTCATCTGTTAGAAATCTTGTTTTAAAAGTATGCTTTAAGACATCATGCATTTTAACTTTTTTGTTTCAAACAGTGATATAAGTCTACTTGCTAAAGCAGCAGTAAGTGGAGATGAAGCAGCACTAGACATGTTTGGATGGAAGAAGAACAAAGCAGGTGCTAAGGGTCCAATGACATCATTCGGAAGCCAGGAGTCTCTTTCCTTCTTTATTGGGGGAGCTAGTGGTTAGTATCACCCAAGTTTTCTGGTCAAGTTACCCGGCATTGATATGAGAACAAGAATGAATTATGAATTACAGTTTCTTAAGTATATAATGGATGGGAACCTTTTTAAAATTTTTCCAAAAGGCTTTTACATGTACTAAAGCTTAATCCTTTACTAAACAATACTGTGCTATTATGAGCCTAAGCAAAAGACTTCTGAAAACATTGAAGGAAAAGGAGGAAATGTTGGTAACTAGCATTTTCTTCTTCTCACAGACAAATTTTATCATTGCAACCATATGTTTTAGTTGTTGTCTGCGAATGCTTTTAATTTAGTATTGTCTGAAATTTTGTTGTCTGGTAAAAAGTTAATTCTTTACTGCTCAGTCTCAAGCTATAATGACCTAGAAAAGAAGCCTTTTAAAACATTGTGGGAGAAGGAAAAAACGCTGACAACTAAAGTTTTCAAATTGGTTTACTGCAAATTTGCTGCAGTAGCTGCTGAGTTCAACAAGGCTTATATGGTTGAGTTTTGTTGTTAAGATAAACAAAGTATTACATACTTTATTAAGCTTTCACACAATTTTTATCCAAGAATATTCTTATAATTCAGGTGGTGTGTACTTTGTTAGTGAGGGTGGACAATGCAGCCAGTCGTTTCCTGCAGATGGTCCAGTCATGAAACTGTTGTATTATGAGGAGAAAAACATTTTGATCACTGTCACAGAAAGTTTGGCTCTGACACAACATGCTGTGATGCCAGAGGGAGACACGAGAGAAATCATGAAAGTATGAGGGCTGTCCCAAAATAGCGTAGACAAAGGCTATAACACAATCAGTGTTAACACAATAGATTCAGCAAGTTTAGGGATTCTTTACAAGAGCTTTGTGCATATGTGTGTGAAATATAAACAAACTACCTTAAGAATAGCTCAATCTATCATGATTTAAAATAAGCTACTCATATATATCAGGCGCACACTAACGTCAACGTCATGACGTCCCTAGAAAAAAAATTATTCTTTTTCAAAGTACTCTCCGCTGTACTCAATTTATTTACAGTGGCGTGTGACCCACTTACCGTATACGTCTTCAAACCACTTGTTTTTCAAATTGCTCAACACTCGCAGAATTTCCTGTCGCAGTTCATTTAAGTTTTTGAATCTATGTCCCCGCAACTGAGACTTTTAATAGGGGAACAAAGCAAAGTCTAGGGGTGCTAAGTCTGGACTGTAGGGCGCTGCTCCTCTGTCCATCCGTCAACAAATCTCTTGTGCGATTTAAATACAAGAGATCTTGACACATATTTGTATTTTTCTGTAGCATGCAGTTTGCGTAGGAGTCAGATCTAATTGTACACAATATTTGATAACATTCCGCTAAGCAGCCATTTCCTTTGACATCGCCATTTTCAGCATGTTGGAATTAACCGCCGCACTAGGTTTTATCCTGTAACTTTTTTCAAAATAACATTACGTAAGCATCCTTTAGTGTAATGACGTCAAATGCAATGATGTTGAATGATTTCCCGCAATTATGACCATGTTTGGAATTATAGACACGTAAAGATGTAGCATGCTCATAAAACCCAGTCATATTTTGGTGTGCGTCGGGTTAGGTACCCCATTCGTGTAAGTAACTTCATAAAATGTACTATTTGTGATCTTGATTTTTTATTTTATACGGGAATATGCACAAATGACTAACGGATACAACATGCGAATTTTACTGAAATCTGACGTTGGGTTCCATAAAAAATAGTTTTGCCTATGACATTTTGGGACAGCCCTCGTATGTTATATATCCTGTAACTTAGAACAGTACAAATACAAGATTTGATATCATTGCACTAGACAGGTTTGAAAAATATTTGGGAGACAGAGCAGTTGCTTGTTTCAAGCCATTGCTCATTTTCTTACAATGTTTTCCAAATATTCAAAAGAGTCCTTTTTGTTATTCGAATATTTCTCCTTTGCGTGATTTATATGTTTTCGGTTTGTCTTGAGGTTTTTCTAGAATTTGCTTGTATAGAAATGTTTAATTACTTGCAACAGTTAATCCTTAAATGTTAATTCAGAGACAATGAGACAAAGATACTGTATTTTCAAGGCTGCTCTGGTTGAAATATCACAGTAGGCCAAATATATAATTTTACTAGTGAAACATTAGACTGATCTTGATTGACTTTGTCCACAAAAGCAGCTTACCTTGTGCAAAGTGCTAAGTTGCACTTTTTGTCTATTTTTCTAGTTTAGTTCTTTACTATGTAAGTTAATCTTGTGCTCTTACCCATAAGAAATGTTGTAATAATTTTAGAATGGTTTTAGCTGTGAATGGGCTATTACACATCATTCATTCATTCATTGCAAGTATTTGTCAATATAAATGAAGAAACATGTTCATTTCAAATGTTGCAAAGCTGATTTTAAGCATAATTATTATATTAGACTTGAATATGCCTTGACTAACAGTAAAAAATGCCTATTTTAAGGCTGTGTTTTATTTTCTCATAAGGTCAAGTTAAGTGGACGTGGGGAAAAACCTGTTATAGATTGGGCTGGTAGAGGTATCTTAGCAACAGCCACTGGTGAAGGAGTAATACGGTAATATTTTATGAAACAGATATTATATACAAAAAATATTCTGTTGTAGGATTTATTTATTGTTGTTGTTAGCTCACCTGAGAATGAAGTGCTCAAGGTGAGCTTTTGTGATCGTGCTGTGTCTGTCGTGCTGTCGTCAACATTCACCTTGTGTGCACTCTAGAGGCCACATTTTAGCCAGATACTCATGAAACTTGATCGGAATGTTTGTCTTGATAATATCTCAGACAAGTTCGAAATTAGGTCATGTCAGGTCAAAAAGTAGGTCACTGGACTAAATCTTTGAAAAACCTTGTGTGCACTCTGGAGGCCACATTTTCAGCCTGAAACTCATGAAGCTCTGTCAGAATGTTTATCTTGATGATATCTGGGACAAGTTTGAAATTAGGTCATGTCAGGTCAGAAAGTGGGTCACTGGGCCAAATATTAGTAAAACATTGTGTGCACTCTAAGATGCCACATTTTCAGTTTTATACTCTTGGAACTTTGTCAGAGTGTTTGTCTTGATGATATCTTGGACAAGTTCTAAATTAGGTCATGACAAAAAAAAAAATAGGTCACTGGGCCAAAGCTTAGAAAAACCTTGTGTGCTCTCTAGAGGGCATACTTTTAGCTTGATACTCTGGAAGCATGGTCAAGATATATGTCTTGATATTTCTGACAAGTTCGAAATTGGGTCATGCCAGGTCAAACAGTAGATCACTGGGCTTAATTTTGGAAAAATCATGTGTGCACTCTTGAGGCCACATTTTCTGCCTGACACTCATGAAACTATGTCAGAATGTATATCTTGATGATATCTGGGACAAGTTCGAAATTTGGTCATGTCAGGTCAAAAAGTAGGTCACTGGGCCAAATATTAGTAAAACCTTATGTGCACTGTAGAGGCCACATTTTCAGCCAGATACTCATGAAAATAGGTCAAAGTGTTTGTCTTGATGATCTCTGAGACAACTTTGAAATTATGGTCATGTCGGCCAAAAATGTAGGTATCTGGCCCAAATCTTAGAAAAGCCCTATGTGCACCCTAGAGGCCACATTTTCAGCCTGGTACTCATGAAACTTGATCAGAATGTTTCACTTGATGATATCTCTGACAAGTTTAGAAATATGTCAAGTTTGTCAAAAAGTAGGTCACTTGCACTCATGTTTTTACATTATCAAAACAAGGATCTCTTCAGCTTTATCAACCCCAGATGACTTTACTCATGTTAACGCTTTAGGGCCAATGGCCCTCTTGTTTTTATGCTTGTGAAGACCTTTTTGCCTGCTAGCTAATATTTCAGACTTTTTTTTTCTATCCAATGTTTGAAAATATAGTAAAAAGTATTTTGTGTATGCCATGATGACTTGTAATCATATAGATGGTGAGGTGGAACAAAGCTATTATTTTCTCCGCATATTTCTTCTGCAATGTATAAGCCACTTTTGATAGTGATCTGTTCATAAACATTTTAACCCTATACTGTACAGACTATTTGTAGGCAAACAAAAAAGCTGTTACCAGTAACACTAAGAAGAAATATTAAAAGGAAAGGAAAATATCTTTTGAATGATAAGGAAACCATTGTAGGAAAAGAGGCAATTTCTTGCTATAGGCAGTTTGTCTTTGTACCTCAATGCTCCCAAAATTGGTCTACAGCAGAAGTGTGAGAAGTGAGATTTTAATGTTAATGGTTTACCTGCATGTACTTTCAGAATGTGGGACCTAGACAATGAAGAGAACTATATCTTGTCTCTAGATGGTCACAGTGGCTACGATCCCAATGAAAATATCACATGTCTCGCTTTTTCCTGGAGCAAAGGTATGTTGTATAATTTGACAAGGTTTCATGCTGCTGTCAACAATATTTCGGTCATATCTGACCATTTACAAAAGGCTAGGCATTTATGTGAATAAAAGTTTGCATTGTTAAGTTATCCCATTGTGCACACAGGATGATAAATACAGTAATATGCAACCAATAAGACCACTTTGGTTCTTTTACAAAGTAGTCTTACTAGCAGGTTGGTCTTAATACTAGATTTTGACTGCCATGCAATGTAAAAGTTGCCTGTATCAGGGAAAGGCTTAATCCTTCCGTTCTCAGCAATGTCTTCTTTCCCATAGTGTATTCAAAATCCTTTTTATCTCAGAGGCATCAAAAGTCATTCCATGCAATTTCTTATTTTCTCATACTGTTTTCAAAAGCTTTTCAGAGGCATGAAAAATTGTTCGAAGTAATTTCTTCTTTTCCCATTATGTTTTCAGAAGCCTTTGACTTCATTTGCGTGAGGTATTCTCTAGCTGGGAAAGGATTAATAAAACGCTCCTTGTTTTTGACAATGTTTTCAAAGGATTTTCTAAACACAAAAGAATGCAAAGGTCAACAAAAAGAAAGAGTAAGGTGCCAAACAAGAAGCACAAAAACTCTACACCAATTAATTGTTTCCTTTTCTTTTCACAATGTTTTCTCTTGTCAAATTATAATGAAAAAAAAAAAAAACACCCACCTGCGTTTTCCCTATTTTTAACTGAATTAAACTGTGTGAAAACAGTGCAGCTGAAAGACAGAATTTGTTTGAATGAAAGTCTTTTAATCATCTAACAGGTGGTCATTAATTGTCAATCAGTTAAATCAACTTACTATACAAACTTCTAAAAATAGAACAAACCGAACAGTTTGTGGTAGCCAATATTGGTGATTACTGTAAATCACATGTCATAAAACCAAGATCAAATGTAAACAACTTTGTTTACCACCTGGTATTGATAATGATTTCATTAGGTGTGAAGTAATGGTTGTAAGTCGGGTGTAGTTTTAGATTGTTTCCTTTAAATAGTTCTTAACTTGCTGGTCATTATATGGAATAGTAGGTGCCTGTTTTTACGCGAGGCAAATCAATTGAAATAAAGAACACAAAGTATGGTTCTGGAAAAAAGGGGTCATAATAGTGGGTTGAGCACAGTACTTAGAGGTTGTTAGGTGGAGTTTTACTGTATTTAGATGAGTCTGTTTTAATCAAAAGTCTCCTGAAATGAATATATAATTGCTTTGATAATATCTAGGTAAAATAGAGATTAGTATGCTAAAATGAGCATGAATTCATGTTAAATAAACAATTACAAGCATGGAAAATAGTGGCAAATGAAAGGCAGCATTAATTTGTCCACTGAGGTTATGTTTTCAAAACTGGTCCACATCAAAATAAAAAAAAGTGTTTGTGGGAGGTACTAAGTTAACAACATAGCAATTTCTCCTTTTTCTACAATGTTTTCAAAAGTACGGTAGTCAGTTACCGGATGCAGGCATTGATGTTCATAAATAGCAAGGAAGAATTTGTTTAGAAGTACTGTTTAACTCTTTACCAGACAACAAAATTTTGTACCTGTCCATTTTGAAAACTTTTGAAGACAACAAACGCAGGGCAGAAAAAAGGATTAGTCTATGAAAGGGTAGAAGACATGATGGGAAAAGGAGAAAATGCTAAAAACCAGCATTTCCTTTTCCCACAATGTTTTCAAAGGCCTTCCTCATGGTCATTAATACTTGAGGTTGTTTAATGTAGGGTGAACGATAATAATGTTACAGCTTTTGTTCATACTGTAGGCACACTAGCTGGAGGCACAAATATGGGTAATGTGGCTCTGTGGAAGTACTCACCACCACTAAGTCAGAAGAAAGTTGATGGTGAACAGAAATGGAAGTTGCAGACTCCTGCTACGGTTGAAGGACCAGTTAGACAAGTCACAGTCTGTATTCATTTTATAGATTATTGTTTTTTCTGATATAAAATTTTCCATGATTTTCTCTCTTATTTAGCTCATACATCTTTTGATGTGTATGCAACATGTCAGGTCTAGGGTAGAAACTCTCTGTGTTAAAAAGATATATAGACTAAAATTTAGAAATCTCTTGTTCCTTTTATCTTTTTGTCATAGGTTTATAATAGGACAGATTGACAGTTTCAAATGAAAAGTTCGTAATCTACAGTGTCAATGTGGTAATGATACATCAGTGTCACAATATTCACATTTAAATTTTATACCCATCCCCTCCTGTAATTTTTATGATGGTAAAATGCACAGATTTATTAATCAGGCCTATGAGAGAGTCTGGAAAAGTGCTTATGTTTGTTTCAATTGGTTCTTGAAAGCCGAAATCTCCTGATAGTGTTTAGATATATATTGTATTAGAATGATTTGTTAGATTCATATATATGTCTAATAAATATTTGTCTCAATTTTCAGTGGGGTTCTTCCAAAAATTTACTCGCAGTTAACACCATTGCTAATGTGTTCATGTTGAATGAGCATGTGATGAGTGCTAATTTCAGAGATCAGGTAAAAATTAAACTCCACTGAATTCCTTAATCTTAATTAGTACTGTTCATAAACTAAATGTTATCTTAACCCTTAAAGCACCCTTAACTCTTTCGGATGACTAATGGTAACTTGTCTTGCAACAGACCACACATATACATAAACATTGTGAGGAAAGAATACAATGCTTCTGTTGACTTTTTTTTTTTTTTTTCCCGTAATGTTTTTTACTTATGATGTTGTAATGCATTACCAATATCCATATTTCACAAGGATAGTCAAATTTGCCTAAGGAGGTAAAAAGTCAATTATCTATTCTTTAGGAAAATGACAGACAACCTTTTTCAGTTTGATTTTTAATTGCTCTTTTAGATAACAGGTTTAAATATCGAAATTATAGAATTACCTCTTTTTTTCGTTCTCTGTTTTAAGACTGCAGTTGTACAGTTTGGTCCAAGTTCGTTGTCTATAGAGGTATTCTCCAATGGAACTCATCATGATCTCAAAACTGATATACAGGTGAAAGGAATCTACACCACAAAGGTATAAAAAGCTATATCGATAATACTATTTCTTAAGATTAATTTGTTCAATTAATTCTGTAGTTTTGCAGACAATATTGATCAAGTTAGACTGCAGAGAATGTGCAGTCTGATCTTGGATCTACAGTTTGCAATATTTTGTGAGAAGTTATGGTCTTGATAATGCCATACTTAATTCTTTTTTGTTTGAAACAGAAAATGTCCATGCCATTTAAATAGTTTTCAATAGGTAGATTTGATATTCTTTGAGACATAAGCTCTAAATGGAACAAAACTTCAGAGGTGAATTTGATTGATTTTCATGCCAGAAGTGTCACCTAACCCAAATAGTATCTGTTTAATCAGAGAGTAAAAGAAAACTAATTTTTCAAGTCCTGTAAGTTCAGGAGCCAATCTGTAAGTAGACTAGAAAAATGAGCCACTAAAGAAGATGTCATATATTTGTATTAAAGTGTGTTCAAAGTGCGAAAGGAAAGCGAAGACCACTAGACAACAGTAACCCCTTACTCTTTCAGAGGACATATTCACCAGTCATGAGAAAATTTTTCTGGTTTTAAATTTCAAGGCTGTTTATCTGATTGATTGAAATATTTTGTCTCAGCCAATCCGATGATTAGTCTGGAAATATTGATCAGTAGAACTGATAGTAGGATGATTGGCAAATACAGCCAGCACTCATGATTTTTTTTTATCCCCCGCCGAAGGCGGAGGGATATAGATTTAGCGTTGTCCGTCCGTCCGTCCGTCCGTCCGGGAGAATATCTCCAATACCATTGGACAGAATTTGGTGAAACTTTATACATGTGTACAATAACCCATTCCGCCGATATACTTTTTTTTTTTTTTTTCCGATTCGATGAAAAATGGCCGACTGGGAGCTGTTTTAAGCTACACGGTCAAGTAAATTTTTTGGCGGGGGATATCATTAATGAAATTGCTTGTTTTGTCAGGATGCTCTTGCAGTCTGGAATGGAAGAAGAGTCATTATTTATGAGTATTCTGAAGACAAGTCAACAATAAAGGCTTCTGGTAGTTTTACAACAGATACAATGGTTATCTGTTTGTATGAACAAAATGTGTATTGTATTGAGTCTCAAAAAGTTCAAGTGAGAACATTTCAGGTATGTAAATGAATAAGTTACTATTCCAGTTGCTTTTGTTCATTTGTCACAATCTTCAACTGAAAGATGTCATGCATATACTCTGAGTAGAGAAGTTACTCCATTTGATTTAGTTATAGATCTCAGTAGAGTTCAATATCACAGTGTTTCATTTACCTGTGCGTCCTGCGTCAGGGACGCAAAGAAATTGCCGAGGACGCAAAACTTTGAGATATGTGTATTTTCGAGACGCACTGATTTTGATATCAATGCCTTTTGCAAAATTTCGTTTGATCCCGATCAATTAAAGTGTTTACATTTTCTATCGAAACACCGGTAATTTTTCTACTTTAGACTGGTACCTTCATTTTCCGGTCTATTTTTAGCCTAAGTAATCTAGTCTATGGAATGGTTTCCGTTTTTCTTTTTATTCGGGTACACGGAATATCGACATCCAGCACGTACGTTATAGATCCTCTCCAAGGCATATTCTTACTTAATTGCAGAAAATTGTAGTCAATATGAATGAACAACTATCATTTCATGTCCTCATTGGCAAATAATTACTTTTTGAATCTTTTTTATACCCGGGCGATTTAGATATCCTCAGACGATTTCCATTTCGTCGAAAAAATTCCAGTGCGTAGATCTATATCTAAACGATGTAATGCGTAAGCAATGCCACCAAAAAAGAAGGCAAAATCCGATCACAAACAACAAACTTTAACTAGTTTGTTTACGAAATCACAAGAGTCTGACCTGCCGATTCATAGTGACTTACATACCGATAAAAATGTCGAGAATAATGAGAAATCATCGGCAGTTCAATCGGCGTGGATTCGGCCCCGGCCAGTTCGAAACCGAGAGAATTCAAGTCACACTGGCTTAAACTTTTTAGTTGGCTAACTTACGAAAGTGAAGAGAATTCATGACAGACAATTCATAAATCAGACCATACAGATTTTTTAACAATTTGAACAATATTTTTTTTAAAATGGGGTTTAACTCATTACCACACGATCCCTAATTTTGACGCCTCTGAGAAAGAAGCCTTTAGAAAACATTGTGGGAAAAGGAGAAAATGCTGGTAACCAGCATTTTCTCTTTTTCCGACAATGTTTTCTACCCTTCTAAAAACGAATTCTAAATCTTCAATAACTTCAATAACTTTTATTTTGTCATCTGTTAATGCTTTCGATTTGGACAAACCTAAAATTTTGCCGTTTGGTAATGAGTTAAAAGGTGGGACTCGTAAAGTTGGTTTCAGACTCATAGTTTTTCATCCCAGCGAGTCCCAGGACTCACTTATAGCAAATTGTAAAAAAATCACTGATATCAAAATACTCAACTTCTTTAAAAGCACTGAGGGATTAATTATGTTGATCTTGGATATTTGATGATACCCATACTTTGTATAGAGTATAGAGTACGATTACAGTTCTACAAACATCAAATCTGATGATGGGATATTAAAGGGCAAGATAGTTCTGTAGATACACCCCTTTCAACAATATTTCATTTGTATTATGGACACAACCTACTCATTTTTCTTCACAAGTGCCATTCTAGAATTTTGCAGTACCTTGCTCAAAAATGTTCACTTTACCATCCTAGCAGGAGTGGATTAAGCCTTTACTACAAGACAAAATTTTGACACTTGTTGAAACCCAAGGCATATGCAGACTCCACATTAAATTTGACTAAAATTATGGAAGTTTTCTTTGTAGAAAACATTGTAGGAAAAGGGGAAAATGCTGGTTACCCCGATTTTTTCCTGTTCCAACTATGTTTTCAAGTTTTTATACTCAAGGTCATTGAAAGTCATGCATTGAGTGGTTATAAGGGTTAAGATCTAAGTTTCCAAGTTGTTATGGTAAGGCAAACATTGAATATGACATGCTTCAGTTCAGTGTGCAATTTGCCAAGTATGCTTGTTTCCTCTTGTAAGAAAAAAAACAGTAAAATCTTCTATGTTATTTTAATATGTGACAGGGAACAGTAAAACAGTCTATAACCTTTAGTGAAGTTGAAGGTCAGCCTGTGTGTTTAGATGTTTGTGGAAATTATCTCTTGATTGGTACTGAGACGGGAGTCTTAAAAGTGTTTGATCTCTCCAGAAGGTAAAGTTGTTTTTGATGTTTCTTATGTAATGTTCCCCTCACTTAGATTTATTATGAGGATTCCATGGAAAAAGGTCTATACAAGAAAATTAGGATACTTCTTTTTATTTCTCTTTTGATAATTTGATTTTGAATTTATGTGTTGTTTTATCCGTTAGAAATTTTTAGGACTTATTAGCCTTACTAGTCTTAACTCCCTAGCAAAGGACGAAATTATGGGCTTTTACAAATTTAAAGCAATTTCAGAAACCAAAATAAAGGTGCCTCAAAAATTGACACTTATCTTTGAAAGGGTAGAAAATATTGTAGGAAAAGGAGAAAATGCTGGTCACCAGTATTTTCTCCTTTTCCCACAATGTTTTCAAAAAAGCTTCCCTCCTAGGGTTGTTAAAACATGGGACTGTTTGGTAAAGGGTTAAACGATTTCATTGTGAAGACTTGTAAAATTTTTATCGTTTCTCATCTACAGAGAGGCGAAACCCCACAGTCATCCCAAAGTTTTACATGAACTAATTCCTGGATTTGGTGGTCTTCTAGCAGCTAAAGTCAACTGTAATGCCACTAAAGTTAGTGCTGCTATCAAAATGGTAAGGAAACTATTGTGTTTTACCTCACTTTTATAACAACCCCAGGAAGTGTCATATTGTAGATAAATTGCTGGTCCCATACTGGTTTGGGTCATTGTTAACCCTTTACGGAACAATCTTGTGTTTTGACCTCCCTGAGTTTTGAAGGATTTTGAAAATATTCAGGGAAAAGGAGAAAATACTGGCAACTAGCATTTCCCCCTTTTCCCAACAGTGTTTTCTTTGCTTTCAGGCACTATTCCAAACATTTTTTATCACATAAATATTTTATATATGGATATGCTTTCCTTTAAGTCAAGTCTGAAACTTTGTCAGCTGGTAGTAAGATTGAGGGAAAGGACTTTATGGGAAAAGTTTATTACAAAGGGAAAAACTTTCTTGTATGGATTAGTGTCTCATTCTGACACAATGTCTTGTCATTTTTACAACCATAACTCCTATTGACTATCCCAGTTTTAGATGGATGTTTGACTTGCTACAGTATTTTCTCCTTTTCTCACAGTGTTTTCAAAAGCTTAACTAGAGGAGCGTAAAGAGCTTATACGAGGGTTGCTCGATATGTAATGTGTATTGTACGATATCTCAAAAGCATTCGACTCAAATAGTGAAATGAACATTACATCCCTTCAAAATATTCTCCGCGGTTTGAAATACATGATTTCAATCTCTGAATCCATTTCTGAAATGCGTCACTGTATGCTGATTTAGGTAGACCTCTGAGGCACTGACTGATGGCTGAGCCAAGGGCTTGTCGGGACTTGTAACGACGATCAAATAAGAACTTTTTAAGTTTTGGAAAAAGGAAAAAAGTCGCATGGGGCTAGATCTGGAGAGTATGGTGGGTGTGGCAAGACAGTAACCTTCTCCGACTTCAAAAATTGCTTCACAAGCTCAGATGTATGTGATGGAGCATTATCATGAAGTAGACGAACATGCCTAAATCCTGACACAGGGCGTCATTTAAGATAATATTTCTTGAGCTTTTTCAGTATAACATCTCGGTAATACCGACCTGTAACAATTTTGCCCTTCGGCACCGGAATTTGTATGGCTATACCATCACATGAGAAGAATATGCAATAAAGAACCTTCTTTGTGCTTATGCTTCTTTTGGCAAATACAGGCCTTCTACCGTGTTAAGTTAGCCATATTTTGTTTCCAATTTTTCTTACTGGTTCGAAATAGTGAACCCATGTTTCGTCACCAGTAACAATGTTTGCAAATTGTCTTTGATTGAATTTGGGAAACATTTTGAGCAGTTGCTTAGCGGTTTGTACTCATACCCGTTTTTGGTCATCTGTCAATGTATGCGGTATCCATCTGGCAGAAATCTTTCGTACTTTCAAAATACGTTTCAAAATGAAATGCACCCGCGATAGTGATATGCCAACAGCGTTGGCAATATCACGAATCGTGTATCTGCCATCACTTTCAATTATTTCCCTGACTTTTGAGACATTTGCCTTACCTGTTACAGTCACAGGTTGGCCAGATTTTGCTGCATCTTTGACGGACTCTGTGCTAGTCAGAAATTTCTTTCTCCACCTACGAACTGTCTCATAAGATACCTTATCAGACCCATAAACTTCCCCCAATTTAGTAAAAATCTGCATTACCGAATGACCGAGTTTTGTGCTAACTTTTATAATAAGCTCTAATTTCTTCAATATTCTTAATCCGTTTCCCAACCATTTTTACAACAGTGGTCAATGACTAGCTCTAATGAAATGACTATAAGTTTAAAACTATGTGGAGCTAAAGGCTTGTGTTTATACCGTTGGAAAGGTATTGAATAGAGCTATTCAAGTGTATCATCATCCACGAAATCGTTGAAAGCGTTATCGCGCTGTGGTACAATACACATTACATATCGAACAGCCCTCGTATATACATTAAAGGGTTGACTTCAAAACTTTTTATCTGATCCATTTGTAGCATGGAACAAACGATGTGGACCCCAAATTATATTTCTGGGATATAGAGGCTGACTCACTGTCCTACTTCAACTTTGACTCTGGTAAAGGGGAACAAGATGACTATCCACCAGAACAGATGGTTGGAATGCAGTCTGGGAGTGCTATTGAGATGAGTGCTGCTGATCGGTAATTGAGATTCCTTCCTTATTTGTTTTAGCCCCTTACAAGTTGATCCCATGTTTTTATGACCCATAGATAGGAGCTATTTGAAAATGTTGCTTCAAAAGAAGATGCTCGTAACCAGTGTTTTTTTTTTTTTTTTTTTTCTTTCAATTTTGTCTATCCTTTCAAATATAAATCCCTGATTATCCCATGAGTAAAATAGCATTTAATGTGAAAACGTTTCCATATATTTTAAGACCGTGAGGAAGAAGCCTTTTGAAAACACTATTACCAATATTTTGGCTTAGAATTTTTACTGAAAATCAAGCACCTGCACCAGAGCATTGGCAGGCTCATGCGGTGTATGCGGTGCTCTTGGTTTTCTTTCCTTTTTTGTTTTCCACTACTTAAAACAAACTGCATCATGTCATGCCCAAAATTTTGACCTCTGGTGAAGAGATGTTTTATTTTTATAAAAGTGGTAATTCTAAAGGTCTGTCTTGGTCAGTCCTCATTTAGTGGACAATTAAAGACTGAATATAGTGTCATAGAGAGAGGTTAGATATATAAAGCCCCTGTCACACTATAAGGCGTTTCCATGGCGTTGTTGAATTTCACAGAGCGCCATGAGATCACAGGAAAAATTCAATATTTTTCGCGAATACAGAGATGTCACGGTGTTCTCATCACCACCAAGATGTTGCTACGGAGCTCCAATGGTGCATTATCGCGTTCCTACAGAGTTCTTGGCGGTTCTCTGCACTCTCAGAGCGTTTCAACTGCGTGATCTGCGCTTTCATACTGCGTGCACTGGGCAGTCACAAAGTTCTCAAGGCGCTCACACTACACTCACGGTGTGTTCTTGAAAATCGTTTGAATTATCTCTGAAAACAAGTTGTATGTAAACACATTTTTATTCATCAATTGTTTCTTTGATGTGGTCTAAAAAAGTCAATGAAGAGTAAAACTATACTTGTGAAAAGAAAGGCGAAAAAGCAGGACATAAACCCCAACCCTCATAAACGGAAACAAGTCAGCCACTGTCACGTCATCAACCATTACTATCCCGGCTTGCAAGCGTACATCGTCCATGGTGAATTGAATGTTTTTTTGCATACTTTGTCTACTTTATGTTTGTTATTGTCAGACAAAGACTGATGGATACAGTAGAAGCACCTCAGAAGCATAATGATCTCCGTTGCAGCTCAGAGGAGTGGTTTTAAGAGCGCAGTAGAATAAATAACACTCTGTTTAAGCGCCGTTGACAGGTTGTATAAGCGCTGCTGATGCGCCATATAAGCACAGTAGAGACGCAGTGACATCTCAGAGCACGCGGTACAATCTCCATGCAAGCATCACCGACAACCATAGTGTTCGCACTGTGACCTCTGTGTGCACCGGCGAAGCTCCAGTGGCGTTGTGGGAGATATTACTGTGCCGCTAAGACGACCTCCGGTGATCTCACTGGACTCTTCTCAGAACCCCAAGCAATGGCGTTTGTTTTGTGCATGTTCAAAGTGTGCGCTGTCCCTCGGCGTCCTAGACGATCCCAACATGTCTACTCCTGATGCCACTGCGTTGCTGTGGCGATGCTTGCGATCATACAGCGTGCACCTTGGTATTCAACAGTTTTTCTTGGACGCCGTGGGATTGCTGCTCTGGTGTGATAGGGTTTTAAGTACTTCAAATCTGTCTTACTGCTGAGCTAGCTTTTACAGCAATGCGGTTTGTTGTATGTCTTGCTATGCAAGATGAGCAATGATGTTGTGGTTAGTGCCTGGATGGGTGACCAGGCTGTTGCACGTTACAGCAGAATCTAAAAGAGATATTAAAGTGGTTGGGTGCACTAGTGCTCATAACATAACAAACTGTAAATTATTTTTGTTTTCTAAATCACAGGGGTAAAGATCAGGCAGCCAAGGACATAGCAGGCAGATTTCCTATTTCACATCAGTGGGACTCCCATGACACCAAACTGATAGTGTGTGAGGCTAAAGTACTTCCCAAACAAGATCATCATAAAGATGAAAAAGAAACAAAACAGAAAGCTTCCCTGACAAAAGCTATAGAGGAAGGACCAGTGAGTGTTGATTTACCACTGATCTCACTATACTACATGTACAAGTTTAAGCTCAAAGAAGACCAAGAAAAGTATTACATGCATCATCATGGCAGGTGGAAGCAGTGCAATCTGTCATGCAAGAAGGCCTTGTTGTAAAGGCCATATCATGTACAGAGAGTTAAATATGAAAAATTTTCAGTCATATATTATCTTAAAGTAAACCGGTGTACACACAGCTCTTGAAAACATTGTTTGGAACATTGCACAGAGAGTTAAGTATGAAAAGTTTTCAGTCGTATTTATCTATAGATAGACCCCTGTACACACATATCTTGATTGTGGGGAACATTGTATTGAGAGTTAAAGATAAAATTTTTTCAAATGTATTTATCTTTAGATAGACCCCTGTACACATAGCTCTAGAAAACATTGTTGGGAACGTTTTATAGAGAGTTAAACACGAAACTTTTAAGTCATATTTACCTTGAAATAGACCCCTGTACATACAGCTCTTCAAAACGTTACAGGGTACATTGTACAGAGAATTAAATATGGAAATTTTCAGACATATTAATCTTTAAATAGACCCCTGTACACCCAGCTCTTGAACATATTGTAGGGAAAAGGAGCAATTGTTGGTCACAATTAATTGCTCTTTTTCCCCCACTATGCTTTCAATATCATCAAAATAGACATATCTAGTATTTCATCTTTGTTTCACTGGTACCAGATTGCAATGCATATGAAAATAACTTGAATTTGTATTTATCATACGAATAATTCTGATATGGCTGAAACTTTGTTCTGACAGGTGGAGGTGATGGTTGTATCCCTGTTCTGTACTCCAGAGAATGGAATACTTATTCAAGATAGTTTTACCCTACATGAAGAATATAATTGTTTGTTAGGAATAGAGGTGCCATATTATTACTTCGTTAAAAAGGTTAGTCTACTCCAGTGTTACTCATTACCTCCTGGAGACAACTTTATGTGTCTTACTGCAGGCTGCTTTTTAAATAATTGTGGCTAGAGGAAAAATTACTGGTAACAATGTATTCTTCAATTAAACCTTAGATTGTGTTACTGGTATTTCTGCAGCTGTTTACCTGTAGGAAATAATGAGTAGGCAAAATAGCCCTATATCCAGACAATCCCATGTTTTAATGTTCCTATGAGAGAAGGTTTTTGAAGACATAGTTGGTAACCAGTATCTTCTCCATATCTGACAATATTCTGAAAGACAACTACTATATTTGAGCCACATTTAATATGTTGTCTGCAAATGCTTTAAATTTGAATAATTCAAAACTTTTGACATCTGATAAAGAGTAAAACACAATGATTTATAGTTGCAACTGTAAGAAATAAAAAGTATCTAAATGCCTATGTACCTTTGTAGAGTTGATTCAGATACTCCTTTAACCTTTTTTTTCATTTCTTGCTCATTGAAGTTCATGGCTGTTTTCATTTTTGACTATGGGATCTCTACAAATTGCTTTATAATACAAAGATAAATCAGTTAGTCTAAGTTTTGAGATCTTTTGAGTACCTGTAAAGTTTTTTTTTTTTTTTTTTTTTTTTCAAACTTTTCCTCAATTTGGAAATACTTAAAACTTATATATTGAAAATGAAAAGTGTACCAAGATATTAAGAAAATAAAATTGTCACGGCCTTGAAATAGTATTAGATATTTTTCTTTCCCTTTTAGTCAGAATCAACAGAAGAGGAGACAAATCAAGCTGAAAATGAACAGCTTGTAAGACCTGATACATCAACTGTGATCTACCCTAAACTAGTGGCTCGTCATACAATGAGGGATTTTGTAGGTCTTGAAAAAGCAGACAAAACTACAAAAGAAGCGATGTTGAACTTTAGTTATTATCTTACCATAGGGAATATGGATGAGGCATTCAAGTCAATTAAACTGATCAAAAGGTTTGTACATGACATTTTAGTTTTACTTCAGTGTTATTGCAAACTTATCAATTGATATTGAAATCTTTTATCAGTACAAAAAGGATCATTATGAAAAGAGCATCTTTTTTATTTGTGGTTCATGTTCATATATATTTGACATCTGCTCTCTAGTTCAAGGAAGCCCGTCCGGGTGGCTCAGTGGTGAGCGTGTCGGACTCATGACCTGGTGGTTGTGAGTTCGATACCCGGTTGAGGCGAACTTTCTTTCCGGCATATTTTCACCTCTCACCTCTGCTGAAGCATGTGAGAAAAGTAGTCGGTGGCTTTGGAAAGAAAGTTGTGTTAGTACTGGTGTGAGAAAGCCAGGAAACACATGTGCGTCACCGACCGCCATGATATGACCTTAGCTGTTAAAGTGGCGTTAAACCCCAATACAACCAACCAACCAACTAGTTCAAGGCATTTGCTGTGGTCTTTCTTTTTGTGAAGAACATTTTACAGTAATTGTTTATAGGCTTATTTTAGACCAATCTAAAACCATTTGAATTAAGGGCAGAGGTTTGACAAGAAGGAGAATACTGTTTTCAAATGGTATGGACAACATCACGGAAATTGCTTCTTTTGCCACTATACTTTAACTCTCTACCACTCAACAATATTTTAGACTGATCCAATTTCAAAACATTTGAGCCGCGGTCTGTGAAAAGGGGGCTTAATGCATCTGCGAAAAGTTTCGACCCAGGTCAGCCTGCGCAGTCCACGCAGGCTGACCTGGGCCGAAACTTTTTGCTATTGGTCGATTTTCTGCATGTCAAAGGATCAGTCTACCTCATGATTGAGTCGGTTGATAAAAAAAGTGGCTATTATGGATCCATAAGTATGTGATGGCTTTCTTGGTATGATAAATTTAGGAAATGCATTATGCCCCCTTTTGCCAGAGCACGGCTCATTTGCAGATGACCAATTACATGTGGTTCAAATGATTGGATTTGTGTCTGAAAGGTTCTAAAACATTGTTGGAAAAGGAGAAAATGCTGGCTCCCAGCATTTTCTCCTTTTTCCTTAATTTTCAAAAGTCTTATTATGTCTCCCCCCATCAGGGTCGGGAGACATTGTTTTTACCCATGTGTCCGTGTGTCCGTTCGTCCGTCTATCCGTCTGCCTGTCTGTCCATCACAAATCGTGTCCGCTCTATAACTCGAAAACCTTTTAAGATATTTTGATAAAACTTCACACATTTGTAAAGCATCATGAGATGAAGTGTCATGCACAAGAACCATAACTCTGGCTTGTATATTTTTCGAGTTATTTCCTTTCGATTATTTTCCGCACTAATCGTGTCCGCTCTATAACTTGAAAACCTTGTAAGATATTTTGATAAAACTTCACACATTTGTAAAGCATCATGAGACGAAGTTTCATGCACAAGAACCATAACTCTGGCTTGTATATTTTTCGAGTTATTTCCCTTTGATTATTTTCCGTCACAAATCGTGTCCTCTCTATAACTCGACAACCTTTTAAGGTCTTTTGATAAAACTTCACACATTTGTAAAGCACTATGAGACGAAGTGTCATGCACAAGAACCATAACTGTGCAGGGTTTTCCCTCGGCTTTAAAAAATGGGGGTCATTGTGACCCCTTGCCTCATTAGTTGAGGGTCATTTCGTAAACTTAGGGGGTCAAAATAAATGGTTCTCTTTGTCATCAAGCACGGATTACAATGCTTTTCACCTTTAAACTCCAAGAGGGTAAAAGTCTGTGAGCCATTTCTGATGGAATGCTCGATTTCAATTTTAGACAGAAGAAACATTCTTGTCTGAATCGCTGCTTGGCATGGTTTGATCAGCAGCTGTAGGAAGCAGACGATGAAAAAGAGTGCTAGTTTACTTCATCGTGACATTATTTTCTGCGAACCGAACAGATTGGAAATGTGTACTGTTTTCTACCGTAAGTTGGGTGAAATAAGCTTTGAAATACAGAGAACCCAACCAAGACTTTGACTGGGCCCGTATTTACAACACATATCCGATGTACTTTAAGACAATAATGTGTAAACCAGTCATATTCTATAAATAAATTACCGGAATTATTGGAAAACCACTTTTATCTAAAATAAACCATGTAGTTAAAAAAAGAACAGTGTTCGTCTGATATTGAAGCAAGATCAGACTTGGATTTATGACGCTTTATTCAGTTTCCTAGATGTTTTAGATTTTGGAAAGTTGCGTCACTAATGACGCACTGTCATTCATGTTGGGGGTCATTTGAGTTGAAATCGCGTCAATGACGCAGGATTTGTGCGCCATGGAAAACCCTGACTCTGGCTTGTATATTTTTCGAGTTATTTCCCTTTGATTATTTTCCTTACTCATTTTACGTACAATGTCGTGTCTGCTCTATAACTCGAAAACCGTTAGAGAAAAATGACCATTATTTCAGTTAGAAATTGCCTTAGTCACATATCAGTCCTGATGACACCAAAAAGGGGGGAGACATCTGTTTTTTTGTAGAAAAACAAGTTCTAGTTTTTCTAGGGTTGTTAAAACTCGGGATTGATAAAAATGGGTTAAAAATACGGTATCAGCAGATAGTCTCTGATGGAGGACATAAAGTGTATTTGTACAGTTACAGTTTTGAAAGACATGTAATTAGTTAAATTTTACTGTTGCCATTTTGCTAGTAGAAAAAGTATCTTTCACATAAAATACTTTTTGTTGTTACATAGTGAAGCTGTGTGGGAAAATATGGCCAAGATGTGTGTAAAGAGTCGACGTCTAGATGTTGCCAGTGTTTGTTTGGGAAATATGGGACATGCTCGAGGAGCCAAAGCTCTTAGGGAAGCAATGAATGAGCCAGAACTGGATGCCAAAGTAGCTACCCTGGCAATGCAGCTTGGATTATATGTATGTCCCTTTTTAAAAGAAATTAGCTCTGTACCAAACGACAATATTTTTGACTTGCTCCGAAATGGAAGCATTTGCAGACGAAATATTAAAGTTGGCTGAAATGACAAAATTTGCCTATGATAAGATAGAAACAATTGTGGAAAAAAGGAGATAACAGTTGTTTTTCTCCTTTTCCCTCAATCTTTTCAAAAGCTTTCTCCTCAGGGCTGTTAAAAGTGTAGGATTGTGTATTACAGTTACATGCCAGTTCCGTGATGATTTTTGCATCAAATTTAACCCATCGTGATTCTTTCTAAAATGGATCCCCCCAATGAGAATCATGATTTCTCGACGGGGAGTATGTAAAGGGTGTTGAATAAAAACATCCAACTGGTTTAAGATTTCACACCACAGTACACAATATTTTTGGGATAGCCCTCATAATTGTTATGTTTGTGCCTTTTCTAACTGTACTTCTGACTTCCAAGTATGTTAAAACTTGACTCAGTCACACTTTTGTGTATGTGTTGTTATCCTGGAAACAAACTTGCGGAAAACACCTTTGAAAAAATCTCTGAATTATTGATAATTACATGAATTTAGGTTTACTGTATGAATTCAGTTGAAAACAGTTGCAAAAGGAGAAACTGCTTATCATCTTCAATTTTCTCCATTGTCATGATTCTTTCAAAAGAAATTTGATAAAAAAAGTCTGAAGGACGATATGCATGTCTATATATTTCATTTCTGTATATTTTGATACATAAATTATTTTCAAGGAAATCTATATTTAGGTTGAAGTGATTGCTGTTGAATTATTTGAGTTCAAATGCAATTTGTGTTTATTTGAGCTCCAATGCAATTTGTGTGTGATTGAAATTAAACCGTACATTCTTTGATATTCAGTGTTAATGGTAAATTGATAGAAATGAAGATTTTGTACCAAAAGGAGAAATAAGTTTGTTATATTAGAACTGAACCTTAACTTCAAATACTTCTATCTTTTACAGGAGGATGCAGAGAGATTGCTGAAAAATTGTAGGAGATATGATTTACTTAATGCATTTTATCAAAATGCAGGGCAGTGGGGAAAGGTAGGAACCTTATAAGTATCATTTTAGGTTTTTGTCATGGTTTGATAACATATCTTCATATATAACTTGTGGAGACATGTCATTTGTTATCAATATCACCTTTGAAAAATTGTTATTTAAGTGCAGTGATATTGACTTATTACACAGAAGTTGTTGTTTTTTTATGGAAATGTATTTTTTACCCGTATAAATAAATGACAAAGGTTCTATAATCTTACGATTTCTGCAATGTCTGTAGCTGCTGTATGTTTTCAAAGGACTAGAGAGTGCAGATCAAGATTGGACTGCATGTTCATGAAGTCTGATCTTTATGAACCATAAGTAAATCAGATGTCTTATTTCAGATATGGTTTGAGTTTGTATCATGATAATAATAAAAGTTGATTTATATGTATGTTTTTGAAATTTCGAAGGCAATGGAGACAGCTGAAATGTATGATCGTATACACTTGAGGACCACGTACTATAACTATGCTAAACATTTAGAGGCTAAAGGAGAACTTACAGAGGCAATACCAAAGTATGGAGGTTTCTTTGTACATAATCCTTTTATACCTATAGATGTGTCAACCACTTTTAGTTTTCCTACTATTGGATATTACTTATTTTCCAACTACAACAGAATACTTGATTCTGATGGATTTTGACTAATATTCAAAAAAGGATGATTGTATTAACTTTTTATTTTCAATTGTTACCTATTTTTTCCCTCGTTCTCGTTGAGAGTATTTAATGTGCTTCTTTGGCTATGTAACTTCATATCGTTTAAGCCATGCTCTTTAAAAAGGGCATTTAATGCATTTGCAAAAAGTATTGACCAAAGTCAGTCTGCACAGGCTGACCTGAGCTGAAACTTTTCGCTATTAGTCACTTTTCTGTATGTCCAAGGACCAGTGTATCTCATGATTAAGTTGGTTGTTAAAATACTTGGATATTATGGATCCATAAGTATGTAATACCTTGCTTGATACCATGGATCACAGAGAGGCATTAAGCCCCATTTTGCCAGAACATGGTTCATTTGAAAATAGCACCTAGTGAATCCTTTAACTGAAAGAGTTGACGTAAGTTGATTTTATTGATAAGTGGTATTGATCAAAGAACCTACAGTCTGATCTGGGATAAATTGTATGATATCCCAAAAAAAGGAGCCTTGTTCATTGAATGTTTATATCCCCTACCTATTCATCCATCTGTCAATCCGTCCGTCTGTAGACTTCTTTGTCTCCATGCTCCAGCTCAAAAGGCATTTGACCTAGGACCCTGAAACTTTATACAAGTATTGCTCATGACCCAAGGAGGTGCCCTATTGTTTTTGGGTCACATGGTCAAAGGTTAAGGTCCCAGGTGGACTTTGTTCTCTGATCATGCTACTTTTGTGACAAAGTGCTGGTCAGGGGTATTTGCTGCTTTTGGCCTGTTCTAGTTGTGTCTTTTTCATTTATATTGGGCTCTAAGGGTAAACCCTGTTTCTGGATGACAAAATTTTAGGCATGTACATGTATGTATCATTGCAGACAACAGATTTAATATTTTTACCTTTTAACAGCATGGTAAAAATGCTACAGTCAGCAATTTCTCCTCTTCCCTGCAATGTTTGCAAAAGCTGTCTATTCCAGGGTCACAAAAACACAGAATATTTTAATGACAATTTATGAACTCTGTATTTTTATAGTTATGAGAAGTCAGACACTCACAGATTTGAAGTACCTCGCATGCTGTTTGATGAGCCAGATGCACTGGAACAGTATATCCTCAAACACAAGGACAAGTGAGTAGTGTAAATTTTTTAGTGGCTAATATGATTTTGGGTCAGTGGTCAAACTGGAGAATTTTTGAAGATTTTATCACTTCGTCATTTTGCGGATATATGAAGTCATTGTTCCTAGCATACATGTGGAAAGTTTTATGATTTCCATATTTGATAAACCAAGAAATGCAGCCAAAATTATGCAAAACAAAATTGTGGAAATATTTGGATTTATTCCCTCTAGAAACTGTTTCTTTTTAGTTTTCTATTAATGTCACAGAGCTATCTTAAGTATGTATACATTTCAAACTAAACTACATCTGTAAACATGGACGTGTAAACAGTATATAGGCTAAATGTGATGATTCAGGATACTGATTTGTCTGTCATTTGTTTTACATGATAGATAAAATCTCACATTCATGTTTTTGCACTATCATTTTTATGAAGCTCGTTGATAACTTGTTTGATAAAACTGATAATACATAAACACCCATGTAAGATCCTCTATTTTGGACATTGATTTTTAGATACGTTGAATATTGTTTGATTAACTTTTTATCAAGGGGTTCACTTAACCTGGATGTTTAATTTTTGAATTATTTTAGAGAAAATTATGTTCAAAAGTATAAATAAGAACAAAACTGAGTTTTTATGGAGATTGCATATGCCATTTAACTTGAGTAATTTTCCATGCAAATGTATGAATTTTGGCTCAAAACTGTTCAGAAATAACAAGGTCTAAATAGTTTGGCATATCATAGCCATAAGTGTGTGAAGGTAATTGGAATTTAAGATTTATAGAATCATTCTTAGAATGTGTCTTGAAGACTTTCAATGTGATGTTTATTTGTTTTGTTTTCAGACAGTTACATAAATGGTGGGCCCAGTATATGGAGAGTTTGGGAGAGATGGACACAGCATTACAGTTTTATGAATTGTCTCAAGATTTCTTATCTCTAGTTAGAGTCTACTGTTATTGTTCAAATATGGACAAGGTAAGCACGACTGGATGCTCATAGCTGTTTGTCAGTTTTTCGTATTGAATGGATCATACAAAAAAGATTGACAATGTAAACAGTTGAAATTCAGATTTGTTGACAGTGAAGAAAGGATTATGATAAATGAAATAAATTCTCATCATGAAAGGTTTGTCTTTTTTATTTACAAAAGCTGTTTGTTCTAAATGCAGAAAAGGCTTAATAAAAAGCTTTCTTGGTCCACAAAACGTATGTGACTCATTCTTTCTTCCTATATTTTTCAGGCCTCTGAGATCTGTAATGAGACTGGAGATAGAGCCGCATGCTACCACTTGGCAAGACAGTTAGAGAACCAGGACCATATAAAGGAAGCTATCCATTTCTTCCAGAGAGCTGAAGCTTATGGAAATGCTATCAGACTCTGCAAAGTACTGACTTTTTATGTATATTTACATGTAAACACAGATACCTGGATATGTTCCTAAACTCTTCTTATACATCCTGCCAGATGACATTGTCAAAGCTGTTCACAAACAATTCCCAATTCACTTTTTTGTCTTAATTCCAAGATTAGGAATCTGTTTGGCTAATGAAGACTTAGATCAATATTTAGGATGCAAGTCATGGAGTGTTAAAAAGAAATGATAACTAAGCTATCGTACTGGGTAAATACAGCCCCTTGCACTTTGAGGAATTGTTCAAAAAGCATGTTATAACAATTCAATATGTTAATATAGTTTTTATATTCAAACTGTTTATGAGATTTTTATGAATACATGTGCCATTTTTTGTGTTAATCTCCATTTTGATGAAGTTACATGTATTTAATAATGCTATTGAAATGCTGATTAGAAATTGTGTTACTTATGACCTTATCTGAAGATTATGAAAATGGCATTTCATTTTTTTTGCAATTTCATAGAAACTAGATTTAGTACAGGGTGTTTCATACTATGTATTACACTTTCAAATACGCCTAAGGTATATTATTTATAAAGGTATTACGATGAAGTTTATAGCAATCGAAAAGTTTAAGAATACAGTCAGGATATGCACAGATTTTATTGTTATTAGCTCTACTGGCTGAAAGCCAGCAGAGCTTATGTCATGGTATGGTTTCCTCCGTCTGTCGGTCCATCTGTCTGTCCGTCTGTCTGTCCATCTGTTAGTCTTTTTCTTGTTTACGTGATAAAGTCTGCATTTGTTGTCAGATTTTCGTGAAACTTGCACAGTTTGTTTATCTCATCAATAGCTTGGACCCTATTGATTTTGAAAAAAATCCAACAAACAGTATGGGAAAAGTAGCCATTTGAAGTTGAAAATTTCCAATTCTTGTTTACGCAATAAAGTCTGCATTTGTGGTCAGATTTTCATGAAACTTGCACAGTTTGTTTATCTCATCAATAGCTTGAAGCCTATTGATTTTGAAAAAAATCCAACAAACAGTATGGGAAAAGTAGCCATTTGAAGTTGAAAATTTCCAATTCTTGTTTACGCGATAAAGTCTGCATTTGTGGTCAGATTTTCGTGAAACTTGCAGAGTTTGTTTATCTTATCAATAGCTTGAACCATATTGATTTTGAAAAAAATCCAACAAACAGTATGGAAAGTAGCCATTTGAAGTTAAAAATTTCCATTTCTTGTTTAGGCAATGAAGTCCACAGTTTCGATCCAATTCTTTTGAAACTTTCAAAGATTGTTTGGTTCATCAAGGGATTGAACTCTATTGAAAGTGAAGAAAATCTAGTAATCTGTTCCGGAAAAGCAGCCATTTGATAACTTGGCATTATTTACTTAATAATGTTCACATTATTTTTCACATTTCTTTGAAATTTATTGGGATTTTTTAATAGAAGGTGTACTGAAACCCTATCAAATTTGGCTGGATTCCAAACAATTTTTTCAGAAATTGCATTTCAATTTTTTTTCACTGTTTGTTCAATTCACCATGCCTACTAATGGTGTCTTAGTGGGTTTAAGCCCAGTTGTAAGAACATCCCCCTATTTTTTGTGTTTTTTGTCTTTTTTCTTTTTGCATCATGAATTCCTAATGTATGCTAGAAAAAAGCAAAATCACTGCCAGTAGAGCGATTTCAGGCCCTCAAGGGCTCTAGTATTGAGCAATAAAGGCGACCAGTACCTTTCAAAAATTACATAGGTTTAAATCAACTGTTCAAAGTGATGTCCATTTTGACATTGCAGGGCATTTAGTCTCCTCATGAAATGTGATTCTATCAATGCTAGGTTGTGACCAGTCTCATCTCTGGAACTGATGATGACTTAAGCTCATCTTTTGTCTGAGACTGGACTTTTAACTGCTTTGTATGCAATGCTTTGAGTGTTAACAGGGTATTTTCACCTTTGAAGATAATAATGAAGACGCTGCAACAATTACAGGGATTGATATTAGCACCTCTTCCCTTGAAATGAAAGTGTATACCAGGACTTTGTGGTAAGGTATCTAGTACTAGAGGAGATGTGGTTTCAGCTATATGGTACAACCGCACACACAGCCTATAGCTTAATGAAATACATGTAGTTTGAAAGCAAGTTTGATTCAAGAGCTGTCTTGAATACAGAGCAATCTTGACCTCTTCACTTGCCAGACATATGTCTATTGGACTTCTTTCTGTGAGGTTTTCTCTAGGACAATGTGCATAAAGTCTGACCTCAGACAATAGATGAGCTTAAGGTCTCAATTGTTCTAGGAATGAGACTGATCACAACAAATGTGAAGATTGATGAAAGCCAATTTCATAAAGAGACTGAATGCTGTGCAATGTCTAAATGGGCATCATGTTGAACATTTGATGTATATCAAAATATTTTTTGAAAGGCACTAGCAGCCTTTATTGTTCAGTATTATTATACACAATGTGCATGTCATAAAACTGTTTTCTTAAACTCAAGCAAATGGTACAGATTTTTTTGTATTACTTTTATGAACAATATACCTTTGGCATATTTGAAAGTGTAACATATATTATGAAACACTTTGTACATATAGATGTATGAGGTTTCCACATGATTTGAAAATGTCAAGGTATTGCCAAAGCCCTGTTGTCTGCATCTGAGTCATTTTGCAAAAGCTTTGACATTTTATAATATCTCTTGTATTTATGAAGATATTTACTTCAAACTTGGACTACTTGTTAAAAATGAAAATGGGAACCCATATAACAGGAAAGGCAGCCATCAAAGTATTTTTGACACAGTTATGCCCCCTTTCTGACTTAAAATTTTACTGAAATCAAGAAACTGCAGTCAAGTGTTTGCACCTGCATGCGGTGCTCATGTTAAAAACTAAATTGGTTTAAGTAAATTGTTCTCTTGATACATGTAGCTATGGGTGGTTATCTAAAAGTATTTATTACAGGAGCATAATTATGAGGATCAGATGATGAATCTAGCCTTGATGGGTCGTCCAGAAGACATGATGGAGGCTGCCAGGCACTATGAGGAAAGACAAGGCCAACAAGACAAGGCTGTTATGCTTTATCACAAGGTGGATTACTTATTGCTGTTGACCGTTTTCTCTCATTCTTATGCTTGTTAAGATATCTGATACAGAGATATTTATAGAATTTTGTAACAAAAGAAATTAATCAAATGGTTACATGATGAAGCTTCTAGGTAATTCTAGGTAGAGACTAGATGAAGCCAAAAAGAAGTCTGTGATGCTTTTTTAACATTGGTTATGTTCCCTGGTTTTGATGCTTTTGTATAGGTCTCTGATGCAGATTGCTTTTGAAAAAATTCAACAGATAAAGAAAATGCTCAAGATGTGCAATTTCTTTGGCACAATTCTTTCTGAAACTTCTCCATACCCAAATGTTAATTTTTTGCATGGTAGTCATATTCAGATGTAAAGAATATGATTTTTAAGTAGATTCATACTTTGCATTTCATTTCCTTATAATGTTTATATCTGCTTGTTTTTAGGCCGGTAATTTTTCACGTGCCTTAGACCTGGCCTTCAGAGCCAAACAGTTTGGTGCACTACAGATGATATCAGGAGATTTAGATGAGAGGGCTGATCCAGAACTATTACAGAGATGTGCTGATTTCTTTTTGGAAAATGGACAGTTTGATAAGGCTGTTGACCTTCTTGGAATTGGCAAGAAGGTAAAGAATGATGCAATATTGCTTTTTTTGAAGATATTATGTATTACTGTATCAAAATGTCTAGGATTTCCATTATGGTTTACTTTTATTGGTTGCATATGAATTATCATAGTATCATATAACATACTGTTTCAGACATGAACTTTATAAATACACTTTGAAGTTACTGTTTAAATTTAAGGAAGTCGATTTGAACTGCAGTCATAAATTCAGTGTTTTTAGAATACTTTTGGAAAACGAAAGCAAAAGAGTTTGGAAAGAAGTAAGATTTGAAATAGGCATGTAAAAATTAAACTTTTAGATTTGATATTTTTCACACTTTTATTCAATAGCCAAAAACATTCTACCTTTGCCATGTAACCTGAATTTAATTTTCTGGTATATTAGTAGTTGTTTTTTGAGTACATAATAGTAATTTATTTTCTTTGCATAAGTATTGGGAGGCCTTGAAAATCTGCATGGATCAGCATGTAGAAATAACTGAGGATCTGGCTGAGAAATTGACACCAAGTAAAGAAGAACTTGGTGGAGACACAATGGAGAGAATGAAAATACTGGAAGCCATTGCTGAGGTCTGCATGCACCAAGGTCAATACCATCTAGCTACAAAAAAGTTTACCCAAGCTGGAAACAAAATGAAGGCAAGTAAACTGTTTGACACATTACCTCTTGGAAAAATAACATATTCAACAGACATCTTTGCAAAGTATGGAAAATCAACAAGAATTAAGGTTTTATACATGGATATGAAATGATAGTTATGAGCATTTTCTCTATTTGCCACAATATTTTTGAAATGTTCTGCTGCAAGAAAAGGAAAGAGTTGTCTTGAGGAGGTAACATGTTAGAAGAAAGTTTATTTTTCATTTTCAGAGGACTGAAGGCAGTTGTGTTGAAATGTAAATTATATCATAAAATTAATAATAGTTCAAAATATTTCTGGTGCGATAAGGTTGTTGATGAGTATAAGATTATTATACCTTTCTATAACAAAGGAGTTAATCAGAAGATGTAACTATAACGATATTGCAAGTATTGTTGTATGAAGATTACATGAAGGGTACAAAATTGCATAGCTCTTTCCATCGTACTCTATTGTCCATAATAATGTAGTCAGATGTCACAATCCTTGTAGCACTGTACACAGATTTAATGCTTTATGGACCGTGTGGATCAAGATCAGACACATCCTGTGCCATCTGATCTGCTTCTTGGCTAGCTATACTGTTGGATAGAAACAGCTTTGAAATTGAAATATCTACACAATTCCTTTTGACAAAAAATGTCCAATATAATTATGTGGCATTACAAGGATTAAGTTGACTTTGGATGAAATGTTTTGATTTGAAATGTAATAAAAGTGCTATTGATGAGGTATTGTGCTTTCAGGCTATGAAGGCATTGCTGAAGTCAGGTGACACTGAAAAGATCATATTCTTTGCTGGTGTATCTCGACAGAAGGAAATATATGTGATGGCAGCAAACTATCTGCAGTCTTTAGATTGGAGAAAAGATCCTGAAGTTATGAAAAACATTATAGGCTTTTACACAAAGGGGCGAGCCCTGGATTCACTTGCCTCTTTCTATGATGCCTGTGCTCAAGTTGAAATTGATGAGTATCAGAACTATGATAAAGCATTAGGAGCTCTTGGAGAAGCATTTAAGTGCATGAGTAAAGCTAAGATGGATGATGAAGTGTTACAGGAAGAAAGACTAAGTCAGTTAAAGAATAAGATCACCTTGATTAAAAAGTTTGTGACTGCTAAACGGTAAGTTATATAATTTCAGTGATAATATCTTATGATTCTTTTGTGAAAATAAGCACATTGTAAGTTTGTTTCATTCTCCGCTAGCCTGTTTTGTTAGAAAATGTCAAGGTATTGTTATAGCCATCATGCAAATTTTTTGACATTTTCTGAAATCTGTGTTATTAGTAAAGTCTTATGATATTCAATACTCAAGCTAGTTGTTGACTACTGTTACCACATGACAAAATTTAGACTCATCCATATTGAAAGTATTTGCAGTTAAGAAGCTAAGCCTCCTTCCTCAGGCTTGTTAACACTCAGAACTGTGATAATGGGTTAAATGTGAACCCATACCAATAGCAGGTAACCCCTTTTTTCAGTTTAGGTAGCACTTGCCGTGATTCAAAAATGCCCTGAATATTTTCTTAAAGCAACTGCAGCAGAGTATTGGCACCTGCATGCGATGCGGTTGTTGATACAATTTTAAATTTGTCAGATATTACTTTGTGCTACACAAAAACTATTTCTCAGAGGATCAGTCTGCTATTGTAATTGTATTAATGTTTTTGTTTATTCCTTTACAATCACAAGTTTTAATGACCTGAAATGGAAAGCTTTGAAAACAATATGGGAAAAAGGAGGAAAGACTGGTAACCAGCATTTTCTCCTTTTCCCACAATGTTTTATACCCTATCTGACAGCTACAGCTCATCTGTTCCAATTTTGAATTTTTCATCTGCAATTAATTTCAATTTAGAGTCGTCAATAATCTGTTGTTTGGGAAAGGGTTAAAACATCTTCTCTTGCTAATGACTTGAAGTCTGGCTGTCTGCTGCAAATTAGTTTCCAGTATTTTCATTCTTTCCACTGGGGGGAAGGAATGATGAACCAATATAATGAGAAATAAAACCCTAGAATATTCAAAATATCACTGCAGCCAGTAAACAAGAATAAACTGTTTTTATAATAGGGTTTATCAGGAAGACACAGAGGAAGCAATAAAACAGATGCAGGTGTTATTGGAGGAGCCGGATTTGGATAACTCTGTTAGAGTTGGAGATGTGTATGGGTTTATGATTGAACATTATGCTAGGAAGGAACGATGGAAGGCTGTAAGTGGAGAGATATTATGATTTTTCATTGTCTGAAACAAAGATTAATTGACAGTTGAGCCAAGGAAAACTGAACTGTTTGCTCTGTCAGTCATTTGTTTGTTTGTTTTTTTCTGTAAACAATTTTGTGGTAAATTCTTGTAATAGCAGTCATTTCTTTGTTGATATAACTAAATAGTTTTCATGCGAAACTGGGGTACATGTTGATATTGCTCTTGGATGACTATTGAAACAAGTCTAATTTTTAGCTCACCTGAGCACAACGTGCTCAAGCACAACGTGCTCAAGGTGAGCTATTGTGATCATCCTATGTCCTATGTCCGGCGTCCATTGTCCATCAACAATTTCTTTAAACATCTTCTTCTCCTAAACCACTGGGACAATCTTGATGAAACTTGGCAGGAATGTTCTTTGGGTGAAGCTCTACCAAAGTTGTTCATAGAATTGAATTCCACCCTTAACTCTGGTTGCCATGGCAACAAAAAGGAAAAAAATGCAAAATCTTTGAAAATCTTCTCCTCTGAAACTAGAAGGCATAGAGCTTTGATATTTGGTATGTAGCATCTCCTAGTGGACCTCTATTAAGTTTGTTCATATGATGCCCCTGGGGTCAAAACTGGCCCCGCCCCGGGGGTCACAAGTTCGAACATAGGAACAAAGATGGAAAACTTTAAAATTCTTCTTCTCTGAAACTGGAAGGCATAGAGCTTTGATATTTGGTATGTAGCATCTCCTCATGGACCTCTACCAAGTTTGTTCAAATAAACCCGCTGGGGTCAAAACTGGCCCCGCCCTGGGGGTCACAAGTTCGAACATAGGAGCAAAGAAGGAAACTTTAAAATTCTTCTTCTCTGAAACTGGAAGGCGTAGAGCTTTGATATTTGGTATGTAGTATCTCCTCATGGACCTCTATCAAGTTTGTTCATATGATGCCCCTGGGGTCAAAACTAGCCCCACCCCGGGGGTCACAAGTTCGAACATAGGAGCAAAGGAGGAAACTTCAAAATTCTTCTTCTCTGAAACTGGAAGGCGTAGAGCTCTGGTTTGTAGTATCTCCTCATAGACCTTTACCAAGTTTGTTCATATGATGCCCCTGGGGTCAAAACTAGCCCCGCCCTGGAGGTCACAAGTTCAAACATAGGAACATAGAAGGAAAACTTTGAAATTCTTCTTCTCTGAAGCTGGAAGGCGTAGAGCTTTGATATTTGGTATCTTGCATCTCCTAGTGGACATCTACCAAGTCTGTTCAAATAAACCAACTGGGGTCAAAACTGGCCCCGCCCTGGGGGTCACAAGTTCAAACATAGGAGCGAAAGAGCAAACTTTAAAATTCTTCTTGTCTGAAAATGGAAGGCATAGACCTTTAATATTTGGTATGTAGTATCTCCACATGGACCTCTAACAAGTTTGTTCATATGATGCCCCTGGGGTCAAAACTAGCCCCACCCCGGGGGTCACAAGTTCGAACATAGGAACAAAGATGGAAAACTTTAAAATTCTTCTTCTCTGAAACTGGAAGGCGTAGAGCTCTGATATTTGGTATGTAGTATCTCCTCATGGACCTCTACCAAGTTTGTTCATGTGATACCCCTAGGGTCAAAACTAGCCCCGCCCTGGGGGTCACAAGTTCAAACATAGGAACAAAGATGGAAAACTTTAAAATTCTTCTTTTCTGAAACTGGAAGGCGTAGAGCTTTGATATTTGGTATGTAGTATCTCCTAATGGACCTCTACCAAGTTTGTTCATATGATGCCCCTGGAAACAAACATAGGAACGAAGAAGGAAAACTTTAAAATTCTTCTTCTTTAAAACTGGAAGGCGTAGAGCTTTGATATTTAGTATGTATTATCTCCTAGTGGACCTGTACTAAGTTTGTTAGCCCACCGGAGCACAACATGTTCAATGAGTTTCGAAAATGGGTCACCTGTGGTCATAAACTAGGTCACTAGATCAAATTAAAGAAATACCTTGTGGGCACTCTAGAGGCCACATTTCTTGCTCATTTGACCTAAAATGTGGTCAGAATGTTTTTCTTGATGAAATCTGTGATGACTTTGAATTTGGGTCACTTTGGGTCTTAATCAAGGTCACTAGGTCAAATTAAAGAAATACCTTGTGGGCACTCTAGAGGCCATACTTTTCAACTCAGTTGATTTGAAAATTGGTCAGAATGTTTGTCTCGATGAAATCTTGGATGAGTTTGAATATGGGTCACCTGGGGTCATAAACTAGGTCACTAGGTCATGTTAAGGAAATATATTGTTGGCACTCTGGAGGCCACATTCGTTGCTCAATTGACTTTAAAGTTATTCAGAATGTTTGTCCTGATAAAATGTCACATGAGTCTGAACTTAGGTAACCTTGGGTCATAAACTAGGTCACAAGGTCAAATTAAAGAAGTACTGTGTGGGCACTCTAGAGGCCACATTTATTGCTCAGTTGGTTTGAACATTGGTTGAAATGTTTGTCTTGATGAAATCTAGGATGAGTTTAGAATTGGGTCACCTGGAGTCATAATATAGGTCACAAGGTCAAATTAAAGAAATACCTTGCGGGCACTCTGGAGGCCACATTTCATGCTCAATTGACATGACTTTGAATTTGGGTCACTTTGGGTCTTAATCAAGGTCACTAGGTCAAATTAAAGAAATACCTTGTGGACACTCTAGAGGCCATATTTTTCAACTCAATTGACATGAAAATTGGTCAGAATGTTTGTCTTGATGAAATATCGAATGAGGTTGAAATTGAGTTATAAACTAGGTCAGTAGGTCAAATTAAAGAAATTTATTTGGGCACTCTAGAGGCCACATCTATTGCTCAATTGTTCAGAATGTTTGTCTTGATAGACTTTAAGATGAGTTCTAAATTGGGTCATGTGGGTTCATAAACTAGGTCACTTGGTCAAATTAAAGAAAAATCTTGTGAGCACTCTGGAGGCCACATTTATTGCTCAATTGACTTGAAAATTGCTGAGAATGTTTGTCTTGATAAAATCTAGGATGAGTTCTAAATAGGGTTACCTAGAGTCATAAACTAGGTTACTAGGTCAACTTACAGAAATTCCGTATGGGCTCTAGAGGCTCTTGCTCAATTGACCTGAAAATTGGTCAGCATGTTTGTCTTGATAAAATCTTGGATGAGATCAAAATTGGGTCACATGGGGTCATAAACTAGGTCACTAGGTCAACTTATGGAAATTCCTTGAGGGCGCTTTAGAGGCCACATTTTAAGCTCAATTGACCTGACAATTGGTCAGAGTTTCAATCATGACCCTGGGGTGAAATTTTGCCTATTGACTCGGGTGAGCGATCCAGGGCCATCAGGCCCTCTTGTTTACATTAACTCTTTTTGGAGAATATGGAGGAAGCCAAAGTAGGAAACACAGAAAGGTAACTTTTCAGTTTGTAAGGGTACAAAATTGTATGGCTTTATACAAAGTTTAAATCCGACCACATACCTGATATCCTATATTAAGATTGGATAAAGGCAGCTTTCACAGGTTCCTTAAAAAAATCTAGGTTTCCAGTATAGGTAATTAAAGCTCAGCAATCACAAGGGACAGAAAAAATGACAAATATGTGATCCTTTTTTCTTAATCTAGATATTTTTAGAAAATGAGTACTTTTTGCTTTCAAAAACTTTAAGGCAGGATTTTGTGAAAATGTCAGCTTGGAATGATCTTCCAAGGATCTTTCTGAAATCTACATGTAGAGGGAAACTAATTTTAACAAAAATGATTTATCTTCTATCCTTATTGTAGGCCTATAATGCAATGGAGGAGATGAAGAGCAGAATATCAACTGTAAACATGGCCTACTATGTAAATGTGAGAACTATAGAGGCAGTCCACCAGGCTCTTGACATTCCATTCAATAGGACCATTGACACCACATCCAAAATAAATGGATACAGATCAGCTGGTCATGAAGAAGAAGATGGTGAAATTGTAGATGAGGAGGTTCCAATGTATAATGGAGATGATGTCTGATCTTAAGGACTAAGACTGGAACTGATTTTCTATAGAAATGGGACATACACAATATTTTTCTGAAGGAAAGTTTCACAGGTGGAGAATTTAAATGGCTCCAAATTGACTTCAGTGTATTTCTTCATCTATTAAACAAAACATCCCAGTCTGCAGATGACTCTTTGCCTCTTGATCTTCTCTGAGGAGAACACTCTTGAAAGCATACTGGCAAATTTAAGACTCAACCACACTGAAAGCATTTGCAGACAACAAATATTACCTGTGGCTGAAATGATGAGAATGTCTATTAAAGAGTTTATGATAGGATCTGTGTTCTTTAAAGGTTAGAAAACACCGTGGGGAAGGGGAAAATGTTGGTTACTAGCATCTCTCATTTTCCAGCAGTGTGTTCAAAAGTATATTTCCTCAGGGTCTAGAAACTTTTGACTGTTTGGTAAAAGGTTATCTTTATTTTAAAAAGAAATTCGCACTTGACCATTATGAAAATTAATGGTCAAGTGCGAATTTGCTTTGAGAAGTCATCACTTAACAGCATCTACATATCAATTAGTTGCCTATATTTATATACAAATTGATTTTTTCTTGCAGTGACAAAACCTTCAAAGGTCATGATAATTGATTGTTTGATCTTTGTGGTTTTTCAATGCTATTTTTCATTTTTATTGACTTTTATAATTGAGCCATGCTCTGTGAAAAGGGGCTTAATGTATCTGCAAAAAGAATCGACTTAGATCAGCCTGGGCAGTCTGCGCAGGCTGACATGGGTCAAAACCTTTTGCTGTTGGTCAACTTTCTGCATGTCAAAGGACTGGTGTACTTCATGAGTCAGTTGGTTGTTATACATAACGGATTTTGTGGATACATTATGTGATGACTGACTTGGTATAATGTATCGCAGAGATGTATTAAATCCCCTTTTGCAAAAGCATGGCTCATATAATTTTTAGCTCCACTGGCCGAAGGCCAGCGAGCTATTGTCATGGCGTTGTGTCCGTCGTCCGTCCGTCCGTCCGTTCGTCCGTGCGTGCATCCTTAAACTTTTTCTTTAAAAAACTTCTCCTCAGAAACTATTGACTGGATTTTTACCAAATTTCACAGGAATGTTCCTTTGGTGGTCCTCTTTCAAATTCCTTCAAATAATTGTGTTCCATGAAGAATTCTGGTTGCCATGGCAACCAAAGTAAAAAACCTTTAAAAATCTTCTCCTCCCAAACCGCTATTTGGATAGCATTATTATTTTGCAGGAATGTTCCTTAGATACAGGTTTACAGAATTCCTTAAAAAAAAAAAGATCTGTCAAAAAACATGGCTTTTATGGGAGACTCATTTTCCTTTTATGGTATAAAGTAAAATCTTTGAAAAATTTCTTCTCTAAACTATTCATTGGATTTCATTGTTGTTTTGCAGGTAAGTTCCTATGGTGGTTGTCTACCAAATTGTTTCTTCAGTGAGCTAAAATGCAGGATTGAATGATAATTGTTAAAAACTTCCTTTCGCCATTATAGAAATATCAGGCCTGTGGAGCGATACAGGCGCTCAAGCACCTCTAGTTTACAGTATGTCTAGATTAGTTTGATATTTTTTTAAACTCTGGTCATGGTTGAATAATTGAATGAGAATTGATGCCACCTTCAGTTGCCCTGTTCATGCCTTTCCTTGGTTTCAACAGTACTAGGCTGGAGCTGTAAAGTGTCGTGACCAAGAACACTTGCATGTGACCAGAACCACTACTAGGGGGTCAAACCAGGATTGTTTGATTAAAACAATACAGTACTGTAACCATTTACTAAACAATCCTGTGTTCTAAGAACTTTTATTGAAAAGGCTTTTGAAAATATTGTGGGAAACAAAACCAAATTATCCTGTGTTCAAATGATCCTGTTGGAAAAGGCTTTTGAAAGCTCTGTCTGGAAAGGAGCAAATGATGGTAACCAGCATTTTCTTCTTTTTCCCACAATGTTTTCTACCCTGTCTAAGTCAAATCCTAATACATGTACTTATATTTGAATCCTGTTCACTTTGTTGTCTGCATATACTTTTAACCTGGTAATGTTTAGATTTTGTCACCTGGTAACATTTAAAAAACTGAGCCAAGGAGGACCCTCTTTCTTGCTCAGAAAAAAAATAACTGTAGTAAAATTTAGACTGCAGTTTGATAAGAAAATCTCTTAAATTACAGTGTAGATCAATGATCTAACGGAAAATTTTGTGCAGCATGGTCTTTGCACTATCTACCAAGACACTACATGTGAACAATCTGTCATGTTCAGGTCATTGCACAAAACTTGTTGAAAAAATATGTCTCAAGAATCTCTAATTATGTGATGTTTTTAGTATCCTGTATATCACATGATTTTGATATGTGTGTTCTGTATTTTCACTCTTCCTATCTGAAGAGTGTTTATAATGGTTGTGTAGTATTTTGTGCTAAAAACAGTTTTTATGTGATATATGTCATATACATGTACATTCCTTTTATATTGTTCATAAGGTGTGATTAGTTGAGGATTCCTCGTCTATCTTCAGGTTGAAATCTGTTCCTTGGATAAATACTTAAAGTTTATAGTGTATTGACATAAATTATTATGTTTTTTTTTGTTTGTTTTCAACTCTGTTTTCAACATTATTTCAGTTATATCATGGTGGCCAGTACACCTATTGATGCTGTCCTAGAATTTCTATAACCAGAACTTCACACAACATTTTTCTCTAGCCATTGGCTGCTTTCTCACATAAACAATGTCGATAGCAGTGATAAAGGGATGAATCACAATGACTCTCACAATCTTCAAAAAAGGATTGTCAAGCTGGGTATGTGAACCAGCAAACCTCCCCCCCCCCCCTCCCTGGTATTAAAACATTTATATATGAGCCATGCTCTGGCAAAAGGATGCCTAATGAATCTCTGTGATTCAGTACACCAAGTAAGTCATCACATAATTTTGGATCAATTATATCCATTTTTTGCGACAAATGACTGAATCTTGAGGTAAAGTGGTCATTTGACATGCAGGCAATAGACCAAAAGCAAAAAGTTTTGGCCCAGGTCAGCCTACTTGGACTGCACAGACTGACCTGGGTCAATACTATTTGCAGATGCATTAAGCCCCCATTTCACAGAGCATGGCTCAATAATGTATGTGCCTTGTGATTGTTTATTTACAGGTAAAGCTATTACCATATATTTTATGTGATTTTTTTAGCTCCACTGGCCGAAGGCCAGAAGGCTTATGTCATGGCCCGGTGTCCGCCATGTGTCCGTGCGTTAACTTTTATTTCAAACATCTTCTTCTCTGAAACTACCAATCCAATTTTGATGAAACTTCACAGAAATGATCCTGCCATGGTCCTCTCCAGAATTCTTGAAAGAATTTGATTCCTTCAAAAACTCTGGTTGCCATGGCAACAAAACTAAAAAATATTGAAAATCTTTGAAAATCTTCTTGTCTGAAACCATAAGGCCTAGGGCTACCAAATTTGGCATGTAGCTTTATCTAGTGGACCTCTACCAATTTTCTTCAAATTATAGCCCAGGGGTCAAATTTGGCCCCGCCCCCGGGAGTCACAAGTTTTATATGGGCTTATATAGGGAAAACTTAAAATTCTTCTGTTACCTAGCCATATGGCCTAGGGCTACCAAATTTGGCATGTAGCTTTAGCAAGTGGGCATCTACCCAGAGTGCCCAAATTATAGCCCTGGGGTCAAACTTGGCCCCGCCCTGGGGGTCGTAAGTTTTACATGGGCTTATATAGGGAAAACTTTAAAAATCTTCTTGTACCTAGCCATAAGGCCTAGGGCTACCAAATATGTCATGTAGCTTTATCTAGTGGGTGCCCAAATTATAGCCCAGGAGTCAAATTTGGCCCCCCGGGGGGTTCACAAGTTTTACATGGGCTTATAGAAGGAAAACTTTAAAAATCTACTCATACCTAGCCATAAGGCCTAGGGCTACCAAATATTGCTTGTAGCTTTATAAAGTGGGCGTCTACCAAGAGTGCCCAAGTCGTAGCCTTGGGGTCAAGTTTGGCCCCAGCCCAGCGGTCACAAGTTTTACATGGACTTTTATAGTGAAAACTTTATAAATCTTCTTGTTACTAAGCATAAGACCTAGGGCTACTAAATTTAGCCCTGTCTCAGGGGCCTCATGTTTTACGAGGCTTTTATTGAGGAAACTGAAAATCTTTTTGTTTATAACCACACATATAACCATGGGGCTTTATCTTGTGGACCTCCACCAGGATTCAAGTAATTATAGCTTTGTGGTCAAAAATGGCATTGCCCTGGGGTCATAACTTTCTCGTAGGATTTATAGACAGAATTTTGTATGTCTTCTAGTTTGAAACCAATTGGCCAAGTATTGTAATGTTTGGCTTGTAGTGTTTTTACTTATTAGCCAGTGGAGCGATACAGGGCCATCATGGCCCTCTTGTTTTTGTGATAATTACTGAATTGGAGAATGTTAAGAATCCTTCCAGGTGAACTTAACTGTATCATAAGTACTGCTCCTCGATCATCCTTAACTTAATACTGAAAGACAAAATTTCAGACTTGTCTAAGTTCAAGGCATTTGCAGACGACATATTTTATGTGGCTCAAATAGTGCTTTTTTTCCTTTGAAGGATAGAGAACATTGTTGAAAGAGGAGAAGGTACTGATTGCCAGCAACAATTTTTCAAAGTTTTCAAAGGCTTTCTTTCTCAGGGTCATGAAAACAAAGGAAGTTTTGGAAAAGGGTTCATAGATGCAGTAGAAGCTTATGTTGTTATGTTTTTTTTTTTTCCTTGAAATTAATAAGTAATTCATTGATGACCGTAAATTTCTGTCATTGGTTTTATCCCCCTTCTCTTTCCACCACTTGTAGTTAAGATATAGTCTTATTTCCTTCCATGTAAAAGAATGATAGAGTTCAAAGAAAGACAACACCTACAATACAGTATAATGTTCTTTTGCCTACTGGACTTTACTTTTTACCAAACTACAATATTTTGGACTTGCCTAAATTGAATAAAAATAGGTACATGTACATTGAATTTCATTTTTCTGCCAAATGCTAACATTCTTTGCACAAAATTGGTTATTATGATACTGTCTGCCAAAAAAGAAAAAAATACATGTATGTGCAGAATAAAGAGTACAGTAAGTGATGTCATGAATTTTAGACATTTGATTACAAACTTGTAATTTCAAGTCAAGTGTTTGCCTATATATTCACATTATAAAAGAAGCACATAATTGTGACGCGTCACGCAAAAAGGGACCATCTGGGAACTGCGAAAAGTGTCAACCCTGGTCAGACTGCGCGAATTGCGCAGTCTGACCATGGTCGACACTTTTCGCTTTTATGATATTTTCTGTATGAAAAGTGGTCATTCTACCTTGTTATACAATTATTTTTGAACTACCAACTTAAATTGACCTGCACTATCGTTGATCTGTTTTCATCTAATTGATGTACGGAATTCCCAGAAGGTCCCTTTTTGCATGACGGGTCACAATTATACATGTAAAATTTTACTGTTTCCCTTTTTTTGATTGGGTTTTATTTACAAGAGAGGGAGAAGCACAAGAGATACCTTTTTTTTTTTTTTTTTCAAACAATAGACTTAGGATATTTTTTCCTCAGTTTGTGTCCCTTTGCCTTAATAGCATTAAGAACATATTTGTACACTGCATCAATAGATAGCTTTGAAAAAAAAATTATGAAAAAAGGAGCTCTCATGAATGATAGTATTAAGCGTTATTAAGACTTATGTTCTCTATTTAAAAAAAACAACAGCGTAAAATTGAAGTGATGTTAAGGATAGGGCACCCTAATGGGATTCGTGGAATATCGCCTTTCATCGTACGGATTCGTCTAAGACTCGGGTAATCCATAATCAATGAGGGGAACCAGTATCTATCGGCTGATTGATTACGGATTACCAGAGTCTTAGCCGAATCCGTACGTTTTTCGGCAATGAAAGGCGATGTTACAGGAACCTGCATTAGGGTGTCTTATCTTTAAAGCTTGTTATGAAATACAAAGGAAGTTATTTCCAAGAGGTTGACTTTGAAACCTGAAAATAAAGAAAAATCTCATCTGTATTCTTTTTACAAGAAATCCTATTTACATACACAGTATGCCGTCCATTAGTTTATGTCCTTTTATTTAGCTTTGATTCAATGAAATAAAATGCTATGAATGAGTAACTTGATTTGTGTTATAATTTCGATTTACCAATACAAAGACAATGTATGGTTCATTTGCAGCTTACAAAGAGAATCTGTATGGAACCCTTTGCCTCTTTTAGTGGTCCCAAGAAAGAAGCCCTTTCAAAACAGTGGGAAAAAGAGAAAATGCTGGTAACCTGTCAGAGGACTGTTGTAGCTTTGAGTCTGCCTCGACTTAGGTTCTGAAGAGTCTAAAATCCATAGTTTGGCAAGGGGTTAAATGGAAGAAAAATGGAACTCAAAATTCTACCCTTCTTTACTTTGAAAGTCGCATACATTTATCTACAACAAGTACTGATCACCTCACTACCAGAGTCCATTTTGTAATTTTTTTCATCACATAACCTCCCTTGTGTACAGTGAACTATACACATTACAAATTTTCTTAGCGTACACGCATTTGAGATAATAGTTGTGAGACATCCTATGAATGGGATTTTTTATCTAAGGAAATCATAATTATTCTAACTAAAACATTTGCGTGACATTGTTATGCGATAAGAAGACTCTGACATTCAATCACATTCAGATAGAAGACAAGTAGGTGTAAATCTGCATTGAAACTAAGAATTGACTAATTGAATGGTGTTGTCCACCACTTTCTAAATTATTTCAGTCATATCAGAGTGACTGCTCAAATATTCCTGTATATCCTAGGTCTCACCAGTACCAGGCAAAGGCTCCGAGGTGTCTTACCCAAGGACAATCCCATGACAAACCAGTGCTTCCAGTGAGGTCCGAAGTCTGGGGCCTAAAGGTTATGAGTCCTACACTTTACCAGGGACCCCTGAAACAAAGAAACTCATTCATTAAAATCTGATGAATCTGATAGTAACTGAACCCCAGTTAAGTGTTTTTATGCAGGTATATAAGGTCTTCCTTACAAACATTGTGGCACATATCTAGAGAAACTTTAAGGGTATTTGTTTGCCACAATGTTTCTTTATTCTCTTTACATCAAGATCATTAGCATTACTATAGCTTAAGATGTGCAGTGGTTTGTTGGTTTGGTGTTTGACACATCTTTCAACAGTATTTCAGTTATGGTTACAACTCATTTATGTGAATCCAGGTAGGGCTGTACAATGTCTTGTACAAGGATGCTACCAAAACCAATGAATAGTGCCAGTGAGGGTAAAAAGCCTCATGGGTCTGTATGCACCAACCATCCTTTGTTTCATTCTAAGTCTAATTGTAGATTAAGGAAGTAACACAATTTCTGATAGGCTGAGCCGTTTGGTGCTCAAATTAAGAAAAATTCTAAAGATTAGACAAAGACTGGACTTAACTCTTTACCACATGACTATTTTAGACGGTTCCAATATTGAAAACATTTACAGACGACAAATTAAATATGGCTCAAATAATTGGATTCATTTCTGAAATGCTAGAAAACATTGTGGGAAAAAAGAGAAAATGCTAGTTACCAGCATTTTTAGCTCCACTGGCCAAAGGCCAGCGAGCATTATGCCATGGCCCACTGTCAATCGTGTGTGCACCAGTGTGTGCACCAGTCTGTGCGTGTGTTAACTTTTATTTCAAACATCTTCTTGTCTGTAACTACCCATCTGATTTTGATGAAACTTCACAGAAATGATCCTGCCATGGCCCTCTCCAGAATTTCTTGAAAGGATTTGATTCCAATAAAAATCTTGTTGCCATGGCAACAAAACTCAAAAATATTGAAAATCTTTAAAAATCTTCGTCTGAAGCTACAAGGCCTAGGGCAACTAAATTTGGCATGTAGCTTCATCTAATAGACTTCTACCAAAAGTCTCCAAATTGCAGCTCTTGGGTCAAAATTGGCCCTGCTCTGGGGGTCACAAGTTTTACATGGACTTATAAAGTGAAAACTTTGAAAATCATCTTGTTACTAGCCATTAAGCATTGAGCTACCAAATTTGGTATGTAGCTTCGTCTAGTGGATCCCTACTAAAAGTATTCAAATTGTAGCCCTGGGGTAAAAATTAGACCCACCAAGGGTCACAAGTTTTATATAGGCTTATATAGTAAAAACATTAAAAACCTTTTTGATCCCAACTCTATGGCCCATGGCTACCGAGTTTGGTATGCAGCTTCTTAAAGCAGACCTCTACCAAGACTGTCCCATTTATAGCCCTTGGGTAAAATTTGGCCTCACCCTAGAAGTTCACGAGTTTTACATGGGCTTATAAACTGAAAACTAAAAGAATCATTTGGTTTCTAACTAAGGTATAGGTTTACCAAACCTTGCATGTGGCTTCATCTAGTGGACCTGTAGCAAGGTTATACAAGAGGGCCATTAGCCCTAAAGCACTCGCCTGAGTGAAGTCATCAACGGTTCATTAAGTGGAAGAGATCCTGGTTTTTAATGATGTAAGACACATGAGCGTAAGTGACCTACTTTTTGAACAATTTGACCTACATTTGAACTTGTCAGAGATACCATCAAGAAAAACAAGCTGTATGAGTATTAGGCTGAAAATGTGGCCTCTACGGGGCACACACAGTTTTTTCTAAGATTTGGCCCATTGGCCTACTTTTTGATTTATTGTGAGCAAATTTCACTCTAGTCTGAGATACCATCAAGACAACCTTTCTGACCAGGTGTCTTGAGTAACAGGCTGAAATGTGGCCTCTAGACTGCACACAAGGTTTTTCTAAGATTTATCCAGTGACCTACTTTTTTAACTCAACATGACCCAATTTTGAACTTGTGTGAGATTTTATCAAGACAAACATTCTGACCAAGTTTCATGAGTATCAGGCTGAAAATGTGGCCTGTAGAGTGCACACAACCTTTTTCTAAGATTTGACCTTGTGACCTACTTTTTGATCTGACATGACCAAATTTCAAATTTGTCCCAGATATTATCAAGACAAACACTGTAACCAAGCTTCATGAGTATCAGACTGAAAATGTGGCCTCTATGGAGCATACAAGGTTTTTCTAAGATTTGTTCCAGTAACCTACTTTTTGACCCAATGTGACCAATTTTCAAACATGTTCAAGATACCATCAAGACAAACATTCTGACCAAGTTTCATGGGTATAAGACTGAAACAATGGCCCTTAGAATGCACACAAGTTTTTCCTAAGATTTGGCCTAGTGACCTACTTTTTGGTATGACATGTCCCAGTTTCAAACTTTTCTGAGATATCATCAAGAAAAACATTCTGACCAAGCTTCATGTGTATCAGGCTGAAAATGTGGCCTCTAGAGTGCACACAAGGATTTTCTAAGATTTGGCCCAGTGACCTACTTTTTGACCAAACATAACTCAATTTTATACATGTCCAAGATATAATCAAGACAAACACTCAGACCAAATTTCATGAGTATCTGACTGAAAATGTGGCCTAGTGCACACAAGGTAAATGTTGATGACTGCATGATGGAGGTCGCACGATGGGTAACAGGCACGGCACTATCATAAAAGCTCACCTTGAGCACTTTGTACTCGCGTGAGCTAAAAAACTGAAGCACTTGGGCAACACATTTTGCAAAGGCTGAAGCAATGAAAACTTAAAAAATCTTTTTGCAATACATTAAGTCAATATGAAATTAGTTGTCATAATACTGATCAAGAGAAATAACTCCTGTTTTAATGATTACATGATTGGCGTTGGGTATTCAATTTCTTTTTGAAAGAAAATGTTCAGTTTTGAGGTAGAGTGGTTTATTTTGGTGTTAATAGTTATGCGTCATTGAGTTGCATATTCAATATTAATTAGGTTTCTATCATTTACTTTTTGTTCCAGAACTTTACCTTTCATATCATTGAAAAAAGTTTCTGCATTTAAGTTATGGAAATATTCTTGTCAGAGCACTATTTGTTAGAATCCATTGATATTTGGCAAGCATGAATGATACTTATCTAGACCTGTCTGTTTTCACTGACATAGTTTTTACATTTGTACAAGATGTGACTTTTTTTGGGGTGGGGGGGGGGGGGAACTAGGCCCTTTTATTCCCCCATGAAATTTTATTGCCATACAGACTTCTTAAAATTGTCATTACCAATGAAGTGCATGGTATGTATGTTTGAAAGGCAGTGGAGCCATACAGGGCCATCATGGCCCTCTTGTTTCCTTTTCCAGAAATGTTTTCAAAGGGCTTTTCCCTGAAGGTCTTCAACCTTGAGATTGTGTGCTAAAGGGTTAAGGATGGTTAATGAATACAGGCCCAGCTAATTACCAATCTAACATCTTTACAAACCAATGTGCCAGGGACGACTTTCCAGTTGTGGCATGGAGGACCTTCCTCAGATGGTAGTACAGCTCAGGAGGAAAAAGTAAACCTGTTGCACTAAAACTGCACTTTCATTTTTAATTTTTGTTGTTTCACATTACTGTCATACCGAGGTGACCTATGCACCTCTCCTGAAGTTTCCTCTACAAGTACTCTGCAGAACACTGTATCCTAGCCTCAGCTTTCCTATCATCATCCAAAGAGTGCTCATGGGGAGGGGTGGGGGAGAAGAGCAGTGAATCCTCTGTCAATGCTTTATATCAATCTTCAGCTCTTCACAAGACTCAAATGATGGAATATGTCTGAAAAGGCAGAAAACATTGTGTAAAAAGAAACTGCTGGTAACCAGCATTTTCTCCTTTTCCCACAATGTTTCAACAGCCTTGTTCCTCAGGATCTCTGAAACATGGGGTTGTTTGGTAAAGGGTTAAAAAGAGTTTGGCTGGGCCAGCAGAAACTCACAACATCTGGATTACAAATCCTTTTGTGTTATCAACAGAGCAACAAGGTTTGGCAAATGCAAAACTACTGGGTATTTCAATGACAAAAATAATTATCAAGAAAACAATTCAAAAAAATAACGACATTTTATTAATTATTATACTTTGTTTTGTAGTAATTCAATGCAATACAAAAGCCTTTTAAGCCTTATCACATGTACATCAGGACTAAAGGAAACAAATGGAACATTTCAATGAGGTATTTTCAATAAGAAAACTTTTGCTGAATGATGCCGAGGATTCTTTTTGCATAAAAAGAATAAAAAAAATGTTAAAGTCACTCTGCAAATGACTGCTTACTGGTACTCTTTTTCATTTTCTTACTAAAACATTGTTACTGCTTTACCAAAAAGTCACGCCCTTTAACAAACCTGAAACAGAAGGCATTTGAAGGCATAGGAAAAGGAGAACATGGTGGAAGCCAGCATTTTCTCCCATCCTCACAATGTTTTCTACCCTATCAAAGGCAGAAATCACTGACTGAGCAATATTTGATTTGTTGTTTGCAAAACTTAATGCTTTCAATTTGTTCCAGTCCAAAGTTTTGTTGTTTGGTTAAGAGGTAAAGGTACATAAACAAATAGAAGTTTCTGATAAACGGTATCAACATTATAAGTCAAGCAGAGGAGAAAATCTAATTTGGCATTTCCACAGCGGTGTTAACATGAATGTCAAACAAAGTTATCAGTCTATGATAAAGTGTTGATCCAAGATTAAACTGTACATTCTGTCCAATATGATCTTGATCTCCTGTCAACAGAAAGGAACTATGTCACTCTTCTGAATGACCATACAACATATAAAAATGTATTAACCCTTTACCACACAATCCCAACTTTTAATGACCCTCAGAAAGAGGCCTTTTAAAAACATTGGGGGAAAAGAAGAAAATGCTGGTAACAAGCATTTTCTCCTTGTCCCACAATGGTTTCTATCCTTCTCAAAACAAGTATCAATTTTTGAATCGCATTTACTTTGTCATCTGCAAATGCTTTCAATTTGGAATAGCCTACAATTTTGTCGTTTGGTAAAGAGTTAAGGAAAAGATGAATGTCAATACTGGTTAACCTTGTACCTTGAGAAGTTGCATTTGCAAATAGCAAATTAAAGACTGGTCAAATAAATATTAGTCCTTTGAAACTGTAGAAAAGATTGTTTGAAAAGAAGAAAATACTGGTTACCAGGACTTTCTTCCTTTCCAAAAATGATTTCAAAAGACTTCTTCCCCAAGATCATATAACCAAACGGTTGTTTGGTAAAGGTAGAGTTTTGGTAAACAAAAGATGGCCATAGCCCCTGTGTGTATTACTCAACAGGAAAACAAGGCTAGCAAGTTTAGTTGGTTTTTTTTTTTGTATAAATTGAAGACAAGGCCATATTGAGAAACAAACCATATTTACAAATGCTATGTTCTAAGATTTATCTTGAAGCCAGGAACCTGTAAGAGATCCAAGGTTCAACAAAGTGCTCCATAATTTTTGTATGAAAGACAATAATATTACCCATCACACCATTAACTCTTTACCAAACAACAAAATGTTTTACCTTTCTGAATTCAAGGCATTTGTAGATGTCACATTTAATCTGGCTCAAATGGTGAAATTTGTTTTTAAGGGGCAAAAACATTATGGGAAAAGGAGAAAATACTGGCATTTCTCCTTTTCCGATAATGTTTATTGCCTTTTTCAAGACAAATTCCATCATTTGGGCCTCATTTTATGTCACCTATAAATGCTTTTCCCACAATGTTTTTAAAAGCCTTCATCCTCAATCTTCAAAAAATTCAGGACTGTATGGTAAAGAATTATTTAAATAAGAGAGCCATTGGCCCTGAAGCACTCACCTGAGTAAAGTCATCAAGGGTTGATAAAGCTGAAGAGGTCCTGATTGTAATGATGTAAAACACATGAGCGTAAGTGACATAGTTTTTGACCAAACATGACCAAATTTCAATCTTGTCCAAGATATAAACAAGACAAACATTCTGACCAAGTTTCAAGAGTATCAAGCTAAAGGTGTGGCCTCTAGACTGCACACAAGGTTTTTCAATGATTTGCTACAGTGACCTACTTTTTAATCTGACATGACCCAGTTTTGAACATGTCTGAGATATTATCAAGACAACCTTTCTGACCAAGTTTCATAACCATCAGGCTGAAAATATGTCATCTATGGTGCACACAAGGCCCAGAGACCTACTTTCTGACCCATTTTCAAACATCTGAGATATTATCAAGACAACTAGTCTTGGTTTCATGAATATCTAGCTGAAAATGTGGCCTCTAGAGTGCACACCCGGTTTTCCTACAATTAAGCCCAGCGAACTACTTTTTGACCCTACATAGCCAAATTTCAAACTAGTACAAATTATCAACAAGACAAATATTCTGACCAAGTTTTTAGAGTATCTGGCTGAAAAAGTGGCCTGGCACTAGAGTGCACACAAGGTTTTTTTAAGTTTTCTAAGATTTGGCATTGTGACCTATACTTTTTACCAACATGACACAATTACATACTTGTCTGAGATATCATCAAGACAAACACTCTGACTTACTTCCATGATTATCAGGCTGAAAATGTGCCTCTAAAGTGCACAGAAGGTTTTTCTAAGATTTGGTCCACTGACCTACTTTTTAACCGGACACGACTCAGTTTCAAATTTGTCTAAGATATCATCAATATAAACATTCTGACCAAGTTTCAAGAGTATCAAGCTAAAAATGTTGCCTCTAGACTGCACAAACACAAGGTTTTTTCTAAGATTTAACCTAGTGACCTACTTCTTGACCCGTTGTGACCCAATTTCAAACTTGTCCACAATATCATTAAGACAAACTCTCACCCAGTTTCGTGATTATCAGGCTGAAAATGTAGCCAATAGAGTGCACACAAGTTTTTTTTTAGATTTGCCCTTGTGACCTACTTTTTCACCCAGCATAACCCAATTTCAAACTTGTCCGAGATATCATCAAGACAAAGATTCTGATTGGATTTCAAGAGTATCAGGCTGAAAATGTCACCTCTAGACTGCACACAAGCTTTATCAAAGATTTGGCCCAGTGAACTACCCTTTGACCGAAGTTCGAACTTGTCCAAGATTTTATCAAGACAAACATTCTGACTAAGTTTCATGAGTATCTGACTGAAAATGTGGCCTCTAGAGTGCACACAAGGTAAATGTTGACAACAGTATGCCGGACACAGTATGATCCCAAAGCTCACCTTGAGCACTTTGTGCTCAGGTGAGCTAAACTAGAGGCGCTTGAGCGCCTGTATCGCTCCACAGGCCTGATATTTCTATAATGGCAAAAGGAAGTTTTTAACAATTATCATTCAATCCTGCATTTTAGCTTACTGAAGAAACAATTTGGTAGACAACCACCATAGGAACTTACCTGCAAAACAACAATGAAATCCAATGAATAGTTTTAGAGAAGAAATTTTTCAAAGATTTTACTTTATACCATAAAAGGAAAATGAGTCTCCCATAAAAGCCATGTTTTTTGACAGATCTTTTTTTTTTTTAAGGAATTCTGTAAACCTGTATCTAAGGAACATTCCTGCAAAATAATAATGCTATCCAAATAGCGGTTTGGGAGGAGAAGATTTTTAAAGGTTTTTTACTTTGGTTGCCATGGCAACCAGAATTCTTCATGGAACACAATTATTTGAAGGAATTTGAAAGAGGACCACCAAAGGAACATTCCTGTGAAATTTGGTAAAAATCCAGTCAATAGTTTCTGAGGAGAAGTTTTTTAAAGAAAAAGTTTACGGACGAACTCACGGACGCACGACGGACACAACGCCATGACAATAGCTCGCTGGCCTTCGGCCAGTGGAGCTAAAAAGCACTAAATCATCACTGACAAGATCGACAAGATTTAACTATGATGACAAACATTATAAATACAACAAGCACACAAAACCTTTACACAAAACATAACAGGTCTTTGGAAAGTAGTCATACATCAATTAAAAAGTAAAACTTTTAAAACTTACAATAAAAACTGAATAATTAACATACAAATACATGTATGTCTCATAACATCTCTGAAATTTATAGCCTTTAAAAATCTCTGCTTGTTATGTGCAACTGCGCCATATCCAACAATACTTCAATACTTTCCTTCTCTTTTCAAAAAGTTTTCCACCATACTGTTTGTGGTAGATAAGGCTATGTTTCAAGATGGACTGCATCATAATGGCTTAACCCTTTATCAAACAATTCTTAGTTTTAATGATCCCGATCAAGAATGCTTATGAAAACTTTGACGGAAAAAGAGAAATTGTAGTAACCAGCATTCTCTTTTTCCCCCAATTTTTTCTACCCCATCGGTGAACTACAGCTCATTTTTATCAATTTCCAATTTGTCATCTGCATTTACTTTCAATCTTGAAGAGTCAACAATTCACTGTTTACGAAAGGGTTAAGCAATGAGCTTGTTTGTCTAATAGAATGGTATTTAAAAACGCTTGTAAGAGTATTTCACTTATTTATTCATATCTGTCAAGGACCTGTTTTCACCAACCATTCTAAATAACATTCTAATAGTATTCTTAACCTATTAGTGGATTAAGAATGTAACATAGTTTCAGATTTGGTTTAGCCAATCAATTTGGTTTAGCCAATCAAATATTGTGTGACTATGAAATTTACAAAATTCTTCAGAAGTAGACTAAGAATGTTACTAAGTATGGTTGATGAATACAGACCCTAATCTCAACAGCAAAGGCAAGCAATATCTTTCCATTTTGGCTTGCAACATGCGAAAAGGGGCATTCGGACATTTGCGTAAAGTGTCGTCTTGGATCAGCCTGCGCAGGCTAATCCAGAACAACACTTTCCGTTTTTATGTAATTTTCTGTTTTTATGTAATTTTCTGTTTTGCGCAAGTCTACTGAAGAACAAAATCTAATGTAGTCGTAAAGTGCCGTCTTGTATTAGCCTGCACGGACTGCGCAGGCTGATCCGAGACGACACTTTACACAAATGTCTGAATGCCCCTTTTGGCGTGTTGCAAGCCATTTAACAAAAAAACTTTACATCTACTGTTCACCATAAAATATAGGCAATATCACAAAACAGGCTTAGAATAAATTATGTTATGCCATGGGTAAAAGGTGAATGTTTTTCTTTTTTGTTTTAAAAGCACATGTATGCCTGTCCAACATGTGGGACATTTTCCCCATACTCTTTAAAAGACAACAATGTATTAGATTCCTCTAAATGGAAAGCATTTGCAGACGACAAATTAGATGTTGCTCTGTTGATGGAATCAGACTTTAATAGAGTAGAAAATGTAGTGATAAGCATCATTTTTTCTTTTCCCAGAAAGATCTCTTTACCTAAGGGTCTTGAAACACATTAGGTTAACCCTTTATCAAACAATTCTGAGTTTAAACAACCCTTTGGAAGAAACCTTTTGAAAACATTCAGGGAAAAGGACAAAATGCTTGTAACCAGCATTATCTCCTTTTCCCACAATGTTTTCTACCCTATCAGAGAACTTAAGCTCATTTGTACCAATTGTGAATTTGTCATCTGCTTATGGTTTTAATTTGGAACAGGCTAAAACTTGTTGTTTGGATAAGGGTTAAAACAATTTCTCACATAAACATAAATTAAAGAATACAAGAAGAAAGTACATGTAACTGGCCAATTTACATGGTTAAAAAATCCTTCTGTAATATCTTCATATTGGATTGTATTACACAATACTACACACACTAATACAAAGTAAAGTGCTTACATACATCCGAATATCCAAATACATGTAAAGGTACATGAAAAAGACAAATAAAGTAATACAACTTACAAATACCTGGGTATAGTTTAACTCATTATGCTCTGGAACAAATTTGCAGCAGACAACTTTAGAAAGATCCATGTACAATAGGCATAACCAATGTTTATTAGGATGAATAAAAGAGTATGCTAAATAGCATGGTTGCATTTTTTCACTTTGCTAGTCTAAAAGTGGTCCCCTCTAAGGAAAAAAAAACCCTGCATACTGTAAGCTGTTAACTCTTAAACAACTTATTTTAGACTTGTCTGACTTAAAGCATTTGCATGGGACAAGTTACATGTGTCTGCAATGAAATGATTTGTCTTACAAAGGTTGGTATAAGGCATTTTCCCTGCATTTTCTCCTCATCCCACAATATTTCTATAAGCCTTTTCCTCTTGGTCATTAACTCTTTACCACACCACAAAAATTTGAACAAGTTCAAATTGAAAGCACTTGTACATGACAATTCAAATGTGACTCAAATGATGGAATTTGTCTTTAATATGGTAGAAAACAGTGTGGGAAAAGAAGAAAATACTGGTTACCAGCACTTTCACCTTTTCTAACAATGTTTTGAAAAGGCTTCTTCCCCAGGGTTGTAACAACTCGGGATTGTAGAGTAAAGATTTAAATTGTCCATTTCATAGCAAAAAATAATGAATTCTGACATTTACACTTTTTTGGATACATTTGTTGCAATGAAACTTATTAACACAGAATAATATTATCACACTGATATCTCATCATTAATATTTGTCATTAAGCTTTGTAACATTTTCCAACATAAAGATATTTCATTATGTGTACTTAATATCCTTATGATTTTATAAGGTAATAAGACTTTTGACTTTTTCACACTGAAAACCTCTGCAGATGATGCTTTAACTCTTTACCACAAAATCCCTAATTTTAATGACCCTAAGGAAGACAGCTTTTGAAAACATTGTAAGAAAAGGAGAAAATGCTGGTAACCAGCCTTTTCTCCTTTTCTCACTTTTTTTATTAGCCTTTTCAAGACAATTTTCTTCATTTGGGCCTCATTGTAGATGTCATCTACAAATGCTTTGAAACTGGAAATGTTCTTTAATTGTGGTAAAGAATCAACCTTAAATAATGGAAACAGTCTTTGACACAATGTTTTCAAAAGCCTTCTTATAATCAACAAAGCATGAGATTGTAAGGAAACGAGCAGATCAATATCAATAAGAAGTGTTAACCAAGTTAACCAAACATATTGAAACTGTAAGAAAAAATGGATTCATATTTAAAAGGAAACTTCAATCATACTTCAATTTTCTATGTACAAGACAACTTGACACCCCTTGGGCCATTTATTAACTTTTTCATCATACACATAAATATGTCATCCATATACAAACTACTGCACAATGGGTAAGCCCATTGCTGAAGTAAGAAAAATTTTGTTAATGTTACATGTGTTATGTACTAAAAAAAGTAGTCCCAAAAGTAAACATCGACCAAACCTGGGCATTTTTGGCCTACACCTTACATTAGACTGCAACATGGAATCAAAATCAGATAAAGTAAAATTACCAAATAGATTATTTCAAGATAAGACCAGTGAAAATGACTGAAGGAAGAAACATTTAATGAAGGGATTTTATACTTCAAAGAATACTTCTTGCCAAGAATTTTATTGCTAATTCTTCTAAAATTGAAGCAAAGCTGATATACTTGACCACTAGAGGCGCTTGAGCGCCTGTATCGCTCCACAGGCCTGATATTTCTATAATGGCGAAAGGAAGTTTTTAACAATTATCATTCAATCCTGCATTTTAGCTCACTGAAGAAACAATTTGGTAGACAACCACCATAGGAACTTACCTGCAAAACAACAATGAAATCCAATGAATAGTTTTAGAGAAGAAATTTTTCAAAGATTTTTCTTTATACCATAAAAGGAAAATGAGTCTCCCATAAAAGCCATGTTTTTTGACAGATCTTTTTTTTTTTAAGGAATTCTGTAAACCTGTATCTAAGGAACATTCCTGCAAAATAATAATGCTATCCAAATAGCGGTTTGGGAGGAGAAGATTTTTAAAGGTTTTTTACTTTGGTTGCCATGGCAACCAGAATTCTTCATGGAACACAATTATTTGAAGGAATTTGAAAGAGGACCACCAAAGGAACATTCCTGTAAAATTTGGTAAAAATCCAGTCAATAGTTTCTGAGGAGAAGTTTTTTAAAGAAAAAGTTTACGGACGCACGCACGGACGAACGGACAGACGGACGCACGACGGACACAACGCCATGACAATAGCTCGCTAGCTCACTGAAGAAACAAATTGGTAGACAACCACCATAGGAACTTACCTGCAAAACAACAATGAAATCCAATGAATAGTTTTAGAGAAGAAATTTTTCAAAGATTTTACTTTATACCATAAAAGGAAAATGAGTCTCCCATAAAAGCCATGTTTTTTGACAGATCTTTTTTTTTTTAAGGAATTCTGTAAACCTGTATCTAAGGAACATTCTTGCAAAATAATAATGCTATCCAAATAGCGGTTTGGGAGGAGAAGATTTTTAAAGGTTTTTTACTTTGGTTGCCATGGCAACCAGAATTCTTCATGGAACACAATTATTTGAAGGAATTTGAAAGAGGACCACCAAAGGAACATTCCTGTGAAATTTGGTAAAAATCCAGCCAATAGTTTCTGAGGAGAAGTTTTTTAAAGAAAAAGTTTACGGACGCACGCACGGACGAACGGACGGACGGACGCACGACGGACACAACGCCATGACAATAGCTCTCTGGCCTTCAGCCAGTGGAGCTAAAAATACATGTCAATACTGGCAGTTGGCACAAGCTTTGGGTATAACCTCATTTCAACGATGAAAACTGGCAGTGAACAACTCACCGGATAATATATGATTTCATGGCTTAGAAACATAAATTTTTTTAACACTTTATAAGACTACAAATTTCTACACTTCAACATATTAAAAGCACTTGCAGGCAACAATTTCAATGTACCTCAAATGATGATTTCTGTCTTTGAAACAGGAGAAAACCATGTGAGACGAGAAAATACTGGTAGAGGCATTTTCTCCTTTTCACACAAGATTTTCAAAAGCACTCTCTTTTAGGGTCTTTAAAACTCATAATTGTTTGGTAAAGGGTTAAAAATTAATATGAGCATATTCTGACAACACAATCCAAGAGGTCTAAGGGAACCTACGAAGGTGTAACACGATTTGCTAATGAAAAAGCACCTTTCACATGAAAATTCTTCAAAAAAATGAAATAGAAATTTATGGACTATATACAAAAAAAGCAAAATTATGAGTTGTGTGAAGAGAAAATGATAAAATATTGTTGTCAGAGGGACAAAACCCATCATGAGAATTTCTTTTTACTCCAAAAGTCTAGCCCATCAAAGTACTTGATAACAGTAGTACATTAAGTCACCATTTTCTGTGCTTCTGTCCGTGTCCATTATGTTAACTTTATACAGAAAATGGGGTAATATATACCCAAGTCAGACTCTCTGAAAAAGGGGTTAAATTCATCTGTAAAGTATTGACCCATGACAGCCTGTGCAGTCTGCCTAGGCTGACCTGGGTCGATACTGTTTGGTTTTGGTCAATTTTCACATGTCAAAGGACCAGTTTATCTCATGATTTAGTTGGTTGTTTGACAAGAATGCTTTTGTGAATCATGGATATGCATTAAACTCCCTTTTCCCAGAGTAGGGCTAACCTAGGTGTAGGTTTTTATTTGACTTTGATATCTGTAATGAACTTGAGATTTGAAAATTTACCCTTATTAGTACACAAGCTTTTTTTGGATACATCAGTCTAATCCATTTCTTCATATCCCATTTTCTGCCGTTTTCTTGGAGATTCCCCACTATCATCATCATCATCCTCATCCTCATCTTCATCACTATCAAGTTTATGTTTTGATGTTAGAATGCTCAATGGCACTTCAATACCTTCAACCACACTGGAACCTTCCTTCACTTTTATGGCTTCGTCCTCAATCTCTCCTAATGCTTTATCAAACGCTTGAACAACAGTCCGTGCATTTTCAATTGTGAAACACATAGGGGGTAAAAATATAATCACATTCTTTTCTGGTCCATCATTGTTCGTCAAAATCTTTTGACTTTTCAAGCTGAAATTAAACAAGAATAAAAATGATTAACGAATGATAAGAATATGACAGAGAAAATATGATTATTATGATATGGCTTGCAACATGCAAAAAGGGGCATTCAGACATTTGCGTAAAGTGTCGTCTAGGATCAGCCTGCGCAGTCCGCGCAGGCTAATCCGAGACGGCACTTTACCACTACATTAGATTTTGTGCTACAGTAGACTTGCGCAAAACAGAAAATTACATAAAAACGGAAAGTGTCATTTCAGATTAGCTTGCGCGGACTGCGCAGGCTGATCTGAGACAACACTTTACGCAAATGTCCGAATGCCCCTTTTCGCGTGTTGCATACCATATAGATTTGTTTTATCCCTTTAACCCTTTATCAGATGACAAAATTTTAGCCTTGTCCAAATTGAAAGTATTTGCAGACGACATATTGAATGAGGCTGAAATGGTGCAGATTTTCTTTGATAGGGTAGAAAACATTGTGGGATAAGAAGAAAATGCTGGTTACCAGCATTTTCTTCTTTTCCCACAATGTTTTCAAAAGGACTGTTTCCCAGTGTCGTTAAAAGTCGGCATTGTGCTGTAAAGGGTTAAAAGATAGCTTTAGACCTATCAAATATAACAAAAATATATTTCATTATATGCCCATAAATGATCTGACAAAAACACTTTTGTTTTCCAAAACACATATGAGCCATGCTCTAACTAAAGGGAGCTTAATGCATCTCTGTAATCCATTGTACCAAGCAATCAATTACATCCTAATGGATCTACAACAGCCACATTTTTTAAACAACTGACTTAGTCATGGGGTAGATTTGTCCTTGGACATACAGAAAATTGACCAATAGCGAAAAGTTTTGGTCCAGATCAGCCTTTGCGGACTGGGCAGGCTGAGCCGAGTCGAAACTTTTCACAGATATATGTTATGCATATCACCTATGCATATCACCTATGGATGCTGTGTAGGTTTTTCCACATCACACATGTACTCTGTGAAGGCCATCACCATGTTCACCGACTACTTTTATGTATTCACATTTTGCTTTTTCTGTCAAATCCCTAAATGTGCAGCTATCGAATGCTATTTTGGTTCCTGATCTTGAGATTTTTTTTTTACAGCCATAAAGTGAAGATATACGATAAAAGAAGCATTACATCAGTCTGCATTTCTGTGGTTGGATCAGGTCTAGTTGTGTGTGTGAAGGAGGAAAATTTGCACCAGATTGAAATAATAAGAGCCAGTTGGTGCCAATTTTAAAATGAAAGTACAGGGGGTCTAGCATAATCAAGAACTGGTCAATAATCATTGTATGGTTGTGTCATGAGCATTAAAATAAACAAAAAAGAAAAAGTCATTTTAATCAGAATTAATTACTCATATCTACATTTATTTTATGAATACAGTTCAAAAAATATTTTTGTTAACAAATGAACAAGAGGGCCAAGATAGCCCTGGATCGCTCACCTGAATATTTGAATAGACCATAGCCAGTTTTTTTTTTTTTGTTATTCCAAAACTTTTTCTTCAATAACTTCAATAAAAAGAACAAGAGCACCGAATGCCAGTGCCAACAATTGGCTGTTGGGTGCTGGATATTAAGTTAAAATTTTAATTCAAAAAAGGGGCATAATTTGGCACCAAAGGATCATTTCTTTGAAATTATTTCAAAATCTGACCAGTGGTTTCATAGAAGAAGTAATTTTAAGAATTTCTTCATGTCCGTATAGTGCAAATAGCCCCCCACCACCACAGCCTTGTTTCTTGACGGATCAAAATTTTGCTAACACTTTTTCAAAAGGGGCATCTAAGGGACATTTCTGTGAAATTATTTCAAAATCTGACGAATGGTTTAAGACAAAAAGAATTTCAAAGAATTTCTTTAAGTCAAAACAGTGCACGGAGGCCCACCCCCACCCCCCACCATGGCCATGTTTTTCGATGGATCAAAATTTTGCGAACACTTTTTGAAAAGGTCACCCATAGAACATTTCTGTGAAATTATTTCAAAATCTGACAAGCAGTTTCAGAGGAGAAGATTTTTAAAGAATGCAAAGGGCCCCTCCCCCCCACCATGTTTTTCAACAGATCAAAATTTCACAAACAATTTTTGAAAAGGGTCACCATAGGAACATATCTGTGAAATTATTTCAAAATCTCACCAGCGGTTTCAGAGGAGAAGATTTTTAAAAAATTTCTTAAAAAATTCCATTTGGTTGCCATGGCAACCAGAGTTTTTGAAAGTATCAAATTCTTCAATTTTTTTAAGAGGACCTCCCAGGGAACATTCCAGCAAAGTTTGGTTCTAATTGGCCCAGCAGTTTAGGAGGAGAAGTTGTTTAAAGAATTGTTCACACCGCACAATGCAAAGAGACCCCCCACCATCACGGCCATGTTTTTCGACGGTTCTAAATTTCACGAACAATTTTTGAAAAGGGTCACCCAAGGAACATTATTGTGAAATTATTTCAAAATCTGACCAGCGGTTTCAAAGGAGAAGATTTTTAAAGAATGCACACAGCCACCCCCCACGCTGCCATATTTTTCGACGAATCAAAATTTTACGAACATTTTTTGAAAAGGGTCACCATAGGAACATTTCTGTGAAATTATTTCAAAATCTGACCAGCGGTTTCAGAGGAGAAGATTTTTAAAGAATTTCTTAGAAAATTCCATTTGGTTGCCATGGCAACCAGAGTTTTTGATGGAATCCAGTTCTGTAAACAATTTTTAAAGAGGACCTCCAAAGGAACATTCCAGCCAAGTATGGTCCAAATCGGCCCAGTTGTTTAGGAGGAGATGTTTAAAGAATTGTTGACGCCGCTGGACGCAAGGAGGCCCCCCCCCCCCCCCCCCCGCCACTGTCATGGCAATGTTTTTCAACGGATCAAAATTTCACGAACAATTTTTGAAAAGGGTCACCATAGGAACATTTCTGTGAAATTATTTCAAAATCTCACCAGCGGTTTCAGAGGAGAAGATTTTTAAAGAATTTCTTAGAAAATTCCATTTGGTTGCCATGGCAACCAGTTTTTTTGATGGAATCCAATTCTGTGAACAATTTTAAAAGAGGACCTCCCAAGGAACATTCCAGCCAAGTTTGGTCCAAATCGGCCCAGTGGTTTAGGAGGAGAAGATGTTTGAAGAAAATGTTGACGACGGACGACGCATGACGCACGACGGACAAGGGGTGATCCTAAAAGCTCCCCTTGAGCACCTTGTGCTCAGGTGAGCTAAAAATCAACATCTAATAAGTTTAAGTTGATCTATCTTTAATGTTTTGAAAACCACTGTGACAAAGAGAGACTTTTTTGAAACATACAGAAGTTACATGGTACAAACCAAACAACAAAGTCAATACGTGAAAAAATTATTACAAAAAGAAAAAATTCCTCATTTAGAGAAATTTCTTCATTTGTAACACAGTTTTCAAGCGGGGACTATTTACATTTTTAAACATACAGAAGTTAAAATGTTAAAAACCAAACAAGTTTTACGAAAGGTGGGCGATTAATGAAGGAAAAACGACATAGAAAATTCTGAGGATGATGATAACATTACCATCTGGGCTTTAGTCAGTGCTGACGACGTGGTCGCAATTTTGGAACCCCGCTGTATCAATACAGAATGTATTGAATTTACCTGCAACCATGATTCATTTGGAAATTTAGTAACATTCACGATTTATATGGGACTCTGGCCTTTGATACTTTCACTTTCTTATAGTTTTCCTAAGTTAACAGACAAATTTTATCTAGCTGGAAGTTTATAATGTTATCCGAAGTGTATGTATATTCGGAAAGTAGGTGTAAATGACATCGATTTGTGAAGGGAATTGGATTATGTCGATGACGTAGTTTATTCAAACTGATTTCTTTCAACTTTATCGGTGGATTGGTGGTCATGCATATATGCATTGCGGTGAACGGGACTAGTATCAAAATGTATTGCATTCCGATATGAAAAGTATTGGCGCCAGTCATTTTTGCCATTCCGTTTTTTCTAGCGCCACATTTAAAAATCGCAAATTGCATCAAATGCGAAGCCCAGAGGGAACCCTGGAGTAGCTTGTGTACAGAGGTGCATATTGGATTTGATCTTCTCCATCTCTTTACACAAGCATCTTGACCTGAACCAACCACACAGAAAATGCAGACTGATGTAATATTTACATTTGTACAGATATTTCAATGACAAGAAAAACACAGTTTTTCTACAGTATTGAGAGCATTACTGGAATTTTCTCAATTGTCTAGAATTGTGACAATCTAGTACATGTATTTACTGCAATCACATTCTTAATGAGGCTGTTCATTAGTCTTGATTGTAAAGGGAAACTTTCCATAACTAATATATATGACAAGGAAAAGAAATTAGATAGAATCATAATAAAAAAATGAGAATGGTCAAAAAAAAAAAAACAAGAGGGCCAAGATGGCCCTGGATCGCTCACCTGAAATTTTTGAGAAGACCATAGCCAATTTTTTTGAGGTATTGAAACTTTGGGAAAAAAATCATTATTTTGCCAAGCAATTTTGAAAAGGTCACCTGTAAAAATCATTTCAAAATCTGTCACCACCCCTACAATCATCACCACAGCAATGATTTTGATGAATCAGAATTCTGCAAATAAATTTTTGGATAGATGACCCAAGGACAATTTCTTGAAGAAGAGCACATGCTCGATAGTGACTAAAAACGTAAGTCAAACAAGAGCACCACATGCAGGTGCCAACAATTGGCTCTTGTTTTGCGACAGATAAAAATTTCCCTAACAATTTTTCAAAAGGGTCACCCTAGGAACATTTCTGTGAAATTATTTCAAAATCCGTTCCAGAGAGGAAGAATTAAGAAATTCCTCTTCATGTCCCTGTAGTGCAAATAGCCCCCACCATCAGAGCCATGTTTCTTGACATCACAATTTTGTGAACAATTTTTTAAAAGAGTCACCCAAGGAACATTGCTGTGAAATTATTTCAAAATCTGACAAGCGGTTTCAGAGAAGAAGAAGTTTTAAGAATTTCTTCATAGTGTAAATAGCCCACAGCCATCAGAGCCATGTTTCTTGATGGATCAAAATTTCTCGAACAATTTGCAAAAAGGGTCATCCAAGAAACATTTCTGTGAAATTATTTCAAAATCTGACCAGCCGTTTCAGAGAAGAAGAAGTTTTAAGAATTTCTTCATGTCCATACAGTGCAACTGAGCCCCCCCACCCATCAGAGCCATGTTTCTTGACGAATCAGCATTTTGCGAACAACTTTTGAAAAGGGTCACCAAAGGAACATGTCTGTGAAATTATTTCAAAATCTGACCAGTGGTTTCAGAGAAGAAGAATTTTTAAGAATTTCTTCATTTCTGTATAGTGCAAGTAGCCCCCAGTCACCAGAGCCATGTTTCTTGACGGATCAAAATTTCGCACACAACTTTTGAAAAGAGTCACCCAAGGAACATCTCTGTGAAATTATTTCAAAATCTGACCAGCGGTTTCAGAGAAGAAGAAGTTTTAAGAATTTCTTCATTTCTGTATAGTGCAAGTAGCCCCCATTCACCAGAGCCATGTTTCTTGATGGATCAAAATTTTGCGAACAACTTTTGAAAAGGGTCACCCAAGGAACATCTCTGTGAAATTATTTTAAAATCTGACCAGCGGTTTCAGAGAAGAAGAATTTTTAAGAATTTCTTCATTTCTGTATAGTGCAAGTAGCCCCCATTCGCCAGAGCCATGTTTCTTGACGGATCAAAATTTCGCGAACAGTTTTTGAAAAGGGTCACCCAGGGAACATTTCTGTGAAATTATTTCAAAACCTGACCAGCGGTTTCAGAGAAGAAGATTTTTAAAGAATTTCTTAAAAAATTCCATTTGGTTACCATGGCAACCAGAGTTTTTGATGGAATCAAATTCTGTGAACAATTTTTAAAAAGGACCTCCCAAGGGACATTCAAGCCAAGTTTGGTCCAAATTGGCCCAGCGGTTTAGGAGGAGTTGATGTTTAAAGAATTGTTGACGATGCACGACGGACGACGCACGACAGACGACGGACACCAGGTGATCCTTAAAGCTCCCCTTGAGCACGTTGTGCTCAGGTGAGCTAAAAATGAAGCCAAAACCGAAACTGTGTGACAGATGACAAAATTTCAGAAATGTCTATGGTGACGGCATTTGCAGAGAACATATCAAATTTCACTAAAATGATGGAATTTGCTTTTGAAAATGGAGAAAACATTGTAAGAAAAGGTGCATATGCTGGTTACCAGAATTTTGTCCTTTCCCATTATACATTAAAAAGGCTTCTTTCTCAGGGTCATTATAAGTAATCTAAATTCTAAACTGTTTTCTATGGGCATGTCTGTTACTGATAACAATTTTCACTTTACCAGTGTACCAGTATGTATGTGTATCACATTGGCAGGTTTATATAATGAAGAATTTTTTATTGAATCAGATAAAAAAGTTAATGACTTTAGACTTAAACTTGGCTAGCAAAGAATTTCATAAATATCCAAAAATTTCGATTGTGAACATTTCACTTCGCTGTAAAATGTATAGAAGATATTATTAATTTTCCTGAAAAATCATGATTCACTTTTACTAGGTGAGTATCTTAATATTGAATCTTAGGTCTGTATTCACTAACTATAATTATGTATTCTAAATTACATTCCTTGTCTTATTCTAGACCAAATTAACACTCTTTCCAACTGGCTAAACCATTTGGTCCAGCTAATCAGAAATTGTGTTACTTTGAAATTCTGAAAATTCTTCAGAGTTAGACTTAGAATGTTGTTAAGAATAGTTTATGAGCATGAGCCCCGTTTTGCATGGATGAAACATAAGGATCACACATAAGAAGATTCTTTTAAGCTAAAAACTGACAATTTTTGTTGATTTCTGTCTGCTTTTTTTAAGCGTCACGAACATGGTACCATACCGGTGAGTTCATCACTACTTCAAACCTGTTTCCAAAGGGCTGAAAAACACTTTTCTGTTGAAAAAGGATACAAAAGCGCCTATGCAATGAACTAGTTGAATTATTTATGACGTTAGGAAAAAGTCACTTATACAACTTAACACTCTAAGTGCCCAATAATTCAATCACATATATTCAATCCAGAATAAAAAGCGTGAAAAGTGCAATATACTGGTACATGTAGATATTTCCAGAATGTATCAACAAAGTGTACAGTGTAAAGATCATAGATCAACATGCACATTTTGTGCAGTCTGAACCTGATCTACATTGCCAAAAGATAAGTGAAGTAGTGAAAGACAATTTTACCCTTTTCAAGACTACTGTGAGTTTCAACAACCAAAGAAAGAACTTTAAAAACATTGTGGAAATATGAGAAAATGCTGGTTCATTAAAGGCCCAGTAAAGGCCAAAATATCAAAGCAGGTGTCATAATACATTTAAATTTAAATCATACCATTTAAAAATATGAAAAATATTGTAAAGATGACAATCTGTTATCCTGTGGTCGGGCCATATGTTAGTCGCTGGCAGAAAAAAATATAAAATCAGTGAAAAAGTAAACAAAAGACACAGCTACCTGGCAGGTTTTAACCTAGTTTTGTAATTAATTTCTCTGTCAGCAACTAACCCTTGGACTGACTGTACAATGACAGATTGTCATCTTCACAATAATTTCCATACTTTTAAATGGTATAATATAAATTCAACTGCGATTTTATACCCGCATTATTTACTTTTGCACTTTATTGTTATATTGTTACATTAAACAGCATTTTCTCCTTTTCCCACAAATATTTTGTACCCCTTCAAAGACAAATCAAGGCAGTCAAGCCACATTCAGTGTGTCATCTGCAAGTGAGCCATGCTTTGTGAAAAGGGGGCTTAATGCATCTGAGGGGGAGAGAGAGAGAGAGAGAGAGAGAGAGAGAGAGAGAGAGAGAGGTATCATGTTCAATCTGTGCAGGCTGACCTAGGTCAAAACTTATAGCTATCAGTCAATTTTCTGCCAGTCAAAGGACCATTCTATCCCATGATTAAGTCAGTTGTTGGACAAAATGGAATTTATGGATATAGAAGTATGTGTTGACTTGCTTGGTATCATGCATCACAGAGTTGCATTAAACCCCTCTGCCAGAGCATGGCTCAAATGCTCTGAGTATGAATTTGTCTAAAATTTTGTCATTTTTAGGCTTTTCTAAGGACTTGTATCCTTGAAGTTGAAAGCAACCTTACCTGTAGACAAGTAGCTCTGCAGCATCTTTGTTCGGCTTCCTGCTCTCCTTGTCCAGAACAATGTCTACACCGATTGCAAGGCCCATGCCCCTGAAGCAAGAGCATAAAATAAGAAGGCCATGATGGCCCTGTATCTCTCAACTGCCTAATAAATTGTATTTGCCTTACAAGTAACTGGCATCTATAGTAACCTAACTGTTGGGAAACCATATTGCAACATCAGTCCAGAAAAAAAGTCATGTTATTTTCACATGCTGCCAAGTTAATTCAAATGAATACAAGCAGGTCTAATCTTACATCGTTCATACAAAATATCAATGAAATCTAAACAGAAGTATTTCCACAAGAAGACTTTCAACAAAAAGGCAAGAAGGACCCTTGATTGCTCACCAGAGAACAATTTGTGACATCCCACCTCCTTCAGTGAAACCAATTTTTTACCCCATCGCATTAATTAAAACAACCCTGGTAGAGGTCTCTGAGATTACAATCCAAACATTACAATCTCAGGCCAAACAGTTTCGGAACATAAAGATTTTCAAATTTTTCACTATAAAATCATGTATGTAAGTTGTGACCCCCAAGGGAGGGGACCATTTTTCACCCAAAGGTTATTATTAGTTGACTCCTGATAGAGGTGCACTTAATGAAGCTATGTAGTAAATAAATCAGGTCAAAGTTAAATGGTTACAAACAAGAAGATACTTAAAGTTTCCAAAATATAAAGCCCACTGTAAAACATATGACATTCTGAGCAGGGCCTAGTTTAACCCCTGGGCTTAATGTTCTCCAAACTTGGTAGTGATCCATTTGATGAAGCTATGTGCACAAATTTGGTAGAAGTAGGATTTATGGTTAGAAACTAAGAGCTTTTTAGAGCGTTTACTATGTATGGGGCCAGTCATTTTGTTCTTAGAGTTGGGCGGTTTTTCTAATTATGTTTGCAATATTAAAACTTTATTTATCTGAGCCTTCCAAAGCATGCCCCATCTGCCTCCACATACTTTTTACAACGATCTACCCATTCCGGAATGTCAAACAATACTCTTCTTTTTGTTGAAAACACTTCCTCACTTCCAATACCGCTTCGAGATTCGAACCAGCAACCTGCTAGCATTTCCTTTAGCCATTGCAACAACCAGAAGTCACAAGGTGGCAGGTCAGGACTGTACAGAGGATCTTCCAAAACATGAAGCCCAGATTCTTTAAAAACCTTGTGTACCGTAGCAGATTTATGTGACCACATGTTATCATGCAGCAATTTTTTGACGCCCATGGTAGGTCTTTCACAGTAATCCAAACCTTATTTTTAGGCTCAGAGTCGGGTTCAAAATGAAAGATCCAGGTTTCATCATCTGTAACTATTTCTTCCAAATGATCTGATTTACATTTATCATACTTTTCAAATACTTGTGACCCCAGCCTAACCCTAGTTTGTTTCTGCTTATCAGTTAGCAAATGAGGGACCCATCCCCCTCAGATCTTCTGAAGCCCAAGGTGTTCGCCTAATATTTTAAAAATACTTGTCAAAATAAATGCCAGCTATCTCTTGCACTGTATGTTTACACCTTCACCAATTTATGACTTCACAATGGCAAAAACTTTTCCATCATGACAGAGTGACATCCATTAGATAAAGCTACATGTCAAATAAGGTAGCCTTAGGCCTTATGGTTTCCAACAAGAATATTTTTATAGAATTTCAGTATTTATCAGCTTTGTTACCATGGCACTAAGAGTTTTTACAAGAATAGGGTTCGATTTTTTTTTTATCCACTGGCAAATTTCAGCCAATGTTTTTTTTTTCCCATTGGCAAAATCAATATAGGACTGGCATTTTTTCAACCATTCCAGAAGCCTTATTTTGTATTTGACATTACTCTTTTTTGTAAAACTTTAAATACCAATGAGAGAAATGAATTACAGCAAGTTAAAAACATTTTTTTTATTAAATACTTCACATATTTATTATTCAGTTTCTAATTTGAGCAATAAATTTAACTTTGAAGGGCACAGGGCCATGGCATTAGCTAACTGGCCTTTGGCCAGTGGAGCTAGCTAGCTCAAAATGAGGCTTCAGCACACAAAAGAAATTATCGCTGAAAATTTGGTGTAAATTGCTGAATATGTTACAGTACATATTCCATCCAAACAAATGCCCAATGACTATTCAAATATCCTATGTTCAATTTTTAAACAATTCGAAATTGATAGCATCTTTAAAAACCAGTAAAAACCAATGTCAAATAAACAATTATGTACATAAATTGCAGCTTAAAGTATCACAATGTGCTTCCTGAGCTTATCACGCAGAATGTATGATTTTTTGTGTCAAGTTTTTAAAAAGCTATCTGCTACAAGTGTATCAGAATATTAATGTAACAAGCACATGCCACCTCCCTAAATCAAAGCGTTGAGAACGCTGAAGTGGTATTTGTCAAGGAAGCCATTGTGTGGAATTAATAATTTGAAAGAAAAAAAAAATATTATTCAAACATTGGCTTTAAAGTCAACCTACTAAGCAAATGAATACCTTTTTGGTTGAAGGGAGAGTACTCATGACAAAGTTAGGATTATTTGTGTATTGGTGGTCTCCCTTTGATCATTAGGAGGAGTCAGGAGTAACATCTCTTGACAGTAGGATGCATGATGGATAGAGAGAAAAACCATGTGAATATATTGAATAAAATTAAGTTTGTACCTGAAAACTATGATTTTGAAATATGTTTGGCCGTTAACATTTAATTCCCAACATTACAATCAATTATTTCAATCTATAAATATTCATGCCCAGTTAAATGGAGTAGCGCGCAATCATGGGATGAACAAGCCATGGGACGAACTGGTTTTGGAACGAAAAAGCCCAGGACTAAGCGATTGGTAGACAAATTTTGTAACATTGCGCCGATTGAAGGCTATGAGCGAGTGAAGCTATTTTCAAGAAAAAAAATTAGTATTTCCACAATCGATGGCCTCACCCAGTGTATTTTAACATTCCATTTCCAATTACATATCTGAGTGCTACAGAAAGACTCATTTGCCTGAGAAAAATTGACTTTAATTGGGTTTATTTCCTTCGGCTTTGCACAAAATACGATACATGGTCTTCAAAATTCAATCTTTAACTCATAGTGGTATTGTCTTCGACAAATACCACAAAAACAACAAAAACTTCAAATTCCCTACACAGCAACAAAAATTAAGGCTGGTCCAAACTGAAAGCATTTGCAGGCAACAACCCATATGCAGCTCAAATGATACAGGTTTGTCTATGAAACAGTGGGAAACAATGTGGAAAGGGGAAAAAATGTTGGTTACCATCATTCTCTTTTTCCCACATTGTTTTCAAAAGCCTTCTTCCTTGGTGTCATAAAAATACAAGATTGTTGGGTAATGGGTTAATTAATATCTTATTACCTTCAAGCATAAATCAACTGTCATTAACCCTTTACCACACAATCCCTTGTTTTAACGACCCTGAGGAAAATGCCCTTTAGAAACATTGTTGGAAAAGGAGAAAATGCTGTTTACCAGCACTTTCTCCTTTTCCAAAAATGTTTTCTGCCCTTTCAGAAACATGTTTCAATTTTTGAGTCCCATTCATTTTTAAGTCTGCAAATACTTAAAATTTTAATGCATCAAACATTTTCTTGTTTGATAAAGAGTTAATTGCAGTAATTTTTAATCCACTGACAGAAAATTCAGTCTGCAGTCTGTCCAAATGAGTGACATTAAAGCTTAAATAGCTTTTTCTCTTACTATGATATTCAATATCAAGAAAGACAATAAAGAAAAAAATTACTCCAAAGGTGCACTTTAGAGGGAGTTATCAAATAGAAAAAACATTATCTCTTCTGAAAAACATATGCTGTAGGCACTCGTGAGAATTCTAATGACTGCCAACAGCACTGACATCAGTGAGGAACTTTCGTGGTATTACTCTTTGAACCACACTATGCTCCTATATTCCTCTTATCTTAGTCTGGGTCCAGGCAGTAATGATTTGTTAATTACCTCGTATCACGCTCTCTTAATCTCGGTCTTTGGCAGCTATCTGTTTATTGCTTGGGGACATTCATGGGTCTCCCCATGACTATGAATTGTGCAGATAATCTAATCATAGACTTGTTTATCCAATGACGTCACAATCTTGAAAAACGATGAATTCGCACTTTTAGACCAATTCAAATACAATGGGCGTGATTTCATATACGAGTGACTTTTCTGAATCAGTTGGTGCCATCAAAACTACCATATATCCGGTTTTTTTCGCAGAAAGGAAGTTTTCGCTATTTTCGTGAATGGGTCATTCCTGCGAAAATTATATTTGCGAAATATTCCACACTATCTGAAAATCCTACTTTGATATGAACCAAGTCCATCAGAGTGGTTCTTGCTCTCGCCAGACTTAAACCTCTTGATGCAAAGTGGTTAACAGATTTATACACTCATTTAAAGGAAAAGCCTGACATTGTAAGAAATAGCTTTGAAAATGCTGGTATCCTGAAAAATTGAAGGAAAAAAAAAATCATACCAATGAATTTATGAAAATAAATAACATGAAAAACTGATTTTTACCAAACTCGCCAGAACTTTGGGATGTGAAAAAAACCTGATATACAGTACGTCGTGACCTTCAACAACCCTCGCTACTGTTAAGCTGTCCTCCAAAGTCATTGTCAATAACCTGTTTGAAATTTTGTTGTCAATGTTTTCTAAGATGGCTTAAAAACAGGAAGAGACCAAACCGAGTTTATTGGAATTTCTATTTTTAGTCATTTACATTTGAAAACTGATTGCAGCGAAATCTTCTTAACCCCACTCTGAGATGGAATAAAGTAAATGTTGCTGCAAGCCATTTTTGAATGTCCCAGGCCATCATTTTTAACACTGTAACATCCGAATGATAGAAGGGAATAAAAATAAACGGACTGGAACCCAGGCTACTCTTATCTATATCTAGGATCCTACTTTTAACCCTCTCAATGCCATAGGCAAAATCAGGAACCTATGCAAAGATCAAGCTCTGACTTCACAGAAAGTGCATTACCTCACATCCCCAAGTGTTTGGTGTTTGGGCTGTATTGCACGAAATCCTTCCATAAGACACTTTCCAACAGAGTTAGCACTGGATATCAACTTTTCATTTCTTATAACATCTATCACTGCCATTCCCATTGCACATGCCACAGGGTTTCCTCCAAACTACAAATAAGAAAAAAAAAGACATGTCCTAAAACTAGTCCACTTTATTTCCCTGAAAACAGGTTTTGCTTATTGCACTGAGATGTAATATTCATGGTTTGCAGTTTCTTTTGCCTATCATTAAGAGCATTTTTAGCATGTAAGTTAAACTTTGCCTTCTCTTTTCAATTAGGAAGGCTAATAATAGTAAATAAAGCCAAGAAAGTTGCTATGTTGGTTGTCAAGTTTACTAATCCAGCAATACATAACCCTTTACCACACAATCTAGTGTTTCAACATCCTTCAGAAAACATGGTGGGAATCCCATTCTTTCAGTTATATTCAATTTGTTGTCTGCAAATGCTTTCAAAGTGGGAAAGTCTACAGTTTTGTTTTTTGGTGAAGAGATAAAAACGCTAGGCATACCACAGCAATTTTGGGTGCTTTGGTGGACATTGGCCATTGGTAGATGTCAACGAAAGGACCTCATATTCCCTTAACTCTTTACCAGATGACAAAATTTTGGACTGGACTAAATTGAAAGCAATTGCAGACGGCAAATTCAATGTTGATTAAATGGTTATTTCTGCATTTGATAGGGTAGAAAACATCGTGGGAAAAGGAGAAAATGTTTTCAAAAGGCTTTTTCTACGGGGTTGTTAAAACTCAAGAATGTGTGGTAAAGGGTTAAGCAAGCTTCTGTTCAGTCATCCCAAGAGGTTCACTTGAGCCCGGTCTTATGTCTATATCCCATTCCAAATGATGAAAATTGGTTTTAGAAGGAAAACACTGTGAGAAAAAAGAGACAAAATGCTAGAAACCAACATTTTCTCCTCTTCCACAATGTTTTCAAAGCCTTTTTCCTCAGGCTTTTTAGAATACATGACTGCTTGGTAAGGATTATAACAATTTTCTGTAGCAAAAGTGGCTTTACAATATCTGTATGTTTGTGTTACAAATTGTTGAAAATTTTAATTTTCATATCAGAAAATTCTAATTTTTTACATTTGTAATGCAGTTCCGCTTACCGTGCTACTGAATTCTTTCAAAGAATCTGAGATTTCCTTTGTGGTCACTAATACTGCCATAGGATGCCCATTTCCAAGTGGCTTTCCCATTGTTACTATATCTGGTATGACATCTGTGGGACATAAAAAGGTTGTAACATATCAGATCTATCAGACAGGTTGTCCACTGCTCTGTGAAAAGGGTGCATAAATGCATCTGCAAAAGTATCCACCAATGTAAGCCGGCGCAGTCCGTGCAGGCTGACCTTGGCCGAACTTTTTGCAATCAGTCAGTTTTCTGCATGTGGAATGACCAGCCTAGCTCTCAATACAGTTGTTTGTTAGACAAAATGGATTTTATGAATTCATAATTATGTAACAACGTGCTTGGTTTAATACATCACAGAGATGCATAAAGCCCCCTTTTGCCAGAGCATGGCCCGTATCTCTTTTTACTTTGAAAATCCAAGTATGTATATCCTATGGTATTTTTGTATGCAAGAATAAGCAAAATAAGTGATAGGAAAGTAATCTTTTCCAATTATCAAAGAGTGCAACAATATTTTCCGTAGCTTTTGGGCGAAGAATTTTAGTTACAATGCTCTCAAAATGATCAGCTTTACATGAGTCTAGACAGTGTGATGGGTTGACACATTTCCACACTTATAGGTATTAATTTGCTAGTATTTGTTTGTGTAGTGTTAAACACAATTTTCAACATTATTTCAGTTACATTGTGAAAGCCAATGCACCTATCCATACTTTCCTTGAGCTTCTTTCAGCAGTACTTCACACAATATTCTTCCAAAGCCACTGGCTGCTTTCTAACATTATCATAACTGAAATACTGATCAGCAGTGAGAGAGGAATGAATTCTGTTGCAATGACAAACATCAATCCTTGAAAAGAAATTGGCTGTGCTCCGGAATTTAACCAGCAACCTCCTGTTTGTATGTTACAGATTAAACAATGCCGCTCAGAAACTAATCTTAGACCTGCAACAAACCAAATAAGCAACAAAGAAAAAAAACCTGCAGATATGGAAAATATTTTCAAATTGTATGGAAACACTGAAAACATGCATGGCCATGGTTAACCCTTTAAATAAACAACACAATTTTAGATTTGTCAAATTTCAAAGCATTTGCAAATGACAAATACATGTGTCTCAAAAATTGTAATATGTTTCTGGAAGGGAAAAAAAAATTCTGGGAAAAGAAGAATGTGCTGGTTACCAGCATTTCTCCTTTTCCCACAATTGTTTTAAGAGCCATCTTCAACATAGTTGTGAAAACTCTGGAATTTGTGGTATAGGATAAAGGAAATACCTTGTGATTGAAAAGCCCAGAACTTATCTCCACATCTCCCAAGTCCAGTTTGAACCTCGTCAGCTATACAGATTCCCCCAGCCTCTCTCACACACCTGTAAAGGAAACAATGACAAAAGTCTTTACTACAAAGTGATTCTATTCCACTGACCTTTCCTCCTTTACCAAATTATCAAAATTGTTTAAGCTACCATAGCGAAAAGGCCTCTGAAAACTTTGTGGAGAAAAAGAGAAAATGCTACTAGCCAGGGCTTTCTCTTTTTCCTACGATGTTTTCTGTTTTTCCAAAGCCAAATTCCATCCATCAATTAAGCTATTTTAAAATGTCTTTTGCTAGACTTCAAATTTGAATAGGTCCAAATGTTTGTTGGATTACAAAGACTTCTTGTACATTGAACTTGTGTAGCCTCACTTCAACTGACTTTATATGATACAGAATTTGTATGGATTCTTTATGGCATTTGTTAATTCCAACATGTTCAGTCTTACTTCATAATAATATTGAATTTGTGTTGCATCTTTTTTTTAACCATACTTTATATTGCTTCAAATGAATCTGACAAGTAAAAGAATTTTCACAGCTTTAAATTCAATCTGACTTTACAATATACCGAACCTTCAGGAACTATTCTTAGAACAGCTGTATTTTAGTAACATTGTGTGGCTTTTATTTAATCTGAGTTAAGTTTTCTTTCTTTAGTCAACCATCCCCACATAACAATGGGAAGAAAGAACATTTCTTTAACAAATTACTGCAAGGTATTTCCTGACCTAACAAACACTTATCTAGAAACTAAATCACAAAAGGAAAATAGCTGCATCTGTAATCAATTTTCAGCATTATAAAATTAATTCCATGTAACAAGCAACAGCCCCTTTTCCAATAATTCTTTTCAAACTGCAGTGATATAAAAAATGCATTGTATATGCAACCGTGTTGATGGCACTGTATCGCTCCATTGGCTAATAAGTAAAAACCTTACATGCCAAACATTACAATGCTTGGCCAATTGGTTTTGAACTAGAAGACATACAAAATTTTGTCTATAAAATCCCACAAGAAAGTTATGAACCCAGGGCAAAGCCATTTTTGACCACAGAGCTATAATTACTTGAATCCTGGTAGAGGTCCACAGGATGAAGACCCATGCCCATACCTAGGTCTTATGGTAAGCACCAAGATGATTTCTAAAGTTTTCATTTTATAAGCTCATGTAAAACTTGTGACCCCTGGGGCGGGGCCAATTTTGACCCTAGGGCTATAATTTGAAGAAACTTGGTAGAGGTCTATTAGAAAAAGCTACATGCCAAATTTGGTAGCCCTAGGCCTTATGGCTTCAAACAAGAAGATTTTCAAAGATTTTCGATATTTTTTAGCTTTGTTGCCATGGCAACCAGAGTTTTTGAAGGAATCAAATTCTTTCAAGAAATTCTGAAGAGGACCATGACAGGATCATTTCTGTGAATTTTCATCTCAAAATTGGATGGATAGTTTCAGAGAAGAAGATGTTTGAAAAGAAAGTTAATGCATGCACAGACGGACAGACAGATGCAAGCAAAACGGACACCGGCCCATGACATAAGCCTGCTGGCCTTCGGCCAGTGGAGCTTATAACATGTTAAGATATATACTTTGCTAGTTCTGCCATTTTATTTCTTATTTCTTCTGGCTGTTTGTCTCTACAAACATTCTTTTAATTACTACACCAAATACTAGCATACTTTTTCCAAGTTCATGACTACCACCACAATTTTATCCAAATGTTTAAAAAGTGTTTTAATGAGAAATATCTTCTTTTTGATTATGCAAAAACCTAGATCTACATCACTGAAAAGCTATTTTATCCAGTATTTTCATACTTTTTAAGAACTTACAAAACTTGTTCATACCTCTTAAGTTATGATCAAATCAAAGAAGAAAAGTCACAAAAGAAAGAAATTAATACCGATGCCAAGTGCTTTGTTATAAAGACCAGTTCAAACCTTTGTATATTGTGCATACAAATGTCTTATTTATAAGAAAGACAGCTCTGCAGTGCTCAACCCTTTACCAAACAACCCCTGTTTTAACGACCCTGAGGGAGAAGCCCTTTGAAAAGATTGTTGGTAGAGGAAAAAATGCTATTTACCAGCATTTTCTCCTTTTCCCACAATCTTTTCTGTCCTATCTGAGACATTCCTGACCATATGAGCAATGTTTAATTTGTTGTCTACATATGCGTTTCATTTTATCAAGCCTAAAGTGTTGTCATTCTTTAAAGAGTTAATAGCAGATATCCAAGAAATCGCATCTTGCACATAAGCAGTTTCTGCTTCATACACTTGACATAGAGTTTGCTTCACTAATATACCACAGGCTGATAGATGTTGGGTGAGCTGATTCCAATATATTCCCACTCCAGCAAAAGAAACTGTGCTGGGTTACCTATGTTTGGGTGTATTGCATTTTGAAAGAATGGAAGATTTATGAAACTTCAGTATACATTTTACAAAACCGGTTGTCCACATGTAACATCATCAACATCAACATAAGATACAAAAAAACTTTTCTTAAATTTTCTAAACCTAGAAAATACTGAAAAAAACCCACTTGATATTTTTGGCATAGAAAGAAAACCTTACTTGGAATATTTAGTGCAGAAATAAAATCCATATAAATGCAACTTCATGGTTGCTTTTGTCTTTAATGTTTCAGCAAAAAGGAGAGTACAGATTTAAAACCAGACAGTAAATTTTGTCTAATCTTATCTGCACTAGCTCCAAAAGCAACTACAGTTGTGAAAGGCCCTTTAAAGGTTAAGTGTAAATAATATAAAATCAGCATCATAAGGATTAAGGTGTAAAGAGGGTAAGAATGCCACAGTAAAGTTGGAAAGGTGTAACATAAAGCCAGGATGGGAATCAAATGTACCAATGTAATGTATGTTCCAAAGGTTCAGAGTTCACAATCACAACTCATATATTAATTCTAGTATGACAAAAGGTGTACCGCCTTTGCAACTGTCTTGCTTACAAAACCCTTTCCTGTGTTTAACCATTTAAGACACAATCCAAAGTTTTAACGACCCTGAGAAAGAAACCTTTGGTAAAACATTGTGGAAAGGGAGAAAATGCTGGTTGCCAGCATTTTCATCTTTTTCCACAATGTTTACTACCCTGCCAAAGACAACTTCCACCATTTGTGCCACGCTTAATTTTGTCATCTGCATGTGTTTTTGATTTGGACAAGTCTGAAATTGTGTTGTGTTGTGAAGGTTTAAACTTTCCATTTCCCTATAATTGTTTATCAAATGACATTCTTTTAATGAATTAAGCATTGACTTGTTTTCACAGGAGGTTTTTTATAACAGTAATCAATGGTATATGTAACTCTATCTAGAACATCAAGATCTGACATAAGTTTTTTTAAATACTTGTTTGTGTCAGTATTTACTTTTTTCTTTTTCATTACAATCCCATCATATGAGCCACACTTAGTTTGTTGCCTGCAAAATTAATGCTTTCTATGAATCTAAAATTTAGTCATCTGCTAAATAACAATTACAGGTATTCTGCACCCTGTCTTGCCCTTCACTTTGCACCAAACAATTCCAGGTTTTGATAACCTTTGCGATGAAAGTTTATGAAAAAATTGTAGAAAAAAGGAGGAAGTGCTGGTAGCAAGCATTTCATAATTTTTTCCGTAACGCTTTCTAACCTTTTTATGACAATTCAATGTTTTGGGCTACTTTAGATTTGTTGTCTGCGAAGGCTTTGGATTTGGACAAGTCCAAAATTTGGTAGTTTGGTAGAGTATTAAACTTTGCAGGACTTAGCAACATCACAGATCAGTTCATTGTAGGATGTCATACTGAGATCAGTTAACAGAAGGAACTCATGATGAAAAGTTTGATAACAGATAAAGTTGGACAACTTACTTCCGAGATTAAGACATAAATAGTGATAAATCTCTTCAAATAATACCAACTGATATTACAGCATGATTGTTTACAGAAAATGGGCTGTGGCCATAAAACAGCCTTAGGGACATTCGTCCTTTGGCATGATTAAGCCTTTGGTAAACCTCTTAAAGATTTGTGGATAATTGAAATCAACTCTTTCACTCGGAGAAAAACATTGCCAACAAGGCAATTTCCTAGTTTCAAAACATTGTGCAGTGCACATCCAAGATCGGCTTCCAAATATGTTTCTGTTGTATGCAAAGGTGACTTGAATGCATTCAGATGGGTTAACTTTGGCCACCCATATACATGTACAAAAATAAAATGAAAGAAGAATGCAAATTCTGGCTTTTTGGATTAGCTGGACAAAGGGGTGATCACTATCATACTGCCTGAGCACTTTGTGCTCAAGAAAGCTTTAACCATTTACCAGATGATAAAATTTAAGAATTGTCCAAATTAAATGTAACTCAAAGTATGAAATCTGTGTATCATAGGGTACAAAACATTGTGGGAAAAGGAGAAAATGCTGGTTACCAGCATTTTCTCCATTTCCCACAACGTTTTCAAAAGCAGTCTTCCTATGGGATGGTAAAAGTCGTGATTGTTTGGTTAAGGGGTTAAAGCTGTTTTTTTAACCACCTCTCAATAGACATGTACAGCGAGAGTTGACATTCGAGAACGAAAGCCGAAAGCGGAAAAACTCCAGGGATCGTATAAATGCGCTCCACTGAATGAAGTTTTTAAAACTGATTCAAATAGCGTTAGCTTTTCTCGAGCATTATTTCAGTTTAAGAGGAAAAGACCTATTTCTGTCCTTCAACATACCATTTCACCATAGATATAAACTGTTTTACACAAATCTCTCTTCTGGTTTCTCCAAACACTGCTGATGGCCTAGTACATTTTGGGGATCCTGCGTGGCTCAGTGGTAAAGTGTTGGACTCGTCACCTGGAGTCCCCAGGCTCGAGCCTCACTGGATCCATTGTGTGTTTCATGGGAGTGTTGTTAGGCAGGACACGTCAGAGCCCTAGCCTAGTACCGGCGAAACCCGGGAAATACATGAATATGCGAGCTGTCGCCGTGATATGACTGAAATAATGTTGAAAGCAGCGTAAAACACCATTCAATATATCAATTGTATACTTTGATTGTGAAAGTATACGTTTTGAATTTGGTGATTGTGCATGGTCCTATATAGCATATTAATAAAATCTGTATAGAAAATTAATGACTGTTTGCCAACGCCTTGCACGAGTTATTTTAGGCTCGTTGCAAAGCTCTATACATATACATTCGCTTTTGGAAATGGATTCAATACGGATTTTTAAGGAAACATTTATTTTGATTTTGAAAGTAAATGTTTTGAAAGTGCTGATTGTGTACGGTCATTGCTCTTTGTGTTACTTTAATTCTTATAATCCGTTTCGAAAAACAGAATGTACACAATCACCACTTTCAAATCGTATACTTTCACTATCAAAATATAATTATATATTTTTGTGAAATGAATACTCGCAGACGCCAAAAGCTTATGGGGCAACACTTTGTGCCAACCGCCACCTGATTTCGTACAACATCATAAATATGTATCGGCTTTACGGGAAATTATGTGCCATTTACCGCCAATCCCATTTCTTGACATTCGCAACAAATTGCATTATGATTATGACAGTATTCTGGGAGGAATGTTTTTTGATTGATATGCTGTCAACAATACGAGTTTTTTCAAGCAATGGGTGAGATCCAAAAACATTTCTTCAGTTAGTCAATATGGTAGAATTACCTGAGCTCCCAAATATTTCGACGAAACGCAAAAGTTTTCTTTATCTCTAATTAAGTATGTGGGTACGAACATATCCGATTTATAGAATGCTTTCAGCACTTTTCAATGTGAATTTAGAAACTGCTGAAAATGAGATAGAGACGCCTATTCCAGTATTTACGTGTTAAGCACGTTATATTCGCTGGCCATCATTAGATGAATGGCGAAACACGGAGGGCATATGGCATAAAATTGAGGCAGCTTGTGCCATTGATGGGACTTGTCACGGAATTTATGGTCCAAACAAACATCAAGGACATTGCTCCTCTGGACATCATCATTACCATTGTTTATATACTTAAATCACCGTTGATTGCTCGGGTACTATTGGCTATATATTGAGTCTGGATTTCTCGGCCACTAGAATGACGCACAGCAGTTCTGGTCAATGTGCCAAATTGGAGATTTGCCTGTTTTGCCTTTTCAAAGTTAATGTGCGTTATTAGGAGATACAGTTTATCCTAACAGTCTTTCAGTAATAACTCCACTCACCACAGCACAACTACTAAAATTTTGAGATGCACGCCCTTACAAGGAGTTCAACCGCTATCATAGACGATACCATGTAGATGTTGAGCATGCCGTTGCACGAATTAATGTTTACAATGCAATCAGCAGTGTTTGGAGACACTCAAGCAGATATATGACCGAAACAGTTTATATCTGTGGTGCATTGGTATCCTGTAAGAAAAACATAGGTCTTATCCTCTGTTATCCTCTGAAACTGAAATATTGCTTGGAAAAGCTAATGCTATTTGAATCAGTTTAACATACATCAATGGAGCACATAAATGACCCCTTGAGTTTTTCCCGTTTTGGCTTTCATTCTCGACTTTCGACCATCGCTGTACATTTCCAATTTGAATCAGTTTTACAGACTCCATAATTGTTATAAATGTTGAAATGACCCCTTGTGTTTCTCTGCTTTCGACTTTTGTTCTCGACTTTTGACTCTCGCAGTACATGTCCAATACAGAGAGGTAGACTTGACCCTGAATGCCTACCTATACACTCGTTGTAAGTAGTATCTGGGAGGTACAATGATTCCAGCACAGGTCATCAAAGGCTCACAAATAAAGGCAGCAATCTATAGATACCAATGGTACAAGTAGAAATTGCCACTGATTAAAAGCTACAGTAGAGTTTAAACAATTTTACTCAAGACCTGCTGAAACAAGTATTCAGCTTGCAACTTAGAAAACATCCCTGTAACTTAGTTATCAACATGAAATAAATGTATAATACACGAAAAACCTGTGAAAGAATTTTTGCCAATGAAGAAATGGCTTGTAACAAGCAACTCTCCTGTTGCTACAAGGTTTTTGAAAAGGTAAAATGCTAACTACTGAAAAATAAAGGAGCGCCATCTGCAAGAGGAAATGAGCTAGCATGAACTGCATGTCCAGCAGTGACAGCCAGGGCCTAAAATAGCTGATAAAGATTATGATGAATTCCTCTCACACAAGGTCCTGTTAAACTAAACAACACCTTATTATCACAACATTCTATCCTGTTTTTTTTTGGGGTAATAGTAAAGCTGGTTATTTGTAAAGATAAAATTAAAGGTTAAGTGTTCTTTCGAGGCAGAGATTCTGCAACATGATACCTTGGAAATTGAAAATATCATATCGAGATGTCCTGTAGGGATATCTGTCTGATGCTTAACCCTAGGACCCTGAGGGTGAAGCCTTTTGAAAACAGCATTTGCTCCTTTTCCCACAATGCTTTCTACCCTTTGAATGACAAATTTCATGCTTTAAGTAACATTTATCGCCTGCAAATGCTTTCAATTGGGGTAAGGCTAAAAGTTTGTCACTTGGTAAAGGATTAACATCTTTGAGAAGGAATCTACTAGATCTCAATCTATTGAATTGTAACTAAAGATAATTGAGTAAAGTAGGGTACCCCTTCTTGTGTAAGATCTTTCAAACAAATGTCCAAAAACACCTTTTTCTGTAAAAATTTACATGTTAAAAAGGATCTTATCTTCTAAAAAGGTAACCACATTTTTGTGTTCAGACGGTTTATAATTTGACCAATAGTTTTATTATTTATTGCTTCCTCCAAAGACAATAGGCTAATTTTTTCCATTTTGTCTCAAATATCATATCGACTTATTTCCCATTCTTTGTGTACTTTACAAAAACTTTCTATTGAAGTAACAGTTCACGGACGATGAATCAAGTTATTTAAATCTATAGTGGTGAGTCAAGTATGCCTGTTAACTCTTTACAAAATGACAAAAATACAAACTTCTCCAAAACTTAAGCGTTTGCAGGCTACAAATTAAATGTGGCTCATATAGCATGAATCATCTTTAAAACAGTTGAAAACATTTTGGGAACAGGAGAAAATACTGGTAACCACAAAATTATTCAAAAATATTTTCAAAAGTCTTCCCCATCAGGGTCATTAAAACTCTAGATTTTGTGGTATAGAGTTAACTTATCACACTTATACTGTTCTTCACAAAAAATACTCTTAAAGATGCAGTACATCATGTTTTATTCTCAAAGGGTTTCAAATTTTGAAACTTATATATTCACTCTGTCCCCAGTGATTCTGAAAATTTCAATTATCTTTTTAGGCTAATATGGCAATCTTCCCTTCTATGAATAATCCTTGCCAGAATATAGTATCACAATATTTGTTAATTTCTATTATAGCATTATGGAGCTGTTAGAAGGAATGGATAAAGGAACAGTACTACATATACACAGTGAATCTAAAGCTAAGTTTTTTTCAATTACATCAACTCAGAAAAAGAAAATCTTATCCAAGTCATTTTAAAACAAAATGATTTAAAAAAATTAACCAGAGTACCAAGGTCAATTCATGTTTTGTTGACAGTATCATTTAAGTTTGCAAGTCTTTAAAATTTGATTTATGCAGTGCATGAATGTAACCTGTAACAAAAAATGCTAACGAGATATGAATGATATTTGCCATTCAGTGACCCAGTAACTGGAAATATTTTGAGCCATGCTGTGTTAAAAGGGGTAGGGGGTTAATTCATCTACAAAAAGTATCAACCCAGGTCAGCCTGCTCAGTCTGACCTGTGTCAAAACTTTTTGCTTTCGGTAAATTGTCTGCATGTCAAAGGACCAGTCTTCCTCATGATTCAGTCGGTTTTTAGACAAAATTGATTCATAATTATGTGACAACATGCTTGGTATATTGGATCACTGACATGAATTAAATCCCCTTTTGCCAGATCCCAGCTCATTTACATGAGAAAAGTAACAATTTCTGCCACGTTTTGTTTCCCCTCATAGCTCAAAGATTTCTCTGGCAGGTAAGTCTTACTGCCTCCGAAATTTCCTTTGTCAATTACTAAACAGATTCTGAAATATAAATACTACAAATAGTGTAAGGACAGACCATTGAACAATTCCATAAAATTTAATATGCTATGATAAGAAAACTCATTTTTCAAAAGTAACTTGACTTGTTTCATTGCTAGTGGACATAAATATTTCATCAAAGTCTGTATTCCCATTGACTTAAATGTATTTCCAACTATACTTCTTAATTCATTGTGGCTTGAAATATAAAGCTGTAGTTATGAAGCATGTATGAAACTAAAGCAAAATAAAGGTCAAATATTTTCAGCCTAGATACTTTGTTATATGATAGAAATGCAGCCGTATAAAAAGTGATCTATATTATCGAAAAACATTAACTACACTGACACCAACTGCAATGCCACCAAAATTTATCAAAAATAAAATATTACTGGGTTTTAAAAAGCCACAATTTTGATGTCAAGCGATGAACACTAGTAGCATATTAGTGTAAATAACTTTAGTGAGCTTGGTTCTACCCCTACAGTTTTCCTTATGATCACATGATTAGAAGCACAGTAATTAATTTTCTTGCGCACTGAAAAATGCATGTAAGTCAATGGGAATTTGGAATTTGATAAAATGTTTATGGCCACTAACTGTACATGTAATTAGAATCAAATTGTCATGCTTTCTTTCCAAAATTAATAGCCTAATATTTTGTTCTACAATACAATGAGCTGAAACATGAAAACATACACTAGTAACTATATGATTAAGATCCCTAGAATGAAAATGTTTTATTAAAATACCTACTACAAAAACTTACATCTAACATAGAATTGGGCTATATAGAACCTCAGTACCTTTTATTTCATTGCCAAACCAACATGCAATAGTTTTCACATAGTCATTTCAAATGCTTTACAGATGACAAAACTGGTCATTTATCATTGGCAGATGAAAACTTAAATATAGCCAATATGATTAGACTTGCCTAATTAGACTAGGGTGTGAAAGAGAAGTATAACGGAATCTAGCATTTTCTATTCTACCCAGTCTCAATTACAGTTATTGCTCTCATACCTCTGTAGTTTTTCAATACAAAAATTGAAGAAATGAGTAAGGCAGTCTGATATGTGTGATGTTAGGTCATAATTATAAACTTAACATGGCTGCATGGAATTAAACTTGTATTGAAATTTGTTGTATCACTTGGATTGGATTAGTAAGTTTTAATGGCCTAGAGGAAGCCTTGAGGAAGCAGCCTTTTAAAAACATTGTGGGCAAAGGAGAAAATGCTGCTAACCAGCATTTTCTCAATTTCCAACAACGTTTTTGTCTCTTTCAAAAACAAATAGCAAAATCTGAGTTAAATCTAATATATTCTATGCAAATGCTTCCAACTTTCCAATTGTTATTATCTACATTTCATCAAAATCCAAACAAAGCAGTGCTTTAATTCTTAGAGAATATAGCAGATAGGTATGTCTTTCTAAATTTAACCTTAAGGTAAAATCTTATCTAATATTCTCGCATTTTACTTTGAATAAGATGACATAAATTGACTCATTCATATTGATGGATAATGCAGACAAAAATGTACATGTGCCTCAATTTATGGAATTTATATGTGACAGGGCAAAAACCATTCAGGGTGAAGTAGATAAAATTAGTTATCAGCATTTCCTCCTTTTCTTATAATGTTTTGAAAACTAAATTCTGCAAGGACTCAGGCATGTGTGGTAAAGGGTTGAACTTTACCTTCAAAATAGCTAGAGCATCTTTGGTTGCTGTTGCAGACAGTGCAGATCAAGATTAGACTGCATAGAATATGCACAGAACATGGAGTTTGACTATGCTAAACATTCCTCTCTCACTGCTGACCATCGTTTCGAAGATGGCTATGTGAGAAAACAGCCAGTGGCTTGAAAAGAAAATTGTGCGGAGTACTGGTAAAACAGACTCCAGGAAAGCATGGATAGGTGCACTGTAATAATGGTGAAAACGGCATTAAACATCATACAATCAATCAATCATTGATTATGCTCAATACAACCCAATGTTTTATAGAATATTGAGTACAAAAATGGAGAAATGAGCAGGGATTGTAAAATTTTTCAATACCACTTTGTCCTGTGGGACAAGTGATTTGAAAAACTTACTTGTCCTTCATTTGGGTGCGCTTGTGTTACAGAAAAAGCAGGCAACAGTTTATTTCACAAAGTACAATGATTTCATTTAGAAAGTCATCAGAAGAAGGAAGATTTGGAAAACCAAGCAAAATAAGAAAACTTAAAGTTTTGGAAAACATTCTGAAAAGAGAAGAAAAAGCTCTGGATGTCATTCTTTTATGGATGTGCAGAAAAGCTGGACATGACTAAGTGTAGACAAAAGATGGCGATGAGAAAACTGATTTTTGAAGCTGAAAAATTATTAGATTTCACTATGCGCATGGAAATTACTTATCTTACTGTTTGAAAACAGCCGTCTTTCAAATGGAACAAATTATTGTTATGTCTTTTTTAAAATCATATTACAAGCATGCATCAAGTTCCTTAACATTACATGTATGTGTAAGTTTTATACAAAACAAAGAAATGCGTCTGAATCATTCAGACGTATACCTTTACAGCGTCCATGCATCATTTGATCATAATATACATGTACAAATTTTTCTGTCGTACTTGAATGGAAGGTAATGTTTGATTTCATTTATCAACTAGTTTGTCTCTGCCACAATTTCTTAATTGTAATGTCTCATTACATTTCACTCATGGAACAGGATGACTGATGGCAAAAAGCCACCTGTCTAAATCCAAGAGTTCGGCCGCCATGACAAGAGGACAAGTGCAATTCCAAACCCTGAATGAGCCTTTAAATTTAATTCCAGGTCTTTTTTGCTGATGAAAAAATTCTAATCTAACTAATTTTGCTCATTTATTGTTCTGCAGGAAAAAAAAGCTCACAAATTCATCAATTTCAAAACAACAATGGGTCACTAACTAACATACAAACAAAACAAATTCAGAAAATGTATCATGCATGAATATTTTGTTGTCTACCCCACAGTCTTCAATATTAATTATCACCACTTTAAATCTTTACCAAACTACAAAATTTTAGACTTGTCCAAATTGAAAGCATTTGCAGACAACAAATAGAATGTGGCTCAAAATTTGAATTTGTTTTTGGTAAGGTAGAAAACATTGTGGGAAAAGAAGATGTTGTCCAAAGCCATTTTCAGGGACAAATTGCCCTCTCTTAGACAAATTTCATCATATGAGCCACAAATAATCAGTTGTCAGCAGATACTAAGATATACAAGTCTACAATTTGTCTTTCGTCAAGGGTTCAGAAAGGTTTACAACTAGCAAAGAAAAATACTAGTAGCCAATATAAGTTCTGTTCTTAAATCTACCTTAACATCCCTGCTTTGTTATAGTGCGTAGGAAATGAAAGAAAAAAGATGATTGGTGAATTATGTCATGCATGATTTCATTTGATTTATTTTAATAATGACGATTGGTGAATTATAGTGTGCAAGCTCATATAATTTCATAAAGTATTTTGATAATGTAGCAATAAGTTTCTGCATTGAGCATTTGTTCGGACAAGAAGTTGCCAAGTGAGCAAGAATCAAAATCATTCCTTCCATATGCAAGTATTTCATCGACTTCTTTGACCTGGACTCAAAAAACTAAAGATAATATTAAGTAAACTGTTAGTTATACATGTGTAAAATTCATAATCTAGCAAAAACCAAAAGGATTAGGAAACCTCAGATTGCCTGTATTTTACCTGTAAACATGTTGTAAATAGTGGGGTGGAGGGACAATTACACCTTGATTCGTCATCACTGGTTCACTAAGAAAAGCTGCTACCTATTGCAAAAAGATTGTATCTATTATCCAAAAGCTATCAACAATTGCCATACTAAAGAAGTAAAAGATACATAGCAAAACCAAAATTAGTTCTAATGTTAATCATTTGCTTTTCATCCATTAACCCTTTACTACACAATCCCAAGTTGAAATTACCCTGAGAAAGAAGCCTTTTAAGGATAGGGCACCCTAATGGGATTCGTGTAACATTGCCTTTCATTGTCGAAATCATACAGATTCAACGCCGAAATCATATGGATTCCGCTAAGACTCGGACAATCTGTAATCGATGTGGGGAACCAGCGTGTATGGGCTGATCGATTACGGGTTACCTGAGTCGTAGCCGAACCTGCACGTTTTTTTTGGCGATGAAAGGTGTTATTACAAGAATCCCATTAGGGTGCCCTATCCTTAAACATTGTCGGAAAAGGAGAAAATGCTGGTAACCAACATTTTCTCCTCTTCCCACTATGTTTACTATCCCATCATAGATAAATAGCATCATTTGAGCCACATTTTAAGTGTCATCTTCAAAAGCTTTCAATTTGGACAAGTCTACCTTTTTGTTGTCTATTGAGAAGTTAACACATATAAACAAGAGCATGGCATACAAGTCCCAGATTTTAAGAGCATGGCCTACCAGTGCCAGAATATAACAGGATGGCATACCAGTACCAGAACTTAACAGCACAGAATACCAGTGCCAGTATTCAAGAGCACAGAATATCAGTGCCAAAATTCCACAGCAGTTGGTTTTCCAGTGAAATTTCAATCTGGTTTGTTCTTTACAAAACAACAAAATTTTAGACTGTTCAAAAATGAAAGCTTTTGCTGACCACAATTTATATGTGGCTCAAAATGTGGAATTTGTCTCTGAAAACATAGAAACATGGTAGGAAAAGGACAAAATGTTGGTTACCTGAATTTTCTGGTTACCTGGTTAAGTTAAACCTTTTTTGAATATGAAAAAGGGGCATAATCATGGCATCAACATTTTGAGGGTCACCTGCCCTTCTGGCAGAGGGATCCCTTTTGATAATCACTAAACAGCCAGAATTTGAAATGTGTATCTCTAGTTAAACGGGAGATATTACAAAATGTAAAAAATTTCATACAACAGTGACAACTGAGGCTTCAACTTGGCTATGACAATACCTTGACATTTTCCCTGAAAACAGCAAAGCTAAAACTCTAGACTGGTCCCTATGTTGAGTTTCTTAAGATTACCAGAAATATGTGTATTTGTGTTGGGTTAGGTAGAAAACACTCAACGAAAAGGATAACTGCTGCTTCTGGGCAACTGTTTCTTTTCCCACATAGTTTTCCAAAGCGCTCTTTCTTAGGAGTCATTAAATTTCAGGATCTTTTATTGCATGGTTAAAAATAGAATTATCTGATCTTACAACTGCATGTATTTTACACTTCAATTCACACTCTATGTTTCAACAACAGATTCAAAAGTGTTAATAGAACCTAAGCTAAGACATATAATTTTATTATTCATGTGAACAAAAATATGGTAGTATATGTAAAACAATACCACTTGCAGATGACTTTTTTTGTCATGCAGTATTCCACTTTTGAAGAAAGCATAAACTAGTTACAACCAGCACTTTCTTATGCTGCTCTAATATTTCATGTGCATTCTTTTCATTATAACCTTAACACTTTACCACAAAACCCCGAGTTTTAACGACCCTTAAGAAGAGGGCTTTTTAAAACACTGTGGGATACAGAGAAAATGCTAGTAGCAAGCATTTCCTCCTTTTCCATTTTCTGTCCTTTCGAAGACAAATCCAATCATTCGATCAACATGTAATTTGTCATCTGCAAATGCTTTGGAATTGGGCAAGACAAAAACACTGTTGTATGGATAAGACTTAGTTCCTTTGATTATTCATATTTTACAAGAATTTTTTGAAGTCGTCTGTTGCACATTTGTTTCATGCTGTAATCAGTACAAAATATCCTATAATTTATCCATTTGACCCAAATATTGAAATATGTCTTGGAAAGGGTAGGAGTCATTGTGGAAAAAGAATGACATGCTGATCACCAGCATTTTTCTTCCTTTTCCACAATGTTTTCAGAAGCATTCCTGCTCAGGGTCATTTAAACTCAAGACTGTGTGGCATAGGGATAAAATCACTTTGGACTGCAGCTTAGCCTGAGTTAATAGCCACTTGTGTCAACCCCATACCAAAGGATCTTGTGTTTTGATAACCCTATGAAAGAAAGCTTTTGAATACAAAGTGGAAAAATAAGAACATTCTAGTAACCAGCATTTTCTCTTTTCTCCACTATATTTTCTTCTCTTTAGGGTTACAATTCAATAATTTCAGCCCTAGTTTATTTGTCAACTGTCAATACTCTCAATATGGCTAAGTCTAAAACTTTGTCGTGTGGTACAGAGTTAAGTTCCTAAATTCTACATTTGATCATAATATTATTTAAGTCTTTGTTCAACTGCTAATGCCCCTTTTATTTATTTTATCACAGACAAAATACCAAAACATGAAGGCAAACAATTAAATTAACCTTCATGAGCAGTTTCTCCCATTGCCACAATGTTTTCAAATCTCTGTATACAAGATCTTGAATATCCTTACTTCACAAGAAATTTTAAAACTTTTTTTCTGACCTAAGATATTCAGTCATCACTTCTAACCCTTTCACAAGTAAGCTGCCTATGCTCCCAGAGTAAATCAAGATCAGACTAAACAAAATATGCAGTCAAATCTTTGATCTACACCGTCTGCTTTGCAGAAACATTCTGGACAAAATCCAACCTTGAAATTGTCATAGTGTTTGTCTTATTTCAAGAATGTAAATGTCTAATCTGTTTATTCATAATCAGCACTCAAAAAGCCAATCATAAATGCTAAGAAATCAACAAAAGATCTACTTACCCTTCGTCCTCTCTCCATTGCAGAATTGATCACATTTTTGACTTCATTAGCATACAATATGCCTGGAGGTGTCAAACTGTCCTCTCTAAATTTTCCACGGTAAGTGTCTGGACATGGAACCTATCAATTGACCTATACTATTTACACACTTATGTGGGATTAATTTGGTGGACAAAAATAGATTACTATCTGCAGATAATTTTTCTCTCCTAACTTGTAACAAACTAAACATGTTCCTTCGCATACATACATTTTTGGGTATCTCCTGGGCCCGGTTTTACAAAAAAGAAGAATCTTATTTCTCTCAAATCCACTAATGGACTCATTTTTTGACTATAGCTGAGTTTGTTTTAAGACACATTTCACTAACATTAAAGGACTAAAGCAGCATTCTAAAATCCCTAGTTGATGCAACGTTTTAGGCTCATATCAGCAAAATAAACAACCTTAACTTAGTTAACAAACTTAAAGATGCACCCTTACAGCCAGAGAGTAAACAAACGCTGTTACAACTTTACAATGCGTAGAATCTAGATAGCCGTGTAAACGTAGATAAAAAATCGATATTAGGTGTATGTGATAAAGAGACGCCAGGGATTTGTATTCAATTTGAACCGGAAACTGTTGTTGTTATGTCTATGGCTAGCCGCAATAGAATGAAATGCATTTCCTATCCGTCGTAATCTGTGCAACCTTGCTACCATCAGAGGCAACATTTGGCACAAAGGTACAAGAATGATTATAATTTCATAAGATAAAATTGGTTACAAAACTGGATGAAAACGAGTAAAGATGCATCTGTAAGTCCATTATTTTGATGAGTTGAGTATGAAATATTATCTCAACTTAAGATTTGAGAATGTTACTTCACTCGGTTAATGTATGTGAAATGTATCTCAAATTGCAAAGTCAACTTTAGTCGAAAAATGAGTCCATAAGCGAATCATTTAGCAAAAAAGAGAATGAAGTTTTTTGTGAAACCTGGTCCTGCAGACTTATTTTGAAGAGTTTGCTGGAAATGTAGACAATACTCAGGAATTCCTCTTATGTCATATCTTCATAGTTCCAACACAAAAAAAAAAATAACCACACTCTGGCAAAAAGAAGCTTAATGCATCTTTGTAATGCATTATACCAAGCAAGACACTACATAATTATGGATCTATAAAATCCAGCTTGTTTAACAACCGACTGAATCCTATGGTAGAACGGTCCTCGGACATGCAAAATATTTACCAAAAGCAGAAAGTTTAAGCCCAGGTCAGCCTGTGCAGGCTGACCTGGGTCGATACTTTTTGCAAATGCATTAAGCCCCCTTATCACAGAGCATGGCTCAAATGTTGTTTTCCCACATTTTTCATTCTTTTATTCACTTCTGAAAAGCCAAACCATTGTGCATTAGGCACTTGCTAACTTTAACTGGGTACCATATGACAGAAATTTAGAACCAGTGAAATTGAAAGGCTTCACAGATGACCTATCAGCTTAAATGGTACCTTTGAAATCGTAGAAAACATTGTGAGAAAAGGATAGAATGCTAATTCCCAAACATTCCAAACAAACAATGTTTTCAAAAGGCTTCTTCTTGAGGGATGGCAACCATTGCCAATTAACAAATTTTTGACTCAAACTCAAACAAATTGAAATGATGTGCAGATGACATATTACAAAGTTTTTAAAAGCCTTTTTTCTTCAGGGTCTTCAAAATTGAGGATTGTGCGGTAAAGGGTTGAAACATGGGCCTTACCATAAAAAGTTTACTAAACAAAGAACTGCATGTATCCAGAATACTTACCACATGGACCCAGTCTTCTTTTTTAATGTTGTGTTTTTTCAACCTGGATGGACTACACTGAATCAAGTTTTCTGTGTTCCCATGATATGCACTAGAAATATAAAGTAGACTGGTCCATAATATGCACTACAAATATAAAGCAGACTGCTTGATGTAAAAACTGGTTTTTATTTCTTAACCTCTAAAGCGTGTTTCACAGTTATGGCTGCCTTTGCAGCTAGTGTTGATCAAGATCAAACTGCATAATTCTAGACAAGGGCAACCTTACATTCTTATTTCCAGATTGAAAATGTCTGCTGGGTATATTTTTCAGCACTCTAAGGAATAAAACCAATTTACAAGCCAGTTGGAAATTGTGTTATGTTCTAAAAATATACAAAATAAGAAATGTAGTTTAGAATTGTTGGTGAATACTTTCCAAGGTTTTATTTCATCCTTTTCTGGAAAAGAGAGTTTTGCAATTGCAGATGTATAATTATATGGGGCTCAAATGAAGGAATTTGTTGTTAAAAGGGTTAAAGGCATAGTGGGACAAGAGGAAATGCTGCGTACAGCATTTTCTCCTTTATCCATAATATTTCTGAAAGGTATTTTACTCAAGGTTGTTAAAACACAGGATCATTGTCTGATAAAGGGATGAGCTAAATATGTTGGTGGATTTGGTATAACAATTAAAGCGCCTTGAACAACTTTAGTTGCCTTTACAGCCAGCACAGATTGATAAAGATCAGACTTCATGAGGCCAGAATCTGATGGGTGATCAATACTTGGCTTTGCATGGATGTTCTAGGGAAAAAAATGACCTTGAAAATGCAATTATTTGGGTCTCATTAGATTGAAAATGTTAATCAGATTTATTAGGCAGTCTAATGATTAACTTTTTTACCAGATGACAAAATGTTAGACTTTCCCCACATTGAAAGCAATTGCAGACTGCAAATTAAATGAGCCATGCTCTGACAAAAGGGGGCTTAATGCATCACCGTGATGCAGGATACCAAGCAAATAATCACATGATCATAGATCTGTGAAATCCATTTTGTTTAACAATCAATAGAATCATGAGGTGGACTGGTCCTTTGACATACAGAAAATTGACCTACAGCAAAAAGTTTTGGCCCTGGTCAGCCTTTGCGGACTGCACAGGCTGACCTGGGTCGATACTTTTCACAGATGCATTAAGCCCCCTTTTCACAAAGCATGGCTCAAATGTAGTTGAAATGATAACACTTGCATTTGAAAAAGGTAGAAAACATTGTGGTCAGTAATAAATGCTGGTAATCTGCATTTTCTCCTTTTCCCGTAATGTTTCCAAAACCCTTCAACAACTGTATCGCTAAAACTCAGGACTGCATGGTAAAGTACAGTTATACAATAATACTAATAATAATACAAGTACAATTAAGATACTAGTACACAACCAATATCAGAATTAGTTTGAGTGTACAAAAAAAAAACAAAGCATACTTACTTATCAACACAAATTATATCCTTATTTTTGGTATAAGCTTTTGCAAGACGGATTGCCAGATCATTGACCTCTGACCTATATAATAAAGTTAATAAAGAGCTGTTTAATCAAAGGATACAGTATCAGATGAAAGAAAACTTTAAGAATCCTGAATGGATTGGCAAAGAAGTTTTTTGCCCTCGGCATGTGCATTGATCTAAAAGTCACTGAATTTGCTCCTGGACTGTCACTGAATTTTCAATAGTTAAGTCACTAAATTTGCTACAGGAATTTCACTGTATTTACTACAATGAAGTCAATGATACTGGAAAAGTAAAGCCACTGTAACAGCAAAGTCACTGAGTTTGCTACAGGAAAGCCACTAAATTTGAAACAGTAAAGTCACTGACTGAATTTGCAACAGGAAAGTCACTACAGAGAAGTCATTGAATTTGATACAAGAAAATCACTGAATTCACAACAGTGGTGTCACTGAATTTGTGACAATAAAGTCACATAATTTGCGACAATTGAAGATATATCTCTACTAGTTTTCAAGCAGTTTTCAGCCAGTTTTTAACCCATTTCATCCTTATTTTATGAAACTATATTCAAGGGATAAAGAAACGCAGGGTGACACTATTTGCAATATCTTGCGGGAAAATCTCGTGAACAGCAGTGTTATGAAATTGAGTTACACTGCATGTCATACCATTAGATAGTCTTCAAAGAGACGCATCATTTTCCGATATTTTGATTAATTTCTGATAGCATTAAACAATGGCACGGCTGACGGAAGTTCAGAGGGGTCAGGCCATTGCCATGATTATGCAAGGTCAAAGGCAAATACAGGTTGCTAGACATTTTGGTGTCCATGTTTACACTATAGAACGTCTTGTTAGATGTCTATGGGAAATTGGGCTGGTTGCTGACAGACCTAGGTCTGGGCATCCGCGTGTGTCGTCACAATGCCAGGACAGGTTTATTCGTCTCGCACATTTGTGCAATCGACAACTTACTTCCACTGAATCTGCCCTTTATACTGTAGGTACTCATAACTGTCCTATCCATGCAAAAACTGTAAGGAAACGATTGCAGGAAGTTGGTCTGCGGGCATGTCACCCGTACGTAGGTTTGCCCCTTACCGCTGCTCATTGCCAGCGTCATATGGCTTGGGTGGAGGCACATGTCCCCAGAATATTCCTATTGAGTCAGTGGAGGCGGGTCTTGTTTACTGATGAGTCCCAGTTCACCCTGCTTCAAGCAGACGGTCGACGTTGTGTATACTGACGTCATGGAGAACGTTTTGGCCACTGCTGGGTAGTACAGAGGGATAGGTGTGGGGGTGGATCGGTTATGGTGTGGGGAGGAGTCTCACATGGAGTTAAATCACCACTGGTTGTGGTAGTGGGTAATTTAACTGCAGCTAGGTATAGAGATGAGATCCTCCAACCCCATGTTGTCCCATTATTGCAGCAAAATAACCTCACACTCCAGCAGGATAATGCTCCGTCCCATGTAGTGAGGACCTGTCGTGACTCTTTCACTAACAACAATATCCACCCACTGGATTGGCCGCCATACAGCCCCGACCTATCCCCTATTGAGCGCTTGTGGGACCAGCTGGATAGACAGGTTTGACGACACCAGCCTCCCCCTGTTACTCTGGCCCAACTGAGAGCAGCTCTCTTGAAAGAATGGGCCAACATCCCAATGAGGAGGATAAACTCACTCATGAACTCCATGCCTAAGAGAATCAGGGCAGTGGAGAGAGCGAATGGGGGACATACCCGGTATTCCCACAATCAGTCCATTTTGATTTCAGATTACAGAGTTCTCTTTCAATTCCCTTCAATTACTCCTAAATCACTTACCAGATACAAATCATTGATTTTGCATTTTGTTCTGTATGGATTAATCTTCATTCTTAATTAAAAATATTGAACATCATACTCGACGTCTTACCTAGAATCATCTTTAAAGTTTACCCTGTATTTCTTTATCCCTTGAGTATATAATCATTCTTGTATTTTTCATGCCAAATATTGCCCCTGATGGCTGCAAGATTGCAGATTATGACAGATAGAAAATGCATTTTATGTTTAGAAGACCTTCCAAACAATAGCTGTTATCATTTCCAGTGTTACAAGAGGACAAATCCCTTGTGTTTTTCTATCCCTTACACCATATATATTGGTAATATATCTATGTTTACACAGCTGAGCTATTATACACACTTTTAAGTTTGAACAGGTTTTTTTTCTCTCTAGCTGTAAGGATGTATCTTTAAGTAACAGAAATATTCTTTTACAGGCAGACAAGTTGCAACCCTTACACTTCTGGTGCTGTCAATGACTTTGTGTAATTTGCAAACAGAGTAGATCTAAACCAAACTGCATAGTATGATATCGTGTTTGATATTCTTAAAATTGCAATTATATATTGTCTTTCCTCCTTAAGAAGAATGCTTGTTTTATTTATTCAGCATTCTGCAAATTAAAGTATGTCCAATCCTCTAGTTTACCTATTTCTTCTTTCACATTAGGTCTTTATTCAATGACATCTTAGATGTGACCAAACTGAGGGCATTTGCAGACAACAAATAAAATGTAGCATAAATGATGATTTCTGTCTTTGAAAGCAAAGAAAAAAAGTACTGGAAAAGGATAAAATGCAGGTTATCAACCAACAATGTTTTAAAAGCCTACTTTCTACAGGGTCAATAAAATATGGGATTGTTTGGAAATGGATAAGCTGCAAAAACAGAGAAATATCAAAATGAAATTTACCCTGAATTCAGGAAATAACAAACACAGAGGTTCTCTGGCAGAAGCTCCACCAGTCTTTTGGCATATTCCACTTGACAGTCTGTGAGAAATCCGTAACTTGTGACCAGTTTGCTCATCTGCTCCTGACCAGCTCCCATCACATGGGGGTGACAATGTCCAACTGGAGAGTAAGAACATTTTGGCAGTTTGCATTCATCCTTTAACCCTTTACCACATTACAATAATGTAGGCTTGTCCAAATTAAAAGCATTTAAAGGTGACAATAAAAATGTGGCTCAAATGATGGGATATCTCACTGATAGGGTAAAAAAAAAAAATTGGGAAAAGGAGAAAATGCTGGTTACCAGCTTTTTCTTCTTTTCCAAAAATATTTTCGATAGGCTCCTTCTTTGGGGTCATAAAACCCTGAATTGTTTGGTAAAGGGTTATCAGACAACAACATGTTACACTGTCTTACTTTGAAAACATATGCTGTCAACAAATCAAATGTAGCTCAACTGATCATTTGTCTGTCAAAGGAAAGACAACGCTGTTTAAAAAAGAGAGAACATTTGTAACCAACAATTTATTTTTCACTAATTTTTTCTCAAAAGCCCACTGCCTCATGGTCCTTAAACACAGGATTGTTTGGTAACAGCTTAACTCAATATCTTCAACAAAAAATTTAACACAGACAAAACTTCATTGTAAAACTACGGATAATCAACATTTAAATTCATTATTGAAACAGTACAAAATAGCGCATTTTTAGCACTTTTTCATTTTTTCCAATCTTTTATATAACACAACAGTTACTGGGGTGTTATTGAAATGACAGGTATCTAAAAAAAAGATGAAAAGAACATAGTTACTACATGTAATTCTGATACATATATCTTTACATGTTTGCTTACCATGAGAAATATTGTTGATACAATCAAGGTATGAGTTTCCATTATCGTCATACATGTATTGCCGTGTAGCTCGCACTATCTTCATAGGAGCAACTTCATAATGCAGCTTACAGGATTTCCTAAACAAAATATTTTAATAAACATAAAAGAAATATGCAGATTTGAACTCTTTACCAAACAACAAAATTTTATACTAGTCCAAATTGATAGTATTTGCCTGTGATAACAGAATTGTGACTCAAAAATTAAAATTTGTTAGGGCAAAGGTAGAAAACATTGAGGGAAAAGGAGAAAATGCTGCTTACCAGAATTTTCTCCTTTTCCCAGAGTTTTCAAAAGCTCTCTTTCTCAGGGTAGTTAAAAGTCTGGATTATGTGATTAAGGGTAAATAACTCCAGCATAGTCTAACCTGATTTCGAGACTACCTGCATAAGCAGCCCATAGCTAGGAGAAGACCACATTTCCATTTTACTCTCTGTTTGCATCATCTAGTTGAAGTATGTATATAAACCCTTCACCAAATGTCTTGTTTTATCAACCCCACAGAAGAAAGAGTTTAAAAACTTAGTTGGAAAATGAGAAAATGCTGGTAAATAGCATTTTCTATTTTCCTACAATATTTTCTACCCTTTCAAAGACATATATCAATTGAGCCACACTTAATTTGTCATCTACAAATGCTTTAAAAGAGTCTAAACTATTGTTGCCAGGTAAAGAGTCAACCCTTTACCAAACAACAGAATAGCCTCATCCGTATACACAGACAAAAAATTTTATGTTGATGAAATCACCCACTTTTTCCTTAAAATAATAAAAAACATTGTGAAAAAAAGAGAAAATGTGGGTTACATGCATGTCCTCCCTTTCCCACAAAGTTTTCAAATGCTGTCTTCCTTAAGATCGTTAAAACTCAGGATTGTGAGGAAAAAGGATAAAATACCGCCTGCTGCAAGACACATGATCCATGTGAATACCATTAACTTGTAGTTGTTTACTTTATCAAATTATTGTATACCATCCGACTTATTGCTATAGCCAGGGACGCAACAAAGCAAATTCATCCAGATGTCAATGTATTTAATCAAGATCAGCAATGTATTATCAACAGCTGAGTACAGCATAAATGCTATATTAGTTCTTTGATATTAATTTTCTGGTCATTTGTAATTGTAAAAACATCATGACTTGATCAATAAACACAATCATGTCGACTTCACAGTGCATCAACACAATATAATTGCATTGTTACCGAAACATCCAACTGATTTACTCTCTCAGTCTAATTCGAACTTGTTTGTTACCGTAACATCCTTATAACGATGAAAATGCCACGTTATCTGACTTTGAATGTTATAGAGATCTAACTTTGAACGTCCAACAGCTAGTTTATAGGTTAGTCTCAACATTGAGATGTTTACGATGCTTCTTTTTATTTTTGAATGGTTATAGGGTACCATACCATCTAAGTCCATCCTGAAATATCTGGGCGAAACTCTTTGGGTCTGAAACTTACCACTTGTTTCTGCACTGGAAATTTATTAAGCACCAGAGTTAGGTTTATCATCACATTAAGAATTTCGAACAAGAACGACCATGATCGGTATACTGACATAAGCTCATTACGAATTTATTCCATAAACGAGAAGTATAAAACGTTAATGTAGCCATGAATCAAAAAGCTCTTGTGTAATGTTAAAAATTCGAGCTAACAACTATTATGTTAATAGTAATAGGTGTGCCTCTTACCCGACATAGTTTCGTCTCATTTTCAGCGTCTGCTTAAATGTGTGGGTGTCTGGTTTCTCCGGCATATTGTCTTTTGATTTCCTTTATACTTTATGAACTGGGGCTTCTAAAACTTGCGTATTATTTCTGCGTTTTTGACCAGTATGAGATCGCTTGAGTCTACATGTCAAACAACTTCAATCGGATTGCTTCTATGTGGGTCAAGGTTAAGAATACAGCAATGCATAATCCAAGATGTTGCGCTAGTTTAAATAGTTCTAAAAATACACCTTCATAATATAGGTCAATGCCAGTTGATTTATGTAACAGATAACCAGGACCCAATTACAGGTTTAACCTTTGCACCCTTAGCCTACGGCATCTTACTTGAATATAAACTCAATAAAGAATCTTTGATATAGCCTTAAATAATGGTAGCCTTTCAGATTTTTTATAATATCACAAAAAATTTACTGATTCATCACTAACATGGGTGCTAAAATGGCAAGGCAGTAGGCCTATGTCAAAACACCACTTAAGAAACAACATGGCCATGATAATCCTGTGTTGCTCCGCTGGCTTTAAACCCATTACCACACAATTCAGAGTTTTAATGACCCTGAAAGACAAGGCTTTTAAAAACATTGTTGGAAAAGGAGAAACGTTGTCAGAGCATTTTCTTTTTTTCCCCAAAAATGTTTCCCACCCTATCAAAGACAGTAATAAACATTTAAGCCATATCCAATTTGTTGTCTGCAGTGGCTTTTAATTTGGTCCAGTAGAACAATTTGTCGTTTCGTAAAGAGAAAAATAAATCTATCATGCTTTTAAGTGGCATTGACAAAGACATACTGCATAAAAAAGTCGGTATGGCAATAAACTTACACGAAAAAAAAATTAACCGTAAAACAAAAGTTATTTCCACTGATCACTATAGAAATTTAAGTCACTTTACAAGCCCATGTTAAACTTGTGATCCCCGAAATGAGGCCAATTTTGACCCCAGGGCTATGATTTCAAGAAATTTCGTAGAGGCCTATTAGATGAAGCTATACATGCCATATTGGGTAGCCCTAGGCCTTATGGTTTCAGGTAAGAAGGTTTTTAACGATTTTGTTGCCATGGCAACCAGAGTTTTGAATGCAAGAAAATTCTTTGAAGAAATTTTGAAGAAGAGAATGGCAGGATCATTTCTGTGAAGTTTCAACAAAATTGGATGGGTAGTGTCAGAGAAGATGTTTGAAATAAAAGTAAACGCACGCACGGATGTACGCACGCACGCACGACGGACACCGGGCCATGGCATAAGCCCGCTGTCCTTCGGCCAGTGGTGCTAAAAATACATAAGTAAGAAAAAAGTAATAATTGGTAGATTATATAGTCTAGATTTACATTTTTATGAAACAGATTTTCTGTAAAAAGTTCAATAATCTTTTTCAGTGAAACATGGAACTTTCCAGAAGATCAAACAGGTATTTCAGTTCTATTTCCTTAATTGCGCTACGTAATCTCTCCAGTTCATGATCTCTTTCCAGGTTTGGCGCCAGAGTCACTCGTCACAACTCGGCCGATTCCGTGGCTACATCTACTCGATCAACGGATGACCCGAGGTTTGCCGAATGGCTTCAGAGTTTTGCAAAGAGTTGTGGGGATTTCACGTGTTCAATAACATGTTGATTACGCAACGATCATCCGTATATTAAAATAAGTATGGCGACGTCATGTATCTGATGTAAAAGAATAGATCTACACAGGTTAAAATGCTTTCTCTGTTTGCAATATTTCGGCTTTCGCTTTTTTCAAGCAGTTTAACGCGAAAATTTCTCACGAATTTTATATATAAAACAGATTGACGTCGACGTTGTCATGGACGACATGACGTCAAGTGCTAAAGATTGGTACATTTCAAGATAGTTATTGGCGCTTTGACGTCGTTTAGCACCAAGTTAATTGTCGCTATATACATGTAATACTGCTGACATGGGTCCTTAAACTTTACATTGGAGCCATTTGGTCGAACATGATTCCATACACAACATTGCGGGCACGGCAGGTACCTATTACATCTGTGATGGACTTGTACATAGGTCTGCCTTTCGGTGTCATGAAGTTTCTCCATGTAGAGCGCTCTAGATCTAGATCAGATTGCACATTCCACAATTTGGCTTAATTACAATATATCTGGACGATCTTCAAGGCTTTATTGTTTTCCCGTGAATCAGCTAGAGCAGCAAGCTCATGTCTCTTTTTTATGCTACCAGGGGCGGGTCCTTGAAAATGTTTTTCATTTATGTCTGAGTGGTAAAGTACCTACTTTCATGTGTTTCTTACAATTTTATAAACATTCGGCAGATCTTTCGAAGAGATTGAATATGACATCACTAAAGGAACGTTTTTGTCATTCAAGTCTTTCTCTCGTGTATTCATTCAACAACTTAGATCGGTCTAATTTATCCACACTCTGCAGCTGAGATTCTTGAATCAATTACTATACCACGGCCGCTTATATCTGCTGAATCACAACATTGTGTTATGATAAGAAAAATATTCACAGTCCTACGTACAAGCCCAAATCCGTCCTCAAATTTGAGGACAGCGGTACTTTTGGAAACTGTTATGTTAATTGCCTGATTATCACTATAATGGCCATTAAATGTCATGGTCAGCCCCTAATCTAAACACTCCTGTCTCTGACCCCCATCCCTTGGGAGTGTTGTAAAGATAAGATGAAGAACTCTGGGCCTTGGAATTACTGCAAGACCGACCCTTTGTTTACCTGTAAAACTTATCTCCATTTTAAAACTTTTCAAAGTTAAAAAAATAAGGAAAAACAAGACCAGGAGAAAATAAAACTTACAAAGTAAAAATTGCTCTATTTACATGTTTCATATAGAATAAAGAACTAACAAGAAAGAGTTTGAAAAAATGGTTTGCTTGAGAAATTAATTTGTTTTACATTAACATGTTTTCTGTTGAATTTTTTTTCAAAATCAAAGGACTGAAAGTCCTGAAAAGCAGATTTGTATAAAAGTTACTTTGGAAGAATAGCAAGTTTTGAAAAGATGTATGCCTCATAGTTCAACTTCTCTTGAAAACCTTTTCCTTGCAATACTCAAGAGGCAACAGTTGTGTCATGTGCAATAAAGAAACTTGTTCTGAATCTTTGTTGTGATGATCTTGAAAAATATTGAATACGACACCTAATTCTATCTGGCTTGGTCAAAGTGGCCTTTTTTTTCTGCTGTATTTTGTGCAACACTGATAAAAGTTAAAAAATATACTTTTCTCTGCAAATGTAATGAAATTAGACAGTAACATTTAGGAAAAAAGGTGCAAATGTGGTAGTCAAATGATTGGGAGTGCTGTTCCAATCAGTAACTGTTTTTATCGGATCAGTTATGATGTGACTGCACTTATTTGAATGCAATCCTGCATAACTGACATGTGTTGTTTTGATGTTGTACCAATCTGACAAAACTTTATGAAATTCTGATGCAATGTCTGATTTTAAAGTACCTCCTTAAAAGGCCATGTAGACCATAAAGGAAATACCACTGTTTTTTTTTTTCAAATATTTTTCTTTCTCTACTGATAGTTTGCCAGCTACCATCTTGCTTGATTTAACAGTGAATCATAATTTAAGTTTGGGGAGACTAGGAATTTTTCGAGCACTTTTTAGACTCGAGTTCCTGAAATTAAATTGCATTAAATGTTTACTTTGTCATATCATTATAATTTTAGAAACTTAAGATTTCATTTATGTAAATTTGAGAGAAAAGCGTTTGAAATTTTTCTTTTTTTTTTTTACAAAAATGCTTCGAAATTTTTAAAAGATTGAAATCTGGCCCCAATCTTTAGAACTTTATTTTTTCTTTGATTCACACACAAAAAAAAAAAAAAAAAAAAACATGATATGGTGATAAACTGCTTTATTTGAGCTTTGAAACAGTACTTTGAAACATGATTAAATTTGACGCAGGCTTTGGTGAGTTATTAGTGTTTTAATTTCATCCATTTTCAGAGAAAAATATTTTTAAAGGACCAGTTTCCATATGGGGGTTTTAGTGGTAGTTGAATATTTGAATGATATTTTGGGTACATATAGCCACATAAAGGGGACATGCATTGGTGATCAATTTGAATCGAACGGACCTTTGGTTTGGTGTTAATTGTGTTTTGAAAGTGGGTGGGGTAATTCTACATCTGTCCTACCCGAGGCAATAAATTATTTATTTTCAATCTTCCTATAAAAGACTGGCTAAAAGTTTTAACATATTATGCAAGGGCTGTTGTCACATATTAAAGTGATACGAGGTTTTTATATGTGGTCTTGAAAAGTACGAAAAAATATTACTTTGGTTCCAGTTTTTGGATTTTGATATATTTTTATCTACCATGTTTGCGGAAAACATGAACGCATCTCTACCAAGCAACAGAATCCTACCATATTTTGGGAAAATATTTGTGAATGGTTTGTAATTGCAGAATTTTGGGGATTTATTTGTAGATGGTTTAAGAAAAGAGTTATGTGCCTTGAATGCAGAAAAAAGCGTACAAAATATGGAAAAAATATCAAAATTTTATTTTGTCGTTTTTCATCAGTCTAGATGGAAAAAAGCCCTTGTTTAACTTAAATTTATGTGTATTGTAGTGTAAACTGCTTGTTTTGTTTCAACAGCAGGGATAGAGTAAGTGCTATTTTTGGCAAAACGGATCATGATAATGCCTAAAATTTGTTCTAAATATCTGTTATTCCGTATCACTTTCATCAGATGAATAGTTGATGGAATCCCACACTTCAGCTGGAGCATCTGTAAGAGAATTCATATATTTGTCATGTGCCTTAGATGGTTTTGATGCTAGTTGATGCCATTCAAAGCCCAAATACCATAAGACAGATGCGATATGAGCACAACAACCAACCACTCTAGCGCCTAAGTTGCATGTGCAAAACCAGCAAGTGATCGGATTTAAACCTGTGTTGTGCTCTGTCCTTGAATTGCATGTCCTGCTGCTGGTATGCCTTGAACGTATTTGGGCCAGGCACAGGCATTTCAGGCGCTAGAGTGGTTGGCTGTTGTGATGATATCGCATCTGTTTTGTGGTATTGTGGTATTTGGGCTTTGAACAGCATCAACTAGAGCTATCACTAAAGGTGATAAATACCCCCCCCCATCAGCTCCATGTCAAAAAAATAACTCTTCGTCACACAAGTGCACAATGCCTTAGTCCAAAATGTAAGAGAGTTTTGCACAGCTAATAAATACTGAAAAAAATACAGAAACTTAGAAAAACAGCCTGATATGGGCTCCTCTTCCTTTACCTCATGAAGCAGTGCACTCTGCTCACCATTATTTCTATTGATGAATTGTATGGATAAGTGCATAACTCTTTTAAAGATTACTCACTCTACCAGTATTACAGTACAGTGAGCAAATCTGTGTTCACTGTTTAAAATTTGAACAAAGTCCTTCCAGTAAAACTTGAGAAATACCATGGAGAAAGACTAATCAGTAAAATACACAAATGGGCCATAATGATAATATAATGAGCACATGTGCTGTTGAAGCTTTCTCTGAAGTCTGATTGAATCCAGTAATAATTGAGAAATACAATGGACATAATTTAAGAAAAAAAAAAAAAAAAAAAAAAAACTATCAAAGGGTCATAACTCGGTGGAAAGTCATTCAGCCACCAAAAACGTATATGAAAGTATAATAATGTTTACTTGGTATTGAAATTTCTTATGAAGTTTGATTGAGATCTATTGAACAGTACTGGAGAAATAGCTCAGACAAAGAATGCTCTGAAAATATATCAAAGGGCCATAACTCATCAGAAAATCATTCAACCATGAACTACTTTCAATATGCACACCTTTGATTTGTATTGAAACTTCCTATGACGTTTGACTGAAATCCATTCAGTAGTTATAGAGAAATAGCTGGGATAAAACTATTAATCAAAGGTCCATAACTCCTTGGAAAATCATTCAACCGTGAACAATTTACAAATGCAGATCTTTGCTTCTTATTGAAACTATAAAGTTTGATATAAATCTATTCGGTAGTTATTGAGAAAAAGCTCGAGAAAAAAATCATAGAGCCTTAACTCACTGGAAAATCATTCAACCATAACCAAACTATAATATGCACATCTTTTTTTGAAATTTCCCATGAAAATTGATTGAAATCTGACCAATAATAATTGAGAAATAGAGCGGACAAAAAAATCATCAAGGGCCATAACTCATTTAAAACTCATTCAACAATAAACAAACTATAATATGCACATCTTTGCCTCATATTGAAACTTCCTATGAAGTTTGATTGGAATCTGTCCAGTAGTTATTGAGAAATAGGTAGGACAAAAAAAAAAAAAAATAAAAATGAGCCATAACTCATTGGAAAATCAGTCAACCATTAGTAAAATGAAACATGCACATCTTTGCTTTGTAATAAAACTTACTATGAATTTCGATTGTAATCTGTTCAGTACTTATTCAGAAATAGCTTCTGAAACTTCTTATGACGTTTGATAGAAAACTGTCAAGTAGTTATTGAGAAATAGAGCGGACAAGAAAACCATCAAAGGGCCATAACTCATTGGAAAATCATTAAACCATAACCAAATTATAATATGCACATCTTAGCTTTATATTGAAACTTGCTATAAAGTTTGATTGAAATCTGTAAAGTAGATATTGAGAAAAAGCACAGACAAAAAATCATGAAAGGGCCATAACTCATTTGAAAATCACTCAACCATTAGTAAATTATGATATGCATATCTTGGCTTTGTATTGAAACTTCCTATGGGGTTTGATTGAAATCCATCAAGTAGTTATTGAGAAATAGACGGGACAAAAAAGCTTCAGACCGACGGACCGGCCGACACGGTGACTCCTTAACGTTTTTATTGTCTCTATATATGGTATCTTCACCATTAGGCCTAACACTCCACACCTATCTCCACTCCCACCCCCTACTTTCCACAATCTTTTTCCTTTATTATTTTTTTTCTAAACTTTAATACATCGTACTTTATACATGCAGTAACTGGAATTGGAGAGGAACTCTATAAGCTTTGCTTTCGTTCCGATCAGGGATCTTATATATAAAACCTGACCGTCACTGCTACGTAAGTGTTTACTAATACATTTCATAAAGATGAAGATAAGAATGTTACACTACGAGTGTCCTCTGCCAGGCCCTCCAGCAGAATATAGTATTGTCCCTTAAAAAAAAACAAAGAAACAACACACTAAAGAGCAAATCTTCCACTTGCACGGATATACATGTAAGTATGCACTGCTGCAAATATTCTTTCATTGTCATGCAGGCTAAGACTCTCATCTCCATATAGGATGATTCGAAGGGAGACTCTTACTATATCATTAATATTAAAGTTTAAATGATTTCTCAAGTCATTATAAATTGGACATTTTATAAAATAGTGTTCAGTTGATTCAGCTGAGCCGCATCTACAAAGTGGCGATTGCACTAAATTTTTCAAGTAAAGATGGTAATTAAGAGAACTACACTTGTTACGCAATCTAGCATGGATAATCTGAATTTTTCTTTCGCCGAAAAAATACGGTTGTCTTGGACCGGATTTGTCAAGGTTCAAATGATATTTAAAAGATGTCAGTGATTCTGCATTCTTAATCTCATACAGTAGAGAATTCCAATCATTAACTACAGACGGTAGAAATGAATTGTTATACAAGCTAGTTCTGCGAAAGATTGTCTCATATGACATCACCATACTCCAATATAGGCCTTATAAATTTTAGGTAAATGGTCTGAAGTGACAGTCGGTCGAGTCGTATTTTGAGATACTGCATAACCCCAATTCTTTTCCATGCTTTTTCAGTTGATTTATTGATATGGATGTCCAAAGATCCGTCTTTAGAAAGAAAAAAACCTAAGTGTTTGTGACTTGAAATTGAGGGAATTTCAATATTTGACATAAAGAGACTTGGATGATCTGGCTTAAAACGTTTGCGGGATATAACCAGCGACTCAGACTTTGCTGGGTTGAACTTGACCAGCTACTTCTGTGCCCAATTTGTAATTTTATCGGTGTCAGATTGTAAAATACTTCCTACATCAGCCGGATCACCTACAGTCATTGATAAGCTTGTGTCGTCTGCAAAAAGATTGTCATTTATATAAATTAGAAATAGTAAAGGTCCTAGAATGGATCCCTGAGGGACACCGGCCTGCACATGGCACAGGGATGAAACTCCCCCTGGTAAAATAACTCTCTGGAAACGATTCGAAAGATAATTAGAAAACCAAGATAATAGTTTACCACGGATCCCGGCCCTGTTCAACTTGAAAAGTAATCCTTTATGCCAAACTTTGTCAAATGCTTTACTTATGTCAAAAATCACAGCTCTAAATTCTAGCCCGTCGTCTAAGGCTTTGCATATTTCATCATAAAGACCAGTTACTTGATTAACTGTAGAGTCGCCGGGCATGAAACCGGACTGGAAAGGTGTAAAATAATTGATGTCTTTCAGATGGTTATAAACATGCTTGAATATAATGCGTTCGAATACTTTTTCGATACTGTTTAATAACGAAACGGGCCTGTAGTTAGATGGCAGAGAAGGGTCACCGGATTTAAATATTGGACATACATTGGATATTTTCCATGAAGATGGAACTGTATAAGTATTTAATGAGTGATTGAACAAATCACATAAATGAAGTGCAATACATGGATCCGTGGAAATCGATATTTGACCAATCAGGTCATCGCATTTATTTTACCCGATGTACAGCCTTGTTGTCTGCTATTTCGGCTCCCAAACAAAGGACTGTTTACTTTGGAGGGATGCGATAGTTTTTATTTATTTTGTGTTTTAAACGTTTGAATTTAAGAAAAAGTTTAAAATATGTGCTTTGCGAACGTGTACCGCTGACGTGAGATCACGCAGAGGCTGTAGACAAGTTTGAATAATAATAATGACTGAAAATGGGACATATGCAAAGAGTTTTGATCAGCGCTACATTACACATTGGATTAATTATTGCTTCAGTTTTTTTCTCCTCTGAAAGATTTGGAAAGAGACAAAAATGTTTTAAAGTGGAAAACAAAGGTAAAAATAGATCTATATGAAATACTAATCAAAATATAATATGTTTACATGAACAGCTAACCTTTTTCAGTAACCTATACACATCCAAAAATGGCACTTGTCATCAATGTTTCAGTTTGACGTTAATCTTAACCATTGGTGCGTGAAGAATATGCTAAATGTGTAGATATAGATCAGATTGCAAAAAACGTGCGGTTAAATCTTGGATTAAAACTATCTGCTATTTACAATAAGCATATTGACGTGTATTCCTCACTACATATTCCTCACTAAAAGTAGAATTCAATTTTGAAATTAAGTCTTACTCTATTCTGTACAGGTGGAAGTTCAGCTAAAAAGGCAACTTATGTTAATCAAATAAACTTTTTACTAAGTCATATTAAAGTGGATTAGCACATCTGCCATTTCAAAGGATGTGTCGGTAAACTGTTAACTGATTGCAAACCAATTTGCCGCTCTAATCAGCTTGACCACCCTTTTTCTTCAGTATATCATAAGATTAAAAACAAACTACCGTCACTGATATTAACAAGTTTGTTAACTGACAGCACACTTAACACATTTTGAAATCATAAGACGATCCTTTTTCCCTTAACCTGAAATTTAACTTTTTCATAGTCAAGTCATAGTCAATTTTTCATAAACTTACACCTGTCTGTAGCATCAGACGATCTATAATGTTTTCGAAATGCCTGTAATTCAGTGTTGTTGTTTTTTTGGGTATGATGTTGAGACGACTTTACTAGCCTTACGAAAACAATGAGTATCTTTAATTTTATTATTCTGTGGCAAAACAGAGTTTTGTTGAGATGATTAATTCTTTCTTTATATCAGGGATCGTATATAAGATCCCTGTTCATATTGAAGTTCAAAACTGCTAAAACAAGAAGATCTGTTACATTGTCCGAAGCCCCCGTTAATCACCCTTTTTTTACATATTTTTGTGTAAATTAGTTAAAGCATCTTTAAATTTCTTACCGAGAATTCATCAACGGCAGAAACATAATTATGGTAGAAATATTTTTTTTTTGAATTTTAGTGAGAGAAACAGTCATGACACCACGATTTAAGTAGCCTATCTGCTATATTGTATATGTATTTACTGTGGTTGTTTGGGAGCCCTTGGTAACAGTAACCAAGGAAGTCGGTTTATCTTATCACCACGGATCCATGTATCTGTCCAGCTACTTCAATAAGAATCCTGTTATTAATACCGTCAGGGCCTGAAGCTTTCCCAAGTCTCAGTGATTTCAGAACCAAAAGATAGGGCGAACTTTAGTCAGACCTATATATATGCGAAAAAATTAAAAGACGTATGTGTTTTATGCAGTATGATTGGTTGAAATTTAAGCTTTCATTTGAAATTAATTTCATCAGAATTAAAAAAAAAAAGAAAAATATTGATTTAGGGGCCGGATCTGTGAGAAAACTCATAAAATTTACATAATGGGTCAATCATTTCAAAGACCTATTTTTCCTTTAATTTCTTTAAAAAAAAACCCCTCATTTTTACCTTGTTGGAAAGCTATAAAAGGTAAAATTTGTTTAGAAATAATTTCCGCAATATTTTCCCATGAAATAAAGCATTTAGCATAGGGGCCGGATTGGTCGGAAAACTCATCATTAAATTTACATGGCGGGTAGATAATTTCAAATACCTATTAGTCCATTATTTTCCATCGAAATTTAGTAAATTTTATTCTACTAGAAAGCTAAAATCATAAACCTTCATTTAGAAATATTTTATCGCCATTTTTTGGTGAAATAAAGGATTTAGTTTAGGGGCCGGATTTGTGAGGAAAGTCATTAAACTTCATCGTGGGTCGATCATTTCAAAGACCTATCATTCTATCATTTTCAATCGAAATATACTTATCTATACTTTTGGACAGCTAAAACCATACACTTTCATTTAGAAATTGTTTTCCACGAAATAAAGGGTTTAGCATAGGGGCGGGATTTGTGTAATTCATGAAATACCTAGAAGAAAATACGAAAATCTTACTTATTTTTGATTGATAATATTTCAAAAAGTGTTTCGATGATCATATTGTATTTTATTCCATATGAAAAGGTGATATCTAGGCTTTAATTTGATACTAATTTCGGCAGAATCAAATAATGAATAAAAGATTTAGATGGGGGCCGTTGGGGCCGGGAAATAAAGCCTATTTTTTCGAGTGGGGCCGGGGAATACACTTTGCCGTTTTTAATAGCTTTAATCAAGGGCAGTTACTTCAGGTACGAGTATGTCCTTACAATCTTCCGTAACTATCTATATTTCGCCATTAAAAAAAAAAAAAGATTTTGCCATGTAATGTTTATCATACCTTTACCTGTCTTTAACTGTGTCCGACAGCTGTTTTTCTCCATCAGAATAAATCACAATTAATGACAACCTTACGAAAATCAAAACTATCAAGAAAAAAAAATTTAGAAAAGATATATCCTTAACACATTCAAGATTAAAAGGTATCTCTATAACGTTACTACCATTTTACCGAGCCTCTCATTTACTAAAACTTTCGTAAATCCAGCACAACCGACTTTCTCGTCGTGCAGCGGGGTAACTTTTGAGGGATAGCACTGTGGCAGAGAGTTTTTAATACGATCGAGCAAACCCCGGTGTTGACTTTATGAGCCATTTGGACAACCTGATGAAAGATGGATTGAAGAATGTTCGATAAATGGATGAGTGCTTTTAAATTGGATAATGATATTGTTTGTTTGGAGTAATTATGGCAACACAACATTTAATGCACCAATCACAAATACTGAACCAAAAAAGAAACTTCCTATTTCTATACATATTTTTTTTAATGTAATCAAATCTAAAACCCCCGATTTAATTTTTGCGTTATTTCCGCAAATCAAACCAAATATAAGTAAATTTAAATTAAATCCCAACATTTCAGATAAAACAAACATTATCAAAAATCTGTTTTTTTTTTCAAATTTATTATGTCATTGTTGTATGTATGCTTTATTGTCTTTTGTATATAACGATGTAGTTCAAGTTGAAACAATAAAGTTCTGTTCTGTTCTGTAATGAAAAGAAATGAACATGTCCAATGCCCTACATATGTTCGGGCGAAGGATTATGTGTCGAATAAAACCAATTATAACCGAATTGTACGCATTACACAAAAAAGAAAACGTTAAATTCGATTTTCTGGTGTATGCACGGACCAGTATAATCTGTGTTTATAAAATCAAACCTTTCAGTCTGATTTTATAGACTTTGTTGTCAATAAGAAAAAGACGTTGGAAAAAAAAAGAATTTTATGAAGTTTTCTTTCTTTTTGATATGACTAGAATTCCATCAAATTTACGTGAACGTGCCATTGGAATGCTTAATGCTGGTATGGCGACGAATGAGGTTGCTAGGGTTGTTGGCAGTTCTAGCCGTTCTATTCGATACCTTAGGCAACGTTTCCAAGCAAAAGGGCGTACGGAAGATTTACCACGTAGTGGACGTCCGCGCATCACGACGCCTGGTCAAGACCGCTATATCATGAACACATACCTACGCAAGCGTTTTCAAACTGGTACTGCTGCGAACACCCCTGGTACACATACTGTAACAACCGAATATCTGCCCAAACTGTACGCAATCGTTTGCGCGAAGGTGGTCTACGTGGACGTCGTCCTTACGTTGGCTGTGTATTGACGCGACGTCACCATGTAAATGGTGTTAATTGGGCACGTACACACCATCGCTGGATAAGGCAACAATGGAATAGCGTTCTTTTCTCC